>OX940881.1:64123427-69123427 GCA_954870665.1 Stratiomys singularior
AGTCTTTAATTTTTGTCTCAGCTCCAAAGTCTACAAGGAGGCCACCAGATCTGGTTGGCCGGACGGTTCTGATGGCAGTTTGAGTTTCATTGGTTCTCACAGCTCCCTTAATTTCCCGCAAAACGTCTGCGTAAGTTCTCACATCTGTCGGTTTGACCAGCAGTGCATGCCTTAGGGCTTTGCGGCGTGGCTTGCTTCGTGGTTCTTGTTTCTTGCTTGGGGTTTCTTTGCCTTTGTCCCCAGGAAGGAGCTTATTATTGCCGACTTTTTCGAGGAGGAGCCTTCTGGACGCTTTTTTGGTTGTCTTGGTTGCCCCCACCTCTAATCCATCATTCGACGTAACCTGTCTGTTCACTGCTTCGTCCTTCCTCCTTTTGTCTCGGTCGCCTTGGTTTGGCTACTGGCAACTTTTGGTAACTTTTGGCAGCGCTATGCGTGGGAATCACTTGCGTTTCCACCGAGGTACTGGTCTTTTGCTCTTCCTCCCCTTTAATACATTTGCGTCTGTAGTGCCCGATTCGGACTAAGAGCTCTTCCAGCTATAAAATACCATCCCTAATGTTCATGCTTATGTTTTTTCTGCGTATTGCAGGAAGCTTTGATCTTTTTAACTGTGTTTCCTGCCTTACACATGAAGTGTTCTTCTTCGTGATGATCCAATACAATGAAATTGCCCTTTGTGGGCTTTTTCTGTTTGCGTCAGGATCTAGAGCTCTGATGGCATCAGTGGCAGGATCGCGCCGTATCATGTTTTGAATATCATCGGTGGTTTCTCCCTCCGTGTGTTTCCCTGGCGTCTCTTGTTCACATTTTTCCTCTTGTCTTACGGGACGTTCTGGCATGCGTATTGTTTTGTTGCTGCATCCGAATGCTGCCAGTATCTCTGGTTGGTAGAGGCTCTCTGCCTTTTTGTGTTCATTCGTCCGTTTGTCGGCTGGATATGGTAGTTTGTTCATTGTTTTTGATTTCGTTGCAGTTGATATTAATTTGTAAGGCCCCATGCTAAAAGGTTCCCCCATCGGAGCCGCTTTCTCCACTCGTATGTGTAGTCGCCTAAATGGTCCCATGGGTGTCTGTGCAAAGCAGGGAGGTCATGCAAGGGTTGGCACCAGCCCTTATGGGGACAGGTGCTCAGCGCCAGACCAGCACTAATCGGGAGTTCGTCTCAACTCAACCTATACCACCAACTTAATGGCGCGAACTTCGAACGTACTCCGAGGCCTGCCAAGGTTTTAACCGAGACGGTACGATATTTATATTGGAGCCGTTCGCGCGCGAGTTACACCTCGGTGGTACTTGGTCCAAAATATCGTGTCCGATTGGAATTCGTTGGTCGGTTTTCCAGAGTCGTTGCAGGGTCGTTTTCCACTGGAGGGGACTTGCAGAGATCTCCAGGTCCTCGGATACGTGGGGGTGACACTCCCCAAAGAAAACTGGCTTACAGGAGTACTCCTGTTGTACTCTTGTCTTATGCAAAGTGCAATGAACACATTCCGCAACTGGGAACTATGTACGGGAAGACGTCTGAGTAATAACTGAATAATTTTAAATAAAAAATCTTAATTAAAATGTTTGAGAGTCTTTTTGGTAATTTTATTGAGAAAAATTCCTTTCCTGTACTCAGACTTAACATCTACAACATTCAACATATGCTGGCAATCATATAAGTGCTACGTTAAATTATTATGATTTCTGCTGAATAAAATAGATTTATTTTTCAGATGGCTTTCAATAGCACCAATTCGCTTCAAATCATACTTATAACCAGCATATTTCTCATATTTACTGTTGGTATCAACGCGAAGAGGCTCTGCGGTCGAGAGCTTGCTGAAACACTCAAAGCAATATGTAAAAACAATTATAATGGTTTTGCAAGATTATCAGGTAAATAAAATTTACTTTATGCTGTGCTTTTAACCAATAATAATGTATTTATTTACTCGCAGCTCCTTTGCAAACTGGCTCTAATCCTCAACAAGGCGATCAAAGTGTTTACGAATATCAATCTGTACCTTTTTTATCGAAACTGACGGGAGGACTCCTGTCGCCTCAAAGGCGTAGAAAACGTCAAGGTGTCTCAAACGAATGCTGCAGAAAAGCATGCACTTATAAGGAACTTTCGAGCTATTGTTATGAACCTTAGCACCACCGGTGTGATCTCAGACTTGACAATATTTAGTGAAAATAAATTGTATTATTTGTATTAGTAAGAAGATGCATTATTTTAAGTGTTGTATGTAAATTATTCTTAATTATAACTTTTTGTATTTATTGCAGATATTCTTATTTTAAAATTGTGTTGTCCTTTTAGTCAACTAATAAAAAGTGGCCGTATCAAAACTTAAAAACTGCTTGAAATAAAGTAACATGTGGAAGCAGAATAAGGATGCACATATTTTTGACCGCATTATTTTGCGTTAATGATAGAGTAAGTCTGACTCATACATTTGACAAAAACTTCTTTTCAAGTGAATGTATCCTGCTTACTCTAGCCCAATTATCATCAACGCAATATAAAATAGAAGCAATTAAATTGTGGCAACAATGTTAATGGAAATATAATAACCTATAATTATAACAAGGAACATTGAATAAAGACTAGTATTTTGTAATTGGAAGACGTGGTCAATGGACCATTAACTGTTGGAAGCTTAAAACACGCGAGACCGAGGTGTGGGCTGTAGCGCCACGGCGATTATAATTAAAGCAACTAATAGTGTTGTAGTAACGTTAGATAACACGAAGCGAGAGTTCAAAAGCCGAAGGATATATTTTTTACTATGACTTTGTGTATTAAACAAATAGCTCGCGATTGAGTGAAGTTAGTTAATATTAATTAATATTTTCGACAGATTAGAAATCACATAAAGGTCTCAGGTAAGAATAGTGTACACGCAATAAATCTTCAAGCACATGCAAAAGACCGAAAAAATTTCAGCATCAAGGGCGGTGAAATTTCGTATAATAAAACAGACAATTAATTCAAGCTCGATTGATAAAAGTAAAAATTACACATTATATTTTCTGCAAAGATGGTGTTTGCTGTAGGCATGCAACTTTAAAATGATTATTGCTTTTTGCAGAGACATCTGACAATTAATATTGGTAGGATTCTTAGGTTGTTGATTAGGTTCCGCCCTTCTAAAGCCAATAAACCCAAACCAGTGCAACCCTTGTAATTTCAAAGGACCCGAAAAATTACTAATTACCAGATTATTAGATAAGAATTAAAGGGCTGAACCCAGGATTGAAGTTGTTATTGGTTGGTTGTACTACCCACTAATACGTCAACTTGTAAACCCAGCTTGGAATCGCTTCAGATTATGGTGAAGGAGGGAAGGGAAAGAAGATGCTACAAACGACGTCCCTCGATCTCCAACGCCGCGTAACGCACCAGAATCCTTTTTTAAGTGACAGGATCATGCGACTTCATTTTTCAATCATTGTCAGTATTTGCCAACTATAATTTACGGATTCATTATGCATTTCTCTGGAGAAGCAAAAAATGTCTGACATGCGTCATAGTTAGGGGACTGTGAAATTTCAATCTTTTGCAGGTAAGACCGGAAATATCCATGCCCGCCGATCTTAGAATCTATAGCGCTCTGTGTTCCGCTCCTTGATCAGAACTTGTCTGAGTTGCGTACATTCGATAGTGTGTGTCCCGCGTCTAGCCTAGCACCGTCTTCTGCATAGCTTACCATAAGTGACTTATCTGACAGCTGAACTTGCAGTGGTTTCAGTCAGTGGAGGGTATCCGGAGCACGCGGCGAAGGCAAAGCGCTGCCTGGCTGATTTCACTTTTATCCTATGGCTGCTTTCCTTGAAGTCTTAGATTAGACTGCGGCCCTTCGGATGGTCCGTCAAAAGTAGCATGAGCTTCTACGGCACTTAAAAACAATACGTTAAACCCGTAATCATTCCGTAATTTGCAGTTTGGCGATACTTGAAGAAGATGTCTCTCCTTTCGAGCCATCCTTTCCATATTGAATTTGTTCTGTTAATCACATTTCACGATTAACGAATTGGAACTAATCGAAAATCCGAACGAGAGTTCGGACCAAAAGGTATTTCAACATAAAGAAAGTAATTGGTTTTTCATTTTTTCTTTAACTTACTCCTTTAAACTTGTAATGCCTCCTTGCAAGATGAGGGTTTTCCTGATCAATTGAAGATAGCGAAAGTCTTGCAGATCAGCAAGAAAAAGGGGATGGCAGTGACAACCACCATTCCACTCTATATGCTTACTATTCAAAGCCGGGAAACTGCTTGAGAAACTCATAAGGGAAAAACTGACTACAGTTATTATTGGCGCGGAAACAGTATGGTTTCAGAGTAGGGTGTTTAAATATCGATGCAGATGCGGTGATCCGATATGTGATATATAATATAATATATAAAATTTATATATAATATATATATAATATAACTAACTGGTAGACCGCCCAGGAATCCTGAAGACCGGGAATGCATACTATTATGCCAGATGCACTCCAAACGGATAGTGTGCAAGCCTTGGCCGGGTATTATGGTAACGCTCGAAAACTTAATTCAAGTACCAGAATATTAAATGAGGCTACTTTGGAATTTCTGCCACGGATCGCAGTTTCGCACTAAGCAAGAACGCATCAAGTGAGGCCCAAATTCAAGAAGGGCTCCATTACTTTGAAATTTTCCTCTTTAAAAGGACATATAACTACTAATATACTGGCCAGACATCATATCTATCGCCATCTATTATTTAAAAATTGTATCGCTGAAATCTTAGATATCAGGTGACCAAGATGAATTGAGATGTGTGTTAGTTGGATCGTAGCTTCCAACTTTGCCGAGGCAAATTCATGCATTGCTATGCATGATAGAACTCCATTTTCGCAATCGTCAACAGAGACTGAAGTACTCCAGTTGGTTATGAAACGTGGTTCGTGGCGTGGAATTCAGTGGTTATGAGGCGACAGTAATATAAATAATGAAAAAGGGGTTACTTTCCCTCATTTCTATTTGATAGGAAAATTATATGCAGAATTTCAAAAAAAAAGAACCAAATCGCTTCATGAAATTAACTTTTGAAATACGTGGATATGGAAATCGTTCTCCCGTAGAACGTTGCTAATCATTTCGTTACTCGTTTATATCAAATTCTCTTCTTACCTCGTTCGCTATTTTTGGCACGCTGGTTCTTCGATCATCCTTAATTTTTCGCACTATTGTCCGAAGAACAGTGAACAGTTTTTAGTGAACAGGTTTCTCCATATTGTTCAATTACGTCCTGCACACATGACTTTCTGCTTCTAATTAGTTTGGCTATTTCGCCCATCGATTTTCCTTCGCGATACAGTTTTTTCATGTCAAAACTTATTTCTTTACCCATTGCCATTTATATAATTTTCTGCATTGTATTCGAATCTGCACGAGTTTGTAAGTATAGTTTCTGTGTGTTAAGAAAAATTCTGAAACTTTTTTTTATTTAAAGCATATCTAATACTGCATTGGTTTGTATAAAGCGATGTCGCCATTTATTCTGACGGAGACTATTTTTATGTGAAATTTCGAATAATTTACTAAAATGCTCTTTACATTTCTTCCATATTTGAACTTTAAGAGTTGCGCAAGCATATCAGTAACCAAAATACGAAAAAATTGGAATACAGCACAGATATTCTTGTAAATTAAGAAAAAATACCGTACGGAGTCTCTTTTGTCTTACTGTATTTTCAACAGTCTTCAATCCGGGGAATTGTTGACATGATTCGAAAGAACTGGGCACGATGACATGGGGAAGACGGTGCTGTTTCCACTTGATTGATATGTCTTCCATGTCACGTTGGCAAAATAAATCGGTTCATATTAATCTGCTGAAATACAAAACTTATCAGATTTAGACTTATCAGATTTAACTACGAGCAATTCGTTTTGAGTTTAATATAATATTAAAAAATAATATATTTAATATAATATTTTCTTCGTAATAAGTTTGATTTTCTACTTTGTTCCTAATTTTGTATATGTTACACTCTGACAAAAAAGTATCCGGAAATTTGAAATAAAACGCAAAAATATTAAACTTCTTCAATATTTATTGAATCTCCTTCAAAATATGCTCCATTTGAAGCGATACACATGTGCCAACGTTTTTTCCAATCATGGAAACATTTTTTATATGCGCTTTCAGGGATGGCCTTCAGCTCCTTCTGCGAATTTTCTTTTATGGCGTCTATGGAGTCAAATCTGACTCCCCGGAGCGGTAATTTCAGTCTGGAGAAAAGAATAAAATCACACGGAGCTAGATCAGACGAATAAGGTGGCTGGTCGATGGTATTTATCGAGTGTTTGGTCTTAAAATCGTTAATAATCGTGGCTCGATGTGATGGTGCGTTATCGTCATGCAAAATCCACGAATTGTTTTGCCACAAATCCGGCCGTTTACGGCGAATTTTTTCACGCAAACGTCTCAAAACAGTTAAATAGAAGTCCTTATTGACCGTTTGACCTTGCGGAACGAATTCATGATGAACCACAACACGAATTTCGAAGAAAACAATAAGCATCGTCTTGATTTTCGAACGACTTTTGCGAGGTTTTTTCGGTTCGGCTCATTTTTTCCCACCCATTCAGATGATTGTTGGCTCGTTTGTGTGTCGTATTCATAGACCCATGTCTCATCACCAGTTATAATCCGTCCCATGAACGTGGGATCAGAATTCGCACGATCTAGCATGTCTGCAGCTACCTGCATCTGGTACTGTTTCTGAAGAAAATTCAGCTCTAACGGAACAAGCCGGGCGGCGACGCGCTGCATGCCCAATTGGTTCACCAAAATCAAACGAGCGGTTTCACGAGAGATGTTGAGATCACGAACTATCTCTCTAACACTGGCATGACGATTTTCAAGCACAATTTCCTTTATTTTTTCGACGTTATCGTTGGTTGAAGAGGTCGTCCTGAACGAGGCAAATCTTCGACGATCTCCCGACCGTTTTTAAAGGCTTTGTACCATTTGTACACTTGGGTTTTCGATAAAACAGAGTCTCCATAAGCCTTTTCCAGCATTCGCAACGAGTCAGCACACGAAATTTCGTTCAAAACACAAAATTGGAGACAAACTCTTTGTTCAATATTTTTTTTCCATTGTATAATTCCCAGACTACCACTGAGGTCGACTGGTTTCAACAGCTGTCGTAAACAAACTAGTTGACAGACCGCGCTCATGTTTGGCATAGTAATTACGGACAGTCCTACCAACATACAGAAACAAATACTTAAAAATACTCAACGCGGGCAATTTAAATGAGAATTTCCGGATACTTTTTTGTCACAGTGTATAGTATAAATATAAAATGTACCAGTGGCTATAGGTGTTCGGCCTTTAACTCTTCTTGATTGAATTAATAAAGCCATTAATAATTTAGAACTTAACTCTTTCAAAGACCAATCGTCCTTTCCGTCGACATGCTATTCATATATGCTATTCGTAATTGTTCTCTTGCGGACTGTTTACAATGTCTAATCCATATTCTTGACTGAATCGCCTTCCGCCCTATTGCAATTAACAAACTTGTTCCGGCTATCGAATACTTCTCAATGATCCATTCGAGAATATTACATTTATCTCCAACGAGTGTTTGATTGACAGCATCATTACTTTTTGTATTGATTTGATTGTCACTTATTTACTTAGGGATACAATTCGAAGCTGACATTGGTTTGGGTGCGCAAAAAGTACCGTTAACTCTATTGTCATTATCTTTCCATCCTATGCGGCTTTCCCTACCTTTGCCAACAGGAAGCAATACTTTATAAACAATTCTTTATCAATAAATGAGTTTGAATTGTTGAAGAAGCTCAGAAAACATAATGTTTTTTTCATGATTCGGATCATGAAGGGACATTATTCGGAACAAATTAAATCAACTGATAATATCATGCGCATGCAGTGTTTGTCAACGACCAACTGAAATCCAACAAGACGACACAATTAATTAAATTTTGACAATTGAGTATATTTCTTTATTCGATTGGAGCTAAAATTCAGTTATAGATTTTGATCGCCTTTTCCAAAAAACAGCTGCTCGACTTCTTATTTGTCTTATGAACATGTTCAAGACCTATATGGGGTAATATATCCATGCCTACATAAGGAAATGTTAAAATTTAATGCAATTGAACATCAGGAAAATTCACATTACGTGAAATTCGATCTAGCCTAAATAATTTTTGTTTCTAATTTCTCACCGTTATACTCTTCCGAACGGAAGACCTTGAAATTGACTGTTTGATCATCAGATATACAATCAGCTGTTGCATCCTTTATTATAAAAAAGTTATACTGAAAAAGATAATAAGTGATCCTTGAAATGGAATTAAACTATTGTCTTGAATAGCACCTTTTCCCATTCTTTCTGCGGAATGTTTAATCTCCTCTGCATTCGTCCCAGCAAATTTTTAAATGGTTCACCATCTTTTGCTTTCATGAAAAACGGATTGCCAAACGAATTGTCAATCTCTTTCCAAAAGTGAGAAACTGGAATAAGCATCTCATCCGCGTCAAGCTCGAGTTCATCAGACGTCACTTCTTCAATTCGCAGCTTCCGCTCTTGCCTATAGTTTCCCACATTTAACTGCAACTCTATAAAGCAAATATATCATGAAGAATTGTAAATTCATCCCTACGACTTAAATCTCAAATAATGCGTATGGCATGAACCTTAGACTTGGGGTTTATTTTTCTGCATGTAATAATGACAAGCAAACAATATAAAGTTATAAAGGTTCATAACGTAACACAGAAAATCATAAAATTAAACCCTAGAAACATTCAGAACTTGCAAAGAGAAATAACAAAAATAAAATAAAAAAGAAAGAAGATTGCAACGCAATCCATATCCCTCACGTACTTAAGGCCCAGATACAATACTGCGCGACGGCGATGCGATTCTCGCTCGTCGTCGCGCAACGCATTCAGTTTACAATGCACGCGATGCGAGGAAAAATAATGTTCATATAACAAATGTCAAATTCGTGATGTTTGAAATGAAATTTGATCAAAATTGTTTTTGATTTTTTAAAAATTTGAATTTGGAATTTTCTTTCGTTTGGCAAATAATAGTCTCAACAAGGATGCACGAACTTTTCATTCAAAATTCATTCCGAATAACCCTCCTACTTAAAAAGTAATTAAGGCTTTTGAATTTCGAATTTCATTTACGCGCCATAGAGCATCTGACAAACGTCACGCACCTCGTTACGAGGAATTTTCGTTTTTCCGAATATTTCTCGCCTCGCATCGACGCATCGCAATCATTGTACGTTGTCGTATACAAATGCATGTTACGAAAACTGCTTGACTTTTGCTGCGTGACTCTCGTCACGCTCTGTCTCCGTATAATAACAATCATTATTGTAATTCAATAAGATTGAATAATAATTATCACGATAATCTCGAATTAGAGCTGGAAAAACAAATTACAGTTAGAGAAAACAAACGGTTTTCGTAACTTTACATCTTTGCAGTAAGGCATCATATAATCGTATAATCGTTTATAATTTATTATAATCGTTTATAATTATTATTATTATCGTGTATAATCGTTTTTTTTTTTTTTTTGTTTTTTTTGTTGAAACCTTTACTGATTAATATATCTCAAAGGCCGAATACAACTTTACTAATTCAACCTAAAAATCAAGGGGGCCTACTAGATGAAAATCCTTCATTTACTCTATCTGAAGTGTAGAAAAATTTTACAATTTTCAATTGTAAAACAAATGTCGCATCAACCGTCGCCAAAATAAAAAATTAATAAAAATTAATCCTGGAAAGTCATATGGCTTGCCAACATTGACATTATTCATCAATTTGATCTCCATCAAGAACAATACAATCATTCCAGCGCCCTCTAATATTTTGATACCACTTTTATAAAACGATTTATCTTTTGTCTCAAAATAGGCCTTAGTTTCAACGAGAACCTCTTCATTTGAGCGAAATTTCTTATCGCCAAGTATTTTTTAAGGTCTTTGAACAGCCAGTAGTTGCTGGGAGCCAACTTTAATTCATGTAGTTTTGCCATTTTGTTTTGTATTAATATTAAAATATAATTTTTCTAGTTGAACATGAATATTTTATATCCATTTTATTATGTATACACACTGATATATTTAAAATAATATATCAGTGTCACTCATTTAAAAATTCCGCCGAAAAAAGAACCCGGAAGTAAACGAAGCCTATTAATTTTTTCCGTTTATTTAATGAAACCATATTAAATCCTGCACAGTTAAATTTTTCACGCCAAGCTTTTCTTCTGCATTTATTTTCCTCTGTTATTACATGGAACACGTTTAAAAGAGCTAAATTTGGCGCTTCGGAAGCATAGTCTATAATCTAATTAGAGAATAAAAAACACTTGGGAGCAATGTCTATTTTAACTTCTCAGAAGAAAAGTGTGAGAGTAAAGGTCAACGGCAACTTTTTCTAAAGGCGATTCTACTCATAAATACTTCCTGGTCAGGCATTCTAATCATGCTGCTTATCGTATTTCTAACTACGCCATAAAATAGAGCCTATTGTTTAAACCAAACATTGATATAACGCATAACAAGTTTGCATCTCACATATAATAACTAATAGAGTACAAAACTCCAGCATGCATACGTAATTTGATAGCTTCCTACCTCAAAGACATCATTTAAGGTAAAGGTCCGAGATAGCACCTCTACTGTAAGAAGTATCCCTGCTGGTGTTCCCCAAGGCTCATGTCTGAGCCCTACCCTTTTCACTATCTATACCTCCGATCTCCCTACAAACGAGCACTGTCAAATAGGTGCCTTTGCGGACGATACCTGTTTTTTTACTTCAAGAATTCACCCAAATACAATAACAGCTAACTTAGAGAAAATGCTTGAAAAAGTATATCAGTTCTTCTACAGGTGGAAAATAAGCATCAATATTGTCAAAACTAAATCAATATTTTTCACTAAAAAACGTAAACGTTCCTTGTTGCCTAATCGACCGATTAACTTTTAAGGACAAGCCATACCATGGTCCGAAAATCTGCAGTATCTTGGGCTAACTTTGGACAAAAACTCATGTTCAAAGACCACATTGAACGAATAAGCATTAAAGCATTTAATTCTGTACTTCCACTGTATCCACTACTCAAGAGAAAGTCCCAACTATACATAAAGAATAAGATGATAATTTTAAAAATGGTAAGTCAGCCTATAATATACGGAGCGCCTACTTGGAGCCAATGCGCAAAATATTTGAAATCAAAGCTTCATGTCACTCAAAACAGGTACTTGAAAATGGCGCTAAATAAGCCTTTTTATTTCTCATCAAGCAAATTACATGAGCTTGCTAATATTAGCCCTATCAATAAACTCGCGCTCTCACGCAGAGATAATCTACTAGCTAAGATAGAACACGCTTCGAATCCATACATTCAAGCACTCAGGATTTAAATTAATAGATTAAACTTAAGGATCATGCGTCCTCAACCGAGTATTCATAGTTATTACCAAGATCCAAAATAGTATGTAAATAATTTTTAACATTGGTAGTAGTAGTAGTAGTTTAAGTAAGAGTAAAGTTTAAAAGAGGGTTTTGTTGTATTTTCCTCTACTATTATAAATATATCATATGAATAAGAAACATTTGTGGTACAAACAGAAAAAATACTGTAGATGCAATGAATACCGAATTCAGAACTCTCACTTTAAGTATTAGCTTAGTCCTGTAAATTTTTAGAAACAATAAAAAACTTATTAAATAAATAAATAAAAAAACTAATATTTGAACATTTTCCATGTCCCAATAACACTTACCTTCTAATACAGTATCTTCGGACCGAATTGGTAAAAGCTTATGGTTTGCGACCTCTACAAGTCTCAACTTTTTTGTGCTGTCAGTAGAAAAGGAAACTTGCTTGGAAGCTTCACCAAGAACATCAGCTATAGTAGCGTTTTTGTCGACGTATAAAGTCAGCTCCTTTTCATCCCGATACTCTAGTGAAATCTTCAAGAATACAAATTTGAGTTACCCGAATTTTTATGTTTAAGCCGGTTTCTTCTTACAAAGCTACACTTAAATTGCCTCTTGCTTTCTAATTCGTGGATATTTATATGAATTTTTTCGAAGAATAATTTTTTTCCGATTTTCGATTTATTATGCCTAAGCAAATCTTTCAATTCGCCGTTTTGAAGACTACTTACTGGATTTCCAGGCAAATCTTTATAGCTAAAAAAAAATTGATTAAAATTCCAAACTAAACTTATGAATACATGCAAATTTTAAAATCAGAACTGTTGCCTTCTTCAGTTCTAATTCCGAATGCAACCAAAACCTTTGACATTGGAAGAATTGAATTTTATTTGGATCCGTTCCGATTCTCGTACCAACTGCTGTTGCCATTTGAGAATAAGTATGCCGTTGAGAAAGGACTAAAGAAAACCTAATAAATTCAAACATACAATATTTCAACAGCCACATATTCTTGACATTTGCCTTACCCTGGGTTGTTTGGATTGCTCTTATCTGCAAAAACTATTTCAACTTTGTGCTGCAGGTTTGTAAAATATTCATCGCAGTTTGTTAATTTAACGTTTTCACCGAAAATTTTTCTCTCCGCTATAAGCACACGTCCTTGACTCATAGCACCAGAACAACTTAAATTACACTCTATGGAATCATCCATTTTTGTCAGTTTAATAAGCTTTGTCGTTCCGAGTTCTTCGTACAAATTAAATTCAGCGCTTTCGGAGAGGTCTAAATGATCCCTGACTACACTTAGCACATCTGCTAGCTTAGTATTCACGTTAAATTGCTCACACTCTAAATAACTTAAAATATTTTCAACGGGATCAAAGTACTTCATGAATATTAAAATGTCGTTCTCAGGATCAAACGGTTTGATCGATTTTTCATTATCAGCACGTAACATTTCCAAATAAATTGTCCATGTCTGAGCTGTATCGAATATTTGGGTCAGCTCTATGTCCATTTGACTATTAGCGTCGAAATAAACCATTTGCACCCTCTGAAGGCGGAAAACAAGTGGCCAAATTCGTATTTTTCCATAAGGAATACGAAAATAGTTACATATCGTGCCGAGCACGGAGCCCACTTTATCTGTTTTTTTGGTTCTGAACACTGTGTACTGAATACTGTTTAAATCAAAATACCCAGCAGCACTATGAGTTTCAAAACACTCTTCTCGCACCACTTGAATCACGAAATCTACTTTTTCAACTTTTCTGACCATTTCAACTCTTTTATCTTCAGCCAGTCGTGCAATTAGTTCCGCCGGAATATCTGCTTCAACTATCTTTTCCAGCACTCTAGGTATTTCCGAGATTCGAATGTATACCAACATGTACGCATTACTGTTTTGCTTGTCATTCAAACAAACTCCATCATCCGTCCCCCCGAAATTATGTTCTATTGCTTCAGATTTGGTACAATTAGAAACCACATCATCGTCGAATTTGCACCAGTTGCCGTCTAGTAAAGGATCTATGTACGCAACATAATGCCCATTATGGTGGTCCCCCGAATGAACTAAGACCGCGTGAAGACGATAAACAGCATCTGTTTCCTCCCTCTCTGCCAGATATGGATCCAAACATAATTCGTCACCAAACTCAAATCGATCGTTAAACTTCAAAGAACTGTCAGTTAATGGATCATACTCAAATCTCATTAAATGTAAATGCAAAACTGGTGGTAACGATAGGAAGACCACACCCTTTTCGGCTGCTTGTAGACTATACTCCTCACCAGCGTCGTACTTGTTGTCTCCATCGAGTGTTTCTGTGGCAATATATTTCTGAAAAGAATCGTAAACTGGAAAAGATATTAGATCAGACTTCATATTTTATCACTTTCTTTTCAATAAAAGTAAAAATTCTTACTATGTAACGAATATGATGACGAATTATTGTCGAAATTCTGTCAGTCATGGTGGAAACCAACGGTTGAAGTTGGGATACTCTGCAATCTTACCTAGATTCGCCAATGAGTGTTTCATTTCAAATAAATAAACAGCAGGGGCACCGTAAATGTCACTGTGGTAATTAGTACATACAAGCGGAAAAGCCTGACAATAGCTTCACTCTCATATTACGGTATTCTAACGTGATAACAATGTGAGGAACAAAATTAGGAAAAAAGAAAAAGCTTAAGATTTTTCATTAAAATTGTGTCATTTCAACGACTAGCATTAGTAAAGTCCATCCCTTTCATTGGGCTTAAGTCGAACAAAAGCTATAGTGCAAAATTAACAGCGATCTAAGCCTTTCTCAAGATATCACGAGTTCCGACGAAACAGAAGGTAATAGGATCCGAATTGTCAAATGCTAGTACACCCGTCTGCTCAGTAACTGCCGTGGCACGTTGTTCACCGTCAGCAACTTCATTCTGGGAACACAGATGTAAATCAGCATAAACATTTGAAAAACTGTCTTAACCTCTTCGTGGGCGCATTTTTGTAAGAGGAAAAACATTGATTTTATTTTTCATTTTATTACAAGTTGTTCACCTTATATTTATAAATATTCAGTAATATAAGAAAAAAAATAAAAACCTTTAAAAAAATTTACAAAATGGCCACGTATGTTGCCATTTAGCGTAGAGTTCATCTAGAAATGGAAAGATTTCAAGCAATCAGGGCATACGGGTTCCTTACACTTTTCACACATATTCCTTACACTTTTCATACATTCGTCTCGTACAATTTTTATCATGACATCGTCGGGGATCTTAAACTCAACTTTTAAAGGATAGGGTCCCATAGAATCTGGTTTAATTGCTGGAATAAATTTAATGCTGCTTTTGGACTTTTCAGATGCTTCAGACATTGTACAGGGTCTACTTCGTTTTTTGTTACGTTTACCTATCTGTATTAGTGCATTCGCCAGAGAGTCTTTGAACTCTACTTTGAATTCGTGATTGATATATTGAGAAATTGGAATGCAATCCTTTGATAAAACTGTTTGCTCTGCAAAGAGTGGGGATAGTGGGCCACTATACGGTCAGATATATCCACACCACCCATGGATTTGTTACATTCGATTCGGGCAAAAGGCCTGGTTATTGATATATATATTTTTTAGTTTTACGATCCCACCTCCTCAATTTGAGGTTCAACACTAGCATATGTTGATGTCATATGGACGATAGAATATAACTATAGAAACGGAGTCTCTTTTACACTTTTGGAGAATCTTTTCAGAAATGAGCTTTGTTGAAGCCTCACCAGGTATTCTGTTCTTTCTGATAGGTCACACGACGTATATAGCCTTTGTCTGCAGGGGTTTTATGATACGCATTGATGTAAAAAAGGCTATCCAAAAATAATTTATGGATTTTCATTTCCAAACCCGCACTCAGTCTAAATACGCTTTCACCGATTGCACCAGATACCTTACTTATAATTTAGATTTTTGATACATTTCAAATTTAGAATCGTATCTGTTTTGAGACGCTCTGACCCAACATTTGAAACCTCACTTCTTGGGTTTGGATTTATTATATTCCTTTACTTATCTCTTCCCTTGAATGGTAGTCATTTCATCAATTGCTTGAAATTCGGGTAGCGTGGCGACATTTTCAAGTCTGTGATAACATATCTAATAATGAACATATTTTTATAAAAATATCACTTTTGCTTGGTATTAAATGATTGTTTTTATAGTTGAGAAATCTCTTGATTTCCTCGAGTCCTTTGAAGACATTGTGTCAGCAAATATAACTTAGTCGAAGACCAACAACAGAAGAGCAATATAATCAATAATTCGAATATATAATGTACGTCATAATATTTATTCCATAGAATTGTTTCAAGTTCAGAAACATATACATGAAACGGATATTTTCTACAATCGACGGCGTAGTGAATTGTTTCCCGCACTATATGTTCAGAGACTTCATTGATAAATATATATTTCAAATATTCATATGGAGTTGCACTCGTAATTTTAATTTCAAAGGGGCTCAAAGGGGTGGCGCTCCTGAAAATTCGTTCGATTTTGGTACAACGTACCACATCGGGGACCATTGATTTGTCTAATATCTAATAGGTCTTCCTCGCCACTAGTATATGACTTTCTAAAATCCTATTACGTTTTCTGAAGTTGCGGATCTAAATACTTCCATCAGATTCGAAATAGTCTTTCTCATTCATAAAAGATCTATTTGGGTCCTAGGGTTCAACCGTCATATCTTCTTCTAATTCTTCAATATCTGAGCTAATGTTATTTTGTCTTTCTACTATTTGCTCCTTTTTGTATCCTCTTTTTACCTTCATTGTAATCAGAGTATTATCAGGGTATTTGACGCTCCGATACCGACCACCGAATTCCGCGCCCTTTCGGAACATATACGGGGGAAACGGGCCATCATCGGATACGATGTGAACGCGCAACATGAACTCTGGGACTGAACTCAATTACTTAATACTTAATACTTACTAACCTCAACTTAGCAAATAAGGTTAACACACCGACTTTTATAACAAAAAATAGAGCGGAAGTGATTTACGTCACTCTAATCACAACAGAGGCATTGGAGGACCTGCACGGCTGGAGAATATGTGAGTCACCTAGCCTGTCGGACCACCAATGGATCACGTTTCAGGTGAGAAGAGGCGAGAGGACCCCATTGGTCTACTGTAATTCTAGAAAAGCGGATTGGGACGGCTACACAAACGCTACTAAAAGATATATACGTTCACACCAAGCGAATCCATTGAGAAGTTGAATGGACATCGACAATTAAGTGAAATACATCACAAGTATACTAGTCGATAGTTTCAGTGAAATGTGTCCAACCACTACCATCAAAAAAAAAGGTAAGCTGGTGGAACACAGAACTGTAAGAGATCAGAAAAAGTACTCAAAGGCTATTCAGAATATCAGAATTCTCGCCTCACAAACCGTGATACAGATTGGGAGGACTTTAAGCGAAATCAGAAAATATTTAAAACAGCTTTAAGAAGAGCGAAAAGGAAATCCTGGAATCTTTTTTGCAGCAATATTGAGGGAGGAAGCGAGACATCTAGGCTAAGTAGGGCTCTGAAAAGAGAACCACATGTGGACACGATGCTTCAAAAGGAGGACGGATCATGGATAACAAATAGCATAGGACGTCTCAAGCTCCTACTAAACCAACACTTTCCGGGCTCAACGGATGAAGAGACAGAACGAGTAAACAACGTAACTCCTTTCCGTGCGAAGTCGAAGTCGTAAGAAGAATGGAGAGGAACCTAGCCATCAAAGATTACACTTTGGCGACCTTCATTGATATCGAGGGAGCCTTCAATAATGCAAACACTGAGAGCATAGTAGCAGCCATTCAAAGATATAGAATGAACTAATATCTAACTAAATGTATGACGGAACTACTAGCTGAAAGGAAGATTACAGCCGAAGAAAACGGCGTCCCCTTGAATAACCTTAACGGGAAGGGTTTCAAAACGATAGCGTACTCTGACGATATCGTTATACTGATAAGCGGAAAGTTCCCGGAAACCATGTCTAATTTGATGCAGACCGCACTCTCACATCTTTTCGAGTGGCCGAAGGTAACCGGACTGCGCATCAATGCCGATAAAACGGAGCTTATGCTTTACACTAAGCGCCGTAAATCGGAAACATTTCTACCACCGACCGTTGACGGAAAACATATAAGTTTAGTGAATAAGGTAAAATACTTAGGAGTAGCTTTGGATAGTAACTTGGACTCCACAAGGAGAAGTCAGACGGAGAGCGGACAGACAGTGGCGCTTTTCACAATGAGAAGACTAGTGGGGAAAACCTGGGGAATAAAACCCCGAATTGCCAATTGGATTTACACAACAGTAGTGAGGCCAATAACCACTTACGGGGCATTGGTTGTTAGCAGGCATTACAAAAGAAAACCATTACAAAAGCGCTAGACACGATCCATCGAATGGCCTGCCTTGGTATCACAGGTGCCATTAGGACTACGCCAACTGCTGCAATGGAGATAATGCTTAATCTCATGCCACTCGACAAATTCATCTTCAGAGTTAAACACAACATAGACCAAACTTTCCTAGCAAATGAATTTATTAACCAAAATTCAGATCAACTTTTACATTCGCAAACTGAAATCTCTACAACAAGGAGAGAATATTCAGCTTGAAACCGGAAATAGTAAGGAGCAGATCTTAACCAATATCCATGGATCCATATCATATCTATTTATATCTCTATCTATATACCGATACGTCTGGTATACGACGATGAGTAAACTTCATTAAAACTATTTGCATAAAGTTATAAAAATGCGTAATAGACCAAAACCGTGGATATGCTACGTCCACATTTGGAAACAAACAACAAACCATCTCAGTTCATAATTCGTATCACATCATATTCAGGATAATAGTCGACATAAGTTGCGAAATTTAACCGTGTTGTATGCAAATATCAGCCAAATTAATTATATTATTCCTGATGAACTAGGTAGAGACGTTTGAAATGATAATGCTTTAAATTTTTAAAATTAAACAATGCGAAACCGATCTAAAACTGAAATAAATTGAAACTAATCGTAAAATTTGAAATGTCACCTGAGTTCTGAGAATTAAGTTAAATAAAAGATAAAGTCAGAAAAAGAAAAAGATAAATAAAAGCTTCAGTCATAGCGTTTGGATCCAACCCCTGATCTCATGGTATTCGAACACAATAAGCGGAATTTAATTTGGGTTTGTAAATTGTCAGTAAATTAATTGTGCCGACTCTTGTTACCACAGGCTTTTGTTTTGTAAATCCTGCAGCCGTTTTTTTTTGTAATTACGCGTTTTGCTTACGTAATTGTAATTACGCGTTCGTTATGAAGTGTCTGCCACAGTACCGTTAGGTTTTATGGTTTAGAATACTAGGATGAATAGGATTTGAACTTTCAGAAATTGAAATTTCAGTACAAGGTTGTCTTAATAACACATTAGAGACTCTACCCTGAAATAATACGCGAGCTATATGCATTTTTTACCTCCATTGCCGCAAAAAAACCGGGAACTAAGCTGCTGGTGTACTCTATTTCTTGCCGAAACAATGGCAACGATCATGAACCGAATTATACATAGTTGTCATTCATATATATTTGATATAAATTTTATATAAGTTTGGATTATGCGGGTACATGATACAATTTCGTAGTTGTACTTCAAATGATTTATTTCTAAGGATTTCTGTCCTGGTCCAGTGCTGCGTTTTGGCGCAGCATTTCTGCGAGCGTCAGTCCGTACTTTTCTGACTATTTCTCAGAGACAATAAGATAAAAGAAAAGCCAACTTCGAGAAATGAAAGTGGTAAAAGATACTTACGGTTCTTGTTTCCCCTTATACCCAATTGTATATCATAGAACGTCTCGATGCGTTTGCTTGTAAAATCTACGTTTTTGCATTTTATATAAGAAAGCATTTTGCCTTCAAACAACTTCGGCACAGTTCCCTCAATGCTGGTCCCTTTCATTTTGCATTCTATCTTATCTAGAAGGACTCGCAAAAATTCTTGCACGTCATGTTGCATGAAAGAGTCCATTGTATCCCACCCAAAACTTTTTGTTAGTTTCCTAGTTCCAACAGGGCTATTCAAAAACTGCAGATCGTAAAAGACTCGTTGTAAAGCCAATCCGACCTGAAACGTTCAAAAAGTGTTTTATTTTTTTATTTATTTTCCGGATTTCAAAGTTTACGACTTCATAATATCAAAATTTGCCTAATTACCGATTTAGTTGCATCGTCACATTCAGTGGGCATTAAGTATACTGATTTCCGTAATTGATTGGTAAAGAATAGGGTTTGAAGTAATGAATTCATATAGCATGTTGCTCCTTGATTTTCCAGGCCCACGTAACCAGTATATTTTTTTGAATCCCACAATAAACCATGAGGAGCTTCGGCAATTAAATGCACTTGGAAAATGAGTGTATCATATTTCAAATATCCTTTCTCGGGATCTGCGATTTCCTCCCATGGTAAAAAGCATGAAAACCCCCAATCGTTTTCTTTTCTGCAACCGAAACAATTTTTCAAAAAAAATTATCATAATCCGAATGACCTACGCATTAAACATGTGCTTTATTTTCCTTTTATGTGGCTCTTGATCAGGATTAAATGAGATGAGCCTCAATTCAGCAGCTGCCATGCATGACCAATTTTTCAGTTCATCATTCACAGCGCATTGTAAAAAGAATCCTAGAGACCGTGCCACATGCTGCGATCGATTAAACGAAGGTATAATCATTATTTTCCATGGAAGACCACGCACATAGTAAGGCGGAGAGAGCATGCTTTCCGTCATCACGGATGCATTCTGCAGCTTAAATGAAAACGTCCCTTCAGATCTATTTTCATTATAAGACTGTCTACTCCCTTCAGTTATCTCATCGTCCTCGAATTTTACATCTGAATGATAAGTTGATTCAAAAATGATTGTATTTACCAACTTGCTCTCCTGACTCTGACTCACCATTACTGTAGCTCATTTTGAAATTGGTTCAGAATTTCTATAGAGACAAATTTCGTCGGGTACTCTCAAGGTAATCTTGATTTTCTAATAAAATGAAGTATTTGAATGTCAGTATTTGATGGGTATCTCAGAGCCTATATTAGAAAAAAAAGTTTATATACAACTCATATAAAACTAGCATCCTTATGTGAATCTTCTTTCTTGCATCTTTCCACCTGTTCATCTCTGCAACGCTTGCTCAACTTTCTCATTTCGCCTAGTTCTTTTCCTCTTGATTTATTTCTCAAAAAAACGAAACTCGAATTTCGCATTTTTCTATAAAAACTTAAAAATGGAGATATAATCTCTAGCATTCCAATACAAAATAAAAATTTATTTTTACTTATATGGCCTAATCGTTGATGCCATAATTTATAATTAATTTTTACAGTATTGCTTAGTTGAGCATTTCTAATTGATTTGAGAACAAAATGAATAGTTAACAATCTATTTCGTGTCTTACCTG
Source organism: Stratiomys singularior (assembly GCA_954870665.1). Lineage (NCBI taxonomy): Eukaryota > Metazoa > Arthropoda > Insecta > Diptera > Stratiomyidae > Stratiomys > Stratiomys singularior. The sequence continues at coordinate 64,144,426 of OX940881.1, forward strand.
TTATGATGACTTTACCACCTTTATTAATACTCACACCATTCGTATCAAAATATATACCCAAACCGGCTTCTTGCATTTTCCTTACTGATAGTAAATTGTAGGGTACTTCAGGACAATAGAGTACATTATTTAAGGTTACAGGTAGTCCTAAGTTGCTAGTAACCTCTAGTGATCCATGTCTAGTTGCTTGGACAAATACGCCATTTTTCGCCACTGATATTTTGATTGGCTCCTCTAGATTATCGAAATTATGAACAAGATCTTTTCGATTAATTATGTGATCGGTAGCTCCAGAGTCTAGGATAAAATTAATGCTATTTTTATCACTTGGTTGAATATCCTCCAGATATTCAGCAGTCATAAATGCGGTACTATTGTACGACATTGATGTTTGATCGATTTGAACCGTTCGATTCGCTTCAGATTTTTGTTGGTACATTTGGGATCTTTTATAATGAAAGCAATCTTTCTTGAAATAACCTCTTCTACCGCATTGATGACATTTTAATTTATTTGCTTGTCCGTTATTTCTCTTATTAAATTTACCACCGTATTTATTATAACTATTTTTAAATTGTTTTTTATCATAGTTTTTAAATTTTCGTCTATTATTATTATAACTATCATTCTTATTTACAGCTTCATTAAAACGTTCTACTTGAAGAACTTTTACGCTTGTGTCACAACTTTCTACTTTTAATTTAGTTTCAAAATTAATTAGCCTAGTTTTAACCATATTATAATCTAAATCTTTTTCTAATATTGTCTCCATGGCAGTAATAACACTATTATAAGATGAGGGAAAAGAGTTTAGTAACATTGCTATCTTCTCATCTTCTGGTACTGATGCACCAGTTGATTTAAGTTCATTAATAATTTCTTCGTAAATTATAAAATGATCAGTCAATGGTGTATTGCCATCAATTTAAATTTTGTTAGTTTTCTTCTTACTAATAATTGAGACACAGCACTTTTGCGTTCAAAAGTTTCATCAAGCTTATTAAGAATGGCTTTTGCAGTTGTTCCTTCTGCAGCAAAACTTATGTAAGCATCACCTAAAACCGAAATTACTACACTCTTAGCTATCAATTCAGCATCTGTCCAAGAGTCGTCAATATCTTTCGGAATCGGTTTATCAATTATTTTGATAACTTTGAGTTCAGTTAATAAGGCACGGACCCTAAACTTCCACGTACCGTATTTTTGCCCATTAAAAATAGGTATATTTCTTTGACTTACCAAGCGATCCATTCTGATTGTATTTAGTTTTCAACAACAAAAATTATTTATTATTATGCAAACACCGAATCACCAATTCATTCACTGGTTTTAAAAGAGTCACTATCTCACGAACACAACAACTTTGCCGAATACAACTTACTTCGAACACAGCGACTTTGCCGAATACAACTTACTTCGAAAAAAAATAAAGTTAATCAAGAATAATAATCAAACAACAAATAAAATTATTTAATTATTGGACAGGGCAATCTGGGCCCATAACCTGTTGGAAAAGGTTATTAATTAAAATAAGAAATTCACTTAGATTTATTCTCATTAAACACTTTTTATTCTTTGACTTCTCTTTCATCAATAGATAGGTGGACATGTTCCTTTACAAATGAAATTCCTAACAAGACTGAAGACAAAATCATTTACATGAACTTATCCTAACTTAGAAAAATATTGCATGTGGCTTGCAGATGCTGCGAAGGATTTCAATTAATCCTTTGTCCTTAAGAAACACGTTTTATTGCTATGCTAAAATTTCAGTAAATGATTTTTCCTAATAAAGTTTTATTACTCTTCAGATGTTAAATTACCGAAGAGTTTAAATAACATTCTTCGGCCACACACACAGTACACAAAAAGATTTATTTTTGTTTATAGATAAAAGACATAAAATATTCCAATAGTTGCCTTCGAAAAAAGGTTTGGCTGTTTCAATAATGGAACCAGAGCGGAATTACGGATTTAAAATTCATTACAAGATTCGACTTCATTCTTCAGCAAGTAGCACTACAAGGACCACCCTGGCGATAACCAGCAGTGCCGGTTCAGTCCGGTACACCAGCTGCTATCCGCAAAGCTTCTTACCTCTGTGTACCTGTGTGAGACGCTTCGGCACGATATGTTACTAAGAGCGTTATCCCAGACTTCGGAGCCGTACAAGAGCACTGACTCCAATGCACTCATGATAAGATGTGTTTTGCTCGAGGTTGGCCCTCAAGTGTTGGCCATAAGACGACTGAAAGTCGACACATTCACAGCAGCCTTACTCGCAGACGCTCGCAGCAAATCGAAGTAGCTCACTTTCGGATTAATCACCAAGCCAAGGTATTATATTGATTCCTTAGACTCAATTATCGTGTCTCCGGTAGCTGAAAGTTCAGCGCATGGGACATTGCATGAGTCCGGGCCAAGAATGGAACTTTGCGCCACCCACCCGCCTCCAACGTGTCATAGTCTAGTTTCCGGGCTTTGTGGTTGCCCTTCAATATCCGCGTCAAAAATTTCGGCACACTGAAATGTTCCAGAGCATCGAAAATATCTGCCCAAATATCTGAGTTATATCAACAGTACTTTTCGGCTCAAGTTAGCGTTCACCGCGTTCACCACCAAATAAATATTGTGTTTTGTTTTAAGTATATATGTATGTTTTAAGTATATTTAAATTACCCAATAAGTAAATTTAACAGGCTCAAACGTAGTTGCTTGTACGCATTTTGCCTCAGCATTTGCTCCAAAACCTGAATTTTAAAAGTGTCTGGCAGCATGTTAGAACTATCAAAAGTAGCTGATTTTTAGCAATCATCTTAACCCAGTTCCCCAATTTATATCAATTTCAAGTTTTTACAAAATGATGATAATTCGATTTTTGTTTGCGTTTTTGAAGGTGTCTGACGAGGTTTCCACCCTGCAAAATGACTGGCTCTCTGCAACGTGACTTGTAACAGTATCCCGTATAAAATATCAAAAACTAAGCTTTTACACTATGAAGTTATCAATGTCTAATTTTCACGCCTTTGTCATCTGTTATCTCTCAAAGCCATCGCAACTCAAAGTTAATAACACCTAAGCATGTCTTCTTGTTGTAAAACAACCATCAATGACTCTTGGATTAAACTAATCTGATATCCAAGTTAATAAACCAATGGACGATGAATACGATATTTTGTATTAACATCAACGGAATCGGTTACCAACCAAATTCGCTTTGATTCGAATTGATATAAAATTATTGTAGCATACTTTCCCATCAGCTAGATAAACTATTTCAAGTGCTGGTAACATTTATTGTTATTAAGATTTCTATCAAAAAGGTTGTCTCAAGCTAGAAATTAGCTCATGAAGATTATGAGGATTTTAAGCAGGCCAACCAACACAGAAATCCTTAAACGGACTTCTACCTTCATGCGTCAACAATACTCATCAACGATTTATGGAATACAATCATCCCACATCTCTTTCTTCTTCTTGTAAAAGTATCTCTATCTTTATTTGCTAATATTTCTACGCTACTCTACAGAAGTGAAGTCAGTAACCAACCAGCGAAAACTGAGTGGTATAAAGAGTCACGTAAGTACGGCCAATCATCATATAGAAGGAAATTAGAACAAATTTCCACATAATGACGAGCAAGATATTATAGTTTAAACCGTGTTTGTACAACTGTTTAGTAAACCTGTGTTTGTAAACCTGTTTAGTACAACTGCACGTAACTGATTAAACTCTTGAGACTGAACTCTAGCACGAAAAAATGCAAATGTTACAAGTGTACAAGTTACAAGAAAGAAATGTCTCCCCGCATGTCCTTGTATGCACAAAGAGTAGGAAGGAAACTCGCCTGCAACGAAGAATATGAATCAAATCATATTTCTCGATGCGAGCGTTTTATAAATCATACTGGAGACTAAGAAGTTACAGAGTTCAAAGCAATCTACTAAAATTATTCGATAATGTGCGGCTCTTTGCCGATAATTGGCGAATGAACGCTACTGCGCAGAATTGTGAAACAATATTTATTCGGACAGTGCTGTGGTATATAACAGTGCTGTGAAATGCAAAATCAATGTTTATTGATTTCGTTGCAAGACGAATCAATGACCAAAAATCGTCCAGGCAATCGCAGGCACAGTAGTAGCAGACATAACTTTAATTCTTGAAAGATCCTGCAGCGAAAAATTATCTAAGTTTAAAAGGAGCTACACAAAAAATCGGGAATTATAATTATATAAACATTTATTTCTATACACATACAGATAACAACGTACATTTTTCAAATCTTTCTCAGTAAAAAGATTACGGCGTATTTTGTTACGATAATTCGCTGATTTATCAAATTCAAAAATAACGTGATATTATTCAATTTTGGTAGAATTGTTTTTTTTTCAGAATGGTTTAACAACTTAATTCCATTCCATGCATATAATTTGTTAAATCTATCAGGTTCTTCTATTCGTAAATTCATCATGAAATTTTCCAATTTCAAGTGTAAAATTTTGAATAAAAATTTAGCATTACTTTGTGGTGCTCAATCTCAGCAATTAACAATGCAAGAGTTGACAGAGGTAACGAAATCGTAGTAAGAAACTAACTGAAAAACTCAAGGGCAACTGGACAATAAAACAATATCAAATTTAAATTAAACTGCTTATTTGTTCCTAATTACATTTCACTGTCAACGTAGGTCACTACTTTTTTGCAACATCTGCGCAAAGCGGTTAGCAACGAGCAGGGATGTGTCTATGAACCGGCCGACACAATTTGTTATACAGGCTTCCGTTCGGCTATCTAATTTATATGACGGTTTGTCAACGCATTTATCCCAGCAAATATCATTAAGTTCATGAATCTGAAAGCCAGAAAGTTGAAACAATTTTTTGAGTGAAACCGCATAACATACCTGAGCGTTCATTTGTGCTTGCTGAGTTTGGGCCATCAGAAACGCTTCCAGTTCAGCGTTCCTTTCACCTGAATGGGAACCATTATAATCAGTCATGCTCCCGCCAAATAAAATTATTTTGAGACTGCACGCTAAAACTAAGCACCAACGTCAAATCCTGCAGGATTGAAAGATGTTACGATTAGAAATGTCAAGTACAACCCGAAGTGATACATGTATGAATTGAACGACGAAAAACGTAGAAAAACAAGCGCTAGTAAACTGAACTAAAGGTTGATACGTTTACTTTATCTCAATTTCGATGTTTCTCGAAATTTTGATATCAGTATGGCTAACCAAAATATTTCCTTGCATGAAAAATATTCAAATAGGAATGTTAAGCATTTTTGTATACCGAGAAACAATTTGAAAAAATTGAGTTTCAATTGAACTTAATCTGAAATCGATTTTTTTATAGGTAAATTATAAAATATTTTATAGGTAAATTGTATATAAAATATTTTATAGGTAAATTGTAATGGGTTGGTTTGACCTCTACATGATTTTTGCCCGAAATCATTTGAAGTTCTATACTCCAAAACGGTACTACTTACTTATCAACGGTTATTACATATAACGGTATACTTATTCGCGGTCTTCAATACGGAGCGAAATTTGTTCGATGTCAAATTTCGCATTTAATTATATTCAATATTCAATAATATATATATTGTATTAAATTACAATAACAATATTCACTGAAACCCCCTTTTTCCTCGAACACACTACCCCAATGTATTTCTGTTCTTAGAATGCACCATGCGAAGACAACTTCAGATTTTACTTGACGTTTAGTAAGCTTATCACTGCCTTGCCGTAATTTTGTGGTACCGGTTCTTACATAGGAATTCATCGGAAACATGAATGATTTGAAAGACTCCAATTCAGTTCAAATGAACGCTGAACTGCAGGAGTTAATAATGGCGGAACAACAGCAAGCACGAATGAACGCTCAGGTTACTCGTAGATATTGGCTTATGAAACATTAGTAATTTTATTGCATTTAGGTTCATGAACTGAATGATATTTGCTGGAATAAATGTATTGATAAGCCTTCAAATAAAATGGACAGTAGAACGGAAGCCTGCTTTACCAATTGCGTTGGACGGTTCATAGACACATCGCTGCTCGTTACTACCCGCTTTGCGCAACTTCTACAAAAAAGTGATGACCTACAATGATTGTGCAATCATGAAATTCACAAACAAATTGCGATAGTTTAGTAGTATTTAATTGTTGTATTGTTTTCTGAGATCTATATTTCCAATTCATTTATTCCACTCTGAAAACTAAATATCGGCTACAATTTCTGTACTTTTTAGGTCCAATTCATTTCATCAATTCACATTCAACTATTTACAAGTGATATTTCAAATCAATAAACGAAATAGCTTTGAATGGGAATTGTGATAGTTTCAAAATAACGTAATCGAAAACAAAATTCAACCAATTCAATATTGCATCTAAAAATTAACGAGAAATTAAGGTTTCGGAAACATATTAATCTGCTGTACATGTTTGTTATTGTACATAGCTGTTAAAAAGTTAAATTGTCTTAACAAATTTTGAAAAATATAATTTGTTATTTCCTTTAGTGTTGAAGTAAATTTATCTAATTTATAACGAAAAACTAATTTTATGGTTAACGGATTATTCGTATCCAACACGATGCGCGCTTACATTATAAAAAGGAGTGTTGACTGATGCAGAGAACCAGCAATCATGGTAAAAAAGAAGAACGATTGCAGTACAAGGTTGGGGTTGAGAGACAAACCCAAAACAAAGTAATTTTGCACAACTAATGCACCTTCAGAAGTTATGGAAATGTGACGCAAACACTCAAAGAGTATATCGTATAAACAGATGCACTAAACTGAATTTGAATCGACTCTACCAACTTGCGCAATATTTATTTAGCTACATATAATATAAATGCAAAAGGTACGATTCCACCTGATAGCCATGGATTATTTACAATGAGATGAATAGAAATATTTTGGCCATGCAACCGGATTCAATTTATTAAAAGTAAGAGCAAGTGCGTCTGATGCAATTAATCTAAGAATCTTTCAAAAAACACAGTTCTTCAAAACATGATTTTTGAGCGTTTCATTAAATCTGCGGGACACCACAATAATTACAGTTGAAGAATAATATTATGGTCGCATCTTTTATTGCACAAACTCCTATGTATCCCCAATGTTCAATTTAAATCGTAGCATACATAACTTCAATCTAAACAATCCACGAAATTCCTTTCTCAAAGATATGGCCGCTGAATTCCCCTAACTAATGCAAACCTAACAAGACATTTTTATTATCCATCAGTTCGAGTTACTCTTTTTCAGAAACATTCCAGTTATGGTGCGTAGAGCGGCCATTATTGGCCACATTAAAATTCACTTAAAATTTTACGTTAAAAACAATTACAGTTATCTAGCGAATGTTAAGAATGTTTTAAAAAGATGTTGAGTAAATGAATATAAGAGCATTCGGTATGGACAAAAGAATTTTCGTATTTTATTTTATAATAAACTTAAATTGCAAAATCCAAACCACAAGCATTCTAAAAATGGCATTCTTGTAGGAACATAGAGCGTTCACCAAAAATGTAGCGGAAGCTTAAAAATTCGAAATGAGATAATATTAAGTATCAAGAATTGAAATTTAAAATCTGACAACAGTGATTCTTAAAAAACGAAAAAGTACTTATAATCCAGGAGGCGCATGCTTTGTAGACAACAGAAAATTGAAAATTTACAAAAAATTTTCGTTTGGCGGGATACTCGGGAAGAGATATGTGCCGTCTCGTCGAAAAAATCATGTGCTTACTGTAACAGAGCTTACAGTTTTCACAGTTTTGCTCCTACAAGGTTTCAGTTGTCTAGACCGTGGATATTTTATCAATATTTTTCACGCTGGGATCAACTGTTCTCTATAGAAGGGCCAGCAACGACTCTTAGCTCCCTGTCGATGGTACTATTGTTTACAGATGCTCTGCCTACATTCCTTTACTAGTTGTAAAACTATGAGATGCATTATAAGCTCGTTTAATATACATTGTTTGTTTTAATTGATTCTCTTAGCACTTTCCTTCCTCCCCATTTCTTACATTTTTGTTTGGGAGGTGAAGGCTATTTACGCCCTGAGTGTCGGACTCCCCCGCTACCGGACTACCGACTAAACACCTCCCCTGTCACACCGAGAACCTAGCCTGCAACTGTTTGTCACATTTCTTCGGACTAGGCCTCATTAATCATCGCTTAGCGATGTCTTCAGGCTAAGGGAAATCTCTCTTTCTCCACGGATGGATAGGAAGGAATTGCGGTTAGTTACTATAATATTGCGTTACAGAGATGTTCCCTCCCTCGCCAAGCGATCCATTATGTCCTTCTTTATAATGAGTACTGTCCGTACGTAATGCGACACACAGTTCCAATTGTCCTTTGATTTCATCATTTTTCCCGTTAAATTTTCTGGGGAAATTACGCCAATTTTCTCCGAGAGATGCGAACGGAGTCTTGTGAATCGTGTGAACGTGTGTGAACGTGTGGCATGCGTCATCCGTCATCCCCGGGCAGAACACGCAAGTTGGGGATGGTGTCTTTCCCATCTTATACAGGTAAGAATGAAAATACCCGTGACCACTGAGTAGTTGCGTCAGATAATAATCAGTCTCACCATGCATTACCACGGCCCCACGGCCCCACGGCCCCACGGCCCCAAGTCACTTATCAGCCGTGCGGTCCATCTGCCTCGCGTTTCGTTTTCCCATGTTTTCTGCCATAAGATAAGGGTTCTTCTCCGTTCCTCTCGGCTGACGGTTTCTCTCGCCGACTCCCCCCTACGTGAGTATACACGTTTCCGTTCGTCTGCAAGTAATTTAATTGGAACCACCCTCGAGATTACCAGCACTGCAGGTTCAGAGACAGTGCGGTATGCAGCGGCTATCCGTAAAGCTCCTTGCCTCTGCACATGTTCTCTTTATTAAGAGCATCAGCCCAAACCTCGGAGCCATACAAGAGCACTGACTCCATTACACTCATCAGTAGACGTCTTTTGCTCGAGGTTGGCCCCTGCGTGTTGGCCATAATGCGGTTTAGCGCCGATACCCGCACGGAGGCCTTATCTGCTGACGCTCGAACCTGCTCGAAAAAACTCATCTTCGAATCAATCATCAAGCCAAGGTATCTGATTGATTCTTTTGACTCGATGATCATTCCCCCTACACGAACCGGCATAACACGAGGGATTCGCTTCTTTGTGAGGACGACAACTTCGGTCTTTTCCAGCGCTAGGCTAAGCCCACGGTGTGTCATCCACTCGCTCACTCGGCGTATTACCGCATCCAGTTTGAGCTGCGTCTGTCCGACAGTATGTCCGGCGACTAGTACTGCTACGTCATCTGCGTAGCCAACCAGGCGCGACTCTCCCGGTAACTGCGGCCTCAAAAGCTCATCGTACGAGACATTCCAGAGGTCCGGGCCCTGAACGGAACCTTGCGCGACCCCTGATGTCAAATCAATTCTTCGCCGGCCTCCACACGAGTCATAGATGAGTTTCCGATTTTTGAGGTAGTCTTTCAATATCCGCATCAGGTACCTCGGCACCCTGAAATATTCCAGAGCACCAAGAATATTTGTCCATCTAGCAGAGTTGAAGGCATTTCTCACATCTAGAGTTATGAGCAGTACTATTCGTCTCGAGTAATGATTGTGGGCTTCTGCCTGCTGGGCCGCGCTCACTACCTCTGCTATTGCACCAATTGTGGATCGACCAGCCCTGAAGCCGTACTGCCGAGGAGACAGATCCCCGGCAGTTCGAATGGCTTCTCCAAGTCTTTTTCTAATGAGCCTCTCGAGTACCTTGCCAGCGGCGTTCAGCATACATAGGGGCCGATATGAAGATGGTTGCTCCGCGTTCCCCTTCTCCTTGTGGATCAGCACGAGTCTCGCCTCTTTCCAGCAATTTGGAAACACGCCCTGCCGCAAACAGGCATTGAAAGTGGTGAGCAGCTCGTCAGGACAAAGTTGATGTGCAAGCTGTATCACTTCCGCTGGTATACCGTCTGGTCCTGGGGCCTTTTTCGATTTTAAAGCTTTTACCGCATCATCCAGTTCGATGGCGGTAAAAAGTGGGCATTCTCCGAGACATTCAACATCTGCATCATCGGGGCGAATAGGATGCATAGGGAAGAGCGCTCTAACAATCTGGTCCATTTTTTCCGTTTCAAGGACACAGGGCCTCCTTGCAGCTCCTGGTTTCCGCATGGCAAGCTTGTAACCCAGCCCCCACGGGTCTCTGTCGTTGTCCACAACTAGGTTGCGCCAGCAGCGAGCCTTGCTTTCGTTAATTAACCTACGGAGAACTTTTCTAGCCGACCTGTATGCCAGCGTTCGGGAGTGTGACTCGTCTCGATTTCTTAAACATTGAGATTCGCGGCGGAGTTTGTGACATTCTCTCCGCTTTTCGGCGATTTCTGCCGACCACCAGTATACAGCAGGCTTATTGTGTCGAGGCCGTCGCCTGGGCATAGAGCAGTCGCAGGCATTCTTGATGAGCCTCATGATGGAGTTCACCGTGTTTTCAACTTAGGCTCCTCCCGTTACCGTCATAGTTTTACCTCTCATAAGAGCTGCGGCGAACGCGTCGACATCTATTTTAGATATTTTCCAACCTACAGTTGAGGGTTGGGTTGCTACGCGTCGAGTAGCACAGTCGCCAATTGCGAAAGCAATGTACTGATGATCGCTCGCCGAGTAGTCCTCCAGTACCCTCCATCTGTGTATCCTAGGCACTAAGGACTCCGAAGCAAATGTCACATCCGGTATAGTTCCCAAGCAGCCTCCCCGTCGAAAAGTTGGTGTGTTCCCAACGTTCATGATGACAAGTTGCCTCCTAGCCCCATTTCTTACATTTTCACTTAAAAGTTCAAAACCCAACTCAAGAATATAATCTGCAAAACGAAACATTTTCATTACGGAAATGTGAAACTAACATCAAAAGTTATAGTTCGCATATTCTTCGACCACCGTCTGGTTTAAAATTAAAAGTCAGCTAACATTATCGTTAGAATATCAATTTCCGGAAAGCAGTGGCCACACTTTCGATCGGTCTGTAAATCGTACACTTTACTAAGAAATCAAGAATTTAAAACGTGCAAAAGGCTTATATTAGTACCTAGGACAATTTTATTAAAGTCTACGTGAATTTGTGTTAATTTGTAGAAATCATGAATAAAAAACGGAAAAAAATATCTTTACGTTGCGCTTGTTTTGTTCCAGTTTCTTGTCAAATGGCAGTCCTGATTCCCCAGCGTATATTCCTGGACCATCCCGCAAGCGACACACAACCCATATTCCATCAAATGATCAAAAGAATTCGTTCCTGGCATGGTGACGCGGAAACCAGGCATCGATTCTGTGAGAAACGACCGACAGGCTTCGTCTCGCGAGAAAATGCGATCTCAGTGCTGGGCATTCGTTCATTTTTAAAAATTTCACTGGCTGAAATCCACCTAGAACTTGCCTCACGAATAAAGAAAAATGCGTGACGAATACATATTCTCCACACAAAATCACAAAAAGTGCAACGAAATTCGAATTATGTAGGTGCAAGATCATAGAAACGACAATGAACAACTTTTCTTTGCTGATTTTCACTGCATACGGTAACATTTACATAAATTCACCACCATTAGCAAAATATTAGCAAATTCAAGAATTTCGTTATCAGTACAATAACAACAAATACTAAATAATCTATAGTTTGCATTTGTTATTGTAATTATCTATTCGTAATTTGTTCATTTGTTATATTTTTTTCAAGAACACTGAAAATAAAAACGTCAGAAATATCAAGTCTATTTATTTTAATGGCAAAAATTAATCAATATGAGCGTAGTAGTTTCAACTTTTAAGTAGTTTAGTTTTAGTAGTTTAAGTTCTCAGACTTAAGTTCTAAGACTCAACACATTTACACGTTGACGGGGTGTCAATTCAAAAACAATCAATGTCATTACTTTAAGCTAAAAAATAAAAGCCAAGTAGAGTATAAATTCAATCAAAGTTTGTAATTCAAGAGTGTGTTCAAGACCAATTTCATATAACTACAGGGCAGACGTGTCGTGTGCTATGAGAATCTTTACAATATAATTACTTATTAAAACATGTATAGTTTCTTGTCATTTGTGGCGTCGTATCCTCGCATCCATCATTATACGCCCCTAACAAGTGTAAATTGTTACATTTCGCAGTCAATTTGACATTTGCTTGACTGCGAGTTAATTTTAAGTGGCCAAGTGGCGCTTGAGGCACATGCTAAGCACTTAAAATTAATTAACTTGGCATTAATATAATTACTACCAACTTTTCATGGTTTTGGTTTGTTAACTACTTAAATTTCAGTAGGTTTAAGTTGAGTTGAGCGTAAAGTTTAAACTAAATATTTTGAATAAAACGTAGAACTTTGTTTCTAATGGAAATTTAAACTCATTAATAACTCAGAAAACGACCATGAGTTAACATTTGCGTGAGAAGAAAAAATTGCAAACAACAGTTTAAAGTTAAGATTCTGGTATTTGGAGATTGTAAATTAAAATGTATTGAAAAGCAAATATTTTACTGTTATTATACTATAAGCGTTTCTACAGCATGCGTATAAATTCGTGAAGCAGCTTGACATCTGATCGATTAAAAAACAATGCATTTTTCAGCTTTTTACATTGCCTATTTGAATTATAATTAAGTTAGACTCTTCAAAATTATTTTAATTTGGATCAATTTTCAGACTCTATATTCTTTGTTGATTGAGTGTAGTCATGAGAAGGGCTCAACATGTTGACGGCTGATAAGGGACAAACAGGATTGTCTCTCGATGTGACCTTATACATCAACGACTGTGGTGGAAACTATTACGGTAGAGGGGAAGGATCGAACAATAATCTCGCCTTAGAATTACTTGATTTTTCGTGGTGACACGCTGAAGTGGAAAGCTACCTAAACAAAACGAAGTTATTGGTGAAATTGCAACCATTCTTATGTTCATCGGCCACCTAATGCTTGCCTTGGCAGCGAAATATTACCATCTTCACAATTTTAGTCATTGAATATTGTCGAAAAAGTTAATTTCATGTCCAGCACAATTTATGTGTTAACGATATAGCAAATTTAAGCAAAAATAATATTTTTTTAAAAATCAGTTAACAGCGACTATGTCCATTTATTTCACACGAAAAGAATACAAAATTTATAAAAAGAGGACTAACAAAGGCTAATCAACTTTATTTGAGACCTAACATAAAAATTAGAAGTTAAGTTTCTATGTGTTATTGATATATGAATTACTTGATTTTCTCATAACATAACTTTCTCATACTACTTCTAAAGAAGAACTGCATGTAACTAACAACATAGAAATTAAAAATACACCAAACGAACTTGTCTGAGTAAGCGTAACCGTTGAAATTCCACCATCAACAAATAGGGGGAGTGCTCCGAAATTTAAATTTTCCTATTCACCAAAAGTGAGACATGCTGCAATGTGAGGAAAAGATAACTAAGTTGTAACTCGCAGAAAATTTTAACAAAAATAATGGTTTGTTAAATTAAAAATGTGGGCTGACATGACGATTCGTGAATGTTACGACCAAACAGGTGCTAGAGTTCACATTACTAAGATGTACTCCGGATTGTATGGTAGAGTATAGTATAGTAGAGAGATTGAGTGCTCACCTTCTGTCCAACAGGTAACAAAGTGTAGTAGTATTTGAATTCATATTATGGTTGCAGAGAATCAACCCACCTAGCTTTGATAATAATTAATAAGGTCAAGCTTAATTCTAATCACATAATAATCACATTCTCATGTTCCTCTAACAATGAAATCACCTGCCTCTAACACACCTCACTGCCCGAGTTCTGTTGTTATCTTTAAAAAATAACTATTCGTACTTTTCGTACAAGCTGCTGAAGCTTTGTCTTTTAGAGACTGCTCTTGAAGAATCTTTACGTGCAACCTTCAACATTTCCAGATTCTTTTCTCTTTCTAAACCCATTTCTAATGAGCAATGCAAAAGTTTAAGTATATCTCGCAATCGGTACAAAACGCTCCGTTCCTTTTGGATGACTTATTAAGCCTCAAGCCAACTCTATTACAATCATATTATCATACTATCTCATACTATATACTATCATCATCAGTATGCTGAAAAGCAAAACTTTGCATTCATTGCACGTTCTTTAATGGCTTGTTTAAGGATAGTAATCTTGAAATTTTCCTTACACGAACTATACTTTGATAGTACAATTTTCATTAAACAGCACTGTGTCTCTATGACATGACTTCGATGACTTTATACGGCAGAGTGCACAAAAACTGTCATGAGACTAATTTCACGAATGCGGTTGTGTATAGTGCGATTCGGTGTATGCATGCGATTGCCATTGTAGGTGAAAGTCAAGCAACATTGTTGTAAACGGCAATGAGTGTAACATCCTGCCAGCGGAGTCCCTGCAGGGAACGGAACAACAAAGGGAAAAGTGATAGTGATAGAAAGAAGGAAAATCCAGTAGGCGAGACTGAGATGCTAATTGTTGTTGGTACTTGAGGGGAGAACTTCGTTTTTCTTGGCTAGGAAAAGTAAACATCGTCGTGTCGTAAACGCCATAAACACGCGCTCGTGCAGGATACTGCCATACTTGGCCCCAGTAGTGGGGCCTACATGTAACAGCTCGCAACATTGTTGATGCCCGAAACTAAACAGTTTGTTAGCGATGTTAGTGATGTCGTGAAGTGTGTTTTCTAAGAGGACTTTTTCCAAGTAAAACGCTCAGCTGGAATCGAGCTCCATTGTATATCGGTTGAGTTAATCGGAGTTCACGTGCTTTAACAGAAACATGCTGCTAGCCCGGTGAAAAATGTATGTGTGCTTCCTCCAAGGAAACAATTTCGTCAGTAAATCGCCAAGCAATTAAAAGTGGCAAAGTAATTTTACACGTCGCCTCGCCTTTTTCCAGTGTCAGTGAGTGAACTTGTGATTGCGCATATTCTATAGGAAAGAATTGTAATCAGAGCGGCGACCACATAGCACACAACTCCCCTTGTTGGGACGGGATCTACATCTTACATACATATTTTGCACCGCTTCCACGAGCGCCATTACATTGTAACAAGTGAAGAGGTGCTGTCTAGGTTATTGAACTTCCAGGTACAGACTAAATTGTTTGCTTGCTGTGATTGCAGCATTGTGTAAAATTTTTCAATTTTTTTTTTATTTTGATGCTTTGCGCCTAACCACACTATTTCATTCAAATGGCATGGATAACACCAAAGCAAGTAACATTTAAGAGGAAGAAGATAGCAAATGACAGCGGGGTATTTAAATTTCACGTATCCCTAGGGTTTTTCAAGATATAAATTTAATTCCTAAATACCCGATTTGTTAAATGCGATGGCAATGTGCAACAAGTGGTATGAAATTAACACTGCATTAGCTGCTTTACCTTCTATGTGCGAAAAAATTTCGTTGAAATTTTTAAGCGTTGTATTAAATTAATGAGGTGGCAAGCGCAGTTGGTGCACCATTGTCCGGCGATTTATATTTAAGACTTTCAATGGAAATCTGCGTTTTTATCCTCCACGTTCTCAACCTATTTAATAAATTACAAAAATTTAGTTATTTACTTTTTTAATTTTATATGTGAATTTTATTATGTAATTTTAGAATTTATATATATATATATATATATATAATAGTATATAATATATAATAGTAATATAATATATAATACATATATATATGAAAAATGTTATTTAATTTCAGTTTCTCATAAATGTTTTATACGAAGCGAAAATCAGATTTCAATATCCATACTATCAACTTTTTTCAAAACCCAAAATCGTATATACATTCGTCCAAAGGCAAGAAAATAGAAACAAATTTGAAACTGAAACTTTCTTATGAAATTATGTCTTATTCGGAAGCTTTACTACTGCTTTCAGGCGATTGGACAGAGATTTAAGTAGTTTCTAGTAATAATCTCGCAGTCCCCATTCATCCTTCAGGGCACCAGTTTAGCTTCGAATATGATGTTTTTTTTTTTTAAATTCGCCTCCAAATAGCTCCACACATGCTCTATCGGGGATCAATTATTCAATTGTGGTGGCGTTTCGAGCACATGAGGGCAGTTACGGAGGCGCCAGCTTCGAACATTGTAGGTCTTTTGTTTGGGATCGTTAGTCTAATAAAAGTAGAAATCGCGTGCTCAAAATATTCAAATAGTATTTGCTGTCATTATCTCCTCTATAGTGTGAAGATTTCCAGGTCCTGCTTTCGATATTGCACCCCGTATCCTTTGCGACCCAAAGTCGGTTTTTACAGTCGATTTCAGATTTATTTCCCGAAGCTCTTCATTACACTTTCTCCACACTTATGCACGACCATCTGACTGGAAAACATTAAACTTTTCCGTCCGTAAAAATTACTTTATTCCAAAATATTAAATCTTGATTTTTATATTCATTTGCGAAAGCTTACCGTTTTTTCTTATTAGCCACACTTATAAAGGATTTCTTCCTAACATCTCAGTCTTTAAAGTGGTGCTGTCACAGTATATTTCGGATCGTTTCTGGGTTACAGGTTTCGCACAAAATTGAACTTAAACTTAGAAAATAATCAGTCATCATCTACAATATATTTAATCTTTTTAGATGAGCAGGTTGTCGAGAATTTACAAATTCCTAAAATTTTCAAATATTATAAAATTATAACGTTGAGCTGCTGTATATATATTCTTACAAGAAAACATTTGAAAATTTTTAGTTTTCCTGACAATTTTTATCGTTGAAATTTCTTTGATTGTTTTTAATGCTTTTATAAAGAAGACGCGTGAAGTTAAGCATTAACACCGACAAATTTTTGAATTTGCATTGTATAATTGTACTGCATAAATATTTTCTTGAATTATTTGCTCTTTACTAGTTTTAAATTGCATTCCAATCATTGACTCAAGTCAAGAAATCAGTCTTTTGCGACGATTCTAAATTCAGATACCTTCATAAAATTAAGGAAGGATTGCGCAATAGCTTGTCCATAGAGGTATCAGATATAGAGAGCCCCTAATCATATACATATAATAAAAAAAGCATATAATTTGAAATAAAAAGTATAAAAGCATATAATTTTTCAAAACGAAAACAATTTCATCCATAAAATTAAAAAAAAATTATAAATATTTAAATTATCGATTATCTTCGGTTTTAGATTTGACAGTGAGTTAAGATTACGGTCAGAAAAGTAATTTCTGTAAAGAGTTGATCACACATATTTGTTCAATGTTGAAATTATAATGAAATCGCTCACTGAATTATGTACTTTAGTTAGGCAACGTTAGTTGAAAATGAGAAAACGCTTATATTGAGCATTGAGTATAAGGACATCAATAAAAGAATTATTGGTTTAAACATCTATAATTAGCTTATTGTAGACTTTCAGTAAGTAAGTAAGTAAGTAAGGTTTCAGTAAATTAAATCCGAAGTCGAGAATCTGTCAAAATCGTTTGGAATGGGCGGAGCTTGATTCGTCGGAAAATGATATTCGTGTGGAGTTAACATCCTCGTTCAGTCGATTTTACTGTTTCCATGGGCAGTATAAATTTTTTGACGATGGGGCACTTTTAAGTTTATAACATTCCATGATATATTTATATATATATATATATATATATATATATATATATATATCAATTCTATTAAATATATCCTTCTTTTGATAATTGAACTGGAGTATTTAAATTTTTTTTCGCAAGTTTTACTTTATTTATCCTCTGCTAGTTAAAAACAAATAACGCTAGGCGTATATAAAACATACAGACAATAATATAAAAACAAATTATGCTCAAAAATTGATTTCAAGAGAGTATACGAGATTTTGACTTTAATGAAAAAAAATTTGGGAAGGTTTTGAATAAAATTGCTTTTGTATAATCCTACACGGTGCAGCCCATCGGAACTGCCTGCCTTTATTACATTATGGAGTAGGATGAAGGCTCATTTTTTCAGTTTCCTTACTGGTTTATTGATATTGGGCTTCAGCAATAAAAATAACGTCTGCCTTTTTCCAGCGTTTCAGACAATTTTTATCAAATACTTATGCCTCATTGAGGATTTCAGGCATTTACATCATAATAATCGGTTTCAGATTAAGTTCTGTAGTTAACAGGAGAAGTGACTAGTCGGTAGTCTAGTTAACCTAGACGGTAAACTGGACCAACTGCGCTACAAAAGTTTTGAGCATCCTCTGTTCATTCCAGAATGGCTCCTTAGAGACTTGCATCAATGTTGGTTCTAACATGAAGCACTGAGTGATATGTAATTCAAAATTACAAAGACATTGAAAAGTTTATCTTCAAGTAAAAAGAGAGACGTTGTCAATTTTTTAGGAAGATTAAATTAGAAGCTTAGGAAAATTTGGAAAACATGTAAATATTATATGGGCCTATTTAGTGCTGAAATTTAGGAAATTTATTTCGTTCAATTGAATGATGGGAATGTCCCGTCTATAGTCCCATGCTGTTTAACTTTGAGAAATAAAACTTTGAATTAAAACCCTGGAAAACATTTATTCCAAAAAGAGTGTTATGCCATCAATGTCCGAGAATGATTTGAACATGTTGGCTGTCGATGCATTCATTTCAATAGTTATCCCATATAAAATTGCAAACCAAGATTACCGAAAGCAAACTATTCATTGTCAAATCGACTATCCCTGAATTTATTGTCGTCGTTTTAAAGTTCCATATCACAAAGTTATTGCCCTTTTCTATAGCTGTCTTATACCAATTTTCATTGCACGTTGAAGGGAATTATTTTTGCTTTGGTTTGTTTGGATATTTTAAATGGGTATTCCTTAACATAAATAGAGATATCATGTTTAATGTGATCAGGAATACTTGATCCTTTTATCACACTATTACATCAAATTTATGCTAATTAAGATAGAAGAAAGATTAAAATCGATAAAAATATTCACGTTTGCTGAAATATATCAATGCTTATTTATTTTTCTATACCTTCTATTATTTTTAGGTTCAAATAATACCAACTTGAATGTACAATCTGAAAGATGACTCCAAATAGTACAATAGCTGCTGCGATCGTAGTTGTATGTTTGCTTTGTTATCATAACAGCATTCATTGTGACTTTGTTTTCGATGACATCAGCGCCATCAAAGACAACAAGGATCTCCGACCAACAACACCCTTCGCAAATATATTCCGCAATGACTTTTGGGGAACTCCGATTCACAAGGTAGATGCAGGACATTTTATGAGTTGCCTGAATAATCTTCAAATTAAACTAATTACCAGACTATTATTGCATGAAATCAAATGATTTATTAAGATAGATTTACTTATTATTTTATTTGATTTATTGAGATAAAAGGCTACCTATATAGAAAATAATTGAAAAATTAAGAATTTTTATCGGAAAATGTAAATTATGAGAAGTTAGGCAGCGTGAAAAAAAATTTAACATAGAACAATTTGTGCTTAACCTTATTTAACGTTCCACAAAAAATTCCAACAAAATAGCAAGTTTTATAAAGTCGAAAAATTAAAATTGAAAGATGCTAGACTAAAGAAAAAACTGTTTACAGAAATAATTTGAGTATAGGATACGAGCATGTTTAAAATTCTTCACGGTCATAGTGTCATCACCGAGAATGCTCACGCCTTAGACGCCTTTTCGGACCTCCGTAGTGAAAACAAAAGCGCACATCACAATTCAAGAATTTTAAGCTGAAACAATCATGGCGACAGGCTTTTGAGAACAAGGTTACAAACTCACTTCAATTGTAGAGAGGGTGAAAGAATGAATCAAAGAAAAAAGGAAATTAATCAAAGCTTTTCAATTTTGGTGCCCGTTCATATTCTTATATTTTTTTATCCTTGGTACAACAACCACCAAAGTTTCCAACGTCAGATTTACTAGTGGCAACACACAGAAAAACATCATCCCTATAATGCTCTATTATCATGACAATATCGCCATGGTTATTATAAGAAATACTGAATATGAAATTAGAAAACTAGTCGCACGTCAACAAATTACAATGCCAACTAAAATTCTGTCCCTGGCGAAGTGGGAAACTCTAAACCATATAATTACTCCTAAATTAAACAGATGTCTTCTGTTTTCATCGTTGCAAACGTAACAGCCTCGGGTTTCCTCTTTTGTAACGCGGTGGAAAATCTGTAAAAATGTGGTGGAATTTTGTTAAAAGATATTACAGTAGTGGTAAACTAGTGCTGCAATGGGGTTGCTGTTGATGAAGATATGGCAAATAAACCTTGGTAAACGGCTGAATAATAAAAAATCTATAAATAATTTGGATACATTGAGCAACTCTTTCTTACGAAACATTAATTGAATTATTGTATTATTTTATAATTAATATAATAATAATATAATAATAATAATAATATAATATTAGCTCCTTATTTATCCGTATATTGTGAAGTTTATACTAAATGTCAATGTAACGTTGAATTTGCACGGCCGACTTTCTATCGCATGACTCAAACGTTAACCCGATCCAAACAAGATTTGGTGGAAATCATCTATGCGATTAATATTGGGATCCCAGTATTTTTGTTTTTGCACTCCTATATCGAACACATTCCCGACAAGAAACATGGTGACCAAATGGATCAATACACACAAAACAATTTGATCGGGCGAATGTTTTATGAATTTTTTAAGGAAAACGCAACGTTACTGCATTGAGCAATTAACAGCCGAATGTCCGAATATTTGCTTATATCCTTTTTGGAATCATATATTGTATGCTCTATTCATGATTTGGAATTCCAAGATTTTTATGTGGGCAACATTGTTTAAGATATTCTCGAAGGGTTTTTACCATTGTTTAATCATTAGCTCAGGTAATAACACTAACCATGTGAGAAATCAAATCAATCAATATCAAATGAAAATGCTTATTATCCTATCCCCGCCCTCCAAGAAAATGTCTCCAATTTGAAAAGCGGAATACATATAATTTGAATAGTTTTTTACCGCACTCATTGGTTGTTCCTTCACTTATAAAATTCAACAAATTCATAAATTTTACATTATTGTTTGTATATCCTACTTTCAGCCGAACAAAGATTTATACAAATGGTAGCTGGTTTAATTTTCTTCACTTCCGATCAGAGAAAATGAAATAAAACCCCAACATAAAACATGGGGTTTAACTTTTATAAGAAATATGTATTGATAATATACATATATTACGAGAAAGAAAAGCGTATGAAGAAAATTCTATTCTTTTAGATATATATTTCTTTAAATAACCCTCCACCCTCACCAAACGACCAATCAATTAATCGGTTGAGTCTTCGTAAGTATTGTTCTAATTTTCTTGA
Source organism: Stratiomys singularior (assembly GCA_954870665.1). Lineage (NCBI taxonomy): Eukaryota > Metazoa > Arthropoda > Insecta > Diptera > Stratiomyidae > Stratiomys > Stratiomys singularior. Next base: position 64,165,799 of record OX940881.1, read on the forward strand.
AAACTTTTCCATTACTTCTTGAGAGAAAGGACGCTGCATGGGTGCATTTCTGTCAAGTTGTTAGAATAAATGGCCAATTGGGCTGAGATTTGGCTTCTGTTGGGGCCACACTATGTTCTACAACACGCCTCAGTCTCTTTGTGTACTCGTGTAAAAATAATGTACTCGTGTAAAATAATGTACTCGTTTTGATCATTCTCCTGTTGAAAAGTAGATCTGTTTCCAATAAATTTTAGCCCTGAAAAAGCTGCGTTTTGCAGAAGAGTTCTTTCTAGTTCGAATTCCTTGGATTCCTTGGAACACAACTGAACCACCACTATATTTGGCTATTAATTCTGCACAGTCCGGTCTTCTTTCTTGCTCGGTAACGAATTGTATTGATGGGAAAAATCGTTCATTCCGGTGACTCAGTATATTCGAGTCCTTGGGTTTTAGTGAACAAAAGAAATGATTCGGTCATTTCAGTCATTTAAATTTGAAGTTGGCTTTGTATTTGATAGAAAATACGGGTTAAATTTGAAACGATGTTGTAATTAAGCTTATCTTAATATTTTACTCTTTAAAAAAGTAAAATGTTTAATATACAAAACCAAGCATCATTCGATTCAAAATTGAACTTAAACTTAGAAAATAATCAGTCTTCATCTACAATATATTCAGTCTTTTTAGATGAACAGGTTGCCGAGAATTTTCAAATAATTAATATAAAAGTGTAACTTCAGTAGTACTGACCTAGGAGTTGTAATTGAGAAATAATAGTGTGGAAACTTTTCCAAACTCCACCATTTTACAGGGTTCATTGTACCAATAACCTTGCCGAATGGCTGCGACAATATGGGCTGCATTGATGCTTACTACACTCACAAATTTTTCATTCAAATCCCATTTCTTGATGATGCCTTTAATATTTTGACCTAAGTATTGCGATGTATGACGTTCATCGCTACATTCAAAGCAATCCAACAATGCTGATCGCAAATTGGTTTTATCATCATCAGCAGATATAAAGTGAGCTCTTAAAGCCATAAATCAGTGATTGTTTAATAATATCCATCTATTTGTGGTTAAGGAAACATAATTTGCAGTGTTCAATATTATCCTCAATTTTTCTTTTATTTCTTCAAGCACTTGTGGCATTAATACAATGGATACTGTTTTCCGGCAAGGGAGAACGTAGTTGGAATAGCAAGCCGACGAAGTTTTTAATTTCCACACTTTCCACGAGAGAGAAAAGGCTGATATTCTTTTGCCATCATCTTCACAGGCTGTGTATCAATTTTCTTTGACACACTGATAAGTAGTGGCTTTTTTTAAAAATACATTTGAGGTCAGTGGTTTGACAAAGCCACAGATATTATTTATAGGGTCCGAATTATCATCAAAAATCTTTGCCTAACTTTTCATTGTTTAAGCTGCTAGCAACAACGTGTTTAATTGCAGGGGTTGCTGGTGTAGCATTGATTTTTATTCTCGAATCGTGTACGCCTGGATGCTTCGTTTCCAAGTGTCTCAGCAAATTTCTCGTTGAGCCACTTTTAAAGGAAAGTGCAGTTGTGCAGCTAAAACAATTCCACACTGGACTTCTTTTACGTGAATTCTGCTAGAAAACGGGTACTGATAAATTTTTGCGGCATTTTAAAGTTTACAAAAGGTGTTTCTAATTAACTCAATGAAAGATTCTAATGAGGATGTTCGACAAAATGATTTTGAATTTGAGTTTACAGTGATTACAATTATGTAATTGTGATCAAAACTTTCAAAAAGAATTAAATATGAATACGTTTTCTTCTGTCTGAAAACTTCTTTTTGTGATTACGATGAAAGGCAATAAAACCAATAATTCTTACTTTGCACTAACACAAATCAATCACTCCACTAATCACAAATTAATGGAGAAAAGTTTTCACGTGCAAAATCATGCAAAGCTAATCATATGTATAATATTTGTACATACATATCAAAATCTTTCATCGATTCCAATGTTTAGTGAATGGATACCATCCAGTAGCATCGAAAAGTTATTCAAATTATTAAATCCAATTTGATCTTAATTCTACCCTAAATGTGACTCAGTCGCAGTAAACAACATACATCATCTTGCCCAGTATGAATAAGTCGCACCGAAGAACAATGAAACTCAGCCATAAACTGATTGAGTCGGTCGCAAACCAACAGCGTTCATAATAGTGCGTTGTACAAATGAGTATACACATATCTTCCATGCACTGACCGAATGAACGACTGATATTTAATTGTATGACCGAGTCATTTTGGTCATTGTAACTGACTCGGTCTTTAAGAACGAATCGTTCACGACAGACACATCACAAGTAACGATAATTCTTCTCGAACTAAAGATTTCTGGTGTTAGACGCTTGCTTGTTAAAAAGTGGTAGCTCTGTTTTAGAGGTATATGACTTTAAGCTGGCAATACTTTGTAATGCTACGTATGTTGTAACAGCTGCCATTTGTTTTTTATGATTAGTTTGGTTTGACATTTTATCATAAATAAGTTGACGCCTCAGCAATGCCTGCTACTTGTCCAGATTTATTTCGAAAGAAAACGGGTTTGTTTGAGAAACTCATCGCGAGAAACTTTTGCAAGGAACTTGGTATGTGGACTTACAAAACCGAACTCGTGAAGGAATTGTGGTCGAGTGACCACCGAGCAAGGCGTAGATTCGGTGTGAGGGCCAAGAACAAATTGATGCTCATCCTGAATTTCATAGGAAAATTTTGTACAGCAATGAGACTCATTTCTGGTTGAATGTCTACGTCAATAAACAAAACTGCCATATTCGGAGCTATCAGCAACCAAAAGCAGTTGTCAAAAAACCGTTACACCCGGAGAAAATTCCTGTTTGGTGTTCTTTATTGGCCTGTGAAATCATGATTCCACATGACTTTAAAAATTCCGCTTACAATAACATTTAAATCAATGGTGACCGCTATAGAACCATTATCAATGAATTTCTTGTTTCGGAATTCATGTGCGTAAGCTCTGGGGACATCTGCTTAACAGGATGGCGCAACATGCCATAAAGCTCGTTTCGACTTTTTTAAAAAACATTTCATGAACGCATCATTTCTTGTTTTAGACCTGTGAACTGGCCTGCAAAATCTTGAGATTTACTACCGCTAGACAATTGCTTGTGAAGATATGTAAAATCACTCCGCTGCGCCGGAAAGTCTGTGACGGTTGACCTCTCGATAGACAACATTCGCCGCGTTATGGGTGAGAGTAGTCAGAAGTTTGACCTTCCGTTTCGACTTATTCCGCGCCAGTCGTGGCGCTGATATATCCGAAATCGTATTCAAATGAAAGTGGCAAAAATTATCTTTCCAATAAAACCAATTTGATGGCAATCGAAACAATTTGTCCGTGTACTTTTCATTCTAAAGTTCTGTACCTCTAAAAAAAACATTGTTTATTATGTTGAGCACATTTTTGGTACACAGGAGTTTTGGCTTAATTTAATTACCGACCATTGTTTCAGTACAAATATAATTCTTTATGATTATGTGGATCAATATCAATTGACATGTGTTAATTTCTTGGTATTTTGCACCAGTATGTTGTTTAAACCAAAAATTGCTGGAAAAGACAATAAATTTTAGTAAATTGTGTTATAAACTAATTACAGGAGCAAAGTCATAAATCATACCGTCCATTATGCGTGTTGACATTTCGCTGGAATTACTGGCTTCACGAACTCAGTCCTGCTGGCTACCATGTTGGCAACATCGTGCTACACATGATTGTGTGTTTTTTCTATTACAGGTACTTGCTTGTTGGTACATTTACATATATTTAATAAAATTTGAATACCCCTTTAGCAAACATTTCAGCTTTATACAAAGATTTGACACTCTTTTTTATCTTTTTAGGGTTTGTGTTATGTTCTTACCTCAAATCGCCAGCGCAGTAGCTACGCTGCTATTTGCTGTCCATCCTATACATACAGAAGCCGTAAGTTATTTAACAAAGATTTAATCATTTTTTAGCATTGTGAAAACAACTACGCCGAGAAATTATGTCCATTTAAAATATTGGCATCACTCATTTTGCTGTAAAGCGAAGCACTAATAATAATAAACAGTGTTGTGCTTCTCTTTTGCTTCGTTGAAAAATCGTGACATTGCTAACGTTGGTTCTCTTTCTATAAATAAAATATGTATGTGGCGAAACATTTAAATGTTGCTCTCAAGGGCGATTGTAGAACATATCTTGTTTGCAACCATGATATAGACATGTGGCGAGCGTAGGCTATTAATGTGTTTCACAATTTTTCATCACATACTTCAAGAACAGGCTAATGCCATGCAGGTCGAACCATAAGATTGTATATCCAACGCAACATTATGTGCTTATCTCAGGAATTATCAGCTCAGTTTGTGCTTCTAACAGAGCTTTGGTTGCTTTTGCCTTTATATTCTTTATATGCCCATATTAACCCGCCGTCTTTCAATATTCCAAAAAACTTTATTCAAATGTTCACCCTAGGTAATTTAAGGTTCATCCTAGTAGGCATTCCTAGCTTAATTCGCTAGTCTGTATGACTCCCGTATAGTCTCCAATTCCAGGGTGCTAAAAATTTTAAGAACTGAAATTGTTTCGAAGCCCTCTGTATACTTTTCTCCACAAATATGGTCGCGTTCTTTCTGAACACCACGTCCATATCTTATTCGTTTTGTAACGGATCCCGGAGAATGGGTTCCTATGACGAAAAGTGTACGTACTTATTGGACTAGAAACTTATTTTTGGTAAATTTTATACACTGGCGTGTCTTGCAACTTGCTCGTTTTAAAAAGTCAGAATTTCTATGGTAGTTACTTCGTTTTCTTTTTCGGTCAATCAAAGAATACTTGATGCGAAGGATACGCCACATCGAAATTATATAAAAATTGTAGACCTGGATTCATAATTTCTTTTCGCAACTCAAAAAATGTATGGGCAACGTCAGTCGTTTTTCGTTTATCGATTAATTCTCCCGCTTTTTAATAAAATTAAATACATATTCATCAACGACAAGCATGCAATAAACAATTAACCAACATGTGATTAACAGTAAATAGATCTCATATTTCACTTCAATCTGGATAATACAAAATTCAAACCATATAAGTAATCTGGCTTTGTTTATTTATTAATATGTATTGATGTATTGATTTTTAAATGAACAAAAAAATCAGAAAATGAAAACTTATGTATAAGCGTTTATCATTTATAAAAGATTAAATTAGTAGGATTCATAGCTCTATTAAATTGCAGGTGACTGGAGTCGTTGGTAGGGCTGAGCTGCTCTCTTCCGTATTTTACTTGCTTGCATTTTTATGTTACACTAAAATGATCAAGTCTACGAAAAGAAAAAGTAAAACATATTGTTATTATATGTCTAAAACATATGAATATCGCCTGATTGAATTTTGCAGGTTGGCTATGTATGTTATATTTTTCAGTCTGTGTAGTGATAGCAATGTTCAGCAAAGAGCAAGGAATAACGATCACTGGAGTTTGTACTGTTTATGAGTTGATTGTAGTACAAAATGTGAGAATATATTCTTTTTCAATTCAGAGCATCCAAATATTTACACTTTACTTACAGATTTTGCCGCTGGATTTCATTAAAACACTTTTCTCCTATATTAATAAGGACCTACCATCTTTGAATTCAATCGAAATTTGTTGGAAGACATTTCGTCGCATACTTTTCTTAGCGATTTTAACAGTTATATTATTGGTAGTACGCTTGAACATCATGGGAACACAATTACCTGTTTTCACGCGGTAACTTAAATGTTTTTGTGGAAAAGATGCGAAAACTAATTTAAGCGATACTTCATTCCAGTTTTGACAACCCTGCGTCTGTTGCAGATACTCCTGCGAGACAGTTAACTTACAACTACTTACTGGCGGTGAATTTTTGGCTTTTACTTTGTCCATGTGATTTGTGCTGCGATTGGACAATGGGTACTATTCCTATTGTTGAAAGTTTCTTTGATATACGGAACGTTGGAACACTTTTGACGTACTGCATTCTGTTTGAAGCAGCACATAAAATACTAACATCAACAAATAAACAATTTGTTTCGATGATGTGCATTGTAAATATTTAAGAGCAATTTTTCATTGTACTGTTTTTTTTTTCACTCGTGAATTTCTCTAGGCGTTTGCATTGATGGCATTCCCATTTTTGCCTGCATCAAATCTGTTCTTCCCAGTTGGTTTTGTGATTGCTGAACGAATTTTATATATGCCTTCAATGGGATTTTGTATGATTGTTGCCAGCGGATATTACGAGATTCATAAGCGGCTGATGAACAAAAAGTTTGCATACATAATTCTAACTGTTATGTTGCTCTTGCATGGACTTCGGACATATCGTCGCAATTGGGACTGGAAAACTGAGTATTCGATTTTTATGTCAGGACTGAAAGTAAATCAAAGAAATGCAAAGTTGTTCAACAATGTTGGACATGCCCTAGAGAACAATGAAGACTACGAAAAAGCGTTAATTTTCTTTAAAAAAGCTGTAGACGTACAAAATGATGATGTAGGAGCGTATATTAATGTTGGGAGAACATATAATCACTTAAAAATGTTTGACGAAGCAGAAGTTGCCTTTTTGAAAGCGAAATCACTTTTACCAAGGGCGAAACCCGGAGAGTCGTACCAAGCAAGAATTGCCCCAAACCATTTGAACGTTTTCTTGAGTCTTGCAAATTTGATAGCTCGAAATAAAACGCGTTTAGAAGAAGCTGATTTTCTGTATCGACAAGCAATAAGCATGCGATCTGACTACACTCAGGCCTATATTAACCGAGGAGACGTTCTTATGAAAATGAATCGGACAGACGAGGCTCGGGAAGTTTATGAGAGAGCGTTACTGTATGATAGTGATAATGCGGACATCTACTATAACGTAATTAGCAGCAAATAAAAATAAATTTAATTATTTAACTAATTTCAATTTAGTTAGGTGTTGTTTATTTAGAACTAGGCAAGGCGTCTCAAGCCTTAGCTTACTTAAATAAAGCTCTGGAGCTAAATCCTCACCATGAACAAGCTTTGTTGAATTCAGCTATTCTTCTGCAAGAACTCGGAAATCCGGAGAACCGTAGAAGTGCTAGAGAACGTCTTTACAAACTGCTTGAGATGAACGGTATCTAAGTTTTCGTAAAATAGTTGAAGTGATCATGTTGTAAATTTTGAAGTTTAATTATTTTTTATAGTGCACCATGTTATTACTTTATATATTTTTTCTTTTCATTTTTGCTTAGATACGAATGAACGCGTGCATTTCAATTTGGGTATGTTAGCCATGGATGAACAGAATGTAGCTGAAGCTGAACATTGGTTTAAAAAAGCCATACACTTAAAAATGGATTTTCGAAGTGCTTTATTCAATTTAGCTTTATTACTCGCTGATGACAAACGGCCTCTAGAAGCAGCACCATTCCTTAATCAGCTAGTAAAATATCATCCAAATCATGTTAAAGGATTAATCTTACTGGGTGATATATATATAAACAACATCAAAGACTTGGATGCTGCAGAAAATGTAAGTAACAATTATACCGTAATATTAAACATATTTTCTCGGCATATTTTGTAAATGATGTTTACAACTGTTTACTGAGAGATTCAATTTTCTTTGCAACTTAATTTTTTTATAATTTAAATATAAATTTAAATTTATAAAATTTCTACTTTATTTGGTGATTATATTTACAACTCGTTACTAGTGGCAAAAATTTTGAATTTTGTTTATAATCATTCAAATTGGCTTCAGCACCCCAATCAATGTTGAATATATAGTATAGCGGTATATCAAAATTCCCCATAATCGCAGAACCAAAGAAAATGTAGCTTTGATATTTACTATCTGTTAGGAACTAGGTTTTTCAACTTTAATTGGTCTCAGTCTTCCAAGCGAACGAAATCATAGCGCAGTAGATGCTCATTTACACGGAAAACATAAAAATATAACACGCATTATTCCTCATTGCTACAAATCTATCTCTTTTTATCAAAATACCTTCATCCACTATTATGATGTGTTGAACTAGGTGAGTCGGCATGATAATTGAAGAAATATTTAGACGACAATATTCAACCAACAGAAGACAAAATAAAACATCATTAAATCTAAATGTATAAATAACACTAAATGTTCATCGAATGTGAATTCGAGAACTCGATGAAAATATAGTGATTTTACTACATGTTCATCGAGTTATGTGTTGCCAAATGACCTTTGCAGGTATCAAGTCTCGAAAATAGTGACATCGATAAGCCTTACAATACAGGGTCAACATTGTTTTCCTGATTCATCGATTATTGCGTAGTTTTCGTACAATTGAAAAACAAATTCAAAGAACAGTATTTGATAGACAATAATTGTTGGTTGGTAGTAAAATATTACCGAATATATTGCAGATGTGGTGGAACTATAGCAAAATGCCGTTTTGATCATTCTTTTAAATTTTACCTTCAAATCAAATGAGCTTTCAAGTGTAATGTATTTTTCCAGTGCCGTTTTGAAGCTTTGAAGGCATCTATATATCTATAGAGTACAGCCTGAAGTGTAAGTGCTGCTAAAATGTTTGGTGACACTCCATACAGCAAAAAAAACATGCTCTTTTACTTGAGTGCAGAATGCAGATTCATCACGACTGAGGACGAAAACTTAAGTAGCACAATCGCAAGCAATGTGTGATATTTAGGTGGGCTAGCTCTCACAACTGAACCGGGTTCCTATTGATCCTATATCTACGATATGCTTCTCATCTACGGGACGCAATCTTATTACTTCTATGGCTGTGGCAAAGGCCGAGATCGAAGATTCAGAGCAGGAAATATACTACTGTGATCAAAAAGTAAGGTGAAATTGTCATTTAAAACTCCCGGGCATTAGGAAGGCAGGTAAATTTCCTAGGTTGGTAGGACTGTCTATGACATTTGCCAAACGTCTGTTTGTCAAAATGTTTATTATATCCGAGTTACATGTATTTTTGTAAACAACCGAAAGTGAATTTTTCGATTTTTGCGCAAAGAACTTGCATCAAATTTGGTTTGCGGAACGAATATTCTTGTGCCGACACGTTGAATATGTTGCGGAAGGCCTTTGGTGATCAAACTATGGCACAAAAAAAACCTTTATAAGTGGTACAACGAGTACTAAACGGGCCGAGAACGCGTTGAAGACGAACCGCGCTCTGGACGATCATCAACGTCTACCGACGAGGACCACGTCCAAAAAATCAAAGATTTGGTGCTTAAAAATCGTTGATTGACAATTAGAGACCTCGCTGATAGTGTTGGAATTTTATTTGGCTCAGCCCTAACCATTTTGAAAGAGGTTTTGTGTCTCAAACGCGTCATGTCTCGATTGGTGCCAGAATCGCTCAATTTTTTGCGAAAACAGCGTCGCGTTGATGTGTGTGAAACTTTGCTGTCTGACTATCAGGACCACTTGAAATGCATCATTACTGGGGACGAGACTTGGATTTACGCATAGGACCCTGAAACCACCGACCAATTCAGAGAATCTCGTGCAAAAGGTGAAGCAAGACCGGAAATACCACGGCGAAGTCAATCAAAAACCAATGTCATGTTGACAGTTTTCTTTGATTATCGTGGTGTGGTGCACTATGAAGTCCTTCCTCCGGGCCAAACTGTCAACAAAAAATATTATTTGAGCGTTATGTGTCGTTTGCGTGAAGCTATTCGTCTGAAACGGCCGGAATTTCGGGCGAACAACTCTTGGTTCCTTCATCACGATAATGCACCATGTCATACTAGTTCTTCGCAACTTTTTTTTGCCAAAAACTCGACTCATATAGTTCCGCAACCACCGTATTCGGCTGATTTGGCTCCGTGCAACTTCTAGCTACTCAGCAAACTCAAAAGGCCAATGCGGGGACGCCATTTTGACACGATAGAGGAGATAAAAACAGAATCGAAGAAGGTCTTGAAAGCTGTACCGGAGAAAGACTATTCCGACTCATTCGAGGAGTGGAAAAGTGCATTTTATCGGACGGGGTTTACTTTGAAGGAGATGAAATTGATTGGGAAGAATAAATCAAGAATTTACATTCTATAAACAATTTCACCTTACTTTGAGATATGTACAAATAATCTACGAATTGTTGTATTCTTTGGGAAAATTAGGATGTCTTTTGATTCACTGTTGGGCGGTTTTTTTACCAAAAGTGCCCCCTCTCTTCCCATCTTTTTTATCATTTGTTAATTTCTAATTCCAATTTTATTTGTAATATTTTTCGAAATGTTACAATGTCCTGCTTAGTAAACATCGTGAAATTATGGCTACTAAAAATTATTTCAATAAATTAGAAATTAAAATTGAAGAAAAATAATGGGTTTAACGAATCATATCCGTTCATATAGAAGAGCTTGTCAACTGTTGGATTTTATTATTTATTTATTTAGTGTGAAATGTAATAGTCACATCCCCTCATGTTAAAATTAGACAAATGCGTTATTTGAATTTTGAGTTTCGTTTTCTTTTCACTTTTCTTTTCGTTTTGAAATACGTGTGAATAAGCCAAAAATCAAAGTTTAGTTTCACCCCCCTAACCCATTTTAATTCTGCTTAAACGTTAAAATAAATATATGGGATTGTTTTTTTGAAATTTAAAATAAATTTAGGAAAAAGGGGGCGCCCTTTTACATATAGAATTCTATTTACTACTGGAATTGCTCAATTCAATTTTTTTGAAAAATGGGGATAATATATTTTCTATTGATCGGAAATTGTCAGATTATTGTATGTTAAATGAGCTCAGTTTAGAACTGAATTTTCTGGTTTCGTGATAAGGACACATACTACTGAGAAATATCAAATTTACAAACGCAGGTGCACTAACTTTCGCTACGACTTCACGTGGAGGTCACTGGAAAATCCTAGAAACATACGACGGCAGAAGCACTGTACCAACGAAATGATCCGTGAGGTGAATGAGTTACGCAATTGATTCAAAAATTGCGGTACTGATTAAAATAATCAAAGCAGGCTGATCGATAAAAACGTAATGTGATGGAAAGCCAGGAAATAAAACGGAAAAGAAGCGGAATTTATAATATAAGGTCTAACAGAGTAACTGAGCATCACTAGGCAGGGACATGTACAATCAAATTGATCAACGTGTAAACATAGATTTCGAGAATAATCTCTAATAACAAAAGAGTCAAAGAGATACGAGCCTGTTTATTCTAAGCAACACCTACTAACATCTCCTACTAATCCAACAAGGGGACACCTAGGAAATATCTTATGAGTCCCCATGGCACTGTTAACACTTGAAAAAGTAAACTGATCAGAAGCAGGTTGCATACGATATATTTTCCTGGTGAACTTTAAAATATGATACTTGCAGTGCTTAAAACGTAATCTCTAAATTGATCCAATATTTCTACTATCCAGGTCAGATGCATGCATGTGTGATACCAATCTAAAGTGTTTACATTGCAGAAGATTATCGCAAATGTGTACAACATACAAAATATTCACTAAGTTGCTATGTCGGAAAATCAATGTTTACACTAAAAATATCAATGAGCATAATATAAAGTTAAATTGTTGAAGAGTAGAAATATTTGACGACTTTCTATAGCTCAGGGTCAAGTTTATTGACCAGATTAAACCAGACGCATTAAATAGACGAACACAGCTCATGCACAACACATTCTTCTCAGTTTTACCGAATTTAAGAGCCAACTGCTTACGAAGGACAAAAATAAAAACTTTTCCAAATATACAATGCGATGAAAAGCTTTAATCTTCGTTTGTTAGTTGGTAGATGTGATATCGGCAACAAAATTAAGGCATGTAAAAGACGGATCTATATCCTAATGAGCAATATAAGTTTTTAACAAGCCAGAAACTCGAAGATTGTACAACTGTGCAAGCTGCAATGCCTTCACCGCGTGCATGAATAAATGAGGATTTCGAAAAAGGATTAGGCAAGTAATTTTCCAAAAGTAGGGCGCAGTCGATAGACCGAGACGGTTGAATGCATCATATACGATTGCCAAGGGCTAAAAACGGCTATGATCGATCGTCGATACAACGACGATGATCGATCGGAACTGAAACCATAAACATTTCATACGTTAAAAAGGATAATGATTGACTACATCAGGAGCAGTGTGCGTCATCCTGCAAAGGTTTATTGTGTCCCGTTTCTAGTGCGATTCAAGCAAGCACATCGATCGTTCTCAGAAAGGTAATGAACTGCTTTAGCTTCGTCCCAATTTCTCTTCGACAAGAAAATAACATCCTAGATTGTCTCTTATATTGTGGGTGTGTGCGTTGCAGTGTGTTGTAAGGTATCTTCTGAAAGAATAGAGAGTCTGCATTTTCACTTTCAAGCCCTTTTTATGAAGTGTTCACCATTTCTTATTCATTCCGATGCACCCTCGAATATTCTCGTCATAAATATTGAGGAAATACTTGGTCGTTTGAAGCCCCAGAAGTCGACTCCAGAGCTTATTGGATTTTGTATCCTCATGTTACTGCAGGGCCCTGCATACGAAATTCATTTCGGTTGCACTAAACGGGTTAAGATCGTGGAATGCTGTTGAAACTGCTTCCTCACTAAATGATCCGCCTGCTCATTAACCTCCATACCTGCGTGCCACGGCACCCAGTGAAGGCTAACACTATTGTCCGCATTCAACTTTTTGAGTGCATTACAACAATTTGGAACCATTGTGGATATAATCCCCGGCAATCTAAATTGTTTTAAAGCTTCTTGGCAATCAGATAAGATAGCTATACTTTAACCTTAATATCCCCTGCCTATGCTGAATTCCAAAAGTTGAGTAAACGCCGATGGTTAATTAGTGAAGTTTTTGACTTTTGACTGTGACATTGGAATGCTCCCAAAATTGAAAAAGGACGATTCAAACGAGAATAAACGTGACTGGTTTTCGACTGGTGTGACGCATTGAATTTTGTTCAATTATTTCTTACTATTTTTAACTGTGATCTTAACATTTTGTTCCAATTTTTGTAAAAAATTTCCCACAAACGGTCAAACGAAGAGAATTATGACTATCATCTTCTAAAATTATGACGGGGGTCGATTGAATGTAGTTATGAAATTTGTCTTCTAAGTTTTAGCATCCAATAAGAGTGGAAGTCCGATTCTTATAAAACACTTCTGGGAATGAAATTGGATAACGCGCTTGATTGAGTCAGAAAATTATGGACCCGTTTTATTTTATTAAACTGAAATAACTTCCATGTTTGCTTTCCTTACCACCTTTTAAATTCATAAATGTACGTTTTCACGTTGAAATTTTTGTTTGCAAGTGTTATAAACGCATACTCGAACTGGAGCCGATGAATATTCAAGGATTGCATAATTTATGCGTTGTGAACGTTGAACGAGGAAAACTTGCAAAGGCACTTGATTGTTTGAAATTAGCTCGAAGTTTAGCGCCGAAAGCAGGTTATATACTACGTCATTTGAAAATTGTTGAAAATCGTCTAAGAAAAATCAAAGAAAGTGCAGTGGGAGACAAGGAGAAAGAACTAGCTTTATCAGATCATGTTCCAAATGAATTTCAAAGTCTGCGGGAAATGATTCAGGAAAAATTTGTGCAAACTTTGCCGGACGATGCTGTTTTGAAGCGCGCCAAACGAATTACACAACATTATCCATCTATGGAGGACTCATAAGTCCCTCATTTTATTCTTAGAGCTAGGCAGAGATAAAGTAAGTGTTAAATATATTTTTTATTGTTGCTTTTAAGGAGAATTGAATAGGTAAGTCAGTATTTCAATTAGGAAAATATACAGGAAATAATGTTGACGGAAAGATAATTTAGTACCTACTGTATAAAAAAATATTGCAATAAAAGTTAAGGTTATAATTAGTAAATAATTATGCAGTGTTAAGGCTTGCTGCAAGGAATTGTAAACTTATGATTGTTTTACAAAAAGATACTCAAATATATCTAGATGCAGATTTGTACACACATGACAAATAAAATTAAAATTGTATGTAAATTTTAATGAAATTAGTTGAATGATTCCCTAAATATCTAATAAATTGGAATGTTAAATTCGTTGTTGTATAATTTATATTCAATTTGAAGGAAGAGAAAAATTAAAAAGTATTTATGAAAGTGAAAAAACAAAGTCGTTCGAAGATGATGAAATCTAGGTTTAAAATGTTAGCTGGTAATGTTGCCTTGTGTGATTAATCATGAAAGTGTGTTTGTTTTATGTAAAGTTGACCGCCTCTGCTCTTGTTGATATCATTTACTTTGTCTGATGTTGAAATGTTCAGCATAAATTTTATATCCGATTCATCGCGAACTGAGTGAGGGACTCAAACGATATTTATGTAAGAAGTATTTGAAAAAATGAAAAACTTAACATTTAAAATATACTATAAGTTCTAAATTTAAGTAAAAGTGAATAGCAACTGTTTGATTTTATTATAGTAAAAATGAGTTTTTTCCAACAAAATAAGCCCCATATTTTCGAAATTGTGAATTATTTACATTTATTGATGAGATCATAATTGTTAATTGATAGAACAACATAAATAAATATAATATTTCATATATAAACATAGTATTTCTATAAATAGATGTTGCAAAAACTTGTAGCACTATATTGTACTATAACATATATAGTTACACATGTAAAGTTGCTTTGCTTTACGAGGCACACTTTGGAATTTTAAACCTCGAACCTGTATGTCAGCCTGTAAGTAGCATTGAATTAACCTATAATTTTAATTGTTTAACTCCGACTTACAGATTGTCATTTTTATTTTACAATTTAAAGAGAACCTTAATTTATAATTAAATTTCATATTTGATTCTTCAAGAAAATAGAATACGATCGTAATGCCTAGAGCACGACTGAATCAAGAAATTACTGATTTAAAAAGTCCGTCGTCTCATCAATCAAAGAGGTAAAAAACAACCATTATACCATTACTTGAATTACCAACGCACGTTTTTCTTATCTATAAAAAGGAAAAAAGTGTTCCTCGGTTTTCTAAACCCTTTTTTCTTACAAATTACGAAATGGCCGTATGACACGACCTCTCTTACATGAACTTATATTTTAAGAAAGAAATCAGTGGTTGTTGATGCAATTAGAAATTCTTACCCATATGGAACTCGATGAATTTCTTCTGTCTTTAAAATGTTTGGAGACCCAACACGGAAAATCCCCCGACGATATGGTGCTTCCCTGTATCGGTTTTTATAGTGAAAAGCCAATCGCTAATAGCCAATATCTTCATCCACGAAATTGCTTTTGAGATATGTATCGTATATGTACTTAAGGCAACGACCTAGATGGCTATATATGGATGGATTCCGGAATAATACCGGCAGAGGCACGACCATAATATGTAGGGATTTTTAGGCAAAATCCTAATCACTTCTGCTCGGATGGTAACTCAACGCCAAAAACGATCATTGGGGTAACGCATCTATAAGACGAATGAGAAATTTATATTGGTATGGCTCCAAGCGGGCTCAGCATTTCCGAGTGACAGCTCTTACTTGGATAATTTTAGTTTCGTCTGACATTGTGGGTCGAAGTTGCAATCGGACAAATGAAGAATATTTGGAACTGACACGCAAAACAAATTAATTTCTTGTCAAATTCACAAATACAATTTAAACCCATAGAAAAAATCATGGAGCGAAAGAATTCCAAATAAAACCTGGTAAAAGATCCCATACGATAAGGTAATAAAGTGTTAAGTACTCCTTCAGACAAATTTAGTGCTTAAGAAGAATACTCAACTAAAGCATTAAATAATAAAAACAATGTTGAAGGTCAGTTTGGAACTGAAGTGTATGAAGGTTCTTATCTAACCATATTCTCTTGTTCAAATAGAGCTTGTTCTTCACAACATCCTGTTTTTAGGGATGTTTACATCTTGACAAGGAAGCTGAATATATCCTGTTTGCCTTAATAGCAAGTTATCTTACGGACCCGAAAACATCTTAAGCTTAAACTTACTTCTCAAAAATTTCAGGAAAATTATCTGCTCTTACGTTAAAGTAATACACAGCAATTGTACCAACAATGGTATTTTCCCTAATCATGGAAAGACGGCAGGCTAATTGGATTTGAGCGCCAACGCCCTACAGAACAGGCAAAAATGCTATCACGTAGCAAAGTCACCAGCACTCTCGAGCGGCAAAAGTGCATAGTATTTTACGCCTTAGACTTTAAAAAGCATTAGACTAAGTGTGGATCAACATGCTTTAGTTCAGACAGAAAATGGCATCATGCCCAATCGAAAATCCTATCAGACAGTTTTTCGCAAATAAAATTGGAGAATCTCCTTTCAAACGGAATCCCAATGCATTCTTTGGGCCTCAAGAGCTCTATTTTTGGTCCCTCCTTATTCAATTTCTTTTTCCACCAATATCCTCCCAGCGAAAACACCTACAGCGTGCCTGCATAAACCGTACAGGACTAAATAACTCAATATCTTAAAAAATTGGGGCCTCCTTAAAAAATAAGCGCTGCTTTCCTCGAAAGCAGTTAGTCTAAAAGCATAGATGTACAAAGCACTCATAAGACCGACCATCACTTACACATCTCCAGCATGGCGAACAAAATTGCCAACGCCAGCTGAATGAATCCAAAAGTTTCAAGAAATCCCTTTTCAGTATCGATCATCAAATAAGAAACACCTTAAGAACAAAGTGTTACAAGAACAAACATCCTGCTGATACATTGCATGTTGACGACGAGTAAAAAACACAAAGAAAAGTGGAGGGACAACTCCCTTCGAAGTATCAGTGCTCTATTAGATTTTCTGACTAAACATAACTCATATTGTTTAATACATACCGGGGATGAAATTGACGGAATTATATGAAAATTTTGAAAAATTTACGGCTTATATCAGAAAACCATTTAAAAACGACATAAATTATCAATCAAGAATGTGATGTACTGTTTGCCCTACCTGATCGAAACCTATTGGAACGCGCGAAGCGATCAACCACCCGGAAATTACTGTAGTGGTGGGGACGGGCGTGGAGCGATTTTTAGCGGTCAGCGAGAAAAAAGAAAATGAATAAAACGTTACAAGCGAAAAACAAAATAAATATTTGCATGTTCAGCAATAGTAGAACAGTAGGCGCAGATTTAGATATAATTATGCTAGGAAACAGGATTTGCTCTAGAGTGATATTTATAAGCCTTAAAGCAATTGGTTGATCATCCTTTCTCACTTAATAATCAATGAAAGCGAATGTCTTTCGTGGCTTTCAGGGAATCCTACAACCAACCAAAGCAACAAAATAAACATATATCACTCGGTTGATACGGTTTGAATATGTGATATAAAGTTTGTTTGCCATCTAAAAACCGTCAAATGTTCAATAGACCTAACTGTACTCACTGTCAACTGATTAAAGTCTCAATAAAATTTACTTGCTCGCTTACTTCCTTAGTAGTAGTAAACTTTATTGAGACTTTAAACAAATTGACCTTACTTCCTTAGTCATTAAGAACACATTGTCGGTTTATTTAAGTCTCAATCAAGTCTACTTAGTAGCTACGCTATGACAATCATATGGGATGTACGTTTAAGGTCTCAGTAAATATTGCCATGTCTTATTTTTCCTACTCGATGAATAAATTTAAAACTCAAGTGTCAAACGATTGTGTATGATTGTATACTAGTACGAAATGGAGGAGGTGAGTTCGAATTCTGTACAGATGATCAAGTCTAGGTACAACTATCAAGTGTAATAATTCTTAATTGTAAAAGGTGGAGATTTGAAAAGCATATATTATAGAAACAAACATGTGCAAGTAATCTATCACACATTCACCGGCATATATAAGACTGGATTTGCTAAGAATAGCGGAAAGCGTACTTATCCGTTTTTTTTTATCTAAAGAACATCTATGTTTAATTCTATGTATTCCTGGATAGTAAAAAAATAGTTATATAGATAGCAAAGTTCTAGTTCTGAATATCTAAATGACAGTCGAACCTACTAATTTTGTTATCGTCGTTTAATTTACAATGTGACAAACATACAAAATATTCTGAAAGAAAAATTGCGAGCGTTAAAAACCGAGTTAGAAGCAAATTTGACACTCAATCTCTAGTGGCTATCTTCGTCACAGAGTATAACATAAATTAAAAATAAGGAATTTGACAGCATAGTTTTTTATGTTGAAATCGTTCATCATCGGATTTCCGTATTAAAAAAAATATTTTCCGTACCAAATATTTTAGATCATGGCGACTTGTTATTTGCGGACTTTATCCTGTAGGAGGTTAAAAATTTGTACGTCTAACCAAACCGTGTCGAACTCTTTCTCCATACCAATGTGACACACTCCAAGTATTCCCGCATATCTTTTTCTTTAGTTACTACCTGATGTCTGAAATAACTTTTGATACCGTACGTATATCCTAATGCCTGGCTCAGACTCCAAATTGGCTATTCAGGGTCATATTTCTTAGGCTTATATTCCTCGATGTGGGCGTTTAGAACTAGATTATATATAATTTCCAATAAATTGCTAATTTTAAACAGCAAGGTAATTCAGTGGTAACTCTTGGGGCATGAAGCATCCTTCCCTGTTTTTTAAATCTGACCTTTTGACAATTACACTGGGCAAAAAAAGTCTGGATACACTTCCTAACTTTTACGCTTAATGCTCTTCCCGTCTAAAATAGGTTATTTCCCATAATAAAACTAGTCTTATTTTAGAAAACAAACATTAAACTTTTATTAAACATTAAACAATGATGCATGGCAACGATAGTCAATAACAAACGTAAGAAACAAAAACACATGCAAAAAAGTCTGGAAACGGTCGTAACTTATAAATATTAAGTACTATAGGAATACATTTTACAGATGTTAGAAGCTTGTGTGACCACCTTTATTCCTTATCACTTCCAATAATCGCTTTTTCATTGATCCCACCAGATTTTGCGTAAATTCGGTTGGAATCCTCTCCCATTCTTCCAGTAAAGCTGTTTTCAGTCCTTCTTTGTTTGTTAGGCTTCTTGCACGTACTCGTCGGTTAAGTTCATCCCATAAATGCTCGATGGGGTTAAGGTCTGGGGACTGAGGAGGTGTCTTCAGCTGCTGGGGTGCTATATATAACAGCCACTCCTTTGTTTTCATAGCTATATGCTTCGGGTCATTGTCCTGCTGAAAGACGAATGAACTATCCAGACCCAATTTATTGGCACTTTGTTGCAAATTATTTGTAAGAATATCTATGTAGACGTATTGGTCCATAATGCCATTTATAACATGTAAGGCACCCACTCCCTTTACACTCATACAGCCCCAGACCATAATACCATCTCCGCCATGTTTGAATGTGGGCCGCAAGTTTTTAATTTTCATTGCCTCATTCGCTTTACGCCAAATTTTTTGTCGACCATCTGACCCAAAAATATTAAATCGGCTTTCGTCAGAGAAAATAACAGATTCCCAGAACGATGGTGGTTTTTGTACATACTCTCTTGCAAATTCCAAACGGCGCTTACGATTTATTTTGCTAATGTATGGTTTCTTTCTGGGAACTCGGCCGAAAAAACCATTTTCCCGTAACTTGTTCCTCACAGTTTGGGGGGGGTAACTGTTACACCATAGTCACGTGACAAGTTCGTACCAATGGTCGGAGCGCTAGTGCACGGCTTGTCAAGGACAGTTCTTAAAATTTCACGTTTGAGCAACTTATTTATTTTTGGTGGACGCCCACTACGTGGTCTGCTGGATGCACAACCCAACTCATCATATCGTTTTATGATTTTGAAAACTGTATCTGCGTTTTTATTAACGGTTCTCCCTATTTCCCTCACACTTTTGCCTTGGTTTCGTAAGGAAACAATTAACTCGCGTATGGATTTCGGCACTTCCATCATGAAAGCTAATCACAGACTAAAAGCATTTTTATTCATGAGACTCAGTTTCTTACATTTGTCCTTCAAGCCCATAGCGAGTATAATTAGTTATTCCTGTTGAAATGCTTTGTACGCTATGTTTACACAAGTGTTTCCAGACTTTTTTTGAATTAAGGGTACTTTTTTTTACTTTAAAAATTTCTGTTAACTGTTTTTGATTTGCATTCAATGCTATATCAAGTTGAAATAAAAGTTTGATGTCAGCTGTGTATTATAAGTATAGTTTCAGTATAGAATATTAACGTATTTCAGACAAGAGGAGCATAATAATTTAAAAGAAAGGGTGTTTCCAGACTTTTTTTGCCCAGTGTATGCTTTTACATGGTTGGAAAAATGTGAATCATTCAACAATATGCAATAATTTCCAATAGTGATTCGAGGCAAATTATATACTACTATATTTGGAATGCTGTTAATACCGCTTGATCTCTTATTGTGCATTTGGCCAAATATGAGACGCATGTACTCATAATTAAAGAAATAACATATTTTAATTTCGAAGCTTGTGCTCCAACAATCTCAAAAAGTATTTGGAACGAATTAAAAGTTCGTTGCGGCCGGTACATGTTTATCTTTATCATCGTACAATCCTACCATCACTGTACGAAGTTGTTATATTTTTAATAATACCTGTCCTAACGAGAATATTTTAACATTCATTCCGGACTTTTCCGAAAAAAATTTGTTCACTTTTGTGAACACTCCATCTGAAAAGTATTGACCTATACTCCGCCGAATAATGATTGACCTCACTCCTGTACAGTGAACGGATGAATTTAGGGATATTTACAGTTGAAGTTTCAGGAAAGTCTGTGTATGAGGATTGTAGTCCTGAAAACATAATAAATCGATAAATATTGTTGACGCGTGTAT
This sequence comes from Stratiomys singularior, assembly GCA_954870665.1. NCBI lineage: Eukaryota > Metazoa > Arthropoda > Insecta > Diptera > Stratiomyidae > Stratiomys > Stratiomys singularior. The sequence goes on from OX940881.1 coordinate 64,186,638, forward strand.
GGAGATGGCATTTCAAGTCTTGGTGGCTGGAGTTTCATATCCTCCCATATTATTTCGATTTTTATTCTTTAGAACCACTTTCTCAACCGTTTCCAATGTTAACTTCGCCAACTTGAAAATAAGAAATCTTTACCATCGTTAGTTAAGTTCCTATCATTGGGACCTAATGTTAGCGTTCCCATAAGGAAAATTTAGCTCCTTTTGTAAATTTGGATCAGACTTCTCTCAAACCAAATGCTATCTAATCGGAGATGGGAAGTCATCTGAACTGGTTTAATTGATTTCGGTTAATATCGCCTCATGATCACTGAGGTCACGATGTAGTTCTTCCAGTCTCTATTGAGGATTGATCCTAGTCTTGCGTCAGCAATGTATACACCGCAGCATAAATTTGTCCTCGGCAAAGCTGGAACGCCAACCCATTGAGTATGAATTTGAATTCATCTTAGCTCTCTGTTAGCCAAAATTTCAGCGATTCCCTTAATGGATTATTGGTGGCCTTGAGTCATACCAGCAGATAAGATAACAGAAGATAAAGGTTAGGATACCCAAAAAAAAAAACAATTTTTTTTTAATTCAACAGATATTCTGGGAGCTAAAGGGCCACCTAAGCAAAATTTCACTGCCACCTCCCCCATCACTATTCACCCTTTCGTTTCTAATGAGTTCAAAATCTTTGCATGGCCATGAGGGCCATAGATTGGGGGTGGTTTCATTTAATAAAATCGAAATTAATGAAATCAAAAGCAATTCAGTGTTCAATAAATTTCCATTTTTTTTTATAAATCAACACGTAAAAAAACACGTATGGACGCTACGAATGCTAGACGTAGAATTGAAAAATTGGCTATACGATAAAATTGACATTATGATCAATTTGGGAGAAAAACATCGCTACAAAGAAAAGAATGACAGGTTATTATTAGATTAAGATAATCAGAATATTTATCATTGTCGAAACGATATGTTCGTGTTTTTAGATCAAGTATACAACGTATTTTTGATAAAAGCTAAGAAAATGAGCTGAAACTTTGGAATAATAGTGGTTCGGGTGCTCGCAATCTTACAAAATTCTTGTTAGTTTCCATTTGAAATCGCTGGCTCATCTACAATCATAAAACTTAATCTAGGAATGGAAACTAATACGCATTTTTTAAATTAATTTCATTTAAAAAAAATTAGTTTTTTGTTTTTATATTATAAAGATTATTCGTAATACCATGATCGCGCAAGATCTTACGATTACAAAGCCTAAGAAATTGCTGGCTCGATATTTCGGATCCGATGTTGTTCGAAGAACAAAGTAATGTATTAGTGTTTAACAATGTTTAAACACTGATAAGGAGTGCATTCCACTTTCGGAGTACAATCTCTATAATTTTCTACAGATAGTATTGAAATTAAATTTCATTGTGATTTTAATTATAGTTAATCGTAAGATTTTAGTCTTGTTGCCCAGAAGTTCCCCTTTTACCTCCTGAAAATGCAAGCAAAGTCTATCACGTCACCTCGGCTGATATGAATTCACGTTCAATCTTCTCACAGACAGAACCCTATATTGGATTCATATTCATGACATCTATTGTTGTATTATATTGTATTTAAAAAGTATTAATAATTACGATAAAGACCACGCCGTTCACCTGGATCAAAAGAAATCGTGTCAAATTAACTTCTTTTATAAGCTTGGCAACGGACATTAAAGTAAATAATTCTTAATAAGAGGTCAGGAAGGTTCTCGATTGCCGGAACAAATATTTTAGACGCGGTAAAGAGGAGGAGTCTGTCAATATTACAATTAGACGCGGTAGACACTGTAGCGATGATTGATGATGGTTCAGATGATTGTCTTTCATCTTACTCTCAGGTAGCCCATATGGTTAATTCGTAAATTTTTTTTTACTTGGCAAAATCGGCAAATTTCAAAAGGTCGTGGTAGTATACGTTCATTAGCCACACCTTGCCAAACACTTTGTAAAATTTTAACAGCTCAGTGCTGCATTAGTGCCAATACGCAATTTATATTCACATTTTCGTAAATTACGCGAATTTCAGACTTACTCATGGTCTACAGAGCTTGACCTGCAGGCGACAGTGCGATAGACTATCGGCAATAAATTTCGTGCGCAAAGAAAAGGGGCGGCCGACGAAGAATGTCGGAGTCTTTAGGTATTAAACTTAATTCCTTAGGTGATACATGAATACTAGCCATCGTAGGAAAAGCCCGTTTGCAGTTTTCTACAATCTGCACACTAAAAGGAAACTATTTTTAGGAGGAGAAAATATTTCGAATGTGTGAAGTGCGAAATAAATTTGAAACATTCAGAAACATATTTTCATGATGACACGTATACAAAATTGTATTCTGTTTTATTAGATTTGATTATTTTTTATAATGTTATTGCAGGCGGTAAAAACTAAAGTTGACCAATGCAGTAGAACAGCAGAAGATTTCACTAAATTATACTATAATAGTATTGACAAAAAACGCCATGTAGGTATAACCCGATCGATGAAACAAACGAATTTACATCTTCGATATATCATCTTTCAGCAACTTGGAAAATTATATTTGGATGCTGCTCTTCTTGTATGGAATGGAATAGGTGTTACTAATAAAGACGCTATCCAAAAATACCTATTGGAATTACCCGCCTCGGAGCATAATCTTCAGGTTCTTGACGCTCAACCAGTAGTTGACGATGCTGTTTCGGGCCAATTAACATTCCTCATTTTGACGGCCGGAACGGTGAAATTTTACGACAGTGCTTTACGACAGTTCCAACAATCTTTCGTAATAGTAGCACACGGAGATAAATGGAAGATCGCATCAGATTGTTACCGTATTCAAGATTCGTTAGCGACTTCAAATTTAGAATGAATAGATGTCTATTTTATAGAGGCATATTAAATATTATTTAAAGTCTTAAAACTCAAATTGATTCATCAATGACAAATTGGAAAGAAGTGATTAAATGATCTACATGTAATGGCAAATAGTCAGTTCAAGAATTACAACGGCAAGATCATCTTAAGACATCTATCAATACTTGACTGCATCTTTAATGTAGAAATTTTTAACAACCTTTCTCGATACTAAGATATACTTTGTTTATTTTTAACTTTACACGTCGTATCGGTTCATTCTGTTGTTCTCGATGTGCCTATCATAAAATGTTAATCATCGGAAATTTCATTGCACCTAATTATCAAATTTAAATCACCGAGCTGAAGGTTCTTTAACATCTGAATGCCAATCTGAAGTTAACCAGAGCAAGTTGCCATCGAGAAGAATTGTTGTGTGTTTTAGGTATTATAATTTAAGATTTGCTTCAACTAAGAAAGTACCGAAGTTGCTAAGTAAATTGCCAGGATTAAGTCTTTAATATTATTGTAAATTTGAAAGAATTTGTACTTCACCCTTATCTCTTCAAATTTATTGTAATGAAACAGATGGTCATCTATTGTGTCTGTTGTGCTTTATTTGATTTGGTAAAGACGAAGTTTATTGTATGCTCTATTTGTTAAAATTCTGTTAATGGTTTTTATGTGTTTAGGCGGTATGTCACTGTTGTGGAACCAAGGTTTTCCACTGCTATTTAGGTGGTGTGCATCTATCCAGATGCATGGAGAATAATTTGAAGTTTTCTCCCTCATTCTGACTTTCCACTGTTCTTCAATTTCTTCCCTAATTAGGGCTACTATCTCGTCCGTATAGCTGTGGCTCGTTAGGCCTTCTTTCACTTGTAGATCTGCTATTTGCAATGGTTTGATGCCCACCTGTCCTGGGGTCCATATGAAACTAAAGATTCTCTCCGGGTTATTGTTGATGATACTCCATATTTTGTAAGTTACTTTTTTCTTCTTGATTGTGTTCAAGGCTTTTAATTGCATTAATGGAATCGGTGAAAATTACTATCTTATTATGGTTCTGAAAATTGCTATTTTAAAGTGCTTTGAATATTGCGGTTATTTCAGCTACTGTTGTTGTTGTACTTTTACGAAGACTCGAATTGTAAGTGACCTTACTATTTAGGTTGATAAACCCTATGTCAGTACCAAAGAGATTTTTGGCTGCATCAGTTACCAGTACCAAGGCTTTCTGTTCCAAGACTTTATCAGTGTGTGTTTTGAATATGTTGTTGAGCTCTAGTCAGTTACTGGTTTGGAGATAGGGGCAGTAATTTTTTTGGTTTACTGGTGGGGGTGCGTAGGACTTAGTTTCCTGAACTGGTGATTGTATTTGTTGAGAACATGTTTATAGCTACTTTTATAGTTCATATCCTGCTGTGTTCATGCAGGTTTGAGACTGTGATTAATGATTTGCTTCACTAATTCTTTGGCTGTAAGTAGTTCTGCTCTATTCTGTGATTGGAGTTCTGTTGCGATATTGAATGAATAAAGGTGGGGAGTACTGTGTGGCAGTCCTAAACAGTGTTTAAGGATCTTGGCTTTGAGCCTATCCATGTTAAAGAGATATGTAAGTGCATGTGCAAGAGTGGTTATACCGTACTCTATCTTGGGTCTAACCAGAGATTTGTAAAAGTTCAAAGCCAAGGCAGGACTAAAAGGATTTGTGGGTTTGATTAGATATCTAAGGATGTTGCCAGTGTTATTTAGGGTGTGTATGTGTTCATCATGTCTTTTGAAACTTATGTTTTTGGTAAAATTTATACCTAGGTATTTTATACTATTGCTTCATTTAATATGTATGTGACTTTGTTTTAAATTGAAATCTGGATTTTTATTGCAATGAAAATTTATGGCTTGGATTTTATGCAACATGCCTTTTGTCCTTCCTGACAATTTGTCACTATCAAGTGAAATGTATGACTAAAATCTCAATAACTATATCTACATTTGACGCTCTAAATCTATGATTAATCAATAAACATAGTGATGAGCTAACCTTTGTCCATTCTAATTGCTATCTAACTTCTAAGTCGAAGCGGCGTGAACGGGACGTACATCCTCCCAAGAACCGACGCAATGGTAGTATAAACACTCCCGCGAACACGAATACATAAAATCAAAATATGCTACACAAAAACTAGAATTCGCCCAACAATTCTTTAACCCAAATTAATTATAAGATTAGGCATTGATTGGTTTGTAATTAGGAATGGAAGTAGTTCTAGATTTAAATTATAAGTTTTAAAGTGATTTATATATTAAACTTTATCACTAAATAAACCATTAGAGCGAATGGCATCATCTAACTTTATATGTGTAACATATTCAAACTGTCCAAGTTTAATTGAGATCCAAATAATGTCAATTGTCTCATAGTAATAAAGTGCTCGCTGAAAATTGTGTAAAGTCTCAATAAAGTTTACTTAATTTGAAACATAGAGGGACTCCTCTGTGGTTTGAAAATATTCTAGGATTTGGTTATGTACAATCGGCATCTGTCAAACGTCTATCTTATTCGAGGAAAATAAACATGAATACGATGGAAAGCTCTGCGACAAATTCCGAAGGAGAAGAAACTCGGCCTATCTGCTTATTAGTTTTAGGTATGGCTGGATCCGGAAAAACCACATTAGTCAAAAAATTGGCTCAAGTTTGGAAGACAAAAGTAATTAACTTAGATCCAGCTTGCAGGGAGGTTCCATATGATGCCTTTATAGGTAAGTTGTTGCTGCTTCGGAAAACTAATCTTTACTCCGATTGGATGTGTTTTTAGTGGCTACATAAATAATCCACTCATAAGTAGCCTTTCTTGCATAATTCCTTTTGCGGTAGAGTTTGTTCTTTGGGCAGTATTCTTACTTTATCAAACCCTGCGTTTATAAGTTTAAGTTTTGATAAAAAATGAATGTGAAAATGAAAATATATGAAAAATGTTCCCGCCTATCTAAAGTTTCCTCACAATCCTCGACTAATATTGGTGTTGCATATTAATTACTTTGTGTAATCTGTGCACTTCGTTTGCGGATGTTTATTACCTTTATATTTGTCTTGAATATGTAATCCTAACTAAATATTGCTATCAGACCTCCTCTAAAATAAATTATATGGTTTGGAATTATATTTACTTTGCCGTGTTGCTGCTCAAGTCTAAATTTATTGGGTTTCGTAGCTCCAACGGGCCGGTTTTCTTTGCCCTGAGAACGCGTGTCGTCTATCTCTCATATTCATAATGTCCTTGCTCACTTTCATCTTCAAAAGGAGCTCATTATGAGTATCGATAAGATAACCACTTTTCTGTGATGAAAATTAACCACGGTTCGGCGAACCGATAAAACAAAAGAAATTATTGAACTTTTGTATTTTTGAACAATTGTATTTATTTTTTATCCATCTGCTCGTCTTCTTCCGAAGTATTTCTAACTCCAGACCAAAAACACTTACTAAATCTGAAACACGTGAAAGTGGTTTTGGGTGGATATCAATCTTAGTTTTTAAGGTAATTCTTTGGCGTTTATTATTCTGATTGGAACAGAATAACGATCATAAGACAACTTGTTTTCTAATATATCTTTATAAACGACGTGTTGTTCATAGGTGGATTTTCTGAAACTGCATTTTTCTTATGAAAGATACGTATGGGAACTTACAATATATTACATGCGGCAGCCAAAAAATCAAATAATTGCGTAAAACCTTTGAGAGCGCCCGTCTTACTTTTCATTAATGCCTAATAAAGCGGTACATTTTCATAAACATAAACTCAGTCACTTTTTTACGCCCTTGTGATTTTCATGTATTATTTTGAAATAGAATAAGCTTGATTTAATTAATAAGAAAATATCCAATTGAATATAGTTAATAAATGTTAATATTTTCGCTCTTACAACTGTGGCTTCAACTTAATAAATTCAGAAGATAGATTATATAGTAATAGGAATGTTTATGCAAGAGAAGATCGAAGAAGCATACATGTGAACGTAATGCTTACCCAGAACTCATAATAGAAGTCCTGATTATGTTATGTATATATGCATTTCAAATGACCGCGACGCACTAGTATACTGGCACATGGTATAAACTTAATTTACTCTTTTTATTTGTTTTTGTTATAATATAAAATATACTAAAAGACTAAAATATAGTAAAAGTTTATTTATAGAAGAAAGTGAAATACGGATTTTGGCGTTTTAAGGTTCACAAAGCCAGGTTTGATTTTCTGAGAGGATGCGTTTTTTACATGGATATTGTGTTATTTTTCCTCTAGTAGGGGAAAATCTAGTTCGAGCAGTTCACCGGTAGGAGCGCTTTTCCGGCCTAGTTCGTTCGCGAACTACACAAGACTAATGTGTTTTAAGCAACTGGTGATGCGACGAGAAATAAAAAAAAAGCTTACAAAAACTTTCAACTCATTCAATGTTAGATTGAAGTTAAAATCATTTTTAGATTATTGGGCGAAGGCTACTTTTTGCTGCACAATATAATTGGAAATCTCGTCACATAACAAATTTTCGAATGTCTTTACCGCTGACGTTCCTTTCAACTCTGCAATCATGTTTTCTAAGCATTGTCGAGCGATATTAGATTCCGGTTGTATTTCAGAATAAACTGAGTTACACTTACGCCAAGCCACTGTCATGCCTGTCCGAGATGTGAATGATTGATTTGACTGATCTTGCTCGACGTTATCAATTGTACATGAAAATTCCACATGAGCAGCTACATCCGACACTGGTAAAACTTCCATATCATCGTCAGGACCTTCTTCTATATCAGTTATTTCGTCCAGAAACAATATAGTAACTTCAATATCATTCAAGTCATCACTAGATTCTTCGATACCTTGAAGATAGTCAGCAATTTCGGACATCTTCAAAACTTTCGTGTATTTTTTTTTCACTGAATTCATGATCTATAAATAATAAAAAACTTTATAGATTCATCAAATGAAAATTTGAGGTATAAATTTTACTATTTGATATAAATAAAAATAAAATCAATATTTTTATTTGCCTTCGTCAACTTTATGTCCGTTTCAATATGTTATATTCACTAATTTTAACTATACTTCGATATGATAAATCACGATGGTGTCACGAGATGTCATGTACTCCGCGTAGACTTATCGACTCGTGTAATTCTGTAAAGACGTGAGCGAACCGTAAGAAGTAAACAGTTGGCACGTTTGAATCTGAAATTATTCGATCGTACAGGATCGAACAGCTTTCGCGGCGAATAGTACAGACGTCTTTCCAGTACATTTGTAGTACAGCTTATTTTGATGATACATGACAGGTTTTCAAGGTATACGATATTTTTTTATATATTTGACAAAGGTCTTAGAACCATTTTTATGTAAATTGAAGTAAGTAGTTCTTTTCTCATAAAATACATAAATCTGAAAATAATGCTTTTCTGTTTCCGTAAAAATTATTTCTTTGCTGTTTTCCTGGTTTCCATTTGAAATAATATGTATTAAAATGACGTAGATACTTTTTACAGCTAAACTAAATATTATTTATTTATGTATTTACATAACAAAATTGTTGTTTTAATTTGAGCAACGTCTTCCGTATTGATATTCTTCAATCAACCTCGTTTATTCATTTGATTTATTACGTTGGGTGGGTTGAAAATTAATATTTTTATATTTGCATGCAATTTCTTTTGTTGCAACGTATAAAATATCATCATCATCACATAAAGCTTGTTCAACCATATTTCTAAGTTATGGCGTAGCCTGGCTTACATACTGACTTCTCACTGCTTTCCAAGTCTGCCTGTTTTCAGCTATTCTAATCCAACATGTGCCGGCTATTTTCTTTATGTCATAGTCCCATCGAATCTTCGGACGTCCTCTCGGCCGTTTGATTCCTCTTGGGTACCACTGCATTATTGTTGTGTTCATTCCAAGTGACCGGCCCATCGCCATTTCAAGGATTTTGCTCTGTCTATCAGGGAGTCGCGTGTTCTCATGATATAGGGCTATCACTTGTTTCTTGCTAATGAGGAGAGCTCTTTTTGCCTTCTGTTGCTTGTATCTTTCTTTCTTCAGATATCATCTTCCTAACTGTTTTGCAGGTTTCTGTGTATTCAATCCTTTCGATGTTGGAGGATGCTTTCATTTCCCTTCGCTTTCCTAGTAGCGCCTTGGTCTCATTTGATAGTTTACGGAGTCTATCGACTACTCATGGTCCGCCTACAATTTCGGCACATTTCAGAATGTGAATTCATATCGGTTTGGTGGTTTGCGTCCCGGTTTTGTTTATTTATTTCTTCGTTTATTAGCGCTTGGTAACTCTCTATATTACACTTGATGTTTTCAGGATTTAAGTTTTAAAATAAAGGGTTTATAAGCTTCCTGACCAGTTTGCGTCTTTTTGCTTTCAAGTCAAGGTTGATTCTTGCTCTGACCAGGTGATGATCGCTTCCCGTCTTAATTCTGTTGATTACAGAAAGGTCTTTGGCCGTTCTTTCGTGTTTGGTGAGTAACAAATCAATTTCGTTTTTTGTCACCCCATTGGGTGCTTGCCACGACCATTTCCAGTTTTTGTTCTTCTTGAAGAAGGTATTGTTATGAAAAGACCGTGGTGGTGGGCCAACTGTGATAGTCGTTCTCCTCTTTCATTCCTTTGTCCTAGCCCAAATTTTCCTACCAGCACTTATTAGTCTTTCCTTTCCCTTTTTATGGCGTTGAAGACGTCAGGTACTTGATTAGGTAATTGAAGTGGCTGATGTTATTGTTCCAAGCTTGGTTGACGTCGGTGTAGAATTCCTCAAGTTATTCTTCAGTGTTGTAGGTGCGTAGACTTGCATAATTTGAATAGTGTATCTCTGTGAGCGTCTGGGCGTCTTGTTACACTGACTATTTTGTTCCGCCACTTATTGTTTATTAGGAATCCTACTCTGCCATTTCTACCTGATTATGTGTCCTGGTGGTATAAGAGATTGCCCGAATCAAGTATTACTAGAATTTCATTCTTTCTTCTGGTTACGCTCAATCCGATGAGATCCCAGTGTATTTTTGCTGCTTCTTCCTCTAACTCGATCAGTCTTGCTTGATTTGAAAGCGTCCGGCAATTGTTAGTCGATATGTTTATGTAAGTTAGTTGTTTCTGGAAGCGGTTTAATCTCTTACCACGTTGCCTCTTTTGCGGGTTCGTAAGGGATGATGTCGAAATAGGCGTGTCGTGTGGTTGGTAGGAGTCTGGTTGGGGTTGGGCGGATGTTGGTTTAGGAATAAAGACAGACTTTTTTAAATATTATATGTTAATAATTTTTCTTTATCCTTGCATTTAAATTAATCATCATTATTAGTTACTATTGTAGATCAGGATTGTCGCTATTGCGCTCATTAGAATGTTTGAACTACTCGTATTTAATAGCCTTGTGTGGATAGAAATTTTATTATTAGAATTAGAATTTTATTATTAGAAATACCCTTAAATACCTTCATTAGTCCGTACTATTTCATTTCTAGCATTTTGTTTGCGCAACATACTAAATTTCAATTTTAGTATAGAGTTGATCAGGTCAGACTAACAACAGAGTTGATCAAGTTTTATTTGAGTGTTTTGTGCATTCGTTGTTAACCTTATTTTTCTCGTTGATATTATTCGCCATGCCCTGTTCATTATTATTAATTTTCGTTTAACTTTCATCAGTGCCCGGAGGCATCATTGCTTTAAGAAGGGCTGAATTTATTTCGATTCTAGAAAAGTCATCTGCATTAGCATTTATGCTGCCCTTTTGAAGGTGAAGTCATAGTCTGAAAAGTCTACACGTATTCGAGTTAATTTTGATGAATGGTTTTTATGACTAAATAGAGATACAATTAGCTGTGGTAAGTGACTACCAGAAATTTTTTACCATAGAGGTAAGGTCCAAAAAATATTGCTAAGAGTTCCTTGTCAATCGTTTTGATTTGTTCATGTTTTGTTTTGCTAATTTCATATTGAACGTACCGAAGCATCCTCTGTGTTTACAAAGATAGTCGTTTTGATGCTTAATGCTACATCTTATACGATTGTACCATCTGCATAAAAACAAGCTTAATGCTTTAAACCACTGAGTGCTATGGTCAGCATTCTCTGAAAACTGTTGGATAATATTTTTAATCTACACGGTAACACTTACGCATATCTTTCGTTTAAAAGGCGGGTAATGAGCTGCACTCATGCTCAGGATTAATTTGATGAAAAGTGCTGTTCATGTCTAAAGTGGAAAAGTACGTTATTTGAACAATAATTCTACAAGAATCTGCTACTTTTTGCCATTTCTATTCGCTATCACTTGCCTTCTTTGATACAAACAAATGTGGTGAGTTATAATGACTAACCGATGGGTCAATGATATCATAAGACTTCAAGTTTTTTACTTGCCATATAATTTCGACACTTTGGGCTCTGTAGTTATTTATGTAAACGTTTACCTGTTGTTTGTATAGACAGTTCATTATCAATTTTTCTCCTTCCAAGTAAAATACATTTTGAAAATCTTCGATTATTTTCAATAAACTTCCCATCGAGGGTTTTTCCAGAATGTCTGCTGAAAGCAACTTCACATAGTGCTGTTTAATATACGCTTTTTATTATGTCATAATTTTTTAAACATTCAATCTCTGCATTCAATGTCATTATCGTAATATTATCTGTTGTATTTAAAATCTTTACATCTTAGATATCATTTGCGGTTTTAATAGTATTTCCAACCAAAAAAAAGTATCTCGGTATTCAGAAGTATCCTGTTTTTATCAAGAGTTCAAGAGTGATTTGTCTAAATTATTAAATCCAAAGTGCTAAAATAATTACTAACTTCTTTGGTTATGCCAGTTAATGTAATTTTATCGCTAGTTCTAATATTATCTATTTTTTGTGTATATTATTTGTACACATTGACACGTCGGCATCCGTGTCTACCAAAAATTTTAAATTCCTACCTGCAATATGACAATGAACTGCTATAAAATTTTGTCAGGTATTGGTAATTCTGTAAATTTTATGCTGTATACGGGGGGCTGTGCCCCACAACATCATAGTTGCTTGGTAGTTTCCCTTTTATAGAATTAGTTTATTTACGTATTTCACACGCTTACATACATTTCTTATGATCTAAATCCTATCATGGGGCATTATTGTGGCACAAATTAGATAACACGTCATAAATTAATCATATGCATTTATCACCAATGCTTTTTGCTTGACCTCATTTAATTTACACTCAATAAGTTAAATGAACAAAATGCCATTCGACACTTTACAACCTACCAAACCTACCTAACCAATATAAATACTCATTCCCATTACTCAATATGGATTACGTGTGTGGTCTTCACACAATTTATGATCATGCGACTGTTTCATAATTGTTTTGGGTATCAAATGTTTAGTGTCGGCTGATTGAATTTACTTGTTCGTCGGTACGTTATATAAGGACTTTGATGTAGGTATGAATGAATTAAGTGTGGCTATGCATATGACTTATTACATGCATGTGTATCAATGAAAGAGTCGAAAAAGAGTTATAAGATTATCAGCAAATTAAATTGTAAATCAATTAAGCACCTAATAAGTCTTGACTACGTACATTCAGTCGAGATGTTCCTTTTTTTTTCAATTTATCTGCATGCATTTGCGGGTAGGCTTTTTCCAGTGATCAAATCCACCAATGGAAAAAATTATTCTTGCTTTCAGTAATTGGTTGCGAGCAACGTGCTTCATATTTTCTTAAATAATTCACTAAACTTCAATGTCCTCGTTTTAACAAGAACCGTTTGTAGTTTCTAAATAATTCTTACGCTGACTAGGCACGCAGCTTTAATAATATATTTTTAATTTTAAGAATGACCATATTGTTAATATTGTATCAGAAAGTTTCATTTTCTGATCAATAAATGCTTACTTTTTTATAGATATTAGAGATACTGTAAATTACAAGGAGGTTATGAAGCAATATAATCTTGGACCTAATGGAGGCATTGTTACGTCACTCAATCTGTTTTGTACTAAATTCGGAAAGGTTGTCGAACTTATCGAACATGCTGGAAAAACTGGAAATAAGATATGCCTGCTGGACACACCTGGGCAAATTGAAGTTTTTACATGGTCAGCATCCGGGGCAATTATTACAGAAGCTTTGGCAGCAGCTTTTCCAACAATAATCGTTTATGTTATGGATGTATCACGATCGAAAAATCCTACTACTTTCATGTCTAACATGCTTTATGCTTGCTCAATCTTGTATAAAACGCGTTTACCATTCATTGTTACGTTGAATAAGGTGAGAAAAAATGTTACCCTGATATAGTTTGGTAGTGATTTTTGTATTTGTTTAGATAGACATTGAAGATCACAGCTTTGCTATGGAATGGATGACGGATTTCGAAAGTTTTCATGCTGCTCTCGAAAACGAACACACTTTTGTTAGCAATCTCACTCGCAGTATGTCACTTACACTCGATGAATTCTATAGGGAACTGAAGACGTGTGGAGTCTCAGCTAAAACAGGAATAGGATTAGCAAAATTTCACGAAGTTGTCCAGGAATCGGTGAAAGAATATGAAAAGTGAGTCGTAAGTAATTGTCAAAACATTAAAATATCTAAGTCAAATTGCTTCCCCGTGTCAAAAAAATATATATTAAAATGTTGCGCTAAACATGTTTTTAAATTTTATGCAATGTTTGTAAATGATCAAGTAGATTTCCAAAGATTTTTCTGAAAAACTTGTGTAGTTAAGTCCGCAACCCAATCCCGCTTCGATAAGCAACTCTGAAGTTAATAATCTATGCAAATGAGTGACTTAAAAAAAGATTACACTTACATTTCCTTATCTGTTGGGTATTGTAGCATATTCTGTAAAGTTTTCAAGTACATAATTAATTATACTTTTTTAAATAAAGCCGCTTTACATAGCCGGATACTTAAGTATATATCGTGTTACATATTTTACTAACATGTTGATGTTGATGATGTGCCTAATGATAATTCTATTGCAGAACCCTCAGCTAAGGTCACATCAGACAAATAAAATAAAATTTATCTCGACACATAATGAGAGGGATGTATACAAATCGCTTTGATCACATTAGTTAAACCGTTGTTAATCAGATCAGGTGCCTTGGGTTTTCCGGGCAGAGAGCTTACTGTCTTTCAAAAATGTAATCAAAATAAAATGTTCTTGTATGTGATGACTGCACGTTCTAATTGAAAAATCCGAATGATTTTTTTGTTGAGTCCGATTAGGGTTTCTGAATTTATCTGTTAGCGGTGTCACAGCCGACTCACAGAACCCATTGACCGACTTCATTAACGCATTGTTAGAATTGAGGGAAACTTTTTATCGCGGAGAATAAAATGTATATTTTCTTTTATGCCTGCCGGGTCATGCTGCGTTTTTGTAGAGGACACGTTTCGGCAATTTTTAGCTATCATTTGCTCGTTTTCAAAACACTTTTTCAATTATATTCGTTGCTTGGGTCAAACGATTTGCTACTTAAATACTGTCCATATAAATATTAGCTACGCAAAATTACCAGAAAAAAAATATTTAATTTGTACTTATTTGATTCTTTCCGATACGAAAAAGCACTAAGAAATCGTCTTCATTTTAGCAATTATAAAAAAGATTATGAAGCAATTAGAGCGGAGAGAGATGCAAACAAGTTGAAAAAGCATGTTGATCAGCGTGCTTCCGGTAGCAACGAAAACAGCATACCAACCCTTCCAACATTTATATCTGAGGTAAGCAGAAGTCTTAATAGACAATACACAATACAATAGCGAGAAAGTTGATTGATTGGCTAGATAATTTCAATATTATCACAGGTTCCCTCTGGGCGAGAACTTTCAGATATTTATTTGAAACATCCTTGCAATGAAAGTTCGGACGACGAACAAGGAGATGAAGAGCATCCCGTTACTTTCGCTAGTGAAGAAATGGACGAAAACAACTTTAACGATATTTTTCAAAAGAAAAAACGCGAAAGTAGGACTTTGCATGATAAAGTCAAATAAAAAGTTCTAATTTAATTTTTAAAGTTGTGGTTTGATTCTTTAAAACATAAAACACGAGACTTACCAGCGACGACTGTAGTTTCAAATTATGATTGATGTTAAAAGATTTGGATAAAGTTAGAATTCACATACTTATACCAACATTATAACCATTTGATTGCCTGTTGTTTCATTTGCTATTTGAATAAGAAAGTCTCTCCGCAACCGTTCAGAGCTCTGAACAACGATCTCATTGAAAGGACCTAAGCACTTCGATAGTGTTTCATGCGAACACTGAAAAACCAAAGCGCTTCTAACGTTCCTTTTCACGTTAACAATTGTACACGTGTTTATCAATGCCATCCGATGGGCTTGTGGAAATTTTTACTCAATTGTTGTGCATAGGGTACATAAAATATTAGCTGACTATTATTGACTAAATTTTGTAATGATTGGTTCCGGAAATCATATGATGGATCGGAGAAAACATTAGGAGTATTGTCAGATACTCAAATTGATTAAATGACATCTTTCCTGTAAAGCAGAGTAAAAGACAACATATTGTACCTTTTTAATAAGCGTCATTAGATTCAGCTCTTTAGCTTATACTTTTATTTTGCACCACTGGATTGGCCGAATTAGAAAACTCGTTTGGAAAGTTAATAAAATATATTGTGACATGTTCGGAAAAGGTTACGCGCCAATGTTATCGTCTTAAGAGAAAAGTCGTAAACAAGTTTACGACTACCAATCCATCGATAATTCTCGAAAACATAAACATGTCGCGTGCATTAAGTGCAACAAATCCGGATGCAAGTGACTCAGCGCGTAAGCACGAGGAAGATTCTGGGTTGATTGGTAGTTGTGTAAAAGCGACTACGGCGAGCGGCGAAGGGAGTATTGTGAATGAAGTGAAACAGCGAGCGACAGTGCGCGATAAAAATAGTGCAGTAAAAGTGTGTTGAAGTAAATATACTTCACTATAAATCGAATATAAGTGATTATAAAAGTGATTGATTAATTAATGTAAAGGTGAACTCATAAAAGTGAAATAGTAATTCAGTGAAATAATTGTAAAGTGTTTGAAATCTTAAGAATAAATGTGAAGCACCTAATTTTATATTATTCGGGTGTGTTTTATTCACTATTGCTAAAATTTGCGAATAGCACACAGGTCGCGCACCTGACCACAGCGCAACAATATCTAACTAACCTCGTTAAAATCATACCACGTATTCAGCAAAACGTTAACTTGTTTGGGAATTCTCCAGTTCCGTGATTGGTTTGCTAGGCTTGCTATCTCACTGGGCCTAGTCCAACAAGAAAACGTGTACTTCCCCTTATTCGGATATCTATTTAAGTTTGAATTTGTGACACAATGTAAGAAAAACAAGCATATGGAATGTATACTGTCTGTACTTTCCCCTTTTTAGCACTTCCAAATTATCCTTTATTTTTAGATTTTCCATTCCAAAATGCTACGTGTTTGTTTTAATTTTGACAGATATATATTTCGGGAAGATAGGTACGCGGACTACAAAATCCAACAGTAATTAGACCTTAGGTAATTAGAACTTTTTGTTAGCTTAGTATAAATATCCCTAAAAAGGCCATGTACCATCACAAAATAAATGATACTGAAAAAGGGAGCAACTTAATCCCGAAATATATATCTGTCAAAATTAAAACAACAAGATAGCATTTTGGAATGTAAAATTAAAAAAATAAGAGATACCGAATTTAATTTGTTTATATTCTATAACCAGATTTTCTGTCATAATTTTGATTGAGACAAACTGAAGGCTTCAGCATTCCGACCAGAGAAGCGTGGAAAACGGTGCAGGATTTCACATCTGGAAGTGAGATCATGATCTACATCGATGGTTCCAAAACGGATGAGAGAAGCGGCGCCGGAAACTTTTTCCCAGATCAACCGCAACTCAACCGATGTTATAAACTGGAGAGCCGCACCACAAATTTCCAGTCGGAGGTGTTTGCAATAGAAGCGGCAACAAACAACCTTAATGCAAGAACCCGAGTAAATGTGAAACTGACATGGGTCCCTGGACACAGCAGTGTAGAGGGAAACGAAAGAGCCGATGAGCTAGCAAGACCTGGATCAGCCGACCAAAATGCCATTAGAATATACACAATTAAAGTGCCACTGGCAACGGTAAAAAGGGAACTAGACGAAATCCTCTGGAAAGAGACAGATACGGCTTGGAATGACAGGAACGACTGCAGGATAAGCCGAGCTCTTTGGCCTCTTCCTAATCAAATGAGGACAAAACAACTCCTAGGAAAAACCGAAATGGCGTGAGAACATTGGTAGCAGTATTAACGGGCCATAATCTTCTAGGTCAACACGCCAAACGAATAGAAATCCAAACGGATGACACCTGCCGAGCTTGCGGCTAGGAGGAAGAAAGTAAAGAACACTTTCTCCTATATTGCCCGAGTCTGGCCAACAAACGCCTTACTTGGCTGAGGTGTACTGGCGTAACAGAACTCCTTGGCTTCTGTAGGACGACAGGATGGACCATCTGTAAACAATAGTACTACACATGGGGAGCTAAGGCCTGATTTCTGGCCTATGCTAATTTCCAGCAAGTGGACCCCAGTACAATAATAATAATAATATCTCAAGGCTTAAATAAATTTTCAATTTATGAATTTTATTAACAGTGATGACAAAGCTAAATTTTAAAAATTTATCTCAAAATAAATCTATCGTTTATCATATGCATTCAAATATGCTTTCACACGAAAATTTCATAAATATATTACTAATGTATTCTTTATAACGTTCTTTTATAGTGTTAAAAATTTAATTCAAATAATTTTCATGAATAAAATTGAAATTTCTTGAAAATTGAATTGAATTTGAAAATTGAAATATAGAGAATATTGATTTCTTTGTGTATATTATGATTTTTTGAAATGACAACATTATATGTATTGTTGAAGATGGACTAGGTATGCTACACCTAAATCTTGAGTAACGTCAGAAGTATTCCTGCATAGTAAAGAGGAAGTTTAGGACCGAAAAATAGTGAAAAAATTCAACCATGTATACAATTGAGAATGTGCTTCATCATTACGAACAACAAACAAAAATGGATCAATTGCTAACAAACGTGAACAATATCCATCACAAACCCATGTTAATCATGAAGAAGGAAGCGAACAGAAAATTCAATTATAAGGATCGAACAGGTCAGCATAATTGTGCATCGTACAGTCCAATGGTACGCAGGAATTAGATGAAATATGATAAATTTCTCGGATATAATAAGCTGACTATTAATTCCTCTCGTTAAATAGAAAAGTATTAAATTAATTTATTAATTTTTAAAATAAAAAATTATTCATTTTAACATTTTTGAAACATTATAGATTATGAAGCAGGCAACAGAAGCAAGACTCGAAGAAGACCGGGGAAACGAAAACTCATTTAACAGAATTAGTAAAATAATATAAAATTCGAATTTAAAAAGCCTACAACAATAAAATACAAACATGGAAACCATCCAAAGGCTGCAAATTATTCCCGAAATAAATATTTCAATCATTATAGACTTGTATTCAATATTACTAATACAGATATAGCAAGCTTTTGAAACTTTTATTTTTACAGTTTCTCGAATATATAAATTAGAAACACTACCAAGTTCAATTAGACAATAAATCAGCTCATTGATACGCTAACAATGAATTCATTAATGTAATTTGGATAATTATTTACTGTAGTGTTTCGTTATTTGAAACAAGTTTAATAGAATTAATTACATTTGAATTTTTAAAAAAATCTTTAGAAAAAATCTCGTGCTTTTAATCTTTCTTGCGGTATATTCAATAAATTATCAGTTAACGTAGTAGTGCCTTCATTTGTAGTCAAATTCATTACAACAGGTGTGCGTTTACTTTGCGAATGGAAAGTGTCTTCCGTTATTTTTAAAGGCGTGCGTGGACTTGGTAAGCTTTTGAAAGTGCCTGGCATAAAAGAGCACAGGCCTAATTTTCCAGCTGCTAACCTTTTTGCAGCTGGAGATAGTGACGCCAAACGATCAGTAGTTTTTCTAGTATATGGGGATGAGAAGTGATTTCGTGGAGTTTGAAATACTCGTTCCTTCTTCCTCCGCATCCTCTCGCCGGCTTTCTCTGCTAGTTCAAGCGCAAGTAGTTCCCTTTTGGAAGCTTCTTTTATATGGAAAGATGGTCCTGCTATTGGTGTAGTAGTTGGATCCAGTTTTGATGGCGTTCCTTCTATTTCTCCCCAGGTCATAAACGGTGTACTTACTAAACCTGGCGCTGGAGAGGGAGTCAGCAATATGGATGTATTGTTTGACATTTTCTCTTGCGAATTGAAAACGTGAACAGTCGCGTTGTTGTTAGGTTCATTGAATGTTTTATGTAAAAATCTAGTATTGTCATGACTTATTTCTACTTGTTTTTGAATTTTGTCTATTTCCTCAGATGGTGTTAACCTCACGCCATCAGGAACAAACATCGTCGAATTACGAACTGTGTCGACTCCATTCTGCAAAGAAAAAACGTGTTAACATTCATTGTAAAGAACAGATATGTAATTTTAGCTGACTATTCTATAAATTTCAAATGTCTTTAAAAGTTCTAACCAAAGACGTCGCAAATATGCGGGCGATGTCTATATTGGGTATCTTTGAAATCTAATCAGGTCCCGCCTTCGGTATGTCATTTCTGACAAAGGGGACAATCAACTGAATACACCGCAATATGTCGAGCGGAAAGGAAGACGCGATATGTGTCACTGGTAAAAAGAAATAAAAAATCGCCAACTTGTTACGGGGTGTAACCGTCATAGCACTCTACCATCACAACTATCAACACCAAAACGGGACATAGACGAAGAAACAGAAGTGACAATTACCAAAATGCTAGTAAATGCGATAAGAAGAAGACGTTTCATGACTGGTTTACTTGACCGTTGGAAAAGCTTTAACAGAAGCTAAGCGTAATAAATATTGTGAAGCCCGGAATAAAATTCGAAAGAAACTTATTGGGAATGATAATAAATAAATCATAGATTTTTAACGTTTTCCACAAACCGGCGTCTATCAGTAATTCAGTAAACTTAGTCGAGTTCTAAATTTATTTCATGCAAAACAAAGAAGTCAAAGGACAGCGCACAAAATCTCTACTAAACTACGATGTGATTAGCAAAAACGTTCTTTTAAATTAATCTTGTGTTATATGCAAGCAAGTTATATTTCTAGTATTTCCAAAAAAATGATTTTATTCAAAATTCAATACAAACATTTAAAATGATTATACTCACCAAAATTGCTTGAAGAGAATCTTTCGCTTTCAACAATCCATCCCCTTCAAACGGCTTGAGTTTGTAAAGATCAATTAATTTCATTTCTATTTTCAATCTGGTGTTGCTGATTATAGATTGGAAACTTTCGTTGTCTTCGCTTGTATGTGAGTTTAAGAATGAATTAAGACTATGTTTCTTTGCAATATTAGAAGCCATTTTGTCGTTTTGCTTTTTTAATATTTCCTGCCTATCAGACTCTGATTGAATGCTTGGATTTCTGACAGGTGTTTCGAACGTCGATGGACTTTTACCTAAAAAAAAACACATGAATTACTTCATCTCAATAATGATAAGACACAGACCCAAATATAGACTTTCATACTAATATCTTTATGAATTAATGCATCTAATTTTCGGATATATACAAATTATGGAATGTTATCATGTCCGAAAGCTGAAACTAAGTCATTTGATTGAGATGGTTAACTGACTAGGAGTGAAAGATTCACAAAGAAAATTCTAGACATAATGGGGAGCATATGGCAATAAATCACTGCTAATCAGATTATAGGGTGAATGGTTGAAGCATCAGTTTTTGTAGGTGATTGATTTGGTTTGTGGAGCTCACGATAATTACCCCGTGTTTATATGTACAGTTGTCCGCAGCTGGTGATTCCAAGTATTGAATGGAAATAGAAAGATTATTTAAATGGCATGCCTAAGTAGCAATGAGTGTGTGCACATGTGGTCGGCAAATGCGTGATATGTGTGAATGCGTTGTAGTTAGATGTTTGTTTGTTCTAGCAATTTCAGCACCACTAATATGTTCGCCTGCGCAATAAATAGACTATCGGTGGTCGGCTTTCCCTACCAGCATTTTTGTGGCTAAACGCATGAACTAAACTATACTACGTGTGTAAATAATAGAAGTAGAACGCTTGGGCATGCGAGAATACGTTGATGAAAGTGCTTTATGGAAAGTTAGTCTTGACCGGACAACAGGCGCATCTCCAAGTTGGTTACCCGTCAAGTCAGGATTATCCGACGAATTATATTTCGAGTTATCCTTCGGTGAACTAGATTTTGTGTGAACTAGTGTTTGTCTTGTCGTTGAATATTTTGAGTTATCCTTCGTGCACGCCCCTTCATTGCACTGTGTCAGAACAATATGAATTGTGAATAACCATTTATATAAACTCGTACAAACTTAGCTTATGCCATCATGAAGCAAATAGCATCATGTTACACACTCCACAAACTTGAGCAAACACTGCTACAAATCTTTAGCCATAAATAATGCAAACAGACTATACCAAAAATCAAAACGCGCGCCAGTACTGCTACAGATAGATCGGTAGTAGGGGTCTGAAGTAATGAGATACAAGGTAACTCACCCATTGCATGAGATTGAATACCATTGCCAATAACATGAGTGCCTTGGTTAGTTATGCTGTCGTCTTCTTCTATGTTATTCTGCGCTCTGAGGCTCTTCAAATCAGGAAAGAAGTCCCTTTCGATTATGCTTTCTAAAACCTGCAATATGCATTGGTAATACTTAGTGAGGCTAATTAACTTCAAAACTTACTGCAGTATACTCTTCTTCACTCAAAACCCTCTGTTTTGGCTTTCTTGATTTTATTCGCACAGCGCTCGGCGCTTTGAAAACATTGACTTTATCCATTGTTCGTGCATTCAACTCCATCTCAATCAGAAACAAGCAGATTCCTCAACGCTCGATTAATTTTGACATTTTATGAATTGTCAACAAACTTTACTGAGACTTTTTCACATGTGATAACATGCACTTTTAGATTCACGAACTATGTCAAAAATAATGAATTATTAATATTATTAATTATATTAACTTTTTAAATATATAATTAATATTCAATATTAATATATTATTTAAAAGGAAACTATTCTGTTTTATAAATATAAATTATAGACATTCCTGTATTTGTTAAAATTGAGAAATCTTCGTTGAAGTATGAATATACTATTAAATTGAATTTGAATATTTACTAATTAAATTGAATTTGATTTTAAATCATTGAATTATTAATAAATAGAACTAAATATTACTTAGAACAAACATACACAATTTCTGTAGACACAAACATATTCTATTTGATGTTTCTCACACGAAGTTTTTGATAAAGAAAATATATTTACTGCATTGAATAGATTAAGTAATGATCGGGCCCATATTGAACTTCATTCTAGATAATGTAGTTTTTGTAATTTATTGGCAGACAAAAATAGTAACTTAACTTCTTTGGTCACATTTATGTTATATATTATTTGATAATAGTAACTTAACCAGAATTAACTCTTTTAAAACATTCACTTTAATACAATAACTTTGTCGGATTCTACTTCTTTTGGAAGCTTCGTGAGAATAAAATCATTCACAGTGCAAAATAAATTCAATGGGTGAAATTCAAATGGCGAAACTGTTCAATTGCAGCTACTAGATTTGCTTAAAATCTATCTGTTCCATATTGAACATAAGAAGTTAGGATTCGATTCATAAGGTTAAAGGGAAACTTGCAGGTCTGTATTTAACATCGTTTGGTACAAGCTTTTCTTTCCGTAAAGGAAATGGCATATCCAATTTTATCGCTGTGATAGCTCTCAGCTGTATTTACAAGGTTTTGGCATTTCACAAGGAAGGTGAACGATGAATTAATTTTGAATTTAGTCTATGAAACTAAAGTTGAACAGCGTTATCGTGTACGAAATACAGAACAGGTAACATCGAAGGAATTTCAATTATTGTATACCTCTATTTATGCTGTCATGGTGAGTGCATACATATTTTTGTAAAATGTATATGTTACATGCTACATTTCAAATCGGTATGATATAAAAATTTTTTCGGGAATAAGAATTGTCCGCCAAGGCACAGTATGTGGACCTAAGTCGATAGGCTTAGTAAATATTTGCTACTGAGTTCTAAGTTGGTCTCATAGAATTGATCTGTGGTGGGTGAAAATTGCCATAACTTCGGGATTGCCATGAAAGAAAGCAGCAACCAGCGATGTTCGATTACCGGTAGTAAACAAACCAGCTATTATGATAGCTATTTTATTTGAATTTTAACTTTTGAAATTTAAAATTATTGGTTTTGTTATATCCTTAAAACTATTGAATTACATTTGCAGATGTAAAAAACGTAGCACAATGTTGACTGAAATTAGTTTATTATTTATCTCTCTTTTTGAAATTAAATTCCCATGGAATGAAAGAGTCGGACAAATCAATAACTTTAAGCATTTAGAAAGAAAGGTGGAAAAAACTCAAGCTGGTTTCGAACACGCGCCCCTGCCGCTTCTCGTCAGGAACCAACTCACAGGTCGGGACGCATCGATTGGCACTACCAGCTAGATGCCGTCTGGTTATTTTGATTGCTGTTATTGCTCTCAGCTTGAACGTGTCATGTTTTCCAAATTGCCTTTGGTGGGCTTTATTAATCCTAGAAGCTGTGGAAGATCAATTTATTCATTCTCACTTACTAGTTGTAAGTGACTTATAACATTGTTAAGCTAACTCAGCGAAGACTCAGGTGCGGAAGTTTAAATGATCTTTGTCGAGTAACTCGAAAGTGAATTTTATATTTCCAACCTGTCAAAGGTTAAATTCGAAAATACTTCCCAGTTTAATTTATTCGGTTTGAAACAACTTTAATACGTATGCGTCCTTCCGAAGTTCGATTGATGCATATAATGGGTATAAAAGTTTTAGCGAATATTCATGGATGTTTCGTAGCACACGATAATTTCAACGCCTATTTGTTCATGCAGTAGACATGGTGATTTACTGCATTAAACGGAGTTTGCTTCAACGCTTTTTGGCCCGGTGAGAGGATTTAGCAGGAAGTGATAGGTATAGATATATACGGATGAAATAATAGAGAATCTACTAGCAAATGCTGGTGCGCTTCATTCCTTTGATGATCTATACGAGTACATCATCGAGCTCTCTAATTACGACGATAGTGCATTGTACTCTTTATTTCGGAATAAATTTGTGGCACTATATCCTAACTCACAAAAAAGTTGAAATGAGTGAATGTAACTATCATTGATTGTGTCTAATTGTAGCGGATTTAAATCGACTTTTTTTGTAGCTTTAGCAACAATTCTATTGATTTGAAATTCTTTGTCTGTTATGTTCCTTGAACTGAGTTCAATGGGCGATCCACTATTAGCCGCAAATAACTTTTATGTTTGGTTTTACTGCTCAGAAGGTGATTCAACGCAGGAAAAAAATGCTGGGTTATCCTTTCTACACACATATTCACATGCAATGCATGTATGTTGGTCACTCATTTGTCTCAAAAAGACTGCGGTTGAATGTTGTCTTCCTTGATCGCAAAAAATTTAACAAAAACAAACTGATTCTTATTGATTTGAATGTTATGTTCACTCAATTACTTGCTTTAAATTTTGGTTTGCGCATTCCTTTCTGTCGCTACCGCATTCTTCAAATGAATCAGTTCCCGAAATTTGTGCATTTGTCAAAGAATTGTCAGTGATATGCAGGTGACAATACTTAATACAAATTTAATTAAAAGTTTAGGCCGCTGTTTAAGCAATTTAAATTTATAAACCTGTTTGAATTCAGTTTATTTCCTGTGTTTTATAAAAAAAACACATAAATTCGGTTCTTTCCGGTATTTATAACAAAGTTATAAACTTGTGATACATGTCAGCCGATGGCACATTTCTATATGAGTATCATTGATACATACCACCCCATAATATTGTTCTCCATACATATACTGGTACATGTCGACGGAAACATGTTAAATATTCGTGATTTAATCAATATTCGTGATGTAATTGACTCCATATAAAAATACAAAAATAAAATTTTTTAATTATCCTAGGACATAAAATTAATTTCTTTGTAATGTAATCTTTGTCACTTATTCTCTTAATCGATTTCCCCTTTCCAGCTGCTTTTGCAATTCATTTGTGCTGTAAAGATGTCATTATAACATGCAAAAAATGGACGTTGATATGCGACACAGGTGTTGGGATTGTTATGTTTAATGCGTATTTTCAACTGTAAATCATTTAATGCGTAAAGAAGGTGTTCGAAATTGATCATCGTCTGTTTGATGGATATCAAAGAAAATTAGTGTAGATAATTCTATTCTGCTAATCGACTGAAAATCAGTGTCACGTAGTCTTTCGACGAAGAGAGTATTGTAAAAACCAATTGGAAAACATAACCCGAAGGTAACGTTCATATCAGAAAATACATGTTTCCATACACTATATAATAATCAAATGCATATGAAACAAAGTTGAAATTTCTGTGTCAATAAATGTACGTAGATAGTATTTATATATGACTAACATGTTTATCGACAAATAATAGGATCTCTTACATTATGTTTTGCAAATACAATTTATTTTGAATTGAGCCTTTTGATTTGAATAAGATCAAAGTTATATGCATGACCAATCTTTAGCTTAAATTTGATGAAATCTTAGATATTTAATAATTATTTGTTTCTTGAATAACAGCTCCGTATTAATTGAGCATTTTGATTCTAATAAGGTAAAGAAAATGACAACTGATAGAAGTATGCAGGACTTATTGAATTACAAGATTCAAAACCCGGCTGAAATCAGTCCATACGATATTCAAACTATGAAATACAAAAAAAATATGGACCTAATGTTATATTCGCTGAGGAGATCTAATGATCATCAGTAGAGCAACCCAACACATAAACATAGGCGTTCTTCCCACATATAATTTCAAGCATCGGGTGATGTATAAAAAATATCCTTCCAAACGAATAATTTGATGGGTCGAAAAATCTTTATGACTCTACCGATTAGCCGTTTGATGAAATCTTCCGTCAGGCTGTACTATAGACTCGGGAGAAATTTCAGTTAGACTGAAATATCACGCTCATATTTCAATTCAATTTATACTTTTAATATCCAATCTGCGATGGCAAGATCTCAAAGTACATAAAAATAAAAATCGAAGTATACGTTATGAAGTAAATTGTTCTACTTGCACAACAAATCTACAGTTTGTAGTGTGAAAACAAAGAAAACGAATGATTCAATGGAACAGTCCTTTTTGTTTCATTTCACTATTTATCAAATTTTTAATAACTTTTTTTTGCACAATATTCTTCACGTTTTGACGTTCGATTTTGTAAGAAATGTTGAAATTTCCTCTCTTTTGTAGATTTATCAATATGGAAACAAGCAACCTAAAAAAGGAGAATTTCAACGTTGATATTCGAAACTTTGACGTGAATCTATGAATATATTTAGTAATAGCGAATTTAATAGACAATGAATGCTTACAGGTGGACTCAATCTTCAATGAAGAGGGTTCATGTCCATTGTGTTCTAAAACGTTTTCACGCAAGTCTTCACTTATAACTCATATTCGAAATCATTCCGCTAATCGCAAATATATTTGCACGTATTGTCAAAAAGGATTCACACAGGCAGCTAATCTGCGTAATCATGTACGAATTCACACAAACGACAGGCCTTACACATGTGCTGACTGTGGCAAAGCATTCACACAGGTAAATATATATGTTCTCTGCAAGGGAACAAAACTGCTTTGGCATTCGGACAGAAAATATCGGCGACAGGAAATAAACGATAACATTCCCTTTCATATTGTAGGTTACAAACTTAAACAACCATCGCCGGCTTCATACCGGGGAAAGGCCGTTCGTATGCATTGAGCCAGAGTGTGGACGATCTTTCGCACAGGTTTGTATTCATTTATATTTATAAATTTATACATAAAGGCATAATTTCACAATTAAATTTGATTTTCATTTTTCTTGTCGTTGTATTTATGCAAAACCTTTTGAATTGAATCGCTTATATTCATGTTACCCTTAACAACACGTAAATTGCTAACGCAGTAATTTGCTTGAAGATTTTGGGTATGTGATTTATTTTTCAAGAAAGAAATGAGCATTAGCGATTGAGTTTTTTTGTAATATATCACAGACTGGAAGAAGTAGAGCCCATTGTTGAAAATATGTATCATAATTCTTTTTTGGGATCGTGGTAAAGCCAAAGGTTTAAACAAAAAACCTACAGTATAAATATGCCAAAACATCCTATTCGATGAGACATCGTCCCTTTTTTGTCTGACTTAAAATATAATAATTTAGATTAAGGTTTTGTAATGATTGTCTTGAGTCTATATATCGGTCAGAAACACATCTTCTTCATGATATATTCAGCTTTATATGAAAAATTATACTCGTTTTCATTTTTCCCTACACAATAAAGTACAATATTAAAACTTTGTGATTTAATTTTAGGTTACTAACTTAAACAATCACATGAAAACGCATCATAAAGTTCAACAATACTGCTGCAACCAATGCTCGAAGAAATTCACTCATGTCACCTCATTAAATCAGCACTTACAGGTTCACGCTGGGATATTGGGGTATTTTTGCCCGAAGTGTCCCCAAGTGACTTTCAAGCAACAAGCACAAATATATTCTCACATGAAAGCAGAGCACGGATTGTCTTTTCTTTACGAATGTAATAAGTGTAATGAAAAGTTCCTGGAAGAAAAACATCTCGATCAACATGAAAAAACACACAAGGATGAATTTAAAACTAAATTTGAGCAACCTTAGTTTATATTTCGAAACAATAATTAATAAGTTTCAGGGACCGTATTAAATATAATAAACCGAAAATTTTATTAGCTTTGTTTTTATATTGCTTTAAGCGTTATTTCCAAATGATTTTGTTGAAATTTCTGTATTCGTTTTTGACCATCAAAGAAGTGACAAACGCTGCTATGAGAAAATGGAGACCTCTTTTACTATTCTAAATGCTAAAATTTCTTAGCATTAGCAATATGTTCATTCCCCAGCATATTAACATTACAAAATTTTCAAAAGATCTATTTCTTTTAACTTTAGTATAGAAATTACCTATTAAGGTTATGATGTTATAACTTTTAAATATTTTCTTATATATTTTATATTTCTTTTAATATACTATAAATTTCATATGCTACTAGTTTTTATACGTTATATTATAAATATATTGCTTAACTTATATTTATTCCTACATTTTCCGCTATCGATCTTGGTATTTCTATAGGGTTTATAATACGGGACGCCAGAATTTTAATTTGAAAACAAAAAACAAAATTACAATTAGCAGAATACTCTTGTGATTTTTTTGATTGGTATGTCAAGGAACATTAGATGGGCTTAAATTTTAAATAGAAATATTTAAATTTTCACCTCGATCTACTTGAAGTAAATGTCGATTAATAGACGATTTTATACCACGTCCTCTGACATAATGCGGTAAATTTCCAATGATTAGTTGGATGCTTCACGTAAAATCGCGAATCATATGCTCTTTCTCATATAGTAAAGAGATACTAGACCATAACTCACGATTAAAGACGCTAGTTCACATTTTCAACTCTTGTAATAGCGCGTGAACGGATTTTTCTACGTATTATTTAAAATGTTTTTCGTCAAGCATTTCTATATTAGGATAATCATAAAACGTAAGGTTATGCAGCAGTCAAGCTTAACAACCTGTACAGGGTGCAGCGTTTGCTGTGCAGTACTAGCACAAAGTTTGCGTTAAAGCACAAAGTTAAAAGTTCCAACGTCCCATATCATGCATCTTTTTGCAAATTACATATCTTATCCTAGTCGTCACGCAAATTATCGGCGCAGCGCTATACATATACGAGAGTTAGAGCAGTCTTCTGAATCTATTCTTAAAATAATTCAATTCAGATAGCAATTGTAGGATGCCTTGACGCAGGTAAGCATATAAAAAATTCCGCTAAAAGAAGGAAATTCATGATATGTATATACATATATCAGCATCACATTCAGCTTGTTCAACCATATTTTTAAGTTATGGTGCAGCCTCCCTTATATACTGACTCCTCATTGCTTTCCTAGTCTGCCTGTTTTCAGTTATTCTCATCCAACATGTGCCGGCTATTTTCTTTATGTCATAGTCCAATCGAATCTTTGGGCGTCCTCCCGGTCGTTTGATTCCTCTCGGGCACCATTGCGTTATTGTTGTGGTCCATCTGCCGTCCGTCAGTCTTGCCAAGTGACCGGCCCATCGTCATTTCAAGGATTTTGCTCTATGTATCACATCTGTTACTTGGGTCCTTTCTCATATCCGCGATAGTCTCTTGTGATAATTTCGTGTAAGGCCCAGTATGCATCTTTCCATGTATTTTTGAGCAACAGCAGTGATACCATAATTACCTGCCGCTTTATCATTTTTATTGAGTTGATAGCCGTCTCGACCTCTTCCACTAGGATATTCGGGGCATTATCGTTGGTTGCAGAGAAAGCGGTTGTTATTAAGTTAGAAGTCGTTTTCTGGAGTCATATACAGGTCTCGGTAAAAATCGGTGATTGCCTCAATTATTTCCTGTCTATCAGGGAGTCACGTGTATGATTGACGGCTATCACTTGTTGCTTGCCAATGCGGAGGGCTTCTTTCTGCATTCTTGAGGCTTTTTTGACTTCTGAGGCTTCTGTTGTTTGTAATGGCATCTTTCACCAGTCTTTCCTCATACTTCTTGATATCTTCAGATATCATCTTCCTTACTGTTTTGCAGGTTTCTCAGTGTTCAATCCTTTCGATATTTGAGGATGCTTTGATTTCCCTTCGCTTACTAAGTAGCGTTTTGGTCTCATTTGATAGTTTACGGTGTCTATCGACTACTCGTGGTCCGCCTACAATTTCGGCACATTTCAGAATTCATATCGGTTTGGTGGTTTGCGTCCCGGTTTTGTTCATTTATTTCTTCGTTTATTAGCGCTTGATAACTTTCTATATTACACTTGATGTTTTCAGTGTTAAAGTTTTAAAATAAAGGGTTTTATAGGTTTCCTGACCAGTTTGCGTCATTCTACATTCAAGTCAAGGGTGGTTTTTGCTCTGACCAGGCGATGATCGCTTCGCGTCTAAAATCAGTTGATTACAGAAACAGGGGTTGTGGTTGTGGGATGGGTGAAAGTCCATCTGAATTACCATCTTCATATGGACTATCACCCTTTGCTGGATAAACAGGTTTTTTTTTGTTTATTTGTCCCTGAGATTTGAGCTCGGTCCCTCTCGGGTGAGAGTCCAGCGTTCTACCCTTTAAGCCCAAGCAATAAGTTTCTCATTTTACAGACATAACTAGTGCGAATGCAACGAAGTACCCGGCTTTCTTCATTTCTTGTATCGGAGATCAGTATCCAAGGATTTATTTGGCTGCGTTCGGAATAACAATGTGACTAGAGAGATTAACTATATTATTTTGACAAATATCGGAGATCACTTTCAAATGGAAGATGCTGGAAGTAAATACCATCAAGACATCAAGAGTAGTCCTTGTTTTAGTCGTTTTTCCTTATAAAATTTTTGAAGAACTCTAAATGATAAGCTCAAACCAGTTCAATGTTTGATGGCTTCATTGTGTGTAACTTTTGCTTCGTTAGTTACGATTCGAATCTTAAATTATTCGTTTAATAATAAGTCAATATCAGCAAGATTTCCATCAAAGGTGAAAAGGTATCACTATTCCTTCCCACGATTTCCTAAACCCTATATTCGACTTTGAAGGATACTAATAACGTCATATTACTAACTAATTTTTTTATACCACAGAGTGTGAATTTAACTATTCTCTAAATGTAGGAGTGGAGTGATTTTTGGCTCACTCACTGATATAAGAACGGGCGAAAATTTTGCGCGCATGAATGTGTTATAAAAATGTGCTAATTTTAAATACAAAACACTTCCCTTTGAATCATTTTGTTTGTATTTAATATAATTAACCGAAATCGTTATTTATTAAAACTGATTCTGACATGTCACTAGCTAGAGTCTTGCCTTCCATAACTTCTGTACCTCCTGTGATTCCTTCCTGTACACTCAGTAGCACTTTGAAGCTTCGAATTAGATTTCCATAAATTCTATAAATATTTTCCATAAATTCTCGAACTAGGTCGAGCGGCTTCGACGGCCAGTTCAGTGTATTAAATTTATTTTGCAGACATATGGATTTCCCTAAATGTATTGGATGGTTTACTTGCTGGGAACATCAGTTGAGTGGCATTTGTATTCCCTACATAGGAGTGTAACAAAATGGGAATGTACTTTTGTTATAGTGTCTTTAGTTAGGAAAATCGTGCAAGCAGTAAGTAAATTATCATCACACAGCATCGTCTGCTCAATTGAACAGTTTGGATACTTACGCTTACACTTTATATT
The DNA here is from genome assembly GCA_954870665.1 of Stratiomys singularior. Lineage (NCBI taxonomy): Eukaryota > Metazoa > Arthropoda > Insecta > Diptera > Stratiomyidae > Stratiomys > Stratiomys singularior. The sequence continues at coordinate 64,218,120 of OX940881.1, forward strand.
GGTCTGTTTTAAAATAAAATTCTTGACGACCAATCAATATCACAATTACATAAAACTCACATAACCTTCCAAGACTCTAGGCGCTACATTGAAGAGATAGTCCATGAATCTAAAATATAGTTCGCTTAAACTCAGAAGTATTTTTAATGAAACCGAAACTTCATATTCTACTGCAATTCCTGAAATTATAAGCGACGAAAAATCAGCTACACTACCTTTGTAAAGTAAAAATGCGAAAGATTCTCCATAGATACTAAGGAAGCTGGTTTGTTACACAAAAAGTGGTTCCGTGACTTGTGAAAGAAATGGAATCATAAATATTAAATGGGCGGCAACTAACAGAGCATACAACATAGATCATACTTTATAAAGCCAATATTTCCACATCCTGCCAACACAAATTATGCATTATGCTTTAACAATTTCAGAAATGAATTTTACCAAAAAATACTACAACACTTTTAGATTACATGCGCTGGCAAACACACTGGAAATACCCGAGACTTCAAACAGAAGTATTTTAATTTTTAATTTATTGAAGAGGCTGAATCAAATAAATTGTGGACATGAGCGTATTTTGATTAATTTACTCAGCGACATTGCTAATAATGAAGCAGCAGGAGCAAGGAAAGGCAGCCTGGGTTATATTAAGTATTTAATAAAGTTCGTGAGCTATCCAATTGTTTTTGACTAACCTGATATGGAACGTTTATTTTTCGGTAGATTTTTGAAATTGTTACTATTAGCGCTACAATATTTTCAGTTAATTATTAATGCTGCTGCCACCTATACGCGTTTTTGATTTATTTATTTCTGGCATCACTTTGTTCAATTCACAATATTGGCTTAAACTTGAATCATATTGACAGCTGTGCATCGAGACTTGACAACTGAAGACAGAAGCTGTGTCATACATCACTTTCTTCGGAAAGTCGAACTATCCCAATTTCTAATAGTGTGAAGTCGTTTTTATTTACTGCTGATAAGTTGTCAAAGAGGGTGCATTAAGTGGGTGTGGGTTGCATACGAAATGTGTTAGTTAAAATAACAACCTGGAGGCTAATTTAGGCTCTCATTTAAGAATATATTGGTCCGGACGAAGGAGAAAGTAATGAAACTCATGTAATTCAAGTTTATTATTTTGCTAATAAATAGGAATGATATTCCGGAGGCTCATTACACAAATCTCTTTTAGGCTGTTATTTTCATTAATACCGGTTATATTGGTTTCTTGATTTTGAGGGTAGGGTTCTTGGGATGCGTTCCCTATTTGGTGCAGAAATGTCGCCGTTCCGTAAAAAATGTCAAGTGAAGTCTTTCCCAGTCAAGGTTATTACCTTTGATTCTGAACTCGAATTTGATCTGGAGGTAATATATTACTAATTAATCAATATCGTAAAGAATGAGCTCTAGTTTTGTCTTAGCACCGTGCAACAGGTCAAGAGCTGTTTGATTTGGTTTGTCGAACAATTGGACTGCGAGAGACATGGTACTTTGGCCTGCAGTATGAGGACACTAAAAATGAACTATCGTGGTTGAAAATGGACAAAAAAGTTAAAGATCAGAAAATCTGTTCAAGAAATGGTGGATTTGTCTTTAATTTCTACGCAAAATTTTTCCCAGAAAATGTAAGCGAAGAGTTGGCTCAGGAAATCACACAACATTTATTCTTCTTACAAGTTAAGCAAAGTATTCTTTCCATGGATATCTACTGTCCTCCGGAAGCTTCAGTTCTACTTGCCTCTTATGCAGTCCACGTCCAGTTTGGCCCATACGATTCAGAAAATTACAAGCCAGGGATGTTGGCAGAAGTTGCGCGTGAATTGTTACCCCAAAGAGTAATTGATCAGTATCAAATGTCGCCTTCTATGTGGGAAGAAAGGATCAAATTATGGTGAGTATGAATAATTTAGTTTTCCGTTCATAGTTATGAATATTTGAACCGATTGTGATAAACAGATAATCCGTCTACTTCATCATAGCATTATTATCATTAAACGTTCAGCTTCATATGTATAAAAGCTTCTAATTACATAGGATTCTTCAGAGTGAATGTGTAGTTGTTAATGCAACCATTCGTAGAATATGTAACCATAATTACATAAACTATTTGTTGGTTGCGTTCAAAACCAACCCTTTATCATGCCTGCTATTGCATATAGATAATTGTTGTATGTTTGAAGAAATAACTGAAGACGCCAAAATAATCACTTGACCAACTTGAAGTAGCATGCATGTACCTACAAACTGTCGCACGTGTCCACAATAAATTCCAACCGTAATAAGTTTGACTAATTGATCATGATGTAAGACTTATAAGTCCACGAAATCCAGACTTACAATTACATCCTTTCCAAAAGAAACATTGATTCCTTCCTTTGTGCTTCATTTTTTTTATTAAGTTTAAGTGAAGAAGATTGTTATGTGTGTGAATGTGAATTATGAACTAGAGTGTTAATTATAAACCTGTAACTATTAAACTCAATAAGTGAATTAGAATATATACCTAGTTCAAATCTAAAAAATGAGACATAAAATGGAAGGGCTCTGCTTAAATAGTATAAGTACATAACCTATATGCGATCTGTATACAGGCCTGGTGTTTGCATAAGTAAGTAAAGTTCATTGAGACTTTAAACAAATACGCAGTGCAAACTTAATGACTATTTAACATTTGACATTGTTTAACTTTCAAATAAACTTTGTGAGAATATGTTCTACATATATAGATAGTTGTTTAGCACAGGCATCTTCACATATAGGAGAACAACTAATGAAGGAACTCTAACATAATGAGCCTTACACATCTCTTTCTCCACTACTAATATTATTATACTAATATTATTTAGAAAGAACTAAAAGATGAATTACCCCTCCAACTACTGGCGGAACAACACGCTGAAACAATATGGACAAAGAAAAATCAACCTCTAAGCAAATTTAACAGGATAATAGGTCTACAGAACTGGTCGGAGCTAGGAAGCGCAGGTATGAATGGAAAAGAAAAGTCGAAGAGGCCAAGAAATCAAGCTGGCAGGCCAAAATAGTGGATATATGTAACAACAAAAATTCGAAAGAACTATGGAAATTTATAAATCAATGCAGGAGAACAAACAACGGAAATGAATACACACCACTGGATAACTGACAAATAATAAGCTTTCTCGCAGGTGTTAAAAACAAAAATCATCATACAACACAGCTGAATCATCAACAAATCAGGAAGTTTGACAGACATTAAAGAACACTACAACACTTTCCGCAATAAAAGTAATGTAATCAAAAGGCTATACAAACCAACTAACCTCTTCAGTCCAGCCACGGCATTTAACATCTACAGAATATTAATAAGACCCAAACAGGAATATGCAATAACCACCATGGCCCATGCCCCGAATTAGACCTTCCATAACATTGAAAAACTAAAAGCAGACAATCTCAAGCAATGCCTCGGTTTACCACCCAGTACCCCCAATATATACACTTTTGACGTAGCCAGAGAACTCACTACCCAAGAAAGAGCCGAATACCTAACGGCCAAGGAAATAGTCAAACAAATACACTTAAATAGCCTCAAAACAGCGGACATATACACCGATTCCCCCACAAAAAACAGTTACAACTACATACAAAATACCCCTAACTCTTAACACATCTTAGACTACTACTCCACATGAACAAACCGCCAAACATGAAAATTCGATGCGCCCCCTTAGATACCCCTTTCCACTACTACAAAAACACACATGCAGTTGACCTCAACAGAAATTTCAACAGCTAAATTCAGGAATTAAAAACAAACAGAAAAAAAAAATAAAAATAGATGCGGCCAAGAATACGTTCGGGACTGGTATAGCTTACAAAGAAATTATGGGTAACATCACTAACTCATACAATCTTAGAAACTCAGTCACAGTCGTCAATGCAGAATCAGCCGCAGTACACGCGGCCCTCACAGAAATAGATTTCTCCCTTAATACAAACTGCCATTTATTAACGGACTCCTATACCGCATTAATAAACATCAAATTCAACAAGGATAGCAAAAAAACAGTTGAAGAAATCTGGAATTACATGAATGAACATGCAAATGTAACATTCAACTTCATCTGGGCTCCAGGACATAAAGGAATCATAGCGCTCCCTGAGGTAGACACTTATCCAAAGAAGGAATCCTGAAACAGACACAAATATACACACACTATGAATTGGATGATGTCCTGAGTGACATTTACTATCAGATCCGCATAGCATGGCAGAATAAAGTTGACAATTTCAAATCTAGTCCATGGACAAGTGCGCGACACCAAAGAAATTCTAACAGACCCTGGTTCTATAAAGGAAAAATTAACCCGATTTCCTACAAAAGCATAAACAGACTCCTAGAAAACACATCCTGTAATAACGATAGGCTATATAAAATAAAAAACCCAACGACGGATGAATGTCAACATTGTCAGGAACTGGTCACACCAAGTCACAAAATCATTAGTTGCACTAAATATAACACGCACAGGAATAAATTTGAATTTTTAAAAAAATACAGCAACATAAATGAATCAATCCCAATCCTAATATCCTAACCTAAATGAGGAATGATCATAAATATAATTATTTATAATCATTCCCCATAAAAAAGAATAGAAAAATAAACGACAACGCTGGCCAGGGCCAATTTTCTTTTCGAAGAACCACGAGAAAAAAAATAGATGGTTGTTTGAGATTCTTAGGGGATGCCATTTGCTCTTATGGCTTATTTTATGACAAATATATAAATAACTTTAAAAAGTATGATTACTAAAGAACCTGGGAGGTATTAATCGAGGACATTGAGGGGACAAAGGTAATATGATTGATTTGTAGTAAGGAATTCTAAGAGTGCGCGAATACTCCGGATAGGGTGAGCTCTCCACTTTACTATAAGGTTCTTACTAGTAGTTAGCATATAATGAAGTTTGTTGGATCATCAATATTTCGAGAGGCATTTCCTTAACATTTTTCTCTCAATGACCTGGAGTTCTTCGGCTGCCGTTGGTGGAATTGTTAACCAGGCTAGGAATATGTATGTGATGATAGGTCTGACAAGTGTTTTGTACATAAGTTTCTTTCACGTTCGAACCTACAGTTTTCGAAGAGAGGAGATAAGAGCGGCAGCTGCTTTCACTTTGTTTGAGTTTTCCTTGCATGCGGGTTTGATTTCAGCCTGGTATTGAAATGCTCTTCAAGATATTTAATATTGTCTTTGAGGGGAATTGGTTCGCCTTCTATTTAAATATGTAGATGCCTGCTTTGGGATATTGCAAAACTGTGAACTTTGCCACTAGCATTTCGGAAGCAGATTAGTTCAGATTAATTAGCATTGATTTCTAGTCCCCATTTTTTCAGATATAACACGGTATTATTCACAGCTCACTGTAACTGGGTTTGATCTAGAGGTGGGAGGGAATTGGTAGTGGTGAGTAGGATGTCGTCTGCGGACCCCAGAGAGTATTGGAATGGGATTTGAAGTGACATTGCCTACTTTTATTTTAAACTTGTGCCCGTTGATCCATACAGAGTCAAACGCATTTTTAAGGTCGAGCGCATGCGACAGTGCACTCTTTCCGCTGTATATTTTTGGTGACTTTATCATGCAGCAGCATTATTGCTTGCCAGTGGACGTTCGCGCTCGAAATTTGGAGTAAGTGGAGAGTAAATAGTAATGAACCTTCGGAGAATTATCCTTTCTAGGATTTTGCCAATGTTTGGCAATAAAGAGATAGGCCGGAAGTTGGATATTCTGCCCTCGCATTTAGGCTTGGGAATAGGAATTATTCTGCTATCTTTCCGTTGACCGGGGAAGTAACCGTTGTTGATGCAGTTATTGTATATAATTGTCAGGAATGAGGAAATAATTTGCCTACACTTTTTAAGTACAATGTTTGGGATTCCTTCACGGCCATGAGACAGCTTGTTGTTTAGTGTACCAAAGATTCCTTCAACAATGTTTTTCGAAATAAAAAAGTCGCCAAATATTGGGTGCTGTGCGGAAGTAGCTCTGTTTGAACTGGAGAATATGATAAGGTAAGAACCTTCATATCCTTTAGTTGTAAGCTGAACCTCGGTATGGATCATGTTATTCAGGGCTACGTAAGGGGACTCACGGCTTTGGTAGAGGTGCCTAAAGTATGAAAGCATGAGCAATGAAAACTTCATTATCTTGCAGTATGGGATCTTTATCAGGGGTATATTTGGACCTCTTGCCCCCGTGATTTGCTCAATGGTTTTGAATACGTCTCAATGATCTTAAACGGTTCTTATAGTAATTGCTTACATCATCCTTGGTGTTTTTTTTGTATATTTCTCGTAACATAGAGGTGATCTGCGCCTTAAGTTCCAAGTACTCTTCGTTTGTTCTATTGAACATTCTATGAAAAATTCGTTTTAATCGTTGGAGCATATGCTTTCGAATTTTTTATTAGGTGGGTAGTTTGCTGTCTCAGGCACTGATATAGCGCGCTGGAGGTTTCTGAAAGGGGGCATATAAGTCTAAACACTCAATTATTGCGAATGTTAGAGCTGATATATGCTTGTCTATTTCTGCTTTTGAGAGGATCTCATTTTCCGGTGGCAAATTTGAAAGCAGGCCGTAGAGATCGTTACGGTAGTGTAACCAATCTACTGATTTTAATGGTCTGTAGTGAGGAGGACAAGCAGGTACAAGCAAATGTTGAACAAGTATATGGGTTTATGGCAACAGAGAGTAGATTGAAGTTATGGAATTGTCCAAGAATGAGCGACCTCTCGGGAATGTTGGGACACTTGCGTTTACAACAGTGGCTGCGAGAAATGAATCCGTATGGAATCATTCAAAAAGGGCTCTTCCATTTGTGTTATTGGTGAAATCACCCCAATGCGCGTTTCTGGCATTCATGTCACCTCCAATCAGAAATGAGTCGTGAGATGCCGCAGCTGCAAGTATCCGATCGAGGATTGTAGGTATAAGGGAACCTTTATTACACGGAAAATATACAGAGCCAATTAAGATTTTCGCTGGGGTTCCGTTGGGTCGTTTAGTGCGCAGTGTCTCTAAAGTACATGAGGAGCTGCCGAGTTCGAAGGAGATTTGATTGACATCTAAATCGCGAGTATCGCTGCGCAACACGTTATAATTATCCGCACGCATTTTGTGGTGAGATTTAAGGCGAGTTTCGTTGAAAAGCAGGATATAAGGTTGGAAGGATTTGATCAAGTCCGCTAGGAAAGTCTCTTGTCATGGGAGATAAGGGAAATAATATTTAGGGAGAGAATGATCAGCCTACTTCCCACCATGGAGATTTCATGGGATTCATTCATGGGATTAACTGGCGGGGATGTCGGTGTAGATGTAAGGATTGCTTGTCTAGCTGTTTCAGAGTAAGTTGCCGTGGAATTGAAAGAGGATGAATGTTCTGGGGTACAGGAAAATGAGATGCGTTGTTGAAAAGAATGCGGTAGATACTTAGGGACGAAATTTGATTTTTAGCTTTAATCTCCCTAGTTCTTACTAAGAGTCGCTTTCGTTCTGGACAACCGGAAAAGTTTGCGGTTTGACTGTGAGTTTTGTACATGGTGCTGAATGGAGCCGATTCAGGTTTCTCCATTTTTTATGGGTACAATCCTCTGATATGTGCTCATCATCTCACGCAATGCAACGAGGGTTGAAACCGCAGTTAGAAGACACGTGACCGAATCGCTGGCAACGGTAGCATTGTATCAGTTCACTTTTTTCAGGGCGTTGCCAGTGAGCACGCTGGTGCAGCACAAAGCGCACTTTTGTCGCCTTCGGAGTAGACCGTGATTCGGTAGAGGTTGTTGTAAGCGGCGACATAGCTTGAATTTCCAGCTCTCGAAGCTGGCTTTGGATATCTTCACGAACAGTATCTGATCAAAAGTCAGAGCCTACCCCTCTTAATATAACCACGCATCACCCTACCGCTGATGTAGATTTTATCAGATTCAATACATACTCGTGCGCTTTCAGCTTGTCTACCTATATTTTTTATCGAGCGTTAGATAGTCTCGTTATACGGTATCCTAATCGGTTACCGATGGCTGGAACGTATTGGTTTAAAATATCCTTCAGCACAGTCGCCTTAACATGTTCGAGAAAGATTGGGGGTACCACGGTAGTCGCGTTAACGTTAGCATTCACTTCATCTGCTCTATCGTTTGCTAGGGCGCTAAAAGGATTAACTTTGGGAGAAGGTTGATTATGGAAAGGTAACGGGGCTTTCTGGTTAAAGACTAATTTCCCCTTCGCTGGTACAAAATCATTTATGTTACTGTTAATAAGTTGTGCGTCCTTCGTGAAACTCGAGGAATTGGTTCGAATGTCTTCCACCAGCATCACGTTAAATGGGAGTTCCTTACAGGCCGATTTCATCCGTGGTTGATCTGTCATTGGATTAGTCGGACTACACAACGTTGTCCATTTTCCTGGTAGGTTTGAAGCCTCGGGCTCGGTGTGGGACATTAGCCCACAATTCAAAGTTGATTGTGGAATTATTGCAGGTTCTGGATTCAGATAGCGAGTACTTGATCCATTATGCGCTCAGGAGGTCGTAACTTACCAATCGTATGCGGGTATGACTGAAAACATGAATGTTCGCTCAGAAGATGAGTTAGGTATAGCTGAGTCTTACCCTGCATTCACTTGAGCCACGGCCTTGGTCATTGACTGAATGTTTGCTGTGTATCCTCGTGAACGATAGCCTTCGTGTTGAGCTTTTTAAGCTGGATGCCCAGGTCCAAGTCCAGGTCGATACTCCGCCGAAGGTGAAATTTCTTATTCTAGATTGTTTTAACTACCAGGATGGTGAAATTCGATATCTCCACGGCTAGACCGAATATATGAATGATAATCCTGCCCTTTGCAGGATATTCCTGCCGTATTAGCAGGCATAGTCTAAGTGACGCTTACTTAACTTTGTGCCTACATCAAGGCCTTCTCCAGTGAGAGTTGAAAATGATCGCGTCCCTCCACTGTAAGTACATGAACGCGTAGTAGCAGATTTTCTCCGCCCTGGGTTACTCATTTTCTTTTTTACTCTAACAAGCATCTGGCACCTGATACATGGTACTTAATACACGCTGTTAGGCATTCTTAACTGTTAAGAACATTCTTAACTTCCCGCTTAACATTCGTAACTTCCCGAAATCTTGTTGACTATACGGAGGGTGTCTTCGCAAAGTTGATTGCTGTGTTCGTGTGATTTTTCGCCGGTATGTAACTAGATGGGTGGTGCTAAATCGGCGCATATAGTTTTTTCAACCGAATCTATATCACTAAGCAATCTCACGAATTTCGAACGGACTCGCATACTTCCCTAAGTTTTAAAGGGTCGGGGCCAGTATGATAATTACATTGGCAAATTTTACCTTCAAATTCAACCTCGTTTGTTAAGCTGGGCTGCTAGGTTGAAAATAATTTATCAGCTAGATTTAAAGGTCAATTCTAATTTATCGCAAAGTCCACATATCATAGCGGTTTCGCAGTTAGACCACTTAGCATTATCCAGTATTTAACACGCGAATGCGGTCGATATTTTATACGAATGAAAGCATTAATTTCAACTAACTAATTAATAAAGAAAAGGTCTTGAACACCTTGCAACCTTCTCTAAAAATGCTGAGCGAGAGATTAATTTAATGATTCTCAAATCAAATGAAATCAAAGCTAAATCAAACTGATGATGTTAGCAGTATAATTGAAAATCTTTTGTGACCGGTTCAAGCAGAGAGGTGAGCAACTAAACAATAACTTTTATTTAAATCAAACAGACCATCCATTCTTGTTATAGTAAAAATAATTTAAATTTATATGTTTTACCCAAAGCGAAATTTGCTTTCAAGTAATGAAAAATGTAATGAAAAACTTTAAATGATATAATATCAAATGGAAATAGCTGATATTGAAAACTTCTTCTTCAGTAGAGATTTTGGGGAAAAGATAAAACAAAAACTCGAACAAACTCAATTAAGCTGCCATATACAAAAACAATTTTTTAAATGTTAAAGAAATCACGAGATACATTGAATATTAGAAATAACTGTATCCCTAGGTTTTATAGCATAATGTATAATATTTGTTTTAACATTTGATGTAGTATTCAAAAATATTTATTACAGTTGAAGTGGATGTTGTAGTATTTTCATACACAATTGGATGAGAAATCGAGAGCCTATTTGGGGAAAAAATTGGAAAATATTCTGTGCAATTTCAGTCTACTTGAAAACTTAACCTTTTTCGTTTACTTTGCATGCATACTGAATTAAAATGTTAAGTCCCATCGTTTAGAAGTCGAATTACAATTTAAATTAAATGAATTCCTAGAATGTCACTGTTATCTTACTTGACGAATAATAATAATAATAATATTGTTCATTAGAATAATAAGAGTAGAATACGTTTTTAAAAACAATATAATAAATAAACAATAAATCCGATAATCATAGGTATGAGGATCATGAACCAATGACTCGCGATGAAGTTGAAATGGAATATTTAAAAATTGCACAAGATTTGGATATGTACGGAGTTAACTATTTTCTAATAATGGTATTAGTTTGATTTATTTGATTTATATCATTATTTCATTTCCTTATTTCTTTAGAATAAAAAACATTCTGAACTTTGGCTTGGGGTGACAGCAACAGGTCTGAATATTTACGAAAAATCAAACAAACTCACACCAAAAACAATGTTTCAATGGTCTGAAATAAGAAACGTGCGTTTCGACGGAAAGAAATTCACCATACGCCCTGTTGATAACAATGCACCCAATTTCGTTTTCTATTCTCAAAATTTACGAATTAATAAATTGGTATAACTGCTGAATGCGCTCCTTTTTGTTTTCAAATATTCCTTAGATTTTAGATTTGTGCATCGGTAATCATGATTTGTATATTAAACGCAGAAAACCAGATACAATGGAAATACAACAAATGAAAGCACAAGCAAAAGAAGAAAAACAAAGGCGACAAATAGAACGTAGCAAATATGCACGTGAAAAGAAGTTGAGAGAAGCAGCTGAAAAAGAAAAGCTAGAGCTTGAACGACGACTTCAACAATTAGAAGATGATATGCGATCTGCAAGTGAGGCTTTGGTGAGTTATTCAATGCTAAAGTTAATCGTTTTAACGGGATAATATTTAAAAGTTACGAAATCCCGTTAATGAACAAAAATATTTCTAATAATAATACCGTTTTAATCCCTTGAATATAATCTTCACTTCTTTTATTTTGGTTTTTTTTTTATTCATAGCTTTACCTTTTTTACTTCAAGAAGTTCACTCATTTTTCCTATTTTCGGGTATTAGAATGCGTTGATCAAAAATTTTTTATATTTAGAATGAAACTCGAAATATTTATTATACGAGTAGGCATTAAAAAAATTCCAATCTAAAGAAAATGAGTTTTATGCATTACTGAATTTTAAAAATGTACTGAATGGCAGTCTAAAAAAACTCTTTCTCGTTGTGTTATTGATCATTCGAGAATTAGTGATGTTTTCACGTGATCCAGTACAATGATTTTAAGGTTCTTGACAACCAACTGATGTCGCAACACCTGAAAGAATAAGAAACCCATTAAATACTGCTAGAAAACCGTTGATAAAAGTCGTCTAAGATAAATACGACTGTAATATTACCAAAATTGCATAGTAATGTTTTCCACGCGGCTTTTCCAGTGTGATAGATTCCGTAGCAGACAAAGAAATCCCGATAAACTTTTGCGTAGAATTATATGAAATAAAACACAGTCAGTACAATGGACACTCAAATTTTTTTGTTTCACTTTCATTTCACACTTTCTTTCACTTTTCGATTTTTTTTCGTAAATTCAAATTGCTTCCTCTTACAGTTTAATTGCCGGTTTAACACATAAGAGACTATGTACATTGACCCCAACAATTAGTTTAGTCGGTAACGATTTGTATGCTTATAGAGATTGTATAGCTAAATTACAGTACCGATATGAAAATGCAGTAGCACTTCTGTAGCCGAACTATATTGAAAAATAAAGCAAAAAAATACACCTGAACGCCCACGTTCCTAATGGACGGTTGTGGTGGTCTATGTCCTTGAACCGTTATAATTAATATTTCGAATACACGTGATATGAAAAAGACAAGCAGCCCATACTATATTCTACTTTCATAATTTATGATAATTTTCGTTTTTTTATATGAGCATTATATTAAGTTCTTCTTCGTGATTTTCAATTAAAATGATATGGTATTATTTTTTCTTATGAAAATGCTCTATGTCTTTTTGACTTTTTTCTTTAATTTTTCATCCAACCAGCTTAAATATATTGTATAATTTTAGCGCCGATCAGAAGAGACAAAGGAACTTTATCTAGAAAAAAGTCGACTGAATGAGAAACAAGTGCAACTTACTGAGTGTAAGGCGAATAAGTTTAAAATGGAAATGGATCGGTTGCGCGAAAATCATGTTAAAACCGAAAAGGAGAAAATAGAACTGGAAAAGAAAATTCGTGACGCTGAGTTTTTTGTGCAACATTTAACAGATGAAAAAGATCAACGAACAGCTGAGGCCGATAATTTAAAAAAAGAGTTGTTCTGCGCAAGAATCGCCGAGCGTGAAGCTCGTAGCAAACTTTTGAATTTTTTAAGTAGAACAGTAGCACCAAGCTCCTTGGAATCGATTTGTTCAACGTCAGGGGCAAGTGTTGCAGACGCGAACCTAGACTCGGATTTTTTATCAACAGAATTGTTATTATGTGACGATATGGAGCAAATAACTAACGAAATAGAACGTAATCGAATAGAATATATGGAAAAATCCAAACAGGTTCAAAATCAACTTCGAACCCTACGTTCTGAAATAGAGCTGCTAAAGATAGAGGAAAATCAAAGTCCCCTTGACATTATTAGCGCTGAACAAATCCGTAGCGGCGAAAACAAGTACTCTACATTGAAAAAGCTTCGAACTGGCTCGACAAAGGCTAGAGTTGCATTTTTTGAGGAGTTATAAATAATTTGCCTAAAGTTGATGTCAAACTGGTGTATATTGTACGTACATTTTGTGCCGAAAAATAGAAAGTAAAAGATATTTTCAAAAACATAGACATAGATGATCTGCTTACATTACCATTTAAAACTTTTTTGTTTTTAAATTTAGAATCAATTGATTGATCCTAATTTCGATTATATTTGTAGTAGTATTGCCAATTTCTTATTTTTTTAATTTTGTCCAATTCATAGTCCGATAATAATGAATATTGTGAAAGTATACCATGCAGTTTTCTTTTATGAGTTCTTACGTAGCAATTGATTAGTAAACTTGCATTGCATGAAAAAATATAGTGGTAAACGATTGCTGATGAAGCATATAACAAAATATTTAGTTACATCATCCTAAATCCTATCTTTTCAAAACACAGAAACCAACCCACACAAATCTTTTTGCACCTCTCGTTAGCATGAACAATCAGCTTCAGAAAATATGGCGGAAAGAGTTAAAGGAAATTTTGTTTAGAAGGTAAGGGTGAATTTGCAAATAACGTTATGTGCTTTTAAATTTTTCAGTGGTCAAATTCCAGCGATCAGCTGCACTTCCAAATACAATAGGAAATCGAAAAAGCATATTTATTAACACCCTAATGTATATTTTTTATGATCAAATAATATTTTTTTAACAAAATTGTAAAGGATTTTACATGATTTTCAAATCAAGTTCTCAGAAGCTGTAGTGATAGCAATGATGAAAATAATGAAGTTCAGAAGAATACAAATATTCGGCGTGAAATAATTTATTTTGAAATTCAAATAAAAGTTACTATAATCTCTAAGAATGATTCTAGAAAAATGTATTACTGTAATGAAAAGTGTAATGTCAAAAATTTCTTTCAAATAGAGTGCAATGTGATCTTTTGTGATCTAAATTATAAGTAAACTACACCTTTTTGTAAAATAAACTTTGTCTCTATACCAAGTAATTGAACATGTGAACGCAAGATATACACTCATCCTGCCAAGTATTAGCTAAGATAGACCACATGTTGGTTACTTTTATATAACCCTTTCATACTATATAACATATGTTATCATTTAAAAATAGTAATATAATATGCATTAACAAGTATATTAAAGAGATGAAAGAAAAAAAACTTGATTTCGTTTAGGAATTTCTAGAGAAAACAAACTAAAATAATGAGATACCCAATTCCACTAATAATAAAATCCAAATAAAACCGACCGACCATTTTTGGAAAAATTAATTCAATTAGTTTAATCAACTCGACTTTGTTTAGTTGTAAAATATATAGTTTTACTTAAATTGTCTCCTCCAAAGCATATACATTTGCATTTCCCATCCCTGTGTGGCCGTTCAAGTCATAATTCCAATGAATCCCACATTTTGAGATTTAGTGCTTTTTCAAACTTTAAAATTAAAATATTTACAGAGTATTGAAAACACATATATTTTTATCTATTCCGTAAAGTTTTTAAAGCTTGAAATATAAAAATATTTCAAGCTCGCAAATATTCTATAAGGATGAAATAATAATACCGTTATTCAAAGCTACTTAGCATAGTACTGACAGAAAAAGTAAGTCGCTAAGGAAGTTCGTAGGTAGATAAATTGAGAGTGTATTTGGAAAAGCTGCATTTTTAATTTGATTACAATTTCCAAAAAAGATTAGATAAAATCGGAGAGCAATACTAAAGCACTCTGTTAAATAAATGTCTTTTATTCTTTTCTTCTAGACTATACTGCATATATACTTGGATACATGAGGAACCCAATAACTCATTGTAACATAAAAATCTTTCAAAGTTATGGATTGACAATACCTCACATCGCAACATCGCACCGCAACATCATTCTAGTGGGGTATCTATTTTAACATAGTCTCCTTTAAGTAGAAATCTTTTTTTAATTACGAATGACGTACAAATTAAAATACATATTTTCAAACATCCAAGGAAAATACAAAAAATAATTCCAAGAAGCCAGGAGTCAGTAGCAACGAATGTATCTAGAATTTATATTGGATGAATAATCTTATTTGTGGGAATTTAGTTGAATTTTGATTCTTTTGGATGACATTTTTGAATGAGTATTTATACTGAAGAAATCTTTGTGCCTTCGTTAACAAGAAGAAATAGAAAAAAAATGTTAAAGAATTAAATTACTTTTTTATATTTTAGAATCATCAATGTGTATCAATAGTCGGTGTAAGAAAATTAAGAGGTACAATTGTAATAATTGTTACAAAACCAAAAATAATTGATGAACCGTAAAATAATTGTTACAAAACCGAAAATATTCGTTGCATGGAAAAGGTGTGTTAAAAGAAAAGATCTTTCGAATACTCCTAAACACTGAGTACAACTAAAGAATATCCACTTTTTTTATTTTCTTCTTTCCTGACAAAAACATTAGTAGTTCGGATTCAAAATATCCTTTTACGTATTATAACACCATATCTAACTTACATAAATTTCAAGAATTCCAATCTCTTAATAAATATCTTCGAGTCTTAAATCGATTTCCATACTTTATGTTTCGATATGCTTTAAAGAATCAAACATTATGGATAGTCAATTAACACGGAGGTGCGAATACAAAGTAGCGAACGTAAATGGTATCAATTTATTTACAAATAGGATTTTAACTGTTTGGAATTAATAGAAATATATCACATCTAAAGATTCCTTTTTCTTGCTGTTGTCTCACTCATTGCAGGATTTTTTTAGTCTAAGCGCACACGTGACAATTTCATTACTAAAAAAATGAACCAAGCACCAACTTTTCAGCCGTGCTGACTTTTTTCATAAATTCGCCGTGTGGTATTTTCGTGTAAGAAGACCGCAACGTTCATAAATTATTGCATTTTTTTTACTACGCTTAAACTAGTTCAGTGCTTCCGGACGTATGCGTATGCTGGCTCAGCTAAGTAAGTAAGCAAATAATATTTTGTGAGCTATGTATAAGTTCAACTTCAATAAAATAAGTATAAATGTACTTCTCTTCAAATGTACCTTTCATCCTATCCTGGCGATTCTGAAAACTTCATGCAACCTATAAATTTCGCTCAGTAGACCTCTTTAGAATTTCAAACATGATCAGGATTAGTATTTACTACCTCCATTGGTTAAACAAGTTGAAGATGAGCCTTAATATGTGCAAAATTGAAACTATTTTATTCCGACCAAGCTCTATTATTGCATGAATTTAAGACAAGAGGATGAAATAGATGCATCATGCAAATTGCTCAAACAGACAACACGCGTTTGTGTGGATTTCTCAACTTTATGCATTTCAATATGTTTTGTTTTGGTATCGATGGTGTCCTGCATTTGAAGCAAGTATATTGATGAATTGTGGAATTTGAATGTTTGTCAAACAAAGTCACGGTCCTGCATAAACTCAAGCAACCTACCATGGCCTTCAAGGCTAAACCTATCTTAAATACAAATAATCCTTGAAAAGTTGAAATACAAAAGAATCGGCCTTGCAATAATGCTACTGAAACCTTCAATCTACCGACATGTTATAAAAAAAAAAAACAAAATAAATTTGCATCGACTGTGGAATGTGTGCGTTCCAAAGTTGAAGTCAGGAAGTTCGCAAACGACTGTAGCAGCAGGGTAGAGTATCCATTTATGTTTTAATCGAAGTCCAAAACTCCAACGGATGTTTTTCGAGTTATAAAGGTCCATTATTTTCATATTCTCAAACATGCTCTCATATATTCTGGTATATTGTCTACTGGCGCATAGTTTGCAAGGGTTTCATTTGGGTAAATTTTTTTTATGTTGAGTATCCTGGATTGAAAATGTTAATGCCGCTTCCGCTTAATATAAGACTTTCCTTGAGCCTGGGCGAAAGTACCGGTATATGACGCATAGAACTTGTACTAATTTTAATTTGATATGAAATAATTTTTTTCACATGCTGCCCCTAGCAGAAAGAATACGATAATAATGGTAGTTACTTCCACTTCCAACTTCAGAAAATAGTTCTACTGAGGAACAAAACCAGTACGATGACGGCTTACGTGGGATTTGCAATCATTAGAAAATTTTATTACCCGTTCTCTGCTCACATTTTTTTTGTTAGTCTTTTAAACTTTCATCTGGTTCAAGCCTAATGACGCTGATTTCGCGGATATTTCCGGCATCAAGAAATTCTGAGGGAAAAAAGCAATTTATTTCCAAATCTTGACCATTGTTCACCTACTAATACATGTCTTTTATTCTTTATTTTTCATAATAAATTGAATTTTTAAATAATATATATAAAATAAAAAGTTCAACAAAAGTGGTGCCGTACTCATTTTAATTGTTTACAAACATCACTGTCGCCAATCAATGGTAACGGTTGCTGTGTGCGATGTTGGTATCGTAATTTTTTATTTTTATAATATGCTTACAAATGATTATAATTGACTTAATGTCGGTTTGATTGGCTAATCGAGTCAGCGCAAAATTCGTTTTTGATTTGATTATGAACATAATAATTTGTCCATAATTACTTTTTGTAAGGATAAAAAGTAAGGATATTTAAAATATTAGTAACATGTTCAAAGTTCTTGAGAAACTTTTGGTAGTTATGCACTAAAAAAATAATTTAACATTTTATGAAAGCTAATTTTACACAATATCTTCGATTCTACGATATTTGAACAAAATAAGCTGACCTGCATTATTTATCCCGCGTCATATTATGTGACCCAAATCTATGTGCTATTTTTTTAATTTCGTCAAATTTTTCTTAGGTCGATTCTTTTGGGATACGAATCGTAAACGTTGCAAACAAGATTCGATTTCCAAATTAAAATTGTGTAGATTTCCTATCCAATAATCCATACAAAGTAATTTTCCTGCTATTCATATGCGGCATAAGACTTTTGATACAAGTTAACTCCATGTTCAATTAAGCCATGTTCTCTTTTGTTTCCTTTTTTATATTTCGATCGCAATAGTTTATTTGCATGTAGATCATGGATACACATTTATGTACAAAGTTATCGCAATGGTTAACTACATTCAGTGTAACATTATACACAATTAAGTCAATCATATATTAAGCTGAACTTCTGCATAGTTTCATAGCAACTAGATACTTCAGATACAAATATACATTGTTGAATATTTTCGCATTGTCGTCTTAACACACGTGTAGACTAAGTGTTAAAAACTAATTTGTTATGTATAGAGGTCCCGAAAAGATGTAACTTATTTTTTTTAAAGAACGTAGAACAATAAATACAATGATATGACTGAAGAGATTGAAACTAATGTTAGTCTCCTTTTGTCTTCTTTGTTTCAGGTTCATCTTCAACATTAAATATTGGCTTTGGTTGAGTTTTCGCATAAGCTGGCGCTATCCAGTAAGGATTTTTTTGCGCTTCTTGTGCGTATTTCAAAATGGCTTCACGAGGATCCTAAAAGAAAACACATAATGGCATGTATGATATTATTTTCTTTTATTATTACCTGATCATCGTCAACTCTTTTACTCAGCCCGAGATTACGAATAACATATGAACTTAATGTGCCTCCTGAAGAGGCAACACGTCCTCCTTGGCCACTTGTTATTGGTAAATCTGGTCGTCGTGACTTTACTGGGTCCATTCGTTCTTTTTCTATTTTTTTTCTGCTTGATTTAGTCTTTTCGTTTCGGAACATAGGCAAAGCGTGTGGTGTAATGATTTGCGAAGTGCCAACAATTTCAGATTGCTTTTTCTTTCTGTGCGTTTTTACTGCACATAATTTGGCACCACGCGTGCTGATTTTGTTGTCGTAAAAACATTGGATGTTGCCATCTCCGCAACTCACGAATATCTGGTTTAATTTCGGATGCCATATCGTTTTTATAATGCATGAATCCGTGACAGGTGACGATTTCACTAATTCAAATGTTTTTATGTTATAGAAATTCAAATTCGATTTTGCCTTTGAGGATTCAGCCGAGTTACCGGTCACAATTAAACCGTCATTTGGACTAAAAAAGAATTTGTTTTATAATCGCCATTTATCCTGTTCATTCGTTTTATTCGTCAATATTTTACCTGAAGCAACATCCAGTTGTGTCATATCTAGCTAACAAATTACTCCAAACATGCAATGGTTGTTTCAATGAACGCATATCCCATAACTTCATAGTGCTGTCTAATGAACGCGTGCCGAGTATCTTACCTAATCGCATTGCATGAATCAAACAATTACATTGAAATATTTTCAAAACGTATTCATATTCGTTTGTTTACATGCAAACTGAGTTCTGAATAACATAACCGTTCATAAAATTGACGATTTCCAAGGACCATATATAAGAAAAACATGAAATATGAAAGTTGTAAATGTCCATTCCGGCCACCTGACTACAAGAGAATTAGAGGATTAAGGTTTATTTTTTGGCTTATCATTTCAGGATTTTCGAAATTTTAAAGCGTATCCTGATGCGTACATCTTAAGGAAATGTGTCGGAAATTTCTTATTAGGGCACCTTCCACTTCAAGGCGAAAAAATTTAAATGGTGAAGTGAGCCTAACATTTTGCAGAGTATCTACAATTTGAATATAAGATTGCAATGAAAAATAAATTCTTTTGGATGTTAGAGTGAAATCTCTACATAACAGCAAGTATGAGAAAGAATTGCAAGTATTATCCGTAGAAGAGCAATTAAAATGCTTGCAATAGGTATGGACTCATTCGTGATATTCAAAACAAGATACTGGCGACATGATAGCAAATCAGGCGACGAAGCTGTTAAGACTTTTAATTTCGAACTGCAAAAACTGCATGCCTGAAATGGCTATGTATTGGCAAACGATGCCACCTTGAGTGTGCGTTTGCCGAACCTGTCCGTGTGAAAAGTTGACATACAGGGGCTGGCTGTCTTATGCATCTCGTACAATTCTTATCAAACAATAAAAAACAAGGAAAAAGAAGGAAAGGATAAATATAAAATGCAGTAAGAAATGTTAAATTTTTCACGTAGGGAAGCGCTCAACATAAATGCGGCACACAGACATGATAACAGATGATAAAACACCATGGGAGCGTTATTCGTCTTATTCAGTCTTATTCTTATATTCGTTATTCAGACTGCTCGTAAGCCACACATGCAACTAAACCTCCTGAGTCAATAATACATATATAGATAGATAGCTTCCCCTAACCAAAAAAATCTATTAAAACACATGTTGGACAATTTAATGCTACAATATTAAAGCGACAGACTTAGGCGAAATTCCAGCGCACAAAATTCTGCAAAAGTAAATATTAGGGGAGTACACCAAGACTAGGCGTCTTATAACAGAAAGATGACTTTAGAAATAGGTTAAACGACACTGTAAATCACATCTACATCCACTCCCCAACGCTAGAAGGTGTGAAATGGGTAATCCAATACCAAAAACGAATCAGCAGCAAACGATGTTAGTGTTCAAATTCACAGCGAAAAAAGAGAATCCAGATGAACACTAGAAAAAGATTGGCGTGGGCAAACCTGGAATATGACCAATGGATATGAAGCGTGAACCTGTGGCGACAATACGAGACAGTCCACAGAATAGCCGCTGAAGCGACATGTCGCTGCAAACGTTAGAATTAAGATTTATATATTTATTCATTCGTTGTTAAACCTTTGAAAGGAGTAGTAAAGAGTGTGTATACGACTAAGCGTTTTAATTAAGTGAATCGTGTACCGCTTACGAGAACGAGGAATCCTACAAACCTTTTCACAAGCATCTGAAAAAAGTTGAATTTATGCTGAATAAGTTTATCTAATACTATATTGTATCTACTTAGAGTTAGATACATAATTTTGCCTCCTGAAGAAATGATAATAAATTAAGATGGTATTCTAAGCCGGCTTTCGGTATATATTATTTTAAATGAAAAAAATAGGAAAGATCAGTTAGCAAGATCAGCTTAATAATTTCCCGCATATTTGTATAATTGAGATTTCCTCATTGGTTTGAGGCAGATGATAGCCAACATCATCATCACATTCAGCTTGTTCAACCATGTTTCTTAGTTATGGTGCAGCCTCCTACCTTGTAGCCAACATATCTACACCGAAATACTCAGTTGCTCATGAACAATTTATTTTTGGTAAACTATTTAATATCATTTACGCTTCATTGTATTATATTTGTTTTGAGAAAACACATTGTGCTACAAAATAAAATATGGTCACTTACCGCAATAAGAAAAATTGATGCAACTTATTTCACAACTTTTATTATGAGCATTTCGCACAAGATGGGCTGTATTCACAAAAGCCTTTCGAGTATCCCACATTTGAATTGATCCATCAATGCAACCCGCAGCTATCAATGTTGCGTCACGATTATATGTACATGCAGAAGGAGTTGTCTTGTGACCTCCTTGAGCTCTTGTTTTAATAATATATTTGTGTTGTTTTGTACTGAAAACATTCCAGATTCGCAAAGTGGAATCTAATGAACATGTAAGAAACTCTTCTTTATCGAAAGGGTGCCAACAGCCTCCAATAAGTTGAGCCGTGTGACCTTTTGTTTTTGACATATCTGATATGTATTGATCCCCCTTAACGCATTCCGTTATTTCAAATCCATCTCGATCTATTATTTTTGCTTGTGAATTTGCTGAAGTTACGAGAATGCTATCTCCTGTTATGGAATAGTCGAGGCCTAAAAATGAAAATACAGTGGAATGAATAGTGCATTAGAACATAATTAAATGGTCAAACTACCCCTGATTGGATAATTCTCACACGGGCGTATAGATCGAAAACTTTTCATGGACGAATCCATCCCAGCAAAGTCCCAAAATTTTAACTCATGATTAATTGAACCCGACACCAACCTGGCCCCTGAAGAATCACAAGCTAATGCTAATATAGCTTTAGTTCCATGTTGCATTATAGTATTCTCTGCAAGAGGAATCGCCGTGCCTCCATATAGCTGAACTATTTCATCATCTTCGTCGGATCCTGATGAATCTTCATTCTGATCAGATGTCTGTTCGATAGGGGGATTCTCGATGAAATTTTCTCTAATTTCAACACACTGGAGGGTAGAATTGAAAGTTTTCCCAAATTGTTTTGCTTTAGCAATTTCATCCTAAAAATATTTAGTATTATTCAACTATCTTTCCTATTTTTTGTTCGAAATGCAGTAATGACCTTATAGGCATATTTGCAAATAAGATTGTGTATATTTATGTAATATAGAGTATTGGAATATGTAGTCTTATGAGAAATAAGATTGTACAAATGATTATTTTTGTTAGATTGCTGAGGCTATATTATGAGCACATCACATGGAATTGCTTACATAAATATTGAAGTGTTTAGCAGTTCGGGGTCCTACCGAAGAGGATCCTTCGCCCCTTTTCCCTTCGAGTTCCATTGCATCTGCAAATGAATATAAGAATTAAATCATATCAATAAATCAATAAATCAATAAATTAAATCAATAAATTCAGGAATATTCTAGGAATATCCAGGAGAACCTGGATAAATTAATGGAAAATTAATGCAAATATAAAATAGGACTAGTAATTATATCAATATACCTGATATCAATAAATGTAACAAAAATAAATAAATTCTATCCATCAACCTGGTAATGTCAGTTGATGCGTTCATTGTAAAGGAAACTTGAGGGGCACTCGAAAAGAATCAGCAGGGACGAATGTTTGGTGACACTTGCACGCTTCTTTTTAAAATCACACAAACGCTTATTCAGCGTCATCTCAAAATTAAGTATTTTTATGAGTGGATAATTTTTGCGACAATTAATTTTTCAACCTAACAAGCGATCCAAAACTTATCTTTGAAAATGTTCTGAAATAAATGAGCGAAAACCAAAAACTATCTCATCAATCCTTTCTAATAGGCTAATTAGAAGCGTGAAAATAAATATAAGTGTCATAATAAAAATTCGATAATTCTATTCTAAATTCTAGATAATTTTCGAATTTGGGCTTTTTTCTCTGTGAAAAACACCAACTTTGTATTGGGTATGGAAATAAGTTTCCGCCGTTGGTAGACAGATGTCCTTACAGATACTGTTTTGTGGCGACACTGCCTACTCAAACCATCACATATGGAACGAAGTAAGGATCAGCAGGATATAAATTTTTGACAGGTTCCTGTAATCACTCTCTCACAAGTGAACCACCATATATTATAGACGTGATTTTTCCTAGATAATAATAAATAATAAATATATTTTTTTAACATTGTATCCATTGTTTTTTTATATGGACTTAGGTTGAGTGAATCCCTAAGTTAGTGACCCCGACGTGATTCCCCTGGTTAAAATAACATTTCGATTGACACTAAACCGTGAAAAACCTTGTTTTCGTGAAAGTGCAACACAATTCTCAAAATGGCTACCGCACCGAATGTTGAGACCCCGAAAACATCTAAAACCCCAAATATTGCACCTGTGCTACCACCGATCGCGCTGTGACCTTCAACATCCACGAATCTGTTCGTAGAAGCGTCGAGAATTACGATTCCCGGCATTTTACAGACCGGATCCCGAATTCTGGTTCGAGCAGGTGGAAGCCACTTTCCATACACATCACATCACGCAAGATGAGACGAAATTCAAGTACGTCATCCAGTATGCGGAACCGGACAGTTTGTCTCACGTCATTTTGATCGCCATGAATCCACCGTTGGAAAACAAATATGAAGCCTTAAAGCAGCGGATATTGATGGCATTCGCAGAATCCACGGAGTCAAAATTGAGGCGGATATTACAAGGCCAAAATCTAGAAGGCAAGAAGCCATCACATTACTTGCAGGATCTGCGCAATACGGGAGGACTTAGGTAACGGACGCGATGCTCCGGTCGCTGTTGTTGGAGCAACTTCCAGAAAATATAAGAGTCGTTAGCAGCGAGCCCGAAGTAGAGAAACTTGCAAAGATGGCAGATTTAATGTTGGAGTTGCAAAATCCACCTGCAATATCAACAGTTCGTCCACAACCAGAGTCAACGGTAAAAAACGAAGTGCTATCCCAAATCCTAGACCGTCTTAAGAAATTAGAATTGCGAACGCAAAACCGATCTTATTCTAAAACGCGCCGCAGATCGAACAAAAGAAGATCGCGGTCTAGGGGAAACGAATTCCACACGCGCTTTGGCAAACTAGCCAGAAATTGCAAAGCACTCTGCCAATGGAAGAATTCCGGAACGACGTCGGAAAACTGAATTCGTCGTCTCGCGTTTCGGCAGCCGAGAACGACTCACCCCACCAACGCCGACTTATCATTGCGGATAGAAAATCCGGCCTGCGATTCTTGGTCGATACAGGTGCTGACGTGTCAGTCCTTCCAAAATCAAATCAGCACAAAGTACCATCGAAGTACAAATTATATGCTGCCAACAATACACCCATCAGTATGTACGGCGAAAAATTTTTAACATTGGATCTCGGTTTGCGACGACAATTCCCTTGGACATTTGCAGTTGCAGAGGTTCAACAACCCATCATTGGAGCAGACTTACTACGTCATTTCGGTTTGTTGGTTGACCTTCGAAGAAAGTTAGTCGTGGATAACAAAACCAACTTGAAATCCATCGGCGATATTCACGAGAATGCCAGTTTTAGATTATCGACTGTTTCACCACACCTACCTTATCACTATTTGCTGAAAAGATATCATGATGTAACTCTTCCTGGTAGCATTAAAAAGGTCATGAACCTTGGCGTTTACCACCACATATTAACCAACGGACAACCTGTAGCTGAGCGAGCAAGGAGACTACCGCCAGAAAAGTTGCGCGAAGCAAAAGCAGAGTTCGAATTTATGCTTGGACTCGGTATATGTCAACCTTCGAGTAGTCCGTGGGCAATCTCGTCCTTCATCTTGTGGCTAAGAATAGCGGCCATTGGCGCCCATGCGGTGATTATCGCCGTCTCAATGCTGTCACCATCCCGAATAAATATCCTATCGCCCATTTAAATGAGTTCACCCATAATCTAAACGGATGCAAGATATTTTCAACGTTGGATTTGACGCGTGCATATAATTAAATTCCTGTAGCACCCGACGATATTCCGAAGACTGCCGTTATCACCCCATTTGGACTTTTCGAGTTTAAGGTGATGATATTTGGACTCTGCAATGCTGCCCAGACCTTCCAGCGCTACATCGATTCAGCCGTGGATTATAATTTTGCTATGCTTACATCGATGACATTTTGATAGCATCGAAATCACACGAAGAACATCAAAAGCATCTGGAAATTACTTTCGGCCGGTTAAGAGAACACGGCATATCCATAAACGTTGCTAAATGCATTTTCGGGTCATCATCAGTAGAATATCTTGGATATCTCATTGATTAAATGGCATCAGTCCTCTTCCTGCGCGCATGCAAAGCATCCTGCAATTCAGAAAACCATCAACTATTGCGGAGTTATGAAGAATTCTTGGTGCCATCAACTTCTATAGAAAATCCTTGCGAAATGCAGCTGAAATTGAAGCACCACTGCATAAATTTCTAGTTGACGCTAAGAAAACGGAAAAATCACCAATAGTTTGGAATCCTGAAGCCGAAGCGTCTTTCAAGTAGTACAAAGAGCAAATTGCAAACGCAACGTTACTACGACACCCCATTGAAAATGCCCAACTGGCACTTAAATGCGATGCGTCAGACACTGCCATGGGAGCAGTGTTAGAACAACTCAACGAGAAAGTGTGGGAACCATTAGGCTTCTTTTCCTTCTTTTCTTTTTTCACCGCTACGCAATGCAGATACAGTACTTATGATCGAGAGCTACAAGCCACCTACAGCGCTGTGAAATATTTCCGTAGCATGATCGACGGACGGCCCTTAGTTATTAAAACAGACCACAAACCACTTACGTTCGTGTTTAATCAAAATTCTGAGAAAGCTTCACCACGACAGTTGCGGCAATTGGATTACATTAGCCAATTTTCGACGACTTTAGTTTACATTGCGGGAAACGAAAACATCACAGCAGACTCATTGTCACGAATCAGCTCAATCACTATGCCAGTATCCATCACCAACCAAGACTTAGCGGCAGTTTAAAAGGACGATGACGAGCTGAAGCAGTTATTTCGAGGGGAAACATCGTTGAAATTGCGTAAACTTCGCATCGACGACTCGGAGACAACAGTATATTGCGAAGAATCAATTGCGGAAATCCGTCCATACATTCCAAAACTTTTCAGACGGAAAATATTCGAAATGACCCACAGTCTGTCTCATCCTGGGGGACGAACCACGAAGAGAATAATCAGCCGGAAGTATGTTTGGCCCTGCATATCAAAAGACTTCCTCGAATGGTCCAGATCATGTCTCGCGTGTCAGCGAAGTAAAACTGGACGGCATACAAAACCTCTACAAGGTCATATCCAAATGCCTGACGCAAGGTTTAATCACGTCCATATTGAAATAGTTGGACCCTTGAATCTATCAAAAGGATTTCATACGTATATAGTAGTAGGATTTTAAGGACGACATTGGCACAACATCGGCAGAGCTCGTCTATGGGACAACACTCCGTATGCCAGGAGAATTCTTCTGCAATGAGGACATGCCACCTGATCCCAAGCTTTTCGTTCAAAAATTCCGTAAACATATGAAGGACATACAAGCAACTCCAGCATCACGTCATGACAAACGCAAGGTTTTTGTCCACAAAGACCTTTCAACTTGCTCGCATGTTTTCGTTCGTGTTGACCGAGTAAAGAAGCCTTTGGAGCATCCATATGAAGGCCCCTACAAAGTCATTGAACGAACGTCCGGAAATGTCTTCAAGCTGGAAATAAATGGAAAACATATTAACATCAGCACCGAACGAATCAAACCTGCATATTTCGAATCCACTGCAGATCCAGCTATGCAGCCGTCTTCAGATCAGCAAAAACAAATTCCCAGAACGTATGCCGGTCCGAAAATAAAACATCAAAATGTGACATTAAGCAATGTTTAGTATTCAATTGCCAACATTTGCTAAGTTGTCAGACGTCCAATGTATCCAGGAGGGAGTACTGTAGCGACACTGCCTACTCAAACCATTAAATATGGAACGAAGTAAGGATCGAAAGGATATAAATGTTTGACAGGTTCCTGTAATCACTATCTCACAAGTGAACCGCCATATATTATAGACGTGATTTTTCCTAGATAATAAATATATTTTTTTTTTACATTGTATCCAACATGTTTTTATATGGACTAAGGTTGAGTGAATCCCTAAAGTTTTAGTGTCTCCTGTGGTAATGTTCTTTGCATTGGATGTTGTATGCATAGGCTCACGAACACAGTAGTCGACATTCCTTCAAGCGTGAACACCGTGTTTTTTTTCTCGTGTTAAAACTTGCATACCGAAAAAGCTGTATTTGTGGGAAGCCTTAGTTCATTATATCATTCTCAAGAAAAGTGCTGCGAAAACTTATCGTATAATGCTCGATGTTTACGGTGATCATCCTCCATCTGTGACGACTTGCAGAGAGTGGTTTCGTCGTTTTAAAAATGGTGATTTTGACGTGACTGATAAAGCTCGTGAAGGGGCTCCGAAATAGTATGAAGATCCACTACTACGGGAATTGTTGGATGCAGATTTAAATCGAAGCCTAGAAGAATAATTGTCGCAAGAGTTAAATGTTGATGGATCTACCGTCACTTAGCGCTTGTACGCCATGGGAATGATACGAAAACTGGGACTTGTGTGCCGCATCAACTGAGAAAGAGGATATCGAACGGTGATTAGTGAAGTGTGAGATGCTTCTTCAACGACAAAAAAGAAAGGATTTCATGCATCGAATTGTGACAGGAGATGAGAAATGGATGTACTTCGACAACCCTAAGCGACTAAAATATTCGGTAATGCCAGGTGAACGAGGTCCATCGACGCCAAAACAGATTATTCACGCTTCCAAGGTCATGTTGTGCATCTGGTGGGACCACAGTGGCGTCATCTATTACGAACTGCTGGTACCGGCGGCAACTCATCCGCCTGAATCGAGCTCTCGAGGAAAAACGGCCAGAATGGAATGACCGACATAACAGGCTGATTTTGCTGCATGACAATGCAAGGCCACACGTAGCCAAGCCGGTCAAAAAACATGTGGAAGGTGTGAATAGGGAAATATTGCCCAACCCGCCGTATTCCCCAGATATTGTTCCTTCGGATTCCCATTTGTTCCGCTCCATGCAATCGACCCTCACTGGAAAACGATTTTCTTATTATGAAGGCATCAAATCATGGCTTGATGACTGGATCGAATCGAAGGATAGGGATTTTTTTCCGCCGAGGAATCCACCTACTACCAGAAAGATGGGAGAAGGTCATAGCTTCAAATAGTGCATACTTTGAATGGCGTGACTGTATTCTTTAATGTTGAAATAAACTCAAAACTTTGTCGAAAAAACGGCGGAAACATATTCCTATACCCAGAATATTTTATGACGTAAACTTTACGTTAAAAATAAAGCAAGCGATAAATTTAAAACCTTAATGTGCATTCCGGTGCTTTTTATTTCCAGAATTTAGTAAAATTTTCAAAAATTACTTCAAATTCAAAAATTCAAATTGGAATCCTGGAGATAGGATGGAGAATAAAAACCATCAATCAGTTCAAAAAGCAATCTATAATTTAACGAGAAAAAATCCGAGCCAACTCCCTTTGAAACCACATGGTCTTCAATACCTAACACATGAAAAGTACATAATAAACCTCCACATAATTTTTTCCCCGAACATCGAAATATCTTTTTTGCAAATGAGCTCTGAATAGGTAAGCTTTAAAACGCCATCACCATGTTCGACTGTTGTCACTACCGTAACCGTAACGAAACAGATTATTAGATTTCATTGGATTAATGGATAGACTGCACCTACTTTGAGAACTAAGCTTAACAACTTTTGCACATGTGGCCGCTGGGAAAGTTCCTAGAGGAGCGTATAAAACTGTATATAAAGGAAAGCGAGAAAGACTTTCCGAAATAGCTAAGCTAAGCAAATAGTTCCCATATAAAAATTTTCATCTACGAACTTAGTTCAATACTTTTAACAATACTATTTTTTAATTAACAATACTCATACTCTTAAGAGAGACAATCTCTCAAACTGGCCTGCACCACTGACTTTGCGTGGAGTAGAAACCTTGAGTTAATATCTACACGCTTCGCACATAAGTGCACCGACAAAATTTACTCAATCTGATCTCATGCTGATTTTGGCGAGGTATTTCTACAACATCATTGACACAAGATCCTACCTAGGTTGAGCTGATTCTGATTACCCGGTAAAGTCCGCCTTTACATGTAGAATTACAAGCATGGATGAATTAAAGTCCACTTAATCGTTAGTTGCGATACAAAACCTTGAGTCTGTTGCCAATTTACACAAGGCTAGGTTGCAAAAGTAATTAGAGCCTTCCTGCAAGAGAGATCGAACAGATAAAGGAATAAAGGAAACAGAATCAAACCGTTGCTGAAAAAAAACGTTGAATTTGTAATCCGCCGAGAAAAAAATGACTGGTTCGATATGGAATGGCAAGAAATACTCAACAAGAATAATGAAGCCTATACACAATTTACGAAACGAAACAAAAGGACGAATACACAGAATTAAACAATCTCCGACAAACAGAATTATGTCCTTGAAAAAGAATATGAAATCAACGAACTGAAGAAAATTTTTATAATCTGTCGAGCAAAAACACAAGCCAATCCTGTAAAGTAGTAAAAAAATTTCCGAGAGATTTTCAGTCGAAACACCTTTCTGCAAAAGTAAAGTTGGTAGCAATGACTTTCTAAGTCAAATTGATGACGACTCGTTCATTGTAACCGACCAGCAGTAGATCTACAACGGTAAGTAAGATGCTATCTGGTGATGTGATAGCCTCCCCAACCATAGAACGTACAGTTTCCTAAATGTGACGTAAGCTTATGGGAGGATAATGTGAGAACCCCAAAACAATTTTGGTTTTAACAAATATTCTTGTTGTATTAGTACTAGTTTTAAGAATTTCAAACTTATTGTGAAATAAAACGATGAGTTTCTTTCAGCTTGGTCTTGGCAGTTTAACTAACATGTTTTATAGAATTAAATTTATAACCGAAAGCAACGTCAACTTTTAAGAAGCATAGAGAAAATGTTATCATAGTATACATTATGGTAACATTTTCTCCATATCGGACAGAAAAATGTAATGTTACTGATTATAATACACACTTATGAATAGTTGTGAAAGTGCAAATACAAAACGTTTTCATTAATAAATTTCTTTTCAGATCAAAAGCCACCCTCGATTAATACCGCTTAGAATTGAGATGGATTAAAAAACGAAAAGTTAGACTCCCAAAAAATGCGGCATAACGACGAAACTTCGACAAACAAAACTTTTATGAAATACAACACATATGAGTGACCTGCATATCGCCTTCAGTGATAAATTCGACAAAAAATTTGAGCGGATTATACATAATATTGTCTGTAAACCATGCGTTTTCCGTAATTTCAAAAGGCATTATACTTGTCTTAATGCAAAATGAGCACAAACGCAAGTTCCCTGATAGTTTTAGTGGTTTTTACAGTGGAGGAAGCTAAGACTGGGGCATAAATATGTTTGATCCTTAACTTGAAACGTAAAGCCGATAACGATATTTTCCGGAGGTAGAATGAGGGAGGGGAATAACTAATAATTTCAATGATAAAAGCAAATAAAAGTGTTCGGCTCGCATGCTCGTGTTATGTTGTGGTGCAAGCTCAATGAGGACGGCGGATTTTCGGTTTGAGGATGCATATTTATATCACGAAGTTGGTTCATTAGTATATATCAATGAATGTTATATATCATCAATGTTCATGGGGCACTACACACTCGGAGGGCATCTCAAAAGGATGGGCTTGAGCGAATGATGAGTGCAGATTTTGTAATCTTGCGGACGAGACACCAGTGCATCTGCTGGCACACTGCGACGCACTGTCCCGCAGGAGAAGAGACAGTTTGGGAAGCTGCTTCCTTGTCGAGGAGGATTTGGGGTGCCTGAGGCCGAAGCAGATCATCGACTTTTTAAGGGAGATAAAGCTGCTTGAGGCGCTCTAGTTGCACCGGAAGCGGAGGCACAATAAACCTTTAAGGGTTGACGTGCACCATCCCCGACAGTAAATCAATCAATCAATCAACATATTAATGAAGTTATGTATTCCCGTCAATATTTTGCCTTTTTCAAAGAAAAATTTCAAAATGATGCTGCGAAAAGAAGCATTTGATATCTCTTTAAATATTGCAAAGATGACGTCCAAAATTAGGGCTTGCATTGCCTTATTTTTGGCCGTTATCTTTGCTTTCGAAGCTAATGACTTGTAATCTGGTAATTTGTGTAAAGGGGAGTGAAAGGGTGAAAACGGATGTAGAATACTTTCGAAAAATCATCTCCATTATGCTAATTTGACTTTTCAACAAAGCAGGCGCGCAACAAAATAGTCGTCTCGCTTATTTTGTTAATTTTAAATATTTAGCCATCGCTTGGATCTTTTAGACAAGTGGAATTTTTGTTCCTTTTTGTGTGGATCTTTTTTGGAGCCATTGTACGTTGAAAGATCCAACACTCTGCATGACGAATTACATATTTTATAAGTATCCACAATCAATGAGTACTTATTAGAATTGTATTTAGCTGATATTTATCTATTTTGAAGACAATCACAATTTAACAGGACAGTGTTATATGTAAATAATAGATAGAAATATGTTTATCATAACTTCGAACATAACAGAAGTTAATATAATTCAGAAATTAGAACTTGAAATATTTTATCAGCAATACCTCAATATGAAAACATCCTGTTAAAGTATAATAACGTAATTTGATTGACTTACCAACAGATAACTCATCTCCCATTCTTATTTTATTCCAAGCGCAAGTTTGACAACAAAAAGGGATCTCTTTTAAACTGAATAACCCTTTGCGCAAAACAAAAAGTTAACACTCCACACGTATTTTGTGTTTGCTTCTTTGAATATTCACTTAACGTGACCGAACACGAAAATAATTACAAAACAATCTGTAGAAACATTTACTTCTTTTAAATTTCACCTCTTAGTATTGTATCTAAAAACCAGAATGTTAGATGCCGCCTTCACGCATCGTTTTTCATTATGCTGTCAAAAACAGCAGTACATGACAATTGTTGGATGTCAAACATAAAAAGCTTGCAAGGTACACTGAATAGCTGTCACCAGCAATTTGGCACTGTGTCACATAATGCATATTTATTTTTTGGGTTATATTTCCAATTTCATATTGAATTCAATGATTAACACTGAAATATTTTGATGTAGACACAATTCATATAATACTTTTAAAGCATTGGCTTACATTTAACTGAAATCTGACGTTCCACTGATCAATTTGAAAATTCGTTTTCTAGATTATTTTAGAGCCTTTTTCAAGAAAACTGAATAATGAAATGAAACAGCCATCATAAATCTCTTTTCTTAAAATTCATGTATTTTAAAATTGTTTAAGCAAGAAAATATATTCACTATACTATATGTGGTAATAAAACAGTATCTGGTATACAATACATATACAATATACGGTTCCAAACATTTGGTAGAGTTTTATTAACAATGCTAATATGGTTCGAGACAATTTTTCGCCTGTATCCAAAAGCGTTCATCATTCGCTTCTGCAACTGAGAATTCATTACTATAATCCAATTTCCAATGGTATTCACTAGCACCATAAAATTTCTGCATGTATTCGAATTCACCTTCATGTCTTAATTGTTCTGTCCCTCGAGATTATTTTTGCGTCTGTAAGACCCTATAGCCAGAATTCAAAATTTAAGATTAAAATTCCAAAACACAGCATCAAACTTTTGTTGCTACAAGGCATGCAACATTTCAATATTATTTTCTTGCTTGCAGGACTGATCAAATCGGATTGGGTTCAAGTCATGTTGACGGTGTTGACGTTTGAATAATTGTGTGAAGGGTCAAGTTTATATTTTTTTGTTAGGATATCAGATTGACAATATGATATGTTTAGTTTTTATTGATAATGGGAGAGTGTGATAAGTTGCAATTGAATTGAAAATGGGTTCGCAAACAATTGACATATTTCGGCAAGGTATTTGGGCGTCTATCACAGGAGGATGGTTTTACGACCCACAACAAAGTGTTTTCAATAATGTCGTTCATCTCTACATTTGGCTGTTTTTCCTTTGCACTCCGTTCTTCACATATATTGTAGGTGATTTGCAATACATAAGAATCAATTTTATATACGTTTCCCTTAGTACTTCCCAAGAAACCCTATCACTTGGGTTGTCTACAGCAGCATCACTGTCATACTGGTTACGGGACTTAAAGTAATTAATATGGCCTTGCATATTTTATATGATCGTTCTCAAGTAGTGGCCGATAGTAGCTCTAAAAAAGCTTTAAGGTAGCAAACGAAATGCGCTTAGTTGCAAATTTTTTAATAATTTGATATAGAGATTTTGAATATGGTGGAATCGAGATGCAAATTCTTGGCCCAGAGACCGCTGACTCTTCAGTGAAAATTCAACGTTGTGAAGCAAGTACAGCAAATAGTATAGTATCCTTAGACTGCGCGGAGAACGTGGAAACCATGGGTGAGTATCATAAAGTTTGGTCTTGAAGATTCCAATTTGAATTTTATGCAGATACATTAATAGATAGATTAAAGAAACATTAATCGCTAAGCTTAGAAGTATGCAATACTGACTTCATTTTGTGCGTGCAGCGAATCATGAATATCCATATCTTCATTTCTGTGTCTTCGTTTTAACAAGACTAAATTACATTGAGTCCAATCATCGTTCAGCTCGTGATATTTAAGTAAATACCAGAAGACGTGTTTCATAATCATCTCATAACGATATTACCTTAAATTAAAAAAATTCTTGTTAGATTCCATTTTTAGGTTGATATTTTTATTTTGCAACAGACAGCTGTTTCGAGGCCGATATGGTCCCTTCTTCAGTGTTATGTCTATAATATAATAGACATAACACATAACACTGAAGAAGGGACCATATCGGCCTCGAAACAGCTGTCTGTTGCAAAATAAAAATATCAACCTAAAAATGGAATCTAACAAGAATTTTTTTAATTTTTTAGAAGGTTGCAAACATCCGAACCAACAATTGGATATTACCTTATTAATCGATTAAAGGGCAGTTAATAGCTGTCATGACGAGAATCTAAAGGGCAGTTAATAGCTGTCATGACGAGAATCTAAGAATATCTAGTATGAGACACAACACGATAGGCTACACTGATGATTTTTCTTCACTTGCATTTTGCCGTCCTATATCTTATTACCAAAACCTATCAAAACCATAAAAACATAAAATTCCCTATGAATATTTGTGTAATCGAAATATTTCGTTTCATACTAATTTTCATACGCAATGTTTAGTAAACTGTGGCTGTAAGTAAGATATCAAACCACACTCAAACGGGTCAACTCTACATTTTAAAACAAATGGAGAGGTTTGCCGCCTAGTCAAGTAAAAGGGAGTTAGTTAGAATTCCACCGGTGGTGGACAACCCGATCCAATCTTGGATGAACACATTGACCAGCGCAGAGTAGTAAAGGATACAGGACTTCTAAATAAAAACGAGAAATCGTGATCTACAAACCGGTCACAACTGAACTTAAAAACATCCATAGTTTTGCAGTCGGAAGTTTTTGCAATAAAAGCAGCAACAGAGGCGGAAAAAAACAGCCTTAATGGAGAAAAACTAATATTCTCGGACAGCAAGTTGACAACAATTGCAGCACTGTAGGCTTGGCTCTCAAGTCCGCAAAAACTGGAGGAAATATAAAACTAACATAGGTCTCGCGACACAGCAGTGTAGAGGGAAAAGAAAGAGCGGATGATCTAGCAAGAGTAGCATCAACCGACCAAAATGCAACTAGAATAGGCACGACCACATTGCCACTAATAACAGTAAAAAGTCTAGCAAAAGAAATTCTCTGAGAAAAAATAGACGATACGAACGACGACAGAATACGAATGAATTCCTCATCCGAGCAAAACTAGGACAAAGTAGTTAACCGACATCTCTGTTACACATTTGTTAGCATTTTTTGGAACATTTACTACCGCATTTGCTCTATTTGTATTGCTTACAGTAATTTAAAGCATCCTCCTCGATGAAATCTAAAGCCGATTCAAGATTATTTTCATATGGTGGATGATATAGGTAGGATATGGACAAATTGAATTTGAAATTTACCGAAAAAGATCTATCTAAAATAGGGGATGTATTATGTTTCCAGTAAATTCTACTGCGCGAATTCGATTGCTGAAATCAGTTCTTTCATCAGAAATTGGTAATTCTGTTCGCGAAGCGATAGATTGTTATGTCATGTGAATATAATTTTCCAAATTTGGAGCAGTATTCTGAGTTAGTCTATGCAGTGTTATTTTGTGTACATGTTGCATACAATGAAATTTCGAGTGACTTTGAACAGATGTTTTTATGCCATAAACATCTGAAAGTCACAGACAGCTGTGTCGAGACTGTACAGTAAGTGGCAGATATTGAAATATTTCTTAAACAAAAATGCTTCAACGATATTTGATACATGGAGGATCTTGCCAATAAATAACCTGAGGACAACGTCCATAAAATCCGACACACCGAGGAGGGAACTATAAAAAACGCTGCATGTGAGCGTCCTATCTGATTCAAATCGATCTAAAAACTTCTCTTACATCAAAATTCCACTTACTAACGTTCTTGCTTTATTTTCCTGTACATTGCACGTAGTTTCGATTATATTCAAAAATATTGCTGACAAATTGTTCCACGTAGTTTCAATAATATTCAAAATTTTGCTGATAAGCCACATTTCTCTCAGGTATCTTCAGCAACGTGGCACACTAGATTCTTTCCTGGAAAAGGTTCATCGCTTTTATATATGAGTTTAGTCCGTCAAACATTCTGGGGTCAGAGAAAGCAGGATCTCGACATAGCAGGTCCCCCCTCCTTTGTCGGCCACAATCTATCAATGTTTCGATGTCTGTTCATCGCTTACGGAAAATATCGGTATGTATATATTGCGGTTTGTTTTCTTTTTGCATCCAAATACCGCAAGTATATCTGGCTGATACTTTGTCTTTCTTTCGATATCTATCTCGTTGCATAGCAGGCTTGTCGATACCTTGATCATATTTCGAAGCAGCGAGCTCTTGTGAAAGGCAGCACCAGCTCATAAGTGTTTAGAGCTAAGCTACTGCATATCGAGGATTCAATGAAAATTCTAATAAATCATTAGCTCAAAAAATTAAATATGAATATGACAGCTGATAGGATCCCATACTTTAATTATAGATATTTTTTCTGTGAGGAGGTTTTTATCATTTAAATATAACTTTTGTTATATATGTGTATAAAATTTAAATTTTTTTGTACGACATACTACGGACACTGCTAAACAGTAATGTATATTACACATGTCATGGTTCTAGCGAACTTGTTTTTGCACCAGATTGAACCCCTGATTTCTGCAAGTTGATGAAATATTTTCGGATTCGAGTATATACAAAAGTAAAATTTAATGAGTGTTGTATCAATTTGAAGCGTACAATTTAGGGAAAATCAAAGCTCGCATATAAGCATAAAAGAAAAAAATTAATTGAAAAAATAATATTAGGACTGTGAACGTCAAAGTCTGTTTTCAAAAACAATTTAAATCAATACGAATGAAGAACTTCAGAAGTTAACTAACGAGACCAAAATAAAGCTAAATATTTGGAATTAATATGGAACCACTCACAACTATTACTGATGAATAATTTAGAGATGAAATATGAATATGCAAAGAAGACTCAAATGACCGCACAAAAACGACGATGATGGAAATGATCTAGGGCATGTTTGATGAAAATCCGAAAAAGGGTGTGCGAGAGAGAGTGAGAGAGCAATGTACGATCACCTTAGCAACATGGAATATGCTTATGGTGGGGAAGTTTGGGTTCCGCACTTTCTGACGGAGGTCAACCATATGACGGTTTGCTTAACCATCATCATTTGTAATCAAAATGGAACCAGTTACAATTATTGCTGATGAACGAAAAAAAAGTTGAAAAATTATAATCTCTTTTAAAATAGCTCAAATGTCTCAAGCTCGAATTAAAAGGAAACGTATCTTATGAGTTAATATAAAGAACGTTTTCCATATTTTCTTTATTATTTGAAAAAAGCATGATACAGAAAGAGAGCCGAATAACAAACACATATCAAACGAGGTAGATACCCTAAACATATAATCTTTTTATACACAAAGCAATACGAAAATAAGACCATTAAAATTATTCATAAAACTATATAGATAGTGTAATACACGCTTGTAATTGAAAAACGTCTACTATGGTTTCTGCATAGAAATAACTTACAAATTAACTTACTATGAGTATCATAATTAGGAGGATAACACGTCTCGAAAGCTGATTATATATAAACTCATTTAAACTATCTTTGACTCAGGCATTAACTAAACATTGATGAATTAAAATTTCATAAGCTAGAATCAAATTTCTAAAAGTAAGGTTTCACTATTATTTTAAAAAGTAAATGCGATGATTTTAAGCTTGTCCATCTTAACCAAGAAAAAATTATACAATTGACTTTATTCTATAGATTTTGTTTCGTTTCTCGTAAACAGCGCAAAAATCTAAATATTTCGTTTCATTTTGAATAAAATGATTTATCAAGTTCTGCAAAATATGCACAAGCTCCCACTTCTCTATAATCTTTCAAGATTCCTTATTTGATACACACTTCTTGCCCGGAAGTACGTTCATGTTCAGACTTGTAACATCTTATTGTTGTCAACTATGGGACAACGTTGAAACAAGCTGAATAAATTGCAGCTTTGTTTTATCATTTCTCGTACTTTTCAAATGGAATAAAAGTAATTTCAGTATTCCTTGGAAAATTAATGGATGTTTCTTATTTTTTAAAGTTTGCCATATTTTCAATATTGAATTTAATTCTGATTGTGCCACCAACGGGTTATAAACGTATATTTAAAAATTTAATCTCAATATTGTAATTCCGAATTATCATCAAAGTTCGGTAATGAATAGAGCCCTATAATTACAGAAATATTAAAAGAGACCATCAATACTCCAAAGCTATACCATCCTTATACTTTACATTTGGATTCTTTAGTCAATCGACTCTATGGGAGTTGAACGGTACAAAATACTTCAAGAGAAGTATTGATGTCGGAAATGTCGAGGTACCAAATGAAAGTACCATAAACCTTTTAAGATTCTTGCAATTATTTACTAACTTCTAACGATAGATGGTTGTCTAGACCAAGAATGCTGTAATCAAGAATTCTACGGGTTCCCTTTCATTTTCAAAATTGCGATCATCATCATCATCAATTGCGCGCTCATCAAATCGTCGACTGTCAATAAAAAGACTGGAGTGGAGACCCCTAACAAACCAAGCCGGCAGCAAAGGATTAAAAAGGGAACTAAAAATATCCCAAAAATCACAGAAAAGAAGAACAAAGCGACAAGAAAGCTTGTACAACATTGACATACACGGGAAAAACAACATACAAATTGGCGAAGTTGTTGAAGAAACACAAAATCAACACGGCTTTCAAAACAAGGAGCAATTTGGAACGAATACTACGAACGAACATAAACGAAGAGCGCACGCTGGACAAACAGTGTGTTTACAAAATAGCCTGGACGTGCCAACACAGCTTCATCGGTCAATTAGGACGAGAAATAAAGAATAGATTTCTCGTGCACATGCGGAACTACAACAAAAGAGTACGAAAACAGGACGCGACAACTGAGACCATCTTCACTAACCACACGATTGACAACAAATGTAGACAATCACGCGTCAAAGAAACAGTGTATGTACTACATGTACAAAATAAAGGCCGGCGGTTGAACGCACTAGAAAAATTAGAAATATACAAACAAAAAGCATTTAACGGACGCATCATCGATGAACAAACAAACACTCACTCGGACATAATCTTCGAGTCGGTAAAACTGCTCTACAAAATTCAAAAAAAGCGCCATACGACAAGAACAGACAAAAAAGGCCGAGACGAAATTATCAAGACCCCTTAAAAATAAAAAAAAAATCACGGACTTTTTCTGCTTGCTTTTCTGCTTTTTCTATCTGCTTGGGACGATAAGGCCACTTGATATCGAAAAAACGCAGATCGAAACATCACACTGATTATGACGCACCTGTGGATGAATCGAATGATGATCTGGAGCTCGCAGTTCTGGTCGGAGGAGGAAACAGGATGATTTGAACGCGCTATATTAAAACAATGAATGAGTTTCTTACTGTTTAGCCAATTCGCTTTCACCATGCCAAAGAGGCTTTTTGTCTTGTTACGAATGATCACGAAACAGAATATAAGACTAGCGCTGACTCAAGAACCCTTGACCAGTGAAGAAGTCTAGTAGAAATGAACAAAGAATTTTTAATGTTATTGGAGAAAGTTGTCATCAGCGCATTGTAATTGGATGCAATTCGAGGCCCTATGTTGTGAAATAAAAGCCTAGGCGACCTTATCGAACTAACTTATCACAGTGTTAATAGTTTTGCGAAAACGATAAAGGAACATCTGTCGAATAACTTTGAAATTGCATTTAGTAAAACTGACGATATCTAGACAGAAACTGAAAGCTCACATTGCTCACATCCACTTGAAACCCATTTCTCAAGTAGCGTTAAACTGAAAGAAATGACCGACAAAATGGCCCAAAAATTGAGAACAAACATACAAAAGTCATGCAGGCAGGCG
The DNA here is from genome assembly GCA_954870665.1 of Stratiomys singularior. Classification (NCBI taxonomy): domain Eukaryota; kingdom Metazoa; phylum Arthropoda; class Insecta; order Diptera; family Stratiomyidae; genus Stratiomys; species Stratiomys singularior. Next base: position 64,257,951 of record OX940881.1, read on the forward strand.
AGCGCAGTATTAATACTCAAAGTGGGAGGGAAAGATAAAACTTATCCAAAGACATTACACATTAGCTTAACGTCGTGTATTTTATAACTGATGTGGTGGGACAAGCGATCTAAGTGGGCCGAAGTGGTCCGTCAGTTACATACGGACATACATAAGGATAACCACCCTAATTGAATATATTCTACATCCTAATTGCAATGGGAAGAGACCTGGCGAATAGGGGATCGAATCTTACCCTAATCCGCCGGCTAGCTAAATCCCTTGTGGGAAGAATGTCCCCATTTAATATAGAATCAAGCACCGTCAACATACATACGAATTGTGGCAGTCTAAGACGATTTGCAACTGGGTAACATGTCACGCTCATGCGTATGATGTCGCAATTCTAATCAGATTGCAGAGAAAGACGGTGAGATACAATGCAGGAGAAACTCCGAATTGTGAATAACTGGTGCCAAGGGAAAGGTGTAAGCACTAATCCTGATAAAATCACACAGGTGCCTTTCCCAAAAAGTCGAAAAATTAACTGATGATAAATGAATGTAAATATAACATTATCTCATAGTGCTGACGAACGGCAAGCTGGCTTGCACCGAGCTCATCAAGGCAATATATGCACAGGCCATCCTAGCTATTATAGTGTGCAGAAACATTAGAGGAAAGCCCTGGGGTAAACCAAGAATCCTGCGATGGATGTATACCATAATGGTGAGATCAATTATAACCTACCCAGAAGTGATTTGCAGATTAAAGCCCAGGAAGCAAGACGAGGCTTGTAATTGATCGATTCCAGTGCTCTACATGCGTCTGCATTACCAGAATCCTACAGTTATTGCTTTAAGAGTATGTTCTACCCATGATGGTAATAGGAATAGTAGTGGCATGTACAAAAGTCAAGCTTTCTTGGAGGAAGAGGAAACCATCTTCGATTTAGCAAGGGTTTCCCATCGCATTACGATTGCATTAAGCTTTCACAAAAATTTACATAGCGCTGAGTGCGAGGAAAGAAAGAAGCGTTGAATCCAAGGTGTACCTCGCAAGACAGAATTCGACATCGATGTGAACAAATAATTGTATAACTGCGATGATTCTAAGAAATCCAATCGACAAGATTTGTTCCTTCCTCGGATTTCATGTGGCATTGCAAATCGGGGGACATCTCCAGAAAATCGGAAAGAAAGCGGACGGCAAAGGCAGATTCTGCAATTTTGAAAAGCAGCGCATCAGCTAGCACATTCTCTCCGCAAAAGGACAATCTAGGAAGCTGTTTTTTTTTATCAAAATGGCATTGGAACGGCTGGAGCCAAATTAGATTATTATCCTTGTTAGAAAAATCGATCTGTTTGATTCGCTTTAGGCGCACCGGACACGAGGTCAAAACAACAGAATTAACATCCCATTCTCTATATGGTTATATATTTTCATTTCAGTCTAATAACCAAGAAATTAACCTCATAAATCGACTTAGTAAATTTCTTTACTCCATTTCAGATTTTAAAGTTGATGTCCACCGAAAAAACAGCTCCGGATCCAACGAAAGTGTTGGACAGGACATTATGCCAAATATGGAAGTAAAAGTTTCGGTTATCCAAAACGTTAAAGATAAAAATGTTCAAAATGAAAGCGATGCAAAAGGAACTGAAGGTTTTAAAGATGATAATCAACCTATTGAAGCAAAGGACGAAAGTGATAAAAAGAACAGTAAATCCGAATTTACTAAAAAAATGAGCAGTCAAAGCAGTTTTGATATTTCTCGAATCGAAAAGAAAACTGATACGTTTGCAAATAATGATTCACAAAAGCCGGATATGAGTTCACCTCTGTTTGGAAGGGATGCAAGTTCAGATGACATTAAAGATAATCGTAATCTAATATTTTCACCAAAAGGTTTGAATGAACAACACGGAAAGAGTTTAAAAAATCGTATGCCCTTATATTCGGAGAGCACGTATGCGAAATCTGATTTTGGAATAGAAAATTTAGATGAAACTGAGAATAAGTTTTCTCTGGAAGGATGTCACAACATGCTTAAAGATTCTAACAATACCACATCTACAATGATGCTACCCCTCTATGCAAACAATCTGCATCAATCACATAAAAGGAGGTACTCAAATACGGGGACAAAAGTTTTCAGTAATACTCCGGCAGGGGTTAGGCGGATTAAAAGTGCAGCATTAGAAACATGCTGCCATGGAGCTTCAGTATCAAACTTATCTGTCCATCCAAACAGCGCAGAGACAATATCGGATCAACAAGTAAAAGGCACTCAAAATGCAATATTCCCTCCTCCTAGTAAATGTTTGATAAGAAATCCTCATCTTAATTTATGCCTAGAAATTGACAATTCTTCTGGAATTGAGCCCGTGTTCCCAATAGCTGAACAAATTGATGAAAAATATATGTCCGAAGACTTTTGTCGAAAAAAAGATGCCGCCAATTGTACTTCCAGCATTAATCATCATCGTAACTCTGCCACGGAATCAGAATCAGATTTAGATCGATCCAACTGTCGCTCGGTAGAGGACACCGATGTAAATGGATCACGTTCGCCTCTGTTAAATAGAAATTTAACTATTTCTCCGTGTCAGCCAGACCCCCAATATCGTGGATGTAGAGGTATCTTTGCGGAATCGCATTCTAATAGTCAATATGTTGCATTTAATGCCCCTACGGCTTCAACAAGCTTTCATGAAAAAAAAGTTGATATGTCCCATAAGGATAGAGAAAATCGGGGAGCTATTCCTAAAGCACCCCGTTTAACTGATGATACGTATGTTGAAAGCGAAGATGCACAATGTGTTCTACCTGGGGTATCAAGTATTTGTTCATCATCCACGTCTCTGAGAAGTTTTGACTTTGATAAAAACCACGACGAAAAATACAGATTTTACAAAGATGAGTGGAATATAATATCACCAAATATTCTTCCGATGGCTAATGATGTTACATTTCGCCCACATGTTAAGGCTTTGACGATGGAAACAAATTACAAACTGACGCCAATATTGACAAGATCTAACGCAATAAAGCGCCCCAAAAAGAGTGATGACTATTTCAAAGATATTAATGAATTCCCAATCAAAGCAGACGCTTTGAATGATTTTCGAAAAGCTAGAATTTCTAATGATTCTGTGACTGACTTTATGCAATTACGTTACCAAGAGCATCAAAACTCTCAGATACCTTCTTCAGGTACAACGCTTACCTTCAGAAAAGATCCCTTAAATGGATCTGGCTATTGCGATTATTGGCAGCCTTGCAGTTTACCATTGGAACAAAAAATTGCTCAAAAACGATGTTACAAATATCGCATAAACTGTTTTGGTAGCACAGAATTGAAGATAAAAATGGACCGGCTTCAATTATTATCACTTTTTGATAGAGACATAAATTGGTTTCATGTGATTCTCTCAGTACTGCTTTCAATAATGATTTGTGTTTTAGCGTCAATCGTTTTGAATATTGGAATATATAAAGATATTTTCACGTTCTTGTTTTGCTTAGTGATAGCTGGAAGTCAATATTCGCTTTTGAAAAGCGTTCAACCTGATGCAGCATCGCCAGTGCATGGGTTTAATAAGACAGTTGCATATTCGCGTCCTGTTTATTTTTGCTTATTCAGCAGTTTTTTGCTTCTGGCATATTATTCACTGAATGAAATGAAATCAAATGAATTTTCTAAGTCAGCACAAAGCTTTTATGGGATTCGTATCGCTCCTCTTGATTTACTTGAAGTATTAACACAATGCCTTTCTATCATCGTACTACTTTTTCCAGTACTTTTTAGTTTGGGACTGTTCCCACAATTTAATACTTTCTGTACATATGCTCTGGAGCAAATGGATATGCATATATTTGGTGGAACGGCAGTATGTGGGTTAATGGCATCATTCTTCGGCGTACTGAAATCACTTGCGGCAGTCGGTATCTTATACATTCCGTTATACGACAGTCTTACAGAACGCAACACACAACATATATCGTTTTCAGTGTTTTGTGGAATTTTAATTGCGCTATGCTACCATCTTTCTCGCTGCCCTAGTGATTTTTCTCATATCTGGTCACTGATGAAGGCAAGCTTTTTCAAATATGCCGACGAAGAAGACGTGAAAAAAGATGCTGATGCATGTAACAATCAATGCAATGGTAATTTGAAAAATGAAGAAAATGCTGATAAAGCAGAGGCTAAAAGCATTGAAAAAGTGAAGAGCAATAAACTGTCATCAGCAGATGTGGATCATACTGATTTGATGACTAAAAACTTAAGGGAATCAATAAATCGTAGATTGAAAAATGATCTAGTTGTTTGCAGTGCAATAGGTATTGCAATATTCGCTCTTCATTCAACTACAGTTTTCACCGCTCTTCAACCTGATTTGAATAAAGTTTTGTTTTCAATTGCCTGTGTGCTTGGATTTTTCATTCATTATTTAATACCGCAAATGAGAAAACATCTACCGTGGCTTTGCTTTTCGAAACCAATGCTTAAACAACGAGAATTTGGAAGGTTTGAAGTTGGCGAAGCTTCAAAAATTATGTGGTTTGAACAGTTATATGTTTATTTGTGTTTTTTGGAAAGAAACGTGTTGTATCCACTAATTTTCATATCCATTTTAACCGCCGATTCGCAGAAAGTTGTCAATAAACTGGGTTTGCCATTTGGTGTCATGGCGATTGCAGTGAGTGCACTAAAGGGTACGTTGCATATTGTTGATGAATTTCTTTGGATTACAAATCAATAAATGCAATTGTCATTGATTGAAGGTGTGCGTGGTGCGTTTGCGGATTCGGCTAATCAATATATGATTGTAACATTCTGCGTTCTGATTTTCAACTTCGACTTTCACTATGCCAGTGAAACATTCCTCTTAGACTATTTTCTAATTTCGATGGCATACCGAAAATTTTGTGATTTCTTACTAAAGGTAAATTATTGAAACAAAACTGACTCAGAATAATATTTCCTATTTTTTAGGTACAATTCGTTGTTACCTACATAGCACCGTGGCAAATAACATGGGGATCAGCTTTTCATGCATTCGCACAACCATTTAGTGTTCCGCATTCTGCAATGCTGTTTATTCAAATGTTGACGAGTGCAATATTTTCAACACCTCTGAACCCATTCCTAGGTAGCGCAATATTTCTCACTTCTTACGCTCGTCCGATAAAGTTTTGGGAAAGAGATTACAAGACACGCAGAATAGATCACTCAAACACACGCCTTAGTTCGCACTTGGAGCGTGATTTGGGAGCCGACGATAATAATCTGAATAGTATATTTTATGAACATTTAACTAGATCTCTGCAGCGTTCTCTTTGCGGCGACTTACTTTTAGGCCGATGGGGCAACGTCAATCAGGGTGATTGTTTTGGTAAGTAATTCATAAATGGCACCTTCTGGTTAATACAAAAAAATGAACAGTGATAATGTTGAAGTAAAAAAATATTTTTTAAATTAAGTTTTAACAATTATTTAACATTTAACATAATGTTATTTGCTTTACGACATCTTAAACATTGCGCTAATTAAAACTTGAAATTCGCTTATAACCAATTAGGAAATGCCAGATATTAATATTAATAGAATTTGAAATGGTAGTAATGTAGTTAATTGATGCGGTATGTGGTTATGACCAAGTAAATAAATATGAAGACAATATCTGTAACTCAAAAGCAATGCACAGTTTAAGGCGCTACATTTTTGGTTGAAATTAATTATTCGTGATGGAGATTTGGTCTTACTTGTAGAAAATGGTTAAGTTAATGCAGTAACGCAGATTAAATTTATTTGAATCAGCTTATAATATGAACTAAAAACTTATATTTTTTTTATTCATATACGTTGCGTTGAAATTTGTCGCAATATTGATAATGAGGCATTTAGTATAGTCAAATCAAACAACAAATGGTATATGACGACACACGTCTGATTCGAACAAACATCAGTTTCCTCAATATATATATCAAAATATACAAATGAATACCTATTTGTTGAGACCTTTTTATTACGAGTGATGCATTACAAGTTAAGTGGTTAATCCTATGCTATCCTTTTATAGCAAATTCTCTTCTCTGAATTATGCTCTCCACAAAATTTCCATTCGGTATAGATATCTGAATTTTTGTTGTAGAAAAATCCTGTTGTTTCAAGTGTGGAAGTGATTAAACATTATTGATACATACAGGAGGTTATAACCCAAACTGCTTACTAATAAAAGTGGGAACTTCGAGCTTCCCGTCAGAACGTTCAAGCAGTTTCTGTAGGTACAGAAGTATTAGGTGCCAATTCCGCAATATAGAAGACGTGTTAACTCGTTGCAATATATATATGTATATACATTATCGTTTGCTTTCCAGATTATGTTTTCTTTATATTAAGCTCCAGCATTTTGCTCACCTTGGAAATTTGGGTTTTTTCAGTACTCGCTTCAGATTATCTAAATTGCCTAGTGCATATAATAGAAGTAGGCAATGGAATGTGTACATTTCAAATGAGAGGTCTTGAATTCCGAGGAACATATTGCCAGCAACGAGAAGTGGAGGCCATTTCGGAGGGAATAGAAGACAATGATGGATTTTGTTGCTGCTCGCCCGGGCATTTACCCAATATGTTAAGCGCAAATGCAATATTTTCGACAAGATGGCTGGCATGGCAGGTTGTTGCGGCACAATACGTATTGGAAGGTTATTCAATTTCTGAAAACTTGGCAACAGCCACATTGCAGTTGTTTGAATTTCGGAAAGTGCTCATAACTTATTACATTAAGGTAAAAATATTATTCACACGAACAAAAATGATACGAATATTTTTTTAGAGTATAATTTATTATGTAACACAAAGTCCAAAGTTAGACGAATGGCTTGGCCCCGGACCTATTCAAGAAGCTCTTGAACCTACACTGAATCGTCAGTTTGTTGATTTAGATCCAATTTTCAATTATAATCTGGATGAAGATTTTGATTTTCGCCCTCTTGGAATAACTCGTGGAAGTTTCTGTTACGTTTATTTGAATTGGATACAATTTTGCTTCTCTAAAAGAAAGGCTGAAAATGAAACTAATATTAAAGGAACAAATACCAGGAATAGTGTCAATCCTATACCGGAATCTTCGGATCATATTCAAGCGGCTAATACAAGAACTGGCGGAAAGTCCGGCTGTTCTGAGAGTGAAAATTCGAGCTCAAATGCTGATAATACTATTAGCAAAGACTCGCAGCTAGTTTCATTGTGTTTAGCATTGAGTTTATTAGCTCGCAGATCTCTGGCGACTGCCAGCCATGGTTCTCTATCTGGAGTAGAATTCTTCTTGCACGGGTTGCATGCACTATTTAAAGGCGACTTTCGAATAACCTCTCCGCGTGATGAGTGGGTGTTCTCAGATATGGAGTTGTTACATGGTGTTGTCGCCCCTGCGGTGAAAATGGGATTGAAATTACATCAAGACCACTTCTCAAGTCCGGATGAGTATCTAGATCCGGCTGCCCTGTATGGTGCCATCAAAAGCTATACTGAAGAACTTGTCATTTCGCATGAAGCGGATCCTATATGGAGAAGTGCTGTTCTTAGAGGAGCATCCAACTTACTAGCATTGAGGCATGTTATGGAAGACGGATCAGATGAATACCGTATTATTCGGTTAACAAAACGATATTTGAGCTTCCGTGTTATTAAACTGAATCGTGAGTGCGTTCGTGGTCTTTGGGCAGGACAGCAACAGGAGCTCGTCTATTTACGGAATAGAAATCCAGAAAGAGGAAGTATCCAAAATGCAAAACAAGCGCTTAGAAACATTATTAATTCATCCTGTGACCAACCGATAGGTTATCCAATATATGTCTCACCCTTAACGACTTCATATGCTGAAACAAATGAACAGCTTTGCGAAATAATAGGAGGATCCATAACGTTGGATTCAATTCAGAACTTAACTTTAAATTATTGGAAACGTATAAAACAGCGATGTCACGAAGGATGTAGTAGCGGAAACAGTGTGATTAATGGTGACGTTATAACTGAGTTACCAAGTTCCCACTATTTGCCCACTTCAACGGGCAACTTTGCTGCTATGACTTGCAGCAATCAAACATTGCCTTGTTCCTCTATAAGAGGCAGTCTAGCTAATGTGAACAAGCCATCAAATTCGACTTTATTGGTTGGCTTTTTGAACCGAGAAAGAGAATCAGATCGTGAGTGTTCCCGTGAACGTCATGTCAAGAAGAATCTACGACATAAAGTTAATGAAAAAGCGGAACGAGATAGGGTTGTTTCATCCTCAGCAACAAACGTGGTCGAGAACTCCTCTCAACTTACCGAAAGTAACCGGAAACTGGTTTCTTCTGGTTCATATTCAATGACAGTAACATCAAATTCTTCGGAGCAGTTATCAGATAAAATAAAGAAGCATTGTTCGGAAGATTCGGTAGTAGCTGAATGTGCAAATCAAATCTTACTAGAAGTCAATAAAAAGGTTATAATTGTAGATGGAACAGAGGTAAGCATTTCTAATCTTAATTAAACTCATTTTACGAGCTGGAACATTTGAAATTTTAGATATATGACTGCCTTGATCTCAGACGCCGTATAGACGTAACATGGCCGAATGAAAAAATGCGTTTAAATGGTGGACGATCTTCTTGGAACGATTGGACTCCTAAGGAGGGTATGATAGGTCTGATCGTACATTACTGGCAACCGAATCATCCCGACTTGCGGTTTCGGTCGAATGTAAATAGAACTTTATATCTTATAGCTATTGATAATCGATATGTGCCGATTGGAGAGCGAGGCATTAAAGAATACAAGCAAATAGGCTTAGATATGAAACTAAAAAAAATATTGTCAGCTAACGAATCAGAAGCAGATAGCAATTTCAATATAGCTGAAGCAACGAGTAGTAAAATGAAATAATTTAATAAACCTTAATTTAGTTGGAATCTCACAAACTTTTTTTATTAACCCTTATAAAAAACCCATAAAATAATTGATCCTCAGGGTTTCTTGTGAGGTGCTTAATAGATGCAGCGATAGTGAAACCAAAAGACTTCCATTTCAGTTGATGAAAAATCAAAAAGAAAAATCAATCCACCTCAAAGGGTTGATTTGCTTTTGTACCGACGGCCCGCGGCAAAAAGATCGCCATAACGCGCCGAGTCTTTCGAGTAACATCTAAGTAGTGCAACAGCCAGTCGAGGCTTAATTCAACCAGTACCCTGGAGTCCTCTGTCGCAGCGATTAAGCAGATGAAAAGTCAGGCCGTCAATTTGTTTTGTTCACTGAATATTGTGACATGATCGGAAAAGGCTACGCGCTACTGTAGTCGTCTTAAGAGAAAAGTCGTAAACAAGTTTACGATTACCAATACATCGATAATTTTCGAAAGCATAAACATGTCGCGTGAATTAAGTGCAACAAATCCGGATGCAAGTGACTCAGCGCGTAAGCACGAGGAAGATTCTGGGTTGATTGGTAGTTGTGTAAAAGCGACTACGGCGAGCGGCGAAGGGAGTATTATGAATGAAGTGAAGCAGCGAGAGACAGCGTGCTATAAAAATAGTGAAGTAAAAGTGTGGTGAAGTGAAATCATATTCGCATATAAGTAATTATAAAAGTGATTGATTAATTAATGTAAAGGTGAACTCATAAAAGTGGAATAGTGATTCAGTGAAATAATTGTAAAGTGTTTAAAATCTTAAGAATAAATGTTAAGCACCTCATTTTAAATTATTCGGGTGTGTTTTATTCACTATTGCTAATATTTGCGAAGAGCAAACAGGTCGCGCACCTCCCAAGCGCAACACGATAACCTATAGTATATATAATATACTGTATAGTCGTTCGAGCCAATAAATTCACTTCATACTAAAGTCTGCAGAGGACAACTCGCTGTGCTGAAAAGCGGCAAAAGTGTCATGGTGATAGAGCATCCGCCAGGAGTTGATCAGAACTTGCTCATCGAAGAATTGGGCCAGTAAAGCACTTTATACTTGAGGGTCAAGTACATTCTACTGAGAATGTGCTTTCTTCCCATGAAGTAAGCTTCTTGGATTTCTTTGAATATTATAATTGCTACTTCATTCAGTTTAGGTTGTAAAAATCATTCAATTGACATGCGCAGCTATTTCTTCATATTTTTGATTGCATGCAGGCTTCATTTCTTTGAACATGGGTTGATCTAACTCCTAAGTGAGTTTATGTGATATTTACCTTTTTATTTATATGAACAGGATGAATGACTTCTGCTGATAGTATTTCGAGTCTGGTAGGGTATTCTCTCACCAATGAGACCCATTTCGAATTAAGGAAATTTAATCCTGAAAGCAGGTCTCGCACCACATGATCTTTAAAACCGGTCTCGCATCGTTCGGCTGGGATCGTTATGTTGACATTGTTATTTCACTGCGTTTTCTTTGCTATTGGCTAAGCCACGTTTTATATGTAACTGCTTCGTCCTTGATGCATTACAATAATATTTGTGAGTGTGTCCAAAATTATGTCTCGTTAATTTTACCCCTATGGGCTGTTTTCGTCTTTTCTGCTAATTCAGTGCTAACTGTGCCGCACAATGTTTGAATCCGAGCACTGAAATCATATTAATTAAGGCTAATCGAGACCTCGAGTAAAACTGCCTGTGTCGCATTTTTCCGTTCGGTTCTGTTGACCTGCATTAGAGAATACGTGGGTTTCAATGTAGATTGCCATCTATTGTCCACTATATATCTTTGGATGTAGAGACTGTGAAGCGCTTTGAATCATAGTCGAAAATTTATTCGTTCTTATAGTCCTTGTTTTTCTTCTTCGCGCTAATCAATCTTCTGCTTCCACATTTGCTAAATTAATATCATTGTTACTGTCATGAGGTTCCGTAGACCCAGAGGATCAAAAAGTTGCGTTAATTCTGCGAATATTCTTCACTGTGTTAACTTGATGCAAGTTCTGGATATTTTAGCCCTTGTAATATAAAGTTTTCTCCTTTCTTCTTTTCTTGCGGAATTTTATTAAACAATATTTTAACATTTGTTGCATTTGGGATATTGTTCAAAAAGGAAAGTGTGTGGTATGTGGCCGGAATGTCGTTAGTTAACGACACCAGCGGTCTTGTGCCTAATAGCGAATGAAGTACGTCCTTAGAATCCTCAATGAAAGAGCAAAACATCAGTCAAATTAAATTTAGAAATACAAAAGAATTGATTTGTTATAATACGTCAAGTTGATGGACCAACCTCTGACTATGATAATTCGAACTATAGCAAATCAATCATCCATTTATGATGGCGATACAAGAGCAGCATCCGGGAACGAAAGCACATTTCGGCCATCTCATTACGCATCAGAGATTATCTGCTTACCAAAATTTACTTATAAGAGGTAACGAGATAGTTTAACGAAACCGAATAAAAAAAACTAAAACACAACAAATATAATAACCACAATTAGAAAAACTTTGAGGAAAATGCACACCGACAGGAGCACTAAGCAGTAGTCGAATAGAATTCTTGTTCTAAGATTTTTATCTAGACATTATTGTAAAGCTAGACATTATTTAACTTTACATTAAAAATTAATGTAATCTTAGTTTCATATTTCTTTTAAAGTTTTAAAGCATGATACATTAACTGAAGGAGAAAATAAAGGAAGTTTATTCATATATTATTATATAGACTTCTGATATAGATTACGACTAAATTGAATATATAATACGTGTAGTTAAGGAATAGCAGACACAGATAGTAATAGAATTGTTTTGTATACAATAGTTCACAATTTCTTTTTTCACAATGCGCACCGATTATTTATTTGTCACTTATTTGTGTGTAATTTCGAAAGGGTATAGTCGGTGTAAAGTAACATTGTGTAAAAATGTTATTCCGTTTGATACGACGAGTTTTGGTGTAAAGAGTTTGTAGATTCCCTAATGGTACCGGAGTGGAAGTTGAAAATTCTCCTTAGCTCCTTTCGTCATAACGCCGTTCAGAAAGACGTTCGACGATGTGTTACATGAGGCGTAAGCACCAATATTAACTTTTTGTTTTGCCTGTGCTTGAAAACCCATATTGCTATTGAAAGATAGGTGCTTTTAAGAGATCTTCTTAGGGTGGTTCTTTGTTGCAGAAATTCCTCGAGGAACTATTGATTGATTGATTCTTTGCATATGGCACTGTTACAGAAATGTCGTCGATGTGCATTCACGTTCGAGATACTGTAGCTTCACTAGTTTCTTCTTCAAATTCATAAATATTGTGAATACTCCAGCCATATTTTCTTGCGGTAGGTGGGGAAGGTTGTTTATAGTATGTGTGAGACTCGCAGATACACTATGATTCTAGAATCATAGCCTTATTAATTAATTAACAGTTCGGTGGCCCCAATTGTTTGCAGGTTGACAATGGTGGCTTTCTATCTAGTTGTTCGAAGACGATATTTCCGAAGAAATTCTCACACTATCTTTCACTTGCAATTAAGGGCCTTTTTTCTGTAATATCTTCTAGCGGAACAACGGAGTTCATGAATAAAAGTGGTAAAGTCAGTTTCATCAATTTCTGTATCCACTTTTGTTCACAAACTCCAATTGCTCTGAAGGATTATCGGTCAAATGATCCCGAATGGGCAATTTGTTCAAAGTTTTCGCCGGTTACGCTTTGTTACCAAATAACGGGGCATCATTTTAGAAAAGTATCAGATTAAAAATTAAACAGGAAAAGTGTTTTGAAGTGTAAGAACTTTTGAAGTTCCATATTTTTTTTAACAATGTAATTAATTTAATGAACTCCTGGATTCACTGCAAATGTGACCGAATTACTATGAAGTTAAAAGTTATATCAATCTGGTATGTTGTTACAGTACTAACTGTTGTTTTTATTTGAATTCACATAACTAACGAATAGTGAGTGATATGAAAGACTTCTAAGATCAACATTATTGCAACAATATATAAGTTGAAACTTAATTGCAGATAAGATAAAGAGGGAAATAATAATAAAGCAGATGCTCATACTAATGAGTCACGAGATCAAGTGTTAGAATTCAAGTATTTCAGAGGCAGTACTGCTTGTATAGCTCATAGCTAGATGCATAGCTCATTATCAACGTTAATTACCTTTGCTACGGAAAAGATTATCTTTAAGAACAAACTCGGAATGATAATTTGTAAAACGTTCAATGTCGTTATATTGTGTTCATTTTCGAGTGAAATATGAATGACACAAATCTTAACCCTCACCTCGACTAGTATTAGACTGTTATAACGTTGTAAAAAAGTAAATCTTAAGATATTAACCCAAATTTAATTATTGTATGGTGTTTGACATACAAACGCGCATATAAATTAGTAGTTTCTCTCTGCTTTTTCAGTAATTGTGAAGTTCGGTTGAAGTAAAAGTTCACTGAAATAAAAATATGAGTGATTTGCTTACTTTAATCTTCTACAGCATTTTGATGCTGTTAGAAGTTTCAAATACTTATTCGTAAGCGCCCGTCATATGAGAAATTTTTAAATCTAAATATCGTCAATGTATTAGGTTGCAAACGTTTGACACAATAGAACACCGGGGAAGCGAGAACAATTTAGACAAAATCAAGATTAGTCCATCCGCATTGCCCACAGGTACATCAAGAAACTCAACAATTTGATAACGTTCTGTTGAAAACAGTCACAACTTTTTTCATTGAAATTTATGTATAATTTAATTGTATTATGATTACTTATAGATTATATAAATATTACTTTTATCGAAACTTTTAATTAGCCATATTGCAGGACAAGGGGAACCCTTTGTACCTATTGCGCCTGGTAGAGACGACATAGCGCGGCCCGATACTAATCCCCGAGTCGAAGTGATTCTCGATCAAACAAATGATCATGCTGAGTTTGGTCGTCCTCAAGCTTTAGCGCCAGTAGCAGAAGAAGAAGAGGATGATTCTTTAGAAGACTATTACAACAACGATTCGATGTATGAGGATTACAGTTACGAAGAAACTGGCTACAACGATATGGTGGAGCAGCGAGCTCAATATTGATTTGCGGACTTTGTAATCTACGTTATCAATAAAAAGTTATGCCAGCAAACTCTACGTTAGTTCGAAGGTTTTGCAGTATTTTAAAAACAGAACATGAAATTATGCTTGCAAATATTTCAGTGAGTTTGAAGTTCATGGTCGATTTTATATTATTGTGTTATGAGAAAGGAAGGAATTATTTTCACTGTTCTACTGTATTTGGATCTACTGTATTTTACATATGGCGACAAGAAAAAAAGGAAATAAAAATAATATTAGACATTGATAAGAAGAAAGTAATAATCGTTACTTTAAGTTTGTCTGAGTGTGAAGCCTGCTTAGTTATAAAAAAAGTCAAGTTCTCGTTTATGGGTTTCATAATCTTTTGAGCTTTGTCGGAAAGAGGAGGTTAATTCTCGACTCCTCTTCCGCAGCAGGAATCGGCGCTTCAAATTATTTTTTCTTTTGACACTTCCATTGCTGTCGGTCATATAGGTATACCTCTCAAAATAAATGGCGTATTTATTAGGTTTTCACCTTAAGCTAGCCAGGCTGCAACGAACCTGAATTTTACGGAGTTTCGCTTGTGTAAGAAATATCCGATCCGTGTTCTTAACATCCGTACATTTGCCACCAACGCAATTTCAAGTTCGTTCGACACCCATAAACAAACTCCGCTAATTAACCACTGTAACCGAAGTTTATTTCACGATATGATGTTATATATAGATATGGATATGATCGCTGAAATCAGAATGTGTCCGTGTAAGCGTAATGTCTCTCCGTGTAAGCATTTTTAAGAAGCATCTTGCTGAGTACAAGGCATTTACTATGTGAAAAGTCAATGAAGTTTTGTGGGGGGCAATGAATTAAACAGTTTTTCAAGTCGTACAAATATCCTTAGACGTAGTCTTGGGTTAAGTTACAAAATCAAAGTTACGAAACAAACGTTACGGTGGATTTGTTTCGTTTGCAAATTCTTTTCCGTTTAATATCAAGGCATATATAATTTGGCATGCATAGAATTGTCTTTGCACATCTCTACTTTTTTTTTAGATTCACACTGGGAGGATACCAGCTTAAAATTGGCCCGGGCTGCTATGGCACTGGCCAGCGTTGTCGATCCTGTGTATTATATCATTATTACTTGTTCATAGTTAGTCTGTGGCTTAGTTATAGATTGATTGTGTGGGTATATATCACTCATACCACTCATACGTCGTTGGGTGTTATATGTTAGGGTTCGCTTCTGCTAAGATCGCTCCAAAGCTGTCAAGTAAGTTACTGTCGTTTTTGAGAATTAGGTCTTTAATATTATTGTAAATAAGAAAAAGATTGTGATTTGCCCTGATCCTTTCGTATTTAGTGCAGTGAAACAATTGGTGATCTATTGTGGCAGTTTTGTTGCATTGTATGCATAGATCGGTAGTGCTTTTTTTAATTTGAAAGAGACGAAGTTTATTGTAGGCTCTGTTTGTGAGGATTCTGTTGATGGTTTTGATAAGTTTGGGGTTGATGTTGCTTTTATGAAACCATGGTTTTCCTTTGTTGTAGAGATGGTGTGCCTCTTTCCATATGCAGGGTGCGTAGTTGGTGGTTTGAGCTCTAATTCTGCCCTTCCACTTATCGTCTATTTCTTCTTTTATTAAGTTTATTATTTCGTCCAGTTCATATTGCTTAAAACACATATTTTGGCTTGTTTTTCGGCTGTTTCTAACGGCATGATGCCCGCGTGTCCCGGGATCCAGATGAAATTGAAGATCTTCTCTGGGTAATTTTCAATGAACTTCCATATATCTTATGTGGTCTTTCTGTATTCTTGATTTTCCTTTAGACTTTTGATAGCATTATTGGAATCAGTGAAGACAAAAATCTTACGGTGGTTCTGTATGTTGTTCTTATTTAGGGCCGACAGGATGGCGAGTAGTTCCGCTGCTGTAGTTGTTACGCTCTTGCGGAGGCTAGAATTGTAGGTGATGTTGTTGTTTAGGTTCAGGAATCCTATCCCTGTGCCAAAGAGATTTTTGGCTGCATCGGTCACCAGTATCAGGGCATTTTGTTTTATAAGGTTATCTGTATACTTCTTGAAGGTAAGGTTGGGTTTTGTTTGGTTGTGGGTATGGAGGAAAGAGGACGTTGTTGAGAAAGGTGTGGTGAACAGGTTAGCTGGTCTTTTAGTCCGGTGAGTTGGGTTGAGCTTTCTCAGGTGGTGATTGAATTTGTGGAGGATGTAATTATAGCTGCTTTTGTGGACTGGATCCTGTTCAGTCCATGTTGGTCTGAAAGTGTTGTTGACGATTTGTTTACCTAGTTCTTTCGCCGTTAGTAGAGCTGCTCTATCTATAGATTGATGTTCGGGGATGCCATGTTAAAAGCATAGAGGTTGGGTGTGCTAGGGGGTAAACCTAGGCATTGCTTGAGAATTTTTGCTCTTAGCCTGTCCATGGTATTGAATAAGTATGCTGGTGCATGTGCCATTGTAGTTAGTCCGAATTCTATTTTGGGCCTGACTAATAATTTGAAAAGATTTAGAGCCAAGGTGGGGCTAAAGGGATTTGTGGGTCTGTTCAGATATTTTATGATGTTGCCTATGTTGTTAAAGGTTTGGATGTGTTCTTCCTGTGTTCTAAAGTTTAGATTTTTATTTAGATTGATGCCTAGGTATTTTATGCTATTGCTCCATTTGATTTGGGTGTTATTGTGTTTGAGAATTATATCTGTGTTCCTACTATAGTGGAAATTAATGGCTTGTATTTTGTCCGGGTTGAAGGGTAGCTTGAGGTTGTCACTCATTGTGGAGAAGAGATTTATTTTGAGTTGAAGTAAGTTAATCGTGTGCTTTAAATTAGTTCCCTCAGTTAGAATGAGGAAGTCATCAGCATATTGTAGAAGAGTTGTGTTGCTGTCAGAGATATTGTGCAGTTTGGAAGTGTATATATTGAAAAGAAGTGGGCTCAAGACGTCGCCTTGTGGCAGACCATTGGAGATTGTCATGTGTTGTTGGTTGAGGTGGAGTATTCTTTCTTTATATAGATTTATGATCCATGAGGTGTAGGTTTTTGGGATGTTGAGGTCTAAAAGAAGTTTGTTCAGGATCTGTAGGTCGACTTTTTCATATGCATTTGAAAAATCTATAACACAGGCAGTTTTGAAGGCGAAAGTGGATTTGTTTTCAAGTTTTTGTAAAAGGGTGTTAAAGCATGTTGTCGAGGATTTGTTTTTTGTGTAAGCAAAAGTAAGAGTTGGTAGTGGATTTGTGTTTATTAGGTGTGTTTCGATTCTTTGTTTTATAAGTTTATTTATGATTTTAATGGGAACACTGAGGAGGGATATGGGTCTATAGTTGCTGAGGTCTTCTAGATTTCTATTGGGTTTGGGAACGGGAACGATTCTGATATGCCTTCCAGATGTGGGTATGTCACATCTATTGACTGCATCATTAATAGCCTGTAAAAGATTATTCGGGTGATGTGTGAGTAAGGCTTTAATTAGATTGTAATTAATGTTATCAAGACCAGGGGTTGTGGATTTACGTTTCTCATTTATAACATTATTGAGTTCTTCCTGTTCGAAGTCTGGTGGGTGTTCCAGTGGATTGTGTGGCATCATGTTTAAGGTGTTATCAGGGTGGTGCTTTGATTTAATCATGTTGAGTTAGGTTTGGGTCTGGTCCTCATCAAGGTTGTATCGTGAGGGGGGTTCTTTATTATTCCTGATACTGTTGATAAATCTCCAGAAGTCATTTACGTTTCCGCTGCCTCTGATTTGTTCTAGTTTGTCTGTCCAGCTTCTCTGCTTGGCCTCTTTGGATCTTTGCCTCCAGTTTGTTTTTGCCTCGTGGAGAATTGCCCAGTTGGCATTAGATTTGAGTCTGTTGTAATTTAGTAGTGCCTTATTTTTTATTTTCCAGAGCCTTGCTAAATCCTTGGACCACCAGTGTTTGGGTGTGTGTTTGTATCTTATCGTGTTTGAGTTTAGGTCTATTAGGTGGCTTAGTTTATCGTATATACTATTGAGGTTTGGTGAAAAAGGGGTTTTATTTATTTCTTGAGCGATGTTCCTATATTTGATTTTCTTGGTGTTTGAAATGGGTTTACTGGGAAAGCAGATTTTAATTGTTATATGATTACTGTTGCTGATGTGTTCTTTGTCTTCCATCCAGAGGATACTATTCCTATTCATGTTACTAAGAGTTATATCCGGCGTTGACTGTAAAATTTTGCCGTTCTTGTTTGTTGTTTTATAAGTGTATATGCCATTGTTCAATGTTTTGAGGTTGTGCTCCGTCATCCAACCTTTCAGAATTCTGCCTTTGGCATTGTTAAGATGATCTCCCCATGCCTTGTTTCTTGCGTTTAGATCTCCTCCGATGAGTATGTCTTTGGTGTAGTCTAAGATGTTGGAAAGTTTGTCTAATTCTTCTTTGAAAAATTGGGTATTGATGGCGGCGGGAGCATATAGGGATGCTAAAATTATGTTGTGTTTAAGGTTTAGGGTCTGGATTACTACATTTTCTATACGACTGTTCGTGTGGATCTGTCTAAACTTAATGTCCTTTCTGATTAATATTGCAACTCCTCCTCCTATGTTGTTGTCTCTGGTTTTGAAAATTATATTGTAGTTGGTAAACTTCATATTAATATTGAAATTACTGAGTATTTCTTGTAGGAGTGCGAAGGCTATGTTATTCTTGTATAAGTAGTATTCTAGATTGTCCTTGTGCTTGTTGATACTTTGGATGTTTCGTTGTAAAATGTTCATGTGTTAGATGATAATGTTGTTGTTACTCTTTCTTGTGTTACTGTTCTCATTACCAGAGTTGGCGAGGTATTTCTGTAGTGTTTTTGTCCATGCTTGAACACTAGTTATGAGTAAGTCCTCATTTTCCTTGTTGTCTCTGGTATTTCTGTTGATTTCATCTACCATCTTTCCTAGGAGTTTTTCCAATTCAGTGGTTTTGTGTGGGTTACATGTAATCGGTTTACTTGGTATGGTGAGAGTTTCAGTGGAGGGGAAACTATTTTTAACGATGTTTGTTGATGTGTTGGGTTTATTGTTCATGCCAGCGATTTGAGAAAAGCAGCTTTTGAATAGTACCTTTTGCGTGTCCTGCTGGGGATTTCTGGTATTGTGTCTTTCCGCGTTCGTTAGGCTGGGGAAGTTGGCTTCATTAAGGTGCACTACATCTAAACCCGCAAATTTGTTTCTGTTGATAATAAATCTTGCTTCTCTGTTTGTGATGTTCAGGATAGAGCTAACATCTACCTCTTGTTTATATGCTACCCATTTGGGGCATCTTCGATGTGTTGCCTCGTGCTCCTCGCTCTTACATAATACACCCATGATTTTTGTGCATTTGTTGTCACAGTCGTCCGCACCACATTTAAGGCAGGTTTTCTTTTTGTTTTTGCAAAACTGCGCCGAGTGACCTAGGAGGCCGCAGTTTGTGCATTGTCTTGGTCTAAATTTAAAATAGCTGATTTTGCTTATTATGTATTCAAATTTCAGAGTCCGGGAGGTCAGTTCCTGCGAAGGTTAGCTTGAGTGTTGTGGTTGGGATGAATTTGTTAGGGTCGTTTCTATCTCTGGTATTCAACCTTTGTGCTTGTAGTATCTTTATGTTTTCTAATAGAATTCCCATTCTGTTACAAGGCTTAGCTGAGTTGACGATCTCCCCTGCGTTAAACAAATTGCCGGGGATAAAGGCCCTGAGGTTGAATTCTTTCAACTTGGTGTTTTCGACTGCATTGTTTGCTTCTGTAGCAGTTTCAAAGATTACCTTGAGTCTATTGAACCCAGCTTGCTTAATATCTTTGATGCCTTTGATGTTTAAGCTTTTATTATAGACGAACATCTTCATTGGGGTTAGTCTAACCCTGTCACCATTTATATCCACACTAACGATAAGGATTGCAAAGGATTTACCTTTCGCATCGGGTTGATATTTATTGACTTTCATGTTGACTAGCGGGGCTTGATATGGTGTGGCACGTGGTATGTCTTCGGAGGGGTTTGAGTACAAGGATGTGTTATTTGGTACAAAGCTTTTAAACGCTCCCTTGCTTTTTGTATTTCCGTTGTTTTCAACTAATCTTCTTTTTTTGAGAGTTTTGGTGTTTGGGTCCCCTGGGTCTGGGGGTCTATCCTCAGAGTTTTCTTCCATGTCAAAATTCACAGAATGAAATATTAAGGTGCTAGATGTATGCTATATTATGTTCACCAATTGTTCACTGCACTTAAGAAAGTAAAAGGGTACTCACTATTCTTTTCCTTTGTAAAAGTATTCCAGTGTCTCAGCCAAAGTCCAAAGATCGTAATTACGCCAGGAACCAAGGTATGGCGTTCGTAGGATGTCATCTCTACCCATAGATCTTGCGTGCGCTATTGGTCATTATTTCATTCCCAAGAAAAGTACTGCAGAAACTTATCGTGTCATGCTCGATGTTTATGGTGATCATGGTCCATCTGAGGCAACCGACAGAGAGTGGTTTTGGCGTTTTAAACATAGTGATTTTGACGTGACTGATAAAGATCGTGAAGGGGCACGGAAAATGTTTGGAGATTCACAACTACGGGAATTGTTAGATGAAGATTCAAGTCGAAGCCTAGAAGAATTGTCGCAGGACACAAATGTTGACAGATCTACCTTTGGTAAGCGCTTGTACGCCATGGGAATGATACACAAATCTGGGACTTGTGTGCCGCATCGACTGAGAGAGAAGAACATCGAAGGGCGTTTGGCGACGTGGCGGGTTTCATGCATCGAATTGTGACAGAAGGATGAGAAATTGATGTATTACGACAATCCTAAGTGACCAAATCATTGCGTGATGCCAGGTGAACCAGGTCCATCGACGCCAAAACGGAATATTCACGCTTCCAAGATCATGTTGTGCATCTGGTGGGACCACAGTGGCGTCATCTATTACGAACTCCTGAAACCATCTGAACGTTCACTGGGGATGTGTACCGACGACAACTCATCACAGACATGACAAACTGATATTGCTGCATGACAATGCAAGGCCACATGTAGTCAAGCCGGTCAAAAAATATGTGGAAGGTGTGAATTGGGAAATTTTGCCCCACCCGCCATATTCCCCAGGCATTGCTCCTTCGGATTTCCATTTGTTCCGCTCCATGCAATCGGCCCTCACTGGAGAGCGATTTCCTTCTTATGAAGGCATTAAAAAATGGCTCGATGACTGGATTGAATCGAAGGACGGGGATTTTTTCCGCTTAGGAATCCATCTACTACCAGCAAGATGGCAGGTCATAGCTTCAAATGGTGCATACTTTGAATGACGTGACTGTATTCTTTAGTGTTGAAATAAACTGAAAACTTTGTTGAAAAAACGGCGGAAACTTCATCTCATACCCAATAATATTGACCGGGGTATGATTTCAATAATTTAGTGCAGCTTTTCGAATTCCAATGTATAAATGGCAACTAATGGAAATTTAGACGATTGTACAGGTTGACCTCTCATCAGGGGCAAGAAAATGATTTTCTATTCATTGGACTGTAATGAAAAGCAGGAAAACTGGAGTATATTTTATTGCGAAAACATGTTTCTTGTGCTCAATTGAGAGCATAAAAGATGTCTGTTTTCATAATATAAAAATCTAATTTCCACGAGTTCACAATAATTTGTAAATTGTAACGTCTGAAAAGAAAATAATAAAAATCTAATAATGAACGTTGTATTCCGGTTCTTTACAACAGACACTGGTTTTCAATCCTGCTGATTAGATATATTTTAATTAGCATTTCTGGTGTGGGACTAACAGCAAACTTAGATGTGGTAGGTTCCTTCGGGGAAATTATCATGGTCGAGCAAGAATCTGGTAAGCACACTTGCTTGCATAAATGAAGTCTAGTCTGAAGTAACGTCCAAAACGGTGCTAAGCTAGTTCCTCAGATTGAGATGGGAGGTGTTTAGGGGGATGCTACTTCAAAAGCTTTGTATTGCTCGAAGTCTTACACATAACACGAAAAAGTGGATTTTGTGAAATAATAAAAAGCATATTAATAATTTCAATAGGAAGTGTGAATTAATTATACTTTATTTTCGGTCATTTATAAATACTACTTAACAAAGAATTTATGGTTGTGACTTAAACTAAACTATTGAAATACAAGCTGGATTGATTTTATAAAAAGTAGTCAGCTTGTGGTTTCTTCGAAGGTATGCCACGACTTTCCTGAGGCGCTGCTTCGAAAATTGTAAAATCTCTTTGCAAATGTTCGTTAAGCTCCAAAATTGCCGCCACATTACCACACCTGCGGATTGAATAATAAATTTACATAAGCAAAAGTATATCAAAAATTATAATCAATCAAAGTATGCAAAGAAATATAAGAATACTTCTTAATTTATCTTGGGATATGACTACTAAAACTGATACTAAAACTTTAAAATTTGATTCTTGTGTTTTGTTTATTGCCGGCTTTCGCCAGTCTTCTTATGAATCATCAGAGGTTAAGTTAATTAAACTTAAACCAAAACACTTCATTGCTTTGGATTCTATTCAGATACAGCAATAGTTTGAAATTGTTTGATTTAGTATTGATACACAATGATTTGTTGTGCTGCAAAATACATAGTTTGCAGTAAGAAATGCTTTCATGGCGAGTACATAGGTTTATTAGATATGTTTGAGATATATTTTTCTAAATTTTTTTGCTTACCTGTAACAGTAGTTTGGTGCTGACCAAACAGTTAATACTGTTTCATTAAAGTGCCACTTAAATCCTTCCATTACCAGTTGATGAGCGCGGCATATCATATCTATATCGTTAGCATTGTTGAACTGTGAAACAACGTCCGCTCCAAAAAGGTATCCTGCTCCTCGAGGTGAAACTCCCCATCCCATTTGATCTTCCGGATCACTCCATAGTAAATCGCACATGGGTCCATCATGCGGAACTTCTTGTTTGCGGTCGATAGATCGAATATGATCTAAATATTGTATTGATGGACTCAACCCACCATGAACACAAAATATTTTTCCATCAATAATCGCAGATAAACTCAAGTAATCAAAAATTTCTGTACAATATCTCCACACTGCTACTGATCCGTATTTCCGAAGACACTCATCATAAAACCCATAAACTTGAGTGATTTGACGTGATTCATGGTTCCCGCGTATTAATGTTATTCTGTCAGGATATCGTACCTAAAATAATTAAAGGGATGAAAATCTAAAAATATATGTGGAATTTAGACATGTAGCAAAAAATATGCGTCAAGTCCTTGTGTTTCTTGCTTGAATAATATTTTGATTAATTAGGAAGACAATATACAGATTGGCAGGTTCGATGATAAGATTTAGACTTTGATTTAGCCACCTAATTACGATTTCTTGTAATCTATTTCAATGATTTTTCAAAATCGCGACTTTTCTAACGAGATGTGACTGTTAATAGGTTTGAAGCTGATACAGAACTGTGCGTGGGTAAACGTAGCGATCAACAACTGTTCAGTATGATACCCTTTTTTTTATTTCGCAAGCACAAATTTGTTTCGCAAGCGACTCGGATATCATAACGTTCAATTGGCGCCTAAATGTCTGAAATTGTCTATAGCAAGAATGATTTCCCTCACTTCGTCTGGCGTTTGTGAATTATGGACAGTTTCTTGTAGTTACTTGAAGCGTATTCACATCAACATTTGATCATGTAATTTTTGCCATCGCTGGCAAATCTTTGATTGTCTTTTTTGAACCATTTTCAACTCGTGCCAGGCAGCCCTGAAGATGGTTCAGGAAAACAATTAAGGTTATTCAGGTTACAAGACCACTTAATTATCCTTCGTTTACTGTATACATTTAAGTTGGTTATTTGATATGTGTGCTCGGTCTTGGTATTCAATTATAGAATATAAGAGTGTCAATTCATCATTTAAATGAGTCAAAAATTCCTCAAATTTAAATGTAAATGAAAATCATTTAGAAATTTTATATATTTTGACATAAATAACATAACTACTTACTTTCAGTGCTAGTAATAAAAGAAACGTTTCTACGCTATAATATCCTCTATCAACAAAATCTCCCATGAAAAGATAATTTGTTTCGGGAACGTCGCCTCCAACTTTGAACAGTTCCTTTAAATCATAAAATTGACCATGTATATCACCGCATACTGTTACAGGAGAATCCACTCGCTGGACGTTACCCTCTTCGACCAATATTTCACGGGCTTTTGCACATAGAGATTTTACTTCACTTTCTTTGATAATTTCACATCGCTTCAGTTGTTCAATTTGGCGATCGAGATCATTAAAATCAGACATGTTCGAAACTATGGTATAAAAATTTCAAAATATTCCTGCAATGAAATGTATAAAACATGTAAATCTTGTATTCAACGGATGAATTTATAATAAACATTTTATATTGAAGTCATATCGCTTAATCATAAGTTGATTGTATAAATTTATTATATATTACGGCCGAAATTGTATTCTTTTATGTCGGCCGGGCAATGCTGCGCTTTTGGTGAGGACGCGATTCGGCTACTTGTATTCATCATCAGCTTATTCCGATTCCGACTATCCTGGATACGAGAAAGGACCCAAGTAACAGACGTGATACATAGAGTAAAATTCTTGAAATTGCGATCGGCCGG
The DNA here is from genome assembly GCA_954870665.1 of Stratiomys singularior. Classification (NCBI taxonomy): domain Eukaryota; kingdom Metazoa; phylum Arthropoda; class Insecta; order Diptera; family Stratiomyidae; genus Stratiomys; species Stratiomys singularior. The sequence goes on from OX940881.1 coordinate 64,282,586, forward strand.
TCAATTGGCGCGAATGACGGACGGCAGATGGATCACAACAATATCGCAGTGATACCCAAGAGGTATCAATCGACCGAGAGGACACCCAAAACTACATGAAGAAAATAGCTGGCACATCTTGGATGAGAATGGCTGAAAACAGACAGGCTTTGAAAGCAATGAGGAGTCAGTATGCAAGGGAGACTACACCATAACTTGAAATATGGTTGAATATGATGATGATGATATATAAATATTTGACACTGAAGAACGAAGCAACTTACTCCCGAAATATATATGTGTCAAAATTAAATCAAAACATAGCATTTTGGAATGGAAAATCAAATAAAGGATAATTTGGAAGTGCTAAACACGGGAAAATACATACAAGATAAATATAACGTTATATTATGTCATTGTTTGGTTCATCATGTTTTCTTTTCCTAATAAAATCAGGTCATGGACTGATAATATTGTATCGGAATTGGTCACCAGTTGTTCCTGAATAATTTTTACATGCGTTTTTCTGTGTTTTTACGTCTCATCCTCTCCCGATTCTTTGTTTGTGTAGTAATGTCATCTATTTGGCCAGCGTATAAGGTTCGTGTGTGTGGTTCCGTTGATGGGTTGTGTAGATCAAGCACTTTTGTTGAGTGCGGGCCAACGTAGATGTTCTTTATATCTGGTTGTAAATTTCAATCAAACATGCCCCTGTTATCTTACCTGGCGTACTTTAGATTTAGTTTCTAATGTAATTCATTTCTAACGCAGAATGTTGTTTGTATTTCTTAAGGAAATTTGCCAATTTGCATGCTATGTGCCTATAAAATTAATGTACTCCATTTAAGCGTTGTTCAGTTGTTCACAATACGAAGTGCGCCATACATCATACCACACAGTGCGGCTTCGTTTTTACTCCTGGTTAAAAATCAGCGTGATATGTTACCCCAGATTCTGAAAGTTACACTTCACACTTAGTCTGTCATATGAATTCATTCCACAAGAAGCATCTCTTCTTTTGCATCCAGGCTCTGTTTTAAGTTTGCATACGACAGTTTCACGCGTAAGATATTGCGTGTTAAGGCCAGCGAGTTGACACATGAGTCATTGGCCTTTAGATAGTGACTTTCTCACTGCATTGTGGTTGGTACTGTCAAATGTCCCATCAATATCAGGAAATACACTTCTTTCTATGCCAAAGATTCTTTGAATTTTCGAGTCAGCTCGTATGGGGCGGGTTTTGTTTCAGCATCCATTAGATGGGTGTTCAATGAGATGTAGTGGGTATATTTTACGAGAGTTAGTGGAGAGTTTGGGGGAGTTGTCCTAATCCGTTTCAATGGGGTTTGATCTTTCCTATACAGTACGATTATAAAGGCTGCTTTATTCAGCATCCATGACTTCGGTATACTTCGTAATGCGATACTGCTTTTAAACAGTCTTTTCAGATTTTATATGAGCAGAGTCTGAACTTTTAGAATAGAGTTAGATGCATGGATCCTTACTTTGTCAGGAATTTATGTAGTTTAGCTGTTTTCTAAGCTAGCGGGTGTTTCTTTAGTATCCCCAGTAATAAACCAGAAACCCTGACGTTTTGCTCATCGGCATACATTCCCATAGTATGCTATAATTATAACACAGGTTCACTGATGAAAATAAGCATAGGATGGCATATTTCCCCCTTTATGACACTATTATGTACATATAATACATCCTTGCGTCCTGGATAAACAAAGGACGTCCCCTAGCACTGTGGTAGTCTAATGTTCAAGTTCTGTTTCGTCAGTACGCCTCAGTCAAGCGAGGAATTGCTTTGTATTTTCTTCTAGCTCCTTCCTTGCCGTATGCTCGGTAGTTGTTATCTGATTCCTACCCCTTTAGCTGGTTGATATTGTTGGTTCCTATCGGTTTAGCTCGTTAATATTACTACTAAGTTTTTGATGCTATATATATATTTTAATTCTATCATTATTATTCTGACTGTTGCATTTATTTACTTACTTATTTATCTATTAATTAGATGAATATTTACGTTTTTAAATAAAGATTGGGCCAAATCAAATTAAAATTCTTCCCAAAATCAAAATTAATTGCGCAATCATGGTATAAGTACTGCCGTTTATTTTGCTTGTTTGTGTTTCCATTCAATACCACCGTGTAGTTTTCTTTTATGTCATCTGCACCCTGCAACTTGTCTTTTAAAAGTAGAGAATACAATTTCCTTAGTATTTATTATAAAATTTTTCCCAGTTTTAATTCAGTAACCTTGTTCAATGAGTAAAGAAGCTTTTTTCAAAATAAATCAAAAAAGCAAAAATTGTGTTTTCTGTCATTTAAAATATCCAATCTTCTGTAGTTTCCGAGCATGTCGGCAAGGAATCTTGTGCCGATATGCATTTCCAGTCAACGGAGAGTGACGCTCACTGCATTACAGTTAAGCATTTTTGGTCCAGTAGGAAAAAATAAATTTTCGAAAAAATGTAATAGACCTATACATCCAATAACAAGAAATAAACGCCAAATTATCTTCAGGCTGCGAGATTCGAATCCAATGAAAATAATTTTTTTACCACGAATTGGTCGAATTTATATTTATAATATAACTATATATGTTTGTTATATGTATTTACCTTACAAAAATATATATATTTGTTTCAAATGCCCATACTCATATGCATTAAATAAATAATTAAAAGAGGAGATAATGAAATGTGTTCGAATGTGAAAACAATAAACGTTTTGTGCGAAAATAATCACTACTTGGTGGGATTGAAGATAAAGATTTAAAAAATTATTAAAATAAATCTAGATAAAGTTCTGATCGGGAACATCAAATAAATGCGATTGAATTATAAAAAGGAAGCATTAACTTCAAATGTTGCTACAAATTTAGATGCTTATACGAAGCAGGTTACGAAGCAATTCAAACCGCCATTTCAAAGGAAAAGTTTAAATAAATTTCTGCATTGAATCACTATTTTAATTCACACCAAATCTCCAGTCATTATATTTTAGTAACATCTGGTAAGTGCTTTACATAACTTCAAATTTGCGAATCAATTGTGCTCAAAGCGCAAATTGTGGGGGGAAAAATCTGACAAATTTTCGAACATTGAAAAAAGAAAAATATTTCGAAGATTCATAGAATAAAGACTCAATATTAATTAAACACATGCGATATCCAGTGGCATTAGTAATGTAAATAGTTTTAAAATTTCAACTCTGTAACAACTAAACTAAAACCGTTAGGAAACGGGGAACATTTGAGCGAAACGAATGATTTATCTTTGAAGAGGACGCTTTTCGATCGTATTGTGGAAAAGATTCCACAATCAAATCTTATACGGAACACTTCGCCACCTAACGGTTAGATTATGATCCCGAAACCGGACGAAATGCATATCAAAGATTTAAATCTTAGACTATAAAACTCATATAAATTGGAATAACATACCAATGCGTTTTGAAGTCGAATTCGGTATACGAATTCCAAGGACAAGCGACTAACTATGGCGCTTTCCACCTCGGAACAATGTTAGTAGCCCATTAAATCCCACATTCTTAGATCAATAACCGGTTTTCAATACTTCAAACCGATTTTGCTTTGAAACAGTAAAGTTGCGATTAAAATCTAAGCAATATTGTATTTCTGGCGCACTCTATTTCACAATTCGGAGCAGGACAATCCAACCAGTGACATTATTTTCGGCTACTCTAAAATTTTGACATATTGTAGGACACATGGAGTTTGAGCTTAACTTCGAGTATAAAGTAAAAACCGACGAGGAAAAGCCATTTGAAGGTTCTGAAATCGTCTTATGCAGGCCTTACATCATTCAAATGCTTAAGGCACTTCTTTGAGTTGATTAGTGGCCTACTTTTGAGCATTATCCCCTAAATAATTGATATGAATTTTCAAAAATCAATTTTCATTGGAATTTATTCAAAGATTAGAAAAAAGATTAAAATAACCGAGGTAATATCAATAAGTCAGCGAGAAAGGAGGAAGAGTGTATGTTGGCTTAGAACATGCGTTCCTACCGCTTGTATTTGGCCAGTTAATCAAGTTCACATTAAATAAGTGATGGTGACTCGCAAATTGGTTTTATGCATAATGTATGGTACAGACAACACCATTTGAAGTTTGAACGGAAAAGTTCACATTATTACTTAAATACAACTGTTTCAAACGATGTCCTCTGTCTCAGGAATAAGGGACGTTACACCAGGGAAAGCTGACCTACGGGATAGAGGAGCTTAAGTTAAAGTTGCGGGTAGATTTTAGTGTTCCTCGTATGAGAATTCGATGGGAAACTCAAAATTTGAAATTCAAACCTAAACATTTTATGGTCTTCTTAGACGGTACTTCCTCACCGTGTATATGAAGTTTGTGTCCTCTTATCCTCGCATTGTGTAAGCTTATTATTTCCGATTACAAAGCGATTATTTTGAGTCAATCTTGTAAGCAGCATGCAAAAAGTATAATATTACTGGATGATAATAATATGCCGTCTGCAAATTCAATGTTCTTGGGCCCGAAATACGTGGATTGGTTTCAACATGTAGATCTGAGTTGTATGAGAATATCGTGAAGAAAAAAATTTTAAATTTCCGCAGTAGGAGACTTCGCAGAATCAAGCGCTTATTGTAGATTCAGTGTGCAAGTGATCGTGCATTGTTTTTTATGCAAGTTCATTCTTTGTTGAAATTTTACACAGACCCTGGGATCAATCTTTAGGAAAACGCCTTATCGTGACGTAGAAATGTTTTCTCAGACCTTATTCATATTAGATAAGAGTGAAATTTGTGGGGAAATGTTAATATCTTCATCACAGTGTGACTTGTGAATGTAAAAGAACCCTGAGATAAAAGCGATTACTGCTGCGGTTGCTGCAGATGATCACTAAGCATTGTAGAAAGTATTGTATTAAATTTCTATCTAACAGGTTTAAGCTATGTAGATTGTTATATCATCATAATATCTTAGATTTGCTCTCGTTCGTTATTTTGAATTAACAATGAAAATTGAAAGGTTGTCCAGGCTATTGCGTAATTTATCTATTGACTGAATATACGTGAAATGAGCTTCATCTCCTCCCACTTCGTACATTTAAACATGTAGGGCAGGATGACAGGTACGAATGGTATATAATTTGATACAATAACGTGGTGAAATTATAAACATAATAAAATCCTTTCATTCAATACTGTTTACAATTACGGTTAATCATATCATATTCACGCGCTCCGAACTCCTATTACACATGTAGCTACCAAACAGCGTTAAGTATGTCTGGCAAATGTAGTCCGCATGCTGCTGCGAATGCGACTTGCTTACTTGATTATGTAGTGGGTTTGGTACTGAAAGATGGAATGCAAATACGTCAGTCCTCAATGTTTTGTCCGAAATTGATTGCTGATGGAGTTTGACATTGATTTGTCAAAAGTCGCAGGTTATTAGGAAATCTGGCAGGATTTGGTTTAGGTATTTGAAAATGAAAACTGTTTGAAATTCTTATGTTATATTGAATGAGTTCATCAAATTTTTGAGTTATAGTACAGGGATTCTTCGGTTGAACTACTCGTGAATCTGCTTGGGTAAGTAGCTGTGCTTGTTGGTGTTTCAAAGGCTTTTTATGCTCTACCAATAAAAAACATGTAAATTCCATTCGTATCCTATTCTGAATAGCTCCCAAAACGTTTGTTTTAATTCAACGACTTGGACGTGAAGTATGAGACCTGTTATGTGTTCGAAAACTATACCCGGACGTTGAGAGACTGATAACATTCCAAGAACAAGTAGCGTGTCCTAGTTAACGACAAATCCTGGCACTCCATAATATGTTTTTTTTCGAAAATTACGGGTACTCGATGTTAGTCCTAACTAAAGCTTTTCCAAACAATCATTATGGTCGTTGATTGGTAAGTCGACGAATCAATTCAGCATGTGTCTTTCGAAACGAATAATACAGTTAGGGATTGGCTTTCGACCATGTAACTGAAAAATCATATAAATAAACAATGACCAACTGGGTCGTAAATATCAAGTTTTTTTTGGAGACAATAAGAGAATTAAGCCCTAATTCGATGAATTATGTTTGGAATATAAGTCTTCGGGGCTATGCATCTACTAACTGTCATTGTAAATATTTTGATATTTTATATGAAATGCAATGAAAATATTTAGAACATTTTGGTTAAATTAAATATACATTAAATATGGTTACATTTAAATACATTATTAAAATATATAAATTTATATGCATAGATATGTTGATAAATTTGACTTAAATGTAACTATGAGAGATTGGGAGTTATGCTGAAACCCAAAGAATAAGAGGGTTGGAAAGACACGCTAAAAACTTTAAACATTATATATAATGAACATTTGTTACAGCACATCAAATAAACTGAAGAAATTTTAACAGATTTATAAAAATCAATTGATAAATGAAAATTATAGTACAGTTTAAACCTATAAAGTACCATTTGCCATCTGAAATCACACATCTAATTAGTGTTACAAATTCAAATTTATTTGTATAGTTTCATATGAACTTCTAAATTTGCTCTTACGTAATATTTGAAAATATTACGAAGGATTGACATAGTGTAGATTCAATTGCAACCATAATTGACAATAGCTAAAAAAAGCCCTTTACAGGCTTAGAAATACGATAGTCTTTTCAAATTTTGTTGGTTTTGTTGAAAGGAAACTTGTTTCGTCCATAGAATCAGTTTTAAAGTCTTATTCCTCCGACTTAATCGTAAAATGGATCTATTGTTGAAGCCCTGGGCTTCTTTTTTTAGCGATTTCAGTAGAATAACCGGCTAATTACCCCGCGCAAGTCTCCGTCGGAGATAGGATGTCTTCAAGCGTACCCAACGAAATTCATAGGAAAGTTCACCACGACTTGAATTCTCAACTTTTGGCCTTAAGTGAAATTTCCAGTGATTTTGTGACACCACAACGAAGGCCTAAACGCCCATTTGTGCTACCAATCAAAAGGAAGAATGAGCGCATGACTGTTATCGAAAATTTGAGTAGTATTCCACACTAGATTTCTGGCTGAGTATTCATTCTTTTGGAAACTCCAGTTGGGTACCTTTGGTACTATGGAATCTGAAGCGAATATTCAGTAACGTCTATTAACGTCTTAATCAAGACAAGTTTATTTTTAAGGATTGAAATCAGATGTTTCCTATTGAGTGGCGTAAGCATTGTATTCTCCTCAATGAGACTATAGAAACCTGTGCTGGAGAAATCTTACCTTCTTCGAATCTTACCATAGTCTCTTGTTGGGCAATTTCTTGATTTTTTTTCAAAATAACTTTGTGCTACTTCGAAAAAATGCTTGGTGGATCACCATTCATCCAATTTTGCGCGGTCATCTGGACCCTTGTACTTTTTGATTGATAGGGACAGCCGATTTGATGTATTCATCGTTGGCGCGACTGGCGTGTTGGTATGCCTGAAAGATTAGCCAGATGGCTTTCCTCGATAATTAGCTATCTGCATCAGCATTATCATGTTCGAACATATAACTATTTCAGTTTCAATTCTTACCTCCACGTGTGGTGCTGGAACGTTGCAAATAGTTTTTATTCTTTTGAAAATTATTCTCGTCGTTGGAATGGGTGAATATTTGCTATTAATTGAACTGTCCAGTGTCCCCCTTTGAGGTTGGTTCTGCGTCATTAAATCCCGCCCGCATCTAACTCAGTGCAACAAACTTCAAGGTACTGAATTGTGCAACTTGATCCACAGTACCCCAGCTGCGAGTTTCCGAGCGTCAACTCAAGCTTAGTGGTAAATTCGTTGCCAATATGCTTCGTTTACTTGATGCAGTGCTGCAGTTAACTAGTCCCCTAGGTCTTGAACGTTCTTCACGATGTACGAAAAGCATAAGGCTTAATTTTAAAATATGCTTTCACAATATGCTGATTTTTTTAATTGTTTATCTGAAAAACTAACACTTTTTGATTTTAAAAATATTTTTTATTTCAGAGGAAAATTATCTTCAAAAGGTAAGTAAAACTTATTGGCAAAACGGTCAAAAATGTATTCTTTAAAATCTCCAGGATTACACTGAGTCAAATATAATGAATCACTGTTCAAAGTGATGCCGTAAATGTTTTTTTAAAACTCACTTATGTTGGTGGATTCAGTCGGACAAGCTATTGCCACAGAGGTAAGTTGCTAGAATCTTTTCGAAATACGTTCTAAATAGTTCAGAAGCTAGTGATCATAGGTATAACAATTTCATGGGCATAGTACTTATAATTGTAATATATTTGTTAAGTACTATCCATTTATTTATGAATTTACCTTTGAACAGTCGAGCCCCAAACACTAATATTATGACTTTTCCTCGACTGTTGCCTTTGGGAACAGTTAATTACAGAGATATAGAGAATAGCTAAACGATAATTTAGATAAAATATTTGATAGAAGTTCATCCGATTGAAATGGCTACACCGTAAGCATATTGATAACGACTATTACTAGATTCGTAATAGTTGTTATCAATATGCTTACGGTGTAGCCCATGCGAAAAATATTTAGATAGGTAAACCAGAACGACGAGAAGAGGGTATGAAAATCTCAGAAGAGTAACTGACAAGACAATTAAAAATAAGAAAAGATGGTATTATGACGACCAATTGAGGAGCATCGATGTAAGTGTAGCAAGCAACATGATAAGACAAGCATACAAAGTAGTGAAAAGTTTGAAGCGATCTTATCAGCCCAAGACCATGATCTGCCGTGATGACATCGTAAACATTATCGCTGATGAAAACAGGGTTAAGGAAAGATGAGCTTCATATTTCAAGAAACTTCTTAATCCTTCGCAAAGCTCCAACACATCACATCACATATGAACACACATCAGCACATAACAAAAGAATAATAAAGCGCCGGGCATCGATGGGATTCCTGTGGAGCTCATTAAATATGGTGGCAGCAGTGTTCAGAAAGCCATCCACATAATCATCCAGATAATCTGGAAAGAAGAACATACCAAACGAGAGAAGCGAATTGATTATATTTCCTATCCGCAGAAAAGGTGACAAGGTACAGTGCGAAAACTATAGAGCATGTCACTACTTTGTACGGCGTAGAAAATATTTTCGAAAAACTTAGAAAGCCAAATAAGATTATACGCCAACACAATTATTGGCTTTAGAGCTGGTAGATCGACGATAGATTAAATGTTTGCTGTCAAGCAAGTACTTAAGAAATGCTGGAAGTTCAACATAGACTAGTTTGTCAGATTTTGGTTGACTTTGAGCTAGAATACAATTGATCGTAACGTACTGTGCCAAGTAATGCTTCGCTCTAGTATCCAAAAGAGCCTGTCTTACCAAAATGACAATACCGTCGACAATCTCTCAAGTCCGTATCAATAACGAACTCACCGACGACTTTGACCCAACTACAGGACTAAAGAAGGGAGATGGGCTTGCCCCTTTGCAATTCAAGCTGCCTCTGTAATATGTAGTAAGAAAGCCACCTGTCGATACAAGATGCACACTATTATACAATTCAAGCCAAGTGGTAGCCTATGCGGATGACATCATTATCACTAAAAAAAACTGATGGGTGTTCTTTACTATTTTTGGGTCGCAGAATTCGGATATGACCTCTGTTTTTTCCATCACCCTCCATTTTTCTTTTCATTTTTCATTCCCACACCCTTATGTTTGCCGAAATTGAGGTGAAATCGGTTAATTCCGTCTAATCTGCTCATTGCACAGCGAAAGATCACCGATCAATGTGTCTGTCCATTTTTCCATGTTGACCAGTGTACCGCCAAAGAACTCTTAATGAAACGGGAACGCGAAGCGAAACTAGTAGGACTACAAATAAATGAGAATAAAACAAAGCTCAAGACTCGGTCGAGAAAAAATCCGCAAAGCCCTAAAATATCACAGATGGCGAATACAGTACTGAAAATGTGGGCAAATTTGTGTATCTAGGCACCAAAACAACAAGAACGGCGAGTGAAATAGAGAAAATACGCCGAAGAGTACAGCTTGCAAATAAAACCTTCTATTCAGTTGTGACGATTATGCGGAACAACTGCATTCACAGGAAAACAGAGCTCCAAGTATACCAAGTATAGACCTGTGTTATGCTATGGGTGTGAAACATGGACCCTAACCCGACGGGAGCGACGGGTCCTGAGGCGGATAATTGTAGCGAAGCCAGACGGGGACCAATGGCTAGTTCGATGCAACCGGATGAGCCGGAGGTCTCATCGAATATAAAAGTGCATAAGCTGCAATGGGCTGGCCATATGAATCGTAAAGACGAACAACGAATACCCAAAAACTGAAGAGTGGAGACCAGTGGGGAAACCAAGAAAACTCTGGTCTGACTCTGTAGACAAAGACAGTTCATCGCTGCTCGAATTTCATAATTGGAAGACGTGGCCAATGGACCGAGACAAGTGGAGGCGCTTGTTGCACGAAGCAAAGGCCCAAAAGGGGCTGTAGTTCTCAGAAGAAGAAGAAGATTACTAGTTGTTAGATTAAAAGTTGAAACTGCCATAATCATAGGATTAATAAAAATATGCCCATCATTTTAATACAATCGTAGAACAAAGTCATGTGGAAGAATGTAATTTTTATTGATATTGAAATTCGTTCATTTTACAGGTGCCCTTAAGGCTTTCAGCTGCAGAGCTCAGGGTAATGGCACTTAGGCAGCAGCAGCAAATCGATTCACAGCACAAACTACTCACTGCAAAAGAACAACGTTTGCGATTCTTGAAAACACAAGGATCGCCAAATTTTATTTCAAATGTGGAAGAGGAAAAGCTGCGACGATTACGAGACCGGGTAGAAACTCAAGAAAATAAGTTAAGGCAACTAAGGGCTCTCCGAGGTCAAGTTGACCTACAAAAAACGTATAACGTAACCTTAAGTAAGTATACTTATTTTTAATTTCCCACGGATACAAGAAAGCAGCTTAAAAATATGATGATGGCAAACATTTACATACATAATATTCCTGCATTTTTTCAAAGATTGAAATTTTTTCATAATTTTGCTATCACTTTTTAGATAATGACTTGAACTCAATTCGGGCTCTATTCAGCGAAAAAGAAAAAGAACTTAGCTTGGCAGTGGCAAAAGTGGACGCCTTAACAAAACAATTAGAGGAGCTTAGACAAGATCGTAGATGTGTTTTGAATGGAATGTCAACAAACGCAACAGTTGCTGGTCCACAAATTTCTTTGACTTCTATCAGGGAACTGGAAAAATTAAGACGCGAGTTGATGGTGAGTAAACTGATAACTTCATTCCTTTTAAATTTTAATTTGAATGGATGGAGCATATAATCAAAAGTTATTCAATATTTCTTTGAACAATGTAATGTATTCATGTTAACTGTAACAGCAAGTGATGTAAACAGATTGCGTTTGTGCAGAAAAAAACGTAGGCGGAAAATTCCGAGTTATGCGAGTTGCTTTTTCAAAACTTATAAATTTACACTAGAATACTAGTTGCGAATTTGTTAGAGGATAATAACTATTCGAAGTGTAGTCCCATGCAAGCGATAATCCCTATACACGTTATCCGTGTCATATAAATGTATTTATTACATGTTTTCATTATTCCGTAACTTATGATGGACGCTTATCATGCAGTTTTAAAGCATTCTAACAAATTCTCATCTACACTAAAATAAATGTCTAACTTCGTCCTAATGTTTTCAAGTTTTTTGGTGGTTTCTTTTTTTAGTTTTAGAGTTTCCACCATTCTCGACTTTGAGGGTACATCTCATGCCTTCTCCGAATAGATTCAGGTTAAAATATTTGTACATAAGCGTATAAGCTAAGTAAGGATTCTCATTACATGTTATCAACTAAGATGTTTTCCCATTTCGCATTAGCTCATTTTCAAAAATAGAGTTCACATATAAATTTATTTAGTTTATTACATTTGTACTTCTAAAATGAGTTCTGTAGGGTTTCTTTGGCATTTGTTACAAGATTTTTTAAAGCTCTCCAAATTTCTTTGCCTTTTTAACTCCAGAAAAATGATCTATAAACTACAGGCTCGTGTGGACTAGAGTGTTTGGCATATTAATATTATTATATCAATTACATCAATATTAGAAAATATTATATGTTATAGTAATATTAAATGTGTTCATGATATTCTGAAGCTTCATTAAATACTATCAAATCGTTTAATATAGTTACGAACGGGTAGAGCAGGTATGCCTACTTTCCTCTCCAAGCATTGAAGCATACTTAAACATTTGGTTAGAATTTACGCATATAATTCAGTTCGTATTTGTTAATCCAATCTTAATAATAATTTTGTTGATTACAAGGTGTACTTTTAATAGGTATTAAATACATACCGAGTATAAACACCTGCTACAGAAAATGCTCCTGCAGTATCGACATAAATATACAAAAATGCATAACCTGTTAATATTCCGCTTCTCTAATTTATAACCATTCACATTTTGTATTAAACATTTCGATGAAATACCCAAAAGTTTATTTCGAATATCTCGTGGCAATTATCTCTGTTATTACGGTGTTTCTTTTGTTGTGTTGTGTTGCTTTTTCTAAACATCTATTAGATAAATAATAGATAGAATAATGTTAAAAATGGCGAGGCATGAGTGTCTTCACAAAATACGCGTTTTGTACGACGATTGTAATGATTCATGGAAGCTACAATGTTAATAGAAGGGATATTTCAGAAGTAGTTAATTCGCAGTTTTGCCTATGAACATATTCATTAAATGTTGTTGCTTCAGGTAATCGGGTATTTCATACTGTCATAGTTACTCATGCCCTAACATAACAACCGACCAAACTATTCGCTAAAGATGGGAAGATCGAAGAAACCTAAATATATATATCTCCTCAATCAGTTAATTTTAGAATTTAATAGAGTTGAAACTTTAGTATGGAAGAAGCTATTTGGTATAGGAAAGCAAAGAGATACGTGCAATATGCCAAGAGGCTCCAATCGGAATTTCCAATGAAAAAAATGTTTACAGTGAAAATATCATGGTGAGAACAATATTATCCCTGAAAACGATGGCATTCAGAAAAAATTGTTTTGCGGGAATCTGAATACACTGAAAGTGTTTTTTTTTTTTTGTTTCAAAAATTTATAGCACCAACATGTTCTTACAATTATAATAATTTATGTTACCGCTGGTAACGCTGATATTATTGAATGTTGCGCTTTCAAAACATTTTTATTTCTCATTTCTCTGAAGTAAAAATAATTTTTTTAGAAATTTGTGCTCTTGGAATGATTTATTGTACACGACAAATGGTTCAGTGCTATGTGGCAACCTAGTTGGATGGGTCATACGTGGATTGGCAACTGTCGAGGGTAATGAGGCAGGACAATCAATTCACGAGAAAGAAATATCAACAAGAAAGCTTTGACAGTTTTTATTTTTTTATTATTATTAATTTATTAAATTATTATCGGGGTTTTATTAATTATTATCGGAATGGAAAATGGAAAGAAGGTTCATGAGGTAGCTTTGCTGGCTTCAAACATCTAATCTCTTTCCCGACGTCTATGAAGCAAAAAATTATGAGCGAGTATCCATGTGGACTACAGAAAAAGTTCTTTCTGTGTAAATTTGAAACAAAAAAAGAGTTTGAAAGCGAAAGGTGAGTGGTGTGTGCAGGTTCTGCAATTCCGAGTTTTCTGAGAGTAATGGGGAAATTTACAGCCAAAGTAGTTAATTAATTCTCTTAGGAAGATGAAGAGCTCTACAATACTTCTCACACGATCAGATTGAGGGTATATTGTTCCATTGAATTATTTCTATTATTATTCATCAATAAAATTAGTGCCTATCTTCTAAGTCCTACTATTTGGTCGTTTGTATCGTTTATATTATTTCTTAATTAAGTTGTAGCTGAAAATCTATCTAGATTGAGGAACAATCGAAATCAAAGATTGAAGCGAAAGGTGGTGTTCCACGCGCGCCTATATATTTGATCAGGTGACTTGCCGAAGCAAAATTGGCTGTAAAAAACAGTTTTTTGCATAGCCAGTTTTTTGTAGTTAGTTAACCGTTTTTTACATAGCAAGAGTCCTTATCTAAAAAACACTTTCTGTCTCTTAAAAAATTCTTTCTCTTTCACTCTTAAAAAAATAAGGCTAGTGAAGAATATAGAATAGCGTGATAGCGCTAGATTGATTGTTTGCATAGCAATATTTGGCAAACGTTCAACTAATAAAACAAATTATGCTTTGAACCAAATATTTATAAATTTTTAATTATCAAATTCGCTTGTACGTACAATGTTGGCTTTTTTCGTGGAATTTTTACCAAATGCTTACCATTCTGTGTTACAGTACCGGAATCAACTTTCTATACAACAAGATGCACGATTACACTTTCAAAGAGCTGCACTTCAGCAAAAACAAGCAGAACTCAAATCTGTGGATCAACGTATTTTTGAACTTCAAATTAGACTGCAAAAAAGAAAGGCGTCCAACTTGGTGCAAACAAATAGTGCAAATCACACTTTTGAGCAAGGTACCCAACAAACCCAACATCTAACAACTTCACAGAACACAAGAGACTGTGAAAATAACAAAATTGGTTTGAAAATAAAACCAAGCACTAATGTTTATCCTGGACATCGTATGGTTCCCCGCAGCAATATAGCAGCTGTGGAACCTTTTATCCATACGCCACAGTCGTACACCACAGAAAATGAAAAATCTATAAACAGTTTGGAAAAGTCTGCGACTGGCTCGGAGAATAATTTAATGCAAAGTGGTAAACAAGCAAAGCAAAGCGCAGTATTTTCCAACACGATTTTAAGTAGTATTGAAACAATCACTACGAACAGCGATGAAAATAAATTAGCGCAGCAAAAATTAGCAACTAATTTGACAGAATCAAATGAAATGGTAATAAATATCGCGAACAAAAATGATAAGCTGCTACATAGTGAACTAAATGAATGTGATAGTGAAAAATTCATTAAATACTTTTCATCTAAAGATGCTGTTGCTAACAAAGAAAACGAAAAAACCGCTCAAACAATTGATGCTTTAAATAATTCGGGCGTGACTTCTAATGCTAATGGATCGAACAATTTTTTAAAGTTTGATAGTTCGGACGCGACTCATTCTGCCATCAGATACAAATCAGTGATACCATCTGGAAATTCGGTTGCTCCCCATCGAAAACCGATAAGCAGTGTTGCTCCAACGTCACAATTACAGCCCCCCTCTTCGGTTAAAAGGCCAAAAATTAATATGGTGGCACCCAACATTGTAACAAACAGCAACGAGGAGTCCAGACCTGCTCTTCCTCCTAAGCCCAGTAAATCAATTCAACAAAATAATGAAAATACTGCTAATGCATCCATGCCAAAGAATGCTTTAAGCAAAAGTTCTCCCGTAGATGTTCCGGATGAAAGTCAATCAGCATTGACAAATCTAACAGGATTAGATAGCCAACCAATTAAAGCTAAACCATTAACAATTAGAAAACAGCCTCTGTGTGAGCAGCCAAAGCTAAAGTCAGCAAATGCGGGGATCAAAGCAATGCAGAATGCTTCACGCAGAAAAGACATTGGCCAACTCTCTTTGATGTCATCGGTAAATATGGAGCCAATATTCAATAATCAAAAATCTTCAGACGCAGAAATCAATCCAACATTGAATGTGTACACGTACGAAAAATCAGCCGATGATTCGAAACGCCGAAACAAGCAAATTGTTTTTGATCAACGCAAAATTAAATTATCACGAAGAGTAAGTTTTGACCCCTTGGCTTTGCTTTTGGATGCAAGTTTGGAAGGCGAGTTGGAACTCGTAAAGAAAACGGCAATCCAAGTTTCCAATCCGAGTGCTGCAAATGACGAAGGAATAACTGCTTTACACAATGCTATTTGTGCAGGCCACTTTGAAATCGTTAAGTAAGGAAACTTCAATTAATAGATTACACGCCAAATTAACAAAACTTTTGATTAGGTTTTTGGTAGACCTGGGTTGCGATGTCAATGCTCAAGACTCGGACGGATGGACACCCTTGCACTGTGCTGCAAGTTGTAACAATTTAACAATGGTTAAATTCTTAGTTGAATCTGGCGCCTGCCTGTTTGCTTCAACACTATCGGATCATGAGACTCCTGCAGAGAAGTGCGAAGAGGATGAAGAGGGGTTTGATGGTTGCTCAGAATATTTATACAGTAAGCAATAATTAAAGATAACACCGCCAACGTCTAACTCGTTTCTCAATAGGTATTCAAGAAAAGCTTGGGATACTTAATAATGGGGAGGTATATGCTGTATTTTCTTATGATGCGCAGCAAGTCGATGAACTGAGTTTCAAAATAAATGATCGTTTGATCATACTACGGAAAGGAGATGACGCTGAGCGTGAATGGTGGTGGGCTAAAAATGAAGCAAATGCGGAAGGATATGTGCCACGAAATTTACTTGGCGTAAGTAGACTGTATTTATTTTTCCAGAACAGAACATGTATAGAATCGGTTGTTTGAGCATGTATGTAAATGTGAGTGATTGAGAAGTTTTTAGTAGTCAATATATTTGGCACTTGATAGTTATGAAATCTACAGATAAAAAAATCAGAACGGTAATGGATATTGCTTGCTATTGGGGAAAGCGCGATTTTTTTTGTGCTGACATGATTCGTGTCGCATTTGTTTGGTTGAATTTTCATTCCTCTGGCTATAAGAAGTTTATTTTCAAATCCCTATGAACATGAACCGCTTTGAATTGTTCCTATTGCATAATGTCTCCGTGGAAACATTCTGGAGGCTTTTGTAGCTTGAATCGAATCACCAGTAATTGCAGTAAAAATGCACCGATCTGGTTTCTCTTATATACTCTTCTGTGTTTGTATTTCTGTTGTCATTAAAATAGACGGCTAAACTACTAAACACTAGACACTATAATAAACGGCTTCCCAAAGATCTCTGAAGCTATACACAGAAAACAGATTTCGACTTCTTACAAACAAAGGTAATCGTGCCTTATATCCTCTTTCATATCAGTAAGGAGCAATTCTTCCTCAAGGGTTGAATAACATCTCTGTTGTTTAGCAATTGGATTAACATATACAAACACACATAACTGGACAAATAAATATTTTAAATATTAAGATTCACGTCAAGTAAATATTAGTGAAGTTGGAAAAATATGGTTCCGAACATCCGCCTGCTGATTCTCATCAGTTGTAGCTCATGGCAGATTGGCACTACTATCTTGATTTATACTGATAAACAAATCTATGTATATGGTAAATTATTAGAAGTATGATTCTCCAAAAAAATGGGTTTATCACATGCCTGGCGGAAAAATGTCAAGGTGTCTTGCGTAGGGACAATAAATTTGGTTGTTATTTAATGATTGTTCGTTTCTTTCTTGCAATCTTTCTTTGATATTTTTTTACTTTTCCCCTAATATCAGGTAGGTTATATATAAATCCCATCTTAATCTTGTATCTGAATAACGAGTCTTATTGAGTTCATTATTTATATTATATTTATTTGTTTGAATAAATAGGAAAAGGTTTTGTAAAAATACAGATTGAATACTTTAATCACATAACATTCACTATCACGGCTTTGTTTGTTTCTAGACGTTTTCCCGTTTCATATACTGAAACTGCTGCGTCTATATTCCATTTCGCCTATTAACTCATTTTATTGTATTGACAAAGAAATCACTTCCTTAATTGTTTACGTCATAACCTTTCAAATTCTTTTCATAATATTAATAACGATGTTATTTTTTTGTATAGCTTTATCCTCGGATTGCAATGACCATAGCTGATATGCCAGACTAGCTGCCTTGGAAATGCGAATTGTCTCATCCCATATGCGCCAATCTTATCTGAAGAGATTGTATATTCTTAACAATAATTTTTTTATGATATATTCGATCAAAATATTCATAAATCTGTCACAGTTTTCATTAATTTGGCAGTTTAAGTGCCTAGATATATTAAAATTATTTATCAAATAGTTGTGATTAAGAGACAATATTTAATTGTGAATAACAACGTATTTTAAGAATCAAAAACTGTCTTCAGTTTGATGTTTTTTTTAGAATTCAATAATTTCCTTCTCTAAAACCTTTATATGAAAAACTGAATGAATATGAATATATTAAATGTATTAGGATAAATCTTGAATGAGTATTTGTCTCGTTCTGGTAAAAAGTTTGCAGCAAAAATTAAGTGCGATGAAGAAACTAGCAAAACAGAATTTTTCTTGTAACTTATCGTAAATGCTGATATTTACGCTGATATTTACTGATATTTGAAGGGTAATAATTAATTTATTGCGGTTGTATTCAATTTCCTTATAGAGACATAAATTTGCGTAAAGAGACATGGTGATTATGAATTGGCAAAGTCAGACAGTAAAATATGATGAAGTAGGTCTGTTTATTGTAATCAATTATGAATGGTACTTCTCAGCTTTCAACTTTTTGGATTTTTATATAACAGTAATGTAATTACTATTAGTAATTCATATTAATGAATCAGTTCGAGTAAATAGTAGAAAGCCCGCATATACGACGATCAAAGCCTGTTGTATAACCACTCTTGTGAGGCGTTATCCTTTGCAACCGCATACAAAATAAATCCATTTGAAAGACTTGTCCTAAGTTGCGAAATAGAAGGAAAGCGCTAGGGTATATTTAATAACTAATGAAGTTGCTTCCCATGCTATACAATCTAATTTACCTGGAAGTTTTCATAGCCTTTCCACCATGCAACATCAAATATCGCATATTGTGGCTGGCCGATGTAACGGAAAAGCATTGTTCGAAAATAGATCGCTTGTACCCAGCATCATAAATCACTAGGCAAGAGTTTTAGTTACTTTATTATTCCGTATTGGGCAAAAAGATTTGCTGATAAAACAAATATAAAAAGAACAAATGTTTAATAGATACCTATATACAATAAACTTAGCAGCGGAAGAGATGAACGATCTGTTATGTGAACAGCACAACATACACGTGCTTCAGCTTACAATTGTTCACAATATCGAACAGTGTTTTAAAATTTCCCTTCATTTAAAATACAGTGTGTTAAATGCATTGTTTTCCTATACATATTGGTTTCATGGTAAAGGCCAATTGGCAGGAATCAATGCAAGAATGCATTTTCCAGTTTCAGCTTGCGTATCTTGAACTTTGTGAGCAAAAGATGTGGGAGAAAGGAATAATTGGGTGTATGGATGAAATCATTTAGTCAGCGCGACGGAACTTCAACTCATCAAACCTGTTGTGGGGATGGAATTATGAATAAAAATTCGCATGCTTTAAGTAGTTCAGTTTATTGAAGTAGATAATAAAGTAGATGGCAAATTAATTTTTTTTTTCAACTAACTATTTATTTTATTAATTACTACGCGTGTTGATTATGACAAAAGGTTGGGAATGCTTCAATAAGAATAATTCATAGAATTCTATTAGAACAAAATCGATCGATTATTTAATTTAATTAATCAAAATTTAATGTATTGAACGACTCTCCTGCAAATACTTTTCACGATGATTAGGTTGAATTGAAATAAGTGAAGAGTGTCTAGAGACTGAAGTTTGTATAATATAAAAATATATTAACCAGCATTAAGTTACACTTTGCTTAAAATTAAAGCTTTATCGACTCACAGAAATTTTTGCAAATAATTAATTAAACACATATTAAACATTATTGTGACAAAACTACCAGCGTGTGAGTAATGTTGAATTATTGATTATTTGCTGATAGAGCATTAGCTTCATATAGGGCATATTTTCAGTTGGTTAAGATCTTGTCGGAGTCGTTTGCGATCAGGACTTTCATTCAGTCTACTGGGAAAGAAGATAAAAAGTGAAAATTTATACATTTTACGATATTCCTCTTCTGTTAAAAATGTTAGAAATATACTTTTGAGAAATATAATTAATTATGTTGGTAATACCGGCTCGTAGAAGATTATCGATGAAGTACACATGTGAGGCCTTGGATTTTTGATAAAATGCCAATACTAGATACTCATATTAAGAAAGGTCGAAAGAGCTCAAGCTGGTTTCGAACACGTGACCCTGCCGCTTTTCGTCAGGTACCAACTCACAGGCCGGGATGCATCGATTGGCACTACTAGCTTAGGTGGATGTCGACTGGTTATTTTTACTAGTTATGAATATTGCTCTCAGCTTGAACTTGTCCTATTTTCCAAATTGCCTTTGGTCTTGTTTTATCAATTTCAGAAGTTGTTCGTAGATAAATTTTTCCATTTTCACTTACAACATTGTAAGTGATTTATAACCAGCGGCAGGGTCGCGTGTTCGAAACCAGCTTGAGCTCTTTCCACCTTTCTCAATATTAATTCACTTTCGAGATATTCCGCACCCATGAGTCTTCGCTGAGTTAGCTTAGCAAGGGTATAAATCACTTACAATGTTGTAAGTGAAAATGGACAAATTGATCTACCAAAAACTTGTGAAACAAGATACTCATGTTTTTAGTAATTCTGTTTCCGTAACAATTACAGCTGCCGTAGATTTAGAACGTTATCAGCCTTGTAGTATAGAAGACGAATTTTTCAAATACTTTTCGGTGATTGTACAAGCATCACTTCCTTGAATCAACAAGCCCTACTGCTTGAGTGGGCTGGTCCGCAACATCAATGCACATACTGTGGACAGATGGAATAAGCACTCAACAGTAAATAATTAACTCACACATCAATCAAGTTGCTTGGGAAAATTTTTCAAATATTTTGAACTTTTACAAATCATACAAAAGGAATCCATTCGCACATATGTTGTATAAAAACTTAAAACAAATAAAATTTCAAAATGTCCCATTTCAAACCATATCTAATATTTTCATTCCAAGTCAAATTTCATGTAACAATTATTGTATCATTTCCTCAATCGAAAGGAAAATAATGATCATAAATTCAGATGATTGTGATTGTTGCAGGATTTTGAATTACTTTCAAACAACTCTGTACGAATTGATTGCAGATTGCTCTTACTTATTTAAATTTAATACACATACGACAACTCAACTTCAATTCATGATATTTGTTTTCGTTCTTTTTGCTAGATATACTAGCGACTATTTAAAATGATCTTTTGTCTAGAATTTTTTCAGTTCGTTTTGATCACCAGCCACATGTGCAATAGTATACTTAACGTAAGTTGGTGTGTTGAAATAAGTGTTTTATTGATTTTCTAAATAGACCTGCTAAAAATCCTACGATTAGATGATTCAAAACAATACAAAACGTAAACATAACAAGTTTGCACAACCAATCGTTTCTGTGGTCTAAATCATTTTAAGCGAAACAATTTGAATTGAATTTTAACAAATCCGTTTCTTTGTTTCTTGCTTAGGAGAAGTTTGAGCTAGTAA
This sequence comes from Stratiomys singularior, assembly GCA_954870665.1. Lineage (NCBI taxonomy): Eukaryota > Metazoa > Arthropoda > Insecta > Diptera > Stratiomyidae > Stratiomys > Stratiomys singularior. The sequence goes on from OX940881.1 coordinate 64,303,977, forward strand.
TTTTTGCTACCTCTTCAAACGGCTTAAGTAACTTCAGCAATTGGTCGACTATCTCCCACAGCCCTGCACTTAGATATGCTTGATGTATCCCTTAAATATAGAGAAATACCTCGTTTTCGTTCAAGAAGCCTTTCTAGCACGTAAAACGTAGAATTCCAACGTGTTGTTATATCTTGCACTAAATTATGCTTGGCTATCCCAAGCTCTTCCTGAATTCTTTTCAGGTTTTGTTTTGCTGTACCCGAATGATTAAAGTGAGTTACTATTTTTCATCTCATAGCCATAGTTTCTTCAACCTCAGGTTGTATTTTGTGGAAATCTTTGACTACTAACTAGTGTGTGTATGAATTAACAAATTAATTTTAGCTTCACTGACCATATTATATAATATACAATATTGCGCCCATTGTCATGAACAATGGCGCGGGTTTTCGGTACAAGAAATCCCCGTATTTCAAAATCGGCTCCGTGTTTCTTGCAAAACATTTGCGATATTTTGACCTATGTGTTGCTCTTCAAAGTGTTTTACGTTCAGTGCATCGTGCCTAAAGTTAAAATCGGTGTCAAGCCTGTGTGTAGTGAAACTGAGGAAACTAACATAGTTTTGCAAATATCTTGGGATAAGCATCCGAAGTTATTTCTAATGTTGTCACTCTCAACCGCTACTGCCACAAGGCCGTGTCTTCTGACCTTGCACCGAAATTAATGCCTATGGCGATTGCCATGTAACATGTTGCCTGATGGCAACTTTGTTAGATCGAAGGTTTAAAATGGATTTCTTCACGTACCAACTGCAAAAAAAAGAGCCCGGCAATACGTTCTGTTTGAAGGTTTAGTTTCAGACCATGATACCAGCAGCGATAAAAGTACCCAATCTTCTTAGTCCATGCAGTTTAAACGTAAGAGAACCGATAAGCCTGGCGAAGGTTGTCCTATTCCCACATCTTTCTGAGAGTGCTACGCAGAAGTAGTTGCTAAGTGCTTCATCGATGATAACTAGGGAGTTGGAATTACTTCAACTTCAAAGAGCACCATATCACGTCACCTTGATAAGTACTTGAGCATGGAAACTTTAAAGAGAAATGACAATCCATTTACCTGGTGGGCTACATATAAGTCAAAGTTTGCCCAAAGTCTAGTCAAGCTGGCTGCTGAATATTTATCAGGTCCTGAAAGCAGTGTGTATTCGGAGAGACGTTTTAGTGAAGCAGGAGACGTTTACGAAGAAAAGAGGAACAGACTTCTACCTGAATATGTAGAAAAGTTGATTTTTTTGCACTATAATCTACCACTAATTAACTTCAGTTATGATAAGTAATTTTTATTTTATGGTACACGTATACAATGTAACAAAACAATAAATTTTAGACAATAATTTCAATTTATAACGCCCGAATGAAGAAACTAGTTGTTAATTTCGCTTGAGCTTGATTAATTTCCGAATATTTCGATTTATTTTAGAATGGAATTAGTTACTTTCGATGTGATTCATTACCTTTTTTGATCTCTTAAATAATTAACACAGCAGATAATGTTTCATTTTTATAGTACTTTTGGATAAATAAGCAAAACTGCATTTTTTGAAACTTAAAATGTATATTCTGCGGTAATAAAACTTATATTAATAAAACTTATGTATTATTTTACTTATTATCTATTATTGCCCTAATAATTATCAACTAACTGCCAGTAAATTGTAGCAAATAACAAATGTGTATAACAAAAGTAAATTGAAAGTGCTCTCATGTCGTTTAATAAATTTTCACTAATTCAATTTTAATTTTTCTCCAATTTCGATCAATATAAATAAGCCGATCTTCTTCAAGCTAGTGAATACGATATTGAAAATTTGTATCGAAACGCAGGAGATACAGTGTACTGAAATGGTGTCACGAATTATTGAATTGAATTAATTAAAAAAATGTAAATGAAAAGAATTTTTCTCTCACCAAGAGATGAACGCTATAAATTAATCAACTAATTGATCATGTTTGACAATGTATACAGCAAAGCAATAGACTGCTGAGGAAACGTTCACTATACAAAAATTACATTGTGAAGGAAAGTCAAAACAGATATTGCTCGGAAAATGAGGCAGAGCAGGTGTGAGGTTGGCAACATTATTCGGGACCCTGCAAATTATGGCAAGAAGAAGTCGAAAGGACGACCAAGAGCTGCCAAGAATTAGACCGGTTAGCGTCTACTTCTGCACTTACTGCACGGCAAATCGCGGCAAAGGCGGGCGTTGAAACGAAAATCAGAATTTTTGGAAACATTAGCACACGAGCACAGCACCTCGACACACCAGAAAGTGCAAAGAACACCGCCTCTAACAGAAGAGCACAAAAAAGCCAGACTGATCTTTCCTGATCCAATTTCGATGGAAGCTATTTTTACGGGCGAAAAAAAGATTTAATCTTTAGCATTAGCTATTATTTCCACGACTTAAGGAAATAAATGGGTAAGAGACAGCATGGTGACGGAAGTGTAATAATTTGGGCTGCAAATAATAAGGATTCGGCAGAAATCGCGGATCAGCCATGTATTTTCCAACAAGATACACACTCCAAACCTTGTTAAACATTGTTCTCAACAGCGACAAATCTATGTTCGCGATTTCCCAGCAAGGTCTCCAGAACTAATTATCATCGAAAATTGTTAGAGCCAGTTGGACCGACTAGTTTACGCTGAGTCGAAACAATTCCAGGGCATAACGGAATTAAAGAAAGCAACAATTTCTGCGTGGTTGCGGATTTCGAGAAAATACATTCATAAGTTATATGAAAGTCTACCAAAAAGAATGACAGAAATTGTGAAATAGAAAGGAAGTTCAATGAAATACCAAAATTTCATAAATAATCGCGTTTCATTTTTTAAATTTCAAACTACAACCGCAAAAATAGAAAGTGTTATCTATTTTACCCACCCAGAATTTAAGTTTTTCTAATTCCTCGATATGTTAAACGGGACATTTCCCGTTCATTACTTAGGCAAATGTATTGCGATGCAATAATCTCAAATACAGACAGAACTCCTTGAAATCATTTCATCATATTACGACTTTAGAAAAAACCTGAGGTATCATCATTTTTTCCGGCACTGTACATCATTCGTTTCCTGTTTGATTTTAGTACTCGATGAATGGTAACGAGGATTTTTCCCACGTAGCTTTTAAATTTCCTTTTAGGAGTGGAGTTTTTGCTAGAATTTCCCCATCTAAGACATTGAACGGCGATAGCAGCGCCGCCAGATCTCAATGATGACACTACTACATAGAAACACTATCAGAATAATTTTGGTTCGTAGCTTTAATATCTTGGCTTACATCCCATGGCATCATAACAAAACATATGTGCTCGTTTTGACTTCAGATCATCCTTATAAGAAGGAAATAGGTTGAATTGGATTACTATACTATGGAATGTGCCTTTTATTCCTTAAGTCCCTTAATTCATTAGATCGCATTTAACTCTTTCGCTGCAAGCTTCGTCTATAGACGATCTGTGTGTACGAGCGTCGTTTATAGACGTCATCCACGCGACAATCCGTGTGAAAAAGTATCGCCTATAGACGACATCTGCATAACGGCCTGTATAAAATCTAATTTATGTAGACATTTTTATTGTTAACAATTGAAATATCTCCGTGTGCTTTCGCATAACACTTAAAGAATCGTATGGTCAGGGAAAGACGAAAATGCACCTGACGATGTAAGTTGGAACGCCAGTATACCTAGGCGCGAAACAGACTTTTCGGCGTAGTGCTCCGTACAGTGTCGCAACTCCGCCGGCACGGTGGCCCGTTCAGCGGCTTCACTTCAACGAAGTACACTGCCGTAGCGAAAGTGTTAGTAGACAGATGAAATCATACGGCAAAATTTAAATAACATATAGCGAAATAAATAAAGAATATACTATTAAAGAATATATTATTTTGTTGATATACAAGCGATTTGGACGAAATCATAATTCTTTTCGTTGATTTCGTTCATTGTGCAAAGTAATGTGCCGACACATGTTCATGCAGAATAGCACTAAACTATTGATAATCGAATGGATATTGGAAGAGATTCACGTCGCTTCTGGAGCGATTCCTTGAAAATGCATAGATATGAAATCGGAATTTCTTCAAATGTCTGTTTATTTACCGTTATTAATGTATTGATTTTTATTCTACACTCTATTTATTTTTATGCTAATTTGGTTCAATGCATCGAAACCGCACCGCGAAAAATTTACTTTGAAAAAAAATAACGACTCAACAAGAATAATAATGTCTTAAATGTTCTTTAGCTTATGTACTTGATATGCACCTTAGACTTGGTTGTGTTTGCAGCCATCTCCACATATGTGTATTCCATGGTGCTAGTGCGTTTATTTGGTGCTGCAGGTTAATGTTGTTGGGATTTTGACGTTTGGACGATTATTTTCAAAGAAAAGATGTCAATGAATTGAGTCGAGTGTTGCGTGGAAATATTTGTGTTTCGGATATAAGCGTACAGAATTTTGTGCTCTTAACACAGTCGGTAATATTTGATAGCTAAATGCGAGCAATGAATTTATGTCAATCAAAATACTAAATACAAATGTTGATTAATCAACCGGTCGAAATGAGTGAAGTGGGATCTGAAAGTGATTACTCGGATTCGACGAGTATCTCGTCTGCGAAATCGTATAGCAGCAGTTCAGATGAAATCAATGAGGTCGTTAAAGTGAATGAAACTACATTTAGGCTGCCAAAAAAGCTTTGCGAGAACCAACAGATTTTCAATGAATTTTTCTCTATGAACACTTGGCGAGATTTACCCGAAAATTTCCAAGTTTACCTGAAAAATAAGTTTCTACCCCACTTCCCTGAAAATAATGAAAATGAAAAAGAAGCAACACTTAACATGCTATTTAACAATGAGTTGAGGTGTTTTGGGATATCTCCTTTGGCGAGTTTCAGGAAACTGTTAGAGGAAGGTGCTTACAGACCGGATGTGTTGAAGCTGCGGGTTAATATTGTACGGGCCCGTCGACGAGAACAACGATTTCAAGAGTGTGAACGAATAAGTCGATTGTCAAGAACCTTGGCTTTATCTCGAGAGAAATTACTGAGTATAACTTACAATGCGCCTCCTGGTGCCGTGCTTGCTTCGCATCGAGTTCCCCGGGCACTTATCAATTGCAAGCAAAATCATGCAGCTTTTCGAGCTAATAGGCGATTCATTGAAGAAATCTGCCAAATTTCACAGAAAGCGGGTCTTGAAGATAAACCAGACTGCGACACCTCGGATATCGGTGAAGCGCTGAAGGTTTCGCATGACATCCAGGTAATTTGAAACGTACCCCGTAAATTTCTATTAATATTTATCCGATTTACTCGTGTTCATTCGACTAGTTTTTAGTTAGTTTAGTTATGAATTATAATTTAAATAATTCGTACCAATTCTATTCACACTTATCTATAATTTGATATTTAGTGCATCAACAAAGCGCGTTGTATACATAAGAATATACGAAACAATAATGACAAATATGTCTGTAAAGATATCTGCTTTGAATGTGAAGATCCGTAGGTTAGATAATACAGACAAGCTACTAAAAAATTTCAAACCTAGCCCATGGAGCAAAGCCCCGCATCTAAGACACCTCACCAAACCCTGGTTCCACAACAAAAATATAAACCCCATTGTTATAAAATCAATAAATAGAGCTATGGTAAACCGAACATACAACAGGGAAAGACTATTTAAGATTAAAAAAGCGCCCTCGGAGGAATGCCATCACTGCAATGAGACAGATACACCGAGCCACAAAACTTTCAGATGCACCAGATATGAAGCTTTCAGAGCCAATTTCAATTTCTTTACTAAATATAATAACATAGAAAATTTATTATGCAAAAACGATGAGTTTTTGCTAGAACAACTATGCAGCTTCCTTGATTCCACAAATATCATCCTTTAAATACAAAGTCCGTATAAACCTAGGAAAATCCTTATTAACCACTCCCACCTTTACCTAATTTCCTACCCCCCGTGTTCCAACGGGTAAAATATCACAATAAATAAGCGAATACGCTGGCCAGTGCCTAGAGAGCCAGGGCCAATTTTTGGTTTTTCGGCTCTGCCGAAAACGGAGGAAAAAAAAAAAAAAGATCCGTAGGTGCATGACAAAAATTTAAGGAATTTGATAATGATTTGATGCTTGAAAGTTGGATCGGAAATTTTCGACATTGCTTTCGGTCTTCGAGTATAAAGTATTGACTAGAAATCTTTCCTTTAGATCGTTATGAATTTCGTAAGAGAAATTCAATGTTAAGATGAAAGAAATAATGTTTTATCGATTTAAAAGTTAAAATGTACAAGTATGATGTATTGAACAGTTGGCAAAGAAGTATGATTAATATCTGACTAGTTCTCATTGATCAGAGATCGTATTGCCATTAAACCTGTATAAACTGCGCTGCGAACAACTCGAAAAACATCTACCAGGAAAGGGAAGTTAAAAATTTAGAAAAAGTGAAAAACATTTACCAAGAAAGGCAAATTACAAAGGTTGATTTGAAAACTCGCCTTGGGCTATCGTTTTGTATATGGAGTGGAGAGCTGTACATCTGTGTTTATGATTTTGTAGCCCTTTGGCTTATCATAAAGTTGGTTCATTCTAATTTCATGTTGTTCACCACTAAGCTTCACGTTTTGTTTCTGGCAAGTTTCACGTCTCATAATCGTAGTATAACGCAGGCGCTATGTATATCCGCGCTATGTATATGTGAAGCTCTGGAATGCAGTGCACTCGGCTTAAGCTTTTAGAATTGACAAAATTGCCTCTTTATATCGGTACGATATATATACGGTACCTATCAACAAATGAAGGATATGATTTCAGTGCTCTGGTGGCAAAAACACATGCTAAATACTGAACTCGAGTGGAATCTCGACTGAATTCGAGTGCAGGCCTTTTTGGAAGTTATCTTCCCAAGCCACTGCTGCGTAGGTGTTGATTGGTTCCACTATCATGGTTTTTATCCACCGCAGGATTCTCGGTTTCAACGAGGATTTGCATGTGACGTTTCTGCATGCTACAGAGCTTTGGTGGTTTTTGCGGACACTGCTTTGTCAGTTAAACTATACTTCGTCTGCCACAAGATTCCATTGCGATGAAAGAGTTGATATATTGACGGTGCTTGATTTCACTTTACATAAGACGGTTCGCCTCGCAAATTCTTTTTAGATAGCGTTTACATTGGGAAGGGCCAGCTCCCGCGGCATATTCTCTTGATCGGAGAATTTCACTAATTTTCGGAACTTGTGTTTTTTGGCTTTTGATGAATTACTTCTTGCTTGCCTTGAAAATAAAGTTTTTCGCTACTCCTTTTATGGTTGACTTCACTTCCAGTCATAGTTCATCACTAGTTTTGTGGCAACCAAAGTCCAAGATTGGCGCAAAAATAGATTTAATTTTTCATCGATTTCATCAGTAACTGAAGTTTCTCAATATCGAGTTTTGAAATTTCTGCGTCAAATGCCTTGACAGACGCAATCGAAATATCTATTCGACCGTTAAATGTTCCGAGTTACAGTTTGCTACATAAACGGCTTCAAACATGCTTAAGGTTGGTTTTTTTCTGGAAAGAGTTTTTAAATCCTTTGAAGACAGTCTTCTAGTTTATTATAGAAGAAATCGTTAATTTCTTCATCATTTTCTGCAGTCGAAGAGTGAGCATTAAACACAGATATAGCACAGATCGCAAAAATGGAGAAGTCGGTTATGGGAGACCTACACTCTGACAAAAAAGTATCCGGAAATTTGAAATAAAACGCAAAAATATTAAACTTCTTCAATATTTATTGAATCTCCTTCAAAATATGCTCCATTTGAAGCGATACACATGTGCCAACGTTTTTCCCAATCATGGAAACATTTTTTATAGGCGCTTTCAGGGATGGCCTTCAGTTCCTTCTGCGAATTTTCTTTTATGGCGTCTATGGAGTCAAATCTGGTTCCCCGGAGCGGTAATTTCAGTCTGGAGAAAAGAAAAAAATTACACGTAGCTAGATCAGGCGAATAAGGTGGCTGATCGATGGTATTTATCGAGTGTTTGGTCTTAAAATCGTTAATAATCGTGGCTCGATGTGATGGTGCGTTATCGTCATGCAAAATCCACGAATTCGGCCGTTTACGGCGAATATTTTCACGCAAACGTCTCAAAACAGTTAAATAGAAGTCCTTATTGACCGTTTGACCTTGCGGAACGAATTCATGATGAACCACACCACGAATATCGAAGAAAACAATAAGCATCGTCTTGATTTTCGATCGACTTTTGCGAGGTTTTTTCGGTTTCGGCTCATTTTTTCCCACCCATTCAGATGATTGTTGGCTCGTTTGTGTGTCGTATTCATAGACCCATGTCTCATCACCAGTTATGATCCGCCCCATGAAAGTGGGATCAGAATTCGCACGATCTAGCATGTCTGCAGCTACCTGCATCCGGTACTGTTTCTGAAGAAAATTCAGCTCTAACGGAACAAGCCGAGCGGCGACGCGCTGCATGCCCAATTGGTTCACCAAAATCAAACGAGCGGAGATGTTGAGATCACGAGCTATCTCTCTAACACTGGCATGACGATTTTCAAGCACAATTTCCGTGATTTTTTCGACGTTATCGTTGGTTGAAGAGGTCGACGGTCGTCCTGAACGAGGCAAAGCTTCGACGATCTGCCGACCGTTTTTAAAGGCTTTGTACCATTTGTACATTTGGGTTTTCGATAAAACAGAGTCTCCATAAGCCTTTTCCAGCATTCGCAACGAGTCAGCACACGAAATTTTGTTCAAAACACAAAATTGGAGACAAACTCTTTGTTCAATATTTTTTTCCATTGTAAAATTCGCAGACTACCACTGAGATCGACTGGTTTCAACAGCTGTCGTAAACAAACTAGTTGACAGACCGCGCTCATGTTTGGCATAGTAATTACGGACAGTCCTACCAACATACAGAAACAGAAATACTTAAAAATACTCAACGCGGGCAATTTAAATGAGAATTTCCGGATACTTTTTTGTCACAGTGTATTTAACATATTTAAACCCCCTACCTGAACATGAGTAGGAAAACCATCACCCAAACTTAACTCGGTGGTTATTATAATTCAATTATCCGGTGCGGAAAGGACGCCTTTTAATCTCTTGGCTTCTTAAGAAGTGACCAGCGAGCAACACGAGATCGTATGGGAAAAATTTGTTAGCATAGCTGCATTTTTTCAGTGCACGTTTCTCAATATTAAGTGTCATGTTCCGGAAAGCGGAAAACCTTATTTAACACTGAGGTGTAGTTGTTTCGCGTATGAAAACCATTAAAGAATGGCAAAAACATAACAGAATTGTGCACTGTAGATGGCCTAGCCGAACGCAATAAAAAATCATTGACGTCCTCGTGAAACCTTCATAATTGCTAACCGCGTTATTTATGCGTCTAAAGCAACAACGAAAATGTGAAGCTCTCACATTTTTGTTGTTTTTTTCCAGAACAAAAACTGAGATTAAACTCAGTTTTTACATAAGAATAGATCACAAGACTCAATTGTTACATAAGAAAATAACGACAATGTTCTGGGTAAAAACTACAGAATATTCCAAATAACAACTTCTCCCCAAACGCGTCACACATCATTTCAATTTGCGGCCATCTAAATAAATTTTCATCACCACATTTATAATTGGTACTACGTTGATGAAAATGGGTTTATACGAGCAAACAAAACCCTTTCAATCGAACAGACGAGAATTTCCAGCTTTCGTTAAATTATTGTAACTTTTCTTAATGTAATGTAAAAAGTGAATTCCTTACTTAGCTTTCTGTAAACTGGCAGCGACATATGTTTCATAGACATTTTCAGAAAACGATCTTAACATTGTGACGTTTCTTTGTTTGGCTGTCTTTCCAATAAAGTATTAAAAATTTATGATACGATAAAAAAAGTATGGTTCATTTTATTTCAGCATTTCTCAACATCTAAGACAAGATCCTCCAATTCATTAATCCAACAAGTTAATCCGTTTTCTCTCATTGTGATGAGTTTAAAGTTTCACAATAGCCTTGTTCTCTTCATCTACAAGAAACTCAAGCAGAAGCATGTCTTTGTGTATTTTCATGGGGGAGTCATGCTGGAAATTTGTCTGTTATCTGCTGTTGTACAATGCCCAGTGTCAACGTGGGAATTTCTAAGAGATGAGCGCCATAATTATCCCAACCAAACCGTATGTTAGAATAGAAGAACAAACATGTGGTCCGATGTGGATGTTTCATCCTATACATGCCACATTTTAACTAAGACGTTCAGAGCCATACAATCAACAATAATAATGGACGATTTCCCCGACCTTATCGCAATCCATGTGCATATGGTTCCAATAGGATACTTTTTTTGTGGTAGGGAGGTGAAGGCTGTTTACGCCCTGCGTGTGGGACTCCCAGAGGCAAACACGCAACCCACTAAACACGTCCCCTGTCAACCTGAGAACCTAGCCTGGAACCGTTTGACACATTACTTCGGGCTAGGCCTCGTGTTCCTACGCCTAGAAGCGCCTTCGGATTATGGAAATCTCTTCTCTAACGGCAGAGGAAGGAAGTGCTAGAAAAGAGATCCATCCATCCCAGATGCCTCCCAGCGCTCCACTAAAGCTTTTTTCAATATCAATTTTGCTGAGTAGGACCCTTCGCTGCTGACTCCACCTTTTGCAGTAGAAGAATGTGTGACAGGCGTCATCCGGTTCCCCTGAACAAAACACACAGTTAGGAGACCGCGCTCTGTCAATTTTGTACAGGTAGGATCGAAAACAACCGTGCCCGCTTAAGAGCTGGGTCAAGTAGAAATCGGTCTCACCATGCACTCGACTGAACCACGGCCTCAGATCAGGGATCAGACGTGCAGTCCACCTTCCCCTTGTTTCTTGCTTGCCAATCGCTGAGAGAGCGACGTCTCTCTTCCCTGGTGATCTCTTCGTTCTTCGCCTCTGCGTAGGCAAATACTTCATCGCTCTCTCGTAAGGAGGGTGATGGGTATCACCCCTGCGATTACCAGCACTGCCGACCGGGAGACCGTTCGATATGCGCATGAGGTTTGCAATGCTATTTGTCTCTGCACCTGTGCCAACCGCTTCCGGTGTCACTCTGCCGTGTCAGCTGCTGCCCTGATTTGTTGGAAAAAACTCATCTTCGAGTCTATCAGGACGCCCAGGTACTTTACTGCTGATTTCTATTCGACCAGCTCGTCCCCAATAGTGATAGGCCGTATTCTGGGGATTCTCTTCTTCATTAGGATGACCACTTCGGTTTTTCCCAGTGCCAGCTTGTATGCGTGAGCGGTCATCCGGTCCATTACCCTCCGCATTAACATATTGAGTCTGAGTTGCACATGGTCTACTGTGCGTCCAGCGACCAGCGCCGCGACATCGTCCGCATAACCGATCAAATGTGACTCATCCGACAGTTCAAGATGCAGGAGTCCATCGTAGGAGATGTTCCACAGGTCTGGGCCAAGGATAGAGTCCTGAGCGACACCTGAAGTAAGAATTGTACTTCGCCTACCCTCCTTCGAATCGTAGAGTAGGCTGCGGTCCTTCAAATAGTTCCTGAGAATCCGCATCCGCAGGTACACTGGTACTTGAAAACGATTTTCTGGCGCTTCCAGAATATCTACCCATCTAGCGTCGCTAAATGCATTTCGAACATCCAGAGTAACCAGCAGGACGACCCCTCGTGTGGAAATACTGTGAGACTCCGCACGTTGGACCGCGCCCACTACTCCAATTGCATCGGTGGTAGAGCGGCCTGCTCTGAAGCCATACTGCCGTGGAGATAGGTGCTAGGCAGTACGAATAACGTCAGCGAGTCTTCCCCTGTTAATTTTTTCAAAATCTTTTCCGGCCGTGTCAAGCATACACAATGGGCGGTATTACCTGGCGACTCGGGATCCCCTTTTCCCTTCGTAATTAGCACAAGTCTCGCCACCTTCCAGCACTCTGGGAACAGCCCTTCGCGCAGGCATGCGTTGAACATGTAGAGGATCATGTCAGGGGAAAAGTGGAAGACCATTTGTAGCACCTCAGCTGGAATCCCATCTGATCCTGGAGCCTTTCTGGCCTTCATAGACAAGACTGCTTTCTCCAATTCCGTTCTCGTGAAAAATGGAATTTCCGTTGGTGTTTCATAGTGAACAGCTTCAACGACGGCGGGATGGATGGGGAAGAGAGCCCGCACGATTTCGTCCATCTTTTCTGCCTCGTATGAGTGAGGTGACCTTTGGACACCGAGCTTCCGCATCACTATTTTGTAGCCCAGGCCCCATGGGTCTCTGTTCACGTGGTCCACCAGGTTTTGCCACCGGCTGGCCTTGCTGCTGCTGATAAGTCTACGGAGGCTATTTCTAGATGACTTGTAAGCAACTAATCGGATACATGCCTCTTTCCAGGTCCGAGCTCACTGTGCCTTTCGTCGTAGTTTGTGACACTCCCTTCGTTTTTCGGCAATTTCAGGTGACCACCAGTATACTGGAGGCTTACTGTGCCGGGGTCTTCGTAGGGACATTGAAGACCTGCAGGCGTATATAATGATTCTCATAGTTGAGTTAACGACATCTGTTGCCGCAGGTTCTCCGTTCTCCAGCGTTGGTTCCGACAGCGGTGATCGTGCCATAAGCACTTCAACAAACTTCTCAATATCCACTTTCTCAGTATTCCACCGGAGCGCAGAAGAACAAGCGCGTGGTCTTCGGGAAGCACCGTGATGGATCTCCAGAGCTATGTACTGGTGATCACTGGCCGAGTAATCCTCTAGCACTCTCCAATTTTTAACTGATTGTGCTTGGCACTCCGAAGCGAATGTCACATCAGGTATGGTGCCGACGCAACCCCATCGACGGAAATTAGGGGGATGGCCTGTGTTCAGTACGACGAGCCCAGTTCGTGGTGCCATGTCGAGGATCTGTTTGCCCCGAGCGTTTGACTGGGGCATGCCCCAATCGATTCCCTTTGCGTTGAAGTCACCTCCGACGAGCACATGGCCCTCGTTACTCGAAACAGCGTCCTCCAAAGCATTGAGCCTAAGTTGAAAGGACGACAACGATTCGTTCGGAGTGAGGTATACACTGAAGAGTATAGTTAATATAATACATTGCTACTTAGCTAGTGTATTAATAGGATACATTGCTCTCAAGAGATAAGCTCGGAGCTCACCAATGTGGGATTGATGGTATCTTATTATTTGTCAAAATGACTTTCTCTAGTACCGAAAATTGCAATCCTTGGTTCAAACTTGGTGAGCACTGCGGGATGATGATCACAGTTAGATCATCGGCGTAGCCTAATAGGATCGAACAAGGTGGTACCATTCCCGACAATGGCCATGACACGAGTAAATTAAAATACAACGGCGATCTTTGAATGACGCATTCTGAAGCTATATTGCTGCGAGAAAGGTCTTTACATCTTCAACGAATGACAAGCTTTTTTCATTACAGTTTTTAACCTGATAATTAATGAAGAATTAAAATTTATCATTTCATCATTTTATTAACGAATTGGTTATAGAGAATAGAATTTAATAAATAATAAAAATTTATTTGTGAACATTATATTCTACAAATTATTAATTCGATCGTATATCACGATGTGCATCATACCTAAAAAATTGAAATAAACGCTTTGATTTTGCATGAGCTATAGCCAAGCAACTAACAATTGACAATCATTTCCTTATAGATTAACTCAAATAACGAGCATAAAGTATTGGGAACGATGTGCAAAAAGAATGGGTTAAAACGTTCTTTAACTTTTGAAGCAACGATAAATAATGACAACCTGCATGATATTTTGCTTGCACATAAGAAACGAAAATTACAAGAACCAGAACGGCCAGAATATGAAACAAATGATATTCGGCTGAGAGATGTTCATGCCAGGACCCAACTATCGGGAAATTATAAAAGGCTTACATCAAAGGCCATAAGTAGAAAATCATCAAAAGGTGGTCATGAAAAAAATGACACTACCAATTTAGTACCAGAAACAAAACTGCAAGAAAATCAACCCAAATATGAGGAAGAATTACGAAACGTTGAAATACAGAAGTCGAATGAAGCTACTATGAAAAAGGAAAACTTGGTGAAAAACTCATCACCAGCCACATACTTTGCTGAAAGAACGGCGTTGTCTAATTCGATGCAAAGCAATAGCGAAAACAAAAAACGTTCTAAGGCTATTTCGGTATGTCTTAAAGCTAACAAACCGATTGCAAATGCTGATTTCGTAAATTTTTCCGATAAAATTTTACAGAAAAACGAAGTTAATGAAATTCCATCAATGATATCAGACATTTCAAACAATGTTATTAAGGAATATCGTGATGCCAGCAGTAATTCAATTATCTGCAATGCAGAAAGTGTAGATAGTAAATGTACGCAAAATGATTCTCCGCAAATAAGTCACCAGGAACAGTTAAATGAGCCGAGCAAAACACAAAATACTGCCAATGATTTGGAGTTGACTCAAGATACTCACGTTTGTTTTTTCTCATTGATACGCGATATATTTTGTTCAACATCAAATCACAGAATTCACCTAAAAGATTTGAAGGAGAAAGTCTGCACATGGCTATCAAACCCGATTACGGCATTAAACGATTGGTACAATCATGCTGCTAACTGGCTGTCGTTGATTGATTCAGCAATCCACTTTCTCGCGGGCGATTTTTCTGAACAACCAAGTGATTTTGTTCCTTATTTGGAGTTTAAAGTTCAATTGGACATATATCAATGGATAGGAGCAGGAAGAGACTCTGATCAACTTTTGCTTCAGCTTTATAATTATTGGCTAGCTAGACGATTTGAAATGGATAAAAAACCATCAAAGAAACATGATGATTCATTTGGACCATCGGTAGACATAGAGGAAATCCTATTGGATGAAAAGCTATTTACTCCTCCGCCTCCGAAATGCCCAACGCAATGGACAGTACAGCCGTATACACCAGAAGAAATTTTAGAATTTCGAGTGCAAGAAAAAAAACGTTTCGAAAATCCTCATCGTGCTTTTACTTATAGAATGCATGGCTACGAAAGCGTAGTCGGACCCGTAAAAGGTATTTATACACAGATGTTTGCACTAACAAAGGCAAGAGGACACAACATGCTGATAGCTGACCGACCCAATTTTGTAACCATTTTGACATTAGTGCGTGACGCAACAGCTCGATTGCCTAATGGCGAAGGTACGAGAGCTGACATTTGTGAGCTTTTGAAATCATCACAGTATATAAACCCACAGGCGCAAGATAGTATATTGCAGACTATCGTAAGTGGCGCCCTTGACAGAATGCATACAGAGCACGACCCATGTGTTCGGTATGACCCAAAACGTAAAATTTGGATATATCTTCATAGAAATAGAACAGAAGAAGAATTTGAGATTTTCCATCAACAACATCAGGGTGTGGGAAAGCTGAAAAAATCAGCAAACAGAAAAATCAAACAGAAGTTCCCAAAGCTGGCTTCGTCAGAAGATTCGCTAATTGTTTCTGCGGCAAATAATAGTTTTGTAACGAAGCTCCTACCGACGCTGAGCTCAATTCATCCTACCATTTCTCAGACTTTAGTTACAAGCAACACAACATTAACCACTTCAAAAATTACATCAAAAAGTCAAATAAAGCCCGAACTAGTTCCAATAAAATCGAATGCAATTATCTCTGAGAAACGTCCTCCTTCCGAGGGTGTTACATCATCAGCAACAAGCTCGTCTCCTGCTTATCAGACACTGCCTACATTAATTGTGGATAGCAGTCTTCAGAAATTTGCAACAAAAAAGGCTTCTACGCTTCAAATCAACAATTCCAATATGGCAATAGGTAATATAGCAGCTGATGGTACTGTCTTACAAAAATCGCCTTTGCTACTTTCAAATATTAATACTGATGGCAAGCAAATATCCATAACAATACCATCAACGGCAAAGTCTGTGAACTACCAGTCACCAACGCCAGACAGAAAAGCAATTAAATCAATTCCAATAAACGAAAATCCTTTACCTGAAACAGCATCTAAAGGAACCCATGGAAGCCCAGACGTTTCAAATTCACTTAGTTTCGATACAATCGATGAGGTAGGTTTAATTTCTACATAACATGTCATGCGTGACTTCTAATTATATTTTTATTTCAGCTTTCTGTTAAATCTTTGAGCAATTCTCAAAATTTGACTACGAAAATATTTAAGCCGAATCAAACAATTATACAAACCACGAATAGTCTGAAGCATGTTAGCCTACCAGCATCAGCTAAAAACTTGTTGAGGGTTTCGGCATCAACTAGTCAAGCTGGAAAAAGTTTAATAAGTCCGCATATTGCTGCGACAAATATATCTCTTCAACACCAAAAAATTCATAGCAATATTAACTTGCCTAACGTTTCTGTCCAACAAAATATGTGCCAAACGAATTTCGCCAATTTAACTAACTATCGCCCACAGCATAAAACAACAATTGTCAATAGCATGATTCGAACAAATCAGCTATCAGCATTTCAACAAAAGCAACGACAAAAAACGATAAACTTGCAAAATGCTGTAATGATTTCTAGTAACCAGGTTGTACAAGGTGAGCTTCAAGGCAAGCAAGTTATAATTCCTCAACAAGGAAACATGCAAAAGCAGAAAACAATTATATGTACTGGCAATAGTCCTTCTGTATCTACAACTACATCGCTATCATCGCCTGTATGTTCGTCGGGAAGTACCATTAACTCTACGTTGATGACACCTCAGATAATACGTATTCAACAAGCAATACCTTATACTGGATCACGATTACAAACAATCAGCACAACAAATTCGCCCATACAGGACGATAAAATCCTACAAGCTGCGAAAAAACAACCAAAGGTACATATTTCATTTTCATTTTAAATTTTAGAAAATCTCATTGGGTTCATTTCATTTGCCAAGTCAAGCCATTATCTAAATTGAATTTGTTCACATCTATACGTTTAGTATATCTTTGGTCCAAAACTACGAATAATTGAAGCATGCAAGCTGTACTCTTAAAACTTTAAATTCAAGCGCTCCAGTGCAACTCGGAACGATTTGGTCGTGTGGTGACACTTTGAGTGGTGGCTCTTTAAGTTTGGATATAAATCATTTGCAACACCTTCTATATCCACTAGATAAGTTGTATATCCTTGCCGCAAATAAAATCCTGCTGTTGTTGTATTGGACCGGTTTCAACAGGACAGGATTTAATAAGCTTTTTTAAATTCAGGATTCTTATTTGAAATTCTCTTTCCATCTCCTGTATCTTGAAATTGGTATCTTCCTCTAAATGCTGCAAGCTGTTTGTCCACTGCTATATATTCAGAGGAGTTATAAAATTTGGATAAATGCTAAGAACAGAGTTATCTAACAGCCGTCTTTTACATCGAACTTACCTAATGTCAAATCTCATATTTGATTATATTTTAAGCGTTTTGTATGGGAAGATCTAAAAAGAGGTTTTCCTGTTTTTTTATCTGACGTATTTTCGGTGCTTGCTTGGGCCAGCTGGTATTATCAGTATGATACGAATAAAAATATCGATATTGCTCCAATCAGCGACAAAATACGCTTGCGTTGCCAGCTAAGAGTAAGGTAAGGTATCACGCCTGACATCAAAGAGTTGAAATGAAATGTTTGATGAACTTTGAAAATACATATTCTTAAAATTGAGTCGAAATCGACCCGAAACACTATGAAAATTGTCTTTTTCAAAAGTTAACTTGCATATGTCAAGTGTTCTTGCTACAAATATTATTACCAGAGACGTTTCGCATGTTCATTTAGCTAGTCTTTTTTTTGCCTCGTCATAATATATATTTGCGGAAAGCAAAAATTCTAGCTAGTAGTACCCATTGGAGTAAAGGCACAAACTTTTCGCGGCCACAAGTAAGAAGGTTGGGCTTTACAGTGTTGAATGTGACGCCATGTGAAGTCAGAAGAATTTCTGAAGATATATGCCATGGCGAAAAGCCTCCCCAACTACTTGTAGTTAATAAGCAGATTGATTCAGAAGTGTTAATGTTGTAGAAAGCAAAGCCTGCTGACATGTTAGCTTCAGAGCAAAGAGATACGTCTGGCGATCAGACTGCCCCACAACGGTTGATCTAGTACGTTACTAATGATGAATTGCTATTTTTTTTTTATGGACTGGTTCTAGTAATTAACAAATTATTGATTGAACCAATGAAATATATTGATTGAACCAATGTTTTATATATCTTTAGATGCCAATGCATAGAATGTAATTGTATTGATTATTTTTAGATTCACCCACAACACGCTACCAGTCAACAGTCAGTTGTAATTAAAAAACAAGGAACCTTGCATCAAGTACAAAAACAAACCTGCTTAACTACTTCAACGAATGTGCCTTGCACTTCAGTTACCAGTAGCACTGCTAAAGTTTCAACACCTGTTTTGTCAACAACTGTAAAGGATAACTCTAGTGCGATGATAAATTCCAATATTTCTCATCAAACACTGACTCAAGTAAAACAAGAAGGAGGTGCAGGTCAACAAATTTTAGAAAAGCCAACACAAACAGTGACAAGGATTATAAAACCCGGAGGGTCTATAATTCATTCATTAGCCAGTGTGTCTGGAATAAGAACACAAGTGGGAAATCCACTATTGACAAAAGTTATTACAAACAATCCTGCTCAAATAGTTTCGTTAGAAAGTCTTCTGCAAAAACAAGGAGTCAATTCAACTTTACGTTTGGCTGGGTGCAAAACGAATCAGAGCAATATGCTACAACTTGCACCTCAATCATCTCAGTTGCCGCAATATACAGTTGTGTCACAAGGGCGGAATATTATATCTGTTTCATCAGCACAAAGAATGGCTCCTACCAGTGCAGCAGGAACTGGAAATATTTTAACAAGCTTAAGCTCTATTTCAAGTGGCAAAGTCAATGACCATGTCTTAACTACTCAAAATTCAACGATTAGCCAGTCACAAGCTCAAAATGTATCAAAAATAAGGACCAATCAAATACACACCATGAATTCTCCACAGTTAGTGAATACGAAAGTACTGGGCAAAACAGCATCTGGTAGTATTCGAATGGTTAATGCATCTAATCTCAACATAGCACACATTCGTGGAAAGCCAGTAATTATAGCTAGTAAACCAACAAATTTGACTGGACAGCAGAGCACTCAAGGAGTGTTATTGCCTAACCCAATAAATAGCGGAAATGTTGTTATCGGAGCACAAACTTTGAAACTTCAAGGAAATATCATTACTCCGGTAAGTAGGATTGTATTTGCCAGATGTAAGAATTTGAAAGATCATAGAATATAAAATTAAAACATGCGTCCCTTTGAGTATAATACAATTAGTATTGCACAGTATTGCAAATAAAAAATAACAAATGGATCCCGTGTAATATAATTTGGCAAAAAAAAAAAAACAATGATGTAAATGATTATGTATATTTTTTTAATCTCCGAAAATACTTTTTTGAAGAATATTGATTGATTCATTGGTTATTTCGCAGATAACGCATTTCAACCTTTAAAGGTTTATTGTTCACTATTAGCTTTTCCCTGTACATTTCGATGCATGCTCCAATCTTCCTCTCATCAGGAGAAGCTTCGAAATTCGAGGCCCTGGAAGTTGACTTCAAAGAATATTGTGTTTTCTTTTCTCATTTCCTTTAGGGACCTGTCATTGAAATTCATTTTCATTACACTAAAGGGATCAGGGTCGATGAATGCAATCAAAGCTCCTCCCCTTCTAATTGATCCACCTGCTCAATACCCTCGATGCTTGCGTCCGCAATCAACTTGTTGAGTGCGTCACAGCTATCAATGTAATCATTGAAGATTCTAGAGAATTTAAGGCTGGTTGTCTATTAGATAAGAGCTTTAGTTTGAGACAGCTTCTCTAATTTAACTTACTCACTGTGACCGATTTAGTGGTTCTGTCTTTTCCTTCTTGAATGATTCTTGATGTTGTAGATGTTGCTACTATTTCTATCACTGATTGAAGTGGCAAGAGGCTTAAGACTTCCTCGAGGCCTACCGTTGGACATTGCCTTATGGGTCCGGTTATACAGACACATCCCAAACGCTGAACTGGATAGTTTTTATATCACACATTTCCCTTTGTATTTTACTCCGGTTAGAACTGGGATATCACTCGCATACGCAAACTAAGCGAGCGCTGACTAAGATTTCACGTTACAACGACCCAAGAGGGGTGGCAGAACACCACCTTGTAAACATCCAAAATGCCTATGAGGAAATAGTTCACTCCCATTTTCACTAGCGTCTTCCTCACATCATTGTGACTGGTAAAAATGGACATGTATTTACTTCTTTACAATCTAAGCATTCTTGGACTTTACGATTTAACTCGTATAACACGGTATCTTCTGTAATTTTTCGGAAGATTTTTTAAACAACCGAAGTTAAACTAATCGGTCAGCGCACCTTTGGAGTTGTTTTCACTTTCTTACTCAAATAGCCCCCTTCTATTCCCAGTGATTTGAAGGCTGGAGTGAGTTTAAATCTCAAATTATACCTTTTGCCATTCAAGATTTTACAGATTTCTTCCACTCCTAACTGATTAGTATTTTTCCTTTTACCATTTCATCAATCCCATCATTAATTGTAACGCTTCCAGAGAAATTGATTTGAATGAACAGTTGAGGGAACTTTACAGTTTCAGTGAGCTTGCCGTCACTTTTTCGTAGCGCAGAGTCATAGTTATTTTTCTGCTTATCAATTGCTTTGTGTAGACTAGGTTTCACAAGTGTTTACATATAATTCACGCAAAAATATCTAGAACTGTGACATTTTACTTTTGGGATTTGTTTCCCATGCTGTAAGAATTCTATGCATGATACGTTTTGCAATATTGCAGAGCTTTCGCTCCTCCATTTTGAATTTTGCTTGCCCTTCATTCCTCCTCAAAGATTGTTTGTCCCCACTATAACGCGTCCACGACAGCTTTCTTCCAAAGCATTCACAATAGCCTTGTTTACTTCATCTAGGATTACTCGCGTACAAAACTGTTTCTTAGGGGTTAGGGGTTAGTTTTTCCAATATGTACCACATAATTTTAAGGTCATAGCCGACATGGCGGTTTACTTTACGACA
The DNA here is from genome assembly GCA_954870665.1 of Stratiomys singularior. Classification (NCBI taxonomy): domain Eukaryota; kingdom Metazoa; phylum Arthropoda; class Insecta; order Diptera; family Stratiomyidae; genus Stratiomys; species Stratiomys singularior. Next base: position 64,325,157 of record OX940881.1, read on the forward strand.
AACTATTGATAGGTGCATCTAGTACCTTCTGTCGTATTAGTGTAACAAATAAAGATAATCATATTTGATTTAATTGCGAACTCATGTACTTCACCACCTCTTTCATTCGTATAGATGCTCCCCCAAAACTCATCTGTATTGGCATGGCATCCAATGAAGAGTAGTTTATTCTTCATTCAAAAGTTCTACTATTCTTTGTCTTTCCAGGTGTAGATTTTGTTCCATTTCTCCTGAAAAGTAGGCTGATATAATAGCTTTGTCGCGGACATTACCGTTCACCGTAATGGATGTTCTAAGTCCCGTGTTAAGTATTCTGGAAGACATAAATAATTAATATTTTGCCCTCTCTTTACATCCGCTGTGGGCGGATCCGGCTGCTCTAAATAGACTACAGTGGAATCGCAAGTGTCAAGGCCTCTGGTAGGATTCTCATGAGTCCAAGGTCCTTGAATCAGTGCTAGTCCTATTTTATGTTTTGTGGACTTTGGTTTGAAGTCAGCCGGAGCCGCCTTCGCATGCTCAAGGTTTACCTTTTCTATACGAGGTACATCACTAATTGAAGGATCCAGATCAGCGGACAGGGTAATCAGCGGCTAGCGAGCGGAACTCGATATCTTCACTTTTTGAAAACTTTAAATTCTTGGATAGTTTCTTTTCAGAATCCCTAATTGGATGACATATTTCATGAGATCTCTCAATATTGCCCAAAAAGACTTCCTGACTTTCTTTTTTTCTTCATCGAACTTTTTCATTTTCAATATCAGTTTACGCTCTTCAGTTTGATGGTAGTGAATGATTTCACTAATGCCTCGTCTAGCAGAATTAACAAATCTGTTTCAATAAGCATTTCTTAAATTGCAGTGTTTGGGTTTGGCTGATTTTATCACGTGTAAGCTAACCCATTGTTACGTCGAAAATCAGATAAAGATTAATATTTTGTTCTTATTGACTAGTTTTAAGTTAGTATGTTAAAGGAAGTCTGGAAGTCTGTTATTGCTGTCTCGCACCTTAGGATATACAATAGCATCACATTAATGATGGCTCGATTCCTACGACCATGGATATTTAGGTATGTTGACGTTATGCTAATAGAACTCGAGGCCAAGATTATTGCGCCGCTCTCTCTGTCTCTCTCTCTGGAATCAGAAATAAAATTCATATTCTAGTGACTGTAACGCACTCACTTAAATGTTTGAGGTGAATATGTTTAACTTTCTTAACGCTTCGACGTCTCCTTTCGTATTCGCAGAACCATTCTCTTGTCAGTGACCTCTTTCTGAGTGAAGAGACACTACCTTAGAGTCTGTGTGGTGCGCCGAATTATGGAGCTTGAATAAAACGAAGGCATCCAGCGATGTTTGATAGTTCAGGGGTTTATTCCTTGACCATATGTAAAGTCTCACACAGTCGCGGTACCAGGGTGGACGGATGACTCGAAAGTCCTCTTAAAGTGTTGCTCAGTTTGGCAGCCGGAAGCTAAAGAATGGCAAAGATTGATATCTTATTCAGTTTAAAACCAGTAGGCCCGCCATCGGTCTCATCCCCTTGAAAATCGTTATTTGCTACGATTTGTTATGGATAATCATTTGTTGTAGATAATCAAACGGTTACGATTTGTTATGGATAGTCATTTGTTGTAGACAATCAAACGGACCCTTCTTCCAGGATCGCCCGCAGTTTTTTTACTTGTTTATTCATGCTTCTGCTTTTGTAGTTGACCTTTTGAACTTATAGAATAAGTTGAAGCAGAGTTGAACTTCCGTTATCTTTTTACACGGCCTTGTTCGCTAACTTTGAATGCATCCACTTGGGATGGGTTTTGCCCTATCTCTTCACGGATGGCAGAGGCTTCCTGAGCAGTAATACCCTGCTCCCCCGATTCGATTGTTGCTTTTCCTTCGTGTTCGCGCTTCTCTGACGCTTACGCTTCCTCTGTCCTGTCACCTTTAGCGTCCATGCTAGCTAGTTTGTTGATGTATGAAGAAAACCTGTTTTCGTTATTATTGTTTGCTATACATAAGACACCGTCCCATACCCGCGTAAAATATCACTGCCAGTTCGATGATTAGCGCCTTCGTGTATAGTTTTTCCAAGTTTAGCACGAACATTTACATGATTGGTTAGTTTAATCATATTGTTTTTTTTTGCAGAAGTGTTCCAATTGTATTTGCTTCTATCCTCTCATATCTATTAATTTTGCAATTTAGGTTTGTTTATCAAAGCATAATTATGTTGTAATTTTTAACTGTAAAATTATGTGATAGACTAGATGTTCCTTTAATTTTCTTTACCTAAAAGTGCATCTACTGTTTATCGGGTTTAACTGCATAATATGTACATTTGAAAAATATTTAATTTGTGTTTGTTCGTTTTTTAAATATACAATCCACAACAATTTCTTATATTTCATAGGCGAATGTTCAAGTGCTAAGTCAATCTGCGTCAACTCAATCGCAAACAGTAGTCCTAGGAAATCAAATCATTAAAGTTCAACAAACTTTGCCAATAAAATCGCATGCAGCTACTCCAGTCACAGGTATAATAACAAGCACTTTGAACAGTACACGAGTATCTGCCCAACCAGTGTCGCTTGCAACTGCAATAACGGGAGGCAACCATGGGGAAAATAGCTCAAGTATTGCTTCGCTAGGGTCCAAGACTGTTGTGTTAGGTTCTGCAGGACAAACTTTCCGAGTACAACCGACAACACATGTTAACGCCCAAACAGTATGCAGTACGTCTCAGGCTCAACAGATGTTTATATCATCCGCATTAAAGGTAAGTTTCAGCAATAATGATTTTTAATTACCCTCTTATTAACCAGTAATGACATTCGAAAGTGCAGTTTTGCCATAAATCTCTCGTTTATTTATCCTCTTCTCTTTTGCATATGATTGTCGTAGAAAGAATTTCCATCGAGAAGTAAATGCTAAGTTAGGTTTAATTCACATATTGAAAGCAAGAATGAAATATTGGTGCTCCAAGCATATAAATCTAGTTGATTGTTTGTCTGATAAAGGAATACATTAGGTGACCGACTGCTTGAAGTGCGGATTGGAGTCGGCAAAAATAATTCTTTTTCTACATCGGATAATATGAATTGGGATCACATATAAAATGAATAATTGGTTTAGAAACCACAATGATTATACTTTTTTTTAATAAGTACAAGGGTATGATTTACGTAGCGTCCTATTAAAACAGTACTAAATATACTGTGTATTTACAAATTTTACCCTTAAAAAGTGATTTTACGTTTTTTATTATTTTCTTATACTGAAACTACGACGATTGGTCCGATGAAGATTTTATGTTTTATGAGCTTATGTGGAGATTTAGGAGTGTGGAAAATCAGGGTTTACCGGGCAATTTTCGTGATTCATTGAAATAATTAGAAGTGCCTTGGTGGTAGCAGTACGTATGGCCGAACGAAAATTGGTCGTTCCATTCATTGTCATTAAGGGAAACTGAAGGTCGCTTCCCGGAAAATGAACCGTCGTACGCAAAGTACAGCAAAAACCATTAATGAACATACGAATCGTGGATGTTCATAACGAGGTGTTCAATCATCTCTATTATAGACCTTAAACTAAAATCTTCTATCAGAAACTGTGGTGGCATGATGCAACTATACGGATGATATAGTAATTCTGATAAGGTGAAAGTCCGAAGGAACACTGTGTGACATATGCAGGGCGATTTCGAAATTGTGGCTCATAAGGCCAAGTGCGCTTAGATGATGTATGGATTGGTCGGATACATTAGGAAAACGAGATTCGGATTATTTGGTTCTAGCACGAAGCATTTCTACGTATACCAAATGTCTTCCTGGCTATTCCACTTCACTATTCCTATTCCGGCTATTCCTTAGCATTGGTATTGAGGATACAAAACTGTTGCTGTACTAATTGATAGCCATGCAAGTTTGGAGGTGCAAGAATCACTCATGTATAATGTTGAAGGAATAATATTTTTGTGAATAACATCGAAAATTTTTCTTGACGCCTATGACAATGGAGAAGAGCAAAGTAAGGGTATCTACTGAGATCCTCGTGAGACATTCTTCACTCAGTGGATACACAACTCGTTAGAAGATAACGTTGTCACAAATACAATCAATCCTTTGACGTAATTTTTCATTGGTTTTTTTATTTTCCTATGCGGAAAATATGGTTTAGGTTATTGCTTTAGTTCCTCCTTTATCAGCTATGATTGAATTTCTTACAAGTAAACTTCTTTATGTCATTGCTTACTTTTCAATTGATTTTCTCTAGGTTAAACCCCAAAAATATTTTTATTACTTTGTTCTATTAATCAACGTTTAAAGAGATCAGTCGCAATTTCACCTTATTGCGGGTATTCTTCAATCTTTTTGTTTATGTTACCATGTTGTAATAAGGTTTTTTATTTGAATTAAGAAAATATATAGAAGAATTTAATATATAAATATTAATCTTTGCAATTCGATAAAGAGTATTCCTTAACCCATTATTTTAGGGAGCCAACATGAAGACTTCAACTAATGGTCAGCAAAGAGTTGTTCTAGCAGTTCAAGGTGGTGGACAAATTTTACTTCCCACTGGATTTCAAGGGGGAGCAATCAATCTAAAATCAGTTCAAGGAATAAAAGTCATATCGGTGACGCAACAAAACAAAGGTAAATGAATATTCATATAGAAAGATTGTGGCTTCTCAATTTATAATTTATACAGTAAATTAAATTATATCACAACTATAAACCAGTTTTTCCGAATAAGTTATTCAGAGAAGACTGATGAGAACGCTAAAGAAGAATCTATTCCATAGAAGATTTTATAGAGGCATAAGATATAGAGAGACCCTAACCGTTTACATGAGCGTCTGAAGTCCTAAACTTCTATTTTTCCTCCTCCATTCGTTCCTGAAGTAGATTCATATGCAACATGATATCCGAAATTCTATCGGTATCTCAATGATTTTCGAACAATAAGAAACACATATACATACTTACAAATAATTAATATTCACAACGACATTCCAATCGTAGGAAAAAAGATGAGCACTAAGTTCAGATAAATAAGTTAATCAATTAAAACAGCTGGAATATGTACTATTTTTATATATTAATTTGAAAGGCATATATATGCCTTGCAATTAGAAATAATTCACCAATGTCATTTGTGACAATTTCACATTAAAGTTCCCTTAGTGAATTTGATGAATTTTGTACTGTAATTGTAAATAAGATGACAACCATTAACCATCTTCGGTTAATGAATAGAGCACCCTGAAAATTGCTACTACTTTATTCAGTAGCTCATCCGCTCTTTCGCTTCTTCTTTGGGCTCCCACCACTGATTTGCACGTAACACTATTTTTATGCAGCTAATAAAATTAGTTTAAATTCCGATTCAATTTCAAGACCTTTTCAGGTTATTAAAGCATTCACTAACTTAGCAAATAAATATCTACAATTCATTCAACTTATTTAAATTAGTTAGACTTCCACATCTCTCGCGTGTTAAAATTCAACAGTAAACTGTTAATCAACAGAGTCAGTATTTATTTTACTTACTCATGATTAATAGTCTTCGGGAAAGTCGTAGTATTATTTATAGTTTAAGGTATATGAACGTATCTATATGTATAGATATACGTACGTATCTAATATAACGTATCGAAATGTTTTGGCGCTTTAAGTGGGTAGTATTGTTAATTTTAGATATTTTAAGCGTATTTTTAAGAATTTTTTTGACAAGACTATAAATATAAATTTTATTCTGCCCAAAGTACATAATATTCGTAATTGAGCCTCAGCCAATATTCGTAGACACCAAAAAAAAATAGTTTTGTGGTGCACAGCATAACTCATCACTCAATTATCATCAGTTTCCCGATTTAACCACGTCGAGATTACCTGAGTGTGCGTAATTTGAAAAGGATCAGATAAATAGATTTTGAGGTAGAGCTTTCACCGACTTTCAAAAAGCTGTGTTGGAAATACACGTTTAAAAAATCGTAGATATTTTCCTCTTATGCTTATACATAATCATCAATTCCTGGTCCGTAGTGTGAAAGGGTGCTGGCGAAAATATCCAAAGAATCCTGTTTTTCTTGCTTTCTTCCAATTCTTGCCTCTCTAGATTCATCTTCAGCTTTTTTCCGTTTTCACTACACGAGCGTCAAGAGACAGCCGGTTTTATAGCGCGTCGAAGAGCAGAGTTGTATAATCAGTTGAGCAGTTGCATGCCATTCGTGAGTTTTTCTCCAATTGCCCTAAAATGTTAACTGAACGTTCTTGAACAGTCTTACTATCGAATTAAATAATAATAAAAAAATGCAAAAAACAAAATAAAATACGAAAATCCTCCCTTAATATTTTGTATATACCTACAAAAATGTTGGTTCCATTGAAAAGCATTTAATTAAAATGTCATTCTTATAAAGTTTATGATTTTGATAATGTTTTTGTTGCTGTTACACACTTGTGTAGCATATTCTGCATATATTGCATACAAATTCCATACCATACCATATTCTGCATATATTGCATACAAATTCCCTATTTTCAATTATAAATTTCCTTTAAATCTTATTGGTAATAGGAAGAAGCTTTTGGGTTTAATATTTTTTTAATGTACATTTATCAAAGGAAGAATACAAAAAACTTAACATTTTCCTAAGAAAAATACCCTCGAACATCTGTACAGTACAAAAAGTACAAGATTCAAATATGAAATTCACTAAATTCTTCGAATCTTATTCTTCTCGATGACTTGTAAAGTAGAAGAAGTACAACATTATATGAACATAATTTTTTTTGTGGTAGGTAGGTGAAGGCTGTTTACGCCTTGAGAGTGGGACTCCCAGACTCAAAATGCTTTTGGACTACCCACTAAACATCTGCCCTGTCAACCTGAGAACCTAGCCTGTAACTGTTTGACACATTACTTCGGGCTAGGCCTCGTGTTCCTACGCGTAGAGGCGCCTTCGGATTATGGGAATCTCTTCTCTAACGGGAAGGAAGGGAGAGGAACGAAGTGCTAGAAAAGAGATCCATCCATCACCGATGCCTCCCAGCGCTCCAATAAAGCTTTCTTTAGTATCAGCACTGCCCGAGCATATTGCGCCACGCGATTCCAATTCAACTGTTCAACTGTCCAAATCAACTGTTTTCATCATTACTACGACCATACTTTCCGGACAGAGCTCTCCAATTTCACTGAGGAGGTCCCCTCGCTACTGGCTCCACCTTTTACAAGTAGGACCGAAAATAACCGTACCCGCTTAAGAGCTGGGTTAAGTAGAAATCGGTCTCACCATGCAATCGACTGAACCATGGCCTCAGATCAGGGATCAGACGTGCAGTCCACCTTCCCCTTGTTTCTTGCTCCCAGGACTGTTGCCAATCGCTGAGAGAGCGACGTCTCTCTTCCCTGGTGATCTCTTCTCTTCGTTCTTCGCCTCTGCGCAGGTAAATACTTTATCGCTCTCTCGTAAGGAGGGTGATGGGTATCACCCCTGCGATTACCAGCACTGCCGACCCGGAGACCGTTCGATATGCGCATGAGATTTGCAATGCTCATTGTCTCTGCACTTGTGCCAACCGCTTCCGATGTAACTCCTTGCTGAGAGCGTCGCCCCACAGTTCTAATCCGTAGAGTAGAAGCGACTGCGCAATGCTCATTAAGAGTCCTCTCCTTGATATGGTGGGCCCCCCTATGTTGGCCATTAATCGGGTGAGTGCCGTCACACGCGCTGCAGCTTTGTCAGCTGCTGCCCTGATTTGTTGGAAAAAACTCATCTTCGAGTCTATCAGGACGCCCAGGTACTTTACTGCTGATTTCGATACGACCAGCTCGTCCCCAATAGTGATTGGCCGTATTCTGGGGATTCTCTTCTTCATTAGGATGACCACTTCGGTTTTTCCTAGTGCCAGCTTGAATGCGTGAGCGGTCATCCGGTCCATTACCCTCCGCATTAACATATTGAGTCTGAGTTGCACATGGTCTACTGTGCGTCCAGCGACCAGCGCCGCGACATCGTCCGCATAACCGATCAAACGTGACTCATCCGACAGTTTAAGCTGCAGGAGTCCATCGTAGGAGATGTTCGCTGTGCCTTTCGTCGTAGTTTGTGACACTCCTTTCGTTTTTCGGCAATTTCAGGTGACCACCAGTATACTGGAGGCTCAGTGTCGGGGTCTTCGTAGGGACATTGAAGACCTGCAGGTGGATATAATGATTCTCATAGTCGAGTTAACGACATCTCTTGCCGAAGGTTGTCCGTTCTCCAGCGTTGGTTCCGACAGCGGTGATCGTGCCATAAGCACTTCAACAAACTTCTCAATATCCGCTTTCTTCTCAATATCCGCTTTCTCAGTATTCCACCGGAGCGCAGAAGAACAAGCGCGTGGTCTTCGGGAAGCATCGTGATGGATCTCCAGAGCTATGTACTGGTGATCGCTGGCCGAGTAATCCTCTAGCACTCTCCAAAATTTAACTGATTGTGCTAGGCACTCCGAGGCGAATGTCACATCAGGTATGGTGCCGACGCAACCCCTTCGACGGAAATTAGGGGTATGGCCTGTGTTCAGTACGACGAGCCCAGTTCGTGCTGCCATGTCGAGGGTCTGATTGGGGCATGCCCCAATCGATTCCTCTTGCGTTGAAGTCACCTCCGACGAGCACATGGCCCTCAATACTCGAAACAGCGTCCTCCAAAGCATTGAGCCTAAGTTGAAAGGACGACAACGATTCGTTCCGAGTTAGGTATACACTGAAGAGTTCCCGAACAACATAAATACATTAGCATTGCACTAAAAGACTCGATGGTGTAATTGTGAAGCCTCTCTTCCTTGCTGCTTGTTATTATTGAGATTCAACGCGATGTTTGTAATTTACTGACGGCTTGGATTGGATTGAGATATTTACTAGCCTATTTGAGATTTCATGGGTTTTCTTGTGTTGGCAACTGTTAAAAGTTAGTTAACAGCAGTTAAGTTGAATATATTTTGAATATATTAAGTTAAATTTAGATATATTAAGATTGATATATCTAAAAGTCGCCAAAAATGAAGACGTATACCATGTACTTAAATCGTAGGAGTCGTGTTTTTTGCGATTGGGTTACTAGACAACGCAATAAAAATAGTCTTAGATACACATGGGTTCTATGTATAACGTTGTTGCAAGGTATTTTATGACAAACGTGCTTGAGTTAATGAAAGACTGATTCAATGTTCCACAAACGATTGCAGCTCTCAAAACATGATTTGTGTCAAGAAAATTCATTTTTACATGTTGTATGATTTCCCGGATTATAATACAGAGTAGATATGTATTTGTAAAGGTTGCAAATTTTTAGTCTTCCGCAGACTCACTCTGCGAATCAAAAGATTATAGATTTATTCTCGACTCATCATTTGGCCATCTGAAAACCCGACTATTTCACATAAAATATCAGTAATCGTAAAATTGCTGCTGAAAAAGGGAAATATTATGAATTTCGAAAGCGCAATTATTCAGGCTTCATGCAAAATTGACTCCGCAAGGTTATAAATAACAAAAATCAAAAAGAAGAATAACAAAATAAATACAGAAATATTCTTAAAGGCATTAAATTCATAGTTGAATATGATGTTAAGCTTCCTTTACGCAGTCGTATCAATGGAAATATACTTTAAAATATTTATTTCAAACCATTTTTATTTTTAAACGTCTGTAATTTAAACCCTTATTTGTTTATAGATAGCGTTTTAAATACCAAGCCATTCCTCCAAAAATCCATTGAGCAATGTTTGAACTACTCAATTGTGTAGGTTCGTATTTCAATCCAAATATGTCGCGAAAAATGGCAAAATTGAAGTAATAAGTTTACATGAATGCGAATATTTTAAAACGCCTAGAAACAAACATGTGCATAATATGCACATGATCAATGGGGTATTTTACTTTGTATGTGTCGTTTCAAGGCTAGTTTCTAGATTTTGCCTTCAACTTCCTCATATTTTTGATCACATTCTACAATTTCGGCATCTTACGTTTGCCTGCTGAGTTTCGTTCTGCAGTCCTCATAAAATCTGAGAGTCATTTCCACATTTGAATCAAAAGGCTTCCTTCAGGGAAGCTTCATTAGTCACTTCTGGCTCGTCAAATATTATAACATACAAGTTAGTATTTTTTCATGTCTCCCCCATAGCATAACACAGGCCTTTAATAAAGATTCGAATATTCTATTTTGAGATTCTATTTCGATTAAATCGAATTTATTTGCAATTTTTATTCCCGAGTATGCAGCTGTATGTCAAAGTCCAGATCGAAAATCACCCTAATAATCATTTATTTTGACAGTTTTGTCTTATGATCTCGACAGGGTTTCCTACTACTTGTTGGGATAGTAACTTAAGTTTCTTTTATAATTAGGTTTGTTTTTAAAAATATTTAACTACTAGTTTTTGGAGCTGGTTCATTAAAATTTCCAAAATAGTATCTAAAACATCGTAATCTGATAGGTAACAGGACATGTATTTTTTAGATATCAAATCTCACAAATAGTCTCACTCATCTCACAAACACTGCTTTTGATAAGACTTCGTTTCTTTGTGCATCATATGCTTTTGCGAGAGGTTTGCATTGGGTTTGCTGATTTACCGTTGCATGATTTTATACAGTACATTTTTTATAATGTTGTATGCTTGCTTGAAATCAAAAAAGATTTGATGACCGTCGTTGGTTTTCTCCAATCATCAGTTCAGCATATAATTTTATTTAAATTTCAATACTATATTTTAGACTTTCTAGGAGGTAAAAACTAGTGATTTTTTTTATAGATCTTATATAGTGGTTTATCTTCTATTATTTAGAAAAATAGGATATTCAACGTTTTACCACTTTTTCGGTATATGCCTTGTTAAATAGCCTTGTTTGTTTATGGATTCTGCTAGTTTATTGTCGACCCCGGCGCCCGACGCTCGGCTAACGATCCCTTTTAACTTTTTCAACATAGAAATTCGTTTTTGCTAGATTTATCCAAGATGTCATTGACATCCGTTGACTTCATCAGTAATGATAGGAAACCCTATTGCTGAATCTTGTAATAAGGATACTGGAAAACCATCTTGCAGAGATCAGAATGTGGCCAATCTGATTGAATGTGTTGCCGTTTATGGAGGGACATTTCCATTTGTGGATGCATTTCTTATGCTAACCGTTGCTTGATGTTTCTAAGAGTTTATGCATTTCAATTGTTTCACTATGAGTCTATTCATTCGCGACTTTGACATTGAAATTGGCATGTATATTGTTCACGTCATTCGCAGGCAAAAACGAAGTAGATTCTATTTTCCTCTTGTTCCTATCCACTATGAATGTTATTTTTAACACACGATCTGCACATCGCTCTGGCCATTTTTCAAAAGTTTATGCAATCTCATTTCCGTAATATCCATTCATTCCACACCATTCTATTTAATTTTGTTCTGTTGGAGAATATCTTTATTGAGTTATGTGAGCGAACAATCCTAGATCCAATAACATAGTCCGTTGTTTTTTGAAGAGGTTTTTCCGTTTAATCAATCCAGTCTGAGACATTTTATGCTCCTGGGGCTCAATTATTTTTTTTACTTAGGACGAGTTGTATGCTTATTTCTCCAACGGAGAATGTGAAAAAATGGTCCCCAGGGTCCTAACAGCCGCCGCGTTGGGGCTGAAGTTTGGATTGAAGCGAAGAGTTTTACTTTTGGCTGAAAAGTAAACATGTTGCTTCATGGCTTTATTCTATCGTTGGCCACCATAAATTAAAATTTGGATCAAAACTTATATTAGCAATTAATTAATTAATTTATTTATTTATATTTGTAAATATTTATTTATTAATTTTCAGCATTACATGTAAATTGTACACGTTAAATTACTCTTTTTTTGTTTCAGATGGACCTAATTAGTCATCAAGCCGTAACTAAAAGTAAAAACTTTTTAAGGAATATCTGAAAATAAAACTAAGATAATATGTAGGAGTGGTATCATTGCAGATTGCAATTTAGGAAGGTGAATACAGAAGAAATTGAATCTAAAATAATGTTCTTGTAATTTATATCCGTTGGAAAAAAAATTGTTATGCACATTAAAACAATAAACGTTTTATTAGGGCAAACGCGGAACACTCACCGATTAATATGGTAAGTGATTTTTAAATGTAGCAAGTATTTTATCTGATGTATTTATCATTTCTTGATCTAAATATAAGTATTAGGTATAAGATATATTTAAGGGTCTTCCTTTAAACAAAGAAAACTATTGCAGTAATCAAAAACCAAGATTTTTCTGTCTATATTAATATGATAATCTATAATATTGAGCCTCATCTCAAAATTAACTCGTAACTGATACGTTAATGTTAGTCCGTACGGACTGAGCTCCAGATTTTATGTAAATAATTGTTTATAAACAATTCTTAATGTCTAGTTACATCATCACAAATATGGTGATTTAGATGGGAATCTATTAATATCCATTTTTATTATTAAAAAATAAATAGATTATTTATTCATGAAAACTTTAATTTTCATATTCTGCATAATCTGAAGCTGTGGAGCGTTAACACGTGGTACTAATTTAAAAAGAAAATGTGTATATCACTTACACACCAAAGAGGAAGCTGCTCTTTTGCATGGAATCGGCTTTCTACTTGTAATTCGTATAGAAAATTTTGCCGCGAGGGCGACGAAATTGTTCGAGAATAGTTCCAAAATAATAATATGAGATTCGTATTTTAAGTATGTTGAATAATTTCAACAAGAAAAATGAGGGAAACATGTCAGATGATAATCGTTTATATTTTTAAGATACTCCAGTTATTAATTTTTATTTATTTTTATTGTCTCATGTCCAATCGAGGTTTTAAGTGAATAATTCGAGCTTTACACAGCGCAAACGCTGCGAAAATTCAAAAAAAAGTCATAAAATAGAAGCATTTATTTATATTATTTATTTATATAGTGTCTGCCAAGTTATTGAGATTACTAAATTTGTTTGATAAGTGCTAGGCCACTTCGTCTTGGACAACATTTAACCACGAAGCTTGAATTAATTATTTCATGGGTTTGAATACAAACCGGACCCATTTCAGTTAAAGTTTGTCTCTTAAGTTCCGCTATACGTTTTGGATCCAACTAGTGGGATATCTTGAGATAACTATGTCTTTAGATTCTCCAAAATTATCGTATCCATACTAAGCTTTGCCGTCAAAACTCGAACTTGAGCAAGAGCAGGAACGAGCAAGAAGCAAATTCTAGATTTTATACAAAAATTTTCAGATTTAAAGAATTTCGCTTTAAATCCAAGTTTTCCATCATGATTATGTTTTAATTTGAATAGGAAGATGAAAGGTGAAATTTATTTTTCTCCCTTCGTAGCTACTCGGCACTTGCGTTAAATCCTTTCAGTTCTAAGTCGAGTATTGAAATTAAACTATGACCAGTCTATTATTCTTTTACTTTTACTTGTGTAACCACTTGATTCTAATCAACAGGATTTTCCTTTTGAGCTGGAACCACTTAACTCATACTTCGGTTGCTTCGATATTAACCCTCTGTGCAAAATGGAGTATACATCTTTTTTATCCATTCATAAACTTTTAATACCGCCAATGGGAATAATTTTCAACAATGAGTATAACTTTTTATCAAAAACACACAGGCCCGCACACAATGAATTTGTTTTCTCATCAATAATGGCGACTTACTTTCTATGGCCGAAATATAATCGGAAAAAGTTTCTGTCTTAAAATTGTATAGTGCAAACTAAAAACATCACGGAACGTGAGCAATTTAGTTAACGATAATACAATCTCTTCTAAAATATTAGGATTAAGATTACGTCTTTCTCATTTGATCGTGAGTGCTAATTTTTGCATATTTTTTGTTCTTCTTACATTGCACAGCATGTCTAACACAAACCCATTATATACTTTTTATGTATCTATCTTTTTATTATTGTTTACAAATAAACTAAACATTGTCAAATGAAACCTGATCGCCAGTTGGTTGGTCAACTTTTGAAAACGGGGGCGTGTGAATTCATTTCAAATGGAGAAATGGTACTGAAAGCATTCAACTTTTGGCGGGAAACTATAAGGGGAGACAGATAATCGTTTGATATTTGGAATTACATTAGTTAGAAGTTAGAAATGGTATTTAATATATTAACGTTATAAAGGAAGTTTTAATGTTAATTTCTGAATTTGAGATTGATTTCGAGGAGCTTTTGTGTTTATGTATTGCCTATAAAGCCATTATCTAAAATGCGTTAAAACTGTCGAAAAGGATCGCATCCGTTTATGAAATAGGGAGGTGTTTTAAGCAGGTTGACCGGTGTTCATCGGAAATAAAAGCTTGTCGCCTCCTATCTACATCTCAATAGGTTTATCCTCGAACACATGGGTGAACACACAACACCGAGCTTAGGTTCCCTGTATCGACAAATCTTCAACTACGCATCAACCAAGCATCTTCAAAAAACCCATAACCTTATCAGAACATGCAAATAACGATAGCTTCTCAAGAAACCTATCCCAAAAAGTCGTAAAACGATGAAGAGTTACCGTTCGTGAAAGCACGAGTCAAGTGGGATAAATTTAGAATGAATATTTTCAACATTTTCAAACTAATTGACATAGCCGTGAGAAGTGTGCTAAGTTATGAGTTTGTTTCTTTTCTTACAGTTTGCTGTTCGTTTCGTTTTATTATCAGCTGTAAGATGATTTTATCCTCTTAATATCTCTTTTAGCAAGTTTGTCAGACTCACCGCTCTTAGTAGACTTGATATAGCTCATACAGTGAGAAAGAGCTTAGAATTTTTTTCCTTACCAGAATATAATACAACCCCGAATGAAAAGATTTATGGTTTTGCCGATAGTGTTTATCAATCATAAATGCTGTAGGAACATAACGGTTGGACGAACGGTCATATGAGACGCACTCAATGTGTTGACATGTTTGAAATGTAAACATGCGCTTCCGTTATCCGTGAAGCCAAGAAGAAATGGGCAAACAAACGTGGCACTCGCGACGCATTTCACGAACGCTTTTCCTTATATTAGGATCCATACTTTTGATCACTTACGAGTGCTTGCACAACTCTTATTTGATTGAGGAAGATGTGGTTTATATTTTTTTGCGATAATTAATAAGATTCCAAAAGATATTTTATCATAATTTATCAATCATAAACTTTTTTATCTTTATCCGTAGTAATCTTTACTTCTAAATAAATTTTTCAACGTTAGCTCTTCAGAAAGAATTTTTTTTTATATAATATACTGTACTTTTGATATAAAACTTTAGTGATTTCCATTTATGGCCTGGTTGTCGTGTATCGTATGAAAAAATGTTTTTCTACGAGTTTAAGTTTTAAAAATGTTCAATTCTTCAATCGCCAACTAGAATTCTCTAAAAGTTATAAACTTTTCCAGAATTCTGAATTATCGATGCAATTGTAGTGACATATAGTATTGTATCTCTTCTTTTTTTCCTCTAGTATATTTCTAGTATACTATATAGTTTCATCAAATGAATTCGATACAAAGACTGATTATTTGATTTGAAAATCAATTCGTTCTGTTAAAAGATTAATTTATTTTCTGTTAGTGTTGAAGGTACATTGTAACAATCGTTTCTTTTAATTTATTTCTGATTTTAACGGTTATACGAGCGTTACCGCAAAAGTGTTGGAATAATACAAACTGCAAATAACTGTGTATATTTTACATTTAGCCCTCCAGAATGCTGCATGGCTGCTGGATGTTCCGCTAAAAGAAAATTTTAATTAGTTTGGAATATCGACACTAAGATTCTATATACTAACTTAAGACATGTATACTTATAACAGCCTTTGCTTCTGCATTCAGTGCACATGTATAGTTGCCAGAATCGTGCTGGTCAGAATTGGCAATGAAAAGTCGGCTTATGATATAATCACCAAATTTTTCAGTTTTCACGCTAGCAAAAAATATTTGAAAGAAATTATATTTTGATTATCGTGGATGACTTGCTTTAAAAAGGTAATAAAGAATAAAGAAATCTAATTGTCTCCAGCGAAATTTGTTTACTATAGTTTCCAAGGCGTAGTAATTTCGAAAAACTTATTTTTTCGACTCAGTTTAAATTTTCGAAATGTTTTGAATTAATAAAACAAAAAGACAAAGAGAGGGAGAGAGAGTCTTGAGTAGACTTTATTGGTTACGTCATTATTTACGATTCTAGTCACTATGTTATTTTCATAAAGACGATTTTACGATTCAACGGTAATGTAACTTCACTATTTTCGATTTGAGTTGGAGACCATAAGATGGTCATAAATCTTACAGCAGGATGTTAAAAATTATATCAAAAATTTTTTTTCTATCCGTAGAGTGTCTAGATAATCGAAATATTGTATAATATTGACCTGTAAGTTGTGGCTGAGGACTGTAATCTCAGGGATTTTACTTTCGATATCTCGGGCTATTAACAATACACTGTGTAACAATGTGTAACAAATAATAATTCATTTATTTTATTTCCGAATTATTTTATACAACATTTGTGGCATTGTTAGTTCCATTCCGAAGTAGTGATATTTTTGTTTGCTAATGTAGCAGTAGCAATGTAGCAGGCTTTAAATTTTCTGAGAACGCCAAGTTGTAACTATAATTTCATATAGTTTCTTAATTAAAATTGAAAACGCTTTCTTAAGATGAACCAAGATCCTTTTATAACATTCGACACGAGGTCGTCATGTTTGCTGGTCTTTTTTGTTTTTGACAGAGCCGTGCTGGCAGCTAACGTCGGATTTCTTCCCCCATTCTATCTCAGACGATGATGTGCTCGATCGGGGTTAAGAATTGCAGACTCCGAGTGTAACGATTGTTTAACTTCCGGATACGGTTCCGTGGGCATCGCGAATTTAGGATGGCAGCAACAACTGATTAAGCAGTATTCCTCGAGCGAGACACGGATCGATTTGTGGATGTGTTGGTGTTGAACCTGATCAATGTGCAAATATTAGGAAGCAACTTGGTAGTTGCTGGGGATAATCAGTGATGGGTATCGAAGCCATTCACATCTATATCCCTAAGAGAGAAGATAAGAAAGACTTGAATAAAAAATTTCCTCGCATTCCGGAATCCATATGGATTTCAGTTGGCCAGTAAATGTCACCGTTCGGCTTAAATATTATGGTATGACTGAGTTTGCCCATCCCGAAGCTCGTATTCTCTGTGCGTTCTGTTGGTGAACGAAAACTGACTCTGAGAGGAAGTTAAAAGTGAGGTTAACACTCGGCATTTTGATCCAGAATTGTGCAAAGTCAAAACACGCTCCAGGGCTCAGGAATGAAGGCAACGACGCGGCTCTAAGAAGTGAATAAGAAATGCTGTGGACGTATTAGAATGCAAAATACGGTGAAGAATCTTCGGCATAGTAAAGCATAGAACAGAATGAGAACTCTCTTACAATTATAAGGTACATATTTATGACGATCGAACTATTGCATATTGCAACTCAAATAGAAACGCAATACTAAGAGTGTTGACTTTTAAGCAATTCGGAGTAATCTTCAAGCCAGTTGTTCCTTAGGAACATTTATAGACTTTGAACTCCGTCAATTTTAATATGGGGCTCTTATTTAAGGGAAAATTATATGAATTAAATTAATCTTACTCATTCAAAATTTTCAAACTTCCAGAAACCAAATTTTATGCAATGCTTATTATGTTGCGCAAAATTCGTTTTTAAACTTGGACTTACCTGATTCCACCTCTATTCACATCGTAATTTAAAACTTTATTACCGTGCTTCCAGACTAAGTTTAAATGAGATTGCCTTATATCGGATAATATACAGTGAAGTTCGATTGTACTACCAGCTTTATAGAATTTTTCAGGTGCCGCTGTAAGTCGTTCATCAAAGATGTCGATTTGCGGTTCTAGAATAGCAATTAAAATTTTTAAGGGATAGAGCGGTATACAGGTTAAAGATGTATTACAGGTAAATTCTAGCATGATAAGTACAAAGAGTATAAGTCACAATTTCTCGATTTCAGTATTTTTTTTATCTGACTCAAATCAACAACCCTCCAATGTGTACTAACAGTACAAGTCATAGTTTGCTTCTATTTTTTTTATATACGAGTTTGAACATAACAGGATAAATCAAGTCGAATACATCTGGATTTGTTTAAAGAGTACAAGTCAAGTTGTACTGTTGGGACCTACGATTGGGATTGAGAAATCATGAAAAATGACTTATACTCTTTGTACTTATGACTCTAGAATTATGACATTGAATGCTCATATGCTTGGCGTCAATAAATAAATCCGACAAAATACGCAAAAAGCAAATCCTATCCAAATAACATAGAATTTCACCTTCTCCATTATCTTTCCTTAAATACAGATGGCACAACTTAAAAAAACAATGGAATCATTACTCACAGAAAATACATTCGTCGTCATTCTAACTTAATACTGTTGTCTGTCCAGAGACAAAAAACAATCATAGAATGAAGGAATTTCAAAACTTCGAAATAAACAGCAAGTATTTTCATTGATCTTACTTAGGAAGCACATGTGTTATGGATAAAAGTGATTTATTTTGAGGGGATATATCGTAGATTTTATTAAATGAATATTATGGAATTATAGATTTACTTACCTACTACTTGTAAATTCACTAATAAAACAGTAGGTGGATATGATGAGACTTGACATTCATATGGGCCCTCGTCCTCCTTCTTAATATCTTCTATGTGAAGCCTCCAGTCATTTGGCTCCTTAAATTTTAGTGAATAGCGTGAATCACTGCTATACGTCTGTCTGCCAAACGTTAATAAAGTCAGCTCGTCACCCTTTCTTCTCATCCATGACACCTACAAACAAAATGAACAAACCATGTTAACGTAAATTGAACAAACCATGCGATATAGAAAATAAGTTTGCCTGAAGTTTTAGTATTAAATGTTTATTTGGAGACGGTTTGAGATTTTTCTCCCGAAGAGAATGCACGTCCATTTGACCGAAAAACATTAAACTTGGTTTCGTCCGTAAAAATTACTTTATTCCGAATTATTAAATCTTGGTTATTATATTCATTTGCAAAAGCTAGTCGTTTTTTTTTTGCTTTCCGTTTGTAAAGGGTTTCTTCCTAGCATCTCGGCTATTGAAGCTGTGTTCCGTCAATATATTTCCCATCGTTTCTGGGTTACAGGTTTTCCCGAAGGTATTTTTCTGCTTCAGCAGCAAGTTTTTGTGGCCGGTTCTTGATTTGATTTAAAGGCCATAGTTCGTAGCAAGCCGAAAATAATTTGCAGTTACTCGGTTTGGTTTATTAACAAAATTATCTGCATCTTCATACCGCTTCATTATATTTAATGCTGTAAATCGAGGTTGATTCATAATTTCTGCAATATTTCGAACAGATTTTCCTGATTTATAATGCGCTGATATTAATTCTCTATTATTTGTTGAATTTTGAGGGCCGCGTCCTGTCATCACTGGTATGCCGTCTAAATATCTGCTAATTTGGTCGAAAATCACTTCAAATAAAGTAAATATAAATGTGTAAATGACAAATAAAAAAAACGGAGACTAACCGTTAGCTAGAACAAAATGAACCAGGGTTACCAGGTGTCCCATAATGAGTTTCACCTATATGTGTGACTTTTTAAAGTTTTTATTTTTTAACCTTTGTATAAATGATTATATTTGATTTTTGGTTTTTAAAATTTTTTTCAAACATTCAAATTCTATATCTGTTTTATATATCCCATATGTAAAATGCTAGAAAATGGATAACATTTTTCGTATTTGTAAGCATCCCATTAAAACTTTGAGACGAAATATTTTGAATCTTGTTAAGACTGCTAATATAATATGGAATGGAGTTTCAAGAACTTCAATCAACAAAGTTTGCTTCATTTTGGACAGTGTGCGTACATTTCGTTCATTCAATCACAGAAACAACTTATAGCGTTAAATTACTTAAGGAACCTCTTTTTTTTGGGGTAAAGAGGTGAACGCTATTTTCGCCCTTAGTGTCGGACACCCAGTGTCACAACCGACCTACTGGACTATCGACTAAACACCTCTCCGTTCAACCGGAGCGCGTAGCCATGAACCGTTTGGCACCGTTTCGGGTTACAGGGATTCCTTCTCCAGCGGGGAGGGAAAGAGGAGGAGGATTGCTAGAAAAGGAACCCTTCACCTTGGACGCCTCCAGCCAATCAAGTATGCCTTATTCATGGCTAGAATTTCCCGAGCGTAATGTGCCACTTGATTTCATGTGTCAACTGGACTGGAACTGGAGGAAGGACTACACGACGGTTGGATCGACTGCGTGCCTTCG
Source organism: Stratiomys singularior (assembly GCA_954870665.1). NCBI lineage: Eukaryota > Metazoa > Arthropoda > Insecta > Diptera > Stratiomyidae > Stratiomys > Stratiomys singularior. The sequence continues at coordinate 64,345,516 of OX940881.1, forward strand.
CCTGTTGGACCGCACTCACTAACTCCTTGACTGCGTCTATAGTGGAACGTCCAGTTCTGAAACCATACTGGCTTGGAGAAAGATCCCCAGCGGCGTGGTTAACGTCAGTGAGTCTTCTCTTTATCAGTTTCTCGAGCGCTTTCCTGGCCGTGTCTAGCATGCATAACGGACGGTATGCTGACAGCGACTCGGGATTTCCCTTCCCGTTGCTGACTAGCACGAGTCTTGTAGCCTTCCAACGCTCAGGGAAAACGCCTTCCCGCAAGCAGGGCAAGAGTGATAGACTAGTTGCAGTACCTCGGCTGGAATACCGTCTGGTCTCGGAGCCTTCTTCGCCTTCATGGAGAGAACTGCTAGTTGCAGCTTGTTCCTCGTGAAGAGTGGACAGTCTGATGATGTTTCCCTGAGGGTGGCATCAACACGGACGGGATGTTAGGGAAAAAGTGCTCGTAATATCTCGTCCATCATGTCCGCTTCAAGTACGCAGGGGGCCCGTAGAGCACCGAGCTTCCGCATAACTAGTATAACTCTTCGACGAGGTTCTGCCAGCAACGGGCCTTACTCCTGTTGATCAGTCCGCGAAGGCATTTCCTGGCCGACCGATATACTGCCATTCTGGTGCATGCCTCGTCCTGGCTTCGCGCTCGTTGAGCTTCCCGTCGGAGTTTGTGACACTCCCTTCGTTGTTCAGCTATTTCAGTGGACCACCAATACACCGGAGGCTTTCCTTGTCTAGGTCTCCGGCGGGGCATAAATGACTTACAAGCGGAGATGATGGTACTCATTGTGGAGTTCACCATGTTTTCAGCACTCATCTCATGAGCGTGTCGACAAACTTCTCCACGTCCATCCTCTCAGTGTTCCACACGAAGGCGGAGCGCTGAGTGTCTGGGAGTGTAGGAACGTTGTCGCGGATCCCGAATGCTATTTACTGATGATCACTGACTGAGTAGTCCTCTAGAACTCTCCACTTGTGCAAGGAACCTCTTTAAAAACGTAATAAATTCTTGTTATTAAAAAAGAGACACAAAACTTATAAAAACTCAAAACAGAACAAAAAAGACGGATGTTTCCAGCAGAAGGAATTGCAAAAACATGCTCATGAGATTAGACTGAAGATTAAAAACTCTGGTGTAATTGAGACCAAGTTCAAACGCTTAGCACACTTTTTTGGAATGACCAGTACTCTTACTTGCGATGATTTGAGTGATTTTTGACGTTATGCATGAAAAAATTTGTTTCAGAAAAAAATATGCGAAATATAAAAATATGCCTCTTTACGAAAAGATTGATTTTCAATACAGCTAAGCATAATCTTTCGTTCTAGTATTGCTGGCTGCATGTAGTAAACAAGTGTAAACAAGGCTAGTGAACAAGTGCTAATGCATTCAGTTTATGACGTAAAAGCCCACTCATCTTTTCGTGGATCATAAAATTTATGTTATGAGGATTATTAATCATTAAGTTTATTAAGTTCAAATTACCATAAATGTCTAAAAGTCCAAACATTATGTTTCGCATGCAACAAATTAACCATCAATAATTTTCCTTTAACCTACTTACCGTTTTTCCTTGAATATCAGCAACTCTGCATGACAAGTAAATTGATGTATTTAGGTGACTTGTTATGTTGTTCGTTGAAAAGCCATCAGCGAAATAAGAAAATCTTCCTTCCGTACTTGTTTCCGTGTGTGGTTGCTTCTCCAAGTCTGGATTGTCAGTAAACGGGGAAGAAAACTCTTGCCAAAAATTTTTAGGATATGAATCGAAGGGATCACCAGGCCGTGGGCGTTTTACTACAAAATAGAACAGTGATGGTTGGAATGTTCAGATCATAGTTCATAAATTGTTGAATTTATGATTATTACAAATTCGCTATACATGCAGTAGTTTTGTGAAATATTTTTATTTATTACCTAATTAAACTTGTAATTAAAAATGATTTTTCTCTAGCATAAGGAGCACGCTTAATTTAACTGCCTAAAAAGGGAGAGTTGTAAGGTTTTGCGGAATTCAAAATTACTATTGTGGAAAATGAACTTCAAAATTTAAAATAAATTGAAATTTTTCAATGAAAAAAATTAGTCTCCTAAGTCGTTTAAAAAGTATCCTTAACTGTTGCAGTGACGGCGATTTTCATCGTGGCTGAAATATAAAAAGTAGAAAGATTATTAAACTACAAGGTATTGCCTCTGCAATGTTGAAGTAATTCTTCTAGATCATTGATTCTCTTTCGTGGCAGCTTGTTGGTGATGCTCTGCTAGTCATAGTCTCGTTTCAACTTTACTAGCGGCATGATCTCTTGATGTAGGTCCAATTATCCCTCGCATTACATTATATATTTTTAAAACTGATGAATAACTAGCATTGAATATTGATACAGCAAAGAAATTTGATTATTGAATTGTTTTGAGACCACTGTGGAGTTTAGATTATTATCAGTCGAACTCAAATAATGAAATGTAACCCAGATTGCTTCATACATCTAATCGACATTAGAGTGATATCGCACAATGAAGTGCGAAATACAATACTGCGAGACGGCGACGCGAGAGCGCGACGAGAGTCTCGCAGCAAAAGTCAAGCAGTTTTCGTAACATGCATTTGTATACGACAACGTACAATGATAGCGAGGCGAGAAATATTTGGAAAAACGACAATTCCTCGCAACGAGCTGCGTGACGTTTGTCAGACGCTCTATGGCGCGTAAATGAAATTTGAAATTCAAACGCCTTAATTACTTTTTTTAAGTAGGAGGGTTATTCGGAATGAATTTTGAATGAAAATTTCGTGCATCCTTGTTGAGGCTATTATTCACCAAACGAAGCAAAATTCTAAATTCAAATTTATAAAAAATCAAAATCAATTTTAATCAAATTTCATTTGAAACGTCATCAATTTGACATTTGTCATATGAATATTATTCTTCCTCGCATCGCGTGCATTGTAAATTGAATACGTTGCGCGACGACGAGCGAGAATTGCATCGCGTTCTCGTATCGCCGTCACGCGGTATTGTATCTGGGCCTTGAGGTATAGACAGGAGACTGCAAGCTTTCATTTTGCACAAAAACCGGTGAAACCGCTTAATACATACAACTTTTTCGTGTACAGATACGATCATTTCCGAAAGCTGTTAGCACTTTTGACATAATAGCTTTATAAGGAATGTGCCAACGTCAATGCCCCTTGTAATGAACTTTGGAAAAAGAAATTGGCATTGAAATTTGCTTTTAGCAAAAGTAAATCAAATAATATTCCTTCTTTTGTTATAAACAACAGTACACTGAAGGAAGACTAGTTCAGCGAAGGCTAACTCAAATATAATTCAACGGATAATCCCAAGTAGAATCCGTTGGATGACTAAACTTCAACTCAACAAGACTAACTTTCCATGAAGCTCTTTCATCAAACGTATCCCCGAATGCCCAAGCTTAATTTAACGGTATGTTAGTTCATGCATTTAGCCAACAACAATGCTGGAAGGAAAAGCCGACCGCTCATGGTCTAATTATTGCTTAGGCGAGCATATTAGTTTTGCTCTAGTCTCCTACCACAAACAATGAAACATCTAACTACAACGGATTCACATATATCACTCATTCTTAATAACGGCGCATTTATCGACCACTTGTGCATACACTCATTGCTACTTAGGCATGCCGGGCCGCACCAGCAAGAAGACTTGAGTCTATAACACTTACTAACTATACCACTTGAGTATATAACACTTAAACTATAAATAAACTATATAAACTATAAACCAAATATCAATCAGTTGTCTGCGCATTAGGAATTAAATACTTTCGATAGATATTTTCCACTCAAAATTATCCCCACACCCCTGTTCTCGAAAATTGTTCAATCATCTAACGATTAAATTTTATTTGACGTTTGTAGGTTATTTTTAAACAAATTTAGATAAAACTGTAAAGTTATTTTGGGAATTAAAATATTAGAATGGTGAAATATTATGTGCGATACGTTGCAGAAAGGTACTGTATGTTAAAATTGATGTGGAAACAAATTCATCCGTTTTGTTTTGTAAAACGTCTAAGGTGTTACTTAAGCGTTTTTAGGTTAAAATGCAAGCATGGTGTGGGTTTAGCTGTCTCTCCATAAGAAATTAGACATTTTTGTGAAAATCGACTTGTATCCTGTGTTCAAATTAAATTATAGACGTACTAGAACACCAAATTCTGAGCTGTACAAAATTCACTAATATAAGAAAGAAATTTAACGTTTTCAATAAAGTCAGATCTCTGCATGAATTTTTCAAATTAAGTAATGAAAATCACCTCTGGCAATTAGGCAAGTTCTTAGAAGAAGCAAAAACATAACTATAAATATATGCAGAAAGAAAAACCAAATAACACCCAAATCAAACCCATAATCAATCCCAAAATCAAACCCATAATCCCAAACCCAAAAACCCAAAATCAACGTGAGCATATCAGACTCCCAAATCTTCAGCTCCAACAGAGGCCAAAATCATATCACTAGCCCTAAGAGGCCTTGAACGATTAACGCTGGTCAATGCTTTTATAGGAATGACCAATAAATCTTCCTGGAAAAAGGAAAAGGAGGAAAAAAATTAAATTAAATAATTGGAATTTTCCGATTTATTAGTTGGCACTACTTTTGCGATTATATCTTGTAGACCTTAAATGTTATTTATATGAAAAGGTCTATTCAAAATTTCATGTTCCAATAATTAGGGTTTCATTGAATATACATGAAAATATTTCATTTTTTTGTGAAATTTCACCAATGCAGTGTCTCGTGAAATCTTGGGGCAGTTGACATAAATTCGCAAATTCGAAAAGTGGTGCTTGGTTTTGAAAATTTGAAATCCTGTCGGTTTTCTACACAATATGTAATATAAAAGTGGTTTCTCAATGGATAAACAAGTATTTCATTTTTAACAGAAGAAAATGAAGTGCGTGTGAAAGTGCTTCTACTCAAACGGAAAACCATGATGATTTGAGTCAAATAATTAGTCGGTGGATGAATCTTTGAATTTTATTTTCATAATCGCGGTCGTATCGAAATATAAATTATTAATAGTCTAGTTAAAATTAAATTTAAAAAGCCGACCTAGAATAACTGAAAGGATCTACCGCTAGTACCGCGTGGCTTATAAGGGAGAGAAATAAACTTCAACTTTATTCCGTTCGAAATGGTACCATATTACAGCGAAATTCTTTGAATCTCTACATATTTTGGTAAAAATTTGCAGAAGTAAAGTTAGATTTAACCTCATATAAAATTTACAGAAAACGTACTTCTCAGCGATTTGGTTCACATTTCCTATGTAGCTGATTTGATTATTCAGACAGTATTTGCCCCAGTAAAATAGTTTTGGCAAATAATTTAACTCCCTTAGGAAAAAGGGAATATAATAGGGTGATACGCATAGGGGATACTATACTGAAAATGGCCCTTCGCTACTAACAACTCATAATTAATCGAAAATGCTTCGCTATATCTGGAGACACGTGCATCAAAAATCACTTAGTTAAATTACAACGTGAATGGATCAACGTATGTAAAAAACGACAGTAGCGTGTTCTTAAGTCGAAAAGTGATTACTTTAAGGTCTAAACCTTATTGAGTTCCCCGAAAATAATACGCATAGCCGTCGGCTCAGTAGATGCAGAGTATCGTTATTAAGACCGCGGCAGTCTATACAATGCAAATTTCAAAACAATTATTAATGTCCTTTGGTGAATAAGATAAACCACACACATTACCTTGCACACAACTTCTTATTGGAGGATATTTCGAGGGAGAAAGTATATTACACTATATAAAACTCTTTATCGTATGAATTATGGTATCATCTTGTACTTACAAGGTGTTGTCGAGCTCAGTGCATTTTGCATTACCATGTATATGATTAAAACAGATCTAAACAAAATTTCCATAGTGTGGATCTGTTGTTGCAATCAATTGAATACTATTATGTTTCTGTCTGACATCGTCACTTATATATCACTTATATATCGTCACTAAACTAAAGTTACTTGACTATACAGCAATCCGTTTCAACCAATTATCTGAAGCTGGGTCAAAATAAATGGAATTTCAAAGGCGCTAACAAAAGTTATGACTTAAGAAGAAGAATATTCAGGGATACTAAACGTCGATTCTTTTGCATCAAGGCGCATGCTTCCTCTTTAATGTTCATAAAAGTATTGTTTCTTGACAGAATGATATGTTCCAAATTGTATTATGTCCACAACCCCTACACATTTTGTCCATGTACAATCCTGTTCGAAATGAATTTACCGCACAATTTAAAATTTTTTTAGCCTTCCTGTGTATCACTATATTGAAGTTTCTCATAAATATTGTATTAACAAGTATGATAACGTACATACAAAAAGTATGCACTCACTAGTAGATTCTTCATGCTTATCAAAACAAAACAGCTAATTATATGAAAATGTTTGTTACCATAGTTCAAATCACGTAATTGTTGCCCGTTCATTTATAATATATTTTCGTACATTTACTAAAGTATTGTTGAATTAGTGTCACTATGAGTGAATTTTGGGGAAATCCGAACAGAATTTTCGACCGACTCTATATTATCTTATACCTGTTTGAATGTACTTGATTTTAGTTGAGAAAATCGACATGTAAATAGAAACTACATTATAAATAATAGTTCTATATATTTTTTTTGTAATTTTCGTAAAACTTTAAACCATTGCAATACAACATAATTTCATTAGCATAAAATGGTTTCGTTTTCTGAAGAAAAAAAACGAACAAATGATGCAATCACCTTATTATACAATTGTGTTTATAAAAACTCAGACAAAGTTAAGGTTATTGTCATACGTGTTATTATTGTGATACGTGTAGGCTTATTATTAACATTTAATACCGCCGACTGTGATGCATTACTGTTTAACACAAGAGCGTATGCCTCTTATTCCGTTTAACACCAAATGGGAATTAGATGCACGCTTGAATATTTTAGAGAGTTATTTATTTGGCCGAACTCAGGTCGTTAAAGTGAATTGCATTAAAAGTCAATATTTTGATGGATATTATTTATACTGGCGTGCCATGAGGTTCAATTCTAGGACCCCTTCTATTTATAGCCTATATAAATAATCTTCTGACTTTCCATCAAGCACAAAAATTTTATGCTGATGATGCAATTGTAAATCAGATAGTCATGAGTCGTATGATTTTGCTAACGAAAACATCTCTAAACTAGATCCCTTCTTCGTATGGCTACACCAAAATGAATTACTTACTTACTTAAGAAATGAGGAAAAATTACCCAATCCAAATAAAGTTTCAATTATTTTGGTTGGCAACTGTTGGATCGGCAATTATTTAGAAGTGTTAGGCCTGTATGTACTTATGCTATTTCTTACAAAATGCAGAAAGACCAATTGCACAATATAAATTACTATAAAAAATACATGAAGCGAGTGTATCCTATAGACAAAATTTGAGCTACTACTTGATAATGCAGAGAAACTATAATACGGTCAAAATTTTTTAATGTATCTGTTTAATGGCGCACTTTTTAATGCATTCAAGTCATCTGAACATTTCAATGTAAATCACCACAGTCTCCAATTGCATGATTTTTTTGGAAGCGCCTGAATCGTAGATAAATAATCATGTATCAGTTTCTGAATGACACTCGATGGCTGCTACACCCCGTCATGATGCGATCAACTGTTTCCAGACAGCTAAACAAACAAACACCAGCTTATATTAACTTATTAAATAAATGAACGAAAACGAAGAAAATGTGATAAATGCTCCAAAAACAATATTATGAACATCAAATTCAATGTGCAAGTGTTGAGGAAGTTCGTTATATCTTAGATAATTTCAACTTTCAATTTCAAAACTATTTTATTTATATTTCTTTGTGTTTTTAATTTGACAATTTGGTTTGGAGATCTCAATTTACTTCATTGCTTCCTTAATATCTTAGATATTGTTTTGTCCCGTATCGTCTAAATAAGAAATTCTACTGAAAAATGGTAATAAGGAAATATATAAAACAAACAAATTTATATTCGAAATTTCTTGAAAATAGGAACTACTGAACCAACCTTGAGATAAACAAAATTCAACAGTTTATAATCTGCGTAAATAATCTTAATAAGTATGCCGGCGTTAAGGGTAAAAATTTTAAAAGCATGTATGCAAACAAATTTGCATGACATCAAAAAAAAGTTAGCATGGCACCTAACTTTTTTTATACATATATCGCATTTTATTACATTTATATTGTAAATACATGTATAAGCATTAACATTTGGTTTGTATTTTACGCAAAAGCTATCACAGGGATATTTTGATTTAATAAATAATGATAGAAGTATTACCAATAAAAATACAATTTCACTTATTTCGGTGGAATACTGTTATATCATTACTGTTCACACTGAGATCAAGACTTAAACTCAGTAATAACAATTGCTTCGGATGGTGATTTTGTTTCAGAAAAACACCAGACCGTCTGATTTAGTTGATATTATTGCCAATATTAGAATAAACTATTAAGAATTTATGTTTTCTTTTAGCTCATATTCATTACGGCTAAATGGTGTGACAGCTGTTATGAGTTTTATGGTTTGCAAACGTCTGAGCAACACCTGAAATTTTTGCAGATTTATTTCGAAAGAAAATCGGTTCCATTAGAAACAATCTCTCCGTCAATTTTACAGCCGAAATGATCGTTCATTAGAACAATGAATTCGATTAACATTTAAAAAAATTCCAATTTAAAAAAAAAATAGCAATGAGGCTCTGTTTGAATGGCTACTTCAATAGACAAAATTGTCGCATTTTGAGGATGAGCAACCACAGGCATTGCATCTGGAAAAAGTCACTTTTTGGAATGTTTCATAGGCCGGTTGCATCATTGGTCCACGTCTCTTCTAAAAGGCTCCTGGGTCAATGGTGACCGTTATAGAGCCATGATCAATGACGTTCTGGTTCCGGAATCGAGTCTCTGTAATGCAGGGGACCCATGGTTTAATCAGGATGGCGCGACATGCCATATAGCTCCTGCAACCATGAATTTCATGTTTTGGGTGCATGAACTGATCTGCAAGATTTTGTGATTTCCTAGCACTGGACTACTTCTTTTGGAGATGCGTCTAATCACTCGTGTACGCCGTCAAGGCCGAGACATTTGACCACTTAAAAGACAACATTGCCCCGTTATTGGCGAGATTCGGCCCAATTACAGTTTAGAGTAGTCGAAGATTGACTTCCTCCGCGCCAGTCGTGGCACTTGCATGCCAGGAAACATATTCAAATAAAAATGGCACAGAAATATAAAAAAATCAATCTTATGCTATCAAAACAATTATCCCTATTGTATTCCACAGTCCTGTACCTCTAAGAATACAACCTTGAATGAGCATACAATGTGTATGCATGAGTAAATAAGTGCATCAGGGTTGCCTTGTCGTAACTTTCATTGAAAGTTGAACAATTGCGGAAATGTATCATTAGTAAGTTCGGAATATTCGGTAGCATTATTTTTTGTAAAGTTTTCAAAATGAGCCAGTGATATTTACCGAAGGAATGCGGATATCATTTTCGAGATATTTCAGACTCCAAATCCATGTCAGCAATGCATCGAAGCAGAAAGTTAAACAAATATGAGCGAACCTTTATTACTGAAGAAGAAGTAGCAATGTTTCGATCTAGGTCAAAGCAGATTCAATCTCATGATGTTTTCAAGCGATTCCTCCGAAACATTAAACAGAATAAGCGCCGAGAGAAACGGTCCATTGCGAAATTCATTGAAATGAACAAGGTGCCTTCGTGGTATCGTGAGCTATCTACGACGCAAATGAATGCAGCTGATTCATTGCATGGTAGTATTCGCGATGATTTAGAGCAAGGAACAGTTTATCGTTGTAGGCAAGCATTGCTCGCACTAGGCATAAAGCCATTAGTTACCCATTCTATCGTACGTTTCTCGCTGAAAATATGTGGCGCTAGCGATTTGGCTTTCCTTTGGTTTCTAGGGGAGCTATATTGTAGCAAAACATGTGCAAAGTGCAGACATTACTTGCCCAAATATTCTGTTAATGAACAAATAATTATGTCATCCATATGCCACCTCGATATGGTCACAACTTTACGACAATTGGATAAGTTACTTCCTATGAATCGAAAGGAGGTTATAGTTGAAGACAAAAAACCCAAGTTAAAAAAATCGGAAAACCCAATTTCTCCATATCTGCAGCCACTTATTCGTCCTCCAAGTACAAATGAAAATGTCTTTACACAAATTGCGTTCCCAGCAGCGAATTTCACACCATACGAAAAATATTTGGATACAAGTTATGTGGTTCCCAACGAAACAACTAGATGGTTCAAACATGGTATACAAGCAGAAAACGCATCAGAACCTTTAGGATCCCATGCAAAGAACAGTGGTATTCATATTGTGTCACAAATACTCGAAAACCAAATTAACAAAGTTGCCGAGAGAACGTCAACAAAATATGGAAACTTAAAAGCACAGTGTGAAACCCATCGAATCGATATGAAGCGTAATGAAGAAATGGCGAAAACTTTAACGTATATGACGAATTGCGGCCATTATGAAAATTTGGGAAAACAACAAATGGTAAGATTTTATTGATTGGTCCCAGTAAAATGGGAAGAATAGAAAATATGTAGTTGTTGAAATCTTTGATTATCCGAAATATAACCTCCAGCCGATTGCGCTTCTTACTGTGAAAATTTTGAGAGAATATTAGTTGGTCTGGTTTTGATTGTTGAAGTCACTATATTGTTTTTGTTAGTCAAATTTTTATGATTTATGAGTGAAGCCAAAGAAACAACGCATTCCAATTTACAATGCGAGTAGTGCGATGCTTAGAAAGTTGCTAACATAATATTTCAAAATAAACATTATTTATGGTACGTTAAATATTTTCAGGCTTATAAATCTTGCAGTTCCATTTACGCTATTTTCTCTTGTTTATTTCAAAATTTACAATATATGACGTATGTTCAAACGGCTCGCCGTGAGAAATTTCGAATTGCAATAATTTGCAATGCTTGACTCACATCTCGTTGCAATTATCTTACATTGCCGTCCAATATTTATATTTTATTTATTTATTCCGAATAATTGATCGAGTTAAACAATTCTTTAAGTTATACAATTGCCCAACGTACTGGCATCTATGCAGTTACGTATTTTGCTCTTGGTTTTGATACTAATGGAAAGTCACCTATCTTCACAAAGGGCGCGCTTCCCAATATGCCAATAACAATGTGAACACGAACATGTTGATCCTGCTGATGAAACCCTCGTCTTCGTTCATGTCAGCTCGTGCATATAAAGGGGTATTAATAACCAAGTGTGTGTAATAAATGTGACTATAAATGAAAATTAAATAAAATAAATTACTGAATGGCTTTGATTTTAATGTCTCACCAACGCGATTATTGGTAGCGTTTGCTGATGATCTGATCATCTATACAGCAGACCGAAAAGCTTCAGATGTCCGCAGCAACTTCCAAAGAATGTTTAATGATGTGCAGCTCTATACTGATAGTTGACTGTCTTCTTTCTTTCATTCTCTTTAGTCTTGAGTCTTTCATTCTTAATACATTCTTCAAAAGGTCAAAGTTATTTGTTACAACCAATTTTTACCAATTTACCAATCAATTTTGACATATGGATGTCAGATCTGGTACAATCAGAGTGCTAGTACGATGGAAAGATTAAAAGTTTTCGAAAGGAAATGTCTTCGTGCATGTACTGGTTTATACAGGAAGCCTGAGACGGATTGGAAACACCATATATCGAATAGGAAGATTTATCAAATTACTAAAGTGACGAGAGTCAATATCTTCATATTGAGACTTCTTCGCAATCATATCGCAAGATCTGTAACTGTAAGTGAAAATCCCTGGATTTCACAGCCATTCCATCCTACCAATGAGTATATTGTGATTTGCCTCGCTACTGCCTTTGTTCCTCCAGAAGCATTCATGTATTTAGACATGAATCGATATATCTTTGATTCCGACGGCGTGTCAATTATATATTACACATATAGACGGGCCACCGATAAAATGATAAAATATCCTCCGAATTTGTGTACACGAGACCACCGATTCCAATGGAGATACTTATTTGCTAAATTCGTTGAGACGGGTCGAGCTGAGATGGAGCAGGCTAGGTATTGGTGGCTGAATGACAAAGCCTAAATTATTCCTGTTTTTATTTTCTGTTTATGTAGTGTTTGGTTTTTGAGTTTCAACCCATGGTACCTACATTTAGTGTTGTGTTAAAAATAACGCATAGATTTCAATATTTAGTATAGGTAAATGGTATTATATTAGGCTTTAGAAATAATGTTTAACATTTAGACTAAGAATATTGAGTATAATAGTATAAAATAAATTATTTTGATTAGAATTAGTCTATAATATAGTTAAAGTTCACTGTTGTGGAAACATTATAATTGTTTTTTGAATATTTTTGGTTGGTTTCTTTTCCTTTTTACAATTGAATATTCAAACAAGTAAAAATTTTAACTAAATTACAATTAATATTATTTTGTCCTTTTCATTAGTAAATGATAATGTTTAAATTTAGAGCCATTTGGGCCATTAAGTTTTTTCGTATTTTTATTGTTTAGAATCAGCTTTATATTCTTAAAAATTTATAACGATGAATATTAAACAAAGCGCTTTTGACTTTGAAAAATAAAATAAATGTGACTGTTCCTCTGATTGTCTTCTGAATTTGGGCAGATGTAATCGTTCGAAAATTACATTCATTTTCGCCGCAATATAAATGTCGAAACCATTCTTTCATTATCCATCTTTATAGCTTCTAGATGATAAATCGAACATAGAGTAATTGTTTGGCTTTCTGTACAATTTGACGACCCATTATCATCGATGCGCCATATCTTCCTGGTTGATGAGACAAAAAAGTACCACTAGCTTTGATTCGTCCGACTCTGCCACATCAAAATACTTTCTTTCGCATCCTTTACCGTTATGTCGGTTAGGTGCAGTTCAGTGAGAGATCCCCAAATTTCTTAACACAAATATTAAGATTTTGAATCTCGGATGTTGTCGAAATATTGATCATGGAATATAAATAGAACCATCTGATCAGTTAATAACTGTGAATCATGTCAATTCAATAAAAAATCAAGCTTGTTTTAATGACCTTGAATAAGCAAACCAAACATTGAATTTTACACAATATTTAACAGTTGTCCTAGTGTTAAATATATTATATAAAAATTGCTTTTTATTCGTGATGCCACCAGTTAAGGAAATGTTCAACTGTCAATCTGCTTAGTGACCTATGTGGATAAATTATACGCTTCTAAATTTCTTTTATCCTTTACAAAATTCTGAAAATAATTCGAGGAAAATCGTCATAGACATGTAAACCCTTCGTGAAACATCCATTCCATTTTTTTATAATCCTGTATTGTACTGATACATGATCAATTAAAACGTATGTTTGTTTCATTGCAGGCTGCACGGCATAAGATTCGGGCTCTAATGAAAGCAGATCAACAACAAAGAAATAAACAAAATAAATGTTTGCAAAACAAATTTCAACTTCAGACCTGGCTTCGAATGCTAATCCAAGATTTAGCCTGTAATATACCAGATGACGTCAACCTTAAAAAAAAGTTTCAAAAAGATGAAACCACACATCTGGAAAAACTTTTACATCGAAGTTGTGTTATCTATGGTGGAAAATCCCTGAGTGATCAAAATGGAGCTCGAAAGAGTACAAATAAATATTTTACAGGGCCTCGTAGACACTCCCCATACACATTTGATTATAAAAAAATATTTCAGTCAAATTTTCCCAAACAGAGTGATTCTTTGAGAGGCAGGATAAGTGCCATCCTAAATAAATTTGCTAGTGAAACTGACATTATTCAAAAATACTTTGACCAGAAGCCAGTTTTTGGCATGCAAGAGTTTGATGAAATTCATGTTAACGCTTTAAACTCACAAAATCTATTGAAAGATCATTTAGGTTATCGTAAAATCACTTCTACTAAAACAAGTAAATTTTACGCAAGTGATCAAGAAAATGATATTTATAGAAGAGTTGACAAGCATTCACCTATTGTGGATAATTTGAATTCTTACTCGAGTAAAACACCATTTGCCACTGCCACTTATTATAATCCGAACTGCAATGCTCAAATGGAAAAACTTTTAACGGACGCTTTTGATATAATGAAGCAGGATGGGCGATTTGTTCTAGTTACTCTACCTGACGCCCATAAGCTCCCAATATTATTGGAATGGGTTAAAGCAAGATATGGGAAAGTTAACTCGCCCAAACAGCGAGAATATGAACTCAAGCAATCTTTGAAGCAATTTGAGCACCTAATAGCTCACAACCTGGTGGTTAAAATACCCGAAGCTGAAAATATTTGCCCGAGCAAAGTTGTTTCTTACAAGAGTCGCGATAAAATTTTGGATAAGGTAAGAAAGCTACCCATGCATTTACTATTTAAACACATTAATAACAATAATATGTACCTGCACAAGGTGTCACTCTCCATACTGGATCAATATATTTTTTCTCAAGCGTATCAAACAAACTCATCGTCGGCGTTCTCACACCAGTAGTCGGCCTTAAAGCTTTTCAGCCCACTACAGGTACAGGCCTTCACGAAGTCGTCGACCGTTTCATTGCGTCCTCCAATTCTAGAATTCGAGATTAAGTCCACTGCCATGTCGCCGGTTAAATTTTTTTATTTGGCAGGTTTCGTTCTCCAACGAGCTGAAGATGGCTGTATGCAGCCGAAACGCGTCCTCGAGACCCACGAAGCTAGGCCCGGCCGACCTCTCTTTCTTTTTACCTCTCTTTCTTTTGTATAGCATCATAAAAGTTATATTGGTCCAAGTTTGGATAGTTTTTTAAATTTTCTAGCAAGTTATTCAAAAATTTATAACGAACGCGATTCACTAATATCATTATCAATTAATTATAAGTGCATATGTAGCTGAACTGTCAGAACCAGTAGGAACGACCGATGCATTCGGCACCTACCCTCACTCAGCCCTACCCATCACCTGAGAGGTGATGAGTAGACCGTCCAATGCTAGAAAAAAATGCGCATGTTATCAAGGACATTACAGCAGAACACATAAAACTAAGGGAAAGATAAAATCAAGGTGGTAAACAATGCTCGAAAATTTAATCTATCCTTCTCACAAAAAAGAGTACTGTGTGTGTTTTCAGTGTGAAAACTACAGAGTACTGTGTAAATGTATGCTTGATTATACAAGCAATGCTTTCAACAGTGCAAGCCAGCATCAGCAACAATGCGAAAGATATGATTGAAACGAATGTCAGAATAAAGCGGGGTGACCCCTGTTCTCTTCGATTCTAGACTGGAGGACGACGTCATGCAGCTCTTAGTGGACACTAGGTGTACCCTGCTTTACAACTTTAGTCTAATAGTAGCCTATGCAGATGAAATCAATACAGCCTTTCTCGAAGGCTCGAAAATAATAAAGCTGGTCGGTACCTGGCTGTATGGAAGGCGCTGGTACAACTAAAATGGTAGTTGATGAAAGGACCGTATGACGAATAATAGTAGGAAAATTTTCAAAGCCCTCAAGCGACGAAACGTTGTGAATTGTTTGGTCTCAAAAGAGCGAGAAATTTCGAGTAGAAGCACCCTAAAAAGAAGGCCTGTGATGACGAAGACGGTGTTTATCATGTAAGCAGGTAGATGAAGCAAATAGAAAAACTCTGTTTGTTTTTATTCATCTTTTTGTGCATATTTTACTGTCGCTGAGAACAACAACTTGCGATTAGTGCATTTATATAGTGATGTCGATAAGTTATGACTGAACAAAATTTTGCCGAGTGCCGAATTTTACCAATGATTATGAAAACATTTGGAACGTTTCCATATATTGAATATAAATAAAGGATTGAAATGAAAACTCAATAGTTAAAAAAAGGTTCACTTCTAGCTACAGTTTCAACCGTATTTTTTATAATCATACTGTGTGGTTAATGATACCCCAATTCATCCGTCATCCCTCAATATTGAGTATGGGAATTAGTTTCCGCCGTTGGTAGACAGATGTCCTTACAGATACAATTTTAGTTTCTGCTGTGGTAGTGCGTAGACTTATGAACGCAGTAGTCGACATTCCTTCAAAGCGTGAACACAGTTTTTCTCTCGTATTGAAAATGTCGACTTTCATACCGAAAAAGCTGCATTTGCGGCAAGTCATAGTTCATTATTTCATTCTCAAGAAAATAACTACGGAAACTTATCGTATAATATTGGATGTTTACGATGATCATGGTCCATCTGAGATGACTTGCAGAGGGTGATTTCGGCGTTTTAAAAATGATGATTTTGACGTGACTGATAAAGATTGTGAAGGGGCTCCGAAAAAGTTTGGAGATTCACAATTACAGGAATTGCTGGATGAAGATTCAAGCCGACATAGAAAAACTGTCGCAGGACTTAAATGTTGACAGATCTATCTTCGATAAGCGCTTGCACGCCATGGGAGTGATCCAAGAAGCTGGGACTTGTGTGCCGCATCAACTAAGAGAGAGGACATCGAACGGGGTTTAGTGAAGTGTGAGATGCTTCTTCAACGACAAAAAAGAAAGGGTTTCATGCAACGAATTGTGGCAGGGGATGAGAAATGGATGTACTACGACAACACTAAGCGACCAAAACACTAGATAATGCCAGGTGAGCCAGGTCCATCGACACCAAAACGGAATATTTACGCTTCCAAGGTCATGTTGTACATCTGATGGGAATGTTGAAATAAACCCATACCCAATACATAATAAAATATTAAACCAAAGGTTCTTATATCAAATTAAATATCAAACTATTTTCGTTTTGTTTCAGACGAGAACCATGATAAACAAGTATTTTCACGAGGTTAGCCTTGAACTACTTGATCATGCTAAAATTAGCTGGGACGTCATGAAGCCCTATCACTGTTCTTCAGGACCACCAAGAAATATTTTCTTTTCATACATGCCTGCCAGTGAATACGATGTGCTACCTTTTCGACCATGGAAATTATGCGAATATGTCGACGTTGCTTCAGAATACCAAAAATGTAAACACAAACAAAAAATAATGTAAAATGGAAAATGTTTGAAGCCTTATGACTAAATTACCACCATAAATGTCAATACAACACATTTGCACATTTTGTTGCCAAATACAACTTTGAAATTTCTAGAAAGTCGCGTTCTTGTATGATCATCGACATCCCATTTATGGATTCCCATATAAACTTGACAACACTCAAATTCATCGAAAGTTTTAAAAAACTTCAAAAACCGTTTAGTTGATATTTCTAATAAATTGGGTAATATCCCATTCAACTTATAGAGATATCACATAAGGGGGTCGTATGTGGTCGGGCGCTCCTAGTCGACTTTCATCACTTCAAAGTATCTAAGATTTGAAGATATCTAAGATATCTAAAAGTACTTAAGATTTTTGAATGATTTTTTTTATTTCGTTCGGGAAGCTTTTCTGGACATTTCTATACATGGGTGAAAACGATATTCATGCTAGAAAAGTTTTGGCATTGAAAAAATCCGGTTCGAAAAATTAGTATATTCTATTTACCTTTTCTCAGCATATGTTCAATTTTTACCAATTAAATTTCTTTGTGTACATTAAGGTATTATAAAGTTTCCCGCGACCCATTTTATTTATTTATAATTTAGACCCGAGAAAAATTAATGTGAAATTTAAAAAAACCAGTCAAAATTTTTCTACAATTTCAAAGAAATGTCACAAATTACTGAAACGGAATATCAAAAAAATTCCTGGAGGGACACTTTATAATACCTTAATGTATACAAAAAAATTTATTTGGTAAAAATCGAACATGTCTGCTGAGAAAAGGTACATAGAAAGTATTACTTTTTTCGAATCGGATTTTTTCAATGTCAAAACTTTTCTGGTAGGAATATTTTTATCAGCTATATATAGCAATGTCCAGAATAGCCTCCCGAAAATAAAAAAAACATTCTAAAATCTAAAATAAAGTAAAAGTGCTTTTAAAACAAAGTTAGTTTGAAGTGATAAAAGTCGACTAGGAGCGCCCGACCACATCCGACCCCCTTAAACAAATCAAATAACCAAAGAAGTCACCGACTTTTTCTCTTCCTTCCATAGTTGTTTCCATTTCAGCCCGGTCTTATGATGGCACAAATATGATGGGATTTATCAAGATGCATCTGTGTTCGTTTTTGAAAAAGCGATGATCGTTGATTCTTTACTTGCTTCATTCATAGTCTTTAACGAAGACTAGTTGTTTTTCTCCTTTTAAAAAAAATCCAGTATTACTGCTCCATGTTATATTACTGCATTTTAATGTGATAAGATTGCCGTTTTTATTTTAAAATTTAATGTTAAAAGAAAATGTAAACCGCCTTCCCCATTGAATATTTTTCTGAAAACATTCAAGACATTTGATTAAAAATTCGCACAAGATTTGTTATGAAAAATAAGCGTGTTAAGGTGCTCAATTACACCAACCCCATAAACTCATATTCTAAAAGAAAAAAACGAAGGAAATTGAGGAAATTCCGCAGATCAACGCTTATACAAGGCAATATTTTGCGTTTGTATGAGCATCCGAAAACCAAATCGATTGAGAAACACATTCGGTAGTGCCGAACACCTACATATTCACGTACTTACTTGTTTAGCTCGTTATTGGCCAGCTTGTGTATCCTGCTCATAAATTCGTTAATAAACTGCACTTATGTCAAGCACGAAAAATGTTCACACCTTTATTTAGCGATCCATCTTAGAAAGATGGATCATTTTTAGAAAGATGTTTAATTATGACAATGCAAACCAAAAGGGATTGCATTAACCACTTATTTAATTTAAACATTCAACAGATTCGAAAGTTGGTTTTCCAAAATAAAAACAAAATAAAAAACAATTTTTTATTTTCTTCTAAAAAACAGTTAAGATCCAAGTGATTTATTCACAAAATGGCTTTAAAGCTGCTACATTAAGTAGACTTGGTTTTTACTGAACAATTATTTTTTAGCAAAAATTAAGGCAGTGCGCGAAGGTATATAGATCTGCGAAAAACGAAAAAAAAAATAATTGTAGTTATGTTTGACATTTTTATTTGTATTTTTTGATTATTTCATTCAATTCATTCACCACGCTATTCCATCTTTGAATCTTTTGTTAATTTGTAAGAATATTGGAGTAGAAAATGAGTCCTTGCTTTTAAATGAAAGTAACAAATGAAAAAAATTTAAATAAGCTCCGACCGACTATTAATTTTCAACCTTTTTATTCGGAATTGGCCAATTAATAAAAACACTTAAAATTTAATATTCTCAATAAAATTATAAATTGATTGATAAGAAGCATTTACAGAACATCTAACAAGAGTTCAGAATTTACTTTTAATGACCTTTAAATTAAGCTATTACGATTAAGCCCCGACCCTAGCATTTTTCTAGACCCTACACTTCAGACGGCATGTCCTATTCCCCATTACGATCTGTCCCCCGAAACATAGTTTTCCTTAATTTAAAGCAACCTCATTTCTGTTAAAGTGTCTGTGGGCGTATACTACCAAATTTAAGGTCACTGTGTTCATGAATGGGATTTCGTTCGGATTTCTCTAGCTAAATAACCTTTGTATCTAATTATAATGAAGGGTTTTCTCAGAAAAGGTTCGACGTGACGAATATTTCTAAATAAATTTCTCATCGTGTCAATGTTCGTCCAAATAGTGTAGGCTAAGCAAATTCGGAAAGTAAACAGTATCACCACATTAAGATTCTGAGAAAGTGTAGCAATCATGTATATAGAACCAAGTCTCCAATATTAGGTTTGAATATCAAACCAAATATTACTTATTGATAAGGGTTAAAGGTTTAAGAGCTTCTGTTGGTATTTTCTGCTTGTTTGTCATTTTAATAACTGAACTGCTAAACCTCAAGCCATTTTCTCCACATAAATATCTGAAATCGCATTCAACGCAAACAACAACTTGTTCTTACCTGGAAACTATTTCGCCTTCCAGAGTAGCCTTCGGCTGCAGTCAAATGCTCACAACCTTTATCAATTCTGTTGTATCCTCCAAACAGAGAATCATCGGTGCTCAGCACTATTTGATAAGCTCCGGGAACTTCTACCCCTATAAAAATGTATATCTTCGTCAGTTAAATTAACAAATATTGTATCCTATACCTATCTTATAATCTGTAAAACTTTTGTGTGGATGAAAGTTGAAGACGAAAACTAAACCATTTCTCTCAAACGCTATAACTTTGTCATCCTCATGCTTCCAACTAACGTAAGCTGGATCGCTGCATAGCCATCCGTACTTATTTTCGGTTAGATTCATTGCTTTGTCGAATTCATTTAAAAATTTATACTTCAAAAGTGGATCATCAACTAAGTTCCACTGGCGGCGTGCGTAATGGAATGAATCGTTGTTTCCAATTCGGGGGAAATCGAGCCATTCAGGGTGACCAAATTCGTTTCCCATAAAATTTAAATAAGCTTCACCTCCGAGCGTATGTGTGATTAAACGGATCATTTTATGAAGAGCAATGCCACGATCTATAATCAGGGATGGCTCCGAAAGCGTTGACATGTGACTATACATTTCTTTGTCCATTAACCAAAATGCAATAGTCTTATCACCAACCAATGCTTGATCGTGTGATTCAGCATATGCGACAGTATTTTCCTTCCATCTACGATTTGTTAAAGTATGAATAATATTACCAATGTTCCAGTCTTCATCTCGCTTTCCCTTTAGAACTTCAATCCATTTATCGGGTATAGCCATGCCAAGACGAAAGTCAAAACCTACACCACCTTCGGAAATTGGTCGGCATAATGTAGGCATTCCAGACACATCCTTAATAATAAAATGAAATACTAAATAATTTATCACTGCATAGAGAAATTTTACTTCAGCAATGGTTATCGTTTCCTTGTTTAGATAACGCAACAGATAATTTGCTAGTCCTAAATATACGAGAGCATCTGTATCAACGTTCAAACCAAAGTATTCATTGTAATCTCCACTAAAGCCTTCTCCAATACCACGCGAATGATATAACATTGATGTAACCCCGTCGAATCTAAAAACATAAATATCCTTTACTTTCAAAGCTGAAGATCATTTTTAAAGTGCAAACCAAACTATTGTGTAGCATACAAGCTAATATGTCTGAATTATGACTAAAAGTTGAGTACTTTTACCGGTAAGAATATATTAATCGTGTAACGAAGCGTTATTCAATAATGAAGCAAACGAATGAAAACTATGTAGATACAAACAGTCCTTTGCAAATGTAACTAGCTGAAAGGCATTTAATCCAAAATTTTGCTTGGCTATGAACACTTTTACGATTTTCAGCTAGCTAGTTCAGCTTTGCTTACTGATATTTCGGACTCGGATCACTAGATCTCAGCAGAGAGAACTTATTTGGTAAAGTTTTATTAAAGTTAAAAAAGTGAATTTCACTTATTTAACAACACATCTTTACAGTTTTTACCCATACTTCACGTGTTAGAATTAAACTTTTCTATGCCTCAGACGAACTTATATTTGAGTATTTGAAGTTGTGTTCGAAATTTAAAATATGATTAAATTCCAAAATCGATCCTCTCTAGATTAACTATGGATATTTAATTAGATAAATCTCGTGCATCTCGCCACGTCTTACAAGGTTAATTTTTATTTAAAAATTTACAATTTGTTGCGATCTTAATTATTTTTGTAGAGATTTCATTATGGTTTTGATGGCTTTTGTCGTTAGCTATATCACATTTATATGTATCGCTCCCGTTTATTTTTAATAATTTTAATTTTTTTTTCAACATCAATTTATTTTCTATCTATAGTGCATGACACTTGATTCAATAGTTAGATAGCGTTAAATGGTAGCAATAAATACTCTTCCAACCAACTAACTGAAAAGATCGATTAAGAAAAATGTGCTTTTTGGCATGCTAAACAAAGCAAATTTATTTGAATTTGCATCGATAATATATGGAAAAATTATGAAAATATATGGAAAAATACAATATAATATATATATATATATATATGGAAAATATATGAAAAATTATTGTACATGATACAAGTTCTTGTTCACGTAACAAATCAAACACGAACATTTCTTAATCAATTAAAAATCATTTCTGACTATGCTCTCTTATGGAAGCGGTATCAATCAAGGTGTTTTTTGGTCCTGTATTCAGAGAATACCCATCATATTCAGATAACTCTTCCATCGCCATTCAAACGAACACTTATTATACACGAGAGGCTGAACCGTGCTCTATTGCAGAAGCTGGGTTTTGTTGCACCACTTATTTTATTTACAACGCGTTGAGCCGAACAAAATGCCTGCAAGTCGACAAGTGGGCAAAAATCAAAATTAAAAATTAAAAAAATCTACAAAACCCTCAGTAGAAGCAAATATATTGTTATTGTAAATGCACGAAATTGAATTGAAGAAAGATGTACAACATTTAAAAAATTATTCGTTAGAATCGTCTCTGTATCATCGATTTGGTGGTCCTTGAGAGTGATTCATCTCCTATAATAACTGTCCATAATATTTTATGGATCATTAATTATTCTTTCCACATTCTGCTTGCATCGCATATTAGTGTTGTAATGACCGATCAGACAATTTTTCCACGCATATATACCGTTTTTATGCGTATTCAATCATTTATTTCATTGTCTTTAAAGGTTGGGGTTGGGAATGATTTCTTATTCAGG
Organism: Stratiomys singularior; assembly: GCA_954870665.1. Lineage (NCBI taxonomy): Eukaryota > Metazoa > Arthropoda > Insecta > Diptera > Stratiomyidae > Stratiomys > Stratiomys singularior. Next base: position 64,368,337 of record OX940881.1, read on the forward strand.
ACTCTTAAACAACTAAGAAGCTCCATAAAACAACATATATGCCAAAGTTGTTAAAATACAACATTATAGTGGCGAATACAGAAGCGCATTTGTAAAAACCCTTATACATAAATAATTATGTTTTGTATCACATAAAATCATTTCTTAAATATGTGTTTAATTTGAAACGACCTCTAAAGAAACCCCAAAAAATGAAAGATACTAACCTGTAGCCATCAAATTGATATTCTTCACTCCACCATCTTAAATTCGACAACAAAAAGCGCAACACTTCATATTCCAAATAGTTAAAGAGGCGACTATCCCAAAGTGTATGCTCTCCACGTCCGCCCGAATGGAAGAAGCAAGCGTCTGTCCCATCAAACATATTCAATCCGTCCTGAACATTCTTACTAGCATGAGAATGAACAACATCCAAGAGCACATAAAGTCCGTTCTTATGAGCCACGTCAATCATTTCCTTTAGTTCTTCAGGTGTGCCATATCGACTTGAAGCAGCATAGAAGCTTGTCACTTGATAACCAAAGCTTGCATAATAAGCATGCTCCATTATTGCCATTACTTGAATCGCATTATAACCTTGTTTCACAATTCTTGGAATAACGTTATTTGCGAAGTTTATGTAACTTCCGACCTCATACTTTTCTGTCGCAATTCCAACATGACACTCATATATTCGCAACGATTTTGGTCTCGGTTGTTTAGGATAACGAAACTTATATGTCTGAAAGTAAATTGTTTAGATTTTTAGTATGTTTCGACATAGTTTGCTCTAAATAAAGTTAAATCTACCTCGGAAGCTTGCGGATTCCACACATATTGTTTGAAATTTGTTCCTTGATTCCACTCTTTAGGAGGCTGCCGAACATATTTTGCCCAAGGTGATAAGCGATCAACCAATTCACCAGTTTTAGTTTTTATGATTACTTTTATTTCAGACTGGTGTTTTATGCGAGCAGTTCCATCAGCGTTTGGAGGTATTTCAAGCTCCCACTTTCCAAAACCTAAACTTTTATATGGGCATTCAGTCCAATTCCATCCATCTAAGATAGCATTCATCCATGGTTACTACTACGTAAAAATTATGTATATATATTAGAGTATGACTTACTGAAATCTCCCGTGAGGTAAACTGCCTCCGCTCCGGGTGCCCACTCCCTAGCAATAACAGAGTTGTTCGGTTGAAAATGAAGCCCAAAATAGTTATATCCTTGAGAAAATGCATCAATACCACCTTCAAGCTGGTCTATTTTATCCAGCCAATTTTTAATGCACCCATGTCTGTAATATGAACATTACATTTTTCCGAGAATTGCTGGAAAAACTTTTCAATATTTCTGGTTTTTATTGTAAAAAATATTGAATTTTGGCGCTATGTCGTTACTTTTATTCATTTTTTACCGTTTTACTACTGCACCCTCTCCGTTTAACATAAGTTTAGTTAAAAACTAGCTTTGAAGTATTTAAAGCTTAAGTGTGTTTAAATATTTATTTGTTCTGATTTTTTTCGTTTTTGAATTTATTTAGTTATTTTTGTGATTCGAATTGATAGGAGTACGTTGAATGCATGTAATGAAGACAACTGAGGCCTAGCGACGTAACTATTGGAACTACATCTAGCGGCTTCCACGAAAAAAATTGGGTTTACACGAAAACTCTCCGTAGTTATCTGGTTTTTATAATACTTTATGTCTGTGCTCAATGCCAAACGGCAGCTTCAACCAGAATAGATGCTTCACCATGTTCACCGAAAAAAAATTCAGGTTTCTACATAGTTTTTATAAAAGTTCGTATTTCTATGCATTGGCATGATTATCATTTGGGGATTCATACCGAAATTGCTGCTTCTCAGGTTATATTGAAAGTCAATAAATTCACTTTGACCGGACCACAGTTATCATGTCCCTTGAAAGATCTATTACAACACAATCTTGGACATTATTAATACATTCTACCCGTCTTGTGTCTGAGTGGCATCCAGCACAAATTCGCAGCACAAGTTCTAAAGAGATTAACTAATTTCATTTACTCACACACAGCACATGGCTGCCGGTTCTTTATACTTATTTTTAATGCGTTTTAAATCATGAAAACAAGCTCTGCACATCATACAATCTGTGATAAATCAGCTTTTAACAAATTTTCAAAGTGCATGCAATCATTTGACTATGCAAGTTGTTAGAATACTTCGCTCAACAGGTATTCATCAGTATTACCATTAGCAAAATTGACATCAAATCTTTTACAATATTAGCCTTCAATCTTTCCCTTCTGAAGTCCTGGAAACTGCTATCAATATAGGAAATCGATAACTTCTCTGGATGGATCTTCCGTATTCGTTTCTACCTCATCAGTAAGTACCATCTCTTCATGGGCATAAGTGTTGGACTAGCATAGCAACAAGTGATGCGAATTAGTTCACTTTAAGCATGTTTTTTGTGTTATATAAATTACGTCTTGATAGATAAGAACAAATTTGCCACGAGTTGGGAGTCCGTGCAACTTTTGATTCTTTTAATTCTGTTTATTCATTTACTTTGTTTTTTACTTATTTTTCAGTTTGCCTTGATCGGAAGGTTGACAGATTGTTGTGAAACTTATGTTCATGTTCTTAAGATTAAAACGTCTAGAATAAGGTTCCGATTTATCGAAAAATTAAGAAGTTTTCTGTAGAACTAACTTTTTTGTAATATTAAAGCACCCATTTAGCTATTATACCTCACGTAATTCAGCCTTTTCTGTTCGAATACTCGTCTACTAGTCATTGATGCAAAGCAGTTCCCTTTTTCGTCTCCCTTTGCCATCATAATTAAAACTCTAGATTTCAGTAGCAATTATTATCATCACCATTTACAATTTTACAACTTGTCACACACAGAATTTAAGCTAGCTTCCGACGTGACCTGTTCCTGGCTTACACTATAGTTATATTGCGCTTTTCCCATTATTTTGCTTAGAGTATTCGTCCGGATAATTTTTTTCGCCATTGCCTTAATGATACATCGTTTGATTAGAATGTTTCTTGTGGTGGTGGCCTTTGCCACCGAACGTTAAAAATTTAAATTTCATTTTTCAATTTTCAATTTTAAAACCATCAGGCGTAAACTCAATATCAGACGTGAAACTCTTCTCTGGTGATTGTTTCTTTCACTATTCATTCTGACTGAGTACGTCTTTATTATTGGAAATGCTTCAGTCTACATCTGTGGATACTGAACCTTGCAAAATTATGCAGCTTTTGAAAAAGATTTCGTCTTTTATGTTTATTATGACAATTTGTTTTCTTCGTATTTAATTTCTTAAAGAGCCTACGGTGCTGACTATGTCATCAAATAAGAGAACATGTAACTAAACGTGTTAGACAAAGACCGTAGTAAATTTAAAAAATATATATATTAATTACAGCACGAAAAACATTTTGCTAAATTAAAACCAATTCTATTGCATTCAACGAAAAATCCGCGGAGCCAATTTCGAAGAAATAATATCACCAATTCTATGAAGATATGACCATCCATATGGTACTTAGCTATGAGCAGAAAAAAATTCTGGATAAAAGTTTCTGTTTCATCTTTTTGATATTGAGCGAGAACACTTGTGATTGCTAAAGAGGAATGCCAGGGATATTTCACGTATTATTCAAAAGACCGGTCTTTATATCGGAGCTCCTCAAAAGACATAACTTACTGAAAAAAGTACGTTTTTAAACCTCAAAACGTGTTTAGACCATATGAAACTTTATACGTCTTTCAACTTTATACGTTCACAAGCCAAGTCGTCAGTTAGAGGTATACAAAATCTTTTAATATGCAATTAAGGATCTTCTTACTGGGTTATTCGTGAAGATTTTTTTTAAAACGCAAATCACATGACGTTTGCAGTAAGGCAAAAACCCGAAACATTTTACGAAACCAATATCTAATGGTTGCAAAAAAACCAAATTTTCTTTCAAAACAAATGTCCTTGGTGACATTTGCAACTTTGCAAACTCTAAACACTGAAAAGATGAAATGAAAACTCAAGACACGTAGCGTCTTTAAAATGAATCTAATAAATGAATCTAACAAAAATGAATTTTATAAAGTGACTTCATATCTGTACATTCTCTCTCTGAAATGAAAACTGAGTCTCATGTAACCTCTAACCAATTGAAATTTATGGAATAATAGAAAATTTTAGTTTCAAGTCCTGACCGACAGATATTCTGCGATTATGGGAAACGTCAAATAGATCGAAGAAAGCATTAATACCGACGTGGTGGCATCTATGCACACAAAACCTGATTCTAAGGGCTTTATGGATTTAAAAACAATTTCAAAATTTTTTCCACCTTTTGAATGATTCATAAGGTGGAATTATATATATATATATATATATATATATATATATATATATATATATATATATATATATATATATATATATATATATATATATATATATATATATATATATATGTGTGTGTATTTATGTATATATATATATATATATATATATATATATATGTGTGTGTGTGTGTATTTATGTATATATATATATATATATATATATATATATATATATATATATATATATATATATACATATATATATATAGTGTGTGTATATATATATATATATATATATATATATATATATATATATATATATATATATATATATATATATATATATATATATATATACATATATATATATATATAGTGTATATATATATATACATATATATATATATATATATATATATGTGTGTGTGTGTGTGATTTATATGTATATATATACATATATATACATATACATGTATATACATATATATACATATATATATATATATATATAGATATATATATATATACTTACTTCATGTATATATATTTGCTATCATATAAATACAATCAACTCTAAACTGTAACTTAAGCCACCAGTTAATGTCCCATTTCAACTAGTAACAGTGAATGATAATTTTATCTGCTCACATTTATTCCTAGCGTGATTGTCATTAGAAAAATTGACCTTGACTTTGACCTTTAAAATTAATTCGAACATTTCTTGAAGAAATTTATGTTTCATGGCATGCTAGAATAAAACACTAATTTACCTTCTTCGGATTTCCCTTTCATAAGGATGGAGGTATGGATCTAATCGCAGAAGGTTGCCAATATCTGGAACTTCTATTTCCATCCCGATCGAGTCAAGAGCCAATTAGATGAATGTTCACTGCTGCGAAAAGTGCAAATGCTGTAAACAGAATCTGCTCTCTCGAAACTGTTATCAATTGAGGACCAATGATTACTTACCAATTAAGAAATAGGGAGATTCCTTCTCAACTCCCTCTGAAGAACGGAAAGCTACCTCGATTCTGTGACAGCCTGTCTACTAACAGTAGACTGAATTGTGCGTGCGCTGTTTCCTGAGTCGGATTCCTTAATTCGTGTAACTTAAATATTTTTACAACTGATGATTTTAAAACTTATGTTCCATTTTATATGTTGACATTTGTCAAATGCAGCTCGCCACTAATAATGGTTTAAGTTTTAGATCTTGTTACTAACGCCACCTCACGCGGAACACCTATTATTGTTAAAACCAATCCTGGTACCCGTCTAAACGTTATTGAAGTATAACAGAATCGTTACTGATGAGGTAAGGCAGGCTGTGTACGAACTTCAGAAACTGATATTCGAGCATTTCATAAAAATTATTTTTTTTTGTGTGGTAAGAAGGTGAAGGCTGTTTACGCCCTGAGTGTGGGACTCCCAGACGCACAATGTTTTGGACTACCCACTAAACACCTCCCCTGTCAACCATAAAAATTAATGGAGACAACAAACTCGAAACGTGAACCCGATTATCCTTCACAATTGAAAGCTAAAGTTTTGATTTGGGAGTTATTTGCGAACACAGTTGTTTAAAAAATTATTGTTTTTGAACCAAGATGCATATGCAACCATTTAAATGATTTTACATCCAAACGGCATACAAAAAATATTGCGCGTTATAATTCGCATGAGTTAAATCAAGATGAAATGTTTGATTGAAAATAAAATTCCTGTCTACATACGTGTACTTTTTGCAACGACTCCATTAATTTAAAGTAATAGTAGGTTTCACACCTGAATTTTGAATGCTGACGAAATTCTGGAAATTGTGTTTCGTTTTGAACAACACTGCCCGCCTTTTCTAAATTTCTTATTTGATCAAACGATTTGATCTTTCTTATTTGATCATGAACGTGATCAAATGAGTGAAATCGATTAAATACGATTGATGTGTGCTAATCGTATGTTTTGTTTCAACTAGTATGCAGATACTATATTTAACGCATATTAGGCTCTCTTTCAATCGCTGAAGTAAATGAAGGTATAGAAGTATGGGAAATGTACGAAATCGAAAAGCCGAGTGCCAACGATTAAACGATTTTATACATGGTGTTGTTTTTCTTCGATTTATTTAACTTCACTTTATATAATAATTAATATCTGTAATTTAATGTTTCGCAGGTTTTAAGTTTTCTCAAGTTGACCTTCGCAAATAATCACAGAGTTAACATAGGAAATATTGTAACATGCATTCAATTTTTTTTTATTTTTAAAGTTCAAAGTTTAAAAGTAAAGTAAGGTGAAGTTAAGCAAAGTTTTCAAAGGTGCAAAAGTTGGAATTAATGACATGAAGTATAAATCTTGAAGTATCAAAGGTTTTAAGTCCACATTTTCGGGTCACGTTATGGCAAAGTGAAATCGTCACTACACAATAATGGTTCTGTCGAAGGTAAGATTCAAATGATCGTACCCACTAATTAGCCTGTAAACATATAACTTAAATTTTATACATACAGCCACAAAGTAATATTAAAAAGTAATAATTCACATGTTCCGTTCATGTATAGGAAAATGTCTATCATGTATAGAAAAATTATCTCACGTCGTCAATCGAAATATTGCAATAATTTTATGAACTCATCTGTTAAAATTCCGCAGCAAAAAGTCTGTTTCTTTATTGAGCGAAAACCTAAATTGAATTCATATTCTTCGGGTAACGGATTATCCGTTTCTCGCCGTTATTTTGAATGGATACTCAAACGTTCCCCTTAAATCATCTGCTATGTTGTTTTCGATTTGTCAAATAAGGCTAGATGACAAAGGTATCTGACATTTGAATATAGTAGATTGAAGAAATTTAAATCCTCCAATGCATTCCTCAGTGGGTTAGTCCCGGCATTTCTAACAAGCGAATGTACAGAATAATTAACTATTTCTAGAGTATCTAAATTGATTATGGTAAATCGTGGAGGCGAGCCGTTGAATATCAAACGACGTAATTCTAAAATTTTGTTTGGTAGAACACGTGTGTAAAATATAAAAAATGCCCAAAGAACAATTTCGGGAAGCGGATGTAATAAAGAAAATGTGAGTACAGAATAACTTGTGCTTCTTTGACATGCAATTGAAGTTAAATGTAGATGTCTGTAATTGGAAACAAGTTGCAGCGACCTACAACTTTGATCAGGAAAACTTCAGTGATGACTAGTTCAACTTTTAGCTACATACGTTTCGCATCTGGTTGCACTGATTCCTAATATGTTCCCTGTTCGAATATTTGCTTTCTTATTACGGTTCAGCCACTATTTTCATACCTGTTATGATTGATGCAATCATTTTCATGCCCTCCTTCCAATTCATAAACGTTTCATAGTTTATTTCCACATAATTCTAATTTGTAGTATCTTTTAACCAACGTATTTTTTATGGTTCTTTAAAAATAGAAATAACAGTTTTATACTGTCTATCATATGCTAAGATTATTAATATACTTTAATCTACATACCTTGAAGAATTTTATTAGTTATTTACGTTTCTTTCTCTTTCCATTTCCAGTTCGCATGTTCAGTTTCGCATTGATAGTGCTCAAGAGATTCAACAGGAATCGCACATTCGAATTATATCGAAAAACCTTTATTTGGGTAATCGGCAACCTGTTCCATATGGAGTGCTTGATAGACGCATGGTATTTATAATTATTATTAGACTTAATAATTTATGATTCTTAATGATAATATATTTGTAATAGGGCATTAGCTCAAAAGATGCAACTTGTGCAACTTGTAACCAAGGTCTGAACGAATGTGTTGGGCACTTTGGATATCTAGATCTAGCATTACCAGTTTTTCATGTTGGACACTTTCGATCAACAATTTCGATCCTTCAAATGATTTGCAAAACATGCTCTCATATCATGTTAAGCACAATCGACAAAAATAAATTCCGCCGGCGCCTTTTGAATCCAGATTTATCGTATTTAGCAAAAAAAGCTATTCATTCGCAAGTCCTGACTAAGGCAAAGAAACATACTAAGTGTCCAAACTGTGAAGCGATTAACGGAACCGTAAAGAAAGGACCAGGGTTGATGAAAATCTTACATGAACCGTTTCGGGGAAAGAAAAAAACAGATTCTATTGTATCGGATGCTTTGGAAGAATTATTAGCTAAAACAGAAGGAAACCGAGAATTGAATCAAATGATAGGCTTGCCTTCATTGATAGATGAGCTAAATCCCCTGGTAGTGTTGGAGTTGTTTAAGAATATTCCTAAGGCAGATGTTCCACTTCTCGGAATGACGTCAGTCGGTGCTGATCCAGTTAATTTGATTGTGACACGAGTATTTGTGCCGCCAGTGTGTATCCGACCTTCGGTTGTTTCTGATGTGAAATCGGGGACGTAAGTTTTATTTTTCCACCACATAAAGAGCCATTTTAAATCTGCTTTTAGTTTTAATTCATAAAATTTTCAACTTTTTGAATAGTACGGAAGACGATCTTACGATGAAGCAAAGTGAAATTTTGCTCATAAACGATGTTATAAACAAACACATGACTAGCGGCGGAAAGATCGAACTTATTCAAGAGGACTGGGATTTTCTGCAATTGCATGTAGCACTTTATTTCAATAGTGAAGTTTCAGGCGTTCCGATAAATATGGTACCGAAAAAGTCAACACGTGGAATTGTTCAACGTTTAAAAGGAAAGCAAGGAAGGTTCCGTGGCAATTTATCTGGCAAACGTGTTGACTTTTCAGGGCGTACGGTAATTTCACCTGACCCAAATTTAATGATTCATCAAGTTGGGGTTCCTGAACGTGTTGCGAAAATTTTAACATATCCTGAGCGCGTCAATCCGGCTAATATACAGCGATTAAAACAAATTGTGAAGAACGGCACCAACAAGCATCCTGGTGCTAATTATGTTCAACAAAGAGGAAGTACTCTAAAAAAATACTTAGCTTATGGCAATCGAGACAAAGTAGCACAGGATCTAAAGTGCGGAGATATTGTTGAAAGACATATGACTGACGGTGATATCGTTCTGTTCAATCGTCAGCCGAGTCTACACAAACTTAGCATAATGTGTCACGAAGCAAAAATTCAACCTCAACGAACATTTCGGTTCAACGAATGTGCTTGTACACCATATAACGCAGATTTTGATGGCGACGAAATGAATTTGCATCTTCCACAAACTGAAGAAGCGCGCGCAGAAGCACTAGTTTTGATGGGCAACAAATCGAATCTTGTAACTCCCAAAAATGGGGAAATGTTGATAGCTGCTACACAGGATTTCATTACTGGCGGCTACTTGCTAACGCAGAAAGACGAATTTTTGACTAGGGAACAAGCGATGCAATTAGCTACATGCATGATTGCAGGACCCGATGCAAATATGAATATTGATTTGCCTCCGCCAGCTATTTTAAAACCTAGACGTTTTTGGACGGGAAAACAAATATTCAGTCTGACTTTGAGACCAAATAAACAATGTCCAGTGCAGGCGAATATTTCAACAAAGGGAAGAAACTATACCAATAATTTTGATTTATGTATTAAAGATTCATGTAAATATGATGATGATGCTTTTTAAATATGTTTAACACGTACCGCTTTCTAGGGGTAGTAATTCGAAATTCTGAACTATTGTGCGGCTCTATGGACAAAGCAACACTAGGATCAGGAACTAAGAACAGTATTTATTATGTACTTCTTAGAGACTTTGGAGAGATGCACGCTACAAAGGCTATGTGGAGGCTAGCCAGGGTATGTATATTTGAATTCGTTTGAAGTGTTGTTTGGCTAAGGCATGCACACCCTTAGTACGTGTTTTGCCTTATATGTACAGCTTTATGATACTATACTTGTTATCTTGATTGTTTTTATTTTATGAATAATATTTCATATAGTTGCGACGTAAGTTATGATTTAATTATATGGTTCCACGTAATGTGAGTAAAAAGTAAGTTTATGAAAATGTTGAGACCATTCATTGATAGGTTATGTCAGGGATAATACACATAAACGTTTAATGGTTTAGTCGGCCCCCGTTTCCGGCGCACCTAGATCTTTTTAAAAAAGTCAATGTTCTGCTTTGATTTCACGCGTCCCATTTCATCTTTGACAAGGCAATTGCTTCGAAAATTTCCTCTTCCCCTGCGGGACACTGCGTCTCAATTTGTTGGCAAATGCATTAATGCATTGTCGGCAGGATTTCAATATCTGCACTTACCGTTCGCTTTGAAGCCCAGTTTTGGATATGTTCTCCGATTGTGCAACGACCCCTGAGGATCAGCGGCATTTATCTTATTCATTCCAATGCACGCTCGAATCTTCTTCGTCATAAACGTGATAAACGCTATGAGATTCGGAGCCACTGAAGTCGAATATAGAGCCTATTGCATTTATTCTCCTCCCTATTCTCTTTCCTCATGTTGGTTTAGGGCCCTGTGACAGACGCTACAACAATCGCTTCTGGGAAGACGGGCTCCCTGACAACAACCACTTTATCTGTGGAATTTGGTGTTACTTTGGTGCTGCTATTTTATGTGCGGAGGAGTGGGTTGAGTTCATTTGTATTGTCAATATCGGGCGGCTCAACGTAGATAGATTCATGGGTATAATTGGATCACACGATAAGAAGAGTTCTTCTGGTCACTTAAAAAGTAGTGGCAGCTACTGTTATGAAATAAAGTGGGAAAATCATTTGCAGACGATCTAGTGATATACTCATTTTAGAAATTTGCTCAAGTTAAGGGAAATTACGTTAAACTAAATCAATCCCATAAACATAGTTTCATTGTTGTTATAACGTTCACTAGAAGCATAGACATTTTCTCTAAAGTGGTCGTATGAACACAAAAAAGATATTCTCGATGCAAAAATCAAGAAATCTATGATATTGCTGAATAGACTAAGTGGAATTTTGAAGCAGCAGAGAAAGCACACAGCAACCATTATTCCAAGGTGAAACTGCACAGTTAAATTGTAGCAATACACAATCCGGAGTCGAGAAGAGAAGCTAACCTATCTTATTATAATAGGTTTGCCCCTGTTTACGTTAACAAAATTGTCACAAATGATGGGTCAGCGATATTTTTTTTCTAGCAAAAATGTTCAGGTGAAAAACGATGAAATGGTGTGGGATTAAGTACACCGAAGGCATTGTTTATTATGTGAGGTTGCTCAGAACAACACCGGTGTCACCGCCTCTCGCCGTGTATAGGCTGTTTATTGCGCGAGTGGTAAACGAAAGCAGTTGTCAAATATTTGTTTCAAAATTAAAAGCATCATAGGGAGACTCGGACCGAAAAGTTCAAACCCTGTTAAGGGGGAGGACCCTGTTAAGATAAAGATAAACTGTTGAGCGCCATCCAGTATCAAATAATACGCAGACGTGTTCGATACGTACCATAATTAGTAGAAAGAAGAACGTATGCATTAAGTCTTGACACATTGGTACCGTAAACTAAGTTAAAAAGGTTGCGTCTGCAATGGTATTGTTTGTCTCTTTTCGTGTATTGAAAATGAGAATAAAAGAATGAATGGGAGGACGAGAGATGATATTGGACCCTTACAAACGCATTGAAAGAATAAATTAAGAAAAGAAAAAGTCGTTCATGTGTTTTTCTTTACTCACATCCCACGAATTAACAAATTTATTTCCTTGAGTTAATCAAATCACTAGGAACCCTGCTTTCGATAATGACTACGAAAGCTCCAGTGCATGAACACTTCTAATGTCCTAATATTTCTCATGAATCACTTTAGTAAAATAGTCTCAAAATTGAATCGGAACTTTCCAATTAAATTTTTAAGTTTATAAACTTTGTTTACCGAAATATGCATTTATATATGCATTTCAGATGGCTTCCTACTTTATGATGAACCGTGGATTTTCTTTTGGTATCGGTGATGTGACACCTAGTTCCAAACTATTAGAGGAAAAACAGAAATTATTGGATAAAGGTTACAGAAAATGCGATGAATTTATTTTGGAAATGAAAAAAGGTACTCTACAGTGTCAGCCTGGGTGCACGCCGGAACAAACTTTGGAAGCTGTTATGTTACGCGAATTATCTAGTATTCGTGAACAAGCAGCAAAAGCATGTTTTCGTGAATTGCATCCAACCAATAGTGCACTTATCATGGCATTATCCGGCTCAAAAGGATCAAATATCAATATTTCGCAGATGATCGCGTGTGTGGGGCAGCAGGCTATAAATGGAAAACGAGTGCCGAATGGTTTTGAAGAAAGGGCTTTGCCTCATTTTGAAAAATTTTGTACATTATCTAGATAATTTCATCCGATATAATTATAAATTTGAATTTGATTTATAGCTAAAATTCCTGCTGCCAGAGGGTTCGTACAGAATAGTTTTTATTCTGGATTGACACCAACAGAATTCTTCTTTCACACGATGGCGGGTCGTGAAGGTCTTGTGGACACGGCTGTTAAAACAGCTGAAACAGGATACTTACAACGTCGTCTCGTAAAGGTTATAAAAAATAATCTAAAAAAACTAAAAAAAGACTCATTGTGACTTCACATTATTTATTAAAGTGTTTAGAAGATTTGGTTGTTCATTATGATGGATCAGTTCGAAATGCCATTGGTGAAATAGTAGAACTCACATATGGAGGTGATGGGCTAGATCCGGTGTTCATGGAAGTGAAAAATAAGCCAGTGGATTTAAATCGGCAGCTTAATCATGTGCGAGCTATGTATCCGTTTAGAAATGAACCATCTTTGAAAGGTAGCGAAATAAAACCAGTTCTCAACCGAATATTGCTTGAAAAAGAGTTTGAAAATTGCAGAAACGATTTTAAGAAGGAGTGTTTGTATGTGAGAGCCATGAAGAAAATATTACAATTTTTAAATGTGTTTTATTTTAGAGAATTTTTTGAAAAAGTTCAAGCACGAATTGTAAAAACTCAACTACGATATCAACAAAATAAAAATTTGGCAAACGAGATCGAAAGGTACTCAGAGGGACAATTAAGAGAATTCTTGAAAACTGTTAATAGTAAGTATAACAGAGCTGCAGCGGAACCAGGAACAGCTGTCGGTGCTCTTGCAGCTCAAAGTATAGGCGAGCCTGGAACACAGATGACTTTAAAAACATTCCACTTTGCGGGTGTGGCTTCAATGAATATAACACAGGTATAAATTTTATGAATGTTTCTGTCTCTCATTTTAAATTTTTAGGGTGTGCCCCGCATTGTGGAAATAATCAATGCAACAAAAACGATCTCAACCCCAATCATAACTGCGGAAATAGAGAATAATTTAAGCATGGAGTTTGCTAGAAAGGTTAAGGCTAGGATTGAGAAGACGACTCTGGGTGAGGTAAATAAGGAAAAATACAAGTGTTAAAGAAAAGAATACAAACGGATCATGAATATTTATATGGTCTCACATATATGAACTTTATTAATAACCATAAAATGAGCACTAATAATTACAAACACTTGCTTCACGGAAATTTAACTTCAGGTTAAGTCTAATTATCCTAATGATGATTGATGGATCTAACTTTCAGATTGCATCTTACGTCGAAGAAGTTTACAAAGCTTCGGGCTGTTTTCTACTTATCAAACTTGATTTAGATCGTATTCGTGTTCTAGGATTGGAAATAAATGCCGAAACAATCCGTTATTCGTAAGTATCCCTGTAAATTGACCCAAAATGTATTATTCACCGATTGCTTCAGTATATGCGTGTCAAAACTTCGAATAAAGCCAAATCAAGTGGAAAATCACGGATCTTCTATAATCATTATACGACCGGATTCGGTCAAATGTGGGCAGGCGTTGAATGCAGAACTTCAGAGGTTGGTAACAGCTGTTCAAAAAGTAGTTGTTGCAGGATTGCCAAACGTTTCCCGAGCTGTTATTGCTGTTGACGATGCCGTGATGCCACCTAAATATAAACTGTGTGTGGAAGGAGCAGGCCTTAGAGAAGTAATGGCTACATATGGAGTGATTGGAACTAAAACACGTAGTAATAATATCTGGGAAGTCTATAGTACTCTTGGTATAGAAGCAGCGCGCACAACAATTATGAATGAAATTACTGAAGTAATGGAAGGCCACGGTATGAGTGTAGATCATAGACATATAATGTTGTTGGCAAGCCAGATGACCAGCAGAGGAGAAGTCCTTGGTATAACTCGACACGGGTTGGCAAAAATGAGAGAAAGTGTCTTTAATCTCGCATCGGTAAACTGTTTTCATGATTAAGTCCACACATATTCTTAAATTTTATTTTGCAGTTTGAAAAAACCGCTGATCATCTATTCGATGCGGCTTATTACGGCCAAACTGATTCAATTGATGGTGTGTCCGAAAGAATCATTCTTGGAATGCCGGCAACAATTGGAACCGGCCTCTTTAAGCTGGTACATAATCACAGTGATCGTGAGATTCCAGTAGCAGATGTACCTTTATTTAATGCATTCGAATCTTAGAGAGTGTAAATGAATTACTTTATTTTTTCTTCCGTGTTTATATGTTCATTCATAAGTTTTCTAATATAATACAAATAACATGTGAGAAATCAAACTTACGCAAATATTGTTTCTGTAGCAGAATTTCATTCACTTTAAGTGTAACGCCTATAGTCTATGCTAATCATAACACGAAGATTTTTCAAAAAAAAAAAAGTCTTCACAATGACAGTTATGGCTTTCATCTTTGCAAATCTTATTGCGAAATAAATCAAGAAAAACTTTTTAATTTTGAGTTCATTTACACCATTCAAAGTTAATTTTTGACAGAGGTTCTGGATTTTTCATCTTTCTCGTCTATCATCTTTTCATCTTTGTCGTTGAGGGAATAACCAAACTTCAACGTCATCATCAAATGTACACATTTGAATTCAAATTTTCATTTTTTAATTGTTACAGACAATTGTGTTAAGTTTCTTCTTGTCTTGCGTCATCGCTTATTCCTGAACAACAAATTTTATCATCGGAACAATGGAGAACATTTTCTATATACTGGTTGCGCACAAGCGCTTTTGCCACCAACCAATTCACAAACGGGTGTTAAGCCACTTATGTTACACTAAGTAACAGGATCATAAGCTTCGGGTAAATATTTAAAGTTACTTGAGAGCAAATAATCAAAATAGAATATACTCAACAAAAAGTCATATCAATAATCCACAAAAAATCAAAACTTCAAAAGCTGGTTTGCCTAAGGAAACATTTCCTTTTTTTCTCACATTTTAATTTTAACCCCTTTTGTTTGGAATCGATAATTCTGTTTTCTAGGGTAATTTTTAAGCAAATTATAAAATATGTAAGGCCACTTTTGAACTAAGGGCAATATTTGAGTTTGATACTTTTGGCGAAGTATTCTGAGAGCCATTATTTAATTATTTAATCTTGCATTCGTTTGTACGTGTCATCTGATTCTAAGTAGTTTGGGGTTCCGGTATCATTTCCACATGCATTTCTTGTGTCTAGCCTGAAATATTGCGAGCAAAATGGGGACTACCAAGGTATCATGGGACAGCGGACGCTTTTGTGTGAATTTACTTGAAGTAGTGTCGTGTATTTATAATTTTTGCCAGATTTGATCCTCGTTGTGGTCTTATAATGGGATCCATAGTGCCGGGAGTAGTGCACGATAGTCTTTAAAGGTTCACTGTGCGTCTGTTTTCTGTGCACTTAGAAAGTAGTAGCCCCACCAAGTAAGAAAGTAGTAGGAGCCACCAAGTAGATCGATCTTTCTAAGGAAGGTAATAATCTATATGATTTCGGTCATCCTATTTCCGCTTCGCAAGTGCTCCGCAAAGTGATGACGCACAGCTTTATCCTTCGCAAAATTACGTAACCAGCATTGACCGTTCGTTTTCGTGTCTGGTGGCTGAGAGCCCACTTCACTAAGAAGACTGGGCGAGAATGGTTCGAATATCGTTGGAGTTATGTTTTGCTTGATAAGTTCAAGTAAAACTTTTACCGCTTTGTGCTTCCACTGGGATTTCGGTTTATTAGGTTCGTTATAAGTTAAATCAATTCCTCTAGGTAACTTTTCTATTTTATGAGTTATCATGCTACTATAATTTATATGGGCAATTGCTCGTTTTTTATATTTATTACTTATTTTGGGGCCAACGGCTCCAATATAAGTATCGTACCGTCTCCGTCCTGGTTAAACCTTGGCAGACAACCATGGAACCATTTATGCGACTACACACACGAGTGGAGATAGCGGCTCCAAAGGGGACCCTTTTAGCATGATGACTTATAAATTAATATCAAATGCAACAAAAACAACGAACAAAAAACCAAACCCAGACGACAAACGGACGAATGAACACAAAAAGGCAGAGAGCCTCTACCAACCAGAGATACTGACGGCATTCGGACGCAGCAAAAAACAAACAATACGCACGCCGGAACGTCCCGTAAGACAAGAGGAAAAGTGTGAACAACAGATGCCTGGGAAACACACGGAAGGAGAAACCACCGATGATATTCAAAACATGAAACGACGCGATGCTGCCACTGACACTGCTACTGATGCCATCAGAGCTCTAGATCCTGACGCAAAGAGGAAAAGCCCGCCTTAAAACGAGATACAGGACAATCTCATCGTATTGGATTGTCATGAAGAAGAACGCCTCATGCGTAAGGCAGGAAAAACAATTAAAAAGATCAAAGCTTCCTGCAACGTCCATAAAAACACAAACAAGGACATTAGAGACGGTATTTTAAAGCTGGAAGAGTTCTTAGACCGAATCGGCCACTACAGACGCAAATGGCTTAAAGCGGAGGAAGAGTAAAAGGTCAGTACCTCTGTCGAAACGTAAGTGATTCCCGCTCATAACGCTACCAAAAGAGTTACCAGCACCCCAATCCAAGAAGACCGAGACAAAAGAAGGAAGGACGAAGCAGCGAACAGACAGGTTACGTCAAATGATGGATTCCAGGTGGTGGCAACCAAGGCCATCAAAAAAGCGTCAACAAGGCTCTTCCTTGAAAAAGTGAACAATGATAAGCTCCTTCCTGAGGACAAAGGCAAAGAAACTCCAAACAAGAACAACGAAGCAAGCCACGCCGCATAGCCCTAAGGCATGCACTGCTGGTCAAACCGAAGCTGGTCCAACCGTCGGGTAGTCCTTCTAGTGACGCTGGACATAAGGAATGCTTTTAACTCCGCTAGATGGACGGATATTCTGGAAGCTCTGGAAAACTCATTCCAAGTACCAGAATATCTGATGCGGATAGTTCGAAATTACCTGAAGGATCGCAGCCTGATCTTCGACACGGTGCAAGGTCGTCGTCGCAAGGTCTCTCCTCCTTTTTATCCTCAGTCCGGACTTGTGGAACGTGTCCTACGACGTACTGCTCAGACTTTAACTGCCGGAAAGGTCGTGGTTGGGCGCACAGTCGATCAAGTACAATTAAGGCTAAATGTAGAGAGAGAGGCTAAATGTAGAGAGCGTAAAAGAATCTACCTCCGAAGGCAAGAGAGTAATAAAGAAAAAGTTAATCGCGATGAAAGACGATGCACTCTCGACGAATGGCAACAATCTTGGGAACGTGAGCTAAAAGGAAGATGGACTGCGCGGCTATCAACGACTTGAGATTGTTGCTTCTACCTGACCCAGCTACTGAGCGCACACGGTTATTTTCAGTCTTACCTGCACAAGATTTGTAAGTCACGGTCTCCAGATTGCATAGTCTGCATTGGTGTGAAGATTGACGCCTGTCAAACATTTTTTTATGCAGAAGATGGGACAAACAGCGCGGTGATCTTGCCGAAAAAGTGGGAGAGCTCCATCCAGATAGCCTAATCGAATGATGCTGAAATCAGTTGACAAATGGAATCAAGTGGCACATTACGCGCGGGTAATTCTAACCATGAAAAAAGGCATACTTGATCGGCTGGAGGCGTCGAAGGTGGAGGGTTACCTTCTCTAGCAATCCTCCTCCTCTTTCCCTCGCCGCTGGAGAAGGAATCCATGTAACCCGAAGGCGCCATAAAGACGTAAAATTGGGTAATGTGTCAAACGGTTCCAGGCTAGGCGCTCCGGTTGATAGGGGAGGTGTTTAGTCTGTAGTACAGTAGGTCCGTTGGGCCACTGGGAGTCCGACACTCAGGGCGTAAATAGCCTTCACCTCCCTACCCAAAATAAACATTCCGGGCAATCTCCCGTCCTACTCATCGTAATGATTCGAAAAAATCGCTCTTCCCATTAATCGTATCCATTTGGAGGTCCAGAACCAAAAAGGGAATTAGGTCGACAGGCTTTTTACTGAATCCGCCGTCAAACGTTCGTCCACTATGGCGATTACCCGAGACCTGCCCGGAGTTCCGGAAACCGCACTCAGCGAAGTCTCATACCACTTAGAGATTTTTTTTCCTCTTCGGAAACTTAAATGTAATCGGCATCACTTCGGTTGCTTTATCGAACTTCGCGCTGCGTCGATACGGAATTTGATCGTTGCAAATACAAAGCTTGATTGTGTAGCCGAAAACATGGTCTCGAATTCCGCCCCTAATGGTCGTTGAAGCGCATTTCTAAAAATGCTACGCCTACAGCTACCTCTTCCATCTCTTACTATATAAATCTTAATAATATAATTCTAATATTCATTCATGTAAATTATTCTTCATCTTAATATTCTTAACATTCTATGAAAAACATTTTGATAGAATCGACGCGTTAATATTTCAATATACTGCCTCGGTTTTAAGCTACATTCAGAAATATTAAAAGAACCAAAGGAACGTAACATGTATTCTTTCCCAGAAAGCCCAAAGAAGTGACAGACAGGCTTAGTCTGTTTGGAGGTATTCTTGAGGAATCAATCATTAATTGTGAGCTTCTAAACCGATATCAAACTTATGTGGACTTGTACAGTTAGAAATTGGAGCGGTTTCAACAGGCAATTCATGGAAAGCGTACTGTATTTCAAATTTTAAATAAATTTAAGTTAAAATGTTGTAACTTTCATTTTAACAATAATTGAATTCGGAACAGAAAAAACGTTTGCACACATTCAATTCGAATTTCTGTTAGAAAAATTGCATTCAAGCTTTCATGATAAAGAATAATATTTGATGAAACATACAGATATCACGATTTGGTTGTTGATTTAAGACTCATTTTTAAGGATGAATAAATTTCTCTATATTCATACTTAATTATCAAGTTCCCACTAAAACGATGCACAAATCAAAGTCATCCCCACAGGGAAAAATGTTTAAGTCTAGAAATTATATATACAAGAAAAACAACAATGACAATTATCAGTTTTTATTTGCTTCATTTCTTATTTGATTTTGCCTGCACAACTCTTCCATTACTACATGATTATATGTTGAATGCAGCATAAGTCCTAAAACACCAGCACGGGAGGCCATACTTGTACGAAGATGACGCTCTTGCTCTAGTAGTTCATCCATCTTAAGCCACTGCCGTACTCGTTCCAAATCAATTTCAGCGCGGCGAATTTTTTCCCAGACATAATGTTTGAAGCAACTTTTTTTCGGTGCTCTGAAATATAACATAAAACACTATATATAAACAATAAGAATTTCAAAATGCATAAAAGCAAAATCAAATCAATTTGCTGAGCTGTGAACTTGTCGCGCGTGCAGCGATTTTCAATATTTACAGTAAAAAATCATCTGCATCGAAACCACAGATTTGTTTGAGAAAAGTATCATTTATGAGCAGATTAACACCATTTCAAAGCAGGAATCTTTCCTTGAACGTAATTTTATTTTTAAATTTAAATCATTTCATGCGACTTTAAGCTATCATCTCCATACACTGTCAGCCAGGTTGAGAAATTTAATGAGCAGGAAATAATAAATAAGAAAATAACATAAAAAGAACAAAATAAACTACATGCATTTTCTCAAAAGATGTAACAAGGAAGAAACACTGAACTCGAAAGGCTGTCTTTTGCATTTACAAAAAGACAATCAACATAAAAGCGAAATAAATTTTTTTTGCTGAAAATTTACTGTGCTTAAAAACAAAACGATGGTACCAAATTTTGTTTTATTTATTTTTAAATTGAAGCAAAAAGATACTTTGTAAACGAATGTATTAAAAATCTATCACCAATCCAAGTGTGAGTAATCATCGCTTACATTTGTAATTATAATATTTAACTAAATAACGCTTATAATATTTAACTAAAGGTCGCATAAGTCCCCAATAACCTGTATTCTAAGGTGGAATTTTAATAAATCATAGCAAAATAATTTTTTGCCATTAAAAGCTTTAAAACCCGAAACGTTATAGGTACTCTAATAGTCTACAAAGACTCACCATACCAAAATGTACTTTTACTAAGCTCAATATATAAACCTATAACAATAGAAAAGGCATGAACGCCTTTTAACAACTTTATAATTTTATTATGATTGCTCAAAAGACGAGAAAGTCTAGCGTGAAATTACAACACTGTGTTTCTATACACATATGTATAGAGAATAGATTGTATAGAAAATTTTAAGCGGAATTTTATATTCGGCTTAAAATTTTCCCAACATGATTTACAATCCTCAAGTAAAACCACGTCAATGTTAGAAAGGTTATTGTGCCACCATTTTGCTGTACTAACACCACCTGAAGCAGATCGACCCTTTTTAAAAAGTTAGTGATAAGTTAAGTTAATGATTTGGCTTTAGACGTCCTAATTCCTCTTCGACCATAAGGTAGATTCGTAGATTGTCAGTTCTTCTCCGGAACAGTTATTCGCAATGTGCTAGTAGATGCACTGATATCTGCTCTACAAAATTGCAGAATATGCACTATAAGTTTCATGAAATATCCTTAAAGTGTTCAATGCCCAATTAAGCTTCCTTAACTTCCTCGTTTCCTTTCTGATGGGATCGAGGTTTCTTCTTGTCATACCCGTCGAAAAATAGCTTCGATATTTGAAGGCATTAAAGTCTAATCCAAAACATATTGAATTCTCTCTCAGTTTTTTAGGACTCTGTTCATGAAATTCATTTAAGTTGCACTGGAGCCGATAAAGACTGTTAAAGTTCATTACCCTTGACCTGGCACCTAGTATAGGGTCAATAACTCTATTGTCTGCACTCAATTTGTTGTTTATTGCACCAATCAAGAATCGTTGTTGATGTAATTACCACAGATTTTAGCGCATTCAAGCATGCCTTTGTTATCATCAGTCTACGCTGATCCGTGCGCTTACAATCGCTGTATGCATGGTTTTCCACCAGTAAGATATTTGGCATATTTTCAATCGGTTGGGAATATTTTGTGCTACGACAAAATCCTCGAATTATCCGTATATCACATCTAATCATATTCTGTCTTATGAAGTGCTTGTTAAATTTAAAGCTACATTTACTCTTGCCACTCAGCCCTACACAAAAGTGCGTTGAAAGCGGAGTGTTCCTATTATGCTATTCCACGATGCACATTTGAATGAGGACCACAAATTATTCAAAAAAAATTAAATTTTTTTAGTTGAAGAATGGATAAAATGAAAAATGTTCAGGGAAAAAAGCAATACAATTAGAGGCTCAAATTTTAGTAATTCATATTAATAATTTAAAAATAGTTTAAAAAAATAAATTGAACCTGGTAATAACTATTGCACAAATTAGTTTCGTTAACTTTCTATCTTACCTGCAAAACTCGCCGGTCAAATGGAAAACGTTTTTCACGAGTGGACAACCACACACATCTGTATCATTTATTTTCGGATCTTTACAATGTTCTGGGCACAGTACTCGAAGCCGTTTGCAATACGTCCCACTGGCAGGATTATAAAAATCACAAAACATGGAATTTCCATCGATTCGTGTTTTAAAAATACTCCCAAAACTAGCTTGACTTTCATATTTGTTGAAACACTTTTCCATGTGGCGAATTGCAGTTCTCGAGTGAATCTCATGCCCACAAGTTATACAATACATTGACATTTCATCCTCAACATCAGATGATTCCGAGGCTTTCGTATCAAGAGTACATCTTTTTGCTCTTTCGACAAGCAAATCCAATTCACCGTGCCGTTTGTCTAATTCAGCCAATGTCGCCCTCACCACAGCCTGTTTAGCTCGGATAATATCCAACTGTTTTTTATTGCTTTCTTCAGCAACACAACGGGATAAATTCCACTCTTGTATTCGTTGGGGAAGTACCTGAAATATTCGATTAGTAGCTAGTTTCATCCCACATTCGTCTGAGCAATATTTTGACTGCGGACGAGCTGTCATTCTGCATCCGGGACCGTAACATTGCCTTTCGCCTTGCAACTCAGGATTAATAAATTGCTCTGGGCTTGTAGAAAGTTTTCGTTTTCTGGGTTTGCTAACAACCTTTTGCTTCGGCTTTTGATTTATACATATTCTTTGTTCACATCTCACTTTTTTGGTTATTTTTCTGGTTAAACATCCTTCGCATGTTCCACAGTTAGGATTGTTGCAGCCCTCACAATTCCCACATCGATTTGTTGAAGTGCTGTTGCTTACTTTTTCCTTTTTCTTTTTGCTTTGTTCACTATTCTGTGGGGGAACCGCTGTTGCAGCAGGGATGGCTCTAAATATTGTTTGAAGGGACGGATCTTCATCTTTACACCTTTGACAATAATAATGCTTGATGTGCTTTGCTTCTTTCTCAGATATATTAATGCAATCCCCGTGATACCACTCTTCACAGCCGTCGCATCCGCTGCAAGTAATCCAATAACAATGTGAAACCAGATAGAATTTGCTTAATGATATTCAGATAAGATATTTACATCATAAACCGTGAACAGTCAGAGGAGCGGCAAATACAATACGCTTGTCCATCTTGTTTCATTATCGATGCAATCTTACTTTTTCGCTCCGGTAGGTCGAACTCTCGAGCGATTTCTTCTTTCTATAAAGATCATATTCAATGTTAAAATAATGTTTCATATTTGAAATATTACCGATTTCTTGTGCTTTTTCTTGTCAGACATTTTAAAGTTGTCCTGATTCCACATTCCCAATAGAACTGTTAACCTCTGCGAAAATTTCAATCCAAATCAAACATCACAGATCTCCCAGCCGCTTACATATAACTCGCTTTGGATATTTCACCATTTATCTGCATTGTCAAAATATCTAACCAATACAATACAGCACGATTTCTTGAGATGTCCAAGTGCGCTATTAGAATATCTAAACACACTTGGTCCAATCAAATTTGACATCGAGTCTTGACAGCGGTAAACTGTCATCCAAATGTTAATCTTTCAGGGTGTTAACGTTCGAATGTAGTGGAGAGCCTTGTTTGATATTCTGGGGTGCAAATCAAATAAAAATCAAATTTGGAAATATACCTGCCGGCTTATATTTTTACATTGCCGAAAGCGAATAATTGCAAGTGAAATGTTACTTGACATTTCAGCATTACGCGACAAAAAGGAAAGGAAAGTTAAAAGCAAATAAGTGAGGCTGCGGAATGCTCCATACAACCACTGAGGATTCAAACGCAAAACGGAGAAATATACATCAGACGGAGTAACCGAGAAAAAAGCGAAGCGAGCGAAAACATAGATCTTGACCTTTATTGTATCACCGTTCGATCGGAAGCAACAAAAATGGGCCAATAAAATTACGCTTGGTTTTTCACCATCGCCCAACATAGTGCAGTGCCATCGCTATGCTAGGGATTCAGGCTCGTTTCCACCAGATGTGACTTGAAGCCATTTTACGTAGCGTTCGTCAATAAGCATTTGTCACAAGAATATCTCGCAAAATAGTTGGAAACCATTCTACACAATGTAAATGAAGTACTTCATGCAACTACACTGGAGCAGTGACTCAGCTTATGGAGCTTCAAACAAATTAATATGGAAGTTCAGCTTTCAACCGAATAATATCAAGTTCTTATTCAACTATATTCTCTTGATCAAACAGTATATGTTCAAGTACATTTTAGCCATAGCGTACTAAATAAAAAAACTTCAAAGCGATTTGGCAACAGGGCAGTCAACAGGTCTACGTGTTTTCGACCAGTCTTTTTTTTCCTCACCCCGTGTCTCTTGCTTTTTTTTCTGTGTGTATATTCCTATTGGGAATGTTAAATCTGTCAGGTGAATTCAATGCACTTGACCTCTCAAGTGTGCAATCTTGTTGGGATTGACATAGTTTAGAGTTGGAGTACAACAAATTTTTTTTGTTTTGTCTCATTATGTTAAAATCTCGTCTTTCCTGAGATTAATAAACAACAATTGCAACAACAACGAAAATTGTTCCTCAAATATGGAAAACAACAATGGAAATTCAGCAGCCTGATTCCCACTAAGCAACATAGAGTTCAATTAAGATATAATAAGAATAAGATAACAGTTTGCTTGCTTCGCTTGCGTTGATAGTTCAAATGAAGCAGATGTATTCTTTTGGTGAGAAAGCAAGAAAAACGGACAAAGTTTCTGTTCCATTCAATTTAGAATTTAATTAATTTTTTTTATTCAACTAAAAAAGTTTAAAAGATGATAAAATCATCAGTAATACTTTTTAAATCTGTTTGAAATAAATTTGTATCATAAACGAGAGCAAACACGGCAAAACTGACATGTGTTAAAACGTTCGTACAAAGCGTACAATGGGCCTTGAATTAGATAAATTGGCCTCGCTTGATTTGAAGTTTTGAGTAAAGTAAAACAAACGAACAAAAAAGTAAAATAAAACAAGCGAACAATCTAAGCGGGCATTGCCTACACCTTTTGAATGATTTTCCTTCATAAGCCACAGCTCTTTAGTCCACTACATTCTGAATACTGCCTTATCGTGGTTGAATACTTCTCTTAATCCTTTCAAGTTTAATCTCCTAAGAGACAAAGGAGAAGTCCAAAATGAGAAATCTTAAAGAATACTTTCATTGTAATTATACTTAGGTAAGCTCCTTGTCGGAAAGACGTCTGATCTTTTCAAATACCTGTTCCACCTTTTAAGTCTGTCAACCCGTCTCGAGCCTGCCTCGTGCTTTAGTTCATTCTGAACCTTGTAGGCTTGTTACTGCTTTACCGAACAAGCAACACCCATAACAACTCCGCCTCCGATCAATATTTCACAAACAAACCGCAGTATGTTTCAGTATCAAAGCTAATTACAGCTGGAATGAAATAATTCTGAACGTAAATAACATTTACGGATTCCACTATCTTATACACTGCCCTAGTATCATTTCGCTAGCAACAGCGGGGCACACTCACAAAACGTACTTCGGATCAGTTGTTTATAGACCTCACTCGCAAAGCAGGATAATGTTAAACATGTGATGGAACTGTAATTAGTGTCTGTAAAACACCTATAGTTAATCACCTATTACGGAGCAAAACAATTGGTTGACGGCAACATTATTGCTGACTTTACGCTCATCTTATTAAAATCTCCATTGTACAGGAAACTGCCTAAGAATTACTGAGCAGATGTTGCTGGTGATGATCATAAATATATGGAAGTCATGAAAAATCATAAATATGTGGGAGTGACGAATATAAAAATTATAAAAATTTCGATGATTTAGAAGGCAGTGAGGACTTGCTCATAAACTATACAAAGCACAAAACATAATTTTCAATATAGTTTATGGCTCCAGGCTCCAACTTAATTATAATTCGCACAGATACAGAACATCTGTTAATGAATCCTAGTAAAAAGTTGAACAAAGCGTTTTTTTCAATCGAATGGAAGAAGATATACGGCTAAGCAATAATTTAGATAATTTCGTCGTTCCCTGTCTTTAAACGCATGCTGATGAACTATGAATATCGTAACATATTAACTTTAATACCTGTATATTTAAACCGGAATTGTCTTTGATCGACAATGGGCCTGGTAAAAACTCCTTTTATCCGTTTACCAATAGATCGCTGCGTACACTGGCTTAGGAAGCTCTAATCCAGATATTACGCGTTCTCTAATTGATAAGGATAAATTTTGCCTTGTCAACTGGCTTAGGAAACCTAATCCAGGAACTTAATGATTCGCCGAGCTGACCGATTCAAACACAATGAGTTCTGATCTTACTCTGATTTTTATTTGACAACTGATTCCCTTATATACTAACTTAACCTACAGAATTCTCCTTGTGTGGGATTTCCTGTACCTCATAAACCCATAAAATTTCTACATCCTTTGCAGATTTCCAAAAACCATCAATTTTATAATTACATATCTATCTATGCTAACACATTAACATATCTTTGAACCCTAATAAACAATGCATTCCGACACTGAATGAATTGCCCATACTAATTCAATAAACCTATCCGTAATTACCAATGCATTCAATTTTTGAATGCATTGTCTATGCTGAAACTATAAAACTATTCTTAACCCGTAACACATTGCCCACACAATGAGAATTCACACCTTATACATTTTACTTATCTATACTAAACATCCTATATAAACATACATTTTACTTATCTATACTATACAATACCTTAAATTATTAACATTTTAATACATGAATTGTAAATTTCAACTGTTGTTTATTATATTTGCTTATCACGCTACCGGAATTTTAAAATAGTTTAAAATTCTGTTAGAATTAAGTTTACTTTTTTTTATTCGATAAATTCGAAACGCCGTATAAGATAATAAGTATCTTAACTCGTTTAAAGTTACTTTTACCAAGTACATTTAATATATTAATCTTAGTGGAATTTTGGAACTTGGCTCAGCGCTCACAGGGCTCACTGAAAACAAACCAAAAGTCTATTAAAGGTATGACGGGTAAGATTAGTTATAAGAATAGATTTAATCATAAGGAATAGGATTATTATTAGATTTAAGTTACCGTAAGTTTTAAAGCAATATATTTGTTAAGTTTTCTCTCTAAATAAGCTATAGCTAAAGCAACTAACTGTATATAAAACCGCTAAAATTTATTTGAAATCAAAATCCTGTCGAATGGTAATGTTTCCAGTTGAGACTGTCAATTCTTTAGAGTTTCAATAAAATTTACTTACTATTGCTACTAGAGGCTATGCTATGAATTTAATATTCCGGAAGGTTGAATAAATTTTTAGTGTTCTGATACAAACTAAAGATTGTTTTAGATTTATTACAATTTTAGTCGTATACCTGCCCTTGTTTTACAGCTTTGTGAATACGTTGTCGGCGGTGGTAAATTAATGTGATTGTGAGTTTGGTGAAAATTCCTGTAACCTTATATCTCTATTTCACTGGCGAACTGCATTGTCGTCTCAGCTGATTGCCATCAAGAAATGCATTATATTTATGACAATTTCAAATAATTTCGTACATTGAAATTGATGTTGATTGCGACCGATGTTTCGTATTTTTTCGCGTAGTTTTACCGGGTCTGTTGCGAATACGCCTTCTTTCCTATTTTAAGGTAAGTAAATCATAAAATATTGAAATTCATATGATTTATCGATTTAACTCTTAGCGCTCGTTATGCTATCACTCGCCTGCATGGATATCCAAGCAGTTGAATCAAAATTAAGTGACGTGACAGTCACTCCAATCCCTATGACAATAAAAGCTCCAGCGTCCCAAACTCAATATCAACCTTTGCCTCTATCTCAACCGAAATTTCAGCAAATGCCACAACAGCTTACTTCACCATTAATCGTGACAACGCAAACATCGGCCAACATTACAACACCAATGACCTCGGCAGCCAACATTCCATCGCTATGCAATCTTTACGGCCTTTCAAAATATGCTCAATTGCTAGCAATAATTGAGGAAATGGGTAGAGACATTCGGCCAACATACACAGGATCTCGAAGTTCCACGGAACGACTTAAACGCGGCATAGTGCATGCACGCATTTTGGTTCGCGAATGCTTGATGGAAACAGAAAGATCTGCTCGACAATAAAATCTTTGGGGCCTCATACAAAATTTTTATACAGTAAGCTTCAATTAAGTAATTAAAAATTAAAAGCCACTTGGCATCAGGGAATCAACCACAAAATACAAATGTCTAAAGTATCCAATTATATGATTTCTACTGCAAGTAAGGTTGTAATGCAGCATTCTTTTTTTCATTGAGAAGCCATTAGTTGAATTGTTATATTGTTACTCTGATTATAAATTTGATATAAAAACTCAATTTCGACTTACTTAATCATCCAAGGAATTATATGAACAACAAGAAAAGTGTTACTTTTTTGTGTATTTTGCATACATAATAAGTTTTCACCATATAGACCTAGAGTCCAGCAAGCCGCTAATGGTAGATAGTCATATTTCAAATAGGTAAGTGACATATTAAACAGAACTCGTACCAGAGTTCTTAAATATTTTTTTTTGCTAATTCAGGAGCTTCTATCAATTTTAAGTAAATTATAATATAGTATTATTTTAAGAAAATTAGCTTGGTGTCTTCTGCTCGTACCATAACTTGTTTTTCGCTCTGTTCTAGTAACAAAATGGCTCTTCATCCCATTGAATATTATATTCAAATTGATCAACAGTAAGAACTTTTCTCTACTGCTTTCTAGGTTGTCTTTATTCATCAACACTATTCTAAATGAAGTTATTGCGATATGGTATTAATTTTTCCTTTTTTTTTTCAAAGTTGGCAGAATCCTTCTATCGCTTTCTGTGCTAGTTATAAATTGTAAACAGCAAAATGTAAGATTTAACTTGGGTTTTGAAATTTCTCTTTAAGCTCTAATGAGTCTAATTACTAATGTTTTAGTGCTCTATTAATTTTTAGGGTTCATTTGGACTTAGTTCTGGGCATTGAAACAAAAACTATTAAATAGTCAGCTAATCCAATTAGAACTGCTAATTACTGGTGCATTCATATTTTCAATACTCACTTTATGCGATAATGAGAAATGTATTTCTCCCCCAGTCGAAGCTGAGTTTCTCAACCAGTCGAGGCTAAGTTCCTCCCCCCGTCGAAAGACTACTTTCGCCGGACAATTATTGACAGTCCTTATAAAGAAAATTATGTTTGAATGCGTAAATTTGAAGGTGAATTAAAAAATTACTTTTAAATGTTTTAAACCGCGGCATCTATCTGCCTTGAAATTGGAAGTTGTACATCAATATTATTACCGACGATTACACATAAAAATTAACTAACTTCTTAGAGCATACAACTGCAAATCGAAAACAATTTCATTCATAAATTGTAAAAATAATATCGATGATTACATTTTCCATAATCTTTATTAGAGTTGGAAAAGCAATTTATGTAAAGGGATGTTTTTATATATTTTTTGAAAGTTGAAATCGTCGCCGAATCATTCTCATTACTTAAATGACGATACATAAAAATGTGGAAAACGATCACACCAATTCTCATTAAGTATAAAGATATTCTCAGTAATGACATTAATAACATAGTGATTTATTTGAGTCTTTCATTAGGTTACTGGAGACTTAGTATCAGTTTAAGATTGCTATTTTCCCACGCACATTCGGTTTGGGGAAATTAAATCCGAAGTCCAGTAGCTGTCAACAAAGTCAAAAGCGGTTTATTTAATATTGACCGTTATTAATTTCCCAAGGATATAAAGCTGATTCTTAACAATAAAAATACGAAAAAACTGAATGGCCCAAATGGTTTTCTAAATTTAAACATTATCATTTACTAATGAAAAGTACAAAATAACAATATCAAAAGCAATTTAATTATTACTTATTTTAATAATAAACCAACCAACACTATTCAAAAATCAAAAATAATGTTTACACAACAGTGAATTTTTATCCTACGACTAATATAATATAACCTAATTCTAATCAAAATAATTTATTTTATACTATTATACTCAATATTCCTAGCCTAAATGTTAAACATCATTTCTAAAGCCTAATATAATACCATATACCTATACTAAATATTGAAATCTATGCCTAATTTTTAACACAACAACACTAAATGTAGATACCACGAGCTGAAACTCAAAAACCAAACACTACATAAATAAAAACTAAAAACACGAATAATTAAGGCTTTTTCATTCAGCCACCAATACCTAGCCTACTCCATCTCAGCCCGACCAGTCTGAACGAATTTAGCAAATGAGTATCTCCATTGGAATGAGTATCTCCGTTGGAATTTGCTGGTCTCGTGTGGTCAAATTCGGAGTATATTTTATCTTTTTATTGGTGGCCCGTCTATATATGTGATATATAATTGGGACGCCGTCTGAATCAAAGATTTATCAATTTATCATGTCTAAATACATGAATGCTTCTGGAGGAACAAAGCCAGTAGCGAGGCAAGTCGCAATACACTCATCTGTAGGATGGAATGACTGTGAAATCCAGGGATTTTCACTTACAGTTACAGATCTTGCGATATGATTGCGAAGAAGTCTCAATATGAAGATATTGACTCTCGTCACTTTAGTAATTTGATAAATCTTCCTATTGGATATATGGTGTTTCCAATCCGCCTCAGGCTTCCTGTATAAACCAGTACATGCAAGAAGACATTTCCTTTCGAAAACTCAATCTTTCCATCGTACTAGCACTCCGATTGTACCAGATCTGACATCCATATGCCAGAATTGGTGTAATCAGGGTCTTGTAGCAGATAACTTTGACCTTTTGAAGAATGTATTTAGAATGAAACAGTCGACGAAGGGCCATGACTACCCTCTGAACTACCCTCATGACCCTCTCTGAACTACCCGCCTCCCATAATGTGCAAATCGTTCCAATTACGCTTCAAGTCTCGGCTAGCCACTTGCAACGTGGTCCGAAACAAAATTTTTTCGCACTTCTGCGCATTAATTTTCATTCGTCAACTATCGGTGTAGAGCTACACATTATCACATTATTAAATATTCTTTGGAGGTTGCTCTGGACTATTGAAGCTTTTCGGTCTGCTGTCTGATGACCAGATCATCAGCAAACGCTACCAATGATCGCGTTGGTGAGACATTAAAATCAAAGCCATTCAATAGTTTGCGAACGAATATTGAAAATAGCAAAGGCTTTTTCCATATCAATGAGACACGCTCCAACACATTCTCTACCATTTAGCTTCCAACTGATGTCTGAGGTCACTTTCGCTACCGCAAGAATGGTCGAATGCCTGGCACGGAAACCAAATTGGCAATTCGATATCAACTTATATTTCTCAATATGAGCGTTTAAAGCTTTATTTAGTAATACTTCGAACACCTTGCTTATGTTAGGCAGCAAACTGATTGGGCGATAGCTTATAGGGCACGATGATTCTTTTTCTTTCTTTAAGATCGGAAAAACCTTAGTCTTTTTCCACTCATTTGGGAAATATGAATTGCTCAACATGTTGTTGAACGATATGCAATAATTTCTAATCGCAACCTCAGGCAAATGTCGGAGAATTATATTTGGAATACCGTCAATACCACATGTTTTCTTGTTGTTTATCCTGCCAAATATGAAGCACAAGTCTTCATAGATGACCAAATAATCAACAAGATTTAAGTTCGGTGTAAGGTTAAATGTTAATGCCTCATTGAAATGAAGAATTGGCTCGCCGTGCAGCCTTGATTTGAAGCCGGAAACTTTTGCTTCGACGACCTCTGAAAATATTTGATTTCCTCTCGCAGGATTTGGTAAATGAAACAATTCGTAATTCGTTTCAATCAGGGCAACTTTCTGCAATCCATCACATATAATCCTGTTTCCGTTTCTATCCGAAATCGTACTATCAATTTCGATACCAGCCCTATCAAGAAGATTTATCTCATCACCAGTGACTCCAAGATTCGGTACCTTCACTCGAGACCTTATACGGAGTAAACTATTTACTTTCGTGAATTTTCCCAGTTTTTCCACCCATTGATTGCTGACCTCACTCCTGAAGTATGAACGGATTAAGTTCCGGACATTTTTCAGGTGTAATTTCAACAAAGTCAACGAGGTATGGTTGTTGTTTAATTTTGGGCACTTCTTTCTCAATCTTTACCAAGGTTAGCTCCTCTAACTTCGTCAAATAGAGATCTATTTCATTATTAGTTAGATTTATGTCATTAGAAACCATTGAGGAAGCGTTGCCTTGATGATGGCAAGGAGACGATGGAGGAATACGATGCTTTTGGTAATCCCGATTACACATTTTTTGAAACTTTCCCCAATCCTTCTCTTTTAAATTCAACCAATGATTTTCATATTGAACTGGAATGAGGAAGACATCATCCCTGTGATGAATGATTTCCATCACGATTGCGTCATGGTAGCTAGCATAAGCAAGCACCTGCAGTTTCCGTTGAGGACTATTAAAGCTGAATTCATGTCTTGCGCAGCAATACAAAGATCCAAATATGAATTAGTCCTAGGGTATATTGGGAGTTCCGACTCATAAAGATTGCACCTGTATTCAATTTGGTTCTCTGTTATCCACGATTTTAGAAACACATCTCCTGGATGTATGCAGGCGTTAAGGTCACCGGCAAGAATATCATATTTATGCAGCCTGTTCCATTCAAGTATTTCAAACAATGTATTAAGCTCCTCCTTGGACTTGGGAACATTTCGATCAGTTGCATAGGCATCCTCGATATGATGCTCGTTGACCAAAAACACCGCAGTTAACGCAGTAAAAATTTTTCTTTATGCTCCGTCTGAGCCAATTTGCACTCACCGGGGGCATGAATGTCTTTGCATTTAACGCACCGATATTGCATGGCTCTGTTGGCAGCCGAATGACCAAATCTTTGAGACCGGTAACACTAGTTGATTTCTCTTTTCTGGAGACGTTCCCACCTCATCACTCTGAAATTCAAGTACATTATTTATTGAAGGGCACTTGGACTGCTTTTGTTTCCTCTCCGCAGTCCAAACCCCTCAACAAAAAGGTCCGATTTTCTTCACTTTTTGGGGTATAGGTGAAGTGTGGAACTTCCCCAGAATTCAGCGCATCTTTTGCTGACTTGAAATCAACAATTGATTTCGTTTTGATAGTTAACTCTTTTTATTTCAAAATTCGTAAGTTTTTTTTCGGCTGCCAATAACCGAACCATATCTCTCCCGCTTTGTCCGAAAACATTAATTGGCGGAATTTTTTCTGTGTGAATTTTATTGATGGATTTTTCAGAGGAACTAGCAGATCAACCAGTTGGTTTGAATAAAATTAATGCTGTCTGCATTAGAAATACCTTTAATACTTACAATTTCCATTTCTTCTTGCAACGGTGAGAAGCCGTCGGGCTTCTCCATACGAGCGGCCCCGAAGTTGACTGGATTTTCACTGTTTCAATATATCAAATCCAAATAATCGATGCGAATATCGGTCGATAGCTTTCAGATAAGCCTCTTCCAATAAACGATTTTTTTTTCAATTAATTTATGTTAATTTTAATTCATTTTGCAAAAATTTTTGACTGTTGCCTTAAATAAAACACGGGATTATTAAATTAAGATTAAATCTTCTTATATTGAAGATTTAATACAAGTGTCATCATACCACAATGATGAATGTAAGTATCATTACCGACGCATATGCGAACCATATGATCCATTGATCATAATTCATTTTCTGACATATCGTTCATACGAAACATTTAACAATTTGAAAGCAAACATTATCAAGTTCAACGTTCCTTTATTCGAAAATATATTTTTATATGCGCTTAATTCTACATTTCCAAAAATACTCTTTATTCCTTTCAGGGGAATGTTGTATTTAATCAACTAAATATTTTACTGCATGCAAAATCATCATTCAGTTATTTACTAGAAAAAATCTTATTAATTTAAGTACTCAAAAGTTATTGCGAATTTGCT
The DNA here is from genome assembly GCA_954870665.1 of Stratiomys singularior. NCBI lineage: Eukaryota > Metazoa > Arthropoda > Insecta > Diptera > Stratiomyidae > Stratiomys > Stratiomys singularior. Next base: position 64,402,350 of record OX940881.1, read on the forward strand.
TACAAATATATATTTCTAATTTTTTACAATACTCTGCATTCAATTCCAATACTCAAAACAATAAGAATCGATCGGTTTTACTTTAATATTACTGGTGGTAATCGCGTAAAGGTAAAACGCGTGGTAATCAATAAAATAAACATTGAGTTGAGAAAGAATTATTTAGTTATCTGGTTTATTATCCATTTCAATACGCACAATGCTAAAAGGATGTGTGGGAGGGGAGCGAAGCGTGCACCACAGGCCCAAGTCGCGGAATTAATTAATCAACCAACGTTCTATTCCACTTGAGAATTTATTTAAGATTACACGTATAATAATGCCAAAACAGAACCTTTTCTTTTATTGTCGTGTGTGGTGTGTAGGAAACGCGCGCACACAGCTTTCTGATGATTCGTCGCTCATGTCGACCCGTTTTTATTCCCGTGTGTGACGCGTCTCCCTGTTGATTCGTATCTTGGGGGGAATCCCCCCATGCAGTGCGATTTTCAATTTCGAGAATCCGGGTAAATTCCCGGATGCTGTGTGTGGGAATGTGGTTCCCACAGATGCAAAAATTTCCATTCATAAATCCAATCCCACGACGAGTATATTGAGCGAGTATGAATATGAAGCGGCTTCGCGCTTCCGACATGTATTTGCCCATCACGAATTTTATTCTCACGCAAATTATTCACCCTAAAGAGGTGCCCGAATACATAAGCGTCCAAAGAATTTGACTTTTGTTCTTTCCCTTATCAGCGGTTCAAGTGTTCGGCTCCATTCGTGCCTGGAGTTGAGTTATTTCTAACATTGCATACGAAATCGCAAAAGAAACACATATACTTACAAAAGGATAATATTCTCGTTTACTCTCTAAACCCAGCCAATGAAATGGAAACTACATCCTTATATCACTAACATAAACTTTCAAATGCTTAGTAGGAGAGAAATGCTATGTATCTGCCTTAAAATTGCCTTGAAATAATTCATCAATATAATTTCGGTCGATTTCACATAACAGTTGCCTAACTAATCCGCAAAACGAAAACTATTTTATTCATGGAATAAAAAAATTATATCAATGTTTACACTTGGAAACAAAGGTGGAAAGAGCTCAAGCTGGTTTCGAACACGCGTCCCTGTCGCTTCTCATCAGGCGCCAACTCACAGGCCGGGACGCGTCGATTGGCACTACCAGCTGGGTGGATGTCGTCTGGTTATTTTTACTTGTTATGATTATTGCTCTCAGCTTGAACTTATCCTTTTTCCCAAATTGCCTTTGGTTAGCTTTTTCAATTCCAGAAGTTTTTGGTAGATAAATTTGATCAGAACTTCCGCACCCCTGAGTCTTCGGTGAGTTCGCTTAGCAAGAGTATAAATCATTTACAATGTTGTAAGTGAAAATGGAAAAATTGATCTACCAAAAACTTCTGAAATCAATGTTTACATTTTCCTTCATTTCTGCGACCTACGGTTATAAAATTGACAGTCAGTTATTGTTACAGTTAAAAAAGCAATTTCTGTGGAATGGGAAGGAATAGTAACACATTTTATTTGAATGCTGAAATCCAAAAGATATTTATCTATGAATCTTATGCTTTACTCAATAATAATCTGTTCTTGAAAATGTGAAATCGATTCTCCTGTATCCATGGGCAGTAAAAATTTGTTGATAATGGGGCACTGATCGTAATGTTGTTTTTTGTCATTTTATGATGTGAATACATGATGTGATACATTTTGGGATAATGTGAACAAAAAAATCGAGCTTAGCGCCTTTCTTTACCTAATAACCTAATCTAATTCACACGCAACATGATTTGCAAGCTGAAGCGGGAAAACGCGATCAAGTCAAATTTTTCTCTAAGAGGAAAATAATACCAGTTAACATTGCAAGAAAGCACGCTTATTCAGTGGTCATTAACGCAAGACCCATTCGTCGAGAGCAAGTTTTGGGATATGTCTCAAAAACTGCATCACAGCGGAATCTTTTCTGCCAATTGCCGTTCAAAATGGCACTACTTAACACAATGGTAACATGGAACATGATTTCGGAAGTCTTATCGAAATTTGAATGATTTCCAAGCGAGTAGAAAAACATGTACTTATAAGTATTTAATGTTAACAGTGTACTGTGTGATAAACGGCAGAAAATGACACGTTCGTTCATAAATAATTAACAACAAGGCCCTAAAAATTGGCCTGTTACTCAAATGTGATCGCAGCTTCGATGCATTGGTTTCAAATAAATCTTGCTTCTGTTTTGCCAGGACAAGAATATCGTTACTCCAAATCAAAGAATATTGTTTGATTATAAATCCATGAAATAGTCAATTTCTTTACATTTTATGCAGAAACCGGGTTCTTTACGTATGTCCTCTATTCTGCGTGCAAGTCACGCGTAAAACAATTTCAAATCAACTCTGTTAATTTCATTAATTTTGGCCTGCGGCAACACCAACACGAACTTCAATTTCAAATCATTTTATCAGACATTAATAGCATCGACATTGTTCTTAATGATCGTAAATTTTTAGCGAAATATGTGCTGAGTCAAATCAATTGAGCGAATTAGATCTCATCTAGTATACTGTGTGTTGGCACTGAAGAAGGGAGCAACTTACTTCCGAAAATTATATTTGTCACAATTAACAAAAACATAGCATTTAAAATGGAAAAGCAAAAAATGAAATCGAATCTTATCTAGTTCTTGTGTCGTTCGTGGGATTGATTCAATTATGTACGAACGAAGGCCAACTTTTTTTCCTCTCAGGAATTTTAGGATGTGATTGAACCTAGGTTTGTGGTTTTAATTCATTGTACTTTTAAATGAGGCTATATTGCGCCAACATCACAAAACCACGCAAAAATGCAGCTAAAAACATGAAGAATCAACCAGAAACAGAGCCAGAGAAGTGGATTTCCAGCCTTCACAAGGTATAACGTGGCGTGGAAAAGGATACACGGAAAAAGATAGGCAAATGTTTGTGTTTATTTTACAAAATTGAAAAATGATGCATTGGACAAATTTTTGTTTGTAAGCACTTTTCCCTGAAGAGGAAATGCTAGTTTTATTGATTCAGTAATTATACTTAATCATGGTTTGTTTGTTTGCTGCTTTGAAACGCGTAAAGCCACCTCTGATGACAGGTAGACTAAAATCGTCTGAGATGAAGAGACAGAAGAGGTCTCATCCTAAAGCAATGTATGAAAGGTGCCTGTTGCAGGATGGGATTCACTTCGAATATAGCTGTAGAATAACTTTATAATCGGCGTGAGTCCTACGAAGAAGGCCTGTGACGACAAGTCTTAAACATACTAGTCTATTTTACCTGACTCATATACGAAAAATAAAGACAATTCCAAATCAAGTAAATAGTAAAGTTAATCAAATATAAAAATTCGTAATTTTATTTCCGTCGTTCAATTTGATTCAGGAGATTAGAAAATTTATATCCATATAAATTTTTGGACATACTATTTATCCTTTGGAAAACATAATTTTCGGTCATTGTGTAATTAACAGGAATCAAACGGCAGAATTCAATTGACATATAAAAACTACAAAACTGGCAGCAAGTAATTCTGATAAACCAGATAATCAGATGTAGCAGAAAGAGAATACCCCGCATTCGGAACACATATGATGGCCATCATTAAATTTTAAATACATTCAAATTTAATGCTTTGTTCTTTTTATTATGTCTGAAATTTAACTCGATTTTAATTTTCATCAGAAAGTTTTATATAAACCGCTATTTCGATGAAATGTTCAAGGGTTTTCGGAATTCTTCAGCTGTTATTCTTGTCATGTATATTTATATAGAATGCTCTACATTGAAATATTTACAGTTGAGCTTCCATAACCTCCACATCAACAGAATTATAATTCAGTAGTTTTCTCGAGTTCATTTTGCTGATTTTCTAAATGAATTCTGACTCGGCGTGGAGAACGTGGACTTAGTCTGTGACTTGTTATGCTGCTTCCCAACCAAACTATTTTCAATTTCAGGGATAAACATCACCACAAAGCTTCTTGAAACATATTCAAAACGATGTATAACATACTAGAATATAGTACCGTTAAATGTTTTTTTGTTTAATATAATGTTTTTAAAGATCATGACTATTTACCCTATACATTTGATCGTCATCATGGTAGTCAAATTGTATTGATACAATTGCTTTCTAAAATTGGTTTCCTCACGTTCTTCGACGCATTATTTGATGTATAGTGTAATTATACAATACTGTTAGTGGTGTAGTAAATGTAAAGATTGTGACACATGGTCTTACCGATACCAGCCAAGATATCTTTAGTATCGTTACTCGGATAAGGTTACTATATATGTATTCAGAACAAAGGTTTACTAGCCGGAGCAAATTTGATAGGGTACTGATCATTCCCTTGGTGCAATCAAAAGATCTTTGTGATGTTTGTAATATTAGTGGTTCATCGAAGTAAAGATTTTTTTTTAAATGTGAAGTAATGTTTCAAATTTCAAGGGAAGTTGATGGGAAATTTCAGGGAAGATGTGCGGGACTATCGGTCTTGAGATAGACAAATAAAATTATATTCGACAAAAAACTACTTGATGCGGTGCTAACGAATGTAGCGCAAAATATTACATCAAGATAATTGAATATATAATATTAACTTTTATATATAGAACATATATGTATGTAATATAACATATGTGTATAATAATATTAACATATTTAACCTGACCTGAATTCGAAAGCTGAACCATCAATTATAGTATATAGAATTCAAGTAAAGCCTGTTACCTGATGTAAAATTTCTTAAACATTTTCATAGGCATATAAGTATGCGCTGAATGATATTCAATACCTTCTTATTCTCGTTGTGATTTTAGTTAAGGAAGTCTATAAGTAACTGCGTTATTTATGTAGCACGAGACAACGCCAACTATGGTTGTAACGAAATACAGTTCACACAACCTATGAGCTGTTTAAGCTCCACATACCACCACCGTCATTACGCAAATTGCGGAAGTCGGGAAAGACTAACTACCCAAGTTTGACTCGGAAAAAATTGCATTTTAAATAGCACAATAACTACAGAAATTTTGAATAGGTTTTATTATGTTTTCACTTTTAATTTGTCAACTAGATCTTCAATGACTTTGTTATCAATTAAACCAATAAATTTATCAACAACAACACCATTCCGGAAGGCTAATACAGCTGGAACCGCCTTAACTTCGAATGTCTCCACCAGGTCATAATTTTCGTCTACATCAATTACAGCTAAATCAATTTCGTTCGAACTACCCACCAGCCTCTCCATGAGAGGAGTCAAAATTTTACACGGATCACACCATTCCGCATGAAAGTTTACGATCACAGGCAGATCATTATTCACCACCTGAAAATACATCAACTGTTCAATTAGAAGCTCTTCAAATTTCTGTTACACCAAACCTTTTTGTCGAACTCATAATGATTTTTTATTACAAATATTTTAGAATAAATACTACTGGATGACACGTTCTTTTTTAGCACTCCATTGTAGACACAGCGTTTACAAATTCGTAGTATCATCGACATTTCCGACAATAACGTCCCCCATTCAACAAAATGTCACTTCAATAATTCTGTCAGATGAACTTTGACAATTATAATCCATGTTCATTCCAATGCTAATTACAGGTCTATATATCATTCGGAATATTCCTGCAAGTGATTTATAAATGAATGAAACCTACGCGAGCTTCGCCATTAGTGTTTAATTTAAATAACTTTTTTTATTCATATTTTGAATCTAATGCTCCGTTCGATGGCCTGTATTTTATGGTGGCTCAATAATTTTGTCCATTTAAACATGAACATTTTGCATTGATAAGTCATCAAAATGAAAGAAACATTCATATTTAGTCCAATAACCCACTCTTACGCAGTCGCAGCATAAACTACTCTAACTAAGCCATCCAAATATCATGTAGCCATGAATTTAATAAGTTCATTTGTTAGGGGTTGTGGTTGACAGTCAAAGAAGTGTTCGATTAAAAATATTGAATTAAAAACATAATAAATAAAATAAAAAATTTTGTATTACAACGTTAGACTAATAACGTAACCCGTGTGGCTAAACTTAAATAATTACGTACGGTCTTGAATGAGAAAATTATTTCATCAAAAATAAAGTTTCTGAAAGTATTTCTAGCGTGTTGGTATTTTATAGATTTTGGAGTATTTATTCTTGTCTGGAACGCCATATTAGCACAGCTTTTTGATAGTGGTAAATAAATCTTAATCGAATAAGACTGTATTGTATTTACTGACAAGGAATTTAGCCTTTTTTATTTATTTTTGACAATCACGTATTTAAATATTCGTTTTCTGTCTTATTTAAACTGCAAGAAATGAGAAAAACAAGATGAGCACGGATTAAACTGAGGTAAAGAATTAAAATTTTTGTTAATTTTATTTATTAATTATTATTTGTCCATTGCGATTGTCATTATTTTATATTAAATTACAATTCTTCGACGTGGAAGCTAAAATCAACCTACCAAAACAACATATTTTCAACTTTTTGTTTTTGGAACATTTCTTATAATTTTGTGTTCTGACTTTTGTTTATTGCGTTTTTTTTCTGGGAAACTATTTAATTTGTGCCTACCTGAGTACGTTATTTCCTGGTTTAAATTATTTTATAAATTGCTTAAGATACTGTGATTTGGACGTAATGTGCTTAACACGTATATACTTCCGTGTTAATCCGGATAGTTTATTTACATTTGCAAATATATTATATAAATTAATTGCTTTTAGAACTTATTGTTTTGATTTATGTATTTTTCATTTTGTTCTATTCTAAGTATGTTTATTTTTATTGCATAGCTTGTATTATCTATTTTTGTAATTGTCGGGAATCTTCACATGGTAACATTAAGAGCGTCGAATTTGAAGCGTACGCTATGAACTGTGGAACTAACTAAATAATATTATGGATAGACCCTTAATGTATGGCATATTTGACAGCTGATTTGTAACCTCAAAAATAAATACTGATGCGGTTCTTTATGTTCGTGCGACGAAGCCTGTCAGGCGCGTTTTAAACGGTGGGTGGAATAATCTGTATTTTGCAAAATGATCGCATCGGGATTTGTTTCGTTGTACCAGAAATACATTGCTATGTTATGTTGTTAATTATTTGGGCGTGTTATTTTATCGATATTGTTTTCTCGTTTCAGGAAAATGGCTGTTCGGTACGAGCTTAGTGTGGGCCTTAACAAAGGCCATAAGACTTCGAAAATCAAAACAGTGAAATACACTGGTGATAAGAAGGTGAAGGGGCTGCGTTCATCGCGTATGAAAGGTGTAAGTGAACCCGTAAATGATTTTGATTAAAATAGGTTTGCGTAGATTAAAGGACAGTATAGAAATAGGTTGGGGAAAAAATAAGGAAATGTTACGTTATGCGAGAGTAGTCAATGTGGCGGCTGTATATGATCGTTATGATTTCTCTGAGTGCAGTTTGAGAGATGGAATACTTTAAGTAGTCTGCGCAAACAACCTTCCAAATTTACTGTAGCAACTACTTTAGCAATACTGCTTACTATTGGCAGTTTTTCCTTGATGATATTTGAATGTTTTGAATTTCTAAAGAGTAGGTCCTTGGAATCACAATGAAAAAATCTTTTATAGCTACATTTAACTTTTTAGTCCAACAAATGGATATCAGTGACTAAATGCTTCGTGAAAAGCTGTACATTCCAATGTTGTGTGTTCTTCTTTAATTTATTTTGCTTTGCTCTTAAACCACCAGAAACATGTATCCTTTCTATGATGAATATTTAATCTGCCATCTGTTAACAATCTTGTCTTGCTGTTCAGACAGTGGATAGGGAGAAAAGTGTTCAACAGCCACAACAATTTCAGTTGTACGGGTAATTAAATGCAAAATATGATCAGTTCATGGTAGGAAAGAGAAGATGCAGTACACAAAAATATATTCCGCATTGCATGTGATCAATTTGCGAAAGTTATTTTTCTCTTGAAATAAATCTTGTTATAGGAAAGCTGTGTGTATTTTCCCGTGTTTAGCACTTGTAAATTAGATTTTACTTTTTGATTTTCCATTCCAAAATGCTGTTTTTAATTTTGACAAATGTATATTTTGGGAGTAAGTTGCTCCTTTCTTCAATGAAAATTATTTTCTATCTTTTCTAAGAAAGTAATTGAAACTGAATAAGGGGAAAATCAAAAAAGAAAATTTAATTTTTATAGGAAGTTTGTTTCCCACACTGCCAGCTGGAGTCTCATTTTTGGTTCGATTATTTCAATTCAACATACTCGTATACTTTTTCCAGTTTTCATGGTCCCCAAATGACGTCTTTGGAAAAATAAGTCGAAATTGTAGTAACGTTTTTCATGTCTTGAGTATGGTGGCCACTTCTTGATTGGACTTGCAGAGCAGTTCGTCTCGGCTGTCATCTGAGAATTCTCTGAAGATTTATCTAAAGAAACTCGCCGAAGTACTTTATTCCAACTTTCGAAGTTCCAATGTGGTTGTTAAATTTGACTTTTTGAGTAATATATATTTATCTATAATACAAATATTTGTAAGATTAAGAACGTACAAAGTATTGGAATAAATGTAAACTGCCTCCTTTTTGAGGAGTAGAGTAGCTTGCATCCATCGGTCACGTCCCAGCATCCATTCTTGATTCCAGATAAAATAGCTGGAAATGAGTTTTTTTTTATACCCATAGGTCGTTTTTACGTTTGCATCGCAAATTCATTGTTTTGCAACATTTTAGTGTTTTTGCCATTGAACAATTCAACATTGACGATCCAACAACGTCGGACGGTCTGTATCTTGCTCATTATCCAATAAAAATGGCACATACTGTTCAGTTGCATATAGGAACCTCACTCTAAATTGCTTGTTTTATTCGAAAGTTTTATTAAATTCTTTGTCCCATGACAAAACTTCAATCCATCAAATTTGCATTTACCTTACCCATTAGTTTTATTGTATAAGTCGTTGCATTTTTTTAAACACATGATGATAATATAAACCATTCCCAGACATGCATGTAAATCTGCAACTTTTATTGAATTATCAGATATTTTTTCTCATAATTTGACTAAGTTGTGGACATTCTTGCACCATGGTTAAAATTAGGCACTGATTAAAGAACACTACTAATGTTAATCGCATATCTAGTTCAATATTGCTAAATCAATTTATTAATTTATAGGTACAAACCAAGCACACAAAATTTATGCGTGATTTGGTACGTGAAGTTGTTGGTCATGCTCCGTACGAAAGGCGCTGCATGGAATTGCTGAAAGTGTCCAAGGACAAGCGTGCTTTGAAATTTTTGAAGAGGCGTTTGGGAACACACATTCGAGCTAAAAGAAAGCGAGAAGAACTCTCTAATATCTTGACTCAAATGCGTAAAGCTCACGCTCATACTAAGTAATTTGAAAATAAAGTAACAGAATAAAAACCACTTTTTTTTTGATTTTATGTAGTCATAGGCTGAAGTGCAAAAATATAGTTTTAGGCTTATTTTGCAGGTCCCAAAATCTTTTAACCGAAGTCTTAGCTTATTTCGTTGACCAAGTCAGGACTAAAATGTTTTATATTATGCTTGTTGCGTTCAAGTGATAGCTACCATAATAAAAAAAACAATCAATATTTCCATAAACGTTTAATAGGAAACCTATCAATCAAAAAAGCCAAACCAGCTATAAAAAACGATGATTTTCAGTTTCAAGAAAGAAATGGTGCACATAATTTTTTGGGTAAACAATGAAAACAAATTTTAAATTTAAAAGTACCAATAACAATACATATGCATACAATACAATTTAAATCCGAGTTGTCACCGAAAGAATGAAACGATTAAGTGAGAACAATGGTTTTCAAGAATCCTAATCAAGGGTGGGAAACTATCGCTATTAGGTGCACTGCTGTTTGAAAATTATAGTTTCACTTGTCATGTTTAGTTCCGCTTTACTAAGAGTAAAAGATGGTCCATTTTCGCTGTGCAAAAAATCTTGACGCATAAACAACAAAATAAGGAACATTTGTCTTAATTTTAGTAAGCCAGATCCTGTGGCCGAATTTCAAATCGGGGATATACAAACGCTTCATTATTTCATATATTATATGCTTGGTATGCGATTTTTACCATGAGAGTTATTTCATTATGGGAGGAAAGCCGATACAGTTTTACTTTTCATCACCAATTGTTCGATAACGCAAGACTGGGGTGCACCCAGTTTCTAACTAATTTGATTTTTGCGTATGCGTTTTGGTTTGCCATGACGCTGTTGCACATCAAATTTCGAAGAAACTCGGGTGTTGCCATTGTTCAACGTCTTTACGATGTCACTCTTGTTGCTTTGATTCAGCCAAATTATGAGACATTCGTTTTTGTGGACAGGCTTCCAGGTTACAAATATATGTAAAGTGTTCCAAACACCCTTTGAATGCTAGGCGTAGAGCCACCATCGATCGAATTAAGAAAATTTAATTGTGTTTAGCCATAGAACAATCATCAACCAACCAGCAAAGAATCGCTCAGAAAAACTACTTCATGCTGATTACACGATTTATAATTTCAGTTACAGTTGGCGCATAAACATAGGAGGTGGGGCAGAAAGATATAAGATAGGTAAGTCTCCACGTGCACAAATGATCCCAAGTAGGCGGACCTGTCGCGAAATTTGCGTGGGAGCTTGCGATTTTATACGGCCGCGCGTAGATGGTGTTCGAAAAAGTCAATGATATCGTCGGGTTATCACAAGTTTCTTGCCAGGAAATATGTATTGCTCCTCTCATCAATAGTACCGTAACTTCCCCTTAGCCGGTCTCAAACCCGTTTGAAAAATAGGGGGAGGTGCTCAGGTGAGTTGTATAAAGAGTGGTATAAATGACCGGATAATGCCATAGAAGTATAAGATATAGGAAGGCCTTATCCGAAGTTTTAAACTTATCTTTTTCCCCTCATCAGCTGTTCTAATGTTAGGCTCACATACATGTGACACATACAACATGATTTCTGAAATTTCAACGTTCGAATTAGAAGAACATATACTGCTTACTCACCATGACCTATCCAATCAAACATACGGAAACTACATTCATAATCCACTACGCACAGCTCAAAAATGCATTACTTTTATTACATATATTATTTGAATGTTGAATTCGGTCGCTGAATCACGCACTTTACTTAGTCGACGACAATTAGAAATTTGAAAACGCTTATAGTTCGAATTGCTCATTAAGTATAAGGACATTCTTAGTAATTGATTTGAATATCTTTGATTAGCTTAATATATAGTTGATATCAGATGATGATTGCAATTTCCCCATGATTATCAGTGTGGAGTTAACATTTCCGTTAAGTCGTTTTTGCTGACCCTTTGGCAACACAAATTTATTGATGAAGAGCCACCTAATATAATACGTTTTCGTATTTTAATAAGTTTAATTTAAAAATAAATATCATAAGTATTTTAACACTCCATGACAAATATTGTAACAAGCAAAAATTATGTCCATAGTTCACACCACGCAATTATTGTCCATTCATGTATTATCTATTGATATTTTGAAGTGATCTTCAAACCCAATGCTAAAATCAATTGGTGGTGCAGGCCTTCAATTACGTGCGGTTCTGACTGGGGGAATGTAGAAGCCATGGCAACTATGTTTAGTCAATGCACTGGAGTTGTGACGTGTAAACAGAGCCATTCGGTCGACGAGCGTGTAAATTGCGCTGTCGCTTTCTTTTCGTATGTGAGCTACTCAGAGAAGGTGGTGTGAAATGAAGGTTCGTACGTGAAAAGCGGAATGACATTTTGTTGGTTATGGAACGCGTGGCCTGAATGTGGTCGCCAAGCATTTGCGTTCAATAATCATACCAATGTTTAGAATTCAGTTTTGCAATGAACGGTTTTTAATGTTTTTCAGCTCAACGTGTCTTATCCGGCCACGGGGTGCCAGAAGTTGTTCGAAGTGGTTGATGAGCACAAGTTGCGCGTCTTCTACGACAAACGAATGGGATCTCAAGTCGAAGCTGATATTCTAGGTGATGAGTGGAAAGGATACGTTTTGAGGATAGCAGGAGGAAATGACAAGCAAGGCTTTCCCATGAAGCAAGGAGTTTTGACAAATGGTAACGAATGTTTTGCTCAAAGTTAGGTTATTTACTTGCTTATTCATAGGCCGTGTCAGACTTTTGCTTAAGAAGGGTCACTCTTGCTATCGTCCGCGTCGTACTGGAGAACGTAAACGTAAGTCAGTACGCGGCTGCATTGTCGACGCAAACATGTCAGTGCTGGCTTTGGTTGTTGTGAAAAAAGGAGACAATGAGCTCCCAGGTTTGACTGATGTAAATGTTCCAAGACGATTGGGACCCAAGCGTGCGAGCAAAATTCGGAAACTTTATAATTTGACAAAGGAAGATGATGTGCGTCGATTTGTTGTCCGGCGGCCACTTCCAGAGCGCAACGGCAAGAAAGCTACTTCGAAGGCTCCTAAAATACAAAGATTGGTGACTCCTGTTGTTCTGCAAAGGAAACGCCGCCGTCTAGCAATGAAGAAGAAGCGCCAGATTCGCTCGAAAGAAGCTTCTACAGAATATGCCAAGTTATTGGCACTCAGAAAGAAGGAGTCGAAGGTTCGTCGTGAGGAAGCCAAGAGACGGCGCTCGACCTCTTTAAGAGAGTCCAAGACTTCCGTTTCGAGTGAAAGGAAATAATCGTCAATAAAAAGTATTGGAATATATTTTATTTGTTTTAATCTTGTCATTTGGAAGAGGAAAACTGTCGAGATTGTAGCATTTCAAACAAGGCTGCCTTAGGATTCAGCTCATCATCTGATACTTAATTTAAATTCAGTTCAATTTGATAGTGGTGAGTGGTAGATGATTCACTAAAATTCTCTAGAGTTATTAAGGATTTTAAGTTATAACAATAGTTTGATTCCCAAACGAATGCTAGAAATGGACATCAATCTAAAGAAAAAGAATTGAGGATTTAAACTACCAAGAATCCAGACACTCGAAACATTCACAACAGGTTTGGTCACTTGAATATAGACATGACAACCTCGCTTAGCAATATTAAAGCTTTATGCTGAAAGCAGACAGATCTCACTCTTGAAAATGTAGAATATGACCATGTGTCGTAACTTGCCCAATACCCTGAATATTTAGAGGTATATTTAAAGTCAAAATCTGCCTGGCTTACGTAAACATATGATATAAAGAATATACAACAAAAACATTTCAACAAGTTTAATGGCCAAAAGACACTAAATTAATTTGAGTTTTATTGATTATTTTAATTCAATTGTAAAATAAGGAAAAACCAACCAAAGCTATTACAGTTTATTACTAACGAGAACCCGGAAGAATATGGAACGATTGACTTTTTTCTTACGGGTCTTCGGTTTGCTGAATATTAATCGGCACTGGCCAGTGTTGTCGCTTTTAAGTTTGGTGATTTAAATCCCGTTCGCGTGTTGATTATTAAGGATAAATGGACCTGTTACGGTGTTCGGAAACACTTGCATTTGTGTGATAATGTTTGCTTGATCTAGGAAGCTGCAGAGTGTGTATATGAGGTGATTGTCATTTTTGGATTATATTTTATTTTTCAACGAAGTTTAATTTAACACTTAATGCATCATTCCTGGTGCATTCAAATATTTTATGACTTGATGTTTCTATTGTATTACAATGGCTGAATTCATTTGACGTTGTATTTTTGATTCTGCATAGTCTTACCTTGTTATATGTTTATCAGAAGTTTGATTATAGTTTTGCAGGATTTTGGATTTATGGTTTCTGTAAAACCGTGTTTTGGTTGTATTCCTTAGATGTAGAATCTTCGATCAAGAGATTAGGTTTAAAACTATGGATTATGTTATACTTTCCCCTGGCAATTATTATAGATTTCTTATTGGATGTTGTTAAGGATATCATCCAATTCTTTGGTTGTGTGAAGTTTTAGACCTTTAAATATGCCATCTTTGGCCAGTGTTTCTACTGGAGTAATTCGGTTCCTCTATGCCCCGGATACCATATGAAGGTAAGAAGAAGAATTTTGTATGCTTGTTAAAGACTGTTATCTTTGAACATGATATTGTGTCATACATTCCTTGAATCCGTGCATACTGTACAGCAAGGGTTTGGTAAGAAATTTGTTTCTTTTTTACTGTTCCAGAATTAGATAGATTGTTTGAGTTTGTATACCTATGAATGATTTCTTTATAGGCAATTTTCGTGTTTGTGTTTCTTAATTCATTCAGGTGTGCGGTAAAAGTCTTGTTTAATTCTGTGGGATCTGTGTTTCTATAGAAAGGGAAAAGGGTGTCATTTTGGGGCCAGAGGTTTTTGATATTCTGAGGTTTGATAATGTTTCTTATCGGTTTAAAGTGTGTTATAAGTTGGCGTTTTTTGTTTATTATATAGTTGTAACTGTTTATATAGTTATAACTGTTTTGTAGAGTGAAGTCGTTGTTAATGTCTGTTGGTTTGAGTATGTTCAAGTGTATTTGTTTTCCGATCTCTTTGAGGGTCAGATATTCATCTCTCCTTTGCTGTCTTTTTTTCGTAAGACCAAATACATAGACATTGCGAGTACTCGGCGGTAGACCTGAACAATGTTTAAGTATACCAGCTTTTTGTTAACAATGTTTGTGATCAGGTATTCTGGGACATGGGCCATGGTATGGTTTTAGCTGGGTTATTACCTTTTTGAAGAATGAGAACGTCGTCTGCGTACTGTAAAAGTGTATTGGTTGGATCTGAGATGGTGATACTTCGGGGGTTCAAAGGGTCCCAGACAATCAGTGAAGTGTTGCTTATTTAGATTAATTCAACGATATTTTTTACCTGTGCACTATTGAAGGGTAAATGTTTCTTATTCCTGTTGGGTTGTTTGCATTGATTGCTATGTTTCCACAAGCCTTAAGTGTTGTTGCTGTTAAACAGAACCTCAATTTTCCTTTCCCAACTCAACTGTTTTGCTTCTTGCACTTTCTTTCTCCATTCGTATCCTAGTTCATTTAGTTCTGAACAGTTTGATATACTTTTAATTTTGTTGAATATGTTGAAGGCTTGATTTTTGTCTTCCAGATTTCATTGAGCGTGTTGGACCATCAACAGTTAGGGGGAAATTCGGCCATTTTGTTGGTAATTTTGTTACTTATTATACCCTGTTGTTTGTAGTAGTTGTAGTTTTTGTTAAACTGTGCTTTCCAACACAGCTACATCGGTCAAACGGAACGGAAAATAAGGACAAGATTTTGCGAACTACATGATTGACAACAAATGTACACCAACCCGCATCAAGGAAACAGTGAAGGTACTACATGTACAGCATAAATGACGACGGTAGAACGCAATACAAAACATGGAAATATACCAAAAAAAAAACATTTGACGAGCGCATCATCATCGAACAAGCAAACACTCATTCAGACATAATCTTCGAGTCGCTAAAACTGCTCTACAAAAATTAAAAGAAAGGCCACACGAACACAACAGACGAAGAAGCCCGAGAAAAAGTCATAAAGCCCCCTCAAAATGTCACGGGCTTTTTCCTACCATAAAACGACACCTACCTGCTTGTATAAACGACGGACCTATAAATAAGGAAACTTATTTCACTCAGAACGCAACATGAGACGGGAAATCGACGGAATGTTATGATCAAAAAAAATTTTTTTCATAGTTTATTTGTATAGATATCATGTTAGATTTCATTTTTCTTAGTCCTGCTGATATATGGGTTAGTGTGGACCTGAGTAACGGATTATGGTTGCTATTGCAAAAATCTTCTTCGAGTTCTTTCCATATGATCCGGTTGCTTTGTATGTTGGATAATTAAATGTCTAGTGCCGATTATGTGGTTATTCCATTCTTATTTGTCCTTCTGTAAGAGTGAAAAGAGATTGTTGTTATTGATCCATTCCTGTGTTATTTTTCCTTTATAATATATGACATACTCACGCCATAGTATATTTATTGCGTTTAGGTCGCCTTATAGAATTAAAGACGTTACTGCTGTTAAGTACACTAACCAGTTTTCTGAGTTCAATTTAAAGTTCCCTGGCTTTAAGTGAAGGTTGTGCGCATAATGATGCGTGATGTTGTTTTTGATACTGGTCGTTGTAATAAATTAGGAATTAATTGTCTGTAATGCTTTTAAACAGGATTCCAACTCCTATATTTTCATTTCTCAGTTGATGCATAAAATTGTAATTTATGAATTTGTTGTTGTAAATATTGTTTCTTAGTATTTCCTGTAAATATTGTTTCTTAGCTTCCTGTAAAAGGATTTTGTGTATGTTTAATGTGTCTATAAGAATATTTTCTTTGTAGCTTTCGATTAGTATTTTTAAGTCTTCTATGAGTTTTGTAAGTAATCTCTTTGGCTTCATCGGTCCTTCTTTTGTTGTTTGTTATCAGCTCTATACGCTGAATGTTGTGCTCTAGTGTTGGATGTTTTTCTAATCTTTTGTTGCTCAGATTGCCGTGTGCGTTTTTCCTGATAGGAATTGCCGTATTTTGTGGGTATAAGAATTTAAAAGTGGTCTAAATTTTAAGTAGTTCACCTGATTGATTGCGTATTTATTGGGTCGAATGATAACCGAAAATTTGATCGTGATTGTTATGGTAGGTATATATTTGGTTGGGTCTGATCTATCTTTTGTTGACATCTGGTAAGCATCCATTATGTTTATTCTTTATTGCAAGATTTAAAAATTTCTTGAGTTCTTCCAGGATCCGTTGGCATGTCCCATATTACACAATATATGTATAAGAAGGTGCTTGGAATAAAGGACCGTATATCGTGTTGTCTTAGTCGATTATTTTCATTGCTTTCGTTGGTTGCTGAAGGGCTCTCGAATATGACTAATTCTGTTGTTGTCGGATTTGTTGTTTCTGATTTTTTTTCCTGATTCCTTATAGTCCAATTTTCTTATTTATTAAGAAGAATCTCATAGGTGTGATCCTGTACTTTTAATTTTCTTTGGTATATCTATCCATTGGTGCTGCGGAGTTTGTTTTAGCTGAGTTTTCTGGGTATTTGTGCGATCGAGGGTTTTGTACCGGTACTTGATACTTGATACTTGTGTGGTTACTGGTTTTATTAAGTTTCTTTTTGTTTGGATTATCCTGATTTGACTTATGGGAAACTTCAGCCGGGAAACTCTTACGTTCGGCCTTATTATTATTAATTTTAGTTAGATCTGTTAGTTTTCAGTTTTTTAGCTAGTCGTTTGTCCAGAGTATGCGGCTCTGGGTCCAGCAGTCTATTCTTTCACTATTCTATTTCCATTGCTTCAAAATTTCCGAGTGCAGAATAAGTGGTATTGATCCAAAAAAGAGCCGGGGCGCATACAGTCCAAATGAAATTATGAAGTGATATTTGTGTATTTTATGCAGGTGTGTTTGCATTGTCCAATCCAATTGTAGATCCCCGTAGTGTAGGATTATCCG
The DNA here is from genome assembly GCA_954870665.1 of Stratiomys singularior. Lineage (NCBI taxonomy): Eukaryota > Metazoa > Arthropoda > Insecta > Diptera > Stratiomyidae > Stratiomys > Stratiomys singularior. The sequence continues at coordinate 64,419,836 of OX940881.1, forward strand.
CATGCTATTGTCGATAATAAGCCATGCTCCCATGTCGATAACCAGCCCAACTCGTAACAAAAGATAAAATGTAAGTGCCCCAAAAAAGGATACGCAAGAGGGAACTTGAAAAACCCCTTTAGAAATAGATAATCACAGCTTAGATTGACAGGACCAACAGTAGGGACACCCAAGCCCCTTGCCTTTTCTGTTACAACATCTTTGATAAATATGGATAGAAGTACAAACGGCCGCATATAATAATAATGAATTGGAAAATCCCGTGACTTCCGTAGGAAGATACGTCGGTTGGAAATTATGCCAATATTAGCACAAACGTTAATAATATAGCCCGGACTATACAACGAGGGCAATACGTAACACACAGAAGGCCGCCAAACGGTATGTGGTGTCTCCTAAATGGCTACCCTACGAAACGAAAAACTGAAGTTGGCGCGCTAGCGGGGTTCGTACGGAGGGCTCGCACCACCGTTGATTACGACGGTATTGGTCGTCATGAAATATAGAGCAGCCCCAATTACCAAAAATAAATGGGTATTAATTACCAATTTTCAACCTACTAATTCAATTATTAACACCTACAACTTAATACAATAAATAAAGGTAATTCGCAATTTCTCTCAACAGGATCGAAGCAGACGTTATTGATGTCAATTTAAATTCTGCAGAGGCACTGAATACCTTAAAGGACAGGAGAGGATCAGAAATACCCATATCGATGTTTACTTCAGAAGAGAATATTTTAGGCTCATAACGCAGAGTTAATAATTCTTTGAGACAGCTAGGTATAGTTTATAATCATTATTGGGGCTCTTGACCGATCACCCTAGAAACGTTTGAGCTGCATATCAAAAACGCCAACCGCAATGCGAAGGGTAAGAGTCAGGAAGTTACTTGCTAAACGAAAATTATTGGAATGAAATTTTTTGCCACATATTGTGAACCAGTCAAAACACACATGACCATACCTCACCGTGAGACTTTCAATTCAAAACGCCTTTATTACCTCATCAGACTTTACACTTTCCTACTACAACTATTTTCAATCGACAACTCAATTAAACCACGAAAGTATAATTTTTATACCCTCTACCTCGTTCTCATTTATCATTAGAATTTCTGATTAAATAAAATTTCTTTCCACAAATAGTTTTCCTTTCATGAATAAATATATTTACTGTTTCTTTTCCTTAACAATGGTCTCAATTTCGGTTGCTACTTTTTGCGCTGTTTGAACGGTGCTATCATAGATTTGTTTCAGCACTGCTTCCATCTCAGATGAGATTACTTTTCCGTCTGCTTGGAGCTTTTCATTGTATTTTTCCGTTTCACTGATTACGTTCTTCAAGCTTTCCTGTTTAAATAATCAAAATTGTAATGTACGAAGATGGCAACTTCGTTGAATGAAACCCACCTGGAATTTATCGGCGTTCGTGAATAATTCCGGATTTGATTGACGGAGCTCATTTACAGTTGACGTAAGCTTTTCCTGCAAATTTTTGACTACATCATCAGCCTTTTCTGCATTATTCTTCACCTATGTATAAAATTAATTACCAAACAAATAAGTTCTTCTTTTGCAAATCATACTTCCGATCCTAGTTGCTTCACGAGATCTTGAATTTTGTTAGCATAAGCGCGCCCTTGGTTCTGTACCAACGTTGTTAATTCTTCATCGTTGCTAACTCCAACAAATTCCAAGAACTTGGTATGCAATGTTCCAAAAGCTGCCTCGGCTTGCTTTGTGAATTCAGCAAATGATTGCGGGCGTAGTGCATCTTCCGAAGGTCTTCCATAAACTAACTATGGATAGAATAACTAGTCAAATATTGACTAAAAATTATTATTGCTCCAAATATACCTGAAGGGAAGCCGCTACAGCAAATAAGATGAGCAATTTCGCCATGGTGCAATGGATGGCTGTGAAATATTTGCAGGCTGACCACTGTTTAATGATTATTTTATATATTGCCACTTTTATATATCATCTCCAGTCACGTTACGGAAATTGATAAGAATCTAAAGTCAAGTTAGGTTTGCAAGTTGGAAACAAAATCATTGCCTTGAAATCCATTGAATCGAACTTTAGCTCTGTCTATCAGTTTCCAGAAATGTGATGATAATTGAAATATATGTTAAGTAACTAATAGATTGATTATGATTTTTTTTAATTTCTAAGCTGTGTAATTTTATAAATAGTAAAATGAACTGTGATGGTGTTCAAAACTCATTTGATGACCTTTGAATGTGATGACGAGTAATGAGAGCTTAAAATTGCAAGAACAATTTTGCAGAGCAATGTTTGAAGTAACTGTTAGTGAAAATGACATTTAATGGATTATATATTTACTTTATTAGAAGATTTTTAGATTCTAGAATGACGAAATTTACGTCATCGTTTAACATTCCTTTGGTCATTGCTTCGCTTATTTTTGACAATATGTTTTACCCATCTAAATATTTAAGATAATAAAATATAATAATCTTAAATAAAAAAATATATTCATAAAAGAAAAATTTACATAATAAAATATAAAATAACCACAGTCGTTTTATTCTTCGGCCAAAATTATTTCAATGAATGTAAGCATACGGTAAGAACTCCAAAAACTTCTTAACAGTCGACATCTAATGAAATTTTTCGATATGTCGCATTTTACTAAGCATTTCTCCTAAATGAGTTTAAACAAGTTTGGTTAACATGTCCAACAGTGACGTTTACTAACCAACAGATGCTCGTGGGAAGTTCTTTGGATTTGACCCTCCCAGTAAAATCGTCACGTTGTTATTTAATTTGAATAAGCAATTGTGTAGTTACTCAACACTATAAATAATATTGTGCATTTTGGTAAAAATATAATAAATTTTATTTTAAGAGCATAGGTTTACATATTTATAATGAAATAAACATTTAATCTCAATAAGATGTTTATTACTAAAATTCTTTTCTCCGAGCATTCTGTTCCGCAAAAGTGCTTTGAAGATCAAAAAAATTATACAGATCGGGCTATAGGATCTTCAAAAGACAGAGTAGTCAAGTTAGATTGTCTGTGTTGTCTTCAAGCGTTTTTAAATAGGTTTTTATTAAATTTAGTTGCGAAAATAATCTTTCAGCACTAGTATATACTTCGAGAAAACTGCGAGACACAAAATTCCTTATTAGTTCTATTAATAAATCAACAAGTTCTCTCATAAACGAAGTCGTCTATATTTCCTCGCTGAAACTGAAAGAAAACTGCGAACGTCACTGGCTAATGATTCCGATTTGTCTTTTTTATGTAAATCAAAAAATTTAAGAACTTTTTTTGACGAATCCGTATCATTTAAATTTAACAAAGTGGTAGATTGCAAAACACTGAAATTGGGAAAAATTTCATTTTATTGAAAGGAAACGCGATCTATTCACTTTGAGCAAGCTTTCCTTCTGCTTGGGAACGCTAATTTTCGCAGTTAGTCATAATGGTGTTTCACCTTCCTCTGATGAGTTTCGGAAAGTTCCGTGTTTCACACGGAAATTCTAAAAATTACTTTTTAATAACGAGGGTCTTTGGGCTTTATCTTTCTCGGTCATATAATTACGGTCAATTTCACACATTTGATCAGTCCTGGAGTTATATTTGAAATTGTTTCGAATATGATAGAGTAACGCTGTCCCGCACCTATTTGATTGAGTCCATTTATTTTTATAAACAGAACAGAAATTAGCTTTTTTGCATTCTTGGAATTTTAACATGTAATCGTCACGGTGACGAAAGCCGGACGAGTCGGCCTCGCACCGGCATTCGGACGTGAAGTCGTAGAGACGTAGCATCGAGTTGTACCCTGAGGGTCGACGACTCGACCAATCAGAAGTTCACTACGAACGTGGCTGCTGGTGGACTAGCTCAGTGCGGCGAGATTTGCCTGTTATACGAAGGCAACCGAAATACCTAAAAACCGTAGTGCCCGAAAATACACTACGTCACTATCGCAAAAACAAAAAGAAATCGAATGATTACGCGAATACCAAAAGAAATGTACGGACCGAACCGGCAAAACATTTGTGAGGCCCTACATCCTCCTGCACTTACCTTCACGCCATCATTTTCCTCCTGAAAACAAGATCCGATGGGTGGAAAGAAGAAATTTCAAATTAACAATTCATTTGTTTAATCATAAGAAAAAAACTATCACTACTATGTCAAACTAAAAAAATTAATGATTGAAGAGAAATTAAAAACTCTCGCTTGATTGCTAATCCAATGAAAGGGAATTACTATTATAATTGAACAAAATTAGGGAGACTACGTAGTTAACTAAACCTATCGACTTAATAATAGTGTCTCGTCATCTTTCACCAACCCAACAATCATCTCTTCAGAGTGGATTCACACTTAAAAAACGTGCGAAATCTACTGAAGGATTATAGTGGATTTTCTATCACCGTGATATAGCACAATAGGTAAAATTTCCAATAAATGATGTGATCATCATGCTCTGCAACTAGCCCCTTCGTTGCCAAAACCAACAATATTCCGATCCTATTCAAATAAAGATTGGGATCTATTTAACCATAAATTGAAATCAAACCTGGAAACAATACCAACTGACCGCATCCTCTCAAACGAAGAAATCGAAGGAGAAATTGGTAAAATGACAGGCAGCATCATATACTGCATGGATATATATGCATCACTACAAAAAAAATCAAACTGCATATGGGGACATTTCTAACGAAATAAACGGGCTAATCCGCACCAAGTCTCGATGGTTGCAAAAACTCAAAAGAATCTACCATCGAAACCTTAACCGAATCACACAGGAGTATATATCTTTCAGAGCACAAATAAACTGCCTAGATTACCATTATTCGCGAAAAGTTGCGCCTTGAGCTGAATAGAAACTTCAAGCAACGTTTAGTAGCAATGAACCCCTCATCCTCAGTTTTTAAGGAAATAAATAAAATCACTGGGCGACAGAAGGCTGATTACAACCTAAATACAGACTCATTAAGAAATGGAAACCAAGCTATATACACCAATAAAGAAAAACTATCAGCTTGTGCAAAATTCTTTAGCGACCTTTATAACCCTAAATCTTCTAAAGAAGCATCGACTAATACCCTGGTAACCAAAATAACTAAGAGTTTCGAAATGGCTATAAAGGGTCTTTTCTAACTGTTTTCGATAGAAACAACCAAGCAGTCAATCCAAATCCTCAGCAACATCAACATTTTTTCACCTCCCCAGAAGAAATTGAATTGTTAGTCTGCAAACTGAACAGGAAAAATTCATTCGGCGCGGATGGCATACCCAATTTCTTACTACGCAAATGCAGTAGTACACAAAGTAAACCACTGAGCATAATTATCAACAATTGTATAAGCAATGACTTTTTTCCGAAGGCATGGAAGTGAGCCTGCCTAATCCCTATCCCCAAGAGATGCGCTGGGGGCGAAATTTCAAAGCTTAGACCTATATCTCTTTTATCAAATATAGGTAAAATCCTCGAAAAGGTCATCCACAGGTCGCTCAAAGAATTCACTTCCCATTTTATTCCAGCAACCCAATTTGGTTTTAAACGGGAAACCTCCACTGAGCAAGCAGTCTTATATCTTCGAGACACGATTTCTGTAGCTCTCAGAAAAAAAGAAACCAGGATAGCTTGCGCAGTTGACCTAAACAAGGCCTTCGACTCGGTGTGGTCAAATGGGCTTCTGTGCAAGCTATTTCACCACAATTGCCCAATAGCACTGAGTATAATTATTGCCGACTACTTAAACGAGAGGGCACTGGTCATCAGAATTGCAAACGAGAGCTCTGATAACATACAAGTGCAGTCGGGAGTGCCACAAGGCTCCATATTAGGACCGATTTTATTCAATTTCTTTATACACGATTTTCCGCTTTATCTTGAAACCACATATAACCCTCCCATAACATTGTCTATAGAAATGGCTACATCTAAATCCAAAGCAATGTTTTATGCAGACGATATATTGTTACTGGCTAGCGATATCCATCCGAGTAAAGCTCTCTCGGCAATTAAGCAGCACGTGAATAGAGCACAAAAATATCTGGAAAAATGGGCTCTTAGCATAAACACTAGCAAATGTGAAATATTATGTTTCCGTAACGCTAGTGGAAAAGGACATAAAACGCTCCGAAGGAAATCAGAGAACTAGCGCTCTCAATAAACCAGCAAGTGGTTCCTCTAAAGAACTCAATAAAATACTTGGGCGTCCTTTTCCACCACCGACTAAAATTCAATCCTCATGCTAGAGCTGCTTTACAGAAAGCTAAAACCGCCGCTGCAATACTTGCTCCTCTATTGTCCAAAAAATGTCTCAATCCAGATACGAAACTTTTGATGTACAAAAGCCTCATTCGGCCTATCCTAGCATACTGTTTCCCTGTTTGGATGACAATCTCCCCCACCGTAGCTGAAGAAATTCAGATTTTTGAAAGAAAAATCATTAGGAAATGCCTATCTAAATATAGAAGGCTAGATAAAAAACATTTTCGGAATGAAGCTTCATACAAAGACTCTAAAGTGACCCTAATCTTACATTACCTCATTCAAAGCAGCCAAAAACGCCTTGCGAATTGGGACATACATCCGGAATCACTAATAAACAATCTTTTCCACCGCAATATATCTCAAAACCAAATTTACCTTTCTCCCATCAGTTTGTTATGCACAGCCACTCCATCCCTCAACACCCATGCAACACATCCTTTCTTTAAACCACCCTTTTATTTTTGCGCCGAAGATGGAACTAACAGAGGCTAAAAAAAAGAATTTAAGAATTCTGCCTGCGTCCCAACAGAAACTCTTCTGCATCCTGAAACAACTACCTTCAAAATCTATTTAAAACTATTTAAATCAAAGCAATTCAAATAAATATTGTAAATAAAACTTATTTTATACTCGTAAATGGCGGGAAAAATACAAGAAAGTATAAAATTAAAAAAAAGTAATGAATTTACAAGAAGAAACCATACGAGCAAATGGTAAATAAAAAAATACAACTTTCAAAACTGTCATGAACAGCTTCAATCAAAAATATTGGCTAAGGTCGAATTATGAGCACTTTAAGTATTTTTTTTTTTTAAGTTCACACTGGGAGGATACCAGCTTAAAATTGGCCCGGGCTGCTATGGCACTGGCCAGCGTTGTCGATCCTTTGAATTATATCATTATTACTTGTTCATAGTTGGTCTGTGGCTTAGTTATATTATGATTGTGTGGGTATGAATGATATGTCGTTGGGTGTTATATGTTAGGGTTCGCTTCTGCTAAGAACGCTCCAAAGCTGTCAAGTAAGTTACTGTCGTTTTTGAGAATTAGGTCTTTAATATTATTGTAATTAAGAAAAAGATTGTGATTTGCCCTGATCCTTTCGTATTTAGTGCAGTGAAACAATTGGTGATCTATTGTGTCAGTTTTGCTGCATTGTATGCATAGATCGGTAGTGCTTTTTTTAATTTGAAAGAGACGAAGTTGGTTGTAGGCTCTGTTTGTGAGGATTCTGTTGATGGTTTTGATATGTTTGGGGGTGATGTTGCTTTTATGAAACCATGGTTTTCCTTTGTTGTTGAGATGGTGTGCCTCTTTCCATATGCAGGGTGCGTAGTTGGTGGTTTGAGCTCTAATTCTGCCCTTCCATTCATTGTCAATTTCTTCTTTTATTAAGTTTATTATTTCGTCCAGTTCATATTGTGTGTCCATGATACTATGGCTTAAAACACCTATTTTGGCTTGTTTTTCGGCTGTTTCTAACGGCATGATGCCCGCGTGTCCCGGGATCCAGATGAAATTAAAGATCTTTTCTGGGTAATTTTCAATGAATTTCCATATATCTTGTGTGGTCTTTCTGTATTCTTGATTTTTCTTTAGACTTTTGATAGCATTATTGGAATCAGTGAAGACAAAAATCTTATGGTGATTCTGTATGTTGTTCCTATTTAGGGCCGACAGGATGGCGTGTAGTTCTGCTGCTGTTGTTGTTACGCTATTGCGGAGGCTAGAATTGTAGGTGGTGTTGTTGTTAAGGTTCAGGAATCCTACCCCTGTGCCAAAGAGATTTTTGGCTGCATCGGTCACCAGTATCAGGGCATTTTGTTTTTTAAGGTTATCTGTATACTTCTTGAAGGTAAGGTTGGGTTTTGTTTGGTTGTGGGTATGGAGGAAAGAGGACGTTGGGCACTTTAAGTAGCTTTTTGACATTAATGCCACTATCAAAAAAAAATTCACAACCAATGTAGCATGTAATTTTCAAATGTACAAAAAAGACTCAATAAAGATTTATCTATCTATCTAATAAATGAGGTGTGCACACTTCCGAGCGATATATTTATGTACTTTCTGAATTGTTCTGTTTGCCCAACAGATAGTTGGGCGAATTCATGCTAAGCCAGATATCGAAATGTTACAGATTCATCATTCCCAATATGAGCATGAGACGGTTTGATATCAAACAGCACTAAACACAATTAGCATCACTTAGTAGTCATGCAGTGGATATATCAAAAAACAAACAATTTTCTCGTACAGAATTAATCTACCCGTTGCAAAAGCTTTGGTTGAAAGCTCTTTTTACGGTTTTGATAATTTATTGAAATTGTTTATACGATTATACTTTACTCTGATTATACGTCAGCAACACTCCGGAATAAATGGTTATCGGTGAATAGTCGTCAGCCAGAAATCGTTATTGGTGGACCTTACTTCAATGTTGTTTTGGGGTGTATGCGTTTCAGCTTCCTTGGTATAATGTCAATGTTAGTCCTGAGTTAACCAAGTTTAAATGTGCCCTGTTAGTGACCGAGTTACTCAAAGCTTTTGTTATATTGAGATTACACAAACGAACAGTTTTGAATAAATTTCATTGATGTTAGTAAGCACTGAATTCCGGCTATTTCCGCTTCACAACATTAAAATACAATCAACCGAAACCAGCGGAAAACAAGAAATTAAGGAAGCAACTAATTGGGCAGCGAGAACACTAGAAATCAAAGGGGTGCGACATAGTCCAAGAGGCAACGAGTACTGGCTGCTGTACTCGCGGACAAGCACTGCGTTTTCGAGCCTCCTTTGCACGCACTTGAGCTAAACTCACGAATACCACTTTGCTTGGGCCAATACTTTGGCGACTGCCAAATGATTTTTTTTTTGCACGTAACTCTACAAACAACTGACCTTTTACCCATCGCCGGTCTTCCTCGCACACTCTCCTTCCAATTCAAAAAAAATACTTTTCTTTTGGTTTTGCCACACACGTTTCGAGGAATAATGATATTCGAACCGTAGTTTGCACAGCAACAAAAAAATCCACGCGGCACGATATTACGACAATTTTCTATTATTCGCTGGCTTTGATCAATCGAATTTTGATTCAGATTTGGAGATTGCAGCACTCTCGACCAGAACGAACCGCTTGTCGGCAACGGGATCCCCCGCGTGGTCGAAGTGGTGGGTTTTTTTGCGCCCATGTGTCTCCCTGACGGCATTGTCATCTTTACGAGGTAAGTTTGGATGAATTATGCGGAGTTGTCACACTTGGGAGGCGGATTACAACAGAGTTAATTGTATAGCCAGGCCCTTTGGTTTTCTTATCAATTCTTGTAACATCGGATAATCAAGAAGCCTAGAGTACTTGGCGCCAAAAAGATATTTGTTTCTTGATTATCTTATATAATAGTAAACTTCTCCGTAATTAAATACAAATTCGGGATTCCCCTTACACCGAGTGTTACCCCACCCTAACGCAACGAAAAAGGACTTTCTTTGTTAACAAAATGTCTATTATGGTAGCAAAAAATGTTAATGTTTTTGAATTTGGTACACGTGAACAAGGTTATGTCGATTACCGTCATTGCCATGAACGAATATGATAATATTTAACATACTCCTGTTAAAAATACACATTTTCTATAAATTATAGATGATATATTCACTAGTTTATTAAAATAAAGTACAAAATTATAAATTATCATATTAAATGAAAGCTGCTTTCGTTTGAAGGAATGTCAATTTCATTCAATGATTTTGATAAAATAAAAAAATGTGTTCAAGTTTGTGAATATTCACTAATTTCTTCGTTTGCAATTTTATATTGATTCGTGAAACAGGAGGTCGGTTTTTCGAGCAGCTAAAAAAATTTTTTTAGATTACTTTTGATTCAATACGAGTTTTGACTACCTCGGAAACTATTGAAATCACTTTTTCCGTAGAAAATTCCATATTACTTCGAACACCCCAGTGATAAAGAATTCTACAATAATAAGCAAATAGAGTCATACATGTATATTTTTACTTTTGCTTTTACTCTTCATTGGCCCCATCAATAACACGCTTTTCTCTTCGTAAATACTGTTGTTTCACGTAAGTTTCTGAAAGTTTCTTCTTCACATTTCCAAAATATTCATGAGCCTCGTCGACATTGATGCCCAATTTTTTTAAATACTGATGAAGTATCTCTAAAAAATCAGCATATTTGAGAATTTAATCGGTTTACTTATAGAAACAAATTCTACAATTAATAAACAATTCTACAATTAAAAAAAAAAAAACAAAAAAACAAATTAATAAAACAAATTCTATTTTTTCTTTTTTCTCAAATTCTATTTTGAAAATTTTTTATAGTAATTTACCTGGTATATCATAACGGACAAAATTAAGCACCTGATCAGAGCGAGAAACAACTTCAGACGATAATTACGGGGAATTTAGAGGGTCCGCATGATCTTATTTCGGCAAATTAATATATTGAATGCTTGATTTACGATACAAGATCACCCACCTTCCCGTGGCAATTTATATTAGCTGAAACTGTCGCAACTTATATATCTGCAAAACTTGTCGGCAATGCATCAAGTGAACAGCTCAATGTGTTCAGCGTCTCGGTTTGAAATTTATGGTGTGAGAGCATGGCATGCAGTTTACCAGAACCATTTTCCACACCAGCTGGGTCTGAAGCTGGTGTCTCGGGACTATCAGGTAGGCAGTGATAAGGACATAAAGAAACTAGAAAGGTATGACGCTAACGACGACTTTTTCGCTTCCGTACAGGCGATGAGTTAATCCTGTTCAAACGGATGCGTCAATGAACATAAAAATTAACAGTATTTTTAAACATTTTTGGCCGATGATGTCGCCCACATGTTTGCGAATGTCCCATAATTGGATGTATAGCATCATAGATGTGATCGATTGAAATAACACACAAGTATTGTTCAGATTGGCCTGCCTCATAAACGAAGATGCGATTTCGAAAGATCATAAGCGTGGTTTGCAGACCTTCAAGTCAGCTATAAGAAGATAGATACGGCGAAAGTTCATGAAGCTTCTCTTGTAGCAATATTGAAATAGCCGACGAGTTATAACAGAGAGAAATGAACTGAGAGAGAACTGCACATATATGCAATGTTTTGTACTAATCTTCTAGTCGCGGCACGACGAATCAAAGATCCATTAAATGATCGAACGTTATCCGAACCTGGTTCCAACTGTAAATATCGCTGACTTTTCCATAAAAAATAAGAAAAGGAAGTTATAAATATACCGAGGAAGAAAGAAAAGCTAGAAACGTAAAAGAAAAGTAGAGAACGCCAAGAAATTTTAACAAACATTTAAGGGTAAATTGTCTCTAGGAGGCATTCGAACTTAAAGGTATCGATATGCGCCGCTGTAAAAGTGCTTGGGGTCAAGATTTTTTTGTAGCAGTGTGGCGGAGCATATTTACGCCCTAAGTTTTTGGCTCATAGTCTGCCGACGCTCCCGTAGGTGCCCGAGAATAATGTACAGCAATACATCATTTATTTCATACAATTTCCCTGATTAAAGTTTCCGGGAAAAGTTTTCTAATTTCCCTGAAAGGATCACCACGTTTTCTCAAGAAAATAATGTACAAAACCATCCAAACACTGAGTTTTGGACAGTGTCTGTTAATCTTGAACAGGTGCGACAGGAAATATCCATGCCCGCTCAAGAGCAATGTGTCAAGTAGAAAGCGGCATTACCAGACACCCGATTGTGTACAGCCACGGCCATAGTTCAGGGATCCGATGTGCAGTCCACTTTTTTTGTGTCGCAATCCTATGATTGTGTTCTTTTTTGTTGTCTTCTCTCCGGTAAATTTCACCACGCACAGAAGCATGTAATTGGCAATGCTTCAGCACTAAATGCTCTCGGTATAACTCCTTGCTCAGAGCGTCACGCCAAATTCCTACTCCATATAGTAGAACAGAATACAAAGTGCTCATTGGAAATCGTCTCCTTAAGGGGGTGGGTCTGTCTATCTCGGTCATTCAGCGAGTGAGTTCCATCATACGCGCCTAGCTGTCGCTTTGATTTGTCCGAGAAAACTCATCTTCGAGTCTATCAATACGCCCAGGAATTTAACTGCTTTTGATTTGAGCAGCGCTTCCCCAATACTTTTAGTTTTTCTAGCACCAGCCAGAACCGGGCCACAATCAAGTGCTAGTAGATAAGCTCAGCGTCGACTATGTTTACTGGAAAACCTAGTACGTTCCTATTAAAACACAACTCTGCTAACAACTCCCATTTACATCTCTCAATGTTGCTCGCGCGTATCTTTTGTAGAAGGCGACCGAACAAAGCCTAGCTTTCCGCGTCTTATAACGGAACCGTAATAACCATGCTATGCAGGAAGGTGCTAACCATTTATCTGTGTAAAAGCAAAAGCTGTTTGGAACACACAATCATGCCTCAGATGCTCTGATCATGCGCTGTATCAACAACAAATGGTATATGCAATTCAATAAAGTCATTAAATCATTATTATAATAGGCTAGTCTATAGAAAATTAATTTGCTATTAATCTTGGAAACGAAATGTAATCGTTGCGAATTTTTAATATAATATTATACACATTTGTTTCAAAGTGGAAGCTGAAATTTAAGTCACTTTTAAAGTGGACAAGGTGTTCAAACCACACATATGCAAGTTAAAACCAATATACAAAGCGAAACCATATACGACAAACAAAGTTGCTGTGGATGGAACCTATCACCGTCAAATTCCAATACATATCGACTAAGCATTGTACAATACTAGCTTGCAGGAAAATCTTTACAATTTTTCTGTCCATATGACACTCAGAAACTCTTGAGCTCGTAAAAACTGCGCAAGAAGTGAAAAAAAGTATTGAAGTAAGGTGTCTTAAACGCTTATTAGGAAGGAGTGGGACCCATTTCGGTGGAACCGTAACGCAAACATACCAAACAACTTACACAAAATTGCAAAGAAATCGAAACAACATTTTGAAGCCAAAACCAAATTTTAAAACTGGTGAAATAGTATGAAGATTGCGGTCATAAACATCATTTCCTAAAGAGAACGTTCTTCGTTACAAACTTGGTCGAGGAATCTTTCGAAAGTATGGGACCAGTTCCGATCTTTGTCTACCGTAACTAACAATGTCGAAATATGGTATCTAAGGGTTCGACTTCGAAATCGCATAATTATTAACTATAATTAACGCCAAGTTCATTACGATATAAAGATGTCAAGAAATTCGCGCCTGAAAAATTGGCTATACTTTTCATTTGCGCAATTTAAAAAAAATATCTTAAACTCAAGTAATACTGAATTTAGATTTCGTGGTGTACTTTATCCATCCCAAGAACGTTTGGTTTTAAATTCAAAATTACTTCACAGTATGTCGCGTCAATTACACGATTAAGTCCATTCAATGTCAACCGATAAACCTTTTCAGTGTTAACTGAATAAAGTCCAAATATGATTTACGCAGAGTATGCAAAAAAAACGGACAATTAAAGATTTTGCCTTTTGAAACAACTCATCTCTTTTAGATGCTGTAATTCATAACGAGTAAAATTTCTGTATATGAACCATAAGCATTTTTCTTAGACGCAAACTAGAAAAAGTAATAACAAAGCAAGGCGTATTCCTAAAACAAACTCATAACAATCATTTACTCAAATATTAATGATACTTCCAAAGTTACGAAATAAGTGGATAAAACATGAACCCAGTTGGTTCTTTTTAGGCTGACGGGAAAGGTTCTGGTAAAATATTCATCTCTTTGAAATGGGTTTCAACTGACACAAACATTGTTCATGTCCGAACATTCACAAACGACAAATTACTTGAATACATTTTAGTGTCAATTTCAGTTTTTAACGCGGCAAAGTGTGTATTTAAGCTGTTTGCCGAAAACTACTTAACTACAATATATCTTGCATCTTTTAAAAGTTAAATATTCATTTAAGGTATAAAGAAAAAGAAACAGAAAACGTATGCTTTTTTGGTTTCCTTGTTTCATATTGTTCAAAGCAAATTTTTAATAAATCAATTACCTTCGTTGACGGAGCCTGCCTTCATGAAAATAAATGACAATACAAGGTACAACAAGATGATATTCCTTCTATGCGCGTTCGTATATTCAAGATCGCTTACAGGCTTCAGCGTTGAAATGCATATGAACTGTGGAATCTTCTCCGGTATTTGAACTAATTTTAATCCAAACACCTGCATTACACAGAATTGATTCCCGTGAAATGCAAATAGAATTTAGTAAATAAATAATAAACATTACCTCTGCAAGAACTATTTGAACTTCATTTAAGTATACCAGAAAATCTTTTGAGGAAATATTCACTGCATTGATCATTTCTATTCTTTTCAAAGGGATTTTACTAGCAGAATTGTTTAATATATATTTAATCAGTTTAGTGCATTTGGATGAAACTTCTCGAGGCATTTCAGTGCGCGACTCGTTAACAAAATAGTTGAATACTAATTATCAGTGCAACACAAAGCAATTAAAATAATAAATTAGAGTGAAGAGCACTTTTCGTAACATAAACAAAAACTTGTGAATCAACAAAGTCAACTTTAATGTTTACCTCCTATGACATTTCAATCTTACGGTTTATTGCTAATTGTCACCAAAAGAGGGAAATTTTATATACAATGATGGACACAATTATCAGTACACTCAAAACAGTCAAGTAAAACTAGATTTAATAAAATATCTTTGGTATATTTCGAAAAAGTTTTTTTCAAAAGCTTTCCTTTATATGTTCTGCATAAAGCATTATAAAGATTTCAAACCGGAATTATTACATCAGCATAAATAAGAGAAAAGGAGTCATCATATCGCAGTTTTGAATAAATACAATTATTGAAACAGCTAACTGCTAACTTGTGCAAAGCTTCATCAGGTTTTGTAATTTTCTGATAAAAGTTGACAATAGGCCTTAAGTAAAACGAAATCGACGAAGCTGAAAGAAAAGCAATTTTAAAGTTGCTCGAACAAATTAAATCTTACGCCGAAATAGGGAAGATTATGGGAAGAAGTTGGTTTACTATTCGAAATTCGAAAATATAAAAATTCGTGCGCATAACGGAAGACATGTAGGCTGAGTACAAAAGCTGCTATCATAATAAGGATTTTCAAAAATCCTAAATTCTTTTCGCAGGAACTTGCAGTGGAAATTAAAGATGAAATTAAGAAGGACATTCATCCAAAAATAGTTTTCAGAACCTTATACCGAGCTGAATATCGATCGCGACTGGCAAGAAGAAAACCTGTCATAAGCAAATAGGAAAAAGGTAGAGAGCAAAATTGATCGATTTTGGAGGCATGTTCTTTTCTCTGATGAGAACAATTTCAACATTTTTCATCCAGAGGTCAGAATATTAGTTTGGAGAAAATCAAAATCTAAATTGACTGCATCTGGAGTAGGTGAACTGTTTTTCATAGAAAATAATATAGACAAGATGGTTTACTTTAATATTTTGAAAAATAATTTACATAAAAGTGCGGAAAACCTGGGTTGGGAAACAGATTCTATTTTCAGCACGACACAACCTGAAACATACTGCTTATTAGAGATGGGAAAACGGTTCCTCTATTGGAACGTTCCGTCCAGTAAAGTTCCAGAAAAATAACGTTACTCTGGAACCGTTTTAAGCATGTTTTTTTGAATCATGGGCATCACACCCACATACCATAAGTACATAAATTGCTTGAGAGAAATAGGCCCTGTACATGTATATATAACAAAAATAGTGATGCTGCGCCGGGGGAGGTAACAATTTCGCTTTGATTTGCATCAAATTTCCAAGAAAAGTGTTTCGAGTGAAATTATCGATGCCTGGCAATGCTAGATTGTTTTTAATTTATATGCTTTTGACCTTTTGTATAAAATGTTCCAAATGAAAAATTAAAGCGTTACTCAGTATCTATCATTGCCAATTTACCTTTCCAGCTCGTCATGACAATGGCAATTTTAACCAATTTTACGATCATTACGTCCATCTCCGAAACTACGGGGGCTTTTTCAATTTTTTTGGATGTACTATAATAAGAAACCCTTTTATAGTGAATTAACTCATTACAATTTGGAAAAAAGGTTTCAGGACAATGATATAATTTAAACAAGGTGATTAGGTTTTATTGATAAAAAGGATAAAAATGTAGTGACTGTCGGAAACTACTTAACTTACCGAGTTGATTTAAGCAACGTTTGTTAGATCTAAATCATTTACATTTAATTAATTCATTAAAAAATTTAATTGATAAGAAGTATAAAAATCAAGTAACTCTCGAAAATTACTTAACGTACCGAGTTGATTTAAGCAACATTCGTTGATCTAACTTATTTACGTTTAATTAATTCATCAAAAATTTATGAAAAATTTTGCAAAAAAATCGGAGCTTTATTTTTGGTGAAACTAGAAATCACGAATTATCGTCGAATTTGCTGGGTAATGAACATGGTCGAGATATTTACTTGAAACACCTTTCCTGAATATTTTGTGCAAACCGAACAAAAATCACGACCTCAATTGTGATTACAAATTTCGTTACATCCCATATATATGTAATATGTATGTATATAAATTGCTCTCCACAATAGACAAATACCTCTCGAGATATTTACCTAATTAATTACTCTCCACCTCCACAATAGGTAAACTTCTAGCGTGAAATCCACATTAAAAATTAAAATACTATCCATCATTATGTTGCCTTTATGGAAAGCCAATTCGCTATTTAACTTTCACTTATTTACCAAAAAATCGCATTCAAACTTCAACTTAAATCAACCCGTCCATGTAGGCATTGATAATTTTTTTCTTTCCGAACTCAATTCATCATATCATAATCGTACCTAACATAGAAAAATAACATAAACATATGAAAACATAAAAAGCGCAATACCTTGATCGGACTCGATTATCAAAGACCAAACCAAACGAAATACAGATTTCCTACATTCGTTGCGCGTTACACGGAACGAGAGAAGGTCTCAGTGACAAAACGCGATAGCGTTCCGAAAATCGATAATGCCTGAAAATAACGATAAGGTTTTCGTTCCCTGAAAAATGAAAAGAACGAGAACGACTGAAAGAATTAAAACGCTTACACGAAGCGATGAAACTTTCAGGAACGTAATTCGTTGTTTTTCCAAAGTAACGCGTTCCATCTTCGTTTTGGAACGTAGTGCAACGTTCCCGAAAAATAACGTTGCTTAAAGAACGTCTCATCTCTACTGCTTATGACGTGCGATTATGGCTCTTTTACGATGTTCCCCACATCTTGTCAACTCCTCCGCAATCACTCTACCTTAATCCGATTGAACATTTGTGGGAAGAATTGCAAAGACGGAGAAGGTGGCATCAAATTTCATCAAAATCAACACAAATTATTTATTTCAGAAGCATCTATTAAAAGTGGAGCATACATAACAAAGACTGCTTTCTCCAATTCCATCTTCTTGAAAAATGGGATTTCCATTGGTGTTTCATAGTGAACGGCTTCGACGATGGCGGAATGGATAGGGAAGAGAGCCCGCACAATTTCGTTCATCTTTTCTGCTTCGTATGAGTGAGGCGACCTTTGGACACCGAGCTTCCGCATCACTATTTTGTAGCCCAGGCCCCATGGATTCCTGTTCACGTCGTCCACCAGATTTTGCCAACGGCTGGCCTTGCTGATGTTGATAAGTCTGCGGAGGCATTTTCTAGATGAATTGTAAGCTGCTGATCAGATACATGCCTCTTTCCAGGTCCGAGCTCGCTGTGCCTTTCGCCGTAGTTTGTGTCAATCCCTTCGTACCATTATACTGCGGGCTTGCTGTGTCGGGGTCTTCGTAGGGACTGAAGACCTGCATGCGGATGTAATGATTCTCATAGTTAAGTTAAACACATCTTTTGCCGCAGGTCGTGCGCTCCCCAGCGTTGCTTCCGACAGCGGTGATCGTGCCATAAGCACTTCAGCTCAGTATCCGGTTTCTCAGTATTCCACCGGAGCGCAGAAGAACAAGGGCATGGTCTTTGGGAAGTACCGTAAAAGATCTCTAGAACTAGGAGCTTAATTCCAACATAACACCAGCAATCCAGTTCTACTCTAAAAGCTCACATCAAACATAAAGTGGCTTTACAAATAAAGCCTTGTCATTAGCCATTATTGAAGAACTCCCATCTAAACCAATAGTTAAATTGCTAAAGTGAAACTGAAAAACATGCATGACAGTAATTTCCTGTTTCCATTCAGTAAAACCCGTTGGTTAAAACATAAGCCCTCAAAACTTCTTCAATAAATTTTCACATAATATACCCCTACTAAACCAAAACGGGCAGAAAACATCTATCCTTGCATGAGAGAACTTCATAATTGACAAAACGAGAAACCCGTTCGATATAAACAGAAAAAAAAAACATCAAGTGTGAGTCAACAATGCTTAATTTCACTCACTCAAAAAAAAAACCAGTGATGAGAATGACTGTGTCCCCAACTACACAGAATGGGATGACAGCATCAGACAAATTCAATGCAGAGTTTATATAGAATGGCTGAAATCAACCGTGACTAACAGTGCCTAAGGAAAAATTAGGGTGTAGAAAGCAAATATAACATTGGTGGAATAACCGGGATAGTCTAGAAAATCAGACTTTCAAATGCTCTTACTTTCAGAGTCCCAATATCCAACTGAACATCTAAAGTACTACAGTCACACTGTTGTTGACTATGACTAAAATTAAACGCAACTGGTTGTTTTACTTATCCTTCAATTTCAGGAATGATTGGCTTTACTAAAACAATTACAAACTTTCGTTTAATTGAACATAAACTTTAATTCATCTCAGTGAAAAACTAATTATTCAATCTATTTGCGTTTTTATTACTGGAAACATTGGAAGACCACTTAGAAATTCTTCGATTTTGCCGATTTCCTTATCGCAGGCAATATATTCTAAGTTATATTTTCTCTTCGTTTCATTTTTAATTTTCTCGTCACCCTCTTCGCCAATCACCTATGAGAAAGAAAATGCCAATCACGAAAAATATTTTAATTACACTTACCTGCACAGATAGCTTTTTGAATCCCACTAATCCTGTTTCTGAGCAAAAGGACAAAAAAGTATCCTTTGTCATTTTTTTGAGGCACTCTGCTTCTCTTTTAAAACGATCAAAAATGTATTCTTCACAGGTTATTTCACTCCAATTTCTAGACACTTCATCTTTAAGATCATCATCTGCAACCAATTTGGTTTTTACAAGTGAATCTAAGAAATATTCAAAATCTTCGATTGGCATATCTCTCAATTCTTCCAACATTTGTTGCCTGAACGCTTCAATCTTTTCATCTACGTAGTCAACATTGTATTTATTTCCTTGAAAGTTAACCGTTATTGAATATCCGAGTATGTTGTTATTATTTCGAACACCCACTGATACATCATATCCAAGTTGCTCTTTTGTACGGAGTTTATCGAAAAGTGGTTCTTCTGTTACCATAATTAGAAGATCTAAAAGGCATTGAGTACGGATCGTGCTTGGTCCAACTTGGTAGAAGTTTGTGATTACCGAGTTCGGATTTCCTAAATTAAATGATTTACATCTTACATAAAAATTCCCGGTTGGTAGGTGTTTAGTACGTATATCGAGTGATTCGATCTGAAAAGAAATTCAGTGAATAAAGCTGCACAAATTAAATCTACTGCTTTTATACGTACATTCTGAACTTGATTACATTTGATATTTTCAAGGGCAGAATTGCTGATAGCGCTAGCCTGACTCTCGGACAAATTTCCTTGGATAAGTGTTTGCACTTTTAATTCGCTAAGAAAAGCTTTTGCAAACCTTTGCACATCTTCCAATGTGATTTCGTCAAGGCAATTGTACTTTTCTATTGAAGTCCATCGTGGACATTCCACTATCAACAAACGAACGTCTCTGAAAAGTAAAAATTAAGTTCAGTGTGATATACGTTAAATTTCATAAAAAACGAAATCATAAATTAAAATTAAATGCTCGGAACACGATTGTCTATGTAGTTTACACGTATTTGTTGTATCGATACATATACATTTTACTCAAATATAAAAGTATTTGTATAAAGTATGCAGTTTCAACGTTTAGAAAGTATTGAACTTTTGGTTATTTATGCACAAGTTGTGTGGGTTTAAACTGGGTTTAGCATCTTGCACGGTGTTCAGCATTTTAGCTCATTTTCACTCGGAATCAATCGACTTTATATCAAAAACCAATGTTACAACGAAAGATGAGTTGTGGATTTGAATACAATAGGTCAATTAAAGTTCTACATTAATATGGAATTTCCAGGCATGTTGTTTAATTTATGATATTTGGCAAGTATGACACATGTACATCATGAAATAAATTTTATTTCGCTTACTTGTTCAATGATTTCGGTTTGATGAAATAATTAAAGTAGTTGCGCTTTTGTTGTTCAATGAAAACACCCAACTGATCACTGTTAATATTTTCCAGAATATTGGTCATTTTTTTCGTTATGACATCTACAATGGAGCACATCTTCTCGTTGTATCCACATACCTATGGAAATATGTTGCATATTATCTAGAATTCGAAAATCAATACATTACCTTGAGGACTAACCCTTTTTCAGAGGGGTAACAATAATAAGTCAAGCCTGCAACTGTAGCCGGATAAAGCTCTTCCACAAGTTGATACTTTAAAAGTATTGAAAATAATGCCAATAGCACTGAACTGTAAATAAAACAAATATTAAGAGGAATATGGCATTTGTACGGGAGAATACTTTTTCGCCGAACGAAGAGGAAGCGGAGACATAAAGTAAAAGTACATGTAACTGATTGGCAGTAAAAACTTGTCGTCTAGTTTAAACCACACTTCGCAAACATCGTTGCTTAAAATTTTTTGTGGATACGTTTCCACAGGCTCCATTGAATCATTCCATATCAAGCTAAAATCGTCAGCTATATAAGTATTAGGTTCTGGTAGTGAAAATTGCAAAATTCTGTTGTCGACAATCTCTGCCCAATCTTGTGGCTTAACTATTGAAGTGAATTCACTACCAAACCACTTTTCTTTTTGATCGTATTCTATCCCGTTATATTGATTATTTGAGATAACCAATATATTACACCTGTGAGTGTTGATATGGTCTAATACATTGATAATAGCATTTTCGTCGTATTCAAAATAAAGAGCTGATCCATTTAAAACATTTTTCGTTGGATAGTACTTTAAATTCAACACTAAATCCTGAACATTGTCAAATGCCGACTGCTCGGTTTGGAAGCGAAATGATGTTTCATTTATACGCTGTAGTTCCTTGTACTGTTTTTCAGAAACACCTTGTTCACGTAACAGTTTTATATATGCAAAACTAGCCGAAATGACCTATATTTGAATCACAAATTATTTAATTATTATTTATATTGATAAGAAAATACATCTTGTAAGCATCGTAATCCTCCTTCTGTTAAACTTATGGATAGTCTAAATAATGCGTAAATTTTATTATTTTCGAATCCGGAATCATCTACACCAGCAACTAATTCCAAGGCCCAAAGTCTGTAAAGGCGAAGACGTTACCTCGTACCAAATTACTACTCGGATTTGAGTTTTAGGCTTACTTTCTCCTTAGATATGCACACAAACTCCCTTTTCCTTCATATCCAAGTAAATATGCCACATATTCATGGGGTTTTGTGTAAAATTGCTGCAAACGAATAAATTAATGTCAAGCGTTAGGGAGGTTTTGCTACAAGGTAAAGAAAATGAGAAAATAAAAAAAATTAGATTTAATGTACTTATAGTACATTAATATTTTACAACTTTTTATGAATTTGAATAGTTGCACCTGTATATCATTTGCTTTATTTTGTTGGTAGATCATTTATGTGCAATATGTATTAATATTGTATTCTACGAGAATTTTAAGGGATATATATTTTAAAATAACTACTAAATGATAAACACTTTAACATCTCAAATAAAGTTTATTCATCAAGGACAATCAAATTGCTTGTCGCATGGGTGCATTACATGGCAAAGACTATAATTGCATTGCATGGCATTGCATAGGTAAAGACTATAATAGCTTTTAACTCAAATTTGTTATTTTGTACTTCGGGTCCACTTCCAAATGTCCAGAAAATAATTTAAGCAGAATATCATCGTATTGAAATAGGAACTACTTTGAAGCCCTAAACCCGTTTACGAAAAATGAATTTCAAGATGGTGATACACTTAAAGACTTAAATAGAAAAGGATATGAACACTTCTACTAAATGGGTGGTACATAGAAGAGTGAATTGAGGTTGAAAACATCATTTGCAAAATACGTGTATCGTTTGATGAATTCCTATCAAACTCAAACACAGATGAAACTTCTCAACATTTGAAAATATTCTGTAACTCGATTATCCGCCTCATTGCACACCCTTTTGATATTTGAATTTAATTTAGTGGCCTGATGTTATATTAAATTGCTCCTTTCAAGTTTTACTGTTTCTTCAAAAGTTTAGTTATATATATTTAATATACATATTAAAGGAACTTTGAATGCTTTGTATAACTCATTTTTCATGATTCTGTCAAAATCAACTTCCAACGCTGGAAATTTATTGCGATGAACACCTATATTCAAACCCTTAAGACACTTTTTATAAAGATTTATGAATCTTCGGGTTGAATTCTTTTTATCTGAAGAATTTACCAGAACTAAAATAAGCGGTATGAGATAATATCGTTTTGCAGCTCTATCTGGCAGTATCTGAATTACATTGATGAGCCGTATCGAGCCATTTGATAAAATTTCAACATTTGATGTGTAAACGGTCAGGTGTGTAATGGTGGTTACTAAATGATTGCACTAAATGATAAGAGAATATGTTTTGATTTAAGTCGTTGAGGCTTGAAATTATTCAATTCATAAAGTATACAGCCTTGGCCAAAAGTATTTTCCACCCAACTAATTCTTAGAAATCTCTTATCTACACGTAGTACACGCGTAGTGATTAAAATGAGCCGATTTAAATAACACATAATGTCATAATACTATAAACACAATAGAAGCCACCCATTTCCAGCTAAGTGGGATTTTAGGAAAATTGACAGTTTACCACGATTCTTCGCAGTGTGAACAAGTGTCTATAAATTATTGTGAAATTGTTGTTGCTTTATTTGAGGCAGTTCATGAAGACCAGAAAAATGCCCAAGACCCTTGAATTAAGTAACGAGGAACGTTTAAAAATCCAGGTGTTATCTGAAGAAGGCATAAATAAAAGTGAAATTGTGAGGATTATGAAATGTTCTCATAATACTGTGAGGTATACCTTATATCGTTACAAGATAACCACAAGTCACGAAAACATGAAACGAAGTGGAAGCAAAAGGGTTACATCTGCAAATGAAGACCGCCAGTTAATGCGAAACTCTTTGAAAAATCGTAAGAAAGCAACGTTTGAGTTGGCTGCTGAGATAAGTGAGACTTTGAGGAAAAAGATTTCTGCTGGAACAACTAGAAGAAGGCACCAAGATGCTGGCCTCAAGGAAGAAGCCATGGTTGTCTGAGAAGAACAAGAAGTTACGTTTGCTGTGGTGTTTAGAACACCAACATTACACCGAAGAAGATTAGGCCAGTATCGTGTGGTCGGATGAATCCAATTTTTAGGTGTGTTTTTTGAACAATCTTATCATTACTTAAAGATGTTTGAGACATATGAAGTTGGTGATTTATTTTTTAACCTATTTTAAAAAATACTTATTTTATTAAATTTCAGGTATTTGGTATCATTGGTGCTACCTACGTGAGACACAGAATTGGCGAAGAATTCATGCCGGAGTGCGTAGTGCCTTCTGTAAAACACAGCGGAGGTAGTATTATGGTGTGGGGCTGCATGTCGGCATTAGGAGTTGGAAAAATGATCGTGTGTGAAGGCCGAATGGACTCGAGGAAATATATTGAGGTAATGGAAACAGCCTTGAAACTGTCTTTGAACATGATGTTTGGTGACACTAATCTCGACGGCTTCCGTTTCCAACACGATAAGTACCATGCCATAAATCTAGAGTCACCATGAGTTGGTTTGAGAAAAATGGCATAGAACTTTTAAGTTGGGCCCCCCATTCGCCGGATGTCAATCCAATAGAACATTTGAGGTCGATATTAAAAACGCAAGATAAAGGAGCACTCAATCACATCGAAGCAAATTTTAAAGAATTGCCTATACAGGGCCTAATACAGCCTAAAATTTTAATTTCCTCATTACCAACAAGAATTAACGCGGTAATTGAAGAAAAGGGTTTTAATACCAAATATTAATGTAACGTAATCAATAAATGTTTTTTCAGCACTTGGTATTTTTTTCAAGTTCCAAGCTCAAATATTTTTTTTAGTTATTTGTAATTTTATAAGGTGGCAAATACTTTTGGCCAAGGCTGTATGCAGTGGAAACACTAATACAAAACTCTGCTCCGTAAGTGTACAATGCTTTTTAGAGTACAATGTGGGGGCCTGTGTGGGAGTAAGCTCACAAGAATTTTTGGCGATGTTTATATCTGGTTATTTTTTCTGAGGTTGTTACCTGGCAAACTTAAGGAACAGCTCGATTGCCGTTTTTCTTTACGATAAAGGGTGTTAAATGATCCGAAGTCAAGGTGGACCACCATATGCTGATGGTTGTACGGCGAAATAGTTTCTTGGTTAAAAATTTCCTGAACACGGCATCCCGGTTACACGTGTATAATGGGAAACATCAACGCAACCTGAATTCAAACCAAGTGCACATCACTCAATAAAGACTCGTCTGTAAAGGAACCCGGAGGTGGACAGGACGCCTCTAAAAAGAGGAAACAAAAAAGCGGAAGTCAAAATTCCGAAAATTTTGAAATTGCCGCCACCACCATCCGTCCTTCAAAAAACGATTCCTTACTCTGCTCTCACTGCAGAATGAAAGAATCGTTTATTACGTTTTCTTCGTCCTCATTCAAACAAATGAGTACGAAGAAAAACGAGAACATGATTTTACCCATAGTTTAAAAAACAATGTACAATGTACAAGTAACAAAAAAAAATTTACAACGGTAAGATGGATTCTTATTAATTTTTAAAATGTGTGACTGTCTCATGCTTTTTTCGTCATCGAAGAAAGTATGAGACAGTCACACAATTTTCATTTATCAGTTTTTCGTTTTTAGTTTTTGCTTTTAAAACCATTTATATATGATATTAATGATATTTTGGATTCCAAAAACTTTTGTCTGTCGTCATATGATTCCAGAGTTCCAGTGAGCTAGAAATTTTCATGTTTTCAATGTAACTTTTAAAAATCTTAACCATTAGAACATAACTTTGTTGAACTTGTTAAACTTAAATAGACTCAGTTGAATTTTGACTTTTATCGTAAAATATGTATGGGACACTGTCGATTGAGACTTTATATAGAAAACATTTGCGAAGAATTAGCATGTTTTTACTTTAAATATAGAAATAGAATCGAGTTTAAACAATATTTAAATATAATGCACGACATCCAACCAAATGTCCATTTTTTTACTTTAATATATTAGATATATCTGTAGATACTTTTGACAACACTTCCCTTGTCTTCATTTATATATTTTTGACATTTTAGTATTTTCATTTTACAATATCTGCATTAATTTATATTGAATTACCAGTTTATTAGTTCCAGTTATTTACTTTCGCGATAAACTATATCTGAATTTAGTCTCTCCTCTTTCGGTACATTTTTTTGGTAATCGTCTCATTTACATCCAATTTCGTTGGTTTGTTAACGCTCTTGATAAATGCAATGTTTCTTTTGTTTATAATTTGGGCTTATGTCGCAGGGTTTGCTATCCCTCATTTTATTTTCTTCTAAGGATGTTTGTGATATTCGGGTTTTTGTAATATTTTCCGAAATTCTTACGTTGAATAACTTTTTCGTTTTTCCTATATACACTTTATTGCACTCTAGACAAGTTTTTTTTATTTATTCTACTCTTAGGAATATATATTATAAAATATACTTATAGGAAAAAATTATTTATTTATCTATATATTTAGACCTATATAAATATATATATATTAGACCTATATAATATATATAAATATATTAGACCTATATAACATAGACATATATATCTTGTAAATTCAGAGTGCTTAAAATTCCAGAATATATAAATAGGGCAAGGGAAACCTTGTCAACAGTATCCAAGAAAGAAAGAAAGAGAGTTACTTCCGAAAAAACGTGAATGGATAATAGAATAAAAATAACTTTCCGTCGAAAAAGAATGAAATATATTTCTTTAAGTTCCAATAATTCTCAGTCATCTCACGATTTTTCATCCATATTCTCTGCTAAATTAAAACCGATTCTCAGAAAATACATAAAGACCCACTCAATGAAATTTCAAATAAATAAATAAAATATAAAAAAAAAATTATGTTAAAAAAAATTTGCATGAAGGAATATACTCACGTTTATGACTGGAGGAAGGCACCACGTCAATTCTAATTTGCATATGTTTGCTGCCGGACGTAAAAAATAAACACGTTCATAAAATTCATCTTTGAAGGCATCCAAATGAGAAAATTTGGTGAAGTCGGAGCCCGGTAGGTTGTTATTTGGAATGCTAGAGAAGTTCTTGGTTACCATTTCCTATAAGAATATTTTTTCAAGCCTGGTATAGTGTGCCTCATTTTTATGTAATTATAATACTTCTAAAGTGTCTAAAGGCAGTCTGGCTTGGACACACAGAAACATTCGATGTGCGGAATAATGCCTTTTTCGAAAATCATGCATTCGACGGAATAGTTCATCATCTTCGATATCATCTTTCAGGGTTTTAGTGTTACCCCACGAAAACATTGCACACGGATGACCAACTTGACCTAAATCGGCTAGAAGCTGATCTCGTTTCACTTCATCATCTATGCTTTTCGACTGAAATTCGGATTCAACTGCTTCCCGTTCCCTTATTATAGATTCTTTTCTTAAAAGTGGTTCCGTGAAAAGTTGTCCAAACTGATCCATTGCCTTATCTAAATATTTCTCAGCAATTTCAAAATAAAATGATGTTTCTTCACAATCGGTATCAGCGTTATCGAAACCCCCACACTTCTTAATGTACGAATCAAATGCATTTTCAGATGGATACTTTTTCGAACCCATGAATATCATGTGTTCTAGTAAATGAGCTAGCCCTTGAATATCTGACGGGTCACTAAATGAGCCTACATCGACGGTCAGGGCACATGCTGCCAATTTTTCATCGCCTTCATCACTCTCATAACTCGAGCTGGTCTCTTCAGTATCCGTTGATTCTATAGATACATCAGAGTCACTAGAAGTATTGTCATCTGAAGAACAACTGCTTTCACTGCTCGAATCACATGGATGAGGAGAAGGATCAGACACCAGCAGCACTTTCAGTCCATTGCATAATACAATGGTTCTAACATAAATTTTTAGGTTTTCACTATATTTGCACTTTAAATGAAAAGCTATACCTGTAATCCTTTTTATCAGTCTGTGATTTGTCTGGTGTTTCCAAATATTTTTTCTGCATTTTGCTACTTTTCCTTCACTAGAAGTGATGAAGAAACTTCAAGCCACGTTAAGGTTTCTAATAATTGGAATAACAATTACAAGAGTAGAACAACTTAATTTAAATATTTACTTTTATCTAAATTTATGAGGTTCTGGTCTAGACCAGCCAGCTGCACAAAGCAAACATCAATATTTGTCAAGCTTCAATTGAAGAGTGTCAGCAAATGATATGAAGTGTCAATTTTTTGAATTCGCTCTAGTGTATTTTTTGTAAGAGTTGTCATTTAACTTAAATGGTATGAAGCCAATAATTATGATTTTTTTCAATGCAAATTGGAATACTTCGTTTCAAGAACAGTACAGCGACCGATAAAAGTCTCGAAATTCGATTAATGCTCGCTTAAAATTGCCTTGTATTCCATGCAAGGCGAAAGAGTGTTTCAACTTGGATCAGGTCAGATGTTGGTCGTATATGACCTGAAATCAAAATTAAGAATTCATTCACTCTTCCATGAAGTTCTTTACAAGCAAAGTCCACGAAAAATCGAGCCATCTTGTCTGTATCTCGGTGCTATTCCTTGCAGCTAACTCCGGAAACCTATGAAATCAACGGAATGGAATGGTAAGTTTTAGAAAGCAATGTTTTCGCTTATTTGTCTGTTTTTGATGTAATTTATTTTTCTCTGAACCGTCTCTATTAAAAATTTTTTTCTTCCTTGAAGAAAGTGGTGAATTCATATGGAAAAATAGATAGAACAATTACATCCTATCTGTTTTGGAAACGAGATAGTCTTAAAATTTTTTTAAAGAAGACGATTTCATATTATTAACTTAAAAAATGTACGTAATTTTTGCTTTGTACATTTTGGGTTGGAAATGGAATTGAAATAACGGTTGGATCTAGGAGTTTCCGAGTATATAGTTGAGACTATTTTCAAACTTTGAAAAAAAAAAACAAAAACCTACCTCCTTGAGCTGCGAAATTTTCATGAAAAAATGACAGAGAAACTTCAACATAAAACAAAAAAAAGACATATAAGGCCATATCTCTTTCAAATATGTCTAAATATTTATTGTTAATCATAGACTGCTGTACCAAATGATGCTTTATTTCGGCATCCCACACAACTTGATCTGCTGTTTCATCCAGCTCTAGAATATAAGAATACATTAACATCTTATCACGCCAACCTAGATCTACTGTAGAAATATTATCGTAAGTAAAGAAAACAAAACTGTTGTGGTTACGAATTTACAAGGCTTAAAGTGCATAGGCCAAACAAGAAAAACCACAGCAAATCGGCCTTTTGTTGAAAGTTGGAAAGATGCTTCCGTAGAAAACATGCACGCTCTTATACATCTTGGCGAAAACTTCTGTTAATGAATCTGTTAATGAATCAGCTGAAGTAAATAGAAGAATACAGTTCGCTAATAAGACATTGTTGTGTGTCGCGAAACGTGGACCCTGACGAAAATCGACAATAACAAAACAATGCATCAGAAGGGTGGGTCCTAAAACACATTCTAATAGTAAAAATGAAAGCAAATATTTTCTATATACTATTTAGTAGCTAGAAAAAGAGTATTTTCTTTGCATTTAAGTTTTATCATTAAAAGTATAATTTATGTTACCGGTTGTAACATATGGTTTTTATTTTAAAAACACGAAAAGGCATTTTCTTGGACTTTACACGATTGTAACATATGGTTTTTATTTTAAAAACACGAAAAGACATTTTCTTGGATTTTACACGGAAATCACGGAAATTATTTTATTCATTAGTGTGTACTTGACACCGAACGAACCAATAAAATCTAACATATTTTCAGGCAAAGTTCAGCTCTTTGGAGGACGCTGTCTTGAGCACAGAGGATCATGTTCTTATCGGATGAGCCTCTAACGCCAAAGCTATTGTCCCTCTCCTCAATGTCATACAATTGGAGAGTTCCAGAGGACTATTCGGCCAGTGACTACCAGTACATAGCATTCCGCGACAATGTTACTACACTCCTAGACACTCAGCGCTCCGCCTTCGTGTGGAATACTGAGAGGATGGACGTGGGGATTTAATATTATTATTGTACTGGAGTCCACTTGCTTGAAATTAGCATAGGCCAGAAATCGGTCCTTAGCTCCCCATGTGTAGTACTATTGTTTACAGATGGTCCATCCTGTCGTCCTACAGAAGCCAAGGTGTTCCCCCAGCTCTGTGGTCGCCAAGTGTTCCAGTTCTGTTACGCCAGTACACCTCAGCCAAGTAAGGCGTTTGTTGGCCAGACTCGGGCAATCTATGAGGAAGTGTTCTGTACTTCGCCGCAAGCTCGGCAGGTGTCATCCGTTTGGATTCCTATTCGTTTGGCGTGTTGACCTAGAAGATTATGGCCCGTTAATACTGCCACCAATGTTCTAACGCCATTTTGGTTTTTTAATAGGAGTTGTTTTGCCCTCATTTGATTATGGTGAGGCCAAAGAGCTCGGGTTATCCTGCAGTCGTTCCTGTAATTCCAAGCCGTATCTGTCTCTTTCTAGAGGATTTCGTCTAGTTCCCTTTTTACCGTTGCTAGTGGCACTTTAATTGTGTCTATTCTAGTGGCATTTTGGTCGGCTGATCCTGCTCTCGCTAGTTCATCCGCTCTTTCGTTTTCCTCTACACCGCTGTGTCCAGGGACCCATGTCAGTTTTACATTTACTCGGGTTGTTGCGGTTTTGAGAGCCTGCCTACAATCCTGCACCAGTTGTGAAACTACGAGGTTAGAGGCATGCGCCTGCAGTGCCGACTTACTGTCCGAGAGTATTTGTATTCTTCCATTAAGGTTGTTTGTTGCCGCTTCTATAGCCGCTTTTATTGCAAACACTTCCGACTGGAAAACAGTGGTGTGGCTTTCCAGTTTATAACTTCGGTTTAGTTGCGTGTGATCTGGGAAAAAGATTCCGGCGCCGCTTCTCTCATCCGTTTTGGAACCATCGGTGTAGATCATAATTTCACTTCCAGATGTGAAATCCTGCACCGTTTTCCACGCTTCTCTGGTCGGAATGATGATCTTGTATGGAAGTGTTGTGTCTAATATTGGTTGAATTCTATCCAGCTCCATTTTACTTGACGGGGCCATTCTCTCCGTTTTTTCCAAAATGCATACGTGCCCCGTTTGAGTGTGGTTAGATAACCCATATGTGGATTTTAATCTGATGCTTGCAAGTGATGCCTCTCTGAAGATGAATTTGTCGAGTGGCATGAGATTAAACATTATCTCAATTACAGCAGTTGGCGTAGTCCTAATGGGATCTGTGATGCCAAGGCAGGCCATTTGCTGGATCTTCTCTAGCTCTTTTGCAATGGTTTTCTTTTGTAATGCCTGCCACCAAACTAATGCCCCGTAGGTGGTTTTTGGCCTCACTACTGTTGTGTAGAGCCAGTGGGCAATTTTGGGTTTTATTCCCCAGGTTTTCCCCACTAGTCTTTTCATTGTGAAGAGCGCCGTTGTAGCTCTCCGTCTGACAGCTCCTATGTGTGGAGTCCAAGTTAGCTTACTATTTAAGGTTACTCCTAAGTATTTCACCTTGTTTACTAAATTGATATGTTTTCCGTCAATGGTCGGGGGTGAAAATGTCTCCGGTTTACGACGCTTTGTGTAAAGCATAAGCTCCGTTTTGTCGGCATTAATGCGCAGTCCGTTTAGCTTCGCTCACTCAAAAAGATGTGAGAGTGCGGTGTGCATCAATTCCGACATGGTTTCCGGGAACTTTCCACTTATCAGTATAACGATATCGTCAGCGTACGCTATCGTTTTGAAACCCTTCCCGTTGAGGTCTTCCACTATTTGGTTAACTGTGAGTACCCAGGCAAGCGGTGATACTATACCGCCTTGTGGTGTACCCCTGTTAGTCCATTTATTCAAGTCAACGCCGTTTTCTTCGGCTGTAATCTTCCTTTTAGCTAGTAGTTCCGTCATCCATTTAGTAAGATATGGGTCTATTGCATATCTTTGGATGGCTGCTACTATGCTCTCAGTTTTTACATTGTTGAAGGCTCCCTCGATATCAATGAAGGCCGCCAAAGTGTAATCTTTGGTGGCAAGGTTCCTCTCTATTCTGCTTACGACTTCGTGTAGTGCTCTCTGTTGAGCGCTCTGCGTGTATGCGTGTTGGTTGGGGCAAAGCTCCGTTATGTTCACGGTGCTTTTTACGTATCCATCCCCATCCACCAGGCGTTCCAGGGTTTTCAGCATGAAAGACGTTAGGCTGATAGGTCGGTAATCCGTTGCTTTGTAGTGGCTGGCTTTTGCCGGCTTGGGTATAAAAACTACTTTATCTTCTCTCCAGTCCAAAGGAATATAGCCTTTGGATATGGAGGCTCTATATATTTTCACCAAATTTACCAGTATTATTGTGATATCCGCTTTCATAAGCATGATCGGATACACTTTGTCGGTTCCTGGTGATTTGTAAGGTTGGAAGGTATTAATGGGCCAAAGGATCTTTTCTTTGCTTACTATTTCTTTTAGGGGGGAGCCACGGTAAGGAGTCACGTTGTTTACTTGTTCTGTCTCCTCATCCGTTGAGCCCAGAAAGTGTTGGTTTATTAGGAGCTTGAGACGTTCTATGCTATTTATTGTCCACGATCCGTCCTCTATGGACGTGGGGAAGTTTGTCGACACGCTCATGAGATGCTCACCACCGTTTGGCTCTTCGCCGGCGACCAGAGGACTGACTGCTGAAGACATGGTGAACTCCACAATGAGCACCATCTCGTCTGCTTGGAAGTCATCTATTCTCCACCGGAGACTTAGACACGGAAAGCCTCCGGTGTTCTGGTGGTTCACTGAAATAGATGAACAACTAAAGGAGTGTCACAATCTCCGGCGAGAAGCTCAACGAGCGCGAAGGCAGGACGAGGCATGCACCAGAATGGCAGTAGATCGGTCAGCCAGGAAATGCCTTCCCGGACTGATCAACAGATCAAGGCCCGCTGCTGGCAGAACCTCGTCGAAGACGTGAACAGGGACCCGTGAGGCCTGGGCTATAAGCTAGTTATGCGGAGCTCGGTGCTCTACGGGTGCCCTGCGTACTTGAAGTGGACATGATGGACGAGATAGTATGGGCTCTCTTCGCCACACTTTCTCTCTGAATTCAACTGAATTCCAGTACCAATTCAACCAGAAATAACAGTTAAACGAAATATTTTTAACGAGAATCAATGGAGAATGAAACATTACATTACATTAAAAATACACAAATACAATAAATTCTGATTCAATTGGCTATAAATCAATACTCAATGCAATTTACGGTTATTTTATCCCAATTAAAGGAAATTTTTTAAGCAGAATGCGGACTATATGAAACAATCGGAAAATAGCTGAATAAGTTGCAGGTAAGATAGACAGTGACGACGAAGTTGAAAGAAATAAATACTTTACGGAAAAAATTAATGAAGAAATTAAAAAGAGATAAAGATGAAAAAATAATAATTCAACATTTATCTATAACTTTATGATCTCTCAAATACAAAACCACATTATTTCTCAAAAATAAGTAAACAAAAATGATCGGAAATTTAAATACTTAATGCAAAGAAAACAGCTACTTTTCTTTTCTTAAAATTGCACAAGAGTCCTTTACTTCAGACGCTACCTAATCATTTATTCGTAAAATATATTCCTTAAACTTCGGACTAAGCCTCTGGGGTCTTCAAATCCCTTATTCAGCAAGGATAATTGAAGGAAGAAGGTTTGCTGTCAGAGAGACCCCCTTTCCGTTACTTTGCCAAGCGTCCGATAATATCCTTTCTTTGTAAGAAAAACCGTCCGCACGTAATTGTTCAAATTGTCTTTAGATAACATCTTCTCCTAACAATAATAATTTTAGTGTATACTTGTGTTTCATAAAATTTTAAAGTTATTTATTGAAGGTTTTTTTCTATTGACCGCGAACAGGTAAGTGTTAACTACAAGTCTCAATGCAAACTTCGGTAGGGTGGCATGGCTGTGAAATCCGGGGTTAACTTTTTGATTTGATGTGTAATCAAATCCATCCCATCCTTCCTTTACAGGCCAGTGCAAGTGCGAAGATTTTTTCTTCCATAAGCTCGAAACGTTTCAATCACACTCGCGCTCTTGTTATACCAGATCAGATGTCCGTATGAAGCCTTGCAGCATATTATTATGGCCTTTTAATCAATATATCTGAAAAGAAAGAGTCATCGAAAGGGTATGTACACCTTAAGCATTACCTTACTTACTTAATATACCTTACTATGCATAATTTTAACACGTCCATTATAGTGCAAACTCTTAGTTAGAAGAGTAACGAGGTACCTACCGAAGGATAAGGGGAACTTTTCACGACAAACACGATGTGAAAATCTCTAAAATAATGATTATGTCTCTATGGCCAATAGCAGGAATGTTCGGAACAAAATCGATTCAATTTTTCGCGCATTTACTCAGATTTGCCAATTGTCTCTGTAGAACTGAAAGTCGTTAAATATTTTTCGAAAGTTCTCTTCAACTACCGAAGCTTGTCGATCTGCAATATAGATTAACGTTGAAATCAATGATGTTCACTAGATTACGAATGAATAAACAGAAAAGGGTACCATTCAGGACCTTGAAATTTTCCCGTACAACATATTACATATTATAGCGTCAAGGTGTCTGTGAAATTTGTCCTGAAGGAGCGTTAAAGTTAGTTCATTTAACAGTACCGAAGGCTTTCTCTATATCAATGAGGCCCATACCAAAGCATTACTGGTTCATTTCTATCATACACGGAGGTTACTTTCAGGATTGCTTGTCAAATGCTTGGCTAGGATTCCAAATACTTTCTCGCTCGCGATGGGGCGATTAGTGCTTACTTGAGTAAAACTTTGCGTTAATAACTTCGAATACTATGTTGCTGTTAGACAGCAAGCTAATTGGGCGATTACGCTTGGAGCATTAAACGTCGATCCCTTTCTCTACGATTGGGAACACTTCAGCCTTTTTTCATAGGCTTGAAAAAATTTGATTTTTTCAACGTTTTCTTAAACAATATTTAATAATTTTCTTAAAATCGCCGCAGGCAAGTGTCGGAGTACCGTCAATGCTGATAGTAAATGGAATACTCAACTAAGAAAACAATCAGTCGAATGTCTAAATTTTATTGAATAGAAGAATGGATTCGTCGTTGGAACTATTTAGTGGAACTATATAAATTAGAAAAGATCTAACGATCGAAGTAAGGCTCCTCTATATATTAGGCTATTAGGCTCCTCCTTCAGGGTTTGATGTATAATCCTCCTTCCATGATTTTCTGATTTCATATTTATAGTGAAATGGGCTAGTTAACATTGTGGCTTTGAGATTCGAGACTTCGAGATTTATTCGATTATTTTGACATGAAAAAATGACCACTTTTGTTAAAACGGTATCTGAATCACTCGGGTTCGTACCCCGAACATTGGTTATTGACCTGTCTCTTATAGAATGAATTGATTAATTCAAAGTTAGGAACTCCGCATTTATTGCTTCTCTGTTACGAGGGTAGGTCAATAAGTCCTTAGAAAATTAAACACATGGCGCGGTGCTACCGACTAAGTATGCTGTGAAGTTTCAGCCGGATAGGTTAAGTTTTTGTGTGTTTCTCGTGTATTGAAAAAAAACAGAAATTTTTTGATTACAAAAATGGAAAAAATTAAGTTTAGATCTGCTATTAAACATTTTCATTTAAAAGGCTTAACAGAAAAACGAATAAAAAAAATGAGTTTGATTTTGTTCACGGTGAACTTGCTCCTTCACTTGCAACTATTTATAACTGGTTAATCGAATTAAAACGTGGTGGTACATCCACAAAGGATGAACTCCTTGCCAACTCTCAGGACGCCCTGTAGAGGTGACTACGCCAGAAATGATCAATAATATCCACGATATGATGTTAAGGGGTTATAGCTATGTGAATTTTTTTTTCGATATTTTTTTCAAATTTCGAATTTTTTTTATTGGCTAAAAGTATGCTAACACATCCCTAGAATTGAAATCAAAAAGGTCCAAATACTAATATACTTCAGAAAATTTTTGAGAATCAGTTTTCTGAAGCAACTCCAATGCTCGAAAAACGTAAAATTTGCTCGCTTTATACTATATAGTTACTAATATACACTGTATAGGGCACGTTCCTTCGTAAACGACGCTAGGAAAGCTTCTGTTTACTCGATCTACTACACGCTGCATTTGAAGTTAAATTACAGTCGTGTCAATGCAGTCGTGTGGTCCATCGCGCCGAAACATGTGTCGAACGGCAAGGCGATGCTCGATATCGCGTTTTGTTCTTACGCTATATCGCAGTTATCTTATTTAATGATGGACTGTCGGGCCTTTTCCCCATCTACGACTCATTAGGATAGACTGCAGGACCTAATTTTTACAATTTCTGCTTAGAAACAGACGCCGAGCGAATAAACGCTGCCGAGCGCTCAATTTCCGACGTTGTAAAAGAGGCGAGACGCGGCTTTTAGCATCAAGAAAGGAAGAGGAGGAGAAATCCATGGTCTTGGAAGGCCAACTGTATGGTGCTGGCTATCCCAGCACCATACAAGAGAGTAAAGGTAAAGAAAATTGTATATTGTAAAATTTTGAAAATTCACAACTTTATAAGGTTTCGAAATTTTAAACGAATTTATCTCGAAAGTGTATTTTTGAAATTTGCCGGAAACGAAACTCTTTCAGTTTTCATCCGATTGACTTGCCGTTAAAACTGTAGCTTCTTGATATGATTTTCTAGTGAAGTACACACGATTGTAGCGATTGGTTTTGTTTAAAAAAAGTTATAAACAATTCAAGTCATTTTTTTGGGTCGAAAATGCAATTTTTTTGATAAATGGTCGCCATTTTGCGAAAAATCGATATTAAACTATTGTCTTGTGTACTTCACTAGCAAAACTCATGTAGTTTATGAAAAAAAGTTTTTTAATTGTTTCAGATGCAGATGGGGCTGAGAAACTTGTCCGGCCGCGGAACGTCTTTTGTAAATACTAGTGACTTTAACGTGCACTACAGCCGCCATTTTGTATTGAATTTAAAATAAAAAATTTTTTGTACACTCCCGAAAAGTTGCCCTTTCTATTGGTATATTATTCATAAAAGCTTTTTTTCCCAATCCTTGAAAAAAAAAATCCTGAAAAAAGGCTTGTTTTTTTAGCCTTCACATAGGTATAACCCCTTAATGGTAATATTGAGGCTATCATTTATGCTGACGACATACTATTAACTGCAGAACATGCTCTCCCTTCTGAGGTGCAAACTGAGCTGCAGAGAGCAATCGACACCGTGGTACTATATCTCAATCAATGGGGCCTTACTATTTATGCGCTCAAACGCGATCTTATATGTTTCCGTAATGCTAGCGGTAAAGGACATCGATTGGCGGTGAAACAAAGTAAGCTCTTACAGGTACACACTGAAAGAGAAGCCATTCCTCTCAAAGAAATCATCAAATATCTGGGTGTAAACTTTAAAAATAAATTTAAAATGAACCGACATGCTAGAAAAGCCTTAAACAAAGCCAAATCTGCAGCTGCTCTGATAGCTCCCCTCCTAGCCTCGAAATCCGCCCAACTAAATGTCAAAGTCCTTATGTACAAAACATGAATAAGACCAATACTAGCGTACTCCTTCCCAACCTCGCTCACCATATCCCCAGCAGCAGCTGAAGAGCTGGATATTTTCGAGAGGAGAATTCTCCGAAATCGTACTTCGAAATACCGTAGGTTGAATAAAAAATATTACCGAAATAGCTCGATATATAAAGAGACCGGAATAACTCCCCTCCTGCACTATTTAATGTGCACTTCAAAAAAAACGGCTGGATAAATGGCGTAATCACCCATCAACCACTATCAGAACACTACTGGAAGATTCGTCTTAAGATAGCCCCTACTACCTGTTACCATCTACTATACTGGCCAACTACAATCCCGATGACATAAATTCCACCCCAAAACCCCGTTTCTACACAATGACTGCTCCCAACACACAGAGGGACTGACCTCTTTAGATATATGAATGAAGCTTAATTTTTACGTTAAGGTAAATAAAGTATTAGCTGTTATGTTTAGCCAAATAGGATAGTTATAAGTTATTACTAAGCTTAGTAATATAGGTCTGAGCGCATCTCCCGTCCATTACTACACCTAGATTGTGTTATGCAGAGAACATGCCGCCAGACAATACCTTCATATTAAATAATTGCCAGGACAAAGTTAAAGCTGGTCACAAGTTGTGTTACTGTTATTTGTTTAATTATTTATTCAATTAGATTAGGTATCATCATAAGTTAGGGATAGTTAGGTTAATTTAGTTTTAGGTTACAATTTACCATAATCAGTTCGAAGCCATGTGAGCACATGGCGACCACTATTATGTATTTATATATATACTATGTAACGGTGTAGTCCGCATTTAAAACGTTTGAAGTTTAACATATGAATAGCTGTTAGACTAAGTTTCTTCAATAGCATAAGTTAAATATGTTGTGAAATTAGAAAGTCTCAATAAAATACAACAACAACTA
Source organism: Stratiomys singularior (assembly GCA_954870665.1). NCBI lineage: Eukaryota > Metazoa > Arthropoda > Insecta > Diptera > Stratiomyidae > Stratiomys > Stratiomys singularior. Next base: position 64,458,213 of record OX940881.1, read on the forward strand.
CTACTACTACTTTTTTGATTTGAATTAAAATGTCAAGTACTGCTCGTAACACATGTCAATGTGAAAGTTGAGACTTAGGTGAAGTGTCAACGTGAGCGTGAATAACGTGGGTGTTTATCCTACGGCGAACAACCCGGCTTGAGAATACCGGCATGCCTTTCCAATAGGATATTGTCAGACTAGCAGCAGTAAATGTCATAGAACAGAAACAAAAATCACTAGAGTATCTACCCAATAATGCTGAACTTTGCGATTGTTCTATAATGACCAATACTATTCCAGTTTCCAGATGAATCTTGTCGATTGCACTATGTTTCGTAAGGTGTTATTGGCGGTTTCTGGTGGCGTAGACAGTGCAGTTGCCGCTCATCTTCTGAAAAGTAAAGGTAGAAATATTTCCTAACAAAATTGGAAATTATTACAGAAAGCGAAATTGAACTAAATCGCAGGATACTTAATAACAATTCGTTCTATTTATATTTTTGGTGAATAATTGAACACTATCCTAAAGGTTTGCCATGGCTATTACGGTTTAAACTTTTATTTAGGTTCTTATATGTTAAAGGTGTTCAACCGTCAGATAAGATACTATTCTTTCAAATTACGTTCACCTTTGATACATATGAGGAGAATAATCTGCCACCACGGATGGCGCATGGTATTTGGAAAAGTAAAACGTTTTACTGTGTGTATTTTGCCATGTTTAGCACTTCTAAATAAGATTTGATTTTTTGATTTTCCTTTCCAAAATGCTTTGTTTTTAATTTTGACAGATATATATTTCGGGAGTAAGTTGCTCTCTTCTTCAGTGTCAATTATTTTCATTCGAGAGAAGACGATATATATAAGAAATATATATGTCACAATTAAAAACAGCATTTTGGAATGGAAACTCAAAAAATAAAATCTAAAACGTTTCCGTTTTAGGATTCTGAATTTTTATATTGTAGTACATTCGTACATTCTTTACAAGGTATCACTGGTTATCGTAAACTAACTCACGTTAACAAGTTAACTATCGAACAACAAGTGATAAATGCGACAGTGTACGGTGTACGGTGTGCAATAATTAATCGAAGGAAAATAGCGAGTCTTTTAAAAACGGCATTTAGAAAACTTAATAAAATTTAGGCAAATTGATGGGATAAATTATGCTTGATAATCAATGATTGTTAATTGAATTTTTTATTTTTGTTTTTCAGTAATTCAGCTTTGTATAAGAATTCGTGATAAATGCAGTATGTTTCTGAAGTTGTTTATTAGATTTTCTTCGGCCCGTCTCAAATTTCCGTTAGTCTATCATACCTGAACGTGGCGGGTGTGCTGACTCACATAGCCTCTGAATGTTTTTTCTTCTCTGAATAATATTTACATCATCCGATCGAATTTTCCATGAATTTTTATACCACTAATGCTAATTTTTGCTCTTGCACTTAGTTTCGTCGAAAGCTTTGACTAGGAATTTAAAGTCATAGATTTTAGAAATGTTACATTCAAAATGTAACAGTTTTCTAAGCATTTAAAGTAATATATATGTCAGCGATTCAGGGAAAAGAAAAAGTTCATTATAATACAGTGTAATACAGATCCACTCTTGTAGAAGTAACTGACTTAGACAAGTCCAATTCCATCCACGCTGTATCACGGACAACAATAAAATAGAGACTGCACGAAAAGATGCATCATCAACATCGTATAATCGTAGATGATACGAAGCACATTTTTTTTGTACACATCATACATTGACGCGAGATCGAACGAGATCGAAATTTCTATGCATGTAACTACAAAAGAAGTAGAATCAATATTCCTTGATGTGGATTAGTTCGCTGGTATTTAGTGATACAGTAGTCAACGCTTATACGTATAATGCAGTCACATCAATTGAAAATAAAGCATCCACTATCTCCAAATCTATCATGAAAAAATTAGAGTCTGATTCAATATTATTTTGAAATGTAATCATTATTATCTGAATGGTTTCATTTCTTCGAAGAGGTAGATTGTTGGATACAAACCTTGAATAATATTTCACAATAAAGAAATGAATCGCTCGGCTTGGTTAAGACTTAGTAGCATATGCCAATTAACATATATATCGTTGGATTCCGTGTCGGTGCAAATTATGGATCAAGGTATTCCCATTGCATTGTAGATTAATTTGTCATTTGCTCATATATAGGCATGTATATAAATAGATTATATTTCCTAGGCCTGATTAACGCCTAATCTTAATTTTTCCTCATCTATTAAATAATAGTGTATTCCAAGTGAAATAATGATATGTTAACCTGATGATTAATTTGAAGATCGTGTTACCACCCGTAATCGCCTTGTTCAGTCTTTATATGAAAGGATGGTCTGTGAATATATAAAGTACAGAGTAATGGTAATTTTGACTTGTTGGAGTATTGAGACTTCATAAGGGCTAAATATGACGAGGAGTCGTTAAACGTAATATTCTGGAATACCATGTTCCTTTTGCTTTTCCTTATGCAAATATGTTTGTAAACTGACAATTTATATACCGACAAACCATTTCAGAATAAAGCATTTCAAATTTTTCGGGATTTATGGTTTGTCGAACGTACTTGAAAAATATGCGTCTGAATGCGTATGAATTGGGTCCACCAGTTGACAGCGGTAAACGTTAGAATTTTAATCAGATCCCTGGCGGGTGGGATTTAAAATGTTACCGGTTAAACTTATTAAAACGAAATGAATATTTGTGAATGATTTGTGAAAAATTCGCGATCGCCGCTTTCTTTGCATAAATGTTCAAGGGGATTTTCCGTACACCCCTCGAAAAGTTCAAAGTACATTTTTACAGCCTTCTTCAAATACAGCATGCCCGAAATAATCATGATGGAAACAGTCTGCTTTCTGCTGTCATAATAATAATGGGATTTTCCTTGCGGCGCCCAAATATCGAAGTGCATCCTGTATGTCTTCAATTCCACTTTGGAGAATTTGCTTTCACGAATTTATAATTGCAATTTTACAACTTTTGATGGTTGTCGGAGGTGGCATTCGACTTTGAAAATCAAATTTTCCTCAAGATATATTCGATTGGGTTCAAGGCAGGACGGTTGCATAAGTGAGATTTTATTAGAGTAAAGGAAATAACACGTTAGCACTTCGTTTTAATTGAAAAAATTAAATAACAACTTTATAAATTCGAATCAACTAATGGATCGGATATATATTTAGAATTTCGCGTAGCAGCAAACCAATCGGTGAAAATAAGTTATGGGCACGCGTTCCCTAGTGAGAAAGAACCAATGAGAGGAATGCACACGCGATTCCTTTTTTCCGATTCCAGTTTTCCGACAATAACTCTTAAGTTCGTTTGGAGTGGTCACCATACTGTTTCCTTATGCAGCTCCCCAAAATAAAACATATAGTTGAGGCACCGTGGCTTACTAATCTTGTGCAGGCAAGACCATAAATCCCTCCAGATATATGTCTATCGGAGAGCCGAGTCGAGTAAAACTAATCTCACCATGCACTCGATTGCCCTACAACTTTAGATTAGATGTTAAGACGTGCGCCTTCCTTTCCTTTGTCTCGAGTTTACAGGGCTATTGCCTCTTCTGCCCTGGTAAATGTTACACCGATTAAGTGTGACTCAGCTTGATCTGTTGAACTTATGAAATGTTCTATAAGTCCGAGCCGAGGATGAAGCCCTGCATGATAGCTGAGGTAAGTTTCTATGTTCGGTTACATTCCCTCATACCATAGTGTAAGCTGCAATCACTCAGTTAGTCCCTCAAATCTGCAACAGATAATCTGGTGATTGATAACGATTTTCAACCGCGTCTAATAATTCGGCCAACACAGCGCAATTCAATGAATTTTTGACGTTCAGAACACTGAGACCTCGCTCACTAGTTCTCCGATTGCATGTAGTGTGGAACAACCCGCTCTGAAACTTTACCACCGTGAAGATAAAACCCCTGCAAATCGCTTCTGGGAGTCTTCTAATGAGTTTTTCGACTTCTTTTCAGTCATGTTTAGCAGACAAAATGGACAGTTTGCAGATAGCGACTGGGAATTCCATTCCCTTTGCTGATTAGCACTTGCAGCACAAACTTTGAATGTGTTAAAGGAGACTATCTGCTGCAACTCAGCTGGTGCAGTGGCCCATCGAATCCTGGAGCCTTTCGTGTGTTCATAGACAAGACCGCTACCTATAGTTCCCATTTTATGAACGGCTTAAACCGGGCGGATCGCTGGAAGAATCTGCTGTCTTAGCAGATTCCCTTTCTCGGTTCCGTGCTCGCTGGGCCTCTCGTATGAATTCAAGATACTCCTTTTTATTTTTGGCAAGTTAAGGTACACTTAGAAATTGATTGGAATTGTTTCCAGTACACATGGGACTTACCATGCCGTAGTCTCCGTATGAGAATGTAGGGTTTACAGGTAGATTCTTATAGTTATGTTCTCTACATCTTCAGAAGCAAATCCTCCGCTTGCCGGCTAAGCTTAATTTTTTTTTTAAATGACAACGATTATTTCGATGTTGGGGATAGTAAAGAATGTAGTTCCGGAATAACGAACTCAAATAAATCCATTTTCTCGCGGCTTGCTTTGCACTTGGAGCAAGTAAGCACTGTCCCGAAGGCGGCTCTAGCGGATTTGTCAGAATGCCACGTTGTCGATCTACTTGTGTGATGTTGCCTATCTCTCGCACTCTCGCTGTTCGTGGGCAATAATGCGAAGATGCAGATTAATTCAAGGAATATGAATCTCACGGATTTTCTTTTGGTAGTTAAATTAAGCCACCGAAAAATTAATCCGCTGTATATGTATTCATCATAGATAATGTTCATTGTTCTTTGTATTCTATGTATTTACTTACCGATCAGACTATGCGATCTTCAGTCCCTTTCTTTTTTCACTTCGGACTTGACACCTTTGTTTCCATTTTCACACCTTTCTTAAATATAGCAAGAAGTAAGAAAGTAATTGTTGTCGATAATTTCTTTCATTTTTTTATTTTTTATGCTTGGAAACCCAATGGAATAAAGTCGAAAACGAAATTTGACGTCAAATTTGGCGCAGAAATTGTGTGGAGTGTGCTTGAGAAGGAATGTGATAACGCTAAGAAGTAGAATCTAGAAATGTAGCACACTGCGTTTGAAACACAGGGTAAAATGAAAAAAAGGGATGAGGGAAATGAAAGTATAAATTTATTATTGTGAATTCAAATAAATTTAAGAACCGCAGCGTTAGGCGGTTCTCAAATACTTGAACTGAGCTGTTTCCACCTTTGTTTCCAAATATAAAATTCACTTTCGAGTTATTCGATGAATTTGATCAGAACTTCCGCACCCATCAGTCTTCGCTGAGTTAGCTTAGCAAGGGTATAAATCACTTGCAATGTTGTAACTGAAAATGGAAAAATTGATCTACTAAAAAAAGTTCTGAAATTTGTGCTTATGCTTATTAATGCTGGTGTTGAAGTAATTTTTTTCGAATGATAAAATTTTTGCAATCAGGTCTGTATAGGGGTAAACAAAAGGTTATGTAGGTATCTTTTTTTACCGTGTTGCCCTTTGGATAGTCCTCTTCAACTTCTGGTTTATGTGCCTGACTTTTAAATATGGTCTTATAATTATTTAGCCTTCCTTCATGGCAAATCTTTCTAAAGATCCTTTTGAGAAATACAACAAAACTATACGGCAATTGATTATAATCCACTCCCCATATTCATCGCCATGATTGTCTTGGGTTTATAAATTGAAACATATATTTCATGTTCAATGACAAGTAACCTCGTCATCGGTCAATAAGACTTGCAAATGAAAAGCCTAGCATATTCGTTTTCGATAAAACGTGTGTTTAGGTTTCCAGAAGATGGTTCGAACCATCGTTGTTAGTGGTTTATCATATCCTTTTTCCATATTCATAGCATATTCATTCATAACATTTCATATTCATAACAATATAACCCATATTCATTTTCGTGCTCATAACGGTATATATATATATATATATATATATATATATATATATATAAGGTATATATTGCAATTCTATAAAAATTTATTTATTAATCTAAATAAAACCGAACACCTACATATGTACCCAAAAAGGACGCTGTATATTGACTTATTCTTATATTTTAAATGTATACATATAGAGTGTTTGTATACTTATATGTATATCAAAATGTTTTAAACCAACGGTTAAACCTATGCTTTTATTTTAGGTTTTGAAGTAATCGGGGCATTTATGAAAAATTGGGATGAAATTGAAGAGATAGGAGCCTGCAAAGGAAATAATGACTGGAAAGATGCCCAATTCATATGCAACAAAATTGGAATTCCTTTAGTTGAAATCGATTTGGTGAAGCAATATTGGAGTACTGTATTTAAGTAAATTTTGATTTTTATTTATAAATTCAAATGTTCTCATCGTTCTTTTCTACACAGAGACTTCCTGCAGGATTATGAAAATGGTTTGACACCAAATCCGGACATTCTTTGTAATCGATATATTAAGTTTTCGGAATTTTATCATCATGCTCTTAATGTTTTGAAAGTTGATGCTATTGCGACAGGACATTATGCTCGAACATCGTTTGGCGCTTATTTGGAAAATTTTGCAGAAGATGGTAAACAAAACAAAATTATTGATTCAATAAAATAGTAATATATTATCAGACGTCAAACTTTATCACGCATACGATGAATTTAAGGACCAGACGTTCTTCTTATGTCAAGTTAACCAGAATGCTTTACGAAGAACGATGTTTCCCGTGGGATCTTACTTAAAAGCTGAAGTTAAAAATATTGCTGACACTTTAGGCTTGACGCAAATTGTAAAAAAACGTGAAAGCACTGGCATATGTTTTGTAGGAAATCGAAATTTTCAGACTTTCATAAATGAGGTGGGTATATTAATAGATTTACCTTACATTAAACTTGAACATTATGCATAACATACACATAACACTAAAATGCTTCAGATTGATCAAATAAATAATATTTGAGCAGATGGAAGATATGCGAGTGTTCAAAAAATGTTGATTTGAAAGCCTTTTTATTGCGAAATATTAAAAAGTTGGCTGTCGTGTCCAATTGCATGTTTTGAAATCATATATGTTCATAATTAACTGCTAAGTATTTTGTTGCAATTTGGAAAGTTGATTGTTATTATGTTTTTTGATGCATTGTACGCTGATTTAAAGCTTAATGTAAATGGAAAATAGTGATTTAGAAAAGATATCAATATATAATCAAAGGTTAAAATGCCAGAAGCAAATGAACCATATAATAAGAAAAGTACATCGACGAATTATTAGAAAAAAAGTTGAAAGAGTTTGATGTTTTAAATTTTCGCTTTCGTTTCATATAGCTTATACTTTTAAGAAATATAAGTGCATTTATGGTCTTATTAACTTATTTATTGGTTGCATTAAGCGTTATTCATTTAGATACTCTTGTCGAAAAGTCTTATAGAGATGATGAAATTATTGAATTGTAATTGAAAGATAAACACCTGCTTTTTTCTTGAATATAAAATTGAACAGAATTATTGAAGAAAACAAAATAAATTTTAGTATATTGAACCGAAACCAGGTAATTTCATAGACGTGGAAACTGGAAAAATCGTTGGACAACATAATGGAATACATTGCTGGACGCTTGGACAACGCTGTAAGATTGCTGGATATAAAAAACCGTATTTTGTGGCAAACAAATGTTCCAAACAAAATATTGTATATGTAGCGGCAGGCAGTAATAACCCATTTTTGTTCATGAAGGAAATTTTTACGGAAGAGCCAGTTTGGATACGCAACTTCTCGTACATACCACCATATTTTGAATGTCAAATTAGGGTTCAGCACACCAAGGCTTTGCTAAAATGCCTGGTAAAAAGAAAAGCAAATGGACTGGAAGTGGAACTCGTGTATCCGTCTCGTGGAATTACGCCTGGACAGTATGCTGTATTATATTCGAACAATGAATGCCTTGGTGGAGCACGAATTGTAGGAAAATGTTGAGATTATACTAATTTATGATAAGTCCGATCAAAAATAAATTTTTACAATGAATTATTCAGTTGTTTTATTACGAAAGAAACGTTCAATACTGCCGAAATTATGCGCAGCAATATTTTCAGTTAGATTTTTTCTATCACAAGGTTCATAACCCGTATCCAATTACGTTTAAAATATTGAAATGCGAATTATAGTTCCAGTTGTATTGTTTTGTGAAGCCATCCACGCTTGTCACCACGTCGTGTTGTAAGCCAACGTACATCACGACGTGGTGCAAGTTGGCTTCGCTCGATTCATAGCTTGGCAACCCGTGTCGTGTTTGGCGAGGCTTTAATCTATTTCATTTTCTGGTGGTTGCATATATTATGTCCCTAAAGTAAAAGGACATTTTCGGAGAAGAAAGTAGAGTACATAGTAGGTTTTTTTGAACTTTTATTTTTTTCGCGTATGCACTTGAAGTTTATAACAATGACAAATTAATTTCTATAATAGCAAAAAGATTGGGTTGTTAAGCGACAGTGTGTTGATTTTTGCATAAATTTAAATATGCAATGCTAAAAGGATTTTATTGTGTTATAATTTTCGTTACATTTAAATTATACTAGACATGATAAATAGACAATAGATGATATTAGTTTCAAGAAAAATAAAACAGCTGTTAGTGTCCCAAAGATCAATGCCTATGTAGTTATGCAATAGGTGACACAAGATTGTTTCCAGATTGTTTCGCAGCATGTTACTCAATAGCATAAAAACAAACAATCCTGAGTTTTTCTATATTTTTCTTATTAAATGAAAATTCGCTATTAAATGAGCATGTCTTGATGATTAATTACTATAAACAAGTGATGAGGGACGTTATTTAAACTTTATAGAATCTGATAACAATTCAAACCAATTGAAGGCAAAAGGAAGTTCTCAGAATACATGGTTAATGCAACGATCCTAGTGTAGCTTGAATCTATCTCTGTTACCAAAAAAGGGACTCCTTCAACCAAAAAAGCCAACTGGCTGGGCAATAGAAGCCTAGGCCAGTGCATAGAGGTATAAGATAATAGAGAGGCTATTCCCGTGTATGTGACTGTCCATGAGCGTCCAAAGAATTGGATTTAGCTAATTTTCCCCTTTCGTAGCTGCTTCACCTTCGGCAATTTTCGGAACTTCCATATTTCAAATGCAAAATATATCACAGCTTAAATGGTGAGAAATTCTAAAAGCCCGCCCAATTATCTCTTTGCGCAACAACTTAAACATATTACCTACAAGTTTTTTTAGCCCTCAAATGGGAAATTTACCATTTAATTATTTATAAACCCTAAAACTAAGTTGTTAAGGATGATACTTTTTCTCGTGAAATTTAAAGATAAATATCTAAACTTTGTCGAGGTTTTACCCAAATAAATTGGTGGCAATAGAATCTTATTAATATTTTGTGGGAGAATGAAACATTCTCGCCATGCAAAACATATATTTTTATTGATAAAACTTAATTTGAAATCAATGTCTACAAATTTTAATACAATGTGAATTGTCGGATACATTCGTCATTTCAATTTGACACTGAGCTGAATATACAGTTAGATAAATAATTCTACTTGAAGATATGCGCACACTCAAATAGTGTATGGCCAAGTTTTTTTTCTAATATTTTTATGAAATTGAATTACCGGCGGCTGAGTATACTCTAAATTACGAGAAATTTTACTCCTCAAAATGCTTATTCATTGAATATCTACAAGAACCCAGTTTGATAGAAATTTCTTTGTGAACTCTTTTTTGATTTAATGTTGGTAGAATAAGGTACATGCACCCTCAATTCGTCGAAGCCATTTCTCCTATTTCAGTTGGTTCAATGGTCGGGTTTTTTCGATTGCAGCCGAACTGAATGAATTGTCAAAACAAGACTAATAATCTGTGTTTTGATTCATTTTCGGAGTGATTTACGGGCGAGTTTTGTAATTTACTTGTGTCAGACGAATTTTTTAACGATAAAAATTACAAATCGTGAGTGCTACTTTATTTGTGATTGTGGAAAAGTGCAAAGACAATAGTGATTTTTGACAATAGAAGATTTTTAAAAATAGACAATGAAGTGTGTGATTTTCACTTGCAGAAATCACACTTGTTCGCGGCCATCCGGGGTGTAGTCTCATAGGTAAATTTTAGATAAATAATTAATTTTTAACTTTTGCGTTGATTAGGTCAAGATAGATGCCTTTTTCAATAATAATGTAGAAATTATTGGTTTGTCGGTCAATAAGATTGTTTACAAAAGCGTGGCTTAATCTTCGGCTCGGGGTTTTGACACTCACCTGAATTTTTTGTGCGTTAAACTTTCGCGAACCCATTGGCATAGTTCAAAAGTTGTTAAAATTTTGTTGGTATTTGTAAATTTTTGCAAATGTTAGTAAAAAGTGGGCGGTTATGACGCAAAAGTGGCTTATCGTCCTCTCTATATCTAATAACTGTATGGGCCAGTGTAATGTAGCATATAGTTCCAGGTTGGGGTTTCTGAGTCACAAGAGAGATGTTTGTAGGGGAGTCCAACAGATTTTCGCTGCTGGGCGTGCCTCACCCAGGTATAAGCAGTAAACAGTAAAAAATAGATCCCAGGTGCGAATCGCGATAAAATTCCAATTCTGAAAACTAGGAAAGTCCTCAGAGAAATAGTAGGCAGAACTGTGAATGATTCTAACACATAGATCCTAAACCCCATGCCTAAACCAATACGCACTCAAAAAACTGACGTATCACCATCCCTCTTGAATAAAGCTCTTCTGCAGCCTCAAAATGATGAGTCCTAACAAACATAACCAAAGGGTCAATTTCAGCATAAAAATACAGCGTAAGGGTTTAAAAGTCAGGAGAGTAAGCGACAAATGAAGAAAATTTTTTTTCAGAAGTAATTTCTCCAACTTTATTTGAAGTAAACCATTTGTTATGTTTAATTTCTTAAGAAAATAATTTTGTATTACCATATATCATTGGAATAAACTTGGCTTTGTCTTTTTACATCTCATCAAGTATTGAATAGATGACATATTTCTTACATATATTAAATTAGAGTTAATGAACTGTTATTACTTGTACCTATTAAAATTGTCGTAATAATAGTGATAGTATTCTTCTTTGATCATATCAGCTGCCTTTTCTGCTATCATAATGGTTGGTATGTTCGTATTTCCACTTACTATAGTAGGCATGATACTGGCATCAACAATTCTAAGACCACTAATACCGTGCACACGAAGCCTCGGATCTACCACACTCATCGGGTCTTCCTTTACTCCCATTTTGCATGTTCCTGATGGATGATATATTGTTTGCGAGAAATGCCGGGCTAAACACGCCCAAAAAGCGTCACTTAAATAGGTTTGATTTGGACAGGCCATCATAGTGTATGGATTCAAAGTAGCATTGAGATATTGGAAAATTCTAGTTTGTGAAACTAGGTACGTAAATTTCAATCCTTCAACCTAAAAATATTTCACTTGAATGTATTCATTGAATGTCTTTAAATGCTCGTACTTACTAGGATTGCAAGATCCATGGGATGCTCAAAGTAGTTTGGAAAAATGAGGGGATGTACCTTAGGATCAGCACTTCTAATAACAATTCGGCCCCTACTTCTGGGGCGCATAACAAGTGGGATAATCATAAAGGAATCCTTGTACAAAACTGGTTCGAAAACTTCTCCATAAGCCTGAATGCTTATACCAGATCCCCTAATACCAAACAATCCTCCGTCGGAATTGAAACCATAGCTAGCCATAAAAAGCTGAACGTCTGGCCAATCTAGTGAACTGTCTTGATAAATAGTGCTTATGTAGCCCATTACCTCACACACAGGATTAGCATACAAAGCGCCTTTTTTATGAAACACGAATTCATCGACATTGGGAATATTTAAGAGCCTAGGAACAATGTAGGATAAAGGTTGATGTGTAAAATCGTTGCTTATCAGATAATTAGCGCCTCCAGCGGCGATATGATCTTGAAGGTTTTCTCCTACTCCAGGCAAATGCTTTATTACCGGAATACGATACGTATTCAATAGATATTTTGGTCCGACCCCAGAAACCATTAGCAATTGGGGAGTTTGGACTGCCCCCGCTGAAACAATGATTTCTTTACGAACGAATACTTGTCGCTGAACTCCGGAGACCTCGAAACGCACTGATGTTGCTACTTTGGTCGTCGGATCGATTTCAATTTTACGCACAAATGTTCTTAAGGACACATGCAAATTTGGACGCTTATGTACAGGTCTCAAATAACCTTTGGCAGCGCTACATCGAACTCCATCACGTATTGATCCATGAGCACGGGAAAATCCGGTCTGAGTAAAACCATTCATATCATTGGTAGGATTCAATAAATTCAGTTCTCGGCCAGCTTCCAGGAAAAAATCCAAAAGGGGGGTTACAAATTTGAAATGTTCCACTGTGATTGGACCACCGACACTGTGATATTCACTTTGCTGCAGTGTTTGTATGCGCATATCCTCTAGTTTTTTGAAGTAGTATAAAACATTATCATAATTCCACCCGTAGTTGCCTTGTTGTGCCCAGTAATCGTAGTCTTTCCTATTGCCTCTCACATACAGTAACGCATTCATAACACTACATCCACCTAAACACTTGGCTCGAGGCCAATGACATTGGTTATTTTCCATAGACAAGCAGTATTGGTCGGAAGGTTCCGTCTTGAATTGCCAGTCAAATCTGCTGCCTTGTAGTACTGGATACAAAAGAGGCACATCCGTGATAACTGGTTCATCCGGACCAGCTTCTAGAAGAAGGACTTTCCAATTCGGAACCTCTGAAAGCCGCGCCGCTAGTGCTGATCCTGCCGATCCTCCTCCAATGATAATGAAGTCATAAATGCTCTCAATTTTTCCAAGCTCTATTGAGTGCACTCTTCCACCTTCGTCTGTAATGTCACTGCGTTCCATACGGAGACCTCTATTAAACAACGATAACAAGTATAAGCCCGGTCCAATGCTCATGAACATCCGTAGAAGTGTATAATATCCTTGAACAGTTCCCATTTCACACAAATCCGGTTTACTCCTATCGATTAAGCGGCCTACGTAACACTATACTTTCATTGGATATGCATAAATAATGATAATTTCGAGGCATGCTGATTTCAGCATTTGTTCATATCGAGGCTTTAAAGCAACAGCAGTAGTAAAACGTGAAAACAGTGCCGAACACGAAGAACGAGACACCGTTTTCATGATCATAACGTGTTATGATATGCAATTTGTTACTGATGTTTTTCGAGTATTAAATAAGTAAATAATTTGCACTCTGAAAATGTATTCATAAATCGATAGCGAATTTCCTAGGTTTACAGTAAAAATGTCTCTTGACCGAGGATGTGGATAAATCAATGTTGTAAAAGCTGAGTAGTCAATTAAGGTAACATCTGTATATAAATAGTAGCTTCCAGAGTGAAAAATAGGAAATACTTAATATGGCGATTATTTCTTATAGAGCTTTTGATATCTTAGAACATTAGATGTGAGCCGCCTAGTAATTCTTTGTAACCGTCAATAACATTTTCTGAATAGAGACCACGTCGTGACTGCAGCGACATGTTCTGGGCACTGTGACTAGAGTGTTATGTTTTGTGATAACCCTCTAGTCTCTATATTATCTATTCATAATCTCGATAAAACTTCGACCAAACTCCAGGTCTACATGGAGTCAAAAGAGTTCAAAAGAAGTACAGCTTTTTTGAATTGGTGCATTTTCTCGTTTAACAAAGCAAAATATTCGCAAAGTTAATAACCTAAATGTGGTACATATATCAATCAACTATTGCTTTTTTTTTAATTCCGGGAGGTTTTCGGGAGGCTTAGCAGAATTTCCGTTTTTGCTCAAGCGTTTTAACAGTGTGACTGATGCTAAATGAAATGAAAGGAAACTATTCACAAAAGTTACAAATCAAATACTAGTTTTGGTTGAACCCCGTTTGATTGGGAGTTTCTTCGAAGCACAGCGTAGCTACTAATCGGAACATCTAAAAACATGATTCGATTGAAATTGTCTAGGTAGATGCATTTGTTGGGAAAACTGTTTGGAGATTGATCGTACCGAGGGAGTCTTCTTCTTAAATGTGTATCCACACACAATAACTGGCGTGAACTATTACATCGGAAAATTCTTGAAAGTCAATACTTGCAACAATAAATTCTTATTTTCGAGCTCAAACAATTTAAACATGTTGTATACATTATTTCTTGACAAAATTAAATATATTTTGATTCACGTTTCAAAATTTGACGTTTGCTTGTAAATTCATTTAAAACCAATAATGTCTTCGACCTGACATTGATCAACAAGGACCCAAGTCATACTTTGCAGTTCTTTTCCCATAAAATTTCTGACTTCCGATGACTTCTTTACAGTATTGAAACAGAAATTATCACAATTAACATTAATACAAGAATTATAGTTTGATAATTTTCATGCAAATTTCAGGTTTATATTGTGAGTTTCGGGAGTTTGAATTTGTTTATTTTCAGGTGCCTAAGATCTGGGGCATTATTTTTGGTATGATGATAGCGTTACTACAAAACAGGATAAAAATGTCGAATTAACTCGGCATCTAATGGGATTTTACCAAAATAGGTAGAAATTCAAATGAATTGGTAAATTTTTTTGCATTATTCTTTTCAACAAGAGAAACTCTCTCTAAATTCTGATGTAGACCGCAATTTTTTTATAAATAGACTATTTTTCTCTTTCTGCCAGAAATCGCCGCGGAGTGTTGATTTTATGTTGTGCTTACGTGTCGGTGCTGAGGCTTTTTAAGGTGATATACCCGTTGTCCTTATGATTTCTTTTGCTGCATTCTAGCTTTCACTTACAGAGTATTCCCGTGCATCGCAATATGCACGTTACAATTCCCTTTTTTGCTCACATCGATCTATATCGAGCTATGCATCGATAAATTCTGCGTTAGATCTGCATGCCAGGACACCTGTTTCGTATGTCTGACTTGGGAAGATAGACTTGCAAGATTGTAAAAATTTTTCGTAGGTTGAGAAGTGTATTCGGGGAAACAGCATCAGCATGGTCATGCACAAAAATTCTGGGAAATATACTATTGCGAGCTGAGCGATTAGGAAAATAGTGCAAGCGGGTGGGTGCAACTTCAAACCAGCGAAAACAACACGATGAACCCTTTCAGTTGAAGTTACAAAAAAAATGTGCACGGAATGAAAAACGAGGAAACATACGGACGAAGGGAAAGGCAAGGCAAGGTTTTCAACTGTAAGTTCCGTGGTTACTTAACGGTTGCAAGATCCTGATTCTGGAACGAATATTCGAGTTCGAAGCGCGTACCGGCGTTTTTAATTCCGCTCCTTGACACGGGTACGGTGTCCTTTGCGGGCGAATTACATTGTTATCTTGTGATTTTACTCTCTATCTCATTCTTATTCTGTGATGCGTCCCCCAAACTTGAATGAAATTCTAACATTCAATTGATCAAAGCCAGCGAATATTTTTGTTTTGTTTCGGAGGTGAAGGTTATTTAAGCCCTGAGTGTCGGACTCCCACTACCGGACTACCGACTAAACACCTCCCCGGTCACGCCGAGAACCTACCCTCGAACTCTTTGTCACATTAATCATCGCTGAGCGGTGCCTTCATGTTAAGAGAAATCCCTCTTTCTGAACGGATGGATAGGAAGGAAGAGAATGGCTGTTACAGAGATCCCCCCCTCCCTCACCAAGCGATCCATCATGCCCTTCTTTATAAGAAGTACTGTCCGTACGTAATGCGACACACAGTTCCAATTGTCTTTTGATTGCATCATTTTTCCCGTTACATTTCCTGGGGAGAGCACGCCTATTTTCTCCGAAAAATGCGAACGGAGTCTTGTCCATCTGGTAAACGTAAAGAACGTGTGGCAGGTGTCATCCCCGGACAGAACACGCAAGTTGGGGATGGTGACTTTCCCATCTTATACAGATAAGACTGAAAATACCCGTGACCACTGAGTAGTTGCGTCAGGTAATAATCAGTCTCACCATGCATTCTGTAGAACCACGGCCCCAAGTCACTAATCAGCGGTGCGGTCCACCTAACTCGTGTTTCGTTTTCCCATATTTGCTGCCACAAGGTTAGGGTCCTTCTCCGTTCCTCTCGGCTGACGGTTTCTCTCGCCGACTCCCCCCTACGTAAGTATACACGTTTCCGTTCGTCTGAAAGTAACTTAATAGGAACCGCCCTCGAGATTACCAGCACTACAGGTTTAGAGACAGTGCGGTATGCAGGCGCTATCCGCAAAGCTCCTTGCCTCTGTACCTGTGCCAGACGCCTTCGGTGCGTCTCTTTACTAAGAGCATTAGCCCAAACCTCGGAGCCATAAAAGAGCACTGACTACATTGCACTCATCAGTAGACGTCTTTTGCTCGAGGTTGGTCCCCGCGTGTTGGCCATAAGGCGACTGAGAGCCGATACTCGCACAGAAGCCTTATCCGCTGACGCTCGAACCTGCTCGAAATAACTAATCAATCATCAAGCCAAGGTTTCTGATTGATTCTTTCGACTCGATGACCATTTCTCCCACCCAAACGGGAATAACACGAGGGATCCGCTTCTTGGTCAGGACGACGACCTCGGTCTTTTCCAGCGCTAGGCTAAGCCCACGGTCTGTCATCCACTCGCTCACTCTACGTATTACCGCACCCAGTTTGAGTTGCGCCTGTCCGACAGTACTTCCGGAATTGGAGGCATTTCTCACATCGAGTGTTATGAGCAGTACTATTCGTCTCGAGTGGTGATTGTGGGCTTCTGCCTGCTGGACTGCATTCACTACCTCTGCTATTGCACCGATCATGGATCGACCCACCCTGAAGCCGTACTGCTGAGGAGACAGATCCCCGACAGTTCGGATGGCCTCTCCAAGTCTTTCTCTAATGAGCCTCTCGAGCACCTTCCCAGCGGCGTTCAACATACATAGGGCCGATATGAAGATGGTTGCTCCGTGTTCCTCTTGTGGATCAGCACGAGCCTCGCCTCTTTCTGCTGCAGAAAGGCATTGAAAGTGGTCAGCAGCTTCATCGGGACGAACAGGATACATAGGGAAAAGCGCTCGAACAATCTCATCCATTTTTTCCACTTCGAGGACACAGGTCATTCTTGCAGCTCCTAGTTTCCGCATGACAAGCTTGTAACCCAGCCCACACGGGTCTCTATCGATGTCCTCAACGAGGTTGTGCCAGCAGCGAGCCTTGCTGTCGTTAATCAATCTAGGAGGAGTTTTCTAGCCGACCTGTATTCCAGCGTTCGGGAAGATGACTCGTCTCGATTTCTTAAACGTTGAGATTCGCGGCGGAGTTTGTAACATTCTCTCCGCTTTTCAGCGATTTCTGCTGACCGCCAGTACACCGCAGGCTTATTATGTCGAGGCCGTCACCTGGGCATAGAGCAGTCGCACGCATTCTTGATGAGCCTCATGGTGGAGTTCACCATGTTTTCAGCTGAGGCTCCTCCCGTTACCGTCATAGTTTCACCTCTCATAAGAGCTGCGGCGAACTCGTCGACATCTATTTTAGATATATTCCAACCTACAGATGAGGGTTGGGTTGCTACGTGTCGAGTGGCACACTTGCCAATTTCGAAAGTAATGTACTGGTGATCGCTCGCCTCCTCCAGTACCCTCCATCTGTGTATCCTAGACATTAAGGACTCCGAAAAAAATGTTACATCCGGAATAGTTCCCAAGCAGCCTCCCCGTCGAAAAGTTGGTGTGTTCCCAATGTTCATGATGACAAGTTGCCTCCTAGCCGCCATTTCTAGGATTCTTTTTCCTCTCGGGTCTGGAAGAGGCATTCCCCATTCTATCGCCTTGGCATTAAAGTAACCGCCAACTTGGATACGGCCTTCTGTGCTCGAGACAGCTTTCTCCACTTCATCGAGCCTGCTCTGAAAACATGAAATTGACTCATTCGGCGTGAAATAGACGCTTATGAATGTCAAATCGGCGCACCCAATGAGCACAAAGCCATTTCCGCTGGAGCAAATCCGAGCTGTGGGTAGAGCCCTATCACGTACCCAGATGGCGGCGGTGCCGGATTGATCACGATACCATCCAGCCTCCTCCTTGTTGTGGTGTTACTCAGATATCAGCAACCTGGTTTAGTAAATCTTGTGCGGTTGAGCTACGGTGTAGGTTGATCTGCAGGATTTGAATCATGTCTTTGCTCTTTTGTTGCTTGCACCTACCACTTCCTGTGATACAAGATGCAACTGGGTTCGTTTGGGCAGTCTTTCGCCTTATGACCGGAAGTGCCACACCTGTAGCACAGTTTGCTTCGATCTGGCCCCTTGCAGTTCAAGGAGATGTGTCCGAAGTTAAGGCGCTTGTAGCATCGAGTTAGGGCTACCCTCCAACGTATCCTGCACACAACCCAGCCGCTGATTCTCCTTGGCCAGGAGTTGCACAGCGTTCTTCTCTGGGATGTCCATTATTGTGGCCCTTTGCCCTCTAGGTTGGTAGGCGTTAGCCTTAGTCTAAAGCTCTCTGCCATAGGAAGAATTAGCCTAATGGAATCTTCCACTTCTTTGGCATCCGCAACGCAGTCAAGGTCTCTTATTTCTAAAGAGCCCATTGGCTGTAATGTCGAGATAACAGCTTTAGAGCCAAGAAGGTCCTTGACAGCGCTCTCGAACAGGCCCTTGTCGGTGGATTCCGCTCCGACTTTTACGAGGAGACCGCCTGTTTTGGTCGCTCTTATCGTTCGTATACAGACACCGTTTTTTTCGGGTTCCACATTTTGCCTGATTTCCTTGAGGACCTCGGCGTAAGTTCTCCCGTCCGCAGGCTTGATCAGTAAAGCATCCCTGCGCTGCTTCTTCCTGGTCTTTTTTGGCATTGCGCTGTGTTTCGTGCCTTCTTGCTTTTCGGGCGCCTGTTTGGAATCTTTTGTTATCGCTTGGTGTATCTTCTTCGCAGCCTTCTGTTGCGATTTAGAGCGCACCAATTGAAAGCCATCATTTTTCTCCTCTCCTTGACTGTTGTCTCCTGTCTCGACTGTTATCGGCCCCTTCGCCCTTTTCCTACGGTCAGGTTTAAGTGGGCTACATGCCGCCCTTTTGCCTTTGACGAAAGGAGTAGCATTTTCGGTGAAGGGAGTTTTATTTTCAGAAACTTTCTTAAGCTCTTTCAATTCACTCTCCGCCCGTAGCCACCTGCGGCGATAGTGCTGGATCCTATCAACGAGGTCCTCCAATTCGCCATCCCATTTTGGATGACCTTGTTGACATTTTTTTCCTCACTTCTGTCAGCAGCTATTTTCGTGATCAGGTCGTCCTCAGGTGCGGTTCTCGGTATGCTGTCAGCAGGAGGGTCTTGTTGCTGTTGAGAATCATTGCAGGATTGCTGGAGAGAAGCCCGCATGAGGTCAAGGCTTCCTCACACGTCGGGGTGTATATCCCCACCCCTAGTTTATTATTTTTGTTTTCGCTCATCGTATCATTTTGTTTGGTGGGTACTTTTAGTGAATTGATCACGCGTCTGAATGACCGGCAACCTCGCCAAACCGGTTCGGTTGATTGTGTTTTAATGTTGTGAAGCGAAAATAGCCGGGATTCAGTGCTTCATTCTGCCATATGGATGTCAGATATGGTACAATCAGAGTGCTAGTACGATGGAAAGATTGAGTTTTCGAAAGGAAATGTCTTCTTGCATGTACTGGTTTATACAGGAAGCCTGAGACGGATTGGAAACACCATATATCGGATAGGAAGATTTATCAAACTGCTAAAGTGACGAGAGTCGATATCTTCATATTGAGATTTCTTCGCAATCATATCGCAAGTTATTTAACTGTGAGTGAAAATCCGTAGATTTCACAGCCATTCCATCCTACAGATGAGTATATTGCGACCTGCCACGCTACTGGCTTTGTTCCTCCAGAAGCATTCATATTTTTAAGACATGAATATATATCTTTGATTCCGACGACGTCCCAATTATATATCACATATATAGACGGGCTACCGATAGAAAGATAAAATATACTCCGAATTTGAGTACACGAGACCAGCGATTCCAATTGAGATACTCATTTGCTAAATTCGATGAGACTGGTCGGGCTGAGATGAAGCAGTCTAGGTATTGGTGGCTGAAGGACAATGCCTAAATTATTCGTGTTTTATTTTCTATTCTTGTATTTTTTGCTACTTGGTTTTTGAGTTTCAGCTCTTAGTAGCTACATTTAGTGTTGTTGTGTTAAAAACTAGGCATAGATTTCAATATTTAGTATAGGTATATGGTATTATATTGGGATTTTGAAATGATGTTTAACCTTTAGGCTAGGAATATTGCTAGCATTTCAATAGTATAATATAAATTGTTTTGATTGAATTTTATTAGGATTAGGTTATAATGTATTAGTCGTAGGATAAAAGTTCACTGCTGTGTCAACATTATAAATGATTTTTGAATAGTAATGGTTGGTTTTTTTCTCCTTTTCCGAATTGAATATTAAAATAAGTAATAATGATAATTAAATTGCAGTTGATATTGTTTTGTTTTTCTTTTCATTAGTAAGTGATGTTTAAATTTAGAGAGCCATTTGTGCCATCAAGTTTTTTCCGTATTTTTATTGTTTAGAATCAGCTTTATATTCTTGAAAAATTTATAACGATAAATATTAAATAAAGCGCTTTTGACTTTGACTTCAGAGAAATATGCGTTAAACTGATTTATTGAATCGTACCAATTCATTTCAGAAAACATCCTTGAATTTACTTTAATTTCGGCAGCGGCGACAAATCTATCCAGTCCGGTACTTTTCCAGTTTTGAAGTACGATTCCTTAGTAAAGGACATCGAAAGAACCAATTCCGTTCCGCCGTAAATCGCGCCACCAAGCCATGCACAGTAATTACTTCTGCCAATAGTGCGGTGGAACTTGACTTGATCAATAAAGAGAGAATTATTATAAATCTTAGACTTCAACAGATTGTGAATTTCATTCTTTAATCGTGCTGTTAGACCTGGCGCTTCTCCTGTTCCTCCTATAATCACTATATTATTTGCTAAGTCCTTTCTGATATCAATAGGACACGCTCGAATAGCTTCTAGTATAATATAAGGGAGGCCAGAATTTTCATTATCTTCAGGGAAAAGCACATCCATAGCAGTTTCCCTTAAAGACCCTGGTATTTTTATAACTTCAGTTCCATAAGCGAAATATTCAACTACTGGACATGTCGATTCAGCTCCATCTTCGCTGAGTTGTCTAGATCTTTCTCCAGAAGTCACAAAACACGTGCGAACTAAAAAAAAAAAACATAGGAAACATAGGAACTCATTTCAATGTAAACAATTTGTTTTTACCCTTTATATCTTCAACTAATTCATCAGTAATTACTTTTTCGTTCACACCTAAACTCTTCAATTTGCGGTTGATTTCAAGTTCAACTGCTTCACCTCCATAAGCTTGAGCCTGAAAAGCTTTAATAACTTGTATGCCTGAATAAACAGGCATAACTGTCGTTTCTTTGTACCCTATGTCGACAACTAGAGCAGTTTCAACGCCAAGTATTGCAAGTGTAACAAGGTGTAGAGGTGCAAAGTAGATGGATGACACCTCAAAGTGTCTGAAAAGGACTCTAGCTAATGTTTCTCTGGTACTTGTCTTAGCGAAAACACTCTCAACAACAACGACCTTTCTTTCCTTAGGGCTTACCAACAGATACCTATTATGTGCGTTAAATTAATTTCGTGAATACGTACATGCATTCTTCAGTACTTGAAAAAAATACTTCCTAAAAATTCCACAAAGTTGTCATACAAATCTTGTTCAGAACCCGCCTTAAAAACATCGACTGTCTGACCTTCCCTCGTTATTTTGGTTGGAAGAATAAAGCGTGGCGACGATTCCGCGGCAAACCCAATTCTAAAATAGGAACACTTAATGAACAACGAAATCACTTTTGCAGAAAAAGGAAAAAAAATAGCTTACTTCGTGTAAGCATTTCCGATTTCTAAAACAACCGGTGGTTTTTCTTGCAGAACTGTTTCGTAAATTGGCATTTTAGAAAAGCTTAGAATCCTCTATAGTCTATTATCTTGCAGCTTCCTATTCCGGCTTCAAAATCTACGGTCTTCGCTTATCAAATGTCATTTGAATTAAAAGGATATGACAGTTTATACTTTATCTGTTCTGCTAACTACTGATTCTGGACCGCTTGGTTTGAAGCAGACAACCCAATTCGTGTTTGGTAAACCTTACAAATATTAAATTGCAAGTTCACACGAAAAATCTTCGCATCCACTCAACGAGTCAACGAGTTTAGTCATCAAAACAATATCAATTCACAGTGGTAGACAAGTAAACTTTATTGAGACTTTAAACAATTGACAGTGAGAACGTAAAGACTAGGCATAGAGGAATAAAATCGTATACCTCTAAATGATAATGTAACATTTGACATTATTTAAGTGTTAAATAACATTCGACGGTTTGGATATGTGTTAAACATACAGCTAGTTGTTTTAAGCAATTAGAATTTTCCATTCGCTCTTATGGATTATTTGATGAGAAACTTAGTATATTAATTACTTCAAAACTTATGATAACTTAAATCTCAATCTAATTCTAAGTATAATTAAATCTAAAGCTGGGAGGATGAAAGCAATTTGATGAATTAGATACCTACTTAAAGTATCACTATGTTTATTAATTAATCATCGATTTTTTCTAGATCTGGCTTACCGATGTAGGTTGCAAATGTTTTCTGAGGATTCTTCGTTTTTGCATTGTTTATTTCAGCCCTGTTATTTATTAGGTTGGGATTAAAGGTAAAATTGTGGTTTATTTGGGGTATTTTGGATTGGAAGAACTTGATGATAATTTGCGAGGACATTAAGTCAAGAGTGCATACTACCGTGCATTTTTTCCGCTGGAGATTTCTAGTGAATTTGTGAATAAATTTCTAGGAATCAGTCTGCCACTCTCCATGGTTGGGGGAAGTAACCGCTGTTGTTGCATTTATTGTATATTATAGTCAGGGAAGGGGAGATAATTATCCTACACTTTTTGAGGACTATGTTTGAGATGAGGAGAATATGGTAATCCGTCAGTTCATATCCTTCAGATGTAAGCTTCATATCCTCTTGCAGATATGAAGAGGTGAACTTCGGTATTTATCTTATTGTTTAGTGCTACATAGGGTGATTCATGCTTCCTGTGTGTGTGCCTGAAATCTTGCTCCAAGTGCTAATTTGAAAACCCTCCCGAAGAAGCATTCAAAAATTCATTGCCTTGCTCTATGGGAGCTTTATCAGTGTTAACTCTTAAGCTCCGTAATTTGTTCTGTGGTTTTAAATACATTTGACATTGGTCTCAGTAAACTTCATCGTTGCTTTAGGTCATCACTTAAATCGTACTTGACGCCTTTGCGAATTTCACTATGACATCCAACCAACCAAACCAACTACGACATCCTATACGAACATAGGGACAATAAAAAACAACGGTCATAAACAACAAAGTAAAGTGCAAAACCTTTCCCATCAATGACAACATAGAAGCTGTAGCTGTCGAAACCACAAACCTCAAACCAAACTTTATAATTATATCCACATGCATACTACCAGACACAAACAACAATGAATTTCCAGACAATATCACACTACTACTCAAACATACGAAAACCACCAAACACATAGTAATAGGAGGAGACTTCAACGATAGGCATAGTATGTGGGGCGACATCTTAGCACTACCAAATGGAAACTCCTAAAAGAAATTATAATTAAGGAATAAAATGAATATTCTCAAATAAGCCCAGCAAACAGTATAGTCATTATATAAGGCTTAGTTTGGTGTAATTTATTCCTTAGTGTATAAGACCTTTCACTTGTAAGGGAAAACAGTTTGCATATACTTTACCTTATTTTATCTCTTAATTTTACATGGGTCATATCATAGGCAATCAGGTTTACAGCTGTTCCACCAACACCTAAACCAACAAACTCCATAGCAGAGCTAATGAGAATATCATACTACAATTTGCAGACAATTTCCCCATAATCAGTAAAGGCAAAGATCAAACTGAAATTCTCACAAACTTACAAAATAAGATTAACATGTTTCACAACACAAAGATTTACAGCTTGAACTTACCTCCAATAAATCTGCTGCAATCAAATTCACCGCCGAAAAAAAACCCAGGCATAACAATACGCAATAAGCAACGCTAACATCAGATGGGTCACACATTCACATTTATAGGAAGAGTGATCAATAATAAAGGGCATTTGAAAGAACAATTTATGGTATCAGAAAAAAAAATCCACTACAGCAAGAAACATAATCAGGAAAATAAGCAGTCCCAAACACTGTCTCTCACCCCAAAAAGCACTACACGCGTACAAATCACTGATAACACTTTTACACTCAAATCTACCCAATATGACTACAGCCCCCCAGTACATTTTCAAGAAAACAGATGCACGTAAAGCTTTTGCGATCAAAAGATGTCTCGGAATCCCCATGTCCACACCCAATGCTATTGCCTTGCCATAGCCAAGGAACTACCCTCCAACTTACGAGCAAAAACGCAACACTTGCTATGGGGATAAAGACCGCAAACTAAAGAACCTATTCTATCAAATCAGTAATACACAAAACCACATCCTAAAAGGTACCAACTTCTTAAACTACAACAACATCCTTATTTCATTAAACCAAATAAGAGTACTTTCCAAAACTCAAGTATAACATCTATAACATCTTTTGCACAGATTCGTCCAAAAACCTCTTTGGAACAGGATGTACCACGTACAATATCAAAGAAAACAACCCAAAACATTACTCTCTAGCCATGGGCATCAACATCACGAATGCGGAAACTACTGCGATCCTTCTAGCTATCACCGAAAATAACTACAACCCCACAAAAACATTGCAGTACAGTACTACATACGAATCTAGTGTAAAAAAAAAACAAAATATGGTTCAACATACATATCTTGACATATCAATAAATATATCATAGCAATAAATATATGTATACATATCATACATATCTTGAAATATCAAAGAAATTGAGAGAACTTGTTAACAGAGCCTTCAACAAAACAAGACTACGGAAAGCAAAAATAACGACCACAGGCAAATGCAGATGGTGTGACAATGAAGACGTTCTAGAACACCAAATATTGAGCTGTACTAATTCAATTGATGTAAGATAAAAATTTAATGTTTTCAATGAAGCTGGATTTCTTCCAGAGCTCTTCAACCTAAGAAATGAGAATTGCCTCTGGCAATTAGGCTAATTCTTGGACGAAGCAAAAGCGGAGCTATAAAAACAACTCTATATACACCAACCCAAAATATCAAAACTAACAAAAATCCAAAAACAATTTTTAAAAATTGCAAACTGACTCACCATATCAATACTAATAACTGACAAACCCTCTACGCATTAACCCAAAACGAACACAAAGAAGAAAACAACAAGCAAATCAGACACCTCAAGTACTAGATCCGACAGAGACCAGAAACCAAATCACTAGCACAGAAAAGGCCTTGAACGAGGAATGCTGGTTAATGCTAATCTAGAAATGACCAATAAACCCTCCTGAAAAGGGTGGGGAAATAGGAACGAAATGAGGAAAAGGAAATATTTGAAAGCAGGCCATAGAGATCTTTCCAGAAAAATAGGTTGGTTTTTTAATGATTTGTATAGTCTGTAGGAGAATTGCAAGTAAGTACCGGAATATGGATTCTGAATGTTATATACAAGTACAGACCGTGGTGGTCAAACAGTGAAGCAAGTTTATGGGATCGGAGAGTAGATCGGGTGACATTATAAAATTGTCCAAGATCGTCTCGGGATTGTTGGGAAGCCTGTGCTTGCAACAGTGGTTGTGACGAGTAAATCCGTGTGGAAACATTCGAAAAGAGCGTTCCCATTTGTGTTATTAGTGAAATAACCCCAATGCAGTGGTGGAGAAGAAGAAATAGGATGATAGTAGTTATATATATGTAAATACATATATATTTCGCTCGGTTATGATATATTTGTATTGATTTTGAAGATTATTTATCTTAGTCGACTCAAAACTCAGTATATTCTTTTTCAGTTTCTTGGAATTGAGCTCATGTTGCATGATTATTATTTGCAACCAGTTTAAGTGTTTTGTTTGAGTCATTCATTATGGATTCGTAGCTGAATTTGAATTGCACTATCCACTGTGTTGAATGGTGTAGTTCAAATTCGTGTGTTATTATTCATAAATAAATGCGTTCTTTTTATTAAAGTACTGAAAATAAGGTTGTCTTTTCGGGAGCAGACAGGGAGAACTATTCAGACATTAAGCCTTCGACTCCCAGCACTAAGCTGTTTGGCTGACGACAAAATACTTTCGAGAACCTAGCCTAGGGTCTTTAAATTACACAACTTGGTGCTACAATTTTTCTTAGCGGGGATGACTGAGGAAGCAGCTAACGTTTTTTCGGTGGTATTTGCAGCTTTTTCCCCTCTTGCAGACGAACGGTGAAGCTAACTTACCATATAGTGGCCATCGGCGGGCATAGAGAAATCGCAGGCAGGTGTGATGAGACTTGTGTTTCCATTTGTGATCCAGGCCTCGTACAGGCTCCCAACTTAATTTCACCGTCCAAAAGTACTTCTCGACTCGCACTTTCCAAATATTTTAGCCAAGGGTAGGAAGCCGGGTGACTGAGCGTTGAGAATTCTATTCTATTATTTAATAGTTGAATGCTTTCTACACAGAAGTTTCAGCGAAAGTTTGCTGTGTCCCAACATTCTTGAAGTCCGTTACCAAGCTTTTTTTGTGCGAAGAGGTTTCCTTTGTAATTGAGAAGAGGCATTACCAAATTAACTGCCTTGTAATTGAAGTCATGATCAATGACGACACACTCTAGGATTAAGTAATGTAAGGCTTCCTCCAGTTTCTTGAGCAAGGCTGTGTTTTCTGCCAGGTAAATACTGAAAAATGTCGGGTTTGAACAGTTGACTTGATTTCCAACTCGGAGCAGGGCGTATCCTGGACAGAGATGGCGGCGAGGCCACTCGATTGGTCAAAGATCTGTGTTGTAACCCTCTTGTTGCAATATTGATTGAATATCAGCAGTAGTTCGGCTTCTTCCTGTCTCGAACACAACTCCTCTATTAAAACATTGGAGGCAGCAGTGAAAGGAAATCCCATAAAATTCTCTTGAACGAGGTACGCGGAACCACTGGAGGACTCTTCCAGCCCTGAGTGCCCACTCTTATAAAACGTGTGGCAAACAACTCCTAAGTGAGAATACGAGATTTGTAATGGTATTGTATGTTCTTCTTAGTTTCAGTAGGTTGATGGTAAAGATCAGCTGTAAAAATTATACACAACCCAAAATTCTGCCATTAAGAACACTCCTTTTGTTGTTAAATTGATATTTAATTGATAACATTTATTTAATTCCCGACTTATTTAAAACGTATTTTTACAAATTCATAAACTCATCAAAAGTTTCAATAATTCGTTTTTAAATTTATATACAATTAATTTAACTGTTTATCAAACAGTGTTAATTGCTCAAATCACTTTTTGTGCAGTTGATTCATGAACAGTTGCCTATAATTTCAAATAAGTGGTTCTCGGTAGTTGGAAGGCGTTGGATTTTTAAGATAGAAACGTAATATTTTTAACAAATAACACTTAATTTTATTAACTCATAACACACATAAACACTAATATACTGTTCCACGAACGCCGTTTGTTTCGTTGGAGTGTACCGGTTCTATCGAAGAGTATTTAATAGTATAATTTTGGGTATCAGGCAACCTCGATTTAGATGTAGATGGGTAAAGTTCGTAAAAAAGATAACTAGAGGAATCCTAATTGAAAATGGGTTCAAGGAGATTGTGATGCGGTGAAAGTGGTATCTTGAAATACATCAGGCTGGCAGTTTTCGATTTTTCGCTTAAATATTATAAGGCATTGATGAATAGTAAAAAAAAGTATGGACAGGGTACATTGTTTGAATAAGAGAACAATAATAAAGCCATAAACGGATTAGTATGTTTCAAATTGCGAAGTTGCCATAAAATGATCAGTAAAGGGTTGCAACGAAAATCATGCAATTATTCATTGGGTAATTGGTGGCTATGAAAGTTTCTTTAGAAATTTTGTTGAACCAAACAAACGGAAATTCGTTCGTTTAATTTCCCTATGTAATAAGTAGTTTCCAAAGAATCCGAAATGTTATTTAGACTTTGAAGTTTAAAATCAGCTGCCTGGCATCTATACTGACGTAGTCATCTATGTTTCGACGCTTTATTATTATTTTGTTGCAATACTAAGTTCATATTTCCATGCTTTCATTGCTTATCAGTAAAACTACAATTCTCAGATGCCCATAAATGCACTTTATTCTTCCATTGCATCGTAGGTGTATAGAAATAACATAAATATTTAAAACAATTTATTAATGCTCTTTAAATAAATTTACTCTATAATGAGCATTCATAATACACTTTGTAATACAACGTTTTCGACCTCCATATGCTGTATGAATTGTCGAACTTCAGCAAATATATTCCTTGTTCCGGGTATTTGTGTGAACCTACATAGACTTCTTTGAAGCATTCACGTCTGTATACAGGAATTATGACTGAGATTTGGTTTTCAGGAGTAGCTATTGTTGTTGCACCTTCCAAATTACTTGAATCCCAGCATTCAGCATCTGCGGGACAAAATGACTACGTTTTATATTGGAATTTAAAAGCTTCAGTACATAAAATTAAAATCTCTCTAAACGCTAGAATTAAATATTTAAATTTCACAATTTAATTTTTAAATTTAAATTTCACAATGCCTGTGTATTTTCTCCCAAATAAAATTTCGAAAAGCTGCAAATCAATGTAAATGTGTTGCTGTAACCAATGTGCAAATGCCACGTGCGTCATGGCAACGATAAATATGTTATCCAACTCATTTAAACGTACATTATTATGTTTGAAAAATGTGATGGATTGGAAATGATGTACACCACTAATTTCGCACTATTTTTTGCACACAATTAAGACGCTTAGACAACGCGTTTTGTTTTACACCGCTTAGTAATATATGTAATGTTAAAATAATTGACATTTTGCTTGAAACTTATTGAGGCGTGTCCGTCTCGCGAACTCAGTCAAATCTTTCTAATCTATCCAAAAACTAGTCAAGTGAAAGCCAATTGGCTAAATTGTTATTGAAATTTAATACATATTAAATATTTCGTTACTAAAGAGAGACGCCCTTTTGCCTTTTTATGTTGACAAACCCTGTAGGCAATTGTATTTCAACCATATCGGTAGAAAATCTTCACAATTTTGATGTTTCAAAGGAAGCAAATCCGATTTCAGGGGAAACAATTTTATCACGATTTTATTACAATTACTATTCTCCCCAAGCTAGGGTTCTTCCTGTTAAATATCAAGCACATATCAACCTCGCAATTTACAGACCGAGCAGGTCTTACACGAGAAGTTTGTTTAGATTCAAGAAAGTGGTCTTATGAATGGACGATTTGACAGAGACTTTTCTATAAACAGACTCAATACAAAAAAATTTACCGAGTGGGTCGAGTGTACGGGCTATCATTCCTGTACATTCCGCCCGTGTTCAAACTATTCACAGGGGGGAACATCAGTAGAACACTCTGTTAGTTAACCACATTTTATTTAATCATGTTGCATGATTATTATTTGCAACCAGTTTAAGTGTTTTGTTTGAGTCATTCATTATGGATTCGTAGCTGAATTTGAATTGCACTATCCACTGTGTTGAATGGTGTAGTTCAAATTCGTGTGTTATTATTCATAAATAAATGCGTTCTTTTTATTAAAGTACTGAAAATAAGGTTGTCTTTTCGGGAGCAGACAGGGAGAACTATTCAGACATTAAGCCTTCGACTCCCAGCACTAAGCTGTTTGGCTGACGACAAAATACTTTCGAGAACCTAGCCTAGGGTCTTTAAATTACACAACTTGGTGCTACAATTTTTCTTAGCGGGGATGACTGAGGAAGCAGCTAACGTTTTTTCGGTGGTATTTGCAGCTTTTTCCCCTCTTGCAGACGAACGGTGAAGCTAACTTACCATATAGTGGCCATCGGCGGGCATAGAGAAATCGCAGGCAGGTGTGATGAGACTTGTGTTTCCATTTGTGATCCAGGCCTCGTACAGGCTCCCAACTTAATTTCACCGTCCAAAAGTACTTCTCGACTCGCACTTTCCAAATATTTTAGCCAAGGGTAGGAAGCCGGGTGACTGAGCGTTGAGAATTCTATTCTATTATTTAATAGTTGAATGCTTTCTACACAGAAGTTTCAGCGAAAGTTTGCTGTGTCCCAACATTCTTGAAGTCCGTTACCAAGCTTTTTTTGTGCGAAGAGGTTTCCTTTGTAATTGAGAAGAGGCATTACCAAATTAACTGCCTTGTAATTGAAGTCATGATCAATGACGACACACTCTAGGATTAAGTAATGTAAGGCTTCCTCCAGTTTCTTGAGCAAGGCTGTGTTTTCTGCCAGGTAAATACTGAAAAATGTCGGGTTTGAACAGTTGACTTGATTTCCAACTCGGAGCAGGGCGTATCCTGGACAGAGATGGCGGCGAGGCCACTCGATTGGTCAAAGATCTGTGTTGTAACCCTCTTGTTGCAATATTGATTGAATATCAGCAGTAGTTCGGCTTCTTCCTGTCTCGAACACAACTCCTCTATTAAAACATTGGAGGCAGCAGTGAAAGGAAATCCCATAAAATTCTCTTGAACGAGGTACGCGGAACCACTGGAGGACTCTTCCAGCCCTGAGTGCCCACTCTTATAAAACGTGTGGCAAACAACTCCTAAGTGAGAATACGAGATTTGTAATGGTATTGTATGTTCTTCTTAGTTTCAGTAGGTTGATGGTAAAGATCAGCTGTAAAAATTATACACAACCCAAAATTCTGCCATTAAGAACACTCCTTTTGTTGTTAAATTGATATTTAATTGATAACATTTATTTAATTCCCGACTTATTTAAAACGTATTTTTACAAATTCATAAACTCATCAAAAGTTTCAATAATTCGTTTTTAAATTTATATACAATTAATTTAACTGTTTATCAAACAGTGTTAATTGCTCAAATCACTTTTTGTGCAGTTGATTCATGAACAGTTGCCTATAATTTCAAATAAGTGGTTCTCGGTAGTTGGAAGGCGTTGGATTTTTAAGATAGAAACGTAATATTTTTAACAAATAACACTTAATTTTATTAACTCATAACACACATAAACACTAATATACTGTTCCACGAACGCCGTTTGTTTCGTTGGAGTGTACCGGTTCTATCGAAGAGTATTTAATAGTATAATTTTGGGTATCAGGCAACCTCGATTTAGATGTAGATGGGTAAAGTTCGTAAAAAAGATAACTAGAGGAATCCTAATTGAAAATGGGTTCAAGGAGATTGTGATGCGGTGAAAGTGGTATCTTGAAATACATCAGGCTGGCAGTTTTCGATTTTTCGCTTAAATATTATAAGGCATTGATGAATAGTAAAAAAAAGTATGGACAGGGTACATTGTTTGAATAAGAGAACAATAATAAAGCCATAAACGGATTAGTATGTTTCAAATTGCGAAGTTGCCATAAAATGATCAGTAAAGGGTTGCAACGAAAATCATGCAATTATTCATTGGGTAATTGGTGGCTATGAAAGTTTCTTTAGAAATTTTGTTGAACCAAACAAACGGAAATTCGTTCGTTTAATTTCCCTATGTAATAAGTAGTTTCCAAAGAATCCGAAATGTTATTTAGACTTTGAAGTTTAAAATCAGCTGCCTGGCATCTATACTGACGTAGTCATCTATGTTTCGACGCTTTATTATTATTTTATTGCAATACTAAGTTCATATTTCCATGCTTTCATTGCTTATCAGTAAAACTACAATTCTCAGATGCCCATAAATGCACTTTATTCTTCCATTGCATCGTAGGTGTATAGAAATAACATAAATATTTAAAACAATTTATTAATGCTCTTTAAATAAATTTACTCTATAATGAGCATTCATAATACACTTTGTAATACAACGTTTTCGACCTCCATATGCTGTATGAATTGTCGAACTTCAGCAAATATATTCCTTGTTCCGGGTATTTGTGTGAACCTACATAGACTTCTTTGAAGCATTCACGTCTGTATACAGGAATTATGACTGAGATTTGGTTTTCAGGAGTAGCTATTGTTGTTGCACCTTCCAAATTACTTGAATCCCAGCATTCAGCATCTGCGGGACAAAATGACTACGTTTTATATTGGAATTTAAAAGCTTCAGTACATAAAATTAAAATCTCTCTAAACGCTAGAATTAAATATTTAAATTTCACAATTTAATTTTTAAATTTAAATTTCACAATGCCTGTGTATTTTCTCCCAAATAAAATTTCGAAAAGCTGCAAATCAATGTAAATGTGTTGCTGTAACCAATGTGCAAATGCCACGTGCGTCATGGCAACGATAAATATGTTATCCAACTCATTTAAACGTACATTATTATGTTTGAAAAATGTGATGGATTGGAAATGATGTACACCACTAATTTCGCACTATTTTTTGCACACAATTAAGACGCTTAGACAACGCGTTTTGTTTTACACCGCTTAGTAATATATGTAATGTTAAAATAATTGACATTTTGCTTGAAACTTATTGAGGCGTGTCCGTCTCGCGAACTCAGTCAAATCTTTCTAATCTATCCAAAAACTAGTCAAGTGAAAGCCAATTGGCTAAATTGTTATTGAAATTTAATACATATTAAATATTTCGTTACTAAAGAGAGACGCCCTTTTGCCTTTTTATGTTGACAAACCCTGTAGGCAATTGTATTTCAACCATATCGGTAGAAAATCTTCACAATTTTGATGTTTCAAAGGAAGCAAATCCGATTTCAGGGGAAACAATTTTATCACGATTTTATTACAATTACTATTCTCCCCAAGCTAGGGTTCTTCCTGTTAAATATCAAGCACATATCAACCTCGCAATTTACAGACCGAGCAGGTCTTACACGAGAAGTTTGTTTAGATTCAAGAAAGTGGTCTTATGAATGGACGATTTGACAGAGACTTTTCTATAAACAGACTCAATACAAAAAAATTTACCGAGTGGGTCGAGTGTACGGGCTATCATTCCTGTACATTCCGCCCGTGTTCAAACTATTCACAGGGGGGAACATCAGTAGAACACTCTGTTAGTTAACCACATTTTAAATGGAAAACATTGGAAATTTGAGTTGCAAGACTGGAGATATATAAACACATATGTAACCTTTAATCCTTCAACAGAATAACAAAAGTGGGAATATCGCAACAGATTGAAAGATGAGGTTATAATCAATTATTAAAGTATATGGATTCCCCTGAATAGATATTATTTGACGAATGGTAAATGTTCGAACATACAACGAAAAAGTGACATGAATGGTTTTCATTAGAAGAAAACAAAGCGATTTTAATTTACGCTGATGTCTTAAAGTAATGAAATTTATTGGGCTGTATTCATTTTAACCATTGCCCACCAAAATGGAAGTCAATATATAATGACTACTATATATAATTTCATGACCCAACATATTGTTCATTTTACTTACGTATGAAATACTTGTTTTACATACCGTCATCCATATCGTCACATATATCTTCATCACTATCGCTGACATGTATCGTTACTTCGTTTGTTGTAGGTCTGCACCATTCGAAGTAAACCCCGAAACCAATATCATAATCATCCGTCGCAAACTCCCAAAAAATACACTTTCCTGCCTCGTGTGTAGGAACACGTACCTAGAAAGATGTCTATAAAATATGTTTCAACTTCTTTTCAATCAATTACCGTAATAGTTTCTCCGTGCTCTAGTGTTATTACGCCATCCCCGTTACCCGAAGAAACGTCGGATTTAAATTGTTTTATGTTGGTTCGTGTCCACATTTTTGCTGGTGCAATAGTTTGGGTACATATTTCATCAACAATTGGCAAATCGTAAATATCGTTACAACATTCGTTCTGAATTGCTGCTATATTTTTATTTAACGTTTCTTCTTTTGTATCATCTTTTTCCTCACTTTTAGAATTGTTAGCTCTAGTTTCAGACCTAATTCGTTGCATATATTGATGATAATGCTCATTTTGAAGTTGTCGAATAACTACACCTTGTTGTTCGGGATTTCGAGGAAACTGTTTTTCGGCGTACATCTGAAAAAATATGTTAGAATCAATGCATTTCTTGAATTTCTACTGACTTTGAATTGCCGATAGGTTTGCTGATTCAGCAGGTCTTGTAACAATCTCCGTTTCATGTCGATATTATTGGCGTTTTCTTCTGCTAGCGATGGTTGGATATTTTCATGAAGTTGGATCTCAGGATTTGTGTTTGTTGTACTGTTTTGCTCATTGTTACGCTTGACGGCTTCTACGAACAACTGAAAAGACGGCACTAACTTGTTTAGAAGAATTATAAATCCTTCCATAGCTTGTGTCTTGCTCATATTTCCCAATTCTTGCCAACCTGCCCTTCTATCTTTTCCAATTACATCCAAAACACCTAAGGTAGGTGCTTTGAAAATATCAAACGGTCCATTAGCAACTTGTTTCGCATATGCTATGAGTTTAAGATTATCTTGATATGATATGTGAATCGCATTGCCACACTTTTCTGTAATAAATTTAATGCTTTAATTCGAATTCATTAGTATGCTGTTACTTACCTTTATAAAATTTTAGTGCGAGAGTGTACAATTCATTAATGGGTAACGCAGTACGCAACACTGGGTCAACTGTAACGTTAGAAATATATTCCTTTGCAGCAATGTTTTCCATTTTGTGGGGTAGGTTTCAAATGAAGTCACAAAAAAATTCATTTAAGCACATAATGTGTGCTGCATAAAATTTTTCGAAACGTTCACGACTTATCAACAACAATTGAGTGTCAGGTCTCTCGCTCTTGCAATGGACTTAGCTTTGCAACTTCAGTTTTCAAACTCGATTTCTGATCCAATTTGAGCTGCAAGTTATAAAATATTGATTGATTCGAGGCGGGTTCAGGTGCATGATTCTGTTGAATAGTTAGAGATGGTCTTGTGTGCATAAGTGTAAATATTCTTTGTACCTCATTGAAATTTTACGCAATAATTTTATTAGTATGTAGTATAGTAGTATTTTATAGTATATATTTTATTTTTATAGTATGTATTTTATTCAGTTTCGGTTTCTGTTTATTTTTCATAATACATTTGTCTCTAAAAGCGGTTTGAAATTTGAATTTGTTTGAGATGTCCTTGTCTACATATGGCAATGTGTTGCATTTTTGTTACTTTTAATGGAATGACGTCGTGCTAGCGTTTTTGTTTTCTCTTATATTGTGGGATTATTCTAATAATTTGATGCTTTTTGTATTGCTTATTGACAGCTGGATAGCATATTTTTTCTCTGCTACAATAACTGCACAAAATCCTCCTTACTATTAGCCTGTCTGCTGTTGGTTGTTGCTCCGCGAGGTGATTCGATGTGTGGTCAGTTTAAGTAAATTTCTTAATAAAAATAAAAGCTGCAAACTAGATCTAGAATTAAGGGAGCAAACCAGAATTGAACATTTTATCTACATACGTAAATGGTGGCATATACAAATTAACGTGCAATTATTGCAACATGACATACACAGGCAAAACAAGCTGTAAACCAACGAGGTTCTAGCTGAATTTTCTGAACTAGAATGACTAGAAGAAGTCCAAATACGTCAATCATCCATCCTAGTTGTTAGAAATTTTAATCATCCATCCTAGTTGTTAGAGGGTTATTTACACATTATAATCGTGGCGATCGATTACTAGCGCTCTGTATAAAATTGCTTTACCTAAACTTAATTAAAACGAGAAAATTCTCAGCTGGGTTTTATCAAACAATCATTTGTAATGTACACAACGGTAAGGCTAAAGAAACCTTTAGTAAGAAAATTGTGACTCTGGCGCAACAGTTCGCTATAGAATTTGAGTGATGATGCGGGTTAGAGGTACCTAATTTGAAGACACTTTCTTTTAAACACGAATCAAGGTTCGCTTTTTTTTCTCAAGGGAACCTTCATAAAATGTCGATTCGGGAAGGGCAAATATACGCTGATTACACGCTTTTACTAAGTACCGGTTATGGTGAAGACCGATTTTTCTTTTAAAACCGAGGATTTTTTTAAGGTGAAACAAAAGAAATGTCTTGTTTGTCGAAAGGAGTGGGAGAGAGGAGGACCCAACGATATTTAAAAGGTTTCTTTTTACTCACAGATTAACTCTGGGTAATGTGAATTATCGCAAGTACACGAAGGTATTGGTCGGAACTACTGAAATAGTCATGCGTTCACAGGAAACCTGAATAGCAAACG
The DNA here is from genome assembly GCA_954870665.1 of Stratiomys singularior. Lineage (NCBI taxonomy): Eukaryota > Metazoa > Arthropoda > Insecta > Diptera > Stratiomyidae > Stratiomys > Stratiomys singularior. Next base: position 64,494,672 of record OX940881.1, read on the forward strand.
CTGGAAAATTACAGGACATTGGTAGCTAATTTTATATCTATTTTATCGTTCTTTAATTCTAATGGGAAGGCATTGCAGGCTTTAAACAGCAAAGCTGGCATTTCAAATAGCTCCTATTACATTTTGTATTACATGTTGATGCTTCAAGCATTCACATAATACAAATGGAACCAATATAAATTTATTTGGCGTTACAATTACTGCTTGTATAATGGTCGTTTACTTCCAACAATTTAGGTTTAAAGTCTCCTGCATCATATCCATACTTGCATGTTGTTAAATATTTTCATAGAAATTAAAGGTTTTGTAACACTTTTTCCAGATTACAAAGATTCAAAGTTTGTCTTGGAAAAAGTATAAATTTACATTCCTTTTTTTTTAATGTTTCATAAATGGAAGATAATTTGTCCGGAAAATATTCAAACGCCAATTAAATATTGTACAGTGTCTATACCACATAGAGCAAATAACGTATTTTAAGTTCGCGAACTGCTGCAAACTTAGTTAAATTCCTAAATTGCAGTGACTTTAATGTATCCTGGTTTCCAACCTAAATTATCAGCATTGCAGGTAGTATACGATTTTGAAAAATCTTCTATATATGACGAAAAATTTACCATTATTATTAAGACAGTCACTATCTTTGTGAGAGAATATAGATCCAGATTCGACATACCTTACAAGTAACATACACAAGGCTTTTGGTAAGGACCAGAAGACAAGCTGCTTCGGCAAATTCGGGTGTTCTTGTGGTCAATTTAAATTGTGAAACAGCAAAGAGAGTGTCAAACAATCTCAAGTGGCACGAAGCCAGTATGAAGAATGCACAAGGATAACAGTATGTAAGTCAGATGAAAAATGTCTTTGTGGACCAATCAGACGAAATCAAAGCCGCCGCTGACATAGTAAACATTGTTTTCCCACAAATGCTTAGAAGTGAATTCATTAACGCTGTGTATAAATTCACATGTAAATATATCGATAAATTGTAAGTTAAATATTTCAAATAGGTTGCCAAACTTTCAACACTTATAACGCATATGTCATAGTGGTTTTGATTAAACAATCTGATGAAAATGTCCTGAATTATGTTGCGGCCTGTCGTACACATCCCGGACGTCACTAGCCATTGCTTCGCAAAGGATGGAATGCAAATATAATGCACAAAAAGGAAAATTTATGTTATTTATTCATTACAACTCTTTAATTTAATGAATGAGTATATTTTCTTCTTTGTGATTGGTCAAAAGGCTCATTGAAAACTTCTAATTAACCCTATCATCTAGGCTAATACGTAACTGAGTGTTATGCCAATGCGTTAGAACAAAGTATACTTCATCTGTATAAACGCATCCGTATTATTTGAAATATAAGTGAACGCCGAAAAATGGTCCTTATGTAATAAAATGCGGGAAACAAGATTAAATTTATTAATGTTGCGGAATATTAAACAAATAAACAGTTTATTTTTTACAACTTCCGCTGTATGATAATTGTCTTTTGGGGATCTACTTAATTTTCTATATTAAGATTATATTATATTATTAATATTAAGAGTTAACGAACTCCGATGAATGGAATTGAAACGCATTATACAAAGACGTTTACAGGTAACCAAGCAAGCACTTCCCGAACATGTCCCGTATGGATAGCCTACTGCTGCTTGCAAAAAAGCAATTTATTAGGGTTAATTGTTGCCGAATTGAATAATTGAAATCAATTACTCGCACCATGTAAAAATGATTTCGAAACATAGACTTTTTGCAACAGATTTACGAACTTTGTTAAAATTATTATGCATCAAACTCCACCAGCGTTCTATTTTTCCGAAGCACAGCAGTATTCAGTGTTCTCTGGCGGTTTCTGTAGTAAGACATTTCGCGTACTTCCTCACTCATTCTAACCATCCATACTTAGTCCTAATAGTATTAATAAGAGAGGGACACTTATTATGCACTTGTTGCAAACTTTTATTTAGTCGTAACTAACCTCAACGAGTTTACATTTATCGAATACAGAAAATTGGGATTACTGTCAACAACTCGAAACAAGATTCATATCATCCACTTTCAGCACTCTGCGCAACATCGAATTATTGTCCCGTGGACAATTTATCACCTGTTCTATAGATTATTGAGACTTTTTCTGGCATGTCTCTGCTTTTAATATTTCATGGTGATTGTGAATGCTTTTATGTTTGGTATTTGATTTAAAGTTTTATTCGATTTACAATTATTCTAAAATAAAAAATATAAACCAACTAGTAAAGTCATACTTTTAAATAATTCAATGAAATGAATCATCGGTTATAATTTTTCTTCCAATTTCATATAATGCGAACGAGTTCTACAGCACCCTGTAATTTATAATTATAATTTTGGCTTGATGAAAGTTATGAAACTTCATATCTTGCTTTATATGTGGAGCAGTCACTGATTATATTACAAGCTAAGACGTCTCAAATAGTTAACGACGATTCATTACATGGACCCATAGTACACCCACTGTACAATATCGAAATTGCATGCCAAGGATTCTAAGCATTCTCCTTACCAATCATAATACTGTAATAACAATACAGTATTATCGATAATACATGACGAGCCCATATGAAATCGCATAATGTAAATTTCAAAGCGATAGTGTAATAAATGCCTTGTTGGAATTGCATCACATTAAGTCAGTGTATTAGTTTATAACAAGGTGTTGATACATGGATGGCAACTCTTCCGGGATTGTTGCAAAATTACGAAGCGCGAAACATTTTTAACGCAGATAAATTCTGTTTATTTGTTAAATTGATGTGCCAATTCTGGTGGAACAGAAAAATTACGTCTGCAAGTGGTTGGTAACGCAAAAAATCCACGTTGTTTCAAAACGTAAGATCGCTCCCTGCAACACATGATGCACAATCTCGAGCTTGAATCATCAGCATTTGTTTCTTCGACTGATTAAACGCTGTAGATAATCACCTCCAGATTAAAATTAGATGCATAATTCTATTCATTAAAAACTGCCCCGCTCATCCTTAAGATGTTGACGGTTGACAGGATGGATTGTTTTACTTGACTGATTCGTGTACGGAGAATAAAGAAACAATATTGGTGGTGACGGCTGGTTTCTGGAGCCTCAAAAGTTCGTCGTACGAGACATTTCATAGCTTTGGATCAAGAATGGAACCATTCGCCACTCCTGATGTCACGTCTAGGCTTTATCGTATCTCTCAGTATCTGCAACAGATACTGCGGTACCCAGAAAGGTTTTAGTGCACCTCGTATTTAGTGTGCGCTTCTGCTCACTGGATGATTTCCTATGAGATCAAGATGAGGCATTCCCCATTCAACTGCCTTTGCATTGAAGTCACCGCTAACAAGGATTTGACCTTCAGAGTTGGAGACAGTTTCTTCCAGGTTGTCAAGTCTCCATTTAAAGGACGATAACGGCTCAAAGTCCTTGCATCTATCCATAAAGTTCCGCAACCAATACAGAACTCTCGACAGGCCCTCCATGCCACAAACGCCCGATGTAAAATTGACATGAGCAGCAAAATCAGGATCAGCCGACCAAGAAGCAATTAGAATAGACATAATCAAAGTGCCACCAGTAAGAGAGGACTACACGAAACTGATGGAAAACACTGGCAATATAAGCCAGCTAAAATTTTTAAGGGCAACATTCCGAACGAATAGCAAAGCAAACATACGACCGCTGCCGATCTTGTGGCAAGACCAAAGTACAGAACTTTTCCTTGTAAATTGCCTGACCCTGGCTAATAAACACTTCATATGACTGAGAAATATTAATGTAACAGAACTACAACACTTAGAAAAAGCCCGTTTTGGAAAATAGAGAATATGCCCTTTCTACTGGTAAAAATTAGAGGACGGCATACAACTTCTGCAGCGGGATCAAGGAAAACGCTAAAACTTGCTACAATCGAAGATGTCTTTCAACCGGTACGGAAAAACACAAAATAAAATACAGCAAAAAAAGTATTAAGGTTTGAGCGCGAAAGTGTCGCGTTACACCAGCCGCATAAGTCTGAGAGCGACTGCCAAACTCAGCTTGGCAAAAGAATGAAGTTAGCGATTTTAATCCAAATTTGGAAAAATTGTTGGTGATTCAAATTAGGCATGAGTAGATTTGTAGTAATTTAATGGTACCTCCAATCGGAAATATCATTCGCTCATTTGTTTTTCAATTTTTGATTCAATATTCAATTGTGTTTGCAAACTGGTAAAATTAAAACAATTGAGTAATTAGCTCATGTAAAAATCTAACTTTACTTCAGTTGTTGCCAATGAGCGGAAATACGTTTCAGAAGGAAGGTGCACTGTTTAAGGTAGGTCTATTGTAGATTATTTATGAGACATGGTAGCTATTTTCTTACATACTAGCAAATGCAATTGCCTGCACGAGAATTGTTGAAGTACTCGCCGATGGGCTGTTGTGAGATTCTGAATAGAAAATACAAGTACGACTGGCAATAATCCAGATTTATCCATGTTTATTTCTAATACGAATTCACAGTTTGCGTGTATCAACTTCCTTCATCGATTCTGGCTTAGGAAACGCTAAGTCAGTAATCGACACTAACGTTGTGATGAAGTTCACTCCATGCAAAATTTCACTCACACTCACTTCAGTTATGAATTTCCTTTTCTTTTATATATAAAATAATAAACTTATCGTCACTTAACATAGATTCTAACATAGATGAATCTTATCAAAACGCGCAATTACACTTATGACCCTGAGACAGAACTTGTGAACTTATTACATATCCCTAACTAATTATCTAACCCCTTATGCGAATAACTATTGACTAAGAATACTAGCAATATTATAAACTCTTTAAATATAAATCATTCTAAAACAGTGACTATGTACTATTTGTCTCGAGGTTTATTTAGAAAGACATTTTAACAGCGGCATAAGCTGAGCACCGATACTGTGCCGCTGTCGAAGTGGGTGGTGTTTTCGATGCAATCACTGCCTGTAAATCAATTAATGACTGCTACATTGATGCAATCGTTACGAAATAAAATATTTTACCATCGGCATACTCCTCACCCATACAACGTTGGGTCTGTGCATGTATTCTATTCAATACCTCTAGCCAATGTAAAATTCAATACATTTGGTTGTTTCACATAAAATTTGACGCATTTTAAAAGACTTTGGGTTAAAGTAACCCCACGTTGTATGCCGAACGTTAAAATATATCCGGAGACAATTGCCAATGAGCTCCCAGTTAACTGATTGACATTGTTGGGTTGTTTAATCAACTATTTTGATATTGTCAATTGTATAATTGCTAACGTGGTGATGAGTTTTAAGGCCGTGCCACCATATCATAAGCTTAATAGAACGTTGAGATTTTCTCATTGATTCAATAAAATTGTGCACTTTGCTACATTTGAAATAACATTAATTCTAGTAAATTTTTATAGTATAATAGTAATTTTTTTAAAGAACATAAAACGAAGCTGTGATGCTTTACATGTCCTTGCCGATAGTTTTCGTGTCTCCAGCCACGATGATTAGGTATTGTCTGCAATGCACTACACCCCACCCTAATTGTTTTTAAAAAAATGTTTTAGTTAATCTTTCATCACGCGAAATTTTGATGTATCGTCCTTACTGTAGTGTTGAGAACGCCTCTTACACATTACGTATACTTTTATGATCATCGAACCATCTTGACGTTTTTCCCCATCATCGGGCGCTACAGCCGTACTCCGCGGCCTTGAATCAATCTTCTATAACTTTATAATTTATTGTTAAATATGAACCCTAAGAATCACAATTAAATCACATGTTTCACTTTAATCAATATTTCAGTTTCGCAGAAGCATTGAAAATTCTAATTGGTGGTAATTCTAATTGTGTGGTGGTAATTCTAATTGCTGGCAAGTTAGTCCCTTATTACCTTCTGGACATCAAGAAGTGTTGGATACAGCTTATTTCCATACTAAGGAAACGCAAAAAAAACGATTCATCCAGCATGAACATTTTTGGTCTAAAGACACCTATCAATGGCAGCCGCGTTATGAGAAAACTGAAAAGAAGATCCTCACTGAAATGAAAACCTGTTACACGCTGTGTGATGTATTCACAACGAATCTTTAGGCAGAAAAAGGTTTCTCATTAATGGATTTCTTGAATGTTGCTGGAAACATTGGCTGAATAGGATCAAATTTCAGCACCATCATTTATACGGCGTGCTAGAGTAGAATTTAGATTTAAATTAAAACAACAACTTTAAATAATGCATTTTAATAGCAACAAAACAAACAAATTTTCTTATTAAGAGCATTCACAAATAAGTCGCTTAAGATATAATATTGTTGTAAAACATTACAAAAACAACTTAAATTTTCATACAAACGTACGTATAGTGGGAATGTAGGAAGTGATCCTATTAGTTACATAATATGTATGAGCAGTTATAAATAGACCTTTTCAGAAGGTGGATATTATTTGGCATTATTTTACGTCTGTTTCATAGGTTGCAATTGAAGACCCGAAAATGATCTCACAAAAAGCTTTATACAAATATTAAATAGCAAATGCACTTAACTGGGTATGTAGTTCACATATGAAACCTAAAAGTGTTATTTTATTGTTCAAAAATAATCTAGCAAGTGGTAAAAGTTACGTTTGTGTCTCATTTTAAATCGTAAAGTTGGATATGCGTATATTATTTAATATTTCACATTTAACAAACAAAACCGTTGCTTGTCGGTATCTAGTGTGATATCAAAAAAGACTTGTAAAATATAACTCATAAACCTTGAAAAAATCATAAATAATGTGTAGGTTTTTATATTACTCATTATTAATTTCCATATTATTTAGTGGTGTTCTTTTATAAAGCGCTTTGTCTCGTATTATTTCTAAATTAATTTGTAGATCTGGTTTCAAATATTACAATTTTGCCCTCGTAGACTTGATATCGAAATTCTTCGCACGTATTATTAATTTAGGCTTATTTAAAACAGTCAGTACAAAAGTAATGAAATATTAAGTGTTACCATGAAATTTTTTTATTTTTATTAACTCTGTATTTGACTCTCATGTATGTACGTAAGCAAATATGGAAAACAGTTACGTTACTCATTGGCTTGAGTTTGTTTGCAATTAATATTTTAAAAATTAGCGTTGTTTACCCAAATTTTGTCCTAAGATTGTATGTTTATTAAAAACAAACAAAGCATGCATTACTTCACTCACAATATATCAACATGTATATTTATTATTACATATTTGCAATAGTTATAATTACAAATTTATATCATCAGTATGCAAAATTGTAAACAGCCTTTGTTTAATTCGAAACGTTACATAATTTTAGTATATACACTTTCCGCCAGTTTCTTTTTTCTTGCATTTTCCAGTATTTTTCTCTTTGCTATTATTTCGGGCCTATTCTTTAAGTGAAGTTCAATAAAACGTACAACGGTCAACGTTAGCATGTTAAAGAAAATCCAAGATGTTTCTTTTCAAAAATTAGTCGTATATCTGATATGTTGCATTTACTTCATATGACTTGATATTCAAACTGTTCGAATGTATGCCTATATTCAACTGTTCACCTTTTCAAATCAGTGCTTTTAATACTTTTGTGTGTTGCATATTTTTCATCTCTTGATTTCAATAATAAATAAATAAATCTACATTTTTACATCAAAATTTATAATATAGTTTTACATCATTTATAAAACAATACAGAGCATAAGTTATGCAAAATATCTTATTATGTATTTCATATTTACTATCTATTTACAAATAGAAAGACTCGTGGTAGTTGCGACCCATTGCAAGTTCATAGCCATACCTTATCGCACTTAACCGATTTTTTCTAATTTCGCGAACATAAATACAAGAATTACTTTACGTACTGCATCTAGCTTGACGAATCTTATTTGTTCGTTTCTAATATTTGACACCCACAGCAGCTGATATTATTGCAGTTGAGGACGGACTTATCGTTGGCGAGACAAGTCTACTTTTTGAATATTACTCAAATTCTTAAAGAGTTCGGAACACTATAGAATTAATTGTAAGGCTTCAGATGTTCGACATAGTTTTCAGGTATGAGACCTGTTTTCCCATTCAGTGTTCCCTGCAACCATCCTGGTTCTTTGGAAAACCGCACTGAAAGAACAAAGTAAATGGCATTTCAAGCTTATTTTCGCTTCATTCTAATATGCATCTTCTATTCATTATGGAAGTTTAAATAAAAGCGTTATTGTAGTACTGTTTGTATTAGATCAACTATTTCTGCAAATAATAATGTAAAGCATTCGCAATAAATCACACAAAATATTTGTAAATATAAAACAAAAGAAATAATAATTTACTGGGCTGAATCAAATTCGCGCGATGATATGATTGAAAAAGGCTGTCAAACAAACCGGAAGGACAAAAATGAGCTCCTTAGCCAAATTGCTTATAAGCCTACTAGTTTACCAAACGAGTATGAAAAACTCTGTATCGCGAAAATAGTATTGCATCGCTCTGCTATTAACAAGCCTACGATAAAATTTAAATAAAAGATTCAACATGAAATAACTTTCAAAAAATTCAAAGAGTATTAATTTCAGCAGTTTCTACGGGAATAATTCAGATCATTTACATAAACTGCAGCCAAAATGGAAAAGTGAGCAATCGAAATGATCGGCGTTTGTACCAAAACTATAAATAAGTTGAATTGGAGGGGAATACAGACTTGTCCTTCTTCTCGTCTGTTAGCCTTTTTCAAACGTGAATCTTATCTTCAAACAATGAAAATGAACATAAACCACGTAAGCAAGATTCAAAAGTGTACAACGTATACAAATCTACGTTTAATCGAAAAGCAATCGAAAATTAGATCATTTCTATCCTAGATATGAATGTCCATCTAAACATCTTAAAGAGTCTTCGACGAACTTATTGATATTGTAAAGTGAGGAAAATTATGGATAGCTGAAGTTCCAAATATGTCAATTATACACATTATTCTTATTCACATTAAACAACTGTTTTGGATGGGGATATGCAATTTTTTTTCTTATATTCAATTTACACAAGAATCTAAGCCAGCCGATCGTCAACTCCAAAACATCGTGGATTTCTTATCGGATTTTAATAACATCCAAAACATATTTTCCTTAAATATAAGCTTCCAAATGAAACACATATTGAAATTAGAGGATACATGAATGAACAGAACACTCCTATTTCCGTGGAAATAAGTCCAAAATTCATTCAACGCTAAGCCATCTAGCCACAAAGAACCATATATCTTCGAAAATGGAAGTGCTTATACGGTATTGCACAATAGAACAATGATAACCGAACTAAAATACGTGAGTTTTGTCCTGTAGCATGGAGATATATGTATGTAGTTAAAAACTATCAATCTATCCTACACTCGTTTTTCGAAAACAACTATTTGATTAAAAGTTTATTTCTATTGTCTACAAGATTGAGGAACCAACCAGCATTAGACTAATTTCCTGTCAATATGAGCATTTCTTAAACGATTTGAGAGTTAACATTTTTTTCTGTTGTCAAACTTTCGAAATACTGACTTTCTTCTCAGATTGTCTGCATTGTTACATCAAGTTTCAACGTGGAAAGTACTAAATATATATGAATAATTGTTTTTGTACCTAGGATGGCTAGACTGCTGGGAAAACTAGCTTAACATCGAATGCAAGGTTCGCATCTTCCACGAAGGTGATATTTTTAAACTGAATTAAACATTGAATTATGAGAAAACGCAGTTGTAACAAGTGCGGATCGAAATAACAATCCAGAAACAGCTATATTTCACAATGAATTTATTAGATTTTCATTACTTCATTCTTTTATCAGACGAAAGGGGTAAATACTAAATTCTGTTTTTTGTCTGAAGTGCTAATATCATTTCTTATCATCCTACAAACTTTTTCGATTATTTCATAAATATGGCTGAAACATGCATAGAACAAATAAATTTTAAGTAGGGACAACATATACTTGTTATTGATCTGTAGATGTGATATGACACTATGTATGTCGTTTTCATACGCAAAACATTTGAAACAAAACTAGATTTTAACTTTTTGGTACATTAAATTTTATATACAAATATCAAGTACGATAGTACTCGAACCCTAAAAATCAAAGTAATACATTCGGTAACTCAAAATTGTCGGTCTATGTACCTAAATTTTGTCTTTAAGTTGTCTTAGTTAAGTCTAACTTAACAGGATGGTAAAATAAGCAAGCAAATTATGAATGCACAGCATATGATTTGTGATTTGCAATTTGCGTTTATTAGCAGTCGAATGACCATGTGTGAGAGCATGTTTTCTCATTTTCCCGCGAATACCTACCATTTGTTATGATTTGGTTAGGCTCAAATGATAACTCTCCTTCATTCTCACCAAGGCACGCATATAGTGTTCTTACGCGCCTGAAAATATTTAATAGAACATTATCGAGTTCAATCCAATTATATAAATTTAAAGCAATTATATATAAAGCAGAATACTTACGCTGTACCTGCATCTAAATCACTTTTGATTTGATTTATGTCTTTCGATCGGTGCGACTTTTTTGGAATATATTCATCATCACAACCTGGCCCCCCCACCATTGCTGTCAACGAGTTAATTGCGGATGTTGCGCCGTAGCTTAAAGTTCTGCCGCCCGGCACCCGACTGCTACCAGTCGTTCCACCTCCACTCGCAATTTTCATCTCTGCACCTCCCCGATTCGACGATATTGAATCACATACAGATTCATTTGAACTGCTCGTCGAATGTACTCGTTCATTACTATCTCGTGATTGGTATTGAGGGGTAGATCCATAACTCAGGTGACGGTTGTGCGACGAAAGACTATATATCGATGGAGCATGATTTCGAGGTGCATTGCTTCCTGTTGGAGGGGACAGGTTATTAACATTTGAATTGTGTCCTATTCGATCGCGGCTATTAGCATAGTTATGGCTCCCGGAGTGCGATTGCAATGATGACATTAAGTAGTCATTAGTTGAAAGCGGAGCGTTATGAACGTTCAATGGTGCACTTCCTCCTGCTGGCAGCAGTGAACTGCCCATAGACAAATACGCTGGATCACGTCTTATACTAATATCACTTTCTGATAGGGTCATATGAGACATTTGTTGAGGACTTTTGATTGGGTGGCAGATCACTTTGTTAGTTCCACTACTAGCGTTACTACTAACTGTTGAACTATTTGGTCCACTGCCACTATTATTATGATAAACTAAACCATTTGGAATGCTTTGTAGGCTTGACGACATCGGCTGGTCTGTATAATTCGACTTCGTTACCACACGATAAACTTGCTGCTGTGGCGAATACATTTGTCGATTCACAGCCGATCCATGCTTATTGCCTTGATGCGCCCTAGGCATTCTTGCCGGGGGACTGGAGTTTGTATAATCCGACACCACCCCAGGCGGTTTCTTGAAGATTAAATCATAATGATCAATTAGAATATTTATAACAATATTGTTGAATTTTATGTCTAATATGGCTGCCACAGTCTCTTCAAGCGGGCGAAGAAGCGTTGGGCCAAATACCACACCCAAATTAAATACCGACATTTTGTTTTTGTCATATTTCTTTGCGACTCTGAAATGTAACCCGATTAATTTTTAACAAAATGCTCTATGTTGTTTTATAATGCTTCTTTACTCGGTTAAATGTTTGATCACCATATCCAACATATCGAAGTTAGCTTTCGGCAAACGATGAACTAGCGTGTGAACATCATTCACTCTTTGTCGTCTTGTTTCCTGTTCTAGAAATAAAATGTTCAACAAAGTAGATTTACATACATAATGCAATTATTGTTATTAATACATATTCTTACGTCCTCCTAAAAATCAACAACAAAGCTAATTATCGTAATGGAAGTGCAACACTTTCTGGTACTGTCTAGCCTAATCGGCCAGTAAACAATTTTTATAAGCAAATAAAAAGTAAACAACCTGATATTAATTCAACAATCTTGAATTGATGTGTTGGAGAGTTCTGTTTTGCAGGAACAAATATAGAACGACGATAGGATGCTAAAATAATTTAATTCGCGTAAAATAAATTATTTGAATCCCTGAACATCGATTTTCCCCTAATCAAGAGAAAATCGAAAGCCGCACACCTAGTTTGCGGAAAAATGTGTTGATCTATACAAGAACATACTTTAGTGTGTTTCGAAATTAAATTTTCTATGTATTTATGAAGACATAATTAGATTTGTTTTCACGTGTTTGCCTCATTTTTTCTACATTAAAGACAAAATACCATCAAAACAAAAAACGTATGACAAACCTACTGATAGTTGCAAAAATTGACGAAATTGGAATTGAAGAAGATAATTCTTTCATCTATATGTGTGTGTTTACAATGAATCACTTAATAAAAGCCCTCAGTTATTCGTGATGAATTATTCGCCTGAAATTAATTTAAGCGACCCACTTGCTATATTTCAATAAATATTTTTTATACACGCCCTAATAGCCACACGCATTCTCAAAGTATGGAGGACGTAACTGCGAAAATCATCTACACGAAAGAAGTCTCGGTGTGTACGCTTTGGGCAAGCGAATTCGATCCTCTAATTACATTTGCACATGAATGGCTGCTGAACAAAAGATGGAGAACAGATAACCGGAACCATGCCTTTTTGATGTTTTTATCACTTTTTTCTGCAAAGAAACTTTCTTGAATTCAAACAATGCATTTCAAGTCTAGGAAACACTGCTTGGATTGAACTCCTACTTCTGAAACAGATATTTCTTCAACATTTCGAATTAGCACGAATGGGTTTTGTTATGATAGCTCTTTTTTTATGGAGAATAGAGAGATTGAAAAATTATTTTCGAACAAACATATTAATTTAAGTCAACACATTTATTCTTTTTTTCTTAATATAGATATTATATTGAAGTAAATTCTTGATATTAAATAAATTATTCTTGATACTTACTTGCTGCAGCTATAAATCCACTGTGATATCTATAGGTCATCAGCGGTTCGCTTAAATTTCTTAGGTACGTTTTCAAAGCACTGGCTATGGTATTACTCTCCAATAAATCCTTATACTGTTCATCACTAAATACTAATTCAGTCTTTTTACGATCCATTCCCAAAGCGAGCAACCGGGCAATTTTTGTTCCAACACCACTTTTCCTATACAATCCTTCATCTTCTAATCCTCGGCTTTCAAGTACTTCTATGCATTTGCGTACAAATAGAAATCCAATTTCGTCTAGTTGATACTCTTCGGTACCTTTCGCTTTTCCTGGCGCAAGATAAGTCTGTAAAGTTTCCTTGCCATATTATTCATGTAAATCATATTGAAAGGAAATATCTTTATCTTACAGGTTCTGCACCATCCATTGCATTAATCCAAGCTTTTCGATCTTCCTCACTTAAGGCTTGAAAGGTATACGTTATTCCTGGTTTTTCGTCAAATAGTAAATCAAAGCAGAACCGTTTTTCAAATTCTGATGTTCGTCTTATGCACGACTTTAACGTGAAGACTTCAATTTGTGATTCGGATCTACTTGAAATTTGGTTGTATTGGAGCATAGTAAACTCTCTCTCCTGTTTTTTGTATGTACAATAGTATTTTGACCATGTCGCTTTGAATGGTTCTGTGAAAAAGACTTCCTTTAGTTCCAGTTATTTACATCAAACTCTTTTCGATGAACACTTATTTACTAGATTCATTTAAATTAAATAAATCGCCCAATTCACCTTACCATTAGTGCAAAATAACGCCGGAAATGATAAATGACTAGGTGCAGGGCTATAAAAAATTCGGGGGAACATAATCTACAATATGAGTATTATAGGTATTCCTCAATTAGACGGATGCGTGATTCGCTAAGATAAATAGTGTCCAACATTTACTTCAACGCAACAAGGAATATCAAAGCATTAAAAGCTCGTAGAGGAAATTAAATTCAATGTCAATACAAGAAAAGTATTACAGGGCCGCGATATTTTAAGATAAGTTCGCTATCTTTTCTCCGAATCACGTAATTTGATTGCTGATTGTAATAAAGGCGTCATAGCGTTTACGATTGCCTTTTTAAAATGACGCAATAAAAACTTAGCATCTATAGCTCTGCTGTTGAATTCTTCATTCAGCTTACGCAGGGGTAAAAGTTTTCCGTATCTCATATCGGAAACTCAATTGGATTGATCTTCTATATAAATTCTATAGATAAATATATATGTAAAAGATTAGTTCATATATATAAAATGAAGAAACCTGAAATGACCTTTAAAACAGAATCGTTTTGAATCATTGCAGAATTTGTGAATGTAAGGACCGACGAAAAGAAACAACTTTGTTTATAACCAGCTTAAAGACGCCATACGCAACGTATGACAAGGACAATGTACGAGAAGACGACAAAGAAGCCAGCAAGAATACATTGCTGTACACTCTTCTAATAAATAGTTTTAAGATTTGCGATGATTTTCATATTGTTTACTAAGATGTTAACAATTTCACCCAATTTCGATGGGCAATAATTTACCTATTACTTAAAAAACTTTAGATATTAATTTGTATAAGTATAAAACACGTTTAAGCTTTAAGGGGATTTCACTCGTATTTTAATGTTTACACTAAACTCTCACTCGGTACGAAATCGGATTACGAGTATTTCTGAGGCAAATATCGTAAAAGCATTGGAAATTATGGCATATCTAATGCGATCTACTTGGTATTCGAGTTTGATTTTCATATTGTGTTTTCACGATATCAGAAAACTTATTTTATTTTAATTCTTATTCAGAATACGGTTAGGCCACGGTGTTTTCGATAAGACAATGAAATTATTCATAGCACCTGGTGGTTTGTACCGAATCAGTTGCAAAAACACAAAAAGCAAATTCCCCGGAAATCAATTCGATCTGATAGAGGACAAAGAAAATGAAAGTGACAAATACGAAAGCAAGCGTTCGAAAAATTACCTCCTTGGCGAATGAACCTTCGACCTGCATTATTGACTTTGTAACTGTGTTTTTAACACAACTTTAGTACTTCTGATATAATTTGCGCTTAGTGGTGAGTTCAACCAACATTCGAAGAAAGTTGTCATCGAGGTCTCTGTTATTAGGTCTCTTAATTGTTATTTTTGAATTCAGGGGTGGCATAACTGCGATTCCTTCTCGGCCACAACTTCAAAGTGGATTTATAATATGTCGCAGAATTTTAATTATTATGGAGTCATTTAGTCGTCGGTTTAGATTGAATAAGCCTCTCCTGCAGTTATATGAACCTTTGTAAGATCCATCGTCGAGGTAAACTTATATTAGTATTAAACTCTAGCTTGGGTTAATAGAAAGAATCAAGCCTCAAGTAGATGAACACGTTTGAGGAGATGTGGGCATCAATCCCACAGTGTTTGGGCTGAACACGAACAAGAATGCTCATAAAGCCGAAAGTGAAAGACGTATTTATGAGATCGGTTGCATAGTATGGTGTCAGATATATGAACTAAATAAATTCGGGGATTCGGCCACGTTTAACTGTCATTTGGAATAGAATCCGTTTGCTGATCAGCATAAAGTAAAAAAATCAGTTCATCTCACATTTTCAAAAGAGGAGTAAGGTTTCGGTATTCGGTATATTTGATATCTCTTTAGCATCAAATTAAGGCCCGGTTTATTTAAATAAATAATCTAGGAATCTGTTATGGCTGCATATTTACATTATACAGATAATAAATAGCAGATAGCAGGGCACGTCTGCACGATTTGCCGAGAATTCTCGAGACGGTCACCATTCCATTGTTAAAATTATGAACGAGTTTTGAGTTCTTCCCATATTTTATGAAACCAAGCAGGCCTTAATGTACGCTAATGTTCGGAATAAGCGCCATTCCAACAAGAAAAGAAACCCGTGTACTTTTTAGGCGAGCAAGGGACTTCTACTTTTACGAATAGCTCGAAGGAATTTTGTATGCACCAGGAGCGACGTTTAATCGTCAAGTCGACAAAATAACGATTTTTCCGTTTCGTAGATAACCACTTTTTCTCGAAACTGCATTTGGTTAACCTGCATAATATCTTAAAAAGTTTTTGAAATAAATATATATCTTCAGATGATTATTAATTTACTTAAAGAATAAAGGCACAGTTGCATATAACAATCATTTCATATTCAATCCTGGAAGTACTGTTTTCAACATTTGAAAGTGCGTCATGAGCTGGTCTAAAATTTGAGAACAAAAATGTATCTGGAGTTTGCGTCGTTGACATTAAACCAATTCTATTTCAATTATTTTTTGTTTCTGTTTGTTTGCGAAAATACCAATTCATGATATCTAACAAACACTGAAATCCCGTTCTCTTTTTAAATTCAATACCTTAAAGTATTAAGAATTGGTTCATTTTCGAAGTTATGGGACGGACAATATGACATGGGACGGACAGTGACATCTTTTCTAATATATATTCCCAATTCCTCATTCGAATGTTAAAAACAGATGAGTAAAGATCAGTATGATTAACATACTTCTAATTTAATATTCCCTTCACTCGTACATACAGAAGATATAAGTACTAAGAACAAATTAAAAGTGGGAAATCGTTTCTTTATTTTAACGTAAAGGAAACTTTGTTTTAGAATAAATCACTCATGCTTCGTTATACATACTTTTTTCCATCAAAAACAGATAACCCCTTTTGGTGAATTTCTCTTCTGGTTTCTGAAAAAGCAATAAGCATTATACAATTGTTAAGCATTGAAAACTGCTGTACTTTACATAGGCCAAAGTAACAACAGTATTATGTGCTTCATGTCATACTTACCGCTTTCTTTTCCATATATTTACTTTTAAGTTCATTGACTTTTTCTCTTGTCTCTTCAAAACTTTCTCGAGTCTGAAAGGAAGTTTAAGTAAGCGTTAGATAAGCGGTTAGTATTAAAACAGTAAAAACGGCATGAATTATAATTAGCCATACAAAAATACCAACAACATAATGACCAAATAAAATTGGTTTTTCATAGACAAACTAGCATTACTTACTTTTTGAACTCGATGTCGAAGGTCTGTTAAATAATCCTTATCATCTTCGCCTTTGTCATGTGCTGCATGGTAGAAAACGAGCCATCCTGATATAAATGCTAGTAAAATTTCTACAAATTCAAACTTGATTCGTTCTTGAACTTCTTGTATTCTTAAAACATAGCTTAATGACTCTTGGATATATTCGCGTTCATGCATTCCCAGACTAGCGTCGGCCTGTAAAAGATATGATGCCGATGAGAAAAGTTGATTTTTTGCACATGTAGATTGTAAGCATTAAGCAACTGAAAAACGTTATGCTGGCGTTATATCCGTTATATACCGGAACCTTTAGATATTTGTTCAGTTCATATAGAGCCACCTAATTTCAAGAAGTATCACGCTTGACCTCGATCATTTTCCCGCAGGAACCTATCAAAGCTAGCTTGGCCGCTTCTGACTAAAGAAACACAAATTCAATTATCACTTGGGATTTTCATCCGGCACCGGATGTGTTGCACGGAAGGTGAGTACTGTAACTACTATACTATTCAGATTTCACAGCCGGTAGTATTATTCTGTATTTTAGTAGGATAGAATTAGTAGTAGATTAGGATTCTTCGAAAAATGTACATGGTATGACTAAGAGACATTGATAATATACCAATACTTGAGTCCTATTGGTAGTTGTCTCGTTTGAGAAAAGAAAAAGTCTGCATACACACCAAACACTTCAAATTATCGATAAAACCGGTAGTTTTAAAATTTTCTGGGTATCGAATCGTTTTGGCTGCAAATTTACCGATTTTTCGGTGAAGGTTTTGGATTATGGTCTTATTGATCATAATCCAATCCTGGATTATGATGCCATGCATTCTATTCATTCTGTTCAATTGGATTAACTAGCTCTATTGTTCAGTAGATTGCGGAGGCGTACGAAGCTGATTTAGAACACTATACAACAACAAGAGCCTCACTACTCCCGCAGTTTCAAGTCATTATCTTGCGGGAAGCAAACAATACCGTTCTGCACTTTTATGCAAATAGCGTTTGCGAATGTTTTTTTTCATCGTACTTTCAATTAACACAATTTTCCCAACTCCTCCACTGGCCATTACTCTCCCACCACCGTGCTTTACGATTGGGCAGAGGTTATTTACATCCAAAACAGCACTTGTTTTTCTCCACACAAAATTTGCTTTCATCTGAAAAAATGGGCCATCTCCATATGTCTTTTGGCTTATTCTGATGTTTCTTAACAAATATCGCCCCTGGAGTCTCTTGATCTTTGTTATATTATGTATGCCTGTCTACGGGCAACACGTGCATGGAATGTCATGGAATGGAAACATAAATGACTTTGCCTTAATGTCCTTTGTTATTTCAGCTGCAGCTTATCTAGAATTAGCCCTAATTGATCTGAGCAAACGTCGTGGGTTTTCAAAACAGAACTCCAGTGTTTTCATAGTCATTTATGATGCGCGACAGATGAAAGCGTTCTGTCAACTATTTCATAGATCTGTTGTTTCGAATTACCTTTTATCTACGATCACAGAATAATTCGCTTTACACTACATAAATTTCTTTGCTTTTGCTAGGTATTTTTACTGAATTTTCTTAAGTTGCAATAAATTATTATTTTGAAACAACACTTATCTCAGAAATCACGTATCATAACCTTATCATAACACACGATTGAACAGACTAGAACTTACCTTAGTCACTTTATACGCAAGCTTTTTATTGCTGTAATTGGAGACTAGTTTTCGTTTTCACATTTTATAATTTTTTTTAGTACAATAGTTTCAATTTTGGTTTTCTTTTGTGTCTGTAAGAATGCTATGAACAAGCAGTAAATAAAGTTTCGCATTTCCACGAAAACGAAGGGTACTTTCTTTCATAACAAAACCGGAGCGTTGGTTGTTCGCAGATATTTTCTGGATTACGTATATGAAAATTTGTTTAATTTTTTTCACGACATTGTTGAGTAACATTTGAAAAGTCTTAAAAATTACTTTTGGTAAATTTTAACATTGTCAAACAGTGGGTTTCTTAAAACACAGGCTAAAATGTAGAAGAAAATTTAATAAATTTTCGCTGCTTAGTCCTTTGCATGTAAAATCGGGGCGAAGCTTTGGTAAGGGACGGTTTCAGCAGTATAATGCCAATAACTGAGAAATTCAATACCCTCAATTTGTTAAGCAATATATTTTTTAACATTTCGTCAAAAAATTCAATCAAAATCTTAAGGAACTGTTATTAAAACTTAAAAATACAGGCAACTTGAGTATGTAGTAACTTTGCATCACGTTAAAAGCATTGCATATAAAACAATCATCAATATTTTGCTTTTCCATAAGTATTGTAACAACAATACTCGTATGCCCGTATTTCATGAAAAAGAATCAAACATTCTGGAGTTCGATGTATCTCTTTTTCAGGTTATCTTAATTGTGTCTTATTTTAAACAAAAACAGCCAAACTTCTTTGCCGAAACTTGTATTGCAGGAAAAGCAGATCAACAATTTATGTAACCTTCTTTTTCCATTCCAACCGAAATTCAGAACAAGAGGGCATTATTATGGTTAGGCTTTGATGGATAACAGTTGGAACGACAAAATGTTCAGATTTCAAGCTCGTATAAACAATAAACGGGTCATGAACATGCTGGAAATTGAATTTTTCTCAAAATTCAAAAAAGGAATGCTAATTTTCATAAATCAGAAACCAAAACAGTAAATATTCCCCCAAACTCCAACCTGATTGCACCTTAGGGCATTCTGTGTGCTTTTTTCTAGTTGACTTTTGATACAAAACATGTATAGTAATATTAAAATTACAGTTCCAGAAAAAATAACAGCACAAAAGGCTTTTAAATAAAAACATATTCTCCTTTTTTTTTTTTTGTTTGGGAGGTGAAGGCTATTTACGCCCTGAGTGTCGGACTCCCCCGCTACCGGACTACCGACTAAACACCTCCCCTGTCACACCGAGTACCTAGCCTGGAACTGTTTGTCACATTACTTCGGACAAGGCCTCATTAATCATCGCTTAGCGATGTCTTCAGGCTAAGGGAAATCTCTCTTCACGGATGGAAACATATTCTCCTTAGAAATATCAAAAAATTAATTTGAAAAAAAAAACCCAATAAACGCTATTAAATTGTGATAGCGTAATAAAAGTAAGAAGTAAATACAAAAGGAACCTTTGACTGATAACTAATTGTTTGAATCTAATAAAGCTATTCTTTGAATAATCCTAATCTTTATATACAATTACGAAATTACTAGCGGAGCGCACCGAGAGGCGGAAGACAATTTGAATCCGTGTACGAATCAGGCAAACATTATTATACCTAGCGCTATTTATCAACAATGAAAAAAACAACTAGCTTCGCCAGCATTAAACCTAAATTTGGAGCCCACCTACATACTATTATTTAATGCTTCGGGAGTAGAATGCTACCCATATAAAGAGTAGAACTATTGCAAAATCCAGCGATTTTTGCCCATATCAACAAAATGTGTGATAAGATTTGAATTATTCTCAAAGTGGAATATCCATGCTGGACCCGTGCATGTGTTGATCTATGTATCCGCAATCACAGAGTACTCGAAGGAACATGTACACCTTGGGTACATTATTGTATATGATTTTAACATGTTCATTATAATATAGCTGTATTCGTATTAACACCTGCCTCAGCTTAAATATTTATCATACGTTACTTTAACTTTGCATTTACTTGCAACTTTGTATGGGTGGTGATGATCACTTTTGTGAAAACGCCTTCTGGGACCACCCTCTAATGTCCCTCAACTTCCCCGCCCATTGTATGGCGACTTCACTGCTGTTGCATGGATAAAATTTCGAAAATTACTAAGGGGCAATTTTGACAATGACAATATATATGTCTGAAGTTTGCATTTGATTTTGCATCAAATTTCTTAATTTTTTGATTTTTTTTTGATAGTTTGACTGAAATTTTTAATAAATTATTTTTGCTTATTTTAATTATATGCCCTCTGTTTATTTTTTATTACAGTTTATTCATCTACAAAAGTCAGAGAGGGTAAATATCGAGACCGTTGTATTTGCAATAATACAAACTTCAGACACCTCGAAATAGACAGGTAATATAAGTCTTAAAGTAGGTTAATTTGTTTCTATTCGATTTAAAATGATTTCATAATAGCCATCACAAAATCTAAACCCCAAGTGTAGAAGAACGCCGCAAGGTTCGACGAAAGACTGAGAGAATACCCATTTATCTGTAAATCGCAAGGGAACCTCCAGTGCAAAACTTGTATCACCACGTAATGAAGGACACCTAGTGTAGCGATTTGCAAGTATTATGTATTAATATTTTGTTAAAAAAATTATATACATTATAAAAATAAAATATATAACCTATATATATATATAACCTATATATATATATATATAACATATTTATCTATGTAAAATATATACAATAGAAAAAATATATTAGAAATATTATTATACATAATAATTCTCTCAAGAAACAAATTAATCTGAATCTGACAATTACTTATTTGATCAGATAAATAAACAGTATTCGACTGTAATTCGGTGGTAGCTAAAATGAAAACTTTAAGTTCATTACTGAGCTCATACATATAACAGTTTCATTTTGAATTTTAAAATTAATAGTTTTCATTGAGAGTTTCACTGAAGAAGGACTTACGGCAAACATTTTGGGTGAATCGATTGAATGGGTATTAATATTTAAGAAAAAAAATTTGTTTACATTTTCGTTGAACTAACAAATC
Source organism: Stratiomys singularior (assembly GCA_954870665.1). Taxonomy (NCBI): domain Eukaryota; kingdom Metazoa; phylum Arthropoda; class Insecta; order Diptera; family Stratiomyidae; genus Stratiomys; species Stratiomys singularior. The sequence continues at coordinate 64,516,503 of OX940881.1, forward strand.
ATCCACGTTTCTTCTCACCTACTTACTCTGCACTACCCTATAACTAAACTAACGAACTAACTAAACTAACTAACTAAAACTACACATCGTTCCATTTTTCCTTAACTAAAATCCCAATGTATTTTTTGCTTCATGGCGGCAAATGCCAAACATCCTTTCATGTCAATCATCACATTGGTATTCGACAGTGTGCATTTTGCAATCCACTGTTGCTACCACAATCAAAAACATTCCTTTTCCGTGTGCCTAAATGAGTTCTTCGCATAAAAATCAATAAATTTATGCCAAAGGCAAACAACACTCACCGGGAACAAATCAAGGAGACCCTCATTTGACGTGAATCTTAGTCCATGACAGAATAATCAGGATATTTCAATGATGCAAGCAATTGACTAAAGGTCAATCATACGCGGATGTTTGTTGGTGTCTTTTTTTCCACAATATGGTATTATTCTAAACTTTTCTAAACTTGTTACACATATAACTCACACTATGAATGCGAAAACGATATTTTGTCAATTCTTTTTATTTTAATAAGATTTTGCATAGCTACATTTCGATTTGGATCTTCCCCGCTTTAATTTGAAAGCATTTATTCACGTTTTGTTATTATCTCCTCGTCACTAGATTGCAATTACAACGATGTGAATACACACAAAAAGCCTTACACCATCTTTTTACCACTTTTTTGCTATTGAGCATTTTGTGTAATCAATGGACGATAGACAGGAAGCTGAAGGATTCAGGCGACAAATTAAAATCAAAGTGATTTATTCCTAACAGCAGAAAAGGACACAAATTTATTTATTGTGCAGTATCCAGAGAGTAAAAATCCAGAACAAGAGTAACGCGTAACTTATCCGAATCAGATTTGTTCAAAGGACGAACTGGTTTCAAGGCACGCGGGCGTTGAACATTCACTGCTGTACACCTCCATCGAGATTGCTTGCTTGTGCGCAGGAACATCTCTTCGTTTTTTTATCATAAACTCATGTATTTGAATGAATCTGTAGCACATCCAAGAACCAACAGCAAATTCTCTTCATGCTTGACAAATTTCAGTCAGAAAGCAGGAGCAGGATTTTGATCATTCTCTTATTTATAGTAATACAAATACTTCAGCCGTGGGGACACCACAGTACTCTTGAATGAAAAGCAAGTGGGTAAAACTAGTGAATGACTTTAATAAAAACGATTTTATTGGGATCGGTTCAATGAATACTTCAGATTAACTGTTTGATTAATAAATAATTTCAACGTTGGTTCAGAAGGCTTGCTACCAAACAAAATAAATTTACTTCCTTTCACCAACCATATTACGACGAATTTCATGTAAAAATGGACGAGTTTTTATTTTTAAATTCTAAACAGACGTAACACCCAAATTGCGATGTCAAAAGAAAAAATATTATAAATAATATCCATAAACGAATGCAAAAGTTCGAAATCATCTTTAATTATCACATCATCATCAGGTGAGTTTCCCGGCGTCTAAAAATCATATGTCCTTGATAAATGTTTCGACAAGAAAAAACGAAATTCCCCTAAAATAAAATAATCCACTAGAATCAAACTATGTGTGGATATAATTTACTGACAGTTGACCTCTGATCCCGGCTATACGCGATATATTTGATGTATAAATAGATATAGATATAGAAATATGCACCATGCATCTCAATTATCCAAATAAGAAATTTTTCTCTTTTAAACATGTAAGAATCAGGAAAAATTCTGAGGTTTTAAGATAGTTTTATGAAATTTTCAGGTTATTAAATTATAAAAATGGCTTTTTGTCAAGACCACAAATACATAAATAAATACACAAATAAGTATGAAAAGCTTTCCTAATATGCTTTGTCAACTAAGATGGGTCTGTAACAATGAAGGAATTGCTGATCGCAGTCAAATAGATAAATTTCAACGTGAGATACTCTGGGATTATAAAACCTCACTTAAATGGGTTAGCTGACTTCACAACCAATATACTAAAGATTATTCCGAAAAGTTAATCAAATTTTTAAAATGACACCATTTTTTGAAATTTCGAACTTGGTTCCATTTCGCTACTAGCAGAAATTTTGCGTGGACATAGTTTTTGTAAATGCATAACAAAACTGATCAGAGTATTGCGAGTAGAGCTTTAGAGATGTTTTTATCTGATATTTGAGTTCCGGCTACTAAGCCCAGAGGGTAGGACTTCCAGCAGCTCAAGGCTGCATATTTTTCCTTTAGAAAAATTGATTGAACATTTTTGTTCCCACTCCCGATACCTCTAGGCGGTTAAATATATTTTTGTTTAATAATAACACCGTCCAAACCTTATGTGCCAAACTGTTCTATTTGTCAATTGTAGAGATAGTACGTCGCCATCGTAATTCCAATTCATGCTTAAACTGGCTAGTGTGAATTTCAATTATAAATAAAAATTCGTATTAAATTAATCAATTTACATTAGGATTAAACATTACATATCTTACATAAAATACAGGCAAAACAAACAGAGTCAAGCAGATCATTTGGAAACTAGATAAAGGGACGCCACTGGCTGAAACAACCAAATGTAAAGTACATCGAAAGTTCAAACCAATTGGAGTTATAAAGAGAATGTTCCTGGTAAATGATAATAAAAACTTTGGCATGAGGAGTATAGGACGAAAATTTTAAGGAATAACAACGATTTGATGAAATCTCACCGCAAGTTGCACACTTTCCCTATGGAGGAGGTTATTGAAACTGCGAAGGGAGAACGAAGAATTAAAAATAGGGCTTTCGTCGTTTAAAGATTTTCAAAAATAAATCTCAAAACTCAAATGAGCAACGATCGAAACAATACATAAACCAACAATACTGACAGAATTCTGAAGATGAAGACAATAGAAAAAGATAGAACACAGAAGGTTCTCTGTTGTCAACAACAAAAGTCACGATTCATTCGCGTTTCAATATACGGCTCTATAAACATTGATCAAGCAAGCGGTATTTTTTTGAATTATTTTAAAAATATAATTTCAGCCATAATACTGAGAAAAGCCAACAATCTTTATAAACTTTATATTCTATGTAAACAAAAAAATAGAAGATTGCGCCGAAAACATGTTCCGCCAACGTGGATAAAATATGGTTCGACCAAACAAGCTCTGGCAGAAGGCATTGTGCTCCAATTCACATACACACCCACAGCTGAACAGACCTTGACCCTCCTGTTGAAATGACCGGATTGGGGGAGGACATTTATTTGTTATGCTGAAAATGTAGCACCGGCGGTCACCTTCATTTTAACTTGTTCGGCAATGCCCTATAATAGATGAGGTTTATAAATTCCTAAGTAGTGAGGTGAGGGATCTAAAAGATCGAAATGAATGAGTGCTTCCGCGCAATAGCGGAGCGTTAAGTGCAAAGAGAACCACGCAAGTGGCGATTGCAAATTGGATCAGATGGAATAAAATTAATAGATATATTGTGTGAACTGGGCTGTTTTGGCCATCCAAAAGCATATCGTGGATGTTCCGATATCAGAATGCTAAGTCTAGAAGCAAACCAAGTGGGCTCAAGTACATCGCAGTGCAGTTCTTCGAACCCTCTTGCAGAAAGGGCCGTCATTTGCGTTCGCAGTTTAACCCTGAAATTGTGTAAATAAAAAGCAATGAATTCAGAAGCATATTATATGAGTCGAACTCCCAACATTTCCCAGGGCAAATTCATACCTACATTACTGTCACAAGAGTCGAACGGAAACTGCAAGTTATTTATTATAAATTCAGTGATCACGACCCGAGACTAATTGAAATGAACCATCCTAGAGATGATATCTTCCTCATTCCGGTTAAAAATGAATGTCTTGAAACGAACTACTTGTGCAAAGTTTCAAAGAATATGTAATTTTGACTACCTGAAGGCATGTCTACCTTCCAATGACGGTAACCAATGCCAAATGTTTCCTAATGACAAGAATTCAACCAACGATGTAGTAGATCTCTTTTTGTCGAAATTGAAGGTACTGACACGATTGAGGCAATGGCAAAACAACATGGAAGGATACGAAATTTCAGCTTTTAAAACGGTGTAAAGACTTAAACGCAATTTCGAGACTACAGCCATCCCGCATTAGCTTCGATGACACCCCAAGAATGTCCGGAACTTTAACCGTTCTCACTAAAGGAGTGAAGTCAGTAACCAATGAGTGGAAAAACTTCAGAATATAAGTCCGCAGAATTCAGATGGCGTGTTCACAAAGGTGACCAAAATGTTTCGTCAGAAGCCGCGAGTGAAAAAATCGAATCAGAAAGTTGCTAGCTGTATGAACAAGACGACTCCGAATAATAATGGAAACAGAATTACAAGCGATGTCATGCGCAAGCCTGATTTGGTTGGTATGTATTTTGAAGTGGTTTTTCTACGAAATCTAAAACGAGACGATCCAGTCCAACCTAAGTTTTTTAGACGAAAGTGTCTGATCAAATCTTAACGACGAACAATTTCTTCAGTTGACACGGATTGAAAACACAATATATCGTACCGAAGACTTTACCAAACCGCCGAAGGGACCAGGGTTGATATTCTCAAGCTGAGGCTTTGTTGGAAATCATATCGACAGTTCTGTGACTGTGAGCGAACATTCTTGTGTTTCACAGAGATTTTGTCCTACGAACGATTACATTGAGGTTTTTTCTCGGTTTTGTCTCCTGTCAAAGCTTTCGTGTATTTAGACAGGAATCGTTGTTTTCAATTCTCATTGTGTCCACATTATATACTAGGGGTAACACCCCTATTAGAAGATATCTTCCAGATTTTCGCGCGAGGGTTCAACACTGGCAATGGATCTAAGGATTAGTAGCTAAATATGTCTAAATGCCCAGTAGCTCGTATTACTCAATGTTGCAACGCGTCAGTCTTAATTTTTTGTATTGCATTTTCGTTTAATAGATAGATAGATAATTTTGAATAAGGATATTCTTGTTATTGTATGTACGCATTAGGATCTTTGTTAGCATATATACATTTAGTTTCTTTTGTGTATTTGTTAATATTGAATTCTATTAGGTTGATGCAGGTGAAATGGCCGATTAAGTAATAAATTTTTAAACAGCAGTAACTTTTTATAAAGACAATTTATTCAATCAAAAGAGGTACCAAAAGATGCATCACACGTTTCCCATCGAGATAAAGTTACATTTATTCCAGTTTTGTAGAAGTCCGAGTTTCTGGTTCGAAGAAACTCCTCAAAGGCATTTTTGACAGCAGCTCCATTATAAAATCTTTTTCCTGTCAATGTTTCCAATCCATGATCCAAATGTTTCAAGAAGTGGTAATCTGTTGGTGAGAGATCTATTGAATACGGAGTGTGAGGAAGAGTCTCATAGCACAACTCGTTTAACTTTTGGGCCGTTGTTCTCGATACATGAGGCCGTGCGTTATCATGAAGCAGTATCACTCCATCCCTGTTGACAAGCCTATCAATTTATGAATCATTTCAATCCAAGGTCCATATCTTCGGATCGAAATTGTTCGAACCAATGCTTCGTTCGTTCGCTAACTGTATCAGGTCCAAATGCTTTGTTGATATTCTCCGTTGCTTCCGTTGCGATGTGCTCTAATTTAAATACGTATAGTAAAAGTAGCCGTTTTTGATTCACTTTATCTCTTTGTTTTTACGATCACTATGAAGTGTAGAATAGAAACGACTCCATAAACCAAGGTAGCAGTATGTATACTTAATAATGTCATATCATTTTCGCCGGCTTGTTCCAACATAATACACTGAAATTGCAGCCAACTTTATGTCATTGCTAAATCGACCGTTTCATCTGAAGCAACATAATTGTAGTGTTTGTTGCTTTTGCATTCCTATTTTCCAAATATTTTAAAGTAATATTTAACTTTGTAATTCGAACAGATATTTTTAAAGATATAATTGTCAGGTTCACCAATCAGGTCTGTTTAAACAGTTGTTTTTTATTTTGCTTTATGAATTTTGCTGTGTATACGTACCCTACGTTAGATCGTAATTGTGCCATTGAAAAATTGTCCTTCGGCTCGTTACAATTAAATTTTAAACTATTTTAAAAACTAGTAAAATATTAGTCAAATTGAAAAGCTTTCAAAGTGGAAATCCAAGAAAATTGATAAGTGTATGTAAAACATTCAATTTTTACTAGCAAGTTATCGCCATTTCATTTAAGGGAAATCACCTATGAACGAGTTGACAAAATAATTTCGAGAAAAGTTTTACAAGACAGCATATTGAAAAGTTATTCGAGAGACCACAGTGGCAGATCGATAGCGAGAAGCTAAAGCAGTTGACAGAACTCAAAGTAAACTAATATTCTCAAGGTCAACTAATGATATATCGATGTAAATTACCATTCAATTACCGATTGTTGCCACTTGCTGAATGAAGAGTTGAATGCTCCAATGAATCCACTGTGAGGACTACGATTTTTGGAGGAAAGCAATGCAGTTGTGCTACGTGATAATTTCTGAATACGACTATTGTTCGCCAATTTAACAAAGTCAAGGTATAAGGGGAATATCTTCGAGGATAACAAAAGGATGAAACATCACACAGAAGATGGCACATTGCCAAAACGCGTTTGGGAGCAAGACAAAGAAACAGATTGAGAAAACTCGAATTTCGTTTGGAGAACAAGCAAACGCTAAGAAAGGAGCTGCTGCCGGAAACCAGTGAAACTTATATGATATATATATATTTTTTGTAGTCTCTGAAAAATATTCTGTCGAATATTCTTAAGAGATATAGTCAGCGGACACAATAATTTCAGAACACAACACAACACAGACACAACAATCAATGCAGATAATGACAGAACGGTGAAAACAAAATTTTGTGGCATCATCCAGGTCTATAGAAAAGCAACGTGTACGCGTAAGATGATTCCGAACTTATGCAACGAATTCTCCCTTCTTTATGGCTATATCATACGGACAGCACATCACGGTGCTTATGCTTATCTTTAGGCGCCGAAAAATGAAATATAAGCACCTCGACTGTTGACAGAAAACATATAAGCTTCGTCTACAATTTCAGAAATTTTTGGTAGATCAATTTTTCCATTTTCACTTACAACATTGTAAGTGATTTATACCCTTGCTAAGCTAACTCAGCGAAGACTAATGTGTGCGGAAGTTCTGATCAAATTTGTCGAATATCTCGAAAGTGAATTAATATTTAGAAAGATGGAAAGAGCTCAAGCTGGTTTCGAACACGCATTCCTGCCGAAACTTCGAGGGTATAAATCAAAATAAAAATGGAAAAATTGATCTACCAAAAACTTCTGAAATTGATAAAGCCAGACCAAAGGCAATTCGGAAAATAGGAGAAGTTCAAAGCTGTAGAGCAATATTCATAACTAGTAAATAACCAGTCGACATCCACCTAAGCTGGTAGTGCCAATCGATGCGTCCCGACCTGTGAGTTGGCACCTGACGAGAAGCGGCAGGGATGCCATGGAAATCAGCTTGAGCTCTTTCCATTTTTCTAAATATTGGTCTACAAGTAAAATACCTTGGAGTAGCATTAGGTAAAAGCTATCTTGCACAAATAGGAGGGGTGAGACGGAGAAATACAGCAGCGCTTTTCTCAATGAAAAGCCTAGTGCGAAAAACTTGGTCCCTTCTAAAGGGATTTGGATCGAATTCAACCGATAGTGGAAGGATTGCATTGAAAGTGGACACACAAACGGCAACAAAAAACTTGAACGGTAGAATTTATATATTCTTGGACGGCACTGCAACCGGTTGCCTTTAATCGCGTAATAACGCAAATATTGCAGGATTGTAGGCAGGCCTTTAAAACCCACAACGATCAGAGCAGACATTAAATAATCGCGAGTCACTGGACACAGAGGTGTGGATGGAAACAAGAACAAGCGAATATGGAAACAAGAACTGCATCAGCAGAAAAAATGCGCCTACGATAGACACGGTCAAAGTGTGAGTAGCAATGACCAAAAAGAAGCTAAATGAAACTATTTGGAACGAAGTAGATACCGCTTGGAATTACAGGAAGGCCTCTTTTATTCATTATTTTCTGTCAATTATTTTTCTAATGACGAAACTATTGAAATTATCCATAATAATAAAAAAAATAAGACGTAAATAGCAGCGTTAAATAATAACAGAGCGAATACTTTATCTATTATTCAAAATCTGCTAGTTTGTGCTAATGCACATAGTTGAAAATAAAGCTTAAATAAGATACATGTTGAATGAAAGTTTGCAGCACCTACCTCTTGTATAGTGTTTTCTGGTTTCTTGGTGGACATGTTTAAAAAGCGCTCTTGTGATTGACAAAATTTTTCTGTTTTCTTATCAAATTTTTTCTTGTTTTCTTTTACTCCTCCAATTTGTTTTTTCCGAAAATCTTCTAATGGTTCAATTATTTGTTCATGCGCGAGTTGGAGCTAAAAAATTCATTGTAATGAAAAACAATTTATTAAATTACACGTTGGGAATTTTAACGGTAAGGGTTTATACCATATTATCACGTTCATCTTCTATATTCTCTATTAATTTTCCAAAATGCCTTAAGCTATCGCTAATAACTTGTTCATCATCTGTTTGAGCTGAACCAATGCATTCGAAGTTGAAGTCTTTCAGGCTTTTCGCTAACGTACGTTGTTTCTGTGATAGCACTAAAATTCAAAAAGAAAAAATTATTAAAATTAATCCATCTAGGTGGCGATTGTTTCTTAAAATTATCAAGTTTTCAATGTAAATTATCATAATTAAGATTATTAAACATAAATAAAAAACAACTTCAAACCCGTATGCACGGCTTGTTAATGAGGATAGAATACAACTTTAACGATTACGTGGAGATTAACAAAACATAAAATGGTGTGTCGTGCATCAATAGAGAAATCCACAATTTTCAGCGGCTGGCTCATTCTATTCACGAAATGCGCATAGTTGTAGCAGTTGATATGGACACAACCTCGTTGCGCGTAATTGCAATTTCTCCTCAATCGTCGACCTTCAAAAAAGTGGTAATGCGAATTATAACTTTCTACTATGACTGAACCAATTGTCAAATTGTAGCTGATTCTGTGCACACGCATTAGTAGGGTATATCAACTGCATTACATAGTAAATAATAAAAATTGAAATGACTGTATGCTAGGTGGTTCTTTAGATTGGAATGTATTGTTTTTTTTTAAAGAATACAAAGTACGCTTTTTTTATAATTTTTCATTAAAAATCCAACGTGTACTAGTTTGATTGAAATGTTTTTATTTTTTTCAACAGCACCTTATGATGAGAACTGAAACCAAGTGGAACATACCATTTTAAAGTTCCATTCTTCAGTTGAATATACCAAATATTTTAGGTATTCAGATGATGTTTCATCTCTCCTTCATTTGACACAGAAATACCACATTCGTTGTGTTGTATACTTCACCGGCAACTGGAGTCACTACGAAGTTGGTAAACTTCTTATATTTAAAGATATCTACTCCTTTATTGTTGCCTGTTAATTGGCTGTCTTTGGAATTGTACATGGCTGTCAATGACGACTTTCCGACGCGGTTGAACTTAATACAGTTGGTGAAGAAACGGTGGAGTGAGTTTTGATAATCAAAATCTATTGACGCCTCATTAATATTTTATAGGATAACTATGTATTTGATATTTGCATAATTGCAAATGCGACGGTCTTGTCTTTCATTTTTAATTTCTTTCGATATTTGAGTTGATTGATAAAAGTTCAAATTTACCATAACAATTTTTTTTTTTCAGTTCAATTACCAAAAAAGTCAAGAAGTGAAAAATATCGAAGCCCTTGTCTTTGCGACGATACAAACTTTAGATACCTTCAATTAATAGGTATCTTAAGTTTGCATGGTTGCAAACGCAACGGCCTCCAAGATTTACTATTGTTGAATGTTTTTTGGAAAAAACTCGTGAATTTTACTCGCAATTATGAATTATTTCGACTCTGCTAGGTTTTCATTTCAGTTCATCTAACAAAAATATATAGTGGATAATTTCGACAGCGAAGTTCTCAAAGTTTCAAACACCTCATTTTATTGGGGCTCAAAAGGCTGATAATTAGACGTTTAATGCCAATCAAAGGACAATTCAAGGATATTTTATCAATTGCTTATTTTAAGCGACAATTTATAATTATTATTGCATATTAAGCATATGACTAGCATTCAGGAATGACAGCTGTAAAGTAAACTGTAGCGTAGCCTTAGGATGTTCTTTAAACTTACTTGGTTTGAAAATAGTTCATGGTTTTCTGATATGCGCAAGACTATTGCTGATCAATTATATTCAAATTATTAGGTCAATAAAAGCAGAATGTTATCGAATCTTTGAAGTGAATTAAATTTGAAGGTCAGCAAAAAGGTTTGTTCAGCGAAGATAAAAATTTCTTTTTTGCCAGGTAAATACACCAAGGCCCTCCTAAACTATTTTTAATATGGCAAATGGTGAGACAAACACTATGGACTCTTAATACTGTAAATAGGTGGATATTCCTTCATCACATGAAATTAAATCTAAATCTCAAAAAAATTTCCACGCACAATTTGTTTATCGCTGAACAAGAGGGTAGTGTCTACGGTTAATGTGCAGATAAAAGTTCTTCTAGAAGACTTCTTCATAAACGGGGTAGGGTAATTGGGATAGCCCTGGCAAAAATGTATTGAAACCAGGAAAGACGTGTGTTTGGACTCGTTCTACTCCTGCCAAAAGATCTATCCACTAAAATAAAATAGCACTTTTTAAAAGAATTCAAGTTTTGAAAAAGTGCAAATAGTCTGAAAACAAACAAACCGTTAACAGTACTTCTTAAATATTTTGTGAGTTAAGACATAGAAGGAAACAAAGAAATTAAAATCGCCGGAATCGCTTTATACAAGTGTAGAAAGAAACTGAAGGACACTTCAGTTGATTGAAGGACTTATTTATTGATTGACAATGTATGAAAATTTACCACTGAACTTTACAAAAAAGTTGATTCAGAGCACTATTCAGGGTAATGAAATGTCTGCTATCGTTTCATCTATCTCTTTGCTCTATTAGGAGTGAGACACCAGCATTTGATAAAGGCGATACGAGTTCAAAGAAATTACCAGGCTACCTCAGTAACGGTTTACAGGGGTTTGGTAAGTTTAAAAACCAACACTAAACCAACAACCCTGAAATAAATTGGAACTCCTAAGGAGTAAGTACCATGTAAAGTAGCAAAAATTATCCAAAACTTTATTGCAGACAGCATTGCAACAAAAAGTAAAAAGTTAAAACTTCAAAAGTACTGTTACAAATTTTCGTTCAAATCTACATAGTTAGTCTCTATATCCTACGAAATACCGATATCGCCATTAAGTTATAAATGATAAAGGACGCATCCAAACGCCCGTACGAATTCATTAACTGCACTTAACTGCAAGTATTTATAAGTACTAAAAAAATTACTACGGTACTATTTTCTTAAACCAACTAAAGCATTCGCGTCAACATGTATGTAACATTTTATAGAAGTTCATCGTCCGCTCCATCGAAATACAGGAAGTTTGAAAAGAGATTTACTGAAGACAGAGACGGAGTTCTTCATTATGAATCTGGCTAGCCGGAGCAATTAAAGGAATGTGTAGAGTCGAAATGGGTGCAATTTGAATAGTTTATTTTTGTTATATAAATAATTTTTAATAGGTTAACACTGTTTCATTTTTCATTAAAATATTATACATTAACAATATATACAGTTTCGTTGCAATTAGTTTCTGATATATAAAATAAACGTATAGAGCAGGCTATTGGAAATAAAGTTTCAATGTGAATGGATTAACACCTTTGCACTCGTATGTCACACTGGAGGTGACAATACTAATTTACTCGACAACTCGTATGTCACACTGGAGGTGACAATACTAATTTACTCTACAACTCGTATGTCACACTGATGGCACACAGGCGGAGATGGCGGACGTGGTAGACAATAACACTAACTAACAGTAAAATACATTGCGGCATTCGAGATCTTACACAGTAATATTTTGTCAAGTTTTGTTAGTCGAGTGTAAGTCATACATAGTAATAGTTCTCTTTGTATAATTCAGTACATATATATTTCCCCCTCAAAATGGATTTTGATGGATTAGTGGCAATCAGTCAGGCTAATAACAGTGAATTTTAATTTACTAATATAGATGTGCGAGATAATAAATAATAAATGAAATAAATATACGTTGAATTCTACCACTGTAAATTATTTTAATTCATTTAGTTAAAAATAATAACAAGTTGACTCGCAACAACTTTGAAAATAAATCGAGTGCAAAGGGTTAAACACCAAAAATTTTATCCTCATGATATCCACCGAAATCCCATTATATGATTAAAACTTTACGAAAGTCGAGGCATAAATAAATTTCTCGAGGCATAAATTTCTTATAAATAAATTTAAAATATTTAAAGAAGAAGAACCTTCAAAATAATTTCCTTGTTTGGAACAGTTCGTTCGCGTGTTATTAATTTCGATTTCGTTATTTTATCTGAAAAGGGAGGAAAAAATAAAACATGAAAAGTTCCGAAAGTCAATGTGGTTGAATGGAGCAAATTTAATCGAATCAATTTTTAATCATGATAATAGCCACCTTTATCCTTTTGACTTTTGAATTATAGGTATGAATCTGCTGTTTGCATCGTTGGAGTCCATGGAAAATGATTTCGTTTCTTTTTTTGTTTGTGGCTTTATTGGTACGTACAATATATATTTCAAAAATACGTATCAATGATCATTTATAAAAATAATGCTAATGATCCTTATTCCTTCTAATACAAGGCCATTGATAAAAGGAATTAACAAAATTAAAAACGCATCTTCCCTTGCAATACTATTTTTATTTAGAACAGCGCCTGAAAACACTGCAAATCAAACAATTTTTTTAGCTGGATTTAATTCTTTCAAAAAAACTAAATGATTTATGAATGATAGTGTTTTTCTAAAGGTATAGAACTTTAAGTTGCCAACAATTTTTAATGCAGCGTATGATGTGACGGCTGTGTGACATACGGAGAAAGTCACTGGTTGGTTTGCTTTATGGGCTGGTGGAATCATTGGGTAATAGGTCTGGAAAAATGCAGCTGGAAATAATATTACAGTCAATGGTGTCCGCTATAGAGTCATTATTAATGACTCTCTCATGCCAGAATTGATTCGCAGTAATTCAAGGAACCTCTGGTTTTAACAAAAAATTGCGACGGGGCCATACAGCTCGAGAACTTATTGCATTTGACGAATACATAATTTCTCGTTTTGGACCAATGAACTATCCTGCAAAATCTTGTGATTTAACACCGCTGGACTTTTTCTTGTGAGTACACGTCGAATCACTCGTCTACGCCGACAGACCCGTGGCACTTGACCATTTGGAAGACAACATTCGCAACGTTATTGGCGCGATACGGTCCCAATTATTGATTAGGGTAATCGAAAATTGAACCTCCTCCGCGCCAGTCGTGGCGCTCAAATGCCCCAAATCATATTAAAACAAAAATGAAAGAGAATTATCTTTCCAATAATCAAACCAATAAAATTTTATGGCAATCAAAATAATTTACCCGTATTAAATTTCATTTCAAAGTTCTATATTCTAACAAAACACCCTTAATTAGAAATATAAATATTTGTAACCAATTTTTTGTTGGCATCAATGAACAATACACTATTAAAGAAAATTTAATCCCTAGGATGTCCACTTTGGTGTGTTGGTACCTGGAAAATGTTAATCCACTTTTTCGTTGATTGAAGTGTTTCAAAATTATATTTAAATTTAAACTATACATTTATTCGCTTTAAAAATGAGGCTGATCAAATTTTTAGTCAATCAATCAATCATTATCCATTCTTAGGGTGATTTTTTATTTTTGGGGAAACGACAGCTGTTTCGTGCCGATATGGTTCTTCTTTTTCCCTAATAATCAGAACAGCTGCCTGTTATCAAATAGAACACTGAAGAAGAGATCAGATCAATTCCGCAATAACTGTCTCTTCGCCAAAATAAAAAGTAACCTAAGAATGGAAAATAACAAGAATTATTTAGTTTTTCAAAGAGTTGCAAACATTCAAGTCAACAAATGAAGGATTTGTTCTGTAATAATCAAACTTCAGGTCTCTTAACATGATTAATTTTGACAAAATTCATCGAATGTGGTACAATCTTTACCTATGACATAAAAGACATGAAAGACCTTCACCTCGTCTCTGATTTTGCTTTTGAGAACAAATCATAACATTTTCTCAAAATTATCTTTTCAAATGGGAACATTTACGTTTCAGCGGATTTTGCAGCAAAAAGAATTTTCCTTTTTGATATATTTATATTAAAAACTAAATTTTGACAGGATTCTAGGGAAGGCTTTGTAATAAAACACTTTATCGAGTAGTTCATAGCCATAGCGTTATCATCAAGTGTTACAGTATATTTATTTGTATTGATTATAAAAGTATCAGGGAGTTCCTGCTTCTGGGAATTTTTCCGTCAAGTGAAGAAATTCATCTTGCACAGCGGCGTTTGTTAAAGTGAAGTATAGTGAATCGGCTTTTTTATCAACAAACCGAGGCTATTTTTATTGTCATGATAGTTTCGAGGTAACATGACGCATATATTTAAAAGTTAATCGTGTTTACAATTCAGAAGCATTTGCAGAGGATATTCTTATATATAACCATACATGAAAAGGAATAGATAATCGTACTTAGGCTAATTCAAAATTTACTCTAATGATGTGTTTTTATGCACACACTAAGATTTAGCTCTAGTTTGCATTCCTTCATTTGCAATCAAACAAAAACACTTCTTCCACTTTTACACTTTCTACAAATAGCAAATCGATCTTGCGATATATTCAAACGTGTTTAGACTAAAAATAGTAAAGAATATTTGAAATACGCAGAAAGCAATTCTTGAGATATTCTGGAGCTAGAAACGTACGATACAAAAGCTAATGACAACCGAAATGTTAGCTAATAGTAACATGATGCTCCGAGCCATGTGAATTTCCATTGGTTTGCACTGCGAATAAGATGGAAATGATAACCTTATCTGCGATTGCACACTGGCTATGGTGTATGGTATGCGATTTCCTTGATCGCTTAAAAGGGAAAAGAATCTTGGTGGTAGTTCTTCGTCGGGTGCAAACTCACGAAACGCTAAAACGTTTGTATTTTGCAAAGCAAACAGTTTTTACAAATGGATTTGTTATCGACTAATTTCACAAAATTATACATAACAATCATCACTCTTTCACGATAAAGGTTACAATTCTATTTTCCAAATTTCTAATATTTGGATGAACGGAATGCGAAGGCTAAATGTGAAGGAATTCCAACCAACTTGTACTTATTGGTAAGCAACATTAGTACTCTGCCGTTGAGATTTCATAGTAATATTTCATAACCAACACAAAAATCATAATTATTAGATTGTTTATGGTCATCATTTATCAGCACTTCTTAAGCAACTTCTGCCCCAGTTTAAAAGTAAATGGCACTAAAGGTTGTATTTCACCTTGCCCTGGGATGTGATCTATTGATGGCGTAAGGTGAAAGGGCAAGTTTGGCTCAAACACAGCAAAAGTCTTATGACCAAAAGCATAAGCCTACTCTGTTTTTATCTGTAAAAATAAAATTCTGAAATTCTTGTTCTTCTGTGCGGTTATCTATTCATTACAATAAAATTATTTTGGATATTCTCTATAAAACATACGCAGTCATGTAGTTGGTGCTATAGTAGGAAATTCCAGGATTTTTAATATATTTTTCTGTACAGTGATCTGAGTATGCATTTAGTGAGATAAAATTTCTATGTGTCGGAAGTGGCCAAAATTAAAGAAATTTAGGAACCCGTGCACGAGTTTTGCCGTATGATCAGGATGTTTCAACGGTTCAATCGACACCAGGAAAAAACTTTTTTCTTGCTAGTTTTTTCCCGTCCGAAAAAAGTAGTAAAGACACAAGGATTGATTATACGTGCAACAATAAGGGTCCGGGAAGAACATCTTCCATGTTGCTGAGCCCAACGCAATTTAACTTTGCAGTAGATTCTAGTTGTATAATTTTGTATCTAGAAACGTCTTTTGCTCGCATATTATTTGCTTTTTTTATTTTGCTATTTAAAATTTGTTTTTATTTGTTAAGAAAGCAGAAAACGAATTCCTATTCGATACAAAGAGGAGTTCAAGGTGGGGTCAGGACAATTGCAAAAGACTTTCTCTTAGAGTCTTCTAATCGCTCTCCTGGACTGTCACCAAACCAATGAGGCATTAGACTTTTCTCAAGTAGTCATTAAAATTTATAGTGCAAATTTATTATATAAGACTGTATATATAAATATTTTGCAGGCTAATTACAAGAAATTACAGGCAATTGTACGCGGTCTTTGATAAGAAACAGATTAAATACTTAGCAGGATATAACATAGCTGAATATTTCAGACGTCTTTAATCCCATATCTGTTTTTTGATATCCCACAGTCGTCCATACATTGCAATCGACTAGAAATTACGCAGATTTAAAGAGACACCATATATGATCAAAACACATGGACTTTTCAATTTAACAAGGTATTTAAAATTGTACTTTTTAGATCCAATGGCCATGATTCGGGACGTCAAGTAATCAAATATTTGGATATTAATTTCGACTCCCCTAGGGTACGAAGATTCTTTTTATTTTCCGCTTGATCTAATTCTTAGAATAATACTCGTATTACTCTTTTTGAACATACCGCATTCCCTCGCGCAGAGTGCATCGGAGTTCGTCGCCTCCCTCCCAAACGCCTCCCCTGTCAACCTGAGGGCCATACTTATAGATTGATGTCTGTTGGAAGACTCTTTGTGTTATTTATAGTTTAGTTTTTACGAATACTACAATTTCCTCAAAACTTTCTATTTGGTGTCAATCGATGTCTTGAAAAACAATCAAATACTGTGACGATTTATCGAGTTACAGTGACGTTTGTCATAAAATTTTGACAAATCGTTAATCTGAAATATATTTCTAATAATCTATAAAGGTCTTTATCTTAGAGGTCATGCTACAACTTAACTTTTTCAATCTTACTGGTATTACCCTTCTTGTAACCTTACTGGTATTACCCACCTTTTTAAAACTCGCTACGCCCCTCACTTAAAGGTATTTCCCCTATACCGGCTGTTGGTTGTTATACTACTGAGCATTTCCAACAGATGTAAACAAATGTTTCCGTTTGTTTCACTTTGATCTCAGGATGAAAAGGATAAACATCATCCTGAATAACATTTGTTTGTGTCCATTTGGAAATAAATTTTGTTTTTTTTTTCAATTGGTATTTTGATTTAAAGCTGCGGCGACAGGTAGGTAAATTTATAAAGCATGGTGTTATTAGCCTTTCTTCATGATTAGTGACGTGTTCCAGTTGATGTTGGTTTTAAATTTAAAAGCTTAAAATAAAGAGGCTTATGTTC
This sequence comes from Stratiomys singularior, assembly GCA_954870665.1. NCBI lineage: Eukaryota > Metazoa > Arthropoda > Insecta > Diptera > Stratiomyidae > Stratiomys > Stratiomys singularior. The sequence goes on from OX940881.1 coordinate 64,533,981, forward strand.
GAAGACAACCCCTCTTGGTGGCGAATGTGGAGATGACCAGTATGAAAGTAGTGATGTTGTTAGTCCCGGTTACAATATCAATGTCCAATATCAATTACTCAGATGATTCAGCTGATTTTAGCAGTATGGATTAGATTCTGCTTCTTGAGCTTTGAAGCAGCTCCAAGGTAGACATATTTACATCGACCAGAAATCAAGGGATTTTTAAAACACCAAATTTCTTCGAGCATAACAGTAGATATCGCAATGTTGACGTAGAGGTACTTCTTTTCATAGAAATTTTGTTCTGGCTTGTTCAAGAATAAGTTCTTTGAGGAGTCAGTGTACTAAACAATTCTTTATGCCACATAAAGTGTTTTATACCTACAATCGTAGACAAGAAAAACATTTTTTTTGGTATAAATATTATGACTGGGACAAACGTCCTACCTCGTTATAGAGATTATTGGTCGTTTTATATGCTCGTACATTTTATGGCTCGAAATCGTTTTGATTGGCTTTTAAGAAATCTTTTTATAAAAGATAATATTCTTTCACCGAAACGCGGTGACATAGGTTTTGATAAACCGTATAAAATTAGGCTATTTTTAAAGAAGCTCAGCGACACTTTCCATAGACGAATCAATAATTTTCTTCAGCGGTAGATCGGTTTGAAAGCATATATCGAAAACATGCGCATAGAAAGGGGATCTAAGGTATGGGTGAGAGCTTCAGTAAGCGAATACGTTAATTAATTCAGAATTTAAAGTGGAAAAGTCGGTCAATCGCCGGATAAATCTAGGAAGCCAAGTCATTAAATATTTGACAAAGTCACTTTTGAAGAAGAATCACCGCGTTAATTTTGTTAACTATTTTTTGTCCTTAACATTATTACGTGAAATGAAGCAAAAATGTGAGAAGAGGAAGACATGGAATACCAAATAACCTTACAAATCTTTAGCTCGTGGATAATATTACTGGAGTGTGATGAAGGACGACATTTTTTCATGAAGTTGATGGACAGAGAGGTGGTAATGCTTGCTAGCAATTTCCAGTCATATATCTCTACGAAAACTGTTGAACGTAGAATGGCTGATGGAAGCTGGCATATAATTCAATGTCCTGAAGTTGTATAAAACTACAGCACATTTATGGGATAGTTGACAAATCCGACCAGTTTAATAAAACATAGAAATAAACAGTCAAACTAAAAGAGAGTGGCACTGAATTGTCTGGCACTTTATGGAGACAGCGGTATTTCATGGTTTCATTATTTTTACGGAAAGAGCACAAGTGAAAAAATGGAGCCAGAATCGTGTCAGAGGAAGACTCAGTGCGAAATCGCCGACAGTCAGTTAATATAAAAAACGATGTTCTTTTAGAGGGAAGGTGAGACAAAACACACCAAAAGCCTCTTCATGGAACATCAAGGAGATGTGCAGTTAGATGTGAAGTTAGGCTCTGCCCAACTGAGCAAGGGAATTACTTTGCCAAATTTTACACCAAAAAAAATGTTTAAGTAACAAGTAACCACAAAATAGTTTAATAGTTTTAATAAATCATGTTTTCTTTTATGTAATCGAAAGTTTTTAATTTTTTATATAAAATAAAAGAAGTGATTTTTGTCATCTTCGGTATTGTTGCTGCTTAATGGTACACCATTTATTAGTAACAAGAATATAAACATAAGACAATAAGAAATTGGAATTTTATCGCACTTGGAGGTGTTTGCAACTGTTCACTATAAGAAAGAGCGTGAACTGTTCGAAACCTAAAATTCTGACCGGAAAGGGTTACATAAAACATGTTGCATCATTCCTTCCTGTATCTTCTACCATTCCTTCCTGAACAATCCAACTGGAAGTTATTGTCGGATGGGCACGACCAAGAGGGTTGGAGCTGCACTCGAGAACGATAATCTTTCCGGCTCGGTGCAGCTAAGATCCATCAAAACCAAAAAATTTACAAAACTTTCTGCCGGCGAGGAAAATCCATTTTATACCCAAGAACCAGAAAAATCTGAAGAAGGACTTCAGTCAAAATGGAATATCTTCTTCATATCAAGACAAGGAATAAATACAATTGGTAAGAATAGATTATAAGGGTTAAAGATTGTTTTTGCATAGGACAAGATATTACTTGTTCCGGTGCTTCGGAAATGCGTTTGTTGGTAACTAGGGTGCGTTTGTAAAACAATAGAATTAAGTTGTAATGTTTCAGTTTTATTAGTCAGATAAGTATGCAGATTTTTATTATTTTATGAAGGTTAACACAAATGAAATTGCTGAGGATTAGGTTAGATTTTGTATAAAAGAAGAGAATTTTTGTTAATAAAGACAGAGTAAAATCAGCAGCGAGCGTTTTACTTCACAAGTCCGTGTTGAATACCACAAGGTCAAGGCTCGCAATAATTCCTGGACTAGTGTTTCCAAAGCCAGTGGCGATAAAAAGAGCACGCAGATTAGCCCTGCTACTAATTGGAGAACACGTGACACTTGGATTATAGCTTCCTAAGCCAGTTCACGTTGCAATCTAATAGTAGTCAGATTTACTCGCGTTTACGCCAGGCCCATTGGAAACATCAAATTCGATTCCGGCGTAAACAGACATGTTCCTAAATCATTCACGTTTTTGGCTTGGCCACAAGATAAACTCCGACAATCACTTTTCAACATCCAATATTTAAGCGAAATAGCGTTACGGCGGTTGATACTGACAATCAAACTTGATTTGCTGACTGACAAGCAAACCAAGAAAAATCCCCAGTACATAGCCTACGAAGTAAGCAACGACAATGAAGATGTCACAATAGTCATGTGGTTAGAAAATAAAACTATCTACTAAGATTTCAAGAACATGAGAGGAAAATAACTAATCAGGAGTATAAAAGGGATTTATATAAGTCGAAAGACCATGATGGTATAATCATGTAATAAGTCGAATTGATTGACTGTATCAGACTTTGAGATATTATAGGACATCTATTAAATCCAAAAAGTAGATTCTTCGGATATTTTTCATCCATCGAATCTAGTAATTGGTACGGTCGAAAGTAACAAATTGGTATTTTACATTCATAATAATAAGAAATTAACTTTGCTCCACTACCGTAACTTTAATTTTACACTTTAAAAACTACAATTTGTTTGCCTTATCATGGAGAAGGGAAGACGACGATTGTGCACACAAAGGAAAAAAATCATTATTTAAAAGAAGTCAAACATTTTTTTTTCTTTACATACATATTACTTTCCGAGTCCCTTTTGTATTTTTTAAATATTGGGTCTATAACTTAATTCGTGCGGTTTGCTAAGAGATGGTGTAACTTGTATATATTACATCGTTCCAATATTCCGAACCTGCGTTGGAAAGCTACTGTCATTGTATGTCTTTCGGTGTATGTCATTCATTTGAAGCGTTAACAACAATAATTTTTTTTCACTCAAATATGTCGAACTTTGTTCCTGAAAAAGTGTTTTTGCGGGGAGTTCTTCTTCATTACTTTAATATGAAGAAAACTACTGCCAAAAGTCATCGTATTTTGGTGGAAGTTTATGGTGAACATGCTCTAGCTGAGCGAACCTGCCAAAAGTGGTTTGCACGATTTAAAAGTGGTGATTTTAGCTTGGAAGATGATGAACGTCCTGGGCAGCCAAAAAAGTTTGAAGATGAAGAACTGGAAGCATTACTCGATGAAGATTGTTGCCAAACACAAGAAGAGCTCGCAGAATCTTTGGGTGTCACTCAAGCAGCCATTTTAAAACGTTTAAAAGCAGCTGAATATATTCAAAACCAAGGAAATTGGGTTCCACATGAGCTCAAGCCGAGAGACGTCGAAAGGCGGTTTTGCATGTCCGAAATGCTGCTGGAACGCCACAAAAGGAAGTCATTTTTGCATCGGATAGTTACTGGTGTTGAAAAATGAATCCATTACGACAACCCCAAGCGCAAAAAATCATATGTGAAAACCGGCCAACCAGCCAAATCAACGGCAAAGCCGAAAATCCATGGCGCGAAGGTAATGCTCTGTTTTTGGTGGGATTAGAAGGGTGTGCTGTATCTGTCAATGGAGCACGCTACCGAACACAATTAATCCGTTTGAAGAGAGCAGTAGCCGAAAAACGCCCGTAATATGCCACCAGACACGAGGCAATAATTTTCCATCATGACAACGCTCGGCCCAACGTTGCACTTCCGGTTAAGAACTATTTGGAAAACAGTGGATGAGAAGTTTTACCCCACCCGTCTTATAGCCCAGACCTTGCCCCTTCTGACTACCATTTGTTCCGATCGATGCAGAACGCCTTCACTAGAATACGGTTCACATCAGAGCAGGATATCAAAAATTGGCTTGATTCATTCTTGGCTGCCAAGCCGGCGCAGTTCTTCTGGGATGGGATCCACAAATTGCCAGAAAGATGGGAAAAGGTCATAGCTTCAGATGGGCAATACTTTGAATAATACTATTGTACATGTTTTTCTTAAATAAACGTTCAAATTTTGAAAAAAAAAACCGCACGAATTAAGTTATAGACCCAATATGAAAAATTTATAAGAACAGTTTGATATAAATAACAATTTAAAGAGGAAAGGTTACTGATGGTTTTTGGTCCATTTCGAAAAAATGGTAAATGTTCTGTTCCAGCTGCAGAGGAATATTCCGACGAGTGGAATGAAAGTTTGGTAGTTCTTTTGCTAAAAACCAAATGACAATAAAATTATAAAATATATTATATTAAAAAAAATCTGTAGTTTAAAGTTTAACATATCTTCCCCGCAACGTATTTTTGAAAATTTATTGCAGCTTCGCTTCAAAAGTATATCATCCGAAGGACTCCGTATTATGATCGGATGTTCTAAATGCATTGTAATGATACAATAAATTTAGAATATCCGATATTTAATCAATGTTTTGGCTGAACAATTTTAATTCGGGATTGAAAAACAGAATCTTTTTGGCACATTTCAATAATTTTTGGTAAAAGTGGTTTACGGTATGATGCAAGCCTGGTATTTTTGCATAGTTTTGAGTTTCTTAACTTTAGCACACTATTAGAGCAATGACTGAAGAAGTCCATTTAACCATTTTGTAGAGCCTCGGCAAGTGGCACGACACATTTTGATAGCGATTCGTTACATATTGTTCCAAAAATCACACAAATTTTAAGCGCTTAGCCAAGTATAGCCCCTAAAAAGTCAGTAAATCTGCCAGAAATAAAATGGGCTTTATAATTTAAAATTTATTGGATCATTGAATCATATCACAAAGATAACCTGGAACGTGCTTATTTAATTTTTATTTAAGACAAAAGTTAATTTTCACTGGAGGTGCGACAAATAATTGCTCCCAAACGTATTCCCGAATAATAACTCCTGGCATTCGAGTATTTGCCTCTAATTTGGTGTAACGAGTCAATCGCTCATATTTTAAATAATTTATTAATTTACTGAGTTATTAACAACAAATAGATCCGTTGCTTTCTCTTTCACCGCCATTTTTCGGTCGTCTGAAGAAATTCATGATGCAGAAAAAAGCAGATCATTATCAACTTGTGAAATGAAGAACAATTTACTCCATGATTTCAATCCGAATAAAAATCGTATTAACGCGAATCCAAGTGTTAATGCTTGAACTAAACATTTATCCATTATAATTACTAGAGCTGGGGCAAATCATCGACCTCAAGTGATCAAGTTTCTTCAGAAAGTCGTCTAAGCTCATGAAATCGATAATAGGAGCGATGACTTGCTTTCATCTCTCTAAATTATGTGAACATTTTCAAAGAACGCGTTTTGTTATTTGGCGCAACCTTAGATCCACGTTGTCGCGGGTAGGTGTAAAATTTGGCAAGCGCGGCAAAACCGTGCCATACTTGGCGGTATAAACTGAAGGACAAATTAAACAATAAGAGACGGTTTTTGTAAGCCGGTCAAATTGCGATGAAAATGATGAGCAAGAAGAAAGAGAAGACGAAAATATTAAGTCGGCTACGATGGCATCATATCCACTGTTGATTGCTTCGTGAATAGTTAATTATTCGCCTAAGTTTTGACCTCCACAAGAATTGCGGATCTCTAGCTAAATTCGCAATGGCAAATTGTTAACCTGCATAAAGTGGGCATCTAACAGCTAAATTTTTATTGTTGCTAATAATTGCAATGACATTGCTGATATGAGATAGATTGTTTGACCTACATTTGTTATCGTGAAAAAAACTTTGTATCCAGCCAAATACAGCACACACAATACCTCACATATAGTAGCATCCTATACGGAAACCTGACTTTATTTTAAAAAAAAACTTGCGGTTTGGGTTACGCAGTGTTAATAATTTTACAATTTTATTACATTATGCAGAGGTGCTAATCCATTTCTTGATTTTCTAGCTTTCAGAACATTTCGCTTAAATGATTCACAACTATAGAATTCAAATTTCTCGAGAATTTTCCATTCAATGAAGTCAATGCGGAAACCAATAATTTAGATTTGAACTTTTAGTTTGATTAGCTGAGAATCTATTTGAAGGAATATTTGAAGATCCAAATGATATCACGAACAACAAATTCGCAGTATCACCGACTGGCTAAAAATTGCTCTGAGAAAAACCTGGAAAAATTCTGCAAAACGTTGCCTGGACGACCTTATTACTGAGAAAGTTAACCAAGTGAAAGTGAGAAAGTTAAACCAAGTGAAATTTGCAACTTTAAAGTGCGTTTTTTTTCACTTTTGGAATAAGTTTCGACTCTAATGATTCTCTACTAGGTTTTCACTCCACTCAAATCGCCGCAAATGTCAAAAAGTGAAAAAAAAAACTAAGGACCGTTTCGTTTGCCACGATAAAAACTGCACACATCTGTGAAGAAAGGCCTCCCTTTAATTGAGGTTTTTCATAGAATTCGATTCGGCACTTCACAGCTCTAGGCTTTTTCGCTAGATTCTCTAGTAGCCATAGGATCGTATTGCAGAGTATTCTGGTAGCCAGAGGATCGTATTCCATAAAATGACGATCTTTTGATTTCTGTGAAAAATTGTAGAATTTGTCCGTTCCTAGATTAATTTTTCAATATAAATATTTAAGCACTGTAACTCTTGCGAGTAGGCACGCCTTCAAACATCCCAGAATAGAAAGACACCAGTTAATTTTAAATCACTCAGATTTTAAATATTTAGTTTAAGGAAACGTTTTTTAGGAAACGTGAAGGCACGGTTATCCGTCATATCATATTACCATATACCTCGGGGATCTGTTATAATTTGAAGGTCGAGCCTATTGCTGAAACTTTGTATTTCTTATAAACTAGTCAGAGTGGATTACTTGGTAAAGAGTCATCAGTGCGTAAATAGTTTTCAAAAGTTGTATTCTGTTGCATTTTCCTTCATTTTATTACCATTACTAATTATGCGGTATGTGATAAGTTTTCAAATGTAAATTAGTTGCTTTTAAACTAAAAGACTAAACTGAACGGATTAGTTGCTTTTATACTGTAAAAATCAAACAAATACCAAATTGCAATGGGCTAGGATGCAAAAAAGGCTAACGCAATACATGCATTGCTGAGCACAATACATTGCTTTAATGCTTTTTCAGCACGGAGTGATAGATTCCTCATCGGTCGAATTTGTTGCAAAAGTTACCTCAATTTCAATTTGATATCACAGGTTGCAATTTGTTATCACTTGTTGACCAAGCAACTCGTAGAAAAAAAAAAATGCCGATGATAAAGACTCGTTGCAAATTCTAACAATACGTCACTTACGGTTGATGGTTTCTTGCGCCCACGCAAGATATTTCGCAAAATAATCTTTACTCAACAACGGTTAAGGAACGGTTAAGTCATGCTTTTAACGAACAAGCGTTTATGAACCGTTGCGTTTAATTTTTGATCCTTTTGCTTGGCCTTTTACTTTGCCCGCCTTGATAGAAGGTTAAAGCAGCGTCCTTTCTAAATACACTCAATAGCAAGTTTGTAACATTTGCAGCGACTTGGCTTTATATTTTGATTCTGGCTGCTCGTCTGGTCTGGGAGGTCTGACCTAATTTTTTTCAAACGCCTTCATCTTGCACATATATTTTGGTGTGCGATGCGATACGGAACTCATTGTGAATAAAATTTCAGGGTTGAGAAAGAAGACACACTTAAACTACTTAAGATAGCTTAAAAGAAGACACGAAAGCTGAATAAATCTCACAGAAATTCAGGGAAATAAAACATTTTCACTGACAGAAGAAGTAGAAGGTTATCTATGGGGAAAGCTCTTCAAGCAGCACAGACAATTTTCACTATAAGAACTATCTGGCAATATTTTTAGATGATAACACTTACATGGAGAATGTCTCTAAATCGAAATGCAAATTCCATTGTGGAGAAAGATGTCAATTCCTTTTTCTACCTTACAATATTTTTACGCACTAACAGTTTCAAGCCAGTCAATGCTTCAAATATTTTTTCGTCAGCCCGGATCAAATGCCATCCGTGCTTCGGTTACTTAAATACTTTAAAAGATAAGTCAATAAATGATACTTGCAAGACACCATCATTGCGCTAAATAATGTAAAGGGCGAGAATCCATGAGCTAGAATATGTGGTGAGGTAATATGTGTATGTACCCCACGAACTTTCGCAAAGAAACAAAGAAAACAGATTGACCAGATGAAAGTCTCATCTTCCTCGTCAAACAAATGAAGAATTTCTTCTGGCACAATAAAGTCGAACGACGCCCGTCTGTTTGCGAATATGGTGAATCCCCAATCATCCATCTCATAACTAGGGTTGCATTCACGGCAATATTGTCTTTCTGGTCGGATTCTTGAGGAACCATTTAATTGCAGCTTTTGGAAAGATATCCAACGCCAGATCCGGACTGTCAGCAATCCGAGTAGGCTCAATAAGGAATGCGTGATAAGCATTCTGCATTAGTCGACAAAGCTGCAGTTACCCAGCGCAAATATTCTTCCGATCTAACGTACCATATTCTCCCGGTCTAGCTCCAACGCATTATCATTTGCTCCGGTCCCTGGGCAACTGCCTCCAGGGAATGGAATACAACACGGAAGATGATCTCGTACTGGACTGATAACCGTTGACCAGTCATAGAAAAAAAATGGTGATCATATATTAGATTAAGTTTAAATAGATTAATGAAAAAAAAAATTAAATTGCTTAAATCGAACCCGAAACAACTTTGGCACACACGTAATAGAAATTCAAGCTTACAACTTTAAATCAAAATGCCCGAGATATAAACGAGCAAACTTTCCTTCTTTAGACAGCGATATATTTTATTTCCATTTTAACATTCAATAAACCAAAAAGGAAACTAAATTATTTTATTTTTCATATATGGCTGGCTGCAAACAACCAATTCAGTAATAGAAATCAATGTTTACCAAACACTAGGGTTCGTTGAAATACTCTTCAGGAAAAGCCCCAGTTCCAAATTGATGCCAAAACTACCCACAGCCGCAACGGAAAGGCATTTTAAAGCTATTCGTTTTTCAGGTTTTTGTTGAATTTTATCAAAATGTAAATGTAAACGTGAGCTTGGAGAGATAGAATTCTTTAAGTTAGTTTTTATTGGACATGTTTACGGTAATCAACAATGTCAGTGAGCTGCAAGACTTGATGGGCAATTTTTTTTGTTTTTCGTAATTATATAGTGGCCCAAAAATTTCGGCTTTCGACATTAAAAATCAATTCGTGAAATTGAATAATCAACAGAAATCGTTCTTTCAATATTTTTTAAGGCACCCTTTAGATATTTACTGAGCTTTCATACGTTTAATTAACTCTTGCATAGATGTAAAGAAGACACTTTGGTGATGACACCACAATAATTAATTTTGTTAGAGTCGACAAAAGATCGTACGAAAATTCGATAATTATTTATTTATCTTATTAGCATCAGGTATTATCAGTGGTTTGATGAATAAAACGACGTTGAAAATATGAATTTATTCATTCAGATTTGGGTAGTTGAATTGAAAGTTCTAAGTTTATCCAATAAACTTTTCTTTTTTAAAAAATTAAATGGAAACAAGGAAGAGAAGGAAAAGAATCATGCAATTGTGGTTGATAAAATTCGAAAAGCGTAGTATTAGAAAGCTCCATCAATTGGGCAAACGCCGCAAGGGTGATGTAAAACACTGAAGGTTCATAAGGACACCTTAAATGGTGAATTGGCAGGGAAGCAACGTAAGAGATATTAAAATAAGTTTTCGACGCTTCTATCAATGGAAGCAAAAAGAAAAAGGTTCGAGCCGTATCTAATAACAAACTAGAGGAGTGAACGCAAACAGTAATGAAACGGCTTAAGGAGAAATGTTCTTCCAAAAAATCCGACGAAGATACCGGCGAAATCTGAATACAGACTATTGTGAGGCATTGAGCAAAAAATAAGCAGTCGACAATACCTTCAAAATATTTTGTTTTTTTACTGGCTCACGGGGACCACAATGCACAGGTAAAATACTATGCACGTGTTTGAAACAAATTGCGAAACAGATAGATGGCAGACAAAGCTACACCCTCTACGCCTCTTATAAAATACAACTGAAATGAAAACCTAAGAAAGTGCAAAAAATTCAAATATGTGGATAATATTTGCCAAACTTTTATGTCAATTTATCCAAAAAAGGATCGGAGACCGTTGCGTTTGCAATGTCGCAAACTTCAAAAATTTATTTCGATACTGGTTCTGAACTCATTCTTCACATTCAAATTCTTGATTCGCCAACTGTTTTCAAAACAATGGCAAAAAATATAATTTCTTAAAATCTTTTCTAAATCAATTTACCCCAAATATTCAACCGTGGTGCACGTTGATGGTAGGAAAGATTATGCTCGAATGCCTTCTGCGTTTATAGCACATATGAAAGAGCGGCACCTAATGAGGGGTGCGCATTTGTAAATAGTGATCGAAATTAAGGAGAGCATTCGCCAATTTGGGACTTAACAAAGGAAGGCTGGGACCTTTACTTTGATAACCTTTGTAGAAAGGCGCGATACAGTCAGGGATTATATAAAGGGTTTTTTGCTAAAACAAATACGTAATTTTCCAGGGGGATTTTTTAAAATCAAAATGCTGGTCATCAGCTTCTACACATTTCGCCCTTCTTTCAAGCAATTTATGAATACCATGTCAGAAAAATGGGACAAACCATTCGTCGAGTAATTTCTCAACTTCCTCGAAATATCTGAAATGCTACTTTGCGAGCGCGTGCCTTATCGATGCGAAAAGATGGTAGTCAGATGTCGCGATGTATGGGGAGTACGGCGGCTGCAGAAGGATGTCAATCCATTACTGGTTTTGCTGTGTGCGACGCTGCGTTGTCATGTAACAAAATCACTTTGTCTTATGGCCCATTTCATTCGTTTTTTGTCTAATACGCGGCTTAAATTTATCATTTGTTGACGAAAGCGATGTGTATTAACAGTTTCGCTGGACTCCAAGAGCCCATAGTACACAATACCACTCTGCTTCCACCAAACGAAGAACATGGTCTTTTTACCGAGGCGATTTGGCATTTTTGTTGAAGGATCAGCATCGCCAGCAAGCCACGATTTTTTCCGTTCAGGTTTTCAAAATAAATCCACTTTTCGTCATTCGTCACAATTCGATGCAAAAATGTTTTCCTTTCTAGCTTCGAAGTAGCGTCATATGACTCAGCGATTTTCCATTTGACGTTCATTCAAATCGTCTTGGACACATTTCTCGTAAACGTCTGCTGATCGTCTCCAGTGACAGTCTCCTTAACCTTGCAATACCTCGTCTTCGCCTTTTTTGGGTCTACCTGCGCGCTCATTGTCTTTTACATTGAAATTACTACATTTGTATCGTCGAAATCTAGTCTCACATGTCCCAATTGATGGCGCGTGTCCACCATATGTTTTTACAAGCAAACGATGATTTTCAAAAGCCTTTTACTTTTGGTTAAACAAGAAAAGCAATGCGTGCCGCATATGCTCCTTTTCAGGCACAAAATTCGACAAGATTGACTAACACGATAAAACAAATACGCTACTTTTGGCCGACTCAACTTTTATGTGTTTGTAGCTAAATGTCAGACGATCGAATTGGCGTATGTTGCAAATTAATACGCTGCGTTCTTTTCGCTGGTGCCATCTCTTAGTAAAATCGGAAAAACTTATGCATACACCCGGTATATGACATATAGAAGTTCGCAGAGGAGCCAACAGTTATAGCGGAACTGTTGAAAAGGACGTACACCATAGATGAGGAGTAAGAATCAGTGAGCTTCCGCTAAAGAACTTTAAAAACCACTTTGCAAACACAAGCACCAGAAATCACGGTCAGCCCGTCGGCATTTAGGAGAGCCCGTAAATGTTTAAAAAAGGAAGTAAAGAAATGCAAAACGACTAGAAGGACTCTTATTGTTAAATCTACTATCTACGAGAAAAATAGTTTTTCCGTTTCATCATGTTCACTCAAATGAAAATAGTTGTTGCACAACGACCAACGACAACGAACATTATAGGCACTACTTAGCACTAACTTTCTTGACTGTGAAACAATGTCGTCCGGTTATGTAGTCAGTGAGAAGAGGTGCAAGGTTGAATTTAAAAAGGCAATTATCGATGTTCTTCTTCCCTAGTGGATGTTGTATTTCAAAGATTGCCTCTGCCTTAACTTGGTACAATTGCCTTGGAACTTGTTACCTTGTTTTTATAATGAAAGCGTACCCCAAGCTCTGACGCCGATCATGCTTAAGTCTTTCCAGGCGATATTGGAGGTCGCACTAGATGGACCATTAATTGAAGACAACTTTTTTTAAAGTACAGCACGCTTCTATCAAAGGCAAAATCAGTAAATCTCTCCCGCACAAGGAATATATCTTGGCAAAGTATAATGTATCAAAGTATAATCTATCGTCCCGGCTAGTATACTGTCATAGAAATGCAAAATTAGGGAGAGATAGGTAGATCGATTTTTATAATACTTCAGCACCGAATCGTTTGGCAGAACGTGAGACTAAGATTTCATAACAACTATTTATATCTATGGATTTTGCTCTGCTGGACAACTCCAAGCTAAGTAATCCTTTGGGAAAAATTGGAAAAGAAATTTTTGGGCAGGCTTGGGGGTTAAGAGTGCATTGAAGGGTCCGATTTCCGAATCTTGAAATGAGACTAGAATGGATTTTCTTGTAAACGCTTTAAGCACGGCGCAAACAGATGAGTCTGATTGATCCTCTGTGACTCAAACTGCTTACAACGCATTCGATTGTACAATACAACTTCCAGCTTCATGAGTACATGAGTTAACTACAACTACAACTAACAACAACAACTACATGAGTTCAACCTGAACTCATGAACTGAGTCTGAACCTATCAGTTCGAGGCTTTCAGCTAAAACTCTTATAGAAATAAATTTGGGTTGCTTCAGAATCAGAATCAGAACACAAAAATATTAATGAAAATATTTATTAACGTCAAAAAATTACCGACGAGTATCGAATGGCGGCTAAAAGTACAAGAAGAAGTTTTCGACATATTGAACATAGGCATTTTAGATTGGAGTCGCTGTCATCTTTGTAGCGTGTTATTTGAAGGGTGAAATGTCACTACAAGTAAAAGGATCAAGGGCGGAGATTCACACTATCTGAGTGTTCTATTCAATTTCGCATATACATGCCAAGCAAGGACATTTAATGAAAATTTAAGCGGAACAATCAGACTTAGTGGAAACAAGATACTAAACAATTGCGAAATAATCAGATATTTAGTCAATAATTTCTACAAGAAAAAAAAAACAGAAACTGATAAGCTCAGTCGGAGTGGGATGAATGTAATCAACAACTTCGATAACAGCAAAAAATTCGAGGGAGAGAACACGGCTCAGCGAGAAAATCATTCTCTTGTGAAACTACAAACGTGCATTCTGTGGCACGATTATGTGACTTGTGCAGAAATTATGCGAAATCACCTAGAAGGGAGGAGATAGCACATCTTCTATATAATTTAAATAAATTCACAGGCTTTTGTGAATTATGCGAGATCTGTGAATGTAGTATGAGGTAACTCTTCAAGTTTGCGGTGATCACAGATATATCCGCTGAACCAAGAATTCTCTCCAGGAGCAAATATGAATCAGTGAGGTTATGTTTTTGAAAGTTATATATGTATACGGGAGAGAAAATTCGCTCACAAAATCTAACCTAACGTTCCCTTACCACATTTTGTTGAATTAAGGTAAGCTCTTTAATTATGCCTATTCGTTTTTATTCGAAAACGTATCCAATATCAATATAAAATATAAAAAAAATATCCAATAAAAAATATATTATGTACTCTTCCTAGTATCCGAAAATTTCAATTTCATATACGCTTCGACAATCTGTAAGTATTCTGCATTGTTTACGCATCTACACACTCCACCGATCTTTGTTTCTGTTATGATATGTAAAATATTTGCAATTTAAATTTCCCATCGGCTGGAATTTGGTAAGCAATGAAAAAAATGTTTTTAAATATTCGCACATTTTCGTCTTTTAAGCGCATATTTCGAAGTATAAATAACATTAACTACAATCCTACGATCCAATCAAACAATATTTATTATATAACAAAGATTTGAAAACTACATATATTTTGCAAACACTTTTAATATAACTCTAGTGCTGATGTAAATCATATTAATGTGTAAAAAATTGCAGCTAAATTAAACAAATAATATGGCTGCACAAACTATCGGCTATCAAGCTCGCTGGAAACCTGATTCGTGATTTAATTGTCGTAAAAAGCGCACTACGACCTTCAAATCTCCAATTACAAAGTCATCAAGTAGAAAATAATTGCACGGGGTGGTCATTTATTATTGAAGCAATCTTCACTTTTTTATATATTTATTTCCGTCTTTGCATCTTTCATCTGATGCCTGTTCACCTCATTTTCACTCAAGTTACGAAACAATCTTGTTCTTTATCTTGTACATTTGTTTGGGAAGTAGTCGTGCATAAAGCTCTAGATTTGATTTAATCACATTAAGGAGCTTCTTGTTGCTTCTCTTGCACTAATTTTACAGAAATAGTGAATGATAATTGAACAGGCTTCTTATGTTTTAGTGAACATTTGTCTCTTACATTAGAACTCCTTTAATTTTGCTTTTGTCTAGTGGATTGGATCCGACGTAGACTTTATCTACTTTCAGTTTAAATTCTGTTATTAAAACCAGAGGTATTAATTAGCAAAACAAAAGTCGTTACAAATTTACACTACAATTGATGTTTTGGAAAGTAATAATAAATGGTGGTGGTTAGTTCTGGACTGCAGAGTGGGTCGCGGAGTTGTTTTAACTGGGATCGCTGAAGAGCAGCAATCGCACAATTTCTTGTGCCAAGAGCCGCATTTTCGTCCAGGAGGGAGACCCCTTTATCCGACTTTCTTCTTCTTTTTTCCTTGATAGATTCTTTTAATCGATCAAGTACAGAACTACATTTCTGTTAAGACCCACGACATTACGTTAGTCATGTCTATCAAAAGGACACCTTCCGCGTTCCACTGTGAACATTTTAGGAACTAGTGTAGCTGTGTATGATAATGCATCGAATCTGGCTTTGACTTGTGGTCATAATGGTTAGCTCAGCAAATAGTTAAGGAGCACCTCCAACAACGTGCCTTCCTATCTTTTGATCCCCATAGCGGACCAAATACTCACAGAGCTGTTGGATGCACTTGCGTTTTTGAAGAGAAGAGGTCTTGCGACCCACCTGGCAAAAACTCCAGTTATCTCAGAATTTTGTTGTAGACTGCTTGAAATACTTGATTCAGATACTCCAAGCAATGCTGCAAATTTTTTTTAGCTGGCAATATTAAAAAAAAATTGTTTCACTTTTTTTCGGCGATCTCTAGCGCGATAGCCTTAATTTGTTGTTCAGATCAAGGGTCGTTGGCAATTGAGTACTTCCTATCGTATCCTTGGATAGAGAGTGACATTTATAAATTCTTCGACTATAAACACAGTAACAGTAAACTGCTAATATTTTTTGTCAAATTATTACAAGTGCCCTTTCACGTCCAATATGTCACGGCGCGGTATTCAATCTTATTCACAGTGGGTAGGGGTGAGTAGTTTGCATCGGTGCAAACGCAATGTTCTCAAAGTGTTTGCTATTTTTTGATGATTGGACTGAAATAAAGAATTAGGAGAGTGTCAGTGTAGTCAAAATCATGGAAAAATTTCCAAACATTTCAGTCGAATTATTCACAAAATCCAACATGCATATAAGCTAACAACCAAGTTGAAGTTTACTTTACTGATGACTTTTATGGCTAACGCTCAAATGCAAGAACTTCTATTTTAGACGTGAGGCAGACCCAATATTTTCTTCTTTCACAAATAATAAAGCATCCTTGTGTTTTATTTGTACAATACCTGATCAGTAACTTAATGGTCGTTCATAAAAGGTTCCTTTGTATTACTCTTAGCTTACCGTTTATCCTTCCCTTTGTTCATATAACTTAATGCTTATCCTCCCCATTTGGCCGAACGCTAACAAAAATTCCTTTTTTTTACCATTTGTGAATAGAAGAAGAAGAAGACGAATAGAAGACTCACCTTATCATATCGTAACGATAATATACCGCTAGTACTACCTATTAGGTATCGAAATCATCCTGTATGGCTAAAAATTTTAAGGCTATGTTACAGCCTATCTCGCCAGAATTGGCTTCATGTCCAACCCCATTCAGTTTTGATTATAAATATTAATACATCAACTGAATTGATTGTGTACCTATTCGGTAAATGCAAAACATAGATATTGCAAATTACTGAAAGAATGTGTAGCCTCAACAAGCAGGGTTAGTGTCTTCGTTTTGAGCATATATGTACACTTTGACGTAAATGGTTGATTCAGACTGTACGTGACTGCCAACTTTCGATCCAAACGGTCCGATGTATGACAAGTGACATGCGAGCAACATTCGTTTCTTCAGCCGCATTTCGAGGAGGACGCATCACAAGTTAAGGGATCTATGGAACATTACATTAACTAAGTTTTACATGATTGAAAAGTGTGAAAGTCGCGATTCATTTACTATCTGTTTTCCCTGGGAGTTAAGGACATTTTCTGCAATACCCTTTTCACATGTAAAAGTCGCCATAAATATCGTCTGCGTCTTGCTAGCTCATCCCATGCAGCATAATTGATAAGAAATCAGGATCAAAATAAAAAAGGAAATCACAGTGTGGCCCTTGTGATAAAAAAAGCGTGGCATTCAGCGGCTAAGCACAAGTATTTCTCGAAGCAATATAGTAAACTATGGTTTACTACATTGCAGGCTTCTATAGACGTCAGGATATGTGTTTAGTTATGAGTCTACTGTAATTGTTCTTCTAAGAGCCCTGTATCCTGGGTATCCAGGATTAAGTAGCCTTACTTATGGGTATAATATGTATTATAAAATTATATACATTTTTAATTGTTTTATAAATCCACTATATTGTTTTTGAAAATGTCAATAGAAAGTCGGTGCATTCTTTAAATTATACCTTTTTCTTCCTTGGCTATATGAAAATGTTTCAATTGAACTATGCATATACACAAGTGATGCAGCACCATGATATTTACCTAGAAAAAAAAAGAAGTTTCTATTAACACTATATTATTAATATTGGAATTATGCAAATAAATTAACAATTATTTTCATAGAAATTTCCATAATTTTAATACACTGGTCAATTCTTAAATTCCGCTTCGACTTTATGAAATTATATATACATATATATAGAAAAAATAATAATCTGTCTGTGGATTACGACCATGATTATTTAAAAGCGATTGATTTATTTAAAGCGACTTTTTAAAATTCTTAAGATTCTCTCTGTAGTCCCCACTTACGGAGAGCTATGTCGAAAAAATATTCCACAATTTTGCCAGCCTGCATACAATTTTGACAGGATTTTTTTCACTTATTGGTTAAAATTTGTCAGCCAGGGCACTCGAGGTCTTTCAACTAAATGATTTGCACAATGGGCGGCGGAAACAACAACGGAAGCTGGGTCTTCTGCTGACTTATGTCTTGTGCTTGTTGGCAAAAAATAATAATGTCACCGTGGAGTTATGAGCGCAGGTTGAATTCTTTAGGATTACAACCCTTTACATCTGATATTTATTCAGTATAGAAGTGGGGTGTGTCAGGATCCAATGATCATAAACATTAGTCTGTGATTTTCTTGTGTTTTTTTTGTATTTATTTCTTCAAAAACAACTAACCATTCTCTGTGAGTAAATAAAATACTTTTATCAAAAACGACTTTTATGGAGAAAAAAATATAGAGGAGGTGATTGACATTATACTAATCACGGAAAAAGCGGAAAAGTGGAGTGGAACGGAAGTAGAAAAGACCTTAACAAAGAGGTATATCACAAGTATATTGGCTGATAGTCTCTTAAAAATGGGTCCAACCGTTGCCATCAAACAAAGCAAATAAACTGTCGGACTGTCCATTCACTACCCATAGATGTTGAAGTTGTTGAATGTTGAATGTTGAAGCCAAGTGCAGAGTATAATCGAAGAGCCGCGATTATTGAAAGTGTTCGCGCTGGGCGCTCAGCAACAGACATCATTCGATTCTTCGGCTACCCAAAATCGACTGTGTATGAAGTTATTGCGAAATATAATGAATCGGAGAAGTCAGACAAAAGTTCCGCGACACCAGCAAGGAAACTCCACTCCAAAGAACGCGTTGTCAGGACCCCCGAAATCATTACACGGGCTCAGGAATTGATTGTGGAGGATCCGAGCCAGTCAATCCAAAAATTGTCGTCAGTTGTCGGTGTAAGAGAGAAAACTATGCGTCGAATCGTGGAAGAGGACCTCCGCTACAAGTCTTATACAATTAAAATAAGACAGATGCTTTCTAAAACTGCAAGGACAAAACGCGTTGAACGCTGTAACTTGCTTTTGTGTTATTTACGAAACAAGGTTGCCGGACGCCTCAGGTTTTTTTCTGACGAAAAAATCTTTACTGTCGATGCGAAAATCAATCGAAGAAATGATCGCTGGCTCGCTCATGACCCTGAAGATGTCCCCATTGTTGCTAGAACAAAATTTCCGGCGAATGTTCACGTGCTAAGTGTTGTTTTCAGTGAAGGTGATGTTATGCCACTGCATTTCTTTAACAAAGGGGAAAATGTTACGAAAGAAGTTTATTTGCGTGTTCTGATGAATGTGGTGAAGCCCTGGATGGAAACGGTATCGAGCGGAACGCCGTATGTTTTCCAACAAAACGGTGCACCCGCACACACAAGTCATTTGGTGCAAAATTGGTTGTCGGACAACGTGGACATGTTTTGGTCCAAAGAATTTTGGCCTCCTAACAGCCCAGACTTGAATCCTCTGGATTACTATGTATGGAGCGTGGTTGAACGGAAAATAAATAGATATGATCAAATAAATAAGTAAATATAAAATATTAAATTTACGTGGATTGTGCTTCGCTGATTCTGACCATCTCTGCTTGATTTTGGGACTTTACTTGCTTCTGCTGCGTTGATTCCGGCCACCTCTGGTTCCTCCAACACGAATCTCCACCTCAGCTTCGTTTCGGGACTCCAATGAATTCCGCTGCGCTACGTCTGACCACCTCTGCTTGATTGCGGGACTTCTTGGCTTCGATCGTAATCAAAATGTTCCCTTGGGCTTTGTAATTCAAAGATTTTGCGCTCGAGGACTTCACAATTTATGTCCTTTATTTTTACTTCTTTACTATATTTTCCATCACTTGATACTGGATTTACAACCTTTATTTTCCATCACTTGATACTGGATACTGGATTTCTATACTTTATTTCCCATCACTTGATACTGGATTTCTATTTCTATATCAACATTTTTCTACCCTACTTATAGCGATATCTTCACAACAAACAAGTGAATCATATCAATGGAAAATTTCTTCCCAAAAAACTTCCAAGAAATTTTTTTTCTGAGACTTTTTCTGATATTTTTTTAATGAGACTTTTTTTCTTTATTTTTTGTTTGTTATTAATATTATTTAACTAAATATTCTTTTATACCTAAATATAACTATAAATGTTGTTATTTTTATGTTATTCTTAGTTCTATTTTATCTCGTATGATTTTCTTCTAACATAAAAATATGAGTACAAATTTAAAACTTAGCCACAACAATTTATTGTTATATTCAAAATTAATTGTGATATTATTTATTTATTCATTTATATATATATATATATATATATATATATATATATATATATATATATATATATATATATATATATATATATATATATATATATATATATATATATATATATATATATATTGTTTTTATATATATATACTGTTTGTTTTTATGGCCTCTCCAACCTCCCCAACCTGTCCCAACCTTCTGAACGCTGAATAGAGACGACTCTGCATAACGAAGTAAGAAGGTAGAGATGTACCTTGCCATCACAGATTTAATACTAGCGGCCTTCATCCAAATCAAGGGAGCCTTTAGTAATGTTAATATGAAAAGAATAGTACCAACCATTTACGGATGTGGAAGATCTAACGAATCTACGCAATAAAAGGAAGCTTGCCATCAAAGAAAACAAAGATTCCTTGAAGAATGGACAAGCAGTGTGCACCACAGCACTGTCGACACTGCCCCTCCTTGCCTCTAACCGTATAGATTCACAACTAGTGCAGGATTGTAGTCAAGCCCCTTAAAAGTCATAGCAATCCGAGTCAACGTAAATTCGCATGGTGTCCTGGTGTAGAAGAAAATGAAAAACTGGATGAGATAATAGGAGCTGAATCGACCAAAAAATGCGTCCAGAATAAACATAATCAAAGTCCTACTAAAAACGGTAAGTAGGAAACTAAATGAAATTCTTTGGAACGAGATAAAAACGGTTCAAAATATCAGAAACGTCTGCAGAATAAGCTGCGCTCTTTGGTCCCACTCTACCACAAATAATTTTAATTAGCGCGGGTTGAAATTGACTTCATTTTGACAATTTTGACAAACCCTTGTTAATTAATTACAATGTTGATGCAGTTGGCTTGCGTTATCTTTTCATAATATTTTCTATAAAATTATTGCGCGAGTAATTGAATAATCGTTGTTTACTGTTTTATCACTTATGGACATTGTCTTATGTCCAACGAAACCAAAAGAAAAAAAAGCAACAAGTATTTTAAAATAATTTCGAATCTGACGTTTACTATTCAAACTTAGCCCTTTATTTGCAATAAGCAGTAAATCGAAAGCAATACATAATAACTAAACAAGTCAAGCAAAACGAATCAGCAGCGCCATAGTTTTATTTTACATATTGATACGAGTATGCCACCGCAACTAGGTCTTTTCAGAGCATACTGCCTTGTGTGCATGTGCTAATTGAAAGGGGAAATACATATACGTTATTATTTTGCGGCGTCTGTCCTCGCTTAGATATTTTTTGAGATCTCACTGCTTCTAGAATATCCGTCAGCAAAGTAAAGATATTGAATTTCAACATTTCGTTATCAGTGGCAACTTAAATGTATCTACTAGTATGCATAGAAATCTGGTAGTGCTATACAAATACGGCAGACTTACTTAGTGTACCAACGCAAAAATATTGCTGAATCTGGTTAAGTTTCAGTGATTTTAACCACAATTCGTTTCGAATGATCTGAAAATGCAATCGAAGACAAATTGGATACGAAACGCAATAAATGACACGGTGTCTGGCGTGAGTTACCTTATTGTTTGTTCAACGCAAAGTGCATACTTGCTGGTAACAATTGCCATTCATTCCAAGCATTCATTTATTTGCGACAGTTTAGTGAAGGACAAAAGAATGAGGCCAATGCAAGAATTCAAAGCGTCAACTTCATTCAGCCAATCCTCATCCAATTTATTCGTCTTTTTCATTTCAACTTCACTGTAACGAAGACTGAAAAAACTCAAATTTTAAATTATTGATTCAGGTAAGTCAAAAGATCCTAGAGGGCAATTACATTTTTTTGTTTTTCGATAAATTATTGAAATACACATTTGCTTTAGCACATATTTTTTGCAATAAGAAAGTAAATCCTTGCAACACAAAGGTAATCAAATGGCCATAACGCAGTTTAACTGTCATTATCAGAACATACCCTCGAAAATAAATAGGAATGTCAAACTTTAATCTTAATTCATTATTACAGGAGGACTTTTTTAAATATTCTGAAGAACAAATTATTCAGCATTGAGAATTTCAGTTGTTCAATTAAGTATGACGTTTTCAGAATTTGCTAGAAAAGTGTGAAGGCATTCAACGATAATGAATGTTGCTTTTGACTTCATCACTTCTTCGATGCTTTGTTCTGTTAAAGAGCAGCTTTATTAAAACAAATTCATATATGGTCGTAACAGTCAACAAAATGTTGGTATCTCATTTGTCAATCATGTCCGACATAAATCTAGCCACAATTTTTAGTCTTTTGTTTGATATTTATAATTTATTTTAAAGCCAATGAAAAATTTACAAGATTTACTACATTTGCACTACATGCACTGTAAGTGCATAAGAAACTTGGATTGACGCAAATTGATAACTGCCACTTTGCCTCTTTCTTTGTAAAAATGTTTCCTTGCATTATTGATTCTCAATTCTTGCAGTCTTGACACTCAATTTTCCACTACTTTCTCACACGTATCTAAGATTGCAAATTGTATTTTGGTTTTTTTTTTTGTAGACCAAAGATTTCAAACTACCTACATATCAAAATGTTTAAGGCTGGGCGCGAAATATGCTTTTAGCGTATTCCTGAAGTGTTCACCTGCTATAGGTATGTGATTGATTGCCATCTTCATTTTCAAAAAATAAAGTCCAATTACGGATTGGGCCCAAAGATGACATGAAGAGACAATTCGATTCCTACCGTTTTGTGTTGTGACGCGTTTCATCCAAAAAGAAGGTTTTTCCCCAAAATTAGAATCGGCTGCCGACCAAAACAAAGCACAGTTTAATGCAAATCATCATCAGCAGGCTTAAGTTCCTGGGCTAGCTTAATCTAAGAGCATACTCCTTCAAAAAAACATTTTTACGTCGAATTCTCCACTTTGTCAACTGGGTCGGCTCGAGCTACTGCGAATGACGTGGAACAAAAAAGTTTAGATTTTTTTTTTAGAGCGTGTGGTTGGTCAATATAGTTAATCAAACATTCCTGTGAATTCACAAAACGTTCGGTAAACTGAACACTGATTTCCATCATAGATTCCTTAAAATCTTTATACATTGTGGATCGTGTTGAATTACGGGCTAAATAATATTGAGCACAGTGATCCAAGTTTGAGTTTGATTTTTGATCAGTACTTCAAAATTTTGACGTTCTTAATCCGTTCATCATCAAATCGCGAGAAGCTATATTCTTCTACTTTGATTTAGAAAAACACCGGGATCAGTCTTTATAAATTTATCAATTCCAAAACAATAAAAACGAGGATCATTCTTGGTAAATGGTCTACTTGCGAACATTTTTTTAGGCGTTTCAAAAAATTGCATATTTGATACAAGTGACAATGAAAAGACAGCATCGTTTAAATACGCGAATTCGATGGAAGCAAAAAGAACTAGTAAAATCCGAGCCACAACAAGCCATTTCTTTGAAGGTTCGAACGTCGATTTCATATTGAGTCAGAAGATCTTGAAAGGACTTTCACTATCTCTGAAGTATCACTTAAATTCAACGGTACAGGAGCGACGCACATTTATATCACACCATCACTGTTGATAAAAAAGACTTGATGGTAACCCTAAGCGAAAAATACGATACCTGAGTTTGAGATAAGCATAGATAATATATCACAAGCATGCTTGCCCGCATACTCCGAAAGTCTGGGATAATGTACACGAGAAATTCTGAGGGAGATCCATATTTTCTGCTCTCTACTGCATGCCTTGTCAGGAATATGTAGAATATATCTACGAAGATGGAGATAAAGAGAATCGAGGGTGGAGGGTTTCCTTCTCTAGCAATCCTCCTCCTCTTTCCCATCCAACTGGAGAAGGAATCCCTGTAACCCGAAGGCGCCAAAAGGCGTAAAATTGGGAGGCCTAGCCCGAAGTAATGTGTCAAACGGTTCCAGCTTAGGCGCTCCGGTTGACAGGGGCGGTGTTAAGTCGGTAGTCCAGTAGGTCCACTGGGAGTCCGACACTCAGGGCATAAAAAGCCTTCACCTCCCTACCAAAAAAAAAAACAAATGAGCTACCAAAATGGAATCTATGATCTGCGAAAAATGTTGGCGATATGGTAACCTTTGCCTCTGATAGACAATATTTTGAGTAAAGCGAATTGATTTTTTTTTTGTAAAAAAAAAGAGAAATTTTCATAACATTCTTTCAAAGTGGTAAGCTTATAAAACTCACGAAAAGTGCTTAATCTTTGATCATTTTTAAGATTGTGACTAAGAGCGAATAGTCGAGTAAGCTGTATTTGAGAAGATGCGCGTATGAGCTAAACAAATCTATCTCGTAGAGTCACTTAGTCGGACCCAATGTTAAACGTAGCCTTCCACAAAATGTCAAGCGTTAGCAACTGTAGGAGTAGGCTTTTTCAGTCCGAAAACAAATGCATTTGAATTTGAAGTTCGTTCGAATGTTGCCGCAGGCCAAAATTTGCTTGGTCCTGCCTAAATAACACCAAGCTAATTAAATTTACACGTTTCATCTACCCTTCTCGACTAGCACAAACTAGCAGCGTACAGATCAACTGTGCAGAGACCACCCTCCATCTCTATGAATTCCAGGGACTACACTGACGAATTAAACAACACAAATAGGCTAGCCGACAATAACGGATACAAGATACATGATCTTATGCACAACAAAAGAAGAAAAATAACCGCCCACCATCACACACTCCAAAGGACGCACACCAATGGATCAAATTGACATACGTAGGCAACGAGACATACCAATTGGCAAGCATCTTCAAAAAGTACAAACTAAATACCGCATTGAAAACCATCAACAACATATGAAACAAACTTACACAGAAGCCCGTCCCATGTTTACTTACACATGTTAATCTCATCAGATTAAATGATTTGAATTCAAAATAGCACAAAAAGACACCTCTCACCTTTCAGTTTGCATCGTTGCAAACGCGACGCTGTCAAAATTTTTCAAAATTTGTTTGATTTCACTCTAATGGAAACTTAGGAGAGTACAAAGAAATCAGAAATGCGAATGAAACTTTCAAAAATTTTCAGCCAAACTCAAAAACATTCGAACATTATATATTTTAATACTTTGTTTCGTTGCCGATGCATTGCTTTTGCATGGATTAACGCGATTTAATCTAGTTAGTAATTCATTGAGCGTCTTTACAGGCGCAGCTGAAATAAGCTTCAGATTTTAAATCGTGATTCGGAAGTCCAACTCAATTTGAACAAAACCAACATTTTCCATACTTCAAAGCGGTTTAGAGTAAATTGATATAACTTATATTGTATATAAATGCAACTCTATCGAGGAACTCTCCCAAAGTAAAATTGATTCATTTTTCTGAAATTTTATGACTTACGATATGTTGTAAATACTAAAGGGGTAGATGAAAAATCAGCTTTTGAACTAAAAAAATCACATTCGCGTTACATATTTTCGTCTACTGTGGATACTTGATAGCTGAACAATAGTGTCGCACAATTAGTACCGCTTTTAAAAGATAATTTTAAACAAACTGAATTTGTATGAGAATATATATATAAAAAAAATATTCGATTGATATTTCAAATTTTCAATATGGATAAGAGTGTAAAAACATTATATCTGGCAGCTGGGCAAATTCCTGGAGGAAGCCAAGGCAGAGCTGTGAGCGTCCTTTGCTCAATTCCCACCAAGTTCATAATAACCGTAACTTCCCCAAACGGGTAAACCCATTAACGAACCGAACAATAATTAACAATTTACTAACAAACTAACGAGGTCATAAAGACCAAATAAAGTCACATTACAGTGACCCCATAGGGGCACACAGGAAAGAAGCCTAAACGCACTGAGATTGAAAACGCTGGCTAATGTGCGTAGCACCATAGCCAATACCACCTACTAGTCTGTAGCAAGAGGAAAACAAAAAAAAAAGGATAAGAATGTGATAAAGAGCGGATAATTAAATTTTCTCATATTTTTCGAACAAGTGGACCTAAAATTGGATAGTTATTACATTGGAATGCTACACAAAAGAAGAACGTGTTATCAAAAGTTATAAAAACGCATTATAAGTATGGAACAAATTGCGCATAGACCCCTTAGACTTTGCGCAATTGTTGGTTGTGGAATTACACATAATTTGTCAACGATTCAATGAAAAGCGATCCTTAAATTTGCAGAAACTAGACGACGGCGGAAAGCAGTTCTCAAGCGCGTAGACCATTTTTTACTACTGCAAAAGTCAGTACTACAAAAACCCGAAATATATTCTGCATTGCTTCCAACACTCCCAAAAATTTTGAAAAAATTCTATATTCAATGTAACGAGATTCAACTTTTGATGGTGAATCGTTAACTAAACATGGGTGATGCATGTCGATTTTCCCAAACATATCATTTTCATTTGTGATGTCAAAAAGCGACTATCAAAAATGAGCTGTCCGAAGTTTACATTCTTGCAAACCGAACGCTGTCAACTTTTTCCACTTTATTTTTTAGTAGATGATTATAATGAATTGAAAACATAATAGAGTGCAAAACATTCAAATATCCACACACATAAATTTTGAAGTCCACTTGTGACTACAAAAAAGAGTTTTTGTAGTCACAAGTGGACGGTAAGGATCTTCGAAAGGATGAGTTGACTTTGTCAACTGTGTCGAGTGTCGCGTTTTGTTGCTGTTTGTTAAACGTAATAAAATTGTGGAAGGAATATTAAGTCCATGAACATGGTTGGTAGCCAAATAAAAAAGAAAGTTGCTGTTTAATAAAAGTAAAATCTGTACACATAATCTTATTTTGTTTAAATTTTACATATTGGGAGTACAAATTAATTCGGTCCGTTTTTTGTGGTCAAAAATGCGTTTATTTCAAAATAAAAACAATTAAAAGATTAATCAAAGTATCGTCCATCGCTAGTTACTACTTTTTTCCACCTCTCAGGCAATTTTTGAATTCCCTCTCGAAAAAATGTCTCGTCTTTTGAGGTGATCTAAGTTAGAAGCCAATTTTCGATTTCTGCGAAAGAAGTTAACAGATGACCTGCCAAATCGTGCTGCATCCGTCGGAAAAACCAGTAATCAGAAGGAGCAATGTCCGGAGAATACGGCGAGTGCGGCAAAATATCCCACTTGAGCTTTTCCAAATATTTTTTCACGACTTTTGCGACATGAGGCCGAGCGTTGTCATGCAGGAGAATAACTTTGTCATGTCTTTGCTTGTATTCCGACCGTTTTTCTCGTAATGCACGGCTCAAACGCATCAATTGCAGCCTATACCGATCGCCCGTTATGGTCTCGCCAGGTTGTAGCAGCTCATAGTGCACAACACCCTTTTGGTCCCACCAGATACACAACAAGACCTTCGAACCATGAATATTCGGCTTTGGTGTTGATGTTGAGGTCGATGGCAACGATTGACCGGGCATAGCTTAGTATTTTTTCTTCTTGGGGTTATCATAGAATACCCATTTTTCGTCCCCAGTAATAATTCGATGTAATAAACCTTTTCTTTGTTGCCTTTGAATCAGCTGCTCGCAAGTGAAAAGTCGCCTTTCGATATCTCTCAGTTTCAGTTCATAAGGAACCCAATTGCCTTGCTTTTGAATCATTCCCATGGATTTTAACCGTACAGAAACTGCTTGTTGTGTCATTTCTAAAGATTCTGCAAGCTCCTCTTGCGTTTGACTCGGATCTTCATCGAGCAATGCCTCCGTTTGTCTTCGAATTTTTTTGGTTGTTCCGAGCGAGGCTTGTCTTCAACGCTGAAATCTCCATTCTTGAAACGTCGAAACCATTCCCTACATGATTTATCAGTTGGAGCATTGTCACCATAAACTTCCACAAGCATTCGATGCGCTTCAGCTGCACTTTTCTTCCAATTAAAACAGAAAACTAAAACCTCCCGCAAATGCTGCTTAGATAACACAAAATTGCCCATAATTAACACAGTGAAAAATAAGGTTTTTTAAAAAAACTCGAAGCAATATGAACTGAATATTATTGACAGATGTCTAAACTTTCTAAAACTATCGACATCAGCTGTTACTATTCAATATTCATAACAGCCAGAGCCATCTTTTGTAAACGGACCGAACTAATTTGTACTCCCAATACATAAAACATGCAAGCAATGGGAAAGCCTTTCTGAATTTAATAGTGTTATATCCTAAGTATAATGCGCCAAAATAAACAATAATTATATTTATTTTCATATTAATACGGAAAGAATTGGTGTGTGAATATTTTTACCCATTCATTTCTTTACATAAAGAAGTCAAGGAAATCCTTCTACCCAACAACATCAACTAATACTTACTTATTATATAAATGAATAGAGTTATATAGAGATTATATTATATATTTTATAGAGATATAATAATAGAGTTTTTGTAGTCACAAGTGGACGGTAAGAATCTGGACGAAATGACTTTCTAATAAACGTTTTATAAAGTGTAATTTCAATTAGCATAAATTGGGTTTTAGTATATGTTTAAGGACACTATTCTTTAACATGGGCCAGAAATCCCGTCGAAATCTGGTGAATTCCCTGTCCAGCCCGACTGTAACTGTCCTATTTTCAGGTGTCTGAAGTTTGATCGTTGTAAATGCAACGGTCTCCAATTTTTTTACCTTTTGACTGTTTTTTTTTTGGGATAATTTGACGTAAAATTTTAGTCAATTTTATTTGCATATTTGAATATTTTGCACTCCTATAAGTTTTCATTTCATTTTGATCATCTACTAAAAAGAAATAGTGGAAAAATTTGACAGCTTTGCGTTTGCAACGATGCAAACTTCAGACACCTCTATTTTCTGCGTTTAGTTTTGGGTTCTTATTTATCAAAGATTCGTCTGCAGGCAACGCGTTGGCTCCAACGTTATGTGCACAGGTGTTAATCAAATATCGATATTTACGATGTTGGTAATGGCTTACCCTTTTGTCGATATCCTAGTTGAGCTAGTGCTGGTTGATCGGCAATATTGCTGCAACATCGGTGAAACATTACCCAGGACAAGCATAAGTCCCTTCTTTACAGAGCGAGAGCCTAGATTTTGTAGTATCGTCTATTCTTTGAAACTTTATTTCTGTTTTGCGTTAGGCACTCATCGTCGGTCACTTCATACCTTATATATCACTGAGCCGTGTGGTTGCAGAAACCAATCTTCTTAAAGTTAATATTTGAAAT
The DNA here is from genome assembly GCA_954870665.1 of Stratiomys singularior. Lineage (NCBI taxonomy): Eukaryota > Metazoa > Arthropoda > Insecta > Diptera > Stratiomyidae > Stratiomys > Stratiomys singularior. Next base: position 64,563,308 of record OX940881.1, read on the forward strand.
ATTTGATAGTGTTCTGGCGATTTTTTTGTTGGGAGACCCAACGGAGATAGAGTTTGGATATCTACCGGATTTTAAACTTAATCATTTATGCCAAGGAACTCTAATGTCGCCTTTCAATGTCTTTATGAGCAGCGCTTAAGAAAATTATAAGGCCTGATTGTTAGCAAAGAATACCTGCTTCATCATAGACATAGAAGCAGATAAATTTTTTCGACAAATTTCATAAATTTTTACGCGATTCTCCTATTTTTCCTATCATTGTATTTCAGCATATTCTATTACAAGATAACTTAATCTATTACTGATGCTTTCAAAAGGTACTTATGTACTTATTCCAAATGAAATAACAAGAAATTTTAAAATTTTCTCAGAGTAAGTTTTAACGGAAGATATTCCCAGCTTTTAACCTGAGCCTTCCTGTTCTATGCATGCACTATAATGCTGCCGAATAACCTACTGATTCTTCACGATTTTCTTTATTTGTGCTGATAGATTGTAGATCTTTCGTAGATAGTAGATTGTACAAAATATTAATATGACTTACATTACAAGATTTATTCTTATGAATATGATTTACAAATAAAATTGCGCCTTTATGTATTCATGGTAGTCATTAGAAGCATAGACCTCAAACTGATATTGATTGTTTATCAATGTAGAACAAACTCCCGACGAAGGCTTATCTGCACATAACACATACAGCTCTTTTGCTTAACCTTCCATTTCAGCCTGCATTTGATGATTGGTGGGGTTCTAAGGAGCTACTAATGCGAAGGAGTGAAATCAAAAATTCGAAACACAATCGGGCTAACACTACAAGGTGAGGCTTGCAGCGATAGCTTATACAATGCCTCTGTAAATAAAATGAATACTACCGCAACAACACGTAATGCATCGGACCGTATTGATTAAACGGAAACGACTACATATTATCGGTCTAACCTTCTGGGTCTGGGAAACGAAATGGTAACTTTCAAAAGTGGTAGTTTTCAAAACCCTTCAAGTCATCGTGAGTTTGGAGACGTCTTCATTGTTTATGGTATAAGGTACTACATCAGAATATTATTCCAAGAGACTTGTCGCCCAACGAACAATAGTGTGCGATTGCCATTCGAGCAGGTTACATACTATCTGGCTGATAAATTTTTTTCCATCGACAAACACACGGATAACGACATCAAAAGGGCTTGTGACACTGTCGTGAAAATCTTTTCGCTTCCTTACCCAAAACAAAGTCAAGGTCAACATTGCTGAATTCAGTCTTAACGACAGAAACGAAAAGGCTCACAAAAGAACAAGAATGTCGCAGTTTCTATAAGATATCAAAAGACAAAGTCCAGTGCTTCATTGGTTTGCGTGTAGCAGATATTGAGTCGGTAAACCAAGAGACAGATAGCGTATCCGTACGCTATCGCAGGAAAGCTTGAACAGATCTACCGGACCAGATAGACCAAATTCCGGGTAAAATCAAGTTGGTAAACTTTGGATATGTGATTCGGCGAAGAGGAAACGACTGGTTCGATATCAAGTACCGGGAACTGCTCAAAAACAAAAATGTACAAACACTGACATTAAACGAAATGAAAAATTTGCATTCTCAGTTGAGCAGTGAGTAAAATAACAACACAGGAAAAAAGAAAGATTATAACGAGAACTAAGGGAATTAATAACAACCAGGCGTGTAACATCACTAGGCAACCTTATAAAGTAGTGTAAATCTTTGGAAGTGTTTCCAGTCAAAAACGCTTTCTGAAAATGGAAATCTGAAAATAGGCGAAATTCAGCGGAGACAACGAGTTGTGCAACATAGCACAGCTCAAGCACCTCCAAAAAATCAAAATCAAACGATCCGACCGATATTTTGGAGATGCATTGGCATTTGCAATGATAGCTGTTTGAAGATGGAATATAGTGACAAAGATGCGGCGAGATTCACACTACATTCTTTTAAATTATTCGTCCACACGAAATGAATTGCATATACAATTACACCGGACAATTTTTTCACATAAATTTAAGCTCAAGAAGCTAGCCAACACGATCCTCTTAATTCACTAAACGTCTGGGGACAGACGACGACGTTTAACCACGTTATTGACGTCATAATGACATTCTGAATTTTGATGTCCTTATGACAAGAACTAGTTCAAACAGCGTCGTTCCTTCTTGATATCTAAAATCTGGTATCTTCCTCTTTCATACAGAAGCTGGCTTTATATTCTATATGGACTATGCATATCTTTTTCTTCGCGGAGACCCCGCGGAGAGAGAGCGTTACGCCATTGTCCTGAACACCCCTGATTTGCCTTCCGAATCAACAAGATTTTCTCATGCAAAAGAAACCCAACGCTGAAATATCTCAGAAGGACACAAAAGGAGTATGAAGCAAGTGGTACTAAGATCAAATCACCCATAAGTGTTATCTTATCAGATCAATAATATCCATGATATTCAAGAGTAAAATTTTAAGTTTGTTCTCACATAATGATTCTTAAATATTCATGAAGTTTCAGAGCGTCCAGGTCCAATTTAGTTGCATAAACTAAAAACTAAATATCATATAAACTGAAATATCACATTTCAATCAAATCAGAGTAGTAAATAAACTACCAATGAAATTTAACTTTTTTAGTTGTATCACGCACCAAAGGTGGAAATTTCAAGAGAACATTGTTTCGAATATTCTCCCGTTTTCGATATTTGCCGCCGATTCAACCGAAGCGACAAATTAGTAGTGTCAGAAGAGTCAACGTTACAATATTGCATTGCATTGCAACGATGCAAACTTCAGACACCTAGGATTTACGGGAATCAAAATGGTGAGCCAGTTCGGCTAATAGGAAGTGAATTGTGTTTCATCGAGTTAAGTTCATCGTCTATTCTGACTCGGAAGAAGCTCCGTGAGCTTGCCGCGTGGCGATCCTAATGCTATCAACTATATAGCACAGAAATTGCGCTAACTGATTACCACTTGTTTTTGAACGTGGCAAATTTCCATACCCTTGAGAATTTGCCCATAAAACTCTTTGCGGGAGTATAATAACATCGGGAAGAGTTCTGCGAGGACGGAGAGGTGAACTTTGCAACTGTCAATAGAATTAGAATTGCTAATGGAAAAAATAATGAATATTTCAGCTTAACTGATAATGGTTACTATTTTTAAGTTATATTTGGACTAATATTAGATTCTTTTCATAAAACTTAATACTCAAGAAGTCTACAACTAGTCGCAGTGAACAGCAATAAAAGTTAATTTTTTTCAAATGAATGTTGAGAAATCTGAAACTTATAACAAAACTCATAGGATGCATACTCCTCATGTGGATCTACTGTGTTATGTTGGGTGCTAACGAAAATTCTCTTATTGAAATATCGGATTGTTGGATTCTTAAGTGTTAATAGCCAAAAACAACATTCCCGGCAAATTTGTCATAAAAACTAACGTTTTTGGTAAATAATTTTGTAATAATAATACTTTCATTGTATTCTGGTGTGTTTGAACACTGTATTCATATTCGTATACAAGCGTAGTCAATTGTTTAAACAAAAGGAAGGGCGGATTACACCCAGTGGACGGTGCTTAGGTCGTAATTTAAGTGTGCTTTCCACTATCCTTATATCGCACATTATATATTTTAATTATAAGAAGAAAATGTGTCTTCGTTCTGTACTGAATATCTAATTATCACATGATGATCTCATATATGGATTTGACGGGTTTGAGTATTCGACGGGACTTGCAACCATAATTGGAATGTCGTTAAAAGATAGCTTCCCAGAATGCGTTATTGCACCTTAAAAGCTGTTAAGGCTAGCAGTCACGCGTGCTTCAAGTTAATTTATTCTGTGAATGCACACCGGAAAATGGTACGCAGGAAACCTACAATAGGTGTTGATCATCTTCACCTGAGCACACAACAGATCCAAAGTAGCTCATCTATCGGCTACAAAAACTGACAGACACAAATCTATACAGCACATCCATTAACACAAATTCACTCGTGAAGATAATGATCCTCTATCTGCAAGCCGAGCGACAAAATCTATTTTAATGGGCTTCAAGACTCTCAATCTGATATTCGGTCGTGCACCTCAGATGGCAATTCGACTTTCTTTTTGCCCAAAACTCATGCGACTACGCCAACCGCCACCATCGCGTCGTCCGATGAGAAAAGAAGTGTAATTTCACGATGGCATGACTTCACATCTTAACAGCCTACTTAAGCCACGCGGAGGTGGTTCTTTTGGCGTCACAGCCGACAACGTCCCTCGCAGCAGCAAACTTAGAGCGAGCGAGCGAGCTCACATATTCGCCCGAATTACGTGAATTGCGTTAAAAATCTCCTTACATGTACATGTCTGAAGTTGCATGTGAAAATGGCATTTTTCTAGAACAATTTCACAGCGCGCAAATTTCGATTTGCCACGAATCGAACTGTTGCCGGAGTGTGCTTATCAATGCAATTGCCACTTGATGACGCGATTGTAGGTTTCCGTTCCTACAAAGTGAGCAAAGTGTCTTCGGAAACGGTAAACAAGAGATAAATTGATCGTGTAAGAAAACTGTCCAGTCATATATTGACTTGCCACACCTGTTTGCTAGCTGATCGTTCAATTAGCGGTATTTTCATACACATGTCGTACTTTTTTGACGGTTATAGAAATTTCGATTGCATTTGGATCAAATTATCTGATTGCAAATATCGAAAGGTTTAAATATTGGATCAAGAATTTGCGCTTCGAACGATTCGTACGATGTTATATGACATGAGTAAAGGCGGTTCAACTTCAAAACGTAAACTTAGATTAAACATCTCCCGAAACTTAAGCGTTTTTTGGCGTTTATTTGAAAAGTAGGATTGATGTTTTCAACCTTCATGTGTTACACTATCGGTTTTGATCGAAGTGTAATAAAATTCGAATATTCAGAAGAAACTAGGTGGAAATACTTCTCAATGGAACATTTAAAACTGGTTCAACTTTGAAGTTCTTTTGTCAAAAATGGCTTTATTGTTTCAGAAAATATTAGTATTTTAATACGCCTTCGAATATACTTCAAACTGTTTCGGAAATGTACTTAGTCGTATGATGACCACGATGTCTACTTCGAAATGATTCTACCCGTTCCCCCATACATGGTAGTACCAACGCCCACACGAACATAATCGGAATATGTAGACTAGCAACGATGGAAATCAAGGAGGTGTCTGACTAAATTGTTAGAATTTTTAAAAGTTTGAAAGGTGTAAATTTTTTTCATTTTTTGATATTACAATGAAATTTCAAATTAGTTTGCAAAGAATTTTCTTTCATACATTTAAGAGAGATGTCTGAAGTTTGCATCGTTCTCCAACGATCTCCAAATTTGTGTTTTGGATGATTTGATTAAAATTTTGGGAAATTTTATTCGCGTTTTTGCATTTTAGGCGTTCTACGTTTTCAGTTCAGTTTAAGTCTATACTAAACAAATAAAGAAAAAATTTGATAGCGTTGCGTTATCAACGATCCAATCTTCACACACATGTTAGAAGTTAAAAAAGACAAAAAAAAACACAGATTTCGGTCAGAATATAGTATTGAAAACCAAATATTGGTATTGTGGATTTCATGTTCAAAACTAATTTACGGAGCATATTCTCCGCAGTGGATTCCGATCAAGAGATGTATTCGTGAAAGCTTGTATTGTTTGCCATAGGATTTCTGGTCTGGTAATTTCAAAAACTCGCAAATTACCCAAAGAGCAAATCTCATTTTCAAATTTTTGATGATCACTGTCAAATCCGTACTACTCTACCGGTTAGAACTAATTGAGCCACGATCTCAGCAAAGTGTTGCACGGAATATTAGGAGCAACAAATCCCGCACTACACCTTTTTTAACAGTCTGAAATCGCTTCTATTGATCAAACACAACAATTTTTTACAAAGTCATTAGCAGCATCCTGAATAACCTCTAGAGGTAGAGGTAACCTGTAGGTAGCAATCAATTAGTTAACTACAAGTAAAATGTGATGTATAAGCAAAATGGCGAACAGTATAGTGAAGAATGTGTTTAACTTACGAACAAACATTAGCCGTGCGTAATGGTGCAGTGATGCATAATCTGAATTGGAGTTAGCAGTAATTCAATACAACGGGAAGCCGTCAATGCCGTCAAATTAACACTGTAGCCCACCTTATTACCTATTGTCCGGTAAATATGTACTAGATATTGCATGACTTGTTTCATGACGTTGGATTCACAGAAGTTTCTCCTTTTTTCTGCTGCAAATTTTAAAGTAAGAGCTTGGCATCAAATCAGGTTTTTGAACAGGCAAGAAAGAAGATTTAATTTCGATAAAATCCTTTGTGGATGTGGCATGTGGCATGTGACTTGTAATAATATACCGTATAAAATATCTTCAAGTTGGCTTTATACTATGACGTTATTAATGACACCTTTGCAACCTGTTATCTCTCAAAACTAATAATATTCAAATTTTGCTACTTGTACAACAATTTCGGAGAAAAATTTCCAGCTCTTTTACTTTGACATATGTCTGTCGGTCACTGGCTATTGCTATATGCAGCAACCCAGATTCATTCAAACACGATATAGATGTTCACTACTTCGGCAGGTCCGTTACTATCCGATACTTTGAACTGAAGTTTATCACAATAGCACGAATTTATCGCTGTGCGCACATCCTCGCAAAACTCCTTATTTTCCGCTAATTTTTGTCCTTAAATAGTTATTAGTCATAGCTTTGACCCATTCTTTATTGCGGTTTCAGCTTTTTCAAGGTAGCGGAAAGATCAAACTCTGCCCCGAAAGATAAAATGGATATGGATGACATGTGAGATTCTGATAGGTCGTAAATAGCTCCAGAAAAGCAATGGGCAAGAATTGTTGATTGTCAAAACCATAGAAAATACTCCCTGTATGTGGTTGATACATAAACCTTCCTATCCCTCTTATATCTAGAGATATTTTAATGGCAAAATTAATAAAACATTAAAAGGAAGATTTTCATGCCAGTTTTGTGTGGTTGAATAAATTTAAGAAACGATTTATCATTCGATTGTTAACCGAATCGGGTAGGAACACTCAAGCGACGGAATGATAGCCCAATCATCACTTCCGGGTCAAATCTGCAATGCAGACGAGAGTGGTCTATTCTGGACGATATCTCAATGACAAATGCGTACCCTCTAAGCAAACAATTTCGCATTTTCGCCTCTAAGCAACAGCAACTCGATTTGTTGGGGAAGCTAAGAGTGACGGAGCTTCCAATAATATTTGTATACTAGTCTGTTGCAAGAATCAATAGAAAAATTGAATTATGAGTTTGTCCGAGAAATAAAGAGATTTATGAATAATCCAGCTTCCCCGAAAAAGCTTTATTCGTACTGAACATTGTTCTAGGATACTCAAGTGAAAATGGTCTGAGATCAAGTGATGGGAAAATACAAACAATGGTTGCACAACTTTACCTTTATCGATGGATGAAAATAATATCCAATAATATGTTACTCCTTTATATTATTGCTCACAGTGCTGATATAAATTCCTGCGTGATCGAGTTTCCCTTTAAGGTTGATGTATTCTCCCTTGTTCACATACTGAAATTTGCTTCACTATACCTTATCCAATAAACGTGGTAAAACCCATGGTTTACAGTGGGTGTTTCATCACATAAACACGATATGATGTAGAAGATTACTGATCAACGATAGCCGACTGATTGCAAGGATTTTTAGATGGAGTTTTAAGATGAGCGAAACCAGATTTGAATTCTTGCTAAGGATATTATCATTCTTCGAAACTTTTGTGAGATGTAAGCAAAAACTACAAATTGTCAAAACGATAGCTTAGTTCTGGATTACGAACAATTGTCATGAAGAACTATGTAATAAATAAATGTATACGTATTTACTTTATACTTTCACATTTAATCGTCCTTTATCTTGAGTTGTTCCATTCAATCCAGTAATCCGAAGATTCTAATGTGTCGTCTCTTGATGTTCAATCGTGCAAATCGTGCGTTCAATCCTTTTTTTCGTTGATTAGACAAACATTTTGAAAATTTTTGGTCCAATTTTTAAAAAAAGTTTAGACCTTTATATTTGCAACGATGCAAACTTTAGATACTTCCGAATCAACACCTTTTTGGGATTCTCTCGAATTTTCTAGTTGACCTATATATGGCAAATCTATTTGAACCTACCAGTCGTTGTGCAATGGACGTCCATAGATAGAACAAACTACAAATCAGACGATGGATTCACGTTGATGGATTTCTTTACTGTAATTTTGAGATCCCACGCCTTGGTATAAAGTAACAGTAAATTTCGGCCCAATTATGGTCACCCATCATCCAAACCATGGTTATATTAACTTTACGAGAGAATTGCATTGTTTATGCACTTCAGAGTCGCAGTAAGGATTTCAATGATATTTAAAAATCATAAGTTGCATTCAATTATTATGTTAGATGATTCATCTTTGAATTGCAAATGGTTTTAATTATTTAACGTATACATCAAAGCAAATCGCGCCATAAGCCTGTTTAGTTAGAAGTATTGATATTCTAATAAATTGATCACCAACAATTTATGTATTGCGAATATCATTTGGGAGCTAATTTCCATTTTATCCTCCCATTCGAGTGATTTATTTGTTTAAGATCCTCCATAGTATAAACATAAATATGGAGACTGAAATAGTTGACGCTACTTTGAAACAGTCATTGTCCTAGTACCCTGCATGACATTTTTTGGAAGAATATTTTTTGCACGTTTTAATGATAAGTCGTACATTTGTAATAAATCAATGAAATGCGTATCCAGCGGAAGTCAAAAGAAACTGAGGCCTCTAAACGTAGTCTGAATAGTAATTGTGTCAATTTTCAGGATGTTCACATCGTTGGAGAAAGCGATATTTAGAGAAATAACTCTCAATTGTTGTTATCATTGAAATACTTTGCACTAATATATTCGACCAAATGTCAATTTATAGTGTCGTTAACCAATTGAGTGTCGCTTTGTGTTGCTGTTTGTTAAACGTAATAAAATTGTGGATGGAATATTAAGTCCATGAACATCAGTTGGTAGCCAAGTAAAATAGAAAGTTGTTGTTTAATAAAAGTAAATTCTGTACACATAATCTTATTTTGGTTAAATTTTACATACATAAAACATGTAAGCAATGGGAAAGCCTTTCTGAATTTAAAAGTGTTATATCCTAAGTATAATGCGCCGATATAAACAATAATTATATTTATTTTCATATTAATACGCAAAGAATTGATGTGTGAAAATTTTTATCCATCCATTCCTTTACTTAAAAAGTCAAGAAAAACCTTCTACCCAACAATATCAATGTATACTATCAAAAAACATCGAGCGCATACACTAGACGAATAAATCTGGTTCAAGGATTCTCTCTTATCCTGGGTAAAAATTCTGATTCCAGTATATTTGGCGAAAGTCGACGACCGCGGTTCTTAGACGCTATGAGCTAAAAATACGAGCTAGAGGGTCTTAGTTCGAAACAAAGCAGCCCCACTTGCTAGATTATTAAGCGCCCTTGTCACTCATTCTGCAGGCCTCAACCGTCGAGGTAAATTCAGGTGGAACTGGAAGCTGATAAGCCTTCGGGTGTCGTGGTAGCTAGCGGTGCATGAGAGTAGCACTGTCCCTAACAAGTAACTAACTGCTGTCCCTAAGTATGAAGTTCGGGATAGTCAATGCAAACTCGTGACGTAGTTATGGGGGACGTTGGTTTCTGGAATTCAAATCGGTTTTTCATTTCTTTGAAATATTTATGAGATTCTAGAAAAGACATTTTTAATATTGGAAAGCGCATCTTTGTAATATTGGTCAGTAGATAAGGTCAGCAGAAAATTGAGCCTTCTTTAATAAGTCAAGAAAACGGAAAAAATCGCGTTCGTGATATCAAAAACTATTTCTTTTAAGTGAAAGCAATAAATTGTTAGAGTTGTGAAATCTGCAGGAATATTAGTATTTGCATTCAGGTTAAGGGTGAAGTCAGGGGCCAGCCCCAGCGGAAGTGATACAGCTTCCACATCAACTTTGCCCTGACAAGCTGCTCACCACTTTCAATGCCTGTCTGCAGTAGGGCGCGTTTCCAAATTGTTCGAAAGAGGTGAGGCTCGTGCTGATCCACAAGGGGAAGGGGAACAACCATCTTCATTCATATCGGCCCCTATATATGTTGAACGCCGCTGGGAAGGTGCTCGAGAGGCTCATTAGAGAAAGACTTGGAGAGGCCATTCGAACTGTCGGGGATCTGTCTCCTCAGCAGTACGGCTTCAGGGCTGGTCGATCTACGATCGGTGCAATAGCAGAGGTAGTGAATGCGGTCCAGCACACAGAAGCCCACAATCACCACTCGAGACGAATAGTACTGCTTATAACACTCGATGTGAGAAATGCCTTCAATTCTGCTAGATGGACCGATATTCTTTGTGCTCTGGAATATTTCAGGGTGCCGAGGTATCTGATGCGGATATTGCAGAAGCGATAGCGGATAGCGAAGAATTGATTTGACATCAGGGGTGGCGCAAGGTTCCGTTCTGGGCTCGGAATTCTGGAATGTCTCGTACGATGAGCTTTTGAGGCTACAGTTGCCGGGTGAGTCGCGCCTAGTTGGCTACGTAGATGACGTAGCAGTACTAGTCGCTGGACGTACTGTCGGACAGGTGCAACTCAAACTGGGTGCGGTAATACGTCGAGTGAGCGAGTGGATGACAGACCGTGGGCTTAGCCTAGCGCTGGAAAAGACCGAGGTCGTCGTCCTGACCAAGAAGCGGATCCCTCGTGTTATTCCCGTTCGGGTGAGAGAAATGATCATCGAGTCGAAAGAATCAATCAGATACCTTGGCTTGATGATTGACTCGAAGAAGAATTTTTTCGAGCAGGTTCGAGCGTCAGCGGATAAGGCTTCTGTGCGAGTATCGGCTCTCAGTCGCCTTATGGCTAACACGCAGGGGCCAACCTCGAGCAAAAGACGTCTACTGATGAGTGCAATGGAGTCAGTGCTCTTGTATGGCTCCGAGGTTTGGGCTGACGCTCTCAGTAAAGAGACGTACCGAAGGCGTATGGCACAGGTGTAGAGGCAAGGAGCTTTGCGGATAGCGGCTGCATATCACACTGTCTCTGAACCTGCAGTGCTGGTAATCTCGAGGGTGGTTCCTATTAAGTTACTTGCTGACGAACGAAAACGTGTATACTTACGTAGGGGGGAGTCGGCGAGAGAAACCGTCATCCGAGAGGAACGGAGAAGAACTCTAACCTTGTCGCAGCAAGCATGGGAAAACGAAACGCGAGGCAGGTGGATCGCACGGCTGATAAGTGACTTGGGGCCGTGGTTCTACAGAATGCATGGTGAAACTGATTATTATCTGACGCAACTACTCAGTGGTCACGGGTATTTTCAGTCTTACCTGTATAAGATGGGAAAGTCACCATCCCCAGCTTGCGTCTTCTGCCCAGAGGGACAAGACTCCGTTCGCATTTTTCGGAGAAAATAGGCATGCTCTCCCCAGAAAATATAACGGGAAAAATGATGCAATCAAAAGACAATTGGAACTGTGTGTCGCATTACGTACGGACAGTACTTCTTATATAGAAGGGCATGATGGATCGCTCGGTGAGGGAGACGGGGGATCTCTGTAACAGCCATTCTCTTCCTTCCTATCCATCCGTGCAGAAAGAGGGATTTCCCTTAACCTGAAGGCACCGCTAAGCGATGATTAATGAGGCCTAGTCCGAAGTAATGTGACAAACAGTTCCAGGGTAGGTTCTCGGCGTGACAGGGGAGGTGCTTAGTCGGTAGTCCGGTAGCGGGGGTCCGACACTCAGGACGTAAATGACCTTCACCTCCCAAAAAAAAATAAGTGAAGTCAAAAATTGTGAAGGGTGTAGTCAAAAATTGAACTAACTTTTGAATTAACTCTTGAAAAAGAAGAAACTTAAAAAGACGAAGAAAATGAACTTACTCTACTTGACTTACTCAAAAAGAAACTTATCTTGCTCAAAAAGGAAAAACTAGTTATCGTTGTAATGTAAACTTCAGATGCATACCCAGCAAAAGAACAAAGAAAGATTTTAAATCGAAATAAGACGAAGTTAAAAACTTCTGTTTTTGCAACTATTACCATTGGGAAAAATTAAATGACAAGTGCCAATGCATTTGCACTATGCGGGGTCAAAATATGTCTTCATATTTCAACTGCCTAATACAGACAAAAAATGGATATTTTTGTAATCACAACCTACAAAAGTTTGAACGTATATTAATAACGCACTCACTTTTATCCTAGGGTTCATTAAAAGAGGCATTTCCTTTAACCTACCGGTTAAGTATAAATTGTTTCATCACTTAGATACAACTCAATGTGGAATTATAGGTGCTCAGGTTGTCAAGAAGCATGTAGTCACATAAACCTCCATTTCCATGAACCAGGTAAATCACGATAATCCTAGAAATGTGTAGACACTTTTGCACTTTCATACTACTTTCCAGTATTCTTCCTGTAACCGTGGCGTACAACTGATTGTTTACAAATTGTAAACCGAAATCGAAATTAGGGACGAAAATTCTGTATTAACATACTATAGTTATCATGGTTTCGGACGAAAATTTTAAGAAAAATTAAATGTTCTTCAACGGCTTAGTACACAAAATATCCAAAATTATCCGCTAGAACAGTCTGGTAATAATAATCGTCCATTATTTTTAATATAATCAGAAAAATATTACTACACATAGCTGTCACATTCAGACACATTCAGCTGTCTTTTCCTTAGCGCAATATAATCTGTTTGAAAGTATATTTGTCGATGCACCGATGGAGAGGCCTTTTTGTGGCCATTATTTATCATTCGCTATTTGATTCATTTATTATTTTGCTATTTTGACGTTTTTACCATTCATTAACAAATTTTTACAAATTTTTTAACCATCTTTCAACAACTTCTCAACTTTCAACAACAAGAGCAAGGAAAATATTTCCTTTCAAGTGAATTGCAGATTTATTTTTTTATTTATTTGGAACATGGAGTACACAGAAACACAGCTGATTTTTCGTTCAACGCCCTGACTTAGAATAAGTAACCGTGATATGCTTTCTCGTGGAAAGAAAGAACCCCTCTGACAGTGCCAAACAGTTGAAAGTTGCAGATCATTGGGAGGGTTTTCAAGTGTCTCCTGACTGAATTTCTCCAATTTGTCTATGGTCAGGGTTGCTGTATCATGAACATTGCCATTACCATCACTCTGATCGATAGGTTACCAGTTTGCGGCGATATGTTTGTCTAATCTCGCACAAAATTGCGTAGCACACCGTATTACTTTTCTTGGGCCATATAACAAACTCAAGTATAACAAGCAACGCTTGGCATAAAAACGTAGTCCAAAACCCCGGACCTGACAGACATCATTTACCTTTCACTCGCCTAGAACCCCTTATCTGTCCGCACTCCTTGAGTCCACGTTTCATCACAATTCATAATGTGAGTGAGTTTCCCTTTTTTGAAATTTCGTTCTATGAAGGGTTTTCACGCTGAAACAGTAGCTCGCACATTTGATCGGATCACAAAGCTAACACAATAAAATGTTGTACTTCAATCAACGTTCAAACAAAACATTCAATAGGAGTAACATATTATATAGAGAGAAAACCAATTGGCGGTGGTGGAGTAGGCAGCCGCACTAGATCTCCTTTTGTTGCGTCGGCATCCCAATTATGGTATAAAACCCAACACTATTGTGCGTTTTATGACAAAACCGACGCATAGAGCTTTTCGGCGGTGGATCAATATTCAGTCCAATAATGCTTTTCCTAATGTGAGCAAAATTCGCTTCTGAATTCGACAGTGGATAAGATTAGGTACATTTGGCCGACGACGATCGATCAAAACAGTAGAAAATGTGGAGCTAGTGAGAGCAGCAGTCGAACAATCGGCTCGACGTTCTGCTCAAACCGCGTTTTTAATTTCAAGGTTTCAGACCGCAAATTGAAGAGGATTCTGAATTTACATTTGAATTTTCATCCCTTCAAAAAAATTATTTTTCAAGAATTAAACTCGGCATACTGCGCCTTATAGCGATCCCTTCCGAGGCAGCATTCTTCATTTTGATTTTCTCACATTTTCATCTAAGCGCGATTGTGAATAGACATAATTTTCGCTATAGGGCTGAAAACAACTTCCAAATTTTTAACAAAAGACAGAGGCCTTTTCCTCGTAAAATAGCCATGTGGTGGGCCGTATCAAAATTTTGCATTTAAGGCTCGTAATTCTTCGAAGACGATGGCATGACCAAGGCCTATCCAATTCCAGGATTATGTTTCAATGCTGCTAAATTTTCTGCAGCCCCGATTGCGAGTGAATGTTGAAGACGACGGATTAGAAGAATTTTGGTTCTAACAGGATGGAGCTATAGCCCACACAGCCCGAAATTCTCCAAGTACCTTAACAGAAATGTTTCCCGGACGTTCAGTGTTTTTGAGTGGTGACGTAAAGTGGTCTACGCGCTCGCTCGATTTAAGCATATGCGACTTCATTTTTTGGCGATATCTTAAGGAAAACGTGGTTAAACGTCTTTGAAGAAGTAAATGCGATACCTCACGAAATGTGTGAACGAGCAGTCCAAAGCTTCATTAATCGGCTCCTGCTATGTTTTTATCCAGCAGACTAATCATATGTGTTTTAGAACGTTTTTGAACTGTGTCTACTTTATAGAAACAAGCATCTATGGAGATAAGGATATTAATTTGACAGCAATTTTATAATTTAACTTTAACTTTTCTTTAACAAATTTAAATCCTTCTTAAACATCAATAATTCATTCTTATCTATCTTTACCTTACGTACTGCACTTGAAAATCACACCAATGTCCAACAATGAATATTTTATATTCGTTTCAAGGTCGTCATTTATCAATTTTCACTCTCAAAGTATTATGAAGGTGTCAGTCTTCAGTTTACGTTTATACAAACTTCAAACTTTTGTCCTCAATATCGCAGTAATATCAAAATATAAACAAATAAACTCATTACAGATTCAAAAAAGTAAATCAATGAAACTCTTCGGATTATACATTAAAACCTGCATTCTTCATCGACAAACAAACCTTTTTGTCTATCCTACTTACGACTACTCAAAAGCGAACCAATGCCACCATTTTGGGAAATGAATGGTTACTCCATGGCTACCTCATCGCCATAACAGCGCATCTCTTTCAATAAATGATAAAGTATGCATGGCGAATTAATAATATGCATTTGCACATTTCAAAAGATTACAAACTGTTGTTGTAGCCAAGAAGGTAAACAGCATTCATTTTCGAAAGACCACCATTTACATACACACCTTCCATACATAGCCAAAAGTGAACCATACAAAATAAGAATTTCGATCCTACGAACGTGTTTTTATTTTTAAATGCCTTGGCGAATCCAAAATATCTGGTAATCTGACGGAATGGCATAAACTCGGTATTTGGCGCCGTAGTGACTAATATCAACCTTTCACTTTTTATTTGCATAAAATTAGTATTCATGAAGGGTAAAATCTGGTTATTCTTTCTTTATACAAAGTAGCCTGAACAGCGTCTGCCAAATCCATTCGTTTGGAAGTATTGGAGCTATAGGAAACGCAACACACAAGCTAACTTTGGCATTCGGTCAACTGACGTTCTTCAAAAGAGACAAAAAGGTTTGATCAAACTGCTCCATAATTCAAAACTATAATTTATTCGAGTATTGTTTGTGAAACTTTCATGATATCATCGCAAAAAAATCGAGCGTCATGTCATCAAATTAGCAGAGATATGCTATGCAATTTTTAGGTTCGTTTAGGTTCCTATCGTGTTACTTTATTCCTAACTCATGATTTATTATTATTCACTACACCTCCAAAAATTATTTCAACTAGCGTTTTGGTCAAAGTATCAGATTAATTATCCATGTACTGTTTACAAGGAATATACTTTTAATACAATTATTTCATCGTGACTGTAGCTGCAATATTTATCTACTCAATTCATTTTTATCTAAAATTCACACTTTATACCCGCAATGTTAAGCAAATTCTGTTCAGAAAATACACAAATCATTTGCATCCATGTTTTACTTTAGACTTGTGCTGATCGGCTGATGACACATATCTTCATTTGTTACTTGACTAAGCGTGTGTGATTTTTTCATTTGTGAATGAATGAATTGAAAAAGCAATGGCTATAAGAGAAGTTTTGTCAAAACCGTGGAAAAACCGCGAATTTTAGCGCGATTACTATTAAGCGCGAAGCTGACGGTAACGTTGCTATCAAGTGTATCGAATTTCAAATGTGGCATTAACGCTATACTATATGTAAGTGGTTCATTGTATCCAATCCAGTTATCCAGTATCAGTTGGATTGACTAGACGGTCAGCCGTCCGAACCTAAATCAGCCGTCCGAAGATAAATAAACCAATTTTAACAAAAACCAGAGGTTCGCTCTTTTGATATCAAAAACAGCATCCCAGTGCGTGGATAAAACATCCTCAAGGGACAGAAAAGCCAGGTTTGATCCAATGTTAAGGTAATTCTGACAGTTTTCTTTCACGCTTCTTCATCCCAAGTACGTTTGCAAAACACCAGATTTATCATATTGCAATTCTAAGAAACGCCATGCGTCACTAATAGGCAGACAAACGATAGGTTATTGAGTTGTAATGCTCGAGTCCATTTGACCCTGAAAACTCATGAATTTTTGACCACATTTGAACATTGTTCTTTCTTCCCCTTACTATCTGCTTTTGGACTTTGAGATCTATTTTGTTCACCTAGTTTAAAATGCCCTCGAAAGGAAGAACATTTTGGACGAATCTTTTGATTAAGATAATGAAGCGAATAAGCTGACATTACCAACTAGGACTACTTCAACAAATTGATACAGCGTTATGGCAAGCGTTTGCATTGCGAGCAAAGTACTTAAATCCCCAGGAAACCCAGATCTGCAGTTTTTTTATAAAGGATATTCCGATTTTCAACGTCAGTAGCTTCATGCAAACGCAATGGGATATTTTTTTATTCTTTGATTATATATTTATAATTTTATAACCAAATAATTTATTATTTTAATATTTTTTATTTTCTGCAATCTACTAGTGTTTATTTATGTTGAATTATCAAAAAAAATCAAAATTCGACACCGTTGTGTTAGTAGTGATTCAAATTTTAGACACGTAAGTTTTGAACAGACCTCATATTTAATATAGGCTTGATCTTGTCTACTACGCTGAAGGTTACTATTACAGCGGTCTGTTGCGGGTCGTAAACTCGAAATAAAAATAGAAATTGAACTAATTTGATATTTGAAAGCGGAGAAAAATCAATGAGATGAGCAAAGCTTCCTTTATGGCATACTTCGTATGCATTTCAAAAGAGCAGTGAAAAAAGAAGGAATGATGATGCGGATATCAAAAAGAACTTGAGGATTATAATTAGGACGAATTTTTCGTTTCTGAAAGGGTTCGAGCAAACCAGAGCGTCTAAATTTTCGAAAAATTATATGAAATAACAATACACCTAACAAAATTTTCTGTTTAATATTTTCCAAAAATACAAAAATTAATAAATAAAGACTAACTTGACAAAAAAAAAAAAAAAAGAAAATGGTCAGTTTTGCGAAAACTTATTATTAGCTCATGACTAGTTAACGGACTTCCGTGCAAAAATTTACATCATGTTTGGAACCAGCACATCAACTAGACTATTAGCATTGGCACGGAAAATTGAAAGATGTTCGGGTTAAAGATGTCTCATCTGCCTCTACGTTTCAATCGACGATCTGTACTTTTTATTTTCTTCCAGCAAGTTTCATCAGTTTTTTCACCTAAGGTACACTTTGCCTTCTCTGGTGTCGCGACAAAGGATGTATGAACTTTTGCGGCAACTTTAGAATAATTATTCCTTTTAAATTTTTAGGTGATTTATTAGCTATTGTTTACTGGTTGTGACAAAACATAACTTGACACGTTATTGTAGACAAACAAGTGCGGAAATTAGATCACTTGTCAAGGAAATATATCAATGTGCTATAATTTACCGTTACCTTTTCCTTCCTCATGGCAATTAGGAGAAAATTATTCGATACACATCCCAATAAGCTAACTCCACGACGTTAAATGCAGGCGGGAATAGTTTTAACTTCCTACCGGCTTCTTCCTTGAAAGGACATTGTTTTAGCCTTTCAAAACGTGGGTTCGTATTGGTGTCACGCCTGTTGCGTAATGCCTCTGGCGTATATCTGTCAACTGAGTTGACACATGATGCGCAAAGATATAACCATGTGCTTCTTCCACAGAATTGTTATATATGGTCATACATTATGTGCCTCCTATCTTTAAATTTAAATAAAACAAAGTGTGTGAGATATTATCGAAATTTTTTATTCGTTTGAGAGGCCTATCGATGCCATTACATCCAATTGACATATGTAGCTTCAACAATATGATCGCTACCAACTATCAAAGTTCGGAAGTCCCTATTGGAAGACCCATTTGATAGTGAGAAAAAGGAATTAGTGAATCCTAAGTACTTAAAGTGGAGGGAATTCTAAACTCCAAAAATTTATTAAAGTGCTGATGAACCTGATTTCACGCAGTCAGAGAGAAATTTCTTTGGCAAGATTTTGCTTTTTACTATTTTTTTGGGTAGGGAGGTGAAGGCTATTCATTCCCTGAGTATCGGACTCCTAGTGGACCTATTGGACTACTTGTTGAGAGCTTCACTCCATATCTCTGCTCCATATAAAAGCGTAGATTGCACTACACTCATAAGCAGACTCCTTTTTGTTGGACTTGGTCCCCCCATGCGACTAATAGCCGAGACCCCTGCTGTGGCCTTGTTTGGCGTTGCCTTGATTTGCTCCGAGAAACTCAGTTTAGAGTCTATCAGCAAGCTCAGATACTTAATTGATAATTCCGACTCTACTAACGTTGTTAGCAGGTCGAAAAACTCTTATCCCAACATCAACTATGTTGATGATGTGGATGCGAGACTAGTACACCTGCTAAAAATGTGAAATAGAAAATGTTGGATATTTGGTGCAGTAAATGTTGTCCCTATGCTGTGACTGTTGTTAACCCGGACCCTATAGACTAGTGCTATAGGAATCCGGGGGAACACAGGGGGGCTGATGGTCTAGGCTTCGGCTTGTTCCATTCAGTCTTTGGGGAGTACCGACCCCACGTACCCGAGGTGTGAGAAAGGGCCATCAGTCCCGAGTGCCTGGAGCAAAAACTGAGAGTTTTTCTCGGACAGTAGAGAAGCGCAACCTGATCAGAGGTTATCTGAACCACGGGTTAAGGGGACGCCCATGACAGGTTACTGTCAGCCCCCTACACGGTGAGGATCCTATCCTTGGCTGAAACGTGGTGGTTGTGGCTTCGAAGGCTAGAGAGTGGCGAAGAGCACTCACCATTTGTGTTCGGGAATCTAAATAGATTAAATAAATTTGGACCTAGGACTGAGACTTGTCTCAGATTCTATGGGTGGTGGTTGACACATTGTTTCAACCCCGTCTATGGAGACCGTGGGATTAGGCCGTACAAGGCAAGTGTCCACGTTAATCCACGAGACCTATACGAATGTGTCCCCGACTCGGACCATTCTTACTCTGGGGATCCTCTTCTTCGTCAGGATGACCATTTCGGTTTTCTTTAACGCTAGGTTGAACCCGTGAGTGGTCATCCAGCTCCCTACCCGGCGCATTAGTACATTTAGCCTTAGTTGCGCTTGATCGACTGTGTGCCTAGCCACTAGTGCCGCAACATCATCTGCATAGCCAATCAGTCGCGAGTCTTACGGCAGTTCAAGTCTGAGCAGTCCGTTGTAGGAGTGGTTCCACAAGTCCGGACCGAGGATGAAGCCTTGGGTCACACCTGATGTGACTAGCATCCTCCGACAACCTTGCGCCGTGTCGTAGATCAGTCTGCGATCCATCAGGGAATTTCGGACTATCCGCATCAGATATTCTGGTACTTGGAAAGAGTTTTCCAGGGCTTTCAGAATATCCTTCCATCTAGCGGAGGTGAAAGCATTCCTTATGTCCAGCGTCACTTGAAGGATTACCCGACGGTTGGATCGACTGCGTGTCTCCGCCTGTTTGACCGCACTCACCACCTCCGCGGCTGCATCTATAGTGGAATTTCTCGTTTTGAAACCATACTGCCTTGGAAAAAGAGTGGATAACGTTAGCGAGTCTTCTCTTTATCAGTTTCTCGAGCACTTTCCCGGCCGTGTCTAGCATGCATAACGGTCGGTATGCTGACGGCTACTCGGGATTTCCCTTCCCCTTGCTGATCAGCACGAGTCTTGCCGTCTTCCAACGCTCAGGGAAAATGCCTTCCCGCAAGCAGGCATTAAACGCACTGAGCAAGTCAGGGTAAGAGTGATAGGCCAGTTGCAGTACCTCGGCTGGAATACCGTCTGGGCACGGAGCCTTCTTCGCCTTCATGGAGAGAACTGCTAGTTCCAGCTCGTTCCTCGTGAAGAGTGGTTAGTCTAATGTTGTTTCCCTGTGGGCGGCATCAACACGGACGGGATGTTGGGGAAAAAGTGCCCTCACTATCTCGTGCATCATTTCTGCTTCAAGTACGGAGGGGGCGCGTAGATCACCGAGCTTTTCCAAACCTAGTTTATAGCCCAGGCCCCACAGGTCCCTGTTCACGTCTTCGAAGAGGTTCTGCCAGCAACGGGCCTTACTCCTGTTGATCAGTCCGCGGAGGTATTTCCTGGCCGACCGATATACTGCCATTCTGGTGCATGCCTCGTCCTGGCTTCGCGCTCGTTGAGCTTCTCGCCGGAGATTGTGACACTCCCTTCGTTGTTCAGCTATTTCAGTGGACCACCAATACACCAGGGGCTTTCTGTGTCTAACAAGCGGAGATAAAATCGAAATCTAAAATACCGTACTGGATCAATTCAACCGTTTTAAGTACACAATCGGTAGAAAATTAACGGATTGCTGAAATCGACACAGCAAGATTGTACTATAATGTGACAAAAGTAGAGCACATATTGTTGAACTTGTTCAAAACTAATGAGAAGGGTAGAGTGAACAGTAGCAACGTTATGTTCACCAAGCGTTTTCCCTCAGATGACGTTAGCCAGCCCTAAAAAATATTTGATAATAATAATAATAAAAAAAACAAAACTTACTCCCTTAAAACTTTGTTTTCCGGTTCTTCAGCGTATTGTACTCGCGTCGAGAGATAACTTCCAGAATCACTTTGATATCGAACCTTTTTAAGGTGATTAAACATTGAAAAGTGGCAAACCTTGAAATCTTTGCGTTAGCAACAAACTGCAGACACCTTTGTCTTTTGAAGTGGTTTTTTGATAAATACGGGACGATTAGACCCTCCTTTCGATATTATTACCACCGCATAGTTTCATCATCTGTTATGGTTGCAGATGTTTTCGGTTTTGCAGATGATTTCTTCGATTTTTTCCGAATAGTTAATTAGTCCTTGATAAGCTTGGACGCGATTCGGTTTTTGATGGCCCGTCGTCAGGTGTCAGACATATCTACTTCCGGATTTCACCAAAAATAGATATGATGGGCGAATACACGTTGTTGAGTCGATTCAATTATTAAGTAAATTATGAATATTAGAAATCATTATTTTACACCCACCAAATATATCATAAAGATTCCTCGGGGGAACAAATAGTATAACACTTAGCATCTCGATTCGTAACATATATAGTTTTGGCGATATCAAACTCATTGTAGACCTTGTGCTATTCGTTTTTGACAAAGCATTTAGCAACTGATTTCTCAAAGATATCACTGCTTAGTATGTTATTTACATAGATATTAAATTGATGTAAGTTCATTAAGTTTTCCAGTTTAATTGAAATTCATGAGCAATAAGGTTACTAGACATAAAGCTAAAACGAAACAAATATGACAACAGACCACAAGTTTGATCCTTTTTAGTGACAATGAGGAAAAACCAATTTTTCGATAACCCTCGTCAGTAAAGTTGATTTATATGAAAAAATAATATTCGAATATAGATAAATAAAATAAATACATCATTTATAATTTAACATTTATAGTTTAATTTTATAATTTAATTTCAAGAAGGTTACTGACTAGTTCTCATTGCGTTTGCCTGGTGCTTACATGTTCTCAAACCCATGCTCATAGTAAGGCGAATTCTGTCTTTAAATTGGCATAGAGCACATAAATGTAATTATACAAGCAGCGCTTTACGAAAAAATTTTTAAGAGATAAGAGAAACTACTACGATCGGGTTTTTTTTCGGCAGTAATATGATTTCAGCAATAAGATCTCACCATTTTTGTTCGGGGGAAGTCTATGTCACTCGCTGAAACCCACAGGAGTCTTTTTAAAAATTTTGCTGTGGCCTAATGCCTACTTCGTCAACTTTTTTCTTTATTTTTGGCAAGCGCAGAAACGTTTAAAGTGCAATTCGAAGTTCGAACATCGCCATATCATACAAATTCCAAAGAATTCGAATTTTACTTATCACTGCGAAGAGTAATCAAGTATTTTTGCAAGCATGCGATGTTTGAATCCAAATCCATGGGAAAATTTTCAAAAACCTATTGAATATCAGACGGGAGGATTTATGTTTATTCCAGGAATTAAAGAATACACAACTGATGGTTGCTCTATCCAAATAAGTAACAAAGTAAGTCCATTTTGTTATTTGTTTAGTCATCGCACAGCCTTTACTACTCTCCAATCAATACTTTGATAATTTATCGTGTTTTTTGTCGCTGTACTGCGCCCCTTAACATGATGTAGAGCTTACTTGATACGATCAAGGTGCGAACTAGAAAACATAAACTTTGATATTTTGTGTGAACAAACTTATTTCAATCAACGTATACATAGCGTAAGAAGAAATACAGTTGAATAAGAAATTGAGTGTATGAGTTGAAGTCTTTTGTGAATTAAAATAAGGAGAGCAGTCATTTGCTAACCTGATATCTTAATTCATAACGCACGATCATGACCTCAAAGTTAATTATTTCAAATGGTTCGTCTTTTGTTTGCGGACAAAGCTCATAGCCGGCTAATTCCTTAAGAAAAGTCTTATTTACCATTTGTGTTTTTATTACTGTGGACAAAGTTAAGATATGACGAAATGTCACAACTCCGAGTCTATGTATGAGTTTTCAGGTTTTTATGTTCAGATATACAAGACAAGGTGAACTACCGTTCATTCCAGACCTCTGATCGCACAATAAAAGAAAGAAAGAAAGACGGAAAGAAAGAATGAAAGGAATAACGTAACGTCTCCAAATATTTTCTTAAGTGTCTCGGAACAAAATAATGTTATCTGGTTATATTCATTATCTGTTTCTATCTGGTCTCCTCAGAAATAGCTACAGTGACTAAGTCCATGATTCAAAACGCAACTGATGGAATTTGA
This sequence comes from Stratiomys singularior, assembly GCA_954870665.1. Taxonomy (NCBI): domain Eukaryota; kingdom Metazoa; phylum Arthropoda; class Insecta; order Diptera; family Stratiomyidae; genus Stratiomys; species Stratiomys singularior. Next base: position 64,586,774 of record OX940881.1, read on the forward strand.
ATTTTTCAATTTGGCTGTTTTCGTTGTGTAGGTCTCAAAGGTCATCATTTTATGTTTGACATGATGTTTGCTGGGTAGTTGGCTTAGTAAACAATGGTGTGGACAGTGTTAGCAAGTTTACTTTAAATATCTGACAATTTGTTCGTACAGATAGGTTTGAAACGGTCAATTCAGACGCTTAGAACTAGTTGCAAACGCAGAGTAGAATATATGACGGATTTAAGGATTACCAGAAAGCTAGAACAATCAATTTTAAAAAATTCCTTCACTCTGCATTGAAATCATCTGAAGATTCTTATTAAATTAAAAGGTGTATTCTGGATTTCCATTACCAAGAAGAATTTTTGATTCAAGCGGCAAATCTAAGAAAAACAGATTATTCTTAGTTAATTTTTATTCCTTCATGATTGTATGTTAAAATCATATTGCAATATTGTAAATTCCCAATAAAATTTTGTTTATAAGTGCAGTGCTCCTACAAAACTTTGAAACTGCATGATATTCGCTCCACCCCCTTTATGGTAGTATCGCATTTTTGTATGTAAAGTAAAGCCTGTCCGAAGTGAAATGGTTGGATCTAAACTAGGTCTTTTCCTTTATTTGACGTAACGACAAGCTTCTTCTAAACAAGGATGAATTTATACCTCAACCTAAGCTTCAGTGTGATAAAGCCTACTTTAGGTACTTTTCAGCCTTCGAAATGAAAACCCTCACGTGCATTTTCTTCACATTTTTCTAAAAAAAAAAAAAAAAAAAAAAACAAAAAAAAAAAAAAAAAAAACCTGTCTGAGACAATAGCCTCCACGCTTTCTCTGTTGGGATAGTAAGACATAAAAGGCATGTTGGTATCAACCCTAATTAATGATATCATTGAATTGATTACTTAATGTTCATCCATTCTATACCATGCTTTGTGTTGACAGCTAACCGGTTGACAATTAAGTCTCGGTAGTGCAACCTTTTTCTGCATTCCTCGTCTGCTGTTCAACTGCGATCAGGGTTAACAAACGAAAGCAGCAACTTCGCCTATAACTCGAAATGAAATATAAGGGACATATACTAAATTTTCAATGCATATCGCTTTATTTTTAGAAGCTTTGTAGGCAGCATCATATGAACCAGTATGGCAGTACCGGGAACAAAAAGGTTTGAACTACTTCCACACTCTCTTTACTCCAGTCGACACTACATTGAACACATTCTAAAAAGGTGTCTGAAGTTTGCATCGTTGAAAACGCAACGCTGTCAAATTTTTCCACTGTATGTTTTTAGTAGATGATTAAACTGAAATGAACACCTAGTGGAGTGCATAGAATTCAAAACGAGAATGAAATTCACCAAAAGTTTCCAGCATAATTATCCAAAAAAAATATTTTAAAATTAAAAAACTTGGAGACCATTGCATTTTCAACGATAAAAACTTGAATGAAGTTATTCGTGAAAACTTTATTCAACGGTAAAACAATTCTTTGTTTTACCTTAAATTCATCTACAGTAATCAAGCATAATTGGAACTTCTTTGGGAAGCGTTTTGAAGAACGATCTACTCATGTTTCCATATGCAGTACAATTGACTCAAAGATTATTCAAACTGGACAAACCCCAGGTTACATGGATTTCGTCATTCGAATGATTGATGTTGTCCCCGATTTTCAAGAGGTAATCACACTCTATGATATAGTCAACAAACGAAATTGTCGCATGTAAAAGAGAACCTGGCTCATTGGCTTATCATTTTCCAATTTTTTGTTATTTATGCATGTTGGCACACTTTACCACAAATGAATGAAAAGGCAAGAAGTATTGTCTTCTTGTTCTAACAAGGCGGTGTGACAAGCTATACTGTGCGAAATTTCCAGAAGTGGGATATCAAAATTGACTGGCCAACAGATTTCCTGATTTGACACCATTGGACTTATTACTTATTGCCGAGATTAGACTTTCAGATAGACTGACTCTGACCCTATTTCTAAAAGGATACAACTTCAGAAGTTTGACGACTCATTCGTTTGTTGAAAAACTATATTCAATTTGTTTTGAAGGGTAGTCAACATATGATATTTCAATTTTCCATGCCATTTTTACTTTAATAATGGATGGAATGCAAATGAACGTTTCGCTGCCTGACAAATTTGGAGATGTAAGCGCCATGTAAGGCTTACATATTTCATATTTTTTCTACATTTTTATTTCAAACTTCTTACTTATTAAAAATTATCAATCTCATTCAGGTGTACCTCTGATCTCAGAATGAAGCGCTCCATTTATTTCATTTGACTTGCACTACGAACACTTATAAGGTAGCGGTAGTTGAAGCCAAATTAACCAGTGCGTATTCGCATAGAATAAATAATGCTTGTGACATAACAGCGGCCTAAGTCAGCATTTTAGGGCAAACAATTTTTTTTGAGTGTGGGGGGGATGGGGGAGTTTTAAAGTTTGTGAGATTTTCGTTAATTTCAGCAATCATACGACAGTATTAATCATAACGTACTGTAAATAATAATGCTTCGCTTCAGTATTCCTCTCAAATGAGTCCGTCTTACCCAAATGATAATGTCGTCGACAACCTCCCAGGTCCGTACCAATAACCAACTCACTAACCCCTTTGACACTAAAAGCGGACTAAAGCGGGGAGATGGGCTGGCCCTTTGCTATTCAATTTGGCTCTGCAATATATCATAAGAAAGCTACGTGCAATCAATCAAGCCAAGTGGAAGCCTTTGCGGATCACATCAATATTTGAAATGAAAAGAAAACAAAGCTCATGACACAGTCGAGGAAAAATACCCAAATGCCCAAAATATAACGATTGTCGAATACAGTAATTGAAAATGTGGGCGGAGAACAATAGGGACATCGGTGAAACGCTGGTCTGACAGTTTATCGCTGCTCCGATTTTTGAATTTTCCGAAATTGGAGGACGTGGTCAATTGACCGAGACAATTAGAGGCTCTTGTTGCAGGAAGCGAAGGCCCGACAGAGGTTTTAGTACTAAGAAGAAGAAGAATGTGAAGGTCGTTTACGCCCTACGTGAAAGCAGCAGAAGGCTGCTCTAGATAGCCTGCTTCGGGCAGAAGGCTGCTAGACTATCCTCCAAATACCTCCACTATCACGCTGTGGACCCACACAATTTCGAATTGTTTGTCATTTAATCGTACAATAAAGGCAAAAAAAAAAACAATCGTTTTAAGTGATCTATGCTTAAAACGATGTGTCAAAATTGTTTCATACACTTGAAATCAAGCGATAAGTTTAAATTTTTTCGATTGTTAAGCTATAAACATCGAAGGTCTATGAAAATTTAAGCAAATGTGTAAGTAAAGTATGCTCTAACAATTTCGTCTTGTGAATAACAAGATTTTGCAGTTTGTAACTGTTGACGTGCATGCTTCAAGTTGTTCTGGACAACCAAAAATTACTCCTTTTTAATAAATTATTGCCTTTGTGTATGGTGTAGTTGTTTCAGACAATAAATTTTGTTTTTTTTTCTTCAAAAATTTAGTTTAATAGAATTTAATTGATTTTAAACGACGATTTATAATTATGACTCGAATAAGGCTCACCATAATGATGGAAATTTACTCCAAAAGCTGGGGATTACAAGGGTCGGTATTTGGGTCCATTGCGTTCAAAATCATACAGAACGTGATGGCCGTAGATTTTGGAATGCGAAACTAGAGTTGACTTTAAATGATCAAACGACAACAGGGGAATGTTGTTCATGGCGTTGCAGGCAATTATTTTAATATAAATATTTATAATAAAAGCTAATTTGAAAGTGGTCAACACGGCGAAATACACACACCATGAAATATCGTTCATTAAATTCATAAATAGTGATAGAACGACAACCGGAGGGTTTTAGGTATCTGAAGTTTACAATTTTGATAACGCAACGCTATTGAATTTTTTTATTTAATATTTATATTTGTTTTAAGTAGAAGCTCAAACTTAAATGAAAGATTAGTGGAGTTTCCAAAAATTCAAAAAACGCGAATAAAATTTACCAAAATTTTAAGTCAGAGTTTCCGAGACCGTTGCGTTTTCCTTCAGTTTTTCTACATTTTTGGAAAATTTAAATGAAATTTTTGTAATTTCTTTTCGTAATTTTGACTTTACTGAGACTCTACTTGTTTTTTACTTCACTGAAATCATCGAAATCTGATGTCTGTTTGAAAATATTTTCATTGGAGATCTTTCTAATGAAAAAGGTGTTTGTCTATTGGGCGAGAATGAAGAGACGAGTTGTTAATTTTATTAATTTTTTGGCCTAATCATACGATGTGCGAGTCTAAGGAGAATAATTATTTGCACCTGTAATTTAAACATGGATAACTAAGCCACTTTCATTTCGACACCTAACGACTTTTGGCAATTTAACTCTTGAAGTAAGCTTTCTACAGAATTTTATTTTTTAGTCTGTGTGTAATAACTAGTTACGTAACTAAAAGCCCTACAAACTTTAGTTGTCTGAAGGTTACATCCTTGCAAACCCAACTGGTTGCCTATTTCCAGTTTTAGAATATTTTTCTTTTATTTTTTAATTTCTTTTCGTAATTTGGACTCTTCTGACACTTTACTAGTGTTTTAATTTAGCGAAAACGTCGAAAAATATCAGAAAGTGAAATAAATTTGAGACCGTTGCGTTTGCAACTATGCAAACTTCGAACTTCTGGTTCGTAAAGATCTGAAAAGATTTCGAAAATAATGAGTTAACTTTCTTGAAAGTCATTGAGAGTTTTGAAGGCTTTCAATCATCGAGTTCAAATTTAAGCCATAAATTATTAAGATATCAATTCCTTGGCATATGTTTAAGCTTAGACATTTTTAAAACTTAGTAGACTTTATCTATTAGTTGAAATAATAGGGGACAATACAAAAACTTATAAAAAAAAAGGTAGTCGCTGTAATAAGATTTCTTAGAATAGCAATTCTTTTTAGCATATAATTATCACCTAGTCTCATATCCGATAAACAGATGACCTCATAAAAGATTTTTAGTTGCTAAAAGCTTTAGTATTAGCTAGGAACTCAGCTGGTGAAGTCTCTCCAAGCCTTCATTGTTTCGCTTTGCGCGGTACTGTATCTTATCAATCGAAACTATTGCGACAGCGATTGAAATATTGCTGTAGTTATGAATCTAAATCAAGCTGCCACCGCAAATCTATTGATTTAAATTTCTTATTTGAAAGCATCCTCATGTCTGTTCAAACTAAGATGTGCATGGCACAGATTGCCCAAACAACCTCGCAATCCTTCCCTGTTCACTGAGTTATAACCAATATACTGTCCTATTCTACATGAGCTACTGAGCTGAGGAAATTGAACCTCGAAACGAATGTTATCGCTAATTGAAGCACTTATCTGGTCCATAAAGCAATACTTGTAATGTGTTAGTGTTATCAGTAACCGCTCTTGCGTATGCATAATGCTCTGTTTGTTAAACTACGCCAGCTATCAATAATTTTGGACACTGATCCCATAAATAAAGCTAAAGCAATTTTTTCTCCATCAGGTGTAATGGAATCATATGTATTACCAGATGTTAGACCACTTCCTCCGTATTGGATGTATGTAATGCTTTCAAGAATCAATATTTCAGGTCGGAATCTTGTGGCAATCTAAATAAAATTTTTATAAAACATGCACAAAAAAGCCTCATTAAATTTTACAAGTGGAACCAATACAAACATAAGCATGAAGGCGAACAGAGCATACGTTATTGTGGATACACTTCGAATATTTCAAAAAGTATTGAAAATAATGCGTTCTTCTACGAAATGTTAATGTTAGTCATGCGAATATTTGATAATGTATCACATTGCACGATAAATATTTTCAGTCATGCAGATTTGAAATTGAATAATAATTCAGTGAAATATTGTGCTGCTCGACTTTATTAGTTGATTATTGCTTGCCATTTACGCTCATAGGGCACCGCAGACCTTTTGACACATCTATAGCAGTTCATTACTGTTTTCAAAGATTCTGTGCAACATTTTGGGTGGAATGGTATGCATTATAGTTTCTATGTTGGTCGAAACAATATTTATAGGTTTAAGTTTGATGAGTGAAATCAGACTTCGCAAATGTGCACGGCAAATGACCCAAAAGTTATGAATACGATAGAGCCATTTAAATTTATGAAGAAATATGGCCAATCACTATGTGCATAGAATGGAGATTTATACACCGCTTGAGGACTTGATTCGCAGCAGTTCGCACCACCGTCTCTTTTGTTTAAAGGGCTTTCAATAGAGCACAACAATTCTATCTTATAATAAAACATAGAAATATTTTAGATATTGAGTTCAAATTTATTATGGTTATAGTGCAAGCATTACATATTTTATGAATCAAATTCGATTTCGGTCATTTGACCACGACGAGCCCGTTTACAGCGGTAGTTTCTATGGACCCAATTTTCAACCACTCTGGGGCACATTTCGAGCGGAATGTTCGCAATTTCGTTTTGGATTTATTGGTTGAGCTCGTCTAAGATTACTGGATTGTCGATATGGATCAGTGACTTGATATAGCCTCATCCAACGCCGTTAGATCGCATGAAGGATTTATCGAGATAACTCTTGACAAATTTGCCTTTCAATAAATCGATTGTGAGGCGTACTGTGTGGCTAGTGGCACCGTCTTTTTGAAACCACGTATCGTTGATGTCAATTCTGGCCACAAATAATCTTCTATCTTAACATAAAATAACGATCTTCATTGATGGTAATATGTCGAAAAAATACGGTCGAATCACACTACCAGCATGAAAATTGCACCAAACAGATTTTCTGCGGCTGCAACCGTGTCTCGAGGAGGAGATGTGGGTTTGTCAGAGCCCAATTGGAGAAATTTCAGCGTTTTAAATGGTCAAGTGGCTTTAGTTCTTGAGTCAAGTGCATCTTGTAAGAACGTAGGCCAAGTTATTTTTTCAAAGTACGCCACAGTGCCGTTTGAGCGATGCCCAATTCTTGAGAACGACGTGGAATCGACTGATTTGGCTCATTTTGAATCGATGCATTTACGGCTGCTGTATTTCATTCGCTTCGAGCGATACGACGTCTTTTTAGCACCGGAACGTTCAAGAGTGAAAGTTTAGGCTCGAAATTATCCATTATAGCAGGCACAGCCTGTCGGGTGGGACGATTACGGCCGAAAATTGACGTAAGTGCTCTTAAAGTTGCGACCATCGACTCAGAATTTCGGTAATCTTTAAAAACTTCCAAACGTTACTGGCTCGTTCATTTTGCTATTATGAAAATGTTACTTTAACTAACGTTTTGACATTGTCAGTTCCTTAAAAAAGTTTAAGGATGCGTTCATATATAGATACGAAATTGTTTTGTCACACATTTCACATTTTCATCCGCTTGCAAGAATACATTAATTATTATGGAAACATTACACTTTCTGTGCGTGTCATAGTAAGGGTGGACCATTGTTGTATAATTGGAACTAACGTCTATTGTGTTTTTAATTTTGTTCACTTTTAGATTTTCAAATAACTTTCCCTCGAAATTTCCAATCAATGTGCAATCAACAATAATCTAATCAACCCAATCAATAGTGCTTTATAACAGATAAATTAAATAAATTTTGAAATCACGAATTCATTGCGATTTTCTACATTTAATTTCTAAGTCTGATTATGTGTCTAGACTTTTCAAACATTTGCAGATGAACAAATTTTAATTGTAAACACAAGATGTTGATTTAAAATTTCTAAACTTTATACGTTTGTAAATAAATTCGAATGCATCGAGTATTATATCAATGGGAAACTTTAAATTTTTTAACTGTAAAAATCTCTTTTTTTATACATAATTCTATGCATGTGAGTTAACTAGTACTGAACTTATGTTTATGTAAAACATTCCCCACATGTTGTCATCTCGACGGGTAAATGACTAGTAGAAGTAAGCGAATAATGTCAATCAGGACAGTTTTAAGCTAAATGAATTTTTAAACCAATCAAAACAATGTTCCGCAGAACCAAAAAAACCGAAGATCTCTCTGTGGCAGTAGAATAATTAACTCAATTACTATCTAGAGTCCTTTCCAGAAGAAGTGGGGTTGATTTATTCAAAAACTTTATTGAAGATACATATCTTTAGAAATCCATAATATTCTTCGAATATATATCCTTCAGAAACTGCCCACATACAGTGCGCGCTATTTATTTAGACGCACTCAGAATTTCAAACTTAAAAAAGGATCTTCACTCTTAAAAGTGGATTGTTTCATTCTAGGTTACATGTGAAAAAAAAGCCACGACATATTTTTTGTTTGGGACGATTTATTCCATAAGCTTATGTGCTGTTGTTCCGTTTAGTTTCGTTGTTGAAATTAGTCCTCACTTAAATCACTGCGCACTTAACTCAAATGCAGTTTAGTTGACAGTACGATAGACAGCAGTACGACATTTTGAAGTGGAAATTTAGATAATAGAAAGCGCAATGAATAGCTTTCAGTGATTTTTCGGTACTTTGCTCTTTTTTTTTCGAAAGAAAGCTAGAGGAAGAAGGAAAACTACCAAAACACTGGTTACGATACGTAGACGATTGCTTTGCGGTTATCAAAAAGGACGAAATACACTGAACACTGGAATACCTGAACGCGGCGCACAAGAAGAAACAGTTCACATATGAAGTAGAAAAGGATGGGAAACTGCCATTTTTGGATATATTAGTCAAAAGGGAAGACATCAGTAGAGTTGAAATATACCGAAAACCAACAGACACAATGCGGATCATACCTAACACATCAAATCACAGCGATCAACACAAAATGGCAGCGTTCAATCACTTAGCTCACAGGATGTTTACACTGCCACTCAGCAAGGAAGGCATAGAAAAAGAGCGAAATTACATCAAGAAGCTAGCGGAAGTAAACGGATACGAAAACAAAAGAATAAATCAATTAATCAGGAAAAAGCAGTGGAGGTTAGCACAAAAAGAGACAAACCTAGCAAGAGAAAATGAAAAGAAACACAGAATACCAGAATACACAGAATATAATAGAATAGGAAATTTAGATAAAAGTAAGCGCAATGAATAGCTTTCAGTGATTTTTCGGTACTTTGCTCTTTTTTAATTTCAGTTTATTGAGTGGAATGAATGGGTAAAAGGACGTATCTAACGGCTGATGAAAAAGCACAAATCACGACCTGCAAGGAAATAGGTTTAACAAGTAGGCAGAACGCCCTAAAAATAACAATATCTGAGAAGGTTGTCAGGACATTTCTAAAAAAAAGGGCCTATAATAAGGATGTCGCAATAAAAGACCGCCTGAGCATATCCCAAATTGTTTCTAAATTGGACATACCTGTAAAAAAGGCAAGTTAAATAGATTTTATATTCATCCCCAGATATTGCTTATAAAAGTTGACTGTGGTACATGAGTAGCCTCGTCTTGACTTCGCGAAGGAACACATGTATTGGACAAACCAATGGGAAAATGTCGTTTTCTGGACAGATGGAGTCGCATTGGGACGGGATCTAAAAGTCGGTCCAAAAGATGCAACGACCGCACCTCACTTTGGCCACATTTTCGTCCTTTTAAGCAGTCGACGGCCGTCGTTCAACCTCCCTACCTTCTTTAAACAGTTGGTGCGCATAAAAACACTGGAGCAGCTCATGGCCATATCTCCATAAACCTGCAGAACCATTTGTATATTTGGAAACAAGGGTGGAAAGAGCTCAAGCTGGTCTCGAACATGCGTCCCTGCCGCTTCTCATCAGGTGCCAACTCACAATGTTGTCAATGTTGTAAGTGAAAATGGAAAAATTGATCTACCAAAACTTCTGAAATTCATTTGTATAGTGTTGCTAGCCAATTTCCCGAGTTTGACAAAAAAATTGATCGAATATCGCTATGCGAGATTTTAATTCAGTTTGTGGTTCGCCAACAACATAAAAAGCACTCACAGTTATCGATGTCTTTACCCAACAAAAGTCTATAGGCGATCGCGGCTGGGGTTTTCCTGTTCCTATGTGTCCTCACAACCACACCCAACCGGTCAAACCAACTCAACAGCTGGCGCTAAAGAAAATCAGTCCTAATACTATTGGTAAAGACCTTGTATTATAACTTATTAGAGGCGTCTGAAGTTTGCATCGTTGCTAACGCAACGGGCTCGATTTTTTTTTTACTTTGTATATTTTTCTTGGATAGTTGGACTGAAATTTTTCGCAATTATTTTTGTGATTTCCCTTGTTTGAATCCTAATAGTTTTTTCTTGCAGTTCGATCCGTCCGATAGAGTCCGAATATTTTTGAGGATTGGAAGGATAGGAACGTGAACATAATAGCTGAACTATTTAAGTAGGTAATAATAGTTGGACTGTATAGAAGTTATGTTAAGCAACCAAACGTCTGTTACCTTTTTATTTTATGCACTAAAAAGGTTTGACTAACGCTTACATTTGAAACAACCAGTTTAAATTTTGAGGTTATTTCGAATTTACTAATCAGATGACCATGCACAATTTCAAGCACTGTTCGGAGAATGAAAAAATGAAAAATTTAAAAAGTCGAAAGAAAGAAATAAAATAAGAAAAATGGGGAAACTTTGAGGAATATTTCTTGGAGATTATGCGGAGCCGTGGGCAAAAACAGAAATTAAGTGAGAATATCAGCAGTTCCCGGGAAAAACAATTCCCCAAATGGAGAAACAATTCAATGATTGAGTGTTAAAACGTTCACAAGAACTTCCTAATGAATGCTTGCTTCCGAATAGACGCAATTTGGTATGTAAAACTAATAAAGAAAAAATTTAAATTTTTCAAAGAAACTAATTCAAACTAACAGCTCTATGTAATAGGCGTATTTTTCCTCGTCACATGTAATCACTTTCCTTTCTTTTAATCTTCCATGCCAAAGCCATATGCATATGTTATCTGCTAGCGTTATCATTGTTGCTTTGATCAAGTGAATGTTCAATATTGTGAAGTGGTTTCGAGGGCGTAAACGAGCTTTAGTGTTCTTACAATTCACTCTGAGTTGGAAACAGCCACTGAAGTGAACTCGTTGATATCTGAATAAAAGAACTGGGAAAATAATACAGAAAGAAAAAATGCATGGTCCAAAGATAACGCAAAGTTCTAGCAAAAAGAATATTTTATATTCTTTTTGCTAAAATATAAAGAATATTTTAAAAATTGTGTTCGTCTTTCAAGTAATTATGCAAAGTATTCTTGATCATGACCCATAATTTTTTGGTAACATATATCGACAAATATGAACTTTACTCTGTTCCTAATTTCATTGAAGTTGAGAGGATAATGGCGAAGAAGGATGTGGAAATTTAATGTTTTACTCATCATTCGTAATATGACGAATGAAACATAAAAAATTAATTTCTCTCATCTCGCATTATCAAGTGTCTGCAGTTCGCATCGCTGCAAACGCAGCGGTCTCAATTTTTTCACTTTATAAATATCTCTTTTGGAAATTTACCTCAAAATATTGGTGGATTTTGATCGTATTTTATAATATTTTGATTGTATTTTTTCATCTACTAAAAACAAATAATTTGACATGTTTTTAACAAAAGATTTGATAGCGTTACGTTTGCTAAGTTGAGACACCAGGAGTTTCAATCTTTGTTTGTCTTTTCAAGGCTTTACTTTAAGTTGGCCGCAAATATGAGGAAAAATATAATAAGTTGCAATTAAATGAAAGGAAAGATGTAAGGAATTGAACCTGAATGACTAGGAAGCACTCTAGCAACGCACATTGTTCTCATAATTTTGATTTAAAAGGCAAGTCATTTGATCTCCAATGATGGAAAGGATGATTTAAACACTTTGAAAAAATCCACGAAGACAAACATATAAGCTGATATTGATGTCGAAAATGTTTTGAACCATTATCCAAAGCAAATAATACTCGATGTATGCGTTTTTATAAGTGGAGTGATGTTACTTGTGGTACATTTCATAACAGAAAGGATGCAGTCGGACATGCATCACTTGCAATTGGCCAGACGATTGATTATCAACTCTACCGTGGTCAATTGCAAGTATTTCGCTAGACTCTGAAAAGGAAACGGACCGAATCGACTACAAGGATCGGTAAGGGACCTAAAGTTTTGGATTTTTGCATTGATTAGTCTAAAATGAAAAAAGGACAGGGCAAAAACGCCAAAACGTCAACAAAAAAACATTAAGAAAATTTCAGTTCGATTTTCCAAAAGAAGCGTGATATTTGGACACGCTTGGCAAGCTGTATGTTTCCCTCGTGATAACACATAATTTTCTGATGATCTCTCCGAAATTCCAAAGGTGGTTACTAAGTTTGGATTCATCCGTCGAAACGTCCTGACAAGCTTTTTCTGAATATCAATTTCCAATCTCTGCAAATCTCTTTTCACTGCAAATGAGCTGCTTTCAAAAGAAGCCTGCGGAAAGCCAATAGATTCCGTTTTTCAATCAGAAGCAAGAACAGGAAATCGCTGTCATCACAGCTCTAGCCGGAAAATAGCGAAACCTTGTTGATAATAATGTGGCACATTTGGTTGTGCTAATTCCTTTTTTAACTATAAACAAGCCAGTTGAATTTAATAATGATGAAATGAATTTGAATATAATAAGGATGACATAAAATTTGAATTCAAAATTGAGTTGCAAAATAATCAAATGGTAGACAAAATTCACCTCAATTATTTAAAAACTTTACAGGATGGTAAGGCATTGAGAAGGATGCGAGCTGGGCGGAATAAACTCTGTTCAACAGTTGTACACAGGAATAATACACTTCACGTAAACAGTAGCATATTTAACCCGAAATTATGTATAAAAATGAAGCTTAAACCCTTAAAATCACATAAAAGCTCATAGGTTTATTTGAAGTCAAACAGCTAAGAATAGTTATCGCCTGGTGAAACACGGATCCAGGAATCGATTTTGCTATAACGTTCGAATGTATGATAACTCTGACAACTTCATTGGATCCATACACATTAAATTAGGCATATTAAAATCGGCTGATCTGATGTTCAAGTTATCACTTAAGGATAGAATTCAAGACAATGAAATCTATCGGGCCGACATCCTCAAATCAACTCGCGATAACTGGGCAATTGGAGGTGACTCCCTCTGGAGTCAAAAGACGGAATGGTCTTTGACGCCATCTATGATAATGATTATCACAAACTCGAGTTCGAGTGTGTACCCATTTGTTCGTAGGAGAAAAAAACCTATTTGATATGATGGGTTCAAATATTAAATTTGGCTGGTACATATTGATACTTTTGCAGAAATTTATTTTTAAAGGCTACTGTTGAATGTTGCTCTCATATTATAAATTATAGCACATATATAGATATATATCAATGATTGTGGAATTCATTTCTCTTTTCTAATACGTAAAATGAACAAGATCAAAACGAATCGGAAGGGCAGTCTGAGCTGGGTGAAAACAAAAGTAAACACAAATGGTGAAAATTATCTGGAATACTTCTTCTAAATTCTTCTTCTATAAATTCTCGCGAATTTTTCTAAAGGAATTTGTGATATCCACCGTACGGTGAAGTTGCTCCAGTTCGTGAAAACATCTAATCGGTGTACGAGCCTAAACTACGGAAACATCTGAACAACACCTGAGTTGCTACTTAACACTTCTTTAACAATAGTTTCACTTTTGAATGGACAACAAGGGAATTGGGAGCTGGGTAGATAATTGTTTCCATTTCCAAATAGGTACAGTGTGATTAATATGCATGTCACTGAGTTTTGTTAGTGGATTTACAGCGGGTTTGAGGGAACATATGACACATTAATATTCCAAAGAGCACGCAATTATATCTTTGTTCTGAATACTGTTTCTTAGATTCTCTTCGTGAAAATATTGAAGTGTGAAATTGCCCAAAATATCAATATCACGTTAAATGTATTATAAATTACTACGGGTCTCATATTCCTTGTTAATATATATATTGGCAATTGCAACCCAATTTAACTGGCCACTTTCAAAATGAACCATTGCTCACAATTTGTTAATCTTTTGCGGTCGAATGACGCCGCTCGGGCGCTGCTTGAGCGGCGACAATCGATGTTACGTTCGATTTTGTTATCCCCAAGCGATTGGAATGCAGTATTGCCTTTGGAAAAGGTTCCTTAGCTATTGGTGTTCTTTTGTATGAAGTGTCAAATCACACGTCTTAACGGAGATAAGATACAATGAGTAAAATATCTTTCTTGGACGGTAGCTCTGAACATGTTTTCAACCTTAGTTGAAACTCGACGATTGCGGCAAAAGAATTTGGAAAATGTTTAATAGTTTGGTTATGTTTGAGCCCCGAGGAAAATGGATATTTGTGAAATCAATTTTAGCGGCCGTGAATTCTGTTTTGAAATAGTCCAGGGCGAAATCAATCGCTATAGAAAAACTAGTGATAAAGAATGCGAAAGTAGTGATAGAAGTGGTGATGTGGTACTGGATGTAAGGAATCGAAGGATCAGAGTAATACACAGCGATACCGAATGTGATAGTGATGCTCCATAACCCGCTGATCATTAGGAATGGCCACCTTGTGACGAATCAATGGAAGGAAATATCACCCAGGACAAATTCAATTCATGGCAAAAGATCTGGAGGGCCACGGGTATCCGTGTCGTAGAACCTCGGGATTTTTCGAAATTCTTTTCTACCGAGGAGCTGGCGGACAAGATATTAGCAGATATAAGCCGCTCTGCTTGAAGAAAGTTAGAGGACACACACGGAAGTAAAATACTGAGATTAGGTTTGCGAAATTATATCTATTATATATATTATATTATTATACATATTATATTATAGCCAAAGTTGTATGATTTTTTTTCTCTTAATGACGCCCAATCCTTCATTTAGGATCTGGAACGAAACGATCAAGGTATAATTAGATAATGTCCGTTTATTACTAAATGACATGGCGAACAGTATGGTCGATGTGGCGAGGTCCTGTCAAATTTTTTTTCACATTGAAAATATCGATTTACTTTTCAACGAAATTGTTCATCAAATTATGTTAGCTGCGGAAAGCATTTTCTTTGTTCTTTCATGGAAATAAAAGTGCCGCTGAAAATTATCGTCTATGAAGATAAGTTTTTTATCCGGAATATGTACAAAAATAAATGCTGGTGGTGGTTTGGACGTCCGAAAAGTTTGAGAACGAGGAATGAAAGACATTGTTTAATGAAGACTCGTATCAAATGCAAGAAGAACTTGCATTTTTATTGAGTTTGAAACAAGGAACCATTTGCCAGTGCCTATAAACAAGTTATCTGACGTTTACATTGTAAGAAACGCAACGATCTCGAATCATTTCAAGTTTTTAATCGATGTTCAACTCTTTGCACTCCGAGCGATACTGGATGTTGGTGTTTAGCTACTCAGCGTCACTTTGCGGCAGAAATGGGCAAAACTTATGAAGTTCATAAAGTCAAAATTGGATTTTTTTCTAAAAATTTCTCATTTAAAATCAAGCTATATGCAACACGAATTAAATCCAGGAATTATCGAACGGCGGTTTCGCAATTCTGAAATGTCGCTTGACCGCTGCACATCCTTTTTGCATCAGTTAGTTACTGGCGATGAAAAAATATTTATGGTGCCAAGAAAATGCTCTGTATTCAGTGAGATCAGAAGGAATTGACAGTCAACCATGGGAGATCTGCACAGACAATTGATTTTTCTGAAGAGAACTGCCTGAACCATGGAATTTCATAGCTTCCGATTGTCAATGTTTTGAATGATTTATCTATTAATTTTCTTGAATAAATACTTTTTCATAACTAATACAATGATTTTTAAAATAGTCCGTCCATAGTCCGAATATAAACTAGTATTTTAAGCTCAAATCGCTATAGAAACAAATGAAGGTGTTTGAAGTTTGCATATTAATTTTTATGCTACTAATGGTTTCTCCCGGACAGCTATTTGGTGATTTCAGCGATAAACCTCAGAATATTGGAGGACGTGATAAGAAGAAAAGATCGTAAGCAAAATTTTTAAAATGTTTATATAATTACAAAAATCGTGAGAAATGTCCGCTATGCTATGGTAAAGAAAAAACATGAGTTGGTTATCGATACGTACTCAATGTGTAAGCAGAATCCTTCAATAAATTATTGAATTTATGCATTTGCATTGTGTAATTGAAAGGCGTTCTGGAGTTTCCATGGAAACTTCTAAAGCCCTGTTCAATTTCGTACATTCACATAATAACTTTATGTCACAGCGATACGAAAATAAACCGATACAAAAAAGGTATCACCATTATAGCGTAACCACTAAGAAGCATCAATACTCTCGGGGACACCCAAAGGAAAAAAATACGACACTCCAGTGTGTGATACAGAGCGTGAAAATTTATTAATATTTTCAAGTGAGAGATTGCGGAGCCTGGTTTTGATGGCCTAAATTTATTTAAAGCAAAAATTTGTAATGGATCATGTAAATTTTTGAGTATGGATGCAATTTGTGTGTATGGAAATGGATCGTTCACAAAAGTTGATATAATTTCAGTAAATGGATCGAATACTCTTAGATTGCGGATGTTCCTATGGTTTTATGGTATACCAGAAGTAATGGTGTTGCGTAATCACTAGACATCGCAATCAAACTATAGTGAAAACAAACATGTTGTAAACAACATGTTGTAAAATACCAATAAAACACATAACAAGTAAGAAAGTGAACTCATCGTAGAGAGCGTGAAAATTAAATGTCGTAGATTACTGAAAATTAATTGCTATATGACTTTTCAAGTATCGACAAAATGCCGCGAGTTGTGGGATTGTTTGAAAAAGTGAAATAAAAGCCCAGGATATCGGAAGTCCTTCCCACAATGATTCAAAACAATGCTATGAGTGCAGCGGAAACAGCTTCTGTTTTAGTCAAATGGAAATCACAGTTTGCTGGTCAAGCAGAAAAATCAAGGAGGAGTTATGAACCCATGAAAACATCCACGTCGGATACATTCCGTGACATTCGAATTACAAAAAATTAACAACATCATTCATAGGTGTCTGAAGTTTGTATCGTTGCAAACGCACTCGTCTCAAATTTTTTTCACTTTTTGAATTTTCTTTGGGTGATGATTTGACCTTTGCTACATTTAAGTGGCATATTCGAATTCTTCGCACTCCGCACATCTTCTTTGCACATAAGACTCCGAAGATAGTTGACAACAATAAAAATCTCTTGAAGTCTATTGCATAATAGGGACGAATTCTAATTTCTTTGTTTAGAGTACACTTTTTTGATGAAGAAGTAAGGTGGTTTTGTATTTTTTTGCTATTGTGTTTAATTGGCAAGTTTTTTTACTAGACAATGAAAAAACCTTTTCAAAAAACCAGACTCGAAAAGAGCCTATTTTAAGTACCGCTGAATGAATATACTTTTTGACACCATTGTATGAAAGGCAACCTAAAGAATGACTATTTGACATAGGTAATTACTTTCGGGAAACGATCGCATCCATGTTATATATGGTGGCTGACTTGAGTCTTATTACCTTAAGGGATCAAAATCACATAATGATCAATTTCAGCATAAATAAAATAATGTATCTACTTAAGATAAATGCACTGCCCGAAATTCATATTCAGCCTTTTTAGGCATTCACAGGATCAATTGATCCTTGACTTTTGGTAAAGTCGTGGACATTTTCATTTTCTGAATGGTATGCAGTTAAGATCGCATTGAAATGCACGACATTTACGTGTAAGGAAAACACTTTTCACTATTTCTACACGAAAACCATGCATGGCCTTGTCAAAACGCAGCAGATTGCGGGCACTGGGACTTCGCATACACCATACGTTGGCTGCGACCCATTCCAATGGAACGCTTTTTAGGGCTAGTTGAATGCAAGGTACATGCATTGTACGTGACGAAATTTTAATACAATGAAGTAAAGTATTTTGCTTAAAAGTTTTAAGGTTACGTTTCTAGCTGGTGTAGTATTCATTGCACATATTACAAATACTGTTTGTTCTTTTTCATGGTTGTCGTTCATTGTCTTTATAAATTCCTGAAATTCAGAAGCGTATCGGTGAGTAAGTGTTGTAAGTAAGGCTCATTATCTTTCTTCCGATCGATTCTATTGAATCGGAATTTAATTTATTATTTATGGTTTTTATGTCTCTTCTGTGTAATACAAAGACGTTTCATGCAGGATGTTTTTATTTGAAGAAAATTTACGAACTTAATGTCTCTCTCTAAATGGCCATAAAATTTATTCAAATAAAGCATGGAAGTTTAATACAAAGTTTATTTTCCAAAAAAAAAAAAAAGATGCAAAAGACTTTTCTGCCCTTTTCTTGATTTGTATTGTTTTTTTTTACTTTTGGAACTATATTTTGGATCATCGAACGAGCTTCATCAGCGAATGTATAGAGATATAATGCCTTATACTATATATTACTTTATACCTTTATGGACGAGTGATTTGCTTAACCAAGACATTTCGAATAAAAAAAAAAAAATTACAAACATTTGATTCGAATCAGCCAACAAATTCACAAAGAGGAAAATTGGACCTCATTGAGCTCATTGGATTGCAAGCAAAGTTGCAAACCTCAGCAATCTGTGATTTGCAAAACTTTGCTACTGCTGCTCTAGACAACTGCTTGGAAACTTCTAAGAAATTGAAAGAAGTATCCAAAATGTTTTGTTAATGTTTGCCTTCTATGTTACAAAGAAATACAGGAAAATAAATTTTACTTCATTGGTAGAAAACTAGAAAAGACAAAAAGGAATCATGAAATACCAGTGGTAAGTCCAATTTCACAAGGGAAGGAACGAGAGCAAGCAGTTTTGTCTAAAGCCACAAAGTCTTTTTGGTCCGAATAGATTCCGTTTGAGAAACTGTGGATTGTCTTCTGCCTTTTCAGTGACCTACTCCTTTAGCATATTCAATGCATGCCAGCGGGTATGCGAAAAACAGCTCAAAAAGTTCTCGAAAAACTTTAATGCAGAATTTGCTGAGGCGATTCAGCTTCCTCCACCATCGATGCAATCGGCGAGGTGATGAGTGCGGACAGAGTGCATTGGCACACATCAGTTCCATACGACGAGTTGCCCTTGTAGTTTCTCTAAACGTAAGAAATCCGTTTAACTGCGTTAGACGGGTAGATAGGCTTGAAGCGCTTGAAAATTATTTTCAAGTGTCAGAATACCTGATGCCGATTCTGACAGAATACCTGAAAGCACATCAAACTACTCTACGACACAAAAAAGGAGCACGGTAGATCCATCAGGGATCGCGGAGGCTCCATCCTCGACCCGGACCTGTGGAAGGTCTTCTATCATTGACTACTGGAGCTTGAGTTGACTGGTGAATCACACGTGATTGCTAAGTGAAGGAACTTATGGCGCTAGTTCTGGAACGCATACTCGTGCGTGCACTACTCAGACGGTATGCTAATGCGGCGAGTGAGGGATTGATCGCTTCCCTCGGGTTCAGGCTAGCTCTCGAAAAATCGAAATGGTCATCTTGACAAAGAAGTGGATCCCCTGGGCTAGCAATATTGCGAAAAAATGCTTCAATCAAAAACAACAGTGAAATATATGGGCGTGCTGATTGGCTCGAATTTGAGTTTCTCCGAGCGAACCTGAAACACGTGTAACGGCACTTACTCGGTTAATGACCAATATAGAGGAGCCCATCATGGAGCTGGCTACTAATGACCGCTCTGCTATTTGATCTTTTCTATGAAACGATGCTTCAGGAAAGGAGTAACCCTGAAAATGGCTTGCACAAATGCAGAGACAAGGAATGTTGCGGATCGCATGGGCAATCTAGGCTCCACGACGACGGTTATAGTGATCGTAGGGGTGACCCCTTTCTATCACAGATTTAAAGTTCCGGACAGAAAACATCAGAGAAGAAAAACCAAAAATCTCTCAGCTATTGAAAACAGACCCGCAAGTGCGACATGTTGTAAAGGTGGACTGCATGTCTGATCCCAGACCTGCGGCCGTGGAATAATACAGCGAACGGGGGGACATATCTCTACTTGCACAGCTATTGAGATGGCAAGGCTATTTCCGGTTTTACATATACGCAAATGGTAAATTAGAGAATACTTATTTGAATGACATAAACTGACATAAAATGTCGGGTGAATTTTATTCGCATATTTGAATATTTTGCACTCTACTAGGTTTCTACCTTCTTCTACGTTTTATTTAGTTGAAATGTGTGCTGGACTATACTAAATAGCCCAGATGTGAAACAATACAAATAACGTAAAACATTTATCTTCCCTGGAAGGAACGAGATGATTTGCCTTGTTCAACATTTTTAAGAGGCGACCAAAGCACTGAATTACGTTACATGTGTTGCACGTGAGGGTGATTCCTTCCAGACCTATCATAAATCCTAAGAAAAGGATGAAGTAGGTATGGGTTATTTTAAATTAATAATAAAAGATGCAAATAACATTTGCGAAGAATTACTCTGTGATAACGTCTAGATATTCACGCGTGTCATAAATATCCTAATAAAAGGATTTAAACCAGACTTAGGATAATAAAATATGTTAATAATATAGACGTAACTAGATATGTAAGAGAACGTATAAGTAAATAGATTCAATTTATTATATAGTTAGTCTTAGCAGTGAAACGTTGAAGTAAATTCGTTTTTAAAATAGTCTGGAAGTTTTCTTTTTCCTCTTTCTCTCGGTACATGAAGTCCTTGCACTTAACTACTGATTGGCTGAGAATGAAAACAGTTTCTGCTGACTTACAGATTCTTCCTAAGAGATCCTGCACTCTTTTCAAGACTCAGGTAATCATCGTGCCTTAAGGCTACCAGCCTGTTACAGGTGGTACTTCAGCACGAACCCATCTACTCAAAACAAAATATTTAAAAAATGTTTTTGGATAATTTTACCTAAAATGTTGGTAAATTTTATACGCATTTTTGAAAAAGCAGGAAAGTGAGTGCCGTGTCAATTAAAGAAAGAGACATCGAAAGGCGAAAAACCATTTGTGAAATTTTGCTTGCCAGACAGAAAAGAAAAGGTTTTTTTTGCATCGGATTGTTACTGGCGATGAAAAGTGGATTTATTTCGACAATCCCAAGTGGAAAAAATCATGCGTTGACCCAGGCCAGCCATCAACATCACAACCAGTCCGAATTTCATGGAAAGAAGACTTTGCTGTGTATTTGGTGGGATAGTAAGGGACCTTTGTATTACGAACTGCTGAAACCTGGTGAGACTATTACTAGCGAACGTTACCGACAACAACTGATCAAATTGAACCGCGCACTTAAGGAAAAACGACCATAATTTCACCAAAGACATGATAACGTCATTTTTCAACAT
Organism: Stratiomys singularior; assembly: GCA_954870665.1. Taxonomy (NCBI): domain Eukaryota; kingdom Metazoa; phylum Arthropoda; class Insecta; order Diptera; family Stratiomyidae; genus Stratiomys; species Stratiomys singularior. Next base: position 64,608,102 of record OX940881.1, read on the forward strand.
GACAATGCTCGGCCACATGTTGCAATACCTGTTCAGAACTACTTGGGAAACATTAATTGGGAAGTTCTGCCCCACCCGCCGTATTCACCAGACTTAGCTCCTTCTGACTACTACTTGTTTCGATCGATGTAGCACGGACTTTCGGAACAGCACTTCTTACGAAGAAGTTAAAAATTGGCTTGATGAATGGTTAGCCTCAAAAAATGAGAAGTGGTACTGGGACGGAATCCATGAATTGACAGAAAGATAGAAAATAGTCGTAGCTAACAATGGCCAATACTTTGATTATTGAATTCATTCGTTCTGTTATTGAAATAAATGCATATTTCAAGCAGAAAAAATCCGCATTTCATATTTATACACCTATTATAAGAATTAATTTATTACTTTATCTTATGTGATGAATAAAAGGCAATATTTACACTTTGTTGAGACGCATATGGAATAGAAATAATATTAAAAAATATTGTATACCATCACATATAAAAGTTAATCTCTATGGCACAGGGAAAACAGAAATTTTTAAGTGCTTAAATTTGTTTAAAATTTTAAAACTATGCTCCCGACTCCAAATCACGCGTTACTAAAGTTTTGATATGAATTCAATGTTGTGTTTTTGACATAAGCAAGGACACATGTAATAAAAGCGTACAATAAGTTTTAAAATCGAAAAGAAATAGCAAGCGATATAACGATAAAAAGACATGCACCTTAGAAAAATAAACATCAATATTTATGGTGAATAAAATCTACACTTTTACGAGCGTGCAAAAATTGCATAAGACTTATATACGTTGTACGTGGATTTGCGTAAACTGACGATATTAATAAACATGAATGATAAAAAGTGTATGAAATTAGTTAGTTAACATAACTAATTAAAGCGTTTAAAAAAAAATATATATATGCTTTTAACGCGAACTGTAATTTTATGTGGTTAGTTTTTGAAAGATTCTCTTTGCCTATCTTTTTACCTGTGAGTAGGCAGGAAAAAAAACGAACGAATTACAAATTGATTTCCCCTTTCAGCAAATTCTACCAGTATGTGAATTATCACTTGAAAGTAGCGTCAACGATTACTAAATAATAATATTTGTATAATCATTAAAATTGTGAACAGTTTCGAAGTTTTTGCAAGGTTATCCAAAATGTATGAAATATAATGTAGAAATGAATGAATACAAACTTTTTTGAAAAATTTGGGGCATCGGGAATTTTCGTCATGGTATATTACGAAGCCCTTTTCAGTAATTGGCTTTTTGGAACGATACTATTTGAAATTTTATCATTCACATTCCATTAGATTCTATCTGGTAAAATTACACACTAACAAAAATTATTTCAACTAAATTAATACGTCTATGAAAAAGGAAACAAATTTACGAATGTGTCACAATGATGCAAGCTTCAGATTCTTAAGAAATCGAAAGAGAAAGAAAGGATTTATCCGTTCGTTCTATCTATATCGTTCTAATTTATCTATACGCATCTCAGAAATTGATGCTATTGCTACAGTATAATGATCTATTAAGTTCTATTTATTATTAAGTTACTAAGTTCAGAAAATCTATCTCTTCAGCAGTACAACTTTGAAACGCGTTGCGGGTAGAAGCGCAGGAAAATTTCTTGCGTAAGAAGAGCTGCAGAGCGAGGAGTTCGCTCGTGAGGAGATAACAGGTCCTTACGGTTTTCGTACGGGGAACATAGACCACACCTTTGAAGAGTGACAAGTTTTCTTGGTTTACTCACGGGGTTAAAAAGACCTGATTAAACCGATTTTTAATCTTCACCGCTTGTCAGTCGAAATATTAGTTTCCAATTGTAGATATGTAGGATGGAAAAGTTACCGTATCCTTATTATTTGTTGTACACAGTAATTCAAGATAACACGGGAAGTACCTATCTATCTTGCGGAAGTTAGTCTAGAAATCGATTGAACCTTTCTAAGCGTACAGGCGATCTTTCTACAGACAGTTTTGTGAAGAGGATGTTGATTTCGATGGAAAAATCGAATGGCGGTTCTTCTCATAAAGAAGGGCATATCTAATCACTTGCCAACCTAGAAAACAGAGATCTGTTTCACTAGAGTAGGATGAGTGATCTGTGGATCGATCTGAGGATGAGTGATCTGATCTGATACAGGTCAGTCAACTGAAAGTGAAAGACGTTTCTGAGCTTAACTTAACCGGTCTAGCCCGAAAAATAATGTTTTTTTTTTTTTAAAATGGGTTCGCGTCGTGAAAAGAGAAGCTCGAAGTTTACTCTATAGCTTAAGGCACTTCTTGCTCGAAGTTTACTCTAGAGTTAAGGTGGAGTAAGCAGTGCGGGGACCTCTTCAGCGAAATTTTAGAGCTCTGTCCGGAAACGATGGTCGCAGAAATGCTGAAAACAGTTGACAAATGGAATTGCGTGGCATAATATGCTCGAGCAGTACTGACACTGAAAAAAGCTACTTTGGAGCCTTGGGAGGTGTCGGGGATAGCACTAGCACTTCGTCCTGCTCTCTTCCTTCACGCTGAAGAAGAGATTCCCATAATCTGAAGGCGCCCCTAAGCGTAAGAACACGAGACCGAGCCCTAAGTATAGTGTCAAACGGTCCCAGGCTAGGTCCTTAGGTTGACAGCGGAGGTGTTTGGTCGGTAGTCCAGAAGGATTGCGCATTTGGGAGTCCCACACTCAGGGCGTAAACAGTCTTCACCTTCCTACCACAAACAAAAAAAAATTGCCAGGCGTCAGAATCTCACAGCCTAGATAGCTTTTCTAGGCTGTTCTAGGCTGAAGTTCATCAAAATTAAAAGTGTACAAATTGAAATTGATCCTGGGATGCTTGGGTAAGCCTATCAGTTTTATTCGTTTTATTTAAAATAAAACTTTTTGGTTTGAAGAATTATTTTAATTTTACTGTTATTTTTCCATTTTTTTTAAAAAGACCCTTCTATTGTTATTATTAATATTCTATTATTAATATACCAAGTCAATTTCTTATTATTCTATTCTATCGCAAACGCGTTTTGTGGAAACTTTTCACGTTTTGTTTATAATGAGGTCTTTGCATGCAATTTGTTGATAGTTTGAAAACCGAAACACAGAAGAAACTGAAACACAAACCGAAATGCGAGTTTTGAGAATGCCCCCAAACTGAAAAAAGTGTTGGCAAAAATTTATTACATCTGAGAATAACAAAAAAAAAAAAACTTGGCTTTGGAAAAACGAAGAAGATGTAGATGTCTGAAGTTTACATCATTGCAAACGCAACAATCTCCACTTTTTTCGCGTTTCAATGTTTTTTTTGGATAATTTAACTTAAAATTTTGGTGAATTTTATTCACTCTTTTGAAATTTTGACACTTTACGAAGCTTTCATTTCAGTTTTCTGAAGCTTCTACTAAAACTAATAGTAAATAATATTACTTAATAGCGTTGCGTTATCAATGATGCAAACCTCAGACACCTGAGATGTTGACTTATCTTCCAGAGACCAACTCAGAGAAAAGAAACAACACTTGTTTTTATACGAGCACTTCTGCTGCCAGATGGATCTATATTTTTTGTCTTCATTGATGCATAAAGCATAACCAGTTATAGTTAGTTAAGCTATAAGTATTAGAGTTTGTTCAAAATCAAAAATCCAATATGACATATAATACTTCCAGTATGAAATTTGGAACTATTGAAAAAAAAATATTTCCTAAACATTGCATTGCTTCATCTTGGTCTCAATTTTTTTTTTGCTTTTGATGTTTATCAATTATTCAAATGAAAAACTAGTGTGCTGTAAAAACTCAAAATTGCAAAAACGTTAACAAAAATTTATGTTGAATTATCAAAAAATACATAAAAAAAATTTGCGATTTGACTCGAACAAAAACAATTAACAAAATTGTTAATTTATCCGAGAAGTATTCGGTATATACACCATAGATAATCGGTATATACACAATAACAATATGGTTACTGGATCCATACATACAGTCTCTTATCAAAAAATTACAAATACTTGCTAATTTCATCATTTTCTACAATGGCTTTGACCTTTTCTCATACAAACGAATACCACCTAGCGATGTTTTTTGGTCTGAACTACCTCATCAGTTCACCATAAAGCAACGATGGTTTGACCATTTTTACAGGCAAACTATAAAGAGGCGAACTGGAAATAATGCAAAAATTTAGTTGCTGAAGTCCATGTCCAAATTTTTCACTTTGAATATTTTTCGGATAGTTTGAGTTAAAGTTTAGGTAAATTTTATCCTCCACCAAGGGTTCATGTTAGTTTAAGCCTCTACTAAAAACAAATAGTGAAAAAAATTGACAGCGTTGCGGTTGCAATGATGCCAACTTCAGAGACCTGTTCTTTTTGCGTGTTACGTGGATTATTCACACTGGATTTGTTCAATTCTTAGTTTTGTGCAATTGACATTCAATTATCGTGTAAGTAATCAAATTGGTGAACATATTACTACGGTACCACTAGGGCATTATTAATGAATTTTCGAATATCTACAATATTAACGGATATTCGATTTTTCAGATTTCGCAAACCTGATGTTGCAGATACTATAAAAGTACAATCGCGGCACTTTTGAGGACGGGATATCACACAGTACGAGAAATTTTTTTGCTTACAGGGAGCTTCACCGTATGTTGTGGTGCAAAATTCTAAAAAAATCACGAGAATAGGCCGGTCACTTGCTCAAAATGAGCAAATTATGGGCGTAAAAAGAAGAACACTACCAGTCCAGACAGTAAATTGGTGTCAATCACAACTGCAAACCGGAGGAGGTCTTTACTGGAACTGAATAAAATGGTTCTTAATGCAGGCGTGCAAATTACGAGCAGAATTTTACGAAAGAGGTCAGTGGGCAATGAATACGGTCAGTAAAAAACCGCGGTTCAGCCACATGATCTTCATCCTCTGATTTAACCGCGCGTTTGCTCAGAGCCTTCACACACCTCCATTGGATACTGGAAAAAGAAAATGATTGCTCCAGAGCTCCAGAACTTTATAAACCTTAATTCTAATTACTTATTTTTCCTAGTATTTTTTAAAGAGTGATATAGACGAATCAACGCTTCTGTGCCACACAGAAGCCGGTGGATTTGCAAGAAGACGTCCACAGCACAAATTAGATTCGTCATCTATTCAGAGAACCATCAAACATCCACTTTTGGTTATGGTATGGGGTTGCGATAACGATGAACGGAATACGACCAAAATTTTGGCGACCGTCACATTGCATTATTTGCATGAGGATCTCCTTCTGGAGATCCTCACTTATTTGTATACAAGATAGTGCCCCATATCACAAGGCGAAATCAATTTAAAAAATTCATTTCTTACAGAAATATTCCTTTGCTACCATGACCGGGAAATTCACTAGATTTGCATCCCATTGAAAATTTAAGGCATAAGTTTAAAAGGCTAGGTTGCAAGAAAATCAAATGACGTAAGATGAAATAATAAAAGAATGTATCAAAATTTGCATAGAGAGTATGCCACTATGAATCGACGCTGTGCAATAAGCGAAGTGTAGTGAAAATTATTTAAAATAAACTTAAATACTTCTAATTTATTGTACTTTAATGTTCTAGAAAAACCATTTTGAAAATTTAAGCTTTTTTATGTTGAGAAATATTATTTAACCTTTTCACTGTTACGTGGTAGGGGCCCTACTCTACTCTGGGTGCTAAATATAGTAGTGTAACAAAATTGTTTTATTTTTACGTAATAGATTTTTTACAAAGATTCATAATTATATACAATTTTTAGTTCGTTTATAAGTTTTTCATTGTATGATACATTTCGTAGCATTTCGTAGCAACACGGGAGAGCCTTACCGGCCCGACTATAGGAGGGCGTAGCAGTGAAAAGGTTAATAATAATATATAATTAAAAAATTTTGAATTGTCAGAAATATTCGTAAGGTTTTGGCAAGGGACTGCAGGCTCGCACTATTGAAACGCAATATTGATACAAGGTGTGTCTCAAAAGTTTCCGGACTGGTCAAGAAGAAAGAAAACTACCAATGATTTTGGATAAACGGTTTTAATTCATGCAAAGTTCCCTTCGGCCTCTCTACACCGCTTCATGGTCTATAAGCGTTTCAAAAGATTTATTTAAGTCATTCTTTGATATCATGTTTAGAATGGCGGTCGTCGATATTTGGATGTCTTCAATGTTCGCAAAACGCTTTCTTTTCATAGCCAAATGTAATTTTCTGAACAGAAAAAAGTTACATGGTGCCAAATCAGACGAATACGGCGAGTGGGTGATAGAAAGAATACAATTTTTATCGAAAAATCGGTCACAAGCGTTGACCGGTGAACCGGCGCATTATCATGTAACAAACGCTGACGTCTACATTCACGATTCATTTTTAATAAATTCACGCACAAGTTCAACGTTCATTTCGTTCGCAACTGATCTTCGACAGCCAGAACGTTCGTTGTCATCCAGCACATCTCGTCCTTCTTTAAAACGTTTAAACCACTCGAAGATAGAGGTACGGGATAAACACTCACTACCATAAGTATTTTGCATCATTTGATGCGTCAGGGCCGCCGTTTCACCGAGTTTAAAACAGAATTTAATACTCGCTCTTTGTTCAAAATTCATTTTTCGACCGATGACACAAAAGTACTGACACTTAGAGCGCAATGACTTGGGTTCTATTCATCCAAATGTGAAATTTTGACACAAAGTCTATAATGGATGTTAGATAAACTGCCGAAAAGATCTAAAAGATGCCACCACCTGTTTTCTTTATTATTGACTAGTCCGGGAAGTTTTAAGACAGACCTTGTATGTAACAAAATTGTACTGCTCAATCGCGTCAAATATATCTAAGAATTATTCACGCAAACCACATTGATATTGATTGTACAATTAATAATCAATGGCGTAGCAGTGGAAATACATATTAGTTTCGAAAACAGTAGTATGCTAGCTAGAAATATCTATACGATTAAGATTCTTCAAAAGAGGTGTAATGGTATGTCTTTTTCTTCTTCAGGTGTCAAATTATATACAAGTTTCGAAATATCGTAGTATGTTAATAGCAGCAAATGAATTAATTCTTATATTTACGCGTAACCATCAAATATTTGGCAGAAATTATTTTTAAAAATTAAGAAAGAAATATAAAGAATTAAGAAAGTATTATTATTAAGAATTATAAAACGGTTTGACAAAGCCGCAAAAGCTATCCAAGTTGTTTTTAATCTTCATCTCTATATCAATTTAACGTGTTTTCTGTTAATCAAGTTTAAAGTTAAAATTCATATTATAGAAAATTTGATTCACGTTAAGTTTAATTTGTTGGTGATCAATTTCTATTTCAATTTCTTTTTTTCTTATAATGAAATCTGAGGTGTCTGAAGTTTGCATCGTTTCAAACGCAACGGTTTCGGATTCTTACACTTTTTTATATTTACCGACAAATTGGCTGAAGTAAAAAACTAGCAGAGTGTTTGTAGAATCAAAATTACCAAAAGAAATTACAGGCATCTAATTTAAATTGCCCGAAAAAAAATCCACACCGTTGCATTTGCGTCGATGCAAAGTTCAGATGCCTTAAAGATCCCTAAAGTCATTCACCGTTATAAATATTAGCGACTCGTTGTTTAGTAATGCGAATCCGCTACTAAAGGTCAGATAAATAACAGATGACTATTTGTTCTCTCGATCGTTTTAGTCGTCAAAATTCAAATTTTGCAGGATACTTGGCTGAATGCTTGCTTAGCTTTCAGCTCACGAGAAAATTTAAAATTTTTGAGTGTTTCATTGGTTATCACATTGACACCTTCCGGGCGACAATCATGTTTGATTGGAATATAATCACAACTTCATACACTGGAAGGCAAATGACCGCTCTGATAAAAAACTCGTTCCGCATTTAACTTTCTTTTAACTAAAGTTACCAGCAATTGTACATAAGCTTCTGTCCGCCAGTGTTTCAAATACATGCACGGAGGCTGAATCGCGCTTGAGGAAAGCCAATTGCTTTGCCGCTACACTTCAATGGTCATGCGTATGTATGTAAACACAGTGCAGAAATACACACCATGTCAATCCCGCTCTTCGCGGCGTAATCCACTTGTTGCGCTGACGCATCACACACCGTGTACTAAGCTATTGCACATAACGAAGGACGAGATACGAACAATTCGTGCATTGGCCATTTCAGAAGCATTCTAATTGGAGGATAAAGGCAGGAAAGGAGTCTTCTGGAATATCATTTACATGGTAATGCGCTGGTTGTCAAGGGACATGCTCAACTGAGGTCAAAATCCTCGAGCAAGTGGAGTCGACGTCACGTACGTGAATCATGTGGGGCTGAGCGAGTTGCACTTACCTTTCGCGGCTGACACCAATTCCCGAACTTCCTTGATAATCCGTTTGATTTGCTGGCTCGTGTGGTCCAACTCCTTCTCGTGGCGGTTCAGATTTTCCCGGAATTCTGGACTGTCCACGATGCATTCCTCGAACTCCAGCGGCTGCAAACCTTTGCGGCTGTTCACCATTTTGTCCTTCATGTAGCGCGCGACACGACTGCGGAACTAGCACGAGGATGCACTTGTCACACACAGGGTCGGGCAATGGATCCGTTCATTCGCCAATCGCCCGCAGCTACGTTTTGTTATTTCCGCGCTTCCGTCCACCTCCCACAACCACTCGATCCTTCCCGTTCAACACAGCTCCGAACGTCAAAATCTAAATCAAACTTTGCGACTCCACAAAAACTGGCTGCTGGATGCAACGAAATCAAAACAAGGCAAAAATATCTCATGGACACAACACTCAACTCAGCAACCTCCGCTTCGATTCAGGACTCTTCCTTCTCTCTTATGGACTCTTTCCAGCGGAACACTCTATTCGCGCCTACTCTATCGCACCCGGACGTATCACGTCGGATAGCCTTGTGCACCTTTCTCTCAAATCTCCATGACTACGCGCACTCACACTGTCAACACAAGGGGCGACCTTTTCGAAGCACACGCACACACACCTTCCAACACTGTAATCGCAACCAGCTGAAATCTCAGCAACGAATTCCTAAGCTACTGCACCGTACTCCGTCCGCTGCCTGGTTGACTTCATTTCACAGACGCAATCACTAACCGAGCCGATAATCCCACGATTCGTTCTACATTTCCTTTTATCCTGCACGATGATCTTCGCACATGTCTTTGAACAATTAGACGTGATAACGTGAAACAGGCAACCGCGAATATTGATGCTGCTCAATAATGTAAGAAAACTTGTCGGAACCGACGGACCCTTCCCTTGCACTAGCACTCCGAACGACGGCTGAACATGACTGCGAAACTACGTTTGAGAGGCTGAATTGTACCGTGGAAGATAGTGTACTGGAAAGGCTGATGAATGGGGAGGAGCGGCGGAGTTGTGGGAAGATGTGTGTCTCGGGTGGAACGTCAGTAAGCTACTTCAAGTCATTTCGGTTCACGTGTAGATGTCACTTTCGAATCGAAATTTATTCATATTAGAAACAAACTGATGTTGGTTGGAATCAACCATGACTATTTGTTAATTACATTAGAAATCGCCCTCAGAACGTTCACAATTAGTTGTCGGATAACATTTTATAGCTAGTCCGGCAGCTAGAATTAGAGTTTGTTTCCGATTCCACCGCCATTGCTAGAAGGATGTGCACACGTTAATTGGAAATATTTGTTAAACTGATAAATCGATGTCATCTAAACCTGCGCACGGGAGCCGGACAAGTCTTTAGGATAAACTGGAAGAGCAAATTATTATTATTGTTTTATTTTTGTGTTTCTGTGCAATCTGTAGCCAACTGTTCCAGGAGGTGGTCCAAGAAGGTCAGTTTCGGAAGATCCCTAGGGTAGGCATATGTTTTGCAAACTTCTTCTCATTATGCGAGAAATGATTTAAAACAATTCATTAAAATCAAGTTGGGCAATGGAAACAGTAATTTATCAAAAAAAATATTTTGAATATTTGTAATTGCTTCCATCTTCATAAAATTTTTTTGTGCTAGAAATAAAGAAACCTTCCTTTTAATTTTATGTTTTTTTATTTACCTTGCGGAATCGATTTTCGACCGTGATCGTTCGGTCTTCATCAGCGATGAAGAGCTATATAAAAAAACATAAAATTAAAAGGAAGGTTTCTTTATTTCTAGCACAATATTTTGAAGTAATTCTGACAACATATACGAAGACACCCAGGGGTTTGTGAATAATTTAACTGATTTTTTAAATTTACTTACAAGAAACCACCCGTTGGGCACGAAACGGCTATAATCGTCATCAACCTGGGAGTGCTAACATTCCCACGAATTCATTCCACCAAAATTTCATTGTTTTCGCTTCGTCAAAAGGCTTAAACGGCTCAGCTTTAAATTGCGCTAGTATCCCGGCGCCATCTGACCTTTCCAATCGATCTTTCCGGGACAAAGATATCACCACCACAAGAACTCACATGATCACACCGAAGGATATACTGGCCAATCTGAACCGAAAAGCTTTCCGTGATCATCAAAAATACAACAACAATGAATTAGATGATCCGACTCAAACGCTGTCGTGTTGTATTTGTGATCTGATGAAGGAACAAGCACCAGCTGAACTTACTTTTTTCTTCAAAAATGGGGACATATCCGCTCACCCGGGGAACTTTATTCGAACTAGGCCCAGATGGTAGCAGCGCTTAGAGAAGATCTTCCACAAAAACTTAAATGGAAAAATACGTCATAGGCATATGGACACTGGAGACTCTAATGAGGGGATACGTGTACGTTGAAATGAACAAAGCGTTCAAAAACAGGCTAAGCGCTATAAAACCTTCCCCCGTATTCAAGGAAAACAATGCTCCTACGGGCAGTCATTCTGCTAAGTTCGCAAAAAATAGAGACTCCATCCAACTGGACGGACGACACAATGCATACTTGCCCGGAGCCTGGGAAATTACTTTACCACTGTCCACATCAAAGAAGGTGTGCAATGGTGACTCAGAAAATATCAGAGCAATATGTTTGCTCTCAGAAAGAAAATCGTTCCACTTACCCGCAAAGTCTTAAAACATTTAATACCACCACAACAATTTGGATTTAAAGAAAACATGTCTACCGAACAATTAGTCCTTCTCTCACACGACAACATCTCATTCAATCTAAGAAAAAAAGAAGTAACATATAACAACTTTTAAAAGCTCCCTGCCTGATCTCGTTGATATGCATTATAGCCAACTGAAAATATCAATGCCTTCAATTGCCAATGCCTTCAGCTCTATTGCAACCGACGATTGCAATTCTATTGCAACCGACTCGAAACTGTTTCGCCAGCCCGTTTGCGCATACAATCCGATACGCGAATGATATACTAGCTTTCAAGCCATCGAATCCACACATAGATTCCCTACCAAATTACCTTTCAAAATGAGCCTGTCAATCAATTCAGAAAAACGCTGCTTATGTGCTTCGAAACGCCTCTGGCAAAGGCCACCGATGCGCACCGGCTGAACTCCACAAGAACTTCACTATAAACCGATAACGTCTTTTTACTCCTCCTAACAAACTGTATAAAATAATTGGCCGTATTGTTCTACCGCCGACGTGAATTTAATCCTCACGCTTGCAGAGCCGTCCCAATTGTAGCGCTTGCTCCTCTCTCTCTATCTTGCTCTCTAGCGAGTCAGTCCAAGTAAGTACGAAAGAGCTAATATATAAAACTCTTATCAAACCCACCGTCAGCTACTGCCTCCCTGTTTACTTCACTATTTTACCCCCCTTCCACCCACAAGCGAAGGAGCTCCTCATTTTTGAAAGGAAGATCTTAAGGACGTGCCTGGCCAAATATAAAAGGCCAAACAAAAAAAAAAACACTATGGGAGCACCATCCCCTTTAGTGAAACACAAAATAAAACCCGTCATACAATATACAATCCAGACTAGCTCGAAATCTTTAAGGAAGTCGCCAACCCACCCACATACCTCTCGCGTATTAAACTATTTACCTCCAATTCTACTACCATAGCCAATTCTACCACTTTACTCAACCGCAAACCCCTCTTCTATGCACAGCCAGAGCAAATCGGTTTCCGACAGCGACAGGTTGACAGGTGATATTGGCATACTAAGACCCAGACACCTTAGGTCTCACTTCAGCTTGGACTCCGGTTCTCCGTCTTCATCCGACTACCACCTTCATACCAAACGCCTCTATGTTTTGAATAAAGCCAAGTATAAATTAAAAGGAAATTGCACTTATACTAACTAAAGCATCGGTTATTACCAGATCCATAGAAGTAGCTGTTTGACAGCTCTCGCTGTCAACCATTAGAGTATCATATATGATGAGAAAAGCATGTACGTATGTACCTTCTCAATTAATTTATTAATCTATTTATCTATCTATTTGTTCATCTATCTAATTAACAAATACAACAATACTGTTGGTGTACTGAAAGGAATCCGAAGAAAAAGTTTTCGAAATACTGACGGGTTTTTTGAATGTCTTCTGAATTGCAAAAAGGATGGAAGAAAATTTTCAGCCATTTTGGACGAGCAGTTTTTAATTGATAACCTTTTGAGGGGGTCAATATGAGTATTTTTGAGAAAATGGAAAGAATTGAGCTGTTATTAAATTTTTGTTTTTGAAAGACAATACGCATACGCAAATCAAAGATGATTTGCATTCTGTATGTGACGCGTGTGCACAATCATATTCCATAGTGAAATTTCGGACAGCTGATTTTAAACATGGCCGTAAAATGAAACGTGGTTTGGGAAATGATGAGCGGCTGGGACGTCTAAAAACTGCGACTACTGACGATTACATTGCTAAAGATCACCAAATGGTGTTAGACGATTGCCGAATTAAGTGAGAGAATCAGCAGAGGTTATGAAAATGCCCATGGAACGTGTTTGTCACGTATTAAATCAAGATTTAGCATGAGAAAGTTGTCCGCCCGTTGGGTGCCGCGTTTGCTCACGTTAGAACAAAAACGTGTTCGAATGAGCATTCCCAACGCGATGTTAGCGCTGTTTAGGAGCAACAAATCCGAGTTTTTGCGCCGCGTATTACTGTAGATGAAACTTGAATGCACCATTATACCCCCAAAAGAAACATACAGTCAAAACAGTTTATTGCAAAAGGGCACTCGGCTTCGAAAAAAGCAAAAACTTTTTTTGGAAAAGTCATAAAAACTGGAAACGTGATGGTGACTGTGTTTGGGTGTTCATGGAGTTAGCTTAATCGATTGCCATGGCGAAAATTCACGAATTCTCATTTGTACTGCTTCACCATCCGCCTTACTCACCAGTTTTAGCCCCTAGCGACTTCATTTTGTTCGCTCATCTAAGGGCAGGCAGGGTTGACAATTATTTTGCAGAGAAAAACGTCCAGTACTATAAAGAGGTGGGAGCATCGTGTAGAGTGTAGCAAGTGTGTAGAGTGAAAAGGAGACTATGTAGAAAAATTAAAAAAAATGAGAAAAATTGTCTTGTTTCATTGTTAGGGCGGACGCATTTCAGACCACCCTTGTACTTTTATACATTTATTGGTGAAAATCGCCGACAGCCGACATTAATATCGCCGCCGGTTCCCGATGGCATGGAAGGTTTGAAAGAGATCACAAAACTAAAGAAATAAAACCTACTTAAAACCAAAAATAAAATTGGAGTATATTCAACTTATATCTAAGAGATCCAATCAGAAATGTCAGGAAGAATATCTTGAAACATTATAAGCATATCCAGCTCAAGTCAACGAGAACCAATTCTCACATAGACATTTGCCACAGTGGAGACCCTCCCAAGTTCAAACTCTAACACATAGAATCAAAACCAAACAGATTTTCTGACCTGGAAAAACTGCACCTCAGAAACAACTCTTGACTTCCGTAACCCCAGCAATAAACATTAATATGCGGTTAATATTGCTATCCTCATCGAAGGGACTGACATACTAAAGTCAGCAAAACTAATGGCAAGAGAGACTCAAAATCAAATAATAATAGAACATATTAAGGCATTTAAGAAACGATATAAAAATTGCTTTCTCTGTTTTCATCTCTTTTTCAAAGTCAAACGAACACATGCTCAACAAACAAAGCCTAGCAGAGCATAAAAATAACTTAGAATTTAGCTTATTAAAAGAAAATATCTTAAAAGCACTCCTTCAAGAAATCCTTGATAACAACATTAGTTACTCCAAATTATATTTAAACTTTTATATTTAAGCTTATAGAAGAGAAAATTGGAGGCGTAGTAGGAACACTACAGAAGAAAAACATCAAAAGTAGACAGATTTCTTTCGGCAGTAACCTCAAAGCCGTAATAGTAAACACTTAAAATTTTAGGAATAATCTCATCCTAATCTGTTTTTGAGCTTGTGAACGTTTTCGTAAAACAACACAAGCAAGAAATACCAAAACTCTGAAGTATCCTCTGCACTCTAGGGAGGCCATGTCATAAATGCCAAACAAATAATTTTCCAATCCTGCATAGTACAAATAACCCGCAATCTACTAAACACGGGCATCTACACTTATAGATACTGATCAAAAATAGTATCTAGTCCCAATCATCCCCAGACGTAACAGTCTCTAACCTCCATAACATTCGCACTACCAGGTAGGAAGTTAAGAAAGATATATTTAAAACTAATTGCATTCTCATTTTACCTATAAACCAATCAAAAAAAAATACCTCCCACACTTATAACAAAACAACATACGCCATAATGTTGAAACGAATAAATTTAAAAACAAACTGAAAAAAATGTGTAGCAAATTACAAGAGATTATCGTAACTAATAATTTAAAGTCCAGAGACCCTTTCTCCCCAAAATACTGGGACCACCAGTGTGACCTCAAATTTTTGTGGAAATAGGAAAAAAAATAATTTGGAGCTAGTTTTCATTAAGTCACAAGCACCCTTAACTTCTTCTTCCTCTTCACTTTCGGCAACAAGAGCCTCCAACTATCCATTGATCGCGTTCTCCAAACTTTGAAATCCGAGCAGCAATGAACTGTTTTCGTCATGAGTCAGACCAGCGTTTCCTCGGTTCTCCCACTGATCTCCGCCCTTCAGTTTTTCCAACGAATACCTTTCTGGGTATCCGTTGTTCGACCATACGATTCATATGATCAGCCCATTGCAGTTTCCGCAGTCTTACAAACATTGAAATTTCCCGTTCGTCAAAAATTTTGTACAGCTCATGGTTGTATGGAATTCGGCGCTGGCTCCCGGCACTAGCTTCGCTCCAATTATTCGCCTCAGGACCCGACGCTCAAATGCGATCAACTTATTTGCGGAGGCTTGAGTTAGGGCCCATGTTTCACATCTATAGCATAGTGAAGGTCTTGTCAAAGATTATTACACTTAGAGGTTTGTTTTCTTGTGTATGCAACTGGCCTTCATTTTTAACTGAATAAACGGTTTTATTTGCGATTTGTACTCTTCGGCATATTTCCTCTCTTTCAATGGGCGTTCTACATTTTCAAAACTTTATTCACCATCTTAGATATTTTGGGCATTTGATCTTCTAAATAAAGATTTGTATCCGTACTAATTTTGCTTTGCTGTCGATTTTCATTAAAAGTTCTTTGTCGGTTACCAGCGACCTTGATATAATGTTGATGTCTTCCGCAGGGGCTACTTCTTGTCTTGCCTTGTATAAGAGTATGCCTTTTGTATCAACAGGTCGTTTTCTTATGACATATTCCAGAGTCAAACTGAATAGCAAAAAGAGCCAGCCCTTCTCCCGGGCTTAGCGCGGTGTTTGTACCAAAGGCGCCGCTGAGTTGGTTATTTATGCGGAGCTGGGAGGTTGTCGCCGTAATTGTCATTTTGATAAGACGGAAAAATTTAGTTGAGATACGAAATATTTGACACAGTACGTTACGATCAATACTGAATGAAAAATACTGAAAAACAAAAAATGTTGAATTCCCAGCATTTCTCAAGTAACTACCCTAAACACTCTAATTCAAACTTCTAAAAACCAATCAAAATTCTTATTGTAAACCCACTTCCTATGACCACAAACGATAAATTTGTATAATTCAATCTCTCAGAACAAGAGATGGTACTAAACAATTACAAAAATTCAAAACACCAGGTGTGGACCTGAAAGATAATGATGTTACGCTCCTTTCCCTAACACCAACTGGAAAGTCTACGACATACTATCAATGAAGTAGTATTCAACTACCCTATTCTGAAGACTGGTCGACAAATAGTAGTTAAGTAAAAAGAATAATTCCCATCACCAAACCCCTGAACAAATCCGAGGAAGTTAACAACTTTTGACCGACTTCTTTAATATGCAAGTAGAAAAATCAGAAAATTATTAAAGCATTTTAATGAGTCCATTTTGAAAAATAAATCTGTACCCTTACATAATTTCGCCTACATAGAGAATAAGTCTATCAATGCTGGCGTGAATACGTTACTCTTCAAAATATCTATCAAAATGTCCCTCCCGAATAAGGTAGCTGTCATAATAGAAAGTTTCAATGCCTATGAGTAGGTTGACATACCAACCCTCTTAATAATTCGTAACAATCTTCACACGCCCAAAATCATCATAAATTGGATAATTAACCTATACTTTAAAAGGTTCTTTTATCGAAGACCCCGAAGACCCACGAAGAACCCGGCGCGGTAAGCCTGAGTATACTGGTGGTCAAAGGGAGTGACCACGAAGGGAGTGTCAGAAACTACGACGAAAGGCATAGCGAACTTGTACCTCGGAAGTGGCATGTTACCGATCAGCATCTATAAAATGCCTCCGCACACCTATCAACAGCAGCAAAGTCAGCCGTTGGCAAAAACTGATGGACGACGTGAACACGGTTCCATGGAGCCTGGGCTACAAAATACGAATATTCGAAAAGTTTTCACAAAACTGATTAGGGGGAGTCTCAGTACAGTGATTCGTGATGGAGGGGACACATCTTCCAGAGCAGGTTGCTGGGAGAAGTGGTGAGCGTGGTCCACCGTGCGGAGTCACGAAGCAGTTCCACGAAGCGGGTCGTCTTGGAAAAATCTGCATTTACTGTCAATAACGATAAATATGAGTTCACACGACTCCCCTTTGGCCTTATGAACGCGCCAGTCACATTTCAGAGATCTCTCGATTACATTTCGAGGGAGCACATCGGAGCTAGGTGTCACGTATACATACATTGACGATGTTGTCATTTTTTTTCGTTTGGGAGGTGAAGGGTATTGACGCCCTGAGTACCGGACTACCGACTAAACACCTCCCCTATCACACCGAGAACCTAGCCTGGAACTGTTTGTCACATTACTTCGGACTAGCCCTCATTAATCATCGCTTAGCGGTGCCTTCAGGTTAAGGGAAATCCCTCTTTCTGCACGGAGGGATAGGAAGGAATTGCGATTAGAGAGAATTGAGATTATTAGAGAATTGCGTTACAGAGGTCCCCCCTCCCTCGCCAAGCGATCCATCATGCCCTTCTTTATAATAAGTACTGTCCGTACGTAATGCGACACACAGTTCCAGTTGTCTTTTGATTGCATCATTTTTCCCGTTACATTTTCTGGGGAAATTACGCTAATTTTCTCCGAGAGATGCGAACGGAGTCTTGTGAATCTATTACACGTAAAGAACGTATGGCAGGCGTCATCCGTCATCCCCGGGCAGAACACGAAAGTTGGGGATGGTGTCTTTCCCATCTTATACAGGTAAGACTGAAAATACCCGTGACCACTGAGTAGTTGCGTCAGGTAATAATCATTCTCACCATGCATTCTATAAAACCACGGCCCCAAGTCACTAATCAGCCGTGCGGTTCACCTGCCTCGCGTTTCGTTTTCCCATGTTTGCTGCCACAAAGTTAGGGTCTTTCTCCGTTCCTCTCGGCTGAAGGTTTCTCTCGCCGACTCCCCCCTACGTAAGTATACACGTTTCCGTTCGTCTGCAAGTAACTTAATAGGAACCACCCTCGAGATTAGCAGCACTGCAGGTTCAGAGACAGTGTGATATGCAGCCGCTATCCGGAAAGCTCCTTGCCTCTGCACCTGTGCTAGACGCCTTCGGTGCGTCTCTTTACAAAGAGCGTCAGCCCAAACTTCGGAGCTATACAAGAGCACTGACTCCATTGCACTCATCAGTAGACGTCTTTTGCTCGAGGTTGGCCCCTGCGTGTTGGCCATAAGGCGACTGAGAGCCGATACTCGCACAGAAGCCTTATCCGCTGACGCTCGAACCTGCTCGAAAAAACTCATCTTCGAGTCAATCATCAAGCCAAGGTATCTGATTGATTCTGTCAACTCGATGATCATTTCCCGCATCCGAACGGGAATAACACGAGGGATCCGCTTCTTGGTCAGGACGACGACCTCGGTCTTTCCCAGCGTTAGGCTCAGCCCACGGTCTGTCATCCACTCGCTCACTCGACGTATTACCGCACCCAGTTTGAGTTACGCCTGTCCGACAGTACGTCCGGCGACTAATACTGCTACAAAAAGCTCATCGTACGAGACATTGCAGAGGTCCGGGCCCAGAACGGAACCTTGCGCCACCCCTGATGTCAAATCAATTCTTCGCCGGCCTCGCAATATGTCATAGATGAGTTTCCGATTTTGAGATAGCCTTTCAATATCTGCGTTAGATACTTCGGCACCATGAAATATTCCAGAGCACCGAGAATATCTGTCCATCTAGCAGAATTGAAGGCATTTCTCACATCGAGTGTTATGAGCAGTATTATTCGTCTCGAGTGGTGATTGTGGGCTTCTGCCTGCTGGACCGCACTCACTACCTCTGCTATTGCACCGATCGTGGATCGACCAGCCCTGAAACCGTACTGCTGAGGAGACAAATCGCCGACAGTTCGGATGGCCTCTCGAAGTCTTTCTCTAATGAGCCTCTCGAGCACCTTCCCAGCGGAAGGTGCCGGTTATATTGGTGCCGCTGTCAACGCTATCCAGTCAAGAACACGAATCTGCGCCCGAGTCTATGTCTACTATTCCGAGTCTATGCTGGAATGAAAAATCTGAATCTTCAAAATTACCCCGGTTTGTTGCCCATAACAATTACTGATGTGGACCAAACTGACATTGTATTAAAAGGTCCAATCCGGGTTTCAGATTCAGTGAATATCATTATAATAAGTTAAGAAGTTAACAGTGAAAAGCTTGACAGGCGTTGGTTGATTTATTCACAAACAAATGCCGCTTACTGCTTTCCATGTCAAATATTCCGGCTAGAAAATACAAAGATTGGATCAAGTGAAGGAGTAAGTGATTGGTAACATTTGGGTGATTGCCTAAAGTCTCACGAATCTAGTCGACAGCACAAAGATTGTATGTTAAAATGAATTAATTTAGAGAATGGTTTTAAAAGCTGTTCCAATATTGACTTCTTGGCCCAGTCACAAATTGAATAAGGAAGGCAACGTTGAAGAGATATTTTAGAACGATTTTTCGCAATTGCAACTTTCAATGATTGTAAGATATTTTATTATTATAGCTGGAATTGAAGAACATTTTATTGGTTTCTTACCCGTCGAAAACCACAGCTGAGAAATTGACTGATTATATAAACACAGAATTAGAACATTTAAGTATATCATTGCAATACTACAGAGGCCAAGGATATGATAATGGTGCCAATATGCGTGGTGAAAAATGTGGTGTCCAAAAAAGTATTCTTGAAATTAATCCATATGCTTATTTTTACCCTTATGGGAGTCATAGCTGGAATCTCATTCTAGGAGATGCAGCATCGTCTTTTGTCCAAGCAAAATCTTTTTTTGGTTTGCTACAAAGGTTGTTTACTCTCAAGCTCAGCTCTCAGCTCAAGTCAGAGGTGGGCTATCTTAAATGCCTAAGTAAAATCGTTATCGCTTAAACCACTTTCTCAAAGTAGATGGGAGTGCAGGGTTGCATTGGTGAAGGCCGTTAAATACCAACTAAGCGATATATGTGATGTATTAAAGGATTAAGCAGAAAATACAACAGGTTGTCAGTTGGTCAGTGAATGCATGAAAATGCATGAATGAAAAGGAAATAACTACCTAGCACTTTGTAGTTCCACTTATGAGTATGACATTCTTACATAGATAAATGTTATAAGTTAAATATGGCAAAGCGAAAACATTCACGAAGATGTGGCCATACAACACTTAGACGCATTTACAAATTGGCTCGATAATTATCGAGAAAAAAGTTTTCAGTCAGTCAATCCCTTGTAACAACGAGAGAAATAGCCGAGGAAAATGATATTGACACTGGGTTGTGTATTTTCAAAATATAACAAAAAAATATACACATATATAATGTAGTTAAAACATAGTCCCACTTTGGGTGCCATCTTCTATATTTGCAGAAGAACATAAAAGATTTAGTTAAAAAATATTAAGGGGGGGGGGGGCAACAGATAGGTTGGACCTGCACATCTGCAGCGAAAACCTTTTTTCGTTTATTACTATTTATCTAAATATTACTAAATATCTAAATCTTATTATAAATGTTTTCATTTTAATTCTGGTCTTAGTTCTATTTTATTTTGGATGCTTTTCTTATAACCTAACATATTATGATTGCAAATTAACGTTTTAATCAAAACTTAATTATAACAAATAATTTTCCTTGGTGTCTTTTAATTATTCATTAATTATTTTTTTTTTGATTTTATTTCTTTGTGCCACCTATAAAACGGTTAACGTAACAACAGACAGTTCAAAGAAGTCAGAAGATGATGTAAAAAAGGCATTTTGATTATGAAGGGGAAGATGAAGCTCATGAATTGAATGCGGAAGAAATTATCAAAATAAACTATTTTTATGTCATTGTCCTACGTTTGAGGCTCTTAAACTCATGCTCATGAGAGCATATTTGGTTTAATGTATAATATAAAAATATTGAAGGAAATAGTGATAGTGAACTTTTGAAACAATCCAGCGACTTGCAAATATCTATGACATTAGAAGAATCATATATTGATGGACGTGAATTGTACGAAGAACTGAATGTATTCATCCGTGTGTATGAGGGAAATGACGACATTATCTCGATGCTGAAATACATAATAGAAATAAAAATTAACTGAAGTTTACCCCACTATCGAAATAGTCCTGAGAATTATTGGTACCAAATGCGGTTACAGTTGCGTTTGCTGAACGCGTTTGAGTTTACGAGGCTTAGAATTATTAAAACATATTTGAGGAATTCGGTGGCACAAGATCGGCTTTCAGCCCTTGCTATTCTTTCAATCGAAAATCAAGTAGCTCATTCGATAGCAAACAGAAAAGTTAGTTAGAAAAGCCACAAACATCAATTTTAAAATTTATCATCGCTATATGTGTTAATTTTGTAAACCTTTCAATGCAATATACTTTAAAATTCAAATTTTATTTATTGGATAACTTTGGCATTTCTCCTCAAACATGACAAATACCTAAACATAGACCTACATACTTATCACGAAGGACAAAGGACAAGCAAAAGAGCTAAATTGTCAACTTTTTGCGGACAAGCAAAAGCTTTTGTCTTATGGCGATTGTTCTTATCCTTTAAAAATTGAAATAAAAATACTCATAGAAAATAACAAGTAAATTCGTCCAGTTACAAAGAACTGCATTACCTTTTGTAATGTATGAACAATGCCACCTGGTAATTCCATTGACTATAAGTCCAATCATTCGGCATCTTTAGTGAATACACATACCTACCGGTCGTGCAGTGCAGAGTTTGATTTCTTGTAAATCAAAGACTTTCGGTTAATAATGCTTACCTTTTGATGAAAACCACGGCATTACTTTTAATGCTTGTTTATAATGAAAGCAGCGACTTTGATGTCTTGCTTGAGACTTCGCTATTTTCTGGTGAAAACAAAGAGTGTGAACAAAGGAACTCTCACATATCGGTTACATATAGGGTTAATGGTAGGCGTAATGCATTGGTAAATTTTGGTGTTTACCGTAGTTGAAATCACAGTCTCCTCGTTAGTTTAAACATAAAAATCAAACAAATTTTCCATGCCGTTAGTACTCAAAAAACAATGGCTTGCGAAAATAAATTCACGCACCAATTTGAGTTGGTTTTGTTGTTTATAATTCTAGTGTGCGTATGCAACGGCGAGGACTTAGCTGGTGGCAGTTAAGTTTTGAAAAATGACTGCACCAGTTGATGATGCGCATCTTGATGAATATCTTAGTTTTCCAAAATTTTATTGTAATCGCAGCAATCAAAGTGCAATTAGTTAACAGTCCAATGCTAGTAGACACGCGTTGAGATTTTATTTCATCGAAGACACCATTCTTCTTTGGTCTGATATAGTACATCATTGCAATCGTTGTTGTAACAGTTAATTTAAGACCTGGGCTTCGACATGCATTTAATGTTCCTAATTGATCTTCATCTTTGCAAAATGATTCTGAAAACAAAAATGAAAAAAAGGCACCGCTCAAGTATTATGTAATCACTATAGGGGGCTCGGGTTCCTTTACTTTACTTATTTTTGATGACATGGGGTGTGGGGGTTGAGATGGTAATTAGGTCAGCAAAAGTTAATTACTTTATTACACATATTGCAACCCACAAATTGTCTATGCTTGAAAACAAAACACATATCCGAGGATTCTCACAAATAATGAATGCGTTTCAGTACTCGCTAGGAACCGAATGCGGGAATTACCGCGCGCTGATTACTTGTCAAAGTTTCATCCGTCAATTTATTGTTTCGTTTCGGTAGGATTAACGATTTGACGTGTTGTAAGCAAAGCAAAGCTAGTTTATGTTTTTGTTATCGTTGATGCACTTTCACGAAAGTTGAATTGTTTAAGATGTCGTTTCAAATAGACGAATCCAAATTATACCCAAAATTGTTACAAAGTTTTAAAAAATCTTATGCAAATACAAAAGTACAAAATGTACAGAAGTAAGCTAACGAAGTGTGGTCTAATTATAAGCGATAAGCAAAGAGAAGTCTCTAAGAGAATTGGAGAAGAACTGCTGGCAGCGACTAAGAATTAATCCAATCTACTACGTTTTTTTTTCAGGGCGAGTGGTGAAGTTAAATTAAATTAAACATATTAAAGGTACTCACTATAGTGGGTACGTAACAAGGCCGTTACTAGCCGCTAGGCTAGGGGGGAGGGGTTCAAGCTGCCTGTTTGAGGGTACAAGTAGAAGTAAAATAACTGCAGGTTACGACAATAAAACAAATACTTTACTACAAGGAATTTGTTTATAAACAAACAATAGTACGCTATAAGACATATAATGAACAAAGATTATCTCAATTCAAGCACAGTCTCCTCGGATTTCTGGACAATTTATCCACCACTTTTTATTATTGAAATCTAACAAGTTCCCCGCGATGATTTTTCAGTGAACCTCATCATTGCCAGGCCATTCAGTCGAGTTTCCACCATGGTACTTCGGAGCCAAGTTTTGATATGCCTTAGACTGCTGAAGGAGCGTTCTACGGTACAAGTGGTGCATGGTAAAGCTATCAAGATTTAGAGATCTAGCGATTTCATGCCTTCTAGGACTTCAACAACGGTCAAATCAGTGGCATTGGGTTGGTTTTTCCCACAATTTCATTTTCTATAGTTCGTAAATTATAAAATTCGCTTAGGGTTTTGCAAGTTTCCTTAAATTTTTAGGGACATGGTTTGCATTTGGGCAGTGTGCTACTTTGATAATACGGAAGATGAAGTGTTTTCTTTAGCGAAACGTTCTTCTAGGGATCTAAAAATGGAATCTAAGTACGGGATTACCAAAGATCTCCTCGATGGGTTGTCTGCTGGATGGTAGCTCCGATGTTGCTGTCGTCCAACAAAGCGTGGAATTGAAATATTTTCATCCAATGCGAGCTTTTCTACTATGGCAGTAGCGTCTTTCATTTGTGACTTGTGACTTGATCTAGATCATCACGGTGCATTTTGATAAGTTGTAAAAGATGCATAATGTGCCGTGAAGCCTTGACCGTGGCCAAAGCTACTGCCTGCAGTGCATTCACCACCGGTTCCATCAAAGCTGAGTATTTGGCTATCAAAAAATGGCACATAATGTATATGTATACTCAGATGGAGTATCATGTTTGCTGGTAAATTTTATTTAACGTTCGACGCAACACTGCCGAAAAGATCGATCGATTTGCATATTTTTATGAATGGAAAAAAAAGAAAGTGGGAGGAACATCCTTGAAGTTAGAGGCTCTTCTGCTGGTAGAGTAAGGAATTTAGTTCTATTTTAAGTAGCGAACTGTGATTTTTTTGGCTGGCACTTGCTAGAATTCAACAGTTGCTCTTTTGAATATGAAAATTACTACCAGTTGTTGATAAATCGAGATACCATTCAGGCATACGAATCCTCCACAAACTATGAAACGAACATCTACGTTCAGATTTTATATTATCCTTGATCGTAGAGTGAGTATCACAGAATCTACAATCGGTAGTTATTACTCAGAAACTCTGGCGACAGGGATTCACCAATTGTCATCGGAACATTTCATCGATTCGCATATTTCATAAGGATACAATAAAGTGTTGGTTTTATAAAATAGAGAGGTTAGAGAGGTAAGAAGGTTTAAAGTGCAAGACATTAACCCATGACATTGAGACATCGGCTGACCTTGTCAACTTGCTTGGTTGTTGAATTGTTGGTTGGTCACATTGGACTTCACTTCTTGCATATTTCAATTTAATATCTCATAAAAATTCGCTGAAAATCGATTGAGGTAATCTAGATCCATTTTCAGCAAGTACTTGACTACGCATTACTGGCTCCACCAAATATAATTTTAACATAGCCTATTAAGAATGATTCTGATTCTTGCTCATGTTAAGATGGTCCCAGATTTATCACTACTGATACCAATGTAACTATAATTTTTGATTCTGGTCTGCGACCAGCTTTTGACCCAAGATTTTCAAACCCTCGACATAACGCTTCAGGCTTTGACAGGAGGTTGAAAGAGGAACGCGGCATTAAAAGCAAAGCTGTGGAAAATGCTGTATTGAAAGAGAAGAGGAATTTCGAAGAGAGAAGATATCGTTCATATAATTTTAACCTTGACTTTTATCTCGGCCCTTTATGCCTAGCAGCATAATTTCTCATCTAAGTTTCAGTAGCACCAATGTTACTTGAACCCAAAAGGGAAGAAACGCCTGCTTTAAGTAAACGCCTTTCCCCACACCACCCAGTTTGCAAAAATTGCAAACGTGATACACACCATGGAATGCGATACTAAAACAAATAGTCCAGAACGTATAAATAATATATGAATAACAACCACCCTACCCTACAGATTAACCTAACTTCGTGACTCAAAGGACATGTAAGTTCAAATAAATAAATCCAAGCTCATATAATTAAAGAGTTCGTCAAGGACAGCTTAAAAAAAATTAACTTAACCTGAGACCAACGAAAGAGACCAAAATTACCAGACAGTATCCACGGATACTGTGAATTATGCGCCGAGATAAATTGTTCGGACTGATGAGAATCGGCAAGTATTCATGTTCGAAACTAACGAATTCGACGGTGTCTTAAGTCTGCATTTTTCGGGGAGAAATACTTTTGTCAAAGATTTGCGGGATGTCGTTGAAGTCAGTGTTAAAAGGGGAGTCCCGCAAGGGTCTATAGCAGGTCCATATTTGTCCCATCTAGTTATGGATGAAATGTTGGGTCAACTTTCCAGTTCTTGTCATGGGTGAGCATATGCTAATGATCTCTTGGTTCTGATTGAAGCTCGTAGCCATAATGAACTTGCGGTAATTGGAATTTAGTTTATGCAGGATGTGTCTGCATAGCGTAGAATGATGGGTGTTTTGATCTCTACAGGAAAGATCGCTATTATGTTGCTTAAGGGTAGTATTAGTAGTGGTCATTCACCTAAGCTGCTATGAGACGCAGGATTCTGGGATCTGGGTAATTGTGAGACTATCTTTCTGGAAGCGCTTTTAAGTGCTGAGAGAAAGACGTTCTCAACTAGCATGTTTGGTTCGTCGCGTGTCAACGTGTGAATCGGTAAGTAATTTATGATGGCTTATTTGTTATTTGTGCAACGTATGAGTCATCTGTGTTGTTCAAAGGCATGGGTCAGGTCACTGGTCGACGTCTTGTAAGACGTGTCAAAGTAAGAATGTATTACGTTGTATTAATGTTCGTCGTACGGTTTCTACTGACGCTATGCAGACCCTTAAGGGGGTTTCGCCGTTAGATCTCGAGATAATACGAACAAACTAACCCTAAACGTATGCTCCGGATATAACGGTCTTTGGACAACCGCCTGAAGTAGCTCATCACTCTAAATGGCTGTTTTGCTTATTGATGTAGTCATTCGACCAGAAATGCGCCTCATTGCTACACAAAATTTTTCTTATTAAATTCGGGATGTGCAGCAATTTTTTTTGGTCCTATACATCGAATCACACCGTGCCTGTTAGTCGGACGCCTTCAATTTCTGCACGAGTTGGATTTGGTAAGCCCGCAAATTAGGATCCTTCCGAGAAATCTTCCCTAATGTCAATGAGAGCAGATTTAATTGTTGAGCACGATTTCGCATGGGCTCGCTTGGGTCTCCGTCGATACGACGCTCCATAGCTGCAATGATTTCATCATTACGCACTGTACGATGTCTGGATTGATGTTTTTTATCGGTAAGAGTAAACGTGGTGCGGAAACTATCCATGGTGAATCGACTTAATTGTTCTGATGGACGATTATGTCGGCCATAAAATGACGGAATGTGAAACGAGTTGCTCGAACAGAAACGGTTTTTTTTTCGAAATAAATCTGCACAGTGTGCAAACATTGCTCAGGCGTCAAGCTATTAAGATAAGATGGCGAGCCAAATTTACCATAAAACGCATGACAGCTGTCACACACACATAAAATATTGGTAACATAAAGTTCTATACCTCTTAGGAAGCATCATTTATAAATGACTGTGATATTATGTTAGTGTGATTTGTGCAGAATACAATTTAGCATAATCTTCAAGGGAATACTGACCTTATTACATATTATAGACTTAGGTGGGATCAGCTTTAGCATCTTCCAGCTTCCCTCCGACCGTAGTGTCAAAGTAGCTGATTGTTCGGACTGGTGACGTTGTTAAAGTTAATGCTATTTTGGTTACTCACAAATGCTCTAATATTACCAACAAATACTCAAATCTTATAATACTCAAGTGAATTTTCGTAAACGTTTGAAAACATTGACAACTTTGAATATATAAATTTTACCTTAATGAACTCCGATTCTTGTCATTAAAAAAATTATCCAGAATTGATTCGAACGCTCTTTTGAAAATGCAGATAAAGCTCGTATTGACCGCAACGAAAACTGTAACAAATTTTAATTGATGGGCCAAAAGGCTAAAGTGTCAAAGCGATTCATAGTCTTTGCCATTATGGCTGAATAAGAGCTTGGAGGAAGACAAGGATGAAAAAGACGAGGCTGAAGAAAATATTTTCAAAACTTTTTGATCGTCAGTAGCCTCCACCTTTTGATGTCGTTGGAACATGCGTCACTTTATGAGATGATTTAAACGAGCCGGATGCCGGAGCTTTTTTCTCCGCATACTATACTTTCATCAATTATTTAAATTATAATAATTAAATTATAATAATTTAATGTACAACACAGAGGTTCTTGACGATTTTCGTTTTTGCTATGGTGTTTTTATATACATATTACGTTTATATATGTAATACGTGTTTATGTACGTAATCGATATATATCTGATGGTTTCCTTCTCTCTAACGTTTCCAGACATTGGTTGTCCGACAAGCGACTTCAACCTCTAATAACGACTTATTACTCGTAAATTTCGGCAATGTTCCATTTCGTTTCGTGGATTGCCATCACATTTAGTTTGTATCAACTAGTCTTCTGTGATAATGATTTAACAGCACTTTATGTGATCTGCCTTTCGATGATGCAACTGCATAATCAAATATCCATTTGAGAGGTCAACCAAGTTAATTTAATCCTACCCCAGGTTCTAGAGTGGATTCCGAAACGGCTTTGGTTCTCACCAATTTCTACTTCCTGCTCCTCGACGAGGAGAAAGGAATAGAAATTTGGTAGTAGAGCTCTATTTTTTCAGATGAAATTTCTCAGTATTTAGTGTCTTATTTAAAAAAACAGCAGACTAGCTCGAATTTTGTTGAGGTGATTTGCTGACCTTTGGCCACCTTAAAAAACTTTAGCTTCTGCAAGAAATTCAAATGAATTAAAACTTTACGGAAATTGTTTTTAGGAGATGTTCCAATGCAAAAATCTCTCCGATTAAATAATATCAATTCTTTATTGAATATCATAACATTTAAACAAAACTTTAACTTTAAATTTAACTTTGGTGTTTATGCTATGCAATATGAGTTTCCATGTTTGAATCTCTGAATATTCACTTAATTGTCCTGTATGGAATATTCCGGTCGTACTTTTCAGAGGGGCGGTAAACCCACTGTGAACATAGTTCGTCGGAAATAGTTTGGTTGTATCCATTTCTAAAGAAGTTTGAAAGATACATATTAAATTTAAATATTTGGTTAGTCCTTGAAACATGCAGTTTATGGCTAGTGCTTAATAAATAAAACTTAATAAAGAATACCAACAAAGTTCGAAATAAAATAGGTTAATACAGATATTACATAAATCGTAGCTCTAAATGTAAACGCAATAATATATTGCAATTTAAACGACATAATAATTAGGAACTGCTGTAGGATTTAATGTTTTCTGTATAAGTCCAATCAGTCCATCAATTGGCGCTCTAATAGCTTCCTTGAGTAAATTTCGAGCCACTAAGCCAATGGATGCTACTTTTACACCTAATCGTATGCCGATATCATTGTTTACTACTTCATTAGTGTTTCCTGATTCAAATGATCTTGCAATCGGTACACCAATTGAGAACCTTCTACTTGCGACACTTGCAATAAATTTATCATTTGGCGGCACATAGATATCGGATGTTTGGAATGCAAGAGAACAGGAATTCGCAACAGGATATTCGTATGGGTCATTCTCAAACCTTTGCCAAACTGAACAAGGACTTCTCTCTTTGAAGCATATCACTTGCACCACGTTGAAAAATACAGCTCCTAGGGTATTCGCGGTTTCTGGAATGAAAATAGATGAAAATTGAGAAACGGAGGACGAACAAAGGACAATAAAATAGAGCAAATGGTTTATTATCGAATTATCTTAAAAATGAATCAAATGTATAAATGGAAGGAAGAAGGCTTCTAATTAATTTGTAACGAATTCGTAAACAAAATCTGATACGTAAAGGGTATCGCAATTTTATTTGATTTTGATTTGCAAACCAGAATACGGAATAAAGTTAATTTATTCCGTGAAATTACAAAATGCGCCAAAGAAATTGAATTGAATTTTTGGTTATTTAAATTTCAGTTGTAAGATTTATTTCATAAGTACGGGTGCCAAGCTGATCAACTTTTTCAAATGCTTTTGCCATTAGTTATGAATTAAGTGAGCTTAGAATTTACCACCCCCAATGATCACTATATACCCGTAATATCTACATTCAAATGCAAGTGAATTTTGACTTGTTTCTAATAATTACCTACCAGTGTTAAGATCCTGCAAACATTGTCGAAAACGAGCATCACAATCGCAATGCGAACGAGTATATTGACCAGTATTACACAGCCCCTTGCGACACTCCCCAGGAGCCAAAGTATTTGGGCAAAAATCGTGCTCGCGGCAACATTTGTCTTCTTCAATATAATATCCTAGATCGTTGAAATCTGTTGCAATGTTCCCTAAATTGTTGAAATAAAAATTTAGTTAAAAAGAAATAGTTTTCTGGCGAATTTCTAAGAATACAGCGAATTTGTTCTATTCTTTGAAATTTTTGGTTACGTTTTCACCTAAATTATAATCCACTTCATGCATGCCGATTCAGAAAAAGATAGTTCAAAATCTCAAAATAATAAATGTATAATATTGTTTGATAGACAAAAACAAGATTTTTTACATACACTACCGTTCAAAAAGAAACACAATAGTAATTTGAATCAAAACAACAATAAAACACGTAAGACATAATTTATTACACTGACGTTAATTGAACGTTAGTTTAACATTTAGTAAGAAATATTCAGCACAAATAAATGCAAAAAATAATATAATTTGCATTGAACTCTGGGCTCATCAAAATGGCCTCCTTTATTCTTAATTTTTTCTTCACAAACCATACTCATTCTTTTGATTATTTTAAATATTCGAGGTCCAGTGACCCTCATTCAATTTAACAAATATTACTTTTAGGTTGCTGCAGATGAAATGGCCGATTTAGCAATGACATAAAGTTGGCTGCAATTTTATTGCATTGTGTTGGAACAAATGATGCGGCGCAAATGATATGACATATTGAAGTATAAATACTGCTACCTTGATTTATGGGGTCATTTCTGTTTTGCACTTCATAATAATCGTTAAAACAAAAAGAGAAGGTGAACATGGAACTGAATCAAAAACGGCTACTTTTAATATACGAATTTAAATTAGAGCAAAACGCAACAGAAGTAACGAGGAATATCAACAGCGCATTTGGGCCTGATACAGTTAGCGAACGAACCACTCGGCGGTGGTTCGAAAATTCTGATCCCGAGATGTGAACCTTGGAAGTGAGCCGCTTGGACAACTAGGACAATCAATCGATAACGACAAGCTGTGTGCATTAGTGGAGTCTGATCCCCGCCAAACCATAAGGGATTTTCCCAAGAAATTAAGCGTTGCTAATTACACAGTTTGCCGCCACTTGCCACTTAGAAAAGTGAAAAAGCTTGACAGATGGGTTCACCATGATCTAACTGAGCAAAACATGACGTGTGGAATGGAGATTTTAAGTTATTTTCTCTCCCGCAACAAAAAGGAACCGTTCTTGCACCGAGTTGTGACTTGCGATAAAAAGTGGATTTTATACGATAATCGTCGCCGATCAGCCCAATGAGTAGATGCCGATGAAGCGCCAAGACACATGCCAAAACCAAACCTTCATTCAAAGAAAATAATAGTAACTTTTTGGTGGACTGTAGCTGGAGTCATCCACTATTCGTTCCTGCAACCTGGCGAAACCATCGATGTTGAGAAATACTGTGGTCATGATAACGCACGACCTCATGTATTGAGAGCAACGGTCCAAAAATTTAACGAGTTGTGCTATGAGATTCTTCCCCTCCCTCCATATTCACCAGACCTCTAACTAACACATTACCAGTTCTTTAAATATTTGCATCACTTTTGACAGGAAAAAAGATTTAATAATGAAGCTGCTGTCAGAAATGCCTTCGAGGACTTTCTTCGAACCAAAAACTCGTACTTCTACAAAACTGGAATAAATGAAGTCTCGTTCGGAAAAGAGTGTTGCATTTATTGGTTGCTATTTTGATTAAATAAATTGTCTTTATAATGGTTACAGCTGTCTAAAAATGTATTACTGAATCTGACATTTCATCAGCAGCAACCTAATACAACTGTGCTGGGCTTCGATGACAACGGGCAACGATGTTTATTTCTTGTATCAAGTTCATCCCATACGTATTCTTTGGGAGAGAGATCCGCCGATTGTGATGGATAGTTTAAAATTTTGAAATTTTTTTCGATTTTAAATTTTTCGTTGCTCTAAAAACCCCTGATATAATGTTTATTAATGTTTTTTGTCGTTGTCTTGCTGGAGAACAAAATTTCGCCCAAATTGATGCATTCTAGAAGCAATCGCATTATCCTGCAGCATTTTCAAATAGCCTTCTTTATAAATTTTCCGTCTATTTCAATCAAATCGCTGGACTAATAATTACCCAAGCATCCCCAAACCAATATAGGCACTACTACCACAGTAGTGTGTTGTCAGCATAATACACGTTCGTCTTATGATCGGCGCACAGAAACACGTTTATTAAATCCAAAAATCTAAAACTTGGACTCATCTGTCCAAACGATTTTTTCCAAAATTCTTCCGTTCAACTTTCATGTGCTTGAGCCCACACCAGTCTATTTTTCTTATGAGTAATAGTAAAACTTGGAGACAACACAAGTCTCTCTCCTCTGTGGCCAGTATATTACACTTGTGATTAAAGCTTGATTTTCTCATTTTTCATTTAAAGTAACAGCAAATTGTAGCTAAACATCGAATACGTTTCTATTACGTCTTAATAAACGGATCTTCCTTCCTTGTTGTAGATTTAGGACGTTCAGATCTCTTCTTGTCTTGAGCTTCTCCAGTAGCTTGCTTTTGTTTAAAACTATAAAATAAACCTTTATATGAGACCTTTATATAAACCTTTTTTTCGATTTGGCTTATAGAATATCCTTTCTTGGTTAAATTACAAATAGTTCTCTTCGCTGTTCAGGAGAAATATATTTCTTTTTTTGTTTTTTTTTTTGTGCTCGGAGCATTCCGTCATTCCCCGTCACTTCCTTTGATCACAGACGCGTTTCGGCGGTGCGCCATCTTTATTGTGATGTTCCGTTGATGTTCTTTTTGCCATTTTGTGGTTACTTTTGTGACTATCTCACGAACGTCACAAAATACATTAAACTCTAAACTTAATAAATACTTCATGGAATTTTATACTTATTATAGAGAATTGAAAAAAAATATTTGTAACAAGAAATTCTAAGAAATCAATAATTGGTAGTGTAAAAACCTTTGTGGTCATAAAACATTTTGCGGCTACTTTTCAAAATAAGGAATAACTGATGAGAAATAAGTAATATTGTTCATTATTGTTATAAGCATGATTTTAAAAATCAAAAGACTTCAATAACTACATGTTTTTTTATTTCCGGTATTTTTAAATCTAATGAAAGAAGGGCATTTGCCCAAATTTCGAACGGTTACGATTGTCATTGATTCAACTTTTATTCGATTAGTCTGATTAGACCAAATTTCTACTTGTTCATTTTGAAGGTTTATTATTCGAAAAATTAGAATTGGCGTTATTTAAATTAACCACGCTTCAATAAATTCTTTTGGTCTGCCTTTCCACTCAAATGAGAATGGACGCATTTTCGGTAGGAAGGGTCCGGAACTAGGCTTACTCCAAAGCTCATTCCATAAATGCTAAATGGGAATAAGATCGGAGGTCTTTACTTTCAATATCAACAAGATGGATCAGACCCCTGTTGCGCCCTGAAAAACCCTCGTCGCACTAGGTTGTCCTGTATAAGCATGAAACTGGCGAAGGTAATTACTGATTGAAAACCTGGATAACTCCACGGTCTTGGATCGCTATGGTTCGATTTCATTGAAATTTTGACTGTGAAAAGAGGTAGTTGAAATAAAAAAATGTGGTATTTATGTGGAAATATGGCGAAAATAATGATTATGAGAAGTCGGATCTGTTGCATTCGAAAATTGTACAAATTCTTTTACTTCATTCAGACCCCTCTAGCCTTCAAGTGTAGCTTATTGGAAAGGGTAAGGTAAGGTAAAAAATCATTCTATTAAGCTAAACAGCAATAAAGTCGTATCGCAAAGAATATTTATCCTAATTAAATCATTAATCTGATAATGCCAGTATTAAAGTTAGCCCCTCAAATTTAGCACCATTACGGTCTAAACACTGCATTTCAGTGGGAATATCGGAAACACATTCTAATCGTTCATCGTTATTAAAACGTTAAATTAATGAAAGAAGGATCGAAAATAAATTTTCTACTAAAGGATTGCCATAAAAGCGTTGCTAACTACAATAACTTTTTATCTCTACTTATATGCTCTCATCCTCAAACTGATTATTATTTTGGTGACTGCCGGAAACGCCCTGGATCAGTCGTTATTTTAAGTACATTTGAAAATATATTCGAAAGTAATCGCATCAGTATTAGTTGTAAGCAATGGACTTATACAAATCGTTCTACTTTGGAAATTAAATTAGAACTACTGCGAACTGTCTTGAAACTATTTTCAAATGATTGAATATATTGCTTGAATATTCACTCAATATTTTTCTGATGGAACGTCATTCCAATATAAGGATCAATTTATTCTATTTATTTAAAATTTTCATTTAGTTTATTTCGGATTAAAAGTCAAATGGAACTTCTTTGCTTCCTATAACGGCAAAAATATCTGTGATGGGTTTGAAGTAACTCTAACCAAAAACTACGTTTGTTAGTTGTTATTGGCGTTTAACGTGAGGTTACGAAGATCATTGTAATATTATATAGTTACGTTGTATCGTAACTATATAATATTACGAAATATTTGTTAAAACATAAATTTGTTTCGCACCATATTTTATAAGTTTCACCCTGTGTCAGTACGACTTTTTATAATTTTCTTCCGCGGTTAAAGCATTCCACTCCTTTAAAATTGTTTAGCGCTGTACTTTTACGAGCTTTGCTTAACAATTTTTCACACTTGTAGCCTACATAATTGTCTACAATACATAAAAAAATCAAAACTGTTCATTTCGAAATATTCAAGGATAAAGGGTACTGAAATGATCTCTTTTTATCCTTTTTGGGCAGGATTGTTCGTGTTTTATTTTTTTAGAATTCCTATACCTTATTCCCCAACAAGTCGTTTTTGAAGGCTATACGTACCATATTAAACGCGAACTTATGTTTCTCAAAACTTCAAGACGGGATATTTCCGCAAACAATCCACATATTTCAAAAGTATTGCATTTGCATTAAAAAGCCACCAGACTCCACTAGACTCTACTTAAGTTTTCGTTATTTATACTGACCGAACAAATTATTACAACAGAGCTTTCCGCGTTCTGAATTAATACACCAGAGGTTTTTTTTTATGAAATAACTTGGTTTTTATTATTATAACCTAGAATTACAACGACTCCTATTACTTTAGGCTTCTTGCTTATTACAACTTTCCTTTCTATTTTCTGAATCTTACTATAATGTTTTCTTGCTGACTGAGCACTATAAATCTTGGGATCCAATATCATATAATCAACATACAGATTTTCTTGCTGATC
This sequence comes from Stratiomys singularior, assembly GCA_954870665.1. Classification (NCBI taxonomy): domain Eukaryota; kingdom Metazoa; phylum Arthropoda; class Insecta; order Diptera; family Stratiomyidae; genus Stratiomys; species Stratiomys singularior. Next base: position 64,643,059 of record OX940881.1, read on the forward strand.
AATTTATCTTGAGATTTAATATTAGCTAATGTAAACAACGTTAGTGATTCATTCGATCTTAGAATCTTTCATTTCTCAACGTCAGCAGTTTCATACTTAAAACTCTGAATTAAGCAATTCGTAATACTTAACTTTAGATTGGTCAGCACTTTCTGGCGTAGGCTTACTACTTGCCTTTAATATTTTATGGGTTTGGCAAATTGTGCTGAGCCCATGGTTTTTGTACCACAATTTTCTGGGTACCAAAATATGTACAAATTTCATGTAGGTGGCTCAAAAAAATTATGTGAAAATTGGTCGGGTTTCCACGGAATAACTTACCTGCAGGCAGTCAGAGCGCCAAAACCAGGTTCGGGCACAAGTTCCTTCTCAACATAGCGTAACCTCTACCAAGCGATAACACTGCGAAAAAAAGACTTCCAATTGCATAGCATCCAACTACAATTTTCCAGATGTATTGGTATTTGTGAGCGAAAGTTTTTGCAGATGAGAGATAAAAATGAAAGTGCGTGAGATGCGCACATTTCACTCCTCCCGGCCCCAAAACCGTCTACTACCTTCGACGACCTTAAAATAACCCCCAAATCACACAAAACCAGCCCCATCCGCACCCAAGACCGCAGACAACACCAAAGCTACTAACGAACAAAAACGGACAGTACCAATCATACTGCGTGAAACGGAAAAATGGACAACACTTAATAAACTAATCAGACAAAACAAAATAAAGACGGTCAGTGCAAAAAGGGTTTATTTGGGAATCCAAATAGTCCCGGAGACTGCTAATGACCACCGACAGATAACGAAGATACTGAAGGAGAAAAAGTGGCAATAACACACCTACTACCTCCCTGAAGAACGTAATTTGAACGTGGTTATCCGCCGCCTTCATGGACTCGCTCTGGAAAACATTAAGGAAGACCTCGAATCTCAGGGCTTCCACCCTATAGAAATCTTTAATATAAAAACACAGTCAGGCCCCTCAAAGTTAGTAAAGGTCCTGCTCCCAAAAGAAGAAACCGAAATGTTTAACATAACTGCAGTATGCCAGCTTATCTGCAAGGTGGAAGCCATCAAACCGCGAAACGGACAGCCGATGTGTCACAACTGCCAGCAGTTTGGACATTCCTCGGGCAATTGTCATGCTCAAGCCCGGTGCGTGAAATGCGATGGCTTACACCATTTCACGCAATGCAAGAAAAAACTAGAGGAGAAGCCAAAATGTGTCAACTGCGGTGGAGAACATCCCACAAGTTACGGAGGCTGCCCGAAAAACCCCAAAAACATTAGGAAGTCGTTCGCACAGGTAGCTGCCCAAAACACTAACCCCGCACAAAACCAAGTACCACTGCAAACACCACAACACCCCAAGCAAACAAAAATACCCAACCAAACAACCATACACAAACATTCACACCACCAGCCATGTGACAATTCTTCGCCACCATGCAATCTCAGTTTCAACTGATGATGCAGTACATGATGGCGAAAATGGTCCAAGACATGTTCACAGCACAAGCCACAACACTAGCACGCAAATGATTCAGCGTGATCACATTTCTATTCTCACATGGAATGAAAATTCCCTGCAGAGCTTCAACGAACCAATTCCCCAACTATAATCTATACAGAAACGATAGATTAACTGGTAGGGGAGGAGGAACGGCCATTCTAGTGAGAAGAAATGTTAATCACGACCTGATTCACACACCACACTTCACAAAAACAGAAGCGACAGCCATCAAAGTGCGAACGGACTCCTTTGAGTTTGTGGTTATTTCGGTGTACAACCCACCATCAAATAGACAAATCGAACAAGACCTCCACAGCCTATTTCAGATAGAAGGGCCGCTTCTAATCATTGGAGACTTCAATGCCTACCACAGGCATTGGGGCGCTGTGAGAAGTAATCAAGCCGGGACTGAGCTAAATAGATTCATCACAAGCACGAATGCAAGATTGCAATTATCCAATGAACCAACACATTTCGGGCGAACACAAGGAAATATCCTCGACTTCGGAATCTCCCGCGAATTTGATGCCAGCATAAAAATAAGTGTCCTCAACGAGCTCTCCTCGGATCATGAACCGGTCCACTTCTTAATTGCGAACGTCTTCATTGACGATCCTCCCAAAGTTAGGAAGAAAATAAACTATCAAGCTTTCCATGACCACGAAACGAAAGTTTCACCCAAAATTTAAACACAGCCGATGATGTCGAAATAATGATTGAAAAATTAACAACCACGATCATGCAGGCAACAGAGGACAACAAAGTCATAACTCCGGCAAGGGAATACAACCCCTATGAACTCCCTCGCGAAATTAAGGTCATGATAAGGAGGAAGAATAAATATCGGAGAACAGCTAGGAGCACGGGTGATCCTAGACTACAAACGAAAGCAAACCGGTTGACGAATTAAATTCGGGACCAAATATTCCTGTTCCGTAACGAGCAGTGGGAGAGCTTCCTGCATAGTCTTGAGCCTGGCGAGAATGCCTTCTGGAGAATGTCCAAATACTTACACGTTGGAGCTGCAGTTCCAAGACAATACCTTCTGGGAACCTTGACGAGGAGGACCACGTCCTGAGAAAAGTGAGCGAGCTCATGAGAAAAGCGGTAGAGGTAGAAGATGTGATACGGCCACTACACGCACATGAAACTAAAGACTTAATACTGCAACTAAAGAAACGGACCAGACACAGTTACAAACACCATGCTGAAATGGCTTCCAGACAACCTTCTAAACAACTTGACGGACATAATTAACGCAATTTTGGGTTTACGTAGATTCCCCAAAGTCTGGAAATCGGCTATCATAACGGTTATACCTAAGCCCAACAAAAACCATGCCTTCCCACAAAACTGGAGACCAATAAGTCTTCTCTCATCCATCTCCAAAGTGGCAGAAAAGTCACTGCTGGTAAGGTTAAACGAAGTGATAGCCGAAAAACACATTCTCCCCGATCAACAATTTGGTTTTAGAGAAGCACACTACACGGAACTCCAACTTACAAGGGAGATTCAACATATCAGAAAAGGCTTAGTTAACAGGCTGAACAGGCTTAGTTATGTTTGACATAGCCACAGCCTTTGACAAAGTCTGGAATGCAGGACTTATTTTCAAAATGCATGAGTTCTCTATCCCCCTTCCATACATACAACTCACTTACGCCTTTTTAAAAGGCCGATCTTTTAAAGTTAGAATAGAAGATCATCTCTCAAGCCTGCGAACGATTCAAGCTGGAGTTCCACAGGGATCACCCATTTCACCAATACTATATAACCTGTACACCGCAGACATCCCCCTCTTACCGAACAACGTGCAAGTATCATTATATGCAGACGATACCTGCATATACTATACTTCAAGACAAGCAGAAGTCATCTCCTCAAAACTGCAACACTCAATTGATATAATGTTAGAATATTTCCGTAAATGGAAGATTGCAATTAACAAAGACAAGACACAAGCCATGATCATTTCTAGATGCAGAGGACAACTACCAACACAACTTAACATTGACACAGACACAATACCCTGGACCAGAACTGTTAAGTACTTAGGACTAACAATTGACCACAGACTGACATGGAAAGACCATATACGATCAAACCGTGCACATTGCTTAGGTATTCTCTACTCCCTCAATCCGCTCCTTAAGTCAGGCAAACTTAGCGTCAAAAATAAATTGCTGCTATATAAACAAATAATTAGACCGACATTACTATACGGTAGTACCGCTTTCTGCCAGACAGCCAAGACGCACAAAAAAACGCTCCAATCCCTGCAAAATAAAGCACTACGGTGGATATTTCGAATTCCATGGTACATCAGGTACACGGACATACACAAAGACCTACGACCCGACACAATAGAGAAATACATACGCGACAAAGCACTTAAACTGTTCGACAAAATAGACGAAATTCTCGCAGAAACAAACAACACCTATCCGAGCCTCCACTTGATAGTAACTGACAGGACTAGAGTTTTGCGTCAGGTGTGGTGAGTGATATACACTCACAGACAGGAATGGAGCAAGAGTGCTATATCGCACTAGCTCCAAGCATCGCTTACTCCAATGCGCACATTTCTATTCATATGCATTGACTCACATATACTATTACATGTAAACTTATGTAAAGATGCCAAACGAATTTTGGGAAAGCGTTCTTTGTTCAGACGAAAGTAAGTTTGGTATATTTGGCATAAAACACCGAAAATTAGTATGAAGAAAATGCTCCATAGAATTCAAAAAAGAAAATTTGATGCCCACTGTAAGGCATGGTGGCGATGGAGTGATGGCTTGCGGTGTATGGCAGACAGTGGAGTGAGGCAACTAGTTTTCATAAAATTCACAATGGATAAATACGGATACCGTATAATATTAAGCAAAGTGCTGAGAGATTGCGGCTGTGGAACGCATTTTTCTGTCAGCACGATAATGACCCCAAACATACTCCTGTAATAAATAGGGGATCGTTTGAGTACAACGCCCCAAAAACTCTTAGGTACACCTCCTCATTCAGCTGATTTAAACCCAATTAAAAATTTGCGAGACTTATAATAAGCAAAGACATAACAAGCATAGTCATTAAAAAATGTTATTTTGAACGAATGGAACAAAATTACAGCCGAAGAAACATCAAATCTTGTTTAATCCATACGAAATAGGCTAAAGGAAGTCATTTATAGGAAAGGCCATGCTACTAGACATAAAGGTTGTTAATCTGATAAGCTATTGTAGTGCTTTCAAATAAAATGAATAAATTGTACAAAGACTTTTTTGGATGGGTTTTGATGATATCTTGGAAGAAACTATTTTCTTTTGGTTATTATAAACAGCGAACGAGTAATCAGTTAAAAATTTATCTACCATATAGTCTAATGAAAGTAATAAACAAAAGTTTTTAAGTTATGCACAAATGGCAAAGGTTTTTATTTTGATATGTTTGCTACGACCAACAAGTGTACGCAGACTTTTTTGAGTATCTGTATATAATATCATGCCATGTTGTATTTTATCGCTGAGGCCAAGCAAAGAGTTTTGCTTGCGAAAGTGTTAGTTATAATAATTTATCATTGTTTCCAGGATTTTTTGTTTCACCCATTCTTCTTGCAAATGGTTAAATCTTAGCAGATTATCCATCCAGTTTGTCTAAGGAGCCAAGGAGATCCTTCAATTAAATGCTCGCTGGATGCTGCAAAAAATTAGCAGGGAAAGGCTAGAAGTAACTGTTCCACACTTTCTACCTCCTCTCCATAAATTCTGTTAGTGTTGTCAATTTGACATCTGGAACATTTTGTAGAAAGTTCTGTGCTTTTATCAATGCCACTAGGGCTCTTTCGCCAATTTAGCTCACAATTTCGCACTAGCTGTGAGGATATGCAGTTATAGGCAACGTCTGAAATGCTGACTTTGTATGTAACAGAGTATATTGCTTGCGTTATGGTTACTCAATTCCATTTTTGTGCCTTCTTTAATTGCTTATAATCTAATAATTTCGACATAATGGAATGGTTTTTTAGTAGTTTCGGTTGAGTCGTGCGAAGTCAGAAGTAATTTCCAGCTCCAGTACCTCAATGTGTAGCGTTAGATTTCACAATCTGACGTTAAGATCTGCATCGTTTCCCACCTTACCCAGAATGTTGACCATGTAAGAGGAGTTCGTGTCAACTACTGCTGTGATTATATCCATTTCCAACTCAAAAAAAGATGTTTTCTCTAAAGGTATCAGTACCTGGAGGTTGTCCATTTGAATATGAATGCTTCTTCCCTTCTTGAGTTCTAATTTCTTGCTTGTTTCAAATATTTCTCTTAGGATGTTCCTTTCCACAAGAATTAAGTGAAGCAATATTTTCATGTCAAAGCATCAGTTATAACCAGGCAGACCATTCACTGGATCTTTCTTTTCTAACTTTATGGAGTTACTGTTCTATCCACCATGTTCTACTCATGGTTAAAAAGTGCAGTAGCCGATCTTTTTCTGATTTATCCTATATGAAAAGTTAAGGAAAATTATTGTCGAGGTTTACAGCAGTCATTCTCCCTGGGACGAGTTAGTATATATGCATCGCGTTTTTATTTACTTCGTCTATTGGATGTTAATTTGAGATTTTTATTGCTTCAAGTGTTGCAAACATATCACCAATGAATTTGGGTTAGGAACTTCATAATTCCACAGTCTCTGTGCTGTCTCAAAATTGCTTGATTGGGAATTTTTCCCTTCAAAAGTTGGAAATCCTGCTTTTGTGGTTGATAAAATATCGGCAGTAGTACATGTCAATCTTTTCAGTTTTTTTTGCCTGATTCTGGTGCGCAAAATAAACCCGCGATTCTGAAGCGTGTTATAAATCTTGGTTATCAGGTAGGATAACAGCGATGGCATAAATTTAAGCCAAAAAGATATTTGGCATTTTTCCCATCGGTTGTGAAAATTTGGTGCCAAGCACTAATGTTTCAATTTCTGTTCCCACAGATGTCTTGGAACCATCCATATACGAGGTGTCTTCATATTTTTGAGGACATATTAGATATTTTGTCGATTATTAAGAGTACTATTTTGACACTAAATCAATTTGGAAATCAATGAATATCAACCATTCGTTATAACCAACGGCAGATATTCAGCGATTTTTGCTGTATTGCACATTTAATTGAGGTATGTTTCATTGGAAATATTTAATAAGTAACATACAAATCATACACTAGATCAGTGAATTATCACGATTGAAATAAGATTAGAAACTGTCCAAATTTTATTAAGTTTACTTGACCAAAGAATATAAGAAAAATTTTCAGCTAATTAAATAGAATTCACATTACGTGAATCTTTATTGTAAGTGTAATGTACTGAACTTACCTGGTCCACACCATTTAGTACCGGGATATATGAATCCTAAGCCTCCTTGCTGTTTTTCATCTAATCGAGCCGAGTCATGACATACACTCTCTAGGGCAATAACCGATTCTTTTGGCACTTGACGAATACGTCTTTGGTCAGCTGCAAGTAACATTCGTTGTATGTCACCTCTGCAAAGGAAATGAAAATAATTATAAAACAATAACAATAAAATTGGAAACTATGACTGTTTGGTCTTACTTGTCTTTATACAATGTGCAGAATGGGTATCGGGATGACAAGGAAACCATTCTAGACATTGTGAAATCTGAAATAAGTACAGCTGATCCATCTACAGTAGCAGGCCAAATAAGTGACCAAGCAATTAAAGTCAAAGGTATCTTTAGTGGTATCTGCAAATGTGAGAGATTTTACATTTATAAACAATGAATATGGCACCGAATATTGGAATTGTTAGTAAGCTATTAAACCTATGATGTAGCTATTAACTCAACAATTGGAGAAATCAAAAATTGTAGCAGTCTGCGATAATGTGTGCCAGCAAAAATTCGTACGCGAATTCAGCCAAATCTTCTTTGTTTTTTTTTATTTTTTCCAAATTAATACAAAGTATAAATTATAAATAAGTATATTCACAATTATAATAATATATAATAAATTAATAAGTACATTCACAATTGAGCAGTATATTATTTATTATTATATATTAATTCGCATTTAAATTGTTCTGTCCTCATTGAATTTCAACGTCCGCTCCAGGGTCGGATAATCCTGAAATTCATCCGGGGCAACAGATCTAAAACGTAACATTTAGTCCAAGAAAATGACTGCTATTGATTTATGAGCTCCGCAAAATTCAACACACAAAATAAATTCATATTCGACTTGTCTAATAGCCGGAACAAATTGTATCATCTCTTTTTTATCCTTCTATATTTTGTTATTTCCTTTCGCTATATTTCTGTATATCTATCGTTTTATCTCTTTGCAAATATCCACAAAAGAAACGAATTTAAGTTCGTGTTACTCAATTGGAAAATTGCCAACACATTTGGAAGATTTTTTGTGATATTAGAGAGGCAAAATAAATTTTAATTTTAAACATCTCAATCTGCAAGTAAGTGTGAATAATGGAAAAAAATCAAGTACTGCGCCGTCATTAAGTCCCTTACCAAGCAAGCAAAGTCAGACAAAACCATACTGGAAGAGATAGTGTCCATCCATCGGACTCTTGTCCGATAAAACCATGGTTTGCAAGTGGCTTAGTCCCTTTAAACAAGGCCGGTACTCACTTGAAAACGACCCACGGCTCAGACGGCTGATCGAAGTGACTACTCGAGAAATTATTTAAAAAGTCGATTAATTAATTTTGGAAGATGCTAAGACTAAAGAAAAAACAACATTCAAAAATGGTTGGAGTATCGGATACGGATATTCAATTAAAATTATTCTTGCCATGACAAAGGTCAGCGCTAGATGGTTGTCTAGAATGCTCACGCCGCCTGAGAAAGAATACCGCGTAGAGGGTTCCCCGCGTTTATAGACCTCTATAATCTAGACGAGGATTGACCATTGAATCAAATTTTTACTGGGGAAGAATCATGGTTTCATCATTATGAACCTGAGTCCAAACAAGACTAAGCAGTGGCACAAAAGGGCACATCAGCACCCATGAAGTTTATGATGTCACAATCGACTGGTAAAATCATTTGGATAGATCTGGCTAGCCTTTTGGGACTCTGAAGGGATCCTGTCGACAGATTACAAAGATAAAGGCGTCTGCATTACCGGCGATTACGACACTGCAATCATGGAGAGGTTTGAAAGAAAAAAAAACAAGGGGTAAATTGACTAAAGATGTCCTCCTTCTACATGAAAACGCGGCTGTTTTGCTTTGTAATTCGTATGAGGCATCGGGTTTTTTTGCAGCAGTTCCAACCCCTCATCAGTTGTTCTATTCGATGTAAAACGTCAACTGTACTATACTTAAAATTCAGGGTTAATTTTTCGGGCACAGGGTCGCAATGGCGGACCTCTAGGAAGAAGATGTTGTGAAAATCATCGTTATGATTAAAACAAAACAAAGTAGATAGGTTAGCCTATATCGCTAGTGAAATGGTTAGTATGCTATGGCTTAGATAAGACTTTGGAGACAATTCCAGTCCAAACTGGGAAATGGGAACAGGTCCCTGAAGCTTTTTAGGTGGTTTGCTCTCGATGGGTTTTAGAAAAATCGTATCAAATATTATAAAAAATACAAGTAAAAAACAAGTATTGTAAAAGTAAACCATTGTAATTTTTCCTTATTCAGTTATTCAGTGAGTTTAGAGTGCCATAGGTTTTAACCAATATATTTTGATATTTTTCCCCCGAAAAATAGAAACGATACGAAAGTGACGACGGCCGCGATTTAAGTGTTCTGAAAGGAATATTATATGAATTCCAAGTTAAAAGTTATAATTCATGGAAAACTGAAAAAGATAGTGATGTAGAATGCGCAGATAGCATTATCGTTCCTAGAAATAGAAACCGTGCAAAACGCCTTAGTAGCAATGACAGTGTTGTTGTTGATACTTCAAGTAACCTTTCCAAAGAATGGATTTGGGACTAAGGTCTTACCCAATTAAAAATAAAAATAGTCTTACCCAATTATCAGATTAATTAATATCATTAATTAATATCAGAGGATACCCTTCACAAGGAAATACACCGCTATGGTTACAGGCTAAGAATTTGAGTGATTTTCCGAAACATGTTCCACAAGCAAGTAAGTAAGTAAGTGTATGTAAGTAACAAGTAAGTAAAAAACAAAATCCTTTAAAAAGTTGTCGTGTTTATGTAAAACACAATGTACGGTGTGAGACTACTTGGCAATTTAAAAGATGTAACGTGCCCTACAGTTAACGAAGTGCTTTGAATAATACCACACACATTTGAAAACATTACCGTTATTTATTAAAAATAAAATAAGTCATTTTTAATATATTTATACATCTTTTCGGAACAGATCAAGGCAATGACGTAAACGGCTGCGAAAGGCGTTTCGGCTATAAGCCGACTCATGTGCAATATCGGTGGGCCCACACCGAACAAACGCCGACTCCTCATAAATGCTGTACAGTCGGTGCTACTGTATGGCTCTGAGGTTTGGGCCGGAGCTCTCAGCAAGGAGCTGTACCGAAAGCGCTTGGTGCAGGTACAGAGACGAGGAGGTTTGCGAGTTGCGTCTGCATACCGCATTGTCTCTGAGTCGGCGGTGTTAGTAATCGCATAAGTAATACCCATCGCCTTCGTTACTAGAGAGCGCATCTTTTCCAGCAGTCCTCCTCCATCCTACCCCCTCCAGCTGGGGGGGTAGGGTGAGAAAAAGAGGCCTAGCCCGAAGTAATGTGTCAAACACTTCTAGGCTCAGCAGTTCTCTGGTAGCATGCGCACCTAGGAGTCCCACACTCCAGGCATAAATTGCCTTCACCCCCCAACCAAAAATATATATATGTATATATTTATATATTCGGCTGGTAATTTTATTCCTAATTCCTATTTTGTCCAGGAATGATATTTTTTAGTTTCATTGTTAATTATTTGATTTTTATTTTTGTCATTATTTATTATTTTGTTCATTTTTGCGATTAGTCATCATATATTTTATTATTTTATACGCAACGTATCGAACATTTAATAGATTTTATTTCGCCGACCAATTTTTGAGATAATTGTACTTTTCGCGGGAAACATAAAAAACCGACGCAGAAAATTCGAAGTCAAAATGCGTCAATTGGAAGAGTTGTAAACAATTTCAATTTGACAAAAGAACTCTCCTCGAAGCCTCGTTCTGGTCGTCCATCCAAGTTGTTCCTGAGAGAAAAGCGAAATACTTTTACAATGGTAATGGTGGAAATAGCAGCAGAAATTAATCAAAAGTTCCCGAAACAAATAAAGTCCTGACACCATTAGGAAAATTTTAAAAAAGGCTGAGTACCATGGACGAGTTGCAGGAAGAAAACGATTCATTTCCCTGATTACTCGGAAAAGGCTCGTTGCCTTTGCTAGGGAGTACTTAAACCAATCTCAAGAATTTCCGAGTAATGTGCTTTTATCGTACGAAAGTAAATGAAGGTATAAAAGGCCGAAAAATAGTCTGGAGAAAATCAGGGAAAACACTACAAAAAGAACATTTGCTACCCGCTGTAAAACATGGTGGTGGTGGAGTAATGGTTTGGGGATGCATGGTAGCTGGTAATCTAGTAGGTAATGGTAGCTGATTCATTGAGACGACAATGAATAAATTCAGTTACCTTAAAATTTTAAGAAACAATTTGGAGCAAAGTGTGCTAAAGCTCGGCTTGGGTAATTATTATCACTTCCAGCAAGATAATGACCCAAAGCATACAACTGAAATTGTGAGGCCTACTGCCTACAGCCGAAATTGTGAGGTCTCTGCCTACTTTATAATACCCCAAAGCTGCTACATACGCCACCGCAATCTCCAGACCTTAATCCCATTGAGCATTCGTGGGACTCGCTCGAGAGAAGAATTCAACAACATACGATAACGAGCGAAGAAATGTTCATAGATTTTCTCAGACAAGAGTGGTAGAAAACATCACCAGAAGAGATAGCGAAGCTTATTAATTCGATGCCTAAAAGACTTCAGTAGGTCATAAAGAATCAGGGATATTCTAAAAGTTATTGATTGGCTTCAGAACTGTGATTGTCAATCATTTGAAAACGTTTATTAGATGTGAACGCAGACTTTTCTCACCTTAACTTTGTATATTTTTTGTGAAAATACCTATTTGCTTAGAACTATTAAAGTAAAACTGATGAAATTCTAATTGAAGATAGTGCTTTAAGCTACTAAGAAATGTATCAAACCATATCTGGAATTATTTTATTTTGCTTCGGTTTTCAAACATTATAATTTGATTGCGCGCAGGTGAATGCAAACTTTTTCTGCCTAGTGTATGTTTTCTACAAATGAAAAAAAATCTTTGGTTTTATAAATATATTCGTTAAAATTAGAATATTTACGTTTTACGTTCAGATAACACCAGCATAAAGTTGCATTAAAATTAAATAGTCTGCACACCCATGATTCTTTGAAATTAAATCATATATCGTAGAATCGAATAATCGAAATCGGGGTTAAGATATGTTAATGTGTAAAAAAAATTGAAGATTCATTACTTGAAAAATTTCTAATCATATGTATTGTTAATCTTATTCTACTAGTGATTGTATTCTTAAACAGCACAACTGTTATACACACTCTAGCTAATCCCATTTCTCCTAGCACGGCATAGGATTAGTGGTAACCTATAATAAAATCATTCCATAAACTTTATTACTGAACGTTTTCCTGGCAACATGCTAGGGTTCAAAGCGTCTACATGTGATTTATAAATACTTTTAAATAATTATACCTTTCGTCCTACTTTGAGGTTCACTATTTAGCCCTGCCGTGTTTACTTTCTTTAGCACACGAACCTTGGGAGTAGATCACGACAAATCATAAGGGCATTATTTGTTGTGGTTGCAAGGCATTCCTTGCGTTGTTCATGAAAAATGAACTTTGGTGAGACCCATTTTCTGTTCACTTTGTATCCCTGATATAAATCACTATTTGTTGTGGCGTCATTTTTGGATGGTAAGTCTTTGAGAGTTTATGATGACTTCTAGTTGTACTTACTCCTGTTTTTTTTTTTTTTGTTGATAAGGGTCGATGTTAACACGAACGACAAAGTGAAATATAGGGCAACAAAAGAAACTTTTGATTGTTTAAATGTATTTCTTTCAATAAAGAAGATAAAAAATACTTTTCACATAATAAAAAATAAATCTTTTTTTTTTCATTGCAACGTACTTTATTTATATCAATGACACAAATTTCAAATTTACGAAGGAACAACGGATGTAACGAACAGCTTATATGCATGCAGATACATACTGCAATTATTACCTAAAGTGACTTTAACTAACTAAACGCTCATCATTCAATTTCAAGTCGATTGGCATTAAACTCATTTGAAAGATTCCTTGATGACAAAATTTTAACTAAGAAAGATTATTTTTCGTCAAGAAAATCTCAAAATGTTGCCCTCAGAGGACAAACAAAATGAATGTTGTAAAGTTGCAGCCGAGTTCATGGCTGTGCAAGCTGCATGGCTGACTGCATTCAAATGGCTTGAAGCTCATTCGTCATCTTTCCATTGATTTTTCATCCGTACTGGCTCATTCACTGGAACAAGAATGACGCCTTGACCTTTAATTCTTTTGAATCAACTAATAAACATGTACCGACACAATTTGCGCGGTAAAAACTGCAAACGCGGAGCTTTGAGAAATTTAATTAGCACTTGAGTGTCCTCTGTATGCTAGGCAGAGTACAACATACTTGAAAACAACGTACTACACACTATTTGGGTTTTCGCTGATCGATTTTGTCCTTCGTGCATGCGATTAAATTCTTACAACCATAGATGTAATCTAAAGCGATTAAATACACTACAAATTTCCTACAATACATCAGGACACGCGGCTAACACCCATTTAAGCAAATTCAGCAATCTACTATATCACGAATTTAAATTAAATCGATTCACTAGACTTATAAGTTCTACCAGAACTTCCACAAATTCATTTAATGCGGTCGCATGGAAGTTAAGAATCGGTTTACTTATTTTGCAGCAGTATACGCACACTTCGAAAATATCCTAAATCGATATACAAACAAGCTTTACACAAATTATTACGCGTGATTGCGCTAATATTACCTCGATTTGGCAAAAGTATTGTTACCAAGATATATGCTTTGACATTCTGAATTTAAATAATCTTGAATATTTCCAAAAATATACATTCGATTTTCATATGTTTTTATTGTTAACATTTTATTTATCTTGTACATATTAACATTTAGAGTTTGCTTCTGAACGCGAACGGGCTTTTCTGATGTCTGTTTTGTTAATAAATTTTAATAAAGCTAATCAAATAAATATTTGATTTCAAATAAATTCAATAAAGATTTGGTGAGGCCTTGTTTATCGACACATTTATCCTGATAAATTAAAAACAATGAATACCGATTGAACAAATTAGGGTGACCCATGCAAAAATAATGTTTGAAATTGTCGCGTATAGTGAAGAATTTTCGAGCTAAAATGTCAGTCCTTACAAATATTAAGCTTAAACCTAACGTAGATATGTGGCTTCTACATTTGCGAAAAAACACAATGTAGAACGGGTATATCACGCATTGCATGAAGCAGGGGATTCAAAATTAGCATAAATATTTGCTACAAAGCTGGTATGCTAGCTGAGATATCGACTATGTTAATTGAGTATGTGCCGAGTATATTTCAATTCAACCGTCAAAGGGCGCACATTTTATGCTCATTGCTGCTGCGTCTAAAGCACTCTAAAAAGAACGAATTGCAGGGAAACTTAATAACTGCTTGGCTTCAGACGTCTCAAAAAGCTTAAAAATTCTTCTTTGCATTGACGTTGAGGAAGAGCATGAAGCCTTTTGCATTCTCTGTCTTCATTCTCCATCAGACCGCCGTAAAGAAAATTCATTAAGTTGCACTAAAAGGTTGAAGGTTGAAGGATGAAGGTATCTTTTACGTAAATTCATCCAAGTGTGCATTAGTAACAACTCCTGAATGCCCCGGCACCCAGTATAAGGTAGCCCGATTGTCCGCGTTAACCTTGTTGATTGCATTACAGTAATCTAGAACCATTCTCGATGTAATAATAATCACTGATGATTCTATTTCGACTGTGATTCTAGCACTTTGAAGATAGTGTAGCTATCGAAAAGTATGACTAAAGTTTTATAGTTTTCACCTTTGCATCCTCTGTGTATGCTATTTTATGCGCTTACAGGGATGGCAAAGTCCTCAGCCATAATGGTATTTAGCGGTATACAAACGATTAAGGACATCTCAGTTAATTTTACTTTTCCTTATTCCTCTCCTCTTTCGTAGAAGATATATCACAAATATAGTGATAAAGCGGATATCACATTCATACGGATTTTGGTGAAAATATATAGAGCCTCCATATCCAAAGGCTATATTCCTTTGGACTGGAGAGAAGCTGAAGTAGTTTTTATGCCCAAGCCGGCAAAAGCCAGCCACTACAAAGCAACGGATTGCTTAACGTCTTTCATGTTGAAAACCCTGGAACGCCTGGTGGCTGGGTACATAAATAGCACCGTGAACATAATGGAGGCTTGCCCCAACCAACACGCATACAGAGACGGCACTACACGAAGTCGTAAGCAGAATAGAGAGGAACCTTCCCATCAAAGATTACACTTTGGCGCCCTTCATTGATATCGAGGGAGCCTTCAACAATGTAAAAACTGAGAGCATAGTAGCAGCCATCCAAAGATATGCAATAGACCCATATCTTACTAAATGGATGACGGAACTACTAGCTAAAAGGAAGATTATAGCCGAAGAAAACGGCGTAACCTTGAATAAATTGACTAACAGGGGTACACCACAAGGCGGCAGAGTATCACCACTTGCCTGGGTACTCACAGTTAACCAAATAGTGGAAGACCTCAACGGGAAGGCTTTCAAAACGATAGCGTACGCTGACGATATCGTTATACTGATAAGTGGAAAGTTCCCGGAAACCATGTCGGAATTGATGCAGACCGCACTCTCACATCTTTTTGAGTGGGCAAAGCTAAACGGACTGCGCATCAATGCCGACAAAACGGAGCTTATGCTTTACACAAAGCGCCGTAAACCGGAGACATTTACACCCCCGACCATTGACGGAAAACATATCAGTTTAGTAAACAAGGTGAAATACTTAGGAGTAACCTTGGATAGTAAGCTAACTTGGATTCCACACATAGGAGCAGTCAGACGGAGAGCTACAGCGGCGCTCTTCACAATGAAAACCTGGGAAATAAAAACCAAAGTTGTCCACTGGATCTACACAACAGTAGTGAGGCCAATAACCACCTACGGGGCATTGGTTTGGTGACAGGCATTACAAAAGAAAACCATTGCAAAAGAGCTAGACTAGATCCAGCGAATTGCCTGCCTTGGCATCACAGGTGCCATTAGGACTACGCCAATTGCTGCAATGGATATAATGCTTAATCTCATACCACTCGAAAAATTCACCTTCAGAGAGGCATCACTTGCAAGCATCAGATTAAAATCCACATATGGGTTATCTAACCACACTCAAACAGGGCACGTATGCATTTTGGAAAAAATGGAGAGAATGGCCCCGTCAAGTAACTATTCCATACAAGATCAGCATTCCGACCAGAGAAGCGTGGAAAACGGTGCAGGATTTCACATCTGGAATTGAGATCATGATCTACACCGATGGTTCCAAAATGGATGAGGGAAGCGATGCCGGAATCTTTTTCCCAGATCACCCGCAACTCAACCGAAGTTTTAAACTGGAGAGCCACACCACTGTTTTACCAGTCGGAAGTGTTTGCAATAAAAGCGGCTATAGAAGCGGCAACAAACAACCTTAATGAAAGAATACTACTACATTCGGACAGTAAGTCGGCACTGCAGGCGCTTGCCTCTAACCGCGTAGTTTCACAACTGGTGCAGGATTGTAGGCAGGCTCTCAAAACCGCAACAAACCGAGCTAATGTAAAACTGACATGGGTCCCTGGACACTGTGGTGTAGAGGGAAACGAAAGAGCCGATGAACTAGCGAGAGCTGGATCAGCCGACCAAAACGCCACTAGAATAGACACAATTAAAGTGCCACTAGCAACAGTAAAAAAGGAACTAGACGAAATCCTCTGGAAAGAGACAGATATGGCTTGGAATGACAGGAACGACTGCAGGATAAGCCGAGCTCTTTTGCCTCACCCTAATCAAATGAGGACAAAACAACTCCTAGGGAAAACCCGAAATGGCGTTATAACATTGGTGGCAGTATTAACGGCCCATAATCTTCTAGGTCAACATGCCCAACGAATAGGAATCCAAACGGATGACACCTGCCGAGCTTGCGGCGAGGAGGAAGAAAGTACAGAACCCTTCCTCCTAGATTGCCCGAGTCTGGCCAACAAACGCCTTACTTGGCTGAGATGTACTGGCGTAACAGAATTGGAACACTTGGCGACCACAGAACTGGGGGAACTCCTTGGCTTCTGTAGGACGACAGGATGGACCATCTGTAAACAATACTACTACACATGGAGAGCTAAGAGCCGATTTCTGGCCTATGTTAATTTCCAGCAAGTGGACCCCAGTACAATAATAATAATAATAATAATAATAATAATAATAATACTTGTGATAACATGAGCTCACTTGAAACTCTGATGATTACTAGCACCGTGTCGGCGATTTCAACCAATAGCTGTAGGAATGGTCTTATTTAGTGAAAAAGCAATTCTTTTTTTACAGAATAATAAATGACCCACAACGGATGTTTAGTAATATTAAAGTTGCCGAATTTAAAAGAAAAATTCACCACACCTTGCTTGTGTCTTCTTTTGACTATCCTCTGTTCAGGATACTGTGAAAATTTCTATTTCATTCTATTTTAGAATTTAGAAAGCTTCTTGGAAAACTTTGTAAATGGATTATTTTATCGATGAAGGGATTAATTTGCAATCTGGACTAAGAAATGAGTACAAAATCTACCAGAACAACTCATTACCATTATAATTGCATAAATTCAATGTTTTATCAACATTATGCTACTTTTTTGCTCCTGCTTTCTTTTTTTCTTTTTTGCTCACCTCTTAATGAAAGCATGTTATTCCTTATGTTTAACTTGGCCGCTGTGAGTAGAAGCCTATGAGCATGCTCGAGTACGTTTGCTTACCATTCTTAGCTGCGTTATTTGATTGTGCAACATTGGTTTTAACTGTGTCAACAAGATTTTATGTTTGCAACCAAATACGATTAGGTTGAATTTTGTATTAGATTGTATTTATATTGAACTCTTTCAGCCTTTCGATGCGAAACAACAAATTTAGCATATTCGGTCAAAATGGCAGGTGCATGCCGAAGTATACAAATAAATCATAGACGGCATTGCCCGTATTTACTCGCATTGAGATTGTAGTCCAACCTTGAAATTTTTGTCACGCTTCTTAGTGTTAATTAGTAAAAAAATATTGGTCCAAAAATTGATTCCACTCTATATGTTGCAAAGTATGCAAATGAGATAACCGTTTGTAATAAATTTATTCTGGCATTATACTATTACAATTATTGTCATGGTACTGATGCCTGCGAAAAATGGCCATCTGTTGAGGATTTAGTATTTGTTGATATGGTTGCAATTTCAGCCTCCGCAATAGCTTTTTCGCAACTAAATTGTTTTCCAAAAGAAAAGGCAAGAAGGCTTCATACCTTTATGAAAAACAGATATCCAGTTCAAATGTTAAACAAACACTAATAACACTAGGGAACAACATTTGAACTTTGTCGTGCCACACGAACTTCACTCATATGTTTTACTTTGATCGATGATTGTTAGTAAAAATAAGTAACTAAAAAAATTATGGGCCAAGAATTATGTTGATTAATGTAATTTAAATATTTCAACAAATAATGATCGTCCGAAACAAAAAAAGCAAAACAGTTCTATTATGAATTTACGATTTAAGATTTTCTGGCAAATTTAGCTCCTGGATTGTCCCTTTTTACCGTCCAACAGTAATCGGCCAACATCCTTGGGTTCCATTTGCCCTGAAAGCGCTTTTCCATCTGTGAAATGGCCTAATGGAACCTCTCCCTGTGCTCATTGCTCGCAGCTGCCAAATTCTCAGGAAAATTTTCAGATATGAGTCTAAGAAATGAATCTAGAGTGACATGTTGCAACCCAATGCTTGATTAGCCAACAAAAATCGTTCAATTCAATTCGTTCAATTTTTCTTCAAATACTGGATCTTTTATTAACTCTCTGATTTGATGTCCAACGAAAATACCCTCTTTTATCTATGCGTCACTTATTTTACGGAATTTTTCTTTTATATACAAAAATCCGCTCCCATTGCGATCCATCGCCTTAACAAAATCTTTAATTAGATCTAATTTACTGTGCACTGGTGGAAGAAGAACTTTAAATAACTCTACAAGAAATAAATATTTCACATTTTTCTGAACAGGGTTGAAAGATGTTCGCGTAGGCCATACTTTTTTAAGATTATGGTCTCTTTTGTCTCGACTATCCCATTCACAAAGAAAACAGCAGAATTTGCAACAACGGGGCAACAACTTTAAAATCACCACAGATTTTACTATATTTGATTTTTTCCAGTAATAATTTCATATTTCATTGGTTTCTTTCATATTAACAGCATGGGCCAATGGTACAGAAGGAAATACATTTCCGTTATGCAGTAAGACTACCATTAAACCTAGTTTTAGAAGCGTCAATTAATAAACGCCAATGAAAGGGATTAAATTCGATTTTTAAATTCTCCATAACCCCATTGATATCATTACAATGTACCACGTCTCCATCTCGAGAATATTATGACCTATAGAGTTCGTCACGATTTCGAGAACGGCTTATTTTAGTTTCATGATGTAGCAAATTCCATTCTTTTAAACGAGATCCTAAGAGTTCTGATTGCTTTTTTGACAAATTCAAGTCGCGAACCAAGTCGTTTAGGTCTTCTTGAGTTATCAAGTGTGGCTTGTTTGAGGTTTAGCCCGCGATTCGCTAGAAGTGGAGGGCTGTGAATCGTTAATCGTAACGGACACAGATGTAAATGGTATAGGTGAATTGTCACTATGAAGTACTGTCCTTTAGTTGACTGTAAATTAGGGTAACTCACTGTGTGTTTTTTTAGAATTAATACCTTTTATATCTGTAAGACAAAAATAGCAGTCCGAAACGTGGTCCTTTGGTTCGGTCCAAATCATGGGTACAGCCAACGGCATAGAAAGGAACTCCTTCTTCAAATCACTCAAATTCTTAACACAGGTTATGGACCAAATATGGGGAGTCCAACATTTGTCTTGATGGGCCACAGAGAAAGCAAAATACTGAATCTATATAATAACTCTCCATCACAACTTTAGTGAAATTTCGTCTTTGTTATTTGAAAGTTAATTCTCCACAAAAATAACAAAAAGAGTCAGGATCGTTATTCCGCTGTCTCGGCATATTCACACAATCACAGCAATTGCTTATAAATCACAAGAGATCTAAGGCCAATCGAAATAAAACTATTGCTGTTTATTTATGAGTGTAGGTGGCAAAAACAATATTAGCCATCAGAGTTCGTGTGGCATGACTAGTGTTGACCAGTGTAATCAGATTCTGAAAATTAGACACACCATTCTGCTTGCAATGGAGTACTGAAAACATAACATGAATTGTTAATAACCAACCAACTTACACTGCAGCAGAGCGGTAATTGTTGAACTACTCAAACAGCTTGCAGTTGGGACATAGACATCGAAACAAATCTTGAAGCTTTGGCAATATAATGGGAAAGTGATCAAAATCAAAGCCAATCAATTCCAAATAGTCGCGCTATTTGAAATAGGTGGAATTCTATTCATTGCTGATATAACAATCATAAATCGCAAAGATTTAGATTAAGTTTTTAAGTTATTACACAATTCTTGACACGTCGCTCCCCCCTATGACGAACCAAGAACAACGACGATCATATTCCTGATACCATTCCCCACGTACGCAGGAAGCGAGTTACTGTCGAGTGTGAAGCTTAGGAACACAACAGGACAGCAAGATAGCAAAGATTTGCACGAAAGAGGTCAGCAAGTGTTCGTTTTTTTTTTATTTTCTAACCAATGCTGACCGCAATATAGAAAACATCAGTGAGCAAAAGACCAACGTTAATTAATAACATGACGTTTGTCAGATGTTCTATGGGGCGTAAATGAAATTTGAAATTCAAACGCCTTAATCACTTTTTAAGTACTAGGGTTATTCGGAATGAATTTTAAATGAAAATTTCGTGCATCCTTGTTGAGGATGCAAAACTATTATTTGCCAAATGAAGGAAAACTCCAAATTCAAAAATAATTTTAATCAAAGTTCAATTAAAAACGTCACCAATTTGACATCTGTTAATGAACATTATTCTTCCTCGCATCGCGTGCATTGTAAATTGAATGCGTTGCGCGACGACGAGCGAGAATCGCATCGCCGTCACGCAGTATTGTATCTGGGCTTTGACGTATACAAAATTGTCGGCCAACAATCGGCCACGATTTCCCGAAGAGGCGTGGCTGATTTACTACGAAGATGATGTAGTAGCCATGGCAACTGGGCATTCAGTCGATCAGACGCATCTCAAACTAGACAAGGTGATAGGACTGGTGCATGGGCAGATGACCAGCCAACGGTTCAAGCCGGTATTAGAAAAAAAATTTTTTATGAAAAATGGATCCCGAGGGTGCTTCCTAGGCAAAGAAAAGACACTTTATTTCAAATAACAAATTATTTAGTCCAACGACGCAGTTCAGTACTTATGATTGATAGGAAATTGAAAGTGGACAAATAAGGGCGCGGGCAGAAAAAACTGCAGTAAGAATTTTAACCCACAACCCGCTCATGGCCAACTTAGGCGGGCAATCGTCAAGCAAAAGACACCTTTTTCCTGCGTACATCTATCCTATGCCTAGTACATCATAGCAATATGACAAATGATAGGAAACATCAACTGTCATCTTTCATAGTGTTCAAAATAGCCGTGGCATATTAACGTCGCAACATGCACCGACGCAAATGTAAGTAAATCCATAATCATCTGTTCTATTAGTTAGTTAGTGTCTTTTGGTGATAAATAGCTTGATAAGAATTGTGAACTGAAAACTTGGTGTAACATTTTTTTGGAAAGATAGATAATGGACTATTGGCTTTATATTTTTTCATATGTCCTTTGCAAAGTACGTATATTTCAATGAATTAGTACAGTAGTAATTAGTACAATTAGTATTTGTCTTCTCTGTGATCCCATGACCATGCAAAGTACATATATGGATTTTTTGTGCGTTTTATGTTGTTTAAGGTTTGACAGATAAGGAAATTGCAGACGCATTGAATGACACCAAATTTGACTTTTCTGCGGACGATTCCGATGAAGTTCCGGAGTTTCTTCCTTCAGAATTTCCACAAAGAACGTTTCAAAGTAATAGCGAATCTAGTAGCTCAGATGAGGAAACGTTGGGCACTCACTCAGACAATTCGCATTTGGAATCAACCACTTCGTCATATGTACCACCAGCAAGAAGACAAGCCATCAGTACTTACGTATACATCACCATGACCCAAATGAAAGTTCAAAATAATTATCGGCCCGACAGATCGCTATCAGAAACAGGCAAAACAATGCATCAAGATAGTTGGATTTACGTCAACCTCGAGTCAGAAACAAATGATTTAATGCAACCAACATACATCGAAAAATTACACAGTAATGGAAATGATCAAAATATAGATGACAATATTCTTGCGAATATGGTAGACTGTATCAATAGAAACCATGTTCTAGAAACAGTAAATCCATGGGGTTACATTAAAGCAGCTCAAAGTCTATATTCGAATTACCATGGTCATGTATTGGTTAGGAAAATCGAGGGTACCAATAATAGCAATGGCCATGACACATTTTTTTTCATTTGAAATGTGTCTATGGCTGCGGCTGAGATGTGTCTATGATTGTGAAGTGACAATAAAACAAAAGCTTCAAAATTGGAAAATTCAGCCTCTTTTTGAACGAATCCTAGATGGACGTCACGAACTTACTGCCAAAGGGAAATAAGTGTTTGTGAGATGATCATCCTTTTTACTCGGTGCAGCAGTACTGTCCCAACAAATTAAATCCAGTGCCGACTGGACTGACTAAATGTTTTCGTCTTAGCCTCACCAAAATGTGTCATTTGCGGCATGGTAATTTACGAGGAAGACACGACATTTCCCCATTTAATCAACTAGGAATTAATTTGGAAGAGGCTGCTATCATTCATTTGACTAAAACTTTGGATCTAGGGCATTTATTATTTTTTGACCCGTTTTTCACCACTCCAAAAGTTTGCAACGAACTAATTAACCGGAACTATTATTAAGAAAAGAATTCCGAAAAACTACACATTCACCGAAGAAATTTTTTTTAAAAAGCAAGCAAGAAGTAGCTGCGAGGTAAAAATAAGGGAAGGTCGTAAACTCGCGGTGACTATGGGGCTTGACAATAAGCCTGTACTGATGATGTCTACGTACTATTTTGATCAGAGCCTCGATGAATGTGAGCGGTGGTCTAAGAAAGACAAAAGAAACGATATAGTGAGAAAGCCAAATATTACTAGAAAGTACAACGGAAAGGCTTGGTGTCGATTTCGCTGATCGGGTGATTTCGGTTTGTTCATCCCGCAATGGTACAAAATGTGCAAGATTTTTCTCTCACCTTTTGCATTTGTGTGTGGTGAATTTTTGGCTACAAGACAGTGCTTTAGAAGTTGACAAGAGCACTTAAGGAAAATACTTTGCAGATGCGAGAACTGAATTTGGGCACCAAACTCATCGATCTAAATTATGAAGAATGTGAGACTGAGTGTTAAGTTGCGACTCTTTCCGATCACGCCCATTTCCAATCGCTCTTTTATTTTGAATTCCTATGATTTTCCTATAATTCCTAAATTTAAATGATAATGCTTAACGAAAGTTTTTTTCGTTTATTTTCTTTAATAAAAATATATAATGAAGACAAAACTGAAACCTTTTAACCACATCACACTGATTCCTCCTGACTTTTTGAGAAGTATCAGTGCATCCAACGCACAAAAAACGGCAAAGTATTTCCATATTCTCTGACACAATGACGAATAATTTATTAGTTAAATGCCAGTGTCTCTTCAAAAGGACATAGCAAAACCCTAGTTTTATCAGTTTAATATTTTTTTACTATTTTCCCCAATAAAACTTTGTCTATGTGGGATTATAAGAGTATTAAATTGAAATTCCAATAAAAAGTAACTGGTTCTCAGGAGGTTAAATCAACGCCACGGAGATTATACTCTTATACGCATCCAAACTCTGAGCTGTCGTCCTTAACAAGACATCTTTTAATGTGACTTATACTCGCTCGGTCCCTCTACCTAAAAAATGGGCTCCTTTAACTGAAGGCACCACCTAGTGAGCAAATACAGTAATGTAATGTGACGGGCAGTTCCAGTTCTCAAGGTGACAGAGGTGGTTGTTTAGTAGCCTTCTGCTCCTGGTGGTGCTTTATTCAGAACGTAAACAGCCTTTACCACCCAACAACGAAAAACCGTTGCATACGAATCAAGACGGATTGTAGCTGATCATGCTGATGAAAGCTGAAATGTCTTTAATACGTGCGCAGATATATATCCAGAGCATTGGTAGACTAGGGATCAGTTTTTTTGAATTTGTTAAATAGAGGCAAGCAATTCTCGTATCAAAACATAATGCTAACGTCTTCTATGTGGCGATAACACTGTGAATTTAACGGAACTTTGCAGCAGTAGCCTTCAAGGAAGGATCGACAATGTAAAATCTTGGAGCATAATAGTCATTATTCACCGATTATGAGCTGCTAACAAAAATAAAAATCTTAGAAAATAATGAGGTTGATTTGAATGAAGAATGCTGATTTTGTAAATCAACAATCAACGTAAGCAGAAAGGATTTCAGAACGATTGTGTAAATCTATAATTTGCGCGAAATTCTCGGAGGGAATGCTTGATATGTATGCATACGAATGTTTAAATGGGAAAACGGCTTGGAAATAGCTATGAGTAAATAAGTAAGCAAGTAGAAAGGCAGTATGGAAGAACTCACCTTACTTACCTTCAGACTTACTTACTACCTTGAAGTCAGTCGGAAAGTAGCACTGGAGGAGCTTTCCAGGCAACCGAATTGTTCCAAAACAACTGCAGACACGCATTTATAAATTTTAACTAAACGAAGTGCAACTAATGCAGGTCCCTGAATACAGAGGTTTAGAGAAAAATGAAACAGTGGACGAATTAACAAGAGCTCGCTAATCGACAATCAATGAAAATATCATTTGCAACTGAGAGAAGGGAGTTGTTCAGAGCCCTCGCCAAGTAATAAAGCCCGGCTTGGATTGACAGGAATGATAGCAGGACAAGCGGACCCCTTTAGTATCACCGTAACGAAACGATAATAAAACAATCCTTAAAAAAAGAACTGAAATGACTTTAGAACTTTGGCGCCATTGGAAATAGCCCACAGCATTCTAGGGGAACGTACTTAATTACTTAATTAAATTAAATTAAAATACTTAATTACTATTAAAATACTCAATAGTATTTATCCCATATCCCATATAATCTTTAAATTTCATGGAATCTAGAACCATTTTACTCTAAATTTTAAATTTATTTATTTTACCCTGGTCACCTCATACGCCTCTTTAGAAGTAGCCTGGCATTGGGGCAAGCCATGGAGGCAGGCGAAAGCAATATTTATACCCAAAGTGGGCAGAAATGATAAAACTAATCCAAATGCGAGCCGGCCGATGAGTTTAACGTCGTTTATTTTCAAAACGATGAAAAAAGTGGTAGATAATTATATTAGGACAACTCACCTAATAAAATATCCACTACAATCAAATCAACACGCATACAGGACAGGAAAATCGACAGACTCCGCCCTGTACGAATTGACTCACAGAATCAAAGAATCTTTAGAATATAAAGAGGTAGCACTAGGTGAATTTCTTGATATGGAAGGGGCCTTTGACAATACCAGCCACAATGCGGTAAAAAGAGCGCTGATGAAAAGGGAGATAAATCCTATCCTTATTCGCTAGTTGTCTCGTTCACTGGCGGGGCGAACCGTCGTATGTAATGTGGGATCAAGCACCATCAACGTACGTTAGGACCGGGGATGCCCACAAGGAGGTATTCTTTCACCACTACTATGGACTCTCGTGGCAGATGAAGTCTTAGGCAGACTGTCAGAAGCTGGGGTGATATGTCACGCGTATGCGTATATCGCAATTCTGACTAAAGGAAAATACGAAGGGACACTGTTTGATATAATGCAGGGGGCACTTCGAATTGTGAACAGCTGGTGCCAGGATATAGGTCTAGGGCTTAACCCTGATAAAACCACACTGGTGCCGTTCAAAAGAAGAAGAAATATGGACCAACTCCGCACCATATACCTATATGGGACGGAGGTTGGGTGCAATCATGAAATCAAGTATCTCGGATTGCTGTAGGACGGCAAGCTCATGTGGAACGGACACATTAAGGTAGTGTCTACAAAGGCTGTCAGAGCTCTGATGGTGTGCAGGAACATGACAGGCAAGTCCTGAGGTAACCCGGGAATGCGTTGGATGTACACTATGATGGTAAGACCAATCATCACCTATGGAGCGGTGGCCTGGACAGACAAAATCCAGGAAAGCAAGACGAGGCTTGCACTCGATCGAGTTCAGCGTTTGGCATGTGTCTGTATCACTGGAACCATAAAGTCATGTCCCACGGCAGGTTTCCAGAAAATCTTAAGCCTATCGCCACTTCATTTGGTGATAGAAACAGTAGCAACATCTACAATGGCAAGAATCTTCCATGAAGGAAGAGAAAATGGCCTCATAATTGGGCACAAGGACCACGCTAAACTAGCGAAGGTGTCCCCTTTCATATATGCACCGTCGGATCGCATGACGTCGACTTTCAACTTTCACAACAGTTTCCGTGTAGTGCTGAGTGACAAGAGGGAATGGAGCGTTGGATCCAATATGCACCTCATAAGACGGAATGCGATCAGGTGGTATACGGATGGTTCCAAGACATCTGAGGGAACGGGAATTGGAGTATTTGGGCCTGGCACCAGGTACTACCAACCGATGGGAAGTATGCCAAGTACCTTTCTGGCTGAGGTCTATGCCATCGCTGTAAGCGCACAACTCAGCATAGACAGAAGATACAAAGGCAAAACTATAGCTATAATATCTGATAGCCAATCAGCCTTAAAATCACTGGAATCCGCGGTGATTACATCGAGAATGGTTCTAGATTGTTGTAATACACTCAACATATCGAGTGCGGACAATAGAGTTACCCTATACTGGGTGCCGGGCCACGCAGGTATCGAGGGTAATGAGCAGGCGGACCAACTGGCGAGGAAAAGAGCATCGACAGCATTCATCGGTCCTGAACCTTTTAGCGCAACTGAAATGAATTTCATTCACAGAGCCCTAAAGGAAACTAAGGATAGAGAATGCAATAGGTTCTGGAATGGACTTCCAGGGCTTCGAATGTCGAAGCTATTCCTCGACGTTTATGACGAGCGTGCATCGAATGAATAAAAGAAAGCTAAGGGTCCTGACTGGGATTTTCACGGGGCACTACACACTCGGAGGGCATCTCAAAAGGATAGGCTTGGCAGCGAATGATGAGTGCAGACTTTGTAATTTTGCGGAGGAGAAACCAGTACATCTGCTGGCACACTGCAACGCACTGTCTCGCAGGAGAAGAGACAGTTGTAAAAGCTGCTTCCCTGTCGAGGAGGAATTGGGACGCCTGAGGCCGAAGCAGATCATTGACTTTCTCTGAAGGATCGATCTGCTTGAGGCGCTCTAGACGCACCGGAAGCGGGGGCACAATAAACCTGTAAGGGTTGACGTGCACTATCCCCGACAGCAAATCAATCAATCAACCCTAAATGGTCGGATACTAACATTTGTTAGTTCTTTGGCAATTCATAATCCTTGGTTTTGAAAATTTATCTTAACGTTACTAACTAACTTAATGAGGTTATTAATTTCACAAACATATTGAGATGTCATTTGCAAGCACGAGGAATTACTCGTCTCTTAACCAGTGAGGAACTTTTAACGGCGAATGGGAAATTACAAACTAAAGTATCTTTCATAGGTTTAGCCGCATAATAACATGAAACATGAAAGTTTAATGTTTCTAATGTTTCAATGTTTCTGAAGTTATGAATTCAATGAAATGTCATTTCAAAACCACAATAATTTAACTATCCGCACATAAAAATTTTAATTAATTATTGCCATCAAGCTGTTGCGCCAAAGCTGCAGCCTTTTTAATAATGTTTTGAAACTCTCTTTATAGTTGCTGTTTTGATTACTCCAGTCCACATACACAAACGACTTGGTACCAATTAAAAGAGATTTGATATCGTAACAACTGCATTCACATTGCCCAAGTTCACCTTGCCCGCGATTATTTCTTTACCTTATGCATTCGTAATCTTACCATTTTGTTTGGTGCATACTTTATTTATCTTTTAAGAACCTTTCTAAGTTTTATTTCCGATTGTTTAATGTTAATGACCATCAAGTCACGTTGTGCACTTGGATATGTATTTTATGCATTTCAAAGATGTTTATTTGGACGACCAGTAACTTTTGTCGACTCATTACGTTAGAATGCTTTTTTTGTAAGCTGACCTTGATTTATAAACACCAAACTTTTGTTTGGGGATTAATCCATTCTTTAAGACACGATTCTTTTAATAATAAAGACATTATTCCTCATATTGTTGCTTGTATCAGATATGATATGCCTCGAAAATGTATGGGTTTCAAATTCATTGAGATAAACTTTAGATGTTTGTCCTTACTTACGAGTCTGATAATCATGAACATACGATATCTAAAATCAACCGTAGATATATAATGATTCAAGAGAATTTTTGAAATAATTTTGATTATTCATTTGAATTTTTAAATGTATTGATGTAACTTCAATGGTTATTATCTGTTAATTGATTACTCATGTATTAGTTACTTTTGAAATTGTAAATTTATTTTCAGGTTTCACACGTTTTATTTATGAGCTACAGACTCGCACAAAGCTTGAGATCGATGACCCGAACACGAACAAGAAGTGGCTTTTTCGAGAGTATTTATTATATATTTTCGTATCGATAGCATGTGTGTTCCTTTTAAGTTTATTACTGCCTGTTTGAATATGCGACAAAACACACAAAAATACCACAAAGAACACAAAAATATTCATACAATGGAACTATACGAAAAAATATCTAAATCTGTAATAAAAGAATATGTAATAAAGAATAAATAAAAGGTCAAGATTCGCAGGGTTGTTTTAAAGTCTGCACAGGTTTGTCTTTTAAATATATTTTTTGGACAATAACTCCTTGGAATGCGTTCGATAGCAGATTATCTTGTACCAATGAATTTTTCTTCTACCCGTTATCAGGGGCTGTCAGCAGAATCTCAGTGATGGTTTTAATTCGCCCAAAAGTGATTGGATCTTTTAAACAAATATAAAACTTACGATTACTTTTAAAAATTTATACTATAACTGATGATGATTTCGAGTATTTGCGAAATTCACCGAGAAAAACTCCTTAAATAGAATATTCAATATTGAGCTTAAAGGATGAGGTTTCGGACGCAACGTTGCTAAATAGAAGGGCTCATGACGAGACTTCATTGCCCCAATCTATGACTGAGCAAGATTGAAGAACGGAATGAGTATTCCGGATAAACGTCATAAATATGGTTTTAAAGTTTATAACCTATGTTTTGTAGAAGGATATACTTATAACATAAACATTTATTGTGGAAAAAGTCCAAAAGCAATAAAAACGCCGCATCCACGTAGTGTGGTCATGGAACTCATGAATGGTCCTTTCCATGAAGGAGGAATTTTGTGCGCTGGTAACTATTACACTTGTGTGCCTTTAGCCAAAACCATTTACAAAAAAAAACGTTTTTATGTGGGACTCATGGAGTAAATATGGACAAAACTTTTGCCAGTAGTTGCGCAAATAAAACAAAGAAAAAGGGATAAAATAAGTGCACAAAAAGAAGGAGTTAAATTTATGAAATGGACAGTTAGTAGGTTAGTGATCATGTTGACAACTTTTAAATACCATAAGTGCTCCCAAACAGAAGTCACTACCAGAGGACACAGATATTTACAAAAGCCTGATTGTATTCTAAGCTATAATAATGCCAGAAAAGGAGTCGATTTTTCTGATAAAATGTCAGCATACTATAATTCTCTCAGAAAATCTATTAAATGTATAAGAAGATAGTTATACAAATGATCTGTTGCATAATGTGAGTAAATACATGGTGTACAAATACTAAATTTGGTGCTCGTTGAAATGTCTGTACGCCAAAATTCCGTAAAAGTATAATCGAAGCTTTCTTGAAAATTGAAACCCCGCAAAAACCATTCGCTCATATTCAGAAGAAGTATGATGGACCTCTAAGAACTATAAGGAAACGATGTAAGAGCTGCTATCGTTAAAGAGTTTAGAGGGAAGGATGGAAAAATGCCATCAACAAGACCAGAAGGGTGAACATTTATTGCCCAGGCTGCAAAGATAAACCAACGCTTTGTATACCATATTTTGAAAAATTTCAGAAGTAAGTTACATCTTATTATAATTATTTTTGATTTAGATTTCTATATTCGAAAAATTGTTTTGTTTTTCATATTGAACACAACTATTCGAAATTATTTTTCTTACTTTTAAAGCAACTTTGAAAAATTAATCTTTTTTATTGTAGTTCGTTTGGTTGTTGCTGCAGGCCAAAACTAATTCTGTGTTGCTTGGGTCCGCCGGGCCTTGCATCTTCAGCTCGTTGAGAACTCGTGAGAACGAGCAGAAGATGGCTGCCGAAACGCGTCCTCGAAACCAACCAAGCAAGGCCCGGCGGACACAAGCAACACAGAATTTTTTATTGTATATTGAAAACAACTACCACAAATAGATTTTTTTTATTTCCCATATCCCATGTATATGATCTCTTTGTCTTCTTCCGGGTATAATTTAATTTTAGGTTTTTAATAGAATTATAAGATTTGTGGACCACCGAAGGTCCACGCCCCTAGATGAATACAATGCCCGTGGACCACTAGGGAGAACATGTTAATGCTAATTTAAATACATTTAAATATATTTAACACTTTTCAGCATAAATGGGAAAGGCTTTCGGCATAAATGGATTTCGGAAATATCCCATGATAGAGCTCTGTATCGGAGATAACCTAGTTATTAAGTTTTGTCCGCCGAAGCTGCGCAGGCATACCTACTGTTCATTGTCTAAAGAAGCACGATTAGTAGATAATTTTCAAAAAATTGAGAATCATAATCTATACCCTGCAGAAAATTTATCATACGAAATATAAGATCTCTGTCTATTTCCGATTGTTTAGGTGTGTTTCTATTACACGTTTCAAAACTTCAAGCACAGGTTCCTTAAGATATGATTTTCCAAACCAAAGGACAGGAAAATATTTTCATTAAGTTTTTATCTTTTTTGAATAGATTTTTCGGAATTATTCATTCCATTCGTTTAATGGAACGAAAAATTCCAAGTGAACCAAGTAGAAGGTTCTCGAATATTTAAATTAAATAAGGCTTATTCAAAATTGGTGTTATTATTTAAAATATAAATAAAATATACCAAATATAATATAAAATATACCAACATTCTAAATAAGAATGCCTATTTTGCTTTTTTTTTTAATTAAAGTTGGGCGAGCTACAATTTATACCACGCATCACCTCCAACTCTCACTCGAATTTGTTGTAATCAAACATTTATAATCTTTCCTTCCGCGATAAACGCAGGAATTTTTTTACTTTTTTTACTAAGTTGGTACAGTGGTGTCACCCCTTCCCCGAAGAAATAATTTTCCTTATCAAATTTGTCCTTCTTTCGTGAGCAAATAAATATTTGCATTACACAGCAATTGCCTTGCTGGCTGATTCCACAAATTTTGCTTCCCTTGTTTTAGTTGCTCCATTGTCTCTGGTAGCTGAACGTGCATCCTTATTCCATGCACACTGGTGGAGTGATCTAAAACGTTATCAAAATGGCGACTCGAAAACCTTAAAACCTTTTCCAGTGCAAACATAATTTCTATTTTAACTGTTCATAAAAAACTATATATGTATATATATATATATATATATAATATATTTACAATTTGTTTTATTCAATAAGCGCAAGCATTACACCCAATTTGTCAGCTTTTCCACACCCGGAGGGCGGAATTTATAAATGGGAGTCTATTATCCGAACTTTTTGTAAACTATATTTTGCCGATAATTGCTAAGCGTATCATTGCTGTTTTGTACTTCATACGAGGACCATTCTTTCTGAAAGAACCATTATATTTACCCTTCTCTTTCATCAGTTTTTCTTCAGCGAGAACTACATGGTCAGTCACTTCCATTGATTTTGTTAAATTTTCATACGACTGATTTTATCAAGTAATATTGTTTTCGATTTTCTTCCGGCCCAAAGCGACCCGCCTTCAATGCTGACGTTCCCTTTCTTGAAACGTCAGAACTGCCTCACCATGTTTAATGTCGACACTGCCTTGCATCTCCAAAACTCAGTTGTCAAATTCCACTTATCAACCTTTCGTGCCACAGCAAACGTTCTTTTCGCGTTGTATTTCAGCGCTATGAAATCATCGAAAACTAATAAAATCTTGCAAAAAAGTGGGGTAAGGTTATCGTAACCTCTGCCGCAAAACAAATTTGAACTTTTCGACAATTAGAAGTTTCATCCAGTCTTTCTCTTCACTAAGCCGAAATCTTTGGAGTTGATATAGAAAACGTGACCAAAGCTGAATGTGTCAAACACGCGGAATAAGTTAAGTATTCATTTTCAACACCACTCCTTGGGATTTGAAAAATTTACAAACTTGGATATGGTATTCATGACAGCCGATTGATTCAGTCGAAATACGTAGCATATAATTTGTATTGGTAATTTTTTGTCTAATTTTTTCCTTTAACAACCCTCTGAAGCTTTGGAGCAAAAAACCACAATAGAAAAATAAATCTACGTTTGCCTTTTCTGTCTTGTCAGTCGATCGAGAGTGCTCTCCCTCTTTGTGTAAACGATTCGAGAAGATAGAGAATGTCTTCAACAGTGGGATTCCTCTATTCACTCTCAGCTTGAAGATTGCATGTTTCATTTATTGTAATTTACCACCGCTCATTATTTTAAGTTGTTTGATCCTTGAAGCTGTTTTATTGGGAAAGATCATAGTTGATCCCCCTTATTAGCACTGGACGCTGTCTCACACTGTGAGAAGTGGTCCTCAAATCCGGAAACTGCACAAAATACTTTTTTCATATTAGTATTCATATCAGAGTTTAGGTTACATGTGCACAACGATTTTATTGAAATATTTGAACCTTATACCTATTTCTATATGTACTTACTGTACTGCACCATATTTCATTGAATATATTTTGATATTTAATAATATAAGACTTTCTATTCAGTTATCTCCAGTTGTTTTATTCAACTCTCAGTTGTTCTTAATTAAAAGCTGCCTATTCGCTTTCACGAAATCTTTCTGCCTTGCAGAATAATTTTCTCATCATTGACAAATACAGAAGGAACAGGTAAAAGGAGCAAATGGACGTATTTGTCTTTTCATATTTTTTATATATGGAGTTTATCCAGTCATCCAGTCCATTACCCTCCGCATTAACGTATTGAGTCTGAGCTGCGCATGGTGGACGCACAGTAGACCATGCGCAGCTCAGACTCAATACGTTAATGCGGAGGGTAATGGACTGGATGACCACTCACGGATTAAAGCTGGCACTGGAAAAAACCGAAGTGGTCATCCTAACGAAGAAGATAATCCCCAGAATACGGCCTATCAGTATAGGGGACGAGCTGGTCGAATCGAAATCAGCAGTAAAGTACCTGGGCATCTTGATAGATTCGAAGATGAGTTTTTCCCAACAAATCAAGTTAGTAGCTGACAAGGCTGCAGTGCGTGTGACGGCACTCACCCGATTAATGGCCAACATAGGGGGGCCCACCACATCAAGGAGACGGCTCTTAATGAGCGTTGTGCAGTCGCTTCTACTCTACGAATCAGAACTGTGGGGCGACGCTCTCAGCAAGGAGTTACACCGGAAGCGGTTGGCACAGGTGCAGAGACAAGGAGCATTGCGAATCGCATGCGCATACCGAACGGTCTCCGGGGCGGCAGTGCTGGTAATCGCAGGGGTGATACCCATCACCCTCCTTGCGAGAGAGCGCAGAAGTATTTACCTGCGCAGAGGCGAAGATCGAAGAGAAGAGTTCACCAAGGAAGAGAGACGTCGCTCTCTCAGCGATTGGCAACAGTCCTGGGAGCAAGAAACAAGGGGAAGGTGGACTGCACGTCTGATCCCTGACCTGAGGCCGTGGTTCAGGCGAGTGCATGGTGAGATCGATTTCTACTTAACCCAGCTCTTAAGCGGGCACGGTTGTTTTCGGTCCTACCTGTACAAAATTGACAGAGTACGGTCTCCTAACTGTGTGTTTTGTGCAGGAGAGTTGGATGACGCCTGTCACACATTCTTCTACTGCAAAAGGTGGAGCCAGCAGCGAGGGGTCCTACTCAGCGAAATCGGAGAGCTCTGTCCGGGAACTATCGTCGGAGTAATGCTGGAAACAGTTGACAATTGGAATCGCGTGGCGCAATATGCTCGGGCAGTGCTTACATTAAAAAAAGCTTTATTGGAGCGCTTGGAGGCATCGGGGATGGATGGATCTCTTTTGTAGCACTTCCTTCCTCTCCTGTCCTTCCCGTTAGAGAAGAGATACCCGTAATGCGAAGGCGCCTCTAGGCGTAGGAACACGAGGCCTAGCCCGAAGTAATGTGTCAAACGGTTCCAGGCTAGGTTCTCAGGTTGACAGGGGAGGTGTTTAGTGGGTAGTCCAAATGCATTTTGCGTCTGGGAGTCCCACACTCAGGGCGTAAACAGCCTTCACCTCCCTACCACAATAAAAATATATGGAGTTCGCTTTCTGACGATCAAAAAAGTCATGTCTGTAATGTAAGTAGAACTCGGAATACATCTAAGCATTACGATGATGTTGGTATGCTCGGAATTATCAATATTAAGTTCAGTATGTGCAAGCTAGGCTCACAAAGTTGGTATGTGTCCAACCAATCAATGAGAAGAGCATGCTTGCTAATCGTAATTGAAACCGATTTGTAAAAGCATAATGAAACCACCGACAAGCACTAACACTTTGAAAATGAAAATTCTTGCGAACTACCATCACCCAATTTTTCATTTACATTGATATTTGTCAGCAAAACATTTTGGGAATTTTACATCAAGCCGAAAAGAGCCACATTAACCATCTCTTATACTTTATATTCAGATCTAATCATTTACATATACCATTACATGGGCAAATTATTCCTGCGAAATTGGGTATGGCAATCTCTCCACTCATAATTTCCTTGGGAAAAAGTCCTTAATATTCCCAAAATAGAAAACATACCAATAAATGCTTTGCACCTACATATATTGAATTTAAATAAGAGTATGTTCTTATTTATATTCTGAAACCGTGCCAAAAAGGTGTTTATGAAGCTTGTTCGATTCTTTACAACCTTCTTTACAATTTTACGGCAGGCAATACGAATCACTTTAAGTAATTTATCATTTTAACATGTTTCGGTTTTAACATCACTCCCTCCATGCAGAGAAAAGGCTTGAATCCGCCATGACTCCGACATTTCAAGGGTTCCTCACCACTACACGCAATGAGATACAAATATGAGGAGTGGAAACACCAAGACAAGGGCGGCTTCTGATGATATGATATAATTAGTTGAGTATCCTCGACGAAAAATGCATCCATTTTGATATCCTTAAAGTGAATAAACCCTTTCTTGAATCATGGACCGGCCAACTTGACCAAATTCATGCAAAAGATTCTGAATTCACTCATTCCCACCTCGTCTAATTAAAAATTTGAAAATTTCTTAACGATCGCACGTCTCCAAAAATGTTTCTCCAATTTCTCAGAAAGAAAACTTGCCAAGGACGCTCACACTGTGGTACGTCGGCAATCAGCGCGTTTTTGCTTTGTTTATCATGCCAATATGGAATTTTGTTGTTTTTGTTCAAATGATAATATTAAATTAAAACTGCAGTTTTATAAGATGTAAAGAAGGTTCCAACCAAGCTGATTTCCTCTTTCTGATCCAACTGAAAGATAATTTCAGTAGAAATGATCTCTAGTTATTAATAATGTTGGTGGACCTTTTTAATTTGTACCCTTTACATGTACCTATAACGAGAATGCATATTATACTGATTAACAAAGAGTTAAATATTGATTTATTTTGATTGCGCATGTTTGTAATTTTATAAAGAACGATAAAACCAACAAAGAAGAAAACAGGCAGCAATAATCCAAGGATGCAACTTGACATATATGACCACCGCAATATAAACAAACACCAACACAATCATTAACAATTCTATCCCTTTTCTACCCTCAGCGGAATTTTTTCCCTTGTATGATACTTAGTAGAAAGTGCCTGGTAGCTTCAGTCACTAATTCTTTTTGTTTGCTGGTTTTATACTTATTAGTCCGTTCCTATAGTTTACAATTGTTTGTAACAATCGTCGGAGGACGAGTCTCAAGGAGGAGCTTGTTCAGTAATGCCAGCTACAAGTTATCTCGACCTTTTTGAGTAAGGCTATTTTTAAATTGACAATACAACCGATGGCAAAATTTCAACTTCAATTTGTTCCCTTTTAAGTAAAATTCCTAGACACGCAGTGCGAGTCAATCTTCAATCAATTTTGTCCTGACATTGAATTGGTTAAACTTAAAATATTCAGTGATAATGGGTAGACGAGGATTGGCCTTCCCAGGATTCATTTTTATAAAAATCGACAAACAATAAAGCTGTGCGTAAAATTCTATGCTCATGAATACCATCAACACTCAGAGATCAATCAGTAATTGCTGAAAGTTTAATTTGACGACAAGTATCACAGGAACGTTACAACCCTCTTGGTTACAGGAAGCCTAAGGCCAACAACATCGCATACAACTCTTCAATTTGCGTTGCACCATATACGAACAACGGTCGAGCAAATATGAAGTATCGACCTGCGTTCCTACTATCTAATTTTGTAAAGGACTGTCCTTGTCAGTAGGCGTAATCAATTTCTGCGTTGTGTAATCGACAGGGATACCCAACCTTGCATGAGTGACGTGATATACTAGCTTCAGTTGTTATATACAAATGGTTATAAAAATTTGTTATGTGGATTTAAATTGACTCAACTCGTTGGTTAACGACTATTATACAGATGACTATTTGCGGAAGAAACAAAAATAGCATCTTTGAAAAACTTCTGTGGATTCAACGCGCTAATAATTTACAAATATAATAAGTTAAACTTAATATTCCTCCTTTTTTAGCGCTTGCAATTTTCTCATAATATTTTGCTAATTTAGACTTCTTCAGAAAGCGTCTGAAAGTTTGAAAAAATGAAACAAACTGTCAGAATTTGGTATGAAGAAAATAAAACAGAAGTAAAAGTGGCAGCGACACGAGAAGACACAAACAAAGTGTAGAATTCAAACAATTTTGTGAAGGACACGAGGAAAACAAAAAAGCAATTAAAGAATTGCTCTGGTAGAAATATCATAAACACAAACTATTGTTTTGATTGAAATATAATAAGCAAACCAATGAACAATTAAAAAAACAGGAAGACACTAAAAGAAGAAGCTAAAAGAAACAGTTGAATGAAAATGCAAAATAGGGATTTTATTTTTATTGTGAGAAAACTATAGGTAGTGAGGAAGACAGCAACTTTCTCCTGCATGTAAGAAATCGAATATTTTAGAATAGAATCGAATATATTTGAAAAAGTGAAAATAACGAAAAGAACAATTGAATGTGAATTTCCTAAAGAAGACATCGACATTGTAAAATATCACATTCAATCAATCACAAAAGGATGTAAGCATTCGTACTGACTCCTCCTTGACATATTTAAGTTCTCTGCAAAGGCAATGAGACAACTAACACTGTTTTGAAGACGTACAATTTTCCGTAACATTTAAAAATCCTTTAGCCTTCATTTGGATAACAGCTCAATGAACGGATTTAATAAATCGAAAAGTTCAGAT
Organism: Stratiomys singularior; assembly: GCA_954870665.1. Lineage (NCBI taxonomy): Eukaryota > Metazoa > Arthropoda > Insecta > Diptera > Stratiomyidae > Stratiomys > Stratiomys singularior. The sequence goes on from OX940881.1 coordinate 64,680,849, forward strand.
ATCAAGAAGTTATACTATTTGCCCTCTATTTTCATAAAGAATTCGATGTAACTTTAATAACTTTAATTATAAAATAAAACATTAATTTCACCTGTGTCCATAGAGTATTTTATTTTTTCCAAATACGTATTTCGAACCCTATTGTGGGTTCTTCTTCAGTGGTTACTACAAACATTTTTTCTACAACACCTTATATATTACTACTGTTAACAGTTGTCAGAAGATTCATTCATGAAATGGCATTTAAAAACTAATTATGTTTTATTTTATAATTAATTGTATTCCATAGCAAAAAATCATCCGACAAACAATACAATTTAATAACTTTGTCATTGGAAATGAAATATCACGAAATAATGAACTAATTACATTTCTATCCATTATTATGTTCAAAGTAAACACAATTTATGAGAGCAAAGAGAAATTCATTTTTTCATCACTTACATTATTCCGGCCATAATAAATTATTTTTATGACTTACATCAAGGAGGAACGTTTAATGTTTACTTACCATAAGCCTCTTACCGGTTCGTTATAAAAAAAAATTTAAAGCAAAGCTGAGAAGATTCATATCAGTGATTCATATCATCATGATTCATATCAGTGAAGAATTCGTATAATTAAATTTTAATGCCGCCAATTTCTCGTGACCTCTATATGAACGCTTCTGCATTCAATGGCCTATACATAGCGCAAGTAACCCGAAAAATTTTGTATCTACGATAGGACACCAGATTTTTAGAAGCTTCTGTATCTACAAGCAATTTATTTTCGAACTAGGAACTCAGTGCATTAAGATAGTTCTTCATTACATATATCCCGCAATCGAATCCAGATACACGTGTTACTAGTACACGTGTATCTGGATTCGATTGCGGGATATATGTAATGAAATGGGCCTGGTGAAAAACTTATGGCCCATCAAATAGAGCACATACAAACCTCAAACCAAATCAACTCCTTAAATACTTTTATTTTAAAATATTAACTTTAAAAATCTAAAAAGTCAAGCAAAAATCTACCTAGTCATTCGAATAACCTATTCCTGAGCGATCAGGATTGATCTAAACTTCGCATTAGCCTAGAGTACGCTAACCAAATTGTAACGTGACAACTACCACTTTAAAATTTATAGGAGGCTCAAGAAGACATACCAAAATAATTGAGAAATGTGTGTAACTTTGGTCAGCTTTTTGCACAAGGCATTAAGTGGCGAAGATAGAAATTGAAGTTCGAACTGCACTTATAGTATAAAGTGGAGTCACAAGCTATGATATGGCCAAAATACATTATATTTTAATAGCTTGCTAACACAAACTATTTATTTACGAGCTTTTTTTGAAACTAAATATTTATCTTTTGTGTAGTTTTCTTGCGTAAAATGGTGAAGGTAGTTCCAGGGAAATTAGTAGAAGAGAAAGTAGTACATCTGGAAAAATACACATTGCGTGATAGGATATAGTCGGCATATAAAACGAGTTGATCGTGCCGATCCATATTTGACCACTGCGCATGTAGTTTTGGAGAAGTTTGGCTTTCGTAGAACATAATAAAATATAAGAGTTTGGTGTTTAGGCCACAAACTTTCCGTTTAGGATGATAATCACGAAACTCAAATTTCAGGGCCATGGCCTTGGTCCTTTGCAACAGCATAAGCGCATCACACCCTACAAGAACCCGGTAATCTTCGGTTCCTCAATCAGTCGCTATCATTATTGAATAAACTAAACTGCTATAAAAGCATGTACACAGCAAACAAATCATAGCGATACACCAAGACTTAGGAGTTGCATATATCGTCAAATGCAAGCAGATAGTCACTTCCTTAAGACAAAGTAGTGAAGCATTACGTTTAACTGAATTGAAATTCTTTAACACCAGGCTGATCAACTACCACGCTCTAACTAAACAAAAAAAATGATAACATCGAAGACGATTCACTGTGCTCCTTAAAAAAACAATTAATGAATTTCTCACCAACGACTAGTAACTTTTAATTGGAAACAGCAGTAATAAAGTTAGAAAAATGAATATGATCCACAGAGGAACTACACCAATTCTTGCCAAAACTTGCCTTACCATAAAAGCTATACTATGAGAGCCGGAATCCTATGCTCGACACCCAGAAGTTAAAAGAAAGTATTAAATAGTTAGAAGAAAATTCTCTAATAGTGAAATATACTCTAAAGACTACGACCCATAACCCTGCTGTAAATCAAACTGTCGAGCGAATTTGGCAAAGAATACAAATCTGCTTCCGGAAACTACCACAGATAACATCGAAAACACAAACAAAGGAGCAGTACCAAGAACAGAAGAGTACCTTTACCAAGAAACCCGCAAAGTCCCCCTCAGCCAATTGAGGCGAATGTCGGGCGGGATCTGGCAATCTTAAAGGGAGTGTTCTATACTATCTTCTCCACGTGTTACACATTTGGATTATTGTCCGTTTGGAGCGTTGATCCTGAAATTTTTGGGCCGCCAATAGTTTTAAGCCTTTTTTTATCCTAGAAGTTTTTTTTGAATTACTTTACCTAGAGTATCCGTATTCAACCGTTAAGATTGCTCGTTGACACTTCTGTGGCTGCTTAGTTACAATTGTTTCTGACCTGAATACTATGATTGGGCTTTAACGGCAATTGGGCAACTTCGGTTGAGTTCACCTGCCTTATCTGTTTCGGAACCGCCGGTGTGGATTATGATGTAGATACACACGGTGATCTACATCATGATCTCACTTCTGAAAAAATGGCTTCGAATCTAAACGCAGTTTAGCATCCTCTCTCTGATACCAGCCTTACAACTTGATAGGATAATTATAGTCACACACTTCAACTCCTGTGGTATTTTATTACGAGGATATTTACAGCACTATCGGGGAAGATGATTTTCCTTTTTAACTGGAAAAGATGATTGGCCAATTGTAACGATGGATGCTCCAAAAAGCGAAAGCGATGGATGTCTTCAATATTAATAATAAGGAAATAGTAAGCCACAAAGGTGTATTTGAGCTTATTTTGAAATTTTGTAAAGTATTTCATTAGTTATGCATTCGATATCTAGTATGAAATACAGAAGCCACCTACGAAAAATTAGCAATTAACATACAGAGAATATCCAATCCTACTCCTACATTAAATTATTTTCACGACTTCTAATAACAAATGCGTGTAAAAGATGTTACCAGAGACTGTGAAGATTTTAAAAAAAAAGAGGAAGTTGAATCAACAACTCTATAAATCAATATTTGCACTAAATCGAAGCTGGAAATTCAGTGAGGATTGTACCTAATCAAAGTTCACTGGTCAGCTTCATCCAAAGCAACAAACCGACGGCAAATCTTCATGGCCATTTTAGCGTTGGCAATTAACACATTGTAAATTAAAGCCAACAAATTACATTGATTGTTTGTTGTATCGTAACCACTGGTATATCAATAAATATTTTTGCTTACACGTTGGTTGAATTATTAACCGGTATACTCAAGTTTGCACTTGACCTTACGAGCAAAATGACAAAAATCTTTTACTTATATTAGGGTGTGTTAATTTGCAATAATAATTGAATCATGTATAATAATTGTTAATAAGAAAAAATACTTATTTTTAACAAAATTTCAATGGTCTTGCTCATTCTTCAATCTAAATTGAGATATAAACCGGAAATTTTGTCCTCAATATAAAATAAGCAGAATGTGCATATGTTTTATCTGCATTCATGTATTAGCAATGCATCAAAATTTCTTATAATAAATGTTGGCATGGAAATAAAAGCGAAATAAAATTATTGCTGTTGTTAATGTTAAGGATATTGAATAAAAGTAAGATAAAAATAGAAAGAAAAAATACATGGAGAAATAGAAGAGTACAGAAAAGTTTGTCCTTTAACTTTCACATTAAAATAATTTTATTCAAAACATTCTTCAAAATAAACCCTATTCGAAGAGGTTCGCTTTTCAGATCTTTTCATGCTCGAATTCAGGTTTGGAAGCCAATTTCCAAAAGTTTGGAGTTAAAAACAGCCAAAAGGTTTTTCGGGAGTGTAGGAAGACTGATGAACTTGTCTTATATTTATTAATTTTGTTTTGAAAACAACTCTCGCATAAAAGACCCGTTTCGGGCCAAAACTTACGCTGAACCTACTTTAGCTCCCCACCAGCAGTTTCTACATTTTTTAAAGAAACTATATACAAATTCATGTATATATCTTTTCGTTATTTTCAATTATAACAGAACGGAACGAACTGATAAGATGAAGACGCAATGAATAAATGCTGCTTGCGATCTATCACGTCCTGGTGGTAAACGCTCGAATGTTGTTACAGGGACATATGAACGTTGGTTAGCTACTTTCGGGACCCACATCTTAAATTTAATTTTATTTTCATTCATCTTAAGCTATTCATCCTGGAAATTTTGATACAAATTTAGAAGATAGTATCACGTAGCTCTACTTCATTCACATCCAAAAAGTCCACTGTTTCCCCGTCAATTTCTCGACTTTTCAGTATCAATCCACCTTTATTTTTCCACGTTTGCTCTCTGCTAACCCTTCAAACCATTTTTACTGATTTCACCATCAATCCAAGAGGATGATTTAAATATAAAAGCGATTATCGTCTTGAGTGTTTAGAGTTGGTAGGTCCGAGCTCAGGCTTGAATAGGAACATTCAGAACAAGGTGTTGAAACAAAATGTTCATAAATGAATTCATGTGACGGAATTTTTTCAGAACTTGACTGCATCATTGACATAGATTCATCAGTTCTTCTGACAAGATGCCTTTAAGAAGGACAGGAATAGATTATAGCAACATGATAACCGTCCTCAGGAAAGCGTCAAGGTGGAAAACATTGAATGGATCGCAGATGATCGATGGGTGCGAGTATAAAATTGCTATATTTTATATTCGCAGGTCGGAATAAACCATGAAAGCTATCAAAGCATCATCACGAGTGACCGACTGCTCTATAAGGTGCCAAACAAATGAATTCTCCAGGTTTTGATCGAAAATCACAAGTTGACAGATTTTTGATTCTTCATCAAAAATTAATATCTTTAAACGTTATATTTATGTACATACTTATTTGTTAAAACCGATCACATTGATATTGGCTCTGCGTGAACACAAACAGCTTCTAAGTCCATGAAAATACTCACGAATAAGGACTTGAGCTGTACTCTATGTATTTTTTTACTATTGTGAAGATCAAAACGAGACTTACCTGGACCTTGTGATAAAAAGCCGTGATCGTCAATTATTGTACAAAAATAATGACTGCAGAATGGAAGATTATTGGATACATATATTAGATCTATCGAAAAGACCTGTCCGTTTCTGAATTGATGTTAGAAAATTGTGAAAGAACTCAATTTTCATACATTTAATAATATTTATTGTAGATTATTATTATTATTATTTGTACTGGGGCCCACTTCTCCCATGTGTAGTACTATTGTTTACAGATGGTCCATCCTGTCGTCTCACAGAAACCAAGGAGTTCCTCCAGCTCTGTGGTCGCCAAGTGTTCCAATTTCGTTTCGCCAGTACACCTCAGCGAAATAAAGCGTTTGTTGGCCAGGCTTGGGCAATCTAGGAGGAAGTGTTCTGTACTTTGTTCCTCCTCGCCACAAGCTCGGCAGGTATTGTAGAATATACTTTCCATTGTTTGTTATAAGTTCTTGCCAGCATGATGGCAACATATAAATGATGAAAATAATTAAATTTTAGAGGCGAAGAATTCAACTAGTGCTTGGTTGACATCGGCCTCAGTTTTGAATGATTTTCCGTCAAAAATTGTGCAAAGAGAGAAACAAGTGATAATCGGAGGGTGCAAGGTCTGGGGAGTATGGTGGATGTGACAGAATTTCCCAGCCAAAATCTTCGATTTTCTGACGAGTCGCCAAAGCAGCATGTGGTATGGCATTATCATGAAGCAGTATGACGTGCTTCCTATCAAAAATCGCCGCCCTCTTCTCTCTTATTGCTGTACATAAAAACTCCATTTGCGTACAGTCTCCTCCAATGTAAGCAATATGGTCTTCTCCTTATTTCTGTTTTTCCGTATGGAATCCATTTTTCTTTGCCAGTTATCATCCGATTCAAGAAAGATCCGTTTTTGTACCGAGTAAGCAGAGATATTCATATAACGACTCGATTATTCAATTTTTTCTTAATTAATTGATAAATATTTATCCTAGAATAGAATCGATGATTTTAATCCTAGCTTCCGAATATGACCAGAAATTGTTTGTTGAGTTAAACTCGGCTTCTCTGCAATCATGTTCAGCAAAGGGATCTTGCTCTATCATAGTCTTGATAATGTCATCGATCAAAGATGGCCGTCCTGAGCGTGGATTGTCACTAAGGACGCAATCACTTGCTTCAAATTTTCAAACCATCTTCTGCACGTGCTATCACAAACTGTATCTACACCAAAATCTTTCACTAAGCGACACGCTCCTGTAGCATTTTTTCGAATTCGTACAATCGTCGAATTCGTACAAAATATAGTGACGAAAATGAACTTGATCGGTTCCCGTGTTCTCACAAACGCGCCTCAGTTAATAATGGCATGTAAAATATTTGTTTCATTTTTTTAGAAGTGTACATCTGTGTGAATGCAATGATAAGAGAGATAGTTATATATGTTTCAAACCAACATGTGCATGGGGATTGAAATTTGATGTGACGCTATCGGACAAAACTTGATAGTAGCTATCGGACAGAACTTAATATATATATTTACTAAAAATAAGATTCTCTTATATAAAAATCACGAAGTTATGTTTCGAAAAGATAACTAACACGCTGTCTTCTCTGTAAGCAGGTCGGCCTGGGAAAATGGAAAACTAGTTATGATTGACTACATTGAATAACAAAAGGATGAACAGATACTGATCCTCGTGCAGCTGTATAATTGCTTGACAAGGATATGATCTTTAAGATTTTGGCTCACGCTTTATTCAATAATGAAATTTATGTTTTACTCATGTTCTGTTGAACAGTACAATTTTTCTGATTATATGTGAGCTGTAAATGATTCTTTTCTTTAAGACCAAGACTACACATCGTGAGAAAAATAATATTTCTAACTTAATATATATTTCTGCGCCTTACGATATCAGGTAGGTAACAAAACTTAAAGACTAAACTTTTTGTAACAAATTTAGATACAAACATAGAAAATAAAAGACTCACATTCTCGCAGAGAGTTTGGAAAAGGTCTGCTGATGTCGGTAAGACGTTTTTTTGAAAGTATATAATCCTTAAACCGTTATTACGGGTCCTATAAGTGAAGTACCAAATTACACAAAGAAGCACAGAAGGTGGATAGTCTCGGCTAACAGTTACAAAACTGAAAAGGAATGCATTAGTGGTGATTTAAGATTTAGTAAGAGTGAAACTTCAGTTATAAACAACTTTGTCAGCAAAAGTTTATTTCACTCAATAAGGAAAGCAAACCATAAGTATGCAAGTATTATATCAGAAGTAAGATGAGCAATAGCCGATAAACAGCTGTCTTTTAGTACCAACAACATCACAATGCGTTTGGACTTGCTGTTCAGCCATCGCCTCAAAATCTACCCACTTGCTAGTGCTGCCATCGTAAAGGCAACGTAAGCCTCTACACCGCTTGAAACAATTCTCTCCAGTAAAGTCGTCTACATCAATACTGTTATTAATGTATAATACCCTCATCACACCCATAATCTTCATATGCTTGCCGATGAAGTTAACCAGATCTTTTAGCTTCGCTGAAGAGCTAGAGATCACCACGAGAAAAATTCTCAAAAAGTTTCAATCAAAATATACAAGAACTAACAAAACGCACAATCAAATTAGGGAAAAATTGATGCAAGAAACGCTTACAAAATTAATTAACACACCATGCAATCTTTATACGGAACATAGTCTCCCAGAATATTATGGCGGACGATTCCCCAAAGTACTCGTACTTAGCCAATGTCAAGCTTCAATACTTCAAAATCTCAATGTTGTCCCCAATGTTATCTCCATCTACGGAGTTAGGAGTGGTTAGACGTGAGAAGATCTTAAGTGGATGGAGTACATCCTCCTGTACTCCATCTTCTTACAGTCGATAAGTAGATGGAGTACAGGAGGATGTACTCCATCCACTTACAATCTTCCCACGTCTAACCACTCCTAACGTAAAAGGTAAGGACTAGTCAAGGTGAAGGCACTAGTTAGGACATACCTTGTGGGTAAATGGCAAATTACAACACAATACAGTTGAAAAGGCTTGATGATCGAAAACTTGCCTAGGTCCGGAACTCAAAGATGTATCCAGGCCATCCAACGTTTGGAATTGGACCTATAGGTTATTTTGAGGTTGGCAGGTTTGATGAAATTTCCAGAAATGATCAAGGAAACGCCGTTACAGCGAATGGCGATCGCTACTTCGCCATAATAAGCGATTCTCTGCTTCCTAAAATTTAAGATGATGACAAAGGCGAAATTTAGTTTCGACATGACAGTTCAACGTGCCACACAGCTATCTTCTGCAAACTATTCGAAAAGCGCATAATCAGCTGAATGCTGATGCCATCTTAAAGCTGCGATTTGACCGTTTGTTTTTGTTTTGTGGGAAGCCGTTAAGGAAAATTATGTGGGTTGTACTAACGATACAGAGTTAGTATGTAGTAGGCAGTATGTTGCCATTGACGAAAAAGAGGCCTAAAACAATCGAAAATGTACTGAACAATTGGACTGATCGAATGAGGTATTTTAAGGCTAGCCATGGCAGTCATGTGAATAATGTTCTCTATGATTCCTAAATGGAAATGTTCAATCTTTCTAATAAACTCATTACTCTGAAAAAATATTTATCAGTTTCTTTTTTTGAGCCGATAGAAATTCCAAATCTTAAATGACCCACCCGGAAACTAAGTCCTAACCGAACCTAGAGCTTTCATTTTTGAATAACATTTAAAATGTTCTATATGCAAAAATCTATCTCTCTGATAAAAAAAAAGCATTCAGATCCTAATGATTATGTTTCAAAATAATATTGAATAAGAATCTTTTGACTTTTCAATACAGGTTTTGAGAAAAAGTATAATATAGTTCAACTCGAGTTGACTGCATTTTTCGCATAAGAATTGGTTACTGTATCGCTAAATAATAGCGAACAAAACCACATCAAAGAAAATTGATTTCTACTGCACTTAACCACCAATGTAATTTTTGTAAAATTACATCCATAAAAATTTCGATTGCGTATGTTTTATGAGTGTATTGTTTAGAATAAGTGTTAAACGAAGGTGATTCCAAAAATACAAAATAATGAACGTGCGTCAAAAACTCAAAACATATCATTCAGCAATTTTACTTAACAAATTATATCGTAGATTACAATGTACAAAGCGTGCAATGGCCTTCATATACTCATATGTATCAGTTGCAATTGTCTTCTTCAATTAAAACCACGAAAGCAGCTATCATCTCTCTCGTAGCAACATTTTCAAAAGTTAACAAAATGATTTTGAATCTTGAAAAAGCAAGCAAAATGCTCACTAAACATTTCACGATTTCGAAACTAACGCTCCCTTTCTGAACACATCCGTATTATCTACAAATTACATCTATCTCATCTGAGAGTTTTAATCGATTTTAGACATTTTCGTTCGTTCGTTCCTTTAGTAGTAAAAAATCCAATCTCGTCTATTTCAGCGCCCAATATTCATTGTAAGTCCCCACAATTTAATAATTTATCATATTTTAGCCTTGTCTTATAAACGCGTTGATATTCATACGTCAAAAACTTTATTGTTGTCTATCAAGCCGCGAGGTTGCCATAAATTGACTCGATTTTTGGAACTGCAATGATCCAAATTATTCCTTTTACATGCAGGGATCTGATGTCATACTCAAGGTTTTCTATTCGCTGGATCACTGACTTTCAACGTTTAAAGAAACTTTTTTTTTCGTTTATAAAAACTTTTATGTTTATAAAATTTATAATTTATATTCAATGTTTAGTAGATACTGTCGACGAAAGTTAATGGAATAATTTTAGTATTACTGGAGGATACCAAAAGCAGTTAGAACCCAGGTTGGCACCAGAACTTTGAGCTGCACCTCCTGTTTATGCAAGGATGCTAATCAATTTAGTTTAGATAAGGATTTTGTTGAGACATGTTTAACCTCACCCAGTCCACAAATTGCACAGCGTAACTTTCAACGAAAGGGTCTGCGCATTTTCTGCATCAAAACTTTCTCGGTTCGATTGCGCCATCTAGTATTAAGAAATATTGTCTTATGTTCATGTGATCGGAAGGAGTGTCACATTTGGAGACCTCAGTCAGATCACTGAACCTTATTGCTCCAAATACCTTCTATCTTCTTTGGGTTACAGCTGGGCAATCATATATGGAGTCGTCTATTATCTTTGATTACCTTGATTGTTCACAATATCTGCACGAATTAGTTGTAACAATGTCTAGAGACGGGTATAGATGGTAAATATCTAGTAGTGCATAAAATTGTCTTGGTTACATCGTCAAAAATAAGTTTCCTTTTTACCGGTCCTTTCCATACGGTAATTATTTGTTATGGAGGTGTTTTAACACCATCTCCTTTCGACAGAGGCTATAGTTTTTTTCAGAGCACCCAAAGGTTTTCGGTATATTTATACCACCGATACGTAATTGAGATTCGTCCTTTCCTGCTATCTCTTTAATTTGTTGATTCTTTGGGCCTCCTGTATGTCCAGTGAATCTCTATCTTTTTCTTTTCACCGTGCCATATTGCGCTACGCGCTTTGGCAATGTATCTTTTTTTGATTTGATATTATAAGCAATGAGCATGAGAGTTCAACTGTCATTCTTTGTAAAAATGCCTGCCCTTACAGAATGATGCAATAATAAAACAGTTCAAAAGTTTATCTACTATCAATCGCTGTTGGTACATAAAGTCGTTATTATTTAACAATAGAACGTTGATATTTATTTGGACAGTTTATGAATTGCTTTGGAAAGTAGAGTATCTTCACACATATTAGACATCTTTCTGCAGGTAAGTTGCATGCAAATCTGTCGATGGTAACGCCGGTATGGGAACCAAAGATTAGGAAAATATGCGACTAAGTGTACCCTTAATTGCCAGATGTGCTTGCTTTTTACGTTTTCCAATTAACCCAGACAAAGAAAAAAGTGGCAACATTAGAGTGAATTTCTAAGCAACACATTCAAAATTATAAGCAGATTGGAGAAGAAATTAATATAAATAATTCATCGTTTGAGTTTGCCTCATTTTCAAGTTCTTTAAAAACCTTTTTTAACTCCTTTTAACCTTTCCGTCACACGTTATAACTTTTCACACTTTGTGACCGATGGGTATCTTGCGGGCGATGCTTGGCAACGAAAGCGTCTTCTGAACCTCTTTATGATTATATTTTGGTGAGATTTTATATTACACATTCAGAAAACGTATTATGAAAGCTATCGATTATTCGATGTTTATCCAGCTCATCTTAAAGCTTGTAACGTAAAGTGGAGCAGCTCTTATGTTCCACTGCTCTATTAACTTCGAGCCTCTTACGAATAATTACTGAGCAGTAGTAGGCTTCACCTTCATATGATAAACCTTTGAATCTAAAGCCGCGTTTCAACGCACTGTCTTTCAACAGTTTTCAGCGCACTCTATTCAAAACGTAGTACACAATCAGAACACAATCAGAAAGGAACATAATCTGGGAAGCTACAAAACCCAAAACTAAAAAGGAAAATTCACTTTGTCAATCACTACTGGTCATACGTCTTTGCAGATCATTCTTATCATATAAATCCAAACTTTGCAAAATTCGAATGAATATCATATTTTATGATCATTGAACACTTTCAATATATAAGAACCTAAATCCAAATTTCATCAAGTGTCTAAAGATATGTAAGTTAACTAACTAGCTCAGTTGCACTTGAGCGGCAATCAGGCCAATATCGTTTCCTAAACTAAGCTCAATAATACGCAACATTTTTTAAAAGGTTCAGTCTTTTACAAATAAAATGTATCCTGTAGCGGATCTCAATGATAAGTTTTTATTATTATTATCGCAATCAGAAATCAATTTCTAAGGAGCCGCCACTTCCTCAAATTTATCTTGCACTCATTTGCACACTTAATCATAGTTTACACATCACAAATTCATTTCATTCATTCATTTAAGTTCAAGAAAACCAAAGATAATAACTGGTCTTTCCTTCGATTAACACACAATTAATTGCCAAAAACAAACAATTCAATGCTTTAAATAGGTTGAATTCCGGTCAAATCAAATGTAAAGTAGTGAAATAATACTGACCATGACCGCAGCACTGTACTCAACGCTCGGAAGTGGAAACAGCGGAAAAGTCACAACCGTTCAGATGAAAAATCGCCAACGACTGCTGAAGTTCAGCATGAATTTGAAATTTTGTGTCCTATGCAAGCCAAACTGCCTCCTAAGTCATACCACAACTTTTTGTCTTTTGTTTACTTGCAAAGTAATTCATTGCAAAGCTTTCGAGTTCGTCCCACGTCTTGCACGCAAGCAGCTACCGTGCACCTTCACGCCTAAACTTTGACGTGGTCCAGCGAAATGTGCATCATGTGAGCTTCTGGCCACCAGATGTTATGATGCATATCAAGTTGCGATGCAAAATTTGGAGGTCGATTTTTCCACCGACAATGACCACAATAGTGCCAACTTTCGATGAAGGTTAACAACCATTGAATTTGTTTATGCTTATTATGCATAATTCGAACAACTTGATGGATGTATTCGGAAAATTGGTGAGAAATAGCAAAAAGATAAAAATACATACAACCTTGAGATACTTCCACAAATCACGAATGTAGATAGCTTTCGTCTTCCGCTTACAAAAATCGCAGTGCAAACGTTTGTTACTGGGTGAGATTTATTCATGGAGTATTCACACGGAATGTAATGCAGTCACTCGCACTAACTGTTGAGTGGTATAAGGATGCAATTAGTGTGGCGCGCACAGAAAGAATTATCCCATTCACTACATCCTCATTAACCAAATAGTCGCTTTGTCTAACGTATCTTTAATCATTACTTTTAACACGTTCACAGCCAACTACGAGATAACTCGTAGATTGCGTTCTCTTTCAGGACGCCAATTCTGGGTTATATCGTCCTGTCTTTACATGCTATTTTGGTGCAGCTACGATTAAATGTTACACTTACCCAAATCAATCCCACAATATACAAATCACACACATTGAATTAATACAAACAAAGCAGACATAATTATTTTGGATTAAAGTTTGTAAACAAAGTAGGCATTGATATTTTGAATTGAATTAAAGTAAACAAAGTAGGCATTGATATTTTGAATTGAATTAAATTAAACCAAGTAGGCACTGAGTGATATAAATAGTAGTGAAATTGTCTTGAAGGAGAGAGTTATTTTTTCGCGTCAAAAGGTACGGACAAGCCTCTGTTCCCTATCACCCAATGTGAGGCTGCATTGTGGTGCCTTTTTGAATACCGGTCCACGTATACAATATAAATTGTATACCGTGAATATAAGAAATATAAATTAATCCGCGAAAATAAAAACATGGGTAAGAATTCTTTTATTTTTTTTTTTGTATCGCCGACGCAAAGAAAGTTGTTTCTAAGAAGAAACACCCTCTAGACGGACCACCAAAATCCCGAAAACAGTAGTGTCCTTTAAAAACAAAAAGTGAATAAAAGAAATATATAAATAGTGAAAACCAAAAAAGGGAAAAAATAACAAAAAAAAGGTCGACCTACAAATAGAAAGCCGGCAGTGTCCTATAAAAACAAAAACAAAAAGCGAATAAAATGTCACGATAGTGAAAATAATAAATTTGAAAAAAAAAGTCGAAAACCCAATCAGAAAAATAAAATACAAAAAAAAGACAAAACAAAGAAGGAGTGCAAGATCCCAAGAAAGAAAATGAGAAGTTGTTCCTGCAAGAGGAAGCAGAAAAAAACGAATATCAAGTATCATAATCTCAAATTAAATTTTTCAAATTTTAACAAAACTATTTATTTAAAAAAAAACACTACATTTTGAATACAGAATATTGATTTGCTTTTTATTAATTTTCTTTCATAGTGTTTGACTTTTCTGGGGCTTAATAACTTTCATATATTGATAGACATCTTTTATTTATAATAGACAATATTTCAAAAATTTTGTAAATTTATGAGTATGTGTGTACGACCTTTGTTATAAGGGTGGTTTGGGTCGAGAATTAAAAATAATTATCAAAATGACGCACGCCCAAGCAACCAACGCCACTCAAATAAACCCCCTGAAATACTTGTATAGCTTGCCCGAATTCGATGGCAAATCCGAAAATTTACAGACCTTCATCAACTTGGTTGAAAGGATTAATCCAATGCTTAAAGCTTTTAACGAAGCATCACAACTTCTATTCGGCGATATTATCAAAAGTAAGCTGAAAGGTAGAGCAAAAGAAACTCTCGAAATAAATTGTCATGCCATACTTTGGGAGGATATCAAGCAAGTCCTCAAAAATAATTTTGGCGATCGCCTTAGCGTAGATGAACTTTACGACAATCTACGCGGCACAATTTTTAAAACAAAGACGCTAGATTTCTATTACGAAATCAAAAGTAAGTTGAGGAGACTCAAGAACAAAACTTTAATTGTTTTAGGTGCGGCTAACAGCACAAACGAGTGCGCCCGTAATAACATGAGAACGGCCCTTAAAATCTTTAAAAATAAAATCCCTGAACCCATAAGGACTATCCTTTTCTGTCGAAATCCTGAAAGTCTTGAAAAAGCTATGGATATTTTATTTATAGCGGGCTACGCCTATTATGGATCTAATAGGCAAATTCATCAACCTAACAGACAAAACAACGGAAACAGGACACACAGACCCGTCAATCAAACTCCCAATAATAACTTTAACAATAGAACACATAATAATAGTAATTCTAAGATGAATAATAACGATAATCATAGATTTAGAAATAGTAATTATATAACAATAATAACAGCAGTAGACCTAACAATAACAGTTATCACGATAATAGTGATAACAATAGGTTCCACAACAATCATTACAATAATGGATTTACTAATAATAATTATAATAGGTCTAACAACAATTATAGCGGTAACCATAGTAACCAACAAAACAGACAAAGGAATCGCAACCAATGGAACCACGCTTATAATCCCCATAGCTTAAATCAATATGAAAATCCAAATAACCCTCGATATTTCGAAAGGCAACCAACTCCTGAACACATAGATATTAATAAAATCGAGGCCGCAGAAAATTTTCGGCTACAGGCCTAGGACGAAAACTTCCTCATATAAACCTCAAATCGAATTCCAAAACTCCGAAATTAATTATTGATACAGGAGCTGCACACTCCACCATAAACCCAGGTATCTGCCATCCCAAATGGAAAATAAACACCCCCAGTGTCTACCTGAAAACCCTACAACATATGATCAATATAACTGAAAAAGTACGAATTCCTCTCTTTGAAGAGCTAGGTGATAGTACTCAAGAAATAGAATTATTCGTATGTCAATTCCATGAACTATATGATGGAATTTTAGAAAACAATATACTAAGCCAACTCAACGTAACCATCGACTACAAAAACCAACTGTTACGTTCTGGGGACAAAACGGTCCCAACGCTCTTCGAAAAACAAGAAGAAGATCAATATTGTCTTTTGAATAAGGCCGGATTATATGAAGTATCCTTGCCTGTCAACCTCGAAAGTGGCCTGGTACACTTTCCAGGAAAGACCTCCAAAGATGAGGAGGTCCGCCTAGAGGAAGGTATCTATGACGTAAAAGACTCTCAAATGCCCGTCGTAATAAAGATATTAAGCGACGGCCCTATTAAGGTCAAATTTGGTCCCCAAGAGAGTACACCCGTAACCCTTGAAAATTTCAATATAATAGAAAGTAAGTCAAAACGGTCCAACTCCATCTTAAATGAAATTAGAATGGATCATCTTAACGAGGAAGAAAAACAGAAATTAATACAGATGGTCAGGAAATTTGCTGATATATTCTATGACGAAAGTTCAGATTTAACCTTCACTAATGTCATCAAACACGAAATCAGGACAGAAAATAACCTACCAATAGTTGCAAAAACATACCGATACCCGCACATTCATAAGGATGAAGTACGAAAACAAATCCAAGAAATGTTACAAAAGAATATCATAAGACCAAGCAAATCTCCCTATTCCGCACCAGTATGGATTGTGCCAAAAAAATAGATGCAAGTGGAAAACAAAAATGGAGACTTGTTATCGATTATCGTAAACTTAATGAAGTAACAGTCGACGACAAGTACCCTATTCCAAATATTGATGAAATCCTTGGAAAAACTTGGAAGAAGCCAATACTTTTCCACGCTAGATTTAGCGAAGAGTTTTTATCAAATAGAAATAATGGATAAAGATATCCATAAAACCGCCTTTAACGTCGAAGGTGGACATTACGAATTCCCACGAATGCCATTCGGGCTGAAAACAGCTCCTGCAACCTTTCAACGTCTTATGAAGAATATTCTTTCAGATTATATAAACAAGATATGCCTAGTCTATTTAGATGACGTCATTATATTCTCAACTTCATTGCAAGAACACGTAGATTCACTAAACAAGATTTTTAACAGATTCCGGGAAACCAACTTGAAAGTTCAGTTGGATAAATCCGAATTCTTTAAACATGAAACTGCTTTTCTGGGACATATCGTTACAAGAGAGGGATTAAAACCCAATCCACAATGGAATGTGTACGAAAATTTCCCATACCAAAGACTCCGAAGCAAATAAAACAATTTCTCGGTCTAGCTGGTTATTATAGGAAATTTATTAAGGATTACTCCCTAATCATCAAAACGATGACCAAATATATGAAAAAAAATGCAAAATTAAACTGTTCAGACCCAGAATACATTCGAGTTTTCAAAATCATAAAAACCCTTCTTACTAATGAACCCATCTTAGCCTATCCAGATTTCGATAAAACTTTCGTTTTGACAACCGATGCAAGCAAATACGCTCTTGGTGCCGTACTTTCCCAAGAAGGACGACCAATTAGATACGCAAGCTGCACGCTAAACGAACATGAAATCAACTATAGCACCATAGAGAAGGAAATGTTAGTCATAATCTGGGCAACTAAGTACTTCCGACCCTATCTTTTCGAAAGAAAAATCATAATCGAAACAGATCATAGATCACTAACATGGCTTTTTTCTATAAAAGAACCCAATTCCAAATTAGTTAAATGGAGACTTAGACTAGCCGAATTTGACTTTACAATTAAGTATAAGGAAGGTGCAAAAAACATAAATGCCGATACTCTTTCTAGAATTCCTATCTCCGAAATAAATTTAGCAGAAAACGCAAGTAATATACCCACAAGCAGCTCGTGTATATAGAATATACACGCCTGGGGGGGGGGGTCCGCCCCCCCAGGAGGGTCCGGGCCGGATAGGACCTGAATCTTAAATCCTGGTATTCAGCCGTCAAAAATTTGCATATTATATTATACGATTCGAACATCCAAAAAAGATTGTAATGTGCGAATAAATGTTCTCTCGTTTTTTGTCATATATAATATCATTATTCGATTCAGTTAACTACAACATATTAGCAATAGTGCAAAAACTAGAAAAAATCTTAATCGCTCTTGAAATTCCGCGGTTTTTTGAAGAATTCTTGCAGAATTTCGTCTTCTGTTATTCCAATTTGAGGATGGATACTCAAAGAAGCGAGTCCATTCAGGCGCTCCCGTCCCATTGTACTTCTAAGATAGTTTTTTATTCTTCTCAGGGTCGAAAATGATCGTTCTGGAGTTGAGCATTTTCAAAATTTCTTCCTTCAAAAAGCTTTGTCTCTTGGGCCAGTGGAAAAATGCTTCGATTGTTCCGATAGTTCCTAACGCATTTTTTATACCTGATACTCCGCAAGCCGCATTGATGGCCAAACTGAAGCTATGGGCGGCACAATGAACGTAGATTGCCAGAGGAAAATGAGACCTGATATGGGCTTGAACTCCATTGACTTCGCCACTCATAACTGGTGCACTATCGTATCCTTGACCAAGCATGAATGAACAATCAACGTCGATATCGAGTAAATAATTCCTTATAGTGTTTCCTAAGCCTTTGCCGGAAACGTCGAACACTGGAACAAATCCAAGAAAATCCTCGCAGACATTCAATTTCGGATCCAAGTATCGTACACACATGGAAAGTTGCTCGATGCTAGAAATATCAGTCGATTCGTCCGCCAAAATCGAAAATCCTTTCGTTTCGTTCACTTTGGCAACAATTTTTTTTCTGATCAGTATGTGACAAGTTTCGATTATTTCATTCTAAATTGTTTTGCTTAAATACATTGCCTTTTTCGGAGCTGTTAAGAGATGTTGCTTCAGAATATTGTCACCTTCAGCTCGATATCGTAAAATCGCACGAAAATTCCCTTCGTTCGAGGATTCCTTGTCAGTTTCATTGCCAATCCTAGGCTTATAAAAAGGTCCATCGTCTCTGTGACCACAAAGAGCCATTCCTTGCCTGTCACACAAAACAATAGCGCCAACTATGGGTTTAAGTCTCTCTTAATTTTCTTTCATGGTTTTTTCTTTCTTCTCGTCGATCATCAAATCAATAGGCTTACTTCTTCCAAGTTTGATATCACGTAGGTGTTCAATACCAAAAAAAGATTTTTTATGATAATCGAGATTCTCGTGGTTTCGGAAGGTTTCTTTCGCATGCTTCCAAACATTGAACGGTTTAGTAACGAGCTTTCCTAGCTTGACATCATGTGTTCGACCGGTTTCAACACCAAAAGCTACGCAATACTTACAATATCCACCGTCTTCTTTGGCAGAATATGCTAACCAGCTAAACTCTTCCAACCATTTCGTTTGAAATGATAAACTTTTGACACCAGCTTTTGATTTCGGAAATTGAAATTTGGCCGATGGTCTCCATGAATCATCGATAATTTTGAGTAATTCGTCTGGATTTGGTGCACTCCACAGATTTTGAGCAACGACACCTATGTCGTTTTTATTAAAATCCATAATATTAATTTGAGTTGATGCATTTTTTTCAGTCTGTCGTTCGCTGGGAACTGCCACATCATGAGAATCGGTAGTGTCGTTTGAAAATAAATCTTCCGCTGATTCGACTGTCTCAAAAGTACTTTCTCCAGCATTCAATTTTGATTCGCCAATCTTAATCTGAAAAATATACAAAACTTTAATTCGTTTTTCATTTTCGATCCACCATTCATTCATATTATATTATATTATCAGATAAGTATTCCCAAATAAGTAAACTTTATATTACTCCTGACAAACTGTTTTACGCTCGATCTAGTACATAATTGAAAGTGGTAAATGTGCGATTTTATTCATTCCCCACAAATAAAGTGTAAAAAATTAATAATTCTGTACAGTACAATTACCAGACCGCTATAACGCGTGTCCGGTGAGGTTTTATACGCGACATGCTAGGTTATACACGCACTATAGCACGCCGTGCCCGCATCTAGCTAACGTATGAAATCGTCGGTAAAATAAATCTCTTACGAGCCTACAAACCAGAGTGGTAATCCCGACCCTAGGGTAACAACAACAAAAATTAACCTCGAATAATGCGTTGCAACAACAATTAGGAAAATAAAACTCGCGTGAGGATGAGCGGTAATGTTTAAATATTTCAATTGCCCGAAAAAATACCAAAATCATGTCACATTTTCAGGTAAAATATTGGGATCAAGACTGCAAGTCAGAACTTATAGATGCATAAATTTTAGGCTGTTATGTAAAATCTTGAACAGAATGTCATTCTCTGCAAAGTAACCTCCATTTTGGATTCGCATTTTTTAACTAACCGATTCTTCCTTTTTTTTTCTTCTCTGGTTCAGATCCTGGATCAAGACGTGTGAAATAAGCGAATAAATTCCTCTTCATGTTCATAGCCCGACTCGAACGGAATGAGACCGATAAAACTCTCCAACCTATCGTATAATCTCCTCAAAATATCGACACAGTTAATCACAAATCACGACAGATCACGACAAAATGACTGAATTAATGACAGATTTTGTAACAGTAAAAGTTTTGGGAAAATCTTACGCCGCGGCGCTGCCATCGCAGTATTGTTGGCGCTCTATTTAAAATCTCGAACACGCGAGATATGTAGAATACAGAAAACGACATTTCTTGAATGTGCATATTTTCAAATTCGAGATTTTACGTTTTTGTGACTACAATGCATAATAGGTATATGCTTCGATTTTTTATACCTTCAATTACGGCGCATTTATCTGTATATCAAAAATTATATACTGTGTCGTAAAGAGGATGTGTTGAATATCAAAACGTGTGTACACACAAGCGGCATTATCGTAGTTTATGCGAGATGTATCAACTATCAAGAGAATTAGAAAATAAGGTTATGTTAGGTCATGACGGCAGAAATTTTTTGGAACCCCCCCCCCCCTCCTCGAGATCCTAGATCCGCCACTGGTGAGGCTGCACTGGGGTGCCTTTTTGAATACCGGTCCACGTATACAATATAAATTGTATACCGTGAATATAACAAATATAAATTAATAAAGTTGGTGTAATTAAATGAAACAAGAGTTTTATTTATCTCTACGTCTAAGAAACATAAATATTAAACTTGACATGTAGCAGTGCTAATATCGATAGATGGCGTCTATGAAAAGAACAAGAAATCAATCTTGGCTTGCATGAACAGAAAATTTATTAAAAAAACGAGCAAAAATAACTTTAAAAATAAGTTCGAATTCAGAAAATATAATATTTTTTTATTGTTGTGAAACTTCTTAAAACAATCTTTCACATAAAGAGCCGGGTTACCTTTACAGGTTGGACGGAAACAAGGCGTTTTTCGGCGATCTTTTGCTTGGCTACATATACGACATGGTTTTATCGGACGCTATTTTTTCATTAGGTGGCAGACTCTCTAAATAAAGGAGCTCTTGCAATTTTTTTTTTTTTTTTTTCGAAACTGGTAGAATCTCTTCTCCAATCAACGCGACGACGAAATCTTCTTTGGTATAAAACTGATAAACTTTTATTTTAGAAGAAGTTACTTGTTACTTGTGGGCATTGTGTATACATATCTCCATAATATGTACTAAAACCTTTTTAAGGTCATCTAATAGTCTTCCCCTAAGATAAGAAGTACAAAAGCATTTCATCTCGAAAAAGATGAAAGACACAAAAGATCGGCCAATGGCAGACATTCCATCATGGTAATCTCGAATTATAATCGGTTTCATAGAAATGTTCCCATTGCGAATACGCACCTCTACCATTTCAACACCGTGCATCATATTTGAAACGCTAAAGACATCTCGTTTGTTTTACCATTTGCATACAGTAACAGAACCATTTCGCTACCAAATAGACTCCCCTTTTTCAGTGTAGAATTTACCACACCTCTGAGGTTCCTTTTTCTGTTATTTCGTAAAGTTCCACACATACATAAGTCTTTTGGGTATTTAGCAGTTTTGTAAGCGTAACAGAATTATAAAAATTACCCATGTAATCCGTGTATCCTTCATCAAGATAGTACTCAAGTAAATTCAAAATAACTTCAGTAGTTTGACCCACAACATTATTGTCAGCTTCCTCAGATTTTCCGATGTAAATCTTTATTTTAATAACAAGACCGTGGAACTTGTATAGATCATACGGTTTGATACCATATTTGTTTGATCCCCGTCGTAGCATCATGGACTCGTCAATACAAATATTTTTATCGGGTACATAGTTTCCACGCATAATATTATCGAAATGATTTAGTATTGGTCTCACCTTGTATAATCTGCCGGCAGATGGTATTGAGTTTTCAACTAAAGGAAAATAACGAAGTCACAACTGGAATCAATTTCGACTCATATATGAGCGCCAAAAGTTTACATTAAATACCTTGTTTGTGTTCCAGTAATGTTCAATTGATTGAAAAGTACAAGATCCCATTTGCAACAAAAGTCCAATAAAATTTTTCATTTCTGCAGCACTGAAGTCTTGCCACTTTGATAACGTATTAGATTTTTTATTGCTTTGTGTTTTTCAATTTATTGCGTTGCATATAAATTAGGTTGCTCCACTAGTAATGCAAACCATTCATCCGAAAAAAATAAGTCCACCAGTTTGTCCTATAAGATTTGTCGTATTCAATTTCACACCCACATTTTCTTAGAAAATAAATAATTCAGGATTTTGTTGAATTTCTGTCCACAAATTATTATTCGCATTTGGTCTTGTTGCTTGGGAATTATCGTCATTATCTTCAGATTTGGGTTCGGCGACAACTTCATCTTCATTATCACCTAAATTCTCAGAAGGTTCATAATCGCTTCTGTCCTTATCATCCTCGCCAAAAATCCCGTCGAATTCTGAAACACTTAAATTTGCGTAATACTCAACTTCATTTTGAGTCAGTGATCTTTCCCTATCCATATTTTGTTTTTGATAATTGAATTATAACAATAATTATAACACAAAACACCCAAGAAAGACGTAAATGTTATGCACTCGACAATTTCTTAGATACGACTGACAATTATGGATGCGTATCAAGGATTCAGCTGTATAGAAGCTAGTCTGCGTGCGAATTAATTCGTAGATTGCTTCCACGAAGAGATTTCTGTTACAGGAGCCAAGAGAAAGATTTTTTTAACACTCATCTTTTATCCTTTTTGATAACAACTATGCACTAGAATTAGAGTTTTCAATAATATAATGTGATTAAATCAAATTGTCATGTTAGGCAAGATTTATGAAAATTGCCGTGGCAATCAACGTGTTAAAATTTCTCCTGGTAATTATCACTATATGCTTTCTGGAAATGAAATCTACGAAATATCGTGTTCCTAGATTTACTCTATTTCAGAGTTCATTCTCGCCTAGTTTAAATGAGCAGATACTATTTAGTATATAGTTAAATTGTGTGAAATATAATGTTCCAGTACAAAGCGGCCCTTTAACCTAGATTAAATCCCATGGAAGCACGATATGATAATCATTAAACCTCGAATATTTCGAAGAGATAAAATATTAAGTAAATCAATTCTTTAATCCCTTAAAATTATATCAGCGATATGAAAAAAGTTTATTTAATAAAATTATAGGGACCAAAACATGTTCATAATATTAATAATTTATTTTATACGCAAGTCAGCATGAAAAGGAGCAAAACAATGTTAATGTGGACCTGACCGGGAAATTTAGTGGAAGGAATACTTACTTCATTCACCTGCACTAGTTGGCACGCTCATTTAGGATATGAACACAAAGCTTCATAGAAATCAGGTCATATCATCCAAAATCATCAACGGCATTAGAACAGTGCACATCGTACAAGTGGTTGTAAGAGCAAGTTCGTGGCACTTACGAAATGCAGTTGAAATAAAAGTGAAGAGTTTACTGCGTTTTCTAAACAAGTAAAGGTGGCACAGATGAAATTTTAAAAAAATATTTGTAGAATACTTTTTGGAACATTAACAGAAGCGAGCAATTATTTGAACAATTAAAAAAAAATAAACATAATATATAAACTAAGGAAAATCAGTCAGGTAAAGATGATCGAAGAGTGTCCTATTATTCTAAAGTTTACGATATCCAAGGGATGGAAAAAAAGACAAAACAGGGAAGCAAAAAGAAATGGCCAACTACTCATCTTTTTCTTCATAATCGTTAAAATTCTTTTTGGAGGACAGGGAAGTGATAAAAATCGAAGACAAAAAAATACGAGAGTTAGTTTCAGAGGAGGACATCGATGGTGATGCGGAGTTCGCAACACTTAACCCATCCAAGCAAAAACAACCAAAACTCTACCCTCACTAAGGGCACAACTCATGACCAACGACAAGTAAGCAGACGAACCTGATGCATATCAGCAGAAAAATGATTAATTGGCATTTACGCCATTTATACTTAGCTATAAATTTAGTCTCATTCTTATTCAGAAAAACAGTCTGAAACCAGGAACACTTTATTTCTTGAACAAACCTTACTTGCAAATGAGAACGGAATAATATATAGAGAGGTAGAAAAATGAGAACAGGATAATAGATAGGAGAGATAGCGAAAGTTTCGCACTAAATATGAGGATACGTTTTTTTCCGGTTTTACTAAGAGATGAAAAAATATAAGTAAAAAGTACGCAGCGTATTAATTTGACATATACGCGATTTTGATCGTCTAACATTCAGCTACAAACACATACAAGTTGAGTTCCCTAAAACTAGCGTGTTTGTTTTCCCGTGTCGATCAACCATGTCGAATTTTGTGAAACTTATGTAAGTTAACGCTAGACAAAACCAGCGTTGACAACATACACCGCAGGTAGAATTTCCACAAGTAAGGAAATGCAGCGTGCAACTTTTCCATCGCAGCAGTTTCCACGTTCCGGACGAGACAGCTGACTCCGCAACTTTAGTTTATTTAAGTTCCCAAATTATTGTACAGTAGTTAAGTTGTAATTTAACTTCGAAAAAATAAAGACGCAAGACACAGTCTTGCGGTATTTAATTTTTTAATAAAACGTAACAGTTTTATTTTAACTGGCGCCCGAGCAGGGACCACTTTTCGCGTGCTTGTGTGGATAGAGAAAGATATCTAATTAATATTAGATAACTAAGCCATATTAAGGTCGAACATTGCGCTGAGGCTCGCCAATGATCCAAAAAAATGGTCAAAAGTAGTGAATCCGTTAACCAGACGCATCATTCATAAGTGACTAACATAATCCAGCACGATAAACAAGTGCTGAAGCAAGTGCATTACCCAAATCAGGCCCCTTAGTAGCCCCTTCTGATAACCAAAGAGAGGCAAAAAGGATATCGCGAAATTAGTCAATAGCCTATTGGGAGAGAAAAGTGGTCTACGAATCAAAAGATATAGTGGAAAAATTTATCAGCAAGTGGAAAAAAAGAAAAGTGAAAAAAATCAAAGATACAGTGGAAAAATTTATAAACAAGTGGAAAAAATAAAGCTTGAAATAAAGTTGAAAAAAATCAAAGATACAGTGAAAAAATTATAAACAAGTGAAAAAATAAAGATTGAAATAAAAGTGAAAAAATCAAAAACAGGAACAGTGAAAAAAAAATTCTTTTGAAAAATAATCATTGGAAAATTATCAACGAAAGAACATGATAAGTACTCCACTGAAAATGTTTTGTACTATTTTATACTTGTAAGTAAAGCTTTAAGATACATACTTACTATTTTCTTTATATATACATTACTAAATGATTACGTTACAGATTTTTTCTGAATAAAAAAAAATTATATTGCATACACTGATTTTTATATATTATCATATTATAGATTTTTGTTTATACTAACGCCTGATTCTATAATTTTACGATTAAATATATATTTACATTTACGACAGTATTCCTTTTTATCCGAATAAGTGCTAATTATCAGACGTATTAAAGTGTAAATTTTCCATCTGAAATAAATCATTAAAATTTGGCCAAATTAAATTTAATCAGCCGAAAGTAACAAATATAAATACAATCACATAAAGTGATTGAAGCGAAAAACATTCTTATTTGAATCCTAACTGATTCAATTTGTATAATTTTATTTCAATTGAATAAAAACCAGTGAAATCCTTGTGACAAGTGGTTTCCCGATTCTTTAGAAAAATGTCGAATCCAAACAATCTGATTCGTCCTCCTGTACTTAGAGCAGCAAGTGCGGAAAATGTTGCCAATCCCCCTCTGTCGGTTGAAAATAACCAAGAATTAATAGCGGCAATTTTTCGTATTGTTTCCGAAACATTACATGCACAAGGACGACAGATTTTCACATCGTTAATGAACCCCGCAGTGGATATTAGTAATGACATGGACGTACCCGTAAATGTGACAAATGACAGAAATTTGACAGACATGGACAAGATCCCTGACGTTGTGAAAAGTCTAAGGACTTTTTCCGGCGATCCTAGTGAGTATAACTCATGGAGGAAAAGTGTAGAAAGAATCCTACACATCTACGAACATCTAAAAGGAACACCCAAGTATTACGGAATACTCTCGGTGATCCGCAATAAAATAATAGGACAAGCCGACATTGCCCTTGAATCGTACAACACCCCATTAAATTGGCCAAGGATATCCAAATGTCTGACTTTACACTACGCTGACAAACGCGATTTAGGTACCCTTGAATACCAACTGACTACTCTTATCCAAGGTACAGGTACTGTAAATGAATTTTACCAAAGTGTTTATCACCACTTATCACTAATCCTAAACAAACTTTCTGCCATGGAAATTAGTCAGGATTCTCTGAATAATTTAACTCAATGTTATCGCGAAAAAGCCTTGGATACTTTCGTTAGAGGACTACGAGGAGACTTGCCTCGCCTATTAAGCATAAGAGAGCCTGTGGATCTTCCACAAGCTTTATCATTATGCCTTAAGCCTTAAGATTTACATTAATGTAAATTATAGGACTCAACATGCGAACAATACGTTTCGCAAACATGATGGACAAGTTCCTCCTCTTTTACCGCCAAAGAAGGAAGGACAAAAACAGAACCATCGATATGGGAAACAGAACTTTCATCCTGAACTCTTCCATAATCCAAGAATTCCACAGAGGCCACAATTCCATAAGCAGGTTCCATATCAAAACCCAAATCCTAATTATAATACATTACCTCCAAAACCACGCATTTATGAACCCATGGATGTTGATCCTTCTCTAAGGACCAACGCATTGAACTATCAAAATAGACCACAAATGGGAAGACCAAGTTTCCCTATCAACAGACCACAGGAACACAATCAGGCTCAGCGAAATATTCCTAATAAACAGCAAAGGCTTTTCACTTTACAGTTACAACCTGAAGAAACGGACGAAACAATAAAAGAAATTCCTCTTGAAGAATACATCGACTCTATGAACCTAAACGACAATGAAGAGACGGAAGATAACGACAATATTAATTTTTTAGACATATGAGCTCTTCGCTTCCTTACTTTGAATTTACGGCGAAGAGCGGAAAAATCTTAAAGTTTTTGATCGATACTGGATCAAATAAGAATTACATACAACCCCAATTTATTTGTAAACCAATTCCAAACGAAAAAAAATTTTCAGTGAATTCGGTTGGTGGTGCAGTACCGGTAACACATCATGCATACGTGAATCTATTTGGCCCTTATACAGAAAAATTAAAATTTTTCATATTACCTAAATTGGAAACATTCGCAGGCATTATAGGAAATGACAGTCTCAAGAAAATGCGTGCTATCATAAATACAGACACAGACTACATGACATTTAATACAGAACTCCGCATCCCATTAAAACAACAACAATCTAATAATATTAACCATACCGAAATCCGAACAAAGCATATGACCATCGCTCAATCAAACCGTTTAAAAACCATTCTTAATCACTGCCCTAACGTTTTTTCCGATCCAAATCTTAGCAAACCCTACGACACAAATGTTAAAGGAGAAATTAGAACAACGACAAATGACCCTGTTTATTCCAAAACTTACCCTTACCCCCAAGCACTCAAAGGAATCGTTGAGAAAGAAATCAACAAACTACTTCAAGATGGCATTATCCGGCCATCGAGATCTCCATACAACGCTCCTGTTTGGGTAGTCCCAAAAAAACAAGATGCATCTGGAGAAAAAAAGTTTAGATTAGTAATTGATTACAGAAAATTAAACTCTATTACAATAGCAGATTCTTATCCTATTCCGGAAATAAACGATGTGTTGGCAAATCTCGGAAACAACAAATACTTCTCCGTAATTGATCTCAAAAGCGGATTCCACCAAATACCTCTGAAAGAATGCGACATCGAAAAAACAGCGTTTTCGATTAATAACGGAAAATACGAGTTTGTACGTTTACCTTTTGGACTAAAAAATGGTCCACCCATTTTTCAAAGGGCTCTAGATGATATTTTGCGACAACATATTGGCACCAGGTGCTACATTTACATTGACGACATTATCGTGTTTGGAAAGAACGAAGAAGAGCATTTCAGGAATCTTGAAGCAGTCCTGAAGACCTTAGAAATGGCACATATGAGAGTAAATTTCGACAAGTGCGAATTTCTTCAACAAGAAGTTGAATTTTTGGGATTCATCATCAGTACAGATGGAATCAAAAGTAACCCTAAAAAAGTACAAGCAATTGCTTCTTTTCCACCTCCAAAGACGCTTAAACAACTTCGATCATTTCTTGGTATGTCAGGATATTACAGGCGATTTATACGAGATTACGCTCGAGTCGCCAAACTTCTGACATCCCTTTTAAGAGGGAAGGATGGACATGTGTCCAAAAATCAATCAAAAAATAAGACTATAGTGCTAAACAAAGAAGCCTTACAAGCTTTTGAAAAACTAAAAAACTCCCTCATTTCAAAAGAAGTAATTCTCTCTTATCCCGATTTTTGTAAGCTCAAAAGGCTCAAAAAAAAAGACAGACGCTTCTAACGTCGCCATTGGCGCTGTTCTGGCACAGGATGACAAACATATTTCCTTTCTTTCTCGTACTCTCAGTAAAACTGAAGAGAATTATGCAGCCAACGAGAAAGAGATGCTCTTCATATGGGCCCTAAATTCGCTGAGAAATTACCTGTACGGTTCCAAAAAGGTCAAAATTTTCACGGACCACCAGCCCTTAACCTATGCCTTGAGTAGCAAGAATAACAATTCCAAGATGAAGCGGTGGAAGGCTATTCTTGAAGAATACAATCATGAAATCAAGTACAAACCGGGAAAAGCAAATGTTGTCGCCGATTCATTATCAAGGCCACCTGACACTTCTCAGATCAACTCAATGACCCCAGCCGAACATAGCGCTGAAAGTTCAGCTCATGACTTGATTCCGATAGTCGAGATCCCTATCAACGTCTTTCGAAACCAACTTGTTCTCAAAATAGGAAACGAAAACAGTTATCAAATCCAAAATCCGTTCGACAATTACACTCGCCACACAATTACGAAAGAAAATTTCACAGAACAGGACATTATCCAAATTTTCAAGCGCTATCTGAATCCCACAATACTTAATGGACTTTTAACTGATGAAAATACTTTTCGACTGATACAATCAATATATGCCAATCACTTTACGAAATATAGAGTAAGATTCACGAGGAAAATAGTAGAAGATGTTCCCAATGAAATTGAACAAGAGGAACGAATATTGCAGGTGCATAAAAGAGCACATAGAAACGCTGACGAAAATCGTCTTCAGCTCCTAAATAATTTCTATTTTCCGAAAATGGCAGCCAAAATTAGACGGTTGGTCAAAAGATGCACCATATGCAAGGATTGCAAGTACGACCGACATCCCAACAAACCTTTTATTGGAGCAACCCCTATCCCAAGTTATCCAGGCCACACAATTCATATTGATTTATTTGCAACGGAGAAACACCGGGTTCTCACAGCAATTGACAAATTCTCTAAATTCGCCATTGCAAAGAAGATTGCCTCTAAATCCGTAGAGGATGTAAAAAATCCCCTACGAGATATCCTATTTTATTTCTGTGTCCCTGAAAACGTTGTGATAGATAACGAAGGAGCTCTAAGATCGCCAACCTTGATGTCCATGATGGAGGATGAACTCAAAATAAGAACTTTCCATACCCCACCGTACAAAAGTGAGGTGAATAGTCAAGTGGAACGCTGGCATTCAACACTAACGGAAACAATGCGTTGTTTGAAACGAGAAGACCCAGCCATTCCATTCGATCAACTATTAGAAAAAGCTGTAAAAGAATACAATTGCTCCATACACTCCGTAACTGGTAGAAAACCAGTAGACCTGTTTTTTAGCCAGTTCCCGAATGCAACTCCCGAAGATATTAATAACATTAGAAAAGAAAATATTGAGGAATTAAAAGCAAAGCAATACAAAGATCTGAGGTTTCATAACAAACATAGACACCCCACAAAAGATTACGAAGTAGGACAGACAATTTATGTTAGGCAGAATAGGCGTAAAGGATCAAAACTAACCCCCCGTTACCGTGAGGAAAAAGTCAAAGAAAATAACCATACTACCATAACAACCGAGTCCGGAAAAGTTATCCATAAAGATAAAATCCGCAATTAATCTTTCAGATGGTCACTCAAATTGGTCCTCGCAAAAGTGCAGATACTCGACTTCACGAACTCGCAAATTGTAACACTACATTTAGGACAGACGAGAATACAGAATGGAAATTTCAAACTGATACATAGAATCGATTTGGAACAGTATGAGAAATTTGCATCCGAAACTGAGAAAGTCATTAATTTATCCATAATTCAACATAATCCTCTTGCAAGATATTTAACTCACGAGATAAGACAAATTGAATCACTTGTTAAGGTTATTAAAGTAAAACCACGCAAAGTAAAAAGATCCCTAAATTTTATAGGAACTGCCTGGAAATGGTTAGCAGGCAATCCCGATCATGAGGATTTCACTACTATACAAGAAACCATTAATAATGTACTGGAAAATTCTAATAAACAAGTAATAATAAACCAACTGTACAATCAAAGAATAAACAATATCACAAAAATTAGTAATGAATTGCTTGAAATTGTCAAAAGCGATAATAGAATTAATAACGAAATTACCTTTGAAATACAGTATAAAATAAAACTAATAAAGGAAGAGTTAAGAAATATCAATTTTGCAATCCATTGGCCCAAAGCTAACATAGTTAATTCATTGATATTGTCAAAATATGAAATTAAAATGGCAACAGAACTTATTAATAAGGACAATATTGTATACACTACTATAGAAGAAGCACTAGATTTGGCAAACATCAAAGTAATCACAAATGGTACTTCAATTTTGTATATTGTCAATATACCTATTGTGACAAAAGAAACGTATGAAACTCTATTAATAAAGCCAATAAAAAAACATGAACATGTAAACGAAATTCCCTTTGAGAAAATAATAAAAAATGATAAAAATATTATGGGAATTATAAAAGAATGTAAGATATTTAATCTTTTTTTCAATTTGTAATGAGAAAGAATTATTAGACATAAGCAATACATCTTGTATACCCAATCTATTACATAGTCTCGAAGCAAACTGCAATGTGATCAGAGATCAACACATTCCCACTATCGACAATATTGCTCCTGGGATCCTTCTCCTAAATGAATTTTGCGGGAATCTTACAACAGAAGGAACATCGCACAGACTCAATGGGACATATCTGGTCAAGTTCTCAAACACAACCATCATTGTCAATAGCAAAATCTACACCGAGAAAGAGGAATCATCGATCAAAATCCTCCCTGCGATATTGCAACCATCATCTGTAAACAACAAGCTGAAAGAACTTACCACAATGAATGCGTTACCAGAAGTAAAAATCAATAATACTGACGAAATAGCCCTATTGGAAACCGAAAGAAACATCCACCAATACGCAAATTATGGACTTGGCATCATCGTACTTTTTACTGTGATCATAAACTTTTATTTCTATACAAAATATTGTCAAAAACAAAATCAAATTAAAATCTATACGAAATCTATATAAAATCTACGATCGAGCTTAAAGGGGGAGGAGTTAACGCTAGACAAAACCAGCGTTGACAACATACACCGCAGGTAGAATTTCCACAAGTAAGGAAATGCAGCGTGCAACTTTTCCATCGCAGCAATTCCCACGTTCCGGACGAGACAGCTGACTCCGCAACTTTAGTTTATTTAAGTTCCCAAATTATTGTACAGTAGTTAAGTTGTAATTTAACTTCGAAAAAATAAAGACGCATGACACAGTCTTGCGGTATTTAATTTTTTAATAAAACGTAACAGTTGTATTTTAACTTGTATACACCTGGTATAATCAGATCAACACATAATTGCAACGTATAGAAGCAGCAACAATTCGAGTGCAGCAACAAACGCATTATTGAGAAACAATTGGAAATATTCTAGATTTCGGAATTTCTCGCCATCTCCCCCACCGACCGTGTCTTCCTATAAATAAATCCGAGTCGCAACTCATTATCCTCCTTAATTAAAATTTTGCATTTATCGAATATATGTTTTCAAATCCTTTGTTCTAAGATTGAACTAGCCTTCATGCATGGCCAGCTGAATCATTCAATATTATCCAGGAATTCTATAACCTCTTTCATAACTATTGACTTTATTGTGTTTGCTGCTATTTGGTTTTTTCTCTTTACACAACCAACTCATTGCCCATGCGGTTTAGTTATAATCAACCTACACGTTTTCTTTCGTAAATTACGGGATAACCTCAGCATTCCATAAAGTACATTTAGCTTTTTTGCCCGATATGCGTTTCGTTAGTGTCCCCAAATTTGCAATCAAAGTCCAAAGAACAGAGATTTTCTTCAGTTTTGCTTTCTTATTTTGTATAAGTAATGGCTCCTTGTCTTTATTGCCCGATTTCTTTGCTTTCGTAAATATCTCAAATAGCCAAAGATTCCAGAGTTTTTTAAATGGATTGCAGCCCACCACAATTTCAAGTATTATCGAAATTATAAATTTGAACATCATGCGTTCCTCTTATTAGGTAAATGCATGAACAACATGAAAATTTCAATGTAAGTGAAAATAAAATTATAAATATAAAACTCGAGAAGGCGAAAATCTATCTCCAACAGCTTATTCTGTTAGCATTCTCGTTATCGCCCGAGAATCCTGAAACTTGAAATTTAACAGACAGTTATTAAAAAACTTGAATTATCTCAAATTGTACAATGGTAATAGACAGATGCGTCGTCTTAACAAAGCGCCTGCAAATTTAGCAGCTTTTCCACGAATTTCTGATTCGTAGCTCGATCATCTCGTTAAATCCCTTCCTAATTAACCCTAGTTCCCTGTTTGATATTGGAAAGCAAAAAGGATGATAAAGAGACGATTAACCGCAGAGGCAACTGAAGAATGTCACTTTTGATAACACTTTTTTTGATAACAACATTTACCAACACACTTTATTCGTACACAGTTATTCAATTAGTCTTGTTTACGATAGTAAACTCCGAAGTAATTTTCATACATACTATATAGTATTTATTGGTAGTGATTTGCAAGATTTTGGAAGTAGATATTACGAAACTG
Source organism: Stratiomys singularior (assembly GCA_954870665.1). Classification (NCBI taxonomy): domain Eukaryota; kingdom Metazoa; phylum Arthropoda; class Insecta; order Diptera; family Stratiomyidae; genus Stratiomys; species Stratiomys singularior. The sequence continues at coordinate 64,714,012 of OX940881.1, forward strand.
GTTCCCAAATTCAAAATACAATCTCAAATATCGCGAGGTATACCAAAAAATGCTATACTAAAAAACCAATCTTAACAATTCTAATGCGTCAATTTTACAGAGTTATCTAATGTAAGGTCGATAGATTTAGTTCACCTCTCTAACAGTCGAACTTCTTTTCAAGAAAATATTGTTCGGGGCAAAAGGCGTTACCGCTGTCTTCAAAATGGGTACCCAACAACTACTGCTTAAAACGCGGGAAAATATATGAGTAGCTACGGACCAAAATTTCCAAAGTATTATACAATGCAATCGTAGATATGGCAAAACAAAACTATACCTAAAGTTTTTCCCTTTCTGCGCTATATTTGCGACTTTAACCATCGTTGAAGGTTCCCCACTGTTACGATATCAGACATCCGTGTCATCAACTAAGTATTTAACGGTAACTCGTCCGACAGTGGACACTAAGCCTTCGATTTTGTTTAATTTTCGGCCATTGCATAATTTTCGCTTTAGTAGTAGTAATATGGAGTAGTGTTACATCAATGCTTTTGGATCACCGCCTGTATATTCCCTAGAACAGTCTCATATTGAAGGTATTGGTATCAGACGTAAAATGAGGTAGATGCTGATAGCATGTTTCCCCCGCTAAAACATTCGTTAGGACGCCTTAATTCTCTTTTTTGTTTATTTATTCTTCCCGTGTTTGCCAACGCGAAAATAAGATGTACTGTCTTAATGTTTCCCTTTTTCTGTGGCTCACTGATACATTTTCCCTTTCCAGTGGTCTGGTTATTGATAAAGTCAAGAGAATACAGGTGGGCGTCTAGTTGATCAAATTGAAATAAACTGCAAGATGCAAAATTAAATGTTTTTGCGATCGCTTCTACTATTTGTGCGGCGATTTGTCCACCATGTCCACCCAATTAGCATGACATGGATTAAATTGATAGTTAGCCTACTGTCGTAATCTTTCCAAAACTTAAATAAGACAATGGAATGATGAGTCTTTAAAAAATATGTATTTAAGCTGTAAACGTAAATTATTCGTCTTCTTATAAATAAAAACTATTTACTAAGCTTTCGCACTTTGTGATCTGAACTTTTAACGCTTTTTCTCCTTTTTGTTTTCTTCGTTTCAGCACCATCATTTCCATGCTTCTCTCTAAAATGGTACGAAACAAAATTATCATGATTTCTTTCATAACATTCTAACGAGGTACATACCGTATTACTGGCATATTATCAAAAAGTGCTTCATATTCTTCATCCTCTGCCTTTCCTGTTTCGTTTTCATCACCAACCATCACACATTCATCATCTGAATCTACTTGATTCCCATTACCGGCATTCCGCACTAAAACTCGCACAGCTTTCGAATTCACATAACATTGGTACAACATGACACAACTTTCCGTTTCATGCACCCTAACATATCTGTCCAAGCTCCCTGATACCAGGAACTTCCCACTGTCGTCTAGAGCTAGATCGCTCACGCTGCCAGTAAAGCCTTTATATGTATGCAAAAAATTTTTAAGGTTTCTTGTATCAAAGGCTTTCAATGCACCCATTGTGGTACCAGAATACACATATGGATCTCTAGCTACAATACATGAGAAATTCATTTGATCTTCGTTGGTATACATATGAATGGGCCGTCGCTGCGTCCGAATATCATAATACCGAATGTAGCCGTACCTCGAACAGGTACTTAATCGATTTGCGTCTAGGAAAGTCATATCGCTATCCCAAACAGGCACTTCTAAATTCAAATAATCATTTGGCAGATTTTTCGAACTGAATATTTGTTTTGTGCTTTCCAAGTTAAACACTTTTAAATTATTTTGCCTCTCCTTTCCTCCTGTCGCTATTAGTTTCTCATTCGCAGCACATTGACGCATTCTCGACATACTGTCGCCAGCCGGTATAATGGTGGGATTACGTTCTCCGACAATATGAATCTTTCCCGATCCAAAACCTGCCACTATTCTTCCTTCATACCTGCACAATCCTACGATTGGCGATTCAGGTAGTTCAATGCAACTTAAATACTCATTCGAGTTTACACTATATACTTTGACAAATTTATTTAGACGTCCAACAAGTATTTCACTTTTAGTCTGGTTGCCCCAGTTAAGAGCTGTTATTTTTGAATCCTTTGTAAGGCTTTTGATATCCTGCAGATTCACTTGACTATGAGGGTTTTCACCACTAACATTCAGCCCTGCAAGGAAAACACATCACAACATAACCTTTATCACTTCATATCATTTCATCTTACTTTTGAATGACCCAGTATGAGAGCCTACGAAAATTTCGTGGGCCTCTGTATAGTTTGAATTTTTAAAGTTCGCTGTGGTGAACTTCATTTTCACAACTAATATTGTTCTCAGCACCGACTCAAAACATTTCCACGCGCACCCACAAGCTGCAAAAAGTCAACACCCCTAATGTCAAATACATTCCTACACAGAACCATCTATAGAGTGTTACCATGTGGAACACCATATTCCCGAAACTTCCGAATTTCGTTGCAGTGCCCGCAGCTTAAATGTCAGCGCATAGAACGCGGAACATATCCAGCGGGAATTATTTTAATGAATGCAAAAGCAATTGGTGACTTACAGTATCTCATTTATATTTGCTGTGTTTTATACCCGAAATAAATGTGAATTTTAATGTCACTTCTCTGTCATTCATTGAAACACTTGCACATGAGCAAATTCTATAGAAAACAAATAATATTCATTTCATATCTTATACTAGATTCTTACATTTGTTACAATATTCTTTCTTCAAAATCAGGTTCTATTACTAAAGATTAGTTAGATTAGCCCTGGTGCTATAGCACAGCTTTGCAACTGGCGGAATAAGCAAAATCAACCGCTGCTTCACTGTCGCAAATACTGAACGAACTTCGAAGGGCATGCGAATGCGAAGTAATCGAAAAAGGCGTGAATACAACAAAAAGACTTTTATTAACTGGATTAACAGAATAATTGAATATAAAAAATTACCAATTATACCCAATTATTAAATCATATTTCTAACTATGAAGTTCTTAGAAGACATCAAGTTTCGAGGTGCTATTGAAAAAATAATTCGAATGAAGACAACCGGACATTCTATCAAATTAAGCATCATCTTTTTTCCGAATTCTTTAACTGCATTAATCGATACTTGGGAAAAATAACCCAGTGGAAATAAAAAGCATTGTCATCAAAAAGATCTCAAACTGCAGAAGAGTTGAAAAACTGCGTATACGCACTGGTAGCGGAAATGTCCATGAAATTCATGGAGTCCATGGTCGAGGAAAGAGGGCTAGTACCGAAACTTTGATTTAGACATGTAGATGACGTATTCACCATAGTTGATAAGAACGAGGCAAAACATATTTTCAGCACAAGATGCATTTGAGGAAAGTGAAACTTCCCTACAATTCCTTTGATGATTGAAATATTGTCCGCAATATGATGTTTTTTGGGAATATTATTAATTGGGCCCTAAACAAATGATACATAATGTATAAAATTTTTAAGCATTAGCATCCTTCCGCATATATTGTCAGCACCTTCCACTTGTCAGCACCCATTTCTAACTCATACCTTAATTGATTTCGTTGATTTTTATTAACCAAGTTTTTATCAAAAAAAGTTGATAGATGGTTTCCTATCAATAGTTTGTTTTCACTGTATTTCAACACCAAATGAAATTGGGCATAGAAGCAAAATTAAACGATCTTTTGAAATCCATCCCCTTAGGGAAAGCTCATTTCACAAACAAATTGTTTGTCTGGAATAGTGAAATAAACTTAATAGTGAATAAAAACTTACTAAATTACAATGACTTCTACTTTTGTTGAACAATAACTTGTACTTTTGTTGAACAATAACTTCTACTTTTGTTGAAAGAATGTTGACGAAAGCCGAGCTGTAAACAGGGAGCAAACGATTTATTCAAAAAACATCATATTCATTACAATCCTATCTACTTTTCTGAGACTTGCTGAATCAAAAAGCAGTCCCAGACCGTTATAGGAGCGTTTCACCTTTTAAAAGAATCGAATAATGAAAGGAAAGTAAGGAGATATCGACTAATAAGAATAAGTTCGCATTTAACTTAAGGCCGAAGCATATCGGAAAAGTGTGGCTACCAAAAGAACCTTACCGACAATATGAGCTTACATACCACTAAAAATCGCCGCCTGCTACTTTGTAGTGCATCATTTTGTCACCCTCGCCTAAGCTAATTTCGAGAGTAAAAAAGCATACATCTTAAAACCGTCAGGTTAAACGTTTACAAACCTTACGTTGTCATAGAGGGACAAACTTCTTCCTCTTCAAAGAGGAATCTTCCGAAAAAGAAGCATTGCACCAATACACTTTGATCAGAAGTATTTCTACACGTAATACAGAAACGACGTAAGATACGGAGTGACAACTTAGATGTGTTTAAACTCGTCAACTAGTTCCGTTTCTGGATTGGAGCCTCCTCACATTAGGAATGTGCAAGCGAAATAATTGAACTGCTTGCCGAGAAACATCATGCGCTACGAACTAATTTCTACCCTGTTAAATTATATTACAACATTACATTCATCATTTTATCCTAAGCCTGTGCCATGGTCCATATCCTAATAACATATAGTCTTTGATCTCTTTAATTCAGTTGCTAAGTACTGAAGAAGGCAGGTATGCGCTCCCGAAAGACATTCACATTCAATAAAAAGTAACATAGCAGAAAAAGTAGGGTTTGGCTTATACAGTTTCAGAAAATCCAATTAATCCATTTATTTAATTTCCAAGTAAATATTTAAAAAAAAGGGTTTTATAATCGTTGGATATTTTAGCGGCAGTTCGTAAAGATATGTCAGCCTTATTGAACTTTATATTTAAATTTTCCTCATGTTCATTGTATTTATTTTTGAAGGAAGCCATCATTAGCCTGTTGTCTAACAAGGTTTCCGTTGCAATGAACTCGCTTAAGTACAAAAGATTTTGTTTGGCGGGGTATCGAGGCTACAGCGTTTCGCCATATCGAAGAAGAACGCTATAAAAGGGTATATTTCAGTAATTTTTTGTTTCGTATATTTGAATTTCTTTTTCTTTTTTTCTAGAAAACGACGCAACTAAAAACAAAAACAATTTGAAATTAATTATTAAATTTTGCTTTAAATGTGAAAAGTAATATGATATAATCTTACCGCATCTTTTTTTCCGATTGGATTTATTTTATACATCAGGATGCAGGAAAAAATTTTGTTTTCCTTGCTCAGCTTGGCTTTTTTATGTTAAAAACTGTAATTTCTTAAATAAATTATTCTTAATGCAAGCTTTCCATAATAGCAAGCATAAAAATAAAAATCGACCACATTTGGTAAATTATATGACAAATTAATTTCATTAAAGTAAATTATATGACAAAAATAATGTTCACCAAGTTTATTCTCTAATGAACTTCCATTCCCGATATCAGGTAGTTCGAGCCAAACCGACAGCTTAATTTTCAAATAGGAATCTTACCCCACCACTTATTATGTTATAACCAAACGATACGCGTTTTCTTCCGTTATTTCGAATGCATACACGTTTTGTATTAATCGACACTAAAAACACAGCCATGTCTAGACGTTACATGACTCAAAAATCATTGAAAAAAGTCCGACTCTCTCCGTCTTGTCCATATGTAAGATGGAATCAACATCTACTCTGAAATTCGAATATGTGAAGCGCAAGCAAAGTATAGAGTAATTAACCGAGAATGACAATGGAAGGCGCAGTGGATGCCGACTAATTCCCCAGGTTTAGTCAGGCAACCTAAAGCGTATCCCTACCTGTTGTACCAAATTGACGAGCAACCCTCCAGGATCTGAAAATTGAAGGTGACTTTTTCGGCGGCCTAGGCTTGACTTAGGTTGTGGAACCGATGAATGTAAAAAACCTGGATTTAGTCACAGTTTTCATAACAATTTCAGTACAAGCTATCATTCTCTTTTTGTGGCATTTTATAAGTGCTGAATGTTGACAAGTAACATTTGCGACATTGCATTTTATTTAGTTTTCGAGTGAAAAAATCCTGTTCAAGACTTAGAATTGATTACTTTAGCTTTTGGAAATGACGATTCAAGATTAGGCAATTCAAAGTATTCGCGCTACACTGGTGTCAATAATATTTCCATGTTGGCGTAAAGAATATGGACAAAAGAGCACACACAGTACCATTTCCAATAGCCCAGGAAGACTGTGCTGTGATAAAAACTGCATTGTTCTTTTCTTTTTTAAAAACAACGTAATCTACGAAATCAACAAATCAAAATGAAGCCATAGTGGAAAAGATAATCGAAGCCATCCAAGAAACCTTTCAAAACAGACGCTCTGCAAGGGCTGGTACTTCAATACTAATCCACACCAGCTCTTCATAGACTCAAAACAAGATACAATTTTCATTGAAATGCAACTGTCCACAAAAATGCTTAAGTATCAAAAACTTTTTCCATGACATCATGGCTACATTGATGAACAGTCTATTAGACCAAGATTGATGGATTGGATTACAGGTAACAAACAAACAAGCGTCCTCCGAATAAGGAGCGCATGACCCTGAAACAAAGATCATGGAGCGAACAATTTCATTCACCAACTAATCATATCTGAACAAAATATGAAGACCTGAAAATTTATATACGAATCGATTTAACGTAACATAACTAAACTTATCACTTATGCGTCTGAAAGCCTAGGATAGGAGTGAATAAATAGTTCTATAATATGCTTGATCTTCTTTCTTCTTCTTTTCATACTAATCGTAGCATAGCAGTTAGGCAGTCGGTTGAAGAATATTATTGCAGCCAATAAAAATTTTTGGACTAATTTCAGACATGATATTTGCTTGTTTGAGAGATGAAGATAGAAAAGACGAAAATTATACATTCCAGTTTAAGACGAACATCAATCCAATCCGACCAACCCCGATATGGCACCAGCATTTTTAGTTTTATTTAAATAACATGTTTTGCCTTAAATGTTGTTCGCAAAATGTTAATATCCACTGGAACAGGCAAGCAATTGAATGATTGAATTGCAGTATATTAACTTTCACATAGGCCGGTCTTTGTAGGTATGAAATTGTTTCGACGTAGCCAGACGAATCGTTTGTTCTGAATTCTTACAAACAGCGAATGTGACAGGCCACAGAGTCATTTGAAATCAGATGCGCTCTGCAGTTCATTGGCAGTACAAACAAACGAACGCAGTCACCAATATTAAATAAAATGTTCTTATGTTTATTTTATTTTTATTTACTTCCTTGTTAAATGTCTATTCATCAATCTCCATCCTCATAACTTTTCTTCACTCGATCACTTTCCACAGTTCATATTTATCCTTGTTTATATTTTAACTAAACTAAATTCATTTATATAATGCATATGTTTTTTTCTGGTTTTCTTTAATAACTTCATTATTATGTATTATATTTTTGCTGTACTTCTCCTTCTATGTGTTTTTTAATTAATTTTTCTTTCTCCTTTTTACTTTCTTCTCATTTACTTCTTTCACTGTGTGTTATATTTAGATTTAAAAAACAGAACACGTTCATATCGAACTGAACAAACAATAATGGAACTAAAAAATTTGCCATTTATTCATATACTATAATTTTTTATTATAAGCTAAATTAAATCTGTTAAAAATCATAAACAAAAAGATAATGATACAACAAAGTCCAAATAAACTTACGCTTCGACGACATAGTAAAGAGAATGACCGTTAAAAATAAAATGTAGACCTTTTCTTTTCTTTGTAACTATTTTTACTTACACAAAGCCCTAAATTATAAAATAAGAATTTTACAATGTTACACTTCCATCCATTTTTTTTTCATTGTGTATTTCTATTTTCGTTTCGCTAATTGTTTATTTTATAATGAAATATTTCCTTAAAAAACTAAAAATTTTTTCTCTGTGTATATTAATATAAGTATAGTTAATGCTTGTATTTTTTGTTGTTTTCTAAAAGTTTTTATTTATTTTTTTTTATTTGTTTTCATTTTTCCTCATTTCTTCTGCTCATCTTCAATATTACAAGTATCTAGACGTAGAATATTATTTTCATATTTATAAATTTATATATACCTTTTATTATTTTGTAATTATATATAACAGTTTAATATTTCTCTTGTCTTGCGTCAGACAATACTTACTTAAGTAAATTAGGGAGGAAATTAATTAAAAATGTACACCTTAAAATGTAAAATGAAATGCAAAGTGCAATAGAAAAACTATTCGAAAGTTAGCTATTTATCATCTTTATAGAACTTATTTGTTTTTACAACTCCAAATCTAGAAAACGTTTAGCCATGCATCTTATACGAAGCTATCCAATTCACGCTTTCTTACGCACTCTCACTATTTTTCGCTTAATCGTAGTCAACTTAAATATATTTCAATGAAAAAAACGCTTCTAAAATAATCATTACATTTTCAGATAGGATGATTATACATACATATTACATCATCTCAGTTTTTTACACTTTTCAATATCGTGAAATAAACATTATTTCCTTACATTTAACTATGTAAGCATGCATTCTGTTACTTCTTATCAATTGTAATGTTTCTAGCTTCTGCACAAGCAACTGAAATCTTAAAACTTAAAAAAAAGAATCATTTCCTTATATTGAAAAAAGAAAGGAAAAAGTGGCTCGCATAATTATGAACGGCACCATACCTGGAAAGCACTCATAACAACTAATTTTGAATTTCTCATTTTCCAGAAAGAGTAAGTGCAGATTTTTATTTTAATTAATGCTTAAAATTTTGATCAAAGATATAAATGATTCATTTAAATATTTAATAAAACTGTGCATGGCACTCCGATAAAATTTTGTTTGTTTCATAAAACCAATTCATTCTGACCGATAATTATATGCGAAATGAGAGTGCTGGTATATTTTGCCAAACACAAAGAAACAAATACGAATTCCAACTTTTTTGGCAATGCATAAGAATTTTAAATTACATTCAAAATTACTTTCTTCGGACAAAAATGTTGATATCTTCACAACAAAACTTATGGTGAATGAATTTTATAGTTGCTCCACTTAGTTTGCACTGAATTTTTCTGCATACTCTTTCTTTTCGGAAACGACAGGATCAATTCAACTATCCTAACATTCGTCCTATCCTTTTCCTTTTCTTTTTCCTTACGTTTCCTACTCCTCCCTCTTTTACATTTATTTCACTACTTCTTCAAGCAACGTTGATCAACAAGCTATAGCCCGTCTTACACAGCCAAAATCACTGTCAACAATAACCATCGTTATTTTTACTTTTACACTACTCGCTGCTGATCTAATTATTTTAGCTTCCTTTTCAAAGTTCTCTAAAACTAAGCCCATCGAATTCATCGAAAACTAGTCTTCATCACTGAGAGCTTCATAGTGCGGTTGGAGCAATGGTTTTGGTTCGGCTGCTATCGTCTGCTGTGGCGGTGCCGGCGGAACACCAATATCTACTTGCTTCGATGATACTTGCGGTGGCACCGAAACATCCAGAATATTATATGGATACGCACACGTTTTTGAAGCGAACGTCGTGGCGGGCGGCGGCTGCTGCGACTGAGGTGGAGGATATGACAAAGGACCGTGCGACGAATCGCTGTTCGATGCATTCATCGACATTCCACCACTGCTGTTACGTTCAATATTGCGCCGTTCATCTTCATAATTAACGGGAGTTGATTTTCCACCAGCGCTGCTTCCACTATTAGGGCGCCCGTCCATTTCTTTTCCGTAAGGGCCACCTTGCCGAAGAACGTCTACCTGGCCGTGATGTCCGTGCAGATGTCCATCATCTGGCCTACGCTCGTCTTCCGTGCGCATCGCTTCTACTATTCTATTTTTTACATAACAATCCAGTTCAAATTGATGGGATGGTGGTGCTCCTCCCATTCTCCTATCCATTGAAGACACGCTCGCAACTGGCGGTGAAGCGCCATGCACGCTTGGATAAAAGTGCCCTTGTGACATCACTGTAAACTTATTTCGAGGACTTTGTGGTTGTGCCATACGAATTATTTGGCGCTCATCGGGCGTCCCAGATCTACCATGACCTGGTACTTTATTTCGTTCGGCTGCAGCCGCATTTGCAGCCGCTGCGGCGGCGGCCTGTTCAGCTTCTTTCTGGTGTATTCTCCTGTATTTCCATTGATCTGTCGTCACAATCTCTTGCATGGGAGGGATCATGTAGGTGGGCGTTCGTGATAGAACGGCACTCGGACCATAATCTTTAGCTATTATGGAGTCTGTAAGCTCTCCTATTGTTATAGTACCTATTTCTTGCTTTCGCCCTCGATCACCATCTAATTCAATGTTAATTACGTTCGGAGAACTAGATTTCCCATTATTTTCAGATATTGAAATCGAACTAGGATGTGATTGTTCACGAGTAGCATACTAAAAGCGAAATAAAAGAAGTCCGGGTTTAGAGACACAACTCACATGTGAATCTTTTAATTTTTATGAAAATACTTACAAACTGCTGCGTTCGTCCAGACATGTCGCGACGCGGCAACGGATCTGATGTACCCTTAATTGAATTTTGTATAATTGCATCAATGATCGCGGCTGGAGTCACTTCACTGGGTTGCCGAGTGTTTTGAGTCCTGCGAATACTAATATTAATAATTTGTGGTTAAAAGTTAGATTTAACTTGTAACTAAAGCAAAAATGCTAAAAAATTTAGGTTTCATATTACGACCAGTGAATAGATTCAGTTTTACATATAATATAATTATAATAAAATTCACACTACTCAGAGATTTCAACTGCAGCTTTAGCAAATACATTGATACGAGTATGTCAAAGTCAGAACCATGCAGCTCACGAAGCTTTTATGATATAAATAAACAACACCTAAACAATCAAAATAATTATAATTACGAAACGATTTGTTCTCCACAACTATGGAAATCCCAATGCCGCCTGGAATTTTCATAGTAGCTTTTGAATATTTAATGGATACGGAATAATCAACAACGAACCGAATAGTGACCTTCGCTTACGATATGCAGGGCGTAATCAGATCATACTCCAATGAGTACAAGTGAGAACGTCTTGCGCTCAAAAGCTCTCAGAAAAGAATGTTGAAAAGTGATATGTAGAATTCGCGCGATAATGCGCACCGAAATACCAGTGCATTAATCATACAAACCTTAGAAAAGTACGATCGAAAATAGCTCTTTTAAGGGTTTATAAACTCGACGTTGATCTCATTCTTAAACAAGAGGAACCCTAGTCGGTGAAATTAGCCTTACGAATTCGGATGCTCAATTACAACATGATGTTGAAATATAACTAGGACACCCAAAAAGAAGATCTAATATTTCAATACTACGCATATGCATGGGAATATAATATTTATTATTTTGAGTTGCTAGTTGCATTGTTGCTTCACAGAAGCAATAAATAAGTACTGTTTATTTTTCCTGCTTCCTCAAAAAGGATTTTTTTTCTTTCCGAAAAAGAATTAAATATGACCACATATAGGATTATTTTTATTTATTTAGATTTAGATTTACTAAACTCAGTAACTATACTTACGCTTCTCTTTCCCTCTCAGGAATTCCTCTATTAACATTTGGTAGCATCTTATTACGCATGTACGGTCCTGCCATTCCTCCTGATGGCATTGCCCTAGCTGTTTCTCTTCGTCGTTCTTCGCGTTCTTGTTCTTCTGCCATACGAATTCTTTCACGCTCCCGCTCACGTTCACGTTCACGATCGATACGATCACGCTCCGCTTGCAAGCGTTCCTGGTTTTGTCTTTCCACATTCTCGCGTTCCTGGCGTTCTCGATGATCTCGCTCCTGTTGAGCATGGATACGTCGTTGCATGTCTGCTGCGGCTTGTTGTTGTCGCAAATGTTGTTGCTGTTGCTGCTGTTGTTGCTGCTGATGGTGATGTATTTGCATTTGCTGTTCCGGAGTCATTTGGTATCGGATATCGTAATGCGGGGATGGACCCTGATGATCACCGACTGGCATCAGAACGGCCCGTTTATCTTCCTTTTGTGGAACCGGTAACGACGGTTGCTGCACGGCTACTTCAACAAACGACGAAAAAGCTTCGTGACCTTGTAAAAATATTATTCATAAATATATAATGGTTCTTTAGTCATGTAAAATGCAAATTATATTTACCCGCCGCGGGATAATGCGACATAATGGGATGGCGATTTGGTGAAGGAGAAGGCGGTTTCGATCCTCCCGTATTATGTCTCTGGATTACACCTTGTCTTTGAGGTGGTGGAGTTCTATGTGGACTAGGTGTACTGCAAATTTTACAATCATTAATAAATTAATTCTAAGAACAAACCAAAATGTAGCAGCCTCATTTTAATGGCTTCTTTCTTCTAGAATTTTCCTACCTGTTTATATGTTCTGCTGGCGACGTCCTACTTAAATATTCCGGCCTTGCACGATCTTTGTCAGTATAATATGCCATTGACGCTCGAGGTGATTGAGATTCCTTTTCACTTCGTCCTTGTCGGCAGTGGGGACCTTGCATTTGTTGTGAAGTTATATAGTCATGCATTACAATCTGTCGCGTTTCGTACGACACGAACGACGGTCGCACGTATGGAGAGCTCATAAAGCTTTGTGTCTGAGGACTAGATTGTTGAGGTGGTTGGGGCGGCATTTGGGGCTGTGCTGAAGGCGGAGGTGGACCCTGTTGAGCTGGACTTTGACGATTACTTTTGAATTCATAGAAAGTTCGTTGCTTATCTTGGATGTGGTGAACTGGCGTGCCTTGTGTAATTGATCCTATTTTATTACCGTCTGTTGCCCCAGGCGGAGTCTGCCTTGGCAATCCTTCGTATCTAGGACTTAAAGCTGCTGCTGATTGTATCAACATTTGTTGCTGCTGCGAGTTCACAGGTGTTCCGTGTGTTATTGATCCTTTCGGACCAGAGCCAAGCATTTGACTTGGACTTGGTGATTGCTGATGGATTTTAGGACTCAACTTGGGGGCTACTTTCTGCTTCACTTGCATTTGTTGTTGCTGTTGATGTTGATGTTGAATGCCCATTGCTGATTGCGAGGGTGGAACTGTCTGGGTTCTCACTCCTTGTTGAGATAATGATGCAGGTACTTGAGATACATAGATTGAAGGAGACTTTGTCGGCCGATTTAGATCAATTTGTGGATGATAAGTTAAATAGACTGAGTTTTGTGATTGATGTTGAGGCTGGCTATTCGGCTGATCATTACGATACATTGCGATTGAACTATGTAACGGCTGTTGTTGAACTTTTCCATGAGAAACAGGTGTATGTACAGAAATGCTATCTCTGGTCGAAGTTTTCTTAATACTCAAGTCGAGAGTTTGTGGTTCGGGTTCATTCCGGCTACCGTATATGATATCTTCCTTCGACATCTCATGAGCAATCACCCCGCTTGGTGGTTGCAGCTGCGACGGAGGCGGCAGTGTTTGTGGTTGTTGTTGTATTGATGACTTTACAGGCGTTATTGTTGCTGTTATTCCATGCTGGTGGCTAATTATTTGTTGCGGAATATGCGATTGTGAATTTACTACGGACAACGTTGCTAAACTTTCTGTTGGACCCCCAACGCTCGACTGCGGTTGTTGTTGAAGCTGCCGCGATTGGGAAATTTGTTGTGGGACTTGTTGCACAGATTGCATTGAAACGGGTGTCGATACCGATGTCGTTATTGGTTTGGCAACTATATCATTCCTATATTCTCGTACAAATGCAACGTCGCGAGTATCGTTTGAGCTTGGTTGTTTGGCTATAGAAAGCGTTGATGGTTTCAATGTTTTCACCGAGCGTTCAATGAAGTGATACATGATTTCTTGTACATTTGTTTGCTGTTCGCTTGGCTGCTCCCTCTGTGGACCATTTTGTAAGCTACTTGGTGCGACCATAGACATCGTTGCCGTATTTGGATGTAAAATGCACTTAGGGCTTTGTCTATTTGCCGGCGAATTTTCATTTTCCTCATCGGCTGTTTCCGTCGCTGAACTATCATATTCCTCCGTTGTTTTTTGCTTTCGTGGAGCTTGACCCAGCGGCGGAAGAAGTCTATCGTCTTCAAAGGAAGATGTTTTTCGACTGAGCGGAACTATTGTCGGATCTGACACTTGATTTTCATCCTTTTGTGAAATACTTTGTCTAAGTGGATTATTTGGGCTTTCGGCCGATGCTGTATCACTACTAGCTGCATCTCTTTCATCGCACGACGATGTACTCAGATCAGATTCGTCGCCATCCGTAAGCATTGTTCTTCGCTCATCGTCAGTTAGAGTTGAATGAGGATCTAACTTCCTTCTTATTCGCATCAGACATGCTGAACAACATCGCGTAGCATTCGGAGGTATTTGAAATTCTAGCAAGATTGGATCGCGAATTTCCGGCGCTAATTCATATAAGCGCGATGGGATGTTGTGTAATCGTTTTGCTCGATCTTTTGAATTTGGACACGTTGGTAGTGGGCAATTAGGATATCGATTACGAACTGATTTGCATTGACACGAATTGCACACTCTCGCTCCGGTTGGAATTGTATCATCCGGTATTCCATACTGTTGTCCCCGGCCCTTTTTCAGTGGACGCGTACGAGGACAAGATTCTGTTTTGCATACAAAGCAGGGATGAAACTTGTCTGAAATAAGAAAAAAATGTTTTGAACCTAATTGGTAAGTGTACATTTTTCTTACTGTACATTGTGAACTGCACATTTCTTAATGTATTTAAGATTTGTATTATTTATTTGTTTTAATGTATATTGTGTTAATGTTTTTCCAAAACATATATTGTTTGCATTTGCTACAAAGTAATCCAATAATCAAACTTTGCTTCTGATCATTAAATCGCAGAATAACTTTAACAGTACAAACAAATAGTACATTTCACATAAAAACCAGTCGCATTAAATGTTATCCATTCACATTCTACAAAGAAAAGCTTGTCGCCTTTCCGCGAAATTTTAATGATATTCAAACACAACCACTGCACTTCATGATGCAGAAACGAACCCATACTGGTAGTAGAGTCTATGCTTGTTTTAACAAGAACGAATTATCTTTTTTCTCCCTCCTAAAGACACACTTTACTGCTTATACTCCACCCCGCTACGCGAAAATGTGCTTAAGCATACACACATATACCCAATACAAATTCCGTCGAATAAAATATTTTGTTAATTAATAACTTTTCATCTTGATGTGATTCCCTTCCGCCCAATTAAATAATAGTCAGCGAAAATGTCAAAATTTCATCCCAATTACATAATTAATTAGAAATGATAATACTTGTTAATTGGCAGCAGGTAACACTCAAAAGCAATGCAAAATATAGCATACTCAAATGAAAAATTCGTAAGTTAGCTAGTAACTAGTAAGTTTAATCTCGATCGATTTAAATTCAGAGTTTCTAGTCAAATGCATATTAATATGGCAATATTTTCAGGCGCAAGAATACTGTAATTGTGTTCACAATTATTAACTACCCTCCTGCATTACCCTTTCAGAATACTATGATTACCTTCAAGTCGTTACAATTCACTTGAATGTGACTATTTTCCAAGCTACATGTCAAAGTACCTCGTAATAATATTGCCAATCAAAAATGTTTACATACATTCAGCCCACTAGTGTCTTTCGATTTTCTTCAGCAGAAGAAATCAAATCCCGTTCTTCAAATCCTATTCAAACAGGGTAGCGCCTTCTCTTTTACGTCAGTACTTTTGAAATCCCGAGTGAGGGAACGCGGCTATCATGCAGCCAAATCGCGCACTGTACATTAAGGGTCAGAAATTTAATATTTACTCGTTTCAATCATTAATAATGCATCACCAAATTAGCTAATTAACTCCTCGAGGTATAAAGCGAAACCCGAATGAGAATAGAGTGACTCGCCAGAGAGAAGAAAAGGGAAGTTGGAAAATCAACAAGTAGTTTTTTTGGATTCTTTCCTCCTTTTAACAGCCTCAGCAGTATCTCACCATCTAAACTCCCCATTTCATCAGCGCATCCGCCTTCTCAGTCGTCCGAAAGAGAATTACTAATAAATTCTATTTAGCAAATTAAAGCGGCCGAAACAAAGTTGGCGCGTTTACAAATCTGCACGACTTTGAGTAAAGCGTTTTTAAAACGTTGGGTAGTTTGCCACAATTTCCAACCCCCAGCCATTTCCCATTCATTGTCCGTCGTTCCTTTCAGCCTTGCAATCAACGCGCTTCCTTTTACCATCCCCTTATGCTCTTTCCAACCATTTTAAGAGCACAATCGGAAAAAAGTAAATAAATGCGGTGGCTCAGATTAAAAATGATTACCCACATCTCTTGGGACTTACCGAGTTGACGTTGAAAGGCGAAGAAGAGAAGAGTTTTTGTTCACGTTTGGATGCCAGGACGCCAGCAGTCATCTCAAAGGGAATACTTTAGTTTTTTTTTGCCAATAATGGTTGCAAGAAAATTATCATGATTAAACTAAAAATCATGGTTAGCTGAGTTTTGTACATGTTAACGCTGTAGTCAGAGTTAGAATACAAAAATTTGAATCTTCATGCGCAATTTATTTTTAAAAATCAGCGAAAAGGGTTGGAGACAGTATCGTCTGATTGAGCCAGAAAAGCAATTTATTGAAGGAATTTATTCTGGACGTTCTTTTTGCTTTCGAGGACACTTTGTACAAGCATTTTTAAGCATCAAACCATCTGAACAACTGCCAGTCTAATTTGTTGTAATTCACATAAAGGGATATTTGAATCAAATGAATGTACGCTAAATGTAGTGCAATATTGCTTAATTGGAACAAATGATTCAATTAAGAACAGAAATATTCCATTGAGTAATAAGTCTTATATTGATAAAAGACGTCACGTCAATTGAAAAAAGTAATTTCCAACCAATTTTATCGATTCAAATCGCGAAAAGCAGACCAAATATAACACATATATCGGCCTTAAAAGAATCGTTCCTTTCTTTAGATTATAATATATATATATATATAATCCTTTTACAGATTATCAAGTTATTATCCACCATAACTATAACTGTATAAGTTCGTTGAAAATGATACACTCATATCTCGGTTTCATTCGATTATGCGCACTGAACCATTGTTTCATTTGATTATGAGCACTAAACCATTGGTGAATTGTGTAATCAACATTTTTGATAGCGGGTCATCCATCATTCGGAGCGAACCGAAGTATTATTATGATGTTTCTGATTTTTGTCACACCAAATTATATAGTACATGAAAATGGTATTTCCCATCCTGGTACCTTCACTGAAAGATCTGTGACCCACTCAATAGATAATACATATTTTATGTAAAGCATTATAAGAAATAAAGACCATAATTAAAATACTGACGTTAATTACTTACATATTATAACATAACATTTTTGCACATATAAATATTAAAAAATAATTAAAATTAAAATTTTATTTTAATTTATAATTTCAACAAATATTTTGACAATTGGGAATAATTTTTTCTATCGAATATATTACTTTTCCTGTCTAATGTTGAATATTTTCCTAATTTATTCATCCATGTTTTGTTTTGCATATCCTTTTGGTTTGACACGTGGCTCCGCAACGTGCCCACTTCGAGTTAACCAATTGTTGTTGTAAGCTCGCAATCGATACTGAGCTCCTCATATTACTACAACCACGAATAAGAATCAGCACTTTTAACTTGGTCAGTCTGAGACATTTTTTTAATAACTCTCTTGAAGTTAGTTACATGCTAAGATTTGTATTCCGTATCGTTTTCTTGCTTGAAAAAGGTTAGGTGCCGTGTTTTTATCTCAGCCTGCATGAAACAATTAAGTGTCTCGTCTAATTGAACTAAAAGTCCAAGTAAACGTAAAGAAAAAGAACGCTTCATCGTGAACGCAGTCCCTCGCATTTTGAGCGGTATGTTGAGTGAGTGTCATTTATGTAAGCCGAAATGCTTTGGCCAGCCTCCCTCGGTTGAAGTGTTAATATTTATGGTATTATCTTTTGTGACTCATTTTCGGTGTACATAACCGATTTTCATGTATCACTGATTGGCAACAACTAACTCCATAGGTAAACTAACTGTCGAAATACATTAAAAAACCGAGCAACAGCTGATTGCGTCTTTTCTCGTTGCAGTAACTACCCTACGCCTTTTTAGCGTCCTTTAAGTATTTTTCAGGGTAGACATCTTAAACAAGATAATCAACTATATAAAATAAAATTGGTTCTGTAATATACGCGATAACGTAGATAACTTGGGAACTGAATTGTCATAATACGTTTGATCGCAAGTTTGATATGTTTTTAAGACCAAGCGATAACTAAAAAAAACTAGCTCCAGTTTGTGTATAACAGTTCTTTCAGAAATGTTGTAAGGAACGATAGGGGAAAAATGGAAAGAATTTGTAAAGAAATGCATTGAAACAAGACAACAATAAATTAAGACTTGTCAAAATATGTTTGAGCATCCCTTATTCTTCAAGACTCGCTAGATCTGTGTGCCATGTATCTGAATACTATTAGCGCGATGTGCTTACTCTTCATTGCAGAATTATAGTTGTTACCATTCCATAGAAAGTTAGGATTGATGAAGCTGTAAGTACATTGTATAAACATCCCAAAGAAGTTTAGTTGATTTTGATGCAGAAAGAAAAAGCTGATGCGTTTGATGCACGTCAGAAAAGACTTTCACTGATGAACAATAAAAATTTCGTTAAATTCAATAGATGCATTGGAATGTGCGGACTGGATATATGACTTAAACATTACGTAAAACATTTCGAGCAATCATAAGCCAGTAAATTGCCAATACTTAGCACTGGACTTGCTTGAAAGTTTTACACAATTCGGATTAAAATAGGTATCAAGTTCCACTCTCTTCATTGCAAATTCGTAGATTTTGTTGCAATTATTCGAAAAGTGTACGGGAAAAATGACTGTTTTAAGTTTAGCCAGTTCAATTCCCTTCGAACTAGTACCGATACAATGAAGCGCAACAATCACTGAACTATGTTCTGTTCTATTAATCTTCTTTATTCAAAGTTAAATTATCAATTGGATGAAACATAACTCTGAAGACTTCTTCGATCAGATATAAGATGAGTTGTCGCTTTGTTTTTTAGCTATGGGCGAAACGATTTATCAAAACATATCTATCTTTTTCAACAAATTTTGTATATTTTGTTCCATCTACTCTTTATCCTGTTTTCTATAAACATTCACCTCTCGCATGTTTCTTACGATTTACAGTGTAACAACACTTCAATACTTCACTGGTGAGCTTTGCAAATGTCTCAATTGTATTGCGTACACCATATGTGAACGACACAAAATACATACCATTTCATTTGTATTTAACAGATTGTTCATTTCAGCATATTGTAATGGAAACGCTTACACTAACATGCAAATATCCTTCCTAATTATCATGTATTATCCTTGCCTAAACGTAGATTATTATTACCTACAACTTCGAAAGGATTGATCAATTGTTATTTAATAATACCCGATTATATCGCATAGATTCAACTACCAAAAACACCGTTTACACATACCCATCTATAATTTGACCATTTTATTGATAAAATGAACATTTTACTTCTGTACACAACTAGATATGATAAATCAATTTACACCACCATACATTGCTCTGTGCGTTCACATATTATCTTACTATTATTATGTGTATCGTGTCGACCACCTTCTCTCAATTGCAGAAGCAACATCGAACGTTCAAAATGAGAAATGTATCATGGACTACTCTACTTTTAGCTGAATTATTAACGCCAGCACACTGCTACAACTTTCGGCTGTTTGCATCGTCCTGTAGTAATTATTGTTATTAATGTTGACCGTCAATTACGTTTTAATTGTCATGAAAGCCCTAGCTGAAGAGTAACTGATCCTCTTGTGTCGATTCTTCAACACTTAAAAAATTAAACAGACTATGGAATGATGTTGGCTCACCTGACCGATGCAGTACTGTACCTTTAGCCTATGACTACTCCGCGCTACCCTTTATAGTGTGTCATATGAATTTCTGTCAAATGCAATTTGTCGCTGACTCCATTCTGTTCTTACTTTTGCCTCGAGTTAAGCTCCCTACTTTATGTGATTGCTGGTGTAGTTTCACAAAGCAGAGCTTGACAAACTTTTAGGATTTTTGATACCATATACGAATGTCAATCAAAATTGAATGTTAAGGAAGCTGAAACAGCGAGTCTGAACTGGAATTATCTCCAAATTGGATTTAAAAAAGCCCATTTGCATTTCTTCCTTTACGTTCCATTTCAGATTTCCACAAACCACTGTCAATCCAACATCTTCGCACCACTGCTCGCTCTGCAATCAACCAAAGTCCTATTGTTTACGCTTTTATCCTTTTTCCCACTAAAGCTCGAGCATAGGTTGCATTCGTCGTCGATAGCTCTGCACAGCATCGAGAGAGTCGCTTTGCCTATAGTCCGACTAGCAGACAACGTTGCAAATTAATTCAATCCTCATGAAAATCAAATGAGTGTAGCGCAACGGAGAAGGATGGAAACGTAAAAACGCAAAAGTCGAAAAATGAAACGATAAAGCGAGCCCTAAAGACCGTAGACAAACAAAACGATAGAAAACTCCGCAAAGCTCTCTACCAAGTGGGCAAACAAATTTTGCCAATCTCTGACTTAGCTTTGTGCTATTTGAACATGAAAATTTCTGCCAAGTTAGCGCAATTAATCTTCGCCACACGTTAATTAGTGCCATTGGGATTAACAATGCTATAAATGTAGACCGAACAAGGATATAGAGTGTGACGCGGAACATTCAATGGGAACTCTGCTATTTGCTTGGTCGCGCAGTTCCACAAGTGGTGACAGGATGAAGATACATGCTATTATAAGCGAATCATTTATTTATTCACTATTAAATTGATATACACACGTTGCAACAATGACTATGCGAGCATTGAAAATTCAATTAAAACACTTGGCTTGCTGCCGATAGTCTAAAATGAAACATCTGCCAATTCGTTGCTATGTTTCCATTTAATTTATCAACTAAGCGAAAATTTGTTAATTGAACAATTCACCATTTTTACTACATCAAATTTGCTGAATCGATTAATTATGAAGCACAGAATAAAACATGCTTTCCCAACAAAAAGCCAATCTGTAGGGTTTAAATTCTGTACATCAACAATTATTTTTGATCTAGGTTTGCGAAAACTACGTTGATACACTTTCATTGAATCAATTTCTGTTATACTTCTCATAATATATAATTTTATTTTAACATTTAATACTTTTTTGGAACCAACCAAACATGATGGTTGATTTCAAAAAAGTATTAAACATTCTTATGGTGATAATGGTCAGAAATCTATCAAATGCAATTCTACTAAGTTTCACTCCTTAGGATTTACGTCTCGTTATCAAGGACTAGTTTCATTCATTGATGAGATTTGTAAATGCCCAATATACAATGAGTCGTCTTAATATTGATTGAGATTGTTTGTATAGTGAATTTGGAAGGCGAATTATTTGATTTTTTTTTTTAAATAGGAGATCGCTTTGTAATAGTGTTTAATTTTAACGCTTTCACTACTACAAAAGCAACTATAGTCATCCAATACAGGATGGCAGCTAAATACAATGGCTGATTGCAGTCACCTACCAGAAAAATTGAACGATAATCGAAAAATAATAATTTATCGTGTAAGTCGAAACACAATCTAATTAAAAATATGTTGGCAATTTATATAATCATAAAAATTTAATTTTTGGACGAAGGGAATTGGCAGTTAACACTACAGATTCCCTTCGATTCAAACAAATACCATGATGCATTAAGGGCCATGTCAAAAACTTACATTCTAAAATTTTTTCGATGTCAGTCGAGTAGTATGAGTATTTCATAAAATTTAGAGCCGAGTGTCGAATTATAAATCTAGTGAGAATCAATTTCATTATGGCTGTTGGACTTTTCCCGAAATTAACTCGGAATAAGATTCTGAAACAGAATCGAAAAAAGCCCCACGAATAATGTAGATACTAGTTTTTGAAATTATTTCATTTGTCGTGAAATACGATATAAAGTGTTGTAAGCCAACTAGGAATTTTAACGAGTTTTAATTCGAGGAGTGGAAGCAAGCTGCAACAATGTGTGCGGAGAAATATATAAGTTCCGATTACAGCTCATTCCAGTCTTTCAAATCATCAGGAGCAGACTGGAGGTATCCAGCTCTAATTCAATACGGCCAGAATCTGCTGATATTGCACCAGAAACGCCTCTTTAGATGTAGCCTGGCATTAGCAAGGCCTAAGCTAGGAATGGCGCGCTATTACGTTTAACTTCGTTCGTTTTTAAAACGACGGAGTTAGTGGTGAATAATTAAATGAAGGCAACTACTTTCAAAAAACGCCTTCTTGCAATTCAACACGTATGCAGTACGGGAAAACCAACAGCTACAGCCTTATAAGTGTTAACTAGTAAAGTCAAAAATTTCTTAGATTAAAGGGAAGCAGCACTTACATTTCTTGACATCAAAGAGGCCTTAGCAATACCAGTCATAATGCAGTGAAAAGAAAAATCAGCCAGAAGCTGAGCCGATGTGTCACGCGTATGCAGATGATATCACCTAGGGAAAATTGGAAGGGACACTGTGTAATATAAAGCAGGAGGCACTTCAAATTGCGAACGGTGCCAGGAGATAGGTTAGATTAAACTCCCGGTAAAATCACACTGATCCCATTCACAAGAAGACGAAATATGAATCGACTATGAATTATTAATCGAAATATGAATAAAGACAGTTTCCAACATCCTACAAAAGCCTTTGAGATAATTTTAAAACTCTCTCTCTCATTTTAACAAATAATTTTATCCAACTCTTCCAACATTGGGAAAGAGCTGACTTTTGTCAGCTGATTCGAAAAAACTCCATTATAAACTGTTCCTAACACATTTTGCAGCAAATAAACATAGGCCACGATTTTCATATGCATATGCTATCGACAATGTGTTTTTCTATTGAAAAAATAATTATGTTTTGACATAACTTTTTGGTATTCTTATTTGTAGCGCATTTTCTATACTTTAATAACTAGAAACTAAAAATATTTGTGAACAATATCAGCGTTTTATCACACAGTTTGAATTGAAAATACTATTTAAATTTGCTGTTTTTTTTTGAAAAAATTTCTCTTCCATCTGCATAGCTTGAGGGTTAACGACGATTACTTAAAGAAGGCTCTAAAATGCAGGGCTCTAAAATGCATGCGATTTTTTGTAAATTGTGTTTTGAAACTAAAATTAGCGCAAAATTAACCACACAAGCAGTTAAATTTTGCACATGTGAATAATCTGTTAGCACAAATAATATTTGATCTTGTCTGCAAACAACTTTTAGAAAATTTAAACTCAAATATTGAGAATTTTGAAACCTCCTCTTTTCAATTCTTTAAATTTGTCATTTATCTGATCTTGATCTGCGTGTTCATGTTTCATTAGAAGGACCTCGACTTTCCGGGGAACAATTCATGTGTTGAATAGATTTATCTTATAAAATCTATTCAATAATTATTTATCTCATTTGGTGTTTTAAGGGTCATACATTTTCAATCAGCCAAATAAAATATCAATAGACTGACTAACAAGATGTAAAAATAACACTTTTAAGGTGTACTTATTCTCTCTTATTGAAACCAAGACACAAATAGTTGAAAGGAACTCTATACTTATAGCTTTTACCCTTTTCATTATAATTGCCCATTCTTAAGTCCGAATTCGTAAAACGTTGCGCTGTAATTGAAATCGAAATTACAATTTTCTCATTTGGAATTGAAATCACTCAACATCATGTGCAATTTACTGAAAAAAAATTTCAATACCCTCCTGATTACACCCAGAAAACAACTCTACACAAACTACATTAAAATTATCATATCAATATTTTTGCAACCCAACAGCCAACCAATTTTCATTTCAATTCATTCAAATTATAATTTCCATATTACATGATTTTTTCCGAAGCAAATATTGGTTCAACTGGCTATCAATTGATTTTATTGTTGTTTCGAAGATTTTTATCGTTTCTGAGAACCGCTATATACTGTCCTCTTTCACGATTTCCCTGTAAAAGTACAATTCGGAAATAACTTGAGTGAATTTCTAAACAAATACCTAACGAATGAACGAATCAACGAAGGAACGACATACGAACGAACGATGAGGAAAAAAGGAGGTAGAAATTTTTAATTCAATAAATGGGATTTTGTGCAAACAATTTTCAGCATTTCTTTCGTCTTTCATTTCTTTTTTCAAAAGCGTACATGCATCTTTTGTGTTTGTCTGTTTGAATGGTTTTTGTCTTAAAGTGGAGGAGCTAGTCCAAGGCCAACATACGGATACCATTGATATTGATGCCTCTGGTTGTTTCTTGATACCCCGAAGCCTCGTCTTACTTAAACGCTTATACAGTCGATTTAACGACAAGTAAGAAAATCATGCGTTCGTAATTAAATCGGTATATGCGGGATCGGGTTAAACTGTTGTGGAACAACCACAAAATCAGAAATTTTCCCGCAGATAATAAAGGGTTAGTTATCATCAATTCAGCATGCGATACTTCAAAAGCTTTAAGTAAATCATAATGCTAGTACGGATATTACCAAGTACATTTTCACTAGTCTGTGGATTTCAATCCTGCAATGAATTCAACCAATGAAGTGCATAGTTGTTCATTTTGCCCAACAACTAAAATATCATTCGAAAGGCTGCTAAACATTTTTTCAAATTTTTCAAAATTTCATGTCAATTTTCAACTTCCCATGAAGCTTCTTCAGAGCTACTCTCCCTACTTTACGCCCTCAATCATTATTTGAATTATTTTATTGATATTTGAATATTTGAATTGAATTTTTCGTCTTTAGTGTCATCTTTTCAATTCAAACAAAATTCCAACAAATTAAAATTAAATATCTTATTTTGTTTTTTTTTATGGGTAAATTATATTTGTCCCTAATCAAGAATCGTTGATTTAATTCACTTTATTTAACCATTATTTGGTGAGAAAATTTTTGTTTTTTGTTAATTTTGCTTCTTTTATCTTTTCAATTTGTAATAAAATTTTACAAAAGATTACTATACTTGAATACTCGGTTTCATAACTTGTCTACGAACAAGACAAATCCATAATCTTCATTCAAAATAATATTATCTACCATTGAAACGAATGTAAACAAAACCGAAAAGCAATCCTTAAAGCTTCACGAAGAGCCAATTCTCTACATACCATTAACCTCCTAGCACTTTAAGAGAATCGCTCGTATATTTTACATATCCTTTATAAGAATGCTACAATCATAAAGCATGCAATTGCTTGTTTACAGAAGAGAACCATCTCTACAAGGATAACGAGACCAAGAGAGCGAAACGTCGCGACTTACATTCACGCACGTTATGAATTATAGGTTCATGAATGGGGAAGTGTATGTTATGATATTGCCATCATATCGCTTCCAAACGGGGTATCCTTTTCGAACTATTATCTCATATAAGATCTGACAGTAAATTGGACACCAATTCAGTTCTGCTTTCGGTCTTCATAAGTTCGGTTCACCCGGAGTTGCTTGGTGAAATATTTTCTCGTGGCTGAAAGTTGTGAAAATTTCTAAATGTTCACTAATTGGTTAACCGGCCCTTCTACGTCCGCAATTTCGGCTCCTCCTAATTTAATAACTACTCCGCCGGATGTCATTCTTGAAGTTGGCCCATCGCATGGTACTCGTTTTATGGCACATAGTGTCCTTTTAGCCATGCATAGTGGATATTTACGGTCGGCATTGCGTTTAGATGAAAATGGTGTTCCTAACCTTGAGTTACCTATATTTTTGGCAAATGTTACCCCGGAACAATTCGCACCACTATTTACATATATGTATACTGGCTATTTGGATTTAAATGTTGAAAATATATTTGGTGTTCTTTTAGCCACCCACGTTTTACATATGCCGCGAGCGTTGGAAATTTGTAGGTAAATGTTCAAAATAACTTACAATCAAAGTGTGCAAAAACTTACATTAAGTTACAAACAAACTTTAAGCAGTTCTGTTTGCAGCGAAACATAATTGCTTCAAATTATTTTACAGGACATTTTTAGCACGTACACAATCAGAAGGATATTTGAATAGTGGTTTCCTAGCTCAACTTGCTGAATCAACATCATGTTCAAAAAGTCCTAGCTCATCCAATGTGAAAGTTATTCGACCAATTGCTAGTAAACCTTCTATACCAAACATTGGATTTATTGTTCCGCCTATGCCTCACGTATCATTACCCACCACTGACACACCTTTTCGGAGCTTCAACAGTCAACAACCTGAAATAAGTAATAAGTCGCCGCCACCCAACAACATTACCAATCAGGCAACTGCCTCTCCGGTAAAAGAGCCTTCTAAGCCACTTAATACGGCTAAAGCTAACCCCCAAAACAAAAGATTTTCCAAACCTGCGAAACATTTACCTGCTGAAATCCCTAAAATAAGTGATTCTGAAAAACTAACTCAAGTGAGAAAAGAAAGTGAATGTGACAACAAAATCATTATTGATGTTGCGAGCTGTGATGGTCCTGTAAGATTTCAACGGGTTCTCAACGATGCTTACGGCCAAACACCGTCGGAAAATGCTGTTACTGGCCCTCAAAGAACTCATAAAAGCGTGTCTATTTCATTCCATCAACAAATGGCTAAGAATATACGTCAACAACAATCTAACGAAGCCGAAAATTCTGACACCAAATCGCAAAAACAACCGGCGGGCGAATTGTTCAACTGTGTTTATTGCAAGCATACGTTTAAATCTCAATACTGTTATCAAAAACACGCTAAGCGCCATCTTAATCCCCTTTCGCTTGACATGGCAGCGACGGGAACTGCAAAAGCTGAGAAAATTTCTGTTCATTTGAAGGATGTCAAACGTGAAGTGAGACCATTAGACATGAATGTTCAGTATTATCCTTGTAAAACTTGCGGAAGTAAGTTTCCAAGTTATTACTTTGTACACAAACATCGGAAGCTATGTCATGCGAATGAAGAAAGCAATCAATGATGCAATTCCAACCGACTTGTAAAAAAAGAAACCAAACATATCAAAACTGAGAAATATTAGATATAACAGCTACAAGCCAGCATCTTCAGAGAGATTACTACGGATTATCAGAAAAAAGTATTTATTAAAAGAAGTCTTTTTCCCAGCCAAAATGCGAGTAATTTGCTCGTCATTAAGACTACAATATGTTAGTGACTTTAAATGATCAATAAACATATCTGGAAATTTGTTATTTATGTTAGCTTTCAAAACTTTTATCTTGTGAAATATAAATTCAATTATGTGAACCTCGTTTTTACGTTTTCATTTAATGCAGTGGAAACTAAGATTGTTTTATATTAAATGGATGCCAAGAAATTGCATCATGCTTTTTGCAGTACTATGGTATGGTTCTGAAGTTTGTAACCTCGCTTTAACCGTGGGTCATCACAAGCATTGAAACTTGATACTTGAATATCAACAAAATATTAGAGACATTACAACATATCTTTTAAACAACGATTCAATTATTTTTTTTATCAATTCGCTAGCAATTCCACTGAAATTATTTTAGAAAAAGATGTTTTCTAGAGCGTTCAATGACAAAAGAAAGCGCTTACAGAATGAATGTGCTCTTCAAGTAATTCGATCTCATCTTTTTGAATCCTTAAGCTCGTTCTATTGGTGAGATTTATAGAAGTTTTAAGCCTCAAAACACTCACTGGGTGTGGGTGAATGTGAACCTATACCTAACTTACTTTAGTTATTGATCAGATGTTGAATTGGTTCCTCAGAGCACTGAGTTCTAATGAACTCATTCGAGTCTTGCTCTGTTTGAAGAATTACTTTCCTGCAATTTCTGCGGAAAACAAGTAAATTTTTATAAGAGTATAATATTGTCATAATCTAAATTCTAAAGCGGTGGACGACTGTAAATAAACGGGTTATTTTATTAAGGCTCCGCAATTTTGTAGTCATTGTGGCAGACGAAGTTACATTGCCTTTCAGCTCCTTCTGGTCTAGCCTTGATTGCTCCAAAGGCATGTCCTGGCTCTCTTGAATTGAGCTCAATGAGAAGAGTTAGTGGCAGAGAGTACATATTATAGATGCAGTTATGAATGGAAAGCTAAAAGATCATGTACTTAGGTACTAAGGGAGGTATTGCAAGCTACGATAAGTAACATTATTGCGACAGCTTAACAACAAACCTAATGCACAGGGATGAATAATTCAAACCCCTTAAACATGTTCGACCATAGATAATATGACTAATCTCAGCTTAACATCGTATCGAAACTAATGAACTAATAGTGTGCTGAAAAATATTTTGCTTCTAAAATTTTTATCTTTATAAATTTTGTTACTTTTGATGTGTTTTTATGATAATCGCAGCAACAACTCTACTTTTTCAGCAACCTTGCAAAAGTGCGCATGGAATTTGACACATTATGTTTTAGTTGTTGCTTATGCAGCCTTATGATTTCCTCACAAAGAAGGGTTAAATGCATAATGTGATAATGGGACATACATCTAGGAAGACAAACAAATAAGCATAACTAAGAATCCTAACTACTCTTACCACGTTCAAAGTTCATTCGAATGAGCTTCAAATCAATTGGTGAAGTTAATACAGTAATCTTCGTCAATTTAAGTTTTGATTTGTTTGTTACAATGACGAAGTATTATCTTAAACACACATGCAGTTTGCATTCAGGGCTTCTTTCCACATTCCGAAGCAAAGTAGTTTTCTCAGTTTATTTGTATTTTTTTATTTATTATACAGGTGCTGGCATAACCTGATTCTCAGTGAGCAACTCTACATTTCAACTTATAGTGAAACCTCCGGCAAAAAAGGAGTTTTGGTTCCAGAATTCATGTACATGGACTGCTGATTGGTCAAAATCGGTTTGCGGGAGAAAATCGATCAACATAAGTATTTTCACTAAAAGAATAGCGAAAATATATTGGATATAGTTATTTGTAAATATTTTATTATTTATATTATCAATTTTAAAACCAAGAAGGAAGTGTGATCTGATTTGTATACTTGCACATCAAACGTAAATTTTTTTTGGGAAGCATGGAAATAAATGTTGCTTTTTCTGAAAACAAGTCTCAAGCTGGCATTTCAACGAAGTGCTTAGCTCGCTCAGATTACAGCAGCATATCTTAAAAATGTCAACAAATTTAAAATAACATTCAGATCGTTATGACAATTTTGGAATTGTTGATATACTAGCGTTTCAAATCCATCGGTTATTAGGATTTATACGCGGTTGGTAGAGATCATATTATAATCAAAAACTAATTGTACATTAAGCATTGGAAACTTTCAGACGCCAACTATCAAATTTTACGCCAAAAACATTGTTTACAAAACACCTTTACAATCATTACAAACAGTGTTTCAGTTTTTTCTTCAAAAGGCATAAGAGTCAATATAGTCCAATGATTAGATTCCTTCTTTTAAAAGAATGAGTAATGTTCCATCCAAATAGATCCAATTTATGGCAAATTTTCTAAGAATTAGAATTAACAACACTGAGAATAACGTTCTAGACGCGAGCTGTTTTCTTCTACCTGCTCCAGCCGATCTATTGTCGTCTTTTATATATCTTACAACACTGTGTACGAAATCATACACGCTTTCTCTTTTGCGACCATACAACATTACATTAGGTTTTTCCTGATAGCAGCATGCCCTTTTCCGGCTTCGTTAATTTGTAGTCTCACCTGCTTTACTTGTCAGTATAGAGGAACATAAACGGAGGCTAATTCAATATGTGCAAGCAATAATTGTCGCTTTAGCTCTAGTAGCTCCAGTATCAACCGAACTAACGAAATTTGGAGCTATTTTAAACTGCCCTGGAGTTAAAGGCATCAATCAGTTTGTTCGGATGTGTGATATCAGCGACATTTACATAAGTTTTTGGTTCAGTTTTGCTAGGATGCCGTAACACTCAAGATTTTGTCCAGTATGCTGTCGTATATTTGTTTGAAGTCCGTGCAATTTTCAGTAAACATCGATATTGAACTCCCAATAACTTTGAAAGATTCGCTTGACCGTGAACAATTAATTCGTGTTCGATCTTTTGCGTTTTGTAAGTTTCTAATCGCAAAATTTTCCTCATCCAGCATCACACATTTTCTGAAGTACTTTAAGCATTGGCAGGTTTGAATAGTTGATAATTGAATAGTTTTTTAAATCCCTCCAGTTCTTGTGATTTACATTTTACTTTTAAAAAAATCAAAAACCATCAGAATCATCACTTTTATCGTAATTGCATTTTACAACGATTGAAATGTTCATGGATGAAAACTAAAATAAACATTCGAAATAAACTCTACACCATGCGAATGAATCGAAAATATGTACATATCGGCATCGAATTAAAAAAATTTATTGATCACGCATGATATCAATATAAATTGTAATTGATATCAAATAAAATGCAATCCATCGAGACGTTAATCCAATTTATGATGGACGCCTAAACCAACGAGCTCAATATACCATTCACATATGTTAAAAAAGTACACCTTAAGCCCGACATTCCACACCTACTCTCTTACTGAAATCTCAACCACTTTTCCCTTTTCGCATCTGTGCGACAAACCAAACCAACCAATCATAATGGGGGTGGTCCATAAATAAAACAAATCAACTTTTTTAATTAATCGACACAATTTGTCTACATGAATATTTTAAAAATTGAATTCAATTAACTTGTCCCTAGGGACTTTACAGAAGCTACAGTTAGCTACAGCGAACGTCAAAAACGGATAAGGGGTCGTAGCATATAACCAAGAGGATGGTCCAGGCGCCCATCAATTCCATCGTAACATCATTTCAATTTTCGTTGCTTATTTTTTATGTGCCCGAGCATTTTATTTGGATTTTTTACAAGTCCATGAACTCAAATAAAAATGTAATCGTTACTCAGTGGCCCTTATTTAAAATTTTTAACTGTGCTCAACAACCCGCGTGGCACAGGATACGAAGGAAAATGCAAGCGATTCGTATCCTCTCACTCGAATGCCGTCCTTACAGATAAATTCTGAACGTTGCATGGTTGTGTATGCTTCCTGCCCATATACATCCTCAATTATTTTTAAATATTTTTTTTAACGAATATCGCATTGAAACATTAAATTCTCTATCAATTCACGGAGTACTGATAATTAATTCAAAGTAAACATTCTCGTTCATAGCGCTAATGTTACTTACCTTTGCTGCTATCCACAGTACTCATGTCAGGTGTTTTCTCGTTATTTACCAGCATTGATGTTTGATTTGAGGATGAATCCGAATCCAATCGGGTTTTCTTCGGTTCACTAAAATTATAAGAAAGTTACAAAATCTATTAGAAAACATATTTTACTCTTCTGTCTATTTATAAGATAGTTTGTATGATTGAATGTTCCTTCATCCAAAATCCCGGAATTCGTCTTTCAAAATTGATTCCGAAACACCGCACCCTCCCTTAAATCAATCTATCTATCATAGCAACGTTCTACTCGCGTTAGCTTCAGATTTTAAACGAACACTTCAAATATTTGTTTATGTTCATACGCTTTGCATTTATCCGCAATTTAATGAAAATCGAAATTAAGTTAATTCTCAAAGTGGATTTTCAGAAGCTTCCTATGTTTAATTTTATGTCAATTGACTAATGAATGAGAGATAATTCGATTGTAATATGTTAGACCTGAATAGTTTGAAAACATTTGTGATTTCGATAGCATTAAATAATTAATAAAGTTATTTAATTAATTAATTGTATGCAATCGTAAAAAGTAAAAGATTGAGAGGACAGTTTTATTCAAACATGATGTCCACTTATGTTATTATTTTTTTATTCAAAGGAAGAAATTCATGAATTTCAAAGAATTACACGAGATTTTAGATTTATAAAAAACCGAAACTGTGTGTGTATAATTTAAAACACTCTAATACTTCAAGTATTCGCTCAATATTTTAACTGTAGTTTGTTACATGAAAATACCCCACCTAAATACTTCTTGATCGTACTTTAGTAACAAAAATCTACCCGCGTTATATGAGAATATAGTACGAAATATAGAAAATTTCAGACACATGCAATATTTTGCGGAACACGATTCGACTTTTGATTAAATTTTTCATGTTCCACAAAATTCAATTACAGTTCAACTATAAATTATTCGAATAATTCAATTCAATTCAATTTCAATGCATTGAAATACGTTACAAAGGCACTACGATAAACTAAAAAGTTGTTTCATACTTTGGAGAAAGTGGTTTTATTGTCCAATTTTATGAATTTTTAAGGATCGATGCAATGATTACTATTAGAAATATAAAAGTAACGAATATAAATCCAATTCAACAAACGTGATTCAACGTCATTTGCTATAAAGCTTCTAACACATGAAATGGTTAAGCTTAGCAAATCCAAACAAAATGACACAAATGCTATTTGCTTCATTCAACAGTGCTGGAATAGTGGGGAGGATGAGGACGAATAATTATAACAGTAATTGTTAGTGACTTAAGAATTAAAGGTGATCTTCTCAAGATTTACGAAATAGCTAGTGAAATGCAAAAGCATCATTCTAGCATATTTTGCATCATCACGGACCATCTGAATATTTGTTAAATTATATAAGGATGAAAGTTCATGTTATTATTTTTTTGGGCTAGAACAAAGTATTGGCAATGACTTCATCTGTATGCCTGACAATGCACAACTCAGAAATAGCACCCTCTGATGAAATATCACTGGTATCCCATGGCCTAGTATCGATTAACATTCAGATACAGATTATAGTCTATACGATATAGAATTATGGTCAAATAATAAGGTCTACTGCAAACTCAGACGTAAGCATCGTATAGCACTTCAAATTAGTTGATTCAACCAGTAATGTCTCCGAACGAATATTCCGGACTACATAAACATGAAGAAATTATTCACCAAAGAGTAAATAATTTTAGATCAAAAAAGATTTTATATCAGCCGAAAGAGTCGGGATCAAGCAAGATGAATGAACATGTTTCATTAGAAGTGACACAATATTACTTTTCAATGAAAGTGTTACTTTTGAAAAACTCTGAAACTCTATGCAATAAAATTGAGGTAATAAATGAGCATGCTCAACATTACATTTGTCCAATTATTTGTAAAAAAAAAAAAAAATAGGTAAAGCAGAAACACAAACTGATGAATCAACTTTTCATAATTCCCTTTTCCCCTTGTACAAACTGAAAAAATATTTGAGCAAATAAAGAAAAGGTTTCCTTTTAATTCTGTTATTTTTTTATTTTCGAAACATTTATAGTAGAAATCGTTTATCTTTAGCGAATAGCCGCTGAAGAAAATCGAATTCGGGAATAAAAGAATCATAAAATTAAAAAGAAGCCTTTTTTCTTGCGTATTTTGTGAAATGAGAGCTATTACAAATAATGAAAAAAATATTTAATTGCATTACTGAACTATAACTGATGAATTGTACTCGAATAGAGATATTTGTATATATACTATTACGCATATCCAAATTTACATGATATACAAGTAACTATAGAGAGATTTACAATTGCACAGAGTTTTAAACAAAGATAGTAACGAAAGATAATAAAGAAAATTCCACCATCCCTATCTTTCATCACCGTATCTCATTACCCCCCAAAAAAATCTTTGATTTTATAGAAAAATGATCTTAACATCCTCGACAGAGCACCACAAATAAAATTTAAACATTCCTTAACGATATCTAAAAGGACATCAACAAATTGACGTAAATTTTTAAATTTTGACATGATAAATATGGACCTGACAGCTCCAAAACTCTATGGTCTTTCACAACAAAAAACATTCCACAACGGCCAGTTGTTTCATTTGTAAAAAGCCTTTCGATTCAAATGATTTTTTCTATTCGTTTCTTATAAACAATCAAACAAATTATGAAAAATCAACCGTATTTGAGACTTTAAAATAAGTAATTGAAAACTTTTTTCCATTTATAGTCTGACGGTGTTCGGTCATATCAAAAAGTATCCACGGGTTTTTTGTACATTTTTGAATAGAAATTTTATTAAGAAACCTTTTTAATCAAATAAACATTCGCTATGTTTAATAACATTACGCCTTCGCCGACCACAACCGAGGTCGTCATTCTGATCAGAAAGTAGATCCCCAGAGTTATACCCATCCGGATTGGCGAAGAGACCATCGAGCCCAAGAAGATGATCAAATAGCTTGGCATTATGATTGACTCGAAGATGAGCTTCTTCGATCAAATCATAGCGTCGGCGAACAACGCCGCAGATGGAGTATCGGCGCTCAGCCGTCTAATTGCTAACATTGGGGGACCCGTCGCGACCAGGAGACGCCTATAGATGAGCGCGGTGGAGTCGGTGCTGCTATACGGCTCCGAGGTTTGGGCTGAAGCTCTCAGTAAGGAGTTGTACCGGAGGCGACTGATGCAGGTGCAAAGACGAGGTGCTCTGCGGGTTACGTCTGCATACTGCACTGTCTCTGAGTCAGCAGTGCTGGTCATCGCGGGTACGACACCTATTGTGCTCCTTGCTAAGAAGAAGAAGATAGTAGAGAGGCTGCTTCACACGAGGAGAGAAGAAGCACTCTTGCTCTGTGGCAGGAAGAGTGGGTAAATGAAACACGGGGCAGGTGGACTGCGCGCCTAATCATGGGACCTGGAGCCATGGCTCAACCGAAGCATGGCGAGACTGATTACTACCTGACACAGCTTCTCAGCGGACACGGGTGTTTTCAGTCTTACCTGCACAAAATGGGAAAGTCACGGTCCCCTGACTGCCTGTTTTGCCCGGGGATTGCGGATGATGCTTGCCACACCTTTTTCACATGCGAACGGTGGGTGAGACAGCGTGTACATCTCAGGGAGAGAATAGGGGAGATCTCTCCAGATACCCTGGTGGAGAAGATGCTGGTGTCTAAAGACAAATGGAACTGTGTGTCGCACTACGCTCGGGCGGTTCTCACTATGAAGAAGGACATCGTCGATCGGCTGTCGGCGCAGAGGGAAGAGGGCTCACTCAGTAATCCTTCTCCTTTCTGTCCATCCCTGCTGAGGGAGTGATCTCTCCAATCCGAAGGTGCCAATACCCGGGACTTAAGAGGCCTAGTCCGAAGTAATGTGACAAACAGTTCCAGGCTAGGTTCTCGATGTGACAGAAGAGGTGTTTAGTCGGTAGTTCAGTTGCTGTGTGCCACTGGGAGTCCGACACTAAGGGCGTAAATAGCCTTCACCTCCCAACCAAAAAAAAAACATTTCGCCTTTCTTTGGGTTGCTTCTCAATCCAATCGGTGTAGAATTTGAGTAGAGTTGGAATTTTAGAATTTTTCTAAAAGTGTAGAAAAAGCACGGTCAAGCAATTTTCAGCGGGTCCTCGGTCATTGAATTTTCACCGTTGTCATTTTTGGGGATTTTCAAACACATGATAGTCAGACTGCGCAAAGTCCGGACTAAAAGCTGGATGCATTAAAATTCCCAATCAAGTTCCTCCAAGTTGTTCTGAGTCATCAGAGATATGTGTAGCCTGGAATTGTCATGATGGAATCCAAGCCAAAAAGAACTTTCTTGATGGCCATTTCTGGTCGCTTCAATCAAGCAAAAGCAAGAAAAAAATAACAAAACCTCGTTTGCCGCCAATTGATGTTTTGAAATCGTTATTAAATGATTACTGTCACTTGATCATGAACGCTTCCGCTGTATTTTCTTGTACTGAATCCACTTTGCATTTCAAAAATGATTAAATTGCCATTGCGTTTCTTCGTAATTCGGTTGAGCAAATGTTTTTGTTGTTAATTCACGTGAAATCCAAACATCTAGCGTCTTTGAATGGCCTGCTTTCTGTAAATGATTCCAATTTGTCACATATTTCATATTCAGTGTCTCCGTTCTATCTTGTCATTTTCTGTGATCCTCTTGTTCTAATTCACAGGCATTTTCAATGACTGGGCGACCAGACCAAGGCGTATTAATAATATTGAAACCTGAATCGAAACGAGTAAATCACACCTGGGATTGGCGCTAACTTACAGCATCTCCTACGTAAACATTACAATTTCTTCAGATATGTCACTCATTTTCAAATCAATATTACTTTTCTCGTTAGCGACAATTTATACAGCTGTCTTCACACAAAGTATCGACTGAAATGTCACCTTTTAAACATGTGTTCGTTTGAGATACTTGGACCAGTGTGACAAGATTTGTAATAACAAACGTCTTTTTGGATCTAAAAATCGATGTTTTTTATGACCAAATGACCAAAAAAAATGGTTGTTAGTAGTTTAATTTTGCCGAACATAAGTAAATGATTTCATCGGTCAATATTCATTCATCTGACTCAATAATTCTTTCCTGACCATTTATTCAAAACATCTATTATAAAGTTCGTTCTCAAGTTTAGCTGAACAATGGTCACGTTGCTTTTCATGGATTGAAACATCAGATAGCTTGAAGCATACATCTTTCAAAAGACAAGATTAATAAAAAAAATTCTTCAGACATATATTCGTGAGTATGCTAGGTAAGAAAATAATTTCTTGAAATGATTATTTCTCATATCCTTAAATTTCCATTTAGAGTAGCGTCAACTTTAATATAGTTCGTAGCATGCGAGGTAGATAGATTCTTAGTTTAGGTAACATAAGTATTAATTAGTAGTTTAAACATACGTTAAACACAACAATTGACCTATCAAATGTATGTATCATAGATCTTTATAAAAGTAAATCACTTACCTCGCTTCACAACTATCTGCGCTGCTGGGACGGG
The DNA here is from genome assembly GCA_954870665.1 of Stratiomys singularior. Classification (NCBI taxonomy): domain Eukaryota; kingdom Metazoa; phylum Arthropoda; class Insecta; order Diptera; family Stratiomyidae; genus Stratiomys; species Stratiomys singularior. Next base: position 64,750,899 of record OX940881.1, read on the forward strand.
GTCGCACACCCAAACTATTCAAATTCGATTTTTCATCGCTACTAAGTGTTGCTACAGCTGGTGATTTCCTTTCTTTGTCATTGCACAGTGACTTGCCATCATTCAAATTTACTACAGCATTTGTTATCACAAGTTCGGTCTTCAGACCATTAAAAGTGGGCATAGTCGGCGTCGGGGTTGGCAAGGAATTTGCATTTCCTGTCGCAGCAGCCGTTGACGATACTTCCGTCACTACTTCCGCACCAGCCGAGTTCAGAGCCGTATTACAGTTCGCAGTGCTATTTCCACTAGCGGTGCTCGTGCTAGATACAGAAAGGTTTGCGCCATCGCTGTTGCTGGCTATAAATGCGCCTTCACTGGACAGCGGTTGTTGCTCTAGAGTCGCTGCATTTTCTGTCGAGTTCACAGTTGGCGCAAGTTCCTTGCTCGTGTCTAGGCTACCACTAGCAACGGCACCATTCGCAGACTGCCCGGCGGTTGCTTCAGCTCCACCACTCGTACCGAAGGCACCGATTCCAGCCGATCCCATATTTTTTGAATTGCTAATCGCTCCAGATGATGAACTAGACGTAGTTACCGTGGCGCATGCAGAAACCAACGTTGTAAGCGATGTATTCCCACTGTTCACCGTCAAGCCAGTGGATGTCGGCGACGGGGCCGAAGACATTGAGGAAGCTGCACTTGTTCCGGCCGTCACGCCCGAACTTCCCGTTAGTGTTGCTGCAACCCCACTCGAAGATGCGCTCGTTGGAACCGAGCTAATGCTTACTGAAGTTCCCCCGGCGCCCACAGCTGTTCCAACTGCTGTCGATTGTGCGGCACGGTCGCGACCGCCAGTCTTTTGTTGTTGCTCACGCTGCAGCCGAGTAGTGACACCCGTCGTTAACGAATCAACGATACACTGCGCCTGGGCCTGTTGCGCCTTTTGCGGGTTTCGTGAGCTGCGAGTTCGTTGACGCGACTTTCGAAGCAACTGCTTATAGTTTTCCGTCTTTTTGCTGAGGTAGTAGTAACGAACACAATCTTGCGCAGACTTACGGTCTAAACTTGCTGCAATTGCACCAAAATTCTTCGGATGCTGTAGGAATTTCTCCTTGAATATTTCCTTCTCGCCTGTCGTCCACATATTCAGGTTTTCACTCTCTTTGTAATCAGCCACCATGTCCTCCAGGTAGCCGTTCTCATTTGAGTAGACACAACGACGTTGTCGTGAGTCATACATTGGGGGTGGTATCACAGCGTACGAACGCATCTTTTTGTCCTCCATCGCCTGCAAATAGTTCATGCGTTAGTTAAACTTTCATATGTTGGAAATTCAAAAAAAAACGTCACACACACATACACAAAATGCAAATTACGAAACATAATTTACTACTGATAAAAATAGGGAATTGTAACGATAACGCACACGGTATTATTAATTAATTACTCATTTAGACTTATTGGAAACCTGGAAATCTCGAAACCACCCAAAACTCTTTCGTGTTCTTAATTAAATATAATCTCAATCCAATGGCAACGTTCATTGACACAATAAGCTCAGAATCATGGTGCAACTATCTCATTTAGAGAATAAAAGTTCACGCAAAGAGAATTTGATCCGAAACGCGTACCTGAAACTAAAGTCTGTTAAGAAATAAGTTCCAGCCCTTAATCCGAAAAAGAACAAGTTAAAGGGAGTTAAAGACAATGAAGGCAGAAGATCTTTTGAACAACTGAACCAAGTTGGAAGAAGGAACAGTTCAAACGAAACGATCCGCAAATCTTTACAATTTTCAACTGGAAGTGGATTATTTTTCTATTATTCTCGCACTTTTGGTCTTGCAAACAGAACATATTTAGGTACCCTTTTCCTGATACGATCAGCAGAACTGTTAACCATCAAGAAATCCCTATAAGATCCCCACTAACGAATGAAGAACGTAAATCCTCACATTGTCATCGACCAAACGACCAGCACTTTTGGAATATATCCAGCACCATTTAGAAGTATGGCTGTGCAAACAGGAGTCGAACGTCTGGAGCAAGCGATCAGTCAACAAGAGAACTAAAACAGCATTTAATAGGCTTGAATATTTTGTATTGCCACTGAAACAGAGGCCGAAAATCCTGAATCCTCAAAAAAGTAGGCTCGATAGCGTATGGTGAGTACAGTTTGGCAATGTCCGCAAGATACGCCTGTGGAGTTGCTAACATTCTGTTGAAAGACTAGCTTTCTTGTCAAATAATAAATATGCCTGAAGCCAAGCAAATCCTTGTCTTTATTTTCAAAGATGTATCTGCTTAAAAGGCTCTAGGCTCAGAATCGAGGGCACAATAAATTTTAAAGGTTCACGTGCAATACTCCTTGGTCGTCTTTAAGGGCAAATTCATCTAGATTCCAATTCATGAATCATATCAAGCCTGCTTTCATTGCGGATAATATAAAACGTTACCAAATGCATGTTATTCGTACATGTGACTAGATAGTCTTGGATAGAATAGCCTCTTTCCACTCAAGTTACATAAACTAGAATAGACCACACTTTATATCTTCCACTCAAGGTATATAAACTAGAATAGACGCCAGATTTATATTGCAACGGCTAACCTTTTTGAAGTCATACGCCACATAGAAAACGAGGTGAGTCCTGATTAGACTGCCTACATGTGAAAATCAGTAATTAGACGATGGATGATTGAGGTTGTCTGAAACGATACTATATCCTAGAGTAATGCGTAAACGATCCAGGTTGGGTTTCAGCTTCAGACAAAACATGGACGCAGTTTTTGAGACTTTGAGACGTTGAATAAAATTTAGATAAAATGCCTTCTTTAACGCAGAAAAGAATGTGAATTGGAGAGTTCAACTGAATTAAAATTTGTTTATTCTACAGGTTTAATTAATGACAAAAAGCGTTGTGCCCTGCTGACAATACAATCCAAATGAATATAGGAAGCTCGACGCTTGATACAACATGCTACACGCCATTTTAAACCAATAGCTTTCTATTGGAAGCATCTGTTGTTACACCAATGAAATGTTAATAAATGCCTTGAGGAAGGATAAATGCCCGACTAAGAGGTGAAATGCCCAAGCATTCCCACCGAACTAGCAAAGCCTTATGAGGACCATATTAGACAAAAACAAATAGAGTCATATCATGAACGCCTAACTTGGGTCATATATGGGACACATGGTAAATTAGTTGATTCTATGGTGATAATACTCCACTGCAGCCTTCGAAAGGTTATTGTATCCTTGTTTCTGATGTAACCAGAACAATTCAGCCAGAACAATCTTACTAACTTTGAGATGATACTAACTAATATTTCGAGTGGATTGCCAGTTACTTCAATCATTAGCAACTAGTGTTTCGTTTCTATGTTGTCTTCTGTTGGTTAAGTCAAGGACTTAACCCACTCACCAAGAATAAAATAGTAACTACTTCTTTTTTCCAGAAGGTGCAGAAATCACAAGTTAATCTCATCAAACAAATACTTTTCTCCAATACTTACGAACGTGACCCTTCATATAACCTTACAAGATTCCTCAAGAGAGTTCAATTGTTCAGATTTTAAGTAAGTTGGACATTTGATACATAAGTTGGACATTTGATACAGAGGAGATAATGTTACCCCATATAGAATTGGCTTTAAAAGTTCTCTCTTGACGACTTCTAACGGTATACAAGTTGCTATCGTATAAGCATCATCAAGGTTTGAGCCTTGGTTGGCAATTAGGTTACCCCTTCATTTCCCTCTACATTCTAATACATGAGAATTCAGAAAATAGGTCAGTGAGGTCCCTACAAGTGGTTCTGTTCCTACAAGTGGTCCCTACAAGTGGTTCAATGCAACTGCGTTGCATGATTCCACGTATAACATATCGTAAAAAAAGGATCAAGTTTCAAATTGGAAATAAAATGCGAAGACCTATGCAATTAGAAATATAAATTTACAATGCAAGAACCAAAATAAAACCAAGTCGAAACCCTAAAATTTGTTTTTGCATAATTTGATTCGTATTGTATAAGTTTCAAGTAATAATAAAGATTATATTTTACTGTACGCCATCAAGTAATGCAATTCATTTAGCTGATATTAACAGGAAATAAAAGGAAAAAAATGAAAAACTGTCCTTGACAATCAATGAAACTTTTTCCACGTAATTTTAATATGATATGAAATGGAATCTTGGGAATAAATGCTGTCAAGAAGAGAGAGAGAAATATATAAATCGATGTTTTTTTAATTCCATTTCAAAGTTCGTTTATAACAATGCATTAAAATAATCAAGGAAGCTTTGTCGAATTGCACATCCCTGCAATTCGACCAAGGCCACGACCAACCAATTTACCCATAATGAAGGGGTTTAAGAGATCTAGATTAGACATTTTTAGAAGACGTTCTCTGATAGCAGCAACACTAAAATAGGACTGAAATCTCTAAAAAATATACGAATTTGAGGCATATAACATTCGAAATTTGCAGTCCGCAGGGGTTGGAGACAATGCGGAAGGGTGATCAATAGTTTAGATCTGAAGCAACAACATTACCCTTTTCTGTGGGCCCTACAAAATCACACTGTTATAGTAGGTTTAATAATGGCAATCTGATTACAAGGCTCCAGAAAGACAGAGTTCGGAAGTCGCAGTCAGATAACTATCAACGTCTCACAAAATAAGTAGCCTATCTTAGCTGAAAGGTACTGGTTATCTGACTGGTTGTCTGAAGTTTACATCGTTGCAAACGCAAATATATGTCGAATATTTTCGCTTTTTCTTTTCAGTAGATGATTAAACTGCAATGAAAACTTAGTAGAGTGTAAACAAATCAAACAATAAAGAAAGAAAAGTAAGCAATAAAGAACATTCATAAAGAGAAAATTGGATACCGATGCTAACTTCAGATACCTCTGGTTGTGCATGGTACCCTCGTTTAAAAGAACTGTGAAAATTGGCCTTTTCATGGCGGAAACCAACGTTGACCTGTCAATTCAAATCCTGCAGTCATAACCTCAGCCTAGCGTGATGATTGTAGTTCGCACTGTAAGCCTCTGTGATGCCAGTTCTAATCTTAAATTGTAGAGTGACTCGCAGCCCCGTAGTTGATTAAGCTTTGAGCCGCATTGAGAAAGTTAGCACCCGAAAGATCGATTTATATGACTGAATCATATTCCTGGACTAATATAAATCAGTTTCTAAAGACGACACCAACTACGAATTATAACCAATGGGTCAAGTTTTGCAGCCCAGAAATGACGTGAATAATCGGAAATTCGAACAAAATAATAGACGCAAAGTTACGATCAAATATCTGAAGTGTGTAGAATGAGCTGCTCAAGGATGCTCTACTTAAAAGTTGGAGTAAGCCGGGAAGAGCAGGTGTATTCAAATTGGCAAGCATAAACGATTAGTTAGTATACTTCGATTAACTTAGTTGATCTATTTGTTACACAAATATGATTAATTAAAAATTTATAATTTATACATATATAACTCAGTGGATTATGACTAAATTCCTCGAGAAAGTGATGTAAATTACGATTGGAGACAATCACGTTCTAACAATTTGGTGCCGAGACCCTATAGACTAATGCTTCAGAGCTCTGGGGACAGCCAGTATGATAGTCCTTTATATTGGCTTCGCGTGTAACTTTTAAGAAGAACGCCTTATGGTAGTGAAGATCGATACTAACCTCTGCACGTTGATCAAAAGCTTGGAGTTTTTGCTAGACTGCAGATAAAAGATACCGTGGTACATGTTTGTCTTAACCACGAGTTTGCAAGACTCATGACTTGTTATTGTAGGCTAGAAACTGAAGGCTTTTGTGAATCGAATCACTTCGGTTTTAGATTCGAGTACCGGATAGTAACGTTGAGTCCGGGCAATTTTTTTCGGGAACACAGCGCTGTAATCGTTGAATATAAGCATCAGATAACGGTGTTTAATCCGTAAATCCAACCTTGTTTACAGAAAGCGTAGAGTTAGGACAAAAGTTGGTATGGGGCTACCTTTTACCATTCTTTCGAGCAAGAGTCTAATTCTGAGTCCTCATACGTTGAGAGAAGTAGCAAGCAAAGGGAGGATAGTAACAGAAAATGAATTGCATTATCTTAAAATTCAATTTTACCAAAAAACTAGATAAAGTAAGTCCGTAAAAACAGAAGGTTCTTGGAGACGATCATTTAAATCAACTGAATGATACACGAAGAATGTGCAGCACCTACATGTTCAAGGAAACCTAAAATATTCTTATATGCAGAAATATTATCATATTTTGCGCTTATAGTGTCTGGGATTTACAATATTTTTTCATTCGACAAAAATTTGTACATCAAGTCGAAGTTCCATCCGGATTTCCGAGAGTAAGTTTCCTAAAACAAATTACAATGAAGAAAATAGGAAAACAGATAAGACTCACAGGAATTCGAAAAACTACCAGAAATCATTATTAAAAAAGCCTTGGAAACTATCGATGAATGGAAAATCAACACATATTTTTGAAATCAGAAAGCTTAAATTAATGATGAATATAATTGCAGTAGCAAAATCGAACTTGGAACTCTTTGCAAGCAGCAGGAATAAGTCTAAATCGCTTATCGTTGCTATATGAATTTTAATTTAAACAACAAAGGAATACGGTATGCGTTTAAGTATAATAATGCAATAGAAAAGCTTTAACACAACATCAAAAATGTCTTCTCAATCTGAAGAGCTAACTTAAGTTCCCACGGAAACGAGCATGAGTTTTCCGAATTCATTTTATTGAGCTTCTGCATGAGTGAGAGGAACTATTAAAATAAAATATACTTGAGTGGCAAATTAACCAAACAAAATAGGAAAATGTGAACAATAACAAGCTTCTAGTGAACCAGACTTTGAAGCTTTTGAATTAAGATTGTAAGACATTATTGGGAATGTTTTTATAAATATATATTTTCAACTTTGCTTCTACAAACAACCAAAAGGAACAGCACTTCCTTCTTAGGGGAAAGAAGTTGAGTTTGATACATAAAAAAATGTAATATAACAACAACAAGAGGATATAATACGCAAGCAGTTAAGACATTTCTCTCAAAAAATTTGATATACATCTTGTCGAACAGTTTATCCCAGCGTAACCAGCACTTCCCTGCTGATGTGAATACGAAGACTCATTTACATTTTGAAGAAAAGAATGGTATCGTTATGAAGAATGCCGCTTATGTGAGGCTTAAGATGGCACAAAAATTGGCACTAACTTATTCGAATCCATTGATCAATCTCGATGGCGTGATAAATCAAATTGGGACTTTAGATTTGAATCCATTAATTAAATTAAAAAGAATAAAAGGGGAAGAACAAAAGCAAGAAGTGCAGAAAGTTTTAGGATTTTCCTCAAACAGAGGTGCAAAACAGTCGGCTGAAGAACGAACAATGGAGCTAGGATCCTACTTTATGTCATGTTGATGTATGGATCTGTTTGGCAAGCATGTAGAAAACATACTGACTTAATTCGTATTGGTTGTTCGACAATACTTTTTTACTATCAAAGCATTCCCTCACGCTTGTATGTCTGGATTCCAAATGAATGTGATTTGCAGATCGCTTCAGGTAAAACGCATGTATAATGCCTAGAAAAATAACAAAATCCCATTCCATCATTTAATCGAACATTTTTATGGAATAAAGAAATTAAATTTCGTTGAACCCTGGCAATACAACGTTCAGACAAATCAAGGGTTAACGGTAAATAAATATAATTTGACGTTACATCGACAGATTGTTGGCATACTCTTATTTTGGGATGACTTACTACCAGATAATATGGAGGCTTAAAATAAATTTGAACCATCGTCTCAAGCAAAGAGAATATTTAGCGTAATGTGGAGATAATAGTGAATATCAGGTCTTTTCCAAATTAACCGTACTTTGGGCCCCAGCTAGAGGTGATCATTTGCAAGGAGCTATATAGAAGTGAGTTGAAAAATTCTACCGAGCTTAGGGGACAATGTCTACGTAAAAGTTTATTATAGTGTAATTGTTTAGGCTTCATCAAAGACATCGCTTAGACATTATGCTGGCACCATTGAAAAGTATTATGCAATTCCTTCGAAATATGGGACGTCAATCATCAAATATATTCTATAAGACAGTTTCGCTCAAGTAGAATATCCTGTATATAAATTGATTGATGATCGCACAAAGCAGGTTCCCAGTTATGTCTAAAATGATATACAGTAGTAGATTATTACATTTCGCAACATGCTGTACGTACTTAGCCAACTTAACCAACGATTTACTTACTTGCTCCTGCAGTCCATCCATAATTTCTTCCAGATCCGCTTCAGATTTAATTCGAGATCCAACACGATTAAATCGTTCCTTATCTTCACGTTGCTTCCGCAATTCCGTGAAAACTTTCTCAAAAAATTCTCGACTTTTTGCATCTTTTGCTTTTCGTTTTGCACTTGACTCTATCTTTTCGACTCGCTTTTGCCACTCCTGCGATAGCTGTGCGTATTTTTCAACAAAAGCCGTATTTCTAGCTGCTCTTTCTGATTTGACACGGCGAAGATGAAGCATCAATCGTGATTTGATTGACTGATCATGACGTTGGATTATTTCCTGCAGAATTTCCACATCCGACGGCTGGTTGTACAATGGAAGCTCGTTCTGAGGACTGAAAGGGGCCAGAACAGCATGCTCTTCTTGGGCCCGTTTCCGATTTTCCGCATAAATTTTTTGAGCCAAGCTACGATGTTTGGGCGGCGCTTCGGAAGGTTCAGGCTCCTTGGCGGGCTTCGCAGAAGCCTCTTCCAACGCCTTCTCTTTGTTCTTAAGTATCGTCTTAGCATTCTCTGCCTTTGTTATTTCCTTATCTACTTTATTGATTTGATTCAACAGGTCGTCTTTTGTTGGTCGTCGCTCCTCGACCGTGTCATTGGGAAGCGTTGGCGAAATCGCCTCTACCTGTGGATGGTATGCTTCCGTTGTTGCAGGCCGATGTTCACGAGTATCTACTTTCAGTTGCTGCGCGGGTGGGTGGTTTGTTTCTCCTACACGAATCTTTTTGAACGATTGTCCTCCAGGATCAGGTGGTGCTTGTGGAGGTGGCCTTGAGTTCGACATATACTCGTTCGCATGCTGGGGCGTTGCAATGAGCGCAATTCGTTGTCGCCCGGACGAATGTCCTTGCGGGCCTGTTTCCATCGTACCGGCGGATCCAGCTGATACCATAGACATGCTACTGTTTCCCGTTGCAATCGGCTGACCACCCGCTCTATGATACTCCTGCATCGGTGCAGGTACTTGCGAGATTCGGGCGTAGGGACTATCCCGAAACTGTTGCATTTGTCCCACTCCGTATTGGTTCCCCTGGACATATCGCAGCGAGGTGGCTGAAACGTCGGCGAATCGGGAATAGGCAGCGTGGTTAACTGCTCCGCCAGGTCTTGGAGGTGATAGCGGGCTCGTTGCTGATCGTGATGATGGTTGCTGTGAAGGTGGTGGTCCGATCCCACCTTTTGAGTATGGTTGAGGGGTGTCCACTGGCCTAAAATAGAAAAACAAACATCAAATTAGCTTTGACATCAATTCAAGTCGCTAAATATGTAAGAACAAATTTTCATATTGCCGAACTAAAGTTCAATTCTCAATACACATACAGACAATCAGGTGAAACATTAAATTCTTTCGGTGCATCTGAGAAAAACAACTTTCATTTTCGTTTTGTCTTGTTGTTCTTCACATATAACTCACACTGACTTTGCTATAGATCTAATTAAAGGACTATTCGTTAGGATAGCACATTCACTTTGAATCTGTACTCCATCCGGATTTCCATTTCATTCGCAGAGCGCACCTAGTTCATATCCAAATTTTAGACTGTACCGAATAGCCGACGAACACACTAAATAGATAACGCACCCAAACAAGTATCCTTTTCTTTCAAATGATTTGACATCCTGCACATGAAATAGAATTTTCCACAATCGGGTTATTAATAAGTATCTGAGTGGGGTTTGAATTTTATCGCACAGGCTCCACTTTCATCACCAATTTTTCACACACTGACAATAACCAACCACCCAACATTTCATCTGACTCCTTCCCGCTTCTCAATTTTTCCGTGTTCATGTATTTGCACTTAAAAACAAGTTTTGAGCTTGCGTACTGCTCAACAAAATCTTTTGCAAATGAAACATCAACAAGGACCTTAAATTGTTTGCAACGCTTTGAAATGCGTGTTCGGAATACCCCACAATTTTGCCCGGAATTTAAGGATATGCTGAGCGACGATGGTGTGATAAATGGAGGTCACCCGGGAAAGAGAAGCCGGCGTATGCAACTTGATATTATTGCCATTTCAAGATGAAATACGCTAGTCCTGGCGAGTGGCGGTTATGGTGTTATAAATCAAATGTATAGGATAACATTGCACAGCAAACGGCTGCCCGACAAGAATATCTCTCACGCCAGGGCCAGGTGCCAGAGATACCGGGCTGCTGATGCTGTTATATTCTACCGTTCCCATGGAAAACTTCAAAACAATCTACACCTACTGTGCTCCTGGTTAAAGTTGAAGTAGCATATTAAAGTTTTCCACCCACGCGCTCTTCATATGTATAAAGTTTTGTATTCGGTCACATTAAAGGGGACCTTCTGTTCTCAGCAATTGAACATTTATTAATTTTCAAGAGAATATACAAGTGGAATGTTTTTCTGTTGGAAACTGAATTTGGTAGTGCTTTTATTTTGAATAATTAACGTGATAAATGGACTTGTAAAGTTGGATTATCATCAAACGCTTATCCAAAGTCGTTTTTTTTTCTTTGTGATACGACAGCATTTCAACATCAAAAGAACGGCAGGCTCCTTATTGTATGAATGATTTTGACTGTAGTTTGAATTTTACATTTTACTAATTATCTCTGGGATCTTCGAATCAATTCTTGATTAACCAGTAGTTATGGGAAGATGAAGTAAATCATGGCAAGTTTTGATGCAAGCCATCGGTATGTTATTTATTACTCCTTTGGTGTAAAATTTCTACTGAACTTTAAGCTATCTTCTTAAATATGACCAGCAAAATAAACTTCGAAAAAAACTTGAAATAGATACACTCGTATAGTTAAACCTGATAAGGATTATTGAAACAAATAAAGTTCAAAAACTTGAATTACTAAATATAATTAAATATTTCCTGAAAATTTCAAAAGAACCTACATTGGTAAACTACATGAGTCCACACACGATCGTAGATTGTAGATTGTTTGATAGATCGCAAAATTCATAGATCGCAGAGAAGATTAAAAGATCGAAACCAAAGATGTATGATCTCACTAGACTGCCCTGAAGTTTCTAAGCCCAAGATGATCGGCAAATGGCGTGATACCGAGCTTTTTGCAAGTGATCGATAGATCAACAAGGAAATCTTGCCAAATATATTCGAACGAGTGTAACAAGGAGCGCTAAAATTTTGACAAGACTTTTCGTGAGCATTTTTTAAGTACTTGCGAACGAAAATGGTACTAAATAAAAAAAGGTTCATCAGAGAAAGCAGATAGTACACCAATGGGTAACACCAATTATAAAAATTTACAAGCATCATCAACAAATGTCAAACGTGTATAAATCATGAATAGAAATGTTTCTGGTATTGTTCTCCTTGTCGCTTATATCGACGTTAACGAATTAATTATTTTAATTTCAATTGAAGAAGAATGGAACAAAAACAGAGAAAGTTGAAGGTTAATGTATAAACAATGAATGAACACAATAAAAATGTAAAAGCCAAGAAATTGACACAATGATCAATTTTTCGAATTATCAATTAACAACAGATTACTTAAATTGTTGCATTGAACAAATATTCCAATAATATGAGTCCTTATTAAAATCATTTGGCAAAACTCGATAATCGTTATCAGACTAGTCTTTATGCTTTCCTTTATCTACTCTTGTGTAGTGAAGGGCAGTGGTAGTCGGGCGTTTAGTACCCCGTTTGCTAGACTCTTTCTCTACACATGTCTTTCATAATATTTTCAAACCTCATTAGATAAGAGCTTAATTGTCAGTTTAACGCTACCTTCGTAAAAGTATTTAGTTTCTCCCTATCCCAAATTGATGAGGTACTTTCCAGGCTTACATAAGTAGGAGTTCAGTTCTAGCCTACAATTCTTTAATATCGCCCTAGAACTCCTAGAGCCTAGAAATCATCTTAAAACAACGAAAGCCAAATTCAATCATTTTATACAGATTGTCGTATCATTTTCTCATATTGCCCCGAAACCACATGATTAAATTGATGACCAAAAATAAATATATATTGGGTATATAATCCCCAGATCGATGAAACAATTAATTATCCATCAATCTGAAAAAGGTGCGGGCCTATGCCCTACCGTAACATCAAATAGGTACAGAATTTTTTCCCTATGCATTGGTTTTCCCATATTTGTGGGCCATGTTTCAGTAGGAGCTGCAAATCATTTAAGTATGTTCAGAGCTAGAAATACGCTTGCAAAAACTGCAAAAATATTATTGCCAATATTGCCTTCAATTTGTATGTCAGTTGAATGTCATTTTTATGTCAAACTTTACATAAAATCGAAAACTTGAGCGCTTCAAATGATCCACATTGCAATATGGTAGATATTTTTTAAATATTTTTTACATTTTTATCAAAATGTTTAGATAGCATCCCGGTTTTCTTGATCAATATCTAATGTTTATCCGCTTCAACGAAGCAAAGGACAAAATGTTAGTATATACTACGGAAAGACCGTATGATGCAATGGTATAATAAGTCTCTTTCAGTAAAAATGACATTATGAATTATTATAAATTATCGGGTATCTGAAGTCTGCATTGTTGCAAATGCAACGTCTCCAATTTTTTCACTATTTAATTGTTTTTTGATTTATAAGTTTTATTCGCATTACCGAATGTTCTGCACTCTACTAGGTTTTCATTTTAGTTTAATTATCTACCAAAGACAAATAGTGAAAAAACTTGACAGCGTTGCTTCTTCAGATACCTAAATTATGGATAAATCTGGTATTTAAAATGGGGTTGTAGAAGTTATTATAGGAATTAATAATTTAAAGGAAAACAAGAATTCCTCCATTACTATATGCGCGTAAATTAAAAAGTAAAACACTTGCTTCAAAGCTGTTTCTTTAAAAGCTTCAATTTAGATAATGCAAGTTCACTAATTCATGAATTCTTCATCTCATTTTGGCAATAGGTGCCATTTTGATAGTTCCATTAAAGTGCCAACAAAGCAGAATAATTGTTAAGCTTGAACGATAATTCTCAAATAAAGGTGACAAAATTATTTACGGATTTGGTATTGAATACAACGCATCGGAAAAACAAGGGAACGTAAGCAGAAATTATGGACAAAACGTAATAATATAAGAAACATGTCAGCGCTTCTTAAGTAGTATGTAGTATTGAGGAAGAAGACTAAAAATGTAAGTATGTAAGTAAGTAAGTAGTATGTAAGTAAAAATGCAAGTAATACAAAAAGATTATAAACGCAATATCGCAGTTATCGGAAACTATGTCAAATCTGTGTGGAGGAAGCATTCATGTATGAAGAAATTAAACCCATTTCTTTTGCTAAAATATGCTAGCCCTAACTTATCATTCCGAAGTTCTTCTCATCAAAACACTCATCTACAAATTCCCAGAGTATTGCTCATACTGAGTTCAATATGTTTGACTATTTGACAGCGAAAATATATTGAATTCTACCAACACCTATCCCTTCAACCAACTAAATGAAATGACCAGTACAGTGCTACCCGCTTTTTAGAGGACGAAACACCTGAGAGGCACTTGAGCATGAAATGGAAGTACACAGTTCATGTGTTTTGGTGGTTTTAAGGATTGTCATTGATACTTTGGTTAGCTGAACGTGAGTTTGATTCTGTCGTTGGTTTGAGACTGTTCTATGTTTTTTGATTGGCACAAACAGAATCTATTCATCAGAACTAGTGATATCAGGTCGCTTTCAATCCTGTGTCGACAAAAGTGAAGATTCAACAGCAAAGCTACTATCGCTTCTAGTACGAAGTAATAGATTTTCATGTGAAGATACGTAAAGAGAATCCAGGATTCGATCGCGACGGTAAGATTTGGACGTTGTCGATGACCTTTGTTTTGTGCAAAGTTTCGAATCATTGAATTGTAAACTAAATAACCTGCAAATGATTTTTGGAAGAACATATAGGTTGGAGAAGATTCTTATACCACCGAAAAACGTGTTTTTTGATCAGTGCAAGGGTAATTTAGCGCTTCTTGACCCACCTCATTCGAGTTTTCAATTCAAATGATCAACATGTGATGATTACGGAGGATTCTTTTCAATCGCTTAAGACTGAGTTGATTGGTGATCATCATGAAACGTTCCTTGTGTTTTATAATATAACGATCACCGTAATTCGTTCATTTTGCTTCTGTGACCGTCACTGATGATGTGTTGAAGTCACATTCTCGGACGAAATGAAAATCATGTTGAATTATAATGAAGGACCGAACAGGGATTGGAGGGAGCAGTCATCATCGTTCCATCTGTGAAATTCGAAAAACTTTCTGTAATAGTTGAGGGGTTTATTTGCAGTTAAGTAGTTTGTGATTTCGTTTTCATTAATAAGACCCACTTAACCAGCAATCCAAATAAATTTGTATTTTTCGGTTAAAACCAGCTGTAGTTCAAATTTCACCAATGACCCAAAAGAAAAGGGGGAAGTACAATTGCAGCAAAGTTCTCGACACACCAACATAAAGCTCAGACTTAAATCCCATAGAGAATTTGAATTATTTGAAGAAACAAGCCACTAACCGGCATCCAACAATTAACACAGCCCTCAAAACTGCCAAAAAACCAATTATGACCTTGAAAACTTGATCCGATCTATGAAAATCGGCTGCAATGCGTTATAGATGCAAAAGCTGGTCTTGCAATATATTAAATAGTAGTAATAACATCGATTCTGTTAATCGATAAATCTGACGAAAATATACTTTTGATAGTTTATGAAGAGTTACTTAAGTTACTTAACAAAGTTATTGTTATACTCAAAAGGATATTTCCTCCTAATTTGAATGGTTTCTTTTATCATATCATAAAATCTACACTTTTGCATGATTCCCAGTATTTTTCATAATGCTTACTATTTAAAAAGGCTTGATACTTAAATAAAACCAACTTATGGCGACAAAATAGACCAGAAAAAGTATCCGCACAGAAATAACCGGGAGATTCCCCCTGTTATGCGACGACATATGCAGATGCATATCAATGTTTTTAGGTCCGATAATAGTTCTACTTTAAGATGTGATAGGTTTAAAAGTGAGTGCAGTTTTTTTTTGATTTTTTGTGCACTGGAATACATGATGAAGCCCGAAATTAGCGAAATCAGTGCTGAGGAGAGTGAAGAGTGAAGGGAAAACTTACCGAGAAATTGGTCAAAGAGTAGGCAGAACTCACTACTCTGTCCAGAATGTGGTGAAAACATTTAATACACTGGTTCGATTATGTCAAAGCCTCGTTGTGGTCGACCCTCCATACTGACTGAACGCGAAAAAAGAAACGTTTTGCAGGCAGTTAAAAAGAACTCTCGAGTAAATGCTTTCCGAATTGTTAAAAATATAAAAAGACTTTTTTGGCAAGGTTCTCCACCTTCTCCATCTCCAGGTTTTCCGTCGCCCGAAAAATACTAAAGAGAGGTGGATATCGCTCACGCATAGCACGTAAGAAGCCATACATTTAGGAAGAGAACAGGAAGAAACGTGTGGATTTTGCAAAAAAATATATAAACATGCCTCCAGAGTTTTGTGAACAGGTCCTATTCTCTGACGAAAGCAAATTTTGCATATTTGGCATTAAAGGAAGAAAGTCAGTGTGGCGGAAGAGCGGTACTGCTCTCGAAAAAAAATCTCGTACCGAGTGTGTAACTTGGTGAAGGTGGTATAATGGTCTGGGATTGTATGGCGGCAGAAGGAAGGGCCAACTTGGGTTTATAGAATCAACTATCGATTAATACGGATACCTTAATATTGTGAAAGCGAATTTGAAGCAATGTGTTCAGCAGTTGAAGCTTGGGCACGATCTCTGGTTCCAGCAAGATAATGATCCAGCAAGATAATGATGCACACAGCAGACAATGTGAAGCTTTGATTGCTCTACAACACAAAACATCAACTGTGTACGTCGCCCCAATTCCCAGACCTTAATCCCTTTTAGCATTTATGGGACTTGTTGGAGCGCAGGATCCATCAGCACAACATCACCTCGAGGGAAATGCTGAAAAATGTCATCGTCGATGAATAGGGCAAAATTACCAGGCAGGACATAGCCAAATCCACTTAAGGAAGTCCTCAAGAGAAAAAATTATCCGACAAGTTATTAAGCCCTCATATGCAATAAAATATTTGAATATTTCAAATTAAATTGTCGTGTACGGATACTTTTTCTGGTTCGTTTAAGTGAGGCTTTTTTGTTTTTATTGTATAATCTAGTTTTTAAAGGAATACCACAGGAAAAATTTACAGAAAATATAACTTCATGAATGAATAAATTTTGTTGCTTAAATATTTAGGTAAATGTGGCAGCTTTCTTTAGTATGAATTTCATATGTTGCTTTCTTTTGATGTTGTACGGATATTTTTTCTGGCAAGTGTGAAAGAACAGATTTTTCTGTAATGCGTGGTACTGACAAATGCAATTTATCCCAAAAATTCACCATTGGAATGGTGTTCCAATGCATTTCTAGAAGGTACTTTACGTTGTAGAACGCTCATAATTACATCAAATTGATTAAAAATTCTTTTTTGACAACTCGACTTTTGCACGGTAAACCGGTATTAGTAAGAATATAGAAGAAACAAAACATGTAATACCAACAGTCGCATGAACGGAATGACTTTAAAGACTACGCACAATGACATAAGCCTTAAATCCATCAAGAAACTTTAAAGTTAGTAAATAACTTGCACTGATTTCTATCCATCCTCCACGCTATATTTGACTAGCGATTGCCAGATAAACAGCCTCGTGGCGGTATCAAAATCTCCAGGTCCATAGATATCGAATCGCAATCGAATCTCCGCGTTCGTCCACCTTAGCAAGCCAACCGCTATGACAACACACAATCATTTCGTCTCGCATTTCACCTCTCACCTTAACTGTCAGTCGTCTGCTTTTTTGCTCTTGTTCGCCACCTAATTCTACGCCCGTCGGTCCCTTCCCCCTTCCTGTATACGTCTTTTCCAACACCTAACGCCAAATAAATCTCTAAACACAAATGACTCAAATTCTCATGTCCATCATTCTACCCTCATGTATTTCATTCTATCTCCTCCATTACACGTCCTTCCGTTGAGCGAAACCAACGATCGTCGGGAGGAAGAACTAGCACGGTGAGAGATAAGAACAACGAACCATCTATCGACAAACGGGTCTGAAAAAATGCCTTGTGCACTTGTTAAACATTGCAGCCGAGAACGGCGAACAAGCAAGGATTCGCTTGCAAAACAACTTTCAACGGAGCAAAACAGAGAACAAATAATAAATTGCTATTGCCATCATGGCGGCTGCTCTCAGTATCAACTGCCGGCGAAATTACACACTGCATCCAGGTCGTGCCCGCTGTCTCTTTCCATAGCATGAAAACAGGCGGGTCGGCATGACAAACCCTTCGAATTGAAAGTAAAATCAGCACGGCATCTCTTCAAGAAACAGCAAGGACGCGCTTTAACCGACGGTTGCCCGACAGAGACGCAAGACCCAATGGAGTATCATTCGAAAATAAAAAGAGACTCGAAATCAAAACTGCATGCTTCATGTAGTGGTAAAAAAGTATGGCCGCCGTCGACAAAACACGCCCCTTGACAACACAAATGTCCCAGTCAGCAGCGCGGCTTCTGATTACACATCTCAACCGGTTCAGATTCAGAGTCCGCCCGTAGTAAAACGGTAGTAGCTGAACCCAGCACGAAGCACTCCGATGGGGAAGTACAGATTGGTAAGCGGGTCATTCGCTACTACGCGGGCGCGGCCTTGCGGGGTCCATTGTTTCGAGCATTTCAAACTCCCACACAAGCAATTATGTTCGTTTTCCAGCCGTGTGGCCAACGCACATATGCGTCTTTATCGGTTTTCGTGCGATTGCTTTCTGTTTCCCAGCCTTGTTCTTTACGACCCGGCCGCCGCCGCGCTTCACCTCCGCTGCTAACACTACACCCAACCAACACATTCCCCATCCCACAGGATCGACTCATTCGCTCTGTAAGGTTCGATTACGTAGTGCTCAGGCTTTCTGGGCGCTTTTCAAGCCGTCGTGTTTCTTTTCTCTTCAACTTTATTTTGCTTGGGCAAGTTTATGTGCGTGGTGAAGAAATCGTATGACGGCGACGATCCCGACCAGTGATTAATGATGTCATTTAGTTTCAAATTTCTGTTATTGCAACAATTCAATGTTATTATTGTTGCGAACAATCACGAAGGGTGAACGATGAGAATACCAGCGACTGACATTGCTGTGCGTAGCGCAGTGTAAATGCTGTGTATACTCTTATGAATGTGACCAATGCATTCAACAAAAACTACTGGCAAAATCTTTCTGTTCAACGTAACATGAGAAATTTTACCGGGAACGCAAAGGAAAAGAATTTTCACACTTTCCAGGCTAACGAATAAATTTTATAATCTCTGACTTTTCACATAGCAATCATTTCTGCATGAATTTTCCGTTGATAGATCCGTCTAAAGGGGTTTTCAACTTCGGCGCCGTTTCTACATGTCTGATATACATTCTGCTGATATTGAGCGCACACATTTGGTCAAATTTTGATCGTATTAAAAGAATATATTTTAATATATAAAAGGGTATTTACTATCACAAAAGCAAACATCTATCGCACCTTCCCTTGAATGAAGTAACTTTAAGAATTTATCCGACAAATTCCTTGATTTTTAACTAGATATGCGTATTTATCTACTCTATTCACTCTATTCAAAGCATTTCAAATTACATATTGGAATTTTGGTCAGATTTGGGTGTCAAGAAGAACATACGCTCGTAGTTCTCGTAATCGCGAAAATATCGACGGTTCAAATGGAAATCTACGTTTTTACACAGTTAAGCCGCGTATTGTTAAGCGCATTTTCGTAAGAATCACCGAAAAAATGAAAGCCATCGATTTTTTTTACAGCTATCATCAAAAAATTTGTCGCAATTTCGGTACTCTAGGTTTTATCGTTTTAAACCAATAGATGAATAGGAATCTCTAGAAGTTTCAAAAATATTTTGATGAAAATGTAAAACATTTATGATTTTATTAAAAAATTATAATAAAATCTGTGTATATCAAGTACCAAGTATTCGTCCGTAGATTGGATGGAGTAGCATCTCAAATAATTTCCTCAAAAGTGATACTGGAGATCCTTTTATGTCTGAAGACAGAAGTGACAACATCCAAAAGTAAATTATTATTTTTTTTTTTCTATTTTAGAGCATAAAGATAAATACAAAATTTAATTTGACGATTTATCCACTGCAATTAGACTTTTATCAAGTTTATTATGAAAAATAACTTGATAAGCCGTTGGGTAACCTATAGAAGCTACGTTAGCATTTTTCACATATTTTAACCCGCATAATAATAAAATTCTAGGGTCTTTGCAAAAATTCTCAAGGGTTATCACTGAAATACACTTTTTCAACAAGTCACTGTGTTTGACGTAGATTTTTCTTTTTTTTGTAGTCCAGCATTGACCAAACGTGTTTAGTTAAATCGGGAAGACCACAGACTGACAGCCCAGACCAGTCTATCGGTATTGAAATATTGACTGTATCGCCCTACACATTGTGACAATCCATTATCCAGCACCTTTTTGGAAGTAAAAGTTGCCAAGTTCGTGTGACACCTTGACAGGTGGGGAGTGCTTAACAGTTTTGGTATTGCATTCATGGGGAAATGTTCGTTTTTTTGTCTTTTACTACGGATGTTCTTACTCTACCATTAGACTAAAAGAGAGTATTTCGGCTTTTAAAAAAAATTATAATTTCCTACAATCTAATTTTCCCTTTTTCATTTACATTTGAGCCTTTTTGTTTTACAAAGGCAGATTAGAGGGTTTCATTGTGTGAGTCTAGGAATTAACACGAACACTTAGTTGATCAATACTTGTGTTGACGTTATTTTGCGTGAATCACTGCTCTCGTTAAGAATTTCGAGATAAGTTTGAAGCCCATCTTTCGAGTTGATTTGGCTCAATTTCTTGTTCATACCGCTCCGTGGGTTTTTCCGTCTATCGCTTTATTAGCGCAACAAAACTTCAAGATACAAGAGGTATCGCCTGCTTATGTAATTTTAATTGAGCACTTCTTCATAAACTGGTTCACTTTGGTAATTTCACTTAGATAACTTCCAATTGAAGTTATTTTTTATGATTCAGCGTTTTATAATGAAACGACTTTGAAACTAGAAATAACTTAAAAATTATAGCATCGAATCGTCAGAGGTTCATGATATGTTTTTATTTGTGGCTCATCCGAGAAGTGAGTTACCAAAGTCTAATATTTGAAATCTACAATTATTTTTCTGGATTTTATAGAATAAAAACACTGAAAACAAACTGAATGCGCGAAACTTTTACTTTTAGAAGTCAGAAGAATCATTCGAAACAAAATAGAACTACTACCCGAGAAGCAAACAAACTCCATCGATTTCATATAGAACCAATTACTCGAGGTTGTTTTTGATTAGTAGAGTCTATCGCCATTGCATATTAATTACACAAAAAATGGAATTTAGTTTAATTTCCTCCATATGTTTCTATCTTTAGCAAGAAATCAACAACAACGCCACAATGAAAATCACACGTATAAGCCTCAAGTGATGGACCGATTCGCTCAGCACGGACTGCAGCGGAATCAGCTCATGCAGGTGTAGCGAGTTGCATCTGAATGCCGGAAAACATCTAAACGAACTTTACTCTTGGACGTATTTTCATGATGCAAGACACCGTGATAAAGTAAGGCAACTTAAATAAAGCTTATGAGTTCCGAAATGACGATTCCCCAATTTGACATTGACAGCTTTGTGCATAAATAATTGTGGTAAATATAATTTATTATATTTACACCAATTTGAATTTTTTTTTTGAATATTTAAATACATCTGAATAGATGCTGAGTTGATAAACATATGATAACTTAAATAAAACTAAAAAAAAACAAACAAAAACAAAAAACAAAAATTATTATCCGTTTTTATCCTGGTTTAGAACTTTAGCACATAATTAAAGCAAATACAAAATAGCTAACACATGCTAAAAGACAAGGAGATAGGTGGCTTTGATTTGTTTTTCTAAAACTTAAAGCATTTTAAGCGTGAAATTTTTTTTTTCGAAAACTTTCAAATCGCATTAGAGAAAACATTTCATTTCACAACATTAGGAAGTAGAAAACGAAACAAAGCCATCGACAATCATGTAGAATATTTTGAACACTTCAATTATGTTTTGTCATTAGATGTTCCATGAAAATGAGCATGTAACACGATAACTGTCAACTGGCAGCGCTACAATGCTTTCATATTCGCGTTCCCAGCAAAGCTGTTCTGAGGAATAGTGGTATCAGCTGACTTTCAAGATCATTGACCCTTGCAACGTCAGCTGGTTTCATTTGAAAAACAAAATTTTCAAAGTGTGATAAATAATCACATTTTGTACTCCAATTGTCATAAATTTTTTTTTTATTTTTCGTCTTATATTACACAACTTTAATTCTTTATTTTTGTTTTAACAACAGCTGACAATTTGATTTCATTCACTACTTTGAATACAATCCTTGGTCTACGTTGGTCTCATCCAAAAAGAATTATCACGATTATCGATTATTTTCCGATAAAAATACAGAAAATTGAATAGTGAATTCATTTCTAAGACGTATCAACCGTTGTCTTGCGAAATGTCTGAAGTTTGCATCGTTTCAAACATAACGATCTCCATTAATAATAGCCTCTATATTTTTTACTTTTTGAATGTTTTTGAGATAATTTTCTACTAGGTTTCCATTTCACAGTAATCATTTACTTTGAAATAAAAAGTGGAAAATTTTGACAGCATTGCATTTGCAACTTCAAGCTTCAACTTTGACATGAGACTTTCTTTGAAATTCGAAAAAATAAAATAAAAAACTTTCAAATTCCAAAAACTAATACCGTAGTACCAAAGCGAGTGTAGAACTGTATGTAGACACTCGAAACTACAGGTAACTGAAAAGAAGTAATAAACCTAGATGTCTGTAGGCAGAGAGGTCGAGCGAAAGAAATAACAAATGCGTTAACAGAACCTGGCTCAGTCAGTCAGCGTCTGGTAAGAGTGAACACAATCAAATTAATCCTAGCAACAGTGAAAAGAATTTTGATCAAAGAAGTAGGTGGTGGATATATTCGTTTCGGTATGGCAAAAAACACTGCAAACTTATTTTGTTAGCCTTAAACTAACAAAATAGGAACACAATAACTAACTACTAGAAAAGAATTAGAATGGCGTTAGGATACTAATGCTTTAAGACCGAATCTTTTGTAGATAGTACCTGAGTAACGGTCTTCTGTATACTGATCTCGTCCACACACTATTGCCGAATGAGACTGATAACATACATCGCGGGGCTGCGTGGTTCTGCTGGTGTCAGAAGTTTGCATTTTAGGAAACGCAATGGTCGTGATTTTTGCCACTTTTTCAATTTGTCGGGATAATTCAGATAAACTTATTTGATTTATTTTTTACTTTCGACTGTACTCACTCTTGTCCAGTTTTTGTACGTCAGTAAAATCTTCGACAAATATCAAAAAGTGAAAAACTTGGTTCTGCTAGGTCCGTTCGGACAGCCCAATTTTTAAGATTTTCAGATAGTTTGATGAATTAAACTTTGATGTGCATTACCGTCGGGCAATTCATGGGATGGGATGAGAGCATTAATCTTCTAGCGATTCCTATCCCCTTTACTCTTTTCTGAATATTTTTTATCGATAGCTAATATCAGATTATTCTCAAAAGCACGTTCTTGCATCACTCAACCGAAAACGTCCTTCACTTCATAACATTTATTGAAATGTCGACCTTTTCCTAAACCTTCAATACTCCGAAGGTGAATGTAATGGAATCAAACGAAAGTAGAGAAAAATTGTGACCTTTATAACAACGTGAATTAGATAACGCATTCAGTTGATGTCCAATCAAAAACAGCCTACATAAAAACTCCACAATTTACGTAAAGAAGAAAAGAAACTCGATTTACGGATTATACAACCAATTATTACTCAATACAAAATAACGTCTAGAACCCATTTTGGCCGACATAATGACGCATTGTTTGTCTGGGCGAGAAAAATGATTTCAATGTTAAATAATGAAAGTTGCCTTCTACGTTCCTAGCATCATGTACACACCAGAAAATTATTCCAGTATTAAGCGCAATTTATTACCGACATACGTTGATGTACGTATTGAAACAAACTAATCGACGCAATCGGTGGAATGTCGAAAATAAGCACAATTCAAATATTTATCTATTATTCGCCGTCTAAATAAGACAACTACGAGTTCGCAAGTCAATCACCTTTGAATTTCAGGTCCAACTTTCAAGCAATTCACGTTTAATGAATGCCTCCAAAAAACCCAGTCAGCCAACCATACATTGGTTTATTTATCCATCGTCAACAGAGAACAAAACGAAATATTTATTCAAGTCTCACGGGCATTCAATAATTCCTAAAGTGAAACGTTTCGAGCAAACGAACGTCGTTCAATCGTTTTTAATGTCACACTAATTATTCTGTTGGTAAAAGTTTTCTTCAAGGTCAAGTGCTTGCGCACCACCGGCGAAAAGATTGATGTAAAAAGTCTCCTCGACCTCTTCAATTGCTTAGTGGAGTGTGAAATACTTTGTCAAAGCCAATATTTAGATTTGAATGTTATTCTTGTGTTCTTGTATTTAGGATTCGGCCTGCACCTTAAGGATTTAGGAAGATTACGCGGGTTGTGCGTCTCTGGTCTCCAAACGCTTTAATTGTCAAGGCTCACAACAACAATATTCACACTATCAAGATTTCTTGGTAATTCTTCAACGTAATCACAAGACGATCATGTCTAGCAAACGCTTGCGTTGCAGGTCGTTAAATGCGCTTATGTCTGCCAAAGTGGCTTTGTCCCATAAAATGTTTAAAGGGAGTTGCTCGGTTATTTTACGACAGGTTTAAACAATGCGGTAATAAAATTCGGTAAGCATCACCCATCTACTCGCAAGTATCGACCAAATTCCAGACCAAAGAAAGTAGAAAACATTCCAGTCCAAGCCGCCATTCTGTCGAATCCTTTTTACAACCCACTAAAATCTTACCATTTTCGATTTTTCTATTTCGCCTTTAAGTCGTAGGAATACGCTGTTTGTTATTTTTGCCCAATGAATACCATATCCAACTTTAAAAGAAGGGAGTTCCGCGCCTCACTCCATTGCGAACAGCAACGAACAACCATCTAACGAAGTTTTTAGAACAACAGAAGAAAACTCAAAACCTCCAGTCACATTTCGGCCATATGGCGCAGCCAAATGGTATCTGGCAACCCGGCATCATCACATTCAGTGCCAGCCCTCTACGCTCTCCATAGCACTGCTTTTATAGCCTCCTCAGCAATCTCAATCTATACGAGTATATCCGATTTTGATACCTATAATGTATCTAAATAATGCTATACATGTCTGGTCATACCAGAAGGAGGCTTTATATGCTAGCATATACCCGTACACCAACGCTCGTTTGGAGCTCTGGATCTGGAAGGCCTGAAGTGAATGTGGAGTGCTGGAAATGTTGCTGATTGCCTACTCGAACGAATTCCTTGCTCCCCAGCCTCTTGCCGGGACCCATTTTCGCAATACCATCCAAGCCCCATCCATGTCGTGAAAAGGAAAAAATTGTAAAGCGCAGGGCAACGAGCGAGCTTACTTAATATTCCTTGAATGTTGCCGTTGTCATGGACGTGCAAACTTCGTATCCGGACGGCGAGCAGACGAGGGGTTGTTGACAACGACTCTAGGCTATGGTATAATGTCCTGGGCTGGCTTAAAGCGGATATGACATTAAGAGGAACAACTTTAACTTTGAGTTCCACTTTATCGTGTTATTCCATGGGATTCAGGATTCCTAGAGGCTGATTAATAGAGCGCGTTGCATATTTTTCTACACACGATTAATGCATAATAATGCAGCATTACAGACAAGTGGTAAGAGAGAAGAGTTAAATTATTCACATGCCTCTCTAACTGACGACTAAGATCATATGTATGTATCCACCAGGATAAATTGCTTTGCAGCTGGTAGAGGGTTCAAGTTTTCGATTCACTGCTGAATATCTGGGTTTCGTCTGGCGCACAGAAACTTGCATCTGACATATATCATCAGCAGTGCAGTAGTACTACTATCAGCAGCAGGATGATTGCACGTTTTTCTCAGTTGGCGCTTAGCTCCTTGCTTTCATCGCTCGGTCGATTTCGTAACAGTATTCAAGCGGGCCAGGAACTCAACATAACACAAGAATACCTACAATGTGCGCCGTTTGTCTGATCTGTGAGATTTGGCACATGTTGTATACCTACACTGTCCAGTTCGTTATTTAGGAATGCAATTTATTCGGCTCTGACTTTCTCTATTCCGTTTTACGGATCCGTACATCCTCTTCTGTTCCCAATGTCGGAGCTCTTTAGACGAGCATGTGCTATCACCGCTAGAGTTTATACAGAACAACGAAAGAATATTTGAATATCATCCATTAAGCAGGAGTTGCTCTGCGTCTGGGATCTGCAGCAACCAAATTAATTTACTGCTGAATGCAAAATCGTGTTCAGCGGAAGATTTGTCTGGGGAGTTGATTTGAAATTTATACAAATAAGAAAAGATTCAATGGTGCATTTTGTGCCACTAATTATCATTGTCCTTTGCATTATTTGGAATAATGTAATTGATACATAATAACAAGCTGCCAGGATGAGATGGATGAAAATACTTATTGCTAGCGTAACGAAATCTAAGCATCTGAAACGAGAAGTTCATAGCAGAAGTTCTGCGCTTCTTTTTTGTTATTTTACGTACATAATGAAAATCAATATTATTTCTTTCAGGAAATCAATGTTTATGTGGAGCCGTTGATGATGAAAGAATAATAAAAGGATAACATAAAAGAATTTAAAATCTGCATGAAACGCATTTAGCAAACACAACAACGGCAGCTGGAACAGCTCAATGTCATTAAATTCATAGAATTTCCACAACAAACTCCTTAGAAATTTTCGTAAGGGGATTGTATTGGGAACAATTTTACTCAGCAATGAACTTTGGCATTCAATGGGTTTTGTCTAACGCTTTACAGGAATACATTTTCTTGGGAATATATCCGAAACGATATTATGTTTGTATTGGCTCCTACGGAAAAACGTTGCTTCAGAGTAATTCGCTGGGAAATTCACAATTTAAATTCATATGAAATTACTAGGATTTGGTCACCGATGGTTGCATTTTACTAGACCATTTGTAGATAGTTTAGAAGACATTGCAAGGCGGACTATGTATACAATAAGAGCTAGTTTCTGCGTTCCTTTATTTTATGTCGGTATCTTCATCTTTTTATAATTGTTTTCGTGTTTAGTGTCCTTTGAATGGTTTTTTAGACAATTTAATATAAGCTGATTTGTTGTCAAATGCGCGTTTATAAGGCATTACAGAAAATGAACAATGTTGATTTGGCTAATATGATATTTATAGGGCCTTACAATTAATTGTTAAGTTAATACACGAGGTAACTGTTACACCTTTCTTCAAGTTTGACACAAATCAACGGCATCCAGATATTAAAGGCTACCATTGCCTTAGTAATCAAAAAAAAAAAAATTGAAAAAAATTGAGCTAGCAAAACATTTTTATGATTCTTCTTTTGAAGACGGTTAAAGAAATAAAATTCAACGCTACCGTGGTATCACGAAGATATTCTGGTCGTCGAAATATTCGGCGAGATAGAATTCACAAAAATAATAAAACTGCGGAAATATCAGTAAGCTGACCACTTGCAGCGCCTGGATGGCTTTCGAATTCTGATAAAGTTTGTTGAGGGTTAGTTGAAACAGAAACTAATATCAGAAGGGGATTCTGCTGAGAGGATTTACCGTTGTTAAACGATTTAAAACGTCTCCCAAAAGGTATTTGGAGACTGGTGGCTACACTAGAAGACCTGGGTCGGGTCGGAGGAGGAAGACATCTAAACGGGATGACCGATATAATACTATCAGCAAGTCTTAGAAATCGTCTTCGTTCCGGCGTGGAATTGCAGCAACTGGTCACAGATGTTCAAGGTATTTTTGTTAGTGATAGAAAAGTAAGAAGACGTCTTAAAGAACGTGATTTAAAACCATACAGACCCGCAACAGGACCTAAACTAACCAAAGCTCATAAGGCAGCAAATCTTAGACGTGATTGGACTTGGACAACGGCGGTTGGTACTCTTTCCTGATGTGTCTCGTATACGTCTTTATGATGCGAATGGTCGTAACACAGTATACCGTCGACCAGGAGAACGATATGCACAATGTGCCATATCCAAAAGGGTGAGTTTTGAAGGTGGCTCAGTTATGTCTTGGAGAGGTATCAGTTTAATCGCTTGTACAGAGCTTATCGTAGATTAAAGTACTGTGACTGCTAAATCGTACTTCAGCGACATTCTTGAAGAGCATACAGTGCTATACTCAGGATTTATCGCCCAAGGATTTACGAGAATCCGCGCCCTACACTGCGACTTGCCTTAGAGATTACTTGCGAGTGGAGATAGAGGTCCTGGACTGGCCAGCACAAAATCCAGACCTTAATCGGATGGAATACTCATGGAACGAGCTAAAACGTCGAGTAAGACATCGAGAACCGGCTACAGGGAACGTGCAAAAACTGAATACTGCTTTAGTGGAGGAACGAGTATACCGCAGTCAACAATCAAAGAGTTGATAGAATCCAATGTAATGTAATGTATTTTTTTTTTTATTAAAAATTAACTAAGGAATAATAAGAAAAATGCCTTCACTATATTTATTTTTAAACACAGCCGATGTCGCGTACTCACAGCTGGTATTAAACGCATTCCTTTCTGACATTTATTACTTTTATGACTTTTTTGGACTTATTTGAAATATCTTAGATTTAGCAATTTTAAAATTGAGTCTTGAGAAAACAGTTTAGCATAAAATATGAAATCTGAAATGTTGCATAAATTATGCGAAAGAGACTATATGAACAGGCTAAATCGCGATGTAAACACAATATGTTTAACTATAAGACCATATGGTAGAAATCAATACGCTCATAGAAGGTTCGATTATGTTAAAAATTTAACTCCATGGACAGACATGTTGAGAAAGCACCCACCATCTCTATTATTCTACAAAAACTCTAGGAGATCGGATATAATCATGACTCCGATAGTGTCCTCGTTATGTTGTGATATAACCAAAGGTGACCTATTTCGAAAATAACCTGAACGATTGTCCTTTCTCTACTACGTTTGTAAGTGGGACAATAAGCTCTGAATAGAAAAACAAAAACTTAAGAAAAACTTAATTTCATAATAAATCATTTATTTTTAGTTTAAACTATAAAATACTCAGAGACAATTTCCAACTAGAGGAAAAACTGGGAATAGGGTCAGTTTATTAAAAGTGTTCGGAGTTGGCAAATCATGGCAAACGCGACGGTCTCGCATTTCTTTACTTTTTGAACTTTTTTTTGTATATTTTGACTGCAATTTTTATGTTATTATAAAAATTGCAAAGACATTAGTATCGCACTATTATATTATTTGCGTCTACTAATTTTTATTTCAGTCAAATCATCGCTATAAAATCGAAAAGTGTAAAAAGTCGAGCCCGGATCAAACGTTATATACCTCTACAAATGAAGTTGAAAAAAAAGGATTTATTTCATTTGGCAGAACATATAAGCCAAGTGGAAGACTTAATGATGCAATTATTACATGACTCATTTTTTATACGGCAAGTCCAGGATCTAGTACCACTCGTGTAGACGATTGTTGGATTGTTACCATGTATACCATGAATATGTAATACCATGAATAGATCAAGTTCGGTCCTGACCAAAGCATTTTTCATGTACCTTTGGTCGATTCACGCAAGTTAAAGCTCATATTGCAAGTGGTCTGTTGCGCTAGCGATTATGATTGTTTTTAGAACATTGTTAGCATAAAATAAGAAATGCAAAGTTTTTTATTTCGCGTAAATTAAGTATTTCTAATCGAAATCCACATAGGCCCCTACAGTAATATTAAGATTGAATTCAATTTTCAGTGCTTATCCGGGTATTCATCTTGGATCACAATTATTAATTGTTTATATATCTTAAAATATTGGAAAAAAACTTGTCCGAAGAAAGCATTGTTTTGGAAAAAAGTTTCCATTTACAAATATGACAGAAAATGAAACCGTAGTTCAAAGTAGCCGAATTCAACTTTATTTCGAAAATGTTCTATCATAAGAAATGATTCGGAATAAATTTTCTTTGACGGCAAATATTTTGATTTGCATGCAAAAATTCTGGGCGTACATATCCTCGACACTTTCCCACCTAGAGAAAAACATTTTTGCGGGTTCTTATATAATTTTTTTCAGCACGTGTGAGTGAATGTGTTACATTCAAAACAAATGAATATGTGCTGGCAACGTTTTATTTACGATTCTGTTGTTTAAATATCCCAGATTAGCTGTTCGAACGAAAAAAATGTTATCAGTAATTACAAAGTCTTCCTTTACTAAGAAATTTAGTAAAGGAAAACACTTTTCTTGAGACAATGAAGCGGAAATTATGGCTATTAAAAAATGATTTTGAAAGGAAATCAACCAATTTCCAGAGAACAATTATTCACCTAAACATACTACTTCTTATTTGAAGGAAAATAGTAGAAAACAAGAACCGATCCAGAGTTCATTGCTTCTTCTTCCCCGGCAATATCCTGCATTACTTGCTACAGATGCGCGCTCCTGATTGCAACATGTTTCACCTCCAGACAACCAGGTAGATATGTTCATGCCATTTTATTCAGAGAACCTAATTGTTTATGGACACTTACCAACCGGTCAATCTACCATCGATTTCTCTTCTCAGCTTTCCAAGAAAAGAACAACTTGAACCAACCACATGGAACCAGACGATCTTCATTTTTTCAAGTATCTTTGCCACATGCCACCTGCAGGTCGTGTTTAACCGGTTTCGCGGGTAAACCGTTAGGAGACCATTGGAAAATTACTAAGTCGATGGCCAAAAGCAACAGTCTTCCACATCTACATCGGCAGAACTAAGCAAAACAAAAACAAGCACAAGTATAGTATGGGAAAAGCAAAAGCAAACGACCAACTGATCACGGGGCTGCTGATCGACCTGAAAAGGTAAGAAGAAGCATTGAGGAAAAAATCTTAATGATGTCACAGATACAAAGTGAAGAAAAGAAACGTGGTAGAAATATTTCCGGCTAATTTATTTTTCTTTTAAATGCGTGTTGCCAGTCTAATGTTTGCCTGCAGTGATGCAGTTCCATCTGTCACATCAGTTTGACATCTGAAGAGGAATTTTATGATGCATATGAGGTTGTTCCTTGACCGTGGAAGAAGAAACATTCAATAAATATTCAAGTATAATGGAATTTGCCCTGAGCACCGGATTAAACCTCTCATGAAGAGCCAGCAGTCTCTTAACTTGCAGCATATAATTTCCCCAATCAGTGGTAACACCA
Organism: Stratiomys singularior; assembly: GCA_954870665.1. Lineage (NCBI taxonomy): Eukaryota > Metazoa > Arthropoda > Insecta > Diptera > Stratiomyidae > Stratiomys > Stratiomys singularior. The sequence goes on from OX940881.1 coordinate 64,781,722, forward strand.
GATATAAGATATCTGAGACTTGATTTTTTCAACTAGCTCAATCCAAAATAGGATACTAGTTGTCTTTAGCGACCTAATCAAAATTCAATACCTAGTCGTGATTATGGGCTGGTACAAGCGGTCAAATACACTACTTTGGATCCGGTGACAACACTCAGTTCAATAATACTAAGTCTGCTCATCGATCCTTTCTTTCTCAGGTAGTATCTTCTTTTTCTTCACACCGAATTTCATCTAGTACCAGTAGAAAACACATGGGTACATATATATATACAAATCTGAATCCTCAAGTTAGACGCAGATCAATGGAGTTGTCCACAAGTTCGAGGTATCATAACGGTCAAGACAATCATTTTTAGGACCGGGAACATATAAAAAACTGTTTTCGGCTACGTATCCAATCGACATGTGATTTGAAAGTGGAATTATGCATGAGGTTGATATTTTCAGCATAATATTGTGGAATTTGCATTTAGATTCAGTATAAAAATTAACATTTTATAGGGTTTTTAATTTCAGACATATATATTTTTATTCTAAATTCAAACTGGCTGACCACATTGTGGCGAGAAAAGCGGTAGCGGGGTTAGGTGAAAGCAGTGAGGGATCAACAACACGAATACTTAATAAGGAAGAAAAAAATAACTAACTAAAATTCAATATATTCGTATTTTGAGAATATAGTTGATGTCATTTCAAACTGGATCCTAAATTTTCGAATATTCAAATGCTAATGGACACTGGAAGTTTATGATTTCGATTATTTATTGGCGCAAAACGTATATGTGAAGAGGTTTGTCATAAATGCCATGCCAAAAATCAGGTAGCTTAGAAAGCATTGCCAATGTGATATTTATCGAAGAGAACTTCTTTCAAAACACTTTTCAATTTCGGGATATTACGAAAAACAATTGTGTGTTGTTGCTTATTGGCTAAAAATCAAAATATATTGAGCAAGCAATAAAGTTCAACGAACAAACACAAGTGAATTACGATAGATATGAATTTTTACGCGGAATTGAATTGATTGTTGATGTTGAAATACTCTATTAGACGAAAACATAACAAATAAATGAACTGATAATGTTAATCATTCATATCCGCCCTTATTAGGAATAATCTCAATTGGATTTATAACCTGACCTATCAACTTTCAAGCTTTCAACATACTCTCGATTATAGCGAAAAGTTCCTGGATTGTGTTGTGCATTATGTATCAACCAGGATGTTGACAACAAGCTATCATAGGCCATCTTCCGACCCATGATTCAGGCAAACCTCTGATCAATATCTCCTTTTGATACATAAGAATACAATATTTCTCTAGGCATATCAAAAATATGATTTTTCCGTGATATGCTTTGCGAAATGCGTCATCGGCATTTGCCAATCCCCTCAGGAACTATGCCTTGAAACTTTGCAACTTAAGTTCAATTTCCGCAAGGTTACTACACTGAGAACAACTAAGTATTCCAGCAATATGAAATTATATCGTTTTATATGTCATACTTAGTTCCATGCGGCAAAAAATTTCACATTAGCAATAGCAAAGCCCCAAAATGTCTAAGCTATTGATTCTAATATTCATAGAGAGACTATGTATATTCTACACCACTTATTTTTTTACTAGCCTCACTGGCTCATTTCCATCTATTTCTCTCAACTGTTAGTCATAAATTTTTTTCTAATCATATGAATTTCATCCTGCTTTTTATATTTCCTTCTATTATTTTCATATTTATTGTCCTGCAATGCAAATAGTGCCACGTTAGAAGAAATACGACAACTCCACAACGTTGAATGGCAACGTGCGGACAGTCTAAAGGATGGACGATAAAAACTATTTTGATGGCATATAAAATAATTTTAAGTGTTTTATGAAAAATTTCGTGTTCTAAATTTATCTCAACTATACTGATAAGATGATTTCTTTGTCCCACCATGCTAAAGATAAATTAAAACAAGAGTACGATAGTTGTTTTGTTTATGTTTATATATATTTAATTAAATATATAGATATACGAGATCGTTTCCACTTGCAGAAAGCTAAAGTCAATCTAGTATTGCGTAAACTAATTAATCCTTTAAGAGGAGCCTTGGAGTAGAGATCATAGCCATTATTGTGCTTATTAGCATCTCGATATTTCACTGGAAATGTGAGGAGTCCATAAGGCCTCACTGAGGTTAATGCACATATTGTTTACAATATTGTTTACATATTGTTGTCAAGTGAAATTAAATTCTAGTTTAGAATTTTAGAAGTTTAGAATTCTAGTTTAGAATTTCAAATGATTCAAAACAAAGAATTTATTTTCGGTGCGTTTCAGAATTATAAAATATAAATTATAATTGGAATTATAGAATTATATACTATATGTAAACTGATTTAAATGTGTGGTATGCACTTAGTTGGCATGACAAGCCCAATCTTTCTGATAATTTAATAATCAAAGGTATGGAAGTTTTAAAAATGTGATTGTTGAAAATAGTGTAATGCACAGAAATTGTACGGTTTTATTTTGGACATCCATTGAGGTCGTTTCTAAAATTATTTGATTTCAAACATACTCGTTACGGAATTGCATCTAAATTCACTGACACTGAAAACTGGATTAGCTTTATATAGGACAAGAATAACACACAAAAGATCGGATCGAAGTTTTAATAAGGAAATATCGCAGTGTTTATTACATATGGGATTGAATATTTAAACAATTCCACAACAATTGTGACTGAAGTTTGCATCGTGGCAATCACAACGGCTTTCACCATGAAAGAGTTACTCTTTTCTACTATTTTGACTCTTTTGTACATATTTTGTAGTGGTATGATTTTTAAGTTCTTGGGTAAAACATCACATTGGTATGCATTGAAAATTATCACATTAACTTATTGCTAAGCATGCAGTTGCCATCAATTACGAGCACTGAACAGTAGCAATAACTAACTGATTATATCGAACATAACGTAACTTTAACTATGGCGGCACAGAACATACGCAAAATGGCGCTATGCACCAGTGTCATACATACGATCAGAAAAATTATCGATTTCCTCCACTTTTGTTTATCAAAGCATTATCTCAAGAAATAATCATGCAAATTCTTCTGCAGAAGTACATCAGTTTATAGTTTTTGACGACTGTAATTTGGAATATGCCAAGACGTTAAAGAAAGGAGCTATAAGAGCGATTTTGCCATGGTTCCAAGGCTTAACGCAGAGATACAATAAATTTTCTTTGAAAGCTCAATGTCAAGTGATATTTAGAATTCTTTGTATTGGAATTTTCGACATGAAATGTCAACATGACATAAAATCAAATCTTTACGTGTGTCAATACAATGACACATGTAAAGATTTATTAAAAGCATTTATAGGGGGTATAATTTCTAAAGTACTATTCGGCACTTAATCACTTAATCTTAATCACAATGAAAGGTTCTGTGATTGTTTTGCCTTCTAGAAACTTAAATTAATTCTTCAAACATTTCTTAATTTCAAATACCCTAGAAAATATATTAGACATATAGCTAGGCGGGAGAGTTTCGATGCCGTCGTTTTCAGTATAAATCAAACATCCTATCAGCCGGAATGATCTTGTTGTGTGGAATGCGTATTCTTTTAGTTTCGAAGTGAGGATGCCTGGAATGCAATGGCTGGCTTGGTGGGATCGGTTTCCAGAAGGAAATTTGACGAACCTTCACTATCGCTGATTATATGTAGAAAGCGTTGGCTGAAGCTGAAGATTCATCAGAATTCTTTGAAATTAAATAGAATAGACTCCGTCCTGAAATAATGCGTCAGTGGTCTCAGGATGGCTTCCAGTTCCAATTGCTTTATGGCGGAAATTTTAAGAACGTAAGTCACACATTTATCGAGGTCTCTTTTGCCGCAAAAAAGCGACAGTAGTGTCTAACTTGCCGCAGCAAAAGAAGAAGTAGAAGAAGAAGTAGTAGCATAATTAGCAGTAGTGGCATTAGTAGTAGTAGTAGCAGTAGTAGTAGTAGTAGTAGCAGTAGTAGTAGCACTATTAGTAGTAGTAGTAGTTACTGTTGTTGTTTTTGTTCTTGTTGTTGTATTAGTGTTTTAGTCGTAGTAGTAGTAGTAGTAGTAGTAGTAGTAGTAATAGTAGTAGCATTAAAGTAATGGTAATATGCCTATCAGTCAAAATAATAGCTGTAGAAGTAGTATTACCTATCGTAGGTAGTTGTAGTAAAAGTAGTGGCTGTAGCAGCAGAAGTGGTAGTAGTAGAAGCAGTATTAGTGATCATAGCATAGAATTGTTGTTGTAATAGCAAAAGTAGTACAAGTGATACTAAAAGGCATAATGAACGTCGAAACGTTCTTGTTGACTCATGCCGTATACCACGAGTCATCTCATGTGGGGACCAAAGGTATTAGAAAGGGTCATTTTATATTCTGGCACTAGATTTACAACTTCAAGGGGAACGATTCACTCATGCTATCGTCTTCACAGAAGTGTGCAAAAAAACCCGGAAAAAGGATTTTTCGAAACGAAGAATGAAATGGTTTGAGCAAACGTTCATGCTGAGTTCGTTAAAACTGCGATCGAAATTCCATTTTAATGAAGCAACTAGTTCTTAAATGGGGTCTCGTAAAAACTAGACGAGAGAATTAAATTGAACACTGGCTATCCAGAACGGAAAGACAAAACCCGTTTAAAGCCAGTGCTTTAGTTACAAAGCAGTCAAAACCGTCAAAAAAATAGGAGAAAGAATAGCGTTAGATTTTTTAATTGCTTAAAAACAATATTGTTGATCGAATACTTTTTTTTAAAAAAAAAACCTGATAACAAAAGATTATGAAATTTTTTGAAGAAACTTGGCATCGAAGTATTGTAGATTGCTGGGAAGAATATGATTCATTGCACATGAATAGCAAGGTGAGCTTTTCAGCATATTAATTAAGATATCTAAAGATTGTATCGTTGCAAACGCAACGGTCTCGAAATTTCATTGGTTTTTTGTAACGATGTAAATTTCACAGTTAACACTTTCCAATTATTTCTTCGTGATGAAACATTGATAAGATAATCTTTTCTTCTTTACAACAGAGGGCATTTGTTCTTACTAAAAGCATCCGGAAAAATTTAGCCATTAATTGTTGCTTATGTTTATTTTAGGGAGGTGATCTTACAAAAAAGTATACTTGTGAAATTTTTACCAATACTTATGCTAGCTAAATTCCTTCGAGAATATTTTGATAATTTATTTATATTTTCCTTTGAGAAAAGTAATAATTCAGATCAGCATATTGAACACTATGCATATTCATGTTGAGAAATTGAATTTCTTTTCTCATAAAATTGGTTTAAATACGGTTCTTAACGATTTGATATATGGATTCTTAAATTGAATACTGAACCTTTCAATTACCCTCGATGGATATTAGTCGTAAATCTTGTAGCTGACATTTCATAGCAGACATTTCGCTGTTGTTTGACCAGTATTGCAGCAAATTACCTTTGTCTGAATGCAGGGCGAATGCTGTAGGTGGCTCGCATATGGTTTCTCAGATTTCTTAAGTCTATCGAAGCATATTTTTTCTCGCTTAATAAGGAGATGTGGTCACTTTTCGCTTAACACGTTGAATGCCACGTCAGTCATCGGTGACTGACACCGACCTTTCCGTTCAGGCCGCGTCAGTCACCGGTGACTGACGGTATACCTGATACTGATACGATACCTGCGCGCGGCCTGACGGGGAAGTCGCTATAAAACCGCGTGGTACTCAACGTGTTAATAAAGGGATTTGGTCAAATGACACTTCGACGACACTGGGCACAATTCACAGAAAATGAAAATTATTCGGTTTCGATTCTTTCACGAAGAACACAATAGCAGGAACAAAATTTCAACTCATTATGTTCAGACAGAATTCCCCGCCTGCCTGTTAGAGTTACGGAGTATATTCAGTAGGTACTACGATCATGACATATTCAGCACAATGATCATTTTTCAGATTCATTTTTACACACCTAGAAGACTTATTTTCAATTTTCGAATATTTTATTTTAAATTTATTTTTCAATTCGAATATTTTTTGACAAATAGGAATAGCCGGGTGTTGAATTTTGCACGGTCTTGGGGGGTTACAGGACTGATTTTTCTCACAAACTTCACTTTTTTGGACTCGAGTAGTTCTTCGTTTCGTTATTGTTTATCAATGAATTTGAAACATTGAAAGCTCGGGTTCAAAAAAGTCTTAGCCACATTAATATCTACCGAGCCTGCCGTTTGTATCGTTGCAAACGTAACGGTTTTTGAATTGAATGAACACTTATCGAATTTGTCTTACATAGATGGACTGCATTGGTAATTTTTACGTAAATTTAACTAAAATGCACCATATAGGTTTTTTTTTAATCCAATCATTGATAGAAATCAGAAAGTAAAATAATTTATGACCTTTGCTTTAGAACGATGCGAACTTCAGCCACCGCAATATCTCGTACATATGTCAATATATTGGGGCCCTCAAGATCCATCATCCATATCTGTCAAGATATAGACCGAAAGAAAAATCAAATTGAAGTAACGCTTACTTTGCGATAATCTCTGTAGGTCTTGTAATAAACTCTGTTAGGATTAAAGTAATTTAAACAGTGAATTAAAGATTGATAATGGATGTATTCCTAATGGATTTTTTACGATATTGTATCTTAACCTGTTTTAAGTTGACATTCAAATAAATGCTGGAAATTTATCAACCTGCAAGGAAAATCATCTTTGATTTGCTTTAAAAAAATTTTAGTTTATAAAGTGAAGTTGATTGCAATCAAGACAAAAGGACCACTTCCAATTTAAAATAATGTACGAAATAGTATAATTAAACCAAGTAACGAATTGCCCGAATTCGGATTGCCAAATCCAATAAAGTAACAAATTCAAATGCTCTTTTTGCTGACGAGATAGATACCAAAGGAGATACGTTAGTTTTCCTAAGCTACTTACGGTCTCTGTAACTTGAACGTTTTGGTTTACCTGCAACAAAAAGAAAAGTATCTTAGAACATGAGCTTACGAATGTTTAATATCTAATTAATGAAAAGAATGATATGTATATAAGTGATTGACCACACGTAATTGAAATGACCACCCGGATGATATAATGACTAAATTGCTGGTGCCAGAAGAATTTCAACTTGTGACATGCCAATGCACCATTATATCATCACAGCGTTGTCAACTTAATGTCAAGCGTGATATTATCTACATCACCTTCTCTTTCGTGTTTAGTTTCATAATAGGTTTTCCAACTGACCCTCACGACATGTACGCAAGCGATTGTTAATATCGCAGATGTGCAAATAGTTTAAGAAATGTTGGATCTTCTTTGTCTATAGTTTACAAACTATGGACGATATGAAAAGTTTGAAGACAATATTGCGGGCTAGAATCATTGACAACATTGTCTACATCCTATCTGAATAGAAAATAAATGGTGCTATGAGGAAAAATCTTCTCTTTGCTAATTGTATGTTTCTTTGTCCGTTGTTAAGAACACGTTAAAACTAACTTACGCACACAAGACTCTAATGTAAATAACCAAATCCACCAAATTACTATGTTGAATATTAACAAACATTATTACCTGGGCAACCATTCCAAGCACCAAAAGCAAATTAGTCGATTTTTTCGTTACCGAAATTTTCTCAAATCGTTTTCTGGGACCCATAATTTTACGTAATTAGTTTATAATGAGGACAAGTTATGAGGATAGCTATTGCCTACAGTACAAATAGATGAAAGAACCATTATAATATGGTAGTGATTGTATTCACGCTTCAAAGAAAGAAAAAGTGGTGCCTCAGAATAGAAAGTAATTAGAAAACACACATGATGTCTGCACTAAGAAGGTGGTAGAACCAAGCATGTTTTGGTGCTTTACACATTACCATGCTTAGCTTGGAGAAAAATAGAAAAGAATACGCGAACCTTTTTGGTAAGGTTATTTCCTTACCTACCTAGTTCATCTTGTTGGTAAGTAAGTTTATCGCTGATTGCGCTTTTCGCAGCTGATTCATCTGAATCACTTGAATTATTCGTACATCAGATCTTGCTAAGAGAAGTTACATGATATATAGAGGCATTGCTTTTTTTCATATTTTCTAACAAACCTTTTCAAATTTCAATAATTCTGACAAACTGAGTAGTCCAGTGATGATTTTAATAATAATTTTTTCTGAATCAATTTCCAAACTAAAGACGTTAATATAGTTTTTACAGCCCGAAATCAATTGATTAAGTAGTAAATTATGTTCACATGAGGACAGATTTGCATCACGTATATAAGTCAGGCGCTTATTTTTTCATAATTTTCATTAATAGCCCATAGTTTTATAGCTTATATTTCTAACTTTCATGGTCGCATATGAATAGATAGAATTATTTATTTAATATTAATTAAAGAGATAAATACATCTTTATTGTGATTTTTTCGTACATTGGAATAAGTGCTACATTGACGTCTTAGAGTAATTTGACAGCGATACATGTCAAATAACATGGACTTATTACTAAGATTTGGCCGTAGCCAATGCATTTGAAATTTAAAAGAATTTTACTAATATTATTGATGAATGAGATTTTGCTCACATGGCTTGTACTTAGTGTCCTTGCTTATCTAAGTAAACATAGTTAAAGTCTCCTCGACACGTTCTAAGGATCTTTTCTTCGATTATTTGCAGCTCGTTATTTGCAAATCGTCATTCATACCGGAATGCAGTAAGTTAGGATGATCGTTTGAGGTGTCTGAAGTTCGCATCGTTGCAAACGGGCTCGATATTTTACACTTTTTGACTTTCGGCGCTGATTGAACTGCAACAAAAAATTATTTCGTTGCAAAGAATTCAAGTTACCAAGCATAATTTACAAAAAAATCAGTAAAATTATTCAAAAGAAAATTAAAAATGTGAACAAATGATAGACCGTTGCATTTGCAACGATGCAAACTTCACACACCTTCGTTTGAGGGCTTTACAAATGAAAAGTTTGGTTCCCAGATCTAAGCATTTCTTTGAGCGTAGGGAAGCTAGTAACAATTTGCCTTCCGCAGGATCATACGGGCGTGTGGGTTGGATTTTATACGATTGTAGAGAAGAATGCCAAGATATTTGTTTGTTTCCTTTAAGGGAACAGTTTATTTCTTAATAGACAACCCGAGTTATGCTATCAGATGGCGCTAATTTTTGTCATTTTCCACTGTCATTGCCGAAGCAAATGAGTTCGCATTTGCTTGCGTTTATGCTTAATGACCACTCCTGAAGGTATTATTGCAGTATCCCCATGCTTTTTATTACGGATAGGGCTATTTTTCGCCGAGCGTGTCTTGCGAATAATATATCGTGCTTTCACAGTGGATTTAGAAAAAGTCGCAACCCCGACTTTATGTTAAAGAATGTTGAACCTAGAACGGATCCTTGAGGAACCCTAGAGAGTATTTGGATACTGTTTGAGGTTTCGTTGGCTATTTTAATCAGAATCGATCACTCGCTAAGGAAACTTGTCTATATGTGGCTTTGTGCAATTGGGCAGCGATGGTGTATAAGTTCGAACAAAAGCTCTGTTGTCCAGACTTGAGTGTATCTTTTATCGAATAAGTAGACTAAACGATAATGCATTCCAAAAATTAAATCGAACCACGAGAACGATTATCTTTCACAGGGAAAGGATTGAATCTCGATTTTTCGAAAATCGATTGAATTGAAATCCAGGAAGAAAATCCACTACGTCCTTGGGCAATCACAAACTGAGCAAAACAAACAATCCTGAGAGATTGTCTAGACGATTTCGTTGTCTTAGACGAGTAATCAGCTTGTTTCCACTTCCTACATATGATGGTGGAACGTTGAAAGGTGGTTTTGTTGTGACCGAAAATTTTCTTAAATAATGCAGAACTATAGAAAAATCTACTTCTTGTTTCAGTATCAGCGCCCCTACAAGTGATCGAGAGATCAACCCCAAACTGGTAGACCATACAGATATATGAGTTTGGAGATAAAATTTCGAAAATAAATAAGAGGGATTGATACCTGGAGAGAACTATTCAAGAGTCCAGACGAGCATATCGAAGTTTGGTTCGTTGGGAATGTTCGGTTAGCACTTCTTTTTTAAAGCGTCGATCTATCTCAGTCAACAAATTTTGAGAGTAACATGATTTAGAATCTTGTGGTATAACAATAGTAATTCTAAAAGATATTCTGTCAAAAATTGTGTTCAGCACACGAGCCGCTCTTTGTTTCGTATAAAGTTTTTGATGGAAACCCATAATAGCATTTTCATTATTATGTTTTTAATTTGATGTATGTAGATTATACGTATGTATGTATGTGTGTATATATGTGTATATATATGTATATATATGTATGTAGATATACAGGACAAACGCAAGTAGGCTCAAGTTAAAAATTCGTATTTTGGATCACACATTCATTTTGAGACGCCATCGGGATGCTCTTCGAAGGATCAGGAAATAAGACTGAACAAATAAGGCTGGCTCATACCGGCTGGGAAGACTAATCGGATTGCTGAGAGTCATGCAAAATTTGATCGCATAGGTTGATGAGTTTTTTTTTGCTGGAAAACAAAAGTGAGTTGTTTTGCTGAAAATGTTGGATGCGCAAATGGTATTCAATTTGTCAAGGAATTCTTCGGATTTCCGAGCAAAGGATGTATTTTTTTTTCATGTTACTGCTTGACATTAAACAGGACTACCTCAAAGACTAACAGATCCTGTTTGAAATCATACATAAAAAGGAAATTGATCAATCTGCACTTAAAAAACGAAGAGACCGATCATAGAATTAGTGGAACTTCATTTCCGATAATTTCCGGCGTTTTGAAATACAAACCGTCATTCTATGAAGGTTGGATTCATTGAGATACAAATCAATAAATTGGTCAGATGTCTGACATTGACTTGGGATACCAAAACGGAATAAGAACGTCGATCTAATAAAGTAAGTGAAAGAGATAAAAACAAATGCGTGCAGTTCACAAGATACTAGCTATCGATAATTCGAATCAGATCTAAATAAGGAAGCGTGATAGTAGCTCGGAAATAGATAGCCGTTAATTAGACTTGTACCAAAACGATTCAAAGATCAAAATGAAAGGAAAAAGCAAAAATTAATTGATGAGTATTTGATAATTTTTTAAATGCAAATTTTTTTTTTTGCAAGAACGTTTTGCATAATATTAATTAAATATCATTGTTATGATCTCCCTCAAGATCTTCCGTAAAATTGAAATGGCAATTTATTTGATTTTTTATTGTCTCTTGGGTTTTCTATACGGGTATCCTGGCGTATGAAGTATCCCCATTAATCGCTCTATTAATCATAGGAACGCTAGATTTTCTACTCACTACCGTAAGTAGAGTAGAATTCTTGAGTTTCTTCAGTAGTAAGTTGAATTCTTGAGTTTCTATGCAGTGATTATAAAAGAAAATTTTTGTTTTATTGCATTTTAATTTTCAGATAAAAGTGTCCTTACAAAAAGGACACATTGAGCTGTTGTTTATCTCCTACAAAGGTTGATCTTGGACTTAGCACAACGAAAGGGTGCATGCTAAGAGGCGAGCATATCAACGGTTTTCGTATAAACGAATATTCCTCTGATGGTCATTCACGATAAGGATGGAAAAAGAGATCAAAGACAGTGATTTATTGGAAACAGAACACACAGAAGACCAAATCATCTTTGCCCAATTATTGGTAAGGTTCAAACTAAATAGAAATCATTAAGATAGAAGAATCTTTTAAATGTGGGTCAGATGCTTTCGTACTTCAAGGAGATCTTCAAAAACAAGGAAGAGATTCTCATCATATTCTGGAGAAGTTTCTCGAACATTAGCATTCAACCATCATATTTTATCAGTCGTCTGATGGAATTTTCAAAGGATTTATTCGGAGCTTTACGCGTCAGGCCAAGCCACAACTGCAAATTCGACTTTTTCAATTTTCAAGCGGAAAAAATTTCTAATTAGCGTTTTGCATCACTCAAACACCACGAAATCCTTTTTTGTCTGGAAACTGTAAAGTTCATATACCAAAAAACTCTGTTTATGCAATACAAAATCACAAAGATTAATTAGTGGACTTTTGTTCTATCTACCATACTCTCTAAAGTTCTTATTAAACACCTTGACGAATGTTGCTCCTTGGCCAACTACCATAAAAAGAACATGCGAAATTGAAGAAAGAAACATTTTGTTGGCACGAAAGAACATTATAACATTTTTTCGAGAACGCATTTATTTTAAAAACCTGAAAATGTGAACGGGGTAAAAGGTTACTCCATGTAGAATTTTCACATGAAATGCTGCAATTCATATTCTCTCCTTTCATTAATTTAAATATAGAAAAAATTCAAAAAGTAAATACGTGGGAGTAAATAACATATTTGGGTTAGGTTTCAATGGTGTTTCAGTTAGTAGCGTATTTTAGCTGTTTTTTTTTCGATAGTGTATTTGAGTCTGATCTTTGTTCCTTAATAACATATTTTTATTCGATTCAAACATGTGCAGTGTCTGTTTGGGTGTTTATTGTCTAAGCTAACTCCAAAGGGTTCAAAATTTGGATCACAAGAATTCCTAGGGACACTAGATTTCTTGATCGTATCTCTATAAGTCAATGAAAGTACTGAATATCTCAATGTGAACTTGAGATACATCAGTCTGAGATTCTATTAAAAAAGGAATTTTTTCAAATTTTAAGCGAGACTTTCACGATGAAATGTTACTCTTTCAGATCCTCACACAGCTGTTTCCAAAAAGTAAAGATTTACAGGATTTCGTTTATAAGATGTCTGAAGTTTACAAGTTTTTAAGTAAAAAATTAAACTGAAAATAAAACCCAGTAGAGTGCTACAAATTCAAAAAGTCGAATAAAATTTACCAAAACTGTAAGTTTCTTTCAAAAAACATTAAAAAAGTGAAAAAATTAGAGACCGTTGCATAAGCAGCGATGCAAACTTCAAACACCTTCGTTTATTTGACATTTTAACTTTACTAGGCTGTTTCTAGATCAAAATTCCTTACAAACAACTGGACATTGACCTTCTTTGAGATAAACACCATACTCATAACTCCGAAGTCGCACTCGAATCTCAATCTACTCAGTGCTTATTTTTAAACAATCTTATCACTATTTACAATGTCGAAAGTTTATCAACCTATTATGAGATTGTGATAGGCAAATTCTAGCAAGTTTTCAACATGAAGTCCGTGCCTGTGTGTATTTCCGTCCTTGAAATGCAAGTCATGTGAAAGCTAAGCACATATGAAAATAATCACAGCCAACTTCTGAGAAAAGCCCCCCGTAAGGTTTAAAGTGCATTGGTCACGTAACTATGCCCAGTTTCCACTACTCTGTCAACAGCTTAGGCTTTTGCGCCACTAAATTTAGCATGATGTACAGCAAGTTCTTGTATTTCAAGCCAAAGTTTCCCAGTCGCAGTCATGCTAATGGCACATAAAAACATACATGAAAATGATTATCTGGCTGCCAAAAATATGTTTTCCTATCTAAATTTTGCAAACTCTGCAGACGAATGCTTACTACAATGTTGGACGAAAAAAGCTACATTGGCACGTCCTCTCATTCAGCGATTCTATACAAGCTTACCACTAGAATAACCCCTTTCGTTTTTCAAACGCCACACATGGGTTGCGTTCACATATCACATAAACATCAACCATAGAGATATCATTCATTGCAAATGGCGATTTCGAAGTTCAGTGATGTAAAAAAGCAACCAACTGAAAAAATTCTAGGTTGGTATTTTGCATGCTGGCACGAACACTGATAACAAACGAGCTAGGCTTAGCACAATAAACTGACACCGTTGATAGGCAAAAACTCTAGGCTGAAACCTCATTGAGCCTCTTTGAGCCTCATCAAATTCAATGTACTTTGGCATGGCGTCTGTATAACATAAAAATAAAGCTTTTCATAACCTGATTCCAGTTCATACCGCTAGCGCCCATTAATCATATATTATATATTTTCTAATCTACGTATGTCATCTACCAGTACGTCCTTCATGTATGCACGTTAGATATCTGCGGTTAGATTGCTCGCAGGCGACCTTCAAGCCAAAGTACCTTTGAATTAACTTTAAATAAATATTTGATTATGGAACGTTTATTTAACTGATAGCGACGGAATTACTCACCGTCGCCGTTGACGTGAGCATGCTGTCCGTTACGTTGATAACCTTTAAAAACGTATGGCCATGAGGATGTAGACCATATGAACATGGGACGTGTGTAAACAAAATGTACTAACTTGTACTTGTGCCATTACATTTACCTAGAGCTTAAATCATTCTAAAAATCGATTTCCGTTTGCCAGGAGAAGGCGAAAAAATTAAAAATCAATAAGGTCTTTATTCCTGTAATCAGCGCAAGAACTTACTTTTGCACTAAAGGAACATTTTTAAAAAAAATTTCAAACAATAAATAATTAATAATATTAATTTATTTGTTAATATTAATAAAAAATAACATAGTTTAAAAATATGTCGCTATGTTTTTGTTGTTATTCATATTTTGAATATGAGTCTGAAGTTTGCATCTTTTTAACGCAACGGTCTCCAGTTTTTTTACTTTGTGATTGTTTTTTGGAAAATTTGACTTAAAATTTTGATTAATTTGAAGCAGACTTTATCAATTTTTTCCACTCTGTTAGGTTTCCATTTTAGTTTGATTATCTACAAAAAACAAATAGTGAAAAAATTTATATCGTTGCGTTTGCAAGGATGCAAACTTCGGACACTTTTTGGAACGTTAAGCTTATTTCCGAGATTCAAATAATTCTGCGTGTTTTAGGCCATTTTACGGTTTATATCATCCTGAAATTCTAGAAACTTCAATGTTGGCCCATTTCAAATCATTATTTTCCTCTATGAGCCCTATGTGCCAAAAGCAATAACCCTGTGAATGTACTTTCTGTGACCATTGATGAGATTAATACATACTATTATCAGGACATGAGCTCGCTCCGAATTAGACTAGTTTGAACACCTTTTAAAGAGAAGAAGCGCTGGCGCACGAAGGAACCCAGATGGACAACATACAGTTCCTACAACGCCAACGGGCAATTCTGCAGAAGGTGAAAGTTATACGGCAATGATCTCACAGATCATAATTTCATTTTTGTCACCTCATCTGAACCAATAATTTCGGTTAGATGCCGTTTCATTAAATACTACATTATTTCGTTCAAATTATAGCCATGAGAAAAAGCTTCATTAGCAGGAAGCAAATGAGCTTAGGGACAATCTTTCCAATAGTCAAAATATGTGTAACTGTTTGGAATTCAGAGCATATATTGCCACGTACTTTATAGGAACTGGAAACTGCAACAATCAATTGAGTTAAGATACGATTTAAGCCCCGCCAACAATTAGCTATAAGACAACACACTGAAAACACACTTTTTGAACGCGGATTGTGGTTTTTTTGCATCAAAAAATCGTTAGTAGAGATACGGCAACAAAAAAGCCCTAAAGTCCTAAAGGTTGTCATAACTTGTCAAATAAGCATATTTTTTGAAAAACTTAGACATGATTAACGACGTTTTCGTCTCATACATCAGATATCAGTAGGTACTGTTGCAGGACATACATGTCCCGATTATAATCAAAAAAGTCCTACTAAGAATCGTACTGCAATCAACTTGGTAGGAGAAGAAACTATTATTATGAACTATATACATTATGAAAGAAAAGGCGCTGTAACCATATACTTCTAAGACTGTTATAATGTGTGAATTTGTTGTTAATATACTTTTCAATTAATATACAAAATGGGACAAAGTCCAAATAAGTGTAATCGGTATCTAGGCACACGAGATACTCCACTGGAATTGGGATTAAGCTCAATATGAATGGCCCATCTCACTAAGGAGACGCCCTCAGGAGAATTCAAGTATGACGATGCAAGGAGTTGAACTAAATACTTGTTGCCACAGATGTCACAGATGCTGAGCCAAGGAACGCTGCTATTTGGATGGATGTATCCGACAACCTTTGAACCGATGGCGTTATCGATCGATTCAATAAGCAATTGGAAATAATCGGGAAACGCGATCCAAAGGATGGACTGCACGCCTGATTTTTAACCTTGGACAGGAGAAACCTATCGCGAAAAATGGATTAAGCAGCGCGCTCACCACTTTAACAGATCCGGGGAGCTCTCTCCATATACTTTAGTCGGAGAGATGATAAGAACGATTGACAAATGTAATCGGATAACACGTTATTCTCTGGCACACTGGATCATCAGGAAGCGACTGGTGTCGAAGGATATATTTGCTAGGATTTCCTTTTTTCATTCCCTTTAAAGAAACGATACGTGAAGGCGCCTCTTGGCAAACAAACGGAAGCTAGTCCAAAGTAATGTGTCAAACGGGCACAGATCAGTTTCTCAGAATGGCAGAAAAGTCCTACATTCAGGGCCAAGACAGCCTCTTCATCAAAAAAAGTACACGAATTATGATGAACTTCTCAATTTTCGTCCTTATTCCTTTACCTATTTATTATTAGTAAACACACGTATACTGAGTGCGCTGGTACTTCAGCCCAAAAACTGTATATCCTTATATTGAAGCAAGCGGTGGTGTTGCACGCTGCGAAGTGCTTAACGCACGGGAGAACTCTAATAACTCCACGTTTTGGACTCTTATAACTCCAATGTTGTGAAAATGGCGCACACCGGATTCATGCAACAACGTTTCATTGCAAGGAAGACACGAACAGCATTGAAGAAACTTAACTTGAACAAATCACATGCAAACAAAGAGCCAAGTACTTCGTAAAAACGTGTGGTAGTAGTTGATGTGTTCGAAATATGTTTCGACATTTTATAAATTGGTGTTTAGAATATCGAAATAATACATTCTCTGGAGAATTTTGCTAGAATGTCTGAAATCTGTCTAATCGGCTCCTGGGTGCTCGTGTTTAATAGCAATTCCATCGTCCAAGGGATGGATAATTGAAAAAGACTTATGTTAATAGGATTTTCGAGGTTTATTTGAGATTAAAGGAATACAGAGGATTTATGAAGATAACAGAGCAAAGCCGGTTTTACGTTTTAATTTTCTTTTGCCTGCTTTAAAGTTGGATTCCACTAAACCCGTCGATTTTCAAAAGAAAATCAGGATTAAGTGCTAACTCGCGCATGGTCCTTGAGGTTAGGCAATGGCAGCCCTTAGACAATAACTATTGAAAGAAAAGAATTTACTAGTATAGTCTTACGTCCAAGAGTATGCTCAGAGTAGCCGAATGTTTCGATGCAGAATGCCGCTAATGTTGCATGAAAAATCCAACTCATTTGGTGCAAAATGCATTATCTGGTTAGATGACTTCATTTAACCGAAAGAATGTTGGCCCCACAAAAATCCAGATTTGTCAAAACTAATTTTGGCGTAGCCTACAATATTTTTGATGTTTATTCATTTCATAGTTCGTAAGATAATGCACTGAAATGATACCGCACGGTTATGCACTACAACGTCAAAGTACGCAATAGCAATGTACTATAACGTCAAAGCGTATCATAGTACATTATTTCTACGCCAAAGTGTTAGAATGTGATCTACCATAGGTGCCTGAAGTTTGCATCGTCGCAAACACAAGTTGGTTCAATATCGTTCAGTGAATATGACAAATTCTTTCAAGAAACTTAAATAAGATGATTCATATGTAATTCACGGAACATATTACGGTAATACGAATCCACTGAAAGATTATACATCGATTCAGATGGAAAAATTTTAATAGGAAACACAATAAATCTGCATTAAAAAATATAGGTCGACAGATGTTTTTCTCCTCCGACTCAATGACTAGTTTTGATGGAATTTTGAGATCTGACTGCTAACCAAAAATTTGAAACATTCTAGCAACTCCACATTTTTTACTAACAAACATTAATTTTTTCACCATGATTGGCCTGATCAATTTAAAGATAAATAATTCATTGTAAACGATAATCTATACAACAAAAAGTCGTTAAAAAGATGTAGCTAACTTCTGCGTAAATGTTGTTTCAATTAGCAGAATGGGGTATTTTTATAATAGTAAAAAGGCAAAATTTTAGGTCACTTAGTCAAATAGGATCAGTTTTTTTGTATCAAATTTCTAATTCTTTTACAAGCAAGATTTAAGTCAGGTAGAACTTTCGAATTTCACATAAATATCGACTTTATTTTAAATCAGCTATTATGTTACCTTGTTGTTACCACGTTACCTTGAAATATGGCAACGTTCAGATGTCAAACTCATCGGACAATTTTCGGAATATTTGTGAAAAATGCGTGCTGGCCAAATGCCAATAAAATAAGGCGTACTCATGAAAAATGTTCAAATGATGTTTTTTAGCCTTAGCACTGATGAACTACAATAGATAAACATTGCGACCCATGTACTAAATGTTTGTGCAACACGCGTTTGGGACATTTTTGAGTTGTCAAAAATGCAGTACACCACATCACCTATGCTATGACGAGGACACAAGTATTATGACGAAGACTATCATTGTTACAGATGCAACATTACTGACTTCAATTCAATTTCAAAACTAATAGAAAAAAGGACTTGGAATACCCAAACACACAATCGGTAACGGACGTGACATAATGCGAATCGGGCGTATTAACATTGTATTCACCTCCTAACATGAGTTGAATGCAAGGTTTATGTATCGACGCTCAAGACGTACCTCAACCAAATACTGATTTCGGTAAAAGCATCAAATATAAGCTGTCGAAAAACCTGAGATAAACAGAGTTCTAGACCTTCCAAATTTTTTTTTTGCTAAAATCCTCGGGTCATCCACATTTTTAGTATCGTAGCAGTGGTAGTCGAGATTTTGTCTGTTTGTAAAATGTTTGCTTAATGAGCATGTTAACCCAAACTATATTGAGTTTTGACTCGTCAAAGTGCAATTTGATTAACTTTACTTAACAATATAAGCAGGTGCGCTATTCGGCACAAAGTTATTTAAGTAATTCTCAAAATAAGTTTAAGCTATTATAACTACTGACAACATGCTTAGAGGGCCTGTTGACTACTACTTGGTCAACTGGACGGCTAAACAAAATTGATGGCATTCTCTGTGAGAGGAATCATCGGAACAGAAGTGAACGGGCGAAAAATGCTGCCTTCCCAGAAATTATCTGACCAGAAACTAAATATCGTCTATGTCACCGAAAATGTTATCAACCGTCTAATCTCTAAATAAGGTATAGTTCCAGTAGCTAGAAATTTGAAACTATGAGGCTATTCATATTTTCGGAAACAGGAATTTTTTGAAAATGATCTTTCCCATGAGCATTCAACTACACTGACTACACTGAATTCCCACTAAAACTGCTACTGCTTACCAATCAAACTTCTACTTTTGTGTTCATTTGGGAGCTGTCAGCGAAAAAAGTTGGCATATTTCACAAAAATTTGGAAGGATGGAATGGAGATATCCAGAATATCGGAAAGGTCAAATGGTGGAAACTACTGTTAGCTGCTGATGTGTGATCTTCAAAATACGAACCTTAACAAAAAATTCGAAGAGAGATTATGTTAAAATCTTCGGCATAGCGCCTTTCTTAGGAGAAATGATAGTGATATAGAGATACCTAGCGCCTTATCAAAATACAATGAACCAGTCATCAAATCCAAACGGGACATCGTCGATTCAGCTCGTTACTTGTTATAGGATCTTGAATTGGGCATTCAAAAATTTTTTCATAGAATGATGATTCGTCATCGTCCAACGTTACTGGTTCTACCACTTGACAATTGCAGAATTTTTTAAAATGATGTGGGTTCTGTAAAGAAAACAAAAGGCCAATGACTTGAAATATAATCCAATCAGCCACACATGAACGTGAAAAACACATGAGCGAAACATTCTTATATTTCATATTTGAACTTTCAGTGATTTTTCCAGCTTATTAGTTATTTTGTATCAGTTGAATCAGTTATTTATCTGCTCTAAACAATCTCTCTAAATCCTCTCTAAACAATGAAGGTCCTCGTGTCTGTTATAGGAATAGGCATTGTTTTGAAGAAGTTTCAATGCTCTCGTCAGTATAAACCAGTATTTCACTTCTTTCATCGGTATACCCTAATTTAGGAGGTAACCTTCATAAATCAGCTACAAAATGCAAATAATCCACAATCCACGTGTAACAAGCTCTGCTATTAGAAAAAATGTACCCAAACTGACAGCCATGGTTTGACTTTCCTGACGCAATTTTTCAATACTGTCTACACTCTTCATTCTCGCCACTCAACTAAAAGGTTTAGTGATTCACTCGCGATGTTATAGGTGATAAAGAAGAAAAAAGCCGAGGGATCATTGAGATTTCGCTGGGAGATGCAGCAATTCAATTCAGATATCAAATGACGAGTAACACACCTGGCGCAAACCTTATGAAAACCTAGCACACTGATACCTACCACACTGAAAACGTTGTTTAACACTAATTATATTTCTGGTAGTACTTGTGTGAAAACTGCACTAATGACTCTTGTTTGGGACAGCTGAGAGTTCTTGCTTAAGACTAAAAGACTTAAAGTCCTATTTATATTTGGTTACCGATCTTAGTAGTTTCAATACTCTTCAGCCTTTATGATTCAGACAAAACATCGTTATATGTAACAAATACACAACACAAATGTTAACCATATTTGCCCGTTTATTTAATTCAGCCTTGTATCCTGATTTTTTTCAATTCGCCTCGTCTTGTTTGGAAAGAAATGTCATCACAATCCATGATCTTCACCAAACAGTAAAGATTTCTGAATATATTTGAAGCTCATAAAGCGTTTGAGAAGGTAACTTACAGAAAAATGATATTTGTGATATGGTATGATATTGATATTTAGACTCAAATTTAACCCCACATTTGAATCTTCTTTAAGAATTTTTACCGTAACGTAAGCAATGGTCTTAAGGTTTTTTTTGATCCTATATTGTGTAATATGGTTGCATGCCATATTATGGCATCGGCTCCCAAAAGTTGATTTATCCAAGCACCTGAATGTGGGGTATATTTTACAAATTCAGGCAAGTCATGAAAAAAAAGGACAGTAGTTATTTGGCACAAAATGGGCTTTTATTATTGGAAATACAAAATAAAATTAAATATTAATAATAATCAGAGTGCGCAATTGTGACAAAAGTGTGCAATAGTGACAAAAGTGTGCAATAGTGACAAAAAAATGTTCGCTGATCTTCGCAAACTGGTGTTTCACACAATACACAACAGTATATCCCCTTTTTTGTTTTCTTTCAACTTCAAAAGTTTTCTTTTTCCTAGTTTCCCTTTGGTGAAAGGGCTGTGTGTGTTTGTTCAGTCCGAACAAATCAGGAATCTGATGGCTCTGCGGAATATTGTTTTTGGCGGATGAGCATCAAAATGCGACTTCAGCAGACTGTGAACAAATTCTTTTGCAAAATCGCTTGGCTTGGCTATGACCTCTCTCAAATTATATAAAATAACGCTGTTCTCTCCTGAGAAATCCAGCATTCCAAAAATTAAACGCATCGGGCATCAATTCGTGATTCGTTTTTTTTTAAAATTATTACAGAGCTTGTCAAACGTTTTCGGTCCACCTTTTATGGAGTTGAAAAAAGTTACGATATTTGGCTTGCTGATATTTTTGTTCGGGTTTAGAGTAGTTGGATAAAAGCTAAATTACTACAACCGACCCAAAAAAAATTTGTTTTTTTTATCGGGCAGCACGAAAGTATCGTCATTTCTTCGCTGATATTTCTTTCTTCTATTTTGCTACGTATCGAACATTTTGCACAAGATACTCAAATCGACGTTCCGCCATAGTTTCGGGACAAATTGCAACCCAATTCTGGATTCCACAGAAATTTGCATGACTTTTCTTTTAAAGAAAAACACAATCGGATGAAAGACCTTGAGAATACTGAAGCCGTGTGTAAGCTGACCCTTCTAACGAATAACATCCCCAGGTCAAGTGCCTGACTCCGGCGGCCGTTGAGCACTTAGTCTCCACTTGTACCCATTTTTAGGCGGTAGCCAAAGTTCGCGTTCTATTTATGAGAGAGAAATTTAAGTCTTAAATTTCGAACGTTCCTATAAAGACTCAATACACAAAAGCCTGGTTAATTACACAGACAATAAAATTTAAGTCGGAATGGGTTCTCAAAATGAGTTTTGAGTGGCAAAAACATTCCTCAATTTCTGATAACGAATATTAACCTCTAATACAATTAGCGATTTTATAATTGTCTTTATTGGACAAATTTCAAACAATGTGCTAAGGCTTAACTTCTCACTAAATTGCAATCTTCATTGACAACAAGTGACAGATGTCAAATAGTTTAATTCAAAGATTGCCGCAATAAGGTATTAACAATTCATATACCGTCTTTATTAGGAAACCACTGTATTTAGACTGAAAACGGTTAAACCCACAGAAGATTCCTCTTTAACACATTTTCATTAGCGCATTTAACGTAGAAATCATTAAACTTTATTGAATGCAAATAGTCAAACACACTAATGCCTCTTCAGCAAATTACTCTTCAGTGTTGAATCATTTCTTGCAAATGCAAGTTTCCCATGTAAAACATCGAATTCTTCGAACTCGATCACTTCAATTGGTTTTTCATACGAAAATCAGTTCAGTTCAGTTTGTAAAAAGGAAAATTTACAAACCTCCTACTGCCAGAATTGTGACAATTCATTAACACAGACATATTAGTGATGAATAAGAGAAATGACATCACCTGCAACCTTAATATTCATTTTATTTAATATTATTTACTTCAAAACATTAAATTGTATGCACTGATGAATTGTATACACTATGAATATTCGAATATTGTAGAATATTTAGCGTGTGCAAAGAAATCGCTAAATCCCCAGCCGTGTTTTTCGCGTACAAGACAGATTACTAAGCGTTTGTAGTTATTTGTATATATAAATCTATATTTATAGATGCAAAAATAATCGCGGGTAAGGTTGAACGGAGTTTTGCCTTCATCTTGCTTTTTTATTGCTCAGCACCACACACTCTTCAGCCAGTCGAACGAGTTTAGAGTAGGGTAAGCCGTTGATGTTGGTAGAAAAGGCTCTAATTACCTTAATGATATTCAATATGATTGCAACAACTTTTATGTAGTCATAGTTTCTAGTACCGTTTCGTGATCCTTTGCACAGCTGCTTCTGCATTCATCACATATCATACCGCCATCATCGCAAGAATTATCTTCTCTCATTTATCGCAATACCTAGATACATCAATAAAATTGTTCTGCTCTGCTCAAGCTATTGCATTTGAATGTATTTCCACCTTTTATATCTATCTCTACCCACATTTTGCCGAGGAAATTGATAGCATTAGAGTGATGCGTTATATGATAGTTTTTTTCGATACTTAAATACAGCTTCGAACCGTTGTGTAAGTGAGCGAAAGGAATTACAATTTTTAGTTCTCATCCATTAAAATTCAATTAAGACCTTGCTACGCGAGCTTTTTCGAGGATGATGCAGTTCTTAGTTAGAATGATAACTAGATGCAGATGCACTGAACATTTCACAGACTTAAAATGACACCTGTCAAAATTTGAACCATTCAAATTAATATTTGCCAAAGAATTCTTGGTAGTAGTAGGCATCACTTTAAGTGACTCCTCCACTGAAAATCAAAATGCAATCAAAGAATAAATTAATGAAGTTTATGGCAACCAGGCTGCATCTTTGAAAATAATAAAATATCAGTACTTCAGATTTCGATCCTGCCGTTCATCAAAAAGGGAACAGTTGAAGTTATGTATGATCGTTGTGAACTATCTAAAGGTTAATTTGCGGAAGGAACGCTCCACACGAACGTGTTCGAAATTTCACCTGAAAACTTGCACCTAAAAAAAACTTCGGTAAGATTGCTATCGTGTATACTGAAAATGTACTGGGAGTAACAAAGTTCGTGGTTTAAATAATACTTTAAGCGTGATAACGTATAATTTTAAAAATAATTTTGTGCACATATTCCTGACAAAGGATGAGACATGGATTTTTACGACCTCTCACCCGATTCAAAATAACTAAGAGAATGAGTAAAGCTAAAGCTACTAAAAGAATAAAGTAAAGTTTTTACGGCTCCGAAACGACCAAGATTTCCTTTTCTAATTTTTGTCGAATAATTTCTTAGACTTTTAGGAAATTAAAAAAAACAATAGAAGGATATTTTAGCGACCGTTGCGCACTTGTTATGCAATGGAGTGAGGGATAATATTAAACACTCAGAACGGCCGCTACGATACTCAAAAAAGGTGTTATTTCTTAAAGAAGAGGAAAACGAAGCTTGATATAGGAGGGCGGTCCGATATGTACTTAGCCTCTCCGCCTCTATATCACTATAGCATAGTATAGCCTCTATAGGACTATGGCGCCACTATAGCAGGTTAATTTCACTATCGTGTAGTACATTCTTGTAGACATGACTACTGTCAAAATTTTAGTTGATTCGACCTCGAAGTTTTGTTTTGACCGCGCATGAGAACGGACGTGTCCGCGGATTTTAGAAAAATGGAGAAAGAGCAATAACGGTCGTTAATTCGATTCTCGTTTTTGGCAGGAAAACCGCGCAGCCAAATTAAAGAGCGCTTGGATGCTGTTCAACTGTTTAAAATTGGTTTAACGAGTTTCAACGTGGTGCCCCGAAAACGGCTAACGCGGGGATAACCTGAAAAAAGTCCACGATCTCGTATTTTCATACCGCCGGTTGATTGCGCACGAGATAGTTGAGACAGTAGGCCTGGAAAAAAAAACAACAGGCGCAACCGTGAGATCACTTCAGGATAGTGTTAGACGGTGTTTACTCGCAATCCGAAGAAGTTTCTGCGTCGTTTCGTGACCGTGAATAAAATATGAATTCACCGGTACACACCAGAGCCCAAGGATCAGTTGAAAGAGTGGACATCACGCAGTGAACATGCTCGAAAGAATGCGAAGAGTTTCCTATCGACTGGAAACGTCATGTTTCCTTATAGCCCTGTAACCGTAAAACGGTTACAGGGCTCTACTATGCCGAATTATTCAAAGTTTACAGAAAACAGTCCCCATTCAGCGATGAGAAAGTGCTTTCTCACGCATAGGCTCACATCACCGCCATCGCCACGGCCAAATTGGTCGAACGGAACTTCCAACTGTTACCCCATCCATAGGATTTTCCAATCTTTTTGTTTCCAAACTTGAAAAAGTTCGGGCGAAAATTTAAGTCCAATGAAGGGGTATCGGAACTATCGGTTCCATCAGAAGTTTTCCAACATTGATCTGATGTAATTGAGCTCAAGTAGCTTCAGTAGCCTTTACAAGTCACAAATATTCATTTGCTATGAAACAAAGAATTCCAAATTGAAAATCATTTTAAAAAAACCATTTCAAGATACAAGATCAAGAACTACTTGTTAAAAAATTTTACATCCAGAGAAAGAAGGAGAGTGTAATCAGGCACTACTATCCGGTCAAGACCGCTATTTTGATTTTATGTAGTTTATGTATTTTATGTATTGTGTAAAGCTCTACAAAGCTCTACAAAACAATCCATGGCTTCAGTTTACCAAAAAAACTAGGCTTTGTAATGATTGCATCGAGTTGCAAAGGTTAAGCGCAGAATGACAGTCGGGTGAAAGTTAAAAGGAACCTAAATGACAGCTTCCCAAACAAATCAGATCTATAAGAAGTAAATAATTTTACCCGGACGCTATATATTGATGTTTTCGTATAGGTTTTAAACATCCAAAACTACACTTTTCACCCTCACAGCGTAAATCATTATTTGGTCGAAATAAAAAAAAAATAAACATCAGATAAATAAAAAATGCATCATTCATAGCAATGTGTAAACTGGAGCAGCATTTAAACGATAACAACCGATTAGAAAATGGGTTCAAAGTGTTTATACAAAAAATGTTATGGATTATCTCCATCTATGTGAAGCAATGAGCGGAGTAAAGCTATTTTGAGTTTCATAATTTTCAAAGATGTTCCATACTTGTCAAAATGCAATACGATTCATTTTTTTTTACCTTGCCAAGTACAGAGAGACCTGCAAATTTCTCTATTCAAGTAAATTCAGAAGGACAAGAAAAACTTAGCTTACGCTCGCAATAGCTCTGCAACCATAAACTTTAGACGAAGGCCACCATTACTTCAGCAGGTTAAGGTAACTTTCGAACAGACTGAATTGACAATAACGTTATGCATTTTAGTCGGAATTATTTGGCTGCGATCGCTAGCTTCATTGTGTTAATTTCAGCTAAGATGACAAACGTACTTTACAACGTACACTTTACGTACACTGTCAACAAGATGGAAAATGTAAACCCTATTTTTTTAAAAATAATGCCTACCATTCTCAACTGGGTACTATGATGTTCAAGGAAGTGCTTCGATATGGCAGCATATCGATTTCGGAAGGACAGTATTTTTCACATAATTTCATGTATAAAGTTGTAAGAATACAAACTTTAAATTTAGTTCTAACTTTTAAGGCAACTCATCCGATTGAAGTTAAGTAGAAAATGTACTAAAATTTTGTGAAAAGTTTTTCTTTGACTTCTAGCTTTACCATTCTCTTAGATTGAGAAGGTCTGCAAAGCTTCGAGGAGATATACTGGACTTTAATAAGACGGAACAATAATCAGACAATTGCCTTAATATTAGGAATACCCTACATACATTAATCCTAAATTGAAAGCCTATTAGGGTTTAAGACAGAAATTTCATGGATTTTGATACAGGTGGAACTAGGAAATTTGAGTTTTCAACGAAATTGGTGTCACTCAAATTCACTAGTAGTGAATTTCTGGATGAATAAACAAAAAACTCAACACAGTTGCGGACTGCTAATTCTTGAGTGACTTCATTGAAGTCTTTCAATGTCGATGGAAATCTGAAGGACTCCTGCATTCAGTCATCCTCAATATGATTTTTCTTTTTCTTTAAAGAACATAATTGAGATAACCCAGCCGCGAATCTAAATTGGCAGACTATCACTAACGGTTAAAGTTTATAGAAGATATGAAAGTACATATAGGCTAATTCTTTAATTGAATACAATCCACTAATCTACACAGAAAACATATGAATATAAACTTCCCATAGATAATAATTCCCATATCTATAAGTTGGTTTTCCTTCTTCCCACTTCCCCGTAGGTAGTGTTGACTATGGTGCTAAGGACATTATCCAGTGCCTACAGTTTCACGTTGCACAAAAAAAATACTAAAGGAAGAAATTTTTATGATAACACAAATTTAAGTTTTTTTTCGTTCTCGTACATATGAGAGAGAGAGAGAAAGAGAGAAACCATTACTCAAGTTATTCAAGATATAAAAAAATCAGCCCAAACACTAAATTGTCATCGAAAAATTCCTTTCATAAAAATAGTGCAATGGCACGAACTACAAAAATAGAACTGGCAAATGCAATTCACGTCATTGCAACTTGGTCTCCCCCACGATAAAGAACTGTCGCTCTGTCTCCTCCCTCTGCAGTTGAAATGCAAGGAAAAAGCAAGAAAAATAACAAATGAAACTACGACACATATGTCGACACATATGGCTGCTACAGATAGATACAACAGGAATTGCGTGGCTAAGCTTTTTTCAACACACCTAGGTAAGCTGCTTTTTTCTTGTTAGTTTTCTTGGCAAGGAATCCACTATGGCTTCGTTTATTTCAACTAAATGGGATAATTTGAGTAGAAGTAGAATGAACAGAAGAAAGCCGCGAACAAGAAAAGAACCGAAGAAAGACGGTACGAGGGGGTTGCGAAGGAGAATTACAATTGTGATGACCTATGAATAATAACACCACGTACAATGCAGTTTTTCAATTGGAGGTTAAGTTACCACAACGGCAAACGGTAATGGCTTTAATTAATATTGAAACCCATGATGTATTGTGTAATGCATGATATTAGTTGCATGACACATATTACGGTTCGGTCGACATGCATTATGAAAAAATTTAAAAATAACTTTATATTATCTCGTTGTTGACAGTACTTTTAGTTTGTACTGACCTATGTCTCCGAGTCAATATATTGATTGTGTCTATTTTTGTTTTAGGAAATTCTAACAGCGTGTAGGTTGTGTGCAGTGGAGGTGGTTATTGTGTAGTTTTGTTTTCAGACGTTTTCACGTGTCCTTTTCATAAACTACAATTTTCATCAGGCTTCGCGTTGAACTTGTAGAAAACAAAACAGGAATTTTCTGCATAAACAAACTTTCAGAATAAGAGTTCAAAGTGAGAAGGAAATTACTTCTTCAGTTTGTTCCAGTGCTTCTGTGAAATTCAAAAATTCTATACATACGAGGAGGCGCACAGTGTATAAGTCTAATGGTAGGAATTTAAAATTAAAAGTACCTCGTGTCAAATGTATCACGTGACAATACCAAATCAGGTTGCCAATATCATACTGGCAGCATAGTTGGTAATGTCAGGATGTTGGTGGCACTTCTTACTCTACTGACACTTAACTAGTTTTGTATTTTAGTTCACTTGCCCATAAAAATTAAAAGGCAAAAAATTCAGATTGTTCCTTTTGCACCGATGCAAACTTCACCCAGTCTCGGCCCGAAAAATGCTGTCATTGTTTTTCAGACAAAGATGTGATACGATTGACCATACAGGTATAAGATATATCACTTAAACCTCTATGCGGCTGAATACGTGAAAGCAGTGTTTGGAATATTTCAAGCATAATTCTCAACAGAACTTGCGTCGGATCATCACCATTAATCAAACCTTTATACGTTGCTAGACACCAGAGACCAAGTGACAGTTGAAAAATTATTTCGGCGATAATCTACACTTATGTCACAATTTGGGATTTTTAAGTATTTATCCTTATGGAATTTTTGGGACAAATAAGATCGATTACGAGACAGTGTTACTGTGAAATATTTTACTGATTCGATAAGAAAACGAATGAAAGATGTTCCGCTTCGATATGAAAAAAAAGTTATTTACTTCCAGGTAAATCCCTAGCCCAACAGATAGGTGATTTGACAGCTAGATATTAGCTGTCAAATTACATGAATTGCACTAGGAATCGTTCCCACATCCAACATACTCGGCTGATCTGTTAAGCTGCGACTGCGTTCAGCGACAAAATTCCAGCACAAAGGTGTATTTATCAGCACCACAACACACTTATCAGATTTTGACAGTAAAGATGTACAGAATTGAAAATATAAAAATGCAAAACACGTTAGAAAAATGGCATACAAAAAGAATTTTTCCTTAAACTTACGTTTCCATTTTTGAGCAAATTTTTATTCATGGAGTGTCGTACATAGATCAACAGATCGAGTGTTTCTTATTGCTCGATAAACAAGTGATCACTGCCTGCAAATTATTTGGCAAAAGTGAGAGATCACCTTCCATTATCACTAGATCTATCTCTCTTTGACTATCACTTCTCCCGAAATTCGAACAACTTTTTGATTTAAAAAAAAATCATTCTCATACCGAAAAATTCCTCCAGGTTGTAAATGACCAGGCTGACCATGCAGTAAAATGACGGCGTAGAATATACAATAAAGGTGAAAACTTTGATGAATTCAACAATTATTTTGTTTTGTAAATTATAAAAAAAACGTAATCTATAAATTAAAATAGGCGGTGGATTCTATGCCTGATAAATTTTAAAATATAGCTCACACGAGCGATATTCAAAACTCAAATGATAAGAATGAATGAACATCAACTAAGTGAAATAATGTTACTATTTCCGTACGCACGAAACGCAGATTTCAGAAACGGTATAGAACTCTAAAACAGGTTGGATTCTGAATATTGGAAATATATGGAATTTTTAGATCTCAATGAGATGTGTCAACCGTGCATAAATGACAGTTGAAGAAGCTTGGTGCCATTTTATAGAATATTGTTTTTCAATATTTTTATAGAACATTTACATTTTATAGAATATTGTTTTTCAATATTAGTCGTTGAGGAATTTCCTAACAATAAGGGCATTATTGAAACGGTAGTCAAAAAACAGTTTTCAATTGCCTGAAAGAGTTTGGAAAATTCAGATCGACACACATTCTGTGTTCAGATTGAGTTTCACTAAACTTCTTTTGCGAATACAAAAGCGAAGACCATCAATTAACCCAGGAAACACTATCACACCGACCGAAAGCATCAGTCGTTTTGGTGGAAAGGCGATACTCTGTTAATATAATTAAAAGGATATACCCTATTATTGAATGTTTAAGTGTAAAACAAATGCCGATTACCACCCTTCCCTCTAAAAACAATTTACTGCCTTAGATGAAAAGTTAGAACACAAAAAAAAAAATAAACAAGTTCATTTTAAACTTTGACTTTTAAACTTTGAAAATTACGCGTTACATCCAGAAGGTTCAGCTTGCTTCGTGTCGAAACCAGTCAATTTACAAGCGTAAGCTAATCTTTTATTCCCAGATTTGACTTTATTCAATGAAAAGTTGATTAGACCGATGAATTCAATTTTAGAGCAGTGCTTTGGTTTTGGTAAGATGTGCGCAGTTTTATTCGTTATAAACGAAGCGTCCTCTTTTTTTCTATTTTTGAATTTTTGGGGTATTTAGACTGTACTAGTTTTTTAATTTCAGTCCAATGATCGGAAAAGTCAAAATTATAAAAAACGAGATCTTTGCATTTAAGGTGCCTGAAGTTTGCATTGTTGTTAAAGCAACGGTCTCTAATTTTGCCACTTTTTGAATTTTTTTTGGAGAATTTGACTTAAAATTTTGTTAAATTTTATTCGAATATTTGCATTTGAAACTCACTACTATGGGTTCATCTACTAAAAAGAAATAGTGAAGAACTTTGACAGCGTTGTGTTTGGAACGATGCAAACTTCAGACACCTTGCGTTTGTAGGATCGTTAGAAAATTCAGACACCTCCTGCGCATAATGGTCTGAAAAGTTGGAATATTCAAATACCTGTATAAATCAATCGATCAAATAATTACATTAACTCGGCTTTAGCAATTTTTCAATGACCCATCATCATTTCGGTGTCTGAAGTTTCTACCATTACAAGCGCAACAGCCTCGTCTTTTTTTAATTTGAATGATATTTTTACAATTTCTTTTCATAATTTTGATTCTACTGGCACTCTACTGGTTTTTCATTTGACTCAAATTGTCGGCAAACATCAAGAAAACTGAGAAGATTCCAAACCGTTGCCTTTGCAACGAGGTAAACTTCATAATTTCAACATTTTTACAGATACTTTTATAATTTCTTAGTTCAAGATCGCTTTGCTATAAGCTTAATAACAAAGCTCTACAGTCATATGATGCAATGAGTGTGGTATTGGATATGTTAAACGGTTCCAAACCATGCGAATTTCTATACACGTATTTGATAGACAGTCAAAAGATCCTCCGCTTGAGGAAATCCTACTTTCGCTAACAACCCTTTCGTACGTACCAAAATAAACGTTCTTTCTTTATTTATTGAAGTAATTAAGGCAAACGATGTAAGAAATAGACTTTACATCAAAGAAATTTTAAAACTAACTAAAACTAACTAATTTGTGATTTTCTACGATAATTTTTGTACCATTCGCTCGCGACAAAAAAACGAGTAGAAAACGCAGGTGATAATCAATTATTATCAAAATAATGATAATCAAAAAATCAAATCTACTCAAAATGTAATTTGTAACGAAAAAGCCAGAGAAATGAATTGCAATAAAAATATTTGTGAGCTAATCCAACCGCTTATATCAATATCATTATATATATTTTATTTTATTGTGAATTATCTTCGCTTACATTGTTTTATCTACATATAAATGTGTCAAAAGTCATCAACACCTCAAAGTGGGCTACCTTTATGCATAGGATATGATTATTGAAATAAATATTTCAGAGTTCTTTTTGATCGCCCCGCAAACGATTTGCTAGCGTAATAGTCTGTTTCGCATAGACAATTTTGAATAATTAATTTATAACACACGCATCCCATTTTTTTTGGAATTTTGTCTCCCACCTATGCTCTGGTCTGCACACTCTTACCAAAAGATTACCGTAATTAATCAAGCAAGAGGATAAAAGGAAGATTAATTCACGACAATAATCCCAAATAATCTTTTGGCAGTGTTGTGTTGCATGATCAAAGCAGGCATGTATTTGTTCTTTTGTCACAAACTTCGAACGTGGATAGTCAGTCATATGAAATATTTTTTAATCATTTTTAATTTATTATGATTCTAAATTTGTAACGACAGCACAGCCAATAAACAGGGAGTTGGTTAGCTTTGTACTCACTCATTCCAATACATGTTCTTATCGCATGTCATTGAAGTGGAAATCTTATCTTAATCAAAATAATGGAAAATTTATGATTTTCTTCAAAATCCGAAATTTGCCCGATTATTTCATCATTTTCGAAATCTTAATGATAAGGATTAATAATCGTTCATACTGCACAAAGATTTCATCTATTTGTTGACAAACCAATCAATACTACACTTTTTTCAAAACTAGCATATGAGCTAGCATGTTTCGAATTGCGCGCCAATTATATTTGACAGATAAACACAGACATAGAGATTCAGACTTTTTGACAGAAAAACGCGTAGCATTTCTGTACATGGTAAACGCACCTGATATCATATAATGCAAGAAAAGTTGGATTTATTCTTGTGAGTTTGTTTAAGTTCTCAGTTTTAAGCGGTACTAATTCTTGTCATAATCGTCCTTCTGAGCATATTTTAAAAACGTGTGGATTGTCTCTATTGAAATTTGATCAGATTTACAAGTGTCAAAAACTAGCACCGCAAACTTAGTTTGGACAGGTGGAAATTTTCAGGTTAACCCTCACAGTCTGGTTTTTGAAGGGAATGTGGGTGAACACATTTTTGAAAATGAAAATACACATGCGACTACCGATAAAGAAGAGCAATTCAGATCAATGACTACAAACTTTCTAGGTTTCAATTTTTTTACTATGAAACGTGAGTCTCAGATTTTTTCCCCAATGATTGGATTGAAATAAAAAACTAACAATGAGCAAATAAGTCAAAAATTTGCAATAATTTCAAAAATTAAATAAATTAAAATGGAAAAATTTGCGCTTGCATCAATGCAAACTTCAGGCACTTTGAAACATCTTATTATTTGATTTTATTAGAATAATGCTGCTTGTCATATAGCTTCAACAAGTCTTATTGATCATGCTCTACACTGTTTTTTTTTCGGAGGGATTGCTTTTAAAAGGGTGATTTCAAATGGCCATAAGACGATGTAACTCATGCTATTATACCTGAATCGTCCTTACATCATCCCGGATATGGTTAGAGCTTGGATTCAACATTTCTCGTAGTCTTTTTTAGCGAAGATCTTTGTCAATACAGTAGGTGGCAGGTCATGTTGAACAGCAAAAAATAGTTTTAATTCTGTTACAACTTAATCTAAGAAATTGCGGTCGATCAAATACCTTGTGAAATGATTTATACTCCTCCAATCATATATTATATGTTAACCGTCATATTAAGGTGTATTTACCTGCAAGAAATAAAGTTTTTTTATTAAGTTTTGCAATTAGAAACTTCTGTTATAACAATTTGAAAGTAACATTAAACATGTAAGTCAAATTTTATTAATAAATTATTGAATTTATTTAGCATTGCTTAAGCTTATCTGTAAACGTAAATTGCATTGTATTCAGCATCAGTCCCAAAATCAAAATAAATTGTAACGATGCTTGTAGGAAGATACTCTTTCTCCTTCTTCCTAGAAAACCCACAAAAATTCACTACGGCAAACACGATTATGGTACATTCCCAATGAGAAATAGAACAATGTGGACAAATATTGGTATTTCTGGCAGAACCAACCAATAATAGTAAATAAATACATGGACCATGTGGCACAAGAGCTGTCTGAAGCCGAAGCTCAAACGAACTCTGCTTATTTTTCTGTTCAGTCGAACCATGCTGTAAAATTTAAAAGCGTAAAAATTCGAGACCGTTGTGCATGGCAAAAACTTCATAAAAAATGAACATGACGTTTGCAATTTAATCGGCGTCGGGTTATTAAATCAAGGTCTCCTGATTGAAAATTCTGTATGAAAAAAAGCATGACAGACAGCATAACTCCACTTTTAATTAAGAACCCGTACAGGAGATGAGGTGGATACTTTAATTGGAGAGAGAGTTAAATCCATTGACAAATTGATTTAAGGAGAGTCTGACAGTTAAATATAGCATCGGTTCTAATCTGGATGCAATGAAAACGGATGCATCTTGCACTTTAATCCTAATATCCCCCATCTCTGAAGGTGTTTGAAGTTTGGATCGGTGCGAACGCAACAGTGACGAATTTTCTCACTCTGTGGATTTTGTCGATAGATGAAGTGACATGAGAAACTAATAGAGTGCAAACAAATTAAAATTGCGAAAGCATATTGACCAATCCCAATCTGACGATATTCAAAAAATTCCAAAATTGAAAAAAACTCGAGATAATGTAAACTGCAAACACCCCACTGAATGGGGATTCTTAACAGCGATGCCCTTAGCTGCTGGAAAACAATGTCTAACCCGCAAATGTGACACGAAGTCGCTTTCTGCAACAATTTTTTTTTGATAAATTGAATGAAGTTTTGATGTTTCCTTTCGTAGTTTGGACTCTACTGGTACTGTATTAGTTTCTTATTTGAGACCTTTGCGTTTGCAAACAGGCAATGTTAGGAAATCGATCTGCTTTATAGTCAAAAAAACAATAAAATTGAGGCAATTTTTGGTAATCATAAGCAAAAGAAACGCCATCGCTGAGTCCGTAGTGGAAACAATGCAACAAGTTACAACAAGTGTTTCTGAACACTATTCCGTGCACTTTTGAACTTCAACATAGCGTCTCGAATTCATCAATCCGACCCAACATGACACTTGACTTTCCAATGGACAAAACATCCCGGACGGCTTCTCACGGGCCGTTATTGTAAAAGTGTGCTTTTTTTTACTGTCTTTCGCTTTTAGTTTTCGCGGTTTCTTTTGAGACTGGCAGTACCTGTTTCTGCAACAAAACTTTAGAATTATGAGCTGAGAGAAATTTAACCCGTGCTAAAGATCGCTTTATAACTTTAAAAATTAATAAAATATGATGCGAGATAAGAATTCAAATGAAATGCAAACAAAGCTAATGACCCAGCAAAAAATAGATGGAAAACTCTACTGATAATTGGGCGGTTACTGAAGAGAAGTTGGACAGGGATCTAAAATTATTCAACGGATCCCGTTAAATATAAGGAGTAACACACAAGAGGTTGACCGCCAGCAGTTTCCGCACAAGAAAGCCAACCATTCTGCGCGTAGAGTCAAATTCAATGCCACATGGCAGATACACAGACCAATTAACGAAATGTTCAACATGTTTTTCAAGAAGCCGAGCATTTATCGCGGAAGAAGTTTAAATGTAAGCCACCGCAATGTAAGCCGACACAGGCATATAAACACGCTCGATTACAACTTACACGAGGGCACTTTCATTAGACGAACAAATGGTGGGGAGTTTCTGACGAGAAACGGTTCAATTTAAACGGCCCTGATGGTACTATTTCCACGATTTGGAGTAGCAGTGTCTAATTTTAAGCAAAAGACAAATAGGTAGCGACGGAGTCATGCTATGTAGCGATACTCAAACTCGTAAGCCGCCACCTATGTCACAACAAAAATAAGTTATAGAGCTCGCCACCACAGCGCTGACGACTCAAGATAGATGTTGCAGCTTTCTTCTTTCTACGACCGTCATCGAGGAGAGTCATCGAATTTACCTGAAGCCGATATTACTTTAGGAAACTGTGTTCTGGAGTTTATTTTAAATCAAGTAGTTGTATTAATTTGTGTTTTATGTGTTCACATTTCCACAGCAAGTTAAAACCTACAGCTATAATAGCATAACGGATGTTGTGTTTGTGGACAATCGAATCGGTTAGTAGTAAATATATCACACTAATCCACGAGCATCTAACGCGTCATTCTTTTTCTTTTCTAGTGGAAATTACCTTTTCCAACAAGATAATGCGCTATTTCATTAAGGAGATAAATCTGAACATTCTTCCGTGGCCAGCATGTTCTCCGGACAAAGTCGAAAACATGTGAGGGAAAATGACAGCTTCAATTTGCGCTCATGGATGGCAGGTTACAAGAAAAAACGAGCTGAAAAGCGTGCCATCACGAAAACATGAGCGCAAATCGATCAATACTATATAAAAAATTTATATTCTTCCATGCCAAACAGCATGCGCGAAGTGCTGAGTAACAAAGGCGAATTTACTAAATAATTCACCGCCAAAGATTGTTACATACTTGATTGTTACATTATGTTATCTTGATTGTTACATTATGTGCAAATATTCTGTGGGATGAAATATCCTATACCCATGGGATGTCCCATCGACTAGATTCGAAATTTTACCTTTTTCAAATTTGTCAAGTTTGAATTTGTGTTTAGATTCTTGTTTTATTCTATATTATAAGCCTTTTGAAGTGCGAAACACCCAACCTAATAAAGAAAAAAACAACATTATTTCCATTTTTATTCCCATTTTCTTGCTTCTATGAAAAACAGATTGATATGAAATTATCAACCCGCGACTTATATTAAATTCAAACAGTGACGGATCCCTCCTATGTTTTGTCCACTTATTGAGATACGAGGGGGGGTTTCTAAATTCACGGAATTGAGAAGCGAGAATTAAAAGGTTGTATCATTTTTCAGGCATGTAAGGTCAGTAATCCAAAATGTCGGGCCCATCTTGGCGGGGCAGCCAACGCCGCACGGCACTTGTGATCAAGTGCGTTGTCGTGTAAAAGAACACCTTTGTTAAATGTACACATTCCTTTTCCTTTAATATATTCTATTAACTTCTCTATGATTGAAGCGTAGTATTCTCCGGTTATGGATACGAATTTATCTTTGTAATCCGTCAACAGAATACCTTTAGAAACCCAAAAGACTATCATCATGATTTAAACAGTCGAATGTGACACCTGAAACTACTTGGTTAGTTATGTGCCATGTTTGCAACACCATTTTTTTAGGGTAGTTATCACGTGGTGTCCCATATAACGTAAAAAACGTTTTCATATTATAAGAACTTGAAAGCACTTCACAGTGCCCCAACTTGCCTGGCAGTGTATGCGTTGAAATGAAATTCAAGCTGGAGGGTTCTAGGCTCCAAAGAATTCCTTTTTAGTAAGGCATGGATAGTTTCGCCTTGTTGTGCCAAAAAGCAATTGATCTGACATGAAAATTTCCCCATGACTATCCATAAAAGTCGAAACCGCTCGCTACCATGTCGGTGAATTATTGATTGAAACAAAATAAAACTTTTATTTTTACCTTCACCTTCCACACTTTGAATGTTAAGAGGGTGTGGCAATGACAGCAGCAAACAAACAGGTAAATAGACTTCCATTGGCAATTCAAAGACAGCAAGAGCTGTTTGACTTACGCTAAGGCACACATTGCCAAGCTGCCGCAGTCATTTCTTCCAGAGAAAGGGGCAGCACATTGAATCAAACATTCAGCAATCATTATTCTGCACATGGCGTAAACAATTGAATATGTTGTAATTAACATTTCTATGGCACACACATCTGCACCGTCGAATCGATCAATTTAAATTCGGGATCTAATTCATGCACTCGCTGCTATTGCGCTCTTTCACCACAGAAAGTCCCACAGACCCACAACCATAGCTCACCGCCACAAACACCATGACAATCACTAGATTGTCGGTTCACCGCCGTAAGTGTCACTGCACCACGTTGACCTTCCAAATTAAGAAAATTTGGCAAGGAAAACAAATGAGCCCGACGTCGTCAATGGGCGAACGCGGAAGAGATGCAGAGGGTCATATTTTGCCTCGCGTCGCCCCCTCAACCCGTTGCATTCTAACATGTTATGCTTTAAGCCGCACTCCCAGTCACTGCCATCCGACATTTTCCTACTGCGGAGATACAAATTATCACCTTACAGCAAGTTTGTGACGTGCATCGTTTTATTTTTGTTCTCAATACGGGCTCACTCACTCACCCGTCCACCTCGTCGCCGCACCCCCCTTGGATTCTACTCACGACCAATAATAGGTTGTGTACATGTTTTGCGTTGTACATAGCGCTCCCCGCCGCTACTCCTCCCCCCGACAGAATTAAATACAACACTTTCAACACGAATGCCATACGGCCGCGATCAGAGACGACTTTTTCCAACCAGTCCCGGCAGTAGGACACCGCGGCACGCGGGGCCTGCGACGTCTTTGGACTCGAGTAAATAAGCGGTGCCGTGCACACAGTATACACGGCCGAGGTTAGCTCTACGGCATGACGTGTGGAATCAAGCAGCACTTTACATAATGTACACGAGAGCCGTACCTGTACATAAAAGAAATGGAATGTGAAACGACCAAAGATAGCGTGTTATGTTCTGCAGCGGGCGCCGGCAGGGGGCGGTTCGGCCGATAAAATAGCAACAACAGCTTCGTGTAGTTCGTACGTGAGGCGTAGAGAGCAATGTACATGCGAGGTCGCCACGAAAACGCCACCGCCATGCCTGGTGGAAACTTCAAGATGTGCAACGTTGCCGAACTTCTGATACAGCCGTCGCGCCGCCACTTTCTTCTTCATTTCGAGTGTGCTTGTGCTTTGTGCAGAAATTTCACGAATGGAAATTAAGCCCGATTGCTTGCTTGCTTGCTTACTTTCCTCCGAACGAGACCGGCACACTTTAACAAAAGCCGCTCTGAAACCAGCCGTTTCGCCTTTTGGAATTGGCCCCGCAAATCCCTTCCCGATCGTTGTTGTTTTCCCATTTCATCATCTATTTTTTTATTCAATAAAAAATCAGAACACCAACAACAAGAATCACGGCACCATACAATTGATGGGGCCCCACTGCTACCATGGCCGCCAGCGTTCGGAGCCAGCAGCCTTTGATTAAATTAAATAAATAAAATTAGTTGCATGCTTTGGTGGAAAACACAAAGTTAGCAGAAAGCCAGTCAGACGTGTGCGATGTAAAACATGTTTTTACACGATCCCAAACCGTAGTTCTGTTTCGAATTGGATAGACTGAATTTCGCCATGTTCTCCGCTTCCTCGGCCAACTTGAAAGCAATAGCTCGGCAGTGAAAAGTTACAGTTACATAACTACATAAATTAGGACGTTACTAATGGGTTTGTGGTTGCGAGATAAAAACGACCTCGACAATGCAAAGAATGCTTTGATTTCGGCAATTATCTCGCTATGATTCAGACTAAACTTCTTAGAAATGTACAGTTACTTGGAACTATACTGCTGCGTCGCCGGAATGGGTTTATCGTTGAAGGTTTTCCCCATGAATGATTTTGCTATTCTTATCATGCAATGACGTTTGCGCTTCCAGAATTTAATGAAGACATTTCCAATTAAAACTAACAGAAAGCGTTTGTAACATCTCGCGATACAGCATCAGCTAGGATCAAGGTCAAAGTCAATATTGAGACTAAAAGTAAAGCTTAAGTACTTCGAACAAACTTATTGTAATTTTCCATGGATTGATAAATTTTATCTTAATTTGGCGAAAAAACAAGAATATCATCTGCACATAAACGCAACACAAATATAAATTTACTATTTATCTATGCTTGTACGGACAAACTCACTCAGGTGTTAGCAATGAGTACAACAGTATGCAAAAACTATATTTGTACGCCAACAATTGTGAAAAAAAACTGCGGTATTCTGAAAAAATTAGCTACCAGCTGGAAAGACATGCTATAAAATCATTGATGTGTATAATAAACAAAAGAAAAGTTAGATATCACAAGTTTCGCAAAAGCAACAATATTTCGGTTATAACTTGACAAAATTCGTATTCGTAGGCTTTTCAGACGTAAGCGTAAAACTATTCCGATATTTTCAAGTTAAGTATGATATCCTTTTTTGTTTTAAAATAGCTTTTAGCGCCATTTCGATGAGTTTTATAGATAGATAGATTTTATATAGATATAGAATCCCCTTGAATATTGTCCTATTCGTAGAACATGTTTGAACGCTTGAATGTTCCGAATGTCGTGTTTGCGCCAATTCCTTTTACCAGCCGACCAAAAATTTTCGATTAGATTGATGTCGGGTTTTCAAAGTGGAGTTTTTCAATATTCACGGCAGTTGTATGGTTTTTATATCCACAGACGAATATATAAAGTTGTGTGTTTGGGATCGTTTCCCTGTTGGAAGATGTAGTTTCGCTCACAACCTTATTTTCTAGCGATCTAAAAATTTGCCTTTAAAATGTTAAAATATGTATTCGAATTGATAATATCGTCGATGAAGTGCAAATTCTCTTTCGTTGTTCCCTTAACCTTTAACACCGAAACAGCTCCACAAAATTTATGAACTTTACCTCCATATTATATAATTTATACCTCCATATTTGAATGTTGGCTAGACGTTACACTTGGCGAATTTTGTATTTCCCTCAAATAATTTTTATTTGGCGATCGTTTGATTCGATAGATGAACCCTCGGCTTACTTGGTTAGTCTGACAGATCCGTCGTTTAATAAAATCGACCA
Organism: Stratiomys singularior; assembly: GCA_954870665.1. Lineage (NCBI taxonomy): Eukaryota > Metazoa > Arthropoda > Insecta > Diptera > Stratiomyidae > Stratiomys > Stratiomys singularior. Next base: position 64,822,360 of record OX940881.1, read on the forward strand.
TATTTTATGAAATTTTCGACAATGACTACGCTCATATGTATAAACGTGATATGAAACAGCCGCTCTTTCATCTCTCTTCTCACAGTCGGTAAAGTGCACACGTCTAAGTCAAATGCATTTTAATGGCGCTCGCGTCTGCAGGAGCCGACCGGGCACTCGGTGTAACTTTTAATCGGTAATTAAATATTTTTTGCATTCATATAGTATATGACATATATGTTATATTATTAATATGAATAATATTGCGTTTAAAAATAGCCAGACTATTAACTAACACTAAAATATGCAGGGCTTGGGAAATAGATTCGGATGAAAATTAAGATCATGATGTGATTTCCGTGGAGTAGTGACGGACCACGTGAGTGTTCCGACACCTCAAACCGAAGCGAAAACCTCAAATTTACTTTCAGAAGCGAAACCAGCAAAACTTTTCGAATTAAATAGTATTTATAGGTCTATACAAAATTGCAACTTTTAGATTGTTAGTTGGACTTTAATTCATTCCAGTGCAATCAATGGCAAAAAGTAAAAAAACTTGACAGTTGTGTTTATAACGATGCAAGTTTCTGATTTCTTAGTCGAGTCTCATTACATTAGAATTTGTTTCAAATCTTTCGCCTTACGCATCAGAGCCGCAACCTCGTCCGCATAGCTGATCAAGCGTGACTTATCCGGCAGTTCAAGCCGCAGATGTCCGTCATAGGAGACGTTCCGCAGGTCTGGGCCGAGGATGGAGCCCTGAGCGACACCTGAAGTATATATCGTCTTTCGTCCACCTTCCTCCTTCCAGTCGTAGAGTAGGCTGCGCTCCTTTAGATAGTCCCTCAGAACTCGCATTAGATATACTTATATTTGAAAACGCTTTTCAAGCGCTTCCATAATATCCACCCTTCTAGCCCAGTTAAATGCATTTCGAATGTCTGGAATAACCAGCAGGCCGATTGGTCGTGTCGAAACGCTGTGTTCCTTCGCACAATTGACCGTGCTCACTTCTTCTCCGGTTGTATCGATGGTGGAGCAACCTGCTTTGCGATGAAGAAAGGTCACCAGTAGAGCAATTCACGTCAGCGAATATTCCTTTGACAAGTTTTTTCCCCCTTTCCAACCCACGCAAGTCTCGCTACCTTCCAGCACTCTGGGAAAACTCCTTCGCGCAGGCATGCATTGAACGGGCTGAGGAGCAGGGCAGGGCAATAATGAAAGACCATCTCTAGAAATTTAACTGGAATCCTATCTGGTCCCGGACACGGTCTTGTCTTCATAGGCAAGACTGCTTTTTCCAATTCGATCTTCGACAAAAGTTGGATTTTCATTGGTATTTAATCTTGACGGGCGTCAACGTTGGCGGGGTGGAAAGGTTAAGAGCCCACAAATCATTTTTGCCTCGTATGCGTGAGGTGACCTTTGGGCATCCAACTTCCGCTGCACAATTTTGTAGCCCCCATGTATCCCCCCTGTTCACGTCGTCCACTAGGTTCTGCCGACGGCTGGCCTTGCTACTGTCGATTAGTCTGCTGGGACATTGCTTTGTAACAATGATTTTAATTGCTTTTTCTTCAAAACAATTGATTGTGGAGCAAAAGGATGCAAGGGTAAAAACTAAGAATTAAAAAATACGCGGAGATGCGAGCCCTTACCTTCATCGCTGCTGGATTGCACTCCATCAATTTATTATAGACTACCACCTGGCATTGAAATGAAAATTGAGACTTATCTTTCACGATCGCCATCAATTAGTCCAAAGAAAAAATTCAAAATACAAACAATATTCATTCACCGCATGACACATCTCCATAAAATTCCCACCTCGTATACTTATCAGAGTTTTGTTCGCAATAACTGTTTCATTACCGCGTTACCATTCAGCTATTAAAAAGTTTTCCGCGTTCAGCTAATAGCTGTTATCGCGATTCATTGGCGCCCCATCTCTCTCCTCGCTTCACAACCTCTCGCGGCACTATTCCCCTTCCCCGAACGTCTAAGTCATAGAGCCGAGGTGTGATTGTGTACATTATTTCACATTTCGTTTCATAACTGGCAGTAGTAGCATTTTAATGGGTCCCAAGTTGAAGGTCTCACCGTCGTCATCAATTCGCTGGAATTTCGAATCGAACCTTGCCTACTTGCTTGCTGGCTGCCTATAAACTCCTAACGCGTTTGAAGTAAAATGGGAATTGTGTGCTAATGTCAGAAAGCGGTTGTCGAGTGGTCGCGTCCATATTTGCGCGTTCTGAATTTTGATTACACACATTTAGACGCAACGCGATGATAAATACTTGGCTAGATGCCGAGATAGATATGGGCATGACTGCTTAATATTCTAAGGAGGAAGTACCTTCCTCTGTTCAGCGTAATCAGCGGGCGTCCAGTTCAATTGAAGTGCTTTGAGGTTGTGTGCGAGGACCAACAAAAGGAGGGTCGAATATTTCGCAATGACCGAAAGTTTGATGGTCTCTGACCATAGTAGGCAACATTGCCTACATCCGAACACTTTTCCAAAGAGTTGTAATCGATAGTTTAAAAGTTTCTCGAAAAACAAAAATTAACTTGCATTTTGATTTACATTTTGATATTTTATTTATCTTATTCTGTAAATATTCATCCCTCAAAATAACACGTTAAAAAAATTATGAATATTTTATTAGAGAAAATAAATAAAAATAATGGGGGAAGCCTCAAAGAGATCAAGAGGAAATTTCTGATACCGGAACGGACACTCATGATCCTTTTTCGATCACCGATGAGAATGTCTCGAACGTACGCGCAGAATGAAAGCAAGTAGTTGTTCAGATAGTTCCGATATAGAAAACGAAGTTGCGAGGTATAGACTGCTATAGAGGGAACTACTCTGCACGAAATAAAACCAGAGTTTAATCTGGAATTTGATCGCAACCCCCAGTAAACAAGCATTGCATTGCATTTGCAACGATGCAAATTTCAGACACCTGAAATATCCTGACGGTTCTCTTTGATTTTGTCGTACACTGGTTTCAACGTTGCAGCAGCGATCTTAGTGATTGTCGCGGCCCGGGAACATCTTCATCCAGTGACAGAAAAATTGCCTAACTGACAACAAAATCGCCGACTACAAAATTCTTCAAAAAACCCCCATTGAGTCCGGAAATCGTTATGAAATAAATACCTCTCTTAATATTATTATGGTCCTCATTTGTTTTTTAAGGTCTATCACGTAAATCGAATTTTTGGTGTCGACAGAAGTGAGTAAAATGTCTAATTGAAAGATTTCCCAAGAAATGCCCTGCCATTAGTCAACAAAGTATTTTGAAAAATAATTCAGAGGACATTCAGAGACGTAGGATTTGGTGCGAAAAAATGGCGCAAAAGAAGATATCAATGAAGTATAATTAAGTGAACGAGTTTTTCAGTGAAGGCACAAAAAATTGGGCATTTTTGCGGAGGCACGTATCTCTCTCACATCAAAATCATATGAGATGAAATAGAAGTAAGAATAAAATAAAAGCCAATAAGAAAAAGTCTCGGTAAAAATAAAATGTCAGAAAAAAAAAGTCTCAGAAAAAAATATTCCCAGTAGCTATTGAGGAGTGGGTTTTCACCTTTCTATGGAATAGTGGAGATAATTGAAATTTTCCAAGCAAGCAGGAGATGGGCATTTAAAATGCAATGATTGAATAGGTTTTAGAGAAATGGTGCGATGGTTTTATGGCATTTTTTAGGAAAGAGATTGAGATTACGACTTCGAAGATTTTGCCTGTAGAGGAAGCAGAGGTGGTCAGAATTAGCGCAGCACAATTCACAGTTGGTCAGAATCAGCACAGTACAATTAGCAGGTGGTTTGATCCTTTGGTATTTGATCCTTTTTATTTATTAATCTAATATGAAGGAGTAAGTTCTTTCTGTGTGTGTGTATGTAACATGGAAGGATCAAGGCTTAAATAATGTCCTAACCCCCACGCCCGCGCGGTGAGCTAGTCGGTTAAAAGTAACTTCCTTCTGCTGCCATTATACGGCCTTTGTAATTTCAAATAACCCTGTCTTTTTAAACTTGTTCTTTTCTTTCGCTGCAGGTGCGAACTATCGGTTGTCCCAATATTACTTTATTATTAATTATATATTTATTATTTTATTATTTTTTCGAAAATACATCACAAGGCGCCCAAAGTGTTCGCCAATATTTACTTTATTATTAATTATATTTATTATTTTTTTTCGAAAATTATTATTTTTTTTTCGAAAATACATCACACAGTACCCTTCCTTTGGGCGTCAATTTTTACAGAAATATAAAGTCATCCACCAGCCAATGAATCAGTCCAAATTGTAGTAATTTCTGGATAATGAGCGCTTCTCTCCAGGGTGCTCATCTCTCCAAATGTGGTCTTTTCGTTTATCATAAGCCCATTAGTCTAGAAATGGGCCTGATCGGCATTTAAAAATTTGATGACAACTGAGACAGTGACGGATCGGATAGTTGGCGGGCTTCAATTTTACCGCCAAGTTTTAAAAACGACAAACGAGGCTATCGTAAGCGAATTGTTTCAATGCGTTTGGAACACTATAAACGGCAGATCGACTAAAAAGATGCAACCCAACCTTTCCGTTGTTTTTAAAAGATACTTTTAAATGAATCACGTTTCATTAAGGACTTCGATGCAAAAATTAAAATTTCTGAATCGGATCATTGAATCTTCTTGGGTTGTTAAATTTTGAAGTCTCGAGGTTGTTTTATGTGGCTCTGGGAGCCTCACATAAAGCAGCAGATCTACAGAAATAACCCTTGGATACATGAAGTTTGCATCTTTGCAATTTGCAACGGTCTCAAATAATTTGAACTTTTCATTTTCTCGCCGTTTCGTTTGAAACGATCTAATTCGATGTTCTGTTGGGAAAAGCAACCAATACTAACCATTTGCGTCATGTTTATGAGCTCATAACCGACTAATCCTTTTGATTTCGCGATTATAGTTGTGCATATTGGATCGGTATTGCGATTGAAGTGGATGGTCACTCTGGCATGAGCTGGATTATACAATCGTTCTCTCAGACTTTTTGAATTTTCATCGAAGACGCTGTTGCTTTTTATTTATGAATATAAATATTTTGGGAGTGAGTTGCTCCCTTCCTTAGTGTAAATTCTTGGACAATCAAAGACTCAGTTAACATGGGAGCAGGTTCAGAGTATTTAAGAAACAATCCGCTTACAATCTCTGTTAGCATTATTTGCATGGCGTAATTTTTAATCTAGTTGCCCTTTGTATCTTCAACTGTGCTAGTAAAATTGATCTTACTAACAACTGAACCGAAATTAGATTCAAATTTTTTGACCATACTGAAGCAGCCGTTCAGTGTAGGACAATGGACATGTCCTTTTTCACGGTGTGCATAATTAGCTCCAAAAAAAAACATATATCTTGGTAAAGATTATTCATATTTTCATACAAATTTGACTTCTACCGTCATAAACGGCAACCATTATTGAGTTCCAGGATCTGCTATTAGACTTCGGTCGTAGTTAGCGGGAACTGACAACTACGAAAGGAGGACTTAGTTCCAGCATAATCCTCCCAAAATCTCTCATCTCCTTACCACTTCCTTTTTTGGTTAGAGGAAGTGGTTGTTCGTAAGGAAGGATCACAGGCGATAAAATTGTCCTCTGTTTAGATACACACCTTTATGTTTGATATATTGATTTTACTCCATTACTATATATATGAATCATATATATATGAATGATATATTTTCATTTGCGTGCATAACTTTTAGTAGATTTAAGGTCCTTTTGCGAAACCCTTGAAAACACATCTGATATGATTCATGTTATTTCGAGTATTAGATACTGCATTTTTCATGAGTTATCACGCATCTAAGGGTTCTCGCCGTACTCGTTCTGTGAGTCACAGAACTAGACCTCGACTAATTGTCATCTAGAATTTATAATTCAAGTTAAATGATAGGAGACGTTTCACAACGTTATTCCAAGCTTACAGACAAAATGAATTCGCCAAGCGAGACAAATGAATGCTTCTTTTCGATTGCTTTGTTCCGTCGAACTTGCCCACTATGTATTAGCAAGGATGCCTACAAAAATCTCAGCTTTTATTTGCAGCACCATTATTTGCTCGGTATTATCTTTTATTCATGGGTGCGCTGCTGTCGTTGTTAGGCTAGTGCAATAAATTCTTGCAAGTAGCGACGATGATGGAACTTGCGATAAGGATGACAATGTTGGAGCTCGGAAATATTGAAAGAACGGGGCGCACCTCCTCTAGTAATATGCCTGCATAAATCATATGAAAGACCTAAATTCAGAATATATTGTTTTAAGTCGAGGACGTAAGTTGAAAAAAAACTGCAGCTCTACCCCTCTCTTTACGCTTCTCGCACAATTTTCCAACTTTCCACAACGACTCATCAAATCCGCATGAAAAACAGGGAAAAAAGCTTTACTCCACGCTCTCCAGGGCATTGTATATTGTTCGTTTCCAAGTTATTTCTGATGTTCAGGGAGTGTCATATGCGAAAGGTACTCTCTTTTAAGTGAAATATTTCCACATGAATAGCATTTCTACGCTTTTTGCATTCATTCTCGAATTTTGTGTCGAACACCATTCACAACTTTTTCCTTTTGATGCATTTGGACTGTTATGAAACATATCGCGCGAAGTAATAAATGGGTTTAAATGGGGAAGCCTTTTCTTCTCGAATCGATTCAGGCCAAGTGTTTTTGAGAAACAACCATTGTACATGTTTTTGTATGTTAAGCACTCACAAGGGAAACTTTTCAATTTTCAAGGCTACCACATCCATTAGATATATTTGAAAAGAACATCGAAAATGATTTTAGGCTTAATGGGTCACATATTCTGGTTCAATAGGAGTAAATTGAGTATGGTTCATGTGAACGTTACGTGGTTACTAAAAATTTACTCAGAAAACCAGAGCAGATTGATTCGAACAAAGCGCTTGCTGTCTGAATGTCGTGTCACTAGGTCAATTCCAGTTAGAAGAAACTCTATAAATAATTTTCATTGCTAAAAGTGACTTAACAGAGCTATAAGGTTTCTTAACGAGCACAACTCAACCTAAAAATGGTGCCCTGTTTTGACATTTAATTGACCTATATTCAAGATTAACCCCAAAGGAATACTCCACTAATACAAAAATTAATCTCTATTTTGTGCAAAATTAGTTCGCTTCAGAAAGATCTAAGAGAATATTTTTATAAACTTATCCTTCATAATTCAAAGAGGAAAAGTGTATTCACTTGGGGGAGTGAATTTCTAATTTTCGTAAGGATTTTTTCATTCATGTCATAACTTCATTTTAAGCTGGCAGCCTTTTAGTGTGCTCCTTACGTATTTCATTAGTGTCCGAAGTAGGGTATATAAACAAAGGTTTATTTGGAAAAACCACTGCACGATATTTGTACCAATGAGTTGGGGAAGCGGACGGCTGACTCAAAGAGTTACAGAAATCTCACACAAAGATCTAAAATCTAACTTTGATGGAATGACTAGAAATAGCAGATCAAGAAACTGGGAAAGTCCACGTAAATAGTAAAGAGCCCTGTAGTGCTTTTCAGCAGAAAACATGGAGAAAAGGTGCAACTTCCGACTTTTCACTTTCTGCTGCGGAAATATATGGCCTAATGAAAAGGGATGATTCGTGAGGACGAATTGGAAAAAGAGTTACATTTGAGATGAGTCCAAATTTAACCTTATGGGACCTGGCGGAACCGGTAATTGTATAAATCGCCGATTCATTTGTCTTAGCCGTAAAATCAACTGTCCATTGCATCTTTCTCGAAACGGAGCCTTTTCTCGCAACTGTGTTAAGATATTGTTGCAGATGGTTTTTATGAATTCGATGATTCTTACCATTCGGTCAGTGAAAAATACGAACCGAAACACCTCAAATTTAAGATGTAGACTTTAACCCTCTTGTCAGTTCCCTTATGTGATTCCCATACTTCTGGAGTAACAGGATGTTCCAACTATGGCGCTAATTCCCGGCCAAGCAGTTTGAAGCGCTATGAACTGGTCTCCGAAAATTAGGATTCAGCATGCCATTCCATTTGAAAGTCACGTTGGTTTACATTTTTATTTACATTTTACAACGTTTTTAGTGTTCTTATGCCTGTTTTTTATCCACAAGTTGATAAAATGGAGACCCAAGATTTCCGGCTTGTCAACAGCGGCGATGTAAGAGTAGAAATTTAGCTTTTAGCCTAGTGATAAACACATCAACTGTGCATTGATCTTTTATATTTTTGAGTTTTTAGTTAGATTAGTTTGGAATTTAAATTTATCTAGATTTAGTTTGGAAATTGTAGGAGTAAATATGCATTCAACATATCACCATAAATTTCAGCGTAGTTACTTGGTTTAAGTTCATTTTCAAGAAAGTGACGTGTGAAAATCGAGGGCGCAAATCGATTAAGGATTCTAGACCTAAATATGTTTCAGAGAAAGCACATTTCGGAAACACAATTGTTAATTTTATCAGAAACACAAAAACGTGATTTGACCAGAGCCATGCTTGAACTGGGGCTATTTATCAGAAGGAACCAATCACAGCTGAGCATATCAACTTTTCATTACTAGGACGTTAATGTTTATCCCACTCCTACTGAAAGTATTTGCAATCGGGACTCAAATGTGGCAGCCATTGCACCATCTGCATTATCCTGCGTATATGTAAGATAATTTTTACCATGGATTTTTTATGGGTCCCCCCTCAGATCCGCTATCTCCGCTCGTGTGTGTAGTCACCCTATTGGTCCCATGGTTATCTTTGCTAAGCAGGGAGGTCATGCAAAAGTTGGCACCAGCCCTTATGGGGACAGGTGCTCAGGGCCAGACAGGCGCTAATCGGGAGTTGGACTCAACCGAACCTACACCAAAATCAATTGTGCGAACTTCGAACGTACTCCGGGGTCTGCCAAGGTTTTACCGGGACGGAGACATTATGATCGTTAGAGCCGTTCACACTCGAGTGTCATCTCGGTGCCACCATGCGACGCAACTAGGTTCAAAACGTCATATCTCTCAGCCCAGGGCGTCAATTTCGGTTAGCCAGTCGAATTGTTGTCCATAATTGGTTCAGGGTCATATTCCGTGAAGTCCTCCCTTTCCTCGGGTATGTTGGGGCGATACTCCCCAAAGAATATTAGCTTTCAGGAATAATAGATAGCTTTAGAATTGAGTTGACCGAAAACTGATAATGATAAAAAACGTGAATTAGAGGGAAAAAAAGCTGCTTATCGATATCCAAAATCCGTTTGTGGTCAGAAGCAGAGGTTGCATCAAGTACAAGTATATCTGCTGCGGCGTTCTGCAAGATTGGCAATCATATCAAAACGCGGTGCAAATATCAACCCATTCTGTTTTTTGCCCAAAATGTAAGTAGGAGTAGGCAGCGTGTTGAGGTATTAAAGGAAGAACTGATGAAAACGGAGAAGAGCTTTTAGCCCGAGATCTATGAATCCTTCAGGGATATCTCTGGGCAAAATCATACATTTACTATGATGCAACGTGTCATCATTAAGTCTCTAGATGGTAAAATTCCATCCACTAGCGGAGTTCTCGCAAGACAAATTACATGCTTTGCTAAGACCACACATTTCAGAAAATGTTTGATAGATTTCAAAGATTGCCAGGGAGCCGCTAAAATTGAGAAACAAAACAATACATTTTCATGGACAAGTGACAAACGAACATTTTTGAGGGTTTGTGATCTGATTACTTGTAATCGGGGTCTTATGATTGACGTAGTGAAGTTAGACGACATGACAGTGCACAATTCACCAACAAAGCCAATTTGCATTTCATTTGTCAAACACGTAGATCGATCCATGCGGAACAAGGCATTTTCTGCAGAAAATGGTAGTAATGCGATAGGTGAGATACATGCATGTATCGTCAGGCTCAATGCAACAAACCTTCTCCAGTGAAAATTCGAATTGAATCTTCTTCCAACACGGTAAATACCTTTCTGCTGCCTGTTTAGTAGTCCGGTGACTACTAAGTAAAGCGTATTTTTTTTTATCTAAAATGAAATTTGTTCTTCATTCCAGTCCGCAATTCAAATACCCAACAAAAAACAGGGTTAGAGGCTTGAGTTTAATGTAGGGTCGTTTTCTGAAGTTTTTAGAAAAAAATCAGGGAAAATCAAAGACTGTCAACCAGTCGAACCCCAGTTCAACAACTGAAGCGTTTTGTGAAGGTAAGCGAAAGACATTACTCAGAGCAGAAGACGAGACTCAATGTCAACATAACTCTTAAATAGTAGTCATTGTTTTCTGCAGAAACCAAGAATGTGATATGCCTCATTTGCATTCCAACTTCTGCAGAAATGCTCATCATGACTAAACTTACAATAAGTGCAGGCCTTGCGCAATTACGTTGACCCTTCTTCAATGTAACGAAATGTATTTTTACAGATCACTGGAAAACAAAAAGATGCAGAATATCCTTCCCTGTTTAACTGTCTGTCAGCTTGTCAATGCTTAAGAAAATAAGCACGCGTTTGTATTCATTTTCCTTGCTTCTTCACTTCAATTCACAACCCTGGAAAGAATGTCTTTTCAGCGCGGGAAGTTTTAAACTATGACGAAGGATCAAATGTGGCCGTCATTAATGGCGGATTGCATTATCTACTTGGACAGTTAGTCAGACACATCCGAATGATTAAAAACGTAATTGATGGTTTATGAAAGGAATTCAATGTCATATATGTATTGCCATATCACATATGTTTTTCTCCGCATACACAAGAAAATTGTTGGAGTTTGCAGTGGGCAAATCTAAGCCTGAATTACGAGATTCAATGAGTACAATGCATCTGTATTCAAATACGGGTACATTGAGTTGATGGTTGATTGGAACATCTCGCCTAACTACTTCAGAACCATGTTCAAGAGTTCCACATGAGCTCATTGTAAAACAGTTAAAGTTTGTTTGTTAAGAGGAATTACATTTTATTGAAACTAACAATAACAATGAAGTGTCAAACAATGTATGCCTGCTCCATATATGATTAGTGATAAGTTGTGGAGAGAAAAGTTTGGTATCCTAAATGCTGAAGATATATTGATTTGAGTGCTTGTTCACTTCATAAAACGTCATGTTGATTCGAAGCGTACATGAACATGTTCTGGTAATAAATTATTTACGACATTCATCTTTTTCAATCAAATTCCGTCCGCAATTGCAGTTAAATGACGTTGATTTGAATGACTAATTTATCAGTTGATTGATTTGTAGATAAATTATCTGAAATCAGGCTTGTTGAAAAAATGCATTGCGATAAAAATTTTACGATAGTTCGTGCCGAAGAAACTGCAGACTAGCAGGCGAATGCTAGAATGGGAAAACCTGCAATGACACTATTTATTTCGCTATTGAGGAAGACTAACTTTGATTCGATAAAGTTTATTATCTTTGTCTATAGAAACACTATAACGCGGGCTGTTTTATGGCGCATTCACGATAAAGAATTTAATTTATTTTTGTGGCTCGACATTGTTAAAATTTTGCAGTGGCAGCAGCAATAAAAATTGTCAGAAAAATGTACATAATAAAAGGAGACAATTGTTGGCTTGTCAATTATTTCAACTTTAAAAATTCGAGAATAATAAGACATTCTCTGAAGTACATTTCATCAGTTTTACACCTCTCACTTGTCTTCATTGTCGTCGTCGCCGTCAAGATGACTGTACAGCTTGTCACGGGCAGCTGCTTTCAAGATGTCTGGCCTAAAATTTTATTGACCTTTTGATGGAATCCTTGATTTCACATCTACACATCATTTCATTTCACTTCACATCCACAGCGGATGTGGTGTTTGTCTACTAATCTCCGAATCATCTGTCAAACCCCCTTTTTCAGTATCTGAAGATAATCCAGGCGATTCAATTGACTAGCCTAATGCAATTATAATACCCTTTTTTCGTTAACTCCAGGCTTGTCGAATAATTTATACAACTCTATATCGTATTCGATTTACCATCGGCCTGTATCTCGTTTTTTTTTCGTGATTCTTATCCTATACTATACCAAACAATTTTCATCATTTCCAATAAATTGACCTTATTAAATTTCAGAATTATATCAATTTATTGCTGAACAACAGAATTTGCTTGGTTTTCCATGTATTTATATTCTGTATAAATTAGATGTAGGCAGTTCATCGTTGATAATTTGCATACTTGTTTAACATTTTCCATCGTAAAATACCTTCAGACACTTTTTCTTAATTATAGATCATCTTTCCTCGCACAGGTGAAGATTTAAAAAAGTCATGATCGTCCAAGTTCTTAGTCGAACCTTGATAATTTATCTTCCTTATAGACAAATGAATATTGAATAGGTGGTAGCATATGCAAAAATAAAAGAAAAGTTAAAGTAAAAGAGTGAGAGAGCGATAATTGCGAAAAATTCAAAAAGTTCACACAATTCGACACCTTTACGTTTTCAAGGATGCAAACTTCAGATACCATCTTTCCCGCGGTTGGAAAATCCGTTTTGATTCCTGAGTTCATTGCAGAGCAATTTTCATCTCTTTGCCGCAGAAGGGATGTGAACAGCAAATAAAACTAGTGTAAAGTTTGAAAAAATGCTGTTGCGGTTTAATTTTATTTTGTTAAATTATATTACTTATTATTATTTATACTATAACACTCCGGTTTAACATTAACAACAGGTAAGGTGCAGAGTTCCATTCTTGGCTCGGACCTTTGGAATGTCTCCTACCATGAGCTTTTGAGGTTGCAGTTACCGGAAGAGTCGCGTCTGATTTGCTACGCAGATGACGTTTCAGTTCTAGGCGCATGACGTACTGTCCAACAGTCGGAACTCAAGCTGCGTGCGGTATTGCGCCAAGTGAGCGAGTGAATGACAGGCCGTGGGCTTAGTCTAGCGCTGGAAAGTCTTAGATCCGTCTAAGGAATGTCGTAGGTTCTTAGTCTTAGATCAGACCGCGGTCGTCATCTTGACCAAGAAGCAGATTGCTTCGGCTATTCCCGTTTGGATGGAAGAAACGATCATCGAGTTGAAGGAATCAATAAAATACATAGGCTTTATGATTGACTCGAAAATGAGCTTCGCCAAACAGGCTCGAGCGGCAGCAGATAGGGCTTCTGCGGGAGTAACGCTTATCAATCGCCTTATGGAAAACACGCGGGGACCAGCCTCGAGTAAAAGACGTCTACTGATGAGCGTAATGGAGCCAGTGCTCTTCAAAGGCGCCGATTTTTGGTCTGGAGAAAAGGTTTGTACTTATATCGAGGAGAGTCAGCGAGAGAATTTGTCAGCCGAGAGGAAAGGACAAAGACCCTAGCTTTGTGGTAGCAATCATGGGTAAACGAAACGCGAAGCAGATGATGCGGTCCACCTCATTAGTGACTTGGGGCCGTGGTTCTACACAACACATGGTGAGACTGACTATTACATGAGACAACTACTCAGCACAGGTAGTTTTAGTTTTACCTGTATAACTTTGGAAAGTCACCGTCTCCAGCTTGCTTGTTCTGCCCGGGGATGACAGATGACGCCTGCCGGAAGAACGTGTTCTTTGCACGTGGCAGATGAAAAAGACTCCGTTCGCATCTCTCAGAGAAAATAGGCGCACTCTCCCAAGAAATCCTAACGGGAAAGATATAAAATCAAACGACAATTGGAACTTGCTCCACTACGTACGGACGGTTCTTCTTATAAAGAAGGGCATCTTGGATCACTTGGCGTAACAGAGGGAAGGGGGATCTCACTGACGGCAATCCTCTTCCTTCCCATCCATCCGTGCTGAAAGAGGGATTCCCCGTAACCAGAAGGTGCCGCTAGGCGATGATTAATGAGGCCTAGTCCGAAGTAATGTGACAAACAGCTCAAGGCTAGGTTCTCGGTGGGATAGGAGAGGTGTTTAGTTGGTGGTTTCTACATAGATAAAAAATATTCCTGAGTATAGATTTGAATAAATGTAACAGCACATACTGGACATTTAATTTTAAGTATAGAGAATAGGGATTTCGAAAAGTTCATTGCCATTAGAGTTATTAGACCATGAAATTTACTAAATATTGAAAAATCTTACGATCCGTCTACTGTACATTATCAAAATTTAGCAACAATAAAATTAAAATAAACAAAAAATTGAATGAATGACATCCGACCATTGATCATTCAATCTATAAATAACTAAATGATAAGATTTTGTATGGCACATGTATAGGAATCTATAGGAAGGTGACATGCCTATGCGTCATGGCAACAGTGATTTCTTTGGCGTTCCTTTTTAATAAACGAAGAAGACGAAGAAAAAAGCACTAACTGATAACAGACCTTCAACATCAAATATGCATCATGTGATTTGACACGGCGACACTGATAAAATATATGCTGTTAGTTCTTATCAAAGTTTGAACTTTAATAAATATTTTCTTTTTGATAAGGAAGTCTGGTATTAAATGTTTATCGTTTCCGCGTGGCAGAGAAAGTTGTATTTCATATCTGCTTTCTTTAGAATTTTTATATAGTATCAAACTAATTGATTTGGAAAGAATAAATAACTTCAAATTAGTGGTTGGATGTCAATTTTAATAGTTTTCTGTACACTATCTATAATGGACAGTTGGAACTCAAACGTAATAAATAAATATATAATAGTGGCAAAAATTCAAAAGGAAAAATATTTTATTACAGATAGAAGCATGAATGAACCTTCACAATCCTTTTTCTTTATGATTGAATTTTTATCGGAAGATCGTTGGTAATTTTGTTTGATTTAGGAAGTGTAAGGAACGATACCAAACACATATGAGGGTAATAAATAACATAGGTCTAAAATGTTATTCCCCTTTCCAATTTTATGATTGATGCGGATAGCTTTTAGAGTGCTGCTTACGAAGATTTTTGAAATTAAATTTTTAGCTATTAAATATCATTTTTCACCTATTTCTTACCATTTATTAGTTAATGTTTATTTTCATCGTTCTTATTAAAAACAAAAAATATTAATGGTCGCAGTAAAGTAATTGATTTCTTCCGGTTTGACTAAGAGATGACGCCAGCAAAAGTACGAAATTTGACACATGCGCCATTTCGATCGTCTGACACTTAGCTATAAACACACACAAGGTGTTTGTCCGCAAAACTAGCGTGTTTCTTTTATCGTGTCGATCAATCATTCGAATTTTGCACCTGAAGAAGATCAATTGCCGCAGGCATTTCTTTTCTTGTTTAAACAAAAGAAAAAGGCTGTTGCACATGTGAGACATGGTTTCGACAATTCAAAAGTGGCAATTTCAATGTGAAAGACAGTGAACGATCTGGAACAAAAATGCGCAGAGGATGAATTGCACGAATTATTAGATGGTGACGTAACTCAATTAGCAGAAGCATTGTGTCATAGGAAACGATTTACGAGCAATTGGTAAGATCAATAAACTCATTAATCCCATTAATTAGGGTCCCAAACCATTTGAATGAACGTCAAATGGTAAATCACAGTCACTGGTAAAATGCTGCTATGGCGAACATAAGGAAATCACATTTGCATCGAAATGTGACAGGTAAAGCAAAATGGATTTATTTTGAAACCCCGAAGCGGGAAAAATCAGGGCTTTCATTTGACGAAGCCGGGCCTTTAACAACATATCCAAATGACTTCGGCAAGATGACCATGCTCAGTGTCTGGTGGGATCAGATTGGTATTGTGTATTCTGAACTCTTGAAGCCCGACGAAACCGTCAATACACAACGCGTATTTATCGAAAAACGTTCAGAATGGGCCAGAAGACATGGTAAATTGATTTTGTTTCACAACAATGTGCCGTCACACACAGCAGAACCAGTGAACGACACAGTGAGATGGCTTGGATGGGGTATCCTTCTGCACCTGCCGTACTCCCCAGACACTCAATAGAGTTTGCAGAACGAAGAAGGTCAAAGGGAAGAACGAGATCTTTGATCCTTTATTTTCGTTATTTCTGCTGCTCTAAGACGACAGGATACTATTCAAAAACAGACTTGGCAAAGCATTGCAATCAGTAACACTCGCTGTGACCCCGACCAGATCAGACTTGGAATGAATGCAAGCTGAATACTGTGAAAGTGATGTTGAAGAGGTATCTCAAGCTGAAATTTTGACATTGACAAATAATGACAATTAGTAGGCTTCGATGCCAGTAGACTTGAAAGAATGTTACAGCTGTTTGAAAAATGTGTTGGATAAAATAAAGTACGCAAAACAGACTTTATTGGTCTAAGGAGATCTAAAAATTAACAAGGTGGCTATACAGTTTATACAGGCTATACAGTAAATAACAAGGTGGCTTCGTATCCTTGCCTTCTTGTGAGTGAGATGGTCAAAAGATCAAGTACAGTTGCCCTATCGACAACATCCGACGCGAAAAGGTAATCGTCTGGGACTGAAAATAATATGAGAGACAGTGAAGTCCTTCGTTTTTTTTTTATTAAAACTACATTTTTCAATAAAACCTTCATGAAACAATTTGTGAAATAAATTGCAACAAGGTGTTTTCGTTAGCTCAGGGCATCAGGTAATTGATGAAAGATACAGCGTCCGATGACAACTTGAGTGAAATTGAATTAGAAGCTTGGAAATTTTTTAATGAAATAGTGTGACATTTTCGAGGATTCCATAAAAGTCCCATTAATGAGAAAATTGTGAAAGAAATGATCGAAAATTTCGAGAAACGGGATGTTCGATGAGCATTCAATTTCATTTCCTTAACTCGCAACTAACTAAGGCGGGAATGTATGTGAAATTTATTGGCTGTTTGGTTACTAGACAAATATAGTTTTCAGGATTATAAGAATTTTAACTTGAATTTTTTAAGGAATAATTTAAGGACATTGAAACTTCTCTTGGGAGAACGTTTCAAATTGGTATTCAGAGTGGAAGTAGAGTAGAAGTAGAGCAATTTCGAACAAAATGCGCTTAATCTTCTACGATCTCGCCGTCATTGAGATGCTTCTGTATTTAATTCTAGCGAAAATACCTTTCAAAATAGTAACATTCCCCAAATTTTGTTTTTGATCGCTAAATATCAGGCAGTGGTGGCAATATTATTATGAAATGAATGATTCTATCATGAAAAATTTGGTAGCAAACTTTCCAGAATGCCAAGAATAAAAAAAAATGCAATTGAAACGAAATTTTCTTCTGTTTTTCAAAAAATTAAGTAGTTTACCGCTTTACACAAGCTCTTACTGTTAGGTTTTCTGAGTCAATGTGAATTCAGCGGAATATTTTCTATCTAAGGGCATAATGAGGCTTCAAAAACTCATTTATCTAGAGGATTTTCAAAAAGCAAAGAAAAATCCGCAGCAAAAACAGAAAATATGATCACATATTTCAGGTTTTTTTTTTTGTTTTGAATTCCTGCTAAGTTCACATTCTCATAAGAAGGAAATTTATAGGCCGTAGACTGCACTTTACAGGATTGCAGGAAAATTTGGCAGTATCCTGGAAAAAAAACTTTTTTAAACTTTTTTCCAAAACTGCGATGCAATTGATAATCTACAATACACAAGCCACCCCAAATAAACTTAACCTTCGCATGTTTGTTATTTGCATTTGAGTCCTTTAAACTTCGCAGGACACTGTGAAATCTGTTCGCGAATTCATCTTTTCTATTTGCGTATCGGTAACTTCAGTCGTCAAGACACCTTTTAGTAGCAAGTGTTCAATTGAACGTCAATCAATGCAAAAGCATGAGTGTAAAAAAAGGCTTCGAATTAAAATACCAAATTGCATTAGAAGCAACCAACACTCGCACGATCGACCTCGAAACCCAATTTTACAGCGACAATTCAGGTTTGGTTGAGGCGTGAAATGTGAACATTCGATTGCACCGAGTCAAGCCATACGTCGGTCATCATAACAACATGCAGATCGCCTTATTCTGCTTGAAAACTCGTTCAGATGCAACACGAATAAAAGAGGCACAACATCAACTCCACAAGCGCTCCCGGGAGGCCCACCTCGAAAACCCCATCCAAGTCAGTCCATGTATGTCGTATAGTTGTAACTTATTATCAGACTCTATATGCGAAAGGCTTAAATTACACATATCATGCATTCTTTGGGATTATATGAACATATTCGTACATATAACTAGCTGTAAATGAATGGCCTAAATGAAAGAGATGGAAAAGTGACATTGAGTATGCATTCATTGCAAAGACCCGATAACGTCTTGCAAGTTACTCCATCTATATCTATGTCAGCTCAAGCGCATCGGATCCAAACAAACGCCATTATACCGTTTTGATAACCAGTCCGGCGATAGTAGCTGGCAAGCAATGTAAATCAAAACCGCGCGATAAACCCAACCAAAGTGGAAGGAGGAATCATCTCACAAGAGACTTTGTACCATGTGTATGCGTTATAGCGGTCAAGCAAAGGCCACACAGTTCACATTTCAAGAAAAGGATGTTGTTTTTTGATGTGTATCCTTCATTGGTTCGTTCGTTTTGACTTGCTTAAAATAACCAAATATTCATAGGTTGTGGATTGCTTCACAGTACAATATGCGCCAAGGAGTACTTCGGGGCTAAGAAACCAGTTCCAATGAACATTTTCTTAGTCATCACGTTTCAGCATCAAAGCTAGCACTACACGAAGGAAAATAAAGAAGAAAAAAACGCCAACTAAGGAGTACGACGGGAAGCAACAGAAAAGGTTAAAAGTGATCGTCGTGGTTACAGCCCCACACTGGGGCTCCTCAATTATAATGTCTGCTATTGTGCAGCGTTTCAAAGAGCTCAAACAAAAAAGTCTCGGCTTTGTATCACCGCACCACCCACTCAATCAAGAGGATATTTTTTTGCGGAGGTTAGTGGACAATACTAGTCACGAATGCTCTTTGACACACAGATTGAGTATACAATTTTCTTTTGTAGTTAAAAATTAATTGCCAGTGTTTCCGATGTGATTCTTTATGTGGAGAGCTGGCATCATTTGTGGTTTGCTAGAATCTAGACATTCGTAATACCTTTGATTTGCGAACATATTTGTTCATATCATGCATTTGTTCTGTGTATTTTAATGTATTATGATGTCTCATCTATTCATAAAAAACGAGAGGTTTGCCTTATTCCTTGGCTGCACAGCTTCCTTTAAACAAATTGAAAACTTATCCGGTTTTAAAGTCAAGTCATATTGAATTTTAACTTAAATATCTAACAAAAGCCCTGATCGGAGTAAAATCGAAATTATACATGTCGTTGTGGATAGTATCATGCTTGGCCATGTCATTGTCGTTTTTAAATTAAACACTGTATCAACTAGAGCTTGTCTGAATGATGCGATGATTAAACTCTCAATTTAAATGTGAATAGTTCCGGCTACAAAAACAAATGGTAGCTTTGATGTTTTTTTTACCATTTTGAAGCTGAAATATCGGCGCACAGCAGTGTGGTTCAAGATTATAACCTAGGCGAATCGTGATTCTGAAATCACCCGTATTGAGGTAATTCTAATACACATTTAGTCCTGACATTTGTATGGGCTCGTGAATCATCGAATGTTTATCAATTAGAGCTTCGTCAATCAATAACTAGTATACAGTGAGTCAAAAAAGTTTATGCTCATGTAAAAAATTTTTGCTTTTGTTCTTGTGGATGAAATATCGCATGTCCTATGATCAAGCTTTGATTAATTTATGTCTTTGTATTAAATTGCTTTGATGTCTTTATTAATTAAAAAACTATTAATTATTTAATTAATATTAAAAAGTATTAATTTAAAAAACTGAATCAAAAATAATATCTGTTAAAATAAAATGAAATTGAATTTTAAAAAATTATTTTATTTATTATTTTGTTATAAAAAAAAATTATTTATATTTTTATTATTTATTTTATATATAAAAAAAATTGTACCAGCAGGTTTTACGTACACTTTCTATTTGACAGCCAATCAGTTTCATTGGTTAAAAAAATGTTCTTGTTTGGGCTTGTAATCGATTTTGAATACATAGCATCAAAGCATAAATAATTTTCGAACTTATTTTGATTCATTTGTCTGTTAATGCTTGTCATCATTCCTAGTTTGCGTTTACGAATGCCTCGTTGAAGTAAGCCCTCGGCATCTTCAATGGGATTTAAGTTAACTTTATTGACATAATTTTTTGACAACATTCAAAGCATCTTTGTTCAATTAAAACAAATTCCGAGCTATTGAGTCTGATTTTTGCTATAGTATCTATTGAAAAACTCTGCGTAATCTTCAAGAAATCAATTAAGCGATTATCTCAGATACTTTCGAATACCATTTTCATGGAAGATATTTCTGATTGTTTGGAAATAATACCCGTTGCCCAAGGATGCTAGTTTGTAATTTTCTACGACGCTTGCGACAATTTCTGATGTTTCGAATTCAGGTGTCTGAAGTTGGCACCGTTGCAAATGCAACGGTCTCCATGTTTTTTTTTGCTTTGAGAATGCTTTTTGAAAGTTTTGGCACTCTACTTACTAGGTTTTCATTTCAGTTGAATCATTCAATAAGACCAAATAGGGGAAAACATTGACAGGGTTGCGTTTGCAACAATACAAACTTCTGACACCTAAATGTTGTCACTATGTGTTTCTGTTAAGTGATGAATGAAACCTTGCGCCAAAGCGCCAAAAGGCCAAAAACGCGAACACAATTTTTCTAAATTTTTAAGAAAAATTTGAGACCATTGCATTTGCCAAGATGCAAACTCCAGAACTTTTTCCAGAACTCCAGAAAGAATTTTTTTACTATTTGTTTTTGGTATTAACTGGCAGTTAAGCTGGAATGAAAACCTTTTTAGACTGCAAAAAGTGAATGCGAGTGCGAATAAATTTTTCGAACGGTCGTGAAAATTTCAACAGATACCACGGATTCTTTTCACTTTGAACAAACGAAAAGGGCCTTCTCAATAGCATTATTTTGAAGGTCTCATGCTTGGATACATTAATTTTAGGTGCCTGAAGTTTACATCGTTGGCACGGTCTCTTTTTTTCTCGAACTTTTTCTGAGAACCATCAGACTTTTTCATCTTCAGGTTCTCGCAGTATCGTTCACAGTAACCTTCTCGTGCAATAATCAAAGAGAGATATATTTTCTCTGTTGTTTGTTTTAATCTCTTTAAAAATATCGCACAGCACTGCTCACTGTTACACAGAAGAGGCCCAAGGAATACTTTGAAGTAATAGCCATTTTTTAATTGAAGATAACCCAAAAAGTGTATAAGCTTTAATGCTTGTCATAATTTTTAAAGAAGAGTCTCAGCTTTGGATCTATACAAACCTAAAAGTCAATAATTTTTCCACTTTTTGATCTTGTCTATCGTTGGTTAGGGTTACTTCCGTAGAGAGAAAGCAGTTAGACAGATGGTAATGAACGTGTTCCGATCGGCGACTTATTTCAATGAAGAATCTGCTATGACATGTGCTGTAACATGCTTGCTGTGACATATAAGCAATGACATGTGCCTACACAGGTCATGTGCAGAGGTGTCTGAAGTTTGCACTGGTCTTCAATTTTTTCGCTTTTTTAATGTTTTTTGAGTGATTTGATTTAAAATTTTGGTAATTTTCAACGAATTTTTGAATGTTTTAGCCATTTAATGGTATTCATCTACTAATCTACTCAAAGCAAAAAGAGAAAAATATTGACAGCGTTACATTTGCCACGATGCAAACTTCAAACGTTTATGTGTTGACAGTTCTTCTAATTACATTAAAATCGCCTACAATTGGATGTGAACATAAATGACCCCTATTTTTCCACAGACCATTCGTATGGTATCCACAAGGTGGCAGAAGATATGACTAAAGTTAGATATGTTGCAAATAATTTTTTAAACAAAGCGTTTTCACGGAATATGATCAAGGTCTTGCTAATTCATATCGCGCATTCTTATACCATCTTATTAATGAAAAAACCCGAAAATCGTACTACAAATCCATTGGAGAAGGCCTTTATGAAATTAATCCATTACCTTCCGTCTCTATTCTCCACTAATTGACCTCTAATTTGCTTCTCATACCAAACTCAGTTGCCCATTTAAGATGTAAATCATTTTTTATTTATAGATGCCGCTGCACTTGACACTGACGGACACCTCATTGCAACCTCTCTTTGTCAGGCGCATACGCTATTGCATCTTAAAAATAAAACAACAATCTTAACTGAATGACTTTGAAGTGCCCTTCTCCTTGTTGTCTCGTGACGTTCCTCCCAAATGCTACAATGTTTTTTGGTAATTCAAAATAATCGTTGTCCAAAAAGAAACAGCACATTCAAACAGGGTTTTTTCGTAAGCAATCTACGGAAAGTCTTACAATATATCTTACAGACAGCTGAGAGTCAGCGGAAAATAACCAACTCTCAGGCATAATTGAAGCCAAATTGGAAGTGGAGGGGGACGGCGACTGCAAGCTATCCAATATGTGGAGTATAATCAAACAGAGACAAAGCCTACTCCAAGAGTTAGAAAATTCGCCTTCAATTACAAACGACCTTCAGAGCGTTGAAACCACATATCATGAATTAAGAAAACGCCAGAGCCTCAAGTGACCATGGTATGACGAGCTCAGCGATTGTGGCAACAACGGCTGCAACTGGGACGTGCGGAGCGCGCAGGAGATGCCGAAGCAATAGCAACAGCAGCAACTTAAGTCCATGGAGGTAAAGAAAATTCAAAAGTCATCTGCCATCGGATACTTACATTAAGTTACCCACTTCCACTTACTTTGATGTGTGTAATACGAGGGAAGCCACGACCAAGACGAGTTGAGCTGAGTTGAGATTTTCAAGAAGCCCCTTGGGGTCTTCGTAGCCTCGAAATCGAATCTTGGTGTCGATGACTCGGCTCATTTTCACAGATTTCAGATTTCAATTTTCGTTTTTTGTTTCTCTGATTTCATGTTGCTTGCGGTCTGGGTTTGGGGTCTTCGAGCTTGGGTCGGGGGTCTCGATGCATCGCCACGGCCAGCATTTATTTCAGCTGAGACGTTTGTATTGTTAGTTGATGACTTCACATATGACGTGACCTCTAGACTGATTATTCGGCATGGACGTGAAATAGCAGTTAAGCAGGAATAATGTTGTTATGATGGATTGCAATAGCCGTCCAGTCTTTGTCCCATTCTCTTCTTGCTAGAACTTTTTGCCTGAGCCTGCGAACGTACCAGGCAAGAAGTCGCACAGAATGTTATACAATTCGTCGTGGAACTGCAACTTACAATGTTCTCTCTATTTCGTGCCTTCATCTAAGTGAGGCAGCCCAAAAAATTTTGTAGAAAGCAGGAATTATGCCAGTCACTCAAGTCAATCAATGTGCCATACTGTGCTCAACATGTTTTCTTAAATTGGCACATACAACGAGCAATCATCTACGACAGCGACAACGCACAGGCCGCGTACCAGCGAAAATTATGATTGGAGTTTTCTCAAGACAAAAATAAATGGAATAACTTACTGGCACTACAAAATAAGAAGAAGCTCGGCCGACATGGAGAAGACCATAACAAACATATCTTGTTTGCGAATTGAGAACATTGCCAGCATATAGTCCATGTGTGCCGCATATGTCATTCGGATGGTTTTTGTATTTTCAATTTACATTCGTTTGGCAAAAAGACCAAGGGAAACAAAATTTAATTGGTAGTTGCGAGTAGGACCGAATTGGCACTAAAATTGCAATAACGATTTCATGGACCGGAGGGCCGGAGGGTAAACATATAACGAAACCAAACCGGCTTATAGCTATTGAACGCGTTGACGAAAAGCATATGGCCTCAAATAGAGGAAATCATTTGCATAAGTCAGAATTGGTTCCTTCTTTCAACGTTTATCGATTTCTTTAGGTCGTTCGTCATTTGGAAATACGCGGACATTATCAGTTTTACAATTTTCTAGGCACGATTAGAAACCAGTATAAGCTTCAATTGAAACTAGTATATGGTGCCAATCTAGGTATCAATAATTTCCAGCAGTATCCTGAAGGTATTAAGCTTTTACAAAAAAAATAAAAATAAAAAAAAGCATCGTATGTTTGGTCGCAAGGAGATTCCCCAGCTCTGTTGTTCTCAGCTAAGCAAAGCG
Organism: Stratiomys singularior; assembly: GCA_954870665.1. NCBI lineage: Eukaryota > Metazoa > Arthropoda > Insecta > Diptera > Stratiomyidae > Stratiomys > Stratiomys singularior. The sequence continues at coordinate 64,846,438 of OX940881.1, forward strand.
TTTGTTGATGAACCTCGGAAAATCGAGAAGAAAGTTTTCTGGGTTTTCCTCTCATCCAACTTCAAATAGAATTTTCGTACACTTTTATAATTTTGTGGATAGTTAAAAATTGGAATGGTTGAAAATTGAAAATTGATAGTTGAACTTTTTGAATTTTGTGGACTGAAGTGTTTGTGAATTATTTTATAGGTGTCTGAAGTTTGCGTCGTTGCTAAAACAACGGTCTCTAATTTTGTCACTTTTTGAATGAGTTTGGAGAATTTGACTTAAAGTTTTGGTTAAATTTTATTCGAATATTTGCATTTGAACCACTCTACTAGGGGTTCATTTATTTTGAATCATCTACTGAAAAGAAATAGTGAAGAAATTTGACAGCGTTGCGTTTGCGACGAGGCAAACTTCAGACACCTGACTTTTATGTACTTTGCTAGTTCTCCATTTTCGTCCAATAATCAGTTACTTCAAAAAGGTTGAAAAATTTCGAGATTTCTAGCTCCTTGTGGCGTTGAACTTTGAGACACATCGCAAAGATCCTTCCCTACTTTAGAATTAAGCAAGCTCATCTGTTGGTTCGAATAAACCCATACTCCTGTCCATGTGAGAACTTGAAGTTGCAAAGTTCAGACACTACTAGGGTTGAGTTGAGATCCGTCAACAATCATCCGTTATTTACATCGTAATTGCGTACCAGTTTACATTGGGGATCTTCAACTTTTATTATGGTTGACACGGAACCCAGCTGTAATGGACAATGATGCCCTGATTTACTACCAGGGCCAGGAAACTTCCTGAAGGGCCATAATCCAGAAACCTGATCCATCCATAGAAATTCGTTATATTTGAAATTCGTTATATTGGAGGCCACCCGAGACGATCGCTTTATTATCAACAACGAGAAATCGCTTTTACACTGCTGCTAAGGTTCGTACGTGTCCCTTTGAGGTTAGAAATGTCTGTGAACGTACGATACGGAGAAAACTGGCAGAAAGCGATTGAAGGAGTTTTCATGCGACTCGCGTCCCACAACTTCTTCAACAGCACCGTAGATCTAGGCTAGGTTTTGCGCGAGAATATTGTGATGGCACTATGGCGCAGGGGACGAACATATTGTTTTCAAATGAGAGCAGGGTTGCCTTTTCAGTGGGCCAGATGGGCATCTCCGAGACGCCTACAGAGGTAAAGACGAGAGGTTTACTCCCTCGACTAAAGCCGAAACAGAGATATCTGAAGTTTGCATAGTTGCAATTGCAACACTATCAAATTTTAACACTGTTTGTTTTTGCTAAAAGATTAAACTGAAATGAAACCTTAGTAGAGTGTAAAATATTCAAAAATAAAAAATTCAAAAACATATTTACCAAAAATGTTAATCCAATCAACAAAAATATATACAAAAATTTAAAAAATGTCAGAGCGCACTAATAATAGAGTGGAAAAATTTTGGAAAGTATCGATACCCGTATCGATCTTGTCGTCAGTGATAAGCGCAGTGTGTACGTTCAGCGTTACGTGGAACGAGTTGTCCAAAACCATGTCGTATCGTTTGCTCAATTGATTGGAGAAAATTTTAGGCTAATGCATCTTGCCATGTCGCTAGATTTATCACACAATACCTTCATGAAGTCGTTGTTCATACTTTGTCATGGCCAGCGCGTACTATCAATGTTAATCCTATCGGAGATACTTCAGACAACCTTAAAAAAGTGTTCGGGTAAGAGTTCCAGAGGCTACTATCCTAGGAGAGTTCAAACCCGCTTTGGTAGAAGAGTGACATAATATCTCTCAATCGGACATTCGAGATATCATGGATTATCTCCCAAACAGGCTTCGAGAAATCATTAGAACCCGAAGTGGTAGCACGCATTCTTAAATTCGAAGTCAGTGACAAAAATAACCGTTTTCTTTACTTAAACAAAAATCATCATTCAATTAAAATCATGACAAAATTAGTTCTGTTTAATAAAATCTTGCGAAATCATTTTTTCGCAACATATTGTTTGTTTTTATTTGTCAAAAATTTATTTCAAGAAATTTATGCAGAATTTGACAATTTCAGCTACTCTGACGAATACCAGACTGGACGTGTAATTGTGCCAGTGAGTGTATTTGCACAGCTTCATTACAACTACTCAACTACAAAACAAAGTAGTTGAAGGAGGAAACGTAGATTCTAAGTGCGATACCAGCGATGTCTGGATAGATTTACTTTTGATTAGTTGAAGCACTTCCTACAGAACACACCAATTGTAGTGATGTGTTCGTCATTACTGAAAGGGTTTAGTCAGGCAAATAATCATATTTTCCGGAAACGAAATTGCATTTGCGAAAAAAATGCATCATCAAATTTCGAAAATAGAAACTAGGCACCGGGGGACACTTGCGATTTATTTAAGCATTTATTTAAAACATTTTTTCTCATCAAATCTATCATCTCCTTTATGCAATCTTGAAAATACGTCATCGGGCCACTTCCGCAGCTCTCATTTTTGACATGTATAAATGATTGGAGAAACGTTTGGAGGCCCACAAAGTTACAAACGAAAAACCCAAAAAAGTTTCTGTTTATTTTTCTATGGATACTTCGAACAATTTACTTACTTAAAACAGTTCTTTGTAGCGAAATAACGACTATAGATATGAGACCAATAATGAACAGATGGCTGACGGATGATTGTGAAATTTTATAAGAAATCGTAAAATATGTCAAAATTGTCAATGGAATACAGACAGATAATGAAAACATTCATTAAAAATTGAAATTCAAACCGCTTGCACGTTTCATTTTCAAGCAGACTCAATAGGAAACATGCTTGTTTCCTTTGAGGATCAAATTGTCAGCGACACTTAACCGGGGCCAAGAAGGAAAATTTTGAAATAATGTCTCCGAAGTAAATTAAAAGTTTTGAATATAGTTTGCTGAATTTTAGTAAATATATTTGTCTTTAAAATTAAATACAGCGATAATAAAAAAATCCTGTTTACCTGTGAATTGGTGATGCTCCGGATGTAATCCGTTGCTGATAAGCAAGTGTTGGTGGAGGTGGGGGTTGTGATTGTTGCGACGGTGGCCCCGGATCAGACGCCCTCTGACCGGACGATGGACCACCCACCTGCACTGACGGACGTACGGCGGCTGCTTCCATCTCATTCCGACGTGATCATATTATTAAAGCACTTCATAATTTTATATATAATTTTTTATGGTATTAAATTTGTTATAGATTTATTATTTCTTACTTTTATTTTAATTTTAATAACTATATATATACATATATACTTCAAATTTATTTCGATTTCTAAAGCACATTCACTTTTTATTTAATTTTACGATTACATTACGAGATGTAGATATTTGTATCTTTATTAGAGCTTTTTACGTATTTTATTATTACTAATTTTTATTCACGATCTTAGACGAATAACTTTTCTTTTTGCTTTTTTGAAAAAACGATTTACAGAGATATTTTTTGAACTTAAATACGATTTTTTCTCTTCTATCCGCATCAAAATTAAAATAAACTCAATTGGAACTTTTTGCCATATCTTTTTTAAATGAAATTCTAAAACACGACGACGCTGACACGACCTAAATTTGTGGAAAAAAAACTTTTAGTGGATTTCAGATAATTTCTTCATACGAAATAAGATTACAAAAATAAAATCTGTTGTAAAATTATTTCGTAAATATTTTGAACCATTCACTGATTCGAGGAGGGCGGACAGACTGCGAGTAAAAAAAACATTTTGGGCAAGTTCAATGCGGTTGGAGCTTCCAGGGAAATCGTACGCGAAATTGCAAGGCTTTCATGGGTGATTTATTATTTATTCTGTTTTAAGTTTTGATGAATTCCATTGCATTCCAAATAATTAGAATGTTTCGATAAGTTTTTTAAGGTTCATGGTAGACTCATTTGCTTGAAAACTCGAAAACAGCTTTCTGAAAAGAGAAAAAAAAAATTGCGTTAGGAATTTGGCAAGGAATTAGTTTAAGATTGTTATTTTTCAGATATTATATTTACAGTTATAATACACAACATGGTTCCTGCGTAAAATGACATCAATCTCCTTCTTCTAAAGAATTCCAATGAAGAGCGAAACATCGCTTTGCGATAAGTGTATTATCTTACCTAGTGACTAAAGAGCCGAAATTGCTCTGATTAACCTATTTCTGTCTCTAGAAAACCTTATGAAATGTGAAGGTGCTGGTGGCAGGCGATCTTAACTTCCTGATGAATTAGGAGAAGTTTTTTCATATTTTTTGACAATTTGCCCCAATGAAATTGTGTGGCAAATTACTCTTTGATAATTAAAGCAATAAAATAGGAGACATGTAGTCGCCTAGTGTCATTGGCGTCCCATAACCATGCAATGGCATGGCCCTTCGTCCCTCCTTTCTTCCAGGTAGGAAAAATCACTATTGAAGCACGGTAAAATCTTACATAGAAAAACAAGACAAAAATTTAAACTGATTTACGTCAAAGGGAGCGATAATAATTTATCGGTTTAAGTAAGAAGATAACAATCGCAGAATCAGAGATTCATGTTACTAGCACTAATAAACTTCGCCTCGCGACCATAAACAAACAAAATGTGGAACTTAACAACGGAAAACTTTCCTTAGGTGCCACTTTTCCAAGAAACCCGCAACCTCAACAAGACGCTTTTAACTCAAAAAATCTGAGGAAAACTCAGATTTCGTAACTTGGTAACACTAACTTTATATTTTGAATTTTAAGAGAAGTCATTTTAAATTCTATTTAAAATGTCCGTTTTGAATGTTACCATTGCATTATATTCCAACAAGTCAGATCGTAGTTAAGAGAGCCTGATTTTCTACTTCTATTTCTACTTTATGTTATGTAGACCTTAAGATGTAAATTAGATCGCATTATACAATGAATTGTCTTCTAGATGATCCCAATTAGGACAATCGCCTGTTGACATTGACGCAAGCAGCGGATTAGTTGAAAGCCTACCATTAGTTGGTACTAACCACCGAACGTCCTGCTCCAATAATAAGGTGTCTGAAGTTTGCATCTTTGCATTTCCATTTTTTTCACTTTTTGAATTTTTTTTGGCTATTTTGGATGAAATTTTTGTAATTTATTTTCGTAATTTTAACTTTAAACTTTTTTTTAAGTCCGGTCAAATCTTTGGCAAATGTCAAAAAGTTAAATTTTTTTAGATCATTGCATTTGTCAACGATACAAACTTTAGGTATCACAAAGATAAAATGTTTCAAAACGGCCAATTACATAAAACACAATTTTTTAAATATATTTAAATAACTCACTAGCTACACCCATATATTTATTTGAAAGCAGTGAAAAATGCTCGTATTAAATTCTTTGGCAAGGCGAATACTAAATTTTTTCACCTTGGATTTCAGCCTCCAACTCAAGACTGCACATTATCAACATTTCCGCATTATGCATCCGCTAATTGCAATTGAAACAAAGGACAATGTTGCTGTTCGTGCAGAAACAGAAAAAAACGAAGTTTAACCCACGAGCCAAAATTGAGAAGACCGTCTATAAAGTGGACCCGGAGTGCAATAAAGTTGAGTGCATCGCAATTTGCCAGTGGATTTTAGTAAGACTCGAATCAAATCACGTAAACGTTGCTACAGAAACCTCGAAATCATACTTCCAACTTACTAGGACTGGAACACAACTTTATCAATGCAAACCTGATAGGAATCTCGTATGTTCGATTCTTAAACTGCAAGATCAGACAAACGTCATTTTATCCTCGAGAAAGACGTCCCGAGAATAAAATCGTTGATGAAATATTCCCTGGTGGGGGGAATGGATTGAAAGCTATTAATCGCGAACCCATTCATAAATGGGCCGATAAAAAATTCATTTTTAGCTGGACCAGATATTCAGAACAAGAGTAATATCCCAAAACTAAAACTTTCAGCTTGAGAATAAAGAATACGTCGAAGTGCAAGATCTGAAAAGAGGTGTCGTTTTTAAGGTGGAAAGATAATTTAATAGATGGGTAACACTATGGAGCACACATCTTCAGTCCCTTTTAGTTTTATTAGTTTAACTTTCAACTCGTATCCTCCTAATGGAGCACTAGCTTGTTGAAGTGGAGAGCTGTTATTATCCATTTATGCTGTTATGAGCTGTTATTATTTCACCATAGCATAAGCAAAAATAGCATGAACATTCCCGGGTTAGTCCTCGCAGAGAGAGATAGAAAAAGCAGAAGAAGGTTTTTGTGCATTTTTAAACCTTACTTTCCGTTTCAGTTTATCAAATGTCGATAAATAATGCTTCCGGAAGAATCTCGGCTTTCCTTTGTTTTTTCCCCAATAAGTTTATCCTTTATTGTTATTTTTGTCGGTCTGTAGTAATTTGCTTGCTTTTTATATTGCATTGACCAGTGGGTTAAAGTCGTTTGCAAGATTATCCCTTTTTTTCAATAAAACAAACTTTATGAGTAACATCCATTTTCAAAGGATGGGATACGTTATTAAGGTAGGCTTATTCGTGTTTATTATTGTTATTGCTGTTAGTTTAATCGCTGTTAGTGATTAAAGCCGGTGTTAGTTTTAGCTGTTAGTTTAATTTAAAACATTTTAAAGGAAGGAAGGGTCATTTGATTTCAGAATAGATTTCAACAAATAATAAAGTGATAACACTCCAGTCCACCGGATATCTTCATTCTTGGATCCAGAACCCCTAAACATTAAACAGCAAACGTCAGTTGTCCAAAAACGGACGTAGAAGTAAAAATGTCCCACGTCGTTGCAGAGTGCCACCAACACATGGGTGGTATAGATCTGAACAACATGTTGGTATCGCTCTACATATTGGAAATCGTGGCGACAAGTCCGAACGAAGTCACTGACTTCTGACATTTGGAAAAATTGTTCATTCAAAAGAACTAGGCCAAGATGCAGAGAACCGAGTTAATACCAGTAGTAGCAATCATTTAGACCTGACTCTTGCCTGCTGACATTAGATGCTCGTTTTGATAACATCGATTTGTAAGAATATAAATTTATATTCTAGGATTACTAGTTCGAAATGTGATGTTAATTTTTGTCTAACAATCATAAAAGCTGTTTGTACGATTATCATACTATGTAAATTAGACCAATGTTAAATTTTATGTCATGTTCTTTCAAATTTCAAAATTGAAATCCCCACTTTTAAGACCCCTAATCCCCAATAATGCCTTATTCCGAAAACACGCGTTTCTAAATATTTTTGGATCTTGAATATATTTCTATGATGCTTATTTCATTCTAAAAATCCTTAAAATAAACAATATTTTTGAAAATTTTGAAGTATTGGGAAAGAAAGGGATAAGCAGAAACTTTGAGAATGGTGTTTGATAGAAAATTTGTCAATTCAAACAAAACTCGCTCATTTTGGTGGAGTCCCGTAAGATCGAGAAATTGGTCTTCTCGGTGGTTACGCTATTGATTTACCATGCAAGTGACCATTCAACTGTTCAAAACTGACGTTTGTCGTGCGTTTAGCAACTACTAGCCAAATTGATGAGTGGAAGGTTTAGTCATTTGCTTGCGTAAATGTCATCAGTTTGATATTTGAAAAAAAAAAAAAAGATTTTACAACATGTAATCGCCAAGTTTCTTTTCTTCTTTTTGGCCATATCGCTTGTCATGACAATCGTTTGAGATCTTCGTATATTGCAAATTGCGTTATACTGACAAGCTGACAAGAAAAACTAGTAAAGTGTAAAAAATTGGAAAATCAATAATAAAAAATTATAAAATTTTCAGTTCAATTACCAAAGAAAAATATTTTAAAATATGAAAATTCGAGATATAAACTCCAGATACATTTCCACCGAAATCTTCCATATCTACTGCGCTAACAATATACGATGCATACACATCTAGCTACTACTTTTTTGATGTTTGTAAGCCTTTCGGTTCTCAGATCAGTCCGGCAACTGTGGTGTTATCCTGATAGTTCGATGCAAGAAGAATGTTAAAGGTAGGCTTCTTAGTGGTTCGACTGATCTGGATTAGGAATTAGAATTATCTAAGGAATATGTTATGTTTCTTTTTATTCCAAAAATGTGGCATTCAATAATTATGCGAAAGTGATAGTTAACACGACTTTGATAAGGTAGCTATTCAGGTTTTCCGCTTCAAAGTTAGATATCTGCAATTTGCTTCGCTGCAAACGCAACAGGCTTCAATTTTTTCCGCTTTCTGAATGTTTTTTGTATAATACTTGCGTTTTTGATAAATTTTCTTTGCGTTTTTCTGGCACTTTTCTGGCGTTTTTCTGGCACTCTACGAAGTTTCTATTTCAGTTTGAGCCTCTACTAAAAACAAATAGTGGAAAATTTTGTTGCGTTTGCAATGATTAAACTTCAGAAACCTTCAAAGTTTAGAGTCGATTCTTTTGCGTTGAACATTATCCTTTCCTGCTGCTCCCGCTCATATAATAATTAAAAACATCTCTACCTTAAACCTAATCTTTCAAAATAAATCATCAAAGATGCCTAAATACAACGGTCTCTATTTCATATTTTAATTTTTAAAATTTTCTTGTATTCATTTTTGCAAATTTTTCCATTATTTTGACTTTTTTGTCCCTTATTAGTTTCTCATCTGTCTAAGACAAAGATCTGTCACAGACAAAAATCAAAAAAATATAAAATATCGATAGAAAATGTATCTCGTTAGGAGAGCAGGAGTATCCTTCAATGATGTGTCTGAAGTTTGTATCGTTGCAACGTCCTTTTCCATTAAAAAAAAAAAATTAAAATGATTTCTATGAAATGTCTTATGTTTTTCGTAATTTGAACTCAACTGCCACTGTACTGGGTTTTCACGTGATTCAAAAAGTCGGCTAATATAAAAAAAATGAAAAAATCGAGACAGATCCGTTTGCAGCAATGTGAACTAGAGACATCTCCATCCCACCTCCAACAATAAGACTCCCTCAAAATTATTGTGACAATTCATGAGACAGTTGCAGAGCTCTACATCAAAAATTTCACAAACTGTGCAACGAGGAGCTACTCAAAAGAATATTCTATCATTCTAAACCGAAGGTTGCACTTTCCGGTATGGTCTAGATCATTCTTGTATAAAGTGGACGTGCGTGATCTTCGGCTAAAAGCAATGATGTAGCGAACGAGGGTCAGATGTCGATTTTTGACTCAAAGTGCAGTATTGGTTGGGGCACATCTGTTGCAGGAACTCGTAGTTAATTCGTGACAAACGTGATAAGAACGGTCAGCGTTATCACGATGAAGCCAAGCTTCTGAAGGAATTATTATGAAAGAAGAGATATTTTTTAAGGATTTTTATATATATCAGTCCATTTTTAAAATAAGTTTTTTCTGCTGATTTGTCTGTACAGCAATTAGTTATACCAGATCAGAGAGGCACTTGCGTATCAGAGACTGGTCAATGCCCTTCTTTTAGATATGGGATGGACATATTCAGACATGAATATGAGGTAGTTTTTCGAAGATATTACAAGAGTTACCAGACTTCCTCAGGCATTGCTGACACAGATGTCTGAAGTTTCCATAGTTGAAAATGAAACGGCCTTTTTGATATTTTTCACTTTGTGACCTTTTTTGCTGATTAGACTGAGAAAAAAAATTTACAGACTGAATATCTAAGAGCAGAAAACATAAGATTTCAATTAAATTATCCGAAAGAAATTCAAAAAGTGAGAAAAACTTGAGATCCTTGTGTTGCAAATTTCAGACAACTTGACAGTCCCCTGCAGGAATTGATTTATCGAGAGACCCACTCGAAGTAAATTTCTGAGGAGCTGTTTTAAAGCAGGCCACACCAGCATTCATACGGGTTGATTTCTCTAAGAAGAAGTGTGAATACCGATGTCATTATATGCAACTTGAAAACTAATATAAACATGATTCGTAGCTTACAGATGTTAACAACTCATTCTCCAAAGTTGCCGAAAAAACTGATTATACTACATAAAAAAGCAATCTAATCTCTTTCTTGTTGTTTTAGAATTTCTACAGGTTCCCAGACGCCTTTGGTCATGTAGGACGAACCTGAACACCGAGTATTCCCACCACTATTTTTGAAATGCCAAAGAATTTGGGTGGAAAATTCCCTTTTACTAGATTTGCTAGATTTCCTGGGAAAGCAGAAAATCTAGCGAGATGATACGCGCAACTTCCTAATCCACTTAAAGTAGTGATAAGTTATTTTTCATATTAATATTGTCCCACTTCATAGAATGAATAAAAAACGTAATGAAACGTTTACATTGAGTTTTGCTGCAGGATGAAAACTAAGGTGATTTCAGTTCCTAGATCCAATACAATTTTGATTTTGAAAATGGTAGGAAGTTTCTGGCTCCTATTGATAAAGTTCGATTCATCAATTTTGACAATTTGACAGCCTACAACATTTCCACCCTCGTCCTAGAATGCCTTGAATTCTCCTCCACGCACTTGTGTTCGTGCATGAATAACAAATAAGCAGGAATATTATTATTTTGCTACTCGCAAACTTAGAGGAAAGGGTTTTACGTCGTTCGTGACTTATTTCCATTGACATCTTGACCGTTGTTTCCAAATGCGTTCATGACTCGACCTCATCGCCGCACCCCCTGCGGTTTAATTCACAGCCTATTGCTTTGCGCCAATATATCGAGAGCCAGCCGGAGTCACTTCGTAGCCATTTATTTTTGGAACACGTGATAACATTGCGGGAGGGATGGAGCGCGGCCAGACAGCCGAAACGACCCAACGTATGCAGCCGGAGCGTGTGTAGTATATGTGGCCGAGCTGTGGGGGTGGTTGAATTTGCTTGCCTCGTCGAGGGTATGTTGAGTTCGGTCGCGGCCGGTGGACGCCAGTTGTTAGTTCTTTTTATACTCATTGGTATCGTCTTTTTGTGAAATACAGAAAAATAAACATCGTCGACTTATCCTTTGTGTGGCGTCGACTATTGTGGCCGCGCCGCGCCGGCCGAAAGATACACTGCAAAATATGTAGTCAGCACACATATGTGTGCGTTAATCCACATTACTTAATTTCTTTATTTCGTCTCGTACTCAATTTCGGTTGTATCTAATTTGGCATATTATACACATGCTTTGAATTCCATTTGAGTGCCCTCTTTGCTTTATTTCATTTGTGCCGTTCAGTGCGCGCTCTTTTGTAGTCACATTTGTAAAGTTCAATTAGAAGTGACGTCACACGCATGCATGAGACCTTATAAGCAAAGACCGTATACATCATTTAGATACTGACATACAGACAACAATAGAATATTGTTCTTTGTGTCGATTGAAAGAAATTTTGCGAGGTTGCATGCGTTCGTTTCGAATCCAACTAACAATTTTGCCACCACGAAATTTTATGAAATTTATTTGCATGCATTACACTTGGAATTTACTTTGTAATAAACCGTCGAAAAGATTATTCGATAATATTTACTTGACTCAGTAAAATGTGTTTTTTCTTCAATTTCTTTCTCTATTTTCATTCCTACACGTCCTTCTGCATTTTATTTGGGAGATCTCCCTTCAGATAACAGCAACTGATTTATTTTACAGCAAAAACCAAAGAATTACACACGATACAACAGAATGATCTATGCCTAATATAACCTCGTCAGCATTGACATTTTAAATTTTCGTTTCCTTTTCGGAACAAGAAAAATTTTAGCCCGTCTTGCTTATTGCTAGCTGCATAAATCGTGCCTAACTTAACTCCAAATCGAGCTAAAGGTATTGTGCCGAAAGCGCATGTGCCGTAATTGCAAGATATTACTGTTGCTGAGACCGTGATCGTGAACGACATTGGACCACTTCCGATGCATGATAGACAATAAAGACCATTTTAAATTTTTTTTTGCGCTATCTCAATCCAATTTCCAACCATTGTTTCCTTGTTAGCTGATATTGATGTTTTGGTCAGTTATGAAAATCACAATTTTGACGGAATTTTTGACGGTCCAAAAGACTTCCCCGATTAAAATCAAAAGCCGCAAAGGTTATATAAATTTAAATTGTTATTTAAATATTCCTTCCAGGTCTCAACTTTCGAAAAATAAAGGTGGTCAAACTAACTCTTCTTAAGGGAAGCCTACATCTACATCCAAAAGCCGGATAAAAAGAACACTTTTGTGAATTTTTGCAAGGAAGACTATAAGAAATTTAGGCGTGGAAGTTTAACTATCAAAAAGAATGCACATTCAAAAATAGGCTATTTTGTTTTTTATTTGAAAAATGTCAAAAACATGCAAGGATAGCGACTGATACTTCGAGCACAACAAAAGTTATCTTTTTTTTTCTGTGAAAAAAAAAACAGCTATTTCCTCAAAAATATTCTAGAATAAAAAAACACAATAAATTACCAAATCAGATAGTATATTCTAGTAGATATCATACCCAATTTCGAAAATAACGAATAGTGGGAAAATGGTGAACGTTTGATGAACAAAATATAGTGTTTTTAGACAAAAAAATATTTTTTAATTAATAAAACAAAAACTAAGTAACGAAAAATCCTATAATACCTACTAGATGATTTTTTATGGGAAAACCACGAAAAAGTTCAAGGCAATTGGTTCATTAGTTCTTGAGAAATTTTTATTACCGATTTTGAAAAAGTGGCTTTTAGAAAAACGTGTCTCAATATTTAGGAACGAATAAATCATAGGTGTCTGCAGTTTGCCTCGTTGCAAACGCAACGTAAAGCAACAACGTAATATTTTGGGAACGAGTTACCCCTTTTCAGATTAGTACCAATTGAACCTCAGGAGACCTGAAGGAACAGTTGGAGTCCGACGTAGAAAAGGTGAAGGATATTCAAATGAATGTATTACCTCCACAGTGAAACATTCATCTAGTATTATGGCATGAGAAATAGCTACGTCGAAGAGAAAAGAAACACTACTTATTTTCCAGGTTCTGTGAACAACAATGGTGTCATTCTAATTTTGGAGCAACTGTACAATAATATCCCAAGGAGATGCAATTTTCCAAGATGATTCCTATGATCGTTATAATGGAGGGAAAAATCTGCTTAAATATCTTTAAGAAAGAACTATATAAACGATACTTCAAGCCTCAAAATATATCAAAAAAATATCGTGGATTTTGAATTTCCGCGGAGCATTTATATTCAATTTTCGATATTTTTGTGGCGTTATGTTGCTACTCATATCCCACACTTATGCCGATAAGTTCGGTCATTTTGAATCTTCAGTTAATTTTTGACAGCTGTCACGAGGGCATGGCAGCTAGCTCTTTGGACGTGTTTTGGTTTACATTTGATTTTTGTCTTTTCCAAAAAATCCATGGAAGGATCTGTATCACATTTTGCGTTAAAAACAACTTTAAGCACGACATATTCCGAATGTGCAGTGTGACATATGGTGAATTTTCCTTGGACCAAAGCAACGTTTAGCGGTGGTACCGGACGCCCGAACACGTCAACAAGAAAGGAAAACTTTGATAAAGTGAAAATAATAGTATCTTTAATCTTTAAATCGCCGTTGGATAAATTGCTGAGGACCTCAAAATTTCGCTTGGCTCATGATATTCGAATTTTACCAATAATTTGAGCTTCAGACCCAAGAAATTGTTCCAAAATTGCAAAGTTTAAACCAAAAACATCAGCGAATTAACATTGCTAAGGAGCTGTTGGCATTTGCCCGCGGCAGCCCAAATGTGCTTCAGAGGATCATAACTGGTAACACATTATGGATTTATGGCTATGGCATGGAAACAAAAGCTCTCAAAAGAAAAAGAACAAGAGTTCTTGTCACAGAGTAGAACAGAATATTGCTTGCTAGTAAATAATGCGCAATTTGTACGATGCAATTCGCAAGAAATGCCTGAATTTGTGGAAGAACTAAAATTGGCTTTTGCACCGTAACTACTCGCTAGTGTGCGAATTTTTGGTTAAATACAGCACAATACCGATGCTGCAGCGACCTTATTTCATAGACCTGACCTCAATGACTACTTATTATTCCGGAAATTGAAGAGACCCATGAAAGGACGACGCTACGCAACAATTGAGGAGATCAAGGCGGCTTCGAAGGAGAAGCTGAACATCACAAAATTTTTTTTTTTGAAATTCTGTTAACGATGGGCAAAAACGTACGGTAAAGGTGTATAATATCTGATGGAAATTACCTTGAAAGGAACAAAATCAATATTGTTGAATAATTTAACAATTTCTGAAAAAACATAAAATTCTCGATACTTTTCGAGCAAACTTAGTATATTTTAATGAAAAAAAATTACTTTTTTGAAACTAAAATTACAAATGTTCTGAAAAAATGATAAAATATCGAACTACATGACATGCCGCATCTTAACCTTGAAATTCAAGCATAAATAATGCAAAATAATGTCGAGGTAAACTTTAAATGGCTGCCAAACTGTTATTATCTGACTGGTCAAATAGTCAAAAACGAAGGTTCGAAAATTTTTCCTGCATATCACCCACACAAAGGTGTGGCACATCAATCTACACGATCTACTCAGTTCACGCAGCTTTCAATTCGATAACGCCAACGCTGCAAGTCCATGAGTATAATATGAACATGCATGCAGTTGCGCATATTTAATATTTATAAAACACTGCTCAAAAAAACGAAGACACTGTTCTTTTGTCCAGCTTTTGATTTTTATCAACCTTGAAGTGTTATATTTTATGCCTCTTTTTTCGTTGACAGTACTTTGTCGTCAAAATCGCGCGAAACATTTTGAAAAAGTTAATTTTATGTTCTGTATATATTTGTATTTTTAAATTTTTTTATACCCACATTATAAATGAAGCGAAACGTACTGGCTTTGTTTTTTTAAATGTAACGTCTGTATGTTGGACTTTAATTACTGTTGATTTGTAGCTCAAATTTGCATCGTTGGAATGTAACGAAAATTTTTTTGAAAAAAAAAATTGAATACTAGCATTTGATTCTGAACGTCTTAAATTCATAAAACAATGTTTTTTTCAAATTTAAGCAAATTACTTGTTACATGTTTGCTGATATATATCAGCAAATACACTTGTGCTGGTTATTTGCTGATATCTAGTAGGTACCCAAGATGATATATTCAATAATCTACAGAATCCGTGACACATTTTGAAGTTCATAATTCGAACGAATATTAAACTTGATTGAATGTATAATATTTTGATATTTAATGGTCGAGGAGATATTTGAAAATTTTCTATTTAATTTTTTTCAAATTTTATTGATGATGACTTGCATATTCAACGCCGAACAAAACCGACAAATGTTAACAATCCTAGTTTAGATTCAGTTTTTTTGCTGTGTTACTTTTTCAGTTATTGGCTGTCGTCCAATAAACTTTCTCCAACAGTTCTGTGCACAATTGCCAAATTCTTTACAACATTTTCATCGCTTGCATCGCCAATGAAACATTCAACACTAACGATTTTCTGCTTAGACACTTTATTGCAGCGTGACATCGAATGCACCGCACACACACAATTCAGGTTACCAAAATTTCACAACGTCGCTCCCATTTCCCGTTTCATTATTGAAGGGCTTGGAATTTTATATAATCCAGAATTACGATCTAGATACAGAGGGAAAAAAAACTGCAACTTCAACATTTCAACTCACACCACCGCTCCGACTTAATGTCATTGTTCCATGTGTTTGTTGGCTACAAAATCGTCAGCGTCGCGTATTCATACACCAAGTCTACTTATTGGTACACATGTGTGTGTGCGCGCAGAACCATTCCCAGAGCAAGGGAAAGAAAAATCATCTGCCGTGCCATCGTTCGTTGCGTTGCCGTTGGCAGTGTTGTTGCTGCTGCCATTATCGTCGTCATGCACAAGAATCTCGACAAAATGGCGGCCAAGTGGGACCAGGAACTCTTCTCTGGCCCGCGCCGTCAGATATCTTTCAAGCGCACAGCGTACAGACAGGCACGACTGCCTCAATGTATGTGCGGATGCTGGCCGCCTGCTATACAACATTAAATAAACAGAAAAAAGTCCCGTAGTATTTTGCAACTCAAGTTGAGCGCGGCGTTGCCATGTCTCACTCTTCGGCGCGAATCATCACATACAGAAAAACAGCTAGGAATTGAATTGATTGCCATGTCTGCCGCCGCTGCTACTGCTGCTACTGGTTTTCCATTTGCTACGTCGTTTTCCCCACGCTTTCCACGTCCTCGAACGCTTGGTCTAAAAACGCGTCGCTTGTTTGCTATCTAATTGGGTTTGAAGGCACGGAATCCATAAGAACGGCCAGCGCTCATTCCGCTCCTCAAAAATATCAACAAGAAGGAATCCATTGGGAGTTATTGGCGGGCGTAGTTGGCACGAACGGAGCAAAATAGAAGACGAAAAACTTTCCCGTATTCTAACACAGCTCGATTCGTTTTATTGATTGGGTTTCGGGCCGGACTGGGACCGAGATTCGGCCGGAATTGGGGTTGGGGGACATGGAACTGAGCGCACGAACACTCCATCCAGCGACCCACGCAACATAACAAGGCACACAAAGGTGCGGTGGTTGGGTAGCGAGCAGGCACCGCAAACACATCTTGGCCTTGAAATAATGAAGTTCTGGTCGACAAAGGGGTTGATTCTTCAATTGACCGTTATTCCCGAGCGCCCAGCCCGAGTGTGTCGTCGCTGCGTCCACTGGTCCGGGTCTCGACCAAGTCCTGCCCGCTCCGCTTTCTTTCTCGAGAAATTGTGAAATTGGCTGTTGCCATGAGAGGCAAATGGCCAGCGGAAACATGTTTGAACATGTTTGCTACATGCAGAAAGTTTGAAATTCTGCTGCGGAATTAGTGGAGTTTGGTGTTTGCTTAATATTTCGCCGCTCCGTGTCAGCCCGCTCGCTCCGTTGCCGACAATCATAGAACGAGTTCATTGCGAGGCGAAACTGTCCCCCAAAACTTTGCAAGGCGAGAGCAGCTGGGACGGTTCCAAACAACAGTTACGCTATCAGCACTCGTGTCCATCGAGAGACCAGAGGCGGTGGCAACTCTGACAATGCTTTTTGCTTTTCAACTTGCCGGTGCATGCGGAGACACAACAATTTGCAAATGGCGGAAACAGTCCCCGGCAAAAGGCAACCGACCGTTCACCAAGTTCCACACAATAACAAGAGAAAGTGTCGGCCATCCCGAGTACGTGATGCCTGAGAAAAGCAACCTCACTGCTGCTGCTGCTGCTGTTGCCTGAAATAACATTTTAAAATGGTATTCGGCATGCATTTATTGTTGTTTTCGTTGTTGTTGCTGATGCTGCAGCGGTTCCTGCAGCTATAAATCGTGTCAGCAGAAACCATCAAACGGCGCACAGATTGGCTCCGACTTGGACGTTATGTTCGCATTTGATTATGTAACGTACGTAAGTCCGTTTGTATGTAGATAAATATCTGACTACTGCAGAAATAAAGCAGCTCCTGCTGCCGCTGCTGCTACTATAACCAGTCCCGCCACCAAGTGGACGATATTCTTGGAACATGTACAATAAAAAGTTTCTTGTGTACCAAACTGTAAAAGTTAATTAGCTTCGCTCGGAACGGTCTTGAATAAATACAAGAAGTGTTAACTTAAAACGACATTCGCATTCGCTGGCTGAGATGATGGAAGCAGTGGCAAAGTTCTGAGGCTGAAGCTAAAAGGATAAAATATAAGTGAATGATTGGTGTTTGGTGGTTTAACGAAAAATTGAGACATTCACATTGAGTCCGTCAATCTACAACACAGCGTTTCCTGGAAAACGATCTTCTTTGCCCGCCGGGTAAAGAGAGTCAAAATTATTCAAGTGGGAACATTCCTTTCTCATGCTTTTTACCGGGGAAAAGGATCCCACCTTTCAGGAGCCAAATTAATCGCTAATGCGAGGGTCTCCGGTTTTTACGTTTTAAATATTTTTCCATAAATTTACTTAAATATTTGATAAAGTTTAACCGTATTTTCAATTTTTTTTTTGTATTTTACTAGGTTGTTATTTCAGTTTAACCATCTAAAAGAACAAACAGTGAAAAAACTTGACTGCGTTGCGTTCGCAGCTATGTAAACTTCAGACACCTAGGAAACATCATTTTTTTGAAAGAAAACCCAAGATCTGTACATGGGGCGCGTGAAAAGCATATAGGTTTATTTTTTCTTAAGGAGAGAAAGGTTCTGAATTTATCCTTGAAAAGGAGAGAAAAGTGCCTGATTTTTGCTGATATTAAAACATAAAAAATATTCTTGGAAAATTTGAATTCATTAGGAGCAAAACTTTCTGGGTGCTCGGCCCCTCATTAAGCCGTTACCGCATTAAAGCACTCATTTTAGGGCAACTGTTTTGTAACAGCCGCCTGTTACAAAACCTCACCTGTCACCTGTTTCCTCCTTTTAAATTTCTATAAAGAGTAAATAGATTCATTTGTTGTCCTACTTGTACAGGGTGGGCCATCTAACGTTTGCATTTTGAGCTACTGTTTATTTAGAGAATGACAGCTCAAATGTCATTCAATTTGTGTTCATAATTTAGTTAAAGGTTTGACATTTACGAAATGGGACGCTATACGCTTGAACAAAATTGGGAAATATTGAAAACTTACTTCCAAAGTGGTGAGTCTTCAGTGCAAACTGTAAGAAATTTGAAAAAAATTCCATAAAAATGAGTGGCCTTCAAGGCAGTTTGTGGATCAATTTGTGAATCGTGTTCGAGAAACTGGATCGTTGGTGGACAAAACAACCCGTTCCTGTTCTCGTGCAGTGCGCACAGCCGAAAACATTGCTGCTGTAGCCGAAAATGTCCGTGAACATCCATCAACTTCAACTCGTCATCGTTCTCACGAATTGAACATTTCACGCACCTCCCTGAGGAGAATTTTGCATAAAAACCTCGGTATGAAGGCTTACAAAGTTCAATTAGTCCAAGAACTTAACCATAATGACCATCCGTTGCGTTTTCGGTTCGCCCAATGGGCAGAAGATCGTTTGGCCGAAGATGAGCATTTTCACCGAAAAATCGTCTTTTCAGATGAAACCCATTTTCACCTCGGAGGCTATGTTGTTGAGGCAAAATTGTCGCATCTGGGGGTCGGAAAATCCACACGTCACCATTGAGAAGCCAATGCACCCACAAAGAGTTACGGTTTGGTGTGGGTTTTGGTCCGGCGGCATCATTGGGCCATTTTTCTTCGAAAATGAGCAAGGAGCCGCCGTTACGGTCAATGGCGAGCGTTACCGTGCCATGCTCAACAAATTTTTGTTTCCAAAAGTTAAAGAATATGACATGCACGACATTTTGTTTCAACAGGATTGCGCAAGATGCCACACAGCCAACATGACAGTCGAACTTTTGCGCACCGTTTTCGAAAATCGAATAATCAGCCGAAATTCTGAAGTCAATTGGCCGCCTCGGAGCTGCGATTTAACCCCGTTGCACTATTTTTTGTGGGGAGCTGTCAAGGACAAGTGTTACGCTAATCATCCAGAGACGATTGATGCCTTGAAACACGAAATCGAAGTTGCCATTAATGAAATTCGAGCCGAAACAATCGAAAAAGTGCTTGAAAATTGGGTTGACCGAATGGCGTACTGTAAAGCCAGTCGTGGCAGTCATATGAATGATATCGTTTTTCATTCATAAATAACAAAGTTCAAGCTTTCCAATAAAAAAAAAAGTTTGGAAGAATAACCATTAGTCTTTTTTTATAGCCGATTCAAAATGCAAACGTTATATGGCCCACCCTGTAGAAATCTACCTTACTCTTTAAGTGTCATATTGAAGGAATAAGCTGAGTTCGTTTGGGCATCGGTCGTCTTCGATTTACCGATTCACATTCGATGTATAAGTTTATTTTATTATTTATAAAATTAGTTAACTTCCAAAAGATGACGAAAAAAACATTTTAGGAAAAAAACACAAATAAAAACAGTCTAACCAAACCGAAAAAGAAAAGCACGTCTGCGAACAAAATGAAAATTGATGACGAAATCAGAAGTTCTAACTGTGAGAAATTCATATTCCGAAAAATATATTCATACATACATATATTCAATATATATTCAGACAAAATGAAAGACGCAACTTTGGCCACTCTTTTTAAATCTCTACGGACAATAACCCCCCAGCATGAGTGAGCGCTAGTAATGAAGACTCAAAGTGTGCTTGTCAACGAGCTTCGGCTTCTGACGAACTAGAATCTTTCCAGCATGTTTACAGTCCACTGACAGGTGACGTTTAGGAAGTCATGAGACCTGTACACGAAGAATTGAGTAGCAATGCTCTTCTGGAGCGTTGTTTTCGCCGGTTTGCTCAATTCAATATCGAAAGTTGGCGCTGAAGTAATTGAAGTATCAGCGAATGTTCCTGTCAACTTTTTTAACGAAAGAAATTTGGCTTTGTTGTTATTTTTGAACGGCTTAGATGAAAAATCTGCCAAATATCCCATGAGTACACACTGAGTCAAGACAAGAACCGCATATCGAAATCAGTTCGCGAAATTCAGGCTGCTTCGTAAGAAGAGAGAATTCGTCTTAGAATGAAGCAGAAAGATGCTTTGTATCATGCAGCAGCTGCAGACCAGTTGCCTAATGGAGCCCGAATCGACGATTCTATGAAAGTTACATTTTCTCTATTTCATTCAGGTATCAAACTTTAATTTTTCTCAAAGATTTTTAAAAGTCGGTAGTCAAACTTTCATGAAAACGATAGCACCTTCACCAAAAATTCAAAAATGAATATTTTGCTAGTTCATTTTTGAATTATAATAAAAAAATAAATTGGCATTTATCAATTCTGAAATTACTTCGTTCTAAACTAATGCAATGTAAAAATCAATTTTGATTTTTACTTTAAAATGGAGCAAACTTGAATTACTCTGACTACCGCCTGGAAACCTTTTTTTGAAGTGACTCGGTTTTCTCCGCTAGTATTGGCTGAATATTCAAGATTTTTTTAAGAAAAAGTACCAGAATATTCTTACCATAACGCATAATGTACAATATGTTGTACTAAAAATTTAAAAATATTTACGAATGGTTTTCGGTAAAAAATATTTAAAAAAAATATATTTTTCTTGGTATCTCAGGCCCTTGTCCCGCTTAACTTATCAATGACGCAGCCTTTTTGTCGAACATTTCAATATGTTACACTATATTTTCGTTACAAACCGTTGGTTACCGTTGTAGAACGCCATAAGGATTAGATTTTGGGGATACATCTCCCGCATTAGTCGTGATCTATGTTTTCTTACTTTTAGGAGCCCAAACGAGGTATTGGAGTTCTTCACATCTTTATTGGGTTTGTTTGCAAAGCAAAACATAATGACATGTTTGAATGTTAGGTGGGTGTATTCGAAATGTCAGTTGTTTTACAGGCAAACGTTTCTATTCCTGTTTTTGTTATGCTTTTTTTCTGGAATAACTCCATATATCGTCGTACTGTCCATTGTCAGAGTTACGTTAAAACAAAGGAAGTGTGCTCACAAGTGATCCCTTTTGTTATTTGTTTTGGATTTTGTTCCAATATGAATTTCATCGGTATTCGTATAATTTTTTGTAAGCGTATAAACATGGTATTAATGCTGGATAAGCTGTACGCAACAGGAACTTGTATTTTATAATGACAAATGTACCCATTGTTACATTCAACGATCCAAAAATGCAGCGGGGGTTTGAAAAATTTCAGTCGGATGATTTTTAACCATATATGAATCGAAACGCGAGGAAAACACAAAACGGCCGTCAAAAATGTCAACAATGTCAAAAAAAAATTATAATCTGAAAGCATAGGTAGAAGTGATTGTAATTTTATTTATAAGGGAATTTGCTTTCGTGATGGAGATTTACCATACAACAATATTGTTACATCTTAAAGAAATTGACAAGGCAAAAAATGGAAACTAGTCGAGCGAAGTAAGTTGATAGGAACATATGCTTACCGTTACTAACCCGATTTCATCGCGAGCCATTTTTTTCGATCGGATTATTACTTGCGATGAAAAATGAGGGTTTTAAGAACAGAAAAATGTTTGCTGATTGGCCTGATAGGGATGAAACTTGTGCATATACTCGCTCATAGTCCAAGACCACCACTTAATCCACGCAAGATGTTAATTTTTAGTGTTAGTTCACAGTTTAGTGGAATGGGCATGGAATAATTCATTACTCCTTCCTTTAAACCGGGAAGACAATGACGGTCAAAAAGTACTGTCAGTACATGATGAGATGCATGAAAGGTTGAAAATTATACGTCCATCACTTGTGAAATCGGCATGGCCCACGACTTTTCCGCGACAATGCTCGTTGGCATATGTCGAATTGACATAAGAAGTTTCGGTGCATCTTCCTTTTTCACCGGATGTTTCGCCAACGATCTTCCGTATTTGCCAACCTTCAAAGATTTAGATCGGTTTTTACGGTCTAAACAATATTAAAATGAAGACAGTGTGCAAAATTCAATATCTTTTTGTTGATCCTGAAGATCAGAATTTTCTCAAGACAAGCGTCCCTGCCTTGAAGTCTCGGGGAGCCGGAGAACAATATCGTTGCGGCGCATGTCAAAATTGTGAAATTTACATTTCAAAGTCGTGACATTTTAAGATATTTTGCACGAATACGCTAAGGCTATGAGATGTCATGCTTCGTAAAATTTGGAAACACCCTGATATAGCATTTCCAGTTGTTTGTCAAGAAATAAGATCTTTGCGTTCTAGTCGCAAGCTGTTTAACTTGCTACTATAGTTCGACGTTTATCACTGATTTATTTTACCGAAAATCACATCTTGTCTGTCAAAAAATCAATTTATTCGCATGATTTGGCATCTTGTGTCTTCAATGGCAACACATTTTCAAATTAAAGGAAGTTGCTGTGCCTTCATCGAAAACATACGAATGGCAAAAATCTATTCGAAAAAGAACTCTGCTGAACCGCTTAAAAATAAAGGTGGAATTCTAATTGATCATGCAAAACTTGTATTGCAGACGAGACTGGCGCAAGGAGGGTTTTAGGGACACAACTTTTTTAAATACAAACGAATATTGCAATTGTTTTCAAAAAAGGAAGGTAAACCATATTGAGGATGTTGGAGTAGTTAGAAAAAAATGCATTGCATACTAATCCTTTGATCTCTACGACTTAAGCAAGTCAAAATTTGGATCCGAATATCAACAAAAGCCTTCCGGTTTTCTTTCTAGTTATCGTTGAAACTTTTGGGCTAGAAGGGCACTATGAGTGACTGGCCAAAAAGGCAAAGATTAGGTACGATTGATGAAAGAGCCTTAAGTTTGTTGGTACCAATTCTCACTTCAACTATATTCGAATTGGACTTGGAAAGGTTAATAGAAATATTCAGTGCTTTTCGCGCTTATCTCGAGCAGCTGTGATTCATTTTCCATGGAATCTTTAGAAAGGTTAAGCTGAGTTATATTTCACCGAATATTATTAGTTTGAAAACTCCTTGTGACATTGAATTTGAATGATTTGGCAAAATTATAAATTGTGTGTTGCAAAATTTCATATGTAACACATATGTACAATTCAGATTCCAATTCACTTTCATTCCACTTCCACACTATCTCGGGTGCTTACTCATTCTCCTACTGCGTGCGTCCATGATCACTAACTCACAATCTTGTTAATTGGAAAATTATATTTAAAAGCGAGCGCGGGAAAAAACATTGTAAAAATTTATCACTATCCTGTCCTTCAACCAGAATGAAAATCTAATAAAAAGTTGTAGAAGTTATGGGGCAAAAAGGCGCCGTTCGGTTCGCATTGTGCTGTGCTAGGTTTGCTATCTACATTTCGTTTTTGTTTTATTGCTGCAAAAACAATTGACGTTGCGATGATCAACAACAACATGCTCTTGTTACAATAATTTTCATTCTTCAACGTTTTCGATAAAGAACTTCGATATCGGTCCCCGGACTCCGAACTCCTGTCATTCTGCACTAGACATGCAGGTGTTAACACATTTGCCGAGGACTATGAAAAAGAGCGGGATCATAAGTGTTGAGTGGAGGCATTTATCAATGATTGGAGATATACGTAAAAATAAAGTTGGAGGGGGCACACTACTATTAAATTGCGCAGTACTCCCATCATTTCATGTACTCATTCAGATATTGTTGCGTATGTTTATTAATCGGAGATAAGGCATTAACCGTTTGCCCTCCCCGCTCCACATTCGACTGAGGTGGCTTTCCAAGCTTATATGATAATCTTGTGAATGTTCATTTGACGTCATTCGTATTCATAGCACTAGCGAAGTTGGAAAAATTTCGTTTTATTCAAAAACTTTCCACATGTTTGTTAGTACATAAGAGCAAGGTCCGCCGTTATAGTGGAACACATGTTGAACTTCACATATGCTAATCCAAAATTTGGCAGAATCTGACATATATAAGTCCGTTTTGTGGGTGCATTTGAATACTTCCATTGAGAGATTTTCATAAAAGTCGTTGGTGCACTTCAAATTTTAGAAATTCCGGTGTTGAACTGCGCAATGAACTCTTGTTTAGCCTTGTTGGTCCTACTAATGTGGACACACATTCGAAGTCAAAATCAAAAAATTTTCAGCTCCCTGTTTGTAGACACAAAGTCCATTTCGATGAAACATTCGATAAATGATTTTCCATCAATGAATTGGTAAATAGAAATCAAATAAATAACAACTTCTACTTTTTCGACCAATATTGCGAAAAAAATGTTATGAACAAAGCTTGATCAACCATATGGACTCAATCTATCTGAAGGATTACAAAAAAACTCCGATTTGATATAGCACAAGCAATATATATATATTGACATAGCAAAGATACAGCATATGATTATGAAGGAAAGCCGATCCGCCGGGAGCGAGAAAGAGTTCATAAAAGGACTTGGGTACTTCACATTAGACAGTGTAAGCGATACTTTGACTGGTTTTTACGTTACAGAATGACGGATGTAAATGGCTGCGGCACTTGCTAGCAAAGAAACATAATAACACTCGATCTCACTTTTCTCGAAAGCACTCAGATCGTTTAGAAGAAAGAAGAAGAAATAAAAATTTTCCATTTCTCTCAAAACAACAACACACACTAGTTTGAGTGTAATCACTCAAGTTGTCACTAGTTGTTCTAACACTAGTTTTTTACTTCAGTTAAGTCATTGCCCAAAGAAAACTTTGAAAAAATGGAAGCCGTAGATTTTACAACAATACAAACTTCAGATACTACAAAAATGACATTAACTATACTTTCTTTCTGTTTAGGTGTAGTGTCTCGAGTTTTAGAGAACTAACGGTACATACAGTAACGGTATATATCACTACTATTGATGGTCTTGGTCTTCTTCGAATCCAGATAGCATCGGGATGAAAAACTCGACTTTAATACTGCATGCGAAGTCAATCGTACACAAAGCCGTTATTTGTAGTTTGACACCTAATTCGCAAACTTTAACACTACTGTCATCAATAGTGTTTGAGCCCGAAACATCCAAAATTGAAAGCGAGTTCTTTCATCATTGTATTATCTGGATTAGAAAATTATAAAATATTTGCCTAGAAGTGGAGCAGTGTAAATTATACGAAGATTGCTGCAAGATGGAAAAAAGATGATCAACTAACGCATAAACAGTATAAACGTCAGATAAATCGTTCTGAAGTAGCCGTCTTTTTAACTCATAGCAAATTTTCAAACGTATTCATATTAAAAGCACTGTGCACGATTTCAGCTGGTCCATTTCTGAAAGGAACATTCTATTACACGAGTAGTCCCCCAAAAAAAAGTAGAACTAATCGAAAATCAAGCCGGGGGAAGGAGAGGTGGAAGAATTTCCAGGCTGCACAGTAAGAAAAATCAATGTGCTGTTAGGTATCTGAAATTTGCATCGCTGCAAACGCAACTCTATCAAATTTTTCATTGTTTTAAGTAGACGAGAAACTGATATGAAAACCTTAAAGAAATTCAAATATGTGAGCAAAATTTAACGAAATTCAAATTATCCGAAAAACATTCAAAAAGGGAAAAAATTAGGAACCCTTTCGGACACATCGATTGAATCCATAAAACACACAAATAGCCGCTCCACTCATAACACATAGAGAAAAAGTCCACTTCAGGATTAACCTTCAGGAAGTGTTAGAAGGACGCAAAAGCAACACTGATTAAACTGAAGTGAAAACCTAGTAGAATGCAAAATCTTCAAAAATGTGAATATATTGTACCAAAACTTTAAATCAAATCAACCTGAAAAACATTAAAAAAAAAAAAAAAAAACAAAAAATGAAAAAATGTAGGTCGCTACGTTTACAGCGATGCAAATTTCAGACTAATGTGTTATGAGATTCCTCGATTTGAAATCAAAAGCAAGAAAACAAGGACGTTCTTTGGTCCATATCACGATTAAACATGCTTACAAGTAGTAGGTAACACAGCTAGGTGCTTTGGTAGTCTGTACCATAGATTTAAAAAAATTTTACACAAAATACAGGATACACATACGTCGTCATTTAGGTATGTCAAAAATTGATGCTGTATTAACAGATCCTGTCTTTATAATCTGTCAGTGGGCTTTCAATGAATATTACTGCTGGCAAACACAAAAGTCAAGCGGATATTGGAAAGCTTATGCTCCAGTTTTGTTGAATTTAGGGCAATGCCACCGAACAAGGAGGTATCTGAAGTGTAAATCGAATTTTTTCAATTTTTTGGATTTTTAAAGGATAATTAGATTCAGATTCTTGTTTTGTCTTCCAGTTTTGGGCTATATGTCATCGTCCGATTCTACTGTGTTTATTTGTATGGCTCGTTTTTTGAGCAAGAAGGTAGGATGTGTTTAAATGTTCTTCTGTGTATCGCTTATGGGACTTCAATTCGGATACGAAAACGTAAGCAATTTTATTTTTAACGGATTTTTTAACTAAGCTAGAGTATTACGTCTGAAATCATGCATATATCGAAAATTAATTATCGCAGGGGGAGAACGACCAACCATTACTTGGAAATTCACCCAAGTTAGACTGTTACAGGAAAATGAAAAGTTAAAAACCAAGAAAAAAAAATAATAATAAATAAAAAGTCGAAAGATGGATGCATCAACTTCAAAAGATTCAAAGTAGTCAATCATAAGTCAAGAAGAAACGCCGGAAAAAGTATCAGAATAAAAAATGTAGTGTTAAGAGTACGATAAAAGGCATGGGGTAATGGGAATTTCTGTCATCTGTCAGTCAGTTATCAGGGCATACCATTTCTCAGGCCATTCTGTTTGCTTGTCAAGGGATTTCAGAATAACTGGAAAAAACCCATTCAAAGAGCGAAGATATTGTTATTGGAATTTCATGATGTAAACAGTGCTGCTGAGATATTGAAACTTAAAGTGCAGTGTAATATTGTTTGCCATTTAACTTCGACAGCTTTACCCACTTATGTAGACGTATTTTGTATATATTGCTCGTCTTTAAGGAATTCTCGGTGGCTTCCCACAAATTTCAGAATTTTCATTTGCAAATGCA
This sequence comes from Stratiomys singularior, assembly GCA_954870665.1. Lineage (NCBI taxonomy): Eukaryota > Metazoa > Arthropoda > Insecta > Diptera > Stratiomyidae > Stratiomys > Stratiomys singularior. The sequence goes on from OX940881.1 coordinate 64,873,892, forward strand.
TTATTTTGTGACTTTTCAAGCGATTTATTCATCGAGTTGACTCCCTCCTTGTAAGACTGTCTCCTGAAATCAAGTGAAAATTAAATATGCGATGACCGGCACGTGTTTCTTCTGACCGGATTATCATTCCGCTGAACACAAGCAAAGCTCATTTGAATATCCGTCTCAATGTTCCCCGAGCTTATACACAACAATGTCTACAGTTCAAATAGTAATCAGACAGTGCTAAAATAAAGAGCAAACAAATTTCCGTGCAGCAACATAATCCGAATTGGACAAAGTTTTTCTAGTTTTTCATCTCCTATTTGAATGCCACAAATGTTTTATTATTTATCATGTCGTGACCTAATCTCATTCCATCAAAGGGGCGAATCGAACTTATTTTTGCAAGTCAATAGTCCGAAGATTCGCTCCAGGTTGGCCTAGGGTAAAGCTATGTCGAATGCATGGGAAGCTCCTTCATGGCTGAAAATGGTAAAGAAAAAGGTTTTAAACATGTTCGTGCAAACTAGCGTTTGCTTCAGACTCCAACTGCTATAGGAGCATCCCCCTTCCCATTCCTGCGAAGTTCGTGTCTAGGAATACACATCCGAAAAGTTGGGACCTATATTAATTTGTGTAAAACTCATTTTCCGGCGTTTTCAACTACATTTCGGGCATTCAAATGCCAACTTCTTCAGCACCACATCCCCTAGACCTCCCTGCCATGCTTACTTGGATTGTATAATCTTATACTTCACACCTTTCCGCTTAAACTTAGCCTACAGCCAACCTAGTCACGCTAACCGACTAAAAGCAGTTTTCTGCTTTATTTATGGACATGGCGTTTCCAAGAGTTTAGAGTGACTTTCAGGCTCTATTCAATCTCAAAGTCAACCTCACTCCATTCCAATCGGTTAAACTATTCACTAAATTTGAATGTTATCTGAAATGAAGATACAAAAGAAGGTACAAGACTCGACGAACAACAAAAAAGAAGGCATCAAACGCGAAGCTTTAGATTTTTTGGCACTGGGTACTTGCGTCTTGAGACAAGCGCCAAATTAAAATTGACCTTGACTAGCAATTGATGCTGCGCGATTGAAAAGGTAAGTTCTGCGGACAAAAGACGAATCAACTTGAAACCATAATTTTCGTTTTCTACACACGGTTCAAACTGCGTAGACTTCCCCTGGCGGATGCAACGTTAATGGGAAATTCAAAAATTTTAAACAAATATTCGCTCGCTCACCCGTGTCAGTTTGGAGATCATAATTGCGGATACAACCACCAAAAACGATCTTTATTTTTCGCGAAACTTTTGTTGTTGTTACCGCTGCTGTTGCTATTATTTGCAACTTGAGGAAAAATAGATTAAAAACACCAATTTCGCAGATATAATGTGAATTCAATGTCAATGTCAGTTGTTATGTATTCATTTTATGTATTTGCAATCTTTTATTTGTCTTTCTCCATTCCGAAATGCGGCAATTTGTCGTTGTTTTTGCAGTGCGCGTAGTAAAATTCGCAAAGAGTTATTCAACTTTCAATACACGATATTTAATTTATTATAAAGTGCGAATGAGTTTCGCCAAGATGAGGAGAGTATTTGTATGTCTAAATATTTATTTGAGTGAAAAAGAGAGAGAGGAACGTGCGCTGTTTTGGGCGATTTTCGAATGTGGTTGCAGAGTTCATGGTTACTGGCGAGAGATTTGAACTCAATTTTGAAAGTTTGCCGCCATTTTCGAGTTGAATTAGCAGAAAATACATTTAGTTCATGATTCATGTGATGTAAGGAGTTCAGGACTAGTTTATATTCAAATATACAAAGTTATTTCACATGAGCGCAGAAGAAGTTGTATGCTTAAAATAGCTTCCGATTTCGGACGACTAAATGGAGACTCACTGGAGATTTGCATCATTTCTCAGGTACATATTAGTGGAAGACTGACAATGAAACGCAATCTTTCCCGTTTCATAAACGAATTTTCAAGAATTCCGAAAGGACTAAATTGTTTCCATATTCCAATACGAATTTCAACTAAAGTTTCCGCGTAGTTATTTATAACGATCAACGATTTTAAATGCACTCACGAGCGGGATGATACAAAACCAATTCTTTTTTGTAAAAATATTACGATTTCGAAGGACAAGTAATATTAGAAACTATGCATTCAAAGTATCCCTGTTGCGTTACACTAAGACCAGCACAACACAGGCATGAATATAAAAAAGTACGAAATTTTAAACGAAAACTTGAACTTAAGTTGTAATCGAAAGCAAACTTGTCATCTTGTAAATTAATCTAAACTGACGAATCCTCTGTTCAGCTATTACTACATATTAAAGAATTAAAAATAAAATGAAAATCTAATCTAAATTTTCCATCTAATTCTGCCTATTCCCCAACGCCAATTCCTGCAATTTTTGATCGATCGCCTATGAATGCCTATGAAATATTTCTTAGAAAATAAGATCGTTTCCTTTTATTAAATTCAAGAAACTGCTTTCTAATCTTATAATCGTATTTGTCTCTGATTTAGAATACTTGCAAAGTCTTTCATGGGCCGCCATTTTGAAATCATCAAACTGCATGAATTCAATCTGAGTTTTTGGCTGGAAATTAAAATCAATGCTGAGGAATACAGTTAAGTTTCAAGTAACTGTCAAAAAAAGGATTGCAACTAAGTGGATTCAAAAAATTCCTTGACCACCGTGGCAGTTGACTCTACCGAGCCCAAATATTATAAGGATCGGCAAACTACTCCAATATCAAATTTTACATTGAACAGTTAAACTCTCAATTAATCTGTTATTGGTTCAAATGTCATTCGTCAAACGTCAGTTAGATTCTTTGCTGAAAATAAATTTTTATGAACGTTTAACTGTTTCCCATTTATTCAAATCGTCCGAGGATACGTAGGATTAAACTTTACAGATGTAAAAAATTACGGATGACACTATTTTTTAATTTTTTTTTTATAAATCGACTTTTAGAAAGTTTAAACTTGAGATGCAATTTTAAGTAAGTTTGTTGCTAAGTAACCTTATGGAAAAAGTCTTAATGTTGACAAAATCTACAGCTGAAGCACATTGATTCTTGCTGGTAGAATCCGAGGATGAGGTTTACTTTGACAAAACCTACTGTTATGATCACAAAAGTTTGGGTACCGTGAAATCGATGTCTAGTGCAGAGGACGTTATTGAATGTCTGAATGTACTAAGACGCAGAATCGGAAGCATTTTTCGGGGACGAGAACTTGGATTTAGTTTAGGTGTGACCCAAAAAGCAATTTCAATGTGTCAGGAGTTTGCGAAATGGCAACCATGACTATCTCGATTTTTTTCAGTTTTTAGCATTTATTTGACGATTTGACGGAAGTAAAAAAAACTTGTACACTGAATCCGATAAGAATTGCTTCTTACCAAGCATAATATAGTCTGGTGATGAGGATTGGATCCATTATGATGACCCAAAAGAAGGATTATAAAAATTGAAGGAGTAGTAGCAGTAGTCGATGACCTTGTTGTTGATGAGAAATCTAGTACTGAACTTGTATGCTTGATATACCAAGTAAACAGATCTGAATTATTTCAGATTATTTATTTCAGATTCATTAATTATTTCATTCTCAGAACTAGTACCCTGTACTTTTAACTAGTTTGATGTGTCTACAAATAATATAAAATCGGTGCCTTTTTGTGTAATACAATAAGGTGCCCCAATCCTCCCCTTTCAATTCATCTGAATCCCCAATTTGCAGAGTATAACTGATAGCATTTTTACAAGAGGGATATTTAATCAGGATAATGATACAAAGCCTATAACTGACAGTGTCTGCATCTGGGACAGTTTGATAAATGCACCCGTTATGAAACGTCGTCTCAAAAAAACGCTCTCATTGATTCCAGAAAGAATTTATAGTCATTTTTCGTAAACGCCTAGGCTATAACTAATTCAAAAGAGATAAGAGTCGTTTGAACACGAAGTGCTGAGGACAATTTTCTAACGGTAAACTTTGTGATGCTTATGTTGTATGCCATGCTTTCACAATTTAAATATAGCAAATTATAAAATCGTGCTTTGTAAAAAAATGAGAACTGACAACACAACAAATCCAAAAAGGTAACATCGGTAGATTAAAGCGAAGAAACGATGCCAAAATATCCCCTATTACTGGTCTACCTCGCGCAGAATATTCAAGGGGAGACTACACCATCTAAAATCAATAATGATCTCAAGCAGAATGTTCAGGAACAGAATAAATCTAGACTGCATAAATTTTCCAATGAATATCTTGTTTGAAATAAATAAGATTCACGTCGGAGACTTTGAAAACCCAAAAACTTATTTTAAAAATATGAATAACCATCAGATATCCAGTAAATGTTAAATCTCCAAAAATTTCACTCAAATTTTTGCTTTATAAACCTGAGCAGATTCGACGGGCTGAGAAGTTTCTTGGTGCAGGTGATCATTGACGTCTTGATGAGGGAATTCGGAAATATGATCACTACAATGAATTATTGTAGCCAAAAACATAAATCCTTTGAATTGTAATATCAGTGAAAATTGAAACCTTACACCAGCAAGTCATCACTTGAGTATGACCAAATTTCAGCAGCTCCTTTGCAACGCAAAAGGATTAATTTCATAAATGGTCAGATCTCTACAATGACAGCTCCGCCCTGTATATTGATTAGAATTTCTTTGACATACAATTTTAATATGTTGACATTCTTCGGAGAGGGGAATACTCAACTACAAGGTTGTCTTTGTCAAAATTGCTGACTTACTTTTAAATATTGCCTTATGATATGAATGCATAAATTAAAGAAATTCATACATTTATATAAGCCCGATTTTTTAGATAGCTGCTCAAGAGACAATTTTCATCTTCTTTGCTTCACAAACACCTCTGGTTTTTCTTTTCCCAGTTGATCCTTTCATTAAAAATTTTTTTTCATATAATTAAATCCGAATTTGTTATACAGTTGCCACCGGTAGAGTTTGAAAATAACAATCAGGTTTATCTTTTCACACTGCATTGCATCCATTATCTTTTGTGAAAATTTGTGAACTATGATCTGAGAAACTGTATTGAGAACCATATTTAAATCTTCAATTGGTTGAAATTTCAGCAAAAAAAGCTGTTTTTTATTCACTTCAAATGTTCGTGAGAGAAGATTATCATCCATACAATTGCTGAGTCTAGAAGCGATAATTAGTTTCGGTTTATTGACAATTTATCTAGGTAAAAGCGCATGTCCCTTGTATAAAATTTAAGTGGGAAATATTTAATCTGGAGGTATGTTTAAAAATAAAAGTTATAGTGACTATGAACGTCAATGATTTTATCAACAAACATCGATTCCTCATTTTCAGAAAAATTTAAAAAGCAATGGATCAAGATGACGGCTTTGTGGTACACCAGAAGCAAAAATGTCAAGCTTCCAAGCTTCAGGGACTACTTTCTCGAAAAAATAAAAGTGTGACATACGTAGAATCTTCCAGAAAAAAATATAGAGAATTAATAACTGAAATCATTTAACAATATATACATTAAAAATCAGATGATAAAAATAAACAAAATTCTCAACCAATCAAAGATGAAAATACGTTGTTTCATGTATTGAAATAACAATAACAATCAACGGTGCAACTGTCTATATTAGGGACTTGTGTCATAAGATTCGTTAGAATTACTGCATTTCAAAATTTAAAGTTTTTGTGATGGTGATCCGACCGAAATTTTGCTTAGCCAACAAACTTTCAAGAAAAATCAATTTTTTTAATTTAATGTCATATTTGACTAGGTGCGTCAGGTGGCAATGGGCCCCTTACCATTCTGTATTTCAAGGTTGTAAATGGTCGCGTGTTGAAAAAGAAAGGATGTCGTGATTAATAAACACAGAGCAGGTGATTCGTTGAATAATTTAGAAACATTTCGGAAATAATTATCGGAATTTTTAATGCAAAAAAATAGTCACGAAATTTGATTTGAGATAAAGATTTTAAGCAAGGGGAACTGTGTTCTTCTTCATAGAAAACGTTAAAAAGACCAAAAAATCTGCCTTGTTTGAAGTCTTTTCAAGAAATAATAAGTAAAATTCGATTCAGACAAGGATTTCATAACTCTTGAACTCTTTCTGCAGCACACCTTAACAGGAAAGTTTTGTGTTTTTACTCTTATTATGCCATAGTTACTAAGGTATAAAACTTGACACGTAGTATAACAACACGCTAGAAACACTATCTAGCAATAAATATGCAAATAAAAAATCTGCTCAATGGCGAATTCCCACGCCATTAAAGCCACGAATACCAGCTAGCTATAGCAAATGATTTATTGCCATATTTCGCAGTTAAGAATCTAATGTAGCAATCGACTTAGATCGTAGTCCTTTCGCTTGTATTTTTTTAAAAATCCTTGAAAACGAACCCAAATAGGCTTACATACTTGTTTGGGTTTGCATTAATAAAAGAATTACAAAGAAAATGCTTTGGCTTCATTTTATCCGCCACGATTTTCAATAAAAAAATCACAGGATGAATACTAATAGCTCCAATGCAATACCATTACACTTGAGAGCCTTTAACCTATTCATGATGACGATGTTTGTAATGACCAGTTTTCGTATAAATCATAACTCTTGAGACAAATTCATTTGCTAAAGTAAAAGTTTGCAACGCTCTAACTTAATTTGGAATGAGTGGAAGTGTTTTTGCTTTTCCGTTTCCACGAAAAAAGATGCGCAGTCATTGCAGTGTCCAAACACTTTATGACCATGTATGGTGACTCATCTAAGGTAACATGTACTTGCGAAATTCTATGGTACTTTCTGTTTAGACAACGCAAACAACACTGGTCCGAAGAGATTAGCAAAGATCCAATAAATGGAGCCCATTGTTCGGACTGCTGGGTTCCATGGGTCTGTCTACTGCATTCTTATAAGGTTAAGCAGTTCACATGTTGTTTTTCAGTTTACTACAAAGAATTGACACACACACATTTCCAGGAAATATGTTATAACGATGAACAGAGGTTATTTTTTCATTCTCGAGAAATTTGAATATTGAGCGTTGTGTTTTGGTACAATAAAAATAAATTAATTACATAAATGCACCAAATGATGTTTTTGTTATAAACAAGCTCAAATGATATGTTTTTAGTATAGAGCACTTGTTTTCTAAGCATAACGTTACTGGATCAAGTGATAGCGTAATGTGGTGTTACTGGCAGATAGCCATAATGTGGCATCACTATATTATGATTATTTCGGCCATCAAAATAAGTTTATTGATCGATCGCACTCCTTTGGTGTTCTCATTTTTTACTTTTGTTGAATAAGTAACTACTCCTGTAGAAAGCACTGGTGCATCAAATTTCCGACAGCCAAATTTGAATAAATCGCAAATTGAACAGAAGTTATTAGATCCTCCTGAATATGGAACTATAAGAACAAAGCATCAAATTTCCTAAGCCTTTATTAGGTTTTATAGGCTAGCATGCATGCAGATTTGGAGTTTTCCAAAAAAAAGTGAGGCCGCCATAATCTCTAGATGTTATGACTGAAGTAATGTCTAACCTAGTATTTCAACGCCAAATATTGTGTACCCTTAAAGTATTTATAACGCAAGGACGTCATTCAACGTAAGGTCATTCAATGTTTTTATCTACAGAACCATACAATTTATGTGCCTAATTGCAGATAAGATCTGAGTTAGAAAATATTTATGACCGTTCATGAACTCTTTAATTTCTAGTTGTAAAAGTTGGTGTATTAAATATGTGACATAACTGAAATTTGATTCTTCCACGTATTTTGAATCGCTTTTAAGACATTCCAGAGTAATGCGAGCTTGAAATCAAAGATCAGAAAATAACATTTTTGTACAAATGGATTGTTTGAAAAGAAGTTTAAATGCCGCCTTCTATAGTTTAGGAGGATCTGGAAAAGCTTTTCAGTAAACTTTGACCACAGCAAAATAATGGAGGAGAATCAAGCAACTAAAAGATTTAAGATAGAATTGAGTAGAGGTTCGAAGTTTGCATTGTTGCAAACGCAATGTTGTCAAATTTTTTTCACTATTTAATTTTAGTAGATAATTAAATTAGTAGGATGCAAAAATTAAAAAAAAAATCGAACATAGTTTACCAAAACTGCAGTAAAATTATTCAAAAAGTCTCAAAATTGGAGACAGTTATGTTTGCAACGATGCGAACTTCAGACACGTTTCAATAAACCTCAAAGTGCTGTTCAATACTTTCAAAATACTTTCTTTGAAAAGCAGTTGGTTGCTTCAGGAAATCAAAGGGACAATCAATGTCGCAATACAAACTTTCGACTTGCTTAGGTGGTATTTATTGTATTTTTGAACATATTTTCCGGAACTATTCTTTATCTGTTACTGGAACTGCCTCACAAAATTCAAATATCATTGAAACGAAAGTACGTCAATCTTTAAAGACAACCTGCAAAGCTGAATTCTTCACATACAATTCTAGAAGTCCAGAGACAATTTGCGCTATTTCGTCATCCATTCCTCCAAATCCCTCAATGTTTACAATGGCAGATCTGAAAAATCCTCTATGCTTGTAAATTATTAACTTCTCCAGAATAGACCAGAAGCTTGATGTTACTTCTTGTTGCATATTTCAATTGGTCTTGCATAATACAGCTTACTTCTTGTTTTAATTAAAAAAATACTTCGCATACAAAAAATCAAAACTGGTGTCAGAAGTGGGATAAAACGGTATCGATAATCCCTTTCTTCCCATCGTAAGCAAAATTTGTGTAGCATCACTAAGCAAATGACAAGTCAAATGACACTACTGACAAGATGTAGTCTTCGAACTGATTTTTGATATTACTACTAACAATAAGTACTAAACCAGAACTATAATTTAAATGAAGGAAACGTCAGTACCAATAGTGTGAAGTTGATTTTTCGAAAATAAAAAATTTTGTGCAATTGATATCGCCGAAAGATAGCATCAACGATGAAAATTATCTCAGGAATATTGATAGAAAAATCGACTGTATCGAATTCGTTTTTCATTGAAAACAGTGGCAGTGAAAACATGGAAGAAAATTTCTGTTCGGAAACACATCCCTTATTACTGGGAAAAGACAGGATGCATTTTACTCTTTTACGGAAATTTACTTACGGATAACGCAAACTTCAACTTGGAAGAAGCAGCTCGCTCATTACAATTGGTTTGTGCGACAAAATCTTCAGAAAATATCCATATTTGGATCAGGATTAGAGATAAAGGAAATGAGGATGTTATCCCTCATATTCTATGGAATCATGTTGCATTCGTAAAAATGCTAGGTCCATGTACTTTATGAGACCTTTTTCATTTTCTTTTGTAATTAAATTCGAAATTTTATTTGTTTCAAAGTATACAAACGTTTAAAATATGGATTCAAAGGGTAAATATTCTGTTATTAAAAAAGAAAGGAAAAAACCGTACGACAAGAAATATTTGTAGGAAAAATAGGATTTTAATAATAAAATCGCCATGAAGCATGCTCTGGTATTTTCAGTAGTCATATATTTTGACTTCGTTTGAATTATGAATACTGGAAAATTTGAGGATAGACAAGCAAATCGATACGAGCAAAAGAATTGTAATTTACCCAATATACCACTTTTTTAGGGGTGTTTGAACTTGGCATCTTAGCAAATGAAACGGTGTCAAAATTTTTCACTTCTTGGTTTCTAATGATGATTGGGCAGATTTAAAATCAAATATAGTGCAAGCAGATGAGTTAAAAATTGCGGTAGAAATCATGAAAAACTTCAGTCCAACTATCCAAAAACAAATTTCCAAAAGTGAATTCAAAATCTTGCATTTGCGGTGACAAAAGCTCACGCACCCCATTTCAAGTAAGCCGAATGCTAGAAGCGAGTAACTTGACTGCTCATTGACTTTTGTTCCAAATATTAGTAGGGATAATTATATTTGTTTGGGCTTCTAATGGCGTCCAGTCCACCAACTGTGACCGGACCACCAACCTGACATCTTTGAAGCCACAATCAAGGTGAAGCGTGATACGGGCCAAAACAACTTCTTGTGTATTTTGATCTCAAAATGTGGCAATCTTACACATCAAAAGATCTGAAAGTGATCAAGAGCAAAGGCCGAAAATGTTTTGTGAACATTCAGGGTGTTGGAAATCTAAAATTGAAGATTTTGGAACTGGATTTGGTAACAATTTGAACGTTGGCTCATATTCACAGATTCAAGAAACTATAAAATTATTTTAGACATTTTGAAGAAGCGGAAAACGCATATTAATATGTTCCAAATAATTAGGGAAAATTTCAAGTCTATTTCAAGTTTGCGAGTCCTTTGTTCGGATTTTGCGTTAAGAAAATATTTATAACAAATTTTTATACTTTATTTTTCATAAAGTGGCTCCGATCACGACATAATAAAATATAAAATTTTTGTCTTTCTCCATTCCCAAAAAAAACCAATCAAAAATCGGACGATTTTTTTGTCGCGCGACAACACAGAATATCCAAAATCTGTGAACGAACCCTAATAGAATATGATAATTTACTTTATATATTATTACATATACGTCCCATTCTCATATCATTTTTCTGTCAACAAACGGATAATAAGCCCAAAACATGGGCATAAATAATAATAACAAAATTATAGAAAGTATCGAATCAAAATATTCAAAGAGGATTTACTTGCAAATTATATTAACAAGCATTACGTGGGAAAGATTTCATGTTGCTAATAAAATTTGCATATAACCTCAAAAACGTACAGAACGATGATAATATAATGATGGATAATATTCAATACTGTATTCATATTGAGTGAGCGAACTCCACTCATACACAGAATAAAGTTGTGTTCGCATTGGTCACGAGTGAGAAGGAATCAGGAAGAAATTTGCTGGATGGGATATAAATTTCCCATTAAACGTGGAGAGACAGCATGAACGAATGTTTGCAACTATCGATTTTATTTTATTTTTTATTGTTGCATTCCAATTTTAATAATTTGAGATGAATACGTTTGATAAAAAACGTCAAGTTTTCTACCTTTCTGGGTTAGATATGTGCAAGTATCAACGGCGTTGTCTGATATTTTCGAAAAGCGTGCACTAATGTTTTTGCATATGTATATAGCACCCAGGACAATGACTAGTCTAATATCCTTCAAAAAGAAAACACAGGGAAAAAGTTTGCATCTCACACATTCAAATCAAGCGCCTAAGTTTCCTCCTTCTCCTCACCGCTCACCAGCAAAATTCCACTTTCTTCGTTAATAGTTGATATTTCCTTTCTTATTCCTTTTTTTTCCTGGGCCCAATACTCTACTCATATACCTGGTTTTCGTATGTATTACGAAGCGGCGTGAATTCTGCGTCATGCCAACCTTTTTGTATTTATGCGAAGAAGAATGTTATTGTAAGAAAATGGCAAGGAACAACCCTCTTGGCTATTCAGAAAGGTAACATGCGAATGTGTACATTCATTTGGGATTATAAAAGAACCGGTGCATTTCTAAGAAACTTAGTCCTTTTCAACTTTGGCTCTCCTTTTCGTACATGTTGGGAATGGAGTAAAAGGTCTTCGCATTTTTTCATCTGACAGGTAGAAAAGTACGAAGGCGGTGGAAAAATAAGATATCCTGTAACGTTTTTTTAATTGTGGAAACGAAAAAAAACATAGGACCGTTTCCTTTTTTTCGCAAAATCTTGCGCATCTGCATACCTGCGTAGACGTTTCGAGCGCGATCACCAAATTTCTAGTTTAGAAGGAGTATTTGAAAATTGACAATGAATAACTTTAGTTTCAAATTTGAATTTAAATTTAATTGTCAAGAGCGAGACATAGAGATAGAGAGGATTATGACAACATACTGGCTCAATTATGCACTGTCGTCAAAGCAAAATCGGTCGGCTGGCTGTCGACATTTTGGATTGGCAATGTTAAAAAAATTTGAAAAGCATTTTACGTGAAATGAAGCAAAATATCCCCCCTACAAGTACGATGGCTTGGAAAAATTAGAATAGATCGATTTAGCGAATTAGAATATTCAGTAGTTCAAGTTTGGAAAGTTAAGAAATTATTTTCAGAAGTTTTTGGTAGATCAATTTTCCCTTTTCACTTACAACTTATAAGTGAATTATACCCTTGCTAAGCTAACTCAGCGAAGACTCATGGGTGCGGAAGTTCTGATCCAATGTTTCGAATACCTCGATAGTGAATTTAATATTTTATAAAGAATTGTGGAAAGAGCTCAAGCTGGTTTCGAACACGCGTCCCTCGACATCCATCCTCGACATCAGTCGACATCCACCTAAGCTGGTAGTGCCAATCGACGCGTCCCAGCCTGTGAGTTGGCACCTGATGAGAAGCGGCAGGGACGCGTGTTCGAAACCAGCTTGAGCTCTTTCCACAATTCTTTATAAAATATTAAATTCACTATCGAGGTATTCGAAACATTGGATCAGAACTTCCGCACCCATGAGTCTTCGCTGAGTTAGCTTAGCAAGGGTATAATTCACTTATAAGTTGTAAGTGAAAAGGGAAAATTGATCTACCAAAAACTTCTGAAATTGATAAAGCCAGACCAAAGGCAATTTGGAATATAGGAAAAAGTTCAAAGCTGTAGAGCAATATTAATAACTAGTAAATAACCAGTCGACATCCACCTAAGCTGGTAGTGCCAATCGACGCGTCCCAGCCTGTGAGTTGGCACCTGATGAGAAGCGGCAGGGACGCGTGTTCGAAACCAGCTTGAGCTCTTTCCACAATTCTTTATAAAATATTAAGAAATTATGTTTATCGAGCTGATAGCTATACATGAAAATGAATTAAACAGACAAAATCGCTTTTCTCAGTTAAAAAATGTCTTATCACACTGTCCACGTACATGATTACAAATAATGATGGTTTTACTACCAAAAAAACGAGAAGGGAGACGTCTATAGATATGAGTCCTTTCATCAATGTGATGAGTCAATAGAGATGAGCTTCCTCCTATCGGAGGGAATAGCCATGTGATTAGAGGGTTTTAAACTAAGACTTGGAGATGGGGAAAGAATTGGATTTTCTCCACATCAAACTTTCCATGATGAGGAACCTATACTTTTGTTCTTCAAAGATTGGAACGTAGAAGGCCTTAACGATCTACTGCATATAGGTTCCTTCTTAATATCACCGAAGAGGTAATTCTGACTTTACTACTGAAATAATTATATTTTACTGTGTCATCAACTGCGTAAAATGTCAGTCAAGTTTCTCGGGGATTTTATTTGTCAAAGTGTCTAAAGTTCGAATCTGTCTCAAATACATTCTCTTTGTGAAATATATCGTCGATTTAGCTGAAGAGCAACAGGAGTAGTGTCAGGAGATTCAAAATAACAATTCATTTGAGCTATCGAAAAGCATTCAAAAATTTGAAAAAAAAAAAAAAGATAACTACGTGTTTACAACAATGCGATTTCATATAACTTAACTAGCTGAAGTCTGGAAGGTGTCTGCAAAGTCTGCAATGTTTGCATCGTTGCAGATCTAACGCTGTCAAATTTTTCCACCATTTTTTTTTTAGAAGATGGTCAAACTGATGTTAAAACCTATACGAGTACAAGATATTCAAAAATGCGAATAAAATTGGCCAAAGTTTTACGTAAAATTATCCAAAAACAAAAATTGAAAAAATTGGAGCCCGTTACATTTCCAACGATGCAAAATTCAGACAGAAATTAGTCTGCATGGGTACAAACATAAAATTTTAGAATTTTTTCATTTTGTGAAATTTTTCACGAATAATTTGACTGTAATTTTTGTGAATGCTCTTGCCTTCTGTTTTTCATTTCAGTCCAATCATCGACAAAAAGTCGAAAAGGGATATAATTCGAAACCGAATTTTATCCGATCGAAATTTTTGTGACCTAAATTGCAAATTTCAGACAACTGACACCAGAAACCGGTAGTGCTGAAAAAAGCTGAATATACCATTACGCAAATTCAACATATGTTTATCGGAAAATTGCTGTTGCAAAAACGTGTACAACAAGCCCAAATATACATTTTGTAGGTGGGTGAAGTATGCATCGTTGCAAACGCGACGGTGTCCATTTTTCATCCAATTTTTGAATATTTATGAACAATTTAAATTAAATTTTTGTAATTTTTTCTCGTAATATTGACTTGACTGACAGTCAACTAGTGTTTTTCCTTCACTCAAATTGTCAAAAATATCAAAAATTGATTAATTTTTTTTGGTAACAAATTAGGTTCGTACGGACATAGTTCGTATGCACATGTAAAATTGAAGTTGATAGTCAAAGGACCATTTTCACCTTGTACAAAAGAATAAACAATGTATTTAATAAGTACTTTTGGACTACTTCTATATTTTTTCAAAATTGTTTTTGGTTCGTTCGTAAGTTTAGTGAAAACTTTTCTAATAAATTGAAATTATCTGATTTCGTAGTAATTCTTTTGTTCAAACATGGGTCAAAATAAGCATTGTTCCACAGGAACGAGGATTGAAATTCAGCGCCTAAGATACGACGGCTACTCTCTTTGGGAGATTGCACAAATTTCTCAATGCTCTTTGGAAACGGTCCAGAACGCCATGAAGGAGAAAATTGATAAAGAAAATCACCGCCGGCTACGGAAAACTACTTATTGGATCGGAAAATTGTGCAGCACAAATCGTTGGATCGAAAAAATGTGCGCGTTTGTAAAAGGAACGCTTTCGCGTCTATGTGTCTGAAGTTTGAATCGTTGCAAGCGCAACGCTGACAAATTTTTTCACAATTTCTTTTTAATAGATGATTAGAAATATGCAAATGCAAATATTCGAATAGAATTTACAAAAATTCTTACAAACCTTCAAAATGTGGCTAAACTTCAGACAGATTTTGCGGAAAACAAATGCGTGAGTGCTAGAACAATTCCTATAAGACTATTGGACGCAGACTAAGCTGCCCGATCACCAAGAAAAGTGCCTCTTTCCCTTAAGAAAAAAAAAACAATACGAAACCGACTAAGTTTTCCAAGGGCCCATTTAGATAGTGGAGTGGAGAAAGCATGAGAAAATGGCCAAATATTCTCTGGAGTGATGAATGCATGTACAACATCTTCATGTCGGACAGAAAAGTGTATGCCAGGCGTCCTCTCAAGAAACCATTTGACCAACAATATACCAAAAAGACCGTTAAGCATGGCGGAGGTAACATAATGGCGTGGGCAGCATTTTCTTGGTAAGCTGTACGCCCAATTCAGTTGACTCACGGAGTTATGACCAAAGTAATTTATTTGGATATACTAAACGACATAATTCTGCCATTTATAGAGGAAGATATGCCACTTCGATAGAAATTTCAACAAGATAATGGTCCGAAGCACACTGCAAAAATAGAGAATTGCTTGCGGTGCAAAAAAAAATCAGTTCTCGATTGGCCGGCGCACTAACCGGACTGCAATCGTATTGAGAACTAGTAGAAGCAAGACGAGGGCAGGGTTTATTTACATAAGCCCCGAACTAAGTTCGAATCGTGCACTGCAATAAAAAGGCAGTGGCACCTGATTTCAAAAGAAAACTGTGAACGTTTATTGGATTCTATGCCGGGGCGTTGCATACAAATTCCTACACATAAGGGTCACGCAATAAATTGCTAAGTTGAAACTGAAAGTTAAAACTGAATACTTGAAAACTGAATAATTTTTCAATAAAATTTCTCATTCTGTATTTATTTATTTGTCCACTCTATAATTAGGATAATGAATTCAAATCGGAATATATGAAAAACGCTTAACAGATAAGACGCTTTTTTTGTCACTAATATCTTCTACACATTTCAACCTATCGTTTCTATAGACTGGCTTAACTTTGAAATGAATGTTTTCAAAAGAACGCAGGCGTCTATTTGTCCAGAGTACCAGAGTATGTCAAAGTATTTATTCTTGGTCTGTCAGCACTGGTCAATCTTTTTCGATCTATGATTTGATCTGTTTTGTCTAGTCTATTTAAGGGTTTAGATGTCTTCTAATTTTTTGAACGTTTTTTGGATTTTTGACTCAAAATTTTGGTAAATTTTAATCTTATATTTGTATATTTTGCACTCTACTAGGTTTTCATTTCAGTCTAACCATCTACGGAAAACAAATAGTGAAAAAAATTGACTGCGATCTACTTTACTTGCAACGATGTAGACTTCAGAGCTTTTTAAATATCAATTCATCTAAATCTGAAGCGTATGCTATTTTGACAGTAACCAGAGCCACACCTTTGACAAATAAATATTTCTCACTCAGATAAATATTTCTCAAAAAAATATTTCACAAATTTGTAAACGACCCTTCTGAAATTCGATTTTAATAAGTCAATATTTGAAGGTAGATCAGGAACAAACACCCCGATACGACGACAACTTTAACCAGATTACTTTTTAGTGTCAGTTGAAAGTGGAAAAACGTCGAGACCGTTCAAACTTCCTTCGACATCAAGATCCGCTAGACCCAGTCAAACAAAATTTTTTTCAACGTAATATTTTTCATCAAATTTTCATGTTGTTTTTTTTAAAGCAAGAAGAATATATTTGAAACATGCAAATGCAACTGTGCTTTCAATTTTCGATACCATGGATTTGAATATGTAGATATTAATTGCGTTCCATTATTTTTCAACTGTCTTGTTGGAACAAACTCCGCTTGAAATTCGAGGATGTGCTTGAAATTTACACCGTGGGAAAATAAAAATATTCTACCAATTTCACGAAATATAACATGAGACTTCTTCAATTATAAGCATTACTAAGTTTACTAAATTATATACTGGAAAAATTTAACATCGTTGTGTTTGCAGCGATGCAAACTTCAGACACGTTTTTTGGATACATGTTAAAAATTTTGTTGTTCATGGTCATTGGTCCATCATTCTTTTCAACTTTCGCCGTAATAATTTTATCTTCCTCAACGATATTCTATATTTTTATCATTATCTGATAAAATTTAACTCCGATTTTATGTTTTTAAATTTTTACGGAAAAGCCCAAACATCTTTTCTTCTCTGATTTAAACCGTTTCTAGAAGGAAGGGGTACATTTTATTTGGACTCCAATGATGCAAATTTCAAACTATTCTTTCTGACAGGCGCCTGATTTTTTCACTTTTAAGACATGAGAATTTTTTAACAAATTTTCGCACTTAAAATTTTTGCACCCTGCTAATTTTTCATTGATAATCAAAAATAAATTCGAACCTGATTCCCTAGAAGCGATACAAACTTCAGACGCCTTTTTCTGTTGTGCCCCATAATTTTCTCAAAATTTATTATTGTGTCGAAATCGTGAGTAATTCGAAGACAAGAATTATTTTCAAAAAACTCATGTTTCAGAAAAGTTCGAAAATTAAAAAGTTCGGAACCAATGCGTCTGCAACGATACAAAGTTCAGAAACCTAATGCTGTAGCATTTTATTCCTAGTTATTTTCCTTTGCTTCAGAATTGTTTTATCGTTTGCACAATAAGTGCAATAAATATTTGAAGTCCCATTGGCTTTTCCTTCTTGTTTCCTTCTTCCAGCAATCTGTTCGGTGATCTCCAATACAATGCCGCCTTGGGAGCATATAAATAAGAAGCGATGGAAGGACGTTATACGTCCAAATGATCTTGTTAAAAAAACAACAAAAAAAGATATTTTGAGACTAACCAACGGTTTGCAGATTTCTTCAGTACTAAATTAGAACTATCTTACGTCCTTATCTTGGCCGAATATCAAATAGACCAATCAAAATTGAAGCAAACTTCCAAAGTAAATCCAGCATTCTTGACAGGCATCCATAAATTAGGATTTTGAGCTGCTCATTCATACATAACACTAAATAACTGTCCAACTTCACCGAATCATAATGGAGGCGTCTTAATCTGGGGTTAATTTAGGGTCCGAATTGCGAAGAATACCTTCGACGTAAGTTGTTCATGGAGTTAGGATAAATAATGAAAATTTAATCAATTCTTTTTGCAACCGAACAAGGAACAGAAGTGACAGATAATGACGTTGACCTATACAAATCAACTCAGTACAACCCAAAACGCCTCATCCTCGTCTTGGGTCCTTACATACGACAAACACTAACTGTGAATGGGGAGCAGGTAGGTCACGTGTCATTTTCTCCGAATTATTTTATTCAACGTTAACCTTCGATGAACTGCTACGCAGATAAAGAATGAATGGAAAAATTTTCCATCATCATTTCCCTTTCGCCCACGCTAGGTAAACACTCTAAGCTCATTCCAATCCCATAATCTCGGCAATTTCTGGGAAATCTACTTTATTCACTATGGCAGCGGAATATGATTTAACTGAAATACGATCCACTTACATATTTTTCGCGTGAGTCGCCCCATTTCGGTGCCTGACGTTTAAATCCAATCGTGAGAATCGATCTTGCCCGCGGCAGCTTGACCAGTCCCGAAAATCGTCACGGCATTTGCCTCGTTCCATCCATATGTGTCCGTTCCGTTCTACGACGTTTGAAGCATGAACTTTCCCCCCGCGAGGAAAATCGATTTTTCACTGGCGACAGGAACAACTTTCCAACTCAATCAATTTTCTTACGATTCTTCCTCTTCTGCTTTATTTTTGCCATCCGCTAATTTTCAATTGGGGGGGAAGGGAAAGGCTCGAAAATAAATACAAGAAAATTGAAAAGCCCGAAAATGACAACTCCACTTCACGCACGCACACTAGCACAAAATTCACTTTTCTATCGCACCGCAGCTACTAGGCCCATCATGCTTGCGCCCGTTCCGATGTTTCGTTCGTTCCGTTCCCAGATGGCTGATTTTCGCCCTTTTTGAGCAGCTGCTCGTTTATTAGCTATCAACTTGGCTCACGATTTTTATATTTTCGATTTTCCGGCTGACCTTGCCATCAACTCCGCGAAAATGTCAATTTGCTGGGTTCACGCGGGTCAGCTGTAGAACTTTGCGACAAGACTGAGAACGTTTGTTCCGGACCCCAAAAAAGAACTGGGCTCCGACTTATAAAAGGAAATGCGAACAGCTCGATCGGAGCTCTCGCTGATTTCGTAAAATTGATTTTCTTTGCAAATGCAAGGCGGCCTGCGCTGGTAGGATTTAAAGAAAAAAACAGGATTGAAACCTGCGTTGGGGTGCGACTGTCTAAGCTTTCACGTTACTAAGGACAACTGCGGGAGAACTAGCTCCTGAAGGTTCGGCAAAATGTTAATAGGACATAAAAAATTAAAATCAGCTGCCGCACAGAGCCCGGATCGTGTTGGGCATTCAACGCCAAAGGAATCTGGACACGTGGGGTGCGGGACGGGTGCAAGATTCCCAGCCAGCAGGACACAACCGCGAACCTAGGCCTCAAGCCAGGCTTACATCTGACCTGAATCAATCTTGGAACTGCAGCTCACAGCCGACGTCGCATTGCATCCCTGTGGCTCAAGGACCCTTGTCAAGCACTTTCACGTACGATTTCCACTGTTTGGCCGCAATCTCACACCGCACCAATAACTCGCCAAATCGTGAACGAACCGCTCTCGTGACGCAATCTAGAACGACCAGGTTGCCGGAGGCGCTCCACGGTGACGATAAACTGTATTTTAATTTATTCGCACTTCACTTTGGCGTAGCAAATACCATTGTTCCACTTTCACGATCCCTTCGCACGGGCCAAAGGCTTCGAATTTTCACGCGAACCACGCCAAATGCCCTCCGCCTTGCGTCCACTGTTCTAGGGCTACAGTTTCCCAAGAATTTTCCCAAAATTTCACACTGAAACCTCGCGATTACATAGAACGAGACGACGACAAACATTCACGTTCACGGCGATTCCGATTCCCAAGTTTCGAAAAATTCACGGTAGTCCGACCCGCTCCCGCGCTCAACGACTACTTGCGATGTGTGTGTAAAATGTTGCCCGATGCAATTCCATCTACACGACGATGGCCGCCGAACATGGGTAGAATGGAAGTCGTCGCGTGGAAGGGAAATTTTTCCTTCCAACGTTATTGGCTCTATGACGATGACTTCTGACACCGTGTGCGACGTTGCCACATTATTTTGAATGGGTTTTCTTTCTTCTCGTTGAGCGTAATGGACTGGGTTGCAGGTTTTGTGTGGTGTTTGTTGGGAACGGCAGATCGTGGTGGCATAGACATACAAGACACACAATTTGATTCAGGAAAAATTATTTTATATTCAACCAGTTTAAAGTTATATTGGGCTTTTTCATTTCGCAACCAAATCGTCTCGATGGCAAACGCAAGCGCGAGCTAGTCCCACGCGAAGAAAATACTGCAAAATTATTCCAAGAAATTTCCTAATGGATCTCGTATGCAATTGAAATCCAGAAGTTAATATTTCAGCATTCGCGTCTCATATGTATGATGTATCGACTGCAAAGTCTTCTAATAATCTAACGGATTAATATGGGCTAATGCAAATGGATGTCTCGCAAATTTTAGCATATTACCTCGAACTACGTAGTCCATTCACATCCATTTTACCTACCCAAATTTTAAATAGTTGAGAAAAAAGTTGAATGCACTGGTGAAATCGCACATTTTCATCATCATTTAATATTTCCCTGTTTTGTACTCATAATATCGCAATGGGTATCCTAAATTAAAATTTAACGTTTCATTCGGGAAAATAATTGCTAGACAAGTCTGACTATGCCCGCGTTTTACAACAAACAAATTACTACATGATAGATTTCTTTGCAAATCAAGTTTCGTTTCGGTTTTAACCTCTACTAAAAACAATTAACGAAAAAATTTGACAGGGTTGTGTTTGCAATGATGCAAACTTCAGACACCTGTTCTTTTTGTATGTGACCTGGGATATTCGATATAGTTCAATTCCTAAAGTTTTGTCGAAGTTGACATGATATTACTGTGTAACTTGAGTTGTTGATTTTTTCAACATTACCACGGCACCAAAATCGCAATATTTCGTAATGGGACGCAAATTTGACATTGCAGATACTTTAAAACAGTGCAGTCACGACAGTTTTGAGGACGAGAAATCACGCAGTAAGAAACATTTCTCGCTCTCAGAGAGTTTCACGCGATATTGTGCAAATTTTATGAAAAAGTTAATTTCAAACATGCTCAAAACGAACAAATTGTGGACGTAAAAGGAGACCTCAGCTAAAATAGACCGTGAATGGGTTTCAATCACTGCAGCAAACCTGAATAAAAAGGGATTTTGAGGCTAGCGTGAGCCATTTTCGAGCCGAATCTTACGAAGGAGGGTAAAGGGTGCCAACTTTCAATGTAGACGGCCAGTGAAAATCGTGGTTAAATTAGAGGATGAAAAATGCAAGACTTGCATTTGCTAATTTGTATTTCACAGAAATATTCTGTTTCTACCATGGCCAGAAAATTCACAAGATTTGAATCCCATTGAAATGCATGATAAGTTTTTCTTTGTCGGTTGACAACATTGTTTTACCTTGCTTCTGTTTGCATGAATGCTTTGATTTTTGACACAGTTTATATCTCTGTAATTCGGTGAGCAGTTTGGTTCTGCTTGACGTGTGCTTCTTGTGAAAACATTTTAGGTGAATGGAGAAAGTTAAGTGGCTACTGGCAGGAGATATCGACCGTTACGAGGTATCAAATAAATTCATAGTGCGGAGACTCATAATAAAATTCGTTGTGTCGGATTCAGAAGTAAACTTTCAGACAGAACGTTATGAAAAGAAGAAAAGAACTGGAATTCGTCAACAAACCTCCTCCCTTGCTTCCTAGCAAGGTGCGACCTTACGTTGAGATTTCCTGCTTTCGTGCGGATACGTGTGAGATCCGTTCCTGCTGCTGTAAGAGCAACGCCAACCTCTTGCGTCTCTGCTATACAACCCGAAGGAGCCCAATTAGTTGATCCATCTTGTAGATGGGGGCTTCAGAGCTAAGTTCAATAAACTGATTGCAAGGATAATTCACACGATAGCATTCAGTAACCTCGGCAACTATGTTTCGAACTAAGTGCATAGTTTTGCTAAGTTTACTATTTACCTGCGGACTGCGGAATCCTTATAACCACCGGGTTCACTTGAATCAAAATGTAGTCTCAGCATTAAAAGGAGAACTCATATGAGCCAGAAGTGTCCATCCTGTAGATCAAGCAGTGGGTAGATGAACAACGTCATTGCACGATCGGGACGTTTTCACCCATCGGAAGCAATTTGTTACCAGTGTGTTCAAAAAGTTGAACTTTACATCGAGACCAAGAGTTCTTCTCTCTGCGACAAACAGACTTAAAGATGCGAGGGATATGTATTGCTTTCAAAGATGCAAGGAGAAATGCTGTTTAGCATCACTTTAGATTTCAACATCACTGGTTGTAATGTATGCAAATATTCCAATCACGTCATCACTGGCACATACTAACCAGTCAGCAAAGATGTAACTTGTTACAAAACTCCTCGAATAAACTGGACTGTCCTTCACCATAAAAAAGTAAACACCGTTTCTCAGAATGAAGGTTAAAGAATGTCCACAGAAGGCACTGCACCAGTAGGGAAGATACAGGACGACTGTGTAACTTTAAGAGCTACTGCTGGATACACCGACCCTATGACATCGATTAGCACCCACTCCAGTTTTATTAAGTCTAAGGCCGCGTCCACGACCTCGCCAGCAACAACCTCTATAGGCTCGCCCACGTATCTCAACCATATGCAAAGATTCGGTTAATTGATGGGGGATCCATTTTGCTTGCAAGCGATTCACCACAATTTGAAGTGCGTCTCTTGTACCGGTATGCGCGATTTCGGGGCCTTTTTCCCTACACTTGTGTCAACCACGTTCGGTGTAATTCCTTACTGAGAGCGTCACCCCACAGTTCTGACCCATAGAGTAGAACCGACTGCACAGCGACGACTCGACTAGCGCTTCCCCAACACCGATAGATCTTACTCTGGGGATTCTCTTCCCTGCCAGGAAAACCACTTCGGTTTTTTCCAGTGCCAGCCTGAAACCATGACCGGTCATCCAGTCCCTTCCTCGCCACATTATTGCGGCTTGCATATGATTAACTGTGTGTCCAGCAACTAGCGCCGCGACATTGTCCGCATAGCTGATCAAGTGTGACTCATCAGGCAAGCCGCAGAAGTCCGTAGTAGGAAATTTTTCACAGGTTCGGGCCGAGACTAGGAGTCTAGTATCAGTGCAAGGTAAGACAATTCTTCAGCCTACGAGGTGTTTTGTCCAATAAAATCTAGTGGTTTACTCGGGAAGAATGTAGGTTTTCGTTTTCTGCTGAAATATATGCATTAAGTTTTTCTGACGTTTATTTGGATCATCCACTAATGATAAAACTGAAATAGTTTCTGGAACGTTTGTTCCGAATTTTGAACAATGTTGTTGGGTGCGACGCTAGTAGGCAGTTTGCATTAGTAGGGATGTAAAAGATGTACATGTGGAATAAGATGGGACACAGACCAGAACCTTAAGGGACACCTGCAGATATATTTTTTGTTGATGAGGCGCTTCCTCCAAAATAGACTTGTTACTTTCTAATTTTCAAAAATGATTTGATCTGATTGATAAGGTATAATGGGGTATTGTAAAGAATCAATTTGCAAAGCAATCCTTCGTGCCAGACTGTACCAAAGGCTTTCTCTACATCTAGTGTTACTATACCGACGGATAATTTTTCCTTAAGAGCAGTTTTTATATATTTCGTTACGCGATAAATTTGTTGCTCAGTCGAATAATAATTTCTAAAACCAAACTGGAAATTCGGCAGAATGTGGTTGTTCCCTTCCACAAACGTTCCAGGTTTTTGTGCATTAATCTTTCGAAAAGTTATCCGAGAGTGGGTAGCCGACTGATCGATTTATGGTTCTCGGAAATGATGGGATCTTTACCGGGCTTAAAAGTAGTTAAATCGACTGGTGTGCATAAAATAGGAAGCTTAAGAAAACAACTCAAAACCAGGGGCTTTCCCGTTTTTAACTTTCTTAAGTCATGTTGTCACCTCACGTGGTTTAATTAGGACCTTAGGAGGTATGCTTACATACTTGTAGCTGTAACTTTACGGAGTTGCCTACATATTTCGATGAGATCGTTACGCATTCGGTCTGAGTACCACAGAATTCATGGAACCTTTCAGCCAGAACTCCTGCTTTTCCTTCATTTGAGAAAATTGTATCTCCGCTGTCATTTTTCAGATGGTAGGGTAGCAAATTGTTTACTCTGAAAATGTTAACTCTTTAGAATCCTCTTTAGGTTCCAAAGTTTTCAGGAGTTTTAGTCAAGGTTATGGAGCATATTATTCCAATATTTGTTTAATAATAATTTAATAACATTTTATTGCAGAGTCCGGAATTCTCTGCCATTGTCGACGCAACATGTTTCGTTTTCTAATAGGATTATAGGTTTCCTCATTTAATTCAAATCTTTTGTAAGTATTTTGTACTGTTGTTTCATTCCCGGTCATCATCTGCCAGATATTGTTTGAAAATTTCATCAGTTGTTCATCTCAAGAAGCTATTGTGTTGATTGATCCTAAGAATCTGTTAAGAGTGGTACATTTTCATTTATTATTGAGACGTTACTATTTTAGTTTTTTCTAGCATAGGTACTTTGACGGGTTTTTCTGATTGCCGAGCGATTCTATGGAAAAAACAACTGGTAAGTGTGGGGACGATAAAGCTTGCAGTACAGTTGGCTCAGAGTGACAGAAGTGAGAGCAATGATAAAATCAGATTGAGCCTCCTTATGTCAACTAATTTCAATAGGCTCCTAAAATGTTTAAAAAATTTCGAAATAGAAATATTGGGACTAGCACCAGCTCCTGCCTTAAATCTCAACTGGCGAGTGAAAAAGACCCAATGAAATAGGATGAAAAAGTGGTACTTTCAGGGTAAAGTGCGCAGAATGCAAAATAAAATACCTAAAAGAAAAGAAATACAAAATAAATAAACCAAAAGACCAATAAACCTACGATTCATGGAGCACAACAAAGAAGCGCAAAATACAACAGGAAAGGGGAATTCCACAATGAGGGCATCAATCGCGGCCCGTATCGTCGAGCAAGGACATAATATCGAATAGGACAACGTGAAAGTTTATGAGCAGGTGAGAAGAATATTGAACCTAGACGCATGGGAAAGTTCGGAGATCATGAAGGTCCCCGATAATCAACGCCTAAACGAAGATGCAGGCAACTGCCCTCGAATATAATAAAGCTGACAAGTTAGTCTAGCAGGTAATTATATAAATTGAAAAATAATTAAGGGTTAACAAGTAGTTTCAAAGTAGTTAAAGTGAATTATCGTATAGAAGTTATGCTGGTGTATAAGTTCGGCAACAAAAGCACTCAGTAAGGGAGTAAGTAGCTCCTGAAATGCGCATATGTATCCATAATTAAAATTTGTAGCAAGGAAAAATGGTTTCTTACACAAAAATTTGAAAGCAACTTTAAACAACGAGGAAATTCCAATAACGACCATCCTCAGATTAACGGCCACAACTTAGAATATTGGAGTTTACGTATCTGTTTTTCTTGATGTATGAAAACTTTTCTCAAAAGAGCTAATCTTTTCTTCCGAGCTCGTTAAATAAATTTTCTAAAAAAAATTTTAAAAAATTTTTCCTTCTTTTTTCTGCGGAATTTCATGCAATTAAATGAGGGCCATTTGAAGCCTTTGCGCAATGTTCACATCCGTTCGATATCCAGACTATAGTCTTTTATAGACTTCTTTTGTTTTTTCGATCTGGTTTCACTGTTCCTTTTCAGTTCATAGTCTGTTTACAGTTCACTTTGTAGTCATCTACGTGAACTCTCCTTGCTTCAAATATTGTACAAAATCATTATTGAAATACTTTTTCCTTTACTGCATTCGAAAGATCACCTGCCGAGAACTCTTATTGTAGTTGTTCAATTGTTCAAACAATTTTTTCGTAGTGCAATCCCACTTCTGACACCAGCAGATTATGAAAAACAAAAGTAAACTGTAACCAAATGGAAAATTGATTGTAATAAGCAAAATCGACGGTTGCGAGATTTTCACTGCTTTCAATTTTTATCATTCATTTTATACCAACGTTATTCGTTTATTATACAATTTATTGGTCTCGGAGAATAAATATAAACTTCTCGCAATACGCATATCACATTAGAGTGACCTTTCACATATTTTTATGTTACTCTACTTTAGTCGGCGGTTTCAAAATGAATTGGAAGGATCCTGGACAGTCACGCAATGTTGCATATGTAAAATCGCATGGTCGGTTGCGCGCTTATAAGTTTCATTCTAGCGCTTAATCCGCGAAGAATCCAAAGACTTCACGCTTAGCAACTTAGAGTGGTAGATCAGGAATTCGCGGAAAGTTCTAGGTAGCATGTTTGTAATTGAGCACATGTGTCGGAATAAGGTAGCATGGCTATTACCCAGTTCTTAAAAATATCAATACTAGAAGTGCAACTAAACAACTTGTACAAAACAACTATCAAAAGGAACCATCATGTGTGTATGCACACACGTACAGCAATAGCCACATGAATCTTCATGAATGTTTTCCAGCACAAATTCGCTTGGAACGAAGTAGAAGTCCGACTACACTGCGTTCCACTATTCCAATCAACTTCGCATCTGGCCACTCTCATTCAAAGATAAATTTCCCTTGTCCCGTAAATTTCCCACTTGGTCGGAGCTGTGCTGCGTTGCCAATGTGCACGAGCAGTTTTATGTTTACGCGTCAGAACTGCTTGCAGCATGCCATTGTCGCCCGACTAAATCTGGCACCATGTCAGCTTGAGATAATAGCTCTCGTGGATGTGTGTGACGGACCATGCAAGCGAGCTGCTGGCTGGCGAGAATACTTGGCGAGTGTGTTGGTGCGCGATGAGTCGCAAACTTGTATGCAGCTCGTACACGTTGGCCTGCCTCGTTCCAGAAATAAGACGGCCATTTT
Organism: Stratiomys singularior; assembly: GCA_954870665.1. NCBI lineage: Eukaryota > Metazoa > Arthropoda > Insecta > Diptera > Stratiomyidae > Stratiomys > Stratiomys singularior. The sequence continues at coordinate 64,900,828 of OX940881.1, forward strand.
CGATTCGCCGAAGATAATGACAGCCAACATGTATCATTTTTTACGTAGCTGCCCCGTGTTGGCGTTTTTTGCTCGCTTTGTAGTTTGTTTGGCTGCTGGCCCCGCTGTCATGGAAGGAGTGATGTTGGCGGTCATTCTGCTCGGGTCCGTTTTTTGCTTCAGCTCTTCTCGGAGCAACGCGGAAACACGCAGAGAAAAAGTCAGCGTGCAAGGAATGGTGTTTGGTTACTGCGGTGCAACTAGTGCAATTATGCAGTTGAACGCAGGTCACATGGTTCGTTCGGGTAGCGCACTGGCTTTGTTTTCGTTTTGCAGGCTTTACGGATTAGCGTAATATGATATGCTGAGTAACAACTAACGGTGGCTTGCATGCAATCTTCATATGTGGGGAAGCATGTAAACCGAGCGCCTGGTTTGTTGTGCTGAATGCTGTTGTAAATGCACACGGTGCCTGTGCGCGAATTCTGCAGCATTTATTGTAGGATTTAGCTTGGCGAACGAGTCGGCAGTTTTAAATATTAAATTCGGTAAATTCTACAGTTTATGCGGACACTAATGCAGCTCCTAGTAATCCAGAGAAGGTTTATTCTCATTCCTAGGGCGTTCGTCCTGCACTGTCGTGCCTGATTTTGAAATGAATGCTGAGCGGAAAGGCAATTTGTGCTTTTGCAATTTTGACTCTTACTGCGACTCAGATTTGTGTGGATGTCCTCCGAATCAGCGATCCATTTAATACTTTTTGGTTGGTCGGTTGACTCAAGTGTACCTGACACTGGGTACAGGTTTTCAGCTGCACACCTGAAATACGTTAAAGGGTTAGTTGCGTTTTCGCGGAATAAAAGTAAGTTTTCAGGGGGTAACTGCCGGGATAGCATTTACATTATTATTTTCATAAATATTAGTTCCAGCAGAAAGATCTGTCCGTTTTTGAATTGAAAGAAATCAACACAATTTTCGTACATTTAATAATATTCACTGTAGAGTATACTTCCCATCGTTTGTTGTGACATCTTGCCAGCGTGATGGCATCTTGTCAATGCCATTTTTAAAGAATTGTCGTAACTTAAATTATTCGCGGCAAGTATACATATATATATATTTATAAATATACGTTAATATATTTTAGATTATAAATACAAGTCAATATATTTTAGAAGGCGAGCGATGTGTATCGTTCCCTCCGGCGATCTCAACTGATTCCCTATCGTTCTTTCGTCCTTGCTGTCGAGGAGAATCTCCCATCTGGTCGGCAGGCCCGAACTCTTGGTGCAATAAACTTTATTGCTTGGGATTATGATCTCGGCACCGGAAAATTCCCGAAATAACCCTTAGTTATAAAATTCGGGAAAATCAATGCTCACAGAATGATTTATTTTTTGAGGCGAAGAACTCAACTAGTGCTTGGATGACATTGGCTTCAGTTTTGAATTGTAAAAAGTTCTGTAAAGAGAGAAACGAGTGATGATCGGAGGGTGCGATGTCTGAGTTTGGTTGACGTGACAGAATATCCCAGCCTAGCTCTGCGATTTTCTGACGAGTCGCAAAAGCAGCAACATATACACAAGATGCTCTTGTTCAGTTTCGAGTTCGGCTTAGGACTGGAGGTAGCAGGCAGTCCGATCTCGCATCATTTTCTCACGATGTTTTCGTATGTAATTCAAATTCAGACCAGTTGTCATACGATTCAAGAACAGTGCGTTCGTGTATCGAGCAAGCAGAGTGATGCATATGATGACTTGATCATTCAAATTTTTCGCACTTTACTGATGAGCCACCCATTTAGAATATTTATAAACCAATCCTAGCTTCCGAATATGCTCAGAAATGGTTTATTGAGGTGGGCTCAGCTTCTCTGCAATCTCCGATGTTGTCAAAAAGGGACCTTGTTATATCATAATCTTGATAATGTTATCACCGAGCAAAAATGGCCGTCTTGAACGTGGCTTGTCACTAAGGTCGAAATGACTTGCTTCACATTTTTCAAACCATCTTCTGCACGTGCTCTCACAAACTGCATCTGCAACAAAACTTTCGCCAAATTATGACACTTCTGTAGCATTTCTTCTTTGAAGGAATTCGTACAAAATACAGTGGCTTTAATGAACTTCATCGGTACCCATGTTTCCACGATCGCTTCTCACTTAATAATGACATACGATATCTTTGTTTCATTTTTTTAGGAGTGTATGGGTATTTAAATGCAATGATAAAGAGAGATAATCATATGTCCCAAACCAACATGTGCATATGGATTGAAACTTGAAGTGACACCATCGGGCCGAGCTTTCCGGTAGACTTAATGTATGTTTTTTGTTTAAAACTTCATATCGAAATCTTTCGTGCAAACGACTTGTTTAATTGTTCATAGAGCTACAAGTTGTTGTTTGTTTCCTTTTACACTTCAGCTGGTATCGCGGGTCAGAAAAGATTCCCAGGGTCTGAGTTGTAACTCATAGGTTTCTCAAGCTGCAATGAACACACTTGCGCATACTCTGTACTACGGTATTTTGACTTGCATAAGGATTGACATTTGAATTTATGTGAGGAATCACTCCAATTTCTTTTCTATAAGTATAAATATAAATTAACCGTTCCAAATATTTAGTATTAATCAGGACCGATTCTTAGCTTATGGTGGCTTAAATATGAGTGAGCATTTGAACAGTTTGAAAATAACCGGACTCCCTAGCAATCTTTATGTTGAGTGCCTAGTGTGAGCGATGAGGCACTTAACTTTAACCAAACTTCAATCGGACAATGTCCCAATGTAAAGGAATTCTACTATAGAGTTCCGTGGAGAAAGAGAGATTTCCCTTAGCGTGAAGACATCGCTAAGCGATGATTAATGAGGCCTAGTCCGAAGTAATGTGACAAACAGTTCCAGGCTAGGTTCTCGGTGTGACAAGGGAGGTGTTTAGTCGGTAGTCCGGTAGGGGGGGAGTCAGACACTCAGGGCGTAAATAGCCTTCACCTCCCAAACAAAAAAAAATAAAATATAGAGTACGGGGTGAATGGAGTTAGTGTGATTTAGTACTTTGACTCTTTCTTCTCTGTGAGCACAGTTTGATACTGTTGCACATTCTTAATTCTACTGTATTATTTGGTGCATACCTGGGCATCTCAAATTTTCTTCATTCCGAATGTTTCTCAGGAACGCCAGGGTACTGTTTTCGTGGTTGTCTTTTGTGTTGAAAAGCTTTAGAACCTTGTCTATTGTTTCTGTTTTAAGGTCTTTGTATATGTCCTTATTACTGATGTGCAATGGAAATCCCAAGATTCATTTTAATCACTCGGTTCTGGAAGGATGAGCGCTATTTTGTTGGTCTTTGTCACCTTGTAGAAAGCTGAACTACTTTATAGTAGCGTCAGTCTGTTTATAAATTAGCACCCTGTTACTCAAGCTAAGTTTTATTCAATTATGGGCTTGTTGTCGATTGTGGTTGTCTGTGGAGCTTGTCGTCTCTTCCGACTAATAAATTTGGCTTGCGGCTTTTCTGGGTTGATTTTGATTTCCCATCTGCGAAAATGATCTATGGTAGTGTAACTTTGAAATTATGACTTTTGTTTGACGACATGTAGTGAAGAGACAGTTGTCATTAGGATACAGTGACATTTTTAATGTTGGGGGCATGTTGGGAAGATCTGCTATGCAAATATTATAGAGGACCTGTGAGATGGAACTCCAGCTTCAATGGGTCGCAGAGTTGATAGATTGTAGCCGATTTTGACAGCTGTAGTGGCAGGCTGAGTTCATGCATTTTGAATATAAGCCTTTCATGCTAGACTTTATCAAAGACTCTGGCTACGTCAAACATAGCCAGCACTTCTGCTATTCTGCGCCCTAGATCTGTTCTGTTTGCCAGACCACCGGTGGTTTCGAAGGGTTTAGGTGCTCCAAAGTCATTGGCATGGAAGTGCCATCCGTCTGTTTGGAGCTTTATGTAGAAATCACAAAAATTTCAACGAAATCAATTCGCACTTTCATAACCGTGGCTTCCATCTTTTGGAGGTGGGATGTTTTGATAACATTATGAGTGACATTTCGCCTCACGAGCTGCGTCACCATTCTGCCCGTTAGTTTATCATTATTATATAAAATGTAGTCAGGGAGACAGAGTCGGTTTCCCGGCTTCAAAAACGTCTCTTGGGTGAGTATTATGTCGAGTTTATGTTCGATTACAAATTCTTTCAACTTACCAGAGTTCCAAATTAGGGAACTCACAATCCACGTGAGCATGAAGATGTGACCCATTGATGTCACCGTTTTTTTCGTTTGCAGCGTTTTGCGTGGCGGTGTGCATCGTTTGGATCATGTTTGCCATCATTTTCTGCATCTTGCTTTGGAATTGTGTTTGAATTATAGTAAACATTAATCCCTTATCTGGGCTGTTTGTGTTTGGTACTGGTTTTATGGAGGGGGATGGCTTAGGTGGTAGGGTGCCTGTTTATTGTCGGAGTGTTGGGTACAACTAGAATGCCAAGATCCACTCTTTTGTGTTAGGTGTACGATATGTTAATCCTCTTCATTATGGACAGTACTTCGGACCACTTGCCTGGTTCTCTGATTATAATAGGAAACTCTAATTATAATAGGTCTCTGGAATGGAATGGAATCACTGGACTGGAATCGTTGCTATATTCTATTTCTGTTTTTTTCAGATTCGTATTTGCTGATCTCGTGTTGAGTTCTTCGTTAGCACGCCTCTACTCGGCCGGATCAGCATTTATCTTAGCCAACTAATTGGATAAAGTGCTGATTTTCTCTAACGCGAAGTCGAATTTTGTGGTTATTTTGTTTTGCTGGCCGAATAGTTTTGCTTCCCTCCAGCAATATCGGGCCCAAATATTAAGTTATCCGCCAAAAAAACTTATGAATGAATATCGAGAGTTTAAGCGTCTACTTCTACTTAGTATAATTCCTACAAGCATTGTCTAATTGTTAGTTGTATAATATATATCAAACTGACTATGTTATAACTACTCATATTATTAAGGTAATTAGTCTCACTCACAAACTTTAAAAATAAACAATTTTTTATTGTATTTACATATTTTGAAAGAATAATATCGTGTGAAAATTTCAGATCTCTTGCTTTAAAATAAAGTAAGTATAGTTGCTTTAAAGTAAGTTTAAAGTAAGTATAGAGATAGTCTTCCCTTTCTACTCTTATGCTGTGAAGATCAAGGCACATATACGTATATAAATGCATATATGTTTTGGCATTGTATAGCTATGTAAGAAAAGGAGGTAAGTGTTTGAAGTACAAAGATATGTTGAACAAATTATCGAATCTGTAGTCAAATCGGAAAATGGGTGAAAAACAATCTATAAAGGTGGTTTTTTAAACCAATGCGGGTACCAAAAATTAAAGTATCAAAATGAAGAACGCAATTTTAAACACCCAGCACAATTTGACAAAGATAACCAGTTTAGTTTTTTTTGTCAGATAACTAGTGCTGGAATCACGTTGACCAGAAACTCACCTGAAATTGAAGGTGTTAACTTCGTTGATAAAAATCATAATATGTGAAATAAAATTGAAATCTATTTTACTCCGTTCACTATGCGAATAAATATATTCAAAAATATTGAATCGATTCTGTATTTTATTCTTATTTTTAAATATCCTAAAAATACCTTCAAAATTCGGCCGAAACATGGGATTAATACCTTAATAACTCGTACCTCCTATACTACGAAACATCTCGCGAGGCTACTAATTCTTAGAATTGAATCAGCCGGATTTACTTTTCAAGCGTTGGAGACGTGCTGGCGTGCAACCTCCTTGAGGAGAAGAGTCTACCCGTAACACTGCTGGTCAGCCTTTCTTCACCTCAGTGAAGAATAATCAAACTTTTTCCCAAATAAGGAATTGAATCAAGTGCAATAAGATTGTTAAAATGGCTGAATGCTAAAATGGCTTCCAGGAACATGCTGCAAAACGGTTCTTAACCTTACCCAGAACTTTTTTCACATGTTATCATTGTCTATGCAGGCGAGACTAGATGATCGCGGTTGATCATGCAGTTTTCAGTGCGTACACTTTATCCGTATACCGTTTAGATTAAAGTCTAAATTTATCTTCGGAGAATATAGTTGTGAACCACTTTAAATGTGGAAACTGAAGATGGAATGCATCTTACACGCATTGTTTTTGGAAACCCACCCGAATAAAAACATTTTGTGATGGAACGCATCCGATAGGCACGCACGCGGAGAGAGATCCGGGAGTGATCCCGACTGGGAGCTCAGTGAGTGGGTTCGTGTACGTCAAACATGAAGCTGAGTGGAAGGAAAACAGCCGAGAGAAAATTAGCGCGGTCGTGTTTGGTCGCTGATAAAGTGTGAATTTGTCCTACTTACAGGTAAATCGGAATCCTGTGAAGTTGTGAAGCCTGCAGAAGCCCCAGAGAAGGTACTCGACTGCAGTTTCCCGTGCACACACAATTTTCGCTACGAAAGGTACAAAAGTGTAAGGCAGGGAGGAGAGGAAGTTCGATTCTTCATTCACCATTTCTCCGTGTCCAGCAAGACGCAACGATCTTGGATGGTGTGGATTGCTGGCACAGGTGGCCAGCATTAGTTCTTTGAAATTGTAGGGAAAGTGTGACACTAGACGAAGCAAAGCCTCTCCGAGTTGGGTATACGCTGCGTCATCCGCCGTGCATCGATTTGATGAAAAAGTGACATGTGCATCTCGTCTTACGTAAAGTGAAAGAAAAAAAAACCATATTGGAAGTTGCATATGTGTGTCGGCCTCAGGAAAACGCGTCTGCAAGCATTGATTGGTTAGACATTGAGGAACGATTAATTTTGCGAAGATGGCGAATACTCGTCGACTACTCGTCCTCCACAATTGGATTATAAAAACAAATTAGCTGAGCGAATTCGAGCTGAATTGGGTTACGTACAAAGAATTTGGGGAGAGGAACCTATGAAAGGGTTTCATTCATGAAGATATAATGAAATTTCTTTGTTTGTATCTATATTCTCTACTGTGATCAATTGAAAATGAAAAGATTTTGCCTTTCAATGGGTAAGTAAAGGAATGAAAAGAGCAGCTCTATAAAATAATTCTCGCATAAATCTTCGCATTTCCCGCATCGTGGTATCCTTCCCTTTTCGGGGAAGTCACCAGGATTTTTATCTGTTATAGTCTGCGTAAATTAGGTTAGCTTTCTGATTGGTACATCGCACAATAACATCTACAATCTTGGGCATCATTCTGCTTCCAATATTTCAGCTTTGAATAAAGCTGCGGAGTTTTTATACGATCCTTCCTTTGGCGAAAAAAGTTCTCACGTGTGTTTTATGTTGACTTTCTTGTGTTTAACTTCAGTTTGCACTCATATTACCCTTTGTCTTTGACCACATAAGCAGTGCTAGTTACGTCTGAAAAATATTACTTTATCAAAACAAATTAGGGTATAAAAATTGTAGCGTAGTTGTAGACAATAATATGCCAGATAATACAAATCTAAATACCTCTGATGTCGATGCTGATGTGGACCCTGCTTCAATGTCTATGTCGGCATCTTCTCTACTTTCTTAAGAGTCTACCTCATCTGCGTGCTTTTTGACGCTTCTCCGTAAACAGAGGAGAAGCAGAAGGGGTCAACATCGTCGCCAGCGGGGAACCAGTCTTAATCTTCGTAGTCAGATGGAGCTAGGCTTTAATTTGCAGAGTCACCTAAAAGGATTATGCGCCATAGTCAACTTTGGTCATCATCGAAATAAAGGGTGTAGATATGTTTGAAAAAGCAAAATATACACGAATTCGTGGATTATTTTTCCTGCCTTACCTACCAAACTCGGCTCTTGATAATTCTTCCATTATTCTGAATCAATTTTATTCTTCAAACGTGTATATAACTCATAACTACAGCACACATCCTGTTTTGGACAGTTACGTAGGCTAGAGAATGGAAAATTTCTAAAGTCCAAGTTCTCTATCGACGAGTTACTCCTCCATCTGTACATACTGTTCAAGATAACGAACATAAAATTGGATCAGTTTTATGCATGTTAAGAATCACATCCTTCCGTACTGTTTTTGGACATGTAAATGAGTGGACAGGGTGGTAGTAGTGACTGACAATGGTGAGCATTGGCAACTATCTTTATAAATTTGTTAATGTTAATGTTAATGACACGTTGTTACAGAGATGCCACTTTCCGGGACACAGCGAGAGCCAGAGAGCCCGTTTGTGCATTCCACGCTTTGGTTTCGAAAAATGTAGAAAGATCGCCAGTCGATCAATAAAATTCTAGTACAATATGGATTTTAATACTATTTTTATTTGAGAAATATTAGTTTCTTAGTTTATTTGCCATACTCCTAAGAAAAGTTTTTTTATTCTTATTCAAAATAATTTTGTTTTTCCTTCTTTATATTTTCCAATTAAAGGACATAATAAATGGGTAGAGACCTTGAATTTGTATACTAAGGCTGGCGAATGAAATTACAATTGTTTCTGTTGAAGCTGTATTTTTCTTTTAATTTTAAATATGCTATTTAGTCTCTCTTCAGAAAATATTTGTTTTTCATAATGAAAATAGCTTGCGTTTAAAACAATTTTCATTCAAATAAGTTAGCTAAGAGCAAAAACTTTGAATTCCTATCATCCATGCAATTTTGTTTTCCATAGAAATAACAAACAGACAAGAAGAGAGAGCGAGAGCGAGAGAGAGAGAGACATTGGGACTGTGAATGTACGAGAAAAAATGATATAAACAAAATGTTTATCTTTACTATGTATACGTTGAGCAAACATTCCACTCATTCGCAGTGCCTGGAGGAAAAAACCATTAACAAATAACTTAGGGGAGATCAACCCTCACAATATGAAAGAAGTTGCTCAAATGGCTGCTCTTTCATATTAAATGGAGCATAATAAAAAAGAATTACAGAAATACCATGACAGTTTGCAGGATAATAAGGATTTATTGAACGGTCCTGAAAGCAAAAAGAGAGGCTGATATTTATAAGCATCGAATTCTTTTTACTCATTCCATGGAAATGAGCAAAATCATTTTCGGAGCCAGAGGAAGTATTCGTTAGTTTTCATCAATGTTTTTCGACATGTTTGCCACTTATAGATGTCCGGGCAGACATCCTTTCGATTCAACTTCAATTTCCGCTTCGTTCTATTGGAATTAGGAATACTGAGAGAAGGTCGTTTATTGCTTAGGAATATAAACAATTTAAACAAATTCCGAGAAAATATAAATTGAATCAAGCAGAATAGCAGCATGAACAGTTGTTATGTGACGTAATTTCTTCTTATTCAATTGCAGGACTTTTTTTTATTCATACTAACGTATGCAATTAGATTTGGAAATATAAGAGCATGTTTTCGTTCGGCATCCTGTCGTTTTTAGAGTCCTAGTTGGAGAATTTTTATTTCAAAACTTTTTACTACAGCCTACTTACTATTGAATGATTGCATAAGTAAGTGCCCAATTTAAAAATAATTATGAATAAGTTTTGATTTCAAGGACTACGGCTTTATTTATCATTTATATGGTCTAAATTCTCTTCTACAATTGGTTTCCCCCGACCTCCGAACAATTCGATTAGATCTTTCAAGTAAGGACTTGGGTTTCCATGAAAATAGCCAGTAAAGTCCTTGGTTTCCTTGGTTTTAATATTTCCGTCATTCTGTAGGAAACCTTCAAGTGCCGGAAATCTGCAGGAGTAATACTGGGCGACCGTATTATCGTGGTGAAAAATAGTTTCCTCCAGATTGGTCGAAATTGAATGTTTTCATCAAAATTCTGCGACTTCATCGGGAGTTTTCCAGTTTCTCCTTCGCTGTAAATTATTGAACGGAAATTAAGTCTCTTCACCCATTAACATTTTATCTTAAAAGAAGTCTCCTTCATAATGTCTGAGAACAGAAATTATGAAATACATCCAGTGGCGGCCAAAAGTCTACATACAGGACCTTATACTGAGTTTCTGAGTGATTCGAAGCTTTAATAAAGAACACCATTGATGCGATTTTTTTCATTATCGAATTTAAATATTATTTAAATACAAAAACAAAAACTTTTCATAACAAACTTGAAAAGAAAATCATAAAAACGAAAAAAATGACGTGACAAAAGTCTGCGTACAGTCAATTTGTTTGTACAAATGTTAGCATAATTTTTCTAAATATTATTTGTGTTAGTATTTTGTTGGGCCACTTTGAGCATCAAGTACTGCTTGCAGTCTTCGAGGCATAGAGGCGACTAAATTACTGGTTTCCTACGACGTTATTTTCTCCCATTCTGCTGGGAGTGCATCCTTCAGCAAATCCTTGTTTTTTATGGAGTACTTTCGTATTTTCCGCTCAAGAAGCTCCCATACATGCTCTACCGGATTTAAATCCGGGCGTACGGGAAGATGATTAAGCTGTCTGGGAGCGTAATATAACAACCAATCCCTACCGATATGAGCTGTGTACTTTGGATCGTTGTCTTGTTGAAAAATCCAACTCCTTCCAAGGCACAACTTCTTCACGGATGGCTGTAAATGTTGTTCCAACAAGCTTTTATAGTTATTGAAAAATACGCAATTTTCCTTTAAACCATATGGTTTAAAGGAAAATTGCGTATTTTTCAATAACTATCGAAACCAACCATAGCAAAGCAGTCCAAACAACTTAATACAAGCTTTTATATACAAAGCGATCCATGGTGGATTGAATATATGATAATCTTCCGACTCCAGATGCAGTTATGGCTCCCCAAACCATGAAATTGCCTCCACCATGCTTGACTGTAGGTACCAAGGTTTTGGCATCTAAGGCAGTGTTGTCCTTACTCTAGATTTTGGCGCTACCATCAAATCCAAAAATGTTAAATTTGGATTCATCAGTAAAAAAAACTTGCTTCCAAAGATCTATGCCCTTGTTAATATGAGCCTTTGCGAATTCTAGGCGTAGAAGTCGGTTTTTAGCTAATATTATTGGTTTTTTACGGGGAGTTCTGCTTTGCATTCAACTCCCGCCTAATAGTCCTTGGATGCACAATCTTTTTACTCAACCTGGCGATATGTTTCGCTAAATTTGCAGTACTTGATTTGGGATTTTTGCCTACTTCATTTAAATTTATACTGAGGTCTCTCCCAGAAAGTTTTTTCGGTCGATCAGTTCGTGGTTTGTTCTAAATAGAACCGGTGTTTTCAAAGTTTTTTATTATTGTTTGCACTGAACTTCGTTTTAACTTTAATAGTTTTGCTATTTCACTCACGACTTATTGTCTTTTCTATATTGAACAACCTTTTTCCGCTCATCACTGCAAATTTCTTTTCCGGACAGCATTTTTTCGACCTTACACTTCAAAACTAGCGTAAAACTATAAAAGCGTTGCAGCTGCACTTCCACAACAAATAAACGATTAGGTTCTTACAAAAATGCTATTATATTTCTTAGTACACTGACTGTACGTAGACTTTTGTCACGTCATTTTTTACGTTTTTATGAATTTCTTTTTAAGTTTGTTATGAAAAGTTTTGGTTTTTTATAAATATAATTTCGATAGCGAAAAAAATCGCATCAATGGTTTTTTGATTAAAGCTGTCAATCACTCAGAAACTCAGTATAAGGTGCTGTATGTAGACTTTTGGCCACCACTGTATATATGATCAAGTTTCTTTCAGTTCAGAAACGCGGAAACCGTTTATCCAACTTGGAGCCGGAATCAGGCTTATTTCAATGACAAAACGTGATTCAATTGTCGACTTTCAACATCTACGCCATCTTCTCGATATCCGTCCATCAAACGTCCATAATTTACGTAATCACCAATTAGCGTTCATTGCGGGTTATATTTTCCCGAATATTCAACTAATTCGATCAAATCGTTTGTTAAATGTTCGGAGACTATTTGACACTCCAATATACACAGTATGAGTGTTTTTTGTTCGGTTGCAGCATTCACGTCTTTCAGAAATTTATATAAGATCGCAAATGTACTTTTTCACTTTCCGTTAAATACCCTTTTGCGTACAAATCGACTTATCCAAACGACGCCTGATGCTAAACTGGTCCAAGCAACTGTCATACATTCTGTTTTAGTGCATGCAACTTAATTACAGAAAAATACCATTCAAGCTCAGGCTTATGCAATCAAACAATATAGAATACTTTCAAATGGTAAAAACGAACTCTATCAGTAATAATTATAATATGGAAGAGCTTAAAGTTATAGTTTTTAATTTGAAGTATATTATTTTCAAATTTAAGCTAGCCCGAGGAAGAAAAATTTCCAAATAATTGTATTTCCATTTCAAATCAAGGTACTGAAATTAAATGATAAAATTCGCCTACAAGTGTCTAAAACTGATTGGATCTAATTCCTTCTAATTCCTTCACGATAAGAAATAGGTTGGTTCCGCGTCTACCAGCAAGAAAATTGGAATAACCACATTGTACACTGGTATTGTGCGTTCCCAGGGACAACAAAGGACTCTTGAAGATTCAGACTTACAAAAGTTTGAAAGCCTGAGGGTACTTGCTTACCCAAAAGGCATATCCTTTATACGACCAATATGTATCCTTTAAAATCCCAATTGGTTGAAGAATTGGGAAAAACTAATAAAAATCAATAAAACAAATTTCTCTAACTTGCTACTTATTAAAACCTGTAAAAAGATACGTATGGTCTCCATACAGCCGCTGTAGATTCTCGAAAGTCTGAGGATTCAAGTAAGATGAAGTTCCTGGATTGAAACAGCTTCCAAATAGGAGCACTCTCGAAATATTAGCAAATATCAATTCATGGAAATGTCGAGGCAGCTAAGGGAGGTAATCGACTCCTAAATGCGCATTCATACGTACTTTATATGTTCTCTGGTTCGGAACAACGCCACAGTCTTACACCAAAAGCCAAAACGATACTACCAAAAAGCCAACTGATCAATTCGAAGACGGGGTAGTCATCGTAAGATAGATGTTGTGCTAAATATGTTTCCAGAATTGAGGTTCACGTACCTGAAACCCAATAATACTCCTTATGGTAGCATCTCAAAAAGCTCGCCCTAATGCTTCCAAATCAGAGCCTATTTCAACTATAATATTTTGACTGGACAGCAGGGTACCACTCTCCGTCAAGTTTATTGCCTCGTTATCTAGAACCTGCAATAGGGAACATGATTTTTCCTTCAGACTTGTCACATAAAATTTTGTTTAAAAGTTTGTGATTTGGATTCATGATTGCTGCCTTATCGCAAGTTGGGAAAAACGGGATGGGATAAAGTGACATAAGTATACGAAGGATCATTGCGCAAAAAGTATCATATAAAAAGTGATGTGGTTGTCCCGAAAATGAAAAAGAACTTTGTTTTAACTTAGTATAAATATTCCCAAAAAGGCTTTGTAACATCAGATGTCAAATGTCAAAATTAGAACAAAAACATAGCAATTTGGAATGGAAAATGAAAAAATAAAGGATGGTGAAAATCTGTCGTAAAAAAACTCAAGGCAAGCCTATCATCAGGTTTTCAATCCTTGGAGCGATCCTTTGTAAAGATTGGAATTGGAGCTCTGAAGCGCTCGGCTACTTTTTCAGAGCTGAACGATACCCAATTAACTTATAATTTATGGTCAAGTGGCTGCTTCAAAAAAATGTCCGGTGCACACTATCGACGTTCATCAATAATGTGCTGATCAAAAGAAAACTTTTCGAAATGTCGGCGTACTTGGAGACCACTTGGAAAAATTAGGAGATCTCCGCCTCCATAATCTAGTTGCAGAGATGCTGGAATCGGTAAACAAATGAAACCAGGTATTGTATTCGCCCGATCGATTATTCCAACAAAAAAGGCAGAGTTGGAGGGTAAGGGCGAGAGGTCTTCTCTCTGACAATTCTCATCTTTATTCGCTATCTGGTGGAGACTGGATTCCTGTGACCAGAAGTCGTCATAAGTTACCGTAAGCGCCGGAGAACTGGGAAACCTAATCGAGAAGCTCTGTAAAAACCATGCTTGTCTTTCGGGTCACAGGAAAACTTATATGATTCACGAGATTGAATACGTTTCATTAAAACTAAAACTGTAATTTGTGCTCTGTCAATTTTGTACAGGTAGGATCGAAAACAACCGTGCCCGCTTAAGAGCTGGGTCAAGTAGAAATCGGTCTCACCATGCACTCGACTGAACCATGGCCTCAGGTCAGGGATCAGACGTGCAGTCCACCTTCCCCTTATTTCTTGCTCCCAGGACTGTTGCCAATCGCTGAGAGAGCGACGTCTCTCTTCCTTGGTGATCTCTTCTCTTCGATCTTCACCTCTGCGCAGGTAAATACTTCTGCGCTCTCTCGCAAGGAGGGTGATGGGTATCACCCCTACGATTACCAGCACTGCCGCCCGGGAGACCGTTCGGTATGCGCATGCGATTCGCAATGCTCCTTGTCTCTGCACCTGTGCCAACCGCTTCCGGTGTAACTCCTTGCTGAGAGCGTCGCCCCACAGTTCTGATCCGTAGAGTAGAAGCGACTGCACAACGATCATTAAGAGCCGTCATCTTGATGTGGTGGGCCCCCCTATGTTGGCCATTAATCGGGTGAATGGCGTCACACGCGCTGCAGCCTTGTCTGCTACTGCCCTGATTTGTTGGGAAAAACTCATCTTCGAGTCTATCAGGACGCCCAGGTACTTTACTGCTGATTTCGATTCGACCAGCTCGTCCCCTATACTGATAGGCCGTATTCTGGGGATTCTCTTCTTCGTTAGGATGACCACTTCGGTTTTTTTCCAGTGCCAGCTTTAATCCGTGAGCGGTCATCCAGTCCATTACCCTCCGCATTAACGTATTGAGTCTGAGCTGCGCATTTTCTACTGTGCGTGCAGCGACCAGCGTCGCGACATCGTCCGCATAGCCGATCAAACGTGACTCTTCCGGCAGTTCAAGCTGCAGGAGTCCATCGTAGGAGATGTTCCACAGGTCCGGGCCAAGAATAGAGTCCTGAGCGACACCTGAAGTAAGATTTGTACTTCGCCTACCCTCCTTCGAGTCGTAAAGTAGGCTGCGGTCCTTCAAATAGTTCCTGAGAATCTGCATTAGGTACACTGGTACTTGAAAACGATTTTCTAGCGCTTCCAGAATATCCACCCATCTAGCGCTGTTAAATGCATTTCGTACATCCAGAGTCACCAGCAGGACGACCCGTCGTGTGGAAATACTGTGAGACTCCGCACGTTGGACCGCGCTCACTACTTCTCCAATTGCATAGATTGTGGAGCGGCCAGCTCTGAAGCCATACTGCCGTGGAGATAGATCCCCGGCAATACGAATCACGTCAGCGAGTCTTCCCCTGATAAGTTTATCAAAAACTTTTCCGACCGTGTCAAGCATACACAGTGGGCGGTATGCAGCTGACGACTCGGGATCCCCTTTTCCCTTGGTAATGAGCACAAGTCTCGCTACCTTCCAGCACTCCGGGAACAGTCCTTCGCGCAGGCATGCGTTGAACATGCGGAGGAGCAGGTCAGGGGAAAAGTGGAAGACCATTTGTAGCACCTCTGCTGGAATCCCATCTGGTCCTGGAGCCTTTCTGGCCTTCATAGACAAGACTGCTTTCTCCAATTCCATCTTCGTGAAAAATGGAATTTCCATTGGTGTTTCATAGTGAACGGCTTCAACGATGGCGAAATGGATGGATGGCGGGATGGATGGGATGGGATGGATGGATGGATGAGATGGACGGACCTGCTCTTCCGTTAAGGACTTTTAAAGCTAAATTCAAGTTTTGCATCAGCAATGCTTCTGTCTAAATATAAATTTATCCTGGGGTATTTTGGGATCTTCGACCCATATGGATTGCATCTGTATTTATTATGGTTCTATGTTTTCATTGTTGGCGATCAGCCATGATGTATGCCGCGCATTCAGGTCACCGCCAAGAAAATAATACCGATACAACCTAGTCATTTCAAGTATTTCAAACAAAGGCTTAAGCTCCTTTTTGAACTTGATAACGTTTCTACCAGTTGCATAAACGGAAGACCAGTTGCAACGAAGAGGTTATCGCATTCTTGTTTTGTCCTGGGAACGTTCCGTTAATTATTTAATTAATATTGTTTCCCAGTTTTAAATGCTGATGGAAAAATATTTAATTTCTGGTGCAGCTTCGTTGAGCTTTGGTAGAAGATTGATCGTGTTCTTTCCACAGTACAGACTCCTCAACGAAGAGGTCTGATTTTTTCACTTTTTGGGGTGAAGGTGAAGTGTGGTACCTCCTCAAAATTCAGCGCGTCTTTAGCTAACTTGAAACAAAAATTTTTTACAGGAGCGATTTAAAAATACGTCTGCATGTAATGAATGCTAGACGTAGCCTCTAGTCCCGACACAGTCTGCGTTTCATGATCGTGTTATCTTAATAATTTTCTTCTTTCCTTTTATGTATTCAAATCCATGATGCCTAAACAGACAAGCAGAAGGAACTGAAATCCAGTCGTTTCAAATGCGGAATACGTAAAAGTGAGGAAAATAATCAAGGCGATCCAGATACAAACAATACAATCTCTTCAATCGTCGAAACGCTGATGGACGAATACCGCGGAACCAAAGTAAGAAAAATTGAGACCAGGGTTCCAAAAAAGCGCGCGTCGTATTTTAACAAAGGATCCAGACAATTGAAAGTTGATAGGGTGCGTTTATTGACGCTAGAAAATTTCCAAAGAGAAGTGACCTTGCAGAATCAATCAGAACAGGATGCTATTTTGGTTTACAGCCAACTACGCATTAAATTGCCACGACATACATCAGTACCTTCTTTATTTTGATTGATATTTAAGGTATACAGCATACTTACTTTTGTGACTTTAATTACCATTAGTTATGTTAACTATAATGAAAATTGCATTTTTCCTGTTTTCGGAAATGGCATTCATTTTGAAAATTCTTTCATTGTGAATGCCAGAGGATCAAAGGATTGACGTTGTAGAGTGCAATCAGTCAGTTATTTTACGCAATGATTTAAGCATTGTCTTTTATGCGGCTAAGGATCCATTAACTGTAGTCCATCCAGAGCGACGTCGCTATAAAATTCACTATTCTTCTTTATTCCCAAGCCTCCAGGCATTCTCGCACAATGGTTCCATGAACATTTTCCTTTACATTCGATAAATTTCATTAAGTTTCTATTCCGAACAGAGAACAAGAAACTTTTGTTGCTCGTTTCTTCAACCCGGTTGCCTTTCATAACAAGCATTTTCTTCAACATCAATTGTTTTTGCCAAGGCGTGGCATGCCAATTGGATTTGCCGTAAAATATCCATTTTGCCTAACTTTCCATATTTCTTTGGTACCATTACGATCCAGGCTATTGGCAAGGAAAATTATTTCTGCGAAATATATTCAAGCCGTTCCTTATTCATGAAATTACGACTGAATTTCGGTCCAGCAATCGAATTAATTATCCACGTGTGCGAATGTACTTGTATTACATAAGGATTTAATTACAACCAAATTGATAAGATCGTAACAGTTAGCAACTCGCATTGTTCCACTAACTTTTTCCTCAACTCTCAAATTAGCTTTTATTGTTGTCAACCTTTCAATTATGTCAACGAAAGTTAAAGAAGTAATTGGCGTGTTCCTTGCCCTCCTTCAATTGTAATTCAAATTTTTTCGTCATGTCATAAAAAGAGCGGAGCAGTACAAGAGTGTCACGAATCGAGGACGAATGGTCGTCCTTTGCCTCTCGTCGTCTACCAACTCGACTGTGGGCTGGAATAACAAAATAGCGAGGAATAACCCCACGAGTGCGCACCAAATAAACAGCAGCAGCATCAAGGACGAGGGTTGCTGGAATTCAGCGCCATCATAACACACGGAGTGGGCTTTGCATTAAAGGGGATGTACCGAGCGATGCAGCCCCTGGCATGAAGACGTCTTTAAAGGGATGCTATAAGTTAAAGTGCGCTGGGACGTTTCGGCTGGTTTCCTGGGAATCGTGGCTTGAAGCTCGGACTTGCCGCTCTTAGGTCGCCAGTGGATGCTATTTGTGAAGTTCCCAGACACGTGGAACCGCACACATAAAAGCTTCAATGCGTCACATAAAGTTTGAGATATTTGTGGGGTTGTTATTGGCCGTGAAGAGAAAAAGTAATTCGACGCTGGTACAAGGTCGCACAGTGATTTGGGTGTGTTACGTATTTTGTCCATGCTTCTGTTTTTGACAACTCGTAAGCTCAGCACCGCAGAGTTACTTCGCATCCTTGGGATAATCCTGACATAGATTAAGTTCTGTATATTGTTATAATTACTGTTCTGAGTGTGATAAATATGGGAGTGAGGCGTTGAACGGAGTTCTTCAAGCTCTGTTGTAAGGGTGTGTCATTCGAGTGGGTTTTGATTTCCATGTGAACGGGCAAGGACGCAGACTTTCTACTATTTTATCATCTCATTTTCAGTTCCGATGGTAGTGAGTTGAAGGTCATCACTAGCTACTGGAACTTATCTAATTTGGTTTCGTTACGACGATTTCGAGGAGAGTTTCTGAATTTCCAGCACCCATAAAATTTGCAAGGATGAGAAAGTGGAAGTGTGTTTTCTTTTTAGTGATTTGTTGTGGGTGACAGTTTGAGAGTTTTCTGCAGTCTATGGATCTTCGAAACAGATCCCGTATGGCTTCCTGCGAATCGTTAACAACAGATAGTAGTATCATGGTTTCATTTTGTTCCGAGGCTATTCTGTCGGCTTTGGATGGAAGAATATTATTTCTAATTTTCTGAGTCCATAAAAAAACTTGCTGGAAATTCGAAGAAACCATAAGCTTTATGTGAGATCAATTTAATATAGAAACTGCTCACAACAAACGAGCACTTATGGGTAGGATTTTCATTAACTTTTAAGAAAATTTTAAGCGGAATTTAATCTGATATTCAAGGATATTCGTGTATATATGATACGGATAAGTTCGCTCTTCTATCATCGATAGTGCTCCTTCTGACTGGATAAAGTAACTTAAAAGAAAGCTTATGCAGTGTTAATGAAATGATTTTTCTATTGAAGTGTTCACTTTGTCTTAAACAAAGAATTTTAGAAGAAGAAGAATATTTATGTCGAGGTTGTGCGTGTAGCAAAATTATCCTGGGCTTCAAAAGATAAAACGTAAAAAGTATTCCAAAACCAAACACTGATTTATTGATTTCAGAACCATTCCCGAATGTCTCGGTTACTCGAGGTGAAAAAATGCGCATTGTGATATTATAAACTTGAAAATGAAATGGCTTGTAAGAATACAAAATTTTTAAAATATAACACGTACACGATGTAGTAACATTTTTGACGCGCATACCGATCGGTCAACACTAGCATGCTGGCGATTTTTTTAATTTTAATGGGTCCTTGCATGCGTTAGCGTCCTACTATCATTAATACAGATGCACTTAATTTCATGCGACGGTCTGTTATTACGGGATACGACAAGTGACAATAATATACCAATAACAATATACCAACTCCTTATCGCATAAACTAGCATTTCTTTGTAGTCCGTTCGTACGATACTCTTGGACTTGCCACTAAATACCTTTGCTTCTAAATTGAGAAGCTAGCATAGATCCGTTTGACATAACACTGCGGACTAAGTCTCATGTTCTTTGCCTAAATACGGCTTGGGCGGACGGAAGGAATACCTTCTCTAGCGGGAATAAAAGGAAAAGAAGGAAGTGCAAGATAAGAAACCTCACCATCGCCGACGGAACCTGACGATCCAGCATTCCTTTTTTAACTGTCAAGATCGCTCTCGGAGTTCCATTTGAAAATAGTTGTAAGCATTTCTCTGATAGCAGTTTCTGGGAAGAACTCGACATCCATCTCCCAAAACAGGAGACCATGACCTGCCAATCTTGTGCAGGTTAGATCGGAAACATCCATGCCCGGGCAATAGCTGGATCAAGTAGAAATGTGTCTGATTATGCAATCGATGCTCAGTTTAGGCATTAAAAATGCAGCCCACCTACCCTTTGTGTCGCGCTCCCAGGATTGTTGCTAAAGTGTAAAGTGTTGTTTCTTTCGTGTAACCTGTTTAATTTTGTTTTCTCTTTTGCGCTCTCTATCAAGCACGCTCATGGGTTTTGCCTCCTTTACCTTATTTCTGTCCCACAAGGAAGAACAGAAACCACTGCGCTCATAAGATGTCGTCGGCTTGATGCGGTGGGCCCCTCTCTGTTGGCGACTAACCAAGCGAGTTTTATATGAAGTCATGATTTGTTCGGAAAAACTCACTTTCGCCCACTTTGCCCATTTAGGATGTATGATTTAGTCGGTCTGCTTAAAAAATTGATAATATTTCCGGACTCTATAAAGGCTATGACATGCAATTTTGTGGTCTAAATCTTAAAGCGAAGGGGACTCAGCCTATCACCCTGTGAGATGCCATTTATGATCTCTGTTTTAGTCTTATCTAGAAGAACCTGGATCTGGTTGGGTATGTTGAGTTTTAGTAGGGCTTCTCTTATGTTATCCTGATCTACTTTTTCGAAGGCGTTAGTGTTGCCAATTATGATAGCTACTTTAAAAGGCGTGTGATTTTCTTGGTCAGTTTCTAAAAGAGTGTTTTATGGCTGCTTATGGTTGATTTGTTCTTTGTCTAAGCGAAGCACTGAGATGCTAAGGTATTCATCTCATATATGAGCTTACACATTCTGTCCTGTATTAGTTTATTAATTTTTTTATAGAGCGCTTATAAGTTGTATGGTGCTAAAATTGCTGAGGCCAAAAAATCATTTGTTAGCTTTGGGAAGAGGTACAATCCTGATGTGTCCGTCTGCCTTGGGGATCTGACCTTTTGCTACCGCATTATTAATGGTTCCGAGCAGACGGCCCTGATGATGCTAGAAAGGGGATTTTATGATTTCAATATTATCAAGTCCAGGCGCTTCCCTGGTCTAAATGCTAGATTTTATTGACGGAAACTATGAGATGCGGTTGCGAAACTGGTCTTGGATTCTGTTTCTATTTTATGTGATTTAAAGAGTGATTGGCCTGTTCCTGATTGAAGAAGGTTTGGATTAGAGTTTGATTTTG
Organism: Stratiomys singularior; assembly: GCA_954870665.1. NCBI lineage: Eukaryota > Metazoa > Arthropoda > Insecta > Diptera > Stratiomyidae > Stratiomys > Stratiomys singularior. The sequence goes on from OX940881.1 coordinate 64,921,851, forward strand.
TTTATGAAGTTCCAATTTTGAATGTTATCTGACTCACCGAATCCCTGCATTTAGGTCTACCAGCATTTCTGTCTCACTGTCCCACCGTCTTACAGTCTCACAGTACTTATCATGCACTCCTCTCAGAGCTAATTAACAATGGACTGTAATTTTAATTCTTTCTTATTCAAGAGAGTTTTGTTTTTCAGCCATCATGATTTTAAGATCTTAGAAACACTTATAATTCTGTTTTTCTGTGTTCCGCTTTATAATACTCTGTTTAATGTCCTTGCATGTGGTATGAGCTGTGTTCATGTTCATGACTGTGACGTCTGATGAAGAACGTAACCATTTTTCGGTTTTTGTCCAATCGACACAAAGTACATATGTCTTCTTTCAAAATGTTCATGAGATGATCCTTGTCTAACTCCTTAAGCAGCTTGCCTTTGGTATATATGAAACGGTCTCCCCACAGTTAGTATCTGGCATTAAGGTCGCCTCTTATAAGAATTGTTACGCATTCAAAGAATTTCACGCGCCAATGTTGTTGACAATGCAACAAAAAGCAAAACAAACAATGACAACCAAAACAGTAACAAGTACGTGGATCATTCCCGCAGGGGAAAAGCAACTAAGTGCTTTTGATTGAGCAATAACAACAACGCAAATGCAAGTGATTAAGTTCGTGCTCTCGAGAAAGATTTGGATGGAAAGTCTGAGAATGTTCGGGATTGGCAAGTAAAGAAGGCGGAGACTAGATTCTGTAATTATCAAGAAATAATAGAAAATGTCCCAATAAACCATGTAAGAGTGAATTTTAATTGTATGTGAGTAAATGACGTTGGAAGTGTAAAGAAAATAAATCCAAAATGATAAATTTAAAAAGAATTTAGAAGTGATAGAAGGGAAATTTTAATCGACATGAGTGAAGTCTTTTAAAATAGAATTGAAAGAAAGTTTAAATTAATTATAATAGAGTTGTACCGCTTGCAAGAAGTTTAGTAAGTTAAAGGCTGCGCACCTGGATAAGCACTACAGTATATTCTTGGTGTGGTTCAGTGAGTTAGTTGGTTTGACCAGTTCTGTTTTGAGCTCTTTACGTACCACGAGATTAATTCTTAAGGTAAATGCGTAAATGCTACCCGCAGAAGGAATGCTGGTTATCAGGACCGTTCTTGAAAGCTAGTATTCTTTGGCGAGTGCCACCCCCACGTACCCGAGGAAATTGAGGACATCACGGAATATGACCCTGAACCAATTGTGGACTACGATTCGACTGATTAACCAAAAATTGATGCTTTGGGCTGGCGGATATGATGTTTTGGACCTAGTTGCGTCGCACGGTAGCACCGAGGTGACAATCGAGTGTGAACGGCTCCAATCTAACGATCATACCGTCTCCGTCCCGGTAAAACCTTGGCAGGCCTCGGAGTACGTTCCAAGCTCGCATCATTGAGTTGGTGGTGTAGGTTCGGTTGAGACGCACTCCCGATTAACGCCGTTCTGGCCCTGAGCACCTGTCCCCATAAGGGCTGGCGCCAACCCTCGCATGGCCTCCCTGCTTAGCAAAGATAACCATGGGACCAATAAGGCGACTACACATACGAGTAGAGATAGCGGCTCTGAGGGGGGACCCATAAGAAATGATAACAAACAAATTATACACAAAAGAAAATATGTCAGAACAGAAACATTCGAAAACGGATGGACGTAAAGTAGGAAATCTGGTACAACCAGAGATTTTTAAAGCATTTGGGCGCAGCAAGAAAACCATGCGCACAACATAGCAACCAAAACAAGAAGAACAGAGTCTCTTGCAACCTGGAAGAGACGAACACACGGTGGAGAAATGCGAAACGGTTGAGAAACCTATGATTGTTGCCATCACCACCGAAGCAACTGAAGCACGGGACACAAATAAAGAAATCCCTGCACGTCAGACACAGAGCACTTCGATGATCATGGATCGTGCAGAGGAAGAGCGGCTATACCGTAAAGCAGAAAGGGTTATTAAACGCATCACTGCCACATGCAACGCACAAACGAACCTTAGCAAAGAGGTTAAAAACGGAGTTCTGGAGTTGGAAGACCTCCTAACCCGAATAGGTCATTATAGACGCAGGTGGCTAAAGGCAGAGGAAGAGCAACAGGCTAATACATTCGACAGCGCAGTAGCCGTCCCGATTTCTACTGCCACCAAAAGGTTGGCTTGCAGTCCAATCAAAGGGGATCGGGATAAACGGAGGAAGGACAAGGACAGGACGCCGAACGATCAAATCGCGATTGAGGAGGGTTTTCAGACGGCACAATCCAAAGCTGCCAAAAAGGCAGCTAAAAAAGCGGCCCTGAAGTCCAAAATCGATAAACATCCACAGGAACGGAAATGCAGTGAATCATCGCAGATAACCCAGGAAACTAAAATTAAGAAGCGTCGAAAACCCATTGGGCAGGCACTGCTGGTTAAACCCACCGACGGTAGATCCTATACGGATGTTCTGCGAGAAATCGAGGGAGCGGTAAAACCCGAAGACATACAAACTGCAATAAAAGCTGTACGGCCAACTCGCTCGGGGGATTTACTTGTTGAGTTCGGATCAGATGCAAACAATAAAGACGCGTTCCGTGACGCAGTCAAAAGAGTCCTTGGAGAGAAGGCAACTGTAGCCTCACTCGAGCCTAAGGCCACACTGGAAATTAGAGACATTGACTGAGCCTAAGGCCACACTGGAAATTAGAGACATTGACTGCGTTACGGATCTGCCCGAAATAGAAGACGCCTTAAAACGCGACTTCCCCGTACTAGGCGAGACGAAAGTCAGGCTGGCAAAACCGAACAACAGGGGTCAACGCATGGCCATAATCGACCTCACAGAGAGGGAAGCGGAACAGCTTCTGAAGCGGGGCAAAATAAGAATAGGGTGGGTTATTTTTCGGATACGGCGAAGGGCCATTCCCTTTCGGTGTTTCAAGTGCCTCGGATACGGTCATACCGCACAGACATGTAATGGAACTGACCGAAGCTCCGCGTGCTACAATTGCGGTACGACAGGGCATGAAAAGAAGGAATGCACACACGAGTCACACTGTGTTCTTTGCCAGGAGTATAACTCGAGACCAGATGATTCGAAACATATCCCAGGCACAGGGAAGTGTCGGGTCTTCCAAGAAGCCCTAACCAAAGCAAAAGCGCTTCTGCAATGATTCGTATACTCCAAATCAATCTACATCGAAGTATCATCGCCCAAGACCTACTGGAACAGTTCGCGAGAGACAGGCAAGCTGACTTACTACTGCTGAGCGAGCAACATTACACCAGAAACTCATCAACATGGTATCCTGACGAATCCGGTACAGCCGCCATCTGGGTTCGGAACAGTGCACACCTACAGGTGCAGGATCGGGGGCGAGGAGATGGTTTTGTTTGGGTTCGGTGTTCGGGAACTACACTCTTCAGTGTATATCTAACTCCGAACGAATCGTTGTCGTCCTTTCAACTTAAGCTCAATGCTTTGGAGGACGCTGTTTCGAGTATTGAGGGCCATGTGCTCGTCGGAGGGGACTTCAATGCAAAGGGAATCGAATGGGGCATGCCCCAGTCAGACGCTCGGGGCAAGCGGATCGTGGAAATGGCAGCACGAACTGGGCTCGTCGTATTGAACACAGGCCACACCCCAACTTTCCGTCGATGGGGTTGCGTCGGCACCATACCTGGTGTGACATTCGCCTCGGAGTGCCTAGCACAATCAGTTAAAAATTGGAGAGTGCTAGAGGATTACTCGGCCAGTGATCACCAGTACATAGCTCTGGAGATCCATCACGATGCTTCCCGAAGACCACGCGCTTGTTCTTCTGCGCTGCGGTGGAATACTGAGAAAGCGGATATTGAGAAGTTTGTTGAAGTGCTTATGGCGCGATTATCGCTGTCAGAAGCAACGCTAGAGGACGGAGAGCCCGCGGCAAGAGATGTTGTTAACTCAACTATGAGAATCATTACATCTGCCTGCAGGTCTTCAATGCCCCAACGAAGACCCCGGCACAGCAAGCCTCCAGTATACTGGTGGTCACCTGAAATTGCCGAAAAACGAAGGGAGTGTCGCAAACTACGACGCAGGACACAGCGAGCTCGAACCCGGGAAGAGGCATGTATCCGATTGGTTGCTTACAAGTCATCTAGAAAATGCCTCCGTAGACTTATCAACAGCAGCAAGTCGCGGCGCTGGTCGCTAGACGCACAGTAGAAAATGCGCAGCTCAGACTCAATACGTTAATGCGGAGGGTAATGGACCGGATGACCGCTCACGGATTAAAGCTGGCACTGGAAAAAACCAAAGTGGTCATCCTAACGAAGAAGAGAATCCCCAGAATACGGCCTATCAGTATAGGGGACGAGCTGGTCGAATCGAAATCACCAGTAAAGTACCTGGGCGTCCTGATAGATTCGAAGATGAGTTTTTCCCGACAAATCAAGGCAGTAGCTGACAAGACTGTAGCGCGTGTGACGGCACTCACCCGATTAATGGCCAACATAGGGGGCCCACCACATCAAGGAGACGGCTCTTACTGAGCGTTGTGCAGTCGCTTCTACTCTACGGATCAGAACTGTGGGGCGACGCTCCCAGCAAGGAGTTACACCGGAAGCGGTTGGCACAGGTGCAGAGACAAGGAGCATTGCGAATCGCATGCGCATACCGAACGGTCTCTGAGGCGGCAGTGCTGGTAATCGCAGGGGTGATACCGAGAGATTGCGAGAGAGCGCTGAAGTATTTACCTGCGCAGAGGCGAAGATCGAAGAGAAGAGATCACCAAGGAAGAGAGACGTCGCTCTCTCAGCGATTGGCAACAGTCCTGGGAGCAAGAAACAAGGGGAAGGTGGACTGCACGTCTGATCCCTGAGGCCGTGGTACAGTCGAGTGCATGGTGAGACCGATTTCTACTTGACCCAGCTCTTAAGCAGGCACGGTTGTTTTCGGTCCTACCTGTACAAAATTGACAGAGTACGGTCTCCTAACTGTGTGTTTTGTGCAGGAGAGTTGGATGACGCCTGTCACACATTCTTCTACTACAAAAGGTGGAGCCAGCAGCGAGGGGTTCTACTCAGCGAAATCGGAGAGCTCTGTCCGGAAACTATCGTCGGAGTAATGCTGGAAACAGTTGACAATTGGAATCGCGTGGCGCAATATGCTCGGGCAGTGCTTACATTAAAAAAAGCTTTATTGGAGCGCTTGGAGGCATCGGGGATGAATGGATCTCTTTTGTAGCAATTCCTTCCTCTCCTGTCCTTCCCGTTAGAGAAGAGATACCCATAATGCGAAGGCGCCTCTAGGCGTAGGAACACGAGGCCTAGCCTGAAGTAATGTGTCAAACGGTTCCAGGCTAGGTTCTCAGGTTGACAGGGGAGGTGTTTAGTGGGTAGTCCAAATGCATTTTGCGTCTGGGAGTCCCACACTCAGGGCGTAAACAGCCTTCACCTCCCTACCACAAAAAAAAAGAAAAGGTAAATGCTTGAATGGCCATCACTTCAAGTTTACTGTCGGTCCAAATAGACAGATCCAAATCTGTCGGAACTTAACTTAACTTTCTAACGAGAATAGCTACCCCATCTTGCGATCTTGTTATCCCTGAGTTTGTGAATTAGGCTGTATCTTTGAAAATTGGTGTTAGGATTGTAACTGTGAACGATCCTGTTAGAAGCCTCTTGTGAACCTCTATATTGAAGCACCGAAAACGTAACCATTGAGAATTGGACGTCTGTGCATCTTTTGAGCAGCCAAAAGAAATGAGGGTGGATATTTCAATGTTTGGTTCCAATTTGACGAAGACATTGGTTTCGTTCAAACCCACGAAAAATAAAATAATTTATCTTCTTTCTACAGCCCAGCGTCAGTAGCATGAGAAACAATTCAGAAATCATACATTTTTATAAAATCTCCTAAGGCACCGTTGATACAGTCGACCAAATGTGCTCAGGGAAGAGTGCCAGTCGCTAGGCCTCAGACCATACTATCTATGTAACAATTTAAATTTTTGCATGGTCAATACATATGTCATTTATGTATCTAAATTGGTAACGCCACGTCAGAAGCCTTTTGAAGCGCAGGCATTTTATCGAAAACATGGAAGATGGTCTTATTGAGCCATTTTAGCACAAACGCTAAGATCTGCCAACTTTGAGGGAAAATATCAGAGATAAAATAAGAGAAATCGTAAAAATTGGTAATTTTCCTTCGAGTTCCACTCAGGAACAGAGAAATCAAAGAAAAATTTGCGGATTTTGTCCGCAAAAAACGAACGACAACGCAGAATGACCAAATAGTCGTGCCACTTGTGTAAAAGAGCGATTTGTTAGAATTAGGTGATAGGTGATAGATAGTGATAGGTTAGAATCAGGAAATGCGCGGGAAATGGGGAAATGTCAAAATGTGAGAGAAATGCGAAAAATTAAATTAAAAAACACTTTGTTTGAAACAATAATAAGTTTATATTTCGAATGCATTTATAATTTTGTTACAAAAACACTGATTTAACGACAAGAAATTATCACTTGACGCGAGTATGTTAGGGATTGAATAAATGAAATATTAAAATAACTGAAATATAAATCAACTAAAGTTATGATAAGAATTTATTTAAAGCCTAATTTCAAATTTAGCTGGAAGTGTTTTTACTGTGCAATTTATTGTATTCGTATGTTTGTGGCTTCGCACTTTTGAGTAATGACTTAGTGGGATGAAAACGTCCTTTTCTAAGGGCCAAGCGAATGTTACTCTGATGATGCAAGATAATCTTCAATTTATATTTAAAAGCCCTCGAAGGTCGGTTTTATTTTTGCGTATCAATGAGAATACTCACTCCTGGCTGAAGTTCGAATGGGGTAGAACAAATACCTTTTCTATGAATTTTTGAAGATATTCAAAAGTTTCAGTCCCATGAAGATTTTTTCAAATAAAACACGTCAAATTACCAGGTCAATGTATAAGTTTTTTTTTCGTTTTTTTGAATACCATGCCCGAAAAACTGATTGTCTTTTACGGCAAACCATGCATCAAGCTACCTTAAACTTCCTCGAAATCACTGAAGTGCTGCTCTGCTGGCTCGTGCCCCATTGATCCGCAGTGGTGATAGTTGGTTGGCGCCAAGTCTGGGGAGTATGGCAGAAGGGTGCGGAAGGATTTGTTTTCCAAGCGATTTAATTTTGTCTTTCACTAGTTTCAGTTTGCCATGTCTTGTTGCCCATTTTGGCCATTTTTCGATCAATGCGCGGTTTAATCTTATCCTTTATGGACGAGAGCGTTGTGTTTTGATGGTTTCGCCGGGCTGCAAGAGTTCATAATACACGACACCACTCTGGTCCCATCAGACACAGAGCATGTTTTTCTTGCCGAAGCGATTTGGCCTTGGTGTTGAAGGACCGGCTTTGCCATGTGGAAGCCACGATTTTTTCAGTTTCGGGTTTTAAAATAAATCTGTTTTTCGTCGCCGTCACAATTCGATGAAAAAATGATTTAATTCGATCGATGATTTAATTCGAACTTTACGATCTTCGATGTGACGTTCATTCAAATCATATGTGACCCATTTACCGAATTTATTGATTTGACACATTGCTCGTAAATGTATGCTGATTGTTCCCTGTGACAAATTTAATGCTTGTGATAATTGCCAATGAGTTTGTGTTGGGTCACCGTCCAATAACTCCTGCAGTTCCTCCTCTTCGCATTTTTGTGGTCTACCAGGGCGCTCACTGTCTTTCACATTGAAATTACGACTTTTGAATTGTCGAAACTATGTCTCACTTGTCCTAATGTCCGCGTATAATGTCCGGAGCGTGTCCGCCATATGTTTGAACCAGGATACGATCACTTTCAATAGCTTTTTCTTTTGGTTAAACAAGAAAAGCAATGCGTACCGTACATGCTCGTTTTTGGCATAAAATTTGACATGATTGAACAAGTCATCAACTTGTCAAGTCATTAAATTGATCATCAACTAGTTTTGGCGGACAAACAACTTATGTGTGTTTGCAGCTAAATGTCAGACGATCGAAATAGCACATGTGTCAAATTAATACGCTGCGTACTTTTCGTTGACGGCATCTCTTACTAAACCCGGGAACAACTTATGCATACAATTGGTACATCCATTCTGATATGGTTATCATAATTCTTGGGCTTTTTCAAATCTTATCTTCAATATCACCATCTCCGACTTCATTTCCCAATTTTTCGTACTCCTATGGTGCAAAGTTGATGCCAAGTTTGTTTCCCAGTGTACTCAGTTGGTTAAAATTAAATTTGGTCCGGTCAGTAAAATTGACAATTCGAGAAGAACTAATATCTTTGCGTGATTTCACCTTTATAAAGCAGTGAATTCATTTTTTTGTCGTGTTATAAATCCAATGTTTAAATATTCGTTTGATAGTTTATGATTATTGAACGATTACAAAGAACAAAAGATGAAAGAAGAGAAGAAAAAAGAAAGAAAGATTACGAATTTTCATAAAATCTATTTCAAAAACAGGCTTTCAAAAAAAATCCTGTTCATAATCCATGAGTAAAATTTACTTCAGCTTTAATTGTTTTATCAACTTTTGAAGACTTTTAGGCAAAATTGTTTGATTTCGTACCCTTATTAAGTTGTTTTATAAATTTGGCGTATAGAGCTGCGTATATGTATGTAACGAGTAACAACGCCCTTTCCTTGATGTGAGCAATTATCTCTCGATGACATATCGGACATAAAAAAGCTCCTATCATTATCCCTTAATGGCTGGATGAAAGGCAAATTTTTGGACCAGTCTTTTTGATACCATTGATTTTTGAAAAACAGTTTTGTAAGTCCATAAATTTATTTTTTATTTTAGTATTCATATTTCGATGTATCAACCATTACCATTGCTTTCAGTTTTTTCGTTGAAGCTTCATCATCAGATGACATTTTGAGTTTTTTAATTCAAAACAAAGGATCAAAGTAAAAACTCTTTCTACAGCCCTAGATATTCGGCGGCGGTGCAACATACACAGAATAAAACATAGAAAAAGAAAACCAAAACAACAACGCGTTTGTTCTGACAGCTGTCTTGAATTGCAACGCCGACCGTGGATAAGATTGTGAATTTCGCGGATGATACATCTTTGTGAGCTAAGTAGTGCCAAATGCGGGAGTAAAATGGAGCAAATACGGGAGAGCATGAGAGAGGATTGAAATGCGTGAAACTCCTGTGCTTTTTACTTCTTCTTTACTGATGAATATAGATCTTCGTGCAACGGAGTTGCTCGAATTGTTATATTACTACAAACTGGTATTAGTCAGCGAAATGTTGCTCGTACATGTGGAGTAAGTCATTTAATGGTTATACGTCTACGGAGTGAATGGATCTCGAATTGGATCCTCTAGTAGAGATGATTCCGAATATAAAGTTAACAATGAAGTTATATTCGCTGGAATAAAACGCGTGTATTGTCTTTCTGTGCTCCTGTCAACTAATAAAGGGAATAATTAATGTTAATTATTTCCTTTATTTTTTATGTTTATTGACTTTTGGCAACAATAAGTAGGCAAGAAATTCGAGTTGTAGATTCGCCACATTGTTAAAATTGTACATTCGCCAAAGTAGATTCGCCACAGGTGCTTGGAGACTGGTGGCTGCATCAGAAAACCTGGGTTGAGTCGGAGGATGAAGACATCTGAACGGGATGATCGATTTATAGTGTCAGAAAGTCATAGGAATTGTCATCGTTCCGGCGTAGAGCTACAGCACCTGCTCAGAGCTTTTCGAGTTGTTCGGTTGTTGTTAGTGATAAAATGGTTAGAAGCCGTCTTAAAGAACGTGATTTAAAACCATACTGATCCACAACAGGACCTAAACTCACCACAGCTCATAACGTAGGAAGATTAAATTTTGGACTTTGATTGGACTTTGGACTTTGGACCGTGATTGGACTTTGGCCCAATGGGTGCAGGAAGTCTTTTCTAATGAGTCTCATATGTGTCTTTACGATGCTGGTGGTCGTAAAAGAGTATACCGTATACTAGCAGAGCGATATGCACAATATACCATATCCAAAAGGGTGAGTTTAGGAGGTGGCTGAGTTATTTTTTGGGGAGATATCAATTTAACCACTCATACAGAGCTAGTTATCCTAGATAAAAGCACTGTGGTACGCTGAATCGTATATCAGCGACATTTTTGAAGAGCATGCAGTGTCATACTCAGTCAACCTCGACAAAAACCATGGGGTCCGCACAATTTGCCAAACCCGTAAAATATTAAAGTCAAGTAGCAAGCTTAAGCCAGAAACTGCTGACATATATTACAAATTGCTTAATTAAGAATTTTAAGCATGAAACCGTGACGTTGAGAAATGAAAGATTCTAAAGTCTAATGAATCACTAACGTTGTTTACATAAGCTAATATTAAATCTCAAGATAAATTGATCAGCAAGAAAGTCTGTATGTTGTTTATATGATATTGGATCCCAACGATTGTAGTGCTCAGTTAGCAAGAAAACATTATAAAACGATTCAACAACTGGAAAGGAAAGTAGTAATAAGCAAGAAGCCTAAAATAATAGTAGTCGGTGTACTTCTAAGGTTATAATAATAAAATCAAGTTATTTAATGAAAAAACCTCTGGTGTATTAATTCAGAGCGCGGAAAGCTCTGTTATAATTTTTTGGTTAGTATAAATAACGAAAACTTAAGTTGCGCGCCCCCATACTGCGGTTTGCGTTAGAGATTACTTGCGAGAAGTGGAGCTGGAGGTTAGAACAGAACGAATAGAACACTTACGGGACGAGCTAAAACGTCAAGTTAGACAACGAAAACATCTTCAGAGAACCTGCAACAGCTGAAAACTGCTTTGGTGGCGGAATGAGAAAATATAAAGCTGTCAACCATCAAAATGTTGATATTATCCATGAATAGAAGAATGGTTTGTGTTATCAAAGCCAGATGAGGCAATATGTAGTTGAATTTCGTCAGCTTTTGTTCGCCGAGATGCCGCCATTCCTTCATCGTCGCCTTCAGATGACCTTTGCTTGGTTTTCAGGAGCCAGTCCACCCCTGTTTTAATTTTTTTCCGGTAGATGAAATGGCTCTTCCTTGTGAACCTAAAAACTTACACTTTACAGAGTTATTCCATGTCAAAACCGGGGATTTTATCTAATTTTATGATCCAACGCGTGTCCCGAATCAATGGCAGATCCCTATTCACTAGACTTTTCATATCCTTATGAAAATGACGGTGTGGCAGCAGTTTTATGAGGTATGATGGATGAAACCACCCCTTAAATCTTATTTCGGCAATATGGTGCAGTCTGGGTGCAATGCATGCGTGAAGTTTGAGCTTATTCTTAATTTGTCAATACTGTCAATACTAACGGCATAAGTGTTGGTAAGTATTTAAAAGGATTTTTTTCGCAAATGAAATCGTTTTATTCCACAAAAAGCACTTTTGAATTATTTCGTATATTATTTATTGTAGAAATATTATCTGAATATAATATTACTCCTTTTCGCGTTATGCTAACAAAGGAACGGCTTCTGGGGAGAGGTCGAACCAAGTGGCTCCTGTGTTCAACTTGTAGATTTTTTTAGCAGGCCATTTGTTTAGTTTTATTTCTTCGACTGACACAAATTTTCCTCCGTGCTGGTGTGCTATAAGCGCCTAATAAAGAACCAAATTATGTACTTTCCAAACACTTGAGGCGACAACGATGGCAGTTTAATAGCAGCTACCTAAATCGTATTCAGTCGCAAGTCCGTTCTTCCGAAGAAGTTGTTATGCAATTTACAAATGAGAGCCAGTCTTCGAGGGACCAACGACAATTCCACCTAGAGGCGATGGTGCGGAATTAGTATTCAATCTGGAATTGTGATTAAAATTCTGATTGCCTTATTTCCCATAAAATGTGGAATGACGTTTCCAACCATAATGTCGGCAGAACGGGCGGCGAATGGAGGTAAGACAAGAGGACAAAAAGACAAAACGACAAAGCCAAGAACCTGATGAGCCGAGCAAAACATTAAATTATATATGGCATGCATGATATTGCGGCCATTGAACTAAACTCGTCAAATAAATTATGCAGCAGTCCAAAACGCCAAAGGAATGTGGGAGAAGAACTCAATTGCTGCCAGACCACCAGGCCTCACTATATATATAAAACCCGTTCTAAATAATTGTATTCAATGTACTCAACATGCAGATATGCATAATTTCGCGAAACATGCACAACGCAATTGCCATTAAAACTATAAAGTAGCAAATAGCGGATTCACCGTACAGGTCCTCTCACCAGCGCGATGTTCTCATCAAGACAGATTTCTCGGTGATATTGGAAGCAGGAACTGGTACAGGAGATGCAGCAACCGAGATGCATTTTGATAGTGCTCATGCCGTGTGGGGAATCTTCTTGAGTGTACATATGAGTGCGATAATTTGTTGGGAAGGAATTAAATCTTTTTTATGGGACATTGAGGTGGGATATTGCAGATGTTAACTACATTGCAACCCACCACCAGCTTAATTTTAAATTAATGTATTGCAATCGCCACAGGATGTTGCGGAGACGATTTCAGCTCTAATTGCAAGTGAAATTTTATGCAACAATGGTAATCGTCAATTTGACTCATACGCAAGTAGAGTAATTATGCGGAGATTTAGAATATGAAAAATCGGCGTTGTACAGCGTCTTTCATCGAGTAGAAGAAAGGGAAGAGAAAGAACCTCACTTGGAAATGCTCATTTTAAGAGAGTTTAAAGAATGATTATTCTCCATTAAAACATGTTTACTGAAAAGTAAAGTAGGAAATTAAGATCCCAATGTGCAGCGGAAAGGAAGATTGTATAATCGATTGCAATAGCTAATTACATAATCAGTCATTATTGCGATTGTACACCTAGACAAAAGCAGGATCTTGACAGTATTAAACTTAACTCTTATTGGGAACCAGCATCTCCCTGCGTTGAAACTCAGTCCCCAAATCTTTCGAAACTGGTACCCTCTTCTATGTGCTGCAAAACAACAATAACCTGATTTTGGCGTCCGAAGATGCCATAAGGCGTAGAATGTGTTGGTCTTGCTCGAAGTGATGTGTTAAACGGTTCGAGGCTAGTTTCTCCGGTTAACAGGGAGATGTTTGGACCGTAGTTCAGTAGATTTGTGAAACAGGGAGTCCGACACTCTGGGCATAAATGGCCTTCCCCAATATTCATTTTTGATGATACCGATTATTATTTGTTAGCTTAACGCAAATCAATAAAATTAACTAAAAGTAACTTTTAACGCCCTGAGTGTCGGACTCCAAGTAGCAACCAGATTACCGACTAAAGACCTCCCCTGCCAAACCGAGAACCTAGGCTGGATGTGTCTGTCATTTTTTTTTCTGGCTAGACCTCATGAATTAACGCTTAGTGGCGCCTTCAGGATTTGGGAAATCCCTCTTTCTGCACGGATAAATGGGAAGAAAGAAGATTGCCGTCAGAGAAATCCCCCTAACGTAACCAAACGATCCACCGTGGTCAATTGATTCATGATGTCCTTTTTTATAAGAAGAACTGTCCATATACGCAGTTCCCATTGTCGTCTTATCTTGTCATCTTTACCCGTTACGTTTTCTGCAGAGATCACGCCTTTTTTCTCCGAGAGATGCGAACGGAGTCTTGTCATCTTGCACACGCAAAAAACGTGTTGCAGGCGTGATCTGTCATCCCCGGGTAGAGCAAGCAAGCTGGTAACGGTGAATGTCCCATATAATACAGGTGAGACTGAAAATTTCGGTGCCCAATGAGTAGTTGGATTAGGTAAGAATCAGTCTCACGATGCGTTCTTCAGAACCAGTCATCAGTAATGATCTGCATGGCGCTTCTTTTACCCATGTTGGCTGACACAAAGTTAGGATCCTTCTTCCTCTTACGAAGGGTCATTTCGTCACTGCCGACAATCTTCTCCAACTTCCCTTTACGCAGGTAGACTCGCCTTGGGGAAGTGACACTAGGGGGACAACCCCCGCAATAACGAGCACTGCCAGTTTAGAGACAGTGAAATATGCAGCTGCTTTGCCCAAAGCTCCGTGCCTCTATTTCTATGCGAGACGTCCTCGGAATGAGAGAGCATTCACAACTTACTGAGAGCATCAGCCCAGATTTCAGAGCCCTACAAGAGGACTGGCTCAATTGCGCTCATGAGTAGACGTCTTTTACTCGAGATTAGTCCACCCATGTTGGCCATTAGGCGACTAAGTGCCGATACTCCCGCAGCAGCCCTATCCATTGACGATCGAACCTTTCCATGGAAGCTTATCTTCGAGTCAATCATTAAGGCAGGGTATTTGTTGGTATCTTCGACTTGATGATCGTTTCTCTAACCCGAACAGGAATAACACGAGGGCCAGTATAACGACCTCGGTCTTTTTTAGCGCTTCACTACACCCACGGCATGTCTTGCACTAGCTCGCTCGATTCAGCATCACAACAAGTTTAAGTTGCGTCTGTTCGCAAGTACGCTAGGCAACTAGTACTACTATGCCATCTGCGTACCCAATCAGACGCGAAGTCTGCGGTGGTCGCAACATCAAAATCTCGCCGTATGGGACATTCCATTCCACAATTGAACCATGTGGCACTCCTGATGTCCCATACCTTGCATACTTCGCCGACCTCTCGAAGACGACGAGCTTCAACAAAGATAATATTATGGGAACTTAGAACGTAGGCTACAACTGTTTGTCACATTAATTTGGACCAGGCCTTTGGCTTTTGCCTTTACATGCCTAAATTTTTCTCGTTATATTTTCTGGAGAGAGTACGCCTTATTCTGGGAGGGATGCAAACGGACCCTGGTTCTTCTTCCACATGGAAAGCACGTGCGACGGGTGACATCTTTGGTCCCCCGATAGAATAGGCAAACTTTCCCACCTTATGCAGATAGGACGGAAATTTACGTGCTCACTTAGCAGTTGCGTCATCATTGCGTAATAATCCGCCAAACCATGCTTCGTGTAGAGAAGCCTTGCTGTCCACGCACTTCGTATACTTGTTTCTCCCACAGAGCTAGGGTTCTTCCACTTTTCTCTCAGTTAAAAACTTCTCATTTCGACTCCTCCTGTTCAGCAAGTTCCAAGTTGCTGTTCAGCAAGGAACCACTCTCACGATAAACAGCATCATCAGGGCAGAGACAGTGCGATATTCAGCTGCTATCCGTGAGATGCCTTGGGTGCGACTCCTTACTAAGAGCGCCAGCCCAGACTTCGGAGCCGTAAAAGAACACAAGCTCCTTCGGGTTCAAGAGTAGGTGTCTTTTGCTCAAGGTTGGTCGCCCAATGTTGGCGATAAGATGCTTGAGAGCTGACAGTCGCACATCCTTTCTACAACCCGAACGGAATAACAAAAAAAAGATGCGCTTCTTGGTCAGCTTGATCAGCAAACTCGTTTTTTCCAGTGCTAGACTAAACCCACCGACGCTCATTCACTCTCTTATTTCGCGCTGTATAGCATCCAGTTTAATTTGCGTCTATGCGACGGTATGTCCGCGGACTGTCTCTGATCTGGGTCAAGAATGGAACTTTGCGCTAGCACTTATGTTATACCTACTCTTCGTCGGTTATAAGGTGGTCGACGTCATTGTCGACGCCTCGAGGTAGCGCGTCCATATCAACATCAAATATTTTGCCAATCCAAAATATTGTAGAACACTGAGAAAATCTAACCACTTTGCAGAATTGAAGTGTTGTCAACAGTACTAGTCGCTTAGAGTGATTAGATCGCTTAGATTCTTCTGCCCGCTGGACTGGGTTCACCCCCTCTGTTATGGAATCGATCGTGATCGGCCAGCTGTGAAGTCGTACTGCTGAGGAGATAAACCCCCAGAAGCTCGGATGGCCTCCCTAAGTATTTCCGAGCACTTTCTCAGCGGCATTTGGCATAAAAAGGGGCCGATATGCAGACGGTTGCCTCGGATTCTCCTCATTCCAGTGTCTTCGGAACGCACTCTCCTGCAGTCAGGTGTTGAACGTGCGGAGCAACATGTGGGGGTAAAATTGATATACAAGTTCTATCACTTCCACTAGGATGCCGTCCGGTTCCATGGCCTCTGTCCTTTAGGGTAGCACCACTCTGTCCAGCTCGTTGGCACTAAAAAGCGGGCACACAACAACATATTCCTATTCAGCATCAAAACACGGGATGCACAGGGAAAATGGCTCAAACAACCTAGTCCATTTTCCAAGCCTGAAGCACTCAGCACTCCATGTGGACTAGAATATAGAGTGTGTATTATTTTTGACTCGAGACATACACTCTACATATAGAAAAAAAACACTTATGATAACTGATACAGTTCTTTGTGGAAGAGCTTAACAATCAGATTTGACATTTGTGGATTCTTTACAATAAAAAAAGAAAGCGTAAGTGAAAGTTGCCACCACAATTTTTAACAAAGCAGAATCGTGAAGCAGGGCCTTTATTACATGGTTTCACCCATAGTGTAACTACCAACAAACGCTAACACTTCACACAAATTCTCAATCTACTTACTTTACATATATTTTTAGCCTCTTGTTTGAATTTTCGGGATTTCGAAATTATAATTTTAGTTACAATATATATCAAACCACCTGTTTCTCCTTACAGCATTACAATACAAGTACATAGTACATTATTTAGATTTCTAAATGTTTGAATGACTTAATTGGCGTCGTGTCCCAACTCAAACTCTATGCAGCTGAGCTTCTTGTAGTCTGCGGATTCTAAATTACATGATAAGTGCATAGCGTTGAGCCTGATACGTTACGACTGTTATGGCCAAAGTAGGTAACAATGGAACTACCGTTTCTTATTCGTAGAAGAACTTTATATGATAATCATTATGTCGTTGTCACTCCAAATTGTGTTATGATTGTCAACGCCATTCCAAATCAAAATGTCCCTCAACTTCTTTCGAGTTCCTTCAACCAGTTCTCTCAGTTGTTCTGTCGATTCTACCTCATCGTATGCCTCATATGTAGGTGATATGAAATGGTTTAGGCGTGATCATTCCTGTGTTGAGTATCTATTTCACTGACATTAAATGTTTCGTTTTTCGATTCGTTTTTATTCACCATTTAATAGTTTTAATTCTCCATTTAATAAGACTGCGAAACTTCTATTTTGTGTTACGGACACCTTATGCAATGCATTGAACAACGTACGCAACCACTGATTTCTCAGCGCTGTCAAGGAAACTGCAAGAAGTAAACAAAAAGCTTTATAACGTTGTCTTGCATTGTTTCAAACTTAGTTCCTTCGTGTCCTGCGACATGTGGCGTAAATATAGTAAACACTCCGCGGTTTATCATACTCCGAATAGTATAGAAAAGTTCAAGTTTGTAGTATCCTTAAGAAATATTGATTCATTGATAAAAGTGCCGAAATTTGATAGAGGAAGTGACACGCAAAGTTTGTGTGACGGTGACGATTTGATTGAGGAAGTCGAAATCAAATGGCAGGAGAAAATTTTTAGTTCGGAGGAAATTGAGGTTTACAGTAATGCTGACAATTGTTTGAACGATGTTCAGAAAAAGTATCATAAGCTATTGCAGAAGAGAAAAAACGTTCGTCATGGGATCATTTTTACGTATGTTGATGAGGACAATTTTGATTTGAAGGACCCGCTCGGCTTCCATACCGAGTCTAGGGCGGTTATTCCTTATGAGTTGAAGAGGGATGCTATCGGGAAGGAGCAAACGATGTATGTTTTTGCGAGCTTAAATCCAGACACATTCCTCTTTAGTGTGCGTTGGAAATCGACCGAAAAAAATTTGATAGTTTCACCCGATTTCAATACTAGTGAAGAAGATCCTTATTACATAGAAATCGAAACTGACTACAGGCATCTTTACTCTTATTTGGTGAGAAATACATCTAAAATATGTGAGACATTAACTTTGGCCAAAATAACGAAATCCAAAAAAGTTGATTTAATGCTTCCAGAGATTGATAGGGTATTCGATATGCCCCCTAAACGTGCAACGAGGCTTTCAATTTTACTGGAAATCCAATCGGCCGTTAATTTTGAATACGAAAATATCCATGTTCGGTATAAAGTATCGTTGCCTGAGAGGTTTGCTTTGGAAGAAGGTGACATCATCGGATCAACTCACTCATCAATTTCCCGGAAGTCAGTATGGCGTTTTGGATATTGCACTCAGTTCACGATAATTTCCGCGACTACAGTACCATTGCATGAAAATCTAGTCATTCACTTTGAGGTTATATCAATAGATTCATGGACAAGAGAGCGATCAGAAGGATTCGGACAACTTGTACTGAAGTTACGACCACAAAAATTATCGGGAACCGTGCCTTGTTATAGGATCGATTACGGACTTTTTGACAGCATAGAACGATACTTTATCGGAGGGCGGAAGCGGTTTGATTTAGAAAAATTCAGCTGCGGAGATGGTGAATTACTCAACAGGTATGGAAATAGAACAATTTCATCAGGATGTTTAAGGTTGAAGTGCCAAATTATGAGACAGAAAAGTGTGGCTGTAACTAAAGAGATTTACTTGGACGAGGAGTTTTGCGGAATGAACTGGGATGAACTTATCAAAAGACATAATGAAGCCCGTGAGAATCTTGAAAACTGTTACAATAAATCATAGCGAATACTTTGCTGTGCTGTTTAAAATACAATCTGAAGTTTTATTTAATCATAATGCGTTATTGTTCTTGTTTTGCTGATATTCCTTAAATTATGTTTTATTACAGTAAACCGAAATGGGTCCTTAAAGTAATGAAGCTAAGCTTACACAGATCTGCTAAAGGCGAGGAAGATTGATCTACGGCCATTTTTGATGTTATATAAAACTCCGTTTCTGATACATGGATCTTCAACTACTTTAAACATTCTATACGGTGCTAAATGGTTTACTTGCGGCGAATGATTGAAGCACCAAAATTTCCATGACAAATTTCCAAGACCAAGACAAAAGTTGTTTTCATGATGGTGATTTTACTGTGTCATTTCAAGTAACCTGAACTAATTTAGGTCAGACAATGCTTTTTGCATGGAACCAGTTCAATACACTGAACGGTAAATTTAAACTATAAAAAAAACTAAAAAAAGAAAATATGATAGACGTCATCTTGCTCTCTCAATAGAGACCATGACTTATGGATCCTATCCAGGGTCGACTGGAAACAACCGTGTCCGTTCAGTAGTTGTTTCAAGGGGAAGCCAGTCTCACAATGCTTTCAATTGAGCCATGATCTCAAATTGTTGATGAGCCGCGCGGTTCATCTTATTTTGACCCTCGCGTTTAAGATTGTTGCCAAGGTTGCTCGTCAAGAGTGCGCCGCTATGCTTTGTCGCTGATGCTTTACGTTCGTGTCTTCGGAGGTAGAATCATTTACGTTCTTATCAACACCGCTGACTTGGAGGCTGTTCGGTGTGCCATCTTGCACCAGCATTAGCCGCTCACAGTTGAGCTCTTTATAGAAAGCTTTGTGCCATAAACAAGCGAGAATTATACAACGATCAGCAAGAGTCGGCTTTTGATTGGACTTGGTCGCCCAACAATTGACGAATCGACTGATCACCGAGACCCCTACCACGGTCTTATTTACCGTTGCCTTGATTTCCTCCTAGAAATACCACATAGAGACAATCAGTAAGCCCATGTAGTTAACTGATAGTTTTGACTCTATTAATGTATCTCTGAAACTGATCGTTTCTACTGTAAAGATTCTTTCCTTTGGCAGGGTGACAACTTTAGTTTTCTCTAGCGCTAAGCTTAAGTCATGAGTGGTCACCCAGGTTTCTAACCGGAGCACTAGAGCATTTGATGCGCTTCACTTATAAAAATGCCTTATTTCGTTTGTTCAACTGAACGCCCAGCGATAAGTGCTGCAACATCATCCGAATAGTCGATCAATTGCGATTCCTCTGGTAGTTCGAGTCTAAGAAGTCCGTCGTAGAAGATGTTTCACAAGTCTGGACCTAGAATGGACTCATGCGGCATACCTTATGTGACGAGAATAGTCCGCTGACCTTGGACCGTGTCAAAGATCAAACTGCAATCCTTCGAGAATTTCCGTGCAATCCGCATCAGGTATTCTGGTACTAGGAATGAGTTTTTAATGGCATCGAGAATATCCGTCCATCTAGGGACGTTGAACACATTCCTGATATCTAGCGTCACGTCAGGAGGAATACCCGCCGGTTGGACTGATTGCATGCCTTCCATCTGTTGGACCGCCTCGGCAACTGTATTTAATGGGGGAGGGTTCTGTTCTGAAACCGTACTGCGATGGTGAAACGTCCCATCGGCATGGATAACTTCAAGGAGTCTTCTCTTGATGAACTTCTCGGCCATTTTTCCACCCGTATCTAGCATACATAACGGGCAATCTGCTAACGATAATTCGAGATTTGCCTTTCCTGATCAGCACAAGTATTGCCATCTGCCACTACTCTTGGAGCACCCCTTCTCGTAAGCAGGTATTAAAGGTACTGAGCGGCAAGTCAGGACATAAATGTTAGACCGATTGCAATACTTCTGCAGGAATATCTCCTGGTCCAGGAGTCCTGGGTTTCCTGGGGAATATTGCTCATTCCAGTTCCTTCCTCGTGATGAGCGTACAGTGTACTGGCCTTTGCCTGTGGTAGCTTAGGCTCGGACAGAATGTCTGGGGAAAATGCTAGAAGTATCTCGTCGGAGCACTATCTAGCTCATCGTGTACGTTGTGTACGCAGGGTACCTGTGAGGCATTTCGTTGGATTTATTCACACAGGAAACCTGTAAGGTTGCTAGCCAGGTAAATAGCTAATAGTCCAGGCCCAACGGGACACACTTCCAGTTTTTGACGAGTATCGAAGGCATGCCTTGACCGACCGATATTCTGCCATTCTAGTGCATGGCTCATTCAAGCTTCGCGCTATTTGACCTGCTTGTTAGAGTTTGTAAGACCCCAATTCGTTGCGGTTACAGTTGATTATCAGTACACAAGGGGCCTGTAGTGTACAGGTCTCCAGCGGAGACTTGTAGGAACTTATGTTCTCTGATTATTTACATTTTAATTAAACGATTTTGAGCTAGAAGCCATGCTCATTTATTTGAAGCTCAATTTTCCTAGAGGTTTTTCCATGTTCGACTTTAATGACGTCAAATTACTCTTCCATTCCGTTTTTCCTACCGAAAGTTCATACGCTGGTAATCCTAGATGTATTATATGAAAGTATAAGCTTTTTCAGAGATAAAGTATTGTGACTAAAGTATTGTGAAGTTTTGAAGAGTTGGAAGTTTCACCGGTGCCATGGATTCCACTCGCAAAAGTTAGGGCTCATATTTAAGCATTATCTTGATGCTCTCCATTGCACTCTCCATTCTAATTCGCTAGCATTGAATTTACACTCGCAACGACATTGCTCCAATAGGAATGACAACGGCGTTCTTCATAATGCAAAGAATAGTGGGGAAAACTTGGCGCTACAAAGCAGAATCACCTACTGAACATAAACAACAGTGGTAAGAGCAAAAACTACATAAGGAGCACTGGTTTAGTGGCCAGCACTACTGAAGAAAACTGCTGCTGAAGAATTGAAAAGATCCTGCGGGTTGTCTGATAATGTTCAACCTCACACCACTCGGAAAATTTATTTTTAGAGAAACATCACTTGCAAGCACCCAGAATTGGATCCACAAATAGTAAGCCTCTCCCAAAAGGGGCACCTATGTATTTTGAAACGAATTGGGAGATGGATCCCGTGAAGTTAAAAGGAGTTGGATAGGGTTAAACCAATGGGGCGCAAAACAATCTCATGCAGGATTAACATACTGACAAGAGAAGACTGGAGAATAAGGTAGATCATCACACCTTGAAGTGAAAATGTGATCTACACCGATGGTGCCAAAAAGGATCAGGTAGACGATTCTGCATTCTTCTTCCGGGAATATCCGCAACTCAAACGAAGTTACAAACTTGCGTTTATAACAATTTTCTAGTCGAAAGTGTTTGCAACAATAGCAGACACAGAAGTTAAACAAACTTAACGGAGGAATACAGAACCGCTGGCAGAAAAAGTTGGCACTGCAGCGCTTGTCTTTAACCGCTTCATTGGGTAGAAATGTAGGACTGACATGGGTCCTTGGACTCAGAAACCAAAACGCATGATCCAGCAAAAGCACGATCAGCAGACGAACATGCAGGGTGCGGCAAAGCCATTTAAGCAAATTTGAAAAGTTTTAAGAACAACCGGGGTATTTATGAAACTAAAGTTTTTATTTTGAAATCAGCTGAGCTTACCATTTTATACTTATTAATTTTACAAAACAAGGTCTCTCAGATGGTAGCTGGTTGTTGTAATACATTGATTGCGTGGATTTCTGCATTTTTGAACAGCACGTTGACACATTTCGCAGTGATATCTCCGAGGTTTCACGGGCGACGTGGAAACTCTTTTTTCTTAAGATATTCCCAAAGGAAGAAGTCACATATACTTACATCGGTGTCCGTGCGAGTGACATTTCTCTTAAGCCATTTAGAGAATTTCGAATTGGTTAGGTTTAGCCCCATATTGTGGAAACCAAAAGTCCCCTCACCGGACTTCTTCGGCAACAACTCCCAATCGAGGTTAGAGAAAATTTTTAATATAGGAACATAATGCCTGGAACTCACGGTCTTGTTCACGCCTCCCTCTTTAAAAAAGTACGGGATTATAACGCTACATTGTGATCAGTCACTCCACACCGGTACCTTAGGAGAATGTTATGGTCAAAAGCGATAATGTATGTATTCTATTTGAGGTGAACATGTGCCTCATCCCTGCTGAAGAATAATACCTTAGGATCGCTCGCTGCAGGGACATCTGTATTTGTCACTTGACGTAGTCACATTTTGCCAAAATTCTTGAAACATTATCACTTTGAAGGGGTGAAGATTCAAATCTATTTTAAGATTCCTCCTCAAACTACGGTTCTCCAAAACTCGGTCAAACTACGTCTTCGAGATTTCTCAATTGCTGCTGATTGATCTTCGTCGGCCATGTGTACCTATTCTTTCTGTGTTACCAGTTTTCTCCAAAAGCTGAATCCAAGATCTAATTATGTTCATAGTAGGAAGGAACAGCATCATTGCGAGGAATGTTGAACCATCGCGGAAAAGCTTTTTGCGTCGCAACCACAGATCGGTTTTAAAAAAAAGCACGCATGGAAAAGCCAAGATGTACTCCGGCTTAAACCATGTTTGGTACTGAAATGGGGATGCTGACAGAACAAACGCAACAGTGTACCCCCACAGTCGCCCGAACACCTGCCCTTCCAAACTGCTCACGTGGAACTGCCGCACCCTGTGGAATAAACATGACGCAATCGCTCTATTACCAATTCCACTTATATCTCGTACAGATTTACCGGCTTTTCATAATCGAATTATGGTTTCCCTCTGCTCAAGGGATGTCCACTTACCGTGCGGTGCCATTGTACTGATTTTTTTTTTTTTTTTTTGTTTGGGAGGTGAAGGCTATTTACGCCCTGAGTGTCGGACTCCCCCGCTACCGGACTACCGACTAAACACCTCTCCTGTCACACCGAGAACCTAGCCTGGAACTGTTTGTCACATTACTTCGGACTAGGCCTCATTAATCATCGCTTAGCGATGTCTTCAGGCTAATGGAAATCTCTCTTCACGGATGGATAGGAAGGAATTGCAATTAGTAACTATAATATTGCGTTACAGAGATGTTCCCTCCCTCGCCAAGCGATCCATTATGTCCTTCTTTATAATGAGTACTGTCCGTACGTAATGTGACACAAAGTTCCAATTGTCCTTTGATTTCATTATTTTTCCCGTTAGATTTTCTGGGGAAATTACGCCAATTTTCTCCGAGAGATGCGAACGGAGTCTTGTAAATCTATTACACGTAAAGAACGTGTGGCATGCGTCATCCGTCATCCCCGGGCAGAACACGCAAGTTGGGGATGGTGTTTTTCCCATCTTATACAGGTAAGACTGAAAATACCCGTGACCACTGAGTAGTTGCGTCAGATAATAATCAGTCTCACCATGCATTCTGTAGAACCACGGCCCCAAGTCACTTATCAGCCGTGCGGTCCACCTGCCACGCGTTTCGTTTTCCCATGTTTGCTGCCATAAGATAAGGGTTCTTCTCCGTTCCTCTCGGCTGACGGTTTCTCTCGCCGACTCCCCCCTACGTGAGTATACACGTTTCCGTTCGTCAGCAAGTAATTTAATTGGAACCACCCTCGAGATTACCAGCACTGCAGGTTCAGAGACAGTGCGGTATGCAGCGGCTATCCGTAAAGCTCCTTGCCTCTGCACCTGTGCCAGACGCCTTCGGTACGTCTCTTTATTAAGAGCATCAGCCCAAACCTCGGAGCCATACAAGAGCACTGACTCCATTACACTCATCAGTAGACGTCTTTTGCTCGAGGTTGGCCCCTGCGTGTTGGCCATAATGCGGTTTAGCGCCGATACCCGCGCGGAGGCCTTATCTGCTGAAGCTCGAACCTGCTCGAAAAAACTCATCTTCGAATCAATCATCAAGCCAAGGTATCTGATTGATTCTTTTGACTCGATGATCATTCCCCCTACACGAACCGGCATAACACGAGGGATTCGCTTCTTTGTGAGGACGACAACCTCGGTCTTTTCCAGCGCTAGGCTAAGCCCACGGTCTGTCATCCACTTGCTCACTCGGCGTATTACCGCGTCCAGTTTGAGCTGCGTCTGTCCGACAGTATGTCCGGCGACTAGTACTGCTACGTCGTCTGCGTAGCCAACCAGGCGCGACTCCTCCGGTAACTGCAGTCTCAAAAGCTCATCGTACGAGACATTCCAGAGGTCCGGGCCCAGAACG
Source organism: Stratiomys singularior (assembly GCA_954870665.1). Lineage (NCBI taxonomy): Eukaryota > Metazoa > Arthropoda > Insecta > Diptera > Stratiomyidae > Stratiomys > Stratiomys singularior. The sequence goes on from OX940881.1 coordinate 64,946,688, forward strand.
GAACCTTGCGCGACCCCTGATGTCAAATCAATTCTTTGCCGACCTCCCAACGAATCATAGATGAGTTTCCGATTTTTGAGGTAGTCTTTCAATATCTGCATCAGGTACCTCGGCACCCTGAAATATTCCAGAGCACCAAGAATATCTGTCCATCTGGCAGAGTTGAAGGCATTTCTCACATCTAGAGTTATGAGCAGTACTATTCGTCTCGAGTAATGATTGTGGGCTTCTGCCTGCTGGACCGCGCTCACTACCTCTGCTATTGCACCAATTGTGGATCGACCAGCCCTGAAGCCGTACTGCCGAGGAGACAGATCCCCGGCATTTCGAATGGCTTCTCCAAGTCTTTCTCGAATGAGCCTCTCGAGTACCTTCCCAGCGGCATTCAGCATACATAGGGGCCGATATGCAGATGGTTGCTCCGCGTTCCCCTTCCCCCTGCCATTGTACTGATTACCCATCAGAAAAGTAACCTAAACTTGTTAATTCAGACTTTTAGGGGAAACATGTAACTTAACAACACAGACAAAATGAAGTTGGCTTAAATTACAGTGAGCTATGCATCAAGGCCGAAATACAATAGTGCAAGACTGCGATACGAGAGCGCGACGAGAATCTCGCAGCAAATGCCAAGCAGTTTTCGTAACATGCATTTGTATGCGACATCGTACAATGATTGCGATGCGTCGATGCGAAGCGGGAAATAATCGGAAAAATGAAAATTCCTCGCAACGAGGTGTGTGACGTTTGTCAAATGCAATATAATAAATAATGAAATTTGAAATTCAAACGCCTTAATTACTTTTTAAGTACTTTGGTTATTATGAATGAATTTTGAATGAAAATTTCGTGCATCCCAGTTAAAGCTTTTATTTGCTAAACGAAGAAACATTCCAAATTCAAAACTTTTAAAAAATCAAAAACAATTTTCAGCAAATTTAATTTAAAACGTCACCAATTTGACATTTGTCATATGAACAATAATATTCCCCGCATCGCGTAAATTGTAAATTGAATACGTTGCGTGACGAAAAAGGAGAATCGCACCGCGCTTACGCATCGCCGTCACGCAGTATTGTATTTCGGCCTTCATTTAAGAGTGTTTCATTTAACAATGAGGCTGAAGTACAGGCGGCCCTCGACTTTCACACATTCTACTTTCGCACATTTAAAATAAAAATCACCTTCTATATCCCCTCTCAGGGGACAACAAACTATCCATTCGAATACAATGTTGCTCGTATCAAGAAGTTAAAACAGTTCTACTCTGCGTTAGGGCGTGCGTCAACGTGTTGTGTTTTGCTGATTTATTTGTTTAAGGTTAAATATTCAGAAACGGGAAAGCTGCAGTGTTGATACAAACAAAAAGGATTAAAGGACTCATAAACTTCATACGATCGAGACAAAGATAGAAATAATTAAACGATCCCAAAATGGCAAATCTTTTGTGTGAATGGTGTAAACAGATCTACGATATGTTTCAACCGAGACGAGTTCGTTTGTGAAAAAAATGCCCAATCATTCATTTGTATCGAAGAAAGAATCAGTTGCCCATGGATATAAGCCTTTCAAAAACCAATAGACTTTACTTGGTGGAAACTTAGCTGGTGAATTAAAATTAAAGCCATTGTTAGTTTGCCAAGCAGAAAATCCCAGAGCATTGAAAGGGAAAGATAAAGAGTTACTTCCGGTCATTTGGAAATCAAATAAAAATGCCTGAGTTACTGCGTTAATATTTAAACATTGGTTCATCCTTCGTTTCGTGCCGACAGTTAAACTATTGTTGCGCGTTGAGCAGGTGCGCGACCTGTTTGCTATTCGCAAATATTGCTAATAGTGAAATAAAACACTCGTGAACTATTTTAAAATTAATTCTTAAAATTTAATTAAGTTTCTTCTACACTTTATGATTAATTTACTAAAATCACTAATCACTTTAATGAATTAAATTATTTAATTAACACTTATTCAACATAATTAAACACTAATTCAATATTTAACACTTTTCTCACTTTTCTTATTTTGAGTTTTTCTGGCGCGCACTGTCGCGTACTCTCGCGTTTTTCATTCACAACTGCTTGTCTCGTCGCTCGCCGTAGTCGCTTATATACCACTACCAACCATCCCAGAACCTTCCATACAGATTGTTCTCGCGTGTACGCGTCGAGTCGCTTGCACCGGGATCTGTTGTACTTGATGCGCGTGACGTGTTTATGCTTGCGCACACGAGAACAATCGATGTGTTGGTAGCAGATAGTCGTAAACATGTTTACGACTTTTTATTTACGCCGACTACAGTTCGCGTGACCTGAACACGTCACACTATCCCCGCCTTAAATCTTTTTCGTCCCGAAAAAGTGTGACATTAACCATCTCCGCGTCTTCCTGCTGATAATATGGGGCAAGGCGGTCCAGATGCACAATTTTCATTTTTGCCCTAGGTTTCTGGTGTTCTTGTATCCGGTATACCACATCGTTGATCCGTTTGACGATTCTATAGGGTCCTTCCCAATTCGGCTGTAGCTTCGGAGATCTGCCTTTACGACGCCGGGGGTTATATAGCCAAACCAAGTCATATCTGGTTTTCATGCGATCAGTGGCTGACTCTATTTGTTTCCGCACTAATTGGTGTATCTGACTCAGCCGTTGCCTTAAATCGCTTGTATACTCCGAAATAGGTTGGGGCTTCTCAGGGGGTGTCCCAAACTTCACATCAGCTGGTAGACGAATCATTTTTCCAAAGATGACTTTTGCGGGTGCTTCTCCAGTCGATGCATGTTCCGCAGTTCGGTATGCCATCAAAAATAATGGAATGCGTCGATCCCAATCTCTCTGGTTTTCATCCACCATCTTGGCCAAATGTTTATTAAGCGTGTCATTGAACCGTTCGACCATTCCATCGGACTGAGGGTGAAGTGGCGTTGTCCGTGTTTTCCGTATACCCAGCAGTTCACACATTTCAGCAAAAACTTGTGACTCGAAGTTTCTGCCTTGGTCTGAATGTAGTTCATGGGGTACGCCATATCTACTAACCCACTGAGAAACGATTTGTTCCGCTACAGTAGTTGCTTCCTGGTTAGGAATTGGGTAGACTTCTGGCCACTTGCTGAAGTAATCAGCTACAACTAGTAAATACCGATTTCCCCATTCGGACTCGGGAAAGGGTCCTGCGATGTCCACAGCTATTCTTTCGAATGGTACCCCCACGTTATAGGTCTGCATTCGTCCTCGCGTTCTTCGACTTGGGCCCTTGACGGAAGCACATATTGTGCATTTTCGACACCAGTCAAGAACATCCTCTCGAGCGTGGAGCCAATAGAACCTTTCTCGCACCTTTGCCAGGGTTTTGTTTACCCCAAGGTGACCTCCCGATGTGCCTTCATGCATCACCTTCATTACTCCTTTGACCCGACTCTTGGGAAGAACAATTTGCATCCTATGTGAAGTGCCATCTGCCGTTTCCCATTTCCGTTTCAAAACTCCATCTTCGACCTCAAGGGAGTTCCATTGAGCCCAATAACTTTTCAACACCGTGCCGCGTGCTGATATGTCCTTCCACTCAGGACGTCCAGTTGTCTCCTTCCATACCAACAATGGTCCAACATCATCATCTGCTAGCTGAGCGTCCCGCAGTGCGTGCTGCGTCCAACCCTCGTCGACTTCTGTTGTGACTACACGCAGATCCACGCCTTGTTCTTTTTCCTCAGACCGTCGGCAGTGTTTACAAGCTGCTGGACATGGGCGACGGGATAAAGCGTCGGCATTCCCATGCACTACTCCTTTTCGATGGACGGTTTCGTGGTTATATTTCTGTGTTGTTTCCATCCTTTTAACCAACCCTTGTTCCACGAAGTTGGCTTTAGTTCGTTTCCCTGACCCTTCAGTTAAAGGAGCCTTATTTTCAAGCTCTGGCTCTGATCGGCGTCTCCATCTAGTGGCACAGCTTGGGCAATGGCTTGATGTTTTTCGCTGTTTGCAGCCCCACTGCAGGTGCCCTTGTTCACCACAAATCCAACATCTAGGTGAAACATACACCTTCGATCTATTGCTCATGCCCACACGGTCACATCTGCATCCTTCTGTTGTAACCTGCCGGATGCTGACTGTGTTACGAGTGGCTGTTTTGCAAGCTTCGAAGTTTAAACAATATGCCAGTGCGTCCTTTATTGAGCATTTTTCGGCTAGGCGTACAGCTTGTTGCATTTCCCTGTCCTGCAACGCACTAATAAATGCTTCTACTGCCACATCATCCCGAATATATTGGTTGTATGCGGGGTAAGCGAAAAGTGCAAGTCTTTCAGTATCCTGAGCCAACTGCTGTAGAGTTTCACCTGGTTTCTGGATCCGGTTGCGCAGCTGTGACCTATAGATCTGCTTCAGGTGATTATCTCCATACCTCATGTCCAGTGCGTTCATGATAGCGACGGAGCTTGACTGCAACTCGGCAGGGACAGTTTGGAGTATTTCCGCAGCTGGGCCTCTCAGAGCAAGAATTAAGGCTGTCGCTCGCTCCTGGTCATTCCAGTGATTTGCTTGAGCGGCAGCTTCAAACTGGGTTTTGTAAATGCTCCAAGCCATTTGTCCATCGAAAGTTGGCGCTTTTACACTCCTTGTTGAGATACTGGCTGTATTCGTTATCGGGCTTGGGTTACTCCATATCGGGATCGGGTTGCTCGCTATCGGGGCCGGGCTACTCGCTATCGTTATTTTCCCTTGTTTTAATTCTTCTTTTATTCTTTCAATCTCTTCCCGAACCATCTCCACTTGGCTCATCCTTTCTTCCACTTTGTCCATCCTTTCTTGGAAACCTTCAATTTGTTGGTTAAGCTTTCGGTTTAGTTCACCTAAATCTGCTCTTAATTCAGCTGATTGCTTGTTGAACGCTGTTGACTGCCGGTCGAGCTTCTCGTTTAACTCAGTTGACTGCCGGTCGAGCTTCTCATTTAAGTCAATTGACTGCCGGTCGAGCTTCTCATTTAAGTCAGTTGACTGCCGGTCGAACTTCTCTTTTAAGTCAGTTGACTGCCGGTCGAGCTTCTCGTTCAACTCGGTTGATTGCTTTTGCATTACCATCAACATTCGCATCAACCCTTGCGCACTCAGAATTTGTTCTTCCTCCTCGCCTCCAGTGCAACTTTCAGCATCGGGAAACTCAAAGGACTCTGGATCCATTCCTTCCGCTACCAGCGCTTCGTTTAACCGGGTGATTAATCTAGCCTTGCTTCCTTCGGTGGAAATTTTCCGCTTTTCCAACTCCTCCTTTAGTTCCCGCAAAGTGAGAGCGTTGATTTTACGCGGCATTTTTCTTACAAGTTTACTTCAAATGTTCAAAAGTGTTCACTATAGTTCACGATTTTTTTTTTAAGTGTTTGAGTTATTTTTCACTTCACTATTGCACGAATAATCCCACTTCTGACACCAGTGTTGCGCGTTGAGCAGGTGCGCGACCTGTTTGCTATTCGCAAATATTGCTAATAGTGAAATAAAACACTCGCGAACTATTTTAAAATTAATTCTTAAAATTTAATTAAGTTTCTTCTACACTTTATGATTAATTTACTAAAATCACTAATCACTTTAATGAATTAAATTATTTAATTAACACTTATTCAACATAATTAAACACTAATTCAATTATTTAACACTTTTCTCACTTTTCTTATTTTGAGTTTTTCTGGCGCGCACTGTCGCGTACTCTCGCGTTTTTCATTCACAACTGCTTGTCTCGTCGCTCGCCGTAGTCGCTTATATACCACTACCAACCATCCCAGAACCTTCCATACAGATTGTTCTCGCGTGTACGCGTCGAGTCGCTTGCACCGGGATCTGTTGTACTTGATGCGCGTGACGTGTTTATGCTTGCGCACACGAGAACAATCGATGTGTTGGTAGCAGATAGTCGTAAACATGTTTACGACTTTTTATTTACGCCGACTACAGTTCGCGTGACCTGAACACGTCACACTATATTACAAAAATTATAATTTACAATTTAATGCATTTTTAATCCTAGAAAATGGACATCTCTGCAGAATTTATACATGGAATTGAATGTCGTGTTTCTCTCTCCCAATACTACCCGTACCATACAGTCCATGGATCAAACAGTGATAGTTACGTTTAAACGGTATTATGTGAGGACAATAATGACTAAAAGCAACTGACAGGCAAGATGGGTCAACATTAAGAGATTTATGGAAGAATTATAATACGGATCGCAATAAATAATATTGGAGACTTGTGGGCTGAAGTAAAAGAGTCGACAATGAAAGGTTCCTAGAAACACTTATGCCTAGATAAGATAAGCGATGTTATAAATTTTGAAGAAAAACTGGAAACTCTCACAGATGAAATAGTTAGCGTAATGAATGAACTAAACATGGACGTCAACCAAGAAGATGTTAATGAGCTGATTGAATCTCACTCAGTACCGCTGTTAAATGAATATTTAATTGAGTAACAGTGAAATACACAATGAAAGTGAGGAAGAGGAAGCTGCTAAAAACTTCAAAACTTTAACAATTGAAAATATGAATGAAGCTTTTACGCATCTTGACAAATATTTGATCATCACGGTCATTAAGAAAGACCAGAAATCTTTATCAAGAAAAGAATGAAAAGGATGGGTTTCAACTAACCTTTGACAAATTTATAAAGGAAACACCCGAAAGCACTTAGTACGCCTCTTTAACTACTTTATGTAGACATATTGATAAATAAATATTTTAAAGTACGTTTTTTGGAGCATATTTTGTTACATCCCTCTGCTATCAAATATTCAACACACACTTTCAGGAACCAATTATGTACGAAAGTCGAGGACCCACTGTACTATGTTTTGTTATGTAATGCAGTTTCTTTTGTGTTAAATGTGAATATCAGAAAAGTTTTTTTTGTTGATAATAAATGCATATGAATTATACTACTTAAAATAAAAAACAATTTTGATATGTAGTTAATTTCTTACTACAGTATAAATTTATGTATCCATGCTTTTCCATTATAACTTTAAGCCACTGTGTATAGACTTGTTATTAAGTTCTGGAGAATTTGAAGACTTGAATGACAGACAGCACTGTTTATAGGAAGAAGGAAGTTCAGCTAATTTAGTCGTCAATGTATTCAGTTAATTAAGTCCTCCAGGGCTACTATATGTGAAGTTGCGGAACTCATGTGTTTTTCTTGAATACCGGAAGTGTCAGCAGCCTGATATCTAGTTAGGTTTGTGAATACGCTTAATTGCATACACAAACCAGAAGACTATTAGACACTCACTATTCTATGGTATTACAGTTCGATCCATTCCACACGTAGCGCCGTTCCACATTCCCACTGTTGTTCAATCATTTGTCAGTCTGTCAGTTGTTGATAGTTTGCAAAGTACTCGAACCATTCCTATGTGGAACGTGTTAGTGGAAGGACGTATTCAGATCAGTGAAGTGAAGGGTTTTCCCCGAGCATCTATTGTTTTTCTCAGAATCCTACGAACGCCATATCTTGGTTCCTGGCGTAATAACGATCTTTGGACTTGTGACTGACTTACTGGAATACTCTCACAAAGGAAAAGAACAGTGAGTACCCTTTTACTTTCTTAAGTGAAGTGAACAATTGGTGAGCATAATATAGCATACATCTAGCACCTTAATATTTCATTCTGTGAACTGCGACATGGAAGAAAACTATGAGGATAGACCCCCAGACCCAGGGGACCCAAACACCAAAACTCTCAAAAAAAGAAGATTAGTTGAAAACAACGGCAATACAAAAAGCAAGGGAGAGTTGAAAAGCTTTGTACCAAATAACACATCCTTGTACCCAAATCCCTCTGAAGACATACCACGTGCCACACCATCTCAAGCCCCGCTAGCCAACATGAAAGTCAATAAATATCAACCCGATGCGAAAGGTAAATCCTTTGCAATCCTCATCGATAGTGTTGATACAAATGGTGACAGGGTTAGACTAACCCCTATGAAGATGTTCGTATACAACAAAAGCTTAAACATACAAGGCATTAAAGATGTTAAGCAAGCTGGGTTCAATAGGCTAAGGGTAATCTTTGAAACTGCTACAGAAGCAAACAATGCTGTCGACAACACCAAGTTGAAAGAATACAACCTCAGAGCCTTTATCCCCGGCAATTTCGTTTACAGATATGGAGTCATCAGAGACATCCCGCACGAAATTAACACAGATGAGATAGTAAACTCAGCTAAGCCTTGCAATAGAATGGGAACTCTATTAGAAAATATAAAGATTCTACAAGCACAAAGGCTGAATACCAGAGATAGAAACGACCCTAACAAATTTATACCAACCACAACACTGAAGATAACCTTCGCAGGAACTGACCTCCCGGACTCTCTGAAATTCGAATACGTAATAAGCAAAGTTAGCTATTTTAAATTTCGACCAAGGCAATGTACAAACTGCGGCCTCCTAGGTCACTCGGCGCAGTTTTGCAAAAACAAAAAGAAAACCTGCCTTAAATGTGGTGCGGACGATTGCGACAACAAATGCACAAAAGTCATGTGTGTATTATGTAAGAGCGAGGAGCATGAAGCAACACATCAAAGATGCCCCAAATGGGTAGCATATAAACAAGAGATAGATGTTAGCTCTATCCTGAACATCACAAACAGAGAAGCAAGAGTTATTATTAACAGAAACAAATTTGCGGGTTTAGATGTAGCGGACCTTAATGAAGCCAACTTCCCCAGTCTAACGAACGCGGAAAGACACAATACCAGAAACCCCCAACAGGACACGCAAAAGGTACTATTCAGAAGCTCCTTTGCCCAAATCGCTGGCATAAACAATAAACCCAACACATCAAGAAACATCGTTAAAAATAGCTTCCCCTCTACTGAAACCCTCACCATACCAAACAAACCCATTACATGTAACCCACACAAAACCACTGAATTGGAAAAACTCCTAGGAAAGATGGAAGAAGAAATTAACAGAAAGACCGGTGACAACAAAGAAAACGAGGACTTACTAATAACCAGTGTTCAAACATGGGTAAAAACACTACAGAAATACCTCGCCAACTCTGGTAATGAGAAAAGTAACACAAGAAAGAGTAACAATAACATTATCATCTAACACATGAACGTTTTACAACTAAACATCCAAAGTATCAACAAGCACAAGGACAATCTAGAATACTACTTATACAAGAATAACATATCCTTCGCACTCCTACAAGAAATACTCAGTAATTTCAATATTAATATGAAGTTTACCAACTACAATATAATCTTCAAAACCAGAGACAACAACATAGGAGGAGGAGTTGCAATATTAATCAGAAAGGACATTAAGTTTAGACAGATCCACACGAACAGTCGTATAGAAAATGTAGCAATCCAGACCCTAAACCTTAAACACAACATAATTTTAGCATCCCTATATGCTCCCCCCTCGATCAATACCCAATTTTTCAAAGAAGAATTAGACAAGCTTTCCAACATCTTAGACTACACCAAAGACATACTCATCGGAGGAGATCTAAACGCAAGAAACAAGGCATGGGGAGATCATCTTAACAATGCCAAAGGCAGAATTCTGAAAAGTTGGATGACGGAACACAACCTCAAAACATTGAACACTGGCATATACACTTATAAAACAACAAACAAGAACGGAAAAATTCTACAGTCAACGCCGGATATAACTCTTAGTAATATGAATAGGAATAATATCCTCTGGATGGAAGACAAAGAACACATCAGCAACAGCAATCATATAACAATTAAAATCTGCTTGCCCAGTACACCCATTTCAAACACCAAGAAAATCAAATATAGGAACATCGCTCAAGAAATAAATAAAACCCCTTTTTCACCAAACCTCAATAATATATACGAGAAACTAAGCCACCTAATAGACCTAAACTCAAACACGATAAGATACAAGCACACACCCAAACACTGGTGGTCCAAGGATTTAGCAAGGCTCTGGAAAATAAAAAATAAGGCACTACTAAATTACAACAGACTCAAATCGAATGCCAACTGGGCAATTCTCCACGAGGCAAAAACAAACTGGAGGCAAAGATCCAAAGAAGCCAAGCAAAGAAGCTGGACAGACAAACTAGATGAAATCAGAGGCAGCGGAAACATAAATAACTTCTGGAGATTCATCAACAGTATCAGGAATAATAAAGAACCCCCCTCAAGATACAACCTTGATGAGGACCAGACCCAAACCTACCTCAACATGATTAAATCAAAGCACCACCCTGATAACACCTTAAACATGATGCCACACAATCCTCTGGAACACCCACCAGACTTCGAACTGGAAGAACTCAATAATGTTATAAATGAGAAACGTAAATCCACAACCCCTGGTCTCGATAACATTAATCACAATCTAATTAAAGCCTTACTCACACATCACCCGAACAATCTTTTACAGGCTATTAATGATGCAGTCAATAGATGTGACATACCCACATCAGGAAGGCACATCAGAATCGTTCCCATTCCCAAACCCAATAGAAATCTAGAAGACCTCAGCAACTACAGACCCATATCCCTCCTCAGTGTTCCCATTAAAATCATAAATAAACTTATAAAACAAAGAATCGAAACACACCTAATAAACACAAATCCACTACCAACGCTTACTTTTGCTTACACAAAAAACAAATCCTCGACAACATGCTTTAACACCCTTTTACAAAAACTTGAAAACAAATCCACTTTCCCCTTCAAAACTGCATGTGTTATAGATTTTTCAAATGCATATGAGAAAGTCGACCTACAGATCCTGAACAAACTTCTTTCAGACCTCAACATCCCAAAAACCTACACCTCATGGATCATAAATCTATATAAAGAAAGAATACTCCACCTCAACCAACAACACACGACAATTTCCAATGGTCTGCCACAAGGTGACGTCTTGAGCCCACTTCTTTTCAATATATACACTTCCAAACTGCACAACATATCTGACAGCAACACAACTCTTCTACAATACGCTGATGACTTCCTCATTCTAACTGAGGGAACTAATTTAAAGCACACGATTAACCTACTTCAACTCAAACTAAATCTCTTCTCCACAATGAGTGACAACCTCAAGCTACCCTTCAACCCGGACAAAATACAAGCCATTAATTTCCACCATAGCAGGAACACAGATAAAATTCTCAAACACAATAACACCCAAATAAAATGGAGCAATAGCATAAAATACCTAGGCATCAATCTAAATAAAAATCTAACCTTCAGAACACATGAAGAACACATCCAAACCTTTAACAACATAGGCAACATAATAAAATATCTGAACAGACCCACAAATCCCTTTAGCCCCACCTTGGCTCTAAATCTTTTCAAATCATTAGTCAGGCCCAAAATAGAATACGGACTAACTACAATGGCACATGCGCCAGCATACTTATTCAAGACCATGGACAGGCTCAAAGCTAAGATTCTCAAGCAATGCCTAGGCTTACCCCCTAGCACACCCAACCTCTATGCTTTTAACATGGCATGCGAACATCAATCCATAGATAGAGCAGCTCTTCTAACAGCGAAAGAATTAGGTAAACAAATTGTCAACAACACTTTCAGACCAACATGGACTGAACAGGATCCAGTCCACAAAAGCAGCTACAATCACATACTCCACAAATTTAAGCACCACCTGAGAAAGCTCAACCCAACTCACCGAACTAAAAGACCAGCTAACCTATTCACCATACCTTTCTCAACAACGTCCTCTTTCCTCCATACCCACAACCAAACAAAACCCAACCTTACCTTCAAGAAGTATACAGATAACCTTAAAAAACAAAATGCCCTGATACTGGTGACCGATGCAGCCAAAAATCTCTTTGGCACAGGGATAGGATTCCTGAACCTTAACAACAACACCACCTACAATTCTAGCCTCCGCAATAGCGTAACAACAACAGCAGCAGAATTACACGCCATCCTGTCGGCCCTAAATAGGAACAACATACAGAATCACCATAAGATTTTTGTCTTCACTGATTCCAATAATGCTATCAAAAGTCTAAAGGAAAATCAAGAATACAGAAAGACCACACAAGATATATGGAAATTCATTGAAAATTACCCAGAGAAGATCTTCAATTTCATCTGGATCCCGGGACACGCGGGCATCATGCCATTAGAAACAGCCGAAAAACAAGCCAAAATAGGTGTTCTAAGCCAAAGTATCATGGACACACAATATGAACTGGACGAAATAACAAACTTAATAAAAGAAGAAATTGACAATGAATGGAAGGGCAGAATTAGAGCTCAAACCACCAACTACGCACCCTGCATATGGAAAGAGGCACACCATCTCAACAACAAAGGAAAACCGTGGTTTCATAAAAGCAACATCACCCCCAAACATATCAAAACCATCAACAGAATCCTCACAAACAGAGCCTACAACAAACTTCGTCTCTTTCAAATTAAAAAAAGCACTACCGACCTATGCATACAATGCAACAAAACTGACACAATAGATCACCAATTGTTTCACTGCACTAAATACGAGAGGATCAGGGCAAATCACAATCTTTTTCTTAATTACAATAATATTAAAGACCTAATTCTCAAAAACGACAGTAACTTACTTGACAGCTTTGGAGCGTTCTTAGCAGAAGCGAACCCTAACATATAACACACAACGAGATATCAATCATACCCACACAATCAAAATATAACTAAGCCACAGACTAACTATGAACAAGTAATAATGATATAATTTACAGGATCGACAACGCTGGCCAGTGCCATAGCAGCCCGGGCCAATTTTAAGCTGGTATCCCCCAGTGTGAATTTAAAAAAAAAAAAAAAAAAAAAAAAGTACTCGAACGAAAGGCAGTGGCAAGTGTGTTGCCGGCGTTTCACAGAGTGGGTGTGAGTCATATTGGGAGGATTGAAAGAGTGTTTGTTATCAGTGGTCAACGTTGCACGTCTACGCGAAAGCTTCAAGTAATTCCGTTGCTCGGCTCAATGAATTTTTGCCAGTGAACGCCGTGACAGTGCGGAAGGTGAGTTGGGTGCATTTAATTCGTGTCGTGGCGCGCGGTTAGTGATGTGAACCGGTTTCCATTGAACAGCAGAAGTGTTGAATCGTGACAGAAACGCAAAGTAGAATAGTAACCAGTGTGCACGCAAAATGGCCCTGCAAATGCATAACGGCGGCGACGTGCCGCCACAAATTCGCCACGAGGAAATACCCCTAAACCGGCTCGACTCGATCCCGATGAATGCAGATCGACAGAAGTGGTACGAACTGTTCTGCAGGGTAAGTTGCGTTCATGCCCTAACACCTGCAGACCAAGCGGCGATTTCTCCGCAATTAGCGTCTTCTAAGCATAAGTAGGTTAACCGTTGGAAAATGACGAAGCAAGTAAATAGCAACAGCGCAGGGGCATTGTACCATAGAGTTTGTGTTTGCATTCTTGCCGAGTACATGCTTAGAGACCAGAAGCCATTTTCCCAATTATGTTTTTTTCTCACGTTGAGGTGTTTATTTTTCACCCGGAGACGAATTCTGAGTGGGAAATTCCAATCGGCGAGTGAAATTTATTATCTGCTATCAATTCAAGGTAACGTTCGAGTTCGCTTGGACACGGGTGTGGATTAGGTACAAGAATTTTTTTTGTCGTGACGCAGCAAATTAACCCTTCACTGTGGCGGAAATTGAAATGTTCCGACTGGTATATAAATGGTTCACATGTTGTTTCGATGGACATCTATTTTGTAACTTTACTACCTTGCACGCTAAATACTTGCACAGAACGTTTTGAGGTGTTTACATTATTTTGAGTGTTATGTTCCCAGGAGTAGGGATTTATTGTTATAAGGGGCTTGCCTTGTTTCGTCCTTATTTCTCTTCTATTAAAAAAAATGCTTTTTACTTTCTATTACGGTCTGCGACAATACTATTAGATATAGTGTACATTTTAATGATTTGAAAAGTATCTGAGCACAGTATTGTTCGTATAACGAATTCTAAGGGACCGCTGAAATTCGTTCGTTATAACCGTAGGTCGCTATATCTAAATACCATATTAATACTTAAATATGCTGTTGAATTATGGTAGAATCGAGAAAGGTAATTGAGTACAATAAAAATGATAAATACCAAAGAATTGATAACACTGAGCTTAGCCAGATTTAATTTTAAGAAAAAAATCTGTCATCTCAGTGTGTTTTTGTGATTTTCTGTTTTCCAAAAAGTGTCTTTCAATTACTTTTTCCAAATGCAGTACAGCGCAATCTGTTTAAACATCTATTAAATCCTCATTCAATGTGAAAAATATGATATCGTTTGAATCGCTGAGAAAGCATCTTTTGAGGTAAGTGGTTGGAAATCGATAGTTGAATTCATTTCCTCTTAAAATCTGGGTTTGAGTTAGCTAAAATTTCTTCGCTGCTCATGTCTTCCGCCGTTTCAAGTTCTTTATCAGTGCTGGGGAAAAGTCAAGTCGGACGGAGCTCTCCCACAATTTCGGTGAGATCATCGCGCAGTCTGTACCATTTTCACTACGAAAAAAAACATGACAGACGTCATCTTGCTCTCCAAATCGGAATATGCACAATATTCCCTTCCAAGGTATGACCCTTGCGATTACCAACACGGACTTTCCGATATGCTGATGAAATTCGCAGTACTCCACGTCTCTGCACCTAAGCCAGCCGTTTTCAGTGCAGTTCCTTATTTAGAGCTTCTCTTGAAATCAACGCTCAATAGAAGCGAAGAATATATTGTACGATACTCATCAAGAGTCGCCTTTCGTAAGACTTGGTCCCCCAACTAGGGATGGTACTGGTTGATACCCACCGAAAAGTAATCGATTAATGTAATCGAACATAATTTTTTACTTATTAATCGATTTATCGATAGTCGATTTATCGATTAATCGGGACTTAAAAAAATCGATTAATTGACAATTTCAAAATGGTCAGGAAGAAAAATAAAGATTGGGTACAATGAAAACAACAAAGTTTAGAAGAAGTCCTTATTTATGAAGAAGAAAACGGAAATAATTAAACATAGAAATAATTATACACCTACTGGAAGCAAATGACTGAGACGTTCCCAATAGGTGCAGAAGAAATATTGTATTGTATATTATTGAGGTGCGAGAAGTATTGGGCTTATTTATCAAACCAAAAACTTATCAACGTCCGTAAGGGATATATTGTATTGGCCATGTCGACGATCAGCCCGCTTCTCAATTCCCTTAGAAATTGACCAGCTTTAGAGCAAAGCCTTTTTGAAGAAACTGACGTTGCTACCGCTGGCAAATTTGTTAAGGCGACCTTAGAAACTGCTGGGGACGTCTCAGCCATCTGTTTTCCAGAATAACACCGAATTTTGTTGAATCTTCTCCTGTGACGTTCACAGATACAAACTGAATTCCTCATTTATGCCGCCTGGAGTATCTTGGGGTGCACCATGACTTTTGGACCACATCTTCTGGATAGTTTTGTTGCTCCTATTAAACAAAGATGAAGAAGGTGCACCTGAAAGCAAGAAATATATTATGTAGCAAAATTCGACAATCTTTGATGTATTCTATGTTCTAAATTTATCCCGACCCAACTACCAACAGATTTGCTGAATGGAACTTTGTGAGTTAGGTACTCTATGGCAAATAAAGTAGTTATTACTATGATTATTATTATTATTATCCAGCATCCAGAAGCCCAGAATTACTACTCGAGGCGAATGTTATTGCTCATAACATTCGATGTAAGGAATACCTTCAATTCTGCTAGATGGACAGGTATTCTTGGTGCTGTGTTATATTTCGGGGTGCCGAAGTACCTGACGCGGATATTGAAGGACTATCTCATTAACCGGAAGTTCGTCTACGACATATTGGGAAGCCGCCGAAGATTGGATGTGACATCATGGGTGGTGCGAAGTTCCATTCTGGGCCCAGACCTTTGGAAGGTCTTGTATGATGAGCTTTTGAGGTTTTAATCACCGTCGCAGATGACGTAGCAGTATTAGACGCTGGAAGCATTGTCGAATAGGCGCAAATAAAACTGCGTGGATGGCATACCGTAGGTTTAGCCTAGCGCTGAAAAAGACCGAGGTCGTCATCCTGACCAAGAAGAGGATTCTTCGTGTTATTCTCGTTCGGTGGGAGAAACGATCATCGGGTCAAAGGAATCAATCAAATGCCTTGGCTTGATGATTGACTCAAAGATGGCTTTCATGAACAGGTTGGAGCCTCAGCGGAAAAGGCTCTGCGCGAGTATCGGCTCTCAGTCACCTTATAGCCAACACGTGGGAACCAACCTCGAGTAAAAGGTTCCGAAGTCTGGGCTGAATCTCGTACCGAGGGCGTCTCGGACTGGTAGAGAGGCAGGCGGATAACGGCTGTATATCTCATTGTATCTGAACCGGCGGTACTGGTTATCTCGAGGGTGGTCCCTCTTATACTTCTTGGGTTGAAAATTTGTTTTTATGTTCTATATCCAGCAAATTTTTGCGTTGAAATACTAATTAACCTGTCAAAGTGGATTCGGAAAACGGTTAGATTGGATGTTTGTTCAAAGCGCTTGATAGTGATTTGGCCTTTGATGTTGAATCTCGAAGGCAAATGGTGTGTCCCATTGCGAGATGTCTGAAGTTTGCATTATTGAAAACGCACCGGTCTCGATTTTTTTCTTTCATTTTCAATTCTTTTTGAAGTGTTCCAGGTTTTTAATTCAGTCCAATGATTGAAAAAATTCGAAAAGTTTAAAAAGGTCTAGACTGGTCCGTTTCCTAAGATGCAAAATCCGGAGCCTAACATTACTTGCTGTTCTAGTCACATAGAGAACATCTTTGATCGTTAACCGGGGTAGAAAAAATTGGTCAATTTCTAACCAATCCCTTTTCCTTCCGTGCCTGATGGAAGAGAGATCTCTCCAACCAAAAGTCGTCGCTTGGAGGAACGAAAGAGTCTTTGCCCTATGTGATGTGACCAAAATATATGTGATTCGATTTATTCATGACAAAAAGTGGAATCCGTTAATGCATGCAACATTTTGCGTATGTGCTTCTTGTATGACCAACTTGTTTCCAGTTCGTATTAGCTTTGGCCTACCTATTGTTATTATAGGTAGAATTGAAGCGAGCTTGATAGTCTCTTCCACTTTCTTACCGACTGTAAAGTTCTTTAGATAGCATAATTTCAGTTTTGTCCACGATCTAAGAGAACTGTTTTGTGATTAATTTGCTTCTGTCATTGCATTTGGTCAATTCCAGGAAGCTGTATTTTCGCTCCATTTTCTGAATGGTTTGTATCTGCGTTTTGAATTCGTCCAATTTTTGGTGACTGTGTTATCTCTTTCTCAGGTTGCTGCGGTAGTGATCTACTTTTCTTTTCTTATCTCTAACAGTTTTTACTTATTCTTGAGTGTTATTTGTTGCCTTCATTTGTCTTAAAATTTGCTACTTGTAATTATTATTTAACATGAGAAGGAAAGCCAAACAGAACCTCCCCAAATTTGTTTCTGCGCTGGAGAAAAATAAATAAATACTATTTACAAAACAAATATTCCTTCAATGAGTGGGTGGGTTTATGGGGTGTGTTGAGAGGTGGGTCAAAGATTATATATTGTATATTCGTTTCGCTGGGTCAAAGATCCTTCCTTGATCAGCGAGTAGGCGAAAGGATTGAGGTATTTGGTCGCGATCGTTCAACTGGAGTGTGAGGTCAGTGTTGGTGGTTTGTGTGATTAGAGGGTTCGGATGATAGGTCGCTTTTTCAAGAAACCGTAGGAGTTGGTCCTGGAGGATTGCGTCTATTCTTCGAATTTGTGCTGTGTCATAAAGAATTTGAATGGATATGTGCTTTTGAGGGTCGGCTTCCTGTTTGAAGATTCCGTAACAGTGGCGGAAAGTCTTTTTTTGCGGCGAATCTGCCCCATTTAAGATGGGGGTAAATCACACCAGAAGGCGAAACGGAGTGTGATTAGTGGTCGGATGAGGGATTTAGATCAGAGGAGATTTACCTTTTTGGGGATAGGGCTTTAAATGCGTAAGTGACTCTTTGTAGGATCGATGTGACGTGGGCGTTTGGGGAGAGTTTTTGATTAATTAAGATGCTAAGGTAGGGTACTTGTGGTTCAGAAGTGGTAGCAGAAGTTTGACTTTGGTTGAGTCAGATAAATTCTTCTTTCTTGTTAAATACTTGTAGAGGGTGTGAACGTAATGATTGAGGCGTTGCTGCCATTGAGGAATGTTTAACGCTGAGTGATATATGATTGTATTATCAGCATATTGCAGAATGTGTATAGGTGAGAGCGACTGGGAAGGACTTGGAATATGGGCAGGGTAAATGGAAAAGAGGGTGGCAGAGATGACCGAACCTTGTGAGATGCCTGCTGGCATTGATTCCCAGGGGGAGCGAGCGTTCGGGAGTTTTACTTGGAAAACCCTGTTAGAGAGGAAGGACGAAATGAGTTTGCTGAGGTGCAGGCGGAAGTTGAAGTTGCTGACAAGTTTGGTAACGAGACGGTTTTGCCAGACGGAATCGAAGGATTTCTGGATGTCAACATCCAACAGACAAGCAACTGTGGTGAGGTTTTTGTTTGCACTTATCTCGGTGTGCGTTTTGAGGGTGAGTGGGGCATGGTTTACTGAATGCGAGTTCACGAACTGGTAGTTTGGGATAATGTTGAAGTGAGAGCAATGTTGATCCACGAACGTTTTGATCACGGTATCAAAGATTTTGCTAGTTGTGAAGAGTAGGGAAACGTGCTGAAGGTGCTGAATACTGGAACGGATGTGGTATTCTAATTGTCTGAGTTGGTCGCGAATATGGGAATTGTTGGGGTTAAATGGGTTGTGGAATAGACGTCTAAGTAGGCTTCTCTTAAGTCGTGTATCGTCGATGAGTTCAGGGGGTAGTGTTAGTAGGGAGTTGTAGTTGAGGGCTCTCTTGGATATGAATTTCTTGCTGGTTTCGTGGATGAGGGTAGTGTAGAGGGAAACGGTTTTGATTGATTGGTAATGGAATTGTTATCATGTGGGGTGATGGGTTTAAGTTGGTTTGATTTCTAGGACTATGGCGTCATGGTCGCTGATAACAGAGATAGTGGGAAAGAAGGGATGAGTGGTTTGGTTCGGCTTAATGGGTAGATCATCGCTGACTGTGAATAAGTGAAGGTATGATGATCCTTGTGGGAAAGTCGGACTGATGGGTGTTTGAAGGGAGGTTTGGAGAGGTATAAAGTTGTGTGAGTACCAGCGGCGAAGTGTGGTGCTGTTGGGGTTGGTGCTTCAATTTAGCCATAGGTGATGTCATGCGTTGAAGTCGCCTCCTATTATAATGTTAGATTTTTTGCTTTCTGCACTAGGAAAATATTAGGAAAGTTAATAGGAGATTGAAGTCAGATTCGAGGAGTTGTGACTCGGGACAGTAGACTGATGAACAGAAGAGTACGGTGTTTCGAGTTTCGGTGGCAATTGTGGTGGATTCGAAAGTGGATTCATCCTGGCAGGGTGGAAAGAGCTGGTTGCGGGTTTCATGTTAGTTTGCGAAGAATTTCGGTGTAGCTGCTGAATGGGTGTCTGAATTTAACAAATGCAGGACAATTGCGGTAGTTGGCACGGTGCTCTTCAGAACGGCAATGAGACGCTGTATTTTACGCATCTGAAGGTTCTCATCTTCTGGTTCTTAATTTAACCATTACATACTGAAGATTTCTTGAATTTTGGCCTTGTAGACAAATATCTTGATGTTACTATATCGAGCGCATTTTGAATCCTAAGGGCGTTTTCAGTCCATGTGTCATGTCAAGGGGTTCCCTCAATATTGTTTTCGCCGTTCATGTTCACAATTTCCGACCCATTGTTACCTATGCGACGTACAGACCTCATGGTGTAGTTGCTCGTAGTGGGCATTTGGCGGAGTTATATAAGACGCTCCAGTGCTTATTAGAAGTCCTTGCTGCTCAACGACGCAATGGCAACGGATTTCGATAGTATTGTGAGGCCTCCCAGGGATTTATCTTAGAGACCTTTGTACTATGCTACGGCTGTACTCTATTAGACGGATACAAGTTCTAGAATATCGTAGCAGTTTCATTGCTGAAGTAAATATTCAAAGGACATTTGGTGGTAGCAACCCCAATGTGAATGAGTAATCAGGGGATGAAGTAAAGGTATTAAATATGGCAGTGAAGTTATGTTTAGAAGTTTATTTAGTAAAACTATAGAAACGAATTTTACAAAAAAATTGCTAAGCATGTGTTTAATGCGTGGAGAAATCCCACTAGAAGGAATCCGTAAACGCAAAACAGAACTCTCGCGAAGATCTGTATGTACTTACAGGTGTATCGTACGTACACCTGTATGTACGCTACTATATATTGTAAACATTCGTCGTACCAATACTGGGCCTTAACCCAGTTTCTTAACAATTGCATATCAATTGGGGATGAAGTGTGTCGGGTATACGTTGGGAGTTTTGCAGAATGAAGTGTGTGCTATTCAGTTTGTGTGTCAATAGGGAACAAGTATAACAATAGGGAAAAAGTATGCTGTGAAATTAATTTGATGTTGGTGATTTAACTGCTTTTGATAATAATAAGTTTTTTTAAGTTTAGATAAGGTCTCAAAAACCATGTTTCTGAACTGTGCTTTTAAAATTTTATGAGCCATTTTCATTCGCGTATTTATTATTAAATATTTGACGTTTATTATTGTCTGAGGGAAATTATAAGGTAATTGAAATAATAATAAAAAATAATGAAGTAATGTTAATATATTAACCATAATAATATCTGGATAGTGATGCAATGTTAATTTGTACTGAAAAATTTTTATTGAACAATAATGGAGTTAAAATTTCATACTACACAATCAAGTTGGTCCAGCAATCAACAAGTACTAAAATTGCAAACTCTTTATATGAACTTAACTGATAAATGCAGGCAATTGCATTGATAATTCCGTTTTGAAATCCACCATATCAATTCACTATAGAATGTGTGTCATTACTTATTTAGAAAATCAACTGCAAGTCCAGTGAGATTATTTGCAACATTTCTTAAAAGGTTGTATCACACACACTCACTTCGCTTGGAAACTGCTAAGTTTGCGAAAGAAAAGGCATTTTCTGAAAACAAGAACAACGGAAAATTTACTCATCAGAATGTAAAGAAACAGTTGAAAAACGCTTGTGTGCTACTGCCAGCACGTTTTGTGAATAAATTTGTACATAATTGATTGATGCATGAACAACAACGTGAAACAAATTGAGTTCCAGGCGCTAAATGGATTTCTGGCAATACTATTTTAATTTTAACGAACGTTTCTACCAATGTCAGTTCTAGTGTTAGAGCACATGAGTTTTGTTCTGAAGCACACAATAATAACTGAGATTCGTTCAATAAGTCATTAAAAAAGTTAAAATATTTATGGGGGGATATCACTCTCTGAACTGAAGAGAAAAATACCTTCTAAAGATTTTTTTTAAATTGTTTTAGAACCTATTATTGAAGAATAAAATTTTTTTAAATTTTAAGTGAGTTTTGGCGGCCGCAGAAGGCGTCTTGCAAAAGTCTCATTTTAGCTGATACCCAACGCGTGGGACTAAAGATAAAGGAACAATTCACATTAAGGAATCATTAAGGAACATTAAGGAATCGTGGGAAATGAATCAGCCTATAGACTTGTTTGAAGAGGAGCGAGCTTCAAACAAGTATGAGTAAGACTTAATCCGCTATAGTGTTGGTGGAAATTTGAACAAGAAGCTGATGAAGTCGGTCTAAACTTTGATGCAGATGTTAATATAGTTTTTTTAATGTGACAAGGGCTAGATCACTCCTTCGTTGGTTATTTTTGAGGTCGCTACTTATTTGCAGGTTTTCTCCATAGTGCCCGACTTGTGCAAAGAATAGGCTACGTTTTTTCAGTATTCATGCTCAATTTGTCTATTTTTGGTATGCCATTGTTTCTGAATACATCTCCTTCTTAGCATTACATCTCTTCTCGGGCCTTCGCTTCGTACAAGCGCCTTCAACTGTCTCGGTCCATTGACCGCGTTGTACAATTTTCAAATACGAGCGGCGATGAACTGTCTTCGTCCACAGAGTCAGACCAGCGTTTTCTCCGTTTCCCAACTGGTCTCCGCCCTGCAGTTCTTCCAACGAATACCTTTTAGGGTATCTGCTGTTCGTCGATACGATTCACACGGACAGTAAATTTCAGATTTCGCAGTCTTACAATCGTTGAGAATTTTAGCTCGTCAAAAATTTTATATAGCCTATGTTTGTTTCTTCTGGTTGGAAGGAATGCCTCTTACAGCAGATTATAGAAGATTGCTATCAGAGAGATCTCTCTTGCGCCGACAAACGATCAACGATGCCTTTCTTTATAAGAAGACCCGTCCACACGTAATGTGACACACCGTTTCAATTTTCTTTTGGTACAAACATCTTCCCCGTTGTTTTTCTGGAGAGAGTATTCCTTTTTCTCTGAGAGATGTAAACAGCCTGTTTCATCTTCCGATGCGAAGAAGCTGTGTCATCTGTCGACGCCAAGCAAACATAGGACCGGGGCTTTCCCATCTTAAAAAGGGAAGATTGAAAATACCCGTGCCGACTGAATATTTGCGTCAAGTGATAATCAGTCACACCATGCTTACTACAGAACTATAGGCAAAGTTACTGATGAGCCGTGCGGTCCAGCTGCCTCGCGCTTTGCTAACCCATGTTTCATGTTACAAAGCTAGGGTCCCTCTCATTTCCTCTCGAGTAACAACTTCTGCCTCCGCCTGCCTCTATGTAAGTGGACTTGCCTTCGCTCTTCAGCAGGTGGCACTAGGGGGATCACCCTCGCGATAACCAGCACTTCCGGTGCACGTATTTCTTTTTTTTGTGGTAGGGAGGTGAAGGCTGTTTACGCCCTGAGTGTGGGACTCCCAGACGCAAAATGCATTTGGACTACCCACTAAACACCTCCCTTGTCAACCTGAGAACCTAGCCTGGAACCGTTTGACACATTACTTCGGGCTAGGCCTCGTGTTCCTACGCCTAGAGGCGCCTTTGCATTAGGGGTATCTCTTCTCTAACGGGAAGGACAGGAGAGGAAGGAAGTGCTACAAAAGAGATCCATCCATCCCTGATGCCTCCAAGCGCTCCAATAAAGCTTTTTTTAATGTAAGCACTGCCCGAGCATATTGCGCCACGCGATTCCAATTGTCAACGTTTTCCAGTATTACTCCGACCATAGTTTCCGGACAGAGCTCTCCGATTTCGCTGAGTAGGACCCCTCGCTGCTGGCTCCACCTTTTGCAGTAAAGAATGTGTGACAGGCGTCATCCAACTCTCCTGCACAAAACACACAGTTAGGAGACCATACTTTCTCAATTTTGTACAGGTAGGACCGAAAACAACCGTGCCCGCTTAAGAGCTGGGTCAAGTAGAAATCGGTCTCACCATGCACTCGACTGAACCACGGCCTCAGGTCAGGGATCAGACGTGCAGTCCACCTTCCCCTTGTTTCTTGCTCCCAGGACTGTTGCCAATCGCTGAGAAAGCGACGTCTCTCTTCCTTGATGATCTCTTCTCTTCAATCTTCGCCTCTGCGCAGGTAAATACTTCATCGCTCTCTCGCAAGGAGGGTGATGGGTATCACCCCTGCGATTACCAGCACTGCCGCGCGGAGACCGTTCGGTATGCGCATGCGATTCGCAATGCTCCTTGTCTCTGCACCTGTGCCAACCACTACCGGTGTAATTCCTTGCTGAGAGCGTCGCCCCACAGTTCTGATCCGTAGAGTAGAAGCGACTGCACAACGCTCATTAAGAGCCGTCTCCTTGATGTGGTGGGCCCCCCTATGTCGGCCATTAATCGGGTAAGTGCCGTCACACGCGCTGCAGTCTTGTCAGCTACTGCCCTGATTTGTTGGGAAAAACTCATCTTCGAGTCTATCAGGACGCCCAGGTACTTTACTGCTGATTTCGATTCGACCAGCTCGTCTCCTATACTGATAGGCCGTATTCTGGGGATTCTCTTCTTCGTTAGGATGACCACTTTGGTTTTTTCCAGTGCCAGCTTTAATCCGTTAGCGGTCATCCAGTCCATTACCCTCCGCATTAACGTATTGAGTCTGAGCTGCGTATGGTCTACTGTGTGTCCAGCGACCAGCGCCGCGACATCGTCCGCATAGCCGATCAAACGTGACTCTTCCGGCAGTTCAAGCTGCAGGAGTCCATCGTAGGAGATGTTCCACAGGTCCGGGCCAAGAATAGAGCCCTGAGCGACACCTGAAGTAAGATTTGTACTTCGCCTACCCTCCTTCGAGTCGTAAAGTAGGCTGCGGTCCTTCAAATAGTTCCTGAGAATCCGCATCAGGTACGCTGGTACTTGAAAACGATTTTCTAGCGCTTCCAGAATATCCATCCATCTAGCGCTGTTCAATTTATTTCGGACATCCAGGTTCACCAGCAGGACGACCCGTCGTGTGGAAATACTGTGAGACTCCGCACGTTGGACCGCGCTCACTACTTCTCCAATTGCATCGATGGTGGAGCGGCCTGCTCTGAAGCCATACTGCCGTGGAGATAGATCCCCGGCAATACGAATCACGTCAGCGAGTCTTCCCCTGATAAGTTTTTCAAAAACTTTTCTGACTGTGTCAAGCATACACAATGGGCGGTATGCAGCTGGCGACTCGGGATCCCCTTTTCCCTTGGTAATGAGCACAAGTCTCGCCACCTTCCAGCACTCCGGGAACAGCCCTTCGCGCAGGCAAGCGTGGAACATGCGGAGGAGCAGGTCAGGGGAAAAGTGGAAGACCATTTGTAGCACCTCTGCTGGAATCCCATCTGGTCCTGGAGCCTTTTTGGCCTTCATAGACAAGACTGCTTTCTCCAATTCCATCTTCGTGAAAAATGGAATTTCCATTGGTGTTTCATAGTGAACGGCTTCAACGATGGCGAGATGGATGGGGAAGAGAGCCTGCACGATTTCGTCCATCTTTTCTGCCTCGTATGAGTGAAGTGACATTTGGACACCGAGCTTCTGCATTACTATTTTGTAGCCCAGGCCCCATGGTGCACGTATAGTGTGGTATCCGCCAAGCTTCCTAGCTCTGTACCTGTGCGAGCAGCTCGTCCGACTCCTTACTAAGAGCGTAAGCCGAGACTTTGAAGTCGTGCGAGAGCATTGACTCCGTTGTCCTCATGAGTTGACGACTTTGTGCGAGGTTTGTCCTCCAATATTGGCTATAAGTCAGCTGAGAGTCGACACTCCTGCAGCCGCCTTATCCGTAGACGCCCGAACCAGATCGAAGAAGCATTTCTTCGGGTCGATCATCAAGCCAAGGTAGTATATTGAATCCTTCAACTCGATGATCGTTCCTCCAACCCGAACGGGAATAATACGAATGATCCGCTTCTTGGTCAGTACGACGACCTCGGTTTCGACGACTCGGATCGGACGACCGATCCCTTTAATAGATCATAGACGAGCTTCCGCTCTTTGAGGTAATCTTTCAAAATCCGCATCAAATACTTCTGACTACTACAAATGCACTCTGAAATATTACAGAGCACTGAGAATATATACACTTGGCAGAATGGAAGGCATACTATTTTCGGCAAACATTGATATTATAGACTAGACAAAACCGAGGTGGTCATTCTCACGAAGAAAAGAATTCCCACGGTAATTCCTTTGCGGATCGGAGATGCGACTGTTGAGTCTAAAGTTGCAATAAAATATTTGGGACTATTGATCGATTCCAAAATGAGCTTTTCGGAACAGATCAGGGGAACGGCGAAAAAGGCCGCGATAGGCGTCTCAGCTTTGAGTCGACTAATGTGCAACATCGGTGGGCCCACACCGAGCAAACGCCGACTTCTCATAAGTGCTGTACAGTCAGTGCTACTGTACGGCTCTGAGGTTTGGGCCGGAGCTCTCAGTAAGGAGCTGTACCGAAAGCGCTTGGCCCAGGTACAGATACGAGGAGCTTTGCGGGTTGCGTCTGCATACCGCACTGTCTCTGAGTCGGCGGTGTTGGTGATCGCAGGAGTGATACCCATCGCCCTCCTTGCTAGAGAACGATGGAGAATTTATGACCGAAAAATGGAGGGCTCAAGATATGCTGTCAACCGAGAGGAGAGGCAGCGCACAATACTCGAGTGGCAACAGTCATGGGAAGGCGACTCCAAAGGCCGCTGGACTGCCCGCCTTATAGGGGACGTGGGATCGTGGCTAAATCGAAGGCACGGTGAGACTGATTATTACCTTACCCAGCTTCTTAGCGGGCATGGGTATTTTCAGTCTTACTTGCACAAGATTGGTAAATCACGCTCCCCAGACTGCATTTTCTGCCCAGGGGAAAGGGATGACGCATGTCACACCTTCTTCAACTGTAGAAGGTGGAACAGGATGCGGCAGGACTTGTGGGAGGTGATGGGAGAGCTTTCTCCAGACAATCTGGTCGGAGAAATGCTGAAAAGGTTCGACAAATGGACCTGCGTGGCACATTACTCTCGGGCAATACTTGTTGCCAAAAAATATACGATAGATAACCTTGGGCGCGGGGTCTAGGGAGGTCTCCTTTCCAGCAGTCCTCCTCCATCCTGCCCCCTCCCGCTGGAGGGAGATTTCTCTAGACTGACGGCGCCCTAGGGCGAAGTAAAAAGAGGCCTAGCCCGAAGTAATGTGTGAAACGGTTCCAGGCTAGGATCTCTTGATAGGGGGGGTGTTTAATGGGTAGTCTGGTAGCATGCGCTGCTAGGAGTCCCACACTCCGGGTGTAAATTGCCTTCACCCCCCAACCCAAAAAAAAAAAAAACGTTGATATTTATTGATGATGTATTGTCCGTAAACTTTGATTTTCTTTAAATGGGTCCAATAGCTTATTCTCTTGATTTTAAGAAAAGATCATGACGTGTTTATTTGTACGCTTACAATAAAATAAAAGGATTCTGGGAATATATCAGTGTTTAGCGCCTCCTGAATCGAAAATACAATTAAAGAATCGAATTGATACATCCCAACCTACTGATGCAACCCAACTTTCAGAAGGCTGGAGCTAAACTATTAGAAGAACTTTTGATGCGTTGATTTTTTTTCAGGCACAAAAATGAGCACTTAAACATCTATATGTCGCAAGTGTCTCTTAACTGGATGATGTTAATTGCAATTTTAAGTTGGCGCTTCATTTGTATGGTGTCATTATTCGGCAACATTTAAGTTATTCGAAACCCATAAGAAAGCACCCAGAAATAATCTACTGCTCTACTGCTGTTCCTAGTCATTTAAAAGCTCCATTAAATAGTTCCATAAAACTCAGTTCCACTTTTCAGCTAACCTCGACTTGAATGTCAAGGCTTGGATATAATCATGATGAAATTCTAGAACTAACTTTTGACCTAATAACTTCAAACGACGGACACCAGCTTGAGCATTCATTAATATTTTTAAGATCTACGAGTAGATTTCGTATTTACATTGAGAAGTATGGTGCATATTTTCTACAGTATTTCTGAGTTCGTGCTGTTGCTGAAGCTCTGCAGATAATGCACGGATAAGTAAGTATTACTATATTTACAAAAAGCAACATACTGATGATTCATGCTCATAAATGTTGTCATTTTTATCATGAATCATTCAGCAGCGAAAAATTCACACGGAGGTTTACTTTACTACTACTGGAATTTATCAGTTTATTATGCCCTGGGATTTTTCTTTCTGTCGGCGATTTTATAATACTTTTGTGAGTTAATTTCGTAATAGGATGAGTTTGTAAACAATTTCTGATAAAGACAGTTTTATATTTGCTATCGAGATATATAAGCACTGCAAATGACTATCTTAAATTTATGTAATTTATATGAATAAAATACGTCATAGATATGAGCTTATTAATTTAAATATTATTTTGAGTACAAACTACACTGGAGTGAGTATGTCCCGATGACAATATAAATGAAATTTACACCTTAATCTTGTGGTTGATTTCTTTTATCATTTATGTCACACACCAATATCAGTCTTATGCAATTCTAGGTATGAAATGACTTTTTAATCCATCTTCTAGATAATTCATAGTCGAAGCAAAGAAAATTACTCAATTGGCTCGGGAAGTTTTTTTGGTAGTAAAGTGAAGCCTATTTACGCTCTGAATATGGGAATCTTAGACGTGCAAAGCTGAAGTTCTATCCACTAAACATAATTCCTGTCAACTTATGATCTGCATACACATTACTTCGCCCTAAATCTCGCGTTGTTAAGCTTACAGGAATTAGTAGAAATCAGATCCCACCAATACCGAGACTTTCTCACGTTTCTATTTTAACTGTCAGGGCTGCCCGAACGTAAAGTACCTCACGTTTCTATTTCTCAACCGTTCTAAGCATTTCGCCACCAACCGTTTCCGGGATGAGCTCTTCAATTTTGGTGAAGAGGGCGCCACGCTGCCGTATCCATATTTTGCAAGAAATAATGTGTGACAGGCGCCATCCACTTACCCTAACATGCAGTTTGAAAACCGTGACCTATTAATTTTGTGTAGGTAAGACCGGAAATAACCATTGCTGCTCAAAAGTCAAGTAAAGTCAATCTTAATCACTGAGCAATGGTCTCATGTCACGAACAGTTCTTCATTTCGCTATAGAAATGTTTTCTGCTGTTTATTTTCTGCGCTGTCCCGGGGACCGTTCGATGCAAACATCGCTTGTCGATGTAACTCCTTGCGCAGCCATATTCTCCCGCCATCGAATAAAAGAGATTGCATAAGGCTCATTTAAGCTCATTTAAGTTTCCCATGGAAGTCGCTTCATTGTCAGAATCATTTCTTCGGTTTTTTTCCACTGCCAGGCTGAACTCGCGAACAGTCACCCAGTCAGTATTCCGTCCTTGGAAACGTTCCACGGATTCGAGACTAAGATGGAACCCTGCAACGTGTGTACCACGACCTTCCATGTCGCAGAATAGGATAGTGACGCAGAATCCACATCAGGTATTCTGGCACTTTAATACAATTTTTAACGATCTCCAGGATATTTGCCAACCCAGCACAGTTAAATGCATTTTTGACGTCAGGGATAATCAGCAGGATAATTTGTCGTGTGGATCTACTATGTACCGCAGCCTGCTAGGCCGCGTCCACCATATGCATGTCAGTGGGCGGTATGCAGATGTGGATTCGGGATATCTCTACTTTTTTCTGATCAAATAACCAGTCAGGGAAAAATTCAAAGACTGTTTACTTGATCCCCGCTGGAATCATGGAATCGGGCCGTGGAATCTTCCTGGCATTCACAGACAAGACCGCTTCCTCCACTTCCTTTTTTGTTAAAAGTGCATTTTTCATCGGTATTTCATCATGAACGGCGTCAACGGGGGCGTGATGAATACAGAGAGGGCTTGCAGCGTCCATATTTTCTGCTTCTTAAGAGCTAGACGGCTTTTGGACACCGAGCTTCCGCATGAATTATTTGCAGTCCAGGCCCTTTTGTTTGAGTTGTCCTTCAAGTCTTGCCAGCGACTAGCTTTAGTTCTGTTGATGGGTCTACGAAAACTTTTTCAGTTTTGTTAATTAACGCGAAATGTGGGAGGATCGAATCATTGCACCAGTACATGGGCTTGATTAGGGCTTATAGAAAATACAAAACTTCCCTGTACCTGGGGTGTGGTCTGGTCTTGCGTCGGACCCTCTAGCTTACTCTATTCTAAGGTGACCCTTCCTTATCAGCTTTTTGGCTTTCTCTTTGTGAGGTCAATTATTGCGATGCGATACTTTTATTTGGTTTGGTCAACCTAACTTTGCTCTCGCTTCGTGCAGGATAATCTTTCATTACTTTGAAATCCTTCAATTTTCAGTAATTGACAATTAAACGAAGTCAATGTTGCTATGGTTTTTTTTCCGATGGTATTTTTGATGGCGTTACAGAATATGCCTTTATTTTGTTCTAGTTACAACTCCATAAGTAGGAAGCTTTGGTTGGAATTTGAATGTTTTTTGGTTTTAATGCTCCTTTGACTTCTCGCAAGACTACTGTCGGTGAGTGTTACTAGGAGTATCTGCCCTAGGTTACTAGGAGTATCATTAGATTTGTTATTTGCGAAGCTCGTAAAATCCATTATAGTATGATCAACATAAATATTACCTTAAATCTGTTTCAATTTTGAATTCTAGAACTTCGTGCTTATTTATTAATTTTAAATTAATTTAATATACTATGATTTGCCTGGCATTTGATGGCATATTTTATTTCTTCTGTTTTATTATCTTCCAGTATACGCGGTGCTAGAGGACACTCATATGGTGGTTGACATTGTTTGATGTTGAAGCGCCGATAGGATTGAGGAGTTGCTTAAAATCGTGAGCCTATTTATTATTTATCCTGTTGTTGTCTCGAAGATGCTGTCATTCTCGTCCTTTCATAATGTGATCCCAGGTTGATATTATTGTCTCAAGCTTTTATCTTCTCTATACGCTTGCCTGATGTTATTCTTCAATAGACTTGTAGCACTTTTCTCAGTTTTTTGATTGTTATTATGGTATGATTATTTCTCCCGTACACATGCTGACGATCACTGTCGAAATGCGCATTCTTTTGCTCGGCGGAAGATAATATGTTTCTTATTCGTGTTTTTGTCGTGTTTGATGAGTTTGGTTTTACTTTCGTTGCCTAGGATGAGAGTCAAATTAGTTTTGTGAGTTTTGCCGAAGTGTTTAGTAACTAATGTCGTTAGTTCTCGGCATTAGTTCAGGATCTTGACAATTTTTCCGGTAATGGAGGTAAAAAAAGCCTGTTGCCACACGTTTAAGAATATGATATTCGAACCTACTGAAATAATAAAATTTACTGCTAAAAAAATTAAAGAACTAAAACATAATGAAAATTCCCCATAGCTACTGTTGGGACTAGAATGAATCCTGGGACCACTCGCGTATAGCCTGAGGTTGGAGTAAATAAACACCTCAAATTAGCCTGCGTCCAGCCACCGCGTTCCAGATAATGAATTACTCCATAAACAAGCCTAATCCCTCTTCGTTTTGAGGACAAGGACTTAACAAAGTGAACTGGATCTTCTGTTCGAAACATTGCCTCTACGATCGTATCAAGTGTATCCTGGCCAATCGTAAGTGCACTTCACCCTTTCACGAGCGTAATGCGCTGATTCTCTGACTTGGGCAAAATCAGCAAAAAGTGATCTATATTTTCTCATTCAATAGAGATATTCACGGAAATATCCGTTCCCAACCGAAAGATAGAAGTTCCAAACTCCGGCTCGATCCATGGCTCGAGATGTACTATAAGTCTAGCGGTTCAACGGTCTGAGACAATTGCGGTCCAGCGTTGCTGCCATTTTTGCATATTTCTGGCACGCGTTTGAGCTTCAGATTCTTCGCTGCCCATTGCCAATCCATTTCGACTTCTTTCCTGACGCTCAAGTGCCAGCAGGTCTATTGAAGTCATCTTGGAACGACGATCACTGCGTCTTGGCATAGAGTGCGCTACGTGGAGGCGATTTTCAATACGTCCTGTCGTTAGACGCTTGTTATTTTTTTTTCTATACTTCTTGGTTCCCATGGCATCAGGCCAGAGTTCAGTTCCATATAGGAGTATTGACTTTGCCGCTGCCATCAAAAGTCACTGCTTCGGGTCTGTAGAGCCACCGATATTAACCTGGTCGCTATATCGCATGCAGTGGGCATATGCTCTCAAAAGGTCAGATTTGGTTCGAGTCTGATACAAAGATATCGGGCCGAACTTGTGCTTTGTACTGCTTCAGAGCCAATCATCATCGAGCTGTAAGTTGGAATCCTCCTATTCAGTATCACCATCTCCGTTTTGGCGGTCGGTTTTTCATGCTTGGACGATCCTCATCACCTGGTTCAGCTTGAAGTGACCTGGAATTTATCACTCCTGCCACATCGTCAGCATAACCTACCGGGAATACATCTGATGGCATGTCTATTCGCAAACATCCATCATATGTAACGTTCGACAGATCGGCGCCAAGAAAAGCTCCTTGCCTCGTCAGAGGAATGGGCTGCTTTTCATTTCCTACCCAAAACGAGGGTTTGCAATTATTCAGGTGCTCGGAAGTCTCGCCTGAATGCGTTCAGCGTGTAAATCCATCTTGCAGAATAGAATGCATACAACACAATACAATGCAGCAACACAACTTCCCTTGCTGCGTCCGTTCTCGCAGCAGCCTCAATTACCTCGATGCTAGGGTCGATCGTCGAATGCTCTTTACGCAATACGTGCTATCTCGGTGACACGTCTCCCGCGCCTTTAAAATAAGACTTAATCCGGGGTCTGAGCATTGTCTCCAGGAGGTTTCCTGCTGTGTCTTACATATATAATGCCCGTAAAGAGGATGAAGAGCAGACGAGGTACTCAAAACGAAATCTAAAATGATCAAATAAATTTGGGTTGAAGAGTAATTGTCACAAGCGCCAATGCATTACAGTTTCTATCCATAAAAAGTAGGTAAAATAATGTGTCCCAATTTTAGAGGCATATCACTATTCTGTACAAAACACAAAATATCTGCTAAGTTGTTAGTTCTGCTTACGCCGAAAACTTCACTAGTGAATTTTGTATTTTTTTTAAATTTTATCTAATGAATCTTGGAGGAGGGCCAAAAGTTAAACAATCTCTATCCAATTCCAATTACAACCATTCTATATACCATATCTAACGAGAAAGTTGATGGACTTCAAACAAACACACGGGAGTATCGATGAAAGGTACAAAACAAGTCCCCATAACCAAAATAAAATTTACTCCGACAACATAAAAAGGCTGAACAACCAACTGACTGACACCGTTGACACTTAGTTCGGACTGAAGCAAGGTGGTGGGCTGGCTCTACTGCTGTTTTAACCTAGTCTAGAATATAGGGTATCCTGACGGAAAACTTGAGAAATACGGCAATGAATCAGTACAAGGAATCTTAAAACTCGCATTAAAGGCATTCTTCTCCGTTTTGCCAATTCTTAATGCCAGGTACATACACAGGAAAATAAATCTCCCAATGTACAAAGCGTTGCAAAGACCAGTCTTATGCTATAAACGTGGTCCCTAAGGCGGTTCCTTAGACTGAATAATGTACAATCTAGAACTGTACGATTTTTTTCGAGCCTTTAGATTGCAAGATTGTGAGTCCGTGTAGGGAATGAATGAATATTGGGCTGGGTGAGAAACAAAAGTAAGGAAATCCAAACACAGCGGTAGGGTAGCGTAGGACTTGGTCAATTGACCAAGATTAAATAGATAAATTGATTACAATCTACAAGACCGTTGGAGCTAGTACATAAGGACGTCAAGGATTAGTTCCTTTTTATGCAAGTCATTTAAATACAGCTGTTAAGTGAACAAAAGTCGTGATATTTGACAGGAGTAATATTGGGGTATGGTGTAATGTATGAAATAATATTTAAAAATACGTATTCATTAGTTTGTAGTAATTTACTCTTTGAATTAGGACATTGTTCATTGTAATTCAAAAAATAAACTTCATCACTAATAATGTCATTAGCGAAGATAACACACACCCTAATTAAATGAAATCTGTGTTGTACATCCAGATTTGTTAAATTTTTTTTTAACGATAGAATGTCGTGTAAAGGAAAGAATCGTCGAATCTATCTAAAGGTATACTCCTTTAGATAGATTCGATTCCTTATTCAGATCATGAATGTTTGTATAGAGATGATTTTGACGTTGAATTACGGACGTAGCTGATAATTTCGGTCTTGTACTCGATGCACCTTTTTTGTCCTGGGAACATTTCGTTTTTCCCCGTCATTTCTTTTGATTGAGAAATCAAAGGAAATTGAAGAAAAGAATAAATTGAGAAAAGAAGACCTTAACGTTTTGAAACCTTACTCCTCCGTCCATAAGATATCTGCACATGACCCTTTTTGTCCTCGATGTGCTCGCAGCAAGGTCGTCCGCTGGAGACCCAGTCTTCATGAATCAACGCCTTTTATTTGTTGGAATCTTTATTATTCATTGTTTTTACTTTATTTGATGTCGATGTGTATCCCCTGCAGGCTTTTCGTTTTGAGTGTTAAATGTGTGTCGAAAAAAACAACAACAACAAAATGTTCAAAAAACCCCTCATACATCCTTGAATTCAGAACAGTTTTCAGCATTTTATGGCCTTTAGTCACCAGTTATTATGTGTGGATTCTGGTACTTCAGCAGTGTTAGAGTTACAATCGCTTGCACCTCTTAAGGTACAATGTCCCGATCACTTTTTCACACCATTCCCCTATAAACAGGACTCTGTATAGAATGTTTATTTTAGAGGTGTACAGCTTTGGAATTAAAGAAAATACCAATGAAAACTTTTGATTGCCATGCAATTGGTTTTTTGTAAACATACTTCATTGCCATTTAAATTTAAGCATTATTTTGTATTGGAAATGGGTTACTAAATAATGTTTTTAGAACCAAATATTTCAATTCTTGAAAACTATTTATTCATACGAAAAACTTTAGGAAGGTGATCATACAGTGATTTTTCTTAAGATGTTCTCTCTATGAGAATCTGCAAGAGACTAATCAAAAATTATCCTAAAGTACTTATCCTGACTAACTATATAACTAAAAATATGAGGTGTGGGCCACAGATGTCTAGCAGGACTCTAAAATTTATTTATTATCCCAAACAGATTTTTTATTGCTATTGGGATTTTCCCTAGAATATTTTCGAATTTTTTCATCCTTTACTTAGATATTTTCTTAAGTCCCAACATCCTTAGACCACTCGTCATACTTTCAATAGAATAATTTTTGTTCATTTAATAAATATTTCAACATTTTGGGCATGTCAGCGCCACGACTGGCGCGGAGGAAGTCCAATATCAGATTGTCGACTACTCGAACCAATAGTTGGGCCATATCTAGCCAATAACGCTGCGAATGTTGTTTTCCTAATAGTCAAGCTGCACGGGCTCATTGTAGTAGAAGAGTGATTTGACATATCCCCGGAAGAAATAGTCCAGCTGTGTTAAATCACAAGACCTTGCAGGCAAGTTTACAAGTCTTGCTTCTTTTGTTAAGTCGATGGTTGCACGAGCTGAATAGCATGACGTGATATCCAGTTGCAACCAGAAATCCTTTGTATTTTGGCGAGTCAATGATAATGGCTTAATAGCGGTCACAATTGACGATCCATAGTTAATCGAATTCATTGTTCTAAGGGATGATAGTATCGGCCATAAAATTGAGTGAGGGCGCGATGAGTTTCTGGAACAGAACCCTTTTGAAGTTTTTGGATATAAATCTGCACAATTTGCGTCAGGCGTCAACCTATTTATGATAAAATGGCAAATTAAATTGATGATAACACGCATGACAACTGTGACAACTTACGTAGCTCTGGGTGGCTTGGGTCCTCCGGGCCTTGCTTTGTGGGTCTCGAGGACGCGTTTCGGCTGCATAATATTTATTTACATACATATTTACATACAGCCATCTTCAGCTCGTTCTCACGAGCTGAAGATGGCTGTATGCAGCCGAAACGCGTCCTCGAGACCCACAAAGCAAGGCCCGGCGGACCCAAGCCACCCAGAGTTAATTTTGGCCTGCGGCAACACCAAAACGAACTTCAACTTACGTAGCATTTAAAAGTGTTGCCAATGTAGAGTTCTATATCTTTAAAAAGCATCCCAAAGTTGAGTATCTTCATGTTTCTGTGCCACGCTGCTCTATCAAAATAAGGTATTTCTTCGGGTTCGATGCCATGTTTTAATAATTTTCATCAAAGTCCCTCACCTTTGCAGTTATTGGAAGGTCCCACAAGTATCATGGGTGATTCTTTTTCAGGGAATCTGCCAGCATTGACTTCCATTACTCGCAAAAGTAGGTCTTTCTGGAGCCCCCGATGTATATTGAGGTATTTTCTTAGTACGGGATTGCTTCTCTGCCGATCAACGACGACTGCTCGCATAATTATGCTCGGAATTTCGGATTGATGCTTGAGATATAAATCAGATCGCTTTATTTCAGCTTTAATGCTCGCAATTGTTTTCCTGGATGACGTTACATATAGTGTATCCTTTGGAGGTAGATCTATTGAAGTTCCAAATCTAGCCACTGGTGGTCCCGTCAGGTGGTGCGGGAAATCGGAGTAATCACTATTTCTCAACCTCAGAGATCGTGTTGTTGCTAAGGTCGACGAAGTTGCTACATCGCTCACTCTGCTTTTTAGAACTATACTAGAACCGCCCGGTCCCATCACTTGGTTATTCTGTGAGCAACATTTCCACCCGAATTGACGTTGTGTGGTTACTGGCGACTAATTAAAAGTCTTAGGAACCTAAAACCCTCATGCCGGCTTTTACGTAGATACCTCTCTTCCTTTCTTAGATGAATTAAGGCAGCCTTTCTTTAAATATTATAGGCCCTAGAAAAAGACAGGTCTATCGTAACCCAACTGCATGAACGGCATTTCATTAACCTCTGATAATCTCTCGCAAATCTTGATCATACGTCGTGTCTAGGTGCCATCCTGATGAGGTACATTTTCTTTGTCACTTGTGGTTCACACGTTTAATTAAAGATGGTTTAATAAAGTTAATATGCTGACCCGTTCGGCATCCCTTTTACAGCCAAAGTTTAGATACTGACTTCATGCCTAACGTATTAAATATGGTGTGAATTGACTAGTTTGCGTTCATTCTATGACTTCCATCGATGAGTTGTTTGTACTAAAAAGGCGGGAACTGCTCTTTGCGATCTTCAGTTGCATTCAATCTATAATAGTATACTCATTTCATTTTCCTGGACTTTATTTGATTTTAAGATATATTTCCCACACAAAGCCTTGTGCAACAAAATGTGTTATGCGCGTGATTATATCTTATACGTTTGTCTTATGCTGTAACATAGTTTTGATAAATTTTGCCTGTTTTAGTATGACACCAATAACGATCAACGCCTGACCATTCATGACCTTAAAAATATGATTCGCAATCACCGGTGTGAAGAACTTCCACCACATGTTGCACAAAAGATCTTAAAACTAGCAGACACAGACATGGATGGATATCTCGATTTCGAAGAATTCTACAAAATGTCTCAAGCACATCAATGGTTGTTTAAGGATTTTTTGGTTGCTTATTGCCGACGGATAGTGCCATCACCACATAGAGCAGCAGGAGATCAATTAGGTTTGTTCAATTGCATTTCAGTTAGAATAACAAAATTATTGATGTTTATATATATTTTTCTAAAATTTAATGCTAGATGGCGCATACGAACAAGAGATGGTATTTTGTCCCCCACCACTCACAATGATCGTCTTCTCATTGCTTGAGGTGTTAGCTTTTGCGATAGATGTGGCGTATTGGGGGTATGTATAGTTAAATTCAAGTCAGATTCAGATTTTTAACTATTAAAATATAAAATTAAATTATGGCATTTTTAAATTACACATATATTTTTTTAATAATAAATTAAAATGGCTGTATTGTAAATACTCGAATATTTATGCTTTCTAAAGCAATTTGATTAAAATTTGATTAAAAGTACGTAGTATTTATCGCAATTACTTTTGTAATATCTTGTTCGTAACTTGGAAGAAGTTTTATCGTCACTTCTTATCATCATTTAAGCGGCTACCAAGTGAAGCGTTAGAATCCTGCGACCTTCTAGATTTTTTTAAAGTAAAATTTGCAAATATAAAAATAATCTATAAAAAGAATCCGTCTAATTTCGTTTCAACTGTATAAACGTATCGCACGACGCATTATACTTCCTCTTACTGTTTGGCTAAAAAGTTTCTCTATAAATTTGCCTTAAATAATTGCTTGCGCTTCCGAAAAAAATCGGAATTCCCATGACAAGCCAATTTGAATATATCTATCTTCTTTGAAGCCCGTTCGCTTTTAATATGTTGAGTGATTTTTAGGATTTAGCAGTGTTTTTCGTTTACAATTATGTAACGACATGAAGGTGAATTTTGTCAAGATAAATTAACCTTTTTGACCACTCCTGCGGTCAGTACTCAAGTGATCATTGACTATAATTTTGCTATCCACTACACTTTTGTAATGAGTCGTTTAAGATTGTCAGATAAGACCATAAGATGATTTAAATCACCAAAAGATATGATGAACACTGGTGTACTTAACAGTCGACAATGAACAAATTATATGGAAATGCACAACCAAATTCTTAGGATTAAATTTTGACAATTTGACCTAGAGTGATCGTATAAACATAGAAACATAAAATGATGCGCTTGGCATACGAAAAAGGTCGAAAAGTTTTAAGTTGAAACACTGGCAAGGCTAAAATGTAATTACGTGGTAAGTTAATCAATCTGTTCGTGGCAATCCGAATCTTTCCATTCGGAAACTAGTAAGTGCTTAAAATTTGAATAGATAATCTTTACACCATATTTTGGATCAAGACCTACAGCTGTATCCTTGAATTAAAGCTCCAGGATGCCAATGCGATGTCTTTTAACACTAGGCGAGAAAGTTCTTTTCTGCGTTTACCAATATCTTGGTTGTCGTTTGAAGCTGATTTTGATGAAAATCTGAAAACCTGAAACGAAAGCTTTATCTACTTTATTGGCCGAACGCTTCAGAAACTCCTTTATTATAAAGTGATTATATGGGGTGTGATTCGGACGTAATAAATTATCGGCCCTTATTTTTTTAAATATGACAGGAGGTGCACTTGCAGTTAATGCAGATCACTTTATGGGTATACGCTCTTGTGGCCCGATAAACGGCTTAAGTTTTATTAATCGGTTCTCCAAATATAAATTTACTTTTGGGACGATTTGTATCCATTGCGAGATCGTGTTCCTTTATGGTGGCTCCGGATTTTATCAGACAAGACAGACTAACAGAAAAGTCAAGTCAGTTTTTATAAAAACAAGCGATCAGAAGTATCTTGCACATTCTTTGGTCTGCGAAAAATTAATAAGGACGTTTTTGTAAAACGAAATACCAGACTGAGCGATCAATAGGCGACAAAGCATTACAACTTTGGCAAAGCTTTACCGCTCTTAGAGGGTCATCTTGAAAGCAACACAAGCTCTTTCTTCGTGATGTGATTACGCTGAAGCAAATGGCGACTAACAGACTCCCGTCTAAAGGAAATTATGAAATATACGAGGATGTGGAAGTAAAAGTCGCATGAATTCTCGATCACTCGATCGACTTGGGAATTCGTAGGTGGAAGTATGTATTCTGGTTGCATTTTAAAGTTCTGGAGCATATAGCCCTCTCTATTTTCCGACGCGCTTGTAAATAATGTAGAGGCTTTCAGAAAAGTAATCAAAAAATAAAAGTATATAAGATAAATCCATTTTGTATGAGTTGATGATGAACCTAAATGAACCTTAAGAATAATGAATTAATGAATTAATGAGCTTTAAAATATTAAAAAAGGTTTACCGGGTACATTTCCTTATTTTAAATAGCCCTTTGACAATACTAGCAAAAATGGAATGGAGAAAGTGCTGCTGAAAAAAGAAGTCAATCCAACCCCCACCCACCGGTTAGTTCAATACCTTGTGGGCGAACCGATGTGGGTAAATTGGGATCAAGCACGAACAGCGTACGAACTGATCCTTGATTTCCACTCGGAAGCAATATCACATATAAATAATAATTAGAAATATTGGGTTGGCAACTAAATAATTGCCGATTTCAATTATAAATGTCTCTCACTTCCCTTTTTATGATATCCGTAAATGTTTTGATCTTAATCTTCTTATATATGTTAGCTGTCATCCTTCCCTAAATTTACAAGTTAAGTAGTTAACAACTCAACATAAATGTAAAGTGCAAAAACGAACTTTTTTGCCAAATTTTTCTTTATTCTTTCAATAAAGGAAAGAATGTAGTGCAAGGCGCCAAAAAGTTACGTAATGTGTATATAAATAAATAGTAAAATAAAAAAATAAATAATAAAGTCCTTAAAGAAAGGCAATGCCGAAAATTGCTTGAAAAATTCCGTTCTTGAGATTTTTCTCTTAAAGATGACCACTTAAAGAACTGGTCGAACTTTCAGGTCGACCAGTTCAGCTTGATGAGGATGAAATCACAACCATCATGGAAGCCATGCGTCACGCAACTACACGCGAGATTGCAGAGAAGTTAAAAATGTTACACACAGCCATTGAGAAGCATTAAAACGTGTCGATCTCGTTAAGAAGCTAGATATTTCGGTTGCGCACGATGTGCAAGAAATTCATCTAACATAGCGCATCAGCGGTGGCAAATTATTGCTCAAACGCAATGAATTTGATCCGCACGAAATGATTCATTGCAGACCACTTTCAAGGCACATATCCAACAAAAGAAGCTTTTGTTGTCAATTTGATGGGATTGGAAAGGTCCGGTTTTTTGGAGTTGCTTCCAAAAACACCACTATTAATTCGGAAATCTACTGTCGGCAACTGGACAAGTTGAATGCAGCGGTCAAGGAAAAGCTACCAGAATTGGTCAATCGTGAAGGCATTATTTTCCACCGGGAAAATGCTAGGCCGCATAAGGCTTTGGCCAATCGGTTAAAAATGATGGATATTGGCTGAGAATTTATGTTACACCCATTACATAGCCCTGATCTCGCGCCATTGACTAACACTTATTTCGATCCATGGACAACTCCCTTCGTGGTAAAACTTTCAATGATGATGACGCTGTAAACTTTTTCTTTACTCAGTATTTGGCCGAGAAGGATCAGACTTTCAAGTAGCTTGGAACATTCAAGTTGTCAGAGAGATGACTAAGGGTCATCGAACAAAATGGAAAATGCATTTTGGATTGAATTTCATTTCAAGTAAAAAATCTTTATCAATTTCAGAAGTTTTTGGTAGATCAATTTTCCCTGTTCACTTACAACTTATAAGTGAATTATACCCTTGCTAAGCTAACTCAGCGAAGACTCATGGGTGCGGAAGTTCTGATCAAATGTTTCGAATACCTCGATAGTGAATTTAATATTTATAAAGAATTGTGGAAAGAGCTCAAGCTGGTTTCGAACACGCGACCCTGCCGCTTCTCATCAGGTGCCAACTCACAGGCTGGGACGCGTCGATTGGCACTACCAGCTTAGGTGGATGTCGACTGGTTATTTACTAGTTATTAATATTGCTCTACAGCTTTGAACTTTTTCCTATATTCCAAATTGCCTTTGGTCTGGCTTTATCAATTTCAGAAGTTTTTGGTAGATCAATTTTCCCTGTTCACTTACAACTTATAAGTGAATTATACCCTTGCTAAGCTAACTCAGCGAAGACTCATGGGTGCGGAAGTTCTGATCAAATGTTTCGAATACCTCGATAGTGAATTTAATATTTATAAAGAATTGTGGAAAGAGCTCAAGCTGGTTTCGAACACGCGACCCTGGTTTCGACCGCGAGGCAATTTGGAATATAGGAAAAAGTTCAAAGCTGTAGAGCAATATTAATAACTAGTAAATAACCAGTCGACATCCACCTAAGCTGGTAGTGCCAATCGACGCGTCCCAGCCTGTGAGTTGGCACCTGATGAGAAGCGGCAGGGTCGCGTGTTCGAAACCAGCTTGAGCTCTTTCCACAATTCTTTATAAATATTAAATTCACTATCGAGGTATTCGAAACATTTGATCAGAACTTCCGCACCCATGAGTCTTCGCTGAGTTAGCTTAGCAAGGGTATAATTCACTTATAAGTTGTAAGTGAACAGGGAAAATTGATCTACCAAAAACTTCTGAAATTGATAAAGCCAGACCAAAGGCAATTTGGAATATAGGAAAAAGTTCAAAGCTGTAGAGCAATATTAATAACTAGTAAATAACCAGTCGACATCCACCTAAGCTGGTAGTGCCAATCGACGCGTCCCAGCCTGTGAGTTGGCACCTGATGAGAAGCGGCAGGGTCGCGTGTTCGAAACCAGCTTGAGCTCTTTCCACAATTCTTTATAAATATTAAAAAATCTTTCATTTCATTAAATAAATCGGCAATTTTCAAAAGGTAGATTTTCATAAGCTGGGGTGATATGCCACGCGTAGGCGGATGATAGTGAAATTCGATCGCAGAGTAAGTACACAGGATATTGAGTGATACTGTGTGAATAGCCAGGAAATAGGCTGAAAACTCACAACACATGATAAAATCACGCCTTTCAGAGAAGGCAAAATATGGAGCGACTTCGCACCATGAGACAACGGTGTAGGAGTTTAGATTCAAAAATAAAATAAAGTATCTCGGAATGCTTTCGGCGTAGCTGGTGTAACCGGCAGATCTAAGCAGAATCTGCAAAAGCTACGGAAGCTCTGTAATGCAGAAAAACTAAAGATATGTCTTGAGGAAAACTGGGAATCTCAGTGGCTATATTCTATGATGGTAAGAAAAATCATCGCTTATTGTGGCTTGGGCAAAAAAAATCAAAGAATGTAAGGCGAGATTTGAACTTGATACAGTAGGTGCCGACAATTTTTCAAGTCTGTTGACAGTTCCCGTAGTGATAGCAACAGTTGCGAAATCACAATGTTAAGTATATTCCGCGAAAGAAAAGAAAATGATCCTCAAATCGGAAACAGAGGCTTTGTAAAATTAATCAAGGTGTTCCCATTTGTATGTGCGCCGTCAGATCCCATGACGGCAACATTTCGTTTCCACAGCAAATGTTGTACAGTGCTGGGTACAATAGGGAGTGGAGTGCTAAGTACGATGTACGATAAGATTATATACTAGTTGTTCCAAAAATTCGATTTAACAGAGATCAGAGTATATGGACGTGGCACCAAATATTCCAAACCGACGAAAATATGACAAGTGTCTTTCTAGCCGAGGTCTATGCCATCGCGTCAAGCACACAATTCAACATTGACATATGAAATAAAGGTGAAACTATACCTATCCGTTTTGATAGCCAAGCAGCATTGTAGGCGCTTGAACAACCATCCAATGCATCACATGGGATGCTAGATCGCTGTAATACGCTCATAAAGTTGACTGCGGACAATAGTATGCCGGGACATGGATATATTGACGGTTATGAGTTGGTGAGGGGTGGAGCTTTGATGGCATTCATTAACAATGGGACTTTTAGTACAATTAAATTGAATTTCATTTCATTCAAGAGAGAATAGGTTTTGGTGTAATCTTGCAAGGGTTCAAATGCGGAAGCCCTTCCTCATATCCGGATGTATCCGGAAGCGAAAGCTGAATGCCTCACTAGGATCTTCAGGGAGCATTATAGCACATGTCGTGAAAATGGATTCCTCTATTTATACTTATTACACTAATACATCTGCTAGCACACTGCATAGTACTGTTCCATAGACCAGGCTCCAGGAAGTTCCAGGAAGACCAGGCATTGTACGAATGCACAAGGAATTGGGATGCCTGACGCCAAACCCAAATGTGGACTGGAAACGGGAGCTCAATAAACGTTTTAAGGTTGACGTATACTATT
Organism: Stratiomys singularior; assembly: GCA_954870665.1. Classification (NCBI taxonomy): domain Eukaryota; kingdom Metazoa; phylum Arthropoda; class Insecta; order Diptera; family Stratiomyidae; genus Stratiomys; species Stratiomys singularior. Next base: position 64,990,098 of record OX940881.1, read on the forward strand.
TCTAACACAATCAATCGAGGTTCGGAAGACATTCTATTGCAAACCACAGCTGCTGCAGTCACACACATTAACCTGGCAGTGGACTTCGGTTCCCACAGATGAGGCCAGCTGTTGGGGTTTTTTGTGGCAACATCACTATCCGTGCTGTAAAATGGTTAAATTGTAGAAAAAAAAACTGTGTTAAGACTCAAAAAAGAAGTTGTCAAAACTGTTACGGACAATTTATCAACAGTAAATTACAGAGTGCTATATTTTGGGACTATGCCACTCACAAGCCCTGTGTTAGACAGTGGCTTTCCACATGTTTCCTTGTATATATTGAGTTTGTACGACGAAATGCAGATCGTAACAGGCTTTTCGTTGCTTCATCTTTTCATCTAGAAGTTTGGCTTGCAATACATTCAATGCATTCAAATAACCATGTTGCTCCTGACAAAATGGTTATTTGAGGGCATACTTGTCTCGTAATTTGGTTGCTAGTGAATGGGACTGTGAACCCAGCAACATTTGCAGTATATTCTGTTATACATAGTGTACGAACTTTCTCAAACGCCTAGACTTTATGTATTCTGTTCGAAAACGATTACAACTTTATAACAGTGAAGCAGTTTTCGATTTTAAAAGGTCCTCGATTTAATTACTTATTTTTCGCCTTTCGACTGCTAGTTTTAATGGATTTGGAAACTTTGCTGGAAATGTCGATATGATGATTATCTACATGCGATTTCAAGTATTATCTCATGGCGACTAACTAACAGCGGAATTTGCTGAGAGGTTCAGCATTCAGACACTGAATTCTAATCTGTTCCAGGGGCCGTGATGTTAGCCCTTATCCTATAACTACGATATACTACAGGGAGGTGTCAAAGTTTCTGACCATGCATTGCTCGTATAAAATTTGAAAGAAATGAGATTGGATTAACATTACAGTTTTCATATAATGCCATTTTAATATGGAACTAGCCCATCACACACATTAGGTAATATAATAAATAATTATTATTAAGTATGTCCTCCTTCGTTTTCTTTACACTTTAAATGTCATATTCTGAAATTTTCACATATATTTTTGAGGCAGGCTGCAGAAATTGCGGCCCGTTCAACTTATCTCTCAAATTTCCGATCCGTTCAACTCTAGAAATCTCTAAAAAGACTCTCCTTTAATTTGGACCACACATTTCACGTTACCAGTCCAATCATTACAAAAATGTTCACCTAGTAAATTTTCAAAGCCGTATGCGCTGTGGCGCCTGCTTGCAGCAAAAGCATTCTCTCCATCCCGGAGCCGGAGCCGGCGCTTAGTAAGGCATTGCACAATAATAGGGGAATATATTTCATGTAAAATTTTCCATTAGCCGAAACTTCTTGCTGGAACGTGAAAGTGAAGTTGGCTTTTTCCGCGACTCATCACTCCACCAGCTACCATCATTTATTAGTCGAATTTCGGAGTCTGTAATGCAAAAATATTTGCGGAATCGCTGGTTCCTATTATCCTATTGCTTGATTTTTGAGATTTTGGCAGAAATAATTCAGCCAGTCTCCAATTTTCTTCTCGGAAAATAGAAGTTTCTTACGTTGTCTATAGGGTTTGCTGGCGACAGTTGTTGTATTGGATGTATAGTTCACCTCGACACGTCTTTCAGTGGTTTCCGGAGAGCTGTTAAGCAGGTTTATCACTTTTCGCATCCTAATCCTGGTAGATTTTCAGCCAATGTTTTAAGCCTTTTTGCTTCTGCTCAACATACCTTCGCTCAATATTTACATTAAAAATATGCCACCGCTTAATCACAGTGTTCTATCTCGTCTGTTCTCTTCCTATCGCTTTTGTATTGGGAGTACAAATTAATTCGGTCCGTTGTTTTGTGGTCAAAAATGCATTTATTTCAAAATATAAAGAATTAAAAGATTAATCAAAGTATCGTCCATCGCTAGTTACTACTTTTTCCCACCTCTCAGGCAATTTTTGAATTCCCTCTCGAAAAAATGTCTCGACTTTTGAGGTGATCCAAGTTAGAAGCCAATTTTCGATTTCTGCTAAAGGAGTGAACCGATGACCTGCCAAATCGTGCTGCATCCGTCGGAACAACCAGTAATCAGAAGGAGCAATGTCCGGAGAATACGGCGGGTTCGCCAAAATATCCCACTTGAGCGTTTCCAAATATTTTTTCACGACTTTTGCGACATGAGGCCGAGCGTTGTCATGCAGGAGAATAACTTTGTCATGTCTTTGCTTGTATTCCGGCCGTTTTTCTCGTAATGTACGGCTCAAACGCATCAATTGCAGCCCATACCGATCGCCCGTTATGGTCTCGCCAGGTTGTAGCAGCTCATAGTACACAACACCCTTTTGGTCCCAGATACACAACAAGTCCTTCGAACCATGAATATTCGGCTTTGGTGTTGATGTTGAGGTCGATGGCAACGTTTGACCGGTCATAGCGTAGTATTATTTTTTCTTCTTGGGGTTATCATAGAATACCCATTTTTCGTCCCCAGTAATAATTCGATGTAAAAAACCTTTTCTTTGTTGCCTTTGAATCAGCTGCTCGCAAGGGAAAAGCCGCCTTTCAATATCTCTCAGTTTCAGTTCATAAGGAACCCAATTGCCTTGCTTTTGAATCATTCCCATGGATTTTAACCGTACAGAAACTGCTTGTTGTGTCACTTCTAAAGATTCTGCAAGCTCCTTTTGCGTTTGACTCGGATCTTCATCGAGCAATGCCTCCAACTGCTTGTCTTCGAATTTTTTTGGTTGTCCAGAGCGAGGCTTGTCTTCAACGCTGAAATCTTCATTCTTGAAACGTCGAAACCATTCCCTACATGATTTATCAGTTGGAGCATTGTCACCATAAACTTCCACAAGCATTCGATGCGCTTCAGCTGCACTTTTCTTCCAATTAAAACAGAAAACTATAACCTCCCGCAAATGCTGCTTAGTTAACACAAAATTGTTCATAATTAACACAGTGAAAAACAAGGTTTTTTTTTAAAAACTCGAAGCAATATGAACTGAATATTATTGACAGATGTCTAACCTTTCTAAAACTATCGACATCAGCTGTTACTATTCAATATTCATAACAGCCAGAGCCATCTTTTGAAAACGGACCGAACTAATTTGTACTCCCAATACTAGAGGTACAGAGTCGCACAAAAGGTAGCGCTTGCTGTGCTACATATGTAGCAACAATAAAATTTACAAAATGATGTCAAAAATTTGACGATTTTCTTTTGCAGTTATATTGATTAGGATTTATTTTTCATGTCGAACGTCGAAAACTTTTGCGTCACCTTGTAGGAACACATTTTGAAGCTTATAATTTGTTGAGCAAAATTTAAATTGCGGATTTGTCATGTTATATTGACTATTAACCATGTTGTAGTCCTTATTCTAATTCATCGATGTTATTTCAGTGAACATTTGCAAAATGATAAAAAAGTTGGGGAGAGAACCGACGGCCCGGCTGCAGTATTATTCATCTACAACCCTTATAAGCGATATGAAGCGTGGCGATTTCTTACGTACATGTTGGTTCATGTTGGCATAATGCATCTTTTAATGAATTTATTAATTCAAATACTGCTTGGTGTTGCTCTCGAACTCGTGCACCATTGGTGGAGAGTATCTCTTGTTTACTTAGCGGGAGTGATAGCTGGTTCAATGGGTACCTCGCTTACAACACCGAGGATATATCTGGCCGGTGCTTCGGGAGGAGTTTACGCGTTAATAACAGCGCATATTGCAACAATTATTCTGGTATGTAAAAGAATCCTTAGAACTGCTACACCAATTTTTGTCAACCATCCGTATTTCGTTCGTAAATCGCACGCTTTTTCCCACCATATAAAGATAAACATTTCCTTTACAGAACTGGTCAGAAATGGAATATGCCATCTTGCAACTTCTTGTCTTCTTGATATTCTGTGTTGCCGACTTGGGAACTTCGATCTATCGCCACTTAACCGATGTTCATGATCAAGTTGGGTATATGGCGCATTTATGTGGTGCCGTGGCTGGACTTCTTGTTGGACTTGGAGTGCTACGGAATCTGACAGTGCGTCGATGGGAAAAATATGCTTGGTGGATTGCAATATTGGTGTATCTATCATTAATGGCGACCGGCATTTTAATTCATATTGTTGCACCAAGATACTTTCCAGCCCAAGATTATTCGTTCAATTCAATATGATCGATGATTCACAAGACAAAATCAGTGGCCTTAGTCCGGCATAAATTTTTGTAAACGAAAACGACAAAAAACGGACCGATGGCTGCTCTTAGACAGCGTTTTCCACGTACAATGTATTGATAGCTTTTAATTAACGTTTAAGCACGACAAATTTTATAATAAAAATATTTTTTTAATTTATTTTAAATGTTTGAAAGTAGTATTTTTTGTATTCGTTTACATGATGCGAAATATACATGCTTTTTTGAACATTCGAGATTTACATTAAACAAGAACGAAACTACAACGTTTACATTTACCATTGAGAATATAGTATTTTTTTCAGATTCATCAACATTCATCAAAATTCATGTTCGTGGTTATGTGTTAGGGTTAGTTCCGCAGGAGTGGCAACAAAAAATATTGCTATTGGACAGAGTTTTGATGTCGGTAGATTAGAAATATTGGGGTTGAAATCGTTGGATTTATCGGTGGATCATATTTTCTGAGATTAGTTTAGTTGTTGCTCATGTTGTTTATTTCATGTTCTTTGTCCAACAGATTACTTTATGCTATTGGTTTCGCGTTTCAGCGATTTGTAGCCATTCGGATTTATATATGTTGGGCTTTTTGTTACAGGGATGCGAGGAAAGAAATAGGGTTGTATCAATATAACACATTGTGTTAAGTTGCACATAAAGAATAGCAACGAACTGACTACTTCTCCTAAGTCGATGAAGCTGAATAATAACCATCGACTCTTATCACTGTCATTTACAAAGTCAATTACACATCCATATCCGTGGAGGAGACTTTGAATCTACTAAAGGAAAAATTTACATTAAACGACAACTGTAGATTCACATGGGAACTGCAGGAACTCATAAAGGATGCAACGTAACAAAACTAACCGAAGTTTTACATTAATATATAGATTGCTTAAGACAGACTAGGTACAGGACATCGAATAGTGTCTTTAGAGAGTTAGAGGCGGTCCTGCAATGTACGGTGATAGTTCACATATTACAAATAGAAGTAATTTTTTTGTATCATATTTAATGTTTTTGTATGGAAAAGGTTGGTTTTTTGACCTTTTTTCGAATTAATTTAAAATTTACTCTAGGAATGCTATCACGTAATGTTGCAGAAATATTACAAATTCGATTCGATAATTGGTAATGAGTTACAAAATATTGGCGTTGCTAATAATAAGAAGTCAAAATAATTTTTTGTGGTAGGGAGGTGAAGGCTGTTTACGTCCTGAGTGTGGGACTCCCAGGCGCGCAATGCTTCTGAACTACCCACTAAATACCTCCCCTGTCAACCTGCGAACCTAGCCTGGATCCGCTTGACACATTACTTCGGGCTAGGCCTTGTGTTTCTACCCCTAGAGACGCTTTCAAATTATGGGAATCTCTTCTCCAGCGGGAAGGAAAGGAGAGGTAGGAAGTACTAGAAAAGAGATCCCTCCATCCCCGACGTCTCCCAACACTAGCATGCTTTTTTTAAGAGTCAGCTCCGCCGAACACGTGCCACGCGATTCCATTTGTCAACCGTTTTTAACAGTTCTCCAGCCAAAGTTTCCGGACAGAGCTCTCCGATTTCGCTAAAGACGTCACCGCGCTACTCCATCTTTTGCAAAAGAAGAATCTGTGACAGGCGTTATCCACCTCTCGTGCACTAACCATGTCGCATGGTGACCGTGACCTGTCAATCTTGTGCAGCTAAGACCGAAATAACCATGCCCGCTTAAGAGTTGAGTCAATTAGAAATCGGTCTCACCATGCACTTGATTGAGCCACGGCTTCAGGTCAGGGATCAGCCGTGCAGTCCTTGTGTCTTGCTCTTAGAAGTTTTATCAATCGTTAAAAGAGCGTTGTCTGTCTTCCTTTGTGACCTTTTCTCTGCTGTCTTCGCTTCTGCTCTGGTAAAAATTTCTGAACTCTCTCGCAAGGAAGGCGATGAGTTACACTCCTGGAATTACCATCACTGCCGTCCCGGAGATTGTTCAATATGAGCATACAATTCGCAGCGCTCATTGTCTCTGCACCTGTGCCAACCACTTTCAGCGAAACTTCTTGCTGAGAAGGTCATCCCATAGTTCTGATCCATAGGGTGAAACTGACTTCAAAACGCTCTTTATAATTCGCCTTTTTGAAGTGGTGGGCCCACCTATGTTTGCCATTAATCGAGTTTGTGCCGTTACGCGCGCCGCAGCCTTGTCAGCTTGTGCGCTGATTTGTTGGGAAAAGCTCATTTTACAGTTTATCAGGACGCCCAGGCATTTCACTGCGGATTTCGATTCAACCTACGCGTTCCAAACATTGAAAGGCCTTATTCGGGGGGTTTTCTTTTTTGTCAGATTGATCACATCGGATTTTTCCAGTGACAGCCTGAAAACGTGAGCGTTTCCTCCCTTAATCGCCGCACTAACGTATTTAGCCTGATTTGCGCATGGCCGACTGTGCATGACTCATGCGGCAGCTCAATCTGTAGCAATCCGCTACAGAAGATGATGCAAGGGTCGGCGCCTAGGATTGAGCCCTAAGTGACTCCTGAAGTAAGAATCGTATTTCGACTACCTTCCTCTGTGTCGTAGACCAGGCTGCGGTCCTTCAGATAGTTCCTCAGAATCCGCATCAGATATAATGGATATACAGCTTACAGAATATCTACGCATCTAGTGCAGTTAAATGCATATCGGACATCCAGAGTAACTAACAGGACGACCGGCGTGTGGAAATGGTGTGTGCTTTCGTACGTTGGACCGCGCAGCACTTCTTCGATCGCATCGATGGTGGAGTAGCCTGATCTATTCTACTTTTGCCCTACTTGAGAAACTGTTCGGCTTCCCCCTCCGTGTTTTAAGGCGTCTTCTATTTCGGGCAGATCCGTAAAACAGTCAATGTCGCTAATTTCAAGTGTGGACATAGGCTCGACTTAGGCTACAGTTGCTTTTCCTCCGAGGGCTCTTTTGACTTCGTCACGGGACGCATCTTGATTGTTTGCATCTCGTCCGAGCTCAACCAGTAGGTGACTTGACCGAGTAGGCCATACAGCTTTGATTGCAGTTTGGATGTCTTCCAGTTTTACCGCTCCCTTGATTTCTTGCAAGACATCCGTAAAGGATCTGCTGTCAGTAGGTCTAACCAGCAATGCCTGCACAATATATTTTCGATGCTTCTTAATCTTTGTTTCTTGGGTTACGTGGGATGATTCTTTGCATTTCGGTTCCTATGGAGGTTTATCGATTTTCAACTGTAGGGCAGCTTTTTTAGCTGCTTTCTTGGCAGCTTTGGATAGTGGCGTCTGAAACTCCTCCTGCATCGCAATTTGATCCTTCGACCTCCTCGTTCTTGTCTATCTTCCGTTTATCGCGATCCCCTTTGATTGGGATGGAGGCTTTTGCTGGCGATAGAAATCGGGACGACAACTGCACTGTTGAAGAACTTAGCATTTTGCTCTTCATCCGCCAACAGCCACTTGTGTCTATAGTGACCTTAAGTGGCGGGTTAAGAAGTCTTCTAACTATAACCCAGTTGCATCTTGTGCAAAGATAAGGGACGGAAGTCTGAAGATCTGGCTCATATCCCAGGAAGTGGTAGGTGCCAGGAGTTCAAAGAGGCACTAAGCAAGAAAAGAGCAAAGACATGATCCAAGTCCTGCAGATCAACCTACACCGTAGCTCAATCGCACAAGATTTATCAGATATCGCACTGATATCTGAGCAACACCACAACAAGGAGGAGGCTGGATGGTATTGTGATCGATCCGGCATCGCCGCCATCTGGGTATGTATAGGGCTCTACCCACTGCTCGGACTTGCACCAGCGGAAATGGCTTTGTGCTCATTGGGTGCCCGGATTTGACATTCATAAGCGTCTATTTCACCCCGAATGAGTCAATTTCATGTTTTCAGAGCAGGCTCGATGAACTGGAGGAAGCTGTCTCGAGCACGGAAGGCCGAATCCACGTTGGCGGTGAGTTTAACGCCAAGGCGATAGAATGGGGAATGCCTCTTCCAGACCCGAGAGGAAAAAGAATCCTAGAAATGGCGGCTAGGAGGCAACTCGTCATCATGAACGTTGGGAACACACCAACTTTTCGACGGGGAGGCTGCTTGGGAACTATTCCAGATGTGACATTTGCTTCGGAGTCCTTAGTGCCTAGGATACACAGATGGAGGGTACTGGAGGACTACTCGGCGAGCGATCACCAGTACATTGCTTTCGAAATTGGCGAGCGTGCTTCTCGACGCGTAGCAACCCAACCCTCATCTGTAGGTTGGAATATTTCTCAAATAGATGTCAACGCAGTTCTTATGAGCGGTGAAACTATGACGGCGACGGGGGGAGTCTAAGCTGAAAACATGGTGAAATCCACCATGAGGCTCATCAAGAATGCGTGCGACTGCTCTATGTCCAGGCGGCCTCGACACAATAAGCCTGCTGTGTACTGGTGGTCGGCAGAAATCGCTGAAAAGCGGAGAGAATGTCACAGACTCTGCCGCGAAGTTTAAGAAATCGAGACGAGTCACATTCCCGAACGCTGGCTTACAGGTCGGCTAGAAAACTCCTCCGTAGGTTGATTGACAAGAGTAAGGCTCGCTGCTGGCACAACCTCGTTGAGGACAACGATAGGGACCCGTGGGGGTTGGGTTACAAGCTTGTAATGCGGGAACTAGGAGCTCCAAGAAGGTCCTGTGTCCTTGAAGTGGAAAAAATGGACGAGCTCGTTCGAGCGCTTTTCCCTATGTATCCTGTTTGTCCCAATGATGCAGATGGCGAATGTTCTGGAGAATACCCACTTTTTAGCGCCATCAAGCTGGATGATTCGGTGAAAGCTTTAAAATCGAAAAAGGCCCCAGGGCCAGACGGTATACCAGCGGAAATGGTACAGCTTGCACTTCATTTTTGCCCTGACAAGCTTCACACCACTTTCAATGCCTGTCTGCAGCAGGACGCGTTTCCAAATTGCTGGAAAGAGGCGAGGCTCGTGCTGATCCACAAGGGGAAGGGGAACGCCGTGCAACCATCTTCATATCGGCCCCTATGTATGTTGAACGCCGCTGGGAAGGTGCTCGAGAGACTCATTAGAGAAAGACTTGGAGAGGCCATCCGAACTGTCGGGGATCTGTCTCCTCAGCTGTACGGCTTGAGGGCTGGTCAATCCACGATCGGTGCAATAGCAGAGGTAGTTTAATGCGGTCGAGCAGGCAGAAGCCCACAATCACCACTCGAGACGAATAGTACTGCTCATAACACTCGATGTGAGAAAAGCCTTTAATTCTGCTAGATGGACAGATATTCTCGGTGCTCTGGAATATTTCAGGGTGCTGAGGTATCTGATGCGGATTTATTAAAAGACTATCTCAAAAACCGAAAACTCATCTATGACACATTGGGAGGCCGGCGAAGAATGGGTGTGACATCAGAGGTGGCGCGAAGGTTCCGTTCTGGGCCCGGACCTCTGGTATGTCTCGTACGATGATCTTTTGAGGTTGCAGTTACCGGGGGAGTCGCGCCTGGTTGGCTACGCAGATGACGTACTAGTACTAGTCGCCGGACGTACTGTCGGACAGACGCAACTCAAACTGGGTGCGGTAATACGTCGAGTGAGCGAGTGGATGACAGACCGTGGGCTTATCCTAGCGCTGGAAAAAACCGAGGTCGTCATCCTGACCAAGAAGCGGATCCCTCGTGTTATTCCCGTTCGGGTGGGAGAAACGATCATCGAGTCAAAAGAATCAATCAGATACCTTGGCTTGATGATTGACTCGAAGATGAGTTTTTTCGAGCAGGCTTCCGTGCGAGTATCGACGCTAAATCGCATTATGGTCAACACGCAGGGGCCAACCTCGAGCAAAAGACGTCTACTGATGAGCGCAATGGAGGCAGTGCTCTTGTATGGCTCCGAGGTTTGGGCTGACGCTCTTAGTAAAGAGACGCACCGAAGGCGTCTGGCACAGGTGCAGAGGCAAGGAGCTTTGCGGATAGCGGCTGCATATCACACTGTCTCTGAACCTGCAGTGCTGATAATCTCGAGGGTTGTCCCTATTAAGTTACTTGCAGACGAACGGAAACGTGTATACTTACGTAGGGAGAATCGGCGAGAGAAACCGTCAGCCGAGATGAACGGATAAGGACCCTAATCTTGTGGCAGCAAATATGAGAAAACGAAACGCGAGGCAGGTGGACCGCACGGCTGATTAGTGACTTTGGGCGGTGGTTCTACAGAATGCATGGTGAGACTGACTATTACCTGAAGCAACTACTCATTGGTCACGGGTATTTTCAGTCTTACCTGTATAAGATGGGAAAGACACCATCCCCAACTTGCGTGTTCTGCCCAGGGATGACGGATAACGCCTGCCACACTTTCTTTACGTGTACCAGATGGACAAGACTCCGTTCGCATCTTTCGGTGAAAATAGGCGTGCTCTCCCCAGAAAATGTAACGAGAAAAAAAATGCAATCAAAATACAATTGGAACTGGGTGTCGCATTACGTACGGACAGTACTTATTACAAAGAAGGACATAATGGATCGCTTGGTGAGGGAGGGGGAATCTGTGTAACAGCAATTCTCTTCCTTCATATCCATCCGTACAGAAAGAGGGATTTCTCTGAACCTGAAGGCACCGCTAAGCAATGATTAACGAGGCCTAGTCCGAAGTAATGTGACAAACAGTTCCAGGCTAGGTTCTCGGTGTGACAGGGGAGGTGTTTAGTCGGTAGTCCGGTAGCGGGAGTCCGACACTCAGGGCGTAAATAGCCCTCACCTGCCAAACAAAAAAAAATAGTTTTATGTTTTTGTCGACAAAGAGAACGCAAAGCGTATGCTGATCTCCGGGGCGAGAGCGTATGGAAGCACGCGAGAAGGAAGAATGGCTCGACGTCAACACCAGCTGGACTTATTGAAGGTCACCGAGACTGCACAAAGTCCCTCATATGGCCCTGAAATAGACGATACCATGTAAGTTGAAAAAAAATTAACTGTGTGGTAACAACTTCTGAAACTTTAAACTTGTTTTTCTCAAAACCGTATTTTCAAAGTCGCTGAACATGATTTCTCAGCAATGGCTCAACCGATCGGTCTCGAATTTCAGCTAAGTCTTCTTAGATATATTCCTAAGGTATTGAACGAAGGAGTAAGATTTTTTACTATTACTATTTTTTTAGCAATTTAGAGTGGAAATTTCAGTTAAAAAAGAATAATTTTTTTTTCAAATGGACGCCATTTTGTGAAAAACCAAAATTGTTATTATTCCTTCGTTCAATACCTGCATAAATCTATCCTTTAAAACAATTCGGCTTGTTTTTTGATTTCAGATAATCCAAACCGCCGAAATGGAGATCACCGCCAAGCGCTACTTTAGAGGTCGTTCGGGACATCATCTACAGGAGCGTAGCACATCAATATTTTTACATGATCGACGCACTATTATATTCTCGAAAGTAGGCTCTATTTGAATTACCATCACTTAATATTTAATAAATAATTATATTAATAATTAATAAATAAATTATTATAAAAAAAGCCGTAATTAATAAATAAAAGCTGTTTCTACAAAAAAACTCATGAAAAAACGTTTATTTTGAGCCTCGCATCTGCGTATAACCCATAAATCGTTTCGAATTTAGCGCCTGTTTTCTATGAATGAATGTCTTTTTCTTTTAGAAAGTAACTGATAAGAGATGTTGTCCTGGGATGGTAGTGATGCTGTTCTCCAAGTAGCGTGTTATAGCAGCTTAGAAACACAACGCTGGGCGTTTGGTGTCAATCAAACTGTCTAAACTGGATGGTCGCAATATCGTGTTGTGGATTCCGGCTATGTCTGTTGAGACGTATCCAGGATGAAACGTGCTGGATGTGCTTTTCGAGAGATAAGTAGAAGTTTGGGTACTCACCATATGTCTTTGAGTCCTGATGCAGTTTACACCAAGTCAATGAGTGAATGTTATTAAAATGAAAACTTATTATACAATCACTCGCTCGGAAGTTATATCAGTCAAAGTATGGTTTTTGCTTAAAGAAAGGATACGAACTAGAGCACAGTATTTTATTCCATTTAATTTTAAGGTATTTTTCCAGACTCTATTAGTCTATTGAATCGCTGCAAAAGTATATCCTAAAAACAAAATTTTCGAAGAAATTTGGTGTAGTTTTTGTGCTATATTGTCTTATTTCCGTATGATGAAAACATTTACAATATACTTTTAAATTAAAAGTTACATTTGAATTAACCATGGTTAGGCAAAAGTTGTGTTATTTAACATTTTTATTTCATATATTCACTCCATTTTCTCGAATCCATTGAGCGTAGGGTGCAACGCGAATGTAACCAGTCGGAAGGCCTAAATCACAACCCTTATTTGAAATAAATGAGACAAGTCCAATCAGGATGTCAGTGAGCTTTTCAGTAATAATGAGTGGACTTCCATTATCATTGGGACAAGCTCCTTGTGCATCATATTCTGATCCTAGTGAGCACATTGTATTACTATTACTCACGACAGTTCCATAGAAGGATTGGCACTTTTTCTCTGGAAGAACTTTAACTTTAACAAATTGAAGCCGAGTCGCTGGAAGACCGGTGTTGTTTAATCGGCCGAATCCGGCAACAGTTGCAATTTCATCGGTGAAAGTTTCGAAACGCTGGATGAAAGAATGGACACGCACGGATTTAATAGACTTCGTGAAAGACAGCGGGTTGTTCAGTTTTATTAGACCGATGTTGTTGGCGAATGTCATGTTGTTATATTTAGGATGTATAACCAAATTGTGACTACTTGTATGTACCAAAGGGGAGTCACGTTTCACTGATCCTAAGCCAATTGAGACTTTCTTCACATTCTCCAGGCATTGTGCCACGGTCAAAATGGCCTTATTAGATATGAGAGCGCCATTGCATGAGATTTGAGCCCCTGACTTGAGTGTAGCCGTTATAGCAACAATGTAGGGAAATTGACCGGCGGTTGCATTATAACCGTTGATAATACGTGGTTGAATGCTGAAGCCATGTATGGTCTGGAAATAAATCGGAGGTTAATTTGAGAAACAAAGCATGAGTTCCTTACATGGAGGCTGAGGGCCACAAGCAACAGCATACAAATTGTAGCTCCCATGATGATTTTCAAAATCTAACTGAACTAGTTTGCTTATTTCTACACATTATTACTTTTAAACAATTTAGAATGTTTTCAAGTAATTTCTTTACAAGGAGATAAGACTTTATCAAAATAAATTTGTTTCAGCGAACAAATATTGAAAATGTTCAATTAAAAGTATCTTTGAAGACCCGACAGTATGATAACTCTGATCTATTTATGCTGTTAAGGGGTAAAATTGTTCCTAAATTATGGCAAAGAAAACGTTCAATTATAGTAAGTTTATATTAAGGTGACCACGCCTGAGAGCTAAAATGTAGGTGCTGTTGGTGTTTACTTTCGAAAAGGCGGTTGAGCTTTCGTAAGAATACTAACTGAATTTAGATTAGCAATCGGTGTGCATCCCTAAGGCCGAACATGTTGCTTGTTTAAATCAATTTCCAGGATACTAATAGATTTTTGTTTTAAACAAAGTGAGTATCTTTATCGCTATACAAAGTGAGTATGGGAATGATTCCTATGCTCGGCTGATCGTCGAGCCTTGGGCCCAGGTGAACCCTTGAATTTGCCAAGAAATGTGGATTGAAGATCTCCTTTTAATACTTTCTTTTTGTAAGCTTCTGATCATTCTTCTTCTTCTTCTGATGATTCTTTTTTTGGGTACTTTTATTACTATTATAATCCTTGCCTGAAATGACGATACATTTGCTGAAAATTACATAATTAAGATACATTTTAATAGACCGGAAACCATCAATCGTTAAGTCAGGGATTGCAAAGATTACAAAGTTAGTATTAGATTGATTATAAAAAAGGAGAAAAAAAAACAACCTTTGCCATTATTTTTATAAAGTATAATTTACACTTTATTGGGTTCGTCTAAAGTTACATTTGATCCAAGCTCCCCCAAAATATATTAGACATACGACAACGAACTCACAAGCGAAAAGGTGACAATGTCATTGGATCCTGTAATTCTGTTATTTGGATCCTGTAATTTGGACCCTGTAATTAGGTCACTGAATCATCCTGGCATTGCTACGGACCTTTTAAGACAAGCCAGCCAATATAAATTAAACACATTGTTAATTCAGCAGACGAGCTGCACTGAAATTGATATTCAAGAGATGAGATCGCACACAATATTCAAAAGTAGAAACCCTGCTGGAAAATATCAATTTTCAAGGTGGCTTTAGAACTGGTAGATCGACGAAAAACTAATTCCTTACTGTCTTTAAGAAGGTACTTGAAATTTGCTTGTAGTTTAAAAAATAATATTTAGTATTATCGTAACGTATTGAATCAAAACATGCTTCACGTTTGGTATCCCAGTCAAATTAGTATTTCATACCAAAATGGCAATGACGTTGACAACCTCCCGTATCAATAACACACCAGTATCCTGTCCGTATCAATAACCAACTCTACCACACCTTTGACAGAAATACAGAACTAAAGCATGGAGATGAGCTGGCCTCTTTGCTTTTCAATTTGGTTCAGGAGAATTTCATAAAAATTCTACCCATCGATACAAGAGGCGAACGATTATACAAGTCAAGTCAAGTGGTAGCCGATGCGGATGACGTCACCATTTGTCACGGTCGCTCATAACCGCTAAGGGAGTTTTAACGAAACTCGACAGCGATACGGAACTAGTAGCGCTACAAATCAATAGAAGAAAACAAAGCTAGTGTATCTAGATGCCACAATGGTCTATCTAGACGTCAAAATAACGAGAACGGCTAATGTAAGAGGTGGAATACGCCGAAGAGTACAGCTCCCAAATAAAACGTCTTATTCGGTTCTGACGATTTTGAAGACCAGGTGCAAACAATCTAAAACAATGCTTCAAGTATACGAATCTGTGATAAGACAATCTATGCTATGGGTTTGATGCATGGATCCAAACTCAAATATTCGCATTATTGAATGCTTTCGAGCGACGGATCCTGTGGTGGATAATTGGAGCGAAGCTAGACGGGGGCCAATGGTGGATTCGATACAACCATGAGGTCTATGAAATTTTTGACAAGCCGGAGAAATGATTGTGAGACTGCGGAAGCTACAATAGGCTGGCCATGCAAATCGTATGCGTAATCGTACAATGGATACCCAAAAGGTTATTCGTCGGGTGAACAGAAGTACGGAGACCAGTAGGGCACCCGAGGAAAGGCTGGTCCGACTTTTGACGAAGACAGCTGCTCATTTCGTTCGCTGCTCATTTCATCGCTGCTCGGATTTCAAAATTGGAGAACGTGGTCAATGGACAGGGAAAATCGGAGGCGCTAGATGCAGGAAGTGAATGCCCGAAAATGGCTGTATAGCTAAGGAGAAGAAAAAGAAATACCAAACCGAAATTCCAGTATTCTTATAGTTACGTACGACGCGTTAGACACATGAATCAGTTCTACCAACCATTTCACCGATTCAATTTCCTTGCCTTTAATAGACATTTTTACTGATTTTTAAAGTTACAAAAAATAAGTAGTTTGAAATGGGCTTTTCTTAGAGGCTTTTTCAGGTTTTTCTTAGAAATCACGTATCACAACCCTTCAATCAAATTTCGCTTTAACACAGGATTGAAGAAGCTTGAACTTTCCTGTATTCAATCTGTACACAGACTTTTAATTGGTGTAATTTGAGCCCGGTTTTCATTTCAATGTTTAATCCTTTTTTGGTGTGCGATGGTTTCCATTTTGTGTTCTGTTTTGTGTCCCTAAGAATGCTAGGAACAAACAGAACGAAAACAAATGGTACTTAATTTTTATAGAAATAGCGGAGCGTTGGGTGTCTACAGACATTTCCTGGCTGCTATATGTACAGAGTATTATATTTTAGCTCATCTGCAAAGGACTTACATCGTATTTCAACTGGAGTTATGTAGTCAAAATTTCACGTTAATTCAACGGTTATCACCATTAACGAAAATGTTAACATTAACGACTTACCTTAAAATTCGATCACATGATAATGATTGATTAGCACTGCGTTAACACTCGCGGTGCCGATGTTGATACCGATGAAGCCGTTGACTACATAGAAATTTTACTAGTGGTTTTTACAATCGCCATGAGCATTTTACCTTAGATGCTTATGGTAAACGATGCTCATGTTGAGTTCATTCTGGTCTAGATTACTAAGTAGATTTACTATTCCGCAGACTATTTGATTTGACAGGTGAGACGTCAGCACGTGTGCTTATTTAGAAGTGGATTGACTAATAATAATTTGTTTGAAAAAATCTAACAAATCTCGATTTCACGCAGAATAAACAGCACTGAATCCGTCTAGATCCAGTCAATCGAACTAATCTTCACCTGCTGCGCAAGGTGTAGCAGTGGAGGTGGACAAGCACAATTTTTCTGAGCCAACGAGTGGTTATGACACAGTTGTAATGGAAATAAATAAAGTCCCGAAAACGAAGGCGGCTCTTAAGGAAATATGTGGCATAGCATCAATGGAGACGCAGCAGGACCAATCTTCAAGTTTCGACGCAGATATTGCGCTATTCAACAAGGAAGCTAACGAATCTAAAGTAGCAAACAGAAGGTTGGTATTAAAGAAGAAAGCCATGAGAATTCCCCCAACATGCCCCCAATGAACTCCAATCCTTTCCGGGTCTTGTCGTAAAGCGACGCTCCGAAAACTTCTCATGAACGACCAAAACAATACTTCATCTGCCTATTTTTATTAAAGGAATTATACTCTCAGTACTAAAGGGAATAATTGACATCAGCGAAACAAATCCGGGCACACGGCCTAGGGTGACCCGGATTGGTGAGAAAAAATTTACTCATAATAGACAACTTAAATGTTTGTGACTGTGTCATGAATCTCATAAAGTCTTCCTCGGTAACGAGGTATTCATTTACGCAGAAGGAAAGAAAGAATTATGTAGCCATGCTCCGTGGCGTCGGGGTTGATTTTGGCTCAGAGGCCGTGAGCCGAACATTAGGTCACAGTGCTTAGAAATAAAACTCGAAACAGTGAAGGCACTTAGCACTATATGGTCGAGGGCCATCAAAGTTTCTTTAGACTTGTACAAAGATGGTCTTTGCTCCCACGAGGACTTATCTCGTCTCGTTCGTGATCGTTTTGTGCTCCATCAAAGAGCTATATGGGAAAAGCCCAGAAATGGCGACCTTATGCAAGGCCAAAAGTTTGGTCATGTGTCTGCCAACAGTCGGTTTTCCGGCTGTCGAGTCACCTACCGGGAGGAGCATGGCTGTCAGGTCTGCTTGAGGAAGACAAGCGAACTACCTAGCTCTCCGCTATGCTGTGCCATGTGTCAAACAAAAGGGTATTCGACAAATTTTTCTGGATGTCCAGAGTGGCATAAAATCTTAAGAAGAATTAATGAAGCCATGGGGATCCACTCCACATCCATGGCTTTCAATTCGTTCAAACCTCCTCCCACCTGCTCCAGTACCCTCCATTGCAGTCTCCAACATATCATTCACAACGCGTAACCCCATTCAATGCTTGCAGCAAGGGACGAAAGATCTGCTCGATATGCGTTGTTAAAAAAAAAATTCAAGACTACTGGCCCATTTTTGAGTCCACTTCCCCGGAAGACAAAGTGGTAATACTTCTTGAATTCTATTTAAATTTCTATGGTGGTGAATAATTTAAGCATTGCCAACCTTAACATTAATTCCCTTATCCACCATGACAAAAGAAAATATCTATCTGATCTATCCAAAGTCTTCAGACCTGACATCATGCTCCTGAATGGAGCCGTTTTGAGAGCAAGGCACAGGGACCGGGTGTGTGATTACCGGATGCTTTGCAATGAAAAAAGCAGGGGCACCGCTATCCTTTTGCGAGACAACCTTTTAGTATACAAAATCAGCTTCAAAACAAGAGGTTTTCTGTTCCCTAGCTTTCCTCCAAACTAAACGCAAAAATGGCTCCTCTGCTAAAATCCTAGTTGGTTCCTTTTACTTAGCTGGCAACGGTGGCCCATTAGCATCGAACATACTGAATAGAATCCTCGCCATTGCTTCGATTCATTGTTGTCGATTCATTGATTTACCTACGATTCATTGTTCCAATAGTTTTCTTCTCGCCCGGACCTAACGTTTGCCATTATCAACTCGGGCGTCCCAACTTTCCCCAGGGCAGTTCTTTCCTAGGTAACTTTATTATATCACACGACCCTTCAACAGGAACCTATTACACTTATAAATGTATTACTTTTCCATTCCTGTCGGAAGACTATTGAGTTTTACCCTTAATGACTAAGCTCCCGCTCCAACATGTCCCGAGCGATTTAGATTATATTCCTTTGTCAATTGTTCAGAATCCAGGGATGATCTAGAAAGCCTCATACCAACAAAGCCACCAGATAACTGTATCCGGAGCAACCCAGAAATCGATTTCCACATCTAAACCCTTTCTAACTCTATCATTAAATGTTTAGACCTACACGCTTCTCTCCTGAAATGTCACAACCAGCTCTCTCTCGTTGTCTCTCCCAAGAAACACTTGACTTGATTAAAAAACGCAAAAGCATGTAGTGGCAGTAAATACATAATCTTGTTGTTTTTTTCCTATAACGAAATCGCAAGATATCGAAAGGATAGCGATCAATTCAACAAAGGTTACATTAATTGAGGTTATCAAACAAAAAGTAGGGGAAGAGAAGAGAGGGAGGTATGCTTTGGAAGGGAGAAGATGCCCTCGAAGCAAATGGAACAACTGGAAGCCGTACGGAAAGCAGTGGCGAGCAGTGATGATTGTATCAGTAGACCAGGCCAGTTGGTCGCGCTAGCAGTTGAAAGGGTCAGTTCCATCGAGTTCTTTGGTAGAGAGCGTAAAAGAATCTCTTGCAATGAAACAGTGGTAACAAAGAAGTGGTTGCTGGCGATGTGGAACTAAGCACTCATAGTTTATTCTTAATATCGGCAATTCACAATTTTCGAAATGCTGGTTTCAACACAAGGATGAAGCCTATCATACTTTTAAGCAGAAAAACATAAGACAGAAGCGAGCAGAAATCGAAATACGCGGACAAATGCCACCAGGTGTTACATTCCGTTTGAACAAATTAAAAAGCAAATAAATGCATACTTGATTGGTTAGCGGGCGTCTTAGACGAAGCGATCTCTACTTCAGCAACTGTCCTAATTACTCTCCGTCGGGGAAGGCCTCTTGCGACTGCAAATGGGCATAAGGCTAGGGAGGGCTAGCCTGAGGTAATGTGTCAAACTGTTTCAGCCCTGGTTCTTTAGTTGAAATACAGATTACAGATGTTTGGTATTCCATTTGCTTTGTGCCACTTGGGGTCCACCAGTAAGGTTGTAAATAGCCTAATCAAAAATGCAACAGGCGGACAACGTAGCTTAAGGTCGCCGTGGTTTACTGAAGTTCCAACGGGACGAGAATCGTATCAGGTCTTCAATGTAAAAGTCACCAATTCGCATATATAAGTTCGAACCTTTGCATCAATCAATCATGCACTCAATTTTTGCTTATGGTTTTTTTTTATAGTAATTGCAAATTTTTTGCAAATGTTTAGTACTGCCATGAGGACAGTTAATCTAGTTTTCCTAATTGAATGATGATTTCTGTCTCCTCTCATAGTCCAGCTGAAAGCTCTGTGTATTATTGAGCCTTCTCCTTCAAGATAAATCGTTGTACTATTGTTGATTCTGTAATGCAAGATTTTACTGGAAGAAATGATCAAAAATTGTCTGAATCAAGAATGCGACAGAGATTCGATAAAAATTCACTAGAGCTGTAAGGATCTGATTGAGCTCATAATAAGAAAAAGAATCTTATCCGATCAAATTCAACAAGATTTATTTCTTTCAAATTTTTTTAAAATTGTTGATGCATTGACTCTAGATATCACTCGTGCTGCGCCTAATCCAGTTCACATATGGGCCGATTCGAACGTAAACAAGGAAAGTGACGGATGAGCATTCAGTCCAAAAGTCGCCCAAGGATAAAATTCCGCTCTGTAAAAATGTCGAATAAAAGTGACAGCAAACGATTCAAACATATGTTCCTTACCACAGTTCGTTTGGTATATACGTTTTCGAGGAATCCGGTGCCTTGAGAGCCTTTGCAGGTTCTGTACTTACGTTGATCGGCACAGAAAATGTTTGTTGAATTTTCAAGCTTGGGGTAAATATCCATGCAATATGAATTCGCTACCACCTGATGGGGACCGTACGTGGGGTTTTTTCTGTCTAAAACGGAAATTTATTTAGAACAGAGAGTCAAAATGGTTTCACAGCCGTGTTGTACCCTGCGTCATGGAAGTTATGTGGAACGAAGACACTTGTCCAAACTTTCCTATGAATGGTGTTTCCGAATGTGGTTCCGGCAAACCAACTGGCAAAGTTGCAGGAGTAATCCGGAGGAACTTAGGTAGGACAATAAGTCCTATGTTATGACGCATTTTGGAGAAATCATACTCAGGATACGTAAAAGCTTTTTTCGATATAAGCGTTTCGCGGCCGAACAACTCATTACCGTGAGTTACCTGCCACTCCACGAACCCAACGATGTTAGTTGCTACAGTTAGGATGTATTTCAAGGAGACAATAACTCCGCTTCCGGGAAATTCAGCTTCTATTCCGTCGCGGATAAGTAGTTCCACATGATGGGGTGAGTACTCTGTGAAAGCGTGGGCTAAGCCGATCCAGACACAAAACAAAAGAATTTTCATAGTGTCCAACGAAACTACTAGGCAACGATTTGGCTACTTGACTGACTGCGATAAGTATGGTAGGAGTGACTTAAATATCGACATCTTCCGCTACACGCTTTGATAACTGAACAGAAGTGTTTTTGGGATGTTTGGCAGTTGCTGCGAATTTTATCAGTTAAATGGAACAAGAAATCAATTAATGTTGGTGCTTGTCCGAAGATGGAAAATATTTTTGTGGGACGCTTTTCGTTTCAAGGGCTAGTAATAAACGTTATTTTGCATTTAATGCGCACAATTCTTTGCAATTGTATGCATTTTTGTGAAGAGTTCGAGGGTCATTTGCCAATACTTCGTCGAGTTGAGTTTTTTAGCGATTTGATAGAAGGACATTCTAAGCCAACATAAAGCAGTTCTTATACAACTTGTTATGGCATCGCTATATCCTTCATATATACCGGTTTGCAATGAAGGCGGATCAATGTTGAAATGAAATAAAACAAGGTCTGTGTGAGGTACTTCCAACAGTTTTTAAGTTGAAAGGTCCTTTATGTGTTACATATAGCATCGCTCGAATATCCCCCGTGGCTTCTCAAGGTGGCACGGCTGACATTGAGCAATCCTGCTGTCTTTTGAGGGCATTCGTGGGTTGCAGCTTATCAGCATAGATCTGCAACTTCGAATCCCATAAGCAAAAGTCAAGCAGGGCTTAATTACACTATCTTGGTGGCCAAGTCATATCAAGTCTGCGAGAGACAACTATATCCTCAAATTGTTCATGTAAATTGCCCATCTTGGCGTCCGCTGTGTAATACGTAGCGACGTCATGCCGAAACCATATACCGCTTACCTAGTTCGATTTGCGCCAAAAGCAGTCGGTTAACATCGTTCTGTAGCGCTCGTCAACAGTGATGGACTCACCAACGTTGTTTTCATTGCACGATTGCCATTCACCAAGGGCAATCATGCTTGTTATATCATGCTTGTTAACTCTCATTCATATGAGATTGTTTTCGGGTCAAAACATTGGTCACTCGATGTTAATTGTCATTAACTTTGAGCTTCAGGCTCATTTTTTTGGTAGTGAGATAAAGGCTGTTCATGCCTTGAGTATTGGACCCCCAGACGCACAATGCTTCTGGATTACCCACTAAACCCCTTCCCTGTCCTTCTGAGAACCTAGCTTGGAACCGTTTTAAACATTACTTCGGGCTTGGCTTCGTGTTCCTACACCTAGAGGCTCCTTCAGATTACGGGAGTCCCCTCTCCAGCAAGAAGGAAGTGCTATAAAAGGGATCCTTTCATCCCCGATGCTGCAGTAGGCGTTTTTTAAGTGTCGGGTTTGTTTTAAGTGCCACGCGATTCCATTCTTTTCCAACCATAGTTTCCGGACAGAGCTCTCCAAAATCGCTGAAGAGGTCACGGTGCTGCTCGCTCCATCTTTTGCAAGAGAAGAATGTGTGGCAAGCGCCATCCACCTCCCCCGCACAAAACCCGCAGCGAGGAAACCGTGACTCGTCAGTCATGTGCCGGTAAGACCGAAAACATTCAAGTCTGCTTAACAGCTGGGTTAAGTAGAAACCAGTATCATCCTACGCTCGATTGAGCCACGGCCTGAGATCAGGAATCGCACCCGCAGTCCACCTTTCCTTTGTGTCTTGCTCCCAGGACTGTTGACAATCGTTGAAAGAGCGTTATCTATCCTCCCTTGTGACCTCTTCTCTGCTGTCTTCACTTCTGCGCGATGGATATCACCCCTGTAATTACCAGCACTGCCTTCCCGGAGACTGTTCGATATGCACAAGTGTGACTCCTTGCTAATAGTGTCACTCTAATAGTTCTGACTTACAGAGGAGAACCGATTGCACAGCTCTCATTAAGCGTCGCCTCTTTGATGTTGAGGTTCGCACTCAATGTCTTGAGTGAGGCAATATCTTTCTGAGTTGCTTCTTCTCTTTTGACTGCATCACGGAGCGCATCTTTATTGTTTGCATCGGGTCCGAACTCAGTAGGCCACCTGACTAAATGAAAATAGGATATCTTACGGTTTAATCACTGCCTTGATTCCTTGCAAGACATCGGGATGCGATCTACTATCGACGGAATTAACTACCAATACCTAGATTTGCGTCGCTTCTAATTTTTCATTTCTTGGTTAACGTGCGATGATGCTTTGCATTTTGGTTCCTGTGGAGATTTATTAATTTTCAACCTTTCGGTCACTTTTTTAGCTGCTTCCTTGGCAGTTTTGGACAGTGCCGTTTGAAACCCCTCCCTCACCGCGATTTGATCGTTCGACGCTCCGTTCTCGTTTTTCCTCCGTTTACCCCGATCTTCGTTCTTCGTTTGTTCCGTTCTAAAAATGGTCCGTTTTATTGTTTTTGTAGTGAGGTTTTCGAAATTATCATTTCGACTTTTTTCGGTGCTAGCATTAATACGGAAGTAGTCATTCAGTTTCTCACTCCTTGCATTAGTAAATTTAGTGATTGTTTTTGTAGTGAGGTGAAGGACGTTCTACGCTCTCATTAATGGAAACCTCGAAGTGTAATAATCCATTTTTAAGACCCATCAGTCTTGTGCAGAGAATAACGGAAAGTCCATGCCAGTTCAAGAGTTTGTAACAAGTAGAAATACATTTCCACGTGCACTCAATCAGGCCATTGGCCTAAGTTAGAATTCCGGGGTGCTGTCCGCCTTTTCCTTGTGTCATTCTACCAAGACTATTGCCAATTTCGGAGAGAGAATTCCCTCATTTTCTTAGTAACCGCCGCCATGTTAGTCATTACCTGCGCGGTTCCAAATTTTTATGCCCTCCAGTAAGTAAAGGGACGGGTATCACCCCTGTGATCGTCGGAATCGCTGTCTCAGAACCGATCGATTTGAGCATGCAATACGCTGTACTCATTTTCGAGTCAATCCATACGCAAGGTATTTAGGTGCTGGTTTCGATTCAATCAGGGCTGCCCCAATACAGATAAGCCCTACTTTGGGACTCGTTTTTTATTGTTAGAATTATCATTTCGACTTTTTTCGGTGTTAGCATTAATACGGAACCAGTCATTCAGTTTCTCACTCCTTGCATTAGTAAATTTAGTCTGAAGTAGGCATGGTCGTCTATGTTTCCATTGACTGGCGGGTTGCAACATCTGCCTTATAGTCGGTTAAACGTGACTTATCCGCTGGCTCAAGGCAAAGTAGTCTGTCATAGGCGATGTTCAGCACGTTTTGGCCGAGGATGGAGCCCACCGCTAAACTTTATGTAACTTTCATTTGATCCTTTCTTCGTGTCGTAGAGTAAGCTACAACCTTTTGATAGCAGTGAGTGCTATAAGCGAGTTTTCTCCTGATTATTTCAAATCCTCCTCCTGTCCACATAATGGGGAGTTTGCAGGAGGGTTCCCCTTTTTCTTTGTTTGATCAGCACGACGTTCTACCTTCTAGCTTCCTAGGAGCAGGGCAGAAAAAAGTGATGAACCCTCAAGAATCCGATTATATCCTCGAGAATTTATAAACTTTACAGAAAGGGACATTGGGTAGACATTTCGTTCACCAGATCTGGTCAATTACTGGGTTTAATTATTGAAGGGAGTGTGGAGGTATTTCGTTGCTGACATGTAAGCTGCTGATCTAGACTAGGTATATCTCTACTTCCATGCTCGTTAGATGTTTAACGACAGTTTGTGGCAATTTCTAAAAATTTGAAACAATTTTATATGATCATCAGTAAATGTGGGCTTGGCGTGTCATGGTGAGGAAGGGGCATGAAAGACTTGCAGGAAGATATGAGGATCTGTGAGTTATCTACATCATGGTCCTCCGTTCTCCAAAGAAGCTTTCGTAATTGTGCCATATTGGCTGCTGAGTGTAAATAGAGTTTTCCGTGCACTCATTGTTCTTATGCCCTTTCTCCGATTTACCCATTACAGTATGGTGCGATGTGCCTTGATCTGAGTAATTCGAAACACCAGAAAGAAAATGCTCTTCGCAATTTTCTTGAGGACCAGTGTTTTCACTGTTTTTCATAAAATGTTAAATTATCCCAAGAACAGCAGGTAGAACAGCAAGTACTGAAGGGTTTGGGGACAGCAGATTTCTTGATCATAAATCGTCTTCTTCGGATACCGTGGGCAGCTCAATAATCAATAATACTCTTAATTTGGTAGATCCTTTTTCATAAGGTTGATATTGCATTCTGGACATACTCGTGAGTTTCAAAATTGAACGAGAGTAATTTTAGAAGTAAGAAGTGAAAGCGAGTTGATGAATCCTTTTAAAGATCGCAGCCAGCTGACGTGAATAACACCAATTTCGGAATTCCAAAAACAAACCGAGGACATATCACTCAGTTATCATGATGTCTGGTTTGTCTGAGTTTTCTATAAGGATGACTTCCTCACACAGAAGTTTAGTGGATTCTGCTTTGGTCGTGACTGCTGTCATAAAGCCTATATTTCTCATAATATTTTGTAGGCGTTGCTTGTTCCTGACTAAGTATAAAAACGTATTCTTCCTGCAATGACAGTGATGGAGTCTGCTCTGGCATTGTTTGTTTTTTTTCCACCGACTTTTGATTAAAGGTGTCGTTATCGTACGGCAGTTGCAACAGATTTCGTTTCATGGCTATTACTAGGATTTTAAATTCGGTAGCTATGAGACTATGACTTGTGCTGCGTCAGCGGAACTCTTCACCAGCGAAAAAAAGGGCTACAAAACTGGTTCCAGCATGGGAGAACAAATAATAGCAGGCCACCCTGCCTACGGATGCCTAATGCCTAATGAGCGAAGTGAAAAAAAAAAAATTGGAAAAATTTTAACAGGTCGATAAGAAAATTCAAGCTAGCCTGAACTTATAACAAAACTGAAAAATATTATGTCTATGGGAACCCTGTTCTTGAACCCGGGGATGAAAGTGGTGCGCTTGTCACTCGTTTGCATCAAGAGTTGGGCAGTGGTGAGTCGCGGAAAAAGTCAGCTTCATTTGTTGAGCAAAGAATATCTTTAAGCGGAGAATTTTAAAGGGAAAATAAATACCTCTCAGGTAATCCCTTACCAATGATCATGAACTATAGACACAAAGGAACTGATATTGTTTGAAGATGAACGACTTATGAGCCTTTTTAAAACGAGTGGACTGGTTGCCCAGGCAGAAAATCCGATCCAAATTCCGTTGAAAATCGATGTTTCCGATCAAATAAAATTGTCTTAGATATACCAGACGTAGTCGTTGGGTATCATACAATGTCGGTAAGGTAGAAAATCTAAGAAATTTTTGGGAAAGTTTTAGAAAGCAGATTCGGGTCTGTATATGAAACGTAGGACTCACATTTACCTAATGTGTGCATATAATATAAAACGAATCTTCCTCTATTAAAATTTTATACAAGAATTAATAAGGGGAAAAACTTTTGCACCACCCTGTATTTCGATTTCTTTCATCTTTATATTTCTCGTAGCAGAGAAATCTAAAGAAATTTAGTACAGTACATCAATAAAATTGCTGAAAAGTCGGGTAACGATGACAGGATAAGCAGCAACTTCGAATAGGAGATGCTCTAGGTTGTAATAGTCAACTTTCCCTCTGCGCGGGTATGCCCAAGTCTTTGTATGCCGTACGCAAACTATTTTTTAATTGATTTAAAAATCCAGATTAAAATCAATGGAGTAGCGCCACTTTATAACAATTCATATAACCATTTTCCACCGCACATTTAAATTAAATTAAAAAACGAATAGTTAAATTGTTTTAGTCAAGAGCCAATTATAATGGTGGAAGAATAGTGGAGCAAATTAAATTAAGGTGTGAAGTCAAAAACTGATATGAAAAAAATCAATCATGATAGAGAGGCAAATGTGTTGACGAGTGTGTAAACAAGTATGTAGACAGCATTTGTCATATCTATCTTTGACTGATAACGCAAGAACTGTATTGAATTTTCGTATTCTATTGAAATATTGAATTGCAACGAATGAATTGAATGAAAATTTGGTTGAAATTTTGGAGTATTGCGTAATTGGCTGACGGCTATTCAAAGTTGAAATTCTTCAAAAGACAAAAAGAAAACCTAATTTGGACTCGAAAACTAAAAATAGCTTCTGCACGATTTTCTTTATTTGTCCAGCTTAAATGTGATATCAGTTGCGTGACAATAATTTAAGAACGAGTCCAAGCGTCGCGTTTAAAATCGCTCGTATGAGTATTCATATATTTAATTATATGTCGAAAACGTCGACTTTAATCTATGATTGTAAACTTTATTTCGTTACGAATAAATTTACGACACTCAAATCCAGTTCCTTAGTTTTACTTTCGAAGCTTTTCTACTAAAATTCATTGAGACTATATGTTGAACCTTTTTGTTTCACCTATAGGGACATTGGGACTTATGAACGTTTATGATGAAGCACAGACAAGCAATGTGCTTCCTTTCTTAGTATACCAGTAAATTCAAAATTATAGAGCAAGCGAAAAAAATGGTACAACTATTACAAGCATAGACGTAATTGTCTTGTACTTGCTCCTTAAAGTAGAAAAGGGTTTAACCAAATTTCAATATTGACTAGGTTTGATTTCTTTTTTCAATTCTTACCTGTTTTGTAATTGAATACTAACTGGCTGGTTGCATATGAATTACTTATTGTTAAACAAAGTTAAAAAAAAAAAATAATTCAAATTGTACACACTAACTTTCATTCTCATGCAAACACTCACTCTTTTCATGTATTCAGGCCCTTAAGGCCCACCACTGTCATAGCAACCTTTGACACAAAACTCACGACATAAAACTTTCACCACATTTCTTTTGCATTCAGCTTTCGTACTGTTCGGACATATTTGGAAATATATCCTCAATTTGTTCGACAATCCTTGTTGTTTATTGTTCGCCCTGCCAGTTTAACAGGTTATGGGCCCAGGTGCGCGGAACAATAAATATTTTTGTGTCGTTTAAATTTTTCGTTCAAAATCTCGTGTTGTAAGTCCGCCCTCTTGCAACAGTGAAATTTTACAACACCACGATGGAGAACGAGTCAATTAGGATATCAAAACTAAAAGCCATTGACAACTGGTGCACATGGAAGTTCCAGGTACGCATCGTTCTACTCTCTAGTGAAGCATGGGACATCGTCAGCGGAGAAAAAGAATTTCCAGAGGAAAACACAACCGACGCTCATCGAGCGGCACGTGCCTCATGGACCAAACTGGAAACTCTTGGACAACGTACTATTGCCACATCGGTCGATGAGGAACCGCTTCTTCACATCATCAACTGCACGACTTCGAAGGAAATGTGGGACAAACTTTCATCTGTTTACGAGCGAAAATCGGAGACCAGCATTCACATGCTGCTTCAACAATGGTACAGTGTTCAGAAAGATCCAGCTCACAACATCGCTACACACGTTGCCAAGTTGGAAAACCTTGCACATCGTTTGAAAGTTATGGGTGAGAAAATTTCCGATTAGCAGATAATCACAAAAATTTTGATGACCCTTCCCTCCACCTTCAAACATTTTATCAGTGCATGGGAATCAACACAGCTCGATGAAAGAAATCTTACCAACCTTATTTCCAGAATCTCAGTCGAAGAATCAAGGTTAGAGCCTGCAAATGCAAATGACAATGTGGCCTTTATAGCTGGGAAGTCACGACCAAAGAATTTCGATAAGAAATATTCAAAATCCTGTCATTATTGCAAGAAGCCGGGTCACTGGATGCAGGACTGTTTGAAGAGAAAAGCAGCCAATATGAGAAAAGCAGAAAAGGAGGGCCACTCAAACAGGAAAAACGACGCGCTGATTAGTGCTTTGACTCTCGGTTCGGGCAACCTGGATTGTTCCAGCATCTGGTACCTTGACTCTGGTGCTACGGACCACATGTCTCATCGGCGCGAATGGTTTTCGAATTTCGTCCAGTTTCAACGGCCAAAGTCTGTCCGAGTTGGTGATGGCAAGGCGATCGCAGCTGTGGGATCTGGAGACATCGAGGTTGAAGTTTTCGACGGAGAAATCTAGAAGCTGAGATACCTGAGTAACGTCCTCTATGTTCCGGATATAAGCTTCAATCTTTTCTCGCTAGGAGCAGCACTTGACAAAGGCATGTCTCAGAAATCAGACAACAAGACATGCTATCTACTGAAAGATGGAAATGTCGTTGCAGTGGGAGAAAGATCTGATCAACTCTTCGAGATGAAATTTCGAATCGTGGCGAATGAGCACCAGGCAAACGTCGTCGTCAAACAGGATACACTCCTCACCTGGCATAAAAGGTTAGCTCATCAGAATTTCGAGCAGGTTAGAAAAATTTTGACAAGGATGAACTTACCTTTTACGGAAGACAAAGTCAAATGTGATGACTGTACCCTCGGCAAGATGCACCGGCTCCCTTTTCCAAAGAGTACCTCAAAAACCGAACGAGTTGGTGAGCTTGTCCATGCTGATCTTTGCGGCCAAATGCCAGAGGCATCAATAGGAGGCGCTCGTTATTTGTTGCTGATCAAAGACGACTTCAGCCACTGGAAAACTTTGTTTTTCATCAAGACGAAGTCGGAAACAGCACAGTGCCTGAAGAAATTCCTTCTCCAAGCTGAAAAACACCTGGACAAAGGCATCAAAGTCATCAGAACTGACAACGGCTTGGAATTTGCCAACAGGGATGTGGAGAAAATCACCAGTGATCTCGGTGTGATACACCAAACAGCGGTTCCCTACACACCGGAGCAAAACGGGTCAGCAGAACGTGAAAACAGGACAATTGTTGAGTCGGCCAGGACTATTCTTCATGCAGGAGAATTCCCAAAGAAGCTGTGGGCCGAGGCAACTCTCTACGCAGCCTACACTTTGAACAGGACTGGAACCAGCAGCAAGAAAGGAGTAACACCTTGCGACCTTTGGCTAGGAAAGAAACCAGACCTTACCTCATTCAGGTCTTTTGGTGAGGAAGTTTTCGTTCACATCCCGAAGGAAAAGAGAAAGAAATGGGATGTTAAGGCCAAAAAGGGCATCTTTGTGGGTTACGGCGAAACGACAAAAGGGTATCGAGTCTGGTTTCCTACTGAAAACAAAGTAAACACCTATCGAGATGTGTAATTCACTGGACAAAGATTTCCAGCAGACAAGACAAGAAATGAGCCAGCAAGAGTGACCTTGAGTGTCCCTCATATTGCTGAAGTTCACAAGGAGCCAGAGATCGTGGACGATGGCGAACATTCTGGAAGCGAAGCTGAAGAACCTTTCTATGAGCTGACAGATGATGAAGAGCCACTCGAAGAACCCGTGCCACCGCAAAACTACAACCTGAGAAACAGGGATCAAATTCGCCAACCGGTTCGGTATCCTTCTGTTTTGATTCCAGTGACAGGCCAACTTGATCCAGAGAGCTACGACGACGCCATCAACTCTGAGGACTCTGAAAAGTGGAAAGCAGCCATGGATGAGGAGATAAATTTGCTGCAGAAGAATCAAACTTGAATTCTGGTGGAACCACCACCAGATCAGAAGGTAATCGACAATCGTTGGTGTTACAAGGTGAAACAATTCCCTGATGGCAGCATCCAAAGATACAAGGCCAGGCTTGTTGCCAGAGGTTTCAGTCAAACTCCTGGTGTCGATTATAATGAGACTTTTAGTCCCGTATCCCGTTTCGATTCCATTCGCCTCATTTTATCATTTGCAGCCTCCCAAAATCTTTCCCTCAAACAATTCGACGTCAAAACAGTTTTTATTTATGGGAAGCTGGAAGAAGTCATCTTCATGTAGCAGCCAAAAGGTTATGAAGATGGTACCAGCCGAGTGTGCAAACTCATCCGAAGTTTGTATGGACTCAAGCAGGCGTCGAGATGCTGGTACAAACACCTCACGAATTTTCTGGCCAAAGCTGGACTACGTCCAACCAGCGCTGATAACTATGTCTTCACCAACGGAGATCATGAGAACACGTTGATGCTGGCCATCCACATTGACGACGGATTAATTACTGCAAAAGACGAGAAATTGATTGAGGAACTGATAAACAAACTTCGCCAGGATTTTGAAATCACCTTTGGAGATTTGAGCACTTACCTTGGGCTACAAATCAAACGAATGACAGATGGCTCAATTCTTCTCCACCAGGAGGCCTACTGCAAGAGGATTCTGCAGCTCTTCAACATGAAGCACGCGAATGCAGTTGCAATTCCAGCAGATCATCATCATCAAATGAGTGCCGAAATTCATAAAAATGGTGACAAGGAGGCGCCAGAATTTCCATATCGACAAGCCGTGGGAAGTCTTATGTACCTCTCCGTAGGTACCCGACCAGACATCACCTTTGCGGCAAACAGTGCTAGTCAACATCTTGAGAACCCGAAGAAAATCCACTGGAATGCGGTAAAGAGAATACTCAAGTACCTGAAAGGTACAAGTGGGTATGGTCTTTACTTTCCAGCCGAGCAGACAAACAAACTCCAGGCCTACAGTGACGCAGACTATGTAGGAGATGTCGAGACCCGAAAGTCAACGTCCGGCGTTGTTCTGAAGTTTGGAGAGTCAACCGTGTCATGGAGTTCTAGCAAGCAGAAGACAGTGGCACTTTCTACTACTGAGGCAGAATATGTCGCTGCAACTCAAGCTGCAAAGGACGTCACCTGGATGAAGAGACTCATCGAGGACATTAACATGTGCCAAGATCTGGAGAACACTCTCTTCATCGACAACATGAGTGCCATCAAGCTCATTAAAAACCCTGAGTTCCACCAAAGAAGTAAACATATTGATGTGAAATATCACTTCATCCGCGACAGTTTCGAAAATAGAATTTTTGCTTTAGAGCATGTCGCCTCCAAGAACCAGCAGGCAGATTTGATGACCAAGCCCCTGACGAGAGTTCTTTTCGAGGAACAGAGAAGGATGCTCAACGTACGAGATACCAAGGGTCTACCAAAACTCCACTAGAGGAACTAAAACACCACCACACACAACAACTCAAACAATATTTTATCACAGAATTCACAACACAGTCAGAAAACATTGTAACTGTAAAATCAGTTTGAAGTTAAATTAAAACAAAGTTAAAGAAAAAAAAAATAATTCAAATTGTACGCACTAACTTTCATTCTCATGCAAACACTCACTCTTTTCATGTATTCAGGCCCTTAAGGCCCACCACTGTCATAGCAACTTTTGACATAAAACTTTCACCACATTTCTTTTGCATTCAGCTTTCGTACTGTTCGGACATATTTGGAAATATATCCTCAATTTGTTCGACAATCCTTGTTGTTTATTGTTCGCCATGCCAGTTCAACACTTATATTGTTACCAGGGGCAGCTCTTGACTATTTGTATTGCGTGGGCACGATTTAAGGAACACTCTATATCAGTAAGAGTACTCAAGTTAAGCATTCTATTAAACAGCAAAAAGCAATGTCAACGTCTATAGCTCCTTTGCCATGAAAAGGATGGAGTAAAGAAAACTGGAAATATTCAATTAAAAATAATGAATTCAGAAATGCTTATATTTTAATTCAATTCCATGATCTCTTAATTCAGCTAAATGTTATCATAAAATTTAGTGTCTGGATTTTATTTATTTTTTCATCAGTTCTTTATCGGTAGTAATTAAAAAAAGTTAGCTCAAACGCATTTGACTCGTAGAGTTTTTGGAGTAACTTTTGGTACTTTTAAGATTAGAAAAACTTCCCTCTCTTGATTCAGAAGTAGCCAATGAAAGCACAGCCAAGCACGAGAGCTTATAAATGTCCAAAACTTCATGTTCACAATTATTTTTGAAGCTTGATTGGCAAACTTGTGTTTTTCTGATTTTAAATGGTGTTCTATGTCACTTGCACCACCATGTCCGACACTAAAATCAGTACGACACTTTTCACACGCCACGTCTGCGGTACAATATTTTCTTTGTTTTATAAATGGATACTTTTGTTGCAAATTAATATTGAAAGAACACTTGTGTTTAGGTATTATTGTTTTTTTACAAATCACTGCGTTGCATTGCGTACGATACTCGTTTGGTCCGACTTGAACTAAACTAAAATAAAACATTGCTGTCGTTGACGGAACATCGATAAGCGCGGGCGAAAGGGATTCATCTATTCTGCTCATACGCGTTCGCGTAGCACCGCGGGGCGGGCGGCGCGCTCTGTCGTCATCCGCCTCCTTGTGAGGCGTCGTGCCACGCATTTCGAGCGGAAAAAATAAATTTTAAATTATCGTTGCGTCTGCTTGCAAAACCGGGACTATGTTGGCTTCGCTGGGGACACCGGGACAGACTGCCTGAAACAGGGACTGTCCCGCCCAAAATCGGGATGTATGGTCACGTTAACTATTTAAAATATCAAGCCAAGTGGTAGCTTATGCGGATGACAAAGCTCATGACGCAGTCAAGAAGAAATACCTCAAAATTTCAAAGTAAACTAAATACCCAAAACAACAATGCTGGGGAATACAGTACCGAAAAAGTGGGCGAATTTGTGTATTCAGTGTATTTAGGTGCCAAAATAACGAGAGCAGCTAATAAAAGAGACGGAATACGCTGAAGAGTACAGCTCGCAAATAAAACCTTTTATGCAGTTTTGACGATTATGGAGACTAGCTGCATACGCAGGAAAACAAAGAAAAATTCTGTGATAAGACCTGTGGTATGCTATGGGCGCAAAATATGAAGCATCCACAAATACATTGTGCACGCCTTTGAGCGACGGGTCCTTAGGCGGATAATTGCAGCGAAGCTAGACGGGGACCAATGGCGAATTCGATCAAACGAAATTTTTGATGAGCCGGAAGTTTCAACGATGATTAAACTATGTTAGTTGCAATGTGCTTGCCGTGTGAATTGTACGGATGAACAACGGATACCCAGAAAAGGTATTCGTTGGGAATACTGAAGGGCCGAGACCAGTAGGGAAACGTAGTAAACGCTGGTCTGATTCTGTTGACGAAGACAGTTCATCGTTGCTCGGATTTGTAAATTTTGAAAAAACTTTAGTTTTTGTAAAAAATTGTTGGGGATAGGACAGCATTAGTTCTATACACAATTATAGATTCGCACCGGTTTAAATTTACATCAAACAAACACGGTTTAAATATTTTAACCATTAACTGTGCTGTTTTCTCCTCTTTTGTCGTTTTATTTTCATGCTCTTTAGTAGACCTCATTTCCCCTAGATATTTGTCGAATAGGTAGACCAGTAGATACTGTTGTAATTCGCTTCTCAAGTGTAGCAATTCCGCCAAGATGACACACTTGAGAGTGATGAATTTATGAAAATTCACCTCGCAATTGTGACAATGCCGTCAGGGAGACACACTTGGGGGAGAAATCAAAAACGACCACAACGGGACCCGCGGGAAGATCCCGGAAGTAGTCCCGGTTGTTATTTTTTTGGGAGTGAACACGTCGTGCGTGAAAATAAATAAAAAAAAGAAGAAAAAAACGAAAGTAAGAAGAGGGCGAATGTTATTTTTTTCCGATTATATGAGGAAGTTTGGTGTTGCGATCTCGATGGAAATTTATCGGAAAATTCGTGAAAACGGCAAAAGAATTTATGAAAAAATACTGGGCCAAGTGATTTACGTTCGTTTGGACATGTTTGAGTCGTCGCGGAATTCACGTTTTGTGTGAAAAAAGGGGCGCTGTCCGTTTGTTCTGCCACACTCTTGGAGCATGATTGAATATATGACAATAGACTCCCTGATAGTTACTCCCGTCTCGCCGGCTCCTCGTCCTCGTAGACCAAAAAACGTGAAACTAGTGAACCACGAAATACTTTTCACTTAAAATTAAAAACTTGGTATCAACTCGAGAATTTGTAATTGTAACTTCCATTACAATACGCTATCGCATAAGCATAGAGCAAAAGAACATTTTTGATCAAGATGAACCATCATACACTGTGTAAGATTTAATGATCAGTTCATCATCCTGGGATTTTTCGCAGAACTTTGTTGTATAAGTTTGGCTCATTTTACCAAGACCTGAATTTTCCCGCTCTTTTCTCTCTATCAATTGAACATACTCATTCCTACACCGAACAACCAGCAGTTGCGTACTCCTTCACTTCAAATTATTGAACTAAGTGTTAAACCCAACTAGCTTAAAAATTAAAATTAGCGTTCTAAGAAAAAACTGAGAAAAATTAATTTCAACTTCATTTCAACATGAATTTCAACATGAATTTCAACATGAATTTCAACATTTCAATACCTCAAAACTGTTTTGAATCTTTTGTTACTTCCAAAATCAATAATCAAACTAGGGAATGGAATAGGATATTTATCGTACTAGAATAAACGCATTAAAGTTGTAAGTTTATGATCGACACTGGGACAGGAGCCATTCTCTTTTCCTTGGAAATGATCGCTTCAGACCTGCCCGTGTTGATGACATTTTCACGTTTTGAAACATTCCCAGAAGAAGAGTTCCTGATAGTTGATGCAGTTGATGCTTGGGTTCGCGCCGTTAGTGATTTCTTTGAAGATTGCCGAGAAAATTTCTTTTCTATCAATAAATATCTATCAGTTGTCCTTGCCGAGCATTTTTCAACGCTGCTAGTCTTTAGTTCGGTAATCTTTTTTGAGTTCAATATTTCGGATCTGGCCGTAAGATTTTTATCTTTAATGTAGACAGATTTCGCGGAGTGCAATTTGTTGGAGCTACGGCATGATAACGATGATGTTGAGCTTAGTGTTCTATTGGATAATGGTTTTTTTCTCGGGACATCAGGATTGGATTTGTGTTCTATCACTTCTGCTCGATTCGAATCCGCTGATTTTTGTGACGTGAAATTATTAGTGACGCGACCAGTTTGCCTGGGAAGGTTTTTTTCTTTTGCAACATCTACATCGAACAATTCAAAAGAACTTTCTGTTGCGAAGAGTTCTTTTAGTTGAGTTGGTTGTTGTATTTTAGTCACAATTCCATGCACTTCATCAATCATCTGTTTGTTAGACAAGACTTGATTAAGATGTTGATGAGTTTGTTCAATGAATGCATTGAAATTTTTAACATATTTTGGCTCGTCTTGGACAGGAACAAAGAGTGGAGTTTGTATTTTTGTATGATCCAAGTCTTTAGTGCCATCATTTGCGTGGAAATCATGATGCTGGTCAAATGACGCTATTTTCTCTTCTCCTCTTGGAACAACTAGAAAAGATCCATTGCAGGAACATTATTTTAATAGAAAACTATTTTCACAAACAAAATTAAATTCAACAATATTATATCAATTTGTATGTACTCAGTTGGGTTGTGTAAAGGAACACCAAAAAAAGAAAGAAAAAACACTCAGTCCTTAAGGTGCTGAATTCGTTATGAAGAGAAAAAAACAAATTTTCAAAAAATAAGCCTATTCTGTTTATTACTCCAGCTGCCTCGAAAGGATAACTTTGATGGAATAAATCGTTTCCATTAAAATCAGAAATAATTTTGGTAATAAAAAAATTTGGGTTGTTGCCAACTCCTCTGCCGTTAACAGGTTAC
This sequence comes from Stratiomys singularior, assembly GCA_954870665.1. NCBI lineage: Eukaryota > Metazoa > Arthropoda > Insecta > Diptera > Stratiomyidae > Stratiomys > Stratiomys singularior. Next base: position 65,026,502 of record OX940881.1, read on the forward strand.
GGCAATTGCATAATAGAATTAAGGCCCCACAAACAAAAATCCAACTAAGCTTATCATATGCTGAAAGCGCGAAAGGATTGCATGCGTTTATTCTGTGGAGCGCGTTAACACAGAAAAATACCTCCAAACTCTTGGTAGGATTAGAAGACGTATATGATATGACATATCTAACTAACATCTAATATAAACTCCTTAGTCTCCCACGGGAGAATAATATTTTTTCCCCTAATTTTAACCAAATCCATGTAACCAGGCATAGAACTCCTAAACGAAACAATGCCGATATCTGCTTGTTGTGAACAACTATCAAATATTGAGGATCGATTCGAGCAGAGGAACCGAATTTCTATGCCGCGACCACCTTTCTGGCGAACAACCATGTGGGCACTATATGTATATGTTCATCTGTAAAGACTATATTCATAGGTAAAAACTGCATTTGTAATTATTTTTTTCTTAGACCCTGGAAATGACGGAGTTCCGACGCTGCGCTATGGAAATTTGAGGTGCTATTGAAGTTGCAAAGAATCATCCTACGCCGCTACCCACATAACTTAAAATCTGAGATTTTCGCACTCAAACAAAAATCATGGAGTTGTTTCGATTTAGTGTCAATCTGAAAATGACGGTTTTCGTCCTTTTGGCAGATCGAAATTGGGAAAAATTTCGTGATCTGAACTTTGAAGACAAACATTACAATATTTGCTGCCTTTGATTCAAGCACAGATTTTGCTTTGATTCGAATTGAGTATTCAACTTCTGCCTAACATTGTTTCGGCATCAAATAATTTTTTTTTTAGGTGCAACTTTTATCGGAGGGTTATTAAGTTTGGGTATTTCCAGGATCGTGGGATTATCGTTATCGGGTTCGTCGCGTTTTCTTTTTTTCTTGATAAGGATTGGGTCGAGGACTGAAAATATTGTGTCGAAGTTGGTCAACAGGCACACGGGAGACACAGAGCATTGGACATCCTAAAAAAGATAAGGACAAACACAAACAGGACGTACCAGAAAGAAGACCAAAACACACTCAGGGACATAAAGGAGAAGCTAATCAGCAACCAATTGACCGTGACAAAGCCCGGCAAAGGACACAAAACAGTGATAATGAAGACAGCTGACTACATTGAAAAAAACGAAGGAATTCATCAACACAAACGGATACCCCAGGGCAACCAGAGACCCCATGAACAAGTACCAAACGGCCATACGGAATGCACTTTTGCGAGCACCACTGATCATACCCCCGAACGCTAAATATCGGTACATTGACCCTAACCCTTCAACACCACTCCTCAAAGCACAACCCAAACTTCACAAGCCCAACATCCCCATCGTCAACTACCGTCCAGCCCCCGCCTACAAACTGTCTGTACTGGTAGACGCCCTCAACCTTGAAGACGTATACACCATCAAGAACAGTCAGGAACTAGCCACCTCGACCAAATCTTTAACGCTGAACAACAATTATCGGCTTCTTTCGTTAGACATCACCAACCTCTATACCTCCATACCCGTAGATGAAACGCTGGCTCTCGCAAGATAAAAAATACAACTGAACAACAACTAACGATTCACTGAAGAACTGGTGAACCTCATCAGGATCACACTCCAGCAGAACTACTTTCAGTTCGACAACATCTACATTGCAGAATACGGACTAGGCATGGGACACCCAATATCATCTATAATGTCCGAAGTATTCCTGCAAAGCATAGAGGTATGTGTACACCAAAAATAGTGGAAAAAATTCAAAATCGTATACTACAAACGGTATTTGGACGACTGCTTTATCATCATCGACTCGAACGCGGAAGACGAACTACTCACGTATATGAACAACATCCACCCCAACATAAAGTTCACAATGGAGATAGAGTCAAACAGAGAACTCAACTACATGGACCTAACCATCATATGCAGAGAAACCCATTTGGAACACAAAATTCACAGGAAACCGACTTCTACGGACCACACCATACACGCTTCATCTAACCATCCCAACCAACACAAACTAGTAGCATATAGATCAATGGTGCAGAGACCACACTCCATCCCTATGAATTTCAGCGACTACATCGACGAATTAAACAACATATATAAGATAGCCGACAATAACAGATACAGAAAACGTGATATAAACAAACTGATTGCACAGGAAAAGACGAAAAAACGCTAACCATCAGACGAACCAAAGGACGCACACAAATGGACCACATTGACGTACGTAGGCAAGGAGACATACCAACTAGCAAGCTTCTTCAAAAAATACAAACTACATACCGCATTCAAAACGAACAGCAACAACGGAAACAAACTAACACCGAAGCCAAACAGCACACCAACATACAACAACAGCGGCATATACAAACTAACATGCTGGGACTGCGACATGGTTTACATAGGTAAAACGACACGGAAACTAACAACTAGATATAAGGAGCACATACGTTCGTATACACATAACAAAGCAGACTCCAACTACCCAACACACATACAGAATCACACACACGAGCCCGATACCATGGCAAATTCAATGACGCTACTACACAAACAAAAAAAGGGACTTAGACTTGACGTATTAGAGAGACTACAGATCTACAAACACAAAAAACCCACGGAAATATAATCAACGAACAAATAATGGCCAACTCCGACACAATATTTTCACTCCTTGACCCAATCCTTATCAAGAAAAAAAGAAAACGCGACGAACCCGACAACGATAATCCTACGATCGTGGAAAGACTCAAACTTAGTAACCCTCCGATAAAAGTTGCACCTATAGAAAGATGCACACCGCGGCAAAGACGACAGAACGAGCTGAAGATGGCTGTATACAGCCGAAACGCGTCCTCGAAACCCACGAAGCAAGGCCCGGTGGACCCAAGCTACCCAGAGTCTTTGTTTACTATTTACGTCGGTCATTTTCTTCGCTTCGATTCAAGTTTTGTAATTTTAATGGAATGATTACCGAATTGTGGTTCAAACTAAGTTCGCGTTTTCAAAATGTCGAAAATATTGAAAAATAAACCTTAAAAACGGTGGTGCCTAAAAAACGAGGGAAAGAAGAGCAAAACTTTTAATAAATGCGGGAAAGGGTTGCTGCAAGCTGAAAAATTTATTTCCGAAGATTCTTGTTTATGATAGCGCAAAAAGTGTTTTTTACATCGCCAAAAGCTCTAAACTTGAGAGCATTTTTCAAACTTCACCCTAAATAAGTCAGTGAAGACTATGTGATTCAGCGGGCGTTTGTTGAAAAAGATGGGAGCGTGGCTCACGCTTGATTATAAAAGCACCAAACTTTTTTGTTCAGTTTGCTTGGCCTTTTTAGACCCATCTGAAAATAATTATTTTACCAAAGAATTCTACAATCGAAAGCACGTTCACCTAAGAATTGAGGAACATGAAAATAGGGCTTGTCACAGAAGAAACATAAGAGGTATTTTTTGCAATAAAAGAAAAATCTGACCATTGAAAATTTAATCAACCCGAACCTCAATAGGAAAATTTACGAAGATATAATGAAGATTAGAAAAATTATTGCCTGCTTAATCGATGTAATCAAACTCATATCATAGGTAAGCAGTTACTTGTATCTATGAACAGTTCGGCCTCGATTAAACCACCTGAAGGGGTGCGGCGAATGGGTTTTTTTTGACCGCTTGGTGACGGCACTGTGAATGTATTCTAAGACCTTTGACCCAAGAGGCGCCTTTGACGCTTTCAATTACTGATTTCGAATTCTTGGTACGACAATCTACGGCGTCAATCCTGAATTGTTTCGGAGGAGTCGGTATTGTTTCAACTTGGGCAAATATGGGCCAAAAGGGGAAATTGGTCAATGACAAGCTGCTTCGGTAGAATATTCTTGGTCGTGCTTAAAGTACAATAGCAACAGCTTTTGCATAGATTTCGTACCAGTATTCTAGGATTTTCTAGGTAAAAATGGCATCAGCAAGTGACAAGAAGGAAGAAGACTTACACTCTCAGTAATGATAACTCATTACTTTCCTTTGTTTCGTTAGCTTTGTTTCTCATTACTTTCCCATATTTCCTTTGTTAAACTTTTACGCAGATCTGTGAAAATTCTAGCGGCCGCGGATTCAAAGATCTCGTTGTTGACTGAACTCCCATGTAACATAAGTCATTTTTCTATCTAGCCACCCCATTTGAAGGCCTTCTTCATATCAAAGAAGTATGCTCCGAATTTTCGATATGGTGTGATTTCTAACAGATATAAGGTGGATTTCCCAATCGAATGTACTGTCGAACGTCTGGATTGGAACCAAACATGCCAATTAGGCACCGACTAACATTTTTTCAACGAGGGATTTAATGCTTGATTTAAAGCTTGAAAATTCATTCCAGATCTTAGGCGGCTTTCTGGAATTTTGGAAGTTTTATTTCTAGGTGGATAACGAATAAGTTATTATATTTTACTGACATTCATTTTTATGATATTCAATATGAATATTTCCGAAACCAAATGGTGTTCTAATAAACATCCCAGTTCCAAATTTTCTAACGCCGTTACCCTATCGTTACTGAAGAATTGAAAAATTTCATTAATTCAGTTGGGTTTTGGTGAGGTAAATGATATAGGATTCACATGTCGGCCTATCATGACAGAAGTGACGTTGATCCAGATGTTACAAAGCCTTTCCAGTGTAATCTGGCTGAAAGGCAAATTATTTTTAAGTATTTCAAATCAAAACGTTGATAAATACAATAAAGCTTGAAATTTAGTTTCTCTTTAGTTAAGAAGTTACGCCTCAGAGTAGTGGTAAGAAGCAGCGCGTTATTGCTATTAAACTTTTTTTCTTTATTTCCTGTTGGTTTTCTGGCTGTGGGTGGAAATGTCCTAGGTTTGACGGTGTTTTGCGGAGTGTCTGAAAAAAGAAAGATGGCGTTTTTTAATCCTATTGACTCCTAGATGAAGGGATCTAGATGAAGAGCTTTCCATTGAATCCTAATGATCTCTTCATTAGGAGCTTACTTCATGTTGAGAGTTTAATTTGCTCCAGTTGATTAAGGAAGAGGTTTCATTTTAACAGTTTGTTCCCACGGTCTCTAGATTTTGTTTCAAGTTGTTTTCTGAACGATGTTGACAAATATTATTCAAATTTGAAATTTTAATACAGTTAATGATGCTTGGTCAATTCATCTTTTATCTTATACTGAACGCTTTAGCAATTGTTTACGACACGAATATTCATAAATAAACACTTGTTCGACGGGTATGCGTTCGAGTGTCTCCAAACCACACTCTTTGGAGTTCCACGCCTGTGCAAAGGAGGATGGTAATATGCCTACTGCTGACTCTACAATCAATGTAACTACGATCACCATGTACCCTGGTTCTCTCTCCTTACACATATTGATGGAGGTGTAGGCGATCCTCATCCCGGGCACAGTTTTATAAGATAGTGTGGATCTCTAGTTGTTTGTTTCCTCCTTGTACTACAAAATTCAACCATTGCTGAGCAGGTTCAAGGCTTTTCAGCTGACACGTTCACGTGTATGAATGCGAGGAAACTGATTCGACATACATGTCTCATTTTAATCGTTGGCCATGTTTAAGAATATGTGAATACACTGAGCGGACTGAGAATATGTGGAATGCATCTTGCGCTTATTCAGAATTGCTTAAATTGTTCATCTTGCATCTGATACGCCTCTTTACAAGTAGCCTTGTACAAGGAAAAATGCCGGAAACATATGCATTGAAAATGTATGTGTTTCCGGCATTTTAATGTGAGTCAAACTTTCTGAAGCGGGCCACTAAAAATGTACTTGCAGAATATTAAAAGTTTTTTAGCAGATTTTGGAAGGTTTATAGATAAACATAAATGTCCTAAATTTTTTTTTTATTTTAATTATTTAACAAATTAGAAATAAATGAATTTCTAGCCTTCTTCTATCTAATATTGCTATATCTCCATGAATATTAAATTAAAATTAATGAAATTTTAGTGGTAGGTTTAAAAATAATAGTATAATCGAGAAAAATATTTTTCATTTGAGAAAAATTTCATTTATTAATAAATAATAAATTTTATTATAAACAATTGACAATTTGACTCACTTCTCCTTGCGTTAAAAAAATTTTTTTTCACCTTTTTATTTGGTAGAGTATACACTAATCACATGTGCAAAAACATTTTAGTGCACTCTATCTGATAAGAAGATATGAATTTTTAACACCGTGGACACGCGAAACTGCAGCTAAAGCAAGAGCCAGCGCCGATCAACCGAGCGCTCGTGTCTACTTGTGTGCTTATGTTTTCAATTACATATCTTGTAAAAGGTCTGTTCAATGTTAAAATAACTACAACTACTAATTATTATCTATTCACAAAAACAGAAAAGCCACAAAGAAAAGACGCTTTCCAACTCGTGATATCTAAGGCGGCAAAAAAATCTGCAAAACGCGAACATAGGCTTAGCCAAAAAACAGTGCCTGTTCAAACAACGACAAAGACCGTGGATAAACCAGCAAGAAAAAAGCGAAGAGCCCTCGGGGACGCCATTCTTGTGAAGCCCACCGACGGAAGGAGCTATTCCGACGTTCTACGCGATATCCGCAAGAACGTCAAGCCGGAGGAAACAGGGACGATTATTAAAACTCTACGATCGACGAGGTCCGGAGGGCTACTCGTCGAGTTTGGAGCGGACTCCTCCGCTAAATCGATATTCCGCGACAAAATAAAGGACGTCCTTGGGGCAAAAGCCACCGTCTCTACCTTGGAGCCAAGAGCTTCATTGGAAGTAAGGGACCTGGACTGCATCGCCGATCTGGCTGAGGTCGAAGAAGCCATTCAAAAAGAGTTCCCTGGAATAACTGTATTAAAAGTAAAGCTTTCTCCAGAGAATCGCCGAGGGCAAAGGCTGGCCATACTCGAAGTAACGGAGAAAGATGCTACACAACTCCTGGCTAAAGGAAAAATAAAAATCGGCTGGGTGGTGTGCAGAATTCGCCGCCGCGCCATCCCAGTACGATGCTACAGGTGCCTTGGATACGGGCACACCACTTCGAACTGCAAGGGCCCTGACCGTAGTATGCTTTGCTTTAAGTGTGGAGCGCCTGGGCATAAGAAAAAAGAGTGCGTTGAGACTCCGCGCTGTTTGCTATGTAATCATCTTAACTCTCAACCGACAGAGCACCTTCACGTTGCAGGAACAGGCGCGTGCCCAATCTTTAGAGAGGTACTAGCAAAAGTAAAAGCAGCTCTAAGGTGATGATCAGGACCCTTCAAATTAACTTGCACCGTAGCGTCAATGCACAAGATCTGTTAGAGCAGTTCACCAGAGAAAAGGGAGCTGATCTGCTGCTGCTGAGCGAACAACATCGAAATAAGGCCTCACCAGCCTGGTTCTCCGATGACTCCCATACTGCTGCCGTTTGGGTTCGGGGCAGCATGCGACTCCAGATCCAAGGTCACGGCCGAGGAGACGGTTTCGTGTGGATTCGATGCTCGGGTATAACGATTTTCAGCGTATACCTGACGCCGAATGAGTCAATGCCATCTTTGCAAAATAGACTGGACGCGCTAGAGGATGCTGTTCTGAACACAGATGGCAAAGTACTCGTAGCAGGAGACTTCAACGCCAGAGCCGTTGAGTGGGGCATGTCTCAAACCGATCCCAGAGGGCAACGCATTCTGGACATGTCGTCGAGGACTGGGTTGGTAGTTTTAAATACCAGTAATGTACCGACCTTCCGGCGCTGGGGCTGCGAAGGAACAATCCCAGATGTGACATTCGCCTCGGAGTCCCTCGCTTCGAGGACGTTGAACTGGAGAGTACTCGAGGATTACTCAGCGAGTGACCACCAATACATCGCGTTTGAGATCGGCGATACCACTCCTCGCTCGTCTCAACGATCTTTCACTCCCGGGTGGAATATCGGAAAAATGGACGTGGAGACTTTCGCCAATGTGATTCTAAAAGGCGGAATGACATCGGGATGCCCTTCGGGGAACGGAAGGGCTGGAGTCGAGGGAATGGCGGAGTCAACGATGAACCTTATCACTTCTGCCTGTAGCTCATCTATACCTCGACGGAGGATTCGACACGACAGGCCTGCTGTACATTGGTGGTCAAAAGATATCGCAGGCAAACGAGGCGAGTGTCACAGACTTCGACGTGCAGCTCAGCGGTCGAGAAACGTAGAGGAAGCATCCGATAGGACAGCAGCATACAGATCAGCAAGGAAAGAACTCCGAAGACTCATCAACGAGAGCAAGGCATGCTGCTGGCGAGAACTTGTGGACGATGTGAACAGGGATCCATGGGGGCTCGGCTACAAGGTAGTGTGGCGCAAGCTCGGTACCTCACGGAAGCCGTATTTATTTCAAGCAGATAAGATGGACGGTATAGTGCAGGCGCTTTTTCCAACTCACCCTGTCCGTGTTGATGCTGCCCACGAAGTCGACTCAGGCGAATGTCCATCGTTCACTAAAAATGAGCTGAGGGAAGCGGTGCTTTCTATGAAAGCTCGAAAGGCACCAGGACCAGATGGCATTCCATCCGAGGTGCTACAAATGGTCTTCCACGTTTGTCCTGACTTGCTGCTCAATGTGTTCAACGCTTGCCTGAGAGAAGGTGTGTTCCCATCTCGCTGGAAGGTGGCGAGGCTCATATTGATCTGCAAGGGAAAAGGGGACCCCGGGCTGCCATCTACATACCGGCCGCTTTGTATGCTGGACACAGCCGGGAAAGTGTTCGAAAAGCTCATCAAAAGAAGACTCACAGACGCAATTCGTGCTGCAGGGGACCTATCTCCTCGGCAGTATGGCTTTAGAGCAGGGCGATCTACTTCCGATGCTATCATGGAAGTGGTGAATGCAGTCCGTCGAGCCGAAGCGCACAAAACTGAAAAACGAGTTGTCTTGCTAGTGACGCTTGACGTCAGAAATGCCTTCAACTCCGCCAGATGGTCGGATATTCTTGGCACATTGGAAAATTTTTTCCGATTGCCAGGGTATCTGATGCGGATTTTGAGAGATTATTTAAAGGACCGCAGACTGCTCTATGACACACAAGATGGGCGACGCAGTATGGAGATAACGTCTGGTGTAGCGCAAGGCTCCATACTGGGACCAGACTTGTGGAACGCCACATATGACGGACTACTGAGGCTTGAGCTGCCAGATGAGTCGCGCTTTGTCGGCTATGCAGATGATATAGCAGCACTGGTCGCTGGACGTACAGTCGAACATGCGCAGCGCAGACTGGGAGTGCTTATGCGTCAAGTGAGGGAATGGATGACCAGCCGTGGGTTCAGTTTGGCACTAGAGAAAACCGAGGTGGTCATTCTCACGAAGAAAAGAATTCCCACTGTAATTCCTTTGCAGATCGGAGATGCGACTGTTGAGTCTAAAGTCGCAATAAAATATTTGGGACTATTGATTGATTCCAAAATGAGCTTTTCGGAACAGATCAGGGCAACGGCGAAAAAGGCCGCGATGGGCGTCTCAGCTTTGAGTCGACTAATGTGCAACATCGGTGGGCCCACACCGAGCAAACGCCGACTTCTCATGAGTGCTGTACAGTCAGTGCTACTGTACGGCTCTGAGGTTTGGGCCGGAGCTCTCAGTAAGGAGCTGTACCGAAAGCGCTTGGCCCAGGTACAGAGACGAGGAGCTTTGCGGGTTGCGTCTGCATACCGCACTGTCTCTGAGTCGGCGGTGTTGGTGATCGCAGGAGTGATACCCATCGCCCTCCTTGCTAGAGAACGACGGAGAATTTATGACCGTAAAGTGGAGGGCTCAAGATATGCTGTCAACCGAGAAGAGAGGCAGCGCACAATACTCGAGTGGCAACAGTCATGGGAAGGCGACTCCAATGGCCGCTGGACTGCCCGCCTTATAGGGGACGTGGGATCGTGGCTAAATCGAAGGCACGGTGAGACTGATTATTACCTTACCCAGCTTCTTAGCGGGCATGGGTATTTTCAGTCTTACTTGCACAAGATTGGTAAATCACGGTCCCCAGACTGCATTTTCTGCCCAGGGGAAAGGGATGACGCATGCCACACCTTCTTCAACTGTAGAAGATGGAACAGCATGCGGCAGGACTTGTGGGAGGTGATGGGAGAGCTTTCTCCAGACAATCTGGTCGGAGAAATGCTGAAAAGTTTCGACAAATGGACCTGCGTGGCACATTACTCTCGGGCAATACTTATTGCCAAAAAATATACGCTAGATAACCTTGGGCGCGGGGTCTAGGGAGGTCTCCTTTCCAGCAGTCCTCCTCCATCCTGCTCCCTCCCGCTGGAGGGAGATTTCTCTAGACTGACGACGCCCTAGGGCGAAGTAAAAAGAGGCCTAGCCCGAAGTAATGTGTCAAACGGTTCCAGGCTAGGATCTCTTGACAGGGGGAGGTGTTTAGTGGGTAGTCTGGTAGCATGCACTGCTAGGAGTCCCACACTCCGGGCGTAAATTGCCTTCACCCCCCAACCCAAAAAAAAAAAAAAATTATCTATTCACAGTGATTATTTATGTATCATTACTTTTACAACTGTAGATTCTAAATAGCTTGAAAAAATTTTACATTCTAAAGAATTTGAGTTAAATGGTCTGTAGCAATGAAACTGTCGTGTTCCTTTGATAGTTTTAGCTGTAGAGAAACGTTGCTCCAGCACTTTTTCGTGTTTTTTATATTCAACTAGCGTACAAAAATCAAAATCAATTTTCTTAAAAAACTCGCGAGCCCATTCAAATAGATTTCGTGTAGAGACAATAGTTTTGTCTTGTAAACTAGCACGGTATGCATTTTTTTTAACGCAACCACCAATGCCATCACAAGCTCCTTTACCGTGGGCAGTGGCAAAGAAGTGCCATTCTGCTTCTATATTAAAATCCTTCTTATGTAGTAGTAAATTTAAAAAATTGAATCTATTTTTGTATTGCGATCCTGCTCCATCGGAAAAATAAAATAGCTTCTTCACGTTTTGCACGCCAAATTTTTTTTTTAAAAACTTAATCATTTTGGAGTTGTAAAGATGCACTCCAGTGGCATCATGATTTTCATACTCCGAAAAAACAACGAAGTTCAGATGGTGTATAATGTACTCTTCTTTATAATAAATTACATATATGTGCAATGATGCTTGGCCCTTACTCCAATGCTGAGATTGGATAGCATCCTGCACATGGAAAGAATAATTTTCTGAGAAATCGAGAGTGACTAAAAATTCGCCATGACAAAGTGACTCTTTTACTTCATTCAAGTACTTTGATTGTGCTTCAGCGATGAAGTCATGTTTTAAAATATCCGGTAATTCTGCAGTAATATTTTTTATAAAAGTATTGACACTTTCAGTTTGATGGAGCAATTGACATCTGTTTAAAAGAGTTCATTTGAAAGAAATCATAAAAGAAAAGAAAAAACTATGTAGATAAATTTAAATATACAATACCTATCAGTCGTGAGCCATTGATTAAAAGAAATATTTTTAATATTGAATTTTTGTAGGATTTCTTGCAAGTCATGAAAAATTCTGTCTGCGCCAGGACAATGTCAGCACTTTGATAAATAACAATCTGCAGTTGGATTTGAACAAATCATAGGTTTTAAAAAATCTCGATAGGTAGTTTGATAATTAAACTTTTTTCGAGCAAGTTCTTCTTTCAGCCCTCTCTGTTTAAGCCGGATATTTCCATGTATTTTACATACGCAGACGTTATGTGTACCTTTCGCGCCAACAGGGATACACTGTTGAGGTCTCAAAGCTGTAAAAGCTGATAGAGAAATCGTTGAATTTGGGTATTTTTTCAGAAAATCAGCGTGTAAACTATTAAGATCTCCTCACAGCAGTCGTTTCTAAAAAAAAATATTATTTATTTAGCTCAAATATCGATACATAATTCACGATGTGATTTTTATTATTGATATTATTACCAACATAAACTAACGATGTATGAATGATACATTAAAGAAATATATATTATTATTAGATATTATCATTAAATACATGTTATTTAGAAAATATATTATTAGCTGCTACTTACTGTTTCGTGTGTACGTTTTCCATCGATTTTGACTGACTTGAAATCTTTTATACCCGGCATTACTCGACTAACATCGTCTGAAAAGTAAAATTTTTCGACTTTCTCCATCAGATCAGAACTCATAGCTCTTCCTTTTCTTTTGTCGGGTTGTGCACCATATCCTTTTTCATTACGTAACTTTTTAACTGAGCTTACCATACGTCTACTGACGCCAAACTCGTTCGCGATTTTTCGAATTGACCACTCGACAGGAATCGTTGTTAGTAAAATAATTTTTTGTTTTCTCGTCGTCGCACGTGACAATGCTAATTTAAAATCACTGCTCCAACTATTTAAATCAATATCATTAAAAGTGCTTGAACTATTTCTACTAATAGAGTTGCGTAGAATCTCATTGTCTGTATCGGATAAATCTAAGTGCATTTTTTTCGCAGGAGGAGCCATTATCACTTCTCGAACAGCAGCTGCAAGTTTCAATCTTTTGTTTTCATTGTCAACAGATTTACAAATATAGTCTTGATCTTCTACAGAAATATTTGATTCCGGTTCTCCAGCTTCTTCTTCCTTCTTATCTTCTTCTTTTTCTACTCGATTTTTAAAAATTTCGCTTGCTTTTTTGAACTCAACATAATCTCCATTTTCATACAGCCGCCGTTTACACGAAATGCAAATAAATGATCCAAATAAGCCACTAAACTTTTCGTCATGCTTTTCTGATAAAAAAAATAATTTTTTTTTCACGCTGTTATGCCCTTTTTTGGCAAAAGGATTACAACACTTCTGAGGTGGTGTCATGATTAGAAAAAGTAGACTAATGAAAGCATGCAACAAATATAACTTGACGTTTGTTATACGCAATTTTCATTTGTTTATATACGTCGTCTGTACTCAAAATCAAGAATAAAGAGTATCACGAGCTCGAAAATAAGTTTAGTTATTCAGATTTCAATAAAACGTTGCTCGAAATTATTAATTTATAGAAGTAACTGTGTTAATTACTTGAATAATAATATTGCTACAAACCATTTCATCTGAATTCTTTAAAATATAAAGTTTTTCTAAACTACTTAAAATCTACAGTTGTAATGTAAGTTGTAATGAAAAATAAATAATCACTGTGAATAGATAATAATTAGTAGTTGTAGTTATTTTAACATTGAACAGACCTTTTACAAGATATGTAATTGAAAACATAAGCACACAAGTAGACACGAGCGCTCGGTTGATCGGCGCTGGCTCTTGCTTTAGCTGCAGTTTCGCGTGTCCACGGTGTTAAAAATTCATATCTTCTTATCAGATAGAGTGCACTAAAATGTTTTTGCACATGTGATTAGTGTATACTCTACCAAATAAAAAGGTGAAAAAAAATTTTTTTAACACAAGGAGAAGTGAGTCAAATTGTCAATTGTTTATAATAAAATTTATTATTTATTAATAAATAAAATTTTTCTCAAATGAAAAATATTTTTCTCGATTATACTATTATTTTTAAACCTACCACTAAAATTTCATTAATTTTAATTTAATATTCATGGAGATATAGCAATATTAGATAAAAGAAGGCTAGAAATTCATTTATTTCTAATTTGTTAAATAATTAAAATAAAAAAAAAAAAATTTAGGACATTTATGTTTATCTATAAACCTTCCAAAATCTGCTAAAAAACTTTTAATATTCTGCAAGTACATTTTTAGTGGCCCGCTTCAGAAAGTTTGACTCTGTATGAAATATGTACATTGCATATGGTTGATAATGATCACCGTAACCCAAGCTGTTCCAACGGACTATGCAAATGTCAATGTATAAAGAGATCCCACCTTACAAAATATCCACGTACGAGTTGATCCAGTAATCTGAGATTATTTGGAATATAAAGAATCGACACCTGGTAAATTTCTTGGTACTAAAATCGCCAGCCAGGAGAGTGCTTGCAAAAAAAAGCAATAAATCCTGTGCTCGCGCGGGGAAATCATCTACACTTACGATGATTTTTTTGTGGTAAGGAGCTGCAGGCTGCGTTTGGACTACCTACTAAACACCACCGCTGTTAACCTAAGAGCTAAGCTTGGAACCGTTTGGCACGTTACTTCGGACTAGGCCTCGTTAGTTGCTACGCCTTGAGCCGCCTTCAGATTATGGCAATCTCTTCTCCAGCGGGATGGAAGGGAGCGAAAAGAAGTGCTAGAAAAGCGACTCCACCATCCTCAATACCGTCAAACGCTCCAGTATAGCTTTAGAGCTCTCCAATTTTGCTGAAGTGGTCTCCGTGTCGCTTACTTCATCTTTTGAAAAAGAAGAATGTGTTACAGACCTAATCCATCACGTATGTACAAAACACACAGTGAAGAGACCGTGACCTATCAGTCTTGTGCAGACAAGACCGAAAATATCCATGCCCTCTAAAGTGCTGGGTCAAGTAGAAATCAGTTTCACGATCCATCCGATTGAGCCACGGCCTCAGATTAGGGAGCAGACGTGAGGTCCACCTCCTACTTGGGTCTTGCTCCCAGGACTGTTACCAATCACTGAGAGAGCGGTGGTTTTCCTGCCTGGTGACCTCTGTTAACTTCCCTGGTGACTGAGTATCTGCTGCCTTCGCTTCTGCGCAGGTAAATGGGTATCACCGGAGACTGTCGATATTCGCGTGTAATTCACAACGGTCCTTTTCTCTACACCTGTACCTCTACACCTCTGCATCTGTAACCTTGAACTTCTTTCGGTATAACTCCTTGCTGAGAGCGTTACCCCATAGCTCTGATCCATAAAGTAGAACCAACTGCATAGCGCTCATCAAGAGTCGTCTCCTTTATGTTGTAGTCCTCCCTATGTTGGCCAATAATCGATTGAGTGCCGTTACACGCGCTGTAGTCTTATCAGCTGTTTCCCTGAAATGTTAAGAAAAACTCATCTTCGAAATACTCAGGTATTTCGTTGCTGATTTCTATTCAACCAGCGCGTCCGCGACACTGATATGCCTTGTTCTGGGGATTCTCTTCTGTGTCAGGATGATAACTTTGATTTTTATCCAGTGCCAGCCTGATATCGTATGGAGTATCTGATCAGATGTATCCGCATGGATACGGCATGGAGAAAGGTCCCCGGTAGCATAAATTATTGATTCGTTTTTCTAACGTTTTTACGGCCGTGTCTAGCATATAAAATGGGCGGTATGCAGCTGCCGACTAGATTCTCTTTCCTCTTATTCAGTGCAAGCCACGCCACCTTCCAGCACTCTGGGAACACCCATTCGCGCAGGCATGCATTGAACGTGCTAAGGAGTAGCTTAGAGAAAAAATGAAAGACTATTAGCAGCACCTGAGCTGGAATCTGGAGCCTTTTTCCATACGATGATGGGATCAAGCAAAATCTCGATACGTACGGTTCGTGAACGTGGGAGCTGTCGCTTTATACTTAACATATTTTTATTTTTGATTATATAGACTTTTGTGAGAAATGAAGTCGTAATGAGACTTTCAGAAAAACGAACCTGCTCCACGCCGTATATTTGAATGGGACGAATATTGGGGACGAAAACGGAATTGTTTTTGGGAGTACTGATCGATGGTTGGTTAAAGCAAAAGTGACGTATTGGACCAGAGACTAGCATAGCTATGGTGTGCACAAATATGACTACAAGTGTGAAGGCAAATTCACAACCTTGTGGTGGGTGTATAATCTCATGGTGAGACCAATTATTACCTGCGGAGCTGTGGCTTGGGCATACGAAGTAATGCAAAATGAGACTTGTACTCCACTGAAATTAGCGTTTGGCATGGGCCTATATCAACGCAATCCATGAGAACATTTTAAATCAATCGCTTTTATAATAGTGATGGAAACAGCAGTCAAATTCTAGAATCTATAATGGGGGGAGAAAATGATCTCTAAATTGGGCACGAAGACCAAGTCTAATTAATCTTGGCTTGGAACCTATTTTCTCTTACAATGTGTAGATATCAGCTATCTTTCTGGTAACTATCTTTCTTCTGGTTCCGTTAACTTCGGTTAACATCTTTCTGGTTCCGGTAACTATCTATGCCGTCGTTTTAAGTGCGAGCACGATAAAGGCAAATGACATAAAGGTAAAACTATACCTTTCCTATGTTTCCTATCTGAAAGCCAAGTAACTTTGAAGGGACTAGAGTGGCTCAGACTGATTTTATCGGGTAGATTATTTTGCTGCATTCAAAAAGTTGATGATGGGAAAATGTTTCTGATGGGAAAATAGTGTTATCCTATATAGGGTACCGAATCAAATATTCATTGGTATTGAAACGTTTAGTGCTGCTGAAATGGATTTTATTTACAGGAGACAAAAAGAAAACGAGCTCCAAAGCTTTAAATGACGAATCTCCACCTTTATATCGACTGCAAGAAGAAGTTTCGAGCGTGCATCGGTATGGAAGAGAGAAAGTGAAAGCTAAGGATTCTTACTGGAATCTTCAGGGAGCAAGCAAACTATGCATGCGGATTCTCTAGGGACACCAGTTCACCTGTAAACTTTTCTGTAAAAGAAGAGACAATATACGACACTATCCTTGTTGAAGAGTGATCCAGCCGCCTGAAATCAAAGCAGACTATTAATTTTCTTGGACTGATCGATCTGCTTGAGGTGCTCTAGGTGCACCGGAAGCGAAGCTTTTTGAAACCTTTGAACTTTGAAACTTTGGGTTTTGGAGTCATTTCAGGAATTTCATCATTCCTTTCATCACATTCATCACATTCTTTCAGAAGGTATCATGTACGACTCCTGGGACTCAATCCATTTATAAATAAGTTTCTACAAACCAAACGTTTTCAGTAAAGAGTATGACAAAAATTTCTGATAGGAGTTGCCTGGGGACAGGGAAATGACAAAAGATTAGAAGCATTTTACCAAGATCAGTTTCGGATAAAATGTAGCCAATAGCGAATAAATTGAAAATAAATATTAACATGGCTTTGGTAGCTGGAGACAAGCAGTTAAAGGAACTTACATGATAATTTGAATTTTCGTTGTTGTAGGATTTCCAAATCCTGTCGCCTTTTCGATAAATAATCAGAAATATACTCCGCGCGGCTGGGAAAGCACTCTTTAATTACAACCATAGTAAGGTATTACAAGTCAAGCTTAGAAACAAAAAAATGACTGCGTTGTGCCAAAAGAAGTGCGAATTGTTTTCAAGTGAGGATGTCACGTCCCTTGACATAAATTATAGCCGACTGGGATTTAAATGTGACGTAAAGCTTGTAAGTGAAAAAATATATGACTTCGACCACCGAAATGATGCTGATTCCTAAGCATAGATTGAATACGCCTCCCAAGTCGGCTGAAAATAAAAAAGAAGGTTTTCAATAAGAAAATATTATTGAATTTAGTCTTGAAATTCCAACCTACCAAGAAGACTAACAATTGACATAACGATCATTTTCCGATGGGATGGGACGACTTGATTTGCCAAATAAACTCGCACTATGAAGCTGTTTTCATCAAATGTAGCATCAGAGCTAATAACACAAAAGTTAATTTCAAATGTGATAAATTTCGGTTGAAATAATGAAACTCACTAAATAAGGTTATTCGAAACATTGTGTTGCATGATGTCTGTGTAGTCTGTAGTTGTTGAGTATGAGACGTCGTAACAATTTGGCAAACAGTTTCCACATTTAACGTTTCGAAAAACATCTATCAAAGACTCAAATTAATTTTGAATGTATTTAGTTATCACATTTGGGGTAAAATTATACCAAAATTTGTTACCAAACACTCAATGTCCTTCATCAGACAGTCACGTATACCGTCGATTCTGTAAATATTTGGATACTGGTAAGGATGACATCCGCACGTTTTATAGATGAGCTGCTGTTGACACTTCAGGATGCAGCCAGCTTGCCGATAGTAAGACATTTGAAAATCACTAGCAATTTGACACTTTCGCTTTTCAGGACTCAACTCCAGAACTTCAGCCGATGAAGTTAGCTCAACTGGGTAAACCACCGCAAATGTTTCGCTAAAAGGGTTCAACGTTATGACTTCAGCTGACTCCACTGCATAATCTAGAGGATGATGCAACCTCATGATGAGACCAGTTGACGTGTTTCCCAGAACTCTGTCCTGTCCAACTATAACAAGTCCACCGTCTATACCGAAGCTGTTTGAGGAGAACGGTATGTAAGATTGATTTTCTGGGTAATAATTAAATGAGCAACAAGATCCTGATTGTGAAATAGAAGTTGTAAATGTTAAATCAGCGTCCCTTTGCGAGCAGGGAAACTTTTTCGAGCCCCAATAACAGAATTGGAGTAAGTCATTGCAATTGGCACCGATTTCTTGAATTGCAGCGTAAACGCTTAGTTGATTCTCCTTCAAAATCGACTCTGCTATCTCATATCGCGTTCTGTTGATATTATGACGAATCGTGAATCCTTCGATGCTCCTCAACGACATTTTAACGTCTTCAATATTATATTGTGGTGGTATTTTACTGTGGATAAAATTATAATTAGTTAAAAATTAAAATTATAATTGGAAATACTATAACTACTTGTTTCGTCCAATTTCGAATTAATAAAATTGATCATATAATTTATTCTATTACTTCTTATTAAATATAAACAAAGAAAAATTAATAACTACAGACACTAACAATCACTCAGGGGTTGGAAGATCTCTGAAAATGCTCCCAAATTAGTTTTATATGAGTAAAAAAACATCCAAGGTTAACGCTAAAACCATTTCCTTTCCCCTGTTCTAACAACAAATGAAACAATACATAATCGAAGAAAAAAACCCCAGCAAATCTTTTCAAAAGCTTCTAATAATCTCACATTCAAAGTCGGACAAGTTCATTAGCTGAAAAGAACCTTTGAGTCTCGTAAAATTTGAATCGTTTGTAGTTTTTTGAGATTTCGAGTGAAATGCAGGGAAAATTTTTAACAGTATCTAGGAAAATGAAAGAATCTACATTAGAGGAAAAACAAATTGTAAATAATAAATTTAAAAAGATGAAATCAAGAGAAAAATAACTTAGATTGTAAAAAAGACCAGTCAACAATATTAGACATAATAAAACACGCGTAAAAAACTACTAGAATTGAAATCAAGGAGAGAAGGCCCGAAAAAAGAAGAAAAATAAGTCAAACGAATGGACATGAGTACTGACATATTACACCGGCTTCTGTCATCGTCCCTGTGAAGTCACAGATTATATAGGAGGAGCTAAGCTGAGGCTTAAGTTTTGGTTCGCTAAGAACGTAAAGATAAGGGTATCGCATTTAAGGGTGTGAGTTTCTCACATCGTTACTTTTATTTCTTTTGACTCTGCTGTTCTTCGTAAGTAGATCCTCTCACAGACGAAACAAAAATAAGCCTGTTCGGCTTCGGTGGGGTACGATTTGTATGGAGGAAGGCTGGGGAAGCTTACGATGGATAATTCATAGGGAAAACCATCAAACATGATGAGGGCTCGTCGATGATGTAAGGCTGCAAGAGTTACGGATATTCACTATGCAACATATGTTTGTAAGAAGGATGTATTTTAAGATTTTTAAAAACTAGAAGTGTTGTTTTAGAATAAATACTTATAGTTATAAAAGGGTGGTTTTATTCTAAAATCCTATACTTGATTCATGTACGTGGCAGGTATTGGGAATATAGATTATATTCCTGAAACTAAAGAGTGAATATGGTATCTTGAAATTAAAAAAAAAAAATTTTTAAAGACAGCGGACAAGATCGTTAGAGTCGTAAGAGTTGCCCTTTGTGTAATTGCCCTAAAGTTCGTGCTACGCCTACTTAGTCTCTCAATTTAAACGACTTAGAACATTAAAACTTTAAAAAACTTAAAAAAAACTTAAAAAAAACTTACAATAACTTAAAAAATTTAAAAAAAAGAGGATTGCCTTGAGGTCGACAATGTCTCAAACCTAAGAGCTCTAAAGTACATAACTATGGCGATAAAATTGAATCTTATCTTGCACAAAAATTGTAAAACTATGCCAAGACGTCCAGGTCATATTTCAACGTACCATCATGTCTTTCAACATTTTTCAAACAAAAAAAAAACAATTTGTTTTTTCGAAACAGTTAGTTTAAAATGCAAAATATGACCAAAAAGTTAAAAAAAATTATTTGTGTTAGTAAAGTTACGAAAAATTCGGAGTTTTTGACGTGTTACTCACAAGTCCGGCAATTTTTTCCAATTGCTATTTTTGGGGCTGGGCTTACATACGTCTCTTAAATGCCAAGCTCTACTTGACACATGAACGAACACGTATAAAAATATTGAGAAAGCAATGAAATCATATACTACTGCAATGTAATCATCCAATAAGTGAAAACATAAAATATGAAATATCATATCAATTTATTATACTTTATTTCAATATTTTACATTCATTTCGCACAATTTTTAAGTCAATACACAATTTTGTTATACAGATGTAATTGCTCCTGTTCCTTTTTTAAAGGCCAATTTGGCGAGTCTTGCGTTCTTCCAAAGTATTGGGTGTTATTTTGAGAGGTACAGAACTTTATGTTGGCAACACTTTTCTTACTACGTACGGTGTGACAGCTATCACGCATTTGCTATTTTACCATAAATAGATTAACGCGTAAGCACCTTTTGCAAATCGTGCATGTTTATTTCGAAAAAGAAACAATTCTTTTCGAGAAACTCTTCGCGTACTCCGTCAATTGTATGGCCGGCGTAATCGTCCTTCAGAATAACTAACGCGATTTCTGTCGTCGATGGATCGGCATCGAACCAAGTTTACTTTCACTTATAATACGTATCCATCCAGACGTCGTACAGTGCATAATATGGAAACCATACTAGCTTTAGCGTAGTATCGATGAAGACCGAAGTGAGTCCATTTGACATCATGCTCAACATTTAAACCTATGCCCATCTACATTATGGAAGATCGTACGGAAGAATCTTGATTTTCAGACTTACAAAATCTAACTCATGAAGGAATTGAAGCCGAAAGACCATCGTGCACGGCGTAGATGTATGTTCCTAAGAAGAAAATATTACAGGTGCCGAATTTCATAATAAAATGAGCTATGAGCCACATTTCTTGTTGAATGGTTACGTCAATAAACAAAACTGCCCCATTTGAAATGTCAAACAACCACAGGCGGTTGTCCAAACACCGTTATATGCGGAGGAAGGCCCTGTTTGGTGTGCTTTATGGGCCGCTGCAACCATTGGTCAATAAGTCTTCAAAAATGCTATGTGGAATAACGGTGCAGTCAGCGGTGACCGTCATGATCAATGACTTTCTCGTTCCGAATTTGATACGTCTTTATGCAGAGGATCTCTGGTTTCAACAGGATATAGCGACATACGACACAGCTCACGCAACCATCGACTTGAACTGGCCTACCGGTCCTGTGATTCAACAACGATGGAGTATTTCTTGTGTATCCCCACAAATCAAATCACTTGTCTATGCCAACAAGTCCGCAACGCTTGACAATTTGGAAGACAACATTTGCAGTGTTTTTGGCGAGATACGGCCTCAATTATTGGTTAGACTAGTCGATCTCTGGTTTGGGCTTCTTCCATGCAAGTCGTGGACTCACATGCTCGAAATAATATTTGAATAAAAATGGCAGAGAATTATTTTTTTAATAATATTTCATTTCTCCAATTTAATGGGAATTTCGCAACTCACTTTTCAGCTAGAGGAATACTGGTGAAATAATTATCCGTGGTTAAATAACTGCCTTGATGAAGATATGGTTCCAATAACTTTAAAACTACTAATTGTAAAAAGGGTGTTGAAGTTCGCGTTTTATGCTAACCTCAGTAAGAGAGTCTATTTATAACGTATTCAGATTGAAGGTTGAAAAACTTCATGCCAACCATCTGCGGTTTATTTGGAATGTTTTTTCCGAATTTCCACCGGGCTTTAGCAAGTAGCACTTGCTCGACTATTCGAAAATTCATTTGAGGTTTTCAACAACATTGGTAGTTGAATACAAATTAATTCCATTTTGATTCCATTCGGATATTATTGCAAATTGGTAGGTGTTTGAACGTTTTGACCATTCCCTTTCCTTATCAAATCGGACGAATCGAAGAGTAAGTAACTTCGTAGTTGAAATTTTCGAATATCCTTTCAAAACAGTGCTTCTCCTTCAATACAACTTTTAATATTTTAAGTTGGGTTATGATCAGATATAAAGCACCATCTACGTTATATTCCATCACATCTCGTTTTGGGTAGTCAGTATCCCCAGCAATATATTTGAATATTTTTTAATGGAGAAGATATCGTCCACTATATCCGCCCACTTCCAGCTTCCTCCAAGTTGTTGCATCGATCGCTTTGCAGATCGAGTGTGCAGATGTAGAGTGCGTTCGAATTTAACGGCGATCCCGTCTTTTTGCCTGATTCAGCACCGGATAGGAAACGGATCGTTTTTCTGCGAAAGTTAAATTTCTGTAGATTTTCGGATCGATGATTTGTCGGTCCTTGCATACTTTCAATAAATTGCATACTCTCAATTTAAGCCTTGTTTTGGGCACTTCTTTTTGTCTTCGGAGACAGAATAGTTCTCTCAAATACAGACTATGCTTTGCGAAATTTTATTTCCTCTTGTAGATATATTAAGATGACAAAGAACGGCTTTACGCCAAAATAGTTTAAAACTAAGGTTAACAATAATATTACTGATTGAAAAAATATTCTCGTATTTAAATTTTCAAAGCTCGAACTCAGCAACTAAAATCTTTAAAGTTTTTCGTTCTCTGACTTCTATTGACATTCTCCATATTTTTGTTGAGGTGTTTTGGTGGGTAAAATTAATTTTCTAGATAAATAGTCTACATAGTCTATAGTCTATGTCTACATAGTCTACAACCTACAACTACTACAACTTATCTACAACTATGTAGTTAATAGTCTACATAGTCTACAACCGTTGAGATAGATAAACCACACAGAAAAGTTCAATATTTCAAAGCAATGTTCAAAGATAAAAACCAATACAAGAGATGAAATACGGGAGTGCGGTTTTAAATTTGCAGTATTGAGCGGTACATCATCAGTAAATGTAATAAATGGAGTGATCGCAAGTTTGGGAGCTTAGCATCAGTTCAAATAGCAAGTTTCATCTTAATCGGACTAGTAATCCTTTAACTATTGTCGATCAAACATGTCAATCTGGAGGTAAGCGTCAGTTACGGTGAAAATCGAATATCGCTCCATCATGACATTCCTCATCAAACAAGGAAAGTCACTTGAACCCATACTGGAAGAGACAGCGTCCGTTGACGAGTACTCTTTTCTGAGTAAATCATGGTTTACAAGTGATACAGTCTCATTCCGAATGGCCTATCGAAGTGACTACCCCAGAAATGATTGAAAACGTCGGAAAATCAATATTGGAAGATTCTAGATTCAAAAAAAAAAAAAGATTGCAGAAATGGTTTGAGTATTGGATATGACAATTTTTAAAATTCTTACCAATCATCTTGGGATGAAAAAGGGCAGCGTTAGATGGGTCCAGAGAATGCTCACGCTACCTCAGGAACAACACCACAAAGTGTATTCCCGCACGTTCTTGAACCTCTACAGTGAAGATAGGATGGACGTTTGAATCGAATTGTTAGCGAAGACGAATCTTTGGTTTATTGTGCTGAACCTGAGTTCAACCAGGACTCTATACTGATTGACAATAGGGGTACATTACCACGAAAGAAGTTTAAGGTATCAAAGTCGACTGGTAAAATCATGCGGACTGACTTTTGTACGCATAACGGAATCTTTTGACAGGATCAGTGATAAAGTCGTCCCCATAACCGGAAAATACTACGCTCTAATTATAGAGGGGTTGAAAGAATTTATTAAAGGAAAAAGAAGGGGATAATTGATCTGAACGACAACGTTCACAAGTGCCGTATTGCATTAGTTACCCTGCAAAAGGTGAACTTCAATATTTTGAATCACCCACCCTACACCTCAAAGCATAAAAAAGAGCTTCGTGGGAAGAAGTTTTCAAGCGATGGAAGAGTAAAAAACGTAGTTTCGGCTTATTTTTCAGACTAAGATAAAACAGTTTTAATGAAAGTATACATAAGCTAACGAAAAATGATCTGAAAAATGTACTGAAGGAGCAGGCGAATATTTACGGGGAAGATCACTGCATGTTCTGGGCCACGTTTATAAAAAAACACATAAATTACATAATGGGATAAGCAAGAGGAAGCGGAGGAGGGATGCGTCAAGAAATGCAAATCAGTTTTCTAATTGGTGTTATTATTAACACTAATAAAAAGTTATAAACATAAAAAAATTAGTTAAATAATATAATAAAGAAGAAGCAAAAAAAGCAGGAAAATACATTGGATTCTAATAAGCCGTGACTAGAAAAATATAATATTAAATCAGTCAAACACCTAATCCGATCGGGTATGGTTTACTTGCATAACTTACACCTTTGATTTTTATTACTTTTTTGCTTCACCACTACTGTCCTGCTTACAATAATCGAAATCTATCAACCACCTGCCGCTGTCTAATATATTTTCCGATTTCCCATCAATTTCCCGTCCCGTTTCCGACAACGTCACTCTTCTGTTCACTGGTACTACCCATTCAAGGTCAACTTCCTCACAGCAGAATCAAATTGTTGTCAATCTCTATAAAGAAGATGACGCGACCAAAAGGTTAAAAAGCCATCTCACACGGTGTATTCGAACCCAGCGTCTAGGGGTCCACAAGCCGCCGCTAATGCATTTTGCAATGGAGTTGTGCACTTACATTAAGCATCTCTGTCGCCTCTCGCTAGTGAACACTACATTACTTACTTTCATTGTAACGGGGATTCCGTTTTGGTCGTTCTAAATGCGACCGGAGTCCATACGCGCCTTTTTTTTCTTTCAAATGTACATTTTTCTACCGTTTGCTCATACGGTTTTATTCTTTACTACTTAACAACGTAAAAGTTAAAACTAACAACACTTAACCTATGGTAGACCTAGAAACGTATCCACTTAAATTTGTTCAGGGTTCAACGTTCTCGTTTGTGCTGGCTGGCTATAAGCTCTCTTCTCAGCGTTAAAACAATCCAACTTTCCGAAAAGGGCATATTTTCACCCAACCTGATCGTCAGGGTATGAGGAGGTATTTGGGATACTTCTAGTTTAGTGATTAACTCCTTTTAACCCCTATGGGTATTGTCTGCGCTATATGGTAAAAATCCGGTTTTAAGGTATTATGTAGAGATTGGCAAATGGGTATATTCGTCTCTTTGTAGAGTTTTTGATATTTACAATATTTTTTGTTCGGGCGTCTGTATTTCGAAACACATTTTCGAAGTATCCTTCTTCTATCTCTTCTGCCGCTGTCGGTGAAATAGTCATCCAAGCTTGGAAGTAGTAGGTGATAATTGGCTTGATAATGTTTTATACATAAGGAGCTTAACATTTGAGGAAACTGATCTGGAGGAAAAAAGAGGTGAAATGACAGGTGCTGGTCCTTTAGCTCCGTTTACAGTTTTCTTTGCGTGGGGGTTAGTTTTGAATCTATTGGTGAAGTTCACGCCTAGATACTTAATGGTGTCCTTAGGAGATACTATCTCGTCATCAAATGTCACTCGTTTCTACTTGCGACGTTGGACTGCTAGTATGTGTCCTTTCCCGCTGGCGTTACGAAAGCATAGGAACTCCGTTTTCGAGGTATTTGTTTTGAGCCCACAATCTTATAAGCAGGTTGCTATTTCGTCGATTATTCTTTGCATCTTTTCTTTAGCGGAAATGGGTAGAGCGTGACTGGCAAGTACTTGTATGTCATCTGCAAACATAATAACCTTCGGGTTGCAAGACGGGGTCTGGTTTCTACTTGTAGAGTTGATAGGGTTCGGAACATCGTGGAGCAAAAAATTAAAAAGTTAGGGCCCGAGTATAGAACCTTGTGGTTATAAATAGTAAATAGATTTTCTATAGCTATGAGCTAAACCGAAAACATTATGAATGCAGCTCCTTGCATCTTATACCATTAATACTCAACCGTCAATATTCAGGTAAACTTCCACACTCCTTTGATCACTTTCGGCAGCCAATTACTCCCTATCAATTGTGACACGATATCTTTCTATCTGTCATCAGTTAAAATTTCAAGCATAGATACCATGTGTCAATCAATTGATATCATGCGAAAATCATGAATGGTTGGCAAAAATCACGGATAAAAGAATAATCTTCTATTGTGATCGTTAAAAGTGAATTTAAAATATTAATTTTGAAAATTTCGAATTATCTAATCAATTTACAGGAGTTATTTAGAGTAAATAACGGGTAAAGTCAGGAGTTATATATGAATATATATCAGTAAAGCTTGATATATCTACATATATCAAGCGCACTGCTATGTGATTGATACATTTATCTGTAGCGTAAATTAATTATATATCTGCAGCATCAAAGCGAATAACCTTCGGCTCTGTAGACTAAAGCTATCCTCATTTAACCCAAAGATTGCAAGTAAAAATTCATCCCATGTGCGACAACAACCATAGCAAATTTGCAGGGATTTAAGTTAATTTTGAAAGATTATCGTTTGTTAAAATTGTTGCTAAATTATCACAGCGATTTCCAAAAAGTAGTATTTGGCATTGATTTAATTGAGTAACAGAATGTTGGACTTGTTGTGAGTAAAAATTGAATTGGACTTGTTTTAATTCATTTATAAAGCGAAAGTTCTTTGTTCAATAAATTGTCAAATTTTTTTCTAGCATCAAATGTGCTTCGTTATTATTGCTTACATTTACAATCGCTTACGACTTTCTATTGCATTTTAACTGTCAGGCTGTTTAAACTGACATTGAGTGTCATCTGATTTATGTACCATAATTGTCCAATTACAACTAGTCGATCACATTTATAATTACAGAGAATCTACTTCGATTTTTAGAATTAAACCAAGGAAGTCAACTAGGCCCTGAAATTTGTATGGGATTTCGGAATTTTTTTATAGCCGCATGCGGATAGTGTCCGTAAAGGTTTGTAATTTCATCGGGTTATCGCAAGGTTTTCGCATTTAGAAGAAAATGAAGTCGTTGTCATCAAATGAGTGAAAAAATGAAAAAAAAAATTTTTTTTTTCTAAGTGAAAAATTTATTGATTTGTTTACGTTTCACTGGTAATTACATATGAATCAAAGTGGCCAGGAAATACGGGTGACACCTGTCATAACCTGTCACAAGATCGGTTGGATAGAAAGAGGGGAAGCTCAGAGAAGTTGTTTATTAGTTTAAGTTACTAAAACTTCTTGGCAACCATGCAAGAATTCACTTGGCGATATAATTCATAAGACATCGTAAAATGTTATATTTTGGATTTGTTCATAATAATTTAGAATTAACAATATGAAGATAAAATATAGCAAATATAAAATTCAAACGAAACCCGAACTCATTCAGAATTCCCCAAAGATAAATAAAAATAAAAATATCAATTCAAAAATTTAAAATTCCAAGTGACACGAGTCATTGTACTGTTTATCGGGTTTTCTCATAGTTGAATGTTTGGTTACAATTAAACATCAGTACTTGGTTGGGTTATCGAAACAAAATGGAAAAATCTGCTTCAAGACGTCGAATAAAGATTGAAGAAGTTTCGAAAGTAATGACATAGCAAGTTTGCGCTGATTGGACTTTGACGTGTGGATTGGATTTTGTATTCGTTCACCTGAAATCGTTGGAGTCTCAACCATCAATACCAGAATTTCATTTTCTTTACTTATTTATTCTTTGGTTTTTAGATTTTATTTAATTGAGCTGCTTTTAGAAATTATTACATGTTGTTCAGCAATATGTTGAATAATTTTTATTTCCTACTCAGCGGAAGAAGGTTAAAGTATTCCCGTTTCCAAAAAAAACGACGTTTCACGGCCCAAGAGTCATGAGTATAAAAAGTATGTTTTTTCTTAACGGGGTCAGTAATCCTTAAAATTTCGTCAGTCATGCATCTCAATCTGGAAGTAAGTGTGAACTGGTTTAAGTACAATGTCAATAGGTGGATTAAAAAGTTTCTCACTAAGCAAGAAAAGTCAGTTGAAACCAGATAATTCTGGTATTTTCGGATACTCCTCCAATGCTGGAGCAAATGGCACTCGTTTATGGGGACTCCTGTTCTGGTAAAATGATGGTTTAAAAGTGACACAGTCTCTATAAACAAGGCAGGGACTCACTAGAAGACTACCCACGTCTTGGACTGCCGATCGAAGTGACTACGGAAATAGTTACCAAAGTCAATAGAAAAAAAAAACAGCTTACTGAAACGGTTGGAGTGTCGGATATGACATTTTTTTAAAGATCAGTGCTAGACGAGTGCCGAAAATGCTCACGATTACTTAGAAACAACTTCGCGTGTCACTCTTCGCGCGGTTTTGGGCCTATGTAGTAGAGACAATGATGGACTATTAAATATAATTGTAACTGAAGAAGAAATTCAGGTTCAGCATTATGAGCCCGAGTGCAAGCAAAACTCAATGCAATGGCACAAATGGGCACGTCACCATCAAAGGAGTTTCAAATGTTAAAAGAATGCATCAAATACAAATGAACGGGAAAATTGACAAAAGGTATCACTTTCTACAAGACCACGCGCTTGTTCACAAGTGCCGTGTTGCGTTGGCTGCCCTTAACAAGGTGAGGTTCGATATTCTGGATCACGCACCATACTACATGCTAAAACTTAAAGAAGAACTTTGTGGGGAGAAGTTTTCAAGCGACTAAGAAGTGACGGACACAGTTTCAGCTTGTTTTTCGGGCAAAGCAAAACATTTTTTATGGCAATCTACATAAGCTAATTGAAAGATCTGAAAAAAATACAAGAGTAGTAGGAAGTACAAAAATAATTCTGTATTTTTATTCTAACTTCTTACCCCACATTCTGCAAACATAGAAACGCTCCCTCGTATATGGTTTGTTCCCAGTATTCAACCCTATTATAAAGTAATGAACTGTCAACTGTCGGCAGTAAATCTCAGAGAATGTCATCTCATAGGGTTTTTTTGTTTTTTTTTTGTAGGGAGGTGAAGGCTATTTACGCCCTGAATGTCGGGCTCCTAGTGGCACGACAGACCGTCTGGACTACAGACTAAACACCTCCCCTGTCAACCGGTGCGCCTAGCCTGGAACCATTTAACACATTACATACTTCTGGCGAGGCCTCCCGATTTTACGTCTTTTGGCGCCTTCGGGTTACAGGGATTCCTTCTCCGGCGGGGAGAGAAAGAGGAGGAGGATTTCTAGCCGACCAAGTATGACTATTTTCGTGGCTAGAATTGTCAGTGTAATGTGCCTCTTAATTCCATTTGTCAACTGATTTCAGCATCTTTTCGATTAGACTATCTGGACGGAGATCTTCCGCTTTTTCGGTAAGATCACTGCGCTGTTTGTCCCATTTTCTGCATGAAAAGAAAGTATGATAGGCGTTATCCTTCACACCAATGCAGAATATGCAATCTGAAGACCGTAACTTGCCAATCTTGGTCAGGTAAGACTGAAAACAACGTGCCCGTTCAGTAGCTGGGTCAAGTAGATGTCAGTCTCACCGTGCGTGCGATGGGCCATTCTTAGTACGGGGATCCTCTTCTTGGACAGGAACTTCACTCCGCTTTTTCCCTCACGCTAGATTAAATCCATGAGCGGTCATCCAGTTACCTACCCGGCGCATTAGCACCCTAACCCCCATTGCGATTGATCGTCTGTGCGCCCAGCCACTAGTGCCGCAACTTCATTTGCATAGCCGAGCAGTTTCGACTCCTCCGGCAGTTCAAGTTTGAGCTCAGGGAAAACAATTACTCAGGGAAAACACCTTCCGCAAGCAGGTATTATATGCACTGAGCAGCACGTCAGGGCAAGAGTGATAGACCAGCAGTACCTCGGCTGGAATACCGTCTGGTCCCGGAGCCTTCTTCGCCTTCATGGAAAGAACTGCTAGTTCCAGCTCGTGCCTCGTGAAGAACAGTCTGATGTTGTTTCCCTGTGGGTACCATCAACACGGACGGGATGTTGGGAAAAAGTGCCCGTACTATCTCGTCCATCTTGTCCGCTTCAAGTACGCAGGGAGTCCGAAGAGCACCGAGCTTCCGCATAACTAATTTATAGCCCTGGTACCGCAGGTCGCTGTTCACGTCTTCGACGAGGTTCTGCCAGCACCGGGCCTTACTTCTGTTGATCAGTCCGCGAAGGCATTTTCAGGCTGACCGATATACTGCCAGTCTGGTGCATGCCTCGTCCTAGCTTCGCGCTCGTTGAGCTTCTCCCCGGAGTTTGTGACACTCCCTTCGTCGTTCAGCTATTTCAGTGGACCACCAATACACCGGAGGCATCCGTGTCTAGGTCTCCAGTGGGGCATAGATGACTTACAAGCAGAGTTGTAAGTGGAGTTCACTATGTCTTCAGCAGTCAGCCTTCTGGTTCCCGGCGAAACTGTGGTGAGTATTTCATGAGCGTGTCGACAAATTTCCGCACGTCCATCCTCTTAGTATTCCACACGAAGGCGAAGCACTGACTGTTTGGGAGTGTAGGAACATTATCGCGGCTTTCGAATACTGTGTACTGATGATCACTGGCCGAGTAGTCCTCTAGAGCTCTCCAATTATGTGTCTTAGAGGAGAGGGACTCCGAGGCGAATGTCACGTCCAGAATGGTACCCATGCAGCCCAAGCGGCGGAATGTGGGAGTGTTACCAGTGTACACCACGGCTAGCCCTACTCTGGCTGCCATCTCAAGGGTTCGATTCCCCCTGGGATTGGACTTAGGCATGCCCCATTCAATCGCCTTTGCGTTAAAGTCTCCCCCGATAAGAACATGTCCCTATGTGCTCAGAACGGTGTCCTCCAAAGAGCTGAGGTTTGACTGAAAAGGTGTTATTGGTTCGTTGGGTGTCAATAACATACTAAAGAATGTTATTCCTGGCCAACGGACCCACACGGAACCAAATTTTCGCCCTTTTCGCCCCCCCTGAACTTTCAGTTGGGTGCTGTTTCGAATCCATATGGCACAATTACCAGATTCATCAGGGTACCAAGCTGATTAATTTTTATCTCGGTGCTGTTCGCTAAGCAGCAATAGATCGGCTTTCATATCCCTCGCGAACTGGTCAAGCAGGTCTTGGGCATTTGAGCTCCGATTTAAGTTTATCTGTAGGACACGGGTCATTGCAGAGCTGCTTTGACTTTGGTTGGGGCACCTTTTAGTACCCGGTACTTCCCTGTTCCTGGAATATGTCTCAGGTCATCAGGTCTGGGGTCAGCGTTCTCGCAGAGGATACAATGCGCCTCTCCCGTGCATTCGATTCTTTTATGCCCTGCGTTGCCGGACTTATCGCAAAAGGAGCTCCTATTAGGCCCTTTGCAGCCTTGTGCTGTATGATCGTAGCTTAGGCATTTGAAACAGCGGAGAGGGACTGCTCTTCACCGTATTCTGCAGACCACCCAACCTATTTTTATTTATCTCATGCAGAGGAGTTTTTCGGCATGTTTCTCGGTTAAGTCGACTATGGCCATGCGCTGCCCTTTATTATTTTCAGGGGTTAGTCGTAATTTGAGCCCACGGAATGAGTAGTGATTTGTTGTCTCAGGCCCAAATTCTACAAGGAGGCCAACAGATTTGGTTGGCCGAACGGTTCTGATGGCAGTTTGAGTGTCATCGGGTCTTACAACTCCCTTGATTTCCCGCAAAACGTTTGCGTAAGTTCTCCCATCTGTCGGTTTGACCAGCAGTGCATGCCGTAGGGCTTTGTGGCGAGGCTTGCTTCGTGGTTCTTGTTTCTTGTTTAGGGTTTCTTTGCCTGAGCTTATCATTGGTCACTTTTCGAGGAGGAAACGCTTTTTTGCTGGCCTTGGTTGTCACCACCTGGAATCCATCATTCGATGTAGCCTGTCTGTTCGCTGCTTCGTCCTTCCTCCTTTTGTCTTTGTCTCTCAGGGTTGGGCTACTGGCAACTTTTTTGGTAGCGCTATGCGCGGGATTTGCGTTTCGACCGAGGTACTGGTCTTTTGCTCTTCCTCCGCTTTAAGCCATTTGCGTCTGTAGTGCCCGATTCGAGCTCTTCCAGATCTAATATACTGTCCCTAATGTCGTTGTTTATGTTTTTCTGGACGTTGCAAGAAGCTTTGATCTTTTACACTGTGTTTCCTACCTCACGCAAATTTTAGTTCGTGACCAAGAAAACGGCTTTTTAAAAACAATTATTGGAACATTCGCTTTATTAGAAGTTTTAAAACACAAGAGAGACTTATCGGCTAATGCTTGGGCTTTTATAGCCTTTGTTTTTCTTAACTGTATTTTTGGCCATGATGTCATTTCTTTTGTTCTTAAGGTTTATTTATAGAGATGATATCATGGTACAGTTATGTGATCAAATTGTTTGGGGTGGGGGTCATTGAGTGGTATCATAACTCCTCCATCCGTTGATTTGAGTCTATCCCTAGACGAAATATTATTGATTATTTTTAGTTTTCTGGTTTTAATTTTAAAATAGAAAAATGTAAAAATAATTGATAATGCAATTAATATGATTATGGTTGAGATAGACCAAATTGCATTATGATTTGTAGTGGAGATTTGTATTATTTCTTTAATATTTTCTTGGTGGGATTTATTAATTTCTTCCAATGATAATTTGTTTATAGTTTTATGAAAGTATACGGGTAACATGAAGTTATTGTTATAGATTGGTTATGAATTTGTATAAGTATTATTATTGATTTTGATAATGCATTGATGAAAATGTATTATAATATTTTCATCTGATCTCCATGTTCTATTGTCGCAATTGCTCGTTATTTCTGTTTTCTGTTTGTTTAATAAAATAATTCCTTTCTTTATTTCTTTTTGTATTGGGATAGAGTTAATCAAATTACATGTTGAATTTCGATATATACATGTTTGATCTATTTTCAGTTGTTTAACATACTTCTCATTGTTGAATTGACATACAGTATTATTGACCTTAACGATTTTATGAGGTTCTAATAATATTTGTTTATTGTCTGTATTTGCTATTGATTCCAATTGATATGTTTTATATTTATTTATTTTTATTGGTATTTGAATAGCGAATATAATAATTTTATTTGAATTCATATTTATTATTACATCAGAATTTATTAATTCTAGTTTTTCTAGATTTATATTATTAGTTATGATTTCGTCTGGTGTTAACAAGTTTCGAGACATCAGTTTCAATCGAGAAGATAGTATGTTATCCTGGATTTTCTCAATATAGTCTTTTAATGTTTGCAGGTTGTTTAATAATTACATAAATTTAATATTTCTTTGGAGCTGATTATTTATTTCAATTTCAAAGTTCTTTTCTTTATTTATATGATCTATTACATTGTTAATTTTGTTTTGTAGATCGTTATTGAATTTTATTTGTTGGTTATTGTTGTTTATCAATTCTTTAGATGCTTCCAGATATTGATTAATATTTTCTCTATCTTCTTCATCCATTGTTCCGAATAAAAATTTGAAAGATGTTCCTATTATATTTAACAATCCTCTTCGTTTTCTTTTTAATATAGTGGGCTGTAATGTTAAATATTGAGAGTGGATATCTTGTATTTCATATTGAAGAATTGCTTTCTGTTCAATTGTAAAATATGGGTAGGGTTTAGAATCGTTATATATGTTATCAAGAATATTTTCAATTGAGGTTAGATTAATTTGGTGTAGGATAATTTTATAATCCTGTACTAGGTTTACTTCGGATAGTTCGATTTCTATATAGCCAGGAGAATCAGTTATTGGTGTCACTGTCAGATATGATGATACAATTCTGATTGTCATTAGGACTATGATTGGTAGGATGTCCATTGTCTGGAAGGATAATTTTCTTTTTAGGCCTTTTTATCAGATTTTTTGCATGTTTATTTTTGTCATATTTATCTCTTTTGAATTTAGGTTCTATTTTATGTCTGACTGCTTTGTAATTTGCTATTGGTATTTCATCTCGGTTTTCAGAATATATTTCTCGCTTCTCATTCAATTTGTCTATTACGTTCTGTTTCTTTTTACGTAGTCTTTCATATATTTGCTGTTTATCCACGTTTCCTCTCTCTATGTCTATTGGTCTACATTCAGTTACTGAGTGTATTTGTTGATTGTAAAAATCTACAGCTTCATAGATTTTGTCTTCTAGAGGTGTTTCTATTAATTCAGTCATAGTTCGTATCTTGTCTAGCAGGGTGGAATGTACTCGTTCGATGTCGCTATTTCCTGTATGTGAATGTGGTTTGGTAAAGTGATATTGTATGTTTTTTGATTGGAGATATTCTTTTATAATAAATTTATCAAATTCGTTATCTGCTATTATCAATTTAGGTCTGCCCATATGTGATATGATTTGTTTGATTCCTGTTCTAATATCGATATTATTGTGTGAATCTAACATCGTTACATGTAGGTTTTTACTAAATTTATCGATTGCGGTTAATATGATTTTTCTATCGATTTCTAGTATATCGATGTGTATTATTTCTCGTATGTTATTTGTTGTTTCAGTCAACTCAAACTTGGGTTTGATGGGATTGCGATCATTTTTAGATAGATTGCATATATTACAGGTGTTGATGTATTTATTTATGTGTTTTCTGAGTTCGGGGTAGTATATTTGATTTTTTAATCCATTATAGTTTTCAGTAATACCTGCGTGTCCGGTTTCTTTTATATGATATTCATCTATAATTTTGTAGAGTTGGTCTAGGTCTTTGGGTTCTTTTAGTATCTTGGTTACTTTTATGAACGGATAATGTTTGCGAGGGAAGAAATTAATTAGTTTTTCTTGTATATGATTATACTGTTGATCTGATACATCGTTATATATAGCTGTTTGTATGTCTGTCTTTAGTTTCTGTTTTAATGTGCTAGTTATACGATCTTTTCCTTCAGTATGAGGCTTTATTATAATTCGTTTATGTATGGATTGTTTATATTTATCTGGGGTTTCAGTTATTATTAGCTGTTGTTTATATTTATTTACGTAGTCGTCCTTGATCGGTATGTGTTGGGTATTATCTTCGGGTGCTGAATGCTGTGTTAGTATTAATGAGTTTATTGACATGGTTCTTTTGCTAATCTGATCGATATCCATTTTTTCACTTGATTTCAGTGTTCTGTTTTCTAATATTGTCAACATATTACATTCGTCAGTTATGATTCGTGATAGGAAATCTGCAGGGATGTTAGCTTTGCCTTTTATATATTTTACGTTAGGTTTATATTCGCCTAGTTTCAGTATCCATCTTTGTATTCTCTGATTCAAATCTTTACCTTTGTATTTTTTATATAACCATTCTATTGGTCGATGATCGGTATATAAATTAAATTCTCGTCCATATATATATGGTCGGAAATAATTGATGGACCAGATAATGGCTAGTAGTTCCTTTTCAATTGTGGCGTACTTTCTTTCATGCTCGTTAAGAGTACGGGAGATGTATGCGACTGGGTGGTCGTTTTGGCTAAGAACCGCTCCTATGGCTAGGTCGCTTGCATCTGTTGTGATATCAAAGGTTTTATTGAAATCTGGATGTTGTAATACGGGGTTAGTTGTTAAAATGAGTTTTAATTTTTCGTAGGCTTTAATGTATTCAGGGTCTGATGTGTCTACTTTATTATCTTTCTTTAAATACTTTGTTAATGGGGTTGCTAGTTTGGAGTAATCTTTTATGAATTTCCTGTAATATCCGGTCAGTCCTAAAAAAGATTTAATTTCTTTCTTTGTTTTGGGTATTGGAACTTGGAGTATTTTCTGTATTTTTTCGGGGTTTGGTTTAATTCCTTTATTGGTTATTACATGTCCTAGGAAAGTTGTTTGTTTGTCTAAAAAGTTACTTTTGTCGATTTGGATTTTTAACTCGGCTTGTCGTAGAAGTTTGAAGATATTCGATATTCGTTAAATGTTCTTCTAGGGAAGTTCCAAAGATCAATATGTCGTCCAAATATACAACACAAGTTTTATTTATTTCGTTTTTCAGTACTTCATTCATCATACGCTGAAACGTTGCCGGTGCATTCTTTAACCCGAATGGCATTCGTAGGTATTCATAGTGACCATGGGTGGTGGAGAATGCAGTTTTCTTAATATCGTTAGGATGCATTTTTATTTGGTGAAAGCCCTTGGCGAGATCCAATGTCGTGAAGTATTGACTCCTTCCCAGTTTATCTAATATGGAGTCGATATTGGGTAACGGGAATTTATCGTCAATAGTCACGGCATTAAGTCTACGGTAATCAATCGCCATTCTCCACTTTTTGATTCCCGAATTATCTAGTTTTTTAGCAACCATGACAATGGGTGAATTATAGGGTGAATTGCTTTCACGTATTATTCCATCTTTTAACATTTGGTTTATTTGTTTATTAATTTCTTCATCATGTATCTGAGGGTTCCTATACATTTTACTATAGATGGGTTCCTCGGTAGTAGTTCGGATTTCATGAGCTATTTGAGATGTAGCGCTCAATTTATCGCCTTCTTTATAGAATAAGTCTTTATAGCGACGTATTAGTTGTCGTATTTTTATTTCTTCTTCAGAGTTTAAATGATTGGTTTTCACTAATATTTGTTCTACTGGTTCCATGACATTTATTTGTTCATACGTATAGGGTTCTTGCAGTAAAGGTAACGTTATTTTGTCCAGTATAATGGTTCTATTTTCCAGATCAATTTTGGAGTTGAAAGCTTTAAGGATGTCAGTTCCTATTATGGCTTTATAGTGTTTCTCTCCAAAATCCATTACTTTCCAAATGATAGTGGATTTGTCGTCGTTGAGCTCTTCAGGGGCTTTTGTTATCGTTTCCTGTGTGATTAATTTATTTCCTGCTATAGTTTTTATTTCGAGGTTGATTCGTCTTTGTATTTGTGAGTTCATATGTTTTTTGTCGAGTAAAGATAGGGAACTTCCTGTGTCGATTAGAGCTACTAAGGGTTTATGATTCAAGGTAATTTTTACTAAGGGTAATTTCTGGTGGACGAGGCTACTGATAGAAAATTTGTTTCTGGTTCGATATTTTCACCAGTTTCTTCGATATTTTCTACAGACATAGGAATGGGAGATACTCGGGGATTTCTCTGAATATTATTATTTGGTAT
Organism: Stratiomys singularior; assembly: GCA_954870665.1. Classification (NCBI taxonomy): domain Eukaryota; kingdom Metazoa; phylum Arthropoda; class Insecta; order Diptera; family Stratiomyidae; genus Stratiomys; species Stratiomys singularior. Next base: position 65,063,623 of record OX940881.1, read on the forward strand.
TATATTTCCAAAAAATTGATTTCTGAACTGTTGTGAATGAGAATTTTGGTTAGGTCTAAAATTCTGATTATTTCTATTTATGTATTGATTATATCTAGGTTGATGAAATTGTTGTGTTGGTTGTTGATTCTGATATTGATTTTGTTGTACTCGTGGCTGAAAGTTCGGGCGTTGAGGTTGATGACGTGTTGTTTGGAAATTTGGGTGTGGTCGTTGTATAGGTCGACTAACTGATGAGATGTGAGCTGTTTCTTTTAGGCGTCCTTTTATGTTGTTTTCTTGTAGGAGTTGGTACGCTTGTTCTAACGATGTAGGTTGCTTGATATCCATCCAGCATGCTATCGTGTCATCTAATTTTTCTCTAAAGATCTTCAAGATTCGTTGTTCGTTCTTCTGAATGGTGAAGTCGATCTCTGGTAGTTCTGCTAATTCTGTTTTCTGATTAGTTTTAACTAGGATTTTGTTAAGTTGTTCGTATAGGTCTTCTACATTTCTCCCTTTAGCTAGGCAGGCTTGTCTGAGTAAATCATCGTATGATTCCCGTATTCCACAGTGTATTCCTAAAGTTTTCTTAATGGATTCCCATGTATTTTGTGGTGCTCGTCTTATGGCATCCGCTGCTCGTCCTCTAGTTTTTGCTAATAGGATCCCCAGGATGGTTACTCTGTGGGCTTCTTGTGTAACTCGCAATACGCTCTCGGCTGTTCTGATGAAATTGGACAATTGTTGAGCGTCTTCTCCATCGAATACCGGGGTTCTGTCTGCGTATGCCAGTGCAGCTGAAAAATCTAGAAAGTTCATTGTAATGCTTACTGATTGTTTGGTTGCTGATTCACAGTTCTGATCTGTTTTCAAAGACAGCTTTTGCTAATGTGTAATAATCACTTCACTTTCACTATCAGTACTAGTTGCACTACTTTTACTTCTATTCTTTCGGCTAAACTTCACTTTTGGCATTAATTCCAGTTTTCTAGTGTTTTCACTGGTTAGTATCTATCATTATCTACACTAAGTATCATACCGGTCTCTGTATGATTTAATTGTACTTTTTGACTTGTACACTTAGTGGTCTTTGAATATGTGATACTTGGTAGACTCGTTTCACTTGCGGATACTAATTTTTAAGTATCCTACCGACTGCGCCAATTTTAGTTCGTGACCAAGAAAACGGCTTTTTAAAAACAATTATTGGAACATTCGCTTTATTAGAAGTTTTAAAACACAAGAGAGACTTATCGGCTAATGCTTGGGCTTTTATAGCCTTTATTTTTCTTAACTGTATTTTTGGCCATGATGTCATTTCTTTTGTTCTTAAGGTTTATTTATAGAGATGATATCATGGTACAGTTATGTGATCAAATTGTTTGGGGTGGGGGTCATTGAGTGGTATCATAACTCGCATGAGGCGTTCTTTTTCATGACGATTCAATACGATGAGATTGTCTGCGCCTCGTTATGAGGCGGGCTTTTTCTGTTTGCGTCACGATCTTGAGCTCTGATGGCATCAGAAGCTGTGTCAGTGGCAGCATTGCGTCTCAGCATTTTTTGAATATTATCGGTAGTTTTTCCCACCGTTGCCCGGTGTTGCCCGGGCATTTGTTGTTCATACTTTTCCTCTGGCCTTACGGGACGTTCCGGCATGCGTATTGTTTTTTTGCTGCGTCCGAATGCCGCCAGTATCTCTGGTTGGTAGGGGTTCTCTGCCTTTTTGTGTTCATTCGTCCGTTTGTCGTCTAGCTTTGGTTTTTTGTTCGTAATTTTTGATTTTGTTTTGTTTGATATAAATTTATACGTCATGAAGCTAAAAGGGCCCCCCTTGGAGCCGCTATCTCCACTCGTGCCGACTACACGCCTAAATGGTCCCATGGGTGTCTGTGCAAAGCAGGGAGGCCATGCAAGGGTTGGCATGGGGACAGGACCCTTATGGGGACAGGTGCTCAGAGCCAGACCAACGCTAATCGGGAGTTCGTCTCAACCGAACCTACACCACCAACTTGATGGTGCGAGCTTCGAACGTCCTCCGAGGCCTGCCAAGGTTTTACCGGGACGGAGAGGGTACGATACTTATATTGGAGCCGTTCGCGCGCGAGTTTCACCTCGGTGGTACTTGGTCTAAAATATCGTGTCCGCCAGTCCAAGTGCGCCAATTGGAATTCGTTGGTCGGTTCGCTTTCCAAAGCCGTTGCAGGGTCGTTATCCACTGGAGGGGTCTTACAGAGACTTCCAGGTCCTCGGGTACGTAGGGGCAGCACTCTCTAAAGAAAACTGGCTCCCAGGAGTACTTCTGTTGACCAGCATTCCTCCTGGGGTCCATTTCATAGGGTGTGATGAACAAATTTTAAAACTACTTCTATACAATTTCCACAGCACCACATTGCATTATGTTTGATATGTTGAACGGGAAATCGTATGGGTTTTCGTTATCGATGAAAACGGACAATCATGCACGAAGGTATCGAATGGTCTTTTTCAAATATCGATTCGTAAAATCTTCAACTTCCTAAAACTCTGTCAAATATCCATTCGCAACCTCTTGAACAGCTTTGATTTTAACATATCATCGACTCAATGATTATCCGCGTTTGCTGTTGACCTTATTGTCTTGGCCAGACTAGCAACTTTCAATGTCCCTTCAATGATTCTTAAATTGCTGCTACAAAGATCACCTGTTTTGAATGTACATTCAAATGTAATGGACGTGTAATGAACATTCAAATATATATTATTCAGAATGAATAAAAATTCTGAGAATGTTAATGCATGTTTGTCTACACTTATGTATTCATGTTATATCTCTGACATTTAGTCAGATGGTTGGTCCTGATAGGGATGTTGCGAGCGCTAACTCCTCCTCCCTTTGCTCCCGCAAGAAAAGCGATTTTTTTAAACTGAAGGCTATGGCTAGTGGCGACTTCACTTAAAGAAAATGAGATGAAGCCTGAAGTATTATGCCGAACTTTTCCAGCCTTTGTCTTACATTAATAGTGTAGATAACTAAGGGGTAGTCCATAGGCATTCCGACCTCTGGAAGTCTCAAACAAACCGCAAAATGCCCTCAACGTCCTACAACAAAAAATTATGTAACATTTTTTGACTTACATTTTGTCCATGAATGATTCCAGTTTATGCTCCATAACAGGAAGCGGGCTGCAAATTGTCACTCCAGGAAAGGCGACAGTCGTTACTGGGTTATGTGTTTCAATTGTGACTATGGTTGGCAAAGAGTAAAACTTTTCCCACAGTAACTTTGAAAGACAAGCACTAAGTACAAGCAGGGATACCAGTATTGTAAACCAAAGAAATCTAGTAACAGATGTTAAGTTGTAGGAAGAAATTTAAGCATGACTTCCTTATATACCTGTTTGGTCCTCTGTTATGTGTGCTGCGAAGTAGCCACATTCCATCGACTGTTGAATTCTCCAAGTACTGATGAAGCACAAGCTTGAGGCTGGTTTGGAAGGGACGACTCATCTTGCTTGAAGAATGTAAAAATTTTATTTGAGCGATGAATATATCCTTAGCTTCCTTCAATTAGTAAACATTTGTATGGTTTCGACAATTATTATAATTTTAGTTCTTGTAGATTATTGCTAACTAATAAAACTAATACGTAGATACAAACAATAAATGAAAGCAAAAGCAATGTAAATTCATGTTTCGTGTCAATTACCATATATTTATTCTTATAAATCAATTCATAAATGAAATCAAACACGAAAATGATTAGGATGTTATCATCAAAACATTTATTCTGAACGTACTCATTACTGGCACTGAAAATCTTTTAGCTTATGTGTGATTGCAGTTTGACATGCAATGTCGGATTTTGGAATGGAATGAATTTGTAATTCCAGTTGAAAATGTTATCTTTAAAAAGGTTTTTTAACTGAAATTCATCACATTTGAAATTATTTAACCAGAGGAGTTATCTTGAGTATACACAAAAACACTGTTAAATCTTTATTATGGTTGCAACTTCGACCGGCTTATTCTGTTTGTAACTGATTTCACCATGGTTATTTGATTTCCTCTTGATACATATCAATACCATTATTAAATTGAAATGTTCAAACTTACAAAAGGATAATGAAAAATATTTACAATTATTTCATTTTCAATCTTAGTTATAATTTTTTGATTTGTTAGCGCTTTTATTTTTGATTTCTTGAATTCCTTAAAATTAAAAAGACCGTAATCAAGGCCTTAAAGCTGTCTAAAATCTCCGGTGAGGCTACCCGATCTCTTGCTATTAACAAAAAGTGAATAAACTTAAACGAATTAATTAAAAGTGTGATAGTGCATGCAAAACAGAAGAGAGAGAGAGGTTACTTCTCATAGCAAATTTATAGTTTCGTAATTGCTGACACCTGCGTCCGGGTTCTTAGCATTTCCTAGAAACGATTCGAATGTTTTCCAGCCGGTGTCAGTTTCACCTGAATCTGCATCTTGCAAATTAACTGCAGATGCATGGAAATGTTTTTTATATGTAACTAGCTGTCATACGAACCTCTGAGGAAATCGCCAAGTTGAATTGTGATTCTCACCACGGGCACTTTTCACGTGTAACGTTGGTTTCGGAATGAGGTGGGTTTAACTTGAATCATTGCTGTATCCTGTAGTGTGCTGCTTTGTCCCTCGGAAACTCTGTACCAGCGATACTAAACTGCTGATATATTGTTGAACTAACCATTATATATTGTTTGTATTTTTTTGGTCCTTGGGTCCTTGGGTCCTTGAGTCCAAGTAAATTCCTTTCAATTGAATTCAGCTCCAATACGAGCCTCTTATTTTAAGTTGTTTCCCTTGTAATTTTTCTTTACTTTAGTTTCTTTATTTTACTAATTAATGTTTGTTTTTCATGTTTATCAAAGTAAATTTATTTATAATACTAATAAACATTTACCAATGATATATTGACCACTTTGTTGGATTGCCATTTTTTTAATGAGCTGAAAAATTCCACGTTCGAAGAAGCCTTGGCTTTTAGAAGCGAAAAACTGGTCCTACTCATATTTAACAACCTGATCCGAATCGAAAGTTTTACCATTCAAATGATTTTGAAGGGAGCGTAATAATTGATAGTCTGATGTTACTTAGTCAGGGCTATAAGATGGATGTGGCATCAATTCCCCATTTATCAAAGCGGTATGGCGTCGGGCCTTATTATGATAGAACATCACGTCTTTGTTCAGGGCGTTTTTCTTTGATTTCGATAGTCGAAGACAGTGGACATTCTACTAAGACTACTAAGACTACCCCCCGTCCCCCCGCGGCAATGGAGACAATGCTCTACGTCATGCGACCCGAGAATTTTATTTACAGAACTACAAGCTTCAATTGTGATCACCAGATTAAAACCCAGAAATAACTTATGTAACCAACCCCAAATGGCAAACCTTTGCATTTTGAAACATAAGGGAAGTTCAAGCCGGCGTTGGACACAACGATCCCAATATGAGTGATATTCTGACCATAGAAAAATTGAATACTGTGCTGCACTTCAGATCTGCGAGTGGTAGCAAGATATAATCTCCGATGTTTTCAAACCGATACCATCGATTTACTACCAAAATCATCTTTCGAGATCATCCGCTGTCTAACTGACGATCGCAACTTGAAAGCCATATCACAGTTTTCCAATTTTAGTATTTGCCTTAAATGAAGATTGAAAGGCTGTTACTCACAACCTTAACGTGGGAATACGAACACCGGACTTCAAACTTTAACGGAAGAATACTCTCAAACAGTAAGACAACACTGCGGCCGTAATTTCACAACTCGTGCAGGACAACAGACAGGCCCTGAAAGCCGCAAAAATTAGAGCAAATTTAAAATTAAATCCAGTGGGTCACTGGACTATTTTGTTAGGTGTGAAGGGAAACAAAAGAGCGTGTGATCTAGCGCGAGCAGAACCAGTCATCTCAAATAAAATGGAACTGGAATACGCAGGACGCAATTAGCAACAGCAAAAAGGAATCAATCCAATCCCTCTGCAAAAACATAGATACGGTTCGGAATGAAAATTGAAAAGTCAGTCTCTTCAGCCTCACTCTTACAAACTGAGGACAAATGAGAAAAGCAGAAATGGCCTAAGAAAAGTAGTAACGACTCTAAGTAGTAACGCTGACACGCCAAATGAAGAGGATTCGAAACGGATGACACATGCTGAGCTTGTAACGAGAAAGAGGCCTCCATAAACCAAGGCTGACAAACAAATGTCTCATATGGCCGAGGTGTCTGGATGTTAAAGAGCTATAACACTTGCCAACCACAGAGCTGAGGGACCTCCTTGGTTTCTGTAGGATGAAAGGATGGACCATCTACAAACAATAGTACCAACCGTGGGAAGCTAGAGGCTGCTGTTGGCTATACGGCTTTGGCATTTTCCAAAACTGGACCCGCAGTAAATGTTAATAATAAAATTTGAAATTTTGACAAGGTAACAACAAGCAAATTTGCCACTTTTCAGCTTGTGAAAATCGAAAAGCGCTTGTTGCGAAGTCTTTGCATGCTTAACGTGTCAATGTCCGATATGCTATATGGTCTGCAGACGTGATTGGGCTAATTTTTTCAGAAAATTTCATGGAATCGCTGTTACGACTAATTACGACCAACACTATCGAGAGATATTAAAAACTCAATTTTAGTCTATTATTGACGAAATGGCTTTCACTGACATGTGGTTACAATAGAATGGTGCCATAAACCAGACTGCCATGAAAGCAATGAATATATTAAAATAATATTTCCAATTCGTATGTTATAAGGAATTTATCTGTCAAGTAATTCGAGCCAAAATGATAAAGATAAAGCAATTTCAATATTAAATGGCGGGAATTTGGTTAGTATCACGCTTGACCTTAATGCCCCATAGATGGATACAATAGCTTAATGCGCTAAAAAACAGAATCAAAAATCAAAACATCCCTCGAGGAGTAGTACTCCAACTCGAGGCCTGTTGCAAATATGGGTTGTAACTTATCCGAGCTTAAACCATCGGTCTTATATATAGAGTGAGAGACAAGGGTTTAAATGGTATAGTAGTTTCAATGCTTAAACATTGTTAATGGTGAGAGGACAATATATATCGGTAGAATTACGCGATTTCAGCATGCAACATCGAAAAGAGGAAAATTCTTTGGGGAAAAATTGTTGAAATTGTAAATAAAAGTCATGCTTCAGTGTAGAAAATTACCAAGAGACACAACTTGTGAGGAAATAGGAAGACTATGCAACACACCGACTGTTCTCACATTATGTCCGATGTCGAAGCATGAAAATGGGGCAGGGCAAGTGAGGAAAACCCTGAGGTGCAGTGCAGTACAAAACTCGCAAGTCGTGGCTAATTAATGCGATAACCCAGTAAGTGTTTCAACAATTTTAAACAGCGTTAAATGTCAATAGATGGCAAGGAAGAATACCCAGCAAAAAACACCAGAGTTGACAATGAATAGCAGGGAGTTACTGCGGATCCTGAAACATAGTTTAAATTGCAGTTTACAAAAATTGGATCTAATAACTCCACCAGGGTAATGAGCTTCCACCAGGATAATGATCCAAAGCACACAGCGACGATTATGAAAGAATGGCCGTTCTATTTTACACCTTAGCAGCCACACTTCACTCTTGAATCTTAATTCCTTAAAAAAAATTCTATGGGAAGTTTTGAACAGAAAATCAGAAAACGTACCATAACAAAGAGAGATCTGCATTGTTGCATTGGCAGAAGAATAGGGAAATATCTCTTCTGATGTTATTTATAACCAAGTTGTCATATCCAGTGCAGGCCTAGAAGAATGGATGCAGTCATTCAAGCTCGAGGAGGTCCCACGAAGTATTGATGCTATTTTGCAAAGGCTATGTGAAACAATTATCGTTCGTTTCCTGTTTGTATACTAACTTTTTCGGTATTAAAAACTAACTAACTGTATTTTTCGGGTGATTTCATCATCCCTGTGAATAGTTCATGAATTTCTTATCCTGACTTGGTAATTAGTTACGTGTTAAAGAAAACATGACTTTTTCGCACTCACTAGTATCTTTTTACATATCTTTATGGTACTAAAAAATCCCCGCTTAATAACCGTTTAATTTTGCACCAACCCAGGAATACGTCACAGTATATACTAGCTGATATGTCCGTTATCGTTTTAAATCTATTTTTATGCTGAGCTATTACTATTCCACTATCTATAGCTCATATCCATAATTGTGTTTGTCTGTCAATCAGTTTTATTCTGAGTTCATCAAGTTTTCTTGCTGATTAAAGTGTAATTGATTGGATGTCTGGCAACAGCAAAAATGAGATCATCAGACCGAAAGGGAATCCTCATGGCTCCTTGAAATTGATTCTCGGAGACGACGCGTAAATTTCAGTGTAATTTTAATAAGGTTTCATCGGTGTCATTAAGAAATTTTGTACCCTGTGAAATTTTAAGGAGATTTTATCGTATTGAACTTCAAACGTCGTCTTTTTCATAACATGAAAGTAATGTTGAGCAAGAGAAATGCAAAGTATAATTAAGAGTTAATTATTCGCCTGTATTATCCGCTTTTTTCGATTTTGTTGTTAACGAAAAGTGAAAAAATTTACTTACAAATCACTTAATTTACTTATTCACAACAATAATTCCAAATTTTTTCCAAGTAAAATTTTCATCACGATATGAGTTATAGGATTTCAAAAGGACCCATGTCGATGAAAGGCTTGAAAATGGTCTCCACAATTCCGGCAGATTGGCTTCAGAATTCAAAAAACCAAAAGGCATATCAATGTGGAAAATGTCAAACCGTTTTTAAGATATCGTGGAGACCATTTAGAAAACGTCGCTTAAATAGAACGCATTTAAAAATTCAATTATGGTTAAAAGAATGAACAATTTACCCACCATTATTCGGCTATGTTTGTTCCATCGAGCATTCCTTCTTTTTCCTCTTGGAAGTCTCCTACGGCTGCATGCTATGCTCTTGCTTCAACCCTGGCTTGTTTCATCCTTTCGATCACGCGCCGGTCAGACCGAGCAATGCGTGCATCATTACGAAGGAGCACGTAAACATGAGCATCGTAGCCAATTGAGCTTGAAATCCCTCGTCAAAGACGATTACAGTCAAAAAAGTTGCAATTTGTAGAACCTTGGTACCATAATGTAGATGTCTCGGAGCGAAAGTCCAGATCAAAGAGTTCTGTGTTCTGTGTGTACTAAATATCGTATCAGCAGGTTTTTCCTTGATTAGTATTCGAAGACAGGTTTAATTGCTGCTTGAACTTCTAGGAAGAAATGTGGCTTGTGGTGGAACTGGATTAGTTCACTCTTAGCTTCAACTTGTCGCCATTTGCGCTAGCTCTGTTCGCCCTCTGGACAGTTTGGATGCTGTGGTTTTTCATCTGACGTGATTTGATACTAAAGGGTGGTCCAACCAGAATGCACGATGTTAATTGTAAATAAAACAAAAAATGTTCAGATCTTTCTCATCCTTTAGCTCTTGAATTGTTCTTGGCATATTGACGAACACTTTTTTTGAATATTCCCAAAGAAAGAAGTCCTACGGTGTCAAATCACATGTTCGTGGCGACCAACGAACATCGTCACGACATGACATAACACGGCCATTGAATTTCTCAGGCAAAATGAACATTGTTTCGTTGGCTGTGTGGCAAGTGGCACCATCCTGTTGGAACCACATATCGTCCGTCCAGGTCCATATCCTCAATTTCTGGCCATAATAAGTCCGTTATCATCTCGCGATAGCTAACACCATTTACTGTAACTGCTTGGCAGACCTCATTTTCGAAGAAGTACGGCCCGATGACGCCGCCACCCCATAAACCGCACCAAGCAGTAACTCTTTGTGGCTGGATTGGCTTTTCAACAATCACTCGTGGATTCTCATTTGCCCGAATGCGGCAATTTCGCTTGTTAACGAATCCACTGAGGTGTAAGTGTGCCTCGTCGCTGAAGATGATTTTCTTTGTAAAGTCACCATTCACATCTGTCTGTTCAACCAACCATTCGGTGTATTGACCACGCTGGTCTGGAAATGGTCAGTAGGCTTCGGCTCTTGATTCAATTGAACCTGGAAGCGTGTTAATTCAAATTTTTATTCAAAATTCGCATCAGTGATGTTCGTGAGATGTTCAATTGTTGGGCACGATGGCGAGTTGAGGTTAACGGCTCTTCTGCCACACTATCGTGAACAACAGCAATGTTTTCCGCAGAACGAACTGGGTGAGCATACACAGGCATATTCACATTTCCTACAGACCCAGTTTGTTGAAATTGGCGCACAATACTTCCGATTTTGGACGCATTTGGTCGATGTGTACGAAATGCATTTTGATTTGAACATCCATTTTCGTAAAAGGCTTCAGCAATCTTAACGTGCTGCTAAATTGTGTACCTCTCCATGGTTGAATTTGTCAAAGACTGAAACAAAGAAATGTCACTTAAAGTTGGGCGAAGAACTTGAAGTAAAGGTTTGACTCACAATTAACATCGTGCATTCTGGTTCGACCAGAAACTTTTCTCTTTATTTCTTCTACAGAACTGGATACCGATGGATTACCAGCCCATAGAGTTTTGTAATGTCGCTAATTATTCTGTCAGGCAGTTTGCCATCGCCTTTTCCACCGATTCTTTTGTTACTCTTTTTAACATTACGGAGTCACGTCCCCGGTCTTTTACCAAATGCCTTCACGTATCCCGTTTCTCTTTTCTATGAAACAGAGGTTTCCCTGCATAGTCGGACATTTAAAATTCCAGCAAAAATTTTGTTGTCTCCATCATCCTCGTTCGTTAAATATTATACGACATGCTTTTTCACCGGTCTTAAAAACATTTTTTTGGCATTTATTTCCATCTTACCGAGGCATCCAGAATGATTCATGATGCAATTATTTTAATGAGCTTCATACCATATTTTGTATGCCATGTTTTGTATGGATCAGTATCTTCTTTGATCCTTCATAGATAACATTGATCAGAATACCAGCATATAAATGTCGCACCTTTCCGGAGTATTTTCAGATCAAGGAAGAGCCACCAAACAGCGATGAGAAGCCTCGTTTCTTCCATATGCTATCGTCTGAAACTCATTCCGTGGCGTCCAGGCTCCTTCGCTCTTGCGTGACAGCAAATGATAGCACAAAAAATTCCGAAGATCCAGGCGTATGAATATTTACCAGGAGCGAGTAATAGGTCGAATTCTCAATACCTATGCATTTGTGTATAAGACTGTAAGGAAATTCATTCCTTCGTGGCCAATTCCTCAAACATGCATTACTTAAACAGAACGGCGATTAATTTTACATGAGTTTTGTATCAGGGGGACTTTCATGACCTGCTGTCTTTCACATTCGTATAATTGAAACTCAAACCTCGTAAGCTTAATTGCGCGAAAGACACATAACTTTTGCACTCTTTACAAATCACATTTGCAGAAATTACCGAAAATACTCAGACAAACTCTAGAATGCAACAAACGAAATGTGAAGTGACGGCAATCAAAGTTTAGACGAAGTTGATATCAAACGGAATCACTTTCCACTGGTTTTCGGTTTCCACGAAATTTTCATTTTTTTTGACCGACCGAGATTAATATTACCGGATGTTTCCTTTTCTACCACTCACTGCGAAAAAAGGAACAACTGATGAACAAGCTAATGTTTGAAATCGAACTGACGGCATCTGTTACACTCAGGTAAGTAACCGACTTGAAACTAACTGTTTAATCTTGTCAGCTTCTAAATATATACATATGTATATCTCTCTCTGTTTCCTTGCTTACATGTACAAGCGTACGTGTGCATTGCATTTTTTCAGATAATTATTAGAACCAACATATTAGTTTTGTAACCCATTTCGGCTATGTAGTTAACGTAACGTCTGTAACTTTCCTACGACTTCGAATATTAGAAAATTATTTTAGGAACACTTTCTACACAAGTTTGGGAATAAATTCACACAAAACTTAACACACGGAGTGGCTGCCCTAATATTGTTATAATGAGTGTTATTATATTGGTATAATGAGTTGTATAACTTTTGACATAATCTTGTATAAATTTATAGACCTTCTTTAAGGAAGTCGAGTTGCTGTAACAATACTCAAAAATTATATATAAAGACAAAATATAGACTTTTCCTAGCGAACGTGATCAAAACATAGACTTCTCTGTGATCTTGTTTGAAGAAACGGTGAAAGCGTGCGATTTGAGATCATGGCTTAGTTGAGGACACTATATGACCGATTATCGGTTGTCTCAGTTTAACAGTATTCACAGATATTTCCTGATACAGAGTCATTTTCCCCTTTGAAGAGGATATGTGAGCTATCTATAGAATGTCTAGTGGATAAAGTCGTAAGTTTCATTGTGAGTACTTCGCTTGATTACGCTTAACCCCACAGTATCTTTAGACAAGAGTTGAAATTCGTCAGCCAGCGCTCTCCATTACATCGTAATGAGTTGTCAAGTTACATTCAAGTTGCACCACTAGTCACAACGATACTCTCCAAAGGGCTACATACCAATGATCTGGCCCCCAATACCGTTTCGGCTTAGCTGCTACTCGTGATATTCGAATATGCCTCCAGGGATGAAATTGGCAGAACTACATGTGGCAGTATCTGGCAAGCTCAACCGCCATACTTCGAACTAGGTCTTACTCCCAGTGTTCCGTTCTAGGATTCATAATCACCCAGAACTAGGGAATAGGTTTCTTTCAATCGCTCGCCCTGCGGGTAACAAAGACAGGATATTTTGGCCAGCTGGTTTAAGCAAAGAAAAGAGAGGTTATTTGTGCAGTAACGTCTATCTCCTGTTTTATATGGCTGGAAAGGTGACACCTATTTCCGAAAGTGCTTACTTGGAAAAAAATATAAGCCTAGTCCGCATTCATGTTACAAACAATTCCATTCAGGGTTCTCAGCTGGACATGCTGAGGGTCCCTCACACAGGACGTAAAGCGTTTACCACCGAAAGCATTCAAAAAACCAATCTATGTATGAGAAATGAAATGAATACAATTGCAGAAAATCGCGCACAAGAAAAAATAGAGAAAACTGTCAGATGAAGGATTCAATAGTTCAGTCTGCTATGTCAGCATCAAATCGTAGTCATTTATTTTTTTTTTGGTGCTTTTTTGGCTCCAGGCTGACTTATTCTTTTTGGTCGTTCGACGCAGGCAGTGTCTTTTTGCTGACCGAAACCGAAGCTACGAAACCCAATTAGAGTTCCCAGTATATTTGTCAACAGAAGAAAGGCAGCTCTTTGAATATGATAATGACGATGCCTTCCTGACTGATTCTGAAGCCATGAACAGTAGAGTCCGCAAATACTATATCTGAAGAAAGACGAATAAATGATAAGGAAAAAGAAAAATGGTTGGCCCATTTGCACTATGGCTTTGATTTTTCAAAGCTTTGATTTCTTTGATTTTTCTTTGTGTCGTAGAATTTCGTTGGCAGAAATAAGATGGTAATAGAATGAAGCCATTGTAGCACGATTACTTTCTCTACGGTGCATCTGTCAGTTTACGTTTCCCACTAATTTCTCTTATAATCTTTACATTTTGAATTCGAGTATCCATCGCTTTTCTTTGTACAATTTTGTCAACGAATAAAATTTTGACAAAACACTAGAAACTATAAGAATAAAGTGTTACAAAACCCTTTCTGACAGCTCAAGGTATTAGTCTCACGTTCTGCCTGAATTTTGAAAGTGTCTTTAGAAATTTTTTTCAATAAGAATAAAGACAAGAATCGATTTAAGTTTTTTGTATATATTTTTATTGTCACTTTGAACTAATTCAAAAAGGATTTTGATTTGTTTTTACATATTATGATTATTTTTGTTTTGATCACTAAAGTTGACACCTTCAATTTTAGGTGAGTTTCTGGCGCATGTGATTGTAGCGCGTAAAAGCTATCTGAAATCAAAAAATTAAATTGGTTATTATACAGATTGGCGAACTTTAAAAAAAATTTCAAGAAGATGTATTTTTTCGTATCAAATCTGATTCAAAAGAAAATTAAAATTATAAAAGAATGATTCTAGTTCCGGACAGAGCCATTGAATAACATTTTTAAAATCCAGTCAAATCGATTGAGTAGTTTTCTTCTCAATCACCTACGCCGCAAATAGAAATGACAAAACATACTTACATTAATCGGCGATGCCTAGTGCATATAACAATCCTTCCTCCTTCTCGTATGCATAATTTTTTTCAGCTGTGTTTCCCTGCAATTTAGCGTGGCCTTTTTTAAGAATCGGAAGTCACCTTCTCCGCGCTACTGATCCGTGGGCTGTCGTACTTCTGTCCGTACTCCATAGATTTGGGACCAATTTTTACGCCAACAGTTTTTATTATTGAAAGTCCGACTCAATCCGAACTTTGTCTTCCGAAATTGACCACCTCCATAGGTCACGGTTTATTATCATTATCTATCGTATACATTATTATTATATTGGTAAGTCTAAAAAGTATTTCACCTTTTTTTGTCGTTTTTCGATTGAATGTTTTTTTTAATTGAAAATGGATTTTATTTAAGTACATATTGTCCATTATTATCTGTGACCTTTTGCTATTTTTTAGGTAGAGGTATTATTCCATTTGTGTAGAACTTCTGTGGTTTATCGGCGAAAAACTTGACCCTTATCTTCCCCCTTTTTGTTAGTGAAATGTTGAAGTGAAGTGTTTTGTAAGTGAAATGTTGCCCCTTTCGAAGCCCCTTTTTGAAGTTGATACAAATGGTTGTCTGATGGTGCAAGGTCTGGACTATACGGTGGATGTATCGAAACTTCCCAGCCAAGCTGTGTCAATTTTTGCCGGGTTATCAAAGGCCTTGTGGTCTGGCATTGTCATGATGCAAGACAACGCCCTTTCTATTTATCAATTCTGGCCGGTATTTTTGAATTGCTTGTTGCAATCTGGTTAAATGCTGACAGCACAAAGCCGAATTGAGTGTTTGGCCAGGTTCTAGCACCTCAAGATGAACTATTCCCTTCCAATTCCACCATACACACAGCATAACCTTGTTTGCTGTCAATTCTGACTTTAAAGTCGTTTGTGATGATTCACCTTTTTTTGACATGATCCTTTTCGAACGAAATTCTCGCATCTTACTCATTTTTCGTCGCCGGTAATGATTTGTTTCAAAAATGGCTCGATTTCGTTGCTTTTTATTAGCATTTCGCAAATGGAAATTCGGTCGATCCAATTTTTTGGGTTAATTCATGCGGCACCCAAACGTCGATCTTGTTTGTGTATCCAACTTTACGCAAATGGTTTTAAACTGTTTGGTAATGTTTATTCAGTTCCGCCGCAATGGTATGGCTGCTTATGTGTTGGTCTTCTTCAATTTTCTGTAAGATTTCATCGACTTTTTCAGTGATTGGTCGTCCTGAGCGAGGTGCATCTATGACTTCAAAATTTTCCGAACGAAAGCGAGCGTATCATCATTTGGCTGTGGCTTTTGATAAAGTATGTTGACCGTAGATACCAAAAATTTTTTCAAGAGCCTGCGATGCATTCTCACCTTGATCGTAGTGATATTGTAAAATATAACGCATTTACTCAAAAATTTCACTCATTTTTAAATGAATACAGCTTTTGACACGAAATACAAAACTGTCCATATGAAAATTGTAGACTGGAATATCACCTTTCAAACGGATGTCTGTTTGACTCAATTTTATTAGTATTGCCCGATATATGACAACGAATACCATCTAGTGATAAAAAAGCATCAATACTTTTTAGACTATCCAATAAATAGAGATTCATTTTGAGACTTATAGGCAAGATTTGGAAGCTTTACGCGTTCCTTAACTACAACCATTGGAGAGAAAATCTTCGATATTAATGGAGAAAATCTTCGTCACCTAACTTTGTTACATTTCCCGTTGTGTAGGCGACATAAAGACAAATAAATAAATAAAATGATACATAGAATAATAATAAAACAAGAGAGCAAGCGCTATTGGATGAGGATTATTTGTTTTGATCGAATGAAGTTTTGGTTAAATTTTTATTTGTACATATATTTTAAAGTAAAAAGAAAATCATACATAATAAAATAGAACTAAGACTGGAATTAAAATGATATTCGTAACGAGATTAAGGTATTAAGCAATATTTAGGGAAATAATAAAAGAAGAAAAAAAGTCTAACTAAAAATAAGATAGAAAAAAGCCTCAAAAACTCTTCTATTAAATTCTGGGAACTCTAACTGGAAAAAAATTTTCGGTTGTTAGAATTCGGGTTTTGGTAGTAAATCACCACCTATAAAAAGAGGAATATATTCAAGTATAGAAGAACAAAATAAAGTGGAATTAAATTTAAAGTAGAAAGAAGAAGAACAAAAAAGTGAAATTAAATATATTGAAGTAGAGAAAAACAAAAAAAGGAAAAAATAAAGTGAAAGAAAAACAAAATAAAGCGGAATTAAATATATTTTGGATTCCCGGTGAAGAATGCATGCATTGGGTGGAGAGCACATGTCTGTGGAAAAGTCATCATCAATCAAGACACACCACTAGAAGACGTTTGACGTGTAAGATTACAATTGCATCGTTTCTCTGGGCGTGATCGACAAACGGGCCGTAGAAGTATTCTCATCTTAGTGGTCTTGTATTTTGTTGTAAAAAGGTTGGTTACATCCCTCAATTGCAATCTATAACAACAATATAAAACTTAGAAAGTAGAACAATTGAATTCTGTTTGTATATTTTTTTTTTGTTTGTATGTTTTTTTTTATAAAAGAAATATGAAAGAGTAAGTTTCTTTTATGTGTGTGTGCGCATGTGTCTTGTAAGGGTCAGTGCTGTCAGAATATCCCCCACACTCACGCGGTGAGCTAGTCGTCAAAACTTCCTTCGGCCGCCATTATGTGGCCTTTGTATTTTCAAAAATAACTTTGTCTCTTCTTGCTGCAGGTGCGACCTATCGGCCGCTCCATTATTTATTTATTTTGTTACCTACATTTTTTTGGTTCTATTATTTTGAAAATACGTTAAAACTTTCTCGTTTCTTAAACTGTATGAGTTCTATTTGATTGACTACTTGAGGATATTGTTTTTCTCTCTGATATTTGATAACTTTTTGCCCCAGTCCTATAGTATAAGTGCTACGTTACAGCTCTGTAAATATATGTGCTTGGCTAATGCAACAATATAAAATTTTCTGTAAATAATTCAAGCTATTCACTTCATCCCAAAATTAAAATATACTAATTTATTGAATGTGAGGGTCTTCCAGTTGATTTCTAGTGAAAAATAAAAAATGATTATCTAGTGGATATAACGAAACAATAATATAAGGGACAACATAACTGAATAGATCCCAGAACCCCTTACTAGATCTACTTCCACCCCACTTACCAGGCAAATTTTGTCCAAGGAAACATAAAAAGATTCATTTTCTAGAGTCATGGTTTTATCGATTAAAATGTCTGACGATTTCGACCAGTTACGTGCATACCATCATGAACAACTTACCCGAATTAGTAAAGCTTTGTCTGTAATCCAAATCCTATAAAATGTTCATCTAAAAATAGAAGTGTTCTAAATAACGGATATCTGGATACTTTGAAGTAAATATTAGTATGTCTATTTTACAGGTACTACGATATGAAAGACGTCATCCTGTCAATTGAATCGGTACAATCAGTTTATCTTTGCTCTTCGTATTTTCTGGAAAGCTTAAGGAAGACAATTTCATATCCGAAAGCAATCAGATAGGACTAATTTGGTTTAATTCACAAACAACTGATTATGTATTTCGTACGTCAATTTGATTAAACTTCTTTTTTTTGGTAATTTTTCAACGAAAATTTCAACGATAATTGCTGACGAATGAAAATGAGTTGCTATTCTCGAAACTCAAGATTATGTCCATTTGAAATGGATGATTCAAACAAAATAAGTGTCCAGTAACTATCGACAAATGTTTCTTTACCTGGCGTTTTGCCACTTTGATAACCTGTTAGATTTTTATGGCTTTGATTTTTTCAATTGGTTGCAAAGCATAAAAATTTGTTTGTTTCACCAGTAATGCAATAAATTCATTCGAAAAAAAATATTCCACCAGCGTTTGTACTGTAAGATTTTGTGTAACCAATTTCACACTAATAATTTCTTGGAAAGTAAGTTATTCAAGAATTTGTTGAATTTCTGTCTACAAATTATCATCGTCATTATTTTCTGATTCCATCTTATATACTCCAATATTTTTTGCCATGTGTGAAGGCTTGGACCAAAATCAATGAAATTGTGCATGGAGATCATCGAACGCGCTGTCTGTGAAGTGTTATTTAGCCGTTAGAGGAACTCCAGTGCTCAAACACGCGCCGTTCTCGCCTAATTTAGCGCTTTGTGGCTTTTTCTTGTTGAAGATCAAATCTGCCTTAAAAGGAATCCGGTTCGAGTCGATGGAAGAGGTGTAGCGAAAATGGGCGGGGTTCCTAAATGCTCTCATAAAAGAAGACTACCAGCATTGCTTTGACCAATGGAAAAAAGCGAATGTAACGGTGTGCGGCGAGGGGAGAGACATACATTGAAGGGGAGCTTTCCATTGTAAAATAATTTTTACAATAAACCTCTTTTTCATATGCAGTCTCGTTATTCAATACTGATACTGATACTTGCATATTTATTTATTTATTTCATAAAATATAAATATTTGTTTTGAAAAAGGGTCTGGTATTATTTGCTGATATCCGTTTTACTTTAATCTACAAATTTTCTGATAACTTCAGGGCCGGCCTTCTTTATAAAGGGACCCTGGTGCTGGAAACCATTTGGGGCTGGAAACCATATAAAAAAATGCTTGCACATGTTTATTTAATGTCTGATTTTGTTTTTATTAATACATTAATCATTTCCGAAAAATTACAATTTTTGACATTTTCTTTTTCGATGCTTTATGTAGCAAGTGCATTTAAGCGTTCTGCAGACATTGTTGATCGTAGATAACTCTTTATTAATTTTAATTTGCTGAAAGAGCGCTCAGCACCTGCAATAGTTCCTGGTAACAAAAAGTTTTCACACGTTGACTGCCACCCGCGTTTAAAGTAAAATCTAATTCATTGAAATGTCGAAAAGAAAAAGGGAAATGTTTTTTTGTTAGAGGGGCAATAGCAGTGAACAAGAAAGCTTGTACGAGGCTTACAAAAATTTAGACAGCAGCGATGAGGAAGAAATCAGATTTCCTAGAAAAACAAATGTAAGTAGAATTACATCGTCTGACTTCGATTCGGATATTGATCAGTGCAGTCATACTGATACTGAATGTGATGAAGATTCCATTAACGACATTTGGCAACAATTGGTTTATGGATGATGATGGAAGAATTGATGATACCGAGGAAAATATAATTAAATTTGGTGAATGAAATGAATTTAGTGGTCGGCAGGAGTCATTTTCTTTTCTGAGACGGTCGTCACCCAAATACGGATGACGCGTCCCGATCAAAAACTTTACTGTCACCCGAATATGGGTGATGTGGCAGTCAACGTGTTAAAATAGATAATATATTTGTACATTTCAGTACGAAAATCTTTTTCAGTGTAATATTTCCATCCTAATAAAAAGTTGCTTAATAACTCAATAAATAATTGTCCTTTCGAGCAAAATTGGAAGAATATGGTGGGTGGGGTATAAGTGCTAAGCCAATCTCCGTTAGTTTGTGCTAGATAACTGCAGTTGTGTGTAGTCTCGCATTGTTATGGTGAAATATGACCCCACGACGATTAACTAATACAGAACGCTGATCAAGTGGTGATTGTTGAAGCCGCTTCAATTGCTGACAACAAACAGGAAAGAAGACCTTCAGTGGATGCAAGTCTGGTTTTAAAGTTGGTGCAGGTGATTCAGCTCTTTTACAAACTGTTCGGACCGTGTCACGTTCATGATCAAGACTCCTCTTCTTTACGAAAGTTCATCGTGTACCCAAGCATCCAACTTTAACACATATCCTAGTGAATGGATTGCTCCGTTCTGATTGTTATTGATGTTCAAACTGTCTTTCTCTATTACGAAGTTAGTGTTTAGTAGTTTAGTTATTATTGCTGAAACCACTGTTGAAATACTGTTTCTGTTAACACTTTTCCTCCATAATTCTGCTTACATTTCACTCACCGTCCGCTGCGTGGTGTACACAATGTAAGTGGACAATGAGTAAACGATGCCTAATATGGATTTCATCAGCTTCCTTATTTATCTTACCATTTTTATTTAGTGAAAAGAAATTCGCGATAATGAGATTTTCAAAATCCTACTTGATGCCGAAATGGGTTCAAGTATTTAGAATTACAATTCAAAGAAAATTAATACCAAAAAACCCAAAAAATACTTTTACACAAACCTTATATATACTGGTTAACAGTCATATTTGAATGAAGTTGACATTGACTTGCAATTACGTACAATTTACTCCTTAAAACGAGGCTACAATTCGGGTTTTCGGAATTTTCGATTATCGCAAGAATTATTTTTTTAAAAATATAACTCCCCTTCAAGGACTGCAAGAAGAACATTTTTCAATATTTTGTACAAAAAACAGTTTTTTCATCCATTGTTAACAAATGGAGGAAAACCTCTTCATTAGTTCGGAAAAGTCTAAGTTCAGTATAGGTTGGGTTGGCGTTGTTGTCGATTATTCAAATAACTTGAGGACGCTCCTGGTCATCAATGTTCCGATTGGTTCTAATCTTAGTCCTTTTGTATGTCCATGTTAGTTTTATACGAGGGATCCTTCGAAATTCTCGGTAAGAATCTTTCATTTTTGAATAAACTAACCAGCTGCGTTTCATCATTTGGCTTCTTTTTTTTAATAGTACGTAGTGGAAAATTACCTACATTCAGCATTATTAGCAAAAACCCCTGGATATTGTATAGGCCCGGTTTTGAC
This sequence comes from Stratiomys singularior, assembly GCA_954870665.1. Lineage (NCBI taxonomy): Eukaryota > Metazoa > Arthropoda > Insecta > Diptera > Stratiomyidae > Stratiomys > Stratiomys singularior. The sequence continues at coordinate 65,084,530 of OX940881.1, forward strand.
ACAAAGTATTCTAAATTGATCGGTTATAATATTTGGCCATAGATCTGGGTCATTTAGATTCACTTGGTCATATATGTTCTCAATTTCGTCACTACTTCCAAAATCAAGCATCTTTGCACAGAATTTACAGTTCCTACATTTTCATTGCAAGACTGCATAGCATTTTCTTCTCCAATTGAAGACAGAAGTCGGCTTGTGAAGTCGGAGGACTTTCATTACGAGAATCACCTCGTATCTAACAATGCAGACTGCCTTGTGATTTGTTGAGTTTTAGCTTTTTTTCTTTTTTCTTTTCCGCTTATTTTCTTTTTTGACAAACATAGGGATCTTGGTTTGGACATAATTATATCTTATGATAAATTTAAAAGATATAATTATGGGATGGGATGTATTGTATTAAATATTTCATTAATATTTTGACATCCACATGGAAGATTCGGGATTGATTCGTACGTGTATAAAAGCGACTACAGCGAGCAGCGAAGGGAGTCTCGTGGATGAAACGAAGTAAGCCCAAAGCGGCAGTGCGCGTAATCAAAAAGTGTTTAAAGTGAAATAAAATCGTATACGAATTTTAAATAGCGAGTAAAAGTAATTGTTATAAGCTTTAATTGTAATGTTATGAGTAATTAATGAATGTAAATGTGATAACTTATAAAAGTGAACAAGTGAAATAGTAAATAAGTGAAAATAATTGTGAAGTGTTAGTGATTTTGAAGAATAAATTTTCAAACAACTAATTTTAAATTAGTCGGGTCTGTTTCATTCACTTAATCCACATTTTGTTTATTAGCTTTCTAGTATTATTGCTAATGTTTCATTAATATTCAAAACAATATATCCCAGTGCATGAAAACAACGAGTTCGTTAGTCTCACGACCATTGATTAGACGCCTATCGTGAGAAAAACTCGTGCCCGAAACACAATCGTTACTATCAAAACTAGATCAGTAAGTTGGTGAATGAACTTTGCAAAAAAACTTGTCCCGATTAGGAAGAATAATTGTATTTCCAGAAGAAACCACACGACTGGCAGAGCTTTATATCACATTCAAGCTCCTTTTTACTGTGTATTCACCTTAACTACGTTTGTGGTAAAGAGAACACATGCATTGTTATGCATTAATTGATAAGGCGACAGATGGAGTTATCTTTTTTATAGATATTCAATTGTGGTGACAAACATTTCATTCAACTGATTATGAGTCTCAAATTTTTAGATTTTCGTGAATGGATAAGTCGTGCAGATGGAATGAATTGGTTTAGTTTTATTTTTGCGTAGAAATTAAGTTGCACTAATTCATTGAATTGCAATAAAAGATTTATCTTTATCGGACGAGCTGCAAGTTATTCATTCAAAGTAGTCATAGAATATGATATTGATGTTGGTTAATAATGAGCATATGCTGAAATATGTTTCCAAACGGATGATCGATTAGATTATTAAATGGTAGATAAGAACGTATGCAGTTTCATTCTTTTGCAAGATATGACATCAAAATCTACAAGTCAATCATCCATTTTCTATTGAATGTTAAGTTAAATGGTAAAATTATTGGTGCAGTGCCTTACTACTGAAATTGTATCTATAACTGGAATCTAAGAATTATGTCAATCATTTTCAATGCAAAAATCTCACACATAGATTTTTGCAGGCGAATGGCGCGAAATGCAACATGTTGTTTTACTTTCATTTCACTGGTAGTCCTGTTTTTGACACATCAACTCTACGATGACACTTGTTTATTATGGCATACTTTCATTTTAATGTATTTTATCTTGTTTGTCAGATTCAATCCAGATTTGATGAAAGCTACGTTTTTATTGTTGACCTATCTTTCATTTATTAATCGGCAGCGATATTTTGTCTGGATAACTTAACTAATGCGAATCAAAACTTTAAAATCATTTGCCTGTTGGTGTGTTACAGCTCATCTCAACAAAGATTAAAAGATCAACAAAGTTATCACTCCTATGTCAGGTCAACCCATTCTCGCAAACACTCATAACGTTAATGCTGTCCTCTTTTTGATTGATTTTTTGCGTCAATACTTTGAGTTATCGAGCCAGTATGTATCCAGACGACACTGGTATAACTATTACATTCGACACATTCACATTTCATTGACATTAGTTATAAATTGTATATATGCAACAAACGTGCTTTGACAGCTCCGCCTGTTTTTACTTAGGGAGATTAAAACTGTTCACGCACTGAGTATGGTACTGACAGATGCACAGAGCTTCTGGAATTACCGTCAAATGGTCCGTCAAATGGAGATCCTGGTCTGAAAACGTTTAAGGCATTACTGCAGACTAGTACTCGTATTCCTATGCCTGTAGGTTTCAGTAGAATACGTGGACATCATGGGAGGGCCAGACGATGCAGAGGAAAGATCCCTCAATCCATAAATCCACATGATGGTCCAGTGTTCCTTTTTATCCATCTTTCTATCCGACTTTCCAGATTGGTGGTTCTATTTGTAAGCTGTTCTAAGCATTTCTCCTGCGAAAGTAACCAGAAAGAGCTCTGAAATTTCGCTAACGAGGTCGCATCGCGGCTTACCGCATATTCTGGAGTAAATCAACCAACAAATATGTACGAAGCGTTATCTGTATTTTCTGTAAAAGCCACTCAGCTTGGAATAGTAACGTATCAGTCTTGTGTACGTGAGAAAGCTGAAATGGATCCCCACCCAAAAGCAGCAGCAATTCCACCATGTGTTCAATTGTGCCACGGCCTCAGAGATCTGACGTGAAAAAGCAGGTCTCTTCCCTGGCAACATCTGCTCAGCTCTCTTGACTTTTGCGTCGAAAAATGGTTCTGACGCTTATGCCAGGAAGACTTTCGGTTCCACTTCTAACATCTACAACATTTTTTTGACTTTTGTTGGTCTTTGTTGGACTTTTCGATATGAGTATTCAATCCGCAACGCTTCTTGACTCTGCCCTTTTTCTAGCTAATTTCGGTGGCAGCTTTTACTCATAGCATCACCCTAAAATCCGGCGCAAAATTGCTGAGCATGTGCATAAAACATTTTTTTACTCTGCCCTCTGCCAACTTTCCTGGGAGCGCCGTCCCTTCGTCCTGTCCCTTACAATTGGACAAACTGTACAGTGCACATCAAGAGTTCTCTCATTGATGTGTTGTATCCCCTTTTTCGGGATTTATCGAGCGGACGCCAAAACAGACGCTGCTGGCTTCTCAGCATTTACCCTAATTTGCTCACAAAAGCTCATATTCGATTCGACTAACATGTCAAGGTATCTTCATGCTGGTTTTGATTCCACCAGGGCGTCCACAAGCACTGAAAAGCCTAGGATAGGGGACTTGCTTCGCTGTCAGTATAGCCCCTTCGCTTTTTTCAAAGTCAACCTAAACCAAAAAGAAGTTCCCTTTTCCTTTGTTGATGAGAACAAACCACCTTCTGAAGCTCATGAACATCATCGCTGATGAAAGCAGGCTTAGGGAAAGAAGGCTTCATATTTCAAGAAACTCCTTACTCCTCCTCACAGCTCCAAAGCATTGGAGCCTTTAGACAAAGACATTCCTGGAGAGCTTCCATTGGTCCCACCAAGTCTGGATGAAGTCTATTCCGCCATCAAAACACAAGAGAATAATAAAGCACCGGGTATTGATGAGATTGCAGTGGCGTACAATAAATATGGTGGCAGCAGTGTTCAGAAAGCCATCCGCAAAATCATTCAGCAAATCTGGCAATAAGAACATATGTCAAACGAGTGCCCAAACGAATTAATGTCCGTGCCTGTATTTGTTAGAGAGCACGGAAATATTTAATGCGCTAAAGTGAGGTAAAAAGTGTTACTGTCACTTAGAAACTTAATAAAGAAACTAAAAAATGGTAAAGCCCTGGTGCTCGATGAAATACCTAATCAAAGCGTCAATCATAGCGTCGTTTCCTGTGTTTTCTTTTTTTCGATTCCTGCGCCATACGTTTTAATTCTTCGATTAAGCAGGGTATCATCCATCATGCATACATTTAGTTCCAGTTAACTGCTAACTGTCATAACAATAAATTAACTAATTTTTGGAGAAGTTTTGTTAGCATAGATTTTACATACAATGGATAAAGATAAAAATTTTGTGTTCATTCCACCTATAGTAATTGTTTAACACTATGTTGAGGATAGCTACGCTATAGTACTGTAATGTATGTAACTAACACATTCCGGACTCAATGCAAAAATTTCCTCGAGAGACTCAAAGTATTACTACGAGCACTTTGTCTGGTTGAACCAACGCATGGAAATGACGAGTTCGGTGTCAATACACTTCGATTTTATCAGTTTTGCAAATAACATTTCGAGCAATTTGCACATCCAAGATATGGGAGGAATCAGTTAATCCACCGCGAAGTTATTTAGAGTGTGTTTGGATTATGCGAAGCGTTTTTGGGAGTCTTATCGCTTTATCTATGATGTCGGTATCAAGATATCATTGTTAAAGAAAACCTAATCGGCACTTTCTCGAAAACTATAAATTTGGCATTCTGCAAGCTGCGCGTTTAGTTGTTGCAACAAATTATGGCGCTCCATTTGGTATTTGTGCTACTTCTATTGGAACCCTTTTTATTCGGCGAGGGTCGTGTTTCCGCGCTTTCGGAACGAATAATTAACGGGAACCCGGTGAACGAGAATAATTTTCCGTGGCATGTGTCTATAGAAGCTTCGAACGAAAACAGGACTGTCCAATGTAGTGGCTCCATCATATCCTTCAGATGGATATTAACGGTGGGGCAGTGCGTTAGTGGATTCGATGAGTTCGAAGTGACTTTGGGTGTGAGCAATCCAAACGGGATGCAGTGCAAGATCTTCTCGAATGAATCCTTCATTCATCCAAACTACAAGGGGGCACTGTACAACGATATCGCATTGATCAAGTTGCCCATACCCTTATTATTCTCGTCCAGTATTGCACCAGTAAAGCTGCCAGATAAATCGCATGGATCCATCACATTTGTGGGCTCCAACACTAGAATCAGTGGTTGGAATGCAACATCACCCTCGACTAGAGGGGTCAGGAGCTATGTCCTGCATTGGGTCGAACTTTCAGTGATTACGAACTCACGATGCACTCAGTACTTAGGATCGCAAATAACCGAAAACTCCATCTGTGCTGACGCCCTGCGGCAGGGAAATATCTCGGAAGGGGACTATGGATCCGCAATGGTGGTGTACGAGGACGACTATTGGATGCAAATCGGAGTGGCGTCCTATGTTCAGCCGGCTTCTGTAGGAACTATGTCAGCTTACACGCGACTCTCCTCCTATATTGATTGGTTGGAGAAGACTCTTTCCGAGTCATAAACCACGGACTTGATCCTGAACTAGAGCCATTGTGAATCAAAATTTATGCAAAATCCTGAATAGATTGCAGTTGTGCAATGCGTGATACAAATTTATTATTTATGAACTTTTGTGTGTAATTTTGCGGAATTGTTCTCATTGTTTGGTGCCGAATGTGTGTGGCCAAAGATAGCTTAAGTTTATATATGCCGAAGCACTTGATGAAGTATTGCTAGTGTAAACTATTTTTAAAATTGTCATGTGATACTACCCTATATTATCTATACTTAATATAATTCTTGAAAAGTTAAAGTACGGATTTTTTCTTCATCGTGCAAAAATTGTTTTTCACTTAACATGCTTGGAAACACTGCGATCTTAAAAGGAAATGTTGTCAGCTTTGGCTGGTTTACGACTCTGGCCCTGTTTTGATATCTTCACATAGGCACTAGTGGTCGAGTATTGATTATTATTTTAATATCCGTTGTGCCATTATCTATTAGGGGTGGATATTATAAATAATAAAGTAATATTCTGCTTGTCCTATCTAATCTGTGTTTATGCTACTTTACTGGAAAATTTATGATTTGCGTTGCAAAATAAAACAGCCGGTCGATTTTTAAAACTAATTTGCTGTCAAATACTTCAACACTTGAGGAAGTTCGAGAAGGAACAGAACGGAAAACAGACGAAAGAGCTGTAAAAGGGTAATCGACCGCAACAATTACTTCAACTTGGCCGGCGTGAACTTCTAACCGTGTGAAGACTCATCAGATAACATTCAATTCCAGTCCGTTTAAGGTTCTCATTCAAAAATTAAGTCTTCCAAAGGTCGAAAGGCCTATTATATTTCTGATGGTCACACTCGACACTTTGATTCACTCTTAGTCCTGTAAAAATGGCCATAGGATAAATGAGCTTCAAAATTATTTCAATTAGAGCCTTTCTTGCTTTGTCACAGTATTTATTCTTAAAATAGAGCATCACACAAATTGTCTACTAACTTTCATGATACAGATCCTAAAATGATTTTATTGCCAAAATTCGTGTTCGCGGTTTGTTCGGCGAGCCCCGAGAAAATGCACTGTATGACACAGCTGATAAATTTCTGGAGGATCCTTAAAAATGCAGTGGAAGTATCTACACTAAGAAGGGGTTTCAGAGCAGGTCAGAGGTTTTGAACCACTTTCTGAACGAGAAGGACGAGAGACGGACCAGGTATTGCTCACGGTTCTATTCTAGGGCTATATCTATCGATTATGTAGGAAGGACTACTAGAGCTCCACACGAATTACCCTTGATCAACTATGTGGGTTCAGGTGTAGTGTTAGTTACAGTTGAATCCATGTGGAATTGGTTATAAAATACTTTCTTCTAAAAGTTGATTTATCTATTTCATGTTGCCCACCGAAGTTGTCGTCCTGAAATTTGATTCTTTTTACTTGGATGGTTAAGATTAAGGAAGTAGAATATTTAACCTTAAGGAGAAAAATGATAGTTGGCTTAATTCTCAGTAATCTTTTACTCTTAGTAGAACTGGGATATGGTATACATAGGAAAGACAGCACGCAAACTATCAACTAGATTCAAAGAACATCTGGGTTCGTTTACACAGACTGACAGACAGACGGTACTTGCTTTTTCCTGGTCCGTGTACGCTGGGCCTTCTGTCGTAGTTTGTGATATTCTCTACGTTTTTTCGACAACTTCTGATTACCACTACTATGAGTATAAGGGCTGAGGGCTTACCGCGCCGGGGTCTTTGTAGGAACATGGAAGACCTGAAAGCAAACGTTATGATTTCGTAGCTGAATTCAACCCAACTTTTGCCGCAGGTCATACGCTCCCCAGCGTATGACCTGAGTGCATCGCCTTTGACCCAGTGTATCCAACAGCGGCGATCCGTGCCATTAGGTCTTCAACAAACTTCTTAGTATACACTTTCTCAGTTTTCGACTGCTGTACAGAATACTAAGCATGTGGTCTTTTGGAAGCACTGTGATGGGTCTGCGAAGCTATGTACTGATGATCGCTGGCTGAGTAATTCTCGAGCACTCTATAATTTGGAACTGATTGTACTAGGCCTCTGAACCGAATGTCATATCTGGTATGGTTCCGACGGAAAGTAGGGGTGTGGCCTGTGTTCAATACGACGATCTCAGTTCTGGCTGCAATGTCCAAGACCCGGAAGCTCTAAGCATCTGAATGAAACCACCTCCGGCAAGCGAATAGTCTTCTGTACTCGAAACTGAATCCTCCAAAGCATTGAGCCTAAGTTGAAAGGATGACAACGCTTCCTTCAGAGTGGTGTTTACACCAAAGAGTTTGGTTCCCGTACACCAAACTCAAATGAAACAATCTCCTTGCCCCTGTTCCTGCACTTGGAAGTGAGCACTGATCTGAACCCAGATGGCAGTGATACCGGAACTTTTGTTGTGATGCTACTTTCTCAGCAACAGCAACTCGGCTTGCCTCTCACGCAGATTGTTTGAGCAAATCTTTGACAATTATGCTTCAATACAGATTGATTTGAAGGATGCGAATCATTGCAGCAGCCCTTTGATCTTGGTCAGCACTTCTTGGGAGACCCACACTTCCCTATACTTGGGATGTGTTTCAAAACATCTGGTCTCGTTTCATACTCCTGGCAATGATTACAGTGTGCCTCTTCTGTGCACTCCTACTTTCTATGCCCTGTCTTGTCGCAATCGCAGCAGAAAGAGCTTCTATCAGTTGCAATACATGCATGTGTGGTGTGTCCATATCCAAGGCACTTGAAACCCTAAGGCACTTGAAAATTGCGCTTCGCCGTATTGAGAAAATAACCCACCTTATTCTAATTTTGTCCTTCTTTAGCTAGCTAAGTAGCTGTTCTGCTTTTCCACTCTGTGAAGCCGCTATTGCTTGGTCTGGTCAACCTGAGTTTCGTCCCGCTTAGTACAGGAGAATCGTGCTGATCCGTAACGCAGTCAATGTCTCTAATTTTGACTGTGGCCATAGGCTCGAGAGAGGCTGCAGTGGCTTTTCTCTGTGGGCTCTATTTGACTGCGTCACGAAACGCGTTTTTACTGTTTGCATCTGGTCCGTTGCATCTGGTCAACTCATCTCGTAGGTCATTGGATATCTTCCAGTTTTACTGTTGCCTTGATTTCTCCCAAGATATCCGCATAGGATCTATCATCGGTGGGTTTAACTAGCACTGCCTGCACAATAGGTTTTCTACGTTTCTTAATCTTTGTTTCTTGGGTTATAGGCGATGATTCATTGCATTTTGGTTCCTGTGGAGGTTTATCGATTTTATTGCTTTTCAGTTCGATCCCCTTTGATTGTGCTGCAGGCCAACCTTTCGATGGCAGTAGAAATAGGGACGACTGCTGCGGTTACGGAGGAATTAGCCTGTTGCTCTTCTCCTGCTTTCAGCCACCTGCGTCGTTAGTGACCATTTCGGGTTAGGAGGTTTTCCAACTCCAGTACTCCATTTTTTAACCTCATTGCTAAGGTTCGTTTGCGTATCGTATGTGATATTAATGCGAATCACAGCCCTTTCCGTTTTCGAATGTTTCTATTCTGTCGACATCTAGACATATTACAAAAACTAAAAATCTAGTAATACAGAAAAACACACAAAAAAGTACTCAACGAATAATTATTGACCAAGTCCGACACAACATACTCAGTTCTCGACAGTTCAGTTCTACACGAATTCAAAAAACCCACACAATAACCTTCATCAAAAAGTCATCACCCCGATCCATACATCCACAATAACTAAGGTGTAAACGTCAAAGTGGAGTCTATGAAAATATGCACACTGCGACAAGGACCTCAGAATGTGCTCAAGATGGCTGCTCGACAAAAAAAGAAAAGCAATATCCGGCGGACCCAATCAGCCATTTAGAATATTTAGCCGAGAAGCGAGACATCTTTTAATATATCCTCTCTACAAAAAATGTACAGCAAATGTAGGAAATATCTTTAGTTTTTTAAAATATTTTATTGTTTCGTTTAAATCTCTATTTTTACACAAATTTAAATATTCTAGGGTTTTGACACCTCTTAGGATAGCATCGTATAAGGGATCACGGAAGATTGGGAAAAGGTGTGGTTTTATTCTATTTATTCTTTTCTGAATCTTCTCTTATGAAGGCCATAAGTGTTGAGGATAGTGAATATCCATAACTTCCCAATATTATACCCGAAGGTGATAGGTTGAATTTGAGAGTGTTCAGACGCTCTGCCACGGCTCTCGAGTGTCATGTATTGCTGATCACTAACGTAATAAGACTGTGGAACTCTATTATTAACTGGGTTTGATTGAAGCAAGGAACTTCAAGGCAAATACCTCGTTCGAAATGATACTTTTCTAACATAAATAGCGTGCGGTCGGAATATCTGAACAAACTCCATCAACACTCTAAACGTCAAATCCAGCATTCTTTTTTTCTTGAACTGGCTGTGGTTTGCCAAATTCAATTTAACAAGACTATCTTATATTATACCCTGATTCCGCACCGACGATAAACCTTCTATTCTCCTACAGCACTAGACGCTTAGATGGTTTCGAACCCCACTTCACTAGGGTACAATTCAGCCATTTGCTTCGATGCTAGTAAGCAATAACTAAATGTTACCGAATGAGTCGTTGTTTTTCATAGGTACGAAATGTATAAGGCGGTACCTCATCGGCCGGTCTGCTCTTGTGCTCATTTGGGTTTGATCGAGATGAAGAGCTCACGTTTTGGAAAGGTCATCGGGTAGGTTTTCTAGTGGTTTTGTTAGGTATCTTTTGCTGTCCTTCACGGTGAGTTGCCTTATTCTAATGTATCTTATAAAAGAACCATCGACCCGTACATACTGTTGCTAATATAGTAAAATCTCAGAAATATGGTTCTATTCACACCATTGATATCGCTTCCTCGGCCTTGTTCTCCGGTAAGTAACTATTCAAATTAGGATGGTCGGCACCACCCCTTCTGATAGGTGATTAACACCCGCAACTCAATGTTGCTAGCCTTGAACCTATTTCGATGGGTGGATTTAGTGGTTCGCCTCGATGATACCCATCGAGCACCAGAAAATCGGATCTCTCACCTAGCGGGTGGTAATCAAGACTCGTTTCTTACAAAACTAGAAGTATTTCATAAAGAGCAGTTAAGCAACTAGGCTTTCTAATAAAGTTAATGAAGTTTTCACAATTTTTCTTATTCGATGAAAATCAATTCAAAATATTCCTTACCAGTTGAACTAACGCAATGAGACCAATCCATAATTTTGAAATTCGTCGTGAAATTTTAACATTGAAGTTCTAAGGCATTGATGAATAGGTTTAGCAAAATTTAAGATAACTCGATTTTCTTCTACAGGTATTTCCTACTCATTTAATTATTTTGAATTCTTTTTTCTTTCTCTCAAATTTTAAATTAAATTTTATTTAGAGACGTTTTTGGTCCACAGTTTGTTTTCTATCTTTTCACTCATATTAATATGAATCCAAGGTTAATTTTTAAATTCATCTTTTATTCTTTCACATTTAAAATTATATACTTTGGCATTATGGTTCAAAAATTTTGCACGTTTTTCAATTACTAGACAAATTGCCACACGTTTCGTGTTGTTTGTTCAAATTGAATCGAAACGCATATGCAAATATCTGTTGTGTCGTTATTTAGGTTGAGTGCGGTAATATCAGTGCCAAATAATTTTATTTGGCAGTATCAACAAACACAATAAGCAAATTTTGTCCTCGCGAAAATTTATCTAGGCGTTGTAAAAATTAGTAAGATTATCATGATTTAGTGTTGAATGGTGGTTAGGAAGTTTTTTTTTCAGTTGACTCTTTTCAAAATAGTAACAAGTGAATATGGTCATAAGTACCAGCTGAGGACATTCTTATAGAAGTGGTCAATTGGTTGTTATATAATCCGAACCGCATGGCTGCATGTGTGAACTTACTTTTTATTATATCTTATATTCAAATACCTTTGACCGTTACTTACTGAATTCGTTACTTACTGAATACTTCCTACTTTTATAGGAATTAAAGTTAACAATCTTTTACAAACTTCAGCTATCTTAAACGCAAGCTTCTATCAAAGCCGATAGATAAACAGTAATCAATAGGAGGTCTAGGAAGGTCTAGGAGGTCTGAAGGATTCTTTTGAAATCAGCGTAAATAAATTGCTTTTTCTAAAATACGTATTATTGTCGTTCGCGAATCGTTTTCATTTACATTTCGCTTCTTCGCTTGCTTCTTTCGCTTCTAATTATTATAATTTCCATAATTTTTATTATTATAATTGTTACTACTGCTACGGCTGCAACTATTACTAAATATAATAATAATAGTTAATATAATACTTAATATTAATAAATTTTTTTTTGTGGTTGGCAGGTGAAGGCTATTTACGCCCTGAGTGTCGGACTCTTAGTGGCACACAGCAACTGAACTACCGACTAAACACCTCCCCTGTCACACCGAAAACATAGCCTGGAACTGTTTGTCACATCACTTCGGCGTAGGCCTCATTAATCCTCGCCTAGCGGTGCCTCACGTTAAGGGAAATCCCTCTTTCTGCACGGAAGAATAGGAAGGGCGTCCCTCTGCGTGATGATGCCCTTATTTATAAGAAGAGCTGTCGGTACGTAATGTGACGCACAGTTCCAATTGTTTTTCGATTGCATCATTTTCCCGTTACGTTTTCTGAAGGGAGCACGCCTATTTCCTCCGAGTGATGCGAACGGAGTCTTGTCCATCTTGCACACGCAAAGCACATGTGGCAGGCGTCACCTGATATCCCCGAGCAGAACACGCAAGCTGGGGATGATGACTTTCCCATCTTATACAGGTAAGACTGAAAATACCCGTGGCCACTGAGTAGTTGCGTCAGGGAATAGTCAGTCTTACCACGCATTCTGTAGAACCTTGACCCCAAGTCGCTAATCAGCCGTGCGGTCCATCTGCCTCGCGCTTCGTTTACTCATAATTGCTCCCACAATGTTAGGGTCCTTCTCCTTTCCTCTCGGCTGACGGCTTTTCTCGCTGACTCCCCCCTACGTAAGTACATACATTTCCGTTCTTCTGCAAGTAACTTAAGGGGGGAAATCACAGTAAAATTTTCTATTTTTCGAAAAAAAAAAATTTCGCCTAAGAGGTGCTTTAGGGTCTTCAAAATAATATACCAAATGATGGAACACGGCAAAAGTGTCCGAGTGCCTAAATTTTTCATTCTGCGGTAACGCCACTCAGGTATGCTCCGAGCGCCTTTTGTAATATAAAATATTTTGGCTGCATCAGTTGTTGTTTCCAAAAATAGCATGTCAAATGCAGCGAATGAAGAAAAAAGAATTAGTAACGAGAAAGGAGAAAAAAACGGTATCACGGTATCGGGTGACGGATCGTGGCGAAAAAGGGGCTTCTCATCTCTATACGGTTTAGTTTCCCTGATTGGCTGGTACACTGGTAACTTGTCGATGTTTTAGTTAAATGTAAATATTGCAAAGTGTGCGAGTATTGGCAGAAGAAATATGACACTGACGAATACAAAGAGTGGGCAGAAAATCACGCCGCCGAATGCCAAGCAAACCATGACGGGTCAGCGGGAAAATGGAGGTCGATGCAGCAATTGAAATGTTTCAGCGCTCTGAAGATCTACATGATGTCAAGTATGTGAGTTACATCGGCGATGGCGACTCCAAAACCTTCAACGGTATCACGGATGCTCAACCGTATGAAAACATCACGATAACAAAAAAAGAATACATCGACTATGTTCAGAAACGTATAGGGACCCATCTTCGCAATTTGAAGAAAAACACCAAAGGGTTAGGAGGTAAAGGCAAATTGACAGGTAAGCTGATCGACGAACTGTCAATTTACTTTGGATTAGCCATTCGTCGAAATTATCATTCGATTGAAAAAATGAAGAGTGCGATATGGGGCACACTGTTCCATAAAATGTCAACAGACGAAAATCCGCAACACGACCATTGCCCAACTGGAGAAAATTCATGGTGTTCGTGGCAAAGGGCAAAATGCGAAAACATTCTGGCTGGCTATATGCATAAACCACTAATGCGTGAAGAAATTTTCGAAGCGATAAAACCTGTCTACGAAAAACTGGTCACGGATGATCTTCTTACTCACTGCATCGGGGGATATACGCAAAACAACAATGAAAGTTTCAACGCTACTGTTTGGGCTATGGTACCAAAAGGCTTGAATTCTGGAAAAAAAAATAATGGACATCGGTACGAACATCGCAACATCCGTTTTCAATGACGGATTGATATCAGTTTTACACATCATCGAAGTCATGGGGATGAAAATCGGCCCGAACAGCTACAACCTATGCGTGGAGGTCGACGAAAAGCGTATCAAGAAGGCGGAAAAATCTATTAGTGATGGCGCAAAACAGGCCCGACTCGACTTGAAAAGTATGCGGAAAGAAAAAGAAGAGTTGGAGGTAGATTTAGAAGGTCAACTGTACGGTGCAGGCATTGCAGATTAAATGTATATAAAATTTTCATATGGTTTCTCAGTACGTAAAACTTTAAACGCGTTTTTCTCGAAACCACTTTTTTTGAGCTCGCCGAAGACATAACTCGAGCAAATCTTTACCGATCAACTTGAAACTTTGACAGTAGCTTCGAAATATCTTTCTCCATGGAGCTACGTAGGATTTTTATTTTATTTGGCTTAGTTTTTTTTATCGAAGATTTGATGGCGTTTTTTTTTTGTTAAAAATTTAACTTAATTTTCAAACATGCACCATTTTGTGAAAAATCAATATATCGAAAAAATCCTACGTAGCTCGCTAGCTGTTGTTATATGAAAACTAAAAAATTTTGGTTTTTTCTTCCAGGTCAAAAATTAAGGAGTCTACGTCTTCGGCCATCGACACGCTTTGAAAAATAGGCGCCTTGGGGCATATGCTGCGCAGGCGCCATTTTTAAATATTTTTGATTGAAAAAAATTACATTTTGTACTTTTGTAGTATTGCTATAAAACCTACTTTACAGATTTTCGATCGATACTTTTATTCAGCCAAAATTAAGTCCCGAAAATATGCCTATTTTTTGTGTGCTACTGTGATTTCCCCCCTTAATAGGGACCACCCTCGAGATAACCAACACCGCAGATTCAGAGACAGTGTGATATGCAGCCGCTAACCGCAAAGCTCCTTGCCTCTGCACCCATGCCAGCCGCCCTCAGTGCGACTCTTTACTAAGAGCATCAGCCCAGACTTCGGAGGCGTACAAGAGCACTGACTCCATTGCACTAATCAGTAGATGTCTTTTACCCGAGGTTGGTCCCCGCGTGTTGGCCATAAGGCGGCTGAGAGCCGATACTTCCGCAGAAGCCTTATCCGCTGACTCTCGAACCTGTTCGAAAAAACTCATCTTCGAGTCAATCATCAAGCCAAGGTATCTGATTGATTCTTTCGACTCGATGATCATTTCTCCCACCCGAACGAGAATAACACGAGGGATCCGCTTCTTGGTCAGGATGACGACCTCGGTCTTTTCCAGTGCTAGGCTAAGCCCACGGTCTGTCATCCACTCGCTCACTCTACGTATTACCGCACCCAGTTTGGGTTGCGCCTTTCCAACAGTACGTCCGGCGACTAGTACTGCTACGTCATCTGCGTAGCCAACCAGGTGCGACTCCCCCGGTAACTGCAACCTCCAAAGTTCATCGTACGAGACATTCCAGAGGTCCGGGCCCAGAACGGAACCTTTGCGCCACCTCTTATGTCACACCCATTCTTCGCCGGCCTCCCAATGTGTCATAGATGAGTTTCCGGTTTTTGAGATAGTCCTTCAATATCCGCGTCAGATACCTCGGCACCCTGAAATAGTCCGAAGAAGAGCACGAAGAATATCTGTCCATCTAGCAGAATTGAAGGCATTTCTCACATCGAATGTTATGAGCAGTACTATTCATCTCGAGTGGTAATTGTGGGTTACTGCCTGCTCGACCGCATTTGACTACCTCTGCTATTGCACCGATCGTGGATCGACTAGCCCTCAAGCCGTACTGCTGAGGAGACAGATCCCCGACAGTTCGGATGGCCTCTCCAAGTCTTTCTCTAATGAGCCTCTCGAGCACCTGCCCAGCGGCGTTCAACATACATAGGGGCCGATATGTAGATGGTTGCCCTGGGTTCCCCTTCCTCTTGTGGGTCAGCACGAGCCTCGCCTCTTTCCAGCAATATGGAAACACGTCCTGCTGCAGACAGGCGTTGAAAGTGGTAAGCAGCTTGTCAGGGCAAAGTTGATGTGCAAGCTGTACCATTTCCACTGGAATACTGTCTGGCCCTGGGGTGTTTTTCGATTTTAAAGCTTTCACTGCATCATCCAGCTCGATGGCGGTAAAAAGTGGGCATTCTCCAGGACATTCACCATCTGCATCATCGCGACAAAAGGATGCATAGGGAAAAGCGCTCGGCCAATCTCGTCCAGGTTTTCCACTTCAAGCACATAGGGCCTCCTTGCGACTCCTAGTTTCCGCATTACAAACTTGCAACCCAGCCCCCACGGGTCTCTGTCAATGTCCTCAATGAGATTGTGCCAGCAGCGAGCCTTACTCTCGTTAATCAACCTACGGAGGAGCTTTCTAGCCGAACTGTATGCCAGCGTTCGGGAATGTGACTCGTCTCGATTCCTTGAACATTGGGCTTCGTGGCGGAGTTTGTGATATTCTCTTCGCTTTTCAGCGATTTCTGCCGACAACCAGTACACAGCAGACTTATCGTGTCGAGGTCGTCGCCTGAGCATAGAGCAGTTGCACACATTCTTGATGAGCCTCATGGTGGAGTGGGTGAAGCGGAAAAAATGGACCAGGTTGTTTTAGCGCTTTTCCTTGTGCATCCCAATTGTCCCGATGTTTCAGACAGCGAATGTCCTCCAGAATGCCCACTCTTTAATACCATCGAGCTGGACGGTGAAATTCCTAAAACTGAAAAAGTCGTCGGGAACAAACAATATCCCACCAAAAGTGGTACATTTTGCATATCGACTTTTCCCTGTCATGTTGCTCTGAGCGCATTCAAAGCCTGCCAGGAGCAGTGGGTGCCTGGCCATTGCTTTAATCCGGGCATGAAAAAGCCGAGGTCGTCACAGTGACCAAGAAGCGAATCTCTTGTGTTAGCCCCGTTCGGCTTGGAAAAACGATCATCGAGTCAAAAGAATCAATAAAATACATTTGCTTGATTAGCGAAGAAGTCTGCTGGGAGATTGTCGTCTCTCAGTCACCTTATGACCAACATTGGAGGAGAAACTTCAAGCAAAAGACGTCTACTCATGAGTGCAATGGAGTCAGTGTTCTTGTACGGCTCCGAAGCCTGCACTGACGCTTTTTCCGCACTGTCTCGTAAGGGGTCGTGCTACTTGTTGAACAGCGAATGAGAGTTTTCTTATGTCGGAGAAGTTGAAGACAGAAATGGATAGCCGAGAGAAAAGAAGAAGGACCCTAGATTTATTTAAAGAAATGTGGGTAAACGAAGCACGAGGCAGGTAGACCAAACGACTCAAAGCATGGTGAGCACAAGTATTTTCAGTCTGGACTACATAATATGGGAAAGTCATCGTCTCCTATTTGCTTGGTCGGCCCGGGGATCAGAAATGACACCGGCCACACTTTTTTCACATTCAGAGAAAATTTGCGTCCTCTCTCCGGAAAACATAACGGGGAAAATGTTGACATCCAATGACAATTGGCACTGCGTGCCATATTACTCGCGGGCGGTTCTTTATACAAAGAAGGGCATCATGTAGCCTCTGGTGGCGTAGGGAGAAAGGGAATCTCTCTGACAGCAATCCGCTTACTTCCTATCCATCCACGCTGAAAGAGGGATTTTCCCTTAACCTGAAGGAGCTGCTAGGCGCCACCAATGAGTCCAAGTTCGAATTTTTGTATTTCTGTATACAGACAGGGGCTATTCTTTTTTCTATTCGCGATGATCGCACGGAATCAAAACTCTTTTCGTGCTCATGGATTCTCCAGAGAAATGGGATGGAATCATAAACGAGTGCACCAATGTCGCAAAGGAACGAACCAGTTAACTCCAGCTGTCATGCTTCACGCCAGGTACATAAAATATTTACGAAAAGAAACGATGACGACTAGGATTCGCAAACCTCAGATGATAGGAGGCTTCAACGTTCTCCCGACCAAGATCACAAGTAGCCTTGAAATGAAGTCAAAAGAAGCGACTGATGCGAAGACACATTCAAAATGGGATCAATACGGACCAGAGATTAGAGCATTATCACCGGAGATATTAGAGGGTAGAGAATTAATTCATTTTGCTGAGAAGTGAGCTATTTTTGACGAGGTTGACAGCTTTTTCTCGGGCAAAACGCAAACGGATGACTTGCAACCAGATTAGATAAAAGATGAAAGCGACATGAGTCAGTAGTTCTATGCGAAAGGCGAAATCGCTGCCACCTCCAAAGTCCTATAAAATTTTGCGAAAAAGGCTTACAACGAAGGTTGGTTGGTACAAAGTAAGAAGGAAAACAAGCTACTTCACTAGAGAAGAGATGAAGAGCTCTCGCTTGGTGGTAGGAAGTCTGAGTTTGCGAACCATGAGAAAAACTGCGCACGTGGGACCTAGGGATGTCAACCGATGGTATGGCGAAACTTATTACTGTCTGATACACCTTCATATCGTGCAAGGATGCTCAACGTCTTACCTTACATAAAATGTGAATGCCACGGTCTCCTGACTCCTTGACTGCCGAGGGTTATTCCTATGACAACCTTTACGTATGCTATAGGCAAATCTACATCGTCTAAATTTTGGGAAAAGAATAAGCGATCTCCTAGGAGATACAATACAAGAAAAGAAGAAAAGAAAAGGAAATACAAGAAAAGAAACAAAGTTAGTTAAGGCATACGTAGCCACACAGCCCACTATGCCCAGACAGTTCTTATAAAGAAGCAAATCGGTGTTCCTATTTCAGTGTAGCAGAAAGCGCCGTCTACTTCTTGGTAACTTTTATCTCTTCCATCCATTCCTACTGAAAAAGGGTTTTTTTTTATCTTAAAATGTTACTGACCAAGGCCAAAGGGCTTCTTCGAAGTAATGTGACAAACAGTTCCAGTATAGATTCACGATGCGCCAAGGTAGGTGTTCAGTCAATAGTCGGTAGTCCGGTTGCTTTTTGGGGGTCTAATAATCATTTTGTTAATTTCCTTGTTTTTTAGCATTGACCATACAATTGAACCAGGATTAAGCTGACCTATCGTGGAGGAAAGAGAAACTTCGCCAAGGTGTTGTTGAACTTTCGTTCCAATACAAGTTTCTAAACAATACGGCGAATACAACCCATCGCCAAATGGCTTTTTTAAAGCTCCCAGACCGTGTCTGCCAGCTATTCCTGACTTGAACTTGTTAACTTCCACACAATAGAATAAGTCTGGTCTCTAGGAAGTAGTAACCGGCTTGTCGCTGCCATTGAAAATATTTTCTTGCATTGAAATTTTCTATCGGGTTTTCCATTAGGGACATAAAAATTTCGCATTTTTATATGAACGCACCCTTAAAGTTTTTTAATGTACTGTCAATGTCAAAACGTAAGTTAAAGTCACCTTTCTCATCATGGAAAAATTAACGAACGAACAACGTTTCGAAATCATTGAAAAGTACTACTGAATTCTGAGTCAGTGGTCGCAACTTTAACTAATTTGGCCGTAGTAACGTCCCACTCGACAAACGCAGCCCCTCAATAGTTCTCGTAGATAAGTTCGAGTCGAAATTTCCACTATTGGATGTTCCAGTGACAAAAAGACGTCGCAGCCAAATGTGCATCGATTCAAAACGAGCGAATTAGTCGGTTCCACGTCATTCGCAAGAATTGGGTGTCGTTCAAATGACATTGTGGCGTGTTTGCCTCAAAAACTAAAGCCACCTGATCACTCAACATGCCGAAACTTCTCCAAATAGGATCTGGCAAAGCTTGATGAAAAAGAAGAATTTCGTCGAAAAATTATCTGAAGCGATGCGGCTTTAATAAGCAAAATAAGCGTTACTGATCTACTGGAACACGTGGTTCTTGAGACACCGTTGCATCCGCAAAATTTACTAATCGATGCGGTATTCATGCCGTAGGTGTGATTGGGCCGTATTTTTTGTGGATGGAAACGACCGTCATGTGACGGTCAATGGAGAGCGCTGTTATGTTTGAATGTTTCGTGTTATGTTTCAAGATTATTTGTGGCCACAATTGGATGAACTTGACATCAACATGGTTCCAACAAAACGCTGCCACTAGTCACACAGCACGCCTCACAATCGATTCATTGGAAGCAAATTTAATGAACGGGTTATCTCGAGAAATGGTCCGGTCGAATGGTCGTGGCCATTGGTCGTGGCCGTTTTTCCATCCGGTCAAATCCATCCATTTTCCAATGGCCATTGGATTTCTTCTTATTGGGCTATGTCAAGTCAATGTCTATGCCAACAAGCTAACCACTTACGATGAGCTCCAAGAATACATCCACCACGAAATTGCTAAAGTTCCGGTCGAAATGTGGGCCAGAGTGGTGGAAAGTGGGGTCTAAAAATTCGACCGCTTTCAACGAGCTCATGGTATTTCATTCACAAAATGTAATGCTTTCACTATCCTCACAATAAATTTGAACTTAATATCTCAAATTTTTTGTGTTTGATCAATAGATAAAATTGTTATGTCCTTAATGTAAGACCCTTTATAAGTCGTCCTAGCGAGATCAGTGTTGGCTTTCTGGCGAACATACCCCTGGTTTGTAAGACGTGTATTTAGACTTACGCTAAACGTCGGAACGTTTCCCTAGTTCGACTGGTAATGGTTTCCTAGTGAGCATATCGAAATCTACGTTCACAGCGCATGCTCAAGATTACTATGCTTGATCATGCGTCAGCATTTCTCATTACTAAGCTTGAGTTGGGTAGGCTCTGGAGTCCTGGGGATCATACCCAGTGCCAAGTCACGGTTTCGTGACTCTGAACAAGGAATGGAACCTTTCTTGCTCATTTCAATTCTAATTAAAGTACATGTTCTGATAGTCACAACTTCCTTGTTGCTCAAATTAAATGTATGTATAAAAATTAGCCGCCTTTATGGTCCGATTCGCTATGTTGAAACTAATGTATCAATAGCACAGCAGATAAGGAGATAGGTTGCACCATTAATTTGCACTCTCTTATCTTTATTGTAGAACTGTACAGATGTAAACAATCCAACAATCGATAAGTATGTGAAAGCAAACATTTTAATTACTGAAATTGTTCGGATACGTGCATAAATGAAAACAAATATGATTTTTTTTACTAAATAGGCATACATAAAGCTATTTTTGGCCCCGGTTTATTTCAAATTCAACAACAATCCTTAAATTTATTGACGTCATATAAATTTCCCCCAATTCAAATATTTATAAATAAAACAAAGCATTAAACCCGAACGTTTTTATTTACTATACGAAACGCATCTTCCAAGTTGGCGGTATCATAAAGGTCCTCTGTGCGTGGGTAAGAATTTATTGACAATTCAATTTTAATTGTGCACACTTAAAAATTATTGAAATGTTTATTTGGAGCGTTATAAAAGGATTTATATGCATTAAACTCCTGCTGAAATGATGGGATCGGCTCTAAGAAATGATAAAAAATGTGGCGTGTGCATCGCATTGCATAGGAGGTGTGGCGTCTTCAAATATATTTAGTGGAAAACGAATTGCTTCTTCAAATCTTATCACCATTGGGTTTGATAATTATATCAGCAATCTGCACATGGCTTCCCATGCTTAAAATGAACTCGACAGTACGCGCAATGTCGTCCGGATTCAGTGCAGGCTGGACATTGATGATATTTTGGACATTAACATCCTTTTCTGTCATTTCTGTTCTTACAAGTCCAGGACTAATACTCTGCAAAGAAACATTATCACAAAGTCGAAGTTTATAATTAAAATTAACATTTACAGTAAATAAGTTTTAAACATTTAATCAAAGGATCCATGCAAATAATACGAGGTTAATAATTGGGGACCTAAACGATCAGATTTTCAACGAATAGTGAATCCACATCATCCACATCCAAAAAAAAATTGTCTCCAATCGCCCCCATTAGAGACAGCTTCTAACAACTAACAGCTTACAGGCATCTTCTTGCTACCGACAACAGAGTTTCCTAATAATTCCCTCGGAACATTTTTGTTCTCCACTATTATTAAGCCAAGGTATCTATGATCCCGAAAATCGACATAGTCTTTATTCGGAATAATATGTGTTTGCGTCTGGGCTGTTTTGTCCCGGCATCTCAGACTAAATCACCTTAATATATGGCTTAGATATTTAAATACAACATTTTTTTTGAAATCCTGATTGTAACCATAATTATCCGCTGCTTTTCTCAACTACAATATCACCAGTTTACTTGTATTATTAATATTTGCGTCGGGACTTATCTGTTCACGTCTCCGACCCGAATAAGACAGATGAGCTAAAGGGTCTGAAGATTTCTAATGACCATACACTGTTCAAATAAAGTCATACTAATTTTTATACTAAATCGTTTTTGGTTTGACGGGCCCTGCTACTAAGTTTTTTTTTTTTTTTTCATTTAAATACTAGCTTTTATTTTTCATGCAGGATCATAACATTTAAAACTTTTTCAACTATTCTAAATTTTGGCATGTTCCTTCTCTGGTTTAATCGATACTACTATAGCTGCATACCAAATGTTTCCTGTTCTAGTAATTCCACCCTTTCATCGAGAACTCAGTGACTTATCGAGTTGGTAGATCTAACTATATTCTTACAAAGTGTTTATTCGCCACACTGTTTTTGTTTCCTATATCCCTCGGATATTGAAGCGAGTGCTGGAATACCCAGTAAACACCTCCCCGTTAATCCCAGAATCTATGCTAGAACCGTGTTGCACATCATTTCGGGGCGGAGCATCTGTTCCTATGAGTTTATATAACGAGGACCCCTTCTCGGGCGTAAAGCAGAGAAGGGCAAGGAAGTGGTAGAGCTGAGATCCAGTATTACTTTTTCTAACGTTTGAGACTGCCTGAGAATAATGTACCACATGATTCTATTTTGCAAACGTTCTAAGCATTGGTCCAACAATAGTTTCCCAGCAAGTTCCCAGAAGTTGAAACTACGTTGTTTACTGCATCAATTACATGCAAAAATTAAGTGACGGTTTTCATCCTCCGCCTCTCTAGAAAACATGCAGATAGAGGACCGTAATCTATCAGTGATGTAGGTAAGTAGAAGAAACATCCATGGCCCGTTAGGAACTGGGTCAATATTAAACTAGTCTCGCCGTGCATTCGATTGAGGCAAGGGCTCGAGTGAGGAATCAGGCGTGCATTGCATCTTCCCATTGTATGGCACTCCCAACTCAATCACCAATAGCTAACAGCTTTTTTACCCTTCCCTAGGTAACTCTTCTCTGATATCATCTCTTCTGCCCAGCTATATTTTTGTGCCCTCTAACAAGAGGGATGACAGATACGAGGGTACGTCAATAAGTCCTTAGAAAATTAAACAGATGGTGCGACTAGCACTATAAGCGGTCCGTTTTTATGCAACGGCACTACCGACTAGGAATGCTGTGAAGTTTCAGCCGGATTGGTTGAGTTTTTGTGTGTTTCTCATGTATTGAAAATAATTGTTTGATTGCAAAAATAGAAAAAATTGAGTTTAGATCTGTCATTAAACATTTTCATATAAAAGGCTTAACAGCAAAAGAAATAAACTCTGCTCCTTCACCTGCAAATATTTATAACTGGTTAAATGAATTTAACTGTTTGTGGTCTGTTTTTTCATGAATCTTTTTTTATGACGGGTTAAACAAATTAGAGAAACGTCCAACGTGTATTGAGCTCCAAGGAGATTATGTCGAAAAATAAAAAAAAATTTACAAAAAAAATTGTTTTGATGCTGTTTTCTAAGGACTTCTTGACCCACTCTCATATTACCCTTCTGAGAACCAAATTCGGGTTAGGAAAACAATTCGGAAAACTCCATGCCTCCACTCTTATACTCAAGATAATACTGCACCTATAACAATCTTTGAACACATTTCAAAAGAGACAGTTGCAACCCTGAAAGAATAATTTACGGAGAAGTTGTTTAATCCCTATCAAAAAGGAAACGGGAGATGTATTGATTCAACGGGGAAGGTATACAACGATTCTTTACCGGATCAATACGCCGTCATGAGAAAATTGTGATATTGTACAGAATTACATATTTGAACCTGAAATTTTAATTTACCCTCTCAGCTCTATAACGCTCAAACTTCAGGAACATACTAATCAATATTTAAGTCAGAATTTGAACCAATGAACCCAGCCAGAGAATCGGCGATGAACGATCTTAACGGAATATATATTACAAGGGCTGAATAATATTTGGCTTGACAAAAAAGTTTACCCACAAATTCAAAACCCATGCAACCCATGGCTTTTTGTAGTGTACCAACCTTAAGTTAGATCCTGTCAAAATTTCATGACATTTGGTTTATATATTTTCAAGTTATAGCTTTCGATGTGACGCTTCCTCTGAATTTTCGTAAATAACCAAACAAGTGAATTGCATGCTATGATAAAACATTGTTTTTTAATGCGGAAAAATATGGTACATTAAAGGCATGGCTTGATAAATAACATAATGTATCTGCCCCACCATATCCAACCATAAAATATTGGTTTGCTCAATCTCGTCGTGACCATACAAACGCCAGCGTTACCCCGCGTTCCAGAAGGCCAAATGAGGCAGTAACTTCGAAAAATGAAAGAAAATCACGGAATATTGAATGATCGCAAAATTTAATTGAGGAAGCCCACATCATAGGAATCTCAAAGGGACGCGTTTAATGAACATTTACACATGCGAGGTTTTGCGTACGATGGGTGTCGCGTGTTCGTGTTCATCTTTAAAGCTATTTTGCCACCATAAAAAGGAATTTTCGAGACTATTTGTGACAATGGACGAAATATGGACTCATCACATCTGAAAGCCGTAGGAAGTATTCGAACACGAACAGTCATCTGGCAAGATTCTAGTCGGTTTTTTTTAGGATGCACATGAAATAACCTTCATAGACTATCTTCAGAACGGAAAAAGACAAGCAATATTACCGCACATTATTGAGCCGATTTGGCAATGAAATCATTCATAAGGAAATCTTGTTTCGCCAAGTCAACGCTCCAGCTCATTCTGCTTGCGATAAGATCGATAAATTGAAGGAATATAATTTCTCTGTGCTATTGAAAAATCGGCTCACCCTGGTTGAAAAATCTGCTCACCGGGAAGAGATTTTATTCGAAGAACTCGCGTTTGAAACCACTGCTTATTTTGATGGATTTTACCCAGAAAAGTATAAAAAAGGAATTGAAACGTTGGTAGATCGAAGTGTATTACACAGAGATTGTCTCACAGAATAAATTGGTTTTCGCACAAAAATGTCGTTTTTGCATTCACAGACCAAAGACTTTTTAGCCCATGTAGTACCTGCCTGACCATACTCACGTTGGCCCTACACGCGGCAGTTTCACATCTAGTCTAGGCAGGCCACAAGAGAGCCCTAATAAACATCAAATTAACTGTGATGACCTTTGTGCCTATGATACGCAAATGGAGGGTACTGGAGGACTACTTGGCGAGTGATCACCAGTATATTACATTCGAAATTGGCGAGTGTGCTCCTCGACGCGCAGCAACCCGGCCTTCCGTCGTAGGTTGGAACATCGCAAAAATGAATGTCGAGGAGTTCCCTAGAGCACTCACGGGAAGTGAAATCATGAGGGGGACCACGACGGGGACTGGGGGAGTCTCAGCCGAAAACGTGGTGAACTCTACTATGAAACTCATCACGTCTGCGTGCGACGTCTTTATGTCCCGGCGACGCCCACGACACGATAAGCCTGTGGTGTACTGGTAGTCAACGGATATCGCTGAAAAGTGGAGGGAATGTCCCAGACTCCACCGCGAAGCCCAACGTTCAAGAAATCGAGACGAGTCACATTCCCGAACGCTGGCATTCAGGTCGGCTAGAAAACTTCTTCACAAGTTAATCAATGAAAGCAAGGCTCGCTGTTGGGAAAACCTCATTGAGGACATCAACAGAGACCCGTGGGGCCTGGGTTATAAGCTGGTCATGCGGAAGCTTGGAGCCTCATGGACCACCTGTGTGTTTGAGGCAGAGAGAATGGACGAGGTTGTCCGGACACTTTTCTCTGTGCACCCCGTCCATTTCGATGCTCCATGCGATGAAAGTCCTATTGACTGCCCGCTTTTCACTGCGAAGGAGCTGGACAACGCGATGTCCACTTTAAAAATGCCAAAGGCGACGGAACCAGACGGCATCCCTGCAGAAGTGTTACAGCTTGTGTACCATCTTCGCCCTGATATGCTGCTCAGCATATTCAACGCCTGCCTGCTGGAGGGTGTATTCCCAAAATGCTGGAAGGAGGCGAGGCTTTTGCTGATCAGCAAGGGGAAGGAGAATCCGGGGCTACCATCTGCATTTCGGCCCCTATGTATGCTGAACGTCGCTGGGAAAGTGCTCGAGAAGCTCATCAGAGAGAGACTCGGGGAGACCATCCGAGCCGCAGGGGATCTGTCTCCTCAGCAATACGGCTTCAGGTCTGGGCGATCCACGATTCGCGCGATTATAGATTTGGTGAACGCAGTCCAGCGGGTAGAAGCCCACAATCACTACTCAAAGCGCATGCTATTACAAGTGACGCTTGACGTGAGGAACGCCTTTAATTCAGCTAGGTGGATAGATATTCTCAGTGCTCTGTAGTCTTTCAGAGTTCCGACGTATCTAATGCGGATATTGAGGGACTACCTCAAAGACCGCAAGCCCGTCTATGACACATTGGAGGGTCGTCGAAGAATGGACGTAACATCCGGGGTGGTGTAGGGCTCCATTCTTGGCCCAGACCTATGGAATGTCTCGTACGACGAGCTATTGAGGCTGCCTCTTACGGGATGAGTCGCGTTTCATCGGCTATGCTGACGACGTAGCGACATTAGTCGCCGGACGCACTGTCGAGCAAGCGCAACTCAGACTAGGTATGATAATGCGTCGAGTGAGCGAGTGGATGACAGACAGCTTAGCGCTGGAAAAACCCGAGATCGTTATCCTGACCAAAAAGCAGATCCCCAGAGTTATACCCATCCGGATGGGCGAAGAGACCATCGAGTGCAAGAAGATGATTAAATACCTTGGCATGATGATTGACTCGAAGTTGAGCTTCTTCAATCAAATCAGACCGTCAGCGGACAAGGCCGCAGATGGAGTATCGGCGCTCAGCCGTGTAATGGCCAGCATTGGGGGACCCGTCGCGACCAGGAGACGTCTACTGATGAGCGCAGTGTCAAGGTGCTGCTATACGGCTCCGAGATTTGGACTGAAGCTATCAGTAAGGAGTCGTACCGGAGGCGACTGATGCAGGTGCAAAGACGAGGTGCTCTGCGGGTTGCGTCTGCATACTGCACTGTCTCTGAGCCGGCAGTGCTGGTCATCGTGGGTACGACACCTATTGTGCTCCTTGCTAAGGAACGGAGGAGGCTCTACCTGTGCAGGGGAGAAGAAGGTAGAGAGGCTGCTTCACGCGAGGAGAGAAGAAGGACTCTCGCTCTGTGGCAGGAAGAGTGGGTAAATAAAACACGGGGCAGGTGGACCGCGTGCCTAATCAGGGACCTGGAGCCGTGGCTCAACCGAAAGCATGGCGAGACTGATTTTTACCTGACGCAGCTTCTCAGCACACACGGGTGTTTTCAGTCTTACCTGCACAAAATGGGAAAGTCACGGTCTCCTGACGGTCTGTTTTGCCCGGGGATTGCGGATGATGATTGCCTCGCCTTCTTCACATCCGAACGGTCGGAGAGACATGGTTTACATCTCAGGGAGAGAATAGGGGAGATCTCTCCAGATACCCTGGTGGAAAATATGCTGGTGTCTAAGAACAAATGGAACTATGTGTCGCACTACGCTTGGGTGGTTCTCATTATGAAGGGCATCTTCGATCGCTTGTCGGCGCAGCGAGAAGAGGGCTCACTCTCTCAGTAATCCCTCTCCTTCTCCGAATCTCTCTAATCCGAAGGCGCCACTAGGCGAGGCCTAGTCCGAAGTAATGTGACAAACAGTTCCAAGCTAGGTTCTCGGTGTGACAGGGGTGGTGTTTAGTCTGTAGTTCAGTTGCTGTGTGCCACTGAGAGTCCGACATTCAGTGCGTAAATAGCCTTCACCTCCCAACCACAAAAAAAAATTGTTAATATTGGTATTTTGAAGATAAATGTCAAAAATTTATCATTAAGACATAATAGATAATGGGTGAAATAGATAATAGGTGGAAATAAAGGATGAAACTATAACTTCAGGATCTGGAAAAAAGGCAAAGAAAGTTTGAATAAATTATTCCAGATTGAATTTTCATCTAAATTGAGCAGTGTTCCATAGGTTTCGCTATTATAAAACTAGTTATGACTAGGATAAAAGTAAATAAGATACCAAAAATTATATTATTCTGATCTTGACTGTTTTTATGAAAACACTCCCGAAGTCGTTTTGAGAGGTTCTGCATACTCCTCTGAAATATTTCACGAGGAACAGCTCGACTACCTCACTTAACGCTTTTAAGGGTGCTTAAGCCCGTACTGCAAAGAAGGGTAACAAAAATCGGTGATGAAGGCGCCTCTACATCTCTCCTCGCAGTGAAATTTGACGTCCAGTGAAAATTCGTTGCTCTCCTCTCCGATGTATATCCATCTTGTTAAGACCAAATAGTATTCAGATTAGTACGCCAACTCATTAATTCTGGCAGAAATTAATCACACAATATGTTCCGGTAACGATATGAGTCGACAGTGACAATCTATCTATTTTCACGATGAAAGTACTGACCAACAAAGAAATTGTGTTGACCCCACAAACAGATATTTAGCCCGTTACCGTGAAGGGGACGTTCATTGAACTCCCGTGTGTTTTCGGGAGCTCAGCTTGCAAAAGTTTCGGTCTCTTATTATCAAATCACATCCGTCATATTCATTTCTGAGCAATTCTTGAACGATCATCACCTGATAGGAATGGAAATGTAGATCCATGTAGAAAGTTTTGCGAATTCAAGGATCTTACATCCGTGATGCTTAGCCGAATGGCAGAGGTTGGCTTCAACAGCTTGACGAACCCTCCCAATGTTTACGAGTTCCCGACGACTTAATCAGCTCCTTCTAATTGTCAAAAAAGCGTTTCTTTGTAAGGTATTCACCCACTTTGTAATCGTTCCTAATTTCAGAACTTAACCGTGAAGGCCAACCTTAAAATAATTTCAGGATCATCATTGCGTTTGAATTGTACTGCGGTTAGTTTCAATGCAATTGTACAGAAACACGCAATACATCAATATATTAAGGCTGCATGACGAATAAAATGCCAAGTCGTGTTGGTATATGCTATCTATTCGGAAAATATTACGTCCTGAGCTCCCCCCCCCCCCCCCCCCGATGCTAAACACCTCTTTTAAATATTTCATATCTTCCTGCTGAAGACTTCATGTCTAAAAGGTTGATGAATGGAAATATGAATTCATGCGTAAGTTTATTCCGGTTTTACTAAGTCATTTTTACACGTTTTACAAGACTATTTGACATATACGCCATTTCAATTTTCGGCCATTTAACTGCAAACAGTCTGAGTCTGCCAAAGCTAGCGTGTTTGCTTTATCGTGTTGATCAATCATATCGAATTTCGTGCCTGAAAAAGAGCATTTGCGGCACGCATTGCTTTTCCTGTTTAACGAAAAGAAAAAAGCTGTTCAAAGTCATCTTTTCCTGGTAAAAACATATGATGGCCACGCACCATCAATTAGAACATGTGATGCATGACTTGACAAGTGGTTATTTCAATGTCAAGACGGTGAGCGCTTTGTAAACCACAAAAATGCGAAGGTGAGCCGAATGGGTAGCCGAAGCATTAAATGTGTCACGGGAAGCGAACAGCAGAAATTTACGATCAAAGGGTAAGATCTATAAACTCGGTAAATGGGCCCCATACGATTTGAATGAACGTCAAATTGAAAATCGCAAAATCACTTGTAAAATGCTGCTTCGGCGCCACGAAAGGAAATTTTTGCATCGAATTGTGATAGTTGACGAAAAATGGATTTATTTTGAGAACCCGAAGCGGAAGAAATCGTGACTTTCACCTGGCAAAGCCAGTCCTTCAACACCAAGGCCAAACCGATTCGGCAAGAAGACCACATTCTGTGTCTGGTGGAACCAGAGTGGTATTGTGTGTTATGATCACTTGAAGCCCGGCGATACCGTTAATATACAACGCTATCGTCAACAAATGATAAATTTAAACCACGCATCAACCGAAAAACGACCGAAATTGGCCAGAAAACAAAGTTTTTTTGTTACACGACACGACACCGTACTCACCAGACTTGGCGCTATCTGACTATCACCTCTTCGCATCAGCTTCCCGCCCGCAGAGCAACGTTTTCGAGGAAGTTGGAAAGTCGTTCGAAGATCGTTTTGCCTCAAAAGGCAAGCAGTTATTCTCGCATAGTATTCATAAATTACCATAAATATGTGCGGAATGTGTAAGAGCCCTTGGACACAAAAATTTTTTTCCGCAAAAAATTAAATATTTTTTTTACCAAAAAACCGGTAAAAACCTTATGCATGATTCTGGTACTGTTCCAATGTCTGCAGCTTACCTATAATTGGTGCAGTTATGAGCGGCCTTCAAATTTTCAATATTTGTTGATATATCTTGCAAGTTGGTCATGTATGTTGAATACTAGAATACTAGAAACTACTAGTATTCTAGTACTGTTTTCAAGCCTGACCTGAGCCTGAAAACGGCCATGGAAACGGATTCGTATTGACAGTCGCACAATCATCCATCGGAATAAGGACATATCGTATAAAAGGTCAGATTTCAAAGAGAACTTTTTGTACATTGTCAAATTTTCTATACATTGAAATTGTGACCGGATTTTGGAAGAAAGGCTGTGGATTTGACTCACGACCCTTACATACAATTGGTAATTTTTCCCAATTTTTGAGTGGTAATCTGTCCGTAAACGGAGTTTAAAGGCATTCAAATGTGAAAATGATAATGCTCAGATCATAACTATGGAAAGTTATATTTACAAGTCCTAGGACTTTAATTTAAAATTTGTAATTTAGCTTGGACGCATTCTTTTAATTTTAAATTCCTCGTTTATATATGAACTTACCGAAATATGAAACCGTCTATCTTCTGTTAGCTCCATTCTGAGGACCTCCGAGGCAGCTTTCAATCCATATTTAGAGGAGGGATAAACGTTTAGCTTCAAATCACTTGAGGTGCGAAAAATTGTGTGCCCAAGTATACTGTTTATGTTAATTATATAAAACTCTCCTTCACTTTTTTTCATCAGCTTGTGGGCTTCCTTGATACAATATAAGCTACCCAGTAAATTTATGTTAATGCATGACTCCAAATCATCTTCATTGTCCTCTGCTAGGATTGATGTTGCAACAAAAATCGCTGGTTGATCCACTCAAACGCATTTTTCACAGAGTTTCTATCGGATACATCACACTCATGGAAGAAAAATTTGTATCCTTCTCCAGAAAGTTTATCCTGGATAAGTTTTAATCGTTCAACACGTCGTGCGAGTCCGACTACTAGCAAACCTCTGCGACTCAAATGGAGGGCAATGGATTTACCGATCCCTGAGCTGCATCCTGTAACAATGGCTACTTTGCCTTTCCAATGCTCCATGTCCGCTGGATGAAATCAAACTAAAGCCATTAATAGTAGAATAAATATAAGTAAACTAGAACTCATTTCAAATTGATACCAAGCGATAGCGATATGAATCTTCCGCTTAGGATGCTAGCCACAGAATCTCAGTTGAACATCTCCGGATCAAATTTCATCAGTTCTTAATTGTATCGAGTAACGCATACCGACATGCTAGAATTATGTGGTTGTACCTCCATATACTAAAATACTACACAGATTAAAAGTCTGTGATTAGTCAGTAATGCTACGAAAGCCTGGGAAGGGTTATCAGTTGGGAAATAGTAATGGCTTGTCTTGTAAGTATAAAGACATATGTCTGCGCGTTCGAAAGTTCCTAAAATTAAATTCACTTCGAGGAAAATTATTATCTTACCCCGCTACATCGTACCACACGCTTAAAATTTGTAAGCCCATGACCCATGTCGTACCCCATAGTGAACCCCGAAGAAGAATAATTACACAGAGATTATGTACTGCTACCATAATGACTTTGCTGATCACGATCATAAGTTTTATAGATATTAATCACTGCCTCTCCTTCTATTCTTTGGTTTTTGTGGCAGTATTTATTCCTGTTATTGCTGGTTTAGATCATAAATCCTGCATAAATAGTGAATAATACAACGCAACATGAGAAATTGGCACCTCTATATCATTTAAGTGGACGTATTTTTAATTTTCTTAACTATATTTCTTTATTGGTATTGTCGTTGACAGTTGTTATGTATTTCCAAATATAAAAAAATAATGTAGATTAAAAAATAAAGAAATTAATAAATTATAATAATTGGGGTAACCGATAGGTCACACCTGCAGCGGAGAAGGAACAAGGTTACAAGGATATGGTTATTTGAAAATACAATGGCCACATAATGGCGGCCACAGGAAGTTTGTTTTAAACGACTAGCTGACTAGCTTTGTATAGAAAAATACAAACACAAATCGCAAATACGATTATGCAATGCAGCTAAGAATCTATACAAGTAAGTAAATATATTAAAAAAATTGTCAATTTACATGAATAAGTCCTGCTGCGTTGATTCTGCCAACCTCAGCTGGCTCCAACACGAGGTTTTATCTCAGCTCGATTCGGGGACAGCACCTGTGCGTTTTCTTTCACTGTATCCTTAACTATATCCAGTTGTACTCACAGCTTGTTTTGGGGAAATGTGATGCATGCGCACACGAGCTCTTTCATACCACTTATTTGATTTATTTCCACGACCACAAACACCTTACCATGTGTCCATTTTTCTTGTCTTCACTTGGCCTTCCCTTTACTTTTTCTTCAACTTTATGTTTATTTTTTTTCACTTTTTTCTTCTTAACTGTTTATACTTTCTTCTTCTTAAATTTTTCTTTGATTTTTTAACCTTTTATCTTATCTTCTATATCCACTTTATCCTTTATTTCCTTTTTTCTTCTTCTTAAAGGTATTTGAACACAACTAGCAACTGAATTATATTCATAATGTCTGTTGTCAAATTTTGTAGGTTAGGTCAGACGTCAATTAAAACATCACTGAGTTTCCCTAAAAAAGTTCTTGACGATCACTGGAAGGAGTAACATCTACGTTTGAAAAGTGAACAAGTGACGAAAACCAGCCATTTTGAGGCCGCCAAATAGACATAACAACGGGATTCCCCGAATAACGTGGTGCAACCGCATGGGTTTATCCATACCTAACCCAATTTTCCATTCCAATCTTGGAAAAATTAAGGAGATTTAAGAGCTAAGGGACACATCGAAGTGATTTTTACAGAGTGCCAGTGGTGTGATTCATTTTTTGATTTCATTCCTAAAATTTCATCAGGTGAGTACAGCTCAGTTTGTTGGAACGAACGTTGCAAATAACTTATGAGAAATGGAAGTGAACGAAAATGACGAAATCGAGTTTGACCCGGGAGATACAGTGATAAATACGCTAAAGGACAATAGGCCTAAGAAAAGAAAACAACACAACACTGAAAAAGATGAGAAAGAAGCTAATCAAAAAAACTTCATAAAAGCAATAAAAAGTGAAAGTGCTACT
This sequence comes from Stratiomys singularior, assembly GCA_954870665.1. Lineage (NCBI taxonomy): Eukaryota > Metazoa > Arthropoda > Insecta > Diptera > Stratiomyidae > Stratiomys > Stratiomys singularior. The sequence goes on from OX940881.1 coordinate 65,117,684, forward strand.
ACAAACAAAAGTTCGAAACCAATCACATCAGACAACATTAAAAATAATGAAACTTTAGGGTTTGAGGTTACAGACACAAACAGCAACGACCCCAACAGCAATAAAAACATTTTGGTCCCTGAATTAGTAATAGAAAACTTCATACAAACAAACATGAACTTCAATACAAATAATAAAACAAATGATAAACCATTATCAGTACAAACAGCTGGTAATATTTTCAACAAAAACATTAACAGATATCAAGAAGACGACATCAGGAAAATCTTGCACGTGGTATGTGAAAGATACAATGATAAAAATGAACCAATCAAACTCAAACCTCTATCCTTCTACTCATTCAACAAATCCATAAAAATACAAAACATAGCAAATGTCACTCAATTAGGATACAATAAAATAAAAATATCCTTCAAATGGGCCAAGGAGGCAAACAATGCAGCAAACAATACATTACTAAAAGACTATCAACTCCCCATCTTCATTCCCAACAACTTATTAGTTAGATATGGAGTAATAGGGACATCCCTATGAAAATCACTGAAGAAGAAATTAAGTTCAAGTTTGGAAACAGACTTGACCAGATAAAAATACAAGATGTTAACCGACTAAAAAGAAGAGACCCAGAAAACAGAAAAAAACTTCTTGCTACCAGAACAATCAAAATAACTTTCTCAGGGGAAATTCTGCCAGATGCTATTCTGTTTGGATACTCTCCAATTAAGGTTGACTATTTCTATTATAAACCAAGACAATGCACAAACTGTCTCAGATTGGGACACTTACAGAAATTCTGCAAGGACAAAACTCCCAAATGTCACAAGTGCGCCATGACGGACTGCGATAAAAATTGCACCGAAACTAGATGCATACTTTGCAACTCAAATGAACACATAGCAACAAATAAAGAATGCCCAAAATGGAAGAAGTATGAAGATGAAGTAAAAATTAGCTCAATAAAAAATATCTCAATCAAAGAAGTAAAAACCCTCCTATACACAAACAACTTCCAACTCCTACAAGACGATGATAACATGGATGAGTCCTTCCCTCTACTTAACAAAAAGAGCAAAGTCAACCACAGGAACACAAACGAAGCAGTTAACAAGACGTTAAGGACAAGGACGTATGCCCAAGTCACCTCAACTGTAACATCTAGCCCACAGAAGTATGCACACCAAAATCAAATAAATATACAAACTCCAAGTCAAAACGCAACAAATAACCATAAATTGTTACCGATATACAACCACCCCTCGGCGTCCGCAACAAAAACAAATGAACTGGAGAAACTGATAAATCAGTTAATGATGGATATTTTAAAAAATCCCAGCACCACCAATATGAGTTCCATAAACACAACTAACCTTCATAACTTAATAGAATGCATCAAGGAATTAATAACTCTCATAAAAAGACCAGTAAATGACGAAACCAATTCCAAATCATAATCAACCCCTAATGACAACAAAGAACAAAAATATAAAATTCTTACAACTAAACATACAAAGCATATTTAAAAATAAATTAAATCTAGAATATGCACTCAACAATCTAATTTAGACATTGCACTTCTTCAAGAAACTTGGACCTTTACAAGTAAAAACGTTTACAAACTAACCAACTACGACATCATCTACAAACATAGGGAAAACAAAACAGGAGGTGGAGTTGCAATAGTCATACACAATTAAATTAAGTATAAGACCTTTCTCATAAATGATAAGATAGAAACCGTAGCTGTAGAAACCACAAACCTCAAACCAACTCTTTAATTATATCCATATACGTACCACCAGACACCAACAACAATGATTTTCAATCAAACATCAAATCACTATCCAAACATATAAAAACCACAAAACACATAATTATAGGAGGAGACTTAAACGCGAGACATCATATGTGGGGCGACAGTCTTAGCACCACTAAAGGAAAACTCCTAAAAGATTTTATAACAAAAAACAACATGAATATTCTCAACACAGGTATCCCGACGTTTCACAGACTCACTACCAACGGTAACACATTAAAATCATGCCCAGACATTACCATCTCAAATTTCCCCTGCGAAAACGTAAACTGGAAAAATCAAAATATCAAAATCTCAAACAGTGAACACATCACCATTACTTTCAACATTGAAAACCAAAAAATAAATATCCAAAACCAAATAACTATAAACAGGATAAAAATCAAAGAAGAACTCAATAATATCACACTGTCTGACAACCTTGAAAACAATATACTTAAAATTCCCTACATCATTAAATACAATGTAATAAACAATAAAAAATTCAAATTCTCTCCTAAGATCTGGTGGAATCAGGATTTAAAAAAAAATATGGAGAGCAAAGCAAAAATCCTGGATAAACTTTCTAAAACTCAAAAGCTCAACTAATTACATCAAATATAATGAGGCTAATAATACCTGGAAAGTAGCGGTTAAAAAAGAAAAAAATTCACTATGGGAGGAAAAAATTCATGAAACATCCAAGACACAGAATCAGAAAGATTTCTGGAGTTTTATTAGAAACATCAAAAATAATACAATAGCCAAATCAAAATCTCAATGGGATTCTAAAAACAACAGAAATATTCTAAATATGATAAAAAATAAACACACAAATCCAAACTCAGCAGACAGAACAAACATTACTGTAAATACTTCCCCTCCTCTCAATTTTACCCTCAATGATTTACATGACATATTACAAAATAATAAAACCAAAACTTCTCCAGGGACAGATAAGATAGAATACAACATGATAAACTCATTATCTCTCCTAAATAAAACCATTCTATTAAACTCAATAAACACATACATCCATAAAAACCACATACCACACAACCTAAGAAAAATAAGAGTAGTACCAATTTTAAAAAAAGATAAGCCTGCACAACAAATAGATAGTTACAGACCAATTTCTCTTCTCAACGTAACGCTCAAAATAATAAACTGTCTTATAAAAACAAAAATATACAAGAAGAAACATCTCAACTAAATGAAAATAGCTTCGCATACAGAAAGGGGAAATCCGTAAACCAATGCATTAATAAACTGCTGCTTGCTACTGCAAAGAAAAAGGCTACACCCGGATGGCAGTCATGTGTGACATTTCCAACGCATATTAAAGAGTAGTTTTGAAAAAACTTATTCACACCTTAACTGAATTTAAAGTAGAATCAATTTATGTTAACTGGATAGAGAATTTTCTTAGACTTAGAATACTAACTTTAGGAGACAACTCGGCTATCATTAGAAATGGTATACCACAGGGAGATGTTCTGAGTCCTACATTATTTAATATATACACCAACAGACTACTAGGTGTATGCAAATGAAAGTGCCTTTTTTTCTTCAAAAATACATGTTTATTTCGAAACAATGGTTAAAAATTCAATCTTCGAAGTAACTGCCATCGCTAGCTACACATCTTTCCCATCTCTCAGGCAATTTATGGATCAATTTATATCGCCAAAAAAATTGTTGGTTTTTTAATGAAATCCAGTCATCGAGCCATTTTTGGACTTCTTCGTAGGAATTGAACCGTGAATCGTTCAGTGCGTGTCCCATCGATGAAAACAAATAGTAATCGGAATCAAATTTCTAGGAAGAGTGATCAATAATAAAGGACATTTGAAAGAACAATTTATGCATTCACAAACAAAATCAACCACAGCAAGAAACATTATCAGGAAAATTAGCAGTCCCAAACATGGTCTATCTCCCCAAAAAGCATCACATACTTACAAATCACTGATAATATCCCTTTTAGAATCCAACCTACCAAATATGACTACTGCTCCCCAGTACGTCTTCAATAAAATAGATGCACATAAAGCCTTTGCAATCAAAAGATGTCTTGGAGTTCCCATGTCTACTCCCAAAGCAGTAACATTTGCCTTAGCCAAAGAAATACCCTCCCACTTACGAGCAAAATCACTTCTAGCTAAAGAAATGTTAAAAACCTTACACAACATAAATCACCGAGAAATGTACGTAGACCATAATGTAGCATCGAACTACACCTTCATATACAAAAAATACTCAGAGATATTCAAAAACACGTGTTATGCCGATAAAGATTACAAACCCAAGAACTTATTCTATCAAATCAGTAATATAGAAACCAACATCCTTGATAACATCAAACGCCTAAACTACAGCAACATACTTAATTCATTAAACCAAATAACAAAAGAACTTTCCAAAACTCATACTTTGTACAAATGCGTCCAAACACCTCTTTGGAACAGGATGTGCCACGTTTAATATCAAAAATAATAAACTAAAACAATACACCCTTGCTTCGGACATAAACACCACAAACGCTGAAACCACTGCAATCCTCCTAGCCATCACTGAAAACAACTCTAACCCCACAAAGAACACGGCACTATTCACTGACTCACTTAAAAGTATTAGAGACATAATCTCAAACAGCACCTCCAAATTCACCCCATCTCTCTTATCAGAAAATTCCTAAATAAAAACCCAGACACATCTTTGACTTTATACTGGGTACCAAAAGATAGAAAGTTGCCTATACTTGATCTCACAGACAGTACAACAAAAGAAGCAATAACACTGCTCAACAAAAAAAACAACTTTTGCAAACCCATGAAAAGAATTCAACTGATTTTAAGAGAACATTAAAAAACGTTCACAGTGGTACTAATTTTATGCCTTAGTTAGCTCGGGTTTTTTGTGGATATCAATAAAAAGACTTACAGCTCAGTTAAAAGGTTACTTATATTAATACGTTTATTAATCTTAAAAGGGTAAAGTTGAACTACTTTTTCTTCTTTAATCGAGATCTTCAGCTTCTCTTTTTAATGTCCAGCAATAGTCTGCTAGCATAGCAGGGCTCCACTTTCCCTGATAACGCTGTTCCATGCCTGTTATATCCTGGTGGAAACGCTCACCGTGCTCTTCACTAACGTCTCCCATACATTGAGGAAAAAAATTTAAATGTGAGTCCAGAATATGTACTTTGAGGGACATTTTACAGCCAATAACGCGCAAGGCTTCAATCATATCTTTTACAAGTGTTCTATAGATTTCAGCTCTCACATTTCCGAGAAAATTAGTAAAAACATTTACTATGGATTTCCAAGCCTTGCTCTCTTCTTTATTCAATTAATGTTAAAAGTATTGTCGTTTATCAACTTTCGTATTTGAGGCCCTATAAAAATCCCTTCTTTTAATTTTCCCACTGTCATTTTTGGAAACTTATTTTTAAGATATTGAAAAGCATCACTTTCGCGGTTAAGAGATTCAACAAAGTTTTTCATTATTCCAAATTTTAGATGCAAAGGTGTCACAATAATGCTCTGCTGTTGAACTAATGGTGGATGGAGTATATTTTCTGATCCTGGAGTGAAACTTTTCCCGGCTAGCCAAACTTTTCTGACGTAATGATTTTTTTTATCGCGACTATTCCAAAGACACAAAAACAACTGTATTTAGTGTAGCATTGTTGCATACCCAAAAGTATAGCAATAACTTTAAAATCTGCGCAGATCTTCCAAGAATATTTTTCATACTTTATCTTCTCAAGTACAAGCCTCAGATTTTCGTAGGTTTCTTTCAAAGAAACTGCATGACTCACAGGAATAGAATGGTATTTATTACCGTTGTGTAATAGTACTGCTTTTCAACTACTTTTCGATGAATCTATGAATAACCTCCAAGATTGTGGGTTGTGGTTAATACCGAACGCTTCAAATAGGGCATCGATGTTATTACAATAAACCAAATCGCCATCAATACTGAAAAACTTCACAAGATCACTGTGGCGTTTTCGAAAAACGGTGACTTGTGTGCCTTTTGCTAAGAGATTCCATTGCTTGAGACGTGAGCCAAGAAGTTCTGCTTGCACTTTTGATAGATGTATGTCTCTAACTAAGTCGTTTAATTCAGGCTGAGTGATTAAATGAGGTTCAGATGAGTTGGGAAGAACAGAATCCGGATCTGTGGGGTCATGGTTTTCCGTGTCATCTTCAGTTTCTTCATCCAAAGGCGCTGTAGGCATTGGATGGTGTTCGTCGTGTGGTTGTTGTATTTGAGCTGACCTGGTTTCAATATAATGATATTTCCCTTTTTTACGAGTGTTGAGCCCTGCAGTTTTATTCACACAAAAATAACAATCTTCAAGATGATTTTTCTGTTCCTTCCATAGCATTGGTGTCGCAAAAGATAAACTTGATCGACGGCCAGACAGCCAATCCCTCAAATTTTTACCACAACTCGAACATACCACGTGCGGAACTCACGGTCTATCTTGATTTCTAACTGCGTGGCCAAAGTATAGTTCTTATGCCCGACAAATTCGCGGAGTTAATTTTTCACTTTTCTCTTTTGTAGTAAAATTGCCGTACACGTAACAAAAATTATTTGGATTACTTATACAACTGCTAGGTATTATAATGATAAAATACTTAGATATTAATCGATGTAAATAAAAACAAATACCCAGAACTCAATTAAAAAGCTAAAAATTCAATTAATACAAAATACACTATTCAAACTATTTCTTAGCAATAGATTTAACACTCTACACGTTCAGTCGATTCAGATTTAATACTGTTGACAAGTTTGTTTCTGTATATCATAGTCGTTAGATATCAGCCATTGAACAAAACAAAACAAGTTCGGGGTATGCGCGGCATTAACATTCCATACATGTTTCAACAAGCACACCATGAGCATACCTCAGAAAATCGAACTAAGCCAGCCGTGAAACGTTTATGGTTGATTAATAGTCACCACGTACTTCTTGATATTACAACTCATTATCACTGGGCAAAAACCTTGTTGACCAGTGAATCATAAGCACCCACTGATGGGATGATGCCTTTATAAAAATCAACAACCAAATAGAAAATGAATGGATGGAGCAATTCACAAACCTTAAATACTCACCATGGCTTTATACAAATCTAGAATACCAAAACAAGACATGGTTCCAAAACTCAGACATATCGGGCAATGTAATAAAACAAATAAATAGAGTACTTGTGAACAGAGCTTACAACAAAACTAGACTACTGAAAGCAAAAATAGCGACAACAGACAAATGCAGATGGTGCAACAATGACGACGTACTAGAACACCAAATACTGAGCTGTACAAAATTCATTAATATTAGAAAGAAATTTAATGTTTTCAATAAAGTCAGATCTCTGCATAAATTTTTCAACTTAAGTAATGAAAATCACCTCTGGCAATTAGACAAATTCTTAGAAGAAGCGAAAACAGCCCAAAAACCATATCACTAGCCCAAAGAGGCCTTGAACGACAAACGCTGGTCGATGCTGTTATAGGAATGACCAATAAATCATCCTGAAAAAGGAAAAGAAGGAAAAAAAATAAAAAAGTAGAGTTTTTTATTAATTTTGGTAACTTATTTACAACTTCTAATCGAAAAAAAAGAGAAATGACATTTGATGTTCTTTTATCCACGTCGAATCCAAATTTCTTTACTTTTGTTATACCTGAACACTTTGCCTGATTTTCATACTGTTTTACAATGTGCTCTTCACGTGTTCTAACTATGGCTCTACTTATTATACTTATCATCTACTATCCGACTATCATTTTATTATCATTTGATTGTATCTCTACTATTATCAGTACCTCATTACCAATACTCTAACAGCACGTTTTTAAAATAAAGAGGATATATCTTCTTTACATATTGATCGAAAATTTGTTCCAAAAAGCGTTCCGAGATTTCAATGGATTCTGAGACTTTTTTTTTATATTATTTATAGAAATATCGCAAAATATTATTTCTATCTCTTATCTCTAATTAAATGCTTTCATTTTAATTCTAATAATCTTAGTCTTAATTCTATTTTATTTTGTACAATTTTCTTTTAACTTAAAATATTATGCATGGAAATTAACATTTTAGACGAAACTTCATTATAACAGATAATCGTACTTGCTCTCTTTTATTTATATTTTTTTTTGTTTCGATTTCTTCATGCCGCCTAGACAACAGGAACGTAACACAGTTGATTGCTTTTATCTAGAGGTCTGGGAAAAACTTCATTAAATCTGTGCTTGTGCAAAATTATACTTAATTCTTGATTGCTTATCTCAGACAAGGAAAATTTACAAGGAAAGTTTCCAAAAGCCTCTGCTAGCCTTACATCCAACTTATAACTATTTTTCTTATATTAACTATGGACTAAAACATACGCTAATTAGTCTAAGCAGATCCATGGCTGCGGACACTTGGCCATGATTTTAAATATCTCTGAGAGATTTGATGAAGGAGTTACGTGGTTTAATTTTCCCACAAGAAATATAAATTTAAATGAGCTCCTTTGTAAAACAAACACTTCCTTTTTATTCTGCCTCACTTACAAGACTAACTTAAACAATGAGCCGGGGCTCAATACATACTTACAAAAAATCTTAAACATTATCTTACCAACTTAAGGGTCGTTAGGACTTGATCATAAATGAATCATAGGGATTCTTACATCTCGTCTATGTTTTATTGCATGCTTATGTCTTAGCGACTCTGTTAAAAATAATGTAGAAGTGAGATTAGGACGCACAAGGTGGTATGAAAAGAAAGTATCGACTCTCTAAGGTTGAATAAAATTATTATTCGTTGACAATCTTTTCAAGAATATAATGCCAGGAAGTATTCACGTTGGAAGGACTGGAAATATGGTGTTGAGCAGAGTTGAAGAATCCCAATCAGCCTGGACCAGGAACTCGAGGTGATGATGATCGCCTACGGTCGCTGAGAATACAGGGAGAGTATCCAGGAAGCAGGAATACAGATAGTCTGGCAGCTGGTGGCTAAATGAATTAAGAAAAGAAAGAAATGTTACAGAAACTGTCTTAGTGAGACAGTCAAGTCTGATAACAGGTTGGATTGTTCTAATGAACGAACTCGCATACAAGTTTGACACCACAGCAACGCTCTTATAATCACATAGGATTATTATCTGTGTGGCATCAACTCGTATGGAGACTGTAAAAGATGATTTGCTTTGTGATTATCACGCAACTTTCCTTGTATTTATCGTGAAATAAATACGTTGTGATAATTACCTGAACTTTGTGATATGTATCAGCAAGAGGAAGGCTACCAGAACGTGGAAGCCACAAAACGATGCTTCGATCGACGATGATCTAGAGTCTCCAGGTTGGTTCAACTTAATTGAGGTGTCAAGACGGCCAGGAGATGCGCAAAGCTCAGAACACTGTTGTTTGCTACACAGCACACTAAAGCTGATTCGCACACTTGCTTCAAGCTCTTTTCGCTGTAATGCACGATCCGCTCGTAGCCAGAGTCTTGAGCAGACTCGCTCCTTCCAGACACTTCATGAGTGTGACACAAAAACTGAAGAAAGGAAAAGAAGCGACTTCGGCTCAGATTAATAACAACAACAAATAAAAAATAATAATAAAAAAAAGATGATGAATTCAACATCTGGCAAAGGGACTTGAGATTGACAAAAGGGTACGAGAAAATGCAAACATTTTAGCAACAATCGATGAAACGTTTACATTTCACACATTAACCCTCCGTCCATGTCGTGTTTTTTGGCACCTTCGGTCCATGTCGTGGGTCGTTTTTGCCCGTCGCGCTACTACACTCTCAATTATTTATGGAAAAATCTGAAAAAATTCCTGGTTAATCTTTAGACTCTACTTTTGAAGCCTGCAAAGGAAACTTTCCACTTTTTCCATATTTTATATTTTTTTTTTATCAAATATCAAAAAAAATGTGAAGATTTTTTTTTTTTTTTCATTTAAATCCAGCGTGAGTAGAAATCATCGAAAAAAGGTTTCACTAGCGGTTATTAAAAGTAAAAAGGTTGCTCTTTGAGAAAAAAAATATTGGGAAATTGTAGCATTGAACCAGATACCCTATTCATCAACGGGAACATAGACGTATTTTTGGGAGGCTAGAACGAGGTATCGAAGAGAAAAACGCTCAATGTTGAGGGATTTTTTTTTTTATTTATTTATATTACGAAGTTGAAAATAACATTGAAAAATGAAGCGACAAAATGTTTCTTCATTTACATGCAATGTGAACATAGGTTGATTCGGTGGTTTTCGCATACCGGGACGCCGCATCGACAACATTGGTTTGTTTTTTTATCATCTTTACTCGTACACAAGGAACATCGTCGTCGTTTTTCTATTTTATTCGGATATTCGACGCTGGATTCGTCATTACCTAAAATATGATGAATGCTCTGTCTTAGAGATCTCGGAATATTTGGAATTTTGCATCGACGTTCCATATGCGGTCGAACTAATTGTAAAGATAATTTTTTGAGGAAATTCATTCGTGTTAGCTTCTCGTTTCGCTGAATTAAATTATAAATGACTAACGCGTTGATACCCGATTGATCGACCATGCCGAAAAATAGTCGCATGGGCCATCGGTTCGTTATTCGCGCTACGGTATAGCTCGATATCATTTTATCGAATGTATCGACACCACCCTTTGTGCTATTATAAAATTCAATAATTTCTGGTTTTCCCGATGTACCTGCAACGCCTCTTCTATGAAGACTCGAGACCAAAAGAACGACTTTGTTTCTTTTTGGAGTAAAAGAAACTAGAGTTAGTTTTTTACCAAGGTCGTACGCGTAACGGGAAGTACCGATCGCTACTGGCCTCACAAATGAAACTGGAATCTCGCGTTTATTTTTTCTTATGGTTCCGACGACGTCTAAGCCTCGCTCATTTTTCATCAAATTACAGGCTGTAATGGTGGTAAACCAATTATCAAAAGTGATGGTACGACCGGTATGCCAGATAGGCTCCGATAAAGCTCGAAGATAATATTCGCAAACTTTTTCGCCGCGATTACACGTTACTTTACCCGTATAAGGGAGGGCATTTATCATATAGAATGTTTTTGCGTCGTTCATACACACTATTTTCAAACCGTAACGCGCTGGCTTCGATTTTATGTACACTCTCGCCGAAAACTTTCCTCGAAAGCCCAATAATTGCTCATCGATGGTTACAGTATTTGAAGGACTATAATTAATTTTGCATTGCTCGATAAACAAGTCCCATATTTCCCGAATTGGCGCTAGAGCATCTGCTTCACGTCTCTCGACGCGAGTGCTGCGATCGTCGAAACGTAGAATTGTTGAAATAAATTCGAATCGTTGCGCGCTCATTGTTGACACGAACAAATTCATACCATACTCCGTCGACCAAATTTCAGCGAGTAAAGATTCCCTCTGTGCCAAAACACCGGCGTAAAACAGAAGGCCGATGACCGCTCGTATCTCAATCACATCTACAGGACGAAACGCATAACTAGCGCGCGAATCCTCGGACATTGTTGGCAATTTCCTCTCTCGCTCTTCATTGGAATATTTAACGATTATATCCATAATGGAGTCCGTAAAAAAAAGATTCCATGACTCCAAAGGAGTGGTTACATTCATTGCTCCAGCTTTTGGAGTAGCGAAGTGCATTACCAAAGGTTCACATCGTCGACTTCGGGTTTCCGGTGGCTTCTTTGACCACTTTGTCTTGTCTTTGCCGTAAAGATATTTCCGTCCACTTCTCTGTTCATTGATGGAATCTTCTTGCTCGGGCTCCGCTTCATCGGAATCATTATTGTCACTACCGTCGACACTGCTATACTCTTCACAAGAACCGACACTACTGCACTCCTCCTCGTCTAGGACATTATCAATTTCGTCGTCCGATGCTTCACCACCAAAATAATCGATTGGCTCACGATTTCGGAGTGAATAAACCTCCTCCGCTCTTCTAACTCCTGTAGTACTCTCCTAAAATTAAATATATAAGTTAGGATTTTTTTTACGGTTTATAATGCAAAAATATGCATATTTGATGAAAAAAACAAAAAAAAACTTTACTTACGTCATCCATGTCGTGGGTCGAAAACGTCCCTTCTGATATTTGCACTGCTTGGCGTTTCGCGTATAACTGACTGCCACACCTGGGCCCGCGCGGTCACAGACCCTCAAACCTAAACTTTTTTTCAGTAACACTCAAATGGCGCCACCGTCGCCGGTGTCCGAGAAATTTCAGGTAGAAATTTTCGCCCGGACGAAAAAGACCCACGACATGGACGGAGGGTTAATGCGAACGAGCGGCTTGTGAACCTTCAAAGGTTTACGAAAAGCAATGTAGATTGTTTTTGTGTGTACAAACTTGAACGCATGTGCTGTTTGCGTTATCTCAAAGGATACAGCTTAGTGTGTTGATCCTTAACCCATTAGCGAGCAATAAATTGTGCACATGTGGCAAATTTTCCTTTACAACCCTTATTGCGATTTGAAGAAAGAAATAACTGTTTATTCAACAGACTCCTACATTTCGCCTATATTTTATTGCATGGTAATGAGTTTTAGGAATTCTTAAAGCTTAGCTTCAAGGTATTTAGCGCATTGGTTCCAAGTGGGAGCTCCATCGATTATTATTAGTTGAAGGCTCATTTCAAGGATGACGATTATATTGCGAAGACTCATGGGCGACTTTCGATTGAGTAATGGGTACGTAGACATAACAGACATAAATGCCTAAGAACTTGTGTGTGCTATTTAACCCTTTGCACTCGTATGTCGCCGTAGGAGCGGCAAGATGCGTTTTACCATTGCGCTCGTATGTCGCCATATAGTCGCCACAGTACGTTTAATCTTTGCACTTGTATGTCGCCGTATAGGCGGCATACTTATGTCTTATCATTAAGCGGGTTGGCCGGTCTGTCATCCCCCTAAGCTTATTTCTAATATTTCTAAATTGCTTTCTTAAACCTTCGTTGAGGACATGTTTATGTAAAAATAAAAGATAACATGATATTTATTTTATACTCATACATGCCATCGTAGCTGTTTATTTTATATCTGCTGATGTATATATTACAACCACTTCAGTTCACAAGTGCACCATTTTTGCGTTTTGAATATTACTGAGTTTTATAACTAACACGATTGGGTTAAGTTCGGTGTATTTTTTTCTTTATATTTCGAAAACAAAAAAGATTTGAAATGTCCAAGAAATTTTTACAAGATGAAATTGAAATTGAGTTGCAAAGTAGTGACGATGAAGTTTATATTGACGCGCCTGACAACGATAGATTGGATAGTGATAATATTAGTGAAGAAAGTGACTCTAGTAGTGGTAGTGATATTATAGTTGCTAAAAGACAGAGAATCATACCTTTACCATCAAGTTCAAGCAGCAGTGAAGACGACGAGAATATAAGACAACCTGGTAATTTTGGTCCATGGCAGGACGTTACATTCCACGATCAGGTACCAGACAGCATTCTATTTACTTCTGGGGATAAAAAGGTAAGACCACAAATACCAGATACTTGTACAAAACCCATAGATTTTTTCAAGCTCTTTTTTACCGATGAGCTAATAATTAAAATAGTGGAACAAACAAATAACTACGCTAGACATAAAATTGCACAGAAGAGGTTGTCAAAACGTTCTACATGGCATACGTGGGTACATGTTACAGTAGAAGAGTTTACCGTATTTATTGGTGTTGTCCTAAATATGGGTACGATAACCATATCTAATATCCAAGAGTATTGGTCACAACAGTTTAACGCCAAAATACCTTTTTTTAGTAGCATATTTAGAAGAGAACGATTTTTACAAATTTTTTGAATGCTACACTTACATGAAAACGATCCAAATTACCAAACTCTTAGGGCTTGAACTCAGAAAATCAGTCACTATTTAGATTATTTGGACAAACAATTCAAAGAACATTTTGTTCCATCAAGAGAAGTATCGGTAGACGAATCTGTTGTTGGATTTAAGGGTAAATTAGTTTCTTAACTTACAACCCGAACAAGCCTACGAAATGGGGGATAAGAATTTATGTAATGGTGGATGCTAACACCGGGTATGTGTATTCAATTTTGCGGAAGCTTGACATCGGAAGATTTAGTGAGACCTGATTTACCTGTAAGTACAAGGATAGTGTTACATCTTTGTCAAAAATTATTAGAAGATAACCCAGGATGCAAAGGATATCATTTTTACACCGATAGATACTATACGAGCTTGCTACTTGCACAAGAGTTGTTAAAACTAAATGTTTATCTGACAGGCACTATTCAAATCAACCGCAAATTTATACCTGATTCTGTCAAAAAACCAACATTTGCCGAAGATAATACATTCGCATGCAGATCTGGTAATTTGATGTTATTGGCATGGAAAGATAAAAGGGTCGTCACCGCACTTACTTCGTGGGATACCTCAGGAACACAGCCCATCAGCAGAAGAGTACGTGGAGGTAACTTACAAGTTGTAAATAAGCCAAATGTAGTGGTCAATTACATTAAATTTATGGGAGGTTTCGACCGCGCAGACTCTTATTCAGCGTCATACTGTTTCCTGAGTAAATCTTTGAAATGGTGGCGAAAGTTATTTTTCTGGGGACTCGAAATGTCCAGTGTCAATGCATATTTAAAAAAAAAATTCACAACGGGGCCAAAACAACAAACCAATGACCCATCTAAGGTTTGTTCGGGAATTGGTTGACGAAATGACAAAAAACTTTCGGCAGCGATCCAAAACTTCTGACAGACCATCATCTGCAGATACAGAAGAGCGGCTAAATGGTAAATTGCATATTTTACGCCAAAATGATGGGAAGAAAAAAGACTGTGCGGTATGTTCTAACCGTAAAGTACAAGGCGACAGGCGGGAAACTATGTATATTTGTGACACTTGCACCCGTAAGCCTGGACTACATCTTGGTGATTGTTTCGAACAGTACCATACACTAAAACATTAAAAAACGTAATTTATATTGTGTATAAATTTATTTAGTGATAATGGTAAGGTTACGTTTGATTTTTGTTTCTCTATTTTTAAAATTTATTATTTTTGTAAGCCATTATTTTTTATTTAGTGATTTTTAGGTTTTTTTTAGTTAATTATTTTTCATGTTATAATTGTAATAAATTATTGTGCTAAATTTGAATAAAGTTTATTTACTAAGCAATATCAGCGCATTTAAAATAAATCCCAAAGAAAAAAAAGAGCGGATTTATTTATAATTATCTTTCATATTGTAAAATCAGTCAAAATATTGCACAAACTCCAAAACTCATATGATCAATGATCAATCCCTGGTGATCACACCTATCTTACCCAAGGGCTTTGATTTCAGGAGGAACTATTTACAGGTTTGCCCGTTGAACTGCAGCTACAAGTGCTGCTCTTCTTCGGACTGTTACTGCTAAATACTTGATGGCTTCAAGTAATGCAGTTGGCTTCCCGCCGGAAGCTGGCGACCCCCCTCCCAGGAGATACTCTAATTTATAGTCTTTCGACTTCAAGCCTGCTCTGATATCATCAAAGGCAGCATATTTAAGCATCATATGCTCTGGGTCTTCAATTGCTTTTAACCCACAGCATACGCACTTATCCTTGTAAGCACTTGGTAACTTACTTTTTCTTACCAGCTCATTAGTGAACTGGAATGATCCCAATCTTATTCTTAGTAAAGCATCAGAGCCCACTTGAGAAAGATTATGATTCAGCTGCAGTTTTCTTAGTTGCCTGCCACTGTGTATTTTTAAAGATTTACTAATAGTAGATATTTTACTTTTATCCCTTTTATTAGCTCTTCCAGAAGAGTTGGTTAGTACGTTCTTCTTTAGTTCCTTAATATTTTGAACTTCTAAGGATATTCTGAACCTCTTTAACCATAAAATAAATCCCAAAGAAAAAAACATTCCGAGTAGACAGATAAGTAGATAAAATAATAGTCCGAGTACAGTGTACTCGCAAAAGGACATATCTACGAGTGCAAAGGGTTAAACGTTAGTTTGCGATTGAGTTTCAAACCAAAATAGGTAAGCTCTTCGGGCCAATCATTTGTCCTAGAAAGTTTATGGGTCTGTTTGGTAGCATGGGGGACATACGTTTTCTGCTAAAGAATATTGCCGTGGTTTTCTTGATATTGATTTTAATTTTCCATCTGTAGAAAAATCTGGTTGGGATTGTAGCCGGAGGTGTAGTGACAAATGGCGTACGCAAAAGCAGCTAACTACCAGTTTTGACCTGTGAGTATGTCTAACATGTATACATTGAAAGCTGTTAGACTCAGGCATGAATCTTGTGGAACACCAGGAGGAGCGGTTTTCATAGTAAATGTTGATCCTCGAACTTTTACCTGGTATATTCTATCTCTCAGAAAGAAGTAAATAAGTTTGAGCAGACGGTATCGAACGCTTTTTCAACTTCGATGATCAGTAGTCGCACCGACTGTTTTGTAGTTAGTGCTTTTATGTCTTTGGAAACACGTAGTGGTATTCAGACATTAGTATTCATATCCTAATCCTATTCTAATCCTGGATAGATCGATGAAATTAATGGGAGGAATTCTCGCCTTGGTTTGTTCTTCACTGCTTAGTTGTTGAACCTGATCGTAGCTGTGTGAAAGCACGGCTAGCGGAAGGAATCTGTTTGAGTTCGCAGCGGTCGATCAATTTCGTGGAAACTTGAACTGATCTCATAAGCAAGCCTTCTGCCTGCGAAGAATTCCGGGGTCTTTTCCTGTTCGGGGTGGGAGATTTAGTTGGGATTTTATTCACTTCGGAACTATACTTTCGATTTAGATTATAGACTAACTGCGTAAAACTTGAACTTGTTGATGAATAAACTTCCGATAGTAGGCATTGGGATGTAGGTCTAAATGAAATTGAAGCATTTGCTGTGATTTTTGCATTAGCAACCGTACAGTGACATGCAGTTCGCAACCACTTTATTTGATATCTGTCATATGGTCGATTTTTCTTCAGGGTTGTGTGTCCTTCTGTGATTCTAACTAAGTTATTTGCGATTCCCTTTGTAATGCTAAAATTTCGTTTCCTGTATTTTGGCTTACGCGAAAAAGTAGCAACATGCTACAAATAATAACAATAATGATAATAGCAAGAATAAAAACCATTTGTTGTGGCTCGGAGGTGAAAATTATTTACATTTAATCACAAACATATATACCTAACCAGGAACGATTTGTGATATTACTTCTCACTAGACCTCTTTAGTGTCCTTCAGGTTAAGGAGAACACTTTTTCAGCAGGAATGGATGGAAAGGAGAGGTATCACTAAAAAAGTGAGCCCTCTTTTGCTCCCTGCGTCGAAAAATGCTCGAGGATTTCCTCGGAGAAAAATCCCGCGACACACTCTTCGCTTTGACGTACCTTCGCTTTGACCACCCTTTGACGTACTTTCTCCGCCAGGATTTCTGGAGAGAGCTCGTCTATATTTTCCACAAGATATAAACGATCCCTCACCCACCTTTGCATTTGAAGAAGGTTTGGCAGGCATCACCTGCAATTTCAAGACAAAGCAAACAGCCAGAAGATTTCGTGCTTATAAGACTGAAAATATCACTGCTCAACGGGGAGCTGCTTTAGGTAGTAATTAGTATCTTCGTACTTTCGGTTAAACTACAGATTAAATACTCTCATTGGGCACTAAGTCCACCTGCCTTACGCTTCGTACAACTACCCTTTTTGCCACAGAGTCAGGAACCTCCTGCTCTCCACTCATTATTCAGCTTCTCTATCTTCTTCCCACAGGTAAATTCCTCATCATTTTTCTGCAAGGAGCACAATATCTGTCATAACCTTGGTAACTAGCACAGCCGGTTCAGAAACAGTGCGGTATACAGTTGAATCTTAACGCCATTGGGCACACATTAATCACATCCATACGATAATCAACCCAACCGCTATCCTATCCATCTGGTTAGATTCTCTATTTAGAGCTCCTGTCCAAATCTTGTAGCCAGATAACAGCACTGACTACACTGCGCTCATCATTAGGCATCTCTGGTTTGAGAAGGGTTCGCCGATTTCGGTCGTTAAACGACTGAGTGTCGATAGCTAGCTGCGGCCTTACCACCCGACGCTCAGATTTGGAGGTTGCTTACCGTCAATATCCACGTAAAAGTATTTTATCGTCTTCCTAGACTCAATGGTCACATTGCAACTGTGGCAATTCGCTTTCCAGTCATAGTGACAACCTTAATTTTTTCCACTGCTAGGCGAAAACCAACGTTTGTCATTCACTCGCTGACTCGACGCAATATCGTAACGAGTCTGAGGTTCACTGACTTCATAGTTTGTCCAGCGAGGCTACATCCTCTCAGCTGCAGCCCTTCAAACTCATTAAATATGGCATCCCGTACAATTGTGCCAAGAGTGGACCCTTACGTCATTGTGACACGTTCATTCCAACATTTTTCACCGAACCCCCAAAGTGTCGTAGACGAGCTTTGATTCTCACGATAGTGCATCAATATACGTAGACAGCTCAGCTCCAACCATTCCGACGATCAATCCACTTATTGGAGTTGTGAACTAGGTGATAGTGGTGAATTACGTGCACCAATTCTATAACTGCGCCAATCGTGAACTCGATAGATACTGGGCGATACGGATAGCTTTTCCTAGAATTTCAGGAATACACCCTACTGTAAAGAGACATGCTAAGCAACATCCCAAGGAAAATTTGTTGTACAAATCGTAGCAATTCTGCTGGCCTTTCAGATTTTGCTGGACTATTTAACTCTGTCCAGTCGGCAAAGCAGGCAGTTTTCGGGATTTTTCTCACATAAAGAGTCAGAAGGGACGGATTCTAAGGGAAGCGTACTCGAAAACCTTGTCATTTTTTCGGCCTCAAACACACAGGGCCACCAAGAACCTCCGAGCTTCCGCATGATAAGCTTATAGGCCAAGCTCCACGGTAGTAGTGAGCCCTTGCTTTCTTTTGTGTATCATATGAAGAAGGGTTCTAAAGTGAACGTATCGTCTGGAATGTTTTCCACGCATTTATTCCGGCGAAATTTTGGTGTCTTGCCAACGTTTATGATCCAAGGTGTACCCCCAGCTACCACTTCGATTCTCACAGCTCGTTTATTCCATGAGGATGGTGAAACTGAAACCCCGATTTACCAAACCTAGTATAACTTTTCGTGATGTCCGAACAGCTACTCAAAAAGAGACGTATTATTTCCTACTCAGTTTTCCAAAATCAGAAATGGCTTCTTATTAAAGAAATAGGTAAACAGTCTTTTCTCATGAAAGAAATAGGAAATGAATATGAGATCTTATGAAACAAGTAATTATAGATTGTTACCAGTTTTGGATGCAAAAAAATGGAGATTTCCCATGAACATTGTACACAAACACTCATGGCAATTGCCACATTTGTTTGCTCTCTTCTTTTATTTGCCACAAAGATAACAATATGTCCATGGGGCTACGTTCGAACCATACCTGATGTGACATTACTCCACCAGCGATCACCAACTCATAGTACTGGAAATCCATGACGGTTTTTCCCGATAACATTGCGCTCAGTCTTCCGCGCTCCAGAGGAATGCTAGGAAAGCGGATACTGGGAAGTTTGTTGAAGTGCTTATGACTTGTGGCACGATCACCGCTGACGGGAGTTATGCTGGGGAGCGGAGGAACTGCAGCAGCAGATGTGGTGAACTCAACTATGAGAATTATGACGTCTGCCTGCAAGATTGCCATGCCCCACGAAGACCCTGACACGGCAAGCCCCCAGTATACTGAGGGTCACCTGAAATTACCGAAATACGAAGGAAAAACGGACCTGTGCATGTATCTGTTCAGCAGCTTATAAATCAGCTCAAAATTTCAACGCAGAATAATCAGCAGCAGGAAGGCCAGCCGTTGAATAAACCTGGTGGACGACGTGAAAAAGGATCCATTGGGCTTGGACTACAGAATTGGAAGGCGAAAGAAACACAGAAAAGTGGACGAAATTATGTGGGCTCTTTTCCCTATCCACCCCGCGTAAGTTGGCCGTCTGCGATGATATACTGGCAGAAATTCCACTTTTTCTTGAATATGGAATTCGAGAAAGCAATACTCTCCATGAAGATAACAAAGACTTCAGGAACAGATGGAATTCCAGCTAGGGTGTTCTGGATGGTCTCTCACATTTTCCCTGACCTGCCCCTTAGCACGTCGGTTTCCCCAGGGTGCTGGAAGGTGGCAAGGCTTGTTTTTTGATTAGTAAGAGGGAAACAAATCCCTAGTCGCAAGCTGCTTACTGCCCACTATGTATGTTAGATTCGGTCAGGAAAGTTTTCGAAAAACACATCACAGAAAGACTCGTTGACGTGATTCGTGCAGTTGGAGAAGTTTTCCATGGCAGGTTGCTCCCCTGTCGATGCAATCGGAGAAGTGGTGAGTGCGGACCAACGTGCGGAAACACACAGCATTTCTAAATGACGGGTCGTCCTCCTGGTTACTCTGGATATCCGAAATGTATTTAACTACGCTAGATGGGGGGATAATCTGAACGCGCTTGATAATCGTTTTCAAGTACCAGTAGATCTAATGCGGATTGAGAGGGACTGTCTGAAGGACAGCAGCCTACTGGACGACTCGAAGGAAAGTAACTGAAAGATGATTCTCAAGGATTCTCATGATGCTCAAGGCTCCGCTCTATTTAGTATTTGTATTTGGATCTGGCACGAAGTACTACCAATCAATGGGAAGTGTGCCAAGTATCTTTCTGGATGAGGTCTATGCCATCGCTCTTAGCGCACAACTGATTAGCGCACCGGTGATTACATCGAGAATGGTTCTAGATTGTTGCAATACGCTCAACAAATTGAGTGTGGACAATAGTGTTACCCTCTACTGGGTGCCGGGGCATGCAGGTATCAATGGCAATGAACAGGCGGACCAATTGGTTAGGAAAGGTGCATCGACAACATTCATCGGTCCTGAACCCTTTAGTGCAACTGAAATGAATTTCATTCACTGGGCCCTAAAAGAAACTGAGGATAGAGAATGCAATAGGCTCTGGAATGGACTTCCAGGGCTTCGAATGTCGAAGCTTTTCCTCGACGTTTATGACGAAAAGAAGCTTCGAGCGTGCATCGAAATGAATAAAAGAAAGCTAAGGGTCCTGACTGGGATCTTCACGGGGCACTACACACTCGGATGGCATCTCATAAGGATGGGCTTGGCAGCGAATGATGAGTGCCGATTTTGTAATCTTGCGGAGGAGACACCAGTGCATCTGCTGGCACAATGCGACGCACTGTCCCGCAGGAGAAGAGACAGTTTAGGAAGTTGCTTTGCTGTCGAGGAGGAATTAGGACGCCTGAAGCTGGAGCAGATCATTGACTTTCTCAGAAAGATCGCACCAGACTCTAGACGCACGGGAAACGGGGCACAATAAACCTGTAAGAGTTGACGTGCACAATCCCTGACAGCATATCAATCAATCAATCAACTCTACATTATTGATGGATAAAAGTGGATAAAGATAAAGGATTTCTTCTTCTTTTTGATGTTCTTCGATACGTTTTGTAACTGGGCTCTCCGTTTGGCCTATATTAACTTTTGGACACGTCATCTTGTCTTTTACCGATTTCAAAATATTCTTAGGTTGTATACGCTTACTCGTTGTTAGTGTATCGATACCCGCTTTTATCATTGTTAAACATCATTTGATTGATACTTCTGAATACCTGATGCACGCTTTCCTCCTTTCATTTTTCTCTTTCTGCTTAGCAAAAAAGGATGTCAGCTAGCTTTGATATAGCTTGATTTTGGTACGATTCTAATTGATGTGGCTTGTACGTTTTGATATTGTCTGTGATCTTTGATATTGACTGTGATATTTGATATTGTCCACTAGCATTTTACTATACTTATTCTTATTTACTGTGTCACGTATGAACTATCGTTCTTCCTCGAATCTTGCCTTTGTTATTGGAATGGTAAATAATCTTTGTACTTTCTGTGATACGGTGCCAACAATGTTTTGATATTGCTGGGATAGTCCTCTGAGTTATCGAAGGTTTCCAGTTTATGCCAAATTTGAGCCCACTATCTGATTAGTGGATCATTATGTCTAGGAAAAAGAGTTGGTTGTTTGCTTCTATCTCCATCGTGAATTGAGTTTTTGTAGTGGACTCTATTGTTTTTTCGAGTGTGATTTGTGGCCTATCCTGCTTGTCCACCGCGACATTGTCATTTACCTGTCTTACTCAAATGCGGGGTGTGATTTTAGTGCATCCAGCTTATTTTCGAATGCTTCTATGAAAATTTTACTCAATAGCGGTCACAGTAGGTTCCCCATAGTTTTTCCTGAACTCGTTTTAGAAAACGTACCTCTAAAAGTGAAATGATTCTCCTTCATGCAAGGAGCTGCCAACTTGATGTAGTGTTTCACTCATCTTTTACATATCGACGTGTTATCATTCTTTAGTAGGCTGTCTTTTGAGTGCCGCATAGTTTCTTTTACAGGTATACTGGGAAAGAGAGCTCGAACGTCGGACGACACTAATATTTCGTCTTTTTCGCATTTTACCTCTATCAACTTGTCGGTTTATTCCTGGTTGTTACGAATTGATTCAACTCCCGCTTTACGAATTGATTCAAAAAGTGCCTTTTGTCGTTTTTATCGTGCTTTTCGTAGCTAAACTCATGGAACAAAATGTAGTCTCATTGATTACTCTTTCGGCACTAGTCGCTGGATGCACAGTCGTTCATGGACAGCTCAGACTAAATATGCTAATGCGGCAAGTAAGGCACTGGATGACCGCTCAAGGGTTCAGGCTGGCACTGGAAAAAACTAGAAAATAAAGGAGACTAATCCTAATGAGCGCATACACAATAGATTTGGCTGTCCTGACACTTTGAAAATGCACAGTGGAACGTCGGGAGTCGTCGAAGATGGCGGGATCTCTTTTATAGCACTTTTTTCCCGCTGGAAAAGGGATTCCCTTAATCTGAAGACCCCTCTAGGCGAAATAACAGAGGCCTTTGCGTTACAGCAGCGGGCGGATTTCTGCCTGACGAAACTCTCCAAACGATTATTGAAACATTACTTTATTCCATTTAAATATTCCACTTTATTCTTCACTATAATTTTTACCATTTAATTGTTGTAATCTTCATCGACACTCTCTTTATAAACAATTGCATTTGCGTAATAAAATCGTGTGTATTGCGTGAAATTAATAAATTAACAGATATATTTGCAATTTCGACATCATTTTGTGTAATGCGCAAGAATTTCTCAGTGAGAAGACACTCTTACGCTTTGTTTGTTAATACCTACATGGAACTAAGTTTGTAAAAATACTAAACTTCCCATTATACAAATTTACTTTCAAAAACTATTTACAGGAAAATATTGCAATGATAATAATTTTTCACAAGGAGTATATTTTGTGTTGTCTTAATTTATAATTTATGAGATTTCATTTTTTCACATTTTGTTTTTATTTTTGATGTTCTTTTTTAATTCATTCGAAGATACGCAGTACGGTTTAATTTGATTTTTGTTTCGTTTATTTTTTAGGATCGTATTGATTTTTAAGTTGCTCAAAATATGGTCAGTGAATATGAAAAAATGTTCATTTGCGATACAAACTCATCACAAACGGGGGTATCTATCGGTTTTAGTTATTTTATATACATTGTCGTCGATTTATGAATCGTTAAAAATGCTCGTACGAGCAAAATGAGTGCACATATACAAACGTGAATACTTTGTTGAACTTTTGAACTAGGTCTGTAATGGGTCCTATCTCACTATATTTTCGGTCTCTTATTCAAGTTTCATACTGAGCAGAGAAACTAGATTTTTGTTTGAGCTTCAAATCAGGGTTAAATATGCGACATCGGATTTTGTAATTTTCGCTGTATTTTTGAAAGTTACAAATAGTTTCATGTTGCAGACGAATAAAACATGGAACAATACTTTGCTTAGGTTAAATTGGTTGAACGCTTCATGGGCTAAATTCTTTAGATAGTGGTTGCTACTGACAAATTAACCATAACGTGATGTTTGCTTGTTGCTTTTCTAGTTTTAAATTTAAAGGATTACTTGTTGTGAGGTTCACATAGATAGTTAATAGTTATGTTTGCAGATTTCAAGTGTTACCTACTGTTGACAACAGCATGTTAATGAGTTTACGTTCGGTATGATACGTTTTCCATTTATCTAATCGCCTACAATGTATCTATGAATATTGAGTCTCATTTTGGCAACTGCGTTAGTATTTTAAGTTAATTTTTTTCTATGAGTATATAGTTGCTGGTTGTACGCGTTTACGTATTAATTGCTGCTTTTTGTAAAAACTATACACATAAATCAATTTCACTTTTAGGCTACATTAAAAAATCAATCAACATAAACAGTTTATGGTATCAATTTTACGTTTCCTTCCAAAACTTGAATAAACAATCACGTAAATATCACATTAAAAGTAACTTAAAGCAAAAAATCATAATAAAATAAATAAAAATTATCAAAGCAAGTCTCTTTTCAAAAGAAGATACTGTGGCAATGTCCTGACCTAAGTAATGCAGTCGAATGGGATTGGCAAGAACCCACTGGACAGCAATTGAGCAATGTTTGGGTTCTTCGAAGTGAGAATTAGGCAGAATTGTTAATTTAAATCCTAGGTAAATTGGTGAATCTTATATCATCGACCGAAAAGTGAGGGAAAGCTCAAGACACAAAGGACATGTTGAATCGCTTTTATGTTACTCATGCCTACTCATACCTAGTCACAATGCCACGTGGGCAAATCAAATTCTTGCCTCTTTGAATACTTTATTCACGATAAACTTTCCTTCGTTTGCGTTACGTCCTGGCCATAGCCGTGACC
Organism: Stratiomys singularior; assembly: GCA_954870665.1. Taxonomy (NCBI): domain Eukaryota; kingdom Metazoa; phylum Arthropoda; class Insecta; order Diptera; family Stratiomyidae; genus Stratiomys; species Stratiomys singularior. The sequence goes on from OX940881.1 coordinate 65,142,384, forward strand.
GGCTTCTGTAGGAACTTTGTGAAGGTTAGTTCAAGCTATTTGCCACGCTGACCGACGCGTAAAAGTACGCCTGTTGTTGAAGTGTCTTGGACGTTTATGGACAGTTAAATTTCACATTACTTAAATTAGAAATTTACTTGATTTCCTCACCAACAGCGTTACTTACACATGAGACTTCATTGTTCTTAACTGCAAAAGGTATCATAACGGTAGCTCCTCTTCATTTATAATTTTAGTAGACAATCGTTTCGCATACAGAGAGATGATGTTATGAAATAATAAAATAGATACAGAACTCTGGAAGCTTTTCATTGATCGTGTCCATTCTCACTAAAATTTATAAGTGAAATATAAACTATTATGCTGACTCAGCGAAGATTCATAGATTCGAAAGGTTTGGTCCAGTTTTGTAGAAATGATCTTTTCATAATTATTTCCACTTTCGTTTTCCAAACAGGAAGCTATTGATCTGACCAAAACTAACCACCTTTAAGTTCTAGATCTAGGCATTACAAATAAATTCTGCAAGTTTTTATCAATATTTGTGATTGGTTGCTTTAAAATCTGCTCCAAGAACGTCAAAACCTGAATGGATTAGTAGCTTAGTAGCAGTTGCATTGATCTTTTCTATACTAATTCTGGGCAAAAATGATAGAGCTTGTGTATTTTGATATTTATAAGGAAAAAATAGCAAATTTAACACATACATTAACATTCATTATTCAATAATAAGTTACAGTAGAATCTCGCAAATCCGACATAACTGGGGCATCTGTTCAGGCCCGAAAAAAATCGTAATTTTTCGAGAAATCCGAGAAAATTCCTATAAAATGCAAAATTCAATAGGATATGCATTGAGGGTGTCGTGTGATGTGCATTGTACGTTGGTGCAGTCTAGCAGGCAGTATGAGTAGTCTGATTGGTCTTGAGTAGTTCATTGTTCTTATGATAACGCATATCAAAAAATGGTTATCTACATTGCTCAATTCCAGTTTTTCAATCAGCGGTTGACTGATCAAAGTCATATGTTGAACTTCAAATGAACGTACAGTTTTTCACCACAAATGTTTTCGATGCCACAAGGTTGGTCAGAAGGCAGCAAATTGTCCACAAAAGGGTCCACGAGAGAATGTTGATGGTGAGACATCGTCGAAGTTTGAAGCGATGTATTGCTATTTGGGCGCTGGATGGAGCAGTCGAAAGGGTGATGCGGGTCACAGATTGTGAAGTTACGAGTCGCTGGTATTTAGACAGCGGTTGCACATTTCACATGTGTAATGATGAGAATTTATTTCTTGAATTTATTTATTGAGAAGAAGATAGCGGTGGCTAATGTTGCTCAGGCTAATATAAAGCAGAAGGAACTGCGGTGATAAAGACAACTGATGGTAAACAAACAAAATCTATACAACTGAAGGACACGTTATTAGTAAAAGACTTACGAATTTAATGTCAGTTGCGAGAATAACGGATCGTTGCTACACAGTTCAGTTTGAAAGGGATAGAGCTATAGTGCATGCAAAGGATTGAGATATCCGTTTGGTAGCCAAACGTGTTGGTGATATGTATTATGTCCATGAAAGTCCAGAGCAGATAAACATGGCAAGTGCGGGTAATCGTGTCGTAAGTCTAAAAACGTGGCACTATAGGCTCGGACATTTAAATGTGCGCGATGTGTTACAGTTGTCAAAAGATCGTTTAGCAATTGGCGTGAATATTAAGAGTGAAGATAAACTAACGTGCGATGATGATAGCAATACACTTTGCGTGGAATAATGGCTGCATTATCTTTTCCAAAAGGGTCGCAACTGAGTACAGGAATGCTAGAAACAGTGCACTCGGATGTATGGGGTCCGTCCAGGACAGAGTCGTTTAAACGCAAGAAGTATTTCGCAACATTCATAGACGATTATAGCCGATGGTGTGTGGTGTTTTTTCTACGTAACAAATGTGAAGTCTTGCAAGCATTTGGAGACTATAAAGCACGATCAGAGACATATACTGGGAAGAAAATTAAGTATTTAATGACGGATAATGGACGCAAATATTGTAGCAATGAATTTGATCAGTTCCTGCGGGAAAATGGGATACGTCGGCGACTGGCACCGTGGAATCCGACACCGTGGAATCACGGTGGCTTACACATCTCAGCAAAATGGTGTATCTGAGCGTGAGAACCGGCCTCTTGTAGAGGTGGCACGATGTTTACTAATTCAGACTGGACCTTGTCGTGCATTTTAGGCAGAAGCATTAGCAGCTTCGAACTGTCTACGAAATTGATGTCCAACTGCAAGTCTTGAAGGTCGTATGAATTATGGAATAATCGTTTACCAGACTTAAGTCACCTTAGAGTGTACGGAGCACAGACATATGTGTTACAAAAAGAACCTGGAAAAAGAAAATTTGATGGTCAAAGAAAGGGCTGTTAGTCGGCTATTCAGATGAATCAAAGGGTCTCGCGTCTATATTCCAGAGGATAAGAAAGTAGTCGTTACCAGGAATGTACACTTCTTGGAAGAAGAAACACTTAATGCGATAAAGAATGCAGGAAAAACGACGAAAGTAGAAACGCTTGAAAGCCAGGAAGAACATGAAATTGAGGTGCCATTAGAACAATCGGAAGATGATAAGGAAAGGGTTGTCATTGATTCGAGGCAGCCGGTGCCAACAATTAATGTTGCACATCCGGAAGATACTAATGTTTCAAGGTCAATATCGGCTTGAGGAGTGGGCAGACCGCGATTGATTTATTCTGGCGATCGTGGAAGTTGTATCAAACCAGATCGAATTCAGACGCTATTCCAGAATTACGAGATGAGACTGGTCGAGCACGAGCATCATCAGAGCGGCAGATAGATGATAACAATCAAACGGAGGATGATCTGGATACAGAAGTGTTTACGGATGCAGAGGATGAAGCTGTCGTTGATGCTGAGTCGACTAATTTTATTGGGGTATCATTGGAAGATGTCATGGAATCTAATGAAGCTGAAGATTGGTTAAAGGCGATGACTGAGGAGATTAGAGGTTTGATTAAAAATGATACTATGGAATTAGTCGACCGACCTAAAAACAAAAATGTGATCACCTGCCGGCCGGTATTAAGAAATAAAATCAAGTCTGATGGGGGGCTGGAACGGCGAAAAGCAAGAGTTGTTGCTTAAGGATTTGCCCAACGAAAAGGAATAGATTTCACGGAAACTTTTGCACCTTTGCACTTTTGCTTTTGGTCGCAAGTCTAAGTTCAATACGGTTGTTAATGGCTTTGGCAGCAAGGGAGGACTACCTGTTCATCAATTAGATGTAGTGGCGTATCTGAACCGAAATTTGGACAAAGAAATATATATGTAGCAACTGGAGTACATCAAAGAAATTTTATGCATAATAGTGAAAGAAAATGGTGACAATAGTGAGCTAGGGCTGAAAGCTAGAAACATGCTTGACGAGATTAACAAAGGTGACAAAGTGTGTTATTTGAAAAAGGCGTTGTATGGTCTTCGTCAAGCAGGTCGACAGGGGAATAAAAGATTGGATGAAGTGTCGAAAGGATTGGGTTTATCAGTAGCCGAAAATGATACGTGTTTTTACTTTGATCTAACCGAAGGAGAATTTACGCTGTTAGTTGTATATGTCGATGACATTTTGTATGTATCAAAAAGTGAAGAGATCCCAAGCAAAAGCTTGGGATAAAATTGTGGTCAAGAGTTAAGTTTAAGAAACAAACTGTATTTTGACTAGTCCAAAATAGCAGATCGTATTCCACTTATTCAACAAATTCCATAATGCGAAGTAATAAAAAGAAAGGTGACGGCTATAAAGATTTAAGCGCTAGTGATATTGTTTCAATGCTACAGAAACAAGATCGAAAAATGCCGTAGAAAGGGAAGGATATGATATTTAACGGACGCTAACGGACATGATGTTTATATAATGCGGATGCATTATGCCCTTTCGAAGCAGGTATGCTCCTTAACACCGAAGATTATTGATTTCATTTCAGCTCAATATAATATTATGTATATACTATAGTTTTTAAGTTACAAATAAAGATTAGTTCGCACGAATAGAATTTTTTGATGATATTATAATCTGTGTTCAGATTCATTCCAGGTTTTGGATATCGGGGTTATACTGTTTTATTTGATTCCATTATTTTGCACCCAGTATAACTCGTGTGTCCACAAAACGAATAATCTTCTTCATAAGCTTACAATGAAAGAAGTTTTTTTTCTCTAACGATGAATATGCTAAAGCTATCATTTGTGAAGTAAATTTGAGTGAATTCAATTTTTTCACTTGGATAAACATAATGTAAATTTTCTCATGGAAATCAGTTTCGCTGATTGAATATTTATGGTCGATTTTCCAAAGAAATCAAATACTCTTATATATCTAAAATACTTTTGCTTAGCTACCCAATGTAAATTTTCCCTCAGAAATCATTTTCTGCTGCCTAACATCCAACCTACAGTTCATATCGAGACTAAAGACTTTACTCATATCATTTTTCTGACTCACTAAGAAAACGTAGACTTTCCTTGTAACAGAATTAACAACAGATAGTGAGGTAGAAGAGACCAGTTAGTCTTAAGACCACACTCATAAAGTGAAGGCTCTGGATTTGTGCTAAAGTCATTTGGTTGATTCAGAAGAAAGTAAACAAGCAAAAGCACCGCGCGCAGCGATTTGTTAGCCAGGTAACACCTTTGAAGTCTCAGTGAAACTTCGTAAGAAGGGGCCTAAATTAATTTATCGTTAGTGATAGAATTTAGGCTTCGGTAGATCGTTCAAACAATGCATATCATGGCCGCGAACGCATTTTATATCTAATGATTGCGAAGGGTCCACTTTAAAGGTACGAAATGATAAATCTAAATAGCTTACCCACGCGTCATCAGACAATATGCAACGATCAATGTATTGAAATCACAAATCATGGATCCATTTGAAACGGGTGCAGAACGGCGCTGAAGATACGGAAATAACGCGAACAGTAGAGTTTTTACACAACTTCGATGGCTGGATATACGAAAAAGCTGATAGGTATGCAACAAAGTAAATCTCCAAGTACATGGATCTAGGATAAGATCAGCGTTCTTCACTTAATCGTGGGAGAAGACAAAAAGCAAGCACCCAAGCCTCCGCGAACATGTCGAACGTTTTAAGAAACAGATCCCTAGGCAATAAAAAGGAGAAGGAATCGATACTAATCATCGAATAGCATCATCCCCGTTCGCCTGTAAATTATTCAAACTGAGAGCCAGCGATATCAATGATTATAAATTTGTTGAAGTTACAATGGGTTTGTCACCTGCAAAGAGTAGGCAAAGGGTATTCGACTAAATGTATTCGTTGGTAAAACTGAGATACAAAAGCATAATTTTAATATTACCAAAGCGGGGTCTGGTTCTATGAATAAGTCATTGCTGTTTGTATTTGTCAACTAGACGACGCAAACGATGTTTTGAGACATTTGAAAGCCGTACCTGCAACAAACCTAGACACGGAATTTATTGTAACTAAGCTTAGAAAATAAGTAAAAATGCATAATAGATGTGTTTTGCGTTTCCTGTCGACTTATAAGGTGCAAATTCACGCATGGTTAAATCGAGTTAACTGGTGGTTATCCCTTTAAGCTAAACCGCTTCTCTCAAAGCGATGTAAGTCATACGGAAATAATCAGCATAATTTGATCGGAACTAGTTGCCTAGTTGCGCTCGCTACCGGTTGCGCTCGCTACTACTAGTTGCGCCCGCTACCGGCTGAACGGAAAGGACAGCTAATTCGGGGCCGTGCTCAACGTGTTAATACGCCTGCATACAGCGAATCAAATTTTCACATTTAATCATGTGCTGCATGTCTTAATTTGACAATTTTGATCACAAGTTCACATCGAGACACGGTCAACAGGAGACATTCTCAGCAAACATCCCAACGGTGTAACATATGCTGCACTTTCTTTATCTGTTTCACCACCTTGACATTTTATCTAGACTAAATGAAATTTTGAACCACAGAAGGGATTAGAGCAAAAGTTCCCAAACACAAATATAATATTTAAATAAATACTCAATAGATAACACTTTAAATGGTTTTCTACATACGTGAGAAATTAGCATCGAACATAGAGAAAAGATTTCGGGACAAAACATTTTAACAAACATTGGGGAAAGTAGATTCAACTGTTAATCATTTTGAGGGCTTTTCTCTTTTGAATATGAAGTGTCTTTTAATCAAATATGAGGATATTAAAGGCTATCAGTAAGTTTGATTTCAGTGTTAAAGTTGAGGCTTTAAGTCTCTCTTCTTTAATGCAGTCATATGCATCAAGAAGTGAGTGCTCAAAATAATTGCCAATCCAACTATCCAGTGTCCAGTTCAAGCGGAAATCATTCTTGTAACCTGACCTCACATTCGTATTCTCCCGAAAACAAATATATATTTCCAAAAATATTGAATTTGGACATTGGAAATGCAAACAAATGCTTCTTTAGAAAGGAGACTAGCTTTGATCTTGGTAAATAAACTTATCAAAAAAGCATTGCAAAATATTTAGCTGCTCTATGTTTTATGTTTTCTGATTTTTAACTCTACCATCTATTCATTCACACTGTACTATCCATATCTAATAAAATGTTATCATAAGATGGTCTCACTCTTCTAGTAGTCACTTAAAGCATTTTATGTTGAAAATTCATAAAAAATCGCATTATCGGCAAGTGTCTCTTGAGTATTTTCTTGGAAACAATAAAATCATAAGCACTGTATTGAGGCTTACAATGGAATATTCACTGACATTTACAATGTGAATGAATTGACAATGTCCTTAACGGCCACTTTGAAGTGTCTAAATTTACATACCACCTATAACTTTACAGAGAATCAAATCTACACTTGTATAAACTCTAACGTTACCCTTAATGTAAGCCTATGTATCGATATTTGTTTCATTCCAATTCTTCCCCTGCTGTTAGAGGATATCCGTTTCATATACTTTATTTGTAGTTGATGTCGCAGGCGTCGACGAAGAGTTGTTGCTATTCATATTGTTGTTCTCTATAGCCACGTTGCCGGAGATGGTCAGATTTTTCTCATTCTTTTCGAATATGCTGATATCGGCATTCAAGTTTTTCATGCTTCCTGTCGCTGTCATATTCAGACCCATCTTTTGAGGTAAATTGGATTCGCTGCCGGTCTTCTTCAGCTGCAGCACGTCGGCAGGCGGTAGAGCGATGGAGTTTTTGCTCATCTGCTGCAAGCGGGCATATTGCTCTTGAAGCATCTTCTGTTTCTTGAGGAGTTCTTGATGTCGCATTTCCAGAGCTAGTTGTCTTTGCGCATGGTCATTGCCAGATTCATTTCCACTAGAGTTGCCGCTGCCATCTTGACCGCTGCCGCTTCCGTTGCCCATTTGATCGGATTCAGAAACTGAGGGTAATCGTTGGGGCACATTTGGGCTTGTTGGACTTGCCAACGGACTGCGTGAGCTAGTTCTAGGTGGAGGTGGAGGCGGAATTCTTTTGTTTCCGACTTTCGACAACAGATCAGCATTACGTTCTGGAACTGGAGGCTTCCCTATGGGACGAGGTGGCTGCGGTGGACTTGTATCTGTATCGGAGCCACTAGGATATGAATGTAAACGACGCAAACTGCCCGTTGCTGTTGAGAAGGCTTTATTCGTTAGACTGGTAATTGGAATGCCAGCATTTACTTGAAGCAGTTGAGCTTCAGTTGCCGGGAAAAGATTAGATTGCGAGAGTTGGGTGGTAACCGTGTTGTGAAGGGTTTGAGAACTATCGTCTGATGTCGAGTCATCAGGACGTATCTGAAAAATTAAAAACTCTATACGTATATATTTCTCTACAACAGTAAACGCAAATACTTACGTCTGGTTGGGTTTGTGGTTTTGCGAAAGTTTGAAGTTCATCTAACAAAGCATCGAGTGCGTTTTCTGGTGCGACTCCCCCCCCGATAGAGACCGTCCCCAGCCTGGGACTTGGGATTGGCTGTGGATGATGAAAGTTTAAATTTGTTAGAATAATGCCATTTATTTGTTCGACACAGATATGTATGTATATATAATTCATAATAACTTGAACCGATAGAAGTTGTAACAGTAAAAATGCTTTGATGGTGGAATTTTTCAATGGTCCATGTTAAAAGACGTTGACCTATGATCTCTACAATTTATTTAGAGATTTAGGTCTCTATTGATCTTCAGCGATGAGTACAGGACAACATTTTCTTCTATATTTCTGATTTTCACCTTGATCAAGATTTGGAATTAAAGAAAGCGTTAACGAACAAAAAATCTACTGCGTCAAAATTTTTTAGAACTGAATTCGGCCAGTCTATTGATAGATGTATTTGAAATTTTTCCCTATCAGGAGCGCTAAAGTAGAATAGATAACTTCAGTATTTTTTTATATTCAGATTGCAATATATTCAATAGAAAATTTTTCAATATTTGATTCGGTTTGTCAAAATTTTTTTTGTGCAGTTGGAAAACATAACGTTAAATACCTGTAAAAGATAATGCCGAGGTTTAAAGCCCCACTTACAAATATTTGAATGATTAGATTATCAATCAACGGAACGCGTTTTAATCAGAAAAATAGATTAGAATAAATCACCCCATATGAATTGATTTCTAAACTGAAAGGTCTGGTGTCTTGCATTTTCCTCTTCCAGTTTTCCTTCTTCAAAGAGGTCTGATTTATTCTATGGCGCTACACGTCGACTTTTTCGACTAATTTGTGAGCTATTTGTGCTTGGAACAATCAAATTTTGTCGCGGTTGCTACGCTGTACACTCACTTTGAAATATTCATTTAGATACGCGTCGAGCCCTTATCATTCTCTTTAATTTTTTGAAGTTGGCGCTTGTATACCTTTAACCCGCAATCCTTTATCAAAATATGATTTAAATATTTAAATTACTTACACTTGCGCTCAAAAAAAGCCGAGCATGACGATTTTTGCGTTTCAGTGTTTCTCTGTTGTTTACCGATAAGGAACGTTATCTGATAGGACTTGTTAAGTTGGTTTGGTTTTTATCCACAAAAAGGGCTAGATTGCAATTGATTCGTTCAGATCGTTCAGTGAAGATAGTGAATGTGTAGCGGAAACGATGGTGTTTACGGAAAAGCAGAAAATTGATTTGATTGTCTATAAAAAGCAAAATCTGTCGCATCTTGCTGTATCTAACAAAATCAAGTGCAACGAGTCATCAGTGAGAAAATTTTGGGCAAAATATTTGAGAACAGGATGTTTATTGCATGAATCCAGGCGTCCAAGGAAAACCAACGAACGTGAAGACCGACACATAGTACGAATATTTTTGTACAACCATTTAAAAACTACCACTGAAATTGCTGCAAAGTTAAGGGAAGTTCATAACGTCGAATTAACACCTCAACAGTAAAGCGACGTCTGATAGACAAGAATTTGAATGCCAGACGAGCAGCGAAAAAACCTCTTCATACAGCGAATATCCGTTCTGCCCGGCTAAAATGGTGTAAAGGGAGGAAAATTGGTCAGGAAATAATTGGCCTAGTGTTGTTTTCTCTTATGAAAGTAGAATCAATCTGATCGGTTCGGACTCAGATGTCATGGTGGTCCTAGGAGAATTAAAAGTTACAGTGATGAATGTGTCCAGCTTTATTGTTAAGCATTCACCGTATTTTATGGTTGTTGGTTTTTATGTCCAACTATTAAGCATTCACCGCATGTTATGGTATGGGGAGCGATGTTGGACAAATCATATTCTTCGAAAGCACTGTGAACTCAGTAGCGTACATGAACATCAATTAAAAGGGCGCTTTACCTACCATCGCAGCGTTAACAGAGCACATGGAGACAGTGATATTTCAAGACGATTCGAACCGTGCCATCGATCGAAAATGGTAAGAAAAGCGTAGACGTTTTCTTAAACAAACCATTTATTTCAATTTTTTAAATGAGATTTGTTTAATTAATGTTTTTCTTTTCAATAAGTCTTCAAATGTAAAAATGTTTTGACTTGAATGATTGAATTCCTACCATGACCAGCAAATAGCCCCGACCTCTATTTCATTGATAACGTTTGGGGCATAAGGAAGCGAACAATACGTATCCACAAACCCAACGACATGTGGAAATTGAGGCAAATGATTGAGGACACATGAAAACTGTATGAGAGCATGCCTTCACAAGTATAGAGTGTTGTAAAGGCACACGGAAGTCACACACGTTACTTACACATATTTTAAACTTGCAGATAATAAGTACTGTAAGATAATTATGGAAAAAACTAAATAAATTTAAAAATAATTGATTATCTAATATAACGGTGTTCCCTACTTTTCAGCATTAATGCACGAGTACAATATGCTGAGTGGCTCTAAAATAAGTATCTTGCTCAAATAAAATTGTTTGAACTACTGAAAATGAGTGATTCCACTTCATTTGAACAGCATTATGACTAATATCAACATTTGAGTTAATAATATATTACATTTTTGACGAAGAATATGATGAAGTAAAAGAAAATTGAATTTGGCATTTTTGAGCGCAAGTGTATTCTGTATACTTAACCTTTTTCTACGGGAAGGCATAAAATAATTAGCCGTGATGATGCCCAAAAAATCTTTGCCGAAAGACCGAATCCAATCAATTTACGAGCAATATTTTTGGGACAGTTAACGGTAAGAATATCTCCGTGCAAACTAATAGGTCATACGAGTATTGTGCCATCTGGCAAAAAGAAGGATAACCAAAATCAATTATCAAATGTATAAGATAGTCAAAAGAAGAATAGAGTTTGTACGACGTCAAGTATGTAGAAGACCATCAAGTCAATAAAGAGTCGAGGTTATCCAACAAGCGCCGATTTTTTTTTTAATTTATCAGTTGTCAAACTCGTTTTTACTCAAAATGGAATTACTCGATGTTTTGTTAAAAGCCCAGAAACAAAATCGAAAATCGGAGCTATTTCGGTTCGTGATGGCGGGACAAGATATATCTGGTGTATCGGAGCAATCGAGAGGTTAAGGTCATTATATCCAGATATGCTTAAAAATTATCTGAGAGATGGAATAGCTGTGGAAGGACCCGTCAGCGATTTATCGAAAAGAATTTAACGTGGCAACCATATAACGACGTATGTATCAAGGTGTCAGTGATCAATTCCATGAAGTTAATAACAATGGGAATCCATGAATCCTTGTTTATGTGAGCTTGTTTATGCTGCTGAAGTTTGTATGCGTTTGGCTGGACTACAAATTAGCGCGGTCTATCAGTAATGTGGCTGAGGATGCTATTGCTCCAAATATGGAAAATGCACTTCAATAAGTGAGCCAAGGTGTTTGTCGTGCGGAAAAACTTTGGCATACTTCGCTGAGAGTAAATCAACTACATTAAGCTATAAGCAGGCACGGAAGTAGAGTATTAACGTAAGACACGAGGTATTTCCGTCTTTAATTAGTGTAAGAAGAGCGAAAACGGGTCGCTATCCACCTGAACAAAACGTTTTTGTAAATGAAGAACGTCCTGAAATCAAGCTTTTAGCGGTTTTAGACAAAACTGTTGAGCTTTCGGTCACAGCACAGCAAGATGATCTTGCCAATTTGCTTCCGGTACCTGTGATGGAATTTCTGGTCATAGTACATATAAACAAAAATAAAAATTTGATAAAAGTGATGAATTTTCGTTAGCTTTTTCATTCGTTCCTCTACAATTACGGGATAGGAGTGACAATATTCTTTGGAAAAATTCTCGTCCGTCATCTACAACGCATTGTCGACCAATCAAGTTTTTGTACACCAAAGTAACTAAAGTGGTCATCAAAACTAAAACAAACAAAGTCCTAGAAGAGATTAAAAGTGTATTGCCGACTTTCTGCGAAGTTATGGGGAATAAATTTTCCATTGAACACAAGATAATTTTTACAACGGTCGATTTAGAAATATGTGGTGCTGTTACTGAAACTTCATTCTCACAGAAATGTTTCATTCATGGAGCAACCCTAAAAATGATGAACGATTTAAATAAAGATTTTGTTGCCGAGAAACGTAATCTTGGGTTTGGCATATCTTCTTTACAAGCGTGATTATGTTCTTTTGAATGTTTGGTACATATTAGTCATGTTAAAATATGGCATCGGAAAGATGGATACTGATAAAGCCAACGTTAAGCAACGTTTAGTGATGATTCAAAATCGTTTCAAAGCTGATCTGGGTTTAATAAAAGATAAACCAAAACCAGGATACGGTTGCTCAAATGACGGAAATACCACTCGTAGATTTGTCGAAAAATCCGAGCTAAGCGCTAATATTACAGGAATGAATGTGATACTAGCAAAAAAAATATTGCATAATACTGCGTACTTTATCGTCTAGTTATGATATTAGTTTTGAGAAATTTTCTGTTTTCGTCCTAGAGACTAGAAAACTTTATTTAGAGCTCTATTCATGGTATGATATGCCTGCTACGGTTCACAAAACGCTTGCGCAGAGCACTGATATAATAAAACCAGCCCTTTTACCTATAGGACAGCTTTCTGAGGAAGAAAGCTCGAAATAAGGACTGTAAAAGATTCCGTGAACGGATTCCTTGAAAGCGTTCAGGTGAAGCCACGAATAGAGATTTGCTCAATATGTTATTGATAACTTCTGATTATGTAATTAACAACCTCCGCGATGGACCAAGAAAAAACGAAAGAATATAATCGATTTAATATTACCAGGTAATCCATGGCAACAAAACGCTGTTTTTGTTTCTAGTTTTTTTCACGTCGAACTCTACTGATCACAACTATTCAATGGAAAATAAATCTAATAGTGATGATGATGAGGACTGACAGTTAAATTTCTAAGAAAAAATTAGTGGTTTTTTATTATCACGTAAATAATTTACTAGTTTTTAAGATCTTCAATGTAAAAATATTGTTCTACCATGATTTTCATCAAAAGACCAAAGTTCCGTAATCACATGAACTAAAAAATTTCATCCATTACCAACCTTATCTAGATCATTTTAAACAAAATTACTTAAAAAAATGTTGTTCAGCTATCTTGTACTACACGAACTACAATGCGATGGATCAAATGAGCCACTTATGCTGGTCATACTCATGTGGAAGTGCATAAAAAGCAAGATCGAAAACTGCTTCCCAGGATTCAACAGGGTGATGATGGTTATCCCTGCAAATACATTAGCCCTGTAGAAGCAACGTGTAATCCAGCGCGTATACCAGCAGTCGAGCTTGTGAGTACCAGCAGCCCACTTTGATTGAATTCCGCCCAAATCGATGCCGGAGAAGACCTAGGGTCAGGTGATTGCAGCCAATAGAAAATATGTTTGCGCGGACAAATTTGGAGCTCACGGACTGCGTAGTTGGAAAACATCAGTTTTTCAATTGGTTTTTCAAATTCAAATAATTCAAACGTAGATCCAAATCAAATCAACAATAACTAACCAGAACGAAGTGAAATTGCCGGCCTCGAAGTTGAAACTGGGTGGTCTCGAAATAGATAGTTTCAAAATTATCAAGGAAGTTGAAGAGTATATGAAAGTCAAGCTAATGGAATAACTTTTTCAATTCAAACTTAAGTACTTCTAAAGATCTTAAATTGTTAAGATCTTTTCTTGTCACGTTTTGTTACGATCAAAGTGAACTTGTTGATGTGGAGATTTTAATTGTGATTTTTTTGCGTTCAGGATGACCGACAAACCCAACTATTTACGTTTAAAATCAACCAAATTAAGGACCTCTTTCGGCCTCAATTATCTCAAAAGAATTCATTGTTCTATGAATCTGGTTTGTTACTATCTGTTACTAATTCGTGGGTTTTTCATCGAAACTAATTGAAAGCGCCATATATTGGCTACGATTCGTTGTAATTTTTTATATAATATTTTAATGTTATGTTTTGATCCAAAAGCATTGAGCCTCGAGCCTACTTGACGTTCGCACATATCGAGGAACCAATTTTGATCATCACTATTGGACTTGTCAAACTTGCCGCATGTCAAAGGCGTATTCAACGAAGACCAGCCTTCTACAAAAAACCGTAATCGAAGGTTGTAAACGGTGTCTGTTGTCAAAAGTTTCAACGATGACCCTCGACAACCAGCCAGCTCCCATCCTATCAGATAACCCGGTGAAAACAAGCAACGAGCTTTGAGTAGAAATGAAAGCGGCAATAAAAACCGTGGCAGATTAGACGATCGGACATGCAGTCCGGCGCAAAAGAAATAATTGGTTCGTTGATGAATGCTAGGATGCGTTAGATAAATAGAATCAGGCGTTAGATAAATAGAATCAGAAAATACAAAAAAACTATTTAGGCAGGGAAACCAGGACGACGAGAAAGGAGTACGAGAATTTCAGAAGAGTAGCGTAGCGAATAAAATAATAATAAATCGAATAAAATAAAATAAATAAAAATAAAGAGTAGCAAATAAAATAATTAGAATTAAGAATAAAAAATAACAATTTAGGAACATCAATGTAAGTTTAGCGGGCAACAACATAAGACAAGCATACAAAGTAAAAACCTTGAAAACCAAGACCACACTCTGCCGTGATGACATTGACAATATCAATGCTGATGAAAAGAGGATTAAAGAAAGATAAGCTTCATATTACAAGAAACTCCATGTCTCTCGGCACAGTTCTACAACATTAGCATATATAAATATAGATATTGCTGGAGCATCCATCGTAGGGTCAACTCTGAATGAAGTCTGTTCGGTCATCAAGGCCCGACGGACAAATGAAGCGCCGGGCATCGATGACATTCCACAGCAGCTCATTAAATATGATGGCAGCAGTGTTCAGAAAGCCATCTAGAAAATCATCCAGCAAATCTGGCAAGAAGAACATATGCTAAACGAGTACAGCTAATCAATTATATTCCCTGTCCACAAAAAGGTGACAAGCTACAGTGCGAAAATTAGAGAGGCATATCACTTCTTTGTACGGCGTGGAAAATATTTTCGTTTATCTATCGATAACTTCCCAGGTTCGCATCAGTAACCAACTCATCGACGCCTTTGACAAAAATACCGGGATAAAGCAGGGATGGCCCCTTGAGTTGGCCCCTTTGTTATTCAATTTGGCTCTGTAAAACAAAGCTATCTGTCGATGCACGGGGCACACTATTATAATTATACATTAATATTTTGTCACGGTCTCTTATAAACGTCAAACAACTTTTAATGAAACTTGACAACGAAGCGAAACTAGTAGGGCTACAAATAAGAAGAAAACAAAGCTCATGACGCAGCCGAGAAGAAATATCTCAACTATAAATGTTGGCGAGTTCAGTATCGAAAATGTGGAAGAATTTGTGTATCTAGATGCCAAAATAACGATAACTGCTATTGAAAGAGGCGAAATACGCCGATACGCTCGCAAGTAAAACCTTTCATTCATTTTTGCCGATTATGAAAACTAGCTGCAAACACAGGAAAACAAAGCGCCAAGTATACAAAGCTGTAATAAGACCTTTGCTATTCAATGGATGTGAACCAAGGACCTAAACCCAAGCATTCGCAAATATATTGAACGTATATTGAACGACGGGTCCTGAGGCGGATAATTCGAGCAAAGCTAGAGGTTGACCAATTCTTCCATACAACCATCAGCTGTATGAAATTTGACGAGCCGGTGGTCTCAACGATGTGAATCGCATAGACAAACAACGGATACCCAAAAAGGTATTCGTTGAGAGAACTGAAGAGAGACCAGCCGGGAAACCGAGGGAACGCTAGCATTACCATGTTGATGAAGACAGTTCATCGCTGCTCGGATTTCAAATTAGAGGACGCGGTTGATGGACCGAGACAGTTGGAGGCGCTTGTTACTGGAAGCGAAAGCCGAAGCGGAGCTATAGTGCTAAGAAGAAGAAAAACATAATCAAATGTTATTCCAAGACGTTTTTCTTCTCTAAAATAGACTTCAAGATCTATTCTTGAACAATTTAAAGCAGCGAATCCCAGATTTCAATTACATTTATCACGTGTTTCAAGCTTAACGCCTGAGCAACCCATACATCGAGGTTCTCTTGTTGCCAACCGCCTTGTGGTCAATGCCTGGCTCCATAGGATTTGTAGATATTACTGATATGTATATATGCTGGCATTTTTTTATCAAAGATTTTATCTGCCTTTTCTGTGATTGGAGGATCAGAACGAGGATTGTCTTGAACATTACGCAGCGGGTTTTGACATAGCAACTTCCCTGTAAGTACACACGTCTTTTCACAAGCATCCATTTCGAAAACTATTCCCATTGATAAACAATCAATCTCCAAAACCACTAAATGGATCCTTTCACCTCCCTACCCAAAAAAAAAATCTTCAAAACCACTAAACGGATGTTATGTTTAATACGTTTAAATTAACTTTCTCTTCCTTTCTTTTCTTCCATAAATTGCTTTACAACAGTGGTGTCATTGCGATCCGTGTTTCCTGTGTTATTTGTAAATGATGCAATCACTCGAAAAATGTTGCGAAAATTTTCCTGCATTCAATTTTATCTTCAAAGTATAATTATTGAATTATATGAATAATTATATTGAATAAAAAGTTTTTTTTACTTTGTTGTAATCACATGTGAAGGGTACGTGAATATGAGGGTTCATCGACGTTGTTTTTTGTTTCTTTCAAATTTAGTTTTTTCTATAGTAGGATGTTTTTCAAAAAGGACTATTAAAATGGTCTTCTCCAAAAATGTATCTAGCAGTCGTTTTCTAAAATATTCAGCTGATTAAATATTCACCAATATCTGAAAGGTGTCTAGGAAGCCATGAAAAAAGGAGCTGATTATATTGTAATTGAATTGAATTGCATTGCATTGCATTGCAATTGATTGCATTGTAAAAAAGGAGCTGATTGCATTGTAAAATGGTAAAGAAGTTGCTCATTGCCACTGCTAACATAAACAACGCGCTCATTGTTACGCTTTTAACGACAAACTGCCATTCTTCCAAGAAGGACCACCATGTAATTGTCGACAAAATGCTTCGCGAAAGTGCCACTTGAAATGCGACGTAGTGTGCAAATGGAATTAAATCTTTTAAGAGAGAAAGCGCACTGCGATCTATAATACAACAACAGAAGTAAACGTATGTAAAAAGGCTTGTACGGTAATTCACGGAATTACCAAAAAGAAAGTAGAATATCTACAAGCTAACCTTTAAAATAACTGGTATGTCTCCAACCGCTTTAGGAGGAAAACCTATTCGATGGTTAGGAATTTGACAAAAGACCATATAAATTAATTCATCTAAACATCATCATTTGCCGGGAAAAAATCTGAAAATGAAATAAAACTTTCCATTTTCAAGCCAAGTTTGTTTTCAAGTTTGAGCACAATGATTCTGTGAAATTTCTTACGGAACTTACAGATGTATCTTTAATATTGTATTTAACATAGCTTTCGTCTACCCACGAACTGATACTTGTAGTACGTGTGATCAATTGGAAGTTAAACTCAATGTAGTCGAATCTGAAATTAAAGATTCATCCCACTCCACACGACAGTGAACTGCGCCTAGTTATCCGGTGGGTATACCTTTTTGAAAGGAAGAATATGACGACTTACAGGACCTCAAAAGATTTTGTATATCTAAAGCCCAAGATTTTTTCCTAAATTTAAGCTATAAAATTTCGTGAACAGGTTTTCATTTCGAACGTACATCTATAAATTGTTTTTTCTCACATTTTTTCCACTAAGTAGACTAGCAAAAGACGCTCAGAGGCTCAGAGACAAACTTGGAATTCGCTTCTTCTTCCAATATTTTCTTAGAAAGTAATTATAATTGAAATCGTTTGATTTTGTTATGATTGCTTCAAATGAAAAAAAAAGGATATTTTTAGTTAAATTATAGATGTAGGTTTTATAAAATGTAAAAAAAGTGTTAATCAAACTAATTTTCTGCTTTTAATTTAACCGACAATATTTCATTTGTGGTTTTCTTTACTTATGTCGTTGGGTCCATTTTATTCGTATATCCTTCATATATTCTGATTCTAATTTTAATGTTACTCTCATTTTTGGGGTATTTGAAATTTGACAGATCTGTGTGTTAGTATGGATAATAGCAATATAAAATTTTTAAAATAAATGAGAAATGTGTTGAAAGGGTTTAGTTTTTACGAAACGAAACAAGTGGTCAGTTTATGAAAATAAGTACGAAGAGGTTTTAATTGTTCTCGGTCTTTGAAATATCATTTATTCATTTATAGCTGAAGGGATGCCGCTTCCGAACTAAGAGCAAGCCTGATTGATTTCAATAACTTAAATAACATTTTCTTATTATCATATACCACCCATTACCAGTTAACATTCTGAGTACCTATAATGAAATAAAGGCACATTTTGAAATTTACTTACCCTGTTGTTAAAGAACATTTTAGCATATATAAAGTGGTTTGTGTTATAATGAAAATTCCACCATCAATTTAAGATCCTAACATAAAAAGAAACCTATAAAATTCAAGCTCATGCTGAAGTCACAACTTAACAATGAATTAACGTTAAAAAGCATTTTACTAAGAAGCTGTTCCTTAATTAAGAGTGGTTTTGTATCCAACTTTTCTATTCACATACATTTAGCAGAAATTTTGAAACAACAAAGGTGCGTGTAGACAATGCTTTTAAACAGATTCATTCGCCCTTATAGTAAGGTAAGAAGTAAGCCCTAAGCATACACTAGCTCATTGCCAAAAAACAGCTAAGCCAACAAGCCAGAATACAGCTAAAAAATAACAAAATGCCTTAAATATTTGTGTCTACTTTTACTAGTAACGATTTTACGTTTAATCTATTCATTTACAGACTTTGTACGCAACTTTGCCTTTTCTATATCATATTTTATTTTCCTTTTTCCTTTTTGTTTTTTTGTTCATATTGTAGAAGCATTTCCAATGTACCTTACTATAAGGGTTCGAGAAAAACCAAAACGAAAGGAACAGTAAAACATACTTGAAAATGATAGGAAATCAAAAGAGAATTTCTGAATGAACGTAGCATTTGTATAATAGTATAAGAGTCATTGGAAAAATACATTTAGAACGAACAGTGAGACATTTATTATGAAAAGATTGCTAATATTTTCTATACAAAAGAGGATGTGCTACTTGATGAAATTTTTTATGAATTTAATACTAAGTTCAATGAATCTTAAAATGAGATAAATGAAGAAGTCAAATGTTGAGAAAAAGGAAATAAGAAGAATTTTGAGATTTCAGCTAGACTATCGCCATCGAATGAAATCTTTAATGGATATTACAAGCATAGTATATTACACTAAAGACCTTAGTCATTAAAATGAAAGTGATTTATTTTAAATTAATTTCATTGGCCAGATACCACTTAGAAAAATTAATTGCATTAGAAGAGTGATAAAATACGCCCGAATGGGATAAATTTTCAAACAAAAACATCTGAAAGACTGTAAGAATTTATTTCTCAATCCAACATATGAGCAAGAGTAGGTAAAACCGATGTAAGAACAGAAAATGTTAACAATTTTATGTATCATTAAATTTGCGTACACTATTTTGGCAACCACGCATTATATCAGTCGGATAAGTCGTTCAAGCGTCACTTTCAACTTTTATAATCTTTCTTTATATCAACTCTTTACTTTATCAAGTTTACTTTATAAAGTTGGCTGCCTTTTGAATCGTGAGCAATCTTTTAAATTTAATTCGTAATTGTGTCTTAATTTACCATTTGCAATGATGCTGCTTTGTATGGAACTTTATTTTCTTTAAGCATCGGCCATTCTCACGCGCTTTACAATCCTTTAAGGGTCTAACAAGGCCACACCAGGGGTCTCGGCAATTAGTCGACTAATGGCCAATCATGGGGGACCAAGCCCAACAAAAACGCGTCTGCTAATGAGTGCAGTGCAATCTACGCTTCTTTATGGAGCAGAGATATGGAGTGAAGCTCTCAACAAGGAACTGCACCGAAAACGGCTGGCACAGGTGCAAAGACGAAGAGCACTGCGGATTGCATCAGCATACCGTACAGTCTCTGAGCCAGCGGTGTTGGTCATTGCAGGGAAGATATCAATCGCTCTCCTTGCTAGAGAGCGCAATAGAGTCTACCTCCGAAGGCACGAGGGCAATAAAGAAAAAGTTGCTCGCGATGAAAGACGTCGCACTCTCGACGAATGACAACAATCATGGGAACGTGAGGTTAAAAGGAAGATGGACCGCGCGGCTTATCAAAGACTTGAGATCGTGGCTCAGTCGAACGCATGGTGAGAATGACTTCTACCTGACCCAGCTACTGAGTTGTTTTCTGTTTTACATTTGTTGTTTTACACGGTTGTTTTCAGTCTTACCTGCACAAGATAGGTAAGTCACGGTCTCCAGATTGCATATTCTGCATCGGTGTGAAGGATGACGCCTGTCAAACTTTCTTCTCATGCAGAATATGGGACAAAGAGCGCGGTGATCTTATCGAAAAAGTGGGAGAGCTCCATCCAGATACCATAATCGAAGAGATGCTGAAATCATTTGACAAATGGAATCAAGTGGCACATTACGCTCGGGTAATTTTAGCCACGAAAAAAGGCATACTTGATCGGCTGGTGGCGTCGAGGGTGGAGGGTTTCCTTCTCTAGCAATCCTCCTCCTCATTTCCATCCAACTGGAGAAGGAATCCCTGTAACTCAAAGGCGTCAAATTGGGAGGCCTAGTCCGAAGTAATATGTCAAACGGTTCCAGGCTAGGCGCTCCGGTTGAGAGTCGGTAGTCCAGTAGGTCCACTGGGAGTCCGACACTCAGGGCGTCAATAGCCTTCACCTCCCTACCCAAAAAAGGGTCTAGATCTCTTAATTTACTTCGAATGCTGTTGTTGAGCTATTTTATGGTCTTTAGCGATTTCACAAGAACTGACATTGCTGTGTCTCGGTCCTAAGGAACAAGGAGTTTTGTAGACATTTTTCATGGATTTGTGGCAACACAAAATTGCCCAGTTTCACCGATAACGATGGTTTCACCTGCTCTAAAGGAAAATTGCGCAAAAGCGTTTTGAAACTAACACAAACTCATCGTGCAATCATGTTTTCCCCAAATAATGTCAGAATTTTATGTACCCCAATCAGGTTCTGAAGCTCTGATGGCTCTGAGGGGCTCTTTAATCTGATAATCCCTTATCTGTTTCAAAGAGTCTAAGCGTCCGTTTTGATTGTTGGCGCCAACTTAGAGAGTGAAATGAATCTTGTCGCTCATGAGGATACGTTCCTAATTTGTGTCAACTATTCCGTTAAACTTCTTTGCGTAATCCAAGAAACTTAGATTATCGGTTTCCAATAACCTTTGAGTCAATTGTATCTTGGATGGAAATAAGTGGAAATCGACCTTAAAACCATTCACATAGTGTTTTCATGGATATTTTACTCCTAAGCTTGGCGTCGATAAAAATGTTTGGTTTCGGAAAAACAAATTATCGTTACAAATCAAATAATGAAAAAAAAATCGAAAAAAATCGCGGTTATATATAGCGCGTCCCGTAAAACTCTACCGGTTATGTGGCAACTATCAAAAGCATATACGCATGCAAACAAACAATTGAAGTTTGTTTTTTTGTTGATACACACTAAACCTTTCAAGTTTGGTTCCCCACTAGGACTTACATTAATTGTTTTTAGGATGCATTATGGGGCTCCTTAGCTATTTTGAGCTAAAGATTGTATGAAGTACTTTTTATTAGTGACGGGCATATGCTAAGAACTGGCAAAAGGATCACATTACTCCGGAAACAAGGCATGCGTCGGGTCAGTTGAAATTTTTTATTGTGTCAATTGGAAACAGCACGGAGCATATTGGTTCACAGTTACTTTCTAGTACGTATATAAATATCTATCTCCGGGCTTATATATTTTACGTCTTATTTGACTCATATTTTATTCTGAATCCTTACAGACATACATGATCATTTAGGCAATTTTTCACTGCACAATACATATTGATACAATCAAGCATCCGAGTCCCATGATGAGGTGACCTCATTTACGTTCCTGCATCAACCGAAAAAGGAGGTAAAAATGTTAATTTTCTAATATGTTAACAGCTCTATTACTTGTCTAATACCAACAGCTCGTACTGATATGGGAAAAACTTATCTTCGAATTCTTCTATGCAACATTTCCGCTTCACCCAAGAGGCATTCAATCATTCAGCATATAGGTACCAACGATCCATCCATTCACTGACATCATCAGGGTCCATGTGTTATTGCAATCCATGGGTTATTGACAAAATCGCTGAAGTAAAGCGAAGTTTAACAGAATCCCAAAATTCGAACTTGCTCTCTTATAGATTCGAATTTCAAGTGACGCATAAGTGGTACTATCAATATTTTCATCCTCGCTGACATGACGCGTCCAAAAAATCTGCCTTAGTCGACCTTGTGTGAATCTTCAGTACGTCTTCATTGTCGTTATCTAGCGTTAATTCATGTGGATATAGACAAATTGCTCAGTCATATTTGCAAATCCCTGAGTCAAATGAGAGGAGCATTACGTAACAAGGGATGCCATTTAGACGACGTATTGTTTATAAAGTAGAACAAGCAATTTTCTGGTATATTTTTCAAAAATAACGAATAAAATTCATTTTTTGAATTGAGTAAATGTCGAAATGAAAAAGGAAAATGAAATGTTCAGAAAAGGATGAGAAAGTCTCACTTAAAAAGCTGTGAAGGAAACAATCGAGACCCTGCAACGAGACGGTTCTACCAGTACAATAACGAAGTGGATTCCTTTAACCTTACTATTACTATATACTAGATAATATTTCGAGAAGAATTGACGAGATGGCAGGTGATGTCATAAACAAGCCACAAAAGTCGCTAAGAATAAATGAGTTCACAATGCAGTTTAATAAATTAACCGCGGAAAATAACGAAACTATTTTATAAGTGTACGTGCGGTCTATAAATGATAGTAAAAAAATACCGGGAAAAATGTTGCTTGCTAGAAGTTAAGATGCTGAAGAAGGACTTACACCGAAAGTGGTTGGTACAGGTGCAGAGGCGAGGAACGTGATGAATTCAAAACGCATGCAAGTGTCCGATGTTGGTCATCGCATACTCATCGGTTTCTTTGCTAAAATGCGGAGAAATCCCATAGAAGAGAAAATAATAGAAAATCTGTCACCAGGAAAAGAGACAACACTCTCTCAGTGATTGGCAAAAATGAAGCTCTTAGCCCTTGAGCGAGCATGGAAGTTTCTGGCCTTAGCTACACAAGATTGATAAGTCACGGTTTTTCTAGTATATCTTTTGCATAGGCGAGATGGAAGACGCGTGTCATACATTTTATGTTTGCAAAAGATGGGGCAAGCAGCGTGGTAACATATTCAGCGAAATTGGACAGCTCTTCTATAAATCTGTGGGCAAGGAACTTCTTACAACAATAATATAATTCTTACCTCCAATAATTTGGGGGCACTTGTAGCAAAGGAACACGAGCCCTAGCCCGGAGTAATGTGTCAAACAGTATCTGGCTTATCCTAGACACTCAAGGCGTAATAGCTTTCATCTCCCTACCACGAAAAAAGATATTAAAGATAAAAGAAAGATTGTAGATTTGCAGGCAAAATCTTCCTTCGTAACAATTTTCCTTATGCGGGCCACAGGCGGCGCAACCCGCTATGACAGGTCGTTATCAAAGAGTAATAACAAAATAGAGAGGCTGTCTTTGTGTATACGACTTACAGCTATTCCAATGTACGTCTCCATTCGTGAAATCGAGAAGTATGGAACATGATTCCGGAGATTTTAACGAAAGTTGGAAATTTCATCAATTTCAATTTTTGAGCCCCAAGTCATGCTCAGAATTAAAGATGCAATTCCTGAACGCCATTTTCAACGATCTGATATTGCGTTTGATAGTGGACATGAAAATAAGATTTCAAGGCGTGTTTGATTTACGAATCCTTGATTGTTTTTTGGATCCGATTTCGTTCGAATCAGTATAAGAGCTCGGTTTGTGCTCATGGACTGATTTGATGGATCTCATACACAATTGTGAGGCGAACCTTGTGTTTTAATTAATTGACAGTCGGGAACAAGTGAGACGGGTTCAAGATAAAAGAGTCCTGTCAAAATCTTTGGCATAACGTTCGTCGCTGCTTTTCATTCCTCCAACGTATTTAGTTGAAAAGTGGGTGACGGAATTAAATCATTGATTGGGCATCTACAAAAAAGGTGACTTAGTTTTGAACCTGGCATAAATCACACCAAATAATGCATGCTTAACAGAAGTCCTAGCTATGCAGGACCGATCGCATAAATTATTGCTAGTGCTGTAACCTTTTATTACAAAATTCATTCTTTTAATATTTTTTCTGTTGTTTTGTTTATTTATCCTTTCTTATCCTTGTATTGGTGGTTGGTCTGTATAACGAATTTTAAAAAATTAATAAAGAAATATACCAAATTTAAACCGTGACTGTTCAGTTTTTTATAAATGTAGAAAAACCACTGAGATGAGCCTATATTTTGTAAGCTCTCAAAGGGGCGATGAATCAATTAATTTTGAGAATCCTTTGGATTGTCCGCTCAACCTGGTCACCCCCGTCAGAGTTTGTCGGGTTTAGTAAGAGTTGATGCTGCAAGTTCCTTATTTAGACTATACAACTGATGAATTTTAAAGTTGATACAATTTCCCAAAACCAAATGATATTAAAAAACTTGAATCTGACAAAACAGAAATAGGTTAAAACATTTCTCAGAATATCCAGAACAGAAAGTCATAACATCATATTACTATTAACCTTTTAACCAGCGGTATACAACGTGAAAAAAACTCCTTACGCATACAACGTGGGGTTAGATTTACGCCATAAAATATTGTTTCTGTTTTTTAATTGTTTCTATTGTTTCTCCAGCTAATGTAAAATTCAAAAAATACATTTGGTTGTGGTTTCGGCAAATCATTTGACGCATTTTAAAAGTTTTGGGGTTAAAATAACCCCACGTTAATAACCGAAGGATAAGTTTCAAGATTTCAACTTTTGACTGTTTTCTAATTGAGTTTTGCAGAGATCACGTTGTGAAAAACAAAGTCATAATTATCGACTATAATGCAGCACAAATAGGACCTTAACGTCGAAACCAAATCGGTTCCTGCCATACCATGTCCCTCCTCACCAGGTGATGCCGACTACCAATGTGATGTCCGCTTCCACTAAGTCTTCTTCCCATATCTCTTAAGACCTTAAGACTCTTCCTTAAGACTCTTGTTCGCACGCTTTTCTAAGTTTTATATGCGATATCTGGTTTCTTACGACTCATCGCAGGAACAAATCTTCACTTGTTCCCTGCTTTACTAGTTCAGAGGATCTGCTTAGTATTTTAACAATTAATTTTTCGAATTGAGGCTTTAACAAGTTCAATGAGTGCATTGAACATTAGAGTGAGAGAACATTATTTACCCCTTAAACACTCTAAAATTAATTTGAACTAACCATTTTTTTCGATGTCCTATCAATTCGAAGTCCGGCATATGAACAATCATTCTCAGTGTCAAGATTATAGTCAGCTGGAGTGAAATTATGTGCGAATTGTGTCTTGCTCCTTTTGCCTTTTGCTCCAGTTGTCGGCGTACGCTATTGATTGTGTGAGCCAGAATTGAAACGTGCTAGTGTTAGTTAATAATTTCCCTATGACCGACCCCAGAGCAATGATAAATAGCACCAAGACTTAAGCATTTCTTCGTAATATTTTTGATGAAAGTTAACAGAGAAACGCTCTCTACATTATTGTCTTGAAACATAATAAAAGGGGATGTCTTAAAAATATCGAGCCTATCTTTATGTCTCGACGCCACAATGTTCGAGCGTCCCCATCGGTTATAATCGGCCATCGGCCATAAACAACTCTTCAGAAGCTCCTTTGATGTCGTAAGTTTTCCCGAGACGCCTTAGTTAGCAGACATCGTGTGGCTATTAACATTGACTTTTTCGTGTTTGTCGGATTTTTTATTGGAAATTAAAAATTACAGAAAGGATAGATGAGCGAATTCGCATCAAGTTTTCCTTTGCAATCTTGGCAAGACTATCTGTGAAACAATTGATATGATGAATAAGAAACAAGGCAACAATAAAAGAGCGGTACAAATGGTCAAAAAATAGAGATTCTACATTGTATGATTGATTATAATAGTGTTGTGCACTGGAATATGTCTGGAGAGATCCAAAGATCCCTAGGTCAAACAATACATCAAAAAGCCAAATGATCCCTTGGTCAAACGATACTATGAAGTTTTTAAAGAATTGCGTGATATAGTATGAAGGAAACAATTAAACGCATTGTTATTTAAGCGGTGATGGGCTGCTTCACTACTACATTGCAACCGTGCATTCACTTAATCTTTTGCAGCAATAATAGCGGCGTTCAACTCTGTTCGAAGGCAAAGAGACGGTTGAAACTAAAGCAGCGAATGCACTGAAACTAATTCCGAAAACTGCCTTCTAGTGCTGCTCCAGGAAGGGGAAGTATCACTGCAAGCATATGGCACAATCAAATGGGGGCTACTTTGAAGGATGTCACTCACCGGACGATACTTTTTCACACCAGTGCGGCGATAAGAATACCGACTCGATACTAAACTTACAACTTATTGTAAACACCATGTATCCATCTTTATCTTTTTAATTTTCCTGTCCGACATTTTCGTATCCGACATTGGCATAATTCCGACACTGCAATAAGTTAGTAGATGCAGTTGCATGTCTGTAAGAGTGAGGTTTCAAGTTTTACATTGTATAAAACTTTCTATCTTTCAATCTTTGCCGTGGTTTCCCTCACGAATTAAAGTTCTTACAGCGGTTTTCAAGCATGATTATTTTCAGCATTCCATGTAGAAGCTGTCAGATATGATTATGACCCTTTCTGACCTTTCCAACCTCACCCGTATTTCTTTAATGTTCGAACTCTTGCTTTGCTGATATCTGCAGGACAAAGTCTTTCTTCAGGACCAAGTCAAAAACAAAGTTGGGATGTTATTTTAATTAAGTCTAATTTTTTATTTTTGTGAATCAAATAAAAATAATATTGTAAACAAGCAACTTTGAAAGAGTCAAGTCACTTGCATAATAAATTCTTACATATAGATACAATTAATTATATTCAACCCATTCTTGGCATGAATCGAAACTAATGAAAGATAAATTGTTGCTTTTTCCAAATAAAGAAATTTCGTAAGGATCTTAGATGTGCAATACTATAACTTGTAAGTATAAGTGCAAATGAGTACGAAGATTTTTGTATCACATAATGGCGAAAGTCTCCATTATTAGAAACGAATTTTGATAAAATAAATTTAATAGAAAAATGAATAATGAGAAAATTAGAGCCACAAAACAATAAAATTTAGTTTCTTTTGGACGATATTAAAAAATATATTTGTTGTTATTATTACTCAGTGATAGCCTCTTTGAAGTTTGAACTCCATCGCCAGTTGAACTACAAAAAGAAAATTACACGAGAAAAATAGTTTTCGGCTTTTTTCCT
The DNA here is from genome assembly GCA_954870665.1 of Stratiomys singularior. NCBI lineage: Eukaryota > Metazoa > Arthropoda > Insecta > Diptera > Stratiomyidae > Stratiomys > Stratiomys singularior. The sequence goes on from OX940881.1 coordinate 65,169,909, forward strand.
TTTAATTATTTTTAAGGCTTTTATTTAATGATTGATTCTTTGTTTCTAAGCACAAGCGGGGCATTTAGTTAGATGTTATTGGATTTATTTTAACAACTGATTTCAGGTAACTAAAACGAGAAATAATAGTCAGTTTAGTTTGAAGGAGGGAGTTTTAGAGTTTTAGATAGCAGGGTTACATATTGTCGAAATTAAAAGAATTAGCATCCGATTTATTTTAATCATTTTGCAATCAATAAATTTGAATCTTGATGTGAAATAGCATTTCGTTCGAGTACGAATAAAGACACTCCTCTTGAAATTCCAGCATCCCGTTTAGGGTCCATAGATGTTTCGAGATTGGTTAGGAAAAGCAGTTAAAAATTGCGCTTATCAAATTCAATTAAAGCCAGCAATGAAAATGAGCAAGATTTTGTTTGCTGAGAATATGGCTCGTAAGTTGATCATTGGTAGGAGCAGGAGGATATTTTAAAAATTGTTTGTTTGATTGAATATTATTCAAGATCCATTCATGGTTGCAAAATGAGTTTGGTGAATTACGCAATATCTCTAGTTAATATGAATCTGACTAAATTAGTCCATACAATAATTTTATTATTTAAATTTTAGGTTTCCTGATTTAGTACAAAAATGGTCAGTATGTTCAGCTAAATGTTATTTGCTAGAAACTAAATTAGACACCTATGAAAATCAATGAAATTAAGTGCAAAAAATTATTAACATTGAAAAGACCCTTAAACACATTGGAAATGTAGTTCTGTAGATCAAATAGGAAATTTTAATTATTTTTTTTAATTGTCGCAAACATGTTGTTGATTGTCATAATATACAATACAATTAGAATATAATTTGGTTATTTTTAGATGATAAAAATGAATACACGATCCTTTAATGAGATCGATGATTACTAATCAATGCTTTCAGATAAAGTTACATAATGGCAAATGCAATGAGTGAATGAATGGATGACTATGATTTATCACTAACTCTAACTTCTGCAAAATTTCAACTTGAGTTAAGCACCAATTAGCAACTTAAGCAAAGATATGTGAATTATTAAAATTTTTCGTCAATTTACGAAGCGTTCAATCGAATTACAAAGTTATTATAGAAAAACTCAAAAAATGGTATGGTCTTGTTGAGGAAGGACTTATATACAGAAGAATGCTCGTTTTATTTGAATGATACAAGAAGAATGTTTGTGTTATTCTTGCTTCAACATGAGATTTCGTTGGCAGGCTGACGTGCATACTGTTGAGAAAATTTTAGAGATATGTATTCATTACAAGCTACTTTATTTTATCTCGGGAAGAAGTGAATCCATCATCTAAAACTTCTTTTTTCTCAATAAAATATCCAACCATATTTATTTTTATAAGAAGGAAATAATTCTAAAGGAGCTGAAGATTGCTTTTGAAATGGGTAATGGAAAGTCAGGCGGACGGACATAAAGGAAATTGCAAAAAAAGAGTATCAGGACTAACTTCGTTGCTCTAATATATAGCGTTGGCGTTGCTTCGTATTGTACTCACAATGCGAAGTAAATTGAAAAACGTACATGTTATGAAAACAACTTTTCTTTGAAAATTGTCGATGTCTCAAGAAAATACTTAAAAACAAAATAAAAAACATAAAACAGAAATAATAATAAAGTTTTCAAAAATAAAGGGAAACGAGCCCAGAACTGTAGAAAATTTAAAGAGTGTTGAAAGGAAAGTGTGGAAAGAACAATTCGCATAAAAATTGGTATAACACCAGGATAATGCGAGTAAAGGCTGTAATTTGACCTAAAGGAGGATCAACCAATTAATAATAGTTTGCTCAATTTTCCATAGGGCCAAAAGACTTCCCTAACATAGAATAATGTATACTGATCGAAAGTTTTACAAAGTAAAAACGATTGGAAGTAACACAGATTTAAAATTTAGAGAACATTATATTATCTTTTTAAATATCATCAAATTACCCAGAAGAGTATAAAGATGTCTTTGCATTCGAGTCAGGGAAAGCGAAAAACATCAACTAAGTGAGAACATTGAGTTCCTGGATGAAGAGGTGTAAAACCTTTTGGTACCGAACGACGATACGTACGACGGTACCAAAAACGACAGACGATACGACGGTACCCAAAGGTTTAACGTGGAAAATAACTTAAAAAGGTTTTAAAAATTTTAAAGGTTCAAAATAACTGCATAAAATGTTAAAATGGTTCATATTCGATGCAACAAAAATAAAAAAATGGTCATTTTGCTGAGAAAAAATGCCATGGGTCTGTGTCAGAGCGATACAGAAGATACGGGACACGAGATGTCCCTCGGCTATCCGTCCATAAGGGATAATTTGTATGGACTGTAATCGCAATCTGAACGATGTTTGTGATAGTTATCAGAAAACTCAAGCGGCCCCCGTGCATCGACAGGGTGAGCCTAAAACTAAAGCCTTAAGCCTTTTTCAGTCTTTCTTGATCCATCTAACGTGCAGTCAGTGTTCCAAAGTCGTCAACGTCTTCATAGAACCACAATTAGCGGTGAAAAATTTTGTCAGTTTTGTTGCTACGATTTTGGAAAAATTATACCCTGTATGAACATAGATGATGGAGAATTAGTGCGACTTGTTGACGAGTTAGATATAGCTGAAGAACATATTTCCAGTGATGGCCAATTATTTGCGCCAAGTCGTCGGTGTAAACGCAGGATATATAACGACAGTGAATCTAGCCAAGAATCGAAGGATGAAGTTGACGAGAGAGACAGTGATGAATCTCTCACGAATTTCAGGGAAATATATGTGGATAACGATAGCGAACATATCCGGCCCTAAAAATATGCCACCGAACGTATCAAAACCAATAGAATATTTCAATTTATATTACGCACCAATACATTACGCAAACATGTCCAAAGTTGATAATTGAAACAAATCGGTACGCCCTGCAGTCTTGCGAAAATGTTGAACCAGCGAATAGATCCACAACACTGATCTGGAAGAAAACGACAATCAAAGAGTTGAGAGCTTTCATAGCCGTTTCATTTGAAATGGGAATAACCCGTAGGCCAACATTTTTTAGTTACTGGTCAGGAAATCATCGATAGATCCCATGGTTCGGCCAAATTTTTAGCCGGGATGGATTCCAGTTTGTAAAGTTTCCAGTTTTTTTCATACTGTGGACAATAGCACATTACCGGCACGAGATAACAATGAATACGACCCGACAGCAAAGTTTGAGTTTGTTGTTGCTCATGCAAAAAGGACATTCAAATTTCATTATTTGCCAAGTCAGCACTTGAGCGTGGATGAATCATCAGTAGGCACCAAATGCATATCAGCACGGACCCAGTATTTGCCAAATAAGTAGCACCACAAAAAGGAGCATAACATTTTGGATGCTAATCGACGCGAGACTCACACTACTGTTTGTCGGGGAGCCAAGGACCAACGCGACCAGAGAGAAATAAAGGAAAAAGGTCTCGCTCAAGCAGTAGCAGATAAATTACTCAGTATGAGAAACTACCGTATGAAAGGGTACCACGTAACTGTCGACAATTTTTTTACCAGCAATTTGTTTACCTTAGCAGGATCTCTGTATGGGAAGAATAAATTTTTATCCGGAACCAAACGCAATAACAGAAAACAAATTCTCTCGCAGTTTAAACGAAAATTGAAAATAGATGAATAAAAATACCAAAGAAATCGGGAAATTCTTCTATTAGCGTACAGAGAAAAGAAGTCACGGAAGAAATATGTACCACTGGTATGAACGTGTGGAACAGCCGCAAATAAAACGAGTTTAATTCGAAGACGGAATCAGGAAATGGAAGTTGTAGAACCAGCGCTCGTCCACGACTATAAAAAATTTGTGGGAGGCATAGATGTCTCAGATATGACGATCTTCTCATATTTGAACGAGAGGAGGACGGTAAAATATTGGAAAAAAGTGGTATTTTCCATTTCCGCTCGCATGGCTTTGAATGCATACATATTATACCAACACAATACAAAAGGAAAGGTTATGACTCGACTCAATTTTATAACCAGTCGATCTCAACTGAATGGAAAAACATATGAATCCAGAAAGTTCATTGAGTCACACATCGAGAAATTCAACTGTCCCAGGTATCCGTACTTTCTGGTAGAAGGCAAAAAGTTTGCGTCGTTTTTAGTAGAGAGGATGGTGGGCCTGTGCGAAGATCGCGCACAATTTGCAATCATTGCTATAAAGGGCTGCATGGTGTATGCATTAGTAAGCATCAATGGTAATAAATGGCTTGTATAACTAAAAATAAGGAAATATTCAATATTTTTAAGTGGCCAAAGAACTAACTATAGATATTTATAACACCACCTATATTTTTTGTGACCTATTACGAGCTGCACGATCTCCGTGTGTAGTAGATCTGTCTGACGCTTGTCGTGCATCACAGCGTTGCCTTTTCGCTATTTTTTGCTATCCGACATCAACTGTTTGATGAAACCAATTAAATGAAAGAGATTTCAGATTTCAACAAAATCAATGACCTCTTACAAAAAAAAATGGATTCGAGACGCAATTTCGTCGCCTGTGACGTTGCGCTGTGCAAAATGGTTTCGGTAGTTCGAAAAAGAATATTGTTTTAAACTTAATAATATTTTATATTATTAAGTATATAATAAAATTTTATAACATAACGTTAACAGAAAATACAACCAAAAAGTTATTAAAAGAGAAGTAAATTTAAAGGGGTAGGAATGATCTCATTGTAACAATGTTTTTGAACAAGAAACTAGATTTCAAGTAGATTGAAATATTCATTCAATCTCATAGTCGCGTTGATAAAATCAATGATTGACTAGAACATAGGCAGAGAGCTAAGAGGGAACACGAATTAAAATATTTCAAATATTTTCTCAACAGCATACTTAATATTCGATGAAGTTTTTATAATTATAGTGATATGATGAATGCTTTCTGTGGTTTTCATTTAACGGATTAATTTGCACGATCAATTTTATAAATTTTCAATGAACTATTTGCAGCCGACATTTAAAAGGCATGTGTTATCTATGTTTCAAATGCGAGTGTTTGTTTCAAGAATAATGTGCACCTAAACTGTATTCAACGTGGAACGGCTGCATTCGAAATGGAATAGATTAGATCTATCTAATGTACTTGTGAAATGATATGTATGAAATAACATGAAATGAAAAAAGGACAATAGATATGAAAAATTATAGAACTATAAGAGAATGCGCCAATTATCTATTAGAACATAAGAGTTCATAATAACTAACATAAGACAGTATTAACAGTTCCAGAAATTACAGTTTGTAGGAACGTAACTGCAAAATGCTGCCAATTGCAAATCAAATTAATTCAACAGTACAAAGAGCTTCGATTTTGCTCTACGTAATTACAAAATCAACAAATACTCTGGGATTCAAAATCAATAATTAACTAGAAAACCTCAAAATTATTACCGTGTGACAAGGACATAACTAAGCAATTTTATTTCATTTCTAACGAAAGAAAAATTTAAAATATAAGGTCGTTAGATCTTAAAAATTATCTCGCAAAATTTTTTAACAGCTTGGAAAAAAAAACTACACGGTAACAATGTTTTCATTTTTTTTTTCAAAGATTCGAAAATTTCATATGATTAAAATATGGTTTGGATTAAACGCAAAATTTTGTAAAGCCTACAAATATTTGTTTGTTTTTTTCTCAAATAAGAAAAGAATTAAAATTCAATCAACTTATATAAATACACACGAGAAATTTAAATAACTCATCCTTGAATTCGAAAGAATTGAAATAAGGTGCAAACTAAATAACTTACTTTGTTTGCTGATGATATTTCGCTTGATCGTGGTGGGTCTTCACTGATTGGTTCTACAGCAGGCAATCGTTGTTCTTGGACACTTGCTAGCCTAAAATACAATTAACGGTTTTATATTTAAACTGCTTTAAATATGTCTTACAATTATTGTACGTGCAGCAAATCTGTAAGACAAAACCTTTACGTATTAAGTGTAGGGAAATTTTAAATAATTAATCCACCAGACTTGCTTTAAATAGTTGAATAGTAGAAGTAATTAATATGTCATACAATTTCCAATTTTTCAATTTAATATACCATTTTATACTTTCGCAAATTAGTGCCACGTCGATAAAAATTACGATGCCATTCAAATAGGGTCCTGTACAAAAATCAATTGTAAAATTTGTATATTTTAAAAGGATGTAGTTTATCTCCTACCAAGAATACTCCTTGCACCTGGCTTCGATCAGACTACTCTCATTTACTTCCTTTGTTACAAAGATCTTTCCAAGCCTTAACATCTAAGAAAACTCATTGTTTAGATGTACTGTTTAGTTGAGTCATTGTCCTGCCCCTTATATAAAAAGTATTGTGAGCTCTCCGGCAAATTAACAGTGTACAAATCTGCATGACTTTTTGGCAAAGCTAGTTGGCCAATATGCAACTATCAGATAAACCTCCAACTCCAATATAAATTAAGAATGTAGATATAGGCTGCTAACATACTTGACTATATTTCTAGCATACTGTACAATTTGAAGAGCGAACTAAGACTCGACCTTGTCTTTTGTTAAATCAACCTATCTTAGACATTTGTCAATGACGTTAAAAGCGAAAACCACACCTTTACAAAATTTCGATATTGAAAATTTCAAACAGCACTAATTCTTAGAACTGCTGTCATAATATCTCAGTAGATATAGTAGCCAACGTCTACGAACTTCTGACGTAGGTGAGGGCATTCATCAAACACGTGATGGAGGTAAAAGTCGTACACATTCGAAACTATGTGTTCGAATATCAATGCCAGGATGCGTTGAAGAGAAAAAATCAAGCGTACTTCAATTGAATTAAAAGAAATTCCCGAAAAATCCACTAAAATATCCAACGAATAGCGCATAAAATAATCAGATGTGAAAAATCTAAAGGGAATGAAGAAAAATCAAAAACCATTCATGAAATGAGCAATAGCACCCAGCATAAGTTTATAGTGGAAAGCTGTGACAGATAAAAGCTCAAGGCCTGTGAACTACATCTGTGAACACACTTGGATCAAGGAGAATTGGGTAAACTTGGTAAGAAACGTGGACAGCTAGATTTATGCTCCTCCATAAATATCCTTGAAATCGCAGACTGTGCAGATGGAATGACTCATCTAATGACTTCTAAAATTTATATGGTGTAAGAATAGAAAACATTGACAATTTAGTATACGCTAGCGTACAAATCAAGAAAGAGGACAACGACTAACCCGAAAAATCGAATAATACAGCTGGCTCATCAGATGTTCTCCTTTTTTTCCATTTATCAAGCCAAAAAAACGAAAATTGTGAAACTTTAGAAGCTGTGATCCTCTTGCATTTGCAGTCAATAAATCAGCAGCAGATACCTACAAAGGTTTCCGTCGATTAATAGGAGTTACGAAGACCAGTGCCAAAATCCAGGAAGTGATCGTTAAATTTAAGAGTATGAGGAGAATTGACGAGGATGCTCAATCGTTACGCAAATTTTCCAAGTGAAAGAATAGTCAATAAACAGAGACATTTTCTGGCGTCATATATGGGTGGCAAAGATCCGAGAGGGGCTGCTATGAGCAGCGAATAATGAAAGGCATCGGAAAGGATGGAAGAGACGATGAAAATAAGATCCGCCGTAGAAAGTCAACCATATTTGTGTTTATAATGAATCAATGAATATTTTTTATTCGTGGTTACACGAATCATAGACAAACGAGGACCTGATGGTACGGCTCAGCGTAATTTAACAACAGTTCATTGCTAAAAGTTATCTATACAATTAGTGGAAACTTCTCATAGATAAAGAAATATAAAATTGAACAACGTTTTCATGATGATTCTAATCATACTATCTCTTAATAAACACGTTGATTCGAGGTGGTAAAATATTCGCTGTATTAAAAATGTTGTATTAAATGTTTAATTATGTTGTATTAAAAGTTGTCGCTGCTGTCTCAATGATTCGTTCAGTGCTTCATTGAAGATCTTATTTGAAATTACCAAAACGCTCGAAACCGTCTTAAAAAGATTTTGCGTCTTAAACCAAGAACAACCAGATTAAATCCTACAGCACTTGCTTTCCGGTAAATCATCTCAGTTATGTGTTAATCTAACTCGTACCTTTTCAGTGTCACTAGGGTGCCGGTTAACTTTTTACATCGACGCAAAGCCGATTCCAAACGGTCAGGCTCATCTTTCAGGAACTTTTCTTCTCTCACTACTTTTTCCATTTCATTGGCTAAAATATTACGCAATCCTTGCTGAAGGCCGGGGAATTTCATTTTTAACTCAGCCACAGTTTTACTACAAATAACAGAATATGAAAAATTGAATTGTTGTGAATAATATCATTTCACTTACCTTGCACGACTCAAAACTAGAGCCATATCCTCGACAGCAGCCATATTGACTCTTGTTCGTCGATTTATTACTTCCCCTCGTAGACCTTCCACAGATGTTTCCAAATCACCAAGATCCTTTTCAAGTCGAATAACTTCCTGCTTGTAAAGCTCCTCCTCGCGTGACAGCCTCACTTTTTCCTGATCTCCTTGGCCCCAATAGCTACCACTGCTAGCCAGCAAAGTGGCACGAATTCGCATGAAGGTATCTTTGATGTCTTCTCGAACAGCTACAGCTTGAGCTTGTGAAAGTCTTCTTAGCGTGCGCACTTCCATTCTCAGATCCTTTGCTTTTTTCTGCAAGCCCCGTAAATGATTGTAGACTTCAGGTGCCAGAGCGATGTCAGGACGATAATTCGGGTGAGTTGATGCGAGAGCAATCGGCTTAGGTGGTGGTGGCGGTTTGAGACGATCGCGTTCTAAAATAGTTAAAGTTGTTTGTGAAGTGTTTAGCAGATTTCACATTTGAAAGGAGTCGTTTTAGAGCAGCAGAGTTTGGCTTCAGAGCGAAATTATAAATGGAAATTATTTAGCATCTATGATAGTTCATGGTATGAGTTTAATCTGATTCTGGTGGTATATGCTTGCTCTAAAACACCCGTTAAAATGATACTATTCTAATCAAATGATAAAATCGGCATAAGGAATCATGTTAGTGGGATAAAACAGCTGATAATTAATAAAGCTTAAAACCTTCAAATATCCTTTACCTTGAGATGAAGTTCGCGGAAGCGTTGATGACTTTATCGCTGGTTTTGGTGGTTTTGTGTCGGCTGAGTTTGCATTTTTATATCAAACGAAATGAAAATTATAGTTTTACGATAGTAGAAGAGAAAACGTGATTGATAGCGGTTTTATTTCATGTGTTTGTTTCGGAAGTTTGTGTTGCAAGGTAAAATAAAGAAAAAAAACTCATTTTGTACACACGCATACAAATATCTGATTTTAAATTTCTGATGCAATCTTTTATTTACAAACAAAAGCCTAAAAACCACGAATTTCTACGCAATATTGGGGGTGTGTGTAATCGAATTTTAACATTATCAATTTATATGTGAGTGCTCTCAATTTATACGGGTTGGAAATAAAACAAAAACTTCTGGGCGATTAAAGTCGGGAAAATTTATTTATCGACGTTTGTATTTCGAACATAAAAACTACATCTATTGAGGTATAAACTAAATACATTGATTTCTGTTTATTTTTGCGTATTATTTAGGTGTTATGCTACGTTTTATCGTTACAATACTGATCAAAATGAGTGCAGCTGGGTTTTGTGGCTAGGAAATTTTAGCTGATTTAAGCGTAATGAAAGATGCATTTATGCAGTTTATCTAACGTTCCGATATAATCAAAGTAATTTGTAGGCTTAAATTTAGGAGAACTGAAAATCATTGTATGGCTATAGAAATAACATGGTGAATAGAATAAATTATATGAAACGGTAAATTGAAGCAACACGAGATGCGTAAATGAGATCGTAATCATACGAAAGGTTGCAAAGCTTTTATAGCACTGAGATTTAGCATAAGCGGAATATGTTAACCTGTGGGTCCTTGCATGGCAGTAGAGAACCTGTTATACTTGCTTATATGAAAGAAACTTGGTGACTCGAGAGCGAAACCCGATAGTAATACATTATGGAAATATTTTCGGAGTATCAGTAAACGATTTATGGACTATAATTTTATACTTGAATCGACACATATTTTATCTAGCCCAAAAGTATCGAACTTTTTATAAATCACTTCACTTTGAGCACGAACATATACAAGCATATGCAGACAAATGGATAATCAAAATGCAATATCATACTCATTTAAAAGAATAAAAATTATGAGCAGAGAAAAACTCAAAACACAAATGCATAAGCAAGATGAAACGATTAGTTGTAAACTTCCGAAATTATCGATATACTGACGACTTGTTAATAGTTACAGATCAAACAGGATAAACTCTGTTTCTGGTTAAAAAATGCACATACACATATCAGACTGTAAGCACCGTATAAAAATGATGTTTGATTTTATGAAATCGATGACTATTTTTATCAAAGTTTGATTTCAGTTGCTATTTGTATAACTTGCTAACAAAGCTTCTTTCTTTTCTAGTTACCTATAATAATGTGCACATCACAGCTTGTTTAAATAATAGTTTCGTGTGTTTTGATATAGACAAATAAAGATGCCTTTATTTGTACATATCAAACATTTTCGTTAGTGCACCGATACATATTTTCACTTGTTGGAAAAGAATAAGTGTGTATTGAGAAGTCATTTTGACCACTGTGTCAATATCTGGACCAGTTGCAAGTTAGAACAGACCAAAGGACATTCCTCGTCTTTCTATTTGCTCTGAATATAAAGTGAAAACACAAAATAATGCATGTCAAGCTTGCGAAGCAGATACCGTATCAGCATCATTATGGTATAAAAGATAGTGAAAAAAGTTGGGCTCTAAAGCCCTCCCGTGGAAGATTTTGCCAAGGGCATTGTTACAAACGTTTTTGTCCACGGCGGAATTTCTTACCAGAAAAAAAACCTCCAGCTGCATACAAAGCAAAACTGAGCCTTGTGAGCCCGAGCCTATACGAATTAATAATAAAAGCGGTGGCATGCTCTGGGTAAGAAGCATTGTCCTTAAAAATACTAAAATCTTTTGAAAAGGGAGCCTCTGAAGACAATCATCGAAACGGGATGGAAATCGTGAGGAAAAGAAGACCAATGGCGAATCAGATGCAAAAATTAACTATAGGAATTAATTGAACTACCAGAAGCCTTCAAGATAATAAAGCTGCAGAAACGTCATTGGGCTGTTCATTTGCAGCATATTGACGGCTTTTTCATACTTTTCGATTTTCGAAGTATTTGAAGGGAGGACCAGACGACGAAAATTAGTAGACAAATTTCGATATGGCTGGACAGATTCCATTGAAGAAGGCAAGACACCACTTTTCGAATTCTAAAATCGAAGTATGCGATCAAAATATCGTGAAAGTTGGAGCGGAGACACCTTGAGGTTAATATTTTGACATTAAACATCTAGATGATCTATGGAAGTTAACGGAAACGGGATCATTGATTTTTAAAGTTACTATCCTCTGATTGAAATCGGTCGTTACAAGGATACAAAGTGAATCAAGCTTTGAAGTTTGATCAGAAAACGGATTTCAGAAAAAGGATCAGGAAAAAGGATCAGAAAAAGTAATTATTCATCAGACTGCACTATTCAAAGAATTGTTAATAGATATGCTGAAAGTATACCGGTTTCAGGAACCCTTAAGTTAGTATACGCCCTTAGCTTCAATTTACAAGGAAATATCGCTATGGTAAGTGAATGTGTAGTTGATATCAATTTATTGTTCAATAATTGATTAAGATATTATGACAGGTTTTAATATTAAGAATAATAATCGGACTTTCTGATGCTTTTATATGATACATTTTGTGTACAGATTTGGTATTGAAACCTTTTAAGATTAAATTGACATTTATCAAAGTAAGCCGATTATCATATCTCACTGTTGTTAAATTTTTATCAATAATATTTGACTTAGTCGTTTTATGTTCATTCATAGGATTTCTCAGATCAGTAATATTTTCGGATTTTCTTAAGATTTTTTAAGTTCGGAGACTTCGTAAATTGACAGAACTGAGAGGAAGTGGTGACAAAGTTTTCATGACCAAAACTTGAGAATGTCATTCCTACTAAAATTTGAAAGGAGCCGAATGGCTATATGTTCCATATAGTCAAGTAAAAGATTGATTCATTCCACAGTTGTTTTACCGTAAAAATTATTTAAAAATGGGGGAAAGCAACAAGTAATAAGCCAAAATAATGTTATTTGATAAATTTGGCTGATTTCGACAGGGTCTAACATAAGGTGTTCAAGGTGTATGGTTATCTTGCGTTAGTCAACGGCTTTCTATTTATGATAAACACGTATATGATTCTGTTATCACCTTTTAGGATATGCATTTATACCATGAAATAAGTTGAGATGGTTATTTCTGATTTTATTTAGGCGAAGAAAATTATATACTTAAAGTATGTCGAAATCGGATTTCCATAATACCAAAATTAATGCCACTATGTGAAATCGAAATCCGCTTGACTCGGTACTTTACACAATGCTAGAAACAGAACTTGACTGACGCTTTACTAAAGCTAGGTACACAAATAGTCCAGCATTTGACCTAGAACCAAGGATTCGTTGCATAGAAAGCAGGTCTTCGGACCATTATACCATCAGTACAATGCAAAAGTATTCGCAGATGTAACGAATCATATAAGTGCTTCGAATTTTGGGACAGCCTGAATCGATTCAGCAGAGATTTTCGAATTAAAAACTGCACTCAAACTAGATGTGAATATCTGCATCCCTTACAACTTTTTGATAGTTTTTAACTCTTAGTGCGCTACAAGCTAAACTGAAATCCCTCAAAACATTAAATTATTCAAAGTTAGTTAAACTATCTATAGTAAGTATAATATATCCATTTTAAGATGCTAATGCATGCTAATAAATTCATATATTAATATGTAATAATAATAGTTGGCTATATATTATAATTATAATATAGCTTACTTCTGATAGAGGACTAATTAACAAAAGACGAATTCCCACTCGGTTTGAATTTGGAATTAATTGTTCTGCTGCTTCAAATTATCTATTATCTAGGTATATTATATATCTATATTATATATCTATATTATCTAGGTATCTATTATTACCATAGTTGCCTTGATTGTTTGATTGAGGATTCTTTGCGGTTTCCTTGGAACGTCCTTCTGAATGTATTGATTATTACTTGAAATCAGGTGAAATTTAGACTGGCAAACTAACACGTAATCGCCTTCAACACATATTGGAGTTATGAATATTAAAATAGGAACAATTAACTTTGAAATCGATAAGGGTAGGTTTATACTACTAACATTCAAAGATACATTAGGAACTCTGTGATGCGTGATATTGTTCCATTTATTTGACACTCTATATCCACCGGTACGTGACCACTACACAAACAAGAGCAGATTATAATCAATATCTAGGACGCGGACCTCTGATAGCTTACTTTGTATTGGGTTGTAGAATTCAAAGAGTTTCGAAAGTTAAATGAATAACTTTCATACACCACCTAGTCAATCAGTTACATAACCATTGGTTATGAAACTGAAAAATGTTGCAAGCCACTGAGATCAACGAGTGTCAAAATATGTTATCACGATGCATATTGCAGCTCTCGGTACTTTTTTGGCCAACTAAAGCAGGCAAAAGTATTAGTAGTTAAGAAAACAACCGATTCTCAAGACAGATTATAGGATAAAAACGTGCAAGAGATTAATGGCAAATACGGTTAGGTCAGGTGTTGTATAAACATGTGGGAAGTAAGAAGCCTCCAGATTATAAATGTGTGTTATTTGTAATTGGTATGTAAAGGCTATTTGCCGGTAAGGCTAAGAGCAAGACTAGTGGGAAACCGCAGGAAGCGCTGGTCCACAAAATTAATTAACATAGGGAATTAAATTCGGATTTTCCAGTTAAAGAATGCGACGACCGTAGACGTACTGATAAACAACTAATTATGAAATTGAGATTACAAGCGTGGTCTTAAAAAATTTTGGGAGAGTCCTCGAGTGTAAGAAGCATATGAACAGTAAGAATGTCTGACATGTAAAAAATGTAGCTGTAGTAGATTAAGTTAGTTGTTGAAATGATCAGATAAATAGTCCGTAATAGCTTGTCGATAAGGATAGGAAAGGCACTGTAGACTGTATATCGTGATAGATGGTCAGTTGATGGTGTAAAGAGGTCGTCAATGGTGTACATGCGGCAAATTGGCTGCACAAGTATGCAATGGTAGTCAATTCATGATTTCGCCCGGAGTTGTAATTATTTTTAATGGAAAACAGCAAAAGCTTGATAGAAATAAACTAGTGTAAAATAAATGAACAATTTAAGTCGAACAACAGTTCGTGTTGCTTCGTTTGGAGTAGAATTAGAGACCATGAAGCTTAGCACACTGCCAATATGTTACAATATCAAGAAAATCGAAAGATTATAAGAAAAATTCTCTATGTTTACTCCAAATAGGATTTAAAAATTCAAAAATATAAGTCTTTAGCTGTTGATAGCCATTAGTGTCTCTAAAGACGGGTATCTGGTATTTTACCTGGTACCTGAGGAGAGGTATATTGGTTATATTCCATTCAGTTGCACTGTATTTCGAACTGTGTCTCTAGTCATTTCTTTATCACTTTGCATTAAATGATGAGTTTTTGAACCATAAAACATAGCATATTTAACCTGTGACGCAGTGAATGCATGGTTTAGTACACCATTCGTCCGAGAGATGGCAGCAAAGGTAAGTACATCTTAGAAGGCAATATATGTATGTAAATATACATGTTGATGTTATTGTAACCTTTGTAGATATCATCGTCGATACTATATAATATTGTACCTAGTTTCTAGGATTACGCATTTTGCTTACATATTGTAACTGCTCCTTGAGTTGATAGGTGCACTGCATTTTATGTGTAATTTAAAAGTAATCGGAATGGTAATGGTCCTCTTTCAACATTGTAGAAAAAAATTATCCTAAACTTCGAAAAAATATTTGAAGTGAACGAAGGACCATGAAAACCCAATCCAATGTCAAAGTTTTTCAAAATAGCTATTCTTTTTGAAGTCGAAAACGTCTGTCGACATCGTCTGGATTTTATCGTGCAATTAAGCGACCACCTTCTTATAACACAAGCTTGGAAATGTATATTCCAAGGACCTGTTGTTCCAGGACAATAAAGCTTAAGCGTATTGAAAACTTTTTGCGAGAAACAGTATTAGATCAACAATCAATTGACTACAACATTATGTGAGCCCTATTATATTAGTTCTAAGGGGTGTACGTTTGAGACCCAAACATTGAATCGTGAAACAGATCCATATTTTAAGGCCAAGATAATTTGGATTATTGGTGTGATTCAAGCTGTCGAAATCTAAAATTTCAACAACATTTCAATTACAATTTTGAAACAGTGCCAATCGCAAACATCCTTTAAACACAAAACCAAATTTTCACTTTAAAGTTTAGGTTGTCATGTTTTTGTGGTCGTCGTAGTGTATAAGATCATAATTGATTTTGATATTATAGAGATGCAAATTATTTTCTCTTATTCTTAAAGGGTATGATCAGAAAGTAATAGAACTTTCGCTGTGCCAAGGCTTCAGGACGTCTGAAAAATATTTGCCTTTGGAGAACAATTCGTAAAGACTCTTATAAAGTACCAGGACATTTTTCAAGAAGCCTACGCAATTCTACCAAGGGCACAAAGATTCAAAAACGAATGGAAAGCCTTCCAAGCCGAGATTCAGGGCAACGGAGGAAAACGGAGACAGTGCGCCGGAGTTTTTGGTCATAGATCGTCATTCAGGTCTAGATTTTTGAAGACTAAAATTTTTCGTCCTGTACAACAGGCATGGGCATGCTTAAATAACTGGCGAAATTGGTCCCCAGAGTTAAGAACCCGGACAATAAAGACACACATGTCCGTTCTTTTCGTGAAGTGATGAAAATTTTCGTAGAGAACGAAGACTTTCTTGACTTTGTCATTCTGTTGTTGAAGCTTGATGTAATGAATTCGATTAAGAAATCAAATCAAACACGCAGAGTGTTGAGTGGCTAAAAAAATATCATCTTAAAAGCACATATGTCAAAGTCATGAAAACAATGCTTATTGTATTCTGTGACTCAATTATGCACAAAGATCTTGTACCATCTGGAACTACCGTCTATATCAATCAACAACCAAGTGCTGAATTGGCTTCAGAAACGCGTCACTAGGTGTCGCTCGCTGCTTGTGAGTGGTAGATTGTTCACCATTGCAATGTAAGGGTTCACAGAGCCTTTCATGTACCCGGTAGCTAACCAAGCGCATCATTGCAGTACTACGCCTCCAGTCCAGAATTGTCACCTCTAGACTTTTTTTTCGCCCAGCAAAAAGGAGCTCTTCGCGCTCAGCAAAAGAACACTAATGACGCAACTCAGGCCACCCAAAAAATTGTAACCGGTGTGCTGTACGTCGTTCGAAACACAAGTTTAGAAGTTGCTATGAACAATGAAACGATCACTACCGTCGGTTCATCGAAGCTGAAAGGCCCTAAGTGTACTTGAAGATAGATTGCATAAAACCATTCATATAATCGAAGTTCCTTTGACTATATGAACTTTATTATTAGACTACAATTATTATTGTAGTTAAATTATTCTCTTTTTGAAACAGTTGGTCCTTGTGTAACTTTTGGAAGCCCTATTATTTTCGATCGCATTGATAGACCACTTTTCAATACTGTGTATAGTAAGAAAGTATTTTTAAAGTGAAAGTGTCTTAATATTTCGGTGACTACTTAAGTCACCGAAGTGAATATGACTTAAAAAAAATGTTGAATAATTTTGTTGGCTTTCATCATCCTTTGTTTTGCATCATCATATTTTGTGTGTAATCTCGAGTCTTGAGGATTCGTTTCTTTTTTTTTCTTGCCATTATATACTTTGTGAGTTATTTGAATTGCCTCATTAGTCAGAATAACCGGATAACCTTTATTTCTCTGTCGCATAAGCTCGCCCCTTTGAATGCTTCGGTGGAGCAAACGCAACTGAAATATCAACACTTTGAAGTTACAAAACAATGATGACATTGGAGGACCGATCAAAACATCGAGAAAGTTAAAGACAAAACACTCTGGAGATTAAAATCCAAGGGTGGTTCAAAGGTTTTGACAAGGACGACGTCAAGTACCAGTGGTAATGATTCCAGAGAGAGGAATCAGGAAATTTGTTCTGTTCTGACCGTCTACCAAAAATTAATTTTCTGTATATTTATTAGTCCATTAGTTGTGTCCACAATACCGTCTTACAATGGTTGCTGAATGAATGGTTGCTGTTCAATGGTCTTGAGAAAGTATTACAAGTTCAATCAGGGAAACAAGTGAAGTGAAGTTCGTTATGAGGGAAACAAGTGAAGTTTAAGTAATAGGATTTCAATGATTCACTGATGAATCGTCCAGATCTTCATCTAATAGGCACTACAAAATTCAAAATTTTTCAATTATGAAAATATTAAAAACCTCATCATGGATAGCAGCAGTTTTCGGTAGAATTTTTCAAAAAATTAACTACTCTATATTACTAATTTCAAGTCGTTATCAAATTAGCATGTTTAGTACCATTTAATTGATACTAGGCCGCGAACTTCGATGGTTCTTCTTAGCAAAAACTACGAACTTAAGATCTGCAAAACACCAGCCAATCAATTCGATCGAATACATGACCAGTTTGCGAGTCACATATTCTCTCCAAAGCTGCACTCATAAACTAATTTCAAATAAATCATGCATTACACAATGGAGACTCCTTTCCTTTTACACTCTAAATATTCATTTAAATACTATGTATCTACACCACCGATTTGATCTTCCAATAGTTTAGCTATCACAATAATTGCTAACTCATCAAATGAGATAATCATGCGAACAAAATTCATTAAACAAAAGTTGAGCAGTATGTACGCAAAAAAGATGAAAATTATAATAAAAAGAGATTTCGGTTAAGTATAAAAAACAAACTAAATATGCTTTTGATTGTTAAACAAAATTAAATCATAGGCAAGGTGTGTATCAAACGGCGGTAATTTTTAGCGAAAATGATTTACCGGCATGTTGTGGACTGTGCGATTTCGGTACACCCTGTATGTCGTCGCTGAACGAAACTGATTTCTCAAATGACACCGATTTATCTGAAAAACGTGTACGGGGGAAATGTTTATAGATGCATGTCTTGGAGATTTAAACCTAAAGATGTTTGTAGAGTATAAACAGTAGATATATATGAACATTTGAAAATAACATTTCACGGTGAAGTTTGTAAGAGGCATGAGATGACAAATAATTATTATTAAAAAGCAACGAAAACTACATGTTAATACATTCAACTCATATATGTAAATAGCTTCAGAGCAGAGAAGAGAAGGAAAACAAGCTTCAAAAAACGTCTTTCGTCAAACATTTAAAATAATTGATTCTCTGTTTGTGTTACTGTTGAGAAGATACTTGGGTCTTCTCATCAAAGTATATCAACACATTAAGCTTGACTGTTTTTTTTTGTTCTTTTCACTACACTTACGGCATGATGTCTTTCCCAGTTTCGGTGGCTTCTCTCTAATGTACAACTCATCTCCTGTACCGTTTGCTAGTTTTTGATTTTGGGAATTCGATATTGTACATTTTTGCTTATTGATTTTTTAATTAAAATTATTTCGAAATTCGTAGCATTTATGGAGGAAACTAAATTTTGAGCAATTGCAGTTGCATTTGAATATTAGTATTGTTCTAATAAAATGTTTCACAAAATCTTATACTTCTATATTTTTTATCGTAATATTTTCTAACTTGGAGCATATGGTGTCAGAAGTGGGAATCTCTATTATGCACTTTTTCGAAGCGAGGCAATATTTTCATGTGATTTATTTTTTTCTATACCTTCTTGATGACAGTGGGTAGGTCGTATATATTTAATGAATTAAAACAACCATAGAAGATCTTGGACAACGCAACATCTAGACCGCAAATTACGGAATAAAAAGCAAAGGATTTGCCATCCGATTACTTCGTACGGAAAACAGTAAAGGGAATAGTGATTAAGCACAGGGGGAGTTATGGTTACCGTATTCCCTGTTTAGATTTAATTTTGAAATAAATCATTACCATGGCATAAAGTACAATTGATTCATGAACACTGTCCCAGAATGCATTTGATTTGGAATTTTACTTGAATTTTTCACCAAGTCGTACAAATGATTGATACAATGTAATACCATAATACCATACCTTGAGCTTGAATAAGGAGGAAGTGAGGAATCCAACCTTACTTAGTTCGAAAGTGCCTCTCAGTGTGTTATATATTATATAGTTCATCTAAAATCTGGATAAACCAAAATAATTGGAACGGAACTACAAATTAAGGCTTCTCACATCCCTGTTTCAATGTTCATATGGATACAGATAGTGTGTCCCACAACATTTATGGCGGTTGCTATAAAATTGGTAGTAAGGGTGCTGTCTTCATGATATTTTTGGTCTTCCTATCCTCCCCATACGAAGAATCAAGTGCATCAATCATTTCCCATTTTACGGGCTATCATCAAAGAAAAGTCGGTTATATAACGAATAAGGAAAAGAAAAATTTGCTGAATATCCATCGGTACTGTCACGAAAATATTTCAAATTTTAAAACTGACTTCTAGTTGCTCTTTATGCCTTTTGCTACTGTTTTCCCGCCGCATAACCTTTTCGCACTGGGTATAATGTCAGAAAGAGGAGAAGAAATGGACGATCAATGAAAATATCACCAAAAGTGTATTTAAATATGATTGTTATTCAATCGTATTTTTAAGCGTCTCGTTCCATCTTATCTTGTGCTACTGTTAGCATATGAGATTCTCCAACCATCAACAATGTCCAGAGTACACAGTAAACAATTAAATCAAGCTTTGCTTTTGACTCCTGAAAATATGACATGCTGACAGTTCTGCCTTTTAGCGTATCTATCAATCATCTAGTGAACTTTCTTAAGGCCCAATTCCGATAAAACCACACTGGTCCCTTTTCCAAGATGATTAAACATGAACGGAGCTCGCGCCATATATCTTAAAAGGACGGAAATCGGGCTCAAAACAAAGTATCCCGGAGTGCTAACTGACAGTAGGTTAATGGGGAAAGGACACATTAAGGCAGAGTCTGTGAAGGCCAATAAGCTCTGTTAGTATACAGAAATATCACAGGTTATTAAAGGGGCGAACCAGGAATCCATGTAACATCATATGGAATCAATCATCACAAAAGGAGAAGTGGCTTACGGAAACAAAATCAAGTACGAGGCTTGCAATCGATTATGTTCAGCATATTCAGATTATGTTTCAGCTTGTATCACTAGAACCCTAAGGTAAAGTTTTAACCCTGTGACGCTTCATTTAGTAAAAGGAACAGCACCGACATTGACATTGCCCGAAAAAATTATCTCTAGTGTATGACAAACCAAGTAAAATTAACAAAGGTATCCCCACTGATATGTGCACCGTCGACTTGCAAGATGACAGCATTCATCTATCACAAGATAGCTGAAGCTTGGTATCCAAGCTATGGAGACGGAAGCTTGGTATCCAACATATACCTCTTATGACAGAATACGAAAAGTGTATAGAGATAATACGAAACTAATCTTATGAAAAAAGAATGGAAGTGTTTGGAGTGGCATCAAATATTCTCAATACATGGGAATTACTTCAAATATCAAAGCGCATTCCTCGTGTTACTCCCATTCGCGTCGGATAAACAATCATCGAGTCAAAGGGCTTCTTCGAGCAGGTTTGAGCGTCAGCAAATAAAGCTGCAGCGGGAGTGTCAGCTCTCAGTTGCTTTTTGGCCAACACAGGGGGACCAGTTTTGAGTAAGAGATGGCTACTTATGAGTGCAATTGAGTCAGTGATCTTGTAAGGCTCCCATGTCTGGGTTGACGCTCTTAGCAAGGAGTCGTACCGAAGGCGTCTCGCACAGGTACTGAGGCGAGGAGCTCTGCGGATTGCAGCTGCATACCGCACTGGCGAGAGAAGCCGTCAGTCGAGAGGGAACAAGGACCCTATCTTTGTGGCAATTATCGGTAACCGAAACGCGAGGCAGGTGGACCGCACGGCTTATCAGTGACCTGGAACCGAGGTTCTACTGAATGTATGTTGATTACTGATTATTACTTGACGCAACTTCTCAGTGGTTACGGGTATTTGCAGTCTTACTTGTACAAAATGGGAAAGTCACCGTCCTTAGCTTGCTTGTTCTGCCCGGGGAAGACAGATGACGTCTACCACACGTTCTTTACATGTGCAAGATGGATAAGACTTCGTTCGCACCTCTCGGAGAAAAAATGCGTGCTCTCTCCAGAAAGCGTAACGCGAAAAATGATGCAATCAAAAGACAATTTGGACTGCGTGTCGCATTACGTACTGACAGTCCTTTTTATAAAGAAGGGCATCATTGATCACTTAGCGGCGCAGACGGAAGGGGGATCTCTCTGACAGCAATCCTGTTCAATCCCGTCCATTGTCCGTCCTGAAAGAGCGATTCCCCTTACACAGAAGCCGCCACTAGGCGATGGTTAATGAGGTCTCGTCCGAAGTAATGTAACAAAGAGTTCCAGGCTAGGTTCTCGGTGTGATAGGGGAGGTGTTTAGTTGGTAGTTCGATTGCCACCGGGAGTCACTTGCTATTCTGTCTGATAGCCAAGCATGCTTACATGTTCAGGAATCACCGATTATTATATCGAAATTGGTTCTACATTGCTGTCATACATTCGACAAGCTGAGTGCAAACAATAGACCAATTAGCGAAAAAGGAGCACATTGACAGCATTCATCAAAATGAAATTAATTTGATTAACAAGGTTTAGAGTAGACTCACTGAGCTTCAAATTCTGAAGCTCTTTCTCTTCACCGTCTATAAAGTCTAGATATGAAGAAGTTACAAATGTGTATCGAGATGGATGAGAATGGGCCAGAAGGCAAACGGGCATATTCTGCTATTTTGCGACGGTAACACGAGTACATCTGCTAGCACATCACAAAACACTATCTCTCAAGAGAGACAACCTAGGATGTTACTTCTTTGTCGAAGATGAATTGGGACGTCCGAAGACAAACCACTTGTGTTGATCTTCGACAACTTAAAACGGAACTATCAAATCTTCAAAAGTTGACGACACACTTGTTCCGATATTTGCTCCATCGCGTCCTTGATCTTTTTAATAATGATCCTTCTTATGATTTTTACTCATTCGTCTCGAACTTATGGGTTCGAATTATTGTTTTGTCATGGCCAGTTCATTATATGTCCTTTTTCCATTAACGTTCCATTTGCCAATACCATCATCGTTTCTGTTTTGTGCTTAGTAATTTCCAGACGATTTTGCCCAGTAGCTTTGATAAGGTTTATTTCAATACGTCCTTGGCACTGTTTAACAAAAACTAAAAATAGTAATTTTTGTAATGAGAAAAGATAGGAATTATATTTTTTGTTGAATTTATAATCAGACTCAATGATCGGAAGATAATACTGATGTCAAGTACTCTTCAATGTCACATCAAAAAAGAGCTCCTTGAATGTGAAGAAGAAGTACAGAAGCAAATCCATCTTTCTGTTTTAATGTTGTTTCCGTATCAAGTGCAATGTTAACCAGGTTAACCAGGGCATCAATTAATTATGGTGGGAGTTCACAGGAGTAGGCCTTTCGTATATCTTTTCTATCGAGCCTTTCGAATATATCTTTTCGGTTAGTAGTTGAGATGATCACCTTCTTGAGATCAGCATTTTTGCAGAATTCATTTGACCGCAAATATTCGGTCTGTTGTTGATTTTCTGAAACGAAAACCGCGTCGATTCCCTTCAAGAGTTTTTTCATTGTGGTTTTGAAAGCTTGAATTCTTGTCAGTGAGATGATCCTGTAGTTTTCTTGTGTATGGGTATCAGTGCTTTTTTTGCACTTATATATATATTGTTTCTTGCTCCCATATACTTATGATCAGATATCATGAATTGCCTTTATTCTTTATGGATATCATGGATTGACTTTTATTGCTTTTATTTTAAGATATAATGGATTTTTAATGGAGGGATTCATGCATGTGCATTCCTCGCGTTTAAAAGAACTTAAACTGTCTGAAAGCAGTATTTTGTGTATTTTATGAAGAAATCTTATTTTATTAAGAAATACCAGTTACGTTTCAAAAAGTAATAGCACTGATTTTCAAAAGTGGCTTCAAACTCATGAAGGGATCGCATGTTTGCAAAGAATTCAGAATTGTTTCTTTACCAAACGTGATACCAAACGGGAACCAATGTGGGAATTTCGGATATGATAGCAGGTAGCAAAAGGGCGGAGCAATACATCTTCAGTAAGTTCAAATGGCATTCTGGCATTCATTATCTCCAATCGACCTGTACGCAGAGCATGTCATAAATAGATAGGCTATGAGGTTATTCCTCTTAAATGAGACTAAAAGCTGACCTTAAGCTGCAGATTTTTTCGTAGATAAAAGATTTAACTTCGACTATCAGGAGTAATAGGATCCCAACTCATCTGGTCGTTAAAGGGTGTTTGATCAGAATTCTATAACGCAGAATTCATAACGTAGATGAAGCTTGTTCACATGAGGCGATGGTTGTTTGGGCAGACCGCTCTAACACAGAAACTCTAATTGGAACAGTACAGTTACCTGAACTTATGATTAACATCAGCTTCAGACTGCCTGACTTTTGCGGATCTTCCACAGCATCTTCAAAACGGCAGCATATATGAAATGTGATATGATTAGCAGCGAGACTGTCTTATTCAGTTGAATGAAATGGCCACGACATATTCTGGAAGTAAGTCAGCTAACAACGCACAGCTATCTTCTACCAAACTGATACAAAATGTTCAATGGTTACTACAGGATCATCAGGAAATGCGAATGCTGATTATCCAGCGAGAAAAGGACCGAACATAGAACAAAACCCCAAGTTTGATATATTAACTCAAAAAAGTGAGGAAGGAAAGTTGATACCCATAGTGGGGATCAGCTTAAGGTGTGTAACAATTTCCATAAAAACAACACCTTATCGGAAAGGTACGATAGGAGGGAATGATATATTCAACCACACGAAATGAGGTTTGTATTGTAGGCATAGGCTTGCCTATTATATAGCGATTTATAAAAACATAAATTCGCGTAGAGGCTACAGTAAATTTGGTAGTGCGAAAGTTATATAGAGAACATAGGACTAGGTACGAAGAGGTTTCAAAAAAGGGAGACAAAGAAAAGTTAATCGGAAATCATAAAGTTCCTAACGTGTGTTATGCTTGAAGAATATGATGCGATTAAATATTTGTTGACTGTATTCCACCGTCGAAATAAGACAGGAATAACGGGGGACCAGACTACAGAATAGTTTTCTAGGACAGGATGGACCAGAAGACGGAGACCGGAAAATATAGTTGCTCGGATGATCATTTCGATCATATGAGCGTCAAATCATAAGTTTTGGTTAGAAGTAACTCCTAGGCCTTTGTTCATTCAATATGTAACTGTTTCTCATTCAACATAGTTTGATTTTCAACGAGAAAATTACTTTTTGGCACTTAGAAATATTAAAACATAATAAGTTAGAAAACAACTTACAGAAACTGGACAGCTTATAATCCTGAAATGACCAAATTGACCGATGAATTTTAAATTCCTCAGCATACAACCAAGGAGAAGACATCACAGAGGAAAGGTCATTTATAAGAAGAAGGAGGCGAAGTGGCCCAAGAAAAGAACCTTGGATGACACCAGATGAATGACAACAAGGAGTCAAAGTTTTTCCGTAAAGACTTACACAATAGGAAGGATGGAATACGTAAGACTGCATCCAATACAATAATTAACTGGAGATGATAGCTTTCAGGCAAAGCAGATAGCGATTGACGGTATCAAATGCCTTAGATAAATTCGTTAAGATCACAGCGACTTGAAACAGTCAAAAGGAAGCCTCAGGGGAAATAACTGATTGCAATTCAATAGAGATTCGGTTGTGCATAAGATGTTCCAATAGTTTTCGGAAACAGGAAATTATGGAAATAGAACAATAGTCGGAAAGATCACCATTTTTAAGAGTTGGAACAAAGATAGCATTTTTGCAACTAGAGGGGAAAAAGCCAGTATTCAGCCCGCGATCGAAGAAAAGTGACAATAACACTGACAGAGAGTATCCAAGAAATTTCACAAATATATTTGGAATGCCATCGGCCCAGGACTTGTATGAGTATTGTTCCTCATACAAGCCTTGGTTAAGTTATTGATTGTTTCGATTTCACTAAGATCAGTACACAAGAGATAGAGATGACAATGGATCTTGATGGATCGAATGATGAATGGATTGAATGGATCTTGATGGAAAAGTTGGAGGTAGAACGGTTGATATGGAAGGAGAAAATGTAGAGGAAAAAATTATGAGAATAATTCCAAACTATCTTCGGGAGTAGATCTGACCGTAGAAGGTTTCGTATTCTTGCGCCTGAATGCATTAAACAGCAAAAAGTCGTTGCATCAACCGTACTGGGCAATTTTAAACAACGGCGAGCCTTGTTTTTAGCTTTCAGAGCAGCAAGGAAACAAGTAGTAATCCAAGGCTTTGCTCGATCTGAAAATCAAAGAAAATCAAAATCGATCATAAAATTTGAATGAAGCAGACTCGCTTTCCAGATTCCAAAAAACGCAATCGAATCAATCGAGAGATGTTCAGTGGGGAGAGCTTTGATGGATGTAGAAGATGCAAGAGCTAGATCAATGGATATTGACAGATGATAGAGTTCAAAATAAATATAGTATTGCAAGACAGTAGTAACTGCCTATCAGTTGCTATTTGATGGAATATTCCATAAAATAAGATCAATCGAACGACCAAGAGAGTTATGAACATTATTGAACTGTGAAATTGAACAATTAGAGAAAAGATGAAAGAGACATAGAAATGAAATCAGCAGACCAAATCATTAGTATGGACGAGGATGAAAATTCGAAAAAGGGAAGATTAATTAAACCACATAATCCTATTTCGGAATAAGGATGGTATTTAATAAAGTATTAAGACAAGCCATCAAAATAATTTTCAAACAAGGATAAAGGTGATTTGGATGGGAAGTAGACACAAGAAATTATGACAGTTTTGATGAGGAAGGGAAATTTTGGCAACAACAAATTCTTGGACTTAGGATAAACTTATCAGTACAAGCAGATCTACTGAGCGTTTTGCTAAAAGCAATCAAAAAACTACCATCTGAGTTATTTGTGGCCATACAAGCACAATCAAACAGATGAATAAAGTGGTCAGGACATATGAGTAGCACGGAATCAAAATTGTTTGGATTCAGGATCGACTTCATCATGAGAAGTATTATATAATATGATGTGAAAAGTTCACCAAATTCGGTATACGCGAAGACTGAATTATCAAAATTTAATCTTCGTGCTGTTGGCTGAAAATTACTTCTGTTAGTTGCACGTAGTTCCTGTAATTTGAATGAGATTTCTGAATATAGAGTAGACGTCCCGAATTTCCTGATGGCCAGTGGTACAATCGAGCCACGCCGGGGAATCTTTGCAACATCAATTAAATAGACCCTTTCACATGAGTTTGAAGACATATTGATACTGCGAGGGACTCCGGCTGTATACGGGATGCTCTAGCCGTCCATTACTGGATGCAAACTTGTATGAGCTTTAAACTAGGAACATACTACACATACCAGAACCATCTGCACATAAATTTAGCCGGTTATACTCGCAACAAATTTATAGTTAGTGTGCTCGCCTTCTAAGCAGCAAGCTTCTGATTCAAGTCTCATAAAAACAAGTTGGGTTTTTCAAAGAACTCTGATTTGATCCACTTGACATAATGTGATCAAGTTAGTTTGATTTGATTGCTATATGGTTTATTGCTGTGGCACTCAGACAATTTGTGATCAATGATGAGTTTTTTGTTAAAGGAAATTCAAACAAAAAAAAAATGTGAAGATTTTCGTTGGCGACCATATTTATTTTAATATTATATTTTTTTGTGTTTACTGGTTCAATTGCTACTTATCTAACAAATGCAACTGCAATTACTGAATATCTAAAGCTCTAAAGAATGTTCCGAACGAATCGAAGAGAGATATTTCAAAACATTTATGCACGATCGAATATCCATTTACCCGCATTCGTTAGGACCTTAGATTAATGTTGATTGAATACAAAAACAAAAACATAAGTTATTAAGTCCATAACATTCAAATTCACTTTGGTGTTTGTTATGGTTTCTTTTTACTACATATGCAATTAAATGACTACTCACCTTGTATTGATGTTGAGCTGCCACTGGAGTGGCCATCCATGTCATCAAGACCTGTTTTATGCATGGTTGATTTTTGTTATGTGTTAAAAATTTCATGATAAATTCAAGTGAAACCATTTATGATGTAAAATAATGTTCCACTTTATAATGAGTATAAGTGATTGGGTATATTACAATTTTCTTGAGTTAATTGTTGTTTGTAAGAATAACTACGACGGGAAAAAATCCAACTGTGTTAATCCTTTGTCTATTCCTAATTAGTAAAGTAGTTCTCACTCGCTGACGTAATTAGTAATCAACTAGTTCCATTTTGTTTACAAGAGCAAGTTGAATATTTCAATTAGAAAGAAAGTTCTGACTATTTTATGTTGAGATTCTACTGGATTTAGTTAGGTACGCTGATAGTTGGTGTGAGTCATTGTAACAAAAAAAAACATGATTTTGATCAATTATTATTAATTTTCAAACAAAATGGAAAGAAAATTTAACTTAAGTTTACATTTTAATTCCATACAAATTAAATCAAAATTAACACTTTGTTTATTCAAAATAAAGTATATATAGCAATATATAGCAATAAGTAGAACGTTAATTGTAAATATGCAACTCATATCTCTCCCAGGTATGCTTCTGTGCAAAGTTATATAATCAAATATAATCTTCTAGGAGTTGAACGCAGCTCACAATTCATAACAACCTGCAACTAGCCATCTTAAAACCAAGATTTAACAACCAAAAGTATAGCAGTCTCCGGGTATAAAGAACGGAGAAGGTTCCAAGGAAGTAAAGGCTGGGCATATGTGTTTCGATCAATGAAATTGACAACAGATAGGCAAAGAAAGTCATCGAAGACCACTTTTTAAAAAATCACAAACAACACAACAACTAGCCTCAGATAAAACACGCAAGTACCTAGTTCATTACGTTGTCCACACAACGGATATGCAGGAGTCCTACCGGCGAACCTGGTAGAGCACAGGTTCCTAGAATAAAATTTTCTGCAATAACTTCAAGAGAATGCTCTAGCGACATTTCAGCCATCAAACAACACGCTACAAAGATCGACAGCGACTTCAATATAAAATGTCTATGTTCAATCTGTCAAAAACTTCTAATTGTACTTTTAGCCGCCATTCAATACGCGTCGGTTATTATGTTGACGTTAATAAATATTTTTCATTGTTGTTTTTGTGTTTTGATCTATAGAAGCAACCCGAATTCATCCCCAAAACGCAACTACACGGTGGGCCATGTAACGTTTGGGATTGAAACTTTAGGTGATTTTGAGGCTGGAAGGCTTGATGACATTCCCGACGTTTTATGTTCAACATTTATGAATAAGCTCGATTTTAGCTTGAATCAAGTTGGGAAATATTAAAGAATTATTTCAAAAGTGGTGAATTTTCTACACAAATTGTTAGAAAAATTAAAAAAAAAATTGACAAATAGGATGCTTAGTTTATGGAACGATTTGTGAAGCGAGTTCGTGAAACTGGATCGTTGTTGGATAAAACAACCCTTGTTCGTACTCATTCGGTTCACTCAACTCAAAATCTTGCTGCTGTTGTTTAGAGAGTGGGTGAACAATCATCAACGCCTACTCGTCTTCGTTCTGAAGAATTGAACATTTCATGCACTTGTTTTTAAAGAATTTTGCATACGAATCTATCAATAAAGGTATGAATGCGTGCAATTCAGTTTAATCTGTGCAGGAGCTAAAGCAGCATCACCATCCAATTCGTTTCCGAGCGCTTGATCGAAGGTTAGCATTTTTACCGAACGATCATTTTTTCAGATGAAGCTCATTTCCACCTCTGAGGATACGTCAATAAGCTAAATTATGGTAACTGGGGCTCAGAAAACCGTCACGTCATCGTGAAGAAATCAATGAATCAAGAACGATAATGGGTGGCTGTTTGGTGTGGATTTTGGTTTGGTGGTAATTATTGGGCCATTTTCTTCAAAAATGACCAAGGAAAGGCTTTTACAGTAAATGCTACTGCGCCATGCTAAACGATTTTTGCTCGTCCCACAGCCAACGTCGATCTCTTGCGCATTGTTTCCGCAAATCGCTGTCAATTAGCTATCTTGAACCTGCAATTTGACTCTGGACTTTTTTTAATTTTTTTTGCCTTCAACCATTGACGATTTGAAATATTAAATCGAAGCTGCTATTGATATGTCGATGATGATCATAACTTTAAACAAATAATCATTATTTTTTTTTAAAGCCGATTTAAATTCTAAATGTTAAATGGTCATTCTATAAATGAATCTTTGAATGATTGATATTCTGAGTATACTTTATATACTGAGTAACCTATATAGAATAGTGATGCAATGTGCTGTGTATTCATCCTCGATGTAATTCCTTGATGATGATGATAATGTTGATGGAAAAATTAATGATAGCTTTTCTATAAGGAAGAAATTCTTAAACAGGGAAACGACCCATGTTTTTTAACACTGCCCTGCTGCTCATTGACATATCAAATCAACCAAAGACCATGCCACGGTTTTTAGAAATTTATGCAAGTAAGGCAATCAGAATTTTATAGAACGAAATATATTCGGCTCGGGACTGGAATGACTACAGACCTTTGGCGACCTTTGGTGTCACCCTTTAAAAGTAAGAAACAGACAACTCCTACGACAGAATAGAAATGGCGTAAGAACTAAAGTAACCTTGATTCTAGCTTCCATCCTTCTCGCCTAAAACGTCCAACGAAAGCTTATCTAAACGGATGTCATATACAGTTAAAGCTCAACCCAAATTTTGGATTGAGTCATGAGCGGAACAAATGTTCTCGCTATCTTAATTATGTAAAACTAAGAAACATTATCCCGAGTCATAAAAGGCAATAAAATTCCAGATAGGGAAAATCCTTACATTTCCTCTCACCATAAAATACCAGGCTCGGTAAATCCTTTTCATTTAATCATTCTACGTAATGTACAGAGATAATAATGTATTTTAAGATCGTAAGTGGAGTCAGTTGTTAACAATAAAGCAACGAAGAAACATAACTTTGCATCTTAACTTATGTCGCATCTCCAGAGAGAGAAAAGAAACTGAGGAACAATTGTTTCTAAATTGTCTGAGTTAAATCGAAAATCCTTCAGCCGCCAACCCTTTTGGGGGGAATCTATTAGAGAGTTTCTCCCCATTGCGGCAGTTTTGGGTCCTGCAGGGCGAGAGAAGAAACCATTTACAAAGAATACACGAGAACAAACGAAGAGGTCCAACTGTGGCCTGGCCTGAAATTGACTTTTCTTAAACTTACTGATCAGAAGCATTACTCCACTGTTCACTATTTTCAAGGTTGCCTGTGTATATTAGATAAGACATCAAGGCTTCGAGATGAGGACATCCTAATTTTAGTGGCCGAATCTCTTGAGAAGTGATTCTCTCGCCTCATTGTAGAGAAGCTGACGTAGGTGCGTGATCTTTACTTTGATTAGTGATATAAATGTTGAACATTAATCAAGTGTGTTTGGGTATTTTGAAAAGGAACCAATTTTTTTGATTTTTACTCTTACACCAATTTAATGAGCCCGCGGTAATAAAAAATGGTTTTTTTTACATAGTAGTGAGTTCACGTAGTGAACGTTCATCTTCTTTTGCAAGCTCCTTGTACTTCTTCTTCTTCTTCTTATACATAGCACTACAGCCCCTCTGCGGTCTTGGCTTCCTGCAACAAGTGCCTCCAACTGTCTCGGTCCATTAACTGCATATTCCAATTTTGAAATTGGAGCAGCAATGAATTGTCTTCGTCAACAGAGTCAGACCATCGTTTTCAACGGTTTCCCAACTGGTCTCCGCCTTTTGTTCTCCCAAAGAATACCTTTATGGGTATACGTTATTCGTCCATACAATTCACATGGCCAGCACTTTGCAGATTCCGCAATCTTCCACGTATTCGCCATTGGTCCCCATTTAGCTTCGCGCCAATGCCTCAGGATCCGCTTTGGGTTAGGGTCCATGTTTCACACACTGTCTTATCACAGTTTTGTTTACTTGGAGTTTTGTTTTCCTGTGTATGTAACTGGTCTAAATAATCTTCAGAACTGAAAAAAACGTTTTATTGTCGAGCTCTTCGATGTATTTCGTCTCTTTTCTTAATAGTTCTTATTATTTTGGGGTCTAGATACTCTAAATCGGCCACATTTTCGATATGTATCCACCAATTGTAATATTTTGAGACTTTGAGGTATTTTTTCTCGGGGCTTTTTTTTATTCTTTTTGATGATAACAGATCAACTGACATAACAGCTGGCCAAGAATTTGACCAGCCATGGCATACA
Organism: Stratiomys singularior; assembly: GCA_954870665.1. Lineage (NCBI taxonomy): Eukaryota > Metazoa > Arthropoda > Insecta > Diptera > Stratiomyidae > Stratiomys > Stratiomys singularior. The sequence goes on from OX940881.1 coordinate 65,201,605, forward strand.
ATTTTTACGAAGCGAAATACGAAAGCTCATTAATATATTAAATAGGGGAAATCTCGAGAATGCACAATACAAAACGGTCATATTTTGTAACAAATAAGTGAAAAGAATAAAAGTTATGCTACTCAGGAACCAATCTTCATGTCTACGGTATGTAAGGACCAGCTAAGCAAGTGAATCTAAGCATGTGGTTACTAAGAAAGCCTTTAATGAAACAGGATATGGAAATTTCTTCTCTAGTGGGAAGGAAAGGAGAAGGGAGCAGAAGTTTTTTCGTAGGACTGAAAGAATTACATGAAATTTTACATTGAAACGTTTAAGAAAGAGCCCTGAGAGCTTTCTGAATTGATCTTACTATCACATGATTCACTGTCAAGCTGTCTTGAAAAATGCAATTATTCTAAGGATGACGGACCCAATGATATACCTGATCAATGTTTTCTACCTGAATCACTACAAAAGGTTACCTGGTATTATTTAGATGTTAAAGTACCAAACAGCAGTAGTAACAAGTAGCAGTGACGGTAGCAGTAGTAGAAATAGTAGTATTAGTAGTGGTAGCGGAATTAGTAGTATTAGTAATAGAAGCTGTAGTAGTAGTAATAGTAGCAGATGCAGAAATAGAAGAAGTACTAGGAATTGCAGTATAACAAATTGTTTTTATAATTGAACCAGCTGCGTAGTAGTAATAGTAGAAGTGATAGTAGTAGTAGTAGTAGTAGTAGTAGTAGTAGTAGTAGTAGTAAAAATAGTAGTAGTAGTAGTAAAAATAGTAATAGTAGTAGTGGAAATAGTTGTATTAGTAGTGGTAGTAGGAGTAGTAGTATTAGTAAAAGTAGTTGTAGTAGTAGTAATAGTAGCAGTAGTGGTAGCTGAAGCAGAAATAGTAGAGTTGTAATTGCAGAATTGAATTAGTAATTGCAGTATAAGAAATTGTTTTTATAATTAAGTCAGCTGCGTAGTAGTAATAGTAGATGTGATAGTAGTAGTAATAGAAGTAGTAGTAGTAGTAGCAGTAGTAGTAGTAGTAGTAGTAGTAGTAGTAGTTTTTGTTGTTGTTGTTGTTGTTGTGGTTGTTTTAGTAGCAGTAATAGTAGTAGCAGTATTAGTAGCTGTTGCTGTGGAAGTAGTGCCAACAGCAATAAGATTAGTAGTAGTCGTAGTCGCAGCCGTTGTTGTAGTAGTGGTAGTTGTTGATGTTATTCTTATAGTTTTGTGTCAGTAGTAGTTATAGTACTATTAGTTAGTCGCAGGAGGTGTTGTAGTAGTAGCAGAGTAGTAGTAGTGTTAATATTTAGTTAGAAGTAGATGTAGTTATATAATATTTATAGAAGTTTTATTATATAATATTTATAGAAGTAGTAATATTTGTAGAAGTAGTTTTAGTAGAAGCAGTTCAAGTTGCTGTTACTGTAGCTTGAGTAGTAGGTATAATACATGCAGTGGCAAGAGGAGAAGTGGTAATAGTTGTCGTAGTAGTAATAGCGGTAGTACCAATAATAGTCGTAGTACTATAAGAAGTTAATCTAAAATTATGTCTTTGATTCAAAGAAAATAGTCTTCTCTCGTATTCTTTTTAACGTTATAAGTTCTAAACTCCAAAGTTTCTATTGAATCTTGGATGTTTTTGATTTTCCTAGCCGGTCCGAAAAAGTCTAATAGTTTTAGCATATTCAAATTGGTTTAAACTTGGCTTGATGGAAATTTTGGCTTTTCTACGGTGTGACAAGGAATTCAAACTTTGCTAAAGTTCGCGCTAGATACTTTTTTTCAAAAGATTCATTTACTTTGAAAAATAAAACATTCATTATTTACAAAGAAAGGTGGAAAGAGCTCAAGCTGGTTTCGAACACGCGTCCCTGCTGCTTCTCATCAGGTACCAACTCACAGGTTGGGACGCATCGATTGGCAATACCAGCTAGAACTACCAGCTAAAAAACATTCATTATTTTCATAGTACGGTAAATCATGATGAAAATGTTCTCCAGGAATAAGGATTGAATGAAGCAAACCCATTTTAAGCTTAAATTTTCAGTTTAAATTTGAAACATTAGAAACTTCAGGAAGGCATTTTTTGGCAAAATAAGCTTTTTTATGAATGAAGAATAACCTAGCAATTTGGAAAGCCCAAAAGTTCCTTGAATGAAAATCAATAAATCATACATTATTAATTTTTATTTTCTTCTAAGGCGCTGGCGTCAGATGTTGATCTGAGACCTCGCTGAAAAATTGTCAACATTGGGTCGTCCAACCGCGTCCCGAAATCGTTAAACGGAGCACGACGTCAAACATAAAACCGAGAAGTTTCCAGTTCCTGAGCATTATTCCGTGGAGAACGCTTGGTCTAATAAGAGCAATATGTAAATCTGCACAATAGTATATTTGAAATGGTTTTGTTGAAATATTAAGTTTTTGAAAACCTTACATTGGTTCTAAAATTGCAACATACATCAAATACATCAATACAACAACATACATTAATATGTATTTAATACTCTGGCTCTGCAGTTCTGATCTGCTGCCTTGCTAGAGGGCGTTAAAAAATATCCTCCAAAACACGTGGCTTATATCGTAGGAGTTGTTCGCTATGATCAATACATTCTCCACGAGTCCCAATAATACTTAAAACGTGAGAAACACCATGTGGCTCATCAACGATTCGAGTGAGCATGTACATTATCATCCTTACCAGCATAATATCGATAAGTGTAGAGAATAAGATATAGAAGTAGGGAAAAGCATGTCGCCTGTCATATTTTATTTTTGTACAGTAAGCGGGGCCACGCAATGATTTCACCAAACAAGTGGGAAAGAAGCCTCCAGATATATTGTCCGATGCAATCCTGAAACAGACCGACAGACACATTATATTGTGACCATCCTTACATAGAATAACTTAACATAGAATGTTATGCAAGACTGGTCGGAAGAGGAAGGGGTGCATGTTCAGCCAATCCTACTCTTTTTCCTGTGACGCAATATCCCAGGACTATCCCAAAGTAATGTTAAAGGGTTTCCAGCTATGTTACCTGTCAGTTGATTGTCCACTTGTTATGTAACAATGGGAATTCGACACTCAAAGGATGAATTAAAAATTTCTTTTGAGCGTGGCCACATATTAGGTGACCTCAAATAGGCAACATTTTGGGTTCGCGATCTAGCTTAGAAGAAAAGAATTGTATTTAAGCTCGTTATTGTGTCCAAGCAAAGAATTATCAGTGAAAAAGATGTCAGTAAACTACTAGGGACACAGAATGAAGAACAAAATTGTCAATGCTGACTCACACCGGAGGAAGGAAGACGTAGAAGTGAAAAACATTAGAAAAGGGAAACTATATAATGATAAGCTGAAAACTTTCTTCAAAGTTTCATACTCGTAATCATCATTCAAAATAGTGTAATTGAAACAAGCAACTTCATATTAAAACCCTAGTTTCCAAAGCTTCTACACCATTCTTATCGGAAGAACTAAAGTTTAAATTCATTCTATTTCTTTTGTGTTTGCTTTGCAAATGTAAGTAAGAATAAATTCATACTCGGCGCAATAAAATTCAATTTCAACTAATTAAGAATAAGTTCGTTATCAAGCAACACTTTGCTGAATGTACGTGCTGTGATTTACTGCAAGGATATTTATCTCGAAAAACTTTCCAACGCTCTCATCTACAGCGCTCAGGTTTTCTTTTGAAACAGGACTTATAGCAACGCGGTTGACTCACTTTTATACACTACTTCTCATTCTCTTGGCTTTATGCAAAGCATTTCCATAAAACAATGAACTCAAATTAATTTCTTGAGCCCAGGACGTACTTGAAACTTCCGCTTGGTGGTAGATTGTCTTCGAAGTTTCAATTAAAATGCAGATGTCAAAGTGTCGAGAAACGATTCAAGTTAAGAAGGAAATCAACTGTGGCCTAGATATTTGCGAAAATGCCGGCAATACTTCAAGTGATCAGCGACGTAGACTTCGAGTGACATCCACCTGCTATCCTCTTCTGTATTTATCAGGTCCTTTCGGCGAAATTAAATTCATGGTCGATTGAACTGGGAGAGCTCTTTGAGTGGAAATTTCGCCTTCGTTTCAATTCAATTCAAAGATTGTAAGATTTCCCGATTTTCCGTTTCTTCGTGTGAAAATGGCCTGAGGTTTTAATAAGGGCTATTTTTGCATTTAGATTTATTCGGTTCTTTGGTGTCGAAAAATTTTCGAAAGGGGCATTGATAAGAAAACTAAAAAAAGATAAATTATTCCATTTGGGTCTTATCATACTTGATAATGTTCCCAAATGTGTTCAGTGATTCTTTTAAATGAAATATAAATGTCCATTTTAGATGAATCAATTAAATGGTAAGTCTTCTGATCTAAGAAATGTTTAGATTGAACAAATTTAGGTAATGTACTATCTGAAGCTCAAGGGTGATGTATTATTGTAAAGCATTTGACAGCTGATGGGAAAAAGATTTAAATTTACTAAAACAAGAGTGTCATTTCTCCTACCTACTGTATTACTGATAAAATTTCTTTTCATGAAAAAAAAATGCACAAAATGACACATTTTCAATGTCAAGAACCATCAGCAATTACTGCAACAGATCTTTGTCATCTCGCAAACAAATTTTTAGGGAAGTTGCAAAGACTTTGTTCAATTCTCTGAAACGTGATATGAATAACTTCGCCACGTAAATGACTTTATGCGAGATTTAGATACAAATTCCTTTGTTTGAAAGGAACATTATCCTCTCATCGAACCCATAACACACCTTAAATCATGGTATTTGACGAAGCAAAGCACGTTTTATCTTTGATTCAGAATTCAAAGCAGAAGATCAATCCAAATCAGCACCTAGGTAGGTCCTACAGACGCTGTAAGGGGTCGCGATTGATTTGTAGGTAGGGTTCACTAATATCAAATGATCCTATTAAAAGGTTCACTTTTAAAACTTGTGAGTGATATATACTTCTTTTTAAAAATTGCATTAGCTCTGGTCTTGGTCTTTTCAAACAAAAAAAAAACATAAAATAACCAAACTATTAAGGTATGATTTTCGAGAAACGAAGGTCAATTGAAGAAGTTTCAAGCCATTGACGCCTACACCAGGATACCAGAAAAAATAAACGTATAATATGTTAGAAGTTGCTTTGCGCTGATATTTAGCATCAATAATCTGATTATTTTACGTTTCGAGAGATTTTCTATGGTCTACGTTGACAGCTCTAAAAAGGATAAGGATGCTGGACTGGAATTTATGACCCCAAAAGTCCACAACTCAATCCACACTATCTAAGGAATAATATTTTGTGTTTTTTGGTAGAAGTTCTTGCACTTAAAGCAGTCGTCAAAATGGTATTGAGCAACCTTAGTGGTAAACGCAACATACTTTTAGTTAATAGTCCGGCGGTGCGGGCTCTTGCTTCGAAACTTAAAACCGCAGCTTTCTGAAAAGAAATGTTGCAGAAATGAACGAATCTGGGTGTGTGGATAAAGAGATGCAGAGATTCATCAATCATTATTGAACCAAACTGAAGTGTGCATATTGTCAGCATGTTGACAAACTTTCCAACCTCCATCTTCACAGCATTCCACATCATGGTGGATTGAGGAATTAAGGGAGCGCTAGAAGTACGGTTACGAATCCCAAATCCTACCACTAGGCAAATAGTCCATTGGAACCTTTCAGTTCAATGTGAGAGCAAATTCGAGGCCGATGTTAAGGGCCAAGCGACGTTAAGTCTTCAGCACGAAAAGGAATAAGACTGTAGCAGCAATAAGCAACATGCGTTTCCCTCAAGGGCGTGGCCCAGACATGTTCCATTCAGTTGGTTTAGCCCATGACAAGAGCATCGAGGTGGGGTCGTCAAAGATAATGAGTTTCGATTGAAAAAAATGTTATTAGCTCCTTCAGCATCAGCACAATTCACAATGATATATCTCGCTATCGCAGGCGCATGAAACCATCCCTTCACTCATAGCTCTGAACACCCTGGTGTTGTATCGCATCCAGATGGCGCAAGTACTATATTCATCAAGTACCAATTGTTCCTTCTTTCCTTTGCTAAGAGGATGTTTGAACACACTACTCTTTCCTGTTTCTTTCTGTCCCTGTTGAGTTCAGAGATTTGGATCGAGATCGGAATCCCCTTTCAATCATTAAATTCTTTTAAGCACATTCTTTTAAAAGAACAAGATCAACCGATCAAAATTCAGTTGGTATGGAATTTGATGTTGTCCAATATTGAGGGTGAAAACAAAGTTAAATTACAACCCCTAGGAAGAAAAAGACGCGATTTGACATGATAAAAATGACTGCAGAGCTGCCCTATCTAATGAGAATCAAAAGCTACTAGGGAACAACAGAAATTATGTAAGAATGATGACACAATTGTAAGAAAGCAAATACCTTTAAAGAACTCTCCATACCCGTAACAATTATTACGAGCGATGAGGAAAAGTCTGCATACAAAACCGAAAATATTCTTTGTTATTATTTTGTAGCCTGCAGCTTAGCATAAATCAAGTAGACAACGTTAAAACATTATGAAATTCCTTCTCCTCCATATCCCACAGTCGAATGTTGAACCAAATAGTTCACGCTGCACAGAATACCCACTGACGATAAATATCACAAAGGACCCGCACGGTTCCTCACAGTACAGAACGTGATATCAGTTGAAAATATTGTTTTGGCATGAAGCATGTAGCGGAGATCACAGAAACTTCACAGCCTATTGCTCAAAAACAAAGAAGTTGCAGATGAAAAGCATTTTGCACTTTGGATATCGATACTCTTAATTTAGGGGCTATATAAAATTGCAGGAGTTGGTAAACCAAAACATTGCACCGACTCTTCAAACCGAAGTTGATATTGCCGCTGCTTAAGAAAAAGAATTCGCAAGGCTCCAAGTTCCACTCCTTATGCCACATCTCGCTGGCAACGATTCCTATCGGTTTTCTCAAGGAATAGCTAGGAATATAGATCTTATCTTTAATGATAACATGAATAGGCTCAAGGAATACCTCCGCGGTAAAGAATTTGAACATGGTAGCAAAGTGGTGGTTGCTGTTGAGGTGTTTCGAGAGAGTAGAGTCATAAATCCTTTTCAAAATAATCCTGAGTTTAGAAAAAAGATGCACGAAATGTTTTGAATAATTAGGAGACAATGTGGAATCATTCAATATTTTTGAACTATTATCACTTTGCTGCATTTGCATTATCAGATTTTTTTATCATCGCTGGTAATGGTTTGGGGTATTTCAAGACTTTGAGTATTAAAGTTAAAAACTCAGACAACCACTGAAAATTTTTCGAATTTATATTTTTCATTTTAAAGCGCATAAATAATTTAAAAAATTCTAAAAATTTGAGCCAATTGTACTGCTAAAAGGATGCTCTGAAAAACACCGGTACCAGTCCTTTCTTAAATTAGGGAAATGACGAATAAAGATAAAATAAGGTAAAATAACGAATAAGATAGAATCAAGATAGAAAATTGATTTTTTTTAATACTAAAGTTTGAAACAAGTTGATGAATCAATTCAATGAACATATTTGATAATTTTAACGGTCATTTTTGAACATTTTTGACAAACTTCTTTTTCAGTACTGAATAACCTTTAAAATGACATAAATTGCGCATTTCCAAAAATTAACCAGGCGAATGCGCCCAATGTACAGGGCTGTTGTTGAAAAAAGGACGTTTCAAATTAAAAACGATGTGAAAGTTCAAGGCATTGTTCGAAAACATACACTCAAGAAGGGAAAATTTTTTGAATTTCAATTCCGTGGGGTTCCCAAATTCTTGTACTAACAGGAGGTAACGTTGAAAAGATAACGAAGTTTGTAGTCTGTTATGCATAAATTGAGCTTTGTACTGCGTATTTAAAGTACCTTTTACGATTAAAAACCATGACTTTGATTGCTTCATATTGTAATCCTTTAAAATTTGCTGAATAAGTGACAAAAAATCAAACGTATACTAGTTTCTCGCGTATACTAGTTTCAGCGGATGCGTGAGCTGTGTGGTCAAGTGGCTTGATGTCATTCAACTCATGGAACGATCGCAAGAACGTGGTTTTGTTGAGAGAAGTGAACGCTAGCAAACGATTCTAACCTAAGAATTTTATTGAATTTCAAAAATCAGTTAAAGCTCTAGCACTTCAACATAAGACTCCTATATGCTACATTTACCGGAAGTGCGTAGTGATCAGTAATATGAATTCGTTATTACAGGAGCCCTTCGCTAATTTCGAGTACTCAACTACCTCAAAGACTTCTTCAAAAGGTGTCGTCAGCTTGAGTCGAATTTGAATAAGCTGGAAGTTGAACTTCAAAGTTTAAGGCAATCTGGCAAGTCAATATGACATGAACTTTGCTGATTTTGAACCCTCTAGTCATGTTTTCATCATCATAAACACGATGTTTGAGACCAGTGAGAATACCTTACGTGCAACGAAGTATTCTCACTGGTCTCAAACATCGAGACATCTACATTCTCTACATTCTCCTCGAGAGCTGCTTACGTCTATTACTTTCCTTGTTGTTAGGACACGCTAACACAGATGCTGGAGATATTCCACGACCCTTTCTTTGATGCCTGCGTAGAATCACTTGTCACAACTGTTCGTGACAATTAACCTCACGCAGCATTCTCCAACAAGGTCCGAAAACTCACTGACTTGATCGAAATTGGTGCCAACATGAGCATCTTTGGAGACGGTGCCTTCGATATATTGTCTGACATCGGGAGCATTAAGGATTAAGGCATTAAGGATTTCATTTTAGGATACGTCACGATGTTTAGGTTTTTGGTTGTTCCAACCGTTACACACTGGGTGTTTCTTTACATGTACTTCTGAAACATTTTCAAGATCCCGTCGATGTATCTCAGCGCCATCGAGTATGATCCGGAGTTATCCAGAGATAATCCAGAATTCCATCTGTTGACCATTCATAACCTGGACTACTCAAGTAGCGAACTCCCTCCGACACTAAGAATGGCTTGAATTAATCTGATTTGTATCACATAGTCTCTACACAGGTGATATCTGGCCCATTGGCCAGTGGCATGACGTTCCATCCCACGCTGACCGGCGGCAGTTATATGTTGACGTCTATCGGGTACAGTCCCTGAAAATTTTCGAAGTCCTCGGTGAAAAAGCAAGGGACGTACTATAACAGCTGGAGAGTGAAATCAACGTCGGGTTTGAAGCAGATTTCCATTTCTATGACACTCATGATTCCGGAATGAACGACTTGCCTCGACATCTTGCCTCCCTGGATGAGACAATCAGGATTTATTTCGTTCCATCGATTGTTGCGATACAAGCTACTTTGTTATTTTTCTACATAGCATTGCATTGTACGGATGTTAACGTCATTCCTTTTGCATTTATCCCATTTTTGCTTAAATTCCTCTTATTTGTTCAATCCTTCTTACATTCTTCCCCAGACATTCCTCAATGTCAATCTCAGGTTTTTGATACACAGTCTAGAATATTTGAATATCATATGATTCTAATAAGCTGGTGGATCAAAAATTTGGACTACCCTTATTTTTATGATTTACTCATTCAACACGCACTTTTCAAAAATCCAAACATCTTGAATATTTCTGTACGTTTATCAATATTCTTAGTAGAGGGTAATTTGACACATTTTTTAAGTGAAATTGTGTTAAATATTAGATAATCAGTTTTGCTAGGTTAGTGATAGAGCAATAGGAAGACGTCTTGATTTAAACACATTTAAATAAACAATTTAAACAAACAGACCTGCAACAGGATCTAAATTCACACAACTCAAAAGGTAGCAAAATAAATTTTTGCATGCAAATTCCATGATTGGACTTTGGCACAATGGGGCAGGTACTCCTTTCTGATGAATCTCTTATGGGTCTTTATGATGCTGAAAATGAGTATACGTAATGAGTATAATATACGGTCGTAAATGAGTATACCGTAGACCAGAAGGACGATATGCACAATGTGCCATATCTGAAAGGGTGGGTTTTGGATGTGGCTTAGTTATGTTTTGGGGAGGGATCAGTTTAACCGCTCGTTCAGAGCTAAATAGTACATCAGTGACATTCTTGAAGAGCATGGAGTGCCATACTCAACTCAGGATTTATCGGCCAAGGATTTCAACTAATGCATGATAATGCTCATCCCCAGACTGCGATTTGCATGAGAGATTACTTGCAAAAAGTGGAGATAGAGGTTCTTAACTGGCCAGCACGAAGTTCAGCCCTTAATCCAATAAACACTTAGGGGATGAGCGAAAACATCGAGGAAGACAACTAGCACCGGCTTCAGAGAACCTGCAACAGCTGAAAACTGCTTGGGGAAGGAATGGGAAACATACCGCAGTCAACCATCAAAAAGTTGATACAATCGATGAATAGAAGAATGGTGTGTGTTATCAAAACCAAAGGACGCAACACCTTTTACTAAAGAAGGATAAACATCAGCGAGAAAAATTATTTTCCCCTTTTTAACCATGTTTTTATGGTTTTCTTAACTTTTTCGATTTTCTTGTTTATTGGTTGCTAAAATTATGGTTGGCTGATTTCGTAGTGCATTTTTTTGATTAATAATTAACTAAAAATTAATATGAAAAATGTTTTCACTACATTATTTTCCAGTCACAGCTATCGCAATCAGTTTAGTAGGTGGACTAACTTTTGGCCATCACTTTATATATTGATTTGTTTGCAATTAAACAAAATAACATCACAGACGTTATATAACAAGTACCGGCGGAGATGGAAGTTCTTTGCTAAAGTCAGCCCATGGACCCCTAGATGCTGGGTTAGAATTTATTTGGTTGATGCACCTATTTCAGGATGATTGACATCATATTCAATCTATTTCCTTATCCGAACTTTATCCGAAGAGTTAAAGGTTAACATCCTGAAGCAGGAAGATATCGTTTGTCGGCAAGGGGACGTATTGGGTTGCTTGGGGTGTAAGACGGAGAGTCGGATTGAACCCGTGGGCAGAAAAAGATTGATCGAGGAAGTTTGATAAGCCCCCACTCGCGGGTTCATAAGAAAGTAGGGGAAGAAAGAACAAGAAGTAAAAAGAAAAAGAAGTGGGGAGGAAGTATGATATATTGAATCGAAGTGAATTTAGTTTGTTACTATCCGAGGCTTAAGTGAAACACTTAAGAAACATTGAAATTGTGCAGATTTGAGAATTCGAGTAATTAGTATTATAGTAAGAATAACGATCGAACCTGTGGTCGGAGAATGTGAGAAAGGAGTGTGAACGAAACGGACTGAGATTTTTTCCACCTCCATTGAAGCAAATTCAGTTTGAGATTAATTTTATTATTCTGAATTGTCGTTCTGCCAATGATCCAACATCTAAGGTATATTGAAACTTATAAGGGACATTGAAATTAAAAATAAAAATTAAACTGTCGGTAGGAAACGCAGAACGCAACATCATACTGCTTATTGGAATACTGGAAAGGTACCGAGAAAAAAATTAATTATTGAACATTTTCCCCCTTTTTTTCATTCACAATCATAAACTTTTGAATTAATAGAAGTATTTACATAGAAAAAATTGTTGATAAATGCATGCAACCGTACTCGATCGGGTAAGTTGGAGCTTTTTGTTTTGATATAAATTTGTTTCTGTGTTTCTTTGCTTTAAATTGTTTTTTTTTTTAAATTTGGGACTGAGAAAACAAGAAATTTATTTTCTCTTATATTTCCTTACTTTGTGTTATTTATTTCGGTGATAGATAATTACATTGAGGAATTGCTTAGCAACACGTCCTATCTCCATAATGTGATTGTGTGAGAGATATGTGATATATGTGTGATATACGAAGATGGCCAAGAACGGGCGGTGATCTTCTGGGCGCAGAAGGCCTCAATTAGACAAAGCGGTACTAACGCTAGCGTGTTCGTGGAACAATTCAGATTATTTTTTAAGAGTGGTCATTATTACTTTGCTTCGCTCTTGCTTTAAACATTAGAAATTTGCGAAATAATTGATTTGAGATTAAATGCAGACTAGTTAGTCGCAACTTTTTCTTGTCTTGTACGCAAAAATGTGAAATTTGAATACTATTTCCCTGCAGATATCTATAATACACATTGCTGTTGGAGTTCATTTAACTGGCCTAAGTGCTGTTTAAGTGTATTTCCCAATGCACCTTGCAAACATAAAGGGTTCAGTTATTCAAGCACGTCCGCGGACTTCACATTAATATCAAATACTTACGGGCCTACAGCCGAATCACAAATTTGCTGAAATGTTTTTGATTGTGATTGGCGCTTTGCTGCTTCTCAATGGTCAGCATAAAATTTTAGAGCTAACAATGTTCAATTGTTAGTATAACGATCAACATAAACCTCTATTGGAAACATTGAAACTACCAAATAACATCTTTCATCAACGAACTCGTAAATTTCAAAACGAGCAACATTAAATTTAAGCTTGCGTTCAATGTGTTAACATTTCACAGTCTATTTAGGCAATAATTTCTTTTTCTTATCTACTTTTCAACATTACAAACGAATCAACATTTTATCTTTTTTCCAGATATCTTAAGCTAGAAAAGTTATTGACAACAAATAAATTGATGAGAAAATCCAACAATTGCACAAAGCATCATTCCTTCAAATCACACCCAAAAAAGTTGAAAAAGCGTTTTACATTTTTCAAAGCCATGTTTAAATTTTCATGTTGCTATGACATGAGGATCGAAAAATGTGGATAAGGGAGGGAGAGGGAAACAGGAGTGATGCTGATGATTTGAATACGTGAAATGTTAGGGGAATAAATTGGGCTGCCTATTGGCTTCGAGGAATTGCTTTGAACATATATACAAATGTCCTTGTATTGATTTTGTTACTTTTTGTTCCGATTGCATCTATTAATGTGATTGGATCAGCTCTAAATGTTGCGCGACGTCCTTCGGTGCAAGTACGTTCGTTTTGTTACTTTAAAAAATTCATTCACCATTCGCCTGTTGATGAGACGGCTTTTAGCTGACTACATTTACATAGCACAAAAAGTTATCTGGAATGTCCTATGTATTGGTTATGATTTTCAAATGTCCTTTGGGACGAGTGCGTTGGGCTTAAAAGAGGATGTTTCACATGCAATGTGGGGTATAACGAGCCGCATATGTTTTATTTTATTTTATTTTTCAAGCTCTTCCCGGTTCTTTGTGTTCCCACAAAGTGAGCAATTATCGCCTAAATAGACCCGAACATGTATTTCAAACCACGGTTCGTTCAATGGAAAGATTGTCGCCAGTAACACTGAGATGAACAATACCACAATGAATGAGAGCACGTTGGATGGCTGTATCTAAAATCTACTCTAGCGTCAAAGAACTACTACAATAGCATGATGGTATGGACTGTTGACTACGCGACAATTGCTATGATGAACTCTAACTAATGTGAAAATGACAATATATGAATGCCTGCGTGTGTGCGTGTTGTGTTTCGTGTTAATTTTTACATGACTTGCTGTTAATAAGCCAAGAATGGTTTACAATCTATCTAATGACATCACAATCACTTCAACTCGTTAGAAATAAAAGATGCATGCTTACCTCCCCGACATTGTCCTGGCACGCCAAGATAATTGGAATTGAGGGCGCTTGGCGCTGCAGCAATTAGCTGGGGATTTTGATTGAGTGCTTTTTGTACTAGACCTGTAAGATTCGCAAGTTGTCGCTCCATATGCTCCACACGGATCCGATGTAAGTCTTCAGGCCTGAAAGAACAAGCAAAGACGAACAAAAAAATTACTAAAATTATTGTGGTCTTGATTGTTGTTGATAAAATAAATGGTTACTAAAGTCTCCTCGAGCGTAATCTTTTTGCTCCATAAATTTTCACAATTTTCCGATGTACCTTGCGCTACCCTTGCTCATCCCACCATTGTAACGTAACTTTCTAAAGAACTCTTTCAGTCCAAGTTAGAATCTCCGAAGAACGAGAACAATACAAGAGCAGTACACGAGCATGTGGCGATACTTTATTTATTATAGTGTAATCTCAATAGTTCTCGGTCAAATCGAAGATGAAAACTGCTTACGCGAGCTACCATTATCAAAACTCTTACGAATCAAGAAGTCCTTGCAGGAATTGACGTGCAAACTTGATAAATGTGCAAGTGAGGTCGGAGATAAATATTCGAGTGACTTGCGTTTGCAAAATCGTGCTGCCTTAGATGTTGCGGTGGTAATTGATGACGCTAACCCGGCGCTACCATTGATTGGATCTTACTTGAGGTAACAAAAGGAGTCTCTTTATTACTGATAACTACGAATCTGAATTATGTTCTAAAGCGACTTGGTTCGAATTAACAAAACTCGAAAATCATCCGATTAAACATGCAACAAAATTGACTATCGCAACCCTTTTCCCATCTGTAAAATACAAGTTTCGTGCACTACCTCCACTTGGCAATAATAAGAAGTCCGAATTGCTGATATGCGGGGTCCTAGTCAATACTCCGAATTTTTTTAAACATTTTTGTCTGTGTGTAGAATAACTCAACATTTGGGGCTACTATGAAACAAAGGGTTTCCTATCAGTGATATAAATATTATTTTTAGTTATTCTAAAGAATATTTTACGATCCACGCTTCTTCGTTATTTTGCTACGTAGCAGTGTACAGATTTTTTTTCGTCATTTTGTCGTCTACTCCGGATACACCAATTCCTCTCACCTGACATTTCTTTTCTCACCCTTTTCCCCACAACACCACAACACTGGTATTCACCTCAAATAGCTGATACATAATTTAATACAGGGTGGACCATCTGTTTTTTTTTATTGTGAAAGAAAACACACTTTTTGTAAGAGAAAATCGGAAATCTTAATTGACTATAAAAGGTTTGTCTATGGCAATTATGTATGGAACACAACATCGCACATATGCCAACCGCAGCTCGTTTTGCAGGCTCTCATTCGAGCATCAAAATTTTCGATGACTCTTTCCAGAATTAGCGTTGGTATGGCCACAATTTCAGCGCGAATGTTCCGCTTAAGGTCTTGAATTGTGCGGGGAGCATTCGCGTATACTTCACTTTTCAAAAAACCCCAAAGATAATAATCAAGAGGTGTTAAATCACTCGCTCTTGGCGGCCAATTGACGTCAGAATTCCTCGATATTATGCGGCCCGGAAATTTTTCGTCTAATAAGTTGATGGTTTGGGGAGATGTGTGAGCTGTGGCTCCGTCTTGTTGAAACCAGAGATTGTTAGCACCCATACGATTAATTTCCGGTCACAAAAAGTCATTTATCATAGCCCGATAACGTTCGCCATTGATGGTAACAGCCTTTTCTTCAGGGTTTTCGAAAAAAACGGCCCAATGATACTGCCAGACCAAAGACCACACCACACAGTCACTTTTTCGGCATGCAATTGTTATTCATGATATTCATGAGGATTTTCAGCCCCCCCAGATCCTACAGTTTTGCTTATTAACATGGCCACTGAGATAAAAATGAGCTTCATCCGAAAAGATGATTTTGGCTGAAAACCCTCACTTCTTGCAACATCCAATTAACGAAATTTGTTACTTGAGTTAATTGAATCTTATGTATGGGTGTAGGTGAAGATCAACACGCAAAATCCTCAATAATGTGGTCCGAGCAATGCCTAATTCCAGTGAACGATGTCTTGTCGATGTGGATGGTTGTTGACGGACACTTTCACTTACTGCGGCAATATTTTCAGGAGTACGAACCGGACGAGCATGTTGATATGGTCTACGACCCTCTACGGAACCAGTTTGCTCAAAACGTTGAACAACTTTACGTATTCCAGGCTCTGTTGGTCGTAAATGTTGACCAAAACTATCCCGAAGTTTGCGAAACGTTTTTTTTACAGAACGACCGTTTTCGTAAAAAGTTTGCATAATTAAAATGCGTTTTTGCGTTGTTGAAAAGTCCATGTTCACAATTGCCAAACCTTTGACAGTTGATACATGCATACCACATGACAGCTCTCAAATATGATATGTCAAATATAGTTAGTTAAAAAAAAACCAACAGATGGACCACCCTGTATATTTGAATTGCTTAGACTTCAAATTTAATTAATTTCTACCATCAACAATCTCTAACTACTGTACGAAATAGTTTCCACAAACACACGCGGCCATGTTGAAAATTGCTTGTGGGGATCCTCCTGAATGTTTGTTAAAGAACAACTCATGTCAAGCAGCTTCTTAGGGTATTGTTTGACTGTAATTTTTGAGAGTTCTAGATTTTGGGTTCGAATCGATCGCGGGTGTTGATTTTTAATTCCTTCTGGTTAGTTAATCTTTATAGTGATTGAAATCATCTTCAATCCACTCTGAGGAGGTTGGCCTTAATCGAACGGTAAAAGGTGGAGATTCCGGAGTTCCCTTAAATTCGTGGATGCTGACGGGGTCAAAAGAAAAGTTCAGCCGAATTGTGATAAAACAAGAATAAGCGGTCATTGAGTTTAAAGTAAACATTGAAATTGCGAAAAATGTGTGGTGGTTTGAGTGGACGAACTTCAATTGTTTCCCTTTTCCTCTATGAGATTGTGATGTGATTATGAAATTGACGAATCAGTTTGGATTGCTTCCGTGCTGTTTGGTTTTTGGACTTTGAGCAAAGTCAGCAAATACTGTAGGAAATTGTGATAAAAAGTTTAAAACAAAAACAAAATAAAAGTACAAGACTCCTTTTCCATCTTCGTTATGTAATTGTGTACATAATAGGTTAAGATGGCTCAGTCAAAGGAGTGAACTTCCCCGGAAGAACCCCGAGAGACTGAGATCAGCCGGCTTAAGCAAAGTTCTGCGGGGGTGGATCACTGCGAAAAAATTCATTCTTTCAACCAATAATGTCGCATTTTCAAAATATTGTTAAAATGCCATCCTCGACTCCGTTGACATTTTAAAAACGCTCAGAAAAGAAAACATAAGGATAACCATATCATGGTGACTAGTTGACATTTTACGTCGTTTCTCCCTAAATATATTTTTTTAAACATAGAAGACGCAGGAAGAGCAACCGTGGCGCTTTTCACAATCGGGAAACTAACGGAAAAATCTCAGATTTATACCTCGAAAATCGTCCATTGGTTCAATACACTACAAATGAGATCAATAACTGCCTACGGATCATTGGCATTGTGGATCGCACTATAAAACCTCCTTGAAAGACCTAAAAACGATCCAGTCACAGAACCACTTGTTATCACAGGTGGCATAAAATCTTCGCCAACTGCTGGAATATAAATAATACAAAAAGCGTAGAATTTCCCTGGACACAAAGGTGTAAAAGGAAAAGAAAAAGAGGCTGAGCTAGCATGATCTGAATCAGCAGATCAAAATGCGATCAGAATCGGGATAACAAAAGTTCCATTACTAACAGTAAAAAAGGAACTACACGAAACCACTTTAGACGTGATGAATGCGATTCGGAAAGAAACGAAACGACTGCATACGGCGAATTTTTAAACGCAACCAGAACAAAACAAGGACTGTTGAACAACTGTTGAAAAAACGAGCGTAGAACCATTGATAGCAATATTTATGGGACATAATTCTTTCGGGCAACCCGCCGAACTAATTTGAACCTGGCGAATGACACCTGGGAAACTTGCGACGAGACGGTGGAACGTACAGAACAATTGCTTCCACATTTGCCGATCCTGACCAACAAACGCCACCCTTTGTCAAATTTGAACACCACTTCAGTGCTGAACGGTCTCCTCAGTATCAGTAGTATGACAGAATGAACCATCTAAGAAGACTTGCAACATACGCAGAATCTAAGTACCGAATAATGATCACCCGTGCAATGGCGAGCCAATGGAGAAGTTGAAATATGGTAAAAAAAAAAGTTATGTTCACATGAATACATACATAAAAATTAGGGTTGGTGATACCAAAGTTTCGCTGCTTCTGGGGTACCACGGGTAGCTCCAATTTGGTTGGATATATCAGCTTATTGGGCTACTGCCATTCATCGTAGAGCCTTACAAAGAGTATGGTTTTAGATTTCGCTTGCAGATGAATGTCAGGCGCTTTCAAAAAGTATATAAGTGAATATGCATATGTATTGGCTATATATTTTGGCCTTGGTTATTCTTATGAAGTTTTGCGTCGGTTGGTGCTTGTGAAAAAAGTTTGTGAATCCATATCTTAATTGGGAATTATACTGCGTACGAAAGAAGATGTCTGTGGTGGACAGGTGGCGAAGAATTGTTGAGATTTCAAAGTGGTAGTACCAAAAAAGGGTTGAACTCAATTAAGTTCGCAAAATCATTTCACTGACTAATTGTTTGAATAGACTTAACATATTGGCCGACCATAAGTAAGATTGGTAACAAGAGTGGTAGAAAGGAAGAGCTATTCAGAGGAAACATATGAACGCCAAATTAATTCATGCATTAATCCATTTCTCAAATAGTTTGAGGACGATAAAACAACTATGAATTGAATCTTAAAGTATCCCTTATTCACATTTTAATCAAGCAACAACATATTACTGACGTTTCCCCCACCTTTGACTAGAGTTTCAAGACTAAGCTCAAAGCTTAGTCGTTTCTTCGATATTTTCATCATTCTGTTTGTAAGTTGCGTATATTTTGACACATGAGAAAACAGCTAAAGACGTAGAACTTTCTGAATTCGGTCTAGGGCAACGTAAGGTCGCTCGGTAGCCTCTAATCAGCCAATCCTGTGGCAACGAGATTTCAGACAATACTTACAGAATCAATCGCCATCCATGTAGGACAGGTCTTGATGTTCATCCTTCGCAGCTGATCCTTATATCCAACTCACTGTTCTGCGATTTCGCCGTGTCAACGCAATAGAAGTACAACGGACTATGTTGGATTTGACGAATACCAAGTGAAATAAAGTTTAGAGACAGTCAGAAGAAGATATTTTGAACGAAAGCTCACTCAGAAGAAACCTGCAGAAAGTTCTTCATTAACTATACTCAACGTCAAGAACGCATTATGTTTGTTTGAGAGCACAAAAATTGATGGACTGAACTACATGGAATTTTATTTTGATCAGTAAATTATTCCTTATTTTTGCCTAAAATAAGAACGATGCTCTAAAAGGTTTTGCGTAACATTGCAATACAAATATAAACTGCCTTGTGTTTTGTTTTATTTCCAACCAAGAGTAGACTCCCGAGTGTTTAAGTGGTGTCTAAGAGGAGACTCCAGAGTGTTTTAGCGCTGAATTTACTCGCCCTTCTGTCCAGAGGAACAAACGCTGATGACAACATGCTAGCATTGATTTGCAGCCCTGAAAGATTAAGCCGACTAAAGCTCCCATCCTAGATAACTAGAAAAACCAAATAATCTTTACAAGATAAATAGTTGCAGGAGGTGCATTTCTTGATATTAAAAGGGTATTTGACAGCATCGGTTCGTTATCTGATGCTCATCTGTTCGTTAGCATGAACCCTTATGTGGCGAAGCGTCGCATTTAAAGTGGGATCAAATACATTCAACGTTTCTACGGACCATAGGTGTAATCGTTCATTCCGCAAAAGAACTGTTGCGGTAGGCGAAGTTATGGTTAAACTGTCAGAAGCCAGGGTGATCGAAAGCTCCCTGGATCGGGCATATTCAGGAAATATCTTCACAAGCCACTGAGGCTCTGATGTTGTGCAGAAAGATGACAAGCAAGTCCTGGAAGAAATCCCGAATTCTGCGGTGTATTTTTACCATGACAGTGACTTCAGACATTAACGACGGATGAGTGAATAGGGAGATAATTAAGACAAGTATAGCGTTTGGCGCCCGAGCCATAAGGACATAACCAATAACGATGCATGAAAAAGACACCTATAATATCGACACCTATAATATCAAGAATCGTCCATGCAGAAACAGAAAGTGGTCTCCGGATTGGGCACAAAAATCAAGGAAAAGTAACCAAAGTGTCCCTATTCGGATGTTTGTATGTTCGTATTCGTATGCATGACGGCAGTATTCAATGAAATCGTCCATGCAGAATCAAAGAAAACGCTGGTTAAAAAATACCAAACAAAACGGGAGAGGTATACGTCGTTGATGA
This sequence comes from Stratiomys singularior, assembly GCA_954870665.1. Classification (NCBI taxonomy): domain Eukaryota; kingdom Metazoa; phylum Arthropoda; class Insecta; order Diptera; family Stratiomyidae; genus Stratiomys; species Stratiomys singularior. The sequence continues at coordinate 65,221,662 of OX940881.1, forward strand.
AATGTTTGGTCTGAAACAAACAAAAACCATATAGTTTAATGTTCGGTGTCTTAAAAGCTAAAGTGCGACTTTGAATTTTTGCACAATTGACAAAATGGCGTACATTTTTCGAAAAATCACGAAAAAACTTGCTGTTTTCACCGTTTTTGCCAAAAAGACTGCTATAGCTGTAGTCATAAAGAATGTCTGGTCATAATTTCGTGAAAATCGGTCCAAAAGTTTTTTCATGAAAAATCCAACAAAAATCTTATGCTTAATCAACGATGCCTGGACCATACAAAATGTCTGCTTGTATCTCCAAATGTACATTTTCACATGTGTCATAGATTGAAACCACTATGCCCATAAGATACATATGCCCTCTATTTTCCCAAGAACCTTCACCTGATACCTGAGACTTTGGCATCTCCGCGTGGAGCCTGGAGTTTTTCTTCTTCAACAGCATTGAGAATTGCTAGATCGAACACACTATTCAGAGCCATGGCGATTGGATGAATAAACATGGCGAACGAACAGAGTTAAACATTCTCCAATTCCAAGTTCCATGGAGAGACAAAATATGTTGATACCACTCAATCTAACACCAATCAAACGCATATCATACACCATACATCGATTGACCTCGTATACAATCGCAATTAACGGGCATGAATCAATATACGAGGTTGTTCAAAAAGTACCACGAATTTCATGTTTTTTCAAGAATTATTTATTTGTTCATGAATATCTATTTTGTCCCCTTCAAAATAATCCCCGTCAGACATTATACACTTGTGATAACGTTTTTTCCCTATATGGATTGCTTCTCGCAAATTGCGCATTACCTGAAGGTAATATTCCTTATTGACCGTTCTACCTTGCGGCAAGAACTCATAATGCACCACGCCCCTGCAATCGAAGAAAACTGTCAGCAAAACCCTCACATTCTACCGAACTTGGCGTGCTTTTTTCGGTCCCTCTGAGAACATTTTGTACCACTGATAAATGTTGCTTTTGTCCAAAGTGGCTTCGCCGTATGCAACTGTCAACATTCTGAATGCATCCGCGCACTTTAAGTTTTCCTTCACACAAAATTTAATACGAATTCTTTGATCCATTTTTTGGGATAGACGAACATCGAAGACAAGCTAAAACACGTCCACGCACAATAACTATCAAAAACTGACTGGACATTCAAAATGGCCGGAATTGTCAACATAAGTGAGGGTCATGAGAACCAACGTAACGCCACCAAAAGATCAAAAATCAAACATACGTAGCCCGCGAAAATTCAAAATTCGCGATACTTTTTGAACAAACTTCGTACTTTGATTTGCATTCATACGATGCACAACCGAGAACCCGAGTCCTATTTGTCCATATTAAAGACTTGCGTCTGCTTCGACCTTTTCTAAACATGCTCCTTGGAATTTTCTGCTTTTTTTTAGTTTCGAACTTGATCGTCTCCATGGGGATTTTTGACGCGAGAATTTCTTGTTCATTATAGAAATCATGAGCAGAGATGTTTTTGTATCAAAATTTCAAACTAGACTAATGATGTGAGGGCGCTATTACCCAGGATTTAGTATTCTCCTGACATGTAAATGTTAAATTCTGGGAATGAGGGGTCGGAACTCAATAGATTTAATTAGAGGTACTGTTATAATAGAATGTAGCGGAATGTAGCTCTAGTCAAACAAAGCCAAGCATACGGTACCGTTGCGTGCGGAACGGATTAGTGCGCTCGGGTGACAAAATAAAAGTTGCCCAAAAATACAGTTAGACTGCTCCGATCGTATAATATAATATCTATAAAATATCAATATGATATTTCTGCATATACAGTGGCTCAATAAAGAAGTCGGGCACATACCCATTTACACTTGAAAAGGGAATAAACGACAGAAGAATGTATCTTAGAAAAAAAAATTATTTTTTTAGCTCTATATTATTAACTTACGAAAAATAAGAACATTGAAAACTTAACTCGATTTTGTGATTATTAAAAAAATACAAAGTCGAAATGCAGCCAAAATTCATGTCAAAAAAGAACTCGGACAGTTGATTCTTTGTGAAATTTTTGAATTTTATTATTTTTAATATTTAGTTGGCAATCTTTTATTTTTCACTATGGTTTCCAATCTTATAGGCATGGATTCGACAAGTTTTTTTGCAAAAGGAAGGGTCGATTTTGAAGAGCTACTTTCAAGTCCCCTTTATTTTTGATAGAATAGCTTTTTAATTGGTGTTCTAAATAAGCCCATAAATGCTCGATAACAATAATGTCAGGAGATTGTGGAGGTGTTTCCAGTACATGTGGACTATTGTACAGCAGCCATAAACGCACATTGAGTGCTTTGGGTCGTTATCCTGGTGATATTGGAAATTATCTTTTATTCCGAATTTTTCACCACTTTCCACTAAATTTTCTTTCAGAATGGTCCATAATTCCATCGATTACAGAAAGTTTACCTGGAGCAGCAGCGGACATGCAGCCCCACACCATTATCGGGCCATCTCCATGTTTCAAAGTGGATTGCACTCTTTGCGCTCTTGATTAGCTTTTCGCCAAACATAGCATTGACCATCTTAGCGAAATACATTAAATTTACTTTCGTCCGCGAATATCACAGTTTCCCAAAATAATAGGTCTTTATTTTTATATGTTTTGGCAAACTTGAGTCTCTTTTTCCTATTGGACTTACTAACGAATGGTATTTACGGGCTACTCTTCCATGTAGATTTCTTCATCTCAAAACTTACCTTATCGTTTCAGGATGTACACTTTTATTAAGATATTTCGGTACTTCTTGAGCTCATTTTGGAGCACTTAATTTCGAATTTTTATGAATTTGTTGTACAATCCATCGCTCATCTGACTTCGAAAACACTCTAGGTCTACCACTTTTTTGTTTATTTTCCACTGATCTGCATGATTTAAATTTTTTAATTATATCGTGAACAGTGGAGTGTGATCTATTTACGATTTCCCCTATAGTACGGACCGGTAATCCTTCTTTATAATGTTTCAAAATGAGTTATCTTACTTCTAAAGAAGTTTGACCACGTTGCCTTCCCATTTTACACAATTTCACCTCCGTGAAGGTTTTTTTCAATTCACAATTCACACATTTTCACCCACGTATAAAATTTACGGTTTCAATTTGTTTCACTCAGATGCTAAGAGCTGTCAACTACACAAAATCCGGGGAATCCCCCTTTTAAACTCAAAAAGAAGGACAGTGCTGCCCGAGTTCTTTTTTCGCGTTAATTTTGGCTGCATTTCAACTTTTTATTTTTTTAATAATCACAAAATTGATTTATGTTTTCAATGTTTTTATTTTTCGTAAGTTAATAATATAGAGCTATAAAAATAAATTTTGTTTTTTTTTCTAAAATACATTTTTCTGTCGTTTATTCCCTTTTCAAGTGTAAATGGGAGTGTGTCCGACTTCTTTATTGAGCCACTGTATATACTTTCCAAAAATGCAGCCAAAATCTCGATTTTTGAAAATTATAAATTGGGTAGACGCCTTAAGGTCATCGCTGTTTGCGCACAATTCAGCATAGAAACAGAATACAAAAGTAAAACTATGGTTGTCCGTTTTTATAGTGGAGCAGCCTTAAAAATACAAGAGTCACAGATTCTTGGGACGAGAATAGCTCTAGATTGCTTTAATACACTCTGAAAGTGGGAACTAGCCCAACGGATCGACAGGATTCGCACTCTCACCAACAAGTTAATACGATTTAATTGACGGGACTTACCGTTCGAATTCAGTTTTGATGGGGGCATCCACGGCATGTTGATGCGGTGCAGGACAGGGAAGGGGAAAGATTCAATAGTGTTGGGAGATTTAGGAAAACAGAGGTGGAAGGATCGCAATTAAATTGCTTGTGATCAGAACAATGCAGGCACGACTTCCACTTGTGCTGCTGCTTCTGCTGATTCTAACACGCAATTTTTGGTGCATTTTCACTGAGGCGCTGGATTGATAGCTGCTGTAGACTTTTCAGTACTTTCTTGAAACATGTTCTTCACTTCTCCAGGTCTCGACAATTTGAATTCTGTCAGGTAAAACTGAACTTCCGAATCTCAAAAAAAAAAAAAAAAACACGAGGCGAGTGACAGCTTACTAGACAGAAGTCAGTATCAGAAGCAAAAGGGCGCGATCGAAAGGCTTGCGACTAAACACACTCAATAAGGTGAGTGCGGGTAAGTTGAAGATTGTTTAGGTAACGAGGGTACTTATCAGTGGATACTTATCAGAGGTACTTATCAGGTACTTATCAGAGGAGCTTCGGCTGCATTAATTAAACATCATGAATAGCATTTGCATAGTTCTAAATTAACGTCAGAATCTAGAACGTAACGGCTTCTCGAGTAGCCTTCTACCCATCGGAATGGACGAGCGAAAGATAAGGATACTTATTTGAAATCTTTATGGGGAATTGCACATTTGGAAGATATCTAGAGAACATGAGCCTGAAAGACCATTTACTTTCAAAGAAGGATCGATCTACTTCAAGTGCTCAAGCAGCGTCGGAAATTTATCCAGAATAAATCTACACCCGATTTATAATCAATCAATAAGTTGTGTCCTCAGATATATGAACAATCTGAGTGTTTCTGATAGTATTTCATGATAAGTTTAGTTTGTTTGGCTACGATCGTATTTAAGATAAAAACTTAGAATACGGATTTGAACATTGTAAAATTTTTTTTAAATTTAAAAATTGTAGTTTCGGGCATTTTTAAAACACGATTTTTTAAATATCTTTTTGAAAATTAATGTCCAATTTTCTGCCAATTTGGAAAATTATTGCTTTCCAAATTTATAATCAATTTCAAATTTGTTATCTATTCCTTCATTTAATTTATTTTTATTTCGGTCATTTTATTTAATTTCATAAAATAAAGTTGATAACGCGCGTGGACATGCAAGAAACTGTGGGTGGATAATATCGCGAGATAGGACTAAAATTTAAGTACTCAATTGAAGTGCTTTATTTGGGTAAAATAAGGAAAAAATAAAGTCATCTACTTTTTAAATGAAACTATGTACCACCTCGACCCTTCTTCAGTCACAGAGAAACTCATTAAACTCATTTGAATGATCTGGTAATTGGTCAATACTTCAATAAAAATACTGGCGGGGCTTTGGATATTTTGCTGATAATATGACCGGTAGGGCATGCGCAGGAAAAATGCAGTGAAATTATTTCAAATGTAGCTGATAGTATCATTGCTCCCCAGTTTTTCATCGAAGCAGAAGAACAAAAAGTCAGGATGATTGGATGTATATGTTATAGTCGGTTCGGGTTTGCAATGCTATAGTATTGAAATTGTTGGTATCATTAAGCGCATTGGGGTATTGGTTTATTTGTGAAACTTGAAACAAAAATCAAGAAAAAAAGCAAACATAGGTTACTATGTTTATAATATATATTGTATATATTATAAACATAGTAACCTATACATTATATATAATATAATATACATTATATATAATATATATAATGTATATTGTAAGCGTGCCAAGAAACAACTCGGAACTTATGATGGCTGGCTTTGAAATGAAACCAAAGCGAATATTTATTCCGAGTTCCTGGCCGAACTGAACTAGCACGCTTACTTTATTTAGTAGACTCAGGTTTTCGAACTGTTGTAGTGGAGAGCACGGTTCATTGCCAGGCTGCTCACACTTGACGTTATGCAAGCAGACCTGCCAATGCAAAATTTACGAACGAATTACTCTGCATCACAGTCGTTGGTTTTGAAAAAGGATAAAGCAATGTCTCACGTCGTTTCGTACTAGCTCTCGTTGTCCTGCAGCTATAAAAGTCTTCGAACAAGTCAAATACCATAAACGAATTGAAGATGGTTAAAAAAATCGAAAAATTTTCTGTAGAGAATCGAAACAACGTCGACAGATGATAAGAACAAATTCGCCTAGGACTGGATTTAAAGAATTAAGTCCAGCAAAAAATAATTCCCGTCAATCTTCATGCAGCCTATGCTTAGTTTCTGAGTTGGCAGCCAAGAGGAACACATTTGCCTTTTTTTTTGGGTTGGGGGGTAAAGGCAATTTACGCCCGGAGTGTGGGACTCCTAGGATTGCCTAGGAGGATTGCCCCATTTGCCTTTAAAAACAATGTTAAACGTAAAACGACGTTAAAACCTCTTTATTGATCTAGTATTTGCGTTCACTGATTAACTAACATTAATAAAATTTGTCCTAATTTGTTGCTCAAAACAGGCGATCGTACGAGGTATGGGAGGAGAAGCCGAGCAAATTGCAGAATATCTTTCAATTAAGTATTACAGCTTTATCGTTTCTTGCATTTGGAGGGTACTTGCTTTGTATGATAGTGCAGGCAATCAAAAGTAAAGGTTTGTAATAGTTACGACAGTAAAGAATGCGAAATCCAATGCAAGCTTTTCTCTCTACAGGAACAACCTATTTTCATCCCGTCACAAATACAAGTGGCAGCACTAACAATAACGGGAACGGCAATATTTTTCGAAAGGTAAAAATTTACAAGCGATCACGACGTTTTGCATCGAGAAAGAATTCAACAATTCCCCCAATCGATAGTCCTCAAAATGCAGCTCCTAGCCCCGATGAACTTTACAAGGCTATGATTTACTTTGCAGAAGGATATGTGCAACTTGCCAGTTAGGTCGAGTAAATATTTTGGCAAGAAATTCCGCATTTAAATTAAGCAATTCAAGGATTCTATATTTAATGAACTGATCTTACCTGGTTGGATCGTAAAGCTGATTCGGAGTTCGAGGTATTCTACCAACTTTCATTCCATACAGGGAAAATTGGTCGTCCGTCAAGTTTCCATCACTGTAAATAGAACATATTACAACATTTGTAAGATCCTTTGTTCCTCAATTTACCATCTTTGCTCTTCATCTATAATTGGGGTAACTGTGCTTCCGCGTGTCCCATATTGGCTATAATACGGCTCTTCGTAACCGCCACGCGTTCCTCTTTCTGGTGAACTCGTGTATCCGTCTGCTTTGAAAATAAGATTTAAAATTAATACTTCCTCCCAGCCAAAGTGTAACTGTAAATTAGTCCTGGCTAGTTTACTTTTACGCATTTAAATCAGAATACTGGAAATCGAACTAAGAATACTTTTCAACAATATACTTTAACTTAATCTACTTTAATAGAAGATAATCAAAATTTTCAATTTTCAATACGAAAGGGGTTCAAATCAAGGACTCTATAATATTTTCAACTGAATTCTCACAATGTTAAACGTCAGAAACTAAGTTTAAATGAATGAATGAAGAATGTAACGAAAATTTAAATACACTCTAGTTATGGTTTCTAAATGATATTTTGCATTTTCACTTTTTTTTTGTTTTGAAATCTTTTTAGTTTTGCATTTTATACCTGGGATGCTGTACAGCTGATCCGGGGGATAAGGGAAAGGGGGCCCCTTGCTTCCCCTTGAGCCATATGATCTCAATGGTTTTGCTGGAGCTCCTATGACACATCACAATAAAAAAATAAAGAAAAATAGTGTTTTTCTTTTGACACGAACAAAATAAATGATAATCGATGAAAACGAGTCAGGGCAAACGTTCAAAATGTATTGTGATTGAATCAAAATAAAATTTGAGCCGAAAAGTGATGAAAATTAAGATGAAAATCACACTCACAAGAACATTGGGAAGCTCAAATCGAAAGCGAAACGACATTTATGCACGTATAAAACGGCAAAAGCAAAACAAAATATGAAAATGCATTTCATGCGATGAAAACTTACTATTGAATGGCTAGTAATAATAAATGGAATCACTAATTATACGTGTAAATACGACAAATATTTCTAAGTGCTTTTAATATGTTTAATTTCTTATAAAATTTCATACTAAAGTCGATCAAATTGTATACATGTTCACAAATAGGTGGCGTTGCTGACGAAAGTTGGCATTACTGTTGTGAGCTGACGTGTGTCAAGCAACGACAAAAATTTTAATGTTGATATATCTATTTGTTTTCATAATATTTGGCAAAAATCAACGAAACAGTCGGCGACATGTTTAACAAGTTCATTGCATACGTGTGATCAATCGCCATCAAAGGGCTATTAACTGGCGTTACTTATTCCCGAGCGATACAATTGAAAAATGGTATTGTTGCGGCGCAAAGAAATTCAAAGACAGAACCACACATAAATTTGATAAGTTCTTCCGAGATACCTATTACAGCGAGGTAGGCTGATACTTTGAAACCAGAAACACAAATCCAAATTTCAGTCAAGTCAACGGGTTTCGAACCTATCATCTGTAGCACAAGGGGGTGAATACTCTAACTACTGCACCATCCAGAGTAGCGAACAGCACCGAGGTTCAAGATTATCAACATGGTTCTCTGATGAATTTGTGTTTTGTATTATTCCTATTTTTGCGGCTTGGGCTGCGTGAGCCATGAAAATGTTATAAATGTGAAAAAGTCAAATATGTACGAATTCCGGCAGAAAGTGTACTACTTAGCAAGTGGTGACTACTAAATAATATTCGGAAGGTTCGACAGTGCTCTTGAATGCCCACATACTTAACATTCCGTCTTTGTGTGAGCAATAAGATATGGAAAATGTCGAAAAATGATTGAAGATGGAATAATGGCAATAGAAAATATACTGAAAACACTGAAAACATGTTCACCAGTGAGGGCCTAGATCAAAAGTGAGAAAACTGACTGCTGAAAGTATTGGTGATACAAGCTCATCGAGAATTCAACTTCGATTCAAATTGAAGTATCTTTAATTTTAGAAATTGATTTAAGAAATGAAGCAAGGTCGGTGGAGGATGCTAGTCACATGGGGTGAGGCCCAGGCATCATGCTCGGTCTAGACCTTTGATAACTCGAACTGTGTCTAACAAGAATCGAATTTACGGTAGCAATCATGTTGCGACGCTAATTTTAGGTATATAATTGATCAAGCGATATTTCGTCCACATAGGAAAGCGCTCATGAATTAACTTTCTTAATTTCGTTCATTCTTTACTCTCAGAAAATGGCTCTAACGAGGGGGATCCTGAGCGTAAAAATGGAAAATGGTCGGAGATACATCGGAGGAGCCAGTTGAGCACTTGGGGTTGCTGGTAGACTTCACGCTGAGACGCCAAAACAAATCAGCACAATGAATTGTAAGGCGCATCGTTGATTCTGTTACTAAATACCTGATAACCAATATATGAGGATTACGTTCAACACAAGTCAATTCCTGATAGGCTTAATAAAGCCTATGCGGTGTTGTCGATTGCAGGAATGACACCCATTACCTTCCTTGCTAGAGAACGTGAAAGAATCTACTTACAGACCCAAAGAAGAAACAAGAAAATTATTGCACGCGATGGAGAATGACAAACTCTCGATGAATAACAACAATCCTTCTTGGTGGTTAAGCTAAATGGTAGAAGGGTAACGTATGGGCCGCGAATGTTTTTCAAGATATTTTGTGAAAAAGAAAAAAAATTATTCCTGGTGGATGAACCTAATTGGATTTTTCCGGAAAATCCAACCTAATAATCCAGAGTAATGGTGTTATTTTTAATTTATGTTATTTATAAAGTAATCTTTCTGAAAAAAGAAACGAAGATTCGATTAATCGCAGTAAGAACTAAATAGTAACAATTGCAATATTAATTTGTTTGGACTACTTCCGAAAAGATTCTTTTTTCTTAATTTTATGGTAGAGGGATTATCCGTCCAATTCAAAGGTCGTTTTGCTCAGCCCACTAGAGAGTGGTGTTTAAGCATTGCTTAGCTTTATGATGAGGTATACGTGGCTCTGATACTAGAATGTTTTGAAGGTCTTCCTCAGTGTGAAAGGACCCGGATCGCTGCCAGAATTCAACCAATCTTCATAAGATTGTTTCAGGTTTCAGCTCTCAATGTATTGTTTTGAGTTGTTAAACTGCATTCATTACCTAGTACACTTTTTATGAGGTTGATAACGACAAATCATCCTTAGGATCAAATTCATTATCATCTTTTTCGGCAACATTTTGCACCAATATTTAGTCGGTGTTCACGGTACAACATTTTTTGGTGACATTTTGACATTTTTTTTTATTTTTAATATTTGAATATATTTTGATGACAATGATAAATTTAACGGTAATCTTCTTTTCTTCTAACGGCATAGTTTTTTTTGGGTAACTGAGTATATTATACAACGACAAATGTGGTTCGTCTGACAGATTTTTGATGTTCTCTTAACCTCACAATTTATTTGAGATATGCGAATCGGAGTACCTTTATAACTTTTTTGTTATCTGTGGACAAACTGAATTGTAGCACCAGTTAGCAGATTTCATGTTGAATATGCTCATTTTAAGAAAATGAGCTCATTCAATAGGAACTACGCATTTTAGAAAAAGCGTTAAATTTTTAATTAAATTTCTAGTAGCTTAAAGCTTCAACTTATCGGATCATTTATTTTAAGCCTCAATTACAATAATTGTTTGTTTTCCTTTGTTTGTATTCCTTTGTTTGTATTTGTATCTCCATTTTGTATCTTCTTTCGGTTGCAGTCCCAATAAGAATATAAACTTAAACTTTTCTTATACCCGGAATTATCGATTTCGTAACGTTCTAGTTCCTGGCCAAATATTAGCTGACTTTTTTAAAAAAGACTAACCCCATGATGATTTTTCGAAAAATCGATTAGCATTTTTTGTATTTGTCGATACATTCTTCAATCTCCGGTGCAGTTATGCATTGAGTGGCCAACTTGCAGCGCCCTCTATAACAGTTTAAATCGTAATAAATTTTTGTACTGCTGAAGACCAATATGATGTAATTCCAAGACTTAAAAACAAAAATTTTGAATTTTTTCACACCGCGGGAAAAGTTTTCTTTTTTCTTATACTTTTTATTTTTGAAGAAAAAGGAATATGATTTAAGCACCAAGTAATATCAAATATTAGGTTGCTGCAGATGAAATGGCCGATTTAGCAATGACATAAAATTGACTCCAATTTTAGTGAATTATGTTGGCGTAAGGCGGCGAAAATGATGTGATATATTGATGTATAAATACTGCTACCTTGGTTTATGGAGTCATTTCTGTTTTGCAGTTCAAAGTGATCGTGAAAACAAAAAGAGAAAGTGAGCATGGACTTGAATCCAGAAAAAAAACCAGGAATTCTACAAAACTTGAATAAATGTAGCTGTATCTCATTGGTTGCATCTATACGTACCTATTTTGATTAAATAAATTGTCTTTAAAAAAATTTACAGCTGTTTAAAAATTTATTACTAAATCGGCCATTTCATCTACAGCAACGTAATATAACCTCCACTTGTCAAAAAAAGATGACGTCGCATTCTGCATATTGCAGAATATTCTTTTTTAAAGTGACATAACGGCATCTTCGCTTGAGATGGAAAAGGGATATTATCCTGGAACGGACGCGATGAGGCGAGAATTTTTTAATAAAAGCCGTTCGAAACTCAGCTATATGAAATGGTATACAAGAACTTAGCCAATTCACATACATGCAATATTCATATAAATGGGTGCTCATATGACGGCAAGACGAGTTTCTATTACTATTTTGTGTGTCTTGTCAAAGTCACTTTCATAGCGTAACCACAGCCTAGCTACATACAGCAGTAGCACTGTCGAGTGACTTCTCGCAGAAAGAGATGGTAAAATTCGATTTGTATTTGTATTGCGTTCAATGCAAAAGCTTTGAGAGGGATATTTTGTTTTACTCTTTTGATCTTATGACCAATTGGCACTTTAAACGAGCTTTGCGAGATATAGAGCGTGAAGATTAAACAACGCTTAAAGGTATTTGAATTAATATAAATAATATTTCCAGTGTAATTGTATATTTATGTCATTGTGCGTAGATACAAATATTGAGAGAACGTTCGCTTACATTGTTGCAACTGGAAAATTTCGGTCATATCCTGTTAAATTGGGAATTATTTTGAAAGGTTACGATGGTTAGTTCTTACATTGTGATCACTTGAGACGAGCTAGTCCCCGAAAAGTTAAAAACTAAGGATAAATATCTTATATTCACTGCAAAAAATTGTTTTTACACTTTTCTAATTTACTCAATCGAAAGTTTTCTGAAAAACTATGACAAGGCTTCGATTCTGCTTCGGCAGCAAATATAATAAAATTAGAAACATACGTTGTAAGTATGCTGTTAGATAGCTTCCTGGAAAATTATTCGAAAACACAAACAAAAGAAGGTAAGTTGCTCGAACAGAGTACTGAAAGAGATCAGGAAAAATACTCAAAGGTTATTTGCGACTCGCAAATCTAGACACGGATTGGGAGAGTTACAACGAACAATATTACAAACAAACTGTTCCTGAACAGCAAATGCCGTAGAAGAACTCGAGAAACTATTATACCAAAACTTTCCGTGCTCAATCGGATAAAAAGATAGAACTGTTAAACGACCAGATTCTGTACCTTTCCACCATTAAAAGAATTGGTTGAACTAAAGAAGGATCTTTGGGCAATTAACACCTTCCAACCATAAAAACCAGCAGGAACTGATAAAATGTATTGGATCATGCTTATGGCAGTTGATACCACAATAATTCGCATCTTGTTGAAAATATACATACCTCTGCATGCAGAGGATATATGCCTTTAGACTCAAAGGATATATGAATAGTTTTCATAAAGAAGCCAGTTAAAAATAACCACAACAGATAAAAAAATAACGACTAACGGTATGTAAGGGTCACTCACGTGTTCAGGCTAGCACTTGTAAAAAGCCGAAGAGGTCATCCTGACAAAGAAGAGAGTCTCCAAAATAAGGCCCAACAGTTTTGGGGAAAGGCTGGTTGAATCGAAATGAAAGTGAAACACTTGGGAGTGCTGATCGAATTGAAGAAGAGCTTTTCTCAACAAATCAGGGCAACAGATAACAAGCCTGCAGCTCAATTAATGGCTAACATAAGGGGCCCATCACATCAAGGAGACGATTTCTAATGAGGGCTGTGCAATCGATTCTACTCTTTTTGGCGACGGTCCTGGAAGCAAGACCCAAACGGAAAGTGGACTGCATCGTCTGACCCCTGACCTGAGGACGTGCCTTAATTACGGGATTGTGAGAATCATTCAAGCTCAGTTTTGATTGACCCAGCCCTTAAGCGGAAGTTTTAGGTATTACCTGCATGAGATTGACAGGTCATGGTCTGCAAACTGTGTTTTGTACAGGCGATGTGGATGACGCCTGTCACACATTTTATCCGATTGCAAGAAATCCAGTAAGCAGCGCGGTGACCTTTTCAGCGAAATTGGTGACCTCTGCCCTGGACCTATGGTCGGAGTAATGCTAAGAATGGTTGACAAATGGAATACCGTGGCACAATATGCTCGGTCAGTCCTGGCACTTAAAAGTGTCGAGACGCGTCGGGAATGGAGGGATATCTTTTCTAGAACTTCCTTCTACTCCTTTCCTTTCCGCTGGAGAAGTGATGCCCACAATCTGAGGGTGCCTCGAAGCGTAGGAACACGAGGGCTAGCCCGAAATAATGAGTCAGCCTGGGTAATCGGAGATGTCTAGTGGGTAGCCTAGACGCATTGCAAACAGGGAAGTCCCACACTCAGGGCGGAAACAGCCTTCACTTCCCTACAAAAAAAACCAAAACCAACATCAACAAAGTGACAACTTGATAGCCAAATTTATTTAATGCTGAAAACCCTGGAACGCCTAGTAGGTGGGAAAAAATAAGCACCGTGAACATATCGGTCCTCTGTGCAAACCAACATTCATACATTTCACGACGCTGAAAAGAGATGGCATAGAATGTTTGCAATGCAGTAGTGAGCAGAAAACATGAATTTTACTACCACAATCCACATATGGATATCGTTCATCGCTAACGAGGGAGCCTGAAATCATCAAGCATAGCAGCAGCTATTAGAAGAAATGGAAAAGATTTATCGGTATCGTTATACTTTAGAAGATAACCGGAAGCAATATCAGGTCTAATGCAGACCGCGTAAACCATTTAAATCTCCGACTAATGATGGAAACCGCAGAAGCGTGGTAACCCATGTCAAATACCTAGAAGTAACCTTTAATAGTGAGCTAACTTGAACTCCACAAGATAACAGGGAAGTCAAAAAAATAGCTACAGTGGTGCACTCACAATGAAAACGGAAGTGAGGATAATATAGGGATAACATAATATTATAAATATAATATATATGCAACAGTAGTGTGTATCAATAGTAGGTATCAATACACATATACGGAGCACTGGTTTGGTGACAAGCGCTACGAAAATATACCACTGCAAAAAAACTGTAGAAAATCAAACGAATGGCCTACTTTGGTACCACAAATGCCACCAGAACACCGCCAACTGCTGCAATAGTTATAAAGCTTAACTACAAGCCATAAGCTAGAGTGCGTGAGACAAGGACCCCATACAGGATTTACATATCGACCAGAGATGGGTTATTTCTGTTATTGGAAGGGAAAATGCGTGGTGAATTCCAAGAGCACTTGGATGTTGTATACAGTGACTCTTCCCTATCGAAGGTGACCATTAAAAATTGGTTTATTGAGTTTCGTCGGTTTTTGATGAGCCACGCTCAGGTGTCCGGCTACCGCAGAGGGCAGCAGCGTGACAAAAATCTATGCTCTCATATTGGCAGACCACCGGTTGATGGTCCGCGAGATGGGTGAAACAATAGACATCGCTTAAACCGCAAAAGCCCTATCTTACATGAAATGCAGGGCATGACAAAGCTGTCGGCATGATGGGTGCCGCGTTTGGTCACATCGGGCAACAAGCACAACTGTGAGACCTCTTCTCTTTTCTTCTTCTTCTTCTTTTTCTTCCTCTTTTTCTTCTTCTTCTCGTTTCGTGACCGTCAACGAAACATTGTTCCACTGTTACACACCAGACACCAAGGAAGAGTCAAAACAGTGGATTCACCCGGCGAACGCGCTCTGAAGAAGGCGAATTGGCCAGAAATGTGATAGCTACCGTTTTCTGAGATTCACAACGTGTAATCTATATCGACCACAGGATGAATTACAAAACGGCCAGCAGCCTACACTACGGCGATTCGACACCAAATTACAGAAAAAACGGCACCATTTGGCGAAGAAAAAAATGCTCTTCCAACATGGGAATAAACCAGCTCACATCTTCGCCCTTGCCATGGCCTTCTACCATCTTCACATTTGAGTGATTTGATTTGATTGCAACGGTCAGGCCGGTGCAATTTCTTTTGGATTGGGACTTCTTTTTGTGCATAAATTTGAAAAAGGCACGCGACAGGAAGAAATTAGAGTCGAATGAAGAGGTTATCCGGCGACGACCACCGAAACCTACTTCGCAAATCTTGAGAAAATATATGTTTCAGACGGGTTGACGAAGTTTGAGCAGCGCTTGGAAAAATAAATTGGTATTTTCCAAAATTTTCCTTTTCTCTTTTGTAGGCTAAGTATTTATCGGGACACTTTCGTATGTAGGCTTTAAAAGCCGGTACATTCCTAACAAATCTAAATCTAAAATTGGTCTCTAGACACGACGGTCCAGACGGGAGTCAAAGAGTTTATGATTTGGATTGAGCTGAATCAAATGAAAAAAATATAACTCGAGAAGATACAACGTTAGTTGTATTAACAGTAAAAAGGGAATTGCAAAGAGGAAATGCAAAGAGATAGATACTGAATAAAATAAAATAATAAATAATAAAATAGATAGTAATCACATGAACGAACGATTGCAGGATAAGCCAAACTCATTGGCATCGTCCTAATAAAACATGGATAAAAAAACTCCTAGTAATAACATAAATGTAAGAAGAATACTGATGACAATACTAAAAGGCTACAATTTCTTAGGAGAACAGACCAAAGGGATAGGAATGCAAAAGATGACATCGGCAGAGCTTGTGGTGAGGAAGAAGAAAAACAGAACAGCTTCTTCTAGCATGTACGAACTTAGTCAACAAACGCTTTATTTCTCAGAGGAGTCATTACGTAAGAGACCTGAAACATTTCGTGGCCATAGAACCAGGGAACTTCCTTGAGTATCGTCGGACAACTGGATGGACGCGCGGAGCTGAAGACCAATGTTGGCCTATGCTTTATCTGACCATGGTTATGCCAATGAGAAGACTGTAAAGGCTATATAATCGACTGATCCTAGCCTTTCAGTTCTGGAGCAATGTCTTTTCAGCTTATATGGAAAATTTTGACTGGTACTCATTGACTTAATGAAGCTATTCATCAAGCTGTAATCAAAACTTCGCTTCAAAGTAAAAAGGTCAGGTTTGTCGCAGGCAAGAGCAATGGTGACCTCGGAGACCATAATGTATGAACCCGGTGTTGACAAATCGATGCAAATTAAAAAATAAGCCTCTTAATATTAAATTTGGGAATTTTTTCAATGTCAAACTTTAAATCGATTTTCGCACAACTTGCTTTCTAAAAGCCAGTGGACAGTGTCACTCAAAATCTACGTAAACAATCGATTTGATTTTTCGCATACTTTTCCTACTTATATTTAGCGAGGCAATGCCGTCGAGTTTTTTTTTATTTTAAGTACTATAAAGGCTGATTTGTTGGTTTTTTGGTTGAAAGTCAACCGCTCCTACGTACTCGAGGAAACGGACGACTTCACAGAATATGACCTGGAATTTGAAATATGCACTACGATTCGGCTGATTAACCTTGATTGACGTTTTGGGGTGGCGGATTTGATCTTTTGGATCTAGTTGCTTCGATCGGTAGTACCAGGGCGACACTCGAGAGTGAACAGCTCTTATCTAACGATCATACCGTCTCGTTCCGGTAAACCCATGGCAGGCCACGGTGTAGGTTCGGTTGAGTGGAACATCCGATTAGCGCCGGTCCGGCAGTGAGAACTTGTTTCCCATAAGGACTGGTGCGAACCTCGCATGTTCGCGCTGTTAAATAAATACAACCGTGGAACCATTAAGGCGACTACAAATACGTTCGTAGATAGCGGCTCCGAGGGGACACATAGGTCGTGATATCCAGCAAATTATATGCAAAAGAAAAGAAGAACGAGCAGAAACATTCGAAAACGGACACACGAAAACTGCCGCATTCAGGCGCAGCAGAAAAACCAAGAAATAAAGTCTAAATCACTAAATCACAAGTGACTAAGTCACGGGACACAAATAAAGAAATCCCAAGAAAACAAAAAGTTGAAAAGCGATAAGCATCCACAGGAACCGAAATACAATGAATCATCGCATGTAACCCAAGAGACCCGTCGAAAACCTATTGGGCAGGCACTGCTAGGTAAACCGACAGACGGTAGATCCTATGCAGATGTCTTGTGAGAAGTAAAGAGACCGGTAAAACCGGAGGACATCCTAACTGCAATCAGAACTGTGGGGCTAAATCAGTCAGGTGATCTGCATATTGTGTTCAGACCACAGACAAACAATAAAGACGGTTTTCATTCTATTATAGAATTAGAGCTAGAATAGGATGGGTTATTTGTCGGATACGGCGAAGAGTGATTTCTCTCCATGGTATAAAGTGCTTTGGATACGGGCATAACGCACATGCCTATAACAGAACTGATATAGAATGGATTTCCTTGTGCTACGATTGCGGCAAGACACGACATAAAAATAAGGAGTTCCCAGAAGAGGCACACTGTGTTCTTTGCCAGGAATATCAAGCAAGATCAGATGATTTGAAACAAATCCCAGATCCAGGGAAGTGTTGCGTCTTCCAAGAAACCCGAACGGCCAATACACTTCTGCAATGATTTGCATTCTTCAAACCAATCTGCCTCGAAGCATAATTGCCTAAGATCTGCTCGAATAGTTTGCAAGAGATAGATAAGCTGACGTACTAATATATATCACAAGCTCACCAACATGGTATCCTAACAAATCCGGTTCAGCCACCATCTGGGTTCGGAACAGTGCTCATTTCCAAGTGCAGGGCTGGGGGAGAGGAGATGGTTTCGTTTGGCTTCGATGTTTGGGAACTAGATTCTTAGGTGCATATCCAACTCTGAATGAATCTTTATCATCGTTTCGACTTAGGCGCAAGGCTTTGGAGGACGCTGTTTCGAGTGCAGAGGGCCATGTGCTCCTCGCAGGTCACTTTAACACTCGAAGAATCGAATGGGACATACCGCAATCAGATACTTGGGGCAAGCGGATCCTGGACATGGCAGCCAGAACCATCGATGGAGTTGCTTTGGGATCATACCTGATGTGATATTCGCTTTGGAGTGCCTAGTACAAACGGTTAACATTTTGAAAGTGCTAGAGGATTACTCGGCCAGTGATCAGCGGTACATAGCACTGGAGATCCACAACGCTGTTTACCGAATACGACACGCTCAGTCTTCTGTACACGATCACTGCTGACGGAAGCTATGCTGAGGAGAGGACGACTTGCGGCAAGACATTTTGTGAACTTAACTATGAGAATCATTGCACCCGCCTGCAGGTCTTCCATGCTCCAACGAAGACCCCGCACATCAAGCCCTCAGTATACTGATAGTTACCTGAAATTGCCGAAAAACGAAGGGAGTATCATAAAATGTGAATTCTGTTCATTCACGGGTCATTTATTTGTTACTCCGGATGCGCGAAATGCATTTAATTGCGCTAGAGCGTTTTCAAGTACTTGTATAACTGATACGGATTCTAAAGCACCGGAGCCTACTCTACGACTTGAAGGAAGGTAGCGAAAAGATGATAATTACTTGAGGTTTCGATCTGTGGAACATCTTCAGTAGTTGGTTCTACTCTATGGGTCAGAACTGTGGGTCGACACTCGCATGACGAATAGCACAAAAGGCGGTCCGCACACGAGTCTCCGACACGAAAGTGCTGGTAATTGCGGGGATACCCATCGCAAAACTTGCGAGGGAGTGCAGAAATATTCATGTGCGCTGAAGCGTAGATAACTGAGAAGATGTCGCAAGGGAAGAGAGACCACGCTCTCTGAGCTTTCAGTAGCAACAGACAAGGGGAAGGTGGACTACACGTCCATTCCGTGACCTGAGGCCGTGGCTCAGTCGAGTGCATGGTGAGACCGATTCCTTTTTGACTCAGCTCTTGAGCTCAAATAGCCCGCTGGATGGGCATGAGTGTTTTCAGTCTTATCTGCACAAGATTGACAGGTTGCGGTTTCGTAACTGCATGTTTTATACAGGGGGAGTAAATGACGTCTGTCACATTTTCCTTTAGATGGAGTAAGATGACTCCATCTATTCCAAAAGATGGAGGAAGCAGCGCCATGACCTCTTCATCAAAAGCCGAGAGCTGTATACCGTCTTTATGATCGGAACAATGCTGGAAACGGTTGATAAATGGAATAGGGTGGCACAATATGCTTGGACAGTCCTGACACTAGAAAAAGCAATACTGGATCGTAGGGATCCCTTTTCTAGCAAATCCTTCTTCTCCCTTCTGAAGGTGCTCTAGACGTAGGAACACGAAACATAGTCCAAAGTAATGTGTCAAACGGTTTCAGGCTAGGTTCTCATGTTTGCAGGGAAGGTATTTAGTGGGAAGTCTAAAAGCGTTTAGCCTCTTAGAGTCCCACACGCAGGGCGTAAACAGAAAAAGATTTCTTTCTACCAAACCTCGATTTACTTCCTGGAAGCATTGGCGCATTAGCGGCTTTGACGGGATTCTCAATATTTTCAGCAAAATTTTCAAGGATATTTTGACTGGAACATTTTAGATGGCTGTTGCTTGTTTATTGCAAGCTAGACAAATTTGACGAAATACTAGAAAAAAATCAAGGCGGTTTTTTAAAATTTGATTTAAAATATTTTTGCAGGCATATTATGAACGCAAAATATGAAGTATATAAATGTGACGTATCTGAATTTTTCCATAATTTTGTATAATACAGATTATAAGAATGAATCCTTTTTATTTCAAGGATAAACACTCAATGCACTTATGATCTACCAGTTTAATTGCAGCAATTTACTACTTCATCGGGGTGCACCTCCAAATTATGGCGCTAAAGTGCCACAAATAATAAACCTCAAAATTTGTATGACCCGAATATTTTCGGAATACTTTACTTCCGCAATGCAGTTTGATCTGGGTTCGGTATTTAAAGAAACATTTTCATCATTCACGTTGAATAATCAATTTCAAGATACAAATTAAATCAATAGGTTAGGAGAGGTTTCAGCAAAATGCTGAATTGATTGCTCGTTTTATTTCCTTATTTCTTTCTCTTTTTACTACGTTCGCCTACTCTCTTTCCCTTGAACGTGTTAACTTCGGATGTGTTTGGTTAAAAAAATTAACATAACACGAAAGTTAAATGAATTAGTTTAGATAATAACGTAATTTTAACATTTGCCTCGCCTTTCACTCAACGTGTAGACTCTTTTAAATTATCATCGTGTGGAAATCCGTGGAACTGCATTCATTCAATTATCACCTTTATGAAGACAAAAAAAATAAAGAAAGAAACCAAAAAAAAAAACAACCAAACAAATCGTAACATAATAAAAACCAAAAACAAAAAATGTGCTTTCACTTAGATGCTATCAGACTAGAGTAAATATAATTTTACAAAGCCGACTTGGATAAAAACAAATCATGCAATTTCACACATTCACAATGATAAAATTCCTTCTATTGTGGAAACACAAACTTTAATAATTTTGCATTATTTTAAATGTGATTTCCGATGAACTTACCGACTGTGTTTTTGTTTCTGTCAGTGTACATTGCCCTGGGTAAGGTTTGTGTTGCTGCAACATAATAAGGTGCTGGTTTGCTGCCCTGGAAACGAGACAAGAAACATTTTCTCATTAGAATATTTATGGCAACGGACGGGGAATTAATGCACGATATTTCATCCAAATTGCAATCTAACTTTTGTTTGCATGAATATTTAACAAGAAATGTTTGTTTATTACCCGCCTTGTTATTATTTTGAACATTTACAAAGGCAATTAAATTTTACTTTCGGCTATGTCTGAAAATTAATTGAATCAAGTTGAGGAGTTCGCAGCAATTTATGAACAAAACACAAAAAACGAAACCAAAAACTGCTGGAGATTGCGAAGTGGAAAGGTTGACATCAAAAGTCAAGTATAAATCTTTTTCCCTTTCGAATTTCGATAAATTACATTTAATTAATAGTTTCATTGAAGCCGGGCGAAAATTCGAAACGGAGAATGTTTCATTCAAGCAATGAATTTTTAGATTTCCAGTGATATCATTCACCTATGAACTCAATTCAAAACCAATTTTGCCTTAAAACAGAGGTTTTACTAATTAGTTTTTATAATTCTAACTCTACTTATTAATAATTTTTATATTTCTTTTTTCATTTATTGATTCGAATGTTGGTAACCTTTTGATAACCTTAAAATAAAATCTTGTGAGATTCCATTTTTAAGGTTCTGTTTAGCCAATTTTCCTCGTATATTGTCAGGATGAAGATCGGCTCGTAAACATCGAACGTCGTATTGGTAACGGTGTTTTGAGTTTTCTATTGTTTTTCTGGACTACCGACCGACTCATGCTGGTTCTTTGACATTTCTTCCTTATTTCAGCTTACCTAGATATTTTTCTTGTATCTGTGTACATAAACGGTGTTTTTTAGAGATTGAGTTGGAAAGACTTTTTAATTTCACGTATGGTGTGACAGCTGTCAAGCGTTTTATGGTAAGTTTGGTTTCCATTTTATTATGAAAATTTTGACCCCCGAGCAAGTCTGCAAATAGTGCAGATTTAAAAAAAAAATGGCTTCGTTCGAAAAACTCAACACGCATTCGTTATTCAGAACAATTAATTCTATTGTGGATGGCTTTGAAGAAAACGGTCCTAAACGCATCATAAGGGGGACGGAGAACCTATATGTGACGAAATGAATGACCAGCCAGACTTAGAGGCAAACTTTAAGACAAAACGTACCAACGATTGAAGACCAACAAATTCTAACATACTTTGACATGTAAAACGTTGCGGTTTCAAATGTTTTAGGGAGAATGCTAGCGAAAGACTTGTGACAACTACATTACATAAAGTCCTGGTTTGGTGGAGTAATAACTTTAATATTGTGCAAAGAAAATAGTGACGGGAGCTTCATGGAAGCTGAAAAGATGCGCATTCTACTGCTCATAAAAACTCATCTTCTGGGAAGCGTTTTAAAAATGAGGGGATTCATGAGATAGTACAAGAAGGAAAACAAAAAGTTCAGAGAAAGAGAAGGAGGCTGCGACTGTCTATACGGAGAATGGAATATGGTGGGCTTTAAACTAATAATAGCCCTGAAAATCATCAAGGGTGATGGGTTTTATCCGGAAGGGCGAGAATATTGTATCTGATACGCCTCTTTGGAAGTAGCCTGTAGGTCTAAAGTATAACGAAGCCATCGAAGTAGACAAATTTATACAAAAAGTGGATAGGAATGATAAAACTAAGCCAAAGGCCTGCCAACCGTTGAGTTTAACACCATTTGTATCTACAACGAAGGAGAAAGTGGTAGATAATTATATAAAGACAGCTCACCTACAAAATTACTCATTACTGCCAAATCAATACGCAAATAGGACGATGAGATCAATAGATACCGTACCGTTTTTGAAGACATAACTCGTAGTATCAAAAAACATTCAGATTATAATGAAGTAGTACTTGGTAAATTTCTTGACATTTAATGCTCTTTGACAATGCCAGTCAAGATTTAGTGAGGAGGACGCTAGTGAAATGGGATGTTAAACCCTATCCTCATTTGTTGGTTGACTGAAATTTGTTTCACTCCTATTTCAGACTCTTATGGCAGATGAAGTACTAATTTGAAAGTACGAAGCTGGGGTAATATTTCAAACGTATACGGATAATCGTGCAATTAATTCCCGGGAAAAGCACGAAGTATACTATGTTATTTAATGCAGAGAACGCTTCGAAGTGGGAAAAATTGTTGCCACGAGAAAGGTTTAACACTAAAGGTGCTATTACCTATTAGAATTTAGAAAAAATCGATTTTACAGGTTTTGATTTCTTAGACCTCGAACAATAGCTTCCTTTAAATCTTATACGAAATTCGTAACCGTAAACGAGCTACATTAACTTTAGAGACCTCCAAGCGACACTCGCTTGGCTTTAAAATATTTCCCTTTTTCCAAAATATCCGTTGTACATTTATATCGATATTTTTCGCTTTCTCATGGGTTCTCAGCTTTACTTTAGACGTTACAAAAGTACTTTCTCATAGAAAAATGTCTCCTAAAAGAGCTAATAATTAAACAAAAGGCAACAAAAGTGAAAAGTCAAGAAAAAAAAACTGCTAGACGTTCAAAAAAAATCTCATAAAATAAGAATAAAATAAAAAAACAAATAAAACTATCAATAACCGACTTAATCTGGATTTCAGATTAATGTTCAGGGTGAGTGTGGAAATTGACAAATAAATTTGTGTAATAATACCTTATGATCAAAAGAGAACGGGAGGGAATTCAATAAAATTCAATAAAAATATATTTCTTTCAATCCTACCCTTCAAAATACTCTCATCCTGCGGCAATACATACATACATTCTTTATAGGCCGCCAGCTCGCGCAGCGAATTCTCTTTTATGGCCTCTATGGTCTCAAAACGCGTTCCCCGCAATGGCAATTTGAGTTCAGGAAATAGAAAAAACTTACACGGGGTCATGTTTGGATTGAACGGTGCTTGGCTGATGACACTGGTCGAATTTTTGGCCAAAAGTTCCGAAATAATCAAGTCCGTATGAGATGGCGCATTATCATAAATAGGGTCTTTTTTGAGAATGGCTTCACGCACAATGCCTACATAGTATTCTTTATTGACAGTTTGGCTCTCCGGACGGTATTTGTAGTGCACCACACCACCATTATAGAAGGAAACCGTCAGGAAAACTTTGATTTTGGAACGACTTTGGCGCTCTCTCTTCGGTTTTAGCTCATTTTTGAAGCATCATTCGAACGATTGTTGTTCGGTAGGCGTGTAAAATTTATAAACCCATGTTGCGCTGTCAATAATGATGTGATCGATGAATTTTGGGTCGCTGTCTACGTTGGAAATCATCTGTTTGGCCACATCAATACGACGCTGTTTTTGAATGGTATTAAGCTTTTTTGGCACTAGTCGAGAAACGATGCGTTTCACGCCAAAAATATAAGTTAAAATGTGTTTAGCTGATCCATATGGGATGCTCAGCAACACAGCAATCTCTCTAATCGATACAAAACGATTTTCTTGATTTGATTTTTTCTTCGGTACCAGATTTTGATGGCGGTCCAGTGATCTCATAGTGCTCGAGGCTCTCTCGTCCGACTGTGTACCTCTTATACCATTATTTAGTGTATTAAAATTCTTATACCAACATTTTAGGCACGTGCGTTGTTCTAAGTTTTCATACAACAATTTTCACACAACAATTTTTTGACTTCCTCGTGTATACACCAATTGAATACTAATCGTACATATGCAACAAAATTTGACAGATCACCAATAAAAGTACTGGCAACGTTGAAAAAAATAAAAATTAACCAATTGGATAAGCGCGGCAATTTAAAATTCCCGTTCTTTTTTGATCATAAGGTATAAGCACAGGTATGGAATTAATCGGCGTATTGTTGTTGTCAAGCGAATTCTTTGTACGGGCTCGAATGGCTTGAATCTCTTTTGCTCGTTCATGGATATTACGTCAAATTTTAGTACAACGACTTATTATAGATTTTTAGAAATATTAAAGCCGCGACAAAAGCGGTTTCTCTTATTTTTCCTGATCAATCAAAGTTCGAAATCAAAAATTCAAGCAAAATTTGGCCGAAGACGAATTAGCAGTGTCCGGTGATGGTACTTTGTCAAAATGTAAATTGAGCGTTTTCGGAAGATATTTAGACATAATTCTAGATTACTATGTTTGCTCTAAGACCTGTGAATTGATGAAAAAAACGAACCATGTTGACTTTCAGATTTGGTATGAAAGTAAGCAATTAGGGGACTCAAATTTATCCAACACACTGCGAATAGTGCCCTCAATTGGACGCTTATGGTGATTGTAAAATTGGCGAAGAGTGCGGAAAGTTGCCTGAACAGAACGCCCATTTTGACAAAACAATTTTATCATTTGCCCTTGTTGTCGAACGCCGTATCCACCCATGGTGGTTTGGCAAAACAGGCTAAATAAACGACAGCCATTTGACAGATGTAGCTCCAACAATATGGCCACTATCAACTGTCAAAGTTCGAAAGTCCCTTTAGGAAAACCCCACATCAACAAGTACAGTGCGGAAAAAAGCGTTACTCGGCGCTGGGTGTCGGAGTTCACAGGTGCGGAGGAAAATGAGTAGGTAGATCAACTGCCGCGAAAAGGATGCTCGACAATATTTATAGATCTTGAACCCTTTACTGCAACTCAACTGTTTCTTTTACAGAGCCCTAGCACGAACCGAGGATAGAAAATGGGGGCCGTTCAAATATTGCGTAAGTACAATAGAGGGGTCTTTGCTTCGCTTCTTTTTGATGTCATTGAGGGTTGAGAGGGTGATTACTTCAGCAAGAGTTATTTACTTTTTAACACATATGGCAATAAACACATTGCCTATGCTTGAAAACAAAACGGCATATTCGGGGAATCCCACAAATAATGAATACGTTTAGGTGGTCGCTGTGGGTATCGAGTGAGAGAATTGTCGCGTGCTTCTCACTTGTTTGTTCAGTCAATATATAGTTTCGACTCAGTACAATTGACGTTTTGACGTATTGTAAGCAAAACAAAGCAAATTAATGTTTATGTTACCATTGATCCGCTTTCGCCAAAATTGAATTGTTTAAGAAGTCGTTTCAAATAGACAAATTCAAGTTGTACCAAAAATTGTTCGAAAGTTTTAAAAAAAATCTCAGTACTCACCATAGTGTGTACGTAACTACCCTTTTTGGTCACACCTTTATGTTTTTGTAGCTTAATAAGAGAATCATAAGCAGTACCTATAGAATTTTTGAATTTTTAAGCAACGAATACCTTTAAGTCTGCAGAAAAAAGCTGCAAAAAAACAAAGTATACAGCCTTTATCAAATTGCAAAGAACAGACAGCATAGTTTCTCTGTCAGAGATACTATGCTAAGCCGTGTTACAGTTGATAAACAGATCATTAAGTTGCGCGAAGAATTAAAAAGAGCGAACCAGTCTTTAAACAGTATTATTCAAAACACAGTTGCCCAGAAGAAACACAGAGATGGTATGAAAAACTACCCTTGAGGGATACAGAGGAAAACATACCCATACACAGGCAAACAAAGCTTCAAAGATACATATCTGTGATTAGACCACAGCTTCAAAGATACATATCTGTGGTTGTGTCATGCTACGGGTGTGAACCATGGACCCTTACCCTAGCATCCACATATATATTGAACGCCTTTGAGCGAAGGGTCCTAGGGTGGATAATTTGAGCGAACCGTAGGCGGGAACCAATGGCGAATTCGATGCAACCATGAGTTGCAATGGGTTGGCCATATGAATCGTATGGAAGAACAATGGATAATGGATAACGGTATTCGTTGGGAGAACTGAAGAACTGAGAACTGAAGAAACGCTGGTCAGACTTGTGGACGAAGAAAGTTCATCACGTCATCATTCACGAACGAAATCTATTGGCAGTGTAAACATTCTAGATGATCTCACTCAAGGATTACGTAAATTGAATTTGACATTAGTCGAAGTGGGACTTACCTTCGCTTGATTTCCAGGAGAATTCTGCAGAGGGACCAAGATATGTATCGACGGTCGCTGTTAAGCTCACTCGGGCTCAGGTTGGTCATCACAAAAGCCTCTTAGATAGCTATTTCGCTAAAACATCAATACATTATTTAGAGTACATAACATCCATACTTGAATCAGATCAAGTATTTTTCATATCTCAAGATGTTAAAGCTTTGGTCCCTATTGGTGTTACTGCAGCCAAGAAGTCAACACTAATGCACTTGAAATGTAGAATCACCCAGTCAGGCAATTCGATAACTAATGGTTTTAACTTATGCCGAATCGCAGAGCGGCATAAGTTAAAACCATCAGTTAATGCTGGTATTAAATTCACTTCCAGGATGCACCAGGACCAACAGCCCCATACAATCGATTCTAGAGTGGAATTCCGGGGCTTCGCATGTCAAAGCTTTTCCTCAATGTCTGCAACGCGATTTTTTCAAGCGTGTATCGGAATTTACGAGAGAAAGCTAAGGGTGGTCTTTACTGAGATCCTCTGCGAGCATTACACACTCGGAGGACATCTCACAAAAGGGCAACGAATGGTGGAATCAGATTCCCAATGTTCGGAAGGAGGCACTAGTGCATTTTCTATGGCAATGCCACTGTACCGCAGGAGAAGACACAATGTAGGAACGCTTCAAGCCAAAGCAGATTCTTAACATTCTTAGAAAGATGAATTAGCTTTCGGCGCTCTTCGTGCACTGAAATTGGCGGCACAATAAACTTTTATTGGTTGACGCACATCGTTCCAACGTTCGTTAAACAGTCAAATTTTAATTTTATAAAAAGATATTAAACCTAATTTATGTTAAATATTTAATTTATTATTAAAACAAAACAGATTTGATAAAATGTTGCGCCACCATGTAAGTTAAAGCGTTTAGTTCGAGTGAAACTTTGATGACAATTTTGTTTCCCTTAGCAAGGAGCGAAAAACAAAGGCTGACCAACAACAGTTTTGACAGCAAACGGGCGTTTCTCGTCGAATGTCAATTCACAAGATTGCTACCCAATTATCTTAAACAAATACATCAAAATTTGCATTTAACTACAAACAATTAATTGCAAGCTCTCTGGTGCATTGCAAAGTTTTGCTAAAAACAACTTTTTTTGTTTTATTATGCATGAAGCCAACTGGTGAAGATTATTTATTGTATATTCACAAATAATCCTGAATTAGGCTGAAAATTATATAAAACGAGACACAATTAAGTGCTTTTACAATGAATTGTTAACATATTTGATTGCAATCTTTGTTCGATACCTTTTGTTTGTAACCAGTCAAATAACTTTCAATACAATTCAAAACGTTCAACTTAAATCTTTAATTTTCAGTGACTGATAGAGTGCTTCAATGTGAGTGAATTTAATGAAAAAAAATTAGGCAATGAGTAAATGATATTGATTTTGCACGGATATAAACTACGTTGAGATAAGTGCTACATGGCGGAGAAGGATTTGGCATTATTGTGTTGCATTCCAATTTTGAATTCAACTTGAACTCTATTCATAGCCAGGGCACTTACCTACAAATGAGGTTCGCATAGCACGTTTTTGTGAACTTATCCAGTCATGATTTAATAATTCAACAAAATTCAACTGAACAAAATAAAAGAAAAGGAAATATTATTGAAATTGATTGTAATAATATCATTGACTGCCCAACAAGTCATCGATCAACTTAATTTGCAAATCTTTGAGTTCATTTTGCCTATTCAAAACGATTTATACTGGCATTGAATTTGTATCGAATAATTAAGTGACGAAGGTTGAAGTACTTCACAATCAATCCCAATCACTTTGATTTTGCGTACAAGAAATCATTCAGCACGAACTATTCGTATGTTTCTAGATATTTCCCATAAGTGTAATTCAATAGTGCAACAAAAGTGAATGATGCTCTTGTGTCGAATTCATAGTTTCAATTTACGGGGAAACCTCACACAGCTTTGAGTTTCGCATTCTATATCCTTTGATCAAATTTCCAACAATTTTATCTACTAGAAAAACCTTTCTTGGTTTGCATCACATCTGTAATAGAGCAATAGTACCTTCGCATGCGATAGCCGCCCTAATTTTTGATTCCTCCGAAGATGGATCCTCCAACGCTGGTCTGCTGGGAGGGCGATTGGTGCCACCTCTGTAAAAACCATCACCTCTGAGATGGCTCAGGCTCTGAGATGCGGTACAACGATGCAATTGGTAGGGCTCTTCCTGTCTGTACCTTAATAACACTTTTCCGGTATGTTTGCTTATTGAGACGTCAGTTCTGACTTCGGAACCGTATAAAAGGATTGACTTCATTGTGTTCATTGTCTTTTAAGAATGCAGCTCCTATGTTTTCCACGAGAGTTCTGACACTCTTGTTGAACTATTGTCCGCTACCACCGTTATTTTTCCAAAAAAGCTTACCTTAGAATGTATGCGCAAGCCCAAAAGCTTGTCTGCTTTACTAGTTTAAGTTACTATTAAGTTACTATTTAACGTTTCGGACATTCTATTCTCTCGTGAGAATGACCATTTCGATCTTTCCAGTACCTATACTAACAGCTGGTCAATCAGCCTTCCGCTTGTCGCACCAACGCACTCTATTTGAGTTACTTCTGAGCGCCTAGCAATCAAGGGCGAAATGTCATTTGCGAAGCCAATCAGTCAAGTCTCTTTTGACAATCACAGCCTCAAACGCTGAAGACCCTTAAAACCATCTGATGAGCGAGCCATACAACAATAAGAAGGATCGAGTGACAAACCTGACAGCATGACATGCTGATGTTACGTTCATCACCCATCGTCCTTCCTACGTGTTTTACCACATTCTGCAACTCTCATTAGATAATCCGGTAATCTAAAGGTATGTTCCACAGCAATAATAATATCTTACCTCTTAATAATATCTTACCGCCCATTTAAAGTTAAACTACCTAACTAAAGTAAACTACCGCGCGAAGTTTAAAACGATTCTCGCTTCCAATTTCACGATCCAATTTCCAATTTCAATATTGAGTTTTATTTTTTTCTCAATTTTTTTTTATAGTGGTCTCAAACTTTTGACCGGCAGTGTACATCAAGCATCTCCATTGCCACTCGCAATCTTATCCTGCATGAACGACTGTGGAGGCAATTTCCTTTCATTGATGCGGGGATTGTTGCTGGTATTATTCAAGCAATAGAATTGTACAAATTTCAAATAATTTGGATCGCGTACATACTATTTGAGGTGGATGTTTGGAGAAGTGCTGTGGGGAAAATGACAGGTCAGAGAGCAAATGACAGGTCAGAGGACTAAGTGAGAAATGGGATTGATGCACAAGAAATGACTTCACCATCCGTACAATGCTATGTAAAAAACAAAAGTTTCATTATTTTGACAGTTAGCTGACATTTCTGAAAGTCTTTGCTGTATTTTGCTTTTTTTCCCGCTTCTAAATGGCGGCCGCATCCTTTTTTGTTTACAAAACGAAACAGCGAGATTGCTTATAAAATAGAGTCTTGAATGTTTGCATGCTAGCAACTCTGTTAAATTATTCGTTTTCACACATCAAATCTTCAGATCCTTTGAATATTTCGAAAATAACTTCGACTGCAATTTTCCCGGCAGAATCTACAAGATTGAATTAGCTATTCTTAGTGTTTTCTTCGTAAAACTTCAAATTCTTATGTATCGTATTATTGGATTGGTGTGTTTTCCAATCAAATAACTATTCTTACAGAACGAAGACTAAGTAAATTTCCATTTCGCACACTATTTATCCTCTGACACATCAAAACCATTTTCAATTTCACCAGCAGCTGTATTTTAGTCAGTGTATATTGCCAGGTGCGTGCGATAATCCAATAGGAATAAATTGTAAATGACACAACAGAAAGTTGACATTTCTGTGTCATTGAAGTTTAGCCCGGTTTGTCATTGCGATTAAGATTTGCCAGTTAGAGCTCATAAACAATAGAAACCGAACCAGAGTTTTGCAGTAAAATTTTCATCCATGATGAAGCTTATTTTCGTTACATGGATACTTCAACTAGCAAAATTGCCGCATATGGAGTGAGAATAACTCCAGACAATTTCTTGCACATCCTTTACATTCATTAAAATTCACTTGGTGGAATCATCGGAAGATTCTTACTTTGGAAGAAGCACATGAGGTTTTGGTAATTTAAGAAATTTAAAAAAAATGGACACCAACTCGTGAAATTAAGTATTGAGTGTACAGTTTGAAGGTACAGTTCCCTAAAGGTAAAGTAAAGTAAAGAAGCATCTGGACATGTGGAAGACGAAGGGATCTCTTCGCCAAAACGGTCTTCCCTACACTTTCTCTGCGCAAGAGAAGTTCCATGTAGGCATGGGAGTCCTAGACCGAAGTAATGTGTACAATGGCTCCAAGCTAGATTTTGAGGTTCGCAAGGAAGGTGCCCCGTTGGTAGCCCAGAAGCATTGCGCGTAGGGGTATAAATAGCCTTTAGTTCCCTAAAAAAAGTAAAAATAAGAAACCTACTGAATGTGAAATAATAAAAAAATTTTAAATGAAGGAAATAATCGGACGAAATTAAAATTGTTTCTACTCATTGTGTCAAAATATATCTTCTGAGCATATTGGTCATGTTTGAAGCAGCAGATAGATGAAGAATCATAAGTTTAGAATAAATCCAGGAAAATAATAGTTTTAAAAGTCATGATGATAATGAACACTGATATCTTAGACGAAGATCGTTGAGGTGCATCACGATTTTGTTCTCGCAATACAAATATGGAAATATTTCCAAATGAAGAAATTTATAAAATTAGAATTAGAATAAAAGTGAGCAAATCGAAAATCTGGCAATTGCAGCGTCAAAATCTCATCATATGAAGCACTCTATAGGACAGGACCCTTAATAGAACCTTGTGCGAATTTTGATGTCAAGTTCATGACTTGTTTTTAAAATGTATGTCTGTTCAGATTTATGAATAAAAGAAAGGAAATCGACGCGAAATATAAAAACTGAATAGGATTTAATTGCATGCGTCTTTTTGCCTTATCTATCTGTCTCTGTCATGAATTACCATACCTGTCATTTGAATTACCAAAAAAACCTTGCCATCAAAGATTACACTTTAGTGGCCTTCATTGCTATCGGGGGAGCGTTCAATAATGTTAAAAACTGAGAGCATAGTAGCAGCCATTCAAAGATATGCAATAGACTCATATCTAACTAAATGGATGAGGGAACTACTAGCTAGAAAGGAAGATTACAGCCGAATAAAACGGCGAAACCTTGAATAAAATGGACTAACAGGAGTACACAACAAGGCGGCATAGTATCACCACTTGCATGGGTACTCGCAGTTATCCAAATAGTGGAAGACCTCAACGGGAAGGGTTTCAAAACGATAGCGTACGCTGACGATATCGTTATATTGATAATTGGAAAGTTCCCGGAAACCATGTCGGAATTGATGCAGACCGCACTCTCAAATCTTTTTGAGTGGGCGAAACTAAACGGACTGCGCATCAATGCCGACAGAGCTTATGCTTTACACAAAGCGCCGTAAGCCGGAGACATTTTCACCCCCGACCATTGACGGAAAACATATGAGTTTAGTAAACAAGGAAAAATACTTAGGAGTAACCTTGGATAGTAAGCTAACTTGGACTCCACACATAGGAGAAGTCCGACAGAGAGCTACAGCGGCGCTCTTCACAATGAAAAGACTAGTGGGGAAAACCTGGGGAATATAACCCAAAATTGCCCACTGGATTTACACAACAGTAGTGAAGCCAATAACCACTTACGGGGCATTGTTTTGGTGGCACGCGTTACAAAAGAAAACCATTGCAAAAGACCTAGAGAAGATCCAGCGAATTGCTTGCTTTTGCATCACAGACGCCATTAGGACTACGCCAACTGCTGCAATGGAGATAATGCTTAATCTCATGCCACTCGACAAATTCATCTTCAGACAGGCATCACTTGCAAGCATCAGATTAAAATCCACATATGGGTTTTCTAACCACTCACAAACGGGGCATGTATGCATTTTGGAAAAAATGGAGAGAATGGCCCCGTCAAGTAAAAGGCAGCTGGATAGAATCCAACCGATAGTGGACACAACGATTCCATACAAGATCAGCATACCAACCAGAGAAGCGTGGAAAACGGTGCAGGATTTCACATCTGGAAGTGAGATTATGATCTACACCGAAGGTTCCAAAACGGATGAGGGAAGCGGCGCCGGAATCTTTTTCCCAGATCACCTGCAACTCAACCGAAGTTATAAACTAGAGAGCCACACCACAGTTTTCCAGCCGGAAGTGTATGCAATGAAAGCAGCTTTAGAAGCGGCAACAAACAACCTTAATTGAAGCATACAAATACTCTCGGACAGTAAGTCGACAATGCAGGCGCTTGCCTCTAACCGCGTAGTTTCACAACTGGTGAAGGATTGTAGGCAGGCTCTCAAAACCGCAACAACCCGAGTGTATGCAAAACTGACATGGCTCCCTGGAAACAGCGGTGTAGACGGAAACGAAAGAGTGGATAAGCTAGCGAGAGCTGGATCAGCCGACCAATATGGCAGAAGAACAGACACAATTAAAATGCCACTAGCAACGGTAAAAAGGGAACTAGACGAAATCCTCTGGAAAGAGACAGATACAACATGGAATGACAGGAACGACTGCAGGATAAGCCGAGCTCTCTTGCCTCACCCTAATAAAACGAGGACAAAACAACGCCTAGGAAAAAACCGAAATGGCGTTAGAACATTGATCGCAGTATTAACGGACCATAATCTTCTAGGTCAACACGCCAAACGAATAGGAATCCAAACGGATGACACCTGCCGAGCTTGCTGTGAGGAAGAAGACAGTACTGAACACTTCCTCCTAGATTGCCCGAGTCTGGCCAACAAACGCCTTACTTGGCTGCGGTGTACTGGCGTAACAGAATTGGAACACTTGGCGACCACAAAACTGGGGGAACTCCTATGATTCTGTAGGACGACAGGATTGACCATCTGTAAGCAATAGTACTACACATGCGGAGCTAAGGGCCGATTCTGGCCTATGCTATTTTCCAGCAAGTGGACCCCAGCACAAATAATAATAAAATAATAAGTTTATAAAAACTTCTATCCCCTTTCTTAGCAATTGTTTTCCAAAAAAAACGCTATAGTTAAAATATTTTTGTTTTCTCAACATATATATATTTCGGGAGTAAGTTGCTCCCTTCTTCAGTGTTAAGTGTTTTCTGAAGAAGGGAGCAACTTACTCCCGAAATATATATATATGTTGAGAAAAAAAAATATTTTAACTATAGCGTTTTTTGGAAAACAATTGCTAAGAACTGATTGGAAGCGCTAAACATGGGAGAATACATAAATTCTATCCCCTTGTTTCCAACCTAGACTGCAATATGTTGCCAACGAGGTCTCTCGTGCCTTATGGAATGACAGGTCTACTCTAGGGTTCATTTCTAATCGATTAATAATTATATTTTTAGTTTTAATAAACAGATATTGTAGGTTTTTTAATAATTTGGTCAAAAAATACTGATTCTATTAATTCTTTCAGTATCGACGGCGAACTTCATGCCGCATCAACATGTTTCGAATGTATTTCATGCTCAGACTTATGTATGAAAATCAAATAATAATCGCTCGAAGATTAAATGAAATATTGAATTTTCGTTTGAAGCTTTGATTCCTTACTAATCTATCTCCCGATGCATGCAAAAAAGACCCAGCATCAATCCATATCTAAATTAATTGAAGTTGATTCAATCTGCAATCCCTCTGCAATTTCCAATCGATAATTCAATAATAATTCTCAACTTGATTTGTATGTCAGGACTCAAATGGATTTGGAAAATTGCAAAAATCTCTTGGCTAGAAGCAGAACATCAGGCGGATTGCTATCCAATTTCGTGTTGCAATCAAATTTCCCGATTTATCTTTTTCATAAAACGAAATTATGCAATCGCTATGATACCAGAAATACTTAGTTTTATTTTCCATCTGATATGAATTCACTGCCAATGAATTCGGAGAGCGTGAATATGAACAAAAAGCGTTCCGTCATTCAGATCGAAGCAATCTGGTCCGAAATTCGACTTTCCCCCTGTTGGATTGTACACAAATTGTAATTGCAGATAAACACACATGAGAGCAAACCGACATATGTTTGATTCGCGCTATGAAGAAATCAAAGAAATCCTAGCGCGGTGACGTTGACCGGCTGTTACTTAAACCTTAAATTATTTAATAATTCGTCACGTTGAAAATAGTAAGAGATTGAAACATCGGAAGAGAAAAAATTGTACTGATCGCGTTCAACATCTAGCACGTATTGTTATTCAGATGGTCCATTTGTTTGTCATCGGTTATGCAATGCAGTAACCTGAAAACAAGCCATTATGCTTCAAAAACAACAGAGTGCTATGGTCCAATCAAATTTACATAAATAAAAATTCCATAAAATCTTTTATTCCCGGTCACCATCCAACTTATCATTTCCAACTTTTGAGGCCTCATTATGGCCAATTGAATTTTTATGTTTTGTTTCGTGTTCCAGGTAACTAATTGCAGACACTGATTGGTTCATTGTTTCCATCGTTTATGTTGCACATAAGAAAATTGGTACTTTGCTAGCCGCCTTGAGAGCAGTACTTAATTTTTTTAGTAATTTGCTGCTCCATGCTGCCCGAAGAATGAAATGTTAACTCGTAAATTTTCGGACAATGACATTGATTCGCTTCTTGTTGGATTGATTGCAAAAAGGTAATGACCACATTGCTTGTTATTTATTTCTTAGATTCAAGTCAAAACTGCAAGCAACTGCAATTAAAGTATCATTTGTAATCGATGATGTGAGGTAATAAAGCTCAGAGCAACCTTTCTGTCTATGCTAACCACATCAAACAGTAGATACATGAGTTTAATGTTGCACAGATCATGTATCACACACCACATGCATGTGTTTAATTACACAATAATTACGCAAACTCATACCAAAAACAAAAAAAATTACGCAATTAAGAATTCTTTGCTGGCATTTGGCACAAAAATGCGAGAAGCACTATTTTCTCGACAATTTTTGCACCAAGGCTGGTCATAGTTATTTGATATGTCGGGAAGAGGTTCGTAACGCAATCATTTTCAAACTGGACGAAAATATCTCGATTCACCAACGAAATTAAACATGATCGTGTACGTGAAAGATTGAACCTAGAGGCAACAAACTTCAGGAGACCGATTCTAGGCTCAGAGGGTTCACCTCACCAGGTAAGAGAATGGCAAGAAGTGAAGCGTATTTGTAACTTGGAACAAATATGGAAGTCGTATAAAGAAAATCACTCTCAGTTTCCAGCTCACGAGGGCGAGAACTCTCCAAGGCGTGACAGGACCAAGCATCAGCTGTGCAGAGCTTTTGAGCCAGGCGTTTACCCTGGGGGAATAGTGTAATGAGCGACTGGGAAAATGGAAGCATCGTCCAGAATGTTAAAAGGAAAGGCGGAAAAAAAAAACTGAAGCGTCAAAATAAAATTGGGGTGAGGAGCTTTCTAATGAACCCTCTCACCAGCCAAGCCAACAAACGACAACCAAGTAAAGGAAATTAGTTGCACCTAAGCAGATGAGATTCAGCTCTGAACACCAAAACCCAGCGGGAAAGACTTACACCATGTAATCCATAAATTTGTCGTAGAGTTCGGCAATTCTCTCTCAAAGGAAAGACATTCCGTCACCCACCATCTGCATTTGAAAAATATCTGGTAGACGTTGTTGGCGCTATCCGGGCATCTTTCGTATCTTGTGTGGGAATTATCAGAAATACCAATTCTCACTGAGCAGATGAGTCGGGTAGCATGTGTTCTCACCGTGTCCTCGACTAAGCGATTACCTCTAGTCGCCAGCAGGTCGGGGCGTCCATCTACACCCTCGCTTCCTCCACATTTTAGAGTTCGTTGATTCCCTTCGTGTGCAATAGCCGCCCTATTTTGCCATCTGTCCGAAAACAGATCTCCCTACGCTGGTCTGATACGAAGGCGGTTGGCGCCACTCCTACAATAACCATCATCGCTCCCACTGAGATGGTCAGCATACCAATGTAAGTTGTAAGGCTCCTCGCATTTACAATTGAATAAAACTTTTTCGGTACGTTTGCTTATTGAACCGTCAATTCAGACTTTGGAACCATTATGAAAGTATGGACCTCACGATGTTTATTAGCAGGCGTCTTTTGCTTGAGGTTGTACTGCCTATGTTTACCATGAGCCAGCTGAGTTCTAACACTCTTATAGCAGAGTTGTCTGCTACCACATATGAGCAACCACAAGAACTTGTCTACTTTCTTGGACTGAATACTAACTTCTAAGGCTTACAGAGGAGGAACCCTGGAGATCGATTTTTCGTCCGAATGACCCCGTTGGTCTTTCCAATGCGATGCTGAACCCGTAGCAGGTCAACCACCGATTTACGTGTCGCATAATCTTACTCCATTTGAGTTCGGCCGACCGCCCAGCGACCAAGGACGAAACGTCATTACTGATCAGTCACGCCTATTTTGGCAATGGAAGCCAAAAGAATGTCTTATAAAGCGCTGCAGTGGTCAGGCCCCTTAATAGAACCTTGTGATGAACGAGACATACAGCACTAAATAGATCCGAGTGATGAACGTCACATCACGACTCGCTGATGTCACGTTCATCCTTTGTTGCCCTTCTTCTATTTCCAAATCAACACCAGCCTCGCCTTCTTCCAGCACAGTGGAAAACACCAAGCTCGAGATCGAGACGATGATAGTCGATCTATTTCACACCAAAGTTTGTTCAAGCTTCAAGTCAAGTGTTCAAGTCTTCTCGTGTTCTTGAACACTGAGGATCAGGCTGGAGATTGTGAGATTTCTATGTCTATATCTGCTGACCACCTGTTTTCAGCAGGCTTGTCTTGTCGGGATCAGTGCCGAGACATTCTCTCGTAATAAGAGGTCCCTTTCAAAAACGTGCAATCGAACTCCTCGACTGTAATGTTCCCGAAATGCGACCCTACCTGGAGACGTCGGATCACAGTGTAGGGGAAAGCACAATCAGCTATCTCTAGGGCTGTATACTGGCAATTGCTTCTCTTGCAGTTTCCAAACACCCTGCAGTTTTTTATCGAAAGCACAAAGGATTCAGAAGCAAATCTGGGAATTTCCACCCGCTTCAATGGAATGTTCTTAAAGAAGCCACGCCCACACAGCTAAGGTCTTAAGCTGGGACATGGCACCTTCGATTTTCAAATGATAACAAACATAAATATTTAGGAAGTTTTTCCCTATATGTTAACATTACACCCTACAATAAACGGTTATATTTTGAAACGAATCAGGATTTTCTCGTATTTATAAGTCATAGTTAGTTATTAAAATTCCCATTATTTTAACAGTTTTTACTGTAGCCAATCCTATATTTTGCTCCTTTGGCTTTGCAAAAGTTCCGATTGCATCATTTTTGTTTAAAAATCGAAACCGCAAGGCTGCTTATTCAATAGGAACTTGAAAACGAAATTGGTGTAAAAAGTTTCCTTTTGAACCCTCTCAACAGATAAAAGGCGACAATCTAAGAAGGAAAACCTAGGAAATTGGCCGCCCGTAAGTAGGTGAGATCGAATGAATAAACCAAAATCCAGCGGGGAGGTCGTGACTAGAATCGATTTCATCACGAAAGCGGTGACTGACTACCTCGATGAACGACCCAACAGAGTAGACTGAGACTAGACCGCAAAGCCGATCGAAGTCACTACTTTAGGGAAAGTTTTCAGAGTCGAAAAATTCAAATAGAAAGATGCTGGACTAAAGAAAAGAGCTCGCAGAAATGGGTGTAGTATCGAATACGACCATTTTTAAAATTCATCGCGAACATCTGGGCATGACAAACGTCAGTGGTGGATGATAACATAGTTGGAGTATTCAATCGAATGGTTACTGAAGACAAAATTTGGGTTCATCATGATGAACCTGAGTCCAAACAAGACTATGTAGTGGCACACAAAGGCCTCATCACCACCCAAAATGTTTATTGTGTCACAGTTGGCTAAGGAAATCACGGCGACAGGCTTTTGGGACTCAGAAGGGATGCTGTTGACAGATCAGAAAGTAGAAGGGTCTCCATAACCGGAGAACACTAGGTTCCAATCATAGAGAGGTTGCATGAAAAATTTTCAAAGAAAAAATGTGAAAATTTAGCAAAGGTGTCCGCGTTCCAAAGTTTCATTTTGCGTTGCCGCGCTTGCACATAGTGGGTCTTGATATTTCGAATCGCCAATCCTACATTCCTGATCTGTCTCCTAATGATTATCCGTATGTAAAGCTTAAAACGAACTTCGTGGGGTGAATTTTTCAAGCGATGAAAAAGTGAAGGACGCAGTTTCACCTTACTTTTGAAACAAGGACGAAACATTATGTTCTGAGGATACACATAACGTAAGTAACTGGTCTTTTGAAATAGAAAAATAATTCTGTATTTTAGTTCTCATTTCTTACCCTCCATTCCGTGATCTGAAAAACGTCCCATCGTAATTCTCATAGCAAAGGCCACCCTTACAAAATAAGGAATAACCAACTTGTTAGCCTAACATCTTTTATGCTGAAACCCCTAGAATGTCTTAAAAATAGGTACCTTAAAAAGCACGATTAATATCACGGAAGTTTTTTCAACCAACACATACTCCTTTCAGGACGATCAAGAGACGGAATAAAGAGGAACCTTGTCATTAAAGATAACGTGGTTGCCTTCATCGATACAGAGCAAGCCTTCAATAACGTTGGAACCGAAATCAAAGGAACAACCAATGAGAAGTATGGAACAGGATTCAATAATTGTCAAAATTCTTTGAATGTAACCATTTATTAAGCTAAAACGATACTTCCGGGATACTCCGCGCTTGCCGATAACGAAACTTAATAGTTAGAATGACATGTCAGATGAGTCATTGTTAGTTAGTGATTTCGGTTTTCCTGATAAAGAAAATAACACACTCTCCGTTTATCTTAAGGCCACAACCTAAAGCTTATACACATAATCTTTTCCATCATTTCACGGATCATGGACAGAAACATACAATAAGCTAGCATCAGCAGGTCGTTGACATCTACCAATGTCCTCATTCTTTCCTCGTCTAATACCAACAGAATATTATTCTTTGCAAGTATTCAAAGTTGAGAAAATATTTTTTATGGTAGGCTGTATACGGTGAAGGCTGTATACGCCCTGATTGTGGGACTTTCAGACGCGTCATACTTCTGGACTACCTACAAAACACCTCCCCTGTCAACCTGAGAACCAAGCCTGGAACCATTTGCCACAATATTTCGGGCCTCCTGTTCCTACGCCTGTCGGTAGCACTTATGCAACTACAACGATTTGTTCGATGTCATACACTGAAGTCCTTTCTAGATTCTTAAGAGCATTTTGGCAAACATGGTTGTTATTTCTACCGAAATATTGGTTTTAAATAGTTCCCAAAATCTTCCCTCCTCTGAAAATTTAGTACTAAGCCAATTCGTTAGTGCTAAATGTCGGTGAAAACTTTTGCTTAGACTAGTTGAATCCCTGAGGTTCTCTATAGATCGGCAGTAATCTTCCAAAGTCTGTTTCTTGGGAAAATTACTGCACAAGCCCAAATCTATCACATGAGATAGATTATTTATGTAGCCTAAGGAAGTCTTTGCGAGTACTTGCTGTTGTAGCAGATATTGGTTATTTCCATGTATTGTAACCTTCAAAAGGATAATGATTTTTCAGACTTTAAAGAGCTCTGGTGTTTTTTCTTCGTCAAATATACAAAGGTTGAACTGTATCCAGTAGTGCTCCGGAAAAGTTCGGAAATAGGAGGCTCTCTCTAATTTCATGCTTCGACACCAACATATGCTTGATATCGAGCAGCTCAAAATTAAAATATTATAATGGTATTCTGTTGGTATTCTTGACAATGGTAAATTCCTACCATCTTTTGTTAGTGCAGGTGCTTCCCAAACCAATTGTCTGCCATTCACATAATCTGCGCTTAACAAAATGATCATTAGCCATGATGCATTGAAAATCAAACTGTCTTCGGTCATCCTGCGGTGTTGATACTGTCATCAGTCATATGTACTCAGGAGATACAAAGACTCTTTCTCTGTGTATCCTCCTGCTTTATTAATGGCTCAGCGAGAGTAACATTATGATCACAATGAAGAAGTGATACTGACAAAACACCGATACTTACAGCGGATCCTGTCTGCTGTACTGCTCACGCTTCTAGTTCGGAACGTTCTGAACAAAGTATGGAGAAGTCTCAAACGATATCCGTAATTATTTCGTCGGATGCTGAATAAGCAGCGTATCACGGTCGCGTCAATAAAGTCTTCCTGAGAAGGACGAAATTCAACCTTCGTAGGTCTAATTCAACTATGAAATGACGGGCGTTTGGCTTCTATGTGTGGAAATACAACGCATAACAGTCAATGTAATAGATGCCTATTGCCTATTGCGGAAGGATCTAACTCCAAAGTAAAATGGAACCCAAGCTTGATCCAATACTAATTTTTGAGGAGCGGGGTGCTTCCAAGGCGCTGAGAATGAAGTGAGCATGAGGGAACAAACTGAACCAACTTTCAGGTCAATTTTAATTCGAAAACATCTGAATGATCATTTTGTGGATAGGCGCACTTCTCTAGCCAGTCTTTTTGTTATATGAGGTAGTGAAGAAAAATTACCAAAGCAAGGATATAACAGAGATTATAGGCGAACACACTATGACAAGCAGAGCGCCTAAGGTGACAAAGGTCATGTAAATCAAACTCGAATACAGTACAACCACGGTGTTGCGCTGACTTATTAGGCTGGTGCCCTACAGAAGAAACATATGATCTAACTTCGCCGAGCTTTAATAAAGGAGCTTTAGGGATGGAGCTAAAGCAAAAAGCGATTAGGATCCTAGTAGTCTTGATGTAATAGATTCAACACTTCATTATAAATTCATAATAGCAATAGCAAGCCATCAACCTCAAGTTAATCACATAGGGTTCAATATTGTATTCGGAGGTAATAAGGACCTGATACTCGGAAACCTACACGGGCTAAATAGGCTCTGTACGCTGTTATCGTTAGCAACAAAAAAAGCATAGAACTTCCATGGGCACTATGGAACGAGTGGTGTAATTCTTAACGAGTAAATTG
The DNA here is from genome assembly GCA_954870665.1 of Stratiomys singularior. NCBI lineage: Eukaryota > Metazoa > Arthropoda > Insecta > Diptera > Stratiomyidae > Stratiomys > Stratiomys singularior. The sequence goes on from OX940881.1 coordinate 65,263,571, forward strand.
AAAATCACGTACAACAAGCTAATCAGTCATCAGAAATCAGTCTATCAATTATTCAATATAACGAAGCGCAACGATCACCAGAAATCATGGTCTATAAATAGGAAGAAGCTTAAAATTCCCACGCGAAATGGCTAGACTAGACTTAGATTTGTTCTTCGAATAAAAAAGATCTCGCAAAATTTCATACTGAATAGCAACAAATTTCTAAAAAATCTCGTTTCAACATTTTTCAGGACCAGAAAATGGTAGAAAAAATTATGAAAGAATCTGTTACTTTGTAATACTCAATTTATTGTGGGTAAAAAAAACAGCGTCCAATATTTTTCTATCTTCATCTGTCGAATTACAAAATTGTTTGTAAAAAGCCTAATGTAGAACTCTCTTATGTTATAAAGCTCTTAGGACTATGCGATTCAACAAAACGGATGGAAACATTCCAATCATGCTGAAAAGAACAATATTCAGGTTATTTTATGTTACATAGCGACCGTCAAAGGTAGTTTAAGGCTCGATTTTTTCTTGTGCGTCAATGTAAAGCGCAAACCACCACAGAAAAATCTATCCTTACCTAATCGCTGGGACAGATATATATATATGTTATTTGATATATCTAGTATTTGAAATTGTGAGTTTGTTCAAGAATGGTGACTTTAGAGTTTGGTTCAAGTCAGAAAAAAAAGTTTAATATTATTTAACTAATAAGTGAACAATTTTATTCGGGCCACCTAACGAAAACCCATCTAAATAAACTTCTCTAAAATGACTGTTCTTTGAAATTCCACTACGGACTTTCAAATTTTTGTCATTTCAAATCAGACAAGTGACAATGTATATTATGCCCCCCTGTTCTGGCTATTCGAAGATATCTTGTTCTCCCAAAACAATAAAACGGATTTCACACAAATGACATTTGAGTGACAGAGCACATGAGTATTTCGAAACTTAAATCGCTGGTTTTCCTTGCTTTAGTCACAGATGGAGGAAGGAAAGGTGCTGAAGGCACTTAAGTCAGTTTGAAATAGTTCAGTTTTTATTGGAATTTGATGCTCATTATATGTTATGTGAACGTAGAAGCAATATTTGCTCTGAACACGCTTCATTCGGAATTTATTTGTGATTTCAGTTACAGCTGGCATTAATGTTTTTAATCAATCCAATCATGCTGACGCAAGAATTACGAGTAACAAATACAGAGGTAATTTACAAATTTTAATGTCTTCCTTATTTTTAAATAATTTAATTGCAACCCGAATGGGATAGCCCACTAAAGCTAGTAAATCATTCTACGTGAGTCCATCTATAATTTTTATGGAATATTTTTATGTTAAGATTTGACTTTGGTTCATTTGCTGGTATTCTTTACAAAATCAGTGCAGTTTCAATAGTTGCAGCCAGTAGAAGCCGAGCTTAACAATGACATTAAACCGTAAAAGATCAAAAAAATGTATAAGTGAATGTCCTTTCTAGTGAAATTAAGGAATGAATCGCCTTATGTGACAAAGACAGTGAAACCAGTGTAAGGTTATAGCAGATTAGCAGATTATTGCCGTTGTTTTGGCAAATAATAAGGAGAATCTGTGAGAAATGACTCAGACGATGATACTGACGAAATTTCTACCCAAAATGACACATTGACGTCAAGAATGCTTGTGGTAATACTACTCACTTAATCGAGTAAAAGTCAACACCAGCGCTAACCGAGATGTTAAAGATCCCGAAATGGTGGAATATTCTAGGTAAGTCTCAACTTTCATTTGCTAAACATAACTCCACAACTGACTTTTTTAAGTACTTTTTACAATACGTTAACTTCAGTTTTTGCAATATGTACAGTGTGCAGAATTGTTCATGTGTCATTATTATAACAATCAGGTTTCTTTACGATTTATTGCGCGTTTTTTACTGTAGAGAACAATCGCTCAATCATTTTATCGACAATCGAAAATCAAACGTTTAATTTAATTATTTCTGATGCTCTGATACTTTTGCGATCAGACCGGATCTGCAGTGCCAATGTGGACTAATAGGAAGAGTTTTAAAGAATTTCCAAAATTCATAGATAGATCATTCCTGGTTCCTTGAGGAGTCAACAGCTGTGGAGTAGATCGATGCAATTAACACCTCCTTAGAGAACTATCCTTTGCAAAGACTAGACTTAAACTCAGGAACGGGATAACCAACTTTCAGGGATATACAACAGGGATATACAAAATCTGGTAATGTTTTCAGACTCAACAATAGTGTAATTTTTAAGAAATTGGAGGAAAAAGGATGATATGAGTACCCACAAGAGAGCCGTCGTTAGTGTGCATTAGAGTGAACCTCAATAAGAGGATAAACAACTACCCTCGAAGAGATCACCTGCAGAATTTAAAATTTATCAGAAGAATGGTCTTTTGCAAATTGTAGAAAAAAGCATATAACCTAACCAGTACTAGACCGCTCACAGGGTCTATATCCGGAGCAGCCATGAGTGGAAAACCGTGGCAAAACTTCACTAGTGATAGAGTTTTCACGGAATCCACTTCTATGACTGATAATAGCTCAATCGAAGTCAATAATTAGAGAGCGATACCACTGTGAAATACTCTTTTTTTTTCAAAAAAAAAAAAAACCACAGAAATGTGTAACGAACAAACTTCAGGCGTTTGCTCTTAACTCGGAGCTTGAAGATTAGTGCAGATGTGGAGGCGGGCAGTCAAACTTCAGCTTACCAGAGGGAAGCAAAGCTAATATGGGTTTCTGAAGACAATTTGCAAAGGGATGTGACGACCGAGATACAGTAGAAGTGAGTTGAATTGCCACTAGGAAGTTACAGGAAATTCTGCAGGAGAAGGCAAAATCTTAGGCTTCCCCTAAATGAAGCAAGGACCAACCAACTTCGGCAGAGAAACGACTGGGCATTCAAACGGACGACACATGTCGCGCCTGAAGAAAATAGGTAGAAAAATTGGAAATTTTCCTTTAGACGTAATAGACTTCTAGAATCTAGACTGTCTAAACCTAATTCATAAGCAGAGCACAGCGGAAACACCAGGCGAACACGAGACTGAAGGCCCTCCTTGGTGTCTATAATATGACAGAAAGGATCTTCTGCAAAAAATGAACCGTATGCACAGTACTCGAGTTTTTTGAGCAAAACCCAACGAAACTAGAGCATAACAACATCTACAGAGGAAAAGAAGTAGCATTAGAATCTGTCAATTAGGATACAACCTCCTGTGCGTTTCGAAACCTTTCTCTTTTTTATCGCGATGATAGCTTCGTTTTACTCTTACCAGCTCTTTATGAATTTGCTCACAGTATAATATAGGGCCTTGTCAAAGACAACTTCAGCGGCGGAGGTAAATAAATGAAAAACGGAAATAAGGAATTTCTTCTTTATTTTTTTCTTCTTGGAAATCCAGTTACAAGGCTTGAACACTTAATAAGCCGGTTTAAAAATCATGCATCGTATCAATGCATGGGAAATGAAAGACAGAAAAATAAATCCTTTTGAATTTTTTTACAGGTATTGATAATAGCATTTTGCTGTACATTTTACATTCAAGGGAATGTATTGCCTTTTGCCAGGATGCAAAATTTGGCGCAAATCTATCAGAGGGTATCATGCATTCGCGAATTTGGATGAGGATGATGATGATGAGACTGTCCTACAGCAATGTAAAAGGGAACACCAATCAGCTTTATTTAATTAAATCTTTTGTCTGGTTCGAAGAAGAGTTAATGGAGCATAGTGGGATAGAAAGAGACATCTAAATTCGCAGTGGTGTGTTGTGATGATCCTTTTGTAAGTGTATTATTAATGATGTATCTGATTGTGACTCCTACTCCGGTAGGATCCATTAATACACTCCATTCTAGAATAGTGGAAAGATGCCCTTAAGGATAAACGTACATAAATCCTTAAAAAACAGGATGTCGATGGTGCAAGCGAATTTGATAGTATTAAAAGTGAAAGCATGTAGCACGATTTTTTGTAGCACATATTTGAGGAAATTTTCACAGGAATGGGCAGATAATGTCACATTTGTTCAGTTTCGTCAGCTCTGTCTAGTTTAAAGAGCAATTGGCTTGTATGTGTGCTTATTTACATAGTACACGTTCCATACAAACGAACTGACTGGTGAATTCCCACTCTATTGCGAATTAATTAAACAGTAGCTGAGCCACTATCGTAAACTTTTCAAACAAGTCATGCGACATATAATTAAATCAAATTGGAAATTATATCATGTTGCCAAGTGAACAACTAGGGCACAAAAGAAATTATACAGGAGATGTGTTTACAGTTCAGTGGAAGTTCGACAGTCGCCACCCACCTATGGAGCATGCTTAGCTCCTTCAGTCATGGTGATTAAATTCGAGTTCGAATAATGATTGTACATTGTTCCCACACATTATCATACATACGCTCGTATTCGTATCTGGGGCGGATAGTTTTCCTTGTTATCCTCGGTTGAATGGCTAAGGAGTTGCTTGGTGTTGAGCATGAGATTGTACGCGTAGATGTTAGACTATTTCAAAATGTAGATACGATGAGTTTGCTGAGTTTGCATAATTCGTTGAAGATATCCATGCATGCATGCATTCATGTGTGGGATATGTACAAAAACCACCTGCTAGACATTCCGCAAAAAGACTAATCCACATTGTATTCACCAATTATTGATGGTAAATCAAACGAAGCTTACGATTTGCTTTCGGGCAAGAATGGCGGCAAATGGATGTATTCATTATCTATTGCAACTTCCATATAAGTTTAATGTGGACTAACCTAAGATTTTGCAATTGACAGGAATATTTAACAACTGATCGCAGTCAACCTAATTCAGCCTATATGACTTCAAAATCGAATCATTATTACAATCGAAAATATTCATTGAATTATTTGGAAAAGAATTCTTCATGTAACCAACTACATCCTCAAGAAACAAAAAGCCGTAAGACTACTATTGGTGTATCTATGCATGAGAAAATTAAATTGAAGTCAAACATTAAAAGAACTATTTTATTTTTACATATATGAGGATGCATTCTCTGAATATCTCTGAATATCTGAATCTCACTGGTAAACCTTGCTACACATAAGCCAAAATGATAAACTTTCTTCAACACAAGCGTCTCAGTATTGTAATTTTTGACTTATGTCATAAACAATTTAACCCTATTGAAAGATCTCATGCACCCACCACAGAAAAACACCGTACCATATGTCTTGGTGGATAAGGCCAATTATCTATCAGCAAGCAAGTTCTTTGTCAAAGGAATGAAATGCAGGTGAAAACATGGAGAGAAATTTTCGAGGTACCCAATGTTAAATACGTCAAACTTGACAGTCAGTTGTCAGATCGGCATGTGTCAGTACGCGTTAGATACGTCAAATCAGTACAATTTGTCAGTAAATTGCCATGGAACAATATGCACCAAAAGAACGTGCCGAAATTGTGAAATTTTATTTTCAAAATAACTCCTTGGTTACTTTAGTGCTACGTGTCCAAAGTGTGCTAACACCGGAAACAATTTGTCGCTTCGTGACTAACTTCAATAGTAGTGGTTCTTTGGTGACATGACAGCCCAATAGTAGTGGTTCTTTGGTGACATGACAGCCCATGAATAAAGTCCGTCCACGTTAAAGTAAAGAAGTTAATGAAGCCGTAAGAGCGCATGTTGATCAAAATCCAAGCATATTGTATAGCGAAAAGCTCAGTAATTTTGCGTCTCTACCCATTTATGGAAACTTTTAAAGAAATTGGTAGAAAATTTATAGCCGGATGATAAGCCACCGCCATTCAACACAATAAAAACATTTAACCAAACTTGAATGTTAACCTTATTGTGGCGCTTTAAATCCGAAAATGATTGTCGAGGAAGCTATATATCGACTAAAAGTCACTGCATGGTGCAGCATATCTTCAGTAAGGGTCATGTGGCTATATTTTTGAGAATGAAAATTTTTCGACAGTGTTGGGGATTCGAACTGACTGCAAATAGTATCGAGAACATTTGATTCAAACAAGTTGCCACAAACCACACTGCTGATGAAACAATGGACAAACAAAAAGTGTTTATTATTATAGGCCAACCCAATTACCACCATTGACTTCAACGAAGTTTTTCGTGTTGGAATATTTGGAAATCAAGGCTTATGTCAAAAAGCCTGACACTGCCGCACAACTTAAGGCAAGTATATGCCCCGAAGTTCCGAAAATTTTGCCCAAAATATTTTAGAAAATGATTTAAAATGCGGAGAAAGGCCAATATGTTGGTGGTTTTGATAAAGGACATTCCCCAGATGAGATTTTCAAAACATAATTTAACAAATCGTAAAATATCAATTTAACGAATTTTAACAAAACATAAAGAATTCATATTTTATTCATTAAAAAAATTTTAGATACCGTATAAAAACAGGCAGCGTCATTTTTTCACTATTGATTTTGATATTCCAATGCAGACTACCGTTCTGTACAAACGAGCGCAATCTTGGGGTTGCGCCTGGAATTAGAATGAGTTTGTGAAGAAAATTGAGTTGTAAAATTTCATTCGAAATCCAGACAGCTATTGCATTAGGCACATCTGGGTGTTCTAAGTTGTCAACTTTACAAGTCTTAAATTCGGTTTCGGCTCGAGGTTGGGTCTTGACAAATTAGGCACCGGCCAGCGTTGCCGATTTTGTGACATGGTTGCGATAAGTGTACGAGAAATTTATAGATCCAAAATATAAATGAAGTGGAACCTCGAGAGAAATTAAATGGCGGAAAAATACTTCAAATATACGTAACGCCCACCGTAGCAAAAATTCCAGTGCGTGGAGAGCAGAGCAGATCCAGTCAAATTCTGCAAAAACATAGCACGAAAAATGAGACCGGAAGCGTCACGAAACCTTTAAGTGTTGCGATCACTACCCAAGCGCAATAACCAAAACAAAAATACTGTACGCTCGATCCTGGATCGTTTAGAAGAATATTGCATGGACTGGAAAACAAATGATTCTGAGAAGTTTTACGAGTATCTGCGATGAAAAAATTTCCCGAACAAATAAATCTGAAAACATGGTCCAGAAGCTGTATTACCGTTTAAGAGCGCTATATGTGCAGACCGCTGAAGTGAGATGTTCAGCTCTCTGAAAGCGAGATCTCGTGTTGATCCCCTTCACATCCTTAGAAAAGGGAATCGAAAACGCTACGCAGGTCAAGAATGAACGACCGAAGTACCTAAAGCAGTCAAAAAAGCAGCCTCAAAATTGACTTCAGAAATACAAAGGACCTGGCTCGCAAGAAACCAAAAATAAGAAGCGGCGTAAATTTTTTGGGCAGGCACTGCAGATCAAGCCAGGCGACGGTAGATCTAAACAAATGTCCTGCGAGAAATCAAAGGTGTAATAAAACCGGAAACATTGAAATTGCTATCTGAGTTGAACAGAGCTAAAATCTTGTGGAAAGCACAGATTTGTCGGTACAGCTATCGTAGCATTACACTGCGTACAGTCAATTTTGAGATTTAAAAAATTATTACGAATGATTAACAAATAATAACGATTGCTACCATAATCACGACCCCTATACTAATAAAAAATTCACAGGAAATTCGTGGCTATTATTGCAATAAAACGATCCTCTTGTGAAAATTACAGCACAGAATATATCACACATGGAAGCAAACCGTGCGCTCTCTACAGTTAATGTATCTCATTTTCGGTAACGAATTTTCGTATATTTTAGGAAGTTAATTTTGAAAGTTTAAGGAATCGAAAATCGATTAATTTAAAATTCTAATAGGTAATAGTACCTTAAAGCCCTATAACCATTTCACAACTTAACTTGCAACAAGTCCTCCTTCTTCATGTGGCGAATTTATTTTACACCAATTGCTCCTCTTATAAGATAAATGGATGGTAAATGGAATGCTAGAAAAGGTAATCCATTCTGCTGTATGAGGCCCCAGTTTGTGTTTTCAAACTAATTTACTTGCTGTGAAAAGTATGTCAGTTCATTCTATTTGTCTATCGTTGCCAATTGCCATGCTAATTGCAATGCCAAAAAAACGGTCAGGTCAGGGTTCAGATGTGCAGTCCACCTTCCCCTTGTGTCTTGCTGCCACGACTACGGAATATCGCTGAGAAAGCGTTGTTTCTCTTCCTTGGTGACCTCATCTCTTTTGTCTTCGCCACGCCAAATATTTCTGCAAAGAGGGCGATGGGTATCACCCCTGTGATTACCAACACTGCCATTCTGGAGACTGTTTGATAAGCGCATGCAATTCACAGCGCCCCTTGGTTCTGCGCTTGTGCTAAACGCTTTCCGTGTACCTCCTTGTTAAGAACTTCACCCCACAGTTCTGACCCATAGAGTAGAACTGACTGCAGAACATGAGGTGCAGCCTTGTCAGCTGTTGCCCTGATTTGTTGGGAAAAACTCATGTTCAAGTCTATCAGGACGCTCTGGCCTTTCACTGCTGATTTAGCTTCACCCAGCGCATCCTCAAAACTGATGGGCCTTACTCTGGAGTTTCTCTTCTTTGTCAGCATGAATACTTCGGTATTTGCAGTGCAAGACTGAACCCGTGAGCGGTCATCTAGTCCCTTTTTCGCTGCATTTCCGTATTTAGTCGGAGTTGTGCATGGTCGAATGTGTGTCTAGTGACTAGCGTCCCGACATCGTCCGCATAGCCGATCAATCGTGACTCATCCGGCAGTTGAAGCCGAAACAGTCCTTAATTGGAGATGTTCCACATGTCCGGGTCAAGGAAGGAGCCGTGAGCGAAACCTGACGTAAGCACCTTATTTCGGCCCCCAGTGTCGTAGAGTAGGCTACGGTCTTTCAGAAAGTTCCTCAAAATCAACATCATATACACTGGTACTTGAAAACGGTTCTCAGGCGATTCCAGAATATCCACCCATCTAGCGCAGTTAAATGCATTTCGGACATCCGGAGTAGCCAGCAGGACGACGTGTAGAACCGTCGTATGAAAATGCTTTGTGCCTCCGCACGTTGGACCGCGCTCACCACTTCTCCGATTGCGTCGATGGTGGAGCGACCTGCTCTGAAGACAGGTCCCCGGCTGGACGAATCACATCAGCGAGTCTACCCCGGATCATTTTTTGCCACTTTCCAGCACTCTGGGAACATACCTTCGCGCAGGCATGTGTTGAACGTGCTAAGGAGCTGGTCAGAGCAAAAGTGACTGACAATCTGCGGCACCGAAGATGGAATCCCATCTTGTCCTGGAGCCTTTCGTGTTTTTATAGACAAGACTGATTTCGCCTGGTACATCTCCATGGAACGTAGAGGCGCCATTGGCATTTTAGCGTAAACAGCCTCAACGATGCGGGGGGGGGGGCAATAGGGATAATAGCCCGTATAATTCCATCCATCTTCTCTGACTCGTATGAGTGAGATGACCTTTGACCAACGAGCTTCCGCATCACTTTTTTGTAGCCCAGGCCCCATGGATCCCTGTTCACATTGTCCACCAGCTTTTGCCAAAGGCTGACTGTGCTACTGTTGATTAGCCTGCGGAGACATTTTCGAGATGACTTATAAGCTCCCGATCGGATACATGGCTCTTCCTAGGTCTGGGCTCGCTGTGGCTTTTGTCATAGTTTGTGATACTCCCATCGTTTTGCGGCAATTTTAGGTGATCAACCAGTATTCCGTGGGCATGCCGTGCTGGGATCTTCATAGGGACAAGGAAGACCTGCAGCCGGGTGTTGTGATTCCTCACATTCTTTCTGAGTGATTTCTGAGTGGAAAAGCATGGTGTGGCTCGCTCGCTTGGAGCAACTATCTATATTTAGACAAATTAAAACTGAAGTAGGATTTTATATTCTTATTTTGAATAATGCACTAGCAATTATAAAATCGTTCAGACTATTTAATGGTATTCTTAATGTCTGACGATATAGATGCAAGTTTCAGCCTAGTTACATTTTGAAAGCAGCAATTGCTCATTCAAATGACGTTATATCTATGGCTTTTAACGCATCATTTGTGTTTATATTTACGTTTGAAATACACGAGAATGCAACTACTCCTGCATCTCATATACCACAAACCATCAACACCCACATTGGTTTTGAATTTACTCCTAGTACACATTCACATTTTAGGGAAATAGGTTTGAAACACTCGATATCAGTGTCTCTAGAAGGGAATATTTCATAACTATTCCATCTTTCTACAGAGCCATGATCACCAAATTCTAGAGTTCCTTCTAACTCGCATGATTGGATAAAGCAGACTAGTAAACAGTCACAAGGCTTCAACCAAACGTATGAAGCAATATTATAGATAAATATAATCGCATAAATTTAAATCTTGTTCGTGTCAAAAGACATCGAGCCAGAATAACGTATTGTGTAATTCCGGCAACGAAAATTTCCCAACATTTCGCAGCCTTCGCTCCAGCGTAGCATAATTGCTTTAGCGTTTCAAAGATACTTCTTGGAATCAGATACAACCACTTATTAACGTCCACGCACATGCGAGTACCAGATAGGCTTAAATCAGACGAAACCATGTGTTTCCAAGACCTGTTTTGTCCTTTCGATTATGAACTGCTCAATTGGCTTGGATGTGACCTATATATTCGACATTAAAATTTTAATAAATAAAAAGAAAATCCGATTAGTCGCAGCCAAATGCGAAAAATCACTTTACCCCGCGACAGTTAATGGCTCCTTCGACACGAATTTCCCAAAGTGACGCGTAAATTGGAAATAAATTTAAGCTAAATTCTCTCCGATGACTTTCCCGATTGCTGAAATTCGAACGTGCGGAATTTATTCATTGAGCGATAGCACACCCCCTTGGAAGCAAAGTCACTATCAATTACAACCATTGCGTCAGAGTTAGCCTTTCCCAGCCACGGCGCATACACCAAATCGAACTCCTTTTTTGCCAACCGTCTTAATTACATACGCAAGTAGCCTAGGAGAAAATCAATGGGCCATGCGTTATGCAACACACATGCATTTAATGGAACAAATTTTCAAAAGTTTGAGAGGTGCTTTCGCATGGCAATGCAAAAATGACAAACATACATGTCCAACAACAAATGTGAACAATTTAAAGAGATACAAGCTGGCAGGTAGTTAGTCGAGTGCAACTTGTTAGCAGGTTTTATTACAGCACCTCCGTTGATGTAATGTTCAAATTCGTCAACGATTTTGTGTTTTTCACACGTTATTTGGCTCGAACGGTTGCTGCGCAGCGGACAATGTTTACACCTCCGCGAAAAGCGGAAAACTCTTCATAGTCAAATTCATTCCCTCCCGAAATCCTTTTTTAGGGGCGGAGCGGAAACAGATGAAAATAAATCTTATAAAATCTGATTTCCGCTATTACAAGCTAAAAAGATTATTTTTCCAGGTGCATTTTTCCATGAAAGTGTTGCGTGACAAAATACAATGTGAAACTCCATTGGATGTAGCAAGGAAAAAAATGCACTTTCGCGATAGTAACAGCGAATTATTTGCTGACAATCGAAAGCTTATTAATAGATCGAGATTGAAAGAAATTATTCGAGGGTTTTTTTTCGTTCAAAATCAATCTTGTAACATGTATTTGTTGGGTGCAACTTTTTGTTGCTTGTTGCAATGGCAGTTTTCGGTGAAACCAATTGTGATTAATGATGTAGATGTGCACACAAGTGACCGCCGTGGCCACATTTTTCGTGGAGAGATCTGAAGATCATTCAACAGTGTCTAACCCCAAAGCAGATGAAACGTTGCAGGAATCGCGGAGGGTTACTGAAAGCTTCATTCTTACTCCTTCGGAAGATTCCTTTCGAAGAGTATATTTCATGATTCCAGAACAGAAATTTTAAAGCCGACACTCTCAGGCTGACGGACCTAAAACCATCTTGGCCATTCTGCTGCGTCCTCCGTTGTTTAATTGATTGATTGAATTACCTTACAGGTTTATTGTGCCCCCGCTTCCGGGGTCCTAGAGCGCCTCAAGCAGATCGATCTTTCTGAGATAGTCAATGCTCTGCTTCGGCCTCATGCGTCCCAATCCCTCCTCGACAGGTAAGCGGCTTCCTAAACTGACTCTTCTCCTGCGGGACAGTGCGTCGTAGTGTGCCAGCAGATGCACTGGTGTCTGCTCCGCAAGATTACAAAATCGGCACTCATCATTCGCTGCTAAGCCAATCCTTTTGAGATTCCCTCCGAGTGTGCAGTGCCCCGTGAAGATCCCAGTCAAGATCCTTAGCTTTCTTTTATTCATTTCGATGCACGCTCGAAACTTCTTCTCGTCATAAACGTCAGGGTATAGCTTCAAAACTCGAAGCCTTGGAAGTACATTCCAGAGACTATTGCGTTCTCTATCCTCAGTCACTTTAGGGCCCTGTAAATGAAGTTCATTTCAGTTGCGCTAAAGAATTCAGGACCGATGAATGCTGTCGATGCTCCTTTCCTCGCCAGTTGGTACGCCCGCTCATTACTCTCGATATCTGCGTGCCTCAGCACCCAGTATAGGGTAACCCTATTGTCCGCACTCAATTTGTTGAGTGTATTGCAACAATCTAGAGACATTCTCGATGTAATCACCGGGGATCTAGTGCTTTTAAGGCTGCTTGGCTATCGGATATTATAGCTATAGTTTTGCCTTTGTATCCTTTGTCTATGCTGAGTTGTGCACTTACAGCGATGGCATAGACCTCAGCCAGAAAGATACTTGCCATACTTCCCATCGGTTGGTAGTACTTGGTGCCAGGCCCTAATACTCCAATTCCTGTTCCCTTAGATGTCTTGGAGCCATCCGTGTACCACCTGATTGCATTTCGTCTTATGAGGTGCAACGTCCTAGGAGAATTCAACGCTCCATTCCCTCTTGTTACTACACAAAAGTTGTTGTGAAAGCTGAATGCCGACGTCATATGAATGGGGCCACCTTCACTAGCTTAGTTTGGTCCTTGTGCCGAATTCTGAGGCCATTTTCTCTTCTTTCATGGAACATTCTTGACATTGTAGATGTCGCTGATGTTTCTATCACCAAATGAAGTGGCGATAGGTTTAAGATTTTCTGGAGAGCTGCCCTGGGACAGGACCTTATGACTCCGGTGATACAGACACATGCCTCACAGCCTCATCTCGCGTTCCTGGATTTTGTCTGTCTAGGCCACCGCTCCATAGGTGATGATTGGTCTCACCATCATTGTGTACACCCACCGCAGGATTCCCAGGTTACCCTAAAACTTGCCTGTCATCTTCCTGCACACCATCAGACCTCTGACAGCCTTTTCAGACACTGCCTTAATATGTCCGTTCCACCTGAGCTTGCCGTCCAACAGCAATCCGAGATACTTGATTAGATACTAGCTTCTGACAGTCTGTCTAAGACTTCATCTGCCACAAGAGCCCATAGTAGTGCTGAAAGAACACCTCCTTGTGGGCATTCCCGGTCCGTAAGTACGTTGATGGTGCTTGATCCCACTTTACATACGATGGTTCGCCCCGCCAGTGACCGAGACAGCCAGCGAATAAGGGTAGGATTAACCTCCCTTTTTATCAGCGCCCTCTTTACCGCATCGTGGCTGATGTAGTCACAGGCTCGCAGGCTTGTCAAGAGGCTCCACTGCAACCGCTGTGGGAGGAATGGTCTCCCTACCAGCAGTATAAGCGATCTTTAGATTTAGCGATCCCCCGGTCTTTAGCTTAGTAAAAACACTAGAACTAGGTTCCTAGTACAAAGCATAGTGGCTAAGCTCGCTAAGATACTACCGTACGGAGTATCGCGACTCGGTTGCGAACCTCAATTCTGAAGGAATATTCAGGTACGACGGGAAGCTGGTAAGCCCCCATCATCGGATGGACCAGCTTATTATTATTGGCCCTTCGGAGAGTACCGTAGTGGCTTTGGGGCAAAAGGACAGCGTTGTTCCATACGATAACGTTGTTCCATACCATAACGAACCCCAATTCTAACTGGTACTGCGTTATCCTGGCAAGAACTGAAAAAGGATAATAAAAAAAATATGTGGACATTCGATCAATATGATAAAATCCTAGGATTTAGAAATCATTGAAGCGACACAAAGGACGAAAGAAGCTTGCATAGGAGTAGGAGCGCCTATAGGTACTTAGTTTACCCATTGGGCAAACTACAAAAATGCAATACTTCACGGGCACCTTCATAATAATTAAAGCAAACATAATCATATAAAATTCAAAAAAGGCTCGTACGGATCCGTGCAGCCAAACATGTTGACTTTCGGAGGTACTGCACGTTCAACAAAGGAGATGTCCGTTGATCGGGCAAACTCCTGAACAACCAGCTTCCAATAAACAGCGTAGGGACAGCGCCGGGACAGCGTTAGGTGGTGAGCGCCTCTCAAATGCGCATTCTTATGAATTTTATTCATATATCTCATCTTGATTCAGGTGAACAATGAGCCCACGTTGACTTAGGTTATGGTGCTCGTGCAATGAGGTATGGCCACGAGGTTCTGATACTCGAAGCAATGGTTCGTAGATTCCACAAGGTTGTATCTTTCCACTGGTTTTTGTCACTCAACTGGACTAGCAAGTACATGCCTTGGTATCCGCTAGTTTATTCATCTGCTCTGTTGTGCCTCCCGGAGATTTATATTCTTGGAAACCTTTAGCTCCTGGATGTACCTTGTTGTAATCCACCTATCAACTGTGGCAGTACTAGCAAGATTGCACACTTGACAGATCAAAACCAGTTGTAATTCACCTTGCAGGAAAAACAAAACAACGAAAGAGACACTCGATGACGAAAATAGCAGAGTTGGAACGGAATCTGTCAGGTTGAATGGAATTTGTTTTTTTTTTTTTTGGTTCGCGAGGTCGGAATTGAATATTTTTCGGTAAGCGAAGATTCCTTCGACGGAATCACCAGAATCAGTTGTGGCTAAGTAAAAAGTATGGCATCTAGCGTATGATTGGTGGTTTGAAATTCAATCATAATTTCTTCCACTTAGTGCTACTCCCAATTCATTTATCCACGCGTTTCTACGTTGCTCACCGAGAAATTACTGAATTAGCAGCTCAAATAGTTGCAACTGTGAACAGCGGTCCTAATCCGCATATCTTCAGAGTGTGACTCGTCCATATAATTATTTATCTCATTCATACGGAAAGCAGGACACCGGATTATTGAAATTAATAACGAAAGTGTTGCAGCAGTTCTTCACAAAAAATCAGTGCACTTATTGGCATATCATACCTTATATGGGGTCCAACGTGTGGAAGCACGCAGCAGTTTCACTCGACGCGTCGTCCTGCTGGTTACTCTGGATCAAAGAAATGCATTCAGCTGCACTAGATGGGTTGATATTCTGGAGGCGCTTGAAAACCGTTTTCAAGTATCAGTTTACCTGATGCGAATTCTGAGGCACTATCTGAAAGGCTGCAGCCTACTCTAGGACACAAAGGAAAGTAGCCGAAAGATAATACTTACTTCAGGTATCGCCCAGGACTCCATCCTGGGTCCGGACTTGTGGAACATTTGCTATTATGGAATGCTGCCTGAGTCACGCTTGATCGGGTATGCGGACGACGTCACAGCACTAGTCGCTGCACGCACAGTCGGCCATGCGCAATTCAGATGCTAATGTGGCGAGTAAGGGATTGCATGACTGCTCACGGGGTTCAGGCGATCAAGTGATCATTCCTAACAAAGAAGAGAATCCCAAGAGAACAGCTTTTCAGTGTTAGGGAAGGGTTAGCTGAATCTAAATCAGCAGTGAAACACCTGGGTATATTGGTTGACTCTAAGATGATTTTTTCCCAACAAATCAGCGCAACAGCTGGCGAGGCATAAGGTGACTTTTGGACTGTACAGATGGTTCTACTAAATGATGATTTTAACTGTGCAGACGCGAAAGAGTGACAACGATCTCTCAGCAAATGACAACAGTCCTGGGATTTAGACACGAAAGAAAGGTGGAGTGTCCAATTGAACGCATGGTTAGCCTGATTTCTACTCGACCCGGTTCTCAAGCGGACATGGATGTTTTCGGTTTTATCTCCACAAGATTGGCAGGTCACGGTCTTTTAACTGTCATAAATTCTTTTCTCCAAAATTTGGGCTAAGCAGCGTCTTGACCTCTTCAGCAGTGATCACAGTGAATCGCAGAGCTCTGCTCCGAAATAGTGGTCGGAGAAATGCTTAGAACGATTGCCAAACGAAATCGCGGCACAATATGCTCGAGCAGTCCTGACACTTGAAACATACTGGAGCGTCGAGATGCTTCGGTGAGGGAGGGATATCTTGTCTAGCACTTCTTTCCGTTCTTTCCTGCCCGCTGGAGAAGCGATACCCGTAATTCGAAGGCACCTTTAGGCGTAGGAACACGAGGTCTAGCCTGAAGGAATGTATCAAAGGTTATGTTCTTAGGTTGACAGGAGAGATATTTAGTGGATAATCCAAAAGCATTGCGTGTCTGGGAGTCCCAGACCAGCTTTCATCTCGCTACAACAAAAGAAAAGGTTTGCATTGGTTATTCCCTAATTCATATCTTTACAGTTGGTTGACCATAAGGTAGAGGTTCCTCCTTTAACTCTGATTATAATTGGTTTAGAAAATTGTTAAGCGCAATCTCCTAAAGAAACATTTCATATCGAACCTTTTTCGTGTCCTGTTATAAGTAAGCCTTTGAAAAAGTACTTACTAGACTCGAAGAGGCGTTGTACGTTCAAAGCAATTAAGGAAAAAATAGATAAAGGTAAGTGATGAAAGGATTGATCAGCGCATCAAAACGACTTATGTCATACTGGTACATTTAAGGTTGAAAAGGATGAGCACTGCGTTTGTAGCAGAAGACGTAAAGTCGTGGCTGGACATTGTGTATATCAATTACCGGTCAATAATATGACGAGTGTAATGTTTGTTATAGGATAAATTTTAACGGAATTTATTGTATATTTGAAATTCAATGTTTAAAGCGTAAAGAGTGACATGATTCGTTGAAAAAAGTAAAATTAAATGGTGTAGTCAGCACTCAGAATTTTCTAGATGATTGAAAGACCTCAATCGGCTCTTGATTTCAGGACTAGTCACTATTATAAGTTATTTGATGAACTGGATTGGATTCTCCACAAAAACTCAGCCCTAAACTGGTGAAATTTGGATCCTAGTTAAAGGAGACAAGTGATAAATGTATTTAAATGCTCATCAACTATTTTTGCGCAGTAGTGACCTGGCAAGACGGAAGTATTTCAATTTGCATAAATTGTCCTAATTGATGACAGCTCCTGATGCAACTTATAATATAGGTGATAATGAATGGGATCAAACTTTTTAACACCTCAGTGAAAGTTGATCAGTGCCATACAAAGCCTGTAGATCATTATTCAGCTGAATATTCTTAATGGACGAACAACTGAACATAACCCACTCAGCCGCAGACATAATAGCTGAACTATCTTTTGAAAGCTTAAAAGTCGCTAATGCACCGTTTTACTTAACTAACCGAATAATAATGCGCGGTTTTTTTGAAATCATGCAGCGTAACATCAAAGACAATGTTAATTAGCTTATGAATGGTTCGTTGGCTTGGCACAAATGCAGAAAGATAGAAAATCGGATTAATTCATGGTAGCGCGGTGATTGCTGGAATATTCGGTTAGGGGTTGAAACAGCCTCGTGATTGAGTTGAATTGCGCTGAAGTAAGACTGATCGATCTTATTTAATCAGCAACAAGGTCATCGGGGTCCGGCTACGCTGAAGGCACTCTTCAGATCGAAATCTAGCGCCTACATGAGCGTAGCTACTTGCAATGCGCAAATTAACAATTTCATAGCCAAACAAGCCAAAAGTTGCCGAAAGGCTTTTACAAATCCACTCCGGCCTGAACAATATAATCTTCAAGTATTATTTTTGCGACTGTAGACATGATCTTAAATGCCATTTATCTTAACTTATCTCTCAGGTGAAACATCTCAAGGTCGTGTTGCCAAGCAAAACATAACTTTCCATTATTTCGCACTCCACCTGTGCAGTCCAGTCACGCGGATTTTACTTTTACCAAAATTTTGTGTTTTCTAAGTTGTTGCAAATAAAAAACCGGAATCAATTCAAGAAAGGAGTGCATTGGTTTATTTTCCTCCGAATGCAAATAAAATGCAATATTTTATGGGCCAATACATCTTTGTTTAATTAGTCGCAGAAAAAACGTAGAAAAATTGCAACAACACGTGCTGGCATTTATTTACCAAGAATTTATAATAAATAGCGCGCCAAGACTTCCTGGAAGGTATTTTGGTTAAATGTCAAAGAATTGTTTAATAGCCAATTGGTATTTCCGAAGCTGTAAATTGAATCTTTTATGGTTGAAAATCGAATGTATTTATTATGGTCCCATTGAGTAAATTGAGTCCTTTCATGCTTCATGAGAAAAAAAAAACCTCGGGGTCCTTGAAGAATGGCTTTAAGGATTAAGACGCGGCTTGAGTTCTCAGACTTAAGATATATGCTTTATGTTATTCAGGGTTCCATGGGAAGAAACGTATTTAATAATTTAATCGTTAAAACTTTTGATAAATTGAAAACTTTTTGTTGATTTAACTCTTTTTTCTTGTATTCAATCCAAAAGTACTTACGATCTGTAATTGTAACATACCTGTAAGAAAAAATAAGAAGAAATAGTTAGAATTGAGTAGGAACTGATTTAAAATTGATGTAGTTTGCGTTAGAAGTTTTAATAGCAAACAGAACAATGGGAAAGTTTTATTTAGATTTTTTCAAATTTTCAATTTTGTGGATTGCGATATAAAAACACAAATAATCCATGCAATCCATGACTATATATCAAAATATGTTATACCATAAACCTCTATTGGTTTTTTTGTTTCTTTGATAAAAACGGACTTTTGTACCGGTTTTCGTACTATAATTCCTTTCTTCAAAAAAATTTAATTAATGGTACTCATAATTATGGTACTCACGTATATAGTAAAAGAATTTAGGTAAATATTTCTGCTGCTTTGTGCCTAGAATAGACCCAGAGGCTACCTAGGGATACAATTTTGTTTTTAAGCTAACTTGAAAAAATCTGCGTATTTTGTAGGCAGTAGTTTCTCGATGTTGCTCGAATAAACCACTGTCACCGGAAAGGTAAGGATGCGAATAATTCGCATTTAGACCTCCAACGTTTCGGGAGAGTCGGATGCTTACATCGGAGATAATCTGCTTTTTTGCTTTTCATTTAAATGAAGTTGAAGTGTTTTACGTGGAAAAATGCCATTAAAGCCTTATTCCAAGGTCTCCTCAGACGGTGTTGAAACAGTATGTCAACCAATACCCCCAAGATCTGAAACCAGTTTTAGTCTTGGTTCCCAGTTTGATATTAAATTATCAGGATTCGTGTTCGTGCTTAACATACTTTCAAGCCTTCGAAACCACGGCCACCACATTTTAGCTCACCGTGTAGAAAGACAGTAACCTGTCTTGGGCGTTCCCCATGTTTCAGTTTTGCGCCTCAGCCTTGGTTAGTTATGTGTATTTGGTAGTGTGGGCTTTCAAGCCTACGAAACCACAACAACCACAAGACAGGCCCCTCAATGTGAGGAGGGCTAACAGTAACCTGTCATTTGCGGCCCCAACCTCTGGTTCAGATAAACCTCTAATCGGGTTATGTTTCTCTACAGTGCCAGAAAAAACTCTCAGTTTTTGACCCAGACGTACGGGAATGATTGATCGCCTTTCCTCAAAACCCCTAGTACGCGGGGCGAAACCCCCGAAGACTGAAGTTGATGATGCAATGCGAGGTTTTTGACTTGCCAACTACATTTGACATCTCATAGTTTCCATGTGATATAACACTCAGTCAGTAACATTTAGTAAATCAAGTAAACTGTCTGTCTTTCAACAGTACACAACAGATAGAAACTTGCACAGGCATCATTTTCGTCATACTTATTTCTTCATTCACTCGTATATCAGTTTTTATCTAGTTCGTGTTGGATTTAGTTCTTTCCTTACTTCTTGTCAAGGCTAGTTCCTAGTCCTCAGCGTTCAAGAACACTTAATGGCGACTTCATCGGCACTTATTTCAGTCCGTCCTCCCCAAGTGCGACCTTCACTGCTTCAGTTCTGCATGCCTTCCTAGGTTTTATGTCATGTCTTCAGTCATCGGTTCAAGAGTTCTTCAATTTTCGTTAGTTGACATATCACGCATCAGTTCGACTTTCCTTCAGTACGCTCCTCGTTCTCACCTTCATTGGCGACTTAATGGGTTCTCACTTCAGTCCGTTCTTTCCAACTGCAATCTTCAACTCTTCGCATCTCCATTCTTCATTACTTCGTTTCTCCATGAAATCATACAGCATAAATCAGTTCTTCAGTTCGTCTATCATCGGTTCAACATGCTCACAGGATACTAAGCCCATCTTTCGATTACCTTTCTTCTTCTTAGCACTACAGCCCGTCTCGAGCCTTCGTTTCCTGCAACAAGCGCCTCCAACTGACTCGGTCCATTGACAGCGTCCTCCAATTTTTAAATCTGAGCAGCGATGAATTACCTTCGTCAACAGAGTCAGACCAGCGTTTCTTCAGTTTCCCCACTGGTCCCCGACCCTCAGTTCTCCCAATGAATACCTTTCGGTTACCCTACTTTCTTTCATTTCGATCTCATTGGGACAACAAGCTCCTTCCCTTCTTCTTCCATTTTATACAGGCTTTGGATTGTCATGATGGAGCCGCAAAGCGAAATTACAGCAAGGCCTGGTTCCTTGTTATTCACATTTGAACTGATTAACTTTTACCAACCTGCAGATCAATTTTCAATTCGATTCCCAGTCTGCAGATATGAACAATTTTACATCAGTAGCCAGAAGTGTTTCTTGATTACGTTGCAATTTGATTTGCCCTTCTAAATCTTTTTAATGTTCTTTTTATTTAATTTGAATTATGTCTCTATTTTTCATAACATCCTTTTCATACATCTTGCCCAACAATACAAGATTTAATATTTCGTTTGTTTAGCGAAAATTAATCGATTAATGCTTTATGGCATACCATTCCTTAAGCGTTTCATCCTTCACTACGATATATTGTTTGTCTGATCGTTGAGAAAATTATTCCGTCTCTGTAAGCGAAGATTATTCTGTCTCTGATATATTGATACTCTATTGGTTTAATTATAGTTCGAGTCTGATGGATAAAGTATATGTCGTTGCAAGAAAAGGTTTAGAAGCGGGCACAAAAGTTTTCAGAGGAATATGAATATCGTATCTCTAAACAGGATACCCATGTAATAGTCTACAAGCCAAAAACGGTCTGATGAGAAAGCACATCATGTTCGACTCAATCTTCTAGAAGGACCCTTGTGGCAGAGATACAAGTTCCTTGTCTGTGAGACTCACTGAGGCACAATGCCTCTGTTCTGCCCAACAAATGTGATCCTTGTCAACTTCGCAGATTAGCCTGAATTCGTTGGTTATTTTATTTTAGGCTAGACTCTGTTTAGCCTAGAAACGCCTTTAGGTTAGGAGAATCTCCTCTCTAGCCAGAAAGAAGGACTGCTAGAGAGAGATCTCTGCAATCCTGATAACGTGTAACGCTCCCATATGTCTTTTTTAAAATCAGAACAACCCAACCTTAATGTGCCACGCAATTCAATTTTTCAACTGTCAAACAGTCTTTCGCATTAAAGTTTCTGGAGGAAGCTGTATCATTTCATGTGACAGATTACAGCGATATTTCTTCCATGTTTTGAAGTAAAAAAATGTGTGGCATCCGTGACCTTCCTATCATATGAAAAAAATGCAGTTTAGATTTGTGCAGGTAGGACTGAAAACATCCATAAAAGTTCAAAATCTGGGTCAAACAGGGTCAATCAGTTCTATCATATACTCGACTAATAGTCGGTGTTTTGTATGCAATCAAGGGGCAGTGCGCCTTCCAGAGACTGTTGCTTATCACGAGGAGAGGCTTTTCTTTCAACCCTGGAGGACTTTCCTCCATTATCGCTTTTCTTTGTAAACTTTTCTGCGATTTCTGGTAAGAATGGCGATGAGTTAGAAACCTGCGGCCAGTAACAAACCAACTAAATCGTTCCGTAATAAATAATAAAATAGAAATAAATGGTTTATGCCAAACCATAAAGCACGATCACTTTGTCAATTTATTTAACAGTAAATTTACCATTACCATAAAGAGTTTTTTTTATCTTCGACTATTTTTCCTCATCCGTTTTCAGGACTAAATCACATAACTGACTTTACATAGTAAGACTGTACATGTCCAACGCATTCTTTCATATTGACATAAAAATCTTCACCGTAAGGTTTGGCTTTGACAATACAACTTGTATTAGAATTCTCATCTCCTATGTGGTTTACGTACCTCAAGTCATATTTTAAAATAGAGCGTTTAGATATTTCAATTTCGAACATACTTCCATGTTTCCAGAGTATCCAGTGTGGTTGGCGGTACATTTGTTGTAGTGTGTTCTCCTTTCCGCATTTTATTCTTGGCTGTATTTAATTTTTGTGTCCAAGACTCACATAATTTACAGTAAGAGCATTTAACAAGCATATCTAAGACTTTTCCCGAATAATATCAGATTGGTTAACCACGCTTCTTCCATGTTTTATCCCCTGAAACGGTGACATATGTATGTCGTATCTTCAACATCGTTCAACGCAAGAGTGTTGAAAAATCCAGAGCAAAGTCTATGATTGACTATTGGAGCATGTTTGCCTCTGGCACAAGCTCCTTATCATTACCTTTTAAGTTTTTTGGCGACGTTTTTGTGAAAGAGTTGGCATGCATCTCGAGATTTTTCAGATTTTATGCGTGTCTCCTGTTCCTTGGCCTATCTTTTCTGCGAGTACCGTCAGCTGAGTTTTAGAAACTTTCGGGATGTTTTATTAAATACAATCTACAAAAGACGCTTTAAACTTCGGGATTAAACACGTAACACTTATATTTATAATATATGCATCAATTCCATTCTCCATCTATTCCTCTAACCTCTCATTTTCTTCTCACCATTTTCCCTACAGCCCTGCTCCAAATATCCACCTCAATAGTTGGTACACGATCCAATGTATTTCAATTTCGTATAATTCAAATGAATTGAATCCTACCAACAACAATCCGGCTACCATCAAAGGAAATGGCCTCAACAAGTGCACATGCAGCGTGAGATTGCGAATGGCGACGGAGATGCTTGATGTATTTTATAGAATAAAGGCCGAAATACAATAGTGCGAGACTGCGATAAGAGAGCGCGACGAGAGTCTTGCCGCAAATGTCAAGCACTTTTCGTAACATGCATTTGTATGCGACATCGTACAATGATTGTGATGCGTCGATGCGGGGCGGGAAATATTCGGAAAAACGAAAATTCCTCGCAACGATGTGCGTGACATTTGTCAAATGCAATATGGCGCTTAAATGAAATTGGAAATTCAAACGCCTTAAATACTTTTTAAGTACCTTGGTTATTATGAATGAATTTTGAATGAAAATTTCATGCATCTTAGTTAAGACTTCTATTTGCTAAACGAAGGAACATTCCAAATTCAAAACTTTTAAAAAATCAAAAACAATTTCCAGCAAATTTCATTTAAAATGTCATCAATTTGACATTTGTCATATGAACATTAATGTTCCCCGCATCGCGTGCATTGTAAATTGAATGCGTTGCGTGACGACGAGGGAGAATCGCATCGCGGATCGGATCGTTGAAAGGGAAAATATTGATTGGGAATCGAGGGAAAACAGGGACTCGCAAAAAACGGAAAAGGGAGTTGGGTGCCAACATCGGGAAGAAAAGACATAAAGAACATCGAAAGTGGAAAGTTTTCGTTTTTTTTTGTTGAGAAAATTTGGACAAAAAAATTTCGTATGCAAGACAGCGGAAAAAAAAAGAAAAAAAGGACCATGTTAAGTTAGTTTCTTATCTAGTTACTTAGTTATTTTTCGATAATAAATATAGTGAACCGTGAATAGTTGCAAATTGCGACGGCGTTCCCGGTTGCGGCGTCGGGGTGAACATAGTTGGCTACTCGAGAAGGCTCCACGAGTAGTAAAGTGGTTGAAACATAGTAGTGATCGAAACTTGTGTAAAAAATTTAAAATAATAAAAACTAATCAGCTGCGAACGTGGTTCCCCACTTGCGACGTCGGGAGCGGGGCGAGGCACGGCAAATTAAATTCGTCAGCGAGAAGCGAAGGAAAAGGTTCGAGGCAACGATCTGTTAATTAGCGTAATGTAAAGTTTGCTGTAACATAGGAATAAATTATGCATGTAAACCGTACCCGATGGGCTTAGGTGGTGGTTTAATATAGTTTAATTATTTCTTTCATAAGTTTTTGCTCTTCACGGTTGAGCCATTTTCTTTTCGTCTCTTTTTTTTGACGTTAATTTTTTTTATTATTGTTATCATAGTTTACGGTCTTTTTGTGTCTGAAGTATTTTTTTTTTCTAATAACATGCATAAAAACTAGATAAAACTGGCTTTCAATTCTGGACGCATTCCTCCTCCGCATCCTCTCCCTTCTCCCAATATGACAAGTTTTTTTTCTTCTATTGATTAAGGTGACCCAGCATTGTTCTTCCCGACAGAACCCTGACACACTGAGCGCAGCCGGCCTCCGAGAGCCACTTAGGGGACCCAAAGATTACTGCCACATAAATGTCTGCCACTGCGGCCGCCGTGGTTCGCAAAAATCTTTCTAACTAGTTGCTCTTAGGGAGTGTGGGAAATGGGCAAGAACGACGGAATAACAATAGAGGACAATAGTCAAACCTAGCTGGCCTGGACCGCGAAACTTCTCAAGGCTGTATCTTCGAAAATATTGCTCGAATCAACTCAATAATGAATGAATTCGAGGGATCTTTGTGAATTCGTTGAGGGGTCTAGAGAATTGTGGGTAAAATCAGAAGAAAAAGAAAAACAAAAGATGCCCAAAGAGTCGCTGAACACTACTCAACTCGTATTGGGAAAAGGACTTACTGGAAGGAAATTACTTACCACGAAGTTGTCCCCGATTAATTAAGAAGAAGTCTAAAACAATATGACTCCGTATGAATAATCGAACCAAAAAGGGAAAATCAGCTGAAAAACATCTTCCATGAAAAACCATGAAGGACAAATGGCATCCAGACAAGGAATCAGGTATTCCTGGATCAAATGCCCAGACTGTCACGAAATTTAGAAAGGACATACAAGAAGAACAATCAATACCAGCGTACGAGAACATTTAAATAAAGCCAGTACAGAGAAGACAAAAGAGGCGAGGAATAAGATTAGATCAGCGGTAGCGTAACATATTATGACTAAACGTAATCAAATCACAATGGAAGACGTAACATAAATAGCAGAGAAAGAGATACCAGAGAAATGCATGCAGTGGAAAGTGTCATTATTTTAAAAGATTTCCCTACTTATGAGCAATGACGTTGTACTCGTAATTTCAAATCCTGGACTAATTAATTAAGTTTTCTACATTGTACGAAAAGGAATTTCAACAAAGTAAATTTCAATGAACCTTTTAAAGAAACATCCTTCAATGTAATTCAGGACTTCGTCTATGAGTAGGGTTTTCAGGTTAAGCAAAATAAGAACTTGACTTATATCACAGAAGCAAACCACATATCCTTTAGTTCCTTGATGATTCCCAAATAAATCACAATTCATGTCATATGATACTGAAAGGAAAAGCTATCGATTTACTAAAATGGGTGGACTCAACGACTTTCAAATTCCAATGGAGTGTTATGTGACCTAGATTTTTCTAACTGATATGTGAATTATTAAAGTATCTAATTTGACTAAATACCTCTCCATTGATGATTAGAAGCAAAAAGTAATAATAATAATGTAACAATCTGCAACACCCTAAAAACCTGGAAAAACATTGTGATATGTGAGCGGCGTCAATTGCTAATTATATCTGGTTAACCAATGTGAAGCTCCAACCATAAGTGCATAATCAGCATCTATTAAACCATTAATCTTTGCCAGCATGTTATTAAACAAAAGTCATTAAAACATGTTTCCACACGCAGAATTTACAAAATAATTGGTTTCTTTTGACTTTTTCCACAATCACTTTCGCATATTTTATTTATCATTGCTTATTCGTTTGGAGCCAATGCATTCTCCCCGAACATTAGCAGAGGAAAACTCTATAGGACTATCGGTGTTGTATTTTTACTTCCTCAATGCCAATCAAAGCCGCCTGCAATTTTCAACGCTCATGTGAACGCATCCAACACCTATGCAAACCTCAATCTGTAGCTCCGGAATCATTGGAATCGATTAAAATCGAGCCCCTTAACCGCGCAAATCGATCAAATCAAGCTCGAAATCTGCATAGCAAATTACTATTATTTCGAACATGCACATTGCGAAAGTGAAATGCATTTGTAATCACTGAATACACGTGTGCAACGAGCTAGGAGCCTACTCGATCTGCAGCTGGCTTTCAGCTATGCCATTCCACGGTCCCAATCGGCAGCATTTTCCGCCTGAAAGCCCACACAATTGCATCTCCATGGGAATTTGCGTGCACACATAGTACTACGAATTTTCTTCTTTGTGCGTTGCTTCCATATGTGATTATCTATTCATTCATCTATAATATTGGAAATGCGATCAAAGGGAAAACCGAGCGATGAAGTAACTCGAAAAATGTCGGTTTTTGCTATTGCCCAAGTCGATTGGCATGCTAACATGTCCTTGGGCTCAAACTGGGACATCCGCATTTGACTATTATTCATTTTTCTGGTCACACTTTATTGGAACTATTTCGCTTCTGCTGATTGCTGGAATTTGCATGCAAAACTTGACTACAAATATAAAAAAAATCGTTTGTGATTGTAAAGAGATACATTCAGTATCTGCACACACGAAATCAATCTATGCATACAGCGGTCAGGCTCCATAGCTCAAGTTTTGATATGAACGTCTTGAGGTAGAGGAAAATTTACTTTCATTTTCGTTTGTTTATCGCATGTCTAGACAGAGTTGCCGATGTAAGATCTACTGGCAAAAAACCGTTCGTACATTAACAGTGTTCTCTTGCGTCCTCAGACTCCTGCGTTAGTACCTTGTGCCCTTGTCGAATTGAATTACTTACGAATTCTTTGCTCAATTAGGACCGAAGTCCGTCGCAAGACAGCTTGTTTGCAACTGTTGGGTGGAGTTCCTCCCATATCGTTACAGGCTCAAACATGCTGCATAATGCTCAATCAACCTCCGTCCCTATGGATACTGTCTGCTACATCAAATCAGTCCGACCGATAGAGCCGATAAATTACATTAAGCTTCTAACACTCCAGCAGCTGCAAGCACTTACAGTCCAGCGTTGCCATCATGTATGCATTATCCTGGCACAGGCCTTAGCACGGCCCATTGCCAAACTATCAGCAAAAGTTCCTTTCCGATCAATTATCAGGAAGTTTCTCCGGGACCACCATTGCCAGCACTAACATTTGCCATTTTTAAAACAGCGTCTTTAGAGTCTACGCGATGACTGTCGCTCTTTGGCGTTGGACACTCTCTTTCCTTCTTCTGTACTTTTGACTTTCATGGTGTCACTGCTTCGACACCATAGAATAGTTTTAGATTCATTGTTGTTATTGTTTCTGAGAAGCACCCACATCTGCGACTAGCCTTCTAAGCAAGAAGTTAAGGGGTGGCTCAGTAGGACGCAGTGTTCTTAGTAGGAGAGTGGGATTTTCAGACCAACTTCTAAATATTTGGCCGACTCATTGTTTTGCATATCAACGAAGCCACAAGTTTTTTCGCTTCAGGTTTTCAAAATAAATCCATTTTTCGTCACCTGTCACAATTCGACGCAAGAATTATTTCTTTTTGTGGCGCCGAAGGAGCATTTCACATGTGACTTTGCAATTTAGCGTTTGACGTCCATTTAAATCGAGTAGGACCCATCCACCGACTTTATAGATCTTACCCATTGATCGTAAACGTCTGCTGATCGTTTCCTGTGACACATTTAATGCTTCTGCAAATTTTCATCGAATTTGAGTTAGATCACTATTAAATAACTCCTGCAATTACAGTTTTTCGCCTTTTTGATGTCCGCTAGAGCACTCACTGTTTTAACATTGAAATTACCCGTTTTGAATTGTCGAAACTTTGTCTCACATGTCCTAATTGATGGAGCGTGTCTACCATATGTTTTCATCAGCAAACAATTACTTTCAACCACTATTTTCATTTGCAGAAACAAGAAAAACAATGCGTGCCGTAAACGATCTTTTTCAGGTATAAAGTTTGACATGATTGATCAACACGATAAGCTAAACACGCTAGTTTTGGCGAACTCAACTTGTGTGATTGTAGCTAAATGTCAGTCAATCGAAACGGTGTATATGTCAAATTAATACGCTGCGTACTTTCCGATGGCGCCATAGTTTTATGAAACCCGAAACCCGAAAATACTTATGCATACACCTGGTATATGGGAATCATTGTCGGTATGACGTGCTTCGTTAACATAACAACTTGCGTCTTTCTTACGAACAGCTCGAGCCTAAACTCGGTCATCCAACGCTCTATTGGATCCTTCTATTGGTTTGATGAAGTTTGAGTTGGGTGTAGCTCACTGATCTGGTAGTTACTTCCGCTACTATGCCATCAGCATAGTCTACAAAAACATGTCAACGGGTATTTTCTGCCATAGATATTATGATATTCTAGATATCTGGTCCTAATATTGACCCTTGTGCTGCGCCGTGACAAATGAAACTTCCGTTCAAGAGGTGTAATTGTGCTCGTCTAAGCTGTTGGACTTAAAGTATTTTTGACATCGGATGTTACCCGAAAAACTATTGGTTTCCAAGAGCGACAATAATTCTTCTCGCATCGTAACATCACAACAATCTCTGGAATAGCACCAAGTTTTTTCCTACTCTTTATGGAAAACATTTTGTGTGTCAGCAAGTTTACTTGCTGACCTAAAAACAGACAAATGCTACAGCTTGAAGACACATCTCACGAACTTTGCAGCGGTATACGCAATGCACAAGGGGGCGGTATTTTGCCGGGATGGTTCATTGCAAATTAATTTCCATTTTGATGTAAGCTCACGACTTTTGTTGGTCATAAACGTCGAGGAAAAACATAATTCAATTGAAGCCTGGAATCCTTTGAAATCTTGAGGCATGAGTCCGAAACCCTGAACATCTTCTCTAGTTCCTATTGCATCCTATTCCTACGCTCAATTTCTTCAAGACTCGTTCGAATACACCTTTTTCAGTTGCACTAACAGATTCAGGGTAGATTAATCCTGTCAAGGACGCCTCTCGCGCTAGTTGATCCACTCGCTCATTTTCTCAATTTCTCCGTAATTTTTTTTTTCAACTTGAAACTCGTGTTACAATATCCAATGAGTGTGGATAGCATCGTCTGTGAATTCAACGTGTTCCAAGCCAACGTGGTTTTCAATGTAGCTGAAGACTGCCAATGAATCCTCTGTCATACTGAGTGGTACACATGCAGATTTAAATCTCTGGTCCCAGCCCCAAAGAATCTAATTCCCTTCTCGGTAAAGTCTTGAGCGTAACCCCAACTGATAACATTCGAACTTATGAAGTATATGTTCAACTCCAGTCTCCTTGCTTCGTGTCACTAAGGACCTTACAACGCATATTGTCAAAGCTGAATGTTGTTTTCATGCGAACCGTAGTAAACATATGAATGGGGACAAACCAGTTGATTCTTCTTTGTCTATATGCCCGATTTCAAAGTCCTTCCCTCTTCTTTTGTAGAAGATGCTTGACGTTATGGCAAGCGCTAAGGGTTCTTTCTCTACGTGAATGACGAAAGTTGGAATCGAAAGGGCTGTGGCAGGATGTGAACTCGCAAACGCACACCAAACGTTGAACTCGTTCGAATGTAAGGCTCATCTTGCGTTCTTGGACTTTTCGTAACCCTCTTAAGCATACCTGGTTGTAAATTTCCATATCCATAACATTTTAACCATAACTTACCTCCGAGAAAACAAGTATTATGAGGTTGTATTAAAACATTTGTACTCATAGATATTAGTAAGATTCTGACTCGATATGTCAGCAAGGGTGTTATTTATTCTGTTTTCACGATGGCATCACAAAAGCATTGAAAAATGTTAAAGATGCATGTGGGGGGCTTACCGGGCTTGGCCGGACTGTAAGAGGTAGCATTGAACGTGTCATTCATCTCGTCAAAATTGGAAAATAATGAAAACGATCCGAGCATGTGTCAGCGGTAAACTTTAACAATTGAGAAAAAAAATACTTCAATAGTAGCAATGTTGCTCGTCGAAGAACGAGCATTGTTATTTTGGCGCAACTGCCCACTAAATAGCTTGGATTTTGAGGCATTTTAGAGCAACCTCATTTGATGAGCGAAATTACACGAGAAGATGTAGAAACCTTTCCAAAACAGTTCTTGCTTTTTGGCACTTTTTGGCTTTTTGGCACGATCGGAGCTCTCCGGCCAAAGACGGTTTTCCCGACGTTTGCAGATCAGGAAAAGAAAGAGGAAGAGGAGAATTGGTGGAGAAATAAGTCCTCTGCGTTTAATGTCTCGCCAAGATTTAGTATGCTTTCTTTGTTTTTTGCATCACCCGAGCGTAGCCTATTAAGCGGCCTTACCAGACTTCCCCGATATACTTCAAAAAGTGAACTACGGTTGTTTCACCAAATCTAAATGAAGCAGAACTTAATTGGTGGTATCGACAGTCCTAATGATTACGCGGCAACGATCGTTCTTATCGAAGGGAGCCTTCTATTTGTCAACTCCGACTTCCATTTTGTCTGGCGCTAGGCTAAATAGATAAGTAGTCATCTAACTTGGTACCCAGTACATTATTGCATTTTTCCTTAACCACATCTTCTCAACAGTTGGCCGACCCAATAGTTCCGCAACAGAATAGTCAATCTGCCTGTCGTACGAAGCATCTTTCAGGCTTAGACCGAGAATAGAGCCCTGGACATACTCAAGGTTACTTACTACAGCTGTTCACTTTGGTTCATATCGTAGGTTAGGCTGCGATCCTTCAGGTAGGCCTAAGGGGGCCAAATCAGATTTCAGGTACATATTATGAGCTTTCCAAGGCTTCCTGAGTATCTGTACAGCTAATGGGAATGAATTCGTTACTAAACAGATACGCATCTTTCAACTGGATGCTCGGAAGCACTTCTGCAACGGCATATGTAGAGAAACGGCCGTCTTAGCATGCATAACGGGGGATATACTGACAGCGCTTCAATATACTCCTCCCCAAGCATCCTCCAAGGCCAACAGGCAACCAGGCAACAGGGCGTGTAGCGGTAACTGCGCGTTTTGTAAAGGAGCGATGGATAACGACTATCACACATTTTCTCCTATAAAAAAGGTATAAAGCATCGCCGTGGCCTCTTCAGCGCAATTGGATGCCCGGAAACTATGGCCGGAGAAATGCTTAAAATAGAAGCGCGTGGCACAATATGCTCGGGCAGTCCTGACACTAGAAAAAAAGCCTTGCTGGAATGCCGGGAGGCGTCTGGAATGAAAGGATCTCTTTTATAGTACTTCCTGCCCGATGGCAAAGGGATTCCCGTAATGTGAAGGTACTTCTAGGTGCAGAAACACGAGGCCTAGTTCGAAATAATGTGTCAAACGGAACCAGGCTCAGTTCTCAGGTAGACAGGGGAGGTGCTTACTTGGTAGTCCAGAAGCATTGCTCGTCTGGGAATCCCAGACTCACGGATTCCCAGACTCCACAAAAAAGAACTTGTACTTTCAGACTCATCGCGATGACCAAACTACTGAAATACTATTGAAGGTATATGAGGAAAACTCCCATTTTTGAATGGGGCCGTATGTGGACAATTGTTTTTGCATTTACGTTAACCTACAGATAGAAAGTCTCACAAATAGTAATTTAGTCTACAGCCGGTCCTCGTCTCTAGCCGCATCGCGAGCAAGTGCAAGACTTTCTGCAAACTAAGAATTTAGTTGAAATGAAAGTGACATGAGTAGGAAGAAGTTCTGGAAGGAGGTAGAGTCGGCTTTATATGACAAGAATCAAGGGATATTCCAAGTTTTTTGGCATCAATTCATCAAAACGAGGAACAAAATGCTTTGAGCAAATGACATTTCTAACAGTTCGTAATTTTTTGTAACCACCTACCTATACACTAGAGTTAAACTAAACAATGACTAGAGAAGAAGTCCCTGTTCTCTACCAACTGGGGCCCTCGTTGCCTTTTTCTAAGATAGTGGGTTGAATGCTAGATTGAATGCCTAAAATTTTCAATGCTCTAATTTGAAATAAACACGGTGGACAAAGTTGTTTCACACAAAGTCAACGGATTTCCTCAAAAAGTAAAAAATAAAAATGGCGATTTGAAAATTGGGTTGGAATCCAGGTTGGTATTGATGAAAATATATCATTGTTCAGGAATTCTACAGAAAACGTTCATCCACTCTCTGAACGCTTGGTTAAAGAACAAAAAGTTTTCAAAAAACTTTTTTTAAATATAAGTATTTTTTTTTAAATAAGGATCTAAACACGAATATTGAGTTACTAAACACGAATTATGCTTACTGATGCTCATCAATGCCCTTGAATACGATTCAGCCGGCGCTAAAAGCGATATTAAACCTTTTTATTAGATACTAAAGAATCATTTCGTTGAAATCCCAACCTTAATTGGCCACACTACGTACGTTTACGCACTAATAT
Source organism: Stratiomys singularior (assembly GCA_954870665.1). Taxonomy (NCBI): domain Eukaryota; kingdom Metazoa; phylum Arthropoda; class Insecta; order Diptera; family Stratiomyidae; genus Stratiomys; species Stratiomys singularior. The sequence goes on from OX940881.1 coordinate 65,296,235, forward strand.
AACAGGAAGGTAGCGAGCTCACCGTCATTTCTATCGAAATGCGCGTGATCAGAAGATTTTGATATGATGCCAACTGACGATGGTGTTACATCGATTTCCTCCACCTGAAGATGCCGAGTTGGGCGAATGTTGGTAGAGGTGGACTAAGCGCGCACTATCTTATGTTTGAATGAATTCAAGAACTAACTAAAATTTCAGCTGCTGGCTTGAGTTTTAGTTGTTTTCGAGGCTTTGATACGTACGGAAGGTTGCTCCCAGCTAAGTCAGTTAGTCGGTCAATATGTCGCGGAATATCGCATTACTCGCGATCGTGAGCTTGGTCTCGTCTTTGGCAAATGTCCAGTGTATAAATAATTGGAAACCGGTCAATGGGCCACCAACGTCCTTCAGCATACGGCAAACGCATCCTTCGATTGGTGTTTCATCGAGTTCGTTTCGCACTACAAATGCTCTTATCGATGCGGGTACCGGCGATGAATTGATCAACTTCCAGGCTACCAACGGTGGACTGGAACATTCGTCCAATACAGGACTTGACGACGAAGCCTTTGGCGGTGGTTATGAGAACATCAAATCCAAGCTTTTTTCATCGGCCAGTTTTCCAGAGGTGGTTGACAATTTGAATGTTTTGCAGGGCATTTTGAATGGATTATTTTTTGGGACTTTGTACTGAAACTGATCAGTTCTGTGGGAATTACTTAAAACATCATTTTTTTCAAAAAGTGAGGCCTTTCGAATCTTTTTGTATGATTTCAATCGCACAACGTTTCATAATTAACACATCTCATTTGAGATGCAATACCGAGTGCTGTGTCATGGTTTTGTTCAAGTGCAAAATTGAGCAATCCAATGGGATTGTAAACAAATTATGGAATCCAATGCAGTCGTTGCTAATGTAGGTGGTCGTTTGAATTTATGAGCTATGTGATACTGATTTTACGTACTTACATAACAAAGTTATGACATTTCTACAAATGCAGAGTAAGACTTTCAGTCGAATTTTTCCAGTTACAATTTGATTTTTCGTGATAATTCATCCGAATTAATCAAAATTTGAGAAAGGCTAGGATTTCAGAAGTTCTAGCCATCGAAAACTTAGACTTAGAAAATTCGCTTGAAACTTGATCAGATTCGATGCAGAGTCCCCATAAAATAGACTTCATTCATTCAAATTGTCAAATTTACTATTTTTTGGCATGATCTTTTTCACAGGACACATGCAGTGTCGATAAATACGCTTTCGACTATGAAGGCACGGTTCAGTACAAGCATCGAATGCCCAAAATGGATCAATTCACTATTTGCGTTTGGATGAGATTTACTAATCATTCCGGCGACCATACCTTATTTACATATTCAGGTGAGTTACATCATTTCCTTTGTTGCGCACATTTTAATTAACATAAATATTTTTCAAAAATCTCAACACAATTACCTTCAATTTTCAAAAATACACAACGAAACAAAAATCCTCCAATTCGATTTCATTTTACCAATTAAAATTTATTTTCCTAAGCATGTCTCAATCTCATTAACAATAAAATCAGTAGTCATTCAGTTTGCCTAAAAGCTACTTGAACCTAATTAAAGAAAACTACCAACTTACCGTGAACTGTTCATCGGCTGTTAAATACACAAAATGGGAAACTGAAGAAGAAAAAACTTCAATTGGTTTTCCGTGAAAACGAGCATTTTGCACGTTTTGAAACTATTCGCATGAACAATATATTCATTCATTCAACTCTCGATAGGATTTTTAAAAGAAGCAATAGCGCAAAACCATAGTTTCCATGATGAAGAGGTGACTACCGAACCATTGTTGACCTTAAGATTTCGATTGTATAAAATTTACTCATAATACCGTTATTTTATATGTTTTTTCCTCGAATACCAGCCGAATCGTTAACGCATAGTTCAATTACGGAAGCCAATTTCAAAACACTAAATAGCAACGTTTAAAACCCGCGAAATGATAATCAATGCAACGCTTTTTTCAAAAATATTTGAATAAACTTAAATTTTAAATGTAAATTTTTGGTCTTTATGCGGGCGAACATGGCACGGATTTCGATTGTAAGAAGTATCTTTGATGATTCGTCACAGTAAACAAAAATATCTAAAGTCAAACAATCTGCATATGCGCCCACACGAAGCGCCGTTCGATTAATAGAAAGATTCATTTGGAAAATTTTGGGAAAGGATCTGACATAAGGCAAGTTACGAGAACTATGCATATGGCTTTTTTTGTTGTAAGGCGAAGGCTGTTGACGCCCTGAGTGATAGACGCCCAACAACAAAAACCTACTTGACTTCGTTTCCTCTGCTGCCACCCTGAGAACCCAACCGTCAAACCACAACCAGGACTGTTTGTCATATTACTTCGGACCAGGCCCCTATTTTCTCGCCAGTTGGCCCTTCCGGTTAGAGGAGCAAATTTTGCGCCAGAAGGAGCGGGGAGGACAGTAAATTACTGTGTAAGTTACATTGCTCACATTGTTCCTTTTTGCAACTCATGGTATCATCACTTTTCGGAGCTACAGCCTTTAGCTAAATATTTTTATTTTTGACTGTGAGAGAAGAACAACCTTGACATCGATTCGCTAATAGATAAACAATTTTAAAAGGAAGATTAGACAAACACGTATTTAGTCCTAAACAACACACATTGCTCTTGAAAATGTATTATTATATCTAATCTCGAATGAAGCTACATTGAAAGCTTCGCAAACGACACTCATTGTTTATCAATCTTCTCCTGGAAAGTCAAACCAGCAAAATTGAGAATGTTCAAAAATCGTTCAATAAAGTTTGGAAACTTTTTTTAACATTTGTAATCAAATCTTTTTGCGGCTTCACTCATTTTTCAAGCGTTTTCAAGTCGTGAAAAGAAAGGATCTTGAAAGTTCTTCAAAGTAGGTATATGGTTGAATAATGATCCCTTTTCTCGACGCGGATCATTGTCAGTGGAGTCAATTTGATAAATAAAGGTACAAAGAAAAACTGCAGCAAATCAAGAGTCAAATCAAAGAAGGGGGAGGGGAAAGTAAACGTATTGAAGCTATGCGATCGTGAACACGTTCCTCTCCTTAATAGAAAGTAAGGAATGGCAAGGAAAGGCATGTTTTTTGGGGGGCATTTCACCATTATACGAGGACACAATATATTTTCTTTTTATTTTCTGTTTTTTTTCTCTTCTAATACATAGTTTATCATACAGGGTGCGCAAAAAAGTTTGCACACTAGTTGATTGATCATTATTGCCTCAACTACTGAATGCAGGTCTAAAACTACCCTAAACATAAGTCAAAAGACTGAAATATTTATTTACATTTCGGAATCATTCGGTTTTTCTGCAGGATAGCCCATGATGCAATCCTTCTAAGTCAGTTCGGGTTCCCTCACTGAGTCACCTAAGATTCACCTTTCAGTGAACTTCATGAAATAAATGTTAAATAATATTAGCTTTCGATTTCCTTCATCGAAGGGATGAGGCAATCCCTTTTGGTTGGATTCCCTCATCCCTCATCCAAAACGGATAAATACTTTTTAATTCATCCAATACAGAATTCGTCAGAAATTTTGGGAAAATTCGTGAAAATCAAACAAAATTGTGGCACCAATTGGATGCTGACCCACTTTGGAAGAGATGCTGGATTCAAATTCCACTGGTAAAAGCAAAATGAAAGATTTTGTGAGAGATAATAGCCCAGCTAGCTTTGAACCATTCAGGAAATTTTCAATATCAAAGATGATTCCGACCAGATAGCCTGTGCTTGGCTATTGACTTAAAATGAAGTTGGTCTAACACACTTCACAGTCCAATGTTTGTATTGAACTATTGCGCTACTAATCCAGAGATCCGCTGAGGTACGAATTTCTTCAAAGATGAGAAGAACTGACGGAGAAAAATTGTCATGCTGTCCACAAGCGTTACCACAACGCGAAAAGCGTATCTGCCAAATATGTACATGTTACAAAGAACGGACAACTGACAGTCGTATTACAGTCCTAGACGTTCTGTTCACGTCCAAAGAGGAAAATTATTGTGTACATGTCCAGCAAAATAAAATCTTTCCAAAATATAGAACTCAGACTACTTCATATGAAAGCGCAATCGACCGATGCATACACCTGGTACGTATGCATCAGTTTTTTTCCGGTTTTTTTGGTAGAAAAACATAATTGTAAAGGTATTTTTTTATTCACAATTCTGGCCATTGGCTTCTACACTTTTCGCCCATCTTTCAAGTAACTTATGAATGTCATGCCAGAAAAACTGCTTGTCTTTTGCGGCGAATCATTCGTTTCTTTCTTTTTGCGGCCATCATTTGATCACTTTCTTTCACATTGGAATCACCACTTATGAGTTGTCGAATCCGTGTCTCAGATGCCCAAATTGATAGAGGGTGTCTAACATATGTTTTGCAGCGATGCAACGATGACTTTCATTAACCTATTTTTTGGTTAAACAACAAAAACAATATCTGTCGCAAATGCTCTTTTTCAGGCACAAAATTCAATCTGATTTATCAACTCGATAAAATAAACCCCCTAGTTTTGGCGGACTAAACTTGTGTGTGAATGTAGCTAAATGTCAGGCGATCGTAAAGGCGTATGTGTCAAAGAAATACGCTGCGGAATTTTCGCTAGCGCCATCTCTCAGTAAAATCGGAAAAAGCTTATGCATATCCATGATAAATTCAATCGAAAATTGACGGTGAAAGCTGGCCTGGCTGGTTAAGCTACCGATATCAATATTAAACAATGTTCAATCTGCAAGCATCGATTATTCGGTGTTGAGGTAAAATCAACCAAACATTAAAAACGTATGAAAGAATGTGATAAAGTAGTCAAATGTTGGTAGTCAAGTACTACTCGGCTCCAGGATTAGCCGAGCTCTTTGGCCTTATCCTAACGAAGCGAAAAGAAACTAGGAAAAGAACAAATTTCGTAACAACACTATCTAATAAAATAACGGCCCACAACATTTTGAGTCGGTACGCCATACGAATGAAACCTGCTGAACTAGGGACAATGAAGCAGAAAGTATATCCACGTTTGAATTATCTAATCCTGAGCAACAAAAGCCTCTCTACATGGCATACGGACAAAATAGAACTGAAAAACTGGGCGACCAAAGAGAAGAGAAGAAGCCGGATGGTCCATCATGTTGTCCTACGAAAGCTAAGCAGTTTGTAGGACAATAGCTAGCTAGCTGTTGTACAGTGGATCCCAAAGCAAATAATCAAAAGAAGTCCTAGCCTCAACGTTACTTACACTTTCGTGAAGTGCTATCGAAGGACGGTTGAGGCGGGGGGGATTAAAGCAGAGTCTACTTCTCATCCCATAGAATTAGCAAATCCAAAAGCACAGCAGCAGGATAAAAATTTTCTGTCTGGATTGCAACTTGGATTGAGACGAAAAACGCCGCCCAAACGAACAACTACGATGGTGCATCTAGGAAAATTTGACAAGCCTGCAACGGCAAATCGATCAATAATATGCTGGGAACAAAAGCAACGAAATGGAATTTTTTTGAGAAAAAAAAGCAAAAAATATATGCAAAATATAACCGATTTCAGTCTAATCAAAGAGCTGCTTAGTGCGATACGACCTGGAGCAAAAGTTGTCCATCTGTTTTTAATATAATTCTATGTTCCCCCAAAAGGCACGTACGATGACGTTGAAGAATTACTTTATAATAGTCTGGAAAACCTTTTCAAATCCCTGCTTCGAATGATGTTGAGATTGACCTGAGTAAATTGAATAGTAAAGTCAATATTAAGAAAAACTCATTTAAAGGTAACTGAAAGATGCAGTCAGCGTACAACATTATATGACAATAGCAAATGGTTTCAATTTCATTCAAGGTTAGCATCCAGTCTCGTAATAAGATCAAAATGCTTCCCCCACAAACCTGTCCACAAGAGGACATGTATTCCCTAGGTAATTTAACCTTAAACCTTAACCTTATTTAACCGCATTGATCATATTCTTATGGCTGAAAGATGTTGCATCAGTATCGTAGACAAATCATTACTTGGAATACGGTACGACATTGGCGTCATCCGAATCCGAAAGTTCGAAATTTAAATAAAATCGACATGAATCTATATCTGCAACACTTAAGTGTGTGGTAAATATATATAGTTTAGCAACAAATTTAAAGATGGATCGAATCCTTTGCTGAAGATACCGTTGCATATGTAACCTGGGACCAAAGTATTTATTGATATCATAGTGAGTCAAAGGACGCCCTAAACTACAAAGAAGGCGTTGACAACAGTGAATAAAAAGACTCAATGATCAAGCTTAGTTGTGAGGAACCTAAAACGAAGTTTGAAGGCAAACACTGCTTTTGATAAAAAAATAAGGTAGGACCATAAATTCCGATCCAAGAGAAACATTCCGATCCCAATATCGGACATATTGTGCGGAGAGCATGGATAATATGCAACCAACCCATTTTAAACGAATAATTTGTTGAAGGAGCCAACAATAGATCTGTTTTCCGTGGTTGATATTTAAATTATAGCAAAATTTCAGAAAAGTAGCAAGACGCACTGCGCATACAGAATCTTAGATGAACCAACAAAACAAGTCCAATATAGAACTAATATTGCAACTGGCATAAGCCAATTCTTTGGAACCGTGTTCTTTGGGGATCGTGCCAGGAAATACGAGGACACAGAGATGATCCACAAAGAGTAATCCATTAACAGTGGAAGAAAGATACGATTGCGAATAAAAGAATTGACTGGCAAATTCGACGAGTTGTTTGACCACGCCCTAACCAAAGGAGAACAAAAAACAGCCCCTTAGACGAACGGAAATGGTGTATCAACATGGATGACATAGAATGGTCCGCAATCACTAGAGTGAGAACGAGAAACAAAGCGAAATTCAAGTCAACAGCACCGGCTGAGCTTGTGGCGAGAAAGAGAAAAGTACAAAACACTTTCTCGTATCTCGTAAATTGTCAGAGCCTGACCACGATTAACACTTGGCTGAGGCATGTCCGAACTGCTGCTCATTGGTCACCATTTGAAAAAATTCCTAAACGAACGGGATTCAACCGAATGCCCTACAATTTATTTTTATTGGCAAATATTTCCTTATCACATTAGTACTCACCATTAGTACTCACCATTAGTACTCACCATTAGTTCTCACCATTAGTACTCGCGTAAAAACGGAATAAACTTTAAAACAACTATAAAACTCGTGTTTCTTGTTTTTTCTCTTTCTACCCGATATCACTTAGAGTATTAACGCTCTTTAGTGATGACGTTATCATAAGGTAGCAAAACAAAAATGGTTGACAAACAAACAGGTGGGGATCTTCGTGGTTTCAGTTGAGCAATTTGGGGCGTTGAAGAATCGAAACCGGACCTTTGGTCCCGAAAGTAATCTATTCCTTTTAGCAAATTTCCTTTTGACTTTTTCTCGTGACCCTTTAGTTGTATTTGTTTATGCTGTATTTTGACCGGCAGTTGGATTTTTGTTCATAGGGAGTATATGATACATTTATGTTGTAATGAGTCTGAAGGACTATCCAATTTTCGGTTCCAGAAAAATGTGACATCATCTGGGTATGCTAAACATTTTCGCGGAATGTGCCAAAATATTTGTAAAGAAACGTATAAAGTAAAGAATCGAACGAATTTTAAGGAACGCCTGTATATTTGTACAATCGGTTAACGATGTGTTGGATATAAGGATGTACACTTATTTTTGAATTCACATTCGGTCGTAATTTGACGGAAAGTTATGCATCTCCTGTTTCTGACGATCAAAAATAAAGAAATTTTTTTTCCACATCCAAAAATATATTGAAAGGCTTTGATGGATGGGTCCTGAGACGGATAATTGAAGTGGAGCTAGACGGATGCCAATGGCGAATTGAATATAACCATGAGCTGTATGAAATTTTAGACGAGATGGAGTTCAGAACGATTGTAAAACTGCGGAAGCTGCTATGGGCTGGCCATATGAATCGTATGGACGAACAACAGATACCCAAAATGTTTTTCTTTGGGAGAACTGAAGGGCGGAGACCAGTGGGAAACCGAGGAAATGCTGGTCTGACTCTGTTGACGAAGACAGTTCATCACTGCTCGGGTTTCAAAATTGGAGGATGTGGTCAATGGACCGAGATAGTTGGCGGCACTTGTTTCAGGAAGCGAATGGCGGAGAGGTGCTGTAGCACTGAGAAGATGAAGAGTTTGACCAATTGGCTTAATGTTTGCTAGAATACCTATTTGCTCCTCCCTTCCACAACTGAGCTATGCTTGAATTGAATTTCGGAAAAAGCACCATCACAAGCGAAGAGAGATGTTAGAAGTTAGATCAGTTTGAAAGGTTTATAAATTGTGTCAACCAAACCCTGCAAAGATTTTGTAAAAAAAAACACAAATTGCTGATACAGCCTTTTCTCCAAACTCAGCACAAATGTCATTTGCCTTTCATACAAGTTCTTCAAGCGAAATACAAGCTTCATAGTTTTGTTGTTGTTGTTAACAACAGTAACAAACTTGACATTTGGATAAAACTCTTTGGGATTGTGAGAGTCGAAATAGGAGGTAAAGAGGAAACAGGCAGTTGAAAGTGGAAAAGATTTTCGCTGGGAAAATGACACAAATTTCTTCACCATTTGGATCCCTCATAGGGTTCAATAATTTAGAGGCCTGATATGTTGAGGGCTATTGTAAAATTATTGAGTTAAGATCATCAGTTGAGCACGAGCCTCCAAGATTCCATTTCTTTCGAAATTTTTCGGAATTTTTGAATTAAATTTCTTTCCGCTTTTTTTATAAAAATAAATTCAAAAAGAAGTTGTACAAAAACTTGGCCAACCGAAAAAAATCATCACTCTCTCTTGTAGTCCACGGAAATATTAGGTAATCGACACCGGAACCTCCTTGACCCGATCACAGAAGAGAAAAACAAATTAACAAATCCCCTTCAACAGTAATTGAGCCGATTTACATAAGAAACAGCAATCATAGTAGGTGTGAACTTTAAAAGAAATCTTGACTACCATGGAATCTGACAATTGCTTCAACTTCCACCGACTTGAAAATGTAACGACTTTTTCGTTGCTTTTGCGAGCATGTCCTTGACGTGAGATTTAAATTCATCCAACCATCATTGAATAAATTTTTTTGCAAGTATGAATATTATGATATGATCGTTGTTGGCAGTGACTCTGAATGCAGGTCTTTTTTCTGGAAAATCTGAGATAAGCCTGTAAGATTTCAATGGATACTTATTTTTGTGCCTGCTGCAGTCTGTTACACTTTCACGAGCTCGTTGATGAGGAAACTGTCTTAACGTAGCTATGACTTAACACTTAAGATGTGAAAAACAGAAGACTGAAACTGAAACAAAACTTTACTCTGGAAAGTAATTGGCGCTTAGCTCGAACTTTTACATATATATGAATGTCCAGATGTGTCTGCCAGTACCTGCAGCAAATGTATCTAGATACAGCACTTACATCACCGTCTCTGGATTGTTTTAATCCAATGGGGTTACATGTGTATTTATGTGCTAATGCACGGACGTAGAAGCATCCGGCCTGCGTTCAACGAAAGTTAGAAGAAACAAAAGGCCTTTCACTTTTATTTGTGGTCCATGAAAAAAAGATACATCGCTTAACTACGCTCACATGCTGTGAACTATGTACGAACACACGTCACGGCTTTGGCGTGTGAAAAAGTTCTGGCTTGCTTTACACGCAATTGTGTAACTTTGGACTTGAACAATACTCCAACCTTACAAACATTCATTATTACATAGAGCAATGTGCTACTTTTTATACTTATTGCATATGTACATGTCATAGTATGCAAGCTTTAATGAGAACCACACATAATTTAGATCCGGATTCCAACCATTCATTCTTTCTGTTTGCCTTTGTGTTTGCCATCACGTTCTAATGAATTCGAAAGAATCATTCAGAGAAGTTTACAGCAAAAGTTTATAAAGGATATCATCTAATAATTATTTTCAACTCAATAGCGAACGAATGCGATTAGCATCCATTGATACATATATCAATATCTTTGATTACATTTAATCTAACCATCAATAATAGAGGATTTGTAGGACTTGCGTAATCGCTCGATGAGAGAAGGAAATACGAAAATTTTCTTCTTTTTTTCGAAAATAATTCCGACAAGGAATCGCCAAAAGGAGCGGAAATATTTTGGGTATCAAATTAGTTTCCGGTCTGAAAGGCCAAATCGATATTGTTCCTTTCAAAATAATGAAGTTTTTAATAAGTTTTTCATAGATCCCTTGGGATTTTTCAAGGGGATGTAAGGGAGAAGCATTCATCACCTAATAGTTAATGATGTGAAAATGCGCAGTGAAGAGATGACTGAGATACTTTAAGGATCAGGAAATTTAATTTTGTAGGATTCTATTAATGCCTGCTAATCCGTAGTTTCGGATTTGTTTTTTCAATGGAATGGAACGAAAATGATTGGAAATAAACGAAGTAATCAAATTTTTAGATGATTTTCCGGTAGCTTTAATGTCTCCTTGGAACAAGAGATTTTAAAGATTTTCTTATAGTTTCGTGTGAATGACACACAGTCACATATGCGATGTCGCTTCAAATAAGGATATTGTGATTATTGTGGATCATATCAGTAAAGCATGGAAGGGAGGGGTGTAAGAACTACACGATAATATTTTTCTCGGTATTTTTTGGGCCTTGAAAGACCAATTCGTCCTATACGACGTTTTTTGTTATGTATGTAGAATACAGTGCAGGTATCCTAGTTATAACTCTAATTTGCCCACTTGATATGCAAAAGGAGTGTTTTCATTCCATAATTTTCGAAAGTCCTTTGACAATTGTATTTTTTTCATTCTGCGTTTTTCAATGTACTTTCTACAACTACAACTTACAGGCTCTCCACCATTGAACTATATTATGCAACTCAGACAAATATGTGGACGAACTAATATGACTTGATAAACTGAAAAAAGTACCAATGCTAGAAAAGAAACCAATGGAAAAGGACATATAGTCTCGCTTAGACACTTTTCCGGGCAAGTTTGGTTTTGTTTGAATTGCATACTCTGACAGCACATTTTCTAGCGTCCCTTTGATGCGGATTTTCAGGAAGATACAGTTTTAAATATTGAGCGCTGAATTTTCTTAGGTGATTTGCTCAATCACAGACCAACGGAATGGGATAAGCCTCAATGCCAGTTTATAGGAAAAGCAAATACTCGTAATAACAGACAATATGAACCCTTCAGTGTCAATCGTCATTAATTGCTGAAATTTGTAATCCTGATGCATGGAAACTATTTATGATGTTGCATTATCTACAAACTTACTACTTAACATCAGACCACCAATACAATACTTTTCAGATCAGATTGTTCAAAGGACTGTTCAGATTGTTCAAAGGACTGTTCGTTCATTTCTGCATGCGTAAGTAAAAAATTGGTACACGATAGTACGTAGTACGGTCCATGAGTTCTTTGCCTCATATACTAAATAGAGTGCGTTCAGTAAATTCTTTATGCAATCGTCAGTGACAAGTCCCATCAAGCTTTACACAAAGTTTCAACTTGCTTCGTCAATCCGATTAATTGTAGTGGAGCTCAAACTATCACTAAGGCAAGTTGTTTTAAAAAATGTCCCAAATTGGATTTCGCGCTGTCATAAAGTTTTTGGCGAAAGAAGCATTAACTCCAACACAAATCAAAGAAAGAATGAAGGCTTTTTACGGTTACTGGTGTCCATCATTTTCATCAATAAAGAATCAGTCTAAGTATTTTCGCTGGGGACGAAAATCATTAGAAGATTACCCACACACAGGATCCTATGATAGTGACTACTCCAAAAAAATTAAAATAGTGGAAGAAAGTGTTCTAAGTGACCAACGCCCAAAAACAACAGAGATTGCAGCACAGGCCGGCATTTCCAAAACAAAACAAGTGTTCTAAGGATCCTATATGAGAATTTGAATATGACAAAAATTAGTGCAAGGTCAGTGCCTCGAACTCTATGCGCAGTGCAAAAGCAGTGTCGAGTAGAAGGGTTCAATTCGAAAACGGCTCATTATTTCACCATTCTTATGGCTGATCAAACAATCTAAAACCCAAGATGAAGCGTAAATTTCTCACAGTCCGATCAATGCATGAAAATTCGCTGTTGGCTGGAGCTTTTCGCGGAGCTTCTAGAGAAGCTTTCATGAAACCTCTTCCGCGAAACAGTTTAACACCGATGGTTCTGTTTATTCATTCGTATTAGACAGGGCGATTCCACTTGTATACATCTATCTAGCTCAATTTCATCTTGTTGACGCTGTCCACCAGGAAAAATACTTCGGCTGTCTACTCTTCGCGGAAACTCGAATAAACAAGTCTTGCAAGCAACAAAAGATCTGGAAACTCTGTGTTATTCTAGCTGCGAGTTAGCAATAAGTTCTGAATCTTACATCATTTGTGGTTCGTACCCCAAATGATATTTTTCCAGAAAATTTGCAAACGTCGAAACTCATGTTGATTAGCAAGGAGACGGGAAATCTCGCACACATACCTATATAAAGCCCGGAGAAGCTACTAAGTGATGCCTGATCAATGCAGCCGACATTTTCGGGGAATAATTTCCTCGATCGGATGAAGGTATATTAGGACTAGTCGTTTTCTATATACTGCACAAGACGGATACAATATTGCAGATTACAGATCAGATTCCACCATTGAGTCTGATTTTTGAAATGGCAAATATGACAGAACGTAGAAGCTGAATGTTAATAAAAAAAATCGTTACTTAGTCAGTTATACACCTATGATGGCAGCTTTGTGCGTCGAACGAACAGTTGGACACGCAGACTTTGTACTAGAAATACGCATGATGAGATATTAATCATCTAACCTAGGTTTGTTAAAGCCATAACCTCGAATCAGTTTCTATACCTATCTGTTATCTCAAAAGTGACAATCGAATTTACTAGCTTTTTGATATGGTCGAAATGAATGTTTTATGAACAAACCATGGCAACGGTCTTTAATGCACTGTCGATAGGGATGAACACACTATTCTGGCTCAGTACTAATCCAGGAGACATCTGTTCACGAAAAAAGTCTCTGCTCATCGGTTCATTTTAGTCCGCATTGCTGTACAACTCGGAGATACCGGCGGAAGAAGCAAGCACACTCTCGAGCGGCTTCTAGTAGAAAGAGATAGAGAAATCAACTACAGATTTATACTTGTATTGCTTTTTCGATGAAGCGTTTTAAGAGTGTTATTCTTTTTGAATGAGACAATAAGAAGATATTTTCAAAAACATATGAAAATTTTACAAATTTTGGCTGAATCTAAGTGAATTGGGAGTATTATCAATGTTTGTTCCAAGGTTATGCGTGAACGCTGAGCAACTCGCGCATTTGCAATGAGTAGGAGCCTTGCGGGTTACAACAACTTTGCGACATTGTTTTCGCATTGCCGATTTTGCGGTTTTTTTTTGTGGTAGGGAGGTGAAGGTTGAGTTTGGGGCTCCCAGCCGGGCAATGCTTCTTCACTACCCATTAAATACCTCCATTGTTAACCTGAGGGCTTAGCCTGAGACATTATTTTGATGTCTGGCCTATTTTGATGTTAGCTGGGACAATAACAGTCACTCTTTTTACAAAGGAGCAAAGAACGTGAGGGCCGCACTTGCGTTCATTGGCGATAAGCTCTTGTTGAGTAGAAATAAACTGGGAAACCGACACCAATGCTTAGCCCATCAAAAGTTCTAGGTCAGAGTTCGATTCAAGATATATTGAATGAATATATCTTGAATTTTTACTCAAATTGCAGTATATCTCTGGCTTCTAATTTTTTCTTTGTATTCTCGCGAGCAAACGCACAAGGCGTCGGAAGAACGTCTAAATTTCGGAAGCTCCCCAGCAGACGACCCAACTTCCGGGTACTCTATATATGACGAGCAGTTCTGATCAGTCACGCCATGTGCCGCCTATTAGATCAAGTGAAACATGGAAAAGGGTAGCGACTGGTAAATACCGCGCGGAAAGTAGAGTTCCGTGAGTTTTTCTAGGTAGGTTTTAACCGATCCGAAAGGCCTCAGTTTTTTTATTTGAAGATCTTCTACTCCAGCTAGCATACCTCCAAGACATACTTTCAACATTCATATCAGGTCGAATATTTCACTCACGTGAAAATAGAAGGTGAAACATTCTGGCTTTGAATCGACTACCAAAAAGAACTTTTCCAGAACAGTATCGTTTAATTTATTTTTTTACAAATTGAGGCAGAAGGTCGATGTTGTTGAATTTTCAACAGATGTCAGTCCAAATACTATTTCGCTTATGGGGCTCACACGAATTCAATTTAAATCCAATGCAATTACCGTCTCTGAAAACTTTATACAATATTGCAATATTTAATTTAGGTCCCATTTACCAATTGCATTTGCAAGGCTCATATGTACGTTCATATCTGAACATTGATGAAGTCAAAGAGTTCAAAGTTGTTAATGGTAAAGCACATTATTAACCACTTTTTTACCTTGACAGGCTCTTTCCAGATACTACATATGTCGATAAAAGTGCCATTCAACTGTGTGGCACAGTAGAGAATTGGCAAAATTGTGTCAAATTTCCTGCGGTTTCTTCTTGGCTTGCTTTTCTTAACAGATTTCTCGTAGTAAAAACAAGTACCCATATAACACATGCGCCTGCCTGTGGACGTTTTTGAACATTTAATTGGTGATTTAATGAAAGAAAATGATTGTTACTCTACGGCGTACTGTTGAATATCGCATGGGTTACGTAGTGATAAATTACACGCATTCACATTCGAGGCGTATGTGATCGGTTCATTGCTGCGTTAGTGCAATACGTTTTGAGAATCGCCTTCGGCAACGTTTCTGTGAGTAACAAGAATTATTCACATAGGATAAAGCCGTTCATATTTAATTCAAATATCCAAACAGCACTAAATGTCAGCCTTCATCGTATTTATAATTCAAATTAAGTTTATTCACTAATGGACCGCGAAAAACGAACGATACACGGAGCATACTGAAGAACTACATCATAATTTATAGGAATAGACGGTTTAAACATGGCAGTCACAACTGTCAGCGGTTGTTATGCGTTTTGACTGCAATATGAATAATAAATAGTGCTTTTTTATTGGACATATGGTCAATATTGGATCCATTAGGCCAATCACACACACCAATGGTCACATATATCTGTCAGTCACATATGAATGTGTTACTCTGATAAGACATGTCAGATTAGATCAGCCAGATTGCAAATTCACATCTTACCCTACGGTACTGAAAATATTCGAAGGATGTCTATGGACTCTTATGTCGAAGGACTATGCAAAATAACGATTCCAACGATTGAGGCTACAAATTCTAAAGACTGATGATTTGTTACGACGAAAAATTGGAGCGTCTTAAAATGCTTCAAGGGGTTGAAAAACATTAAAACAAAATTAAAACGGAAATGTTTTTTATTTCGACCAAATTTCTCAATAAAATTTTCGATCAAATTCTCCTGGCGTGAGTTTTCAGATTACACGAATTTTCTACTGATATCCTTTAAAGCTCCTTAATTTCATTCTGTGGAGATCCATTCTTATATGCACTCACACTTCTTGCGTAAGTTATTTCATAAGGCCAAAATTTTTCTGCTTATCTATGTTTTGCAGGTCATTATCCTCTTGAAGGATCCAACTTGAATCGTTCCTGATGCACTCAGGTTGGTTGTGATCATTTAAATTCGAACTATAAAGACTTGCCTCAATTTTTTCGGTTATTGATCACGTCTGTGGAATTTCGATCTTGAAATCAAAGCAGCAATATGCTCCTGACGTTATATCATCACATCCAGGTTAGCTAGAATTTCCAACATAAATGCCTGAATCCATTTTACGGACAGTGGTTTTTTCGCGTTTCCTTTTTTGGATTTTGCAGTTGTTCGATCTCACCATATCGATCTCACCATATAGTTAGTGCAAACCTTGCATATAACTTCATCAGAATATTTCCCAGGACACGCATTTGAGACATCTTTCAGTACTCAAAAATGTTTCAATGTTTTAAGCCCGCAATCTAGCTCAGATTTTCACATAGACTGTCATATTTCGAGCTTTACTCTACTGGTCATAAAAGTAATGATAATCGCATAAGACGTTTTGTAGGCGTCCCATCATATATCCTGGTCCTGTTTAGCTCGGAGATAAACAAATTCCAGCGAAATTTCACGACATCCAGGTGCATTTATATTACGCTTTTTATATATATTCCCAGTTTAATTCGTTTGACATTAAATGTTATCTATTGGGTGTACTGCCCTTGGCTTCGGTCATGACGTTCGACTGATTGTGGTGCCGAGATATCTAATTTGCTTCCAAATGCATTTTTTTGCGTATGCACACTATATATGCAATATATTTCTGTCTGGTTCACCGAAAATTTCATAAAAATTGTTCTCTCAGATTACCCAATGATTCTAATTTGATATCACTTCCATGATTATTTTCAGGTTTCAACTTTTGAAGGTATTTTTTTTCTCGACTGCCTGCATAAAGGCCCATTACTTAACGCTGATGGTTCAGTATTTGCAGATGGTTCATTCTGTCATCCTACCGAAGCCAGGAAATGTGTCCAGTTTGGGGGTCAAAATGTGTTCTAGTTCTACTGTCTGATTTCCCAGCGGTTTGAAGCCCTTATGAATACAGTTCAGACAGAGAAGGAAATGTTCCACATTTTTGTCCTCCTCTCTGAAGGCGTGCCATTTGTCGTCTATTAAGACGCACAATTGTTTGTCGTATTGATGCAGAAGGTTGAGGTCTGTAATCAATGCCACTACGATACTTTTTTTTTCTTTTTTAAGCACTTTTTGACCGTTAAACAGAGATTCACTGATTTATCCACCTCAATCTCAGGTCGCCAAGGCACTTTAATGGCCAAGTTGTAATGAAAAGTTCAATATTTTTGAAGCCGATTTCTTTGGCGACTCCCATAGGAAGCATTTAGTTGACATTGCAAGTTGTTTGTGCCGGTACGAATCAACAATGGAACTCCTTTTCCATTGCTACACGATCTTCCGATACCATAGCCGAAAAAAATCACCGAAATTTTTATTTGGCATTTCGACAGAATTTTGGAAATCAAAAAAAAAATGATAAAGCTTCTGGCTGAAGTAGTTCGGAATTTTAAATCAAGTAAACCTGCTGAAATTTGGGCACTACCCTGGATAGCAAATTTACGTAGATTTCTCACAAGAGGAATAGAAAAAGAACGCCTGTTGAACGCATTGTTTATAAATAGCAGCCTGGAAAATGCCATAGATTTGAAACCTGCTCTACTTGATTTATCTTCCGTCTTTAGGATGAAGATCTATCCACGAAACGGCAGTGTGATGGTCGACAATACAGAAAAATTGTCCATAAAGAAGTTAGACAAGATCAAGGAACTAGCCTGACCAGACAACACCAGTGACCAATATTTTTGGTAAACATAATACTCAACTTATATCCTATAAGCCACATCTGTTGCGAACGTTAGATCCAAATTCACGAATTCACGAATCAAGCTACCCAATTGAACACAAACGGATCACCCCCGAAACCCATGAGAACTCAATGAATTCAATTCAAATGAGGAAACAATATTGTTTCTACTTTAAGAACTATTTGACTATATACTTTGATATCTACACCAACAATTCTAAAATGAGTAAGGAAACTGAAGCTAGTATACACTTGTCCAGCAAGTGTATACAACATATCTATATGGCTATAGGATAGAAAGCCATTCGAGGTATTTTTCATCGGCAATTCCAGCAGACGAAGCAAATACGAAAATGTCACTGACATTGATATTAGATATCCTTTCATATTATACATTAAGTCAGCATTGCAGGCGCTCATTTCTAACCACTTAGTTCCTCGGTTAATGCAGGCCTCTAAGCAAGGACTTAAAATAGCTACCAGGCATAAATAAACTAAATGAAGATGGGTCCCTGGACAAAGAGATCTAGCCGAAAACAAGTAAGCAAATAAGCCGAGAACAGAGAGTTCAGCCGTTCAAAACGCAGGAGGGTTTTGAGTTCATTCAATGCATTCAGCGACGGTGAAAAAAACTAAAGAGAAAAGCTTGGCTTCAGCGTTCAAATGTTGGTTCAGTCAAGCCCTTTGGTGATATCCTAGAAGAAAAAAAAGACGAAAAAGACGAAACATTGCGTAGGATATAAGTAATAGCATAAGGATTTTAGCAGCATTGTAGATATAGACCACAACTTTCAGGCCCAATGAAAACATCACAGAAAATTGGGAAAACTTTCACTCAGTTTTCACTCTCCTTTGTTTCTGTGGAGTAACCAAAAGAATATGTTGCAAAAACAAACGCGGAGAGCTAAGACTAACGCAGGCCTATGCAAATAATTTGACATCGAATGTTGTCAATTTGAAATCGTTGATCCGAATAAACAATAGCAAAAGCTTTTCAATTGCGTACAGGTGAACTTTATTTGATGAGGACATTTTTGCAAAAGACAATAATTTTATAAAAAAATTGAAAAGAAATGTTATGCAAGAGGTATTTTCAGTAGTGTGACTACTCTCTCTCCAATAAAAACAGACGAGGGGCATCCGAATTCGTCAAAGAGAAGTTCATCCTTCAGTTCAGCAACGCATCGTAATAAAGTTTTAAACGAAGGAAGCCAGGCGTGAAGCCAGCTGAAATTTGCGACCAGTTGCGGTCAGAGTTTTATGAAAATGTACTTTCATTGCCACGAACAAAAGTCTGGTGAGCCGATGTTAAAGGAGGGCAATGATAAGTGGGAAAATGTGAATCACCAAAAACGCCCCAGAAATCTTCTTGGTACTTTAGCAAAAAATAATAAAGAAAGTGGAACCTGTGTGGGAATTGCACATACCATAGTTCGAGATAATCTCGATTTTCGAAAAATCTCAGCCAGATAGATTCTACCTCTGCTTACCAAAAACCACGAAAATGCGAGAGTTTGTCAGAGGCTTCTTGCCCTTTTTTACGGTGAAGGAAAGCCTTTCTTCCACTACACTCTCAAATCGAAAACGACTTGCATGGAGCGAAGAAAAAGGGAGAGCCAGGATCATTAAATGTCAAAATATGCTTGTCAGCCGGAGAGGTTATTCCATTTTTGGGACTGTCACGGTGTTTTACTCATTAATTTTCCTCAAATTTGCCGCTCAATAATCGCTGCGTACTATTCTGGCGTTCTTCACCAGGTTTGAGCAGCATATCGATCCAAAAGAGGAACTTGTAGAAAAATAACTATAAAGTACATTTTCTTTTGAAATGCAAAATAAACATATTTTTGGAGAACGCTCCTTTATATTTGGACACCCCTGGTAAAACAATGTTTGTCACAAGGTACCTGTTGAAATCACAAATTAGTTATTGAGAACATTTTGGTTTTTTGGTCTTGAGTGTTGAAGGTACAATTTGATTTAGGTGACAACCATAGATCTTACTGTTTACATAGTAATATCGTTGACAGTATGATTGTCAATACAGAAGTATATATAGGACTCTCAAATATAGGACAAATATAGAAATATAGGACTCTCAGATGCGCGGTGCTTCTGAACTACCCATTGAACACCTCACTGTCAACCTAAGAACCTAGCCTAGAGCCGTTTGACACATTACTTCGGGATAAGGATAGTGATGGTTTTTTCCATTTATCAATCATTTTAAACGTTTCTCCGACCATAGTTTCCGGACGGAGCTCCTATTGAAGTTAGTCTCAACTTGCACTCCATTGAGCCATGGCCTCAGGTCAGGGATCGGGAGTACAGTCCACCGTCCGTTTGCATCTTGCTCCCAGGAGTGTTACCGGTCAAGGGGAGAGCATTGTCTCTCTTCCGTGGTGACCTCTTCTGTGTTGTTTTCGCTTCTCCGCGATTGAGTATTTCTTGGCTAATAAGCAAGGAGGGCGATGGGTATCACCACTGCGATTACCGGCACTGCCGTACCGGAGACTAATGGATACAGCTTCGTTCTAAATTATTGATTTTTCCATATAGTTTGAAACTATAAAAAGCAAAACTGAGTTCCACATGCGCTAAACGCTGATAATTATTTTAGAGCTAATAGAAAGAGCTTGTTTTCACGACATCTTTCAACTAAAGAATTTCATCTTTTTCCGATTAGCTCACAAGCTTATCCTTGACAGAAGTCTTGTGCTTGGAACATACCAAACAAAGCAATAAATTCTACAAACATGGCTTCATTTTAAGTATTGTTTTACATTTGGATGATTCAAGTCGTTGGTAGTGAATCCTAAAACGGATAATATCCGCACCTATATTTTTTCACCATCAATATTTAATGCATACAAATTATGCCCCGAAACGAATAAATAGAGCATTAAGCATTTTACATCAATTTTAAAACATTAAAATCCATAAACATAAGTCGCATAGCAAATTAATCCCAATGGATCCCTACAATGCGCTTACGACCATCTCGCAGCTTAGCAGGCTTTAACAACAAATTACCTTTCTAAAATCACCTTCATCAGCCTCATCAACGTCTAACCCCAACCCTCATCCCGTTTGCTTCTACTCCATTTGTTACTAATGTTGCTCCTTCTGTTCGGCGTTGTATTTT
Organism: Stratiomys singularior; assembly: GCA_954870665.1. Lineage (NCBI taxonomy): Eukaryota > Metazoa > Arthropoda > Insecta > Diptera > Stratiomyidae > Stratiomys > Stratiomys singularior. The sequence goes on from OX940881.1 coordinate 65,316,886, forward strand.
TTATACACTTTCATACTTTTAAGCAAATTCACTCGCATTAATCTTAATGGAAACTAATTACAGTTGACGACGAGCCGCGAGAGATTCAATTTTGGGTCGCAAATTCCAAAGGATCAAGTTTCATTTCGATGGCAGTGCACGGACAATCCTTGTACAGGTGGGTGACGAAAATTATGGTTAAAAGTTTTACAATGCCATTTGATGTTGGTCTCCACTCACAATATGTACTAACTTTATTTATTTTTTTTATATTTTATAACTTTATGTTTAGACTCAATTATCCGCTTAAAATGCGTGTATGGCATCATGCTTGTTCTTCGTGGAATGGAAAGACTGGTGAGTGGCAACTTTGGATGAAATCGGAGCGTGTTGGAAGAGGATTCCATAATAGGGTGAGTATTTATGGTTCCGGTGTCATTAGGAACAGTAGTTTATGTTCATATTTCTACAGAGTGCGATGGGGAGCTGCCTTATTTACGTGTTTTGAAAATATTTTTTTTCCATTTTAAAACACATTTTTCTCCAGACTTTTCCTTATAATAGCCCAAAGGACCATACTTTGTCTTGGTACATTAGCTACTTCGCTACGCATTGAGAAGACATAAATCTATTCAAAAATTAATGAAAATTATTGCGAATGGACACTGGTGGATTGTACTAGAATGATTCTGATGAGTTTTTCGTAGAGCACAGATGGTACTTCTATACTAAAGTAATGTGATAACCGCTTAACCCAGAGAAAACAGCACCAATTGACAGCATTAAAGATATTACTGAAACATAAATGGAGGGGAGATTTTCAGGTGGTTCGGTACCCAAAAAACTCACAAAAGCAGTCACTCAGTGGTCGAGGTTTTCCTTTTTTATAAACTGACGAAATCTGGTTATGGTTTTAAGCATTAGCTGAAAAAGGTCTTTTCCTGCAGATGGACATTGTTAAAGAACATTTCAAAACTTTTGATTAGATAGCGAAGCTCCTACTGTACTTTTACTATTACTATATTAGATATAACAGTAATTGTACTATTATCAAAATTATTTGACTGTCAGAATGCACTTTCTGCTAACCTATTAAAGTTTCGTCTTGACAGTGCATAGTTTTCCATAATATATCTCGGCCTTCTTTCTAATACCGACCACTGAACACATATTTTTCGAAGATACGTTTCATGTTAGTAAACATTGATGTTAAGGTAAACCGAAAACGTTTCAGGATGTTTTCAGTATTCAACATTATTCCAAGGCAACTTATGCCAACCACAAGCGAGATCCCAGCAGCATTTATTTTAATAATCGATTGTTGCAAAAATTATAAGTGTAATCAAATAAGATGCTTCCTCTGTTAGGAAATCCTATTACTTCCTTAAAAAGCAATAAATTTTCCATTGAACGAAAGGCAACAAAAGAAAGGCATCAGCGAAAGGCAATAGCTATAATTACGAATTACGAGCTATAATCTATTTATGAAATACTGCAGTAAAGATTGGTACTATTGAATTATTTTAAAGAATTTTTCGAAGGAGAACGGAAGACATGCTTTAAATCGAGAACGATTTCATTCTTATGAAAATATCCGAAAAAGGTTTCATTATTTCACTGCCTACAAGGACGAGCACAAGTTTAAAGATGTAACTCAAAAAATTCCTAAAAGATGGTCGCTTTGCAATGTAACCAAGTTCCGGGGTTTTTTGTCAATTTGAATTCCATTAGTACCTTTGGAGCGTTTATTTTCGAGGAGCTCATGGACATTCAGACCGCGATAAAAGCAGGCAAATTATCAGTTACGATAAACGAGCGTGACATTTCCTATTTTTATCTTATACGCCTCTTCTACGGCGGGCTTTTTAGAGGTATAGAACTTTAAGTTGGCAACACTTTTCAATGCTGCGTATGGTGCGACAGCTGCGTTTTATCCTCAGTTTAGTTTGCCATTTTATCATGAATAATTGACGACTGAACATCGTCTGGAAATTGTGCAGATTTATTTTGAAATAAATGGTTTGAAATAAATGCCCGACATAAACGTTCATCAGAACAATTAATTCTCTTAACCATGGATCGTTTCCGCAGCAAGTTTACTCAAGTTTTAAATACACGTCCAACCGATCGTCGTGCAATGCGTAATAAAGAAGCAATGGTAGCTGTACCCATGTACGCATCACCACATTATGGAAGATTTTACGGAAGGATCTTGGTTTGCGAGTTTACCAAACCCAAACTCGTGCAGGAGTTGAAGCCGAACGATGACCGGGCACAGCGTACACTCGGTCAATCTGCTGCAAGTCCTGCAAATGAGTCTCATGGCTGAATTAAAAAATTTGGGTATTCATGAGACTCATTTGCGGTTGAATGGCTGCGTCAATAAACAAAACTGCCGCAATTGGAGGGATGTTGCCCTAACACCGGTATATCCGAAGAGAGTTACAGTTTGGTGTGCTTTATGGGCCCGTGAATCATTGCTCCAAATGTCGCCAAAAATGTTAATGTCATTGACTGTAATGTCACTATTACAGTCAAAAGTGACTTCTATAGAGCCATAATCTGTAATCTCTCTTTTTATTTCGGAATTAACTCGCCGTAATGCAGGGGACCTCTGGTTCAAACAAGATAGCGCGCATGCCATATAGTTCTTGCAATCATCGACTTATTGAAAGAATTAGTTGATGAGCGCATAATTTCTCATTTTGAACATCTGATCTAGCCTGCATTATCTTGTGATCTAACATCGCTGCACTATTTGATCCGTAGACTAATGAGAAACGTTAACTCTCGCGTCTACGCCGACGAGTCTGAGATGCTTGACACTTTGGAAGACAACATTCGCCGCATTTTTGGTTATTACGTCCCTATATGTTTATGAAAGTTGGTCGAAATCATATCCGATATAATATGCTTCCGATAAAATCATTTTCATGGCATTCAAAAGAATTGATTCGAATTTGCTTTGATTTGAAAGGACCTCCAAAAAACATGATTTATTACAAAATAAGATTTGTTTTACATAAATGCTTTAGTAAACAAAACATATTTCTGCAGAAAGGAAACCATTCACAAACAACCATGATTTTAACTTGTTCCTAATATGAGCAACGTAGCCTTTATGCCCTTTAGTAAAAATTGATTTCTGCGAATTCTGAATAAATCTATAGCTGCGTCCATTGAAGTAATTGGACTTGATATGATAGGTACAAACAATTTATTCATCTATCCGATGTTGTTTCGTGGATAGGGAACTAAGTTCAAAGTTCAAAGGCTCTTATGAAACAATATTTCGGTTATTTACATACAGAGTTATTGTAACGTGCATCCGTTTCGTAACCAGAAACATTTTCATGTTTTCAATTTCTTGATGTCCAAATAGAACATCATATTATTCATACCGCGCAAGTGGTCACTCTGATACGATATTTTCGTTTTTGGCGTTTCCAATCATGTTCGCTAATGCCTCAGCCCATATTGTAGGTATTACCTATCTACCTTCCTGGGTTTGTTGATATACGCCCTTGATTTCAACAAACCTCTGACTAGAAAGTGAAAAAGTCCAGCGAATTTCACATCTGGCCAGCAGGACTTGACAAAAACACCAATTTCGGGGAACAGCGTTTTCAATTAATTATTGGTAAATACTAAATATGGCCAAACGCTGTGTCGTTGAAACTAGTAATGTTCTACGCCATTTTCATAAATAGTTAACAGGTAAAAATTGGTTATTATAGCATGATAACGAGCTTGATCGACGGCTGTTGTTTGACTTTGTTCCCCGTATTATATATATACAGAACCAATTGTGCATCGTATTTTATGTTTCGGTCGTTAAAAGACAAATATTAAGGATTTTCAGTGACGTTTAACGCACTTATCATGATTTTTGCAAAATCCCTCACGAGAAATTCAAATATTCCAAGCAACGAGACTCATCCTTTCATAACACCAATTCTGCATCGTATTTTATTTTTCGGTCGTTGAAAGACAAATATTTAGGATTTTCAGTGACGTTTAACGCACTCATCATGATTCTTGCAAAATCCCTCACGAGAAAGTCAAATATTCCAAGCAACGAGACTCATCCTTTCATAACAGTCGTTGAGTCATATGCATTTTGTACGAGAATAACTTGGAACAACTAGGAACAATGCACCGTATAGTATCATGAAGGATAGCCAATGAAAAAGAAAATGTGAACAAAATGCTCCCCGTTACGATCAAACACTGAGTTGTACGTCTGTATATGTTTGTACTGTCTGACGTATATGTTTGTACTACTTTCATTAAATCACCGTTTGTACGTCTGGGATAAAGAGCCAGCAGGATATTCCTTGAAAAAGCTTTTTTTTGTGGTAGGGAGGTGAAAACTGTTTATGAACTGAGTGTGGCACTTACAGACGCGCAATGATTCTGCACTACTCACTAAACACCTTCTCTATTTACCTGATAACCTAACCTGGAACCGTTTGACACATTAATTCGGGCTGGGCCTCGTGTTCCTACGCCTACAGACGCTTTCAGATTACGGGAATTTCTTTTCAAGCGGGAAGGATGGTAAGGGGACGAAGTGCTAGAAAAAAGATACCTCCATCATCCTTTCCTTTCAGGACTGCCTGAATATATTTTAATTTTTAAAAAATTGCTAAAAAAGTAATTACGGAGACTTCATCCTGTCCTAAAGTTTTTGGTCGAAACACCAACACAAATAGTGTCCTGCTAAATAATCGTCGCAGTCAGGTTTATTTACTGCATAGATATACTTTCTCCTATGTAGCGAAGGAGGTGGACTGATCCTAGTACATCCACGTTTGTATAAGGACATTAACTTCTGTTTTACATGTATTTAAATTTAAGTAGATTTTCCAGTAACCTCTAACACAAATCTAGAAAAAAAAACTATTTTTGATTTCTTTTGTATAAATGAACACCATTTGGGTATGTTTGAATATGTTTTGCACTCAAAGATTTGGAATTTTTGGAATTCCAATTGCAATAAAACCATTCCATCGATACAACCATGGAACAGGTATTAAAACGGACGTTTAACCTACTGTAGAGGTTCGGAAAAACCCACTTAAAATACCCTAAAATAACAATGTTACGCCTACATAGATAACCTTTTTTTGTTTTCTATTCATTTACATTTGATTGCAAGAAAATCACTTTCCAATAATGGGCCTATAACAACTGCTATAAAAAGTATCTCTATCAAATCCATCCAATTATTCATTAGTCGCCTTACATAATATCTGCAATTACGTAAATATCCGCATAAGTAGCTTATGTTATTGGATTGTGTTAGTAGGCATCAATTTCTGTTGGTCGGGGCCTCGACGAGAAGAAAGTGTAAGAAATCATAAGAAATGCATCATGGCAAAGCGTCGACCTCTGGAATGCAGCATAAATATTATTATGTATCTTTTTGCCGCATACTAAATGCTTTTATCTGAAATTGATGCAGATGGCAATTTGCCGTTGCCGGAACATACGTTACAATACTTGAATGCAGGAAGTGGCAATTACATCGAATATTGAGACAGAAGAAAAATCTCGATAGGGGGCTCCTTGCCGGAAATATGTTGGAAAATGAAAATCAAAGTACCTGTTCAACCGTAAAAAGACAACGAACACAAAGATACTATCAGAATGGCAAGAAGATTACGTGTGAGACGGAAGCCAATTAGTGTCCCAGTGGAATAGGGTATCGGTATGAGGTATTATGATTGGTACCTAAAAGATATTTCCTGATCATTTGAAATGCTTTTTCCTGTTTAGGCAAATTTTATCTGCGACAAAACGCTTTAAGTAATTATTCTGATAAGTTGTTCAAGTTTCACCAAAATTGAATTATAATTGAGAATTTCCCGAGTGAACAACTTGTAGTTGAGTGGAAGCATAAACCATTCCATAAATTGTTAGCACTGAAAGTGTTCATGAAAATATTGTAAATGGGAGAGAGAAGAAACTAAAATTAAATTATATGAAATCGGTTGGTGAGTTTTTATGTAGAATGTTTTGTCTAATTCGGCTTAGCACAAAGATAAAAAAGAATCGCTGACCCTCCGTATTCAATAAAGATATTCATCCAAACTGTGGATTCATTAGATAAGGATTATAAAAGGTAAAACTTTGTCTCCCCGTGCTTCCGACTAGTCAATAGTTCAAGATATACAATGAGTAGTCGTCGAGTGACAAGCATCACGGGCCGTATACCGTTGATATCAATATCATATTGTTGTGGCACGAACACCAAAAATGTATACCGCCCTTTTCCTGAATACCTAACTAACTAACTTTCCTTTCCGTTCTACTGTCGGGAAGACAACATAAATCACCCTGTCACTGCGCTCAGGCTCCAGTGGCAGCACAATGCCTACAGGTAAAAGATACTGGTCCCGTTGTTGAACAATTGATATTTCTGATCTGATCTTCCTTTTAAAGCGTCACTCTAGATCTCGGCATCATATGACAGTATAAGGTTCTTTATCGCCATTAGCAGTGGCTGGTTGGTTTGTCGGGAACCGCGCATACTCGCCAACATTACTACTAAATGGCTTGATTCATCACTGGGATCATTTTTGGTTTGCGTTGCGAATGTGCTACCAGTCGGGCAGCTTGGTATCCGAGTTTGCTCGAATTTATTTAACACACATACTGATCCAAATCTCATCGCAGCCAATAGAGGATACCATTATTAATATCTTATGCTTCAAGTTAGGACCTCTACATTTCTAATCACCAACTGAAAGGCCTGTTCGGTCTTCTATCCTTCAACCCTCCTCATGACTTAGTTAAATCTGAGTTGGGCGGAGCTATCTCATCGAACAATGCTTGCTGTTTTGGCATAGCGTATATAGAACGCGCACAAGACTTTCCCAACATCAGAACTTCAGAGTGACTCCTAGGGCGTGTTAGGTGGAACAAGTCTACTTGGTGTGATTTAAAAACCATTGTGAGAAAGTTCCACAACATGGCCAGCAAATAATCAGAAATATGGAACTTCCCATCAGGGACCCCGTTAAGTGTACTACTGTACTAATTAATAATATTTCCGAACGTGTCCTACCTAATTTACTAAGTACACCATCTGGCGATCACTCACGCAATCCCTCCGATTCCTAAGTCAAGCTGCACCGTCTAAACAAGGCCTAACAAAAAAGTCGACATTGTCTATGGTTGGGGGAATCCCCGAATGATGTATTAAACTATCAGTCCGATAAGAGTGAGTGACGTTATTTTGTTTCGTTTGATATCTAAAATTTAGTAAGATAAACAGAAGTTTCGATTTGTTCGTTTAAACATTATTTCATTATGTCGATAAGAACATATTTAAGTGGTTCACAAAAAAGAAAAAAAGTTATAGCTCAAAAAGAAATAACGGAAAAACTTCCAAAGCTCACTTCGTTTTTTACGGTTGAAGAAACAAATAAGCCGAAGGATTATTCATTCTCATCACCGCAAGACAAAAGTACCTCTGAATGTCACCAGGAAAAAGAGGTTACCTGTGACGAAAATGACAAACACACTTTAGATGCTGAACCATCGACTTCAAGCTACTGTGAATTAATAACTGCAAGCTTAGAGAATGTATCAGTGTCTCCCGACCCTGGTACTTACTGTGACGACATTTTACCGGAAGAAGGCCATGATATTTGGATTCGAAAAGGGCCAGAGTTTTTCCAAAATAAAAAAAGTGCCTTCTCTGAAACTTCTACAAGTTTTCCAGATGCAAATGGTAAAACGAGAACTAGATACTTGACTAAAAATATTTTTATTCGTAAATTGACGAACGGTGAGTCTTTAGAAAGAAAATGGCTCCTTTATTCACCAGCAAAGAAATCTGTATACTTTTGTTGCTGCCGTCTATTTAATACCACTACTGGTACTGGACATAACTTAAGTTCTCCTGATGGATACAAAGATTGGAAGCATATAAGTAACTTATAGAGAGATAGAGAGAGATAGAGCATGAGAACTCTATCTCTCTAACTCTAACTCTGCTCTATCTTATAGAGAGATAGAGCATGAGAACAGTTTACAGCACAGGGAATTTATGATGAATTATGTTGCAAGAATGAAAACTACTGGACGAATTGATACTTAATACAGAAATTAACTATTGGAAGAATGTGCTCAGGAGAATTGTTGCAATCGTGAAATTTTTGGCTTCAAGAGTTCTTGCTTTTCGTGGTGATAATGAGACATTAGGATCGCAAAATAATGGGAATTATTTGGGATGCTTAGAACTGATTAGTGAATTTGATCCTTTTCTTGCTGATCACATACAAAACTACGGAAATCGTGGAAAAGGAAGTACATCATATTTATCGGCAAATATTTGTAATGAATTTATTAATTTAATGGGACAGCAAGTTTTGAAAACCATTGTCAAGGAACTTAAATCAGCAAAGTACTACTCTATTAGCGTCGATTCTACGCCCGATCTGTCCCACGTTGACCAACTGACTTTCATAGTTAGATACGTAAAAGACGGACAGCCTATTGAAAGATTTTTGCAATTTTTGCCTATGGATGAACATAATGCGCAACATATAGCAGATACCATTTTAAACTTTTTTGAAAGCCTTGATATTCCTATAAAAGATTGTCGCGGATAGAGCTACGACAATGCATTAAATATGTCGGGAAAGTACTCTGGTGTTCAGTCAAGAATAAAAGAAGTTTGCGAAATTGCGATTTACGTTCCATGTGCAGCACATTCGCTAAATTTAGTGCGTGTTCAGGCTGTTGAGTGTGTTACTGAAGCAGTAACATTTTTTCAACTTGTATAAAAATTGTTCAATTTTTTCTCGGCTTCGACAAAACGATGGAAAATTTTGACAGATCATTTAGGTGCAAATAGAGTCCTGAAGTCTCTTTCGGAAACTAGGTGGTCTGCACGCGCTAATGCTATTAATGCTTTGCAAAATGGTAATTTAAATATTTCTGAAGCATTGTCTTCTATCGCGAGTGACATCAATCAACCAGGAGACACTAGAAAGGAAGCCCAAAGCCTAGCAAAAAAATGGGAAAATTCGAGACTGCTCTTCTAACGGAAATATGGAATGATCTTTTGGGAGTTATGAATAAAACAAGCCTAAGTTTACAGAATAGCACTATGACCATGGACGTTGTAACGAAACTCTACGAATCTCTAATCAGTTATGTCAATACCGCACGCAATAATTTTGATCAGTACGAAACGGCTGCTAAAGAAAAAAATCCATATGCTGACTACAAAGATACATTTGAAAGAAAAAAATTTCGCAGCACACGCATCACTTTTTTTGAAGGATCATCAGAGACTGCACAGTTGAGAGGCAACGAAAAGTTTCGTGTAGATACTTTCATTCTCATAATTGACACATTAAATACGCATTTAAAAAAACGTTCCGCAGCATACCAAGAAATTGATAGTCGATTTAGTTTTCTTTGTCAGTTAACAACAATCGAATCTGATGAGTTGACCAAAAAATGCAAAGAATTTGCAGAATTTTATCATGAAGACATTAATGCAGATGAGCTCAAAACAGAATGCTTTCATTTAAGCCAATATTTAAAAAACATAGAAAAGCAATCAGTGGATTTAAATATCTCAACCTTACATAACCTAATAAAATCAGATAAATTGGAAGAAACTTTCCCAAACGTAGAAATTGCTACAAGAATATTCCTTTGCCTAATGGTTACCAATTGTAGTGGAGAGCGGTCATTTTCGCAGCTTAAGAGAATAAAAAATGAATTGCGAACAACAGTGTTACAAGAACGACTGAGTAATTTGTCAATTATGTGCATAGAAAGTGATATCCATCAAAAAATTGACTTTAAGGATATAATAGAAGATTTTGCTCAACAGAAATCCCGAAAGATACCGTTATCGTAATCGTCACCAAAAAACCAGCAGCATTCAAATATCATTAATGACATATTATATCATACTATATTTGATTACCTATAATAAATGGTCATACTCATACTTATTAGTAAAAAAATGTTATTATAAATCGCTTTTTTACTTTCCAAAAGGGCCCCAAATTCTTGTGTGCCCCGAGCCCCAGCCTAGTTTAAGACGGCCTTGAGAATAGTGTTCGGTTCGAAATTACGCGTACTTAGCATTATCAATAATGAGGGTCTTCTCTACTTAGTTCATCTTATTGACAAAAAGATTCTGTCTTTATTCGCTGAAAAAGACTGAAGAGGAATACACGGCCAAGAAGTAAATGCAATATAGTTTGTAAGTAAAGCTATCTTCGACTATAACGGAACTAGTTAATGTCAACTTTTAATCTACATGCATACACGCATACTTGTAACATATAAACTTATGAAAAGTTCAAAATGCAGAACTCAATCAAAGGGAAAGATACTTCTACTTTCATAAGTAAGCAAAGGAGCCCTGACACTGAATTGATTGACTATAATCTATTATTTTTCTTATAATCCTCGACTTCCTTTCTTTCTCTTTTCGTTAAACTGTTTTTATTTTAAGATTTGGTGGTTGTTGATGAAAATTCGATGGAATTATGCCCTGGTTTGCTAAGACGTTGCAATACGATCTTCCACAGAGTATCTCCTCAAAAGCTACAAGGTTGGATTATTATTTCATAGCCAATCGGTTACCAGCTGTCAAATGTTGACGTTTGCTTTTTTTCAAGAAAAACGAAAAATTTATTATGTATTGCTAGACAATGAGAAGTAGAGAATTGCACAAGAACGGCTGGATGAACTTTTTGAAAGTTTAATTCCACCAAATATTGTGTTCAAATAGAAGTGTCAGGGACCTAGATGGCAATAAAAAGACGTCCTTTAAGATAAATATAAGAGTCGGATTAAATCATCCCAGCGAATGTACCCAAGATCCCTTCCTGTTTGAACTATATGAGAGTAGACATTGTCATACGAAATTCTCTCGTCCTGCATACCTTTCCTATTGTTTTAATTGCTGGATTTCACGGTTTCGCGATATCTTTTCGCATCGGTAGTCTTCATTTGAAGCAGAAATTCTTCGTTTTTGACGACAAAATAATTTTGCAAAAAATTTATTTCTGAAATCGTGGTTTAAGCGTTTTTGGCAGATAGCGAAATGGTGTAACGATTCCACGTGTCATTTTCAGTCATGGTCACTTCCCACTTTCCACTTTCATTGCGTTGTCTTGGTGAAAGAACACTTTTTTTCTTTGCCAAATGGGGCCTTTTTTCTGTGAGCCCTGTGCATACTCGAGCCCTGTGACCATGTTCCATGCAGATAGTCCGGCCGACATCTCCGGCCGGTCCGACCATTTCGGCCGACACGACAGTCTTCCCCTTCCTCAGAACACATTCACCGGATGAAGTTCACTGTTTTGACTGTTCCTTAGTCTTTTCTGTACAGTCTGAAATTCCTTAGTTTGGTGTTTTAGTCCAGTGAACCTATGTTTCGTCGACGATCACGGAACGCCGCAGAAACTCCTTCGGATTGCGCATAAACAAAGCTCTGCTCTGAAGTGGCCTCACGGTCGCACTTGTTGTCCAAAGTGAGCAAATGCGCCAGCTTTCTCATGCCAAAAATTTCATGCAGGATATGACCCACTCGGTCTTATGAGATGCCTACTGTCTTAGCTATTTCGTGCAACTTCTATCATCGGTCAATACAATATCTTGGATTGTTGTCACGTTATCCTCCGTGGTAGCCGTTTTCGACGCCTCTGGATGTGGCTCACCATAACCGACGTGCGACCACGTTGAAGCTCTTTAAACCAATTTTTTAAGGTCCCAGTTCCAGGAACAATATCATCGTACGCAGCATGCATGCTCTCTTTGATTGCCCTGCGGGAATTCCCTCGCAAAAATAAAAATCAAATTACCGAACGATATTGCTTTTTATTAATTTTTCTAAATTTGGCGCACACGCACGTCTTCACTCGTTATCATGGGTTAGATTCGGTTGAAATTTTGACACTATCCGTCTACGAATTTCTCTTACGATAGTGGCACCGTCGAGTGGTGAGGCTAAGTACTTATCGAACCGCCTGCGTAAGCAACTCAGGGAATTCGTGGGTGCTATCAACCCGGTTTCTTTTGTGCTACTCATTCAGCTGTCCAGGGACTCAGTTTAAGGTAGTTTACCGCTTCCTTCAGTGTATTCTACAAGGTAGTTTTGGGGGTTGTGGAACGTCAAAGATATATAATTCACTGCCAACCAGCAGACTTCACGAACGATATCTTTGAGTTTTTCCACCAGTTGACCGGTTTCCACCAATTCAAAAGTTTGAGGACTTTCCTGTTTTTCCCAGTTTCAACAAAAATACTAAATATAATTCAAACGTTCATGACACACGATTGCCTCAAAGTATGCTTACTAAATTCTGAAGAGTCACTTGCATAGTCAAGGTTAATCCTGGGAAATCCTTTTAAAAACTTAAGACCTACTCATTATCAACTCCCTCCGAACTTAAGGTTTGCATATGTACATATTTTGGCTCTTTGAGCCGAACTCAACCAGTGCTGAATGTGAGAAATCCAGAGAGAAATTTAGCGTCTATGGATACATAATTCAATGCTAATATTTGTATTCGCCGTTCTTAGGATTTAAAAAAAATTAAAATACCAATATGGCTGGCCAGACAACATTAGGTAACTAAAACTTTTTTGTTTAGAGCAGCACTTTCTCCTGAAAAGAAGTGAAATGCCTTCTCCTGCATTTTTGAAATGCACATAACTACATATCCCACACTAGAAATGCTTGAGGTAAACGATTGAACTTGATTCAAAAAAAGTCTTTATTATAGTGAGAGCGGTATAGTGTTCGAGATACAATTACATCCTATACGCGCTTAGATTTTCAGCGTGCTCAAAAAGTTTCAAAACCGAGACAAAAATGGCTAAAGAAACTTAAACCACGTCGTCAAACTGATCAAGCCGAAGACGTGTTGAGCCATAAGTCAAATTGGAACAATTGGAACAAATTGGCACATTCCTCATTGAAAATATGTTTAATATTTAATTTTAAATAATAATGTATTATCCGGTTAGTGTGAAGGTTTTTGACCCTCTGAATGTTAGACTTCCAACGACACAAAAATACTGGACTATCAAATAATAACCGCTGATGTCACACTGAGAATTAAGCCTGGAAATGATTGTTACATTGACAAACACAAGATAGAATCGATGACCCATCCCATGCAAAAAAGATGTGGCAGGCATCATCCACGATCCCCGGGCAAAACAGGCGGTCAAGAGACCTTGAACATCGCACGTAAGAGGGCAAAACTGAATATACCAATGCCCACTGAGTCACTGTGTCAGGCAGAAATTGGTTTCGTTGCGCTTTCCATTGGGTGTCCTAATCAGTGATTAGGTACGCTTTTAACCTGTATTGTGATTCCTTCTTCATATATTCCTGCCACAGAGTCTTTCCTTTCGGCTTCCTTGAACTTCCTTCTCTTTATTCAATCCTCCTGCTCTAATAAATCCTTTTACGTTTTTCGGTAAATAGCACTATAGATACCGCCCACGTTTTAATTAGCACTGCCGATCACTGATCACTCCCACGCCCATAGAACTAAAGTCTGCGATAAACTACCATAAGTACAGTAAATGGTCCTTGCCGGTGTATTCTGTTCCTTGTCTCAATTGATGTTACTGTAACGTCTTCGTCTAGTTCCAGCGGACCTCATTGCATTTGGCACAAGTTTCAACACGACATAGGAACTTGTGACTACTTTCTGATTGGTAAGATGCTTTCCCGAACATCTGATGTCCTTAGAGCAGTAATCTGCTTCAGCTTGCACGTACGTCTAGCCATGGATAAGGTGAACACATGGAAACACACTTTTGTCAATTCCTGATATTTCCGCGAAATTCGACGGAACGACGCGTTCCATTCATACTTCGAATAAAAATACATTTTCTTTGTGGAGATTTGACTTTGGCTGCACGATAGACTAAGTTAGCTTATCAATCCTGGAAGCAATGATCAAAGCTAAAAAAGTACAGAATGCAGCGTCTTAAACTAAACTTAAACTAGACTAAACAACTAAAGCCATACCTGTTCGACTGAGAAAGGTAAAGATAAACACGAAAGCTCGAACGCCGATTTTTTGAGTTTCCCTTAAGGTCAAACGCCGCCCTATAAGCCGTCTTCGGGTGGATTGCGGTGTAATCAATTTAGGGGGTATGTTTAATTGTGGGACATTTTTAAGACCATCATATTGAAGAAAAAGAAAACAAAATTTCAAAAAAAAGTTGCCGCGCTAGAGCCTACGAAACCTAAGCTTTAAGTCAAGAAGACACTTTCAAACCGTAGAAGACAAGACTACAAAGAAAAAAAAACATAATCCAGAAACACACAACTTGTCTAACCATGATGTTAAAATCTGGTAACATGACTTAAATCGCTATTTAGCACGTGGCTAAGCAAATTTGCTTAGGTTCCTTGGCTACATAAATTATGTAGGTATATCCTTAGAGAACTTTTGATGATTGTCATCTGAGACTGACTTCTTTATCAAGATCGCTATTTTACTTTTATGTAACTATAAATCAATCTACTATTTTTTAGCTCGTTGGTCATGAAATCGATGGAAATGGTTTGGCATTCTCAGGAGGACCTTCAATTACTGGAAAGACGGCTGAAAATTTACACTTTGAGTTAACCTTACTACAAATTTACAAAGTAGCCCTAAGCGCAGGAAAAGCCCACCGGGACCACAAACATCATCATGTACATCAATTCGGGCATGATGGACCAATCAGCACAAGTCCACCAACTCCACCACAACCGGTAAGTTACCAATTGGTATATTCCAAACCCTCCTAAATGCTAACGGCTAATTCGCCAACAGGCTCCAACTCAATCGCCCAATCCACTTTTGGCAAATGGTCAGATAACATCACGCGTGAAAATTAACCTAGCAGGTATCCAAAATCAACCAGCAGCACCACCATCTGTCCCATCACAAGTAGTTGGTGGTTCCTTCCCACAAGCCAATAGTCCTTTGTTGAGTACAAACTTTGTGAATGGTCAGTTCAATCCTGCTGATCGATTTTTGTCAGAGCAGTTGAGTACCTCATATGTTCCAGCCGGATCAGGCCGTGCATCACAACAAGCGCCAGTAACGTTCCCAGATAATCCACCCCAACCCACAACCGCAAGTCCTTTCGTCAGTATAAGTCCGAACTTGTCACCAGAATCTGCCATTCGTTTCATCGACTTTGAGGGTTCCACTCCTCGTTACTTCTTCAAACGTGCTGCCGAGACTAAAACAACTGTGGATAAGAGCAAGGAAGACAAGAAACTCAACAAACGAGGATTGGTTATGCTGGAAGATGGCTCAATCGTGGATGACAGTCTTCTTACTGGATCATATGAGTTTGACGGTTTGGCTCAATTTGGACTTCCTGCATTCAAGGACGATCTGCAAAAGCGAATGAACATTGAAGATGAAATCAAAGAACACGACAAGGAACCGGCCGAGGATGAAGTGAAAGCTGTTATGGAAGTTTGTACGTCCTGCGATGTTGAACCATTCAAGGGTGCCGTTGCGTTAACATGGAAAAATCTACGAGTGTCTCTTGATGGAGCGCTCAAGGGACGAAGTGTTGGCGGTTGTGGCTATTTTTAAGTGAGCAAAGCTACACGTCATCTAGTCGTCCATACAAGCACTATTTTCCGCATCATGTGTACAAGGAGTCTTAAGCTGATTTTCTTATTTTCACGCATTATTTATTGTATGAGCTTAGTGGCTCAGTGTACAAAATGATTTCATCCAGACAATGCTCACATTGCCTAGAATTTATTTTTTAAATATTAAGCGCCATGTTATTTTAGCAAAAATATATATTTTTTTATTACTTTAACAAATATGTTGTTACTAGCATGAATCCTTAATTCAGCCTACCTTGGATTTATGAATATGTTGGTGTTGATATTCCGAGTCGAACTCTGGCTCGCTGAAATAGCTCTGAAAGAGACAAAAAAAAAAAAAATAGAATATAGTGCACTATATATGTTTGGAATGTACTATCAAGGACATGCAATTTCAGGATACATTCAAATTAATCACACAAATACAAATCAAGCATATATGATCTAAATGATCAACTCAAACCAATATATAACCAGCTCAAATTACAAGGATAAAATAGAGTAAAAATAATTATATAGGTTCAGGCATGATAGTAGAATGATATATATAAAAAGGATATTCGAAAAAACCGAACTGATGTTGTGGTGGGCCCTCCCCATTCCCGTGTCAGTT
This sequence comes from Stratiomys singularior, assembly GCA_954870665.1. NCBI lineage: Eukaryota > Metazoa > Arthropoda > Insecta > Diptera > Stratiomyidae > Stratiomys > Stratiomys singularior. The sequence continues at coordinate 65,333,112 of OX940881.1, forward strand.
ACGCAAGCGTCGTCGCTTAGGAAGGTTCTGTTCAGTTTGTAGGAATTTTTAAGGGACAGGTTCATTGTAGGCTTGTCGTTTTTACAATAGCTGATTAACGTGAACAGCGCGGGTCCGCAAGGTTTCGCTTCTTGTTCGAAAAATCTGGCACACAAACTCTTGTAATTTTACAAGCAGCCGCCAAGTATGATCATATTGGGAACACTCCTGTGTTTGAGTGGTTTTCCCGTATCGAAAATGGTGAAATGTCAATTGACGACAAACCTCACTCAGATCGTCCGTCCACTGCCCGAACCGAAGAAAATGTTGAGAAAATTCGCGAAATCATCGAGAAAGCTCGAAAGTGGACTAATGAAGAAATTGTCCACTTGGAAACGGTGGACTTTCTAGAGTGACTTCCGGTTCAGTTAAGCGGATTTCAACGGAAGATATGAGAATGTCACCGAATTCGTACCCCGATTGCCCACTGTTGAATTAAAATAAGATCACGAGTAAACATTATACATTGCTTTGAAAGAATAGTTCTCAAATGTTCCAAATATTTATCGGAGATCATGACAGGTAACGAATCATGGTGCTACGGTTACGGCGCTGCAATGAAGCAACAATCAATCCAGTGGAAGACTTCAAATTCGCCTTACCCCGAAAAAGCTCATTAAGCCAAATCAAACATCAAAACAGGGCTGATTTTTTTCAGTCGTTCATTTCGAGTGTTTTCCACAAGCTCAGACAATTAACCAATTTTTCTATCCGGAAATTTCAAGAGATTGTGGAATAGTTTGCTATGGAAGAGACTTGATTTGTGGCAGCCAGGCGGTTTCTTTTTACATTAGGATTTCGCCACCTGCCAACATTACTGAAGTGAAGAAAAAGACCACGAAGACGTTGCCAGGGATCACAGAAGACGAATTTAAAAAATCTTCTGAACAATTGATTATAAGGATTAATTTTTATAAATTATACACCCACATTCAAAAAAATAACTTCGAACATCCAGCAGTTGAACCGGAAAATTGTAGTCTACCTTAAAACAGAAAGGGTTTTGAAACCCTTGTCAACCGGAGCGCTTAGCCTGGAACCGTTTGACATATTACTTCGGGCTAGGCCTCCCAATTTTACGTCTTTTAGCGCCTTCGGGTTACAGGGATTCCTTCCCCAGCGGAGAGAAGAGAAGGAGGATTGCTAGAGAAGGAAATCTTCCTCCCTCGACGTATCCAGCCGATCAAGTATGCCTTTTTCGTGGCTAGAATTGCCCGAGCGTAATGTGCCACTTGATTTCATTTGTCAACTGATTTCAGCATCTCTACGATTAGGCTACCTGGATGGAGTTTCCCACTTTTCCGCCAAGATAACCGCGCTCTTTGTTCCATCTTCTGCATGAAAAGAAAGGATGACAGGTGTCATCCTTCACACCAATGCTGAAGATGCAATCTGGAGACCGTGACTTACCTATCTTGTGCAGGTAAGATTGAAAACAACCGTGTCAGTAGTTAGGTCAGGTAGAACCCAGTCTTATCATGCGCTCGACTGAGCCACGATTTGAAATCGTTGTCTTAGTTTTGGCTCACGTGCCCATGATTGCTGCCATTCGTCGAGAGTGCATCGTCATTCATCGCGAGCAATTGTTTCTTTATTATCCTCGTTCCTTTGGAGGTAGGCAAAACGAGTGAAAGACACAGTGAAGTCACTTGGATGAGACATCCTTCTGCACCCGTCGTACCCCGCAGATATGGCGCCATATGTTTGCCGCAAAAGACAAACAATTTTTCTGGCATGGTATTCATAAATTATTTCAAAGATGAGAGAAATGTTTAGATGTCGATGGCTTGTATTTTGAATAGAAATAATGTTTGCCAAGAAATTAACGTATTTATTTTACCAAAAAATCGGAAAAACACTTGTGCATATACCTGGTATGTCCTGGAAATCGTTCAGCGAGTTGTAAAAGAGCAGTGGCAAGATTTAAAAAGTCATAATTTGGTTCAGATTTTGCCAGAGCCTAAAAAACCAAGGCTTTTCGGATGATATTGGCCAAGGATATAGTCTTTGTTCCGGCGTTTTGTTTACGGACGAATCCGGTCCGAGTTCCGTAATTCGATTTGGATGTAATTATGACTGACAGCCTCAGGAGGTGTGATAAGACTAAACTTCAGTGTCAAAGGATTATTATGGAGATAATTTTCTTCCTATGTATGCACAATAACAAGATGCCAATTTTCGAGTAAAGAGCGAGGGGTATTCAGTCAAAATGGAACCAGAGCGCACTCGGCCTCAAGATCTTATGAAGCAATATTTGGGTATTTTGATCTGTTGTGGCTGGACTGACCAGGAAATTCACGTGATCTTAACCAAATTGAAAAGATGTGGCCAACATATGAGGATATGTGGCTGAAATTTTTTCAACATGCAAGATAAAATGGTTAGATAAACAATCCAAAAAGAGACAACGAGTACTTAATTCAACGACTTAAAAATGAGTAGGATTCATCTACTTCACAGGACGTAAAAAACTTTTGCCAATTAATTAAAAAAATATTATTCTCAGGTGTATAAAAAGGAACAGAAGGTCATACAACTTATTAATTAGAATATGTCTTTAATCAAAATGTATTTAAAATTAATGTTTAGTGTTAAAAATTAATGACCAGTTAAATTTTTGTTTGGAAAATAAGTGTGAAAAAATTTCACACTTATAAAAACGAATTATAAAAAATTTTTATGGGTTCTGGAAGAAATTCCTAACCAAATTCGACTTAAAAAACATGCAACTTTGCGGTTCTAATTCATGTAAACATTATAATACCTGATCTTGATCCCAATGACCAGTTCCAGGTTGAGGTAACGGTTGTGGCACTCCTGGTCCTCCTGGTAGAACTTGTGGCGCAGCAACTTCGTTCGATTCAAATAAACGTAGCACCGATCGATCGCGAATTTCCCGTAAATGTGATCGAACATCTTCTAATTCATAGAACATATCTTTACTAGCGTCATGAATGTAAATTTTCACATTAGGTCCTTCCAAATAGGCCATCGTTAGTTGACGAGGAAACGAACGTACGAACAATGCACGCACAGTATCAATTGATGTTATCTCATTCGGTAGCAATGCCCTCTTTGTTTCGGATCGGTATTGCAAAAATACTAAACCTATTAATTAATAAAATATTCAAATAATAAAATAAATGTAATAAAAAAAATCCTTCTAAGCTACTACACTTACCAAGAGGACGTTCTAGTGTCTTCGATGGGGTTCGAACAACAGGCAAAGATGATCTTTGTTTTCCTCCTCTTCGAAATCCTGTGCTTGCTGTCTCCACTTCAGACATGATACCAGGATCTTCGTCGAATAGAGGTCCTTGGTTGATCGGCGTGTATCCTCGAACAGGAGGAGCCTGTGTCAAATTATTATTCAAACTTCAATAAAATGCGAACAAACAAACCAGTTGTGTTAGTATTACACATTCTTTTAGAAAAGCATTAACGACTTCACATTCGATCCTTCATGCATAGTCGCGGTATTTACCTCAGTTAAAAATTTCGTTTGACAGTGGTTAGTATGGAAATTTGAATTTAGCCAACATTTTGTTATTTACATAATGTACATGCACGCGAGGAATCTGTAAAAACTTAAGAAATCATAAAAGAAAACTTCAAATCATAATTTTTTAAATGCCAATAATTTTGTAAATGCTAATCAATCGAAATATGTTACAAGTAAATTCGCAAATTAAATTGCAGCAAGCTAAAAAGCAAATCCTACATTTCTCATAAGCATTTGAAATCTAATGGCTATTATGTGAGCCAATTTTTTACCTTTTTATTCTTTTGCGCTCGTGTCCCCATCTAGAAAAATATGTGAAACAAAATATGAATACATTTTACAACAATTTTAATGTCAATGCGCTGGTGGCGTTTAAAATAATATTTATAGCATTAAGTAGCTCTCAAAATCAAATAAAAGCATCTTATGACAGTATCTTATTATTAGGTAATTTTAGGCAGAATATCCTGATGTGACAACATGTTCTACTTTACTTAAAAAAAGCATAATCTAAGTCATTTAAAACGCAAACTTACGCTTCCGAGAGAAATGATCCATCTCTAAAAACTAATTACACACGTGGCGTGTATTAGTTTCTATTTCACCCAAGTCCCAATTTAGAATAATCCTTATTGGTTTTTTCTAAATAAGTTTTTTTCAAAACTAGTAGAGTGAAGAGTCTAGTTTTTTTTTTCAAAACTAATATATAGACAAAAAATCCAGAAAATGGCTACCACAGGAGAGGCAATACCGCCTTTGATGGAGGATAGAGATGTACCAACATCAGTCCGAAGGACTGAAATTCCTGCGAAGATCCAGGCAGTTTCCGCATTAAAATTGCCACGGTTCTGGCAACGACGTCCGCGCTTATGGTTTCAGCAGGTCGAGGCCCAATTCACCAACCACCGGGTATTCACCGACACCGCGAGATTCAATGAACTCATCGCATCGCTGGATTCTGTCATTTTGGATCAAGTAGCAAACATGGTCGAGTTTCCACCAACGGTTGGCAAATACGAAAACATCAAGGAGCAGTTCATCGCTCGCTTTTCGGAAAGCAAAGAGATTTGTTTGACGAAAGTGCTGACGTAAATGGAGCTAGGAGACAAAAGACTTTCACAGCTTTACCGAGACATAAGAGTAACCGCTTCTGGGCAGTTACCAGACGACGCTCTAAAAACCTTATGGCTGCGAAGACTGCCTGCACGAGTAAGGGCAATATTGACGGTGACGTCACAGGTGGACATCGGTGCTTAAGCGGAAATGGCTGACAACAATTGTGGCTGAATTTAATACCTGGCCGTCTACGAACTCTGTTGAATCTGTAGCGAAAGAGTTGCAGATCCATTATTAATGCTTACCAACCGGCTTAGCAGGTTGGAGGCAAGTATACGGAACTTGACGACGCGACCTCGTGACCGCTCACGTTCAGCATCAAAGAAGAAGTCATCACACTGTTTCTTCGACCAACGCTTTGGTAACAAGGCACGAAAGTGCAGGCCACCCTATAAATTTTCTTCGAATCAGGGAAACTAGATTCGTCGTCTTCAGCAGGTGCGAAGAACGACAACGAAAGCCTCACACATCGTTTAATGTTCCGAGATAATAACTCTGGGACGCTGTATGTAGTTGATACAGGTGCTGACGTCTCGGTTATCCCCAACTCTCATAAAAAAAAGAACGTAAGCGACTTTAAATTGTATGCTGGTAACGGGTCCATCATTAACACCTGCGGTGAGAAGTTATTAATTTTGGATTTCGCCTTACGACGTCGACTGAAATGGTACTTTCACATCGCAAACGTCCAAGGACCAATACTTGGAGCGGATTTTTTGCGAAAGCACAACTTGCTTTAATGTTCACCAAGGCAATATCCACGGCATCAGTTACGCCATCCATTACTACTGTCGCCAACAATAGCTTCATAAGAAACATCATTGATGATTTTTCAGGCATAAGGACATCAAGCAACTATGCAGGCATAACACAACATTTCGTCAAACACTATATAATTACCAAAGGATCCCCGATAGCCGAGAAAGTTAGGCGGCTTCCACCCGAGGAATTCAATGTCGCAAACACTGTACTAAGAGGCGCAGACTTTGCCTACTCTTATATTGACGACATCCTGATAGCTTCATGAAATATGGAAGAAGATGCACTTCATCTTCGCGACGTATTTCAACGCCTGCAGCCATACGAGATTCGAATTAATCCAGCTAAATGCATCTTCGGCGTTCAAGAGTTAGAATTTCTGGGTTACAACATTTACAGGTAAAGGCAATCCTAAACATACAGAGGCCTAAAACAGCCATTAATTTCTACCGCCGGTTTCTCAAAAACGCTGCTGAAGTTCTGGCTCCTCTGAACGAATATCTAAAAAACTGCTGGAAGAACGATAAACGAAAGTTGAAATGGACTTCAGAAGCAGCAAAGGCGTTCGAGAATAGCAAACAACTTCTACAAAACACAGCTCTTCTTGTTCATCCCAGAGGACACGCCATACTCTGTTTAACCACAGACGCCTCCGATACAGCGATAGGAAGTGTGCTAGAACAACAAGAAGATAATCAATTTTTACCACTTGCATTTTTCTCGCGGAAATTAATGAAGACGCAGAAAAACTACGGCACCTACGACCGCGAACTTTTAGCTGTCTACGAAAGTTTCAAATGCTTTCGCCACATGCTAGAAGGAAGACAGTTTATGATCCGCACTGATCATAAACCCTTAACATTTGCTTACTAACAAAGAACAGATCGTTCATCACCAAGCAAGGCAAGGCAACTGGAATTCATCGCTCAGTTCACCACAAACATCGCCTACATTAAGGGAAATATCCATGCTGACATTGATGGACCGATGCCACCATCAAAAGGTAAATCTTATATACTAAACATTATAGATCGATTTACCAGATGGCGGGAAGCAATACTCATTGAAGACACCTCTGCAGAAAACATCGTGACAAATATCTACACTAACTGGATTTGCAGATTTGGCGAACAACAACGTATCACAACCGATCGTGGATCACAATTTGAGTCTACCTTGTTTCGAGCATTAACACAACTGGTAGGCGCAACACGTGTAAGGACTACAGCTTATCATCCATCTGCAAATGGAGTGGTAGAGCGCTGGCACCGATCACTCAAATCTGCATTGAGATGCCATGATCAAACAAGATGGACTGAAATATTTCCTACAGTATCTACAGGTCTACGAGTCGCTTTTAATGAAGATATCAACGCATCGGCAGCACAAATGCTCTACTGCAGTACTATTCGATTACCTGGTGAATTTTTCTTGGAAGAAGAAATGACAAGCGATCCTGAAATATTCATCAAAAAATTTAGAGGACTAAATTTTAACTTACTTAGGACTTTATTCAGCGGCATATCACCACCCAAAGAGTTTAAGGTGTTACAGTTGGCTGGTAAAAACATCGTTAGACTGTTTTGGGACTCAGAAAGCAATCAGTGCTGACAGATTACAAAGATAAAGACGTCTCCATAACTGGAAAATATTACGTTTTAATCATAGAGCGGTTGAAAGAATGTATTAAAGAAAAGAAAAATTGACTGAAAATGCCCTCGTGCCGTGATGCGTTGGCTCCCCTGCACAAAGTGAGTTTCGATATTTTGGATCCCTATAAGATGGCTACAGTCCTAATATAGCGCCTAGTGATTAAATTCTGTATTCAATGCTTAAAATAGAACTTCGTGGGATGAAGTTTTGAAGCTATGAAGCAGATGAAAAAAGACTCAGATTCAGCTTATTTTTCCGACAAAAACAAAACGATTTTTGATGTAGGTATGCCAAAACTAATTGAAAGATCTGAAAAAACACAATAGAGCCGCAGGGGAATAATTGATCTTCACTTCTTACCCTCTATTTCGCAAAGTCAAAAATGCCGCTTGTATGTTCCGCCCGATACACTATTTTTTATTTGTATTTTTTATATTTCTGAAGCAAAAGGAAAAATATATTCCCCTATTCAATTCACTGGCTAATATTCCGAATCCTTCATTAATTTTTTGTAAAATTTCAACATTCAGTTGTAAGTGCCCGGAAAGAAAGACAAAAGAACAGAAACTCAAATTATTACAGATTACTTTACCACAAAGATTATTATTGCTGGAAATAAAAGTAACAGTTGCTTGTACGTGTGCACAGGATTATAAAATTTTGGACAATAAGTACAAAACCTTCAAAACCTACTCCTTGGCTTTCGGTTATGTAGAATAGAATTAAATGCCAAAGTTCGCGGAACATGCCATCATAAAGAATACCACATTATAGACATAGCTCAAACCTACAAAGCTGATGTATCCTGGTAACCTGGACTATATAAGTGGTATTGGCAGATTCTTGAAAAAAAAACCATTGTTCCTTACTAACACTCTTTTTCACCATGCATATGCGCATATTGGGATCTTTGTACTCCCTTCTTCAGCGCTTTTATTTCTGAAAATTTCATGGCTTAGGAATCGATCTTAGATACTAATATAACTTCTAGTATACAACAATTGCAATTTATTTAAGTTCAAACTACTTTGACCCGTTATTTGATTCTTTAATTACTTTTTTTTAGACCACCCTTCATGATTGCAAGGATTATTAGAGCCTATTAAAGTCCACATTCGACATTCCCAAAAACAAAACTGCAACGCAAAGAACGATCCGGAGTTCATCCAATCATACCTATCCGCAAAAAATGACAGAAACGCATTAAATAACATAAGTGAGAACAAAGATATTCAAGTGACAGTTAAATTTCTTATGTTAACTAAGTTCCATAGGCTGAAAAATTTCAACATAGATGAGATGTTGTTGGGACTATCTACAGCTCCTGCCTTAAAATTAACATTAGAAAAAGACCCACTAAAGGAGGAAAAAAGTTTGGGTTACTTGGTAGGGGCCAGAATGTGAAATGAATTGCGCACGACAATACTGAGTTTTGAGCGCGACGGCTAAAAACGATACGATTGATGGAGCGCGTCAAAGAACAGGAAATAGACCATGACAGCGGAATTCCACGGCTTAAATTGTCGAGCAAGGATATAAATCGTTTTTGTAAACGTCGAATCTGTAAAGCAGATCCGAAGAATTTTGAGTCTAGATACATGGGAAATTCCGCAGTTCATGAAGGTGCTTATTGCGTAAAGGAAGATGGAGAGAATTGCCTATTGAATATAAAAAGACGGATAAGTCTAGTAGGTAAACATGGACTAGAGTAGTTAAGGGCTAGAAGTAATTACATTGTAAATATTGAATTGAAGCCATGTAAGCCATGATAATTTCGGAAACAGAAGCACTGAAGAAGAATTCGAGAGCAATTACAAACGACGGTTATATTTAAAATAAGATATAGTATTGGTGGGTTTCGCTGTACCAAGTGAACAGGAATCTCAAATGGATTCCAATGCAAACTACCGAACTTGTGACGAGAAAGGAGAGACGCCGTTCTGCTAAATTATGCGAGCCTAAGTAACTTTCCTTGATCAAGGGAAATTAGCGTAACAGAACTTAAACACCTAGGGCCCACATACAAAGGGACGCGAAGGACTAAGACCCGACGCTAGCTAATGGAACTTTCAACAGTGGACACCGATGGAACAATAATATGTTGGAAAACTTTTACCAGATGTAACGAGGGCGGCTCGAAGGATACATCGCAAGAGCAAACTATTTTATAGTACATACCTCGTAGAAGGCTACTGTCGAAATTTCAGCCAAATTGGATTCGTAGTTTTTTTTTTTGACCGTGTGTAGAAGCCAGCGTGTCCGTTAATTTTAGAAAAATGAATAAAGAGCCATACCGTTCGGTGATTCAATTATTGTATTTGGAAAGGAAATCGTGCAGTGAAATCAAAGAGCGATTAGATCCTGTATGTGGTGACTCTTCTCTTTCAACGGCGACTGTCAAAAATTGGTTGAACGCGTTTCAACGTGGTCTCACGACGAGTTTTAGATGAGCCACAACCAGGTGCCCCAAAAAGGGCTACCCAGGAGGGGAGCTGAGAATGTAGGCATTCAAAAGACTGCGTTGATCATATCCTGCATGAAGTTATGGACATGAAAAAGCTGTCGGCGGGTTGGATGCCGCGTTTACTCACTCCAGGCAACAAGCAAGAACGTGAGACGACTTGAGAGCAGTGTTTGACGCTGTTTAAGCTAAATCTGAAGAAGTTACGGAGTACTATTGATGAAACATGGATCAACTGGTAAATACCAGAGGATAAGGAGCAGTCGAAACAGTTAATTTTATCTGGTGAACGAGCTCTGAAGAAGATGAAGACTGTCCTATCTGCTGGTAAGATGACTGCCACCGTTTTCTAGGATTCTCCGATTTTCTCTAAGATTGCCACCGTATTCCGAATTTCAGAAAAAAACGGCCTCATTTGGCGAAGGAAGAAGTACTCTTCAGCATGATAACGCAGCGGCTGACACTTCCGCTCTCACAACGGCTAAATTGATCGAGTTGGGATACGGACTGCTTCCCCATCCATGGTATTCTCCGAATTCAGCCCAGTGTGACTTCTTTTTGTTTCCAAACTTGAAAAGTCACCCCTCGACACAAATGTGAGACGAATGAGAATGTCAACGGGGTGGCCAACTTTGCAGACCTTGGGAAAATGTATTTTTCACATGAGTTAAAGAAGTTGGAGCGTGTCTATGTGAAGTGTATCGAACTGAATGGAGACTACATTGAAAAATAAATGGCCACTTTTCCAAAATCCTTCATATAAGACTCTGATGCTGCGGTATTCCGTAACTTTCTGACTGAAGCATCCCTTTCCATCACACTCTACTTAGGACTGTTAGAAGCATTTTTTGATTGGATTGTCTCAGGTGCGTTTTTCAACACGGGTTGTCAATTTTATTTCCTGCGCAGTTTGGCCACCTCATCGAAGGTTATATATGGTATGTCAAAAGCCGGGCGGGCAAATGGAAGTAATTGACCTCAGTGTCGAGCTAGGTTTACTTGTTTCGTCAATAATGGTAATGGAAGCTAATGGAAGAAAGCGAAGGCCGACCTGAACCAATAAACATATTACAAGGTAAAGATACACAGCAACAAACGAACGTGGACATCACTAGATAGCGACGACTCTTTTAATTTATTGACCATTAACTCATCTAGCTGTGAGCTGTGATTCGAATCACTATCTAATCGAATTTGGACACCTACAAAAAATACCCCTTCACAAAGTTTCGATATTAAGAAGCTCAAAACAGCGTCAGACAATAAGAAGTTCGAAAGGACCCAATTTAGCTAAATTAAGAACTAAATTAGTAACTCCCACTATTTACAGCGAAAGTGAAAATTTTAGCAACCAACTATTGTTTGAAGAGAAGTCAAACAGTAAATTCTTGGCAAAAGAAGCAATAGGGATGATCTAAAATGCTTGAACAAATCCTCTATCCCACCAACGCATTGCCAACGAAAGAAGTGAATTTAAATATCAAAGTCGGAAAAACAACAAAGCTCCAGCATTTGATGTAATTCCAACAGAGTAGATGGTGCGATGCATTATATTCCCTGTCCACAAAAAAGGAAGCAGACTGACGTGTGAAAATGATACAGGCATATTACTATCCTGTACAATATTCAAAGTATCTATTGAGCTTCTAGAATATTAATGAATTTGGTGCTGAAAGTTCGGTCATCGAAACGGTTCATGGTTAAGCCTTTCAGGAGAATTGTTGGGGGTTCAACATCGACGTTTACCAATTATGTATGGACTTTGAACAAGAATACAATACTATGGATACGAGCAGTCTATATCAAATCATGCAATTGATTTTTAGCTTCCCACTAAAATTGCTCATCAGCAGGATGATGGTGAAAACGATTGAATAATGGAATCACGTGGCATAATATACTCGGGAGGCATCGGGGGAATCTCTTTTCTAGCTCTTCCTTCCTCTCCCTCCCTTTCCGTTGAAGAAAACATTCCCACAATCCGAATGCAGCTCTAGGCGTAGGGACACGCACATCACTCAAAAGGTTTGAGAGGCAGGATTCACACTAGTCTGTGGGATTCGCGCCGGCCAGGAGTTAGACCTGACATTCACACCTGTTGAGTGACAGGAGTTTGGCTTTTTGACAAAATAAAAGTAGGAATTATGAGCGTGCAGTGAACCATATTGTCGATATCGCGACGCCAATTTTATGCTGATCACAATTCCTATTCACCGGGAAGGAAGGACATGTTCTGACACTTAAGAGGAACACAGGCACAGGGGCATTTCTTTTGTAGCTCTTCCTTCCTCTTTCCTGCTGGAGAAGAGGTTGCCATAATCCAAAGGCATCTCAGGGTGTACGAGCTCGAGGAATAGCCCGTAGTAATGTGTCCAACGGTTCCAGGATAGGTTCTAAGGTTGACAAGGGTGGTGTTGAGTGGATAGTCCAGGAGCATTGTACGTCTGGGAGTCTCACATGCTGATTGGAAACAGCCCTCTTCTCTCTACCACAAAAACCGCAAATAATTGTATTTGTAATCATTAGGGTATTGTAAGGCTAGTCGTGGCAGTCATTTGAATGATATCGGCTTCCATTCCTAAGCGGGAAGGTTTAAACTTGAACTTTGAAAATATATTCCTTTTTATAGCCGATTGAAATTTCAAATTTTAAAAGGCCCACCCTGTGGGTAGTAAATTAGCAGGGAATATGTATAATTAACGAGTTTTCCTATGCATAAAATAGGGAAATTCAACCTTGATTGGAGTTCTTTAAAAAGGGGCGAAAGCAGTCTTCATAGCGTCGGTAAGCCGTGACCATAAGGAAATTTCATCAGTTTCGAATGATTTTTTTAAATCTTACCTGGTTAGCATAAACTTATTGAAATATATTTCTTTCTATTTAAAGCCCTGGATACAGACTTGAATGGAGAACAGACTAGAATGGAGAACAGACTTGAGAGAAACATTAGACTGGACAAACTAGTAAAAGCTGATGCTATCGGTTCGAAACCCGCAAGATTTGACCCTTGCATCTTTGAAAAAAGAGCTGTAGATAACCCTTTGGAAGGAGGTACACCATTATTTGAATGAAATGGTACACTGCACGACAAGTCGAATACCTTGGCCACATCCTAACAAAACAAACGCCTAATAACCCTTACATAGGAACCCTAAATGTTTAAGAGCCCTACTGACATTCATTAAGGACTCAACTTCTGGAGTCAAGACGGCAAACGACTCGATATCGAAACGGACGTTACAAAACGCACCGACAGAGAGAAAGAAGAAATTTTTGGAATAAATTTTTGCAAGTTTTGTGTCCCTAATTCGTGTTTCATTTGGCTGAGGCGGAATGAGCAGCATCTGGTAACAGCGGATCTGAAAGTCCTCCTTGGCTAATGCTGTGCAATAGGATGAATTTTTGCCAGGTTTGGACTGTAGACGGAAAACACTTCAACAGCGCTGAACTTTATTAGTTCCAATAAGGGACTACGCAAACGAAAATTGTAATAGTTGGTTCTGTTCTAACAGGTTTCAGCTATATTCATGTAAATTTAGGCCGTTGATGATCTTTGAAAGAAGTTTAGATATAATATGAAGAATCAAAGATATAATACGATTGAAAAGAAGGGAACCAATCAACGAAACCTGCTTAAAAAAACCCCATCTGTCCGCTAGAATTTTTTGTGGCAACTGATGAGTTGTGAAAATGAATGACATGTTAAAATATAGTATTAATTTTTTTCAGAAATTTTAATGCCGACGATTCGATGTTTAATGGACGCCTTTCCGTAGGAGATTAAAAACCCTGGCATACAATGAGATTAGAAACGTTATCTGACTTATCGAAACAGTCTTCTTAGTACTTGACACTGCACTTTGATTATTGGTACTGATGCCGTCTTGATTGTAAACATTTCGTTGAAGATCCTTCGAAAATGGGGTTCAGCTTCCTGTTGATGCAGCCAAAATGTTCTCTTTGTTTTAAATCGCTTTGTTTTCAATAACCTCTAGAGATTTTAGAACAGGCAGCATTTGAAAAGGCATTTACAGGAAAGTGTCACTCTATAGGTCTGAGGATAACGACTCACATCAGCCTGTAGGATACGTATCGACCCTGTGTGTCCTAACACTCGAACCTTTTGAGTGACAGGAGTTTGGGTTTTTGACAAAATAAAAGTCAGAATCATGTGCGAGCAATGAATCGTATATTTGTATTTTGCAAGGGAGGACATGTATTTTGTTATTGTTTGATCCTGTGGTGCTACTTCCAATGAACTTCAATACAGAAGTAAAAAAAATTATCAATTTGATGTTGATGCGTACTTGGCTGGCAATATTTCTTCCACAACTGGGATTTGGTTTCTGGGTGGTACTTTTACAGTCAGGAATCATCAATGATTAATGTATGGCAAATTGGCTAAATTTAATGCAACAGAGGTCCTCTAGTCATTCTGTCACGTGCCCCGCAATAAAAGGCCGATGCGAGTCCTACAGACTAACTGCTCATTGCCAAAAACGAACAATATCTTCAGGCGGGAAGGAACAGAACCCACGCATGCACATGAAGGTTTAAGGTTGTTTCTGCAAAACTATCTTGCAAAAGACGATACTTACTTCCAGTGTCGCTAAGGCTTCTTCTTCGGCCCAGACTTATAGAACAACTCCTATGACGATGTCGCGGCGCTAGTGGGTGGATGGCTGGACGGGCAACTCCGACTAACTATACTAATGCGACGAGTTAGGGGCTGGATGACCGCTGAATATATCACGCTGGCACTGGAAAACCCGAAATGGTAATCCTGACAAAGAAGAAAACCCCAGAGTAAGGTTTTATGCAGGAGAGGTGGATGACGCCTGTCACACATTTATCTTTAACAGAAGACCTCCTCAAACGAAATTCGGGAACTATGGTCGGAGACATCCTGAAAACGGTTGACAAAATCGCGTGGCACAATATGCTCAGGCAGTGCTGATACTCAAATAAACCATACTGAAGAGCAGGGAGACTTCGGTGATGGAGGAATCTTCTTTCGAACACTTCCTTTCCCATCTTTCCTTCCCGCTGGAGAAAAGATCCCCGCAATCTGAAGGCGAATCTAGAAGTAGAAACACGAAGCCTAGACCAAAGTAGACCAGACCAATGTGTCAAACGGCCTAGATCAATGTGTCAAACGGTTCCAGGCTACGTTCTCAGGTTGACAGGGGAGGTGTTTAGTGAGTAGTCCAAAAGCATTGCCTGTCTGGGAGTCCCACACTCAGGCCGTAAACGGCCTTCGCCTCCCTACCACAAAAAAAGGTCGCAAGGAAATAGGCAAGAGAAGATATGTCTGTAGTACTGTTTGGTTAATGTTTGACCCTGTGAGAGTATAAAAAACAACACTTTTATGTGGTACGCATAATTGACGCCAAATGCTTCCATAACTGGAATTTAGGTATTAAATTTTTTTGGGATTTTAGATAATTAGTTTCTAGGTCGCACTAGTACACTCAGGAATCATCAGGAGCGATACTCCTCTAGTCACACTGTCATGCGCCTAGCAATAGAAGGCTGATGCGAATCCTACAAACTTTACTGTCAACAACTCACGCCTTTGTCAGGAGTAAAAAAAACTTCACTCATGCACATGAAGGTTTAAAGTTGGCTTTTGCACGATTGTTTGTATCAAATGCATGAGGTTTACGCAAACAGAAACTATCGAAAAAGTCGTTGACATAAGTTTAACATAAGTTTGATAAGTTTCAGTTCTTGTAAGGATATTGTGCAAATCTTATGAATAATATCAGAAAGCTGATATTAATGAAATTCGGATATTATATGAGTAGTATCCGAGCAACTGCAAATGTTTCGGAACGTTCAAATCTATCAAACAACGTCATGCCATGGCTGACATAATAAATGTATCGGTTTCTACCTATTTAAGCTGATGCTGTAATATTTCTACCGTCAAAATTTACGTAAAACTTCTCCGGAAATGTTAAACTGAAACATACAAGGAAACTTTTCTTTCACTTAATAATAAGATGTTTGACATATTTCTGTTGACAAATGAATGAGGATCACATATATAAATTTAATATGAATATGTTGAATTCTTACTAAAATTTCTAGTCCTATTCCAACTCTCTACTCTCTACTAGTGAAAAATAAACATATTAACAAATTCGTTTGATGTATATTTAAAAAAAAAAATAAAAATTTACAACATGGTATAGTGATATTTTTATAAATTATACTATATGCTTATAAGCAATCATATTTGCAACTTAAATGCTCTAAAATACTAATTTAATCCGTATAATTCGCATGTACAATAGTAAATGAGGAAATAATACTTCTAATGAATTACAATAGCACAAACTTTTACTCAATGCAACACTGTTTTAAATATGATATTATTTATTCAACTTCTTATTTAGTTAATTCATCAAGTATGGACATTTTTTTCAGTAAGGCCTGAAAAAAGTTTTTCGTTGTCTCAGTTTTTATACCTGTTTGACACGAATGACCAAATCAAAATTTATAATTTAACTGCCAAATTAACACATGTTAGGAATACCGTAACATCCATTATGTTAGAATGCCGTTCATTTACAAATATAATTCTAAAAAAACATTTACTATTTTGTACAAGTGAGGTACGACAGTTTCTACTTGAAATATTTATTCGCCGGGGAAGCACAAACAAGTAACAAGTTGTGGCTAAAGGACATTTCGCAAAGCTCTTATTTACATATCTCCTATCAAACGGGATAGATCCTGATATATCGAAGAAGTTGTGTTGACATGTGTTTTGCGCTTTAGTCAATTCAATTTCAATTTGAATCTAAATGGTAAACTCAATGCGAGGCAAATGAGTTTGGAGGCCACATTATGATATCTTTCTCAGCGTAAAAGTTATTCCCAGGTAAACCGAGGAATGCAATATCCTTTGAAGGTAAAGAAGAATTGGAGAGGGAAGAATCATATCGGTTTCTTGAGGTGACTAAAAAATTCTAAGTTCGACGTAGGAGGTTGTGACTGAGATGATGCTAACAATATGGTTCCGCAAGTAGAGTTGACATTCAAAATCAGTGGTGCAACAGTCCGTTTTGGGACTGTATTTTTGAATTTCTGGAGAACATTTATAGTGATGGAAGTTATGCCTGATCTTTTAAATGCACTAAAAATAACCAGTACCGTATTTCGCTAAAGTTTGTTACCGGAGTCGAAACCACAAGTAACTGCCACAAGTGACAGCTACTTGAACCCGATGCCTGGTGCATAGGAGACGAGTGCTCTAGCTGTTGCATCCTTCAGATGTTATCAGAGCAATCGGTAATTTAATTATTTATCAATGATACCTAATAATGATGTGGATGCAGTCGGATATTAGCGTCAAAGTCATTCGAATCAAGGATAATGTTATTAATATCAGGATTTATAATTTGAAAAAACTAGCTAAAAGATGTAAATTTTTTAATTTTTTTCGTTAGTAATTTCCTTCAAATGCGCGTAAAAATTCGAAGAATCCAATAAATGCCCTTGGAGTATTTTCAATCATCTTTCTGTTCATTTTGAATAGTGGGCTTTGCTTTTCCGATATTCTTATCATAACCCAATTTTTAGTAAAATCATCTATGTATTGTCGTAGACAAAAAGATGATTTTGTAAAATTTTTAAAACGCCTAATATAAGAAATAGATTAATAGACAAATTTACATTTTTTTTGTGAAAACCCACCCACAGAAGTTGAAGAACTCACCAAATTCAGAAAAAGTTATGAAGGCAAGTGACAGATTTTCTTAATTATGATAATATACAAGAGCTTTATTGTTTCCTTTGTGGTGCTTATTCATAGTTTTTTGATTTTTTATCTTTACTGCATTCTTTCTAAATAATAACGATCAATGGCGCACCAGCCGACTTTTCAAAACTCGTCGTTATGACATGTTGATACCATACACGCTATGCTCATTTATATCCATGTTTTTTGACCATGAAGACAATTGTTTTACATTATATTAAATAAACACCATTCCGTCAGTTTGAAAAAGTTTAAAATTTTATTTTTTTTTGACATTGAAAGAAAGGTTTTATCTACTCTCCTTTAATTTCACTGATCAACTGATAAAATACTTATGAAGCGGAACAAAGGCTATCGAAGAAATGACAAAACATTATAAAGGAAGTGATATCAAAATCCAATTTCAAAAAACATTTTCAAATACATGTAACGAATGTGTTTTAGCATACAATTTCTAAAGCCAATTTTTTTTTATTTTAACTCCTTTACTCCTACTCTGTTGTAACTTTGTATAAATGTCAAAATAATGGCAAGCTGATTTTTTGGTTATTCTACTTAGTTATTCTACTTTCTTTCTGTTCTGTTTTTCAAAACATTCAATTGAAGCAGAAGGTGGACTAGCCTTTGTATTCATTACTTTAGTGCTTGAGTATGCTATCATCAGAATCTTTGAAAACACTAGAGGAGCCCTACCTACATCAGCATAGACTACCAGATAGCTGCTTTACTATTTTGGGGCTCAAGGATATTCGCAACTCTAGGAGAAGATTTGAAAAGCGAACTCGGAAGAAATTGATTTCAAAATAAGTGAGTACCGAAAAAACTTTTAAAGACAATCAAGGAAGTGGTCGTTAGTGAGACAAGGGAAAACAAAAAGAGGCAGCAGCCTTGATACTTTAGTCACCTTGTTCTCAACAATGAATCTCTCGAAAGATAAGAATATTGTGGGCGAACGACATACTTGACTAGTAAAAATAATATTGTACTTGGTACGTCTAGGCTCTTTATAGGCTCTACGTCTGAAATACAACTATCAGGCTTGTGTTCTTCGAAGGATGCGGGACTATGACACTGCCATCGATTTCTTAAAAAAAAGTGTTGAATACTTTTGAGAACAGGGTATTGTGTTTTAGACAATAAGTTCGTTAAAATAAGATAATATTTAAACGAAGAGCTAGACCACTGCAAAAACTACAACGGGCATGTCACCCGACATAATCAGAACCATCAAATTTCTAAGCGTACGTTAAAAGGATATATAAAGAGAACTAGGACAGTAGGGAAAACCGCACAAGGCTTAGAAAGATACAACAGATGGTGATAGTAGAACCTTGATCGTTGCTTTAAAAAGTATTGTATGACACCTTCGGTAAGACTTAAAGTTCGCAGACGCCTTATTTGGGCTACAAATTGAGTTTTTGCGGTCATTCACAATCTATGAAAAAGCATCTATGGACAATCTTTTAGAATTAACTAGTTAATTTAAAGGTAGCTTGAAATTAAAATCGACCAATGTACGTGAGCTTGTGACAAACTTCATGGCACAAAGCACAAAGAAATTATCACAAGGATCATAAAATATAAAAAAATTTGATAGGCACAATGTCCTTTCACCTGCTGACCTGATTTGAAACACTTTTTTGCAGGCGCAACCTATTTTTAATACCAGACCGAAAAATTGTCTCTGCAATCAAGTTTGTAGAAAAAGCCGCAGTTTAGTCTTTTGAACCATATTATCAACGCCATCTGAGGCAAACCTCGAACTTTCTACGTATATAGATCGGAAGGTAATAAACTGTTTAATTTATGATAAAGACAACGTTTCAAAGAAAAAGAAGTATATAATTTCGAAATGCAGATAGAGGATAAAAGAGTCCTCTCTGCTTTTGCGAGAGAGTTGGTGTACTCTCACAGGATAATCTGGTAACAGTGATGATATCATCAATTGATCAATTGCGCAGTGCGGCACAAGTAAGGATTTTTAGGGAACTCGCTAACGCAGAGGTCAGAAGGATAACAATGGCAGTGACAGTAACTGAAAAAGCGACTTTGCAAACCGAAAACGCCCAATGGCGAGGAAATATGAACGCAGTACAATGTAATGTGACAAACGGTTCCAGACTGCGCTCTTAGAGTGACAGGAGTTCTTGGAGGGTATTCTAGCAGCGTTCCTCTGCTTGTGTACTAACTAATATAGTCAGTCATGAGCTGAAAGACTCATAGCTAACGATAGGGTTCAAATTTGTTTATTATGAGCCTCGAGCCTTGAATCGAATTTATTTACTATTTTGTGATGGTGATTGGAATTCAAAGGCACCTACAACCTGAGAGGGTTTGTTAAGCACTATGATTACGACCAACAAATTATTGATCTATCGAACGACATTCATTGAATGACCAATAAACAATTTTAGGACTATAAAATTAATTAAGAGTAGGAGAAAAGTGTGGCAAGTTTTCGAGAAATTTGTTATTAAGTAAAAATATAACATTATTAAATGATATATCAGGGAATTTTAAAGTGTCCCACTTTAAGGTGGGACACTAAAGTTGCAACTCGATTTGCACTGACGAATAAAAGCATTCTTTGAACTGCCCGCGATGTTAGGATCAAATCAAAGTCCTTGAGAACCACGTTCTTTTGATTAAAGTTTCTTAAAACGGGCATTTTCGTGTAAACTATTGTGGGCTGAAGCACGTTATAAATTTCAAAGTTATTTCGCAAAGTATAGGAAAATTTTGAAAAAAAATCTATGTACCAAAAAGATTAAATGTTTAAAATTCAATATTCTTCTAAAGCTTTATTCTACTTTAATTATCGGTAGGTTGCCGTGCAATCACAAAATAAGTAAACAATAAAGTCCTTAAAATTTCAAAATCTACATAGTCTGTAATTTCGGTTAATGCAAACTCTTAAAAACAACAAAATAACTTTTTGATTAATTTTACTTAAAAAATAAATCCAAAATCCAATTCAGTGTTGCATTGAAAATATTCAATATTGAAAACGTGGAATGTTGTTAGTAAATTAAATGGAAAATTAATACAGGAAATATGCAGAAAAGCATAAAGCAGCCATCAAAAGTAAAGATTTATGTCTCTCCCTCTCTTTCTCTCTCTCCATCATCATCATCACATTTTCATCATCATCATCATCATCATTAACTTCAATGTCCTCAAACCAGAGATGCGTACGAAACGTAATTTACCTCCAAATCCACCGCCCTTTGCTGGGGCTGTCCTTGACCTGCATATTGCAGCATATCACTTCCAAGCGTATGTCGTCGTGGATCCTCACGTCTATTTCCTCTTCGCCTGTCGTCGGAAGCTGAAAGTAACGAGGAATACATTTTAATACCTTTTATATTGATGACTCCAAGTTTACTACAAACATTTTCATATAAATCATGGTCTCAATATAGGAAATTATAAATTAAGCACTGACTATATTTCGCACGAGCGCTAGTTTGTTTGAATTTGCCAGAATACATCAGCAATTAATGTCGTTATTATGTTTTCTGCACCCTTAAAAATCATATTATTTGCCTTGGCAGCGGATTGGCTGGCCACCAAAATTAAATGAAATATTATAAAAATATCTTAGACAGTGGCATGGCTGATATGTTACGAAATAGTCGTTGTGCCTTTGTATTTGTTTTACAAACAAACCAAATACCTAAAAATAAAACGTTTATTTCATGGTCCAATTAAAATTTTTAGTCTATTTGAAAACACTTTGTTATTTGGCCATTCATAAGTTGTGGATAATGGAAAATTTGTTTGTGAAGGTTTTTTGTGTTTTCTTTTTAGAGACGAACACATGATGCGACTAATTATTTTGGCTGATGTCAGTACTATTCCAGGATCAAGGCAAGTGTCAATCAAACATCAAGCCCTGCTTCTACTAAAAAAAATTGAGGTCTAAGAATGTATAACACCAAGTGCCAATAAATTCGTTCCTGGCAAAATAATTATGCAGGAAACTCGGTTTGCTGATACCTGCAAAGTCACACTACAAAGTCATCTTCTAGAATTGCCGTAGGGTCCTTGAGAAAATACATCGTATAAAAATTTACTAACCACTATTGGACCACATCAGACTTTCGGATATGGCAAACAGATCAGATCACAACTGGATCACAACTCGCTGCATTCAGTGTTAAAATGGCGAGGCATCGAAAGGATATACACAAAGAAGCAATTAAAATTAAAATAATTCAAAGGGTTGCAGCAAGTTCACTCATTCCATCTTCTGATACCAGTGTAGGACATACAATAAATGAAAGTGGATCATCCATCTCAGTATAAGCTAAACCTACAAACAAAGTCCAGCTACGCGAAGAAAAAGACTGAAAATCTTAAAAAATAAAACGCTTAAAACATGTCATGGACTTAACTGAGAATGAAGCTGAAAAGTTCTCACCAGCTCGACAGGAATTGGCGAAGAGCAATTTCAGTCCTTTATTTAACCTGCCTAGATCACAGTCACCTGATTTTATCGGGCTTGACAGCCGTTTGTGCTAACAATACAAAAATGAAGGGCGAACATAAATCATATACCCGGGAAGGGCGTATTACATATACTCCCGGAATTCTGAGCCCCCATCAAACGACACTTAAGATATTCCAGGAGTAGGCATTCTTCAGATCTTCAACGCAATCTTATCTAAAGCCAAAAACCCGCTGCAACCCTCCGTACCTTCCTGAAGTATTTCACTATAGTAGAGATACCCTTCTTGACCAATTTGCGAGGAATTCAAGAACCTTCCTATTGGCGCTTTGCCAACTGTGTCAGATATTACACTTGGTACAATACTTTAGCCTTGACTTCATGTTCAGTTTTCTCATTCCGGAAAGTTTCCGGAAAGGGACTTCCCCTAAGCATAGAAGACCCAAGAGGAAGAATTTCGAATAATTGTCAGCATTCTGCCTGCTATACATGATTGATATGATCAGAAATGTCGTCGAGGAGGAAACAATGATCATACTGTGAAGAGTCTTCTTCCTTGATATTTGGGATTAACACGAGGGAGGTAGACTATCCTTGCGTTAGTTCAGTCGTTCTGATGACGCTGGGCTAGAAATTCCGGAAAAATATTTTAGAAGAGTCTTCTTGATCATACTGTGAAGAGTCTTCTTCCTTGATATTTGGGATAAAAACGAGGGAGGTAGACTATCCTTGCGTTAGTTCAGTCGTTCTGATGACGCTGGGCTAGAAATTCCGGAAGAATATTTTAGAAGCTCTGGAAAATCCCTTTTGGTGGTATGGATTCTTAACATTTAGCTGGAGAATCACAGTCGAATCTTCGATACGAAGCAAGGCCGACGCATCGAAGAGATCATTGTGACATCTGCTTGATACTTGTGTTGTTTTAAAGCAGGACAAAAAGTAGTAGAACATTTTCTATGTTGAATTGCTGAAACTCAAACTACCTCACGAGTCGCATCTGAGTTGGACAGTCTATGAATACTCGGGAGGTCGACCGCATTGAACCTTGAATATTATATAACGTCAGATAGGATGCACGATGATCATCGATTCCAAATTATCGTTATCTTGACAAACAAGGGAACCCCTTAAATTCAAAACGATCAATGTCGACGAATATAAGAGGTTTCCGACGCTCCCAGCAAGCAGCGATACAGAAAATGGCAAGGGCAGATTCACGAACGAGGACATCAGCGATTGTATCTATCTACTTTATACTGGACTGCATATCAATATTGTGCTATTCGGAAAGTTGGGTGATCCCCATGGCCCTCCTGATCGATAAGCGTAACAAAATCCTTTATTGAAGACACAAGAGTGATAAGCAAACAGTCGGTAGGGATAATAAACTCTCAATGACTGACAGTAGTTCATGGGGAATGCACTAAACAGAAAATGGATTATGGAAGAAAACAAAGTGCAATTTTGCTCTACGGTGATGCCACTAGTGAATTTGTGATTCATAGTGAATAGTATGGTAAAACTTGCAAGTATAAATGAAAACTTCAACTGACAGATTCAAATTTTCGAAATTATGTGGGTATAAATAGGTTTTTAAAGTTCCAATACCAATGGAACAAAAGCAGACCTGCAGGTTGTGTTAAATTTCACTCCTGGACTTTATGGAAACGTTCGCGCAGATTTACTTTACCCTGAATGTAATATAAAGCAGAGCACGTTTCGTTATTTCTCCCAAACAATTATACCGTTACCAAAACGAGGCAGAAAAGATGGAATAAATCGAGCAAGCTCTTTTCCCTATCCATCCCGCCATCGTGGAGGCTGATCACGATGAAATAAAGAAGATGGAATGGGAGAAAGCAGGCTTCTGTATGAAGGCAAGATAGGCTCCAGGACTAGATGGGATTTTAGCTGAGGTGCTACCGACTTTCTTTGACTTTTGCCCTGACTTGCTTCTCAGCATGTTCGACGCATGCATGCGCAAAACGGCTGATTACTAAGGGGAACGAGAATCTCGAATCACCAGGTACATAGACACGGCTGTAAAATTTTACTAAAAAATTCGCAGGGGAAGACTCACTGATGGGATTCGTGCTGCCGGGGACCTATATCTACGGCAGTATGGCTTTAGAGCAGGTCGCTTAACCCTCGAAGCAATCGGAGGAGTGGTGAGCGCGGTCAAATATGTTGGTTACTCTAGATGTCCGAAATGAATGTTACCGCGCTGGATGGGTGGATATTCTGAAAGCGCTTGAAAACCATTTTTAAGTGCGGATACTGAGGGACTGTCTACGACTCAATGAAAAATAGCCGAAAGACGATTCTTACTTCAGGTGTCGCTCAGGACTCCATCCTTGGCCCGGACTTGTGGAGCATCTCCTATAATGGACAGCTGCAGCTTGAACTGTCGGAAGAATCACGCTTGATCGACTATACGGACTATACTATATATGTCGCGGCCCTAGCCACTGGACACAGTCAACCATGTGCAACTGAGACAAGAAACGGTAATGCGGCGGGTAATCAACTGGATGACCGCTCACGGTTTCAGGCTGGCACTGGAAATCACTGAGGTTTTCATCCTGACGAAGCAAAATATCCCGAGAGTAAGGTCTATCAGTGTTGGGGATGCGCTGGTTGAATCAGCAGTGAAATATGTTGGTGTCCTTATGGAGTCCAAGATGAGTTTTTCCAACAAATCAGAGTAACACCTGACAAGGCTGCAGTACGTGTAACGGCTCTCACACGATTACATAGATGGGCCCACTAAATGAAGGAGACGACTCCTAATGAACATTGGGTAGTCAGTTCTACTCTACGGGCCAGAATTGTGGGGCAACGCTCTCAGCAAGGCGTCACACCGATCGTGATTGGCACAGGTGCAGGGACAAGCTGCTAAGCGAATTGAATGCGTATAGAGAGACAACACTATCTTAGCGATTGGCAACAGTCCAGGGAGCAAGACACAACGGGAAGGTGGACTGCACGTCTGGTCCCTGACGTGAGGTCAATCGAGTGCATGATGAGACTTATTTCTACTTGACCTGGCTCTTAAGCGGACATGATTGTTGTTTTCGGTCTTTCGGTGGAGAGGTGGGGAAGCCTTTCACACATTCTTTTCTTGCAAAAGATGAAGTAACGCGGGGACCTCTTCAGCGAAATTGAATGCCCGGAAACTCTGGTCGGAGAAATGCTGAAAATGGTTGACAATTGGAATCGCGTGGCACAATATGCTCGGGCAGTGTTGAAACTGAAAAAGTTATACTGGAGCGTTGGAAGGCGCAGGGGATGTAGGGTTCTCTTTTCTAGCACTTCCTTCCTATCCGTTGGAGAGGAGATTCCCATAATCCCGAGATCTAGGTCGAACTAATGTGTCAAATGGTTTCAGGCTATGAACTCAGGTGGACAGAGGAGGTGCTTACTGGGTAATTTTCAAGCATTGTGCGTCTGGGAGTCAGCCTGTAAACAGCTTTCACCTCCCTACCAGAATAAATGCCGTACCAAGATTTTGTTCTACAGAAGAATTTAAAACTTTCTTATTTTAGAATTGAAAGAAGTTCAGAATTTGAAACAAAATTTATTAACGAATTTTTAAAATAAAATCTAGTTTCTGATTATCAAACAGCTATTTTCGCTAGAAAAAGGACAGTAGTTCCTCATCTCTATTTTATATGAAAGCACTAGCGACATGGAATATTTTATTGAATGAAAACTGAAGTTATGCTCCAGTCATGGATATAAAACAATTCAATTGAAAATAATTTCCATTGATGTCGATAAACATTCAATTAATTTGAAAAACTAATTTATAAATAACGAACAAAGCTCTTCCATTGACGGGCGTTCAATTAACTATAATATGTTCAAGCAAAAAATGCAAGACTTCCACTTTTGTTACGCGATAATGCATTCTACATTAGCTGCCAAGTAGGATGTGTTTGTTCATGCAATACAAAAGCGTATTTTCAAAAGTGAAATTTACAGCCAGCTGGTACTTCTCCTCGCAGCTCATTCGACGGAACATTGGAGCTATTTTCCAGCAGCCATTGGCGGCAGATTGCATCTTCCACTTAGTTTTCCCAGCTTGCTTCACATGTGTTCACACGTAATTTATTCTCTTTCATGCAATCCCATGTTTCCGGTGCGAATTGTAGCACCGATAGAATGAAATTCTGAAACTTTGGGTCGAGTGAAGCCCCTGGAGGACGGGACAGAATAAAGCCATCATTCCAAGTTGATTTTACTGAACGACGGACGAGTGATGTTGCTCCCATATATACGGAAAAGTTTCTATTTTCGGAGCCAGCGTCCAAACATCAGTTTATTTCGAGTGTTAAAGAACGCAACTCGCCGCGTGGCCATCTGACATCTGTATCTATGATATCTATCTGAACCTGGAGCCGAGAATATCACTGAATTGCGAACATATGGCTGCGGCCGACTAGTTTATACATTCCACCAGGTTAAGTCTAAGGAGCCAACGTCACTCGTCGAAGCAGGAAATAATATAGGGAGCGATTTCCCACTGACGCAATCTCTTGCTTTATGCGAGATTTATTTTTGCCAACACATTCATTGCGCCATGCAAGGCATCTGTCTTCTTGTGTGGTGCCGACATATGAGTATTCCCACATACTTGCTCCGATGCTTATCTCGCTGCGAATTCGAATTCGGGAAAATGAGAATTCGGGAGCAAGGTTGAGGTGGCGCACTGCTACCTATTTATATCGTCCATGTAATGTGCGTTAATGGCATCCAGGAATTCTTCTGCGTACCACAGATATTCAGGCTGGAAAAATTGGATCAGCGAAAGCAGAACTTGGTGGTATTAATCCAGAGAAAGTATCTGCAAGTACGAATGTATTCGCGTGCATATGCTTGGCAAGGATGAGGCGCGTGATGTTTGAATTAACATAAAAATGCGAATTCTAAGAGGATTTTGTTTCTAATAGGAGTGCAGATATATGGAAATCGAGCAGATACGGAAATTATGTTGAATTGCGGCGCGGAAGTTTAGCATTGCATACGCCCGAATTCCTTTTGAAATTATTTATTTCCGATTATTGCGAATTTAAAAAAGAAATTGTCGAATATAATCAGGCAGGTATATGAGCGTTGTTATAATTTAATGTTATTGACGCTTACGTTTCAAGCGTACCTAATCGAATTCCTTTACCCTATGCTGCGCTAAGACATGAGATTTTCGTCCTCATAGAAGCAGATTAATGATGAAATGTCTCAACTTACAAAATCTTCGAAGATAAAAAAACAAAAGCTAATTCCAAATCAATAATAAATTCAAATCAAAAGGAATACTGTGACTGTTTCCATCTCTTTATGAATTATTTTCCATCCCTCTATGAAATATTTCTTTTTTATAAAAACGAAAATATCTTGATAAGATGTTCTTTTAACCATTCCATTATTTACGGAAGAATGAGACTTCAACTTTAATGAAATAGAATAAGAGGAATATACCAATTACAATGTCTAGATTTGATCCGTGGAATACTTCAAATGTCTGTAAATTATAAATGCTTTCCGTTAAAATTTCGAGGGACACTTTCTCAGCTAGAAAGCTAGAAAATCCCAGGAAGAGGAATGCAACAGTTCATGGTCTATTGAAAGCCTCAACGAGCGAAAATTTTCGAAAATTTCGAGTTCTAAGACTGAATGTATGTCAACAGTCAAAAACCGATGCAGGATAATATGAAATCTTTCCTTTAAATTCAATTCCCTCTCTTTTTTGGAAACAGTTTTCAACTTTAAATATTGAGCTTTCGACTGCAAAAAGGAGGAACATGAACAGCCCGAGAGGGCTAATGAATATTACTCTTAAACAAATCAGTTTATAATGAACCAAGGAAGCATAATTTTAAATCATTTTTTCCAATCCTTTCATTTGGACTCCCCGCTGAACATTTACTTTTTTATAATATGCCCTTGTGAGATGTTTGACTTGGTAAATTAACTACCATTTTTCATCTTAGCTATCCCATGGTGACTCTTCTATTTTTAAGTATAGAAGTAGAAGTGTATAATCATAATAATCATACAAATCCTTATATTCACGAAATTTCCACTGTATTTCTTACTCTACTGAATCCTGGAATTATTATAACAATTCAGCATCAAGGTTTCATTTCAAAATATAGTCACTGGGCAAGTGAATTTTTAAATTCCTAAAAAACTGATTTCCTTTACACACATTCTTGGATTCTAGTAGGGATACAAAGACAAATAAGCCAAATTGTTTACAGTTATTTTTTACCCTATTAATAAGGCCTTTGATTGACATCATCTACAAAAATGGTTTCAAAAATGTATAAACTGTCAACAGTTTGATCGTTGCAGTTTCACCAGATTGGGTTTTGTCGAGCTGAGGCATCCATACCGTGCATCCCAATAAACGTTTCAACTTTCACACAGCAATGAAGGACACGTGTAATGTGGACAACCATAAATACCCATAAACCATTTGAAAGTTAATTTTGGGGCAACATTTGCCAAAAAAGAAGTGCACACAATCCAAAATATGCTCAAAAATCTGACCGCACGAATGAAGAATCCTAAGGCCAGCGGCGGCTCACTTTTGAATTAAACCATTTTCCATAAACAACACCATTTCTCAGAAGAATACTATATTCAAACAAGCAAAAAATATTTGCAATGATGTCGAGGTGTTTTTGTTTGTGATACTCAAAACCTCATGACGCTCTAGTACGCCTTCCTTAACTGCCAGTACTGGGCAAGCATAATAAGTCATCCGATTCCACTTGTCAATCGTCGTCAGCCTTTCTCCAACTTCATTATTCGAGAAAATCTTTTTCAATTTTCCTGAAAGTGTCACAATGATTCGTGCTCCATTTTTTGTAAGCGAAAATTATGTGACAAAGGTCATGTACCAAATATACACAAGATCTGCGTCAAACAGAAGTCAATCTCATCATGCATTCGCTTCAACCACGGCCTCAGTTCAGAGACCAGACGTGCAGTCCTGAGTCGAGTACTTCACAATATATCCCACTCCCAGGATTGTTGTCAATCGTTGAAACAGTGTTGTCTCTGTTCCTTGCTGACCTTTCCTCTGTTGTCATCTCTTCTGCATGGGTAAATGTTTTTCCTTTCTCTAAAAAGACGTGATGAAACCCCGCCGTCCCGGATTCTGTTCGATATGCGCTGTGTAACTCCTTGCTTATTGCGTCGCCCCACATTTTTGCCACATAGATTAGAATAGAGTGAACACCGCTTATTGCAAGTTTCCTCCTTTTTGCGGTAAGCTCTCTTTTTTTTCCATGAACTGAGTGAATGCCCTGATTTGTTCTGAAAAACATATCTTCCGTCGTATCTTATATCCCAATACGCCCAATTATACGACTGCTGGATTCGATTCAACTAGCGCTTCCCCAATATTGAAAGGCTCCAGTCTGGAAAATCGCTTCTTTCTCTGGGAAATCGGCAGGACAGAACCACTTTGGTTTTCAGTGCCAACCTTCATCCGCTAGCAATCATTCAGTCCCTCAGTCAGCGCATTAAGACTTTTAGCCCGGATCGCGAATGCATCTGTGCCCAGAACATTTACCCGAAT
The DNA here is from genome assembly GCA_954870665.1 of Stratiomys singularior. Lineage (NCBI taxonomy): Eukaryota > Metazoa > Arthropoda > Insecta > Diptera > Stratiomyidae > Stratiomys > Stratiomys singularior. The sequence continues at coordinate 65,362,448 of OX940881.1, forward strand.
GTCCTTGCGAAATCATCCGTATCAAACACAACTCATTTGACAGCTCAAGCTCTAATAGTCCGTTATACGAGATGTTGCACAGGTCCGAGCTGAGGAATAAGCCTTGAGCCAGACATGATGTAATTATCACGCTACGGTTAGTTTTCTTCTTGTCGTAGAATAGGTCCACCATTTAGTCTGTCGGAATCCTTATCAGATACGCTTGTACTTGAAAACGATTTTCATATAATTCCAGGATGTCCGCCTATCTTAATTAGATGCATTTTCGCCGTCCAGAGTAACCAGCAGGATAGACCGTTGTATGGACCTATTGCGTATTCACTGGACCACGCTTATCACTTCTCCGAAGGCGTCGGTTATGGCGCAACCTACTCAGCGAGTCAGTGAGTCTTCCCCTGAAGAGTTTTTCGATAGTTTTTCCCTCAATGTCTATCATACAAGGTGGGCGGTATGCAATTGGCAACTCTGGTAAGATCTGCCCCTCCCTTACGCCTTTTTCCCCAGGCTTCCCCTCTCTCCTTTCTCCCCTTTCTCTTCTCTCCTCTCCGAGGAGAGATTTCCAATAATCTGGGCTCGGCTCTAGACTAACAAAGACGAGGTCTAGCCCGCACCAATGTGTTCCACGCTATGTTCAAGGTTGACACGAAAGACGTTGAATGCAATCAAGATCAAGACAAAAGTGAAAGCTCGTCTGCAGCATCTTAGCTGATATCTCGTCGTAATTTTTGATCTAAGAACTCTCCTCAAGCATGCCAACCAACGGCATATGTGCCTTATGCTAGTCGGTCCTAATGCTAGACCTAGCTTCTTAGCGGGCATGGGTATTTTCAGTCTTACTTGCACAAGATTGGAGTCCCCAGACCGCATTTTCTGCCCCGGGGAAAGGGACGACTCATGTCACACCTTCTTCGATTGTAGAAGGTGGAACAGGATGCGGCAGGACTTGTGGGAGGTGATGGGAGAGCTTTCTCCAGACAATCTGGTCGGAGAAATGCTGAAAAGTTTCGACAAATGGACCTGTGTGGCACATTACTCTCGGGCAATACTTACTGTCAAAAAATGTACAATGGATAACCTTGGGCGCGGGGTCTAGAAGGGTCTCCTTTCCAGCAGTCCTCCTCCATCCTGCCCCCTCCCGCTTAGGAGAGATTTCTCTAGGCTGACGGCGCCCTAGGGCGAAGTAAAAAGAGGCCTAGCCCAAAGTAATGTTTCAAACGGTTCCAGGCTAGAGTCTTGACAGGGGGGGGTGTTTAGTGGGTAGTCTGGTAGCATGCGCTGCTAAGAGTCCCACATTCCGGGCGTAAATTGCCTTCACCCCCCAACCCAAAAAAAAATGCTAGACCTAAGAATTCGTCAAAGGGTTTGAAATTCTCATTTGAAGCTCGAAAAATATTATTTATCGTTGTAGCTAAACTTTAGCCTGAATTATTTGACTCGGACACTATTTAAAAGACAAGGTCATTCACAGAAGACAATATTGTTTAAATATTTTTTCTAATTCACGCACTGATTTCTTGTAAATAAATCAAAGCAATAAATACGCTTACAAAACCTAAGAATATCATTTGACATAAAGGAAATTGTTTAGATAATTTTCTTCTCAATCAGTTTGTAATTGAAAATCCTCCCAAGTTTGAGCCTTCCCGTTATATTTTCTATCCCTTTGGCAGTTTAAATAAAATGCTTTTGGTTTTTTTATTTTGATTTCGGAACTAAGTTGGTAAAAGTTAAGTTGAGACACAGATTTCAAAATGCCGGGCAATTCTCACATAAAAGAGATTGTGTCCAAAGAGTTTTCTCGTTAGGTCTCTCTTCTTCTGTGTTCCTAAAATTGAAGCCACAAAGTCGAAGTTGTTAATAAGCGTTCTCGTGTTCAAGAAAATTGTCTCATGCAAAATTTAAATATAATTAAATTACTTTTCACTAAGGTTTAGCTGATTCACATGCGTCAAAACAAAAGAACTTACAGATAGACTGAATCTGTCTATAAAAGGATAGGGTTATAAAGGTTAAAATACGCTAATCAAAATCAATGGGTCCTGTCGAAAATATGTCGTTTAACTACGATGGGCGAACATTATTGACTGATAGCAGATATCAAGACCGATGAAGCTAAGAAATAAGAACAATGAAGGATATTTAACGTCTTCTAGATCCTAAGCATTCCCTGACTAAAAAAACCTCAAATTATGTTCCGTGATCATTTGATCTTATTGCTGATAAAGAAATTGTGTTATACGTTTGGTTGGTTTATTTGAACTTTTTTTTGAACTCGAATACTTTAATAAGCAACTACACAAGCTCCCTTAAGGAATTTCTGAAGCTTCAATGAAGGGAAATGTGTCAAAAAAAGCACCCTCGATAGGTTACCTACCCGCAGGATAAGGCTTACTTCCGTTCAATTTTTGACGCTTGTGAATCAGTATATTTAGCACAACTACAGCTACAACTACCAAACAGTTAAATTTAACATGCGAGAACTAGTCAGGATCACATTGATAGAACAATTTCTAGAAAAAATCAATACAGACAAGAAAAAAATAAGTACCTAATATTCTTAATTGCTCCATCATGTTTCTCAAATCCGAAATTTCTCTTTTCAAATTTGCATTCTCCTCTTCTAAATCTGTTTCGTTGGCGAGACAATGCAAGGAATACGGCACAACTTTAATTCTCCAGCGGCTTTGTGTGACTTTAGGCATTCTGCACAGTCTAGTGTCATTGGGGCATACAAATTTGTCACTAAACTTCAATCTATTTTATCTGTTTTTTCTTGATGACTTGTCTTTTGAAAATTTTATATTCTTCGAGAGTCCTTTTGGGGTGTATCATTAACTTAAATACTTCAATGTTTGCTTGATTTATGTGCCAATTCAAGATAAAATTTTCATGTGCTGATTAGAAAGGCGGTGTGAGTCACAAATATTTAAATACATTACGAATATTTAAGCTGTCTGATGTGTTCAAAGAATTTTCTAAAATTCATAAAAGACGTCAAAATCCGGCGTCAGAAACACTCCATACATAGTCAGATCTCTTCTTTGCTAATGTCCAGTGTCAAATGTGTGTAATTTTATTCTAATTCCCTTTATCTGATTCGATCCCCTCCTCATCCTACACTTACTCAACAAAACTCTTTACATGACCAAATCAATCCATTCGTCTCTCTTTACTGCCATCCATATGCGCACTAGCCTTGTAACATAAAATATATAGAAAAACATACGCCGGTAGAATCAGAAGACAGGACTTCAAATTTCCATTTCAATTTTAAGACGTAAACTGACCTGTCAGGGTATATCATTGCTTCAGCATAGAACTTTTTGTAAATCGTTTGCCTAGGACACGACACTGCTTGAAATAGTTCCACTAAATAGTGGCGTCAGTATTCAGCAAATATTCAATTCAATATGTGGACAAATCGAAGCAAGAGACGGGGAAGGACGGAATGTACCGGAAAGAAAAGAAAAAACAAAACAAAATATTCAAAGTTTTTCTTATGTTGACGTCATTCAGACGTCAAGAACTAGTTCAAACGGCGTCATCTGTTATAGATATAACGTTAACTCACTATGAATAAATACTACCCTGGCCAAGTTTTCTTCTAGTTTTCTTTCAATACAACAGCAAAAGAAGGCATCTTTAGTTACGATTTCTTGATCACTTTTGAACTTTAAGACCGCTGAAGAAAATCGTCCAGTCTCCGCGGAAGCTGTCAGCTGATCATTACTGATTAACATAAATAGGCGGAAAATTTCACGGTCAAGAAATGATTCTAGGTGATTTTTTGCTGAGGCCAACGAAAAATTGATATGCTGGGTTCAGGCCCAACAAATAAGTGACACGTGTCGATCCTACGGCCACGATTCTATACGGAGCAATGGCACCGTACTGTCAGCAGGGAACAGGTGTCACAGTTGTCACACGTGCAGATCATCATGATATATCAGCATATCGATCAGTCTCTGAGTCGGCAGTTTTGATTGTCGGCCCTTTTGCCCCGAAAGAGTCAAATAATCAATCTCTAAAGGCACAAGGGTAATGAACAAGCTGTTCCTATTCATGAAAAATGAGGTACCCTCGTCCAATGGAGCGAATCCTAGGAGACTAAGCGTAACGGGGGATGGACCGTGTAGTTCATCTGCGATATGAGATCAAGGACTAGTGAGAAGGTGCGGCTAGTTCTAGCTTCTAGTTTCTACCTAGCTTTCTAATCAAGCGATTGAAAAACAATAAGATTTTAAATCTGCACAAAATCGGCAAAATACGATCTTCAGACTGTATATCCTGCATTTCAAAGTAGAATAAATCCTGTCATACTTTCTGTCGCTGCCGAAGATGGGACAAGCATAGCAGTGATCTGGCCAGAAACATGGCAGAGATCCGTCTGGAAACCTGAATCGAAGAGACCTTCGAATTGGTTGAAGTGATACATTTTCCACGAATCATGCCCTCAATAAAGATGGATATACGTGATAGATTTAGAGGCGGTCGCGTTTCTTCTCTAGCAATTCTTCTCCCGATGTTTGGTAGTGCTTGGATTCGATACCGTATAATATTCGTTCTTTACGAGCATCTTTTAAATGAATACTCGGATAAAGTTGTCTAAATTATTCAAGTTCAGTAACTGAATACGTTGAAAGCATTCTCTCTGAAATTGCTGTGGGTAATGATTAAACTTTTTAGTGAACATCATGCAGAGAGGAATTAAATTCATATGACGGCTGGTACTTTTTCACGATCTGAACACTAAAGCTTGCAAAAATCTATGAAAATTGCAACCTTCTAGCACCCATCTCTTGAAAACCGATGACATACGATACTCAACGTTTTCTTTTTTTTTGTCTTCATTGCATACGTTGCGATAACCTTCCGTTTGTACTGAATAGAAATAAAATCGAGATCAGTGTGTATACGAAAGCTCTCGAGTCCAAATAAAAAGCTCTTGCTCACCTTCATTTCCCTCTCCTTTAGGAGAATAACTGCAAATCAACGGTGCAGATTAAAAGAAGGCTGATCAATAAACATTGATAATTGATTATTTTCAGTCCACATAAAAAATATGTTTTGAATGCAAACGCTCAAAGGGATTAGCCACAGGTTACTTGCAAATAATGAGATAGATTCCACTACGATTGAAATGTCTGACGTTTGGAGCCATGGAACCATTTCATCCCCAAGCGAAACCGAGAAGCAACATCAAAGGATATAACACACCATTTTTCTAACAGCTAATGGTTTTCTCTGAACTCCATCAACAATATTTATCGATGGCTACAGGACTACAATTATCTTACACTTCATCTGATGAAATCAATCTTGGCAATTGTCTAATTTCACATCCGAAAAAAGTTCACCACCGATGTCCCGACAGAAAGTGTCCGGCTAATATGAAAAGAATATAACTCTAGGATAAGCATTTATATGTACGGAAACAACTTATTTCGTCAGGTAAGGTGTGAACATGAGAAACCTAAAAGCAACAAGCCTTTAAATAAAGCCAATTTTATGTGATTCATTCTGCTCCTGATGCGCCTAATGGCCTCTTCTTCAATTAAACGATGAGCTGAACCTATTATACCAAATTATATAAAAGATTACTTAGTCTCATATGAGGAACTGGTTCAGATGTTTGGACGACGTAACAACAAGAGGACATCTGATGTCGATAGAAACTCCAATATGGTGCACTATAATAAGCCTGAGGTTGCCATTCGAGAGTACTGTATTCTCTTCAATTAAATACTAAGTAATTCATACTTCTCAGAGAGATGGAAGAGAATTAAACTCTGTCCGATCATCAAGGATAAACTTATCTATTGCAAGAAATTACCGATCAATCAGTTAGTGATCGAATGTCAGCAAACTATTTTATATATAAAAACAATTCAAAAGGCGGGAATCACAAAGGTTCATGTCTTGTTGATATGGAGTCTGACTCTCTCCAAGTTTGGCTGGATGTCAAACGATTCCTCAACTGATTCGAAGAAAAAAATGATCTTCGATGGAGTAAAAGGATGATTTCGGTATACTTGCCAGGAAAGCCGAAAGTGACTATCGTGGAAGCTCTTTAACGAATCGATGTCAATACATATTTCGTGTCTCGGACTAAAGCTCGTTACCATGATACTGGTAGCGTGCGAAAACGATATGGTGGTGGTCCCAGAAAGACAGTATTAGCGCCTGAGGGGGCGTAGAAGGCAAGGCTCGAATTCAGCGAAATCCGCGTCGTAGCCGCGGACTAATAGCTCTTGAGTTGAACATATCGAAAATAAAGATGCAGCTAATATTGAAAAAGGAGTACAGAGTAAAGCCTTACAGATTCCAAAAACGGCAACATTTCAAAGAATCTCAGAAAAAAAGTTAGGATTGATCGAGGGAAGGAGCTGTTACGCATGCACGCAGCTGGTCAGTAGCCCAATATCGTCTTTGCTGATTAGAAACATTTTTGAATTGAGCAATTATTGAAAAGTAAATGAACGTGTTAACCAACAGAAGGGTCATAACAAAATTTTGGCCACCAAAAGTCAAGCAAAAGTCAAGTGTTACGATGCTGTGATGACGGGTGGTGGCCGCTCTCTTGGACATTCCCTCATTGAAAATTCCTTCTTCTAACAAACTTAAAGTTTCGACAACTAAATATGAAATCAGAAGTCCAGACATACTCCATAGCATCTTCAAATCTATTACGTTTCTATTGTCAAATCAGCACCAATTGTCGGTCAAATCAGCACTAGAAAAGGCACGGTAAGTTTGATTTTCTTTTCCCATTCATTTTCCTCTCCAAACATTTTGACCAATGCGTCTAGTGAGGACAAAAGTTAAATATATTGATGTCACATTTGGTTTACTCAGTAAACCACTTCTCCTGTCAACCGGAGAAGACATCCCTATTCTACGCCTTATGGCGCCTTTGGATAACAGGAATACTCTCTCTCTATCAGAAAGGAGAGGAGGAGACTTGCCTTGAGGAGACACCTCGTCCTTCTTCCACTTTATTGAGCGCCATATTGCATGAAAAATTCGATAAAATTCGAAAGTGAAGTGGATGCAGAGTTGGGTTAGTCATGTCAAACGGAAACTAGTCGCTATGTGCTGCGAGAGCATGGTTTCAACCCAAGAATACCACACAAGAAGCTGTAATTAACGCCAAGAATCAAATGTGTCGTTAAAAATTTTCCGAAAAACATTTGAAGAATGATTCTGGATTTTGAAATTCGGTCATATTCGCCGACGAATCCAAATATAATATTTTTAACTCTTACGGTGCCTCATATGTTTGGCGTACGACAAAGCTGAAAAAACTAAAGCAAAAATTTAAAGGCCACAGTTAAACACGGAGCCGAGAGCATTTTGGTTTGAGCCTGTATGTCTGAAACGAAAGTTCGAAATCTGCACAAAACCTGGATATTTGTCATTTATTCCGATTCTACTAAGATAATGACCGAAAACAGAAATCGGATATTGTACAAAGATGGCTAAACATATTTAGAACTGTCCACATACTATGCAACCAGAGGCACATTCGCCCGACTTGAACTTTATTGAAAATATGTGGGTCATTCGAAAACGGAAAATATCGACTAAAATTCAGTTCAAAACTACATTACTTGAAGAATGGGCCAAAATTACCTCTGAAATTACAAAGAAATTGGTCGATTCGATACCTAAGTGCGTTTTGTGTCTTCAAATTGAATCAAAATAATGAAATTGTGAATACGTCGAAATAAGCTGTGGCATTGTTTTAACTTCCTTTTTTTCATTTTTGAATGGTAAGAAATAATTAAAAACACGAATGAATAAAAATTGAGCGAATAAATGATGATTAAGAACTTTAAACTAACAATCTGCATTTGAATTACTTTAATATCTTGTTTAGTTCAGGTTTTACTGGCAGTTCAAGTTTTTTATATATGGGGGTCAAAATAAGATGTGAGCCACCGTATAAATCTAGTATCGATTGCCTCATCCCTTTCTTCAAGTTGCAATGGGAGAGTGTTAGCGCTTTTTAGCACCACTAAAACAAGCCGACGCAATAGTCAAAAGCATGACGTTTGAATTCTCCTTTCACACGGTGTTTGAGACATTATTGCAAAAAGTCCACTCAAATCGAGTGGCAGATTTCGGAAGCTGTCAAAATGGTGCAAAGATCTGACAGAGTGTAACTAACTTAACTTTACTTAATATTAAGCCTAAGAAGTTTATTTCAAAAAATTAAGCCACCTAAAAACTGAGTCGTGGCGCGACCCTGAACCCTCTGAAGGAAGCTGAACGTCATTCAAAAATATAAATAACATGGAACTGGGTTGAAAAAAAAAAAGTTATTCAAATACAAAACATCTGTAAAGCATTTCTTTTTGCAAAAATAAAACACATACCCGTTGTTTATGACAGTACTTGGGCGGTGAGGCATGATATAGCCAGCTTATTTTTCTAGACCTAAGACCTCACCGAAGGTAACAATCACAGCTACGCGGGCTGATACCCCGACATGAGAAACACAAATACGAATATAACTGTCACCAGGGGGAATCCGAGTCCTGAATTTTTTTTTTTACGCAGAGGGTGAGTTCTCCGGAATAATATATATATTTATTATACCTATCAATTAATTCATTGATCCCTTCAAATACATTACTGTATTTATCGTCAAAACAGGCAGATAATCCAAGAAACTCAAAGCAGGAACCTAATTATTTAGGAAGGATAAAATGCAAGTAACACATAAGTAACACAACCCACCGCCTACTGTCAAACGTCGTCCTGGTATATTGGGTCTACGAGTGACTTATGATATATTGACCTGAGTGACTTTGGTCTGAGTCGCATTTTACGCCAGAATGGCGTTCTTATACTTTTTGGATTTTATGTTGGCTAAAGTTTGTCATAACTACACTTAAATTGTTTTTTAATAGATTTCAATACATTTTAGATGTTGAAGCTTGGCGCCAAAGGTTCCGTGTCCATTAGGCGTGGGAAATATACAGAAAATTATATAAACGGCATCCTATTCCCGAGCAGACCATCCATGTAAAAAAAAAAACTCAGTGGAATGTTCACTTTTCACAAGGACCCAACTAGAGGAAGTAGTCGCATATATATAAAGTAAGTCAATTCACTCAAACAAGAATCACATGAGGTTCTAGCCAATGCAGATGACCTAAAACTGGACAAACTGTGTAAACGGTTATGTGCAGAATGTTGTAAGCCAAGGCTTTTACTGATTAATAGCAGAATAACTCATCAGAAGATTCGCATATACAGGTCATGCTCTTAGGAACCTATCTCCATGGTGACACGACTTGAAAGGAGTTTGCTTCACTATCGACACAATCGTAACAGTGGTGAGCGCGATGCAACGTGCATAGGCCTACAGCTGTTCCGCCTGATATGTGGTCCTGATGCTTGGCTTTAACGTCAGAAATCCTTCAAATATCCTTGAAGCGCCGCGGAATGGTTAACAAGCGCCACAACATTAATGAAGCGGGCGCTTCAAAGAATACAATCAACAAAAGACACGAAGAAAGATAGTCTAAGATAGTCTAAGTCTAGTTAATCATTTGTTACTCACGGTACCCGTCTTACATTGCTTATGAAGAATTCCTGAGAATCGTATTGCTGTGTAAATCGCGCTTTTTTGGCTATGCAGATTATGGTTCAGCGCTACTAGACCAGTCGTGCGTGTTCACATCAGGATATGTATGCTTATTTGTCAAATGAGAGATTGTATTAATGCTCGCGGGTTCAGCCTGGCGCGTAAAATCATCCTGGCAAAGAAGAAAATCAGAATCAAAATTAAACTGGACGTTTCAAAAGGCTCAAAACTGGGATTTATCCGAGCAAATCAGGGCAACAACCGGTGAGACTAATGTGCGTGAATCGGCATTCGCTCAACTGATGGCTGACGTAAAGGTTCCACATCATCAATCAAACAATTTTTGATGAACACCGTGTTAACTTCTCTGATTCAGAATTATGCCACGACGCTTTCAGCGAGGAGTTGCAACAGGAAAGACACATGTCACGCTGTTAATTGCGTGAAAATACTGAACAGCCTCGAAGTTGACAGTTTTAACAATGCAAAAGTACGAACCTAAGGAGAAGTAAAATCATTAGCGAGGCGTTCGCGAGAAAAGAGGAACAATGCTCTTTCAACATTAAAAGCGTGCAAACTGCCAAGATCACACGAGGAAGTCAGCTCGCGAATAAGGTGTTACATCCGGGTTTCCTCATCAATTTTGCCGATTCTTGCCGGTTTTTTCGCGAAAAAGCAGGTCAGCAGCGCGATGCGTGTAGGCGAATTAGAAGAAAAAAAAGTAATAAACGAGTGTGTCAACTGTCTGAAGCGAAAGGAAGGTAATTTGTTCACGTTCGATATTCCTGTGGCCTAGAAGTACAAAATAGGGAAGAAAAGCCTAGAAGTACAAAATAGGGAAGAAGAAGAAGTCGCGAAAGAGAGAAGTAGATTTGGACTTAAAATTAATGATATATGTACGATGCAGACTTCATAGGATTCAGGAATAGAATTTCGACTTTCCACAGGAAAAATCAAACTGGCTGAATTTATCGGCGAGAATTGCCTTCAATAATTTCGACAACAACTTCAAATTTTCTTACAGTTATATCGCTTTTATTAGTTTCCATATAGAGGTAAAATAGAAATTTAAACATTTAAAACAAATAATAACTTTTATTTATGAGTCGGGAAAAACATATACGAAGTGTCAGATTGTCAAATTGAGTGTCAAAATATACTCCTAAATAAAGGCAAAATAGGGACACCCGTTAATATTTTGGTAATTTTATATTAGCCTTAGATGACCATAGACTCATTTATATAAAAATAATAAATTATTCAATCAGACTTAGTTACTTGAAGTGCACAAAATTCAACGAAATGCCTTAATTTTACAATATATTGTGTACAAACCCTTAAAGCTCTGTGAATCTTCAGCGGATTGATTTGGTTTTTTTGCGAAGATAATGGTAGGTAACTCAATTCAAAAAAGTATTGCGATACAACGAATATATCAATTGGGGCAGCAACATTTGTAGGTTACTCAGGGCCAACGAGAACACAATGAGAAATGTGGAGGATAATCAAAGAAGTGGTACTTTTAGCAACAAAAAGGAAAATTCGAAGATTCGCTGAAAATAGAAAAGGATTGGGGACGCGAACAGTGATTCAATGGTTTGACAGCTTCCCATAGACCCCATAAAATGTGCCAAAGCGAATTGTTCAATGACACATTCGGTCCAGTAACTTTAGTCGACAAGACTGTAAACAACGCAAAAAGCCTCTAGAAGCCGAAAAGAGCGTTGGAGACCGGCTGAATTCTTGCCAAAATCTCAACACCTCAGATATGCTGACGACATTATTGCTCGTCGCGAAAGGCCGCATTCAATACTCAACAGACAGAGTAGGACAGGTAATACCAGCAATCGCGCAAATATTACAGGAATTCAAACTTCTTACAAAGCCGTGGAAAATGCCAACTTAACTTTGTTCAGCAAGGAGTCATGAATGGATTCATTAACAACCGTTAATAGAGACTATATCATGGAATATGTTCTCCATATTTGTGTGCAATGCTATACTAATTGCTAACAATTCAAAAATGAAAAAAAAATGACTTTTTGAAACTTTTAAAACTTCTTCCATTTTCCTATTGTCTGAATCGATTGGTCTGTTTATTCCCCATGATTTAAACGCCATCGAAAGGTGATCTGACCCGAAAATAGGGAGTAACTGATTTGACGTGTATAAAGTGTATTTTCAAAAATGAAAAAAAAATGACTTTTTGAAACTTTTAAAACTTCTTCCATTTTCCTATTGTCTGAATCGATTGGTCTGTTGATTCCCCATGATTTAAACGCCATCGAAAGGTGATCTGACCCGAAAATAGGGAGTAACTGATTTGACGTGTATAAAGTGAGGGGGATGCAATAACTGCAGTAAAAAAATATTTATGTAAAAGTATACAAAATGTTTATGAAAGTTTCACAAAATTTCTTTCTAGAGTGTATTGAAGACGAAGAAGGAAATATTAAATATTAGTTATTTATTATATAATATTTATCAAATGTTTGTACGTTATAGTAAAATTATAATATTGAAACAATCTTTTTTCTTTCAAATTTTATCCAAAAAATACTATGGTCACAAAATTTTGACCTGTATCATGAGGACACTACTACTATCAATGAAAGAGGCTTCCAAGTCTACTTTTACATAATTTACTATTATGACGATATAATTATTCTAAAGCTATTCTAGCGGGATATCCACTTTGATCTTATGATCATACTTGGCGCATAACAACAAAGGTAAATAATGGCAAAACTAAAGAAGGGATATGAATAAACAAACTCCAATCGAATTACTACAGGATTCGAATACGCGCGGTATTAAAACAAAAGGAATACATGTCAGTAGGATAAGAAATTAATCTCTTCGTTGCAAGTAAAATATAAGAGTCATAGGATTTTAAGGAGATTTTAACAACCTTGATCCTTGAACCTTGATCACGATACAGACGCCGCCCTATGAGGGTGGTCTGAAAAATTTCCGACCACAACGTAAAGATTATTGAGGCACTCGTCTTTTGAGGCACACTTTTGACAGTAACTCACCAAAGTTTCAGCCATCCCGGACGTGCAATTTTTAGTTGAACGTCTTTCGAGTGAGTCGATATGAGTTTTTTTTGGGAAAATGGAAAAAAATTGAGTAAAGAGCTGTTATTAAATTTTTGTTTCTGAAAGGAAACACCCCCACGCAAATCAAATATAAGTTGGAATTTGTGTATGGAGACTCTTATCGTTATTTATCACAGTGAACGTTTGGGTAGCTGAGTTTAAACGTAGCTTTAAAAGTTTGGGAGATGATGAACGTTCGGGACGTCCAAAAACTACGGCTTTTGAGGATAACATTGCTACAGTTCACCAAATCATGTTAAACAACTGTATGAAAATATCCAAAGAATGTAATTTTCACAAATAATATCAACATAAACATATGAGGAAGTTGTCCGCGCGTTGCATGCCGCGTTTTGCTCACGTTCGACCAAAAACGTGGTCGAAGGAACATTTTCAACGCTCTGTTGGCATAGTTAAGCGGCAATAAATCCGAGTTTTTGCGCCGATTTATTACTGCAGATGAAACTTGGATTCGCCATTATACCCCCGTAACAAAAATACAATCAAAGCAGTGGACTGCAATGGGGAATCGGCTCCAAAAAATCAAAAACTCTTGATTTTGGCTGAAAAAGTGATGGCGACTGTTTTTTTGGAATAGTCATGGAGTTAGATTAATCGATCATCTTGAGGAAAGAAAAACCATTACAGGAGCATATTACGCATTATTATTTGCCAAATTGAAAGCATAAAATTGCGGAAAAACGACCATTTTTGCAGAAAAAGGAAGTCCTCCGTCACCAAGACAACGCACCGTCTCACACCTCAGCTGTTGCCATGGCGAATACCCACGAATTCCGTTTTGAACTGCTTGACCATCCGCCTTACTCACTAGATCCAGCTCCAAGCAACTTCCCTTTGTTCCCTCATCTGATGGCTGCGCTCGGAGCACACAAATTTTCGTCAAATGAGGAGATAAAAACCTTTGTGAACAATCGTTTTGCAGAGAAAAACGTCGAGTACTTTTTGGACGGGTTAAAGAGATGGGAGCATTGCTTGGAGAAGTGTGTAGAGTTACAGGAAGACCATGTAGAAAAATGAAAATAAATTTCAAGAAAAAAATATCTTGTATCATTGTTAGGTCGGAAACTTTTCAGACCAACCTCGTAAACTATATTTATTTGTTTTTGTTATTGAGTATGGGAACAAGCCTTCGCCGTTGTCATCTCGTCATCACCGCCGGATGTCAGTCTGTCCTTACTGATACTATTTTAGTGTCTATTGTGGTAGTGTTCATGGAATTAAAAGTTGTATGCGTGAGATCACGAACGCAGTAGTCAAAGTGTGACCACCGTTTTTTCTCCTGTTGAAAATGTCGACTTTCATACCGACAAAAGCTGCATTTGCGGGAAGTCTTAGATGGAAAAACGGCCACAATGGAATGACAGACATGAAAAGCTGATGTTGCTGCATGACAATGCAAGGCCACACATAGCAAAGCCGGTCAAAAAATATTTGGAAAGTATGAATTGGAAAATCTTACCCCACTCGACGTATTCCCCAGACATTGCTACTTCGGATTTCCATTTGTTCCGCTCCATACAATCGGCCCTCACTGGAGAACGATTTACTTCTTATGAAGGCATCAAAAATCGACTGGATCGAATCGATGGTTGGGGATTATTTACGCGGAGAAATCTTTCTACTAGAAAGATGGGAGAAGGTCATAGCTTCAAATGGTGCAAACTTTAAATGATGTGACTGTATTTTTTAAAAGCTTTGTCGAAAAACGGATGACACTTATTCCCACACCAAAGATATATAACGATAAATTAGCGCTTTCTGTGGATTCCATTCTTAACTTATTATCTTACCAAAAGATTACGACACGTAATACTGGCATATCAAGCCGTTATAGAACTGTCTAAAGATTTGTCTAAAAATTTGAGAATAAACAAATAAATAAAAAAAACGGCATGGCTAACGAAATTCTTATCTAATCTTTCAGAATTTCGTATGTTCTAGAATTCAATTAGAAATGCCATTAGTCGAATTCAAAGATTTCACTAGTTACGCCATCAGGTCCAACAACAACGCCAGCAACTTGACCAGCTCCGAGCATATGTTTACGCACATTTCGCGTTCGTATGATTTCCCCATTAGATTGTAACTCACATTCTGATTAAATGAGACTCATGCGTAGGATCTGCAAAGGATTTGCAGTTTTTATTTGAGCAGAAAAATCCATTTATCTTCCTTAATACGTATCAAACTTTTTCGTTGAATTTCCCGATGATTACTCCTAAAAGTTCAATAGAATCGTAAACTTTTCATGGGAAAATGAACATTTCAACTTTTTTATTTGCTGAACTGCACTAAAAAGTTACTTCAGCTGGAAACATTACTTGGATAAATGTGCAACTAATGGTTAGAGCTCGATATGACTTACACTAAATGTGATGTGACTTAGAATGAAACACTAATTGCATATGTACAAGTTATGTGAGTGAAATGCATACGTGAGCCTCATACTCAATATCCGTTCATTCATGCATACCTTTTGTTCAGTGTCCAAGAAAAATAACTCTGCTTTAAGATTAGCAACAAACAACCTTAAGGGTAAGGATATAAATCATTCAGAACGAAATGTGACACTTTTTCAAAGAGAATTTCTATTGGAGGTGAACGAAGGTAAACAACAAAGGATTCACTAAGGATAAAAAACTTATTATACACTAACACCGAACTTAATGCAACCGTGCTTAAGAATGCCCGATCCAATCCAATAGTTGAGACGGGTTCAAGGATTCACTTCAGTGTCCTAATATAACACTGCTTCGGACTCGCCCAAGCATGCGGAAGTCTTCGTAACGATATGAGTGGCGGCCAATCAAAATTCAAAAGCCAAATTAATTAGGAGATAATTTGGGGTCACAACGAAATTTCACACTAGAATTCACCGCGCGATAGGATCGAGCGCCGACTGGAAGCGTTTCCCGCACGAAACTGAATCCGCGCCACGCACCCTCAACGAAAACGGCCCGCACTCAGTAGATGCGTACAGATCGGCCCCAGAATATGCAAGGATCGATTATTCTAGCCAGCAGCCCAACAATCCTCACATTCACCGAATCTCCCGTCTTGATGCTAATGATGAACTTGAACTTTCAGATGGAGTGTGTATCTTTGCTCGTATGAGGGACGTACGAAGCAAGAAGTATCTTTTCTCTAACTATCGCCGAATAAGATTTAATCACGCCGCGTCATGTACGCGATTCTATTTCAAGAGTTCTGTTGGGGAGACAAAAAATTAGGCGGCACTAGGTCGTGAGTCGCGAGTCCTATCCCGCTTCACCTCATCAAGCATTGACACCATGGTTTGGGAATGATGGAGATGTGATGATAAAGCATTGCCAGAGGTTTCCATTTTGTTCATGTGCTAGCACTTTACCAGTACTTAATGTTTATACACTTACGGGATTTTCTTGTTTATAGAGAGAAAAAGTACGTTTAGATGCATCAAATTTATCCATTTTTACACTTCATTCTGAAATTTTTCTCACTTATTTACTTCCATCATTTGTTGTTTATAACTCACTTACTAGTTCCTTTTCGCTTTAAAAGAACTGGAATTCATTTAAATTATCATATTTAAGAAGTACACTACCGCTCAAAATTATTTATCCACGTATTTTTTTCAATTTCTCTGTATGAATCAAGTAGAAAATCGTCGACATTTCCATTCTCCTTGAAAATCGCACAAATAACAACACTTTTTAGTTATCTCATGTAATATCAAATATGCTATTTAGTTTTTCTCAGACTTTGTTATTAGTTTATTTCACGATTTTCAAACGCCTCTTCTCAAGTTGTTTTCAATATTGGGAAAATGGAGCGCAAGCCAAAACCATGCGCATACAAGTGGTGGTTAAATATTTTTACCCAAAACCGTATGGTGGAAAAAACAAATTTAAAAGAAAACATAGCTTGCGATATCCTAGAACAAAAAATATTCTACCGTAAGCTGTTGTAAACGTCGTTGTCGTGGCACTAGAGGTCCTACTGACAGTTTCGTTTCTTCGGCCAATTAATTCGTCAGTGTAGCTTTCTTCGTTTTTCCCAGTGGCATCTGTCCCATAACCTCGTTTTTCTCTTTTGGAGTGCCTTAAAACACGTTTTTCAAATGCATGTATTATGCTTGCGAATCTATTAATCAGTGCCCATGTCTCGCAACTGCAGAATAACACAAGGGTTATCCTTAATTTCGATGGAGGAGGGATTTAAGACGACACTATCCACAGCTGGCAAGAAAGCAGCTTAAAAAGCCGCCCTTAAGTTGAAAATCGATAAACCACAACAGGAACCGAAATGCAAAGAACTATCGCATGTAACGCAAGAAACAAAGATTGAAAATCCTCGAAAACATATTGGACCGGCACTGCTGGGTAAACTCACCGACGGTAAATCCTATGCGCCAAAACTTGCGAAATCAAGAGAGCGATAAAACTGGAAGACATTCAAACTGCAATCAAAGCTATAAGGCCGACTCGGACAGGGACCAGATGGAAACAATTAAGACGCCTTCCGTTACACAGTCAAAAGAACCTTCGGAGAAAAAGCAACTATACCCTCACTCGAGCCTATGGCCACACTCTGAATTAGGGCCGAATCTGCCCGAAGTAGAAGACGCCATAAAACGTCATTAACTATGTACTGTGCGAGAGGTTAGTCAAGTTGAACAAACCAAAGTAGAGAATTACTCGGCCAGCGATCAACAGTGCATAGTGCTGGAGATCCATGACGGTGCTTCCCGAAGACCATACGTTAAGCCTTCTGCACTCCGGTGGAATATTGGGCATGCGGAGACTGAAAAGTTTGGTGAAGTGGGGAGCGGAGGACTTACTATAACTATGAGAGTTTTATGAGAATCTGCCTGCAGGTCTTCCATGTCCCTAACACCCCGGTACGGCAAGCATCTAGTATACTAGTGATAACCTATAATGACCCAAAAAAAGGAAGTCTCACAAACTTCGACGAAAGGCCCAGCGAAAACGGACCTGGGGAGAGGCATGAACCCGATTAGCAACTTATGTCACCTAGAAAATGCCTCCGCAGACAAATCAACAGCAACAAGGCCAGCCGTTGGCAAAACCTGGTGGACAACGTGACATATGGCCTGGGCTTCAAAATACTGATGTGGCAGCTCGGTGCCCAAAGATTCCCTCATACGAGGCGAAAAAAACAATGAACGAAATTGTGAGGGCTCTTTTCCCATTTCACCCCGCCATGGTTGAGACCGTCCACGATGAAATACGAACGAAACGTCCACTTCCCACGAAGATGGAATTGGAGAAAGCAGTCTTGTCTAAAAAGACAAGACAGGATCCGGGACCAAATGGAATTCCAGCTGAGGTGTTAAAGATGGTTTTCAATTTCGCCTTCATCAGGCCATAGGCACACAGCATTCCACACGTCGGGTCGGCCTAGTGGTGACTATGGATGTCTGAAATGTATTTAACTGCGCTAGATGGGTGGATATTCTGTAAGCACTTCAAAAACCTTTTTGAAGTACTAGTGTGTCTGATGCGGATTCAAAGGGACTGTCTTAAAGACCGCAGGCTGCTCAACGACTCAAAGGAAGGTAGTCGAAAGGCGACACTTACCTCAGGTATCTCTCAGGGCGTCATCCTCCCCCCGGACCTGTGAAACATCTACTATGAGTAACGCTTGATCGACTATGCGGACGATGTCGCAACGCTATCGCTCGGACGCTCGGACGCTCAGACGATAATACTAAGGGATTGGATGACCACTCACGGTTTTAGGCTGCCACTGAAAATGTCCTAGATAGGTATCTTGACAAAGATGAGAGTCCCAAGATTAATGTCTTTCTGTGTTCGGAACGCGCTGGATGAATGGAAATCAGCAGTATAATACCTGGGCCAAAGATGTTTTTTCACAACAAATCAGGTCAACAGTTGACAATGCTGCACCGCGTGTAACGGCACTCTATCGATTAATGGCAAACAAAGGGTCCCGCCACATCAAGGAGACGACTCCTAATGAGCGCTGCGCAGTCGGTTCCCCTGTATGGTTCAGAACTGTAGGATGGCGCCTTCAGCAAGGAGCTACACAGAAAGCGGTTTGCATAAGTGCGGAGACAAGCAGTATTCTGAAACAAGGATAATTGTTACCACTGCAATCTATCCGGGCATAGCATCATATACCATAAATCGACTTACACCAGTGAAAATAAAATAAGAACTTTGTTGTATACAAAAGATTTAAATTAGTCGTCGAATGCTTTGGAAATATTTCAAGGCAATGTGAACGTGAACATACTTTTATGGCATACTTTCTCGTGACCACCTCGCAAAAAGTGAGGTCTTGTCATAGTTCTTAAAATTCTTTTATTTCAAGGGTAGACTAGATTCTGATGCAATCGAAGTGACTTTAAGTTAATTTAAATAACCAGTTTATGGTTCAAACTTATTTGGGCAACACAGAAGTCAACACTAGAATGATCAACTTTTATTAAACTTAACTTTAAACCAAAGATTAGGACACTTATCAAACCGTCAGCACGTTCGTGTATTTAGTTTTATCCTTTTTGTTAAACTTTTTTGATAGCGTGCGTAGAAACCACGGATCGCTCACCGAAATGAGAGAAAGATCAAAGACATAGTTTCAAAACGCATCGCGCCTATATTAAATAGAAACCGGTAGAATCGGCAAACCAGAACACCGGATCAATTTTGAAATAGTACACAGGCAGGTAATGGCCTCAGAATACTAAATGTCATTCTGACATTACACACGGTACGTCCGTAATCGAATCATGTTCCAAATAAGTGCATAATGACTCTCTTTCTCTTAGAGCTTCCTTTTAGAGCAATCTGTCCGCATTAATTTTGAAGTTTCGTCCTTATGGAGTTACCTGAAACCGAATATATGAGCCTAATACATTTCTTCGTTAGTATGTGGCTGGAACTTCTATGGTTGCAAACGTAACACTGTTGATCTTTTTTTCTGGGAAAGATTCTCGCACTACGACATCGAAGCACAGCAAGTTTGGTATGTTTGCCATCGGCTTACACGTCTGTAAAATGAGCCTAACGCATCGACTGAAGATCTCAATACAGTGGCCTTGCACTATATTCCAGTGCGACCACTGCAATACTGCTGGTTCAACTAGGAACAATTTTACTGCCGAAAGCGGTGAATCTTAAAGTTTTGTTTTTTTTTCGAGAGAGGGCGTTAAGAAGCGAGTAAAAAATCTGGTATTTTATTAAAATACAATGGGACAATAGAGGACGCAAGACGTAAAACAAGTTTTGACAAACCTACTAGTGATCCTCCTATCTCTGCCTGAGTGTAGTCATCCGAGAGTGTTGCTGCTATGTATAGCTACGCTGTTTTATTGTCATTTTGCGCATAGCGCGACCACTAACAAGCGATAACATTACGAGCAAACTGCCAAACCAACGATCTTGGACCGCGATTTTTAGACTCATTAGCATTTGAGAGGAGTCTTGTTGGAGATTGGGCATAAGGACAAAGGTGCGAGAGATATACATTCACTTTTGCATTCTTATAGAATAACACCGGATATAGCTGGCCGTCGCGATTCCTCCACTCACCTTGTCTATTTCATCGCAAAGCTCTCTATCTTACTAAGCTCGCTTTATTCGCTCATCATACCTATTTTTTGTGATGCCCCATTGGAGTGTCAGCGACTTTTATTTGTTGCGCTATGATTTAGGCCGAATAATGTGTAATTTCCATTCGAAAGCTTCAGCTCTTGGCCGCCGCTGTTATTCTTATCGCGAAATTATCATTCAGCGAGCTCATGATGCAGTTCAATTCCAAAACGTTTCTAGCCGTCATAGCAATGCACCGGAGTATACCAGGAGTATGCATAAGTTTTTTGCGGTTTCAATTAGAGATGGAGCAACCAAGAAATACCCAGCGTAATCATTTGGCACATACGCCATTCGAACGTCTGACATTTAGCTACATACACACACAAGCAAAACTAGCGCGGTTGTTTTATCATGTTGATAAACCATGTCGAGTCATGTGCTTTTCTTGGTTAACCAAAAGAAAAAGGCTGTTGGTAAGGTAAAGGTAAAAACATGTGATGGAAACGCTCCATCAATTCGGACATGCGAGACATGGTTTCGACAATTCAAAAGGGGTAATTTCAATGTTAAAGACAGTGAGCGCTCTTGTGGGCCACAAAAAGGCGAAGAGAAGGAATTGCAAGAGTTTGGGATGGTGACCCAACTCAAACTCAACGAAAATTTCCAGAAACATTGAATGTGTCACAGGAAACGATCAACAGACGCTTACAAGAAATAATAAAGATCAATAAACTCGGTAAATGGGTCCCACACAATTCAAATGAACAGCAATGAAATATCACAGAAAGGTTGCTTTGGCGTTACGAAAGGAAATAGTTTTTGAATCGAATTGTGATGGTTGACGAAAAATGGATCAATTTTGAAAATCCGAAGCGGAAAAACGGTTTCTTTCACCTGGCGAGGCCGGCCCTTCAACAACAAGGCCAAATCACTTCGCCAAGAAGACAGTGCTCTGTGCCTGGTGGGACCAAAGTGGTATTTTGTGTTATGAGCTCTTGGAAGTGAAAGTGAAACCAGTGAAAGACACAATCGCTTAGGTGGGACAGTAGGGCGGGCTCAGAAGCCCGCCCTACTTCTACTCGCCGTTCTTTTGCTGAAGCGGTACTTCAGCGATTTCGAAGAAGTTGGAAAGTGCCTCGACAAATGGTTTGCCGCAAAAGAGTAGCAATTTTTCTGGTATGGTATTCATAAATTACCAAAAGTATGGGCGAAATGTATAGAAGTTCGGATTGAAAAAATCCCCAGAAAATTACGTATTTTTTTACCGACAAAAAAAAGGAAAAACTTATGCTTAATCCTAGTATATGCACAAGAAGGATTGAGCTTCCGCCGTTTATGGAAACTCTCATCAGAGGTTGGACGGACACACGAGTAAATCGATAATAACATTAAACGCAAGGAGAAACATTCCATACTTTTTGGAACCCGCAGCAAAGTAATGACCATAAATAGAATTCTAAGGAGCAGCTTAGGATACAAACTGGGGGAATCCAGGACGTCTTGAACGACGAGGTAGGATTAATTTTAAACATTCTTCAAACGTGTTATAGTTTTGTTTCGAAGGAAGTTAATCTTAAATGACTGAATTATGGAGGATTAAAATAAAGCATTTTATAGGCTTTTGTGAATTCCAGCTTAATTCATTGTGATATCCCGTCGCAGAGTAGGTTTTGAGTGCTTCCCATAGCGGATGGAAAGCTTTCAGTGGTTTGATTCGAACGCAAGCGTCAAAACGAGTGGCACCATCGCTCGTCCTTCGACACGCTTATGGCGAGACTCTCATCTCAGTCAGAACACTTTCAAAAACTACGGTCGGAACTTTACTCTTAAAGAAAATCAGTAGCTAGATGTTACAACATCCAAACCTAAAACACTGTTTCGTGTCCCTTCTGGCATACTTTATAGAAAAAATTCTCAAGTTGTTAACTCAACAAATGTTATTAATTAAACTTCCTGCAGTCATTGTTGAAGCTTTTCTGACACTATAACTCTCAAGTGCATCCCAATCAAATTGAATTGCACTCGCTTATACTTGCTGAAGAAGAAAGCAAGAAATTCGCAAATCTAATTCATTGCACAATGCTGGCAATGACACCCTTGAATTTCAAATTCAAACCGAGTATTATTCTCCCTCCGTGCAAAAAACATTACACTTGAAAGAAGTACTTTTTGCTTTCCAGAATGTTTCGCTGTGTGTTGTTCACTCAGTTGGAGTGAAGATTTGGTTGGCGCGCCAACAGCGTTTTGTTCTCATTTCATATTGTTTCAGCTCCATCTTTTTTACATGCATAGCAGCAGCAAAGTATCTTCACACATCATAGCTCGTATGTATGAAAGCAGAATAAAGATACATTTAAGCATCAATTGGCTGAAAGCATCACAAATTAGTAGTACGAAGACAAACGATTTTTTTTTCTAATTAGCTTGGGAAATTGGAGTCGTGTGTTGCGGGGCAATTCATTTCACTTGTGTTCCTCGCGAGTAATCAAAAACAAAAGATTCCTTTTTCCTCTTTATATCAAAGCCCAATCTGGATTTGTCGCTCGATTTTTGAAAATTCGCGTATGTCAGGCATATATGGGAACGTATCGTATTACTTCTGATGTTATTCGTGGGCATGCATGAAGGAATGAAGGAGAACTTGAGTGACAACTTACCGGAAGGATTCGCCGAAGCGTGTCACGTTCGGGACCGAAACTTTGCGGGAGGTATCTGATTGCAATCAGAAATTAATATATGCAAGCGGGTGGAGCAAAACCACTTGAATTTCGCAGAAGTATGTCTTGACCGAGAAATGTAAATAAATTCAATATTTATTGCATCTATTAGGATTGGATGCAAACATCTTAAAAATTCCAATACGAAAATTTCAGCAACGTATTACGGTCAGCAAAGTTCCGGCAAAATTAATGTGCAGATATAAATAGCAATGAAACAATTGAATGCGAGGATAAGCTGAGATAGCATCGGCGGTAGCAATCAACATTTAATTGGCAGCTATAATTCTTCGCCAGCTGCCTCCTGGATATATTATCAGAACACATAAGATCTGTGGAATATTTTACAGCCCCGGATTAGAAGCTCGAAGATTAACTCATCTAGAGATCACATAAATTTTTTTCGCTCTCGTCCTAATTAAATTATGTATACTGTGTGACTTCGTGCACATGATAACGTCTAGCAGTGCTGTTAGTAACATATGGCAAGAATATGTTTGGATTGTAGCACGGTCGAATTCTGAATCAAGCAATTATTTAAATCACCCAAGCGCTCTATACATACCTTGTTCATTCGACTGATTCCTTCCGGACTTTTCATTTTGCCAATCCTCTTCTGAAAAGAAAATAATTACCATAAATAACAGCTGAGAGTGGTCGGCCAAAATTATGTAATAAATAAACTACCTTACAAAACACAAGCAACCCAAACAGAAAACATTCAAACAAGGATGAAGTAATGTTGTCCTTCCATTCCTTAAATGTGAATTATTCAAATTCTATTAATAAAGTACACTCGTATTACAGAATTTTTTAGCATAAACAAAACTATCCTGAACTCCGTCCGTTGGAAGGAGACGAGAAATTGGAAGGGAACTAAAATAGTTTTTTTACGCAAATGAAGGAAAAAAACCTCTATGAAAGGAATGCTTTTGAAGTTGATTTTGTTTTTGTTGTTTGAAATGTTTTGCTTCAAGAAAGCTAACTATGGTTGTATGAGTCTATCAAATGAAATCATTTTGATGCAATTTTACTTGAACAGCAAATTTTCACCAAACAATATTTATTTCAAAACTCTACGTTCAGGGCTTTATGTTTAATCTTGCTTTAACCTTTTGCATACCTTCTGGAAAGATTTCAGTCACAGAGGCTCCTTTGTTCAACGCTGTTTCAGTAATTGCAACATGATTTGAATGGAAACTTCTAGGTTAGGGAATCGAGATTTCTAGACTCAAGAATTGTCACTCTTCCTTCACTTCTCGCATCTAGGACTAAAATTACCCACATTTACCACTCAGTCGGATTGATCTGTTTAGTCAATTATTTGTCGTAATGATTTGTTCGTCTAGCTCCTTTGATACGTCAAAAATCTTAGAATACCCAAAGTAGCATAATGGTGCTTGTCAATTTTATCAGAGCTTAAGGGCTCTGTCCCGTATGTTCTTGTCAGCTATCTCTAGTAATAGTGCTCTATTTATGTTTATATTTCTTACATACCGAGGATATCCGAAGATTCTCCTAAGAGCGAGGTCCTGACACAACCTGACACAGAGCTTTTTGTTGGTTGTCGTCGTCAGACACCAAGGAATACTGCCGTAAAGTAGCGTCTGTCGTAAAATATGGTTAAAAATGTGGCCCCGTTTTTTTTTTCAAATTTAACTGTTTTGATATCATTACGGAGATTAGAGATGCAAGGATACGAGAAACTAGTCTCCGTTTTGCTTTTGTGTGTTTTATCAAAGAAAGACAGTCGTCTAGCGTTAGTCCGAGTTACTTATCCGTTGTTTTCCTTTGTTTGTGTTCATCTTGTATTGTGCAGAGTGGTGGTCTTTGATATATTCTTCGTGTGATGCAAATGTTTTAAGTTTTTTTTTGTGTTGATTTTAATCTTCCATTTGCGAAAGTATCCCACAAGTATGACGATGGACTAGTGGAGTTTTAAAGAGATGGACTTCTACATGTCTGGATGGAATGGGTGTTTTTTAGCTGCATGAGAAGTTTCCGTGGTTGTTGTCTATGGTTTGATAGTTGAGAATGTCAAACTGTGTTGACATTCCTATTCAGTAAGGTTTGACAATTCTTCATGAACCGTGTAACGCCAGTACAATACCTCCATAGTGCGGAAATTATCTTTGAAAAAAAAATCTGTTCGCTAAGATCATATGCATTTCGTCTATTTTACGGTCAACATACCCGGCCTAGTGAGAAATCAGTTTTTGTAGTTATTTATCGTTTTCGCGCTAATTTTACCCTTTTTAGATTCAAAACCATCAATAAGACAAGGAAATTTGCGCACTGAAGAGAATGTTGCTACTGTAGCTCTAAGTGTTGAAGATGATGACGGAATGTCGATTCGTCGCCGTTCTCAACTCTCGACAACGTGGAAAATTTTACGTAAGAATCTTGGCGTACGTGCCTATAAAATACAGCTCGTGCAAGACTCAAAGCCTAATGACCATCGTTAAAGCTGCATTTTTGCTGATTGGGCTAATTTGAAACTGGCCGAAGTTGAGCATTTTTACCGAAGAATTGTCTTTAGGGATGAAGCTCATTTCTGGTTAAATTGCCTTCGTCAATAAGCTCAATTGCCGAGAAAACCCTCAAGCCATTAACGAATCACCACTACATCCATTAAAATTGAATGTTTAGTGTGGTTGTTTAGAATGTAAAGAATGTTTCTTTCGAAATGAGTCGTCCCTCGTTCGGACGACTTGATGCCCGTCGATAACTTTTTACAGTGCTATGTTAAGTCATTGGTTTGTCCCGACAAGCTTGAAGCATTGGAAGCCAGAATTCAAGCCACCATTGGCATGAAATTATATACCAGATTATAATATTAATAAATTAATTTCAACAATATTTCAGTCTTGTATTATTATTTAAAGTTCTCAAGCTCTTTAAAAAACACTCTTTATAATATTTATAAGTTTCATCAACATAGAAGGATAATTTAACGTTTGTGGGTGATTGTGGAAGATCTACCGTAGAGATGTTATAAAGTATTGGCGATAGTGGCGATCCGTGTGTGACACCAGCTTCAAGTGGCCGCAGGTTGCAAATGTTTTATAGGCATAACTAGTAAAGAAAATAAAAATAAAATGCTTCCTTTCACTTTTGTGGTTCTTTTGTTTTCGAAATTGATTTTCAACCGTAATCGTTCGATCTTCTTCAGCGACTTGAGAAGACCGAACGATTACGGAAATACGACAATAAAGGAATCACAAAATTTAAAGGAAGCTATTTGTCTTCCTGCTCAGGTTGATTCATGTTCTGAAATGAAACCTTTTACAAATTAATTTTGTTTTGCAAAACGACTTCTCACAATCTTTGGAGTATTGCCTTTTCCAAATGTTAAAATAAAAGGGGGCATGTAAGGTTTTCACTTCATTTTGGTAGAACTGTAACCATTATTATTTTCCATGCTCTTGGTAACCTTCGAAGATGGAAGATAGAGTTGGTTCCGTCACTCAGTATTCGGGAATTTTCTGTAGAGTCATGTCTATGAGCATATCGTAGCCGGATGATTTGCGGGTCTTTAGGGTCTGTATAAATTGTTTCATTTCCAGAAAGTCTGATGGTCTCATGCCATCCTTCAAATGCTTGTGTTCGCAGTATTCAAGCACATTTTCTAGATATTTTCTTCTCGTTGTCAATGCCCACCTCCGAGGAGGTGTTGGTGGAAGCCTCTGCCTTCCCAATCATTTTGTTACTTATTTATTTTTATTATGCCGTTCGATCTCGTCTCGTTCTTTTGTAGGAAGTATTTGGTCTTTCTCCAGAATCGGTCTTCACCCGGATTTTATACAATACTATCCCATTGCACGTTGCCAAAAATATTGATTATATACGAATTGCGGTTGAGCCGGTTGAGTCCTTCAAATCTTGGATCTCCTTTGCTCCTATCTCATTTTCGGGCTAGATTCCTCTACCGTATCAGACTTTTAATTTGCTAAGGGAGTTCATATGGGTTCTTTTCCCTTACCGGAGTTGTGATTGTGTTGTCCTCTTTAGCCTGGATAATTTTGCTTGTAATTTTTTAGATTACTTTTTCTATGTTTCTGACCGAATCAGATGTTTACTTGAAATTTCCATTGGTCAATGCGTTTCCAGTTTGTTTTCCCTTTCGGTTTTAGAAGAAATATCAGTTTGTGATCAGATGACAGCCCATCGGGAACGCTTAACCCGTTGTTTTGATTAAAAGCGTAGGATCTCGAAATACCTAAAGCGTTGCTGCACCTTGGTCTGAATTTTTTGTTTCATTTTAGTCATCTGCTCTAGTAAGCATTGTTTCAAATGCAATAGTCGTTTTGTGGATAATTCATGTGAGAAGTCCTTAAATTAATTTCGCAAATTAGATATTTCATGTACTCAACACATTCATGCATTCAGTGCTTCTATCGCCAGAAATCAAAAATTTTTAACCGTTGCTTTCAACGATGCAAATTTCAGGTACCTTCACTTCTCTTTGTCGCAAAGAGTCTTCAAGCCACAAAGATACTTCATCGAAATTAACAGTTTGGCTTTCTGATGTTCACCCGGCAAGGGACATCAAAGATCAAGAATAAAAAAAAACGTAGAAAACTTCCGCTAGAGGAGCGGAAATGCAACAATAGCTCGTCCTCACTGAGCGGCCAAATCTGTCTGATAACATCTCTTTGATGCTCTCGAGCGCCAGAGAACACGTACCTTTTCTTTTGACATGATGTTTATATTTTCCTTATTGAAAATTGCGGAACCAGATGCGGTGAAGTGGAGAATGGCTTATAATAGAGTTTTATTACTAGAATAATTCTTTTCAATAATAATAGAAATCAACCCAGAAGTGTTGAGCAAGGTAACGAAAAAATAAATTCGTAAATAAGAGCCCTGCTCAGGACTTTTTTAAAAAGGTCGTTAGATACAGGTAGAGTTTGTTACCGCGTCGGTTCAATGAATAGCATCAATGTATATAGTATCAATGCAGTTGATATGATGCCAGGTAGGGTAATAATTGCATTAGTTTGGTCTTTTGTTGAGTTACCACGTTGAAAAGAAGACAGACGTACTGATGAACAGATGAATGTTGTATGATGTCTTGCGTGTGAATGGAAACCGCTGTAAAGGAGAAGAACTGATGTGTGAGGGAGAGTGGTTTTATGAGTTGGCAGTCGGAAGGATGGACGGGTTGGCTTCAGCTCTTGATCAGTTTAAAAAAAATTTTGTTGAATTTTTGGGACCTGAAACTGAAACTTATTTGAGGTGTTGGTGGTGGTGGTTGATACATTGTTTCAATCCCATCTATGGGGACCGTGGAATCGAGCCAACAAGGCATGTGTCCACGTTAAACACTTCGATTCATATGTGCACAGTGTCCCAGCTAACAGCAGTTTCAGATCTTTGCCCCACGGGACCACCAGCGGGGTATCTCTGATACAAACATTTCGGATATTCATCAAACCAAGCAGGATTCTGCAAGTGTCATCTTTTGTTTTATATGGAGTTCTGAAATTAAATACTCTTTTTTATACTCTTTAACACATTTGATGAAGATTAAAATGTAGATGAGATCTTGAAGTCAGAGAATGGGCCGACAATCATTCAGCCACACGACTTGTTTACTGATGTTTTGTTCTCATTAAAATTAGTGAAAGGAACGGTCGATCGACAAACCTTAGGAACAGATAAAAACATACACTTGCAATAACATTACTTTGTTATCCATAGGATAATTGCTTGAACACAGCAAAAATTGAGGTCAAAAATCCCATATTTAAATCTTTATATTAGTTTCAAAGCTTTTAGTATAATATTACGAATAATTACACGAAACCATAATGATCAAGGATTGTTTGTTTCCGACACCATTTGAAAGGATTGTTATTGCACATGCCACTATAATTACACAACACTGCGGAAATAAGCTTGCCTACCCTTCAATATTAAACCTGCTATACGTATAATCTAGTGCTATCCTTTGACGCTAAACAAAATTTGTAATATATCGTCAATCATAGCGTGCATGGGCGATATTTCGCAGTCATTTTGTTAAATATATTCTGGAAAATCAATACCACAGATTATTTCCTTAAAGACAAAATCGCATGCCAAACTCAAAGCTTGAGGTGTGATTTACTAGCAACTCAATATCAATCGATGATAGTTTATTGGCCGAAACTCACCACCAAAAGCCACACAACTTTTTATCACGAACATATCCTTTTGAGGGTAACGCTTTCATTAATTCACGAAGCAAACAAATCGTGCAAACTCACACACTAATAAATTCCACCACAATATTTTTCTCTGTCTCTATACAGATCTAACGCTTAAGTAACTGTCGAGTCCTTTAAATTCACTCGTGCATGAAACTCCACGCGAGCGTTATATTTAACCGAGCTGAGTTCACAAATAACATTTAATTTTCTCAGGACTGAAATCTAGGTTACATCGCGAACAAATCATATCAAAGACAGTTTTTTTATAATTGAACCTGCATCCATTGCAAGTCCTCTCCAAACTCAAACTCAACCTACTCAAACGAGAATTAAAGCAAAACTGACACATACGACTGACTTGATTACGCTAGGACTCATTAGTTCAATATCTACGGGACGCTGGCATGTCCTCCTTCCGTAGATGCTCCAAATCAAGCGGGACTAGAGACTAAGCGCTGAACGGCAGTACGCAAAGTTCCCGATGAAAGGGTTGAAGTTGTTTGAAAAATATCTCATTCAATTACTTGACCAGAGTGAACGTTTGATATGGATATGGACAGGTGCAAGGATCGGCAAGGCTGTGTTTAAATTACATTATGAAATAGAAAACTTCGACAATCATAGAACGTAAAGCTAAAACGCTAAATTTAGAAGAGCAGTCAATCGTGCATAAGGGTGTTTGCATTTATGGTCCATGCATGGTGAGTATACTACTTCGTCCTTCGGTTCCGTTCAGTTCAGTGTTGCGGTTTAAACTGTAGTAGCTACTAGCGTAAGTCTATGACATAGTTTCCAAACAGACCGTTCAGAAACGAACAAATTTTAATACCGGGATAAGGAAAAAGGTACTAAAAATAAATTTTTCAATTGATCAAATCTACAACCCCAACCCACCCCAGCAACCCGTTAAAATGGGAAGATTGATTGGCGAATTCATCGTTTTCAGATATATCAGGACATATTCTTGTGACATTTGAAAATGATTTTAGGAGAATTAGTAGAAAGTTCAAACTTTCAGTTAGAGAGATAGTCTGGTAAAGTTTACGTGAATATGGGTCATGTCGTTTTGACGTTTGAAGTCCATTATTTTGCCTTCTATGCCAAATACTAAAAATTTCAAATAAATGACTAAGCTCAAAAATAAAATAGGAGTCAAATGAAATCAAGTTATGCGAAGAGCGCAAGAGAAAACCAACAGTAGACGTAAGCAATTTGTCGTTTCGAATATCATGGGCAAACTGTATGAATAACATTTAAGGATGATGAAAATATACCATTTTCTCAACCATCTTCCCATTCATAAGATTGTTTCTCAACGAAGACTAATAGAGAAACATAACTCGATATTGGCCGTCATTTATGATTGTTTATTTGCTCCACAGTAGCGCTGAAAGGATTCTTTTCACTATCAGAGCACGGTCGTTTCGAACGCAATAGTCTTTGATTTTAGCAATTGAGAAATTGGTTATAATGGAATCCAAGCTAATTTGAAGACACAAACGACCCATAAACTCAGAAATCACAGGCCAAAGTAGAAGAGAAAACAAGTTGGAACTCAGAGATGCTCAGTTTTGAAACGTCTAATAGATTAATTTAGGTAAGAGTTGGGTTAGTAACCACTGTAGAATGCCTTTCGCCGTAGGTCAAAATTTGACACCAGGTACGATTTATATATTAAATTTGATTTGAACATCGATGAAAATGCAGTCCACATTTTGTAGTAGTTAGAGAAATCGTGGTCCTGGATTGAAATACTACGAAAAATACTTTGAAAATGCCAATCTAAATCAAGCGTGGTTTTCACAATGTCATCTAAGCCCTTTCATATCGTCCTACGAAGTTGTTGAATTCTAGTTTAAAGCTGACTCTTTGAATTAAACCTAATCACATATTTATTCATCACCCTCCTTGCGAGAGAGCGCAGAAGTATTTACATGCGCAGAGGCGAAGATGGAAGAGAAGAGATCACCAAGGAAGAGAAACGTCGCTCTCTCAGCGATTGGCAACAGTCCTGGGAGCAAGAAACAAGGGGAAGGTGGACTGCACGTCTGATCCCTGACCTGAGGCCATGGTTCAGTTGAGTGCATGGTGAGGCCGATTTCTACTTGACCCAGCTCTTAAGCGGGCACGGTTGTTTTCGGTCCTACCTGTACAAAATTAACAAAGTACGGTCTCCTAACTGTGTGTTTTGTGCAGGAGAGTTGGATGACGCCTGTCACACATTCTTCTCCTGCAAAAGGTGGAGCCAGCAGCGAGGGGTCCGACTCAGCGAAATCGGAGAGCTCTGTCCGGAAACTTTCGTCGGAGTAATGCTGAAAACAGTTGACAATTGGAATCACGTGGCGCAATATGCTCGGGCAGTGCTTACATTAAAAAAAGCTTTATTGGAGCGCTTGGAGGCATCGGGGATGGATGGATCTCTTTTGTAGCACTTCCTTCCTCTCTTGTCCTTCCCGTTAGAGAAGAGATGCCCATAATGCTAAGGCGCCTCTAGGCGTAGAAACACGAGGCCTAGCCCGAAGTAATGTGTCAAACGGTTCCAGGCTAGGTTCTCAGGTTGACAGGGGAGGTGTTTAGTGGGTAGTCCAAATGCATTTTGCGTCTGGGAGTCCAACACTCAGGGCGTAAACAGCCTTCACCTCCCTACCACAAAAATAAATCACATATTTATTAGACATTATTCTAGAAAAATTAGTGCCGTGAACTTCTTCCTCTTTCATGGCGTTACAGCCCGTTTTCAATCACTGACCTCCCTTAAAATTTGTCATCATTGTTCCTGATCTTTAGGCCACGTCCTCTAATTGTCACAGAAAATTTTGAAAAAATGCATTGTTTACATTGTCTTTTCCATGATTCCTTCCCTCCAGAATACGTCGTAGTATTTTCGTATAGTACATACGATTTACATAAGATTTCGCAATGCGTATGTATACCCATTTTTCTTTTGCAAGATTTGTCTGAGAACCTGCCGCTGAAAAGCGTTAATTAAATTTTCACTCTTTTCGTTTCGTTTCGCTGCGATGGCATGGACCTGATCTTTTTGTAGTTTTCAGATTCTTATTTTAGTTCATCCATGACTTCCTCTTACTTTTTTTATGGGTTACACCTGCTAATAAATTTTATTTGCAAGTAGTTTTTCAGAATCTGTGGTCATAAATCTCGTCAGGTGTTTTTAACTTTGGATTCAAGCTGTTGAGTTCTTCATTGTCATTTTTATCAGCTGGTCAACATTTTTGACGTATTCCAAAGTGGAGAAGTATTCTGAATAGAGCCTCTCGGTCAATAAAATCGAATGACTGTTTGCAACCCAAACATTTTATGTAAATCCACCTCATACTTTCAGCATTTTTCTAGGGTTTGCTCAACAGAGAAAATTAGGTCCGGTTTTGACCGCTTCGGTCGGAAGCAGCTTTGGTATTGGTCTATTGATTTTTCAGAAAACGTCCTAAGCCGATCTCCTAAATTTTTTGTCAAAATTTTGTATGCCGTGCTGAAGTCTAATTTCTGCAATTTTTGTACACCTAATTAAGGAGCTCTGCCGGAATACCATCTGCCTGAGCCTATTTCTAACTGTTTAATTACTTCAGGACCACTTTGACTTTTTATAGGTGGCGGTACAAACACTTGTTCGGTTTCAGATTGGAGTAGGAGGCTTAACTAACGTTCCATGTAGTAGTTGAAAGTTGTTGATAATCTTCTCTATCACCTAACATAACCACTTGTTGCGTCCTTGCAAAGATTCTTATGTGCTTTAAATCTTTCTTGGGGCCTCTCTGTCGTATGTGAATCGTAAGTTCTGCAGTTTCAGGACGTTCTGCAGAGTTCGCCGTTGTGGAGCTGAATTTCTTCTTTCGTCAGATTTTTATCAGGTAATCGCGCATCATTTTTAGATTCTTTTGGCTCATATCAGTGGGTTTGGACATTGATTTTAATGTCAAATCGTTGGCCGCATTATTGCATTATTAATTTTTGTAATTCCAACATCGATTGTTTATGCGGAGAAGAGAGTGGTGATTGTCACATTTTGCACCGAGAAGTTTCAACATCTCAAGGACATTGCTAATTGCTCTCTAATCGACGAGCACACGTCGAGGCTGATTAAATGTACTATCAACAGTTGCCCGAGTCCTTTTATTGCTCTGAGAGACAAGCAAATTGATGCAATAATTAAATTTTTGCTATTTGCAGAATTATTATTTATAAATCATTCGCTCACGAATGTTATGTTCCCCATGGTTTCGCGGCGTTTCATTGCCCTTCCAAACTTCGCGATAAAAACTCCTTGAATTGCTTTTAACGTCATTTGATGCTGATTAATTAAACAAAATTGAAGTTCGCTGTAGAATTTTTCTTTTTGGGTATCATCCTTATCCTCGATTTAAATTAACAAAATAAGTATTTCAGAACTTCATTCAGGAACGACCATAAAAGATCGTTTTATTTTTAGTATTTATTGTTTTGCAATCAATTTATTTCGATACAAAGTTGCTTGTGATGTCACACACTGAGTTCCACCTGTTTGTCACTTTTCAATATTTCGTACATACATAAGTCGAAAATCTGATTTCGTAAAAGTAACGTTTCCTGGATCACCAAGTGGTTAGTCTCATATTTTCAACTTTTTCAATCAAGGGATGACATGACACTTACATTGAACATGGAGCGTACATTACTGGTTCCTATGACATAGTTCATACTTCGGTTCCTAAGTATTGACAGACGTCTCGGGGGCTTAGCTTCAAGTTTTTGAAGAATTGATATTTTACGAGTATAGGTTGTTTGCCTATATCTCAAGCCACTAACTGGAGAACCAGATAGGTATAATTTATCCGTTTTAAGTTGGATTGAACCCGCTTACAGCTTTATACGTCGGTGGTTTCAATGGAGGATGCCAAATCCCGACGCAAAGCGTCCTTTTGTAGATGGTCCAAGCATTTGGTAGCAGTGCGTTCAAAGTTGTATTCCGGAAACGTAATAAAAGGTTTATTCACCAGCACTCGAATCCGCAAGGTGGCCTATACCTTGGATCCCCTTATCATTTATTTTAATAAAAAACCATAGCCCAAAAATATTTCAATTGTATAAATTTTGTAAGCACGATTTAAAGAATTCAGGTGGCATACATCTATTGGACTTATTGCAATATTTGCAGTCATTTTGAACATTGAATTCATTTTCCCTTTATAAGTGCTTCCTTGCGCAACATTTCCTAGAGGGCAAAGGGCGGCAGTAATACACATCCCAGAGAAAGACGCTGTGCAACTCCTGGCCAAGGAGAAAATTAAAGTCGGCTGGGTTGTGTGCAGGGTACATCGGAGGGTAGCCCTAACTCGATGCTACAAGTGTCGTAACTTCGGACACATCTCCTTGAACTGCAAGGGGCCAGATCGAAGCAAACTGTGCTACAAGTGTGGCACTTCCGCCGCAATCTGGGTACGTGATAGGGCTCTACCCACAGGTCGGACTTGCTCCAGCGGAAATGGCTTTGTGCTCATTGGGTGTGCCGATTTATCATTCATAAGCGCCTATTTCACGCCGAATGAGTCAACTTTATGTTTTCAGAGCAGGCTCGATGAACCTGAGGAAGCTGTCTTGAGCACGGAAGGCCGAATCCTTGTTGGCGATGACTTTAATGCCAAGGCGATAGAATGGGGAATGCGTCTTCCAGACCCGAGAGGAAAAAGAATCCAAAAATGGCGGCTAGGAGGCAACTTGTCATCATGAACGTTGGGAACACACCAACTTTTCGACGGGGAGGCTGCTTGGGAACTATTCCGGATGTGACATTCGCTTCGGAGTCCTTAGTGCCTAGGATACACAGATGGAGGGTACTGGAGGACTACTCGGCGAGCGATCATCAGTACATTGCTTTCGAAATTGGTGAGCGTGCTACTCGACACGTAGTAACCCAACCCTCTACTGTAGGTTAGAATATTTCTAAAATAGAGGTCCACACGTTCGCCGCAGTTCTTATGAGCCGTGAAATTATGACGGTAACGGGGGAAGCCTCAGCTGAAAACATGGTGAACTCCACCATGAGGCTCATCAAGAATGCGTGCGACTGCTCTATGTCCAGGCGGCCTCGACACAATATGCCTGCTGTGTACTGGTGATCGGCAGAAATCGCTGAAAAGCGGAGAGAATGTCACAAACTCCGCCGCGAATCTCAACGTTTAAGAAATTGAGACGAGTCACATTCCCGAACGCTGGCATACAGGTCGGCGAGAAAACTCCTCCGTACGTTGATTAACGAAAGCAAGGTGCGCTGCTGGCACAATCTAGTTGAGGACATCGATTGAGACCCGTGGGGGCTGGGTTACAAGCATGTCATGCGGAAATGAGGAGCTGCAAGGAGGCCCTGTGTCCTTGAAATGGAAAAAATGGATTGTTCGAGCGCTCTTCCCTATTCATCCTGTTCGTCCCGATGATTGAGATGTTGAATGTCCTGGAGAATGCCCACTTTTTAGCGCCATCAAGCTGGATGATGCGGTGAAATCATTAAAATCGAAAAAGGTCCCAGGGCCAGACGGTATACCAGCGGAAGTGATACAGCTTGCACATCAACTTTGCCCTGACAAGCGGCTCACCACTTTCAATGCCTGTTTTCAGCAGGGCGTGTTTCCGAATTGTTGGAACTAGACGAGGCT
The DNA here is from genome assembly GCA_954870665.1 of Stratiomys singularior. Classification (NCBI taxonomy): domain Eukaryota; kingdom Metazoa; phylum Arthropoda; class Insecta; order Diptera; family Stratiomyidae; genus Stratiomys; species Stratiomys singularior. The sequence continues at coordinate 65,398,282 of OX940881.1, forward strand.
CGTGTTGATCCACAAGGGGAAAGGGAACCCGGAGCAACCATCTACATATCGGCCCCCATGTGCGTTGAACGCCGATGGGAAGGTGCTCGAGAGGCTCATTAGAGAAAGACTTGGAGAGGCAATTCGAACCGTCGGGGACGTTTCTCCTGAGTAGTACGGCTTCAGAGCTGGCCGATCCACGATCGGTGCAAAAGCAGAGATAGTGAATGCGGTCCAGCAGGCAGAAGCCCACAATCACCATTCGAGACGAATAGTACTGCTCATAACACTGGATGTGAGAAATGCCTGCAATTCTGCTAGATGGACAGATATTCTTCGAGCTCTGGAATATTTCAGGATGCCGAGGTATCTGACGCGGGTATTGAAAGACTATCTCAAAAACCGAAAACTCATCTATAACACATTGGGAGGCCGGCGAAGAATTGATTTGACATCAGGGGTGGCGCAAAGTTCCATTCTGGGTCCGGACCTCTGGAATGTCTCGTACGATCAGCTTTTGAGGCTGCAGTTACCGGGGGAGTCACGCCTAGTTGGCTACGCAGATGACGTAGCAGTACTAGCCGCCGGACGTACTATCGGACAGGCGCAACTCAAACTGGGTGCGGTAATACGTCGAGTGAGCGAGTGGATGACAGACCGTGGGCTTAGCCTAGCGCTGGAAAAGACCGAGGTCGTCATCCTGACCAAGAAGCGGATCCCTCGTGTTATTCCCGTTCGGGTGGGGGAAATGATCATCGAGTCGAAAGAATCCATCAGACACCTTGGCTTGATGATTGACTCGAAGATGAATTTTTTCGAGCAGGTTCGAGCGTCAGCGGATAAGACTTCTGTGCGAGTATCGGCTCTCAGTCGCCTTATGGCCAACACGCGAGGACCAACCTCGAGCAAAAGACGTCTACTGATGAGTGCAATGGAGTCAGTGCTCTTGCATGGCTCCGGGGTTTGGGCTGACGCTCTTAGCAAAGACATGCACCGAAGGCGTCTGGCACAGGCGCAGAGGCAAGGAGCTTTTCGGATAGCGGCTGCATATCGCACTGTCTCTGAACCTGTACTTATTATAAAGAAGGGCATGATGGATCGCTTGGCGAGGGAGGGGGATCTCTGTAACGCAATTCTCTCTAATCGCAATTCCTTCCTATTCATTCATGCAGAAAGAGGGATTCCCCTTCACCTGAAGGCACCGCGAAGTGATGATTAATGAGGCCTGGTCCAAAGTAATGTGACAAACAGTTTCAGGCTAGGTTCTCGGTGTGACAGGGGAGGTGTTTAGTCGGTAGTCCGGTAGCGGGAGTCCGACACTCAGGGCGTAAATAGCCTTCACCTCCCAAACAAACAAAAAATAAGAAAAAAAACAACCAACCAACACGCTTAGCGATAGAGCTTGAACCCGAGATGTGATGTCCAGAAGACAAGCGCTATAAGTAGTGAGTTATCGGTAAAACGTCGGATTATTCGAAAAGTTTCTGAGGGAAAGTAATAAAATCGTAAATAAACCGCCGTTCTACAGTGAAGAAAATTATCGAGAGGCATAACAAACAACGAAATATGAATACTTTACCACGCTTCGCCCGTCCTCACGTTATGAAACCTAGAGTTACAAGGTGGTGCACATAGCACGAGATTTGTCCAAAGAACCCAGAAAATGCATCAACAATTCGTACAGCGTTTAATGCCAATGGATTGGACGGAAGAGTACCCAGGAAGAAATCATGCCTCTCTGTTGCTGATTGTCTTAAACCATAAACCTTCGGGGCAAAGTCATTTAGAAACTCTCTAAAGTTTTGAGATAATGTCATTTTCACTGACGAAAGTAAATTTGATTTGATGAAAAACAGAGGTTAGGTCTGGAGATCATGAAACATCAAATTCCTTCCTCAAAATCTCTTCCAAAAAATCAAAATCTTCCAAAAAATCCGTGAAACATGGCACTGATGGTTTGTGGATACATATTGGCTGCTGGGATAGAAAATTATGTTTTCATTTAGTCGACGATGAATTCGTCATTTTTCATTTGTCGACGATTTCCGAAATAATTTTAAACGTCGTGTGCACAAATCGGATCTTAAAGTTCCTTAAAACAGGATAATGATCGAAAGCATTCATCATCATCCTCAAAACATTTAAAAGACAGTTGCCTTTTCGGGGCAAGCGCTTGTGAGTGAAGCAAATATCTTTAAAGACCCTAAGAGAAGTCTATCAGTACTTATTTGAGTTCAACATTAGTGTAACCATCCTCTTTGGCAGGAACAAACAAAATTTTAATAATTTCGTTGATCTCTTTTTGTATGGAATAATTGGTATCATTGATTGAACTTCAAAATGGATCGGAAGATCTAGTCATTTGATGATTTCACATCAATCATTTTACGAAATGCTCGAGAGCTGCACGCTTTATTTCTAGCTAATTCGATTTTTGAACGAAAAGAAGATTTAACATTCACAAATAAACTCAACTTGAGAGAAATTTTTAAGACTTAGACGGCAGTCATCCCCAAAAGCGTGATTCAGAAGCATTTTAGTACTAATCAAAATCCATGGAAAATCAAGGATATCTCTGCACATGCTATGTACTCACAAACAGCCACGAAAGAAATGGAGTCGCAATTAAAAGTTTTGTCATTCCACATGGACCATTTGTCAACATTCTTTTGGTTGCTAATTCATATCATAGCAGAAGCCATTAATGTGAAGAAAATCATAGAAGCAAAAGCAGAAGAATATGAAAAAACTTGAGGAACTCAATCTAAATGTTCCATTAAAATGATTACTCCAGAATATGTCTTGTGAAAGTTCATCTTCCACACATTTTTATCGTAAATTTTCAAGTTAGTCATTAAATTTAATAATTTCACGAATAAACAGCTCCTAATTACTGATATTTATCATTTCCTTCCTCACATCCCGGAAAACAACTTGTCAAGATTCCTGTAGATCGTCGTTCATTTATTAATTATTAACATGCTGTTAATGAGACGTCGAGTTTATTAACCCCTACTAACGTTGGCATTTAATGTTACCCTGTCCAACCGTTTTCATCCTTTCTAGATGCAAACTCTTCCCTAGTCACTTAACCATTCATAGTCCTCCATCTCTTCGCCTCACCTATTCACCGCTACACTTCATCCCGCAACATATTCTACCGCATATAATAAATCGATAGCGGCAACGTGCCTTAAGTTCCAGGACCTTCTCCATCTGCAATTACCCTTCTTGTACTATGCCCATGACACATTCTAAATTGAAATTGCCATCACATGTTGGAAAGGTGAAATGAAAATGGCATCCCTAGTTCATCTTCAGCATCGTCGTACATTTTGTGTCAAGGATTGAAATGAGATAAGGACATGCTTAGACATCAGAACAAGCTTTTACCTACACACTGCTACCGTCGTCGGTTGTCTCGATTCAATAGTAAGGTAACCATTTTCCCCTTATCCATCACGTGTCATCGTCTTTTAGGACAGAAAAATATATTTTTTCGGAACTGTCGCTGATGGTGAAAAAGATCAACTTATGCTTCTTCCCTTATTTTTTATTTTTTCCATTTTATTTACAGCGCTTTCGTAACGACAACAGGAAGGACGATTTTCAAGATAAAGCTACTACATAATAAAAATGTGGTACATTTTTATGATGCTATATTGAACCTCATATGAACTTTTCTTCCGTGGTAAATTGTTCACACGTATGAATAAGATGTTTTCATTAAGATACAAATAGGACCATTTGAATTTTATATCCTTATATTTGAAATCTAAAGGAAAGCGATTTCTACAACAGCCTACCGCAAGCATTATAGGTTTATGACTTTTTTCAACTTTGCCAGATAAAACGCTTTATGAATGGAGGAAAATAGCGTATGGGGGATACATTGTACGCAAGATTGCAAATATTGCAACGTGGTGTAATTTATGCACATGATGTGAGGTTTTCCAGTAGAATGATATGTTATGTAAGTTGACGTACACCAGAATACTCTTTGCTAGAAATATTTTAAAATTTTCGAATATCCGATCTGATCTTCAGGTCTAAAGAAAATTCCTTGTAGCAAGATTTAAATCAACGAACCGAAATGCTACAAGAGTCGATATCAATTTAGCGATAAAATTTAAGGTTCAAACTGTCAAATTCCTTCATGTTAAGGTACGTGGATTCATAGGTACTGACTGATGTACTGGAAGACCCGTCGGAATTTTCCAGCCATCTACAGCTTCAACAAACCGAAGCGCGTCGTCACTCAAGAATCTGTAAGATCCGGAGGCATAGAACAATTTTTAAGGCTACTTTAACCCATTTACTTTATTCTTACCTCCCTATGCCTCCATTAACCCGCCCCTCAGCTTTACTTTAGATAAACGTCTGAGATATGGCTTGTTAAAAAAGGAAAAACTTTATGCTGATTAATGCAAAAAGTCTGAGTGCTATCCAAGATTTTTCTTGAGTGGTGACCCCGATGTGATCCCGTCGTGAAATTAAAGTTTTTTAAAAAAATATATAACCCTGAGAATTAATTTCCGGAAGTGACATCAACGAGCTTTTGAAAATTGCTTGGAAAAGAAAGCTAAATAGACGCGGTGAGTCATTTTTACACTAATTATCATTGATATTTTTTGCTGGGAGCTTGGTGAATGCAATGCAGAACAAAAAACTTGTGGTGACCAGCAACAAGAAGAGGAGGCCGGAGATTCCGATCTCCGATCATCATTTGTATACTAAATTACAATGCAATATTCATGCTGCTGGGATCCTTCTTCCACAGCTTCCACAGGTAAGATCCCAAATGCGAGGCGCTACTTGATAGATATAAGCGCAATAGGTTGTACTCAGCTTGTTTAATCAACAGTTAGTCCTCCTAGTGGTGTCAAATGTTAGGAATCGAATCAACTTCGCAGTATGAACCAGCATAATGGTAGCACTGGAGAGTTCTTTTTTACTTTCAACCTATCGGGATAACACACTTAAAACATACCATATAACATACATACTACATACATACTTGAGAACATACATACTTATATTATCGCCGTCCAATAGATAAAACAAAATTTAGCCGATGGAAGATTCTAGCTATATTGATTGTGGCGCGGGGCACAACAATCCGACCAGAGTAGTGCGATTTACCAGAGTTATTGCAACTGATCGGCTATGCAAATCATCAATTAAGGCAAAATGCGCTGAAACAATGAGATGACTTCTGATCAATTTATCTCACCGCTAGAGAAAGCTGAAAATAACATCCTGACAAAGAAGAGGGTTGAAAGAGTAATACTCTTCAGCTTCATTACAACAATCAAGCAGAAGCTATAAGTAAAAAAGCTGGACTCGCTAAACTCTGAGTTTTATAGAGCAAATTAGGGCGATGGATGATGATACCGCAGATGGGTCCCAAATAATCATAGGCTGTGGGTTAATCAGAAAATGGCTGGCACTATTGCAGAGACTGGAGATCCATCCATAACGCATAAGCATCAGCATAACGTACAGTTTACGAGTCAGCGGAGTTAAAAATATCAGAAGCGATATCCACTACATCCTTCCCAGAATCTGTCTAAAAAGATACGAGGATAATAAAGCAGCTGTCAACATCGAAAAAGACGGCACATTTTCAACTAGTTGACAACGATCTTTGGAGTATGAGTTCAAAAGGAGACGGACCAACTGATGGATTGCATGCTGGATTGATTTCTACCGGCCACAGGAAGAAATCAGCTTATTGAACTCATTTCAGCATATTGAGTTGAAACGATGGTTTTCTAGTTTATATACTATATATATACTATATATATACTATATATAACTATACTATATAGTATAGTATACTAGTTTAGATCTTCTGGTTGACAAAGGAGGCTAACACAGAGGAGGTGCTAAGTTTCTAGTCCAGTTTAATTGTGGCCCTGCGAGTCCACTTTGGATTATTTCGTCCTTAGAAACTTTCACGTTCTCAAAATATATCGGAAAAGTTGCTGCTCAAGACATTCATCATTGCATTCTATTCAAAAGACAAGTCACAGTAAAAGCGAGACGCTTAGCGCCAGAGAAACTTCTCGAAGCAAAGAGCAAATTTCAATACATGCGTTAACAAGGTGTCTGTCGATCATCGAGCTGTCGTGGCCGAATTTGAATGACATGCCGGCCAAAAGAAAACTAGCATGAAAAGACCATGTGAGAATTATAAAAGGACCTTAAAACATGGCATCTCGATAAAAAAATTAGCAATATTTCCCAAATAAACTAAGACGGCAAATATTAAAACTAGCGCGTGGGCAATCACGCCTTACCTACAACATAAAAGATAATAACAAATTGAAACAATTAGAAGATTTCTTGTATACTTTAGAGATTGTCGATTCCTGTTGAAGCTGTATTCTTGCGGTATCGCACAAGTATTCAGGACGACATTGGCGCATAATCTGCGAAGCTGGTCTACGGTACAACACTTCGTTGGCTCCTCACAAAGTTTTTCTTCAATAATAACTCGACGGCAGACTCTAAAAATTTAGTGCAAAAGCTTCTGCATCCGCCAAGACAGGACCAAAGTAATATCCACAAAAAATCCTTTTCAGTTGTTCGCATGGATTTTTAAGCATCATCCAGGGACGAAAAAGATTCAGCGAATATCAGTCAACTTTGCTTCCTATTTCAGATAACACATCAACATAAGCGCGGCTTCTCTGAAACTAGGATACTAGGAGCATATAGCCAAACTAACAACCCGACTTTAGGGGTAGGATCAATGAAGTCCACAAATGTATTTCTGACTTAATTCGAAAATTGGCACGGCTAAAATTTCTTGTATCAGAATTAGGATGTTAACTACCAACAGAATGTCGAATTTATTCAGGAGGCAGTACAAACGTAAAGTTTCCAATTATTGAACGTAAAATAGTGCTTATCTTTGAATTTGCCAGTTTAAGAATAAATCCTTAAAGTCTTATTGTTGTTGAAGTTGAAGTCTCATTTTATCTTTGGCCGATTGAACCTTGAGTCCCGATTTTTTGAGGATACAGAAAAGTTTTTTCAATTGCTTAAGGACCTTTCTTCTTCTTCTGCATTTTCCATGGAACCAAAAATGCGCTTGGTCGAAAAATATGATTTTTTTCAAGAAAATTTGAATTGGCCTTGTTCGACAAAAACTATGATCACCAGTTTTGAAATTTGGATTCGGTTGAACATTTAAGAGCTCCGAGTGAAATTATTTGACTTTTCTCAGATAAGTTTTGAATCAAAATTATCCATGTTGTCATTTGACTAAGCTCTAAGGACAGTTAAAAAATTGTTACATCGGTGTCAGAAGTGGGTGCTTTTGTGTGCAGATGATCTACTGAATAGAAAAAAAGTAAACTATACCGAAAGCCAATAAAAGATACACAACTCAAGGAAGATTAATGGAAATATGATCCTTCAACTGGAAATAATTGCCAATTTCCTGTGTTGGCGCGCACAGTTATCAAATACCAATTCTTCTAACTACAATAGATTTTATTGCCTTTGTTTTATCGAAACGTCGCAAATTCACCAAACGACTTAGTGATTAATTCTTTACTGGTCATCGTTTCAAAGGATATCCAAAACACAACACTATACGTAGTACGATCTTACGAAGAGGTACATTGTTCTAACCGTTGCAAATTCTACGAGGAGAAATGAAACAATTATTGTTCGGATGAATTTATCACTTCCATTAGGACTTTTTTAAACTGGCCCCATAACAGGATAAGATAGCATTGCGTCCATTGCATCCATTCATAACTTGGGTAAACTGCGTGATACCAATGATATCACAGAGCATGGTGAACCTGGAAAAGCTTTTGACACTGATTTTAGCCTCTTAGGACTATTATTAATACAGTACCAATCAATTTCATTGATTTAGAATTATTGTTTTTCATTTCGTTGGAGGTTTTCAGCGTCTTCCTTTGAATTTTGGATGAGGAGATAGTTTTCAATAAATCTCCTCCTTCTTGTTTTTTGAAGCAGAGAAAATACTGTTTTGCATATTTCCATAACAAAACAATAACTCAGGTTCATCTGAGACCCCATAACAATTCCCGAAGCAGTTTTCGATAACTATTCGATTCGATACGAATCAAACAAGAAAGCGAACTATAAAGAAATGTATGATGTATTCCTGACTTTTCAACTCCTGAGCAAAGATCAGCAAACCAGAAGAGACCTTTTACTTGCATATGTTTGGTTTTTGATGGCAGGTATGTGTGGGTTTCCCTGACGCAGAATACTTTTGGATAACCCACTTTTCACCTCCCCCGTTTTTCTGAGAACCTTGTTCTAGCTTAAGTCCTAGAAAAAAAAATCCCTCCATTCTCTGCGCCCTTTGACACTCCAGTGTGACTTTTCAAGGGTCAAAACTACTCGAGCATATTATGCGATTCCATTTGACAAGCGTATTATAGTTTTCCCGCCTAAAATTTCTATGAGAAGCTCCCTAATTTCATTGATGATGTCGCCACGTTTTATAATTCCTCTTGCAATTTTCGAATGTTTAGCATGCGTCATCCAGTTTCCCCGTAAAAAACATACAGTTGGCGAATTAGGATCTTCAATTAGGAATTAAGATCTAAGATCCTAAGATCTCGAATTAGGATCTCCTGCCGATAAGATCACCGGATCGGATAAAACACCTACGCCCATTCAAAAATAAAATAGAAATCAGTCTCACCATGCGCTTGATTAAGCCACGGGGTGAGGTTAGGGATCGATCGTCAGACTCCCAGCTATAAACTAGGTTGCTTGTTTTTTTGTATTGATCAATCATGTCGAATTGTATATCTGAAAAAGAGCATTTGTGACAAGCATTGCATAATAATACATTGCACATAATACAAAATGTGGCAGAACACAAAGCGATGTCGAGGCACACTCGACATAGGACGCGCCAGAACGAATAGCTATGTCGAGTCACACTGGACATAGGACACGCCAGAACGAATAGGGATATCGAGTCACACTCGACATAGGACCGCAAAGGGTTATACCGCGCATTGACCAACAAATGCCCGGAACCTCACACAGCAAAACTAGTGAGACACCATGAAATCACTTGGATGGGACATCTTCCTGCACCAGTCGTAATCCCCAGGCTTGGCGCCATCTGACTATCCTTCCTCGCATCAATGGAGCATGCGCATGCAGAGCAGCACTTCAGTGATTCGAGGGAAGCGGTTGGGACAGGTGCAGAAAAAAAGAGCGTTGCAAATTGTATACGCATATCGAACAGTCTCTGAGACGGGAGTGCTGGTCATCGCAGGGGTGGTACCCATTGCCTTCCTTGCGGGAGAGCAAAGAAATATTTACATACGCAGAAGCGAAGACAACTGAGAAGAGGTCATCAGGGAAGAAAGACAACGCTCTCCTAGCCATTGGGAATAGTCTTGGGAGCAAGACACATAGGGAAGATGGACTGCACTTCTGATGACTGGCCTGAAACCGAGGTTCAATCGAGTGTATGAAGAGACTGTAACTTGACACAGCTCTAAAGCGGGCACGGTTGTTTTCGGTCTTGCTTGCATAAGATTGACAGGTTAAGATCTCCTAATTGGGTATTTTTTACAGGAGTGGTGGATAACGCCTGTCACACATTCTTATTTTACAAAAGATAGAGTAAACAACGCGATGACCTCTTCAACGAAATTAGTGAGCTTCACCAGAAAACTATGGTCGGAGTAATGCTTTGAATGGCTTACAAATGGAATCGCGTGGCACAATATGCTCAGGCAGTGCTGATAATTAAGAAAGCCGTACTGGAACGCTGGGAGGCGTCAAAGATGAAATATCGTTTTTAACACTCCTTCGCTATCGGCTGGAGAAGGAACCCTAGTAATCTGAAGCCGCGTCTAAGCGTAGGAACACGACAACTAGCCCATAGTAATATGTCAAACGGTTCTAGGCCAGGTTTTCAGGTTGACAGGGAGCGTCTGGAAGTCCCACAGTTAGGGCGTAAACAGCCTTCACCTCCTTACAAGATATAAAACATCATCATCACAGGCCTCTCTTATTTGTTCAAAACCTTCTAAGTAATGAAAAAGCCAGTTGCATCTGGGTAAAATGCTAGAATGTGGGTACTTCTTATTACAAAAGCATGAACTAGATAGGAAGATGTATGTGATGTGGCCTAAGTGTGTTCTTTCTGCGTTTATGAAATATACGTTCCTTTCGGTATTTGTAAGCTTTCATCAATCTTCATCCTTACGCAGTGTGCGAATGTAGTTATAGAATTACACTGTAGCACTATTGTTGGTTTCGATTGGACTTGCATATTGTCTGGCACAAGGTTGTATGAATTGTTGTAGATGTAGAGCTGTTACTGATAAAAATAAGCAGCGTACAAGCCAAAGCATCCTTTCACGTCATCTGGCATTTTGCGAATCCGGGATAAGTTACTGCATCTGATCATGAGATACAGAAATATTTCGAATGATCTGACATGGAATTTTGAACGTAATTCCGCTCATCTACCGTGTAGGGAGGAAGCTTTCATTGGCTGAGATGTGGTAGCTATACTTTGAAAACTGCCATTGCAGGACGCATTGATAAATGGTTCTTCGGCAACTCATATCTTTTTTCCGCAAGATGGCGTGAACTGCATATTTCATGTAGTAGTGATTGTGTGGCTTATATTATTACATTTCCATTTCACTATTTTCAAGATTTTTGGACTATCTTCTGTCAATATTTGAGCGTCATTAGTAAACCACAAGTTGGTTTGAAATAAACTTGAAAATTTACAATCAAAGAGAGCATTATCGGCATACAGTGTCGGACAAAAGTCTACGGCAGTACCTTATATTGAGGTTCTGGTTGATTTGAAGCTTTAATCAAAAATCCATTGATGCGCATTTTTTCAGTAACGTAAACATATTTATGAAATAACAAAAACAAAAACTTTTCTTAACAAGCTTAAAGATAATTTCATAAAAACATAAAAATTGAATGGACAAAAGTCTACGGCATTCAGTGCTGGTTGGCTTACACACAAAGAATTTCCAACTAAAGGTTTCGAAGTTTTTAAAATTATTTGCTGCTTTAACACTTGGTTGGACCCCCTTTAGCATCAATTACTGCTTGCAGTCTTCGGGGCATAGAGGCGACTAAATAACCAGTTTCAGCGGATGTAATTTTCTCCCATTCTGTGATGAGCGCGTCCATTAACAAATTTTTATTTGTTATGCGCACTTTTCGAATTTTCCGCTGCAGAAGTTCCCATACGTGCTCTATTGTGTTCAAATCCGGACTTTGGGGAGGCGTCTTCAGCTGCCTGGGAGCGTAGTACAACAACCAGTTCTTGACGAAAAGTGCTGTGTGCTTCGGGTCATTATCTTGTTGGAAAATCCATCTCTCTCCAAGGCACAACTTCTCAACTGATGGCTTCAAATGTTGTTCCAACAGGTTTTTATAAATATAGCGGTCCATTGTAGTTTCAATAAAAGCCAATCTGCCGACCCCAGATGCAGCTATGGCCCCCCAAACCATAACGTTGCCTCCACCGTGCTTGGCAGTAGGAGTCAAATTTTTGATCTCTAAAGCTGTATTTTTTTTCCTCCATACTTTAACGCGACCATCACTCCCGAAAATGTTAAATTTCGACTCATCCGTTAAAAGGACTCGATTCCAAAAATCAATGTCCTTGTCAATATGAGCCTTGGCGAACGGTTTTTTACGTGGAGTTCTGCTTTGAAACCCATAAGAGTTTAATGCTCTCGCGATTGTTCTTCCATGCACATCCTTTTGCCTTACCATAGCCACTTGTTTCGCCAAATCTGGCGCACTTATTTTCGGGTTTTTAATCACTTCTCTTAAAATGTAACTAGTGTCTCTGCGCGAAAGCTTTTTCGGTCGACCAGATCGCGGCTTATTTTCAATGGAACCAGTGTTATCAAAGTTTTTGATAATGGTATACACTGAACTTCGGTTTAGTTTCAATAATTTTGCAATTTTCGAGCACCATATATTTATTTTTTTATATTGGATGACCAAATTTCGCACATCACTAGAAATTTCTTTTCGCGATGACATTTTGTAGCCCTTACGTTTCGAAACTAGCGATAAAACTATATAGAGTTGCAGCTGCACATGTGCTGAATGGCAATAAGAGCAAATAAACAAATATTGAAGAAATACCGTTCGGTTTAATTGGAAATTCTTTGCGTATAAGTTAGCCAACACTGACTGCCGTAGACTTTTGTCCATTCAATTTTTATGTTTTTATGAATTTTTCTTCAAGTTTGTTAAGAAAAGTTGTTGTTTTTGTTATTTTATGAATATATTTACATTACTGACAAAATGTGCATCAATGGATTTTTGATTAAGGCTTCCAATTAACCAGAACCTCAATATAAGGTACTGCCGTTGACTTTTGTCCGTCACTGTATGTCAGTGTCTTAATTTCGAAAGGGCAAAAATATGGTGGAAGCTCGAAAGAGATTGTGTGCAGATTATGCTGAAGACTGATTTACTGGCAGTCTCAACGTTCGTTTCTTCGCTTTCGTTCTGGAAATTTTAAGATGCACCACATACTGGTCGTCTAACCATTACTGATGACGTCAAAATAAAGGCGTTAGTCGAAACTAACCGGCGTATGACAACTTGAAGGACGATATATCGAATTCACTACTCTGAAGGATGTCCCTCCCCAATTGATTTTCGAAGTCAATATTCACCGAAATAAGATGACGCTTTGTGTGTGGTTACAAGAGGAAAGTCCGCTGTGAGCTGCTTCCAAGAAACCAGCTTTTTATTCGAATGTCTACTCAACTTTAAATTGTCGTACATCTTTCGAAATTTAACGGAGAAATCAAGAAAAACGCCCTGAACTGGTCTTTCCAAAGGCGTGATGTTCCCTCATGGTAACGGCAGACTCTAGCTCTTTCAAACCCGTCAAAAAGTAATGAAGCTCGATTGGGAACTGATGCCACTTCCACCCTATAGCCCTGCATTCGCACCATCAGGCCATTATTTGTTTTGCTCCCTAGAAAAGTATGGCTGGTAAAATTTCCGATTCCGACTTAAAAATGAGTTGGAATTCTTCGTTCCCAAAAACCAAGATTACTTCGAACGTAGTTTTTCAATTAACAAAAGATGGCAAGAAGTCATCGAACAAAATGATCAATATATCATTGATCAATGCTCTTTGTTATTTTAAATAAATGTACTTTGAAAAACGTGAAAAACCGGCTTGAATTATCGTACAACCCAAAAGATGCATCCATTTCGGTCAAGGAAAGCCATCCGGCTGAGATTCTTTTAGGCAAGACCATCGATCTATTCAGCTTAAATTATATTTAATTTTAAATATTAAAAATACAAAACAAACAGTGCTATTTACAAACGTTAGAGTTTTGTCAAAGCAAGGATGAATTTTGATTATATGAATTTGAATTGAAATTTCCTGTAAGTTTTTTATTCATATTTTCGTCAGAATCTTCTAGAGCGTTAAATTTATTGATAGACATTGTTCCTCTTAAACAAACTTGAAAGGATTTTAGCATGAAACCTCAATGTTGTTGGTTTACATTCTGCTCACTAAATTATTAACATTACAATTTTTTTTCCAATTTACTCCATAACTTTTTAATTTGATAATATTAAATAAGCAAACAATTAATCCTTTTTCAATTATTGTTTAAAATTTGCCTTTTAAATCACGAACTCGAAACTGGTCACCCGACAGTATCTAAACTAAACTTAAAATCGTTAAAATTTATCATATTTGTTCAAAAAAATTTGTTCAATACCAAAAGCATGATAAATATTTTCGGCTCCTTTTTGAAACTGAAAACGAAATTACCTAAATCATAAGACAACATCACACCACCGCTATTTTCTATGCCATTCACTCGATCCGATAATTTAATTTTATTTACTCAATACCCTTTCCGGAGATTTATAAAATGAAATATGTTCGGATCTAACCAAAAGAAAATATGATAAATCCACTCAATATTTTTATCCCTACCTCCTTCGCGTCCCTTGCGTTTCTTTTTCGAATTACTTTGATTCGATGCATTCTTGTCTTTGCTTTTCCACCGGATCAGCATCGTCGAGGCAGCAAAATTGATAATCCTCAAAAGCCTTTCAAAGCACAGTTAAGATTCAATCACAATATATACGAGTATGTATTTCCGTACAATGTCCTTATACACTATTACACTCCGCTCGAGTTTTCCATACACTATCTGCACTAAATTTCGGTCATATCAGCACGAATATTTCATTTTGTTCTAATGTAACAACATAAGGAAACCGGCAGCCCTGCTTAACGTTATGCTACGTCCCTCCTGAAAGGATTTTATAGCAAATGTACACATTGGGAGTGATTTTGTGTCTGCAATTTTTAACGCTAAGACTTTTTCACTTCGCTTCCATATCGACATTATGTCTGCTAGTTCAATTTTTTCGTCCTGACAAGATACTTCAGTTGAAAACCTCAACGTTTTTCGAAGAACGGGATTCGTTCCACTATTTCTTGGCAGAGAGCCCACATAAATTTCATCCATACGCTAAGACTTGATTGCGTCTATCGTTTATTGTCAGTGGTCCTGAATAGTTCGGACAAGGTTTGTACGAAAGTTGGAAGCAATACAAAAAGAACCTTTCCATAGAAACGCTTCAATTGTTGAGATATTTTTCCAAGTGGGATAAGCCTATCCTTTAATTGAATCTAACCGAACTCCTTCAGGTGTATCAGGATCATATGTGAGCTCGAGAACGGAAGGAATTCTACCTTTAACGCTGATATTGCGGAAGAATTAAATCAGTGGTACTTGAGAAACTTCCTCTCGGACGGATATCCTTTCGGAATGCCTTTATGGGTATATTCAAGTTGACAAACCTCTGATTTCAAATACCAAGAAATGTGGAACTAAATAACGAACCGGCAGTGGCAAACAGTTATCAACATCTATGCTGAAATTTGTCTACCCCATTCCACTCATGGGTTGGACAGATAATCAAAAGAAAACTGCCCTAGCTCCTGGTCCCAAAGAGTCTAAGCAAACAAATGAAGGATGGAATGTGCTTAGGCAGTCTTCGTCAAGACTTTTTGATGAATTGCACAGTTTGTTTGGCTTGGCTTGGTGTAGTCACTCTAAGTGACAGCCATTTTTCAAAACATCAAACACAACTACATCGTTGCAATCACATATAAAACACACACACACTAACGCTTACATGCTTTGCCACTATCTAACAACAGGCGAAATGAAACCAGGAGTTCATTAGATGAGATGGTCAAAGATACGAGAAAAAGGAGTTGATGAACTGGATTCGCTGCCGCAGAGTTATTTAGCGAACTAATGAAAACAGCTCAAGGCCTTTAAAGTCAGCTCCTTGGACAAATTCCCCATCCCTTTGAGCTTTCTGGGAAAATACTTGGGTGGATATTGCGTTGCAAAGAAGTCTACTATCCTCCAGCAATAATGGTAGTTAGCAGGCAGCTATTTTGTAAATGAATGTTTACTCTAATTTTTGCTGCTGTATACTCAAATAGAGTATCATGTTTGCTGGTAAATTTAATTTAACGTTCAACGCAACACTGCCGAAAAGATGGATCGATTTGCATATTTTTATGAATGGAAAAAAGTCGAAGCGGGAGGAACGTCCTTGAAGTTAGAGACTCTTCTGCTGGTAGAGTAAGCAATTTAGTTCTATTTTAAGCAGCGAACTGTGATTTGACTGGCTGCAATTCAACAGTTGCTCTTTTGAATATGAAAATTCCTACCAGTTGCTGATGAATTCGAGATGCCATTCAGGCATAGGAATGCTCCGCAAACTATGAGACGAACATCTACGTTCAGATTTTATATTATCCTTGATCGAAAAGAGAGATCACAGATTCAACAATCGGTGGTTGACACTCAGAAACTCTGGCGTCAAGGATTTCGAGATCGTCACCGGCATATTTTATTGATTCGAATATTTCATAAGGATACAATTAAGTGTTGGTTTTCTAAGATAGACGTTAGAGAGGTGTAAAGGTTTAAGGTGCAAGACATCAACCATTGACATTGAGACATAGGCTGATCCAATCAACTTTATTGGTTGTTGAATTGTTGGTTGGCCACGTTGGACTTCGCCTCTGGCAGCTTTCAATTTAATATATCATTGAACTTCGCTGAAAATCAATTGAGGCAATCTAGAACCATTTATAGCAAGGACGTGACTACGCCTCTTTCTTATGAGAAGAAACACACAACACAAAAACATGCGTGATAGACACACCATGAGTGCGATACTGAAACAAATAGTCCAGAACGTATGGATAATATTAGGATTCATCACTGCAGATAGGCCACTGCAAGACTACAACCACCCTACCCTACAGATTGGATCCTTAGGATCAGGAATTTCACCTTGTAGACCTTCAGAAATGAGATTAGCAGACCAGAATCAAAGAGGGAAAGATTAACTTCAGGGCGCAAAGATCATTTAAGTTCAAATAAATAAATCTAAGCTCATATAATTAATGAGTTCACCATGACAGTCACCAAAATTATCATTTATTGAAAATTTGACCTCCAATTTTAGTAAATTTTACTGCCCGCATTAAAATTTTTGGTTTGTTTGACAATTGTTGACTTTTTGAAACTGGCCCGCGTTGTTAGAGAAATAAGCAGAGGTTCGTTGTCGTTAAAGTCAGTATCAAGAGGGGAATTCCGCAGGGCTCCATTGCAGGTCCATATTTGTTCACCCTAGTTATGGATAAACCGTTAGTTCAATTTTTCAGCTATTGTCGTGTGTGAGCATATACTGATGGTTTTTTGGCTTTGCAGTTCATGGTCGTAATGATCTTGCGGTAATGAAAACTTATTATATACAGGATGTTTCTGCACAGAGCAGAATGATGATTGTTTGCCCTTCTACAGAGAAGATCGCTATCATGTTGCTTAAGGGTAGTATCAGGAATGGTTGTTCTCCTAAGCTCCTATTGGACACGGGAACATATGGATATAGGACCTCTGTGAAGTAGTTGGGAATGTGGGTAATTGTGAGACTATCTTTCTGGAAGCTCTTTTAAGTGCTGAGGAAAGACGGTCTTAACTGGCATGTCTGTGTGGTCGTTCGTCAACGTGTGAATCGGGATTTGGCAAACATGCGCTTCGAGCAATTTATGATGGTTTATTTGTTACTTGTGCAACATATGGGTCAGCTGTGTTGTTCAGAGGCATGGGTCAGGTTACTGGTCGACGTCTTGTAGGACGTGTCAAAGTGTGAATGTATTACGTTGTATTCATGTTCGTCGTACGGTTTCTACTGAAACCATGCAGACCCTTAAGGGCTCGATCTAGAGACAATACGAACAGACTAACCCTTATCGTTGCGCAGGGGTCTCCGTTGTAAGCGTGCATGAAAGGATTAGGGGATCTAGTCCTACGAGTCTCCTATGAGTTTCATTAATGAGGAACTAAATAATAGAATTTTGGAGGGAATGGTTTTTATTTAGCAAGGCAAATAGAAAGATAGTACCACGGGAAGGACAACATATGTCTTTATGCCTGATCTCAAGTCGAGCAGATTGAATCAATATTTGACTTTTGTCTTGAATCGAGCCTACTTCTGACTGGACATGGAATACATGGCTGTTTCCACATAGGTTATCGTCTATCTCTAGTTATCTTTTATGTGGGACCAAATTTTAGAATTGACGGTATGTGTTTTTTGAGTACACCACACATGATGCCCTGCGCAGTTCATGCTGTCTGGACTTCTAGGAGCTTCTGCAGATGATCGTGGTACCATGTGTTGTGAGGAATAGGTTCGATAGTTGAACTGAGCAGCGGAAGTAAACTGCTTCTTTTAAAGAGCGACTGCAAGCGTTCGCGACGGTGTAGTTTGTGCTTTTGGCAGGTCTTCTTGTTAAGTATTTGTTGCCCCTTTCTTAGGTCTAAGGTAGGATGTGGTGTTGCACACATCTAATATGGTGAAAAATCTAATATGGTTTTATAATAGGATGTGATCGAGGACAACCAATGCCTATTTTGCAGGACCTGAAGCTCCTTTCGAGTTATTCTTGGACTGCAGAATGGAGAAAAACCGAATAGATGTTTGACTTATAAGACGGAATCGGAGGGGAAGGGGTGGTTTGTACTTACAACGGGGTACTGTCATCAGCCACGAATGTTGAGAAGCCTAATTTTGCTGAAACGTGGAGGTTGTGATTTTTGAAGTTCTAAGAAGTAGATTAACATGTACTAGGTATGTGTTACCTGAGCCTGTAAAATGAGCTTCGACTTGGAACCTTGATTCAACCCCATCAATTGTGACTGTGATGTTAACCACTCAACGCAGAAATTTATGTAAAAGTTCGTCTAGTATCATTAAGTTTGGCGTAAGAGATAAAATAGTAATAACTTATAAGTATTATTAGTGTAGAGAGTGTTTATAAATGATCAATATGATTTACGATGGGCCCGAAAAGTGATTGTCCTCCTGCAAATTTTGTAAATTCACTACTTAAAATTCACACTGAAAGGTAATATATTTTATAGATGTAGACATTCAAAGATAGTCGCTAATTCACTCTAATACTCTCTCTCTCTCTTACTAATGGTTTTTAACGTGAAACGTAAACAATAAAAAAACATAAAAGGTCCGAGTTGACATTTATGCATCCAAATGAATTCGCTCACTCAAGGGTCTCAGTTAACAGAAGATAACGGTACTATCAAGGAGAATGGTAAATGTGGAAAGTATGAAACTCATCCACTAGTCTTATCCTTCCATTTGGAATTTAAGTTCTTCGCTTGTGATTGATATTATTCTACTCTTAAAAAGGAATTTCAAAGGAATTTCAAGTTCAAAAAGTTCAAGTTCCAATAGAATCGCAAAAGATACTGGATCACTACCTGATGTTTACAATTTAAGAATCCAGTCGATAAACAGCTAATGACGCTGTAATTTACGAGGGACCTAAGCCTGAGAGAAGCTGTAAGGTCACAACGAGGACCAGCATCAATGGAAATAAGTGTAAGACATCCCTGATCAGAGAAACCCTGAAAAGTGGTGAATCGGTAGGTGAAACATTATTAAAATTGTTCGCACCACTGCAAACGAAAGCAGCTCTGAACATTAAGGTAATTCCCTTTTTGCATGGCGAG
The DNA here is from genome assembly GCA_954870665.1 of Stratiomys singularior. Lineage (NCBI taxonomy): Eukaryota > Metazoa > Arthropoda > Insecta > Diptera > Stratiomyidae > Stratiomys > Stratiomys singularior. The sequence goes on from OX940881.1 coordinate 65,417,394, forward strand.
CGTTGTGAATCAGGAGAACTGTCTTCAATGTATCTTCAAATAATCTTCAAATATTTAGCTCTGCCACAGTTCGCAGTCTACCTGAACTCAAGATTCTATCTATAAGTCTAGAGAGTTTTTTCATATACAGAAATAATGTGATCAAAATTTGGTGAGCCCCATATGGTTGACATTGGTTTGGAAGTTTTTGTCTGAAGCAAAATGCTTTTGGAAATATTTTCATTTCTTATCCAGAGAATTTTGAAAACATTTAAAAAAAAAGTGGTAAATTGTAAAAAAGTGTGATCGGAAAAATTTATTTTCCTCAAAGCTTAACGATGCAGTGGATGACGAATTCATTGAAATCTTCTATTTTGGTTAAGGTATAGTTTAGGATTAAAACTACACTTCAATCCGTGCATATGGAATTGAAAGTGGAATTGAAGGGACCATTGCTCCTGAAGGCAAGCTTGAACGGACGGAAGCAAACACAAGCAAGTAGCTTGGAAGCATGGCCAACATGACAAAACAATGCACTTGAAAAACAAAACCCTACGAGACACCAAAGTCCGAAGGCTGAAACGGGCAAAAACGTTTCCCCTACATACATTAGAAAATTAAACTTAAGAATTAAGGATAGAGTAAACCGTCCTGCAGCACTTTCCAAAGTAGATTCAAGATACAAATATCGAGGAGACCAAACTATAGAACAGTACTCTAATATTTGCTGAAGTTGACTAATAAATTATCTGACTCCTACATTCAGGTTATTGATTTATCCGCGTGCAACTCTAGATGTTACAGATAGTATGAAAAGGACATGAACTACGAATTTAAACTTTCGATAGAAGGTTACTTACAAAGTGAACAACTTAAAACAAGAAGAATAGTCTGAGTGTGAAGACTATTTCACGACATAAAGCAACATTAAGTCTGACTAGATTCGATTGTCACTAATCGCCCAAGGAAACCAAGTTTTCTTAACGGTCTTGAAAATACTTTATTTCCCAAAAGACCTGACAATCATCTACATTTAAAAGGCTGGGACAGGATAAACCATAGAGAGGAGACCATTCATAAACAACAAAGAAAAAAAAAGAGGTCCACGAGTAGATCTTTGAAATACATCGTATGGATCCATGAAAAGCCCCGGAACGAATCCTTGAGAAATACCGGGATGCTGATAGAAAAAACTTCATAGTTGTACCATGGAGATATAAAGCTGTATGAATAAGAGAGAAAAAAGGAGAGGTTGCTTTTACTTTGGATAAATTACCGGGAAATGAAAAGAGATGTAACTAGAATGGCTCTTATTCAGGAGCTAGGGAAATTTTTGAGGTGAGGCTCGTATTGTGATTGGTATTGTATGATTGGTGAGTCTGCTATTGGATATAAAAAAAGAAACAGACTGAGAAGTATGGTCTCAAATACCAAGAATTAATTCAAACAGAACGGTAACGCCCACAAAAAATATTTAATTGTGATGAAACTAGTTTGGTTTGAACCGCATGCCGAACGTACGTGTATCACACATGGCGAGAAAAGTATTACTAAGCATATACCCATGAAAATACGATTGACGGTACTTTTAGGAGTTAAATATAGTGGTGATATGCAATTTAAAATCAATAATGAAGGTAAGATTCCCAACAATGTGGAGATCGAATCAGTGAGCATGGGTCACGCAGACTCGTTTCAAAGAATGGCTGTTTAAAGTTTGTGCTCCGAGACCAAGCACTACCTTGATATCAACGACTTGCCATTGAAAGCACTACTGGTATTGGGCAACGCACCAATATATCCAAAGAACTTCAAAGACGATGATTTCCCTGACTGACAGTTCAGTTTCTACCTCTAAATACGACTTCGCTGATTCAGCCGATGGATCAGGACGTTATTGCAAGTTTCAAGAAATTTTACACTCGTGCACTGTTGCGTTAACGTTTTGAAGCATGCAAATTCTCTTCAGTATGACCTGAAAAACGTTTTGGAAAGAAAAATTGGACATTGTGGAAGCTACTTGTATCATTCAAGAAGCGTAATTAGAAGTCACGTAACGTCAGTTGGTCAGTTGGAATAGGAGGTTATTGAAGGATGACATATAAGAGCTCATAATGGAAGACGAAAATGAACTGACAACAGAAGAACTCCAAAAAATCTTGAATGAAAAACACAAAGAAACACAACGAAATGTGTCTTCTTCTGAACAAGAGGAAGACGAAAGAGAAACAAAGCCGACATCTGCCATTAAAGACTTTTTCAGAAGTGCGAAAAGGGCAGAACAATTGCCTTATAATGGCACCCAAGCTTATGTCAGTAGGATTGGGGATCTTTGCAACGGCAATGCTATTAATCATTTTCCAAAAATCTTGAAATGTCAAATAAAATGCATGCGTATAAAAATATGCATGGGTAATTTTTTTAATAAACTTACTAGGAAATTATATCTTATTTTGATAAAATGAATTTTTAGGGGCTCAGAACGAATAAATTCATTCGCTTGTCGCCAGTGTAAGAGTAGAAGTGAGGAGATAATGTAGTGAGAGTCACACATAATATTGATTACTACCCCGAAGGACCCTTTAAGAAATAGCTACGCCGTTTCCCCGGCTTCAGACCCAAACGTCAATATTTTTTTACAGTTTTTAAAATATTTCAATAATGCTACTGCCATGTTACTTCGTGTAGTGCAACGAAAATATTTGATAAGGATAATCAGAAAAAGTTAAAAAAGTGATACTGGCAAAGTTACTTCCTGTTGTTGCAACTGCCTTACAGCGGTTGAATTTGTTCCTATCGTAAACTACTCGACTTTAAGCTATTTGAAGAGGCAGTAACAGGACAACTTGAAATTTTTTTTTCATTTCACATTTATGATTTTTTTGTGGTTTCTACCGTCGGAGTTGACATATATCTGGGACCCACGTGAAGTACAATGTAAAGAGCATTTTGGAACGTGCGACCGTGCGCTGAACAGAAAATTGTAATGGGTATGAACAGTCAGAGTCCTAGTTATCATGTAGGCCATTTATAAATGTTAGTAAGCAAAAGCAAATACCATTTGTACGAAGCAATTTCATACGAGAAATCACAACCAACTCTAAAAGAATTATTTAATTTTTGACAAAACGAAACAACAGAAGTTCCTTGATTTATGAAAAAAATCCTTTTTAAAATTTCCCCTTTGAAATTATCAACATTGTTCATCCAGTTTAATTAGGTACAATTATAATTCAAGGAACCAAAAAATAACTCGATAATTTATCTCTCGATGATGTACTTATGAAGACGCTCGCCTTCAGCATAGGAGGTTACTTGATCAAGTCCTAACAACGTTAACAGAACTTTCGAATAATTTTCGTACTGCCTTTAACATTTACGAGCATGAGAAGCCTGTTTTGTTTTGAAAAACTAAAAATACAAAATATATTTTTAAAAAAAACCTAAAAATGAAAGGGTCTGGTACATTTTTGAAATCTCTGGTTACAAAATTTGGTATCAAACAGCAAAACGAAAGAATATTTTTTTCAGATTTTTGTCAGATTCAGGAGATTCAAGAATCCTTTCTTCATATATACGTTACTCTATAAAGTAACAGCAAAGCAAACGATTTTCACACTATAAAACTTTGTATAGCTTGCCGATTCCAACATCAAAAATTTCAAAAGATTAAAATATTTAAGTAGAAAACGTTCAGGATTCGGCTTCTTTTTCGAATCGGTTATTTGTCCTCATTGTAAACATATGAAATATTTTCAAATCTCTTAAAAGTATCTTCAAAAAGTAAATCTACCTCAAGTCCGATATAGTATTTAAGTGATACAAAGACCAATGAAGGAGGAATGACATCGGCCACGAAAAACCAGTCGGGTCATTTTCGAAAAATACGTCAAGCTTAGAAAATAAATTTGCTTTATCCTTGATAAGGTTGGATGAAAAAGTTGAAAATGTAAATATTAAAATAATAAGTGAGAAATACTCCTGAATGTAACAAACGGTACTTCCTTAGCTTGAATATTTGTTATTCTACACTAATGTAATTTACTAGAATCCTGCAGGATGTGCAAACACATATTAATTACATCGCACACTAAATTCAACCTGGAAATATTCGTCTTTGACCCTTTACTACTGTTTAACAATATCCTACAAAAGCAAACAATATCACCATGAAATGTAGCAATCACTTAGCACAATCCCTAAAACTCATTCATTACACTTTACGAAAACACCGATATACTCTCAGCACAAAGGTCTAGCCTTTTGTGAAGATAACTCAATGAAAGCGAAACAATACGTTGATGTCCTTACAAGAGTCTATCACCTATTCAGCTGATCACAAAAGACCGTCGTCTTCAAGAAAGACACAGCAGCCAAACGTCATGCTGTCGATGGGCAGGTACAAAATCCCGTGAAACAACAACAAATACCCCATCGTCACCCCACCCTCCATTCTGACGTGCCGATCTAAATCTTCAGTATCTTTGAAACGAGGATGCCGCAATGCTTCGGCTCGTGACCGTATACCAACACCACATCAAACAATTCTGACACTCTCCACGCCCCTCTATGAGACAATCTATTTTCAACTCAGAGTGAATTTGTTTGCGTATTTGTTTTCCGACATCCTTATCATCCTTCCCGACATCAATTTGCGTCTCCGTCAGCATCGCATCTCCTAAATGCATCAAACAGTGTCGAATCGATATTTGACTAAAAGTCAATTCGTGCATACATGAACTACATGCTTCGAGTTCGACATGTCTCAGCCAAACACTGCAAGGATGTGATTGATAGACGGAAAGGCGGCAATGGGAATGGGAACTCAATCAGCCTGAACTATTGCTGCAGACAGGAAAAGCAATCAACCGTGGAATAGTCTGAAGGTTATTGTCCGCAAGAACTCAAGTCTTCTACGTAGATCAAGCGGCTACGATGCAAGGCTCTGCCCCAGTGCAAGGGCTGTAGGTAGGTGGCAAGCAAGCAGCGACGCCCGAGTTATTAGCCAAAGATTTTTCTTCCTTTGCGTCGTTGATGGAAGCGAAATGAAATCCTTCATTCACAAGTCATGTTTTTCGTGTGGTTCGTCTTAGCAAACACTCAAAAATCTTTATATTAGCCCGACCGAGTCCAATCCTTCTAATAACGGAACTTTTTCTCGAAATTTAGGACTGCTGTGACGATTCGCACCACACCTTAAACGCACCACGAGGATTACACCAATTTTTCACACGCTTAGCAAAAAAGCAAGTTTTTGCAAATCACACCTGCGATAGTACCAACTTGTCAGGACTGCACTTTTCCACAAAAACGTTTTCTTTTTCACATTAAATTCTCAATTTTCTAAATGACAGAAATCTGCCAAGGTGGCAACCGCATTTCAAAGGTGCCCGACTCGAATTGATGCAAGTCCTCAAATCCGTTTCCGCCCAAAAGAAAATTTGCTGATTCTGTAGTGGTGTTGCGCAGTTCCTTATCCTATACAAATACACACGTCAACGAGGACTCGCTATCAAAGTGTGGACGCACGATGCTCCATTTTGGTCGATAAAGTGCATATGAGCAGGCGCCACTTTAGGCTAACTGGCTTTTTGAAAACAGTAAAAGGGTGGAATTTTTCCAGAAATTGCCACTAGTTTGTCTGTAAAGCGCTCCTTAAATTTGACGGATGCTCTCAGCAGAAACCCACCATTCCAACTGCACAACTTCTGCACTAATTTTCAAAATTCGTAGCAACCCGAAAGCCTTAGTCCTGAAGACTTCGACAAACTACTTTTACTAGTATTCTAGTAACGATAGTGACGGGGTGCAGTCTCACTAATAACAGTGATTGACAGCAAGGACTCATTGCGCAAACTCAACGATTCCTCGTTCAAAGTGTGGACGTATCATGCCGGTGATGGTCAAGTCTTCAGGTTCCGCTCCTCCGGGTTTGTTTGTTTCTCACATGTGCGTTGCGCGCGGGCGATAGGACGAAGAAAAACGTCATGATTGTTGGAATGTTAAATATTCATGCACATCGGTGACGTCAATCCTTGCAACTTTTTTCCTTCTCGTTCGACCAGCACATGACTCGTTCCAAATATCCTCTCTGAGTGGGTATGCGTGAGAACGAGGCAAACGCTATTCTACATCGCGACAAATGTAGTTGTGCATTGTACAAACAGACTAGAGCACGTTATGATGCAAGTTATTCCTGAGGAATTGACACAATGCTTGTTTCTCTATTTTTAACAGCTAATTTGCGAGCACATGTACATATTGACCTGAGCTATTTTCACTCGCATATCTACTTCGACATTATTTTATACACCAAAAACTTTGCAGGAACAAGTACAAGAGATGTTTTCTGTTAGCATAGCATTCTCGTCTGTACTGCATTTTAGCAGTTGCCTGATAGCTTTGTTGGATGGACAGTGGTTAGATATAGAACCAAGAATCTGCAGCATAAATCATTTTGTGGTTTGCGGTGTTAGTTGTCAGAGAAACTTTTGGGAACAATTTTATGCTTCGATTCAGCAATTTTTAATAGAATTGCAGACATTTTGATCAAGGCAATAATCCTTTGACAACAATTGAATTTTTTATTGATCCGAGATTTTAAAGTCATTCATTCTCACAATTCTCAAGTCATATCCTGGAAGTTTCTGACAGAATTGACCCTAGAATCCTAGACTCCAGCAATATATCTGGTTGTCGGTGGCGACATCTGTCATTGAGTCCAGCTTTGTAGCAACGAAGACACCTGAAGAATACTGAGGGAAGCAGTTATCCAAGCCAGTTAACACTAAAATTCATTTAATTTTTCATTTAAAACTCGTCCTAGCGCTTTTTGACACTAAACTACACAACTTTTTACACTTTTGCGAAATTTAGTCGAATCGAGTTTTTTGAATTTTGACGTGCGCTGGTTCGCTGATTTGCTGATGACTGGGACACCGGTGTACAGATACTAATATTAATATGAAATGAACTTCAGCCATTGCAGGAACCTGGTCGTGGGAAGACTAAAAGTTCAATCTACAGCATCAGAACAACTACGTGTGTCTTCTAATTCCGGTTAAAAACATAGCACTATATACCTTCAGCACATTATTGACCTAGTGTAATCACTGAAAAGCGAAAGAAGTATATCAGAATTAAATGAGAATTTCAGTGGGTATAGAATTTTTACGGATTCTGTCAGGAAATGCCGCTGAAAACTTATCAATAGTAAAAATTACCAACTAAGGCTGGTTGCAAAACCGTGAAGGATACGAGTACAAGTATCTTTTCAAGTCTTAAGCATTGCGGCCACGAAGCAAAAATAATTAAATATCCACTTATGAATCTCATAGAACCCGAGATTGCAGTTCTGTCGATGAAGACAATAAGGATAGCAAGATCATGTGAAATAGATATGCCAAGACCATGTAAAAATACATATAATTACAATGCATATTTTTTCCGGTTTTACTAAGAGATGGCGCCAAAAAAAAGTACGCAACGTATTAATTTGACACATACGCCATTTCGATCGTCTGACATTTAGCTACAAACACACGAGTTGCAAAAAAGCATTTGAGGCAAGCATTGTTTTTCTTGTTCAACCAAATAAAAAAGGCTGTTGAAAGTGATCATTTACTGGAAAAGACATACGGTGAACATGGTCAATGAAAAAGGACATGTGAGACATGGTTCCGACAATTCAAAAGTGGCAACATCAATGTGAAAGACGGTGAGCACTCTGGTAGACTACAAAAACGCGAAGAGGAGGAATTGCAGAAGTTTTTCGATGGTAACATAATTCGAACTCAAAGGCATTCAGCAGATGCATTAAATGTGTCGCAAGAAACGATTAGCAGAAATTTACGAGCAACGTATAAGATCAATAAACTCGGTGAATGGGTTCGGCGCGATTTGAATGGACGTCAAATGGAAAAGTCACTTCTGAAATGCTGCTTCGGCGCTAAGACAGGAAATCATTTTTGCAACGAATCGAGACGGGTAGCGAAAAACGGATTTATGTAGAAAACCCGAAGCGTGAAAGGAAAATTATGGATTGTACATGGCGAAGCCGGTCCTTTAACACCAAGGACAAATCGCTTGGGCAAAAAGACCGTACTCTGTGTCTGATGGGACCAGAGTTGTATTGTGTATCATGAACTCTTGAAGCCCGGCGAAACTGTTAATACATAACGCTATCGTCAACAAATGATAAATTCAAACCGCGAAAAGCGACCGAAATGGGCCAGAAGACATGATAAAGTGATTTTGTAACTCGATAACACGCCTTCACACAGTGAAATCGCTTGGATGGGACATCCTTCTGCTTCCACCGTACTCCCCAAACTTGGCGCCATCTGCCTATCAACTCTTCATATTTATGGACACCTGAAGAGGTGTCGTATAAAAATAGCGCTTGCCAGCGTGAAATGTTCGAGGCGAATCTTGGAAGGGATGGATTTTTTCTGATCAGCAAAAACAAGAGAAAACCCGAGTTGGAACATCTGCATTTCACCTGCAATGACTAGTCTAAGATTAGACTAAGCTGAAATGATGCTCAACGAACCTAGAAAGGGAAGGAATCTCCATTATGCTATCAATGCAGTCCGGGATATACCTTCGTGGCAGTCAGACTTGAGAGCAAAATAATCATTGTTGACCGATTTCATCTGAGCTTTCATCAAAAGTTGTCCTTGAGAAGAGTTCTTGGTGATAGGACCCGAAACTGAGTACGGTCCTATCAGCAGCTGTATCAATGTAGGGTTTTCAACTTACCAGGGGCGTTTTTAAGTCCGCGGAATGGAGTGTAAGAAGTGAGAATTAAAATACAGAATAATTTTTACGCCTAATAATTTAAGACGCCTTCAAAAAGACCCCTTATTAATTCCAAAAGTCTGACGTTATGATTTTTCCAGCTGGCTGTAACATCTTTAACTTGCTGGGTGGTGATGTATCCTTTTTGTGGCACTACATAGAGTCCTTTGTCATAATTTCTGGAGGAGTCACTTTGATCGGCCGTCCGGACCAGTCGTTTTCCTTCGAACACGACTGACTCAGGTGCAAGGACACAAAAAACTGAATTGCTCCCCTACGTCGAACCCTTTCTCCGTTTATGGAGCAGGTGACTGCAGGAGAAATACGCATCAATTTCTTTGCTATGGCTATCACTCGCGATGAGAAGTACCAAGCATTCAGATTGTGGCAATAATTCACGCTGAACGTGATGTACAGGAAATTGACTTCCTTGGTTATCAAGGATTTGTTGCTATAGTCCATTGGAAAGCATGTACAGGTGAGTGCATGCGTCACATGCATTGTTTTAATGCAGGGTAATGCCGCTACCAATTTGTGGTTTAGGTTTTTTGGGCAGCGTTACAATGTATAATGGTGCCTAGCAATCAGTCAATCTAGCAGTGTCAGAAAACGAAGGGAGATATACTATAGACTCATTATTCATTATAATACCTAATACACATGTGTAATTTAAAATAATGTCATAATACTACTAAACTAATCTCTTTTCTTTTAAATTTTATACACGAAATGCTATGGTCAAAAACGTTTGCACCACCCTGTTTTTGCCGCATAACACTTAATCCTAACTTTTCGACACTATTTATTACTTTTGTATCGTCCTAATAATGAAAAAGGAATATTCCATCGATTGGTGTCATTCAGGATGAAGGGACCTTTTTCAATCGACTCCTTTCCTTACGTCGTTTTCATTAGCAGGGGAGAATAATTTTCATTGCAAATTTTTTTCTGCATTTTTTACTAATACTTTTTCCCTCTTCTTCATAACCGCATAACCTTGATTGGTCCAAAGAAGCAACATTCATTATTTCAGCATGCAATTCGAAACTCCGAACAAAGAACTAACATAAGCGCTACATGTACAAGAATTGTTTCCATGTCTAGCTTGTCTCTGCAACTACAAAAGAAAAAGTGTAAATTATCATAGAGTCAACCAAGATCCGATTGACAGGACCATAGAAAGCATTTTCAACACTCTGAAATTGTGTTTTATTGCTTCAATGCAAAAAAACGGAATCACAATGTTTCTACGGAAAGAAGCTTCGATGATAAGGATTCATTGTAAGCACCACCTCTTATTCCACTAACAGATCATGTCTAGGAAACATGAATAATTGGTTGGGAGTTTCAGACTAGTTACAGTCTGAGGATCGAACTGCCAGCGGTAACTGCACGACGGACAGAATACCTTCCCTGACAAACCGCGAACGTACCCTGGAACTGTTTGCCGCATTACTTCGGATTAGGCCCATTTGGTCTTGCCTAGTGGCACACTTTGATTATGGGCATCCCTCTTTCAGCAGGGATGGATGGAGAGAACACCTCCCTCTGCGCCCCAAAGTCCTTCTTAATAGAAATAACCAAACGCATGTAATTTGACATGTCATTCCAATTGTCTTTAGAAGCCAACATACTTCCCGTCATATTTTCTGTAGAGAACACGTCTATTTTTTCGGAGAAATGCAAACGGATCCTGAACCATCTACCACATGCGAAGAAGCGGTGACAGGCATCAAAAAAGCAGGCAAAACAAGAAAACAAGAGACGGTAACTTCCCCATATTAGACAGGGTGGTAGGCAGCTGCTATCCCCAAGGTTGTCTTCCTTTGTACCTGACAGAACGCCCTCGTTACGAATTCTTATTTTGGGGTCGTACAAGCCACTGATTCCATCACACTCATCAACAATGGTTTTTTATTTGAGATTGGTCTCCCAGTTTTGCCCATAAGGCGACTGAGAGCCAAAATTCCCGCTGCTGCCTTATCCTCTGACGCACAACTTGATCAAAGAAGCACATCTTCGATTCAATCATCAAAGTCATTGTATTTTATTGAGTCCTTCGATGATCGTTTTTTCATTTCGTGAATAACACGAGGTATCTGCTTCTTGGTCAATATGACGAGATCAGTTTTTCTTTTATCATACCAAGCTGGAGTTGCACCTGCTCGATGGTACCTCCGGCTACTTAAGTTGCTATAACACCAGCATAGCAGATCAAGCGAATTTTCTCCAGTAATTGCAACCTTAATAGCTGGTCACACAAAATATTCCATAAAGCATGTCCAAGAATTAAGAATGGAACCTTGAGCGTCCACTCATATCTCATCCTTTCTTCGCCAATCCCCCGATATGCCATAATCGAGCTCCGATTCTTCAGGTAGTCCCTGATTATCCGCAAGATGCCACAGATACTTTGTCTAGTCCATTGTACTGAGAATATTGAACCTTCTAGTGTTATTTACAGCATTATTCTCTTCGAATGGTGATTGTAGGCTTCCGACCCCTGTTCCGCGTTCACCACTTCTGCTATTACACCGACCGTGGATCATGTAGTCATATCATTTGCCGTAATAGACTCTCACCAGATCCGATGACTTCCCCGAACCTCTCTCTGATGAGTTTGCCGAGCGTTTTCCCAGGAATATTCAGCATACATAGGGGGGCCAATATGCAGATGGTTACTCTGGATGCCCTTTCCCTTGCTGATCACCAGAACGCTCGCCTCTTCCCAGCATTTTGGGAACATATCTTCCTGCATGGTGGCGTTACTGAGCAACATGTCAGGGCAAAGTAGATATGCAAGCTGAACCACTTCCGTTGAGATGTCGTTTGGTCCCTTGCCCTTTTTCATTTAAAAAGCGGGTTTAAAAAGCGGGAACACACCAGAACAGGACATTCTTCTCCAGCTCAAGCAGAAAAGGTGCCCGTGAGGCTTCGAGCTTCGGCATGACAAGCGCAACGCAAGCCCCATGGGTCCCTGTTCATATCCTAAACGAAGTGAACGTCACGTCCGGGATGGTACCCAAGCAGCCTCTCTGGCGAAAGGTTGGCTTGACCAATTCCGTCCCAGCTGCCTTTTGTAGAGTTAGTTTTCCGGTAAGTATACCCGATTCAATCGCATTTGCGTTGATGTCACCGCCAACAAGGATTCGCCCTTTCGTGCTCGTGACAGCGTCCTCCAGTTCATCGAGCTTGCTCTTAAAGGCTGAAATCGTCCCATTTAGCGTGAGGTAGAAGCTGATAAATGTCATTTCGCACTCCTGATCAGCACAAGGGGACATATCTATATCAAGCGCCTTATCGAGCGTGTTCCAAGATCTGTCACAGTACCATCCAGCCTCCTCCCTTTTGTGCTGTTGTTGATATATCAGTAGAAGGTCGGATTGTTTTCCCTCGCAACCCTCGAGTAAGTTCTGTGTGATCGAACTACCATGTTGGTTGATTTGCAGGACTAGAATCATGTTTTAGCTTTTCTCTTGCTAACTGCCCTTTTGAACTCCTGCCCCCTTCCGCATCCTGGGATATGTGCCAGGTTTTCAGGCTTTGCACCAAATGCAGCTATGTTTGTTTGTGCGCTTGTGCAATAGTGCCATACTTTGGCACAGGTTGCCATACCTATAGAACATTAATGCCCACATTTTAGAAAAAACTCTGTTTCTGCTTTTGGCTGGGCTGACTTCTATTATTTTGGTGGATATTTAAATTCTAATGTCACTTACCTTTAAAAGAAAATTTAAAATCGTGAGGAAGAAATCACATACCGAAGAAGGCACACCAACGAAACGCTTCTGTGTACGATAACAAGATACAGATGGGGAAGAACGTAATTTCATTCGTAGGACAAAAAAACACTATTCCGTCCCTGTCGAACAGAAACGTGAATATACCGCAAAAATTTAAATCGGGGTTCGGAATTCAGCTGTCGCTTTCTTGCATGGTTGGCAGACGTGTAATTTGATGACTCGTTGGATTTTCGGCATCAACCCTCAAAGTTGACACAGGGAAGTATAGATCGATGTATTGATCATGAATTTCGACGTTCATGGGTTTCTTATCTGATATGATTATTGTTTAATATTTGACAATGAAAGATTTGTCAAACATCTATTCTATGCATCTGTCTCAATCCGAACCTGCTGTTGAAATCAGTCTTAATTTTTTAAATTATTTACAATCTAGAGGTGTTTGATGTGGAATTCGTAGTCCTATTGACATAGTTAGCCAGCGTTCTGACTGCAGTAAGATTCGAGCAGTCTGACTAACCCGTACTCAGGATGCTCAGTAACCTGTAACTTTCTTTACCTACCTAATCAATTTTTAACTTGTAGCTTGTCAATTTAAAAAAAAGTTTAAAAAAAAAAAAATAATAAAATAAAATAAAAATAATTACATAATTTAAAAAAAAAACCTAAGTGATCGTTCTAACGAAGAAGAGAATCCCCAGAGTACGGCCTATCAGTATAGGGGACGAGCTGGTCGAATCGAAATCAGCAGTAAAGTACCTGGGAGTCCTGATAGACTCGAAGATGACTTTTTCCCAACAAATCAGGGCAGCAGCTGACAAAGCTGCAGCGCGTGTGACGGCACTCACCCGATTAATGGCCAACATAAGGGGGCCCACCACATCAAGGAGACGACTCTTAATGCGCGTTGTGCAGTCGCTTCTACTCTACGGATCAGAACTGCGGGGCGACGCTCTCAGCAAGGAATTACACCGGAAGCGGTTGGCACAGGTGCAGAGACGAGGAGCATTGCGAATCGCATGCGCATACCGAACGTTCTCCGGAGCGGCAGTGCTGGTAATCGCAGGGGTGATACCCATCACCCTCCTTGCGGGAAAGCGCAGAAATATTTACCTTAGCAGAGGCGAAGATCGAAGAGAAGAGAGACGTCGCTCTCTCAGCGATTGGCAACAGTCCTGGGAGCAAGAAACAAGGGGAAGGTGGACTGCACGTCTGATCCCTGACCTGAGACCGTGGCTCAATCGAGCACATGGTGAAACTGATTTCCACTTTAGCCACCTCTTAAGCGGACATAGATGTTTTCAGGCTTACCTACACAAGATTGACAAGTTACGGTCTGCTAAATGTGTGTTTTGTGCAGGAAATGACACATTCATCTCCTGCACAAAAGGAGATGACGCCCGTCGCACTTTCTTCTCCTGCAAAAAATGGAGTCAGCTCCGGAAATTATGTTCCATGAAAAACTGAAAACGGTTGACAAATTGAATCAAGTATGCAGAATGTCCTCGAGCAGTACTGACACAAAAAAAACAATACTGGAGCGTTGGGAGGCGTCGGGGACGGGGGGATTTTACACTTACACTTCCTGCCTGTCTTTTCCTTAAAGCTGGAGAAGGGATTCGCGTAATGTGAAGGCGTTTCTAGGAAGACGAGGCCTAGCCCGAAGTAATGTGTCAAACGGTTCCAGGCTAGGTTCCCAGGTTGACACCTCAGAGAGGTGTTAAGTGGGTAGTCCAGAAGCTTTGCGCGTCTACGAACCCTACACGCAGGGCGTTAACAGCCAGGAAAAAAAGGCATTGGCGGGGACAGCCTCCCAGCATTTTCTCTGGCTTTGAATGCGTTCATACTGGCGTGCGCGAAACCTTATAACAATCGAAAACTACGAAGTGTTCTTGGATTGGCGACCTATAATCGCAGGAGCGTCAAAGACTTTGCTAAAATAGCCAAGGACCTCCCCCAGCGCACAGAGAAGAATCTGGCAAGTGTCAAACAGCCTTCGAGATTTTGAAAAAGATGCGCTGTGAATCACTGGTGCTAGCATAACTCAAACTAGACAAGAACTCTTGGCTTTAGGTGAAGCAATAAAGCAGTTCTTCATCATGCATCTTGCATGATCTTCATCACCAGATCATGCTTCGCTGAAATGGCTGCTTCACTTCGAAAACCTGGAAGGGCAAGTTGCTAGGTAGATCGAAAGACTGCAGTCCTATGACTACGTAATCGTCCCCGGGAATGCCGACAGTTTATTCCTTCCCACCAGTTCCGTTAATTGCAAACATTTTATCTATCATTTATCTATCTGTATCTTTAAATTATATGCTCTTAACTTATCAGAAACTGTTTTAATACTCGCTACATGTTCCTCTATTGTTGTGCTGAATATTAAGACATCGTCCAAGTACACTCCCTGGGGCATTCTTTAGACCAAACGGTATCCTTACACATTCGTAGTGTCCTGAGGGTGTGGAGAAAGCGGTCTTTTTTCTATTATGATCCTTTATTAGACCCTGGTCGAATACTTTAGCAAGATCTAGGGTTTTAAAATATTGCGATCTTCCTAATTTTTCTAAAATATTTTCAATGTTTAAATGTCTGAAATTGTAACTTCATTTTAAGCTCTATAATCAATCACCATTCTCCATTTCTTCTTGCTCGAATTGTCAAGTTTCTTGGGAACAATCCACAATGATGAATTGTATGGCGAGCAACTCTCTACGATAATTCCTTGTTCCAGCATCTCTTTCACTTGCTTATTTATCTCCTCCTCATGAATTTGAGGGTACCTGTATACTTTGGAATATACGGGCCTATCCGTAGTAGTAACGATTTCGTGCTGTACCTCATGTGCATGAGTCAGCCTTTGTTCTGTCTGAAAAAATAATTTCCTATTTTTCTTAACTAAGTAACCAAGGTTTTTCTTTTCCTCCGCATTCATATCCTTTCTGACGAGTTTTGTCAAGACTTCATTGTCTGAAGAGAAATTTTCTATCGTGTTAACATCTTCACATCTAAAGGGATAAGAGTCTAGGAACCAAGTCTTTATACTATTTATTTCCAGATAACCTCTTTCTAAACTCACTACTGCTCCTAAAGGTTTTAATAAATTTTGCCCTATTAACCCATCAAACCCTTTATTTACGAAGTTGGAGCGAAGTGTAAAGAAATTATTACGAAGTGTAATAATTTCATGGGAAATTATTGTCAATCCCCTCAAAGTATTAAAGATTAAGATATTTAAGAGAGTTATAGTTAATCCCGTATCAATTAGACACTTGATCTTATCGATACCATTTGTTAATATTACTATCGGTAAATTCGATTCTTGGCTAGAAATTGAAAATTTACTTGTTTTTGGGGTACTTGCTCACAATTATCAATTTCCATGGGCTCACTTCTACTGAGCCTTGAAAATCGTGAATTATCACTGTTGAAATTTCTACGGTTCTGATGGAACTGTTGAGATTGATTCATAGAAAAAATTTTTTTAACTGGTATTGTTTTGTCTGTTCTCGTTAGAGTAACGTTTGTAGTTTCGATTTCTGTCGAATTTTGGCGTTTATATACTGTCCCGAACTTGCTGTCTGTATCTACAATCTTCTCTAATCATTCCCGTCTCTTCAAGTAAATAGAATACTTCACGTAACTTTTTAATTTTTCTACTGTACATGACACTTGTACAATTTTGATGTATTCGATTAAGGAAAGTCCTCAAAATGATAGACTCGTTGGCCTCCGGGGGAAATTCAACGGGTTTATTTATTTCGAATTCGTACTTGGCATTTAGTTTATCTAGTATATCTTTCAAAGCAAAATAATATTCACTTACTTCATTATTATTTCTCGTATTGATCGCTTGATGATAAGGGTGATGATAATGTGACATGTTCGAATATTGTCATGCGCCACTGTAGTCGTCTTAAGAGAAAATTCGTAAACAAGTTTCAATTACCAATACATCGATAATTCTCGAAGAGCGAAGCAAACAGGTCGCGCACCTGACAAAGCGAACAAAGCCTGACAATAAGTTTCACGAACTCCAAAGTTGTTGATAAGTTCTGCTTTGATTTCCTCCCAGGTAGGATTCTGTCCTGACGTTCTTATCGCTTGCAAGGCTGGTCTCTGTATCTTATTCAAGATATATCGGTTGAATACATAATTGTTCATCATTTGGTTCCCACTTAGTATTGATAGTAGATAGACTTAGTATTGAAGCTCGACTTCTCGTACAAGCGATGAGAGATCATATTTCCTTAATCCATCGAATTCCTTGATGGCTGCAGCTTCTTTTAAAAGGTCTGCTGCAGTTATAGAAAATTGCTGTTGATTTTGGCATGCAGCGCTGTTCGATTCCGGAATCCTGATCCTAATTCATCGGTGTAATATTGCCTCTTGTCACTTTTCGCTTCCACTAAACCAGTCTTCTGATGTGGTTTGTTGAGGGTATGTGACAGTTATCACGACTAATAATTACACAGCCACGATAAGTAGTCTTATCTTGACTGTTAATAGTTAACACTTTCACTGCTTTTTTTTTTCTTTTGTTCTTTTATTTTTAATTTAGCCAATCTTTGAGAGGGCCTGGCATTATGATTACGAAAATGTGGAAGAAAACTGAGAAAGACTACAAAATTTTTTTTAAATCCAACCCGGTGGCCAGTATTTTGAATAAAAGCAATTATCCCCTACAATTTTTTTTTCGAAAATAACGGGAAAAACTTATGCATACACCTGGTATTTGGACTGGCAAATATAGAAATGTTACACGTCATTGTCGTGTGTTTGGCTCATAGAGTACGAAAAGACGCGGTAAATGTGCAAGTTTTGTAATGTGCCCCTGCACAAATGAAATGTTACAAACGCTGCCATATAGTGAAGCCCAATTAGATTAGTTATTTTCTGATAGTCTTGAAAATACTTAAGAGTATTTTAATTAAGTACGAATGAAATTATTTATAATAAATAAAATTAATTAGAAACGACGAAAATCTGCAATACTTGCATGTACCCCTGTAAACACAAATATGGTTTGTGTACAAACTACTAGAATTCATTCGATGTGAGAGAAATTTCGTGTCTCGACTAGGTACTTACCTCTGCTAAGCATAATTCGCTGAATTTCTCCCGCTTCGGAACCACTTTCACTCTCGTAGAAATGTATTGGACGACGCGGCGAATGAAGTTGATATTGTTGCTGTTGCGTTTGCTGCTGATACTGTTGTTGTTGGTGTGCTTGCTGTTGATGCTGTTGTTGTTGTGGTTGCTGCTGTTGATAGTACATTTGTTGCGGACGAACCATCCCAAGTGCACTGGCCGGCCGATAAACTTGTTCGTTAACCCTCATATGCACGCCGTTATTATTTGCCGGCAAAGTAACAGAACGGGCACTCGGATAAACTCGATGTTGCGGCTGAGCTGCAGTGTTGGAGTAAATAGGACTCGGATTCAGGCGCGGCTCCATCAAAATCAGTGGCGTCGAACGCCCGTCCATTGGGACGCGTGGCTTGGGCATGATCGGCGGCCGTCCCGGGAGTAGCCCGTAAGGACTTTGAGCGAAAACTTCACTTCCGGAACGCGTTCGATAGGACACGCTGCCCGGCGAGGCGGGCTGTTGGGACACAGGCATGAACACAGAATCAGTGTCGCTTCCTTCGCGCAATTGCGTTTGGCTGACGAGTCCTGCAGCCTTTCGAATTGGACTATAGTAAACCTCTGAGGCATTCGACTGCAAACTGCCGCGCTTGTTAACGTGCGCGTATATTGGCGATGCCGAGGACACGGTCGCCAATTGACGTCCTAAGCTGTGAACCCTTTGCGGAACTTGCGGGGCCACGATTTGCGGCGTATTTCCCCGTTGGACGCTGACTGAAGCATACGAAACAGGAGACACGTCTGCTTGGGTTTTCATCTCCGGATGTTCCCCTTTTGTCGGGGTCTTGTTCATGGAACGCCTGCAGAAGTCTCGCACGCGACTCATTATTTCCTCCTTGGTAAGGGTGGCCGTCCCGGGCTTCTTGCGGAGGATAACAGGCGTGTTGTTTGCTCTCACAAAGTTCTGTTGCTGAGGCACCAGCATGTTATCGAGGACACTCTGACTGCGGTATGGTTGGGGTTCAATGGTAACCTCGGTTGTTAATGCCTGCGGTGCGCGTGAACGGATATTATCCTCAGGATGTTTGAAGCTCTGCGCGTTGTACCCTCCTCCACTGTAAGTGTTACGTTGCATCGAGCCTCTGACAAAATTCGGATTAAGAGCAACGTTTGAGGCATACATTCGCTCTCCTTCTCTGCTGATCAATACTTTGTCCTGCGCTTTACTAACTCCAATAACGGGAACAGTTTCATATATGCTTTCGGGCTGCTTCCCTGGTTGACGTTGTTGGCGCTCCGCCTGCGGCACGCTCGTCTTCAAATACAGCTCATTGTCAGTGCGCTCCTTCAACTCCCGTAGTTTATTCCATTCTGTCGTACTTACATTGAGACTGGAAGTGGACAGAGGTACGGGTTTGATGGGAACTGGCGTTACCGGTGTTATGTTCTGCTTCGCTATTGGAGTCGAAGTCATCCTAGGAGCTTCGTTCTCTTTGGAACTCCGCGGAATTGACAAGCTTTTGTTCGGTAGCGACTCGCGTCTCACTGGTCTCGAGGAATTCGGGATCGCTTTCACAGGAATTTGAGTCCTTCTGGCTATTTCTTGCCTATCTAACGAAGCAGACCTTCGGAAGTTTCGATTGTCATCTGAAGTCGTAAACAACGGTTTCCTCTCAATCAACGACTGTCTCTCAATTGTCCTGCGCAGAGCTGGAATCGGTTTTTGACTAAGCGGCTCAGGTTTTACTGGAGGCTCTTTGCTTCTATCAGGAACTTTCCCCTGAACCACTTTTACTGATATCATTTCCTTGCTTCGCTCGCGTGGACGAGCAGGAACTCTAGGCTTCGACGGCAGCACCGCGGCTCGAGGAAGCTCCGGTTGTCGAATCGAGTCGACTGAATGATTGTCCGGAAAGTCTTCGGCGTTTGTAAGGGCACTTGAAATCGAACTGGACCTATCGTCACCGCCATAGCTCTTCCGTGATTGTTCGATTTGCTTGCGCAAATCATTTCCACTGAAGTTGTTGTTCGTCGGCGCACCGTGAAAGCTTTGTCGTTCCAGCACAACGCGCTTGATACTGTTCGCAGGCTTAGACGTTTCTATTGTGTTCGAATAAACGCTTTGCGGACTTGGAACTGGATCTTTGGGGGTTGTCTTTCGTTTTGACGAGAACAAACTCGGCCGGAAAATGCGGTGCAGCACCGACGGCTTTTTCTCTTTCTTGCTATCCATGCTGGTATTTGACGTTATTATATATTCAATTGGTTCCTCTTCTTCCTTTATCGACTTGGCATTCCCGTTCAACAGTTTGTCTTTTGGAGCCAGCACCAAACCTTTCTTATTCAAATATTCTCTGAACTCATTCGAGTTCACTGTGTTTGTGAAAGATTTCTTCGTTTCGACGGGCTTCTGACCATAGTCGACTTGATCGGTAGCACTATTGTCGTGATTGTTTTCAGAAAAATTTGTAAGCGGCTCGTCGATTTCTTCTAATTCGTCATCTGAACCGATTTTCAACGATTTCACGCGATCATCAAATCGTCTTGCATTCAAAACTACTTCTTCTTGATTCAGTTGGAACGTGTCATCCAAATCAGTTCCAGTCTTCACCTTAATCTGTGACAAATCCGGATAGTTTGACTTTGAAACCCGTTTGTACTTTGGAATTTTGGTATCGGACGAGCTCAATTCTTTACTAGGAATTTTCGTCGGTTTCGTTTGGGATAACGAAGGATTGCTAGTATGATATTTACTCTTCACTTCCTTGAGCCTCTCCTGCGTCTGTTTCGACAAAATTTTCTTTCGCATTGGCTTGTTGCCTTGAATTTCCTTCAGGTCCTCAAGTGTTAGGCGTGCTATTATTGTCGGGTCATACTTAAATACTTTATCAGGATTCTTTATGTAAGTCGTTACATATTTCGATTCTCGTAGGACATCTTCAGTCGTAACGAATTCACTTTCGTTGTTCACTTTAGGTTTGCTCACTCTACGAGGTTTCGCAACAATCACTTTATCAACGCTCACCACGTCACCGTTTTTGAATGGATTCTGTTTGTCAACTATGACATCTCCTTCAATGAATTTCTTTACAAGTTTTTCATCTTCGGGATCGAATGAAACGGATTTTTTCTGTGCCCTTTTCAGGGTTGTTACACTGCCATCCGTCAATATTGATGTAGTTGTTTTGTTCTCAACT
Source organism: Stratiomys singularior (assembly GCA_954870665.1). Taxonomy (NCBI): domain Eukaryota; kingdom Metazoa; phylum Arthropoda; class Insecta; order Diptera; family Stratiomyidae; genus Stratiomys; species Stratiomys singularior. Next base: position 65,438,200 of record OX940881.1, read on the forward strand.
GACTCCTGAACTTCAGGCACTATTTTACTATCATCAAATTTTGTATCACCCTTGTCATCACAGATTTCTAGAACTCGATCATTGGGCGTTTGTTTTTCTGTTATTACCAATTTTAAATTCTCAACAATGACTTTTGCCTGATGATCGGGATTTTCTTCAGGTTTAGACATGGTACTGGACATGAATTCTGTGCTAAATCTCTCACCAAACAGCAAGCACACATTTGAAAGTTAGGAGACAACGTTGAACCTTTAGAAGTATCCTGGAAAGAACGAAACATTTTTTTTTATTTTAGTCTCTTTTGAAAATAGTGTGGCTTTTTAGACATTTTCATTCTTTTTTAAGATTATAGAAGCTTTCATAAAAATATTGAATAAATATTGTTTCGGGTTTTCAGAATTTTCCCCTGTCCACCTTCTTAGATTACCTTAACAAAACAATTTTCTTAGTATCAAAAATAAAAAAGTTTACCAAAAGCATGATCGGACAAGGTTTAAATTACACAAGACGGGATTTCCAACTGTATATTTTATACAGGATAGAAGAATGAAGGATACTACACTTATTTCTTACTTTGCATGCGAGGAATGGGATAGGAAACGCAACGATATCTTTAAAAAATTGGAGATATTTTGGGACAAAATGTGCGACTTCATCCAAGAGATTCTCAAATAGATTGACGAAAAGAAGTGTTTAGCGCATTAGGAAGAGTAGATCCTGCAGAAAAGCGTCAAAGACATCCCCGCTATGAAAAGTATCACTGCAATGAGGGACACTTTCAAATCTTGAGGAAATGGGCTGCATACTAAATTTGATAGAGCTGGTGTAGAAATAGCTTAGGGTTGGTTCTATAAATCAGAATACAAAAACAACACTGAACAATATTTATTAACGTCAACAAAATAATCGACACGAATCGAATGGCGGCTAAAAGTACAAGAAAAAGTTTTTGACAGATTGAACATAGACATTTCATATTGGAGTCGCTTTCGATCTTTGTAGTATGTTGTTTGAAGGCTGAAATGTTGCTACACTGGTGTTTCGTGGAGAGCCCTCTAGCTTTGAACTTATTACAACGGTACACTGTATATGTGTTTAGTGGGATATCATCGGATCCACCCGTAAGCCCGTAGTGATTCATGAGGACAGAGTATGGTGTCAAGGCGGCAGCGTTCGTTGACAGACCATTTTTTGAATTCATGTGGTCCAATATGTTCCCAAAAAAGATTCCACTGGAACAGAATCCGCCGAAAAGAAGGATATCAAAAACATCTTTCAACGCAACCTTTAAGTCCACGAAATTCACAAAAATCCTTTTTATACGCTACTAAAGAAGTTAAATAATGTGCTGGAAATTGTGAATATGTATCGGAAAATTGCTTTTCATTTAAAATGTAAAAATAATTGAGTTTAATCCAAACCGCTAGAAGTTTTGCACATGCCTGATACGTTCAAAGAATTGATATTGAGTGGGGGCAAAAGTGTCCGCATGAGGTTTTTTTTAAATTCGAAGGACTTTGTTACTTTGTAAATGAATTAACATAGTAAAAAAAAGCCCAAAGTTGCCCTCTCGCTATGCCAGAAAAGCACTTTTTGACGACTTCTCTTAGACAGACAGGGATAAAGAAAGCATTCTGAGCTTTGAGGGACATCATTTTTTTATGTGAGAGTAACTACCAATGAGAGTAAAGAATCTCGATCTAAGGGTCAACGAAACCATTAACCATAGATTGCGGGTTTCAATAAGGACTCTCCAGAGGATAACGACCATGACTCTGAATAATGAACCGACCAATGAATCCCAATTGACAAACTTGGACTGGCGGACACGATATGTTGACGCTATCAGAGACTGCCCGATATGCTGATACAATCTGCCGTGCTGCTTGTCTTGACACGTGAGCCACCTGTTTTCAATGCAGCTCCTTGTTGACAGCTTTGCTCTACACCCCTGCTCCGTATAGAAGACTGTACGACATTCATCAAGAATTGCCTTTTTGATGGACTTGGTCCTCAAATTTGGACATTATTCAACTAGCATCCAAGACCCCCGCTTTGGCTTTATCAGCCGTTACCCTGATTAGCTGCGAAAAAGTCAGCTTAGGATCTATCAGCGGTTGAAATACTTGAAGGATGGTTTCGACTCTCCTATTGTAGTCGTTAGCCGATCTTGGATGGCCATTAGAAGACCATTTCAGATTGCTCTAGCGCAAGGTGAACTATAGCGCAAGCAACATGAACTATCACCCAGTTTTCTATCGCTGCATTAGCCTCTTTAGCCTTAACTACTCTTGATCGCCTGCGCATCCAGAGTACCACAACAATTAATACCGATCAGTCACTCCGTTAACTCCATTGAAGTCTTAGCAGCCCGTTTCAGACGTTCCATATGTTAATAGAGAATAATGTCCTAGGCTACATCGGATGCGACTAGTACGCTATGCTGACCTTGCATCGTGTGGTAGATCAGACTGCGACCCTTCAGTTAATACCGACATCGCGAGCAGCAACTTAAGCCAAAACATCATCCGCGTAGCCGATCAAGTGCGACTCATCTCGCATCTTCACTCTCAGCAATCCATCGTATGAAACGTTCCACAAGTCCTCACTAAAGATAGATCCCTGGGCAACACCCGATGTAATCTCCAATCGCCAATCTTGCTGAGTTTCTCTAGCACTTTCCCAGCCCTCTCTACCATACATAACGGCCGGTATGCGGACGACTATTTCCCTTCCCCTTGCTAATCAGCTCAAGCCTCGCCAAAGGTAGGCGTTGTATGTAATGAGCAGCATGTCAAGTCAATGGTGATAAACCAGCTGCAAGGTCTCAGCTGGAATACCGTCTCGGCCAGCAGCATTTCGCGTTTTCAATGAAAGGACCCCTTCTAATTTAGACTCGTATAGTGGACAATCGATTGCTGTTTCACCTTGGGCAGCGTCAGCACGGACGAAGTGGGAGGTGAAAAGTGGCCGCACTATCACGTCCATCTTTTCCGCTTCATGTATGAAACGCGCCCGTAGGGCCCCAAACTTTCGCATAGCTAGCTTGACGCAAAGCACCACGAGTCCTTGTTAACATTACCCACTAGATCTTGCCAGCTGCGCGCCCTGCTGTTGTTCATCAGTTTGCGAAGGCATTTCGAGCGACTTATGTGCTTCTACTCGGCTGCATGCCTCGAGCCGATTCGGGCACGGTTCGGGCCACCTTCAAGACGAAGCCTTCGACACTCCTTTCGTTTGTCAGTAATTTCAGCCGATCACCATTCTACTGGGGGCTTGTTCTCCCGGAGTTTTCGACGAGGCATAGAAGCAGTCGTGATGATACTCATAATTGAGTTCACCACGTCTTAAGCTGCTAGCTCTTCGATCCCCGGCGAATCCTCCAGCAGCGGCACGCCACTTGCCGTGGGACAAACCTCTCAACGTCCATCTTTCCAATGTTCCAACCAATTCTATATCGCCGAGCGTGCGTACGTTTCAAGACGGTATAAAGAATTTCAAGCATAATGATTGTTGGCTGAGGAGTCCTCGCATTCTCTCCAATTGTGTCCGATACGTACAAAGGACTTCCAAGCGAATGTCATGTCTGGTATGGTTCTTTTGCAGCTCACGCGCGTAAATTTGACGTATTTCCAGTATGAAGCACAACAAGCGATTTTCTGGCCGCCATTTCTAAGCCTGATCCCAAGACATGCCCGCGATCCACTCCTGTATCAGCATCCTTGCAAAGGACACATTACACACATTTTCTTGTGTCCCGTTTCAACACATTTGTAACATAGGGAACTCCTATCGGGTCGTTTGCACCCCAATGGCGTGTGCCCGTTGCCAAGGCATCAGCCCTTCGCCCTACCCTGCAGTTGAGCTAACCAATTTTTAATTTGCCCTTATTCATCAATAGCGTCTATTTCGGGGAGGTCGATTATGGCCAATAATGGCCACACATTGTCTGTAATGGTTTTCTGGTGTCAGCCTCGCTTTGTTCGTGTCTACGCCAGGGAGCTCCTTTTTGATGGCCTTTTCTACCCCGAGCTGATCCAGTCTCGCGGTCAACGTGCCAAATTACCATCGTTGCCATCGGTTTGAGCGAGGCCACCAATGCTGTTTTGCCGAGAACCTTCCTCTTTAGAATTCAGAGAAGACACATAATTCTTCTTTACTACTTTTACTTTTAATGCTTTTACTTTTTAGTCTCTACTCCGAACTCCAAAAGCATGTTACCCGACTGGGTTTGTCGTACCGCTTTAATGGTTGCGTTGACGTCCTTGGGTCGAATTTTTTCCTTGATATTCCGCAGCACGGCTGCGCAAGATCATCGGCCATCTTCGGGTTTCACGAGCAGTGCGTACCAGCGGCGTTTTCGTTGTGGTTTTTTGCTCTTGTTACTGGTCACAAGTCTTTCTTCTGTTCCGGAGTCCGTTCGAGCCTGGTGTGTTTTGCAAGAGCTTTTTGCGACTTTCTTTGCTGCTTATGTCAGCACTATATGGAACCCCTGTTTTCGCCTATCGAGTACGTCCTCCTTTCTTTATTTATCCCGGTTCCCTTTAATTGCGCTGAGGGCCATATTTTCATTCATACCGGGCATTAATCTTATAACTACGATTGCTATATTTCTTATCATCCTTTCTTCGTCGCTTCAAAAGACGGCAATCGCATTTTGCGTTCCTTCAGCGGCTAGGGCTGCTCCAAACAATTGTAGTTCGTTTATCTGGTCACACCTTTGCCGTGGTCAACTTATCGCCATCAGAAACGCGCTTTGTTGCTTCGTTAGTCAGTGTAGAAGTATTCACGGCGACAATAATCGAGTCCTCGGCGCTCTCTGTGTTTTCCATTCCCACGCGGAAATTTGGCGCGTCCTGCAGAGTTTCTCGTCGTTCTTCTTTGGAACACTCTGGCATCCGATTTGTTTTCTTGCTGCGCCCGAGCATTGCAAGAATATCAGACTGGTTGGAACTTTTGTTTTTAATTTTCTGAATCAGGGTGTTCCAGTTTGGTTGGGTCCCCGCTCGGAGCCACTATCTCCGCCTGTGTGTTAGGCCCCTTTTTGGTCCCCCGTTTATCTTTGCATATCTTTGCAGGGAGGCCATCTGAGGGTTGGCACAAGCACTTATGGGGCAAATGCTCAGAGTCCGACCAGTGTTAATTGGGAGTCCTTCTCAACCGGAGCTACACAACCAATCTAATGGTTCAAACTTCGAACGTACTTTTAGGCCTGCAAAGGTTTTACCGAGACGGTGACGGTATGATAGTTAGATTGGAACCGTTCACACACAAGTGTCACCTTAGCGCTATCATATCGGACAGGCAGTTTTAGTGTGAAAATTAACTTAGAGTCATAACCCAATAAACTGCTCCATTTTAAGAGATGGCATGGTTTTGGTATATCACCCGAATATACGTTTGGAGTCGAGGTTTGCGGAGCGAGTCGCAAAGATAGTTCATACTTTGGTTTCTAGCAAGCTAAGTCGCTATGCTACGAACTAAGATTCCTAAGAGTCCTAGTAGGGAAACGAACTTGAACGAAATATGGACTTGAAGAAGAGTTCCAACGTTGTGCAAGCTTGTGGTCTTTTTGTCTTCTGTGGAATGTATGCACGCTGAACCGATGACACACGTACTTAAGGACTATGTTATACAGAATAATTGAAGTAATGGAGTACGGGATAATGAACTGCAGAAGATTTCAGTTGGGAAGGACGGACTGACATGAGTGTTGATCAAGTCGCCAATGTGGGTTCTAAAACGTTCAGGTAGAGGCGTATTGAGGGGAAATGGATGAAAGCTGGACCGATATACAATGATGATGATGAGAGAGCTGACTGAGAAATAGACCTGACTTAGATGTAAGAAGAGAACTGAATAATTAAATTACCTGGATGTTAACAGATGAGCAAGTGAATGAAGAAGAATTAAAATCGATGGATTGTGAATATTCTATTTATTGTGTATTGTTGCAAGACAGACAGGACAGATAGCTGAACTTATAAACTAAATGTAAGTGTCGGAGTGTTATGTAACATGTAGACTATGTGATGCAAAATGTGGTTAGTAAGTAGTTAGTTGATGGAGTGAATTCGAGACTACTACACATACTAATATCGGTTGAAGAATGTCGTTTTAAAAGCGCATTTATGTTGAATTAAGTGTTGTGGAAGTTGTTACTGACGCTAGAGGCTTGCGCTATACGCGTCTGAGTCACGCAGGAGGGCTGATAAGCCTGAGCAATGGCTTCAGCTCTTCAGTCTTTGGTAGGCTCGGTCCTCACATACCCGAGGTTTACGGAAGAGCAATAATTCCCGTGTGTCTGAAGCGAAAACGGACAGTTTTTCTCGGACTACGGAGAAACGCAACACGATCAGAGGTTTATCAGAACTACGAGTTATGAGTTATCCTAACTACGAGCTTATCCTAGCTGAAACGTGGTTGTTATGGTTTTCAAAACTTGAAAGTATGTTGATCACAACCAGTAGCATATAAGAGTCTAGATAGCTTAAACAACAAAGCTGGGACCCAAGACTGAAATTTTTTTCAGATCATGGGGGTGATGGTTGACACATTGTTTGATCCCCATCTGTAGATATCATCAAATAAGGCTTTACCGACAGATATCGACGTTAAACACTTTGACTTCATAAACGTCTGAAAACCGTGGACCGGGTTCACTGGAATTGTAAATTTAAGCCAGCAATAGAAAAGATGGTGCCAAAGGCCCTCTACTAAGGCCAAAACAATTTTCGAGCAAGGATCCTTCACGAACATTCGGAGCAGTGTGAAAGTGTTCTAAATTTTTTAAGGAAATGATACCAGGTGTCACGAGATTGATTTACCACACAGAGTCCAAGCGGAAAAGTGCGAAGTATCACCCGCTTGAAAACGAGATGCACGAGAAAATCACCCTTTAAGTTCCTCATCGACTCGTTCAACTTGAAAACGATTGTTCGCTCGGGTCGCGTGTCACGTGGTCAAACTATCGGTAGTGAATATTACTTGGAAATCCTTAAAAGGGGCAATGCAGAGTGACCCGCGTCAGGAAGGAGAACGTAGTGTCCTGGCAGCATGACAACGCCTGTGGTACTTCGTTATTGTAGATTTCTTACCACGTCTACTCCACAGCCCGTATTTAGCCCTTCGGGCTCAATATTTCAAAGGATTGAGAGGCAGCTCTAAGTCCAAAAGGTTACGACGAAGGAGACAGCTGTCAAAATCCGTGTCGTAAGTGGAAGTAGAGTGGAACGTGAGCGAAGTGGAACGATAAATTTCAACCACTTGTAGGCGCATAAGCAGGTGAAATAAGTTTGACCGGTCATTTGACCAGTTGGGGTAGGAGTTGGCGGTCAGTATTGCATTGAAAGACGATAAATTGATCTAGAAAGTCTCAACATTCTCGAACGATCTTCTGTGTACATTGTACTAAGTACATTGCACATTGTATAAATTTCAAGCTTCACATTCGCTTAACAAGTGAAAACTATATGATACATCTGTATTTACTCTAGACAATAGAACATAATCTTCACATTGACGGAGTAATTGAATGAATAGCTATTTGCTAGTTGGAATAAGTTTCCCCAGACTGTTTGAACGGCCTTTTCAAGGTTGCCCCGCCGTTGAGGTCGTGTTTGATGCTATTTTAACACACATTTTATCACAATGAACAAGAATAAATTGACTAGTTGCACTATAGCTACAAATACTCGCATCCGTCGGGATCAGCGCTTTTAATTTGAGTCTCTCGTCTAGCGCAATGCATTGTGCAACGTTCTTTAATAATCAATTCAACAGTAATTGCAATAAGTACGATCAATTAATTGTACTGTGGTATTCGCGGACTTTATTATGCATACGTGGCCTCTTATTTTTGTCGATCCTAATTAAAATGCTGCATTTTTGCTATCTAGCTCATAAAAGTTCTCATTACAACACGTCGTCGACGAAATTGCTTTCGCGCTTAAAGCCTATTAGCCCCCGCCATACAACGCAATATTGGATGTGCTAAATGCACCCTCCCTTTCATTTGTTTGCTGCAGGAAGTTTGTTTACGCGAATTCGTTGTGCTTTCCGAGAATCCAAGTACCTCCATATGGGGGACGCTGATAAAATATCGCGAATCAATGATGTTATTATGGTTAAAGGCGCAAATCCTCCGATTAGATAAGATTCATTACACACAGCTGCATATGTTTTAGCGTTTCGCTTGGGGAATATGTAAATTGCAAGTGTGATTTCACATGCAAAATCCAAATAGACAATAATCATGTACTTCCTTTTCCTAGGAATTACATACACAAACGATTCATTACAGTCTTGTATCGGTACGGTGCACGCAAAAAAGAAAGCACACTTGCAACATTTACCACTATATCCTAAACTAAGGATATAGGTCAAAATAATGTTCTAATAATTAGATACGTGAAGTGGAATCCACACTTCCACATAGAAAATAATTAGCTTACTCAAAAAAAAATAATAAATAAAAATATTTAGACTCAACCTTTTCACAAAACTGGAGGCCCATCAGCCTCTTCTTATCGACGGCGAATGTTGAAGAAAAAGTGATTCAGCATCGTCTCAACTTGACATTACATGATATTAATGTCATATCGGAAGAACAATTCAGCTTCAAAGCCAATCACTCTACTGAATTCTAGCTTTGTAAGGGTGGTCCGGCACACAGAACAGGCATAGAGGGCAGAAATTTAGCAGGGTTGGTTATATTTGACGCATCAGAAGTTGTTGTTCTAAATCTGGCATGTAGGATATTCAAAATGCATAAACTCAACCTGCTACTGTAGCTCGTCCAAATCATAGGCTTCTTCTTGGAGCACCGCACTATCGGGTCGGCAACCATCTATCAACTCTACGACACATTCAAGCTGGACTTCCTCAAGTCCTCTATAATATATACACGGCAGTAATCTCAACCTCCCGCTATAGTAAAAATGCCAAAAGTCAGAAGTTCAAAACTGCAATGGTCAGCGAACGCTATCTTGGAAAATTGAAATGATTCAAGACAACAAACTCCTCAGGCAATCACTATCGACAACGAGCTCAAAAATCGGAAAAGCTCAGTTTGAAACACAGAGTGCTTATCTACAAACAGATCAGACAACCGACTCTACGAAAGGTCCGCTTTCTACCAGACGACAAACACCAACAAAGAAGCGCGCTAATCTTTCCAGAGCCGAGGAATAAGAAGGAACATGGATTTATACAAATATGTAAAAACAGAAACAATAGAAAAATACGTAGGGGACAAGGCTCTAAAGCTTTTCGACATAGTCGACAACCACGCAAACAGTACCTTGGGGTTCTCAAGAAACTTACGGAATAAAGAAAATCCCAGATACTGATATATGCCAGGAATTGTCAAACTGTCAAATTGCGCATCCAGCAATACTAAGCAAGCTAAGGATCAGACGTTTTTTTTTAGATAATTTATATTCGTATCTATACAAAAAATACTCAAATGCTTGTCCCAAGAGTGTGTTTATTGTAGCCTAAGTTCAAGGATGTTAGAACCAAAAGTCTTCGAAGTCCAAAAAAAATCGAAGTCTATTCTGACCCGCAATACCAGGTTAAAAGAAAAATGATCGATCGTGATAATCTCACGAGAACGTCGAATCTTATAGGGGCTTCGAATTACGAGGGCAGCTCAATAAGTACCCGTGTTAGAAATGAGGACATCATTTTTCCAAAAATTGGTTTTTATTTCTCAACTTAGTCCCCTTTGATGAAGACACACTTCTCCCAACGTTCCTGCATATTATCTTTATAATAATACTAATACAAACATATTATCTTTCTCTCGAAATAGGTCATGTATTTCGAGGTATAAATAATCTTGAATTTCTCTGGACGCTTGCAACTGTTTGCAGTTAAAAGTGCCATACCACCATTTTTATGACGGAAATATTTGAAATAAAAGCGCCAACAGCAGCGAACACTTCCTTCTAGATTGTCCAAGCCAGGTCAACAAAAGACCAACATTTCTCCGGAGTGCCAACTTTACAGAATTTTATCATTTGGCAAGCACAGGGCTGCGCGTTCCGATGGGATGCCGAGAGGTGTGTTGAAGTGCTAACGGCGCGATCACCGCTGACGGAACCTACACCAGAGTGCGGAGGACCTACGGCTAAATATGTGGCCAACTCAACTATGAGAAACATTATGTCAGCCTGCAAGTCTTCTACGTCACTACGACGACCGCGGCACTCAAAGCCTCCAGTATACTGATGGTCAACTGAACTTTCCGCAAAACGAAGGGAGTGTCACAAACTAAGACGAAAGGCCCAGCGAACAAGGACCTTGGGAGAGGCAAATGTCCACTCAGCAGCTTTTTCGTCAGCTAGAAAATATCTCCGCAGACTCATCAACAACAGTTAGGTGTGTCGTTGGCAAAACCAGATCCATGGGGGTTGGGCTACTATTGTGGCTCGGCGCCCACAGGTCGCCTCCTCATACGAACCAGATAAAATGGACGAAATTGTGAGGGCTCTTTACCCTATCCACTCTACCATCGTTGACACGGTTCACTATGAAATACTGATGGAAATCCACTTTTGACGAAAATGGAATTGGAGAAAGTAGTCCTGTCTATGAAGGCAAGAAAGGCTGCAGGACCAAAAAGAAGCCCGAGTCGCCAGCTGCAAACGATCCATTGCGAATGCTAGGTACGACCGGAAAATTTTTCGGAAAACTTATAAGGGGAAGAAATGCTGACGTTTTTCGCGCTATGGGGGAACTATCTCTGCGGTATTTTGGGTAAACAGCAGGTTGGTCCACCATCGATACAATCGGAGAAATGTTGAGCGCTGTCCAATGTGCGATGCCACGTAACAGTTCCAAATGACGAATCGTTCTTTTCGATACTTTGGATGTGAGCTTGAAACCCGTTTTCAAGTAGAAGTATATGTGATGTTGATTTCGAGGGACTTTCTGAAAGACCGTAGCCTACTCTACGACTCTAGGAGCCGAAACAAGATGCTTACGTCAGGTGTCGCTCAGGCTCCTTCCTCGGCCCGGACCTGTGGAACATCTCATCTTATGGACTGCTGCAGCTTCAACTACCGGATGAGTCACGCTTGATCGGCTATGCGAACGATGTCGCGACGCTAGTGACGCTCACCGGGGAATGCGCACAGTGGAAACAAATCGAAGTGGTCATCCTGACCAAAAAAGAATCCCCAGCATAAGGCCTTATCAATGTTGGGGAAGCGTTGGTTGAATCGAAATCAGCAGTGCAATACCTGGGCGTACTAATAGTTATTCAGAACAAATCAGGGCAACAGCTAACAAGGCCCACAAAATCAAGGAGACGACTCCCAATGAGCGCTGTGCAGTCGGTTCTACTCTATGGGTCAGAAAATTGGGGCGACGTTCTCAACAAGAAGTTACACTATAAGTGGTTGGCACAGGTGCAGAGACAAAGAGCGCTAGTTCACGTCCACCTTACTGCGTGTTTTGTGTAAGAGAGGTGAATCACGTCTGTCAAACATCCTTCTCTTGCAAAAGATGGAGTAAGCAGCGCGGTGACCTCTTCAGCGCAATCGAAGAGATCTGTCCGGAAAATATGCTCGGAGAAATGTTAAAAACGGTTGACAAATGGAAACGCGCGGCACAATATGATTGGGCAGTGCTGACACTGAAAAAAGCTATACTATATAAAGCTTTGAAAGGTGTCGGTGATGGAGGGATCTCTTTTATAGCACTTCTTTCCACTCTCCTCCTTTTTCCTTTCCTTCCCGCTGGAAAAGCGATTCCCGGAATTTGAAGGCGCCTTTAGGCGTAGGAACACGAGGCCTAGCTCGATGTAATGTGTCAAACAATGCCAAGCTATGTGCTCAGGTTGACAGGGGAGCGGTTTAGTAGCTAGTCCAGAAGCATAATCCGTCTGGGACTTCCACACAAGGCGTAAACAGCCTACAGAATGTAAACAATAGCACTATAACGCAATCATGCCTGTAATTCTTTAAGGCGCCTGTTTTTAAAAATTGACGCGCTCATTTCAGGCGTCCCACGCTTCGAGATGCGCATAAAAAGCCAGAAAGGTCCTGACCAAACCTTTATATATTTCTGCTGGCACAAAACTCCGTCCGCTAGCCGAAATGCACAGCATTGAAAAATCCTTCCAGGAACGAAGGTGTAAAATTATAGCTAAGGAAAGCGCTGCAACCTATCCACAGAAGTCGTATAAATATATAATAACAATTGAAAGCTTACCTACGGCAAGACACCCACATCCACTTGGATAACTCAGAAATGCTCGTGCTTGTCCCTGAACACAGAGGTGAAAAGTGCGACGAAAGAGGGGACGAACTTGTAAAAGCTGGTTCAGCTGGTTAACATGCAGCAGTAGTGGAGGCAATTATTATCGCACCAAGAACTATGAAAAGGGAGGAAGACAAAACTCAGTGGAAGGAGATTCAGTTGGCTTGAAATAGGAGACTTCTCGACTTCTTCGATTTCTCGACAAGCGGGGTCCTTGCGCCTCAACCCAACGAAACGTGGTCCAACAACTCCTAAAGAGGAACAGAAATGGGTGAACAGCCTTAGTGGCACTATTAACAGACCATGGGTCTGGATCAACACGCCAAATTACTGGGTATCAAAACGGACGACGTATACTGTCTTCACGGAGATGTGGAAAATAGTTTGAAATATTTTCGTCTATATTGGGCGAAATCGTTTCTAATTTTCGAATTTCACTTCTGTGGTTGAGGCGAAGTCACTAAAACTAGAACATCTCCTAGGCTTCTTCAGCCTTTGCGACGGATCAGATTGAAACATCTTGCCCCGAAGCTTATGCTGGGAGACAAGGGCCTATGTTGGCTCCCACAACAGGCCTCGGAAACATTCGAAGCGATTGTCCTAGTACTGTGCTAGTACGACATGTTTCAGTTAAGCCAGCGAGCTTATTAGTGAGATATTTTAAACTAGACATATAAAGGATTAAATTTAAAAGAGGTTTATTGTAAATTTTGTTGTTTTTGCTTCCACGAGGCCAACTTAAAATGGCTGCGCTGACTAATATGAACTGCGGATTTTCTAAGTTTCATTCAAATCCTCATTATTTCAGCATGATTGTAAAGAATGGCATAATCTTAAAATTGTACTAAATTGAGCTTTGCCTAACTTCTTATCGAATGTTATGGTTCTAAGAGTTTAGTATTTTTTAAATCTTTAGTCCTAAAATTTCCATTATATGTAACCAGCGATTTTTTTCAAACTAAAATCATAATAAATCTGTAGTAAACTTTAACGCGTTGAGTCACGGAATTCAAAATACTACACATTTATCTTAATGTTTACTTGGCTGAAGAAGACGTTGATAAGATTACAGAATATTATTCGCAAACGCCACTCGAAATTCTACTACCATTTCTGTATATGTGAAAAGCAAATAGAACAGTTATCAGGAAAATCGAAGTAAATAACAACTGTTCATATATGGGTTGTGTTCGGCTATGATATAGATGTAAGCAGAAATCTAGTCATTTAGCATGTAATACGCGAAGAACATATATGTGTGAACTAATATTATGAAGACTGCAATGAGATAGGGCAGTTGAGTGTTATCAGCTGCATTTAAAACCTCAAATTTCATTGTTGCCTTATCACATTCTGGTTAAATGCCTAAATGGTGAAAATAAAAAAGTGCATTAAAGTAGAGAGGAGGGGCATGCATAAGAAGTTCGCATTTAATTGATTGACGAATTGGGTTGGGCACGTACAGATAAAAAAGGTTAATGAGAAAAGCATGTCTCAACAGTAATGAATCGATTTTTATATTGGTTTTAATTGATAGCAAAATACTTGCTAGAAGGGCAAAATAATTTTCATGCCATCAACTTTCGTTTTTCAAATGTTTGCCTTTAGGGGGGAAACTTAATTTGAGATTTCATACTTAATTTGTGATTAGTGACCATTTTGAATGTTTGGTGAAACTGCCGAGTTTATTAGCTTTTAATGTTTTACTTTCCCTTTTACGTATTAATTCTAGAAAGTGAGTGGCTTAATCCCTAGAATTGGACGGATCAAATTACAACATGCCTTCCCTCAAACCATAAATTTCTAGGATATTGAAGAGGGGATTTCGCGCAGTTTTGTTCAATAAGCCCTTATCCATTTAGGCGCAAAGGCGAATGTTATTTGGTATGGAACAATGGTAACAAATTATTATTTGTTTATTATTTATTATTATTGCCGATAGTTTATTTCATTTTCCCTTCTTCTGCTTTGCTCATTGTTCTGCTTGTTCATTGCAAAACAATGAGGATCAAAAATCAACTTTCTGGTTCTAAATGTCACCCCCAACAGTAATTTCTTCGGCATATCAATGGATGCAGTGGAGAAGCTAAATAGGACTTTCATAATTATTTACGCATTGACATCGCCAACCATTTAAACATTGAAGCGTCTACAATTTAAAATCAATCAATTCCAGTACTATCAGAAATATAATAATAACACGAAGTTGCGTGCAAACTTAAACAAAATTTGTAGCTTAATGTAAAATCGTTAAACTTCGTTGTAGATTTGACATTTACTTGACTTCGGCTGAATTTTCCGAGAGCCAAACGAACATGTCGCCGACTACTAAACTAAACTCCCACTCAGACCCAACACACGTTGAACGATTGGAGTCAGCGTGCGTAACAAATTTGATCTTAACGTCATTGTAATGCTTTAAGAGAATTTATTACAAAAATTTTTTGTATTTTGATTTTTTGACTATTTAATGTTATCTAAAATCAATCGACTAATGTATAATGTGAACTAAACCGTTTCGAGTTCAAGCGTGAACCGTGCCTTACGAACGATACATCTTCTAACGGAACTCTAAACTCTTTGGCGGTTTAAATCAGGCTGAAGACGGAGTTCTGGTGTTGGAAGGCCTCTTAACCCGTATAGATCACTATTGGATGCTTGTGCCTGAAGGCAGAGGAAGATCAAAAGACTAATCCCTTCGACAGCGCAGTAGTCGACCCAATTTCTACTTCCAATAAAACGTTGGCCTGCAGCCCGATCAAAGAGGATCGAAATAAACTGAGGAAGGACATGAGCGGAGATTCGAACGATCAAATTGCAATGCAGGAGGGGTTTCAGACAGCGCTGTCTAAAGTTGCCTAGAAAGTAGCTCAAAAAAGCGACCATAAGTTCGAAAATCGTTAAACCTCCACAGGAACCGAAATGCAAAGAAGCATCGCACGTAACTTCCAAGTGCAAGGCCAGGGGCGAAGAAATGGTTTCCTTTGGCTTCGGTGTTCTGGGACTACGCTCTTTAGTGAATATAACTATTGCCAAACGATTCGTTACCGTACTTTCAACTTAGGCCCAATGCTTTGGAAGACGCTGTTTCGAGTACAGACGGTCAGTGGAATCGAATGGGGCATGCCTCAATCAGATGCTCGGGGCAAACAGATCCTGGAAATAGTGGCTAGAACAGGGCTCGTCGTATTGAACATAGGCCACGCCCCTACTTTCCGTAGATGGGGCTGCGATGGAACCATTTTCTTCGGAGTGCTTAGTACAAAGAGTTATAAATTGGAGAGTGCTAGAGTGCTTCGCGAAGACCACTGCGCTCCGGTGGAATGCTGGGAAAGTGGATACTGAGTGATTTGTTGAAGTGATAATGGCAAGATCACCGCTGAAGGAAACTAGACCAGCAAACGGATGAGCCGCGGTAAAAGAGGTAAAAGAGAATCATTACGTTTGCCTGCAGGTCTTCAATGTCCCTACGAAGACCCCGGCACGGCAAGCCCCCAATATAATGGTGGTCAGCTGAAATTGCCGAAAAACGAAAGAAGTCTCACAAACTACGACGAGAGGCCCAGCGAGTACGGACCTTTGAAAAGGCATGTACCCGATTAGCAGCTTATAAGTGAGCGAGAACTCATCTCTACAAACTCATCAACAACAACAAGGTCAGCCAAAACCTAATGAACGATCTCACCATGTATTAATGAGGCCTCGGCTACAATGCAATGTTGCGGAAACTCGGTACCCAAACGGTTCCTCACTCATGCGAGACGGGAAAGATAAACAAAATTGTCGACAAAAACCAATTTCACGACAGTATGGCTTCAGATCAGGTTGCTCCACCCTCGATGCAATCGGAGAAGTGCTGAGCGTGGTCCAGCAGGCGGAGGCACACAGCAGTTCCACACAACGGTTCGTCCTCCTGGTTACTCTGGCTGTTATAAATGCATGTAACAGAGCTGGGTGGGATTTTCCTAGCTGCGCTTTAAAATCGTTTTCAAGTATCAGTATATCTTATGCGGATTTTGAGGGGCTTTATGAAAGACTAGTAATCTAGTAATCTAGTAAAAAAGAGTAATCTACGACATGAAGGAACGTAGTCGAAAGAAAATCCTTACTTCAGGTGTCAATCGGGACTCTCTCCTTGGACCGGACCTGCGGCTTGAGCTGGCGTATGAATTATGCTTGATCGGCAATTCGGACGATGTCGCGGCGAAAGTAGGTGTGAGCACAATCGATCATGCGCAACTCAGTGCAAAAAACCACCACTGAGCACTTCAGTCGATTTTACTCTATGGATCAGAACTATGGAGTGACAACCTCAGCAATGAGTTATGGGACAGATGCAGAGACAGGGAGCGCTTCTAATCACATGCGCATATCGAACAGTCTCCGGGACGATAGTACTGGTGACCGTAAGATGATATCCATCGCCCAGCTTTTGGGAAAGCGCAAAAATATTTACCTTTTAAAAGCAAAGACAACAAAGAAGAGAGTCACCAGAGAGAGACAATGCTCTCTCAGCGATTGGCAACAGTCCTGAGAACAGGACACAATGGAAAGATGAACTGCGCGCCTGATCCCTGACCTGGCGCCGTGGTTCAAACGAGAACATGGGTAGACCAATTTCTAGTTGACCCAGGTCTTAAGTGGGAATGGTTGTTTTCAGTCTTACCTGCACCAGATTGACAGGTCATGGTGTCCTTAGTGCGTGTATTGTACAAGAGATGTATATGATGCCTATTATACATTCTTCTCTTGCAAAGGATTGAGTAAGCAGCGCAATGATCTATTCGGGGAAATCGGAGAGTTCTGTACGGAAAAAATGCGACACAAAAATGCTAAGAACGGATGACAAATGAAATCGCGTGGCATAGTATATTTGGACAGTACAGACACTTTAAAAGCCAAACTAGAGCGTTGGAAGGCATTGGGGATAAAAGAGCACTTTTCTAGCACTTTCTTTCTCTCCCTATTTTCCCACTGAATAAGTGATTTCCGTAATTTTAAGGCATATCTAGGCGAAGGAACGCGAGGCCCAGATGCTCAGGATGAGGGGGGGGGTGTCTAGTGGGTACTCCAGAAGCATTACGCGTTTGCAAAGGATTGCCTCTTCCGATTCTGACTGTGTGATGAGTGGAAAATGAATTTCTGTTTCACCGTGGACTGTGTTAACAAGGGCAGGATGGGCGAATACGACAGTCTGTCCTATCCCATCCATCTTTTCCGCTGTTTTCCAGAAAGGCGACCGCATGCCCCCAAACTTTCGCATAAAGAGCTTGTAGCCAAGGCCGGACGAATCCACTAGATCCTCCGAGACGAGTGTCACATCCAGTATAATAACTTCGCAGCCCATATGGCGAAAAGTTGGCGTATTTCCGGTGCTAAAAACGATAAGCGCAGTTCTAGACCATTTTCAGATCAGAACGAAGGCGAAGCTTGTCCTACCAATAACTTATTTGTTTTCCTTGCTTTTGCTGGTAAAACACAAAAATGTAAAATTTTCCTCAATTCAAACGTTGGGAAGGAAAACAAGCCTTCGCAAGTGATCAAAGTCAGGCGAATGAATGATTATTTATTGACAGAAGTTCCATCCTAGAATTTCTCAACGAATGGGATCTGTTCGAAATTTTGATTATCATTTTAAGCGAAAAAGATCTTCTGGCCATCCGCCAGTCGCATTGAAGTCATTTATTTTTAATTATTCTATTGGCACACATGCGAGCCAAAAGCTTTTATCCTCCATTCATGTAACTCCGCGTTGAAAAATTCATGCAACATAAAGCCATATGCCCTTCTTTGAAAAAGAATTTCGTAACAAAATAATGATAAATATCATCGATTTATGAGTCGTCGGATGAACATTCTCAAGTTGTTCTTGTGTAATGCTAACCTGTCGTTTACGCCATTTGTTTTCTGTGTGCGTTCCCAAGAAAACATCCAGTGAATATGGCCACGAATTACATATCATAATCTAGGGTCATTGAAATGATCGGGGAATCTTGGCGTTACAAGCTACTTAAAGACAGCCAGATATCTTAGGTCGAAGCAATAGAATTTCTTTTCAAATTTGAACATTATTCTCCAGATGTTGCCTATCACCTCGCCATGAAGACGTTTCTTACGAAATTTCCATCTTCCACTCCAACTGCGGCCCGGACTTCATCCTATTCAGATGATGGCAAGTTTAGGAAGTCCAAAAATGCTCTCACATTCTCCTGCTGATCAAAATTAAATGAGGGTGGACCAAACATTGCATGCTTCATTCTTGAGGATATTGAGACTTCGAAGCATGTGAAAGTGGGAACAAGAGATCCTCGAGACGATGACTGAGTCGTTTTGCGCCTAATATGCAACTTCGAGATACGTATCTCGTTTCCATAGATTCAATATCTAACATGTATTAAATCCGACGCGTATCGAAGCGGCCAGCGATTGACTTGTAGGCATTTGATGAATCTGTTGTGACACATACTCGTCATTTCACGGTTGACCTCATTGGCGTCATGTAAGCACACAATAAAAGTTCATTCACATTACATGCATGTACTTCACATATGAGCGATTTCTTTTCTTCGTCGGCGTGCGGCATTCATTGCTGCACTTTGGGCAGATTGATTTTATATCTTGGCACTGATACTCGCTGTCGAATAAAGAGTTTTTAATTCGAGCCCCAAGTCGTTTCGGACAAGTAATATGTTCTCTTGATTTACAGCCTTCATGTGTACGTTATTAGAGTGCAATTGGAACAAAATGGAATAAATATGTTGCTTAATTGGCTGTGATTCAGTGTACGTTCTCGTTTTGGGTTCTGCCCGGCCAGGAAAGCTCGCTAGTGTTGCGTCTTGGATAGATACTTTCGGTATCTGCAGCGCGCCTGCATGCAGATACTTATAAATTATTGAAATTACAACGTGCTGCCTTAAGATTCTTCAAACTACATTTATTCAACGACTGGAGCCACCTCTCCAAAAAGCAAGCGCCATTCACTTTTTTCGCTGCTCGTTCACAAGGTGCACCTTAGAAGTTGATCCACGAATGTATCTCGTCCCGGACGCGAACGTGCACTTAGAGATTTAGTGAATGCATGAGGGGACGCATTCAAAGAACTTCATTGCCGGCCGCTCTGGAGTACGCCGTCAAGTGTCGGCAATCTATTCAAATACAAATAGTTGTTTTCATTATTATAGGTACCGTGCTAAATAATTGTTTTTTAGCGTGACGAGTGATTGGATGACTGCTCGAATCCTAGGAACTTTGTAATTATTTCGTTAATGGAGGAACAATATACACCCATACGATTTTGTTTGACAAAACATTAAATCTGGCAAGTGTTTACAATATCTATTAATCTATCGCGACTAAATTTGATAGGGGAATGAATAATTTACGACCTGAAGACATGAAAGTGTGGCACCAATAAAACATCAAGTTGTCAGAATATTTGATTGCCATTAATGCTCACGATTATAATCAGTGTCGACCCTGACACTAAAATCTTTTGGCGTACGAGTTTAACGTACGAGGAATTTTGGTTAAATTGGTTTAGAAAAAATCCTTAAAAAGCACTAAAACACTGTTAAGTTTTTACAGATCTTCGCAGTGTTCTAATTTGCATAAATACTTCTTAAAAATCTTCTTTCAGGTAAACTTTGATTTCGTGTAATTTTTATCTCACATACAGTGAGTCACAAAAGTAAGTATACACAAGATAATTAATGTAATATTCTTGTACTGCAATGCTTTATTGTATAAGAACAGTGTTCGTTTTTATAACAAATGTAAACAGTAAAAATGAAATGGAACTATTTGAATTTTTTTCAATGAAACTTACATACCCAGTTCGTGATGTGATATCTTTTTGCATTTATAATAGCTTTGATTCGTGAAAACATCGAGTTTACTAAATTTCGAGCGACATATGGCGTAATTTTAGCCCGTTCTTCCGTGAATGTAAATTAATCGTATTCAAGTTTTTGTAGAAATTACACATTTTTAAACGTTATTATACCGTTATCAAACTATATGAGAACTCTTAGTACATGCATGTTTTTGTCCTCGAGACATTCCGTTGTTCTCCGTCACTTTCTTCGTCAACAGATGCCTTTGATTTTCCGTTCTGAGTTTTGTCTCTCTCAAATGTCCTTATTAATAGGTCCGTCACCAAGTAAGTAGGTGCCCTTTTAAGCTGCTAGGAAAAGACCGTGATTTCTGTATTTTGAGGGGGTTTTATGATTTGATCCCGTCAAATTACATTTCAAAATTACACATTTTCTAAGAAATATAATAAACATAGATGAAGTGTTTTTAGAATATGATGTACAAGAAATTTTTGGAATTGAAGAAAAGCATGTAAACAGATTAAGAGCTATTCACAAGTGAACAATTTTATATAATCTACCAGGAGAGATGAGAAAGTGCGTTTTATTAACATCCAAAAGTGAAACAGATTTAGAGTATCAATGCATCGAAACTCCGGCTGATGGAACAGTTTGGGAATAAATAAAAGGATGTCCTAAATGGTTACTTTATGAATATGTCAAGACCAATAAACACAGCAAAACAACTTATCCCTTTGCTAGAAAATTAGTTCATGTCAAGAATGATAACAGAAAACCCACACAAACAATATTCCCACGAAGTGTGATTAGCATCACTAGAGATGATAAGACAGGAATTCTGACTCCTTCAAAGCAGGATGTTGACTATAACTGTTGTAGTTCGATGCATTCATTTCGTTACAAACAACCTGCAAATGTTCTCACAAAAAATGATCAATCTACCAAAATAAAGAATACCAACGAAAGCGTTATCTACATTCTATTTCATTTAGTACCTTCACGAGGTGCCCACATCTCCGCATCATAGGAAGCACCAGTGAAACCAACATACAATAATATCGACCAGCGTATTCCAAGCATTTCCTTATGCAAGAACAATCAACTCCTAATACAAGAAAAATCAACTCCAAAAACTGATCCTAGCATGTACCGAAGTAACATGGCAGGATTAATTAGCTGGACTACAAGGTTTCGGCTCTTAAAACTCTTTTAAACACGAACAACGGATATTTTCCCGATTTCTATCATGGGCACCTGCGGAAGGACGAAACTGTTAAAAACCAACCAAGCATGATTGGCATTTTAAAGAAAGGAATTAATACAAGTAAAATGGCCACAAGGAATAAGACAACAAACAATCGAATGCAATGGGATGCTCACGTGAGGGGCCATTGTGAAAAACATGCAGAAGTACTGTGTTCTAAGTACTCACAGGGTAGTGATTTTTTGAGTTCAAGCCGGCAGGTGCAGGTCATAAGTAAATATAATTCACCGAGTGATAACATGTTCAGTAATTCAGTACTAACTAGTATAATTGGCAAGTTTTATTTTAAGCGGGTCAGGAGTCTCTGAAACATTGCTGAAACACAATTTAAACTGAAAAAGTGTCAGTTATGACAACATCAAACACCGCATTGTTCTAAAAGTCCTCATAAGCAACTCAGTCGGTGCAAATCATACTGAAACATATGGCGTACGCCAAGAAGACTAGTTGTATATCCATGATTTATAAGCATCACAGTCTTTTTAAACAGAGCGGAAGCTTACAGGAAGACGATCCACGGTCCTCTGAAAAGTAGAATAATTTATACTGGCAACTGCTTGGAAATTTTCAGAATTTTTGATAATCTCATTGGTATGACTTTTGTCAACGCCAAATGGGGCCCGAGAAGGCTTACCCCCCGTTGCAGAAACAATTTCGCACGCATTTTTGAACCTCTGTAGTGAAGGAAACGATGGACTTTTGAATCGATATGCAACTGAAGACAAAATTCAGATTATTCTTTATAACCCTGAGTTAAAACAGGATTCTATGCAGTGGCACCTCATGCGACACCATCTGCCAAGAAATGTCAATATTTTGCCACTAAGTGAGCATCCTGTCGAAAAAAAGCCGTCATTCATATAAAGGTTTAAAGACAATCAAGGGAATTAAGAATGGAGAAAATCACAAAAAGTGTCCTCAATTTACACGAGAAAGCGCTATTCCACGATCGTCGTCTTGCTTTGGCTGTCCTGCGAAAGATTACTTCGATATTTTGGATAACCATCAAGACAGATCCGCCTTGGCCCCCAGTGGTTATCGTCTGTTTCTAAAGCTTAAAAGAGAGTTTCGTGGAAGAATGTTCTCACGCAATGAATGCAGATAAAACAAAGCCAAAACATTTAAGCATAGTAAGAGCTTTGCAAAATGTACTAGAGTAATATGTGATTTTATAAAAAAAGAAAAATAATTTTGTAATTATTCTTCATATCCACCATTTTGCGAACTTAAAAACTCGCACTCATCTAAGCGAGCGATTTTTTTATTGTCACCATCGTAGGCAGAAGAACTGGAACTAGAACTGGAAAAATTAAATTGTGCTAACGTAGATAGGAAAACCGCCAAGCAAACAGATAGAGACGCAGACGACAAAACAAGGAACAAAGGAGCCTGAAGAGAATAGACCGCAGAGTTTAATGTGGAGACGGAATATTTTTCAACATTTTTCTCGTTTCTGTACAAACATTTTGAGTCATAATGTGCGATGGGTTATGACTGCATAAACTAGCGTGATTTTTTACACGATTCAGGATAGCAACTGAAGGATACAAACGAAGCCGAATTTAGTATGCTGGGCAAGATTTACATCAATTTGTAAGTGTCAAAATTGTACGCAAAATTTGGATACATTCATGGAATCTACAAACGATGTTTTCGTTATGTTTTGAGGAATGAACATAAAATAAAATTTATTTTGAATTTTTTAAATTAAATTTAAAAGAATTTAAATTAAATTTAAAAAATTAAAATTAAAGTTTTGAAACTTAGGTCTAAATAAGAAAACGTTTGAGCGAGAAAATTTTTGGGAAAGTCACGAAACTAAATGTTTCATTCTAGAATAATTAACAAACGTGATTGTCTATCTACTTACTCGTTGCCCCGCTGAGATTCTCATTTTGTCGCCCCTATTCCCCACGGGAGGTAACAAGCTTACTAAAGAAAGCAAATAACGGGAAAGCCCCTGGTATTGTTGGAATCCCTGGCGTAGTACATAAGAAAGTTCCAAGAAAGAGAGTTGTTTTGTTAAGCCTCATTTTTAATGCCTTCCTCAAACTCTCGTACTTTCCTGCTATTTGGAAACATGCGGTCGTATTATCAATTCTTAAACCCGCAAAAGATAAAGACATGATAAACAGAAGATACAGAACACAAGATAAACATTATGCGCGAGCACTACAGACTAATTAGTCTACTACCTGCTCTCGGAAAACTTTTCGAAAGATCGATACACAAAAGACTACCTTGTTAGCTTTGTGGAAGGCAACAACATTCTGTTGAATTTCCAGTATAGTTTAAGAAATGGATATTCGATAGAGCAACAACGTTATCGCGTAACGAAATGTAAGAAAACTGCTCTTAAGGAAAAGTCATCCGTCAGTATGGTAATACTAGATAGAGAGAAAGCCTTCGATACCGTCTGGCACGAAGAACTACTCTACAAAATGATTCATTACCAGACCCCATCATAACTAGTCAATGTGATCAAATCATTTGTGAAAGGTAGGAAGTACCAAGTGAAAGTTCGAGGATGCACCTATTCCACGCAAAATATTTCTGTAGGTGTCCCTCAAGGTTCTTGTCTGAGCCCTATCTTATTCAACATCTACACCTCTAACATCTCTACTAATGCGAACCTCCAAATAGAAATTTTTGCGGACGATACATGTATATACAACCCTCGCGTCGATCCCAACAACAGTATTCGAAATTTGGAATAAACGCTGGAAAAACTATATCAGCTTTCCCCTAAGTAGAAGATCTAAATAAGCAAGCAAAACTTTATTCATGATATTTCAGCAGACAACGAAAACCTACACTGCTCCCGACTAAACCACTAGATTTTAATGGACAAAACATCTCGTGGTTTGAATACATATCCTACCTTGGACTGATACTAGAGAACAAGTTAACCTGTAGGAAGCATATTGATCAGATAAGCGCGAGGACCTTCAAGTGCTGCTAAAAAAATGATCGCAGTTAAGCATAAGAAATACGAGGCACGTCGAGAAATTAAGTGTACTCAATTTATGTAGGGTTCAAAAAAAATTTGATTAAACAAAAACATACATGGTTACACTTGTACATATGCAAGTTATTTTTCGACGTAGTCACCATCCCTCTCGATGCAAGTGGTGAGCCGCGGGATCAATTTTTTGATGCCTGCCTCGAAGAAGTCTCCTGCCAGCTCTTTCGCCCACTTCTCCATCTCCCCCTTCACCTCCTCGTCCGTTGAAAACTTGTTCCCACACATGTGCACCTTAAGGGAAGTGAAGAGATGGAAATCTGAAGGGGCCAAGTCAGGGGAATACGGGGGGTGGTTCAAAACGTCCCATCCAAAAGAGTCCAGGAGTTGCTTCGTGGCGTTGGCCGTGTGAGGCTTGGCATTGTCGTGCAGCAGACAGACTCGCTTCGTTAGCATGCCACTCCTTTTATTCTGAATCGCCCTTTTCAGTTTTTAAGCGTCTCAAATTATGCCTTTATGGTCCCAAAACACGGATGCCATGATTTTTTTGGCTGAAATTGTGGTTTTGAATTTCTTGGCGCAGGGTGACAAGGTGCGACGCCATTGTTGAGACTGCCTCTTAGTTTCAGGCGTGTAGTGGGCAACCCAAGTTTCGTCTCCAGTAACAATAGAGTAGAGAAAATCATCGCCTTCAAGTTCGTAGCGTTCCAAAAACTCTTTTGAGCTCTGCACTCGATTCAACTTGTGCTGTTCTGTCAGCTGTTTTGGGACCCACCTCGCAGACAATTTCCGATATCCGAGAGTTTCTGTGATTGTTTCATGTATCAGGGGTCTGGAGATTTGCGGAAACATCGCAGAAAGTTCATCTAACGTCAATCTGCGATCGTCACGGACCGCAATCTCGATTTTTTCCAAAAGTTCGTCAGTCACAATTGAAGGTCTTCCGCTCCTCTGATCGTCATGCACGGACGTACGGCCATTTTTAAACTCGCAACACCACTTGTACACACTCGTACGATTCATAGCTTTATTACCGTAAACAGTTTTCACCTCATTATAAATTTCAACCGGAGCTTTTCCCTTCGCAACGAGGAAGCGAATGACGGCGCGAATTTCGCACTTGGCGGGAGATACGATCGACATTTTTCGCGAGAGATGCTACTGCGTCAAGAGTTTTCGAAACTCTAACCTACGCGGCAGTGTTGCCAACATGTCGAAAAAGTATTTCCTACAACTGTGACTGTACCAGTACACTTACTTTCTGGACGTGCCTCGTAAGTCCTCATCATAAAAATGGTGATCCAACCCATTATATCATACGATGCCCCCAGCTGAAATGAAAAGCTTCAAGTCACACAAAATAGATACTTCAAAATAGCACTTGATAAGCCTTTTTATTTCTCTTCACAAGAACAAAATAAAATTTATGGAGATAAGCAGATGATTCAGCTGACTATCTCGCGAAAAGATGATTTACTTTCCAGATGCATGAGCATCAAAGCCTAACATACGGATGCTACTGGACTAAGATCATTCATATGCGAAATCGCGTGCATCAACCATGCCTGTCAACGATAATGGATAATGAGATTTAAGTCAGCTAATAGGTAGATTTAATGCAATTAATTTAATCTAGGTTTACAAGAGATAGAAGTTTCCTCTTGCACCAATGTCATCATTAAAACTCAATGCTTATTGGTATACAACAACGAAAAGGATAACTATAGATGAAATGAATAATAATTCAAAACACTAAACATTAGCGCTTAATGTAAATAAACAAAAACAATTAAATAAATAAATAACCTGTGTCTACTGTTCAGGATCGTCCTGGCCAAAATATCAATCTGAATATGTGGTTGAATTTAAATTATCACTTCAGTCCAACAAGGAGTGTCCCAAAACGAAAAAATCTTCATTTGTGCAGCTGAAAACTGATGAGATATGACATAGCAACTTCCATGTTTGCTACGGTCTTAGTGTAGGTATTTGTTATCTATTTTTGCAGAGAAAATCAAATTAAAGCATTTCATTGCTGGTTGCTTTGCCACTTTTGGAAGTCATCGAAATACCACTGAATTACTTTGTCCCAGTTCGCCCCTTTGATTTACAATCAAACTATTTGCAACCACTTTTTTGCAAGTCAGATTAAAGTTTGGTGCAGTAAATGCCAATTTATTTAAATTTCGATGAAAGTTAGTTCTTGCCTCATCGCGTATAAATACATCAGGTCAGAAACATTTCAAAGCAGATATTCCATCGTGCATCGCGCAACATTCTTTGTTTCGTTTTCTCATTTCAACACCACTCCGCCCGAATGGAGTCCGAGTAATTGCATTTTTTACTATTACTTTCAGCAATTTCGAGCAATTAAGTTCCCCGATTACATATAATAAAAAGAAAAGACGAAAAAAGGAAGAAAGAAAAGACATAAAAGCAAGGGTAAATACGTTTTGGCAATTTGTATGCGGGTGACCTTTGCTTGCGGCATGAGAACCGCGATCCACTCCGCCAAGCCGGTTTCCACCTGGACGCGAGGTGGCACGAAAAGCACCAAAAAACCAAATTTGAGCTTTGAAAGATGGCTGAAGTAATGACGATGACGTCAAAATAGCGCAATGGATATGACCATGATTCTTCGACCAAGAACAACAATTGCATGGCGAGATTGTTAGATGGAACCAGTTTCTTTCTCACCTGTATCTATGAGATACATGCATAGACCAGAGTGTATCTATAAAAGTTTGGAAGTTTGGTCGGCCGAATTTAATGAGACCTGAGCACTTGCATTGCTCTCCGCTCCCTTCCACCTCGCAGCAATCCATCGGATGGAAGCGATTTACGTTTTTTTAATTGCATGTAATGTCCTCCCGGGGAGGAGCATTGGGCATCTATTGGCAGGTAAAGATAAAGATATGCTTAAGCCGGGGAATCCATGATGACCAGCGAAATTGTTTCTTTGCACGGCAGTTGAGGGAAGGGTTGTCGACCTTTTAATTTCGATTTTCTTTGAAATACTGCATGGAATATCCATTATTGCTGGGGGAGCATGTACCAAATACAACTATCAACACTCGAGCACTTGCTTTTGGCGCCAACAAGTTCTCCGATAAAATATTCATGGATTCTAATGAAATTATTTGTTTGGCTTCATTGCTTCCTATTGAATCTATTGTGTCTCGCAGGCAAAGGCTAGTTAAATTGACATTTTCATGATTTATTTCAAATTGGCCGCAATTTACTTCCTCTGCGCTGGTAATTTGAGATCTTTCGTAAATTAGAACCATGACATCCGGTAATTTTTTTGAGGTGATGCGCTGTAGGTTACATTTTTTCTTCGACAACAGTTGAATGGGAATCAACATTTGCTGAAGCTTCGAGTTTGATTTTTTTTTTCTGTTTCTCAGCTTTGTCAAGTCTCTGTCAGATACAAAAAATTGGGTAATGGTTGGCCTTGATAACTTGTACTGCCTTTTCTTGTAGGTGAAATTAAAATTGAACGCTGTTCCTTTCATTTTTGGAAAGTGGTTAATTATTGGTAATAAGAATTAAACTGGCATTGAACAAGAATCATTACATAGCCCTCAAATAAAATGAATCAGAAAGGATTATGCTTACTATTAAGAAATTTTCAAAGCAGTTTTTGAAAGTTTATCAAAGCGTCCATACACTATCAAAGTGTCCATTCTCGAAAAATCAATGCAAATACAAAGTTTTTTTATGAGAATTTCTGATTTGCGACTCGGGGAAGACAACCCGTTTGGACTAGTCATTTTCCCTGACAGGCATTTTTAGAAAACATGAATTTTTTTTGTCGAATTTCAGGCTGAGTCTAGTTGAAACTCTAATCAATCCTTGGAACGAAAGAAATAAACATAAAAAAAAGGCTGTTGGCTTACGGTCAAAAAAATGGAGAATTCTGACGGGGTCTGGCCCGAACCAATACGATCAGGTCCGTCATCGCAACTTAGATGGCATCATCTGTACGGATGAGAGAATCAAGTGCAGCGGTCAAAATACTCAGACGATCGAGAACTGATTGAAAAATGACAGCTGATACATCGGTAGCTTTACATTTTGCCAATGGAGGAACTTGACTGCAAAAAAACCCAAGAGCTGAAAGACGAATTTCCTCCAT
Source organism: Stratiomys singularior (assembly GCA_954870665.1). Classification (NCBI taxonomy): domain Eukaryota; kingdom Metazoa; phylum Arthropoda; class Insecta; order Diptera; family Stratiomyidae; genus Stratiomys; species Stratiomys singularior. The sequence continues at coordinate 65,466,663 of OX940881.1, forward strand.
TGAAAACACAATCAAACAAATTGAAAAAAAACTTCAAAATAACGATCTAGGAAGCGCTCGGATACCAGAGTCAACGAGAAAACAGAAAGATAAAGAAAACCCCGACAAAAAATAAAGGCCAAATTCAGAAAAAAAAACAAGGACGACGGCACCAACGACAGTCAGATTTCCTACGTTATTCTGGCAAAATAGAACGATTCCATCGACATTTATATTGGTCAAAATAAAATTGATTTTTTGCAATAACTCAAAAATTGAATGAAAGCTGGTGGTTTTGTTAGCTCTCGAAACCTGTACAAAAAAGGGCAAAGTTCCGTCCATGAGCTTCTTTGGTAAACGTGGAAATGATATGGTTCGGCTGTTATTAGTCAAATATAAAATAAAAGATTTTGAGGTTCAGCGAGTAAATTCTGCCAGAATATCCATCAGAACGAGGCCACTGGTTGATATTGAATCATCCAAGCAAGCTCCAGCGGAGGGAAAGTTACATACTTCATATATACGTCACAGGCCGAGAAAGACCATTCCTTGCTATCCAAGGACCTGGAATGTGGGAAAAATATGATTAAGCGCCTTAAGATGGCAAAGGCAGTAGTCCCCGCAGCTAAATTTTAATAAAAAGTTTTGGAACAAGGAGTTCGATACTAGTTGGAAATAATACCACATTACTCTGTACAAATTCCCCATGATAGTAGTCCAGATGCCTTTCTACAGATAAAGTATTTAGATTTACACACAATGAAGCGCTTCTGTTGCCAGTGATCAGAGATCAGGTTATGTGGCTATAACTTGCGCCGTGTAGGAATTCTTCGTTAAATGCAGAGAGAGGCACTCAGCTCCACGAGGGAGCTATTATAAGGTAAAATTTAGAATAGGGTTACTCCTTATTAGGTCATTATCATTGTCAGAATAGTTTATTAGATGTATGTTGTAAGTGTTATTGGTGATTATTATATTGTAAATGTTTGCTGTTTTTTTTCCCCAGGTTTCTCTCATTTTTCCAAACAATATATTTTATATAAATCCATAACTCACTTTAAATTTTCAAACAAAAAAAAAATGTTTTTTCATGATTTTTCGATCATGACATTTTTTCCAATTAAGTCTAGGTTAACTTCTTTTTTTTTAATTACTTTATGTTCTTTGTATCATGTGTTTACAGTAATATCACATTTTAACTTAACCCATTTGTTCTCAATGCTATGCACCTGATCATGCAAATATTTACTACTGTACATATAGTGCATATTCTGTCTCGTGATGAACATACTACCTTCAGCGCTTTCATTCATCGGATTCGGAGTTTTTTGAGGTTGCCACATCTGTCATTGAGATCCTATGACATTTTCAGCTTGACAGCGTGACATTTGTAAAAGTGAAGCCCTATTCAGTACTTCTGTGATTGTGCGTGTTTTCGATTTTGTACAATTTTAAAAATGGAATTGAATTTGCAACACGAGTTTGTATTGAATTTTGCGTTAAAAACGGTTTCAATGGTCCGACGACATTGATGACGGTAGACCGCAAATTGACCATCAGAGAGATGGCAGTGCAGTTGGACATTGCTTTTGGATCCGTCCAAGACATTTTGGTTAATGATTAATGGTGCTGAAAGACCTGTATTTCAAACAAAAAAAGGTACCACGTTGGCGTCGAAAAGACATGATTTCCAAGGCAGAATCCGACCTAAAATTCATCAAACGGATCATTACTGGAGAAGATACGTGGACATATGAGTATGACACGGAATCCAGACGTCAAGCGAGTGAATGGTGTGCACCAAATGAGGCGCGACCGAAAAAGCAACCATTTCGTTTTCATTCGAAAAAGAAGGCGATGCGCACAGTTTTCATGGATAACAAGGGTTTTTTGTATCATGAATTCCTTTCACATGGCCAGAACATCAACAAGGAGTATTATTTGGGCGTTGTTGGACGTTTCCGTGAAGCAATTCGCCAAAAAAGACCGGATTTCTTGGCAAACAACTCGTGGATCTTGCACCACGATAACGCACCGTCGCACACTACTATCGTTATCCGTGATGATTTGGCTAAAAACAGAACAAATTCACCTAATTCGGCTCCCTGCTCTTTTTCCTATTCGGGGGACTAAGGCAACCGCTTCGCGAAACGCGTTTAAGTATCTGAGATGAGATCATGGAAAAAACGAAAATGGCTCTGATGGCCACACCGCAAACCGAATATAAAAAATGTTTCGAGGATTGGATCAAGGACCGGCATAAATGCGTTGCAGTCGATGGGTACTTTGAATGGGACAATGTCGATTTTGAGGTATAATCTTGTATTTTTGACTTTCTTAATAAATTCCGGGGACTTTTTGATCAAGATAGTATCACCAGATTGATTGGAACCGTTTCTGAACAATGGTTATAAAAGTGCAATTGGTGTAACAAGTACTGTCCGTATATATAAAAAAATTTCAGAAGGAAAAAAAAAACAAATTTTTATATAGACGTTGTAAAGGTTATAAGTTTTTTTTTGATAATTTTCGTTAACTGCGTGCTTTATGATATCTACATCATAATATGACCGATTTTTTGAGGTGTACCCATTTGAGTAGAATAGATTTCTAAAGAATACGTGAAATAAGCGTTCCGTTTTTAGACAACACAGTATGGAGCCCGTAGCACGACTTCGTTTCGAAAAAGAAACAAAAATATAAGTTTGGGGTTAGAGGATGTAGCAGAACGTGATATGTCGAAATCGTAATTTTTTCCCCGAAAACTAAATTATCAAATGATTGTGACGACATTGATGGAAGACAATCTTCACGCAGATATGTTACGACATGATGTTCCAGATGAAGTTGAGATTTTCTAAAATAACAAACAATTTGATTCTGAAGATGAGTTATCCTTTCGAATGTTGTATTCAGAAACGCCGGAAACAACCAGAGAAATTAAGGAAGCTACACGAGGGACTTAAACGAGGGAGATTAAATGAAACTAAACGAAACCTGCTGGGACCAAAAGGTAAAGAAGTTTTTGAGAAAATTTTCGACGAAGATATTGTCAAATTTATAGTAAGGAGAGTAACAGATATGCCTCCCAAAAGAATAATCATGGATTTTTTGTGGCTGAAAATGAGTAAATATACTCCCTACAATATTTCTCATAATTGTATATCATTTATCCAGAGAACGTCTGCACTCGTCTAGAAATGAGGATTTTAGGGTTCCAATCATTGCCAAAAGTATGAGTCGAAACAAGTACTAAATTATGAAAAAAATATTTGACATATTTGACATCTTGCTAACAACGATTAAATCGTCACCACAAATATAATATGGAAGTATAGATCGTTCATGAAGAAACTTAATGAAAAATTTCTCATTTGGGGTATTTTCCATGAAAGCCATGGTAAAGCCATACTTCGGACACTGTTCGGAGCTATTTATCGGAGGTAATTAAGATTCCGATACAAAGATAAGGTGCATTGTAGCCCAACGGGCTACTGATACATATTGAACTTGATACACATTGTGGTGCAAAACAACGTCATGAAAATGAAGATTTGCCCCTTGGTTAAAAAAAATTGTGCTGGAAGTTCTAAAAGTGGTTGATGAGCCAGCCAACTATATTATATTTTTTGATAACAATTAACCAGCGATTCATTATTGACGAGATTACAATCAATGGGATTTAGAGCAACTGAGGAATTAGGGAAAATTGCAACAAGTGTCGATTGCTTCTTTCTGTAGAACTTAAAAAAAGGGACGTCGATATTTTGATAAGACTGAAAAAGGGACAACATCGGCCTCGCAACAGCTTTCTGTTCTATAATAAAAAAACCTCAACCTGAAAATGGAAAGTAATAAGAATTTGTTTTAATTTAATAGGATAATAGTGTTATGATGATAGCAACTAGTTATATCACAATTCTATTTTCTAATGTTAAGCGTTGAGCTCAAAGGATTTACTTGTCATGAGTTTCTCAATCACCCGGTCCTAACAGCAAAGTCCTGAAGGAACGTATTATAAACAATGTGTCTAAGGGGATGTCGGCTTTTAGAACATTAAGCATCGCCAGGATATCGTAAAAAATAATAGTTTTTCCTTAACACATCAACTCTGAAAGTGTGTTGATCTTACAGCGATGGAGTAGGAAGAAATAGCAACAAAGATCAAAAAGGAAAATCTACTTCGGGTATTTCATACCGTGCAATATTTTGTAATAATTTTAGGAGTTCCTGTCGACGTCACCCTTGAATGCTTGCCAGCAACGGGACATTCATCACTCCACCAGTCTATCAACATTTATCTAATGCAATATATTCGGCAATATCTAGCCGATCAGAGCACTACCATTCTGATTCATCATCTTCCTTCCGCCGTCCCTGTTGTGCTTCTCATCGAAGCTTGTGATACTTCCCTTCTTTGTTAAGCGATTCAAGTTGAGTACTAGCATACTTTAGGCTAGTCTTATCTGGGATTACGCGAGATCAAAGATTCCAGCCTGTTTTTTGGTCCCAGGTAAGGCCCAAACTAGGATGTCCACCTCGTGAGCGTAATGATGAATCCAAAAGAAGCCAGTAGCTGATTTGCCAACCACATACTAATGAATCGTTACTTCGAACAGAAATGCTCCAGCAGCTGTCCGATGAAATTGGTTCCATATAAGTCCCTTTGCAGAACACGAATTATCACAGCGCTGTTTTAACTTTTGTGACGGGTTATTCAATGATCCTATAACTCCTGTTTTTGGAACATGTTTGTGTTTGTTATAATCACTGTCAGAATGGACATATTCTCCCGTATTCTATTCTATACATCCTGTTTAGCCGCATTTGCAGCACATTTATTAGAAGTGATCCATGTGAATGTCTGCTTGGGTGGATTAGCTTCTTCAAGCTCGATCTTGGCTTATGACTTGATCTCTTTAATTAGCCTCGATCTTTTTATAGTAATAGCGCACAAATTTCATCGAGTATCTTCAAATTTCATACTGGTTAATGTCAGCCAATTTTAAACCAGTAGAGAGACGCCATCATATTTCACTCGCCATAAGACTACTGCCTAAGACGCCACAATCAACGCATTCAAACGCATGGGGAGGGGCTGCCTATGATATAGTACTTGTAATTGTGCCCCAATTTACAGGCTTGTAATTTACGGACGGAATCATATTAGCATTTCACAAGGAAGTGTCCAGCAAGTTCGGGCACAATTCTTTGAAGCAAATTGTTGACCATCTATGATCACCAACAAACGGGCGATTAGTTGGAACCAATAGGGAGATACCTTCTTTCAACCATATCTAAGCGCCCTGGGGGACTCAAATGGCCTCTTTCAGCTCTTTTGCAACCGTAATCTAAGCACTAGGGACACTGTTTGTCGTATCAGACCACTCAACCCTTTTGTTAATTTACTCTTTCTCTTTCTTAGAAATGTCGAGTTCTTAATTGTTTTCAGGGATTATTTGTAGTTTTGTGAAGCTTATATGGCAGGAATCCCTTCTGGACAATCATGTCCATAACAAAATGAACAGACCTTATTTTGAAGGTATCCATCGGCGTATTCTTTGTAACTGCGTCAAGGAATGAGTGCCTTGGATCGAACAACATATAGCTCCCACAAAATGTATTTTACGTTATCTATCGGTAGACATGCAGCGCATGGCTTATTAGTTTGCGACGTCGTTTTTTCCTGTTACCCGTATATTGCCATCGTTTCGAAGAAGAAGCTGATCATCCGCAACATTGCAGGAGTGGTGTCTTTTGACCGCTTTTTTGGTTTTTACGTTAATCCTCAAATCTGGAGCTTCAATGGCATCTGTCGCAACTGCGTTGCATCTTATGATTGCTTGCATTGAATCGATTCTTCATAGTTTCCTCCATTTTATATTATTCAGTCTTTTGTTGTTCAAATCATTCTTGCTTCCTAACGGGGCTCGAATATGGCTGGTAGGGACAGATTACTCCTTTGCATTCGTTCATCTGAATTTTTTCAATCGTGAATTTTTTTTATAATGGCTGCTGATGTTGCTAAAGCCATCAGTGAATAAGGTTCCTCGCCCAAAGGAGCTATCTCCAGTGTAGTCGCGTGAATTGCCTTATGGGTATTTATAAAAACAAAGATCGGATGGGAGGGCTACCACTTATCCCTATGGGAACAGGCAAACAGAGCTAAACCTGCGATATACAAGAGCCCGTATGAACCAATCGAACCTTTAGCACCAAGTCAATACAATAAGCTTCCAACAAACTTCGAAGTCGACGTCTGGTACAGCCTAGATATGGTTTCAGCCAGGCAGTACTAGGTCGAAACTTATCTTGACACATAATTGTCATCTTGACGTATAATTGTCAGTCTATATATGCCAATTGGAATTCGTTCTTCGATCCTCCACAAAGTTCAGGTGTTTGAAGTTTACATCGTTGAAATCTCAACGCTGTCAAATGTTATCACTTTTTGGTTTTTGTAGATGACTAAACTGAAATGAAATCCTAGTAGAGCGTAATATATTCAAAAATGTGCATAAATTTTACCAAAATTTCAAGTAAAATTATCAAAAATACATTCAAAAAGTGAAAAAAATTCTGACTGTTTCGTTTTCAACGATGCAAACTTGAGACGCCTCAAATTTTAGGTAATGTTTCAAGTTTAGCCCCCTTTCTCTACTCATTTTCAATAAGCCAGCCCTCTTTGACAATGTGTACCTTAGCACTAGGTTATATTTATTTAAACCTAATTATGTCTTCATTATGCAGTATTTAGTATAAATTTTTAACCACAATTTTGGTAAAGTGTAATTTTTTACATAAGTTTGAACATTGAAATTGAATTGAAAATAATTGAATTGGAATTGAATTGAAAATTGGAATTGAAAATAAAAATTTAATTTCTGGGATAAAAAACTTATCCAAAAATTTAATTTATCACTAGCTCAAACTCTTTCAAACAAATCTTACCTACATCAGCACGATAGTATCGAACTTACCTGGAAGAAAAAAAAGCTATTAGGCTTTAAATGATAAATTTGGAAGACTTAAACTATAAATAAAACAAAAGGAACATTTAATCTTCCACAAATTTTGTTTACTTGTCATTCTGTTGCTCTTGACACCACACCATGCATACGACGGTATGGTAGTTTTTCTTTGGGGTTTTCTTAGGAAAGAAAACCTAGGTTTAAGCCTCTTTGATGGTGATGAAGTATGAACAAAATATCTTTTCATATCGATGTAATCTTATATCTACACATCCACTGGACATTCAGGGTTTTCGACATAAAAACCTATAGCTGGTAGATCTGCAGCAATTGGCTACCGAGAATTAAAGAAGGAAGGAAGGCTTTTATTTCCTTCGGTATAAAACTATCCTTATCCTATACAATTCAACGGAATGTATCCCTTTTAGAGGTAGCCTGTATATATTTTACCAGGATTAGAATCTCAAAGATATCCGAAACAATGATATCGGATAGGATTTTCTTCAGCGCTCTTGTAGGAGTTGCACTCTCACCCGTTGCGCTGAGATTGTGGACCTTTCTTTTTATTCCTTCTGGGTTCTTCGCCCATGTTCTGCTTTAGCTCTACCAAAGGATATTTCACTTATTATGAAATTTGAGGTAACGTAATAAGGACTCGGGTTTTAAGGCGGAAAAGAAAACCTTAACCGCTTCAAGATAAGGTCATTCTCTCACTATCACTGTTTGTTCTGCAAGTAGCAATTAAAGTGATGTTATTTCAAAAAGCAAAAAATAGCAAAAAATTTCGGCTACCAAAAACGTTTAACATTTTGACAGAAATCGAAATGTGTCCTTGTAAACAGAGCGTTAAGGAAACATAGGCATGGAAGCCACTCACTTAGCTGGAAGCCATTCACTAACGTGATGCATCTTGGATAAAACATGCAATGCCTCTATGGATTGACTATCGGAGTTTGATTGGGCTTAACGGTACGATAGATAAGAAGCGACCTCGTGCTAAGGAAATATTCCTCAAGGGCTAGTACTAATTCTGATATAGCGACGAATAGATTCTGTTACCAACGCCATAGAAGCTCCAGATTTTTGTGTATGACGAGACGTAAGATTTCTGATATGAAAGACAGGATATATAAAAATCAAAATTTCCAGCAATATTCCAAAACAATCGAAACGACAGTCAGTTTCTCGCGTTGTTTTGTTGAAAATTGGACAGAAATTCAGCTTAAAGACATCGAGCAAAAAGGCGGAAGAATGAAATAGTAACATGCTCAGTCTGAATATGAGTTCCGAACATTAATCACCTAGATCACCAGGAAAGCAATTGAAATGGTACTTTTTGCAAAAGTGGTGAAGGAAAAACTTTGTCTGAGGATGAATTCCGGACGTTGACAACTGAGTCCTCGCAAAAGTGCCGAATTGAAAGGTTCATTTTAGAAAGAAAGGCAAACAAGCGTCCAACAAAAAGAAAGAACCATGTGGCCGCAAATCCGTAAAGCTTACACTGTTGGTGTACTGGTAGACCTTACGCAGACGTAGAAGTGACAATGAAAGAAGTATTACAGCTGACTCAGTTCAGTAGACTTCCTACAATATCCGGACGAAAGGCGTATGAAGAGCCAGGACAAAAATAGAAGTTGTTAGGTCTGTCAGAACGTTTTCTCGCGGGCTGATCAACACGAATTAGGCATACTATTGACAGGACCTCGTGGATAACGTTCACAGAACTCTGTGAGTTCTTCGCGTCATGCGCACAACATGAACAAGATAGTACGGGCTCTCTTGCTTACATATTCCTTACGTGTTGAACTTGTTGTCTACGGGGAAACATTAACAGGTGGTCAACACTTCACGAGGAATAAGGGATTCATGATCCGCTATTATTCCTGGCGAGATATAGCAATTGGTTTATCACTTTTAATCTGACTTGTTGTTTATTTTAAGCATCTTTGCGGGGAGCGATTTCTCATTTTCATTTTGAATTTACATGGATTTACGTGGATACAGCCTGGAAAGAAATCAAGAAAGTAACAAAATGAAAACATATTTTCGTATCTATGCCGATGAGAACGTTCCTCGATGGCAGTACAGAATTAGACAACGGTCTTAAATATCGATACAGTTCTGGCGGTGGTGACCATGGCGGACTAATCAGCGACATAAAGTCCTTCTTGCGAAGCTGTATATCAAGAACGGTTTCAACTACGTCTTATCAACAAGTAGTTTTAAAGCCATTGAAAATTCATGATGTAGTATGATCTACGGCACAACCTCGATGCTAGATACTGGTCATATCAGGTGTGGTTCAGGGCTTTATTTTCAATGCAGATTTATCAAACGTCACTTGCGACGGGAAGTCCGAACTGCCGAAAAGTTGTTTCTTATCTGCTATGGCAGCATTGGACACTGGATTAAAGGTCGATCAAGCGCAATGATAGTTAAGTGCTGTAATAAGGCGGATAGAAAGCTGGATGGCCATTCAAAGTTTAGAACTAATGGAAACTAAACTGGTTATTCTGACAGAGAAAAGGTCTTAAGAGTGAGAATGGTAAGTGTCGTGGATACATTAGTCGAGTTGAAACTGCTGGTCACGGTCCTAGACTTGTCAAGCCGAATCTTTCGGCAAAAATCAACCTAGCAAACACACCAATGCAGGGAAACAAGTCGTATGAAAAGAGACTTTTGATGAGTGACATATAATTAACGCTTCTACAAGGAACACAGCGATGCATGCAATGAAGCACTCTGCAAGGAGCTGTACTGCGAACGGCCAGAGACAGTGAAGAGCCAAAAAGGACTGTTCAATAGCATACTGAACAGCATATGTATAGGTGTAATAACCATATACCCTCCTCACCTATTTTTACCTTACGTATTCCAGAGAATGCATGAGCTCTCTGGATAAATCTGCTCTTGTTAGTTGTAGGATAATTTGATGAGTGCCACACTGACCTATACCTTAATTTGATGATTAGTTGTACGCTTTTATGTGAAGTGCAGTTTTTTTGATTTACGATTTGACATTGTTTGGAAAATCTAGATATGAAATTTGGACCAGGCTATAAACGGTTTATTATGATGGCAGGACAATGCAAGGAAGGATATTTGGTAAACTACATTAACGTTTTAGGAGAAGAAGAAGTTGATTTGATGCAATGAACGTCCTGGACATGCTTCCAAGTTAAGTGATGACTCACGCGGCAACAAAATTGGCAGACTGCTTCGTGCCTGAGCACTAGGGCGCACTATCTAATTTGTACCATTCCAGATCGTGAATTTTAGGTCAAACACTCGATCATTATGTGAAACGAAGCATATGTGAACTGTTTCAACCAGCGCAAAGACTAATGTGATAAGTCCATTTGGGAGGGGAATGCTTCGATGGAAACACAGCGATGTAATATCAAAATCAAGTACACCTTTTTGTGACACGATGTACTATGTTTGTTCAACAGATTTTTAACTACAAAAAGATTTTCAGCTTACAGGCAAATATTCTTTTTTATTTAAGTTTGCATAAAACGTTAGAGCTTGCAGATATATACAGAGATATATTAAAATTATCTCGAGTTATAAGGATAAAACGGCCCCCGAAAATTGATATGTTCACACATATATTCAACATGTTCCTATCGAAACAGTTGACACATCGTGTTTTACTCACTACTTATTTGGATGAACCGGCTTTAATTTGCCAGTTAGCTGCATAGCATGAATTATAATATAGTCTGCGAATGAACTGTGCTAATGAGATTATAACTATATGAAGGTAGCTTATTCAAACAAGTTTCTCGCTCAGTAGTATCAAAAGTATTACCAAACTTTAGCCCGATTTCGTTTCAAACTTCGTGGTAAATGGTAAATGATGCTAATTATTTCTGACATCTTTGCTAGTCAACTAATTTCATAATTTTCAGGGGGAAAAAAACTATGAATATCTGAAAGGATACTTGTGTCTATATTTCTACGAGTCAGATTACATGAAAAAAAAACTTTTTCAATTTAACGATAGATGGTTTGGAAATAGTTACTTCAATGACAAATTTAGGTTTTTATACCCATTCGAAATTAGCTATTCCAAAGTCAGAGAAATCACAAATTGCAAATTTAGCCATTAAACATATTTTTCGTCTCTTTAAAGACTGGCAATTACCGCAAATTTATTCAATCTTATCAAAACATTTGATGATGATTGCATAAAAATTCGCACCCATCGCTTGGTTATTAATGCAATTTTAAATTTATGCTTATTGACGAATGTAGCACTAAAAAAGTTGTTAAAATTCAACAATGACTCATTGTAAGCAAAATATAAACCAACTTAATGACTCTCCACATTCGTGTCACCTTCAATCAAACTAAAAGATACATTTGTAGATACTTTACATAACAATCGAAGATACAATTCTTGTGGTGGGTGACACATCGTTTGTCACCATAATTACCGCGATAATGTGAGTGAAGCTCCAACATTTCAGCAACTTAGACAAAATTCAAATGGCTGGGAATGAAAAATATAAACAAAAAAAAAAGATTTTTTCTGCAAACTCATTAGTTTCTGCAACTTTGTCAAGCCAAACACACGCATCTAACCTAGTACAAAGACTTTTCTACCTTAGTCGCGAAATAAAAAGTAACGTGAGAAGTTGCTGATGATGATACTGTTCATACTCGTACTTTATAAACTAGAAAATTAGAGCAAAGCGTGGTTTGATGTAGAAGATGTTTATTTTTCTTCCTCTAATGATTTAACGATTTAAGCCGGTTTGTATTTTTATTATTTCATGTTTTAAGTATGTCAAGTATGGAGAAATTCCACAACGCAAAGTCGAAAGAATCAAAATAAAATTTAGGCAAGTTGATTTTTGGTTCGTCTTATGTGAGCTTTTGTAATTGAACTGGGTTGAAGACATTCAGGTAATAAATTATGAATTCTTTTAACTTCATCTGTAATCTCGTGTGAGCTGGATAAATCATGTAACAAAAGTTTGGCAGATTGAAGAGAATTCTATTCTCTCACACGAATTTTGAATTTCGCGGTCTTTTTCACGACACATTTCAGATTAGCTATTCTCGAGCTCAATTTCCACCATGAGAGTTAATAGAGAAGTTAATGTGACATGTACCAATTGATGTTACTGATAGTCGTGTAATAAATATTAATAATGGCCACATCCAGCTTTAACGTCATAAAACAATTCATTGGTTAATACAAGAAATTTTTTATTTCAAAATGTCATCATGTATTAATTCGTTGGCAATATATTATTTTATTTCCGGAATCTGTCAAAGCTTAACTGGAATGGCATGTGAGACTTGGTCCTTCAGAAGCAGAGCAAGCGATCATAGTTACGCCTCCAATCAGATATGAAGTATGAGCTGCAGTATTTGACCTCAGAAATAAAGGCTCCTGAAATAGATGGAATCCAACAGAACTGCTCCAGAAAAGGGGCCCGTGTCAAAGTACACTTCTTCATTGCTTTATTTGTATTATATGGTCCAAGGAGCCAACCAAAGGACTGACGAAAAAGTTTTATTTGTCCTATGCACAAAAAGGAGACAAGTTAAAGTGTTGAAATTGTAGATGTGTAGTGTGCTTTTATGTAATGTGTTCTCATTAAGTAAGCATGTAAAATGTTTTCTTTTCCCACATATCAAGTGCTCTCTCAAAATTATAGGAAGAAAATTTAAGCCGTACTATGAAAGTATTAAAGGAGAGTATAAGGGAAGCCTTCGAAGTGCACGGCCTGCTAGATCATATATGATCTAGATCTAGATATATGATCTAGCTATTTCATCATGCTAGATATAGATCAAATATTCTCAGTTTAGCATATTATCGAAAAGAGCTGCGAGCATAACGAAGGATCAACTGCACAAACTCTTTATAGACTTCAAGGAAGGATACGACAGTATCGAAGGAAGTATGTTACTTAAAATAATGACTTTGGATTCTAAACCAAACTAGTTCGCATAGTCAAAGTTGCAATGTTTAACACAGTCTCAGGTCTAGATAAACGGAGAGCTAAAGGCCATGGTATCCTATAATTTAAGAGAAGGCTAGAAAATTTTTTAAGACATTGACAGTGCAAGTTCCAGGTTTGAGGAGTTCCATCCGAGGAGTTAGAGTCAAAGACTACTTTTGGTATGCAAAAAAAAAAGACGTCTGGAATTCTACACATTTTAATACATGGTGAGTCTGCTAGTGGCGATAAACAAGAAGCTAAGAAATTGTCTTAGAAGTTTTATTGAACCATTTAATTGTAATGAAACTGGTTTGTTTTGGAAGTTCCTGTCCACCCGGAAGGGAATCCTGAGCATAAAGAGAAGATAGAAAGAACGATTAACATTAATTTTGGGAGCTGACGCTAGTGGTGATATGAAACGTAAACCATTTCTCGGTTATCCGTCTGAGAACCCTAGACCATTCAACAAAAAAATCAATAATGAAGATAAGACTGCCAGTAATGTAATTGAATAAATGAGTAATTGAATAACAGGGATCACGCAGCCTCATTTCAAATAATGGCTGTTTAGAGTTTCTACCCCGAGCATCAATGACTACCTTAATGTCAATGACTGCTATTACAATATTGGAAGCACTGCTGCTATTGGACATTGCACCAGAACACCCGAAGGACATTAAAGATAATTTGCTGATAGACTTTCCCTGGCTGACAGTCCAGCTTCTACCTCTGAATACGACTTCGCTGGTTCAGCCGATGGATCAGGACAAGTTTCATACTTGCAAGTTTCAAGAAATTTGACACTCACGCACTGTTTCGTTGGTGTTTTGAACCGTGCGAATTTTCCTCAGATATGACTTTAAAAACGTTTTGGAAAGAAAAATTGGACATTCTGGAAGCTAATCGTATCATTCAAAAGGCGTGGTCAGAAGTCATTTAGCGGCAGTGAATTTCTGCTTGGCGAAAGCTCTATCCATCAGTTGTTCAAGGAAACGAAGGTGATCAGGGTGACATTTCTGAAATTATTGATGAAATTTTGACAACTGCTGGAGATGTGGAATTGGAGGTGAACGAAGATGACATAGAGCTCATAATGGAACATCCAGGCGAACTGACGACAGAAGAACTCAAAGAAATCTTGAATGCATGTCTCTATTTGAATAAGAGGAAAGAGGACCAATGCCAACATCTTTTCTTAAAGATCTTTTGGAGAAATGGGAGGATGTAAGAGCAATGGTCTAAGAATGGCGCCCAAATCATGGTGCCGCCGGTAGGGCTTAAATCTTTACAACGACAACGCTATCAACCATTTTCGGAAAATCCTTAAAAAAGAGAAAGCAATCGGAATCGGACTTGTTCGTTAACGCTTCATAGCCGAAAATATAAGGGACTGATTAATATCTTAGACTATATATGTGGGTTATTTTGTTAATAAACTAACTAAGAAATTATACCTTCTTATTCTTCTTCATTCATCATTAATTTTAAGGGTCTCCAGAAGTAATTAATCGATTTCACATGAAATTCTATGGTAAATTATTGATCGGCTAACGAACAATTGGGATAGTGAACATAGCCTCGTAACAGAATATGTTCGTTAACCAATCCCCAATTGTACACATAATCGGTAGCCTCTGCTAATGATGTCAATATTCGACAGTGAATCTTAAATACCAAAGGAGATTTTCGAGTCTAGAATCTGAAATGGAAAAAAATCAGCTACCCAAGAGGACATTTAAGGGTAGAGCGCAAGATAAACGTCCACCACGAACACCGATTCAAATGCACGAATACGATTCAATGTGAAGAAACGATAAACATTGACAGTCGATGTTTGTTGGGAGAACGAGGTTGCAGAACCACGACGATTGGAGGATGTTAGCATATTCGGCTGTCGCACCATGGATGATGATTTTCAATAACTTGAGTGTACCGAATAATTTTTCTATTTAGCGTAAAATTGTATAGATTTCTATTATATTTTGCTTACTAGTGTCAACGTATTCACTAAACAAAACATGTAGGAAGCTATGGTATTTGTTATTTTTAGAATTAAAACGGAGCCACACACTCGGCAACCTTCACCAATGTTTAACTTAACTAGAAATTTAATTTCCCGCGTGAATTTCCACTTCACTGTTGGCTTCGAAAAATAGCTCAAGTTTTACTAAAACCAAAGTAAAATTAATGCTAATAACTTACAAATTAGCTTTTAAAAATTAATTAGCACGTCCAAGACGGAGCACATAAATTAGCCAATATTTACAACATTTCCCCAACAACAAAAAAATCAGTTTCAATAAAAGCATCACAGTCAAGTACAAATAAAACCATTCCGATCTTGACATTGAATCACTAATGTTTACCATACGCGCCTCATCAAATCAATGTCTTGGCGCAGCAGTTGCAGACTCTTAATCGTCTAGCAACTCAGTGCAGACCCAGTTGGAGTACGTTCAAAGATTTCCAGTCGTAATTACTTCAAGGTGACTTTTATCCAGTCGCTGGCATGGAAGCCCAAATAAAACGGCAAGAAATGAGACCCTCCAGAATCGTATATTTGCTCTTTCAATAAGCATGAAGGCCCACTCGGATCGCAATTTGTACCATCCATCGCGAACAATCTTCATGAGGAAACCTCACGGTCGAAGTACGAAGATCTTGCGCCATTGTCGATTTTTGCATTTAAGCACGATCCTCTATTACTCGCAATTTGACTTTTAGATGTTTTTCCACCATAAGTTACTGCGAAAAGTTTCATGTTTCTGAAATATCAATTTGTCGGTCGGATATTGACAGTCATCATAGCTGGGACGTACCGGCTCTATGGTATGACTAAACGCTACGCGAAGAAAACCATAATCTTGAGATACTTGAGCAAATGCAAACATACGAAACAAATTCTTGGAAAATTACTATGGAAACCGCACATGTGATTGTTTAGAGGAACACACGAAACAATCTTTGGCTGTATTCAGTGGTCTAGAGTTCGATCAGGAATGCGAATAATCTGAATTTCAACAATTGACACGTTTTTGACGAGACTCACGTCATCTGTTATCACTCTCAATAGGATATATGGATATGGATATATGTTTGAAACTAAAGAGAAATCCCTATGCTGGTCTCTTTTTCAATCTTCAACAAGAAAACAACAATCTTTAGTAGAAAAGCTAATTATCACTATTGTTAAAAAATATGCCTAGCAATTTTCTATTCTTTTTATGAAATCCTGGAACACCACTCCAATCGCAATCTACTGGGAAAACAAGCGATTCATTTATTCGGGGTCGGATATTTGAATCCTTCTAAAAACCCTTGATAAGGATTCTCAGTACTAATTTTAACTTTAGAGAAAAGACAACTATTTCGAGGTCGATATGGTTCCATTTTAAGTGTTCCGTCGAGAAGTGCCGTCCGACTGACCGTCGAAACTGAGAACTACATGGAATAAGACCCAGAGCCATGCATGAACAGTGATTCGGCTGAGAGCTGATCATTGACATTTGGGCTGGCATCTGCTTTGACTCTAGTCTTGTCTAGAGATGACATTAGAGCGCCAACGACTCTAGACTAACGATCAAAACATCTTCCACACGATAAAAGCTTGTTAAACCTCAGATTATGTTCGAAGTTCGCACCATAGAACTGATAATGTGAGTTCGATGCAGATGGATTGCTTAGCCAAAATTTCCAAGGGACCATTAACACGGCCTCACATATAAATGTTGACGGCGGCTTTGAGCACAATAAAATTATGCCCGCTCAAGAGCAACAGACGAACACATGGTAGCGGAAAGCAAAATGATCAGGAAACATACTGTTTCTGCACACATCACCGCATGTAATAAAACAAACGCAAACAAACAAATACTTCCTTCAAAAGAGAAGAATGACCCAATTATCTTGGGTCGTTCAGAAGAAAAGCTACTGGATCTACGGAAGGACAGAAAAGGTTCTGAATAGCATTATCATCACTGGCTGTGTACCAATGAATGTTATCAAAGAGGTTTGAAACAGAGTCCTCTAGTTGAAAAACATTCAAAACCAGGTAGGACGCAGGTCGAAACAGAAAAGGAGCAAAATACTAAGCTCTCTATTAGCGAGGTATTCTTCCCGATTTCTACTGGCAGGAAAAGGTTTCCCTGCAGCGCACAAAAATTCATAGAAACTCAAAAACCTCCAATATTAACCTCCACAAAAACTTAAATACAATATACCCCGATGTTCTAACTCAAAATATAACAACAAAAAGGGTAGCAAACCTAAGTATCAGCGGTAGGCTCTATGTTAACGTCTGCGAGGAGCTGGCAAAACCGGAAAACATCAAAACAATTCTTTTTCTATCATTTCTTTTTTCTGTCTGGCATTGAATCTTCCATTGATCGACCATTGGTCTACAGTTTAACTAATTTTGCAGTCAGAATTTTATTTTCGGACATTACCGTTCCATTGTGCTATAGCAAACATATTTTGTATGGCCACCGCACGATGTGCTCCGAAGATTGTGATGGTTGCAGGATTTCTATTCATCCCTGACAGTACTCTCTAGCTGAGGGTTTCCTTTACCGTTAGTGCTGTTGTAACCTTTAAAACCAGGTTAGATGCTAAGTTAACTTGACATAACCCTTATCTAGGCAATGTGATCAATTCAACACAGTCAACTTACATGTTGCAATGTTCATTTTGTTTTGTTTCTAGTTTCCAACAGATCGTTAAATCATTCGGAGAAAAATTGACAAACGTTCACAGCTACCATTCTTGGCTGAACTTCAGGAATTTCTACCGCGGAATGGGGCAAGAATAAATATGTTTTAAGTATTTCTTTATTTGTGACATGGCTGCGATTTGTAACATTTATTATTATATATTATTATATCTATTACACATTTAATAGACAGAGTCTGATCGAACTGGCGCTGGGAAACTGGATCCCATTATAATTTCTCGGTCCAAATTTTCGTATGTCCTCGATTAAATGGTTCTTTCAATAATTGTAGAGAACTCAACATAAGGAAGTCAACTATGAATCGCTTTGACTCATCTCCTGATAATGTGTTGATGAAAAAATCGGTCAACTTTAAACGACTGAAACTAGGACATCCTTGCCCTATTGGCTCTATTATTTCCCTCTGAGATGTACCAATAAATCTCAGAGGCTGGATATCCGTAATTTCCTTAACCAGATATGCTTTTAAAATAGTTTTATAATAAATATTTTTGACATGCACCTTGATGTCAAATGACCATGCGAATTCGCCCGTGGAGATTTTTAGTTTAACTTTCTTGTTTCGTTTTTAGTAGAATGAGAGTTGCTTCTGCTATGTCTGGTTGCCAATGGTATGTCTGAGATACTGTTTTTTTTTTTTGGGTTGGGGGGTGAAGGCAATTTACGGCCGGAGTGTGGGACTCCTAGCAGCGCATGCTACCAGACTACCCACTAAACACCCCCCCTGTCAAGAGATCCTAGCCTGGAACCGTTTGACACATTACTTCGGGCTAGGCCTCTTTTTACTTCGCCTTAGGGCGCCGTCAGTCTAGAGAAATCTCCCTCCAGCGGGAGGGGGCAGGATGGAGGAGGACTGCTGGAAAGGAGACCTCCCTAGACCCCGCGCCCAAGGTTATCTATCGTATATTTTTTGGCAACAAGTATGGCCCGAGAGTAATGTGCCACGCAGATCCATTTGTCGAAACTTTTCAGCATTTCTCCGACCAGATTGTCTGGAGAAAGCTTTCCCATCACCTCCCACAAGTCCTGCCGCATCCTGTTCCACCTTCTACAGTTGAAGAAGGTGTGACATGCGTCATCCCTTTCCCCTGGGCAGAAAATGCAGTCTGGGGACCGTGATTTACCAATCTTGTGCAAGTAAGACTGAAAATACCCATGCCCGCTAAGAAGCTGGGTAAGGTAATAATCAGTCTCACCATGCCTTCGATTTAGCCACGATCCCACGTCCCCTATAAGGCGGGCAGTTCAGCGGCCATTGGAGTCGCCTTCCCATGACTGTTGCCACTCAAGTATTGTGCGCTGCCTCTCCTCTCGGTTGACAGCAAATCTTGAGCCCTCCATTTTTCGATCATAAATTCTCCATCGTTCTCTAGCAAGGAGGGCGATGGGTATCACGCCTGCGATCACCAACACCGCCGACTCAGAGACAGTGCGGTATGCAGACGCAACCCGCAACGCTCCTCGTCTGTGTACCTGGGCCAAGCGCTTTCGGTACAGCTCTTTACTGAGAGCTCCGGCCCAAACCTCAGAGCCGTACAGTAGCACTGACTGTACAGCACTCATGAGAAGTCGGCGTTTGCTCGGTGTGGGCCCACCGATGTTGCACATTAGTCGACTCAAAGCTGAGACGCCTATCTGGGCCTTTTTCGCCGTTGCCCTGATCTGTTCCGAAAAGCTCATTTTGGAATCGATCAATAGTCCCAAATATTTTATTGCAACTTTAGATTTAACAGTCGCATCTCCGATCCGCAAAGGAATTACCGTGGGAATTCTTTTCTTCGTGAGAATGACCACCTCGGTTTTCTCTAGTGCCAAACTGAACCCGCGGGTGGTCATCCATTCCCTCACTTGACGCATTAGCACTCCCAATCTGCGATGCGCATGTTCGACTGTACGTCCGGCGACCAGTGCTGCTATATCATCTGCATAGCCGACTAAGCGCGACTCATCTGGCATATCAAGCCTCAATAGTCCGTCATATGTGGCGTTCCACAAGTCTGGTCCAAGTATGGAGTCTTGCGCTACACCAGACGTTATCTCAATACTGCGCCGCCCATCTTGTGTGTCATAGAGCAGTCTGCGGTCCTTTAAATAATCCCTCAAAATCCGCATCAGATACCCTGGCAATCGGAAAAAATTTTCCAATGTGCCAAGAATATCCGTCCATCTGACGGAGTTGAAGGCATTTCTGACGTCAAGCGTCACTAGCAAGACAACTCGTTTTTCAGTTTTGTGCGCTTCGGCTCGACGGACCGCATTCACCACTTCCATATGTCTGAGATACTGTCTCCGTCCTAATTATTCCCCAGGGAAGTGATTATATTTAATGACTCCTGTGTTTTGCCACTGCCTTTCGATACAGTAGTGCCATTATGTGATACAGTGTAGAGTTTTCGAGCACATGGCCTAAACGTCTTTCAACAATGATCCCTTCTTAATAAAAGCAAAGCTACTGTTTTTGAATTTTTGACACTTGCGCATTAAATATGCTCTATAGAAGTGGACCTCATGTGACCTTCGTCTGTTGTGGCACTACTAATTTCGTTCATGATTACTTAGGTCCCTAGGCTTTGTTTGACTGAAATCGAGTTCACAAAAAGCGAAGAAACTCGTTCGATGCCTGGACCGCCCATGGTTTTTTCCTCAAACTTTTATCAACTTTATTCATTTATGGAGGGAGTCACATTAAACCCAATATTTCAAGCATCAAAGATCCTTCTTTTGTCATGTCATACATTGCCATATTTGACTAGTTAGTCAAATTGTTTAACATTAAAGATCTTCCACACAATGTCATACTATTCACCAAAACGAGTAGATTAAATGTTGCGATTAAATGTTATTCGGCCTCATCTATTACGTTTGACTCTAACTGAAAAGCCACATTTTCTAATGCTCTGACCAAATATGTCCTGGAATTGCAGCAATTGATAATAATCTCTGTCGAATTTGCGAATAATGATGTTAGGCAGCTTGAACAGGAACGGTTCAGAACGATTTGCGATTTGTAATTAACTAAGTTCAAAAACGAATTGTACAAAATTTTTGACGAGCCAGAGATCTCTAAGATATAAAAAACTCTGAACTCTGCAGTATGATGGGTACCTTAAAATATATCCGACGAAGGCTAATGGGAAACCACAGGAAGCGTTGGTCTGAGTTGATTAGGAAACACAGTCTATGATACGAGACTGGCTCTCCCGTTTAACACGGAAGGACCAGTAGCCCCGTGACGGTGAAAACAATATAATTTTAACTGCTACTGCTATAACTATTATTACCACTACTACTTTTGACCGCACTACTGACACTACCACTACTACTAGACTACACTACTACTACTCTTACTACTACTACTCCTACTACTACTACTACTACTACTACTACTACTGCTCTTAATACAACTAGTCTCAAATTTCCGTTGGAAGAATAAGTACACAGTAATTCGTTATTATCTACTTAATTCCAACTTATACTACTAGTAACACTACTACTACTATTACTACTACTACTACTACTACTACTACTACTACTACTACTACTACTACTACTACTACTACTACTATTACTATTATTATAACTCTTGCTACTACACGGCTGATATTATATATTATTTTATTCAATTTTTCCCGAAAAATTCGATTATTGGGGCGAACATAATAGAAACCGGCATAAAAAGAAAAGGACCAAGCCTTTTCGCAATTTATATGAAAATTCCTATATTATTTCTCTTTCCTTTTTGTTTGTCAGTACTTTTTGATTCGATTGCTGGGAAGCGTTAGTAAGAATGAAAACAACAAAAGGGACTATAACCCAAAAAATGGTAAGGTCATTTATGGACAAGCCTTCCAATTAAATCAGATGGACCTCAGGAGATTGCTACAACAATTAATTTAATTGTACCAATGTAGCAAACGTTTCGCATAGAAGTTCATCCAGTTTAATTGTTGGCTCACGCCAGTGCAGATGTTCGCATACTGCAGTACTAAATCGCCAATAAAGGACTGACGATTACATCAGGAGAATTTACTTACTCGTTGGGTCCAGTGTCAACTGAGACTATTTTCAGATTTTTGAATGAATCTGCCAGATAGCAATTTAACGACACAAATCAAAATAAATTATTGTTTATACCATCAACACAATCTGGTGTGATTGTAATTTAAGCAAAACGGTTCGCATGCACGAAATTAGGTGGGGGCGGAACTCATTTTCGCTAAAATAAAGAAAGATATAACAGCATAATCAAATTAAATGAAGTAAAGTTGGAAAAGTGAGGTCCAAACATCAATGCAATCCTTGGTGAAAAGCAATCATCGCTTTGCATGTGCTGTTATTCTTTACGACCTGCCGGGGATATAATCTTCATACGTGCATACTTGTTACAGATACATATGAACATGCTTTACTTAAGTCTCCTGTGAGACACTACAAATTCAAGATTGTTTCCTCTTTTGAATATTTTACCATAAATCAGACAATATGTGCTAAACGAGCCATGGATTCTTTGGTTTTGCTCCTTAACTTGATTCTTTTCACCACTATTTATTATTAGAAAAGCTTCATCCCGGGCAAACATCTAAATTTTGGTAAGCTAACCAGTTTTTTTTACTCAATTAAGAGGCATCCTTAAAGAAATAAGCAAGCTTGCGTAATTTAATTACAGGCAAGACCGTGTAAGCACGTACATTAACATCCCATGTCAAAAAGGGTAAACTCTTCCACTGATATGAGCGTGTTCATTCTTTGCCTTCTACATCGCCGGTTTGATGAGATATTCAGTTTCCTTCCAGAATACAAATATCCAAGATAAAAGATACAAGATACAATGAAAAAGACGATTCACTAGAAAAGGGCTACTGGCTGAACTCGAACTCGGATCCAGAAGAAAGTCTCACCTTACCGCATGCTGTACATGAACCAATGTTCCGTTTAATTCAATCTACTTATATCGTTATACACGTATATCAAGTGAAACATATGTTCATATGCCGATATGCGGTACATGTACTAGACACTGGGTATTGAATGCAACGACAACTGAACTATTTGCGGTCGATTAAGTTGGAGAAATGGAAACGTGAAATGAAAGAATTGGCGAACAACTTCAGTCAGGCAGGGCAAAAACCGGACTACCCTAGAAAAATTTTATTGTTTGTGGTTTAGGTTTTATTACCGCAAAGGAAAAATTTTATGTCATTAATGCACATCCGCGAATTGAAGCAAACGGTTTTGCAGTCACTTTAGTACAATGGACTATGGATGATGATACTGACGGCGGTGTGGCAATGAAGTAGCCAGAGTTACCGCATTTTGTGTTGCTTTTAATTTTATTAGTCAATGAATGAAGGATTAAATTTAACATGAATCCTTAACAACGAACCCTATACGTCAAAGTGATAGACTGTATTTCAGGAATATATGATACTTAGAGAGAAGTCAAATACTCTTTCGATCCAAGTAAACTTTAAGTCCTCAACATTTTATAACTTCCCAAGGTTAATAGTAAGCGCCGAATGGTCTCATGAACTGTGAGATTTCGGGATTATTTTCGCAAATTAGGGATTAAGTGACCCATTCCCCCGCAGGTTCTACTCTGGACATATCTTACACATGTCAGTCTCATATGGTAGTCAAAATTTGTATGCCTAAAAAATACCCGACCTTGCGGCAGTGCATTGGTGCTTTCCTTTTCATTTCCTGCTGGAAACTACTCAAATCGATTTAATCAGAACTTTCTTAAAAGAAACCTATGGATACCGGACTGTATCACCCATTACTGCGGGATAACCTGATCCCACGCAGAAGCATAATCAAAGGTTAACTGCCACCAAATATGTTTGCACCAGAAATCTACCGAATAGAAGACATGTGCTGTGACCACTACGCCATGTAGACTAACATAAAAAAGGATGTTATACTGAATTTTTCCAGTAATAGAGTTTATTGTGTCGAATTCGTTCCAGACAGGCCGGCAAATCTAAAAAAAACTTGTGTTATAGCTGCATTCGAACTAAAGCCTAGACTAACTCGACTAACACAACAATTCAGGATAGAATCTCCCCTATTGAATTTCAGGCAGCGTTAATCAACCTGCGTCCATGCGTCGCTCTTCACATCTTATTACGCTCAGTCCAACTACTTTAGATTTAAAAATTGACGCAACAAATCTTGCTCCTAAAGACCTTCTGGAAGTGGAATCACTTTCACAATATTAGGCCCGACGGGGTAAACCACGGAAACAAGACCAATGAGCCCTGGGACCACTCGCAGATCAAAAATTCGTGGAACACATTGTCCACCTCGATTTCAACACAAAACAACGTAAATTGTCATAAGGCAACATAAACATTTCAACATAATTTGTCTAGCTTTATCAATTCGTTTAATATATACTCAAGAATGTTTAATGTCCCCGTGTGTACTGTTAGAAATAATCCGAGAAAATGGATGATCCATCGTTTAAACTATACTATGAAGCTGTCCGTCAAACGATCGGAATTTGTGATGTTCTATCGCTTCTAAGATCTTTGTATTGTTCTTCCATGAAACTGAACGATGGCTTCTATGCCATCCTTGGCAGAACTTAAATCAAACTTTATTCCTGCTTCTGAGGAAGCAGATCGTTTGGTGGCTACAAGCGATTTTCAGTACTTCCTCTTCGTTACTGTTACCCCGTATTTCTTAACGCCATTCTGGGACTCAGTAGAATACACAAGTCATCTCAACATCATCAACGACAACTCGACTAGACAAGCGGCTTTAATACACGGTCAACTTGGTTTTCAGTCCTTTTATCTTTTCATAAGAATCACTATTGCTATCTTCCGTTAAGTCTACATGACGTGAAATTACAATCACATACAGGAGACCATACTAATCCATTACTCTATTTACTTTATTTTTCGGGTAAGTCTTAGATGAGACAAGTAATCGGATCAGGCAGTAACTACTACTGATACGTCAGCCTCGGTGAACTTCAAGAACAAATCCAAAGACATTATGTGTCAGAGCAAAATATATTTAATGATATTGAAATCATCAAGTCTCAAGATTAATCCTACTATTTACTGTGATGAAGTGTACTGTCCGCTGTACTATTTCTTTCTTGGTCTCATATAGCTAACCAATAATCTTTTAGCGTCCTAAACTATGTCTCCGAGTAATTATGAACACAAAAATTCTCAACAACCTTAAGGATATTTTATCACTCCTTACTAATTCGCAAAAAAAACATTTAACACATTCACTATTACCAGCATCGTGGACAGGTCTCCCAATACCAGCACTTACTCCTTCAGATGAGCGAATAAGTAGTGTCCCGGCACTACCTTATTACCTTCTTTAAAGTCAAACTCAAACGAAACAAACGACAAGGACATTGGCAGCAATGTCAGCATTTGACCGCAAGCACCAATGATCTGATCTCAATTTTTGATTTCTAAAAATAAACTTCTCTGTATTTAAAATTTTTTTCTCGAATTTCTAAAAATGGAATAAATATTTGCCAACCTTCGTAGAATCTTCGCCCTGCGTAGCAAAGATTCCCATGGAACCTTTAAAGTTATCCCACAAACGAAGGGCACTAGAGGCTCCTAGCATAAACAAATTACCCCCGTACCAGAACTAGGAGCAAAAGACGAAATGGATACCTGCAGTCATCAAAACAAACGAAAGGATCGAGAAACCTACAGTTTCTGGCAACATAACCGCATCGACTGAAGCACAGGACGCAAACAAACAAAGACTCCCTACAAGAAAGACGCCGAGCACTCAATTATCTGGATCATTCAGAAGAAAAGATGCTGGTTCTACCGCATGACAGAAAATTTTCTGAATAGTATCATGACCACTTGTTCTATGCAAATGAACGGTGTCAAGGAGTTTGAACACAGAATCGTGGAGTTACAGACATTGAAAGCCGGATAGGTTATTGCAGACCCAAATTGAAGACAGGAGCAGACCAATTACTAAGCTCTCTATTAGCGCGGCAGTCTCCCCAATTTCTACTACTAGCAAAAGGTCGCCCTGCTGTGCTATTACGGCTTGATGGCTTAAATGAAAGAACAATTTTCGAGCCAATTACGTCAGAAGAAAGGTTAAGTTTCAGATGGGGCTCTTTTTTACGGCCGAAAAAGAAACCTTAAGGTTGAATATCAATGAACCTACACAGAAACTAAAATTCAAAACACTCTGACGATCTTACTCAAGAAATAATAACAAGAAGCGTAGAAAATCAGAGGACTGGTTAAACCTGAGGACATCCAAACTCAGTCAGCTGTTTTGGTAAAATTTAGCATTGGGGCATAACCGCGTTCTGTGATGCAATCATTATTGTCTGAGCAAAACGCAGCCATAGATTCATTCGAATTCATTCGAATTCATCGCAACACTCGAAATTAGGGATATTGATTGTGTTAAGGATATGGACGAAATAGAAGAATTAATCGAGCTTTAGGGATTTCCCTTGTTTAAGCAGGCTGAGAGACACAGTTGTTGATTCGATTTTTTGCAACCTTCTTAAGCTTAAATTAATACAAACATTAAAGATAATGAAGGGAAAGTTATTGTACGATGAATATCCACGGCATAGCGTAACCACTAAACAGCGCTAACCCTCCGAACAAACTTTCAATTTAATGGTATTCCTCCTGGTTGTAACTTCGTTGAGCCTTGAAAAGCTCGGAATGCTCGCACTGGACTAATGGGGCTGATGTGAAAGTGATTTTCGATACGAAAAACACCTTCAGTGATCGCGTATTTGCTGTTTGGAAGAAAACAACTTATGTATACCATCTCTTTATGCATCTTTCCACAAAGCAGTTAGCGAACAAACGACTGAAGGTTATATGTAGCATGCAAAACTCTAATCAGGCCAATACTGCCGTATGCAGTGTTAAAATTGCAGAAAGTACCAATTCACAAGTCGGACAAGATAGGATTACTAGAGGGTAGAATCCTTTGGGCTTACACTGGAGTCAAGTTGACAGAAGACCTCAATAATGGCCCTATCCCAACCGGATTACTGTATTGGGAAGCAGTTGTAGAGCTGTTCTGCCTATATGCCAATAGATTAAACAAGCGAGCAGCATTACGTTTGGTTGAGACCATAAAACCGGTAAAATTAGCAAACGCGGCAGATAATCGAGCTATGGTACCAGCCAGTTGCATTACAATAAGGAAACGAGAATAAGATAATTAGTTTGATAAATGATTATTCAGTAAATAATAAAAATGAAAAACAAAGTAATATGTCACTTAAGGGTGTCAATGTAGAAATTAAATATGATAAGGGAGCTTTAGGTTACAAATTTTCAAGAAATTGAAATGTTTTTAATAATTTTGGTTCTAAATACCATCAAAAAAAGTAGCAAAACGTTTTAGAGCGATATAGAAATGTTAAACTAGTTGTTAAGCGTCTAAGGCGAAACGTTATGTGAGCACATTTTTCAACTTTTCAGGGTATTTCATCGTTCTCGGCTCCCCACTCGTTTTCAAGCATCTGCTTCACTTTATTCTTGGATTATATATACGTCATATATTACATATTCCACATATATTTTCTACAAGTATTTTTATAAAATATGAAAAACTCAAAGGAACAAATTTTTGAACGTTAATTTCACGAAATTACGTTTTTTGAGTTGGCGGACACCAATTAAAAAAAAAAAAACTATCGCACCGATTACTCTGAATTTTTAATATGTTGGAGGTGAAATGTCTGGCGGTCGCATGAAATAGAATCATGTTGACTGGAAATAAATTGTCCGATTTCCAGCCGATTTTCTAACCTTTCAAACCGATTTTTTGTCGTCAAATGGCCACCATTGAGGTATTTTTGGTGAGAAAAAAATTCTAGCTGACGCGATAATCACTGACAAGGATTATTTCACTTTTTTACTATTATTTATTACTATTATTACACTATTTATTTCACCAAACTCGATAAATCACTTCCGGCATCAATTTTAGGCATTTTTTTGAAAAATTAGTAAAATCCAAAAATAGTTGTTCTATCTAAAATATTAATATTTTAGTATTTCCTTTTATGAAGAGAAATTCATAGAAAAATATTTTTTTTTAAAACCGTAACCTAGAAGTATCCTTAAATAATGCATTATATTCTCTATAAATAATGCATTTATAGTATTTAATAAATAATTGGTATAGCGTTCTGCGTACAGCCATAAGGCAGACACCGTAGACTAAGTATGACGTTCGGCAAACTGTCAGCATTGATTGTCAAAATTTTTTCAAAATACACCAAATAAATCAAAATTAATACGCAATAGTAAATAGGTGCTAGAGAGAACAGTATTTTCCTGGAGCAGACAAACGAAAACTTATATTCCATGCTGGTTTCCATATTTTGTATTTCTGATGATATCAGAAATGTTATTACCACAATCTTTCTTGGCTAATAATGCACAGTTGCTTGCCATAACTCGAGGCTATTAGCGTAAGCACGAGCACAAGAGTAAATTTTTAGTAAAACTAAATTAAAATTAGGTTTCCAGATTTCTATCGATTTTTTAATGGAAATCATAAATTATATTGATAGAAACGACATTGAGCTGAACTGGAACATGTGAAAGCGTGTAGTAAAGAGCGTGGAAATGCGTATTTGATCGAACTAGTAGCAAAACACAACAAGCCAAATCGAAGCAAATTCATCAAATTATTGATTAATGTTCAACCCACTTCTCCTTGGAAGTTTTCTCCAAATAATTGATTTTAAATTTAAAAAAAAAAATCCAATCAAACGAATTGTGTACAAACGTGGGAGAATCCACTCATGAGCTTTCATTGACGGGCGGCATCCCCGTCATGCCATCAATGGACGATAATTGTCGTATTGAATTATGCAACTGGAACTCTGCATGTTCACCACAAGACTTCTATCACTGCCGTTTTAATTGTTCGCATGCAGGTCACAAGGCTTACAGCGATGGAAACCTTTCACGGATGGAGCTCTTACCGGGAAGTAATTATGCTCCAACTAATTTTCCGAAATTACTATTCGGCGGAAAATGAGTGATTTAAAATGGGTCGCTCAGTGCTTGGCTCTTCTACCCATCCTTCAAATCTTCCTAAAACGACCGTTTCCTGGCCTGCATCGTGCGGGGCATGCAAGGAACCAGCAGCCCCGTACCAGGAGCACGTGGCCCGTGATGATTGATATTAATGCCCCCGATGTTCACATGTCGGCCGACATAACACTCAAAACTGCTGGGAGAAGAGTTCCTACCCACCTAGTTTAGATGGTTCGGATGCTTCATCTGCAGTCGCATCATGATGTTGCGCTCTGAACTTTCCTCCTTTTTTTGTTTACCACACAACCACGCCGCCATGGAGATGGTACAATTGCCCCAAACACCGCCAGTACTTGGCTGTGCATCTTGAAGATTTCTTTTCGCAACTTCGCGGGTCAACGTACTCTTAACGCTAACACGGCTCCATTCAAGTACGATTTCGTGCTCGTTTAATAGCGCTTATCGCCACTTTCCTTGAAATGGACTAGGCAGCGAGCGAACATGCCGTAGAAATTCTGAGATCTGTAATCTGAGCTGGATTATATAACCCGAGCGAATATTTGGACATGTATGGCGTTAAAATAATTCCTTATCACGCTTGAAATTGTTTGCAATCAAACGTGGTTGTATGGTTTCCCATGGAAAATTGTTGCTGATGTGCTTGATCATCGCAATTAAAAATAGAAATTACTGGAAAAATTAAATTTTTAAGTACTAATTGGAGTTCGGAAAACGTTAACGAGGTGTAGATGGTGTGAGATTGATTTTGATGTTCTTTCGAATAAGTAAAACGCCTTTTGCTTTTTTTAACCAAGAAGAACGCGTACCCAATAGCTGGAAATTCAATTATCCTTTGGCTAACATTCTTTTAAAGTTGAAGATATCATTGCATGAGTATTTTTCATTTTGCAATTCGAAAAAGGATACAATTTGAGTCGAATATTTACACTTTTAATTTACCCAAGAAATTCGAACTGGGTCGTGGTAAAATCAGGGACCATCCGTTACGACCACTTATCTCTGAGATGCGTCCAACCATTAAAGTTGTTAAGGACAGGTGGGGTGAATGAAACATGGGGTAAATGGAAACCAACGACATAACTGCCCTCGTGGTGATTTCGATAAACTTAATTGTTGGCAATTCTCGACTTGGCAACACTCAAAAACTTTAGGAGAGTTCCCGCGATTGTTTGACGTTCATATTGTCAAAAATGTTGTGTATCAAAGTTTGGGAACCTCAAGTTTTCCTCCGCAACACATTAAGAAACGCAAAGCAAGCGATTACAACTATTTCAATTTGTTATCTAAGATCTTATACAAAGAAGATAGTAATTATTTTGACTCTCTCTGTTTTAATTAATGTGTAATGTTTGGTATTTCCAACTACCCCACACATATTTTACCCTGGGATAATTGGAAACAGCTAAACAACTGCCCTTTACGTGACGATAAACTACATATTTAGATGAGAACAATAGTTTATGTATGTACTAACATTTGGCATACTTGGTGGGATATATATAAACCACCTCCACCTTATAAAACAGATAGCTTAGAAGCAGCTGTGTTTGATGTGATAACTGGGAACAATATATACAGGGAAGCGCAAGCCGCCCAAAACGTTCCTATCATCTATATATATAATCGAATTAAAGGTCGAAAGACTGATAATTAATAGAATTGGATCAGGCAGTTCAACTGACTTATCAAAGGAAGTCGAGGAATGTCTTTTTAAATGTCTGATTGCCCGTTCATAGATGCCTTGCGGTAACCCTTGCGACAAGGAAAGACTAAAAAAATTGTTCAAGAATTTATCATAAAGACCGACCTTCAAACCAGGTTTCGAGGGTGTCACCCTGGTGAAGATTGGTATCTTTCCTTTACGCGCTGGAATTCTTCGATTTCTTTGAAAAAGCGTGAACACTTACATAAGGTAAGAAAACATGAATGGGATTCATTTATAGTGTATCGCTTTTTTGCTACCATCAAGTACGGAACTTCAACGTTTGGTTTGCAAGTGATCCTTCACGCCTTAGAGCCATAGGAGAAAAAGGGAAAACACTTCAACGTGTCTCTGATGGCGCAATTCGTGAGTCAACTACGGTGCTAGCATGCTTGCCAGCCAATGATGCAATCCTACCTCCTCTAATAGCATACAATCAACTTTGAATGAAGCGATTGTAGACAACGGATTTTCCAGAGTTGATGAAATTATGACTTCGGATGATGATATCGACGTAGTCCTAGATTCGAGTCTTAAAAAAAAAGTTAGTCAAAATAAACCTCCGGCAAAGGCAAGAAATTAGTACAAATTTTGTCATAAAGTATATCAAAGAATACAGCAAACCCTGTTGAAAAAGTGGGAATCGGAACGCGTTTGAAAAAATACACATATGGAGAAGTAGTTACTACTGATGAAGGTATTGAAATATTGAAGGATGCTGCGTAGAATCAGAAGACGAAAAGGCTAACAAAAAGGAAAAATGCAAAGAAAAGCAAGAATATTGAAAAGAATGATGTGCAAAAAAAACTGAAGAGCTCGACAGAGAAAACGGGAGATGAAAGTGCAAGCGAAGAAAAACCTGGCACCGGACGATGATGAAGAACTTGATGCTTTAGCTTGAAGATCTTGGAAGCCAGCAGTTGGGAGAGGTGACCTATACGGTGGACAAAAGTTAAAGATGAGAGTCTTTGAAATATGAGCTGGGAAAATATCATCAGAATGCTATGGCGGAAGATAATTATCATAATTTTGTGGACCAATTTGTGAACCGATTCTGTGAAGCCGCATCGTTGTTGGATTAAACAACCCTCGAAGTACTCGTGTAATGCACTCAATTAGAAATATCGCTCCTCTTGCTCAGAGTGCGCAGTGAGATGAACAACCATCAACATCAACTCGCCATCGGTCTCAAGAATTGAACATTTCACACACTTCTTGGAGAATAATTTCGCATAAGTCTCGGAATGAATGTGTAAAAATCTTAATTAGTAACAGAGCTGGAGCCACATGATCATCCGATGCATTTTCAGTTCACTCAATGGGCCAAAGACCGATTGATCGAAGATAAGCATTTTAACCGAAGAATCACCATTTTAGATTAAATTCATTTCCACCTCGGAGGATACGTGACAAACCCAAAACCAAAAAAATGAAAATTCCACACGTCATGGTGGAAAAACCAATGCATTCACAACTATCTTATGCAGATTGTGATGAAAATGAGAAACAGTGAATAATGAAAGGACATGATTGAGAGCTGCTATGATCGTATGCCCGGAAAAATTAGAGTGGTTATAAAAGTTATGGGTTGCCTTTTAATTTTATAGGTTGTATTTAATAAATTATTGATTAAAAGTTAAGGAATATCATACTAGTCTTCTGAATTTATTCGTCCTTTAAAAACAAATTTGCAGGGGCGAAAGTTTGATTTTTAGCAAAAATCTTAATGTTCCTAATCTTTTTGATCATATCATTTTTGATCATCTGGTAGGTTTTATCAATCTCGATGTATGAAATTAATTTTTATGAGTGTGTTAAGGCTTATGAAGTAGACTATCATGCAAAGGATACCACTGAAATGAGGAGTTTGAAGAGAAATTTGACTGACTAGAAGATTATAAGATGGTTCAGAAAATTACTGATATTAGTTATTTTCATGTTTCATAGTCTTTAATATTATCGGAATTTACGGCGAAGAATGAAAGGACGAAAAGTCCGAAACCTTCGAGATAGAGTCCGCTGAGAAGAACCGAAACGTATCCTCGAAGTTATCAGTTAGCGATTTATTAGATCGACTTTTCCAGAAAAGACCTGAAAAACTTCTGTGCACACCGGTAGAAAGAGGCGATTATAGTGAGAGAGTGTCATAAAACGAAATAAGACCATTACGAGGAAAGCGTTAAAACTCATATCGCTATATTTATAATAGAATGGTCTATAGATGTAGTAGCTGCAGTCAAACAACAAAATGTCGAATGAATTGTTCTTCTTTTTGAGGCATTCACAGAGTTTTGTCTCCAGCGAATCTGATAGTATTATAAGGAAGCGATTTGGAAACATTATCATGGGCAATGGCGTACCAGTCTCGAATCCAATGATTCTAAATTTTTTATCAGCATGGCTGGCACTGACTGGTTCACAAAGTCTTAGGTAAAAAATAAAACGAATATGACGGAGTTTCACTCCCAACCAATTCAACAGATTTTTCCAATTATTATTCTCGTCTATGCATCGGGTCCCGTTTCGAGTCCATCTAATCATAAAGAATTAGAATTTTATGATCCGCGAGAAGAGAAATTTCTATGCTATGCATTGGACAATCGAAAATACCCTTAATGAAAACAAATTGTAGGAAATCCATCACGATCAAAATTTATATTGCCTTAAACTTTTGCCTACGCTAGACAAGAGCACGCACGAGCGATTGATTTAATTCCTAATAGATCATAGAAAATCTCTCCATGTCCATACAAAGCTTGCATGTGAATTCAGATTCAACTATTGTTTAAAACAAATACGACCTTTTCTAGTTTGTATTGCACTCACGATTGTTGCCCGTAATAAAACGTAGAATTTATCATTTCGTAACAAATTATCAACAATTTTCTAAATATGTTTGCGCTGATTTCGCGCTGGACAGATACAGCCGAAAGACGACAGAGGAAGGGCACGCCAGTCGCGATATGCACGATTGACTTGGAATGGAAATTATAAGAACAAGCAATTATAGTCATACCAATTTGGTACCTGCTGATCATTTCAATCATTTGTTGCGTTCGTATTGGAAAATGAATAAATATTTAGGCACGTATGGACGTATTTCAGTCAGACTCGCATGCACATATGTGTGGATTTTTCTCCACTAGGTGTGCGACTGTATAAACATAGATCGATGGGAAACCATGAGGTCATGCGCTATATGTATGTTTTCAATCATGATTTTCCCTGCAAGCTCAATGGCACGAGGATGATCGCATTCTTATAAGAAAATATCTATCTCAAGTACTACAAATCATTACTACACACGAAAATGAACTTCAAGATGAAGTGCCTTGGTGTTTATGGCTTTTTTCTCACATATGAAAAAACATAAATGAGGCTCAACGTTTACTAAGTTACTTTTTTTTCTCGGAATTACTGCACTGAACGCAAGTATTGTTTTTTATCATAAAGAACAATATTTATGAGCTCCAATCTAGAAAACGAACGAGACACATAAAGCGATAAGATTGTTATTGCATGTTTGTCCATTGTTTACTTTTTCAAATTCATCAGGCGTATAGAAATATTTCAGAGGGATTAATGGCTGCGCAAATGGCATACTAATGGACTGCGTAATTTGAAATATAAACGAATTCAATTAAGGACGAACGCCTCAATGAAGCTTAGAATGTATCAAGCTTGCATCGTTACAAATGCAAGGATCTTTCCCTCAATAACGCTTTATTATTCTGCCACGACCCGGCAGTGCTTATGTGGCTGAGTGAGGAGGATGCTAGTTCAGAGACTTGATGTTAAATGGATCAAGATCTTCCCGGGTCTCTATGTCTAAAAAATAAACCCTTAAGCATGGCAACAGATTTACTGTGTGTAGCATATGTGCAGGTATGACCATCCTATTTTTCTTCTGTCAATTTCATCTATGTTTTCGTAGGTGTCTTATATAAATTGAAGTTGATATTTTGCAGCGGGGACACTCCGCATCCTCAGTCGCAAGGGTGGGGGAGGAACATTTTCGATGAATATAAGAAAATTGGGAGTTTTAATTTTCTCGTGGGGCGATGTTAATATTTGCAAACCTGTTAGAACTTATTTTTGTGACATTGATTTTATTTGAAAATTTGTTAGCCCAACATACAAAACTACCCTCCATCATCCTTGCCGAAGGCTCAAGACCAGTAATTTCGATTCCTGCTCTAGTGGTGGTGGTCATTCCTTTGTCTTTCTTTGGTGAGCTTTCTGGTTCATCAGGCGATTTGGAGATGAGTTTTCGTTCTTTTAAAACTACTTATTTCTCCTGCGACGATAAGAGGACATTCTTTAAATTTCCTTTCGATTTCAACTTGGGCTACGGTGTCTGCTCCTTAAATATTGTCCGGATTCTTAGAGTTTGGAGGTTATATAATTGTTAAGCTCTCTGACCACTTCAACTAGGGATACGTGGGCTAGATCGATGTCATCGCGATATGATCCGTCGACAAATAAAGAAAATGACGCAGTTCAGCGTATTAAAAGTTTATGGGTGTGTTTGGTAACATGGTGGGCTTTCGTTTTCTGCTAAAGAATATTGCCGCAGTTTTCTTGAAATTGATTTAAATTTTCCCCCTGTAGAAATCTTGGTAAATTTTTAATAGGATTTCCTCTAAGTCGTAGAGACAAATTCGTCCGCAACAGCAACTAATTGGCTGTTTAAGCTTGTGGGTATGTCCGACGCTTATACATTGAATAGTCTTGAACTCAGACATGACCCTTGCGGAACACCAGCAGGAGCGGTCTTGGTAGTGGATGTTGATCCTCGAACTATCTCTCAAGAAGAACGAAATTTCTGTCAGCTGGAAAGGAGGAGTACTTCACTCTTTTATGAATTACTCGCTTATGAATTAGGCATTCAACATCGATTTTTAATATCGACTGTCAGTAGGCCAACTGAATGTTTTGTAGTGAGTGCTACTTCCATGTCTTTGGAGACACATTGTAATTGGTGCTCTGTTCAAGTCCCCGCAAAGCAAAAATTTGTTATGCGCCATACAGAAACGCACTAGATCGCTTATGTGAGTATATATATGTGAGTTTTTTCCTTCAAGAGTTTCGCCCCAGGATTGTTGGATTCAGCTACAGGATGGGAGAGGAGGATGTGGGATGGATTTTTCGATGGCTATTGCCACGCCACCGCCAATGATATTTCTGTGATTATGAAGATGCCGATATTATTTCTGGTCGCAAAATTGAATGCCTCAAAATACTTTTTTTTTAATTTTGCGCATTCCAACTTAGCACTTTAAGCTGCTTGGCCATACAAAAACGTATAAACCGTCAAAGGCTCTTGCGTATTGCAAATGGTTGCCGCAGTTTACCGATTCCATAAGTAAGGTTCAAAAAACCACTTGAGCAAACTATAATAGATCCTTTCTTTGACGTTGGACATCCGCCGTCTCCTTTTTGTGGCATATCTGTGAACTCTTGGATAACTCACTGCTTTCAATCATCGATTGAGCGTGTACAGTGATTGCGTGGCAACTGTTTTTTCTTTTGGTTATTGAGCTACTGTTCCAACTGCTGTGAGCGTCAATTATACTTTTGAATTAGAATTGAATGTTTAGTTCCCGACAATACTACGATCCCTGCGATTGTTCTTCAATGAAAGATGCTGGTTTTTTGGAAAATAAGTTCGTATATTTGTAGCCGAGTTCCCCTAAGAATGGTTCATGATTTTCATCTTGTACTTAGCGTGCATGAAAGAACGAGAAAAAAAATTGATTGGAATAATCCTTTGGAATTCCCAAAAACCCATCTTTAAGCATAAATATTCATTTCCCAATAAAGCTTCAGAAAAAATGTGAAACATGTATTTGAGTCTATAATTTTTCACTGCACTTTACGTATGAGAATGGTTTAAAACCAATGTAGAATCTTCTAGGACCAGGATCCCTAAAAAGCAATGACAGTTTATATTGTGCATCAAGTGATTGTTCACCAATCATTGGGTTTGTGTATTCTGTGATCTTTGGACTTGCCGGAAAAATTAAGCCTTCTATGATTGAGTCCACCACTTTCTAATTGTTTCCGTGCTCGAGTTCGTAAGATGTATATATTTGGTTTTTTATGATAGGATTGAAGTGTCTTCTCATATTTCACGTTCTTTGTATCGTTGACAGTGTTACTGCGATTTTTAATATTATTTTGTCCATATTCACCTCTTTTTGTGTAGAAATTTTTCTACGTCCTGTCGGAATCAATCTGAACCTGCCATCTATGGAAATATTCGAAAAGAGAATTGATTGTGCGCTGCAATGATGTTTTGTTCTCATAAAAATATCCACGAATCGGCAAAGTTCTATCCTACAAGTGAGCCAAATATTTTGAATACCCTGTGAGAGCTCAATCTTATGCCATTCATATATTAGTCCTGCAAAGTCCACAGTTTCAAAGTCCAGACTGCCAAATTTTATCGCTATGGCTAACAATGACCAATTATGATTTGCTAGAGTTTTGCTGATCCCAATATTTTGCATTTCAATTTCTCTGTCAGGATCATTTCATCCTGATTAATTTTTTAGATTCAAGTTTGCAGCACCACTTTATATACTTTTCTGAACGTTCGGCTGGATATTAAGATTTTACCGGAAAAGTGCATTTATGCTCGACCGCCATGATGATGTTGCATGATAATGATAAGTATTCCCCTCGAGCAGGAAAGAATCGCAAAGTAGATAAACTACATAACTCGTTTACAGTGGCATGTTGCCCATCAGGAAGACATACAGTCTCTGTGCGAAAAATACATCGTTTAATGTAATAGAAAAAATGCCCTTTATAGGGAGACTATGTACCAAAAATGACTCTTTTTTTAAATGGCTCTCCTATTCAACGCAAAAATTTACACCCAATTTCCAATAACCCCACTTCTTGGATATTATTTTCAGAAGATATAAATAAAATATATAAATATATATCCACTGATATGTTACGTTTGTAAAACAATATTTTGCTCCCTAGTTGAATATACCCGGAAACCCGGAAACGATTCTCAAATCTTCTTTCCTTCAAGGATCTTGCAAGCTTGGGTACAAAGAAATCATATCGACAGAATAGAGAGAGAGTGGAGAAAGAGAAGAGCAAATAATCGACTTTTTGGCCAAAACATAGACGTCTACGGCTGAATAGTTTGAAGGGTTGTTGATGGAAAAACCAGCGTTGTCGCATTGAATGGACGGTGTTATTATCAGTTTAGTCTATTACTATAGAAGGTCGGTTTCATTGTGCAGCACTATGAAAGGTCATCAATACATTAGGTGTACAAATAACTTTGAGGGATTCACCAAAAATAACATTAGTAGTATTACATCTGTGGCGACCTTAGTATGGAAGCATTACGGCCAAAATACATGGTAGTACACATTATTGCTAAAGTACATTTGTGGCATTACTCATAAGGTGTAGTGCCCGCGAGTATCTCACTATGAGATATACAACGGTGGACCCCGGAACAAAATGACTTCGAACACGATCCTCGCCAAAATAGGCTTAAAGCATAAAATTTATTAAACAGCGTTTTTTATTTATTGTTACAGTTTAAAAAAATATTGCGTTGACGTTTGACCACACCAATTGGTGACCCCGACGTAATCAAGCGCGAGAATAGAAGTCAGGATGACAATTGGAAACAAACGGCGCCATGTTGAGTTTCTCGAAAAACTAGCTGAAGTGACAGAAAAAATAATGTCTGCATCTCGAAAAACACTGAAACGAGTAGAAGAAAATTCGACACGCTCCGAAATTTACATGCATTCTATGAATAAAGTCGGGATTCCTGCTTTTATAAAAAACAAACCAAGTTTATGGTTTGTGCAAGTGGAAAAGGCTTATGAAATTTTCCAAATTGGGTCAGACAATGCTTAATTATTTCGTAATGCGATAGTCAATTTTGACTCTACGGTTCTGCAAGCCGTTTCGGATATTGCAATTAGTCCCCCTGAAATCGGAAAATATGACGCAATAAAAAAACGAATTTTAGAGTCGTTCGCGGAATCTTGCGAGGAGAAATTATTCTGCGTGTTGCGTGGCAATTTCCTAAACAAAGGACTCATAGAACATCTTGAAGAAACTTCGACATTTGGTCGATGACCAAATCAGTGACTTAATGTTATGAGCAAATGGCAGATTATGTGTGCGAAATTTTTGTAAGTAGCGAAGTAACAGACCTTACAAAATGAGCGAAGCAAACTGAAGAGATTTCCCGGCCATCGATGCCGCTGCATCAACTAGTACCGCAAAAGACCAGAAAATTTTCAAAATGGAAACACTACAAACCGAAATCGAGAGATTATCCCGAGGAATCCAGCGTTTGCAGCAAGGACGTTCCCAATCCAAGTCGCGAAATAAGAAGGCCGGGAAAACATGTATGTGTTTTTACTAAGAAAAATTTGGCAAGCGTGCAAGGAAGATTTGTGAGCCTTGCATTAAATCATATGTAACCAATACAAAGTTTAGAGGTAATGGCTTAGAAACTGCCGCTAAATTAGTAGTATAACAAGCAACATAATCTACTCCGAAAGGAACCAGCAAAATGCAGGAGCCATGGAAAAAGTCTGCGAATAAAAACATACTGCGTATCCCGCAGAACAGGAACTCTCATTATTTGTTAAAACAAAATTAGCTCAGCAACAATATCAAATAAGACTAGTCTGCATAGTAGCAACCTTACCTTGCAGAGGAAAGAGTTGTAAACTTTTGCTGAAGTGCAAAAAAAAGAGAACAATTTGATGTCAAAAGCCAAGACCTTCTTCAACGTAATATTGCAAGCCGATTCGCATCCAGTTTAAAATGGACACTACTAGTTTGGCCAAAGAAGAAGAAAATCATGTTAATGACCAAATAAATTTGTTTTGCATCTGATGCACTGAAAACAAATAATGCCTTGGTGTCACAAGCTTCCAATATCAATGATAGATGTGAAGATTCATCTTCGCAGTTGTGTTATGTCCATGCCAAAGGAGATGAACCACATTGAAAAATTGAAGGAGAGAATGTTGAAGATACTACTTTCCAGTTTTGGCTTTCCACGTTGTATGCATCAATTCGCTTTTTCAAATGGTGCTTACATTTTTATCATTGGTTGGAGCTTAATAAATGCCAAAGAAGAAGAAACAAATAAAAAGATAGTGTCAAAGCTAAGAAGCAGCATATTCAAGAAGAGTTCGGAAGGGAAATCGGGTTGTTCGTTATTATGAAGCTAGATCGCAGTGGAACTACGCATGTATCCAATATCGCAAGACAGTTCTTTTCAAATATTTTTCATAATCTGCTGAGAAACCAGGGATCAATCAAGGAATTATAGCACTATATTTAATCATTCTTTATACAATTCTCAGTGGATACGACTTTAACGCCGAAGGTTTTGATACTTATACATTTGAAACAGCTAGATAATTTGGACGGAAGTATCTTTTGTATTAAATTCGTGGGAGTGGTTCATAAAAGCTTGTGCATGGATCGAAATTTATGGAAAACTACGCTTTCGGAAGAAGCCCAAGAAGCGAGGAACAACCACATGAAACAGTTCAGAAGAGAGAATATATCAAGATTAGCATGCAGTGCAGACTTCCTTACTCTCCTCTGAACAACATCAGATCCAGTTTGCTCCAACATGCGACATTCGTCCAAAAAGGACTTCAACGTTTTTGCTGTCATATGTTCTTCCGCTACTAACTGAGCCACAATTTGTGCATATTTATGAAGAAGAAGGTGAAAATCACTAGAAAATATCATAAATATTGTTAAAAACTTTATTAAATTGGAAATATTAATTTGTTTATGCTTTAAGATAACAAAATTTAATTTTTTCCTTACAGAAATCCTCTTTTCCTCAAATTGTATTTTTTATCATTTGTCAGCATAAAGTAGTAAAAAATATAAGATCAGGTTGAGGCCAGCTTTTTGGGCATTTTAGTTCACTGTGCTGCGTTTCAAAATGATTGTGACAAAGATTCGAAATTAGAGTTCTTATCAATCAAATGGTCTAGTGGTTTTAAATATGCGTCATGTAAATCCATCATCTTTGAGGATTTCAAGTCAGCCGGAAGAGGATTAGTTCTATCGGAAAGTTTTGTCCGATAGCATCACTTCAAGTTTAAATCCACCTGCACGTGTTGGTTTGAAACACATATGACTACCTCTCTTTATTATTTTATCACTTCAGCACATGTTCTAAAATGCTTGGAGTTTTAGGACATGTGTGTCCTTCTTAAAAATGAAACAAAGATGTCTCATGTCATTATTGAGTGAGACGCGATAACAATAATATTATTAATAAATAAGACATGGGTATCGATAAAGTTCATTTACGCCGCTGTAATTTGTACGAATCCCAACAAGGAAGACAAAAGCTACAGAACCGTGTCCATATTTCGTGAATGTTTTTGAATCAGATGCAGTTTTTGATAGAACGTGCAGAAGATGGTTTGAAAAATTTGAAGCAAGTAATTTCGAACTTAGTTAAAAAGCCACGTTCAGGACGGTCATCTTTGATCGATTACGACATTATCAACACTGTGATAGAGCAAGATCCCTTTTTGACAACATTAGAGATTGAAGAGAAACTGAGTTCAACCAAACAAACCATTTCAGACCATATTCGTAAAACTAGGATTCGTCTATAAATATTCTAAATGGGTGCCTCATTTGAATGATCGAATCATCATACGCATATCTCTGCTCGCTCGGTATAAAAACGAGCTTTTCTTGGACCAGATGATAACTGGTGATGAATTTGGATGACATACGAAAACATCTTGAGGAAAAGAGCATATTACGAGCCCAGACAATCTGAAGAAGAGAATTTTGTGTACATGGTAGGACATCCAAGGACCAATTCATCACGAGCTTTCGGAAACTAATGAAACGCTAAGTTCAGAGAGATACTGTAAGCAAATAGATGATTTAAATAAAGCAATAAGGGAAAAGGGGCCGTACGATATTCAGTAGGAAGCACGTCTTACTGCATTATGATAATGCCAGACCAGATCCTGCTTTGGCGACTTGACAGAAAATCGCGACAGAAAAAACACTTAAAACTGAAGCCGATATCAACCAACCACTTGTTGAGTTTTTACCTTCTAAAAATAAATATTTTTTTTCAAATGGCATTTACAAGTTGCCATCACGCTGGCAAGAAGTCATAAGAAACGATGGAACGTATACTCTTATTGTAGAGTATAAATTAAATAATGAAATATTTTTTGTTTTATATTTCGTTAATTTAGAAACGGACAGAACTTTCCGGTAGACTAAATAGCTACATGCTGACATGTATTTATTAGAATCGTTGCGACGTGATCGTCCTTGTTACCACTTAAATACGGATTCTTTGAATATACCGGACATAGTCTGAGGCAGTCAGGCCGTGTGTTATGTTGTAAAAATCGATTTTTTTTTTTCATAAATTTTTTCCCAAACCTGTGAAAAAGTGATCCAAAATCGATTTTCCAATTATTTAATAAGATATTATAAAAAAACAATATTTATTTAATAAGATATTTTCCTAACTGGTCTCCACGTTTGATTGCAATTTCATTGATGAAAAAAGCACAGATAACGCCATCGATTAAACTAGAATAATCCAAAAATTCCGACCGGATTTCTTTTTATAACTCAATAACCAAAAAGTAAAAATCATGTAATTTGTATATCGATGTTTTTTGAATTCTGATAAGCCAATGTGCTGCAATCATGGAGACCGTTTTCATGTTTTTATGGACATATGTCCTTTTGCACTTCTGTAACTCATATATATTAATAATACCAAATTGTCATTTTATCGTCATAAAGAAAATCCGAAAAGAGCGAAAAAGGTGAAAAATACGGTGTATCACACGGGGTGATTGCCTTAATGTACATTTTCAGGAAAGAACTAAGTTGTCAACATATTCGTAGATGGGTGAGACCGCGTTTTCTTCCTGTTTACATGAATTCAAATAACATTAATCAACAACCTTTGAAAATACTTAACACA
The DNA here is from genome assembly GCA_954870665.1 of Stratiomys singularior. Classification (NCBI taxonomy): domain Eukaryota; kingdom Metazoa; phylum Arthropoda; class Insecta; order Diptera; family Stratiomyidae; genus Stratiomys; species Stratiomys singularior. Next base: position 65,509,071 of record OX940881.1, read on the forward strand.
TCAAGACCTTAAACAATAGTTCAAAAATATCAGGATATTTAATTCCCGTCAATGTGGGACTAATGAATTGTACATTGATTCCTTTCTCCATATTTACTTTTCTTCTAACCAATCTAGGTTTTTAAGATACTTTCAGTTCCTCACAAAATTTAGTTTTCATTAAGTGAATATTCAAGTTATGTTATTTTTATCGTTTACAAAGTAGCGAGTTTAAAAGCTATTTTATCGTATACAAAGTAGCAAAAGATTTGCTAACAAGCTGATGTAATACATTTTCATCTGAGTTTGTTTGTTGAAAGAAAGGAAAATTTTTTATTATCCCGTAGCTAGTTTACCATTATACACGATACGGTCGTTCCTTTGGAAAATTACCAAAATATACTGGATATAACCGCAGATTCGTCTATGTTGTTACATATTTAGATCAGTCCATTAGGGAAAAGGTAATTTCCTCTAGATGTTAAATAGTCCTTTAACATAAGTTTGAAAGTTAGTCAGCATTAATTAACCAACTAATCCGATTTGCAAGTGCAAAGAATTTCCAACTTTCCACTTCTGCCGGGTGTTAATGTAATCAAAACAGCTCAAAACTTGGTTGGTAATAAACAAAATCGATCGAGGGATTCCCAACTGGACGGTGCTGGCTCCAACAAATTTGTTTCAAAGGAAATGCATGAGCCAACTTTCCGCTTATGTCATGGGAATCATCCACGAACACAGCACAGCGTTCGCCAGGTGCTAAGACGTAGGTAGCAAACTAGTGGAAATCGTGACCGCTCAAATGGAAAAATAAAATGCAAACTGTTTACATAATCTCCATGAGCCCATGCGGAAAGGCTGTGGAATTATGATTGCTTCCAATTAGACGCCAACAAGAGGAAGACTTCTCGGTAGTATCAAAACGAGCCCAGATTAAGTTGCGTCCACTTTACCTTCAAAAAAGTCAAAAACGCCTGCGAATTTGGATTCCTATGTTACGCAACATACGACCCAAAGCGCCTCAATTGAGGTCGCGTCACATATCAAGTAGCGAAACAATGCCAAGAAAGCATCCAAAAATTAGCCGGCGGATATAGAGGGTTGGAGTGCGCGACCCTTCCGTGCACCTTATTCACCGCCCAATCAGCCGTTGCCGTCAAAAGTCTTTCAATTCGCGTCAAAAACACGCTAACCGACTTGGCCAATTATCTCTAATGAATGGATGATAAGTGGGCAAGCCCCGGCAACCTTACAACTCGTGGGATCGCAAGGAGACAATGCGATAGATGTATACCTACTTGGGGTTATATCCAAGCTCTGCGCGAGATAATCCTTATCCGTATCTAAAGAATTGCGAATCGTTCCGCAAGCCGAGTACAGCACACTTGTAGCACTTTCGACTGGTTGCCTTTCAGGCCACTCTTTCAACTTATTCACCTTGATATTTGCACTAATTATTATTATTAGAACAAGCTCAGCACCATTTTCACTATCCGTGGCAGTAGTTGCAAGCAAAACATCACATGAGCGCACAGAACAGCACCACACACTCAGCGTAACTATTCGCGGCCGAAACCATTCTCACCTTTGCAACTTTCAGCTGGGAGTGAGCTTCGCGCGAAGGTTCTTATCAGTCACGGCTTGACTGATAAGACTTTCGGTGCACTGATAGGAGTTGCTACTTTTGTTACTTCGCAAACCTCGCACGCACCCAACTATGCTATACGCGGTACGCGCTTCTTAATTCAATTAGCGGCAAACGTTTGCCGTTTAACGTCCGCTTTGATAGCGCGCGACAAAGTCACCGTCACAAATCACAAGAAATCAAGGGAGTGAATGAGTGGCGTGAGTCGTATTGGGTAGTGGGTGTTCTGGCCGCCCAAAGTCGCTTGAAACAGGATTCCATTCAATGTGGATGCTACACACCCACAACTGGGTTCGATTGGGATTCACCGGTGCGATACTCGTATGCACTTTGAGGACGACGCAAGACGCTATGTGCGTCGCTTGCAAGACATCCCTGCAACAACCCTCCTTCTAACTACGACCGGTGCAAGTCAGTGACTAACCAAACCAAGCGCGCTTACTTGCTTCCAGCTAACGTGGCTGTAGTGGCTCCGATCCGCGACTCGCTGGAGGCTGACCCGGGCATTGGATTGCGGACTTGACTGTAACACTCGTATGTGCCGCAGTCACTACGGAACGTATGGAGCCGCGGGGCTAATAGAGCTTTGGGGCTCACTTGAGTGTATTATTGTTTATCTACCACTGGCGAGCTTCTATCCGCAATCTGAACAAGAGTTTGGCGTCAAGGTCTTGTACCTCTATGCGATTAGAAAATCTCTTAACTTCTCCATGCACGAGGAGAGCACTGAGTCCAATAAGACACACATGTATGGAGATGGATTCGAATGATGCCGCGAGTTTGCTTGAGCGAAATTCACGTGAAACACATGTGGTCGAAATTTTATGAAGGAATTGATGTGCATGATACGTATATGAAGTTTGTTATTTAAGTTGGAAATGATCTTCCTTATCAATATTTTATATTATTTACGCGCATTTCGAATTTTATAAAAAAAATGACAAAAACGGTTTGTTTTTTCATTTTATCTCTTGTACTGGCTTTTATCCATTGGACAAGGTAAATATATAATCGGAATTCGATAGCTCGAATTTTCGATAACTCAAAACAAATCGATTGGCCATAGCGTCAAAGGTAGGGAATGTGTGTTAGTTTGTCCTGATTACTCGAATATTGTGATTAACCGAACGCAATATTTGCAATAATATAAAACGGTTGACAATTGGAATCGCGTGGCACAATATGCTCGGGCAGTGCTGGTACTGGTAAAAGTTTTATTGGAGCGCTGGGAGGCATCGGGGATGGAGGGATTTCTTTAATAGCACTTCCTTCCTCTCCCTACCTTCCCGTTGGAGAAGAGGTTCCAATAATCCGAAGGCGAAGGAACACGAGGCCTAGCCCGAAGTAATGTGTTAAACGGTTCTAGGCTAGGTTCTCAGGTTGACAGGGGAGGTGTTTAGTGGGTAGTCCAAATGCATTGCGCGTCTGGGAGTCCCACACTCAGGGCGTAAACAGTCTTCACCTCCCTACCACAAAAAAAATATTTGACCCCCAACTTCGATAAGTTTAATTGTCTGGTGGAATCCCGTAATAACGGGCGATTTTAGCCTCACGTTTTTGACATATTTCTGCAGACAATTTAGTTTCTGTGCTTGGTAAGTTCACTTGCTTGACATATCAGTAAGTTCCTACTAAGTGAAAAATACTCTGGCTACAACATTGGAGACAATTTTTTCTTGTGATAACATGTCGTCTAAACGTACTTTAATCGGGTCTGAACGGCGACAATCGGTTTTTATGTTAGATTTCGTTATCTCCAAGCGATAAGCACGCAGTTTTGGTTCTTGAAAAAGTTCCTTAGCTATTGATGACCTTTTCTATGAAGTGTCAAGTTACACGTCTTAACAGAGATAAGATAAAATCGAGGGTGTCTGGAAAATGTGTATAGTGTGGTTTTGTTCGCACACCAAGAAAATAGATATTAGGAGTGAAATCAGTTCTAAAGACAATAAATTCGGTTTTGAAATAGTCCAGGATGAAATCGATCGCATTTAAAGGAAAACTAGTGATAAGGAATGCGAAAGCAGTGATGAAGGTGGTGATATGGTATTGTAGGTATGGAATCGAAGGATCAGAAAAATAGAAAGCGGTTCCGAAAGAAACAGTGATGCCACACAACCCTCTGATCAATCAGAATGGACACCTGGTGACGAATCAATGGAAATATCACCCAATACCATTTCATTCCCGATGAAAGATCGGCAGGTCCACCGGTAGCCGCAAATGTCCTAGCCTATGCTGGTCCTAGAGCCTATGGATTTTTTGAAGTTGTTTTCCACTGAGGAACTGGCGGTTCGGGTAGTATACTACTATGCTGCAAGCAAGTTAGAGGAAATGGTGCGAACCACACGAAAGTAAAATGCAGAGATAAGGTTTTCGAAATTATACTCTTAAAGTTGGAAATATAGATAAATTGTCAAAATAGAACAACTTTGTAGAATAATTTATGTACAAGATTATTTCATTGTACCTATAAGGCACTCGAAGCATCGACCTGCCGCGTCGACCTGCCACCGTCGACCATAAAGGGTTTAAAAGTTTTTTGATCATAAATTTGAGCTTGTACTTCCACATTGAAAGAATGTGGAAAGTGGCTCAAAAAATAAAGATGATGCTGTGAAGTACGACATTTCGGCAAGTACAGCGCCTACTATTTTAACTCTTACAGGCTGTGTTATTAACCATCTTATTAGCATTTTTTAAACTGAAATAGGGTCAATTTCCCAGTAGTCAGCCCCACGCCAGCACTCAGCCTTAACAGAAATTATATCTAGATAATTAGTTCCAATTATTATAGTTAGCATAGGTTAACATATCATTAGATACACATAGGCGTGTAGCTGTTGCTTTTGTTTACGGAAAGAAATGTGTTCAAGTTTTCGAAATTTTTTTCTTTGAATTTTTTCAAATTTTACATCGGTTGTTTTCTTGTGCAACTTTAAAATGTTTATTTAGTGATAATTTAAGCTTCAGAATCATTTTATTTGTTTATTGCGTCTTAATTTAAAGGGCCGACTACTAGAATTTGAATTTTTAAGGTAGATCCACTACTCCGTACTAATTTCCTTTAAAAACTTCCTTTAAAAAACTAACTCACAAATACAAAGAGAAACAATTAATGGAAGCTAGGGCAGCATTCAGAAATGGAATGAAGAGTAGCACAACTAGCCGAGTTTTTAACGTTCCATGAGGATCTCTGCAAGATCGACTGTATTTCAGATTCACAGAAATGCCGCGTAAAATGAGACCAGACACCATACTTACCAAATTAAAAGAAAATACTCTCAAAGACTGGTGTATAGCCTTAAAAAATCGTGGATTCCCGCTAAAACCTGAAGATTTTCTTAATACCATCCATAACAATATATCGGCAGAAAGTAGGCCTAACCTATTTTCGAATAAAAAACGCCAGGAGAAAAATGGTACAAGTAAATGCATATTTATATTGGTATATTTGAAAAATAAAAAAATTGTATTATACCTATAGTTTTGCAGAATGCCCCGTGGACTGAATACCATAGAAATTCAAGAGTTGCTACTGGTAGGTCTAACTGTAGATAACGAAAATCAGTGCAGTGACGACTAATATATTTCCATGGTATTAGGAGACATAAAGAGTCACTCCAACCACTTGCCATTTTTCAGTCCTGTTTTATAGAACGTGCACATGGTCTCATCTTTTACGAAAGCACCAAATACAAGCTTGTTGAACAATCAACTCTTACAGTAGTTTTCTGCTGAAACTTAAGGAACACCAAGGACTTCTAGCTTCAGCATATGTATATTTTTTATATCGTAGTTTTGAGTTATTTGATTTGAAGAATTACCTTTTTTGTCCTCAGAAACTTCCATCGTTCTCCGAAATTCCCTTGTGCTTTTATGCAGATATGAAAAAGTTCTTAATTTTTGTTATTTTGAGGGGGTTTTATGATTTGGCTCTGAGCTTCTTTGTCTGTTGTTCTCGAATGGAGAAAATTTCTTTAACTGAAACATGTCAAAAACGTATTCCGAGTGCAAAATATTCGTAGAAAGGAAGGAAACGGTGACCGCATCTAACTCCAGGTGAAAATCCGCAGTTCAAAAAAAAAATTTGACAGAAGTCTGAAATATGGTTTTATCGTTGAGTATGGTTGCAAACGCAATGCTGTCAATTTTTTCTCTATTCTTTTTACGATGATTCAACTAAAGTGAAAACCTTGGAGAGTACAAACAATACACATATGCGACAAGAATTTACATTGACGAGCGTTTCCGATTTCAATTTCAGAGGTAAATATAATTATGCAAGACTAGAACTAGCTAAGAATACTTTTCGCCTTTGTTAGAGACAATTATCATTGTTGCAATAAAGAACGAAATGGAACATTGTGGAGTCTTCCAAAGATATGAACTGAGATGACATTCTAGGGATCGTAGAAGTGAATCAAATTAAAAAAATTAACCAACACACAAAGTTCAAACTTCGACTGAAGAACATTCAGAAAATGACTTATGTTTTTCGGGATCAATTGCAAATTAGGAAAAACAAACGAATGAAGCAATCATTTGAGGGAAACCATTACTAACACATACGATTCTTATCACGAAAAATGCATATCATGCAATAAGCTGTTCGGAATAATACTGAACGACCAAAAACATGAAGTGAACATTATCGGCGAAATTGCAGGAAAACGTATTTCGAATCGGTGAAAACAAAACATATCATCAAATAAAAATATAACATGGATTGGAAAATCTAAATGTAACAAAACAGGTGAAAATCAATTAGACATGAAAGAGAAAGGTAATTGCCAAATTGATCCGAGTAAGCCGGGATTCAAGCGTTTAGTAAAACGCGACAAGAGATGACATTTTTGCAGCACATTGAGGGATCTGTATGTAATAAACAAAAAGTAAACCTGTATATTCGGAATATATGTAAGTATATGTGACGATTAATCGAATAAAAAAAAGACATATTCTTATAATTTATCCAGGTTCATTTTTTCCAATATCGTTGAACGTCTCTATGTCAAGAATCGAAGTGTAGTCCATAATACTTTGCACATTCTTTTTGCTAATAATACAAATTAAATTTTAAAGTATTCGGATCGTTATCAATTAAAACTGCTTGACAGGTTCAAATCAATCGTCAATCTTCAATCGTTTAAAAAGAAAAACCAACGTACAGCTTGATTCAACAGAAGTTGAAGATAAGACAATTTGCACGATAAAGAAAGGTTTCTCAGTCGCTATCAGATAAGAGTTTATCGCCGTATTATATTCGCTTCTCACTGTCGCTTTTTTATTTAATAACATGTGTTAAATTTAATTTATATTTCTACACTTAAGACAACATTTTGCGAACCATGACGTTTTCCATCAATACAATGACCTTACGTGAAGAAACAATTATCAACTATACTCAAATTAGCTTCATTTTTGGTTAACATACAATCTCCAATTATGTCATTTAAAAAAACAAAACAAAAACGAAACTTTAGCAGCAAATACATGGAACAAAACCAGAACCAGAAAAACAATTTCCCCGAAACACTAGAATACACCTAAAAATACCCTTCCAGAGAACACATTCTCATTATATGAGACAGATGCATCCCTTACAGATGGTTTCAGAGGGATGTTGTCATATATAGTGTAGTTTCATATTGCAGCTGACCCTATGCCTACACTATTTATGCTTGGCAACCGAATGAAACATAGAGAAGGGTGATGAGGAAGACAGGATATTTCATTGAATCAGCTGAGCGTCTTGGGACGATTTATCACCCTCTCTATGCCCGTCAACGAAAACTCCTCCTCGGGAAATGCATATAGCACGCGAGACGACGGGTGAATATCCTTCGACTTATGAAATGCACGTGGGCATGTTATTCGAATGAACGAACGATAGAATAGCGAAGTTTACTCGGAATAGAGGAGGCTTTGTAAGGGATCGCCTGACACACACATCCATATCTGCTCGTAATCCTTCAGGAAACTGTTATCTAACCATCAACATATTAAAATCAACGTCTGGACGCCTCGATAAAAATACCTCAAGGACATGAAAAGCTGTAGGAAAATAAAACAAAAAAAAAACTTTGCCAAGAATATCTGCACTATGTCAATTGGATAAAATATACATAACATATCCTGGCGACATGAATTTTAATGGAAGACATGATAGTATTTCATCCATGACGGGGATTTGTGAGGATATACACTACAAATCGACTGGCAATAGGCGTTTGGACTCATGCTATTTTTTTTTTGTTGGTTCCTGACGTTTCCAGACACAAAAGGATTCTTTTAATTTATGAAGTGGTACGATCATATTACGCGTCAAAACGCGTTTAAGAGTAAGAGGGATTTTAGAAAGAAATTTTTAGTTGTCACAAATGCCTTAATAACTTTGTCTTTTTAGATTAGTTTAATACTTCTAATCACATCAGTAATTTAAAATAATATTTAGATATTGTTCGAATCAATGAATTTTTCCGAACGGATCCTTAAAAAATTACTTTACACCCTGATCATCGAGGTTCGTATTAGAATGAACCTATTGGAAAGTCAAAAAAATTATTACTGAAATGAGAGTTATAGCGTTCGCAAGCAGGCCGGTACAGAACATAATTAAGTCTGCTTGGCAAGGATGTTTACATGATGTCTTACGTGCAACAATGAAATCTTGCTAGACATATTTTTCAAAAGTTAAGAATACCAAGCATTGCTTTAGAAAATGTGCCGAAAAGGGCAAATTATGTTAATTTGCATCACATGTAACCCCTGCCTGAAAATGTCACACTTTACAAATTGCTGGTTACTTATCAGGTTGAAGTTCGAGGATCAACATTCACTAAGAAAGCTGTCCCTGGTGGTGTTCCAAAAAGCTCGTGTCTCTGTCCCACACTTTTTAATATTCATATTAATATTTTTAACAAAAGCCGACGTACCCGCAAGACAAAGTGCAAACTAGCAGATTTTGTATACGACACCTGTTGCTACATGAAACAAAACATTCACCCCTAAACTGAGTACCCAGCCTACAATAAATAAATAGCTAAGGTGAATCTAGTGGGGTTCTAGTTAAGAGGGATTCTTTACGGTCCTAGCATCGCAAAGGAATTGTTAATACATATTAGTATTACAATTTTATTAAACTACCCGTGGGTAAAATTCAAACTCATTTCTCTCAAAATTCCTTGCCAATATCAAAATATAAAACCATACAAATCCTTTTTTGAAAGCATTTGACACCCTGTGCCCAAAAGCCCGAAACACCTTGCCCAAAAATAAGGCAGGAGTATATTGCTCACATTGGAGGTGTAGGCCTTATTAACAGCAACTTAATCATATAGAAATCAAACGCTACGTGAGCCGACTCTACTGTGTATCAGACCTTATCGGAATAAGTTCGTGAATACTGGTTATAAAGTCGGGTGATATGGTGCGGATGATTAAATTGCGCTCTTTTACTTTCCAATATGTTCAGTTTATTACATCGGGACTGTAAGTATGCGCTAAAATGTGATCAGTCGAGAGACATCGACATCGTTCATACTCCGCAGACATGGGCGGAGACATAACAAAGGATTTTTATTTTTTCAGTTGGAACATATATAGACTTCCTGTAATTTCGTTCAAATTCAATTCCTTTCTAAGGTTAGGTGAAAATATCTTACCATTGTTTTTTGATTGTTGGTTCTCTTCACCAGCGACCGACAAACTTCGGTTCGCTCGAACCGACAGCAAAACCGATACCGACCAAGATGCTGAGTATTGTGACTAGTTATGAGCGGAAGCCATACCTGTAACACCTATGTCTCAAGACAGAACCCATCAGCTTTAGGGATAAAACCGCGTTATGAAGTAAAAGAGCAATCTCATTTTCGAAAAATAAGCAGAATAAGACCACTTCCATACCAAATGATTGAAAAGCAAACAGCCACTGAACCACCAGGTAAAACTTGTTTTGTTCCAGTGAAAATTTCTACCCACCCATCACTGGCTCTAATATAAATATGTACTAACAAATAATTTACGATCCTAGGAATATACAGAGTCCCTTACGCAATCCCATGTTTCGCCTCTTCTTCCGCCATTGCTTTTCTCTAAGCGGTTCGGGCCTTTTTGAAATAAATTATGTAATATTTCCGCGACATGTTACGACTTCATCAGGACATCAAAAAGATGTCCACTTTCATCATTCACTTTTTTGAAAAACAATGTTGTCGGCAGCCTCTACCAGAAAAACCCTGAAAGCAAATAAATTTTTCATATATAAAGGGGGTTTTCATATATAAAGTAATTATATGATGCAACTCTTTGTTAAAAAAAAGGCTATATCAACTTTTTTCATGTGTCCTTACAAATGGAGACAGTGATTTTTATCGGCATTTTTCCTGTTTAATGTAGTAAAATGGTAGCACAAGATCCCTCCAAACGATTTTAGATTTCAGCGAAAAGTATTACACGACTTTTAAAAATTGAGTTCAGTCATTCAATGCTAAAGGACTGTTTTTTCTTTGAGAAAGACTCATGCAGCCGAAGTGTTTTTCATAGCTTGGAGGACATAACTATTTCAGCACGGAGTGCAAGATTCCCAGCAACACTTCCGGACACTTCCGGACTACCCACTTGCCATCCTCTCCTTTAACCAAACTTGACACTCGTGGACACATTAAGAATAGACTTCGATTATTATGCTTTAGCACACCATCAAGATACAGCGCTCTTTTTCGGCGAAAAGAACGGAGGAGGAGTTGCTTAAAGAAAGACAACGTGCTCAAAATGTCGCTAATCGATTCAGAATATCCATTTTAGATTATAGGTCCGTTGAAATGTAATGTGCCATAAGATTGGGTTTATCAAATGAACTAAAGATTATTCCAATTAAACTGTCTAGAGAGACCTAGTTCATCGCCATTATTGTCCGACCCTTGCCTCAGATAGACATTTGAAAGGCTTTTTTTTCCTTTCTTACGCATATAAATCAATCCAGAGATATTTGCTTAGCATATTTAAAACAATATTAACCTCCTGAAAACTCAAGCCAAGAACTATAATAGAGAAACTCATGTAGGAGTAAGTCAGACCATTATTTCGATTGTCTCAGATTTTGAGATTCAGTCTCAATGGATGAAGCTGCTTCAGCCGTTGCTCATGCTATTGATTCGACCAGAACAGAGGTAGCTTCAGTGAATATCCTAGGTTAAACAATTGAAATTTTCATGTGCAGCAGAATTTTCCCTAAATCTATAATCATCTATCTACGAAGTTGACCTACATTCTAATAGAAATAACCCAAAAATAATGACCCCTAGAATGAGATTGACACTTATAAGATTCATAAGGCATAAGACACTATTGACACGATGGAATTCTTTATGAATCGACACAATATTGACGAGACCCGAAAACAGAAGAGTAATCGACGGAAGAATTACGCGGATAAAGCATATTTAGCGGTCCTTGTAATCTTCGAAATCCAATTACATACACTGGGACGGATTACCGCGTACAAAAGTTCTCCAAAAATTAAAACTGCCTAAACTCAAATGGTGGCCTGGCCACATATAGAGCGAAGAACACGCAATAAACCGAATGTTTGACATATACTGACAGCCGCCCGAGAGATAATGTAGTAACAAGTACTCTACAGAATAAAGTAAGTATAAGTAACCGTTACGAAAAAAAATTCTCTCATCTATGAATAGAATTTTCCTTTTCAAATATTTTAGCCTTCTCTACTATCGTTTAAGCAGCAACAATGAATGACATTTTGTTTCTTAGTCTTGTTCTTTTTTTAAGGTCGTTTCCTTTAAAAATCCTGTCATCAAGTACAAGAGACGCGTTTGAGTAGTATTCATCTCAAAAATATTCAGACTTGGCCATAATTTTCCAAAATACTGTAAATACACCGTTATCTCAACATCCTTGAACGCCTTTTAAACTTTTATAGGCGGATTATTCTAGAACGAATATTGTTGTTTACACTCTAACTTGTATGTCTAAGAGACAAGTCTACGTATGCTTCCTTCCATTAGGTGGTACGGAGTCTTTTCATACCCAATCCTACAAACAAACAAAAAATATTAGCTACTTTTCCAAAGAAAAAAGGAGCTTTCAATAACACAAAGACCAAATCTCACAAAAATGTCATATTTCCACTGCTTTAGATGATATTCTGATAGAATTAGACAGGGTGCGGGATAAGAACGCTGGCTAATGCCGACGGTCTGGTAAAATCGGTGTCGAGTATCTCCGTTTTAGGAGAATGGTCGTGAGCGTAGGAAAATGGAAAATATGCTGTTCAACAGGAAAATTAAAATTCCATCAATTATCGTTATCCTCCAATGTTTGAAAATAATTCCAGGTCCGCAGTTATACTGGAGATACACCAAATCGCGTCAAGGATGTGGTAGCAAGTAGGGTTCTTTCGTAAAGCAATGGAACTTCAGATGAACACGGCAAAATCACTTTCGGATTTCACGGATGGGTCATTAGATTGGTGACCTGCGGGAAGAAAAACCAACATAAACGTCGGTTAACGGTAGAGGATTTCAGCATCAGTGGTTGAGGATGCTTTGCACTCAACTCTTTCGGACGACTTACTATTCAGAAGAGAGGAAAAATTACGTTGTGTTGGGGGCGACAGAGTACAAAACTATAAACTATACTGATGGCCGATTCCCAAAACTTTCGCAGTCCCGGCTACGCCAATGTCTGCTGAACCTACCTGTCTGGTGAACCAACTCTCGTATGGCCTTCATGCTCCGTAAAGAAAAGATAACCATGGAACCTTTAACGCTACTACAAAAACGAACGGAGATAATGGTTCTGAAGGGGGCAATAAGCCAGGATGTCTAAACAATTATGTCAAAAAAATAACCGCGGAATTAGCAGTGTGGAATAGAAAACGCCTTAAAACGCGATTTCCCTGCAGTAAGTGAGACGAAACGTTGGTAGACCAAGACAAATAATAGGGTTCGACGCATGGCCATAGTTGACCTACAGAGAGGGAAGCCGGACAGCTAGTAAAGAAGGGCAAAATTAAAATAGAGTGGGTTATTTGGGTCTTGATAACCAGATAATTTGAAACACATTCCAGGTACAGGGAAATTTCGGGTCTTCCAAGTGCCTTGTACAAAGGGTTACCAGTTGGAGAGTGCTAGAAGATTACTCGGGGACCGATAACCAATACATAGCGCTGAAAATGCATGACGTTGCTCCCCGAAGACCATGTACTCAGTCTTGTCCACTCCGGTGGTATGCTGGGAAAGCGGATACTGAGAAGTTTGTTGAAGTGGTAATGACATGATCGCCACTAACGGGGAGCAGAGGACCTGCGACAAAAGATGTGGTGAACTCAACAATGAGAATCTTTACGTCCGCCCGCTAGTCTTCCATGATCCTACGAAAACTCCTGCACGGTAATCACCCAGTATACTGGTGGTCACCTAAAATTACCAAAAAACGAGGGGAGTATCACAAACTGGGACGAGGGGCCCGGTGTGCACGGGCTTGTGATGAAGCAAGCACCCAACCAGCAGCTAATGAGTCAGCTCGAAAATGTCAACAAGGCCAGCCGTTGGCAAAACCTAGTGGACGACATGAATAGGGACCAGTGGCAGCTGGGCTGCATTATAGAGATTTGAAAACTCGCTGCCAAAAGGTAGCCTCACTCATATGAGGCAAGAAAAAATGGACGAAATTGTGCGGGCTCTGTTCCTTATCCACCCCATCTCATCGTTGAGGTCGTCCACGATGAAATACCAATCGAAAAGTGGAAATTTGCATGAAAATGAGATTGGAGAAAGCTGTCTTCTCTATGATAGCAAGAAAGGCCCAGGACCAGCAGGGATTCCAGCTGAGACACTACAGGTGGTCTTTCACTTTTGTCCTGACCTCCTCCTCAGCACGCTCAACGAATGCCTGCGCGAAGCTGTGTTCCCAGAGTGCTCGAAGGTGGCAAGACTTGGACTGCATACCGCCTACTGTGTATACTAGACATGGCCGGAAAAGTTTCGAACAACTTAACACGGGAAGATTCGCTGACGTGATTCGTGCTACTGGAGACCTATATCAAGCGGAGTATGGCTTCCGAGCAGGTTGCTCCAACATCGATGCAATCGGAGAAGTTGTGAGCGCTGTCCAACTTGCGAAGGCACAACTTGCACACTTGCTTGTTACTCTGGATGCCATAAATGCATGTAACTGCGCTGGATGGGTCAATGTTCTGGATGCAATTGAAAAACACGTTTTCATGTGTCAGTATATATAATGCGGGTTCCGAGAGACTATCTGAAAGATCGAAGCCTACTTTACGATACGAAAGAAGGTAGCCGGAAGATTATACTTACTTCAGGTATCGCTTAGGGCTCCATCCTCGGCCCGGACCTGTAGGACCTCAGCTATCAAGGAATTTTGCGGGTTTATCTGCCGGCAGAGTAAACCTTGATCGGTTTTACAGACGATGGCGTTGCTAGTCATGCTCCTTTTGGCGATCGCAAGGGTGATACCCATCGCCCATCTGGGGACAAAACACAGAGGGAAGGCGGAATGCAAGCCTGTCACACATTTTTCTCTTTCAAAAAAATGGAATAAGCAGCGCGGTGACCTATTCAGCGGGATTGGAGAGGTTGGCCCGGAAAAAATGGTCAGAGAAATACTTAGAACGGTTGACTGAATATGCTCGGGCAGTGCTGACACTTAAAACAGCCATACTGGAGCATTGGAAGGCGTCAGGGTTGAAGAGACCCCTTCTATCCACTTCCTTCCTTCCCGTTCAAGAAGGAATTCCTTTATATTGAAGATGCATCAAGGCGGAGGAACACGAGGTCTTGTCCAAAGTAATGTGTCAAACGGTTCCAGGCTAGGTTCTCAGGTTGGTAGGGGAGATGTCTAGTGCGTAGTCCAGAAGCATCGTGCGTCTTAGAAGCCCACTCTCAAAGCGCAGACAGTCTTCACCTCTGCATACCGCAAAAAATGTCTGGTGAGTAGAGATATGGGCCATCACCGTAACTTATAGGATGATTGTTGCTATTTGCTACGATGGCCATGAATCAATCAAAACTTGTAGCGCACTGTGTTGGCCGCCTTCGGCAGTTGCTCTTCTCTGGGCCTTCGAACATAGGTACATAGAGCGAAATATTCTAGCCAGGTCGCGCCTGAACTCTTGACGGACTCTTTTATGAAGCAATCACGTGCACCGTTAAGAGTTGCAAAAGGGTGCAATTTTCTCATAATTTTTTTTAAAGTAAATTCTATATGGAGTAACCTTACCGCCTGCGCTATGTCAAGAAGGGTAAGGCCAACTTACACACTGAGGAAAGCAAACAAGCTACCGATCATGATAGAAATAGAAGACTAACGGTACTTTCTTATATCATCAACCAACCATCTATTACGCACTTATGGCTTGATTGAAAAAAAAAACACTTCTGAGAATGTTTCAGCAGTTTTTAGTCGACCAATGTCAATTTGCAGAGGTAAATAAGGAGAAACAAATAACGAATTATTCTTTTGAGGTTCGAGAATAATCTCGAAGTGATTCTTGGGAATGTTATCGATTTTCAACAACGGTGAACATTCATTCATTCAGGCATGTTTGACCCAATACAAAACCAATGGAAGAGCGATAGAGTGGTCCCTGATACGTAAAAGTTTGTGCGAAATACACGGGTTGGATAGTTGGAACCTAGTAAGTTCGGTAAGTTATAGTAAATAGCTCAGCCTATGTGACAGTGGAAACAGTGAGTTCGAGTGTAAAACGTATAAGTCTTAACCAATCAACTAAATGAATGAACTTAATGAAATGAAAGTGTTTCATTCGAAAGACTGCCGCGATATATTAGGGACAAATAAATCTAGATAAAAAAAAATCTGCATTATTACAGTAAAACAAATAAGGGGCTGTAATGTATTCTTGCAACCAAAAATTGAATATCTTCTCTGAGAGTAAGAAGCAGGAGTTTGTGTATGTGGAAACTATTAAGCACATGTAACGTTAAAAACAAAAAGATTTTCATTAAAACTAATGAACGAATACTAAAAAGTCGTAAACAATGACATGACAAATTTTAGACGGTACTGAAGTGTGAAGAATTCTCACATCTAAAATTAAATGCCAATATAAACGGCCGCCAGACCGCGAGGGTTCGAACAGTGACGTGAAACTAATTCCACTTCAAATTTTTACAGAAGTTATCGTTGAAGTGTGAAAGACAATCAAAGAGCTAATTAGTGCAATCAAATATGAGTTGATATATTGATTCATAATATGTTAATTGAGTTATCAACTTTTATTTGCTACAAATTGGAGCAAGTAAAGGAAACACAAACTAAGAATCCATGTGCAAGTTAAGGAAAATTGTTATTTTCGGAAAAGAAATTATAGTATGGAGACATTAATCAGAAAAACCTCTGGGACATGAAAGACCACATCAAGTCCAATCTTTTCAACCCATCGAAAAATAAGTATTCCGGATCCTTGAGAGATGAACGCCAACTCCCCTTTTCATTATAAATGCCCGTTCCAAGCCTCCGTCATAATCACCACCAGGTGCTTAAATACTTCTCGGCAATGCTGCAAATCATCCCTTAATATTCGAATCCTTCACTTGACTCCACGTGAAGTCAGTGTACAAGTTTGTGATCAATCATCCTAGAGTGTGGTTTCCTTCAAATTATCCCGACGCAATCCATAAATAATACCAATTCCAAAGTCAAAGGGCGCATACCACATTTGTATGTCTCATGCTTTCTGCTGACGCGTATGACGAAGGGAGCTCAATCGACGTGGGCTTCTGGCTTGGTGTTGGGATGCCTACAGTTCCAGCAGTATCACTTCTTTTGAAAGTACACACATGCGGACACATGTGGGGAGTAGGCATTAGAGACAATTAGCCGACATACAGTCTGCGATAAAAATGCCAGCCGTATGTAGTGGCATTAGTGACAGCAAGCAATGCGTAATGAAGTGAGACGAATAGCCATTGAATATTTATTTGTTTACAACCAACAAAGAGGTGCCACTGTAAGTGTCGTCATGCAAATAAACATTTCCAAGTTTCCGGCTGAATGCATTATATTTGATCAATGAATAGGTGTCGGAGCGTTTGATCATTGAATTAAACATTCGGAAGCATGCATCACGATGTGTGTAAATTAACAGGTAATTTGTAAGATTGTGATTACTTTTCCATTTACATAATTCAAAGCTACTAATGACTGAGTTTTTGGGCCAAGTTTTCCAAGTTAAGCGAACAGAGAACGTGATTACGCATGATGTGATTCGGTTGCCTTTTGGGTGGAGATATGCGAGGATACGGCCTTGTTTGATATAAGGGAGGAAAGTTTCTCATGATGTACGTAATGGCTAAAGTTTTTCGAAAATGATGTGAAATTTACGTAAAATGTTTCTTAAGCGCTTAAAAATTATCATTTGGTTTCCAGAGTAGTAGACAAATACGTTGGGGAGTATTGAATTTTGTAAAGAATATTGTACTAATGAAATATTTACTTATTATCTTCGTGTATACTTGAACGAAAGTTATATAATTGAAGTGATATTAGTATTCACAGGTCACTCATTCGATCGCCCTACAGAAACCGAGAAAAGCCCTGCTACTGGGGGTGAACAGAACAGATCAGGTTCGGATTATCTATTGGATGTATGCTAAAGTTTTTTTCTGGTTTTCCATATGGATTTTCTGTAAACTGTAAATAAAAAAGCCTTGACCACATTTCATTACCAACATAGCAACATGTTGGAAATCTCATTATTGCGAGTAAAAATTAACCTTCGTTAGCTTTGCATGTTAATTTTCAAGCAAAAGTGGAAAAGACCAAATAGTACCAGTCCGAAGTAATGTGAATAACAGTTCTAGCCTAAGTTCCCGGTTTGACAGTCGTGATTTTCAGTCTAGACTAGCCATTGGGAACTATTTGGAAGTTCAACGCTCTGGGCATAAATCACCTCCACTTCCAACTACAAAAAAAAGCAAAGTTTCTTGCTATTTGGACACTAGAACTACTATGATCAATTGTACTTGAATCTGGAGCCTGCAATGTAAACGAAAAGGAGGAGGTTCTTAAAAATCTAAGCAGAATTTATGGAGAAAATGTGCAGAACGAACCTGTCAAATGTGGTTTCAACGCTTTCGTAATCAATAATGACATTTTAAAAGTCAGTTATGACTAGGGCGGCCCAAGGAGATTATCGACTGGAAGTCATGCTGGTAAAATGATCATCGCTAAATCATCGTAGAGGTACGAAGTCCACAAAACCACTATAGAGAGAAGAATTCATGCACTATGTTTTGTGGTAAAATTGGACTCTTCGGTACCTCCCAATTATCACAAAGAAACAAGGAAGGCAGATGGGCAGTGTTGTCTATCTAGCTTGTCAAACTAAGGAGAGATGAGATAAAATGTGAGTCCTTTGCGATTACTTGAAGTGACTCCGGATAGTTTTCAAAAGAGGTGAATCCAGCATGCACTTCAAAACCAAGCCTGCATGCACGGAAGGTTTTATGGTCTGTTTGGTTGGATTTTCGAGAGTACATTTATTAGGAACTTCTGGAACGAAAACAAACCTTAAATGCGGATTTCTACATTCAGCAATGGGAGTGTCTTTAACGAGCAATGCGAGCGCCCTGCATTATCAAATCGGCATCTCTCACTGAGGTGAAATGTGACACCGATCCCTGGACAACTATTAGGTTGCTGCAGATGAAATGGCCGATCTAGCCATGACATAAAGTTGGCTGCAATTTGAGTGTATTATGTTGGCACAAGGCGGCGCAAATGATATGACATATTGAAGTATAAATATTGCTACCTTGGTTTATAGAGTCATTTCGGTTTTGCCCTTCATAGTGATCGTAAAAGCAAAAAGAGATAGTGAACATGGAAGTGAATCAAAAACGGCTGCTTTTACTATACGTATTTAAATTAGAGCACAACGCAACGGAAGCAACAAGGAATATCAACAGCCGATTTGTGCCTTATACGGTTAGCGAACGAACCACTCTGCGGTGGTTCGAAAAATTTTGTTACGGAGATGTGGACCTTGGAAGTGAGCCACGTGGACAGCCAGGACAATCGATCCATAATGACGAGCTGCGTGCATTAGTGGACTCTGACCCCGCCAAACCATAAGGGATCTTGCCGAGAAATTAGGCGTTCAGTATTCGACAATTTGCCGCCACTTGCATCAACTTGAAAAGTGAAAAAGCTTGACAAATGGGTTCCGCATGATCTTACCGAGCAAAACATGACGTGTCGGATGGAGATTTCAAGTTCTCTTTTTTCCCGCAACAACAAGGAACCGTTCTCGTACCGAGGTGTGACAATTGTGGCGATAATCGTCGCCGATCGGCCTGAATGGCCAGATGCCAACAAAGCGCCAAGACACATGACGAAACCACGCCTTAAACCAAACAAAATAATGGTAACTGTTTGGAAGGTCTGTAGCTGGAGTTATCCACTATTCGTTCCTGCAACCTGGCGGAACCATCAATGCTGAGAAATACTGTGCTCAAGTGGATAGAATGCATCAGAAATTGATAGTCCAACGACATAGGCTTGTCAACAGGGATTGAGTGATACTGCTTCATGATAACGCACGACCTCATGTATCGAGAATAACGGTCCAAAAATTAAACGAGTTGTGATATGAAACTCTTCCTCACCCTCCATTTTCACCAGACCTCTCACCAACAGATTACAATTTCCTTAAACATTTGGATCACTTTTTGACAGGAAAAAGATTTACTAATGAAGCTGCTGCTAAAAATGCCTGCGAGGAGTTTCTTCGAACCAGAAACTTGGACTTCTACAAAACTGGAATAAGTGTATTGGTATCTCGTTGGGAAGAGTGTGTTACATCTATTGGTACCTATTTGGATTAAAAAAATTGTCTTTATAAACAATTACAGCTGTTTAAAAATTTATTACTAAATCGCTCATTTCATCTGCAGCAACCTAATACCTGGGTAGCACACTATCAAGCTTTTTCGGGGGACAGGGGGAATATTGGTACAGGAGAGAGATACGGAAACCGCGAGAACGTTGAAAACTTGTCGTTGATAAATAAATTAACGATTACAACAAATTTAATTCGAAACCGAAAAAAAACATTTGTACACACCAAATATAGAAAAATAGTTAGCCAGCAGCATTGACAGCCTCCGCTCCTCAATTCCTTGAATCAATTCGTAATCGATACATTTTTGATAGTGCATCCCGTTTGACTTTTTAGTGATTGCTGAAATCACGAATGATGAATAATGAATCTTTAATTTTGTTTTTGCAGATTTCCAATATCCTATAAGGATTTGCCTACAGTTCGTCGCATGTCTCTGGTTTATGCCAGACAATATCCGAATATTTTTATCCGATTTTGAAGATCCGTTCAACTTTAAGTGTATGGACTTCAATCAGCCGGTGAATTCAGAAATCACCCATCTGGGAGTTTTAGTAAGTTCGTTAGATCTTTCTTGGAATAGCGCCGATTGTAAGTTCACTCTACCTGGAGTTTTGATTAGAAAAATTGGATGAGACACCCGACAGTACACTTTCCACTTCATCAAACTACTTAGCCAAAGCATTTCCCTCTACATTCCTGTGTTCGGGAACCCAGGAGAAGTGACTGTAAAGAAACATCCCACGTGCGCTTAATCATTACTACAAAAGGTTTAAAGAGGCCATTGCCGAGCTAAGATCCTTGATCACTGTTTAATATCTATATCTAGATCTATATCTAGATCATTCAGTCTTACGTAAGTTTCTCGAAAGACGAGTACCTGTGCCCAAAATACGCGTAGTTAAGAAAACGAAAGGGACTTCTGCCTCAACTCCACATCCACTATTCGACCATCGGTATTGATTTAGCCTGAAACTTGGTCTCAGCATTATGCCGTTACCCTTTCGTCCAGAGGAGAGTAGAGAAACCACATAGTGAGGTTATCCCAATAGGGGGTTACCCTTAAGAACTAGATGTTCCTACTTGACTACAGTTTCAATATTTACCTCCAGTAAATTCCACTCTATGCTCATTCTTAGATATTCAAGGATAACGTTGAATGATCGCTATTTACGCGACAAACACTTGGGAATTTCAATTTTGTCAGTGAAGAACAGCATATTGTGTCCATGCGTTAGTGATAATGCTACAACTTATAGTTTATGTACTTATTTTCTGCAGTTTGCTTTTCGTGTTTTTGTTGAAGGAGGCCAGACAGTTGGCACATGCCTTCACTGCTATTTCATTCTATATATGATGCCGAAATAATTTTATTCATAATGTGTAGCAGAGGATGTATGACTTTTATGTTGAGATTTGATCCTTTTCAAGAACCTTGTAACGTGGAGGTGTAGCGTACGTGGATGAGTGACTTTTGAGCAGCTTTAGTGCAGATGAAATTGAAACTCACTCAGACAGCATCTGGTTAAGGAAAGAGGGAGAAATATATATCACAGTGGGTGGTTTAGTCTTAATGATAACCGTATTATCCACGTTAGACAGTCCTTATATCTTTTTAAGTTCCGTTATTATGGCGTTTGTACTCATTTATGTGCGTCTCTAAGCCGCGACACTACAGCTCTGTTGATGGCTAATGTGTCCACTATTGCAGTATAGACCCAATGGACCAGTCCAGTTTCCCATTTTATCTCGCAATAAATAACTTGTCTCGCATTTTTTCTCACATTTTATGTATCAGCAGCCCACGCTAGTTTGCTGTCCAGAGTCAAATCGTGGTAATTTGTTCTCCAGACATGTCTTCTCTTTACCTATTTTTTTTTGTGGAAGGGAGGTGAAGGCTGTTTACGCCCACAGTGTGGGACTCCCAGACGCAAAATGCTTTTGGACTACCCACTAAACACCTCCCCTGTCAACCTGAGAACCTAGCCTGGAACCGTTTGACACATTACTTCGGGCTAGGCCTCGTGTTCCTACGCCTAGAGGCGCCTTCGGATTATGGGAATCTCTTCTCTAACGGGAAGGACGGGAGAGGAAGGAAGTACTAGAAAAGAGATCCATCCATCCCCGATGCCTCCCAGCGCTCCAATAAAGCTTTTTTCAATATCAGCACTGCCCGAGCATATTGCGCCACGCGATTCCAATTATCAACTGTTTTCAGCATTGCTCCGACGATAGTTTCCGGATAGAGCTCCCCAATTTCGCTGAGTAAGACCCCTCGCTGCTGGCTCCACCTTCTTTCGGCTCCAGTAGAAGAATGTGTGACAGGTGTCATCCGGTTCCTCTGCACAAAACACACAGTTAGGAGACCGTGCTCTATCAATTTTGTACATGTAGGACCGTGCTCTATCAGTTTTGTACATCTTTCCCTGGTGATCTCTTCTCTTTGATCTTCGCTTCTGCGCAGGTAAATACTTCTACGCTCTCTCGCAAGGAGGGTGATGGGTATCACCCCTGCGATTACCAGCACTGCCGCCCCGGAGACCGTTCGGTATGCGTATGCGATTCGCAGTCCTCCTGCGACTACACAACGCTCATTAAGAGTCGTCTCCTTGATGTGGTGGCGTCTCCTTCGAGTCGTAAAGTAGGCTGCGGTCCTTCAAATAGTTCCTGAGAATCCGCATCAGGTACGCTGGTACTTGAAAACGATTTTCTAGCGCTTCCAGAATATCTACCCATCTAGCGCTGTTAAATGCATTTCGGACATCCAGAGTAACCAGCAGGACGAACCGTCGTGTAGAAATACTGTGAGACTCCGTACGTTGGACCGCGCTCACTACTTTTTCAATTGCATCGATGGTGGAGCGGCCTGCTCTGAAGCCATACTGCCGTGGAGATAGATCCCCGGCAATATGAATCACGTCAGCGAGTCTTACCCTGATAAGTTTTTCAAGAACTTTTCCGGCCGTGTTCTCTCTTTACCCTTGAGAGATGCAATTCCTGCTGACTTTCAGCACACCGTACATAGCAGCTGCTCCGTTATGACGATGTTAATATTCCGGCCGTTTTAAAGTACTCTCCACCGGCACTAACACACTTGTCCGATCTTTTCCTACCTACAAAACAATCTTAAAATTCGTTTCTGCGATACCCGACGGCGCCTCCGTCATTTTTTCTTCTTCGTTTCTACAATGTCTGTAAAACGCTTACCTCACTTGTCGCTCTTCAATCAGAGAAATTTATAAAAGCCTCAAGGGGTAAGTTCGGGAGAAGGGTAGCATGGAATATATGGGTCGTTTTTGACCAAAAAGTGGCGCAAAGAGAGGGGCCTTATGATGAGGGAAAAGCCAATCGCCAAAGTACCTGAACGACTCCTCTCAGACCGAAAAATTTCACCACTTTTTGACGTTTGATTTGGACGAGGTGAATGAGAAGTCTTCCATTGGCTTGATTGTTGCTTCGTTTCAGCAAATATATACTCCATGATTCGACCTGTAATGGCGTTGGAAATATTTTGAATTTCTATAGAACTCTTTAGAAAGACAGCAATTTAGGCTCAGATTTGTTGAATTTCATCAAATCTCCCGTTGAAATTCGCTGAACCAGGATGATTTTGCGAATTTTAAGTTTTTCGTCGGTTTGGGCCGTCGACGGTCGACTAGAGTGAAGTTTGTCGTCAATTGAGAAGTCACCATTTTTGAATCGAGAATTACGAGAATCGGCCATTGCTTAAACGATGAAATCACACAAACCCAACAGAATCTTTTTTACCAACGAGACCTAGCTTACTGACTCGGTAATGGTGGTAAACTACAAAAAATGGGCCAATCCCAGCATCAGTTTAGTTTCTTTTTCACACCCTGGATTGCACGCATAAAAATCGGCTAAGATACTCTTTGGCATGCTGATCAACATAACCAAGGCTCGCTGTTCGTAGAACTTCATTGAAGACATCAACAGAGACCCATACCGCTTCTGTTATAAGCTCGTCACGCGGAAGCGCGGAACTTTACAGACTCCCTGTCTACTAGTGGCGGAAAATACAAATATACCAACAGAGGTGTTACAAGTCGTGCGGCCATATTGCTCAGCACATTCAACGCCTGACTGCAAGAGGGTGTATTCCCAAAATCCTGGAAGGAGGCGAGACTTGTGCTGATCAGAAAGAGGAACCTGGAATTACTACCTGCATACTGGCCCCTGTGTATTCTACAGACCACTGAAAAAAGTTCACATATCAAGGAGCTCATCATGAGTCTCGAGGAAATCATTCGAATCGTAGTGAATCTAACTACGATGCGATTTGCTTTCAAGGTTTGATCCACGATTGCCGCAAATTAAGAAGCGGTAAATGACTACTTGTGATGCTCGACGTGAGAAATTCCTTTAATTCCGTCAGGTTGATCAGCATTCCCGACGACCTGGAATCTTTCCGAAAGCTAAGGGCAGAGATTTCTAATGCGAATATTGAGAGACTTCCTTTAAGACCAGAAGCTCGGCTGTGAAAATACGTCTAAAGCGCTGGAAAACACTGAGGTATTCACTCTAAACAAAAAACAAACTAGTCTGTCTCTGAGCCGGCTGTGTTAATTATCGCGAGAACAACACAACTTGTGCTTTTTGCTAAGTAATGAAGGAGGAGTTGTGTATGGAGTAAAAAGATCGAGGGGTTATTAAGCGATTGAAGGAAGCAACGTTTCTCACTCTTTAACAGGAAGGTTGAACAAACGAAATATTATGCTGATGAACTGCGCGCCTAATCAGGGACTGGGGTCCGTGACAACCAGATGCACGGAGTGACCGATAACTGCGCCGCCTTTCGAAGGGCACGGGCAGTTTTGATCTTACTTACACCAAATGCGAGAGTCACAGTTTCCTGACTGCCTGCTTTACACTGCGATCGTTGATTACGCCTGCCATGCCTTCTCCACATGTGAAAGGTGGATGGGGCGTCGTTTACATCTTGGGGATAGAATAGGCAAGTTCTCTGCAGATAACTTGGTGAAAGAGATGATTGAACTTGGTGGAAGAGATCCTGAGTAATCCGTCTGCTTTCCGACCATCACAGCTCTTTCTTCTTTCAGGATCTTTCCAATTAGAAGTCCAAAGAGGGCTAGACCGAAGCAATGTGATATACACACGAGGCTAGGTTCCAATTAGTGCAGATGTTCTGTCCATATTCCGATTTTCGTGTGCTAGTGGGAGGTTGACACTGTCTTCAGAAATAACTTTCACTTTCAAACCACAAAAATGCAAGGTATCTGATATTTGGACACCACAATCACTATCATAAATGGTGCTTGAACCCGGGAACTGCAAAGTAAACGCCCTCATCACTACACCATCTGCATCACTTCCCAATGAGTGATTTTGATATAGTCACGGGTCACTTGATTTTGGCTTTGTATCAAAGCAAGGCCTGCGCTGCTCCAGCACTGTTCACATGCGTCGCAAGTGTGTTGAAATTAAACAATGGACTATCATTTCAATTAAGTTTTTCATTGATTGATATGTAACTTGATAAATACGTCTCGTATAATTAATCGCCAAACAGCAAACTTACACCTATCTGGCTTCACATACTCACAGAACATTCCCTTGGCCTTTCAGTCACAATATCGTGAAAACGCAAACCGTTCGTTCCACTCAGCGTGAAGAAGCCCTTTGTCCTACTGCTGAGCGCATCGTGTATTACAATTGTTATGCTTATGCTCGTAATCATATTCATTATTACCTAACAACAAAATATGCAAAGCAACATCCTCGAACACTGCTAGGCCACAAGTAAATTAACCCCCGTAATACTTAATATGCACTCAACGGCTTCTTGTGTATACTACAGAAGTGTGCCAATTGTTTAAACCCAACCGTGACGGCTGGGCATTTGCAAATAGAGAAGCAACAAGTCAATGTTACTCAAGTACATCAATGGGGAAAGTCCTTACTCAACCTTTTGATTTATGGGAACAGATGATATCGCCCAAGAGTTGGTCTCGCCACGGCTCTTCCGACTGCCTTAATTGGCAGTAATGCGGTTGGAATTCACTCAAGAATTTATTAATTATTCTGTCACGTCAAGGAGGTACGCGGCGTACTATGAACATCATCAAAGACATCATTGGACCAGACGCGGAGATCCACGTACGCGCTGTCTAACATCATGGTGTCAGCGATTGTTACCGAGACCATTTAAGATGGCACTGAGACACCTGCCACCCACTTAAATCTTTATGTTGTTTTATGGTAATAGCTCCGATCAGTAAACCACTGTAGGACACATGAATGAAAAGAGCCAGAAACCATTCATGACAATGACGCGACGTTTTATTCCTCACATGGCTTTCCTTATCGGATTTGAAAAAGCCGCATTCGATGTCGTTATTTAGAGTAACAACTGGAACGCATTCATTTTCGCTTCTATTGTAGCCCAATGCGAGTTTTCCAGTTGTTCAATAAATTTGAAATTTTCAATGGCGTGAAGTTAATTAATTTATGAAGGGATGCGCAAGTAAAGTCAAGTCATCCAAACAAAATGCGGGTGGGCAATTGCGTTTGGCTTGTGCCTGAGACTCTGTGAAGTGCCTCATGCAGAGTGTTAACTGCAAAGATTCAAAATTGACTTTAAATTGATATTTCCACATAACCAATTGAAGACAATTGAAAAGTCCTTTGAGTAGCAACTCAGTTTCAGGTGATAAGTAAAAGTGAATACAATTTGCAATGGAGACATTGCAACCGCAAGTAAATTTTAGTAATAGTATTGTTGGTAGTTGGTTCAGTTGCAGTATTAGTTGTAGTAGTAGCAGTAGCAGTCGTAGTACTAGTAGTAAATTCAACACGAGTTACGAATTAGAACTCATAAAAAACCGTTCTTACACCATCAATCCTAAACTGCGGATGTTTGAAAGTTTAGAGCTTATCCTTGCAGTGGATTTCTGCAGCGGGAATAGGCATAAAGGAGTGAGATTCCAAGTTAGAGACAGACTTTAAAAGGAATAAGTAGTTAATAAAATATGAGTCGGAAGTTTTGCTTTAAGAAATCCAATGCGCAGGCGTAGAACCAAAGTCTTTCTCCTAGGGGAACCGCTTTGATTCTCAATTTCGATATTCCTGTAGGGACATAATATGGTATTGAGTATGGCAATAAGTTTCCGCCATTGGTAGGCAGATGTCATTATAGATACTATTTTAGATTCTCCTGTGGTAGTGTTCTTGGAAGTGGAAGTTGTATGCGTAGGCTCACGAACGCAGTAGTCGACATTCCTTCCAAAGCGTGACTACCGTTATTTTCTCGTGTTGAAAATGTCGAATTTCATACCGAAATAGCTGCATCTGCGGCAAGTCTTAGTTCATTATTTCATTCTCCAAAAAAGTGCTGCGGAAACTTATCGTATAATGCTCGATGTTTACTATGATCATGCTCCATCTGGGACGACTTGCTGAGAGTGTTTTCGGCGTTTTAAAAATGGTGCTTTTGACGTGACTGATAAAATTCACGAAGGGGCGCAGAAAATCTTGACAAATACGGGAATTGTTAGATGAAGATTCAAGTCGAAGCCTAGAATTATCGCAGGAGTTAATTGTTGACAGATCTACCGTCGGTAACCGAGTGCACGCCATGGGAATGATCCCAAAAGCTGAGACATGCGTCCCGCGTCAACTGAGAGAGAGAGAGAGACATCGAACGGCGTTTGGTAACGTGCGAGATGCTTCTTTAACGAAAAAAGGAAGGAACTCATGCATTGAATTGTGGCAGAGAATGAGAAATGGATGTATTACGACAACACTAACCGACCAAAATATTGGGTAATGCCAGGTGAACCAGGTCCATCGACGCTCAAGCGGGTCGCACAACATAAGCAAGGTTATGTTGTGCATCTGGTGGTCATCTATTATGAACTCTTGAAATCATCTGAAACAATCACTGGGAATGTGTACCGACGGCAACTCATTCGTCTGAATCGAGCTCTGAAGGAAAAACTGCCAGAATTAAATGACAGACATGACAAGCTGATTTTGCTGCATGACAATGCAAGGTCACACGTAGCCAAGCCGGTCAAAATATATTTGGAAGGTGTGAATTGGGAAATCTTGCCCCACCCGACGTATTCTCCAGACATTGCTCCATAGGATTTCCATTTGTTCCGCTCCATGCAATCGGCCCTCACTGGAGAACGATTTACTTCTTATGAAGACATCAAAAAATGGCTCGATGACTGGATCGAATAGGCGGATGGGGATTTTTCCTGCCAAGACATCCCTCTACCAGAAAGATGGGAGGAGGTCATAGCTTCACATGGTGCACACTTTGAATGACGTGACTGTATTCTTTAATGTTGAAATAAACTTAAAACTTTGTCGAAAAAAAACGGGGGAAACTTATACCCATAGCCAATAAAACAAAGATTTCTTCTTTAGGTCTTTCAGGCTGGATGGTTGGTCAGACAAACCACCTAATTAGAATTTTTTAAATTGAAATATATATGCTTTCTAAACAAAAGGGATGAACTATCTATCCTAAGCTTTCCCTTTGTACTGCATTTAGTTTGGTCTGTGATCGGCTTCAGTTTTCGCTGAAGGGGCACTAATTTTGAATTGAAAAGTTGGCAATTAGTCCTTTTGTAGCGTGCTTAAAAAATAATTGTGTAAAAATGGTAAGGGGATTTTTCCCGTTGATGGAGTTTAATTTCATGGACTTGAATGTGTTGTGCATCTGTGCAATATGAGAACTACACAATTTTGCGTTTCGAATGTAAAATCGGACAGATATGAGGTGGTTAGGTAACTGATCATCATGATGTTTAAATATTTAGGCTTAGGATTTTAGGTTCCTAATATCTGTAGTATGTGCTACAGTGTGTTTAATATGTAAAACCATTTTCAGATGCTTAATTTGGCTGACATATTTGGGTAACTAAAAGCATAACAGTCACAGACAGCCAAATGTATTATTAAGCTTGCTTTGGGATTTATTATGGGTAAGGCCACGAAAGACTTACAACCGATAGAATATTCGGGTAAATATATTCTTTGCATGCTGGTAGGGGTTTCCCCTTTACATAGACTAGAATTATGTAGTTTTAGTCACACAGGCGATCAACGAAATGATTTGTACTCTCGAGTCTATTGTCGACAGTGAAGTGAATAATTAAAAAAAAAGTTATGTCGTGAAATCTTAAGTAGTCAATATTTTATGTCGTTTCCGCGTTCAGAATGCAGTTTTCCTTCTTGGTTACATATGCAACAATCCTTTCCATGATGCTGATACATGCATCTGATCATCGAGCATCGGAATTTTGTTTACTTTGCCAATTTATTGCAGCTTAAACTTCGCGATAATCTCCCAGTGCAAGGTTTTGATTGGTTCCAGCTGAGCAAGCGATTTGAAAACAATATAAAGAACACACATGTTATGTATAAGTTAGTCAGTAAGTCAATGTCCGCACATTAGACCGCACGTAATTGAAAAATATATTTTTTTATGATCAAACCAAGAACCTTCGAGTAAAAAAGTTGTAACCCCGATAACGCGTTTGATGGTCGCGATTTAAAATATAAGAAAAATATATCATAAACGTGTGAAGGTCCTTGATTTTGTGAAACAGATATTTAGCCTAAGCCGTCTTGAAAAAATCGCCTGAGGCTGGGTTTAGACCCAAAAAGACCTTTCATATTTATACTCGTCGTATATTTCATATACGACGGAGCAAATAATATAAGATGCGTAGTAGAGGCGTTAGGGATCGGAGTCATCGACACCAAGCGCCACTCGCTAGGGATTGTTCAAAGTCAAATACTAGACCATGTGGAAAGCGAAAAAAAGATGCTCAGCAGCTACCAGACACTCCAATTCACAATGTACCGAAAGCGTCAACTGAGGACGAGCTGACTACAAATAGGGCCGTCGACCGAAGTGAGAGAGCGGCTCACAAGAAATATAAACGTGGCCAGAAAGGTAATGAGGAATGCGAACGACGTCCAGAAATATACCAATAAGGATATTAAGAACGAGATTCGCGAACTTGAGGACCGTGTTGACAGAATGAAGCACTACCGCCGCAGGTAGCTATGGACAGAGACCGAGTTGAAAGATTTCAAGAAAATGTCTGAAAGCAAAACCCCGATCACCGAGTGTATTACTTCTTGTGTGAAGGGCAAAAGAGCGGCATGTAACCCACTAAAACCTGATAGCACGAAAAGTGTGAAGGGGGCTCGTGGCAACAGACAATAGTCACGTCGAGGAGAGATGTGCTGATTTCCAAATAGTGCGCTCCAAATCGCAACAGAAGGATGTGAAGAAAAGAAAAGATTTGATCGAACAGATCAATTATTGAATGCAGATTGATCGGATGCTCTACTAATCAAGCCTGCTGACGGGAGGACTTACGCCGAGATCTTCAAAGAAATCAGGCAAAATGTGGAACTCGAAAAAATGATGAAAACAGGCGGCTTCCTCGTAGAACTCGGGGCGGAGTCTATCGACAAAGGCCTGTTTGAGAGTGCCGTGAAAGACTTCCTTTCCTCTAAAGCTGTTATCTCGACATTACAGCCAATAGCCACTTTAGAAATAAGCCACAGTCAATGTCAATAAGACATTGACTGTGTTGCGGATGCCAAAGAAGTAAAAGAGTCCATTAGACAAACTCTTCCTACAGCTGACAGCTTTTGGGTAAGCTGACACCTAGCAAGGGCTGGCAACAGTAGATATCGCAGGAAAAGACGCTATGCAACTTCTGGCCAAGGAGAAAATAGGACCGTTCTTGAAAGCTAGTATTCTTTGGGGAGTGCCGCCCCCACGTACCCGAGGAAATTGAGGACATCACGGAATATGACCCTGAACCAATCGTGGACTACGATTCGACTGATTAACCAAAAATTGATGCTTTGGGCTGGCGGATATGATGTTTTGGTATTGTTTTGGTTTATGATATGCGTCGCACGGTAGCACCGAGGTGACACTCGACTGTGAACGGCTCCAATCTAACGATCATACCGTCTCCGTCCCGGTAAAACCTTGGCAGGCCTCGGAGTACGTTCGAAGCTCGCACCATTGAGTTGGTGATGTAGGTTCGGTTGAGACGAACTCCCGATTAGCGCCGGTCTGGCCCTGACCACCTGTCCCCATAAGCGCTGGTGCCAACCCTCGCATGGCCTCCCTGCTTAGCAAAGAAAACCCTGGGACCAATAAGGCGACTACACACACGAGTGGAGATAGCGGCTCTGAGGGGGGACCCATAAGAAATAATAACAAACAAATTATATACAAAAGAAAATATGTCAGAACAGAAACATTCGAAAATGGATGGACGAAAAGTAGGAAATCTGGTACAACCAGAGATTTTAACAGCATTTGGGCGCAGCAAGAAAACCATGCGCACACCAGAGCGACTAAAACAAGAAGAAGCGAGCCTCTTGCAACCTGGAAGAGACGAACACACGGTGGAGAAAGGCGAAACGGTTGAGAAACCTATGATGGTTGGCATCACCACCGAAGCAACTGAAGCACGGGACACAAATAAAGAAATCCCTGCACGTCAGACACGGAGCACTTCGATGATCATGGATCGTACAGAGGAAGAGCGGCTATACCGTAAAGCAGAAAGGGTTATTAAACGCATCACTGCCACAAGCAACGCACAAACGAACCTTAGCAAAGAGGTTGAAAACGGAGTTCTGGAGTTGGAAGACCTCCTAACCCGAAAAGGTCATTATAGACGCAGGTGGCTAAAGGCAGAGGAAGAGCAACAGGCTAATACATTCGACAGGCCAGTAGCCGTCCCGATTTCTACTGCCACCAAAAAGTTGGCCTGCAGTCCAATCAAAGGGGATCGGGATAAACGGAGGAAGGACGAGGACAGGACGCCGAACGATCAAATCGCGATTGAGGAGGGTTTTCAGACGGCACTATCCAAAGCTGCCAAAAAGGCAGCTAAAAAAGCGGCCCTGAAGTCCAAAATCGATAAAAATCCACAGGAACGGAAATGCAGTGAATCATCGCAGATAACCCAGGCAACTAAAATTAAGAAGCGTCGAAAACCCATTGGGCAGGCACTGCTGGTTAAACCCACCGACGGTAGATCCTATGCGGATGTTCTGCGAGAAATCGAGGGAGCGGTAAAACCCGAAGACATACAAACTGCAATAAAAGCTGTACGGCCAACTCGCTCGGGGGATTTACTTGTTGAGTTCGGATCAGATGCAAACAATAAAGACGCGTTCCGTGACGCAGTCAAAAGAGTCCTTGGAGAGAAGGCAACTGTAGCCTCACTCGAGCCTAAGGCCACACTGGAAATTAGAGACATTGACTGCGTTACGGATCTGCCCGAAATAGAAGACGCCTTAAAACGCGACTTCCCCGTACTAGGCGAGACGAAAGTCAGGCTGGCCAAATCGAAGAACAGGTGTCAACGCATGGCCATAATCGACTTCACAGAGAGGGAAGCAGAAAAGCTTCCGAAGCAGGGCAAAATAAGAATAGGGTGTGTTATTTGTCGGATACGGTGAAGGGCCATTACCCTTCGGTGTTTCAAGTGCCTCGGATATGGTCATACCGCACAGACATGTAATGGGGAACTGACCGAAGCTCCTCGTGCTACAATTGCGGTAAGACAGGGCATAAAAAGAAGGAATGCACAGACGAGTCACACTGTGTTCTCTGCCAGGAGTATAACCCGAGACCAGATGATTTGAAACATATTCCAGGCACAGGGAAGTGTCGGGTCTTCCAAGAAGCCCAAACCAAGGCAAAAGCGCTTCTGCAATGATTCGTATACTCCAAATCAATCTACATCGAAGTATCATCGCCCAAGACCTACTGGAACAGTTCGCGAGAGACAGGCAAGCTGACTTACTACTGCTGACCGAGCAACATCACACCAGAAACTCATCAACATGGTATCCTGACGAATCCGGTACAGCCGCCATCTGAGTTCGGAACAGTGCACACCTACAAGTGCAGGATCGGGGGCGAGGAGATGGTTTTGTTTGGGTTCGGTGTTCGGGAACTACACTCTTCAGTGTATACCTAACTCCGAACGAATCGTTGTCGTCCTTTCAACTTAGGCTCAATGCTTTGGAGGACGCTGTTTCGAGTATTGAGGGCCATGTGCTCGTCGGAGGGGACTTCAATGCAAAGGGAATCGAGTGGGGCATGCCCCAGTCACACGCTCGGGGCAAACGGATCGTGGAAATGGCAGCACGAACTGGGCTCGTCGTATTGAACACAGGCCACAACCCTGATGTGACATTCGCCTCGGAGTGCCTAGCACAATCAGTTAAAAATTAGAGAGTGCTTGAGGATTACTCGGCCAGTGATCACCAGTACATAGCTCTGGAGATCCATCACGATGTTTCCCGAAGACCACGCGCTTGTTCTTCTGCGCTCCGATGGAATACTGAGAAAGCGGATATTGAGAAGTTTGTTGAAGTGCTTATGGCGCGATCACCGCTGTCGGAAGCAACGCTAGAGGACGGAGAACCCGTAGCAAGAGATGTCGTTAACTCAATTATGAGAATCATTACATCCGCCTGCAGGTCTTCAATGCCCCAACGAAGACCCCGGCACAGCAAGCCTCCAGTATACTGGTGGTCACCTGAAATTGCCGAAAAACGAAGGGAGTGTCACAAACTACGACGCAGGACACAGCGAGCTCGAACCCGGGAAGAGGCATGTATCCAATTAGCTGCTTACAAGTCATCTAGAAAATGCCTCCGTAGACTTATCAACAGCAGCAAGGCCAGCCGCTGGCAAAACCTGGTGGACGACGTGAACAGAGACCCATGGGGCCTGGCCTACAAAATAGTAATGCGGAAGCTCGGTGTCCAAAGGTCACCTCACTCATACGAGGCAGAAAAGATGGACGAAATCGTGCGGGCTCTCTTCCCCATCCAACCCGCCATCATTGAAGCCGTTCACTATGAAACACCAATGGAAATTCCATTTTTCACGAAGATGGAATTGGAGAAAGCAGTCTTGTCTATGAAGGCCAGAAAGGCTCCAGGACCAGATGGGATTCCAGCTGAGGTGCTATAAATGGTCTTCCACTTTTCCGTTGACCTACTCCTCCATGTTCAACGCATGCCTGCGCGAAGGGCTGCTCCCGGAGTGGTGGAAGGTGGCGAGACTTGTGCTCATTACGAAGGGAAAAGGGGATCCCGAGTCACCAGCTGCATACCGCCCACTGTGTATGCTTGACACGGTCGGAAAAGTTTTTGAAAAACTTATCAGGGGAAGACTCGCTGACGTGATTCGTATTGCCGGGGATCGCTCTCCACGGCATTATGGCTTCAGAGCAGGCCGCTCCACCATCGATACAATTGGAGAAGTAGTCCAACACGGACTGAGACTGAGACTCCGCACGGTCCAACGTGCGCTCACGGATTAAAGCTGGCACTGGAAAAAACCGAAGTGGTCATCCTAACGAAGAAGAGAATCCCCAGAATACGGTCTATCAGTATAGGGGATGAGCTGGTCGAATCGAAATCAGCAGTAAAGTACCTAGGCGTCCTGATAGACTCGAAGATGAGTTTTTCCCAAAAAATCAGGGCAGTAGCTGACAAGGCTGCAGCGCGTATGACGGCACTCACCCGATTAATGGTCAACATAGGGGGGCCCACCACATCAAGGAGACGGCTCTTTATGAGCGTTGTGCAGTCGCTTCCACTCTACGGATCAGAACTGTGGGGCGACGCTCTCAGCAAGGAGTTACACCGGAAGCGGTTGGCACAGGTGCAGAGACAAGGAGCATTGCGAATCGCATGCGCATACCGACCGGTCTCCGGGGCGGCAGTGCTGGTAATCGCAGGGGTGATACCCATCACCTTCCTTGCGAGAGAGCGCAGAAGTATTTACCTGCGCAGAGGCGAAGATCGAAGAGAAGAGATCACCAAAGAAGAGAGACGGCGCTCTCTAAGCGATTGGCAACAGTTTGTTGCGATCACGCTGCCGCGGTCGCAGACATTTATATGGCAGTGATCTCATGTTCCCCCAGGTGGCATACTGAGGCCGGCTAGGCTCAGCTGGTCGGGGTCGTTCGGGGAAGATCACTGCTCGTGCTGGGCCACCTTATTCAAAACCACAACATTACCAATTGGAGGGGGAATAAGGGATAAGGACGAAGGAGAGATTGCTTGGAGAAATGAAAAATTATTTACTTTATTTCATTTTTTTATTTTTTTTTCTAGAAAAACAATAAACAAAAACAAAAAGGAAAAGAAGAAAGAAAAAATATAATGAAAAAAAGGAAACTTAAATAGAATTTTTAAATTTAAATCTATAAAAAAAAGAAGAAGGAACAAAATAAAGAAAAATTCAAAAAAAAAAAAAAAGAAATCCTATACCAAAAAAAAAAAACCACCACCAAACCCGATCGGGTACGGTTTACATACACTCATATACTAAACTTGCACTCCTTTTTTTTTTTTCTTAAATGTCCATCAGTGATTTTGATTTTTCAAAAGTTTACTTTTTTTCCACAATTAATTTTATTCTACAATACGGTGCTTTGTTTTGTTGCAAATAACTGGTTAGCCAACTTCCTTCTTTCCGGTGGAGTACGGGCGTTCCGCTGATTCCGTCAAAAGTCATATAAAATCTCGGTCCCCTCCTAGCGCAGTGAATTCGTAAAGAAAAATGAGAAAGTCGACAATTTCAACCAATCGATAAAACGCTGCCACTGTGCAAACGGGAATAAGTCGTGCACGGCACGCAAACTATCGCGAGTCTCTTCCGCTAATGACTGGCTAGAGCACTTCGCCTGCAAATATGCTGAGTCTCACCCTACTTCCGATTTTCCGGCAAGCTTATACTCGCAACCTAGCCCCCACTATTTACTTTTCTTTTTATTTCGCAACACGGTGTATCATCTAATTACACGGGGCCAATTCCACTGTCACGTAAAATTTGATGACCAATTTTAAACAATTAGAACTTTTCTAAAACTATCTATCCCGAACAAAAAAAAACGTCAACTCTCCGTTAAACTGTGTTCCAATACATCGTTTGTCGTCTCACATCTTTTTTGGACCAACGTCGACTCATAATCTCCTTATCACACAATTCATTTCGAATAATCCAAACCGTGATAAGATTTCCGGTAATTTTGATCCCGTCGACACATTTGGTTTTCAAAAATTTTCTCACTCTCCGTCCAATCAACCACTCAATCTCAACGCTTCCACCAAAACTCCCGAACTCCGAATTTCCTTATCACACAATCCAAATTTGAATAATCGAATCCGTGCTCAGATTTCCGGTAAATTTTTCGTCCTGGTCGCAAAACTAGCTCTTCAAAAAAAAAACAAACGACTTTTCTCAAATTTCGTCCGGAAAAACCCAACGTTCGCGACACCTTTCATCCACACCTCTTTTCCATTTTTCTCCACCTCACTACTCTCGATCACCCACCATCAATCCCAAAAAAAAACTCCCCCGTAAGCTCCGCTATCGCCAAATTCCGTTGACGGTAACAGAGCTCTTCGACCCGCGGATGTTAACCTTTCACCCTTTGGGTCAAAGCAATCATCCTCATAGTAAAATGCATTTGATTTTATATACGAATATTTATCACTATGAGGATGTTTGCATTAACTATAAACAGTAAAAAGGTTAACACCAGTACTGGATTCGATCCCTGCACGCTGTGATCCACAATCCACCTCTGATCTACTAGGCTACGGAGATACTTGAGCGGGACGATTCTATTTCAATCAAACACCTCCGCATCTGCTCTCTGACTCAACCAGCGTGAATCGTAACAAGTTCTGGGAGCAAGAAACAACGGGAAGGAGGACTGCACGTTTGATCCCTGACCTGAGGCCGTGGTTCAGTCGAGTGCATGGTGAGACCGATTTCTACTTGACCCAGCTCTTAAGCGGGCACGGTTGTTTCGGTCCTACCTGTACAAAATTGACAAAGTACGGTCTCCTAACTGTGTGTTTTGTGCAGGAGAGTTGGATGACGCCTGTCACACATTCTTCTACTGCAAAAGGTGGAGCCAGCAGCGCGGGGTCCTACTCAGCGAAATCGGAGAGCTCTGTCCGGAAACTATCGTCGGAGTAATGCTGGACACAGTTGCCAATTGGAATCGCGTGGCGCAATATGCTCGGGCAGTGCTGATATTGAAAAAAGCTTTATTGGAACACTTGGAGGCATCGGGGATGGATGGATCTCTTTTGTAGCACTTCCTTCCTCTCCTGTCCTTCCCGTTAGAGAAGAGATACCCATAATGCGAAGGCGTCTCTAGGCGTAGGAACACGAGGCCTAGCCCAAAGTAATATGTCAAACGGTTCCAGGCAGGTTGACAGGGGAGGTGTTTATTGGGTAGTCCAAAAGCATTTTGCGTCTGGGAGTCCCACACTCAGGGCGTAAACAGCCTTCACCTTCCTACCACAAAAAAAAGCCAGAAGTAATGTTACAAACATTTCCAGGCTAGGTTCTCGTTGTGACAGGGGAGGTGTTTAGTCGGGAGTCCGGTTGCCACTGGGAGTGCAACCGTCAGGGCATAAATAGCATTCACCTCCCAACCATAAAAAAAACGCTGACACTAATACCAATTACAACTGAAATATGACAATATGACACAACTGAAATATGACAAGGACACGTTAGTCCTAGCAACCAAAATCCCAAATTCCTATAAATTTGCAAACTTTAAACGCATAACACCTAGACGCAATGCAAGACGACTGCAACAATTCTTTCTTTCGAGGAAGAATGTCCACCAAAGCAGTTTTCAGCTGTTGCAGGTTCTCTGGAACCGACTCTTGTTGTCTTACACGGCGTGTTAGCTCGTCCCATAAGTGTTCTATTGGATTAAGGTCTCGATTTTCAGGTCTTAATCCACAATATACCCAAAATCTGGCCCAAGCAACAAAGAAAATGAGCAGCTAAATTCAATGCATGCATTTTCTCCAGAAAGTAATTAAAAAGATTTTGTCTAATCCAAAAGCTAAGACAATAGTGTTTTTGTTGATTATAATATTTTTTGTGCTTAGTATTGAGGGAAAATAAGTTTAAGTTTTACTATTATATGGCTAAAAGGAAATAAAAAACTTGATTGTCAATTAGAATTTTATTTCTATTGAAATTATTGAACCCAATTTTGGGTAGAATTTCTAACTGCTCGATTCGCCCCATACCCTTACTCAACTTAACTCACCAATGGGGTATGATGAACACCTCTAACTTTCTTCATTTGATCGACTGTAGCTCTTGAATTCGATTTGTTTCAACATGAATTGAACATAAAGAAATTAAAGACATAAATTGATTGTAAACAATAAACTATGCATAACAAGCCATTCAACCTTATAGTTGAGGAGCTATGACCGATCAAATTAAAAATTGCTCAACTAACCCCGTCCTATCCTACTTTATCGGGATCTTATCAGCTCACAACTATACACATATCTGTCTTTTGTGGTATTTGTTCTTTACGCGCGCTTTAGTAGATTCAACAGCACCTCAAATAATTCAGTTTAGTGGAAAAGCCGATTTATGACAGTTGCATATGAAATCTTCTCAAATATGTTAGTTTATAATTTGGAACTTTTATAGTTTATTTTATATTTGCTAGAGCCCTTCATTTCTGCAAGTTACAGAACACATTTTTACAAGACACTTACTCACTCTCACCAAAAAAGCACCAATTGAGCAAGCACATAAACAACTGATCCTTTTTAATTGTGCATTCATGACAGCAGCTGAAGCCTACGCTTTATTATTCCTTCTACGAGCATATATACAAACAAGATGAATCTCTTTATTCTCATTTTTCGGCAAATTCAAGAGAGTTGTATTGTCATTTTTTTCACGACTGCAACAATTCTTTTCATTTCTTTCTAGGCTACGACCAACTGTGCTGTATTTCATAAATGCTGCATTGAAGATAAATTAAAAACTTTATTTGTCTTTCTAAAAACTTTTTTCATTCTCATCTTGAAAAAAAATCCGCAGCCGTTCTTGTTGCATTTCAAAAAGTTAACTCTGGCTATCCTCAAGTTTTTGATGTTTAACTTTTCTTCTCTACTCGTACATCTCTAAGCAAAGCATTTAGTTAGAAATTTGATTAAAATGGATAGGAACGAAAAACCGCTAGTAGCAGTGTAGTTATCTCCTTTTCAATGACCTAATGTTGCACTACAATATAAACATCTATTTCACTTCACCTTTTTGTTGAATAAAAAGCTGCCAACGCTTTGTACTTAATGCCCTTAAGTTTAGTAAGTTAGTTTTAATCGGAACGCCAAAAAAGGACAGTGACACAGAGAAAATATCAATAATTAGGACAAGCATTTCTTTTTATCTACTCAAGAAAGTTTATTTGGGTCACAAGCTATTCCTGACCTATTCAACGGCAAAAGTTGGTCATCGAAAATACAGGACAAAGGGGACATATAAAGAACTACTGATTAAAGAAGTTTTAGCAAGGCTCGGTATTTGTAAATAACTCAAACTGACCAGAGTTAATTCAAAGGAGACTATTCGTTTTTAGGTTGGACCTTTTTAAAAGTTCGCAGCACAAAGAAATTCACGGAAACTACAACAAAAAAATGAGAAATTATTTTCATTGCAGGTACAATCAGATCGATTTCTTCAAATTAGGCTTACAACTGTTCATCCTGGAAGCTCCACGCTCTATAGAGAATGGTTTTGATTAAAAACGACCAGATTTAAGATCATTTTAGGACTTTAAATGTCCGCAGTTGATTCTGATACTAAATAGAGAGCTCATAGAACTCTGGTTTAAGGACAATTATTAGACTTCATAAAACGTTTAAGGTTTGTGAAAATCTAAAAGAGTTTAAGCACGCCACATTGGAAACCTCGTCGACAAACCCGGTGACACCGATGTAACCCATAGGAGTCGACATTAATTGAATGATAACTAATCAGAATTATTAATTGGACATGAATATTTTGCAGAAGGAAAAAGCATTTTTTAACTTAAGTTCGAGGAAAACTTTACGAATTTGAGGATCCGGGGATTTGAGAACGGGACTTAAATAGAGAAATAATCTCTAAAGATGCACTTGGATTGTCCTTGATCGTGTAGAGGAAGAGCGGCTACACCGTAAAGCGGAAATGGTTACGAAACGAAAGTTTACAAGAAGGCTAAAAGCGAAGTCCTGGAGTTGGAAGACCTCTCAACACAAATAGGTCACTATAGACGCAAGTAAGCTGAAGACAGAGAATGGCCAAAAGGTTAACCCCTTAAACCGCGCAGCAGTCGTTCCGATTTCTACTACTCGAAGCCCTATTGAGCGGGCACTGCTGGTTAAACCCGGCGACAATAGATACTATGCTGATGTCTTGCGAGAAATCAAGTGAGCGGTATAGCCGGAAGACATCCAAACTGCAACTAAAGCTGTACGGCCAAATCGGTCAGGTGATCTACTGGTTGAGTGCGGACCAGATGCAAACAATAATGACGCGATCCACGACCCAGTCAAAAGAACTCTCGGAGTCAGTCAAAAGAACCCTCGGAAACAGCAACAGTAGCCTGATTCGAGCCTACGGCCAAACTCGAAATTAGGGACATTGACTGCGTCACGGATCTGCCCGAAAGAAAAGACGCCTTAAAACGCAATTTCCCTGTACTAAGCGCAACGAAAATAAGGTTGACCATACCAAATAAAAGGGGTAAACGCATGGCCATAGTTGACCTCAAAGAGGGGGAAATGGAACTTACTTGTGGTACAATTGAGGCAAGATAGGGCATAAAAGGAAGAAGTGCACAGAAGAGGCACACTGGGTCTTTTGCATGGAGTATGACCCGTGACCAGATGCTTTGAAACACATCCCAGGGAAAGGGAAGTTTCTGGTTTTCAAAGAAACCCCATTCAGGGCGAAATCACTTCTGCAATTATCCGTATCCTTCAAATTAATCTGCATCAATGTATAATCCCTTAAGCTCTGCTTAAACAGTTTGCGAAAGATAGACAAGCCGACTTGCTGCTACTCAGCGAGCCACATCACACCAGAATCTCGACAACATGGCTTCCTGACGCCATCTAGATTCGGAACCCTATTCACATCAAGTGCAAGGCTAGGAGTGATGATATGGTTTTGATTGGGTTCTCGGTGTCCAGAAACTATACTCTTTTATATATACCTTACGCCGAACGAATCGTTGTCACACTTTCATCCTAGGCTCGAGGACGCAGTTTTGCGTGCAGAGGTCCATGTGCTCATCGGAGGTGAATCCAACGCTAGAACAATCGAACGGGCAGGCCTTTATCAGATACTTGGTACTTCAGATCCATGACGGTGCTTCCAGAAGTGCGAAGTATTTTGCACTCCGGTGGAATACTGGGAAAACAGATATGGAGACCAAAAAGCAAAGGAGAGCAAAGGACCTGCGACAAAAGATGTATTGAAATCAACTATGAGAATCATTACGTCCGCCTGCAAGATTTACAAGCCTCTACGAATAATCCGGCACGGCAAGCATCCAGTATACTGATGGTCACATGAAATTACCGAAAAACGAATTGAGCGCCACCAACTGCGACGAGAGGGCTAGCGAGCACAGCCCTGAGAAAAGGCGCGTACCCAATGAGCAGCTAATGAGTCAGCTTGAAAATGTCTTCGCAGACATATCAGCAGCCGCCGCAAGGCCAGCCGTTGGCAAAACCTGGGGGACGACATGAACAGAGATCACTAGTTCCTGGGCTGCAAAATAGAGATGTGGAACCTCGCTGCCAAATTTTCACCTTTTACGAAAATTGGAGAAAGTAGTATTGTCTACTGGGGCAAGAAAGATCCCAGGACCAAATAGGATGCTGCAGGTGCTACAGATGGTATTCCACTTT
Organism: Stratiomys singularior; assembly: GCA_954870665.1. Lineage (NCBI taxonomy): Eukaryota > Metazoa > Arthropoda > Insecta > Diptera > Stratiomyidae > Stratiomys > Stratiomys singularior. The sequence goes on from OX940881.1 coordinate 65,550,419, forward strand.
TGCCGTGAGCTGTTCCTCAGCATGATGTTCAACACATTCCTGGGCAAAGCGGCGTTCCCATTGTGCTGGAGGTTGGCGAGACTTGGGCTGATTAATAAGAGAAAGAGGATCCCGAATAGTCAGCTGCATATCGCCCACTGTATAGGCAGTAGGGCATCAGAGCATGTGGCTCCACAATCGATGAAATCGATGCTATTCGATGTTATTGCGTTCTATATAATCGATGTTATTGCGTTCTATATAATCGATGTTATTGCGGGCCAACGTGCGGAGAGACACACCAGTTCCACACGACGGGTCGTCCTACCGATTACTCAAGATGCTGAAATCCATTGAACCGCACTAGATTGGTCCATATTCTGAATGCGCTTTAAAATAGTTTTCAAGTATCAGTGCTGGTGACCGCAGGTTTGATACACATCAAACAGCTCTCGAGAAAGCGCAAAAATATTTACCCGTGCAAAAGCAAAGACAACAGAGAAGAGGATTACCAGGGAAGAGAGACAACGCTCTCTCAGCGATTGGCAACAGCCCTGGGAGCAACACACAAAGGGAAGGCACAGTTCAGGCCGTGGCTTAATCGAGAAGTGAGAAATATGTCTACTTGACCCTGCTCTTAACCGGGCATGGATGTTTTTGGTCATATTTGCACCAGATTGACAGATCAGTGTCTCCAAAAATGCGTGGTGACCTCTTCTCAGAAAAAATTGAGGAGCCCGGAAAATATGATCGGAGAAATGCTCAAAATGGCAAACGGAATCGCGTGACATGATATGCTCTGGCAGTCATAACATAAAAAAGGCATACCGGAGCGTCGGGAGGCGTCTGGTATGAAGGGATATGTTTCTAGTACTTCCTTCCCGCTGGAGAAGAGATTCCCGTAATCTGAAGGTGCGTCTAGACGTTGGAACACGAAGCCTAGACCGAAGTAAAAATAGAGAAAAATCAGAATCTTTCAATTCGGTGCTGAATATCTAAAGTGGCCAGAATTCTATGATATGCTTTCCTAAGTAGTAGGCAACCAATAAATGGACGATTTGGTAAAGAAAAGAAATTTAAAATCAAACGAACAGGAGAGAGTTTGCTCGGACATCGGAAAGTATCAACACACAATTAAAATATTGCATGGCAAATATTGAATGATTGATACAATAATAAAAGGCATTTTGGTAGCATCAGTTCTGGATGAGTACCTTAAGCAAAGAAACAAAATATGAATTTATTAAAGCTTATTGAAAAATATTAAAGACATCAAGAGAGTGCATGCTGAGACGACCCACTATTCTATCTACGTTTATCATGAGCAATCAATCAAGAAAACTGAGTGTCTACTAGAAATGAGAGTTTCTAAATTTTCTGAATTATTGAGCACAATCACTACAAGCTATGGGAGCAGCACTGCTAGTTTGGAAACAAAGTAGAAACTAAGGACATGCTGAGGTAACACCAGCCTCAATCTAAGCAAGTTGAAAACAAGCAACCTTCGCTTTCCTTTGTCGTAATGATGAAACGAGTCTCGAGTGAATATGTTCTAAGCGCGATTTCACAGAAAAAAAGCAAGAGAAACGCGAACTCCTTCTTTTGTCTTTTGAAAAAAAAAACGTGTGAATTGTATTCTCTTGACTTGGTAATTTTGATAGAGAATCAGCTTCGTTTGAGACATAGACCAGATAGACCAGTATTCATTCAAAGTATTTATCTGTTTCAATGCCAGATCCCTAATCCACTTTAACTGTGACCTCTCTCCACATGTAACAGTTGGTCTTCTAGCATCTCCACATATAAAAGTCATGCGGGGCCACTCACAAAGAACTACTGATATCCTTTAAATATTCCGCGGTGTAAATCAAACAATAGAACTCGAGCTCAACAATATTTCAGACAGAGATAGTGCCACGATGGATTAATTTCAGGCGGAGAACTTAACACCAGACATATACATTTAAAACACTACAAAAATTTAACCCCACTCTTCAACTGTATATATATGACGTTTGTATTTTGTTTGACGTAACTGCTGCCGCTGACATAAAAGTGCAATCCTTTCCCAACAGATACCAGGACTCGTTCTTAAATGTTCTTTTTTTTCGACAAACCACAATCCTTCAAGTCTAACATGTTTCAACGAAACCAAACTAAAATACTCCTCATCCGTCATGCTCTCAGCAATAACAAAGTTGACCGCCCTAGACAGTATCCTTGATTGTTTACTCAAAATATGCCGTAGGAAAGGAAATGCATTATTGAATAAATGAATTATTGTGTTAACAAACGGATATTTCCTTAGCAACGGTATGTCCTTCTTTTGTCAAGAAAGAGTCGAAATGCGAGCTAAATATATTCAGACCAATATATATTCCTTTCAACTTTATCCTACTGGATAAAGCAATTTTTCGATCCGTTAATTATCATGATTTTGTTTATCTATCATCGCCAGGCTTAAAAGCATAGCGAAAATCGCGTCATGTTCACTTTACTAAGCATAATGCGTTCGACTCAGCTTTGTCCAAAGGACTTACATACAAACTGCTGCAGGGTCAGCGTTAGCCCCCTAAGCCGTATAACCGCCAATTCCCTGGCCGAATGTTCCGAAGGAAATCCCTACAATTCTTTCATAAGTTATACAGGGCTCAATCCTTGGACCAGTACGATAAAACCACGAGCTCTTGCAAACTCATTGACGAGAGCGGGCGTTTTATCCCGTAACCTGATAGCTATGCTCGTAAATCTGTACACCAATGATGTCCTTTTGCCCCTAATACATCAGCGCAATATTAGCTCTATGTACGTAAGCCTCCGTCGTGGAGTCGCTCCACAATGAAATCAACAGATGAACCTTAACCACAAACGCTGGAAATTTCCAATGAATACGATTTCCAAATTCCTAGGGAAAAGCTGATCGAACTGTGCCTGCAGAGATGAGCAAATATCTCCACCTATAAACTTGAAAAACCTCGAAGTTCATTTCCGACACGACCTAAAACTTTAGCGTCCACACCCGCAAAGCAATCGATGAAGCAACTAGAACATCAGGTGCACTAGCGCCATTGCTTCCAAGTAAGTCCATCGAAAAAGCTTCTTATGTATAAGGATCCAATATAAAAATATACGACTCTAAAATCTACATACGACTAGCGTAAAACAATTTAAGGCTCTGTCTTCTTCACAGCAAATCCTAAACAAGTCCTATCCAAACATATACGATGGAAGAGGCAACAAAATGGTTCCCTGAGCCGATGATAATTCTAATCGAACTAGGAAGCTGGTACATAGATGCATTTGAAAGACGATACCTGAGAATCAGAACAAAACGTGATGAAGATCAATAGTGCATAAGATACAATCACTAGCTTCACCAAATTTTTGAAGAGCCAGATGTCACAAAGATTGTAAACCTGCGCAGGTTACAAAAGGATGTTCACGCGGATAAAAGAGGAGCGGATACATTGAAAGGTACCCCCAGGTAAGCCTAGGGAATGAATAAGAGTTGGAAAATCTAGGAGTCGTTAGTCAGTCTAAAATGACGAGGATATCGAATCCCTCCTCAGATTTACATTGAAGAACGTGGCCGATGGACAACGAAATTCGAAACATCGCATAAGCGGGCCATGCAACGGCGTCTCGCTGATGTCAGGTATTCTTGACACCGCTGATGGCCCTAATGGTGGACATCGTTAGAAAACTATTCCCAGCTCATCTTCTTCGTTACGATGCATCCGTCAAAAATTTCCCGCTTGACTTCTCACATTTTACTGGAGAGGAACTGGACGTAATCTTTGATGAGAAACGGAAGGCATTCCAGCTGAGATCCTGCAACTAGTTCACTATCGTTTCCCCTATATTCTATTTGCACCATTGACTTCTTCTTGGTTGAGGATGTTTCTGGAGGACGACCCTGAGCTTCCATTCTCGGTATGGATGTAGCTGGAGGGCACTAGAGAAACTTATCAAGAAGAGACTCGTTGACGCAAACAGAGCCGTTAAAGATTTGTCTCCTCACCGAAAAGGCTTACGACCTGGGGGACTCACTATAGACTAGTCATGAAGGTTATGAAAACAGTTCACAAAATAGAAGTTATCACCAGCACTCAAAGGTTACTGTGTTGATCGTGACATTGGACGTAAGGGCCGCCTTTGACGCCGCAAGATGGACGGATGTCCTTAGTTCTCTCGAGCATAATTTTACAATGAAGGAATATCTTATGCAAGGATTACCTGAGGAATCGTAGGCTGCTGTTCGACACGGAGGGAGGACAACGAGAAGTGGTGGTGACATCAAGAGATGCATAAGGTTGCATTCTGTGTTGTGACTTTTGGAACGCATCAAATGGCAAGCTTTTGAGGCTGCGACTTCCGGAAGAAGAGCGACTGATTACCTACATAGACGACATAGCGACCAGGATCGCTGGGCGCTCGGATGAGCAGACGCAACTCAAACTGAGTGCGGTGATCCAAGTCGATGTCTAGCCTTTCGTTAAGTCCCGCATTAAAAAGAAACCGAAGCGTTCGGAAAAACAGATTCCGAGATTTCTTTCTCTGTAAATAGAAGAGACTACTATTGGGTTCAGGAGGGCAGTCAAATTCTTGGGCCTGATAAGAGATTCTATGGTGAGCTTCTTGAGCCAAAAAACGGCAGCGGTACCAATCAGAGTACCAATTCTCGGGATTGGTGCCTATCGACTTCCAAGCAGGAGTGCTGGAAAATCTATTTTCAGAGAAATTTTCAGTGGAAGGAGGCTATCGAGAAGAGTTGACGGACTTTCGCATTGTGGGACTGACACAAGGTAGGTGGACGGCGTGACTTATTAGCGACGTTAAGCAATGGCGTAGCCGAGGACAGTATTTGACTAATTTCTACATGACGGATCAGCTCAGTGCGCATGGTTATTATCTTCCTTGCCTTCACTGGGCAGCGACTACTATCTCTGCTGGGGACGCGGAGCCGACGCCTATCACACCTTCTTGATTTATAGACGGGGTGCAAATGAACGCCCTTTGCACGAAAGAATTGGCGAAGCCTCTCCATATAGTCCATATAGTCATCAATTGACATATGGAACGGTGTGGCATATTATATTCGGGTCGTTCTTTTGACGAAGAAAATATTCATTGACCACTAGTAGTTGGATGAAGTTAACTTTTAATGTAACCACTACTCCTTCAAGTATCGAACGAGATTCTTTTGAACGAAGGCGCCAACTGGCGAGGAAATTGATACCTAACCGGATGTAATATCGCAAACCGTTTCAGGCTGGGTTCGTAGGATGAGTCTTGGGATGGTGTCTTGGGGGTATTTTACAAGTCTTCTCTAATCCCTTACTCAGGGCAAAAACAAACATAGATATCCGTTGACGTTTTTTAAAGATTATAGGGTCCAAAAATATTATTTTTTGAATTTCCCGAAAATGAAATTCGTTAAAGCTTAAGGAGATTGTTTTGTTGAGAAAAAAGTGAATTGAAAAATACATTAGACAGAAAGTACTACCCTTTTTTTAATAAACATCCATTTTTCATGTGATATTTACCGAAAGTGGAAAAGTTTCAGCGTTGCGAAGCATGGCTTACGCGGTCGCAGATTTATTTGTTAGTGATCTTTGGGTCCACTGTGTGACTTACTGAGGGCGGCTACGCCTTATCTGTCAGGGTCCTTGCGAGGAAGATTAACGCTTTGATGGGCCACCTTCCTCTTATAAACACACATCACATTCTGGGAAAGCGAAGAGAATTTTACTACTTATAATTATTAGGGAAAAAAACATCCGAAATGAAAAAAAAATAATAAAATTGATTGATTAATTAAAAAATTGGTTTTAACTATGAAAAGGTAACATGCATTCTAATGCAATTTTTGCGATAGTCGTTTTCTTGGACCCCCACACCATTTTTAATATTTTTCATAGAATATTGGTGTCGAGGTTTTTATCTGGTTGTAGATATAAACTTAAATTGTCATCCATATTACTGATGTCGAGCCTTATAAAACTTTTTTTGGTATTTCCCACAACATGTTTATGGAAAAGTGTTTTTTTTTTTTGTTATTTCAAATATAAACTTTAATTGCTTTTCGTAATAGCACTATCAATTTTTCACGGGTTTTTGCACTTCTGTCAAATATCCTAGCAACATTCAAGGCTATTCGCAGCAGATTTTTGATTGTTTTTAGCTTCCTTTTCTTACCTATCTTATCATCAAATACAAATTAAGACACTATACTTTCAACTATGTTTTGAAATTCTTTTTTACTTTGGTGATCTTGATCTCGGGCATCCCAACATCAAAATTCTCTTTTTCTCAAAAAAGAAAACGTTCCTCCTTATCTTTATTCGAAAAAAAAATCCATGCAATCTTGAGTCGACCTTTTCGTCGATGAACCACTCCCGGAATAAATCGTGGAGAAAGTTTTGCGGCGAACCGATTTGCAGCGCTACTTAGAGCGAAGTTACTTACGAAGATACTTTGACCCAGAAGCAGCTCACCAGAACGAGCCCGAAGATTAGCAGCGCTATGCGCCCTTCCGATAGCCTTCTCTCTTTTGACTTTCACAAGGTCCTCTGCAGCTTGCTTTTTACCACTGTTCGCACTGAGTTGCACCTCTTCATCCTCAAAAGCACTTAATTGGGGGAGCAGAGCGTAGTCTGAGCTATGCTGGATAGGGTGATACTCGAACATAAGGAAGTAAGGCGAGAACCCTGTGAACTTATGAATCATCCCTATGAGAAGCGAAACACGACTTCAGACGGCTCCTTTCCCACCAACCATGATTCGGACCTTCATATGCCCGGCTGGCGTTCTGTGTTGATTTGTGGGGTCATCCCGGAGCGCTTCTGATTGTCGCAATGTAAATACTCTGGGACTCCAAACGTTAAAAATATCTCTCCATCTGCAAGTAACGCGCCACCTACTCCGCGTTGGTTAAGGCCATGGGTTTGAGCTACGAGAGACGGCTGATAAGTCCGCGGCTTAAGGTACTTAGTGAAAGAAAATGTATGGTTTTTTTTATTTTTTAATATAATCTTCATGTGAAAACCATTTCTCACATTTCGCATACAATGCCTATAATCTACCCAAAAAATATTCTGTATCTTTCTCTACAGCTTTCCTTTTGTTGTCATCTGAAAATCTCCGGCCCCGTAAGTCCTTTTTCAAATTGAAAAACAGGAAAAAACTATAGGTGCTAGGTCTGGGCTATATGGAGGGTGGTCAATCTTTGAGAGCCCCCTGTCTTTCAGGGCTTTCCTCGCAACTTGTGCGTTGTGAACGGGCGCGTTGTCTTGCAGAAAAAGCACTACGCGTGTCAGTTTCCCACGTTGTTTCTGTACAATAGCCTCACGATCCTGAGTCAATAAATTGGCATTGTATTGGCCATTCATCGTAGTTCCCCTGGGTAGGTAGTCGATAAGTAAAATTCCCTCGCTATCCCAGAAAACAATCGCCACTAGCTTCGACGCCGACTTTTCCATCTTGAATTTCTTCGGCGGCCTTTCTCCTTTTTTTATCCATTGTATGGATTCCGGGTCCAATTAACGAATCCATGTTCCATTTACAGTGACTATCTGTTGCCGAATGTCTGTCTTGTTATCGCCGACTAGCTCCAAAAATCTTTGCAACTTGCGAGTCGACGTTGTTTGTGGAGCGGTGTGAGCATTTTCGATGCCCATCGCGAGCTAGTTTTTCTCACATTCAAATGTTCATGTAAAATTTCTCTAACTCGTTCCATGCTAATCTGCAGTTCTTTAGCAATCTGCCACAATTTAATTCTCCTGTCGTCCAGAACGATTTTTTCGACTTTTCGGATGTTTTCTTCGGTCAGTGCTGTAACAAGGCGACCTGGGCGAGTGTCGTTTTCACAGCTCTCTCGTCCTTGTTGAAATAGGTGGGCCCATTATTTCACCATCGTATATGAAGGGGCAGAATCCCGAAGGATCCATGACATCTCTTCAAAAATGTCTTTCGGTGTATTTTCCTTCTTTATGAGGAATTTTATCACGGCGCGGTGTTCAAAATACCAGAATTTCCAGATTCGGCTGACATGGTGATGTTTGTTGCTCGATAAATAATTGAACTAGGAGTGCAAACTTTATTTGTAATTGCTTTTATAATACTACTGAGTGTCGCAACTAGTGACATGAGTAACAAGCTAATTACTCATCGTTAAGTACCCTAGGCCGCGAACTTTTCAGCCGTCCCTCGTACATGAACTTAGTGTAATGATCCAGGAACACCAATAGCTGGGCGTTCCCTGACCGGGAACGGAGGTAAGGGCCTGTAAAGTCGCTGCAAGGTATATATATAGTCATAGGTAGTCGTATCGCAATATTCGCAGACTCAATTAAAACCATCAAAGAACAATTTCTCGAAAGTGAAAAACACTGATTTAGGATAGATTTTTGCAAACACGTCGAACAAATATTGTGGCCAAATCTTGCACAGACTGTTACCCTTTATAATTAGATGAACAAATTTCCCATGAATCCAATTTACCCAGGACCAAGCCAAAATTACTGGTTTTGATTGCATACTTGCAGCGGGAAAGGTGCAGAAAATAGAGTTAAGCTTTGGGATAGCCCCGAATTTTCTTCAGACCTATGAAATGAAAATTTATGTAATTTCCCACCAGATAAATTGCTTGTGCTTTCCTGTGCTGCTGCCTTAAGGAATAGAGGAGTTTTGCTAGCCTAAACTCACAGTGATCAATTTCGCACAGTTCCTGCTGTGGATATTACCAGGTTAGTTTGCTGTTGCTACTGTTGCAACGAGTCGAAAGCAGCGTTCTTCATCATATGTTAACAGTTAACTCACATGAAAGTCAATCGGGATCATATTACCAAACATTTCGTGGCAATTCTCGTGGTAGCCCAGCAACAACGCGAATGCTTGGAATGGAAGCAATGAAAGTACGAATTGTGAAAATAAGCCAGAAGGAATACTCGGGACGAGGGGGTGGGTGATGCCGCCGTTCCGCTCGAGTGTCAGTGAAACAAAACCGGAGAGCATATCGGCTGATCGGCGATCGCGGCGGCAACAGGAACACCATCGCGGATCGCATTTCGGTACGCAATATTCGCAATTTACAAACTTGTATTGCATCGCAAAGGTCTCAATTTACCGTGACTGGAACTTCTGGCAAGCCCTACGGCCGCAGCGCGCTCCTCCTCCAAACATCTGCGCCTATTGCGTGGTTTGGCGCGTTGCCGCCCGACACGACTTTCCAAACATTGCGCAAAAAACATGCCGCAAACGCGCAATGGTTGCTTTGCATGACTACACTCAACAAGATCTTCACTTACCATGACTGATCCCGATAACTGTTCCATAAGGTCCAACTGTACTAGTTTCCCACGCAAGTCTTGAGCCAGCCGTTGAGAAATCCTGGTCCCGTCCAAAAGTCAACCGAGTCTTTGTTTGCGCGAGCACTCTGTTACGGCCACAATCGCTAATTCACTAAGCAAACTACTCAACTGTAAACACACATCCCGTTTTTTTATTTTGTTTTCGACGCACAGGACACGGAACACAAATCTGCGGTCACTACACAAAGTTCCGTCAGTGCGGATAAACACTTTGCGAGCACTCGAAACTGCTTCCCGATAATCGCACAATGGTCAAACTCGTCCAATGCCCGAGCAGGGTCCAATTGGAACGCTCTAAATCAGGAAACCGTTCACCAGCAAGTGCCAAAGCTTCGCGATCCAACAAAGACGCGGCGACATGGCGTACTTGAGCGCACCCAATAACCCGCGAAACACTTCTTCAAATGTACTCTAGGATTTCTTCTCAATCCTAACAAATCTTTTCCTCGCGCTTTACAATTTCGCGGCGCTAACGGCGAACCGAATGCACAATTGCAACACGACCGAACGCTATCTACCAAACGCTCAGCGCTCGACAACGGATAGCGGCTCCTTCAGCGCGAAGCCAAACACTTACCGGTTCGCGGCTTGTACCCCCCTCGCACCTGTGGAACAACGACCAACGAGGAAATTATGAGTGGAAGTCGATTTCAATGCCGTTCCAGCGAAGCGATGGCACTCGTTGGAAGTGGGAGAGGCGAAAAGAGAAGCAACAGGCCGCGGTATGCAAACCGGGCACACACGTGCTGCCTAGTGGAGCGTGGAAACGTAAACAAACCATTTGCATTTCCAATGCGGTCCACATGCTCCACATAACTCGTTCTTGCGTTGCATCGACTGGGTTGCCGGCGTTGATCTAATATTTCCTTAAGAGTTAAATTATCTTTGTTACTATATTTCTCAGAATTCACTTTCTTACTTCTAAAATCAAATCATTTAAAAACGACATGCTTAATTGAGAATAAAATGAATGCAATGAATGGTAGTTGGTGCGTTTGAGCAAGTTCCCTCCAATGTTATCTAAGTTCTAGGCACTCACAATACTAGGGGTAATCAAAAAGGAAAATGGTAATTAAAAAAAAAAACAAACTCTCCTACTAATTGAAAATACTTTTCCCTCAACGGATAATTTCCTGAAAAAATACGTTTTTCTTGAATCTTGTAATCGATTCATCAGCGACCTTACCCCGCGGGCAAAAAATTGCCATAGCAAAAATATTGATTTAATCAACTGCTAACTGGAAATTATTTAAACACATCTTTTATTAGCAACTACTTAATTTTAACCAGATCAGTCGATTGTGACATCAAGCTCTGAACCTGGTGTAGTTTGTTGCAACATAATACAAATTATATCAAAACATGTGCTCCAAAGTGCAGACTCAAATAATAAAAATGATAAGACTAAATCCGAATTCTTTCTACGCTGAGCGTGATGAACATCGAATTTCCAAACATATTCATTATGATCCCCCAAAAATTAAATTTCGTTAATTGTTAATGAAGATTCTCGGAGTGATTCCATTTAAAAGATTAAATATTTTTTCTATCTGTCAAAAAGAATGAAACTATACACGGCTTTGGAAGTGAAAAAGTCAGTCAGTCAGTTGGAGATTTATTTGTTCCACGTATTTAGACTTATTTCCGCGTACGTATATCTATGCTACATTGTGAACTAGTTACTGTATACTAGGTACAGACTTACAGACAATCATTTTAAATTTTATATAAATGGATCTGAGGTAGACAGAGTTAAGTCCCTTAAGGGGTTAAATGGGTTTACTCGGGCGAAAAAAGGTCAATTTTCAACAATTATTTTTATATATAAAAAATAAAATATTTTATTCAAACTTTTTACTGTCTTAAAGATAATTATTTGAAGAATAATTTTTTTTCATTTTCAAAGAAAAATATTAAAAACTCCGCCATTGGGACGTCATTTCCGATGACGCCTCGGGAAAAAGGTGCGTGCGCGTTGTCAGTAGAACTCATGACAGGATCATCTAAATTAAAAAAAAACAAATCCTGTTTTAGTTAAGAGCAGAAACTAGAACTAGGACGAAGGAAAAAAAGAAGAAGTGAAAATTATATTTTTGGCAGACATTTTTACAAGAAAATGCAAATTTTGGTCAACTTTTCCCTACATTTTTTGTTTTTTAAATAGTTCTAATTGAAGGAAAAAAGAATCCTTCGTCCAAGTTCTTGAAAATTGTATCTCAAAGACCAGTGTAAAATTTCATCAAGATCGGTTGAGTAGTTTTCGAGAACTTTTGACAACCGATTTTGAAAACACAGTTTCGAGAAAAACGTGTTTGAAGTTTTGAGTCACAATACATCTGGGGAAAAAAAAATTTTTAATCTACATTGAATCGTCGATTCCTGGGCCATAAAGTAAACAACCTGCAGAAGCTGCAATGTCCAGGGCATCCTTTTGCTCCTGTCTATGACGAATCCTGGCTTCACGAGTCTCGCTTGCAGATTTTTTTTCGGGCATATTCGTGGGAATTTCGGCCAAATTTCAAATCCATTCTATGCATAAATAATAATAAAGCTGATGTTCCTTCATTAAATTGCAAGCAGCGACTAATGCAGCAATATTATCGATTTTTGAACCAGCAGGAAGTATTTTTGGAGTAATCGAGTTCTCGAAAGTTTAGGCATTTTTAAATAAATTTCACAACAGACACTTTGGATAACTTCAAATGAACCTCGTTATTCAAGAAGTAATCACCAACTGAAGCATTTCAAACTAGTTGGCCTTAGAAAGTCAAAACAATAGACAATAAAACCAGACAAACAATAGACGAGCAGCTACGGCGCTCGGAGCCTAGCTGACCTCGATCACACACCTTCACAAGGCTGTTTCTCCGAACCTATTATTCGGATCGACCTGAAAATTTACGACAATATTCTCGAAAGGTCGTAGAAATAAATAAGACAATAAAAAAATCGATTTTTGTGAAACTGCGAAACCCATGTAACCCCTTAAGAGAAAATTGCAAGTTTTTATACCGTTCAATGGAAAGGATGATTGGACCGGGATACGGGTGAGACAAAAACGCGACTACTAGGTTGGCCTCCTAGAGCAGGTCAACCACGTTGACCACATGCAGAACAAGCTAGAAAAGGTTCTCAATGAGCGCAGGTTTACGCGAAAGCAGCTGGTCAACTCGCAGCTTCAACCACAAAAGCCTTACGAAAAAATTCGTGAGCAAAGGAAGAAAAATGAGGAGCTCTTGCAAATCATAATTAATGTAAAAAAGCCTTAAAATGTTAATAAACAACGGAAAAAAGTGAAATCTCCTTCAATATCGGCAGCTAAAGATATGCAGGAAGAAGCCTATGAAGAAGAAGAAACACAGGAAGAGAATCCGCCCACTAAGCCAGCTGTATGTTTCACAGAAATGAAGATACAGCCAATACCACCAAAACCAAAGACGTACAGGAACAACACGAAGCTAATAAAAAAACGTACGCTACAAGTCATTTTTATAGCACCAAAAAAGGACTGTACTCTCCAAAGAACTAAAGAAGAACATCATCAAGTTTGTTTCAGCTTAAAGGGTTTATCTTGGCATATAAATAATTCTCGAAACAACAAAGGACAGATGACAAAACTAATGACTAATCTAAAAATAAAATATAACATACATATAACCTCCTCGAGGCGAAAAGGTTGAACGTCGTTCTACGAAGACATCAAAGCCTTAGCTGTGAGGAAATCAAGGAAGATATGGAAGCTCAGGGCTTCCATCCCATAGAATTTTTCCTCATCAAACATCAATCAGGACCTTCTAAACTTGTCAAAGTCCTTCTCCCAAAAGAGCTAACCTTAATATTTAGCATAACAGCTGTCTGCCACCTATTATGTCAAGTTGAGGCCCTAAAATCTCGGGATAGCTTGTTGATGTGTCAAAACTATCAACAATTTGTACACTCCTAGGGCAATTGCCATACGCATGCGAGATGTGTAAAGTGTGATGGGTTCCATCACTATAAAGAATGTAAGAAGCCAAAAAAAAAGCTCCAAAATATGTCAACTGCAAGGGTGAGCATCCGGCTAATTAAGAGGCTGTCTGAAAACCCCGAAAACGTTAAGAAGTCATTTGCTTGAATAGCTGTACGAAATAACAAAAATACACAAACAAACACACCACTCAACATTAAACCCATGAACAAATCACAACCACAATCTAACATTCACAACACTAGGTATGCAAACCCACATTCACAATACGAGATATGGGACAATTCTTTACAATCTATGCAGAATCAGCTTCAACTGACGGTAATGATGAAAATATGATGACGAAATTGTTACAGAGGATGTTCACAGGCACAAACATAAACACTTACATTACACAAACACAAATGGTGAACCGCGTTTCTATTCATACATGGAATGAAAATTCCTTGTTTCAAAAGACTAGAGAGTTTAAACAATTTATAGGAAACCTTCAGGAAACATTTCTGAGACCTGGAATCCGTCTCCATTTTCCTAACTTCTATATACAGAAACGACAGACTGCCTGGTAGAAGATGTGCAACAGCCATTCGTGAGGTATATTTATTTCTCAACATAGCCGCCTTCAAAGGCGATACACTTGATACATTTTCCAACATTTCGATGTCTTTTTTGTAATAAGAAACGTCTAACCCTTCGAGATACGCCTCGGGTTGCGCAATGACTTCGTCATTCAATCTGAATCTCTTTCCCTGGAACCACCGCTTGGGTTTGAGAATAGATAATAGTCTCAGGGGTCAAGTTTGGGGAATACGGTTGATGACCAACTAATTCGCATCGTCATTGGTCCAATTTGGCCATCGCTTTCAACGACGAGCGTGACGGTGCGTTATCGTGATGTTACAAAACTTTTTTCTCCGCCATATTGGGCCATTTCTTTCTTTAGTTCGTCCTTCAGTTTGTTCAATAACGCTGCATAGTACTCTCTTGTGACTGTTTTTCGCATCTGCAGGTAATCGATGGAGATTATGCCATGGGCATCCCAAAAAACGGAGGCCATAACCTTCCTGACCCAGCATTAGCTTTTTGGCTTTCGTGGCTTTCCAGCCATTCTGCACACTGCCTATTGGACTCAGGCGTATAGTAATGCCCCCGTGTGTCATCCATCGTCACACAACGTCGAACAAAGTCTGCTCGATTATGCTGCAATAACGCCAAAACGGCTGCTGAATCATCAACGCGCTGCTGCTTTTGGTCGACGGTTAGCAAACCAGCATCCATCATTCCGATAGATGGCCGTTCTTTTGAGATGCCCGCAGCCCCACCTAACTCGCGCAAATTCACTTTACATTTCACATTCACTTTATAGACGATTCGATGCGCCTGCTTTATGATTTCCTCTTTCGTACCCTCTTTTGGCCTTCCTGAACGAGATGCGTCTTCGGTGCTTTTACAATCCATTTGAAATTCACTAAACCACCGATAAATTACAAAAATATTTCTTCCTTGTTTTTGGAAAGTTTTAAAGTCCGTAGTAATATTTCTAAATCAAAAATCGTAGTTAGTAGTTGTACAGAAGAAGGTGGTGTGCCACCACCACCAAGTATTCACTCCAAAATAATAAAATTTATACTCTAAAAGGAAACGATTTTTCTTTTAGAAACACCGATAAACTGTTGTTCTCGAACGAGCAGGTATCGGATAACATTTCTGCAACCATTGCAATGATTGTTCGGAAGTTTTCCCATCAGATAACAATGTTTGATCAAGACGCGATATTCCTGTTTTTCCACTTTGTTTGCGAAGGTGAAAGTAGCGTCACTTAAACGACTTTAGCTTGTAAACGGATAAACCAAATTAAATGAAACTATACACATAAACTATGATGATGACAGATGAGCCACTCTCGAGATGATTCATGTTCATGTTTTAATGGTGCCACCTATTATAAAATTTTTTCAGCCCATATAGTATTTGTATCGCAACCGGTCAAATGATCGGGTTTTAGAAAAGGACTTCATTTTTATTGATTTTAATAAAGAAATATTTTTATAATTTTTTTTTAAATTTTTTCATTGAGCTCAGCATTTTCCACGGATGCATGGAGGATCCAATGTGCATTTTCCACGAACGTATCAGGGTTCCACAGAAGGGCACCTTTCATCTAAATACATTCAAATCATAAATCATTTTCTCACAAATAAAATACCTAACAATTCACATCTGTTCAAAATCGAGAGAGCATCATTTGACAAGAGTGATTCCTACGACGAAACAGATATATGCAGCATTAACATATTTAGGAGGAAAGTTCTTCATTTAGAGGTATAAAGATGTAAATGATATATTTAGGAAACTGGTAGAATTCCTCAGTGCCTTGATAGAGGAAGAAATATTACTACAGTTAAGATATTACATTTGACCATATAGTACTCATGAAACTCGAACACTTAACTTTCTTTCTACATTATTGTCCTGTCATTTTTACCTTAGAACTATAAATACACAAGTCTTGTCTTCCCCTTTCTTATTTGTTCATATAATTATAGATTAAAAGAACGTTATTGTGTCCTAATTCAGTGATAAGATCGTCAATGCTGGCCAATTTTTAGTCTGCAGAGGCCAAAAGATCGGCTACGTGGCAAAATGAGGAAAATAATGTATTGTATCTTTCTTGGCTTTCACAGGCTAGTGCAGAACTGCGGGCGAGCATTAGAAACTGCAGCGAACAGAGGGGAAGTGAATATAATGATCTGTCCCTTCGGCATATTATCTATCAGCAGGCCACTCGGCACAGCATTCAAACGGGTGACACATGCAGCGCATACGGAGAGGACGAGTTAAGCCGTAACTAATTCATAATGGCGAAATCAAGCAGAAGATATTGAACACTTAACGACCATGGAACTGGAACACTCTTTGGCTTGTGTAGGGCAACAGAATGGACCATCTCCTAAGACTGAGCCGTATGCAGGGACCTAACCGCTAACGCAAGCTAATGCTTGATGCGACGGTAGACCCTGAAAACAATAATATAAAGCAACTTCCTCGTCAAAGTGGAATTTGTACGGCTGAAGCATAAGCAGAAGTGTTCCAAGCCCACTGGCAATTTGGAACGCAGTCCGAACGTTACATTAGCGTTTTGCCAATGATCAGAAGTTCTCGGAAAATACAACACATTATTTTCCATATGACATACATGATGTAGTCCGATCTTTCAACAGCAAAGGTGTAGAGCATACTTTGTGCCTCCTCTGCACATTTTATTCTTTCGTGCCTCGTTTTTCATTTTAAGAATTCAATCTTGCCGATGCAACTGTAAAAATGCCGTAAAACAATGACCAAAACATTCAAAACAACAATGAAGAATATTCATATCATTCATATTCATATTCATCGTCATATTGCTGAGTTCATCCAACCTATTTTAATCCTACTCAAGTTTAAAAATGGTTCGGTCTTAGTAGAAAAAAGTTGGATCATAGCCGCAAATTGTCCTCTGTTGTTGAGTCCGCTTGACCTGGGATATGGACCTTCTGATGGCTGCCAATACATTGAGAAAGTCTGTCTCAGATTCCTGTTTCTGATTGTTATCGTGGGCTCGAGCGATGAAAGGACGAAGACTAAAGTTTTCTGTTCGCCCAGAACCTTTTGAGTCGTGTCGTGAGGAGTTGTTTGTGGTTTCGGCTGAGAATTTTATTAGTAGGCCATCGGACGGGGTTGACGTGCAGTTTAAATTCGAATTTGCATGTCATCTGTATCAGCAGCGCTGGTTCCTTGCAGCCATCAATTCCACCAATAGCGCCTGACCTTTTAGTACAGTAAATCTGTCGAAAAATAAATGGTTTCAATGCGTTAGGAGCCCCGGGGCAAAATCTTTTTTTAATCGATGCAAGATGATGTCAATAAGCTACCTTGAGGGTGGGCACGAAAAGCTATGAGCGGTTTTTTGAAAAACTCAAAAAATGTACCAAAAAAATTTTGAAATGCGTTTTTCTATTTTGCTATGCATTTTACAGGAAAATTTATTGAACAAAAATTGTAGAGGACATTGAGATCTATAATTTATGTCATTGGAGCAATGCTGTACAACGAAAAATGCACACTGTAGGTGGCGCCAAAGTCTCAAAAAAAGTGTTTTTTCGCTTTTTCACCCTAAAAATATTATTTTATCGCAAACATTTAAATACAAAAGTTGTTCCTTTCATTATTATGAACAACTTTTATTTAAACATTTTTTTCATATTACTTACCGTTTCGGAGCTGCAGCTTGCAAAAGTATAGAAATTCCAATAATATTGTTGCACGCAACATGAGTACACATCGGAGGTGCACATTTGATGTGACATGAAAAAGCGAAAAAACACTTTTTTTGAGACTTTGGCGCCACCTACAGTGTGCATTTTTCGTTGTACAGCATTGCTCCAATGACATAAATTATAGATCTCAATGTCCTCTACAATTTTTGTTCAATAAATTTTCCTGTAAAATGCATAGCAAAATAGAAAAACGCATTTCAAAATTTTTTTGGTACATTTTTTGAGTTTTTCAAAAAAACCGCTCATAGGTTTTCGTGCCCACCCTCAAGGTAGCTTATTGACATCATCTTGCATCGATTAAAAAAAGATTTTGCCCCGGGGCTCCTAGCGCATCACTCAACCTACAGATTTACTGTACTATTTCGACTTAAACTCACTAAAACACAGAAAATGTGTCTATGCTACGGATAATTTTGTTAACTTTCACACCATAAGAGATGCTTTCTTAGTTTGGCGTTCTAGGGGATGTTTCAGGGCTTTGGGGAAACGAATGTCTTGGCCTCATTTTATCTAAAATGTTTGAAATCTTGTTAAACATCTTGTTCTAAAACATATTCTTCACTGAGTTCATCAATCTTGCTACCGTACTTCCGATCCCTTTCCATTAGGCTATCGTCTAGTTTAGTATTAGCACAAAGTTTTCGATGACGAAACAAATGAAAATTGATTTAGTGAGGCAAATAATAACAAAAAAGCACAAACATAAAAGAAGGGTTTATATTTATGTTTGATCACTATAAAAAAATAATTTGCTTTTTGAAATTCAAATTTGTTTTAATAATAGTCGTATCATTACTCACATAAGGTAACTTGCGGCTGAAATTATTCCTCGTCATCATAAACTAAATGAGAGTGGATTTGAAGCACTTCTTTAGGAGCTCTGGATTCTGCCCAGCTGAATTGTTACAGGAGAGCCTTTTTTAAGATGACTGAAATTTTCATAAGAGCAGGTTTAGCACCGTCCACAATCCTTGGCGATTGATTTATGGTAAAATGCTTTTTAAATTTCTTTTCTTCTATTTCGGTCGCTTGTTCTCTCCCCTTTCAAAATATGATCTAGGCGCCACATATATTCGGTATTGATATCAATGTTGATGCAAGACTTACCCAACGACATTCCAATTTGCAGTATATCTCTGGTTGCTTTATCATTATCTAACATATCATTCAACAACTATTCCTGTTTGCAAAAAACGCTGTCTTAGTTATAACTTGTTAAACGTGAAAAACCTCTATTCAACGTTCATCAGCTCCTTCAGCTCGAATGTTTCTTGATACTATTAAAGTTTTGAGAACTGTTGTCCAATTTTTTTCCAAGCAATAGAAATTAATTTACATCCGGCGCGAGTGTTTATTGAGTGATGCTTTGATGCTTCGTTTTGAAACTTTGTGCGTGCATCGAAGCGTGATTTGTTTTGTAACATGGAAATTGCTCTATTTAGACTTTCTAAGCATTAAACCAAAGTCTGCATGGTATCCCAGATAGAGGGTGTGCATTGAATATAATTTATCACAAATACTATTATCTAGTATGAGCTCGGACATGTTTAGCGTAGGAAAATAAGGAAATTTTGTGTACATACATATACAAACAGAATAGCTCTTTTTTCAAGTCTTGTCACAAATCAGACGATGAAGTTGACTTTCTTCACCAAAGCGAAAGACAAAGATAACAATATCCTCTGGGAGACAATGTGAATTTCATGAAAGTCCCAATGATAAATTTGTTATATTTTTGGTACAATTGCAACTGATAAGATTCACAAACTCCTGAAATCAATTTAGTGCCGTGTATGCACTTGAAGTTAATAAGCAATTAATTAAAAAATCAATTTTCATATATTTTCAAGTCTTATCATTCTTCTTGCAATTGACATCCAGTAAATATTGAAGAGGTTTGATTATTGCGTATCTCAACAAATGTTACAAAATCAAATTATAATTCTGAGCGTCTAAGGATTCATTTTTCCTTTAGTTTATTGTTGTTTTTTTTTGGAGATTGTCATCACAGACTGGTTTAAACTTTTGATTTTAAGCGAGAATATATATACACAAACATTAAGCGAAACACTAACATTACAATGCAAATAAATAAACGATTGAATGAATGTTAGTACAACGAGCATCATTTGGCAAAAATCCGATGCTACAGTGAACACGATTAATTATTGTTGTTCTTTTTCATTTTCCTTTGCTTCAGGAACGTTTCAATATTTCGTTTCGTACGACAAAAGCGCTGCTTGTCCTTGTTTATCACGTGTTGCTTGATAGGCGGCACGTTCTTTGTCAGGAAATTTCGTTGGTAGATTCGGTGAATGCAAATGAATTTTCGCCTCATATCGTATTCCGGCCACCTCGACTTCATAGTTACCACTAAGTACATAATCATTTGTTACCGGCAACGCATTCCCTTTCTCATCAAAATGTCGAACAAATCCTAGACAAACTTGTTTTTTGAACGTGAAGCCATATCCGGTCGTTGTAGTTTGCCCACAATATTTGCCGTCGCGATAAATTGGTTCACCTCCCCAACACCATAAGTCAACTTCAGGATCGTGATCGTTTAGGAGCAATTGTACATACATTCTTTGGACACCTGTTTCTCTTTGCTTCAGAAGAGCTTCGCGACCAATAAAGTCAATATCTTTCTGCAAATAAAAACATGTCTCATTAAGGATTTGCCGATAGATGCCTTAGGAAAATTTACATCAAATTTAACACGCCAACTTCTACCGCATTCGAGCGGTGTTGTAAATGTGTCCAAATCCTGACCCCAAAATGCATAGAACTTTTCAATGCGAAGTGTTCTTGTTGCATAATATCCTGGAACAAATAACCAAAATGAAGTTGAGTTACAGAAATTTAAGGGAATAATCTACTTCACAATTTTCATAATATCGATTTTTTTTATTTCTCGAAAATTTATGTCTTTAAAAATTTCAGAATGATCGAAGCATTATTAATACAAATATTAAAGCAAAAAAAAGTGACCTTTGCATCGCCAGCAAAATTTAAAAACAAAAGAAAATAGGAGACAAAAGTTTTGATGTACACGTATAAAGAGGAAGTGCATAGTATTATCTATTTTATGTTTGCATCAGAGAATTGTTTACAATGCAAAGCATGTGATGAAGATGTTTCATTTTCGAAATACATTTGCCAGAAAATGCATCCGTACAACATCAAAAGAAAGCAACATATCAGCTGCTACATTCAAAGATTTAAGCAAAAAAATTTATTCATTAATGAAACTATCTTTTCTATAAATTTTTCCATAGGAAAAATTTAAAAACTAGATTTTACAAAATAAAAACAAAATAAACTCACTTAAACAAACCAGGAAAAGTATCTGTATATGACAATATCAATTTGAAATATTTAAATATTTTATTACACATCAGGGATTAATAGCTTGTCGGATAACCTTTTCTCTTAAGGACCTCCTTGAGTCGATTTGGCATGGAGTGAACCAATTTGGTTGCGTCCTGCCGTTTGACGACGTTTTGAGCATTGCTTTCGAGGTTTTGCTGTGCTGACGGATCCTTTGCTCCATGAATGCTCAATGGGATAATGGTCTACGGATTGTGGCGGCGTACAGAGTTGATGTTTTACATTGTAAAGCAACCAAAGCTTTACATTGTGTCCTGTGTGCTTGGGATCATTATCTTGCTGGAGCCAGAAATCGTCACCAAGCCTCAACTGTTGAACGCTTTGCGTCAAATTTGCCTTCAAAATATTAAGGTAACCGTACTAATCTATAGATTCTATAAACACAAGTTGGCTAACTCCTTTTGCCGCTATACCACCCCTAGAAAATTACACCACCTCCACCATGCTTCACAGTTGGTACGAGATTTTCTTTTTCGAGGGCAGTACCGCTCTTCCGTCACACTTACTTTCTTCTTTTAATGCCAAATATGCAAAATTTGCTTTCGTCAGAGAATAGGACCTGTTTTTATATTTTTTTGCGAAATCTACACGTTTCTTCCTATTCACTTCCGAAATTTATGGCTTCCTACGTGCTATGCGTGAGCGATATCCATCTCTCTTTAATATTTTTCGTATGGTACCTTCGTGGCCAACCTTGCCAAAAGAGTATTTTACAAGGCGTGTCTCAAAAGTTGCCGGACTGGTCAAAAATAAAGAAAACTACGAATGATTGCGGCCAAACAGACTTATTTTATTCAAAGTAATTCCCTTCGGCCTCTCTACACGACTTTGACCGATCTGTAAGCGTGTCAAAAGATTTATTTAGTCATTCTTTGATATCATCAATGGTGGTCGTCGAATTTTGGATGTCTTCAATGTTTGCGAAACGCCTTCATGACCAAATGTAATTTTCCGAACAGAAAAAAGTCACATGGTGCCAAATCAGGCCCAAGTGCTCCGTCAAAATGCGATGAATCGACTCACGGGATATATTAAGCCTCATTCCCATGTACCGTTATGATGATTTTGGCTCATTTTTAATAAATTCACGCACAAATTCAACGGTCACTTCGTTCACAACTGATTTTGGACGGCCAGAACGTGCGTCGTCATCCAGCACACCCCGGCCTTTTTTGAAACGTTTAAAGCCCCTAAAGATAGAGGTACGGGATGAACACTCACTACCAGAAGCATTTCGCATCATTTGATGCGCCTGGGCCGACGGTTTACCGATTTTAAAACAGAATTTAATATTCGCTCTTTGTTCTAAATTTATTTTTCGACCCATGATACAAAAGTACTGTCACTTAGAGCATAATAACTTGGGTTCTGCTCATCCAAATATCATGAAAATTTCGACACAACGACTATGGTGGATGTTAGATGGAATGCCGAAAAGATCTAAAAGATGCCACCACCAACTTTCTTTATTCTTGACTAGTCCGGGAACTTTTGAGACAGACCTTGTATATTTGTAACAATTTAGGAAGCAGTTACTCGAGAATTCTTTTTAACTGCATGCAAAGCGTTTCTTTTTTCGCGTTCAGTCAGTATTGAGGTCGACCTCAACGAGGCATAATCGAACCAGTTGTATTAAATGTTTTCACCACATAGTGGACACAGGAGTGAGTTTTTCCGACTATTTGACCAATTTCGCGATACGTTTTCCTTTCACTCTTGAGTTGCAGCATAATTTTCCTCTCCTCAGCACTGATTTCGCTAATTTTGAGCGTCATCATGTATTCTAGTGAACAAAAATTAAGAAAACTGCACTAACTTTTAAACCAATCACAACTCAAAGTAGAATTGCACCTAAAAACATTAACATGCATCTGGATATGTCATCGCGTAACACTGGGAATCCCCCGGATTGTTCTGTTCGGGTACTTTTTCTGGTCTATTGTGTTGCCATAAATTTATTTTGTTTGAGTTTTTTTGTTCGAGTCTTTTTAAATACTAAGTATTATGAAGCATACTGGGAATCATGTAAACGTGTAGATTTTATGATATTATAAAAGAAAGCATTCAAATTAAGTGGACATATTCTTTTTAATAAAACGATAACTTTGTTATCTTGCATGTACGGATAATTTTTCTGTCAAGTGTATGAAGAACGAGCTTTAGGTTTCAAAGTGTGTACTGCTTGTAGCTGTGGCGATAGATAAATCAACTCGTGCAGAATAATTGTAACTAGATATGAAGTTAAAATTAAGATAAATACAAAGTTTACTATGACCCGGATAAATTTATCAATACTGCAGTGAAACATGTTTTCAATGTAATGTCATAAAAAGCTTTTGAAAAACATTTTGAAAGAAGAAAATGATCAAAACGAGGCTTCAGTACGCATATCGGTATAGTGCTGTTGATTAGTAACTTCAGCAAAAAGAACAAAAAAACAAAAAGATCATTGACGTTGTTACGCAGTCAAGCTATTGCAAGGGATGTGAACTGTAGAAAGGACGAAGGAACACGGTCAAGAACGATACCTGGTATTTGATACACTAGAAAAAAGTAAATCACTCTGGAAAACCCGGCAAAATTGGGAGTTAGTAGAAATGAAATCCAAAAAAATTGGAGTACTTTGTGGTTTGCGTGTCGGCGATCGGGACACCAAAACGTTTGAAACATTACTTAACGTTAAAAAAAGTACATTTTGCACATTTCAAAACAAATTTAAGCGTGCAAGTGCAGCTAGGGAGATGCTGACTCAAAAGGGAAAAGCTGCAAAGGAATTTGAAAAAAAAATGCGTCAAAGGCACCGTCGAAAAAAGGGAAAAAAGGCTACGACTAAAGTTGTAAGAAACGGCTGTCATAAAAAAAGGTTGAAACAGCTGATTTGATTATCGAGCATATGAACGAGTTATCAAATATTTAAGGGTTGGCTACGCGATTGAGAAATTGAAAATTCTCAAATTACAAATCAAATATTTCTCAAATAATCCAAATAAACAAGGGATCTATTGAAGGTATGCGCAAGAGATTTGGGATGGGTTTTATTCTAAGATTTCGACGGATTCCAATCTACAGCATACATATTGTCCGCTAAGCTGGTGTAAGTATGGCTCATAATGTGCGCACCATAAATAACGCATGGATCGGATTTCAATTGTTTAAGGTCACATGCTTTGATCACGTAGACAAATCGTTCATTTCAAGTCCATGATGATTGTGTCAAACCTTATAGACTTCCGTGAGTCTACATATTAGATTTGGAATGTAATCAATTCTTGCCGTCATGTTTATTTCCTCGTTCAAAAGACCATTAAAGAAGCAGTTTGAATTTCAAATTTGATACCTCAACGTCGTAGTAAGTTGCCAATGCCAGTATGTTTCTAATGGTTTCAGATCCAATTATCGGCGAAAAAGTTTCTGAATACTCAATTCTTAAAGTTTGGGAAAGTCCTTTTGATGCAAGCCTAGCCTTGTACTTAGATTGCTGATTTGCTTTTATTTCAATTTAAACACCCATACACATCCTACAAAGTTGTTTCATTCTCTGCCATCTCAACAATGTCCTTTACTTGATGAGCCTTTAATTCTTCCTCGATAGCTCTTTGCTATTCTAACCTCAAAGTTGTAGCTCAATGGTTCGTATAATTTTGTGAAATAATTATGTTCTTTCAGTATCGGAAGATCCCGAACTTTTAGGGTTATTTGTGTTCTCCACATCATCTTCTCTTTCATCTAGATGATCAGCGATTGACGCGCTTTCTGAGGCGAGTTGTTATTTAGTTTTCGCTTTCAACGTTTTGAGATAAAACTTGACATCACAAAAAAATTTGACATCACAGCTTACGATTATCCGTTTGCTGGAAGTAGAAACACAAATTCCTTCTGGTTGAATCGTATCCAACCAAATCACCCTCTCGATTTAGCCTTCCAGTTTTTGCGTCCAAAATTTTTCAGTACATGAATGAATCGATTGTTCCGAAATTCCCTATATGATCAAATTGTGGTTTTTCACCAAACTACTGTTTAAAAGTTGCTGTTTCCAAATTTATGGAATGCGGAGTCCTATTCATGGAGAAAACAGCGTTTCGTACAGCTTCGAACGGTAATATAAATTTCCTGAGCTTGGTTTCGATTAACATTGTGCGTGCATTTTCCTAAATCGTGCGATTGTCCCGCTCTCTCAGTCCATTTTGCTCCAATGTCTATGCAGAAATTTAACGAAATACAATTTCGCGTTTTGGCAATTTGGAAAATTGGCAATTTATTTGTTCACAAAGTCTCCTCTTGGCTCGTCACACTCGTCACAACGCGGCTCAATTTCTCGAGGTCTGCAAAGTAGACCTCCGTGACTTCGACGGCTTCCTCATTTGACGCAATCTCGGAGAATTGAGCCCATATCCACATCCAGATTTGGCCAAATCTGGAGGATACGGTGAATGGGATTGCAGTTCTAACGGTGGCCACGACCTTTCCGATTGATAGGACAGTCTTCGCCTTCTTCGGAGCATTTTCGTTGGTTGAACTCTACAGTTTCGACTGTTCCTCAGTATATGGTGTAAGCCCAGTGAACCCACATTTCGTCGACGGTCACGACGAAGAAACTCCTTTGGATTTCGAAACTTATTAAACCAATTGTTGACGGTCGCCATCGTGAGCAGAGTCACCGTACATAGCATCCAAGCGCTCTTTGATTTTGTTACACGATGTGCCATCCAAAAACAAGAATTGAATCATTGACCGATTATTTCTTCGTTTTTCTAAATTCTGCGGACAAGCCCACTTCCATAGTGATAGTGTGATAACCGGGCCATCGGACGGGGTGGTAACTACTTAGCCACACCGCCCGATGGCCCGGCTATCACACTATCACCGCCTTCGTCCTTAATCTATCGATTTTAAACATTTTGATTGCTTGCATGCACAAAATATTTGCAAAAATGCCTTTTACCACCGACTTGTTTCGCGAAAGTACTTAAAAGGGAAACTAGTTGATACATAATTTAACAGAAAAAAGGCCGGAATCCTGCGATCCCAGTCTCTAACGGGCAACAGGATTTCAAGCGCATACATTCTGCTGCGCGCATCGCTCGCATTTGTTGGACCCTAGGCATTTTCTCCTAGTGGCAGTCTTCACACAAAAAACTCTTCTTTTTTCTCTTGTTTTTCTTTCTGTTGGGTTATTTCGATGCCACTATCCAAATTGTTGCTGAAATCCCTGCGATTATTTTCTCTTATCTTCGCAACGACGCTAGCAACTACCATCAACGATTTCCAAATATTTTTCCGATTTTCCATTTATTTGGAATTTTCCTGCTCTGTAGTTCGATCCGTTCTGCCGATGAGAGATTACCGAATTTTGATTAAAGCTTCCAATCACTCAGAAACTCAGTATAAGGTGCTGTATTTAGACTTTTGGCCACCACTGTATATATGCAGAAGCCAAATGGCCATACGCGATACAATGATGGTGAACTTCGAAAAGATCGGATCGAACCACAATCAAAAGAATTAAATTAAAAGGTAAAATACAGAAATACGGAAATTTTCCGTACATTTTCGAACGTACGTACGTTCAACATTATTTCAATTTATTTTTGTGTCAGAGAAACGTGGTTAAAACTTCAGCCGAGAAACATTTATCAGACTTACGGTAGTAAATAGTTCTTGTTGGACACTAATACTTCCGACAACGAATTTCGAGGTTACGTTCTAAGTCAACAGGAAGGCGTCTTGATACGACCTGTTGCGTGAGCGCAACATTCGGAAGGTATTTTTTTTAATTTCAGTTTTTGTGTAAATTTTGTCTTGTTCCGTTTGTGTGAAATCTTTTCGTGGTCCATGTTGCGATATTAAACCCGGAGTACATCTCCCGCTATTGCTCCTCCACGGCCGGACAGATCCGATTGTTCGGACGTTTCGGCTGACGACGAAGAATTTCGGCGAGATCAGGACATATGTGACAGCGATCTTAGAAGATGATGATGAAGGGCAAAATATTATTGAAGAAATGGACTGTGAAAGTTCAGACGACCAGGATTTGAGGGGTATGGGGATGGGGAAAAACCATCTGGCTGTAGCCAGACTATGAAGGGGAGGAATATTTCTCTCAAGGAACGACAATAAGTTTAGTATATTTCCTCAGATTTTTTCCTACGAAACCATTTACTTGCCAAAAAACTGAATCTAGTTTGAAACTAGACCGAAATGAGTTGCTGCAGTTTTGAGGGATCAGCATATATATAATTATGATTATTGGTGTGCCGAAGGTAGCAGACGCCATGACAAATTATCTCTTATTTTGAATTTTTTCAAAATAAGAAATTGTTTACACTTTGTATATAATAGTACCATTGATCCAAATGGTATAGACCGATTTATCAAAATACGTCCTCTGTTCAATATTATCAATGTGAATTGCCTAAATTCAGAGCTGACGATGGTGTATACTCAGTAGAAGAAACGATGGTTCCATATAAAGGGAAGAAAAGGGGGAAGCACAAGTCAATACAACCGCAAAAAGCTTAACTCTTGGGGCTATATAATAACAATATCAATTGCGGATACCAATGGCCAAATATATTTGATGTAGCTCCATCAAGTTCCAAGCACACTAAACATAGTTGAGGGCACCAATTTACAGTTGAGTGATACTGAAAAAGCCTTCGGGTTTGGACCATTATAAGATAATAAAATCGAACAATATTCTGTGATAACTATTTCACTAACTTATTATTATATAGTTATTTGTATATTTATTGTAGAAAATGAAGATTCATACTGTGAGGACCTTTCGGAAAAATCGGATTGAGCACTGCCCTCTCAAAAGTGTCAAGGTTTTGAAAGCCGAATGACGCGGGGCGTTCGACTTCCAATCTTTTGAAAATAAATTCATTATGGTTGAATTCCAAAACAGCAAACTGGTGTATCTCGATAGTACATTTTATGGTATTGAACCTCAAAGCTCTCTATATCGGTACAATCCAGGACGAAAGAGGAAACTGAGATTCAGTGCCCAGCAATCCTTAAACAGTACAATACACATATGGGAGGCATTGACAAACATAACTACTTAAAGTCTTTGTATCGCCAACGTTACAAATCCCAACGCTGGTACTATCCTCTTTTTACTTATATAGTAGATATATGCTTGACAAACGAGTGCTCATGGCTGGGAGAAGGGAAGACTTCCTGAAATTGAAGGAATTCAGATTTTTGGATTGTGACGGATTAATAAATATGGGGAGAGCCAGCAAGAGAAGACCTGTTGGTCTTCCAAGGTTATCTGATGAGAACACTTCAGGAAATAATGATAGAAAGTCTATTGCCAAATTCTAGCACCCCGAAGCACCTGTGATTTAGTCCATCACTTTCCAGAATACATAAGGGCAGATGAACGGGGAAGACATGCCACTGAATACACAGTGCCATAAAAATATAACTGTACGGTGTATCAAATGTAAAGTTAGACTATGTTTTGTAAACGGCCGGAATCGTTTCTTGCTTATCATCATATTTAAGTTAAATAATCAATACTCTCGACGAAATACAAAAATTTCCAAGAATTCAAGAAGAAACAGACGTTATTCATATTAATCAAATTTCTATACCCTACCTTCCCAATGTTGCGCTCACGCAACAGGTAAAATACAGAAATACGGATTCACTGAATAACAGACCAACGATGAGGAAGAACTTAATACAGTGTACAGTGTGTACAGTGAAAATTATACGAAATATTTGAACATAAAATTACAAGAGACTAAAGTGTATCGATTGGCTGCAACTTGTATTAAAGCATGTAGTTTCTTTTTTGGAAGGATAGTGGCGACGCGCAGATAAGCGGGAAATCAAGCGGGTCCAGCGTTTTTTTTTTTAAGTTTCCCCAAAGGTTTGTGTTTTCCGCGTAGGCAAAAAAAATTTTTTTTTGGACAATTTAAAAAAATCTGGGAGGGTCAGGATTAATGTGAATTTTCACAACTTGTTGTCATGTCAATTCTTTTTTTGATAAACTTCGATTTGTTATTTTCTTCCCCACGCTAGTGCAGCATTTTACCGAACAATTTTCAATAGGCGGAAAATAGGAGCATCTGCTGACTTCAAAATTCTCGTGAAACTTTCGGTGTAAATAAATTCAAATTATCTTTAATTTCTCACGTTATTTGCACAAAGTATAAGGCCTGTGATTCTAATGTCCATCCATGGTTAAAATGACAGGAAATTTCACCCGTTCTTTAAAATTTAAATAAATTATGTTTAAAAAAAAACTTCTTTTGCAGACGTTATTCACCCCTTATACATTTTTTGATGTTAAATCCCGTCTGGGATTCATTTTATGTTGACTTGCGGGATCCATTTGTAGGGGTAGATTATTATGGCTGGCACCAATAATCCGCCTGCAGAAAATCTTAATCTTGTCCTCTTTTTGCCTTGTACATGCTTCTATCACCTAACATAAAAATACAGAGCAATAACTTATAGCTTATTTACTTGTATTTGGTCTATACATGTCCTTGCCATCACTGGCATAACTTTGTCAGATATAGAGCACATTTGAACGTTTGTCTCATCACCAACCATATACACGTTTTGGATCTTTCAAAATATATATGAAGTTTCTTTTCTCAAAATACTCACTTATTTGAGTAAACCACTTTCTGATTTCATTCGCCATGCCCGCTAAGAAGCTGGGTAAGGTAATAATCAGTCTCACCGTGCCTTCGATTTAGCCATGATCCCACGTCCCCTATAAGGCAGGCAGTCCAGTGGCCATTAGAGTCGCCTTCCCAGGACTGTTGCCACTCAAGTATTGTGCGCTGCCTCTCCTCTCGGTTGACAGCATATCTTGAACCATCCCGTTTTCTGTCATAACTTCTCTATCGCTCTCTAGCAAGGAGGGGGATGGGTACCACTCCTGCGATTACCAACTCCGCCGACTCAGAGACAGTGCGGTATGAAGACGCAACCCGTAAAGCTCCACGTCTCTGTACCAGCGCCAAGCGCTTTCGGTACAGCTCCTTACTGAGAACTCCGGCCCAAACCTCTGAGCCGTACAGTAGCACTGACTGTACAGCAGTCATGAGGAGTCGGCGTTTGCTCGGTGTGGGCCCACCGATGTTGTACATGAGTCGACTTAAGGCCGAAACACCTATCGCGGCCTTTTCCGCCGTTGCCTTGATCTGTTTCGAAAAGCTCATTTTTGAATCGATTAATAGTCCCAAATATTTTATTGCAAGTTTATACTCAATAGTCGCATCTCCGATTTGCATAGGAATTACCGTGGGAATTCTTTTCTTCGTGAGAATGACCACCTCGGTTTTCTCTAGTGCTAAACTGAACCCGCGGCTGGTCATCCACTCCCTCACTCGACGCATTAGCATTCTCAGTCTGCGCTGCGCATGTTCGACTGTGCGTCCGGCGACCAGTGAAGACCCTTAAGTACCCTTACCAGTGTAAGACCCATACAGTAAACAATTAATTTAAATCGCCAATAAAAGGACGCATCATATTATTCGTAGACTTAATTAACTTTCGCCCTTCATTTTCATCACGAACCTTGTCCTACACAAATCCGACAGCGATCCGAATTCGAATCGCCTGCGAACAATATGTCACCTCGCAGGCGAAACGCCGCGTACATCATCAGCGTACAAATTAATCGAAATGGCGATAAAAATTCGCATCGTTAATATTGCCTCGAAAATTCATTAAATGAAAAAACTTTAGCAAATATAAGAAAACTGATTTCAAAATGCCCTAAAACAGATTAAATAAATTTTGCGAAATCAATTTCAAATGTTTCTCCATTTTGAAAAAATGAACCACCACAACTTGCTGATTATTTATTAAATCTTTTGCAGATTACTCGGCCAATTTTCAAACAATATCGTTTTCAATTCTCCTATCTACATTACGTTCAACGGTAAAAATATAAGTTGCAGGGACTGAAATATTTTCTTTACTATAAGCGACATTGCATCTGAAACGTTATCGTTTGTAAGGTCGTCAAAACAATTAAAGGATGGCAAATCGGAAGGCGTTTTACGAGTGGAACTGAAGTCAATTGGCAAATTATTGACAATATCTCAAACTTATTTTTGAATTGTTTTTCGCAACATTGTAATCTATACGGACTGGCTTCCCAGTCGGAATTATATCTGAAGTGAGTACGAAACATTTTTGATTTGAGAACATTGAGAACAAAATTGAGATGATCACACATAATTATTATCGTCTTGAGCTTTTATTAGTGTCTGATCATATTATTGTTTTCTTAAAAAAGAATCTACAAGTCTTACAGACTCCGTGTTAACAAAATAAGAATACAAACAGGCTCTAAAGGAAGTCTTTTCTTCATCAAAGAATTCGACTAGTAGGATTAATTCTGTTTATTAGTAAAGTAACAGAAAATCTGTAAACCTTCAAAACATGGAGAATATAATCAAGCTTATGGAAAAAAATTCATGTCTTGTACGTCTCAATAAAAACAGGAAACGGGAAACTGACCAGCTCCAAAAATCTGCAGTTTATCAATAAAATCGGATTACAGTAAAGACCTGGTAATTGCAATTCACAGAAAGCTCAAGCACAGCGTTTTTAGGAGTTCATAAAACAGATTTACAATATTTTACTAGTTTGTCCATGTCCATGCGTAACTCATGTTTTCTCAGTAACTGCAGATGCTCCAATCATGAAATATTGTAAGCGAATCAAAAGTGATAACTTCTTCTATGTAAGATATAAACAAGTCGAGTACACAGCCCAACGTTTCGGCCAGAAGGGCTTTTTACTCAAACTATGATATGTAGTCCTCAAATAGAAAGGAAAACAAACGTGACGTCACTTTAAATGGCCGCCATTTTGTTGCGGGTCTCAAATTTGTATGGGTCTCGAAGATATTTATGTCACATATACTATCTGAAAATTTTAAGAGGATCCAATCAAAACTGTAGTATCTGACTGGATAATAAGCCCATATAGTAGTAAAGCAATGTGTAGCTGTCGTTGTAACTGGAGCAAATTGAAGCGGCTATAACTTCTAAAAAAAAGAAGGCAAAATAAGAAGAAGTAGAAGGTAAAAACACAATAATAACGTCAATTATGGGTATGTACTAATTATCTGTGGTCAACAGTACATGCAATAACGTGTATACTGGACATGAACAACAACAGAAGCAGCTGTTATCCTGATTAGCAATTTATTCAGTATCTTAATCAGCATAACAGCCATAAACATTATGGAACTTTATATTATTTAAATAATTTATATAAATTGATATCAACCGCTTTCACATGTAGAAAGTTCATAGTTTCAGCATGCAAAACGGTAATATCGGATTTAAAAATTATTTATTTATTTAAATGAATTTCACTTAGGTTTTATTAATACTCTGTGTTTCCACAAAAAAACTCTACCCAAAGTGCTACTGCAAAACGACACCAAAACACTTAACTAACTAATTTTTATCCATGACACGAGTAATGTACATACCAAGTTCACACAAATAAATAAAAATTGTAAGTATATATATGTTGTAAAATATTGTAGAAAATGTAGACATAGCACCAGCATATTATTAGTATATTAATTTTAGTTTACCTGGCGTTCCGGCAGTTGGTCGAGAATCCGCGAAAAGCAAAATAGTTAATACCGGTTGTGAAGTGCAAATGTGGAAAAGTATCATTGTTTCGAGTACATGAACTACATTGAGTTTTTAAATTCACGACCAAATTAACACTTAAATAGCGCAGTCGGAAAACGAATCAAGAAGAAGCCGCAAAGGCTAAATCTTGGTTGCGTGAAAAACAAATCAAGAAAACCACGTAAAAAAACAATTTCGAAAAAGCCGCATAAGGATAATCCTTCATTGAGAAATTAATCGGGAATTTCGCGATGTATTGTAATCAATAATTAAAAACCAGAGTGACTGAATCCGAAAACGGATAACCGTAATATGCCACTCAAAACTCTTAGCTGAGACTGGCATGAGCAATCTGATCAACAGCCCATTAAGTTGATTGATTGATTGATTGATTACTGTCGGGGATGGTGCACGTCAACCCTTACAGGTTTATTGTGCCCCCGCTTCCGGTGCGCCTAGAGCGCCTCAAGCAGATCGATCTTCCTCAAAAAGTCAATAATTTGCTTCGACCTCAGGCGTCCCAAATCCTCCTCGACAAGGAAGCAACTTCCCAGACCGTCTCTTCTCCTGCGGGACAGTGCGTCGCAGTGTGCCAGCAGATGCACCGGTGTCTCCTCCGCAAGATCACAAAATCTGCACTCATCATTCGCTGTCAAGCCCATCTTTTTGAGATGCCCTCCGAGTGTGCAGTGCCCCGTGAACATCCCAGTCAGGACCCTTAGCTTTCTTTTATTCATTTCGATGCACGCTCGAAACTTTTTCTCGTCATAAACGTCGAGGAACAGCTTCGACATTCGAAGCCCTTGAAGTCCATTCCAGAGCCTATTGCATTCTCTTTCCTCATTTTCCTTTAGGGCCCTGTGAATGACATTCATTTCAATTGCGCTAAAGGGTTCAGGGCCGATGAATGCTGTCGATGCTCCTTTCCTCGCCAGTTGGTCCGCTTGCTCATTACCCTCGATACCTGCGTGCCCTGGCACCCAGTATAGGGTAACTCTATTGTCCGCACCCAATTTGTTAAGTGCATTGCAACAATCTAGAACCATTCTCGATGTAATCACCGGGGATTTTAGTGCTTTTAGTGCTGCTTGGCTATCGGATATTATAGCTATAGTTTTGCCTTTGTATCCTCTGTCTATGCTGAGTCGTGCGCTTACAGCAATGGCATAAACCTCAGCCAGAAAGATATTTGGCATACTTCCCATCGGTTGGTAGTATTTGCTGCCAGGCCCAAATACTCCAATTCCCGTTCCCTCAGATGTCTTGGAACCATCCGTATACCACTTGATCGCATTCCGTCTTATGAGGTGTATATTGGATTCAACGCTCCATTCCCTCTTGTCACTCAGCACTACACGGAAATTGTTGTGAAAGTTGAAAGTTGACGTCATGCGATCCGACGGTGCATATATGAAAGGGGACACCTTCGCTAGTTTAGCGTGGTCCTTGTGCCCAATTTTGAGGCCATTTTCTCTTCCTTCATGGAAGATTCTTGCCATTGTAGATGTCGCTACTGTTTCTATCACCAAATGAAGTGGCGATAGGTTTAAGATTTTCTGGAGAGCTGCCGTGGGACATGACTATAGCTCCGGTGCTACAGACACATGCCAAACGCTGAACTCGATCGAGTGCAAGCCTCGTCTTGTGTTCTTGGATTTTGTCTGCCCAGGCTTCCGCTCCATAGGTGATGATTGGTCTCACCATCATGGTGTACATCCACCGCAGGATTCCCGGGTTCCCCCGGAACTTGCCTGTCATGTTTCTGCACACCATCAGAGCCCTGACAGCCTTTGCAGACACTGCCTTAATGTGTCCGTTCCATCCGAGCTTGCCGTCCAACAGCAATCCAAGATACTTGATTTCATTTTTATACTCAATCTCCGTTCCATTTAGATATATGGTGCGAAGTTGGTCCATATTTCTTCTTCTTGTGAACGGCACCAGTGTGGTTTTATCGGGGTTAAGCCTTATATCTATCTCTTGGCACCAGCTGTTCACATTTCGAAGTGCCCCCTGCATTATATCACACAGTGTTCCTTCGAATTTTCCTCTGGTTAGAATTGCTATATCATCCGCATACGCGTGACATATCACCCCAGCTTCTAACAGTCTGACCAAGACTTCATCTGCCACAAGAGTCCATAGTAGTGGTGAAAGAACACCTCCTTGTGGGTATCTACGATCCGTACGTAGGTTGATGGTGCTTGATCCCACTTTACATACGACGGTTCGCCCCGCCAGTGCCCGAGTCAGCCAGCGAATAAGGGTAGGATTAACCTCCCTCCAGCATCATGGCTGGTATTGTCAAAGACCCCTTCAATATCGAGGAATGCACCTAGTGCTACCTCTTTGTATTAAGCCCATTAAGTTAAAATTGGATCCAGAAAACAGGAAAAAGAAGGTCGCACCTGCAACGAAAAAAGGAAAAGGACAGAATAAATAGACAGGGTTTCTTGAAAATACAAATTATGAATTCTACTGAGAATTTTTTTTCTGAGACTTTTTTTGTGAAAATTTGGAGAATAATAGAAAAAGTGGCGACCCACGATCGTATAACTGGCTCAAAAGAGCTTGTTTGTTCTTAACCAACTTAGGGAACTTTCACATCGCCGAATCGTTGACCTGTAGAGTACATTTCGTAACCACACGCTTCGGAGTTCACCTACTTAGGCCAGAGCAAGGCCGAACCATCGTTTCGACTTTTGACCCAGCAAAAATCCGTTAAATTGAATTCAATACCATAGGTCGCCAAACAGCGATGACTGTGAACTTTATTATTGTAAGCTCCGTAAAATTTAAGTGTACACTATATATTTGGAATGTTTAACGATGCAAAGGCGGTATCCTTTGTATACTATCGTGATGTATGTATAACGATGTATCGTTAAAAAATAAATTTTTGACCACACGCGCGTAAATTCGAATGGAAAAGTAAGCGACAGCACAAATCTATGCTTGTGGAATTTGGACTCGCACCACATTCGTTAATTATTATTCATAATATAACTATTACAACAAGGGCATACGCTGTTATACACTTATATAAATTTGCCTAGTTATAAGAGTTTCATTACCAAATCATACAGTATACTAACAGCCATTGATTGGAATCATATTTAAATTCAATTGAATAAATATTTTACATCAATTGCTTACCTGCATGTTGTATGCCATAGCGTTGTCCAGCTTCCCACAATCTGGTGTAGACGTGAAGAGCAAATTCATTTGGCGTATATAAAACATATCCCAACTCGCCTGTATGAGTGAGATTCATGGCCCGAATTCCATTTGCCAAGCCTACATCCAATTCCTAAGAACAATCGATCAATCACTCTTATAATCACTTTATGCATACACTTCGCTACTTTATATGTGAAGAATGGAAAATTTTTCGACGACAAATCGGTATCGGTCAGTTCTGAAAGAAGCAGTCTTGTATACGGTCCCATAATACAAATAGCGGTGTACATTGACGTCACATCCGATACATTTACACGACCAAATGGTGGCGTATGTTTCGCGAGCCAAGCCTTGCATCTTGTTTGTTGGATAGTAGGAGCGATCATCATATAGCTAAGCGAAAGCAAAATTACAAACGATATAAAATCCTCATTATGAAACGGTGATACACTCACTGGTTTTCAGTAAGTCTTGCTATAGAACAATCGTTTTCATAACCACCATGATGGTTCTGCATTCCAGTATGAATTATAGAGCCCACTGGCACATCGACGTCGTTCGAGCAGAGATACTGCAGCAAGTCGACAACTTCTCTTCCCTTCGAGTGCAGATCGACCTTTGTGAACGAACTGTAGTCGGCTATTCCGATTCGTTCTCGGCAAGCATTGTATTCGGCTGAAACGAAATCGAACCAAGGAGGTTTGCCAAAGGTATTTGTTTCGGCAATCCGAAACTTTGGCAGTCCGAACTCATCTACTTTATCCCGCGGATCGAAGTAGTTTGGTCGCTCGTATCCCATCGTTTGACCAAATACCGCTCCGGCTTCTTTGAGGGCAGGAAATATGGGGGACATTCGTAGATTGCGTCCTGTTTTGAATTCATCAAATGGATATGGTATGCGATAATGCAAGCCAGGCACTTCGCGGCATCTGTCTCTCAAGAATTTTCTATTGTTATGTAGGCCTAGGAACCGTGATATGTCTAAATGGTAAAGTTCAAGCGGAGAATATTCTCGCGTTATTTGGTCGGCTATTGCCCGGCCGATTCCACCAGCTGCTGATATGCCTACGGTTTTCATACCAGCTGAAACTATGTAGTTTTGAATTTCGGGACTTTCGCCTAGAATCCACTGACAATCGGGCGCGAACATATCTGGTCCGTTGCACAGACGATCGATTGTCGCCTTTTTAAGTACAGGTATGCGTTTTAGCATTTGCGCCAATAAAGTGTAAAAGTGGTCCCAATCGGGCGGCAGCTTCCTTTCCGGCTGAGATAATGGGACGTTCCCATCTTCATACGCTGGTTTTGCTTCACGTTCAAACCCGCCTGCGAGAAAACGTCCATCTTTGACGCGAACATATATGTGCCCATCCATATCCCGAATAACTGGCGTGTTGGGATCGAGTCCCGGGACGGTTTTTGTGTGCAGGTAATAATGTTCAACTGGGTGAGTTGGAATTTTTACAACTGGATCTGACAATTTGCCCACTTCACGAGCCCAAAATCCACAACAATTAACGAAAAACTCGCATTCGATTGGTCCTGATGTAGTATCAACGCCTGTTACTTTGTTATCCGATTGACGGATACGCTTAACGGCACAATGTTCGACAACTTTGACTCCCATTCGATGGGCTTCTTCGATGAGCGAAACGCAAACTTCGTGAGGATCACAGACCCCATCGTTAGGAATCCAAATGCCACCGGCTAAATCCCTTGTTTCAATTATAGGACATCGTTCCTTGATGTCGTCAGGGGTTAACAACTCGCAATCAATGCCCCACGATCTGTTGGAAGAATAGTGTTTTAGCAGTGAAATTTGTTTATTTGAAATTTTAATTAAATAAATGAAATCGTTAAAGACTAAATTGCGATAGGAAGAATTTTCTTTTAAGTACGAGTAAGTTGAAATTTTAATTCACTTTGTGCTCTGTAAATGAAAAATTTATAACTATAGTTGGTATTGCGAGCTTTATGTAGAATTAATTAATTTTTCAATATTTAATTCAAGTACGCTATGCTATACCTAAAAACAATGTTTCGTCATTTGAAGTTCAAGTATCGGTCCCAATAATCTGATAAAAACGAAAGAGCTGGCGCCTTTGCACGTAAATGTGATATAGGGAAGCACCTTAACAAAGGTAGCACTAACCGTTCCGGAAGATTGGCGGCTTTAACAATGGGACGATCGGAGACGAAAGTCTGCTGACTAAAATTCAATATGGTCAACTCATCGATAAGGCAACGCAAATAACTTCGCAGGGACAAGAGTTTCGCACCGCTTTCGCACAGAAGTCGTTTACGGTGATAACATATACCAACGGATACCAACGTATCATCAAATACCCGGGACCGAAGTGAATATCCATAAAACAATAATAATGTCTTTCCATCTATACGAATTCCTGTTCATAATCTTTGGACTCCGAAACGTAGCGCAAACCTTCCAACATTTCGTAGATGAAGTACTTCGAGGCCTAGGCTTTTTTTTTGTTTATCTGTGGGCGACATTCATATGACATCTGAAGCCTTGGAAATACATCTGAAACAACTATGACAAGTGTTCAAACATTTGGAGAAACACGATAAAGTCATCAACGTTTCAAAATGCAACTTTGGTGCCAACGAACTACCCTTATTTGGTTATAGTTATAGTTGGATATAATTTTTTATCAATATGGCATCTTGATAAAAAAGTTCCAGAATTACTACTGTGTGGCGCTCTAGTCACCCGATTCGATTTTGCTTTAGGTTGCCACATCTGTCATTGACATTCTATGAAATTTTCACTTTGTTAGCTTGACATTTGTAAAAGTGACGAGGAATTGCATAGATGAAGTAGATATAGAGAAGCCCTTCGCTCTCATTTCTGTCCGAAATCACCAAAAGTAACGCATATTAACACAAACTCACCAACACTTACTTAAAAATAATCAGAGGTGGTCAAAAATTTCACAAACTGAACTATGATCACAAACATCACAATATTTGCTTGCTATGATTCAAGCACATATTTTGTTTTCATTCCCATTTTATCATCCGATTACTCATAAACAATATTTAGTCCTTAGATCAATGCAATTACGAAATAATACCATTACATTAAGTGCCCCATTAAAACAAATTGTTATTGCTCGTGGGCACAGAAGAATAGATTTAATGGGAATGTTAACTCCGCACAAACATCATTTCCCGACGAATTAAGCCCCGCCCATTCCATACAATTATTACAACTGATCGACTTCGGATTTAATTTATTCGATCCGATTGAACATGGGGAAATCGCAATCTGAAGCTGGTCTCAAGGCTACACTAAGATAATCAAATGTGCTCGAATCTTTAATTCCGTTGTGAATGTGATTAATGAGCATATTCATATGCTCCATATGCTTAATGAGAATTAGAAATGCCCAATAGAAGCTTTTGCGCATTTTCAATTGACGTTGACTGATTAAAGTGCAGCGACCGCTTTGATAATATTTTCAACATGCAAGTGATATGTGTGACCATTCCTTTACAGAATTTGCTTTTCTAACTGCAATGTTAACTCACTGGCAAATTTAGAACCGAATCGAAATGTAAATATTGATATTATTTTTACATTTAATGAATGAAAATGTTTTTGATTTGCTGTTTTATGCTGTAATTGGTAAGTAACCTTGTATGTGAAATTGTCGGCAGTAATATTAGTAAGAGATAATTCTCAATATCTATGATTGGACATCACATCAATAATGTTAAGAAAATGTATCTATTGCGTCAATCTAATTGCGAGAAAACCCTTGAAATTTCCATACAATTTCGGATATCATGCTGCATACGACACAAATGACAGGAACGAATAGAGTCGAACATTTGAACAGCTGAGCAGGAGAAAAAAAAATAAGTTTAAAAAACTTCGGACGCTTACGTACGCTCATGTACACGGATATTGCCTCTCTATAGCGGATAGCGTTAATAACTGTTTCGATGATGCGACGACATACTAAATGTTAGAAAAGTGTTTAGGCAACGATGCTCTGAAGAAAACAGTCGTTTATCACGAACGTTTTAGAAGTGGCTGTGGGTCCGTGAACGATGATGAACGCAGTGGCAGGCCATCGACATCGGAAACCGACCAAAACATCCATAAAATCAAAGAATGGATGGCCGTCGACCGAAAATTGACCATCAGAGAGATGGCAGAGGAGTTGGACATTGCTAATGGATCCGTTCAAGACGTTTTGGTTAATGATTTAGACTTCAGACTTCATGTCGCTGCAAGGCTGGTGCCGAAAGACCTGAATTTGATGCACAAAGAGACCGCTTTGATATCGCAATGACATTATTTACAAGGCTGAATTCAACCCAACATTCATCAATCGGATAATTACTGGAGAGCAGACGTGGATTTATGAGTATGACACGCAATCCAGACATCAAGCGAGTGAATGGCGTGCACCGAATGAGCTGCGACCGAGAAAATCACGTCGTTTTCGGTGGAGAAAGAAGGCGATGCTCATAGTTTTAATGGATTACAAGGGTATTGTGTATCATTAAATCCGTTAACAAGGCCAGACCGGAGTATTTTTTGGGCGTTATGAGACATTTGCGTGAAGGAATTAGCCAAAAAAGACCAACAATAAAATATCTTCATATGAAAATGAAGCAATTTAACCATTTCATAAGAAAAGTTTATCTAGCGATGAGACTCATTTTTGTTTGAATGGTTACGTCAATAAACATAACTGCCGCACTGAGGGTGATGAGTAACCACAGCCGTTTGTCCAAACACCGTTACATCCGTAGAAAGTCATTGTTTGCTGGAATTATGCGCTGGAATTATTGGTCCATATGTTTTCAGATATGTAGCTAGCAATGACATTACTGAACTCTGCCATAAAAGATCCCAAGCCCGGTTGAGAAAGGAGGAGGGATAGCCTTGTTTCCCTAACGCACAGCTTCCACGGTTCCTCGTCCTAAATTCCACGAATAGATAGTAGCAAATGTTTCGGGATCGCATAGTGGGATTACTACTTAGCCAATGAGGCGACATCAAATACAGAGAAATGCTAATCACTGTAAATACACCTGCAGCTGTTTTACTTAATCCAACTTACACTTCTTTGTAACGACGTAAGAGTGTGAAGACGAGAATTCTTACATTCCAGAATTCCGCCTGATAACGAAATAAAAGAAATAAACATGCCGCCAAGTGGAGTTTCGGAAAAGGGCTAACTCCCAGTCTCTGTAAAACCCCTCAATGATTTCGAAACCTGCAGCAGAGCCTCGGAATGGATTGGAACCACGTAAACGATCTCGCAACCGAAAAAAGGACCATGGCATTGGATCTTGGAATGCGAGATCACTGAATAACGCAGTCGCTGTTAAGGACCTTTTGCAACGGGCCAGCCAATATAAATGAATCATACTGGCAATCCAGGAAACGAGCTAGACAGGAAGTAATTCAAGATATGAGATCGTACACAATATTCCAGAGTGGAAAGCCCGCTGGTAACCTACAATTTGGAGTCGCCTTCATTGTGGGTAGGGTGTATAAACCACAAGTCATTGACTTTGAGATTGTTAATGAACGGTTGGGTGCGATCCATATTAAAGCAAAATTCTTCATAATTTGGCTGATACGTACTGTAACGCCCCAACCGAAGAAAAGGACGAACAAACGAAGGAAATGTTATACAATCACCTTGAAAGACTAGTCGACTCATTGTCTACAAAAGACACAAAAATAATTCTGGGGGACTTCAACGCTAAAGTTGGCAATGAGCTATCTCGTCGGGGAATTACTGGAGGACATAGCCTCCACGACGAAACAACGCCTGATTGACATTGTTTGTAGCACAAATTTAGTCATAAGTTTGACTTGTTCCCCACATCGACGTATCCATAAAATTAACTGGGTAACACCGGATGCCAACACACATAATCAAATCGACCATTTTCCTATCCAATAATTTTGGACCTCGAGCATACTTGATGTTCGCACACACCGAGGAGTCAATTGTAACTCGTATTACAATTTTATGAAACCAATATATCAATGTCACATGTCAAAGGCCTTTTCAAAAAAGACCAGCCCTCTACAAGAATTTGATTCGGAAAGGCTCCAAACGGCGCCTGTTGCCAAAGATTTCACGGAGTCCCTCGAAAAGCAGCTAGCTCCCATCCTATCAGATGCCTCGCTGAAAAGGTGAAAAGGGCAATTAAAACCGTGGCAGAACAGATGATCGGACATCAAGCCCGACGCAAAAGAAATGATTGGTTCAATGACGAATGCCAGGATGCGTTAGACAAAAAGAATCATGCCTTCAAAAAAATATTTAGATAGGAAAACCAGAAGCATACAAAGTAGTGAAGAGCTGGAAGCGAGGTTATCAGCCCAAGACCACGCTCTGCCGTGAAGACATCGGCAACATCATCGCTGACGCAAACAGGGTTAAGGAAGAGTAGGCTCTAATTTCAAGAAATTCCTTAAATCATCACCCAATTAAAGCACATTGGAGCCTATAGGTGAAAGTATTCGATAAGTAGAAGAAAATATAAATATAAAAAATACTATTAGTAAAAGAAGAGCTTCCGTTGGCACCACCAACTCTGGATGAAGTCTGTTCCGTCATCAAACGCCAAAAGAATAATAAAGCGCTGGCCATCGATGAGATTCTAATGGAGTTCATTGAATATGGTGGCAGCATCCAGTAAATCTGGCAAGAAGAATACATGCCAAACAAGCGGAGGCAATCAACTTTATTTCCTATCCACAAAAAAGTTAACAAATTACATTATGAAAACTATAGAGGCATATCACTACCTTGTATGGCTTACAAAATATTTTCGAAGAACTTAGAAAATCAAATCAGATTATATGCCAACACTCTTTTTGGGGAGTTTTAAGTTGGCTTTAGAGCTTTTAGATCAAGTTAGTCCAATTGTTTACTGTCAAGCAGCTAGTTGAGAAATCCTGGAAGTTCAATATAGACGTTTGTTAAATTTTCGTTGACTTTAAACAAGCATACGACAGTATTGATCGTAACGCACTGTACTAAATAATGTTTCGCTTTGGTATCCCAGCCAAGCAAGTCCGGCTCAACAAAATGACAATGACGTCGACAACCTCCCAGGTCCGCATCAATAACCCACTCATCGACGCTTTTGACATAAATACCGCACTAAAGCTGGGAGATGGGCTGGCCTCGTTGCTATTCAATCTGGCTCTGGAATATGTTATAAGAAAGCTACTGTCGATACAAGAGCCACACTCTTACACAAGTCAAGCTATGTGGTAGCCTATGCGGATGACATTAACATATTGTCACGGTCGCTGATAACCGCCAAGGGACTCTTAATCAAACTCGACCGTAAAGAAAAACTAGTAGGGCTACAAAACAATACTTACGCAGTTGAGAAGAAACTCCGCATATCCCCAAAATATCACAGTTGGCGGATACAGTATCGAAACTGTGGGCGAGTCTGTGTTTCTATGCACCAAAATATCGAGAATAGCTAATGAAGGAGACGAAATACGCCGAAGAGTGGAGCTCACAAATAAAACCTTTTATTCTGTTTATGCAGCTACACAGGAAAGCAAAGCTCCAAGTATACGAAACTGTGTTTAGTGCTATGCTATGTGTGTGAAACGTAGACCAAGCAAGCAACCCAAGCAACCGCAAATATATTGAACGCCGGGTCCTGAGGCGGATGATTGGATCGGAGCTGATCGCGGACCAATGGCGAATTCGAAACAACCATGAGCTGTATGAAATTTTAGACGAGCCAGAGGTCTCAACGCTTGTAAAGCAGCGGAAGCTGCAATGGACTGGCTATATGAATCGTATGAACAACAGGTGCCCAAAAGGGTAAACTTGAGAGAACAGAAATGCGGAGACTAGAAACGCTGGTCTGACTCTGTGGATGAAGCGAGTACATCGTTTTTCATCGTTTCGTACATCGGATTTCAAAACTGGAAGACGCGGTCAATTAACCGAGACAATTGCAGACGATTCTTGCAGGAAGCGAAGGCTTGGGATGGGCTGTAGTGCTTAGAAAAAAAAAAATAACATTAGAATCAATGGTGACCGCTATATAGCCATGGACAAAGCCTCTTTTGTTCCGCAATTAGCTCGCCGTAATGCAGGGGACCAGGGGGCAGGGTTTCAATAGGATGGCGCGACATGCCATGCCATACATGCAACACTGCTCGACTATTTCTTGTGGCGATACGTGAAATCACTCGTCTATACCGACAAGCCCGAAACGTTTGAACCGTTTGGAAGACAACATTCGCCGCCTTCTTGGCGAGATAGAGCCCCATCATTGGTTAGATTAGTCGAACATTGGGACTTCGTTTTGGACTTCCCCCGCATCGGTCGTTCCGCTTTTTTGCCCGAAATCAAACAAAAATGGCAGAGAATGATACTTCATTGCTACCAAAAAAATTTGATCGTATTTTATTTCAATTCAAAGTTCTATACCTCCAAAAAAACATTCTGATGAAGTTTATTTTAGTTTAAATCAATTAGGACAAAGGTATTCAACATTCATTCTTTACTGGGACAATGTAAGTAACCAGACTTACTGAAGTTGCAAAGAATAATGTTGATAGTAAAGCAGCAAAATGAAGAAAATTATATGTTCAAAATATAATTTTTTTTTCCTTTTTTCATAATTTTGTTCTTTTCCATGCAATAAACAGTGCATAGGACTTTATACATTGATACTTACACAGCTTGTGATCGCATTCGTCTGAACACCGTCATTCTGTCGTAGCATCGCGCAACGTTCAATGATCCACATTGCCGCCAACCGGTTGGGAATCCTTTGGCCGTTAGCTCCTTGATTAGA
The DNA here is from genome assembly GCA_954870665.1 of Stratiomys singularior. Lineage (NCBI taxonomy): Eukaryota > Metazoa > Arthropoda > Insecta > Diptera > Stratiomyidae > Stratiomys > Stratiomys singularior. The sequence goes on from OX940881.1 coordinate 65,595,093, forward strand.
TCAATGGAATACTGACACAATCGCACTTCAGCGTGTGAAGACTTAAACGTAGCGGCAAGACCACTTTGATGCCATGGAGTGCCACCGCCAACTTGTCCTTGCTCGATCAGAACCGTGTCCTTGCCCCATCCTGCCAGTGCAAGGTGGTATGCTATTGATCCACCCATCATACCGCCGCCGCAGATGACGACGCGAGCTCGGTCCGGGAGGGCAACATTGTAATTACCTGTCTCAGGATTTTTCGGGATGAATTCACGTTTTTGTAGAACTGCTTCGCACAAATTATCTACATGACCGGTCGTTACTGTTCGGATTGTGTTTGACAGGCCACTGCGATTGATTTTGGCAAAGTGATTTTGTATACAAGATCCGGAGCAGGCGGCATGTTGTTGTCTCCTGAGGTATTTACAGTTCAAACGTCGAAGCATCGTTGTCACGGTGAATATGCTACGAAATTAACACTTTAATGTAACAATGCTAGCATGGTGCAAAAACGGAATAAAATCAAGGGTGACAAAAGGTAGACTGTCAATTTGACTTGTTGACAGTAATCAGCTGTTGTGCAAAAGTTTCAGCCGCGGAGTTATGGTGGTTGTGTCGGGATTAAATGAGATGTGAATAGTGCCTGGGTCTTAATAAGTTTGGAACAATATCTTGTCAACATGTTGAGTGAAGTGTTGCGATACAATTTTCGTATAAAACCATTCAAATCCCGGCTTTCAACATTAACAAAAAGATTAGAAGGTAAGAACATCTTGCAAACTGTGCTGCCAAGATGAGTGGTTTAAGGAAATTTCTCACAGAGAAAAATTCCCTTCGGGAAATGTCCATTTAAGCTCTCCCTTACATGTTCAAAACCATCTTCGGACGCTATGAGTTAACCAGTTTTTGAAAACTTTTTGGTGTGTCAGTGTTAGGCTTAGAGCTCCATACAGTAGAACAAAATAGAATAATCGTCGGAAGACAAAAGCTTATAAAAAAATATGTATATATAATGATATATTTATTTATCTTGATAAATAAATATGCATTTATGGCTATTAAAAGTAATTAAATAAATTTTTGATAAAAATGAAAATTTTCAAGGTTGCGTAAGTTAAAGTGTTCATATGTGGGAAATCGAGCGCTCGTAATGATGGAGAAGCTTCGTCTCATCTCGATCAACGTCAACTCCATTGTTACTCTATATTGCCGTGACTATCTCCTTGAATTCATTGTTAAGCAAAAGCCAGACATCATGAATCTCACTGAAACCCGACTCAGCTCATGGCACAGCATGACATTCAAGGATTTTTGAGGAAAAGAAAGGGTAAACGGTGAAGGGGGAGGTTGCATCGGGATATTGGTTAGAAAACCCTATCGCTCATTGATAAAGTCGAAATTAAAAAGTTTGAATTTCTAGAAGTGTCTGTTATCAAAATTTTACTGCCAGGTAGGGATAACCTCTTTGTTATCTCTGCCTATGCAACTGGTCGAAACGTTCCCAAGTTCAAGGAGGAGTATAATACCTTGTTTGAAATATTTGAATTGACGCCCAGCATACATCATGGCCAACAATAATCAATAATCCATAAGGTTTATTCCTGAAATCGTGGATGACAGAGAACCAAATCGAATACAGGTGCAAAATATATGGGTCTGAACTCCCAAGATACCCTAGGACTAATTCATATTCGGGCCTTTGCATTTGCTGATGCAAGACTTGAATTCAGCTTTAATAGTACTCTCGGGAAACTAAAGGCGTCTTTATGATAGCGCCCATAACGTAATAGTAATAGAAATCAATAATCACAGGGTTGATGTCTTCTTCATTCCAGTTCAATATGAAAATCATCGGTTGAATTTCAAAAAAAAAAAAAAAAACCGATTGGAGAAAGTTTCAAAAAAAGTTTCATCGGGATTACCACAAGCAATTTCCTTCTTTTGAGAATGGCAACGCTTCCTCAATTGTTCCTTGTGACAGAAATCTCACTGATAATGAAATAGATCTCTATTTGTCGAAGTTAGAGAAGCTGACGTTCGAAACGATTGAGAAAGTAGTGCCCAAAATTAAACATTGAAACAATATGGAACGATATGAAACACCAAACATCGCAAGGTTAAAAAGATTGAAAAGCCTTCTCTCACACGTGTCAACAAAATTTACCGACGATTTTTGGACTACAACCATCCCTCGTTGAATTTGTTGAAATTACACCTGAAAAATGTCCGGAACTTAATCCGTTCATATTTCAGGAGTGAGGCCAGCAATCAATGGTCGAGGGATATTGGCGCACAGGACCTAGATGTCGTTTTCACGATAGTAAATAGTTTATTTTGTAAGAGGTCTCGAGTAAAGATATCGAGTCACTGGTGATGAGATAAATCTTCTCGATAGGGCTGGTATCGGAATTGACAGAACGACTCCGTATAGAAACGGAAACAGGATTATATGTGATGGATTGCAGAAGCCTGCCCAGATTGGAACACATTTCGAGTTGGTTCATCCACCAAATTCTGCGAGAGGAAATCAAATATTTGCAGAGGTCGTTAAGCAAAAGTTTCCGACTTAAAATCAAGACTGCACGGCGAACCAATTCTTCATTTCAATGAGACATTAACATCTGACCTCATACCGAGTTTGCATCATGTTGAGTTTTTCGTCAGCTATGCCGACTTGTGTTTCGTACTAAGCAAGATAAACAACAAGAAATTATGTGATATTGACGGTATTCCGAATATAGTTCTCCGACATTTGGCTAAGGTTGCTTTTAGAAATTATTGTATATTGTTCAACAAAATGTTGAGTAATATATATTTCCCAAATGAGTAGAAAAAGGCTAAGGTATTTCCGATCTTAAAGCAAGGAAAATAATCTTCGTGCCCTAAAAGCTATCGCCCAATCAGCTTGCAGCCGAACATCAGCAAGGTGTTTGAAGTGATTCTACATGAAGCATTAAACGGCCAGATTGAGAGATATGAGTTGATGCTGAATTGGTTTTTGTGGCAGGCATTCGACCATACATGCGATAATGAAAGTAACTTCTGACATACGTTGGAAACTAAAGGTTGAGAATGTGTTGGAGCGTGTCTCATTGATATCGAGAAAGCCTTCGATACGGTGTGGTTAGATGGACTAATTTTTAAACTCCTTCAGGACAGGTTCCCTAGACCCCTTTTCGCCATGATGTGCAATATGTTATACGGAAAATCATTTGGTGTAACTGACGAAAAGCTACAATAGTCCAGAGCAATCTTCAAAAAATGTTTAATGAAGTGCAGCTCTATACCGATAGTTGACGAATGAAAATTAATGCACAGAAGTGCGAAACAATTTTGTTTCGGACAACGCTGCAAGGGGCCAGCCAAGACCTGAAACGTGATTGGAAGGATTTCCACATTATGGCTGGTGAAGGTAGTTCAGAAAAGGCTTCCACATAAATCCTGTGTTCGATACCTCGGTGTTCATCTTGATCAATACCCGTACTATAAAATAATCATGTCAAAATGATGCTGCCATAGTCATAGTCAAATTAGCCATGACCCTTCGTCGACTCTCGGAGAGGAGAGGCAGCGAGAATTTTCAGTCGTAAATTCTCCGTCGTTCTCTAGTAAGGAGTGGGATGGGTATGACTCCTGCGATTACCAACACCGCCGACTCAGAGACAGTGCGGTATGCAGACGAAACCCGCAAAGCTTCTCGTCTCTGTACCTGCGCCAAGCGCTTTACGTACAGCTCCTTGCTAAGAGCTCCGGCCCAAACCTCAGAGCCACGCAATAGCACTGACTGTACAGCACACATGAGGAGTCGGCAATTGCTCGGTGTGGGCCCACCGATGTTGCACATGAGTCAACTTAGAGCCAAAACGCCTATCGCGGCCTTTTCCGCCGTTGCCTTGATCTGTTCCGAAAAGCTCATTTTCGAATCGATCAATAGTCTCAAATATTTTATCGCAATTTGACCGTCGCATCACCGATCTGCATAGGAATTATCGTGGGAATTCTTTTCTTCGTGGTAATGACCACCTCGGTTTTCTCCAGTGCCGTCTGAACCCGCGGGTGGTCATCCACTCACTCACTCGACGCATTAGCATTCCCAGTCTGCGCTGCACATGGTCGACTGTGTGTCCGGCGACCAGTGCTGCTACATCATCCACATAGCCGACCAAGTGCGACTCATCTGGCTGCTCAAGCCTCAATAGCCCGTCATATGAGGCGTTATACAAGTCTAGTCCCAGTATGGAGCCTTGCGCTACACCAGACGTTATCTCCATACTTCGCCGCCCGTCTTGTGTGTCATAGAGCAGGCTGCGGTCTTTCAAGTAATCCCTCAAAATCCACATCAGTTACCCTGGCAATCGGAAAGAATTTTCCAATGTGCCAAGAATATCCGCTCATCTGGCGGAGTTGAAGGCATTCCTGACGTCAAGCGTCACTAGCAGAACAACTCGTTTGGAATCATTTTTGTGCGCTTCGGCTCGACGGACTGCGTTCACAACTTCCATAATGGCATCGGAAGTGGATCGCCCGGCTCTAAAGCCATACTGCCGAGGAGATAGGTCCCCTACAGCACAAATTGCGTCAGTGAGTCTTCCCTTGATGAGTTAACACTTTCCCGGCTGTGTCCAGCATACAAAGCGGGCGGTATGCAGAAGGCAGCTCGGGGTCCTCTTTCCCCTTGCTGATCAATGCGAGCCTCGCCGCCTTCCAGCGAGATGGAATTATGTCTTCTCTCAGGTAACCGTTGAACATATTGAGCAGCAAGTCAGGACAAACGTGGAAAACCATTTGTAGCATCTCGGTTGGAATGTCATCTGGTCCTGGTGCCTTTCAAGCTTTTATAGAAAGCACCGCATCCTCTAGCTCATCTTTTGTGAACTATGGGCATTCCACTCAATCGACTTCGTGGACAACATAAACACGGACGGGCTGAGTTGGGAACAGCGCCCGCACCATCCTGTCCATCTTGTCTGTTGAAGTAAACAGGGCTTCCGTGGGGTACCGAGCTTGCGCCACACTACCTTATAGCCGAGCCCCCATGGATCTCTGTTCACGTCATCCACAAGTTCTCGCCAGCAGCGTGCCTTACTCTCATTGATGAGTCTTCGGAGTTCTTTCCTGGCTGACCTGTATGCTGCTGTCCTATTGGATGCTTCCTCTTCGCTTCTCGAGCGCTGAGCTGCACGTTGAAGTCTGTGACACTCATCTCGTTTGTCTGCGATATCTTTAGACCACCAATGTACAGCAGGCCTGTCGTGGCGAGGCCTTCGTCGAGGCATAGATGAGCAGCAGGTAGGCAGAAGTGATGAGGCTCATCGTTGACTCCACCATTCCCTCGATTGAAGCCCTTCTCCTCCCCGAAGAGCTCCCGGATGTCGTTCCGCCTTTCAGGATCACATCGGCGAAAGTCTCCACGTCCATTGTTCCACCCGAGAGTGAAAGATTGTTGAGACAAGCGAGGAGTGGTATCGCCGATCTCGAACGCGATGTATTGGTGGTCACTCGCTGAATAATCCTCAAGTACCCTCCAGTTCAGCGTCGTCGCAGCGAGGGACTCCAAGGCGAATGTCACATCGGGGATTGTTCTTTCGCAGTCCCAGCGCCAGAAGGTAGGTTCATTACCGGTATTCAATACCACCAATCCGATCCTCACCGACATGTCCAGAACGCGTTGCCCTCTGGAATCGGTTTGAGAAATGCCCCACTCAACGGCTCTGGCGTTGAAGTCTCCTGCTGTGAGTACTTTGCTATCTGTATTCAGGACAACATCCTCCAGCGCGTCCAGTCTATTATGAAAAGTTGGCATTGACTCATTCGTTTTGTGAGGTATACGCTGAAAAACGTTATACCTGGGCACCGAATCCAGACAAAGCCATCTCCTCGGCCATGACCCTGGATCTGGAGTCGCATGCTGCCCCGAACCCAAACGGCAGCAGTATGGGAGTCATCGGAGAACCAGGCTGGTGAAACCTTGTTTCGATGTTGTTCGCTCAGCAGTAGCCCTCTTTTCCCTTGCGAACTGCTCTAGCAAATCTTGTGCATTGATGCTACGATGCAAGTCAATTTGACGGGCCCTGGTCATCACCCCAGAGCTGCTTTTGCTTTTCCTAGTGCCTCTCTAAAGATTGGGTACGCGCTTGTACCTGCAACGTGAGAGTGCTCTGTTGGTTAAGAGTTAAGATGATTGCATAAAAAACAGCGCGAACCCTCAGTGCACTCTTTTATCTTATGCCAAGACACTTCACACTTAAAACAAAGTATACAGCGGTCAGGGCCATTGCAATTCGAAGTGGTGTGCCCGTATCCAAGGCACCTGTAGCATCGAACTGAAACATCTTTCTCCGTTATGTCGAGTTTTGTCACCCTTTGTCCTCGGCGATTCTCTGGAGAAAGCTTTACTTTTACTAGAGTTATTCCAGGGAACTCCTTTTTATGGCTCCTTTTAATGGCTTCGTCAACCGCAGCCGGGTCAGCGATGCAGTCCAGGTCCCTTACTTCCAGTGAAGCCCTTGGCTCCAAGGTAGAGACGGTGGCTTTTGCTCTTAGGACGTCCTTTATTTTATCGCGGAATATCGATTTATCGGAGGAGTCCGCTCCAAACTTGACTTATGGGCTTATGGAAGCGCTTAATTTTCGTCACTGTTCTTCGCTTTTTTTGTCACGCTTTGCTCATTTTAACCTGCAGATCGTTTTAAAGAACTGTCCAAGGAGGTTTCTTCCTTCCTCCCTTTAAGGATGCAGGACCAATTGCAACTTTTTTGCGGTGATTTTTATCCACGAACTGTACAACTTTCCCCCACATTCCCAAGATCTCCTTTGTATCTCTTGTAGAGATAACCTCCTTCATCTCTGGCATCTCTTCAAAACTAACTATTCGTTGAACTACCGAATGCTGTCGCGAATGTAGATCGTTTAACTCCTCGGTTGTCAGCTCCTGAGACTATGCCTTGATGAGTTCGTTCATATTTCTCTCATCCACCTCCATACCCATGGATTTGCCCAGAGAAACAAACTCCTCTACCACTGACACTTCGCGTTCCAATCCAAAGCCCTGTCTCGTCTGAGCTGAAGATTTGCTGGGGGATGTATCCTTTGGCTTCTATCAGTTCGGAAAGCGTTTTGATGTAAACCTAACCTGCCTTCACATCTGAACTTGCTGCCTCACTATGCCCGACGACGGAGTAAATGCCGGTCCTAAAGTTGTCAAACCAGACCCGACTGGCTTTAAACGAGTCTTCCGATTCCTCGTTTGTTGAAGTGTGTGGGATCTGCTTCAACAAATCACCGTAAATTGCTCGTGGCTTCTCACATATGATGCTTTGTGTTAAGGTTCCTCCTTGAAGCTGCTTCTCTGTCACCCACATCATCAGTAGTTTGTCCATCTTTTCATGGAGAAAGGTCCAGAGCTTAGTTATTATTATAACATCCTTAGCTAGCGTTATTTCCTTTATCAACTCTTTCTGTTTAAGCACAGTACATCTCATTGATGTACTACGACCGTACATCCCCGCCAAGTCAATTACTCGCACACATTGCTCATGTTTTCTATGATTTCACGCTTTAATTCAATATACATCACCTTCTTCTTCGGACCCATGGTTATAAAAATAAATGTGATGTTTTATAAATGTACAAAAAGCAAAAAATGCGAACCAAAGATATCAAAAATGCTTCGAAAACGAGGGAAACAAGCACACAGACTGAGGTCTAGTCTGAGCTGGGAGACACTGTTAGCTTGAAGTGTTGCATGTTAGGGTCGTGTGCAGCGATGTAATGTGCGACTCCTCGTGTCTCATGTCTTGCTCTCATGTCAAAGCAAAATATCGCTCACTCGGCGGCTCGTATTTCAAAACGCCCTCGAGGGCACTCGTATATCGACATACCACTGTAAAACCTTAATGTGTTTCTTCACCTCACTATTATTTATATATTTTACCAGGCTTTTACTCATTTGTTTAACTGACGTTAAGATAACAAAACACAAATTTCGAAAAAAACCATAAATATTTTTGGGCAAATAAATGTGTAAGACAAAAAAGTAAAAATTCAATATGATTAATTAATGCAAATTGGTCTTATAGTACCGGTTTTTTAGCTCAAATCTATAAGTAAATCAAATCTATAAATAAGTTAAATCTATAACCTTCTGAATAAAGGACGATATTCCCATAAATGTATTTGCCAAAAGTTTTCTCTTCTTGAGAGCGAATTTATTATCATGGCCGTTCCATTGAACACGTTAAACGCCACGCCCTAGGCGTTCCTTATGGCCGGCGTTGGACTTTCCGGTGTTCATATTACACGACCGTGTCTGTTGGTTCTTGCGCACTGATGCGAGACCAAATATTTTCTTAAGGTGACATCGATCTTTGTCCAGGCAAGACAAAAAAGAATATAATTTTTGGCAAAAAGTTAATGTAGTTTTTTAAAACAGGATAAAAAGTGGTGTGGTTTGCTTTTACATTCGTTGCAGAAGGTTTCACCTTTTGTGCTGAATTCTTTGCCATCTTTGAACCTAACCCCGGGAATTCCTCTTTTAACATCGGGCGCAAAATCTGCTGATTTGACTTCTGATCTGCTTGATTTGACTTGCACCAAATGATGCTGAAAGTTTTTGTGCTGTCGGTTTCTTGGTCCTCGCTCCGTGTGAGTTCCTCGTTCAGCGTTTTATACTAACTTTTGTTGTTGATATTTTGTGGCTTTGATATATAAAATAAGAATTTACAACAGGGTGTCCAACAGAAGTTTCATTCCTAGTTTTCTGTACCACTTCATTACTTTTCGCAATGGGTTGCTAAATGAACAGGTTTCATTTTGGAAGAATGTTTAGTAGAAAATAAAAACGCATCACGCATTTTCTTCCACTTTAGAATCGTGATTCCTTTCAGATTTTTTTTGAAAAAAAATTCTCCCCGTTTCCGTTTCTTCATCTGTACATCTTTTATATTGACTTTACGATTGTTTCGGAGAGTACCCCGGAAATGCGTATTCCCTCTCAGGAGTTGTTTTGCTATATTTACGCTTGTGTACCAATTGCCCCTACATGTGCCACCGTCTTCCCGCCACAGTACGCAGAAAAGTCGGCGCAAACAACTGTTGCTCCCACGGAAGGTATTTTCGGCGATGCCAGCTCCTCGACGCCAATCTCAACAACAATAGACTGCTATTGCACCGACGACAGCTTAGCTAGTTCTCATCACTGCCGTTTGACGTTGTATTGGGTGAAGATTGGAGCTCGATCGCGTTTGTCATTCTTTGGTTGTGACTTGGAATAATTGTCAAATGAAAGTCTTTTAAAACAAGTGCGGGTTTTACTATTTGCACATATATACTGTGTGGCCTTTGTGAAATATGTCTTCGCAAAAACTCATACAAATATTTGTCGGCGTTGTGTTGAATTTAACTCACACTTTGTTTGAAAATTGTGATGAAATTTATGCCTTTTCTGCTTTGGGTGGCTTGGGTCCGCCGGGCCTTGCTTTGTGGGTCTCGAGGACGCGTTTCGGCTGCATACAGCCACGAGCCAACAAGCCTCGTTGAGAACGAGCTAAAGATGGCTGTATGCAGCCGAAACGCGTCCTCGAGACCCACAAAGCAAGGCCCGGCGGACCCAAGCCACCCAGAGTTAATTTTGGCCTGCGGCAACACCAAAACGAACTTCCTTTTCTGCTTCATAAACTGCCAAAATGGAATCGGTCCACGAAATGGGATCAAAGATTCGTCAACTGAGCCTATTTCTGTTTGATTGTAATATTTTTTAAATTTTTTGTTCAGTTCATCTAAAATTAGCTGTATTTTCCAAAACCGTTTGGTGACGTCTGCTGCATCATTGATTGTGAAATGCAGCATTTTCGAAAGTAATTCGAAATAATTTCTGCTCATTATTTATAGGGGAATGGGTGATAATAGACAGGACCAGATCAGTATAAACTTATATCTGGAAATTTTACAAGTCCCTTTTAAATAATGAGCCCAAAAGGCAGTTGATCTCTTCTTTATTTGTAGGGATCCACTGATGAATACGCTTCGAAGTATCCATTGATGGCTGATGTGTTGTGTACAGATTCGTTTGTTATACTATATATACACACTCGTGAGAGTTGTGTAAGTGTGAGTTGATGTGTAACTTGCGTCTTGATCTTGTGCTATATTGTTGTATATATGCACATTTTCTAACAAAATATCGTCATCAATAGTCGAAAAAGGAACTTTGATTGTTTGGAATGTATCTCTTGATAATCCACTCAATATTTTCAAGGCAATAAAAAACTTTGAATTTATGGTAAACCAGAAAACTGGTAAACCTACAATAGTGAATGAAACTGAATTGTGACTCATTAGACTTCAGGCATTATTTAGCCTCGTGTTTTGTTTTCTTATCATCGGGAAAGACGAAGGGCTTTCGGAAAAACTCAGGGTATGGATACAAAAAAGAGTTTATTGCAATTGTAAAAATTCAGGCACTTTCCGTAAGCGAGAGTGAGGCTTCTCTTTAAGTGGAGAGGAGAGCCCTCGGTAGAAAAATCCAGTCCTCAAGCCGATACTTCGGCTCATTCGTCAGCGGTGACTCACTTAATGGCAGCGTCGGCACATCAGGCTGGGCACTCACTTACAAAATTACATCGTTTAAAGGAAGAAGGTGAACACTTCATTAATTTTGTTTTCCCAATCATCGTTTTCATGTGAGTAATCTATAAGAGAAATTATCTTTGCTGGTATGTATTTATGTCAGGTACAGGTCTTACTAACTGATTCTCCGAAAAATGTTACAATGATCCTTCGGCATAAAGAAATAAAAAGTGAAGGTAAATATGGAAAAAAACTGAATAGTAAGATAACATAAATAGTAAAGAAAGAAAAGTGAATGAAGTATAAAAGTAAATACAGAACAAGAAAAGAAGGAAACGTGAATAAACAAGAAGTATAAAATATCAAGTAAATAAAGAACTAAGAACAGGAAGAAGGAAAGTGAATGAAGAAGGAAACGTGAATAAATAAATAAAACTGAGGAATATGATAATGTAAATATCGAAACAAAAAAAGTGAGTGAAGTATAAACTAAATTTCGAAGAAAGGAAGGTAAGATAAAGTGTAAGAAACGGAAAAAGAAAAGAAAAATATTGAAAGTTAATAAAGAAAGAAAACTGAGTAGTAAGATAATGTAAATTAAGAAATAGAAAAGTGAATAAATTATAAAGAAAAGAAAAAGTGAAAGGAAGAAAAATGGATCATTGCTGTGAGTACAATTATAATAATCTTTAACATACTGATCAGCGGATGACTGAAAATTGAATACGAGCTTTTCGGAACGTGAATGGTGTCGGTTGGTGTTTGACTGATTATCGAAGTATGTGGGCTGCACTAGTTGACACTTGGATGAATATAAATTTGTGCGCTGTAATTTGCACATCAAAGGACGAGATCGCTTGAGGCGGATAGGAAGTTAAGGATATAGTGAAGGAAGACGCTCAGGTGAAGTCCCGATATCGAGCTGAGATAAAACTTTAGAGGCAGCATAGGTGGTCAGAATCAACGCAGCAGGACTCATTCATGTAAATTGACTATTTTTTTTTATATATATGACATTTTATAAAATAAATGTAATATAAATGCATGTTTACATTTTTTTCATAAAATTTGTATAAAATTTGTTTAAAATGAAGCACTAATATTTTTCTGTGTGTGTGTGTGATATGCAAGGATTAGGGCTTTCATAATGTCATTAAACCTCCCACACCCGCGTGAGCTCGATGGTTAAAAGTAATTTCCTTCGGCCGCCATTATGCGGCGTTTGTATTTTCACATAACACCTGTTTTTCAAGCCTTGTTCCTCCTCCGCGACAGGTGCGAACTATGGGTTGCCCTATTACTATTATTTATTTATTTTCTTAATTACATTTTTTGGGTTTATTTGAAAGTATATAACAAGGCATTGCTTCCTTAAAATTTCAGCGATTTTGTTTTTGATCTTGGCCAAAACAAAAATAAAAAAAGTTTTAAGTTGGTATACAGACAGAAAATGACTTTCAAGCCAACTTAAAAACTTTTCCACTTCATTGAATCACCACTGAAAGGACCACTGAGGACCACTTCATTGAAATTCACAATAAATTTTGTGTTGTTTTTAAAAAAGATTATGTAGTCGGGTATTTTCCCGCGAAATCGCGCGGTAGAGCTGGGACATTTTCGCGCAAAAATTAGACTTTTCGGGTACCGCTGACAATAGATTACGCACAGCCCGTCATCTGCTTAGAGCTCTTGCTTATAATAAGCTGAATATGATGATAATTAGTTATTATGAGTAAAAGAAGAAGTTGAGAGTTTGTATTCGGTTACTCATGAGCTTTGTGAATACTTTGTAGAAGACAGATAGTAGACTTTTTAGTCTGTAGTTCCTGATGTCTCAAGTAAATGTCGTGGAACAGTACTATATTAGCACTATTCCATTGATCAATTTATTCCATTATTATATTGATTGTATTCACCTGGCGTTGATGCAATCAGTTTATATTTCTGCCAGTAGTTTCCAGGTTCTTCCGCCTGCGTAACAATAACTTACATAGATGATAAATCAGTGATTCAATAAAACGAACACGTCAGTTGGTGATTTTAAACTGTTTCCTCTTCAAAAAAACGAAGCAAGCATCTATTAAAGAAAACATTCAAGGAAACAAGCTATTGCTAACTGGAGATTTGACCGCGGATTTGATATTTCAATAAATAAGTTAACAGTTGGAATATTTAATAAAATTCCGTACTACAAATTTCGAATGTTGAAGATGTCAAATATAACCGGAACATATTTTTTAAGGCAGCTGAATGGACTAGCGGTCGTTTAAAAGTGCTAAAAGAGGCGGACTGGACCAAAATTTGACTTAGAACCGATTATTCTCGGCCGGTTTAATTATAACAAACGAAACAGCAAGCACACTCTCGTCCAGCATCTTGCAGAAAGAGATAGAAAAAGCAATAGCGATATATTTTCGTATTGCGTTTGTACTCAAAACTTTTAATAGTGTTATTCTTGTTGAACGAAATACTGGGAAGCAAATTACCTATACAGATAAAATTCCATTAAGTTGTGTGTTCTTGCTGTTTTGCGGTTATGCTGCGGTATAGCTACACCGTCAGACTTCTGCCCGATTTAAGGAGGCATCTGCTAAAAAAAATGTTGAGCGTAGTTCAAAAAAAGGTTTTCAATTTATTTTGGAAACAGATAAGATAAGTTTTATGCGAGAAGTTAAAAATCTTTATTCTGTAAAGCCATGTATGATTATCCAATTCAAATGCCAATTCATTTAATTGGTAAAGTGCTGTTTTTTGTCACAATAGTAATAAGTTGTTCCCTTTTTCCAGCTTTTGTCTAGCATTATTCCTCCTTACTTCTTCTTCTTCTTTTGTTGGAAAAAGTAAAAAAGATATGTGATTTTTGCTAATAATAAAGAAGAAGAGAGAGAGAAAGAGGCATTTATTGTGAAATAGGATGAAATACGCAAACGAAGGAATATAATCTACTGGGAATAAGTCTTGGCTACAAGCTGGCCAGTTAATGGTCGTATAATTTTTTCACAAATATTTCGCGAATTGCATTCAATGAGCCGCTGGAGGTGTAGCATGTTGCTCCAGTTTGTTGAAAACACTTACGTTGATTCAAACCATTCAAATCTTTCAGCGCTGGACCAAAAAAGTTATTTAGCATTGCAATGTATCGCTCTGTATTCACTCTAACAGATTTTCCTCATTAGTCTTCAAAAAAGTATGGACCAATAATTCCTCCTGCTGACAAAGGTGCCCATTCAGTAACTTTGAGCAACTGCAGGGGTTTCTGATGCGTCAACTGCGAATTAATGTCACTCCAGTGTTCGCAAAAGCCCGTTACCATTAACCGATTTGTATGTCCATGGACTTTTGATCCACCGTGTATAAAGGGCGGGAAAACTGCGGATAATGAATGAGAGAGAGAACAGAGGGAATGAGAGAGAATCAACAGCGAATGTCAGTTGAGGAAAAGGAAGAAGTAAGGAGTAATAATGCTAAACAAAAGCAAGAAAAAAACAACTTATTAGTGATGAGAGAAAAAGCAACAGAATAACGATTGAAGAAAGGATGCGACAATTGAGCAAAAAGTAAACATTATTTTAATGAAAGTTCCAACAATAATAATATAGAATGTCCCTTTGGTACCGCTCAAGGTGCGGGCATTCTATTCAAATTGTTAAAAGAGCATTTCCTAAGAGGTATGATCAGCAAAAGAAATTTGTTACAAAACGTCAGATCGAAATTGATTTCAATGAAAACGATCAGGAGAAAAGACCAACAACACTCAACCTCGATCAACCCGTCGAAACGGGGCAATTAGTAAAGTCAATCATATAAATGTATTGATATGAAGACAATTACTAGGAACGAAGGACTTTATAATTATAAAAAAAGATGAAGGCAGGAATCGTTTTAATGACAAAAATCGAGGCCTATCAGGAATTCAAACTTAATCATGCATAATGTAAGGTAGACATACCGACTCGGATATGCCTATACCGAGTCATTTAGTTTTTTTGATTAATTTGTTCTTTTTGGAATTGGTTTACTTTCTTACAAAGTTTTCAGATCAATTGAATTAATTAAGGGCATTTGAATTGAAAAAAACAGCTTCCATACAACTTCCTTCGTTTGCTTCCAAAATAAATTGGAAACCGTTTTTTAATTACGCTCAATATCCCTTCTAGCAGATACCTCCTTCAACCGGACAGGGTTCTATGGTGTAGCTTTACCGTAGCATAAGCGGGAAAGAGTGAGAACACACAACTATAGAGCATTTTATCGGTATTGGTAATTTATACTCAGTATTTCGTTCAACAAGAGTAACACTGTTAAAATTTTTGATAGCTTTTTCTATCTCTTTCTGCAAGATATTGCTCGAGAGTGTTCTTGCTGTTTCGTGTTCACGCTATGATTATACTGACAGAGAAAATTCGGCTCAAAGTCAAAGTAGGATCCACACCCCGCCACCCACATCCCTTCTTCAGCACCCTTAAACAGTTGCTCAGTCCAATCAGGCCCTCGTAAAAAACAAGTCCCAGTTATATTTGGCAAATTTTGCTTTTGAAATTTGTAGTACGGAATTTTATTAAATATTCCAGCTGTTAACTTATTTATTGAAATATTAATTGATGAGCTTTTTCTACTCCTCTTTCTCGGCGGCATCATAAACATGCAAAATGGTCGAATTTAATCTTTTCATTACGTCTGATATTTGGCGCGAACTCTTAAGTTTAGCTCTTAAAAATGTTAACACATTATTAGCGTTCATTTTCGACTTTTCCGCTTTTAAATCCTGAATACGAAAAATGTGAATAGAACAGCGAAATTACACGTTGTTCATACGTTTTTATGTGCACTTCCTAAACTTTTTCCATAGAATAGAAAGCGGATATGACCTGCAGATGTAGTTGAGCTTCTAACGAAAATTATCTAAAGTTTTAATATTTCAATAATTTTTTATTTGCCATTTGTAGAGTTTATCGATTTCCACAATGTCTGGCCGTCGCATGAACGACAAAAATTTATCGAGGACATGCGAGTCCTTCCTGACTTTCTAGCAGCTGAAGAAGAAAAGCAACTTCTCGAGGAAATCGAACCTTATTTGAAGCGAATGCGATACGAGTTCGATCATTGGGACGACGTATGTATAACTAAACCGCAAGCACCAAAGCGTTGCGGAATGTGGAGTTGATAATCATTAAATATATTTGCTTTTCGGTTACAGGCAATCCATGGGTACCGTGAAACGGAGCGAAGGCATTGGTACCCGCATAACAAATCTGTGATACAGCGGGTGAGTGATGTTGCGTTTAATGGGCAAATAATGCCATTTATCCATGTACTGGATCTGGCTGAGGGAGGACTTATAAAACCGCACGTTGATAGCACAAGAGTAAGTAATTTATACGTGTTTCGGGAAAGGTGGCCTCGAGTCGGAAGAAAGGATTTGTTTGAGTTCTTCGTGTCAGGACGTAACTTTTGTTCATAACTTTGCTCCCAGAAGAAATATTTGATATTGTCAAAGCAGATTTCCTTGAAAGTTGCAAACAAGGAAGAAGAATTTTCTTGTTGCACATAAAACTTCCCATGGAATGCCAACCCTTTGTCGAATTGAAATATTTAACTACCCTTTGAAATTTCCGACTCAGGACTGTCTTCACCGTAATCGTAACTAATTTGTTGGCAATGTGTGGTAAATTGTTTAAACAAGGACACATGTATATAGTACTGTGGATCTACGATAGCTGGCCTGAGCTTGTTATCAGATAGTGTTATGCGATTGCGGCGAGTTGATGAAACCAAATATGTACAGGGAAGTGATTCCAATTATCGTTCGCAACCGTTACCATCTGGAGACTCTTCCGAATACAATTTCTATGCTGATATATTGCTAAAACGTCGCTCGTTATACATAATGAGGTAAGGACTAATGTGCAAATGGTGGTATACGCGTTGTTGTGTATTCATCTGCCAGTGTCTCGCCAACAATTTATGTAGGTCGAAATGAGTTTGGGTTTTGTTATTTCATTTTGTTTTGCAGCCATTCAGCGCGGTATAATTTCACCCATGAAATCCTTGGGAACGACGAGTCCCAATTTCGAAACGAACAGGTGCATAAAAGTAGGCGGATTTCGATTATTTGCAGAAATGAGCCTATTCTTGATGGAAACGCATGAATTGAATAGATTAAGATAAAATGTATTTATTTATGTGATAAAAATACAAAGACGCTTTTTACGAGTATCGATGTTGTCTATTTTGTTATTTCAATGAGTTCAGGACTCATTTCGGATTCGTATTACCATCGTCATTGTCATTTAAACGATTTCTTTTAGAAATTTATTCTATCAAAAATCCGATTTATGTGTATTTCAATACATCTTGCAGAATATTTACGTTAAACATTAAAGAGAACTTATTTGTTATAAAGTATACTTAAGGGCACACTGGACCCGAAGATAAATAACTCTAGAATATGTTAAAAAACATAGAGACGTCGAAAATAATGTGTCAAATCGTAGGTTTGATGTCATTTGTATGTCATGTCATTAGTAAATCTTATCCACGGAGTGACAACGTGTTCAGTAACTCATTATCAGTTTAAAAAGCAAGTTTTATCTTAAACGGGTCAGTAATCCTTGAACTATCGTCGATATAACACTTCAATCTGGAAGTAAGTGTAGATTATGGACAAAATCGAGTAGCGCGCCGTCATGCAGAGCGTTAACAAGCAAGGAATGTCAGTTGAAAATATACTGGGAGAGATGCCGTCCGTTTACGAGGACGCTTTGTCTTGTTTTTTGTTTCGAGTTGAAATCCATCGTTTATACGTGGCAGTCTCATTAAACAAGACAGTGACTCAGTTGAAGACGACTTGTACGACGAATCGTAGTGACAACTCCTGAAATGTTCCAAATAGGCAAAAATTTAATATTGGAGGATACAAGACAAAAGGAAAAACAACTTACGCAAATGGTTGGAGTATCGGGTATGAAAATTTTAGAGGATTGTGTTTCCACTGCTGGCAGTTAAAATCATTGCGACAGTCATTTGGTTCGTTGACGAATGACTGCCCTGTTGACAAATTACAAAAATAAAATAAAATGTTGATCCTAATTTTTGTAATTGCTTCCATCTTCATAAAATCGTTTTGATAAAAATAAAGAAAAACCTTCCTTTTAATTTCATTGTCTTCATTAGCGATCGCTGATGAAGACCGAACGATCACGGTCGAAAATCGATTCCGCAAGGTAAAAATTAAAAAGGTTTTTCTTTATTTTAGCTTTTTAATCCTGTTGAGAAATTACAAAGATAAAGATATCTCCATAGTCGGAGAGAACTACGATTCGATGAAATGGAGGTTGAAAGAATTTATCAAGGGAAAAGAGACCAATGGTGGTTTCCTTTTATGCGACGATGCGTCTGTCCGCAAGTGCCGTGTTGCATTGCCTGCCCTGCACAAGGTGAGACGACCTACTGTCCTGACTTGACTATCAGTGATAATCTGTTCCCAACGCTTAAAACAGAACTTAACTGAGTAAAGGAATTCATCGAAAGTAATTTAAAATTTTAAACGTTTATTTTACAGTAGAATTTGAACAGACTATATACAAATCTAATTTAACCTACGTCTTACTACTAATTCTGTAATACTGCTAATTCGTTTCTAAATTTAGACTGATCCTACTTTGATGCAAATGCATAAATTATTTCATAAAGTATAATTTTTCCATGGTAGGGTGGCTTTTTGAGTAGTTAAAGGGAGTCTGGGAGCCTCACACTGAATGTGGATTCCAGACGCGCAATGCTTAACCGACTACTCACTGTCAATCTGAGAACTAACGTGCAACCTTTTAACACATAAGTTCGTGCTAGTCCTCTTGTTCCTATGCCAAGAAGCGGCTTTAAATTTTGAAAAATGAAGGGAGCGTAAGGGAGTGGTAGATCTGATATCCTTCTATTGTTAACGTTTCCTGACGCCTATGAACTATCAGCCTTGTCCTCGTAAGACCCCGAAAATCCGCTTAATATTTGGGTCAATCAAGTCAAATTGTCTAACGTTTCTCGGTCTCCATAGACTGGATTGAAACAATGTCAACCATCACCTCCAAGATTTGAATCAAGTTTCAGTCCCAAGTCCCAACTTTTTTAAGCTATCTGGATACCTGAATACAACAGGTGAATGCTCATCGTACTCTCTAGGCTTCGAAAACTACCAACCACCATGTTTCAGCCAAGGATAGACCAACTGCGGCCTACGTTACTTTAGCTCTACATGCCTTCCTTCAGTCGTCCTCATTTCAACTTTGCACCATATCGTGTTAGCACAATTCAAGCTGCTTCATATGTGCGCACCTACTTTCATCATTTTATCATCAGTTCAACAGTCCACCAGTTACAGCCGCAAAGCGAACACACACTAAGGCGTGGTTTAGATTTGGGTCAAGTATAAGTCAATCTCGTCGTGCACTGCATTGAGTCATGACTTTAGGTCAGGGGTAAGAAGTGCAGACCACCTGCCCTTTGTGTCGCAGTCACAGAATCGTTGGCCATCGCGGAGAGCGTCTCTTTTCTGAAGACGTCTTGTCTATTATCTTCTTCTCTGCGTCGGTTCAACGTGCAGATGTACACAGAATTCCTACACGACGGGTTGTCCTGCTGGTTACTCTGGGTGTCCGAAATGCATTGAACTGCCTTAAATGGGTGGGTATCCTGAAAACCGTTTCCAAGTACCATTATATCTGATGCGGGTTCTAAAGGACTATCTGAACGACAGCAGACTGCTGTATGACTCGAAAGAAAGTAGCCGAAAGACGATTTTTATTTCAGGTGTGGCTCAGTGCTCCATTTTTGGTTTGGACATGTTGAAAACCTCCTATGAGGGACTACTCAGTCTTAAGCCCTTGACCCCTAGTCGGCTATGCAGAAAATTTTGTGGCAATAGTCTCGGGACCCATAGTTGAACATGCACAACTCAAACTCGATAGGCTAATGCGGCAACCGAGGGACTCGACGACTGATCGCGGTTTCAGGCTAATCGCTTCAGAGTGAAAATTTCCGCTTCAAAGTGGAAAGAAAAGAATTTTCAGGGTTGAAACCAATACTGACGTTCATAAGCATACACTCGAAGATGAGTTTTTCTAGCAACTTAAGGCAACTGCTAATAAGTTTGCAGCGCGTGTAACGTGATTCCCTCAGTTAAAGGATACCCCACCGTATCAAGGAGACGGCTTCTAATGAGCGCACTGCATTGTATTCCACATAATAAGACAGAAGTATGGGTAGCGCTCTGAGTAAGGAGTTTCACCGAAAGCGTCTGACACAGGTACAGAAATAAGGAGCACTACGGATCGCTGACCTTATTGCGCATAGCGACTTGTTCCGAAGCGATATTGCCGTGGAGATAGTTCCCCGGCTGCACAAATCAAGTCGACGAGGCTTCCCCTGATAAATTTTTCGAAAACTTCTTTGGCCGTGCATAACATACACAGTGTGCGGTATGCAGCTAGCGGCTTGGGTCCTTCCCATAAGTAATCAGCGCAAATCTCGCCAACTTCTCGTGCAGGCATGCTGAATGTGCTGAGAAGAAGGCCAAGGCAAAGTGAAAGACCATCTATAGCGTTTCAGCTGGCATCCCATCTGATCCTGTAGCCGTTTTCGCCTTCATAGACAAGACCACTTTCTCCATTCCATCTTCGTGAAAAGCGGGATTTCCATTGGTTTTTAGTCGAGAACGGCCTCAACAGTGGCGGGGTGGAAAGGGAAAACAGCCCGCACAGTTGCGTCCATATTTTCTGCCTTTATGGAGTGAGAAAACCTTTGGGCATCGAGCTTCCGAACTTCCTGCGGAGATAATTCCTAGCTGATTTGTAAGCTGTCTTTCGCCGTAGTTTGTGACACTCCCTTCGTTTTTTTTGGCAATTTCTGATGATCAACGGTATACTTAGGGTTTGCTGTACCGGAGTCTTCGTTGGGACAAGGAAGACCTACAGGCAGACGTTATGATTTTCATAGTTGAGTTCAAAAATCTTTTCCCGCAGTCCTCCACTCCCCAGTGTTGCTTCCGACAGCGATGATCATGCCATAAGCACTTTAACACACTTCTAAGTATCCACTTTCTCAGTATACTATCGGAGCGTTGAAGACTGAGCCCGTGGTCTTCGGGAAGCACCGCCTTGGATCTCCAGCGCTATGTACCGGTGATCGTTGGCCAAGTAATCCTCTAGCACTGTCGAATTTTTAGCTGACTGTCTGATTTAGCCGGCACTCTGAAGCGAATATAATATTAGGAATAATTCCAACGATACACCATCAACAAGAGTAGAGGTGTGGCCTGTATTGAATACGACGAACCCAATTTTGGCTGCCACGTCTATTACAAGCCCAAGTATCTGATTCAGGCATGCCCCATTCGATTCCACTAGCCACTACACTTCGACAAGTACATAACCCTCTGTACTTGAAATAGCGTCATTTAAGTCCTTGCTTAGTGCTTCTGGGAAGACCCCACGCTTTCCTGTACCTTGGGTGTGTTTTAAAGCATCTGGTCTCGAGTTATACTCCTGACAAAGAACACAGTGTGTCTCTTCTGTGCAATTCTACTTTTTATGCCCTGTCGGCTCGCCGCAATTGTAGCACAAGGAGCTTCAATCAGTCCCAGTACATGCTAGTGCGGTGTTCCCGTATTCAAGGTACTTGAAACACTCGCCATACGCGACAAATAACCCAGCCTATTCTGATGTTTCGCTTCGTTAGTAGCCGTTCTGCTTCAATCTCTGTGAGGTTGACTATGACTATGCGTTGACCCGTATTGTTTGGTTTGGTCAATCTTTCGTTTCGCTTAGTATAGGGAAATGGCGTTTTAATGCGATTGCCAATAACGCAGTCAATGTTTATAAAAGAGTGTGGCCATAAGCTCGAGTGAGGCTTCTGTTGCGTTTCCTCCAAAGGCTCAAAGTCGCTGAGCGCGTCTTTATTATTTATATATGGTCCGAACTCAATCCCAGTCCACCTGACTAAATATCGCTGTCACCAGTGAGAGTCAAATCCGGCATTTGCTACATTGAGGCTGATAACTCTGCTTCTAACATTGGAAGGATTATTTTTACTTTACGATAAAAGTTGAGTTTAGTTCAAATAAGACTATCATATTTTTGCAATAGGAAATCTCATTCTATTTCTGGTTTAACTTTTCATTCATTTTGCTGCAATGGGCAATTTTTGCTTCTTGGTCAAGGTCCACCCATAATGTTCTATACGCGTCGCAAAACATTTTTAAGTCATTTTCTACAACTCCTTTTCGATAAAAGACCGTAAAAAACATATACCGATGATGGCTAACATGAACACAATAGTGACATGATTACTTGTTAGTCCTTACATAAACGCATGCTTCTAACAAAAGGTATCTTAGAATATCTATCTGAACTATTAGTGGGAGACGAGCTACCGATTTTTTATTCAGCCCACGAAAATTCTGAAAAACACTTTTGTATTTTCGTCGTATGCATTCCATTGTTTACAGGGAACTTATTCATCACAGCGGAAGGAAGAGTTAAGAACTTAGGATTCACATTTCCCAATGGACTTCGTGGATCCATGACAAATGAGGCAAAGTTACAGACATCTCTCCAGCACACCGTGTCTTATTAAATTCAGTTAGCTGAGCATTAAAAAGCAGGATCCTCATTTACAAACAGATAATACGATTGACGTTACTGTATTACCGAACTGCATACTACCAAACGTAAAAGTAACAGTAAAAGTAAAAGAAAAGAAGTAAAAGTAATCCATATATTGTCTTGATGATCCGCAGATCCCCACCCGAGGTGGTTATCGAGGTGGTAAATTTAAAGGGTTACCTATAGTGTTCTTTCCGGCAGGATCCTCGTAGGATTCCAGACTCCAAGTAGTATTGATGTTGAAAGCTAATCCGTCCATTACCAGATAAATATGGAAAGAATATGTTTATAATATGCGATAACTTCATCAATCATATAAATCAAGAAATTCCCATATGTTGACATTGTCCCAAATGAAATCTAATTAATCAGCATCTTCCTGAGAAATACTTTATCTCAATTTTATTTGCACCCTAAGAGCCCATTAGTCGATCCAGAAATCAATTTTCCCTGTGCCTTTTTCGCCGTTTCTTTTCGCTTATTTATTTCACTTCGAAGCAACGTCTTCCGCACATTCCGAACCTCGAATTAATTGCAAGTCGACCCTACCGTGAAGATATTAACGCGAAATCCGATTGAACGTGCCACAAATTTAAGGAATCGGATAAGGAATTTCAAGAGTTTCCCAACCGGATACAACCTGTCAACTGACACATCTATTACAAGCCCGGCGCACTGGCTTTGCCTGCTCTAATAAATTAGGCAAAAACCTTTATCGCAAAAATAAATTTCATCCCAACTTAGTATCCGAGCACATTCGGATCTAATGTCTATAATCTCGCTTCACTTTGTGATAAATAACACGTTCGATTATCGAGCTCAGGGAAAAAATCGTTTCCACCTGCTACCCATAAATTAACTTGTTGCCTAGCGTTTATGCTGTGTGTGTTTCCCATGATGTATTTCGCATGCATACATACGTACATGCATATAACGCATGATTATATAACTGGGTCTTCAGATGGGGCAAAAGATATGAACGTCCCAAATTGAAACGAGGGATTTTCGACGGTAGAAGAAGTTTGGCAACAAAATCGATGAAAAGATATCAGGATGAATTCCAGGATGATGGAGTTGGAGCTGAAGTCGAAGTCCTGGCTTGTCATTGTCATTGCATGTTGGCGATTACATTTGCCGTCGATTTGAAAAGTATCTAAAAGAATAAACAGCGCCCACTTATCTTTTCCTGACAGCGTATACTGCTTAATTGTTAATCCTTTTTGCAGATGCATGAACTCATGGGATTAGTAGGAAAGAATCTTATCAGCTTTGATAATGTAAGTAGATTATTATTTATCTTCATTACAACGCAAACATTTCAATGCATTCATCGAATTTCATGAAAATGTAAATATTTGGATAAGCATTTTAACGTTAACCGATAAATGTTTTTCGTTTAAAGTCTGCAATTATCAAATTTATTTAACCAGCGAGAAATACAATCTTTTTTAATTGTATTGAAAGCAGTTTTTGCACAATAAATTCTTTTTCCGCGACTCATAACCAAATTTACCAAATGCACAACGTAAAAATAAATAGCAAAAACACTCCCGGAAGATTCCTCGCAGAAAGAGATAGAAAATGCTTTTCAGATAGTCAAAGCTATTAGAGGTGAATTTTTGGTTAGTGCAATAATGAGAGAAAAGCTAATATTCAAATGAAATTCTGTGGTAGCCCCAGTAGTGGGTGTCCACATACAGGGCTCAGGTTTTGGGCTGTCTCAATTTGATGTACTAATTGTTATATAGGATTCCAGAGACCCTATGACCGCTTCAGATCTAGAACAGGGCATTGCGACATCTTTGTGGAGTGTCATTGCCAAAGAGATATTTCTAACCAATAATTGCGTTCGTTTAATTTGAAATACGTATTGTCGAGGTGACATTAAGTTGTAACTGTCTATTCTAGATTCTTCTTTGATATTACTCGTCTATAGCTACATAGAATTTTGTTGAATTATATCATTAAATTAAATTATTATTGAAAGTAGAGACGCGTATATTTAATAAGTCCTAGTCCTTTCTTAACACTTTGTGATTGTCCTCACGGATCCAGTGGACAATATTTAAAACTGTGTCGCTGAGGAGGATTGAGAAATGATCAGCGCAATAGGTTATCCTTGTAGGATTTCTAATCGACATTCCTTAAATCATCACTTTAGAGAGGCGTTAGAAGTGTTTCCTTGTGTTCATATACGTCCCGGCATTTTTCGTAGTTTCTGTGCAGGGTAGTCTTGTTTCGAGTATTACTGACGTGTGAACAACAATGCAAGACAAGTCAACAAAGCTAAAAGTCAACAGCGGGCATATAAGCCCATTTTTTAGCGCTATTGGCAAACAGTGCTCACGAAAGGTTAATGAGAAGAAAACTCCATTTTCGACTTGGTTCACAACATGTAGAATCATGGAATTATTTGGCAGGATTGGTTGGATAGTGTAATACGTCTGTTTCGTTAGCTGATGATCGTGTTCACGCCTCTTCCCAGGTCCGTGGTCGCAGTGCAATCGTCGTAGTTTGTGACACTTCCTTCATTTTTCGGCAATTTTAGTTGACCACGAATATACTGGGGTTCGCTGCTTCAGCGTTTTCGGAGAGACATGCAACACCTGCGGGCGAACGTCATGATTCTCAAAGTTGAGTTCACCACATATTTTGCCGCAGGTTCTCTGCTCCTCAGCCGTGATCGTGTCATCAGCACGTCAACAAACTTCTCAGTATCCGGGAATTATCTCTCAGTATTCGGGAAGCACCGTCATCCAACTCCCATGCTATGTACTGGTGATCACTGGCTGATTAATACTCTACCACTCTCCAATTTTGAACCCTTTGTGCTTCGGAGTGCCTTGAAGCGAAGCATCAGATATGGTTTCAATGCAACCCCATTGACGGAAAGTGGGGGTGTCGCCTGTGTTCAATACCACGAACCTCGTTCTGGCTATCATGTCCAGGATCCGTTTGCCCCGAGCATCTGATAGAGGCATGATCCATTGGATTGAAGTCATCTCCGACGAACACGTGACCCTCTGTACTCGAAGCAGCGTTCTCTAAAGTATTGAGCCTAAGTTAAAATGATTCGTTCATGAATGATGACGATTGATGATGAAAGATTCTTTAGGTGTGAGATATACACTAAAAAGTGTAGTTCCCGATCTCATCGCCTCTAGTGCCTCTAGTTCAGCACTTGGAAGTGAGCACTGTTTCGAACCTAGATGGTGGCTGTACCAGATTTATCAGAATATCACGTTGGTGCGCTTCTGGTGGGATGTTGATGTGATGCATCAACTAGTCGGCTTCCCTGTCTTTCGCAACTATTGGAACAGCTCTTGGACGACTATACTTGAATGCAGATTAATTTGAAGGATGCAAATTGTTGTAGAAGCACTTTGGCCGTAGTCAGGGCTTCTTGACAGATACGAAACTTCCGTGTACCTGGGATGTGTTTCAAACCGCCTGGTCTCGGGTCATATTCCTGGCAAAGGACACTGGCACCTGGCAGTGTGCCTCTTTGTTATGTCAACTATGATCACGCATTCACCTCTATAGTTTGGTTTGGTCAACATCACTTCCGTCTCGGTAAGTGCAAGGAACTAGCGTTTCGAGGCGTCATTTAAGGCACATCCGAAATGAGTGTCGCCATATGCTCGAGTGAGGCTGCATTTGCTTTTTCTCCGCGGGCTCCTTTGCCAGTGTCACGGCACGCGTCTTAATTGCTTGGATTTCGTCCGAACTCAACCAGTAGTTCACCTGACCGAGTTGGTTGTACAGTTTTAATGTCTTCTGGTTCGACCGCTCTCTTGATTTCTCGCAAGACCAAAGCATATGATCTATCGTTGGTGGGTTTAACCAGCAGTGCTTGTCCAATAAGTTTGCGACGCTTCTTATTCTTTATTTCTTGGGTACGATGATTCTTTGCACATCGGTCACCGTAGAGGTTCAGCGATTTTAAATTTTTTGTCTGCTTTCTTGGCAGCTTTAGTCAGTGTCATCTGAAATCCCTCTTTAATTGAAATTTGTTCGTTCAACACTCGGTTCTCGTCTTTTCTTCGTTAACTGCGCTGCCAAAGGAATTAGCCAATTACTCTTCCTCTGCCTTAAGACATTCGCGTCTATAGCAACTTATTGGCGTTAGAAGGTGTTCTAACTCCAGAACTGCGTCTTTCACCACCTTGCTAATGTTCGTTTGTGAATTACGTGTGGCAATGATGCGTTTCACAATCTTTTCAGCTTTACAATAGAGTCGGTTTTCCTCTGCATGACACAGGACAATCGAAATGCTCGGTTTCCTTCCTGCAGGGATTTTTTTATTTTTGTTTATTGATTCAGCCACTTCGGTTATGTCGACAGCAATACTAGGTTCCCAGGTTAAGCGCTTCGCTCCCAGATCGCAAGTGTCTCTGCTGATGGCTCCAGCGTGCGCATGAATTTCCTCCTGCGGCCGGATGCGATAAGAACCTCTGGGTGAACCGGATTTTCTAGTTTTCGCCCTACCATTTTCGAAAATTTCTGCTCAGTCGTCACGATTTCGTTGCTCATTTTTGGTTGGATATCGTGGCTCATGAGTAGAGTTGGTATGCTTTTTCGCAACATGCGATTTTTTCACAGTGATACGAAAAGAGCAATCGCAGGTTGCGATAGAATTTGAAAAATCACTGCTACAAAAATGAGCAGACTCATCAATAGCAGCTGCCACCAGCGACCGAAAACACAGCGCTAGAAGACGATTAGAATATCGCAGTCAAACACTGCTCATTTGTGATCTCTGCTCATGTCGACCGCAGTATTTTCGTAAGCAACGTGTAGCAGTCGTATGTTGCTCATAAGAATAGCTTTTTGCGTGATTTTGCCATTTGAATGAAAATGAGCAATCTCGGCCGAGACTGCTATTTGATTTCAAAATGTGTATGACGAATTGGTCACTGCTCGGAATGAAAATGTTTGATATTGATGTCCGCTCGGCGGTTTGGTTGCTACAAATGTATATGCCTAGCGCTGCGACACGTCGTGCATGATTTTTTGTTCGCATAGTGCATATGAGAGGATCTAGGATAAAAATACCGAACATGGAAATCTTTTGTTTGTCTGAATTAGCAGCTTAAAGTCATTGCATTTTAAGTGGTGCATGATTGCGGATTGGTTAAAGTGTTTGAGTGTGTGCTTGATCAGTTTTAAGCATATTAAATAAAATTACGAAGTAAGTAGTAGTTTTTAGCTTTACCTATTTACATAAAGTGATTTGGCTGAAGTTACTTAAAATTTTTTCCTTAGTTTTACTTCGTTATTAATTTTTTAACTAAATATGTACTGTTCACTGGGCTTCTTTTCCACAGAAAATGTTTTATTTTAAAATAATAATGGGCCAGAATATTTTTGAATGTTTCTTCACAAGAAGCATGAATTTGGAATAGAAGATATTGAGAGCTTAGTTCTGTTTTTTAATCTAATCTTTTACCGAATCAAAACCAATCATTCTGTAAAAAGTCATAGACAACTTTACTGGATCCGCAGCCAAGAACAAGTGCGGGTCAAAATGTACAGGAAAATCGAGAACCCAGATCCATTAAGCGATCGTCATTGGTATTAGGGACAATTAACGATTTTGTTCCTCGAAAATTAACGATGACCGCAAAGCAAAAAATTGACGAAGACTTGATGCTTCTTTTTACAGTCGATTTTCAACCTTTCAGCATTTTGGAAGACTATGGATTCCGCTGACTAGTAAAATCTTTAAATAGTTCCTACGTTTTACCAAATCGGCGCCACATTTCGGACACTATGCTTCCTGCGGCTTACGAAAAAGTGTTGCATGAAGTTAAACTTCTTATGGGCTCAGTTATAAAATGTAGTCCAACAACAGACTGTTCGATTTCTGTAAATAATGAAAGCTTTATAAGACTGATCATTCATTATGTAGACGAAAATTTCGTTTTTAAATCAGCCTTACTAAGTTGTGTGTGCTATAACGATAGACACACCGCTCTTAATTTAGCAAACAAAATTAAATCCGTGACAGATGAATGGGGTCTCTCCGCAAAAATTTCTTTTGCAGTATCTGACAATGCTGCAAATATTAAATCAGCGCTAAAAAAATATATAGGTTGGAAGCATTTTGGATGCTTGGCACACAGCATTATTTTAATCACTCAAGATGGTCTCAAGCCTTTGGCATTAATACTTGACAAAGTCCGTAAAGTTGTTGTGCATTTTAAAAGAAGCACAGCTTCGAACAGAAATGCTTGCAGTACCAATAAAATGCAGGAAATGAACCCAAAAAATTAGTTCTGGATGTTTCAACTCGATGGAATTCCACATTCTATATGTTGGAAAGGATGAATGAACTACAAGAAGCAGTCAAAGCTACAATAGCTCTCATCGACAAAAACCTTCCGATTTTGTCTGTTGAAAATTACTAGCGGAGAAAATTATTTAACGGCATCACTCGTGATTGTACTTATCTCTGGTTTAAAAAATATGGTTGATCAGCTTTTGAAAATGAACTTTCATCCTAGTGTTGTGTCAATGATTTCTTCGTTGAAATCTGGGATTGATTCTAAATTTGATGATCTTGAATCAAATGACACATTTTATATAGCGACATTTTTAGATCCAAGATTTAAGAACATTGCCTTCAAAGGAGAATTAACCACCGATCAGACGAAAAACAGCATTATCGAAAGAATCACAGCAAGAATTGCAAGTAGCAGTGGAAATTCACATTCGACTGAAAACCCGCACACTATAACTGACAATGATGTTTCAAATGATGAAATGTCAGTCTGGAGTGCTTATAATAAAGCAGTTTTGAAAGTTATACCAGTCGGAACAGCTTCCTCCAGAGCGCGTGTTGATGTGGAAAGATACTTAGAAGAGACTATCATTCCGAAAAATGAAAATCCTTTGAAATGGTGGCAAGACAACAAACATAACTATCCCTATCTTAGTCAGCTAGCTAGGGAAAATCTATGCACAATAGCTACTTCGGTACCTTGTGAGCGCCTTTTTTCTAAAGCTGGGTATCTGCTCAATAATCGCAGAACGAGACTGCAGTCACATAAAGTGGAGAAAATTTTATTTTTAAATCAAAATTTGCGACTAATAAAAGAGAATGCTAACTAGCATCTCTTGTTCTACAGATTTTAAGTAATCGTTTTAGCTTTAAGTGGACTCTAAATTGGATTTTTTGATTGAATTTTTCTTTAATTTATATCACAATGTGTGAATGTATTTATATTGTTTACATTTAGGTTAAGGAATGCATTTGCTAAAACTAGAATTAAGGTATAATCTTATTCTTTTTGTATATATATTTAAGTACTTCTATGTACGTTAATAAAACTGAGTTTCTTCATACAATCAGCAAAAGAGTATTTTTCATATACTTAGCATCGAAATTGATTTTACTTCAACACACGCAAAATATCACTGTGATTAAAGAGTAGCTCTTTTTCACAGATAATTCAAATGAGCAATCGCAGCAAATCACTGTGATGCAAAAATAGCAGTTTTTGCCATCTCTACTCATGAGTTCCCTCTTGGAACTGCTATCGCCGCTCGTTAGTTATGTCGCATTAATGGTTCCATGGTTGTCTTTGCTGAGGAGGAAGGCCAGGCGAGATGATTCGTAAGGAAAAAAAAATCTCAATTTGGAGATTTGCATCAATTTTGCGTCAACAAAAATGGATTTGAAGAAGAAAAGAAGAACGCATACTATTAGTGCTAAAGCTATCCAAAGCATCGATAAGTTTATGGTTTCCATCTTTTGGTCCTGTGAAGGATTACTCCTCATCGATTTCACAGAAGTCTTCTTTTCGAAACGTAGTAGGCTGAGATCTAGCCTAGTATAGCGGCTTATTACTGCAGTGAAGCCAGAGAACATAGGGAAAACTAATCCATGAGTGAGACTACCTTACTTTCAAGTTACAGTCCACACAGCCGCGCTATCGATGTCTACCAATCAAGAATTCAGCTTCACCGAGATAAGTCACTACTTCCCCAGATTGCCCTAATGTCACCCACTCGGTTAACTTTTCATCTTCCAAGTTTTTCTCGGCTTTTCCAGAACAGAGATGTAAGAATGATAATGAAATTACAAATTTTGATAGTTGATAAATTGATAAATTCAGTGATGTTTACCGACATAACAAGGAACTTATAAATCATAAATCCTTATTTCTTCTTTAATACACTTGTAGGTTACTGCGTGTTCTAAGAAAAACAAATAAAAAATATTATAAAAAATAAAGTAATAATATTAAAAAAGGTTAAACGAAAAAACACATTATTTTTGGAACATTTTATTGAACACCTAAATAAATTCATATTTTAAAATATTATAAAAAATTATGAAAACAACGACAGGAGAATTTTCAATGTTATCAATGCCAATATATTGACGGTGGTCCCAACTCCAGCTCCATTCCTTTTGTCCATGACATTACCGTATATGGCAAAGGTCAAAAGATTCGACCGTGGTTTCGTCAACGTGAACTTGACATGAGAGTGATCAACCCTTGGGGGAAAGAAAGTATTAATTTGAATTGATATGTTATTATCTTAAATAATGTTTTGTATTCTAGAGACTTTATAAAAGTTAATATTAATGCGATGAAATCCACGACGATTGATGAATGAAATTTCGATTTTTTTCGATTCTCTACTAAAACAAATCATGCGTGCTTGTACTAATACAAATGGGGTGCCAGCTGTTGAAGTTTGTGTGATTGAGGATCTGTGGTGGGAGCACCTATAGATGTAATGCAGGCGGAATGTTGGTCGGCAGGAGCATTCCTGGAAGATTTTATCCTTTGGGGAGTGCCGTCTCACGTACCCGAGGTAATAGATGACTACGTAGAATATGACCCTAAACCACACAGGGACTACGATTCGATTGATTAAATGAAATTGAATTTTTTGGCTGGCGGACTTGATGACACTCGACTGTCAACGGCTCCAATGCAACGATCAAATCGTAAAACAGGTCTCGGAGTACGTTCGAAGTTTGCACCATAGAGTTGGTGGTGGAGGTTCGGTTGAGTTGAACTCCCAATTAGGGCCGGTATGGCCCTATAGCACTGGTGCCGACCCACACATGGCCTCCCTGCTTAGCTAAGGCAATCATGAGAATGTTAAGGCCACTACACAAACGAGTGGAAGTAGCAGCACCGCGAGGGGACACATAAGCAATGATATCAAACTAATTATGTGCAAAAGAAAAGGTAACGACGGAGTAGAAATTTTCGAAAATGGAAGGACGAAACTAGAAATACTGGTACAACCACACATTTTTTTACACCAGGAAAATCGATAAACCTCCACAGGAATTGAAATGCAAGGAACCATCGCACGTAACCCAAGAAATAGAGAATAAGCAGCGTCTAACTAGAAAGAAAAGTAAATAGAAAACTATTTAGCAGGTACTGGTGGTTAAACACACTGACACTAGATCCTATGCGTGAGTCATGCAAGAAACCAAGGGAGCGATAAAGCAAGAATACATATAAAATAACAAAGCTATACAGCGAAATCGGTCAGGTGACCTCCTGGTCGAGTTCGGACCAGGTGCAAACAATAAAGACACGTTCCGTGACGCAGTCGAAAGAGCCCTCGGAGGAAACTCGAGCCTATGGAAATACTCCAAATAAGGAACATTGACTGCGTTATAGATATGCCCGAAACGGAAGACAACTTGTACGAAGCGAAACAGAAGTTAGGTTGATAAAACCAAACAACAGCGGTCAACGCATGGCCATAGCAGACCTCAGAAAGAGGGAAGCCGAATAGCTAGTAAAGAAGGGCAACATTAGAATAGGTTGGTTTATTTGCCCGATACGGCGAAGAGAGGTTGGTAAAATGGTTAGATATAGCACTTTTAGGTTATTATGCAACAGTTCCCACCAAAACTTGGGCTTTACAGCGTATTGCAGTGACCTTTTATCGAAACCAAGGACAGGTTTCGATAATTTTCCCAAATATACCCACCCCAGATAGTTGGGCAGATACTTTGACACCAAAAACACCAATGCAACTATCACCAACACATTGGGGTTCGAACTAGGCTGCAGAATAAGCACTTTAACTATTCCACCGTCTTAAATCTTAGATGTAACGTCAACGATTAATAAGTTTTGAAAATTTTTACTTTATTTCCTTTTATATATTTTTAGTTTGTTTTTCTTTTCTGGCCTGTCCTTTTATTGGTCACTGCTCGGAATGAAAATGTTTGATATTGATGTCCGCTCGGCGGTTTGGTTGCTACAAATGTATATGCCTAGCGCTGCGACACGTCGTGCATGATTTTTTGTTCGCATAGTGCATATGAGAGGATCTAGGATAAAAATACCGAACATGGAAATCTTTTGTTTGTCTGAATTAGCAGCTTAAAGTCATTGCATTTTAAGTGGTGCATGATTGCGGATTGGTTAAAGTGTTTGAGTGTGTGCTTGATCAGTTTTAAGCATATTAAATAAAATTACGAAGTAAGTAGTAGTTTTTAGCTTTACCTATTTACATAAAGTGATTTGGCTGAAGTTACTTAAAATTTTTTCCTTAGTTTTACTTCGTTATTAATTTTTTAACTAAATATGTACTGTTCACTGGGCTTCTTTTCCACAGAAAATGTTTTATTTTAAAATAATAATGGGCCAGAATATTTTTGAATGTTTCTTCACAAGAAGCATGAATTTGGAATAGAAGATATTGAGAGCTTAGTTCTGTTTTTTAATCTAATCTTTTACCGAATCAAAACCAATCATTCTGTAAAAAGTCATAGACAACTTTACTGGATCCGCAGCCAAGAACAAGTGCGGGTCAAAATGTACAGGAAAATCGAGAACCCAGATCCATTAAGCGATCGTCATTGGTATTAGGGACAATTAACGATTTTGTTCCTCGAAAATTAACGATGACCGCAAAGCAAAAAATTGACGAAGACTTGATGCTTCTTTTTACAGTCGATTTTCAACCTTTCAGCATTTTGGAAGACTATGGATTCCGCTGACTAGTAAAATCTTTAAATAGTTCCTACGTTTTACCAAATCGGCGCCACATTTCGGACACTATGCTTCCTGCGGCTTACGAAAAAGTGTTGCATGAAGTTAAACTTCTTATGGGCTCAGTTATAAAATGTAGTCCAACAACAGACTGTTCGATTTCTGTAAATAATGAAAGCTTTATAAGACTGATCATTCATTATGTAGACGAAAATTTCGTTTTTAAATCAGCCTTACTAAGTTGTGTGTGCTATAACGATAGACACACCGCTCTTAATTTAGCAAACAAAATTAAATCCGTGACAGATGAATGGGGTCTCTCCGCAAAAATTTCTTTTGCAGTATCTGACAATGCTGCAAATATTAAATCAGCGCTAAAAAAATATATAGGTTGGAAGCATTTTGGATGCTTGGCACACAGCATTATTTTAATCACTCAAGATGGTCTCAAGCCTTTGGCATTAATACTTGACAAAGTCCGTAAAGTTGTTGTGCATTTTAAAAGAAGCACAGCTTCGAACAGAAATGCTTGCAGTACCAATAAAATGCAGGAAATGAACCCAAAAAATTAGTTCTGGATGTTTCAACTCGATGGAATTCCACATTCTATATGTTGGAAAGGATGAATGAACTACAAGAAGCAGTCAAAGCTACAATAGCTCTCATCGACAAAAACCTTCCGATTTTGTCTGTTGAAAATTACTAGCGGAGAAAATTATTTAACGGCATCACTCGTGATTGTACTTATCTCTGGTTTAAAAAATATGGTTGATCAGCTTTTGAAAATGAACTTTCATCCTAGTGTTGTGTCAATGATTTCTTCGTTGAAATCTGGGATTGATTCTAAATTTGATGATCTTGAATCAAATGACACATTTTATATAGCGACATTTTTAGATCCAAGATTTAAGAACATTGCCTTCAAAGGAGAATTAACCACCGATCAGACGAAAAACAGCATTATCGAAAGAATCACAGCAAGAATTGCAAGTAGCAGTGGAAATTCACATTCGACTGAAAACCCGCACACTATAACTGACAATGATGTTTCAAATGATGAAATGTCAGTCTGGAGTGCTTATAATAAAGCAGTTTTGAAAGTTATACCAGTCGGAACAGCTTCCTCCAGAGCGCGTGTTGATGTGGAAAGATACTTAGAAGAGACTATCATTCCGAAAAATGAAAATCCTTTGAAATGGTGGCAAGACAACAAACATAACTATCCCTATCTTAGTCAGCTAGCTAGGGAAAATCTATGCACAATAGCTACTTCGGTACCTTGTGAGCGCCTTTTTTCTAAAGCTGGGTATCTGCTCAATAATCGCAGAACGAGACTGCAGTCACATAAAGTGGAGAAAATTTTATTTTTAAATCAAAATTTGCGACTAATAAAAGAGAATGCTAACTAGCATCTCTTGTTCTACAGATTTTAAGTAATCGTTTTAGCTTTAAGTGGACTCTAAATTGGATTTTTTGATTGAATTTTTCTTTAATTTATATCACAATGTGTGAATGTATTTATATTGTTTACATTTAGGTTAAGGAATGCATTTGCTAAAACTAGAATTAAGGTATAATCTTATTCTTTTTGTATATATATTTAAGTACTTCTATGTACGTTAATAAAACTGAGTTTCTTCATACAATCAGCAAAAGAGTATTTTTCATATACTTAGCATCGAAATTGATTTTACTTCAACACACGCAAAATATCACTGTGATTAAAGAGTAGCTCTTTTTCACAGATAATTCAAATGAGCAATCGCAGCAAATCACTGTGATGCAAAAATAGCAGTTTTTGCCATCTCTACTCATGAGTTCCCTCTTGGAACTGCTATCGCCGCTCGTTAGTTATGTCGCATTAATGGTTCCATGGTTGTCTTTGCTGAGGAGGAAGGCCAGGCGAGATGATTCGTAAGGAAAAAAAAATCTCAATTTGGAGATTTGCATCAATTTTGCGTCAACAAAAATGGATTTGAAGAAGAAAAGAAG
The DNA here is from genome assembly GCA_954870665.1 of Stratiomys singularior. Taxonomy (NCBI): domain Eukaryota; kingdom Metazoa; phylum Arthropoda; class Insecta; order Diptera; family Stratiomyidae; genus Stratiomys; species Stratiomys singularior. Next base: position 65,630,272 of record OX940881.1, read on the forward strand.
AACGCATACTATTAGTGCTAAAGCTATCCAAAGCATCGATAAGTTTATGGTTTCCATCTTTTGGTCCTGTGAAGGATTACTCCTCATCGATTTCACAGAAGTCTTCTTTTCGAAACGTAGTAGGCTGAGATCTAGCCTAGTATAGCGGCTTATTACTGCAGTGAAGCCAGAGAACATAGGGAAAACTAATCCATGAGTGAGACTACCTTACTTTCAAGTTACAGTCCACACAGCCGCGCTATCGATGTCTACCAATCAAGAATTCAGCTTCACCGAGATAAGTCACTACTTCCCCAGATTGCCCTAATGTCACCCACTCGGTTAACTTTTCATCTTCCAAGTTTTTCTCGGCTTTTCCAGAACAGAGATGTAAGAATGATAATGAAATTACAAATTTTGATAGTTGATAAATTGATAAATTCAGTGATGTTTACCGACATAACAAGGAACTTATAAATCATAAATCCTTATTTCTTCTTTAATACACTTGTAGGTTACTGCGTGTTCTAAGAAAAACAAATAAAAAATATTATAAAAAATAAAGTAATAATATTAAAAAAGGTTAAACGAAAAAACACATTATTTTTGGAACATTTTATTGAACACCTAAATAAATTCATATTTTAAAATATTATAAAAAATTATGAAAACAACGACAGGAGAATTTTCAATGTTATCAATGCCAATATATTGACGGTGGTCCCAACTCCAGCTCCATTCCTTTTGTCCATGACATTACCGTATATGGCAAAGGTCAAAAGATTCGACCGTGGTTTCGTCAACGTGAACTTGACATGAGAGTGATCAACCCTTGGGGGAAAGAAAGTATTAATTTGAATTGATATGTTATTATCTTAAATAATGTTTTGTATTCTAGAGACTTTATAAAAGTTAATATTAATGCGATGAAATCCACGACGATTGATGAATGAAATTTCGATTTTTTTCGATTCTCTACTAAAACAAATCATGCGTGCTTGTACTAATACAAATGGGGTGCCAGCTGTTGAAGTTTGTGTGATTGAGGATCTGTGGTGGGAGCACCTATAGATGTAATGCAGGCGGAATGTTGGTCGGCAGGAGCATTCCTGGAAGATTTTATCCTTTTGGGGAGTGCCGTCTCACGTACCCGAGGTAATAGATGACTACGTAGAATATGACCCTAAACCACACAGGGACTACGATTCGATTGATTAAATGAAATTGAATTTTTTGGCTGGCGGACTTGATGACACTCGACTGTCAACGGCTCCAATGCAACGATCAAATCGTAAAACAGGTCTCGGAGTACGTTCGAAGTTTGCACCATAGAGTTGGTGGTGGAGGTTCGGTTGAGTTGAACTCCCAATTAGGGCCGGTATGGCCCTATAGCACTGGTGCCGACCCACACATGGCCTCCCTGCTTAGCTAAGGCAATCATGAGAATGTTAAGGCCACTACACAAACGAGTGGAAGTAGCAGCACCGCGAGGGGACACATAAGCAATGATATCAAACTAATTATGTGCAAAAGAAAAGGTAACGACGGAGTAGAAATTTTCGAAAATGGAAGGACGAAACTAGAAATACTGGTACAACCACACATTTTTTTACACCAGGAAAATCGATAAACCTCCACAGGAATTGAAATGCAAGGAACCATCGCACGTAACCCAAGAAATAGAGAATAAGCAGCGTCTAACTAGAAAGAAAAGTAAATAGAAAACTATTTAGCAGGTACTGGTGGTTAAACACACTGACACTAGATCCTATGCGTGAGTCATGCAAGAAACCAAGGGAGCGATAAAGCAAGAATACATATAAAATAACAAAGCTATACAGCGAAATCGGTCAGGTGACCTCCTGGTCGAGTTCGGACCAGGTGCAAACAATAAAGACACGTTCCGTGACGCAGTCGAAAGAGCCCTCGGAGGAAACTCGAGCCTATGGAAATACTCCAAATAAGGAACATTGACTGCGTTATAGATATGCCCGAAACGGAAGACAACTTGTACGAAGCGAAACAGAAGTTAGGTTGATAAAACCAAACAACAGCGGTCAACGCATGGCCATAGCAGACCTCAGAAAGAGGGAAGCCGAATAGCTAGTAAAGAAGGGCAACATTAGAATAGGTTGGTTTATTTGCCCGATACGGCGAAGAGAGGTTGGTAAAATGGTTAGATATAGCACTTTTAGGTTATTATGCAACAGTTCCCACCAAAACTTGGGCTTTACAGCGTATTGCAGTGACCTTTTATCGAAACCAAGGACAGGTTTCGATAATTTTCCCAAATATACCCACCCCAGATAGTTGGGCAGATACTTTGACACCAAAAACACCAATGCAACTATCACCAACACATTGGGGTTCGAACTAGGCTGCAGAATAAGCACTTTAACTATTCCACCGTCTTAAATCTTAGATGTAACGTCAACGATTAATAAGTTTTGAAAATTTTTACTTTATTTCCTTTTATATATTTTTAGTTTGTTTTTCTTTTCTGGCCTGTCCTTTTATTTTCTTAAAGTCTTGAAAATCTTTTAAAAGTTATATCGAATTGCTAAAGTTCGAGCAGATCTTGGGCAATTGTGCCTTGATGCAGAATAATTTGAAGGATACGAATTGCGGAAACGTTTTGACTTTGATTAGAGCTTCTTGGAAGACCCGACACTGCCCTGTACTTGCGATTTGTTTCAAACCGGCTGCTCTCGTGTCATACTCCTGGCAAAGGACACCTTGTGCCTTTTCTGTGCACCGCTTCCTTTAATGCCCTATCTTACCGCAATTGTAGTACCAGTAGCTTCTATTGGTTCCATTACATGCCTATGCGATATGCCTGTAACCAAGGCACTCTTCACCGTTTCCGACAAATAATTATCATTTTGCCATTCGTCACTTGCCCTAGATTGACTTCCCTCTCTGTGAGGTCAACTATGGTCATACACTATAGCTTTGGTGATATGAATTCTGTAGAAAATTATTTAAGGTATTTATGAAAACGAAAATCAGACAACGCACAATCACAATGAGGAATTCCATAGTAGAGGACACAAAAGAAATTGGATTTGATAACACAAAAGGATATGTAAGACTCCTATTCTAGGGACACCAGATAGAATAAAAGAGTTTAAATTTACTAAAGGACTGCGTACCATATATGAAAATGTGGTTTTCTAGCTAATTTGATCATCCTGTTTTATAATGCCAACCTTTCTTGGGGTGAAAGCATAACGTTGATTCCTTTGGCGTTAAGTATAAGTTAAAGGCTGTCTTGCCTGGACATCGCAACCAAATCACTAAAACAAAACTAGGATTGGGATTTTGTTACAAGACATAGACGTGAATTGAAAAAATCAAAAGGTTAATTTATAAATGCCAATGGGTGCAAGATTTCGGTAATGCCCAGAAGAAGTTAGACTAGATAGGATAAAGGACATGCTGTACTTGCATGAACGTGGGTGGTGTCAATGCATTGATCCAAAAAAATTGCTTCCCATGCGGGTCATTCTGGTTTTTTTTAATAATTTTGTAGAACCAGGAAAATAATCTGTCTAGCCGAAGGTAAGTTCTGTGGTACTTAATTCGTACTTAAAGAAGGGACTCCGTCAAAAGTCACTAAACAGTAAACAGGTTTTCGAGATCTTCATAATTAGTTATTTGGCTGTCTTTGTGGTATGGTAAGGTCAAAAAATATATCTCGCCTAATAGTCATTCCGAGCCGATTCCGTCCTCTCAGCTTCAATACCAGTTTTTGATAGTTTGCTAGTCCCATTATTTGTTGCCCTGTCTCCAGGACCCTACCTAAGTTACACTTTCCTTTGATTAGTTGTAACCAAATGATTTGCCAGCCTTTTAAGCTATGTACGGTGCAATTTTTAATATAATGTTGTTGGTATGATAATGTTATTGGCATACGCAACCTTCCTGAGAGATACCACAATCAGATGCGAAAATCTCTACAACTAAATGGATACGGAATGGAATGACTGCAGGATAGGCGGAGCAGTCCAGCTTCAATCTTACCAAATAAAAGCAAAACATCTTCACCTTCAACGAAAAACAAAAATGGCATAACATTCTTGGCAATAAAACAGGCTAGAATCTTTTGGGTCAACAAGCCTAACGAATAGGAATTCAAATGGATGATATACGCGAATCTTACGACGAGAAAGAGGAAGTTAAACAAAACTGCCTTCTAGATTATCTGGGTCTGGCTTAGATACATACGCCTCAAATGGCTGAGACGTACCAACGTAACGGAACGTTGACACTCGCCGACGTAGCTGAGGGTTTTCGCAGAGTGGATTAAACTTAAGGATATTCAGAATCTTGCTTACATTAATTTGTTTACTTACATGTTGTGTTTGTGAAACTCAAATTCGTCCGTGTTCAGGGGCATATACGTAAAGTCTAAACTGTTAGGCATCAGTAGCATTTTGTAAGGACTTTTAAAGCCGCCATCGATTTCTATCTTTTCAAACACGAATGTGTTTTCAACTTTGACATTATTTTTATACACCATTCCGCACGAAGTTAGACTATCATTTAAGCAAGACATGATTCCGCAGATTTTAAGATTTCCTTCGACTCCATCTACTCCATATGTTCGGGTTCCGTTATAAACTGCCATACGATAAATATATTGGCTTGAGGTGTTGGATGCATTGTTGTATTGCATCCAAACATTAAATTTACAACAAAGACCATCATGACATAACGTTTTATTAACTTCCCTCTCCGCTGGATTTATTATGCTCGTGTTGTATACATCGACAAAGTCCCTTTTGAAGAAAAGATCCTGTGATCCAACATCATTGGCACCTGGCCTTACAAATGTTGTATTTGATCCTTTTTTAGGAACAACAGCCACATAAAGTTGTTGTATTTCATCCGATCGCATTGCGGCAACTATACGTCCTTTTGTTCCAGCATAAATACCTGTTCCTGTGCTGCCAACTGACGCTCTGTTAGCTCCTGATGCAAGTAGATTAACATTATTTGCATATGCCCATGCAGATTGTATTTGAACAGCTGTAAATAAATGGAAAAAGTTTTTCAGTAGGATATAAGCAAATTATTTTCAAATTGAATGCTCTAAGTAATGAATCTGATGAACTCAAATTATGAATAAGCGCAGCAAGCATCAACGCATATTTTCAGATTTTACCTCCGTTTAAGAAGAAGTTTCAAGTAATTACAATGTACCTGCCAATTCCAAAGTATCTCCATCATTACGTGAAAATCCGTATCCAACATTTTTCAAGAAGAAATGTGTCCCACTATATACCCCACAAAAAATGAAGGAGCCACACTCCCCCGTATTTGTAGAAGGACCTTAGCTATGACAATCAAAACACTCATGGGAAAGATTACTTCCACATGGAAAACTTTTTCGACTTGACGTGGAAAAGTTGTTAATTATAGTTGACGATGCAGTCATCTATGAAAAGCAGTAGATAAATTCAGTGTTTCGTCTCTAGAAGGCTGTTCCATTACGCCCAAAACTGTAGGATGTACAAATTCATGTACTCTGCAATAGTCTCATTGTCATTGTTTGCCATTATTTTCACGTGTCAATATAAGAAAAAATATTTTAAACATGTTACTCCAAGTTTATTTGTTGTAGTATTTTTGTACTTATTGCAGTATTGAAATTATATTTCCGTTTTACTGCAGATATGTTTCTCACACATGATCTCTCCCATGTTTCGATTGTAGTACAAACGTAGCAAAGAAAGGCTTGTGCTTGGAAAACGTAGCAGAAAGCAATCCTGAGGTCATGAGCCTTGAACAAGCAATAAATCACATCAGAGGTAACCTTTGCAGTAAAATCCACAAATAGGAGGACATATGTTTCTGTCCTCAAAGAAATTAAGCAATACCCAAGTTGGGTGATTTCCTAGTGGAATTCGGGGTCAGAATCTATAAACAAGGGCGCATTTACTTACGGAGACAAGGATTGCTGGGCAAGAAAACAGTAGTTTCAACCCTCAAACGAATTGCTTTACTGGAGTTAAGGGGCATTGAATGTACTGAGGTTGAAGAGTTGATTAGGCAAACTTTACCCCGATGCAGATAACTTCAACTTGTAGATAACTTCAGATAACTTGTAGATAATTTCAACAACTGTAAGTTCAACGGGAAAACCATTCCAATCGTGGGTATCCCCGAAAAGATGCCGCAAAACTCCTGGATGCTGAAAACATCTATATTAGCTGAGTTGTCTGCAGAATTCACCGAAGGGCGATCCATGTTCAAAGATACATTTCCATAAATTTAAGCAGCTTGATCGGATCAGCGTACTTTCAAATGTCATACTGGTGGCTGCAAAACGAAAAAATGCACAAATATTGTATGCAGAGTATTCTGCAAAAGGCAAACTAAAGCACGTAAAATTGGTTCATGTCATAGAGTCAGCTAAGTGCGCGAGGCAAAAGTTAGGGCGCCTTACGAGTCCTCAAAATTGATTTGCACCAGAACATGATCGCAAAAAACTTGCTTGAATAAGTTGCGAAGAAGGAAAGACCCTGATCTACTGCTGATATCTCACCCATACATCAACAGGAAGAACCCAAGTTTCGACTAATCATGCTCCGTCGCCATCTGTGTTGTGGCAAGCGTTCTAGTCCGAGTTCAAATCCACGCCAGGGGGGTTTGGTTCACATTGACCGGTCAATTTCGAATATCATTGATCCTCAAGTTATTTTAAGTGGAACAATTTTTAAGTATTAAGTGGAACAAGCGGTCTCAAACACGGTACGTTGAATCACTTTTGGTGGGAACTACAACGCCAAAGCAGTTGAATAAACTGTGTCCTATTCCAATTCCAAAGAGAAACAAATCTTGGAAATAGTTAGAACTGGACTTGTCATTATGAACGTTGGCAGCACACCAACCTTACATCGGAGTGACTATATGGGAATTATTTCAGTTACCATACCTAGATACCATACCTCAGGATCCTACAATCCTTGTATCTCACCGGTACATTGAATTTAAAAAAGATGAGTGTATTGTCAACGTGCATTGAGCTGGCTTATCCTCAAAGCCAAAATTGACGAGGAGTATTTCGCCGGAGTAATTTATAGGAGTGAAACTATGACAATTGAGTGAGAAACTATGAGCAATTAAAAGAGTTGGCGCGCAGAATATGGTTAGCTCCAATAAGAGTTTTATCACGTATTTCTGGGAAAAATTGAAGGAGGTTGTCTGGGCATGGAAGATTCGATTAAGTTCCAGCTCATCTGTGCAGCTCTTTTGCACAGAGGCTATGCTGTCCCAAAAAAGCAGAAGTCCAAGGGACTGGACTGCAATCCAGCAGAGGATGTGTCGACAATCTGTGCATAGGTGCCCGAGAAGCTCATCAGAGAACACTCGCAAAGGTTATCCGTTCTGCTCGGGCTATATGTGGCTCCACCGTCTTCCCGTCGCACCACGCAGAAAAGTCGGCGCAAACAGCTCCTAGTCCCACGGGAGGTCTTTTCAGCGATACCAGCACCTCGACGGCAGAATCGAGAAGCATCGACTGCCACTGCACGATAGGCAATTGAGGGCGTTTTTTTAGTCGCTCTGGAACGAATCTATTGACAGAAGACTGCATTCTCATTTTTCGCGTGTGTGTTTTTTCCACATCGGAATTCATCGGTAATAAACAAATAGCAAATCAAGTGCGTTTAGTTTATGGCTTTATGGCCGGACGACCCACGATCGCCGCGATTACAGACGTGACGAACGCGATCTAACGGGCAGAAGCCCACAGTCATTACTTGAGAAATATAGTGAAGTGGGGCATATATAGGGACAATCTCAAGCGCCGGAAACTCATTTACGACACACAAGGGGTCAGCGTAAGGTTCCATTCTTTGCCCAGAATTACAGAATGTCTCGTCTGACCAGTTTCGGACTTGCAGTTGACGGAGGAACGCGCTTGATCGGCTATGCTATGACGAAGTGGCATTGGTCGCGGGAGACAATAAACTGGTGAAAGGGCGCATCTCAAACTTGATGTGACACGTCGTTGGGTGAGGCAGTGAATGACCGCTCTGTCTGTCTGTCTGTTGACTAACTTAGAAATAACTGAGATGATCAAAATACCACGAAGTAGACCCCCGAGTTATTCCCGTCCAATAATTGGCACATAGATGAGTTACTTTCATCAAATCCGGGCAGCGGTGGAAAAGGCTACTTTGAAAGTATTGGCTCTCGCTCATCTTATGGCCAACGCTATGGGTTGGTCATGGTCCTATGATTACTTATTTTTCCTTCTTCGAATGTGGAAGATGGTCCTGACAACCTCTGACCACTTGTTTGAAATAATAACTCAAAAATTATTGTTATGTATCCTGATTATTTTCAATCCTTCAATGAGTTGAAAACCTATTTAATTCGTGATCCAATTCTAGCTCATCTAGATTTTTGAAAAAAAATCTTATCACAGATGTCTCAAATTTCGCTAAAGGCGCTGTACTGTCCGAAAATGTAAAACCGATAGGGTTTGCATCATGAACTCTCAACAAATCCGAGATACCATTGAGAAAGAGGTCCTGGCCATGATATGGTCATAAAATAATTTAAGCCTTATTTATACGGCCGCCATTGTATACTCATAACGAATCATAATACCTTGCAATACTTAGATAGTATAACAGGGGATAATACGAAATGACAAAGATGGAGCATTATTAATTAAAGCACAATTAATTTCCCAAATAAAGAATCCTTACTTGCAGTGCAAGATGAATATTCGAATTTATGTATTTCCAACAAAAAATTCACTATTGTAAACGCATCAAAGGACCTTTGTTATTATAATGAAACAGAAATCAAGGAACTTATTGCAAACCTACACGTCAAATCAGGACAAACGGATCCCTTACATGGCAGCCAGGACTGGGCTTGTCGTATTGGACACGTTGATGGGGCTGAGTTTGAACCATTCCTGATGTGACATTCGCTTCATAGTGCCTAGTACAAAGGGTTGGAAATGTCAGAGTGGTGAAGGATTACTCGGTCAGCAGTAACCAGTAAATAGGACTGTAAATCCATGATTGTGCTTTTCGAAGACCATGCGCTTAGTTTTCTGCGCCCCGGTGGAATACCAGGGAAGCGGATACTGGGAAGTTTGTTGAAGTGCTAATGGCACGATCACCGATTCACAGGTGGAAGCCACGCTGGAAAGCGAAGGACCTACGGCAAAATATGTGGTGAACTCAACTATGAATCATAACGTCCGCCTGCAGGCCTTCCATGCCTCTTCGGCATGGCAAGCCACCAGAATACTGGTGTTCACCTGAAATTGCATAAAAACGAAGGAAGTGTCACAAACTACGATCTAAGATCTACAAACTACGAGTCCTAGCGAGCTGGGACCTGGGAAGAGGAATGTTCTCCGATTAGCAGCATATCAGTCAAAAAAATGTCTCAGCAGCAAGACCAGCCGTTGGCAAAACCGGGTGCACGACGCGAACAGAGATCCATGGGGCCTGGGCAAAACAAGTGATGTGAAAGCTCGTTGTCCAAGGTCTCCTCACTCATACCAGGTAGAAAAGATGACGAGATTGTGCGGGCCCTTTTCCATCGTAGCCATCGCTGAGGCCGCCCAACATGAAATCCCAATAGATATTCAGCTCTATTGGGACAGCAGTCAGACAGACAGCAGTCTTCTCTAAAGTAAGAAAGGCTCCAGGACCTTATGGTCCAGGACCTTCCTCTACGGCAGTATGGTTGCAGAGCAGGTCACATTTCCACACGGTGGGTAGTCCTGCTGGTTAGACTGGATGCCCCACATCGTTTAACTGAGCGAGATGTATGGATATTTTGGTTGCGCTGGAAAACCGTTTTCAAGTACCCAGATTCTGAGGGGCTATGTGATGGACCGCGCTTCTCTTTAACTAAAAGGGAAGTAGCCAAAAGAAGCTATTTACATCAGGTGTCACTCTGGGCTCCACCCTCAGCCCGGAACTGTCGAACATCTCCTATGATGAATTGCTGCGGCTTAAACTACCGGATCAATCACGCTTGGTCTACTATGAGGATGATGTCACGGCGCTAGTCGCTGGACGCACAGTTGACCATGCGCAACTCAGATGACTAAAACTGCTAATGCGGTGAGAAAGGAGCTGGAACACTCACGGGTTTACGCCGGAACTGGAAAAAACAGAAGTAGTAATTCTGACAAAGAAAAGAGTCTTCAGAGTCAGGCCTATCAGTGTTGGGGAAGCACTGGATGAATCGAAATAAGCAGTGAAAAAACTGAACGTCCTGATAAACTCGAAGGTGAGTTTTTAAAAATTTTATAAAGGAGGACAATAGATTTCAAGGTTGTAGTAAGTGTAAGGGTAACCTTTGCACGGCGTAACCTTGACGTGACGGCGTAGCATTGAATAAATGGACTAACAGGGGTACACCACAAGGCGGCATAGTACCACCACTTGCCTAGGTACTCACAGTTAACTAAATAGTCGAAGACCTCAACGGGAAGGGTTTCAAAACGATAGCGTACGCTGACGATTACGTTATACTGATAAGTGGAAAGTTCCCGGAAACTATGTCGGAATTGATGCAGACCGCACTTTCACATCTTTTTGAGTGGGCGAAGTTAAACGGACTGCGCATCAATACCGACAAAACGGAGCTTATGCTTTACACAAAGCGCCGTAAACCGGATACATTTTCACCCCCGACCATTGACGGAAAACCTTTCAGTTTAGTAAACAAGGTGAAATACTTAGGAGTAACCTTGGTAAGAGTAACGCTACAGCGGCGCTCTTCACAATGAAAAGACTAGTGGGGAAAACCTGGGGAATAAAATCCAAAATTGCCCACTGGATCTACACAACAGTAATGAGGCCTATAACCACCTACGGGGCACTCGTTTGGTGGCAGGCACTACAAAAGAAAGCATTGCAAAAGAGCTAGAGAAGATCCAGCGAATGGCCTGCCTTGGCATCACAGGTGACATTAGCACTACGCCAACTGCTGCAATGGAGATAATGCTTAATCTCATACCACTCGACAAATTCATCTTCAGAGAGGCATCAGATTAAAATCCACATATGGGTTATCTAACCACACTCAAACGGGGCACGTATACATTTTGAAAAAAATAGAGAGAATGGCCCCGTCAAGTAAAAGAGAGCTGGATAGAATTCAACCAATATTGGACACAATAATTCCATACAAAATTAACTTTTCGACCAGAAAAGCGAGGAAAACGGTGCAGGATTTCACATCTGGAAGTGAGATTATGATCTACACCGATGGTTCCAAAACGGATGACGGAAGCGGCGTCGGAATCTTATTCCCAGATCACCCGCAACTCAACCGAAGTTATAAACCGGAGAGCCACACCACAGTTTTCCAGTCGGAAGTGTTTGCAATAAAAGCGGCTATAGAAGCGGCAACAAACAACCTTAATGGAAGAATACAAATACTCTCGGACAGTAAGTCGGCACTGCAGGCGTTTGCCTCTAACCACGTAGTTTCACAACTGGTGCAGGATTGCAGGCAGGCTCTCAAATCCGCAACAACCCGAGTAAATGTAAAACTGACATGGATCCCTGGACACAGCGGTGTAGAGGGAAACGAAAGAGCGGATGAGCTAGCGAGAGCTGGATCAGCCGACCAAAACGCCACTAGAATGTACACAATTAAAGTGCCACTAGCAACGGTAAAAAGGGAACTAGACGCAATCCTCTGGAAAGAGACAAATACGGCTTGGAATGACAGGAACGACTGCAGGATAAGTCGAGCTCTTTGGCCTCACCCTAATCAAATGAGGACAAAACAACTCCTAGGGAAAAACAGAAATGGCGTTAGAACATTGGTGGCAGTATTAATGGGCCATAATCTTCTAGATCAACACGCCAAACGAATAGGAATCCAAACGGATGACACCCGCGAGCTTGCGGCGAGGAGGAAGAAAATACAGAACACTTCCTTCTAGACTGCACGAGTCTTGCCAACAAACGCCTTACTTGGCTGAGGTGTACTGGCGCAACAGAATTGGAACACTTGGCGACCACAAAGCTGGGGGAACTCCTTGGCTTCTGTAGGACGACAGGATGGACCATCTGTAAACAATAGTACTACACATAGGGAGCTAAGGGCCGAGTTCTGGCCTATACTAAATTCCAGCAAGTGGACCCCAGTTCAATAATAATAATAATAATAATAATAAGTGTAAGGGTACTCACTCAATTAATGACCCACATAGTCCCACCACATCAAGGAGGTGACACCTAATGGACGTTGTGCAATCAGTTCTACTCTATGAGTCAGAACTATGGGGAAACGTTGTCAGTATGACTACTTACGGAAAACGGTTGGAATAGGTGCAGCGACCAGGAGCACTACGAATTTTGTGCCCATATCGAACAGTCTCTGATAGTGATAGCAGTGATAGTGATAACAGTGATAGTCTCTGATAGCAGTGTTGATACCCATCATCCTCCTTGTGATAGGGTGCAAAAACATTTACTTGCGCAACAGCGAAGACAACAGTGAGGAGGTCACTAGGGAAGAGAGATGTCGCACTCTCAGTGAATGACAACAGTCCTAGGAGCAAGATATAAATGAAAGCTGGGCTGTGCGCCCGATCCCTGACTTAAGGCCGTGGCTCATCGGAATTTGGGAGCTCTGGCCAAAAACTATGGTCGGAGAAGTGCTGAAAACGGTTGACAAGTGGCATCGCGTGGCACGATATGCTCGGGCAGTGCTGAAGCTCTTTTCTCGCGCTGTCTTTCCCCTGGAGACGGGATCCCTGTAACCTGAAGTCGCCGCAAAGCGTATGAACACGAGGCCTTTCCCGAAATTATGTGTCAAACAGTTATAGGTCCGATTCTCAGGTTGACAGGGGAGGTCTTTAGATGTTAGTCCTGTAGCAAAGCGCGAATATGAGTCCCATACACAGAGCGTAAACAGCTTTCACCTCCTTTCCACAAAAAAATATGTCCAATCACTAAGGGATTGATAAAACATTTCCCGAGCTAAATGATAAATATAGTAAACGCAGTAAGCCAAATAAAATTGCCACAGATAACGAAAGCGCTTTGAAAAATAGAACCAAGGATTGGTTAGGTAATAACTTTATCAATATTTGTAATTGCTTCCATCTTCATAAAATTGTTTTTTGTGCTAGAAATAAAGAAACCTTCCTTTTAATTTTATGTTTTTTTTCCAAGATGGTTCGGTCTTCATCAGCGAAGACCGAACGATCACGGTCGAAAATCAATTCCGCAAGGTAAATAAAAAAACATGAATAACTTTATCTTTTTGAATCCCCTTAATATAAAACAGGCAATGATGACATAGAGCTGGCTCACAGAAGCTTCAATGACAATCTTCAAACTTATGTTCTTCGGTAAAGGCAAGAAAATAAAGGTTAAATCGAACTTAATTGTTCGATTTCTTCCGCTCAAAAAGAAAAACCTTCTGCCATATTGTTCCGACAATCTGAAATTCCAATTATCCTTAAACGCATAAACAGCAAACAACGGCGAAATAAAGATTACCATAATGGGAACAGAAAACATTTGGAACTTAAAAATTCATAAAAACCCAAAACCCCTCCAAGCTTCAGCCAAGATTTAAGAGAAACACTAAAAAACAACCTCAAGGGCACCGTAAATTAAAAAGATTTATTTAATTACAAAGTGCTTTGACCGATCAATTTTTTTAAATTTGAGGACGAAAGGTGGGAGGGTTATTATTGTGACTTATATTGTGACATTGAGACTTCTACAGGTGGGACGATTTAAATGCTTCATGCATAAGGTATGTTCCTTAATGAACGGAATGATCCTTTCTTACTGTTGTATCACTGTTATATCAAAAAATATCCTTGAATGATATGCGTACTTTTATGATAGATAATCATTTCTAGGATGTATTAAAAGTTTGGGTTTGCGGGAAAACGAATAATAAAATTTGACTTACTATGTTTGGTCTAATACCTCAAATGTATTTTAAATAAATTCCCTTTATTATTTAGAAAAAAGAGCACATTAATACGCTACTATAGTTGATAGTATGCCATAACTGTTGATTTCTTGTGATCACTTTGCGATTCCCCGTTCGGAGCGAAAACCTAACATCGCTTGCCGTCGATGTGCCGAATATTCAGCGAACTACGTTCGCATTTCGCGAATAATTCGTTATGATTCGTCGCACTGGGACACATGCAGTCGCGAGTAGATCAAATCAATCGCGAGTGGATCGTGTCAAAACATGTATTATTTTTTGTTTCCAAATGACGCCATTTAATAATTAATTAATTATAAATGTTATAGAATTGCAAGTGAAAGCATCTTTCTCAATCTTTTTTGTTGTGTGGTAACATGATTTCGAGTGGTGCAGAAGGAAAAAAATGGTAAGTAAATAATTTCGTTGTATTCAAACGAAAAAATTCTAGTTATATCTAAAGCTTGGTGTTTTGAAGTTTTCTTGTTGCTTTTGCGAATTTCGTTGGTCTTTTTTTGTAAGCAATATTCTCTTCCTCGTTTTGATCGTATTTAATCCATAATATTATTAATTAGAGGTTTGAAAGTTAAATAAATAAAAGATTCGCTAAATTATTACTTTTGTACTGCATGTGTCAAAAGTAACGATGACTAATTTTCTTGTTATGGGGAAAAGAACGATAGAAAAAGGTTTCTTTATTTTACAAGGGCCTTACTTGGAAAATATGACTTAATTAAGGATTTTATGACGTATTCAGCTCTAATAAAGGTAAAATATAAACTAATCAGAAAAGGGTCTGCGTACACACCAAACACTAGCTATCAAACTATCTACCAAACATTTCAGCGTATCTTTAAAAAACGCTTTTTTTAGCGTTTTAATTCCAATCTTTTTATAAGAAGTTTTCATAGCTGTGTACAACACATTAAAACATTAAAAACATGTGCATTCTAGTCCTGTATTGAACAGTTAGATGGCGGAAACGAGAAATAGTCCTGAAACGCGACAATAAAAGTCCGGGTATGCTCAAGTCTTACTAAAAATTAAACAATAGTTTTTTTTAACCTTTTTTAATCGATAATAAAGTCCGGGTATGCTCAAGTCTTGCTAAAAATAAAACAATAGTTTTTTTTAACCGGTAATAAGTTGTTTGGTATCCTCTTCTCTTTGTGACTTGTAATAATCGCTCTGGTACCGAATCTACAATTTTTTTCTCCAGTCTAATCTTACCGAGTCCCATTTTTGGAATATGACACCTTTCACGATTCCCTTTGATGTTATTGTATACGATCAAATCCTTTGTTTCAAAATTTGCTATAAGTACTGTATTGGACTTAGGTCAGGAGACTGTGGAGGCGATTGGGAAGCTGATTTGGGACATAATACAACCAAAGCCAAATAAAAATAATAAAACCAAAGCCTTACAATTTCCGTAGTGTGCTTTGGGTCATTATCTTGTTGGAAGTTAAAGATATATTTTAATCCCAAAACGTTCTGCGTTTCTGCTATTGCGTTTTGGAATGGTTAGATAGTCTATTTTGTTCATCGTACTTTCAACAGACTCCATTTTCCTAACTACTCCGCTGGCCATACACCTTCGTAACATTTCCTCGCCACCAACGCTTGGTTCCAGGCTAGGCGCTCCGGTTGACAGGGGAGGTGTTTAGTCGGTAGTCCAGTAGTTTACATTTTGACGGAGGTTATTTATATCCAAAATTGCACCAGTTTTACTCCACACAATCTTCCGACCTTTGATGCGAAAAATACCAAATTTTCTGGGAAAAATCTGGAAAAACTTACAGGTTTCCAAAAGTCTTTTGGCTTATTCAGATGTTCTTTAACAAATATCAACCCCTTGAGTCTGTTCATCTTTGTAATATGTCATATATCACAGAGGTGAACAGAATCATGACTTAACAGACTTTTTTCGGGTCACACGTCCATAATAACCATACTTTTTTTCAAATTTTACACTCAGGATGACCGAAAATGGACTTGTATTACCTTTTCTTAACGTCCTTTGCTATTTAAGATGTAGTGAATCTTGAAATAACCTTCATTGACTGAGAAAACTTCGAGTTCCATGAGGGCTGAACTTTTTAGGACGTTCTGATCTGGGATTTGAAACCGAAACTCCAGTATTTGCATATTTGTTTACAAAGCGTTGGAGATGAATCTACCAAACATTCCACTGATTTGTCGGTACGAATTACCTTTCTTTTACACTGTCAGGATAATTCTCTTGTCACCAAACTCAATTTCTTTGCCTTTAACAAACATTTAATATTAATTTTTGTTTATTTACAATAAGTAATTATTCTGATACAACACTTTTCGTAGAAATCGCGTAGAAACCCTTTCTACCCAAAAGTTGCTTTTACACACGATTGAACAAGCTTGAACTTCCCTGTATTCGCTCTCTACGCAGAATTTAATGCTGTTATTTGGGACTAGTTTTCGTTTCGACATTTTATCATTTTTGTTTTGGAATACGAAAATTTCCATTTTTGTTTTGTTTTGTATCCCAGAGCAATCTAGGAATAAAAAAACATTGTCCCATTTCCACGAAAACAAAGGTTACTTTCTTTAACAGAAATGTTTGAACGCTGGTATACACAGAAATTTTCAGGCTAATCTGTGTACAGAGACTTTAAATCTTAATTTTTGTCCGTACCTCTTTTAAATTTACCCAAACTTGCTGCCAATGAAAAAAAGTATCCAAAGGTAGTATAAATGAGTTTAAATGGGCGAAGCTTCGTAGTCTGAACTATTGTAATAGTACAGTAATATCGATATATGAGTATCACACGAACACGATGCAGTCAATTGCTGACGCATCTGACGTTTGGTTAAGCCTAGCCTGCCATCGATTCTTACATTTCTATACATCCTTGCATGCCTAAGCGTCCTACTTTTATCTACACAGATGTTCTACCTTTGACCCGACGGTTTGTTAGTTCAGGATACAAAAAGAGACCATACTGCGAAAGCAACATAATAATCGCATCTATTATCGCTCAATCGAGTACATTTGAGAGTCATTTTTTCTTTCACAACATCACGATAAATTATACAATTACACCACATTCACACCATTCTCAGATTGCAGTGATCGATCCATGTGTCGACTATTTGTGTAAATATTCAACACTACCTCGGCAAGCTCAACCGTGTCAGCAAAAAGACACATATCTTGTATTATATTGCCTTTCACTTTTCCATTATATTTCAGTCAGGATTTTGCTCATGTTGATTCCTGTCAACCACTTTCTCGATTTTTTCACTGCGTGCCTCTTTCTCTGGGGCAGGATTGTCTCTTGATTGTACAAAAGTGACAGATACTTTCGAGCCATAATGCTTGCGCTTTTGCACTTTTTTTTCTATTTCTCTTCACATGCTCCTGAACTCCGCAATTGCGAGAGAGAACAGTTGAGAGCCAGTTGACCTTTTTTCAGCGCCGCGCATCAATACTTCGGCCGTTTACATTTGCTTCTAACACAATATATATCTGATATATCTGATTCATAAGGACCACTTATCGACTCCGAATTCAGTTTTAAGATTGGTCTAAATAAAGTTCTCCAATTGACACCAACACTTAATTCGATCTGCTGCGTGGACAAAGCAGTATGTCCTCGTTGAAATCTGCACAGAACCAGGATCGACAATTTCAAAACCGGTCGTTGCTAAGTAGGTTCTCGGAGCTAGCGGCGGAGCTGCTTTCCAATGACTATGTCCAGTTGCAAAGTTTCTAAATGTTTTACTTCATAAGATTCAAAGGAACCCATTTATTGGCAGTTTTTAGTGATTTCTGACAAAACTTTTTTTCTTCCTATTTGTCTACGATTGGACAATTCATTGTGAGCGTTAACTGAAAAAAAATTTCGATAGATTTTTTATTATCAACTCTGCGCAATGCGCGAATCAAAATCCACTCATACAACAGAATTCACTCGTCCATCATTCGTATTCAACCCTTGGCACTCGAGCCCGGAGAATATTCTGCATTCTTTTCGGTGGGCAGCCTTTATACATGTTTTGCAATCGGGGACTTCTTTGTGTTCCTTTCGTCGTTACTGACGGACAAAAAATTGGAATTCCGCATGCATCTCTGATCCTTAAGAATCTCTCAAGAATATATCAAGGGATGGAGCATATAATGGGACCAGACCATGATCGAACTTGGGCAAACAAAAACGCACAATTCGCATCGCTGGTTGAAGAAAGAAATATTCGCAAGAAAGAAATATTCGCACTTAAGTGGATCAGGGCCGTAAGGAACTGTAACACATGTGGTAATTCCTTACAAACAAGCTCCTTACAATTCTCTCACAAACCATTAAGAGACTAAATGCTGAACTGGTCGAACAACGCAAACAATACGACGAAGTCGTAAGCAAATTGTCAGTTTATACGCCCCTTTTCCCATTGAAAGCTATACTCGCGGGAGTACTCAGAAAATAATACTTCCCTAAAGCTCATTTTTTAATTCAAGACTTTTCAAGATCAATACTTCAAGGGGAGGGGGACTGCGTGGCTCATACCGGACCTGAGGCCGTGGCTAAATTGAGGGCATGGTGAGATTTACTTCTATTTAACCCAGCTATTGAGTGTTTTCAGTCTAACCTGCATAACCCCCGACTGTAGATTTTGCTCAGGAGAGGAAGCTGATGTTTGCCACACATTTTTGTATGCAAAGGATAAAACAGGCTGCGGCAGGGCCTATACTGGGAAACAGGATGGCTCACCCCGTATAATCATATCGCCGGGATACTTGGCTTGGTTGACGAATGGAACTATGTGGCACATTAGGTTCGGGCAGTCCTGAAAAATAAAATAGACTCATAGCCGGGGCGTCAGGGTTGGCGGATTACTTCTCTGATAATCCCTCTTTTTTTCTCAGTTCACGCTAGAGGAGTGAGCCCCTTGCTTAAAGGCGAGAATCGAAGTAGTGTGTCAAACGGTTCCAGACTATGTTCGCAGGTAAACAGAGAAGATGTTTAAAGGTAGAGGTGTTGAAAAAAAGGAATCAATACTTAGAATCTTTTGATCACATCCAATGTCTATCAAATTGCAACATTTCGCTGCAATTCGTGCAACTACTCATGTGTTATTACTCCAAACACAGTAACCGCGAACGTAGAGACAATGGTAAAAAAAGATTGCCACTTTTGCCTTAGCTGGTAAATGCCAATGAATCGCATCAAAGACTACTTTTTATAGTAAGAATCTAGGACATAAGAACGTCTTCCAGTAAGAATGAAGATAGGCCATCCAGATACTAGTCAAAAAAATGTGAGCTACATGGACTTAACCGTTGACAAAAAATTGATTTTCAATAAACATGTCGTCCATAGAAATGTCTTTAAACTCTCTTATACGACTTTACACACTGCCAACTTTATTTGAGCTTAAAAAATAAAACATTAAAATATTTAATATAAACTTAAGAATGATTTGTTGACATTGATTAGTTTATAAAAATTTTGATCTCACCTATTGAAAATGCGATAACGTCAGCTTCGAAATTGCAGCTGGGTTGCAAAGCACGATCGGAAGAATCTTTGATTTCCGCTTTTGTTAAAAACACATTACATGCTACACTCATGAACGAATACAAATGTTCTAACCTTACTTTAACAAGTTATTGAAAGAAAATTTTTGGAGATACCTTGCTTTGTTGGCGATACCTTGTTGGCTTTTTAGAGGTTATGGATACTGATCCGTGGTATTGGATTGAAATTGGAAGTGAGACTAATTTTTAGGAAAGGGGTTTTTTCCTGATCAGAATGGTTCTACTTTGGCTTGTTTGATACATGTCAAGTTTGAGTTATGTGAAGATTTCACGTTAAGAAAATCCTTGGCAGTTGAAATGTACCCTATGTATGTCGATTCATATTTTGCGATCATCAAACAAGGAGATTCACAGAGGAATAACTAGGTATGGTATTTACGAAACAACAAACTACAAAAGTATTGTTTGATTGATGTTGCGTTGCGTAGCAAAATCTCATCCCATCTTAAATAGTCCTCTAAGGTCATTGGCACAAAATTTTACCGAGTAGTGAATTGTGATTCTCGATCATTACTTTGACAGATGTCAAAAGTGAGGGCTAGCTCAATACAAAAGTTTCAGATCGATATGCTTCAAAACTAGTCAGTAACTAGTAGAATGTATGCATGTAGATACAAAATCGACGGTCAATAAAAATGGTAAAAAAGAAATGACGGCTTTGATATGGAATGTCAAAACACGCTCATTAGGAGAAATTCGCCATACAGACAGTATAAGCAATTAAACACAAGGACGAAGAAAGAACAGTTTAAAACAAACGAGCAGTGAATAGAATCATTACAAATGTAAACAAGAAATGTTATGAAAATCGAGGAGGTCAAGGAGTTTTTCAGTCAAAAATGATTCTTTGCAAATGGACCTCTGAACAAACGACTTGGAAGTCCCTCGCAATGGATCTGCCCTAGTCAATAAAATATGTTGATGTTGTGGATATTGATCGCAAGTATGGACGTTGCCAGAAAGAAAACAGGAGGTCTATAGATGTATTCGAAACAACATTTTTCAGTGGGATAACTCGCCCGGAAGCCAGATTATATGAGGTGGTCGAAAACTCTCATCTAGTCTATCTACAAAAAACGATATACAAGCCACAGAATGAGTTCTGCAAATCTTCACGAAAGTATTAGAATGAAGGATTTATGTGTTTGATGACATGACGATTGATGAAGACCAAGGAAGGCCCAGAACTGAAGGATCAAAAGTTTGCCTACTATTTACGGTCGAGCAGGTGCTGATGAAATATCGGGAGTTCAAAATGGATTTCAACCATTTGTTGACTTGAATTCAACATACGATAGTATTAAACAGATCGTACTACATCTGCACAATTATGCTTGAATTGACGTTCACAGTAATATTTACCTATTATTTTTTTATTATTATTTTTTATTTATTTTTTATTATTATTTTTTGATTCTTTGTTTAACTTGGCATTGAACTACGTCAACAGAATGCCCGCCGCTGAAGAAACGCCGACGAAGAATCGTAAAGTGGTGTCAAATAGAAGGCATTTTGAAAGGACGTCAGCATGTATTCAAGCTTTCTCTCATCGACAGATGAAATTTTCCTGAACCAGGAACCATAAGCAGCAATAAATATAAAATAAAAATTATGAAATAAAAGGAAGACTGACGGGGCCATGTGATAGGCCAAAAATTGAGTGAGACGGGAGAATGAATGCCGATTTGAAGTGAATTATTTAGCTCACGAATAAAGCGTATTAATCGGTCCACGTGGGTTAAGATGGAAACCAATGGTGCAGCAATGAGTTCCAACGAACATTCGAAGGGCCAGGAATCTCCAACAATCATGAACTCGTAAAAATTTAGTGTTTTTATGACAGCTTTAATGACATTTAAAGGGGGAAAGCTTTAGTGATAAAAAATATGGAGGCTGCATGAAAAAGCAAAATCGAATGCATGGTATTTTGTCAATGTTTTTGCAATCCGAAACAGAGTAGATTGTCAAAATTTTATTGAAGAAACGAGGAGGATGTAGTAGTAAGAGCCTTTTGTCAAAATGACAAAAGTTTTGTTCCCCATTCCCAATGAGATCCTTGTGTGTGGGTTGGGTCAGTATTCTACTAAAATATTATATTTCTAATGCCATTTCTCCGATTCTGTAGTCCCAGAGTCAGCATATTACGGAAATTTTTATTAGAGGGATTTTAATTGTTGTATTTTACAATCAAATCAGAGTCTAATCAAAGTAATTGTCATTCTTGCCTCTCTGACTCCGTCAATGCTGCATTTCCATCCGCACCTTATGAGCAGTCCTTGATGTTGTTTGTCTTCTTGTTTTTCGAAATTATTTTAACCAGCTCAGAATGAATCCTCTATGTTTGAACAACACATACGCCCTATTCACTTCAATATTCATACACATACAATTTTATTGCTCCTAGAGTAAATAATATGAACCTCATTAGACAAGTTGGTCGACAAGAGTTATTATTTTGGACATGACTTTCATCTTGTAGTCTATCCCCTTTATTATTTATAATTTGTGAGTTTATTTTTCCACAATTTTTCAACAGTTATTTTTCCATGTCCATACGCTTAGTGATCCGTCTTCGTCTGGAATTCTAGGAAAGCAGGCAGAGAAGTATAGAGAAAGAGAAAAGAAATCAGACAGGAGAGAACTTCATAGAGAAGTTCATCAATCCTTCACGTGACGTGAGCTAGTTTTTAGCTCATCACCGGAGATTGAACAACAAGAGTTTACTGAAGTCATGGTGATCTATACCTAGAGATCTATGTCAAGAGTACTGCTTCTAACTCATTTATGTTCCACCCGCAGACACAGAGGCGGACCCTGCCTAATTAGAATAGTTACCTAGGGATAAATCTGACTTGTCAAGATAAACAAATATTCTGAAAGTCTTCAAAATTTATTCCAAGTATATGATGTGACTATGAAGAGGGATTTTGAAGGATTGCTTTCGGAGCTACAACACCAAGTAAGATCGACGCAGGATGCTGACCGCAGGTAAAGACCTGTGGTACGTCTCCGAAGGAGGGCTGCTGTAACTTGATCTTTCACGGGAGTTGCAACTGATCGGCTATGCTGAAAAAGTGGCAGATAGTGGTACTAGTTGATGATGTAGTCATGATGTAGTCATCGAACTCTTCGCCAGATAGGTTAAAAGAATCTACCTCCGAAGACAGGAGGGAAACAAAGAAGCAGTTGCCAGCAATAAAATATTTAACACTCTTGACGTACTGGTTAGAAATCTTGAAATGTGAGCTTAAACGAAGATGAACCACAAAACAGAACAAGGATTGGGGGTCGTAGGTCAATTGAAAGAATTTTTAGACTAACTTCTACATGAACCAGCTGTGGAACGAAATCGAGTTTTTCTAGGCTCACCTGTCTCAAATCACTTGATTATTGTGTTCAGATTACACATTCTACTTTCGAGACAGCTGTCATGCTTCCTTTTTACGTAGAAGATGGGACAAGTGATCTCGCCGAAAAATTTATATTAACGATGCCTCGAAAGGGGCGAGATGTTCTCTTTCGCAATCCTGCTTCTCCTTACCTCTTCCTCCCTGAAGAATGAATACATGTTCGTTAAAATTGTTATTAGGTGTGCAAAATTGGATCTCTAGACCAAAATAAAGTGTCAAGCATTTGCAGGCACCTTTTTCTTTCCTGGCAGCCTATTACGCATGTAATAGGCTGCGTTTAAATATTGTTTAAATATTGAGGTTGAACAGCTGATACAAATGTGCTGTCTAGTTTTCGTAAGTGATGAGGTATAATTAATGAGGTACTTAAGACAAGTCTAAAGTATCTTTTTTATGTAAAACTTTAAAATTTCCATAGTAAAACTTAAAAATAATATCAAGAAATTCAATCGAATTAATCTGTACTTACCAGTAAGGAACGGCAGTTCTGAGAACCACATCGTGGGAAATATAAAATCAGTGATTCCTTGTTGTACTAGTTCCTGCACAGGAGTATAAAAAAGGATATCAAAGCAAATGAAATGTCCAAAACGAACGCCAAAATCGGTATCGAAAGTTCCATAATCCGGTTTAAGGGTAGTATTTTTTCCTGGTTCTCCGTAAAGGTTCCATTTTCTATAACGTGATATGACGGTTCCGTTTCTATCAAACACAACATTTGTGTTGTATTGGTTTAAGCCATTTGGACTGCAGGGTCGCGAGTCACCAATACTTTGTTGATGTTGTGCCGTGCAATTTGCCTTCTCAATAACATTTACAACAATATATTTCCTTGCAGAGCGTGCGGCGCAAGAAATTTGCGAAAGGAAGTCCTCGTAGTATGAATCTCCACACGGTGATTTTTTCTCTCGAGACTCTGGCACATATGTTGTAGTGAAAAATGTATTCAGTGTTAACTCAGGAAATATTAAAATGTCCACGTTGTTAGCTTCGGTGGAATTAATAATTCTTAGATAGTCATCTATGCTCGTATCATTTAAGTATTTAAATACACGCGGGTTGAACTCAACAACTCCTGCAACGTAACTAGGCGACTCTGGTGTGGACAACTGCAATAAATGTTTTAAGTGAGAATGAATTTCAAGTAAATAATGAAGCAAAGGAACATAGAAATAATGGAATGGGTATTATTTTGCATTTTAAAGAAATACAGAAGAAACATATAAACGTGAAACTCATGTTCACCAAATACTTCGGCCTGGCATTGATATAGGGATGCATTTTGGCACTCCGAAAGTATCTTTATCTCGTTTTGAAGTTATGTAACGGAAAACACTTTTAAATATTATCTATGCGGCGTCAATTAAAAACATGCCGGGAAATGTTCGCTAAGAGAAAGATTCATAATAAGCATCAGATTTCAGCCTATTCTGATTCCTTGTGCGAACCGAACCCGTTCAGTTTGTCTAGTCGCAATGAATCTATGTACGAACCTTTATGATCTATGTCCTTAGATATCCGTGTAGAAAAGATATCCGTAGAATTTTTAAAAAAAATTTCTCGATGAGTTACCGACAAAGGCCACGGTACCTAGGCTGAAATTACTGCTAATCTCATTTAAATGAGCCAAAGGCCGCATGAGCGGATACCCTGATAAATTCCTCTATTCGCTCCATTCAAAGAAGTGCCAAGTAGTCAAACCTGAGGTTTTGAGAGGGAACTTAATTGAAACAATTAATTTCGCGTAACATGTACATGTATGTCACATCAAATGACGGATAGTTTGATAGACGCAATGCCCTGCATGCAATGTTTTTCTTCTCATGTGGTACGAATTCCTTTAATCCAGTCATCCTCATAAGAATGAGAACACGTAAAGAAATTTTAAAGAATTTTCGTGGCAAGGCTTCACTTTGACTGGATAAAATTCGCCGAAATATTGTTATAAAAACAATTGATTTGTGTTTCAATTTGAATGATAAATCAGTCCTTAATTCGCTATCCATATCGGAAGTGCATACTTTTTGGTCAGGAGAAACCTACGAGTACATTCCATTATTTCTAAGTTTCCGATATTTAAATTTTGCGGACTATATCGTTTTACTTTTGGACAGCCTACTGTGGCATCACAAAGTGTATCGAATGACGAGAAATGCGAATTAAATAGTGTCCAGTATTGAATTCCGTATTGAAGTATTGAATTCCACCACTTCGCTCGCTGTCAGTCTAGCTCGTCTCGAATCTCTAAGGAGAGGCTTGCCAATCGTATTTAGCAAGCCTTCTGATGTCCAACCGGCCAATATTGCTCTGAGTTATGCAAAAATAGTAAGGGTAGCTGCAAGGCTTCGCAATTGATGACAAGTGAAATATACTGAAGATCACTTCCTGAGCAGTCTCTCGGTACTCTTGAGGTTTTGTTGCTACTAGGGACTTCGAGTTCAACTCCCATTTGGTTTAATGCTTACCCAATTCTAACGACGGAAAGAAGGTGTGTATACAGTGTTTTAAACGTAAAGTTGTGTTCTGACCAAAGCGTAAGCGCAAGTAGCGAGAACACTCCCGGGCAATTTGTCGAGAAAGGGGTAGAACAAGCATAAGTAGATATATCTTTGTATTTTAGTTTTAACTAAAATCTTTGCAACGGGTTTTCTTGTTTGAAGCAAAAATGTGAGAAAATTTACGAACCCAAATAGAACTCCACTTATTTTGGTTAGAAACCTTTAGAACGAGAGCTTGTTCAAAATGTTTTCGCTGTTTTGTGTTTACGTTGCAGTTGTGACTACCATCTCGAGAACTTTTTTCCCCTAGAATTTTTTTGCGACATAAGTTTTTATTCATGTTGGCTTAAAATCTCTCTTGATAAAAACATGGCCGCTTCAATTTAAAGCAGCGTGGTTTTGAGCATGTAGAATTAAGTACACGCAAAGAAATCATGGTTTTGCATTTGGTTATGTTTATCAGGTTGTCATTCTGACTGACGTAAATTCCTTGAGGACAGCTTGGGTTGTTTTTGCTGTGATGTAAGTTCTCCTGTAGGACATGAACATTTTATTAGCACATCATTCTTGATTAGGGCCTCTTTTAAATCATAGCGGTTTGCTATTCCTGAGATATGTTTGATATCATCCGGAAAAAGTTTTTGGAAAAGTTACCTCACTCACACATCCTTTTCATTTATGCCTACTTTTACCATATAAACAAGACGAAGAGCTGCTACCAGGGCTTTTTAGCTAGATCTACTGTAACTATCTACCGATCATCGAAACCTGCAGATCACCGACCCTATTATAATTTCAATGTGCATATGTTAAAGGAAGTCTGGAGATACTGGCGGTAATGTGGTCGAGCATTATAATACAAAAGAAACATGAGCTCTTCTTCGGTAGACATATAGGTTTTGATAACGCACGAACAGAAGCCGTTCATAAGTTCCTCGTATAGGAAGGGATGGAGAGATACCCGAATAACCAATTCATTTCAGGCCCAGGAAGGAATTAGCGAGGACATTAAGTTTTTAAAGAAGTGCCTAAAGTTTAAGTTAGTACCTACGAATCAAAGGATTAGAGTGACGATGAAGCTAGCAATGGAGGGGGGGGGGGGAAGGTAGGAAACCAAGGATGGAATGGAATCTGATAAAGGATAGTTTAATTGAATTATGCGAAGCAAGGAGAAGTAACACGGCAAGCATATAATTCACATCTAAAATTAATTAATTAAATATTTGAACGGCACAAAGGGAAGCATGACTGATTTAGTGGATAAACTACAGAGAGCACGTGAGGGCGTGAAAGCGAAAAAGAACGAGATTTATCAAAGAAGTTCAAGTCATTGACTGGAGGAAAAAACATCGAGAAGATGAAATAGCTAAAGTTAAGGAGGTCCCAGATTTTGTGGTCAACATGTCATCGAAAGTTTTCACGGTGGGACAACTTAGACTCCTAAACATGTTACTTAATTATTGCGGTGAACAGTCATATGACACCAAAGGAAGAAACTGTGATGGACATGGAAGCAGTAATAAAGATTCTACTGAGAGGAAAGAAGGAGTTTGTGAGAGATAGAACGCTGAACTTTTTGAAATCAAAATGAAATCAAAAGTTACGACAAAAGGCAAACAACAAAAAATAGAGACACTAAAACAGCTAAACCAAAAAGCAGCCTTTTGTCTAAAAGCCGATAAAGGAAATAAAGAGGTTATCATGGAAAAGGAAAAGTATGATAACCTCGTGTTTGAAAAACTGAATAATGGCAAATTTTTCGAATTAAACAGGATCCACTCCCTGAAAGTGTTAAACGAGCGGAAAGCGCTCTCAATGAGTGCAAGGACTTATTTGGCGAAAAGACGAACTTAAGAGTTACCAACCCCGTTCTTCCGAGAATCAAATGCCAATCAAACATTCACAAGAAAGAGATGGAAATGAGCGAAGTTATAACATCAACAGATGTTCCAACATCCAAATTAGCATAGCGGCTGCTACAAGAATTTGAACATACAGGGATTCTGATCAACAAATACTCTGGCAGGAACCGAGATGAACTGATTGAAATGCCAACGAAGAATAGTTGCTTACAAAGTGAGGAAAAAATGGGGTCCTTAATTTTGACCTTAAAGCGTGCCCGTGAAGCAAGCTCTCGTGCTTTGAGAAAATCGACTGATTTTAAAAGACCCAACAACGGTGGGAAAAAGAGAAGCAAGAACAATCACAAAGTTGGAAACTCTGTGTTTCTCGGAAATTAATTTCATCTTTACAAAAAAGTACTACAAGCAGAAGTCTGGAGTATCAATGGGTAACCCTATGTCATTGTTTTTAAGAGAGATTTTCTTGACCTGGATCGAAGAAACAATGGAGAAAGAAGGCATTACGCCCAAATTTTGAGTTCGATATGTATACGATATTTTCGCTGTAGTAAACGACTAAGATATGAACAACTTGCTGCCGAAATTAAATAACATCAACAACAACATCAAGTTAACAATGAGGGAAGAAACCAATAACGAACTACTACAATACTTCCTATATAATACTTCAATCTTCGATCTACAATAACTTCCTAGATTTAAAAATCGGGAGAACTGGCGGAAAAACATAATTAGACATATACCAAAGGACCGTACCACGGACATGAAAACATACATACTCACAAAAAATGGCAGCTTTCCTAGCATGGATACATAAGTGCAGACAGTACCCTTGAGCAAGGAAATCTTAATGAATGAAATAAATTACATTCTCGACACAGCAAAGAAAAACGGATATGAAGCAAAGACGAAGTCAGGAATGATAAAGAAAATAGAAGCAAAAAGAACACTAGACAGCTTTACTACGCTCTACACTCAAAGGAAAGGTCAACAACAAGGAGAACAACAAAGGGCAGTGGTCGTAAATTCAGATCTAACAGGATGCTTAAGCAGATTACTCAAACAAGTCAACATCAACTTAAGACTAGGCTCACAAACACAAAGGACGGGAAAAAGAAAGAAGAGAAGTTCGGAATCTACAAAACTAAAGGCAAACACTGTGACAGGACATATATCGGACAAACAAGACGAACGGTTTAACTAAGATTTGAGGAGCACACAAAGTAGGCACGAGGAAACATGAGCAACATTATATCTTCAATAGCAAACCATATATGCGAAGGACATCAAATAGAATGGAACGATCTAAAGGTAGTGAAGGAAGTAATAAACATGCAAAAAGTAGAAGTGTATGAATCATTGTGGATTTTTCATTGAGACTCAATGATACACTGGGAAAAGGATACTCTGGCCTCCTGGATATAGTGAAATAGCGCGAAGGATATTCTTTCGTTTCTTTTCCCAAATAAGTAAATAAGAAGTAAAAAAATAACACTTTCATATGCACGCAGGTAATAAATTAAAAAATAGGTAACTAAATGGTAATTGAAGGTAAATGTAAAGATAATTAAAACTTGATGTGAGCTTAGTATAAATACCCCTAAAGAAAGGCCTATCACAAATTATTGAAGAAGGGAGTAACTTGCTCCCGAAATATATATTTGTCGAAATAAAACAAAATATAGCATTTTTGATAAAAAATTAACAAGAAAAGGATAATTTCAATGCTGAACGCCGGGGTCAGACAATAGACGCTTGACGCGTATGGAGGCATCGTGTTTCAGGCATAATATCACTTTTACTCTGGATAAATGTTTTTAATCATATTCTGTTGGTAATAAAGGCTGAGACATATGTTAGTGACAGTGTTAACGAAGCCGTGAATACGTTCTGAAAACCGTGAGAGAGGGCTATAAGTTGTGGCTTTAGCAAAGCGTAAGTTCATACATCGCTAACAATTCGAACAAGCTTCTAATCATACAGTCTTGGACTCAAATAAACGTAATTTCATTTCGAGTGATACTTTTCTCTCATTTTTGCGTAAAACAAGCATATACCTTTCAACGCTTTTGTGTACAATCGCAATACTAATATAAAACAACTCGTGCCTTTTCTATCTCTCCAGCTCTATCGCTCCAGCATAGATGCAAGGAAAAAATTGATCAGGCTTCGTTATATTCACGTTTTTTTTATTTTATCAACGAAGTTTCGTCGTTCCTCGCCTGTGCGTGGTTTTGACGCCGAAACTAAATAACCGAAACACGAACACTGTCGAAACGCGTATGTGTACGGTACATGGAAACAGGAATGACGCAATTCTTTTCCTGAGACAAAAAAAGCATGTTATCATGCTCTCCAGGATAAAGGTTTTAGTGTAAATCCTAAAAATCCAAGACGGTAGTACTTCTCAACTTAGGGGCAATCAATCCTTATCCTACAGGGTAAAGAAATGGGAATTATTTTTAGTTTGAACCCCAATTGAACTTTAAATGGAGAAATGCCGGTCAAGAAGAATAGTGTTACTTTCTGAACGTGCAGCAATGTTTTTGGTAAAAATTGGGATCTATAGCCAAAAATTATCCTGACCGGGGTGTAGAGAGATGCAGCTGTAGATGTTACATTCATTCTAAATACATCATTTACGTTATTCTAATGAAGAGTACATTCAACATTATTTTCAATGTGCGTTGTATTGATGGTGAAGTGAAAAAATCGGGTCGCATTATAACTTTGCTGGGTTAGTCTAGATGAACAAACGGCCATAGCGCTATAATACTGAAGAATACATATAAACTTAGATACTGCATTGAAGATGCGTTATACTGAGCAATGTATTATTCTTATAATTCAGAACTGTGGGGCGACGCTCTCAGCAGGGATTTACACCGGAAGCAAGGAGTTACACCGTTTGGCACAGGTACAGAGATAAGGAGCATTGCGAATCTCAAGTGCATATCGAACAGTCTCCGGGGTGGCAGTGTTGGCAATCACAGAGGTGATACCCATCGCCCTCCTTGCGAGAGAGTGCAGCAGTATTTACCTGCGCAGAGGCGAAGACCGAAGAAAAGAGATCACCAGGGAAGGGAGAAGTCACTCTCTCAGCGAGTGGCAACAGTCCTGGGAGCACGACACAAGGGGAAGGTGGACTGCACGTCTGATCCCTGACCTGTTGTAGTGGCTCAATCGAATGCATGGTGAGACTGATTTCTACTTGACCCAGCTCTTAAGCGGGCACGGTTTTTTTTCGGTCCTACCTGCACAAAATTGACAGAGCATGGTCTCCTAGCTGTGTGATTTGTGCAGAAGAGTTGGATGACGCCTGTCAAATATTCTTCTACTGTAAAAGATGGAAAGCCAGCAGCGAGGGGACCTCTTCAGCGAAATTTGAGAGCTCTGTCTGGAAACTATACAGTTTAAAATAAATTTAATTTTAAAACAAATCGTGGAAAAAAAAGTTAGAAAATCAAAAGGAATAGAACAACAATGATATATTCTACTGTCGCTGATTGTAGCGCGATTAGACGTAACTCTCCTTAATTAACATAAACTAATTATTTATTTATTTAAAAACTTTTTCACTGTTTCTGAAACTATGTTTCTAAGTAATGTAATTCAACGCTGTTCTGAAGTAGATTCGTCATCGGCTGGAATTTTAAATTAGTTTTGAATCATTCTTTTTCGTTACCCATCTACAAACGTTTGAAAGGCCATATTACATATTGGAAGGCCTGAAAGTAAAACATGTTCCAATACGCGAACGAAATCTGCCACAAGAACTAGTATCTTAATTGTTCAATGTTGGCTCCCTGTAAACCAAGAAAAAACATCTTACGGCTCATTATGCTTCCTATATTTATGGTGCAAACTGCATAATTACACCTAAACAACCTTTTTTCTTGCAGAATATCATAAGTGTGCTTACCCCATAACCAGAATGCAATATCGTAAACACCACGATCAAACGTTTTAGTAGCATCTCTACCACGATACCTTCACTCCTTACTTCCAATCAAACCGCACAATAGTTAATTACTGAGAGGTATAACACACTCGAGAGTCATTCAGCAGATTTGTCTGTCCGATAATTTACACGATTTGAGCTTAACTAATCTATTATTCAACTTCACTTTATCAATCACACATGTGAAATGTATCTTAAACTTTGTACATGAATGAGTCGCTAAGATTTCGAGGAGAAAACAATGAATCTCCCTTTGAACGATGATATGGATACATTTTATGTGGATCAACATTTTTATTGTCGTTTGATTGAATGGCTCACTTGTTTTCTCCCGGACTATCTAATCTTATATCTCAATGTGTCTGCAGAACGCATATGAGTAGCGAATACCAAACTTATCTCTACATTTTATTGATTCTGGTAATCGGATCCTGAATCCACAACCATTCGGAATTATCTTAGAGTGTTTAAATGGAGCAAGTCACTGTCTGCTTCCATGACATAAAAGAGTAATTTCGAGATTACAGAATACGTGAGAACAATAGACTGAATGTTGCAATTGCTTATCGTTTATCATCTTATCAAAAGATTTAGTAGATGTTGCAGTTGAACGATAACTATATATACTGGACTCGTTGACACGCATAAAAGGTTTATGATACTAGGAATTTGCATATGTTTATCTAAATTATTCATTTCCAGTCAAATTTCTTATCCTACTAGAAGAGATCGTTAAACGTTTACTAATAATATATTTTTAATAAAGAGATTGTTTATGAACTTTTCGGTATTTCCCGCAAAACGTTTACTTTTGACTCATTCGTGGTAATAAATTTTTATCCTTTTATGGTTCCCATTCGTTCTCAAAGTTACGTTGTAAACATGGTACCTCGAGCAAAATAACCATTTTATTTTTCTTAAATATCATAAGAACTGAGGTATCAGAGAATGTGAAAACTGCGATGCAGCAAAACATGTATAGCGGCTTGACGCACAGTCGAAAGTAAAGAAAACTTTCCTAAAGTTTCAAATAAACGTAGCATATCTCATCCCATGAAATTTGACAAGTTTCCGTGTTAACGTGTATTAAGTGTACTTACACTCTTTAAAACTTCATCAGAATTGGGTTGATAACCTTCGGTGCATCGAAGATAGAAGTATCCGTCAGCATAAGATTTATCACGAAACGTTGAAGGGATTTTTTGGTAGATAAAGAGGTGAAGACAATTGCTTGGCGCTTAGAGACATATTTCCTGCCACCAAAATATCCAAATCTGGAACTTTTCCGTACATAATTCAGGCTAGATCCTATACTATACACTTTACCGTGCCATTGATTCCCCGGGACTCCATCTCCAGCGGGAAGGAAAAAAGGAGGATTACCAAAGAAGAGACCCTTTTGTCGTTGACGGCTCTATCCGATCGAATGTGCTTTCCTTTGTTTTGAGGAAAGCACGAGCGGTATGTACTACCTGGTCTTGTTTCAATCCATGCTCGGTAGAGCTTTCTAAACGGCGCTCTTTCACTTTTTCATCAAGAACACGCAACTGCCTATCTCATTTTCTGTATGAAATGAAAGTGTGACGGGGGTTCTAATGCAAAATATGCATGATTGTAGCATAACGATCTTGTGCTTTAATCTTGTGGCTAAATTGATCTTGTGGTTAAATTGAATATCACCTTGCCCGTTCAATGGCTGGGTGATGTAGAAGTAAGTTTCGTCTTGTTTCTGATTGGCCCACAGCCATAAATTCCCATTGTCTATCCTATTCTCATTAACTCGAAAATGTTACCACTCATCGAGAGTGCGAAGTCTTCCAGCGTAAGCCACTGCTTTTTTTCTATCCTCGCATTATTGAGTACTGTTTTACTATCATTTCTGCGAATACCAGCCAAGCACTTTGTCTATTAGTAAGTTCAAGTACATCCTAACTGTTCCCACTTTAACAATCCTCTTCTTTATTGAAGTGATATCAGTTTTCTCCAGCGCTAGGTTAAATTTATGAATTGTCATTTAGTTCGCTACTTGCCGTATTAACACATTTACGCTCAATTGTATTTGATCGACTGTGTGGCAAGCGCCTGAAGTCCCCACATCATCTGCATAGCTTAATAGTGGCGGGGCGAGTCCCAGTAGCCTGTTATAGGAGGTGGCCTAGTGGTCTGTACCGGAAAGGAGTCGTGAACTACACCGTACACACATCTTCCGTCGACCTTTTTTTGAATTGTAAGTGAAGCGAGATACATCAGATAATTCCTAAATATCCGTATCATACCAGGGCGGTCTAATAAGTTCTTACCCTCGCCGCCCAATGGCGCCTCTATCACAAGGGATTTTCTGTCGCGCAGTACATTCGTAGACGGCTACTGTCAAAATTTCAGTCGAATCAGACTCGTAGTTTTGTCTGACCGCGTGTGGAACCGGGCGTGCCCGCGGATTTTAGAAAAATAGAGAAACTGCGATGTAGTCGCTGATTTGATTCTTGTTTTTGGAAGCGATATAGCGCAGCGAAATCATTTACTTAGATGCTGTGTATGGTGCATCTGCAATGTCAACCGTCAAAAAATGGCTTAACGTGTTTCAACGCGGTCGCGTGTCGGCTTTTGTTAAACCACACCTAGGTGTCCCCAAAACGGCTACTACGGAGAGTAACGTGACAAAAATCCACGATCTCGTATTGGCAGACCGCTGATTCAAGGTGTGCGAGACAGCTGAGGTAGCAGGCATAGCAAAAGACCGTGTGAGTATGTCCTGAGTAAAATTTTTGGCATGAGACAGCTGTCGGCATGATGAGCGCCAGGTTGGCCCACTCCCGACAATAAGCACAACAGCGCAACAACAAGCACTCCAGAGCAATGTTTAACGCTGCATAAGAGCAATCCGAAGGAGTGTCTGTGATATTTTTTTACCGTCAACGAAACATGGGTCCACTGGTACACATCAGAAACTAAGGGACAGCCCAAGCAGTGGACCTCCCCCGGCGAATGTGCTGCGAAGAATGCAAAGTCTTTCGGTTTCGACTGGACAGATGTAGCCGCTGTTTCTTGAGATTCACAGGGTATGATCTGCATCAAATTCCTGGAGAAGGGCATAACGGTCACAGGGCTCTAGTATGCCGAGTTGTAGGACTGATTCGAAGGCAAATGTCAGAAAAAAGGTCCCATTTGACTAAGAAAACGTGCTTTTCCACTAGGACTGCACATTGGTTCAAAGGTCCTCCGTCACTGCGGCCAATTGGGAGAATTGGGCCACAAATTCTACCCATCTACGTATGCTCTGGAATTAGCGTCGTTCAGCTTCCTTTTGTTTCCAAACTTCACCGGGCAGAAATTAGAGCCATCGCAACCAACTACTTTGCAGACCTCGAAAAAAGTATTATTCGGACTCGTTAAAGAATAAGCATCGCTGGGTCAAACATGTAAAACTAAGAGAAGACTATGTTGAAAAATAAATGTCGTCTCGCTAGTATATTTTAGAAAAAAGATTGAGTACTCAGAGGTTCCAAAATCATTCATTAAGTGGAGTGGAACAGTTTCACGTGGGGATACAGTAAGTACAGAAAGAGAGAATTCGAAGTATCGAACGCCATCGTTTTTGCTAGTTTTCATCGCTCCAGCAACTCCATTCACCTAGGCATGTTTTATAGGTGTTCTGCCGCTTGTCAGGATAAAACTACTGGATTAGCGATATCTCGGCAAGGATACTGACTAGTCCTGAAATCTTCTTATACGATAGAGCTGGTTTAATTTTTTCCTGTGATAGACAGATGGACTGTTAGCGTTTCTGTTGATACTATTTTTAGACACGGCTGGAAGCTCAGCTCCACTTATCTATCTTGCCTGCTTCATTCAAGTATAACTCCTGCAGAGCTTCAAGCTGTGGTTTAACTACTTTATAGCTTAGATTTCACAAATTCCTGATATCACCTTTAAGGTCTTTTCGGCAACAAGTTGTACTTCTTTTTATCAGGTGCGAAGTTATTTTCAGGCTGACCTAGATAATACTATCCTGGTGCATACCTCATGCTGAGTCTACGCCCGGTGAACATTTTGTTTAATATTTTTACACTTTTTTCTGGATCTTGTGACAACTTCATACTCGTCACTCAATTGTTCTTGGAATTTTTCGATTCCTGTAGGTACTGTACTATATGTACTGTAGGCTTAGCTTTCGTATAGCGGATAATACTCGCCTCTTTAGTGCATTCGATTCTCTTATGCCTTAATATTCCACATGACATGCAGGTGGCCTCCATCAGGTCCTTTGTAACTTTGTCCAGCATAGCAAACACTTAGGCGTTTGAGAGAGTGGGGAGAAACTGTTTCACGTCGTTTACTGGGGATTACCCATCCTTTTTTTATCTTACCTTTTATGAAAAGTTATTCGCTGTTCGCTGTTACAGAAATCCGTTTTATATGGGCTCCACTTAACTCGAGAATAGGTCTTTTGAAGGACTTTTCCAATTTATTTAGAATCCTGCACAATCTTTGCCTTACGTCCAAGGTTTTAAGTCCTAAGTTTACAGTTAGAAGCCCTTAATGATTTTTTAGACAAACAAATTGAGTGTGCCAAAATTTAAAATCGCACCGTGTTTAAGGAATGGTTTACCAATATATTTTCGACTGATCAGAATAATAAAGGACACCCTTATCATCGTGACTCTGCATTCTATCTCGCACCTAAGTTGTCAAGTTATTTCGCCTCCAATTTTCTCGTCTACGACTTCTTGACTTCTACAGATCTACGTCTTTTCGTCCCTATTCGAAAGCATTTTTGATTAAATTTAGTTTCTGCAGCTTAGTCCCAGACAGGACAGGAACAGGAAACCAGGAAATCTCACGCTGAGCACAATAAATTGCGTGAAATACTTGTAGCAAATCATACATTCTCAATCAAGGTATTGACTGTCAAGTCCTTGAGTGAAAATGATACATTCATAATGCCGAAAGGAGTTACTAATTATAACTTCTAACGTAGAACTAGATTGCATCTCAGGTTATATCATTGTCGCACTAGATTACATCTCCAAGGATTATATCCTTGTGCATCCTGAGGTTTTTGTGTCAACTGCAATAGTTGCTTCCCTATAGTTCATTATAATTAGGCGTTGTGCGATGGAGTCATTCACTTGTTGCTCAGGCATCGTGAACTTGGGAAGTGTTGAACAGTTGGTGGAAGCGTGGAACCTTATGATCGACCTCAAGTCTACCACAATCGTGAATCTGGTCCCAGCAAATACATATGCTGAAGGAGCCCAAATATTATATTTTATTCGCCCTATGAAAGTCGGAAGTTTTGTCTTAACAGAAGATTTGCATATATGTATCGAAAAAGTCTCGCAAAATTTTCGCCTCCAGGTAAATACGGGTCGACGGAGGTTGGATGAAAACAAAAAAAAAATAGGAATCCGTACGTGGAATATATCAAATACAGATTGGTTTATGTGAACTTTTATTTTTCGCATTTTTTCGTCAAAAGATCGTGAGGACCCACTAAAAACTTCCCTGTCATTTAAAACCAGAAGAAACCTAGCCAAAAAGCGTTTGGGAGTTTGCTTTGAGCTAGTCTAGATCGATCATTGCTGACGATCAACTTTGTGTTTTTGACTTTCAGAACTGTTTGAGCATAGCGTATCATGGGGCTGTTAGCCATGTCCAGGATCTGTTTAGTTATAGTGCTCGAAGCGAGCTCCTTAATTTCACTGAGGAGGCTCCAGCGCACCATGCAGAAAATTAATGGCAGGTATCATCCGTCTCTTGTGTTTATGATGCTGCTGGGTACCATTGACTTTCAATCTAGTGCTGATATGCTCGCTAGTTCACTTTGTGTGGCTCTTCCAGAACTGTTGCGTTGTTTCTCCTTCCTATGACTGTCGTTTGAGCCTCTCTGCTCACAAGTAAGAAAGAAGATGAATATCATTCCTACGATCATCAGCACCAGTGACTTGGGGATTGTTCGCTATGCGAATGCGGTTCTCGCCCCTGCGCTGGTGTATTTTGGTGCAACTCCTTTCTGAGAGAGTAGCTCCATAGTTCTCACGGTGATTGACCTGATTCGCGTACATTAGTTAGCATGCAAATGTTTACCGTTATATACTCTGTAGCCTTGAAAGCTCATGCTCTGATTCGATCAGAAGAATTCATCGTCGAGCCCAAGTTATTCACTGCTGGTAAAGATCAGCTGGTTTGAGCAGCGTTCACCCAACACTCTCAGTCTGAATTCTCTTCTTTTTATGCATAACCACTTCAGTTACTACTGCTTTAATACCTGAAATCGTAGAGCAGCCTACACAACAATTCTACTTGTCTGAACCGCGCATACGTCTTGCGACCAGGACTTATTTTGGTTTA
Source organism: Stratiomys singularior (assembly GCA_954870665.1). Taxonomy (NCBI): domain Eukaryota; kingdom Metazoa; phylum Arthropoda; class Insecta; order Diptera; family Stratiomyidae; genus Stratiomys; species Stratiomys singularior. Next base: position 65,667,867 of record OX940881.1, read on the forward strand.
TTTTGATTTATTCTACCAGGAATTAGGTATTTGAGAGTTCAAGCCTGATTCATCCATCAGTAGAGAAGTTTTACAGATCAGAGAGGAGAATGGAACCCTCGATGTAACTTTTAGACTCTGATTACCTTTCTTCGTTTAGTTCCTGGAGTCTGTATCAGTTGTTATGATATTTAGGAATGTTTTCCTAGCGCTTCTAGAATGTTGTACAACTCTTTCACAGTTGAGCATTTTTGACATTAATGGTTACCAGCCGCATGACCGGTAATGTTGTCATAGCAATGCGTGGCTCTTTAACATCTTGGCTCTCTTTAACATTAAAAGTTGCATGCAGCATGACTTGTGATGTAAAACAAATGCTCGGCTCCTCCATACTGTGGACTGCACTAATGACTTGCGGCATTGAGTCTGTAGCCACACAGACGCCAGTTCATATCGTCCGCTAGATCTTACCATCTCTTGACCTTACTCTTATTCATGAGTCTGCGGATCTTTTTTGATCAATTCATCTGATGAATGTTCTTCCTAACTCCTTACCCACGGACGTCTCGTTGAAGTTTGTGACACTAATTTCACTTTCACTTATTTTTGGTGACGACCAGTCCACTGGGCTTGTCGTGCAGGTATCTTCGTAGAAGAATGGAAGAAGGAGTTTTAATTGTCCTCACTGTTGATTTCATAAGATCCCACCAGTGAAGTCATAATGTTCCATCATTGAAGTCTCCATAGCGGGAATTGTTTTGTTACCACTTCTGAGAATCTTAAAGTCCGCCCTGCAGGATTTCATTAGAACTCAAAATATTGGTGTCGGTTACTGTCGGTAGGTGTTCAAAAGAAACTTAATGAATCACAACGGTTTTCACAATGGACTCCGTAGACAAGGTTACCATGAGAGAGGATCAAAAGCAAGTTCATTAGCGTAATAAGACCTGTGTTTAATACAAGACCAGCTCTAGGTAGTAAAGTCGGGATCCGTTTCTGCGGAGTATCCAATTGAGAAAAATACAGTCGTGGTCATAGTTTTGCAAAGGAAAAGGTTATGTTATGATTCATGTAAAATGGTTAAAACCCAAGGAAAAAAAATTATATTCATAAAATAATAAACAAAAGTTTAAGTGTTCACGAGGAATTTAGGAAAATATTTTTGTACATACTCGTATGAATTTATTTGAGAAATTGTATTAAAACATCAAAATACATTTATTGACATATTAATATAAGCTTGCATTTTCTCGAACCGCCATTAGCCCTGAGAACTGAGGCGATCCTGTTTGGCATTGAATCAATCAAAGCTTTTACGATTTCGTCGCTAATCTCCTGATTCGACACCATCATCCATCATCCATTTCATCATCATCCACAAGTTTTCTATAGGGTTTAAATCAGAACTATTGCCTGGCCATGGCAGCGTGGAGATCTCGTTTTCTGTTAAAAACTGCTTTACCTAGCCAAAAATACAGTGGTTTAGTCATCAGATGTCCAATATTTAAAATTCCGCACTTAATATAGGCGAGATTGTTTCATTTTTTGTTAAGAAATGGTTCTTGGCTTGTTTTCTTGTTCATAAACCTTTTTGTCACAATCTTCTGCCAACTGTTTCTTATTACTTATTTCTGCTAAGTTGCTATCGACTAGATCTCTAAATATATCTTTAACAGTTTTGAAGCGATTTTTCAAGGGTAATCTCATCGTGATGCAATCTAAACGCTCATTTATCTTCCTTTTTCCTTCAGTTCCTTTCTTTCGCTTTGTAGATCCCCGGGAACGAATTTTTTGTTATTACTCTTACCACAGTGGATTGCACCTCATTCTGATGAGATGCATCATTTGTATCTTCGAATTTCTTATCCAGCTGTAAAAGATTGGAGGACGTCCCGTGGAACTAGTGAGTTTTTCATTTTTTGGAAGCACTCAGAGCTGTATCATCCAAATGGAATTTTAACTTTTTTAGGCGCCATTTTGATGATTTTCCACCTTCCCTTCTTAGGAGGCTTGTAAAGGTTAGCTAGCCCCATATAATCTAAGATGATACCTATCGTTATATCTATAAAGGATCTTAACTCTTTTCATTTAGTTGGTGGTGAAAAGTTCACGATGGCTTCCGTTTTCTTTTTTTTCACCCCCTCTTCCGACATAGCAAATCCCAAAAATGTATCGGCTTGTTGAGAAATTCATATTTGTCGATCTACGCCTTGAGATTCGCGTTCTCCAGCTGTTAATATTCCAACTTTATAAAAATTTCAATTGTCCATATATACGAGACACCGAGTTCCGGTGTGTGTTCGCTGAATATGTCGTCGACGTCTCTTTAAAACGTGACTGCCGCGTTAATAAAGCCCAAGGAGAGTATTGTGAACTCGTGTTTACCGTGATTAACGGAAAATGCAGTTTTTTCGAGTTTAATGATATTTATTTTTAAGGGGGTCTTACTATATAATACCTCATTTCCAAGCGCTATATTCAAAAATTGATTACTAGTAAACTACAAATGATTTCGGGAAGCAATTTTTTGTAACGTTATCATTCATTCTTGAACTTTACATAGTTTTTTTGGTTTTACATAAAAATGAAGTATGTGACCGCTACACTGTAGCGTATGTGACCGCTTTTTTTTCTGCTATTCAAGGCTGTTAAAAATTTTTGCACAAGAATTTCAAAAAAAGCTCATGTCTATCTGTTGCGGCATGTTTTCTGATAATAAAAATGTTCAGTATGACAAGATCGGTCAGGTAGATTTTTCGAAAACGTTCACCCCGCCTCAAAAAAGACGACTTTCGGAAAAACACGTTTAAAGATTGACAACGTAATAAAATATTGTTAAAAATTATTATTGTTGTCTTACGATCAATCTGCGATCCCAGGTCCGTAGAGTTTACCTTCTTGTTCGAGGAGAAATTCGCATTGAGCCACTTGCTCTTCTCTTTGCTCGATCCTGGCCCTTTTCGCTGTATCAGCCACCCTACGCTCCGAGCGGTCGATGCATTGCTCGTCAAGTAACGCGGCGCACGCCTCTGCTTCATGCCATAACGTGACTCCCATAGTATTCATGGTCTTGAGGATCGTTCGGTATCCTTCATTGAATACCATTACTGCCAAACAGGTGGCAATGTCGACCACCTGCTTACTTGAGTGCAAAAGTTTGGGCGCCATTAGCCAAATGCAAGTATTCAAGGATTCGTTGCTGTTCTGCGTGAAAGCTCCGATGCACCGCTGTAGCAAATCGGTCGAGGACAAGTCTCGGTAAATCGGCTCGATAGCTTCTATGACTTGAGGACTCACAGGAACACGTGTATGTTCAAAAGTTGCCAAAGTTCCGGTTGCTTCGGCCTGACGCCACTTGCACCAACTCTCCTTGCCTGGTGGGCACTTTGAGTGCTTAGGATTATCATCACTTGAGCTGCAGTGATCTAACGTAGCCCAAATTGCCTCCCTCATTTTTTCAACGGAATCGGGATTTCTTCTTATCGCCAAACCGTAAAATTGCGTAAGTTCTCCGATGATTTTGTCTGTCAGCTTTCCCTTTCCTTTCCCTCCGAGACCTTTCTTGGATTTTTTCATGTTCCTAAGCCTCGTGCCTATCCGCTTTTCCACATGGCCGACGCATTCTTTTTTTTAACGAGAACACTGTCTCCGTATGGTTGTGATGAAACGATTCAATTGTAAGTTTTGCTGTCACCATCACCTACATACGTAGCGTACTTCACGCCATACTTCTCTGTGGATCGTTTGAACATCTCCGTTACTCCGTCAACTTCCATTTTTCCAGAGCTTCCTTCGTGGTTTGCGGGACAATCTTGTTCATGGCTTTTATACCATTCTTCGAAATCATCTGAGCTCCCGTTTATCAACCTTTTCTGGGATGTGCAGACTTGGCAAAAACTAGATTTCACTATCGCATCTATTACTTTTTTGCTGTAGATTCCAATGAGTGTTGAGACACCGAACAAAGAAGAAAAACCTCTCTTCTTCCACGTTCCATCCCCCGAAACTGTCAAATTATTCTCATCGTTTCCACGCCAAACACTTAGTTCTTTTTCTTCGTTGACAGCTTTTTTTTAAAACAGATTCGTATACAGCCGACGCCGCGGTTAATGTTTTTCAGGCACGCGTAATAAGCACAGACCGAAATTCCATTACAAATGTCCATTAAACCACAAAATTTGTCAACGCCTGCTCGACCGATGCCCAGCAAACGAAATATAAAAACTAATCTGCGGTTAATTTCATACGCACTGTTTATATATGGACATGAAGGAATAGTATTTTCACCGCACTTGCACCCCATAATAATAATGAAACCCGCCCAACGTTTCGAACTCTGGGAAAATTTCAATTTTTCCTTGCACACCTTTCATATTGCATTTTCCGCAATGGCGGAGAAAACAGTCATGAAATTCAAAATGCAATACAAAAAACCGGGAGTAGTTTTCACTTCCACTGATTGCCTGGTCTTGAGTTTTTTCGCCGACGTGCTTGCATACGCTGTTTCCTTCTCCGCATCATGTGGATTCGGGGTTTTACTTTTCTTGATACGACCGCCAATACGACTACGACACACTGTTCGCGATCCTTTTTTATCTATTTTCCACGAAAAATGAAAAAAAAGCGAAAAAACTGAATAAAAACTCCGACCGAAACACTTTCGAAACAAGCGAGATGTTCAAGGTGCCAACGTTATTTTCAGACTGAATCAAAAGTAAAAAATAAAGAATTTTTTCAAAAGAGCATCTCAAACACTAACTAATGGGAAAAATGTAGAATGGTTTTCACAACTCTTCACAAAATCAGTTCCGCACCTCGAAAAACGGGCCCACGCGGGAGCAAAAACTTGAAAAACGACCGTGCGTGACCGTGAAAAATGCTCTGTCGCTGCCAAACGAGCCCGTCCACAGTTTAATCCTTTTACCAGTGTATTTCTAACACTATTTAGATGAAAAAAATGTTAAAAAAAATCATTTTTTTGAAACTGTTACATAGTAAGACCCCCTTAAGTCTGTTGACACACACAATTGGTTTTGACATATGGCGGAGTACATTCATTAGAGAGAAATTCTTTGACAAATGTCCATCATCTGTTATACGAGTTGGTGCTGCCAATGTCGATGTTCCTATAACAATAACAATGAAAAAAAAATGGTTTGATCTAAATCAGCCAAGATTTCTGCTTTTGTGGGATAGGGTATCTGTGTTGAATGGTTACCGCATTTAATTTTCGGCAGTCGATACCGGGTTTGTCTGTTTTGTTCCTCTGAAGCGACGATTTCCTTGGGATTTCGAGGGTTTTATCTTTCCATCTCTTAAAAGCTTTTCTATTTCCTTATCAATTACTGCTTTTAGGGCATTGGATACGGATAGGTTTGGACAAGTGTGTAAATTACCCGTTTCACAAAGATGGTGAAGGTGAGTTTTTTGTCGGGGTCTGTGAAAAGGCTTGAATGCTTTTTTTAAAATATTAAAAAGTCAAGTGGCTTGATTGGTAATCAGATTGGTTTTTTTTGCATCCATAATTTTCACTGATTGCGACATGTGTTGTTTTATGGGTACTCGTATGCTGTTTTTGAGCGTTATTAAATTTCCGGCCGTATGGATGCCAGTTCCTAGCTCTTTGAGTGTATCATTTCCAATTATTCCATGAAACTATTTAGGATTGTGAAGAAAGTAGGTAATATATTTCAAAGCTAGTAGAGAAGAAGTAGGTAAAGTGGCGTGGTGGGTAATTTCTAGTGCTCATCCAACAGAATTAACAAGGAAAAGGCTTCGATTTGGTACGTGGATCTTTTTATACAATTTGGTTTGATAAAGTTCTTGTTTGAACCAGTTTTCCGCTCTTCACTTTGTATTCAAAGTTTCGCAACGAAGGGCCGGTCAGCCTTAAAAATTATGTAATTTAATTCATTAAAAATGTATGTAATTTCAAAATGTAATGTAATTTAATTGTGGGTCATATTGGGTACAGTAGATATCAGGCTCTTGCTGTATAGTAGGCAAGTCGGATTTGGGATTTTCATTTCCTAGATACTCGATCAAGGATTCTTCATTATCGTTTTCATTTTATAGAGATTTTTAGTTTTGTTGTTCCAGGTTTTTGAATAGAACATACGTTAGAGTTTGTTACGGTGTTGAGTATTTAATTGGATTTGTTTGTTGTGGGAATCGTTGATGAGGCCTTTTTTGGAAATTTACTAGGCGTGACCTTATCGAGCGGTCAACGTCCATGTGTTAAAAGCTGAGATTGTCTAAATTGGGTTGGATTTGTTGTGTCCAGAAATTCTGTCGCTGCGTGTAATAGGAAGTCTTTTGTGGTTATTTCTGGGGGGTAACTTACGAGATGCATTGAGTCCTGAAAAATGTTGTTTGCACGAATGCACGAATGCTGGTAACTGCACGAGAGGTTGATTCATGAACCTGTTCCTTGATGGAACATCACCACCAAGCGCGCAGCGAAAGTATTATGCACCATTGAGTTTATTTGTGCACGAAGCCCTACTAACAGTAGGTTGTGTGCATTGACAGTTAGTGGAGCTGATTCAGGCACACGATACTGGTCTGCGTCCAATCTTAGTTTGGTCAAACCAAACCTTTCGTATCTGGACATGCTGACTTTATTTGAAATGCAAAAAAATAAAAATTAAGAGGGAAAAATGGCTTGTTACTTAGTCTAATGATCTTTTATAAAAACTATCAGTTTTTTTAGTGATTATACTATTTCTACTATACTTTTATACTACTACTTTTCAACGTTTCACACATGGTGTTTAGGTGTGTTTACCGACTAAACACCTCTAAACACCCGGCCTGGAACTGTTTGTCACATTGTCCCATTATTTCGGACTAGGCCTCATTAATCGTCGCCTAGTGGCGCCTTCTGGTTAAGATAAATCCCTCTTTTAACACGGATGGATGGGAAGGAAGAAGATTGCCGTCAGTGAGATCCCCTTTCCGTCTGCGCCACCAAGCGATTCATGATGCCCTTAAGAAGAACCGTCAGTACATAATGCGACACGCAGTTCCAATTGTCTTTTGACTTCATCATTTTCCTCGTTTCGTTTTCTGGTGAGAGGAAGCCTATTTTTTCTGAGAGATGCAAACGGAGTCTTGTCCACCTTCCGCATGCAAAGAACGTGTGGCAGGCGTCATCTGTCATCCACGGGCAGAACAAGCAAGCTGTGGACGATGATTTTCCCATCTTATACAGGTAAGACTGAAAATATCCGTGCCCACTGAGCAGTTGCGTCAGATATCAATCAGTCTAAGAAAGACCCTAACGAAGTTAATCTCACTAACTCCCACTAACTCCCCCCTAAGTAAGTACACTCGCTTTCGTTCTGCCACAAGTAGCATAACAGGGACCACACTCGAGATTATCAGCACTGCTGGCTCAGAGAAAGTGCGATATGCAGCTGCAATGCCTCTGTACCTGTGCGAGACGCCTTCGGTACGACTCCTTGCTTAGAGCGTCAGCCCAGATTTCGGGGCCGTACAACAGCACTGACTCTCTCTTACTGGAGGTTGGTCCCCCCGTGTTGGCCATAAGGCGGCTGAGAGCTGAAACTCCCGCAGCAACCATATCTGCTGCCGCTCAAACCTGCTCGAAGAAACTCATTTTCGAGTCAATCAGCAAGCCAAGGTATTTATTGATTCCTTTGACTCGATGATTCTTTCTTCGGTGCGAACAGGAATAACACGAGTGATGCGTTACTTGGTCAGTATGACGACCTCGGTCTTTTCAAGCACTAGGCTAAACTCACTGTCGGTCATCCACTCGTTCACTCGACGTTTTATCGCACTAAGTTTTAGTTGCGTCTGTTGGATAATACGTCCGGTAGAATACTGCCACATAATCTGCGTAGCCAATCAAACGTGACTCCTCCGGTAGCTGCAACCTCAAAAGTTCGTCGTACGAGACATTCCATAGGTGCGGGTCAAGGATGGAGCCTTGCGCCATTCCTGATGTAACTTTCATTCTTCGCTGACCACAGAATGTGCCATAGACGAGCTTCCAGTCTTTGAGGTAGTCCTTCAATATCCGCGTCAAATACTTCGGCACCCTGAAATATTCTAGAGTACTGAGAATATCTGCCCATGTAGCAGAATTGAAGGCATTTCTCACGTCAAGTGTTACAAACAGCACTATTCGCCTCGACTGGTTATTGTGAGTTTCTGCCTGCTGGACCGCATTCACCACCTCGGTTGTTGCACCGATTGCGGATCGGCCAGCCCTGAAGCCGTACTACTAAGGAGATAGATCGCCAGCAGCTCAGATAGCCTCCCCAAGTCTTTCTCTGATGAGCCTCCCGAGCACTTTCCCGGCGGCGTTCAACATACATAGGGGCCAGTATTAAGGTGGTTGCTCCGGATTCCCTTTCCCCTTGTGGATCAGCAGGAGCCTCGCCTCTTTCCAGCAATTTGGGAACACGCCCTGCTGCAGCAGGCGTTGAATGTCCTGAGCAATAGGGCAAAGTTGATGTGCAAGCTGCACCACATCCGCTTGGAAACCGTCTTATCCCGTGGCCTTTTTAGGCGTTAACTCTTGCCTTTGCGTATTCTAACGTTATTGACTCCTTTTCGATGACCTCCTGGGGGGCCTCTTGTCTCCCCGACCGGGTGTCAGCTTATATTTTGGGGCCATACATTTGTGTTTTTCCGGGCGACAGTGAACCATAGTTCCCTGATTTAGAACTTTCGTTTTGTCGCGGATACTTGAACCTTTCGCGATTTTAGCTTTCGGACGATACTAGAGAAATACCTTCGTCAAGTTCCTCTTCGGGCGTCATTTAATAAATTAAAACGTTGAATTTATTAAAAAAAACAACAGATTTATTCCTCGGAGCTCTTCTTAAGACTACTCTACAATGTTATTCTTATTCTAATTTACACCTGTGTTCCCATGATCTATTTGCTGATGGTGCAGCGGACGTTGAGAAAATTGATGCACTTGCAATTGGAATCCTCTAACCTGTTGTTTCGTGAAAACTTATGATATCTTGAAAAATGCTTAGATCGATGGTAACTTATATTTGTATAACCTGTTATCAAAACGAAACTATCATTTCTAATGACTGTTTGTCGTGACTTTTTAAAATCCAATAGGCTTGCGCACAAAAGATGTAGGGGTGCTAATAAAACTCAAGTCCTTTATTTTCGCCTAACCTGATAACTAGGCGTGAATCCATTCATCATTGTTACCGGTCAGATCACTCCACATGCCTTAAATGCAAGATTATATTCTAATCAAAAACACTTCCCGGACTTATCAAATCCCTTTTCATTTCCACACATCAGTGTCCTTAGTAATGAATTTTGCTTGCAAAGAAACCCACAAAAATACTCAATTCCCAGGGATTTATGACATCACATTTGCCTTTCAGGGACGAATGCAATCAGTTGCCAAACTCTATAATCACCAAAAACTTTATCTAGCTTAAAAATAACCTCGAGGCAAATGTTGTAAAATGGGAAACTCGACAAGTATTCGGTTAGCGGGTCCTGCTTAACTTATTTGTTTGTTAGAAATATTTGGTTTAGTTTGGCACAAATTTCTCAATCCCCACCCCCTATACGATTGGGTTTTGTCCGCTAAGTCATCTCACACATAACTTCTTCGGCAAACATGTATGCATGTATGTACATTAGCGTCTAGGGGGAGGGAAACCGGTGGCGACAGGAACTCTGTTAAAATGTTTTCCCTATGAGATTTCTAAGTAAGTCAAACATAACAGGATCCATTCACATTAATACACGTTCTCACCTAAAATGTTTGAGATTCCGTTGACGAGAATTGTTATCCCGGCGAGTTGGGAGGATGTGAACGGAAGAATAAAAGGAGGTACTTTTGTGAAATTTTGCGGGTAGATGACGGGAAGTAAAGTTGAGATTTTTTGGTCATTAGGTTCACACATTCTTCATGAAATATTGACTTTATATACATGTGTAGTGTACACATAGAGGGAAAAGTATTTTTCCTGGAAGGTATTTTGATGAAATGTATGTTTTGGATAGCAAGATTGCGAGTATGATTTGTGCGCTCATAAGGGTCCGATGTATGCTATATAAGGACGTGTGTTGCGCTAACTAATATGATGGATGACATTTTCTTGTAAGAAAATTTAAGATTATCATGAAAGCAGTGAAAGATACTTGTATCGATGATAGAAAAGTTTCGTAATGGATTTTTTTACACGCGTCGATTTATGGAGTCCTTAAATCTGGCCGTCAGCAGCATTTTGAAATAATGTTATGGAATGTTTGATTTTTTGGAGGCACTTCTGGTTTGATTTATTATTCAGCGAGAATGAAATATAGCCCTTCTATGGTTGGTAAGATTACATATTGTCAGCAGCACAGTGATTGCCATCAAGAATATGAACAACGTGCGTAGAATAACTAAGATCGTGACTTGTCTGAATTGCTCTTAGAAAACAGAAAAAAAACGCATTATTTCCCTTTTAACTGCTTTTCTATTGCGGTCCTTGGAAAAATTTTTTTTGTTTTTTTTTTCAAGTAATATTGAAGATCAGGATGCGATGCGTCACGCCACATTTAGCTAGCATTTTAGGCTCAGTATGAGTATTGGTCAGGGTCTGTTTTGGTGCTCAGCTTCTCGCATGCAGTTAAGTTAGTGGCATAATATTTTATTGAACTCTGATGCTTGATTGTTTTGCGGCCATTTGGGACGTGAGCGCGACGAGATTTTCGCTCGTTGTCACGCAACGCATTCATTATAATGAATAAATTCAACAATAATGTTCATATGACAAATGTCAAATAGGTGACGTTTCAAATGAAATTGTTTTTGATTTTGTAAAAGTTTTGGATTTGGATTTTTTCTTCGTCTAGCAAATAAAAGCCCCTACAAGGATTCACGAAATTTTCATTGAAAATTCTTTCAGAATAACGCTAGTACATAAAAACTAATTACCGCGTTTGAATTTCAAATTTTATTCAAGCGCTATATTGCATCTGAAAAACGTCACGCACCTCGTTGCGAGAAATTTTCGTTTTTCCGAATATTTCCGGCCTCGAATCGACGCATCGCAATCATTGTACGATGTCGCATACAAATGCATGTTACGAAAAGTGCTTGACATTTGCTGCGAAACTCTCGTCGCGCTCATGTATCGTCGTCTCGCGGTATTGTATTTCGGACTTGAAGTTTGTGTCCTAGCGTCGTCGGGAAAAACAAGAAAATAAAGCCATGCAACAAAGACAGCGTGCAAACTAAATGTCATAGCAGAGTGGCGACGTCATTGTGATCACCATCGTGTAAATGTTATGAGCTTAGAATAATATTTTATGCCCTTTTTAACCCTTTCAAGTGTAAAAGAGACGTGAGCGCGTAAATACAGAATTATTTTTCTTTTTCAATATATTCACCTACTATAATACATTTTCCAGGTGTTTCAAACAGAGAAAACAGATGTTTCAGGTTATATCTGGCATCAAAATAATTTTTTTGTCTTTGTCCTAAAAGTAAGCTGAAACTGCATCCGTCGCGTCTCCACCGCTTGGAAACTTCTTCCCACGAATTCTTTTTAAGTTTTGAGAGCAGATAATATGCACAGAGAGCCAAATTGTGTACTGCAAGATGGAAGATCCAAAATATCGAAGCACATCTTCTGCAAAGCAGTCAACACAACATGGTACTTGTAAACAGACGTGTTGTCGCGTAAAAGGAGGACATTTTGGTCAATTTGCTCCTTTTATTTGATCTATGATCCACCCTACTTTGATACATTCTTACAACTTCTTTATGATTGAATCGTTTCATTCTTCAGATGTCAACAGGATCCTTTCTGACTGACTGTTGCCGACTTCAACGCCTTAAACTTTTGGAGTGGTAATGTGCCCTTTTTTAGCCGCTGTGTAGAGGGCTGTTGGGACTCAGATTCATATTGATTTATATTGTCTCCAGTAACAATTTGATTCAATAGTTTATCCTTATCTTCGCTGCGGAGGTTTAAAAAAGGGTAGAGACGCTCTTCGTGGTATCGTTTCAGAGGTGGCAAGAGGATTCTCGGCGCATATCCAGCACTGACCTTTGTCAGGCCAAGATGATTGTTACTCAAAATCAAAATCGATACTCCAACAATTTCTACAAGTTTGTTTTTCTTTAGTCTAGCATCTTCTAATATTAATTTTTTGACTTTTTAAATATTTCCGGAGAAGTAACTTCGATCGGCCGTCCCGGCCTTGGGTGGTCTTAAAGTGAGCCCCTGGATTGGTAAAAGAGACTGTGCCACCTGTAAACCATGGTTTTCCTCATACAAGAGTCTTTGTAAGCCGACGCCATTTGTTCCAATGTAAGTTCAACTGACTTTTTTGTTTGTTTGGGAACTTAATGACGGATAGCCAGATAAACCTACCACTCCATTACGTGAATTTAAAACGTACCTAATTACTTCGTGTAGCTGACTTTTATTGGAATATAATGCTTTCTTATAAATCTGTAATCGGTGAATTTGATTCTCAAGTGCATACGCTTGGTCGATATGTTTTATATCTTCTTATTTCGCGTTAACGGCAGTAAGAATAGAATGCTAAATACAGTGTTTCCTTCATTATTTTCATTTTCAAATCACATTTAGGGACATCTCGTTAGATGTCCCTAATGCAAATCATTTAGTTTACCTTCATTATCCTTTTTCCTTTCCTTGGGGTGCTTGCACAAAAATTTGTATCAAGTTTCTCTACTCTGTTTTCTGCCAAAAAGCCCTGTTATCTGCTGAACTACTCGTCAACTGGAAATTGAGTTATCTAGGCCTGAGCATTCCCCAAGAGAACCGATTTTAAGTGCCATATTTCGGATTGCCAAAGCTGCCAGCCATCTAACATTAGACAAAATGGTTATTTGTAAAGAAAAAACACAATGTTACGGCTAATAAAGATATTCTACTGGTTTTTGTCCAAATTTATTTTCATATGAACAAATTAATAACCGGCAAGCCCACTGATGTATTCTATAAATTAGATGCATACTGAATCTGTTTTTGATTTCGAAGAAATGTTTTCGAATCCTATCTAGCCCTTACTAGCAGCTCTTTAAATTTTTGGAATGTAATTTGCCTCGGGAATGTACCAAGGATTTTTTCGGAATAAGCTACAGGCTCTTCAGATAACGTCCACTGATGCACTGAAATGGACGTTTTTAACGATCTTAAAATCATTCATAGAAAAGTTCTTTAAACCATTTCTAAGATTTTGTAAAGAAAGCGTTTCGTACCAAAATTTGAACTAATCTGTCTTTTTAACTCGTTTTTTCGGTAGCATAACAAGTATTGGCTCACCCTTCGAGCCATATCTGGGAGTTATTAGGACAGAATAAAGCTAAAAGAATAGAATATTCATGTGGTGAATGATTACAAGAAAACTAGGACAATGAAAACCACCAGTTCCTCTTATAAAATAAAAGATAGAATAGGGAGTTGTAGAGAGCCAGAGAGTAAATTCAGTCACCAAAACCATAGTGTTAGCACATGAAAACTTCTTTCGGACAGAGGTAGAAAAAGTATTAGAAGATTTGCGGTGTGTCAAGAAAAAACAAATGTGTTTACTAGACAACAGTTTTTATTAGAAATTATAGGATCAAAGGATTTTATTAGAAATTATACAAAAAGTAGAGGCAGTACACCTGAAACGCTTAGATACGAAGATATATATGTGTATCTTCAACACTAGCACTCACTGAGCAGTTTGTTACTTAAGTCCTATGAGCTTCCGGTTGCGTTCGGACTTATCCTTGGTTTGAGCTTATGTACAGACCACACCTAGTCTTCTGAATATCGATTTACATAAGTTCACGGTTGTATCAAAACTTCAAATTGTTGTCTTTTGTTAGACGATGGAACAATCAATTGATGATAAGCTTCACTGCTGCCGCATTGTCACTTCTGTGACACTCTCTCTTCTGAGAGTTGTGGTTGGCCTTTGACTACAACAAATCTCGTTCAAAATGATGCGCTTCACCTGTCATAATTCGATGCCCTATCAGAGTAAGACAATGCAGTTTTATTGTTTGATTTGTCTTGACGATATGTAGTACTGATTTTTGCTGTTCGCACTAGATATCTAAGCAATAGCTTGCTTGTTTTCCAATGTTCACAAGATTGTCAGAGCATGTAATGAATCAGGTCTGCTTACGATTGCCACATACATGAGGTCTGAAAAGTTGTCTCCATGCTGAAACTTGACTCCGGCTGGGATAGAAACAGGATTGCTACCCATGATACTGAACTTTTAAATTCGAACATTTGTATAAGCCGTCTGCGCAAAACAGATTGTTTTGTTTTTACGTTCACGGAGAATCTCCATGTCATCCAGCAAGGTGGCCTGATAAGCTTGTTTCTCCCATTCTGGAACCGCTGCTGTACCCCCATTTCATTCTATCTGAGAGCTTTGTTGATGCTGCAGGGATTAAAGTCACCCGGTGGCGCTTGCGCCTCCCGCTGCGGGAGGTATAGGCTCCACCGCAATAGCCCCAGGAGCTGCAACCCGCCTCGCATCCACCGAAGCCGTGGAGGTTGTGTCCACTTTCTTCATCGTTTTCCTCAGCGCGTACCCTGAGGACCTTCCATTGCCTCGTACTGAGGCCTTTGTTCGAGACTGCCAGCGCTTTGAGTAGAACCACTGCTGGCCAATCTTCACTTTTTGGGAGATACATGTGTATTATGTGGGCTTTAGGAATGGCTTCTCCCTTCTTCACACATAATTCAACTCCCTCCCAAGCGGTTAACTTCGAAACTGCTCCCTCGATCCATTTTACGGTACTTTCATTCCCACAGCCCATTAGGAGCATGCCTGGTTTGAAGTATAGACCCTCAAAATGCAGATCTTCCCCGTTTTGCATCTCCCTTGCAATGGCGTCTTCCAGGTGAATAAGTTCCTCATCTGTGAGCGTCCGCATCGGGTGTTCCTTTGCGACCACCGCTATACACTGCGCTTTTAGTGTGCTTGCGTAAGTGGTACTAGCTTAACGGATGCTTCGTTGCTTTCGCCTGCCGTACCTGTCTTGGCTTTTCAATTGTTGACTCGATTACCGCTTTTGGGGTTAATCGAGTCTCTGCCTTGCTTCCTCCTCTGGTCAACCGGGTTAGGTGATTTGATTTGTCTTCATTAACCCTTCGCCTTTTGCAATCGGCTCCGGTGCAGATTTCCTATTCCACCCTTGCAAAACGGGGGGTTTGGTGCTTCTAGTCCCGACTTCCGATCCACTGCCAGCTTCCCAGCTCCCTGAGGTTTACTTCTCTATGCTAGGAATGGCAGATACCGCTATACACCCACCCCACTGAATCCCTTCTTTAGTGGGTCTCTCGCCCACCTGGATTTCCTCTGGGCGGTAGTGGTATCATCTGTGACTTATTTTCTTCGTGTATCCCTGTACTGGGGTGTGGTTCACCCCTGTCCTTCAGAGATGAGGGACCTTTACCTGCTCTCCTCTTCCACCCAGAGGTATTCTCTGTAGGGGGGTGGCAGTTCCATAGTTTCTCCCTGTTTTATTAAATGACGCTTCGCCTTGGCTTTTGTCCTTTTGCTTACGCCCTTCTGTTTCCACTTTGTGGAGGTATTCTTTCCCTCATGGGGTTCCCTTCCAAGGGAAGGGTTATCCAAACCGAGCGTTATGTGCTCGGTTTGGATTCGGGTTTCAAAGAGGTTTTCCCGCACCCTTTCTAAGGTTAGTGGTGTTCGCATCAGCTTTCTTGGAACCTTCAAAGGATCAAAACCTCGCCTTGGCTTTGATTTTTACTATTATGTGTTTCAATTTTTGGTTCCACGAGTGGGAAAAAAAATTCTTCACCCCGGCAGAGCCGACATACCGAGGTTAGGGTCTTCTTTGAAACCGGAGGTGCCCATGATATCTGGAGTTCGCATATTTAGGACCAAGTACCTCTTGGCAACGCAGCTTTCGGCATATGTTGTTCCACTTTAGCTTAAGGTCCTTTACCACCATTTACAGTGTAGGAGGATAGTCCTCGAACTATTGCTTCAGTTCAGCCTCTCAGACATCAGCCTCTTGCTTACCCCTAAAACATGACCAGTTGTAAAAAGTGTCATACACGTCGGTTGAACTTACTCTCAGCCGGGCGGGGGCCGGGCTTAAGTAAAGAAAAAGTAAGAAAGCCTTAAAAGTTAAAGTTAAGTAAGCCCTGGTAACAAAAGCCTAAAAGCCTTAACCCAGCTTAGCAGAGAGATCGTTTTGTAGTGAGAGTGGGAAAAGAAAACAAGAGATTAACATTGTTATAATAATATCCTCCTCCTTTACACAGGCCTGGGACTATTCTGATCAGTGTGTTGAGGAGACACTCAACTCCACACCCAAGGAAGCGGAATTGAGGTGCTTGCTTTCCTTTTTTTGAAGGAAGGTGCAAGCAAAGACTGACTAAAGAAAAATAATTAGTGGTTTTTCAAGGTTCTGTTCCGGGGCCTTAGTGGTGTAGACCAGGATTGGCGCGAGAATCAAATCCAAAGATTTCTATACATAACAAGATCAACATATAATAAGACTGTATTCACGTCCAGCTGATAAATCTCGAAATCTTTTTCTGCTGCCGAAGATAATATTGTATGCACTGAACAAAACTGAGCAACTGGAGAAAATGTTTCTATATAATCCACATCAACCTTTGCTAACATTCTTTCGCAACGAAGCGCGTTTTAGGAAAGGTATAAGATTGTTCAGGCTTTAAACCTGACCCATCTTGTTTCGTTTTAATACGAGTTGATTTTCGATCATTCGGTACATCTACCAAGATCCAGGTTTCGTTACGAGTTCTGCTTCTGAGCATCTTCAATTGTCAAGATTCATTGTCAAGTGAAACTTTCTCGTGTTTGTCAAAAATAATTCATCTTTTGAAGCACGTTTTGTATGGGTTTATCGTTAGTTGCTCCTGTATGATAGAATCGTGACTAACAACCAATTTACAAGTACCCGGTTGTCACCAACGATAATCTTTGTATTCGTATCCAACAAGACGCATTTCAAATGATTTTTCCGCCGACTTTGATCCTTCAATCCTTTGATCGTTCAATAGCACGTACGGTTTGCTTTCATAAATTCGCAAATGACCAAAACCGAGTTTATAATCTATAAATACTTCTTTTGGTGTTTTTAATCCAGCAGTTCCTGACTTTTGCTGGTGTCATCACTGCTTCTGTCAATAGTCTGTTGGGTAAATACGATCTTGTTATTGTTGTATTAGTGTGTCTGGATTGAGCGAGTCATTTCTTTTATAGTGCGATTTTGACGTTCTATGCCTCAATGTTCTGTTGCGTATGGCTTTAAGAATTCATATACGATTGTATGTATGTTTACGCATGAACCTGAACATTCAGCATTTCGAAATTCCAGTGGTTTATCTTCAGATATGGCATCTTGAACAGCTTCGATGTTTGTGATTTGAGTTTAAAAAGTTTCACAAACAGCATGCCGAAATAATCATTGAAAAACACAGTTATCATACAACGTCAAACGGATCAACTGACATTGGTCAGTTTCGAAATTGGTCGATTATGACATAGGTCATAATCGACCAATTGTCCTGGCTTAGTTGCTCTCGTTTGAGTTCGTGAGGTCGTTTGAGGTCTCCGATACCGCTTACCATAAACACATACTTCACAAAACCTATTGTCATTTTGTATTCCAAAGCACTAGCTAGATAACCTGATATAATATTTCTTTTAACGTGGCCAGAAGGCGTTTTCATGTTTTCAGTTTTATCCACTGTGTCCCGTATAGTTTTGCATCAGGACCCTGTTAAATACACTGGAGAAAAAAAGAGTTCTAAGTAACTAAGTAACAACTAGCAAGTAAATCTAGCTGCACTTTCCGATGTGTACTTTTAACATAATTCCTTTGTTGAAAGTGAAATGACTCCGTCACAGTTTTTCAAATTGTGTTTTTATTTTTTGACGTCAAAATCATATCACGTATCAAAATCATAATCACATTTCAGAGGAACGCCAACAAACTTTCTGCATTTCTTGGAATTCTGTTACTGTCAGCAATAAGCAGTGTTCCCAGCTCCAAGTTGTACTTGGCCTACGAGAAAGCTTAATCGCCGATATTATACCACTGAATTTTCATTTTAATGATAACTCTCAAATCAAAGGCTGTTTAAGGTACGCCATCTGATTGACGCTTTGAAAAAACCAGTAAACATTAAAGCCTGAAGAGCACAACGCTATGGGCGAAGTCTTGATTCCCTGCAACAGAAAAAGCAGGCTAATACAGTACATTAAAAGCAAGTTTCATGGGTGGGATATAAAGTTGTTTGCTGAATGCGATACTTCAGCCATACTGTATTGATTTCAAAATATATGCCGAAAAAGACTCTAACGAAGCCTTTTCAAATCTTCGTGTTAATGCAGATGTTGTTTTTCAAATTTGTGAAGCTGTGCCGAACCATAACGATTTTAAAATAAATACAGACATGATTTTTTGATCTTGAATCAAAAAATCATGTCAAAATTAACATGTTTTGACGTGTCAAAATTAAATAATACAGCATTTTGAAATGGAAGATCAAAAATTGGTTCAGACAATTGGTTCAGTTCCTACTAATTGCCTTGCAGGCTGAAGGAAGATGGAATACATAAAGTTCAATGCGTTCGTCCTAACCATTTACAAGGATGTGTGCTTGAATCCAATCAGTTTTTGAAGAACAGAGGAAGAGGCTCTTTCGATTACAGAATATAAATGTGTAGTAACATAATAGCCGTTAATTGGTACGATAGTAAATCAATACACAAAGTATAATCCTTTGTTGATGTGAAAGAAGTATGCAAAGTTGATCGCTTTTCAGCGAAGGACGAAAGGAAGTGGCTTTAACTCGCCCAAATATTGTTTCGACGTTCAATTGGCATATGACAGGTGTTGATCTTAGTGACATGCTCACCGGTCTCTATCGGACTAACATTGCTACTAAGAAATATTGTTTGAGAGTGTTTCACTATATCTGGGATGTGTCAGTTGATACAGGAAACATTGTAATGACAGAAACGCAGAAAAGAAAAATGGTAAATTGGTTGTACAATTTACATCCGAAATATCTCATGTTTTATTTTTATTCAAAAAATTTCCTCTTTCCGTAAAGGGTGGCCGGCTCTCTCATAGCTCTACATTATCCATCGGCACAAACAATCGCGAAAGTCTAAGTGCGAGCGAACTTTAGAACTTTCAATCCACCTGTGGATATTGTAGGAACTCATAATTATCACCTCCTTACAAAATAGAAGAAATAAGGATGTTTTAATTGCTAAGACCGGAATACCTTCGCAAGGATGATATATGTCATATGCTAAAAACACTCTGCATCACTGAACAAAAATACTGGTTCAAGGATTTCGCGTCAACTCATACTGTAGAAAAATTCAGGGGAAAAGTTTATGATTAATGTTAGTTAGAATTAATTTGAAAAAAAAAAGAAAAACTAAAACTGAAACAATAAATAAGTCTTATTTTCCCATGGTAGTCATGTACCTATCAATCCTTACATTCTTCCTGAAACAAGACGTGACATTTTCGCGTATAATGATCAAGAAATAAGCAGATCTTCAGCATAAATATCAAGAAAGGCTGTTTCTAGGCATTTTTCATAATTTTGGTCAGAAAGGGTTAAGCCAATTATTCAACTTAAGGATCATCATCATCATAACATTCAGTTTGTTCAAACATGTTTCTAAGTTATGGTGCAGCCTCCCTTACGTACTGACTCCTCATTGCTTTCCAAGTCTGCCTGTTTTCAGCTATTCTCCTTCAAGATGTGCCGACTATTTTCTTTATGTCATAGTTCCATCGAATCTTCTTTGTTCTCCCGGTCGTTTGATTCCTCTTGGGTGCGTTATTCTTGTGGCCCATCTGCTGTCCATCATTCTCGCCAAGTGATCGGCCCATTTCAAGGATTTCACAATATGTATCATGTCTGTTTCTTGTTTCCTTTCTCGTATCCACGCTAGTCTTTTACGATCCCTGCGAGTAGTGTCTAGCATGCATCTTTTCATGGCTCTTTGGTCAACCTGGAGTTTCTCCGCTATCCCTGTTATTAGCGCCCATGTTTCAATACCATATTGCAGGACTGGATATTGCAGGAATGTTAGGATACATTGGTCGAAAGTTTGCTTTGTCAAGTACATCTCCATTTTAGACTTGAATATTATCGAGTCCTTCCCGAAAGTACTCCATGCCATCTTGATTCGTCGATTGATTTCTGGTAGTAGTGAACCGGACTTGTGTATTAGCTGACCAAGGTATACATGTTCTTCGACTATTTCTACTGTGGCGTTGTTCACTTTTGTATGTCCTTGAGTGCTTATATAATCGTTGAACATGATATTGGTTTTGCTTAGTTTCATTTTCAAGCCTACTTTTGCACTAGCCGCGTTGAGTTCATTCAGCTATTCTTGTAATTACTCTTGACTTAAGGATATATATTGCGTATTTTTTGATGAGCTACTGACGCATTTTTAAATTCCCCAATCTCGAGCATTCGAATTTATTTCATACCTCCGTTACATTCAGTATCAATAAAAAGGCTCAACCAGATATTTATTAGATTTTCAATTAGTTTTCTGATAATTTCTCCTCATCAGAATGCAGATGGAGGACTTCGTCGATACAAGAAAGTTTAAAAGCTTTGATAAGACGTGTCACCAGTTTGGTGTCTTCTTAAGATGTGGCTAAGTGTGAAGCATGTTAATGTTTTCTAAAAATTTCATGTGAAGTCAATACAGTTCTCCGTTTTTTGCTCAATGTTTGTTTATGCCGCATTTCTGTAATAACTTGTTGTATAAGACCGGTTTTGGCATAAAAATTACGAAGGACGTCTTCTGAGGACGGTCCAGGAATCTTTGAGGAACGAAGCAATGCGAAATTTTTAAAGTCCTGATGGCGTCCTGGTTTTGAAGTTATGCCTGAATATTATGAATACTATGTCTGTAACCCTTGCAAATGTTGCATTTCGTGTCTTGTTTTATTTAACGTCCCATTGCTGGTATTCTGTAGGTGGCTCCAATTGGTCAGGACTTCCAATTCCAAAAGTCTAATGCGTAGTCTGTTGTTCGTTTGCGCGATAGTTTCCGTTTCCTCTATTCTGTCCGAGGCATTTAATCCTGTTTCTATCTTTTACGATTTTTCATTGAAGATATACTCACAACCTGATCCTAAGGTTTAGGTTAAGCTTTTTATAATGATTTTCGAATTTTAAAGAATAACGTAGTCCCTGAAGATACTATACTACTATAACTAAGACCTGACGTTCCATCGTTCACAATATATTTATTGCTATGAAACGCATGAACGGATGGTTCTCGATTGTAACTAGGTCTAGAAAAACTCTTTTATAATATTCCTAAATTCCGAAAAATGCGATTTCCTTCCTGTGAACATGGAAACCCATTGTCTACCCATCGTAAATCGATCTTCGTTTGTTCTCATTTTGGATTCATTACTATGTTTCTGGTTGATTCGGTAACAAGTCAGAGTAAAAGCAATTCTATCCCATTTAAGGAATTTAGCAATCGATTTTCTTGTTTTCCATTGAAAGCTTTTTTATTGTGCCATATGCTACACCAAAATGAATTCGAACATATTTCTTGCAACAAGTATCGTGCATACAACAAATATTCAATGTTAATTCCCTTTAAAAGACGACGCTCGCAACTTCGCCATTTGTGACTGGTAAGGCATCCTTGCTGGTAGAAGCTATGGTACTCTGAATATATCACGAATGCCCACTTCTCATTTGCAATTTGGAAGAATTTGTGTCACTTGCAGGATGCCGAGTTTCAGTAAATATTTAAGGTCAACATAGAATCACCTCGGAAATTGTGAAATGATGAGAAAATAAATTGAAAAATGATTTTCCAGCCATTCCATTCAGATAACTCTATAAACGTCGAGAAGATAAAACGAGAAGGGCAAGCAAACACCGAATCCTGTCATTCTTCTATATCCCTATATCAAAATATTCTACAAGGTTATCCAAACTTGCACAGTGAACCTAATATCCTGTTCTGGATATTGAAAAATTTTCAGCTACTCGTTTTACATTTATTATTCCTAATTGCCTGGGGAATGAACATATTCGGCTTGTGATGGTGTAAAAAAATTTAATGTTGATCGAGATGGAGATAGCCAAATGTTGGTGGAATAAACTATCGATGGGTAATAAAATAACCACGGCGTAGTAAAATATTTATTGAAAGTTGCACATTTCAGTCAAAGTTTTATTATAATTTAAAATCATAAAAAAAGAAAATTATTAGAATTTCGAGAGTCTACAACTTCATAAAATATTTAAATAACTGCTGACAGTAAGAAGCGAACAACAGTGCTTTTAAATTGAACACCATCTGCAAGGATATAAAACAAACTTTAATATAGAGTGAATGATTGTATGTGAAAAAATTTGAATGGTTGTTGCTGGGTTTTCTTATTTTATTTTTCTTATTTTCTTATTTTCGTGCGAAGTCTCACTCTCTCACTGTCGGAATGAATTTACGTGTCCTTTCGATTCTAATGCGAATTGCATCAAAAAATGAAATTTTTAATAAAAATTTTTTTCTATGTATTGTTTCACTTAGAGACTAATTTGTCGATACATGTCGAGGTATTAACACATTGGTTTGTTTGTAAAAAATGAGGTTCTACTGCGAATCCTATACATTCACCTTTGTTCTATTCAGCATAGACTAGACTTATATCATAAGTCCTTTCTTACCTTTTGCCTTACGGAACCAAAAAGAGCTTCTAGATTTGTGTTTGTCAGGTGTAAGAGCTCAATTGCTTAATCCCACTGCAGGCCTTTGAAACGTCGGTGAATCAAGCCCGGGAAATTCCGAAGAATGTGTCTGAATGGCTCTTCCTTGTCATCATAAATTCAGCAAATGTCAACCGTTTCGCGTGGAGGTACAAAATGTTTCGGCCACTAGAGAACCTGCACAATTTCTGTTCCTACCAAAGAGTTGTATAGTCCTCGTTTTGTTAGTTGGCGCTCAGTCGCGAACGTCAGTTGGCAAACCGACTCTATCTCTTGATTTTTGTTTAACTTTCTTCTCATTGTTGCCAGTGGCGCTTTAGTTGAGTTGACTCCTACGGAATTTTGTCAAACTTTTGCTAGTTCAACAACTCTTTACTTTGCCTCTGTTATCTACACATAGATCCACATAAGTTTCGCTTCATTGTTTGCTTTTTACAGGCAGCCTTTTAGAGCCCCTTTTATTCAGGGTTTTGTCGATTTGCTCAACTATCTGTAATCATGCTAAAAAATGTTATTATACCAGTCTGGAGTCTTTCCATGTTTGCCAAATTCTTCAATGTTATCGAATCTTCCTCGGACCTGGCTTGTATCTGCCGAAATTGTTCATGTCACATAAGGAGCTTTCGTTGTTTATAAAATGGGACCCTTAATAAAGAGGACCGCTGATTTTCCGTTTTCTCTTTTACTCTTCTCAGAGTATGCGTTAGAGACATTACTTGCTTTTCCTTGTCCATCATTTTTACGATTTTTGATATACCATATCCATGTGCTTTTCTCTGTGCTGGGTCGGCTTAATAATTCCCACTATACTGTTACAAAACAGTCCCCATGACTTGCGTTTCTCTCTTGCTACGATTCATTACAGGTCTTTAGGCTGTAGTTATAATCATTTCACTGTTTGTAATATTGGATATTTTGAACATGTTTTCTTGTTTCTGGTTTCTTATTCATTACCCTATCCACTTACTTTCTTGTGCATAAAAAAGGGTAGCAATGACAACTACTTCTCTCAAATGCTAGACCAATTTGTTTGTGATATATTTCACGTATATTCCAGTCTTATTCTGATCACATGATATATTTCCAGAATACCGCTTAGTGGCAATCATAGCATAACCACTGAAAAGTGCAAACAGTCCCAAGGGGGCATCACAAATAACCAGGTATTGCTGCCCCATGTAGAAAAGAAAGTGAGCTTTACGAAATAGAGAGCTTACAAATTAAACTACTCAGGAGAGCAGATAGATTGGTCTGGGTTAGCTTTCTGAGTTATTTGATATGAATACAAATGAGAATGTCCATGCATATCTCTCTGAAGATGCGTTTTAATGATATATCTCCAACAGGTTTTACTTGTAAATATGAAAGCATGTAGAAAATCGGACTCGAATACCGATAGCCCGTCCAACAAACTCCTGATTGAATATATTTGGGGTTTGGTGGAAGTGTTATCGGTTTTTTGCGGTTACGATATGGTAGTGCCAATTTGTTTTTTTGTTTGTTCTCACTTTGTTCTCACAAAGTTATCACCTCTCTATAGTTTTATAGACCGTCCAGTGTCTCTATTGCCTTTAGAGTGACATGATTATGAAGCAATTGATTGAAGCCGAAGTTTTGCCATATTCCTCTGTGTCTGTTCTCGCGTGGGTGGCCTTAATAGCGTTTTGTGACCGAGATATTTGCGTGTATATATGCTCCACCCGTAAATTTTTTTTTCATTAAGCTCAAAGTAATGAAATCATGGAAAGAACAGAAAGCATGTAAAGGGCAGCATCTGTTCTGATTAGGTCATTTATTTTTTTTTGTGGGAGGGAGGTGAGATAGGATAAACCAGCTGACGCCCGTACTACTCCCAGACGCAAAATGGGGCTGGCTTAACCAGTCTACATTTTCCCTTTAAAGCTGAGCACCTGAGACTCTGATTTGCAACCGCCAGCCTACTTGTAATGGGCTGGGCCCCTTTTTCTTTGCATAGATTGCTTTTATCAGGAAGGAACAGAATGCTAGCTGATTTCCTCATTCATGCCGCTTGCAGACGCTCCAGAATCGTTTTGTGGCAGTGTCAAGTGCTCTAAGCATTTCTTTAATCATCGATAATGCTGTCCTACTTTACTGTGGAGGAGGTCACCACCGTGCTTTTCCAATCTTTGGATGCAAGAAATATGCGACCAGCAACCACTTTTCCTGTTGAAAAAGTCCAGCTATAAGATCATGACTTTCACATATGGGAATAGTTAGTCCGAAAACATCCGTGCTCGCTCCGGACTGCCTCAGGTTAAAAGCTGTATCATGTCCAAAAGTCAGATCAGGTGTGCAGTCCATATTCATTTAGGTCGCTTAGAGCAAAATCTACGGTACTCATTGAGAGTCCTCTGGTTGAAGTGGAGGGAGCCTCTATGTCCGAGATTAACTTCGTAATGGGCTATAGCTCTGTTAGCTGCTGTCCATATTTCTTGAAAAACTCATCTTCAACACTATCAATATACTCAAGTATTTTACTACCGGTTTCAACACGACTGGTATGCCTTACTCTGCAGATCACCGTATTTTTCGGGATTTCCTAGCACCAATCAGAATCCGCTTGCAGCATTGAAATATCTAGTCTTAGTTGCGAATTCTCGGCTATACGTACAGTGACTACCAGCACAACATTGATTGCATGATTGACCAAGTGAGATTGGGAACGTTTCGCAATATCATAGTTCTGAATTATATATGATTTAACTTTCATCCTTCAGCGACTTGTCTTCGTGTCTTAGATTGAAATGCGGTCCTTCAGGTAGCAAAGAAAACATCTCAAAGAGGTAATTTGGTTCATTCTGGAAACGATTCTTAAGCACTTAAAAAATATTTGCTCACCTGGTAAGAGTCAATGCGTTTCTAAAGTCAAGAAAGACTAGAAAAACAAACCATGGTGCAGAAATGCTGTATGTCTCCATACGTGAGACAATAATAACCACTCTTCCAGTTGCATCGATGGTGGAGCAACCTTTCCTGAAGCCAAAGTTCCTTGTAAGGCAAAGGTCTTTGGCAGCATGGAACCAACCTCCCTTAAGTGAGTTACCTCCCCTTAGATTTTCTATGGGATTAAGATTTGGAAACTGAGGAAGGGGGGAGTTGTTTCGTGATCTTGTAAAGACCCTTTTACTTGATTCGATATCACGGTCAAAATTCTGCTGAAATATATAATCCGAACCCAGTCCTTATTCATCAACGTTGGGCAACAAGCTACTGTTTAAGATATCCAGATAGGCAACCCGATCCATGGTACTCTCCGTGAAATGTATTTTATTAATTTCACTCGCCACCATGCAGCTCCAGATCACAACAAAGCCAGCACCGTTCTTCATTGCATCTGTGTCAAACTTTGATCCTGGCATCTTTTCTAAAAACGTTTCTTTTACAATCGACCATAAAGAGTAGATTAAAAATAGACCTTTCTCCAAAAGTCTGGGTCGCTCTAATGTACCTTATAATAATTAATACTTAATTTTGACGAAATAAAGGCGCTTGGCCTTATTGACTTTTCTCATTTTTTTTTGGCAGGATGGAAGGCTTTTGATGGGGACTTCTTTTCTTCAATTTAGCTTTTTTGAGTGAGTGTCGTAGTTCCCAGTGAGTTTTTAAGATCATCCGTAACTTTGCCGGCACTAAATGGCCTTTTCACTATTACTTTTCTAACAACGCTCGGTGATAGCGCTCATTAAGAACGTCGGAGGTCGGCGAGATCTTGGCTTGATTTCGTAAATTCTAGTAATTATTGCCATATGCATTATTATTTGCACTGTTGCCTTGCCAATACTCCCGATTTTGCAACATTTTCAGAAGATTTATTTTCATTTTTTAACTTTATTTTTAATTTGAAAAACCGCTACTGCAACTTCGGTTTTTTTTAAACTCATTTCGGTAAAATTTCTACTTCTTTATTCGCATTATTCACATTCCGCCTTGCACTAAACACAACAACACCGTCCGTTTGAAATTTAGCTGTCATAATTCTATCAGTACTATTTTCACTTGTCAAATAAGCGGTCGTACGAGGGCTTTTGTTGTTGACTAGTTTTTTAGATTCGTTTATCGTATTCAGATGTCAATTAAGTGAAAGAAATTATGTTCTTCAAGAAATTTGTTTTTTTATTAATTAAAGATATTTATTTCATAAACGCCTATACCGTTTTCAGTTGTTTTCATTCGTATTGTATATTTTCTTTGTGGCTACGTAGTGTTTCTGACTAAGAGTGGATACTTCAACACGAAGAGGCTTAGGGTGTTGTCTTTTTTACACGTTTACTTTAAATAGGAATTTTAGAATCGCTTTTCAACCAAGTTGTCATATTCCTGCATTGAAAAGAAGCTACAAGGATGATCAGCAAATTGTCCTCGTCATAAGTCTGAGATACCAGATCCACTAGCAATAAGAAATTTTTACTTTTTGTCTTCATCAATAACGGCAAGATAGGAATTGATGTTGGATTCGCAGTTAGATTTCAACGAGCTTTAAGTTTCGTAACCATAAATTACTGATCTCGACAGGAGATTTCTAATCAGGACAGGAGATCTTATTTAAAATTCGTTTCTTTTCATACATATCTGGAAAACGCAATACTTTATCATAGCCGTAATCTTCTTTGTTTTTAACATCATGTTTTTATATCATTTATTAAAAAGTTGGAATAACATGAGTCAAAAAGTACACGAAATGTCAACTCTAAGTACTTCACTGACAATCGTGTTCCCTGCCATTACGGATGAGGCAAGCTTATTAAAGAACTTGGGACAAGACAAGTTTATGAAGGAACTTAGCTGATATTTCTTTGGCAAACGCTTTATCCTATGTACGTATTAAAATAATGTTCTTAAATCATATATGAGAGTTTTTTCATTGGCCACATGTTGCTTCCATTGGAAAATATTTTACTCAGTGCATAATCTTTTTTGGGCGAAATTGGCTAAAGCTCAAAAGGAAGTCTAGTCTGCCGGTTTCACGCTAAATGCGTTCCTCAAAATGTCTAAAGACATTATGTATAATAGATTATCTAAATTGTTCAGCTGTTGTCGTCCACTTGCACTTGAATGTTAATCAATTTCGGGCAAAATAATTTTCAATCAAAGAATTGTGTATAACTTGGTCGATATCCAATCATGTTGGTTGTAACACA
Source organism: Stratiomys singularior (assembly GCA_954870665.1). Taxonomy (NCBI): domain Eukaryota; kingdom Metazoa; phylum Arthropoda; class Insecta; order Diptera; family Stratiomyidae; genus Stratiomys; species Stratiomys singularior. The sequence continues at coordinate 65,695,771 of OX940881.1, forward strand.
ATTTAAGGACGCCCTTAAACGACTCATTGATATGAACGTCCTGAATAACAGGTTGGATCGTGACTCGTGTTCTTATAGTAGGAATGAACTCGCACTGGGAGGGCAAGCAAGGAAGTGGAAATGTACGTTGATATGATTAATGTTGTGAAAACAGTTGACCAAGGACAAAATTCCTTAATGCAAAAGTGGAAAATAAATTGCAAGTGAAGAAGAAAAGCTCTCCATTAGACATTAATTGAGTTGTTCAACAGGTTTTTGACGATGTTGATAGCAAATGCTTAAAGAATAGGTACGAACCCGTTGGCTCGTTAAATAACGATCCTTGTGAAACCATTGACTAATACACGCGGAGTTATTAATTATATAGGAAAGGCAACAGATCACTTTATTGGGGACTCTTGGATCTTTGATCTTGAAACGAGGGGTCTCTAACACGCCTCACACCTCAAGCTCTGTTGTCAATTAATGAGGAAAAGATTAAACAGAAAAAAAAGGAATTGGACAGAACAGAAAAATTGGAGCTATATTTAATTGAATTTAAATTAATTTCCATTATTAATTCATCACTCTTCCATGCTTCTATATAATAATAAAGTAATCACACTGATACCATTCTGTAATTATAGCCTTAAAATTTCCAAAGTTTAGCTTCGTTCAGCTACGAAATTTCCTTGTTAAAAAATCTCAAGCGCCGAGCTCATAATGCGATAAATTTTTCGGAGGAACCATGTTTCAAGAAATTTGACAAGTTGATTCATCTCTCATGCATCTGTATTTCTCATGCCTCTGAACGGGATGGTAACCGTTACATTTTACCCGAAAATGGCTTTTGATCTAAAGTATTTTTTTACGTTTTCTAAAATTTCTGCTTCCCAAAGACGTTCTTAAATGACGCATTTCCAAGTGCTGGTAGGCTTTCAAAAATGTGCTGGTAGGCTTAGAAAATAAACTTGGCCTACTACACAAAAAGCAGGATCAGTAACAAAAAAGAGATTGTGATTCATGCCAAAGAAGAACTTATGTTTCTATGATTTTTTGCAACAAGAGAATAAGACATCAATTGGCAAGCTTCTGTCATCTTTACGAGATGACTTTCTTATGGGATGGGTGGAACAAATTGGGAGCAGCAAGTAAGAATGTCAAATTCAAAAATGAGTATACTTGATGCTATTGTCAAGCGTCGCCTCAAATACAGAAAAAACGGCAGGTTATATGGAATGTAATCCCGAACCATGCATGGACTGCGCATCGACTAATGTACAGAAAGTGAAGTTTTGAGCTGGCGGAAATGGTTTCAACTAGACACTTTGTACGTTACCAAAAAATTACGGTTGTCCGACAGGGATGGAAAAGTTGTTTTTTATTGTCCTGTGACAGTCCGTCGTTCCCAGTTTGTTTCCTTGTACCTTACAATTATGCGTTTCCGCGAGTTGCCGTCTAGGGTGAGTGGTTCCTCGTCGGAGGATTTTTTCGTTCGAAACTGAAGTCCTCCACGTTTATGCACGATATAAAGAAGCAGATGGGGAACAACACAACTTTATTTGAAGGAAAAAAACCAACTTCTTATATCTTTGAAAGACGAGAAGAGGCGGTATAGGAAAGCGGAAGGGGTGCAAATTCTAAAAGTAATTGAGAACGTGAACAAAAAAATATTCCCTAAAAAATAAATGTTGAGTGATACAACCATCTTAAGCCGCTGAGCAGCAAAACGGCTCCACTGTAAAGCAGAAAAATTCTGTAACGAAACGCATGCACGTACGTTTTACGAATGAACGTCAGATAATAATGCAAGTATAATGTCGGAGGAAGACTTTCTAGCCCGAATAGATCACCAAAGACGCAACAAAAGATTATATTTGTAGTGATCTTCCAAATTACTTCTTCCAATACAATAGCGGGGGTCGGAAACGCTAAAGTTAATAGAATGCTCCCCTGTGGTTCACTTGTCATTACTCATTTCCATGAAGACACACCTACTTCTTCGATTATATTTTTTCTTTTAGTTAGTACTTCTGTTACTTCTGCTTCTTCGATTTTGTTAAATATTGGTAAATATTGTCTTTAAAATATGGACCTATACTACTTGTATTAATTTAATTCAAGGTTCCTTCGATGTCTTCTACATAACATAAGTTAGGCTGCTAAGACCGCAGTTCTTGTTTTTGAAGTCGTTGGTTTTAATTGATTTTAATATGGAAACTATTGTTATCTATTAATCTAGTTCCAGGAAATGTATCGGTATGATAGGATGGCTCTACATATTACCATTCGTATTACGGTTATATATTTTATCCGTTTTCATGTACATGATATGCTTCATCGGTTCCTGGCGATTTATTTGGGTCGAAGACATCAATGACCGTTGCTCATTCACGCTTTCTTTCAGTCAACGCTCACCCGTTGATCATGGGAAGTATTAGTACAGGTGATGTTTGAGCCGTTCCTTGCTTTTGCTTGTTCATGACCAATCACCTGTTTGAAGCATTGTGTTCATCTTCGCCGAAACATAGCCTGGACGTCACGGTGACTGCTTCGATATTGAGAAAGAAAACAATTCTAAACCTATACCTTCGTTTCTCCAGGAGGCTTGTCGAAAGAGTCTGTGTGTGTCATTTTTTGACTCCTATAGTTCGTTATTCCACCAGCTCACCCTCATGTGTTTGATGGTAGTGTTTCGGCAGAAATACAACTATATCTGCACTCAAAAATTGCTTATTTTTGTTGCATCTCAAAATAAAGTAATTTTAAGCAACCGAAATTTTAAGTTTTTATAAAAATTTTATAAAACTTTTTATTATTTTTTATAATTTTTTCAATAAATAATCACGCTAAACCGCGCTCCTCACTTCTCCAGTTATATCGATTCTCAAGCAATCTGTTCTGGAGCCGTACCTTCGGGAAGATAGATTCCCGGCAGCCTGAAACGCGTAAATGGGTTTTCCTCCGATGATTTTATCGAATACTTTTCAGGACATGTCTAGCATGCATTATCGCATTATGTAGATGGCGCCATGCAAAACTACCTTAGCCATTGATTCTTGTTTCAGCTATCTATCAGATCCTGCCATATGCTCGTCTTACTGCTGTTGATGAGCTGACTTAAAAGGTGCTATATATGCTTATATGTGAAACATGCTCCATCGACGGTCCTCGCACCTGCACCTGGTCCTCGGTCGGTAGGCCTGTCATCGGAGTTTGGGACACTCCATTCGCTCTTAGTTTGCTCAGACCTTACTGGGCCGGCTGCTTTGAAGCGCACTGAAGACTTGTAGGCCAACCCAATTATTCTCATATTTAAGCTCACTAAATCATTGCTTGCCTTTTTTCTCGTCTCTGTCGCAGCTTTTGTCAGCTTATATTCATCCATTGAAGCTTGAACGAATCTTTTAATGTTCGCCTTCCTTTTATTCCACGAAGCGTAGAAGCATCAGCTTTTGGGCTTCGAAGAGCCCCTTCGTCATTTTTTAGTGCAACGGACTGGTAATCGCTGGCTGAGTAATTCCTCTAGCATTCTCAAATTTTCAACATTTAGTACTAGAGGCTCTGAAACGAATGTCAGTTCAGGCATGGTTCCAGCCACCAGCTCGATCAACTGTGAAAAATAAAGCTTTGCTCTGTATTCAACTAGATTAGCCCGGTTCTGGTTGTCATGTCAAGGATCAGTCTTCCCTGAGCATCTGATTGAAGCTGCCCATTAATGTAATGAACTCACCGTAGACGAGGACATGGCCCTTAATATTCGAAAAAGCCTAGGTTGAAAAGATAACAATGATTCGTTTGGCGTCATGATGATGTACCGATGAACCAAGGAATGAAAAGAGACCATTTTCCTTTGTCCTTGGCTTTACACTTAGAACTACTCTATACTACACTATTCGGATTTAATAAAGCGGAAGTCCTGAATTTGGCGAGCTTCTGATGTTATGTTAAGGTTATGGTAGTATATCTGATGTTATTTATTCGCCCAATAAATTTGTAGCGCTTCTTTTTCTTTATTTTTTGTGCTTCATCAAGGGGTTTTTGCACAACGGTTCTTGTAGAGATTTGTCTTTTTCAAACTAAACGTTAGATTGTGCCTACTGAAAACCTTTCTCCGATGTGATTTGATCCTTCGATGCTTATTCCTCACCCTTTCTTCGTTTATCCGAATTACCTTAGATTAAGCTCCCGACAGAACTTTTGTTAGCAAGAAAAATAGGAACGACAAACACGTCAAAGGACTTAGTCGTTTGCTTTCCTTCTGTGTTTAGCCATCTGCGTCTGTGGCGACTTTTTCGGATTAAGATGTCTTCAACTCTAGCATTCCGTTTTTAACCTCTTTGTAAATATTTACTTTAATACGCGTTCTGGAGCTTTTCTGCTGAATGGTAGAGCCTTTTGCTGTAAACGGTGCAGGACAGTCGAAAATGACGTCTGCCTTGCAGGGAATATTCCATTATTTACGTTATGTGCTCAAGGCAATATTGCCGTGATGGCAGCAATTATAGTTTTTTCAACCATTTTTCTTTCCTTTACTGTGTGTTCGTTTGTTCCGAATTGGAGAAATCTCGGTTGTTCTTTTATTGGTCACTGTGACGTGCATAAATTGTTTTGCTGGAGTTGGTTGTGCCAGATTTTCTGAATTTCCTTCCAATGTTTTACTCCGTCGTTATATTATACTCTGATGCTATATTTCTATATTTAAATTAAGGAGTGTATAGAGGAGGCACATTTTGTAATTTCCCACGAGTCCAAAATCAGACTATTTAAAAACCTATCCCAAATATAGAGAAGTATCGGGTCTTAAGACTCTACGCAAACCCAAAGTGTTTGTACTATGATCCGTATTCTTGAAATTAATGAGCATCAAAGCAGAACCACTTAAAATCTGCATAAGAAGTCCTCGAGACATAAGCAAGTCGATTAGTTGCTGCTTCCAATATCGCACAAAGAATTCGCCCACATGGCTCGGAATAGTGCTTTCCTTTTCCATTGCAAAACATTAGAGGCGAGGAGATGGTTTCGTTTGGATTTGGTGATCGTTGGTCTTATTCAAAAAGGTGCAGTCTTCCAACCTAATCTCAGACTTGGAAGCCGCTGATTGAAGAGCTACGTCCTCGTCGTAAGCAGCTGTAACGCTACAGCAAACGAATGTAAATGTCCCATCCAGATACTCGGGGCAAACGGATCCAGGACATGGCAGCAAGAATCGGGCCAGTCGCAATGAACACAGGGTACACACTTACTTTACGTCAATGAGCCTGCGGTATAACCATACTAAACGTGACAGTGTCCCTGGTATTAGGTTGCTGCAGATGGAATGGCCGATTTAGCAATCAAAAATCAAATCATAAAGTTGGCTGCAATTCTAGTATATTATGTTAGCACAAGGCGGCGCTAATGAGGTTTATGGAGTCATTTCTGTTTTGCACTTCATAGTGATCATAAAAATCAAAAACAGCTACTTTTACTATACGAATTTAAATTATAGTTCAACGCAAAGGAAGCAACAAGGAATATCAACAGCGCGTTTGGGCCAGATACAGTAAGCGAACGAACCACTTAGCGGTGGTTCGAAAAATCTGGATCCGGAGATGTGGATCTTGGAAGTGAGCCACGTGGACAGCCAGGACAATCGATCGATAATGATGAGCTGCGTGAATTAGTGGAATCTGACCCCCCCCCCCCAAACCATAAGGGATCTTGCCAAGAAATTAGGCGTTCAGAATTCGACAATGTGCCGCCACTTGCAAAAAGTTGGAAAAAAGAAAAAGCTTGACAAATGGGCTCCGCATGATCTTACCGAGCAAAACATGACGTGTCGAATGGAGATCTTAAGTTCATTAAGCTTCATGATAACGCACGACCTCATATATCGAGATCTTCCTCTTCCTCCATATTCACCAGACCTCACATCAACAGATAATCATTTGTTTAAACATTTCCATCACTTTTTGACAGGAAAAAGATTTAATAATGACGCTGCTGTCTAAAATGCCTTCGAGGAGTTTCTTCGAACCAGAAACTCGGACTTCTACAAAACTGGAATAAATGTACTTGTACCTCGTTGGGAAAAGTGTGTTCCATCTATTGGTACCTATTTCGATTAAGCAAATTGTCTTTATGGAAAGTTAACGCTGTTTAAAAATTTATTTCTAATTCGGCCATTCCATCTGTAGCAACCTAATAGTAAGGACTAAAAATATTATGAGGATTATTCAGCCTCATGTTCATAGTTCTAGGAATTGTTGGTAGTTTTTCTTGGCACCCCTACGCTCAGTTTTCAATGCTCCGGTAGGATACCGGGAAAGCAGATCTTAAGGAGTCTACTGAAGTATTAAGGACACAATCACGGCTTATTTCGGTGACCTAGAAGGTCGAGAAATATAATCCTATGCATAAACGAAGGAGAATACATGTCGGCAGGGGAGGTTTCATATGATATCTGGAAAAAGATGGTATCTAAGTCGAGTTATGGTGAGACTGGCTTCCGATTGACTCAGGTTTTGCGCGGGGACGGATGTTTTAAGTATTCTCTGCAAAAGATTTATGGGCCCAAAAGCCCCAAAAAGACATATCTAATTTCACTTTATTCAATATCTCGAACTCAACAGTTTGCTTTGTACCTCATTCTTAAGCCAACTGACTCTTCTAGGAGTGATTGTTAATTCTTTCTAGTGCGGTTGAGCACTTTTGTCCCATTCTTGCCTTTAAACGTTTATACGCTCAGCTGTCACCTGAGGTTATGCATGAGTTTCTGTTATGTCTTTAATTGTTCTTAGACTTGGATGAATTTGTCTTGCCCAATCTTCTGGAAGTTGGTGGAATTTCAGCAGTTGTTTGGGTTTTGGTCAATTCTGTCGAAAAGTACTAGTGCTCTATCACGTATATAGATGTGAATTGTCTCTATTCTGAGCTCTTTGTAGATGTCTGTATTCCTCATGTAACAGGGTTTTGACCAGTTCCACTGTATCGCTTGTGGAAAGCCATGGTTCTGTTTAGAATCTCCTTTATTCTGTCAAATATTTTAGTGCACTGTGTGGTATGTTTTTTTCGATTGTGACTGTGACTGCTCCGAACATACCATGAAATTTGTCAAATCCACCGTTAGGTCTATTTTTCAGGGACCGGAGCACTTTTTTGTATGTTTTTGCTGTTTGACAGAAAGCGGTACTGCTGTATTGAAGTGTTGGTTTGATATGTTATAAATGAGGATTTTGTTTTTTTTTTCAAATTTAACCGACCAGATACAACGAGAGAATGTAAAGAGGAGAGTATGCCTATGCAATGGAGTTGTTTTTTTATGTGGGCTTTCCAAGTCAGCCTGTCGTCCAGTATGAGTCATAAGTATTTAGGGTTCTGCTCCATGGTTTTGTGTGGGAGTCTATATGCAGCGTTGTTGGGCTTTGTGCTCTGCGTCTTGTGAAGAATACTCCTTGGGTCTTGTCTTTTTTCGTCCCGATTCTCCATTTACGTACGTATTCTTGCATTATTTTAATTGAGTGTTGCAGTTTTTAAGGTGATGGCATCTGGTTGTCTTGAGGTGTAGTATTTGCAGGTGTCGTCCGCATATCATGATACATGAACGTTTTTTGGTAATATCTGCAGTGCACAGATTGTACAATATTGGTGAAATAGGTGATCCTTGTGGAACTCATGGTTGAATAGTTTGCAAGCTCGAGAGATGATCCTCGACCGTTACTCTTAAAGATAAGCCTCTTAAAAAGTAGTACATAAGCGGAATGTATGGTAGGGGGATAGGGAATTCATATATTTTGAAGATGAATTCTGCATGCCAGACTTTTTCGAAGGCTTTAGCTATGTTAATAATAACTCGACCTGTTTACTTTCTATAGTTAAATCCGTTTCTAATATGCTGAGTCACCCTTGCTAGTTGGGGTACCGTCGAGTGTGCTTCTCTGAATTTATATTGTTTGTCTGATATTATACGGTTTTCGGCTATAACTTCCTTTATTCTAGTCAGTAATGCCTTATTGGCTACTTTGCAGATTGACGAGAAAAGACTTATTGGTCTCCAGTTTTGGGGTAACGTATGGTTTTTTCCAGATTTAGACATTATTGTTCTGATAGCCGATTTCCAGGCTGTAGGGAACCTCCGCAACGGAAGATTGTGTTGATTGAGTCTGTTAGAATGCTTAAGACGTTGTCTAGACGCCACTTCAGCATTTTGTTTGTTACTGCGTTTGGTCTTAATGCATTCCATTTGTCAATTCTTAGTAGTAAGTCTTTCGTTTCCTGTGTGTCAAGTAACCGTATCACCTCTTCCGCTTGTGGTATCTTTTCCAGAACCTCTCTCACTGTGAATATAACGTGCTCTTCGTCAAGATCATCATCCCAGGCGGTATTTTTGTAGAATTGAAGCTGAAGTATCTGCAAAGGCTTCTGCTTTACCGGATTCATCATATTTTATTCCGTTTGAACCATGTGTTCGTGGCACTACTAACTTATTCCGTGTTCGAAACTATAAGAAAATCCTTCAGAAGTCATTCTCGCCAGGTTCGAGGCTTTAGAAGAAACTTCCCCATTGTTAATTTCGGAAATGTTGAATGTGGTCCCATATTTCGTTTAAGTAACTTAGTAAGTAAGTAACTTAGTAAGTAACCCGTGCTCCTGGCTCTTCTACGATATCGATTCCTCCTCCTTATTATGATTTTAATTTCGCGCGGGAGTTTTTAGGGGTTGCATTCCCTTATGAAACTGTATTGTCTTCTTGTGGCTGCTTCATATTATTTGTAGTCCGCAATATACAAGTTATAAAGAATTGGTGAGATGAGCAACCCTTGTGGATCTTCAGCTTGAAGTTTTCGCTTGTTGGAGAAGCAGTTATCGATTTTGACGCGGAAGGATCTGCCGTTGAGAAACGAGTGAGTTATTTGGAAAAACGGAAGTAGAGTCTTGAACTCATGCATTTCAAATACTAGTCCGTCATATCAGACTTAATCAAAGGCCTTGGGTATATCAAACATAACTAGGTCAGTTGATTTTCTTTTTAATTCATTCTTATTCGATGCAATTCTGCTGTGTTTGACAACTCTTGCGAGCTAAAGTTATGTTATATGAACATTAGGTATCATGCGTCTTTCTTCAATTATTTCTTATAATAGGGCTAGCAAAGCATTGTCTGTTAACTTACCAAGGGAGGATATGAACCAAGTAGGTTTCCAGTCCTGTGGGAACGTGTGGTGCTTGTCTTTCGATAGGACTATGAATGCAACCGATTTTCATATTCTGGGGTATTTTCGCAGATGGAATTCAGTGTTTATAATAATAGTCATTGCTTGGATAAATTTAGTTCGGAGACATTTTACCATTGTGTTTGCGATGGAATCTGGGCCAAGTGCCTTTAATTTGTTGAAACGATGTAGCATGTCCTGAATTTTTTGCATTTATACTGATCGTGTCTGAAGATCGTGTTAACTGGTCGTGTCGCTTGCCTTCAAGATTATTTCTTTTTCCTGGAATGGATTATCATCTGGAAAATTATTTCCCTGGATTGATACTCCAGAGTATTCACGAAGGTTTCTGTTTTACCGGTTTTGAAGAATTTCATTCTTTTGGGACCTTGTAGTGGTGATACGATCTACTTTTCAAGCGAATGCTATTTTCATCGGTCTCAAAGCTCTGTAGGAAGTTGGTCCTTATTTCGGCTCTCCCATTAGTTGGTCCTCATTTCGGCTATTTGATTGCATATTTTTTTTGCTAACCGGGTTGCTTTTGATTGAAGTCTTGATTTACCCGAACTCCCAGTTCTTCTCTGTATTTGGTTTTTCTTGTTTATCAAAGTTCTAATGACTTGATAGAGTTCGTAGGGATTATTTTATCTTGCCGGAGTTTCGATTGTATTTTCCTCTTTTGTGTGCTTAGTTTTTTGGGTTATGGTTTTGATAAACAATGTCAAACACTGATCACTGTCAGTTGTCACAAATCAGTTGTCATTTGTCACAAATCACTGGCTGTCTGTAGTTTTTAGTTAAATTTTCGTTCGCTAACGCTTCTTGGAAAGCGTGTTCGTCGTTTTAAGAGGTCGGCTTGAAGACGTCCGTCTACGTAAACGTCTTCTCTTAAAAAGTCAACTAATTGTTGATCGGAAGGGAGCTAGCTGAGGGCGCTATTTGGTATATTGCAGTGGTATATTGTAAATTTCGTAGTCCAGGATGTTGTCATGCACTTTTACAAGTGTGTTGGTCCCTTAGGCATATGCCGGCTTCAATCTCATGATCTGAAGAATCTATCTAATTTAGTCCCAGTTTAAAAGCTTCTAACACTTCTCCAATGTCGATGCCTTTGATGTCGAATTGAGCGTCCAACTCATGCGTGAGGCGTTATATATTGTGGTGAGTCAAAACTCGAAACAACTGACCTTAACTTTGATTGCCGAAGCTTCAGGGTGCTCAAGCTGCGGTGTTGGGATTAGATAAAGGTTAAGGTTTCATCTTACGAGGATGGCAGTTCTGCCTCTTCTTCCAGTCGATTTTAATTTCTGTACAAATTTTAGTTGGAGACGAGTTCAACAAAGTTTTTGAAAGAGGAATTATATCAAGTTTTCGTTCTGTTAAGAGATGTTAGAGTTCGCCAATCTCTTGAAATAAAGAAATCGCATTTTTTGTGAGGATGGAGATGTGATTCAAGGGATTCAGGAGTACATTCCTTGCAACATCTCAGCCAAAATCTGTTGTACCACTTTCAAGCTAATAGCGAGACAGTTCATAAACGTCAAACATGAGACTAACTTTCTGTCACATCGGAAATGTCATCAAACCTTTCAACCTCAAAATATCCATTATTTCTGATTCCAAACGTTAGATGTTCCAACCTTTATATATATCTATATATTTATGTTTTTATATACATACATACGTCTGTTTTTGAAAAATGAAATAATGAATGCCGTCGTATTCAAGAGTTGCCATCATTTCAAAGACAACGTATGTCTCTATTTTTTATTATGAAAATAATCAATTTAATTACATTTAATATTTATGGACTCCATTTAATTTCCTTCGCGAACAAGGAGCATTAGCGTGTAAATTCTCCTCTGATGAAAACGACTTCTTCGACGGCGTTAGGCATTTGATTTTGAACAACAAGACGAACAGTGTTATCTTACGCGAGTTGTTACATAATCGTCCTTGGTTTCCTTCTCGTCTTAAGTGTTATTATTAATTGATAGTAATAACAACGGATGCGTCGGGTGTGTAAATAATGTTGAGAATGTTAGATTAGCAAGTGTAACTTATTTATGGTGACCTTCGCGAAAGATGAGTCAGAAAGGTAGGAGTAAATCATTGGTATCAGATAAAATTTTGCATTTCAATCAAACGAGATAAAAACACACTTTTTAATATGCGAGTCGGGTGCTTAGTTGTAAATTATGATTTTTATAGTTACACCTTCACACCAACATGAGAGAAATACTTAAAATTTTCTGTTTCAGCAACTTTTAACGATTTTGGCAAGGATCCAGCTTTCAGTTTTGTTTATACTGTCAATATTAAATTAATTGTATGCAGACTTGATGGAACCGATGATATCTTTTTTTAAAATGTCGCGGAGTGTCCTCAGTACATGTGGGAGTGCCGTGCAAGTGGCTCATCAATTCGAATTAGTGGAAAGAGATTTGTTTGGCATCGGCTGCAAGGCCCCCAATATTTACATGTGTGGAAGCCGTTCTGCTTGCAAGTACATCGTGGTTCCCAGCAATGAATGCATAAAAATAGTCTCCTGCACATAAAATATCATGAAATTACGTTTACGCGTATGATAGTGCTGCTATAAGCATTGAGTACACCACATTCAAATGAATATCATCTGCAACTTCTCCGGCAGGGGCTCCCATACCGCCCACAGACGCGTCCTCGTATTCTTCCTGGGATACGGCGACTGCCTGGATATTTTCATCTGTTGCTCTCACCACGTTCGCATTCTAACGATAACTCGTGGAGAGCGTGCAACATCGTGCGGTATACAATTGAACGTGGGAATTCCATTCAATGACTTACTAAGCCCAACAGTTTGTGTTTTGATGTTCCTGCCTCCTTGTATGTTGTATCCTGCCAATTGTCATGGTGTTGCCCATTCTTATCATGCTGCTGTCTGTTGGAGCACCATTGAGTTGGTCTCTAGACCGTGTTCCCGCGTCCCCAGAAAAACAGTGACCACGTTTTCTTTTGTGTCTCCATCTGAGCACCTAGACAGACGCAAGCGCACCATGCAGGGAAATTTCCCCCATATCTATGAGACTATCCAGTCAATGTTTTCCTTTAGCTTGAAAGTGTTGCTGTTTTAAATTGTTTCGAATAAACAAGTCGAATGATGTCCACTGTTAAATGTTTCGATTGAAAACCATTGTTAGTCCAACTTAAAAAAGGGAAAAAGCGTTGCTAGTGTAACATACCCCATACAATTGCAAATCCGATGTGCAATGAGAAAATCTTCTGAACTCTTTATAAATACATGCTAGGTAATCCTCTTTCGAGGAGTATTAAAACCGTGTAAGTGCTCATCGACTTTTTGCGAATCTAATTATTCCACTTGCCAGGACAGGTCCGTTTTCGTTTCAAATTTAGAATCAAAAATATGTGTTCCTAGCAGGACAATTTGCGGGAATGCTCCAAATGATGAGGTCTTAGAAGCTTCGAAACCTATCAGGAGGCTCCTTGTAAATAGAATATTATTCTGAAATCCAGACAAATTTCGAAGTATGATGCTCGTAGCTCCATTTACCTTTAGTTAATTCGCCAGGCTCGATCATAGAAAAAAAGCTTATGTGCTCAAGCAAATATGCATAACATGCCAACAATTATACAAGGTGTGCCTCAAAAGTTCCCGGATTGGTTAAGAATAAAAAAAAACTCGAATCGTGCATAAATCTTTCTGAGGCCCAAGTGCATCGGCAAAATGCAATGAATCGACTCGCGGGATATATTAAGTTCCGTTTCCATGTAACCCGATGAGGATTTTGGCTCATTTTCAATAAACGTTCGTCGTCATCCAGTATATCCCCGCATTCTTCAAAACATTGAAATCACTCGAAGATAAGGTGCGGGGTAAACACTCACTATCATAAACATTGTGCATCATTTGATGCGTCTGGGTCTCTGTTTTATCGATTTTAAAACAGAATTTTATATTCGTTCTTTGTTCAAAATTCATTTTTTGACAGATGATACAAAAGTACTGTAACTTAGAGGACAATAAGTTGGGTTCTATTCATCCAAATGTCATGAAATTTTGATACAACGTCTATTATGGATGTTAAATGAAATGCCGAAAAAATCTAGAAGATGCTATTACTAGTTTTCTTTTTTCTTGACGAGTCCGGGATCTTTTAAGACAGACCTTGCATTAAATTTCTTTTTTTATTAATTTTATTTTGCATTTGATTTTATATATTATCAAAATTATTATTCAATGTCTTTATCTTTTAATATGCCCAATTTTCTGTGGCTCTCCAATTTGTTACTATCATCGGTTGCTTCGCGCCATGCAAGAGCAACAGGCTAATACATTCGACAGCGCAGTAGCCGTCCCGATTTCTATTACCACCAAAAGGTTGGCCTGCAGTCCAATCAAAGGGGATCGGGATTAACGGAGGAAGGACGAGGACAGGACGCCGAACGATCAAATCGCGATTGAGGAGAGTTTTCAGACGGCACTATCCAAAGCTGCCAATAAGACAGCTAAAAAAGCGGCCCTGAAGTCCAAAATCGATAAACATCCACAGGAACCGAAATGCAGTGAATCATCGCAGATAACCCAGGAAACTAAGATTAAGAAGCGTCGAAAACCCATTGGGCAGGCACTGCTGGTTAAACCCACCGACGGTAGATCCTATGCGGATATTTTGCGAGAAATCAAGGGAGCGGTAAAACCCGAAGACATACAAACTGCAATAAAAGCTGTACGGCCAACCCGCTCGGGGGATTTACTTGTTGAGTTCGGATCAGATGCAAACAATAAAGACGCGTTCCGTGACGCAGTCAAAAGAGCCCTTGGAGAGAAGGCAACTGTAGCCTCACTCGAGCCTAAGGCATCACTGGAAATTAGAGACATTGACTGCGTTATGGATCTGCCCGAAATAGAAGACGCCTTAAAACGCGACTTCCCCGTACTAGGCGAGACGAAAGTCAGGCTGGCCAAACCGAACAACAGGGGTCAACGCATGGCCATAATCGACCTCACAGAGAGGGAAGCAGAACAGCTTCTGAAGCAGCGCAAAGGAAGAATAGGGTGGGTTATTTGTCGGATACGGTGCAGGGCCATTACCCTTCGGTGTTCCAAGTGCCTCGGATACGGTCATACCGCACAGACATGTAATAGAACTGACCGAAGCTCCTCGTGCTACAATTGCGGTAAGACAGGGCATAAAAAGAAGGAATGCACAGACGAGTCACACTGTGTTCTCTGCCAGAAGTATAACCCGAGACCAGATGATTTGAAACATATTCCAGGCACAGGGAAGTGTCGGGTCTTCCAAAAAGCCCTAATCAAGACAAAAGCGCTTCTGCAATGATTCGTATCCTCCAAATCAATCTACATCGAAGCATCATCGCCCAAGACCTACTGGAACAGTTCGCAAGAGACAGGCAAGCTGACTTACTACTGCTGCGCGAGCAACATCACACCAGAAACTCATCAAAATGGTATCCTGACGAATCCGGTATAGCCGTCATCTGGGTTCGGAACAGTGCACACCTACAAGTGCAGGATCGGGGGCAAGGAGATGGTTTTGTTCGGGTTCGGTGTTCGGGAACTACACTCTTCAGTGTATACCTAACTCCGAACGAATCGTTGTCGTCCTTTCAACTTAGGCTGAATGCTTTGGAGGACGCTGTTTCGAGTATTGAGGGCCATGTGCTCGTCGGAGGGGACTTCAATGCAAAGGGAATCGAGTGGGGCATGCCCCAGTCAGACGCTCGGGGCAAACGGATCGTGGAAATGGCAGCACGAACTGGGCTCGTCGTATTGAACATAAGCCACACCCCTACTTTCCGTCGATGGGGTTGCGTCGGCACCATACCTGATGTGACATTCGCCTCGGAGTGCCTAGCACAATCAGTTAAAAATTGGAGAGTGCTAGAGGATTACTCGGCCAGTGATCACCAGTACATAGCTCTGGAGATCCATCACGATGCTTCCCGAAGACCACGCGCTTGTTCTTCTGCGCTCCGGTGGAATACTCAGAAAGCGGATATTGAGAAGTTTGTTGAAGTGCTTATGGCACGATCACCGCTGTCGGAAGCAACGCTAGAGGACGGAGAACCCGCGGCAAGCGATGTTGTTAACTCAACTATGAGAATCATTACATCCGCCTGCAGGTCTTCAATGCCCCTACGAAGACCCCGGCACAGCAAGCCTCCAGTATACTGGTGGTCACCTGAAATTGCCGAAAAACGAAGGGAGTGTCACAAACTATGACGCAGGACACATCGAGCTCGAACCCGGGAAGAGGCATATATCCGATTAGTTGCTTACAAGTCATCTAGAAAATTCTTCCGTAGACTTATCAACAGCAGCAAGGCCAGCCGGTGGCAAAACCTGGTGGCTGACTTGAACAGAGACCCATGGGGCCTGGGCTACAAAATAGTAATGCGGAAGCTCGTTGTCCAAAGGCCACCTAACTCATACGAGGCAGAAAAGATGGACGAAATCGTGCGGGCTCCCTTCCCCATCCCGCCATCGTTGAAGCCGTTCACTATGAAACACCAATGGAAATTCCATTTTTCACGAAGATGGAATTGGAGAAAGCAGTCTTGCCTACGAAGACCAGAGAGGCTCCAGGACTAGATGGGATTCCAGCTGAGGTGCTACAAATGGTCTTCCACTTTTCCCCTGACCTGCTCCTCCGCATGTTCAACGCATGCCTGCGCTAAGGGCTGTTCCCGGAGTGCTGGAAGGTGGTGAGACTTGTGCTCATTACGAAGGGAAAAGGGGATCCCGAGTCGCCAGCTGCATACCGCCCACTGTGTATGCTTGACACGGTCGGAAAAGTTTTTGAAAAACTTATCAGGGGAAGACTCGCTGACGTGATTCGTATTGCCGGGGATCTATCTCCACGGCAGTATGGCTTCAGAGCAGGCCGCTCCACCATCGATGTAGTAGTGAGCGTGGTCCAACGTGCGGAGCCTCACAGTATTTCCACACGGCGGGTCTTCCTGCTGGTTAGTCTGGATGTCCGAAATGCATTTAACAGCGCTAGATGGGTGGATATTCTGGAAGCGCTAGAAAATCGTTTTCAAGTACCAGTGTACCTGATGCGGATTCTCAGGAACTATTTGAAGGACCGCAGCCTACTTTACGACTCGAAGGAGGGTAGGCGAAGTACAAATTTTAATTCAGGTGTCGCTCAGGGCTCTATCCTTGGCCCGGACCTGTGGAACATCTCCTACGATGGACTCCTGCAGCTTGAACTGCCGGAAGAGTCACGTTTGATTGGCTATGCGGACGATGTCGCGGCGCTGGTCACTGGACGCACGGTTGACCATGCGCAGCTTAGACTCAATACGTTAATGCGGAGGGTAATGGACTGGATGACCGCTCACGGATTAAAGCTGGCACTGGAAAAAACCGAAGTGGTCATCCTAACGAAGAAGAGAATCCCCAGAATACGGCCTATCAGTATAGGGGACAAGCTGGTCGAATCGAAATCAGCAGTAAAGTACCTGGGCATCCTGATAGACTCGAAGATGAGTTTTTCCCAACAAATCAGGGCAGTAGCTGACAAGGCTGCAGCGCGTGTGACGGCGCTCACCCGATTAATGGCCAACATAGGGGGGCCCACCACATCAAGGAGACGACTCTTAATGAGCGTTGTGCAGTCGCTTCTACTCTACGGATCAGAACTGTGGGGCGACGCTCTCAGGAAGGAGTTACACCGGAAGCGTTTGGCACAGGTGCAGAGACAAGGAGCATTGCGAATCGCATACGCATACCGAACGGTCTCCGGGGCGGCAGTGCTGGTAATCGCAAGGGTAATACCCATCACCCTCCTTGCGAGAGAGTGCAGAAATATTTACCTGCACAGAGGCGAAGATCGAAGAGAAGAGATAACCAAGGAAGAGAGACGGCGCTCTCCCAGCGATTGGCAACAGTCCTGGGAGCAAGAAACAAGGGAAAAGTGGACTGCCTGTCTGATCCCTGACCTGAGGCCGTGGTTCAGTTGAGTGCATGGTGAGACCGATTTCTACTTGACCCAGCTCTTAAGCGGGCACGGTTGTTTTCGATCCTACCTGTACAAAATTGACAAAGCACGGTCTCCTAACTGTGTGTTTTGTGCAGGAGAGTTGGATGACGCCTGTCACACATTCTTCTACTGCAAAAGGTGAAGCCAGCAGCGAGGGGTCCTACTCAGCGAAATCGGAGAGCTCTGTCCGGAAACCATCGTCGGAGTAATGCTGGAAACAGTTGACAATTGGAATCGCGTGGCGCAATATGCTCGGGCAGTGCTTACATTACAAAAAGCTTTATTGGAGCGCTGGGAGGAAGATTGGCCGAATAAACTCATCACTTTTTTCCGTTGCACACAGAACGTCCGCGACGTACAGAGCCTCCGCATGGCAAGGGTATAAGTCATGCCCCACGGGTCTGTGTTGATGTCGTCAACAAGGTTTTGCCTGCAGCGAGCTTTTTTTTCATTGATCAACCTGCCGACGGGATCGGAAGTCCTTGTCTTCATTACAGAGGTTCAAAAACGAGCGCGAACACTCTACGCGGTGTTGTTTCTGAAAGGAGGCTGACTTTTATCATGCCAAGATGATCGTCAAAAATTTCAAAAATTATCGTTCCCGATACTTCAACCCTTTCTTCAAGCTGTTTTACGCCTAGTACAGCAGCTTCCGATATTACTTTTTCGACTTTTTAAATAATTTTCGGAGTAGTCACTTCAAATTTTATCAGTTATTTCTGTTTCCTCCTATGTCTGAAGTGCAAATTAGTGTGCTGTAGTCCTAGTTTTACACCCTGCTGGCTAAGCCGTTATTTAAGCCATCTACAGTCGATGTTTAAAGATGTTTTCTCAGGGCATTGCAATTCATTCAGTTTGATGTTCAATACTTGAAAGGAAGTGAGACTGCGGACTTACTCGGGACTGACATTATATGTCCGTAGCATTTCGACTGAACAGCACTTCAATATTGTTGCCACATGTTCTTACATATTTTCAAACTTATACGGTTTTCTTGTCTTTGTTTTCGCTCGAGATAGATCTGTTTCATTACTTTTGATTGTTACATCTTTACTTTCCATTTTTACGTTTCTGAAGACTTCTTAGGTATCGATCAAGGAGTAATCTTTGTTTCAAAGGCATTTCTATATTCTGCTTATGATTTTATATAGCTCCATGTTCAGTGTGCGCTCTGCTAGGTGTGGCTGGGTAGAAATTCTGTTTTTTGCGGTAGCCATGGATTCATCTCCTAGATGTCTTTAACGCAAAAGTTGCTAATATAAAACACATTAATCTGATGGGTCAGTAGTCCTTCGTTATATGCTAGCTGGTTTTGGCCAGCCTTAATATGAATACTGTTTCTGCCTCTCTTCGTACGCTACGAATACACGTTTTCGGTAGGGATGCTGTAGTGTTATGGGAATATGATTTTCATAAGGTTCCGTATGTTGTTTCATCAACTTTTATTTGCAAAATTGAAAGAATTTAATAGTTTATAGAGGCGGTAATGGTCGTTGTCGCGCTTTTACTTTGTGTACAAGTTTTCTTACGGAAGGGCCACGAAAGAGAACCAAGTTGGTTACCCTTTTGGCTTATTCATCTGTTAAGCCCGGTAAGCGTTGGTTCATTGCCTTGAAATTCGACATTTTATTCATTTTATGTTTGTGGTTTCGAGGCATTTCCTTTATTTTCCTGCATTCCGCAATACAGAATTCAAGGTTGCTTTACCGCCAGATTTCGTATGTAGTCCTACTTTATCTTTTAAATTTTGTAAGGACGGGCCTTTCTGAATTGATTTTCAATGTTGTATCTCTTCCCTTCCCGCAGGCTACTTTCTATGGTTTGACGTTGGTTGGTGGTTGGGTACAATTGAAGGACATTTGGAGGATAAAAGCATTTGAAGAACCAATAAAGCAGAAATTCGGTTATCTCCTTTTTATGTCGTTCTTGATTCAAAATGTAACTTTCTTTCAACGTGTGATTCTGTAGACAGATTTATGGAGTACTTGCAGGCACTTCCATGCCCATTTCTTGGGTTGAAGTATTCCAGAGAAGTCTTATCAATTCGCTTGACTTCAACTAGCAGTCACGTGACAGACTAAATTCGTTAAACAGTCTCCACCCGTTCAAATCCTTCAAAGCCTCAGTTTAGATAAAAGTAACATTTTTGGGCTAACTAAATTCCCTAAGTTGGTGTTTGAAGTATTTAAATAATCAACTTATTACTCCATCCTTTCGTTGCTCTTCTTACTTCTTCATTACTCTTCTACAGCTCGTGCTGTGTGTACGTCAAAATATATAGTAGCTAATTTTCCTTGTAACAGGGTGGTCTGAAAAGTTTCCGACTACCACGTGTAGAGAGTAGCACTCATCAATAAAAGCTATTGGATGTTGTTGTGCGTCTTTTGACAGTTACTCACCAAAGTTTCAGCCATTTTGGATGAGCATTTTTTTAAATAGTCGTTTGATTGACTTGATGTGAGTATTTTTGTGAATATAGAAAGATTTGAGTATAGAGTTGTTATTCAAATTTTGTTTTTGAAAGCCAATACGCCTACGCAACGAAAAGATGAGTTGGGCTCTGTGTATGGGAACTCTGCACCATCATTTACCATAGTGAAATTTTGGGCAGCTGAATTTAAACGTGGCCGTAAGAGCCTTCGAGATGATGAACGTTTGGGATGGCCAAAAACTACGACTACTGACGATAAATGGGATTAGATATAGGGAAAGTAAGCATAGGCTGTGAAAATGTCCAAAGAACGTCTTTGTCATATATTGAATCAAGACTTAGGCATGAGAAAGCTGTCCGCGCGTTGGGTGCCGCTTTTGTTTACGTTAGACCTAAACCGTGTTCGAATGAGCACTTCCAACGCTTTGCCGGCGCTGTAAAGGCACAATAAATCCGAGTTTTTGCGCGGATTAATTAATGTAGTAAAACTTGGATATACCTTTTTATCACCGAAACAAAATTGCAGTCAAAAAAGTGGATTGCAAAGGAAGAACCGCCTCCGAAAAAAAGCAATAATGATTTTTTTCGCCCGGACAAGTGATTGCGGCTGTTTTTTAGGATAGTCATGGAGTTATCTTCAGAAAGGAAAAAGCATTACAGGAGCTGTCAAGCTGAAGAGAGAAATCGCGGAAAATGCCATATTTGTAGAAAAAGGAAATCCTGTTTCACCAAGACAACATGCCGTCTCACCACTCAGCGGTTGCCATGCCAAAAATCCACGAACTCCGATTTGAACTGTTTGACCATGCGCCTTACTAACCAGGTCTAGGCCCAAGCGGCATCTTTTCGTTCCATCATCTAAAAGCTGCGCTTGGAGGGCATACTTTTTCGTGAAATGAGGAAGCAGTCACCTTAGCGAATAATTTGTTTGCAGAAAAATACCGAGTACTATTTGGATGGTTTAAAAAGATGGGACCATCGCTGGGAGAAGTGTGTAGAGTTACATGAAGACTATGTGGACAAAGAAAAAAAATTTTGAGAAAAACTTTTGTTTTATTGTTAGGTTGGAAACTTTTCAGACAATTTTCTTATTTGTGCCGCAACGGTGTGGAACTCAATGGTCCATGTTATCGGACGGATCCAAACGAGAGTGCGGAGAGATTTAATTATCAGCTGGTAGTCTCCAACGATAGGGTAGAAAAATCAGATCGATTTCCTTCAAAGGAACATTGAAACTACGGATATTGCTCTGCTTGTGACATAGATTTTGCAGAGCCTTGCACTGACTCTAAGTGTATTTCCATTATGTTGGTAACGCTATTGTATTAGTACAGTTCAGATGCCTCGCTGGTTGGCTGTTGCTGCCCCACTATGAAAGAAATTCTTCTGGGTATATCGCATTGGATTTCAACTGCTCTTCAAAGTCTTTGATTATCTTCTTTTCAGCAGTTATTGGACTTAAGTCTCAATTAAAGCCCATAAATATTATTTTGACATCCATCCGCGTGCCTGGCGCCAGTACTGTTTCTTTCTTGACTTTAGCCTTGCTTCCCCGTGAAATAATTAAATATTTCCTCAATTTTTTTTTCTATTACTTTTGAACCATTTTATCGCCTCTCATTCACTTACGGCCGGCCTTAAGCTTTTGCATGTCACGATTACAATTTTTTTTAACCATCTTCAGCTGGCAATCTTAAGTTTCCTTACATTGGGAATTACATTATCATTCGTCGGAAGGTCTTTCCCAAAATTTGTTTCGCCAAACTTTATTAATGTGTGTCTAACACAAAAATTCACAGAATTCACTTGGTGATCATTTTCGAACTCACTATTTAATATTTAGTGTTAGTAGTTTAAGTTGTAATAGTTTCAAAAATCGCTGGAAAAGCTCGTAGAATTATCCTTATCAACAAACTATAAATGGAGCTAGTCCTACAATCAGGCAGGATGCGAGTGCTTTCATTAGTCTACATGATTGCAATGATTATCGATGAGATTTGGTTGACTTCATTGGTTTATACCCACCTTGAGCCATCTGGCGGTGTGGACAAGGGAGCCGTACTCCTCTCAAGTACGTCGTCCACTTACGTACAGCTTAATTTGGCCTTTGCCTATAGACACAAGTATTGAATCTTGATGATATTCAAGTCTTTACTTTTTCGCATTTCTAAGTTTTGTATTGTTGTTATAGATTGTCCTTTCCCGTGGGGCCTGGGCTATAAACTAGTTATGCGGGTGTTCGGTGCTCTACATACGCCCTGCGTACTTGAAGCAGACATGATGGACGAGATAGTACGGACACTTTTTCCCCAACACCCCGTATGTGTTGATGCCGACCAAAGGGAAACAACATCAGACTGTCCACTCTTCACCAGGAACGAGCTGGAACTAGCAGTTTTTTCCATGAAGGCGAAGAAAGCTCCGGGACCAGACGGTATTCCAGACGAGGTACTGAAACTAGTCTATCACTCTTGTCCTGACTTGCTGGTCAGTGCTTGCTGCTCAGACGTGCTGCTCAGTAAGCAGAAATATGGAGTGAAGCTCTCAGCAAGGAACTGCACCGAAAACGACTGGCATAGGTGCAGAGACGAGGAGCAATGCGGATTGCAACAGCATACCGTACAGTCTCTGAGTCAGCGATGCTGATAATTGCAGAGGTGAAACCCATCGCTCTCTTTGCTAGGGAGCGTAAAAGAATCTACATTCGAAGGCACGAGGGTGATAAAGAAAACGTTGCTCGCGATGAAAGACGATACACTCTCGACGAATGGCAAAAATCATGGGAACGTGGGCTAAAAGGAAGATGGACTGCACGGCTCATCAACGACTTGAGATCGTGGCTCAGTCGATCGCATGG
This sequence comes from Stratiomys singularior, assembly GCA_954870665.1. Lineage (NCBI taxonomy): Eukaryota > Metazoa > Arthropoda > Insecta > Diptera > Stratiomyidae > Stratiomys > Stratiomys singularior. The sequence continues at coordinate 65,718,241 of OX940881.1, forward strand.
TGAGACTGACTTCTACCTGACCCAGCTACTGAGCGGACACAGTTGTTTTCAGTCTTACCTGCACAAGATAGGTAAGTCACGGTCTCCAGATTGCATATTCTGCATTGATGTGAAGGATGACGCATGTCATACTTTCTTTTTATGCAGAAGATGGGACAAACATTGGAGAGCTCCATCCAGATAGCCTAATCGAAGAGATGCTGAAATCGGTTGACAAATGGAATCAAGTGGCACATTACGCTCGGGAAGTTCTAGCCACGAGAAAAGGTATACTTAATCGGCTGGAGGCGACAAGGGTGGAGGGTTTCCTTCTCTAGCAACCCTCCTCCTCTTTCCCTCCCCGCTGGCGGGGGAACTCCTGTAACCCGAAGTTGCCAAAAGGCGTAAAATTGGGAGGCCTAGAACGAAGCAATGTGCCAAACGGTTCCAGGGTACGCGCTCCGGTTAACAGGGGCGGTGGTTAGTCGGTAGTCCAGTAGGTCCTTTGGGCCACTAGGAGTCCGACACTCAGGGCGTAAAAAGCCTTCACCTCCCTACCCAAAAAAAACCTTGGTCTTTGTTTGTAGTTTTTCGAATTTTTCTTAACCAAGTTCAGACAGTTTCCTAGGTATCCTTAGGTTGGCTATAGCGTTTGAGCGCGTTAGCAAATCATTTTCTCGATTTTGTTTTAGCGCTGGAACTTTCTTTACATTCTTCGAATACGTACAATTGTAGAATTATCCAGGAACCGCTGCCATTTTCATTTTCATTTACAGTTTAAGTAATTTCGCGCGACTAGAAGTCTTAATTTCCTTTAAGAACTTCTGAAACTGTCCCTGATTCCAATTTTTAAGATCAAACCAGTTTTAATATTAGGGAGGACCCGAGTTCACTTATTGGAATACATTATTAGGATTTTTACCGGTAAGATGTCCTTCATTTGATTGGGTTATTCTTTTCCTTTGGCTGTCTCAACCGTGTCCTAAAGCTTTATGGTTCCCTAGGACGAATGAGAATTGCTATAATTCAGTATGCACGACGTTCTATTAAGCCAATGAAATGATTTAAATTTAAGACATTTTTTGAGGCAAGATGGGAGAGTATAGCAATCTTAAAAAAAATGAGTTTCAACTTAAATTTCACCCTGACAGTAACTTCCGTGATGTTATTGACACAGAGCCAAGGACGCAAGGACATTTTTCTTAGAAAAGATCACCATACTAACCTTATCTCGTGTTTCTTCTCTAATCTTGCATTTTCAGCAGCGTTAGCATGCCAATGTATCATAGTTTTCGCACGAAAATATCATGTTTATCATTATCCTGCGAGATTTATTTGTTGCGCTCTATTAAATCCCTCTAATACGTAAAATAAAAACAAAGCTGACAACAATGAACGGCAACACAAAAGATGGGGAGTTGTTGGGCGGTTGTTCACCCTCAAAAATTTCCCTCGTTGTCGTTTAGAAATTGAGTATTTCTGAAAACTAGCAAGCAGTGAAAATTTCCAGTTGGCTCCCAGCCTCCGAGCGAATAAGGATTTCATTGACTGTGGGTTTGCATTCGGTTCGTTTCTGCTTTTGGTGCTGTTTTTTCTTTGTGATGATGATCAGTGATTTCATAGTTTTAACGGTCACAAGCGCGTCCTAGTATGAAACTATTGAGTTTTACCCGCACAGAGTGGTGAAACTAAACTTCTAGCCTCTGAAAAGAGATTCCAACAGTCTAGAAAATTTGCTACCTGAGCGCCATCTGAGCAATAAATTTTCACTCGCGTTCAGGATTGCCACGGGGACCATCCTACCTTGGACTTGCAGTCGTTTTTCTTAGCTTTCCATTTGCATCCTACTTTCGTGATTTCAAGTGTTTTCGTGAAGTTTTGCGTTGCTTTTTGTTAAGACCCGAACACTGTTGCTGAAAATACTTGGCATCCTTTGCGCGTCTGGACCGTCTTCCACTTCATCCGGACTAGCGAAACGGGCACAGGTTCCCATCGTGGAAATCTTAATTGGCATCTGCACATGTGAATAACGTCCATTTTTCATTTGTTCGCACACCCCGACTATGTGGGATGAACTCCACTTTGATCGCTTTTAATCTTTTCAGTGCCCGTTCGTAGATATTCTGCAGTCCTTGATCATTCAAACTACAAGCACCACCACACCGACGTATTCTGCGATTCCTGATTTTCCCAGCTCGAGCCGGGCGCCGAGGAATTTTCTGATTGTGTCGAGAATTATTGCCGTGATATGGTTTTGTGAGTTCCGTGACGCTTGTTGCGTTTTTCAGTGTTTCCTCCAGTTGTAAGCAGGAATTCCAGCTGGCGTAGTAGTCGAGTCGAAAATAGCACAAGTACATACCAGGAGGCACAGTGTTGGTGAGCGCGAGTGGGCAGTCGAAATTCGCGACTTTCTGGACATGAACGGCGCTACTACCGTTGTGTGATTCAGTGGGCAAATGCTTAAAATATTTTTAGTAGCGTGAGTGCTAAGTACACAGGAGCCAATTGGTCCAATTGGGATTCGTGATCGGCACCAATTACATACGTATTTTGGATTAATTAATTCCCATTTCGACTCACATTCGTTCGGGTGCAATTGATCGATCAAAGGTAAGCTAATTTCCGCGTTGTGGAAATATTCTTTCAATTGTATTTCAAGGTTAATAGGATGTTTATAGCGCGAAATAATTACTATGAAACACATTATCGTGTGTGTTGAGTTGCTTACATAAAAATAAATTCATTAAAATTCTCATGCGCAATTGGAATTATAAAATCGAGAAAGGTTTGGAGTCAAGAGAAAACAATGAAAATATCATTATTTATTAGAAAAGGACCTTTGTCCGCTCTATGAAATTGCTGATGACGTTCCTGATCAAACAATTTACAAATTTGATATTCTCCATTCTGATTGACTGATTAAGTTATTCTGATAATTATTTACTGACTTGGAAACAAAACTTGTATTTAATATTGGAACTGCATCGAACGAAATTGTCTCATTCATGCATATTCTGTAACAGCAACTATCCAGATAGTATAAAATAATTTTTTTACATTTACTTATGTGTTATTTTCTTCATTTGAAAATTAATAATTTTTGACAATTCCGCCACAAATGGTCCTGTCCTGTCCTGTCGTCTCTTATTTCCACGTCCAATTGAGACAATCATTTAACATTTCTTGGTTTAAAACTCATTATTTTTATTAATTTATTTTTAATAATTGCAATATAAGTGTTAATTACGTTTCACATTGCATCCGTTCGCCATCAGCTAAAAATTGGAATGTTATTTATTTTTTTGTACATAAAATTTTTTCACATCTTAGAGTTTGTTTTAACAAACTTTAACGTTTAAACTTTCGCGCTTTCGTTTAGTCGTTCTAAGAATTATAAATCTACTTAAGTCTGCCATCGTAGTATCTGCGTTGTGTTTTTTGTTTATATCAATTGAGTTCATTCTGCCCTCCTACTTTCCATTAACTTTTTCAAAGTGTTTATTTAATTAAAAGCTTAAAAAATGAGAATAAAATCAATGAAATTCTCAGTGTAGGCGAAAATATGAAAATTGTTCAAAGTTTTCAGAAATTATTTGACGGTTTTAAGGACCTTTGGGAAGTTAAAATGAGCAGAAGTAGAGCAGTTTTGAATCATCACAATTTTAAATCCAATTAGCAATGAAACACAATTGAAAATACCTTGAGACATAATTGGCAGGCAGAATATTTTTCCTCCATGGCGCAAATCAACTTGGCTACCGACTAAAGTCTCCTGTCGACCCGAGAACCTGGTCCGGAACGATTTGTCACAACTTGGGTTGCAGACTCACAACTTGCTTGTGGCTGTCTCCCTATTTTACGCTTGATTGTGCCTTTGAGTCACATGAATCAATATCATGTCACGTGGGGGGACATTTCATAAATTGGGAAGGAGGGTTGAAAAATCATAACGAAGATACCACACTACTAAAACAAGTATATTGACAAAAGAAGGAAAAAATGATGGAAATTCGTTTAGGAAGGAAAAAAATTGTGTCCCACTTGACTTGTCCCACTTAACACGTCAAACCTATCAATTCTGTCTTTTCTGTTGCTTGGGTAGACCGATCGTAATGTACCACCTGATCTCAACATATCCTCGATAACGCTATTCAGATGGAGTTCTACCATTTTTCAGCAACATCAATACGTTAACTGTGCCATCTTCTGCATGTAAGTATGACAAATATCGTGCAGTTTTCCGTCCACATGCCGCGACTTACCAGTCTTTTTAAGGTTAGAAGGCACGATTGGAAACAATTGTTTCCACCTTAAAAGCTGAATTAGAGTCCTGCTTCCCATGCTTTCGACTGATTCGCTATTAGCCGCAAAGTCCTCCTATCCTCCTTTCAGGCGACACTCCAAAAATAGCTACAACTTATCAAGAAGGAATTTTGTTTCATTCCTTGACACAGTTTCTATAAAACCCTCGTATCTCTGGTGGTGAATCGATCCGTTTTTAAATATGACCCTCTCTGGGAAGGAGCCCAATAGGCATCACTCTGCGATAACTAATACCGCCGGCTTAGATAATTCCCTGTATAAGCGCATGGTAGTTCTTGGCTTCTCTGTATTCCGGTTAGCCATTTTTGGAATACCTTCTTGTTAGATTTCCTCTATATCTCTGCGCCATTTAGAAAACTAATTTTACGAACAACATCATCAGTCATGTTTTCTTCGACTTGCTCGCCCAACATAGGCGATCAGCTGACTATAAGCCGAGATTCCTGTTGAGGCCTTATCAGCCATTCCCCTCAATTGAGTGTGAGCACTTTAACTGACATACAAAGTCACAAACGATATGATCGAAATTCCAGCATTCGCTATTCGCCGAGATTATAATTCTATTCAAAATGAAAAAAATTGATGAAGAAAGAAGTTTGAGCTTCACTCTCAATAAAATTTATTCTGATCACAGCCATCAACATCAACTTTGTTCAGAGGCCAAAAAGAGCTCGTGCTGATGGTGGCAAACTTAAACTGAGGGTGACCTCAGTCCATTCTATTACAAGTCAGCTTCAATATCAGAAGTCTAATTAATTATGTATTTTTGAAGTCTAATTTAGAGAAGAATTGTTAATCCTTCTCTAGTTAAGTTAATGTTAAGGAGCAGAAGTGCATACTCTCAACTCATTGATTGAGACTTAGACACCAAAATCGTTAAGACTTCAACGAAGGACTAAAAGTTGTTTCGATTTTACGAGCACGAGATGCTTGGTTTGCCACTGAAGGAAGCTTATAATCCAAAGCCAGTGACCGCCAATAATACGTCATAGTTTAAAAGCTGAACATTTCCTAAGTAATTATTGCTCACCATGTCGCAACATTTGGTAACTATCATAATGTGAGTTATGGTGGCTTTAAGGGATAACATGTATCAATGTTGTGAAAAATTACACATTTTTTACGTCATAAAGGATGTTTTTTTAGAGGTATAGAGCTTTAAGTTGACAACACTTCTTAATTCTACGTGACGTGTGACATCTGTCATGGGTTTCATGAAAATTTGTTTTGCCATTTTATTATGAAAAAGTTGACATATGAGCACTGTCTGCAAATTGCGAGGATTTAGTTTTTAAAAAAAACGGGTCTGTTGGTGAAGCGCATTTCCGGTTGAATCGCTACGTTAATAAAGTAAACTGCCGCATTTAATTTGATGGGCAAACACTGGCGGTTATCCAAATACTGTTATATCCGGCGGAAGTCACTGTTAGTTATAATTTATGACCCAGTGGAATCGTTGGTCCATAGTCTTCAAAAATGCTGCTGGGAAAACATTTGAGTCAATGGTGATCGTTATAGAGTCATGATCAATGACTTTCTCGTTCCGGAATTCTAGTTCTAGTTTCAACAGGATTGTGCGACATGCCACACAAACCTCGTGCAAACATCGACTTATTGAAAGAAGCATTCGTTGAGCGCATAATTTCTCGTTTTGGACAAGTGAACTGGTCGATAAGATCTTGTAATTTAAAACTGCTGGACCATTTCTTGTGGGGATCCGTCAAACTTTTGCCTGCGTTGACAAACGTAAGATGCTTGACAATTCGGAAGACAACACTTGCCGTGCTATTGACAAGATACGGTCCGGTGTAGTAGAGTAGTCAAAAATAGGACCTCCGGACTTTCTACGCGCCAGTTGTGTGACTTACAAGCTATATTTGTATATATTTCCAATAAACCATTTTCATGGCATTTAAGACAATTATTCTGTATTCATTTCATTTTAAAGTTATATACCTCTAAAAAACACCCTTTAGTTGGGAGTTTTACTGCAAGTCACGTTAGAAAGAAACAGGCAATTTAAGTAGTGGAAACCTCCCGTAAAACGCCTTCAAAAATGCAAAAAAGCTTGCAAACGTTCGTTATTTCATGAAACCCGACATTTACATATAATTTGGGTGATTGGGGAGGTCGATTAAGATGTTTCCTTAAAGCAAGCCAATTTCGATGTTCTGAAAATGCTGCCAGACACCTTTAAAGTTCAGCTTTCGATGCGAACGCTTAGACAAAATGTGTTTAAACGTATGTAGTCGTGGTAAAACACGCATCACTGCCTCAGCGGTGCGTGAGAAAGAAATTGAATTAAGAGCAGAGCAAGCAACCTAAATAGATTCCAAAGAGGAGGAGAAAATAATTGCTTATGCATCTGGAATTATTGACTTAAGCTGAGTTCGGATTGTGTGTTTAAATCGTATGTTTTTCTCCAATGTTCAATGTTTTTTATAACTTTTCACCAAAATACCTCAAAAACTGTGAAACCTGCTCTTCTGAAATTTAAATGTCAGATTTTTGTCAAATAAACTAAAACTAAAATTATCTTGAAATTTGTGAAATTTGAACATTTATTCACTAAAGCTTGTCCATTTTCAATATATCTAGTTTACTTTTACTTTTGACACAAGCTTACAGATAAGAATGTCTCTTGAGTTTTAAGAGTTTCAAAATTCAACAAGCTTATCATCATGATGAGTTTTTTCAAAATGGCATAACTAGGACATTAATATTTTCATACGGTTTTTTTACAAACTTCTGAAATGTTTATGAATATATCATAAACAATTCGAGCTTTTTCTTTGCAGATCGAAGTTTCTAGATGTGTCTAAAAGATTTCAATTCACAAATATGTAACTCTGATAAAGAATTATTCAAAATTTTGCACATGTTTTATCATCCTTTGGTTTTATTATCCTTTGGTCCATTTAAGTTATTGAATCAAGTTTTGTTTACATTCTGACATAAACGAATGCTATTAAAGGATCATCATCGAGGTCGTGGCGCTGCAGCTCGTCAGCTGCATGTAATGACTTCAATAGTGTTAGTCCATTGGCTTCGCCCTCCCATTGTAAAATGCGATTGATGAAACTGTTCATTCGTCCGGTGCTTCCTAAATTTTTCTCTTAGGCTTTCTCAAAAACCTTTTCCCGTCAACAGCTTCCTACGCAACGGTTTGCTCCCCATCCGCTGCACATGTCAAGTTCATTGCAACTTTCGCAGTTTACAATCTTGAAAACCTATGGTTTGTAAAAAAAGGTGAAACAACTCTTGGTTATATTTAACTCCTCATTGATCTTCGTTTGATTTTGCTCCTAGAATTCTACATAAACGCCGTCTTTCGTGTGTTTTTACATGGTGACTGGATGCTGAGGTAAGGGTTGCCATTCCAAAACGGTAGCGTAGCACAGGTCTTATCAAAGTTTCAAATATTTGGGGCTTTGTTGTGCAGCTGGTCTATGATAGTCAAAAATAAGGAGAACCTCCTATGCGATTGTTCTATTCGCTCTGTTTTCTACAAGTTTTATTGTTCATGTTTTTTTAACCCTTTGTCCATTCAACAATATAAAGGTCTTATTCTGCTGTCGTTTTTCTTACTTAGACAATGCGTCTTTTTGATCCCACTTACCTTTTGGTGGATGGTTTCGAGCCCACCCAAAGAGATCTGTAGTAGAATTTTAATTTGCTTCCAACTATAAACACTGAACCTTTTGTATCTGAGGCTGGTTGTTAACGTTGTTAACGTCTGGTCACCTTCCTAATTCAGCCCACCTGCCCTTTGCCTAACAATCATCAGGTTATTAGGCAAAGCCCATTTTTTTCAGAACGTCAACGAATTGACATTTCTGTCCCTTTAGTAACATGCCTTTTACTGGAAGTGATATTTTCATCGGGATGCAATTTCTTTGTCTTTTTCAATAACAGTACGAAAAGGTTGCCCGGATGCATGAATAAGAAGAGCTCTTTAAATATAAATTTCCGAATATTAAAAGATTTCACATCAGCCTGAAGGTGTTTGTCAAAGCAAGAATGTGCTTTATTGCAATTTTTTACTTAACCTGGTTTCACAGTGTGTTGCTAATGGACTTAGATAATAGCTTCCAATTCCGAAGATCCTTTGCGGTACTTCCAAGCATGTAATCTAACCATTGTTTGTAGATGCTGGCGCGAGTTGTACGAGAAAGTTGCGTGTACTGGTCGGTTGTGCATTTCAGATACAGGGTCGTTTATTTTAAGGCTCCACATTCATATGGTTGCAATGAGAACAGTGATATGTACTCTTCCGCCTACAGTTTAAAGTGGAAGAATATCCGTTCGTTTTTTGGGCCTAAAATGTTTTGACGTTTTTTTGGACTCTACTGCTTCATGCTTTCCGGATGTTGGGGCGGCCGATTCTAAGACTAAGGGTAAGGTTCTAAGCTAAGCCTTTTTTAGGAATTGATTTCCTCTCACAGACCTAATCTACTGACAAGTGTTTTGGTCTTTTCCTTGATCTGGTTGCAAATCGTCCCTATGCTGTTTATGACGGAGAGGATATTAATCTTTTTCGCGAACGAATGCTTGCTTGGCGCTTTCGCTCTTTCACAATCGTCAAATATCTTCGATGATAGTTCTGTATTCAAAGGATCTAACTGCTATTTTTAATGTCATTCTGCAAGTTTCTCTGAATTTTGTGACGCTTCACGCTATTTGAAAGATCGTGCTGATATTTCACATCAGTCCTTCACTTCAGTTTTTCACATTGACCTCATTCTCCAAGGCTATTCTTCTGGATTTGGTTGGGTGAAGGTTTATAACCCTAGCAGTTGAGTTTTGCGAATGCTGGTCATCATCGTCTCTACTCGTCGGTCTTTCTTGTACCAGAGTTGGATGATGACAGCTAGAGTTACCAGATTTGGTCGTATACGCCCTTCGTGAACTTCGCGAGAGTTCCTAAACCTTTCGAAGAGGGTTGTTTTGAGCAGAAAGAGTGTTTTCATCCCACGGGCTTATCGCTGATAGAAAAATGCCCGATCGAGGCTTATGCAGCCCCTGTCGGTACATAGACATACGCAAACAGTGCTCGTTTTTGAGGAGGTGTCCAAGGCATTTTCGGTCATCGAGCGAACATGCCTGTTTTGTTTTGAACTATCCAGTGGCGCAGCGTTTCATCGCAGAAGAAAGAACTGGTGATTTATCCTCGCACCGGTTTTTGGAGAGACCTCCACCACTGTTTGCGGCTGTACCACCAATATTGGTTCAACTAATTTCAAACTTTTAAGGTTCTATCTTCTATAGAGGAGTATTTCTTTTGTAGTGGGAATGCAAACGCTATTCACGTCCTTAGTGCCGGACGCCCAGCGATGACCGGACTAGCGACTAAACATCTCTTCAAGCAAATTCCTCACATTAGTTGGGATAAGGCCTCTTTGGCCTTCCAGTTACAAAAATCCCTCTCTTTCGATGTTAATTGCGATATCATTGCAAAACTATAAGAGAGAAAGTAGGCTACCAACGTTTGTAGGGAACGTAAAGATAGACCGGCCAATTATAGGAACCGTCATCAAATTAATCTGTCGTTCCCCGCATGGAAACTCCTCTCCTGGATGGAATACTATGAAACAACTGTTTTGAGGATTTCAGAGAGTCGGATTTAGCTAGAAAGTCTCGTTGGATCCACTGGATGTTAGCAAAGTGGGGCTGTGTTGCCTTCATAAATCTGCACTTTTTCGAAGGAGCTGTGGGGTTTCGCCAAAGTACGGCGGGCTTAAGATAAACCTTGTGATTTCATTCTCGTCCAGCAATGAATCAGGAATTAACTGGACAAAAAGACTGTGCGGGTGCAATCCTGTTTATAGGAACTTTTATTTCAAGTGCACTTTGTTCAGCATTGTTTACGATATTTTGCGAGTCCTTGTACTCATAAAAAAGTGATTTAGCGTTATATTTTGTACAATTGTTTGCGAAAATGTGAGTTTTGAAGCTGGGATAGATTCGTTTCATCAAATTTCAAACTGGGTGATTTGCTTCGATCGGTGAACAGCATTGATGAATATTAGTCTGATGATCCTGTTTAAGTGTGTTAGTTATCTGTCACTAAAATAACAAACCTCGTTCTTACTTCTATTAAGCTGTGACCCTAAACTGACTCATAGCTAGTTAACAATTGAATGTTAGTTAGGAAAGTTATGAATCGAGATAGCAGATATCCGAATTCATGTCAATACACTTTATCATCAGAAATGTAACCCAACCCCAAAAGGATTCTATAGTTCTCACTATCACACAAAGAGCGTTGAAGAAAAGTTCATAAACAAGAAATGAATGGATGCGACAAATCTCTCCAACTACACGCAACAACTGTTTTCAGGAGAAATTCTATCTATTTCTGATCCTGCGAACTATATGGTAAATGCTTTGGCTAGTTAGCGAGAAACGTCACGAAGATTACACAAACGACGTACCATTGAAATTGCTAAACAGCTACATAAAAATGGACGACAAAATCGTGCAGTTTTAAAGATAATAAAAGTTTGTTATGTGTAAGACATTTCTGTTAGGGCCACAAATATAGTTGACACACTTATACATAGACAAACGAGACCAGAAAATTTTTAACGAAGTTTCACTCTACTAACTACCATCGATCCGAACGAGCATGCCTGCCAGCAGAAATGTCCATTAAATTCACTCATTTTCCTTTGACATAATAAAATTTTTCTTTTGTTTGATTTTATGGCGGTGGTTTTGTACTTTTCAGCATGATTATACCACGGAAGGTTACGCAGTTCCAAACAGTCAAATGCCAGCGAACAAACAGTTAAGAAGATTCTTAGATAAATGGAAATGTTAGAGGAGATATGTCGCCTGCAGCAAATTGGGATGATGGAAATTTTAAATGGTGAAAAATGTCCGGAAATGTTTTTTTTGGAAACGGAGCATGGCAGTCGCGGACGAAATGTAAAATCCTTTTATGTTTTCAAGGAGTTAAGACCGTTGAAAAGGACAAAGTTTGTACTTTTTGCTAATTGTTTCGGGCTAATTAGTCTCGGTTGGCTGAACGCCAGGAAATGTAATTCCTTTGTCCCCAAGTTTCAGAACGACTATTTTTGAAGGCATGGGGAATAAAACAATTCAAGTGAGAGAAGTAATCGAGTAATTTACTCAATATTTTCGGACTGTATTTTAGTGCTCGGAACTTGATGTTTGACGCTGATTAAGTTGTAGTCGTGTATTTCCTTTTGCTCGTTTATAATGGAGTCATTTTAATGATGACTACTAGAGTCGTGAAAAAATAACATTTCATTTGAACCGCGACCGCTCGGTTCAATTGTTTTGTGGGGCATTATAGATAAATATCCAAAAAGAAAATCGGATACAGGTCGTGAAATGCGACGGAAAATTGTAATTTGATTTCAAACTTTGATTGTAATTGTTTTTAGTCGAGAACTCATATCAAACAAAGATTGACTTGACTAGCAATCTTTGATTTTAAACAAAATGTAAGTTTCTCAAAGTAGATATAATCATCATTTTTATCAACGCTCTCAAGTACTCCAACCCTTGGCCTCCATAATACAGCTCAATCAAGCATATTGCGTTAAACGCGCTGTCCTCCAGTTGAGAGCTACCAGCAGCAAACCAATAAGGAAACAAAGACTGTTTACGTCCAAAGTGTTTGACTCCCAAACGCGTTTATCTGTGGTCTGCTTCGAAAGCACCTCTCTTGTCAACCTGGATGCCTAACTGGGGAGCATTTGACACAGTTGCACGTGCTAAGCCTACATTCTCTATGTTTAAAGGTTCCTACAGGTTACCTATAATCTCATCCTAAGCGGAGAGGATAATATCTGCAATCCCGACAACTGCTCAGGCAATATGAAACTATTTTTCAGGATATTATATTTTCCAAACGTCCTACTCATTTCTCTAACTGTAATTTCTGGTGAAAGTTCTCTTAGTTTCCCAAAGAGTCCTCCAATTCCAACTTTATCCACTCTTTGCTGGCAAAAATGGCTGGAAATCGTCTTCCACCACCCCAAGAGAAAACACGCAGTTTAGGGAGGTACTATCTAATCTTGTTCAAATAGGACGGAAAATATGCGCACCCATCCAAGAGTTATATCAAACAAAAATCAGTCTTTCAATGCTATTAAATTTGGCTTTTGGTCAGGGATTTTTTGATTCCCAACTTTTTTCGCTCCCAGGACTATCACAAATCGTTTACAGTGCGTGGTTTCTCTCTCCTTACAACTTCTTACCAGTTGACTTTTTTCTGCACTGGTAGATTTTTCTGCGCTCCCTAGGTGATGAGAATCATCTTTGTGATCACCAACACAGCTGTCCTACAGGTCGTTCGGTATGCGCATGCAATTCTCAGTTAGCTTGTTTCTGCATCTGCCAACACCACTTTCGAAGTAATACCGTATTGAGAATGTCATACCATAGACGTCAACAGACTCCTCGACACTCACCCGGAATCGTTTCTTTGATGAGGTAGTCTCATCTCAGTTGTCAATTAATTGAATGAGAAATTACCTATCACCCTGCTTTGCTCGGTTAAAAAGCATCTTTGAGTCTATCAATACACCCAGATATTTCACTGCTGTTTCCTATTCAACCCACGCTTCCCCAAAACAAATAAGCCTGGGGATTCGCTTGTTTGTCAGGATGACGACTTTGGGGTTAACCTGTACTAGCCTGGAGTACACTTTGTCTGAGTTGCCTATGTTCGACTGTGCAACTAGTGGATCAACTAGCAACCTCGTAGGCACAGCCAATCAACTGTCTCTCATCCGCTAGCTGATACCCTAGGTTAGCCCGCTAACAATTTAAATATATCGATTCTGGATTGATAAATTGGATTGATAAGCTAGAATGCGCTCAGGCGGAACTTCCGAGTTCACAACTATCTTTAACGTATCATTCAAAGCTACTTGGGTAGGAGCTGCGCCAGGTTCTACTCTCGGCCCAATTTGTGCAAAGTCTCATAAGATGGGCTTTGGCGAAATGACATATCATCGGACGGATTTCTGATAGGTTACTCTGACGATATGGCAGTAGTGATAACTTCGAGGTCATCAGAGCAAGCTAAACTGAAGCTGAACCAAGTGATGAGGATCGTTGAAGCATTAATAAGCGAGCAAGGCTTAAAAACAGTAACCACCAAAAAGGAGATAGTGATGCGGATTGAAAGGACGAATCCAGATTCGATTATATTTGGCTCTGAGAGCTTCAAAACAAGACTTTGGTCCGATTTCTTGGTGTTACACTCGATCCGGAATTGACATTTCCGGAATATATCCGCAAAGCATGCGATAAAGCGACTACGTTAGTCGTTAGCTTATGTCGGCGGTCATAGAGAACCGATGCGGTGTCTTTTAATGGCAATGGCTTACTTCATACTTCTATCTGGCACCTAAATCTGTGCTGATGCCATTGAAATCAAGAAATACAGGAAAAGAATAGCAGACGTCCAATTACAGGGAACATTGAGAATTTCAGCTACCACACTATTTCCGAAGACGCGGTTTTTTTCTTGCATGAGTAATTCCGTAGACTTGCTGGCGCTGGAACATAAGAAAAGATATCGAAACGGTTTGGCAATGGGCGACGAAGAAGCGGAGGCCCGAACCCGCGGCACAACCATGCAAAAGTGGCAGCAACGCTGGACCGCAAGTGTTCTTGCGGTCTTCTAAACGGTCTTCTATATAAACTTCTAAACTTATTGTATATCTTGAGCCATGGGTCAAATGGATACATGGAGAAGTGAACTTCTATCTATCGCAGTTTCTGATGGGAAGCGGATATTCCGTTAATATCTCCACGAGAAGCCAGAGAAAGGATGCATTGCACTTATTTTTCGGTTGTAAGCGCTTTTCTGAAGGGAGAAGTGCACTTACCTATACGAGTGGCCAGGTTACCCCTGATATTATCGTTGAGGCAATGTTGCGAACGGAAGATGCGTGGAACGCGACTGCTGACTTTGATAAGTCCGTTCTCAAATCGAAGGGGGATGGGGATGCTTGTCTATCGAACTAACTCATCAGCTGGAAAGTGATGCATTGACGGAAGCTAATTTTAGGTTGCCTCAATGACACACTAGAGACTCCACCCTGGTTTAAAACACGAGCAGTCCCAAGATGGGTTCTAGTCCTACCAGTAGCTATAGGGAATTTCTTTTCTCAATTTTTAATCTTAAACACTAATGCATACTTAGAAAGTATGATAATACTATGATGACTACTTTGGCAGCTGCAGTCTCAGTATTCTGTTCTACGAGATGATCTGCAGGTTCACGTCGAGGATGCTGCCTGCAGCGACAACGATCATCTTTTGGGTACCTTCTTACATTTCGAAGAGTACGTTTTGGTCCCTTAAACAATCCCACTGAATGTACATCAGATAGTCTTGTATTTTGATACGAGCGCTTTCAGCAAGTCTGCCAATCAAGCGCAGTTAAATAGATTGCTGACGTCTAAGGTAACCATGTGGACAAGACGCATGTGAAACTGTTACTTTCCCACTTCAGATCATACCTAGTACTTCTCCCATTACATCGATAGAGGAGATCGGTCCTTCGTAATGTGAATGTATGAGAATTTATCCGGTCATGTTTAGTCTATGCAACCTTTTTTTCCCTTACTTGTGCTTGCTACATTCTGGCACCCCGGGGGCGTCTCTACGTGTACGTTTCCTAGGTTGAAAACGTTCGGTAAAGTGCAACAGCCAGATATCGCCATTTAGCCCGGCAGCCTTTCTTGCCTGCATGTACGAAATAGTTATTTTCAATTTCAGGACATTAAAATTTGTTTTCGAGTCGTATGTTATCAAGGGGTGTCAATGGGTGTGGAATGGATAAGGAAAAAGGACCACACAAATTCGTCCATTGCCTGCCTCGGACAAGCAAGGTGACCGTTGAGCGCTGAGCTTCCACATATCTGGTTTTTAGCGCAAACCCTACTGTTTTTGATGAAGAAGTTTTCCTGTTTGCTAATAAGGGTAATTGTAGCGTAAGACCCTAATTTTCTCTAAGGTAAAGATCTTGTGATTTAACACTGCTGGACTATTTCTTGTCTGGTCAAGTCCGAGATGCTTGACCATTTGGAAACAAGTTTGCAACCACGCATGTCGTGGTATCTCATCTAAAAAATACCCTTTCCTCATACCTTGACTTTCTGATTGCCCCGTATCCCTCCTCAATATCCCTATGAAATCAGAGACCTGAATGAGGTTCAAATACCCAGACAAACCTAATGTCCTCTAAATCGTATAAGAGCAGCCAGAAATTCAATATCCTTCAACTTCAACTGCTTCTTCCTCAACTGCTGGATACGCTGCATATGCTTTAAAGAAGGTCTCTAGGATGCTCTCTTTTAAATATGGTATCCGTTTTTCGAAAGACAAACAATGATAGGAGCAAAATATGCCTATTCTATTTACAAATATAGTTACGTCTGCAATAAGTGTTTGTAGAATATTTTGACATTTACATTATTCGGAAATAAATTTCAAATGTCATAAGATTTTTTTGCAAATTTTCAAATGCTAATGGCAAGAATTGGATGAGGAATTTGATAAATATTTCCTGTCAAAATAAAAAGTAAACGAATAGTTTCAGTTGTAACTGAGGCATTTTGAATTAACTGACCAATCGAAAATATATAGAAATATTAGCTTGTTCACATTTGGTAACCGGTCGATTGCATTCCAGCAGAAGAAAAGGCCGCTTAAATACTTTGTTTGTTGTAAATTATACTTTATAATGTAACATCTATTGATTTGGGTAGTGAAAGACACAACTCCCACAAAACTGTAGGTTGAATGTAACCATTGTGTACATATCTTGCAGTAGTGTTTTTAGGGCTCGTTAGTCCTTTCATTAAACGAAGTACTATGCTAACAAAAAACATTGTGGAACACATATTTTGGGATCGTTGACATATTCACACATTCCTTTGGTTTGTCGTAGTAATTAGGGATACTATTTGTTAATGATATCATCGGCCACTCAACTCACGTATCCATTTCCTTGCTGACTGAAAAAGGTCCTTATGGTCATTAATTCTCCTAGCTGCAGGAGACAGTTGAGTATGTGTCTCATTTGTCACAGGTCAATAAATCGATTGTTCACGAGGAACGTACGGAAACATGTTAACAGGAGGCCAAATTGCTTTCAACCGAGATCGAAGCAAATACAAAGTAGACCAGACTCTATTAAGCATCCCGCAGGCCTCTTATACACCACTTTTGCAAATGATTCTGTCATACTGACATCTCGTCCTGTTCTGCATGGATATTGCTTTACAATAGTTTCCAGCTGCTTCTCTGTTTTAGTAGTGCTATTTATTAGTCATCCCATAATATGGCGACATAAAGTATCAGATTTCTTACACCTAATATGTCCACAAACGACTTATCCGTCCTTATGGTTTTAGGAGTGTCCTTGGTCCTATTAAATTACTAAGTACTCTTGGTTTGAATAAAAAGTTTAATGTTAGACAATATCCGCAACAGTGTTCATCCGATGTAGTTAGTGCCATACCATAACTTGCATGTCTGCAGCGTGTGAAACTCATTCCTGTGGCGAGGACCCTTTGTCCTTTTTACCATAAGGCAACTATAAATGTAAAGAGTCGGCTTTTCATTTTCGGGCTAGGAGTTTTATTAAATGGCACGAGCACATGTTGTACTAACATCAGCCACTTTATCCTTAGCGAGAAAGCAACCAGTGTTGGATCTCCTGTTTTCTGCAACATTTGGATGTCATTTTAATTATCATCCGGTGTAGGTACCATCATTGTGGAATAATTTCCAAGGACTCTTTCATGGATTGTAAAATATGTTGATGATACTTTTGAAATGATTTTTGGGAATCGCTATACGGTAGTCGAGCAGACTTGGGTGTGAAAACATGCGTAACGAAGAGGATCAAGCGATGAACAAGTATAATCTTAATAAAAGTGAACTTTATTAGCACAGGAGCAGTTGCTTTTTAGATCCAATTAGTAACAAACTGTAATATAATACTGAAAAACACCACATGGTCATCCATGTGAGTTTACTGTGAAATGTTGCCTCTGCAAAATTATAAGCGTGCACGTGTGGCAAACATAAAATCTACATGTAAAAGCTGCAATGCAGTTAGACATAAAAAGGATTTCTAAATTTTGAAGACCACATGATAAAAAAACGTGTCACATGAAAGGAAAACACGCATTAGATTTGTTTTTGTAATTTCACAATGGGTTAGTGGGGATAAGGGTGAAAATTTAAGGAAAATTATGGTAGTAAGGAAAAAATTAAAAGGCTTAGCATTGGTGTCTGCATAAAAGACAACGTCTGCCTATGAATTTCTTTCACCTTTGGAAAGAACTTGATTCAAATTATCGACACATCTTTACTATTACATCATTCACTCTAGTGACGAAGAAAGTCAAAATGGGATGTCAAAGATTGTTTGCCTTGAGTGTTCGTTTACAGGCTTCGAAAAAAGAGGGAGAGACAACGAAGTTGGTAAACTGACTATTGGGAAAAGTAAAATCAATAGAGTTCTCGCAACGAAGTCCTATCTATCCCTTTCATAAACTTATACAATACTTTTGTCAAAAAGCAAATAAACGAAAGAAAAACATGTGACCACCCCTAGCGTAGCTATTTGGCCTGTCGTTTTCAAACTACTTTCCGGGCAAACAAACGACTACTGTACCACTCTTCTGCGATGTACTCCTATTTCAATCTGGGGTATCTACAGACGAGTAAAGGCACTTAATTGTCCTATGAAAATGTTGTACACAGAAAGTCCCCACTCACCATCAACTCTTTTGTAAATAACACAAAACGGAGTGGCTTTTTGAGTTCATTCAGAATTGACTTACAATCCATAAAATCGATATCAAAACTTAAGACAACGTTTCAATTGATAATTCTTTTTCCGGCCTTTCTGCATGTGTTTGTGATCCTAAGCTGAAAAGTTAAAAAATCAAATCGGATTGAAACAAATTAAAAACATAACTTGGCAACATTCAATTAAATTAAAAAATCATACTCAAGCTGAGCACGCTTCAATAGAAACATCCCCTAGAAAAGTGGCCTAAGCGCAGCATCCCGAGTAAAGCAACATAATGGGGGCAGGTTCAAAGAAACAAATATGGTAGCCGCCAAGAAGCTCGCCGGGGCCAGGCACCACAATCATTACCGATAATTAAAACTAACTAGAGACAGAAGCTTATTTATTATCGCAAAGAAAACAGAAATTACCAAAAGCAAAATTACAACATTATTACGTAGAAAATATTCAAAGGACACAGAGCAAGCCTGTTTTCCCATTGTACACTTTTATTTTTTTTATAACCACGAAATCAACGTTTTAATTAAAACTCTTGATCTTTTTCTTCTTGATCTTTGGCGCTACGGTCCGGTATTGTCACTGGGCCGCCTTCAGAATTCGCTTCAATTTGTCCAGACTGCTTTTTGACCGTGTGCTCCAATTTCCGAAACTGCAGAGCTTTTTCCTAGCATTGTCCGAAGAATATTCCCATAGGTTCCTTGGTTTCTTTCCATCGTATGGTTCTTTCAAATCGTATGGTTCTTTCACCGAAGTTTCTTTTGCGTTGCAAAGACGGAGACTCCTGACTTAAGACAACTCATTGCTATATATACTCATTCGCCTTCTGCCGTTCTCTGTTATACGATATATTTTGTCTGTTTGAAGTTTCTTATCTGACTGGGATCATTAAAATTTGTATTTTGTCAACTCAAACATTGTTTTGACCGCGTCTATGTGCGTATACGTTTCTTGAGCATTTATTTTAGAACGTTTCACTATTATTGTAGACCAAACAGATTATCGCTTTTTTACGAATCTTCACAGATATTTTCCACCTATCTGATTTTGTGCATTGATTTGAGCAATGGTGCCTCGAATTTTTGTGTCCAATTTTAAAGGGATCGGCCGGGATGCCATCCAATCCCGGTGATTAATTATATCTTATATATCTTCAGGGCCGATTTGCTTCTTTATGTGGCAGAAGGCGGGTGCATGCCCTTGTGCGGTTTCTAGATCTTTGCCAGTAGTGGCGTTTCTGAAAGCTGAGCTGCAGGATTCAATCGCGGTTCAAAATATTGGGCCCAACGTTTTTCACATTTTCGCTACAATTTAAAATAGCAAATGTCGCTGGTAAAGTTGCTTTTTCACCCTAAATTCTTTTTTGACAATTTTTTTTTCTTTAGTAGTTACGTCTGAAGTTTTCGTCCATTCTGTAGAACTCAGCGTTGGGATTCTTGTGTTACTTTTTTCTGCAGATTTTGTCAGCTAATCGCCTTCTTTTATTAGAATTAGGTTTTGAAATATCTTCAAGTTTCTGATACCGAATTTCACAGTTGGGTTAGTGCTAGTATATCTACGATTTTTATCTGACATCGATATTTTTTTGCGAGAAGATTTTGGTCACTGTCGCAACTCCTATCGCGAAATAATGTGGAACCAATACGAATAAACTTTGGGCCATTGGAATATACCACTGTTTTGTTGCGTATCTCTTCTTGGGAGAATCAGATGTTGAACTTCCGAAATCCATATTTATCATTGATTTCCTTATGGGGTCTTTACTCTGCTATTGTTCCACGCTTAATTTCTTTCATTTGGTTGCAGCAAATCGATAAACTTAGGTCGCAATGAATAGGATGATTTCGTAGTGGCATTTCGGGGTGTCATCTTTATCTCAGACTGGGGCATGGCTGTTTAAGGGTCAAATAGGAGTTAGTCTCGCAATGCTCTCGATCGAGGTACGGCCTGATGTCAGGGATTAGCTCTGAAATCCGCGTTCCCTTCGTGATCGCTAGCAAAAAGAGCGATGGGAATCACTCCTGCAGTCACAATATGTTCGACATGCACGTGGAACTCACAACGCTCCTTTTTATCTGAACTTGTTCCAATCGTTTTCGGTGTAACTATCGCCCCTATTTCTACTCTTGAGTGATTTCCTTGATGTCACTGTCGCCACACGCACAACCATTGCCTAGATTTGTTTGGAGAAACTTATCTTCAAGTCTTTTAATACGTCAAGGTATTTTATCGGTGGTTTCCAATACACGAGCGCTTTTCCTATGTCAATAAATCGAACCCTGGGAAAGCGCTTTTTTGTCTGGGAGGCCTTGGTGTTTTCCAGTATCAGCCGAAACTCGTGAACAGTCCCATTCAGGATTCGGAAATCAATTCGGTGTCAAGCATTTTCGGTTGCGAGTTATACGACAAGTTCTAGCTGATATAACATCGGCAGGGGTGACTCATTAGTCCGTCAAAGGAGAGGTGGCATAGGTCTAGGCTGATTATGGCCAGGCATCTTTTCATCTTAGTACAGACCCCGTGGATCCCTGTTCACCTCGTCCAATATATATTTCCACTGGCTGGCTTTACTGCTGTTGATGAGTCTGCGAAGGCCATTCTTAACGGGCTTATAAGCTGCCTCTTTCAATTGTCTACATGCTGGGTCTGTCGTCTAAGTTTGTGGTATTCACTTCATCTTTCGGGAAATCCAGGTGACCATTAGTACACTGGAAGCCAGTCCTGCAAAAGGCTTCGTAGTGGCATGAAGTCTTGCGAAAGACGTAATAATTTTAAAGGTTTAGTTCACTTTACCTTCGGCTTCAGATCTTCTGCATCTCGGCGAAACATTCGTCAGTTAAGATAGGGCCATTAGTGATACTCATGTTGTATCACCCGAGTTCGGAAAAATTCTAACTGAAGATCAATTCAACTCTACCAGAAGCGACCTCATTGTCATTAAGCCCCGACGACTTAAACAGCGTAATTGGCTTGTCATAAATCAGCGACTGGGCAACATTGCTGAAAAACGAAGCGGGTGTCACAATCTCCGATGTGAACCTCTACGTTTCAGGGGGTAAGAAGAGGCCTGAGTGCTCTTATAATAGCACAAATATCCTCAAGAAACCTCAAAAGCCGCTGCTGACAAGAGGTCGTCAATGAAGCGAACAAGGACCCATGAGCGCTGACCATGATTTCGCTGTAAGCTAGTGATGCTGAAGCCTGGCGCCTGGTGAGCGCCGTATATTATAGAGGATATCGCCAGAAATCGATTCCTGCTATCTTCACTTCGTTAGTATGGGCTTCTGACGAGGTCCTACTAGAATGCCTCAATTTGAAAATTTATGCCCACATATGGAACTGGATGTAGCTAAGACGTCGATTAAAATACCGAAGACGTTAGTATCGAATGTTATATAGGCTAAGGCGCGTTTGACCAAAGCCGATTACGATAAGACTCAGGCGATTGCATCTTAGGAATCCTTAGACTTGATACCGCGTAAGGCCGTGAAAGGTTAATGATGTACGTAACAGTAAATGATATGTGAATTCATTAATATATGACTGAAACAATAGATATTTCAGAAACTAAGGGTGGTGAATATGCACCAAAAAAGCGAAAACAATTCCATTTGCCAATAAGGTCATGGCTGTAGTTTTTCGAGATTCACACGGTATTATATTAACCGATTATCTAGTACAGAAGTGGAAGCCTATAACAGAGGAATATAATATCTCATTATTGCGAAAAATGGATTTACGACTACGAAAACGCATCAGCCTTCAGATGTACTAGTGGAACGGTCCAACTCAGGACAACACCCAACAAGCGCATTTCGCTTCTTGGGCGATTTGACAGATCAAATGCAGCTCACGTATCTTTATGGTACTAGACTACTAAGAAAGTGAAAAATAAAAAGGGCGTGTCGAAATGAACGTTAACCATCTGAAATTGTTTAATTGTTTGACAGCTATGACATATTGTCAAAATAAACATCTGAAATTGGTGTTATAACAGTTTTTTCTAACAAATTTAATTAAAATGCAAAAATGATATTTTTGTTGCGACTCTCACCAAGAGGTATATGCCAATATACTTACCTTACTTACTCGTTTTCTTTTTTATGTGTAGAAATACGTGTTTATATTAGGCATCCTTGTTTCCGTATCGTCCTTGTACCACTCATAACACTGTGTATACTTCATGAAAGTTCAGTTATAGTGGCCCTGCACTACTAGTTTTCCTCCGCAAATACGACTCCCATGTTGCACAAGAATTTACTTTCAATTTCAATTGTCGCACTGTTGGCATTATTGATCCTGGAAAGTATGAAGGAATTCATCACATCAAATAATCGATAAAAGACAACAGATTCGAGTTGCAATGGAAGTGAAGGCCTTCGTAAAGATCGACAGTTTAGACTCAATCCCGTTTGGCATTTATAGTCAACAACTTTATAAGGCCTACCATTTGGTCCATCAATTATATTACTGCCATGTAGAGTAGACAAAAAAAAACATTTTAATGTTTCTAAGTCACCATCGTGACAAAGTGACACGAGATTATGTACCAAACTGTCGCTCTCCGACACTGTACTCGAAATCTTTACCACGAATTCCGGGAGAGCTTCTAACCAAAATAAACAATCTGTTCTCCAATAAAGCTGCAGCAAATGGATAGCTGATTCATCAGTCGTCATATACCTTTAAGTCTTTATTATTGGGTTCGTTAATCTTGTGGCGATACCATAAGACTAATTTGTCTTTAAATATATATAGTACCCCGACGTCTGTTTCCAACTGTAGATTTCAAAATTGTTAGTATTAAAAGTTCGCGGATTACAAAGAGCATACATTAATTCCTTTTTTTACAGGTTTACATTCATGTATTGGATGAACCACAGCGACCCCTGTAAGCAAGCATTTCACCAGTAGTCTGAAATTAGTCCGAGAGAAGACGACTTTCTCCAAGAACAAGAAGGGACGAATATCTAATAAACGTAGTCAAAGAGTCTCGAATTAGGGCCAATTCAGTCTATTTTGATCCGGACAAGTATTTCTCTCTTCTGAACGTAAATGTTGGTGTGATGATCTACATCATCAATAATATCTGAGAAATTAAAGGAGAACAGTAGATTTCTTTATAAAATTATTTAGGAATCCGTTGAGCACATGAAGACATTTCAACGGTATTTTTCCCTTTGGTTTTGGTGACACCCGAAATATGGTCACTCCCTTTTCATTTTCCAAAAAATAATAATGAAAATTCTGTTAAATATCCGCGATTAACATGTTTTTTAAGAAGGGTTTTTTTCAACATTCCCATCCAATTGAATTTTTGATCCGCTGTCATACTTGTCCTGGTCAATTTCTTCGGGTTCGTAATCGAGATCGACTGTATCATTTTCATTATCCAAAAACAACACTATCTGTAATGAGCAACGACTTCCCATAAAATTCCTACTCGTCCTTGTGCAGAAATGCTTCGGAAAAATTTTTTGAGTCGTATCATGACAGCAATTTGACAATTTGATTAGAAAATTGAACCCGAACACTTCGTTTGGATGACAACAAAAGTAGTTCACGAACTGATGTATGGCGGTCACCTGGCGCTGAGGAACTACCTATATCTCGAACTAGATGATCAAGAAGAAGAAATACTTCTGACCTGCCGTCCGTTTGCTTATGTGTTTATTGATGAATACCAGTTTGTGTTGCTATGCTGTCTGATCTTAGAAACAGAAATTTGAACGTTTTTTAGAGCTGCTTAAATCGTGGCCCAGGGAGGAGTAACAAATCAGTACGACATAACAAAAACAAGCGCAACATAGATGACATAGATGTCAAAGTGCTTCCTTGAAGTGTATATTGGGCTTTGACTTGCTTCGCTTGCTTCGAAGCCTTGAGCCCACCAAAGCCATCGAATCGACCTTTTAACTCAGGCTAGCACTGAAAAAAGCAAATTCGGATTGGTCTTTTTGAGACAGAAGCGAGTCGCTAGAGAGTCGACTATGAATATCGCGAAAACACTAGTCGAATGATTACCAGTATTTATATCTAGACGTATGGATAGACTCGAAGATGAGTTTTTTTTTTCAAGTAAACCAGCGCACGTTCAGATTATCGGAATCCCAGCATGAAGAAAGGGAGGGAAAGGAAGCACCAGAAAAATGATCCCTCCATTCCCGACGTCTCTCAGCGCTCCAACATGGATTTTTTAGGTGTCAGCACTTTCCGAGCTTATTGTGCCACGCGATTCCATTTGTCAACTGTTTTCAGCATTTCATTGACCATTGGTTCCGGACAGAGCTCTCCAATTACCTGAAGAGGTCACCACGCTGCTTACTCCAACTTCTGCAAGAGAAGAATGTGTGACATCATCCACCTCTCCTGCACAAAACACGCAGTAAAGTAACCGTGACTTGTCAACCTGATACAGGTAAGACCGAAAACATCGATGCTCCCTTAAGAGCTGAGTCAAGGAGAAAACAATCTCACAATGAACTACGGCCTCAGGTCAAGGATCTGGCATACAGTCCACCTTTCCTTTGTGCTTTTTTCTTATGACTGTTTTCAATCGCTGAGAGAGCGTTGTCTCACTTTCCTAGTCAATAGTTGTCTCTCTTCGCCTATTAAGACACACTGGCTAGGAGAAGATGGGAATAAAGACATTGGCCCCGTCAGATGCGCATTGATATTCTCTTAAACTGTGTATCCATGCAAAATGACTTATGTATACAATGACACCGGAAAAATATTTCTCATCTAAATTTAAGCTGAGAAAGCCATCAATTACAGCAGCGTTTCACGAGATTTAATTCTGCAGGAATTTTTTCATCTTGCAAGACTCGTAAACAAAGTGGTTTCGAAACATTGTCATTGCGGAAGTTCCACTTTGTAAGAAAAAAGTAACCATAAGCCAGATTTATAAAAGAAAATAGAAATGTGTACGAAAAGCGACGTTTCGGTAGCTTCAAGAGGGGCTCACTGTCGAATGAGAGTAGCGCTCTCACCCGCCCTTCGGCGAGCTTTAGAGACTCATAGCGCTAATACTTCGAACAACCACCTGCTCTCATGGTGTGCGACCAGAATAAGTGGAATTGTATTTGGATTGGTAAAATTCTTCTCATTTCTCATTTGCAAGAATTCATCTCATAACTATTTGCGAATTTTCTATCTCTGTCTGGCAGACATTGCCAGCGAGTGTTAGTGCTGTATGCAGCACAGATAGAGCAGCATTAAGTTTGGCAGATAAGGACGTACGAATTGTCATTCTGCATTGTGAAAAGCCAACCATTCCGTGACTGTGTAGGAATGCCATGGATTTTTCAGTCTAAATCTCCCTTGGGAGTTTCTGTTACTAAGCTTGTGTTGAGAGTGCTTCAGTGTTTTTAGCTCTATAATATATATTTATATTCGATTTCTAAATTTTGTACTAGCAACTAAAATAGTCCTTCTTTTCACCTTTTGCTGATGTTATTTATTTTTAATTTCTTCCTGTAGTCGGATGTACTTGCACCTCGGATAATAATAGTTTACCACTTTTAGAATTCGTTATCGACTTTTCTGTAGTCTATTCTCGACTCTTATTGGTTTTCAAAGCGTTTCGTTTTTTTTTTGCAAAATTTTATTTTAAGGGTCTAGCTCGCGCGAAGCACTTATTTTCTCATGTTACTCTTTGTATTGCTTCATGTTCAACATACAACATGTCATTATTTATTCTTACCCATGGAGCATATGATATCGTTAAAAATATTTTCTTTTGTGGAATATTAAGTCATAAAAATACGCACTGGGAAATAATCGCCTTCATAGTATTAACGCCAACCGCTTTGCTGCGGCCTCACACAGCGTTAATAACATCATTTATTATAACACTTGTTGATAGACGCTACATATACTCCCTGTGAATCTTCCTGTTTAGCTTATGTATGTGCCTATATGTCGCAATACATTTTCTCTCATCAGAAAAAAACAACATCCATGGATTAATAATAATGCAATGAGTAAACATTAGAAACGCGATCTGATAGACATGAGGGAGCTTTCATAAGAGTGCAATTATTTAAAACTTCATACGTCAAATTTTAATTGCCTTAATTTACTACAACATGATTTTTTTCCTCATTCAAACTAGTCAAATGCGATTATTTAGTTAAAAAATTAATCTCGGGAGCACACTATTTGGCTCAGAAATAAAGACAGCTCTACTGAAGGACTAATTGACTTCCTTATTTCCGTGTTCAAGAAGGTATTCAGGTACAAGGTATCATTTAAATTTATGCTACGAATATATTTGATGCACATACAATCATATGTACATATAAAGCATAGTGGCAGATGTTCCCTGTAACAAGAGATTCAGAAGTCTATTGTCTGTGCCTTATATGACAAAGGCAGGTGAGAACGCCCTACTCCCTTGAACTTACCCCAATATTTCCCGGTGGATTAGAGCATATTGCAAAACATATCCCACGAATTCGGATGCAAACCAATTCTCTCCAAGTTTCAAATAGTGAGTTTTGAGATCAATAGATCTGAAACAGTTTTCAATCGGAAGACGGCAACAGTCGTATGTATGGCACAACAAAAACATTAAACAACTTTTTCCAATTTCAAAACTTTTATTCATATTTCTATTGTTTTGGGTTTTAAACTTGAAAATTTAGTTTGATTTTGATTCATTGCAACCCTTTTTGGGAGTCGAGAGTTGAATGTATTTACGCACGGACTGTGGGCCCCATAGCACAAGTTACTGGACCAACCACATGTAGTCTGTCAACCTGAGAACCTAGCCTAGAACCGTTTGAATCATTACCTCGGGCCAGGTCTCGTTTTGACATGCTTTCAGGCGCCTTAAAGTAGCGGGAAGGGACGGGGGAGTGGGATTTCCAGAGAAGTGATCCCCCAATCCTGACGCCCTTGGTTGCCGCTAGTCCATTTTATTTTTCT
Organism: Stratiomys singularior; assembly: GCA_954870665.1. NCBI lineage: Eukaryota > Metazoa > Arthropoda > Insecta > Diptera > Stratiomyidae > Stratiomys > Stratiomys singularior. The sequence goes on from OX940881.1 coordinate 65,745,290, forward strand.
TGACTCCAGAAACATAATGTGCCGCAAGGTTCCATTAATCTACCCATGCAAGCATCCCAATGCAAGATCTTCTGGGGTGTGTTATCCTGTTTTACTGAATAGGTCAAGCCGCAGTCTGTCCCATGTCTTACATGCAAAAAATGTGTTGCATCTTGTTGTGTCATCCTCCGCAAGACTGCTGCCAATCGTTGAGAAGGTGTTGTCTCTCCTTGCCGGCAATCGCTTCTCTCCAATTTTCGTTTCTACGCGGGTAAATGGTGCCGCGCTCCCTAGGAAAGAAGGCGATAGGCATCACACCTGCAATGACTTTCCTTGTCGAATCAGAGACCTTAGTACTCAGCACCCTTCTCTGAACCTGTGCCAGGCGCTTTCGGTTCATCTCCTCTCTGAGAGCGTCGCTCCAAATTTTTGCTTCATACAGAGACACCGACTCTTCGGTACTCATCAGAAGGCGTCTTCTTGATAGGTAAGGCAGCCCTACATTGACCATATGTGAACTAGGAGCTAATAGCCCGACGCAAACTTCTGTACAGTGGCCCTAATTTGCTCAGAGAAACTCATCTTCGAGTCGATCAGTAGCCCCAGCTACTTCATCGCTGGCCGCGATTAAGATTTATCGGGAAATTTGTAGTTAATCTCGAAGAAAAGGCAGTGGTAGACTGAAAGTAACGCAACTTCTATCCGAAGAGTCCTAAGAATCGGCTCAAAACCACACTTCTAACCAAAAATGAATTAGCGGAGTCGATTTCAAGCCATAGAATTATTCTTATAGTGCAACATAGGCTGAACGATCATAGTCAAAAGCATCAAAAGCTTTTAAAAGTCAGTTATTTCAATCCGTGGCTATCCTATTCTAGTATCCTTTCATTAAGTCAAGGAATTAACGCAGTCAACAAGAAAAACCTAATATTTACTGTTATTTACAGAACGTACAATAATTAAGATTGATAGGTTTTTCTTCATTGATTGATAGAAAATTCTTCCTACAGCGAATTTAGGGCAGGAGTAGTGGAAGCCACCATGACTGATGCCTGCAAAATGTCAAAAAATGGAAGCATTGCCGAGTTAATGTGCTCGAAAATTCCAGACTAGGTTCCCTGGCTCGTGTCTTCTTACAGGGAATTTTTCAGAATAACTTTGAACCGTGTAAAATACCTCATATTTTTCTCATTTCTTTGTAACTTTCGTTTGTCTGTATCGTATATATATCTGGAATGTAAAACTAGATGGAAAAGTGCAAACAATAGCTAGAGTTGGACTTGGAATTCGAACAAAGTAAAAAAATTTTGGCGTCTGTGGGCTAAAAGATCAGAGAATTCAAAGGGAGCAACAATAGGCGAGTTGAGAGACTTGATCGCCAAAGAATGAAATGAAAATATGGCGTAAAATATCTCCAATAGTTATTCGAAATCCAAAAGTTAAAACTCTCTCAAATTGAGTGAAACACGTGATTTAGGCTAAGAAAGGGCTGATCAGTTACTTATAATCATAATATAATTATTTTCGTTTAAAATTTGACGCGTAGCTATCCTAAACCATATGACATAAAATATGAACACTGTGAACACTGTGTTTGAATTTGGTAAAATTTAGTATGCGGTGATGCACATAGTCTGCGAGATTACAATCCTTGCATTCACAAATGGTCTCCTCCTGCTGAAAAGTTACCTTTTTAAAAATCAAGTTTTTTTTTATTTTTGAGGAGATGTGGTACATTGTTGTAAATATTTTGTACTTTTGGCAATTATTAGGTGTCCCGCTTGATGAATTTCACCTTGATTACATACTAATATTGTGTGGTAAAGCGGGTAAACTTTTCGGAAGGAACTGCTGTATGCCTCCGAACACTGGCTTGTGACTGCCGTGGAGTAGTTTTACAGAGGAATGAATCACGTGAACAAGTGTTCCTCTGACAAGCACTTCCCGTACCGTTTATTGCAAGCATAGTGGATGGTTTGTGACCGACTCAAAATTTCTCTTTTTCTTTCTGATCGGCAGGACTGCTTCCTAGAGTTCTAGCTTAATAATAAGCGAGCGTTCAACTTTTTGTGAATGCTAAAATGCCAGTGACTTTTCTTTATAAAGACTTCCCGTACTCACCCTGCCCTCAACGAAAGTAAAAATATTTACTCTGCACTCACGGAGGCGGAGTGAATATGCAGAGTGGAGTGGAGGCAGAGAGAACAGTTTCGTCAATTTTTTTATCTTCGTATGCGCTGTCAACCTTCTAATGCCCCGGTTACATTTTACTTATTGTAACCCAAGCCACTTCGATCCCTGCTCACATTGTTCAGCAGATCTTGGTCCGACTGCTGTTGATAAGTCTGCAGAAATATATTTTCTTCTTTGTAACTGTCTCAGTCCACTGACCTTGTCCTTCAATTTCGAAGTCAGACTAGCGATGAACTGTTTTCGTCCACAGAGTCAAACCAGCGTTTCCTAGGATTCCTCACTGGCCTCCGTTCGTTAGTTTTCCCAACGATCACTATTTTGGGTTTTGACAACTCATGGTGGTACCGAATACCGCATACGTCTCTGATAAGCTTTGTTTCAATTATCAACCTTAGGATCTTTCGCTCGAAGCCGTTCAATGTATTTGCGGATCCGTGGGTTATGGTCCATGTTTCCCATCCATAGCATAGCACAGATTTGTGCACTTGGAGCTTTGTTTTCCAGTGTACGCAGCTGGTCTAAATAATCGTTAGAACTGAATTCAAGATTTTATTTGCGCGTTGTACTCTTTAGCGTTTTTCGTCACCTTCATTAGTGGTTGTCGTTATTTTGGCGCCTAAATACAAAAAATCTCCCACGTTTTCGATTCTGTATTTATCAACAGTGATATTTTGGGTATTTTTTATCGACTGCGTTGTGATCTTTGTTACATTCTCATTGATTTGTAGCCTTACTCGTTTCGCTTCGCTGTTGAGTTTCAGGAAAAGTTCTTCGGCAGTTATTAGCGACCGTGACAAAATTTTGATATCATCTGTGTAGGCTATCACTTGGTTTGACTTGTATAATAGTGTGCCTCTTGCATCGAGAGGTAGCTTTCGTATGCCATATTCCTGGTACAATCCGGTATTTGTTCGGTATTTGTTCCGGTCAGAGGAGTCGATGAGTTGGTGATTGGCGCGGACATGAAAGGTTTTCGATGTCATTGCCTTTTTGGTGCATATCTAAGCTGACTTATAAGCTCATAATTTTGTGCATGCCTTTTAGGAAGTTCGGGCTCGCTGGATCTCTTATCAATGCTTGTGATAATTCCTTCGCTTTTAAGCAATTTAGGACAATCATGAGTTTTGTGATCAAGCAATTACACTGGATCGAAGTTTTTGAAGGAACATGCAAGACTTTCACGCAGGCGTAACAATTGTCAAAGTTAACTATATCTCGTGTTAAGGTGCAAGTACATCGCTACCTGGAAAAATCACCATCTTCGATGACTATGCCTTTCGTAAACAGTACACGTTTCGAGTATTCCACCAGATTGCGGGAGACATAACTTATGTTCCTTAATTACGCATCGTTGATTTTTAGTGCTTCGATTGGTCACTGACATGCCCAACGATCATGTAGAAGTTTGTAGTTTTTAGCACTTGGTAATAGGGTTCCGAAAGCGAATGTTACGTTCGGTATAGCTCCATCTCAGCTATTCAGCGTGAACTAGGGGTGTGGTTTGTGATCACTACATCCAATCAGGATCTAACTTAGATATCTAGGACCTACTTGCCCCGATCCTCTGTTTGATGTATACTCCAATCAATCCCGCGTTTTTCAAAGTCTTTCAAAAAAGGAAAACATGATCTTCGTACTGAAAAAGGTGTCCTAAAAAGCATGGGTCCGGTACGCTACCTCCTGGGCTTTTACTTAAACGTTAGCACAGTTTCGCTACCAGATGCTGGCACTACCTTATTTTTCAGCATACGCTGTTGGCAAAATTCTGTGAAGATGTTGTTCTGTCGTAAAATGTTACAATAGAATGAAGGAGTTGAATTTTGATGAATTTGAAGGATGCGGCAAAAGTAATTTGCAATAATTGAGGCATATGGATAGGGCTTTTGCAATAGATTTTCTCATTTCCTCATATCATTTGTCGTTTTTCTCAATAAGGTAATTAGGATTCAGTAAAACCAATAACCAGTTCAGTGGATGATAAAATTTTTATAAAATTGTGAGCTTTATTGAACCCAGCTTCCCCCGTAGTGTGCGACAAAATAAAAGAAATCGTATGTACAAAGTGTCCAAGGTTCGAGAGTTCTAGATACACAGTGAAAAATGCCTTCAAATTTGCTTGGTAGTAGCCTACAATCAACAATAGTTACTGAAATCAAATTAGAGCACATAAAAAGAAATGGATGATGTATCCACCCATGAATAAATGGGAGCACTATTTACACTAAGTTTACTTCGTTCATTACCCATTATTACAGGAACAAAACATGCTTCAAGGTAAAGAAAAACAGATCAATATATGCTTAGTAGGCATGTGAAATAATATCGCAAAGTAATACTCGTCAATATACTGTACGCAGAAGCTAGGATGCGTTTAAATTGAGCCCAAGTAACCCAGCAGAAAATCCATTTTGGGCTACGTGGATAGACGAGTATTTCAAAAAAGAAAAAAATTAATAATGCGAATGTGCAAGAGGAATGAAACCAAATCTCTGTTTCGCAATGCACGCGAGGAAGATTGTTCTTGTTTCAAATATTCTGGGTAAATGATGTGATTTACATTGAGCTTGGGACTTATGGTACCTCGCTCTCAATTCCAATGGTGTTTGTTTAGCGCTAAAAAATGAGTTGGTATTCACCAGTAAATCTGAAGAAAAGAAAACTGAGACAGGAGCATTTTTTTTATGATTTTGTTTGCCAACACTAGTACAGGATGTACTTTGATTGAATTTCACCTTCAGAATAAATATAAAATATTATCGCATATGTTTACACAGTTTACTATTTGAAATGTGTAGGTATGTACGTATTGACAGATTTTCAATTGCAACAATATCCAGTGTTGACAAATGAACGTTCAGGGAATATGAAAATTACGGAATTCTATTTGCCAGTGTATTCTCACAAGGATGTCTGAACGGCACACTCATACGATAATCTATTCACTAGCTTAAACGGAACACGTTTTATGAAAGCAACTTTTTTCTATGGCACAATAACTAAGCCCTCCTTTAATAACTCTTTTACATACAACGCACCATACGGCTTTCATCCTCTTGCGCCTTTTCTTAAACATCCTGTCGTGATAAAATGTTAGGCACCTTTCGAACCCGTTAAATTATTCATCACATACAAGGCACCTTTGAAGCGGATTCAGGCGTGCGGATGGAACTGAATGATCTCATTACTCTTGACTTCCTGGGATTTGCGAACAGAATTGAAAGTAAGATGGAAATATTTTGAAGATGATAGGCTTCGATATTCCGCGAACTTCAATCGCTCGAAAAATGCTTGAGCTGATGCAAATCTTGCATAATTTACATGCTCCCGCCCCTCCAGCATATTTTCACTGGATGAGTAGATACACAAAGATGTAAAGAATGTAAATAGCTTAAAATATTCCGATATAAACATACGTGAGCTCGTCTTGGGCTTCCATTAAATTGCTTTGCTCGGCTGATGCGGAGCGCTTTAAGGATGAATGATTCCCGGAAATTTATTGGGGACATATCTTCAGGGCTAGCGCTGAAAAAAGGAAAGACTGTGGAAAATAGTAAAGTCACTTTTCTAACGAAGCATTTCGATTTAAAAATTATGGGGATTTGATGTGAAAGCTCTTCAGAGGCAACATTTTAGATTGCAAAAGTCACTCTGCGAATGTAGTCAAGCCTGCAAAGGAGCTTAGAAGGTAGCAAAGTTGGTGTGATGCCGCTAATAGTCATTAGAATATATGCAACATGGACATAATTTTTCTAAAAACATATTTGTCTGTAATAAGTCGTTTATTGACTCTAAATTTAATTGAAATAAGCTTTTCTGAAGAAAAAAACTAGAGGTGATAAATTTTAATAAATTTATAATGATTAATGAATTATTTAGTTAATGAAACGATCGCAAATATTGTCCTGAAATTAAGTCAGACAAACTGCTACCTGTGAACTAAAAGAAAATAAAATACTTTAAATGCCTGCTTGCGGCAAAGGGTTTTTCCTGAGCAAAAAAAAAATGCAAATCCCGAGTCGCCGTCATAATCTGGCCCGTTCTGTATGCTAGATCTGGCCGGGAAAAGACTCGAGAAAGTCATAAATTGAGAGCGACTGATGTTATCCATGCCACAGCCATCTTTCTCTGTACGATTTCAAAGCGGCGTGGTCTACTTTAAATACAGTAGCAGAGGTGGTGATTGCGATCCAAACAGTCTTCCTAGTGACGCTGAACATCATGAACGCCTTCAGCTCCGCTAGATAGAGAGATATTCTGCATGCCATGGAAACCCAATTCTAAATACCAGAATATCTGATATGGCAAATGCACCGGATAGGGAGCTGGATGTTCGATCATAGATCTAGCTAACTAGACATCCTGAAAAAGTAGAGTATCCCTATAGCAAGAATGAGGATGAGGATACATTAGTAAAGTCGTAAATATCAGCTAAATACCTGGACTTGTTGATAGACTCTAAGCTAAGTTTCGCGGAGCAAACCAGGGCTCCGAAAAACAAGGCCTCGCTGGTCTTAGCAGTCAGTCAACACATGGTCAACTTTTCGGGGACCAAGTCCAACAGAAACGCTTCTATATGGAAGCAAGCTTTCAAAAGTAAGGTGCATGGAAAACGACTGGATCAGTTGTAGAGGCGAGGGGCACTGGGGATTGCAAAATCAAACCGGAAGGTCAGCTCTGAGCCAGTGATTTTGTAGTGTAAAACAGAGTAAAATAACATACCTCCGAAGACCCGAGGGTAACAAAGAATCAGAAGCTAGCGATGAATAACGACACACTCTCGACAAGTGGCAACAATATTGGGATCGTGAGCCAAAAGGGAGATGATCACGCCGCTCATCAACGATTTGAGATCTTGGCTAATTCAAAAGCGTGGTTCAGTCGAAAGAATGGTGAGACTGACTATTACTTCACCCACGTAATGATTGGGCACGGTTTTTCTTTCTTACCTGCATAAGAATGATTAATCACGGTCTCCAGATACGCACTAAAGCTACGTCGAACGTTTACACTTGCGAGAAACTTTTTTCAGACAAAGATAGAAAAAGGACACTATTTGCATTGCGTTTTTGAGATAGGTAATCTCATTTAACACAAAAATGATAGCGGCGATTCAAATAAAATTCCACTCATTATAGTCGTTAATCGTTAAACCTTCCCAGCGGCGTTCAACATACATAGGGGCCGATATAAAGATGGTTGCTCCGGGTTCCTCTTCCCCTTGTGGATCAGCACGAGCCTCGTCTCTTATAGCAATTTGGAAACACGCCCTGCTGCAGACAGGCATTGAAAGTGGTGAGCAGCTTGTCAGGGCAAAGTTGATGTGCAAGCTGTATCACTTCCACTGGTATATCGTCTGTCCCTGTGGCCTTTTTCGGTTTTAAAGCTTTTACTGCATCATCTAGCTCGATGGCGCTAAAAAGTGGGCATTCTCCTAGACATTCAACGTCTGAATCATCGGGACGAACAGGATGCATAGGGAAAAGCGCTCAAACAATCCCTTCCATTTTTTCCATTTCAAGGACACAGGACCTCCTTGCAGCTCCTAATTTCCACATGGCAAGCTTGTAATCTAGCCCCACGGGTCTCTATCGATGTCCTCAACTAAGTTGTGCCAGCAGCGAACCTTGCTTTCGTTAATCAACCTACGGATAAGATTTCTAGCCGACCTGTATGCCAACGTTCGGGAATGTGACTAGTCTCGATTGCTTGAAAGTTGGGCTTCTGATATTCTCTCCGCTTTTCAACGATTTCTACCAACCACTAGTATGCAGCAGGCTTATCGTGTCGAGGCCGTCGCCTGGGCATAGAGCAGTCGCACGTATTCTAGCCTCATGGTGGAGTTCACCATGTTTTCAGCTGAGACTCCCCTGTGGCCATCATAGTTCACCGCTCATAAGAACTGCGGCGAACGTGTCGACATCTATTTAAGAATTATTCCAATCTACAGTTGAAGGTTGGCTTGCAACGCGTCGAGTAGCACGCTCGCCAATTTCGTAAGCAATGTACTGGTGATCACTGGCCAAGTAATGGTCCTGGGTAATGGTCCTAATGGCTGGGTAATGGTCCTCCATTACCCTCCATCTGTATGTCCTAGGCACTTAGGATTGCAAAGCAAATGTCACATCCGGAATAGGAATAGTTCCCAAGCTGCCTCCCCGTCTAAAAGTTGGTGTGTTCCCAACGTTCATGATGACAAGTACCCTCCCAGCCGCCATTTCTAGGATTATATTCCTCTTGGGTCTGGATGAGGCATTCCCCATTCTTTCGCCTTGGCATTAAAGTCACCGCCAACAAGGATTCGGCCTTCCATACTCGAGACAGTTCGTCGAGATTGCTCTGAAAACATGAAATTGACTCATTCGTCGTGGAATAGACGCTTATGAAAGTCAAATCCGCACACCCAATGAGCACAAAGCCATTTCCGCTGGAGCAAGTCCGAACTGTGAGTAGAGCACTGTCACGTATCCAGATGGTTTCGGTGCCGGGTCGATCACAATACCATCCAGCCACCTCCTTGTTGTGGTGTTGCTCAGATATCAGCAACAGGTCGACTTTTTTCTCCCTCGCAACCTGGTCTAGTAAATCTTGTGCGGTTGAGCTACTGTGTAGGTTGATCTGCAGGACTTGGATCATGTTTTTGCTCATCTCTTGCTTAGTGCCTCTTTGAATTCCTTGCACCTACCATTTCCTGGAATCTGAGCCAGTTCTTCAGACCCTTATCCTTGCTTATCTTTGCACAATATGCAACTGGGTTCGTTTGGGCAGTCTTTCGCTTTATGGCCGGAAGTGCCTCACTTGTAGCACGGTTTGCTTCAATATGGCCCCTTGCAGTTCAAAGAGATGTGTCCGAAGCTAAGGCACTTGTAACATCTAGCTTGGACTGCCCTCCGACATATCCTGCGTAGTTGCACAGCGTCTTTCTCTGGGATGTCAATTATTGCGACCCTTTGCCCTCTAGGATTGGTAGGTGTCTGCCTTCTCCTAAAGCTTTCTGCCGTAGGGAGAGTTTGCCTAATGGACTCTTCTACTTCTTTGGCATCCGCAACACAGTCAAGGTCTCTTATTTCCAAAGAGACCATTGGCTGCAATGTCGAGATAAAAGCCTTAGAGCCAAGACGGTCCTTGACAGCGCTCTCGAACAGGCCCTTGTCGGTGGATTCCGCCCCGAGTTCTACGAGGAAGCCACCTGTTTTGGTCGCTCTTATCGTTCGTATACAGACACCGTTTATTCGGGTTCCAAATTTTGCCTGATCACCTTAAGGACCTAGACGTAAGTCCTCCCGTCTGCAGTCTTGATTAATAGAGCATCCCTGCGCAGCTTGCGCCTGGTCTTTTTAAGCATCGCGCCGTATTTTGTGCCGTCGCGCTTTTCGGGCGTCTGTTTCAAACCTTTTGCTGTCACGCGCTTTTTCTTCTTTGCCTTCTGTTGCGATTTGGAGCGAACCAATCTCTCCTTCCCTATTTTCGTGATCAGTTTGTCCTTAGGTGACGTTTCGATATACTGCCAGCGAGATACTGTTATCGCAGTGTCAGCGATATACAGCGGTATACTGTTGCTGTTGACCATCAGCAGCGGACAAACACCTTTGTCGCTAATGCAAAGCGGTCGATGGAAGTTTGCTTGCTCGATGTTTTCTCAATACTCTGAGTAGGCTTGGCTACTCTTTGAGGCGGAGTTCGCAGTAGTTTTGGCCTCCGGGTGAACATGCTTGCCTCGTTGATTTTTGCACTTGTAGTTTTTGATTCTTCAGTGACCAAATGTTCCACCACTGAAAAGTGGCCTGGGGACTTATCCCCAGCGAGATTGCTGGAGAGAAGCCCGCATGAGGTTGAGGCTCCTTCACACGTCGGGCTGCATTGCCCCACCCCCAGTTTATTGTTATTGTTTTCACTCATCATATCATTTTGTTTGATGGGTTCTTTTAGTGACTTGATCAAGCGCCTGGATGACGGGCAACCTCGCCAAGACACCCCCCCCCCACACGCCAAGGTAGTACCCATGGGGGGACTGTCACAATAATAATAATCATAATAAAAATAATAATAATAAAAGCTATAATAGTAATAATAGTAACTCCAAAATATTTGAAGTTTGAAATGAACCCAGACAAATAAATTCAAGTCCAACAAAATTTAAAAATCAATTCAAAAACGACAGGACAAAACGACAAATAATACTTCAAAACGATTTCCAGGTCATTGAAGCCAAAAATCATGAAAATATTTTAAAATCAAAACCAAGTAGCACGGGAATGATTTTCAGACCGTCAGTAAATATTCCTTTGAAATTAGTGCTGTATTTGGGGTTTCCTACTAAATGCTCCAATAAATTTCTGATTAATTCAGCACGAAATCCAACCGAGAATTGTTTCACTCGTTTTTAAGGCTTTCAGAATTGATTTTTCTCCCAGTGAAATAGTTTGTGTTTGTACAAATAAAACTGCTCTGAATGGAACTGTTTCTCGTCCTACAACCCCGCGTATTTTTGGAACTCCCGCAAATGAATATGGCGACTGAAAATAGTTACTACTAACCGAATCAATTGGAAAGGCCTAAGGAATGTGAAAATGGTATCGCGGCCACATGGAGCTTGCTGAGCAAACGTGTTCGCAAGTGCTTCCTCCAATGTAATAATAAATTAAACGCTTTTACTGGCGGCCCGCGAATGTCCTTTGGTCAGCAGTGGACAGTATCGCATTGATAATGAATGGGAAATACTTCAGAAAGTAATCAATAATACTGTAAGCAGTATTTATTCGCATTACAAACACACAGACACACAGACACACACTATCTCCTTTCATGAAGTTGATACGATATAATAGTAGTCAAGTTCGGGAATTACTAAGAGGCACTCCAGCTGAAGAGTAGCGCAATTTAGATGGAAATCGAAACGTCGATAAAATTTTATCACTTTTTCATTGAATATACATTTGCGTGCTGCTACTTAGAATAATGTTTTAGGCGCGCGGCGTTGATGAAAGTGGGGCGGCCGGAGTTACTAGGGTGACTGAAGTTACTATGTCGGCGGAACTTACTGAATTAAATAGGCTGTTATGCACAGGTGACACACTTTTTCATTTGTATGATTAAGTTGTTGGATATATGGCGATGAAGCAACTGCGAACTTTATCAAGGATAGTGTTTACGCACGAAACAAATAGTAAATTCCCAATTTATACCACTTCATCAGAGCATAAATTTGGGATATTACCTCTCGTCTTAATTAGTTGTAATATGAATTTGCTGATTTCCACTTTGGGACTCCGTTTATGGCTGATCATTGGATCCTTGTTCAATGAGGTAATATGCTTGTGTTTACGACTCGCCTTGAGAGATATGAGGGCAGTAATTTCGTTGGAATTTGAGTGTAAGGAAGGGAAGGTATCTTCCAATCTACAAGGAACGTAGGTTTCTTTGATATATACCAGAAATATTGAGCTAGGAACAAGAAAAAATGAAGGGATCTGATATTTTCCTTCCTCAGCAGAATTTGATCAATTGCTAGTTTAGATAATGTTATAAGGGTTGTAAAGGGATTCTTTTTAAAGGTCGCCATTGGAATGAATTTCACATCGATGAATTGTCCACTGCCACTTCTCATGACTAGTTTGCTATGACTCTGATGAATAAATATACCTCAATTTGACTAACAACCTTGTTTAAGTTGACTTTAAGGGAACCGCTCGATTGCATTAGCAAGGACTAACGAGTTCAAGTAACCCCACAAGAAAAGGACAAGCGAGATCAAAATACACGATCTTGGTGGTCGATGCACGTCTCCTCTGCAAGGAATAACCATACCTTTAAATCATTCATAAAGGATGCCCATCGTGGCGTTCGATGTATGGCACGTAGCGTCGTCATATTCTAGCCCCACATTGTCTACCTCAATTTCCATCAATTTGGGGGAAAAGCATCAGTTAACATGATTTTAGCGCTTGCCGTTGATGTCCATGGCCTCACGAACGTCGTTTTTTCACAAGAACGAACTAATGACGCCGTCGCATCAAAGTCCGGCCGTAACAGTTGTTTTTCTCGGTGCCATACCATCTGGTGAACCTCGTATGGCCTGGCAAAGTTCCATATATGAAAATTGTGCTTGCCAACATAGCCATTCATTCAAAAACTCACCCTCGCTAAAGGATGCTCCAAATACTTTCCAATACTCCAAAGCCCAGCCAGCGAAAAAATGAGGTTCCATGAAATATTAACTCGGAACTACTGGATCAGTTAGATTTTGTGCAGATAGTCCCAAGTTCCGGCTCAAAACTCCCCAACTGGTATATCTGGGGAAGGCCGAGTTCTTGAGCGTGGCGAGGATTCGAATGCTTCGGGTCTTTTTGCACTCTATTACGAACCGCGGCATTTTTCCGGCTGATCTGACGTTTATTTGACGTACTCATCATAGCTGACTATTTGTCGAACTGGTTGTCGCGAATTTGGCCACCAAACGTTGAAATGTCGGCTTTGAAGGGCAAAATTGTCCGCCGTATAATGGTCGCATTGCTACCGTTTGCAATGGCAACGTTTGCACCAACCAATACTCATTTTGATAATATAGTTTAAAATTTCGTTGTGCTGCTTGATCGTGTCATTTGTTAGGTGATCGGACATCATTGTCTAAAAAAAGGACATAAGGCAGAGTCTGCTGCTACGAAATGGCTGCCAAGCTACATACGGTGGCTCACAGCTTATTCCGACCTAGAAAAAAAAATATTGAACTGCCAATAAATCCTTAAATTAAGATATTAAAATAATATAAACAAAGATTGTTAGCGTAATGCTCATAGTTATTATTCATTCACTTTTATTTTACTCATAAATATTTATTCTATTCCAGTCAAAAATAAAAACAAAAAATTGATACAGGGTGGGCCATCTAACGTTTGTATTTTGAACTACTGTTTATTTAGAGAATGACAGCTCAAATGTCATTCAATTTGTGTTCATAATTTAGTTAAAGGTTTGACATTTATGAAATGGGACGCTATACGCTTGAACGAAATTGGAAAATATTGAAAACTTACTTCCAAAGTGGTGAGTCTTCAGTGCAAACTGTAAGAAATTTGAAAAAAAAATTCCATAAAAATGAATGGCCTTCAAGGCAGTTTGTAGATCAATTTGTGAATTGTGTTCGAGAAACTGGATCGTTGGTGGACAAAACAACCCGTTCTTGTTCTCGTGCAGTGCGCACAGCTGAAAACATTGCTGCTGTAGCCGAAAATGTCCGTGAACATCCATCAACTTCAACTCGTCATCGTTCTGACGAATTGAAAATTTCACGCACCTCCCTGAGGAGAATTTTGCATAAAGACCTCGGTATGAAGGCTTACAAAGTTCAATTAGTCCAAGAACTTAACCATAATGACCATCCGTTGCGTTTTCGGTTCGCCCAATGGGCAGAAGATCGTTTGGCCGAAGATGAGCACCGAAAAATCGTCTTTTCAGATGAAGCCCATTTTCACCTCGGAGGCTATGTCAATAGGCAAAATTGTCGCATCTGAGGGTCGGAAAATCCACACGTTACCATTGAGAAGCCAATGCACCCACAAAGAGTTACGGTTTGGTGTGGGTTTTGGTCCGACGGCATCATTGGGCCATTTTTCGTCGAAAATGAGCAAGGAGCCGCCGTTACGGTCAATGGCGAGCGTTACCGTGCCATCCTCAACGAATTTTTGTTTCCAAAAGTTGAAGAGTATGACATGGAGTATGACATGGACCACACAGCCAACAAGACAGTCGAACTTTTGGGCACCGTTTTCGAAAATCGAATAATCAGCCGAAGTTCTGAAGTCAATTGGCCGCCTCGGAGCTGCGATTTAACCCCGTTGGACTATTTTTTGTGGGGAGCTGTCAAGGACAAGTGTTACGCTAATCATCCAGAGACGATTGATGCCTTGAAACACGAAATCGAAGTTGCCATTAATGAAATTCGAGCCGAAACAATCGAAAAAGTGCATGAAAATTGGGTTGACCGAATGGCGTACTGTAAAGCCAGTCGTGGCAGTCATATGAACGATATCGTTTTTCATTCATAAATAACAAAGTTCAAGCTTTCCAATGAAAAAAAAAAGTTCGGAAGAATAACCATTAGTCTTTTTTTTATAGCCGATTCAAAATGCAAACGTTATATGGCCCACCCTATACAATGTAAGAGCTAATTTCCAACAGTTTACGAATTCATTATATGAATTCCATTTGAAGGGACAAATAAACAAATTCAAAATGTATGACTACATTTTTAATAACAACCATTTTCAGTCTCTTAGGCATCGAACCGATCAGTTTTTGTGTAATTTCTGGGCTAATTTTGGCCCATCTCTTAAATAACGCACTTTGATGTCTTTTTACTCGAAATTTTCCGTTTTCGGATAATTGTATCCAAAATGGCCGACAAATTTTCAATGATGTTCAAATCGGGCAACCTTGCCGGTGGTCGCACAGTATACGGACATTTCAAATCAGCCATATTTGTATGTACAATACCCGATTTTATGTTTCGGGTCATTCTCTTCGAAATCGGATGTTATCGTGAACATTTGTGGACTTTCAAGCAAGTTTGATTTGAAAATTTGAAGATATTGCGAGTAAACTATTTTTGTCTCAACGAACTACAGGTTTCCGATTCCCGTCGCAGACATACGGATCCAAACCATGACTCCACCACCTCCGTGTTTTAATGCAGCTTTTAAATGTTTTGTTCGCAACAAGGACCAAGGACCAACAGAGCCAAAAATATTAAATTTGGATTCTTCGGTGAATATAACCGGACTCCATAACCAGAATAAGTGTTTAACGCATCAAACGCGTTTCACATTTGATTCTTGGCGTTAATGAATGGCTTCTTAGGTTCTGTGGCGACTAGTTTTCGGGTGGCATAATTTATCCAAATCAGCTTTCACTTCACTGGCGATTTTTCAGGCCGATAATCTCAGATTCTACGGGATTTTTCGGACAATATGGCGCTCAAAGTGATGTTGAAAATCTTATTGGGGGCCTTTTTACCCTTATCGAGCGTCCTATATTCGTGGAAGAATCTGTTTATTATGGCCTGCGCTGTAATACCACTCAGTCTAACCAATGTTTTTGCTCGAATAGCCATATTTGAAGTGATATCTGTGAAGTTAAGTCTCGCTGTTTAATTGTGGTACGTTGTCCCATTTCTCGAAAAATACGTTTCTGCGCGATGTGCTTTTGAGAAACCAGCACGACTGATCTTGATCACGTTACAAATATAATGATCAACACAAAGAATGAGAAATAACAGTTGCATTGCAACATAACGGTTCATTGCACAGCAGCAAAGAATTTGGTCGAAATTACCTGCGGGATTCTTAATTGTGTTTTCCATTTTAATGGGTTTTACAATATTTAAAAATTGGAAAATATAAACAAAACCATATTTTATTAGTTTAAACATTAGCCTAGTTAACTTCGTTTAAATGTTGAAATCTTGGTCAGTTTATTTTTCATAGGCAGTCAAAGTATTTTTAATTTTCATGTGCAGATAAAGTTTATTCAAGGGAAATTTTGTGTTAGTGCAATGTGTAATTAAAAAAATACGAGTATTACAATTCCTGTGACAAAAAATCGTCCTGTGCTCAAGTTATGGCGCTGAATAATGGTTCGTGGGATTTTGGAGGGAACCAGGACTCATCGTGCCAGGAAATTCCCGAAGAAAGATTTTCTGGAATAGGAAAATTGATAGCACTTGTGACCTTACCGTGGCCTTTTTTGAAAATGTTTGCGAACAAGAACGAAGCGATAAAAAGTGTGAAGTTTAGCATATAAAAGAATGCTACGTTGATGACTCTGCTGCCAACCACGACCTCCGTGATGGCAGACATTAAATCAGGAGTTATTTTGTTATCTCTCTAGGGGTTCTCTGAAAAAAAATTGACGCCCAATTTGTTTAATGGTGTTATATGGTTTTCACACTCTTATATTTATTTGTTTTATTAATATTTTAATCAAATTTAATGAAAAATCTATTTTTCGCGATAATTTAAAGTGAAGTTAATGCCCAGAATGGAATTCTATTCTTGGCTTGACTAGTGGCTCTTGCAAATCAGGTGATATTATCTTTCTAACCTCTCTCTGCTGGAACTAAGTTTAGTGGGTTTATAAAAGATTAAAGTCTCCTGTTCTCCGCTGCCGTAGTGGTGTCGTCTCGTTCTAGAATTAGTGTAAACTAGCCTTTACAGGCTATAGCCAGAATGAATGTTGATATGAACCATCAAACTTTAGGGAGTGTTTATTAAGCTCTTAGAAATGGGCAACAGCAGATTCGATCCTTTCATTAATTTACATTTTTTTCTGGTTGGGAATAGAATGCATTTACAGAGTGTGGAGCTCTCATAGTCACAAGTGCCTGGTTCACCCATTAAACACCTGCTCTGTCAGCCTGGGAACCTAGCCTGGAACCTTGCTGGTCTGGTTTTTCACGTTGGCAAGTGCCTTCAAGCAGGGGAGCACTCCTCTAGTGGGAAGGGAGGGGGGAAGAGGAATTATCAGAGAAGTGATTGTGATTTAATATTTGTAACCTGTTAGATCATGAGGATTTTGCGTCTATTGTCTAAGTTTTAAGGGATTTGTCGATGTTTTTACTGGTTTCATACTTGGCACAGGACTGCAACCGTTTGAGCGAAATATGCAGCACAGATTCATTCTTCGGCGGTAGACTGACTAACTTATCCTAGCTTTGATGTTTTGTGTATAATTTTATTTTAAATTATTTTTTATTATTTATTATCATTTTTATTATTTTATACTTATTTTATATTTTATACAAACTGCAACCGTTTGAGCGAAATATGCAGCATAAATTCATTCTTCGGCGGTAGACTGACTAACTTATTCTAGCTTTGATGTTTTGTGTATAATTTTCTTTTAAATTATTTTTTATTATTTATTATCATTTTTATTATTTTATACTAATTTTATATTATTATTATTTTTACTATTTTATACTAATTCTTTCAAATTATTTTTCCGGACAAATTTTTTGCCCTCTCCTTGCTTTTCCTAAATCGAAGGAGGAATTTTGATAGAAATAACATTGTGTTATTGTAACATTATTTATATAATATTACAGATAATGATAGATATAACATTGTGTTCCTCCTCTCGTTTTTATATATTGGGTAGTACTCTCAAGCGGACCGAAGGCGAACCGTGGGCTCCATCCAGACTGGAATCTGAGCGCTTCACCCTATCCAGCATACAGAACAAATCGCAAAACGATTGCACACCAGTGTTTTTCTTTGACTAAGGATTACGAACTTACTCGGTCAGATTCAGAGAAGGACTTCCATACCTTTCTGAAGGGTGCAGCCGTTTTTTTTTTCTACTTTAGAGCGAAGCTTATCGCAGTTTGAGTGGGGATCTCGAATCCAAACGATTTCTATGATTAAGAAGGATATTGATATCCGTTAAAGTATGATGGATGCAAGGAAACAGTGGCCAGACGAAAGCTTCTTGGGCTTGCAGTTACAAGTGCCGTTGGCTGTCCTGTGTTTCTTCAACACAGGAGTTCAACAGCTAGATAACAATTGCCAATGAAGCATAGCTCGTGCGTCAGCTCATTGCAGTTCGACGAAGTTCTTACATATTCTCGTAAACAAGTAACAACCGCCTTCGACAACTTACGCTTATCGCAAATCATTCCATAACAAATGCATGCCAGTAATAGAATAGTTCCCAGGCAGCCTTCAAATGATTGTGGAAATATCAAAGACTTTGGGCTTTCTGCTTTGGATATGAAAGGATATGAAAGCGTTATGAAGCTACAGTGCCACGTTTGTACACAAAACTCTCTGGGCAGAAATGATGAAACCACACTCCGTAGATCGCACAAAAAAAAAACGTTTATCCTAGACTTTGACGCCAATCTTGGTGCAAAACTCAAGCCATTCCATCATCTATTGGGTATTTATAGTAACGCAATATCCGTCGCTCATTTCACCTGTTTTATTTCATAAGCAATTGTTATAAGTAATTTCAGCCCGTTCCATATAGAGGGAAATCCAGAAAAAATATATTAAAAAATCCTGAAGACATGGAAATTCCAATTTCTACAATAATCGATGTTGGCCTATAGAACCATGTCTATTTCTTTATTAAAAGTCTTAAACTCACTGTTTTGCTTTATAGTAGTGGGTTGAATATATCGACGGACTTACGAATTCGCCTTTATGCGATGCATGACCGATGCAGCCTACACCGTATTATAACACAAACATTTGGTTCCAAAATACGTCATAACATTGATGCGATTCAAAGCACTAAATTAATGAGGTGTCTGGTTTTTCATATCTACAAACAATCAATGTACCACCATTTGGACTTCTGTGATCTTTTCATAGTCACACCAATCTAGATTAACACTACTAAGACTATCCAAGAAACTCCGATTCCTAGGAATCTTCTTTTCACCCAGGACCAAGGATTTTACTCGTGACCTGCAGTTACCTGACCTCGTCAAGCAATGGATTCCTTCGCGCATGAAGATGAGCTACGATCAAAATATCATTGTGTCCCATCATCCGGGTACCAGTTCCATTTAACCTATTCATGCTCCACCTTCCGTTTGGCGGAAATTGTAGCATGATGACAGCAATCGTGAACTGTTGCTGGAGATAGGACTTGACATACGAGTGAAACGGAACTCACATGAAGAAACAGTGAAAAGAGCAGAAGACTCGATGACGTCACCTGTCCCACAAGAGACTTATCTCAAAATGAGAATGGCTTTTTCCATCAACATAATGGAAGAATTGTTGAGCACAGTAGAGAATGCAGAGGTACGAATGGATCGACATGCGATAGAAACCGAAAAAAATGAAGAAGTGAATGAAGAAGAATGAAGAAAAAATGAAGTATCTTTGTCAAATCAGTAGTCAGTAATCGTTAAGCCACCTTAGGGTTTAATATGTGAAACAACTCTCAGGACAGACCATAGAGGTATATACAGGAGACGGCAAAAGAAGAATATGTTGAAGCCGGAAGCTTTACATTTTGCGCTTGTGTGCTGCCACATAGATACGAACTTATTTCGAAAACGGGGGCAAGATATTTCACTAAAAATAAATGCATATTAAGTTGCATATACATATGTATATATATATATATATATATATATATATATATATATATATATATATATATATATATATATATATATATATATATATATATATATATATATATATATATATATATATATATATATATATATCTTTATATGTGTGTGTATTGCATATATTGTATGCAAGCATGTATATATATATATATATATATGCCACCATTTAATTGATAACAAATTTGCGCTTATCTTCAACTTATCCCTTACATTGCAACATTTCCATGTAACCCAAGAGGTAGTTGCTTTACACGTTTTTTTAAAGAGGTGTCGCCAGTAGCCCTAATCCTCACCGCTGATCTACGTTAAAATACACATGCATTTAACAACTTACTTCACTCAAATAGCTCATTATTTCCGTTTTGGCTGGTAGCATTGCATTTTCCCCCCTGGCAATCCTCTGTAAAAGGAAAACATAATTAATTCATATCATCACCATCAAAACAATCAATTTACCTTGTCAATAACTGGAACTGCGTTTGGGGATAATTTGGGTCTTTTCCCTGACCACTCAATATCCACCGCTTTAAAGTGAAGATCACAGATCTTTCACTTTTTGGTTTGGCTATATATCCGGTGGATTCTTTGATAAGCCTAGCCCATATTTCCTGACGGCGCCAATTTCTTGGAAACCTAAAAAACAAAATAATTTTCTAATTCAAATGTAACAGTCAACTTTCGAAATAAAATCAAGTGCCCCCCAAATCTTTGAATCCGACGGCTATGGCACAAAATCACAAAAACACGAACTATTTCCACATTTTATCTATGAAATTGTAGTAATTGAAACTTAAAATTTCACACACAGCTTCCGATATGAATAACTAATAAAGTTTTCATGGGGTAGTCTACCGAAACAATGGCACTCCAGGGCAATTTGAAAGAATTAAGCAAATTGGTGAATTCGAATATGGGACCCGGTCACAGAAATAAATATAATTTTCACTAATTATAATTTAATTTTGGTTGTATTTTGTGAGCATTACACTCAGAACCATTCTCTGCACACATTTTTATGAAGTCACAACAAAATAAAAGAGCTAAAAGCATTAATTTAAAAGAAAATGGAACAATTTTTTTAAGCACAAACAGTGGCGGTTTATCGTCCATCGAATACATTTCACCCGAAAAATATCACTTGCACTCCGAATTGAAAATTCATTTTTTCACCAATAATTTATTGCTTCGTAGCAATCAGTATTTTGCGAAAATTATATCTCCATTCAATGGAGCACCACCGAAAAATAGCAAAACACGAGATAATTTTTCTAATGATTACATAAACTTACCTGAAATATGACGTTGCCCGCTTTCCGCTTTCCTGCAACTGAGTTTTCAAGCAAATCACGCACTGATACGGCATGTTAAACCACTTCTACTTTACTTATTTGTTAACTTTGTAATTTTTTAATAAATTTTCCGCGATTAACGCGATTTGTTTATATATCAGACTAGAAACGTCAAATCACATCTTAACGTCAGCTGATCTATCAATTTTCGAAAGTAGGGGTGTGCAAATTTGTTTTCGGTACTAAATGTTCTCAGAAGGCATTCAAATTGTGGCGCGAAACTAATATTTTATCAATCAAATTTAATTAAAGTGAAGACAGTTGCTTGCTATTTGAAAGTTCTATTTCTAGAGGAAAATGGTATCGCATTTATGTATCTAGAAAGGCAAAATTTGAAGTTGATTTCTGATTTCGAAAATGATTTCGAAGAGCTTTGACGTTTACACATTCCTTATAAAGCTATCAGCTAAAATGTGCAAAAGCTTTCGAAAATGATCGTATATGCATACGAAATATTTGGATGTATTAAGCAGCTTCACTGGCTTCCATGAGAAATAAAAGCTTGCCGTCTCCTGTATATACCTCTATGGGACAGACTATGAGTCTGTCTGGTGAGTCACGCCTGATCGGCGATGCGAATGATTTTCTGGAGGTAGTCCCCGGTTGCATAGACATGTTTCCGTTATTCGCGGAATATAAGTATATAAATAATACGCGGAATAATTTGCTGGATCCTTAATGAACCAGAAGAAAAAATACTTCAAGATATTGATAGAGTCAAATAAAGTTTGTCCAGACACAACAGAACAACAGCTGATAAAACTGCAGCACGTGTAATGTCATTCGACTTATGTTAAAAAAAGAGGGCCCGATTAATCGAGCAGATGATTTTTGATGAGCATCATGCAATCTGCGTTAAAATATGGGGAAATGTTTTCGGTAAGCGGGTTAGCGATGTTGATGATCGTAGCATGATCGTAGCATCGAACTCCTTCCTGAAGGCAGAAGGAAAATTTATAAAGCGCAGAATATGAGGTGTAGCTCATCAAGTGGAGAAAAAGCGCTCATCTAGCTACTAGTAGTAGTTCTTGCATAGCCCCATTAAAAGGAAGAGGACTGCACTCCTAATCTCTGATTTGAGGATGTCACTAAATAGAGTGAATATTGAGACTAAATCCTATCTGCGTACCTGGTTTTTGAGTGATGACAGCTGTTTTCTAATCTTCACGAACAAGGTTTTTAGAGAACGATCTCTTAATTGCGTGAATTCAACAAGAGTCGTAGGTGGTGACAGCTACATGGTGTGTTTCTATAAAAGTTGGAATAAGAAGTGCGTTGATCTCTGTAAGAAAGTTAGAAAGCCCATCCGGGATACTGTAATAATTGATATATTGAGGCAACATGATGTATAACAGAAATATTGAGGCAACAAGAAGTATTGTGGGTGGAGTTGCTGTTTTGTAGGCTTCCCGTTGGAAAAAAAGATAGACAGGGTCTAATTGAAAGGTCTCAGCAAACGTAAGAAATCAATGACTAAGTATTAAGTAATGTCCCAAACGATACCAGGCAAGGTGACCAGGTTGACCGGAAGGAAGTTCAGTGTGTAGACCAAAAGTATTTCGTGTCTGTGACTCCAATTTAAATTTTACACATAATATGGTTCGCGATATGAACTGCATAGTATAGTAATGTATAAACAGAATGTGGTAGATAAACGATGACAGGACAGTCCGACCTTCAGCGAAGAAAACAAATTTCTTTAAAATCCTACAGCCAATTGCCTTTCAAATGAGGTGCAGGCTTCAAATACAAATAGTTCTAAGAAAACAGTCAGCTCTATATTAAAAACAATAGGTTCATTGTTGAAAAAAATCACTGGCAAAAAAGAGTGATACAAACTCTGTTAACCGAATTACATATTTCGGATAAACCAATGAGGGAGCTTCTTATGCGACTTGTGACTTATGTGACTTGAGGCGTACATGACGCTTGAGGCGACGAGTAGCTAGGTTTCTTAAGGCCTTCGAAAAAGTTTGGGTCTGAATTCAAATGAAGTTAACATTGTGTATCCTAGTGGCCTCCAAGGATGTGGCTTATGATTGATAGGCTGGGACTGCTTTTAGTATAATAATAGTGTTTTTGGTGAGAACTTGATTTGAGATGAAAGAGTTGTATATTTCGGTAGTGCATGCGGGAAAAAACCATCAAAACGGGCCGATCTGGAAATTAGACTAATATGGAGTCATGAAAAACATACTGAAACATTCAAAACTTCTTGACTTAGATATACAGAAAAACGACATAAATGACATAATGTCTCTATTACCGTTCCACATACTCATGCATATAAACCAGCAGATGTTCTCGTTTTTTGAGGTCAAGCGAAGTCTTATGTCCCTTCTGAATTAAACTCTCATATGTAGTATTTCTTTATTGTCAGAAAAACAAGCTTCTTAGATATTCAAAAAAAAAAAAAAAAACGGAGGATGTTGCTTGGCAAACGTCATGAATTCATATCAAAGGAAATAAATATCCAGTAATGTAAGGGTTTTAAGGTAAGGATGTGTCGATAAACTTATCCTAGAAGTGGACTCACATGCGAGCGTTTGATCACGAAATATGAAGAGGCCAAACAATTATCGTTGAGAGGGCTACCTTCATGTTCTCTAACCCATGGAATGAATGCAAGCCATGTCTCATAAAACGAAAGTAGGAATTAGATGAAATTCAATTGAAAATTGATGTGACATCTTTTCTAGTAGGTTCCCCGTAATAAAATGTTACATAGCGCAAAATTTCATCTCGACGGCGAAAGAAATCATAATTCATTCTTACGGCTTTGAAATAGGGAGTACACCGGAGCTTCTGTTTCGACTGTAAACGCGGCTTCGAACAAAACCGTCCATCCACCGAACATCCACAGAAATCCAAGTTCACTGGTGTGTTGTGCTGTGCGGATGGAACAATATTTAAAATAAAAAATCATAAATATAGAGTCATCTAGCTTTAATATATTTTGACTAAAGGATGGATGTTCAAGGCCATTACACAAAGAAAATGCCACTGTGGTTTATTTAAATTTTTGGGTGTTTCATAATGGGTAAAATTCTCTTAATTAATTACTAAACGATTCTACATTTCTTCAGTCCCATATAATGTAATTTTCACGAAAGAGTCTTGAGCAGGAGACTGTAGCTTAATAATTTTCCTAGGATGTATTGCAAGAATATTTTCGTCAAAAGTGCAACGATCGTCTAATCTTCTATAGATATATGGAATTTAATGGATGTAAGAATTAGATCATCCCAGGTAGAAAGCAATTTGTATCACCACTTTGAACAACCAACTTTGGCAAATTTGAAAGGCAGAGAACTCACAGGATAAGAAGTTGCCAAGTACATAGGACCAACTTTTCACTATTGGCTTCGACAGAAATACTACGATACCTTATCATCCCTGTTTACCTTCTATTCCTTCAAGAAGCCTTACCGCAAAAAGGGTTGTCTATTCAAACAGATTATATGGCAGACGATACTTAGTTCTGTAACGAAAAAGAAAAATAGTCAGTCCTTCTAGATCAGACTGACTGGACAAAATTTTGACATTGTTATGTATAGAACTCTTGTTATTGTGTCTACTGATATGTCATGGTGTGTCAAGATGTATATGTTGAAATTACTGTCGTTAACAAGGATCCATGCAGAGAGACTTGGATCTGAACAGAGGTGAGGACTAACCACACAATATTACTGTTTCGCTGATTCTAAGTCTTCCGGCTTGAGAGATCCATCAAATACATCCAACAGTATGATAAATCAAGGACTTCAATGTTGAAGAAAATAAAAATGTATGATAAATGTCATTGGAGGATGAAGAGCACTGATTGTGTTTTCTATAATAATAGAGTAGGAGTAAAACCCAATGCGAAATGATAGAAAGCCGACTGATGATTTCGTAAGCCTGTTCTTCCTTTTTTCGGATATCCTGAATATAGATTGAACTCATGCGTTGGTTTTCCAACCGGAGCATTATATCGTGTGGAACTTAACGACGAAGCTATCAAACTTACCAGGATTCGCTTCGATTGTAGAACTGACGATAAGGAAACCAGAATTTGAATTTGATCTGCATTCAAACTTTTTCTGTTGCAGCCGTGTTAAATGAAAGAACAGTGCAAAATCTCTAGTAAGGTTTCATTCTTCCACTTTTCAGCATTTCAATTCTGCACATTGTCTCAAGTAACCTGGAAAATTTACATACTTCAACAAGTGCTCGTTCCAGTGATTTATTCGTCATCAAATATTCCATTTTTCAATTCGCACGAAATGGAGTGAGAAGTCTAAGAAGTCTGATTCCTTGATTGAGTCACTGTTTGTATACACACCCAACTATATATACCTTAAATAAATCTCACGCCAGATTTTTCATCGACAGATGCTCGGGAAAGATTTTTCATCCCGAAACGCAGAATGTAGAAAGAAATGTTAGGTACATATTTATTTGATGTATGTAGCATTAAAAACATTTTCCAGGCAGACAATTTAATTGGAAATTCAATTTCAGATTTGCTTATTTTGCATACATACGAAATTTTTATATGTTTACATTTCGTGCGAAGCGAAAATAGACATTTTTTGAAATTAAGCAGTTTCAGCAGGTTCACAGGTACACGGGCATAATTGATTTGAAAATACATACAGATGTTGACAAGCTGTCGAGCTGCCACTTCAGGTCAAATATGAAATCAGGGTCTAAATTTGAATTTTCTGCAAAATCAACACAAACGGCCGTTTCCGATTTAAGTCGGTGTCCTGATTACAAAGGAATCAAACAACTTTTCCAAACATACACTACTTCAGGATGTAGACACGAATCTACTAGTCAGATAGAATTGGAATACGTACGTACGCTTGTGCCCATACATATCCTTTGTTATTCGGCATGGATGCATAAATGGCGAATGTATTAATACGGCCCTGACCTTGTGTCAGACGCAAAGGTGAGTGGCAAAGAGCTCTTCAATTGCTTCCACAAAGGTGCTTGGGATGAGTTGTTGTACACCTTTGTCCTTGACATGATTCCGATTAAAATTGTAACAGAGCAATGCAACGCTTCAATGTATTTATTAACCTCATAAGCGCTTCGTTAAAAAGCGGAAATAGTGTTGATTGATCAAGGTGTAGGCTCTTGATATGGTTTGACATATAAGAGTTTTTCTCTGATGTGAAAATTAAAACAAGTGCGTCTGCATGCTTAAGGACATCTGCATACACAATTAACTAGGCGGTTGTTATGTGAAAAATGGGATATTGTTCAAAATGTGCACCATACAAGGACATTACGAACTCACTGGCTACTAATACAATATCAAATCCTTCGGTTAATCTTTGTCTATATATCAATAATCCTCGGTATATTCTAAGTTTCATCCAGGGATCTCAACCTATACTTTGATAAATTGTATATAAGTCGGAGAAAAGAGATTCTCTTAGGATTTTACAAATCTATTAGCGAAAAATCTAAAATCAAATCTTTTAGCTATTGTGCTGGATTTTTTCGCGGGGATATTCACTGAGTTAGAGATTTTGTTTCTGTTTTCTGTAGGACACAGGGTTTACCATCTGCAAAAAGTAGTACCGTACACGAAGAGTTAAAGGCCGATGCTGGCTTACGCTATATCTTACAGTAGACCCGTTCTTAATAATTAAAAATAAAAACCTGAGTGTCGCGGTTTTTTTCTGTAGTAGACAGATGAATGCTGTTTACGCCCTGAATTTGAAACTCCTAGACACTTGCAGAAACCTTCTGAATCCCGACTAAACATGTGCCATATTATTCTGAAGATCAAGTTTGAACTGTTTGACAACTTCAAACCAGCATAGGTCGTGCTTCTGTGCAAACAGCTCTGAAGGAGTGAAGGGAAGTGAATGCTAAAAACAGAGATCGCTCCATAACCTTTTGCCTGTTAACTTTCAGTATGCTTTTGATTGTCAAGATTGCTTGCGGATAATGTGGTACGCAATTTTATTTGTCATGCTGTTTTCTGGCTACTGTTTCTGGGAAGATCTCTCCAATTTCGCTGTTTAAGTACCTAATTCATGTTATGCGAGCAAAAAATTTGTGACATGCGTCATCCACCTTCACTATTCAAGACATGCAAGACCTGTCAAGCCTGTCTAGGTAAGAGGAGAAAGATATAAGCCTAAAAGCTGGGTCAAGTAGAAATCAGTCTCACCACGCATTGGATTGAGTCACGGCCTCCGGTCAGGGATCAGATGTTCAGTCAACGTTCACTTACTGTCGCGCTCCCAGGCCTGTTGCTAATTGCTGAGAGAGTGCTGTCTTTCTTCTGAGGCATATTCTGCGTTTTCTTTTCTTTTGCGCTGGAGAATTCGGTCAATGATTGGATCGCATTGTGGGATTTGGCATCCCTTGCGGGCACCAGATTTATAGTAAGAAAAACACAAAAGAAAGATCCTTCAGTGGCAGACAGAGGCAGAGAATGTAGACCGAAAACACAGAAAGATCCAAGAAGAAAGTGGCAAGTCAGCTTTGGCTACAACTGGAATCAACAATAAATCTGGCGAAATTATTCATAAAATATATCTTCAACGAAGAGGGAATGAGGGATTTTTACGCACAAACAAAAACAAAGTGGGCGAGCTATTTCAACTAGCTAGCATGTAAATATTGTAAATTTCATGTAAATATTTAAATAAGCTATCATTGACAAACGGACCTTTGACTGCTTGCTTTAAAACAACCTAACTACAAATAAAGAAGAAAAGGCCAAAACCTCACACCGCTGAAACGCATATCTGTACGTTACAAGGAAACGGGCGGGGAACACAGGAACTTCGTTGACAAAATATAAAAAATAAAAACACTTACGACCCACAAACTGATCAAAGATGCTACACCGCAGAAAAACGTCTGGGGGAAAAGGAACGAAGGAACATCCTTCCGAAGAAAAAATTAAAAATATAAAAAATGATACCAAGATATGCCAATGAATATGCAAGAGGATGCCATCACGTAGGGGGGGGGGGATTGAATACGGTTTTAACAGAGTACGAAGTTATAAGAAAACAGAGAATCTCTGTAGAGAGCGGAATCAGAATTTACTCTTCCAGGTCTAAAATAGATTAAGATATCATTGCTGGAGCTTAAATTCATAATTATCCATAGTCCACTGTAGTTAGACTACAAGCTTAAATAATGTTAGTTAGATAATAATGTTAGACTTAAATAATGTTAGTAACAAACAAAAAAATAAATAAAAAAAAGTCTCAGCAAAAGAAAATTCCCAGTAGAAACAAAAAAACAAAAAAAAAAATTTTGGGGAGAAATTTTTCAAATTTTGATATGATTCACTTGTTTGTTGTAAAGATATCGCCATAAGAAGGATAGATATTGTGACTTAAGGATGGAAAATAAAGTATAAAAATCGAGTACCAAGTGATGGAAAATAAAGTGAAGAAATCCAGTATCAAGTGATGGAAAATAAGGGATATAAATTGTGAATTTAATTTTTGTGGAGAATAAAGAGAATCAGGAAGTATAAGCAGCTGTTTGAAGTGTTTAGCCCCAGAAGTCCTCGAGTCGCAAAATCTTTGAATCACAAAGCCCAAGAGAACATTTTGATCGCGGCCAAGAAGATAGTAAGCAAGCAGTAGAGGTATTCAGGACG
The DNA here is from genome assembly GCA_954870665.1 of Stratiomys singularior. Classification (NCBI taxonomy): domain Eukaryota; kingdom Metazoa; phylum Arthropoda; class Insecta; order Diptera; family Stratiomyidae; genus Stratiomys; species Stratiomys singularior. Next base: position 65,773,584 of record OX940881.1, read on the forward strand.
CAGCGCAGCGGAATTCCTTGAAGTCCCGAAATCAAGCCAAAGTGGTCAGAGGTAGCGCAGCGGAATTCATTGAGGTCCCGAAACCAAGCTGAGGTGGAGATTCGAGTTGGAGGAAGCAGAGGTGTTCAGAATCAGCGCAGCACAATTCATGTAAATTAAATTCTTTATATTTAGGTACTTATTTATTTGATCGTTTTTATTTATTTATTTATTTTGTATAATATGAAGTAGTAAGCTCGTTCTGTGCGTGTATGTGACATGGAAGGATCAGGGTTAAAAATAATGTCCTAAAACCCCCACGCCCGCGCGGTGACCCAATCGGTTACAAGTAACTTCTTACGGCCGCCATTATGCGGCCTTTGTATTTTTAAGAAAACCTGTCATTTAACCTTATTCTTTTCTTTCGCTGCAGATGCGACTTACCGGTTTCCCCAATATTTATTTTATTATTAAAATACTTCACAAGAGGGAGAAGAAACACCTAAAGATGGAAGTTGATTGAATGTTAAAATCAAAGTTACCTAGAAGTGTACATCAACGCTACTGTACGTGAATCCTAATCCACCTAAAGTAGTGGCAAACAATATGGGCCTCGGATTATAAATTTTCCCGTTCGATCATTCTCAGGGAACAAGAATAAGAATTTATGGTACCATGACTTCCAAAAATATTCATTTTTGGTATTAGGGACGGGCTCAACGCTTTACTCCATTTTCGGAGCACGAAGTTGGGAATTCCGTCTATACCCATGATACCTTTTGAATCCGATACTACAAAATAAATGCCACCTTGTCAGCTGTGATGAAACAAATAATGCGGTCCACAGTTACTTTTTTTTGGGTTGGGGGGTGAAGGCAATTTACGCCCGGAGTGTGGGACTCCTAGCAGCGCATGCTACCAGACTACCCACTAAACACCCCCCCCCCCTCCTCAAGAGACCCTAGCCTGGAACTGTTTGACACATTACTTCGGGCTACGCCTCTTTTTACTTCGCCCTTGGGGGCCGTCCGCGTAGAGAAATCTCCCGCCAGATGGAGGGGGCAGGATGGAGGACGACTGCTGGAAAGGAGACCCCCTAGACCCCGCGCCCAAGGTTATCCATGGTCACTTTATTTGCTGTAAGTATTGCTCGAGAGTAATGTGCCACACAGGTCCATTTGCCGAAAGTTTTCAGCATTTCTCCGACTAGATTGTCTGGAGAAAGCTCTCCCATTACCTCACACAAGTCCTGCCGCATCCTGTTCCACCTTCAACAGTTGAAGAAGGTGTGACATGCGTCGTCCCTTTCCCCTGGGCAGAAAATGCAGTCTGGGACCGTGATTTACCAATCTTGTACAGATAAGACTGAAAATACCAATGCCCGCTAAGAAGCTGGGTAAGGTAATAATCAGTCTCACCGTGCCTTCGATTTAGCCACGATCCCACGTCCCCTATAAGGCGGGCAGTCCAACGGCCATTAGAGTCGCCTTCCCAGGACTGTTGCCACTCGAGTATTGTGCGCTGCCTCTCATCTCGGGCGACAGCATATCTTGAACCCTCCACTTTTCGGTCATTAATTTTCCGTCGCTCTCTAGCAAGGAGGGCGATTTGTATCAGTCTTGCGATCACCAGCATCGCCAACTCAGAGACAGTGTGGGATGCAGACGCAACCCTCAAAGCTCCTCGTCTCTGTACCTGCCCCAAGCATTTTCGGTACAGCTCCTTACTGTAGACCAATGGAATGATGTATGCCTCTATTAGATGCTTGGCGCAAACGGATCCTAGACATGGTACGCGGAACGGGGTAAGCCATATAAAGCCGCTTCCTTTCGTCCATTGGGCTACGCTGGACAACCACCTGACGTTCGATTCGCTTCGGAGTCCCTAGTAAAAAAGTTTGAAAATTGGATAGTGCTGGGAGATTAATTAAGCAGTAAAACATATCACTTCAGATCGAATGACAATGTTTGCCGTAGAGAATTTTTCCAATTAGGTGGAATTGAGAGCGGTAGATGTGCAGCTGTAGATATAGTGCAGCTTGTAGCAATACATTTGTCTTTCAAACCCCTATGAAGACCGTGGCACGGAAATCCCTACTGTACGGGCGATCAACCGAATTTTCTGGTAAGCCAAAGGAGTGTCACAAACATAGCCAACAGACCCAGCGATAAGGAACTTGAATTGCGCTACAGGAGTCAATTGGCCAATTCAAGCCAGTAAGCCTCTAGGACCGGATATGATTCCAGCTTATATTGCAGATGGACTTTCTCAGAAAGCCTATCAAACGAAGACTCGCTGATACTATTGGTGCTGATTGAGTTCTTTCTTGGCAAAATTGATTCAAACTGGTCAGTCCACTATCGATGTAATTGGAGAAAAATCCAGCGCGTAGAGGCAAACAGCAATTCGACACAAAGAGTTGTCTTGTTGGTTGCTCTGGATGTCAAAAAATCCTTTTATGGTACTTTATGGGCGAATATTCAAGAAATGCGTGAAAATAACATTGAAGTATAAGAATGCGTGCTACGGATTCTGAGAGAATATGTAAAAGCCCGAAACCTACGCTACGATATAAAGGAAGGTGTCCTTGAATCGGGTTCTTATCAGGTGTCGCGTACTGCTCTATCTTCGTCCCTCTTGAGGAACAGCTCCATGAATCACACTATACACTATACTCCATGAATCACACTATACCATGATCACACACTCATTCATTCATATCACACTAGGAATCACACTATAAGACGATGGTACGACGTTGGTCGCGGGAATTACATACGAGTGCATCCGAGGGTGCAGCTCTCGGACAGCCTGGACTTGCAGGTTCCGGCCAGGACTGAAAAAGACAAAAATGCTCGTCCTGACAAAGATTTACCCCATAATGAGGCTTAGCAGTATAGGAAAAGCTCTGGTCGAATCGAAACCAGCAGCAGAATACCCAACATTGATCGATTCCCAGGTAAATTTATTCGAGCAAATCAGACCAACAAATTACATAGTTGCAACGATACCAAATCGGTTAATGACACACTTAAGAGGAACGGGCATTCTATAGTATGGGCAAACCTATCTGGCGACGTTCTGAGTAAGGAGCTACACTTGGATTGGCTGGCACAACTGCAAGGACAAGGAGTTATTTGTAAGTTTAACGCGCATGTCGAACGGTCTCTGGAACGGCGTTGTAAGTAACCAAAGGGAAGCATTGTGATTAGCAAATCTTTTTCGCAATAACATCTGAAGCGTCCTTTTTCAAGATTTTACATTATATATGAACGAGCTGTGCCGGAAAATTAGCTAACTAGTTTTCATAATTTCGAGTCGAATCATTTGAGTTACAATTGGAAGTTTCGATATAATCAATGATTTATCAAAAACTTCCTGGTTTTGGCAATTAGCAACGGGGAAATTTTGTTAACAGCGGGCGAATAAACACAATGTGATAAAATCGTTGAAAATATTGGGTGGTTGCATTGAAATTTTCGGTTTGGACATAGTAAAATATGTAAATCTTTTAAATAAAAGGGAATATATTTTATCTTGAAAATAGTTAACATTGCCATCTATGATTCGTTGCCAACGTGATGTTAAACAATGTATTCCTGTTTGATAAAAGTCTCTGTCTCGCCCACCGAAGAAATTCCGTAATGCTATTTCTAAGTCCCCCCGGTTGGTGAATTGTCGTCCTCCAATGAAGTTATCCCTCGCCCAGAAAAGGTGAAAATCTGATGGCGAAATGTCGCGAGAACATTGTGGATGTGGTGAAGTTTCCCAGCCAATTTACTTTATGGTGTTCCTGGTGAATGCCGCTGTATATAGTCGTGCGTTATCCTGGAGGAACAAGACTCTCACTCCTATCCACGAGAACTGCATGCGTTCGTCGTAATTCCTAATGAACTTCTGTTAATTGCTGACTGTACACTTCAGCTGTAATGCTTTGGCCAGGTTCCAACAGTTGATACCACACGATACCGCCATACACACAACAAGGTCTTCCGCTGATGAAGGCTTGGCCTTGGGATAGTTCCAGGAGGGTCGTCTGGCGATAACCATTGATACGATACGTGCGTCGGCTATTGTCATACATAATCCATTTTCCATCGGCCGTAATCACGTAAACAATAACTGAGTACAGATCCCTATACGGTTCCTTCTGTTGTTGTCGGTAAATTAATGAACCCACTGATCAAGCCGTCGTTTCTTTCCCAAACGTCGAAGTCAAGTCTTTGTCAACGTCGAACTTTACACTTAATTCGTGCAAAGTTTGGCGGGGGTTGTCCTCTATATCGGCCAAAAGCTCCGTCTCATATATCTGTAACATCGCTCCAGGATGATCGTCGTCTTCAACGCTGTCATCTCCGATGCGGAATCTGGCAAACCATTTTTCCGTAATTTGAACTCGTAGTAGAGAGCAAACCTTACTTTTACAGTTTCACTGACCATCTTTGCACTTCAATATTTTCCAAAAGACTAAATAGATTTGAATCACACTCGACCTTTTATAATGCCCGCCGACATCCCTTTTCAGGTAGGTATACGGATACCGGGAGAATGACCTGACGTTCTGGAATAAAGGGGTACACAGATGAGTCATCCCTAAACCGACACTTTCAATGCAACCACCCAATAATTACAATGGTTTTTCGGCGAGCAATGAAGTTTCTACAGTCCCTTCATTGACAAAGAAGTGATGCCTTCGTAATGATTATAAATAGGGACGGTTGAGACCGAAAAACTCAGAACAAAACCGCAGATAGATACGACATTCACGAATATTTCAGTTGAATTCAGATACTTTTGAAGTATGGCTTGTGCTGAAGAACGAAGGAAATTTCTTGCTTTGATTCAGTGACGCAGGCCGGTAACGATTGAGGCCCAATTCGAGTATTTACCTTAACATTCATTACCTTTGTATTAAACCGTCAAAACATTGTTGTCTGTGACTGCCTGGATGCCAGCTGACGAAAAGGCGTCGAAATTACGAAAATTGTCTTCGTTAAAAGAAATTCCAAGGACGATAATAAACGAAGTTTCTTGGAAAACTGAGAATGAACAGTGACTCCTTGGACACATAGTGAAAACTTCAATGTTAGCTCGCGAAGTCAAACTAATATCCTAACTAACAATTAACATGAATTTCTTAACAACAATTTGTTATGCGCGTACTGTTATACTTCTTGCATAAAAAATTTACAGAGACCTCGTGCACGAAAATAACAACTGGTGTCAGAAGTTGGATGGCGCTGTAAGGTCAATTTACGAAATAGTAAGTTGGGAAATTTAAAATTGGAGAAACAGAAGAAGAAGCGGTTGCTACTTGATTTCACGATCAAAGAGTCGAATGTGAAACTTCAACGACTGTTACGAACGGTATTTGAGTTCATGAAATTGAAAAACGAAGATTGGAAATCGGTCGAAAACTTGAAGGATAGATGGAGACGCCCCGGGATTCAGCTGATGAAAATACTACAAAAATGTTACAAAAGATGAGATGAAAATGTTCAAAGACAAAAGATAAGAAGAACAGTTCCAGAGGTAGATCAAAGTGAAAACTCTCTTAAGGAAAAATAAAACCAAAATTCTCGGCGCTTGGAAGAAAGGCTCAACTCTTTCGGAAACAAGCTGTCGAAGGATGACATCATCAGGACAGAAGTATATGTAAGTTCGAATAGTCTGAATAGAGAGCGTAAGAAGAAACAGTGTGCTAATTTGAAAAGGACATTTGTCCTACATACAAACTGAAAACGGCGACACTCACATTTTCGAAATAGACGTAGCCGATCAACTAACCAGTTTAGAGAAATTTATCTTCAACTATTTGTCTCGATTGCGTTGTTTTGACCATAAATAAACTTGTGAGAAATTTCCCATCAGTGCTAGAATTTTAAGCATTCACATACAGTAGACACACCCTTGTCTGTGATTTAACCTGTGAACACTGTGAATATTCAAACTGTAGGCTTCATTTACATATTTGTTATTAATTTACAACGCGAAAAAGTACTCTTTTTACAGAGAGGACATTCATTTTAAAATTTGGTTACACTAAAGTTTGTAATCTAAGCTTTGAGACTGTTACTCCTAGTCGTAATAATTAATCAAAAAACATATCAATTTTGACCGAAAGAAAACACAACTCCGGCGCAATTCCAAGGAAAGGGAAGGATGCCATATCTTTCTAATTTAATTCAAAGTTGATGCTCTTAATACCAACCCCTACCTTCATGAAACTTTGTAATTTAAAACAAATCCAGAAAAAAAAATTCGCAGAAGTATACAAATTTTGAAAATTGCACAAAAAACATAAGATGACATCTTCATAAGGAATAACTTGAATGCTTTGAAGTTTATAACAATTAAAATGGGTTTATTCAATCGCATTGAACCTTGAATACAATCAAGAGATTCTGTTGTGTGCCTTTGACATCTTTTCATAATGCAAACAGTTGGAGTTTTCCTTTGAAAAATACAACAAAAGGAAAACAATACTCTAGACTGGCCTCCCTTGGAGCGATGGTTTACTTAGGTTTAGGCCGTTGAATTTATCAAAGAGAGCGGAGCTAGATGCTAACGACTAAGGAAAATTTATTGAATTTATTTAATCTACTCGTGTCGCTGTTTATGTTTTGGATGAGAAGCCTTGAAGCTTGTTGATCACGGATTGGTGGGCGTTGGGAATGGGCTTGTTTTTCACAATATAAGCGGGTATTTTTCTTTAGCATTTGTTATTTTCCGATGTTTAAAGTGTAATTAAATATCTCCTGAACGATACTGACCTTTCGAAGTTGTTATGTTTCGCTTTAAATTTCAAAACGGGATTCAGTCCTGACGAAGCTATTTGTACATAAGGTACCAGGATTTAATGTTGTGAATATTAAAATAAAAGGAAAGTGTAAATAAGATATTGCTTTAAAAGGAGCAGAATTTTAATGAGACGTTTGAAAGCTGCGTAGTATCTTTAGATTAAAATTAAAGAAATTCTGAAAGTCAACAATTGTAAGCAATTCACGAAACATTAAATAGGGCTAAGAAAATACATTAAAACAAGAGTTTATCTTCCTTTACCAGTGAGGAATGCGTATGAGATATATCTCCTTCCAGTTACCATAAGTGGAAATTTTCTATCAAGTTAGAAAATTTATCATCAAATCAGGTTTTTTTAAAAGTGTTGGAATTTTAAATTCAAAAAAAAAACAATCTAAAGTATTAACCGTATAAATCAATCATATTAAAAACCGAATACAAATCGAAGCTACACACAAACGTCAGATTATGTATAATTTCCCTCGAGAGGAGCTTGAATTCCTCCATTAACTATTAGGTGAAGTCTCTTCGGTTTCCAATGACATATTTTTTTCTGAATCATTAATAAACTTCAAGGAATCTAATTAAAGATCAACATGTTATGTATGTTATCGTCTCCAACATTCTGAAATGTAAATATTTGCACCAAATGACAAATACAGGACGCTTATTACACATTCATTGTTGAAATCAATCCAATTGCTAGCATTAAAGTCCACATTAAAAGTTTGATTTTGCTCCAAAAGCCCCCAATAAATGACTCCTCCCAGACTCCCACCTACCAGCAAATAACACCTTCCGTGCCTTCCAAGTCTGGTTAGGAAGTAGACGCTTGTAGGTCACAAACTTGGTCTTGGTAGGTCTTGAGCAAACTATGCAGCGCCGTTTCATGTTATTGTATAGCACCCACTTTTCGCCAGTAACGATTCGTTGAAGATACCCTTCGTTACCATGACGAACAAGATGGAAAACAGACGATTCCGTCTTCCTTAATTCCTTGCGAACGTTCATAGTGACCAAGTACGCTTGCATACCCAAGCATCCAACTTTGCCACATAACCTAGCCATGAATTGTCCTCTCTATGGAGGTTCTTTGGTCCTGCAATGTTTAAGATAATTCTGCAATAGTTATCTCATCATATCGTTTGGTAACTGCAAATAGATCCTTCTGTCACATTCTTGGATCGTCCTAATCGTGACAAATCTTCAGACTGTCATTCTCCATTACGAAATCGCTCCACGAATTCTGCTTGTATTCTCATGAGCCTCCGCTGAGTGGTGTCCTAGATCAAACTCGAATAATAAACAGCGCCTATTATACAATTTATCAGCTTCGATGTTTATCTTACCACTTTCCGTAAAAACTAAAAAGCAAATGCAATAGTGATTTCTTTTCGTAGTTTCCGAGTCCCTATCGGAGGTCATGGAAAAAGGACAACCAAAATTTATAATTTATAAGATAAAAACAAACTTTAACTTATTAGTTCGTTCAATCTAATTTGAGAACCGCCTCACAACTAATTAACTAATCCTAAGTAGAAATAATATCAAGCCATATAATCATAGATCGTTCTTCTAAAGGTTTACATAAATTAATATATGGGCTAACAAATTCTTAACAAATAAACATATGTGTAAAATTTACAACAAAACAAAAAGGACTAAATATTGTCTGTTCGAAACCAGATGTTGTTTACATTTAAATGTAAATATGATATTTCAAAAACCTAACAAACATAGAATACATATTGACAGATTCATTTTTTATGATGAATTCAGCAGTCTACATATGGGAAACTGAAATCAGCCGGAGTGGGACACGGATATATTATTCAAAAGTCCGGGGTATGATATTCTATGAAGCACTTTTTACAAAAAATATCAATCAAGGTGCGCTGAAATGTTATTTGCTCATTCATCGGTAGCAGCAGCTTTCTCCTTTACACACTCCTTGACACTCATTTTTTTCATTTCCTCAGGTGCTCCTGAGAAGAAGTTTCTGAACTCGATATGTCTTCGAAACTGCGCGACATCCTTTTCATATTTCATAACGCTCAAAGAATTTGGTTCTTGCTAGAATTCGTCAACAGTTTCACTGTTATTAATAACTTTGGGTCCCTTGTTTGAAAAAATTAAATTTTGGGGAGAGAAAATGCGAGTTCTCTGCGTATACCTTCATGGAAAATATCCTAGTATCAATTGTGTGTCACACTATGCTCAGTCAGTTTTTTTTACAAAGAAGAGTAATGTCAATTGATTGTCGGAGCAGAAGGAAAGTACTCACTCTCTTAGTAATCTCCCTTCTTTCTAATAATCCCTGCTTAAAAAGGGACCTTTCGGACTCACGAGCACACGAGGTAAGAGCAAATAGTTCTAGTCCGTTTCGCTCAATTTTTTTTTGCAACATCGATATAGATCGCAATTTCAGTTTCAAATGTGAAATTGTTGTATCTTCCCCCACTTTTTCCGGTAAGTATGTTCGTCTTGTATTGGATGCTTTTGTCGACTATCGGTTGGGTTATATCCAACTTCCTTCAACGAAGCCATCCTCTCAATTCCTTCCTAAATGTAGATATATTTTGTTTGCGAATCGTAAGATAACTTACTTGCAGATTTTATTCTGATGCTCCGAAGTAATGTCTCTCTGAACATGATTTTTCAAGTGGTACGATATTGATTACTTTTTCCATTGGGGCTAATCCGCTGGATCTTCTCCCTTTCTTTTGCAGTGATTCAGCTATCGAACCAGTGCGATGTAGATGGTTATTTGTCTGTCTACTGTTGTAGATATTCAGTGATTGATATGGGCAACTGAGAAATCATCGTCGATTCAGAAGTGGAAGAGGATCTCCTCACATATGTGATCAATATCCTGGCCAGCGTAAACATGCAGTTTACAGATAAATGATGCAGAGATTTCACTTCATCCTGATGAATTCCAGCGACTACAACGACGAATTAAACATATAGAGGAAAGCCGATAACGAGAGAATATACGCGTGATATCAAAAAACTGATTGTACAATAGAAAACGAAACAAAAACACCAACAACCAAACAAATCAAAGAACGCTCAAATATGACATCGAGAGTAACCAAAACCAACAGTAATGAAATCACAAATGAAAAAAACGAAATAAAATATGAAAACAGTGGTTTATACAACCGACATGGAAGGACTGCGACATGGTTTTCATAGGAAATCCGACACGAAAGCTTGCAATTAGATAGAAGGAAAAATTTTTCGGTGTTCGTTTGCACACAAAAAAATGACTACAACTAAGCAAAACACCTACAGTATTGCACACGAGAATTACTATTATGACCAAATTCACAAATGGCACAAACAAAAGAAAGGATCAAGACTAACATCTCCGACAAACTAGAAATCAATAAACATAGAAAAACACACGGAGAAACTATTTACTATTTAACTATTTTTATCAACTTCAGCACAATATTGTCAGTCCTCGACCCAATCCTTAACAGAAATAGGAAACGTGACGAACCTGACAATGAAATTCCCACTAAACCGAGAAGACACATATACAATAGCTTTCACTGACGAGTATTTAATCCGTTCCATCACTTCGCACTGAGTAGAAAACATTAAAGTTGCATCTGTAGATGTACATCACTACAAGGACCTCAGAACGAGATAAATATGGCTGCATAAACCCAAAACGCGTCCTACAGGCCCGGCGGAAAAGTGTGTGGAAACACACAGGTACTGGTAAAAGGATGGAAACCTAGTTCCTGACCCATATTTAAAGGTAAAAAGCCTTAGCGAGACGCGTAGACGTAACGTTACAACCAAATTATAAGTTTCCGATTATGAAACAAAGAAAAAAGTGAAGGAAATAGAGAAGGAACGGCGGAACATCGTTACAAAAAAACAAACTTATAACGTGAAGAACTTTTAATAAGCTATTATATCGGTATGGAAAACAGATCTTTTCAAACATGTCTACAACAGCTGACGACGTTCAAGTGACCGTGTTCCTTGAATTTTTATTGGATGTGTCAATAGTGCCAGTGAAAGATATGACAAATCGCATCGTTGACGTGAAAATAAACATTGCTTGCATATAAATTTGTCAGTTTGATCTAGAAATATTCTATTCCCGTAGCGTTCTTCATTAACACTTACGTTGTTTCTATCTTCATCTTCAAAACAATACGTCCCAATGTTGCCCTTTAAAGAGTAACCAAAACAGTGGTATATTGAGCATGAGCAGGTGGATCAACTTGAAAGTTATCTACACCCAAAATCTTGCAATTTTGCTTATTCACGAATCCATCGAGCCAGAAATGCGCTTGATTTGAAAAGGTGATCCTTTTCCAGAAATTCCTTGCTGCCTTCCAACTTCTTCAATGCCCAGTCTGCAAAAAACGTGACGAAAACTATTGTCAGCAAGTTTGAGTTCTTGAATCATTTGCACCTTATAGGCATAAACATGAAGATTTTATGCAAAATTCTGCACGTTGTCATTTGAGAAAGTCCAAGTTTCTGCGAACAACGGGAAGTAAAGAGCTCACTCTAGCTTGCAGCTACAACATTCACCGCTGTGTGAGTTGTTCTACAGCTCGCAGAGCATGGCTCATTTGAAACTAAACCAATCCTCCTGATGTTTTTGATGATGCATTAAACTGAGCATTGAGTTGGTTGATTATTAGATTACAGTTATGGACGCCCGCAATGAACTGAATAGTTATTTTGCTTATTAACACTTAGAATTTCTACGCGTTGTTGAATTGGCATCGATATCATTAGAACTTGTCAAGCAGTAAAGACCACAGCGGTCGAAGTTAGAGAAAAGCCTTGCTAATGAAAGTCATTGTGTATGATTACAAAATTTAAGAAAATGTAAATGTATCTCCTTTCGCAAGTTCATCTTTACGTGCAACTCCAATTTCTATTGATTAAAAAACTAATGCACTCCAAAAAATTGAGTCGAACAGTTAGATTGGGAGTTTGTTCGAAGTCTTATCGCTTACTAGTGGTGGTCGATTGATACCTTGAATGTGACTTTCAGATCAGTTTTGGCATTTTGGCCGCTAAAATTTCCGCCGATCCTATTCGCAAGTCCTACGTTTTTCTAAAACTTCCATTTTGAGGTCTTTGAAGATGTCGTAACATATCTCCAGATTGATGAGATGCGCTCCTGATTGCATATTAACCGTTTCGGTGCGATATGTCGACATAGCCACGAGCGCGCTTGACGCTTGAAATCTTTAGCACTGAAATGGTTAAGGCCCTTCTAGTGATTCGCATGGTTCCAAACTTGGTCCGAACCTCTGCGAACTGAATAACCTTTCAGGCTTCAAATGCCAGAGTAAACATTCTTGAACAGCTGTAGGATGTAGTGAAGCACTAAGGAAGCAGAACAAAAACAACCCAGCATCGTGACCATAGCGTTGCGCCGAGTGATCGACCAACCTTTGACCCACACCGAGGCGCTGGCAAAATCAATGATGGTTGTTGAACAGAGAATGAATCCCAAAACTCATACCTATCTAGATTGGAGATGGAAATCACCTGTTTCAGCTTGTTTATGACATGATGATTGCATGGGTTCATTACCTTTGAAAGATTGTCGACTCCTGCATTTCTAGTTTTTTATTTCGCCTGAAGGGCAGACGATGACTTTCACCTCATATGCAAAGGGTGTGGTTCATATCTTGTTGTTAACACTGAAATCTCTCTCTCCAGATGCTAAGGTTGGTATGATGGAAGGTTTGATCAATTCACTATAATCCCAATACCCTTAAATTTTCCTTGCATAGAATGCGGATCCCCTGAACATTGAAAAGGCTTAGCTTGTGGTTATGTGACAAAGTGTTCTAGTCTAGTTTCTCGGTACGTGCGAGTCTTTTGTTCGACATGCAGTCCATATTTCAGACTGTAAGTATTCTTTACCTCCATAGAACAAAAACAGTCTGTATCTTCCCAAAATTTCGCTACTTTTCACATTTGCTAGTGATACTGTTAATGTGTCTCTATTTTACCGTTTTGATTGACTAAATTAGCTCTGGATAGTTCGGCTCCTATCTGCATCGAATTCTTCACATCTGCGCCCAAAAAATTTACCCCATGTTATTCCCTTTCTTTTACCTGCAGTCTTAGTACCTCTTTGCTGGTTATAAGCACTTGCCAAAACTGCCAACCTGCAATTCGAGTGGTTCCGCAAGTTGGCATCGATCCTGTTTCGTGTGCAGACCCAATTCCTGTCTAAATTACTGATTTTCATTTATGTAAATATCTTTACTGCGGATTTCCCGACTGAGAAACTGTAGTGGTATTTGACCTGTAGTTCCGGTGGGATTGTAGATGTTGGTAGAATGAGTTTCTGCCTCCCGTTCTAACTTGTTCTATGTTGTAATTTCACTATCCGAGGGTGAAATCTTCACATATTTCTCAATTTTTCTTGACTAGTACATTAACTTTGCATCCCCCAGTTCTTGATTTTCGTCCAATTCCTTTTTAGATAATACGTGCGTTATATTCAGAAATTTAATCTCAGGAAGTAGCTCGTTTGAGGATGGCTTGTATTAACTTCCAAAGACTTAAGGGCAGGACTGTCAAAAAGCATCAGGATGGCGATTATCTTCATTGTAGAAACCGACGTAAACCAGACTCGGTATTCACTAGATTCTTTTAAATCTTTTTAGAAAGAATTTTTTGTGAAAACAAAAGTTAAATACATTCTTCTTAGTCATTTATTCATGGTTTCACAACCAATCACACATGATACACTAAATTAAACGTCAACAATTAATCAAACGATATTTTGACTTTTCTTTGCAGAAACAACTTTATTTAAAACACCACGTTGAACCTTCAACTATGAGCTTAGGGCGAATGAAGTAACAGATAATTCCATAAGATGCTATTTCCCTTTCGAAGCGGCCAGAGTAGTGGAAATATTATTAACGAAAATACTAGTCTAAGCAACCGTTCTTGTGCCGAAAGCATCAACAAATCGCCCCGAGGATCGCTTCCGCAACAATTGACAGCTACAGGAATCAAAATTAATTCAACGCCAATCAAAAACTATGAAACGTACAGCCCCTGCGACTTACCGAATCGGCACAATCACGTTCCTACAAATACCAACGATACGCCAGTGTCTAGTGTGGCTGGAACTGAAGGCGCAAAAACAATAACATCGGTAGATTGTTGTAATTTAAACGTTAGCAACCCCACTAAAACCCAGAGCGCAAAAGAATTAAGATACAACAAAAGCTCTCATAGTAACATTAACAGAGCTTCAGTTTCTAGTCATACTAACCCTAGTGAGAATGTAACTACCAATAAAACGAATATCGCTGATGAGCAATTGGCCGTAAGGCCACAAGGAACTGGTGGACACAACCGACATCGTCGTCATCGGCATTCGAACGTTAACAATGGCTGTGAAAGTTACACGAGCAGTCACTCTACAATGCACTCGAGTGGGGGCTCGTCCAGTGGTTCGACTTCCTGCAGTGGATCCTGCAGCGATGATGGTGAATCGACGACGTCATCCGGAGAGCCAAATCTGCCTTACCCTGGATTTCCGGAGATCGCGGTGAAATATTTAACTCAGGATACAAAACCGAGAAACTGGTGTCTGTTGCTTATAACAAATCCATATCCTTTTCAAACACGTTCAAAATTAGATTTGATTTATTCACATATATATTGCCGCCTATATTGTACGTGAAAATTTTTTCCTTAACCGAAGCTTTTGCATATATACTTGGTTTGAACGAGTGTCAATTTTAGTAATACTTCTTAACTGCATTACTTTGGGAATGTACCAGCCTTGTGTGGACGATGCATGTGTGACAAATCGATGTAAGATATTACAGGTAAGTTCTACCTCCGGCTTGTTATAAAAATAGGTTAACAAAGTGTTAAATGTCACGCATTTGAACTACTCACTCAAAAAATGGATTCGGAACGCTCCTATCATTTTTTAGGAATCGAAAAAGACATTCTAAAAACCAATTTTTGATTTATGATAAGGAAGCAATGCTCGCTAAATCAGAGTTGTTTGTTGGTTGATGTATTAGTTGCTAGTTTTGACGACTCAACATTTCTGCTTTTTGACAACATGTGTTGATGTTCGTATCTTTGTAGCAGTCGTGACGCATCAATTCCTCTTGTCTTTGTCTGCGGTATATCACGTTCCTAACTTTTTCATCGAAAAATTTCAGATAATAATTGGCTATCTTCGTGATCGACTCCGATCTACGCTTTATAGGATTCCCCACTGGTTTTCGTCCCACAACCTTGCCTGTGAATTGCTTGCTACATATGCACCCGGCATACGGTTAGCTCCTTGCAATATCCTCAGTGTTACGATCCTGGCAGAGCGATCTCCTGAACGAGTTGTTAAACCTCGTAGTTCTACCTGGTCACACTGTTCGGCCTGGTCACACTGTTTCTACATTTTACCACTTCGCATATTTTGAGCATTGTACGCCAGCGTATGTTGGTTATTGGTCTGGTGGCCGTATTTCTTAAGTTTTGCGCCGTTAAATTCCATACCTTCTGCATGTTCTACTCTCGAATTGGTAGTATTTTTTTCGTTTTCACTATGCATTTCACAGCAAGATTAGCAGAATTTCATCTGGAGATGTAAGAGATCATGACTAGATTTGCTCATAAATCCAAAAAAAAAACTCAAAAAATTTCAAAAAAACTCAAATAGTTAGTTTGAATATATCATTATTGCTGATGTCACGGACTTATCAATCTTTAATTACATGAGCGGGAGCAATATGCCCTTTTCCATTTGACACATACATAAATTTTAGAAATATCATTTGTCAATACGTACACATACAGCTTAATATGTCTATAATCAATGATGTCAATATATCGTCCGCGGCAACTAACGTAGGTTATACGGCACAGTCACGAATTACCATCCTGGTACGGTGAATTGCATTATATTCAAAGACTCAATTTAGGTCACAATCTGTAGATTGACATTTAATGAATGAGACGTGAGAATCTAGTCAAAAGTCAAACTACAACTAGCCTAAGACTACTGTTTGAGTTTAGACATAAAGACTATCAATAATGACAACTGCAGAAATAAAATCACATTCATCATTATTGTAACTTATAAAAAAGCAGTTGTCTGTCCCTTTACAGGGAAGGTTTATTGGTGGGTTGTAAAATGTACCGAGATTTAGAGAATGTGTGAAATGTACCTTTATAAGAAAATGATGTTTAAAACATAATTGCAGCGCATATAGATATATCCCGGGAAAATCCCGCGTGGTATTTCTCAGTGGAAACAAGATTAGCATCTGCGCTTCAATTTTAGCTCACTGAATTACCATTTTTATTACGGTTCAAAAAAGGCGTCTATACTTGAATTAGCTTACATGGTAAAGGATAGACATTTTATTAGTTGAAAAGATACAACATTTGGGTGGGTTAGGTATTAAACACATTCTTATGTGAAAGGAGGAGGAAAAGGAGTCATGTAACTTTCCTAGCTGAGGGCTGGCGAGTCCTTGCTTGAGCACGAAGCTGAATGGTCATCTTTTACAAATAAACGCGGAGTCTAGGTTAAGTAAATTTAATTTGTCACAAATTGTTTATACTAAATGTAATATACATCTATTGAATTTAACACGGAGTCTTTATTATTTTAAAAAAGATTCAAACAACTACTACAAATGGAATCAGCTTCCATTTGTTTTAGAGCTCAATCCTCAAAAATTGGACACAAACATGGTCAGCAGGCTTTACTTTTTCAATCAGTGGAGCTTTACAAGCCTTCGTATGAAGATTTTTACATAAAATCTCCTCGTTGTTATCTCCGAATGCTCATGCCTCCTATAGCCACGAAAGTTCTTGACTGCGGTAGACACGAAAGCTTTTGACTGCAGCAAAATAGAGAGCTTCGGAAGTTCCTAAACAATCTAATTTGCAGCTGTGATACTCTCTGACAGTGTTTGAATCATCTGCAACTAGTTCGCTGAGCCTTCGATTGACCGATAACTATAAATGAGCACTTCTATAAATGCACAGAATATCCGATGAACTGGAACTCTCATTTATATGACAAATTCTAATAATCCTTCCATATTACTCGATTCTCAGTCTTTCCATGATCACATGTCAAACAGGAATGAGCATAGCGGACGAAGTGCCGATCGACTTTTTGTTCAATGTTACCATACTAGTAATTGGAAGTACTATCATGCCTATTGAAAA
Organism: Stratiomys singularior; assembly: GCA_954870665.1. Lineage (NCBI taxonomy): Eukaryota > Metazoa > Arthropoda > Insecta > Diptera > Stratiomyidae > Stratiomys > Stratiomys singularior. The sequence goes on from OX940881.1 coordinate 65,790,585, forward strand.
ACCAATATTTGGCGTTAAAGACGAGAACATCAATAGTACCAAGCACTCAATCAAGCTTAACTCAATGCATGGGAAGATCAAAGAAGTATAGAAAAATTTTAGCACGATTAAATAAGAAATACGAAAGCATAACATTGTTTCTTTTCGTAAGTTTCATTGCCTTGAACTCTTTTTGTTGAACGCTTAAGGTTTGAGTAATTGAATATTTATTATTTAAATTAATCTGACCAAAAATCTTACTTTGACGTTTGATTTAACCATTTCCACTATATAATTCATTGCTTGCGGGCTATGATGCACTTTAATGTTATAATTATTTTCCCGCGGTGTTATTTCTTGAATTATCCACCACTTCTGATTCATCATTGTTGCATTTTCAGGAAGCATAACCATATCTAATATGCTTTCTTAACTCATACTTGCTCTTTTTGCTGCATAATTTGTTGTTCTGCCAATTGACAAACTTTCCAATCATTCGTATTAGATCATTTCATTTCATGCATGTTATAATGTGCCTCAAGACGTTCTAGGGCGATAGTTTTTACTTTAATACTTAACGTTCTGGGCGGCTCATGATTTGGTTGTAACTTTGAATATATGTTCTTTCGGACACCAGGACATCCTGCTGTTTGTGATCATTTTTGGTCTTCATATAGCGAACAATTGGGCCGACTTGGCTCAGCTTCATTTTGTGTATCCGAACTGCGTTTTATTGCGACTTACTTCCCCAGACTTCCCAATGGTTGAGGATGCTCATCAACTTCAGAACAATTGGGGGTTCCTCCGCAGTTCTTGACGTCAGAGACTTGGGCCCATCGCTTTGTTTTACGTCTTCGATCCTTGAATCAAGCGCAAATAAAAAATGCTGTTATACTCTAAATTCTCTCGAATATGTATAAGCCAATGAAGTTTTTCTCTCTCTCCCCCCATATTCTAGGGAGATATTTTGTGTTCCTTTTCGAGTACACAAAGTCTTCGATTCAAATGCTTTTCGCGGAGTACGCCGTATCTGTGAATTCAATTCGTCAGAATCTGTTCGGCTTCGAAATTCGCTCCTTGGTTTAAAATGAACTATTATTCCAGATACTTGGGTCAGTAATCGGCCACGAAACGGGTATATTTACTTCCCCATTTAGACAAAGAAAAAGATCTTGCAATCTCACGAGCTATTCTCTTGAAAAGTATACCCACACTTTAGTCTTGTGCCCAGACCCCCAAGTTTTCTCTCAACATCGCTACGATTGTGTAACTCCTCATGCTTCTCGGGCATTTACTGAAGTAATTTGCTTACGGGATTCTTGATAGAAAAGAAGAAGGATTTACAACCTGCATGAGGGGCCATTTACCTTTTTCCATTCGCATTTGGGCACTTCATTTTGAATATGCGATGGTTGCATTGGGCCCAATAGATTTTCAAGGTTTCTGTGTCCTAGTATGTGTTTCCGTTTGGAACGTCCAGCGCTCTCTTTCGATCCCAATAGTCGTAGCAAATCATCATCAGTGAGTCGGACGTCTGGTTCACATTCTAATGTACCTTCTTGATGGCAGTATTACCAGTGGATTTTTATTCACTTGTAATACTGCCATCAAACAGTTACCATTATTTTCATTGGGTGAAGGCTTGGTTTTGGCATGTGTCTTGGCGCTTTAGCGGCATCTAGTCATTGGGCCAATCGGCGACGATTATCGTATAAAATCCATTTTTTCATTGCAGATCACAATTCGGTGTAAGAACGGTTCCTTTTTGTTGCGGGAGAGAAGTGAACTTGAAATCTCCATCCGACACCTCATGTTTTGCTCAGTAAGATCATGCAGAACCCATTTGTCAAGCTTTTCCACTATTCTAAGTTGTTTCAAGTAAACTTTCAAGCAAACTGTCGAATTTTGAACGCCTAAATTCTCGGCAGGATCCCTTATGCTTTGGCGGGGATTAGACTGCACTAATGCACGCAGCTCGTCGTTATCGAGCGATTGTCCTGGGTGTCCACGTGGCTCACTTCCAAGGTCCGTTTCTCCGGATCAAAATTTTTCAAACCACTGCCGAGTGGTTCGTTTGCTAACTGTATCAGGCCAAAATGCGCTATTGATATTCCTCATTGCTTCCGTTGCGTTGTGCTCTAATTTAAATTCGTATAGTAAAAGTAGCCGTTTTTGATTCACTTCCATGTCCACTTCCTCTTTTCGTTTTTACGATCACTATGAAGTTCAAAATAGAAATGACTCCATAAACCCTGATAGCAGTATTTATACTTCAATATGTCATATCATTTGCGCCGCCTTGTGCCAACATAATACACTAAAATTGCAGCCAACTTTATGTCATTGCTAAATTAGGCATTTCATCTGCAGCAACCTAATATTTTTTTTGCATTCCTATTCCTCAGCTATGCGAGTCCTCTGTTGGCCAGTACAAAAATAATAGAAGGCAATAAACAATCAATAAGGAAGCGTATGGTACTTTCCTCTTCCTCGACACATATTCAGCAGGTGTTATGAGTTTAGGTTCCCATTCCTTAAGTGTGTTAACCTACGGGATTGTGACCTGTAAGTACTGCCACGAGTATCCTTACGACTTGTACCTTTTCTCATTGTAAATTTTCTCAGGGCTTGGTTTTTCCTCGTTAGAAATCAAAGTTCATCGTTAACTTTGCCAAGAATGCATAAGTCTGCTCCATTACTGTGTAACTTATATACTTTGATGGTGCTAAAGAAATCTATCTCTCTAGTCAACGTAAGTCTTATGAAATTCGCGTTTAAATGTTTCCCACTGAGCTGATTCGAGGAGAATGATTCCCATACTCTCCACTGCTTTTTGGTGTTACACATTTATTCTATCCTCCTGTTCCATAATTTCAACATGCATTCACTCAGATCAGCTTTCGGTTGCCACCATCTTACGAACCCTGATTATGTTATAAGGGGAACTTTCAGCAGCTTGTATTTTCAGCTTGCCCTTGCTTGTCCTAGTCAACAGTTTAAAATATTCAGTGAATCGGATATGTCGTTGAAGCTTTCTTTCGTTGAAAGACAAATTGAGACTTCGGTCGCAATAAGATTACAGACTTTGGTAGATACTCCAAGGCGTCATTCTACTGATTTCTAGAATATTCACAATTCGCGGGTAGGTATGACCTGTAACCTCTTTCGAGGTAGTGAAGGGACAATTTTTCCCTATAGCAGCTTCAAATTTACCTTCACCTTCTTCGTTTTGTACCGAAGCACTTCAACTTTTTTAATCCATTAAATACAGTCCATTTTTACTACATGAAGTCGAAGTCATCAACTTAAAAACCTGTCATTAAAGCCAAATTGCACGGTATCTCCACAGGGGTTGAGACAATGTGTCAACCACCACCCCTTTAATCCGGGACAAGTTTCAGTTTTGTGTCCCAGCATTGTTTAAGCAATCTGGATTCTCGAACATCATTGGCTCGTGCTCAACATACTTTCAAGTCTTCGAAACCATAACCACCATGTATCAACCGGAATAGGCTCCACAACGTGTGGCGGCAAAGACTTGCCTTGCGCAGGCGTTCCCGTAATCTTCAATAATTGATAGTTGCTTCAGCTTATTTACTTTTGAAAATTGTCCATTGAACGACAGAAATATATCAGAGCATTATAATTGGCTTGTTTGCAATGCACGCCATCACTTCTAACTGCTTTTCTATAGACTTGCAAGACGGTGAAGTAACGCTAACTTGTTGATACTCTTTTTGTGAGAACTTATTATGTGTGCTCGCACACCTCAGTGGCTTATTACATGTTCCTTTGGAATCTATAACGTTATAGGGAAGGCGAATGGAAAAGTAGCGTTTACAGACAGCACGGCATAGAGTTGCACCACCACAATGAATACTAAACTCAGAGGAAATTTAAGGATGCTTTTCATCAGTATCTCTCCCCATTGTAGGATGATAAGTTTTAATTAACCCTTTTTTGGTGCTCTCAACTACAAATGTAGCTTAGACTACAACGATTAGTTATGGGAGTAAATGTCTTTTTCACAAGCAAACCTTTTTTTCCTTTAAGAGCCGTTTTCTTTCAATTTTTGGTCTGAGGCCTGAGCCGAAGTAATAAATATGCCCCATTGATGGTTTTTTTTATAGTAATTGAGTTTCGATACGTTAGAAAGGCAACTGAAAACGGTTTATGTTTTCCATAAGCTCATTTCGTTCCAATAGTGCACAAGTTCGTGTCTTTTTATAAAGCTTCTTACTTGGTTTAGTAACTGAAATCATTAATTCCAATAGATGCGGAGCTAAAGATCCTTTAAGATCCATAGTGGCCATTCTAAGTGAAATGTATCAATGATGAACAGAAATAGAAATACGAAAAGTTAAAGAGAATATCTGATTTACCTTTTCGTTTCTTGTTACTATCTTACCCTTGATAGGATACCGGAATTTTATCATACAATCCTTAATGCTTTTATCCGTTTGTATGTGTGATATTGTAATGCAAATGGCTTTTGTTGGTAGCACAAAACTTTTCACACCGTGTTGTTTGTAACGTACTCATTAGTATTACATCTTTGTCGGTCTACTAGAGTTGTCGTTTTATTGTCATTATGTCCTTTAGCCAGTCATTTTTCGACAATAGCCATTTCTGCGACAAACTATCAGCATATTTAATTCCTTCCCGAAGAAATCCTTGACCTTTCCATTCATTCTTAGAAAAAAAAAGTATCTCGTTGTATTTTACCCAACCCAATATCCATTGTTGTCAATGTGTCCTAGTCTTTGTCATAAGCAATCATTATTTTGCTAATGCTTATCGCACAATTACTTTTCCTTGTTGTATGTCTTAGCAAGAAATAATTAATACGCTTTGCCTTTTCTCGTGTTAACTTTCTCTGGTCTGAGCTACCAGTTCAGCGTCTGAAATTTCGAATTGCAAGTAGGAAGATAACAAAAGTCCACTGATGGAATCAGGCATTTTCGAATACGAATCCTTCAAGCAAGCAGGTTTTAAAGACGATACACTTTTCTCCTTATTTCAAGCTGACTTTTGACTTTCATGTTTATTTGTGTGCTTTTGTTGAAACATGCTATGAAAAAATTAACAATATGCCGTACGTCTAGCAATTGTTTTTTCTTTCGTTACCAAGATTCGAAAGAAAGTTCCAGTACCAAAAATAGTTCGTCCATAAAACTACAATATTTCCGTCTTCACAACCTTCAAAATGTGTTAATGAAAACAAATTATCATGTTATTTGTATCTACCACGTGACATGCATGTTGGGGATACCCTTTGAAATTTTTTCCAGGATAAAAATATGTTTAAAGTCACCGAGGAAATATGCAATTATAATGGCACAGTATTGTCGCAAATCCAGCTTTAAATTTTGGTTTTAAAGTTAGGATTCATCAAAACAAAACAGAGTTATAAGTTTGGATATTAAAAAAATTGATTGTTTAATTTCAAACACGCTGAATAATAACATCGAATAACAACTTCAAGTATATCCTATTTTATTCTTTTATATCCGCATAGCTAGTTGAAAATACTTGTCCATTGTTGGAAAAAAAAATTGGTCAGGATCGGCCCTTGACTGTTTAAATATGGTGTGTTAATCTATCATCCTATTGTCCTGCAGAAACCAAGGAGCTCCTTAGCTCTGGGGCCGCCATGTGCTGCTGTTTCGTGTTATTCCAACTGATCAGGATCGGACAATCAAGAAGGAATGGTTCCGTACTTTCTTTTCCAGCATGGCAAGCTCAGCAGGTGTCATGAGTTTGGATACCTATTCATTTAACGGGTTGACCTGTTAGTACTGACCTGTTAGTACCAGTGTCCTTACGTGATTGTGTCCGTAGTAATCCCCAAGAAGTTTGTTTGTCCTCGTTCTGTTAGGAAAAGGCCATATAGTTCAGTTTACGCTGCAGCCGGTCTCTTTAGCCCAAGCCGTATCTATCTCTTTCCAGAGAGTATCGTTTGGTTACCCTGGTCTTGCTAGGATGCTTCCTTTGAGCCTTTCTTTTATGCGTTCTGGACGATACTCTCGAACACGCGCCCGACTTCTTGAGTGTATACTCCTAGCGAAATAGTTCTAGGCAATTGGTGCCGTCGTGTCAATTTTCCGACCCCGGAGATTTCTCCTTCTAGTATACCCGGTAATGAGCGCTCTCTCTTATTTTTATTCATTGATTTTTTTTCCACTTCTGACCACTTCTTTTCGCGTGCCTTTGCCTATCTGCTGTGTCGAACCTTGAAAGCCTAGGAAAGGTGTCCTGCAGTATAGCCTCGCTCTTTGCACCGCTGTCTCCAGGGATCTATGTTGGTTTTGAGGGAATGCCTATACTTCTGCGCTTTTTGTAAAACTTTGTGGTTAGAGGCAAGCACAGTGCTTACAGTGTCGATTTCCTGTGCGAGAGTATGCAAATAATCTGGGAAGAAGCTTGCCTCATCCGTTTTGGAATTGTTGTTGCAGATCACTACTCACTTCCAAATGTTAAGTCCTGTATCGCTTCTCAGCTTTCTCTGTTTGTTAATTAATCGTTTGTTGGCTTGTTAATCGCGTATTGGATCGTTGTGTCCAGCACCAGTTGAATTCCACAAAGTTCCCTTTTCACTTAATGGCACCATTCATGGAATTTGATTCAAAATATAGGTGTGTCTAATTTAAAGGTTGTAAGAAATCTTATGAGTTGATATTAATCTGATACACGCGGATTGGCATTGAGCATTGGCCGAGCAGAATTTGATTGAGGATTATCCCCAATGAAGCTGTTACGTAATATATATATATATTTTTTTTTGTTTGTTTGATGTCGCCTACACTTCGGAATACGTAACAAAGCTGTAGCCTTAGTTAGCCATAGTACCTGTGGTGCCAAGGCAGTCCATTCGCTGGTTCTTCTCCACTTTTTCACCGGTAATTTTTTTTTGTAGTGTTGACCACCATATCATTGCACCTACGGAGCACTGATATCAGCACATATTAGTGCTCCGTAGGTGCAATGATAAAGTAGTCATATCCAGGGATTTCTTTCAGTGTGAACTCCCAGTTAGCTAGGTATCCAAAGTTACTCCTAGAATTTTTACATTCTTTATTAAGCTCATGTGATTTCCAATCAGCACTCTGATATGCTGATGAAAAACGGCATTGATACTCATTCCTTTAACTTCACTCCCTTAAAAAGAAGTCAGATTGCATTATGCCTGACATGGTTTCCTTGGACAAGCCTGAAAAGGTTTCATAGACTATCGTGTTGAAACCCTTCGTATATAGGTCTGCGACTACTTGGTTAACTTCGAATAACCAGGCGTATATATGATATTTTTCCACCTTGTGGTGTACCACTGCTAGGCAAATGCTACGTTTCCTAAAGGCTCTGCCGTTTTCCTAATGCAATCTTTGCTTTCTTCAGTAGTCCTACCGTATTCGTAGGTCCGTCATGCTTTTTGATTGATGGAATCCGTTTCATTTCTTTAAATGCCTGCGATTGCAGAAATAGTAAGCTTCAGCATTATAGGAGTGTTGCTCGCTTTCTACACCGACCGAAAATGTGTTATTATTGGTGGCAAGGTCCGTCACGCATTTTTAGGCGGTTTATATACTCCCACCCACTAGCGTTCTAAGGTTCACAGCGTGAAAGCTGTTAGGCATATAGATCGATAACCAGTTGCTTTGCAGTGTCTGGCTGTTGTTGACTTTAGATTGAAAACTGTTTCCCTCTCCGTTCTGTATCCTCTTTGCAGTCTGAAGGGATATATCATTTGAATGAAGAGGCATTATATAGTAAAATCAAGATCAGAATTCCTCGCTTCCTGAATATTTGTATGGTTTGAAGAAATTAATGGCCCAGTGGACCTTCCCTTCATTTACAAATACTTTTAAGTGAAAGCCATAATAAGGATTCGCGTTAGTTACTCGTTCTATCTTTTCATCAGTTGAGGTCGAGAAGTTTTGATTTGGTGGTATAGGGGGAGGGGGGAAGCCCAAGGCTGTTTGTTGTCCACATCCACATTCCTCCTCTTGAAGCATCGTTTCCATATTGGTTCCTGTTTTAGAGGACTGCTTAGCCTTGATATCCCATTTGCTCTCTCAATATTACTGCAGAAGAGATTCCAAGTTTTCCTTGTCTCCTTTCTCATATTGATTTTGAATATAATCAGGTTTGACATGTCCTTCCTATCCGTGTCTAAACTTGTAAGGCAGACTATCTAGAATACCTTTTGAGTATTTTTAATGATCTCTTGCATCTCTCTGTTGCTCTTTTTATTCTATGTTAGTCGTTGCATTCATTTCTCTGAAAATATCGACCACTTTACTTGTGATAGACTTATTTCATTGGAAATGTTTTAACGACTTCGTAATGGTTGTGCGACTGCGTATCGTGTAGTAACGCCAGTTGATCCGTTCCAATCCGCTTTCCTCAGATTGCAGTAGATTAGTGGGATCTTCTTGCCCCTTTCCACTTCAAAGGTAATCAATCAAAAAAGACAAAAAAAAATCAATTGGTGGTCCGACAGACAAGTTGAGTCATCCTCTGTTGGGATTAAAGTCACGTTAACCTCTTACGCGCTATATTTGTTAATAAAACTCCATGTGTTACCCTTATCTGCTAAATTGAAACTAGTGGTTATTGAATAATTAACTAACTAACTTTCAGTTTCATCAAGACTCGTGTTTGGCTATTTCTTCACATCCGATGGTGGCCTGTTTTCCCGCCTGTGGTTCTCTAAACATCGGTGGTCGGCATGGGTTTTCGAACGGGAGGTATGTCAAGGCAAGAGTTATTTCTTCATTATCCCTACCTTCGAACATTGACCAAGTCAAATTCAAGAAAAATGAAATAAACTTCCTTCCGACATATTAAGCAACTACGGATTTTACTTCCCTGCTTTTGGTAAATTTAAAATTGTTATGCACTGACAAACTGACATTGATTTAGTAAGGCGTTTGGGTAGCGGAAGGTGGTCTTGTTTTCTTGAAGTTTCCTTAAAGGTCTGGAAGGCGCGACTAAATCAAGTGCAAGGTGAGACTGATTACAATTTGCCCCAATCCTTGAACCCGCACGGATATTCCGGGTCTTATCTGCAGGTCTTGGTAGATTCGATAAGACTGAGGATTAGTAAGGTCATGGTCCCACAACTACATGTTGTGTATTAGGACGGGTGATGACACCTGTCGTACTTTTATGTTTGGAAAATCAAAAAAAAAACGGTGGAACACCGGTCACCTCTTCAGCGAAATTCGGGAGTTCTTATCGGAAATTAAAGAGTATAAAACAGGTGACAAGCGGAATCCCCTTGCACATTATGCTAGAGCAGTCCTGAAGGTTCAAAACAGGAAACTGTAGCGTCAGGAGAATTCGGGGATGGGAAACTTTTTATTAAGCGCTCCTTTTCGTCGCTTTCTTCCAACTTGGGAGAAGATATTTGTGATGAGAAAGCACTTACCAGCATAGGAACAAGAGGCCTGCCCGGAATAAATAATAAAAAGCTGCCTATCTCACTTTACTTATTTTAATATAAAATCATCAATTTTTCTTAATTTTCTCAACGATAATGACGTTCCTGCGATCAATGCGAAATATGAAAGAAAGAAACAAATCAATGAAAAGTTCAAAAAAAAAAAATTTCAAAAGCATTGCCATATGGCAGCAGCAAACAATAAAACGAAAATATTAAACATTCACAAATAAGACTTTACAATCGTGCTCTTATTTTTATAAGTACGACTTTCAACTTTCGTTAACGAAAGCCCTAAATATTTCAAATAATTAATAAACATAAATTGGCAACACTTTTGTGGCAAAAGCGCTGTTATAGCTGTCATGCCTTTATTTGTAACTGAGGTTTGCCATTTTATCATGAATTGGTTGACGCCCGAGCAATGTCTGCGATTCATGCAAAAAAGATTTACTTAAAAAGAACGGTCCTGTTCGAGATATTTGTCACGCACTTCGTCTATTTTATGGCCAACAGGATTGATCATCAGAACAATTAATTCGATGAACCATAGATTGTTTCCTAATCGCGTTTACTCTGACTGATAAAATGCATTCATTCATATGTCCTACAATAGCAGCTGTAGAGAGTAGGTTCAATGAAGACCCAAGTGAATTGATTCAACACCGTGCTCACCAATTAAACCTGTGCCCATCCACATTATAGAAGATTTTACAGAAGGATCTTGGTTTGCGGGCTTACAAACTCGTGCAGGAACCGGCGCCGAATGACTACCGGGGATGGCGTATATTCGGTGTATGGGGTCAAGATCAATTGCAGATTTCGAATTTCATAAGAAAAGATGAGGTTTATTTCTGAATGAATTGCTACGTTAATAAACGAAACTGCCACATTTGGAGTGAAGAGCAACCAGAGGCGGTTATCTAATCATCCGAGAAAAATCACTGTTTGGCGTGCTTTATGGGCCTTTAAGTGGAAATTGATCCACATCTCATCAAACATGCGGCTGTGGATTTCATTACAGTCACTGGGGACCGCTAGAGAGCCTTGATCAATGACTTTCTCGTTCCGAAATTGACTCGGCGTAATACAGCGGACCTCCAGATTTCAACAGGATATCGCGACATGCCACAAAGCTCGTGCAACCATTGACTTATTCAAAGAAGCATTTGATTAGCGCATTATATCTCGTTTTGGATCTGTGAACTGGCTTGGTAAATCTTGTGATTTAACTACTGTCGAATATTTCTTGTAAGGATACGTCAAATCACTCGTCTACACCGACAAACCCGGACCGCTTGACTATATAAAAACAACAATCGCCACGTTATTGGTGAAATACGGCCCCAATTATTGGTTTCACTAGTCAGAAATTGGACTTCTCGACTTTCTCCACACCAGTCGTGGCGCTCACATGCCAGAAATCATATTCAAATAAAAAACGAACAAAGAATTGTTCTTCCAGTGATACCCATCGGCATTGGGTATCACTTGCATGGCAATCAAAACAGTTTAACCGTTTTTCATTTCATTTCTATAGCTCTAAAAGGCACCCTTCACTATACTTAAATGAATGATAACCCAAACAGGGAATTTGGATATTCAGAACCTGGTGGCAGTCTTCCGCAAACAATATTTTACGTGTACTGAAACTAACTTACGAATGTAAAATCTACGTAAAATAGTAATAAAACTTTTCGATTTATTTTCAAAAAAAAAAAAAAATAATAATGAATAATGATAATGGTATAATTGTCGTAACTAATAGGTCACACCTGCAAAGAAAAAAAGGAACAATGTTAAGTATTTTTTTTTTGAAAGTTAAGTATACAGGATTTTTTGAAAATATCTCCACCTCAGCTTGGTTTCGAGACTTCAATGAATTCCGCTGCGCTACCTCTGACCACCTCTGCTTCCTGCACCATGAATCTCCACCTCAGCTTGGTTTCGAGACTTCAATGAATTCCACTGCGCTGCGTCCTGACCACCTCTGGTGCCTGCTTACTATTTTCTTGGCATCCATCTTTATCAAAATGTTCTCTTGGGCTTTGTAAAGATTCAAAGATTTTGCAATTCGAGGACTTCTTGGGCTAAACACTTCACACAGCCGCTAATACTTCTTGATTCTCTTTATTATACTCAATACTTAATTCACAATATCTTTTTCTGCTCAACATATTACTATCCTTCTTATAGCTATATGTTCACAACAAACTAGTGAATCATATCAATGGAAAATTTCTTCCCAAAAGCGTTCCAAGAATTTTTTTTTGTTTTTTTCTACTGAGAATTTTTTCTGACACTTTTTTTTCTGAGACTTTTTTATATTTGTTTTTTGTTTGTTACTAATATTGTTTAATTAACTAATTATTTAATACCTAAATCTAATTATAAATGATTTTATTTTTAATTTAATTCTTAGTTCTTTTTTATCTCGTATGATTTTCTTTTAACAAATTTACAAATTTTACAAATTTACATACATACTTATACAAACATCTTACATAATTTTACAAATTAAAAACTTAACCAAAACAGTTTATTGTTATGTTCAAAATTTATTAATATTTTATTTGTTTATTCATTTATTTATTTTTTGTTTTTTGTTTTTTTGTTTTTATATCGCCTACACATCGGAATACGTAACAACATATGTCTATTGATTTTTGATTCTGAACAAGCTACACCCATTCAATTACACCACCGGGGCCACCGAGGGTCCTACGGCAGAAAATAAGTGTCTGGCCTGTATTCGATACGATGAGCAATTCTGGGTATCATGCGAATTTTCGGCTATAGCTCCAGTTGGTTGCTCTAGCTTTGAGGTCTCCTTAGACGTATACATAGGAGTATCAAAAGCATTGCGTCTATATTAAAAAAGATGACAAACATTCACACTCATTAATGAGTGTTGTGGTTTCCGTCTATTTCTTCTCCCCTGGCCGTGCACATAAAAGTAGGGAATGTTCCGAATCCACGTGACTTGTCGAATTCCACAGGACACTGATCTTGCTTGTCAGTAGTAGTCTGTCTACCGGAATTGTTAAAACAAATCTTGTATCATTATTCTTTTATGCATATTATTTATACGCGTTATTTATATATATACCCGTGTGGATCATAGCAGAGGCGCTTTGATCTTGGTTTGCGTGTAGTAAAGAACACAGTGTGTGTCTTCTGTAAAATCTTTTCGTTTATGCCTCAACAAACTTTTTACCTTAACAAGATTTTTTTAAAGACCTTTTGCCATGAACATCTCCTGTAGTTCCCTCTTAACCGTGTGCAATACTAGAAACACAGGAGAAGCGTAATTCTTCTGTTCCAAACATATAGCCCAATCTTTTTTAGCTTTATCCTAACTTACTAGATCTTTGGCTTTTCTCTCTGTGTAGTCAACTTGACCATGCATTGACTCATATTACTGATTGCTTTGATCTACCCAACTGTCGTCCCACTCGCTCAGATTATTATAATTATTTTAGATAATTTCGAGAGCGGGCTGCTTTTAGACCCAGGTCTTTTTTGGCCTAGGCCTAGGAGCCCGAAATGCGTTTTGATTTGTTGGCTCTGGTCCAAGCTCCCCACCAGCAGGTCGTCTGGCCTAGTTTTCCCCCACTACTCTGATTGAATTTCAGTTGTCTTTCGATTTCATCTTTCCTTTTTTTGCATGACTCGAGTCGAATCTACCATCACTGAATTCGCAGTTCCAGTAGTCTCCGCAATAACTTAACATTACTCCCTTTTCTTTTCATCTTGATGCGAATCCAAAAGTCCTTTCCTTTCGAAATTTTTTTGAAGGTTTATCGATTTTCAAACTCGCTGGGATTTTTTGGCGGATTTGATGATCCTTTCATGTTTGATATCTTTGATTGGACTGCGGATCAATCTTTTGCTGGTAGAAGAAATCATGAAGTCTACCCCTCCTCTTCTCGCTTTAATAAATTGGTTCTTCAATGCCCTATTCAGATTAGGAGGTAGGCCACTTTGCACAAAACCGCTATCATCGCTTGCTTGTGTAGTTATTTTGATAGTTACATGGCTACCTTGGCTAAGCAGAGAGATTTAATAAGGTTTGGCACCAGTCCTTCTAGGTGCTGAATGTTGGACCCGCGCTGATCAGTCTCAATAAATTTTCAAAAGCAAATATCCAGCGTACTATGAAAGCCAGCAATGTTTTAACCGGGGCAGGAACGGTTGGATTGGTAGATTGAAGCTATTTGCACTTGAATTTAATCTCGAAATTACCTTGAAAATAATGTAGGTCCAAAGCATTATGTCTGCCAGTCCAAAACATCAACTTCATTCTGTTCTTCCGTCAAACCGACGCCCGTGTTTATTTCTGGGTCATGTTAAGTCCTCCGTTTCCTTGGAATGTAGCCCACCCCAAAAGAATACTACCTCTAGGAATACTCTTGGCGACAGACATTACAACGAGCTGCATCTTGGAGAGGATCTGGTGTACTGTAGTCCAAACAGCAAGACGGAGTTTTATCAATATGCCAAACTATTCTAATTAGTGTTTTCGAAGTTTGAAAAAATGCCACATATGTACACGAGAATATGTATAACTTCTTAGACTAAAGACGAGCCTCCATTTTGACAAGCACTACTTTCATTTTGAAAGAGATAAACTTAATGTCCTTTAATTATTTTCCAATTAATTGTTTATTTCTCTATTTCAGATATTCGACGACATTATTTTTGCGTTTTTTGCATTAGAAATGACAATCAAAATGGTGGCAATGGGAATTTATGGGAAAAATACTTATTTGGCAGACTCCTGGAATCGTTTGGATTGTTTTATCGTACTAGCCGGATTTATGGAATATGTGATGCACGTTGAAAATCTAAATTTAACTGCTATACGCACAATACGAGTATTGCGACCACTGCGCGCCATTAATAGAATTCCTAGTAAGTAGATCAGAATGTCCGAACGTATAGAACTTGCATAGATAAATATACATTATTGAAACAAATAAGCAAATTTGTAATATAAATTGGCGTAATGGTAGCTGGGATTAAGGGTTTCGGAAGCTGGCGGAGTTATTCAACGCAATTCAAACCCTATCTGAGAGAGTTACGAAGATATTTTAACAAAAGCTAATTACTTTATACAATTATTAATCTCTAATATATCTGGAGATATCCTCTTGCCAGACACCTGAGAAATACTCAGAAATCAATTTTATAATTTTCAAGGGTCAATCATTCAATGTCTCACATAAGTATATATTTGATAACTGTTACAGTATCTACGCTCTGATCCTTGTAAATAACGGTATCAAATGATTCATTCCAAAAACTTCTAATCGCACTTTTTCAATAGAAGCGCTATTTGCTACAAAGAGCAAGATTAAATAACTGCTGGGGAAGCGTCCATGATGCTATTATGATGCTCCTTAACGAAACAATTGGTGTCAGAAGTGGAATGGTATGAAAATTCTTTGCAGGTTCGAATTCCTTGAGAACTTATAAACTGAAGGAAGAATTTTCGTTCAATAAACGCTAAATTTGTCCTTGAAATGCCAAAAATTTTATATGATATTATAACATGATTTTATATGATATTATAAAATTACTTTTTCATTTCAAACTGCCGAGAATAGTTTTTAACACAGCCATAATGGATATGCTGGTAATGATTAATTGGGAAACAGTGAAATCGTGAAAAGACTGAATCAATATTAGAACATTTTTTTTGGGATTTTGTCAGCAATTACAAAAGCAATATTGAAATAATTGGACTAAAATACTAAACCTCATATTTAAGTCCAATTATTGGACTAGAGGATCAACATATTTGAGGCCTTACTGTAGAATTTCAGCGCATAAGGGAAGGTACAATAAGGCAATAAGGGAAGGTACAATATATCACGAAGAAGAATTAATGTAGTTTCAATCATGAACAATTCAATTCAACATTTTTTTTCCTCGGGGCAATGCTATTTGAGCTAAGGAATAAGAAAAACGCTTGAGATCGTCTTCTTTATGTTACCTTACCCATAGGGGTTTGGGATCGCTTACTATCTTCTCCCTTAACTAGATTTTAATAAAAAGGGAAGAATAGTGCTAATCAGTCTCCCTTTTCAGGCCTCAGATGACTGAAATCCGATATTTCTCCCGCCTAGATTAAAACGTCTCTAGGAATCCTCTTTCTCGCATATCGTACCCCCTCAGTTTTTTGAAATAGTTTGCTGGTGAATAGTGGTTGTTTATTCATTCCCTTATTCCGCTCAGTACCATCCCTTAGTTTGATTTGTGTTCTTTGATTATGCGATTAGTGTCTAAAGCTATTACATGATTTGCATAACTAATTTAGTATGAATGTTCCAGTAGCTGCAGTGTTAGAAAATCAACATAAGAAGGCATCTGTCAGAGAGATGCATTGGCCAGCCCCAATAAAGGAGCCTAGTGGCTCACCAAATGTAACTGTCGATATTTATATCTTATTCAAATACTTCATATCTCATAAATCAGCTTTTTTTTCTCTAAAGCAATTCGTGTTTTGAAAGATTCTTCCCGAGAACTATGAATATCCATTCGCCATGCAAACTTGGAAACGTTTTTAACTTCAAGCGTTATGAGAACCATACTACACGTTGAGTGTGTATATTTCTACTGCCTGAATACATCTTCAGCATGTTACGGGTTCGAATTAGTAATAGGAACCCTGCACACTATACACTAGATGCATGCTACATGATTCCATTAGAAATTCACGGTGTGTATCTCCGAAACAACCTTCCCCTCGTAAAGAACTCCAAATTATTGGTCCAAAGTCACAAAGCAGTAGAATTAACCAAGAAGCCGTTTCACACGGCTCGAAGCACTTTAATTTTGAATTGCAGCAAAGTCTGATACACATGGCGTAATCCAGGATTGATTCCCCATCTCGGATCACCTGTTAGCCATCATTTCCTTAAGCGCCAACCTCGTATATCCAGAAGACCCCCTTTAATGGATCTTTTCGAACATAATCCCAGCAGTGCCAAAAATTAATAAAGAACGATATTTTTTTTTGGGGTTGGGAGGTGAATGCATTCACACACGGAATGCAGGGCTTCCATAGTCACAAGTGACTGGACACCGACTAACCAACTCCCCTGTCAGCATAAGAACCTAGCCTGGAACCGTTTGATACACTATTGGGGCCACGCGTTTTGCCACATCGTTAGGCGCTTTGAAGCAAGGGGATCGCTCCTCTAGCCAGGAGAAAGAGAGAAAGAGTGAAAAAAGGACGATATGTGGGAGCTAGCCATGTGTGAATTTTTTTTTAGTGGGAAAGCGCTATCCCTTTCCATCTTTTTAAAAATACACTATCCTCAGCAGATATGAGTTGAAAGTATAGTATAAGTGATCGTGTGTGGATTAAGGTGGAACACCAATTTTAGCACTTCAGTTGAGATGGTATCTTATCTCGTGACATATCGCATCTTCATTGCCTACATTCTCTCACATTTAAGAGCAGGAGGCCAGACGCGAATGGAACGTACAGACTCTGCAGGGCTGAACGGTGTAAAGCTCCCGATCGATCTTGCCTACTTTTTCTGTCTCTTGGCCAAAGGATGCCCTGTAAGCTCCGAATTTTCACGATACCTTAGGTTGAATTGTAAGATTGAACGGCCTTTATACAAACGATGATGTTCCTTCAGGAGTGAATCTTGCTTTGAATCCTGAACTGGCTGAAAAGCCAAAAATTTCCTTGTCAGTTATCCTACCCTTTGGGAGTGTCATTCATTTTGATTCCTTGTGCATTGAGCTTCGCTCCGAAGGTTTTGATATTCTCATTGTTTTTTCAGATTTCGGTTAACAGTCACGAATATAGAGGCTCACATCGTACTCTGTTCATATAGTGGCCAACGTTAAGGCTGGAAGACTCGATGAAAACGAGAAAAGGCTTCCTCAACTTTCCATTTACTACATTTTCGGCCGTGGCTTCTTCTGTTCCCTTCAAGATTTCATTACTACATTAGTGAGTTCCTTGGAATTTATGTCCCAAATAGTCCTCGCCATGGGCTAAAATCATATCAATACAGGAAGACAACACTGTCGCTTATCTCGAGGCCTACGTACCGTACTACGTATTTCTTCATGAGCATTCCTCCTTACTTTACGAGGTAAATGCGAAGGACTATGAGCTAATTTCATTTCCACACTGGTTTACTCACAGCCATTGTAAATGATCGCAATACATTCATTATGCACACATTGAAAATTGCCTGATACTGATATACTGATTCTAACTCAATAGTAGTCCTTCTGGCCTCAAAACCTGCGCGAGCCATGTGCAACGCGACTCCTTTCTGTGCCCTTTTTTTCCGTAACCCATATCATATAGAAGCGAAGAATGTACATTGCTCACCAAGCCCTTAACTGATAAGGTTCTGCTACTTCGTTCTTTCTGCTGTGAATCTACTACTCTCCACTAACATATCCATGACAGTGATCCTTATTGCTTCAGATTGGTTAGTATTACTACTTTAGCCTTCTTCAGCCTTCTTCACTGATGTATTTAGCCTAAATTGCGCATGATCGACTGTGTCCTGATGGAACGGAAGCATTATCTGTTTCGTTGAATAAAACTGTAGTGACTTCTCCGGTGGTTAGAGTCTCAGAGATAGTCTTACCAGAATTTTCGCGTTACGAACTGATGATGGAAGTGTATTTGATAAGCTTGGCATCTTTCACGGGCCTAGCTTAGGGTCTTAGATTAGACGGTAATCATTTTTGGATAATTCCGTATCTGACCTTCTGGAACTTAGAATGAGCTATCTCGAGCTTCGAGAATATCCATCGATTTAGCGGAATGAAATGTGTTCTTAATGTTTTGCGTAACCAGAAATAACTACCCGTAGTTTTAACTGCTAAACTGTAGCCTTCACTCCCACACTTACGTTGCTATTGATCCACTTTGCTCTGAAATTTCGATTTTGTGGAGAGAGGTTTTTTTAATGGCACGCTTCATGTCAGTGGGCCTTCCCTTTATGAGTAGTTCCAATCCTTTTGAGGCTGATAGTGACTGCGAATTTCCGTTGCTCTTGCTGATAAGCTTGGATGTTTTCTTTGTCCATCGGTCAAGCAACATCGTTTTTGCAAGCCTTTAAATCCTGGAACATTTTGAATGAGCTAAGCTATAAGGCAGGTCATAAGTGATAGACCAATTACAATACATCGGCAAAAAAATTATCTGCGCCTTGTTAGTCTTTATGAAGACCTGATAGTATCATCTGTTTATCATTCATCTCCGTGAATAGTGGCAAATCTGTTCATATGGCAGGGTATGTGAAAGGATATTTGCGACTATTTTGCCAACTTTGTGCAACTACTCTGAAGATGGCGCAACAGATGATGGTGGAGTGAGGGGGAATGACGAAATGTTCCGAGGACAAAAACCCGCTGAGCTTAAACTTACTTTACTGGTAAAACCAGTTTACGAGTCCGGATACTGTCGTTATGGCATCAATAGCTCCAGTTAGGCATCAAGGGCTATATACTAAGTGAAATGGGTGATTTGCACGTGTTAACATAGACATAGTTAACTTTTGTGCTAGAGATTACAGGTGGCTGCTCACGTTGCCCATTATGTCCTGACAACAGCGGGCATTATTTCTGTTACTCCAACCACAAAATACACTAACATTATGTGTTTACCTCGTCTTGATATTCTTGGCCCTACGTTTTTTAAAGTGATTTTGAATGTAAAGAAGGCTGAAAATGTGAGGGTCCAAAAATACTGCCGTGGATTAAGTCTGCAATGATATTCTATGCGGTAAGATTTTACCGAAACATTCCTCCTTCAATTGATTCAACGTTAGCCCTCTGGCAAAAACATTACCTTCAGCATATGATATATCAGTCTAGCTTATTAACAGCTATTATTTTTTCGTTGGTTCAGGTATGTCCTAAAGATTATTGTACCTTGTTCACGAAGAGCCTCGTAGACAGCTCGCAGGTCTGTATCCTGAGATGTTACGCTCTGTGCGATACGCTTTGCTGTGATATGTTGGTCTTCAAATTTGTTACAAACTGCTTAAACTAATTCTGGATGTTTGTTATCCGATGTCAATTTGTCTGCTGGTTAAGACTTATTACAACGTTCTTTTGTCCTTTACAACAATAACTTGGAAGGCAAGATATATAGTATTGTAAAATAATAACTTGTTCCGGTACTATGGGGGTAACTTCTTCCGCTTCCTTTTTCCTATACATACGGGACAAGGATACAATAACTTTCAGAACGCCGTAGATAAGTCGTAATAACAAAAATAGAACCATTTCTAAGGACATTATCATAATTTGTCACATAATTTCACAGTAAAAATTAATTCTTGAACAATTTCAATCATCTTTGCTGTTCTGCGTTATATTATCCTTGCCTTATATTAGAAATATCAGCGATGAGATATTCGGTTTAAAAACGTTTTTCTATTTCAGGTATGCGAATTCTTGTGATGCTTTTGCTTGACACGTTGCCGATGTTAGGCAATGTCCTGCTTTTATGTTTCTTTGTGTTTTTTATTTTCGGAATAGTCGGAGTTCAACTGTGGGAAGGAATTTTGCGACAACGCTGTGTTTTGCAACTTCCCGACACTGTTATACCACCCAAGTAAGTAGCTCCATCGATTTACCGTACTAGCACTTGTGAATCCTTTAACAAATAAAGCTGGTTAAAAGATACAAAATCGCTAAACTAGAATGAATAGGGTAATTTGATGGTATTAACAAACTGTAATGACCTCTAACAGTCGATAAAGCCATTTCGAAAGGTAATTGTAAACAAGCCACAAAGTGTATCAGCAAATGAAAGAACTAGTGCAAAGGAAACTTTTCTTTTCTTTTAAATTAACAGTTTGATTTGTAGTAATAACTAACAAGATTAATACAGTTTGCATCGTTATCAGCTAGGATTTCATTTGATATTGAAAGGATTTTTGATCTTGCTAGTCACGACAGATTCAGTTTTGAATGAGGACATGTTTGGTTTGATTATTATTTGAAATATTACCATTAAATACTTTGCAAATTATTCGATTCCGACTTGAAGCACTTCCGTTTTGCCTTTGCCAAAGTAGGAAAGTTGCATACATGAATTCGATACTTAATCATTATGTTTCTGGATCATGTACTTCAGTGCAAGATTAAATGTAAATAAGTTTTTGGGTACATGCTTTACAGTTAAATTAATTTTATTGTTATTTCAAGGAGCAAGCTCGGTAACGTTCTTCCTGTCAACATAGAACATATGATTCATTGAACAGTGAATCGTCGGCTACTAAGGACAAATCAATTCCTTTTATAATCCAATACAGCTAAGGAACGGTCGAGCAACACGTGCAAAGAAATTATTTGTCCTTATCCCTATGCTGAAATAGAATATCGTGGAATTCTTCGATAATAATGCATAATTCATAAAAGTGTTAGGTTACATTTTTAAGCACACTGTGATTGTAATTTTCAAAGCTAAATTATTTTTACATACAGAATAATTATGTCAATAAAAAAAAAATACACATATGACACGCTGCTTGCTCTTTTCAATGTATGTTATCCGTCTAATTCGTCCAACGCTTTTCAGTGTTGATCATGAATCATATGTTGTCTATGTTGCGCTATTTATTTCAAAAATTCATCGTCGATCTAGAACGTTCAGAGTGAATGTGTTCATTTTAGTTTCCGCTAGAGATAAATTAGTTGTTCATAGTTCATCCTTCTATCAACAAAACGAAGATTTTTTTCATGTATATAACAAAAAACAATCGAATAATACGTAATTCCAGCATTTACAAACAATGAACCGCCACACCCGATTTCTTTTATTATAAAACACTGCATGCATGTTATTGCTTTTCAGTTTTAAATTATTTTAAATGTAGATTGGAAAAGGCAAAGGATATATTTCAAAAGAAGGTTATCAATTTCCCGCTTTTCGTGTGGTGATAGAGTGATAGAGCTGAAGGATATATTTAAGATTCATTTACAATAAAATTTAACACAGTAATCCATGGTTAAACACATTTGCTGCTTTTCAGCAAAATAATACACGCTTAATTGGTGTCAACGCGCTTTAATTGGCGAAAAATTATTTGTAGTATTTTTGTCAAAATTAAATAAACCATATAAATTATTAAACTAATTTATTTTTTCCAAATTGACTCGCGGAGAGCGTAGATTCTGAAGGAAATACTTCTTTGTCAAAATTTTTGACAATAGGCAATCTGCTTGCCTAGTTTACCAAGGAAGCTAGAGGCCCGTTTAATTCCAATCCAAATTATATTTTATTGAATTTTCTATGACAAATTTCAAGCTTTAACTTCAGAAATACCTTGCTCACAATTTCTTATGGGAGAATTATATCCATATGTGACAAGCTATTGTAGCAAACTCAAATCTTTTATTTATAGGTTCTCCTTCCAACTTCCTTATTAACAACTTCCATATGCCAACGTCTATAAAACAAAAGAATCGTATACGAAATACGAAATAGAAATACAAATACGAAAACCGTGGCTATGGTTCGAAATCGTACAAGGGCGGTCCGATAAGTACTGAGCATACAAAAGAAAAACGATTAATGTGTGGTAATTTATTTCTTAACAAAGTCTCATCGTAGCTTAATACAGTTGACCTAACGATGCCCCAACGTCTTTAATTCGTCTGAAAACGCGTTTCTCCGATGTCTGGAAAGTAGGCCTTCATGGCAGCAATGCCATCCTCATTCACATCTAATTTCAGCACGGCGAGAGACTTTTACAAGTTTGGAAACAAAAAGTAATCTGGGCATATGGGCCAAATCTGAAGAAAACTTTGGAAGAAGAGCAGATCATAGCCTAATTCGACTAGTTTGGCCATGGTGACGGCAAAGGTGTGAGCCGGTGTGTTGTCATGGCGCAAGAGCACTTTTTTCTTCGTCAAATGGCACCTTTTTTCTGCAAGTCGGCGTCGAATCGGCCCTATACTTCAGGACAGTAGTGCTCTGTGACTGTTCTGTCCTACTCCAAATAATCGATTCAGACGACAACTTATGATTCTGGAATGGTGGCCATCACTTTTTCGGCCAATAAGACAGTCTTCGCCTTTTTCGGAGCAATTTTCTCGGACGAAGTCGACTGTTTCGACTGTTTTTCGGTCTCTGGTGTAAATCAGAAGACCCATGCTTCATTGACTGTCACGAAAAGATGCAGAAACTAATTCGAATTGCGCTTATAAAGCGTCAATCACAGCTTTGACGTAGTCTCACGGTTGCGCTTGTTGTCCGGAGAGAGCAAAAGCGGAACCAACCTCGCTAACAGCTTTCTCACGCCCAAAATTTCGTGCAGGATATGACCCTTACGGTCTTTTTAGATGCCTCCTGCGTTAATTATTTCAAACCCTGGGCTTGCGCTTCGATCGGAGATCCGTCAATACTTAGTCAATACTGTCGATACCTTAGCATCCGATGTAACCGTTTTCGGAGCACCTGGGTGTGGCTCATCAAAAACTGACGTAAGACCGCGATGAAACTCTTTAAACCAATTTTTGGTTTATGGCTATTTGATTTCGATGCGGTATTGCCCTTCCAAAAACAAGAATCAAATCACCGATCGATATTTGTCCACTATTTTAAAATTCGCGGACACGCTCGCTTCCAGACGCAATCAATACAAAACTACGAGTTCGATTCAGCTAAAATTTTAACAGAATTTGTCTACGAGATATTGCGATATTGGCGCCATCCCCGGTGAGCACTTATCGGACCGCCCTCGTATTTATTGTTCATTGTAGTTTCCCGAGAAGTCAATGAATATGATGCAGATTTTTCCTAAACCCTGTACATTCGTAGGATTGCTCTTCTCAAAATTTTTACTCTGACGGCCAACGTCCAAAATTGTCTACCCAGCTGTACAGTCTTTCCGTCCGTTGAATCGAAGGAACTGGTAGGAGCCATTTGGGCTAGGCTTGGAGAAAGGATTGGTTTTCTTTGTAGCTAAAATCCTGATCCAGGAATGGCAACTAAAACCACTTCAGCTTCGGGGTTGTATCTGTGTAGTTTAATCTGAATGTCAAAGTAATCGCAAAAAAAATCAAAAACAATTAAAAACCGAATTTAAAATACTTTCTGAACAGGCTTCTACCCATTATGATTGACCATTGAAATATCAATCCGTCTATTCTTTTGCTCCTCGGCTAACATTTTTTCACTTTTTTTCACTATCATACAATGAATAGGAACCAATTTCATATGCAACCCAAGTCAAAGAGATTTATATAACCTAAGTTAAATGTCAAATGGTCACTCCACTATCTACTAGCAGTAAGTCCTTACCATTACTCTCTGTGCAGCACGTTGGTATGTGGTCTTCACAATGTTCATGTTCTCTAGTCGCTTTGCCCAACCGAAGTTCCATGGCTCAGCGTGCAATTGTCGTTTATTGTTGTCTGTTGTAGCACAACAGTGCACTGCAGAACTTGGGCTGTAAGACAAGTTAGAGTCATTTCTTTTCAAGATGATTTCAAATGTACACGGGGGAATGATCTGATTTATACAACACTTCACCTGAATAATTTCACCGAGAGTACCTCTCACAGCTAAGGAGGCTGACACTCCGATACCAAAAACATAAATTCGAACTTCACTTTCATCAGTAGGACTGGAACCCGATGTCCATTGCGGTGTCTACCCATTACTTAGGACTTTTATGTGTAAATAAATCCCCGGTAGGCATACATAGTGAATAACGATACATACTCCAACCTTTCTTATTCTCCATTTGGGGGCTATCATTTAGACTGCTGTTATTAAATTTTCAGCCTCCCGAAAGAGACGAGTTATTAATTTGACATAAAGGTGTAAGGAATCTTCGGACGTAACAAATTTTCGATTATGGTCATTTTTTGAATTAATCCGCGTTCCTCGCCACCAATGAACTGTTATATTGAATACTTTCTATACCGCCCTGTACAAGTTTCCAATAGTCTCTCCCCCACCCTTTTTGTATTCATCTGATTGATTCCGTTTTTGTCTATGCAAAAGTACTATGCAGAGTAAGCACTTCGCAGGTTTATTGTATCTCATATTTGTGTACAGCTTAACGTCTTTAAGCAGATCCAGTTTTAAGAAGAAACCAATGATATACGTTCGATTCCTTTTCATTTTAAGTTTTAAGAGGAAACCAATGATCTACGTTCGATTCCTTTTTATTAAGGTAATAGCTTCTTCTTCTGTCTCGTCATCTTGGGGCAATGCTACGGAATGTATATAAATTCATGTTTACATTTTGACAGTTGCTTGCTCTTTCGATTCAATCGAGTCAAGGTGGCATAAGCTGATTTTTCAATCCTATATGCAAGTTGATAAGGAGTTTAAGAGAATTCCCTAAGAACTTCATCAAAAGATTACAATGATCCTTCATTCTTCAATTTAATTACACTCATGCAGTCCTGACATTAAGTCGTGAGGTTTAACGTGGACATTTGCCTTTATGGCTTAATTTCACGGTCTCCATAGACGGGGTTGAAACAATGCGTCAACCACCACCCTCAAGATCTGAAACAAATTTCAGTCTCAGGTCCCAATTTATTAAAAGCTTTCTGGATTCTTGAACACAACTAGTAAATGCTCACCCTACACTCTAGTCTTCGAAACCACAACCACCACGTTTCAGCCAAGGATAAGCTCTTCACCGTGTGCGTGTGGGGGGGGGGTACTGAGAGTAAAGTTTCATGGGCGTCCTCCCAACCCGTGGTTCCGATGAAACTCGATCAGGTTTCACTTATGGACCGAGAAAAACTCTCAGTTTTTGCTCTAGATGCACGGGACTGATAGCCGTTTCACACAACCTCAGGTACGTGGGAACGGCTATCCCCAAAGACTGAATAAGGAATACGCTGAATAAGCCTATACTGTAACCATACTACTATATTACTACTGTACTATATACTACTACTGTACTATACTATAACCATAGCAGGAATAAGCCGAAGCCTACACCATTAGCCCCCCTGCGACGACCGGAGTCCTATAGCACAAGTCTATGGCGTCCGGGTTAACAACAGTCACAACATTCTACCAACATAGAAATTCACATATAACTCAACAATTTTAAAATCCAAATTTTAGCAGATGTACTAGTCGCGCATCCACCCCATCAACCTAGTTGGTGTTGCATTGCGAGCTTTTTGACCTGCTTTCAACATTCAACATTACTGCGTTTACATGCAACAGAATATTGAGTTCGTCAGATTCAGTTTAACTAGTCGTCTGTCAGTTTGCAACAATACACTACAGATCGACAAATACGAATCATTTTCAACAGTCTACATTCAGTTCGTTAATTTTCCAGTTCCCTCTTACTTCTTGTCAGGTTTTGTCATCAGTCAACTTTATGCATCAATAATCTCCGCAGCTATCGACCATCGGTTCAGCTTTCCTTAACTTTCCCTCGGCACGCCCCAGATTCTCAGCAGTTTAGAACCCCAATTCACGACGCCATCAGTACTTGTTCCAGTCCGTCCTCCCTTCTGCCATGTAGACTACATCGAATCTTCGTCTTTTCTTCTTCGTCCATCAGTCCATTAGTTCATCAGTTCATGAGTACGACGTGTAGTGGTCAGGTTACATCCGCTTTCCCTCGGGACAACCCATGCGGCAAAGGCGACGTCATCGGTACTTGCTTCTACAAATCCTTCCCAATTGCCATTCATCACTCGCTCCTCACCCCGCATTGCTTCTCGTTCGACCACTTGGCGTTTTCTATTTCTTTACTTCGGTATCATCAATAATGCAGCATAGACTCTACAAACATAAATCTTGTCAATCAGTTCGTCTGTCGTCTTTTTATTTTTTCCACAATTTCATTTAACAGCAAACAAAATGTGTACACCGTCTCAACGCCGCTTCAATTTCATCCTACGGTTTCATTTCGACATTATTGCACAACATTGGCTCCATCCCGTCTTCTCTCCCACTATAAACAGGCTTGGGACTGTCGTGATGGAACCGCTAAGCGAACTCTCACCAAGGCGTGGTTTGCAGTCTTGCCAGTTAATAAGCATCCTGGAGCTTCAGGCAACATCTGCAATGGAGAGATCTTCCTAGAAATTTCTTCTCCGCCCTTTCTTCCCGCTGAGAAAGGTTTCCTATAGTCTGGAGGCGACTGTAGACATAGAAAAACGAAACTTAGCCGGAAGTAATGTGTCAACTGGGTTCAGGACAGGTTCTCAGGTCGATATCGAGGGTGCCTAGCGGGTAGGCTAACTGAACTTGGCCTGATATAAGCGACAATCACTCTCTCCATTGTTTTCGAAGTAATCGATGTTAAGTTTGTCGGTGGTTACCGTTTTGAATAAGTTTTGTCATTACTGCTTTCGTTAGATATAAAAACTTCCTTACTTCATGGCATTTCTGAAGCGGCGTTTAAGATGTGGTAAGAGCAAAATCTGTCTCTAACATCTTCTTACACAAATTCGAAGGGCTGGGCAGTGTTCGAAGACCACTTTATACATTCTTCCGTACATATATCCGCAAGGATGCATCCTCTTTTCCAGGCCTATCAATTTCCAATTTCTTGTCTTTTTCAGGCCAGCCAATATCATTGGCTGGTTCACCGAATTTGAGTTTTCCATTATTACACCCGATATGATGCTGCTTATTAGAAAGTGTGTCAAAGAGTTCAAGCTCCTTTTTCCGTCGAACTTTCCTTATGCAACGTTAAAGTTGTATCCACGCTTGGAAGCTTGCTTCATACGGCCCATTATGTACTTCTTTCACAAGAAGCTCAAAACTGTGACGAAAATCTCGTTTTTCGCTAGTCCTCAATTCAATCGAATTGGTACCCTTTAAGATTTGTTCAACATACCATTCTTATAACACATTTAACAATCCTTATTGGCTTCATCTAAAGCATACAGGAGCTCAAAAGTGTTTCGGGGTGTCCTCTTCACGGGAAAATGCTTAAAATTTAAACATTTCCGATATCGAATGAAGGTGAAATTCTACCTTAGTCTGTCCAGGATATTGGGCTCCAAGATGGAGGTCCATTCATTTATCATTTATATATTAATTATTGCATTCTTTTTCACAACGAAGCGCATTTATCAGCGCTAAGTTCTGAAGTGTCATGTCTGATTTCACTGTGAGTGTACAAAGTTTTCCACCTTTTTGACGCGTTACAGTGTTCCACAAGGGAAGAAGATATGTTTACAATTACTTGAAATGCTTCGAAATTTAGGAACTTAGCTGTGGGCTGTATTTGCGAACCCTCGATTATGCTGTTTGAACAATTTTGTAGTATGTCAAGCCGATGTCCCTCCAGCTGTCATTTCAGTCGCAGGAATAAAATAAAAGTCAGGTGGAGCCAAATCGGGACAGAAGACAGGGTGCGGCTATATGGAACGCTGAATCGAGCCAATAGTTACCTCAAAGAAGGCCGCATTGCGTTATGGAGCTTCCACTTGCTGGAGATGACTAGTCGGACGCGATTTATTGGATCGCGAAACCAGGCCAATCCGCACTGAGACGAAAACTCAATCTGCGTTGCCTTCATCTTTGGTTTGTTCATTGGAGCCTTCTTTAGACGTGGAGACAGGGAAGTTTACCTTTCGTGGATCGCCTTTTGGTTTCCGGGTCTTACTGGAAAACCCAAGTTTAATCGCCTGCTACCATATTGTCCAAAAAACTATCGTATCTATGCAATAAGTTCAAAACATCGTAAATAAGGCACACGCGTTTTTTTTTTGTCAGCAGTCGGAATTTCCGGCACCATCTTGGTGCGCAGCCAAATCCTCGAAAACGTTGCGTAGCAGATTTTTTTGAGCAATATTCTACTCGCCACGAATTGTTTCAATGCTTAAACGTCAGTCTTTGTTTAGCGGTTACCAGACTTTGGCCAGACTGTGATTTTTGACGAGCTCCTTCTTTTCTTTAAACAGTTTGTCCATTTAAAACAATGGAACAGTATGATTGTAACATTAAAAGCGCTAGTGAGGCTCATTGCCCAGTAATTTCTCGCTTGCTTGTCAATTTCCGAGTTTGACACAAACCTTCATCGAATATCGCTCATCGAAATCTGGTGTCATTATGTCCATCGACAATGACCAAAAAAGTTTCACAATAATCGCTGACTATA
Organism: Stratiomys singularior; assembly: GCA_954870665.1. Lineage (NCBI taxonomy): Eukaryota > Metazoa > Arthropoda > Insecta > Diptera > Stratiomyidae > Stratiomys > Stratiomys singularior. The sequence continues at coordinate 65,819,112 of OX940881.1, forward strand.
CTCAACTAACCGGTGGCTATTGTCCTACTGATTCTAAGTATCTTCTCTACCTTGCCCAAAAAACTAAATCCCGCTTCCGCTGCTCTGCTCATGCTACGAAAAAAAACATTGCTGCTACTATTGGCATAGTCCTTGTCAAACACAATTGACCAGTGAGGTCGGTTTTTTCAGGATTGTTTAGAGGTATCTGCAGGGAGGCGTGGAAGATTTTGATAAACTACGACACCCTCATTTTTCATCGAAGCTCGATTTTTATCTTTTGAATGAGTACCTTATATTCCGCTATTAGAATACCAATTCAGAACAATAAGGGAATTTATTGGTTCCAAAAAAATCATCAGTGGAGTGTTACCCGTTTTTTTCAAAATAAGACAGTAAGTGATTCTAGTCCAGTGAGCTCATTCCAGTCGTTTTTCGATTAAAACGCGGCTTATATTTTTCATTTATTGACAATATCGTCGTGAATTAAAGTTTTTGCGGACTTCAAGAGTTCCTCATACAAAGTACCACTCTTGCCCCACAAAGCAGATTCAAAGCAAGATCTTCTTACCAAAGCGATTTGACTTTGGTGTAGACGGACCGGCTTCGGCAAGTGAATGCCACGAATTTTTCTGCTTCCGGGTTTTTCAAAATAAATCTATCTTTCGTCACCCGTCACCCAGCAGCATTTCACAAGTGATTTTGCTATTTTCCATTGGACGTTCATTCAAATCGTGAGGGACCCATCTAACCGAGTTTATTGATCTTACTCTTTGCTCGCAGCCTGCTGATTTCCTGTGACAAATTTAATGCTGCTTATTGAAATTACCACTTTTGAATCGTCGAAACCATGTCCTAATTGATAGAACTTGTCCACCATATGTTTTTACCAGCAAACGATGGTTAAGGAGCCATTTCATATGCGAATTCTTTGAATGCTTTGACGAAAAAAGTATAGAAAAATAATGATGTTAAAATTGGTTTACGGAGCTTTTGCGGTTTTTTAGAGTGAAAAATGGATGTTGTGTTGAACCACTGTTAAATTATTCTCAATACAATATTCACATGATTTTCAACATGAGTTCTGCAAATTTTATCCGTCTTTCGTAGAAATTTCAATGCAATTCTCCAACAAAAATCAACTTAGACGGATTATAGTGAAATGCAGGCTCCTGCTTAAAATTCAGCGAACTGAGTGGTCTGACATCCACAAAGCACGAGCTTGAAGTATGACACAGCGTAGGTTGCTGGCTTAAACTGTACTACGCAATCTTTCCCACACGAATATTTTCTGGGGTACTTGACATTCGATCAACTTCTCAGTTCCAGGTTTCGAACAACTTGATCTATGATATGTATTCGCCTACTACTAATCGTTTCAAACTTCGGAAGTCGACTATGATGGTTAACGTTGAAATTATTGTTGGAATCGTTCTGTGTTTGAATTAAATAGCAGCAAAAATGGAGAAATTGCAAACAAACATGCGATGATCAATAGACCACGGTTGCATGGCGACTAAAATAACAACTTGTGGCATCATATATCACTTTATCCGAAAACACGATGTTCACTGTACGTTGCCTGACACTTTTTTCAAATTTTTCATATCTCCCTGTCAGACCCTGTACCTTCTACAATTTCAGAACTAAATTCGTGAGATATGCAAACAGGAAAACGAATCAATGACGAAGATGAATTCAGGAAGCAGATAAACTGAAAGTATTTTCAACTGAAGGCAAAGAATAACAGAAATCCTTATTTTAATTTTTTCTACTGGTAACCTGAATCGTTGTAGTAAGTCATTGCGTTTGTTATTAGATAACTATCAGAATTGGCACTTTTTATTGAATTGCCTTTTTCCGAATGGAACGGAGAAAAACTTTTCCGCATAGAAAGAAAATTTTTAAGCAAATTATATAAAGGAATTATATGATCAGCTCTTCGCGCCCACCATACAAAAGATACGTGCCTGTGCAATCGTTATTTAAGGGCGTTAAATCATCGTCCACGACTAAAGAGTGCAAATCCTTGCGTTTGAAACTAAGACATTGCCTTTTCCAATCATATTTCATACGAGTAGACAGTTTTATTTCTGACAAGAAATCAAAATACCGAATAAAACATTTTGAAATTCATCAACATTTTTTTCAAATCAGTCAACAATTGGGAGTTCAAAATAGATTTTCAAAATAGTAGTTAAAATTAATAGTAGACAGTAGCGAATACTTAAAAGTAGAAAACAATACAACTTATACCACAAATAAACATTACATATCAAATAAAAACGAAACATTCGGGTTTTTTGTTTTCAGGGGACTTCCCGATGAATACAGAGTTCGAGTCCGTGTAAATTCGTAAGATATGCATACTATTAAACATTAACCTACTTCCTTCATAAGCAAGACACAAGGATAAACGTCCAACTGTATATTTGATAAATATATGAATCACTTTCCTTACTCACATTGTGTACATATTCTAGCATTTCTTTTCTCATTATTTCCAAACAAAAATCATTCAACAAATTTGTTTTGTGTTCTATCTTAATTTGAGGCCTAGACCCTATACCTATCCGTAGCTAGCTCTGTCTTCTATTCTTTTCTTTTCTTTTCTTTTCTTTGGTTGCTACATATGTGCTCTGTTTGATAATTTTCCCTATGATGCACTTGTAGATACATTTAGACTGATTGCTGTAATTAAGCTGCTGCTTTGGAATGGTAATGAAGTGTGATTTTTCTTTCTGTAGGATATTTTTTGCTGAATATCAAACAATGTATTAAAAAACATAGAACATCAACATAGAACAACAGCAACATAGAACTTTAAAAAAAGAGAATTCTAAGTATTAATATTTGACGTCACAACTTTTTAGTATAAGAACGCATATGACGACCAAGGAGTAGGTTCTCCTCGCATTAAATTTTATTCTTAATTTTATGCAGGGAAAACTGGAGCAGTTTTCTGGTTAAAAGGGTCAGTGTATTATATACAAAACATTACAATTTGTAAGGTCTCACCATAGGTTTAATTGTAACGTGGACAGTCCTTAGCTGTTTCGTGCTGTTGTAGGATTGGTTCTCTGTCTACGCGCTTAAAAAATTATTGCCTTCCATAGTTTTCCTCCCTGCCTTACCCCGTCTAAAGGCTATTCCTTACGGAACAGATACTGATCAATTAAAGACAGTTCCTATAACCTCCACTAAATAACAATATGGTATCCAAACTTACAAAAGATCTAAAAATACTCTATATAAGAAATTTAACGAGAGATACTTTAAATTTTGTCATGAAACAAAAAGTTTCTCATTAGGGAATCATATGCTGAATCCATTCTATTATTCGCACTTATTCTTAGCCCCTCAAAAATCACAAATACTGATCATTTTGAGGGTTCTGTGAGCTTGAGGACCGGAATAAGGAAAATTGCCTTGCCTTCAAGCCTTGCCTTGTCTTGCCTTCAAGCGTTCGAAACCACAACCACTACGTTTAAGCCAGGACAGGCTCCTCACCGTTTGGAGGGCTGACAGTAACCGGTCATAGGCGTCCCCCAAAGCAATTCTCAGTTTTTGCTACAGACACACGAGACTAATTGCTCTTCTTCAAAACCTTGGGCATGAGGATGGCAATCCTCAACCACCGAATGACCTAAGACAGTGGATGGACTGTAGCTCAGACTTATCAGCCCCCCCCCCTCTACGTTACCCGTAGTCACAAGTCTATAGGGTCCGGGTTGACATTCATCACAACATGAACATTAACATAAAGGCACCTTTTACTAAGACATTTGCTCCACTTTTAGCAAGTGCGCTAGTCTCGCATCCACCCCATCATGAAAGTTGATGCTTCAGTGCGAGCTTTTGACTTATGAATTGCATATAACATCTCATTCAATATCACAAAACTCTCAGTCAGTTACATTTAGTAAATCAAGTTATCAGTCTGTCCTTAAACGACACACAACAGATATTGACTTTCACAAGCATCATTTTCTTCAACTTCTTATTCTTCATTACTCTCACATCAGTTCAAATCCAGTCCGTCTTTTATTTAATTCTGTGCTTACTCCTTGTCGGACCTAGTCCTCGCTCTGCATCATATATTCTTTGCTTCTTATCTTCTAAGCAACTTCTTATTGGTCCGGCTTCCTTCTACGTTCCCTCAGTACGCCCTTAGTTCTCGGTCTCTGAGAACCCTTATTGACAACTTCATAGGTACTAACGACAGTCCATCCTTCCCAACTGCCTTCACAACAACTACAATCTCCAGGCCCTCGTTACTTCATTTGCCATCATTACATCGGATCTTCAATTCAACAAGAAATCATACAACATTAAATTAGTTCTTTAGTTCGTCTGTCATCATTTCAACATGATCACTCTACAAAAGACCAAACTGCCACAAGACCGCACAACGCTTCAATTCGCATTCAAATCCATCTTTCGGCTTTATTTGGTTTCATTTCGTTGCCCTCCCTCTTCTACTTTACAAAGGTTCGGGAATGTCTAGGTGGAGTCGCAAAGCAAACTCACACCAAGGCGTGGTTTGCGCATACCTGACATTTAAAAGTGTGTCTGGAGCATCAAAAAGCGTATGCGATGGAGAGATATATATTATAATACTCTCATCGCCTCCATTCCTTCGCCCTAGAGTGTTTCCATTATCCGATGATGACTGCAGGCACAGGAACACGGAGCATATTCGGAAATCATTTGTCAAACTAGAGGTTGGCTAGGGTAGTTTCCAGTGAGTAGTCAAAACCCATTGCACGTGGGGTAATCACCTCTACCAAAAAATACGTTAAGGGTTGCAAGCTTACATTTTCTATCTGTACTCAAGCGGTCCTAATTTAATTCTTACTTACTAAATTCTTCTTACTTTGATCTAAGGGTAGCTGTAGATTTTTTTGAGTTCAAATAGGAGCCACAATGTCTATATGGCTTCAGATCATGGATGAGATTTCATTACAAGATATTCATTGCATTTTCAATATCAATGCATTGTCTAATGTGAAAAACAATTCAATCTCGAAGCATATAAATCTTTGTTTAAAGTTATATTTCTAGACTATGAACTGCCTTGATCGTTTTTTTCATGCGGCTTATGAACATTCAAAACATTCGTCAATATGACAACATTCTTCAACTTGTCAATGTTTCGTGTTAATATTGTTTTTAATAGTATGTAAAGTATTTACCACATTCACCATGCCACATCATTGAAAATATTTGATTTTTATGGCGTGTGTCAAAATTAGTTTTAAACTTTAAGCCTCTAACTCAGTATGCTAGTTCAATCTTCTAATGTTTATGAGGTTAGACTAATACAATGAAGCTATCCATTAGCGGTCAGTGAAACAAAAATGGTTTATAACGTTCTTATAATTCAGTCTCGAAATATACTAGCATTTACTTGGATTAAAAAATCATATCCTTTCCTGTAAATCTTTAGTTTACTAATTTTGATAATGGATTTTTTAGTAGTCAGCTACAGTAGTGTACCAAGTTTTCATTTGTTTTTCTTTCGAGATCTTCCGCAGTATGGGCTGAATACAGGATATTAGTAACATTTTCATATGTTATATATTCACGTTTCAAATTAGGATACAAAATTTTATACAAATGCAAAATAAATAAAGTCGGACCTGTATTTGAACCCTGCGGTACATTTACAAAAAACCTTTTCACTTGGGATTTACCTGAACAAATAACGCCTTGTAGTCGATCTATATCTGAATAGATAACTTGTTATTAGACGAATAACATACAAAAAACAAAAAAAAGAAAGCCTACTTCTATACAGGCGTGTGCCCGAAAATCGATATACTTGATAGTTAAAGTCTGTGAAAGTCATTCAAATGATTTCGACTGAAAGACTTAGAAGTATCTAGTATAAAGGTTCGATCTATATGCTAATTCGATTTATCGATTCTATCCAACGAAGGTTGGCCACTAGAATAAAGTCAACTCGAATCTCATGAAAACAGGCTGCCTTCTTCGAAGTGCTTTATTCAGTCATTTGCATAGTATAGACCTGGAAAAAGCAACTTAGAGTTTTCCCTATAATCCTGGTAACTTTGTGCTACGCCTGGTACTCAATATTCCACGTGATATTTATACCATGTTAGAATTGCATTTGCTTAGGGTCCCCAATTTAGAGACAGTGATTCCGTCAAATTCTTGTCTCTTTCCATTCCAGTGGTACATTGTAACTTCATGGATATGATATAGCTTCATTACTTCTAATTGTCGAGAAGGGTACTCTGGTAAATTCCTGGTTCTATCCTTGACATGCGTCCTAACATCTAAGGTACTTAATTGTATATTATAGACTATCTCTTCTTTCTTCACGTTTTAAGGCTTTATTTTACTGGACATAACACAGAGTTGGATCGTTTGGACTAAACGGCGGTAGGAAATTCGATGTTTTGGCCATAGTGTGTGCTGTGAGCTGGTGTGTTTATTTTTGAATGGTATTTAAGAGTAACTGCATATGCAACACTGTTTAATTTTCACGTCGGGTTCACCACTTTGGTAATCTCTCTCTGCGTTAAAAGCGCGAAGAAGGGTGTGAAGGGATAGTTACGAAATAGCTGCAGGTCCGAAATAGAATGCAGTCATTGTTAATGTACTATGCAAGTTCAATACGATATATCATTAAGCAGAAGTACAGGATATATCCCAGAGTTAAATATAAACAATTTATAGTCTTTATAGAAAGAAACTGCATGTTATATTTGCGGTAAGTGCACAAAGTACACTTTCAAATACTCTATCTTCTATACTACGATTTCCAAAATTGAGTTCGCCTTTCCCTAAGATTTTTGTTTATATTTGATATTTAATTGTGTGGTTTCATCGTTTTCACTTACATAATAATCAAGACATGCTAAGTAAAACACGTGAAATTTTGAGTATTTTTGAAAATAAGTATATATGAGTGTTTCACAGTATCAGGTAGTTTTGAAAGAATTTTGCTTCCATTGAAGCGAATCAAATTTGAAGTTGTTAAAAATTGCGTACGGTAGTAATAGATAAACGTGATATCCTTATACGTAGACCCTACTAGGTTATTTTCCTGTGATTTGGAAACAGCAATAGCATGCAAGTGTCACATGAATTTGTTATTATGTCTTAGAAGCACGTTTTGTGTGATATTGTTGTGCCTAGCGCTGGTTGAAAGACAGTTTACAAGTAAAGCAATGAAATTTTCATTGAATTTTCTCTAAATTTTAAGCAACAATTGGAAAGGATCCAATTGTAAGATACATGATTTTCTTATCGCTTAAAGCTATTTCAGCGTATTTTATTGTATAAGTTTAAAATGTAATTTTGAATTAGGTATAGCGACCAAAAAGAAACGACAGTGAGTCAGGATATAGTAAAACTTATGTGTTCGTTCCTTTTTCACGGCAACAAGCCACAGACTACTATGAAATTTATATTCAGATTCCTACGAAAGCGATTGGGTGTATGGTTTTTAGGAACATTGAACGTCATCTACTGCTCACCACCCCCATCCCAATCCTTCATTCTTCCACTCATGGATAACTTTTTTTTTTAATAGACGTTAACCTCTGTTTCCGATGTTGCCATGGAATGTCGCTTATATTGTTCCAATAAAATATTCTATATAATAAACATTACTCCATATAATAAACATATACATAACATGTCGATTGCTATAAGAAATAATAAAATAAAAACTTTTAACATATTATCTATTTTCGTCTGATTGGAGGACGTTTCCTTAAACTATAAAATTTTCTAGATTGCGCAGAGCACACGCCACCATTTTTTTCTGTAACAGTTTTTACTTCCTTGCGGAAGTTTATTTTGGTGTCTGCCCGGTTTGATTTTGCATCGCAGGGAACCCCTTTCCTTTTGAACTCTGCGTCGACGCTAATGCTCTATACAACATGTTTTCTGAAATATTGGATCTACGACTTTCACGGGCCTTTGATTACGTCCTACAGCTTCAATACCCGAGCTGTTAAGTCCTGTCTGCAACAGCTTAATCACCTTATCTTCGGTCTTTGTGCACAGACCATTACCGCAAATTAGACCTTGCGTGGTCTCTTCTTGGTTCTCTTAAGCTGCACAATCATGAGTATGAAAGCAGATTTCCAGTTCGGTACAACTGAATAAAATGCCTTGATTGCTGAGTGAACTTGACATTTAATACCAATAACTTTATTCGTGTCTTTCTTCAATTGCATGCCGGATCATAGCTTTCAGTTTTATTGTTTGATTCAAACCTTTTGTATTCTTTTGAGCTGAACTCAATTCATTGAAAATTCAGGATAATTTCCTTTGCAAACAAAAAGAACGAGACAGAATGTTGATGACATGTCCATGGACGGCTGTCACAAGACTTGCAGAGTAATATGCTCGTGTCAAGAAGTATTGGTTTAACGCAAGTCTTCTGTCACTCGTCCGATCTTATCTTGTTCGACCGACGCTCCTCTGTAAGCAGTTGATTTTGCACCCGATTGAGACTGAAGATAGGATACAAGAGAAAGATACGGAGGATTTCTCTCACAATACATTAGAAAGTTCCGGCTCGCAAATGTATTGCATTTGAACGAGGCGGAGTTTTTCGGGGAACGGAGGGTAAGAAGTGACAATCAAAATACAGAATTATTTTTTACAATATATTCACCTCCTACTTTAAAACATTTTCCAGATCCCCAATACCTTCATAAAAACATATTTTTTATTTGCCCGAAATACAAGCTGAAACTGAGTACTTCACTTCTACTTTACTTGAAAATTTCTTTCTAATAACAGATAATCACTGAAAGCCGAACCAAGAAAGAAAGGTGCGTGATGCAAAGTATGGAAGTCCAGCTTTTGCAGGGCAGCCAACGTAACTTGTCACTTGTGAACAAGCGCGGTGTCTGGTAGAAATAGGACACCTTTGATAAATTTTCGCCTTCATACCTATTTGATACATTCTTTCAACCTCTCTGCGATTGGAACATAGTATTTTCCAGGTATGGAGAGGCTTAACTTTGCAATCTATCAACATGACTCCTTCTGAGTAAGATTGTAGTCTCGAATGTTGTATTGCCCGATTTGTGCCACTGCATAGAGCGCTGCTTGGATTTAGCTTAATACTGATGAACCCAAGATTCGCCCCCGGTAAAAATTCGATACTTCATCTTTGTCTTCACTACAGAGGTCAAAAAACACGCGGGAACACTGTCCCCGGAAACGCTGTCCCTGTTATGAATTTGTGCAAAATTGTTGTAGTCAATATTTTTGCAAGCTGTTTTTTTTAGTCAAGCATCTTCCCATATTAATTTTTCAACTGTTTGAATCATTTCCGGGGTAGTCACTTCGAACGGCCATCCAGGCCGTGGGTTGCCGCAGAGGAGTCCCTGCCTTGTTTATAGAGAGTAAGCCTCTTGAAAACAATAGTTTCATTCTGTCAAGAGTCCTTTTAAACGGAAACGATCTCTTCCAGTATGCTTTCAACTGATTTTTCTTGCTTAGGAAGGACCTAAATGACGATCTGGTACCCGATTTTTGATATAATTCACACTTACTTCCAGATTGAGATGTTTGATCGACAAAAGTTCAAGGACTGATAGTTATACTGATAATGAGTTACTAAACACGTTATCACAGTCTTAATTACATTTAGTAATGACTTACCACTCCAATCCGCAAACTTGAAAATCCACCCTCGTGAAAATAGCGTATTCTCAACTTGTCTATGTCATCCAGTTGTCACTCAATTTGATTGGTATTGTCGTAGGACAGCTAAGCGTCAGCAAGCGTTTGATGAACAACCGTGGTTAACTTGCATTATATATGTATATTGACATATAGATAGTTAAATATTAACTTCTTTAGCAGTTGGTCAATTGCTCACAAAACAAGTTGTTAGTAAGTTGCTCCCGTCACCAGTTTCGATTCTTTTCTAAATAAAGAGGAGTTTCTCTGGGTTGAAATTTTTCAAATTTCATCCTTAATATCTACTCTGTCGTACCAACCTGCTGTTCTTATTTTTATTATTAATTGGTTTGTTGACTTACCTTTATTTTATGATTTGAATTAGTTTTATTTTAGGTTTAGTTTTTCTTTTCATGTTTCTATTAGCATAATTATTTTAGAATATTTCAACTATATTATTCATTTAATTATATCATTTCTTGGAATTTAGAGTATTCATTTCCCAAGTCTTCGTTAAGCCTCATTTCTTTTTGTTGTCTTATCATCCAGAATATTTCCAATGTGTTTAACTCCTTTATGTTATTTGACTTCTGTCCATTTTCTTTCGCGTCCTTCACATTGACCTCATTCTCTTGATACCAGTCTTTTCTTCCTTTTTCTTTTTGACTGTTGTATTGTCTGGTATTATTTCGAGCTGGAAGACTAGTTATTTTCTTCTTGCAATATTTGGTTTGTTCGCACTATATTGGTGCGATTGTTTGTGTTATGATCCCTGTTTTTTCCCAACTTTCTTGTGGATTTTCGGTTGACATTTGATCCTAGGTAGCGTCAGATTTCTAATGCAGAATTTATTCTTTTCTCCTACCATAGATTTGCATTCGTTCAGCACTTTTTTCGTCTATTCGCATTAAATGGGGCAATTGGTCTTTTTTGAGTTCGGGATACACTCCGTTGCTTAATTTTCATAGACCAATTTGTTATCTTTGTATAATAATGATGACTTTATTTTAATATTGATTTTTAGGGTACAATTAAGGTTTCTTGCTAATTTGTTTCAGTTTTGTCCTTTATCTTTTATAATTTCCTTTTAACCGATCCTGTTAAAAGTTTTGCAGTTTATTCACTTAAAATTGCTTTTATTTTTCTCATGGCAAAAATTAAATCGCTGCTTCAATGTCTGCTACTATATCTTCTTTCTGGTTTCCTATAATTTGTATTGCGAATCTATGTAAATCTTATATAGTTTTTCGTAAGACGTAAAAAAAGGAAAATCCTTCCGGTGTTTTTGCCCTTAATGGATAAGCAAATTACGCTTTCGGACTACCCATGTGACATCTCTTGTTTATTTTTCGCTATGTTTAACTAGCTCCGAAGCTCTGCTGGCATCCTTGTTTTACAAATTCTGGTGAGTTGTAATCAATTCCCGTTGGCGTTCAGTTTTCTTAATGGTGGAAACATTTAAACATCACGCACGATTAACGAAACAAGCCACTAGCCCCTTGGTAAAACTCTTAGCGCTATTGTTCTTCTCCATCTGCTATAATTTTCCGATTTTGTTTTCGCATAGAGTTGAACTCTAATGATTGATATACTTAATCGTATATCAATCATGCGTTTTGGGAGATACTTTTTCATTTCAAAGTTTGTCACAAACCTTCTTCGGCTCTAATATAACCGGACATTCAGTGGCTTTATTTGGCACTAATGTGGTCATTTTCGCCAAGGTTCTGCAAGCAACTATAGACTCAGTCTTCAGGATGACTCACCATAACTTATTCGCGTTCTTTGATTGTGTCCCTAAATTTTGAGAACACGTGTAGCTGTACCAATTCTTCATCGAATAAATTGACTCTGCGTTTCCCAGGGTTTTGGACAAGCTTCCCTCTAACGGACCTTTCCTCGAATACCATTGTTTCTGTGCCTTCTAGGAAAATACTAATACTATTAAATAAATAACTAATACTATTTTTTATATAATTACACGGACTTTTTAACATGCATAGGCCAAATATGGAGCCTTGATAACTGCCTGATATGATGTCTAATCTTCGACAACATTTCTAATTATTGTAAAGCCTGTTTGAATCACTTGTACAGTTCCTCGAAACCCGTATTTGATAATCTGAATTTTGGAAATCATTCTGACACAGTTTCTTGTCCAACTTTTCTACTTTATGTAAGCACGAGTTCTTTTGGAGAGCGGAGGTTTCGTTCTACCAACTTATATCACAGGCCCAAGATCACCTGATGACGATATTAAGGAATTCTTACCAGATGTAGTTTTTAAATTTGCAAAAGCTGGCTCTTGTGGACCGTCATGGTGCTTCATCATACCGATCCCGTAACTTGAGCTTTTTAATAAGGGTTGTAACGGTTCGTTCGCTTATTAAGAGTTTTTTAAACATTCCAGCGCACAGGTTTGCGAGGAATTAGAGTCATTGTTTAGGCCCTAATCCAAACACCAGCGTGTTACACCCCGGTCCTTTAAATTCCCTTATCAGTGGTAACTGGTCCACCAAAAACATCTCATAGCATATTTTCCCCTTATAATTAATTTTAATTAAAACATTTGAGCATGTGAATCTCAGCTAGCCCCACCAACGATTCCACATGAAATAGACTCGTTATTTGCCAATTTGAAAATTGCTTCACACAAGCTTTATTGTTTCACAAATCCTGCTCTGAATGATATACCTAAGACTCGCATTCTGGATGCGTGTGTTGCAAATCCAATTGTATGGTTTTACCATTGGAAATTCTTCTCAAAAATATCTGACCTACTGTGTTCAATTCAACGTACTCAAGTATAATAAGCTTGGCTATTCCGGTGCTAAGAATTTCAGTGTACACCTAATTTTGATTGCTAGATGCACACTAAAAAATGTTTTCCCGAAACACTGAAGCCAGAAAATTATTCCTTCCATACTAATATCCAATAATACAGTCCGAACTGGCTACTGTTCGAGGCTGTGATATTACCAGCTTCGCAAGGATACAATGCTGATGAACGCTTGTAACTTTAAATGTTATTCACTACACGAACTGATCAAACAGAGTTTCGATACGAACAATACTGTCAGTTTAAATGCATGCTTCGAAATGGACCCCGACACTCATTACATGAGCTGAAAAGCCGTGTTTCGCTGAAACGTTTTCACTGCATCATTGCAGAGGTTGGGATATGCTTCCTCCGTTGTTTTTTCCTTTGTTTAACGTTTTAACACATTCTCCCATCTGGGCCATTGCAACGATGTCAGATACAAATTGGTCAAATAAATTTTAACAGCAGAGATGTGAAGTTTTACATCACATACAGATCAACCAACCCACAAAAAAATTTTGTGGACCTGGCCTTAATCAATGAGCTCCATATAAGAAATCTTATGTCCTCAATTGTTTTTTTTTTGTCTGCCTCTCTTTTTTCGCATGTCGCATGACTCCTACTTCCAAAGTTTCAAGTACAATTACCGTTATCTTTTTGCTGGATAGTTTTTTGAACCTATCATGAAATAATTCGATGTGTGTGGCCGATGTCTCTAATACGAGCTCAAGGCGGTTAAACGAGATTACTACTAGATGATTTATTACCGTTATAATGTCAAAGTAAATGTTTTACGGCTTGAGAGCTCCTCCTTTTACTTGCCGCATTCCTCTATACCATCTGTCATATGTTGTTGTCACTAGTAGATCATACCCTAGAAGTCAACGGAAAGGCCACATTTTTTGTACTTTATCTTTCATCGGACATTGCTTTCGTTTTATACACTTCTGAAAGCATATTTTTTTGACGTAATGAGACCCAGAGTCGTTCGGACGGACGCATTTTTGACAAGCTTAGTCATGTCCGTTGCAAGCTGTTCCTGTGAGTTTGCTTCATTCTCCGTTCTTCTCCCTTAGTTTCCATCGGATGGACAACAAACAACTTTTTCTTTGGGATTCTGCGTTGTCGCTTTCACTTCACCAGTAGCCTAATCTCGTCAGCATGGTCATTTCTACTGGTCTTTTAACATTTTCTGGCCTTTACTTCCTTTTCTTTAAAACCGTTCGTTCAAGACATTTTTTTCTGAAATTTTTGTTTTCGATATATATCTAGATGCTAATTACTCGCAGATATTGTTAATTTTTTTCCATCTTACTAGCAGGAAAAAAAGCAAAAAAATAACAAAACTTTATTATCGTTCGTCGTCTTATAAAATTCACAATGTCCTTTCGATATTCGGCAACAGATGGATCGTCCTCAAAAATGATTCCTACAAAGGACGCAGCACAGCACGGGCACAGTTGGTGCGGTCGCAGGCAGCTTTCTCCTTTTTGATATGCCTGAAACAATGTCGATTCACTCAATGTCACTCAATAAGTCTTTGGTCCAGAAAAGGAAATCCTAACCTAAATCATCAGCATGATCATCCATTCTAACGCCTCTTTGGGGTTTCAATTTAACTTTCTGATTTATCTTCACTTTCCACACAGGGGTCAGTATATTGTCAATGACTTCTTAACTCATGCCGAACCTTTTCACTGGAACTTGCCTATTACAATTGCAGACAAAGAATCATCGACTTTGGGGACCAGTTGTGAAAATTATGATAGTCGATGAAATAATTCAAATTACATTCAAATTTCTACGGAATATAAACCTTTTTTAACAAACGATTTAATGGAGTTGTAACTTAGTGCATTGCCTTGGAGAAACATTACATTTCTTTTGTATGCAACCCCGGACTTTATGTTGTTCATTATAGGGATACTATATTCCTAACCAGTATCATATAACGTGAAAAAACTCCTTAACTACACAACGTGGGGTTAGATTTGCCCCATTAAAATATGATTTCTGCTCTGTGCATGTATTGAATAGATTTCTGTGCGTGTGTTGAACATGCCCAGAACTTCCAGTTAATGAAAAATTCACTACATTTGGTTGTGTTTTACATTAAATTTGACGCATTTTAAAAGTCCTGGGGTTAAAATAACCTCATATTGTATGCCGAAGGTCAATGGATAATTTTACTTTTCACTAGATGGTGCATTAAAACGATACCATATTCGTCACAAAATAAGGATGTTCTTATCGTGCCGACGAGCCTATACGTTTTAATCATTTTAGAAGGTTTTCACTAATTTTAAAAATTTTAAAACGGTTATAACCACTTTTGAATTCTTACAGCCTTATTTTTCGTCGGAAAACTATCTTTGACCAAAGCACGTTGTCTTTCTGTTCAATGTTTTCAATACGAATTAAAAAAATTTTGCTTGACTAAAACCATTGTAGCTTATATAATCCTAGTCAAAATGTCATCTTATTTGACAAGTATCGTTGGTTTCTAGTAAATGCTATCCGAACTGCAGTGCTATCTACTTATCAGGCTGGAAGATAAATGATTGGCAATGCTATTCACTCCACTATCACTCAACCAATCATCGTTACGTATTTTGTAAAAGGTGTCAGCGATTTCCAAGACAGTCTTTTATACAAGACGCTTAATTTATCTTGGTTTTTTTTCCTATTTTTGGAAACTGAAGGAGAATTCATTTGGGCATCAAAAATTTACTGTCAGTACTTGAGCAAATTTGCCTTGAAAGATCTTCAAATCAAAACTGGTTCCTTTCCGGGTTCAAATTTAATAAATATCGGCGTTAAATGGCCTTTCCGATAGAAGCAAAATTCTAACAGCTCTTTGGGAGCTATCAATCAATTTTTAAAACTACGAGGATAATTTCGATGGTTTTCAAAAAACTCAAATATTCATGATTGACATATAAGTCAGTTTTTTTTTCTTTCCACTCAACTAGTTTTTCAAGCAGAGATAACATTTATTACTATAAGAATGCCGATCTAATACCAGCAGCTGAAAATCTCGTCAAAGGACGAACAAAGAAAGAACATCCGGTTTAGTTAGAAAGTTAGTAGGGAAATCAGGATTGTCTTAAACAGCAGATTCGTTTTACAAAACAAACATACGTCAACTGATAACTATTTCAACCTTAAATACAGTTAACTAATATTTAAGTTTATTTATTAAATAATATGCTCTTAGCAGTATGCGTCGCAACAATAAATATTGCGAAAACAATAGAAGCCAGTTTACAAATATTTTTTAATTATAACCTGTATGCCAAGTGACACCTGTACGTACGTAAACAATAATCAGTGTCAAAAGCCAGCGGCATTTCCTCTAGTTAATGTTATGTGTGTGCCTGAATACGATCGTATCAACTTTAGTCATATGGATACTAATAAAATCAATAAAAACATTTCAGCATATCCTTTTACTATGAATATTCAAAGGAGCAGGATTACATATGTTCAAAGCCTGATGATTCAGGAATGCATCTTTGTTCGAATTTGCCACCTTACCGTATCGGACCATTACTTTGTACTGGTAAGTCCTTGAAATTCAATTGAATTTATGAAAATTATACGTAAGGAGATTAAATTAAATTTGAAAATTTTTAACATTTGTTAGGTAAAAAAACTACATTAGATAACATATGATAAATATATCAAAAATAGATTGCTGAACAATCAAGTCTATTTAAGAAATTCATAAAAAATTAGTAATAAAAATTAAATTTTTAACAATTTAGAATTAAACAAAAAAAATTAGGTCAAATCCAAGTGTTAAACAGAGCATTCGATAAAGAAATTCTGGCCGAAAACTCTAGACAGAATATATACAACTGGTAATCCGCACTTCCTTTCCCGTGGAGCACATTCAGCTCATGGAACTGTCGTGGAAACAACCCTCATCAACGCTAACACCCCCCCCCCCCTCCCCTCCTTCGCATAAATTTCTTCGACTCAATTAAAGTGTTCAATTAAATTTCACAAGCATTGCGAACTGATCTTTCATTTCTGTAAAGAAAAGGATGAACTAAAAATACAAAACAATCACGAAAAATATCTAGAATGGAAAGTTTAGAGCTTGCAATGGTGCTAGAGGAATAGAAGAATTCTCTGCATGAATCCTTTGTAAGTCTAGCATCCTACTAAAAATTAAAAATTCCTCCGAGAAGAAATCAATGGTTCTATACAAATAAGAAGTTGGACAAATGACTTTTTGCAATGGAAATGAGAGAAACATGGTGCAACTATGTATTTCGAAGGAAAAAATTACGAAATGTTTTTTGATCAAACCATTTTAACGAAAATCTTGCACACTTTCATTGCAATTAAAAATCAGAAAAGGGAAACTTTATGTGAATTCCATGTCCAAATACAACTTTAATCGTTGGCACCAGTCTGTTCCTTAAAGGAGCAAAAGGGAACATCCCCAATTTTATTTAGTTGACAGCCGAACTTTTTTCACATGGATGGACTTGTGATTTTTTCAAACTTGTTTTGAACAAATCGATTAATACTAGACCGATTGTTATTGTATTGAAATCAATAAACTTCTTAAAAACCTCTTAAGAAAACTTATTTTAAACTTTAAACTACTTGGAGAATTTTATAAAAGTCATGACATTTAATATTAAATGTTTTAAACCATCATAATCATTGGAAAATTTGCAAAGAAGAGAAGCGTTTCCAAAGTCAGATAAGCGATGGAGTGTGTAACCTAAAATCCGAAATCAAGTGCACATGCCAAAAAGATTCCTCACGTGCCTGCCGTGCAGCTCCTTGCTGAGGAAGTTAATCTATATTTCTAACCCGGTGAGACCTGAAAATTGCAGGACTTTCATCGTAGGTTGTCGTTATGAACAGGTCGGTTCCTATTTAATGGTGATCAAGCAAATGCGTGCTGTCACATCCAATCGTGTAATATCAGCAGTTATCCTCAATCGATCGGAAGAACTTATCCTTAAGCCTTTCAACAGACATTTGACTGTGAGTTTCTATTCACTAGTGTTTTCAGAATACTGGTTGTACTATGAAACCAAGATCTTGCGCTGATTATTCCATTCTTTGTCAGGATAACGACTTCCACTCGTTCCAATGCCAAGATAAATCCAAAATGTCATATGTAATAAAATGTAATATACATAAATGGAATTTCATCGGATCAATTGAGCGTTCAATGCTTAGTTTCAGCCACAAGGTTATCCGGGTAGCTGATCCAGCCTGACTCTTCAAGCAGCTTGAGACTCAGTAGTCCATTACACTAGATGCGCCACATCTGATTTCATTGCCATCGTTCAGCTTCCTTTCCTCTTGCGGTAGAAGTGGCTTCAATCCTTCAGATAATCGCTCAGATGTCTGATATTCCCAAATGCTTCCCTTAGTATTATATTTATAAAAAGTAGATATTCTACTAGTTTTTCACAACCTCAACAAAAAAAGGGAAAAGAACTCACTCAATCATGTCTTTGTCGCCTTTGGGCGTCAAGCTTTCTGATGACTGGATTGCAGCTCCGTCCCTACAAATCCCTGTTGACGTACACCATATTTTATAAGTTAATTTATAAGTTGCTAATCTGGTACATTCCGTTTCGTTTGTCCTTTGTCCTGGGAGCTGGGGGCTTTTTGTGCTGCGGTTTTCGAAGGGGCTTGGAAGATTTCACTATAAATTTACCTACAAGTCCTCCACTACCAGACATAATCTTATATCACCGGCAAAGGTACCGTTAAATCTTTTACTAAACTCGAAACATCCACTCTTTTTCATCAAGCCTGCTCTATCGGCTGAAATCCATAACTCTGTTTGCAAGAACATCTTCGATAAGAGTTTATCTTGTCGACAAGTATATGGTCGTCTTACAGACCATTTGGAATAATGCTGAATACTGATCTGAATCCTTTTGGGTTTCTTTGACGAGATCTGCAATGCAAGACGGTCAATCAACAATATGTTGATTCGTTCAACGACTTTCTTGGATTAAGGATGACGTGATATTGTCCTGATAATAATGATTTTAAGCCAACCTCAGAAATCACTAAATATCTGCGGCTCAAAGTAGTTTACTCCCACAGAATGCCTCGCAAAAGATATTCCCTATCAACTAACTCCGTTCAAGACAACCTGCTCAACAATTATTGATCCTTCCTGATTTGGAATCGGTCACTCAAATCTGGTACTCGACTCGGGTATCCACTTTTTATTCCAGAGAACGATTATTCGCATTGGGATTGAATTTGGATAACTATTAAATGATCGGTTGTTATGAAGTTACTTGTTGAATTAGCCAGCCACAACCAATCATTTAATAGTTATTCAAATATTCCGATACGAATGACCATTCTCTCGAAAAGAATTCACACAGTATATCCTGATTTCTACATGTGTTCTTTTTGTGTGCATCTAAAGCCGTTTATAAATATAATTTTTGATTGCCCACGCGTGTATGCCATAAAATTGCTTGCGAGTTTTATTCAGGATTTATTTAGTATCCAAGTGACCTTTCAATTTTCATCATACATTTCCTGCCTAACTTTGCGAGTTAGAATACGATAATTATGGGCTAACCAAGATCCGTTGCTGCTAACGTCTGATTGCTGCATGCTTCAAAGAGGCTGCATTGAGCATATGGTTCTCTGTGCTCCAAACAGTTCCTTTAAAGTACTTTAAAATGGCTGCACAGAAAGCAGTGATTCATTTTGAAGTTAGGTATGCAATAAAACGAGTACTCTCCGAACACCAAATTCAAACAGAAACAATTCCTTGCGTCTGGTCGGGCACTTGGAAGTGAGCTCTGTTCTGAACCCAGATAATGGATCTTAACTCATTAAAAATAACATATTGGGTGCGAAGTGTTCTGCCCTCATGCTATGAATCTTCTTCCCTTTACCTGAGTTGTGTTTCAAATGGTAGCAAAAATCGCAGTGTAACAAGTTTTCTTCGCTGCTTCATTTTTTGCTATGGAATACATCTCTTCGGCATCTCCCATAAATAATCCACACTATTTTGATTTATTCATTATTATCTGTTCAGCTCCCCTGTCTATGAGTTTAACTATACATTTTGAGGCATATCTGTCTTCGTCTTCAATTTCGAGCATGACCACAGGGTAAAGTTAGGCTTAGCTTGCCTTTTCTCCAAATGCTTCTCTGACCCTGTCACAGATTACATATGTGCTTGTTCCCTATAGTCCGAACCCCGCCAGTAAATTGTCTGACTGAGTTGCCCGCTTAGTCTGGATGCGTACGGATTTTACGGATTTTATTCATTTCTCATAAGGGACCCGTATTGGATCAACCATTAGTTGGTTTGCTCAGCAGTATCTTGCTTTAAAGTTTGCAACGTTTCACATTTTTTATTTCTTGAGTTGCATGTGATGCTAAATTTTTTTGAAGGTTTATAGGTTTTCAACTTTGAGCCCGTATCTTCAGCTGTTTCCTTTGCTGCTCTGGCGATTCCGTCCAAAACCAAAACCAGCGGAATTGACCCTTCGTGGTTTCGTCTTCATACTTCTGTTTGTCCCGATCAACTTTCATGCGGTTGCAGCCCAACCATTTACTGCTACCTCACTAGCAAATGGATTAGTCTTTTGTTTCTTTTCTACATTAGACTATCAGTCTGGAGGTCAATCAGGAGGTCTTTCAACTTCAGGACTCCGTTCTTAATCGATCTGCTTAGATTTATTTTTATATTTCAGCTGAACATGATTCGTTTAAATCCTGTTTTTCGTTGACAAATTCAGCGTTGTAGTCAATCAATATTCTGCTGAATCATTCAACGACTTCCTTCCAACTTACCATTGAGTCGGTCTTCATCTGAACGACAAAGGATAAACAAATAAATCAATGTGGTTAATACAGGGAGTATTACTTAGTTTTTTCGAAATGCTGTTACTTTGGTTATGATGACTGTATTTACTAGTTTCTTAGTCTTTTTGCTTTTCTTTGCCATGCATTGGTTGCACTGTGTGGCTGTCACGGATTATTTGACTCTCAGAGTTTGCCACCGATAGCAGGGCTCTCTGTTCTGGTCGCTAATGCGTATGTATATCTAACTGCGTCCGAACGCGGAAAGAATCTTTGGTTTCACCCAATTTCTGGTTTTATCCGTTTTGGATTTTAAACTCCAAATCTACTAGATGCTACTTATCGCCTGTCATTATTTATATATTCAGGGACCTCTACTCAGTTTTGTGTTTCAAAAAATAAAATAAAAATGTTGTGTTTTTGTGCAAATTTTGAATTGTGTTTCAAAAAAATTATTTTATTGCAGAATATCCTCATCCTTTTTCTATGAACTATCCAACAAATACGTCGTGTGTCAACTGGAACCAATTTTACACAAACTGCACGCAACTTGGAAGCAATCCTTTTCAGGGGACAATATCATTTGACAATATTGGATTGGCATGGGTGGCGATATTTTTGGTGAGTACATCCTTAATCACTTCGATCAAAGAAGAGAATCCTGAATTTTAATTAATTCATCTTGTCAAACAAAGGTGATCTCATTGGAAGGATGGACAGATATAATGTACTATGTCCAAGATGCTCACAGTTTCTGGGATTGGATTTACTTCGTACTTCTCATTGTGGTATGTTAAAAAATCGTTGACTCTATTGTAAAACTTTCCTTCTGTCTTACAATTGCAATATATAAAAAATTTTCCTTGCAGATTGGATCATTTTTTATGATTAACTTGTGCCTGGTTGTGATTGCAACACAATTTTCTGAAACCAAAAAACGAGAAATGGAGAGGATGCGCCAGGAACGAGCACGATATACTTCAACCTCTACGCTAGCCTCTAGCACAAATAATTCCGAACCTACCACATGCTATGCAGAAATAGTCAAATACATCGCACACCTGTGGAGACGCTCCAAACGACGACTGCTAAAGAAGTACAGATTATATAAGTATGAAATGTTTCGATTATTTTTTAGTTCAAAAATTATCTAGAGACGCTACGATCGCCACTATTTTATCCTAAGTTAATATCTAAGTTCTTTTGTGTATCTTTTTTCGTTGCGTTCAATATTTGCACAAAAGCGATCGACAGCGGAATGCAGGGATGTTCTCAGAATTCTGCTTAATCTCTTTTTTGGCCTGGACAGATCTATGATTACAATTTATACTAACAGAACATAAACTAATGCATTTAATAATTATCTTTTGAAATCAAGGTGCCAACGGCAGCAACGAAAAGAAGGTTTGCTTCCCAATGCAGAGAACTTGACTTTCTCGCCCAGTAGGATCAAGGCTCATCATCCGAAATGTTCAAAATTCGGCAGAAAGCCTTCTAGCATACAAGAACAAATGATCACAGTAATGGTTCCATTGAATTCAAGCAATAATCTTAACCTGCAAAATACGGCTCAAAATATCCATTTAAATGCGTCCAACAATAACAATAACAACAGCCACAATAACCACGAGTACAATTCCTCGCCGGAAAACTCCGAACATTCGGTCGAAACTTCACGAAGTTCAAACCTGAAAAAAGTTAACAAGGACGATAGTAGTCAAAAGACAATTTTATTAAAAATACCAACTGGTAGTGAATCGGAACAGTTGATTGTATGTCGACATCCATGATTGCAAACGGGATTGTATTAATGAATCTCTTTTCAGAACCCTTGCAACTCTGGATTCCTAAGCCCACCTACGTCAGCTAGAAGACGCTCTTCAGTGATGTTCAATGATTATGTTATTCTTCACACGCCACCGGTTCTATCCGAGCCGTCAAGTGAGAAAAATGTTTGTTCTTCCGAAAAGATGACCCAAGCGGGTGACGGCAGTATCTGGCAGGTAAGGACTTTTATTTTGAATGGAATTTTAAGATTACTTCAAAATAGCCATCCCGAATTAGACGGGAGTGTTAGTTCTAAACTTGTGGCAGGAATATTTTCAAAACATTTCAGACAACTTCCATGAACACAAAATTTCAAAAAAGATACGTTCATGTGGATAGCCTTTTTAGCTTTTTCTTAGTAAATCCCAATTTAAGTCAGTGTCAAAACCGAATTTGGTCACGTATCTCAGGATAAAATGGTTTTGAAAATTAGTGTTACTATGTCTCTACCACTGACTGATTTTCTGTAGCTCGAGCAGAGCTGTGAAGGGGACATTGTCATTGTCTCATTGTTCGACGAGACACTTGACAACAAAAATAAACCAGCCAATGTCGACTACGGACTTTGGTTGAGTATGCACATCGATTATTGAGTAGCTTTTCTTTGTCGTTCCCGATGCATAAAATACATCAATATCTTGAGCTGTTATAATTTGATAAAGTTTTGAGTCAAACTCGGGAAATCGGCAAGCGAGATCCTTATGAATAAGCTAGCTCACCGGGATAAGCTGGTCTAATGTTTCTGAATGGCATAAGCTGCTTAAGGAAGCTCGTTGAAAACGACCATTGTACCGGACGGCCATTATCAGGAAGAACTGACGACAATGCGAAAGAACTGAACAATGATTCGAGGCTTAAGTATTGAAGCTATTATTGACAAGTTGAAAATTTTCCATACAGACGAAAATTTTTTGGACAATTTGCAACAGGCGATGAAACTTGCGTTTTCCATTATATACCTGGAAACCAAAATATAACCTACGCAATGGTACACCAGCGTTAGAAGGCTCGCATGAGTAAATCAAAGATCAAGACAATGTTGATCGTATTTTTGACTAACATGTGGTGGTTCGTTTGTCCTGGGGAAACTGTCAATTCGAAATTTGACGTGAAAGTCGGTCGAGTGAATCGCGTCCGATCAACCGTTTCCGACAACAGCAAGTTACATTCCGTTTCGGTGCTGTGCCCCATTTCTCCTGTTTTTAGCAAGGATCCTGTACTATATAGCACTATATGGAAAAATGCGAACCAATACATTCAAACGAAAAACAATTGAAAATTTTGCTACAACCATATCTTGGAACATACTGCATGGGCTGACGAGAATAATATTATGATTATAAATAATAAAATAAAATATTTATAATATTTCAACCATTAAATATTGATTTGCTGAATTTTGTCGTGGCCATACTAGCACCAGTGATACGTCGTAATCTGGAAGACACAATGAGACAGTAACCCCGGAAAACATAAAACAAGAACAAACCACGAACCTTGTTTTAAACGATCGCAAAATTAAATTGAGTGGAAGCGTTAGAACGACGGAACGCGTTCAACACATATTAACTAATAACACTTGCGAATGTTGTACGCGCGATCGGTGCCGCGTTTCCCAAACATTGACCAAAACCAGGCGCAGGACAATCTCATTGATTGGATCGGCACGAAGAAGAGCGTTTCATGCGTAAGGCAGGAAACATAGCTAATTAGATCAAAGCTTCCTGCAATACCCAGAAAAACATGAGCAAGGACATTACGGACGGTATTTTAAAGCTTGAAGAGCTCTTAGACCGTATCGGGCACTACAGACGCAAATGGCTTGAAGCAGAGGAAGAGCAAAAGACCAGTACTTCGGTCGAAACGCAAGTTATTCCCGCGCATAGCGCTACCAAAAGAGTTGCCAGTAGCCCAATCCAAGGGGACCGAGACAAAAGGAGGAAGGACGAAGCAGCGAACAGACAGATTACGTCGAATGATGGATTCCAGGTGGTGTCAACAAGGCCACCAAAAAAGCGTCCAGGAGGCTCATCCTTGAAAAAGTCACCAATGATAAGCTCCTTCCTGGAGACAAAGGAAAAGATACCCCAAACAAGGAACAAGAACCACGAAGCAAGCCACGCCGCAAAACCCTAAGGCATGCACTGCTGGTCAAACCGACGGATGGAAGAACTTACGCAGACGTTTTGCGGGAAATCAAGGGAGCTGTAAGACCCGATGATACTCAAACTGCCATCAGAACCGTCCGACTAACCAAATCTGGTGGCCTCCTTGTAGAATTTGGACCCGAGACAACAAATAAGGACTCATTCCGGGACGCAGTCAAAAAGGCTCTAGGGGAAAAGGCAACAGTAGCTTCACTTGAACCAATGGCCACCCTCGAAATCAGGGACATTGACTGCGTTACGGACAAGACGGAGGTGGAAGAGTGCCTCAAAAGGGTTTCACTCGAATTAACTGGGATCAAATTACGACTAACCCCTGAAAATAATAGAGGGCAGCGCATGGCCATAGTCGACTTAACCGAGAAACATGCCGAAAAACTCCTCTGCATGGGCAAAATAAAAATATGTTGGGTGGTCTGCAGAATACGGCGAAGAGCAGTTCCTCTCCGCTGTTTCAAATGCCTAAGCTACGGTCATACAGCACAAGCCTGATAGGAGCTCCTTGTGCTATAAATGCGGCAACGCAGGACATAAAAGAACAGAATGCACGGGGGAGGCGCACTGTATCCTCTGCGAGAACACTGATCCCAGACCTGATGACCTGAGACATATTCCAGGGACAGGGAAGTGCCGGGTATTCAAAGAAGCCCTAACCAAAGCCAAAGCAGCTTTGCAATGACCCGTGTCCTACAGATAAACTTACATGGGAGCTCAAACGCCCAAGACCTGCTTGACCACTTCGAGAGGGATATGAAAGCCGATCTATTGCTGCTTAGCGAACAACACCGAGATAAAAATTCATACGCATGGTACCCTGATGAATCTGGTACGTGTGCCATATGGGTTCGAAACAGCACACAACTGAGAGTTCGGGACCATGGGCGAAAAGATGGTTTCGTGTGGGTCCGTTGCCCAGGAATAACATTCTTTAGTGTGTACTTGACACCGAACGAACCAATCACATCTTTCCAAGCGAAGCTCAACACTTTGGAGGACACCGTCTTGAGCACAGAAGGGCATGTTCTTATCGGGGGAGACTTTAACGCCAAGGCCGTTGAATGGGGCATGCCTAAGTCAGATCCCAGGGGGAATCGAATCCTGGAGATGGCAGCCAGAGTAGGGCTAGCCGTGGTGAACATTGGTAACACTCCCACTTTCCGCCACTTGGGCTGCGTGGGCACCATCCCGGACGTGACATTCGCCTCGGAGTCCCTCTCCCATATTCTAGAGGACTATTCGGCCAGCGATCATCAGTACATAGCATCCGAGATCCGCGACAACGTTCCTAAACTGCCAGACACTCAGCGCTCCGCCTTCGTGTGGAATACTGAGAGGATGGACGTGGAGAAGTTTGTCGACACGCTCATAACATGCTTACCACCGCTTGGCTCATCGCCAGGGAGCAGAGAACTGACTGCTGAAGACATGGTGAACTCCACAATGAGTACCATCATCTCTGTTTGTAAGTCATCTATGCCCCGCCGGAGACCTAGACACGGAAAGCCTCCAGTGTACTAGTGGTCCACTGAAATAGCTGAGCAACGAAGGGAGTGTCACAAACTCCGGCGAGAAGCTCAACGAGCGCGAAGCCAGGACGAGGCAAGCATCAGAATGGCAGTATATCGGTCGGCCAGAAAATGCCTTCGCAAACTGATTAACAGGAGTAAGGCCCGTTGATGGCAGAACCTCGTCGAAGACGTGAACAGGTACCCGTGGGGCTTGGGCTATAAACTAGTTATGCGGAAGCTCGGCGCTCTACGGGCCCCCTGCGTACTTGAAGCGGACACGATGAACGAGATAGTACGGACACCTTTTCCCCAACATCCCGTTGGGGATATTGGGGTATCCCAACATTGGGATACACATCAGACTATCCACTCTTCACGAGAAACGAACTGGAACTAGCAGTTCTCTCCATGAAGGCGAAGAAGGCTCCGGGCCCAGACGGTATTCCAGCCGAGGTACTGCAACTGGTCTATCACTCTTGTCCTGACTTGCTGTCAGGTCGTTTAATGCCTGCTTGCGGGAAGGCGTTTTCCCTGAGCGTTGGAAGACGGCAAGGCTCGTGCTGATCAGCAAGGCTCGTGCTGATCAGCAAGGGGAAGGGAAATCCCGAGTCGCCGTCAGCATACCGACCGTTATGCACGCTAGACGCGGCCAGGAAAGTGCTCGAGAAACTGATAAAGAGAAGACTCGCTAACGTTCTTTACGCCACTGGGATCTTTCTCCAAGGCAGTATGGTTTCAGAACGGGACGTTCCACTATAAATGCAGTCACGAAAGTTGTAAGTGCGGTCCAACAGGCGGAGGCACGCAGTCGATCCAACCGTCGGTTAGTCCTTCTAGTGACCCTGGACATAAAGAATGCTTTCAACTTCGCTAGATGGACGGATATTCTGGAAGCCCTGGAAAACTCATTCCAAATACCAGAATATCTGATGCGGATAGTCCATCAACACGGTGCAAGGTTGTCAGAGTATGCTAGTCACATCAGGTGTGGCTCAAGACTCCATCCTCGGTCCGGACTTCGACGATCCTACGACGGACTGCTCAGATTGCCGGAAGAGTCGCGACTGATCGGCTATGCAGATGACATTGCGGCACTTGTGGCTGGGTGCACGGTCAATCATGCGCGATTAAGGCTGAATGTACTAATGCGCCGTACTAATGCGCTGAATGTACTAATGACCACTCACGGGTTTAACTTAGCGTTAGAGAAAACCGAAGTGGTCATCCTGACCAAGAAGAAGATCCCCAGAGTAAGGATGGTCCTAGTCGGGGACGCATTAGTAGAGTCGAAACTATCAGTCAAGTATCTGGGCTTGCTGATAGACTCTAAACTGAGTTTCTCGGAGCAAATTAAGGCAACGACAAACAAGGCCACAGCAGGGGTCTCGGCAATTAGTTGACTAATGGCCAATCATGGGGAACCAAGTCCAACAAAAAGGTGCTAATGAGTGTAGTGCAATCTACACTTCTTTATGGTGCAAAGATATGGAGTGAAGCTCTCAACAAGGAACTGCACCGAAAACGGCTGGCACAGGTGCAGATACGAGGAGCACTGTGGATTGCATCAGCATACCGTACAGTCTCTGAGTCAGCGGTGTTGGTAATTGCAGGGGTGATACCAATCGCTCTCCTTGCTAGAGCGCAATAGAGTCTACCTCCGAAGGCACGAGGGTAATAAAGAAAAAGTTGCTCGCGATGAAAGACGATGCACTCTCGACGAATGGCAACAATCATGGGACGTGAGCTAAAAGGAAGATGGACCGCTCGGTTCATCAAAAACTTGAGATCGTGGCTCAGTCGAACGGATGGTGAGACTGATTTCTACCTGACCCAGCTACTGAGTGGACACGGTTGTTTTCAGTCTTACCAGCACAAGATAGGTAAGTCACGGTCTCCTGATTGCATATTCTGCATTGGTGTGAAGGATGACGCCTGTCATACTTTTTTTTTCATGCAGAAGATGGGACAAAGAGCGCGGTGATCTTTCTGAAAATGTGGGAGAGCTCCACCCAGATAGCCTAGTCGAAGAGATGCTGCAATCAGTTGACAAATGGAATCACGTGGCACATTACGCTACATTATAATCTTAATAACGAAAAAAGGCATAGGTGATCGGCTGGAGGCGTCGAGGGTGAAGGGTTTCCTTCTCTAGCAATCCTCCTCCTCTTTTCCATCCAACTGGAGAAGGAATTCCTGTAACCCGAAGGCGCCAACAGGTGTAAAATTGGGAGGCCTAGTCCGAAGTAATGTGTCAAACGGTTCCAGGCTAGGCTCTCCGGTTGACAGGGGAGGTGTTTAGTCGGTAGTCCAGTAGGTCCACTGGGAGTCCGACACTCAGGGCGTAAATAGCCTTCACCTCCTTACCCAAAAAAAAAAGGTTAAGGGTTACAGCAGTATTGCTTACCATAAACTGTTGTGTTTTTTTTAGTATAATTTTAGGTTTATTTCAAACCGGAAAAAAAAGTGATATAACAAAAAAAGTGATTGGAATAGATAGCAACGTTCTTAACAATTTTGCATTTGGTAATCTTTCAATTTTTTGTCCTCCAAAAGCGGCCTTGAAGAAGATTTTTCTGCGCCACTCCAAGTCTTGGAGTAAGTTTGTGCCATCTCAGTTTTTCATGGATATCGTATGATCTAAGTAAGATGGTTTCAGTTTTCCTTGTGTCGAATATCGCTGTCAGAACTTTTATCTAATCGTGAAGCCGAGTAGGAAATTTCACCGCTCTATTCAACAGAAACGTGTCTCTCTCTCTCATATTGTGTCAGATGTAATAGGAAATCTCACAACTGGAGCTGGAGAATGTCGATGGGTTTTGGTGGTGAATTACCTCTGCCGAAGTTGAAGGCTCCGCAGAACTACCGTTAGGAAGGTCTGTATCCTCAAATGTGATCCTTTTCCTGCTGTGTGATTGCTTATTTTTCATCTCCTTCCTCTTCTCATTCTTCTTCGAATAGTTCTTGTAGATGTTATTTCCTACTTTTTTAAAGTGAGATTTTTAATAAAGCTTTCTCCATACAATTCTTTGATGGCAGGCAGAGATTCGATGACATGCATAGAAAGTCTGTTCAACATCTCTTGACGATTTAATGGACAAATTTCACTTGTAAAAAATCCGGCCTTTAAGTTTTCTGATGACCTTTCTGATAGACTGTTCATCAGCTCTTTCGTTAGACCTGAAAATTGCTCACGAGCATCGATTGTTCTGAAATTACTCCTTCCATGTGCTAAGTACCTTAGCTATACTTTTCGTATTGGTCGAAAATATACAACGTTTAGAGGTTGCAGGAGATGGGTTGCTTTTGGGAATAGAATTAGAAAATATACGTCAATTTTGTGGCAAAGCTGTAACACGAGAGCTGAGCATGTCACCTATTATCAGTTTTTTCCATTTGATTTTTTAGAATTAAAACATTAAAAGTCAAGCCAGCCAGTCGAAGTCTGAAGTCGAGTTTGCGAAAATGAGTGAAATTTCTGAAAAAATATATTTTACATTTAACAATATCACTACGGTCAAGGTGAGAACGCAACGCAGGCTCGTGAAAAAATGTGTGGTGTCTACGGTCAAGATACTATATCAAAAGCCACAGCCAAGAGATGGTTCGCTAGCTTTTGTCCGGGAAATTTTTATGTCAAAGATGCGCCTTGCTCAGGTCGACCAATCTCTGAAAAAGTCGATGAAATCATACAAAAAATTGAAGAAGACACACATAAGCAGTTAGGACATTGCCGAGGAACTAAACATCCATCACCAAACAGTTTTAATCTATTTGCATAAGGTTGGATACACAAAGAAGCTCGGCGTTTGGGTGCCGCATGCCGAACACAAAAAAATTTGTCGATTCGCGAAATGATAATAAAACGCAACGAAATCAAGTCATTTTTGAAGCAAATCATTACGGGCGATGAAAAATTGGTAAGATACGAGAATGTCGTTCGAAAAAAATCACGGTCAAAAAAGGAGAATCATCACAAACGACTTCAAAGCCAGGATTGACACCAAATAAGGTTATGCTGTGTGTATGTTGGGATTGGAAGGGAATCGTTTACCATGAGGTGCTAGAACTTGGCCAAACACTTAATCCGGCTCTGTACTGTCAGCAAATAACCAGAATGTAACAAGCAATTCAAAAAACCGGCCAGAATTGATCAATAGAAAGGGCGTTGTCTTCCACCATGACAATACCAGACCACACACATCTCCAATGACCCGGCAAAAATTGACAGAGCTTGGCTGGGAAATTTCGATGCATCCACCATATAGTCCAGACCTTGCAGCATCAGACCACCATTTGTTTCGGTCTCTGCAAAACTTCCTTAATGAAAAGAAATTCACTTCAAAAAGGGACTGTGAAAATCACTTGGCCAAGTTTTTCGCCGATGACCCACAGAAGTTCTACATAGAGGGGATAAGGGCTCCACCCAAAAAATGGCAAAAGATCATAGATAATAATGGACACTATGTACTTAACTAAAATCCATTTTAATTAAAAGAAATATTCAATTAGAAAATGACAAAAAAAGGCTCAATACTTTTTAGACTTACAAAATATGGACGACCGTGAATCTTAAGTAGGTTCATTGAGAATGCTTTATATTTCAAGAGTCGAGTTGATTAGCCATTGAAATAACATACCTGCAAATCCTAGTTTTCAGACTATTTTCGTCACCAACCCTTACTTTACAGACAATGACACATTACGAGGAAACACAACTATTGCTAAGACATGTGTTCTGATCGGCAGCTTTCGTTCTACTAATGTTTGTTCTTGTCCGTTTTTGCATTGCTACGTATATTGTCCAGGACAAATAAGAGCGTGTGGATGGCACGCGAGTAAAATGTACCAAATTGAAATATGCCTATTATATTGAAATAAATATAATAGTGGCACAATCTTACCCACAGTGGCAAAATGTCACCTCAGTTTATGGGAACTGCATATTTTGAAATACCTTAAAAAGATTCGATGATAAGAGCAAGTGTATAGTATTATGCATCATTTTCCTACAATTAAAATAAAAGCGATTAGGACTTTGATGTTAAATGATTTTATGCCTCCCATAAACGCGAATCATGAGACACTTAAAGGATTTTTAACATTCACTGTCCCAGCATTGCACTTTGAATCCGTATCCCGTCTTCGCAAAGTTTAACTAAACTCTGACATCTTGCACACGATAATTGCGAATACCGACAACAAAACACTAAACAACGTGGAGGAGTATTGTACGCCCATGATTATAGAGTTGAAATAAGTGATTCCTCCTAACACAGCAACTGTAGGACTGTAACCCGGTTACAATCGATCCCTAAAACTTAACGGAATTTATTCCCACAGGACCAAAGTTAATGGATAGTGAAAGAATTATGGCCCGGGACTACGTAAACCCATTCCGTAAGAAGCCATGAGTAAAGTTGTTTAAAAATTTTCATATTGACACGTGTGGATTGTGCCACATAACGACTAAAATTGTTTAATTGTTTTTTCCATTTTAACTTTCCACACTCATTTTCAAATCGGTGCTCACAACTTTCAACGTAATTACCATGATAAGTGGGAGATACAATGATCCTCCGTAAGAGCGTGGATTGAAATCAGAAAGCTCTCGAGTAAATCCTTGGGATAGGAAAATTCCGATTGTTCAAACTAGCAGCCCCAAACTAACGCCACAGCATATATGCAACTAGCAATATCCTGCCGAAAAACTAAGGTTGCGGTCTGAATTCTCAAGATACACATTGTTTGTTTGCTAGAGTCATGAGGGCTAACCAGTTGGTGCCAAATACAGAAACTCGTTAACATGACGCCTCCACTTCATCGATCCGGCAATATGGTCATTTCTGATTGCAGGGTCATGGACGAAAAGATTATCTATGTGGTTCAACACTCTTTAGTGTGTATTTAATGCTTACAAAATTGTCGTCTATCGAAAGCAAATTTAAGGGGGGTCCAGACAATCTCCTTACGAAAACAGAACGTACAGAGTACAGAGTGTAGATGGGGAATGTAATTCATTCTCTCCTCTCAGTAATAGGTTATCCTTCGACCTGCAAAGCTCGATATTGTGATTTCAGACCTGGAGTTCCACCATTGGGGGTACAGATAACATGCAACCGCATTATTTGTCTTGTTTATGAAAGTTACTTTCAGAAGCGCACTCAATTTCATCAGATCAGTAGAAATCCTAGCATCGCTGCAAATCATATATTTCTAGCATACCTAATATGGAGTTTGAAAAACTATCTGAATAATTGGAAACTTTTTAGCGCCATGAGAGAAAGAGAGATTCGATAAAAAAAATCAGTTAAAAGAGAGTCACTCAAAAGAAAAGAAAAATTAGGTCAGCTATCGGCCAAATTTAGGTCCGCAGCCCTGATTTATGAATTATCTCGTCTGAGGATCATCTTAAACAAGGGGATGGATTTCTAAATAAGTTTGGTAGACTGGCTTTAGTGTTGCGGTGCTGCTTGCTGCGCATACAGTTTGACAAGTGCAACTTGTATTAAGCATGTAAATGCTTAATACAAGTTGCTTGTAAATGAAAAAAACTAAAATGACTACTTGTGTGTTCACCGTAGCTCTTGAGAAAATGCAGTAGGCAATGTTAAAAAGAAAATGTCTCCAAAGGCTATCTTCTATCTCTATCTTCTTTGTCTGGATGATCTCTTAGACCTTCTTCAGAACTAAAACTAAAAAAATTATTAAATATGTTATAAACCTTTCCTAAATAAGAATAGAATATTTTAACCAAAGTTTAATGATCCTTCTCAATTTTTTCCAGGTCAATTTACCACAAACAATTGGAAGTCATGCCGTAGCCAATGCATTTGTCGATTGCTCCGAATTAAGTTTAAACGATGCGTTGACGTGTCAGGAGCTGCTAGCATTTTCCGTTGCATTTTCTGCAGCACTTCCTACGGGCCAAAGCACCCTCGAATCATTTTACTCCTCCCTAACGCGAAGTGAGCAACACAATCATAACGCTGTATCGGCCCCATCAAATATTATGCGCTCAAATTCGCAATATATCGAGGACTATTCGTGCTGTTACGACCTCTACCAGAATTCTCTAGACCAGATCGATAGCCGCAAGAAAAAGAAGTCTAAATTTTGCGGAGCAATCATAGTTACGTACAAATTTTTAATGAAAATATTCCACTTTATTCGGAAGCATGTCAAAAGACTGGTGGAGTATAAATACTTCCAGCAGGGCATATTGCTTGCAATACTTATCAATACATTGTCAATGGGAATCGAACATCACAATCAGCGCGAGGAATTGACGGCTATTGTCGAAACTAGTAACATTGTGTTCTCAGCCATGTTTGCTGTTGAGATGTTTTTGAAAGTAATCGCTGAAGGTCCTTTCCGCTACATTTCAAATGGATTTAATGTTTTCGATGGTATTATTGTTATTTTAAGGTAAGTTCTTTGGCAATTAATTGACAGATAATTTACGCTTATATAGAGTTTTGCGAAGCGGAAGACACCATTGGATCGGAGGAACAAATTAATTTTTATATGTGAATTATAACATGGTCCTATTTCCTATATGTATTATAGACCTATTTATTAATATTATTAAAAAACTCCATGCTAGGACTTAATAGTCTTTCCCTTTCTAGCCTTTTTACTCCCTTGAGCCACAAGAGTCCCTTTGGAGGAGGATTGCCGGAGAAAAGAACCCTCTATATTCGATGCCTCCAGCTAATTATGTATGTCTTTTGTTCTTGTTACGATCAAACGATCGCAATGTACAACAGTTCCATTTATTATTTATCCATATTCCATTTATCTTCGCAATAGCTTTTCGAACGGAAATTTTCATATTTTCGACAAATTCACAGCGCTATTTGTTCCATATTCTGTATGAGAAGAAAAAGTTGCACGAGTCTAATGCAGAATATGCAACCTGGAGACCGTGATAATAATCCTTTGCGCCCATATTCATTCTTATATCTCTGATGAAAATTGCAAATTGAAAATTTTCCGTGTAATGTATTCATGGATTCATCTACAGCGTATGAATCTTTGAAATGGTGGTAAGAATAGTGCTTGTCGTGTCCTCAGTACGCAAGGTGCAGAATTGGAGAGTATTAGAGGACATGTCCCATCCAACGATATTTCATGCGAAATATCCCTAATAACACCTAATCTTTGATCAAAGTTTCCTAGTGTGAATGCTTTTATGTTAAACAGTTCCACTTTCCACCGTTCGATTTGCTTCAACCAAAGAATCGAAGTATACCTTGAGTCTGTTAAACCCTCCTTATTTAATGTCTTTGACGCCTGTTAATCCTACAATTTTACTGAACAAAAAAAATTTCTTAGGAGTAAATTTTACTCTTTCTCCATTGCTATTTACACTATCAGTAATAACTGGAAAAACTTTATCTTCAGCCTCCGTCTGATACTTGTCTCCTGTTGACAGTTGAGGGATTTTGAGAAATGGCAGCACCTGGTGTCGATTCAGAGAAATTCATTTGCGCATTTTCTTCTACATTTGTTGGAAAACTTTTGCCTACCCTCTTGTATTAAGTAATTTTTTTTTTGGTCTGTCTGTTTTCTGTTTTTAATTACTTTGTTTTTGGAGTCTCCAGGATTTGAGGGCTTTTCTTTCGTAGACTCTTCCATATCAAAATTTTCGAAAAATTTTTCATTTAAAGTTTGATTTTAATTGTATTTCAACGCGATCACCAAATGTACCAAGAAACACATCAAGTAAGGATAAGCGTACTTAGAATTCTTCCTCTGTTGTATAACTGTTTGCAATACGTTTTCTCAACAATTACTTCCATCGCTAAAAATGAATTATATTCACTAAAATCCTCATATAGCGTCCCGGTAAGTTTTGAGCGTCACTGTTAAATGTACGTCTTAACTCTCTCACGGTTCACACTGGAATTTATTTATCATAAAGTCCTTATTATTAAACTGTCAAAAAAACTAGAAAGAACAACGCTTCAAAAAGCTTCTCAGAAAGGAAATGTTTTTTTTTTTTTAATTTCTACCTTCTGGCTTGCATTTACCGTTAATTGTTCCAATACAATTAAGATTTCTTTGAATTCGAAACATGAATTTCCTCCTCAATTTTAATTAACAATTCTATGACTGTCAATTTCAGTGCAATCGAAATTTGTCAACAGTTTTTAGGTGAAGGAGGTGGTGGTGGTAACTCAGGACTGAGCGTTCTCCGGACATTTCGACTTTTAAGGATATTGAAGTTAGTTCGCTTCATGCCAAACTTACGAAGACAACTCTTTGTTATGCTACGGACAATGGACAACGTTGCAGTTTTCTTCTCTCTACTTGTACTCTTCATTTTTATATTCAGGTAAGTGTACTAACTTATTGCTTTATGCTTGTGAAAGTGCAGTAGATGTTTGCGGAGTGAAACAATCAATTTTCAATACCTAAAAAAAATTTCCCTTTTAAGAATTTTTCCTTTTATATGCGATGGTTGGTGGAATATCACATTCAACTTTTCAGTGGATTTTGATTTAGCTTTTCTATTCAACTACGACTAAGTTGGTAGTAAGCCGGTTAAGTCGACTAATGGTGTTATGGAGTTTTGTAA
The DNA here is from genome assembly GCA_954870665.1 of Stratiomys singularior. Lineage (NCBI taxonomy): Eukaryota > Metazoa > Arthropoda > Insecta > Diptera > Stratiomyidae > Stratiomys > Stratiomys singularior. The sequence goes on from OX940881.1 coordinate 65,854,494, forward strand.
AGAATCCTTATTGCGTTTGCTGAAAATAGAAAATATCATTTGATGATCAAACATGTAGCCTTAAGGTTAGAACTTGAGCATTTTCTCCGCACCTTTGTGTCATCTTTCTTTACCGCATTTATAATTGTTACTGCCCTGACTTCAATGCTAGATTATAAAGTCGTCAGGATTTTAATGGATGTAACATTTTTGGGTTCAAATAACTCCAAATGATGGTAACAGAGATGCTCGTGTTCGTCATTCAGGTGTCATATTATGAATATTTTTCCAGTCGATACACAGATGTCAACTAAATGTGACCATGTTATGTCAACGGATTCTACCTGACCTCCTCATTGATCTCTAGTCATTCCCGTTTTCTCTTGTTTGCTGTTATGCCTTAAATATAATACTGCAACTTGCTCCGCCTGTCAGTCAAACTAAGTGACTTTATCTGTCAGCTGTCCGAACGGAGCTTTCCCAATTCTTCGGTAGGCCTAAAGCGCTCTCTGTTCCTTTTTGAGCATGGCAAACGGAAAATATCGATCATGAAAATAGCCGTGTCGCTCAATTAGAAATCAGTTTAGCCATATCATTGATAAGCGTGCACCTTCGTTTTGGCACACTCTCCCAGGACAATCCGTCAGTTCATTGTTTTTCATGGTCATCGACACCAACCATATGGCACTTGTGCTTTAGGAAGTAATGGCATCACCGCTGTCTGGTAAGGAGGACCTTGGGTAAACCCACTGTGATTACTAATGCCGCTGACTCCGAGACTGACCACTGTGCTAATGTAATCGCTTATTTTTGAACCTGCACTAGCTGTTTGCAGTACAGCATACTCCCGAGAGTGTTGCTTCATTTACAAGACAGGAACCTAAGCTTACAGTTTAGATTCATTCCTTCCAAAAAGATGCGTAGAGTCTGTGATTCAGTAATTCTTTGTTGGTCGCTTAGTTGGTCGCTTTATCGGTCGTTGTACTGATTTATTTCGAATTCAATAAAGAATTTATCAGCAAGCTTACGTTCGAAAATAAGCATTCTTTTTCCTGCAATACTTTTTTGATATCTTCATTTCTCTTGAGCTATGCTTAGCTCATGAATGATCAACCAGCTCCCTACTTTGATTGGTTTCAAGTTGCGTAAAAGAGTATTTCGTGCGTGAGTTTCTCGAGAGTTTCCTCGTCTGAGATCAAGTAATGACTCAGTATTCCCTTCCCCGTGTTGATCAGCTAGTTATGCACCAGTTGCATTATCTTGGGAGGAATACCGCTTGAAACTGAGGTATTATTTGACTTCAAAAAAGAACTGTTGGCCCTTTGCTAGAGAAGATTGGGAAGTTAACGCTTCGCGTGAAATAAAGATGTTACGAACATATTGAACTCGTATGTAGGATTGCTGAAAGCATACTTAAACCATCTTTTGGAATTTGAGTTGCTAATCTGCAGATTCCTATATTTTAAAAAAGTTTTTTGTACGATTTGGAGCTTATTTTGTGATATGGTTTGCTCTTTTGTGGTGCCCCGCCAAGAATACCGCGTGGTGCTGGAATGTTCATCGACTTCATAGAAATAACTGCTGGTGCTCTCGAGAAGGGTGGACAATGTTAATTGGTTTTCATGGGGATATTTTCGACATAGATGGAATATGAAGAGTAAAGAGTGCTTACTATCTGGCGTACATGCTCGCTCGCTTTTTTTCTTTTAATAAGATCCTAGTCAACACATGTGCTAAGATTCTACTTTGAGGTGCTGGCAGCAGCATATGGCCCTCGTCGTTCAGAAATTTCTTTTGTCCAGCAGTACTCCAGTTTCTGGGTCACTGATGGGCCATTGTAACTTTCTTTTTATTTGATACTCATTGGATAATGGTTGGGCTGTTATTCCAGGCAAACGTAACTATGGCCATGTTCAGTTCTCTATTATTTTCACGGGTTGGTCTTATTTTGGCTCTACTTAAATCGACGAGGTACTTCTTTTTAAGGCCTTTCCCATCTCGATCATGGTCGATACATAGTCAATGAAATCATAGTCACATGTTTCATAATCATTCCGTATGCTATAGTAGTTACAGTACTGACCCTCTGAGTATCACATGAATTTGAATTTGTATTGTGTGGACTTGGAGTATCAGGCATCTTCATCTTCTGGTGTACCTTTTATCTTGTAATGTGGTGGATCCACCCGGACCCAAGGTCCATACTCTTTGCAAACTGTTAGAGCCGTTCAAGCAAAGCTAACATAGCTTTTTTCCAAAAGAACTTTTTAACCGCCTTCATTGCGTGTTGACTCCGTAATAATGTTACATTATTATAACATTTGGTAGTTGTCGGATTTGACAACTGATGTCAGTTATTATGTCATTGAGTTAAATAGCTCTGCTCATTTTCCACACATTTTCCTGCTTTATCACATCTTCTTACGATGTACCGTGCGTTACTCAACGATCATTATTTGTCATTCGTCCATAAGAAGAAGCTCATCCTTCGCGACTTTTCCAGGAGGTTGTTTTGGTAGCTGCAGGACATGGTACATGTAAAGTATTTATTTGGGATACGGAAGTAGCTTTCAAAATGTTTCCTGAGTGAATATAATGTACTATGATTATTATTGATTTGCTTTGAGGCCTCTGACGTGAGTATTCAATGTTTCCGTTTGATTTTTGTTTTGTTGTACTTTTCTGTGGTTTCAGGGTAGTTTGTGCAAGACCGTTTTCGTTAGTGCTGCTTGCGGGATACTCTCTATTGCACAGTGCACACATTGTGGTTTGGCTGCACTTTTCCTGGGTTCAAACAGAAAAATGTTGAAGTCCATGTATTTAAGGTATTCTGGGTAGGACACTTTTCCGAAGAGCGTCTACATTTGTGGGAATAATGGCATCCGGTCTCACCACTGCCTGGGTACTTTGCCATACCCGTACAGCCGAACTAAGGGACGCTGCTTTAACATTACCAAGTTTCGGGTTTGACGGATGGTAGTAGAATCTTAATCGATTTAAAGAAACGATTGTTTAGTTTGATATAAAATTTTTCGTGAGAATGGAAACCCAGGGGCTGAAGGTCACTTCGATATCTTCCATGATGAGACCATGGAAACGTCTAAATCAGAATTAAAATTTTCATTTTCAAGTAAAAGTCTCTAAGGCATTGTTTCTCTTCACCTTTGTATAATTCAGTTGAATTTCTGTGTTTATTGGGAGAGTCCATTGTTATATGATATCCAAGGCGTTCTTCTCTTACCGCGGCGTAATTTAGTGAATTAGTTTTTTAAAAGACAATTATTTATAAAAATTTACCTTTACTTTCTCCTGTACTGGCACCCTTTTATTCACTGGGACTGTGGTACATGTCATGGGCATATATCCATTTATATTCACTTTTATAGGACTCTCGTTTTGCGTAGAATATCCTATTTCGTTTCCGTTTTCAAAGGGTCTTTAATTGCAAAGAATCTAACTACTGATTTTAGATGCAATGTGGGGGATCCTGTATGGTCCTCTTGCTCGGCAACATCACAGGACATTAGCGCCAAAGGTTGTCCCTGAGTTGATTCCATATGTTAGGGGATGCAGACAGAAAGACAGAGGAGGAAAACGATGAAGACTTTTTGTGGTGTGGGTGGTGTATTATGCACTGTTTATCAATCTTGTGGTTGTTCAGCATTGATTACAACAATCTCACTACTTCATAGGCATAGAAAGCTACATAAAAACTAAAAGCATCCGAAACCAAAAAAGGGGCTTCGGCATTAGATTAAATATTTCTATTCCACTATAGCAAACATCTACTGCACATCAAAATTTTAATAAAACTATTTCTAAAAATTTAATAAATTCAAATTGTTTTTTAAGTTAAGTGATTGTGTAAGACTAACTAATTTAATTGGTTATTAATACAGGAAGGCATCGAAGAACAATTATCTGTACTTTACATTTTGTTTTCAATTGAATCTTTTTATGTCTCAAAAATTTCCATTCTAATTTTCTTAGCAGCTTCATACTTTCCAAGGATAATCAATTTAACAATCGCTATTCTATGCTCTAACTCTTCTCTATCTCTGTATTGTGCTTTACACAAACTTCAAACACATCAAACTTCTTCCCGGCTTTCGTTTTGTTAACAACTAAATATCACAAATTTAAATAAAGCAAAAATAATAAACTAAACACCTTATACTAAATCTACTTCACTTAAACGTTCTTAGTATTGAATATTAAAACAAAGTCCTTGTTAAAATACTCGTACAATTCTTGCTATACATTATATTGATCGTCTTCTATCAGTGTGTAGACAAATATGTTTACTAGATTTTAATACTAATCAAAGAAAACAAAGTGAGCCTTGATTATGATTTCAATTAATCATTCTTCCGCGGTACGTATAATTTTTAAAAAAAGTTACGCAATCTTTTTTCTTTTCTCAACACTTAGAATATGTAGATAACATTTTAGGGTAGTGGTGTGTTAGACTCTAGTCTTTTCTTTGTTTTTAGGACTTATTAGAATCTTTTATTTCACAAATTTGTGTTGTTGCCTACAAATTTTCTTGTTGATTTGAATCCATGAATTTTGTTATGTTGTATGAAAAGACTTTTTGGTTTTTCTTAACAAATTTTTATAAAAAGCTTCATACAATGTTATCCTAAGGATACTGTTTATAGGTTGTTCATCATTCAAACTCGCGGAGCTCTTATTGTGCATTTTTCACTCTCCCCAAAGGAAAATCGCAATATGTCTGTGTTTTCAGGAGTTTCTTTCAAAAACAGAATCGAGTCACCAATCGCATAACATGAGGTAAAATTGATAGGACTAAGAAGTAACGATCATAGAGGGGTTTTTGTAGTAACGATCCTAACATAGTTTCTAATGTATGCTTCCAAACTGTTTCAATTCATAAATCGGTACTTTTTTTTAACTCATAATAAGACGATAAAAGGATTGCTCGAAGAAAATTCGTAAAATTCAGAGTTGTCATCCTTGTCACCTGAGACAAAGGCGCTTCGTCACATTTAAAATCCTTGTATGAATATTGAATTTTACAAATCCTCGCAGAAAAAGTTGGAGCTACCATTGTCCTGTATAGAAAAGAAGAAGGCAGACAAGTATTTCTACCGCCTTTCAAATGCATACGACACAGGACATTCTGTGTAAATGGATACTTTCCATCTTTACAAAATCTTTCTGCTGAAAAATTAAGATAAAGCTTTCCTTTATTAATATTTTGGATTTATTTTATTATTTTCCCCTCACGAAAATTATTTTCAATCACTGATAAGAACCTACCAATCTCTGTTGAAAACCGATTTCGCAAGACATCGGCAATCAAATGATGCAGGGTTGAAAGGAATATATTTCTAAATTTTCCAAGAGCCTCAATACGGAATTTTTATGTAAAATAATGTGTAAGGTAATACTGATTTAAAGCTGTTTCATTACAGTTCCAATGATTATACATGGCAGGAATACGATAAATTTGAAATTTCAGCGCAGCTTTCACCAAACGATGCTTTTTCATTATATTCGAGGTATCAGAAACGAATCGATTATGTTTTTTTATAGATCCGACATTCCCGAAGCAGTACCCAATATTGCGTGAAGGAATTCTGTTCATCAGTTCGGTTTCCATTTTTAACGGCTTTCATAACTTAAACTCAAAATCTTAAAATCAAAATCTCTAGAAGAAAAGTGCGTTTAGTATTAGTTTTATTCATTATTATTCATGACACAAAGCGCTCAATCCGAATGAGCCTACTTTTTATTCAAGGACTGACTCTTGTCCTTATTTCATAGTATAAATTTTAATTTCTGTTCACAGCACTAACACTTTGATTATTTCTTTGAAAACTCCTTATTTTTATATTTTCATTAGTTTTATTCGTCAAACCCAAAAACTCTTTTTCGTTCATTTCTTTTAAACGCCTTAGCGACAAATTACAATCTTATCAACCTCATCAAAATATATGGTTAAGACCCTCGACATGACTGTCTTCCTTCTTAGTTTTTGTGCTTTAGGCTTCAGAAGTTTGCTCTAAACTCTTTAAAACTCAAATTCTCTAACTGAAAACAATCATACATCCCTATTTCTCTCATCAAATGTTCATTCTAATTTATTTTTTCTTTTCTGAGCTGAAATATGTCCGTTTATGATTTTCGGATTTTCCATCCTTTTTTCTCCTGTTCCTCTTTGCTGAGTAAAACAAAGTTAGAATCATTTACTTGCCAAACTATGGCCATTGTCTGAATTTATATATATTTTCTCCTGGCATTCATTTCATTTTTTCCCCTTGATATAAAAAATCCTAAATTTTGCGTTCAAAACAAATTTTTGCGAGTTTTATGAAATGTTTACTTTGTTTATTAATAATTTAATTGGAAAAAATTGACAGATGTCAAAACGACTCACTTCAAAATATTTCCAATTTTTTCTCTCATGCAAATCTCACGATTTATTGTATGTTGGTGTACAACATACAATACAAATTGGAAATTTCGTGCTGCTATACGAACCTTATCGATAATCAATTTTTTTTAAATTTACAAATCAACAGAATGACAAAATAATCTTGATGGCACCGCATTTCACTAGAAATCAGTCTTTATTGTTATTTTTGTTTACTATCAAATCTGACTTGCATGGGTTTGGAATTGGAAGCCAATGCAAGTTATAATCCGTTACTCGCAGTGCGGTTGCAAAAGAGCTCCAAAAAGAAAGATGTCTCCAAACAACCCAATAACCATACCTTCAGTCAACCTAAGGAAACTAGTCAGGAACAGTTTGACAGTGAATTCCTGGGTTGAATTTCTATTTCTTTAGGCACTTTCATATTCTGGAATGCACTTCTCCAGCGAGAAAAATGAAGGAAATCAAAGTGCCACAGAAGAAATCCCGGCATCCACGGTACTCTAGTATGCTTTTTCAACACCAGGACTGCTCAATCTGAATATACGAAGTTATTTCATTAGGAAACTGTTCCAAGCATGCCCTCAACTACAGTTCACCCTTTTCATATCGCTGATGAGGTCACGGTGCATTTACTGCATCCCGCCCTAGCAAAAAACGTGAAAAAATCGTCGTCCACCTCTCCTATATAAAATATTCAATCGAGGCACCTTGCCCCATCAATACTGCATTGTAGCAATCCTATTGTTTGCAAGATAGAATGGGAACATTGGTGCATAAATTAGCGTTCGATCAAGCCACGTCCTCTGGCTGGGACTCAAATTCGTAGTACACGTTTCTTATGTGCCGCACAGTCGAGACTGGATGGCTGGAAAAGTTTTCCACAGAAAACTCTTATCTGGTTCTTGACTTCTGCGCAAGGAAATTTTTCTGTGCTCTCTACCAAAGAGGATGATGGGTAGCACCCCTACTATCACCACGCCTCCGTCCCTGAGGCTGTTCGATATTCGCATTAGCAATCGGATTTAGGCGTTCTCCGTGTTCAGAGGTTCGGCCTATAGTTCTGCTCTATTTGCTCTACTGCGCTCATTGAGAGTCTCTTTTCGTTTTGATGAGCTCCTCTTTGTTGACCAATAATCAAGTATGTGCAATTGTATGCGCTGCAGCTTTGCCAGCTGTTTCCTTGGTTTTCGCAGCAAAGTGCACATCGAATATATAAATGCGCCCAATGCGCTGCTGGTTTCCATTTGACCAGCCATTCCCCTACACTGAGAGCCCTCACTCTGGGGTATCGCTTCTTTGTCAGGGTGACCACTTCGAGCTTTTTCGGTACCAGCCTGAACGCGCTAGCAATCATCCAGTCTCACACACGCCGTATTATCAACTCTAGTCTTAGTCGCGCTTGTTCGATTGTGCGCCCTGCAAAAAGTCCCACCATCATTTGAAACAGGTCCCGTCAGTTCTGATTAAACACTAATTTTTTGCTCCTCCTGATCAACAGAGGAACAGAGAACAGGAACCCTCTAGCGATAAACTTTAACTTCCTGCGGTATCTTCATTCAAAATTCATAGATAAATCGTATAACTAATTCAAAATTTATTCATTACATTTTGAATTGCCTGCCATCGCCAATTGTGCCTACTTTTGATGATAGCTCTAGGCTTTCTTCTTCATTTACCTCGGCAAAAGAACGGCTTAGATGTTTGGAACGACGCCGTCCAATGTAATCCTTACACTGGAAAGCAATTCCTTAATTTTCTCGTCGCTGCGAATGGCCAATTTCAGATGCCGGGGAATAATTTTGATCATTTTGTAGTCTCGGACAGCATTTCCAGGTAGTTTGCGCACTTCAGCCGCCAAATATTATCCTTCGCGGCTTAAATACACTGGAGCACCGGAACAAAAGAGCTTCGCATTGTTTTCTTACTTCAACAGATGGATATGCTCGGTTTTGGAGGTCGCCCTCTTCGTTCAACATTAGCAAATTCCTTCCGCCTGCCTTTAAATTGGGTTTATCACTTGAATACCTGTGTTCGTAACCCATCACATGTTTCTTAAATCCTTTCCGAATCATGTTACACTGTTTAGTGACATTTTTTCCGAGATTAAAACATGAAAGCTTTTATTTTTTATTCATCTTTAAATTAATATACTGCATATATAGACGTTTCAAAAACACGCCTCATGTAGACGCTACAGATCTGATCGATGACATCTAACACTCACAGACCGAACCCTTTTTTTCATTTTGTACGTATGAATTTTTTCAAGAAAGATTTCTTCAGAGACGCTACATCCTAATCGTCCTTCTATAACACAAAACTAGCGTTCTGTTGAGGCACGAACTACCTAGGCGCAGCAATTGGGAAGCCTTCCAAAAAGACCTGTATTTTTTTCAGTTACCTTGTGGGCAGACGGAGAGTAAATTCACCGATTTTCTTGAAATTCAATAAGATGTTTTTCGCGATCCAAATGGAGGAAAGTTCTGTTATGAGACACTAAACAATGTTTTTTTTTGCATACGCTGTTTGGGAAGGGCAATAGCTCATTGAAGACGACCAGCGCACTAGTCGCCCGTCAACTTTAACCATTGATAAAATTGTGACCAAAAGGAATGTGGGCTTGGACTTTGACTGGCGTACCGTTCAAAGTTCAGTTCTCCTGATTGACGATAAGTAGGGTTTTGGTACTTTTGCGTGCAAAGATTTCTTTTCCTCTGTAGCACTACAGCTCCCCTCAGACCTTCGCTTCCTGCAACATGCGCCCCCAACTGTCTCGGTCCATTGACCGCGTCCTCAGATTTCGAAATCCGAGCAGCGATGAACTGTCCTCGTCAACAAAGTCTGACCAGCGTTTGCTCGGTTTCCCCATTGGTCTCCGCCGTTAAGTTCCCCCAACGAATACCGTTTTCCGTATCCGTTGTTCGTCCATACGACTCATATGGCCATTGCAGCTTCCGCAGTGTTACAATCGTGCAGTCCTCCGGCTCGTCACATTTAATACAAAATTTTCATTGTCCATGGTCCACGTCTAGCTTCGCTCCAATTATCCGCCTCAGGACTTATATAATATTATAATATATTTGTGGTTGCTTGTGTTAGGGTTCATATTTCACAACCATAGCATAACACAGGTCTTATGACTGATTTGTATGCCTGAAATTTCGTTTTCCTGAGTATGCAGTTTGTCTTCGTAATTGCTGTCAAGTGCTATGGCGGTCATTAGTGAACGTGGCAAAATGCTGATGTCAACCGCATGACCACATGACTTAACTTGTGTAATAGTGTATCCTGTATCGACAAGTAGCTTTCTCATGACATATTCCAAATTAAAGAACAAAGCGCATCTCCCCGCTTTATTCCAGTATTAGTGTCTAAGGCATCGGTGAGTTGGTTATTGATACGGACTTGGGGAGTTGTCGATGTCATTATCATTTTGGTAAAACGGACTTATTTGGCTGGAATACCAAAACGAATGATTTTTGTGGATAGGAAGTATAACAGATTGGCTCCACTCGTTCGGCATACGTTCCCGTTGCCAGATTTGCTAGATTATTTTGTGGATGGCTTTCTGAACACTGTTGCAACTATATTTTATTAGCTCAACTGGAATCTCATCGATGACCGGCTATTATTCTTTAGGGCTTCGACGGCGGAAAAGACTCCATTCAGAGTTTGTGGGACCAATGGAAGCTCTCCAAAATATTTAGAGGCTGCAATGTTCTGGAGCTGTACGGAGGATTAATGAGTTTTGAAATATAAAGCCCATCTTTCCCTATCCCGGCTTTCGTTTGCGTTGATGTCAATGTCATCGCGGCAGAGCGTGATCTTGGGCTGATAATCTCGCTTCAAGCTTTTCAGGACTTTGTATGCTTGTCTTGTGATGTCACTCGCTAGAATTACGTCAATGCTCCTTAATTGGTCGCAGATAGTAGTTTTTTTTCCTTAAATCTAATTATCTTATTCGCTACTCTTGTGAGATTTTCATACTCTTCTCTTTCATACTCCTCGTCCTGGTTTTCCTACCTAAATATCTTTTTACGCCTGATTCTTTTTATCTAACGCCAGGCTTGATTTCCGATCATCTTTTCTGCCACAATCTTAATTGCCGCTCGTTGCTTGTTTGCAGCGAGGTATCTGATAGGATGGGACGATGTCGAGGGTCTCCGTGAAATTTTTGGCGATCCGATTTACAATTGGCTTCTCGGTTTGTGGATAGAGCAAAGATGCTCGAGTCCAACGTTGTTACAACAGAAATGGTAGATCTGATTTTGTGTGTTGCCACCCGGTGACATCTGGGTAATTTTATTTATGCGACGATATGGAAAGCAAGTCGAAGGTATAACTAGATTTCTGCTACACGCAAAGTCAATCGGGTGCTGGCTGTTGTCGATAGTTTCATCGTGGAGGCTCTACCCTCCAGACGTTCCTCGGTTAAAACTCATTGCGAACTTTAATGCTGAAATCACCCAGAAATATTTTTGTACCGTTTGTAGGCAATGAGTCGACTAGTCCAGGTGATTGTAGAACGTTACCTTCGTTTCTTCGTCCTTTTCTATGGTCGAGGCGTGTAAGTTTATCAGCCAAATTTTGAAGAATTTCGCTTTAGTATTGATCTTTTATATGATCAATATAATAGTGCCTATCCTCAATAAAGGCTACTCCAAACTCTCGCTTTCCAGTGGGCTTACCGCTTTTGAATATTGAGTGCGATCCCATATGTTGAATACCAATCTATTTCGTAGTCCTTTTTTCAGTTGCAAGACGTTGCCGTAGGTCCAATCCATTCAGAGACGCTACTGGAGGTTTCGAAATACTTAAGGGGTTTTAAATGGACGGCAAGTTTATTACTTTGATTTCATTCCCAAAAAGGGACGTATGTAGGATTAAGTAGCAGAACTGTTATTTGCATATCTCGGAAATTAATATTCCATCATTTTAGAAGCGGTAAACCCAATATGCGACCTGTAAAACCATTTGCTACCACTTATTCATGGGATTTAGGATAAGGAATCTTGGTAACTATGGGTTGGAAAACAAGGGAATCCCTCGTCCTTTCTCAAACGTGCTTGGGCTCGTCTACGGCGGAGTTAGGAAATTAATTATTATAGAGGATTTGGACACACAAAAGGTGCACAAGTTTTTGCCAAGAATTCTGAGTAATGAACAAAAATGAATCATATGCGAAAAACTAAGCAAATTGGGAAGTACTAAAACGAAAAATGTAAATTTCTTAGACCAGCTAATATTTCGTCTCTCCCTGTCGAACCGTACTGTTTTGAGTACGACACGTATACCAAACGACACTGTGCCTAGTAGCACACCAAGGCCTCCCAATGTCCGAATGAACCCTCACCTCCTTTTCGAATGTCACATTAGGACCTCTTGGACAGCCTGCCTGTGAATGCCTGGTTTACTAGGACATCCTTGACCTCAAGCAAAAACAAAAAACAAGGGTTCTCAGTGAGGATCGTATTAAACGCGTTGCTTTGACGCATTATTTTTATTTTATTGTTGCGATTATTGTATAATTTTTAAATCATTTTGTGAACTTTTTCAGCCCAATTTCGTTCCGTTCTTCTTTGATTATAATTTTTACGTACCGCCTATACATGAAAACTGCCCTCCATTTGCAATTGTCAAGCAAAAAAAACCATTTAAGAGACCTAATCAGAAACCTTTATTGACTGAATCTCGTACATTTCGCTTCTCTGACAGTTTTCCACAGTCCAACACACGTTTTCATCGTTTTAAAACCTACCAAATTAGTCATTCTTCTCTTATTTAGTTCTTTTACAGTATCTTTAATGTTTCCCACAATTTTGGCTTTTCATTTTTCCATAAGTTACCACAGTTTTGTTTGCTATTATGGTTTGAATCTACGTATTACAAGCAAATAATTTCAAAGAATAATAAATTGTATAAGTGGTTTTTCCTCAGCGCTTCTATGTTGCAAAAAATGTAGGACTTGATTTTAAATTTTACACAAATTTTACTATAGAATCGTCACCTTACACAATCATAACTATGTTGTTCAGGAATCTTTCAGCGTCAGGAATGTACTCTCCCTTTCCGATTTTCCACCTCATTAACTCGTAGAAAACCCGATTTAACGTAGAAGGAAAGTGAAACCTTCTCCTCAATATTTAAGATAAGTGTCATGTTTAAGCTTTGAGTCACTGTAACCTGGATGTTTGTCTTACCAGCGGAAAATTTGGTGACACTTTTCGCCTGTACAAAAGATGATTTCTGAGACTTAGTATCATCGGCGCCATTTTGTTGCAAGAATCATTGATTTAGTGAAACCATTCATCTTTAATAAAAATACATTTTTTGCCAGAATAGGTATGATTTGATGTAGGAGGTATAAACCATGGATAAATTTATCCTGCCATCTCGAGAAAGTAACTTTTGATCAGTATATGCTTTGGTAACATGCTTGTTTCTGAACAATTAACCGATGAATGACTCTCCTACCATGTAGCTAACATAGTATATGCCACACTCGATACAACAAAGCACAATAGTAACTAATTAGCCTACGTAGAAAGTGATGCGCCATGAACAATATTTATCAGCAACAAAAACTTCAGCCAAGAATACTCATTTGTTTTTTCGTTGTTGTGTTTACTTGCGTTTATCAAATGTGAAAGTTCTTTTGATTTTTTAAATTATTTACCACTATCGTCTTCTCTCAAAACTCATATTTAGTATCCTCGGCATGAATCTGTTCGGATGCAAATTCTGCGAGAAAGTCGATGGCGAAATGGAATGCGATCGAAAAAATTTCGACAGCTTGTTATGGGCCCTAGTCACAGTCTTCCAGGTAGATACAATAGTCCAATCTATCAAATGATTATAATTTAGTTCAATTACAACTGCAGTGCTGTTTGATATCCTTTCGTTTGTTTTTAAAACCTATACTTTAACATAGTTTCCGTTCCTAATATAAGTACTACATATGTACGTATGTAATATGCAGAGTGTTGTCCGTTATGCATTTTAGTTTTCATGATTCAGTGTAAATTGTGGCATTTTGTGAAGTAAGCCGCAGCAAGTTTGGTTGAGGCTCTAGCGAAAGTCGTAAGAAATTGACGAGTAGATTTCGGTTGATCGACAGGACATTGTAAAAACTACCATAAACCTGTTCATGTAATTGAAACTCTTTAATTTCATTGTCGTAAATCGTGCATTGCATCCACATTAAACCAGATTGCCTTCATCACTAAAATTAGATAAGATACACTAGTAAGACTGTAACTCTTCAGATGGGTGAAAATGGTTAAGTTGCTTGCTACTAAAGTATTCAAATTGCAATTCACATCGTCTGTTGCTTGGTAATGCAGCAAGAGTAAAATAGGTGCATGTAAAAACAATAATCCTGGAAAAATTGCATGAAAGAAAAGTGAAATTCAAAGCACGGAAGAACCTGACTCTTTCTTATTATTGATAGTAATTATGCCAACGCAGTCTCAGGTAAGTAAACAAACATTTTGCTCTCTCTCTCTCTCTGTTGCTTTTATTTGTTATACTTCGGGACTGCCGACACGTCCTTGAACAAGAGCTAGCGGCTCGTTATCATCATTGAAATCCATCCATTCCAAACATATAAAAGCGAGTCTCTTCATTTCTAGTCATTTTGTAACTAGAAACCACCATGTTATGTTATATGGTTCTACACTCATACTTAGAGTTCATTGTGTTGAAGTTCCTTCTTCCTATTCAACATATATTCATACCTACTGGAATGCATTTATCATGATTGGATTCAACCCCTGAATTCAAATCAATTCATTTCCAAGTTGGTTCATTGCACGATAAATAACTCCAACATAGTCGTAGTATCTTGAAAAATAACTAGCAATAGTTCTTAGCCCCATGAGTTGCCCTTAAATAAGGTAGTATTTATATATATAAATATGTAGCCAGCCTCAAATAAATAAAGGTGAAAAGCTTCATGTATAAGGTTGAGTTATTTAGCCCTAGCGTATTTTTGCAGCACATCGTGATAGAATAGTCAAAGCGTTACCACTGACCCCTAACATTTCAAACGATTCTTTCGCCCGATTTCAGATAAATTAGTGTTTCTAACCATACTTGTTGGAAATAAAACATAAAGAGGAAGATGCGGTGAGATGCGCATTAAAATTTGCATTCATTAAAATTACCTAAACTTACAAATATTCCTCAAATTTAAGCTCACAAAGGCAGCCATCGTCATCACTCCATTCGCCTACGTTATTAAGTTTTAACCCATTCTCTCTTATGACAGCTCGCTTTATTTGCTACACACGGTATTGCTATCTCTTTCTTCATGATGCGCTACTAGAATGTAAATGCTTTGTTGTAGTGATACCATAATCCAAGCAATCAACGGCCAACAAACCTTCGAGCAGCTTTTGGCAGAAAGAGATAGCGCAAGCCAGTTTCCAGTGATATTGTTTATTAACTCAACCATTTAGAAAGGACTATTACCAGAAACACAGCTTCAAATATCACTCTTCCTGGTAGAATTCAAACCTCAAAAGTGTTAACTTCAACCTTTAAAAACATGGGTATAAAAGCCAGCTCAATATATTGACAGCTTACGACCTTGTCTAGAATTTGTCTAAAAAGTCAGTCCTTTTCAAAAGAATGAATGGAAAGAGAAAATTTACCGCAAACGTGGAATGCAAATGATTAGGTCTCGTTGTGTTCCTTTTTTTTGCGGTGAAATCGACAGGACATATTGAACCTTATCTTCATCGGAGTAACCGAAGAATCACTTTGGATAAATACTTTTATCCAAACGACGATTGGAACCGTCGAACGAATCTCGCATGCAGAATGTCCATGTTTGACAAGTTTAAATAAATCGTGTTCGATCAGGTCAAAATGAGACCAATCACATAAATATTATCGGACATACATATATATTGAAAGCAATGGTAATAGCGGTACTTAAAGATGAGGTGGAGCGTATCTTCAGTACTTTGTTCAGTATTTCGCCAATAAAAATAGGTCCTTCTGTGAAGGACCTATTTTTATTGCCTGAAAAAAGGCAGTATATGAAATTGATTGGTTCGGTATACTTATTTTTCAATCAATGCCCTTAAAGAAGAGGCTGAATACATAAAGATCAACTGACTTCTATTGAGAAGTTATCTCGAAAACAAAATTCGCATAAGAGCAAAGTCCAACAATGTTTCATCACTTTGGCTGACATTAAGTTCTGTGACTTCCCGCACAATACGCGCAAACCTATGATTTTGGAAAATACCAGCAGTGGCCTTAAACCTTGTCTAGTCTTCTATCCAATCAAATGAGACGGTGTCCTTAGGAGCCAATACAAGAAATGAACTAAAATAACAATAAAGCAAATCGAAAATTAAAAAAAATATATATAAAAACTCAGAACTCGAAACGAAACGGGAAAAATCTCAGAACTCAAATCGATAGAAAGAAGCACATGTAAAGACAGCATTTAGTAAATTTATTTCTACAAAAAATCTGTCAAAAATTTCACTTTATAGTAAGTCACCACAATGATTCAGGCTCGCAGGATATTGCGAAATGTATAAATATCCAATCCCATTGCACGGAGTTTATCAATAAGCGCATTAGAATTAAAAAGCTAAATAAATGGAAATTTTTTTTTCCTTTTTCTTATTTCAATACGGAGAATATAGAAGAAAGTGTTCTGTACTTTCTTCTACTTCGAAACACGGCTGGTGGCATACGTTTGTATTTCTATTTGGTTGCTGTGATGACGCTTTGTAGCCAACTGGGAGCAAACGCCATTTCTGTATTTCTCTATTTGTTTTATCCTTGTTGTGTAGGCTAAAGCTGAAATCGCTTATCATGTAGTCGTTGCTGGTTTTACAAGCCGTATCGATCTCCTTTGGGAAAATTACTCTGCCTCGTGTTTACTTTTTTTGGGCAGAGAAATAAAAGACTTTCACAATTCGAGTGTCGGCCTCCCTTTGGCCAAGCCTCGGAATACCAACTGAAGACCTTCTCTATCAACCTGCAAACCAAGACTGAAACTGTTTGACACAAAACTTCGAGCTAGGGTTCCCTATTCTACGCTTTATGGCTCTTTGGCTCACCAGATTCAATTCACGAGCAGGAAAGAAAAAAGGAAGAGAGTAACTAGAGAAGCAAGAAACCTTAGTAAACGCCTCCTACTAATCAATATGCACTCTAGCCCTGATTAATATTGCTAGTGCAAAGTCTATACTTATTGCAGTTTCGTCGGCCGATCTAGCTCTTGCTGGTTCATCCGCTTTTTTATTTCACCCACAATTCTGTCTTCACAGACTTCATGTTGGTATAGGTTGTTGGGGATTACAAGACCTGTCTACAACCCTGAATTACTTGTGAAACTATGTACATGCTACAAGACAAGCACTTGGACTTCTGTTTGAGAGCTTAGCTTTTATCCCGATGACATTTTTTGCTGCTTCTGTAGCTACTTGTTTGCAAAGACTTCCGACTCGAATACTGTGGTACAGTTCTCAAGTTTAAGACTAGGAACATGATCTCGAAAACAGATTTCGGCAACGGTTCCCTCATACATGTTCCTGGTCTTCAGTGTAGATTTATCATTTCATATCTGGATCTGATGTTAGTCATCGTTTTTCCACCTCTTCTCTGACCAATACCTTAATCTTCTGTGGATTAATTTTATCTATTACCGATAGAATTCTGTCTAGTTCTCTTTCACTTGATGGGACTGTTCTCCATTTATTTCATATTTGGAAGGTATTTACGCTAGACTGGGGTTTTCAGTTTCTTTTTGGATTTAATCTAATGCTAATGCTTAAATGCTGCCCCACTGAAAATTATTTTCCAAAGAAACAATTGACCTTCTCATTATGTCAACTGCGATGCCGAGGCAGACAATAAGCTGGATCTTTACAAAGGTTCCCTTTTGCCGTTCGAGTGCTCCGTAGGTGATTTTTGGTCTATTTTTATGTCGTGTATATCAATTCGGTGAATTAGGGCTTTAAACGTGCAAAGGGGTTAAAAAAGTTTTATACGAAACTTTTCTAATTTATCAAAACATTTCGGCAAAAGCTTTATCAAACCTAAAATATAACAGAATATTGGGTTTTCTGGTTAGGTTAATTCCTGCTAATGTCACTTTAAATACAACATATCCGTTTCCAATGCACCAAATATCTTGATGAGAAAATGTAGCTATCTATAGGGTTATTTTGGTTAAACCCTGTTTACCTTGTGTATCTACACCTATAAACAATTATCAAACAAAGATATTCAATTAGAACTATCTCTTCGTTTTTGTCCAAGACTTGGACTGATATCTACTGCTATACTATGTTGAATCGAATATTACCTCCGAGAAGATGACGTTTTTATATAGTTTTAGCATTGAAATTGTTGACAGTAAAAAAAAGATGGATCTTTTTTATAAAGAATTTATTTGTTTGGAATGTTTGTTTGCGGATGTGTACTGAAGAAATTTAACACTGTACACTAATGAGTTAACATGAGTATCTTATAGCTAAAAAAGCCTCATGAAATGATTTCCATGACAGATTCGAAGAGGTAAGACAATGCCTGGAATATTAACCATGAGAAAACTTGTATCTAAGCTACCAATCTATCATTGTTTGATTCGTTTATTGAGGAATATAAGTTGTGTCCTACCTTTAATTGAGTTCAATATGAGCTGCTAACAAAAGTCATCTTGATTTTTGGGATGCTTTTGATATGGTGAATTTCAATATATAGTGTAGAGCACCCATTTTTCTTTAAAGCATAAATTTTTAACATACAGTAGTATCTCGGAAGCCGGTTGCATTCTTCCTCGAGTGCTAATTTATCATGAAAATTAGGGACATGTGTATATGCATACATATACTAATTAACGTTAAGTGACCCCAAATTAGCAAAAAGGAGTTTTCACAAAGCCGGTTACAATAAACTGATTTTATAAACAACTATTACATTTTTCCTACCTCTATCTAAAATATTTAACCGAAAGGATTAATAACTAGTTCATTTATCACTGTTTTACCAACTCGAAGAAAGATGAAAAGCCGTTGCATGGGTCTTGGTTCTACTTGTTTTGAATATCACCATGCTTTCAAAGTCGTCTTATTTTTGATACTGTATGAGTTGTTTATTTTCAGTTTAAATCTTGTGTTTCGCTTTAAGAACATACTTTGCCACTGTTGTTTCGATCTCCTGTATGCTTAATTGCTTTCAAAGTGCGTTCTGCGCTTCGTCCAAGTGTTCCTCGCAGCCTCCAATGGCTAGACGTCCAGTTTGTCCTAGATAAATGAATGTTGTCTAGCATTCGGATCAGGAGATTGTGTAAAGCATCCCACGTTGTTCACCATGGTGGATCAGATCCTTGAAAGACTTGACTCGGCTTTTTAAATGAAGTTATCTACTAATGGGTACTTTTTCGTCTTATATGATAGCTGATATGATATGGTAGCTGTTGGTTTTTACTTTCTGCATTATATATTCTCCTTCTTTAAGGATTCATTAATTGAAAACGGTATGCTGAGCATTCGATGGATCATCGTATAGTAGGTTGTCATTTTTTGATTAAAAGCCAAAACCGTCCTTAGTGTTTCTTTTGCTTTCCTGTTGTAGGGTTATTTTTATAGGGAGTTTATTGAAGAGATTTAGAACTTTTAAATGTAACAAAAAACAAGCAAACTATTTTGATTGCCATCTAACGATTTTATTGGAAAGATAAATCTCTGCGATTTTTATTTAAATTTGATTTTGAGCATATAACCACCACGACTGGCGTGAAGAAGTCCAATTTTCGACTGCTCCAAACAACAGTTGCGACCGTATCTCGCCAATCGTATAGCATATCGGGCCTGTCGGCGTAGGCGAGTGATTTGACGTATCCCCACAAGAAATAGTCCAGCGGTGTTAAATCACAAGTCCTTATCACTAAACAGAATTTTGTTATGCAGCAATTTGTTCTTGGGCTCATACATCGAATCTACGCCGTGTCCTGTGACCGTTCAGCTTCAATTCCTGCACGAGTAAAAATTCTCCATAATGTGGATGGGCAAAGGTTTAATTAATTGTCGAGCACGATGTCAAATGCACTCACTTGGGTCTTCACAGATACTACATTCTACGAGCTACGATTTCTTCATTAGGCACTGTATGACCTCTGAGTGCATGCGTATTGCCAGTGAGAGTAAACGTGGTGCGGAAACCATCCCTGGTGAATGGAATTAATTTTTCTGCTTTTCGATTATATCGGCCATAAAATTGACGGAGTGTGCGATGAGTTGGTCGAACTGAACCAATTTTTTTCGAAATAAATCTGCACGATTCGTAGTCGTTATTCAGGCGTTTATTTATTCATGATAACCATAAGATGCATTACAGCTGTCACACCATACGTAGCATTAAAAAGTGTTAAAATCCTATACCTCTAAAAACCACTCTATATGAATACATAAGTCCGGCAAAGCAATTTGATTTCGTTCTTCCGTTTCCGTAGTAAAGACTATGTTTTTATGCATTGCGTTTATAATACTAAGCGTTTCTACGAGATAATCCTTTTTCACAATGGCCAAAAGCTGTTCAACGTAAAGGATTCAAAACCAAAGTATGATACCTAAGTTCTGCAGTGTAATTTCCTGGTTCCACATGAGCACTTCACTGATATAATAGAGGGGTTCTGCATTGCGACCCCGATTGTGCCTTTGGAATGCTTCTCTCGGAAAATAATTTTCACTCGTGCATAACTCCGTCAAGCTTTTCAACATTAACACTTTCTTTCTCGTACCCCAATCCTGTTGCCTGCCGTTTAATAATAGCTTTCATTCGAATATTCCTAGTGTCTTCGTTATCGGAGCGCAAAGAAACAGCTTTTACGTTGAACGATTTTGGGAATGTTTTGTGAACATTCGTTTTTGTTAGTTAGGAGGTAATAAGAGTTATTCATTATGCGTATATTTATAGAAATGTTTCTACGTTTTATTAATTAGTTGACGAAAAGAGCAACTGATTTCCGAAATACTGGTATAAGTTGGAAAAAAACAACTTTTGGTTAAACGAAAATTCGTGTTCTTAACTATTCATCAAAAATTTATTTTGCATAGTTATAGTTTTTGTAGATACGAGTTCGTATTCTGATTTTCCACTAAGAATCTTACAGACTTCTAGTTTTTAATTTATTAAATTAAAAATCCTATTTAAAACGAGCCCAGCTGAATAAAAATACGAAAAATTAGTTAAAATATTATGATAAAATACCCAAGCTATCTATATGATTTAAGAACGGAATGACTCTAATGAAATTCTGACTTTTTCATCTATTCAACTGAGAACTCTAAATAAAATCATTCATAATTGCACCAAATAATATTTGCTTGATAATAAAGGACTCATTGCATGATTATTGTATAAAAGTCTATATAATTGTGCTGTAAGATGTCATAAAGTGTCATGCACCACTTTAATGTTAAAAATTGAAAAAAAACGACTTGTTCCTAGCCGATCCGCATGTCCGATCCGCATGTCCGATCCGCATGTAATCTTGATCCAAAGAATAATAGCTGCATGTTATCAACCTCCTCATTACTCATACAAATGCATGTTTGCATAACACCAAGATCCTATGTGGAGTTGTTTTTCATAAGACTGCATTTCAATCCTGACTACTACCACATAAGTAAAAGCAAGATTTTCATAAACCTTAAAATATATTTAAATGACTTTGTTGATACGTTGTTAGGCTAAATAAACTTGAATTTATTATTTGACCAATCCTTTATTCTCAAAATGAAACGAATTTCAAATGTGATTCTTCCTTTCCTTGATTTCTTCAATCACATGACATCCAATTTCAAAATAAGTCACCTTCCAATTAATACACCAATTAAAAAAAAAAGATATTGAACATAACAACATGCAAAAACATTCAAAAATTAAACATTTCCGCCGACATATGTCTTGAAATATTTATTATTTGTTTCGAAAACCAAATATTACGATATTGTTAGTGTTAGCGATTTTGTTAATAAAACGAATGAACATAGTGTCAGCACCAGTTTTGCCATACATTGTACAAATTGAAATGTACGCGACCGTACAAACACAGTAAAGCTAAGCACGAGAAAATATTTGTGTCCTTTTTGTTAAAATACGTGTTGCAAATTCACAGCATTTGGTGAAAACAAACAGTCTAGGCTATTGTAATAACTTGAAGTCCTTATAACTGGTAAGGACCAAAGCACAGCTAAGCTTTGCAACAAAATGGCGTGGCCGAATCGTAAGCTTCTCTGCCACCATGTTCATTTGCCAGAATATAAACGATCGTTATCCTTTCGTATAGCCAATTAATTATTTATTTTCCGATTTTGCGATTTACATAAAACTTATTGCATTACTACATACTAACATAAATATATAAAACTATTGCATTATATATATACCTACCCAAAAATATCTAGCATTCTTGGCATGTACCTATTTGGCGGTAAGTTTTGTAAATTTATGGACGAATCTGGGCAAGAGAGAGAATGTACTTGTCCTGAGATTATCAGCAAACACCCACAATGTGAATGTGATCGTAAACACTTCAACAACATACTATGGGCCACAGTAACAGTGTTTCAAGTAAGCAAGTGTTTCCAAAAAATTAGCAATCAAAAACAAAAACAATTTTTTATTGAGTTCCTTTGACTGGCTTTTAATTTTTGAATTTTTTTACAGTCCTGGTTTTGGTTTTCGATTGTTTTTGGTTCAGTTTTTATCCAGGTTACGTTTAATTAAATTGTTTTTCTCTGTTATTCACCTGCGGCTAATGCTGAACGGATCTACAATATTTAATTGTTTATGTTATATCTGCTATTGTTTTGCAACCAGCTGTGTTGAAAGTGTACACCTTTGAACCCTTGTATTGTGTTGTACAAACTCCTCTTGTTTATAAGCAGGTTTCAAAACAGGTGATCATTATAGTCATGCAAACGATATAAACATACATGTAATATACTTTATATCATCCTTTTCCAATGTTGATTCGAAATTTCGTGAAGAAACAATTACGAATTGAACCAATAATATAAGATAAAAGCATGGAATCCATTAAAATTTCCTAAAATCAATTTAGATGAAAATTGTCCCCTGTTTATCGTTCACTTCAAATAAATTTCTTTCAAGTAAAATCCTAAATATTCACCAAAATCGTAAATACATCGAAATTCACGATAGCTATCTTGTGACATAAAAGATTTGTCGATGTGATTTATGTAACGAAAGCTACCCATCTAGAGAAATTCAAATTGCAATTATTGAAACAAATATTCACAAAGGATTTTCATGTAGATTGCGGGTGAAGCTCGTTTACGCCCTTGGTGAAGGACTCGTAGCAAGAGAAAGCTATCAGAGTTTCTCCAAACACCTTCTCTGTCATCCTGAGAACACAGTCTGGAACTGTTTGTCACATTACATCGGACTGGGCCTCTATTTCTTCGCTAGCTGGTGTCCTCAGTTAAACCCGGAGGGACCAGGCGGGCAGAGGTTACTTTAAAAGTTCCCTCTTTTCAAACTACGTCCTTCCTCGGTCAGAAAAATCACACGAGCATAATATACTACACAGATCCATTTGTCAATTGATAACATCGTATCTAACAGATTTTTCGAATTAAAAGAAGTAACCAATTATCTTAAATAAAAAAGTTATTACATTACGAAAAAGCACTGGTTTTCCTGATTCCTAAATTTGAAGAATTAGTGGTAAAAGGACGCTCTATCTCTCCTCATCTTGTAAAATAGCCGTGTCACTGATATGAACTGAAATGCCAATGCATTCTGAGCAGCTAATTTAGGTAAAAATGGGTTTCACGTGACTCCTGCCACATAGTGAGAGGTTGTTATCTCGCTTTCCGATTGTCCCCCTCTTCTGGTCACATCTTCGAAGACAGATAATGCTAAGCTCTCCCGCTATAAGTACGATAAACACCAATGATCCTCAATGCTGGCTCTGAAACGGTGCTTCGTTGAGGCGATGGCAGTTATTTACGTGATGATAAACCTACTGAACTACCAAGTAAATACTTCTCCTGTCGATTAGATTGGCTAACTTGACTATGTTTGACACATTACTTCAGGGTTAGTCTCCCTATTCTACGCGGTATGCCGCTTTCGGGTTGCAAGAATTGTTTCTCCAGCTTGAAAGGAAGGAGGAATTCTTCTACTCCTTCATGGAGAAAAGATGCCTCCACCCTTAGTGCCTCCAGTCATCAAGTATGCATTTTTTGTTGTAAGAATTAATGTCAGCCGATTTCAGCATCATTTCAACAAGACTATCTGGACCGAACTGTCTCGCCTGTTCGGAAATATCAGCGTGCAGTCTGTCCCATCTTCTGCATGAAAACAAAGCATGACAAGCGTGAAATTGTTGTACAATGCAGAATATGCACCCAGGAGACTATGAATTAACAATCTGATGCAGGTAAGACTGAAGACAACTCTGCCTACTCAATAGCTGGGCCAGGTAGAAGTCAGTCAATTTAAGCTCACACTTTCAAGAATGATGCCACTCTTCTTCGAGAGCGTGATGTTTCATTTCTAGCGATTAATTCTTTGTTATACGCGTGTCTTTCGAAGTAGATTCTTTTACGCTCTCTAGCAAGGAGAGAGGTGATGGATATTACCACTGCGATGAGCAACACAACAGACTCAGTGACTCTGAGGTATGCTGCTGCAATCCATTGTGCTTCTCTTCTCTGTGCACCTGCGCCAGCTGCTTTGAGATTTTCGCTCTATATCTATTTCTTCCTTTTTTCGGATCCGTATAAGATATAGACTTGATGGTGTTCATTAATATGCCTCTTTTGGTTGAGGATGATCCGCTCCACTATGAATCAGCTTGGTGCGGACCACTCTTACAGCAGCGTTTTATTCCGCTGCCTTGACTTTCCCAAAGAAGTCGCCTTAGAATCGATCACAAAGCTCAAGTTATTGAATTCTCGGACACAAAAGAAGATTCTATTACATAAAGAGGAAAAAGCCTGGGGACTCTTGTTTTTTTTTTTGTTTTGACTGAACGAGCGCTTCGGGTTTCTGCAGCGCCAGGCTGAACTCATTGCTGGTCATCCACCAATCTACTTGTCATGTCATGTCACCGCGCTCACTTCAAATTGTAACTGTTCGACCGACCGCGAAAGTCAAGGCCACCGTGTCATCTGCTTAGCCAAACAATCGCTTCCATTCCGGCAGTTGCAGCCTCAAAAAATGTTTACGGCCATCATTCCATCCCGTGTCGTCCTGACTGCGTGTTTTATGGTACCTTATAATTATGTTCGAGACCACTACTCATATTCGTTCATCTTGCGGAGTTGACAAGCTTCTCCAGCACTTTCCCCGCTACATCCAGGGTCTCCCTTGCAACCGCAACCTATTCGAGTGTAATAGAAAAACACCCTTCTCCAAACAAGAGTTTAAGATCCGAAGCAGCTGATTGGGGCAACGATGGTGGACCCGTTGCAACACCTCAGCCGAAAGGCGCTCTGTTCCCCTAACATTCCGCTTCTTCATTGACATCATGCACGTCCAGCTCCTCTGAAGTATAATGTTGGCAAATGAACAGGACCTCCTCGGGTGAATCATCGTAACAGCGAAGATTGTCCGGGAAAAGTGTTCTAACGATGCCTCCATCAAGATTATACAGCACTCGCAAGGCACCGTGCCTCCGCATTACCAACTTATAGCCCAGCCCCCACTAGTCTCTGTTCAATCTTTGACGATCACCTGCAACCAGCTGATTTTGCTGTGCCTGATGGTTTTGCGAAAGAGTTTCCTTGTGGATCAAAGGTATACTATCATACGGTCACACGCCTCGTCTTGTCTTCTAGATTGCTGAACTTTACAACCGATATTGCGACAGCCCCTTTTCTTCCCGCACCACTATATGGCAGGCTTATCATATCATGGCTTTCGCCCAGGCATAAACGAGCTGCAAACAATCGTGTAGAGGCTCATGGTAGAATTCAGCACATCATCAGCTTGTCTTCATTTGATCTCCGGTGATATTTTACAATTTATAGTCCCTTCCAATAATTTTTCGGATGATTTTTTCGAGACCTTTTCTTTCCAAGCCAACTCTTTAGTTTAAGTGTATTCACATCGCTGAAGACAGATGCATGTCTTGAGCTGCCATGCCATTCATAATGACGATCCATACATAACTACTTCTATATAATATTTCTAAACATGTTTATTTCAAGAATTTTTTCCTATCAATCGCAAAACCTCTCGTTTATAGAAAAAAATTAGCCTTTCATGTAACCATAAAGAAATATTTATAAAGAATTGTGGAAAGAGCTCAAGCTGGTTTCGAACACGCGTCGCTGCCGCTTCTCATCAGGTGCCAACTCACAGGCTGGGACGCGTCGATTGAATTAAGTGAAAATGGAAAAATTGATCTACCAAAAACTTCTGAAATTCATAAAGATATGTTATACAAATAAGAAAGGATGCATCATCAGGGATAATTTTGTTGAGTAGGAGATTGATTTGAATTCAGTTTTATCCTTGGGATCTATCAGTTCTTTGTTGTTCTAGATTTGTTCAAGAAGCCTTGGCAATCTCTAGAGCTGTGTCAAACTCATTCTGAAGGGACAGTGATGGGATTTTTTTTTGTCGATAAAAAAACATTAAAATAACTTTTAAAAGTTAGGCTGAGACAGTCTAGGGATCATAATATTCCCCCTTTGTGTGTTTCATTATCTTTGTGGTTGTTTTTCATTCAATCAGATTGAAATATATTCTCCTTACCAAGGAATTATCTCTCGGAGCCTAGAAGAACTTAATATGTTTGTTAAGTGAAAGTATATGGCGTTTTCCGAAATATGGCGTTTGTCTCAAAAATTTAAAAGAACTATGAAGAGTGAAAACAACACGAGGAGGGATATCTTGGGCATCCCTTCATCAACATCCTTCTTCTTGAACAGGCAGAAGGCATCGATGTCCAATCGGAAGCTGAGTGACCTAACAATGAGTGATCATACTTTGAATTTAGTCACTACCCGCCCGACCAAATTCATAAATCCTCCCAGACCATCAAAGATGCAGAATTCATATCTGAAACCATACTAAGGTAGATATAAGTTCCCTACAACATGGAGCAAGCGGCTGAGTTTTCCTGATGTAATTTTCTCCAACAACGCCCCAGCTATGACAAGCGTACGTACCGGGGGATATCTTGATGTTGACTTTGAGTTCCCTTATCCTTATTCGAATTAGTACGAGTGCTCTGAAAAGATCCATTTGCACAGGACTTGTATTAACACTGTCTGGTTCTGGTAGCCATCTTGTCTACTCCTGTTCCTTCTATGTGACTTTTTAATGGTGAACGCAGTCGGCACGGGTGGGAACTATAGGGAGAAACACTTAATACATATTTAACGGAATATTTAATTATTAGAGGGGAGGGCACCCGAAAGGTGCCGAATTTCTATTCACTTCGTCCAAGAGATCTGGCCAGTAATCGCTCTTACTGCTGTTGATGAGTGTGTGAATACACTTCCTTAAAGACTTTAGTTCTACTACATCCTATAAGCTCCTCATCATATCCTCCGACAGTTTTTCGCAATTTGAAAATTTCACTTGCCCATTCGTGAACTGGAGGCTTGATCTGCTAGCGTCCCCAACAGAACACGCAGGACCTGCAAATAGAGGCAATGACACTCCATCCATCGCGAGGAAACAATCACGTCTTCAATTGTTCGTATTTCATTTCCCGAAAAATCTCCCAGAAACAGTGGGGGTTTGCACGTCAATCAAAGGCAATTCCTGCTCATGACGCAATTTTGATAGCTCGTTTTCTCATCGCTATTCAAAGATTCTAGCGGTGCCCGTAGACGCCAATAAGAGCGGTCTCCAGGGTTCTGAGCCTAGGCTTGATAGAAATTATTGATTCCTGCTGTGTTTATCATAAAGTATAGATTATTGCTTCTAAAAACTGAGCCTATTCCTTCGGTCATGGCTCTGCACTCGCTAACGAGCCTGTACCCATACTCACTTGCTAGTGCATCGGTCCCAAGTACGATCCTGGATAGAGGTACTATCCAATTCGCTAGGACACTATCCTGGCAACTTTTTGTCGCCATTTCATTCAAAACTTTTTGAGCTGATACCGGTTGGCTTACTTATGGCTCAAAATCTTCCCAGTCATATCTTGGATATTAACACTGCGGTGAAAGTTCATCTGCAGGATACGGCTCATGACCTTAATGTTTTAACCTTAAGCATGGAGTTTAAGAGTAAATTCGGTAATTTCCGCTAGTGATACTTGATATCACTCAGTCTTGATGCATCATTGCACATGATACAATATTCAGTGTAGTAGATACCTTGTATTTTCTTCGAACCCTATTTTAAGCAATTATAATACAAGGAGTTCCTATAAAGACCATTACACCTCAATGCTGTACAAGATATTTGGCAATGGAAAAAGGAACTACTCTTCAATACATTCTACAAATCGCCCAGAATTTCTTATTTTGCCAGGAACGTTATTGAGAGTCATGCGTTGAAACAATAGTTAAGCACCATTTTACGTCCGCTCCAATTGAAGTTGGAAAAAATAGAAAGTTGTCTTTTGGTGGTCACCTCTACTTAAACAGTGGGGTAGTTATAATTCCTGATTTCAAGGATAAGCAAAGACTTGAGCGAGGCTACAGTTTTTTCTTAAAGCAGAGCCTTTTGAATGCGCCGCATGTTAGTTCTTTGTTTGTGTACAACACAGGCAGATAATTTTCAAAAACTTTAAAACGCAAAATGCAGCGATGGTTTAGACACTGCAAATTTCCACATTTTCAACCATAGTGCTGAGACTCTGAATCAACTTTTGGATGGACTGGAGAAGCCAGCGTTCACTTACGAAGAAAACAAGCTTAACTACCACAAGATACGTTCATTAATAGGAAGCACTGAACTGTCATCTCATGGGTATAATACACCGGCTGAGTTGACCCATAGGAATATGTCAGTAGAAACTCCCAGAAATTTCTGTGAGTTCGAGAAAATCCAATAACCCATTGGAAGAGTATGTGCCGCAGATATCAATGGCGTTTTTTTTGGGTTTGTCGGTTTGGTCGTAGAATATGGATTTATGACAGTAGGCTCACGAGAAAAAAGTATAAGACGAAACAAACGTCGAGTAAAGGTGGTAGTGAAGCATCAACACTGTGGTACTGCAACGGATTGCAGTGTGAGGAGGGGAGGGCCACTTAATCCTCGTCGCATTTGGGCCTCAAGGTGGGTTAAAGGCACCTCATTTCATGATCAAAAATACATGAAGAGCTGATCGGGTTAGAATTACGCTTGATCTTGATAATTTCCAAACGGTAACTGTCACAAATAACTGTCACAAATAACTTTCACAAATAGGTGGGTTGACACTTCGAGACCGAAGACCCGAAAATTGAAAATCACTATGATCAGCCAATGATCATGATCATGTTATCAACTCATTTATAACGCAACAATATACCAAATTTGTCAGATTTTTTCGTAGATACTGCATTTGCGGGAAGTCTTCGTTTTCAGAATTTGGAATCCATATTTTAGGATATCACTATATACACATGTTCTTTTATTAGTTTAGTTCCAAATTAGTAAATAAAACTATAGTGATCACCTTTTGACAAATCTCATAACCACTTAACACCGTCTTTACTAAATGTCAGCTGTCAAATAAAGTGAAGCTTTTCATATTAAATATTGTAAAGAACAGCAGAACGGCTTCTGACATGTACCTGCAAATGTATCCAATTCAATGTTTTCCATTGTATGAAAACATCTTCATTCAATATTCAATAATGAAATTATTTTAGGAAAATTTAAAAAAAAGCAAATTTCGTAAGATTAGAAATTTACTCCACAATAAATCAGCTCATTCATCAATAAACCGTATCTACTCTATAATCAAGCACTCTATCAAGTGAATTGAAACATAATTAATTGCATAGATGCCATTACGTTCGAGTACATTATCCTTCATTGCATGCAATTATAATGTCCAAATATTTAAGTAGCTGAAGGACATTGCATTTTCAAACGTTTCACATTCTATTTAGCATTTAAACAACATTCATGTATTTGATATTTTTCCCAGAAAATTTTACTCACTGCGAGATTTGCTTGCTAGATTTTTTAATTAGAGAAGTTTCTACGGTTCGAGGACACCAATATTTTATATTATGATATTATGATATCTGCACGATAAATAAGTTTCCAAGTTGAAAGGAATTAGAAATTCAAACTTTTCTCAAGTTTTAACTTAGGACATCGGGATTGTCTTTCGAAAAAAAATTCTACACTTTTATAAACCGCGAATGTGTCTTAAATAAATAACTAATAAGACATCCTTCTAGATATTAACGCAAGAAGATTGGAATGTAGTTTTGTTCAACGGAATGGAGAAAACCAGTCATTGGGCAGCTCTTTATTTTGTTGCTCTCATGACATTCGGAAATTACGTTCTATTCAATCTGCTGGTTGCCATTCTCGTCGAAGGATTCAGTTCAGAGGTAAAATCTTTAAACCTAAATTAGAACTTCAATCATTTTTCGAAAACAGAGAAATGAGAGGCGCGAAAGAGAACAGCGAGAGCTGGTCAAGAAGCTTCGCGAAGAGAATATGGTGGAGAACTTCAGCGATATGATGTACGAAGAGTCGCGCAGTGCTTCAGATTCCTCATCGACCAATGAAAGTTACTACGAGATCAAAAACAAATGGCATAGTGCAGAAGAGCTACGAAAGGTACCGCATGTCAGTCTCACTATCGTCCTTTCCTCTAGATTATTTTTTGTTATGTTTTCAGCTTGAAGAAGCAAATCAAGCACGAACTGATCCCAAATGCAATATACAAAAGCAACGATTGTTGCAACCAAATATGGACTATCAAGCCAAGGAAGCTATACAGAGCACTGAAGTTCAAGCTAATGCAAATAAAAATCCAGGAGATCGCGATCCAGTCAAAACAAATGAAGATGATAAGAAGACATTGAAAAAAGTAAGTAAGAAGTTTTTGTATTGTATTTATTTAGTCAGTAAAACTACAAATAAAACAAAAGTAATTCATTTCAATCATATCATCGAAAATTTAAGATAAAATCGTACCGAAAGAAGGTACCGTCTTCATTGAGACTGGTTGGTTAGAGCTGGTTTGGTTAGAAATTTCATGGTGGCTTCAGGAATTTCATGGCGATACCATTTATTTTCAAAAATAATATAATCGAGGTTGAATATTTCCAGCAGTAGATGTTTCAGCTTTTAGCTCCAACCCACGAGTGATAATCGTACTACAATTAGATCACTGTAGCTTAGCGCTACGAGTAGTGTCACCTGCGTGAAATCTGACAAAAAGAACTCGCTAGTTTTTTTCCCTAATTGTCCACAGTTGTTTCACAACTCATTTGCTAGGGTTTCTACTCTGTAGGGTTCCTACCATTCTCGTGAGGCGAAATGGGTGCCATCACCAGATCATTAGACCCCAGTTAGCAAAAACAGGAGTCACGGCTATCAAAGTTCAATGGAGCTCCTTTGCGCTCTCCATGATTCCTCTTTACAACCCCCACACAACAAGGGATTTGCACAAAATCTAGAAGCGCTCTGCGTCCTTGAAGGTCCACTATAAATCATAAGCAACTGCAGCACATATCACTATCTAAACTATCATTAGGCTATATAGGTTCATAAATAGCCAACCAAGCTTCCTCAATCTACCTTTAGGCATGATGATTGCTTTACTTAGAACGAAAATTGCCAAAGTTCGATTGCCTTACTAGAACCCCGGGCGTACTAACTTCCAGTAAGAATTAGCTTACACAGTATTTCACACAGACCATTGAGACGATTTGGTAATGGAAGCGTTTATTAGCGCATGGCGGGACAATTAACTGCCACTAGCTGTCCGCCTAGCCGAAAAACACTCAGTACAGGATGCATTGGCCTATTTTTTAAGTTCTGAAGCCGATAAAATAATCGCACGTAACACAGCCAGGATCCGGGAGATTACAAGGGAAGAATGCACATGTGAGCGCGAGTTCTCCTATATGCTGGAATTGTGGTCAACGAGGGCATCTGCAACGAATCTGCAAGCAGCGAAGGAAATCAAGCTATTGATACGCGTGTGCCACTAGAAAGAGACTAAGGTCAAAACCAGAGCCTGGTAATAAGGCTCCTCAAACTAAGTGGTCGGGGGAACGCATAAAGTCAACTTCGTGGGGCAGAAGTTGGCGAGGAGGATCGATGTGTCCACCACCACCATCATAGGGTCCAGGCTACATCGGGGAAAGGCAGACATGTGTGCGTGGACAAATCGACGGTAAACATTGCACCTTAACTATTGATACTGGTGCAACAAGAACAATATTACAACCAGATCTGATGAGCGGATGTTTACTCTTCAAAGGCAAACCACTTTTGCTACGAACAGCAACGAGAAAAACAGTGCCCGTAAAAGGCGAGATCAGACTCCAAGTACAAGTAGGGCATTGACTATTTCCACATGAATTTATAGTCGCCAATATAATAGACGACTGCTTCCTTGGAATGGATTTCTTACGACCACATGGATTCACGTTGGATTTGGGCAGATGGATCTTGGAATGGCGAAATGTTGAGACTCTAATGGAATGTCACTAAAACAACATTTCAACACAGAAAGTAGTCATAAGTGCCGACACTGAAAAAAAAATCATCTTAGAGAATGGTGTAGGAAAAATTTAAAGGTTCTCCTGGAGACCAAAGATCTTACCTAACTGAGTCGATGAAAACACCGGGTAATCTAATTTTAAGACGGACACTAGTAAGAACAAGTAAGAGTGGATGTTTGTCGGTTAGGGTCCTCAACACTATGCATCAAAGCTGGAGCTATTATCGGGAGCTGTCAGCTTGTCTCTACTGTAACATCCTTGGCAGTTAAAATTAGCCAATAGCCAGCAAGGAAACAAGAGACCAGACAAGTCCGTGAGTTAGTATCGACCTTATTGTGGCCAGCCCAGCTATCACCAATGCAGGTTAAGCAAGCCTATGAATTGGTGAACAAATATCGCAATATTTTCTCGACAGGTCAAGAAGATCAAGGGCGAACGAGTATAGTGACCCATGTTATAGACACGCAAGACTCTAAGCCAATTCGACAAGCGCCAAGATGACTTCCGTTAGCAAAGCAAGGAGAAGTGAGCGCAATGATATCGGAAATGGAAAAACAAGGAGTAATCGAGCCATCGATCAGTCTGTGGGCCTCACATGTCGACGAAATAGCTGACCGACGTTACGGAAAAAGACAGCCATCCGCTTCCACGCATCGACAACATTATGGATACATTGGCAGATTCTCTACTCTTGACCTAAAGCGTGGACAGGTTGAAATCGATAAGAAAGACAGAGAGAAAAACGCATTTTCAGTTGTTACTGGCTTGTGGCAATTCGTTGTGAGGCCGTTTGGGCCTTGCAATGCTCTAGCAACATTCGATTTCCTCATGGAATGTGTACTACGTGGTTCTGGCTGGAAAACTTGGTGTGCGCTGGTGTACCTAGTTGACATCATTTGTGATAGGGAGAATGTTCAACGAACATATATCCAACTTGGAAGAGGTGTTCTCAAGGCTACGACGGGCTAACTTGAAGCTGAATCCAACAAAAGACACACTTTTCGCAGCCAAAGTTAAACCAGCCGAACCTGGGACATGATGTGTGCAAATTTGTGAAAATGAACCCCGAGAAAATAGAAGCTGCGAGAAGTTGGCCGAAACATCATAACAAACGAATACTTCGAAGATTTCTTGGACTGGCGACCTATTATCGCCGATTCGTCTAAGCCTTGGCTTAAATAGCCAAGTGCCTCCATCAGCTCAAAAAAAAGAACCGTTCCTGTATCCTTTTATCAAACAGCCTTCGAGATGTTGAAGAAGAAGCTCTGTGAATCATCGGTGCTAGCGTACCCAAAAGGAAAAATGTTCGTAGTTGATACCGATGCAAGTAACAATGGGATTGGGGCCGTAATGTCACAGCAGGTAAATGGTGAAGAAAGAGTAATTTCATAATACAGCTGAGTTCTGTCAAAGAGTAAAGGAACTATTTCGTAACTCGGAAAGAACTTCTGGCTATAATTGAAGCAAGAAAACAGTTCCACAAAAACCTTCATAGAGAGAAATTCGTCCTTCGAACAGATCATAATTCGCTGAGATGGCTGCTTCATTTAAAAAACCCAGAAGGGCAATTTGTTAGATGGATCGGAAAGGTGGCGTACATGGGAATGCGGACGCTTCATCCTGTCGCCCATGTCCAGCTCATTGTAAACATTGCCGAAGATCCAAGGAACAGGGATCTCTCTCTCTCAAACTCTGGGACGTTTAGCTAGCCGACGATGATATTGAGCCATTGTTGGTATGGAAAGAGACATCAGAACGTCCCGAGTCGAAGGACATATCAGCACGCGGCACAGTGTTAAAAAGCTCAGTGGAGCCTTTAGGTTGAAGACGGAAATGGGAAACAGCGGACGGCACATCATACTAGATTCAAATTGTTCTTTCTTAAAGTCGGGTCAAAGGTGTACTTAAGGAGACGCCTAAGGAACATCGGGAAGTCACCTTGGTGTAAACAAGACCCTGACAAAGGTGCGAGATTGATTCTATTGGCTCCATGCTCAGGACGACGTCCTGGGCTGGTGTTAGAAGTGCACAATAAATGCTTCCGTCAAAGGCCCGAATCGAAGAACGGGAAGACAAATGCAGACTTATAACGTTGGGCTACCATTCGCGAGAATAACCGCGGATATCGCAGGACCCTCTCTCAGGTCTGACTGGGTATCGGGTTTGATTGGGATTGCCAATCGTAGCTGCAGTAGCAGTAGCTGGCTACTTCAGTAAGTGGCCAGAAGTATACCCAGTTCCTAACCAGGAGGCAATATCAAATAGACTAGCCCGTTAGAATTTCCATGGATTTCTATTTCAGAAAATGGCAGCACAATAAAAAAATATCGTACAGCTCGTGGTTGTACCTGTTCTCTACCTAACTCGCGACCCCTTTCAAATCTACCTTCCAAACGCATAGTTTTTGTTTGCATCAGGGTTCATGCCCCACGACCCTAGCATATCACAGACCGTATTACCTGTGTGTAAGCAGCTGGCCTTAAGAAATGGTAAGACTGAGTAGTCACGAGCTATTTACTTCGAGGTATTCATTGACTTCTTCTGCTAGGTTTACGTCAAGGGATACAAAATCCTGGACGTTTTCATCATTCAACATTATATAAGGTTAAAATGGTTTCGTTTTTCGTGTTCGGAGAATGACCTTATGGCTTCGTTAATGTTCAACGTAACCTTTTTTCTGCTTAGAGGACCATGATAAGATTGATTGTAGTGTAGTAGTGTGTGTCGGAGTAGTGCACGTCAACCTTTAACGGCTCCTGTTAAGCCCCCACTTCCGACAAACCTAGAGCGCCTCAAGTAAATTATTTTTCTAAGAAAGTCAATGACCTGTTTTGGCTTTGGACAACCCAATTCGTCTCTGACATGGAAGCAGCTTCCTAGATTGCCTCTTATCCTGCGGGACAGTGCTTTGCAATGTACTAACAGATGCACTGGTGTCTGCTCCGCAAAATTGCGAAATATTATCTCGATGTCCGCTTTTAAGCCAATTTTTGTCACATGTTTCGCATGCTTGCCACTCCTTCTCGTCATAGACTTCGACAAACAGCTTTGACATTTGAAGTCCAGGAAGTCCATTACTAAGCCTACCTTAACAATATTTGGATACAGGCGTAAGCTACGAGGGTCAGTCAGATCGTAAGTTTAAGGGTTCGATTAGGGGAGAAGGAGTGCTCAAAACAAAAAAAAACAAGATCATTTTCGTAAAATTCAGACATTTATTTATTTTTCTACAAAGTCGCCATTTCTCTCAACATATTTTTTGTATATACAAACTAATTCCGTAATTCCGACGTCGAAAGGTGTTTCGTCCGAATTTTTAAATTACGCTGTGACTGCTTCGGTGATGTCATCTGTCGTTTCGAATCGTATGCCGCCAAACGTGTTTTCGTCGCCGGGAAAAAGTGGAAAACACTTGGAGCCAAGTCACGTGAATAAGGAGGATGCTCAAAAATGTCCCATGTAAATGAGGCCAATTTTCATTTCATGAACGAGCATTATCATTAGCGACTCTACAAATCTGACCGTTTGTTTTTGATTGTTTTGCGTAAACGATCCAGAACACCACAGTAATACTCTAGGTTGATAGTTATGCCTTTGTCGAGGTAATCAATTATAAGAATAAATCGGCAATCCCAAAGCACTGTCGCTAACACCTTGCATGCGGAGAAAACTGCTACGCTGTTCGCCAACGCGTAACCATTTCAAGGCTTATACACTGCTCACCGTAGACATAAGATAAATCTCGATAAATTTCACTAGCGGATAATTTTTTCGTGGTCAAAAAACTATTACACTACGCGGTTCACATTTGGATGCTACTTCTATCAGCGTCTCCATTTTAAATCGCTGTAAAAAAAAACACAAAAATAGACTTATCGGGCTCAGAGATGCGTCAAATTGGTTAGGATAGATTAGAGAAAAACCTCCTAAAATTTCGTTAGTTTATCTTTTCACCACGCCTCTATTATATCCCTTTTTAGTGGATAGTGATTATAAAAGATTAACACCAGTGATACCTGCTCTTAGTTCCACATGTATTGGGATAGCTTTCGGATGGCGTTTCAAGCTCTGTTCAGTTGGAAACCGAAACGTGCCCGTTGTCTTGTGTTTCTGTTTTTGGCTTCTTCTTTTGGCCATCTTCTTCGATGGAGACGTCAAAGTGAACTCATAAAGTGCATACTCATTAAGACGGTGTGTGACGTTATTGAAGCGTATGTAGATTTGAGGACTTGTTTTAATAGTCATCTCTCATCGAACCTGCTGTCCAGAGGTCACACTGCCGTAATTGTCCTTTCTTAATATGGTCC
Organism: Stratiomys singularior; assembly: GCA_954870665.1. Lineage (NCBI taxonomy): Eukaryota > Metazoa > Arthropoda > Insecta > Diptera > Stratiomyidae > Stratiomys > Stratiomys singularior. Next base: position 65,890,838 of record OX940881.1, read on the forward strand.
TAAGCTAGTTTTCAAGGGGCAAGATTTTCATATCCTCACACTTGTCTGACTTTGTTGCTCGGTTTGCTTTCGCCAATTATATTTAATCGCTCTGCGGAAAATTCGGATTTTTCCATCTCACTGTTTTCTTTGTTATTTGCTTTAGAATTTGTGTTGATTATTATATCACGGATAAAAAATTATCTAAACAACGTTAAACACAATTTTGTTTGCAGACATATTCTATAAAGGAACGCAGATGTGATAATTCAAAGTTGGCCAATTTACGAACACTTTGTGATCCACCAATCATAATGACAACTGCAGCCACTCCTCAAGACTCGCCAAACACAACACTTGAATCCGGAACAACATTTAAAAACTGGAGTCAACAAAATTTGGAAGGAGCTCCATTGAAAGAGCAGCAAGTTTTAAAGGTAAATTTGTTTCCACATTCCCCCTGCCAAGCGCAAATAACCATTTCATTTCGTTTCTAGAGTTCTAGTACGCCCTCTCTTCTCAAGCCACCTTCGGTTTTAAACGGTCAAAAGTTAGTCGACGAACGGCTGCCCACCATCGATATCAGCCCTCCTTCAGCCGTGGGCTCATTATTAGATATCAAATCAGTTAGTTCTGCATACAATTGTCTTAGTACCATTAACAGTACCAATCTGAGCGAGCGGATGACGAATAACGACCGCCAGAAGGAAAATACGGATCCACAAGCTGAATCCTGTTCGCTTTTATCAAGAAGTTCCAGTTTTAAACGATTTCGACGAACAAGTTCGAAAAAAAGTAAGAAGCAAGCCGATGCAGAAAACGAACCAGTAATTCTCAACAATGATCGTGAAATTTCAAAAGTCGGCAACAGTCTATCACGTAACAACTCTTTTCTGCAGCCTGCCAATAGAATTCAAAATGATACTAAAGACGCCAATATTCTAACACCAAGAAACACATTACGAAGGAGCGCACCGACCGGAAGACGAGCATCCTGCGTTTATAACAATACTCAATTCTACCACAATTTAAATAGACAGAGTTCTATAAAGAACTACAGGAGTTCAAGAAGGATGTCTTCCGTGGAATTGGCCTTCGAAAAGGCGTCTAATATGAATATAAACAATTTCGAAAATCGCAATTCAATGACTTTTAGGAGCTCAAAAATTGATTTAGATAAGTGGCAAAAATCATTATCGAATTTAAATATACCTGAAACACAACTACAAGCACCGACTCCCCCATCGACAACACAAACGCCTCAGCATTCGACACGAAATAATAGCCAGCAAATGACTTCAGCTATTAAAATAAGGAACTTAATTGAATCAGTTTTGCCCACCAATTTTATTAACGAGCGAACGGATTATTCTTTGTATTTATTTCCTGAATCAAACAGGTAAGGTTTATGTAACAATAATAATTCAAGATTAATTGCGTATTAAAACTGAACATATTACTGATAAATTTAATATTATTCTATATATTGTGCACCGTATTTTATTCTTGAATTTAAATGTAACGTTAAAATTCTTCCGTTGATACTTACTCCTTAAATGATAAATTTAAAGAGAAAACTTTGGTCCCTTTCGTCTACAATGCTTTATAAAGAACAGCCATTGCGTGGTTGATTTACCATCCGAGCTTTTCCTAAGCATTACTGTGTTATCCTTTGCCTCAGATTCAACTAGAATAGGTTACGTTCACTTGATTGAGACGTTTTTTGATAACAAGGTGACAACTTTACGATAACTTATGCTTATTTAATTTATGTGATGACTAGCACTCCCACTGGGACAAAGATTGTGGCGTACCCACTAAACAACTCTATTTCTGCCTGGGAACCTAGTCTCGAATATCCCGACGCTTTATTTTCGACTTTATTTTCGACGACTAGCATCAGACCATAGGTATCACTCTTTCAACGGGAAGAACGAAATCGATCAAGTTTCCTAGAAGGTCTAGCGCTTCTATCCAGATGTTAACGAATTACTATATCAAACATATCCTTTTCCATCAATACGATTGTCCGGTCGTAATGTTCTCTAAGGCTTAATTCATCAAACTGAGCATTCATGCGATCAAACTGTCCGGAGGAAACACTATTTTCTTAAAACAAAAGACCGGGATTTAAGACTGATAACATTAATGACTGCTCAAAAGCCGTGTCGGGTCCACTTTTCTTTCGAATGAGCTCCGAAAACAACCGAATTATTTCTGTACCGCTGAATAGTAAGCCTATACTATATACGTTTACTATATAGCTCAGTTGATAGCAGATACACCCCATTTCATTTTTTTAAAGGTTCACCATCATTCGCTGCGAAAACTCAGCCCTGAAGCTTTCAGCATATCCAGGTTTTTAACCGCTGGTTTCAACTTTCTTATCGCGTTACTATAAGTTCTACAGTCTGGCGACTTTTTCAATAATATCACTCCTTTTTTTCCGTTCCCAGTGGTAGATTCTCAGCAGTGCGAATCGCGGAAGTCATTCTGTTTATAGGTTTCCAACGCACTTTTCTAGCCATATCTTGCATTCAGGAGATGACACTAGGTCCCTGCTCCTCCTCTTGTTATATTAAAGTAATCATGTCTAATAGAGGACTTAACAAAGCCGGACTGAAGGCTACAAAGACATGGAAAATTACTCTTTCGTTATTATTAGAGGATTATGACGCTACATAGGTAAGACGAATGCGTTCAAGCAATCAAAAGTCAAACCAATGTTCAGGACCTTGAAGCCAGTTTAAGGGTTGGCGACGAGTAAAATAGGAAAAGTTTATGCAAAGTGAAGCGCTTGTCGCATCGAGGAGTTCTTGTGCGTCTCAAAATGCTATAAACGACTAAATTATGGACATATAGCAAAATAGTACACAAAAAATTAACTATGCAATCGTGCTACTTAAGGTCGAGAATATCCTCCATGCGCTTCAATAAAAACCTCTAATGCTAGAAAAGGATGTTAACGCGAGCTCACCCCTATAGGACTCAATAACATATGGAGAAATTCATTAAAGAAATAATTACAAAAAAGGAAACTCAGTATCCTCAATGTACTCGAGGAGAACATATCTACAAGGGACATGGAGGTAGGGGATGAACTTACATTGACGTGACGTCTGCAACCTCTAAATTAACTGAATTGGGGACAATATCAAGGAAAGTGCAGGACCGTTTTACCTCAAGCGACTGCAGAACCACCCTCATGCTCTTGAGCTCTAGTACTGTATACCGTATAATGCAATCCGATTGCGATCCACCGATCCAAAAATTGATTCGGTAGTTTTTAAAGAAGGCGAACTGGGAGCTATTTGACAAAGCATTGCATAAAACAATAACAGCGATCCCTCTCAATGAAAAAAATTAAACCCTCTCTGCAGACATAGCTGCAAAACATATACAACCTTGTATACAAACTGTACGCATTCCAATAATCCCACGAAAAAGGTTTCACAAAAATAAGATTGCAAGCAAAAAACGCTAGACGTAACCTAGACGTAACCTTAAACGGGATGGAAAGCATATCCCAGTTGAGAGCCAGACTTTCCAAACGCTTCTGGGGAAATACCGAACAGCACGGTTAAAGCTCAAAACGGCGTCCAGGCACTCCAGAAATATGATCTAGAAACCCATGGGGAACCCGTACTAATGCGCTCTTCAAAAAATAGGGGAGAAGAGCCACTTTAAAACTACTTGTTCGGAAACGCCAAATGCTCTAGGTCCTCTCGTCCCAAAAGATAGCCCAGAAACGATCACGGCGAAAAAAAGAACCATTCGACTAAAGTCGTTCACTCGCGGAAATAACGAACAACAACCCGACGATACTACCCGCGAAGTACCGATCAATAATGCGGAGCTTAGTTTCTGCACACGAAGAATGCAAAATGGTAAAGCACCTAGACTCGACGAAATCGAAGTTGACTTTATAAAGAGGACAGCAAAAGTACAAGAGGCCATAATGTTGCGCCTGAGCAACAAGTTTCAAAGAACAGACTTTCCCTTAAAATATGGAAAATAGCCTCCAAGCGGGCAATATATAAAGGAAACGGAAAGAACAAGCAAGATACGAAATCCTGTCGGCCGATATACCTCCTTCCAATACCGGGGAAAATCTTTGAGAGGTTCTTACTTCTTTCTTAAACGAATAGAAGAAACTCCAACAAACTGCCCACTAACTTCTCAATGCAAATAAGGCTTTAAAAAAGGATTGACTACTTAGGTCGCTATCAACCGAGTGTTCATCGTTCAAAGAAACTTCAAGGCAAAATATGTATACGCAATCTTCTTCGACATCACAGGAGCATTTGACAACCTGTGGTGGCTACCGTTCTTCATGAACTCACAGCAAGAAACTGTCCAAATTACAACCAAGAGACATTTATAAGCTGCTTGTCCAACAACCGCGTAACCATAATCGCAATCCTAAAGTACCACTAGGGGTATGGCCGAGCTTGTATCTAGACCCAATTAAACATATTGAAAATATCTCTGCCAAGGCACAGCAGAGACTTGCTGGGATCTGCCAGGAAATGGGGCTGAATTTTAAAACCAAAGTCTTATTTTACAAGGATTTATTTTTGCCAATCGTCATGTGTGACACAATTAGACTGTTTTGAACGGCCAATATCGTGAAAATGAGCACAACGGTACCAAAACAGTGGCTTGTACTTATTTCGGTCACAGGTGCATATCATACAACAACCCCACCAGCTATTTGGGACCTAATCCTGACAGTGTGGCAGCTTCGGACGGACAATAGTATTAAGGGCAGAATCAAACATGAATTCTTCCCCAACATAAAGGATTGACTCAAAATCACTTGAATCCAACCTAACCACCACGTTATACAATTACTTACTGGACATGGGAACTCACAACCAACACTCCAACTTTACCTCACGAAATCAGACCAATCGACAAGCGAGGATTTCTTATGTGGCAGCATGGAAACCCTCAGACACCTGACTTTTGCATGTTAACTCTACATTCGACCATGACGGATTCAGAACGTTGGGATATCAAGGGTCCTCCTCTTAGAATATTGAAGCAACCATGTCTAATAGAGGACTTTACAAAGCTGGACTAAAGGCATCAAAGAACCTGGGAAATAACCCCCCGCTTATTTTTGGAGGAGTGGCACGCTACATGGAACAAGACGAAGTTATTCATGCTAACAAAACCAAAAGCCACGTCCAGGACATTGGAGCCAGTTTTAAGACTTGACGACGAAAAAAATTATATTTGAAAAAGGAAAAGTTTGTACAGGGTGGAGCGTTTTCCGCATCAAGGACTTCTTCCACATCTTAACATGGTATAAATACCGAAATTATGGATATATCAGCAAGCAAATCTGGAGCGAAATACTACAACAAAATGAACCATGCTCTCATTGCTCTGCAAAGGGTCTCCGATACAAGGACTATCTCAAAAAACTACAACAGAACAAAAACAGAGAAAACTACAACAAGTACCAATTCCCACCACGTCCGACAACGACGGTAGCATATCGGTTAAAAGGGAATCCGCAGGCTTTGCCGAAAAAGTGCTTATAAAAAAATGAGTGAAACAACAGACGATTGCACCGAAGAACGGGCATAATAGAACGCAATGACATAATAGAACATTTATAAACTTTGCGCAAAAGTCACAACTCACATCTCACATCATCACAGAAATCTACGTGGCACGTTAGAAAAAATGTTATGCAATCATCCTTAAGAAAATATCAATGAAGGCAAAAAATGCTGGGAGGGATCTAGGCGAAAAGTGATGAAAAGTGTGAAGTGACTTAATGCGAAAAGTGAGCATTATCCACTTTGTGGAGAATGAACCGCTTGGAAACTCGGGAATACGAGCCCCCTATCTGAGAAATGAGCAATTGCTTGTCGAATGGATGATCGATCCACACAATACTTAGCGTTCCACGAAGTGGATCTGGCCATCGAGGTTGAAATAGTGACGCTCAAAATTGATCTTGAACTCGAGGTGGCCGTGATTTCAATCGACCGCCAGAATCGCGGATTGACTTTTTGTTAGACTCTATACTGCTAATTTTTCCTAATCACGGCACCTAGCTCAATGAGCGTTGCGTCTTAGCTCGTGCCATTCAATTCACCATTCATTCACCGCCCAGCAATTCAAATATCCCTCCAGTACTCTGAAGCTTGACCGTGTCAAGATCTTTTATAGCATTCAGGAGCAACAAGTGGATAATTATTAATAAATGAGTTCACCACATCTTCAGCTATCAGTCTTCCAATCCCGAGCGAATCCCAGAGAAGCTGAGTGCTTCTTATGAACTCAATTACTCGTTGTCATTGACTTCAAATTAATCATTGTTAGTTCTCGTTTTTAGTCCTCTCCTACCCTCCAGCTGTTTGCCATTTATTCAAGAGAACCACAGCAAATGCATGTTTGGTATCCTTCCCGCACAAAACCAACGATAGAAAGTATGGGCCCTGTGAGTTTGGACAAAGAAATAACGGTATCAAAAGAACTTGCTTTGATCTAGAATTTTTTTTCAGACATACTCCGATGTATGGAGGTCTTCCTTGATGAGAAAAATGGACTTCGAATTACTAAGGCTGTCCCAAGAGTGCCTAAGGCCCCTAAAGTACTGAGCCTGGTCTGAGACGAACTTGCTCCTGAAAACCAAACATAAATGGAACCATTCCTTTCTGCATGCCTCCGCACTCATAAATGCATACTGGACAATCCAGATTCAGCCATTCCAACCCTGGCAACCTCCTTTCATGATGCTCGTTTCCTTCACAATCATGCTGAGCACATTTTGGGCATTAATGCTGCAGTATAGATTCATCTGTGACCTGCGGTTCGTTATACTATGTTTTCACATGGGCTAAGGTGTGGTGGCCAAGGCATACTGCAGATGCCTTTTTACAGTTATAATTTGATAAATATTTTAAAAACGCCTGATCTTGAATCAGCACCACAAAGAGGGAATTCAGTGGACCTCCCACGATTGCTCGCAATCTTCGTTAGAAAGTATATACACATGCAGCATACGTGCAATTATAACATTGAGACCACTGGGGGAGGACCGCTTTTCATGGTATCCTGTCAATTGATATGTTGTCCTTGCTCTAAAGTTACTTGTCTTCTTTGTTAAGGGGATCGTTGTCTGTTGTTTCTTGAACAGACTTGCTTCAAGTTTTCTTAAACTACAAAACTCTCTTTCGATGGCATTCTATGCCTCGATCAGGTGCATAAAGTTGATATCCCTTATTTCAATGCTGGTCAATTGGCTCTAGCGAGGTTACAAATCCTACTTGATTGTGTCGCACAGATTTCAGTTTTTCTGACCTTTGCCCAAAGTTTTGCCCGCAGCTTACTGGGACTGGTTGGAGAATCAATTTTAATCTTAATTGCTCTGCAAAACGTTTCACCCGATTTCTCGAAGTACATCTGCATTGGTTCTGTCATCCATTCGTGACTACAGCATGCTCTGGCTTATGGGACTATGCCATGGTTTATTTTTTGTTTACCGCGATAGATTGTATGATTTCTTTGTTTTATTTTTCAGGCAGGAAACTGTATTGAATCTTTTTGAAAAGTGGGTCTTTTCAAACAAACTCCATCGGGACCTCCTGATACCCTTTCTCTGTAATATCGTGTATCTTGATGGCTGAGCTGTTCCTTCCCATCGGTCGCACTTGATTGGGCCGTTGGCCAGCATTTCGAAGGTAACTACCTTTGGAGCTGCCTAGAAGTTCCTCTAGCCATAGTGACTATGATAAACATTCTTGCTTATGCGGCGCTAAGTTTTTATGATAACGTCTCATTTTTCTGTCGATTCACTCTTCCCGCAATTAGCGCAAATCTGTTTGTTGGTTTGAGTTCTGATTCCGTTCAATCCGTGGGAGGCTGGTGTGCACATGGTCTCCCGACGCCTAATATAAATGCTCGAGCTATAATCTGGGAGATACTATCGTAGTGGAGTATCACAGTTAGTCAAGTAAGTATGAAACATAGTGGCCGATGTTGTTATGTATTATCGTAATGTTGTATACTTCGGACTCGTTCTGCGAACTTCAACTCTAGAGCAATATTCAGGTATCACGGTTAACTGAGATGTCTTCAACTTGATAAAGTATGGCCCTTCGCGGAGCATCGTGGTGGCTATCGATACAAGAAAAATGGTTTGTCTTGCGACGAGAGGAATAGCTGGTTCTGTGCCAGCTAGTATGAAGAGTGGTACTGCGCGATTTGCAATTAGATAATAATAATAATAATAACAGAAATAAAGATACTGCTAAATAAAGAAAATGCTAAAGTCAATATAATCATAGAAGCCAGCAGCGCAGTTTCTAAAATTTCGGTGTTATAGACAGAACAATGCTAGAAGGTAACTACCGTGGTTCCCAAATTTTGCCGATAAGGCACACTCTTTAAATATCCAACCTTCAATTCAACCGGTTTTGAGTTTGTGAGATAGATCTGGTGAATAAGTAAGAGACTTCAACAAAAGGAGACAAAAGCCAGACTCAAAAACTGAATCCAACTTTACGAACCAAATGATTAACAACAAATGTCACATTAAGAAGACGATGTAAGTGCATCATGTACCATAGAAAGGATAGTTTTTTTTATGCATTTGACAACTTTGAATTATCCAAACAAGAAACACTTGATGGGCGAATCAGAAAAGAACAGACAAGCTCCCATTCGGACATATTCTTCGAACCGCCTAAATAACTTTACAAACTCAAAGGCCCCAGCGCTGAATCAAACAGACAAAGGTGGGCGGAATCAAATCAATGATTTCTCTCAAATTCAGACGCTCTGATATTTTATCTTCAAGATGATGGAGGAAGTGGTGAACAGTAACATAAGGATAACCCTACGGTAAAATCATTAGAATTCAAGTTGTACGAGCTGACTCAACAAGTCAAAGAATCTCTGGAAAAGAAGGAAGTGCCATCAGAAGGATTTCTTCATATGAAAGGCGCTGCTGATAATACACGCCTCGTGGCTTGTCAGGAAAGTGTAGATGAAAGCACAAATAAATGCTACTCTGATTCTCTGGTTGGCTCAATTCCTTGCGATGCGAACCGTCCTTTGTAAAGTGGGGTCGAGCACCATAAAAGTGAGAATGGATCGTGCTAGTCTAGGAGATGTTTTAAAAACTCTAACTCTCTCTAAAACTCTCTTTAAAGGCAGGCGACGTAATAGTTCGTCTGTTAGATGCTAGGTTGATATGCCACACGTGTGCGAATTATATCGCAATTGTAAAAACGTGACTGTACAATGTGACACTGTGGGAAGAAATCCAGGATCATTTCGATTTGTAAAGAACTGATGCCATTAAAAAGCTTCGAGTCTAAATCGTGAGAAAATCACACTGGTGCTTTCCCAAAAAGATAAGACGTTAATCGACTTCTCATCCATATATCTAATTGGATCGAAAATTTGGTTGGAACTGGTGTATAAAGGCAGTGTCTGCAAAAGTAACTGAAACCAAAGCAGAAACATGATAGACAATTCCTAGCACAAACCAGAAATCCTGGGGTTGATGTATACCATTATGGTGGAACCAATCATCGCCTTCGAGAGAAGAGAAGAGGCTTTCGCTTAATCAATCTGAGCGTTTGGCATGTGTATATATAACCGGATTCCTAAGATTATATACTTAGAACATTATTGTCGAGAGAACTTTAAACATATCGCCACTTCATTAAGTGATAGAAACGCATCGACTATAATGTCAAGAGTCTTCTATGATGAAAGAAAAAATCATCATGAAGTCCATGTGGTGTCGTGATTCGTATGTGCAACGTCGGACAGCATTCAGTTTTTCGAAAAATTGTTTAGGGCTGTATGACAAAAGGAAATGGAGCGTTGAAATCAAAATACATCTCACAAGACAGAGTACGAAAAGATGACATTCACAACCGATGAGACAGCACCAAACATTCCCAAACATCTTTATAGCTGAGGTGCACGTAATCGCTGTTGGCGAATAACTCAACATAGAGAGAGAATACAAAATTAATATTGGATATGGGGATAAGTTTTCGCCGTTGGCAGACAGATGTCCTTACAAATACTATTTTAGTATCTGCTGTGGTTTTGTTCTTGGAATTGGAAGTTGTATGCGTAGGCTCAAGAACGCAGTAGTTGACATTCCATCAAAGCGTGAACACCGTTTTATTTTCTTGTGTTGAAAATGTCGACTTTCATATCGAATAAGCTGCATTTGCGGAAAGTCTTGGTTCATTATTTCATTCTCAAGAAAAGTCCTAGGGAAACTTATCGTATAATGCTCGATGTTTACGGTGATCGTGCTCCATGTGAGACGACTTGCAGTGGTTAGGCATTTTAAAATTGGTGATTTTGTCGTGACATAAAGATTGTGAGGAGGGAGCGAAAATGTTTGAAGATTTACAACTACGGAAATTGTTGAATGAAGATTCAAGTCGAAGCTTAGAAGAAGTGTCGCAGGAGTTAAATGTTGACAGATCTACCGTCGGTAAGGGCTTGCACACTATGGGAAAGATCCAAAAAGCTGGGACTTGGTTCCTACATCAATTAAGAGAGAGGGACATCGAACGGCATTATGTGACGTGCGAAATGCTTTTTCAACGAAAAAAATGAAAGGGTTTTATGCATCAAATTGTGACAGAGGATGAGAAATGGATGTACTACGACAACCCAAAGCGACCAAAACATTGGGTGATGCGAGGTGAACCAGATGCATCGACGTCAAAACGGAGTATCATGTGACACAACAACAAATGACAACAAATGGCACAACTGTGGGACCCCACTGTGGGACCACAGTGGGGTCATCTAAGACGAACTCCTGAAAACATCTGAATCATTCACTGGGGATGTCTACCAACGGCAACTCATCCGTCTGAATCGATCTCTAAAGAAAAAACGACCGTGATAGAATGACAGACATGACAAGCTGGTTTTGCTGCAGGACAATGCAACACCGCAAATAAAAAATATTTGGAAGGTGTGAATTGGGAGATCTTGCGCCACCCGCTGTATTCCCCAGACATTCCTTCTTGGGATTTTCCTTTGTTCCGCTCCATGGATCGGCGCTCACTGGAGAATGATTTACTTTTTTTGAAGGCAACAAAAAGTGGCTCGGTGACGGCATCGAATGGGGGATAGGAGGGGTTTTTATTCCGCCCAGCAATACATCTAATAACAAAAAGATGAGAAAAAATCATAGCTCCAAATGGTGCGTACTTTGAATGACGTGGCTGTATTCTTTAATGTTGAAATAAATTAAAAATTTCGTCGAAAAATCAGCGGAAACTTATTCCCATACCAACTAGTAAAGCCATCCTGCCTGATAGTCAAGCAGCCCTAAACGCTGTGAAATTACCAATGACATCAGATCTAGGAATTGATAGATATATTGCTGAATTACAGTCATCAAGTTGAGTGCGGACAATAGATTACCCTATATTGCATGCCGGGGCACGAAGTTATCAATAATAGTAAGCTGGAAGATAAATTTATCAAATAAAAAAACGCCTTTGATAGCACATATCAGAGTTTAACCCTTTAGTTCATCTCACACGAATTTGATTAACAAGAACCTTAAAGAAAATTAGTAGAGAGAAAGCAACAGGCCTGGGAAAAGGCTTCAACGACCTTCAAATGATGAAACTTTTTCTGGTTTGAATAAACAACACGGAGTCCACGGAGCATTCTCTTCTCAGAAAGTATCTTAAGAAATTGGACCCTAAGGCGAACGCTGAGTGGAGATTCAATTTTTCGGAGGATTCTCTAGTGCATTCGCTAGCACATTGTAAATATGTCTGACGGCTGAAGAGGCAATCTAGGAAGCTACTTCCTTGTCGAATTGAAAACTGGGATGGCTTGAGCCAAAGCAAACCTTTGGCGAGAGGTGCATTCAGCGAACATTTTTCCTTCTCGTCTTCACACACGATGACGACCATTAGAAGGGATTAAGTGAACCACGAACATGAATGAAAACTCGTCCGTGGCTGAATAGAAATTTAAGACGAGAAAAATTGAGGATTAAAAATTGAATTTATTTGTGCCTGTCTTCTATCAAAAATTTTAGAAACTTATGAGGAGATTTTCGCAATAGTGTATTAAAATTAAAATTTAAAAAACAAAACAGAAATATGTAGAAGTTTATCCTTTTTTCATTTCCAGATTTCGCCACATTTGTATATGGTTTGTCAATCAAAAGTGGTTTGACAACGCAGTTTTGCTCTTCATAGCTCTAAATTGCATAACACTAGCAATGGAGAGACCGAATATACCACCAACTAGTACGGAACGCTTCTTTTTGGCGACAGCTAACTATGTGTTCACCGTAGTGTTTACTGTGGAAATGTTTGTCAAGGTAGGCAATATTAAACGTTTTTCTAGACAAATTAGCGTAAATATTATCATATTTAGGTTGTGGCTACTGGAATGTTCTATGGCCCGGACGCTTACTTCACATCTGGCTGGAACATTATGGATGGATCACTCGTTACCGTCTCAATCATTGACTTGCTCATGTCTTTAATAAGCGAGTCTAGTCCCAGAATATTTGGAATTTTAAGGGTTTGTATTTATAAATTCTATATAAATAATAATCAATTCGGCATAAAAAGATCGACAACCGTACTGCAATTCTTCATATGAAATAAATTACTCTGATATGAGCTTGTCAAGCTTTCTATTAGAGCTTCTAGGGCACTACCAATAGGATTAAATGTTTCCGTATTTCCTTTCATTAGTATGTTCAAAAATGTTTACCTTCTTAGAAAAGGAAGATTTGTCATCTTAGAAAAGGAATCCTTGTTGAGTAATTTTTAAATTATTAATAATTCCAAAAGTATTGTTTTTTTCAAAACAATAGGTACAAAATTACAGAATAGCTTTTCATGCAACAAAAATGTTTAGTTTGACTTTTTTATTCTATAAACTCCTCTTCACTTCTTTTCAAATTTTGTGTATTCCTTATCTAATGTGAAATGTGTTTTGGGGAACGTCTCTGACCTAAAAGCCAGATCAGGAAGCCGTTCCTGCACTGAAATAATATTATGAAAAAAAACTAATTTTTCAACAACACTAACTTGATAGCACATACTGACAGTGTTGCTACGTTAATCCAAATCCCGTCAACTCCAATGCAACCCCAGTTTTCGATGAACCCTGGAAGGAGTAACATCAGTGACAGAAAAGTGAACAAGTAACGAAGGCCACCCGTTTTGAGGTCGCCAAGCAGACCAAACAGCAGAATTTCCCGAGTAACGTGGTGCAACCGCATGGTTTTATCCAAACCTAACCCAATTTCCCTGACCAACCGTGACAAATAAAAGGAGAATTAAGAGCACACTAACACGTCGGGAGACATAGTGACAAAGACGCATAATGACAACAGGCCAAAGAAAAGAAAACAACACAACTTCGATAAAGATGAGAAAGAACCTGACCAAAAAAATTTTATACAAGCAATAAAAAGTGAAAGTGCTTTAATAAAGAAAAGTTCGAAACCTATCATCTCAGACAGCATAAAAATAATGACATTGCGTTCAGTTTTGAGGTTACCGATACCAACAGCTAAGACTCCATTAACAATAAAAACATTTCAGCCCCGAAGTAGTAATAGAAAACTTCATTCAAACCAACATGCAAACAAACATGAACATCAATACCAAAAATACAACCAACGACGACCCAACAAAAGTACAAACAGTTGGTAATAATTTCAACAAGAACATTAAGAGATATCAAGATGACGGCATCAGAAAATCTTCCAGTATGTATAAGATACAATGAAAAGAACAAACCAATATACCTCTGTCCTTCTATAAAATAAAAATATCCATCAAATCAGCCGAAGATGCAAATAATGCAGCAAACAACACGTTACTCAAAAACTATCAACTAAATATTTTCATTCCCAATAACTTATTAGTTAGGTACGGGTTAATAAGAGACATCCCGATGGAAATCACTGAAGAAGGGATAAAATTAGATGCATTACCCTGCAACTCGATCAGATATAAATAGAGTAAGTCAACAGACTGAAAAGAAGAGACCCAGAAAACAAAGAGAAACTTATTGCTAACAGGACAATTAAAATAACATTTTCAGGGGAAACATTGCCAGACGCAATTCTGTTTGGGTATTCTCCAATAAAGGTGGACTACTTCTACTATAAACCCAGACAATGTACCAACTGTCTCCGATCGGGACACATTCAGAAATTCTGCAAGGATAAAACACCCAAATGACACAAGTGCGGCAAGACCGACTGTGATCCGACCAACAAAGAACGAAAATATTAAATTATTACAACTGAATATACAAAGCATAATTACAAACAAAATAAATCTACAATATGCTCTCAACTATCTAAAGATAGATATTGCATTCCTCCAAGAAACTTGGACCTCCAGTAATAAAAACATTTACAAACTAACTAACTACGATATTCTTTACAAACATGGGGAAAATAAAAAAGGAGGAGGATGAGTCGCAATAGTCATAAACAACAAAATTAAGTATAAAACCTTTCCCATCAATGACAACATAGAAGCTGTAGCTGAAGAAACCACAAACCTCAAATCAAACTTTATAATTATATCCACATACATACCACCAGACACAAACAACAATAAATTTCAAGACAACATCAAACTTCTACTCAAACATACAAAAACCACCAAACACGTAATAATAGGAGGAGACTTCAACGCTGGACATCATATTTGAGGCGACAGTCTTAGCACTACCAAAGGAAAACTAAAAGAAATTATAATAAAAAATAAAATGAATATTCTCATCACAGGCATCCCGACTTTTCACAGACTCACAGCCAACGGAAATACACTAAAATCTTGCCCAGACATAACCATCCCGAACTTCCCGTGTGAAAAGGTAAACTGAATAAATCAAAATATCAAAATTTCAAATTGTGAACATTACACCATAACACTCAACATTGACAACCAATAAATTATTATGCAAAAACAATTAACCATAAACAGAAAGAAAATCAGAGAAGAACTCTAAAATATTATACTATCAGACAACCTCGAAAACAACATCCACACAAGCAACAAAATCATTAAAAACAACGTAATAAATAACAAAAACTTCGAATTCTTCAAGCAAAGGTGACAACCTGGAAAAAACTTTTGGAAACTCGAAAGCTCAGCAAATCACACAAAATACCATGAGGCCAATAACATCTGGAAAGAAGCGTTAGAAAAGGAAAAAAACTCGCTATGGGAGAACAAAATCCATGAGATATCCAATACACAAAATCAAGCTTGAGCTTAATCAGGAACATAAAAAACAACACAGTAGCTTTTTGAAAATTGAATATAACATGCTAAACTCACTATCCCATCTAAACAAAACAAATCTGATACCATACAACCTTAGAAAAATCAGAATCACACCAATCTTAAAAAAGACAAATCACCACAGCAAATAGACAGCTACACACCCATATCTCTTCTCAACGTAACTCTGAAAATAATGAATAGCCTAATCAAAACCAGAATCTACAACTACATCGAAGAAAAATCCCTACTTAACGAAAACAGCGTTGCATACAGGAGAGGCAAATCTGCCAACCAATGCAAAAACAAACTACTACACGCTACAGCTAAAAAGAAAAGCTACACACAGATGGCCGTCACGTGTGATATATCAATTTCATATGGAAGAGTAGATGTTAAAAAATTAATTCAAACCCTCAACGAATTCAGGTAGAACCACATTACATTAACTGGATACAACATTTCAAAGCCTCAGCATACTTACCTTAGGAAACAACACTGCAATCATTGAAAACGGCATACCACAAGGCGACGTCCTAGGCCCCACCCTATTCAACATATACACTAACATACTCCATAGCATAGCTGATGAGAATACCACCATACTACAATTTGCAGACGATTTCACCATAATCAGTAAAGGGAAAAATCAAACAGAAACTCTCGCTAACTTACAAAACAAGGTTAACATGTTTCACAACATATGCAAAGACTTACAGCTTCAACTTAACCCCAATAAATCTGCTGCAATCAAATTCAACGCCGACAAAAACCGAGACATAAATATAACAATAAACAACGCTAACATCAGATGGGTCAAAACATTCACCTTTCTAGGAAAAGTGATCAATAATAAAGGGTATTTGAAAGAACAGTTTATGCTATCAAAAACAAAATCAACCACAACAAGAAACATAATCAGGAAAATAAGCAGTCCCAAACACGGTCTCTCACCCCAAAAAGCATTACACACGTACAAATCACTGATAAGATCCCTTTTAGAATCAAATCTACCTACAGCCCTCCCTCCAAGAAAATAGATGCACATAAAGCTGTTGCGATCAAAAGATTTCTCGGAATCCCCATGTCCACACCCAATGCAATAGCCTTTGCCATAGCCAAAGAACTATCCCCTAACTTACGAGCAAAAACACACACAAACAAAAACAGCCAAAGAAATGTTAAAGTCCTTACACAACAGAAATCACCGAGAAATGTACTTAGACCATAATGTAGCATCCAATTACAGCCTCATCCACAAAAAATTTTCAGAGATATTCAACAACACTTGCTATGGGGATAAAGACTGCAAACCCAAGAACCTATTCTATCAAATCAGTAATACAGAAAACTTACATCCTTAAAGGTACCAACCTCTTAAACTACAACATACTTATTTCATTAAACCAAATAACAAGAGAGCTTTCCAGAACTCACAACATCTTTTGCACAGATGAGTCCAAAAAACTCTCTGGAACAGGATCTGCCATGTACAATATCAAAGAAAACAAACTATAACAATACTCTCTGGCCATAGACATCAACATCACGAACACTGAAACCACTGAAATCCTCCTAGCTACCACCGAAGACAACCACAACCCCACAAAAACAAAGTCTGCAGTATTCACGGACTCACTCCAAAGCATCAAAGACATAGGATCAAACAGCACCTCCAAATTCACCCTATTCCAAATCAGAAAATTCCTTGATAACAACCCTGACACAACTCTGACCCTATACTGGGTACCCTAAAAACAGCAATTGGCGTATATTGGATCCCACAGACAAAGCAGCTAAAAAGGAACAATAATAGGAGAAAGCACCCACTCCTTTCAAGAATGGGACGACGCACTCAAAAAAATTAACGACCAAATAGAAAATGATTGGATACTGGAACTTGAAAAATACGAAGAGAAAGTCACAAATCTGAAATACTCACCATGGCTACATACGCATCTAGTGTACAAAAACAAAATATGGTTCCACAACTTAGACATATCAAGCAACGCAATCAAACAAATAAACAGAGTACTTGTTAAATTAACGACGACAGACAAATGCAGATGGTGTGACAATGATGACGTACTAGATCACCAAAAACTGGGCTGTACGAATTTTATTGATGTAAGAAAAATATTTAATGTTTTCGGTGTAGTAAGATATCTTGCAGAGCTCTTCAAGCTAAGAAATGAATGAAGAAGAAATGAAAACAAATTCTTGGAAGAAGCAAAAGCAGAGCTATAAAAACAGCTCTATATACACACACCCCAAAACATACAAATTAAAAAAAACTCTAAAACAATTAAGAAACAACAAAATTACAAACTAATACACCATATCAATACTAACAACTAACAAACCCTCAACGCATTAACCCAAAACGAACACAAAGCAAAAAACAAAAAGCAAATCAGACACATCAAGCACTAGGTCCAACAGAGACCAGAAACCAAATGACAGCCAACTATCCCAGAAGAGGCTTTGAACGAGAAACACTGGTCAACGCTTATCTAGGAAAGACCAATAAACCCTCCTGAAAAGGAAAACGAGGGAAAAAATGCAACCCGAGTCAGAAAAATATATAAATATATTAATATATCGCTAGGATGTAAGAGGGTATTTTGTGGTAGGATTAACGCCTTGAACTAGGAAGCTCTTCCCAGATTAACACTCTGGGAAGGAAACGGATAATGTTTCAGGCTAATACAACCTCAACACCTTCCTTGCCGATCTGCCAACCCAGCTTGGGAACCTTCGACACATGATCTCGAACTAGGCCTCGATTTCCTACGGGTAGAACTACGCCTTTTGATCATGCGACACGCTCCTCGAACGGGAAGGAATAGAGGAGAGTCTAGAAGAAGAAAATTTTTATTCGCTCGAATCTCCCTTCTTTTTCCTAGCAAGGCTGCCTGAGAATAATATACCATACGATACCATTTGTCAACCGTTTTAAGTATCTATCCGATTAGACTTTTTCTAGAGAGCTCTCCAATTTTTCTGAAACGATCACCGCGCGGTTTATTCTTTCATCCCAAGGAAATATGTGTGACAAGCGTCGTTCACAAAGGCTGTGACCTATCAATGCGGACCAGGCAAAACCGAAAACTTCCCGACCCTCTCACGAACTGCATCGAATAAAAATTCATCTCATCACACGTTCGATTGAGCTAACGCCTCAGGTCAGGGATGAGACATGCAGTTTTCCTTACTATTTTTTCGGGCTCCTACAACTACTCCGTTTCGCAGAGAGGGGTTTATCACTCCCTGGTGGGCGTTTCTATTGACTTGACTTAAGTGTGGATTCTGTTGGCGGTTGCCTTGAAATTGTCGGTTTTAGACATAGTAAAATATGTAAGTTTTTTAAAATAAAAGGTAATATATTTAATCTTCAAAATAGTTACCATTGACATCCATGACTCCTTGCCAACGTGATGGTAAACAATATATTTCTGTTTGATAAAAGTCTCTGTCTCGTCCATCGAAGAAATTTCGTAATGCTATTTCGAAGTCCTCCCGGTTGGTGAATTGCTGTCCTCGCATGAAGTTATTCATCGCCCGGAAAGGGTGAAAATCTGACGGCGAAATTTCGGGAAAATATGGTGGATGTGGTAAAGTTTCCCAGCCAATTTACTTTATGGTATTTCTGGTGAATGCCGCTGTATATGGTCGTGCGTTATCCTGACTCAGTCAGCGAGTAAGGAGTCAGAGTAATTCTCTCCTCCTATTCACGAGCACTGCATGCGTACGTCGCAATTCCTGATGAACTTCTCTTAATTGCTGACTGTACACTTCAGCTGTAATGCTTTGGCCAGGTCCCAACAGTTGGTACCACACGATGCCTGTGTGATGCCACCATACACACAACAAGGTCTTCCGCTGATGAAGGCTTGGCCTTGGGATAGTTCCTGGCGTACGTCGTCTGGCGATAACCACTGATACGTGCGTCGGCTATTGTCATGCATAATCCATTTTTCATCGAGCGTAATCACTCGATTCAAAAACGCCTCCCGTTCATTGCGCAACAACAGCTGAGTACAAATCCCGATACGGTTCCTTCTGTTCTTATCGGTAAGTTGATGAGCCGTCGTTTCTTTTCCAGACGTCGCAGATGGCGACTAATGGTGCTTTTGTCAAAGTTGAATTTTACGCTTAATTCATGCAAAGTTTGGCGGGGATTGTCTTCTATGTCGGCAAGAAGCTCCTTGTCATTTATCCGAAACATCGCCCCTGGATGATCGTCGTTTTCAAGGCTGTCATCCCCGGTGCGGAATCGGGGCAACCATCTTTGACCTGTACGTTCTGACACAATATCGTCTCTAGATGCGTCACATACCCTGCGGGCAGCCTTTGTCCGTAATTTGAACTCGTAATAGAGAGCAAACCTTACTTTTACAGTTTCACTGACCATCTTTACACTTCAATATTTTCCAAAAGACTTAATACTTTTGAATCACACTCGACCTTTTATAATGGCCGCCGACAACCCTTTTCAGGTAGGCAGACGGATTCTGGGAGGACGACCTGACGTTCTGGAATAAAGAGTTAGACAGATGAGTCATCCCTAAACTGCATGAGTCATCCCCATTTACCATATCTGCATTCGTCAACGCATTCCGTACCATTCGCTCTACCTACAATATGTGAACTGATCCTTATCAGTGTACTTATGCTAAACGCTTTAGATGTAAGTCGTTGTTTAGATCATCCGTGGAGTAGAACAGGCCTATCTATCAATACGGCCATGCATTTAATTTCTAGTTTTTATTCAGCCCGTGCTACTTAATACTAACATGCTTTACTCAGATTGTCTTCTTTACTAAGAAAACCGCTTTGGGTTTTTTAGCATCAGCCTGGACGCACAACCAGTCATCCAGTGCTTCACTCGCTGCGTGAACATATAAATTCTATGTTGCGCAAGCTCGCCTCCACGTCGAGGCGTAAATATAGCCGACCAAACATCTCAGGCCATAGTGCAGAGAGACAGGGATCTCTTTTCTGGCACTTCCTTTCCCTCCCTTCCTTCTCGCTGGAGAAGGGATCCCCATTGTTTGAGATATGTGAAGAAAATGAGAAAAGCCCAAAAATAAACATATAATAAAAATTATTATCACTATCTACAAAGGAAAAAACCCAACCAGATGAGGTGAGCATCTGGGAAGGCTTAACAACCCAGATGTTGGGTTTTCCCAGGTCCTCAGCCTCACATAGAACTAAATACGTCGTTTTATGGCGGGTTTTTCCATACTTCACAACAACACGTGAGACACTCGTTCCAATAGAGTTTCCTCAAACAATCACGAGACCGACTCTTCTCTAGAACTGCCCCCTCTCTACGGACTTTGGGATCTTTCCACCATCTTTCTACCAGTCACTCTTCTTCTCGCTCTCCTTAGAGACAGACCTTCGCGCATATAGGACTACCTTTCAGCTGATAACCATCGAGAAAGAAAACTGTGATCATAAATTGTAAAATAAATATTCAAAGTTGAAACATCATAAACAAAACTTGTAAACCTGTGTGCAGTGCATTTTGTTTGTTTTTCTTATAATCAACCTTTTTCAAACACCCATAATCCGAAGGCGTAGGAACACGAGGTTTAACCCGAACTAATGTGTCAAACAGTTTAAGGCTATGTTCTCAGGTTGATAGGAAAGGTGTCTAGTGAGTAGTCCAGAAGTATTGCGCGTCTGAAAGTCCCACAGTTAGGGCGTAAACAGCCTTCACCTCCGTACCACAACAAAAAATAAAAAAGTCCGAATGCAATTTAAACACCTCTTTTAGTCGATAGCATTGCGATACCGAATTAAGTGAGGCAAACAGCCACCCATACGCCATAGCGTAGGCACCTACAGTTCTAATACTTTCAGAAAAAGCACAAGTGAATTTATATATTTACTGCATTTCACGCAAAGGCTTAGTTTAACGCAAAAATGGGAAATATTGATTAATCCAAATTAAATTTCATTTATTTTGGCTAAATACCGCTAGATCGGCAGTTTGGTAGAACGGCTTGCGTTTATCGTAGTACGCGCTGTCACTGGCTAGTACTTACGTTGCCAACACATCACTGCTTGAGCAGAAAGAAAGAAAGGAAACAATAGAAGAAAAATTAATAGAATTAAATAAGGATAAAATATTTAACCAAATTTAATTCTATTAATTTTGGTAGAATTGAATTTTGTTTAGATCAGGAGTTTGTTCGAAATGTTCCAGCTGTCTGTCTGTGGTTCTCTGAGAAAGCATGACTGTGTGGAGCTCAGCTCTCTTCGTCTTATAATTTCTGAAGTTTAATCATTTGCTAATGTATACTTTTATTGTTTATTTTCTGTATTCATCGTTATATCGGTGTTTTTGCGCTTTTACAAAAAACTTCCCAAATCAATAATTTTTTTCAAATAAACGCAAATGAGTTTAGTTTTGGTAAAACTTATATCTTGGAAAGTCTAAAAAGTATTGAGTCAGATTGAGGCAATCTGACATGCGTTTGAAAGTAGACATTCCAGTCTATAATTTTTATATGGACAGTTTTGAATTTCGTCTTTTGTGTCAAGAGTTGTATTCATTTAAAAATGAGCGAAATTTCTGAAAAATTCGATTTTTTTACAATATCAATACGACAAAGGTCAGAATGCATTGCAGGCTTATGAAAAATTTGTGGTGTCTACGGTCAAGATACTTTATTAGAAGCCACAGCCAAGAGATGGTTCGCTCGCTTTCGTTCGGGAAATTTTAATGTCAAAGATGAACCTCACTCAGGTCGATAAATCACAGAAAAAGTCGATGAACTCTTACAAAAATTGAAGAAAACCGACACATAAGCAGCCATGACATTGCTAAGGAACTGAATATCCATCACCAAACAGTTTTGAACCATTTGCATAAGGCCGAATACACAAAGAAGCTCGACGTTTGGGTGGCGCGTGAATTAACACAAAACAATTTGATCAACCGAATTTTCATTTAAGAAATGCTAATAAAACGGAACGAAAACGAGCCATTTTCGAAACAAATCATTACGGGCAGTAAAAAATAGGTAAGATACGAGAATGTCGTTCGTAAAAGATCATGGTCACAAAAAGGTGAATCATCACAAACGACTTCAAGGCCAGGATTGACACCATATAAGGTTATGCTGTGTGTATGGTAGGATTGGAAAGGAATTGTTTACCATGAGGTGCTAGAAGCTTGCCAAACACTCAATTCGGCTCTGTACTGACAGCAATTAACCAAATTGTAACAAGCAATTCAAAAAGTACGGCCAGAATTGATCTATAGAAAGGGCGTTGTCTTCCATTATGACAATGCAAGACCAAACACATCTTTGATAACTCGGCAAAAATTGATAGAGCTTGGCTGGTAAGTTTTCATGCTTGGCCACCTTTGATGCACTTGGCCAAATTTTTCGCCGATAAACCAAAGAAGGAAGTTCTACACAGATGGAATAATGGCTCTACCCAAAAAATGGCAAAAGGTCATAGATAATAATGGACAATATGTACTCAAATAAAATCCATTTTAAATGAAAGAAATATTCAATCAAAAATTACAAAAAAAGGCTCAATACGTTTTAGATTTACTATTTTCTTAGAGCAATATTAAATTAAATAGAGCAATTCAAAAAGCACGGCCAGAATTGATCTATAGAAAGGGCGTTGTCTTCCATTATGACAATGCAAGACCAAACACGTCTTTGATAACTCGGCAAACATTGATAGAGCTTGGCTGGTAAGTTTTCATGCTTGACCACCTTTGATGCACTTGGCCAAATTTTTCGGCGATAAACCACAGAAGGAAGTTCTACACAGATGGAATAATGGCTCTACCCAAAAAATGGCAAAAGGTCATAGATAATAATGGACAATATGTACTCAAATAAAATCCATTTTAAATAAAAGAAATATGCAATCAAAAATTACAAAAAAAGGCTCAATACGTTTTAGATTTACTAATATATATTTCGGAGGAAAGAGTTCCTCTTTCGAGTTTGTTATTGATATGTTTGATTTGAATATGGTAAGATTTAGGGCTTTTATATATGCCTTACATTTTACCTGTTTCTTTCTTAAACAACATCCTTATACCTATATCTGTTTCATTCATGGTTACCTAAAAATGTTCTTATCCCCATATAAGAGCTTTGTTTATTGTTGTCATTGTAACTACAATTAGTTTGAAATTAACTGAAAGAACTGACTAGTACCAATAGCCTCAAATACCCGCTGCCTACATCTTCATTGAGCCGCGAGTTTTCCGGTTCTCGAATAATCCAAAGGCTTTCATATACGTTTAATATTCGATTTTTGCTTTTTTCTTGTATTACCTCACGATCACTCCAATTGATTGCGTGATTGATTTCTACAATATGTTTAGCGACGGCTGACTTTCGGGTTTCACTTGGCACTTTCTTTGATTTAAGCTTCTCTGCCTCCTTGATGTGCTCGCTGCACATTGTTTTGACGGGCCGTTTCGTTTGTCCAATGTACCATTTTAGGTATGATTGACAGGTGATTTTGTGTATGCCACATTTCTCCTCTTTCTGCTTTTTGTCCTTCGGTGTGTCTAGTCTGGATCCCAGTTTCCATTTCTGGCTCTTGGGTACAGCTGTTATGTGGACTTCTTTCAGAATTTTCCCGATCTTTCCAAAGATATTTGATTATTTTAAGGTCTAGAAAAAGTCATTCGTTGTTGCTCTCAATTTCCATTGTAAAAATAATGTTATTGTGTATTTCATTTATTTTTCTTAAAGTTTCTTCAATTCTATCCCTTTTAACTACTGCGAGCACGTCCTCGACACAGCGTATCCATACTCTTGGAAAACGCCCTCTTATGCAATTTTTTGCTCTACCCATCCCATAAAAATTTCACTCAAAAGGGGATAAAGTGGATTTTTTCATCGCTATACCAGGTTTTTGCTTAAAGAATATTCCTCTGAAAATAAAATCGGTCTCTGACATGTAAAGATTTGCTAATTTGTAGAAAAATCTTATTTGCTTCTTTGATTCTGCTCTGGTTGGTTAGCCAATGACCGAACAAGGTCAGTGCCTGGTTTTCTAGGATACTTGGGAAGAGAGGTTTAACGTCGAATGATACAAGTATTATGTCTGCTTCGATACGTTTGACTGACCGTAACTTTTCGATTAATTGCGTTATATTTTTCACTGAGTGGTTTCTTAGAGTTTGATCATATTTTTTGCATTCCTCCACTAGCCATGTCGCGATTTTGCTTGTTGGGGCGTCCTTGCAGGTAATGATGTCACGCCACTTACCTGGTTTATGTATCTTTGGTAAGCATTGAATTCGTGAAAGTATTGGATTTGTCATCCTTAACGCAATTTTACTTGGCATGAGTTCCTTGCAATCTGTCAGAGCCCTCTCCACTATTTCGATAGTCAGTTAAGGGAAAGAATTCCTTAATTCATGATTACTCCATTTTTTAGCTTTATAACATTATAGAGCCAAATATAACAACCTTATTCCCCTTGGCGGCTTTAAGATAGAATACCGGCTTTTCTTTCAGTTGCTTCACAATACTATTTTCGTAGTTCTTAATGTTGGACTTCATAGTTTTCACTTCTTTCATTGTTTCTTCCCTCACTACTTATTTGTATTCTGTTGACAGGTACTTGATGATGGATGACACGTCTGTCATTATGTCTTCCTTCGGTAGCTGCTGGTGGCCAATTGGGAAATTCAAGCCTTAGTTTGATAAATAGACTACAAATTCATCTATTAAATGTACGCTTCGATCGGATGCACGGTTTCGCTGTTTAAATAGATGTCCTAGTTTCTCCGTCGAAATTCTTCTTGCCCTGTCTTTCTCGCATTTAAATGCCCTATCTATTTTGTCCATCCATTCCTCGGTTATTCCTTTCTTCCCATTGTTTGGTTCGTCAACTTTAGATGAAGTTTTTATGCTTCTAGTTGTAAACCTGATAATTTAGCGTAGAGACGGTTTACACTGTCCGTGATCAGTTTTCTTTGTAACTCCTGTTTGTATTTTTCCACTCAGGGTAAGCTCGACTTCAATTTCACCATATTTTCACAATTTTACATCTTAGTAATATGGTTTATTTATGGTGTTTAAGAAACACTGAAGAAGGAGGAACTCTCACCTCCAAAATGTATACATGTTTTACCAAAATTAAATTTATTTGCGTTTTTCGCAAAAACATTATTGATTTGGGAAATTTTTAATTTTTTGTTTTTTATTTTTTTTAATTTTTTTTCTTCTTTCACACACTTTTGCTTCATTTCTTTATATTGTAATTAGACATTTAAATAAAAAGATGAAGGACATTTCTGATGCACTGATCGTTTGCATTGATTTTGCGAATTTATTGTGAAAATATTCTACCTACGTTAGCCTTCAAATCTGAATTAAATTTGCCAACAAAGTTGCAATTTCAGCTCTAGTCTATGATTTTCATTTTCAGGTTTGATAACTATTCATATTGCGAAAAATAAGCCGATATTCCAGATGAAAACTAACAGAAATTCTGATTTCCACAGGTTTTTCGTTTGCTGCGTTCATTACGTCCGCTGAGGGTAATCAATCGAGCGCCAGGATTGAAACTTGTAGTGCAGACTTTACTATCCTCATTACGACCCATCGGCAATATCGTACTCATATGCTGTACATTTTTTATTATCTTCGGCATACTTGGTGTTCAACTCTTCAAAGGGACATTTTTCTACTGCGAGGGTGAGCATACGAAAGGTGTAAAGAATAAAAAGGAATGTCTGGCGATCGAAGGCAATGCATGGGTTAATCGAAAATATAATTTTGACGATTTGGGCCAAGCTCTGATGTCACTCTTTGTTTTATCGTCCCGCGACGGATGGGTGAATATAATGTACACTGGTTTAGATGCAGTTGGAGTGGACCAACAGCCGATACCAAACTACAATGAATGGCGCTTACTCTATTTCATAGCTTTTATACTCTTGGTCGGCTTTTTCGTCCTTAACATGTTTGTTGGAGTGGTTGTTGAGAACTTTCATAGGTGTCGTGAAGAACAGGAGAAGGAGGAAAAAATTCGACGCGCGGCCAAGAGAGCACTCCAAATGGAAAAGAAACGCAGAAGAATGCATGAGCCACCGTACTATACCAACTACTCGCCAACAAGGATGTTTGTGCACAACGTAGTTACTTCTAAATATTTCGATTTGGCTATAGCAGCTGTGATTGGACTGAATGTAGTCACAATGGCGATGGAATATTACATGATGCCAGTGGCACTCGAGTACGCACTGAAAATATTCAACTACTTTTTCACGGCTGTATTTATCCTGGAAGCAATCATGAAACTTGTTGCACTCGGATTTAAACTCTATATGAAAGACAAATGGAATCAGCTCGATGTAGGCATCGTGATCCTCTCCATTGTCGGAATTGTCCTAGAAGAATTGGAAACAAATATAATCCCGATAAATCCGACCATCATACGAGTGATGCGTGTATTGCGAATCGCGCGCGTTTTAAAACTTTTGAAAATGGCTAAAGGTATCCGAGCCCTCTTGGACACTGTCATGCAAGCTCTTCCTCAAGTCGGCAATTTGGGTCTGTTGTTCTTCTTACTCTTTTTCATTTTCGCTGCACTTGGAGTCGAGCTTTTCGGCCGACTCGAGTGTTCTGAGGAAATTCCTTGCCAAGGATTGGGAGAACACGCCCACTTTGCGAATTTCGGAATGGCTTTTCTCACATTGTTCAGAGTGGCAACCGGGGATAATTGGAACGGAATTATGAAAGATACTTTGCGAGATAATTGCGATGATGCGGCTGATTGTGTTAAGAACTGCTGCGTTAGCACGGTCATTGCGCCAATATTTTTTGTTATATTTGTGCTGATGGCGCAATTTGTTCTTGTTAACGTAGTTGTTGCAGTACTAATGAAACACCTGGAAGAAAGTCACAAGCAAATGGAAGATGAATTGGATATGGACACCGAATTGGAAAGGGAATTCGTACGAGAGCAGGAGTTCGAGGAGGAACAAGCTTTGTGTTTGCAACTACAGGAAGAGCCGAACAACATCCAAAAAAGGCCGCTCGAAAAAGTTTCATCGCTTCCATCCAACTTCACGTATAGCACTCCTTCGATTGATATAAAGTATCTTCAAAGACGACAAACGATTCAGTTTTACAATCAAACTCTGGGTTTGTCTGACCTTGGTGGTCAAGCTTACCGAAGGAATCCCACCCTAGATGAGCGCGATAGTATCACCGAAGAAGGTGTAGAGAATAGTTTCAGTGAAATAAATGAAAAGCCCAATGCGGACATCAATGTTCAAGTACCTAAAATTCCAAAGCAATCAAGAGCTTCAATTCTGAGACGTAAAATGATGATGAAAGAGCGTTCGTTGGACGAACATGCCCAGAGACGAAGGAGACTCGACACCAAGAGAATGAGTTGTGACAACATTCCTTGGAAGAGTGAAGCTCGACGAACGATATTTGAAGCGACTGAATTTGACACCGATCAAGAAACAGACATCAGACGGATTAAAAGTGAAGAATGCCAGACTGTAAGGTCCGATCTGAGTAGTGATCTTGAACCGCTGCCGGAAATCGAATCAAAGTCCAATGAAAAGGACTCACTGGAACCAAAGCCCAAATTGAAAACCGTAACGAAATCGATATCTCTAGATCCCAACCCAAAATCGTCATTCCTTGCCGTGCCCAGATCAATGCCACCAAGAAGTAGGTCAGGAAGTACGAAGCAACTTTTTAAACAGAAAGCTCTCGATGAGGACGCCGATGTAGATGAGAATTCGTTGCTGCTTCCTACCTCCTCTAAATCCCAACACTTCGGGACGAATCAACATGACTATGATAGGAATTCAAACGAACAACCCAACACAATCGCAAAATCAGATTCGGCTGAAATACTTCGCATCATTTCCGAGCGCAGACGAATGGACAAAAGGGACACATCTGGCAACGAGGACTCAGACTACAATGAGCTGCTTCTAGTGAAGTCGCCACAATCATCAATGGAGGCCTAAAACAAACACTGAACAACGCTATCCCTCTCTCTTTCTAGGACTGGAAATAGGACTTTCCAACATCTGAATCTTAATGTTAGTGGAAAGAAAAACCTTGTGTAAAACTACTTTCCTTAGCAGCTTCTTCCATGACATGTGTCCTAGACACAATGCTCGCTTATATGTTACAATTTTTTGTTATACTATTTACAAACTTAACGTCGTAGTGGTTACCACACTTTTGTTCGAATTGTTTACATTTACCATACGACTAAAACTCTAGCATGTAGAAATCTCTAACGACCAACAATATTTATGACTATCTCTTCAGTACAGGGTGAACAGTGTTTTTCAAACTTTTTAACCAATTCTTAGTTTTTAGTGAAAAGTCTATGAAATAAACGGTTCTCACCACTCAAAAGGTATTTACTACTTAGCTGTGATTGAAATAGAGTAACTAAACTAATTAGACTATTTCGAAAGTAACGTTCGAGGCCATACATTTTAATATAAGCGTGAGTTTGTAATACGGATTTCACTTGAACAATGTAACCATTAGACAAATATTGTTGCCACGCATTGTACGTGAACCGAAAATTGTATATTTCTCCACTCTCACATGTAAATTTCCGAATTAAGTAAATTTTATCTGTAATTCATTTACCGCCTGTGTATACTAACATGTTAAGGCTATAAAATAAATCTAGAATTTCGACTGAAATGTAAAAGAATTGAAGTATACATTTACAGTATTGATTAGATATCTTTTTAGAATCAACGAATACTGTGACAATGAAGGCCAGGATCAATATGAACTATTCAAGCAATTTGAAAATTAGAAGCACTTGCGGCCCAAAAACAAACATCAATTGTAAATCGTTCGCAATAAATTATTATCTTCTTCGTATTAAAAATAAAACTTTGAAAATTAGAGAAAATTAGAATGTACATTAAGTTGCGAAATCGAAGAACAAAAAAAAAATTAAAAGTAATTTAATTCTTAATTATCGAGCTTATTCCCCACTAGAAACTTTTAAGTTATTGAAAAATTCTAGCGACAATGAATAAAACAATGAAAAACGCATGCTATTATTAGTCAGCATTAAATGTACCACAATCATCGATGAATCGGTCTTAAATCTATCTTTATGGGAAAATATTTCAAAATATTCAGCCTTGTGCTGCCTACAACCTCTGTGCCTTCCAAATTTTAACGCTGTCCCTTTTTACAAATATATTAATACTTTTGGTTTTATTCTATTCTAATTTATTCTTTGTTTGAGTCTTTCTTTGTTTTAATTTTGGTCCTAAGTTTTTGGAACTTCCAGGTCTCAACTACTTACACGTTTGCAGATAAATTTGAGTCATAAATTCGTAAAAAGTACCCTTAAAATAAATATAACAGTTTTACATTTATTTACTTATTTTGAAGTTTAGTAAATAATATTTCTCGGTCGCAACGAAGGATAGAAAAAGCTACCCAACTTCTTAACAGACATTATCCAAGGGTCTTACATGACATCAAACCTTAATATCACAGTGCCCAATAAGTTTCCTTCTTTTGTTCAATGCAAAATGAATATACGATATTTGTTGTAATACGCTTATGAATTTGAAAGACTTAAGGAGAAAACAATTAACAATCGGCTGGAGCAAGATCTTGGGAGTACGGTGGATTAGGTAGAACGTTCTAATCAAACTGTAATAATCTTTGCATTTCGGACAACACAATCCGCGGTTTTGAGTTCACGAGATGGAAAAAGGCGCATCGTCGGTCTGCCCGGCCGTTTCTCTGCTATGGCTCCTTCCGCTCTATTGAGTAGAAAGCAACGTTTGTCGGCATTGATAAATATCAGCTTGAAAAAGGAGCTCGTTATATACTACAGCGTTCCAGTCCTACCAAATGCTCAAAAAAACTTTCTTCGCATAAAGTCTAAGCTTCCCAACATTTGAAGGTTTATTTTCTTTAGATCAAATGCGTCTGCGCTGCACATTTTGAAACATAATCCAAGTCTCGTCTCCATTGACTCCATACACACTTCATATCAATTCGTATATACTATCCTGATTCAATGCTTATGCACCATTGTCTTGGGAATGTCAGTGGCATCTATTATCTCTTAGACAGTATATCGTGGATTTTCGGCGAGCATAGTCTTAACAAGGTACGTATCCGTCGTTGCTGGGCATACGCTCCGTTCTACATCTTTTAACTCGAAATTGCCAGCTCTAATTTTATTAAATCATTTGCGGACAGTCGTAATAGTTGTAGGACCACTCCCATGCAAATCTCGTCTGTAGTGCCATTTGCACTATTACCTTTTTCAAAGCAATCAAGCGTAACGTGTCACAAATGCTTTTTTAGTTCTCCATATTGAACCGTGCAGAATTTTTACAGGAGACATTTTTTCCAACAGGGATCCCTTTTTAAACTTTCTCTCCAAAATGAGCTCCGGAACAACTGAAACCGATGCTATAAATGACTAAGAGATCAGTCTGTATGTTTACACAAAGCCAGTTAGAGTAATTAATAGCAAGGCGCGAAAGAAACTTCTAGGATACCACACACGCTTGTTTTTCACTATACCATCAATTTTATTCTTTTTATATAGTGTCATGAAAGATTAAAATCCTGCAGCATTTCATCATATAAGAGCCTTATGTCAAATTTAATTTCTTTCTTTTTAATCACTTTTTTTGGAGGTGAACGCTATTTACGGCCTGAGTGTCGGACTCCCAGTCGCAACCAGACTACCGACTAAACACCTCCCCTGTCACACCGAGAACGTAGCCTGGAACTGTTTGTCATATTACTTCGGACAAGGACTCAATAAATTCGCCTAGCGGCGCCTTCTGGTTAAGAGACATGTCTTTTTCGGCACGGATGATTGGGAAGGCTCTTGCCGTCAGAGAGATCCCGCTTCCGTCTGCACTGCCAAGCGATCCATTATGCCCTGTTTGATAAGAAGAACCGTCCGTACGCAATGCTACACGCAATTTTAATTGTCTTTTGACTTCATCATCTTCCCTGTTATGTTTTCTAGAGAGAGCGTGCCTATTTTCAAAGAGAGAAGCGAACGGAGTCTTGTCCATATTTCGCATGCAAAGAACATATGGTTGGCGTCATCTGTCATCCCCGGGCAGAACAAGCAAGCTTGGGACGGTGACTTTCTCACAGAGTAGTTGTGTCAAATAATAATCAGTCTCACCATGCGTTCCGCAGAACCACAGCCCCAAGTCACTGATGACCTGGTTCGAGATTCGTTTACTCATGATTGCTGCCCCAAAAGCAAGGGTCTTTTTCCTTTCCTCTCGGCTGACTATTTCTTTCGCCGACTCCCCTCTACGTAAGTACACTTCGCTTTCGTTCTTCCGCAAGTAGCATAACAGAGACCACCCTCGAAATAACCAGCACTGCCGGTTCATAGACAGTGCGATATGCAGCTGCAATATGCAGAGCTCCTCTGTACCTCTGCGAGACGCCTTCGGTACGACTCGTTGCTAAGAGCGTTAGACCAGACTTCGGGGCCGTACAACAGCACTGACTCTCTCTTACTCGAGGTTGATCCCCCCGTGTTAGCCATAAGGCAACTGAGAGCTGACACTCCCACAGCAATCTTATCTGCTGACGCTCGCACCTGCTCGAAGAAGCTCATCTTCGAGTCAATCATTAATCCAAAGAATGAAAACTTTGGAAAAAGTAGTACTCTCTGAAGTATGGATAACGTAGAGCTGGTGCGAGTAAGATACGTTGCTCCGTTATATCTGTGGACGCTATTTGGCCATCTTCTTTTTGAGATAAACGTCAATCTTATTATATTGTTTATTCGGGATCCGTTTTGGGATGTAACATTGTTTCTTAGCCCCGCAAACTGTTTGCCTTCCAGAAACTAAAACAAACTGCTAGCTTGTCAGGTATGCCGGCTTAAAAAAAATTGGCGTAATTGGCGTAAAATATGCCAATTGTGCTACGCAAATGTGCAAATGTGCCCAAATGTGCAAGTTGTGCTACCAATTGTGCTTCACCCCAGAAATTTAAGTATTTCGTCAATTAGCCTCGGTCAATTTCGAAGAAAGTGCTCCAAGCATAATTTGTATTTTTGAATACCTTTTCCTCTTGCATGTTGACATAAGATGCTACGATCTGTTTGCAGAAACATTTGTGCCTTTGCGACATTCTTGTGTCTTTGGGAATTATTGGGTCTTCTATTTTACTCGCGTAGTAATATTGAATGAATATTAGAATAATAGAATAATAATAGAATGATAATTTCTATCATTCCAAGCCGAGTCTCTTCCTTTCCTGAGGGTCTTACCCAATCCCTTCTCACAGTTTGCTTTGTCATTTTTAATGCATTCATTTTATCGCGTTTCAACAAGTTGTGTCAGCGTCCCTATGTAATGAAATCCCGCACCGTTTTCTATTCATCCTAGTTTCGACTATTGATTACCGTCGTCTGAGTTTAGAAATCAATTTTTTTCATGCCTTTGAATATCTGGCGTCCTCATTCGGGATCTTTAATTTGGCAGTCCCAAGTGAAACTACTTTTAGCATGTTCCTATCAGCTGGCATCTGCGATAGTTTCATTTCCACCACAGCTATTGGTAGACTACTCAAGGCATCTGTGATGCCCAAGTAGGCTATTACTGCATCTTATCTTACTATTCTTAGGGAATTTCTTCTTAAATGTGGGCATCACACTGCTGCCCTATGGGTGGTTTTTTGTTTTCTGCTTGAAAATAGGGATTTTTTTAATGTATACAGTCCTAAGCAACCGTCTTTTCATAGTAAACATTGTTAGCATCGCCCTTCTCATAACTATGCTAGTTCGTTCTCCAGGGTTGCCCTCAAAATATTTTAACTTGTTTGCGAAACTGAATTCTGCCCTGCAATATAAGAATAGGAATGCTACCAATTTTCAGCGCTTGCTGGATAGGATAAGCTTTGTTTTATTGGTATTGATTCATTGACTTGTCTTCGTCAATTAAATTATACTGACCATTCTCTTTAGAAAATTTAAATATTCAGGATGAGGATCGACACATACAAACTTTCTGGAGACCTTCTTATTATATATCCGACGATTACACTAATTATGAGAACCCATGCTGGTGGTGATTCTATAGCGCCAAGTAGTTCACGATTACTCTCATTGTGAGTTTTTATAGGTCACGCCGCTTGCTACGAGGTAATTCGGCCATCCATTCAACCATTTGTTCAAATATGATCCTATTTAATATATTGCCATGGCTACAATAATCCTTCTCGGTTATACATTGTTGGGGGTTACTTTCATGTCAGCAAAGTCACGAAGCGTGCATTTTTTGAAAGTTGCGTCTTACTTCCGGCCGCATCAATACATGTTTGCCTCATAAAACGCAGCTGTTTAGGAGGATACCCCTTTCAGGATACCCAAGTAGTCAACCATTCAAAGTTCTCTACAGATAAAATCTTAAGGTTGTAGTGACGAGCTTTAACTTTGATAGGGAAACGATCTTTGTTTTTACTCAGTCGAACAAAATAAACACCATTCAAAATGAGGCCCTGTTTTTTTTCGAGAATATGTGTTTGATTGATTGATACTTTCATCGTTTAAATTTCTTTCTTTAGGAATGAGGTTGACTTTCAGTTCGATCTTCTCGTCTGTCCAAGCTAGAACCCTCAACCCGAACCCCAAAGGAGTTCGAGGCTTTGTTGCAGTCACTCATTCATGATTCGTCACCCACTGAAAAATCCTGTTCATATGTAATTTGCTTTCCTGCAAGGTACTTGGGTTGGATATCTCAATATTTCTATAATAGATACACACAGAGACAACGATAAAAATAATTTCTTTCGTCTCTTATATTTTGGTCTTTTGAACGTCTTTTGAAAACTCCGCTTATATTCTTCCTAATTCATGTCTCGTTCTGTAAGGCAATCCAGTCCATATGACTTTTCGGTATTATTCCTGCTCTCCTTTAATTCGTTATTTCACAAATTCTGGTATGGCTTGTGCTTGTTGCTAGTGTTCGGCCGCATTTTCCTGTCAAATCGAAACGTTGCGATGTATATTCCTTTAATTTATTAATGTCCTTGTGACATTATGATGTGTCCGGTGGATGCTAGCTTGTTCTTGATTTTGTGTCACTGGTATTAGTGTTCAAATCCACAATTCTTAGATTGCAGAAGATCGGATCTCCCCACTTCAAAGGTCATGTACTGGTTATCTGGCAAGCTTAGTTTTGTTGAAAATCTCCATCCGGTTGCATCCATCTGCAAGTGAGTTTGTGTAGAGATAAAAAAGCTGCCTAAATCTTATTGACAAATGATGGTGTGTTGCACTAATCAGGCAATACTCAGCATGCGATTAGAAGTCAATAATTTGCTCACATTTGCATCAATATATGCTAATATGAAAGCATATTATATGCATGCTTCAATTTATTTCATTGACGAGAATATTTTGAATTTTGAGGCGCTGAACACTACCTATATTAAATTTCTATAAACGCTGAATACGATCACACTAGGTAGATTGACCATTAGCGCTCTCATATAGTTCAGGTTGACCCTCATATGTGTTATTTTTGGATGTCATTTCGCAGCTGCCATGATGATTGCAGTTTCTTAGATAAAGCTGGTATAAAATACCCATTTGCTCACCTTATTGCTTCCACGTCCTCCTTTCACACTGGAACACACTTGAACTATTCAAATGAAATGTGAGTCATTGACTAATAGACTCTGCATCATAACAATCTGGTAGTCACAGAATTCCGGTCAGACTTCCCAATCGTTTTCAATAATATTCACCTTTCTTCCTGCATGCTCCAGCGTTTTCACTTATAATTTAAAGCAAGTCTAGCTATCTTAAAACGCCTTCCTCATGGGAGGAAAGGGACATCGGGATCTTTTTATTTGAATAGATTTAAAACGAAAGTTAAAAAGAGGCTGCAATGGAATCCTTTCAAGAACATTTTTCCTCAAAACAGTCAACGCAAGGTCAAATGTCGTTTAAAAGCAATGGGAGATAAAGTAGCATGAACTGGCTGGACTCCATTCCATAATAGATTTGTGAATTTATAAATTACTCAGTATGAATCTGTTAATTGTAGGTTCAAGAATTTTGAATCTTCCTAATGTCTCGTGGTACAAACTGGAAATATAGGCCACTTAAAATTTTCAAATATACATTAAAACAAGCTCATGTCCTTCAGAAATGGGTCTCAGGTAATCTCGATATCTAAAAAATCTTCCTTAACTTCTAAAGATTTATTCTATATCCTTATTCTTTTATCCTTAAAGTCTCATAAGTCTTGAAGTCTAAACGTACGGACATAACCGAAAACACGAAGGTATACTTTGAAGTCTGGGTCTTAAGGCTCGTAAGGTCATATCTTTTCTACATTTAAGCTATCCGACAATGTGATTCTGTCAGTTTGACATTTCACTTCAGATGGGTTTCAATGGTTACCTACGAAGCTAACCTCAATTTTTTCGTAGTTACCCATTAAAACAACGTAACAATACGAATACAATTGGCATCACGGGTACGTGAAGGCGGAAAACACCATAGATTGAGAGGAAAGTTAATAGCCTGTACAAAATGAGGACTACGACATTTGTCTGATTATATAAGCCTGCACTTAAACCGATCAAAAAGTTTCAGGTAATGTCAAAATATTCAGGCCCTGTTCACTTCACTTCGTATGATTTTCAGAGATGCTAAGTTCTAAAACATCGCCATAAATTGAACTTTATTAATTCAAAAAAGTTTATCTAGTTCCCAAAAAGATTTTTTTATATTCAAGATTATTTGTTTTCAAGAAGAATATCAATATTGAAGATCCATACTATCTCGACGGTACATTATTGAATACAGCATACGTTAGCCTTGCCATTTAGTTTCCTGTGTATTGCTTAGTTTTTACAGACCGCCAATCCAGGCGCCCTACCTGATGATCTGATGATCAAACCCATTTTCTCCTTTTAACTCACCCGTTTAAGGGGCATGTAAATCATACCTGAAGAGCTAAAGAGTTCAAGGTATTCTGCCTTTGGTCTTTGCCGGGTCTATCCTTGTCAAGAAAGTTTCGTGTAAGTACCTGCTAGTTTTGGCATTTCTGGATTTCTAAAAGTTGACCACCTGTTCTGGTCAGATCATCCACCCTGCTTTTCTAGACCTTTTCATCCAAGGAGTTATCATAGACTCTCTTAATTTGGCTGTAGTTTAAAGTGCTTGTTTTCATTCCTGCACTAGTTGTAAAGTTACGCGGGTAAATGGGAGCAAATTCAAAGCTGACTTGCAACCCGAAAGGATATGTTGTTTATCGTTAAGGTTGCTCATTTCCGTTCATGTGGCTGCGTTAATTGCTGAGGTTTCCAGACCAGGCAACCGTGTCATAATTATTCTTCGTTTTTATCTTCAGTTAAGTGGATAGTCGCGGCTCCATCACGCGAAAAGTTTAAGCTTTCACTTGCTTCTGAGATGAAATCCTGTGCTGTTACTTGCACTTCCCTAGCCAGCAAATTGGACACATGAGAGATTTTTGTATCCACATCGAGTAAAATCCTTAGAGTTCCTTTATCGTCAGATGTTAGTATGGCTTTTGTGGTGTATCGTTTTGTTAGTCGTATGTTTCGTGTAATTTAATTTGATGCACTTCATTTCCTTCTCTAGTACCAGCCACAACACTTACGCCTCGTGGGTAGTTATTGGCTTGAAAACTGTCACATAGTGCCAGTAACGTCTGTCAGGAAAGTTGTAGTCTGACAAATCCCTTTGAACTGAAAAACGTACAATCGTCCTTTTGTGAATTTCTCTATGTGCAACTGAGACACCACACTGACCAGTATTACTCTAGTAATACTAGACAGAGATGCTGAATAGAACGAAATGGGTTAGAATAGAAAAACAAGATGTCAAATAGGAACAAGACATTTAATTACAATTTCAATAGTTTTTCGTTAAACTGAAGTAAATAGCAAGAAATGAAGAAGAAATGACAGCTAACTTTCCCATATAACTTTCTTAATGAGAACCATATTTTCCCAGTGTATAGAATTTGACCATGAAATGCAGGCAATTGCAGACGTATGCCTCAACATCTTTGTCATTGTTGAATCATAGCCGACCTCGAGCTTTCTTGAGTGGAGCAACCAGGTTAAAGTCGGTTTGAGGAAGATTTTCTAGCTCCTTTAAGCTTAATTGCTCTAAATTTTCTCTGGTTAGTATTGCTGTATGCGGACGAGCATAGTTACGACGAAATTTAATTTCCTCGTTGTTCCGTCGTTTCCAACGATATGCTACTTTCACCTCGCAGAAAATTTCATACTGATAGACCGCTTAACTTGTCCTGCAGTTATGCATAAGGTTAAAGTGTAACGAACTACGCATTTTTAAGAAACCATTGCCGAAACTCTGCCAGCTGACCGCCGAAATTTCCATCCACGCCTCAGTTCGGGCTTGTCTCCATTTAGGGGAAGAGCGCAATAAAATGTAGCACAATATGCCAACTTTCATCGCTGAAGAACTTCACTGAGAGCCTGAATGAGAAACGAATCTGTCTCTCTCTTTCTCTCTCTCTCCGAAACCACTCACGCAACTGTACCCAAAGCCGTTTATAATGAGACGTTAATCAAATCAAAAGGTGACTAAAATATACTCCTGTAATTTACAGATAACTTTTGTTTTGTTGTGTGCAAACAGGTTCAATTTTATTAGTGGTCACACGTCTGCCATACTGAAGAATTTTTTGAACCCAGATGACATCAAATGTAATGATCGTGTGGGATTTCAACGATTTCTTTTGTTTTCAACGTTTTCACGATCTTCTTTGAATCATTGATACTATGCAGAAACCTTACCTCGTAATAGGTCGTCCCATTCATGAAATTTGCAATCAACTTCTTCAGGATTTCTGCTAGCTTTACACTTTCAGTGGTAATAAACTTACTTCCCGAGCAAGTGAAACCGAGACCTACAATTTAGATTTTTAAGAATGAGCTAGGTCGCTCTCATGCATTTTTATGCCCGGCAACCTTACACAATCCCTCAAGATGTCTTCAAGTCTTAAATTCTCTTTGGTCTGGTTGATCAATTTGAAGATTGAGCCAATGTCCTTTCCCATATTACCAGTTCTTTGACAATTCGCTCTCAACGCTCTGTCGCGGGATTCCCTTCAAATGGTTTCCGTTGATGTTCCTGTTTTTGGGACACTGTTCCCGCGTTTGACTATTCTGCTTGCATGGTAAATAACGAGGATGGTTCATGGTCCACCGAATGTCTCTTTCAATTGAACAAATAAATAATAATCACAGGGTAATAAGTGTATGGAGGGTGTTCCAATGTTTCCTATACCAATACGTTCAATGTTTCAATCGTAAGCCGAACTGTATGCGGTCGGGCATTGTCTTGCAACAACATCGCACTACAGATTGGAATGTTGTGTCATTTCGTTCTGTAGGCAGGCTTTAAGATGTTTTTAGAAAGCTACTATAATACTTCGCGTTTAAAGCTCGTTGTCCAGTGAGAAAATCAAGCGCGATGTCTCGTCTCATGCCCCAAAATCAGTATACATCACCTTCCCAGCTGACGCCATGACCTTCGCTTTAACTGGCGCTCTCTCTTCTTTCTTCTTCCATTCCATAGATGCGCGTTTAATCTCCAGCGTATAGTGGCGTACCCATATCTTCGGTGCAACAAATCCTCCCCTTATTTTTCAAAAGCTGCAAACTTACCAGTGCGTGAATTTCCGCTCAAAATTCAAAAGTTTTGGCAATTTGCGGTAACCTAACCGTTCATGAATTATTGACTCAATACTAGCTGCGCTGATGCCCAATTCCTTAGCCATATCACAAATATTATCGCGGCAGTCACCCACCATGAGGTTTTCAACAGCACTTACGTTTTCATTGTTGACACTATTCCTAGGGAAACGCGCATGTGGCAAGTTCGACACCACTTTTGAAAAAGCGGAAAACCATTCATTCTTGGTTTCTATTCCATTAACCATTCATTATTTCTTCATCGCAAAATTTTCGCTATTTAAGATTATCTTTAACCAAAAAACGAATTATAATGCGTTGCGCAACAGACACTGGTACATCTTATTCGCTCATGGCCATAACTACACTAAAAAGTGAGGTTACGCGGTTGCAGCTGTTTTCCACGTTTCATCATAGACCAGTCTGATATCCAGTGCAGCCGTTTATTTGACATTCAATTATTGGCACGTCTATTCAAAACTTCTTGGTTATACTTAAACCGCCCTCGCACACAAATATTTTTTAATTTTGGATTTTCAAACAATTTTTGAAAAATTGTTTTTTGACAGAATTCATCACAGATACATCAAGCTGGTTTCGAACACGCGTCTCTGCCGCTTCTCGTCAGGTGCCAACTCTTTTTACTAACTCTAAAGTAGCTGAGTTCAAGTTTAATTACTTGTTTTGATTTTCCTGCCAAATATACATTAATAACACTGCTACGCTTGAATTCTATTAAACACGAGTAATATTCGATCAATTTTGATGGCTTCCAACAATTAATTAAACTGTTATCGGAATAAATTTGATGAAGCTGACATGAGCGGTATGACAGTTGTAAAGGTCTTAATTTGGTAACATATAAATTTTACTCTTATGCAATTTATCTACGGCTTCCAAGTCATAAAAGGTTTAGGACAGGGTCCTCATTGACTTGTCTTATTATAAGCATTTATGATGAATTCTAATAAATTCCAAAACTTGGAAATGGAGTTTCTAAGAACTTAAGGCAAGGTGGAAACTTCAACTATACAGAAAAATAAATTGCGATTGGTGGCTAATGTTCGCAGAAAACGTTCTAGATTGAATTATATTCGAAGACTAACTAACCTAGGAAACTGGGCTTTTGCTTAGAAAATTCTATAAAAAATTTAACCTGTGATTTGAGTTTGGATAAAAAAAGTCTATTTTTATGTGCATCAGATTTTTTTGCGTTTTACCATGAATCGATCCTCGAATTTGTCTTCAAAAAAACAATCAAACACTCCTTATGTGGAAGAGAGCTGTTACTTTCTATTTTTGCTATTATTTCTTATTTTATGTTTACTTACTTAAATATATTTAGATAAAATTTTCAAACTTTTATTTCATACCTGTTACTGATATCTCTTTTTTCACTCTTTAACATTTTCCCACATCATTAGCTGCTTCCAATTATTAGACTGATATGCCATTCTTTTTTTCAATTTTCCGGTTCTATCAGTCGATGAAGCAATTTTCATAGGCCTTATAACGCTTTTCTTCAATCATCCATCCTAATTTGAATCGAGTGAAATAGCTGCAAAAAACCAGATAGAAAATTAGAAATTAGTCAATTTATGTTTCTGTGCCTTTTCTCTATCATTAACGAATTATAATCGTTGCAAAATTAAGATTGCAATGATGATAGTTTACTGTTGAAGTCATTATTGCACTATAATGGCTATTGAAAAATAAAATAAAGTATAAAAACTAAATTGTTATATCTACTATTAACTTTAAATTGAAAAACGATTTAACAAAATTTAGTGACAAGTTCAATTGACTATGAATATATATTAACTCTATCGCAAATTGTTAAAAATTCAAATAACAGAAGTTTCGTATTTGACTATGAATTAGTATAAACAGGATGAAATAGATCCTAGTGTTGGAGCATTAGTATAAATTGTAAAATTATTTGATAAGTAAAATGGAAAAATAAAGGTACTTGGAAAATGTATGTAACTCATTGTGTCAAGTTTTTGTTTCAACAAATATGATTTGCTCCTGATTCTAGGCTGTGAAATTCGCTGGAACTTGTTAGCCTGAATTGTAGTTTTGTGTGGTCAGAACATCCAGGAGCTCGTGGACTTGTGAAAGCTTTGAAAACGAATTTGAGGCCCAACAGCGTCTTGCCGAACACAGGAACACGAACAGTAGGAGCCAACGCAAGTAAATTTTGTCGGATCGTGCAAGCTGCCTCCTTTCTAGCGAATGAGTCCAGAGCTGTGGTTTTTTTCAAATCTAATCTCAGTTCTAAATGCCCAAATTACGTCGGACTCAGCCAAATACCATATTGTGGTCGGTGCTCTTGACTTCGACACAATTGCAGACGTCTCGGACATCGTTCGCAAATTATCGGCTGCGGGTAAATAAACGTCGCTTAAGGCAGCTGTTATTGCACGCCTCACCGACTTGAAGTTGAGCTTGACGACAGACGCCCGTCGCAATTGCTTCGTCACATGCGTAGTTTTGCTGGTACGCGTGCAGGAGACAAAGTTCTGCGAGTAAAGTGACCTAAGTTGGACCTTTTGCCGCAACAAACGCGTCGCATGTTACTGCTCATCAAAGGCCAGACGCTCGAGGACCTGGCTGCCGTTGCTGATGAGGCTCAAGACATGGGACCTGCTATCATGGCCACTTCTTACGTGCGCTCAGCTGTACCAGGACACTCCACACCTCAGCTGCCGTCGGACATCACGCGAGGGCTTATTGCAATCAGGAAAGCCCTCGTGCAGCTCACCAACTTCACCCGTGAAACACTACAACTACGCACGAGTCAGCGTGGTCAATGAGCCGCGCTTGACATTCAACAGAGCCGTGATCGCTCTTTGATGCCTGGTCCAGGTGGAAGAACTGAATATTGCTGGTACCACACAAAGCATGGTACATTTGCTCTTCATTGTAAAAAGCCGTGCAGCTTCCCTGAACAGGTTTCCCCAGCGTGCGAAAACTAGAGAAGCCGGCGCCGTACTCGGCGGCCGTCGACAGCGCTTCTTCTGAGAGCCGCCTTCGGCTCTCATCGACCTTTCTTTTTCAGTCCGGATCCTGGTGGACTCGGGTTCGATGGGGCCAGTCATTACAAAGCAGAACATCGCGATACCACTTCATAAGCGAAGTAGCCTATGGCACGCCAATCGCAACATATGGAAGCAACAGCTGACCCTTAACCTCGCTTGGCCAAACTCCAGAAGTCCACTCCGTCAGTCACAAGGAGCATCAAATCCATTCCATCGAGCTCTTACAGTTCTCAACGAGACTCGCCTGTAAATAAACTAGAGCAAATGCCAAATCGCTCAACTGCAGGTTAACTCTGGTGGATATCAGGTTTCATAGAGTGGCTCCCGATGGTTATGAAGGCAAGACGCAGGTCATCCTCGACTTCCCAATGCCTGACGACTCTACACAGCTCAGACGGTTCATTGGTATGCTAAATTTTTACCGTCGCTGCATCTCACACGCTGCCTAAATTCAGACTCTGCTAAGTGACCTGCTCAAAGTAGTACTTAAGAAAAAGGCCAAACTCGCTTAGACAGAAACGAAGACAAGGCTTTCGAGTCCTGCAAACAGGCAATTACCTCCGCCACAACTTCAGCTTTTCTTTCTTCGCCTCAGCCACTAGTTTTGAATACTGATGCTTCCACCACCGCTACTGGAGCCGCACTCAACGCGTGCTTGGGTCCCATTGGGGTTTTTCTCCAGAAAGCTTTCGGACACCGAACAGAGATATGCCACTTATGACCGAGAGCTTCTCGCCATCTTTACTGTGATTAAGCACTTCTAACGCATGCTCAAGGGCGGGCAGTTCACCAAATACACCGACCATCGGGCTCCCACCTATGCTTTTAAGCAGCGGCCAGAAAGAGCATCGCCTCGACAAAGTCGTCAATTAGACTTTATAGCCCAATTCGACACTTCTGACACGATCAAAACTCACACGATCATATCTGGACGTAGACTGGCCAATTTTTAATGAACACCTTCCGACCAGCTTGATGGGAAATCCCCCGACCATCGGATATTCAGCAACCACGAAATAGACGATTCGATTCAAACCCTCTCATAATGTATTCAAGACCTGATGAATACCCACGCGCCAGCTAAACCTCGCTCAATCTCCAAATATGGGAGCATATTCCCTCATACAGAAAACTTAATTCGAATTAGGGCTAGATGGCAGCAACGCTTAAAAAGAACCTACCATAAAAACTTAAATAGAATAAATTCAGAATACGTTACACT
This sequence comes from Stratiomys singularior, assembly GCA_954870665.1. NCBI lineage: Eukaryota > Metazoa > Arthropoda > Insecta > Diptera > Stratiomyidae > Stratiomys > Stratiomys singularior. Next base: position 65,934,114 of record OX940881.1, read on the forward strand.
AAAGTCTTAAATAAACTGCCTGGAGACTCTTATACGGCAAAATGTACACGCTGAAATGAACAAAGCGTTCAAAGAGAGGCTAACTGCTATAAACCATCGCCATTCGTATTCAAGGAGATCAATGCCCATACAGGCCGTCACGTGCCATAGTTCTCAATAAATAGAGACCCCATTCAACTAAACGGGCAAGAGTTCACTACGACGAAACAGAAGCTATCTGCTTGCTCGCTACATTACGCCCACCTGTACAGGAAGAGATCGTCCTCAGACCAAGGCACTAATACCACCTTGGAAAAAATGGCCACGCAATTCCTAAACGGATACCAAGGTTCCTATCTCACTATCTTCTCAAGAACCAATAGAGCCTCTAGCCCATCATGCGAGTCGTTCAAAGATTCTTTTGCAAGTCCTGATCAGGTACTATTCGCCCTCCGCTCAATCAATTCAAAAAAGTCCAGCGGCCCCGATGGTATCCCGAACTACATACTAAGGAAATGCTCCAACGCCATACACAGGCCCCTCATAATTAATCACTGCAGTAATAATGGATACTTTCCCCGAGCGTGAAAACAGCCTTACTAAATCCCCACACCCAAAAAAGAGGTCAATGGCGATTTAAAAAAGTTCAGAGCAATATCTCTGCTCTCAAACCTAGGTAAAATTTTGGAAATGATCGCGCTACTCTCCTTCAAAACCTTTGCTAAATCCCTTATATCAGCGAAACAGTTTCGATTTAAAGAAAAGTCCTCCTCTTACATGACTACATCTCATCCGTGTGGACCAAAGGGCTCATATACATACTTAAAGGCTCACTGCCCGACCCCGCTGACGTGCATAATAGCCAACTATTTAGAGCAAAGGGCTCTTCTGGTGAAAATTGCCAATGTCTATTCCAGCAGCATTAACATTAGCTCTGATGTTCTCCAAGGATCAATACTCGGCCCTCATCTTTTCAACTTCTGTCTTCATGACATTCCAACTATAATACAACCGACGAACATTATTCAGCACCCTGCTCAAAACTATATCACCAACCCCCCCTTTCTTATAATCTTATATGCACAATCTTATATGCAGATGACATACTGGTCCTCGCTACTCGCAGGTCCCCTCTCAAAGCCTTGCAAGACATCGCACCACACTTAGAATCCCTACAAAAATATTTCTCAAAATGGGCTCTCCCAATCAATGCAGAAAAATGCGAGCTCATATGCTTTAGAAACGCCACCGGCAAAGGTCACCGAAACGCGCCAGCTGAAAGCAAAGAACTCTCACTATACATCGATAATATTCGTGTGACCCTAAGAAACGCAAAAATTACTTGGTCGTACTGTTCCCCCACCGTCTTATAAAGTTTAATCCCCACGCCCATAAAGCTATCGAAAAAGCCAGTTGGGCTAATATAGCCTTAGCCTCTCTGCTCTCTAACAAATCAGTACAAGTAAGCGCGAAAGTTTTTACGTACAAAACCCTTATCAGACCCATTATCTGCTACTTCTCTGTCTAGTTCACTATCTCCCCCACCGTAGCGGACGAATTACGAATCTTCGAAAGGAAAATATTGAGGAAGAGTCGGTCCAAATACAGGAGGCCAAACAAAAAACACTATCGGAGCACAATCCTTTATATAGATACAAAAATTAAGCCCATCTTAGACTATATAGTCGAGACTAGTTCGAAACGCCTAAATAAATTAGCAAATCTCCCCGAATCTATAATAAGGGAACCAAATTGCGCAAGCAACAGGCGAACTTTCACATTGATCACCAAGACCAATGGGGCCACCAAGGTAAGCTCCAGAGACCCTCCAGACTCCTCGTCCCTTTCTTCTGATAGGACTCCGACTCCCCATCTATCTATCATCCGATTACCGCTTCCATATCAAGCACCTTTAGATTGTAAATAAAAATAAGTACGTAGAATTAAGTTAGAATAAGTTAGGTTTAAGGTTTACTCCGTTCCAAGAATAAAAGCCTCATGAGCTAAGGATGAACTTATAATCAAAAAAGAATTCTGCATATTTTAAACTTAGTATCGGTTACGACCAGATCAACAACAATAAGCTGTTTGACAAACTTGTCGCTGTCAAACATTACAATATCGTAGTAGATAGGAAAAAAAAATAACATATACGTATAAAAGTCTCAATAAATATATTTTTCTATCTATCTATCATACGAGGAATAAGTACTTAGCCCCACTGCTCGATGCAGAGAAAAACACTATAGTGCCGCAGACTACTGACGAAATTTTAGCCGGACCGGACTTGTAGTTCTGTTTTGGAGCGTGAGAACGGAAGCGTGTCCATTGATTTCAAAAAACTGGAAAAGGAGCTATATCGGTTGGTAATTCGATGCTTGTTTTTGGCAGGGAAATCGCGCAGTGAAATCAGAGAGTGCTTGGAGGCAGTGTCTTCTCCTTCGATGGCGACCGTCGAAAATTGGTTCAACGAATTTCAGCGCGGTCGAAAGTCGGTTTTTGATGAGCCACGCCCAGATGCCCCGAAAGCAGCAACCACGGAGGACAATGTGACGAAAATCTACGATCACGTTTTATTAGACCACCGATTGAAGGTGCTCGAGATAGCTGAGATAGTATGCATCTCAAAAGACTGCGTGGTGCATATCCTACATGAAATTTTGGGTATGAGGAAGCTGTCGGCAAGATGGGTGCCGCGTTAGCTCACTCCGGATAACAAGTGCAACCGTGTGACCAGTTCAGAGCAGTCTTTGGCGCTGTTCAACCCACAGGCCGAAGGAGTTTTTGCGTCATTACGTGACCGTCGTTTCGTCGACAGTCACGATCCGCTGGTATACACCAGAGGCCAAGGAAAAGTCGAAAGAGTGGTGAACCTGCTCTGAAGAAGAAAAAGACTGTTTCATCGGCCGGAAAGGCCATTTTCTGGGATTCGCAAGGTGTGATATACATTGGCGATGGGTAAAATTCTAACAGGGCAGTACTATGTCGAATTATTGTTTTATAAATTTCAGAAGTTTTTGGTAGATCAATTTTTCCATTTTCACTTACAACATTGAAGTACGCCACGGAGGTCACTTTGCAGGCATCGAGAAAACTTTTTTCAGACGCGTTAAAGAAGTTGGAACATCGCTGGGTCAAGTGTATCGAACTAAAAAGAGAATATATTCAATAATAAATTGCAAAATTTTTGTTTTTTCCAAAAATTTTGTTTGTTCATTTGTAGGATAAGTACTTATCGGACCGCCCTCATAAGTAATACCACCTACCAGACATTAGCAAGAGGAGAAAAAAAGGATCATTAACGCTATCCCATGCCACAGTGCCTGTGCCTGGGGCCAGTTCCCAGGACATATAAATGATTAAAATGATTTATATGACATATGAATGTTAAATGAAATGTTTTTTGACATAGGGTAAGAACTATTTCTATATTAAGAATTATGAACTGATCTAAGTCATAAGAGGAAACAAATTGAAAGTAAATAATAAGTGAGTTATTCGGGTAAATAATAAGTGCTAACCTCTCAAAGCAGATACACATAAAATGAATAGAAAATTTGAAATTATTTTTGTTTTCTTTCTTTTTAATATCGAAAGAAAATTTGGTGTGTATATTTATGACTCATTGTCAACAATGAACAAACTTCATTACTGATCGACCGATCTTTCGGTGAATAAAATACAAAGCACCCCCGTCAGAAAGGACGTGAATTAGCACTTCTGATGGAAACTTGCGCTTATGAAATCTGTTCACAGCTTCAAATTAGCTTTGTATGAGCAAGCGAATACATACCGGTTTTAGCACATCAGACAGCAGGGTTCCCTTCTAAATGTTTATAAAGAAGAACCAAATCGAATAACTGAAGTCGCAATAAAACGAGCGCTTCAAACATATCACTGATAAACGATTCACATCCGAAATTTATATAAAACTATGCAGAAACCGATACGAACTGACACCCGAGATGCCATATTGCTAAAACGCACCTGCAGACGGAACAAAAGAGACGAACAACGGAAGCGGAAAAGGAACAACGGAAAACCATCCCAAAATCCAAACTATGAAAGTTAGTTTTCGCCTGTTTAATACAAATATACTTTTCACACATAAACACGTTTCCCTATCCAAAGAATGCAACTTTTGTGCATACTTCCAGGAAGCAGACATGTATACTGCGTTTTAGTGAGCTTAAGCCGAAAGATATCCAAAGTTTCTAGTGTGAAATTTGCTACTAACAACGTTAAACAATTTACAGTTTTGTTCGTTTCATTGCGGAGTGAACCAGACGGAACACTCAACTGTAATTTGTGAAAGGTGGCAGCATCGTTCGAGTTCATGCTTGTTCCTCGTTTTTCGCCGTCAAATTCGCTTGCATGTGTTATTCCTCGTGTTTGGAACAATTCGCTGTCATTTGTTTGCCGGTTAAAGTGAAATTTTGGATTCGTTTGGCAGTGAGAGATCATAATGGGAAGACGCAACAATAAGAAAGTGAATCCTTTTGCTCAAAGGAAGCGTGCGCTAAAAAGTGTAAGTCGAAATCGTTCATTTCAACTATGCATAACATGATATTGATATATTTAGGGACACTTGAAAGTTGACAGGAGATCGGAACCGTACGTGGAGATTACCCGAGAGAATGAAATATTTTGCAAGTATTATCGCGTAAGTAACACATAAATTGTAAACGTGAACTCCTCGGCAGCTTTTGAATTGCATGAATTTCAGGCGCAACAGGTGTGCCCGGAGACTGAGTGGGAATCAATGCTGACATCGTTGCGAAGTGATTTGCCAACATCATTTCGCATTACGGGCTCCAGAACGGAGGCTCAAGCTTTGTTGGAGATAATCAAAAGTAAATTCTTTGAAGAGTATGTGAAAGGAGTTTCGGAGCTACGAAACATTGATGGAGGCGACGTAGAGAAACCAATTTGTTTGCCGTGGTATCCAAACGGATTTGCCTGGCAGTTGCAGTTGACTCGAAGGGATATTCGACGTTCGGAACCACTTTTCAAGCTTCACAACTTTTTGATTGCTGAGACCAATGCAGGTAGTATAAGTCGACAAGAAGCAGTTTCGATGATTCCACCCATTGTGCTCGAAGTGAAGCCAACAGACAAAGTAAGTTTTTTTTGACGTATTATGTTTTGATTTTAAACCCAATTCTTAAAAAAAAAAGCAGTGACGATCCTATTTTGTATTATCCTGTAAAACGTATCTTTATGCAAATGTTTTTCTCGTTTGTGATAGGGTTGACGTTTGGGATAGGATCTCGTTCGGAAAGCTGTTTACGCCCTGAGTGGGATTCCCAGAAGCGCCAAGCTTCTAGACTACTCACTAACCACCTCCCCAGTTAACATGGGAACCTAGCCCGGAATCGTTTGACAAATTACTTCGGACTGGGCCCCGTGTTTCTACGTTTAGAGGCTACCTAGAGATAACGGGAAACATTCTACGCCTAGAGATAACGGGAACCCCTTTTCCAACGGGAAGGACGTGGTAGAAAAGATATCCCTCTATTCCCGACGTTCCAGTCTGTTTTTTTTAAATGTCAAGGTTGCCCGAGCATTTCTCCAATCATAGAATCCGGCCTGAACTCTCCAATTAAGTGTAGGGCAATGTGTGACAGACGTCATCCACGTCTCCTGTACAAAAAAAGAAGATAAAAGACCCCTGTTCAATTTTGTACAAATCAAATCAGAAAATATCAATATAATAGAAAATCAGTCTTACCATGCATTCGCCTGCGCCACGTGTTCTGATCATACATCAGGCGTATCGTCCACCTTCCCTTTGTCTCGTGCTCCCAAGACTGGAGCCAATCACTGACAGCGTTGTCTCTACTTCATGGCGACGTTCTCTCTTGTCTTCTCTTCTGCACGGAAATAAATATTTATTGATTAATTAAATATTCCTGTACTCTGTTGCAAGGAGAGCGATGGGTATCACGCCTGCGATAACAAGCATTCTGGTTCCGGAGGCAGTTCGATATGTGCATGCAATTCGCAGCGCTCGCTGATTCTGCACCTGTGCCAATCGCTTTCGGTGTAGCTTTCTATCCATAGACTAGAATCAACTGCAAAGCGCTCATTAGGATTCGTCTCCTTGATGTGGTATTTCCGCTATGTTGGTCGTTGATTGAGTGAGTGCCGCTACATGCGCTGCAGGCTTGTTAACTGATGTTCTGATTTGTTGGAAAAAAAACTGATCTTTGAGTCTATCAGGACGCTCTGGTATTTCAGTGCTCTCTTCGCTTGCGCGTCCGCAACACCGATAGACCATACTCTGGGGATTCTCATCTTTGTCAGGATGATCACTTCGGTTTTTTTCCAGTGGCAGCCTGAAAACTGCATTCTCGAATTCCATCACAGTGGAAGACAGACAGTGGAATTTCGATTGGTATTGCATCGTAGACGGCCTCAACGATAGGAGGGTGGATAAAAGAAAAGGCGTGCATATTTCCGGCCATCTTTTCTACCTCGTATGAGTTAGGCGACCTCCGGGCACTGAGCTTCCGCATCTGCCTCCCTGCTATTGATGTGTCTAACACAGACTCATCATCAGCAGAGACATTTTCTAGCTGACTTATAAGCTGCTGATCCGTTACATGCCTCTTCCGTACTCACTGGGCCTTTGTTCGTAGTTTGTGGTAAGCCCTTCGTTTTTTGGCAATTTTACGTGACCACCGGTATACTTCGGAAATGCCATGCCGGGGTCTTCGTAGAGACATGTGAGACACGCAAGGCATCATGGCCGCAGGTCCTCCGCTCACCGATCGTGCTATAAGTACTTCAACAAACTTCTCAGTTTGCAATTTACCAGTATGGCACTGGAGCGCAAAAGAGAGCGAGTGATCGTCGGGAAGCACCGTCATGGATTTCCAGTGCTACGTACTGGTGGTTGGCCGAGTAATTCTCCAACACTCTCCAATATTTAACACTTTGCATTTTATGCGGAAGTTCAGTGCTCTTCGGGCCCCCTGCGTACTTGAAGTGGACATGACGGACTAGATAGTACGGGCACTTTTTCCCCAACATCCCGTCCGTGTTAGTGCCGCCCACAGGGAAACAACATCAGACTGTCCACTCTTCACGAGAAACGAGCTGGAACTAGCAGTTTTCTCCATGAAGACGAAGAAGGCTCCGGGCCCAAACTTCATTCCAGCCGAGGACAGCAACTGGCCTATCACTCTTGCCCTGACTTGTTGCTCAGTGCGTTTAATGCCTGCTTGCGGGAAGGCGTTTTCCATGAGCATTGGAAGACGGCAAGACTCGTGCTGATCAGCAAGCCGAAGGGATATCCCGAGTCGCCGTCAGCATACCGACCGTTATGCACGCTAGACGCGGCTGGGAAAGTGCTCGAGAAACTGATAAAGAGAAGACTCTCTAACTTAATTTACGCCACTGGGGATCTTTCTCCAAGGCAGTATGGTTTCAGAACGGGACGTTCCACTATAGATGCAGTCACGGAAGTGGTAAGTGCGGTCCAACAGGCGGAGGCACGCAGTCGATCCAACCGTCGGGTAGTCCTTCTAGTAACGCTGGACAGAAAGAATGCTTTCAACTCCGCTAGATGGACGGATATTCTGGAAGCCCTGGAAAACTCATTCCAAATACCAGAATATCTGATACGGATAGTTCGAAATTACCTGAAGGATCGCAGCTTGATCTAGGACGTAGTGCAAGGTCGTCGGAGGATGCTAGTCACATCAGGTGTGGCCCAAGGCTCCGGACTTGTGGAACGTCTCCTACGAAGGACTGCTCAGACTTGAACTGCCGGAAGAGTCGCGACTGATCGGCTATGCGGACGATGTGGCGGCACTAGTGGCTGGGCGCACGGTCAATCAAGCGCTATTAAGGCTGAATGTACTAATGCGCCAGGCGGGGAGCTAGATGACAACTCACGGGTTCAACATAGCGTTAGAGAAAACCGAAGTGGTCATCCTGACCAAGAAAAGGATCCCCAGAGTAAGAATGGTCCGAGTCGGGGACACATTAGTAGAGTCGAAACTATCAGTCAAGTATCTGGGCTTGCTAATAGACTCTAAACTGAGTTTCTCGGAGCAAATCAAGGCAACGGCAAACAAGGCCGCTGCAAGGGTCTCGGCAAAAAGTCGACTAATGGCCAATCATGGGGACCGAGTCCAACAAAAAGGCGTCTGCTAATGAGTGTAGTGCAATCTACGCTTCTCTATGGAGCAGAGATATGGAGTGAAGCTCTCAAAAAGGAACTGCACCGAAAACGGCTGGCACAGGTGCAGAGACGAGGAGCACTGCGGATTGCATCAGCATACCGTACAGTCTCTGAGACAGCGGTGTTGGTAATTGCAGGGGTGATACCCATCGCTCTCCTTGATAGAGAGCGTAAAAGATTCTACCTCCGAAGGCACGAGGGTAATAAAGAAAACGTTGCTCGCGATAAAAGACGATGCACTCTCGACGAATGGCAACAATCATGGGACGTGAGCTAAAAGGAAGATGGACCGTGCGGCTCATCAACGACTTGAGATCGTGGCTCAGTCGAACGCATCGTGAGACTGACTTCTACCTGACCCAGCTACTGAGCGGACACGGTTGTTTTCCAGATTCCAGATTGCATATTCTGCATTGGTGTGAAGGATGACGCCTGTCATACTTTCTTTTCATGCAGAAGATGGGACAAAGAGCGCGGTGATCTTGCCAGAAAAGTGGGAGAGCTCCATCCAGATTGCCTAATCGAAGAGATTCTGAAATCATTTGACAAATGGAATCAAGTGGCACATTACGCTCGGGCAATCATAGCAATGAAAAAAGGCATACTTGATCGGCTGGAGGCGTCGAGGGTGGAGGGTTTCCTACCCTAGCAATTCTCCTCCTCTTTCCCACCCAACCGGAGAAGGAATCCCTGTAATAACCTCAAGGCGCCAAAAGGCGTAAAATTGGGAGGCCTAGCCCGAAGTAATGTGTCTAACGGTTCCAGACTGGGCGTTCCGTTTGACAGGGGACGTGTTTATTCGGTAGTCCAGTTGGTCCACTGGAAAGCCTTCGCCTGCCTACTCAGAAAAAAACCTTTGCACTAGGTACTCCGAAGCGTATGTCACATCCAAATCCATCCGAATCGAAACGAAACCATATTCTCGCCCTTGGCCTTGGATTTGAGAGTGAGCACTGTTCCGAGCCCAGATTGCGGTTGTTCCGGATTCTTCCGGATATTATGTTGGCGAGCTTCTGGTGTGATGTTGTTCCGTGAGCAGCAGCAAGTCGGCTTGTCTGGTTTCGGGTCACATTCCTTGGAAAGGACACAGTGTGCCTCTTCTGTGAACTCCTTCTTTTATATAAAGAAGCAATCCTTTTATATAAAAAATACGAAGGACAGTTTTTCTTCATTTCTTGGGTTACGTTCAATGATTCTTTACATTTCGATTACTGTGGAGCAGAGGCGGCTCGTGAACATTGGTATTGGGTGGGCACGATTTTAGGAACACTCTAGTCAGTAAGAGTACTCAACTTCAACATTCTATTCAACAGCAAGAACCAATGTTTATAGCTCCGTCGCCATGGAAAGGATGGAGTAAAGAAAAGAGTAGTTATTCAATTAAAAATGATGAATTCATAAATGTTTGAATTCAATTTTACAATCTCTTAATACAGCAAAATGAACAATAACCTTATAAAATTTAGTGTCTGGATTTTATTTAGTCGTTTTATTAGTTCTTATTGATAGTAATAAAAGGAAGTTTGCTCCAACGCATTTGACGCATAGAGTTTCTGGAGTAACTTTTGGTACTATTAAGACTAGAAAAACATTGCTCAACTGATGCTGAAGTAGCCGGTGAAGACATAGCCAAGAAAGAAAGCTTGTAAACCTCAAAAGCATCATGTGTTTAATTACTTTTTGAAATAAATTTGGGAGCTTTCCCAAATAATTAAAATTCCAAGGAAGGACTTACGTGGTCGCTAGAGTTTCCATGTTTTTGTGTTAACTCACTGATATGTTTAAAATTACCACATCTTCCGATGTGTAGAATTGCATTGAGTTTTTGATTTGTCATGAAATAAAAGATAATTCCAGCAAAAATTTTTATTCGAGGTTTCACTACCAGTGAGCCAATCACATTCCGCGTACGAAGCACACTTAAAAGATCACGATTTGTTATTATTCTCCAGAATGATTAAATTTTTCATATTTAGACCTGCTCGTCATTTGACAATATATAATTTATTGCCTAACGATATGGAACCGAATTTGCTTTCAACAAGGACTATATCTTCCATATTTTTAACTTTAACCTGGATATACTGTTCCTCCATGTTGGATTTTAGTTTTGCCACTTCACTAGCAATTGCACGTTATTGAAAGATTAGCACCCTATGCAAAATTTCCGAAAATTTGTAAAAAGTCGGTAATTTATTTTTGGATATTTCGCGTATCATTCTGTCAATTCAATCATTAATTTACGAGATACATAAATGATATAACGTTTATCCTCGTTTGATTTTATATCCCCACTTGATCCTCACTGGGAGAACAGACACAAATGTCTTCGAAAAAATTTTCAAATTATTTTCTGCTTCACAATCTGCTGAGTTTGGGCTTGCCCATCAGCGAAACGATAAAAACGTGTGAAAGACGATCGAAATTTTTTGATTTTCTTTCGCGCACAAAGCAAAATGTGTAGGCTAGAGTCTCTTTCGCATTGGGCTAACGAAAATTTAGTTTATCACCTAATCTCGATATATATATCGTTCCACTGTAAGACTAATTCACGTCGAAATTTGCAGGGAAAATTTGGCATGATATGGTAAGCATGTAACTCACACCCCCAGCGCTAAAAGAATTGTATATAATAAAAGAATTATAAAGCCACACTTGATCAATCACAAATGTGGCAAACAATCCACATTTGTTTGCCGTTGATGCGGAAATGTTTAGATTCCAACTGAGCAACCGGGTCAATTCTTCAGAGTTCTATCAACAACAGAAAATGCATCCCCCAAAGGGTTTCCTGGAACTTGAGGAAGTGCTCAAAGACTGACCGCTCAAATCAGGAATATAATACAGTTGACGGAACCATTGCCAGCCGTATTTTCAAGGTAATTTAAAAACAAATTCGGCGATTGTTCCACCATCGTTGCGTCTCTACACCTCACTAAACCTTTCTATTTTCAATCTGAGACTATCCTCGTTTGACTAGACACATTATTTCTTTTCCCTACACCGAGAGGTACTCCCAGGGCGCGTGCATTCTTTCTCTAATAGCTGCGATTGGATAGGAAGGGTGTGCTTAAAAAGAGATTCCTTCATATACGATTGTTTTTCACACTAAAGCGTGGCCTTTTTAACTGTCAGGACTGCCGAAACACAATGCAAAACGCGATTCCATTTGACAAACTTTCTCCGATTTTGCTGAAGAGGTCACCGCCTGTTTTATTCCTTCTTCTGACAGAAATGGTGTGGCGTGCCCATCTGCCGTACCTGTAGTAACGAAACACATGCAAAACATCCTCTTATTGCATGTTTTGTATTATTGAAAAACATAACTCTTAACTTATAACTCCTGGGCAGGTGACACTGATAACATCAAGAAAGTCAGAAAGAGGGCAGTGTTAATATGTATTTAATTGCTCTCCAGACTCTGGTGAGGAGTGAAGTCTATATTTCATATGCCCTTGGTGTCCCGCTCCCAGACTCCCTTGGTAAAATCGTAGGCGGACATCATGCAAAATTAACACACAATTTTACAAAATTAAAAAAAAATCAAATTATCAGTCAAGGATTTTTAAAACCATACCTTTACTACCAATAATATTTTATAGGTTCTAGATATGTGTGCTGCGCCTGGATCTAAAACAGCTCAATTGATTGAAGCGCTACATTCTGGAGAAGATGATAAAATACCAAGTGGGTATGTAATAGCTAACGACGTGGATAACAATCGATGCTATATGCTGGTCCATCAAGCAAAACGTTTAAATTCTCCATGCATTGTGGTGACAAACCACGACAGTGCATTCTTCCCTAATCTAGTGGTAATTTAGTTGATTGGATCACAAACAAAAGCCACTCACAAATTTTCTAACAGGAAACAGGCGAGGATGGGAAACGACAGGTTGTGAAATTCGATAAAATCCTCTGTGATGTTCCATGTTCAGGCGATGGAACGTTGCGAAAAAATCCGGATATATGGATGAAATGGAATACAGCTCAAGGAAATAATTTGCATGGGTAAAATGCGTGAATTTTATCTGTTCGAATGTATTGTAACTGTGATAATATTAAAGGGTTCAATATCGAATTTTACGTCGTGGTGCGGAATTGCTTGCCGTGAATGGTCGAATTGTATATTCAACGTGTTCATTGAATCCCGTTGAAAACGAAGCTGTTCTTCAAAGAATCATTAAGGATTCAGAAGGTGCATTGGAAATTGTTGCAGTGCCACAGCTTGTTCCAGGTTTAAAATACATTCCTGGCGTGACTGAATGGAAGCTGGCTTCAAAAGATGGTGAAATTTATTCAAAATTTGACGAAGTTCCTGAGAAATATTATACAGTTGTTCGTCCCAATATGTTTCCGCTGCCAAAGGACGAGATTACGAAAATAGGGCTGGAGAAATGGTATGTATTTATTTGAAAGTTGTATTTATTTTTAATTCCATGATTTAAACATTTGTACACGAGAAAATTTTTAAACTAAATAAATTTATATTAATTTAATTAAATTAATTTAATAAAACTAATTAAATTTTCACGCAATTTCTGCGAATATTTACCGATTTGCTTATTAAAGATTTACGACTTGGGTATATCCTTTATCTTTTCAAATGTTATTGGTACCAACTTCTTCTTATTGATCATCGAGTTTAACCATCAAGTATTTCCTTTCTTTCGTCTGACCAAATGGGGTTCATATATTCCAGAACTGAATTCTCAGGAGCATTGATTAATCATATAACTAAGTGAACTTTACGTTAACCTTCAAAAGTTGACTATATCCCCATTCCCGGCCACCTAGAGCCATCCAAACATCATTCTCTAAGAAAGTAAATTATCTGTTATGGAATCAGACTTCTCAATTCTAGATTTTTTCCTAAGTTGTACATTTTCAGCAAAGTAGCGCTAGCAGAATGCTCGTATTCGAGACTAGTGTCTACTTGCCAAATCAGAATTCGCTTTCAAGCATCCTTCGACACGGCTTTTCATCGAGTTTCAAGAAGAAACTATTGCTTGCTCGAATGACTTAGAAACATCTATTGACGCCAATCTCGGCCAATAGTTCTTAAAAAAATTCACGGTCCAAATATATTGACCCACATTACAGTTAACTTTTTAGACCACAAGTTTCTCCTAGTAAAATACATTCTATGCCCAATGATATCTTCTCCGTCCACGTCTCTTCAATTACTTTATCCACGACATTCCAACTCAAGTGTTATCGGCGAACAGTACACAGCATTTTGCCCGAATCAATATCCTCAAACCATTCTTCTCCACACAATGCTATACGCATATTAGCTACTTGCTGTCGCTTCTCACGTGTCGGCGCCAAAAGCGCAACGAGCTATCCCACCAGACATAAAATTCTTACACCAGTATCTGTCAAAATCAGTGTCCCTCAATGAATGCCGAAAAGGGGCATTCATGAACTTCCGAAACGCGTGTGTCGAAGGCCATCGATCCCCGCTAAAATGAAAGAATTCTCACTGCACATCGCTAACGTACCTGAAGAAATTTTAAAACAATTGAGCGGATTGTTTCATAACAATCCGCATGCTCGCAGACCCGCCCAAAGAATCACTTGGCCTTCCGTAGCCCTAGCACCTTGCTCTCTGAAAGTTATGTCAGTATGTATGAACCTTCTTGTCTACAAAAACGTAATCAATGATTATTATGTCTGTTAAAAATAATGTAGAAGTGAGATTAGGACGCACAAGGTGGTATGAAAAGAAAGTATCGACTGTCTAAGGTTGAATAAAATTATTATTCGTTGACAATCATTTCAAGAATATAATGCCAGGAATTATTCACGTTGGAAGGACTGGAAATATAGTGTTGAGCAGAGTTGAAGAATCCCAATCAGCCTGGACCAGGAACTCGAGGTGATGATGATCGCCTACGGTCGCTGAGAATCCAGGGAGAGTATCCAGGAAGCAGGAATACAGATAGTCTGGCAGCTGGTGGCTAAATGAATTAAGAAAAGAAAGAAATGTTACAGAAACTGTCTTAGCGAGACAGTCAAGTCTGATAACAGGTTAGATTGTTCTAATGAATGAACTCTCATACAAGTTTGACACCACAGCAACGCTCTTATAATCACATAGGATTATTATCTGTGTGGCATCAACTTGTATGGAGACTGTAAAAGATGATTTTCTTTGTGATTATCACGAAACTTTCCTTGTGTTTATCGTGAGATAAATACGTTGTGATAATCACCTGAACTTTGTGATATGTATCAGCAAGAGGAAGGCTACCAGAACGTGGAAGCCACAAAACGATGCTTCGATCGACGATGATCTAGAGTCTCCAGGTTGGTTCAACTTAATTGAGGTGTCAAGACGGCCTGGAGATGCACAACGCTCAGAACACTGTTGTTTGCTTACACAGCACACTAAAGCTGATTCGCACACTGAACGCAGAGATAATGTAACATCGAGGAAGACTCAAGAGAGACTGCCCGCTTCGACTCTCAAGGAAAGGGAGATTCTCCGGTAAAAAACTGCAGGAAAATGTCCTGATTGGCGAAAGGCGTGCTCAAAGAGGCCAATGGTAAGGTCTCAAGTTATGACAATATGAGTGTAATGTTAACAGCTGAAAGTAATAAAATAATGGAAAACCCAGAGCTATTTAGATAGCAAACTTAACGTGGAAAAACGCGTGGCCATGGAAGTAGGAAGGATTAGGACAGCAATAAAAAAAAGGTGCAGCGCACGTGTGGCGCGTGGAGTCGCCAGCACAAAGAGTGAATTGTATGTGGATGCTGATTATTTTATTTGTTATTTTAGCGCTAAGGATTGAATGAATTTTACATGTTTTTTAAACATTCCCCGCCCGCCTTCGTCAACTCTGGCGGCGAACATTTATCAACTGCAGTATCAATGTTCAGTGGACAAAGTTTGGTGGCTGATTTAGTGATAATAGACGAACTGGTCTTCACATCTGCGACCCGAGTTATGTTGTCTTTTCCAGGATATACATCAATGATTCTGCCTAAAGGCCACTTCGCTGGAGGATAACGTTCGTCCATGACAACAACAAGAGATCTGTTCCATTTGTAGACTGCTTGATATCGTTGTAGGTATTCTTTTGACCATGCATCCCAGAAGCATTGAGTCATTTGACAAATTTGCTGCCATCTAGACAGACGAGATGATTGAATGTGTAACAGGCCTGGTTCTGGAGGTAGATTTAAAGCTTGGCCAATTACCAGGAGTTAAAACTTCAAGATCATTTGGATCATCAGTCAATGATTGTAATGGTCTCGAGTTGAGGATGGCTTCTACTTGAATGAGAAAAGTGGATAGCTCTTCATACGTTAATAGTTTGTCACCAAGAGTTCGCCGGAGGTGATGTTTTATTGACTTAACTCCAGCCTCCCATTTACCTCCAAAGTGTGGAGATGCAGGAGGATTCAACTCCCATTTGGTACCGTCTTGTGCAATGAGTGAAGACAGCTCCTGAAGTTCGTGTGATGACTGATGAAAGAGTTTTTGTAATTCTTTGGCTGCTCCTTTGAAGTTGGTACCACAGTCGCTGCTTAAAGTAGCACAGATTCCACGCCTTGATGTAAACCTTTTAAGGCTGATAAAAATGCATCAGTGCTATAATCAGTGACAATTTCAATGTGAATAGCAGATGTCGAAAGACAGACGAAGAGAGCGATCCATGCCTTGTAAGGACGTGCTGATCTTCCTTTCCAAGTTTTAATATCAAGTGGGCCTGTGTAGTCTACTCCGGTGTGAAGAAATGCTCGCGATGGAGACGCAGCTCCTCCAAATATGTCATCTACGTAACGTCCCTTAGTTAGGATATCCACTGCTTGTGGATATTTGTGTCCATTATCCTTTACCAGTTGAAGAATTGAACGTAAGGCTAGAAATGGGGCACATGCTAGACCATAGGTGACAGCGGCGAGCTCAAATTCCACTATGTTGTCGTCTTGTTTCCATAGGATCCGTTGATGTTGACGATCGTTAGGGTGAATTAAGCTCTGGCGGTAAATTTTCTCAATGTCGGAAGAGAAAAGATATCGAAAGGTTCTCATCCATAAGAGTATATCAAAGAGATCTAGTTGGCACTTTGGACCGGCGTGAAGAGCTTTATTCAATGTGATACCTTCTGTAACTTTGCAGGATCCATTAAATACTACTCTTAATTTGGTAGTAGTACTACTCTCTCTAATAACTCCACGATGAGGCAGATAGAAGACTGGTCCTGGAGATGACTGCGTGGTGTTGATGCGTGTCATGTGGTTCAGCTGTTCGTACTCGATTAAAAATCCTGAGTAAGCAGTGAAGAAGATCTGATTGGCTTCAAATTTACGACATAGATGATTTAGCATTCGTATTGCTGAAGGTTTAGAGTTGCCAAGACGATCAGTTGGTTCTTTGAATGGAAGTCGGGACATAACGTCCAGTGCTATCTCGTTGGTGAGTTTCTACGAAGTGTTTCTCGCATTCTTCATCCTGTTTTGATAAAGATTGAGACTTTGAAGGTGTGACTTCCTCTTGAAGCCAAAATCATTCAAGTAGAGATTGAAGGTGATGATCAACTGAGCAATGGTTGATGGAAATCTGTTGTTGATCTAATGACGACTGACAAGGTCCTGAGATGATTCAACCTAGCTTAGTGAGTTGTGCGGTTGGTGAATTCTTTGGACCTTTAGCAAGTGGGCCTTCTAATAAACTGCCATAAATATCCGCTCCAATCAGTAGATCAATTTCTCCTGGTTCTGAAAATTGAGGATCTGCCAGCTGAAGACCTTCGAGATGTGGCCAGTTCGATTTGGTTACATGCGCTGATGGCGTTAATGAAGTCAGCTTAGGGAGAATATGAGCTTCAAATTGAAGAGTAGTCGAAGATTCAAAATGAGGTTTGATAGTAAGAGAAACAACTCCTTTTGTTTTGCCAGTTTTTTGAGCTCCTATTCCTTGAACAGGTATAGAGGATGATTTTCTTTTGATTTGTAGACGTTGTACTAAGTTCTGAGAAACTAAGGTTAACTCTGAGCCCTGGTCTAACAGAGCTCGTGCGATGATAGTTTCTCCATGGTTAATGATTTTAACAAGTGCGGTAGCTAGGAGGATGATGATTCTTACAGTTGGACTTGGGTAAGCTTGATGAACGTGGTTGACTTGTTTTAGTGCTGGAGCGGATGACTTACTGGTTTCATTTGATGAATCCGCCTGATGGAGAGTCGAGTGATGCCTTTTACCGCACTTAGAACACCTGTAGGTGGATCGACATGATGATACTTTGTGTGGTCTGAGGCAGTTGAAACAAAGTTTAAGTCTGCTGACTAACTCGTTCCGCTGTTTCGGATTCTTCTGCAGATACCCCGAACACTTGCCTAGGTAATGAGGTCCTTTGCATAGACTGCATGAATCTGAAGTGGGTTTGTGATTTTCTTGACCTTGGCTAGCGACGTGGCTTTTAATTAGCGGTCTATTGGAATGGTTTGAATGATGAGATGATGAAGATCGTTTTCCTTGAGAATTTTCTAGTGCTCTTGGAGTTCTTGATCGAGAAATAAGAAAAGTTTGAAGTTTTTCCCACGTTGGAGGCTCATCTGAGGATCCAACATGCTGTTCCCATGATCTGATGGACCTTGAATCAAGCTTTTGTCGCACAATAATGTGAACGAGGATGTCATCCCAACGCTCAACTGGACGTTGCAAATTCTTCAAAGTTCTATAGATCTTAGTTGTCGCCGTGTAAAGTCTTTCCAACTCCTTTGCAGTTTCTTCTTTAATTTCTTTAATATTAAAGAATGAGTCCAGGATCGCACTGACCAAGATTCGACGGCTATCGTAGAACCTTTTAACAGCTTCCCAAGTCTGATCGAAATTATCTTCACTTAATGAAGCTGTATTGAAGAGTTGAGCAGCAGTGCCTTTCAAACAGCATCTTAAATACTCATGCTTTTCTGCGTTAGAAATTGATTGTTTATCAGCAACTATTGATGAGAATGACTCTTTGAAGGTTAGCCACTCATCGTAATCTCCACTGAAGGTAGGTAGGTTCAGCAGAGGTAGCCTTGGATCTGGAACAGTACGTGGTAATGCTTGAAGTGCAGCTTGTGTAGTTGCTGACTGATTAGCTAGGGCTAATGAAGCACTTATTCTTTCTTGCAAGGTGTCGCGAAGATTCCTCATTTTTTCCACAGTTTCAAGATACTGCTCGAAGGTGGTAGAGTACAAGTCATCTTTGAAGTATGATATTGATTCAACTTGATGCCGATCCTCCGGAGATAATCGATTAATGGGAACTCTGAGCGCAGAGTTGTTTGTACGGAATCTCGTCCATTCCTCTGAGAGAGCTTCCAACCGTGTTTCTATTCGTTGGCGAGAGATGTTGGTGTATCCAACTTGCATTAAGTTATCGTAGGCTCGTGATAACGTGTCGATGATGATCATCTGATCGCCGACGTGGCGCTCAATATGCTCGACTCTCATCTTTCTTGAAAAATTCACTCTGTGCGTCCAATATCCGGTTCGAAGGACCAAATGTTAAAAATAATGTAGAAGTGAGATTAGGACGCACAAGGTGGTATGAAAAGAAAGTATCGACTGTCTAAGGTTGAATAAAATTATTATTCGTTGACAATCTTTTCAAGAATATAATGCCAGGAATTATTCACGTTGGAAGGACTGGAAATATAGTGTTGAGCAGAGTTGAAGAATCCCAATCAGCCTGGACCAGGAACTCGAGGTGATGATGATCGCCTACGGTCGCTGAGAATCCAGGGAGAGTATCCAGGAAGCAGGAATACAGATAGTCTGGCAGCTGGTGGCTAAATGAATTAAGAAAAGAAAGAAATGTTACAGAAACTGTCTTAGCGAGACAGTCAAGTCTGATAACAGGTTAGATTGTTCTAATGAATGAACTCTCATACAAGTTTGACACCACAGCAACGCTCTTATAATCACATAGGATTATTATCTGTGTGGCATCAACTTGTATGGAGACTGTAAAAGATGATTTTCTTTGTGATTATCACGAAACTTTCCTTGTGTTTATCGTGAGATAAATATGTTGTGATAATCACCTGAACTTTGTGATATGTATCAGCAAGAGGAAGGCTACCAGAACGTGGAAGCCACAAAACGATGCTTCGATCGACGATGATCTAGAGTCTCCAGGTTGGTTCAACTTAATTGAGGTGTCAAGACGGCCTGGAGATGCACAACGCTCAGAACACTGTTGTTTGCTTACACAGCACACTAAAGCTGATTCGCACACTGAACGCAGAGATAATGTAACATCGAGGAAGACTCAAGAGAGACTGCCCGCTTCGACTCTCAAGGAAAGGGAGATTCTCCGGTAAAAAACTGCAGGAAAATGTCCTGATTGGCGAAAGGCGTGCTCAAAGAGGCCAATGGTAAGGTCTCAAGTTATGACAATATGAGTGTAATGTTAACAGCTGAAAGTAATAAAATAATGGAAAACCCAGAGCTATTTAGATAGCAAACTTAACGTGGAAAAACGCGTGGCCATGGAAGTAGGAAGGATTAGGACAGCAATAAAAAAAAGGTGCAGCGCACGTGTGGCGCGTGGAGTCGCCAGCACAAAGAGTGAATTGTATGTGGATGCTGATTATTTTATTTGTTATTTTAGCGCTAAGGATTGAATGAATTTTACATGTTTTTTAAACAATGTCTGTAAAAAGACAGAAGATGAATAAAGTCACCATCAAAGCAATTTGCTATATAGTGAAACAAAAAGTAAGCCAAACCAGCAATTTATGATTGAAACTAGCTCCAAATACTTAAAGGAATAGGCAAATCATTCCGAAACTGTAATAAAGGATTTTTTTCCCGGAATAATCCGTATATGTCACCCATTAAATTATTTGAGCTTAACATGCCGTTATTCTAAGCACAGACAGGTAAAAGTGACCGCGACTAATCCACATTAATTATCTAGATCAATCATGCTATTGAAAGCAAGATAGAGGGACACTTTAGACTCCTGAACTTACGTTAGCCAGGATTCGAGTTCCCGGTCTCCATCCGCTTACAACTTCCAAAACAAATACCTCTAGATTGTATATAAAAAAGTACGTCGAATCAAGTTAGAGTAAATTAGATCTGAAAAAAAAATCGTCAAGAGATCGCTCATTTTTCTAGGTTCCCGTGTTGTTAGCTATCCAGTATTGAGTACCACATTGTCTGCACTGCTATTTGTTGAGGTAAACGTTGTTGTTGAGGTGTTGCAGGTAAAAACAAACCGGAACCATTCGAGATAACCACTGATAATTTTAGTATCTAAAGGTTGCTCTGCCTTCAGAAAGAATTGATCTACTTTTCCCTATGTATCATTTGTCTATGCTGAATTGTGCGCTTTCTACGATGGAATGTCAAGAAAGGTAATAAGAGTTTATTAGATTAGATTATTCATCCAAAAAGATACTTAGAATTCTTCTCGTTGCTTGGGAATTATTTGTTGCAGCCCCAAACACTCTTATTTCCGATCCATCAGATGTATTGGATACCTGGAAACCATATAATCCATTTATGTTTTATGACATAAATCATGTTGGGCTTAGCGCGCTAATACTTCTTAATACTCAGCACTATACAAAATTTATTGTGCAGGGTGGATCACTTGAACTGAAACTTTTTTGGCACTGTCATAGCTTCTGCACCGATGGCGGCGCTTATGAGTAAGTGAACTGAACGACAGCAAATTTCATTGTTTGTATGCACGCCAAAAAATTTGCAATTCAAGTGTTTTGAAAAAAAATCATCTGCGATGAAATGAAAACGTTAATAATGTGACTTTGTTCTATTTGACCAAGAAACCGCAAATGACTATCGTGAGAGCTAGCTCGAACACATCAATGTGAATAAATCTTTCGTGTTTCTGGCTATAGCTCGTTACCGTGATACCGGTAGCTATCTGCGCCTGAGGTAGTTCGGAAGGTTAAAGCTATAAATCATCAAAATCCTCGTCGTAGTGGCAGACAAATAGCTCGTGAGTTAACCATGTCGAAGACAAAACGATGTACCAGAATGCCCATTCCAAAAAGTACAAGATCTCGCCGATGTTCAAAAAAGTTAGGCTCAATCGAGCGAAGGAGCTGTTACGCTTGCACGCAGCTGGTGAATTGCTCAATATCGTCATTTCAGATGAGAAAAATTAACCAATTGAGCCAAATAACATTAGCCAATACGGAAACAAGCAGAATAATAGTGTTTATCTACCAAAAAGGTCATACCATAATTTGGACATTCGAACGGCCACCAAAAGTTAAACACCACCGTTTGTGATGGTGATGTGTGACGTGTTTGGACGGTGGCATCAAGGTGAATGCCAATGTTTACCGCTATCGAGTTTTATAAGGTGCTCTGCAGCCGTGGCCATCAAAACGCTTCCGAAACGGAATAGTGAACGCTCCAACAGGAGTGCACCACCGCTCAGAGCGCTCAGGCATGGTTTCGTGAAAATGTTCCATTCTTCAATCGCCTCCGCGGTCGCCGGATGCGATCCGACTAGTTTGGCGCGTTTTGTGTGCAATTGTACCACAGTATTGATGTATTTCGTTTCTCTGTTAATGGGCCAACATTCCAGCCGGTTAGCTTTGTATATCAGTACACAATCTTCAGATTCTCGTTTGGAAAACAAAAGTTGTTACTCGAATCGATCCGTGCGCTTTTATCAGTGGCGCATGTATCAGGTGGCAGGGCTAGGAAAATTCCATGGGACCCCGTTCCGAGAGGTCCCCAGCTCAAGATGTCGCGAGCTCACAGATAACTTATCTCTCGAAAAAATCGAAGTGACACATGTGATGAGTTATGACTTATTTAGCAACAAGTGAAACGGTTCGTCATCGATAACGGACCTTATAAACTCGAGGGCACTTTCTTCTAGAACAATAGATCTTTCTTTGCAAGTCTTTACTACATTGTTTCCATATCTGACATGAAACTTGAACGCACATAGAATACCTATATTTTAAAATTTTAGAAAGCACATTCTGAACTTTGTATGTTACTCATAAATCGGAATTCCAAGGAATTACAAAATCATTAGACAAATTACGTAAATACTATGGAGACAGCGAAAAATCACTTGAATCCTTGTCTTACGTATCAACAGCGGTGATTACTCAGAACACTTGATGAAGAACAAGAGTCCATGATCAAGATATAAATTTTTTTTGGCTCCAAGTACTCGCTAGACTCCTTGATGTAATGTAGGCTTTTGTGGTCATAGAAAAAAGGCAGATATTAACGATCCACGCTAGTATTTCGGAGAAATACTGCAATCCTGGCAAATTTAATAAGTTCAGAAATCCAGTCAGGCAATTCACTTCTTCCTCTTGCCGGGTGACTGTACCAATCGATTTGTATGTTGTAACTTTGCCCGGTACAATGAATTAAATTTTCACGTTAATGTCATTAACATGGATGTTTCTGGACCCTAATATTGCTCAGGAACTTAACCAATTATGATTTTTGTAATTTTGGATGATGTTTGGATGCGCTTTCTGAACTACGAAATCGTTGTCTCTCTTTCCTGGTGACCTCTTCTCTGCTGTCCGCGCTTCTGCACAGGTAAATTTTTCTGCGCTCTAGCAATGAGGGTGAAGGGTATCACCCCTGCGATTACCACAACTGCCGCCCGGAGACTGTTCGACATTTGCATGCAATTTGAAGCGCTCCTTGTCTGTGCACCTGTGTCAATCGCCGCCGATGTACCTCTTTGCTAAGAGCGTCGCCCCACAATTCTGATCCATAGAGAAGAACCGTTCCTACCGAGTGAAACACAGCGTTCACTAGAAATCGTTTCCTTGATCTGATGGCCCCCTATGTTGGCCATTAATGGATTGAGTGCCGTTATACGTGCTGTAGCTGATTTGTTGGGAAAAACTCATCTGCAAGCCTATAAGGACGCCCAGATATTTTACTGCTGATTTCGATACGATCAAAGCGTCCCCAACACTGATAGGACTTTCTCTTGGGATTCTCTTCTGTGTCGAGATGACCGCTTCGGCCTTTCCAGTGCCAGCGTAAAACTGTGAGCGGCCATCCAGACCCGCCGCATTAAGGTCTTTAGTCTAAGTTGCGCATGGTCGAATGTTCGTTCAGCAACTAGCGCTACGATATTGTCTGCATAGCCGAATAAACGTGACTCATCGGGCAGTTAAAGCCGCAAATTGATGCCAGGAGCGACACCTGAAATAAGTAACGTCTTCCGGCTAGCTTCCTTCGAGGCTTAGGGTAGGCTGCGGTGCTTCAGATAGTCTCTCAGAATCCTCATCAGATATACTGGTACTTGCAAACACTTTTTCAAGCGCTTCCAGAATATCCACCCATCTAGCACAGTTAAATGTATTTCAGATATGCAATATGACTAGCGGAACTACCTGTCTTGTGGAAATTTGGTGTGCCTCCGCACATTGGACCGCGCTCACCACTTTTCCAATTGCATCGATGATAGAACGTTCTGCTCGAATCACGTCAGCGAGTCTTCTCCTGTAAGTTTTTCCAAAAAATTTCCGGCTGTGTCTAGCAAACACATTTATCGGAATGCAGCTGGCGACTCGGGATTCCAATTCTACTAGTAATCTGCATGCCTCGTCACCTTTCAGCACTCTGGGAACAGCCCTTCGCATAGGCATGCGTTTACCGTGCTGAGCGTCAGGTCAGGCAAAAGTGAAAGACCATCTGTACCACGTCAGCTGGAATCCCATCAAGTATCTACTTCGCCGGAATCCTTCATCCGAATTGTTTCACTCATATGAATGTTGAATTCGTAAATTCTATGGTTAATGTTATTAGTATTGCCTCTTTTCTATATTGACGTGGTAAATGCTGGGAATTGTGTTTAAATTTGAATTTGACTCAAAACAAATACACAAAATAAATACATTCTATACAGCAAGTCTACGACTCCATACTGACAGGCACTAATATGGTAATATGGTAGTAAATGGCACCTTCCTGTTAATATAGAAAGTCTAGCGTCACTGACAAATCACATCAAATACCCTTCACCTCGCAATAAACTGAGTCTAATAGAATTAAATATACCGTTCCTAAAGGAACTGAAATACCATCAATATCAAATTCACTAAAGACAATTACACTGCATTTTTACCCAAAATGCATATAATGGCAATCATAACTTACACAATTAACTTTTTACTTTCAGTATTCGCGTTTTGCCTCACCATCAAAATACTGGTGCTTTCTTCGTTGCCGTTCTCGAAAAAAAGAAACTATTGCCGTGGGAGAAACTGGACGTGGAATTAGAAAGTGATACTAAACAGCCGCTGGAAGAAAACGGGAAAACAAATGAAAAGTCAGCCCCTTGGGGACCACAAAGAAAGAAACGTCGCATGCAAGGATACAAAGAAGATCCTTATGTATTTTTCAAAGAAAATGAAGATGTGTGGGAATCTATTAAAACTTTCTACGATTTGAATGATTCATTCGACATGAGATGTTTATTGACACGATGCCATGTTGGCAAGAAGAAAAATATTTATTTCTGCTCGAAAGCAATCTCCGATCTAGTTCAAAATAATGAAGATGCTGTAAAAATTATAAATACAGGAGTGAAGACTTTCGTCAGATGTGACAACAAGCATATGAAATGTCCATTCCGCTTGGCTCAGGAAGGACTCCAAACAGTCAATCCGTTTATTGGTGAAGTCCGACGGGTAGAATTAAATAAAGAGGACTTAGTCAAACTTTTGCAATGCACTGATCCAACTAAACCACCGTCTTTGACTGAGCTAACCGAAAAGGTGCAAAAGAGAGCATCAAATTTGGGTGAGTAATTGAAATATATTGTTTTCTTTCGCAATCCTGAAATTTCCTATCCAGCTTACATAAACAGGTGACTTAGACGACGCATCTTAAGTTTTTTTAATCATTATAATTATTGCTATGATTATTATAAGTGGGAATTACTGAGGGTTATTATTTGTTACTCCGACGTGTGGCCGAGTCAGAAAAAATCCCAATAAAGAAAAATGATTTTTTTTTTGTAGTAGGGAGGTTAAGGCTGTTTACGCCCTTAGCGACTCCCAGGCTGGCATTGCTGCTGTTGGACTACCCACTAAACACCTCCCCTGTCAACCTGTGAACCTAGCCTGGAACCGTAAAGAAAAATGAGATGAGATAATGTAGGAAGAAGTATACTCACTTCTTGCGGGAATATAAATCCCCAGAATGGGAAAAAGAGCTCCGATGATTAGGGCTTTCCTTCGGCAACGAGCCTGATCCAGTAGCCAGTAGTGTTCCAGAAAAAAAAACGTTACTCCAGAACGGTTTTTAGTATGTTTTTTTGAATCATGAGCCTTACACCCAAAATACCATAGATACATAAATTTCTCGAGTGAAATATGCCCTGTACATACATATTTAATAAAAATAGTAATGCTGCGCAGGGGAAGTCGCAATTTCGCTTTGATTTGCACTAAATTTCCAGGAAAAGTGTATCGAGTGATAGTATCGATGCCTGACAATGCTAGATCGTATTTAATTTATATGTCTTTGACCCTTTGTGGAAAATGTTCCGAATGAAAAAGTAAAAGCGTTACCCAGTATTTATCATTACCAATTTACCTTTCCAGCTGGTCATAAAAATGGGAATTTTTATCTTGTCTACTTCAGGCACAGCCCTCACTGAAATTGTTATTTTAGGCAAACTTTACCTTCGTCCATCTCCGAAATTACGAATGCTTTTTCAAAATTTTTTGGATGCACTATAAGAAAAAACCCTTTTCTAGTGGATTAACTCGTTACATTTTGGAAAAAAGGTTTCAGGAAAATGATATAATTCTAACAAGGCGATAAGGTTTTATTAATAAAAAGGATAAAAATGTAATAACTCTCGGAAACTACTCAACGTACCGGGTTGATTTAAACAACGTTTGTTAGATCCAAATTATTTACATTTAATTAATTCATCAAAAATTTTTAAAAAATTTTGCAAACAATTTTCTAGAACAAAATGTGGAAATTTGATACCAATAAATGTGCATGCATGACTTCCAATTCCACCTTTCTTTCTAATTATAAATTCACTTTCGAGATATTTGACAAAATTGATCTAAACTTCCGCATCACTCAGTCTTCGCTAAAATAAGCAGAGAATGGTATAAATCACTTATATTTTATAAGCGAAAATGAGTCGATATACCCAACAAGTTTCTATAATTGATAAGCTCACCAACAGCTGATTTGGAAAGTAGCACTAGTTCAAACCTGAGAATAATATTAATAATTAAAATAACCCGACGACATCCATCTAGCTGCTAGTGTCAATCGATGCGTCCCGGCCTGTGAGTTGGTACCTGACGAGAAGCGGCAGGGGCGCGTGTTCGAAACCAGCTTGAGCTCTTTCCACCTTTCTTTCTAATTATTTACTATTATTGTTTACTCACGATTTTCAACCGTTTTCCATTGTTGAAGACTAGATTTTCAAGTTTTATTAATGCTTTGAATCCGTCACATCAACTACCGTCACGATAAACAATAAGCAATATTTTTCTGCAAGCCGAATTTGAGGAAGTTTACAATAGAACTAAACAAATAATGACTGAAGTTTGATCTGTTACATTAACAACTGATTGCTGGATATCGAGAAACACCGAAAAAATTTGGAACAGCAAAAGCAACTAAGTGTTGAACCAAAAATGCTAATTCAAGACGTGCAAACGCGGTGGAATTCTACATTTTATATGATGGAAAATTTTGTCGAACTAGAAGTGCCTCTTCGTGTAACAATGGACATTTTAAATACGGAATTTCCTAATATATCGGTGGAAGACTGGGAATTTCTCAAAGGATTCATTGAAATTCCCAAACCACTCGAAAAAATCATCAAAGTAATGAGTGGAGAAAAGAATGTAACAGCATCTACGATGATTATCTTAACAGACTCTCGGAGTTTATAACGAACTTAAAACCAAAAACTACAATAATATCGAAGGTGATATCATCAACTCATTTATAAGTGGAATTGAATCAAGATTGCGTGACTTAGAAAACAGAACTTCATTGACGGCGACAACATTCTTAGGCCCAAGGTTTAAAAGGTAGGTTGGCTTTTCCGATGAAAGTGTCGGACAGTGTGTGAAAAAAACTGTTACGTTTTTGGCCGCTGCTAATATACGCCAAACTACGGAAAACATTACGCAAAGTTCAAAATCGGTTCCAGTGGTAACAAGTTTCCAAGAAATTAGTATAAGGAAAATTTTTGACCAAAAAAGAGCTTCCATACAACCAAGTGGAATATCAGAATCTAAAGCAGTTATTGAGATTCAGCAATACTTAAAAGAACCACTTATATCGCGTATAAACACTTATAAATCTTTATGTAAAATTTCGTCCAAATCGGAGATATATTTTTTGGTCAAACTAGAAATTACGAATTATCGTCTGAAATGGCCGCCATTTCGTTTTCGCTCGAGCAATTTAGCTGGATGAACATAGTCGAGTTATTTACTTGATACACCTTTCCTAAAAATGTTGCGAAAATCGAACAAAAAACACGACCTCCATTGTGTGCCCATATATATTTAATATATATATATATATATAAATTGCTCTCCGCAATAGGCAACTGCCTCTCGAGAAATTTACCACCTCCACAATAAGTAAACTTCTATCGTGAAATAGGTTGCCTTTACGGAAAGCCAATTCGGTATGTAACGTTCACAAGAATCGCATTCAAACCTCAACTTAAGTCAAGTACCAATAATTTTTTCTTTCCGAACTCTATTCATCATATCATAATCCTGCCTAACATAGAAAAATAACATAAACATATGAATACATCAAAAGCACAATAGCTCAAGCATGTAAGAAAGTTGCAAAACGGTACATGGAACGAGAGAAGGTCTCAGTGACAAAACGTGATAGCGTTCCTTAATGCCTGAAATGCCTGAAAATAATGGAAAGGTTTTCGTTCCCTGAAAAACGAAAAGAACGAGAACGACTGAAAGAACGGAAACACTTACGCGAAGCGATGAAACTTTCAGAAACGTTATTCGTTGTCGTTTCAAAGTAACGCGTTCCATCTTCGTTTTGGAACGTAATGTGATGTTCTGGGGAAATAACGTTCCAAAACAACGTTACTTGAGGAACGTCTCATCTCTACTTTCGAGCAGAATCCTCAAACAAAGAAACTCTCGTTATGAACGTGTTGGGTGGAAAGCGGTCCTCTCTAAAACCTCTCTCTAAATTCTGCTTTAGGACTGAGAGGCATTGTGTATTACAGAAGCAACCTAAATACATTAGGCCAATATGCAGAGTCCTTTCTCCTCTTTCAATCCTGTAGGACGAAATTTGCAGTTGTGGACAGTCGCAGCGCAACTGCGTCTTTTGCTATGAAATCCGCGAATGCATGGCCGAAGGAAAAATTTAAATAGACTGGGTTGTCTACATAAATCATATACAGGGTCTGTATTTTAAGTAATGAGAATAAATCCAGAAAATAAAATTAATTGGAGATATCGCTACATTTCCCTTGTATTCTTCAAAGTATGCTCCATGAGAATCTACACACTTTCGGATACGTGCCATCCATGCTTCGCACGCTCTCTGGAAGTCCGAAACCGAAACATCCTTCAGAGCACGCGTGCAAGTTGCTTTAACAACATCCAGAGTCCCGTCATGGCGTCCTTTGTGAGCGAGTTTCTCTTTGGGAAAGAAGAAAAAGTCTCCTGGGGCAGATTAGGGAGGCTAGGGGATCACTGTAATGCCATTTTTCGTTAGATACTCGGTAACCACGAAGCAGATGTGACTTGTCATGGTGGATTGTCATGATTCAGTTTCCAATTGGCGGCAATTTCTGGTCGCACTCGGTTCACTCGTCCCTTCAATCTTTTCAACACTTCAACGTAGAAAGGGCCATTAGACTGTTCTTCAGGCACAAATTCGGAGTGAATCACAGCCTTCTTGTAAAAAAAAAACAATCAGCATTGCTTTGATCCTGGACTTGGACATGCGAGCTTTTTTTGTCGAGGTGATTGCGGAGTGTGCCATTCGGGGCACTGCCGCTTTGTTTCGGGGTCGTATTCAAAGAACCAACTTTCGTCCCCGGTAATGACATTGTCGAAAAATTGAGGGACCTCTTCAACGCATTCCAAAAGGTCTTTCGAAATGGCTTCACGGTTTTGCTTTTGCTCCTCCGTCTTTCGGGACGAGCTTGGCGCAAATCTTCCTCATCCCAAGATCCTCGCTGATAATTTTGTGCACCACCATTTTATCAATTCCAAGGTTGTCCGCAACCATGCGAACACTTAAACGCCGATGAGAGTTCAGTAGAACTCGCATGTTGTTCGTTGTCTCCAGCTCTTGAGATCGATGGACGACCTGCGCGCGGTTCGTCCTCCTCACTTTCCCGGCCTTCTTCAAACATTTTGTGCCACCTATAAACTTGAGCTTGTGATAAGCTTTCACCGCCGTACGCATGTCGAATCATTTCCAGCGTCGATGTGCCTGATTTTCCAAGGCGAACAGAAATTTTAATTTCGTAACGCTTATCCGTAGTTCGCTGCATTTTGAGCAATGTCGCGAGCGATCATCCCTCAACGTAAGCCAGCAGGCGACTACCTCTTGTCCCGTGTTGAAGTTAACCCCCCACCCCCCCCACTACTCCAACCAAAAACACTGCATGAAGCACAGTAGCTTCGATACAAACTGATTTTGGTTTTCAGAAGATTTCTTACATTGCATCGTAAACTGACCTAGAAAAAAACAAACAAACAAGACTACAGTAAACTTAGTAGTAGTAGTAGTAAACTTTCATACCCTTACCCTCTCATCCTATGAAGTTGGCATTACAACAAAGTACTATAGTGCCTTATGCCAGACGACAAACACTAACAAAAATGCACTCTCGCCATTCCATGGCTCGATGCTGCTCGATTTGTTGCCATGAACTCGGATATTCAGAGAAATTTTAGGATTGTGAAAATAGGCGATGCGACGGAGTGTTAAAACGGGTAAAAACCTGAAACCAATACAACAGACAGTTACAATAATACTTTTATGGATTTTTTCAAAAAAAATCCCCCTTACATCTAATAAATTATTAAGTCGATAACATAGAGCTTTTCCCTCTCTACTGGCCAAGTGCAGCATACGCTCACAATAAGGACTGTTAATCTGGGTGAATTCTATTCAAAAAATTTTCTTTAACACTACGAACATCAAAAATTCTCGTTACATTGCGAGTATTTTAATAATAATGGGAACTCTAATCTGATAAGAATATACAGATGGCTTACAAGCCTTTTTGACGTCGCAGTCGCCAACGCCGTCGGTATCTGCTCTCGATTCCAAATATATTGGATAAGTTTACAGATGATGTTTCAAGTACAGCTGCCACCATATGTTATAAGTTCTTGTGAAATCCCATCAATGCTCGGCGCTTTGTTTTTTTTACTGCCTTTTGATGACATTTTGCTTATGCCCAAGTTGTTGGGGCCATAAGTGACACTTAGGATGCGTTGACTCCTGATTTGATATTATTGAAGCGTTTGAAGGATTGAAGAGTTGTTTAAAATATGATAGTAAGCCCAACTCTTTTTATTCCTCTTATCTTATGACATGATGATGCTGTTCTTGTCCTCTCGACATGTGGTTCAGTGCTGATGACTCAAGTTTTCACGTTTCTATTCGCTTGAGCGATATAATTCCTCAGTATATTATTATCATTCATTTAGAGTTATTCGCCATAGAATTATTGGTTGGTTTTTCTTATATCTATCACCATCTTATTCTACCATAGTATTACATACATAATAATACCATCATAGTATTTTGTGTTCTTCTTGATGTTAATTTTGCTTTAATTGAAACTTACACAATTTCCCCCTCTAATGCATCCTGAAATTCATCTACCAACCATTCACTTCCGCCGGTAAATATATGGTTTTACATGATCTGTCACATGCTTGATTGTTGACTTCACTTCCATATATAGTGCGTTGCTGGTCTTCTCACTTTTGTTGTCTAGGATGGGGACTAAATTAATTTTGAAAGTCATCAAACGCTCTGGCAACTAATGCTGTTTGAGCTTCTCAATATCAAACTTTGTAAAGACTTTGAATACATTTAGTATAGAATCCTTCGATAATTTGTTTGAAATTGGTTGCATGTGTCTTCTGTTTCCGTTTTCTTGTTTTTTAAATGTCAGCGTTGCTTACTTTTAAAGATGTATAAAATTTAATAATACAATAATTCATCTTTGATCTACTAACTTCTAGATCCGGGCAGTTGTGTCCTCAAATATTCCGATGATAAATTGACACTCTCGCTTGTTGGATGGCGCGGGACATCAAGTTTACGCGCGTATACCGATGTAAATGATACAATGCATTTACTGAGATTATTGGGAGCTGATTTGTCAATGTTTGGTAAGCACTTACAATCTTGTTGAGACACCCAAAGATTTGATGAAATAATCCTTTTTATTTTATAGAGAAAAACAAATTTAAAAAAGATTCAATTGCTGCAGAAGGCGACGGAGGCGATGATGCTTCCGAAGCAGTTGAAGGTAATAACTCAAATGGGGATAACCTTGAGATGGATATTGCTGATGATATTGGCGATGTGCAACTCGACGAAAGTAAATGTGAACAAGGGTAGTATAGTTGCAATTTTTTTTTCTTATACAATAAAAATTTTTTATGAGTAGTGCAATATGTTTATACATACATAATATTAGAACATTTTCATGTGAAAGGAAAGTCATCTTTTAAACACACCCAATTTTTAGCATATCACATTTATTTATACGTCCGGTTATTACATCTTACAGTCTTAATTGAGCTATTGCGCGCAATTGTTCTTATTGCTTCAATGTCTATGACTTTGGTACTTGCTACTTGCATGTATTGCATACACGATTTCCATAGTTTCAGAAAATTTCCTAGAAAAAAATGATGAAATATCGAAGTGTTGACGTTCTACTCTATTGGTGTTGTAGATTGAACATGTAAAAACTAAAATTACCTTATAGGATAGCATAAGCTCTTCCTATAAATTGCCTATGAAGTAGTAAAATAGTTTGAATGTCAGGCCGCAGTGGTGCAGTTCAAGTTCTATAGTGTCACCTCATAGCTGATGCAGTTTCAGTAGCTGCGTTGTACATCTTTTCATCTACCATAGTAAATATCATTTTGTGAGCAATAGATATATTAAAAAGTCCGTTTCTCATGATAGTGTTAGGAAAACCAATTCACTGAAAGGAACAATTCATATTTTTTAAAGACTAAAAGGGTAGTTCCATCCATCCATCGCCCAAAGCATCAGCAATCGCCCAAGCACACTTTTCGTTCCTGTTTAGTTCCATAGATATGTATGGCAACTGACGCCCGGACTGTTCCAAAGCACAAAGTCTACGGGATCGCTTTAGAAATTTTTATCAGTGGGAACTGATACTGATACTTTGACTGATAATTTTACTTTCACTGACATTGTTACATTGCTACATTTTTGGCACGTTCTGTCGCCATACATGCGTATACCTTCTGTGTCGGTTCAGTGCTTTGTCGACAGATATTTTCGGTATGGCGCTCGTAGCGAGCGAGTAAAAAAGAATGCGAGTAAATGATAGCGCGCGTGTGAAATGTTGTTTATCGCAAAGGTAATGGATTGGATCTTCGTTTTGATTTATGATGTTTGATTGAAAGTAAAGATCGGGTGTGAAAGGTAATGAGAAAGGTCAGATATAATTTGCAAGCAATTTAATACAAAAATTTATAAATGTCAAAAGGATAAACAAAACTTATTTTCGTACAAAAGAGTAGTATGATAAAAATAAAATTCTAATTCATGTTTGTATGCAATTAATACTACGTACTGTTATATTTTAAAAATACTAACATTTTCACCTTGTCCGCAGATAGTCTCGATCGACGCTCGCTTAATATGTTCCCTGCTTTGGAAAATACACGCTCACAGGGAACCGAAGTGCTTACTGTACAAAATTTTTACCTAACAATTTTGGTTGAAAAGGAAAGTTATAGCTTCTTGCTCGCCACCATTTTAAGGGGTCTTCAGGTTCTGGTAAGAGAGGTTCTTCAAGATATCTTTGAACTTCGGTCACTGCTCTAGAGCGAAGTGTCCCCGTAGAATTATAACCTAAGGTCTTCTTTTTAAAATTTTTTAAAAAAGAAACAGTTGGGCTCCTCGACAGCTCTGATGTGCTTTGTGCTCTTCCATCAAGACTCAAATTATTTCCTTCTGTCGTTGTCCTTTCTCGTTCAATTTCTTCACAAACTAAGGAAATCGTTGATTCTTTTGTTTGTTGGACCATTTCATCGTTGCTAAATGCAGCGTTTTTGTACCTTGGGTCCAAAAATGTAGCAATCGCTAGAAAAGATTTCTCCTCCAAATTGGCAAAACGGGTTGAAAGGCCTTCCTTTAGATTGCGAAATAATATTCGACACGTTGTATGATTGCAGGCATCATGTGTTTCCATGTCCTCATACGTGCTAACAAGGCCGTCAGCATAAACAATTACTGAAGATGCAGTTGTGTACTTTTCGGCGCTCATCACATCTGTGAACTCCTTCATTGGCTTTAAAACATCTCTTAATTGTGATAAAAGTGACCATTCTTCTGCATTTAAGGCTACCATTTCTTTATCCAGGAGCGCAATAGTTGTTCTTATTGAAGTTTCAAGCTCCAAAAATCGATTGATCATGTCATATGAAGAATTCACCTTGTAGCTACATCTTGAATTAATTTTTTAGGCTCAAATCCATTCCGCTTTTGAGTTTCTATCAGTTTCCTAGTTGACTGGTAGCTATGTTTGAAGTGTGAAACAATTGTTCTAATTTTTTTCAAAAGCGCTGTCATTGATAAATTTTTTTTCGATTGCGGTTTTCACAACTAAGTTTATGTTATGCGCGAAGCAGCCAAAATGCTCCCACTAAAATTTTTTTTAGTGCTTTTATTATGTTTGTTGCGTTGTCTGTGATACAAAGCAAGATTTTTTCTGCTAGCCCCCATTCCAACGCAATTCGATTTAATTCATTTGCCAGGTTTTCACTCGTGTGGGCTTCCGGAAAATATGCGCATTCGAGGACGTTTGACTTCAACTCGAAATTTGAATTTATGTAGTGAGATGTTACGGCTACAAAACTTTTGTAGCCGTAGCAGTAGCAGCAGTACCTTTTGTAGCAGTCTGTTGTAAGAATGACTGATAAAATTTCGGACGTATTGTTGAGGTATAATTCTTTCATATTCTTTAGTGCTTCTTCATACGCCGCAGGTATCAGAGTTTTTGATATTGTTTTGCGTGATGCTAACGTATAGGATGGGTTTAAGGCATGAAATACTTCCCGTAAACCCTCATCTTCTACAACACTAAATGGTTGTAAATCTTTATAGAATATCTGCAACACAGAGTCGTCAATTTTTTTCTTCTGAGCGGCGGACATTCTAGGGCGAAGAAGTGACGAAACAGTTGGTTGATCAATTTACCTCACAGTAACAAACGTTGCTTGCACCTGCTGGATTACATTGAAGTTGGAGGTACTTTGGTTAACATTAATGATTTCCTCGGACACTCAAAAAAAAAACAACACAAGTTTATCTTTAAACTTTTGATAATTTCCTTGCACACTTCGACAAAGCACAAGTTTATCTTTAAACTTCTAATAATCTCTTTGTATACTTCGAAAAAAAAAACACAAGTTTATCTTTTACTTTTATTTTATTCAACGATTAAGTATTTACACGTCCCGTTTGGAATCTTTCTTAAGACTAACTTAAACTTAAGAATTAATTTCTTATATACGTCTGCAATCGCTTCAATATACTATCTACTAGTTAATTATTTCGCACATGTGTTAAAGGATTCGAATGGGTTTCGGAGAAGGATGAGTTTTATGATAGTAAAACAGCGTCGAAATGGTCTATGGTCTAACAGGGTCGAAAATCTAAGAATGTTTGCCACGCTAAATAGGATCGGAAGAATGTGATGGTTTTATAACAGTAAAAAGATCTAAGGATGTTTGCCGCGCTGAATACGATCGGAAAAATGTGATGGTTTTATATCGTATTATTTAATGAGAGGTGTAATATGTCGCGGAAACATATGTGCGAAATTTACATGAAGGATACACAAGGTATGTAACAGTTAACCATAGGCTGCAACTTTGCGGGTGGCTGCGGGACTGCATTTCCAGTTTGTATTGTGGGGTGCTTTCTTTGCACATGCTTCTTCAGATTGGTCGAAGAGCCTTTGTAGCTCAATTTGGACTTGCAAATTTTACAAATTGCATTTTGAGTGTCCACATCGGTTGTGAAATAGTTCCAAATTTCTGATTTTTTTTTAGTTTCCATTTTCAGTTCACAAATTCTCACTTCACTTTTGATTGAAACACAAGCAACAAAATTAACAATTTTCACTAGTATGGAGAACAATCAGACTGTTTTTCATGCAGTTCACTAATGATGTGATAAAATGGCATTTTCCCTAGCAAATCCAAAACTGCTCTCGATCTCGGCATAATTCTCTGTGTAAACAAACGCGTGTGCTACTGGTTAAAATTACAGAACATGTCAAAAAAAAAATATCAGTTACAAAATGTATCAGGTAAAAGTATCAGTGACAGGCATGTATCGGTATCAGGTCGCACCTGATACTAAAATTTCTTGTAACAACCCATCTCTAATCTAAACTACAGCGAATTCCCATCTATTATTTATTTTATTTAATAAGTTCTTTATTGTTTCTAAAAATTTCACAGGACTAAGCTAATACTTACAGTGAGAGTTCTGAATTTAATATTCATTGCATCTACATAATTATTTCTGTTTGTACCACAAATGTTACTTATTCATATGACATATATATAACAGTAGAGGAAAATACAACAAAAACCTCTTTTGAACCTAACTCTAACTTAAACTACTACTACCTATGTTAAAACCTATTTACATACTATTTTGAATCTTAGTAATAACTATGAATACTTGGTTGAGGATGCATGATCTCTAAGGTTAATCTATTAAGTCACATCCTGAGTGCTTGAATGTATGGATTTGAAGCGTGTTCTACCTTAGCTAATAGATTATCTCTGCGTGAGAGCGCGAGTTTATTGATAGGGCTAATATTAGCAAGCTCATGTAATTTGCGTGAAGAGAAATAGAAAGGCTTATTTAGCGCCATTTTTAAGTACCTGTTTTGAGTGACTTGAAGCTTTGATATCAAATATTTTGCGCATTGACTCCAAGTGGGCGCTCCGTATAATATGATAGGCTGAATTACCATTTTTAAAATTATCATCTTATTCTTAATGTTCAGTTGGGACCTTCTATTGAGTAGTGGATACAGTTGAATTACAGAATTAAAAGCTTTAATGCTTATTCGTTCAATGTGGTCTTTGAACATGAGTTTCTTGTCCAACGTAAGCCCAAGATACTGCAGATTTTCTGACCATGGTATGGCTTGTCCTAAAAAGTTGATCGGTCGATTAGGCAGCAAGGAACATTTACGTTTTTTAGTGAAAAATATTGCCTTGGTTTTATCAATATTGATGCTTATTTTCCACCTGTTAAAGAACTGATAAACTTTTTCAAGCATTTTTTCCAAGTTAGCAGTTATTGTACTTGGGTAAATTCCTGAAGTGTAAAAACAGGTATCATCCGCAAAGGCAGCTATTTGACAGTGCTCGCTTGTAGGGAGATCGGAGGTGTAGATATTGAAAAGTATGGGGCTCAGACATGAGCCTTGGGGAACACCAGCAGGGATGCATCTTACAGTAGAGGTGCTATCTCGGACCTTTACCTTAAATGTTCTGTCTTTGAGGTATGAAGCTATCAATTTACGTATGTATTCTGGCGTTTTGTACTCTTGGAGTTTATAAAGCAATCCTTCGTGCCAGACTCTATCGAAAGCTTTCTCAATGTCGATGGTGACCATTCCAACTGATTGCTTCCCTATTAGGGCTGTCTTGATGTCCTTTGAGACGCGATACAGCTGGTGCTCCGTTGAATAGCTGTGCCTGAAACCGAACTGAAAGTCAGGAAGTATGTTGGCATGTTCCACGAAGTCTGTGAGTCGTTTAAGAATTAGCTTTTCGAATAGCTTACCAAAGGCTGGCAAAAGGCTTATTGGCCTGTAGCTTTCTGGCTCATGTGGATCCTTCCCAGGCTTTAGCAGAGGTACTACAACAGCTTGTTTCCAGGCGAGTGGAAAATAAGATAGTTTGAGGCAAGCATTGAATAAGAGGCAAGTGAGCACAATCCCTTTCTTTGGCAGATTTTTCATCACATAGTTAGGAATTCCATCGATCCCAGGAGCTGTTCGGTTTTTAAGTTTTTTAAGCTGCCTAACTATTTCGCTGGTCTTGATGTAGGCGCCGGGGGGCAAGTTAAATGTGTTAGTTATACTTTGCGCGGAGTTATCTATCATCGTTTCTATGATAACATTGCGCCTATAGTTTGATATTTTATGGTAATAATGAAATTTATCAGCCAAAATTTCTGCTTTAAGTTCACAGGAGTAAGTCTGCTGGCTACTTGCGTCTTTAAGTGGGTAGGGGAGGTTGTGAGATTTGCTTTAGAAGATTTTATTTAAGCGCCATAGTCCCCTTGAGTTGAAATCTAAGCTCTGGAGCATTTGATTCCAGTACTGATTCCGTAGGTTTGAAATTTTTTTCCGGATTGCTATAGTGAGTGTGTTCACACCTACCTTCAAGGCCGGATCCCTAGATCTTTGCCACTGTCTTCTTAGTTTAATTCGGGTTCGGATAAGTTGCAGCGCTTCCTGATCTAATTCGAAGCTTGTATATTTGGCATTAGATTTGGGTACACTGCATTATATACCCCTCCAAATAGTGTGCTTAAATTCGGAGATTTTTTCATCGACCGCTTGAGCTGTGTTCAAAGAATTAAGCGTATTTTGCGAAATCGATATATTATCGTTCATATGTCTACAAAATTTTCTCCAGTCAGCTTTTTTGAAGAGGAAGGCTTGATGTGGTTTGTTGCGATAAACTCCCTTTGAATCTAGAGTGAAAAGCACTGGTAAATGAGGCGATGATAGCGCTTGTAATACTCTAATATCGGAGGGGCCAATACTATCATCGCCTAATATAATGTCTAAGGTAGATCCGGCACCTCGAGGCGAATAGAATGTGGGTTCGGTCGGGAAGTGAATAAATATATTCCCTTCACTCAACATTTCATATAGACATTGACCTATTTTATTAGCTCGGACACAGTTCCAAAGCCTATGACGCGCGTTAAGATCGCCACAAAGCAAGTACTTTTGGTTTTGACGTGTAAACCTTTTTAAACCGTTTTTGAATATAGTTAATTTATCCTTCGTGAGTTTTGTACCAGGAAAGTAAACTGCGTATAATTTGATTTCAGATTCTTCTAACAATAGCCCTATGTTTTCAATGGCAGACGATTCAAAAGGGGGCAATGGAGAATGCCTAATTGATTTTGTAATTGCAATGCAACTCCACCACCTATTTTATTTTTACGATCACATCGATATATGTGGAAGTTAGCATGACTTAGCTTATCATGCGGCCTCAACCAAGTTTCCGTTAGAATACAAATATCAACCTTAATTTTAGTTATAAAATCAAAGAATTCGATTACCTTATTTTTAATGCTTTGCGCATTCCATATTAGAATTTTCAATTCTTCAGCCATATAGAAACTATATTGAAATGCTAACAATTGCATTGAATTGATCTTGTCTATTTTTACAATTTGATAAGTTTATGATCAGTTCTTGAGAAAGCTTTAATAAATCTTCTGGCGAGAAAAGTTCTTCATTACAAGTTTTACCAGACAGTTTTGGGGTATTTTTGGTCGCCGCACTGTAGGAGAGTTGAGGTCTATTTCCAATTGCGTTCGTTGTACTCACTACGTTTGCCGGCAATTTCGGAATATTTTCAACACAGGTTTGTGTCTTAGATTTAAGTGTAGACAGACTTGGGAAATTTTTCTCCGAAAGTGCAAACGTATCAAAGCTTCTATGAGATTTTGGGTTGCTTCTCCTTTTTTGTAGCTTTTCTTTAAGCGCGACATAATCTGTTCTGCTCTTGCATTCGGGAGCATTGGAAAAGTGAGGACCATTACAATTGCAGCATACTATTCTATTACTCTCCTCTTTTCGTAGTGTGCACTTAGTGTGTTCATCAGGGCCGCTACATATGGCACATTTAGTGGGTAAATGACAATGGGAGGAGCCATGCCCATACATTTGGCAATTTCGGCATTGCGTCGGGCCTTTACGTTTGTTAGAGTAGTAGCTCCAACGTACAATTGTGTGAAGAATTGTTTTAATTTTCCTCAGATCAGCCATTTTTGTCCCTCTTTGTAGATAGAGCAAGTAATATATCTGTTCACTTCCTCCTATCTTAGAAGTGAACTTTTTTATGTCGAATGAATTGACGTCATGATCGCTTTTCAGGATTTTTCTTAAATCTTCCGCAGGAATGTCATGGAGCCCTGTTAGGACTACTTTTAATGGCCGTAAATCTGGCCGTTGGAAAGTGAAAAAGTTCACTTTTTTGGCTTTTAGATATTTTTCAATAGTAGAGTAATCTTCATACGTATGAAGAAAAAGGCGTTTTCCAATGGAGATTAATTTAATTGAAAAATTTTCAATTTTAAGCTCTTTGAGGATGGCATCAATTGTATCGCGGGGAAGATCAGTGAAAGTGATTGGGGGAACTCTCACCTTGGCTTGCTGTTCCATGCTCGGTTGTTGACCGATGTCGCTGCTACCCTCAAGGTCAGCTAATGGCAGGAATCTGTTTGACACGGATGATTTAGAAGCGCTTCGCGCCATCTTGAATTGGTCCCTGAGGAGCGTTCTGATCGGGGAAGATTCCCGACTTCTTTTCCTGCGCTAGGCAGGGTTGGAGTTTTCACAACAATCAACACTCACTTCGGGTATTCCGATACACTTAATTTATTAAAATAGAAAGATAGATAAAACAATAGAATTAAATGCTTCTGACACTCGGAAAATTCGCTCGTACGTCCGCACTGACTGATAGCAGTGGAAA
Source organism: Stratiomys singularior (assembly GCA_954870665.1). Lineage (NCBI taxonomy): Eukaryota > Metazoa > Arthropoda > Insecta > Diptera > Stratiomyidae > Stratiomys > Stratiomys singularior. The sequence goes on from OX940881.1 coordinate 65,974,303, forward strand.
GACTGAATTCCCATCTATAACGCATTCTAAATGACGGAGCACCTACCGATCACTTATGTACACTAGAGATGTTGGAGGCGGAGGAGTCAATGAGGAAGAGAGATTTAACTCTTAACAGCAGGCCTAATGAAATAATGGGAATTGAGTAGTCAGTTTCTTTACTTATATTTACCAGTATAATATAGGTATTTAAATCAATACTCACAAATTACACATAGATATAAAGTAATACCCCCAACTTACGCTATAGGTGAGGCCGAGCATTATACGTGTAAGTCGAATTCGCGTAGGTCTGTTTAACTGGGACCGGAGACTAAATAAAACAATAATTTAGGAAATAAATTGAACTAATTATAGATAATATAAAATTATACCATTATAAACTGTGTAAACACAATCAGAAGTTATTTTGATGTAGAAGGTTTCTTAAAATATAACAAAGTCATCTGACGAGTCAACGATTTTTTGTTCTCCAGTAATTTCCCCTGGTAGCATGCTAGTAATTTTTTTATTCCTTGTTTTGAAACAGAAATGCACTCTTGGTTATAGTCTTTGATTTCCAAAAATGTAAACCCTACTTTAATTGAACTGTGGGCTTCTATCAAGTTTCCAAATGTCATCTGATGTTCTAATTGAACTGGGTTCAAAGCATCAAGATTCCCAATGTCTTCCTCTTTTTCACGCATTTTTATGAGCTCATCAATTGTAAACTCCTGATTGTGTGAATCCAGCAGTTCTTGGACGTCATCACTATCCACTACTAAATTTATTTGTCTACCAAGTTCGACAACGTCCTTGATCACATTATCAATTTCATCAGGCCCTGGCACTGATTCCGCCTCAGTGGAGTCTCAGTGGAGAAAAAAAATGGACACAGTTTTTTCCAGCCGCTATTTAATGTTTTCTGTGAAATTTCCTCCCAAGATTCTCACGGCATGTAAAACATTGAATTGTTTCCAAAAGTCTATAACACAGAGCTCGTTGTTTTGTCTCATGGCTTTATGCAGATTTGCAAATGATCGTCTCGTTTAATAAGCTTTGAATGTTTTGATAACTCACTGGTCCTTCGGTTAAAGCTGGTTGTATTTGATGGCAAAAATTCAACTTTCACACGTGTGTCGAAACTAGTTAAAGTAGCACGAGGATGACCTGGTACGTTGTCGATTAATAGCATCACTTTAAACGGGGTTTGTATAGACTGGCAATAACGTTCGACTTCAGGTATGAAGTGATGACCGAACCAGTCCTCAAAAAAGGAGGCCGTCACCCAAACTTTACGATTCAACTTGCAAATCACGGGCAAACCAGCTTTAGATTTGGTTTTCAATGCTCTTGGATTTTCTAGGTTTTAATTTAAAGTCATCAGCTGCATTGTATGATTACTCACAGTATGATTACTCACTTTCCCGGCCATTAGGAATAATCTCTACCCTATCTTGAGCAAAGTAATAAAATAGGTGAACTGTAGTGTTTTTGTTTATTAAATGAAATTAAACTTACATAATTTTCATGAAAAGTTAAAAAAAATAAACTATTGAACATAGTAGTTAAAAATAGTTAAAAATGTAATAACATCAGTAGTTACCTACTTTTATTTCGATAAAAATATTACTTAAGAACAATAGTTTAGAAATGAGTAAACTGAGAAAAATCAACTGAAATAACTTATAATTAAGGACTGTACAAGAAAGTTATTAAGTTTCGAATTATTTGTTCTTGCAAGATGTCCTTCACTTTGTCATACCTCAACAATCGCTGATATTCCTTCGGAGTTTTGCTTGCGATATTGTCTTTTGTCACTTGCACTTCGGTTAAAAATGAATAATACTCATCGCGAGAAAATAACTGAATGTTTTTCTCCTTCGTTAATTTTAATTTATGAATTTCTTCGTTAAAACGTCTTTTTATATCCGTCATATAAATGTATCCCGCCAGTTTGCGAGATAAACGTACTCAATGAACAGCACGTGAGTTCGTACGTACACGCGCTCCGTAGTATTACTGCGAACTAATACGTCACTGCGTGCCAGAACGGCCGTCTCCCGCACGTACGTCGCATGTTGCAAGGCACGGCCGCGGCCCAATTTATAACTTTGCCCGGCTATAAGTAGGGAATTATTCATACTGCCTGGTCCAAGTGATAAATTGAAGCTATCTCAAACACTGACTTATTACATGGACCACGGACCGTCGGGCATTATTCATAATCGCCGGTTAAAGTGATAAATTAATCACTTGGCCCGACGCTCTTGGACCTGCCATTATTATTAATGCCCAGTTAATCACGTTGCCCGTAACATAGCCACCTTCATCTATCATAGCTTTGAGTTTCTCTGGATAGAGAGATGCAGCCACTTTATCTGCACTTGCGGCCTCTCCACTTTCTGCAATGCTATGCCAATTACAGCGACTTTTGAACCGGCTGAACCAACCGTTACTAGCTCTTTTTTTACGTTTCGTTTTACGTTTGGGGACATAGCTAAAGTTGTGTTCTGATCAACAGGACAATTTTTCCCACTTGATTATCACACCATGAATTGAATTCAAAGGCTGAGCGTTTTTCACAGTTTCGAGAATTTTCCTTTACTTTTTGTAATTGTTCTGACTGTCGATTCCGGTAGATCAAACTTCTTTGCTGATTCACAAATTTTTATTTTTGCATCGTTGTCGTTAATAATGTTAAGTTTACAGTCCAAAAAAATGTTTTTCTTTTTTTGTTTGAAGCAAAAGAGTCGGTTCTACTTCGTTTGGATGCCACAGTACTAAGTACATATCTCAGTTCATCGCACAACACATAAAATAAACAAAATCGTCACTTTCTTGTACCTACGCGTCACTTCCGCGCTACATGTCTGAGCCTGTCGTAAGCTGAACAAAGACTAGTGCGGCCGGGGGGAATTCAAAAACAAAGACGAATAGACGAATTCACACAAAAGACGAATAGACGAGAAAATTTAATAAATCGTGTAACTCCGAATTCGCGTATGTCAAGGTAGCGTAAGTCGGGGCATTAATGTATAGTATTGCGTGTGTACCATGTGCTACATAACAACAAAAAATATATACTTAAACGTTTCAAATCAAATAATGTGATTCTAAAAGTAGCAAATTGTACTTAATAAACAAAACTTTAGCAAGTTTATCTCCATCCAGTCGATTTCTCAACGGATCATATATTAGACCAGCTCCACTAAAAAGTTGCTCACTTTACACTGAGAGTGATGGGCACGATAAAAATTGGCGAACAATTGAACGTTATGTTTGACGTTTAGCTGTATTTATTTTCCACCATAGTAAAGGATCGTCATTGGTATTAATAAGTTTTTCTTTGTTGTACTCATGAAGTAAGTTCTTCCATACAATGAATTTATTAACAAGATGGCCGTCGTTTGTGGTGTAAATATCCTCATCATCGCTACTCAACATATTTGATAAAATGGTTTGGACATTATTGTATGGTACATATGCTGATGGCGATGGGTTTTTTTTGCAGGAGCGTGAGTATCGTTACCTCCTGATTGATTTGCAGATTTTGCAGAGCTATCTATGTTGTCAAGCAAAGGAACTAGCCGGTTAAGCATATGAAAACTGCACTCGCGTCTAATGAAGTGTTCTTACCTTGTTTTAAATGTTTTTCATCTAAAATAGCTATACTTAATCGTACACCCCTAACCCCTATAGTAAGGAAATAAAAGGGGTAACAACCCTGAACGTAAATTTTTTTTTTCTCAGGACCTATTGAAGATATCTTCATGCAATTGAAAGTGTACATGACTATCAATGAACTAATTAATGTATTTTTTTTTAGAATTGTTGCAATATAAGAAACTGTTAAAAACGAGAAGCATATTTTTTGGGGGTAGTTTTTTCTACCAAACCCAAAAGTGACACACAACAAAAAAATTTATCTTATTTGTTGATTAGTTAGCTATTACATGTTAAAGTCTCAAGAGAGTCGAATAGGTGGAACGTTACATAGAAAATCAATCATACAAAAAGTAAGCATAATTACGGATAACGTTATTGTACTGAATATTCAGTCATCGTCACTGTTTTTTTTCAATAGTAGTAGTTATACCAGTCGCATCAAACATGGAGGTCAATATTTCAGCTGGTTTTATTTTTTGCTTTGTAACGAGCATGCAATAAGTAGTAAATAACAGTCACTACATGAGAGCAACAGCCCACTGTTCTATTCCCATTTGCACAATCACAAACATATCTTCGAATTCCTTTATAGGTGTTCGAGTTTGGCTTATACTCACTAAAGCAATTATATGTCTTACTATTAATATGCCTTGATCGTGTTATTACTCTTATAATCTTTTTGCGATTCTTTAAATATTCACGGTTTATTTCGTTGTCAGTTATTATTCCAGCAATATAACATACTGCTTATGATAATTGGTAAGTGCTAGTAAATAATATTTTAAGGTCAGTTTCATTCAATTCTGGAAAATCCATTAGACTACTTGAAGATAATTTCGTAATAAGTTTTCTGCACCGATTTAAGTTTTCATTTTTAACCGACTCGTGCATTGCGCTGATTTTGACGCTCCTTCATTATAAGCAATAATAGTATCGGCAAGTTCGACATCACAATTCAATCCTTTACCAAAAGTATTATTCAGAAATCCAGCTATTCTGCACGAGGATTTGCCACAGGCTAAATTACCGATAGCGCCATGTACAGCTTCAACAGCTCAACGTACTTTCGTTACAAATCGTGATGCATTTGCCTCTTCTACTGTTAATTGTTCTATTTTCTCCTTAAAAGCTGGCATAAGCACATGGTACCCTTGTTCTTTTAAAAAATAGACTGTCACGGAAACCGCGATCAACAATACAGATGGTACAGATGGTACGAACAGGTGGTAGAAGCGTTTTGAGTCCGTTAGGTTCTTCTAATATACTTGTTAATATACATGCCTTGTCCATCGTTCCATTATAGGGACCTACTATGTCAACTACATAGCCATTTATTGGATTACAGAGTGGTTTTTTCTTCTGGCCATTGTACGATTTCGTTTGGTGAACATTGTTCCTACTTCTTTCATGCCTAATGTAAGTTCCATCGAAAATCAAACCAAGAGAAGTTTCTCCAAATTCGATTGGATGTTTCGCCAGATAAGATGTTTCATTATTAACACATTACATGCGGGGCGCCGCGACTTATTGTTTATGACTTAGCGCGGGCAAAAATTTGAGCATTCGCGTAAAAAATGACAGCATAAAATGTCACAATTTTCAAGATATTTAAGATATTTTAATAATTCTTACACTATTAAACTCACTAAGGAGCAGCAGCATAACTATCAAGAAGTTTAAATAAACATTTTGAGTCACGTGTAATGTTCGAAAAAAAAACAAACAAATTAAAACTACAAAAAAAGACATAGGAACATTTCATTGATTTATTTGTTGAAATAAATAATACACTAGTATTTTTTAAGAGTATGATATTCATAAAAACAATTACCTACGTGAAGGGGTATATTACAAAAACTGCACTTATAACAAGTCAAACTTTTCTTTTGATGTGCAGCGCAAACACGACACTGCCGTTGAGCATGCACTTTTTTCCCTTTGCTTTCGATTTTTTCTGGTTTATGTTTTTTCATATCCAATGATAAACGCCCGGGCGGATCAAATTTAGATGTGCGAGTCCTTTGCGTTGAAGTTGATGGTCCCGGCTCTGCAGTATCCATTAGTTCCGCAGGCAACTGGTCTGTTATCAAACTGCGAACTACTTCTAATAAAAATTTTTTATATGTCATTCTTGTATTGTTATAAATATTGTGGACTAGATATGCGTTAAAAAGAGCACAATTTAATAAGTACATAACGGCACGCTTAGTCCACTTTTTCGTTTTTCGCAAAAAGGAATAATACGAAAGATACTGATCGGCCCTATCAACTCCTTTCATAAATTTATTGTATTCTATCACACAGGTCGGTTTAATTATTTTACTTTTCGTGTGCCAGTCTATATTGTGACTTTCTAACATTTCAGCCGAGTGTATACTGGAAATCATTCTTATTTCTCTCTTCGATTGCCAAATTTGTAACAATATATCTTGCTTTCTTCTAAAAATTGTTTCACCACGCTTCAATTTTAGGTTTTTTAGAGAATCAGGTAATCCTCTATTTACACGAATTGTCCCGCAACTTCTCGTTTTTATGTTTAGAAGTGTCTGGTTGATTTCCATACTATTATAATAGTTATCCATGAACACATGATACCATTTTCCCAGATAAGGGCTGAGGACATCTTGAATTGTCTCCGAGAGTTTTTTACCTTGTCCGCAGTATATTTTTAAATTGCAAATATAACCACTCTTTGACTCACACACCATTCTCACTAATATCCCGTACTTAATGATTTTTGAAGCGTTGTATACTTTGAACGCTAATCTTCCACGCCACGGTATAATACTTTCGTCAAGTGAAATTTCCCTTCGAGGTGTGTACACAGTATTAAATTTTTCCAATAAGTTATCTAATACTGGTTTAATTTTGAACAAACGATCACTAGAGTCTGTAATATCGTTATTTGAAAAATGCCATGATTGCCATATTTGCCTAAATCTGCCGCGGCTCATTGTTTTCGGAAATATCGGAGCTTGCAATAATTCGTCTGTTGTCCAATAATCGTCCATTGAACTTTTAGGAGATTGACCCATCAGAATCAACAGGCCGAAAATTTTTTTGAATTCAGTGGTAGTGACGTCTGTCCATTTTTTGGATTTTTTGTAGTCTTTGAATTTTTCCTCATTCTGTTTGTGATAGCGATTAGTTTCTTCTACCATCATTTCATATAAATTGTAGTCAATAAACAAATTCAAGGACTCACTGACACTATTGTTTTTGTTTGGGAAAACACTTAAACCCGATTGACCCAAACACGATTCAATTACAGGCGGATTGTCTATTTCAGTCCATTGTTCAATAATATCATCATCTTCATCGTCACTGAACTGCAGTGGAAAAATCCTGGTTCTCCGTCTGGTTCGGCCAACAGAACTATCACTATCACTGTCGTCACTTATGTTATCTAACAAGTGTTGCATATCACTATCACAAGAGCACTCCGATAAATTATCAGCAAATACATCATCGTTAATTTCGCGCGAGCTCATATTGGATTTAAAAAAAAAGTATAATTTATTACTAGGGGATATTTGAGACCGAACAATTTAATGTAGAAAATCTACTGAAGTGTTATCAAGACTACTGAAATGCTATTTGTGCAGAAAATCGGAAATTTCTTACCCAATTCTGAAAGATAACATTTGAATACTTCTGGAAAGTGAAATGGAAAAACCCTTGATGACACAATGTGCTTTAAAATGTTCAGTGAAGGTAAAAAAAAAATATGGAAAAAGGTAATAAAATGTAAAATTTAAACTTCAAGAGCAAGTTACTAATGAGATAAAAGCAGGTATTAACCCTTTGTACTCGAGGGGCGACTCTCAGTCGCCACTCAAAGTACTGATGCAGCTCGAGTAGCGACTGAGAGTCGCCATAAGGTTTTATTTGGGTTATTTTTTAGCTGTCGCCTGTGTAAGCACTTATAATTAGGGAAAACCTAAATAGAGAAAGAAAATGTGAATGTAATCCTTATCAGTTGTAGGTTTCCCCATACCAAAACAGCCTCGAGCGCATATGGTTAATACTTTACCAGACGGTAACTATCATACTATGTAAACGGTAAAAATACCTCTCCCGCAGATAAAGATCAGTCGCCGTAAAAGGTATTAATACCCTTCCCGCATGTAATGTGTTAATAAGATCTTGTCTACTTTTCGCATTTATTCCATAATGAGCAGGTAAAATATCTTCTTCGAAACTTTTGATTATCTGATGGAAATAATCTGAGACTTGTTGAGAATATTTGAATCCAAATATTTTCTGAAATAAGTCGTTTGCATTATCAGTTCTGACTTTAACTAAATACACTACTAATGCCTGTTTTACCGACCGTTCATCACTATCTCTCATGCTAGAAAGCATTCCCGCTAATCTAATAATATTTGACCATTGAAGACCTGTGTATATAAATATTTCTTTTTCAGAAACACTAAATCCACCAACTTTATTGTGTAGTGTAGTATCAGCATTATTAGCTAAAAGATTTAAAAGTAGGGAGACTTCGCCCTTTTCTTAAAAACTATGAATAGAATAAACTCGCAATAGCTGTAAATCGTCGTCAAAGAACCGTTTTTTTATCAAATGGTTTAGGCAACATCTGTTTCCTTTTGGAATAAAAATTCTTCGTTTAATAAATGCTTGCAGGCGAGCATCTAAAAGCACAATAGTAAGATGCTTTTTTAGATTCGCATACTGTACAGTAAATATGTGTTGTTTTAACTCTTTTGATTTGAAACTACATATTCTTCTTGACTTCCACTGCGACAAAATACTTGAAAGTCCGGATCATCTAAATCACTGCCCTAACTGTCATTTTCATCACTATCACCACAGCCAGTAGACGTAGTCGGTTGCCCAACTCTATGTATTATCAGTCTATATTTATAACAAAACACGGATCCAATATGTAAAGTATTTTTACAATAAGGTTGATATCTATTTAAATCTTCATTTGTAATAATGCGTTTTAACTTTTGAGTGGATTTTCTGATACTTATTAGGTGCGCAACTAAGTTCTCGTTGTTTTTTTTTTATAAAATTGCCACTTTATTGTGAAAAAATGGTTAAAAATTAATCATTCAAAATATTGCCCATCACTAGCGACAACTTATTCCCATCTTTCTGGCAGAGCTCGAATACCGTCATTGTAAAAGTGTTCGTCTTTTGAGGCTATCCACGAATCAAGTCATTTTGAGATGTTTTCATATGAGTAGAACTGCTGATTAGCCAGACCATGGGCCATCGAACGGAATAAGTGATAATCGGTCGGCGCAATATTTTAGGAATATGGTGGGTGGGGTAGGACTTCCCATTTAAGCGTTTCTAAGTAGGTTTTAACGGGTTTGGCAAAATGAGGCCGACTGTTGTCACTCTGTAGAATGACTTTTACGTGCCTCTGCTCGTATTTTGGCCGCTTTTTGCGCAGTGCTCGGCTCAATCGCATCGATTGAGTTCGATAACGTTCCCCAGTGATGCTTTCGTTCGGTTTCAATAACTTGTAATAAATAATACCGCCCTGGTCCCACCAAGTACATTGCAAAACCCTCGCAGCCTGAATATTCGGCCGAGCCGACGACGTAGAAGCATGACAGGGCAGTCCCCATGATTTGCTTCTCTTTGGGTTGCTACAATGAACCCATTTTTCATCACCCGTAACGATGCGATGAAGAAAACCCTTCCATTTTTGCCGCTGGAGCAGTTGTTCACAGGCGAAAAAACTACTCTCAACGTCTCTTGGCTTCAATTCATAAGGAACCTAAGTTCTTTGTTTTTGAATCATTCCCAACGTATGCAAAGAAATGTATGCTTGGAAATTGCTTGGCGGGTAGCAAGCAAACTCCTGTTGCATTTTCCACGGATCTTCATCGAGCAATGCCTCCAATTCAGCGTCTTCGAAGGTTTTTGGTCTTCCTTCACGCGAACGGTCTTCCACATCAAAATCACCGTCTTGGAAGCGACGGAACCATCACGGCACTATGTCTCACTTACAGCAGTATCTTCATAAACTTTTTGCAGCTCTTGATGAGCTTCAGCCGCCGTTTTCTTTGAATGAAAGAAACAAAAAACATCACTTCCCGTAAATGACGATTATTTGGCACAAAATTCAACATTTTTACACAGCCATAAGTATATGACACAAAAACATAATATGTGTCGAAACGGTTTGTTTACTATATGTCTTAGCTTGGCCCATGACGATTTGGTTATGTCACAATCGACCAGCACTTACTACTGGACCCATCTCTTGAAAAACAGCGGGAACTTAGTTGCGCATCTAATATTATATTAAAACTTAATTTTTCACATTTTTAATTTTGTTAATAATTGAGCTGGGACTTCATTTTTATAGATAATCAGCACTAGTAGATTGCTAATAAGTAAAAATTGCGACAAAAAAGTTTTTAGTGGTCCCCAACCTTTTTTCATATTCGCGTTCCCAAAGTGGTCTAAAACACTGAAAACCGCGATTTTCACACGAAATAGTACCTCTAGTCTACTGCGAAACAAGAAATCCAACTAACTACCGACAAGCATAAAAGAAAATTGCTATTATTATTAAAGATAACTTACCAGCAACGTATAACGACAATGTTATTCACATGTTTAATTCGCAAAAATCATACTCTTTACACACTATTTTCATATTTTATTGTTCGATTGCATTCATAAATTATTGTCACATATTCCAAAGCGCCAAATATTATGATTACAGACGAATTTGGTCACAGAGACATTAAAATGTACGCCGTAGAGGGACACAGATTCATGTGTCCCAAGATTCATGTGTGACATCGAGATTTGCTCAAGTATATGGTCCAATTGGCGAGGATCATACGTCCGTGGTGAAACCACGATTAATGTGAATGCCATTACATTCGTAATTCAGTTTGAGACAAGATGAAGCTATTTCCAGGAAACCGTTGAGGGACGCAGAGTCATGCTGTATTGCGATTTTCACGCAAGTATATGGTCCAATTGGCGAGGATCATACGTTATTGTATATTTTAATATTTCTAATTAATTCGGAGTATATTATTATTACTCGGTGCCATAATATGTTATCTTTTCCTTTGTATATTGATCTCTTAGCAAAATTGCTCAATTGCTGAGACATTTCAATATCACTCTCTTATCATTCATTAATATATCGTCAAGGAATACCCCTTCAATCCCCCCTTTTGATTCGTGTTAAACTTTCACGAGGCCGACTTTGCCTCACTTTCGCCCAAAATTACATCTTGATCTTCATTTTCATCCAAATCTATTTCTTAAGCTTGCTTTAATTAACTGTTAGTTAATCGTCTGGCCATTTTATCAGCAAAACTATTATTTATCAGGCGTACAAACAGAAAACCGCCGTTTTTTTCTCATGATTTGAGGCTTTATTGTAAAAAAAAACTCGTTACATGCTTATTCTTCAAAATAATTTCCATAGCTAGCCACAATGTTTTCCCATCTTTGTGGCAACTTCTGAAATCCTTCTCCAAAGAATTGTTTGTCTTTTGACGTGATCCATGAATCGATCCAATTTATGGCTTCTTCGTAAGAACAAAAGTGTTGTTCGGCCACGTCATGCGTCATCAATCGGAAACAGAAATCAGTAGAAATCAGAAGGGGCGATGTCAGTAGAGTACGGCGAGTGGGGTAGGATGTCCCATTTCAAAGTTTCCTGGTATGTTTTGACGATATTGGAAACATGTGGCCGAGCGTTGTCATGCAGAAGTATTATTTTATCTTCAACGCTCGACTCTAACGTATTAGTTGCGTCCGATAGATGGCTCCTGTAATGGTTTCGCCTGGTTGCAAGAATTCATAGTAAACTACGCCCAGCTGGTCCCACAAAATACATAATAGCATCAGCTTCGAGCCATGAATGTTCGGAGTTGATGCATGGCCAGGAAAGACCCCCACGACAACCCCAGACGGGTTGTCATAGTGTATCCACTTTTCATAGCCGGTTACGATGCGATGCAAAAAAAACTCTTGCTGTTTTGCCGTTGGAGGAGTTGTTCGCGCGACTTATGTAATTAACGGTTAACCGTTTTTAGAAAAAGGAAAAAAAAACAAAGAATGATACAGTTTACTACGACTTTATTAGATTCAGTGCAGACTAACAACTGATTTCTTACTTTCTATTTAGTTTAATGTTGGTTCGGTTCTTATTGCTTAATCGACAGTATTCATTGTCGATATTGCACTATCGTGAATTTGGTGCAATGATCTAGATAAAGTCCCTCCGAATATACACTGCTTGCAGGAGCTGATAAATATTTAGCAGCCAGTTTCACTAGACTTTGGGAAAACTTTGACTTATATGTAGCCCACCAGGTAAATGGATTGTCATTTCTCTTTATTGTTTTCATGCTCAAGTACTTATCAAATTCACGTCATATGGTGCTCTTTTAAGTTGAAGCAATTCCAACTCCGTTGTTATCATCGATGAAGCTCTCAGCAACTACTTCTTCGTAGCACTCGCAGAAAGATGTGCGAATAGGACAACCTTCTCCAGGCTCATCGGTTCTTTTACGAAGAAGATTAGAAGATTTATTTTTTTAGAAGATTAGGTACTTTCATCGCTGCTGGTATCATTGTCTAGAACTAAACCTTCAAGCAGAACATATTGCCGCCCCTCTTTCGTTTTGCAGCTGTTTCGTAAAGAAATTCATCTTAAACCTTGGATCGAACATAGTTGCCATCAGGTAGTTTTTATCATCGTTAATCCGTGGAAAACATAGTTTCATCGCTTGTTGTATGGCAATCGCCATGGGTATTAATTTCGGTTCCAAGTCAGAAGACACGGCCTTGTCGCAGTAGTGTCTGAGAGTGACAAAATAAGGAATAATTTCGGATAAGCAGGAGAAGTTTGAGCTTGTAATTTTTGTTACCTCTTCAAACGGCTTCAGTAACTTCAGCAATTGGTCTACTATCTCTCACTGCTCTGCACTTAGATTATATATGCTTAAGGTAGTAGTCTGGTAACTTATGCCTATTTTCATGACTTCTTTGGAGGGTGATTTTTTATAGGAAAATAAAAATGAATTATCTTGAATATTTAGTGTTTTTATTTACATATTGAAAATATAAAAAAAAAATTTAATAGTTTATTACTATTATTATTGTCATTCGAAGTTGGAACCTCAAAAAAATGCACATGGGTGGCCCGGGTGATTTTGGCTCTTGATGTTATCTGAAATCAAATATTCTTGATTATTCTTAATCTATAGACATGTCATTCTGGTCGGAACTACTGAAGTTAAATTTCAAGGGTAAATAACGAAATGGCGGACTTTGAAAAAAAAGTTCTTTTATTTTAGCAAAGAAAGAGTTGTAAAATAAAAAGTTAGGGGTGAAAAAATTCTTGTTAGTACCGACGAGAATTATAAGTGTGTAGAACATCCTGTTAAAATTTGAAAGCAATCGGTTCAGTAGAAAAAAAGTTAGGACCCGGGCCGACCAGAAAAACAATGTTTTGAGAAAAACGCGTTTAAAGTTCAACAACAAATTTTCATAAGTAAACTTATACTTACGTCAATCGTCTATGCCTGGACCGTATAATAGGCCTTCATCCTGTTCATAGGCATCATTCTCTTCGACTCTTTCGGGCTTCTTTCGATGACATTGCTGTGACCTTCTTAAAAAATAAATCTTCTAATCTTGCACTTGCTTCATACTTGCACCAGGAATCGGGACCCTCTGGACAATAAAAATGCTGGGGCTCTTCATCAGTTGATATCAAATGATAATAAGTTGCCCATATAGCTTTTCTCATATTTTCAACAGAGTCTTCATTTCTCATAATAGCTAAGCCATAATAAGTACTTAGTTTGATCATTAATTTATTAGTTAGTGTCAGACTTTTGGTAGCTTTGGTGCTCTCGGTATCAATGGTATCCTTCTTTGGTGTTCTTGTTTTTTTTTGGTGTCGTCCCTTTCTTCGGAGTTACTCCTTTCTTCGCTGTAACTTCTTTTTCTTCTTTATAATTTTTCTTCGTTTTTTTAGATTTTTCTTCAGCAGCTTCTATTTTTTTTAAGCTTTTTGGAGCTGCGTTAAAGTTTACGCTTTTTCACATGTAAAACGCACTCATTTTCTTCAACTTTAGGATCATTATTGTAAATATTTGCTTCTAGTAAATTTTTATAAGTTTTGGAGCCCCCATCATCAATATATTTTTTATATTTTACACCGAGCTCTTCAACGGATCGTCGAAACATTTCAATAACTCCGTCAACCTCCATCTTAACAGAACTTCCTTCGTGATTCGCCGTACACTCAGTCTGGTGATCCTCGTACCATTCTAAATATTCATCTGTATTTTCTTTACCCACCCACTTTTCACAAGCTTTGCAAACTTTAGATTTAACAATAACGTCTATTACTTTATTAGAGTACTTTCCGATTAAAGAAACGATACCTAGTAATGACGCAAAGCCACGTTTTGCCCATGAACCATCACCCGAAACTGTTATTTCATCTGCAATATTTCCTTCTTGTTCATTTTCTTTTTTTTTCTTCTTGTGCTGCTTTACGAAATAAAACTTTAGCAACACTTCTAACAGCAATATGTATTGTATCAAGGATACTGTAGTATCCGCTCTTACTTAACCCTGGTCCCAAATCCATCATGGCACAAAAAATGTTTATACCCAATAAACCAACACCGAGTAGTCGCATAACAAAAGTAAGACGTCTGTTGACCTCAAACGCATTCCTCACTTTTGGGCAAGAATTAATGGTAGCAAATTCATCGCACTTACACTTTATACACAAGTTGAATCCCAATCCAACTTGAGATTTTTTAAGAAATTTTATATCACTCTTGCAAGCTTTACAAATCAGAACACTTTCTAAAGCACTGAATACTAAAGTAAAACTTAAAAGAGCGTACGTTGAGCTCTCATCAATGGCTACTTCAATATCTTCTTCATTTTTTAATTTTTCAGCAGACTTGCTCACAAATGTTACATCTTTTTCAGCAGTGTATCTATTACCGTGAAATTTTCGCTTAATGCCTGGATCTCCAGGACTTTTCGTACCACGTTTTTTTCCTTTCCTATCCATCTTAGATGCTTACGTGTCAATGTACGATCAAATACTAACAGAGTACTGTGAATTTTAACTTAAATATACTTTAAAATAAATATATATTATATATACATAAATATATATATAAATATATATATAAATATATATAATAGAATAACAGAGTCAACCCAGGTATAAAAAATGCGCGCAAACAATAGAAGGGTCTAAGCGGTTGCAGCTGCCGGTCGACCTTAAAGGTTGGACTCCGAGGCGCTCTAGGAAACTCGTTATAACTCCCGAAATATTTCGAATTTCTGTCTGAAATTTTCACAGTATATTCTCAAGACATTGTACTTTCAAATTTTGAACCCAATTTACCAGACTACTACCTTAATGTACCCGTTAAATACAGAGAAATATCTCGTTTTTCTTCAAGAAGCCTTTCTAACATGTAAAAGATGAAATTCCAACGTGTTGATATATCTTGCACTAAATTATGCTTGGCTATCCCAAGCTCTTCCTGAATTCTTTTCAGTTTTTGTTTTGCTGTGCCCAATGATTAAAGTGAGTCACTATTCTTCGTCCAATAGCCGTACTTTCTTCAACCTCAGGTTGTATTTTGGGAGAATTTTTGACTACTAACTGTATTCTGTCTATAAAGCAACAAACCGAACTAATTTTTGCTTCACTGACAGCCTTGACAATATTGCGCCCATTGTCATGCACAATAGCGTGAATTTTTGTTACAGCAAATCCCCATCAGCTCCGTATTTCTTGCAAAGCATTTGCGATACTTTGACATGAGTGTCGTCCTTCAAAGTGTTTTACGTTCCGCGCAGCGTGCCTAACGTTAAAGTCACTGTCAAGCCAGAGTGCAGTGAGACTGAGGGAACTAGCATAGTTTTGCAAACACGCCCACATATGTGGGCTGGGTAGTGACTGAGTCTGTGTCTTCAAGCATATTTTTTATTTTTGTTCCGGCTTTTTCATAAAGATCAGGAATATTTTTTTCTGCAAAGTACGGTCTCGTATATGTCTGCAGAGTCTCATTTAGTAAGAGATCGATGTACCGTTGATTTACTTTTTGATCCATTCCTAGACAAAAAATTTTTTAAAAAACAATTGGTTTGCTGTTATTAGATTAATAAATCTTTATCTTTTTTATCGCACGACACGTTTCACTGTAATAGTCAGCAATATCAAGTGCATTAACAATTGCGGACTTAGCTTAGGACCTTAGGGTCATTTATATCCCATTTTATTGCCCATTCTTGGCAGTCGTAAATGGTTAATTGTTTTGCGGACTTACTTGAACAAAGAATGACATTATCTGCTGCGTTTTCTATTGTTGAGGTCGAATTGGATTAATGTATCTTCTGATACTCGTCCTTGTGCTTATTCTTTAGATGATTAATTAATCCAGACGTCGAAGCTTTTCTCCCAGTACCTCCCCGAGAAATTTACACATACTGTACGTAACGTGAATCTTCGTCATCTTGTTCGAAGAAATTCTAAACCGAAGACCTTTTTTTACTCGACATACTGTTCCAAAGTCACAAGATCGGTTGCAAACAAAACAACTTAAAAAAAAAACTCTTTTTAGATCGCCAAATTGCGCGTATTTTAACGTTTACAAAACAAAGCACTATTTAGAAAGAACGAAACTGGCAAAGTGAATTCAAACGAGCTTATCACTGAGTATAATGCTCGAACCGAATTAGAAGGAACATAAAACACATTTGACTTAAGCGCACTTTCCATTGTTTACATTAGAGCACGATGTGAGAGAAAAGCATGGAAAGCAACGCACCGATGGAAAATTTATT
This sequence comes from Stratiomys singularior, assembly GCA_954870665.1. Lineage (NCBI taxonomy): Eukaryota > Metazoa > Arthropoda > Insecta > Diptera > Stratiomyidae > Stratiomys > Stratiomys singularior. The sequence continues at coordinate 65,990,803 of OX940881.1, forward strand.
TTGCCTGGTAGGATGTATCAAATTCAGACGATTTCATAAAAAATTCGATGCAACTGAGCAAAAAAACATCTCACACAGCATTTGTTTGAAATTCATTACGAATTCCGGGAAACTGTTTGAAGCCAGTTTCTTTTCATATTAAGGGAAAGAATAGTTGACTGAGAGGGTTTTACATTGTTGTACGAAGAATGCCACAAATGCTGCTTATGCACCAACTTTTGTAAGTGTGTTCGTCAAACCGAATAGTTCGGCTGAATATGAATGAATGTTGAATGATAGAATTGAATGACATTGATGATAGAATTCAACTGAATGATGAATGAATATTCAGCCGAACTAAATTCGAATCGCATTTTCTTCGCCACAACGAACAAAAGTCGGAAAAAATCATATGCGGCTTGTAAAACTATGGAAAAATCGTTTTTTCATCGCCAGAGCGAACAAGAAAACTTTTCTTTTTCCTGGTTTCGGATCCACTTTTATGCCGGAGACACACTATTCTGTCGTGTTGTGTTGTGTTGTGGCGCCACATGGGGTGTACACACTTATCTGTCGCATTGTGGCGCTGCACTAAAAGTTGTGAAGTTGAATACAGTGTGTGAGCATAAATATTTTTTTGGACATTATGCTTTCTTCGGATTCAGATAGTGATTTTGATGAGGATCTTCAATTTCTCTTACAAATGACTCTTCTCGAGAGAAAAAAGAAAAGAAGATATAGCCATCTTCATTGTTTGGTCTCTATATTCTCTACATTTTGTGTCGTACAAGACTTTTCTTTCGCGCACAAGTTCAATCAATAAATCCATCGCTAAAAGTACACACTGTGAACTAAACACGTTCTTTAAATTCTCCGACATAATCAGAAACACACTATTCTATTATGTTGTGTTGTCTGGTGGCGCTCTGGCGCAATCGCTTGCAAGCAGTCGCATCAGAGCAGAATGCGCCACAACACAACACACAAATATGCAAATAATATACACAAATATACGAAATGTATGAAAGGGATATGCGTCTGACGCGCCACAACACAACACGACAGAATAGTGTGTCTCCGGCATTAACTTTGTGGGCTGTTGATCAGATTTATCTTGCCAGTCTCAGCTAAGAGTTTTAAGTGACATATAAGGTTATCCGTTTTCAGACTTAGTCACTCTGGTTTTTAATTACTTACTTGCATCGCGAAATTCCCGATTATTTCCTCAATCAAGAATCCTTTTGCGATCCTTTTGCGGCTTTTTCCACATTTTTTTTACGCGATCAAGAGTTATGATTTGTGGCTTCTTCTTGATTTTTTATGCAACTAAGATTTATCCTTTGCGGCTTCTTCTTGATTGTTTTTTCGACTGCGCCAGTTATGTGTTAATTTGGTCGTGAATTTAAAAAACTCAATTTAGTTCATGTACTCGAAACATTGATACTTTTCCACATCTACAATTCAGAACCGGTGTTAACTACTTTGCTTTTCGCGTATTCTCGAACAAGTTAAGTGTTTGAAGGTGTCGCACATCGTAATTTACCACCTTTTATTAAATGATTGTTTTCAAAGCAAATCGGCGGATATGTGAAAAAAATTGTTGTAAAAATCACGTTTTCTTTTCATTTTTCGCTGTGAAGTATTTGTTTTCAAATTTTTCTGCAGTTTTCTAGTTAATTACGATAGAGAACATCAAAACAATTAAAACTAACTAAAAATTAAGAATATCCGTCTAGTGGTTGCGGAGAATAAGTCTGGGCCGAAAGAAAAAATCGAATTTCGAGAAAATCGCCTTTTAAGTTTTTTTTACTGTTTATATTGTAATATTTAAAAAATTCAAGTTTCAACGGTTACGATAGGTTAATCTGCAATCCCTGGTCCATATAAAAGGAGGCTCGAATCAAGAACTTCTTGCTGTTCCTCTTGCTGAGCTGTTTGCTTTGCCAAGCGAGCTTCCTTCGACGCCGCTGTACTCGCTTTGTTAGCCGTCGAGTTTTTGTTCACTGTAGCCTTTGTTCACTCTTCGCCTTTTCTTTACATAATCGTATACAGAATGTACAATTATGCACCACATTACCTCTCATATCTTCAAGAGAGACATTTAGCAGCCAATTCCGTAACTTCCCGTCCAACAAACGTATGTTTGGGAACGATAGCTCAAAGTGTTTTGTTGTAACACTCATTATTGTTTTGGGTATTCTCTTTTTCATTCAATAGTTATTTTGAATCCTAGTTCACGAATTGCAGTTTTGGTAAATCTTCATCATCTGTACCGCACGTTTTACACTGTAATATACTCGCCAACGCCGAGAAATCGAGGGAAAACGACAAAGCATAATAAGAATGGCTATCGTCGAGTTTAACGTCAAAATAACTTGTTGACAATTTACTTGCCGTAGTACTCGTGAATACTGTATTGTGTTCAGCAGTATGCTGATTATTTTGAAATTTACGAGATATTCTCACTTTCTTTGCTTTTTTGCATAAGTTCCTTTTTTTCCTTTTCCATACGAATTTTTGCCAATTTTGAATATATCGATTTGGAACTGATTTCGCAAAATTTTTCTAATCTGTTTTAGGGCATTTGATGTCAGTTTTCTTATATTTTCTAAAGTTTTTTATTTAATGAGCTTTTGAGGCAAAATTAACTTTCAGGAAAATAGCAACCTGCAAAACTTTTATTTCAGAAATTTCAGCAAACAAAACGATCGCCGACGATGCGAATTCTTATCGCCGTTTCGAATAATTTGTACGCTGTTGCATTCGAAAGCGATCCGAAGTACTGCGGCAAATTCAAAACAAATCGCCACGTCGAATTACAAACACATCCCAGGGGCAGTTCACTACTAAATCATGCCGAACCATTGGTGATACGCCGCGGCGTTTAACAAAGTATATCACAGATCGTACTTCATTCAAATTAGGATCCCTATGATCGGGTTTTTCGGCTACCCATTTTTTAAACTGTATCGACTTGCTATCATCAAAAACTTTACAATCGAGATTATTGTTGACACAGCACTGGTATTTCCGGAATAAACATTGCTCATAATAAAGATTACAACAAGTGTTTTCCACTAATTTATTGTGATTATCGTAACGCAATATTTTTGTGTGCAAAGCTGACAATTTCAAATCAAGGTTAGCATGTGTAATGCAAAGACATGTATATTGTTCGTTTATCTTTGGTGTAACCACCCAGAAAGGACGTAAACGACAAAATGTCTGGTAACTGATTACACCAGAGTTGTTACTCTTAAATTTATTGTGTAAATTTGGAATTGAATCCAACAAGTATCTTTTTTGTTTTTTGACTCCTTTTCTGGGCACACATTCCCGTTTTCCTGCACTGATTCTGCTATTATCATCATTTTCATAAAAATTTTGCACTGCATTTATAAGATCGGATGAAATGCTACCTACATGAGCCCGTGTTGTGGATAATAAAGTTGACTGACATTCCGAAGTAGAACAATGCTCCCTCCAAGATTTTTTGCATCCTTGTGCTTACGACGACTCATATCCTTAACTAATCTTCTTTTGCTTTTTTCTTTCTTCTTTTGCTTTTTTCTTTCTTCTTTTGATGTTGTCGCCTTTCATTTCTTCTCTTTTTGATGATCATTTTTACGTCGTTGATACCTTAAGCGTTCTGCTATACGTTTTCGTTCCAATATTTCTTCTTTTGTTTTCGATGGCTTCGTTTTGGGTGGCATTTTAGGATAGTATGCTGCAAAAAAGACGATATTTTTAATGTTAATGTTAAACACTTACAGGAAACAGTCCCTTGAGGTAAAGAACAGTCCCCTGTATTATAAAATGACAGGGGACTGTTATTTTTACATATGAATGTAAAATTCAAAAAAATCATTTCAAATATATTATGTTTAAGAAACAAACGCGACTACATACATACTATGTTATTAATTTTAAACAATCATCGTTATGAATCCTCCTAAAACACAAGACTTACGAGTGGACTGGTTCAACTAGCGGCCAAGATACATGATTCAATGACAATGGAAGCGGAGACCCTAAATAAAATGGCAACTTCCCGCTTAGCTCTAAAATTGAACGATCTTTATACCAATTGCGTTCAGTTTCACGATCTAAACGTTGTTGCGAACCACGGCGGCCGCAGTCGCAGACATTTATGTGGCAGTAATCTTTGGGTCCCCTAGGTGGCTCTCTGAGGCCGGCTACGCTCAGTCTGTCGGGGTTCTGTGGGCAAGATCACTGCCCGTGCTGGGCCACCTTAATCAAAACCAAAAACCTATAATATACCTATTGAGGAAAAGGGAGAGGATGCAGAGGAGGGATGCCTCAAGAAATGAAAGTCAGTTTTGTTTTAATTCGACGTGTTATTAATAAAAAAATAATTGGATACAAAAACAAGGTAAAAATAAGATAAAATAAAAAAATAAGAAATGCTAATATTAGAAAAGAACTAGAAAATACTAAAAATGCTAAAATAAATAAAAAGAAAAACAAAAAATAGAAAAGAAGAAAGAAAAGGAAAATGGAGTCTGCCAGCCGTGAAGATAAGAAAGATACAAAAATAATGAAATGAATGAAATCAAAAAAATACCACCACCTAACCCGATCGGGTACGGTTTACATGCATGATATAATGAATACAATTTTTTGACATTCGGCTCGCCTTTATCCTTATCTTTCGCTTTTGTGATGAATTGCAGAATATTATTGTTTCCGACATAGTGATTTCAGATAAAATTAAAGTTCATTATCCAAATATTTTGAATGTTTGTAAAGAATTTTTCCAAAAAGATTTTTTTTTTTTTTTTTTTTCACTCCGACGCCATTCGCTGATTTTGCATTCTTCACAGTCTTTTCGTTACTTTTCTTTATTCCCGGTTAACTCTCATCCAAGGAAAGTATCAAAAACAACAAAAATGTCCTTACAATCACACTGTCCCGTACACAATTCTCAATCATTTCATCAAAACAAAAAAATCACCAATTCACTGTGCAACGGAGCTACTTGACATGACTCATTCTGTAACATAGATCAAGCATCTCTGTCGCCACTCGCAATCTCACGCTGCGTGTGCGTTTGTGGAGACCATTTCCTTTGATGGTAACCAGATTGTTGGTAGTATTCAATGCATTTGAACTATACAAAATTCAAATACATTGGATCGTGTGCCAACTATTGGAGTGGATATTTGGAGAAGGGCTGTGGGGAAAATGGTGAAAATCAGAGGTGAGCGGAATAGGTGTAGAATGGAATTGATGTATGACAAATGACGTCACACCCGCACAATGCTAGGCAGAACCAGTGGCGGATCCACGGGGGGGGGGGGTTCCTCGGGTCCGCCCCCCCCAAGGAGGGTCCGGGCCTGATAGGACCTGAATCTTAAATCCTGGTATTCTGTCGTCAAAAAGTTGCATATTATATTTTACGATTCGAACATCCAAAAAAGGTTGTAATGTGCGAATAAATGTTCTCTCGTTTTTTGTCATATATAATATCATTATTCGATTCAGTTAACTACAACATATTAGCAATAGTGCAAAAACAAGAAAAAATCTTAATCGTTCTTGAAATTCCGCGGGTTTTTAAAGAATTCTTGCAGAATTTCGTCTTCTGTTATTCCAATTTGAGGATGGATACTCAAAGAAGCGAGTCCATTCAGGCGCTCCCGTCCCATTGTACTTCTAAGATAGTTTTTTATTCTTCTCAGGGTCGAAAATGATCGTTCTGGAGTTGACGTTGTTACGGGTAATACTGCCAATACTCGTAAGATGGTGTTCACGTTTTTGAAGCATTTTTCATTGATAACCTAAAAGATGACGTAAAAATTGAAAGTTGAGCATTCGATGGGTGATATAAACTGATTCTGGAAGTAAAAATTCCGATCTAAAGTTACTCACTGATAATGCATCGAGCGCATCAAAATCACTGAAACGTCTGAAAAAAACGGGGTATCAATCAGCATCATAGCCGCTTTAGATTGACCTTTTCTGTCAAAATTGACAAAATGGCGGCGTTTTTTCGAAACTAGCCGATTTTTAGGACCAAAAAATCCCTTGAAAAGCAATAAATACTTTACCGATCGTTCTATCCGTAGTTCAATCTATAGATTTATATCAGATCAGTACAATAGTTTTTTTTATCACGCCCGCCAAATTAAAAAAAAAGTGATTTCTTTAATAAGCGCTTTAAAGTTTTTAACAATAATTTTTATACAAAATGTTAATTTAGTAGGCAATGCCTGGGCTGTATAATAATCCTTCCTCCTGCTCATACTCTTCCTCCATACGTGATTTTATATCCCTACGTGCAGTCCTCGCTTCTTTACACGCTTCAATGTTACGGCGATTCTCCTGCTTGATTCGAGAAGCGTCAACCACCTCCACGTGATGTATGGCTTGGGGGGCTATTGTGAGTCCCATAACTTGCATGATCTTCAAAATTGTAATGAATCCTTCATTGAAGATGCACGCAGAGGTATTTGCAGCAAGTTTAATGATATTTTTGACGGCAAAAGTGTGTTTGGGGGTCTGGTTCCACACGCAGGCATTGTAGCTCTCATTGCTATTTTGGGTGTTATTGCCCACACACCGCTTCAATAAATCACCTAAAGCCAATTCTTCATATATTGGTTTCAAAATCTCTTGCATTTCAAGATCTAATGCCGCTAGATGTTTATAGCTTTTTAAAATATCCGGTCCAGCGGCCTGTGCTTTACGCCATTTGCACCAAGAATCTTCGCCAATAGGGCAATTAAAATGTTGCGGATTTTCATCTGTAGAAATTTTATAGTAATATCCGGCCCAAACTACTTTTCGCATGTTTTCAAGAGAGTGGGTGGCGACGGATTGCTAAGCCATAGTACTTTGACAAATTTTTCATTAATTTAATTGTCAATTGTACAGGTTTTAAACCTTTTGAACGGTTTTTTGCGGTGTACTATTTTTTGGTCGACCTTTTTGCTAAGAAGATTCAGAATTTTCAGGTGCTTCAGCGAAGGATACAGCGTATGCGGTAAAATATTCCACTTGAGCATTTCAAAATATTGCTTAACGACTTTTGCAAAGTGGGACGGAGCGTTTTCGTAAAGATAAATAACTTTGTCGTGTCTCTGCTCGTATCCCGACCGTTTTTCTCGTAATGCACGTAATGGCCTGCCAGGTTGTAGGAGCTCATAGTACATAATACTTTTTCAATCCAATTAGATACATATTATGACAAAAAAGTTATTAATATTCGGCTTTTGTGTTGATGTTGTGATCGACGGTAAAAGTTAAACGGGTGAAGTATAGTATTCATGTTTCTTTATCGTGATAAATTTCTATTTCTCATCCTCAGTCACAGTTCAACGTTAAAAACTGATTCTTTTATCCTTTATCCCACTTCGAAAAGTAAAAACACCTTTTCAAGACTTGCAATTTCCAATTCTTACTTTTGAATCATTTCCATTGATTTCAATCCAACGGAAACTCTATGTTGATTTTATTTCCAATCTGTTTGCTGAATCGCATCGAATTTGCCTCTCCTCAAATAATCCAATTCATTGGCTTCGAAGGACGAGGGCACCATTCCCTAAATGATTTATCAGTTGGAGTATTGTCACCAGAAAATCTTACAAGCAATCCATACGCTTCATCTGCACTTTTCTTCCGACTAAAGCAGAAAACTAAAACTTCCCGCTATAAGGATGATATTTTGTAAAACTTTGAAAACTCTTGTTTCAGGTTTATTTTTAAGATCATGAAACATAAAAAATTCTTTATTCTATTAGAAAGTAATTATGATATGTTGAGATATGTCCGTGAATTGTTTTTATTAATCGTCTGTTGTTGTTGTTAGGGGCTTATTAAATTCAAAATTCCTTCAATTGAAACACAAACTTAATGTTTGTGTCAGGACTGTTTTGTCCTGACTTATTACGTTTGTTGAAACAGAAATCAAAAAAAAACTAAATCTGGTTGAAATAGTACTTATATACATTATTAATGATTTTACTTGAAACCGCACCGTCCTAATCCGGCTCTCTAATCGGACTCACTCCAAAATCCAAAACTCCTGAATAGATGCCGACGATGCACGCTCCAGCCATGAAGTCAACGTCAAGTGTCACGCATCGTCAGCATCCGCCGCTGGTCATACCATGCTGCTCGCACGATGAATATGATACGTGGTCAGCAAAGTGCTGATCACGTAAGTGCTGCAAAGTGATGCGAACAACACGGTATGCCAGCGCGAAACCATAAACAACCAAGCATGACACCCGCTTGCAACGTCTGAGGGTTGCAAACGAGTATCGAGGAGTATCGACACGCATGCGGTGTCAACACTTAATAAAAATTGTCTCTTACGAGGTGTGACAATTAAGTAATGAGACTGATTCCATAAAAACCGTGTATTTAAATATTATTTTACAACTCTGCCATCCCCTTCAAAGTAGTCCCCTTGGGCAGCTATACAACGATTCCAGCGCGTTTTCCATGCTTCGTAACATTTCTGTAACGCTTCGACTGAAATGTTCGCGAGTACCCTCGTCACGGCCGCCTGGATATCCGTAATCGACTCAAAATGAGATCCTTTGACCACCGATTTCACAGGGTGACATATCGGGCGAATAAGGCGGCTGCTGCAACACGGCGATCCCCTTAGAGGCCAAATACTAGGACATGCTGAAGAGGGTGTGTTACGGCGCGTTGTCGTGATGAAAGACTCGTTGACTCGTTTTTGCAATCTTTCGAGTACTTGGCGATAGTAGACATGATTTACAGTTTGCCCCGATGGAACAAATTCTTTGTGGACGATTCCACGGCTATCAAAAAAGGCAACAATCATCGTTTTCACCTTCGCCTTGCTCATGCGTGCTTTTTTCGGGCGGGGGCGTGCGGAGACATCCATTGTGAGCTTTGGCGTTTGGTTTCCGGGTCGTATTGGAAAAACAAGCTCTCATTGCCTTTAATAATTCGATCAAGCAGTGTAAGATCGTTTTCCACTTGTTGCAAACAGTCTTGTGCGACGGTCATTCGATGCTGCTTTTGCTCCTGAGAAAGGTTCTTTGCAACCATCTTCGCGCGCAAATTTTTCATCCCAAAATCGTTGGTTTAAATTTGTCTGCAGTTCATATCCAGTTCCGAGTACAACATTCGAACTGTTAAACGCCGATCTTCACGGATTAGGGCGCGCACAAGCTGCGCATTCGCCCCTCCTTAAACTCTTTATGCCATCGAAACACCTGGGCACGACTGAGAGCACTATCACCGTACACTTTTACCATTTTAGCGTACGTTTGCGAAGCTGTTTCGCCCAATCTTGCGCAAAATTTTATCGTGAAGCGTTGGTCTTGATTTCGTTTCTCCATTTTCGTGATGAGCACCACCAACACACGTCTACTAACGTCACAGCAGGCGAACTAAACAACCTAGAGCGATGGTAAATATATCAATGGTGAAAGGGGGAAGGATGCCGGTGAAGGGGAAGGGAATTTCAAGGACGCACGTTTAGCAGAAGCTCGGCAGTAAAATTAATCTCATTACTTAATTGTCACACCTCGTAACCTTAATGAGCCACTCCAATAAATTCCATAAACACTTCACTAAGTCACTGTCAAGTTATCACAATTTTTTAACACTTTCAACGTCTTTGATTCGCGTACAATTTTACTTCCCTTTGACACTATGTAATTATCGTACTTTTGTTGATGCGCACTATCACTTCTTACTTGTTCATCAATACTACTCCCGTCCTGTCACCGCCTGCTGCAGTCGCTTAAATATTTGATCCCACCAATCCGGAATCTTCTCATACCTTCTACCTAGATCATTCTCGAGTTCACGCGCATATTAATTTGTATTTGCATAGCATTCTCGTATTCCGTATCACAATGCATTCACATAATGTTAAAAAGAAAGGTGGGTGCCAACTCACAGGCTGGGAATCATCGATCGGTACTTCCTCCTAGATGGATGCTGTCTGGTTGGTTTTTCACATTATACATACACACAAAAACATTCCCATGGCAATGTATTTGTTCTGGTTAGGGTTCTGCGATATCCACGGCTATTCTCTCGAACTGAAGAATACGATTTAACGCGGGACGAGGTTCGCACCTTCACTTGAAAATCCTTGCTTTCATTGGCGTGGAAACAGACTGGACAACTTGAGCTTTGCACGATGACGAAGGTATCTAAAGATTCTCCTTGAACCACGTTCGTAATTTTTGATTTTTGAAAAGCCGTGTCATGTCAGTGACACACGAGGAGAGAGAGAGAGAGAAACGGACGTATATAACCGAATGAAGTTAGTCGCAAAGAAAAACACCCGACAGAAGTGTTATAGTACCAAAGATTTTTGTTTTATAGACACGACACGATCCAGTCAACTTGCTGACGCGCCTGCCGTTCGTTCAAGACTAGCCTGCCATCATCTTACATTTTCATATATCCTTGCATGCCCAAGCATTCTACTTTTATTTACACAGATGCACTATCTTTCATGCAATGGTTTATTAGTTCAGGATATACAAGCAACAATACTGGGAAGGGTAAACAACATACATTTCTACTTATCGCATAAGCGAGGATATTTGAGAGTCATCTAATCTTTTACGACAACTACGCAATTAGAACGCATTCACACCATTTGCATACCGCAGTGATTGATCCATTTGCCGACCATCTGCATAAACATTCAATGCTACCTAGGCATGCCGAACCGCGCCAGCAAGAAGACACATGTCTTGTTTTATATTGTTTATAACATGATCATTACATTCAGAGCCAGGCTTTTGCTCATGTAACACTCGGCCAACCTCTTTTTCACTGTCCCCAGTGAAGGCCGCTTTCTCTCGGGCCACATTGCCTCTTGATTTTACAACGGCGACAGGCAGTTACGAGCCATAATGCTCCTACCTTCGCACTTCTTTCTATTCCGAGCCACATGCTCCTTGAGTTTACAACAGCGACAGACAGTTACGAGCCATAATGCTCCCGCCTTCGCACTTTTTTTTCTACTCCGAGCCAAATGCTCCTTGAGTTACAACAACGACAGACAGTTACGAGCCATAATGCTCCCGCCTTCGCACTTTTTTTTCTACTCCGAGCCAAATGCTCCTTGAGTTACAACAACGACAGGCAGTTACGAGCCATAATGCTCCCGCCTTCGCACTTTTTTTTTCTACTCCGAGCCAAATGCTCCTTGAGTTACAACAACGACAGACAGTTACGAGCCATAATGCTCCCGCCTTCGCACTTTTTTTCTACTCCGAGCCAAATACTCCTTGAGTTACAACAACGACAGACAGTTACGAGCCAGAATGCTCCCGCCTTCGCACTTCTTACCATCAATACCAATCCGGAACACCTGAACTCTCCAACCACGACAGGGCAGTTGTAAGTCAGTGTTACCGCTTCAATTCTCATGATTCTCCAACTATACTAGCAACTATTATGAACCATATTGCTCCCACTTTATATACTAATCTTCAATGTTGAGTTACATGCCCTTGAACTCAACTTCGAAGTGGGAACCAGGTATCTATACTCACACGTCGCCATTTAATTTGCAACGTATATGCTCATGGAATACTTACATATGTTGGAACTACGATCCAAGACTAAGTGCTTCAGCGATTCAGCTGACATACAAATAAACTTACTTACTTTCTGTCTTTTTATTTACGTCTACTCTGGTTGTTTAGCAGTGAGCTCACATTTTGTTGGGTGTTTCACTTATATCTAATTCATTCTGATCGCTACTTGACTCCACTTCGCCTTCTGATTCCGTTTCCGAGTCCGTCCAAACAAAGTTGTCCAGTTCACACCAAGGTTTCATTCGATCGGCGGCGTGGACTGAGCGATATGGCCGCACCGAGATCTGCACTGGATCAGAATCGGTAATTTCGTACCGGTCGATATTCAATTTCGAAATCGAATTCAGCTATTTTCAGCCACCACCTTGCTATTCGCGGGATCAGGTTCTTTTTGCTCTGGGTTAATCGCAGGGAGTTGCAATCTGTTACCACAAGAAACTTTTGGTGGATTAAATAATGCTTGAAACGTTCTAGAGTTTCCACAACAGCTAGGGTTTCCAGCTCATAGCTATGATATTTACTCTCCTGATCAGTGGTACTGCGACTGAAATAAGATATAGGTCTTATCGTTTTATCGTCTTCTACCTGCATCAGTATGCCAGCGATACCGTGAGAACTTGCATCTGTATGTATTTGATGTTCTTTATTTGGATCATACATAGCTAATGTTGGTCTTTCCGATAATTTCTGTTTCAGGAAGGTAAATGCCTCCTGCTGGTCATTTCCCCAATGAAACTCTGCATCTTTCTTTAATAACTGATTTAATGGGCGGGCCATTTTCGAGAAATCTTTGATAAACCTTCGGAAATAGCCACATAGACCAAGGAATTGACGTACCTCTTTGGTTGTAGTGGGCTGTTTGTATTCACGAATTGCATCTGTTTTATTTATTCCAGGTTATATACCTTCTGAACTGATTTGATGACCCAGAAAATGTAACTCAGTATCAAGGAAAGAGCATTTATCTAATTTAAGAGTAACACCCGCTTTTTTTAGCTCATCTAGTAGAATTTTTAGGACGCTGAAGTTTTCCTGAACTGTCTCTGTTGGGATCAAAATATCATCCATGTAAACGATAACTTTCCCGAATGGTATCGTTTGGATAATCTTCTTCATAAGCCTTAAGAAAACTGCCGGTGAATTAGTCAGACCAAAAGGAACCCGATTATATTCATAATGGCCTTCCGGTGTTACAAAGGCTGTATATTTCCGACATTCTTCCGCAACCACTATTTGATGATAGCCACTCATCAGATCGAGACGCGTAAAAATTTTCTTGTGAGCGAGAAGATTAAGCGTTTCTTCGGTGTTAGGGAGAGGAAATGTTTCGCGCACCGTCACTTCATTTAATTTCCGATAATCGACGCACATTCTATAATCACCGTCTTTTTTCGGCACGAGCAACACAGGACTCGCGTATTCGGATTCAGATTCGGCAATAATGTTTAATCGTAATAATTCCTCTATTTTCGAACGCAAAATAACATTTAACCCGTAGGCTATCTTGTATGGTTTATATCGTACCGGTTCCGGAGTTTTAACTACAATTTTCATTTTAACAAGGTCGGTCTTTCCCAATTCTGTCATATCAGTTGCGAAACAGCATCGGTATTCGTTCAATAACTTTAATAATTCTAGCTTTTCATTTTCGCTCGAGTCTTTTCTCACTTTGATGTCTTTGCTGGTTAAAGGGGTTAATTGCTTATGGGCTTCCCTGACTCTATTCGATACGCTCGGAACCTCAGAAAATTCAACGTTTTCCCATGTCTTTACGAATTTAGTGTTCGGTCTATCTAAGAAATTTCGACCAAGTATTACAGGGACTTCTAGAGCACTATTATCTACAACAAAAAGGTCAATTTCGGTAGCAACATTTTGATAACTGGTGAGCTTCGAACCTTCCCTATTGCCTTTGTCTTTTTTCCCCCGAACCCGTTCAACAGAGTATTGCATGGGGATATTTCCCAATTATGTTTCTGTGTTATCCTTTGCTGCACGGTCGAACATTCACTACCTAAATCTAAAAAGCACTTAAGGAGTAAACCATCCACGGAAATGAAAGGGTAATATTCATTGTCTGTTATTGTGTCTATCCTATTGATTAATTGTCACTTCCGCGCGGTGCAATCTTTCGCGAAATGTCCCGATTCACCACATTTGAAACACTTGATTATTCTTTCGGGGCAAGCTTTAAATCGGTGGCCTAATTTATTACACTTGAAACATTTATTTCCGCTATTGTCTTTGGGGTTAAATGGCTTCCTCTGGTATGACGATTCATTTCCTACTTCTTTGTCTTTTGCTCTTGACAACTTAGAAAAGTGGTGATCTCCATACCGATGATATTTTCGAATATTGTCATCACGACTATCACTACGCTCGTGTTTCCTTTTATGGGTGCTTCCCGAACCATTGGCCAGCACGTTGCGTTGATGTTGTTGTTCCCGCGCTGCACTCGCACTTTTCATAAATGATAAAAGTTCCTGCAGATTCTCACATTTGGCTGCTGTTAGCATATCAACCATCCATGTATCGCACATTCCCGAGATTATATAGGACATAGTCTCTTTTTCAGGTAGTTGAATGGAACTAGCCAGTGCCACTATGTGATAAAAATATTCTTCTACACATTCGTGAGCCCCCTTTTTCCGCAGCATAATTTTCATAAGTACGCCCGACTTATTTTCTATCCTAGGAAAACTTTTCAGAAGTTCCGACCGGAATTCAGTCCAAGACCCAATGTCAGTACGAGTTTGGTGCCAATATTTGGCCGCACCCGTCAGTCGTAAGGTTGAGTAGAGAAGTTTAGTTCGCTCAGTCCATGCGAATGTTTCGGCTAGACGCTCCACGTTCGCAATCCATTGTTTTGCACAAAGGGACGTGATTGCTGGGTCGAAATTCGGTATTATTGTCATAAGTTCGGCGGAATTGACTCTTAATTGAGGCAATTCAATACTTGAACCACTGGTGAATGGAGTCGAACTTTGATTGTCCCCTTCTGTTGGATCAGGAAACTCTTTCGACGAACTTTTCAGGGCTAACTCTCGTTTTAAGAGCTCGTTCTCCCATTTTAGAAGACGAAGCTCGCGATCATGAGCACTTTCAACCAGACTAACTTGCTCACAGGGTGCTTCCTGTGATACGATTTGTGTATCTCCACTACTCGCGTTCTCACGATTACTCATTTTAAATTTTTAAAAAAAATGAACAGTATACTGGATAAATACTTCCTTACCTGGTCACAAATATTTCGAAATATTTGTTTACCTCTACGCCAAAACGTAGTACTATCTCGGCTCAGAGTCAATGTCCTTTTGTCCTTTGTCCACTTTTTTTTTTGTTGGCTAATCTTCACTTTTCTCAATTCAATTTGACCCTTTAGTCACCAAATTTAACCACAATTTCACTGTTTTTTTTTGTAATATTCACTTCTTCACTCGCGCGAATTATCGCTATTATATATCGAAAATGATATTTAAAATACAAAACACTGGTTGAGCAGTTTCAACCCCACACCTGAATTGTTATAGTACCAAAGATTTTTGTTTTATAGACACGACACGATCCAGTCAACTTGCTGACGCGCCTGCCGTTCGTTCAAGACTAGCCTGCCATCATCTTACATTTTCATATATCCTTGCATGCCCAAGCATTCTACTTTTATTTACACAGATGCACTATCTTTCATGCAATGGTTTATTAGTTCAGGATATACAAGCAACAATACTGGGAAGGGTAAACAACATACATTTCTACTTATCGCATAAGCGAGGATATTTGAGAGTCATCTAATCTTTTACGACAACTACGCAATTAGAACGCATTCACACCATTTGCATACCGCAGTGATTGATCCATTTGCCGACCATCTGCATAAACATTCAATGCTACCTAGGCATGCCGAACCGCGCCAGCAAGAAGACACATGTGTTGTTTTATATTGTTTATAACATGATCATTACATTCAGAGCCAGGCTTTTGCTCATGTAACAGAAGTTAGCAACAAACGAAAAAAAGGCTCGTTCGGCAATGGGCGCGTTCGGCAAAAAAAAAGCTTGTAGTGCGTCATTGGCTTTTGATTATTATTGATTATCCTCTGAGATGCGATACATAATGTTTGAATTAATCACACACATCTCCAACCCCCAAAAATTCTGTCTAACAGCTTCTGATATAAGTGTAGTGGAATCCTGGTTGTTACTGGAAGATCAGGCCGGAGAATATTGTCGGATGCCACGATATGGAAGTATTGTAAATAAATATCCAGTTTTTGAATCCGCTAGCACATACAGTGGCGAGCACATGTGGATATATGTTAATCAAATTTGGCTTAAAATACTTGTAAAATCCTTAAAAATACATTAATCGATTTGAAATGTTTGCAGTTGAATTCTTTATTAATATATATGTGAAACAAATAATAAACAAAATTTTAACATATAAGCTCAGTCTAGGTTTTAAAACAAATAATGAAAATAGGCAATGTATCCACTTTTGCATGTTCATAAAAAAGACGCGAATTTTTTTTTTTAATATTTTGTATCCACATGTGCTCGTCACTGTGTATGTGTATACCCCATTTCGATGGTTTGTTTGTATTATAAGCAATAAATGCTATTTTGCCTTTGAATTTTAAAACAGATTCATCGATAGCGACTGATTTATTCGGTATGAAGTACTGTCTAAACTTCGCATCTACGTATTCTAAATAATTGTTGACCTTATGGATACGAGTTCTAAGCGTCGTTTTCTTTTGTGCGGGTTTCGCCAAATGAAGCATCCAGAAAATTTGCATAAATCTGGCCCTAGTGAATGTTTCCGGAGAAAATGGAATTCCGCTATTAGAAGCAGTAGACCAGTATTCTTGAATCATTGGCAGTTGAATTAATCCCCTGTTTAGAATAAGGGCAATGAAAGCTTAAAATTCTTCTCTAGTAATGTCATGCCACTTGTGCCAAGTTAAGTTCCGTGAAAATTGTGTATTTCTAATTTCTTCCTTGGCATAATTGTTCGTTTCTTTTATTATGCTCTTTACTAGTTCATATGTAAAGTATCATGTCAAATAATCTATGGAATTTTCCACACTATTTGGCAGTTATGGTTCGGCTATTTCGTTGTGTAGGTCAAAATTTATCGTTTCTGGAGGAATGCCTAACTCCGTGACATTTTCCCACTCTTCACTCGACGATACGTTGTCATTACCGGTGTGTCTTGTTCCGTGTCATTTTCATCGCTATGGCTGTCTATGCGAATTCTTCGTCGCCTTGGTGGTTGGCCGATGTCACTGTCACTGCTTTCATTTTGGTCTACATTTTGTCTTTCTAAAGTGTCGCTGTAAACATTTATCTGGAGCTCATTTTCACTTCGACTCGTATCATGAGACTCAATCCTGTTTGAGCGATTTACCAATGTTCTAATAAGAAAAATGAATAAATACATGGATTGAAAATTTCTAATTGTTATTTCTAAATTCGTTACAAACTGATATGCACCCAAAGAACTGAGGATACTACGGTTTCCGTGGCGTCGCCATTTGATGGTGTTCTTAGATAAATCGACTGCAAATAAGTCGAAAATGAGAAAAAAAAAATTTTCGATATTTTGCATCGTTTTCGAGATATCGAAGTTCAAAGTTTTTATATACAGATGAGCGAAAAAGTAGACTGCACTAGAACTACTGTCGATAAAAGAGATTCCTGGGGGTAGTGTATGGCAAAGTAGAGGTGCGAATTATTACAAATAATGTTGGAAATTAACACTTTATATTTTGCGAGAAGATCATCAGCAGAAATCGACATTGAATGACAATTAGACATTGAAAAAAAGGGGAAAGTAACACGTTAACGTTAATAAATGGAATAGTGTCACGATTGGTAGCTTTCATGCAGAACCACCTATTAACTAGCTCCAAATTATGTAGAATTGTCTCATGTGAATAGTAGCATACCCCAATCCGTGGCTTTCAGGCAGAACCAACTATTAACTAGCTCCAAATTATGTAGAATTGTCATACTCCTAGACTGAGCTAACCAATAATCATACTAAAATTAGGAAAAGTAACCTTTTTTTTTGTTCTAGACAATTTTGGCTATAAAAAGCTCAATATTATTGGCTTTGTACACTCGAAGTGCACCACGGGAAGGTATTGTCTAATCGCACTTCGTACACAACAAAAGGGGACCCTTCGGCTCGTCACTTCCGAAGTATTTTACGACTCCAAACCCCTTATGTTGTATTGAGACTGTTGGGGTCTCAATAGACATCTTCACCATTGTAGTCTGGATCCGAGTCATTTTCTATCGCTCTATCGATATTGTCCTCTTCATCATCCGAACCATCTGCCAATCTTATTCTCTTCGCTGGTGGTAAAAATTTTTCCTCTTGAGATGATGTGAAACACGGTGGATCAATTTCTTTAATTGTTAGACCTTTTTCCAAGTTTCCTTCCACTATTCCCGGATATATTTTTTTAATATCAAGAAGGAATTGCATGATTTGGGAACCGAGGTCTCCCTTATACTTATCCAAATATGTCTTTCTATTAAAATAGAGAGCAATATATTGGTGTAGTAGTTTCGGGGTTCTGCGACATCTAATAGATTTTTTTAATAATCTATTTTGGTTCTCGAAATCATTGATGGTATTTGCCGGGTTGGATTTATCAACATATTCACCGATACTATGATTTGTTCGCAAATGAATAGTACTATGAGCAAACATTCGTTCAACTCCTTCATACTGTTTTGCGCTGTTTGTACATATTCGGGATGTTGATGAATCTTCATACTTTTGTATGTACGACCACAATTCCTTCTTGCTTTTTCCATTTACCTTAAAAAACAATCCAACTTTGTCTTCCTTGCAATATAAACCAAGAACGGTTGTTGTCATTTGCTCGGTAACACGGCCCCGATTGTATTTTCTCTTAGTTAAAAACGTTTCGTCAATCTGGACCGTTTTACCTTCGCCACCAAGTACCAAATCACTGTGTGATGCAATTACTTCAGCTATTTCTCGGCAATAGCTGAAGTAATCAATTACTGTATTCCAACTAAGCTCGGGGAAATCTCGATGATTACGCCAAGCTTTAAGATGATTATACACATCAGTGACTTGCATCTGGATCGCACTTCGATGCGACACGTATTCCCTTCAAAAGATGTGCCAGACGCGGGGTTTATAATTTTACGACACGATTTATCTTCTTTCTTCTTTGATCCTTTTGAAGAACACCTCCATACCCATTTGAGTTTTTTGTCTCCAAAATCCTCAGCGAGCATTGGGAGATTACAACATGTCGGTGGTGTCGATTGACTTGACGGAATTAAACCAATTTCTTCGAGAAAAGAAATTGCTAATTCATTTGTTGTAACAAGTTCTCCAAAAGAATGAAAGAAAGAACTCGTTAGATCCACTCGTTAGATCGATCTATACCGCTCGACACTTCAAACCAGACTGAGCTCAGAGTTGAAAATCTTTTCTTCCAATTTTAGACTTGTTTATTTACATTTATAAATTTATCGCTCTTTTCAAGTGGCGCCGAGAAGTGCTCGGACCGCCGTGAGCACGCTTCTCACGTTCTCTTTCAACACAAAACTTGCTGATATTTCTTTTATCTTAATTTGTCTTAATAATTTTACTATATTTTGAATTTATGTCTTGTGCCATTTCAAAAGAAAACATCAGAGAAACATGCACGCCTTTAATGTCTCCTCAGAGGGGACATCGAAGTGATAGGCTAAAATTACGATGTCCCACGAGAGGGGGCAACGAAGGGCAAAGGGTTAAATATACAAAATTTGTTTCGTCCGGAAAAGCTACCTGTTTTCAAAATTCCAGTAGTTTATTGCTGTATCCGTGAGCGAATGCAATTCATTTTTGCATGTTGGTCAATGACACGAATGGCTTCTTTAGTACAACTCGGCTACATCAATCATGTTCCTTCAATGTTTTACACACTGTATCGCTACAAATTGGTTGATAACATCTTTCCGTGACATCTTTTGCAACATCAACAGCCTTTAGTCCTGGATTTTTTTCCACTTCACTACGTATATAGCGTTTTTCTCGATTAGTCAATTTTAGTTCCAAACGGGATTTTAAGACGGTAAATCCCATCGATTAATACATTTCAATTACTCTTTTATTCGAATATTGTATCCGACCGCTCGTTCGACCAATTTCGCGGAGCGTCTTTCCTTTTTTTACAGTCTACAGTCACTTTTACAGTCACTCGCACTCAAAGTCGGACGACTCATGAAAATGCTATCTGATAAGCTTCACATATTGAAAGGAGGAACTATGAGCGATTTTATTTTAATCACTTCGGTACGGCAAAACCGAAACCTAGCCCACAAATGGCACTGTTTCGTCTATCGATAATAAATCCATCTTGATCTTTTACAGATCTGTGACGAGATACGCTTTGGAATACTGAAAGCTTGTCTTAGATTACACAAGAAAATGATTTTTGAAATATTTCGCGCAGTTTATCGGGAGAATCTCGAATTTTTTCCAGTCGATCCTCTGACCTTTCAGATTTTTTGTTGCTAAAGCAAAGCATCTTTAACAATATTGTATATCTATCTCGCAACATATGTTTGTTAACCCCTTAACCTACAATGACGGGCAGAGCCCGCGTACGATGGTCGGGCCAAACGTAAATATTACGGGCATAGCCCGCGTACGGTGATCGGCCCAGAAGTGAATATTACGGGCATAACCCGCGTACGATGGTCGGGCCAGAAGTGAATATTACGTGGAATATTTGATATGCAATTACAGCCTGATGCAATAATTGTTTATTACAAAATGTTTATTTATACAAAAATACAAAATTAGTAATCTGTAATTGTAAAGCAAAATTATCAGCACAATTCTCACTGCTTTCATAACAAAATCTCTTTCTTGAGAACATCTTCTGGGGTTGCTTTTCTAGAATTTACGAACGTAAATTTCGACGTGCGAATGTGACCAAGAACAACTTGACACTGATCACGATCCGAAGAGATAACAGAAATACATAAGTCTTAATTAAAATTTTCTTTTTTCCCCTTTATTTCACTAAAATGTTTTTATTATTCAACAAATACGTATTTCGGGAACTACTTGTTCCATTCTTCACTGTTTTTACTATTAATATTAATATTGGTGTGTGTGTCACGAAAAGATATAATAGCAAACGATCCTACTTTTTTAGTAATTACGATATCAGTTAAGTATTTTTGTTGAAGTCTTGCTAAGATAGTCTTGTCATCTGGTACATACTCCGTAAGAACCTCCTTGAGCTCTTTTAATGTAAATTGCGAATCTTCATGATTTTCTATCTAACAAAAAATCTCTTTCATTGCTTGAGTAACTTGGTTTTCTTTACGAGGCTTATTCTCAGTAGATGGTGTTCGATTCAAAAAAATGAGTATAGCAAACAGTATGGTATTTTGCTAAAGCTGCAACCAAGTCGATTTCATGAAGTACACGATCTTTCACTAATTCTCCTAAGGAATCCTTTCGTTCTTCTGCTCTTTTAATGACATTGTCTTTGAATTCCAGAGTACTTACGTTACTGATTGTTCGTCGATACTTTTCTTTTTTTCTTAACTCTGTTGCTACGTCAGCTGTTTGACCACAAAATAAACACAGTGTTTTAAAATCAAACACCTCATTCCTTTTTTTTTTACGAGATACACTGGATGATGGTAAAGGTTCACCTTCCTCTAGTCGTCGTTTTGATGCTGATATAGAATTTTTACTGATGTATACTTTCCGACACTCGACATGCACATTCACAGAGGATAAAGTGTTTGAGAAGTCTATGTGACCATCATTTCTTTCGATACTTCCAGTTTTTAAAGTTTTCAAGCCACGCACATTCACAGAATCACCTTCAGTTAGAGACTTCCCACAAATAAAACACAAATCAGCCATAATTATCAAAATTGTACGTCCGTCGTTCCTGAGATCTTATAACCAACTAAAAAATTCAGTCAATAGAAAGTAGTCCACTGAAAAAGAAATCAGTCTCCACATAACAACTGAACATCTGCCACATGAACTATGGAGGGGTCCGCATTCGCAGGTATAGACATCATATAAAAAGGTCGTCTTATAGAAGTCCGTCTTCCCAGTTATAATCTCAATAGAAAAATAAGATTATACATTTTAAACTTTAAAATCTGTAAATTTTAAAATCTTTGAAACTTAAAGAGCAAATACTTAATTATTTTTTTCTATTTATAATCTATATATATTAGGGTGTCCCTTATATGGCAAAAAAATTTTGTTTTAGAATTTCGAAACGCATACCCTTTACTTTTTTAAAAAATGCTAAAATGTACTTAAATATGAAATTTCATATTAGTAGCATGATTGCAACCCGTGTCGACCGAGCTCTAAAGTTTAATAGAAAATGGTGTTTTGGCCTAACATTTTGGTTTGATCCAAAACTAATAAAAATGCAACAAATAAAGTAAATATGAGTAAAAATAAAATAAGATCAACATAAACTTTTATTTAAATACAAATTATATTATAAATAAATAATTAATTAGGGTAACTTCTCTTCAGTGTAGTTTTTTTACAGTCTGGATACAGATTTCTATGTTCCTGAACACAACGCAACAAAAACTGTTTTTGCTCTTCTTCAGCCGTGATAAGTCCATTAAAATCTTGCATTAATTTAACAGCTCTTTCAGCAGTGTCATTTACGACCTTCAAACGACTTATTTGTCTTCTAGCTTCCAAAAAAGCAGGATTGTCACCCCAAGAAGATACATCTTCCCGAAGAAAACTTTCGTCGATCTGCAGTCGAGATAGAAATTGTTTGCTTTTTTGAGTCACAAAATCATCCAGCGTCATTTCTGTAAGAAAGAAAAAACAGTTTAAATATGCAAGTACTAAGCCACGAAACTTTGAAAAAAGAAACAAGAAAATATTAAGCTTACCAAACAAATTTTGCGTAATTTCTTCCTTCGATGGGAGATAGCGTTTAGCGGAATCTGAACTTTCGTCTTTGTTTAAATTATTAATCATTTTTGTCTTGGTTTTGGAATCAACTTCTTCATCAAAGAGTGATAACATGACTGTTTCTTCACACAAATACCATAAATGATGAACAAACTTGCTTATGGATGCCTTGGAACTTGTCGCGTCCACTTTCTCATATTCTTTTAGAGCTTTCAAAAAGCACAAGTCTTGGTTAGGTGCTTTAAGTCTGCTCCAAAATAGGACAAGCTCCACTGAAACGGCCAGTATTTGAAGCTGTTGTATCGCAGCACATTATCTGTACTTTATCATGGAGGTTCCAGTCAAAGAGTGCAGTTGAAATGGCTTTAGCTTGATGTTTTCCAGAAGAACTCTCATATTTTGGTACTGCAAGAAGCCGTTCTCTATCGTGAAATGAAGCAATAATTGGCAAGCGTTCTTCTTTTGAACTTCGTACATCCAATCCAGGTAATAGTTTTCCATCCCAATGGACTGTGACTACGTCAGGCAAGTTATTCTGGAAGTCAGTTTTTATTGCTTCTGCCCTGGATTTTCTCGCCTGAGTCCGAATTCGCTGAATCGAGGATTTGTTAATAGGGAAATCATCGTTGTTCAGACCAAGCGCTTCTACAACCGCATGAAGAATGTAAACTGAGTCCCTTATGCTTAATTGGCATCGATCTAAAGCTGCTACCAGTTTCGGAGTTATGAAACTTTTCATGCCTCTTTTAGAACTTTTTTCAGGGCAAGGAATCTGAGTACTAAGTTCAGAGTTCGAAATCTGTTCCTCATACGAATTCTCAAGATATTCCGAGCTATTTATCGAAGAAGTAGATGCAACAGCCAATAACTCTCTTTGTTTTAACTTTCTTTCCTCTTCTTCCAATCGTCTTTGCCTAATTCGTTCTTCTTTCTCCGCCAATTTTTTGTCAATTCCACCTAAGCATCCCGGTCGACCAGGCTCTCTGTTTCCTCAAAAATTCTTTGTCTTCCTCTAACTTCATTCTGTCTAAGGCATCAGCATGTGCAATATCAAATAAGTTAGCAAGGTCTTTTACAAAATTATTTTCACGGTTCTTGAACGTCGCCTGAGTTTTCTTACAGTTTTTTTGCAGATCCCTGCAAACATGATATAAGTCAACAATTTTCTTCACGCAGTTAGGAAACGCCTTTGTAGGAATTCTGGCTTTTTCCCAAAATATAATGCACTCTCTTATAACAAGATTCGCACTTTCACTAACAGTCAGATTGACTTCACGAATATTGTAAAATAAAACGGTGAGAACTTGTCGATTAGATGGTAATTTTGCAGCATTTATCTGGTGGCTTGGAAGTCCGATAAGGTAAACACTTTGTTTATCACTTCGTAATTGCACAGACATCTTCACACAATAAACAACAACGCACTAATAATGTTAGAAATCACGTATGAAATGACAATTGAAACTCGCAGTAACAGGTCGCAGCGCTGCACCCGCGCGACTTGTATGGACAAGTTAAAAACTCAAGTCGGCACTGGTTATCGTTTATAAATCGGGCTAATATTTATTTCTAGACTATATTAGGTCAATACGAAAGTTTTTAGAAGGTATGCGTAAAAATATATTGAAACTGAAATTTAAGGGACACCCTAATATATATATATATATAAAACATTATTCAATACAATGTATTAACTAATAAATAATACAAATTATTTATTGTTGATAATATTGTAATGATTTAGTAACTATATACAAGGTATTATTCACCGAGATTCACGGTTGATCTTGTATTACAGTATATATGCCTGAGCGCTGGGTACTCTCCGCTCTTTATCTCAAAAACGGTTGACTGTATGGAAAAATGTTTAGAACAAAATTTGTCGCAAATTTTATGCTCTACAATTTTGGTAATAGGTGCTAACATCATTGGAGCAATAGAAACGGAGATAATTGCAAAAAACCGATTTTCGTGACCTTTGACCTCGAATAACTTACGACGCAGACACGAGATAATATGAGACTTTTGAGACAATTTTTAGAACGCCAAAATGAAGCTGTATACGAGTTTCCAGCTTATTATCTCAAATTCCGAGGTGAAACCCTAAAGTGACTGGACTATTAAGAATATTTTTGAGTTGTATAAGTTAATTTAAATGAAGGAAACGGTTCCTTAGAAAAAACAAAGTTTATTCTTCGATAGCTGATTACAGACTGAACTAAAAATGTGTCAATTCATTTTCCTAAATTCCTATTTTCTATCCTATTTCCTATTATCCTATTTTCTATTATCCTATTTTCACATGCATTCTCGTGTGACCAGGTAAAGTTCGTCTTAGCTTGCATCACGTTGCAGATGTGTGGAATTCCGCAGATACGGCTGTCTGGTGACTCATGTTGTGTTTTCCCGTGTGACCAGGTAAAGTCGTGTTAACTTATACGCGTACTCGTTGTTATTGTATCGATACCCGCTTTTTTCATCGCTAAGCTTAGTTTGGTCGATACCTCTGAATATCCGATACATCACGAGCTGAATTTCACGAGCCTTGTCTGTGCTATCTACAAACCGCGATCGTCCTACCATGGGCGACGCCCGTCCTGCTGACGATTGGCCCGATCAGCGTGTTACACAAGTCGTGCGAATTACCCGAACGCTGCGCGAGCTTGTATACAATTTCGGGCCAACATCTTCGAATCTAAATCGTAGGTTAAGGGGTTAAATATTTCGGCACATATAATACGTACATAATTTTTCAAACGCGATTTTTTCATTTTTTGCACGCAAGAAAAGTAAACATTTCATTTATTGTTGTATCGGACCAATTTTTCAAGGAAGAAAAAATGTTATTTGGTGATGAGTGTCAATTGTAGCTATTTGTTGTAGCTACAATTTTTCCTACTAAATTTAATTTATTTATTGAATTCGGATGTTATTGTTGAGTCTATGCTATAAGTGTTCATATCTGCGTTAGGAATATTTATGTTGCAAGTTTTAGTACTGCTGGGTTGTATAAGCGGATGTGTAACTCCTCCCTTCTTTTGTTTATTGCTGTCCTCAGCAATTTTTGTAGTGGGCAATTCTATATCTTTAGTTATGTTGATTTTGACCGTATTTCGTTTTTTGTAGTAAAATATATAATACACAAAGATTAAAACTGTGACCGAAATTATGGATAATACGCTTCCTGTGACAATGGTATGTTGTTTTTGTATATATTTTATTTCATTAATTTTTTCGATATTTTCTATATTATTCATTTTAATATCTTCAAAGTTTATATTATATACGAATCCTGTTATGTTTCTAATTGGTTCTAACAGAAGGATTTGTTGAAATTCTTTATAATCGTTCGTAAATGTTTTTGCTAGAATTTTGATTTCACAATTGCTAAATCTTATGACGTATGAACCATTTATTATGTATTCTTTTTCATTACAATTTTGTATAATATTTCCTTGAGTGTTGCAAATAAGTTATAGTCCTTTCTCTATTTATTCAATGTTATTTTGTTTTTCCATTTTAATAATACATTCTTTCTTACTGCAATTTAATATTTTACTTAGAGATTTAAGGTGTTTTTGATATTCATAATACGTATTATTGTAGTGTACAATATGCTGTATATCTATATCTAAGGTTTCCATTTTCTTATTCGGTATTTTTCTTACATAATATGAAAATATAGGGTTTGTGAGTGTAGGAACATTGATGACGAATACTATAATCTAAATACTATAATACTATAATACTAAAATCAATTCTGAATCAGATACTAAACTGAGCGTTGCTTTCTTAGAATAGATTTTCTGATCAGGATTCTGTCGCGAGGCTATTCTTGCGACAATAGTAAAAACGGCGTCGTGGATAATTATCTCTTGATTATTTCCTCGCCATCTTATCTGCGGCTAGGCCGCTTGCTTAGGTGATTATATAAAATTATAATCAAAGATAACCTTTCAAATAATAAAAGAATCTATAGTTACGGAACAAACGAAGACCAACGAAAGAACTTAATATTACAATGTTATCTTTGATTAAGATATTTATCGTTATTTCTTGGAGTTCGTCGAAGGTAAGGTCATATTTATTTACTTCGTCATAGGTTAAAATTGATCTTGTCATTATTCCGGTTTTTGCTGAATTTATACTGTCTATGATTTTTTCCAGTTCATCCTTGATTAAATCCAAATTGTGGTTTAGTTGGATATCGACTAGGATTTTGTTAATATAATCGGTTGTATTGTTGATATCGAATACTAGTTTTTTAATGAAAGTATTTGTGTTATTTATATTTTCTACAATTTTATTTAAGTTATTTTGGAAAACGTTATTGATTTCTATTTGTTTGTTCATAGTTTCAATTATATTGCGATTGTTGGTGTCAATAATTTTTAAATGTTCCATAATTTCTGTATAGTCATCGTTGTCCATTACTCCAAAGAGTAGTTTGTACATTTTTCCGATAGGGTCAATTAGTCCTCTTTTCTGTCTTTTGATTAAGTCCATATCTTCTATTTCGTTGTGTTTGTTACAAAGGTCGATGTAACTTGGCATTTTGCCTAATACGGATTGACATATTTCTGATAAGGGTTGAAGGGGGTTCTTTTCCTTAATGTTGTCCCTGGTCTCATTAGATTCTTTTATGTTCTTGTTTTCGTTAGATCCTCCTATGTTTTGGTTCTCGAGAGTGGATTCGTTGGCTTGCGGAAGATTGGTATGGTCGAAGCGTAGTAATTTTAGCTCTCCTCTAATAGTTTTGATGGTTTCGGTGACATATGGGGATGTGTGAATTATGTTTTCTATTTCACTGACTGCCTTTTCATATTGGGCAAGGTCGATTTTATGATAAATTCGCTTGTAATCCTTGATTAGTTTGACTGAATCCTTTTTAATGAGTACTAATCCTGAAGTTGAATATATGTCTTCTATTGTCATTTCGGTTGCACTGATTTGGATTGTTACGAATATTGCAGTGATGAATAGCCAGGCCAGTAGGGTATAGCTCATTCTTCTGGGGACCTGAAATGTTAATTTTCCATTAACTTTCCGTCTAATATTTCGAAGATCATAATTTGTCTCAGATCTGATATGTTTTCTTGTGTAAAGAGGGTTTTTTTGTCTTTTGCTATGTATTCTGCTAATTTACAGGTAAAAACTCCACATTCATATCCGTTTGTTTGCCGTGGGGTTTCTGTAATATTCTCCTTGGTGAACTCGTATTCTAGTGGGATTCCTCTCTTTGTTATTGATTCTTCCTTGATATAATTTTCTAATATGTCCATGATTTGATTATTCGTGTCTCCTAATGAATCAAAGTATTTTATTTTTCTGGTTTTGAAGTCTATGGTTGCTAGACACCAATGTGATTGATTTAAATGAACGGGGATAATTATAATATCGTATTCAAATATATTTGTTCTTCTGGTCCAACGGCTGACGGCGTTGTATCCTGATTGGGAGAGTTGTTGTGTGAAGAATGTATTCATACAATGAATTTTGGACGGAGTGTTGGATTTATGGTTATATTCCTCTATTAGCTTCAAATAGGAGTTTATTACTTGGTCATTAAGCCATGAGTTTCCTATAAATGTTTTCAGATCTCTTCTGTATATGTTAATATTGAATTTCGTTGTGAGGATGTCATTATCAGTTCCTGTATTGATTATTGTGTTTATGAATTGTTTGTGTTCATCGCTAAGTGGTTTACGAATTTCCTTTCTTCGTTCGTATTTCTTAAGTCTTTTGATCCTATTTGGATGTATCTTTTTATTGGGTTTATAATTTTGTATTAACACGATGTCTTCTCCTTTTTTTTTGTCACTTCGACTTTGCGATACTTTGGTGTTTCCTTATGTCTTTCATTGGCATAATTTTTTATGAATATTTTTTCGTATGGTCTTTCTTGTGGTTTTTCTCGATTTTTATTATGGTAGGTGATCCACTGGTATTTCTTTTCTAATAGAATCCGATGTATTTTCTGTTTATCCTTGGTTCCTTGTTGAATTCGTAGCGGTTTGCACTTGGTTACCGAATGTATAGTGTTGTTATAGTACTCGGTTGCTTTGAGAGTCTTTTCTTCGATATTTAATTCGGGTTCCGTTAAGGTGAGAACTCTTATGTGTTCTAGTAATGAACTATGGCAGGGGTGTCCAAACTAGATGGGACCCAGGGCCAATAAAAATGACTAAATACATTGGTGGGCCGCAAAATATTTATAAAAATAAAATACTGGTAATAATAATATCGTTATTTATTATCTACTCTTTCATTAATTTGTCTTTAACAATTCTGTCAACATCAACCTCAATATTAGTAGTAGCTAGGCGCAGTGCATGTGTCAGATGATATTTCATTTTTTAGAAATAAAGGTATTTCTTTTCGTAAGGCGAAAAAGCGTTGCAAGCACTGTCCAGCACTTAGCCATCTGATTTCTGAATGCAATAGTAAATCTCCATAGGTTGCATCGATTTCACTTAAAAAGGCCCTAAATTTTCTATGTGTCAATGTCCTGTTTCCACCTCTAATCAAATTGGTTATACTTATAACAAGTTTCATAGCATTCATTTGACGCAAAGATTTTCCACACAAGGCTTCTTGATGTATGATACAATGCAACAACGGGCAATCAATGTCATTTTGTATTAGAAGTCCCGCGAATCCTGTCACTGTCCCGGTCATGCCCCATCGGTCACAATACAAGAACACTTACGAAATCCTCCATATTCTACTACAGTTTTGTTAACTGCTTCAAATATATCACTGCCTTTAGTTGTTCCATGAAATGGTATTAAATCCAGCATTTCTTCCGTGATTGTAAAATCTTTCGAAATGCAACGTATTGTTGCGCGTTGAGCAGGTGCGCGACCTGTTTGCTATTCGCAAATATTGCTAATAGTGAAATAAAACACTCGCGAACTATTTTAAAATTAATTCTTAAAATTTTATTAAGTTTCTTCTACACTTTACAATTAATTTAGTAAAATCACTAATCACTTTAATGAATTAAATTAATTAATTAGCACTTATTCAACGTAATTAAACACTAATTCACTTATTTAACACTTTTCTCACTTTTCTTATTTCGAACTTTTCTGGCGCGCACTGTCGCGTACTATCGCGTTTTTCTTTCACAACTGCTTGTCTCGTCGCTCGCCGTAGTCGCTTATATACCACTACCAACCATCCCAGAACCTTCCATACAGATTGTTCTCGCGTGTACGCGTCGAGTCGTTTGCACCGGGATCTGTTGTACTTGATGCGCTTGACGTGTTTATGCTTGCGCACACGAGAACAATCGATGTGTTGGTAGCAGATAGTCGTAAACA
Source organism: Stratiomys singularior (assembly GCA_954870665.1). Taxonomy (NCBI): domain Eukaryota; kingdom Metazoa; phylum Arthropoda; class Insecta; order Diptera; family Stratiomyidae; genus Stratiomys; species Stratiomys singularior. Next base: position 66,020,642 of record OX940881.1, read on the forward strand.
TGTTTACAACTTTTTGTTTACGCCGACTACAGTTCGCGTGACCTGAACACGTCACAGTATGAAGATTATTAATTGACTGACATCGGTCTGGTCGGTACTTTCATCCAAACATATTGAATAGTACTTGCAATCTACAAAGCAATCACATAAACTTTTCGAAATATAATTACCCATGTCCTCTATTCGTCGCGCCACCGTTTGATGAGATTATGCAACAGATTCAAATTTTTCCGCTAATTTCGGCTGCATGAAGCGTTTAGCCATTTCAACTGCGCATTTCTTTATTAAAACTCCATCACTAAATGGTTTTTTAGCTCTGGCTAATTGTAATGAAACTTCATTTGAGGCAGCCAAGCTTTGTTCATTCTCAGTACTTACTTTTGAAAACATACTTGTTTGCTGTATTAGTTTTTTTTGTACTCAGCCACCATAACTTTTCTTGCTTCACCGACATGTTTTTTATACTTTTCTTCATGTAAAGAAGTATAGTGTCGTTTAAAATTAAATTCTTTACTTACAGATAAAACTTGCATACAAATCAAACACTGAATTTTATTGTTATTGTTGGAGATAAGGTAGTCTAACTCCCATTTCGCATTGAATGTACGGTTTTCTTCACTTAACTTCCTCTTCTTTGCAGACATTATGAGATTAAAAGTTCAATATACTTAAACACAAAGCGAACAACGTAATAACAAACTTTAAAATAACGTAAAAGTCTTTAATAACTTGAGAGTAACCTTGCGTAATCAAGACTTTCGTCGCGTTGAATGACAAGTGACTAACAATGTCCAATGAACGATGTGCGGTAGGTACCTATTTTGCGTTCGGGGAATTTCCCGAATTCTCGAGTGAATAGTGATGTGTGCGACGTGATTGAACATACCCAAAACATTTGAATTTCGTCGCGATAAAAATAATTTGCTCATTAATGTATTTAAACAAAAAAAATAAAAAAGATTCTACGGGCCGCAATAATCCAAACCATGGGCTATGGTTTGGACAGCCCTGAACTATGGCATCGATTCATATCAGCGTTTCTCGTGTGGGATTTAGGTGAAGTGAAATGTACTTCTATTCCTTCTTTGTTTAGATATTCTCTCACATTGACCATATTGAACTCGTTATCTGATATAATTTTCTTGGGTTTTTCTCATAATTGCATTATGTTCTCTGAGAAGTTTAATGAATGTTATTGCATTTTTATCAGTAGTTTTTTTTTACGTATGGATGTTTAGAGAATTTATCTATAGTCGTGAAGAACTGTCTTTTTCCAATTGAAAATATATCTATGTGGATAATTTCGTTAATATCTGAGGGTGTCTCGGTGGTTGAGAATAGAGGTTTTACGAGTTTTCTGTCATATTTAGCTAGGTTACATGCTTCACAATTGTTTATGTATCTGGTGACCATATTTCTCATATTTTGGTAGTAATACTTATTTCTTATTTCTTCGAAGTTTTATAGTATTCCTCTATGATTACTTTTCTCATGTATCTCTTTTATTTTTGCGAAGCATTGCTCTTCGTCTAATAAATCCGTTGCGTGATTTGTGCATTTAATGAACTTCATGTTTTGGTTAGAGAATAAACTGACTACACATAGTTGAACTATGTTCCATTTAGAATCACTTAATTCACAATATAGACCAACTTTTTCTGTTCCTGAAATGTATCGTCTTAGAATATCTTTAATCGTTGTTTTGTTTTCTAGATCTATTTCATCTATGTATATTTTTCGTTTTTTATTTATTGACTTATATTCTCTTTGTTTTCTTTCAACGATGATAACCTGATTTTATATATGTTCACTATTCCATTCTTAATGGGTATGAAGTCGTTTTGGTCTTCTTGCCCTGAGTGGATAGTTACATGTTCGCTTGAGTTATCTATGTCCATTGCTTCTTCTGAAATTACGTTTATTTCAGGGTTGTCGTTATTTATTCGACTGAGGAAATCTGCTACTTTATTATCCTTGTCCAGGGGGATTTTGATTCTGTTGGTAATTGAAACTACGATTTGTATTGTAACCTTTGTTGTTTCCGAAGTTAAAATTTCTGTTTTGGAAATTAGGATTGGGGTTAAAATTCTTTGGATGAGTTGGATTATTCGCTATGTAACGCGGCTTGAGGGTCTTGCAGGTATTTGGTGTTTATTCTACTTAATAGTTCGTTAAATGTATTATAAGTATCATCAATATTCCTATTTGTATTACTCATCCTATGTATCTTATTTATGATACTACTGTAGCTCTCGTGTTCTCCAAAGGTGAAAATTAGGGTTTCCCTTACGCTTTGCCATGAGGGGTCCAATATTTTTTGTATCGTGTTGCGGGCTTGTCCTTGAATTTTGTGCAAGATCAGTCGGAAGATGTATGTTTGTTCGTTTCTCTGCTGTGTGAGTGATAGTAGCGTGTTGGCTTCTTCGATCCATGTGTTCAGTTCGCTGTCTCTGCCTGTATATATATTGGTAGTCTTCTAGCTTCTTTTATCAATTCCTCGAAGGAAAGTTGTAGTGGAAACGGCGGAAGTTGTATTTCTGGATTTGCCATTTTTCACAAGTTTTATTTTTTGTTTATTAGAGTTTAGGGCTCCCTGGCGGTCTCACCAGAGTAGTTTAGGTACGTTTAAGACCTCAGTTTATCGTACACCCCTTAAACTTTTCACTTTATTATTTTTTATTAGTTTTTATTTATTTCGTAGATTCGGTTCAAAGGGGATCCTCCCTCCTTTGACGGACGACTGCGCCAGTTATAGTTGTGATAACTATTTTTTTTCTAAAAAAGATATTCGTATCTCTTACGCGAGACTATCCTTTTTGATAATAAAAGATTTTACGTTTAAAATATACTTTATTCGGTTGATAGCTGATTAATAACTAACTTGTTCTTGCACAGAGTTCTACTTTATATACTAAGTCGTAACTTCTAAAGCAGGATGCGATTAAGATTTTGGTTTTTCAGCTAAATGATTCTTACAATGATCTGTAATCTAAATAGCGTCTATTCTGCGAGCGTTTGCAGTTATTTGATATGGCAATTTGCAACGTTGGATTTTAATGTGATATCTTATTTATTGAATTCGGATGTTATTGTTGAGTCTATGTTATAAGTGTTCATATCTACGTTAGGAATATTTATGTTGCAAGTTTTAGTACTGCTAGGTTGTATAAGGGGATGTGTAACTCGCGCGATCACACCGCAACTACAGAGTTAAGATAAAGTTTTTTTTTTATTTGATATTTAGTGGAACTCCCTTTCTCTCCGCGCTATTTTTAACATTTTCATTTAAAATATCCAGATAACACATTCCGTCCATAGTTTCTGGGATGAAGTGAAAATACCCACCGCCTGCCGCGGACATACAACCCCACTTCATCAAGGAGCCTCCACCCTGTTTGACGGTTTTTATGAATTTTCGTAACCTTCTATGGTATTCTAAATCGCTTTCTATCGGAGCCGAACAAGTTAAATTTTGTTTCGCCTGTGAAAGGGACATGCTAATGAAGAAAAGCAGAGGCAAATGAAACCTAAGAAACGTTGTGAGAAACTCACCCTTGAACAATATGCCATCTTTATGTGCTTTAACCCTTCGCTACGGTGGGCCTTGCCGCGGAGTACCTCCTCTAGAACGGAGCGTCTTACCGAAAGTGGGAACATTAAGCGCACGAATTTCGCAATCACGACAATCACGATTTTCGAAAGAAAATGAAGGCAAAACATGTAGTTTTCAAGCTCTTTATTAACACGTTTCGACTACAGCGAATACGATACTGATGAATTTCCCCCGTTGTAGGGTTACTACGTGGTTGAATATTTTCTTCATCCGTTCGTGTGCATGCTCACTAAGCTGTTGTAGTACCGAAACGCAAAGTGAAACACCGAGCTTAACTTCCTCACTTAATTTTTCGCTGCGATAGCGGCGTTTTGTTCGAATATTGAAGTTGAGTCCAGTACAAGCTCGTAGTACTTATCGTTCCAAATTTGCGGCGTCTCCCATAGCTGTTTTGAAACATGTCAACCAAATTGGTGCACCGTAGGTGATAATGGGTCTGATCAGTGTTTTACATAGGGTTGACTTTGCATTGGTGGAAAGCCGTGCTTGCTTACGGAGAAGAAACCGAATGCGGGAGAATGCACTGTAGGCTTTTTTGGGGCTATTTCGAAGATGAGGATCAAATTGAATCGTTTCATTAAGGGTTACTCCAAGATACTTTAGATTGGGGGAAGGACAAATGGTTGCTTCACCTATTTTTAAAGCGGATTTCTTGCACTTTTGTTTTATGAAATTGTGCCCAAAGTGCTTGTGAGGATTTATGAGTATAGTCAATTGGGTTTTTTCAGCATTTGTCTTTATACCCTATTTAACGAAGTATATCATATTATTATCAGGCCCACTAGATTTTTTAATATTTAGTGTTAGAATAAGCTGTGTCAACAATTCTGAACTGATGAATTGTGATTGATCTCGTGGGTGGTCCGCCGGGTTGACTGCGGAGAATACAGTGAGAGATGAGGGATTGCCTTGCTTGTACTGGGAAACTGACTCCAGAACAGTTTTGGAGTGAGTAGAGTTGGGTTCCGGTGACTGAGAGTTCAGTTGGCAAAGGAAATTTTCAACGAAAATGTCAGCCTTAGCTTGAGGTGTGTTAACTTGCTTTTTATTAAAAATAACCTTGTCGGCAGAGCGATTGAATTTTCCAGCTAGAATATTGATTTCTTTAAACATGCTAGGGTTGGTTTTATGTTTTGTAGGGGTTCTATGTGTTGTTTACTGCGGTAGTTATGGGTCAGTTCTCTAATCACAGAGCTGAGGCCGTTAATCCACGAAAGAATACTCTTATAAGTAGCATTTGTCCTGTTCCCATACCTATGGTATATTCTTTTTAATTGTTCTCTCCATTGATGCCTAGTTTTTAAGTGTATTACAATGTCTTCCGGGAGGACATCTAAGATGTCACCGGGCTAAGTACTTCGGTGCAGCCCTCTAATCAAAAGAGTTTTCGGTCTAACACTGACCGGCGTGGTGGTCGAGGCATGAATTCCGTTACTTCGAATGAAGTTAAACGTTTTTCCGTGATCTTTGACGGATGCACAAAACACGAGCGATTTAACACTGCTCGTATTTTTCACGTTTATGAAATTGGAGATATTAGCTCCATAGCACGTAATATGTGGAACCTTTCCTTTTTTTCAACCGATGGGGAAGATTGGGGATTGACACTTTTGTTGATGACACTGACTGCTCCATTCACCACTACACCAAATTTAGTTTTTGAAATACCACTTAACTTTGGTTTACGTTGCAAGAAGTTGAACGTATCCACAGTTGAGTTGAAATTTTTTTCTCGTCGTCCGTTTGAACATTCGTTCCACTCACTTTGTTTTTGTCTTCAACATTCTTGGATGATTCTGCTCGTGTATCCTTTTTTGTTCCTTCTTCGTTCACATCGTCATCGTCGTCGTCCAGATCAATCTGCAGCAGATTATATGCACTGAACGAAAAAGGTACGTAAATACAATGAAAAAATTCATTGTATATATGAAAAAATCATACTTTTGCAACCAATAAAAAGGTTCATTGCCACAATGAATAGACATTCATAAAAATTTTGAATCGAAATTTTTAATGAAAGATTCATTGAAATTTTCATTGAAAGATTCATTCAAATCAATGAATGTGGTTCGTAAAATCGATGAACTTAGTTCATAAAATCAGTGAGCGAATTTCATAAAATCCATGTACATAGTTCATATCATCAATGAACTTTGTTTCTAGAATCAATGAACATAGTTCATAAAATCGATGAATGTAATTCATGTAATCAATGAATGTGGTTAAAATATACATTTTCTTTGATGCAAGATAAAATAATTAAAATGAATCTCCCTTCATATTACTTTAAGGATATTTACTATACAGAATTTTTCTTTAGACTAAATATTATAAAAATAAACTTGAATGAAATTCCAAAAGGTAGTGGATGCTTTCGGGTATTCTAAGTTAAATAAATAATAAATTTTAAAGCAAATACCAACTGCTCGTAGCAGGCTTTTAAACGGAATTTTTAATTTATCAAAGTAAACAAAGATGTCTTTAACCCCTCTTAAACTATCACCAATGTCAATGTCACCAATATCAAGTTCTACGATTGATTTGCAAGAAATTATAAAAGATTCTTGCGAATCTGCAATTGTGAATTTTTTCACAACATTTTTCCCTATGGTGTTCTTGCTTACAACTCGTTGCCAGGGAAGTAAGAAGCCATGTAGAGCCCATAGCAATATCGGATCGTAACTATCTAGAAATTTGATAGAATTAGTAATTTATTTGTTGGTCTTTTAGAGGGAATACACTTACTCTCATCCAAATGAGCATCTTTCAAAAAGTTAATTTCAGCTCTTATAAGTTTACAATTAAGAGTCCCTTCAGCGGAAAGAAAATCCAACTGATGATTTCGAACGCTTCCCCACTCTTCGACTATCGATGATGAGGTTTTGAACCTTGTGTTGAAGTCAATATCAATCTAATGAAAAGATAGTAATTTTAAAGCACACATGAATGTAAAGTAATCTTCTACCAATCGAAATCCTTGCAGCTGTTTATATTGTGGCCATTTTGCGAAAATTTCATCTGATGATGATGATTCGTCAATATCCTTCAGTCGACATTTGACACACGCCTTCCACAAATGATCGAACTCTTCAATTGAAAGTTTGTCGTGGACTAGAGATCTTTTTATTGTTTCGGCGTCATCTTCTGGCACTAAGACGATAAGTTAAGATTAAGTAAACATTTTTTTCTTGCGTTGTAGACGGTACCAATAGTTTCCTGTCGATCGCTGAACTCAATATTTGCATTTTGTTTCGCGAACTTTCCAAAGGACTTTTCCGCAGATTTGAAGTTGGAAAATTTGTTATATATCCTGCCTCTCTTTGAAGTCCGATAATAGTCCTACATAAATTCGTCGAGGTTTCGCGGTCGCCGGCGGTCCTGGCGTTGTCTCAATAAAATGCCGGGTATCGTGTCGCACTTGCGGAGGTCGACCGTCGGGTCGCGTGATGTCCGGGTACCTAGCTAATAGCTGATGATATGCTGACGAACCTGAGACGACTTTGATACTCGGACTGTCGCACTTCAGTACACGGCCGCGCGAAGTGATGTTTGTCGCTTTGTCTAACAGCTGCCCGTCCTGGATGTCGACTAGTAGTCCGTAATGGAATAGAAAGTCTACACCGATGATAGGGTGGTTCACGTCCGCGATGATAAAGTTCCACGGAAAAGATCGTCTTAGATCGAGATCGAGCGTGAGAGCGGTCGTTCCGTAGGTATTTATCACCGAGTTATTCGCCGCCGATAGCTTGTATTTCGACAACTCCACTGGTCCGTTTACTTTGCCCCGCGGAAAGACGCACAAATCAGCGCCTGTATCAATCAAAAACGTGTTGCGCGAGTCCCGATCGGTAATAAAGAGGCGGCGTGGTGTTACGGTCGTGTCGCTTGCCGCCATTAGCGAGGGCCGCCCGCATTTCCCGAAAACGAGCACGGCGATTTGCACTTTTTCGCTTTGGTGCCGAAGACATCGTGGTACCAGCAATAGCCGCTTGCATGGGATCGTGAGCGTGGTCGTGAGCGCGAACGATTACGATCTCTCGGGCGCAATCGTGTTGTTTCCTTCCAAGAGCTGACATCTTGCTTGATTGATGCTATTTCTTGGCGGAGGTCGAGCGTCAGTTTAACCATAAGCGACGCGATGAGGGTTTCCGTGCCTGACAGTTCGTTGCGTCCCGCGGAGATCTGCGCTACTTGACTGCTACTTGACTCCAACACTGCATCCGCTAGATCAGCTACTTTGTCCAGAGGCTGATCCTTTTGAGTCGCTAAAATGCCTTGGACGTTGGAAGGCAATCAACTCAGCCACAACGTGCGAAGAAGCTCTTCACTGACTGATCTCCCTGCGAGGTCGCGCAGATGCCGGAGGAACTGCGTCGGTTTGCGGTCGCCAATTTCTTCCCGTTCCAGTAACTGGCGCGTACGCTGCGCCTGCGATGTCCCTAGGCGCTCCACAAGAGCCTCCTTCAATGTTGTATGTGGGTTCTCGGCAGGAGGGTTGAGTATCACGTCCTTTACCTCCAACGTGTATTTGGTGTCGAGCGCAGCGACGACGTAGCTGTAGCGCAGCACTTCATCTTTTACTCCCGCGGTGTCGAAGTTCCGCTCAGCAATGGCGAACCATAATTGCGGTTCTGCCGTGATGAATGGCGGCAGGCGGATCTGCATTGTTTGTTGCTGGATTTGCGCCCACTGATCGATTGGCGTATTCACCATCTTTCACTCACCAAGAACACTTCGTGTCTTATCAACACTCCTCCACTATGCACCACTAAATTTAACGAAATCACGTCGGTGTCACCAGTTTGTGGTGTTCGGTGGACGGAGTGGAGCGTATCGCGACTAAAACCAAAGTTTTAGATAATAAAAACTTTATTACTTATTATGTACAACGTCTATATAACTATCTTCTGGCTCGACGGCGCGAACTGCTGAATGTTTTTCCCTCGAAGGCGCGTACTCACTGCATTTCCCTCGAAGGCGAGTACTGACTGCATTTCCCTCGAAGGCGAGTACTGACTGCATTTCCCTCGCAGGCGAGTACTGACTGCATTCCCCTCGTAGGCGAGTACTGACTGCATTTCCCTCGCAGGCGAGTACTGACTGCATTTCCCTCGAAGGCGAGTACTGACTGAATGTGTGTTCTCCTCTTCGACGTTCACGCTAGCCATCCGGATCGTAAAACAATATGAGACTCGCCGCCACAGTTCTAAATCTAGAATAGCCTTGAATGTTTTCGCATCTCCGTCGCCAATGTAGTTACCATATTTTACTCCGAACTTTTCTTCAGAAGTCGAGAACATTTCTTTCATGGCATCGACTTCCTTCTTTCCTGACGAGCCTTCGTGATTTTTTTGACACTCATTCTCGTGATACTCAAACCACTTACGGAATTCTTCTGTATGAGTCTTGTTTTTCCAGTAATTACAGACTTGACAGTAACTACTTTTTGTTTTCAAATCAATGACTTTCCCTGAATAATAACCTATGAGCGTTGCAACACCGTACTTTGATTTGAAACCACGTTTTTCCAGGTGCCATCTCCAGATACTTTTAAAATATTTCTTTCTCTTCCTTGCTCGACATTTTTTTCTATCTCTTCTTCCACTGCCTTCTGCGATAGTAATTCAAAAGATGATTTAGCTGCATTATAAATGTGTTCCACGATGTTAGCGTAACAATGTTTACTCAAACCAGTGCATAAGCCCATCGTTCCTTTTCTTAAAACACCTAAAAGTCTCATGACAAACACTAATTTTCGATTTATTTCAAATCCGTTGTTGATAAAAGGTCCTGAATTAATTTTTTTATCACCACATGGACACGTGACAACAATTTTAAAACCAAGACCTCTAGAGCCACACTCACTGAATTTTATCTTCTGATTACATACCGAGCACTTCACAATTTCAGACAAAGCTGTAAACACTGTAAAAAATTCAATTATTCTGTACCCGTGCAAAGGATTAGTTATTATATCTTCACTATCACGCGTATGCAATTTTTTTTCCACTGGCACTGTCATTATGGCTTGTACTGGCTTCAAATTTTTCACCTTCTTTATCAGTAAACTGATTGCCCAGATATTTTCGTTTTCTGGGGTTATTTCGTGCAATATTGCCTGGCGTACCTTTTTTATAATTCGGCATTTTTACGTTCCGAAATCAACTGAACACGATGAATTCTCCGGCTAAACTACCTATATTTCTCGACTAACCTTTATTCGTATAGCAATATTACACGTGCACAGGAACGTAAATGTAGATATATATACTTACATACATACTATAATATAAAGTATTATTTCCGGGTATGGGACAAAAGAAGTTTTTCAAGTTATTATAATGGAGAGAGCCCTTTTGTCTGAAGCGCTCCGACTACCTGGCTCGCTACTTTACAATACGTACTCCGGCCCGCTCCATTATACTAGATTTAACTTCGTAAATATTCGAGATTTTTTTTTTCGTCTTGTCAGTACACACTGAACATAGTATATTTTTAGATTATCGAAAAGAAAAAAAACAAATTTTTTGAAAATTCTATATGGACTTCCCCCCCTTAACGACTCTCAAGTCACTTAAAAGTCAATTAAAAATTTAAAAATTCACTTCACTGAGCACTTCACTTGAACAAATAAATAATCTGATCAGATATTGACGCGATGGATTCACATTCATCACTGTTAGGATATGTTAGGATAACTGTTAGGATATCAACGCGTTGATTTTTGTTATGCACGTGTTCATAACTTCTATAAATAAATTCATAGGGACTATGAACTTGTTCATTATCCCTATGAATCAGTTCATAGATTCACATTCACTATAAACTAGTTCATAACTACAATGAATGAATTCATAAGATCTATGATCGAGAGAGATGACTTATGATTATGAATTTACATTATGAACTAGTACATAATTTTTATGAACATATTCATTGAAAAAAGCCGAAACTAGGAAAAAACTTTTATCAACTCGAATTCATTATATTTATGAACGATTTATAAAATCTTGAATTTCTGACAATGAAAAGTTCATTGTGAGAATGAGTTGTTCATACCGACAATGAAATTAGGCTCTATAAACGATGTTCATTGACGCTATGAACAATATTTTTTTCAGTGTGGGTTCACTGATGCCGTTGCAACTTCCAACGATGATGCCCTTTTCTTCTTCTTGCATTTTCGCTTCTTTTCGTCCCCATCAAACCGTTCCTGCAACTGAATGACCAGCAGCTCCAGTTGCTTGATCTTCGCATATGCCGACGCAAGATTGCCTCCGTTAAAATGTTCCTGGACCTTTTATATGCTAGGTTCCGATAATGCTACATGTGCCGTGCATTCTTCGTTTACGATACTATGTTTTTATGTTAAAATCCTTGCCTCGGTTAATATGTTCTTGGTCCTTTTGTAGGCTCCGACAATTCGAGCTACATGTGGTGTGCATTATTCGTTTATGATATTACGTATGTTTATTTACCATTATCTGAAATGGACCACATATCCGGCTGTGGTTGGTTATCACGTGTCATCAGTGGGGCCGATGGTTTTACACGCACAGTCTTCAGCATTCGAGGCAAAGACTTTTATCTCAAAAACGACCTTGTGACATTTTCATGGACGTAGTTTTAATTCAACAATACAATTAATATTTTTATATTATGCAACAATATAGGAACTAAAATTATAGCATAATATTGAACCGTAATTTTTAATAATAATATTCTGTATAAAATTTTTCAAAACACGGATAAACACATAAATCAACATCACAGTTCTCACATTGATATCGTGTTTGCTTTTATCGTCCTTTCTGCATACCACACATTTTCTTAGTGGACTTTTTCGTCTTGTTATTCTCATAAAGTGATCGAAAATGTCTTGCAGTAAGACGCGTTGTGTTAATATGATCAGATTTATTAACATTCTTCGAGGCTTTCGATGAATCGTAGCGTCTTAAAATTTTTCGAATTAATTCAAGATGAAATTTAGCCATTGATATAGATTTTAGACGATAGGCGTTCCATATGCATATATCCAATAAATGGAAAAAATGCTTTTTTTCCTTTGGGAATGAGTTGTACATTATTATATCAGTTTTATCCTCGGCTCCGATAGAACGATTATAAACAACGAAACTATTTGACCAACCTTTTTTTGACTTTTGCCAGCTAAGACTTTGGCTGTGTTGAGAACTGTAGAGATGCCAGATTCGTCAAAATTAAATATGCGGTCTGCAGTAAAATTGTGTTTGCTGTAAACCGTTTCAAGATTCTGAAAGAATTCGTTGACCACCGTTCTATTAAAACTGAATGACAGCAGCACTTGTATTTTCAGGTTTCCGTAAGCTTAAATTACTATTACGGTTGCGGAAACTTGCTAGCCAGTTTACTCCTGCCATTTTATTCGTAAACCAACTCTCAGGATGTTTAATATTGTTGACATTGGCAAATTCATAGGCGAGTTTTCTAACTTGAGCACATGTCAGTCCAAAATGCATTTTAGAACTATCTGAAATGTACTTATTTAGAAGACCCTCTTCTTCAATCGTAAACACTTGACACGATGCACATTTTGAGTGAAAAGTACGACTCTCTCTTTCAGATTGTTCTGATTTGCGAAGTTTACTTATTCGGCTCTTAAGTGTTTGTGCGTTGACTCCATATTTGGCTGCTGTTTTCCAAAAAGATAGTTTGTGTTCTAAAACATCAGATATAGCCGACGACATTGCATATTCATTGACCTCCCCACTCCTCGTCCCCTTCTTCTTATAATTTCTAACCATGATCGTTCTGCTTAAGAAAAAAATATATATTTTTATTATTCAATCACGAAAAAAACAAAGCTCAAAGTGCAAGGGGCACATCCATACAGTACGAATGTGCCCCTTGTACTTGTGTATGAATCTTCTCCATCACATATTTACTAATAAAAAATAGTGCAAAACAAAACTCACAAACCAAATAATAAACTATATGATATTTTGATTAGGATAAAATGGCAGTGATTAATCCAAACAAGAGTAACTATTCACAAAATTCTTCCAAAGTAAGGTCTCGAAATTACTTACGCAAGGCAAAAACACATTCCGTGATGCACACACGAGCTTTCCACGGCGACTGTTTTCAAACTTCACTAGCCAGTATAAACACATAAAAACTACGCACACACGCTAACTTCATTTTTTGACTACGTGACTAACTGCAAATATACTCAGTATATGTAAGTGCTCCTTGTGTAAATCTGCCCCACTTACCCCTATGTCATGCCATTTCGTGGCTAGCAAACAGTCTGACGGCCAGAAACTCACCTCGCCTTTATTCAATTTTTTCGTCTCCATCCATTCCAAATAATGACGTGTGTGGCGGTGATAGACGTCGCGTCACCACAAAAATTAAAATGATTCAATTTATGAGAAGGGATTAAAGGACTTACCGTTCCCAGTTGCTGGAGTGGCAACGTCCCACGACGAGTCGACTGGGGTATAGATGAGAAAAGGGGAAGGATTGGATGTCGCCTTTCTGCCCTTTTGGCTGCTTTTTCTTACGGATGGAAAGTCGCTTTTGCTAACGGTTCAGGAAATATAAAAGAAATTGGACGCTCTCGGAGAGTTATTAACCGCACAAAGTCACAAAAGCACGAAAAAAAGCTTGACAGTAGTCGCTAAACCGAAAAAAGGGGCGCGATCGGAAAGAGTAGCGACCTAACAAATAGAGTATGCCCTTTTTCTAAATATGGTTTGAGTAGCTGGACAACAATGTTCCCAGATTTTCCAAGATTTGCATCTGTGTTGGTTCCTTATCAAATAACACAAAGGACTTAATACCAAACCTGTTCCTCTTTGAAGGACAATCTGCCCTTATATAACTGCAAACTTTCATCAATGCATAAATCTTCGAAGGGATACAACGCATTCTTTAAGCTTTCTCTAAGCATATCACACATTTCCCGAATTTTATACAATCTATCAACATTTGCTTGCATTTCATTGGTATTTAAATGTAATATTTTTAGTAAATATAAAAACCGGTCCCTTGACATTATTTCACCGAAAATTTTGCTTCTCAAAAGCTCATCGTTTGCCCAATACTCAGAATGAGATAGTTTTTGTTCCGCGACATCAACATCTTTATACAGAGTTAACCATACATTTCAGCAAGAGAAGATTCTCGTGAAGGACTCAGAGCGTGATTATTATTTATGCATTCCTAATAATCATTTGCTGTTATCATTTGTAATACTATCATCTTCCGATTACGATTCATTATGCCGCTTTCTTTTATTTTTTTTTGGTTTTTATTGTTTCCAATCATTTTCTGGAACGAGTCAAATCTTTAAAAAAATATTGAAATTGCAGAAAAATATAAAAGTTAGAAAAATAATCAGTTATACCATTGTGTTGCTGTACGTCTGATATATTATTTATATGGTTTTAATATAGTTATATCACAATTCACTTTATTTATATAAATTTACTGCAATTTTGTCACGTGACGTCACGTCTGGTTCCTTTCCTTTGATACAAATTGTGTTTTTGGTTCAATACGATCCCCAAAAGAAATTGAAATTATGGGCCTTTCTGCGGTCCTTTCAATTCTAGTAAGAAAAACTCACGGATTATAATTTATTATATTAAATATATAACACTTCACGGGTTATTAATATATAATTTGTTAACCGGGTTTACTATCGGGTTGTTTTGTATGAACTGCTTTATTTTCCCTTGTTCCAGGTCTTTTATAATAATATTATGCTGATGTTGCAAAAGTTGCATGACTTAATACAGATAGTCAATAGCAATCATAGTCTTCATTATGCTAATATTGAAAAAGTTACATGAATCAATGTAGCTGTTCAATAGTCATCAATATCTTTACTAGTCATCAATATCGTTTATTATTCATATTGAACATCTGCGAAAATTGAAGTATTGGATTACATTTCTTTGTTTATTTCCTTTGTGAGTCATATATCTCATTTGCTGAAGTTTGCATGTTCGTTCTTTGTCTTCGATAACATGACTTACATTCGACTAACGATTAACTGAATATAATTATACATTTGAGGCCCAATGACAATTGAGGTCAATGACAAAACAAAATCGAACGTTGCAATAGCGGTTGCAATTGTTTGCGGACAGAAGTACGCAAAGCGATAGCATTTGATTCCATTTTTGGAGCGGGTGACTATAGTCACCCGTCGTTTATAGGTGGCATCATGTGGCCGGTGACTATGGTCACCCGTCGTAGTGAAAGCAATAAAGAAACAATTCCTTAGCCAGCGATTTTTCTTTGGAATTTAAAGTTCTTTGATTTCAGTCGCTATTTGGATTGCAGTCAGCCATGGTTTTTTTATTTTCACTAGTGACACGAATGAATGTCAGTTCTCCTGCCGATTTGAAATTTTTTATAATCTGTTGGACTGACGAAAATTGTCTTCCCACTTTTTTGCTGTATCTCTAGTTGTTCCGTTTTCATAATTTTTTGATGATTTTTCTTTCACTCACACTGATTCCTTCGCTTTTATCCTCCATTGTAAACAAAAATTATTCACACCATAAACTCTGCAGGGAACTATTTAGCCACTTGTCAGAATAGCTAAAGAACAGTTTAATTGAATGTCTTGCTGTGGGGAATCCCTTAAGGGGTTATATATGTTGAGGTGCGAGAAAATAGGGCAAAGTTTGAATTTTTATGAAGGTATGTAGCCATATTTTTATTGACAAATTGTTTTACGTTTTGCGTAGTACAATGTTTAATGTGCAAAATCAGCTTGAGAAAATAAAAAAATATTCATAATTATAAAAGTTATAACGATTCCCGCAAAACGCGTTTTTTTCAAAGAGGCTTGCCGTGCCTACGATTCCAGTCCAACAGCTCAACTGAAAGCATGAAACCAAAAAAATTTCGTTAGTTTAGAGACTTGTGGTGTACTTAAACGATTCAAAAATAAAAAAATTTTTTTTTTTTGTAAACGGGGACAATTTTTCCAAAAACACCACTTTTTGCGTCTGAAAAAATTTATTAAAAAATTCATAACAATAATATAAAAAATTATACGGAAATATTGAATCGTTCAAGTACATGGCAAAGAAATTACGAACAATTAGAAAAAAAAAATTTTGAAATCGGTCGAAAACTTTTCCGGCAATCCAAGGCACCGCAACGACGTTTTAAGGAAAAACACGATTTCGAGATAATCGCGTTTAAAGTTTCAAGTATACTTTTGTCTAGTGTAGCGGTCAATCAGGTAAACTTACAAATCGTCGTCTATTCCGGGGCCGTAACAGGAGTCCTCTGTAATCGATTTGGCTTCCAAATGATCGATTTTCTGTTGTCTGAGAGCCATACGGTTTTCCCTGGTCGCATTATGCGCCCGCTGCTCGGCCGTTGAAATGCGCCTTTCGTCCTCCTGAGCGACGAACTCGTGTGAATTTCTACCGCAGGGCACCCCTAATCCCTCGAATATCTTCAAAACTGCTTTTTGACCCTCATTGAAAATGCAGGCAGATAAATATGCTGCAATGCCAACTGGTACCGCACCTCCCGGAAGATGTTTTGGGGTCAGTTTCCAAATCAACTGATTATAACTTTCATTGTTATTTTGCGTAAACCCACCGAGACAACGTGCAAGTAATTCATCTTTTGACAAATCTTCGTAGATTGGTTTGATTGTTTGTAAAACATCTGCGGGAAGTGGTTGGTAGGAATGTTCAAATCCGGGGATTTTGTTCTTCTTCGTCGGCTTTTTCTTGGGAAGCGCAGCGAGAGCTCTCTGCCACTCACACCATGAGTCTTCACCGGCGGGACAATTCGTATGTTGGGGATTTTTGTCGGTTGAACTATAGTGAAAAAACGTGGCCCAAATATCGTTTTTCATTTTTTCGATTGAATCCGGATTACGGCGTATCGCTAAACCGTAATAAACGGTCAGCTTGTCAACAATTTTTCCAGTCAATTTCCCCTTACCTCCAAGCCCTTTATTATTTTTTTTCGCATTTCTCAATCGCGTCCCCATTCTTTTCTGCACATGCCCAATGCACTCCTTCTTTTGCACATCGAGGTTTTCATATGGCGCTGATTTCTTTACGGCAGCAAACGTTTTAGAATCGCCGTCTCCAATGTAGTTGGCGTACTTTATCCCGTTCAAAGTTTCGGAGCGTTTGAACATTTCGATCATTGCGTCAACCTCCATCTTCCCGGATGATCCTGAATGATTCGCTGTGCAAACAGGTTCATGTTCTTTAATCCAGTCGGCATAATCGTCAGTATCCTTTTGCGATTCCCACACTTGGCACAACTTGCAGTACGCACTTTTTACGACGATGTCAAGAATTTTACCCGTGTGATATCCGATCAAAGACGCGACCCCGTACAAAGAAGTGAAGCCACGTTTCTTCCATGTTCCATCACCGGAAACAGTTACATGATTTTTAATTGGGCCATTATTTGCTTCAACTTCGTCCCGCACAGCACTTTTCACGACTTGGTTAAAAACTTCAATCACGGTGGTCGAAATGTTTTTCACTATCGTGTCGTAGGAACACTGCTTCAAAAATGGTGGCATATCCATAAAGCCGCAAAATTTTGCACATCCCGCTGCTCCTAAACCAAGTAATCTCATTGTCAGTATAAAGCGTCTATTTATTTCATACGCGCGATCAACAATACCACTCGAATTAATTTTACGCTGGGTACATTTGCCACATGTGACCGCGATTTTGAAACCAAGACCTCGCGTTTCAATTGGCGCGAATTGTACATCACTGTCGCACGTCTTGCATTTCACAAACATCGAAATAGCCGCGAAAACTTCGAAGAAATTCACCATTCGATATTCCATGGATCCAACAACTGGCACGTGGATATCAGGATTCAATTTGAGTTTCTTTCGTGACGCACTGAAACTGCTATCGTCCACTTCGACGGTTTTGGGATTAAAATACTGCCTTCTCTTTTTAGGCTGCGATTTTCGAACGCGATTTTTCATTTTCGTTTCGCGCGTGACTTTATTGCGAGGGCCCATACTGATTTTTGACGAAATACAACGAATAAAACCGAAGCAAAGAGAAATTTACGGCTCTCACGATGCTTATACTTTGAAAACTTGTATTCGACTGTTTTGAGGAATTTCCTTTCCTGAACTCCGGAAAACTCTAATTAAAAAACCGGTTTTGGAGAAAATAGCCCGACCAGTGTCGTACGCTCCGCTTGACGCACCACGCGCCCGTAAAGGAGCAAGAAGAAAAACACTATTCTACTGCTTGTAAATCTACAAAAATTTGGGATTATATTCTTCAAAACTCATTCTTTAAAATACAAAAATAAAAAAAAGATCGATTTTTTGACCGACCTCAACATATATAACCCCTTAATGAACGCATCTTTTTTCTGTCTCGCTCATGATGTTTCTTTTTCTGAAATGAGCCGTTTTCATCAAAACAGTAAAAGCGAAATAAACGAACTTACATGTGCGAAATATATATGTGAAATCGGTTCTGGAAAATAGTTGTTTGATTTATTTTTTGATGTCATAACCTGATTAAAAAAAGATGAGCACACACTTTTTTATATTTATATCTACATTCATGGAAATTGTTCGTGCTGAAGTACTCCCTGAAGCAGGTTGGTAGCCTTCAGGCATGATGATTACTTGAGTCTTGTAAAGAGTGCAGAGTGACTTATGAACAATCTGTAAGTCAGTACAAACGGTTTAATTTCTCAGGCAAGCATATCTTTGGTCGCCTGTTGAAAATGTTGAATTAGGCAAATCATTTAGTCGCTTCCTAAAGTAGAACACTTAGTTTTGTGGTATCCCAGCGACTGCCTCTTTTCTTGTGAACATTTCCTCAGATTTTCATACTGTTTTAAACATTTACGGTCCGGAAGAATTTCAAGTTTACTTCTCACCACGTTCAGCTATTTTTCAGACGAAGGGAAGTTATAAAACATTTAGAATACAAGTATAGATAAACATATAAATATATTTTTATTTCAGTGATAATTTATTAATATATATAGAGGATAGCAATAATAAAAATTTTATTTAAATTTTATTTTTGGAGAGAAGCACTCTCCAATATGAATCCCTGGTTTGTCGGTGCAAGTATCGCAATAAAATTTAGTTTCTCGTCTACTCCCTTTAACCTTTCGATTTGAGCAGACTATGCAGTCTATTTTGTTCCTACAGCGAATGATGTGGAGCTTACTATCCAATCGCTGCAATCCTTGTTCAGTATTAGCGTGTCCTTTGAGGTATCAACATATAAAAGTGATCTACTAACTGATCAACCAATTCTTTTAGAAATTTGTAATGTGAAAGTGCTTTTTCGTTTCTTTTCTTTTTGAACGGATTGATATTAAATGTCGAAATTAGTAGCACATACTTCAAGGCCCTAGAAGAAAAATTTTCGACACTATTTAAGGGATTTCCTTAAAAAACCGTAGTTTGCTACATAGTGATCTCTTCGATCAGCTCCACCCATATTTTTGGTATAGTTCAACACTATGACAGACTTATGTATTGTAAAAGGTTCGCCATGTCGTAATATTCTATGGACATAGATCCGTAGTCTGTGATTTCTGACACATTCCAAGTACTAAGAAGTGTGACAACCCTTTTGTGCTTCCATGAAAGGAGTTAAGTATTATTTTTTCTGCAGGCTCCTGTGTTTGCTTTTGAAAATTTACGCTTCTTTATTATATGTGGCACACCCTTTCTATTTGTGGTTAATATACCAGTTAAGTGGCATTCCATTTTCAGCAGCTCATTTGCCAAAGGTATACTGGTATAATAGCTGTCTGTATACATATGGTAACTTTTTGCACAGCCGACGTTATCAAAAAGCTTCTTAAATAGATCCAAAGGAATTCGATTAGTTACACGGAAATCCAATCTAGGAAGATTGTCTGAAGTTATGCTGCCATAATACGGGAGAATCGTGGAAATGTACCCTGTGATCGAGTCAGCAAGTGCATATATTCTTATACCCCACTTGGTTGGTTTGTAAGGATTGTAAGTAATAAAACCTACTCTTCCTTTAAATTTCACAACAGACATTTTATTTGAGTCAATACATGAATAAGACGCAAGTATGAATTAGACGCACTTGATTTGCTTTATCGGTTATTGCCGATGAACTCGTATCTAGAAAAAACACACGGAAAAATGACCATGCGATCTCCTGTCAATCGATTCGTTTTTAGAGTCTGTCAAAAATCTTCTCAATTGCCCAAGTCGTGCAGTGGTAGGCTCTACTTCGCGATTTTGCCGAAGTTGCCAGTTGCCAGTTGCTCATGCTCTGATTACCGGGCAGGTCTTCTTTAAAATAGGGATTGTTTTCCCTTGCCGGAGTTGTGATTGTGTTGTCCTCTTTAGCCTGGATAATTTTCCTCAGAATTTCTACAATTACTTTTTCTACGTTGCTGGCCGTATCAGGTGTTTACGTGAAGTTTTCATTGGTCAGTTTTCCCGGTCGTTTGGCTTCGACCTTGCAGACATGATTGCAGATGGCGTGTAAATTGTAGATTTCCGTTTCTGTCCTTGGGAGGAGTATTTTGACGAGCTTAGAGGGACCATAGGAGAGCTTGAGATAGAATACCTCAATTGGGTGAAACCCCTGGGCCTCTAGGTCTTCTTTTATCTCCGCGAACGAGAGGCCATGTAGTCCTGTAATGATGACGTTGAGGTTTTTCTCCTCCGGAAGATAGTACGTGTGGCATTGCGTGTTTCATTCTATGAACAGTTTTGTGGTTTGTCAGTGGTCTGGAATTGTTTAAGGTATTATCTGAATTCCGAGAAAAACTCTTTTTGCTGTCTCGAATTGTATACCTAGTCTTTTCATTACTTTTGCGAAGCTCGTCAATTTTTCGAGCTCTCCCAGTGTGATACGTGCCGTCCTTGGAGTCTTTTCCATCAGTTCTTGTGTATTTGGGGAGGTTGAGCTGGTGGGTTTTGGCTTAGGGGTCTGGGTTTCGGGGAGTTACAAGTCTACAAGTCTGTCGGCCAGTCTACAAGTGCGACAGTGTAGCTGTAAGTTTTGGGGGCGGGAGCGCTGGGAACTCTTCGTGCCCTTCTATCTCCTCAGAACCCGGTTCTCCAACGGTCGTTTTTATTGATTTCTGATTCTTCTTTTCAGTGACTTTGAATTATACACGTTTCTTTACATACATTTTAAAATTTGAGTGAGTTAAATTTTCCCATGTTCCAACGTGATGTTGGAATTTGCTTCCAAGCATGTTCAATGTTTTCGAGGTTTCATTTTCTAAGCTGGATCGTGGAATCGCACCGCATAGAACGTTTGTTTGTCTGACGGTGTTTGTTACGTTACCGCGTTGTGTCATGTGAAATCATAAATTATATGAAACCTTATGCGAATGCATATATGCATATTAGGTTTCCATGTGGACTGTGGGAGATGATGGTTCGTGCATTATTAGGATTTATTTATTAGGATTAGATAGAATTCTAACAAGTGCTTAAACGTATGCTTGTGTCTATGATGTCCTGCAGTTCACCATCAATTTCTCTTACACTGATTCTAAGGTTATTTTCACACGTCATGAATAGACGGTCAGTTTCATCACTTAATATTTCCAGTCATCCTGAACGTGACTTATCTTCAACAGTTTTTCAGTTGTACATATATATTTTTCATTTATTATGGTGTTCACCGTACTTAGAAGCATTCCAAACTTGTATCCTATTTTTTCTGCGAATATCCCTTATTATGAAAATAAATCGATAAATTTCGACCGTCAGGATTTTTACACGTTCCTTAACCATAGTTGCGAAATAAAACCTTCTCAAGACTGTAAAAGCATGGCACAACAAATTTTAAGTTCGCTAGATATTCCTCTGAGCAACTCTACTCGAACTACGCTAAAGAATAATTCAGGGATCCGAATTATTCTAGGAAATATTTGTTCCTGAGTCAGTACTTCTGTGCGTTCATTTCTTCCATAAACCAAAATTATTATTTTATGCAAATTTTATTAGTTTGAGCTTTTGGATTTTGTGGTACAGACATTAAACTTATATAATCTTAATTAGATTCTACTTTACACAAATTTTTCAAGTTGTAAAATCTTTATTATGCTTCCATTGTGAAGGGCGAGTCAATATGTGATTTACTGGACGTATATGCTTTTACAGATTTTTCATCAAGAAATGCAATTTTCAGTCACAAAGTAAAATATTTATTTCTTAAATTTAGAAAAAAAATTAAAATTAAAAATCGTATTCTATATCTAGAAAACAAAAATAACAAAGTAAAATTCTCTTTTTTCCCTTTTATTTCACTAAAATAACAGCTTTCATTTGTTAACGAACCGCATATTTCGTGAACTGTTTGTTCCCTTCTTCAGTGTTTACTGAAACTTTAAGTAAGTTAAGTAAGGTTTTATTTAAGTAACAAAACAAATTGGCTTAGCATCTAGATTTCCTATTTCAGTGTTTAATCTTTTATCCTCAGATATTTTGTGGATATAAATAATTTCATATGCGTCCAACTTAAACAAAATTTTAAATCTTTTCATTACCTCTACATTATTGATGGGTAAAGGATGAGCCTCTTCAATGACGTGCCACCCGATGGTTGATTGGATACTTGTTGTACTCATGTTCTGTTTTGCTATGTTTCTGCTTCTTTTTAATTATCTTTGAAATATTTTATCACTTTATCCGATACACACTTTTGGCCGCTGAAGGCATGAAATTTTGTATTCTCCACTACATGCTGGCAACGTCTTCTTATCTTTTACCGACTTCCAAAAATTCTTGAGTTATACAGTAGAACCTCGATAAGCTAAAGTCCAAGGGAAACACAAAATATTTTAAGTTATAGATTTAAGTTATTTAAATATTTTAAGTTATAGATTTATTTTAAGTTTATATTTAAGTTCCTATTTTTACTCGAATGCGTCAGAAGGATTGGTTCAATAAAATACAGAAATTTAAATAATCATATTTATTTATTCACATTGCACACGTTACATAAAAATAAAACAACATATCAAGGTTTAGTCTAATTAAAAAAAGTCTGTGATTTTCTTTTGTTTTAAACAATTCACAGTTTCTAAATCGATTTGATTTTCAATGACAAATAGAGAGGAGAATACATTATCTTTAATGTTGCTACACTGCTCTATAAATGATCGTACAGTTGTTAAAGCTCTTTTTGCTTCGTTGGTTGATACGCTCGTAGATGAAGTTTGTGTGTGTTCGTCATTAAAATCATCGTCTTTATCACTTCCAATGCAGTTGTTTACTGATTCCAATATTTCTTCGTCTGTTAATGTCCCTGATGTGACTACTTCATCATCGCAAGTAAAGAAGTCTTCAAAAGTAATGTTTGACCCAGACATGTGCTTATTCCATTCTTCATGCACATTATTATCTTCCTCTTCAATGATTTCTTGAGGTTCTGAAGAAAAACCACAGGTTCTAAAGCAGTTTTTTACTGCAAGGGGTTTTTACGTTTCGCCAAGCTTTGTCCACCATCCTCATTAATTGAAGAACATTGATAGAAGAAATCGTATTTTGTTCCATATAAGCTATCATTTTTCTAACAACTTCTTTTCTATATAATGTTTTAAAATTTTAATTATACCCTGATCCAAAGGTTGAAGTTGTGATGTTGTGTTTGGTGGAAGAAATTGTACATTGACTTTTTGTCAATAAACAGAAGTTGTCGATAAACAGAATAATTTTTCTATTTGAAGTTACCATTTGCTTATCTATGCTAGTTAGCCATTTTTTAAAAAGTTCGGCTGTCATCTATGCTTTTTTATTGGCTTCATAATCCATGGGTAGTGATTTTAGGCCTGCAAAGCACTGAGGTTTTGTTGACTTGCCTATAATTAAAGGTTTCAGTTTTTCCGTGCCCGTAGAATCGTAAGTCGTTCTTTACTGTGCTTTCCTCCATGACATTTTTCATTTTTGAATGTTAATGTTTTGTTAGGAAGAATTTGAAAAATAGACCCGTTTCGTCAGCGTTAAAAACATCATTGGGATCATAACCATTCACTAAATTATGTAATTCAGATTTCCATTCTTGGCAGACTGATTTGCTTACGCTCGTACTTTCGCCGCACATTTTTTTAAAGGCTAAATCATGCCGTTTCTTAAAATTCTCTAACCAGTCATTGCTGGCTTTAAAATTTTTGATTTTCAGCGAATTAGCAAACTCTTCAGCTTTTTCTTTCAGTATGGGTTCACTAGCACTGATGTTTTTGTTTCGACACTGTTTGAACCACGTAAACAAATGTTGTTCTAAATTAGGGAATCCGGTAAGTTTTCGTCTTTTACATTGAAGTCATTTACATTGAATTGTTGTTTCTTCAAGATTTCAGCTTCTTTTTTAATGATGATTGATAATGTACTCTCATGTATCCCAAACTGAGCCGCAACTTCTTTCCTTTTCAATCCATTTTTCACTGCTCCTATAGCTTTTAATTTGTCAGCGTATGTGAGTGTTGTTAGTTTTCTTTTTGAACTCATTTTAAGCCAGTTTTATCACACAGTAGGTAAAGCGATGTTTCCAGGACAATGCTCAAAAACTTATGATCCAAGTAAGCCGTTGTCTTAAGGCTAACCGCAGTAATCGAATTTCGAAGAAGCAAACAATAGCCGCCATATGTCTTGTTTACGTTAACAATTTAACTAGTGAACACGTGCAAGCAGTAAATACCGAAAAATTTTGTTTTGCACACTCTTTCAAAATGACTCATTGACAAACAATTTTATGTTATAGAGGTTGTGGAAACATTTCTTTAAGTAACTGAGGGTCAATACAGAAATTACTTATTTAAGTTATAGAGGTTGCGTATTTTAAGTTATTGAGGTTTTGGGTTCTGAGGGGAAGGGAACATATTATTTTTTGAAGTTATAGAGGTTTTTAAGTTTGAGTTATTGAGGTTCTACTGTATATGCCTACTCTTTGTTAATGTATCGATACCCGTTTTTTCATTGATAAAGTTAGTTTGGAAGATATTTTGAATATCCTCCTTTCATTTTTCTCTTTCTCCTGAACAAAAAGGGATGTCAGCTTGCTTTGATGCAGCTTCTATTTGGCACGTTTGATGATGTCCATTAGCATTTTACTCTACCGATTCTTATTTGCTGTTTCATGCACGAATTTTCTCTCGTCGTTGAATCTTCCGTTTGCCATTTGTATATCAGTTGTATGGGACGAATTGCCAAGATCGAATTAAGAAAATGATCTCTTCTTCTTGGGTAACCTCATTGATTCATGAGCAGTCATTTTACGCATTTCTTCGACAATTTTTGTCCTAAGATACTTTTTGCTAATCACGCGGTGTTCGAAAATTCATCATTTTAAAAGGTCTCTCAAATACTCAGTGGGGTTGGGATCTGGTTATTTGGGACGATGCGGCAATGTTGACTTTATGTTACTAACAGTAAATATTCTTTTACTAGTTTAGCGGAATACTTAGGATCACTTTCTTGAACTAATGTATTGTAATATCTTTTCTTATTCCAATGTTATTGGGTATTTGACTTACGTATATCCAAATATTACATATATTACATTTTAAGGTTTAAAGGTTTTTTTTGAAAAATTCCGGCTTGATTCGAAGCTAATAATTTCGGGTTAGCTTTCACCATTCTTATAAATGCACGTTGTGTGGTTGGCAAAAAAACTTTTTGCGTTCTCAGCCAGGTGCAATTTCAAAATAACAATTTATAGAAATTTGTTCGTAGGCTTCTCCATAATGCAATATCGGAAGCAAATAATCTAATGATATATGAAAAAATTCATATTTATTATTAGTATATTTTACTTACAAAATTCAAATGCAGGGTTATGAACGAGCCGGTTATAAAAGAGCCAGCTCTTTTATGGCCCATTCACCCGGCTCTTTCAAAACTTATTCTTAAAAAAAATATAACCTTAAAAATAACAATATCAAAACTTTCGCGGCTCAGTTTTTATGCAGCTGCAAAGCCAAACATATGCACAAACTAAGTCTACAATTCATATACCTATATTTGTTTACAGTAAAATACCAAAAACAACTTAAATGACGTAAAATACTTACTTTTTAGTGCCAAAACTCAAAACTTAGTGCCAAAAACAATACACCGACGTCCGTTGATATCGGCGAACCGTCAAATGTTTGTGGGTGACGAGAAATCAATGTTGCCACTTTAAAATAAAATCCCCTACCAAATCCGTTCCTAAACTACCGAAATAATAGAAGTGGCTCTTTCAAAACCTGGCTCCTTCATGCCACTTCTCCCCTACATATGCACCAAAAAGTGTAACACGTATTTTTTGCGATTTTTAGCATCAAAAAATCCCGTGAAAACCTGATCGATTTTACTGATCGTTTTATCCGTAGCCCAATCAGTAGAGTTATATGTGTACAATAACATATTAACATTTCAGAACGATCAGTCCAGTAGTTTTTTTTATCACGACCGCCAGCTCAAAAAATGTGATTTCTGGAGAAAGTGCTTCAAAGATTTTAACAATAATTTCGTATATAAAATGTTACCAAAATTTTGTCGGCCATATAATAATCCTTCCTTCTGCTCATACTCTTTCTCCATACGTGATTTCTCATCCCTACGAGCAGTCCTTGCTTCTTCACACGTCTCAAGGCTGCAGCGATTCCCCTGCTTGATTCGAGCAGCGTCAATAACCTCCACGTGATGCATGGCTTGCGAGCCAATTGTAAGTCCCACAACTTGCATGATCTTCAAAATTGTAATGAATCCTTCATTGAAGATGCATTCAGAGGTATTTTCAGAAAGTTTAATGATATTTTTACCTGCAAAAGTGTGTTTGGGGGTGAGTTTCCACACTTAGGCATTGTAGCTCATTGCTATTTTGGGTGTTATTGCCCAAACAACGCTTCAATAAATCCATAAATAATCAATAAAATCATCTGAAGCCGATTCTTCATAAATTTGTTTCAAAACCTCTTGCACTTCAAGTTCTAATGGTGCTGGATGTTTATAGCTCTTTAAAATATCCGGTCCAGCGACCTCTGCTTTACGCCATTTGCACCAAGAATTTTGATTTGCTTTTCGGCTTCTTTAACCCTTCTGAACATTCACTTTGTGATCAGCAGTGCTGAACTCCTTATGCGCCTCATCTGCGGAGTTTTTTCAAGCCCATTTAGAAAGGTTATTTTCTGGCTTTATCGCATTTTATCCCTTTCTGAAACTTATATTATCATTGTATATTTATACCGGAATTGTCTTTGATCGACAATGGGACTGCTAAAAACTCCTTTTATCCGTTTACCAATAGATAGCTGCGTACACTGGCTTAGGAAGCTCTAATCCAGATATAACGCGTTCTCTAATTGATAACGATAAATTTTGTCTTGTCAACTGGCTTAGGAAACCTAATCCAGGAACTTAATAATTCGCTGAGCTGATCGATTCAAACACAATGAGTTCTGCTCTTACTCTGATTTTTATTTTACAACTGATTCCCTTATATACTAACTTAACCTATAGAATTCTCCTTGTGTAGGATTTCCTGTACCTCATAAAACCATAAAATTTCTACATCCTTTGCAGATTTCCAAAAACCATCAATTTTATTATTACATATCTATCTATGCTAACACATTAACATATCTTTGAACCCTAATAAACAATGCATTCCGACACTGAATGCATTGCCCATACTAATTCAATAAACCTATCCGTAATTACCAATGCATTCAATTTTTGAATGCACACGCAATAAACGATGAAATTTAGCAGTAAAACTACTCTCCAAAATGTTCCCCTCTACTTTTTTAATATGTTTGTGTTGGAGAAGTATCTAATATGTAACTATATGTATAGAAATGTTCACAGAGCAACTGTTTCTGAAAGAAAAGCGCGAAGAACGAAATACCAAAACATCACCGATTATACAGCCTTGATGCTCTACGTTTAAAACCTTCACCATTTAACATAGAAATGAATTTCGAATTTTATATCATTTAAAACAGATTCTTCGAGGTCTTTTAAACCAGAATCAATCATAAAAAAAATTAATTTTTGAAAATTCAGGGGTGTACTGTTCCCTTAAATCTGATTTCAAAAACAATTGTTATTACAGAAAAATACCTTTATATTGATTAAACAATTTACAATAATTATTGAGATTTTAGAACTTTTTAGTAATGAAGAAAATTATGTTTTTCTAGCAAAGGTATGATATGTTTCCTCTTTCATCGGCTGTGCAGAATTATATCATTCACTATACATACGAATGATTCTTACCCTTCGGCTGATATCTAAGATACCTCACGCCTGGTCAATCAACTCTTCGTCAATGCTTTTGGCTCATTATTCGATTGCTGTCTCTGGAGTGTGTGGTGCATGGAGTTAGTGCGATTTAGCACTTTGACTCTCTCTTGTCTGTGAGCATTATATGTCCACTCAACCTATCGCGGTCTGTCTTCGTTTACTCAAATATTATTTTATAATCTGGCGGATATTCAGGTATTTAGAATTTTGTTTAATCTGCATGGTTCTTAGGAACGCCATGGTACTGTTTTCGTGGTTGTCTATTGTGTCGAAGAGCTTTAAAGCCTTGTCTCGTACGTATGTTTTGACTGTCTCTATTTTGATGTCTTTGTATAGGTCTGTGTTTCTTACATACCACGGGGTTCCCAAATATTTCCTAATCACTCGATTTTGGAAGGATTGGAGAGCTTTTTGGTTTGTTTTTGTCGTTTGTAAGAAAGCGGAACTACCGTAAAAGAGCGTCGGTCGTGTAATCTGTTTAAAAATTAGCACTATTTTTCAAGCTAAGTTTTTTCGATGCCAGAAGAGGGTGGAGAGATGATAGGAGGCCTATGCAATGTCCTCGTTTGTTATGTATGTGCTGTTTTCAAGTTAGTCTGTCGTCGAATGTAAGTCCGAGGTATTTCGCCGTTCTGTTCCATTCTAAGGGTTCGTTGTCGATTGTAATTGGCTGTGGATTTTGTCGTGGCTTCCGGGTTATAAAAATGGCTTTTGTCTTGTCTGGGTTGATCTTGATTTTCCATCTGCGAAAGTATTTCAAAAGGGTGTTCGTTGAGCGGTGCAAATTTGACGTTATGACTTTTGCTTGTCGTCCTGTGGTGAAGATACAGGTGTCATCAGCGTACAGTGCTATTTTTACTGTTCGGGGCAGAGTGGGAAGATCTGCAGTGTATATATTGTAAAGGACCGGTGAGATGGGTGATCCTTGAGGGACTCGAGCTTCAATGGCTCGCAGGGTTGATAGGCAGTTGTCAATTTTGACGCGGAATGTTCTACCTTGTAAGAAGGAGCCAACGATTTGGGTGAGCTGTAGTGGCAAGTTGAGTTCATGCATTTTGAATATTAGTCCTGCATGCCAGAGTTTGTCAAAGGCTTTGGCTATGTCAAACATAACCAGTCCTCCTGACTTCCTGCGTTCTAGACCTGTTCTTATGTGTTGGACTACCCTTACGATCTGGAGCTCTGTGGAATGATTAGCTTTGAAGCCGAATTGCTCTTCCGGTATGATATTTCTGTCATATGTATACTGCTTCGGTAAGATGATGCAAAATCACCCTTTCTGTAATTTTTGCCATCGATGAAAGGAGGTTGATTGGCTTCCAGTTTTGTGGAAAAGTTGGATCCTTTTGAGGC
This sequence comes from Stratiomys singularior, assembly GCA_954870665.1. NCBI lineage: Eukaryota > Metazoa > Arthropoda > Insecta > Diptera > Stratiomyidae > Stratiomys > Stratiomys singularior. The sequence goes on from OX940881.1 coordinate 66,049,885, forward strand.
TTCGGAAAAACAATAATTGTCGCTGATTTCCATGCTTTGGGATACTTTCGAATTGGATTTATTATGTCCGTCAGTGCTTGTAGTATATTGTCAGGTAGCCATTTTAGCAATGTGTTCGTTATTGTGTCATTCCCCGGTGCTCTACGTTTGTTTAGTGTTTGTACTAGTCCTTTGATTTCGTAGATGTCTGTTGGCCGTATTGTTTGGTCGTTGTTTTCGTGTGATCTCAGGAGCCTGTCGGCCAAATCTGATATGCCATCCGCAAAGTTATCATCCTCGTCTTCCGAAAAATTTTCCTTGAATTGCATTTCAAGGGAGTCCGCAAATGCTTCGGCTTTACCTGCACTGTCGTATTGTAGTCCGCTTGGGCCTTGTATTGGAGGAACTTGTATCCTGTCTCGCAGTCGAAAATATTTGGATACTCTCCAGAAGTTGTCGGAGCCAGGGTCAAAGCTTTCCCATTGCTCATTTCTGAATTCGCTTATTTTTTCACGTATTTCGTTTATTATTCGTGTAGCTCTCACTCTCTGTCCAGAATCACCCGTGTACCTGGCTCTTCTCCGAACTTTGTTCCTTCTCCTTGTGATTTTTTTTATATTTTCTGGGAGTTCGTAGAGACTCGTTTCCCTTCTTGGAGTTATGATCGTGTTGTCCTCTTTTGCCTGCGTGATTTTGTCTATTAGAGTTTCTATTGTTTTTTCTATGTCGTCAGCCGTTTCAGGTGTTTGATGTGTTTCTTTGGCTAATGCGACTCGGAAAGCTTTCCAGTCGGTTACTCTTTTTTCTCGTATGGGGACATCTAGAAAGATGCATCCTACTCGAAACAGAACCGGCTTGTGGTCTGATGATAGTTCGTCGAGGACTTTTAGGCGAACATCATTTATGAAATTACGTGAAATTACGATGTCTAGTACGTGGCCGTGTATTCGCCCATACTGGGTTGGTTCGTTGGGTATATGCAGGCTTAGTTGATTTGCTGTGCTTTGCTGTGCTGAACTTATGTAGCTCGATCCCGGCTTTGTTACTTCTCACAGCTCCCCAGAGGCGATGCATAGCGTTTAAGTCGCCGGCGATGAAGGTTTGACCATTGAAGGACATCAGTGCCTTGAGGTCATTGGCGTGGAAAAGGCATTCTGTTCTAATCGGATTGTAAGTTGAAATCACAAAGAATTCCAGAAAGTCAGTTCACACCTTTATAACTGTGGCTTCCATGTGTTGGAGGTGTGGTGTGTTGATGACATTGTGGCTCACATTTCGCCTCACGATAATTGCCGTTCCTCCTCCTCTACCCGTTAATCTGTTATTTCTGTATGAAATGTAATTAGGGATGCGGAATCGGTTTCCCGGCTTCATGAAGGTCTCTTGGATGAGTATGATGTCATATTTATGTTCGAATATGAACTCTTTCAACTCACCAGAGTTCCGAAGTAGGGAATTTGAATTCCATGTGAGTATGGAAATGTGATCCTTTGATGTCATCAATGTTTTTTGTTTGCAGTTTTTTGTGTGGTGGTGAACATGGTTTGGATCATGTTTGCCATCATTTCCTGCATCATACTTTGGAACTGTGTTTGCATTTTAGCGAACATTAGTCCCATATCTGGGGTATTTATGTTTGAGGCTGGATTTGGGATTGTGGGTGGTTTTATGGTAGGGGGTTGTTTTGTTTGCGGAGTGCCTGATTGTTGTGCGGCAACTTGTGCGAACGACTTTCTGATGTTCTTTGGATTTCTCGGACATCCTCCATAGTTTGCCGGGTGTTCGCCTCCTACACTACTTGTATGCCAAGATAGACCCTTTTGGCTGAGACGTGTGGAATTTTATTTTGCGACATAAGGGACAGGACTTTCGACCACTTGCTTGGATCTCTGATTATAATTGGAATCGTGCCACTCTCGGATTTTGTGGTGTCTTGTATTTTGGGTTCGGTGGAGGGGGTCGTTTTTGGGGTTATATGTTTCCTCGGGGCAGTGGCCAGCTCCGGGAAAGACACTGAGGGTTTTGGGGGAGGAAGCGCAGGGAACTCCACTTCCTCTTCTTCTCTGTCTCCCTCTCCCGACGAGTTGGCTGATTCCATGCTGGAATCATTGATTACTTCTGCTGAAGACTCTTGAGTTTCAGACTTTTCGGAGGAGGAGAAGTGTTGGAAGCCGAACATTTTGTGTAATGTAACCTACAGTAAATGTTGGCTCTTTTCCTGGAGTTGAATCCTGAACCCCAAAGCCTTTTGTTAAATTGAGTTGTGGTGCTCACGATGCAGTTCACTACTGAGCACTACATTTCATTTTCTCTTATATCTGCATTTATCCAATACATGTCTGAACTAATTCATATAACTTCAATTCTTATTATATGGTTGTATCCTTCAGACAAATTATTCTCACTAATTGCATTCATATGTGATTGATTGTACTATTGAATATTGTACTATTGAATACTGGGAACGATTGTACTATTTGACAAAGTTGCACTACTATGACTAATACATGTGCACATTTTTGTTTTCTTATCATATTTAACGATGCACATATTCGTTGTGTACATTATCAGACGTTATCTGTTATCATATTGGCAAAAAAAGAACATTTTATTTCGAACATGTCATTTGTCTATAATTAAAAAACATTGCTGATTTCTTATAATTAAACACTTTTCTTATTATTTTACTTCTGCTGCATACAGCTAGAGAATTATGAACCTTTGAACCTTTCACATTTATTTGATCTAATTTTGGACTAAAACATCAATCAAGTAGCAACTATTCTTGTCAAAAGTAAAATATGGATCAGATAAACCTCCGATCAAGTTACGTTTCTCTACAGTCCGAGAAAAAGTTTTGCATGCAATGTAGGGATGTCAATCCCCAAAGATCGAAAAGACCAAGCCCAACCTTCGAAAATCCGATCTCTCAGAATCTTCTAAAACATAAAGTAGAAGTTTTTGGGGTACAAGTAGAGCGCATATCGTGTATTGACAGGGAGGCCTCAAAGACGAGATTCACGGTTGCGGTTATCTCGTCGCGAGAAGTCCCTTTGCCAGAGACGAATACTTACTATGTTGATTGGTACCCGGATCAAGCAAATGATCTTGAGTTATTTTTCCTCATCAGTCGTTTAGATGACGCAAATTCTTCGGACGTCTTCAGATTTTCAACCCCGTCTTCGGGGTTGGCCCGAACTACTTTTTGGTGGCGCTTCTTCCTCCTGAAGTCGATTAGTATTATTATCGTTATTATTATCGTGACTACGGCAAGTTTAAAGTTTTCCAATTCAAAATGAATTAAAATTTATTGAGATAACTCAATAAAGTTAATAGATAATTTTAAATTAAGTTGTATGTTTTAAGGCCGAAGCAAAAAAGCCACGCACCAGGATAAGCGCAACACTGATGTCAAATGTGGGGTCTGTTCACCTCCATGTTCTCTGCGTTGATTGATAATTTTCCAACGTGCTACAGGTATAGGACAATGTTTCATAATATAAATTCGTCTGACTTAAATGTAGAACTGTTGTTCTCAGATCTAAAAATCAGATATAGTAGAGATTAATGGTAGTCTTCGTTCGCAGATGATGCGGCAAGTAGCTTTTAGTTGGAGTCATGGTACTCGCGGCACTAACATAATTTACTAGGGCTAAATCCAGCTCCCATGAAATCGAGTGTTCACTTAACCATTTGCAGACGACCACTTTTTCGGCCGGATGAGGTAGCAGGACGAAGCGATATTCGCTTATGCGTTGAGTGACTTACATGATGCAATAAAACAATCTTACCAATAATTTCTTTGGAAAACGTGCATTTGAATTGTTTATCTATATTGACATGTTGAAAACTAAATATTTATATCTTTAAATCTTACAAGAATAACTATCTATACAAGAACTTAACTATCTTTACAAAAATTACGATCTGTGATGTCGCTTTGTGTGATACGTTGTAACGCTTTCAACTAGATGTATTCGTGGTTAATCTGGGCATGTATCACAATAATACGTCGTCTCATGTCTTCGACCAGCTTGTTACGGGGCGAACAAAGTTTGTAGTCCTTCTTTGTTCCCGTAAGAATTACGTGAAGTTTTCCGTTCAGACGAACTTTGTCAAGGTTGGACGTCGATTTTGAAGCTCGTTCTCATGTTTATCGAAAATCTCCTCTCAATTTACTTACCGAATTTTTTCGTAACTGTAAATGTGTAAGCGGCTGATCGTTTCTTTGCCTTTTGACTTCTTTATACAGAATGTACGAATTAATTATGCATATTTGCAATCCCCAAAAGAACAGTTTGCGCCACCACTTTAGGGAGTTCCTCATAAAACAATACGTCGAACAATACTGATCTGCGAGATCATCGCCTCCCATGAATTGAATGTAATTTGTGATAGCATTGGGTTTTGAAGTCACCGTTTGGACACCATGCTACTGCATTCTTTCAACGGCACTCATTTCTGCATTGTGACATTTGGTCAATAGTGTGACGCTCCTCTTATCCTTCCAAGCCAAAACAACATTATTGTTTCGACGATACGCTATCATTGATTTTGCTTATGGAATGTGCCGTTTGTTTAGTGCATCTGGCAGTTCTTTTATGTTGGTTGGTATTCTCCCAGTCAGCGTCTAGGCAGTGTACGGACGGTTGGGTAGGCAAGTTGGACTGTTTTTTGCAGAAACATCAGCGAAGGTAGATAACCAGTATGGCCAAGCGGAGAATGCCCAGGTAGCCGATGGTGTACTGGTGGATGTCGTGATTGTTTACTTTATCTATCCATGAAAGGTCTTGCCTTTGTAATCGACGTTGCAATTGCTCGATTTCAGAGGCCGACCCGGTGAAATAAATGGAGTCGTTGGAAAATTCGGCCCGCCGCCCGTAGAGCTGTGCTGAAAGGTATTGTGCAGGGTGATGGCTTCGCCCCCGTGCATGTAGTGCCCCTGGATGATTGAAGTGTCGGTTTTGAGGGTGCAGACCGTCCCCAGCTGGAGAATACCGGAACCCTGCAGCGACAGCGTGAAAGTGTTACTGCCACACACCGGATGAGCGATGGTTTGGTTGACGAAAGCGTAGGTCCATTCATTCGATTGGGGAATGTTGGACCAGACAGCTGAAGTATCTAATTCCACCAAGGAATAAGCAAGTCGATTTCGCATCGACTTATGTTAGAATCTCCTCTGTAGAACGGATGAGTTTGTCGGCAAATGTGGATGTTTGATTCCATTTGGATGCAAGTTGAGTACTTCTCTTCCGAAAGTAGGTAGTAAATGGCACGGTGTGGCGTGGTTATTAAATAATGTGAAGATGGTTGTATGGCTACTAATTTATTGTACCTCACCATAGATATTGCGAAAATTCTATGGAGCTCGAAGGTCGTTGTGATTACCAGTTGAATCGGTAGTCGGTAGTCACCTAGGCGCTGATTGACGTTACCTGAAAGAGCTGTAGGACATTCTCTTGGTGTTTAAGTAGCCGCTGGTTATCGGGTATTCTAACACAAATCGTGCATTGAGTGGAGACTTCAAAGGCGAGGTTCACGATTTCGGTAATCTCGTCGCGAGAAGTACCTTTGCCAGTCACGAAAACAGACTATGTTTGTTGGAACCCGGATCAAGCAAATGATCCTGAGTTATTTTTCCCTCACAGCATCACCGCCACAGTCGTTTAGATGACGCACATTGTGATATTCTCGGATGCCGACTATATTTGGCTTCTACGAAATGCAAACACATTTACAAATCCTGATTAGTTTATTCTACTTTAAATAACCATGAAAACAAGCCACCTATCGTATTACGATCGGCTATTATTGGTTTTCAACAATGTAAAGAAATTTCATTGTTCCGAATGCCAGAGTGACAATCTCACAAAACTAAATATCCCTTCCAGGTTGAGATGGAGCATTATTCCTTATTCCTACCTGGATGGCAAATAATACAATATGTATTTGAATAATATGTTTATTATAGAGGAGACAAAATCAAATAACGTATTGTCGTCTGGGTACCCATCAACTTGCTCTCGAGGAGCATGCCTCGTCTTGCGATCTGGCGAGGTGCTGAGTTCTGCGATTATTGTCGTTACGTTGAGTTCCGCTTCTGACGTCTGGTTCGTCTTTGTTCCAAACGACATCAGACATCTTGTTGAGTATTTTCAAGAAATGAAATAAAATCAGAAAATGATAAGGTAAGAGAAATGCGGTTATTGGTGGGAAGCTTGTGGTTAAATAAGAAAAAACAAACAAAAATAATCAAAAAATTATGTTCTTATGTCAAATAAACAAACCTAGGGCATCCGATATGTAGCACCAACAGCGAAGAAGGGAAAAGGTTAGAAAGATTATAACAATTTGAATATACAAAGGCCGCATAATGGCGGTAGAAGGAAGTTACTTTTTTTTAACAAGCCGACTAGCTCAAGGCACGGGCGTGAGAGGGACGGTTATTAAAAGAAACAAAAAATCATGAACGCTCTGATTCTTCCATATCTCAGCACACATGATGTCTAACAAAATGTCTAACTTTTCTTTGTCTAACTTTGTCTTTGCCTTTAACTTTTATTGCCTTTAACTTTATATTTTACTTTTTTCTTCCTCTTCAATCTTTCTCTTTTCCTCCTTGCGTACTGACCCCGACTAGTCTTATATCTAACTAATCACAAACAACATGCAAACTATATTTACCGCAAATTGCACATGTATTCTGTTAATTCAAATGGATGACAGTTTCGTCATTTTCTGAGAAAATTTTTTTTTTATTATATTTTTTATTTTTATCTATGCCGCAAACACCACAACGGAAAACGTAACAATCTTCTGATGGTGGATACTAAAAAGGACTGCAAATACGAGGGAACGTTTTTCGGCGGCATTGATGATGACGCATTACTAAAGTAGCGAACCACCATTGCGAATCAGAGCTGTGGTTTATTCGTAAATTATATTTTACATAAATTATATTTACGGCGCACATGAGGCCTTATAATTACCGTTGATTCTGTAATTACAAGGCCTAATGTGCTCCGAACGATCGTCAGTCATATCTTCCCTTCATTCTTCTCTGATCAAAAAGTGCACTTATTTCAAAGGTCCAATGTACAAAAATACCGCTGTTTAAATTTAAAAAAAAAAAAAACATAAACGGTAGTGTCAGATTGCGTTGAGTTTATTATTCTATGATACCACTAACAACTCATCCCACCAAGAATGGTTTAAACTACAGAGTTTTACCGTGACCGTACTCGTCAACGAGCCGATTATCCTTTCGCGAAATGTGTTGAAATTCTATACGAGGTGTGTTCAAAAAATACCCAAAAAAATATTTATTCATTTACATTGATGTTGTCCCCTGCAAACTAGTTCCCACTAGATATTATGCACTTATGCCAGCGCTTTTTCCAATCCCCAAAACACTTCTGGAACTCGATCTTTGGGATAGCTTTTAGCTCTTTCAGCGATGCACTTTTAATGTCATCTATGCTTGTGAAACGACGGCCCTTTAAGGTTTTTTTTTTTTATTTTTGGAAAAAGGAAAAGATCACAAAGGGCCATGTCTGGCGAATATGGAGGTTGGGGCATCATTAGAATGTTATTTTTTGCCAAAAAATTCAGCAATCAACAAGCAACGATGTGTGAGCAAGTGCATTATCGTGATGCAAAAGCCATGAATTGTTTTGCCACAAAACCGGACGTTTTCTTCGCACAGCTTCACGCAAACGGCGTTGAACTTGTAGATAGTACTCTTTATTGATCGTTTGACCTTGTGGCAAGAACACAGTAAGCATAACCTTGACGTTCGACCGCACTTGCCGAGCCTTTTTCGGTCTTGGAGAGACAGAATGCCTCCACTGGGACGATTGAGCCTTCGTTTCAACGTCATATCCGTACACCCATGTTTCGTCACCTATTATAACTCTTTTTAGCAAATCTGAGTCGACGTTGACTTCATTTAGTGATTCCTGAGCAACTTCCATTCTCTACTGTTATTGTTCAAAATTCAACAATTTTGGGACAAATTTTGCTGCCACGCGACGTTTGTAGGTGTTTAACTTTATGTTAAAAAAAAAAAATTTAAACACCTGGAGTTAAATTTTCGGTCTTCTCTTTATTAATACAAGTTAGTGACTACCTGTAACAAAATACAATATCTTTTGCTTAACGACAACCTGTCCTAGATAACGCAATTTATATTTCTGTTTGTTTAAGCAAGTGATCAGCATAAAAATATTTCACAACAGGAATAATGTAACTGGAATGTAGATCAATGCAATTGAATATGCAATTGTATTGATCAGCAATATTGTGGAAATAATTAATCGGGTTATTCTTGGATTTTGACTTTTAGGTTCATTGAATTCTTATGCTGACCAATCTACGCTAATTGGAATTGATGGGTCTGGTATTGATGGTGGTGACGATGGTATCGACATAACCCGCGTTTCATACCCAAAATGTTTGCAAAAATGTAATAGCATGAGCCAATCGATATGCCAACATCATCAGCGACTTCTCTGATTGTGATTCGGCGATCATTCATAACCATTGCTTTCACTTTTTCCGCGTTTTCATCGGTTGTTGATGTGCTGGGGCGTCCGGGGCGTTCGTCATCTTCGACGTCTTCACGGCCATTTTGGAAACGTTTATACCACTCGTAAACACTTGTTTTTTTCATAGCAGACTCACCATAGGCTTGTGTTAACATTTCGCACATTTTGTTACACTTAATTTCATTTTTTACCCACAACTTAATGCAAATTCTTTGATCCATTTTTTTTTTATCAATCGAAAATCGCCGAGCTCATGAAAACACGTCTAACCTTAGCGGCCGCCACAGATAAAGTAAACAATGTGTACAGCTGAAAATTGTGTCGTACTTCAGGAGCATGTATATTAACACAATAAAAAATCGGACTCTCCAAACCTGCGAAATTTAAACATTCCGGGTACTTTTTGAACACACCTCGTACAATACTGATGTCTCGATGCTTGATAAAGTTGCGTTGAAACTTTGGTTTTATTGTTTTATTTTCCTCTTACAAATAAGATTCCGAAATACATTTGGTTTTATTTCACTCGGCTGAAGTTGGATCGCGGTCCGGAGTGCTTATCCTGGCGAATGTCTCGCAGCAGACTGACTGCGCGTCACCATCTGCCGGGCGACACGACCAGCGCTTTTTAGTGGGTGCCGGTGCCGGTTGCGGAACCTGTTCGACGGCGTGGAAGCAGATTTTGCTTGCCGTGAATTCGGTGCCAATGGTGGTGGCTTGCGGGGCTCCACAAAACTTCTTGTATGGTAACTGAACATTTTTTATTAAACCCTTCTGTCAGTGGTAGCCCAGTCACTTTAGGCAAAAAAAGGGGTCAACCTCGGAATTTGAGATAATAAGCTGGAAACTCGTATACAGCTTCATTTTGGCGTTCTAAATGTTGTCTCAAAAGTCTCATATTATCTCGTGTCTGCGTCGTAAGTTATTCGAGGTCAAAGGTCATGAAAATCGGTTTTTTGCAATTATCTCCGTTTCTATTGCTCCAATGATGTTAGCACCTATTATCAAAATTGTAGAGCATAAAATTTGCGACAAATTTTGTTCTAAACATTTTTTTATACAGTCAACCGATTTTGAGATAGAGAGCGGAGAGCACCCGGCGCTCAGGTATATATACTGTAATACAAGGTCAACCGTGAATCTCGGTGAATAATACCTTGTATATCGTTACTAAATCATTACAATATTATTAACAATAAATAATTTATATTATTTATTAGTTAATACATTGTATTGAATAATTTTTTATACATATGTATAATAAATTTATTTAATTTTATTCGATAATAGATTGTAAATAAAAAATTGATAGATAGATAGATTGTAAATAGAAATAAATCAAGTAAATATAATTTAAGTTGATTTTTATTTAGTAGCTGTACTTTTATTACAATTAAAATTAAAATTAAATGTACATTTACGTTCTTCAAAAAGTTCAAAAGCATCAGTTTTCTTCTTCTTCTGCTTCTTCATCATCATCTTGTGGGAAATTGAAAATTTCAATTTCATCTTCATCATCTTCGTTCACCTGCATGATTGTCTCCAAACCTTCTAAAATTTCTGGATCGAATGCAGTTTCTTCCTCAGGATCGTCTTGCAATACAACAGCATTGAGACAAGCTTGCCCATTGCATTGTCCACAAGCTAAAGTACATTGCAAGCCCGATTTTCTGCATCCGCAGCGTAAACCACAACCATTCTTACAATTACAAAAAATTGTACTGAATAATTCATCTGGAGCTGGTGGTAATAGTGTAGTTATTGGCTGCAGAAACTCATTTTGGAGTACCCAGCCCCATTCTTGAGGTTCTAAATCATGTCCTAACCATTTTTGAATTTGGTAATAAACACGATTTATGTGCTGATGAGCTGCTGCACTTGTTGGTGGAAGAGTAGATAGCTGGACAGGTTTATGAAGTTTAGTGGATTTAATGAATTGAAGGTATCTGTGATGATCAGTATTATTTTCAGATTTTGGAGCATTATATATTGCTAGTAAGATGCGTACTCCATTTTTGTATAATTGCTGTACAGGGCAGTTTTCTTGTAGAAAAACTTGAGCCAGTTCGTCGAAATTAGCAAGTTTTTGTAGTAATTTTATAAAAGTTTTTTTCCCTTTATTAAACAGCGCAGAAGTTGTATCACAACCACTAAATGTATGTAGAAATAAAATATGTTTCTTAAAAAGAGGATATTTGTCAAAACTTTTTGAAGAATAGACTTGTGTTTTAACATTGCCTTTTCCAGGTTTTTTAAAAAAAATCTCTTCTTGATGTAACTGAGTGCGTCCAATTAAAATAACGAGCAAATCTATGTCTTCTCCTATGATGACGACATTTCTCTCACGTTTGGATACTTCAATAGCAGTTTCGATAATAAGAACATCAGCATCATCTCTCGCTTGTCCTGTTGTGATATTTACACTTTTTAACTTTTCAATGAGCATATCAATAATTTTTTTTTATTATATTGATTGGACAAAAATTTGTCTTGGCTGATTGGCACAATCATTGTTTCATCGAAACAAACTTCATAAGATTTTGAAAGAGCAGCAGTTCTTCTTAATTGTTCCATTGCTTTTATGTTTTTAGTGTAGTCCGAGTATCCGTCAAATACAATAACAGTTTTTGATCCATAATGTCTTTGTAAATACTTGACGTATTTATCTAAAACGACAAAAAAAGTATCGTCTTTACTCCATACGACACGATGCAGAAGAAATCCGCCATCGATGATATAAGTTACATCATTTTCATTAAATTCAATATCAACAGGTGTCATATTATCATATAATGTAGATTTCGTGGTTTTTCTCATGCCATTACTGTCAAATAATGACGTTGGATATGGACTTAATTCATATTGAAGGTATCCTTCGAGATTACTTTCAAACTGTTTGGTTACAGTTATTCTTTGAAAGAGTAACAATGGATCTACAGAGACTTTACAATTATTAATTTTGACTAATTTGTTAACAGCTGAAAGTGACAAAACCTTATCAGCGCGTTTCAAAGTTATTTCATTAAACTTCAAGTCAGTTATTTTCACCATGGATTGTAATCCGATTTCATGGGCTTTGTAACAATTAATCTGGTCATTTCCAACGATTCCAGAAGCTAAGGATATCAATTGTTTTATTTTTGGAAAGGGATCATGAAGTTTAAGCCATTCAACTAGTTTACCTACATCAATGTTATCTCTTTTTACTCTTGAATCTCTTGCATCAACGTGTTGTTCAACAGAATCTAATGAAATATTACAATACTTTTCAATTTCTTCACAAATTGTATTTGTAGCGTACATAGCATACACCCATTTACATAAAACACTCTCTTGAGTACTGCGACCTCGAGATACTCCCCCTTCTGTCTTCATAGACTTCATAAGACTTTGTTCGATTATCATGTCCGTCCATGTACCAGAATAGAATTTATCCGTTCGTCTCACAGTAAAGAATCCATCTTTAAATTTCTGGAAAGTTTGTTGATCCATTGTCTTTTCCAATTTCATCATATCTTGCATATATAAATGAGTAGATTTTGCATATAAAAAGTGACCACAAGCGTGAAAATACGGCAGCATTTTTCGTACTGCATCAAGATGTTCTTCGAAGAGTCCCAGTCTTTCAGCGCGAATAAAGTCTAGTGCTATCGATACCATATCAAAATATTGTACCCATAACTGTGCTGTAGGACCTCGAGCTTTCAATTCTTTCAGTTTATCATGAAATTGATTAATAAATGAGTTCGAATTACCTATACAACCTTCTACATCTTCATAAGCAACATCACGACGAGTTGTTTGTTCAATTAACTCATCCAACACAGAATCTTCCAACTTCATGTCTTCAAAAATTATCGTTGATAATGCAAGTCGTAATAGTGTATGACCTCTGATACTTCTTGAATATGCGTGTCCATTTAACATTTTGTCGATAGAATTAGTAGCATATATTGTACCCAAAGCTTCCTTGATTCCACTTTCGTCCATTACATATCCTATGCATCCAAGAAATGACATAAGCATATGAAACCCCCCTAGTTTAACAACTATTTTAGATATTTCTGAGTTAGAATCTGATGCAGCTACCATTTCACGTGCTTTGGAGTAAAGGGGTTGATCAAAAGTAATCACACACGTTTTTTGTTTATGTGATTTGGCGATGTTCATTGCGCAATGTAAAGTGGTATAAATCGTGTCTAAATTACTAGCGGGATGATCAATAAAAGGCAAAAACATGACTTGAGATGTTGAAAAATTCTTATTATTTCTGGTTAGCTGTTCAAAATAGCCATTCCATCCTGGCAATTGTGGAATATTCCTCCACTTCCCATATAACCACAAAAAATCAACTGCATTCAATTTTCTATTTGTTAGTGCTACATCATCATGCACTTTTTCGACTTGAACCTTGCTGTATCCAGGCTCAACTGGCTTTTCATATGCTAGAAGAGATACATGTGATATTGCTGCCAACTCATTGGCACTTGGTTTCCTTGTACATTTTTGTATGCGTTCATCGTAAATAACAGCTTCTTTTGGAGTAATAATTTTAATCATTCCCATAACATGAAGAGTATTATTACCATCGAGAGTTTGGACATTTATACCCGCATTGTCTCCAACATATTGTACTAACGCACCTGACTCTGATGATGAAATACAAGGTTGCGGATGGTAAACTGCTGAAATTTCATATTCAACAGTATTTTTATAGGAAGCTGCAAATCCCAAGCTAGATAAAATATCTAATAGTCTTTTTGATCCATATCTTCTATGAAGAAATACAGAAAGCCCTAATAGTAGCTGTGATGAAAATGATCGTTCTCGTATCGAAGACATTATTGCATGACTTATTGACGTGCATTTTGTTTTTAAATGCTCCGTTCTGCCTTTTTTATTTTTTAATATAATTTCGTGTAGAGAATGTAATAAAGACTTAGGTATTTCTTCATTAATGTTATCTAACATTTTATTTGGAGGTGGATACGACTTGGTTTCAACTATCGAGGCCCGAATGTCTTCTCTTATAATAGCTGCTGCAGCTTCGACAATCCTCAATCTTTCTTCTTCCGGAGTACTTTTTCTATTTTCGTACCAATTTTTTGATAAAATATTGGTGTGTGTGTCACGAAAAGATATAATAGTAAACGATCCTACTTTTTTAGTAATGACGATATCAGTTAAGTATTTTTGTTGAAGTCTTGCTAAGATAGTCTTGTAATCTGGTACATACTCCGTAAGAAGATCCTTGAGCTCTTTTAATGTGAATTGCGAATCTTCATGATTTTCTATGTAACAAAAAATCTCTTTCATTGCTTGAGTAACTTGGTTTTCTTTACGAGGCTTATTCTCAGTAGATGGTGTTCGATTCAAAAAATGAGTATAGCAAACGGTATGGTATTTTGCTTCAGCTGCAACCAAGTCGATTTCATGAAGTACACGATCTTTCACTAATTCTCCTAAGGAATCCTTTCGTTCTTCTGCTCTTTTAATAACATTGTCTTTGAATTCCAGAGTACTTACGCTACTGATTGTTCGTCGATACTTTTCTTTTTTTCTTAACTCTGCTGCTACGTCAGCTGTTTGACCACAAAATAAACACAGTGTTTTAAAATCAAACACCTCATTCCTTTTTTTACGAGGTACACTGGATGATGGTAAAGGTTCACCTTCTTCTAGTCGTCGTTTTGATGCTGATATAGAATTTTTACTGATGTATACTTTCCGACACTCGACATGCACGTTCACAGAGGTTAAAGTATTTAAGAAATCTATGTGACCATCATTTCTTTCGATACTTGCAGTTTTTAAAGTTTTCAAGCCACGCACTACATTCACAGAATCACCTTCAGTTAGAGACTTCCCACAAATAAAACACAAATCAGCCATAATTATCAAAATTGTACGTCCGTCGTTGCTGAGATCTTATAACCAACTAAAAAATTCAGTCAATAGAATGTAGTCCCTTGAAAAAGAAATAAGTCTCCACATAACAACTGAACATCTGCCACATGAACTATGGAGGGGTCCGCATTCGCAGGTATAGACATCATAGAAAAAGGTCGTCTTATAGAGGTCCGTCTTCCCAGTTATAATCTCAAAAGGAAAATAAGATTATACATTTTAAACTTTAAAATCTTTAAAATCTGTAAATTTTAAAATTAAAATTTTAAAATCTTTAAAATTTAAAGAACAAATACTTAATATTTTGTTCTATTTATAATCTATATATATATATATGTATAAAAAATTATTCAATACAATGTATTAACTAATAAATAATATAAATTATTTATTGTTAATAATATTGTAATGATTTAGTAACGATATACAAGGTATTATTCACCGAGATTCACGGTTGACCTTATATTACAGTATATATACCTGAGCGCCGGGTGCTCTCCGCTCTCTATCTCAAAATCGGTTGACTGTATAAAACAATGTTTAGAACAAAATTTGTCGCAAATTTTATGCTCTACAATTTTGATAATAGGTGCTAACATCATTGGAGCAATAGAAACGGAGATAATTGCAAAAAACCGATTTTCATGACCTTTGACCTCGAATAACTTACGACGCAGACACGAGATAATACGAGACTTTTGAGACAACATTTAGAACGCCAAAATGAAGCTGTATACGAGTTTCCAGCTTATTATCTCAAATTCCGAGGTGAAACCCTAAAGTGACTGGGCTATGGCGGATTTACATATTAGCCAAGTATAGGCTGTTGAATTTTTGCCGCCCTTACCTGTACAATTTTGAATTGTCAGTTCCTAGATTATTTTTACAATCCAACAATTCGGTCCAAATTGCACAAGAAATAGTTTTTGAGTATATTTCTGAGGTAATCAAAGTTCACACAATACTCACTCACACAATAATGTACATTCGGTAAACGTAGTTAAATAATCTTTATTGCACTTACAAACTGTTAAAAAATAATAATTTTAATTAACTTATTAAAGTTTCTTACAATACCTTTTAGCGCGTTTTTTTGTTGGCAAAATCATCGATAATGTCGCCGTAAGTGATCTTGTACATTAATTCTGACTCTATACACAAAAGAGCTAAAGCGTTTAATTTTTCTTGATTTAAGGTCGATCTCAGATAATTTTTTACCCTTTTTAGACAAGAAAAGCTTCTCTCACCCGAACAATTTGTCGCTGAAGTACATAATGCCATACGAAGAGCTATGTCCAAGTTAGGATAAACGTTCTGCAATTCTGTTTTCGCATTAACGAAAATAGACTTTCCAATGATTCAGAATTTGGTTTTACTGAAATTCCTTCCGTAGAAATGTGGCTTTGAAAATGAATGCATTCTTGAACTAAGTCAGTCTCTAAATCATTAGAATATGTTTTTTCCAAGGCGAAAACTTTTTTTGTAAGGGTTGATGATGACAATTCACTGATTTTGTCCAAAAACGAAAATTTTTCATTGAACTTGTTGTAGGCCTTCTGTCTTTTTTCTAATTCAGATACGAGTCTATCAATGATGACGAGAAATGTGTCAACTCTGAAAGTATCACTCGCGGTCATTTTCATTTCTTCATCAAGCGTTTCATCATATTTATTTTCTTTTCAGTTGTCTTTTTTCCATGTCTTCTGTATACTGCTTCGACACGCTTAACTCCATCGCCTTTTCTTCGAAATACTTAAAATTTCGTCGTTGATCTACGAAAAATTTGCGAAGAGATTCATAAAGATCGGCTACAGTAATCAAATCTACGTTAGAAGCCTGATTTGTACATTCACTTTGTTTATTCTTTCCAAAACAACATTCCACACAACAACCATTAACGCCGTTTCCAGCTGTTCTAATTTTAGAAGAATTCCTGTAGCTGCGTTTCGTGTAACAGGTTTTTCGGTACAATCATCCCTGATTGTTTCCAAAGCTTTAAGGATTTCGTGCCAAGAATCTCTCCGAATTTCGCCGTTCGTATCCCGTCTCCAATCTGCTTCGAGACTTTATGACCCATCAAGAGAATAAACTAATCGCAAACGGTCTTTGACAAGTAACTGGTACTACCAGATCCTTGATTCCCAAAGCGTTCAATATGACTGGCATAAAAAGGATCAAACTCAGCTAACAGTTCCAACATCATAAAATAATTTCGGTTGTGTGGATCACCGAGCTTTTCACTTTTTCCTCTAAAAGCGAGACCTCTTGAACACATCCGCTTCACTACAGCAACGACCCTCTTCAGAACGTTTCTCCAATAAGCAATTTTTTCATCAATTTGGAGATAGAGTAAATTCTTGATTTGACCATGAATCTCACTTCTAGCTTTCAAACTAAGCATACTAGATTTATGACGTGCCGAGTTTTCATGTTGAGCTACTCGGTATTCTGCATTTTTCCAATCATTAAATCCTTGGTTCCCAAACTGAGTTGTATTCTGTAATGGACCGAATGCCAAACAGGGTCCGCAATATACGGAACTCTTACTTTCAGAATAAACCAGCCAATTTCGGTCTTTCACTTCATTATTTTTCATTTTTCTTTGGAAGATACTCACTGGCAGGAAAAGACGCTGATTAGCATGTAGTTTTTCACTTTTAGAGAAATCACAAGTCTTGTTTGGATCGGAGCCACATCTTGCGATAATCTCCCTTAAGGTATCGTTAATTTCCCATAAAGCCGGATCTTTATTTATATTTACTGTTGTTTGCACTTGGTCATCATTTAACCCCTGAGCCTGAGACGTATCTTCAATTTTCAAGCTGCTTTCACTTATTGATGATTTCTCTTCGCCTAGAACATAATTATCATTTTTATTTAAAGTGGATTGTTCAACAGATGATTGGGCTGCAGAGTTAAAATCCGTTTCATCTTTTCCAGATCGAATTGTCACAGTGCACGTTGTTGATGTTTCTGATATTTGGTCACTACTTCCACTTTTAAAAAAACTGTTAATTTTTATTGTTTTACGGATAATCTGCGCTTGTTCTTCTTTTTTCATTTTGGCTTTCTTTTTATACTCAGCTGCACTAAGTCGCTTTCTTCCATCACATATTGTAACAATTTTTTCCCAAGAACTGAAATGAAAAAGATAAAATTATGAGGGTTATTTCTCGTACGCAATTAGTAGTATCCTTTGTTTAGACCTCAGACAATAAATAATTAATGTACAACGGTAATTTTTTTTAAGCTATCACAAAAAAATCGAAGCTTCTTTGCATAGCTTTCGAAATAGCTATTTCAACTTTAGGGAAAAGAAGAATTCTTTCGAAATTTCTAACATATTTTTCCAACAACTGAGATTGTTGAATTTTTCCGATGAATTGTGTTATGCTTGTTTTTGCCGCACCGAAACATTCCATATGGAATATATCATTACAACCAAAACTACCATCCTTCTTTGGATGAAGCTTCACCAACACCAGAAATCTCGTGACAACGAAATCTAAATCTCAGATAGGGTTCATGGTGCTTAAGGTGAAAGCAGAAGAAACTGTTGTCACTAGTGCTCTTAGTAATTTTATGTACACCATAAAATTACAGTATAATACGGAGAGAGAGGAAAATAAAATTCTTATGAAAATTGCCAAACCCCTTTACGCCAGCGACCATAATGTTGCGATAAAAAAAATATGGTTTCACTCAAATCATATTCCTTTCCATTACGATATCACGCCGATGCCGGAAACAACTTTGCCTTTTTATTATTTTGTTTTTCAGAAAAGTTATATTTTACATGATAAAATTGAAATTATTTATTTAGATAAATAGTTGGAAATAAAATAAACTGTTATTACATCAAAAAAAAAAAGAAAAAGAAAAAGGAAATATATTTATAATTTGAAGATTGTATATTATGTGAATGTAAATAAATTCAATTCAAATATTATGGGCATACATACATATATAACAATAATTAATTATCTCCAATCCGCTGAGAAGAATTCAGTGCGCACCAGCTCCACCCCAAAAGATATACTATTTGGAATCAAAATCAATATTTATATATATATATATGAAAATCAATAGTAATTAAAATTTTCAGATAGAAAGTTAAGTTAAAGTTAAAGTTAAAAATTCTCTTTATTATTTCCCAAAAACATATTACAAAATTACAAAATCAATAAAAAGAGAACAAAAAAGTGATTAAGCTATCTTAATTCTACTTAAAGCTAATGGCCTCTTAGGGCTCTCTGTCCTACATGTATCTCCCTTCAAAGGGTTTACCCTACTTGATCATTTTATTTTTATTTTACTATCTCATCATTCAAATAATTAAAGAAAAAGAATTGAAAAAAACTTTAATAACAGCGTTAAACTTCTATCTTTTTTATAAATTTAGCTTACATGCTAACTTATATCTGTTTATTAACTAAGCTTACTTGTTAACTAATAACTACTTCGAAAAATTAGACCTTTATTCATTGATCCATTAACAGCTTATTTCATATTTAATTTCAACTTTATTTTTTAACAGTATTTAACTTTCCTTCAGCTTCGATAATTTACATTTAAATTTTAAGTTTATTTATTTCAGAATTATTTCATATTGTTTGTGGAAATTATCTTATTAATTTAATGTATTGCATTTGTTATTTACTCTTAGACAATTTTTAATAATTTTGTTTTATATAATAATACATTTTTTTTTTTTTTTAAATGCGCAAGACACAAATCCCTACTTGTTCAACTTTATCGTAGTGATGTGGTCATTTTATGTCTGCCTTCCCATCAGTGGTGCGATTTTCGACCCATGATCAGCAAGCGTTTCCTCGATCTTACCGAGTCTATCTAGGATAATGTTGAGGATTCTTTCCATGTCATTATCTTTCTGTTTTACAGAGTTTTGCCGTGTGACTGCTGCGAATGAGACACCAGGTTGGACTGGAGTTGCAGCTGGTCTTTCAGTCTCATTGCTTGTTTTTCGACTCTGCGTCTTCGGTTTCCATTGCTCATAATATGCACAGCCTCTAAATGAGGCTGGGTGACCGTATTGTCTGCAGTTCACGCAGAAAACCTTTTCCTTTGCATCATCCTTTTGAAGGCCGCATGTGCCGGGCTCGTGATCAGCACTGCATTTCACGCAGCGGAATTGCATGTTGCAATTGGCCGAGCTGTGTCCGTATCGCTGACACCTATAGCACTGTATTGCTTCTCGACGTCGCAACTTATCAAACCGCACTGCTTGGTGGTTGAAATATTTAATTTTGAGCAGCTCTGTTGCTGAACAGTTGCTTGAGATTTGCACGACGTACATCGGCAAAACTCTGTTCATCAATATTGACCGTCGTGTGGTGAACGGTCTTACAGCTGTCAAATCCGCAGAAGGGGCAACTTCTCTTAATTCCGCTAATAGCTCGGTGGTGTCCAAACCTTCCGAAAGTCCTTTCAACAGGAAGGTCTGATTTTTCTCCTCTCTAGGAGTGTATGAAAAATATGGCGCTTCAGTCTTTTTCAGAACTTCACGAACCGCATAATAATCCGTAACATTTTCTACGCGGATTTGCGTCTTGCGCATATTTATTTTCTTCACTTCAAAATTATTTACTTTCCCGCACTCCTTAATGAGCCTCACCAGATCATTACCGTTCTGGTGAAACGCATTAATTGGTGGAATTTTCTTCGGATATTTAATACATTTCTCACTTACATTGTTTGCTTTTCATTATTCATAGTAATTTCACTTACTCTATGTTTATTTCTTTTTTCATCTCCATTTGTACCTTCTCCACTTAGATAGAAAGGAAATACCTACAAGTGCAATAATTTCTACCATTTTATACTTGTTCAGTTCACTTGCGGTACGACCGCACACATAAATCGACTTCAGCAAACTGACTCCCGCAAACTGACTCCAACAAACTGACTTCTGCAAAAAAACTCCAGCAAGTTGACTTCAACAAACTTAATCCAACGATTGACTCAAACAATCTGATTTCAAAAAACGAACTCCAGCAAACTGACTCCAGCAAATTGACTCTAACGACTCCAACGAACTGACTTTCAAACAATCTGACTCCAACGACTGACTCCAATCGACCTCCTTCCAAAACTGATTTTAACGAATTAACTCCAACGAACTGACTTTCAAACAATCTGACTCCAATCGACCTCCTTCCAAAATTGATTTCCGTATTTTGCTCCATTTACACTAAAAGCGGTTTTTTCTCTATCTTCCTTTTTTATCTTGATTTGATGAAATCCGGATTCTAGATCAATTGTTGAAAAAATTGATGCTCTTCCTAGATTTTGGATTGTCAAGTTTACATCTGGGATAGGATATCTGTCCGTTATCGTGTTTGTATTTAATTTCTGGTAATCTACTACAAGTCTTCTTTTGGGTTTGCCTTGTTCATCGGTTCCCTTTTTTGGTACTACCCAGATTGGAGAATTGTATGGGGAGTGGCTTGGTTGTATTATTTCTTGTTTCAGAAGTTTATTTATTGCTTTGTTTATAAATTCGTGTTCGACCATGGGATATTGATACTGCTTAGAAAATACAGGATCATCATTAATTGTCCGTATAGTTGCTTCGATCGTAGTCGTAAAGGGTAAGCTTTGGTCTGCAGTATGTGTTTTCATTAAGTGTCGAATTTCATTTTCGTATTTTTTGTTGTCTGTCGTATAATTAATTTTATGAGATTTATGTGGATAGTAGTTTCTAGTAGGAAAATAGTTTCAAGGAATGCTTGGCTATATTTAATTCTATGCCGAGGGTTTTGAATCCTTCAATACCTAACATAAGCTCATAATTAAAATTATCAACCACAAAAAAGGTTAGTTTCTTTTTACTTAGGGTTATTTCCCTTTTAAACATGATTTTTGCCTTTCCACATAGTGTGGTATAATATAAAGGCTTCTCTAAAGGAATATTTTTTCCCAATGTGCTGTTGCATCTTACATAATTATTTGTGCTACCGGAGTCTAGTAGTATATTTATTTCACTTATGGGTTTACTTTCCGAACTAATTTTTTGTTTGAGTTTTAAACACGGTAAACCCTCTACAATTCTAAAAAAGAACTGGCGTCGAATTCCACTTCGTTATTATATTCAATTTCACTTGATTCATTTATTTCATTGTTCTCTACATTATTGATTCTTTGTGCTTTGTATGGCTGGCGATATCTATGTGAGGAATCTAATTCTCTTTTTACAGGTGCGTTAGGTGGATTTGTATTCGTTTGTTGGTCCTGTGTGTAGATAGGTCTTTGTCTATTCTGGTAGTGGTATTGGTTTGGTCTACATTGCGTTTGCGCTTGCGTTCTATAGAATCTATCGCTTCTATCTATTTCCATAGGTTTAGGTTTAGCATAGTTGTTTTGTCTAGTTTGAGGTGTGGCAAAGTGTCTTTGAGGTCTCCTATTTTCCTGGTATGTAATTGGATTTATATTTCTTTTTTCCAGTTGGAGATATGTCCTATCATGGCATAAAGTCAATGCAGCTGCGTATGCAGTGACTAGACTTGTATAGTTTTGCACACAAATCAGTGATTTGATGGCGTGGCTATTTACTCCATGAATAAATACACGTATTGCATGAGATTCTGCCATTTGAGACATAACTCTTATCACTTTAGGATCGGCGAAAGAGATTTCTATTTTTGACAGGACTAAATTCAAATGCTGATTTAGCCTATTATGGAAATTTTCTATAGATTCATTGTTTTGTCGGATATTATCCATTTCCTGTTCCAAGACGTGTAATGGTCGTTTATCCGCGTACGTTTCGTCTAACGTGGCTATTATAGCTTGGAAATTTAATATCGTATTGTTATTCATGAGGATTTGCGATGCACTTCCCGTTATTTTTCCTTTAAGAATTAAGGTTGCCTTAGCGTACGTGAGCGTATCTTTGAATTGCTCTATTCCTTTGTGGAAATTCATTATCAAGTTCCTCCATGCTCTGTATTCTTGAGCGTTTCCAGAAAATGAGGGAAAGTCTCTTAAGAGATTTAAATCTATTTCTTTCTCATTAGCAAATCTACACAATTGTTCATGAAAAACTGGTATATTCGCATCCTCTATATCCATTCTCTGTTCGAGATTAAATATTCTTTCTTGCAGGATGTCTTTTAGTTCCGCGATTTCGGATCTTAATCTTCCTAGTTCCTCAGCCATTATTTTTGCACTTTCACTGAATCCACTTCTTAAATAACTAACACTTACTAATATTCTTTGTTTCTTGCTTGTCATAAATCTACTTACGATTAAATCTTCGGTTTATAACGCCTTGAAGATTGTTTCTGGCGTTCTGGAATAACTTCTTGGCACGTTCTTTGTTTTCGAATCTTGATATCGTTGTTGAGTTCCAGAATGTTGTTTGGCTGGATATCTGTATCTGTTACTTGTCGGATGGTTCCTTGGTACAGCCTCCTTGATCTGAATACCTTTAGGTGATTTTCCTTTGATGTTTCTTGTTGATCTTGGCCTGTAGTTTTCTTCGGAAATCCTTGGTGTATTTAGATGTTGATATCCCGGTTGAGCCCCCAATTAAGTTTTGCAGTACTCAAGAATATAAAAAAATATAATTAATTTATTCATTCTTTTATTACAAACTTGAGTTTTAGCCTGGTTGGTGTCCCAGTAACAAAAAGGTGTCTTGGCTTAAGTTACAGTTTCTTTTATAATCTTTTCTTAGTCACTATGCTTAATTCCTATTGGTTAATTATATCGCTGTATTGCGGTCTGGTGATAACCATATTTGATCATGAAATTGGATCTTGTATCTGAAAATGTCACGGTAGTGCCGTGGGTACTTAACTCGCGTGATAACTTATATGGTGAAGGATTTTTCAAAGCTTGCCATGTCAGGTACTTGTTACACAAATTGAAATTGCTAATTGTGTAAAGCATTCAAGTTATGTTTTTTTATATCTAGTAAGGGTTATTCGTTTCAAGGAATTTGATTATATGACTGTTAAGATTCGTTTGATACAAATATATATTTTACAATGGTGATATAAATTTCATCTTAATAATATATATGTCGTGCAGACTAGCACTGAAAGGCGACGACTGCTTGCTTGACAGCTTAGCAGTAAAGGACTGTTTACGTAAGCTCCTTAAGGGCCGATTATACAATTTTAAATTTATGACTATTCTTAACAATAACGATACGGATCTACAACTTTATAAGCAACAAAGCTTACTGGTATACACATTTATCTTAAAACAGGAATACTTAGAACAAAATATAATGAGAGGTCATGCTCCCTATTATTTTTTTTTTCTAATTTGAATAAAGCATGAGTCTCTGTAAATAACAAAGTTTATTTTATTAATTCATACAGAATACAATTTTAATCTCTTAAACTGCATTACCTGTAAATAGCAAAGAAACAACATCCAATGTTAATATTCACTGTGAAACTTCTTCTACAACTTTCACGCTATCTTACACTATATCTCATTAGCTTCGTGATACTCATACTCGTGTGGCTCTGACATATGACATATGTTCATGAAGAAGTCTGCATTACCGATCCGGTCACGCGGGAAATTCAATAACAGTGAGGAAACTTTCCTTACAAATAAAGTAAATTTATTTTGCGTTTACCATAATTTAATTGTGCATTTTAGATTACATGTGATAATTCCTGAAACTGGAAGTGATTCCTTCTGCAGCAAGGGTGAAGGATTTCACTATTATCTGATCTATGGTATATAGAGACACATTGTGAATTTTTTGCGTAGATGGGACGCGCTTAAGATTGTTATAGCTTTTTGTCCAATCTTTTTTCCTCTCCATCGTATTCAGTTGACGAAGCGTACTTCATGTTGTGGATGTTTCGTTCAGCCCATTCGAAGAGTTTAGTAGATGTAGTTATTTGATCGAAATACGGCATTCACAAAGTCCATTTTATCCATCGCAGGAATTTGTTCTATAAGTACTAGCTAGAACAAGCCGAAGCCTAGACCATCAGCCCCTTTGCGTCACCCGGAGTCCTATAGCACAAGTCTATAGGGTCCGGGTTAAGAACTGTCAGAATATCATGCTACATTTAATGCACATTTCACCCTATCAATATAGTTGATGTTGCAATGCGAGCTTTTCGACCTGCTCACAACATTTAACATCACTTCTTCCACATGTGACAAAGCACTCAGTTCGTCACATTTAGTTTCCTAAGTCATCTGTCAGTCTTGCAACAGTACATAACAGATATCGACTATTACGCATCATTTTTCCCGACAATTCCTTTTCTTCTTTACTCCGATTCACTCGCAAATCAGTCTAAATCCAGTCTGTCAATTTTTAAGTTTACTTCTTTCTTTCTTCTCGTCAAGTCTAGTCCTCAGTCAACATTTTATCAATCCAATTTTTTCAGCAGCTATCATCCATCGGTTCGGCTTCCCTCAACTTTCCCTCTGTACGCCCCAGATTCCAAGCCATTTAGAATCACATTTAGCGACGTCAACAGTACTCGTTTTAGTTCGACCTCTCCTCTGCGATATAGACTACCTCAATTCATCAGTCGTCTGTCATCTTCCAGTCATCGATCCAGCACTTCCACTCTTCCGTCATACAGCGGTCAGGATTCATTCACATTCCCTGGGTACACCACGGGCATAACATCAAAACCCGTTAGGCGACATTTTCGGTACTTACTTCATTCAAATCACTTCCAACTGCCTCCCATGCGTCACATCACTGCACTTCACCTGTCTATACTTCAGTTCATCAAAATTCAACAAGACTGCTACAACATTTACTTCGTTCAGCTGTACGTCTGTCATCTTTACTTCTTTGCAACAAGTTCGCACCATATACACACATACAGACTTAGGACTGTCATGATAGAGCCGCAAAGCAAACTCACACCAAGACGTGATTATCCTGCAGCACAGCTTTTTGAGAAATAAAATATTAAATTTATGTGAAAAACTCTTGGTTTTAAAAAGTTTATCAAGTGGCGTTAGAGAACAGGAGTGTAAGACATATCTAATTACGATGAAGTTATTTAATTGAAGTTCTGATTTTTCACTTTTTCGATAATATAGGGTTATCCATTTTACGCTTGGGAAAGTAAAGCTAAAGAAAACACATAAAATATTCAGATGGAAACGAAATTTTTTATTCAATATAAAGATTGAACCTTCCCATTATACGTGAAACACAACATCATTCAAATGTCCTCCACGGGACCTCTTACAGGCCTCAATCCTTTTGAAGTAATTTTCAATGACTTTTCGGTACATTTCCGGCAATATCTCGGCCATAACTTCACGAATATTGGTTTTCAATTGCTCAAGATTTTAAGGATTGTTCGCGTAAACACGATCTTTCGCATAGCCCCATAAAAAGAAATCCAAAGGTGTTAGGTCGCAGGATCTTGCGGGCCAATTGACATCACTCAATATCGAAATTACGCGTCCTGGAAATTTCTCTTGCAAAAGTGCTCGATTAGCCTGTGATGTGTGGCTTGTGGCTCCGTCCTATTGGAACTACATGTTCTCCAGCTCATAATCTTCAATTTCTCTCCAAAAATAATCGGTTAACATCCGTCCATAGCGGTCAGAATTGACTAATGGCTCTTCCTTGATCGTTTTCAAAAAAATACGGGCCAATAACACCACCAGACCATAATGCACACCAAACGGTCGCTTTTTCCGGATGCAAAGGCCTTTCTGCGATCACCTGAGGATTTTGAGAGCCCCATATGCGGCAATTCTGTTTATTTACGTAACCACAGAGCGAAAAATGAGCCTCATCACTAAAGAAAATTTTGTTCGAAAAATCGTTATCAATGGCTTGTTGTTCAATCACCCAATTCGCATACATTCTGCGTTGGGTATGGTTTTGAGGCTTAAGTTCTTGAGTGAGTTGGATTTTTTACGGATGGAGATGCAAAGCCAAATGCAAAATCCGCCACAATGAGCCGTAAGACAAGCTCAAATGTTGAGCACGTCGAGGAATCGACAAATTCGGGTCTTCCTCCACACTTTGAGCAACGACAGCGGTATTTTCAGCAGAACGAATGTTGCGATGCTGCACAGGCCTTACAATATCAATAACCGATCCAGTCTCTTCAAATTTTCTCACTGTGTTCGAAATTGTTTGCTGTGTTGGTTGATTATGTCGACCGTAATCGGCTCGTAAAACCCTAAGTGTTGATACAGC
The DNA here is from genome assembly GCA_954870665.1 of Stratiomys singularior. NCBI lineage: Eukaryota > Metazoa > Arthropoda > Insecta > Diptera > Stratiomyidae > Stratiomys > Stratiomys singularior. The sequence goes on from OX940881.1 coordinate 66,076,498, forward strand.
AGAATCACCATTTTTATAATAAAATTTAATAACTTTCACGCGTTCTTCGACTGTTAAACGATTCATATTTCTAAATGGCAAACCTTCAACTAAAAAAACACGTTTTGGGTGACATTTAACTTTGACAGATGTCAAATGGCAGGGTTATATTTTTCCTATACGAAATGGATAACCCTGTATATCACAAAAGGATGAATTGTGGCTTGAAAATGGTCCAGGGAAATTTTCCTGGACAAATAGTCCAGAAATTTCGGAGATATCCATGATAATTGAACGTCTCCGAATTTAATATTTCTTTTCAGCTCTTGTGAATATTTTTTTATTTGCTGGTTTGTAGCTTCATTAAAGAACATGTCGCAATTGATTTGGCAAACGTACAATGAAGATGTCTGTGTGTCATCTGTGGACTGACTAATTGTTTCCAAATGAAACCTATCCGTAGACGTTCTTTGATAATACGTGATGTTTTCGAAATAACATCAGGCTTGAAACTGCCGCCATGTGAAATCTGGCTTACTGCTCTTTTTTCTTGTACAACGTATCTCCAAATACTTCTGCAGTTCTTTCATGCTCCTGTTACGGAATCTTTCATACCTAGCGCGGACCTACGCCATCTTTAACTTTTGTACATATTGATCTTCTCACTCTGATGACGATGGACCTCACTTTTAAAATTCAACACTTTTCCACTAATTTTTAATAGACTTGAATTTCACTTATTGTGCACTTATGAAAGACTGTCTATTCTTTCTTCGATTCGAGTTGAAAGGTTCTTCACCTTTATTGATTTGACACTCATTTAAGGATTGTAAGGCTAAATTCCTAAAATTATGCTCTATTTTACCTATAACTGTTTCTCTACATTTAGGTGAATATAATCTTCAATTCGCTGCATTTCTTTAACGTTTAAGTCTGCACTGTTTAGATGACTTAACATTAATATCGAAGTTAATCGTCCAAAATTCGACACATTCGTCTCTCCAAAACTTTAAGGCCGTTCGCTACAGCTCTTTGTCTTTGAACAGTTTTCTTCAGAGATTGTTTGTACTTGTTGGAAACATTTTTGCTCCAATGGTTTCCGATCAATTCTCAAGTTTTTCACGGTTCCGCTTAGTAATAAGTTGAATTAAATTTTTTCATATTCTTGTCATCAATAAGGAAAATCACACCTTCCAATTGATACTCCCGTCACTCCTGCCAACTACTTTTGCTGTAGCTTCACAGAATGTTTCTTCATAGAATTCGTCTTTCGACGAAGAAAATGTATAACAGCCATTTATTATGAGTTGCCTATGCTTAGCACATCCTGATACTATGCCGTAGGTGCTACATATCTAATTTCGGTATAATTTTCAATCTTCTTGCTCATTTACTGGTTCCGAATACTTTTAAGTCAGTGGCATATTCCAGAATTCAAGTTAGCTGTTTTTCATTTCAACTTTAACAACACAGGTAGGCACAATTCTAAGAATTTGTATTCAAATATTTCAAAAACAGTCACTTCAGTGACTGGGAGTTAAAGGTTGTTTATTTATGAGACTGAGCGCGTGTCTCCCACACGTGTAATGCTTCTGGACTACCCACTAACCATCTCCTCTGTCAACCTGAGAACCTAGCCTGGAACCGTTTAACACATTACATCGGGCTACATCTCGTCTTCTTTCACCTGCAGGCGCATCCGAATCACACGAATCGCTAATCTTATGGGGAATAAGGTAGGGGAAAGAGAAGTAAACATATGATCCCTCTTGACGGTGCTGTAGGGACTGGCCGAGAGTAATAAGCCACGCTTTTTAATTCGTCGGTCGAACTAAACATTTTACTTACTATAGTTCATGGCCCTCTAATTTTGCTGAAGAGTTCAAGCCCTGTTTAATTCGTCTTTTACCAGCAAATATGTGTGCCGACGTTATCCATTTCTGCTTTACAAAACATGCAGTCGGGAGATCGTGACCTGTTATTTTGTTTGGATAAGACTGAAAATATCCAAGCCCGCCCAATAGCTGGGTCAAGTAGAAATCAGTCTCACCATGCTCTCGATTGAACTAAAGGCTCAGGCTTAAGATCAGGCATGCATTTCGCCTTCCTTTTGTGTCACGCCCCCAGGACTGTTGCCAAACGTTAACAAAGCTTTGGCTAACTTTCCTGGACACCTCGTTTATATATATTCCTCAATGAAAGCAAGATGCTGTTTCACCTGCGGTTAAGCCGTTTCAATTTGTTCAACTTATTTCTCTCAAATTAAATTTACTTCAAAAGTTTGATCTACTTACTATTGATCTACACTTGATAACTTCTAAAATTTGAGTGATAACTTTAAGTACGTTTTTAAACTGCCATTCGCATTGCTTTAAATTCGGTACTATCGATCGCATTCGTTCTATTCACATATCCAAATATAAATATGAGAAAGCGTTAGATTTAGAAACTTTCAATTTGAAAGGTAATAGCGCGGTACTAAATTCCCGCTCTCGAGGAGAGTCGAAATAACTGTGACGCGTGGGGCGATAATCAGTTCGCGTCATCACAAAAAAATTGATTAAAAGTATTTGCGACTTACCGTGTTGCAGATAAAAGCGTTTCCAGTGGCTGGAATGGTGACAAAAGGTGGGGACGTGATGTATAGATGAGTGGGAATGGATTTGGGATAGAAAATTGAAGAGGCGGGTAGCTATACTGCCGTTGATGGTGGTAGTCGGCTGAAACCACTGCTACGATACTATTTTCTTTTCGTAAATTTGTTTTTCGAGTGAAAACACGTGTAAAAGTTGAACTAAGTGGTTTTTAGGTTGAATTCTCTGACCGAAAAGAATTTAATCACGACGCGATTTGCTTGACGCAAAAAACGGAAGAGAGCGAAAAAACAGATAAACAGACTGAAGTAAGCAACACACGCAAAGGGCGCGTTCAAAATGGTCGCGCTTATTATGGAATCTTCCCAATGTATACTCAAAAACTAAGTTTTAATTTATTTATTGAACAGAGTAACTTTCCAATATCTATTTTACAACTGACTTCCTTTCTTTAAATCACAGATCTTATATCTACACGTGCACGTGCATGAACAGGTGCAATAAATATATAACAGGTGCAAACAAATATATAGCAGGTGCTTAAAAATTTATAGCAGGTGCATATCAGCATATTGCAGCTGTAGAAATTGATGCACGTGTGGTCCGTTCCAGGTGGCTTGAATATAACTCGCTCGAACAAACTGGTTTCCACACAAGATGAGTCAGAGAGAAAACAATTTTATTGCTTTTGCAAGTGATAACAATCACATTTATTAACTTAACACGGGAATGTGAGATTTCAGATTCAAAGATTGCGGCCTGGCACCTTAAGGACGTGCAACATCAGTGACCGAAATATTGGTAATCGATGCCAATCAGACAGGATTTGCGGAGACTTGTGATCTCGACAGAGTCGCTACAGGTATGCAGTCAACGTTATGAACCGTTAAATTAAAAAATTAAGCTTTGTAAAAGCTGGACAGAAAACAGAACGCAGTTGATTTACGATTTATTTTCGTACGCCTATGCGGGGCACATTTGTGGATGTTTCAGCCAATGGTGTATCGTGTGCTATCCTCTTTTCAGCCATCCATGCTGTGGTGATCGACTGAATAATATCAGTGATAAATTCAAGTCGTGCTTTGATTCTTCTGTCTGTATTTTGCTGATATAAGATGTAGGCATTCAACCCCATTCGGAAATAGAAATGGAGTGAACTACTTTTTTCCAATATTCGATAGTCCTTCTTCCATCCAAATACGAGTAGAACATCATGTCTGACGTGTCTACGCCTCCCATATGTTTATTATACTCCGCCACAATTCCTGGTTTTTCGACCTGTATCACTGCATTCTTTTTTCTAATTGTTATATGGACATAATTTCATAAATGGACAAGAGTAACATGTTTTTTTTTTCTATGATTTTTCCCCCGGCATGCTAATAATAATTTTTCGTTATAACGGGCGTACTTAGATGTGCCCTCTTGCAAAATCGGCTGCATAAATGATGAAATATATTTTCTGTTGCGAATTGTGCCGGTCAGGTATGTCCTTTCTTCAAATGGCGCTCTAGCTAATAAAATGCGTGTTAAAAAATTGTCTGCTACCACATGATACCATTTCATCAAATTGTTTCCCATATTGAATAATTTATGAATTACGACGTAGCCAAGCCCGTTCTTCCTTATTTCTTCTTTATGTCTTTGGTCGGTGATTCCTCTATAGCAGAAAAATGATAAGCAGTAATGGGTAACTGCATCAGTCAGCATCCGAAACTTTATACCCCATTTGTGATGCTTTTTGTTTACATAATTGAAATCGGTTTCTACTAAGCATTTAGCCAAACCATGGGGTATGTTTATAGTTTGTTGACTGATAACAGAAAAGCGTCGGTCTACGTGTTACACCCATTTCTAAGAGAACTGCAATAAAAACCCTCATTTCTGACACTGTGGTCGCCTTCCACTCTGCTACTCTGGATGCTGATGGTACTTTGACTCTGTCGAGGACCTGCCTGGCATATCGATTTGTCTCACTCCTCAAAAAGCTCACTAATTCTTCCGTAAAAAATAAATCGAAATATGCTCTAGGTATGGAATTTGTTATGTATTTTCAAAGGTAATTAATAATAAAAAATATGTATGAACTTTTTTTTCGCAAAAATTAACCATTTTTTCAGACGCTTTTTTTTGTCTCTTGAAGCAATCACTTTGCGTTTCAATCAACTTGCGTTTTCGAGTACACAGTCCACACAATAAATTTTCACTCTCTTTATTTTGTGCCCCAACAACCGCGTTACAACTTGAGCAATGAGCCGTGTCTTCAGAAACTTCAGAAACGTCTTCGACGTGGCCATTACAAATTTCCGCGATCCTGTGCTCTTGAAGTGCTTGCTCCAAGTCTTCTTCAGTTTCGAGAGAATTCAAAATTTCATCCGGGAGATTAAGACCTTTCAACCCACACCTAATTCTCCCTAATACAGCTTCGTACGGGCTTCGATTAATTATTCGGTGCAGTGAAGTGTTTTTTTGCCACTGAAAATTGTATTAGAATGTAAGATTTAATTTGCTAACAGATAAATTACGAAAACAAAAATTGCAAAAAAAAATCTTTTACTTGTACTTCATAGCAACCTCTGCTCCAATTAGTTGAGTTATTGTCAATCATCCACGCCCGCAACATATTCTCGACGTCTGCATTAGCACGTTCAACACTGCCCTGACTTTGGGGGTGTCGAGGCCTTCCGTGAAGCGATTTACAATCCGGCCACAATGAAACTACCAAAAATTGAAAATAAAGATCGAATTTAAAAAAACTTTAGCAAAAAAAATTTTGTTGCAAAATTTAAAAAAACAATTTACCTAGTTCGTGTACGACAGAATTTACGAATTCACGGCCATTGTCGCTTTGCAAAAATAATGGAGCACCAAAAGTGTAAAAATTTTTTGACAGTTCATCAGCGATGTTAACTGCGTGCTTAGATTTCAAAGGTCGCAAGTGCAAAAATTTGGTTCCGTGGTCCTGGTAGTTCATTAACCAAGAATATTCGCCGTCTTTGCAGGATTGAAAATCTATTAAATCGACCTGACCTCTCACATTAAATCCATCACTGACTATAGGTTTAATAACGACGCCTTTCTTTGGAGCTGTTTTCTTTCGGCTGCATGTGCGACAACATTCGATGAAAATTTTGCACGCCACTCTCGGCAGACGCCACTTTTCTTGCGCATAGTACAGCATCCTGTCTCTGCCGCCATGACCAGTATTCGAATGAGCCTCACATAGTTTGTCATAAAAGTCTTCATACGGGAGCACATACACGAGCGGATCACTTGTATCATTCCGTTTTTCAATTACTGACTTTTCGTTGCCAACTGTTAACAGTTCGTATTTTTTTTTGTAATGATAATTACTTTGGTCATGTATTTCGCGAGAAAGAGCATTCAAGGCTTTTTCATATTGCGCACGATTCCAAACTGTTCGGTTACTTTCTTCGAGACTTTCATAATAATTTTTCAGTTTTTGTTCAAATTCGTCGCGATTCACGTATTCAGCCATGTTTCAACGAGCACTTTAACGAACAGACTGATAAAAGTTGCCGTAAAGGTCGAGCGAGCTGTTTTGTTTTAGTGTTTTGTGTACGTCTTAATCGCATCATTTCTAATTGCCTGATTTTGGTCAGGCAGTTAGCTAAATGCCTAAAATCGCCCGGCCGTTAGAAAAAATACGTGAATCGATCAACGAAATTCCTAATTGCCGGCAGTTTGCTAACTGCCTAGGCAATTGGCTAAATGCCTGATTTTTCTAAATGCCTACGACATATATAATTAATAATAAAATAATAATTGGGCAACCGATAGGTCGCACCTGCAGCGAAAGAAAGGAGCAAGATTATAGGGTTAGTTGAAAATACAAAGGCCGCATAATGGCGGCCGAAGAAAGTTACTTTTCACCGACTAGCTCACCGCGTGGGCGTGGGGGTTAGGACTTTATTTAAGCCCTGATCCTTCCATGCAACTCACACACACACACAGGGAAAGAGCTTACTCCTTCATATTATATTAAATAAAAATTATTAAAAATCAAACAACCTGTGAATTGTGCTGCGCTCAATGGTGCTGCGCTGCCTGTGAACACCTCCTCCTCTACTGGTTGTGTATCTTCAACTGATTGAGTGTCTTCTATGGTTGAATTTCCTCGACTGGTTGGTGGATGGTGTTCCTTGGCAGAATGTTCTCTGTGGTTGAGTGTCATCAACTGGCAGATTGGCCTCTACTGGTTGGTGGTTGGTGTTCCTTGGCAGAATGTCCTCTGTGGTTGAGTGTCATCCACTGGCAGATTGGCCTCTACTAAAAAATAACTTGGCCTCTCGTAAAAATAACTTCCAAGAATTTTTTTTTGTTTTTTTTTTGCTACTTGGAATATTTTTTTTTTTCTGAGACCTTTTATTTTTTATTAATAACTAATTATTTTATTATTATAATTTTACTAATATTATTTACTAAATACTATTATAATATTATACTAATATTATTTTACTAAATCTAACTTTAAATATTTTTCTCTGGGTGGCTTGGGTCCGCCGGGCCTTGCCATCTTCAGCTCGTTCGAGAACGAGCTGAAGATGGCTGTATGCAGCCGAAACGCGTCCTCGAGACCCACAAAGCAAGGCCCGGCGGACCCAAGCCACCCAGAGTTAATTTTGGCCTGCGGCAACACCAAAACGAACTTAAATATTTTTATTTTAATTTCTTAATTTATTTATTTATATATATATATATATTTTTTGTTTGTGTAATGTCGCCTACACATTGAAATACGTAACAAATTCCTTTCTGGCATATGTTTAGGCCCAGCAATTTCCATAAATTGTGGCCGAGGATTATAATCGCTTTCATTAGCCACGGTAATTTTACAAAAATTTCTCAGCGCTTCCTCACTGTCGTTTTCCTCCAGATCTGTTTCACTATCACTCGCTTTACTATCGCTGTATATTCTACGTGGCTACCGACTTCTTGATGCCACGATTTCTTCATCGTCACTATCTGTTGGATCCATCTTGTGAAACATTTGAACTAATTGCGCGTCATCCAGTTACGTGTGTGGTTCCGAACGTCTGAAATAAACGTGAAGAACAAACTCAACTGCTTTCGTTGTCTTATCTCTAACTTTATTTCTACTCAACTGCCGCTTATCCTTTACAATACATTTGCTTTTATACTTATGTCTTATCGCTAACTAAACAAATATTATTAATACGTGTTTTCGCCCTTTTCAAATCTTATCTATTTACGATACATCTTCTAATTGTAAAATCAACATCTTCATTGTTCGTTTCAAATCATTCTTTAAATAAACATTACTTTGACCTTTTTATTATTAAAAATATTTTAAAAGGCTATTCTAACAGTATTGTATGAAACATCTGGTAATGATTTACATGTTTTTATTATGCTGTTGCTTTGTTTACATAACTATCCATGACGGTGTACGTTTTATAAAAAGGTTGATAAAGAAATCCCCGGCAATAACAAAAATGACGCTTTCAAACTGCAACTGGGACGAAATATATCGTTCACAACAACGATCGAAGAGGCACTAACTGACCCTACGTATCGCTGGGGTAATGCGACGTTATTTCGTAACAGTCTTCAAACAGTTGTTTAAATAGCACGCTGCCGAAAAGTTCCGATAAGGACCCAACGCCACAGCTATTTACACGGCAGGTCGAATGTCGCCTAAGCGGCGACCATCGGTACTTTTGTTTTTTTTCCTTATCTACCTTAATGGTTGCAGAGTTTTCGTTTTTTTTTTCAAACCTAATCTTTGCTTTCTCATTTGGCATTAAACAACATTGGCGCCGTCTTGTATGCATTTCACCAGTTCATTCCAGATTCAACGTTGCTAGAATTGTTACCTTTATAATTGTTATTATAAAAACTCATTATTTTGAAAAATTTGTAACGTACTGAAACAGCTAAATGACAAGCAGTTTCAGTAATTCACAAATTTCTACGCTTAGAACTACGATGGTCATGGTTTGATTGGGAAGTAATATTATGATTTATTTGCTCGTTCTGGGCGATTAAGATATGAGATACTTTTCAAATAAATTATATATATTCCCTGAATAGTAGTTTAGATCAACAATTACGGAACTTTTTTGATAACAATTTATTAGAACTTGTTCTATTACAATTAATAACAGCTATCAATTAACAATTAATTCAGAACTGGCACGGACTAAGGGAATCCGACCGTCTAATTATAACAGTGCATAGTGATGGCCCTAATTAAAACAAAGCATTGTGATGAACCTCTTTTTTGCTCCCAAATTTTGTAAAACCCCTTCAATCTTTCTTTTGACGCAATTATTTTTATGTAAGAATCCTAACATTCAAAGTCTCTTGTCTTGAATTCATATGGAACCTCATTTCCTTGTTTTATACTATACTCATATAAAGAATGTATCATAATAACCGCAACAACTAATTCTGAAATAAAACACAGCTCTTTATTCTATTGATAAAGTAAGGACTACAGGATTATTTTATGAAATAGGGTATCGACTCAATGGTTTTGCTGGCACACACACACATATTCATTTATTGAACTTTCTATGACGATTTTGCATTGGTGTGGATGAATTTCATTATGGAGTCTGGCCATCCTGTCGACATGGAAAAAAGGTTTATTCTAAAAAAAAATTACAAACTCGATAATTTCCAACGGAATTTTTTGATTTTTGCAAACATGCTACTTCATATCCTTCAGGATTCGTGGAAAAATTTTCCTTGTGATCTTCATCATAAGTTGTATTCAAGTGTGCTGAGTTTAATGATCCAATGCTCGCAAGGTTTACGGAAGATTTTATTATATAATCATTTACTTTTCCTGAGTAATATCCAATAATCGTCGATACGCCAGAGTGCGAACTGTAGCCTCGCTTGCGCCAAATCCCGTCGCCAGAAACAGTAGAACCCGGACCCTTCCCCATTTTTGATGTCAATTTCAGTTCCTCTTGCACAGCATTTTTCATTGACACGTTACACACAGTTTCTGCAGCAGTTTTGGTATTCCCGATGACAGTGTCGTAGAACTTTAACATTGCATTCGATAAATCCAGAATCCAACAAAATTTTTCCATTCCTCTATGACCAATCCCTAACAGCCGGAATGCGAGGATAATCCGTTCGTTTATGTCATAGGCTTTGCCGTTGACGTGTAGACTAGAATCAACTGTTTTCGGTTGGCAAGTGCCGCAAGAAACTACTAATTTGGAACCCAGTCAACGAATGCTCGATTTCGTGAACCTTACTTCACCGTTGCAAGTCTGACACTTGACGACGTTGCTGCTTACTTGAAAAACAGTTCAGTTTCTTGGCTGCTACTTTTCGTTTTGTGCTCCATTTCATATCGATTGGCTGGTCGGTTTCACGTTTTTACACTAGTTGATCTCCTCTTCCGATTTCTGGTTCCTTTCATATTCAGATTAACTCGAGATTCATTCTGTTGAAATTCCATTTTCGTCGTGAACTTAAGCTTTATACGATGCGTGTTTTTATGTTGCTCAAACTCAAAATAATGCTCTACAGTGCAATGTGCCGATAAACGTATTTATGCAACGGACACTGCTGCTTGTCAAACTGCGCAACATCGGCTCGGAGATGCGCCGCGAAGTTGTACCTAAGAATAGGTTGATTCTTATTTTCATTTTTTGTAAATTTACGATATTTTTCAAAAATTACAGGGTAACCCCAAAGTAATTTTAATTATTTAATTCAAACAGCTTTAGATCGCATAATGTAGCCGGCAATCTCACTTCGACAAAGCGCTTTATGGGACGTTGCTGAAACCATTTTTCAGGCGCATCCATATTTTGCAATTTAGGTACAAGGAAACACATTATCATAACGAGATAGCGACAAGCATTCACAAGTATTCATTGCATGAACAGGCGCATTTTCAAAGAAGAATGATCCGATGATGCTTCCAGCCCAAAATCCGCACCAAACGAGGTGGATTCATATTTGCCTTGAAAACCACTCGTGGATTATCCGAATCCCTTATTCCACAATTTCGTATATGAAAATGAGATTCATCGCTGAAGATGATTTTGCTTGAAAAATCAGCATCCACTTGTTGCCCGTTGTCGAATGGATGGTTGCTTCTTTTGCTTTGCGTGGTCAGTAGGCTTCACTTGTTGAATTAACAGGCATTTGAATGCGTCTTCAAAAAGCCTCTTAAAAGGTCTGATTGTTGTCCACGACATCTAATTGATGTTCGTAAGCTTTCTTTGACACTTTTACGAACTGCTTCGATATTCCTTCTCGAATGACTTGTTAAAGAACGGCCAGAACATAGAAGATCACCAATTGATCCACCATCCGGAAATTTTTGAATTACTCTTATCATGTTTCACGTATTTCAACCACCGTCCGACCATATTTATTGTGCAAGTTTGTAACTTTACCATCATTATTTTTAAAATAACGCTCAACAAGAAAAACCCGTTGTTCTTTCGTGTACTGCTTATTTTACACTAATCTTAATTGTCAGCTACTTAGCCGTTTACCTTTTTTTCTGGAAACAATTGATTGTATGAATGGCGGGGACAATGGGTCACCCTTTCTAAAAGATCAAAGAACGGAAAATAAAATTGGCTACCTTACATTCAAACCGAAACTTCTGGAGAAAAAACAACTCCTCTATTTTGCTTGGGGTCTAGGGAATGCCAATCACAATCGGTCCCAAGGATGCCCCATGGCCCGGAGTTAATCTCGAAATTTACAAATCTGAAACAAAAATTTAAAAAGATTTTTAAAGATGAAGGAGTCTTACATCGTAATCTGCCACCTATTATAAAAATAGGTGGATTATGAAACGATTATGAAAAAACTTTTTTTTTCATAATCGTAGGCAGAATATCCAATAATGCATCCCATTACCTCTAATATCTTCAAAAGAGGTGTTCTGCGTTCATTGAATATGGCTGATGAAATATTAGCAGCGAAGTCCGTTACTTCCCGTCCCACAAACGTATGTTTGAGAACGATAGCCCAAAGTTTTTTGTTGTAACTCTCATTATCGTTTTGGGTAGTTTTTCCCAAACATCGTTTCAGTAATTCTTCATTGGTTAGTTTTTCAAAAACCGGCTTAACATACTCTTGGACCTCCGCATTTAAGGCTGGTTTATGTGTGTATGGGATGTCTTCTTTTTGCGTCTTCAAAAACTTTTACCAATCCCGATTGCAACAATTGTGTCGGCCCATATTTCCTTCTTCACATCGGCCTTGGAATCTGGATTTCTTTGGATAGCTAAGCCGTAATATGTTGACAAATTCTTTATAATTTTGCCAGTCAACAGGTGGATGTAATGGTGGATTCTATCTAGTTTTTCTATTCTTGCGTGCTGTTTCTTCCTTTTTTTTGGCTTTTCTTCTAATTTTTTCTTCTTCAATTGTTTTAATTTTTTCGTACTTGTGTTATCATTGTTTAACTTCCTTAAGGGGCTATTCTACTTTAGAACTCTATAAAAATGCTAATTTTTCCGATTTTTTTTTTTTGAGGAGTCATTACATGTGTCGTCATAAATCTTTCTGGCATTGAATAAATTAACTCTTGAAATTCACAAAAAAAACGTTCCTTGCGTTCTTGGTTGTGTTTGTTCTTGTTTTGGTTCGACTTGCTTCGATTTTTGTTAACGAACATGGCGTCTGGAACGTTGTCTCCATCGTTTCGTTTGCGAGCCTCGTATTCTTCCAGGAGTTTTATTTTCAGTGTTTCTGGAGGCGGCAGTTTTTCTTGGGTTTCGATAGCAATCCGGAAGGACTCGTATTCGTCGCGGATACTGTACAGTAACAAGATGGCAACCAGATCATCCAGTATCTCCAGTTCCATTTCTTGCAATTTGTCGATCACGTCAAAGAAGTTTCGAATATGGTCTCGCATGTCATCACCAATTTTTGTTTTCATTAAAATGAGCGATTTCAGGAGTGTCGCTTTTCTCGCCGGACCTTTTATTCGTAGGCGCTGTGCAATTTGTCCCAAATTTCTTGCGAAGACTTGCAGTTTTTAATTAGCCTTAATTCGGAGGGACAAATTGCCAAAATTAGATCTGATTTAGCTTTCGCGTCATTCAATTCCCAAGCGGCGACGGCATACGCGGGTTCACTTGGTTTCACAGCGATTCCTTTAACGTATTTCCACCCGTCACTTTTTATAAGCAAAGCTTCTGCTTGAATTTTCCACGTATCGAAATTGTCATTTCCGAGTGGTTCGATTTTCAAGGTCGTATAGCTCATTTTTGCGTGAACACAACTCGTTTCAACTGTAGGTTGATTTTTAGTAATATTCATTCGCGTAGATACTTCTCTTCCGCGGGCTTCGATTTAGTTATTTACGTTCGGAACTATTTCTGCGCGTGATGAGGATTTCGGAATGTTCTAGATGAAATAACAGCACTGCACGGCACGTTGCTTTTCACACGTACAGTTTATCACTAGTGGACTTCTTTTTGTCACGAACTTCGAGACGAAACACTTCGATGTAACGGTAGCGTTACACACAAAAAGCAACACACTATTTTTAAAATTCGATTGTATCACGTGTTCTAGAACTTTTCACCTTTTTGTGGCGCAGTGGAAGCGTGCTGGGTCCATAACCTGTTGGTTTTATTGAGGTCCAATGATACAATGAATCATGAATAATGTTACAGCAAGCAAAAGCTCTAAACTGTTGGTACTTTGGTACAATTGTAGTATGGATGTGATTTGATGTTATTCCGATAGAGTGAGTGGGAGGATGTCGATTTGTCATTCTGTACAACATATATATATATATATATATATAGTCATGACGCATACATTCTTGACATGTCATAAAAAAAGAGGTGTACTTGTCCATAAGATTTCTCAGCAACGGAGAGTCTGAAACAGGAAATTCAAAAAGATTCTTAATTTATATAATAGCGGCTATGGTTGGTACTAGAATCATGAAGTTTTATGCAAAATCAACAAAATGGCGACTGTTTGAAAATTTTTAAACCGGTAAAAAAATCGGGTTTTTTATCGATTTTTTGTTGAGAAAAAATAGAAAAAATCAATATTTTGACACGATTCTAGTGCCAACTATAGCTGTATGTTTGACAAATATGTGGTAAAAATTCCAGGAGGATCGGTTCATTAGTTTCTGAGAAAAGCTTTGGACAGTATCGAAAAATATGATTTTGAGAAAAACGCGTTTAAAGTTTTTTTTATTGAAAATTTGTATAAAAATGATACTTACAGCTAATCAGCGACCCCTGCTCCATACAGGATACCTTCTGCTACGTCAAAAAACTCATTTTGTTCCATTCTGGCATCTCTGCGGCTTGCTCTTGCTTTCTGAGAAGCTTCAGTGCTTCGGCGCTCGGCTAATGTAATGCGGGAGTCATCGCGCTGATTGACATAATGATGGGCGTTTGGGCCAATTATTACATTCATTATGTCCAATATTTTCAATACCGAAGCAAATCCTTCATTATAAATGCATGCTGCTATTTTGGTTCCAATCTCAACGATCTATGCACCTCAAAAAATGTATTTTGGTGTTATAGACCACACGCACTGATTAAAACTTTCGTTATTATTTTGAGTGTTGCCGCCTGAGCATCTTTTTAATAAATCATCCTTCGTCAAAACGGTATAAATAGGCTTAATAATTTCTTGTAATTCTACATCTAAAGCAGGAGGATGCTTATATTTTCGGTTATTGGCTTTGAGCTTTTGATATTTGCACCACGAATCGGACTCTGACGGACAGTAGGTATGCTGCGGATTTTCATCAGTCGAAATTTTGTGATAATAACCTGCCCAGATCTCCTTACGCATATCTTCAATTGAATTTTTGTTACGTATAACTGCTAATCCATAGTAAGTTCACAATTCCGTCATTACATTGTTAGTTAATTTTGCTATTTTTGGAAGATCTTTTTTTTTTGTAACATTTTTTTCTCAGAACTTTAATTTTTTTGTCTGCTTCTTTTTGAGCAATTGCCAAAGCTTTTTTTCGCTGGGTAAAAGCTTTTTTACTTTCCACTGCTCGTTTGCACATTCTTTTTTTAACGTGCAATACGCACTGTAACTTTTGCACAATAACACTTTTGCCATAAGAATGAACATCGAGTAGGATTTGAAAAGTCTTGGAGTCACCGTCACCAATATAAAATTCGTACCGGACTTAAATTTTTTCCATAGATCGCATGAATATTTCGACTACACCATCCACTTGCATTTTACCGGCACTTCCCTCATGATTTGCAGGACATTGATCTTTATGGCCTTCGTACCAAGCACTGCACTCAACTGTTTCTTCTTTACCTTTCCAATACAAGCTTTGCAATAAGACGATCGTTCAGTCACATCTAAAACTTTCCCGCAATCTTTTCCAATCAGTGAAACGTTGCCTACAAGAGAACTGAATCCTCTTTTCGCCCAAGAACCATCGCCAGGAAATGATAAAATATCTTGAGTACCTCCTTTTTCGACATTTAAAGATTTTTCTTCATCGACAGCTTTGCGAGTTACCAAGTCAAATACACAATTTATAGCCACCTGTATATGTTCGATTATGTTATAATATGTTTTGATATTGAATCGGTTTCCAAAATCCATTAAACCAAGGAACAGTTGTAAACCGTGTATTCCTATACCAATTAATCGCATTATAAAAACAAATCGGCGATTCACTTTATAGCCGTTGCCAATCATCGGGCACGAGTCGATATATCTTTCTTCGCAATTCTCACAGTTGACACACACTTTAAATCCTAAACCTCGTTGCCCATATTGAGAAAAAGATATATTTCCGTCATATTCTTTACACTTAACAAACGTTTTTAACACAGAAAACACTAAAAAAAAAGTTTAAAATACAGTAACTTGACGTCTGATCAATGTTTACGTCTAATGAGGGATTATTCGATTTTCTAATTTTTTCGGCTGACTTGCTCGTATAATTTGTTTGTGTTTCGTCAGAATATCTATTGTCTCGAAATTTTCTTTTTTTAGGTCTAGTTGTACCCCTGGCTTCTCGAGATCCTTTTCTTTCCATTTTTATACAAAAAAATTCGTTCAAGATAGATACTTTTACAACGGCATGCGAAGTAAGATTAAGCGTACAAGTAAGTGTTTAGAGTCAACTTCCTTTTTCAAAAATCAATGTAATATACTAAGAGAAAACTAATATATTTATATTTATCTATCATAACAACAGCTGCGAGTTTATACAAAGCCTAAAATCGACGGGAGGGGCCGAGCGGTTCAACGATATTCTTGAGATCATATACTTTCAAAAAACGTAAAAAAAATCGATTTTTTTTAAATTGACAAAGTAGAGTAGCTTAAGCAGCAAAGTAGAACGCTTGTGTACAGTTCCAAATATAAACTAAATACGTTTGAGAAAGCCGACCCTTAGGTATATTTGTATATATATGCAGTTAAATAGAATAACGGTTGTTTTACGGAGAGGAGAAGCGCACCTACCGAAACTCGTCAAACGAGTTGCCGCGCACTGAAAACGCGCATTCACTAAAACTGCTGCCAATTTCTTATTTTTTTGAATTCTTATATAAAAATTTAGTAGATGATTTCTGAAGGAATAAGAAATCAGTAAATGTAAAAAACGATTTTTCAAAATTATGTTATAATTAATCAAAGGTTATGTTTTTGCTTTGTAAGTGATTTTTGATTGGGACAGTCTTACATACCACGAGGAATCATAGCGACATGTTTGTGAAATTCATTGTTCCAATAAATTGAAACGATGCTGTAGTGTTTAGACGCTATGAGAAATCATAATTTTGTCAAATAGCTTTCTTATCAATCTTTTGAAGATACAACACCAGATAGGCCTGTTGTTCTCACTAGTTTTTAAGTCTAATAGTCTTAATTAAGTAATCGTCATCTGAGTTCTTTCGCAGTTACAAATAATGCAATTTCGAGCAAAATGAATTTCACCTTCCTTCTGGTGGCAACACAGCCATTTTGGACGTTGGTATCTCGTAAATGACGTCTCCAACAGTCTCGGTCCAT
Organism: Stratiomys singularior; assembly: GCA_954870665.1. Classification (NCBI taxonomy): domain Eukaryota; kingdom Metazoa; phylum Arthropoda; class Insecta; order Diptera; family Stratiomyidae; genus Stratiomys; species Stratiomys singularior. The sequence continues at coordinate 66,093,084 of OX940881.1, forward strand.
CGATTGCGTGTTCCGACTAGAAAATTCGAGGTAATTCACACTACGTCAATCAAGTCGGACCAACGCTTGCTGGGTTTTTGCCCACTGGTTTTCATCCCTCAGCCTCATTTGTGACCTTCCCATCCATTTTTCATCTATCAGTTGCAAGTGTCCAGCCCATTGTAGTTTTCCCAAAGCTATTATCTTTGAGATGTCTGGTTCGTAAAGCTCGTAGGTGTACCTTTTTCGCTATTGATCTGCTTCTCATTTTGCTAATATAAGAGCCGCCCTTTAAACGCTTTTAATTAGTTTGCGATGTTTCGGTCAGGGGCGACATCAAAATCATAGCATAACAGAGTTCTTATCAACGCTTTGTATAGTTGTACGATTAATGTTGGCGATTTTACCGAAAACTAAATTTTCGAGGAGTCAAATTCTTGGTTTTCAACGGAAAAAAATTCTAATAAAATTAAAGATCCTTCATGCAGGCCTTTGCTATCATGAGAACAAAAAGCCTTCCAAATTCGAGATCGGTTGGATTAAGAGTTTATTAGCAACACATTTTCGAGATACTTACTTGTTCGGTTTTATTTTTCCTATTCAACACGGATTTGACTCGGCTTACAGGGAATTACCTTCTCCGGGGTCTTATACGTATTCTGCACCCTAAAAAACATCTATTTGTTGTTCTCTCGGACTTATTCTATTCTCGGCAAGCGCCATACGAATTATCTGTTAGTCCGGCCGTGAGCTTAAATAAAACACAATTTGTTCATATCTTTTAAAACAGGTTTCATTTAATTTTTCACTTTTACACGCCGTTTAACTATCAACCGATGTTCAGTGTTTTTCTATTCGTCAATTCTTGACCAACCGCGGGACAGTTACGTAAACGCCAAATAATATACTGCTAAAATTCTGACGCTTTGTCTGCATTTTCGAACTTTTTGCAATGCAACCTTCAGTGATCTACACACTGCTGCAGAAGAGTACCCGAGCCTCGCGGCCAAACCTCCTTCCCTTGCGGGAGCAGCTAAATTTACCACCCTGAGTGGAAGCTTTTTCTCCTCCGGGGTACGACCCTTTGGAACCCTGCCATGAGCTGCGACTTCTAGCGGTCGACTTAAATAAACACCACAGCCACTTCGAGTCCAACGCCAATGTTGATCGTCGCGATATCAATCGCGATGGGCAGCTCAACCCCGAGGAACGCTATTATTTTTAAACGGAGCGTCAATCCGTCCGACAAGCGATTGCTCGTCTCTCAGATTAAGGGATCGTACTCCCGAGCTCCGAGTTGACTCATTACCCACACCGTGAGTAATGCTCGCTTTCCTCGTCGGATGGTAATGCCCGATTTGGATTACGAGTCTTCGATCCCTTCCCAGAATTTGTTCCCCGTTATTGTTGCATTGAGATTGGTTTCAAGTGTTATTGTGCTTAGTATTGCCATATTGAGTTCTAATTTACTAAATATTTGCTTTCCCTATGTTACCTCCCAAGTTACTTTGTATGTACCGTGATACTTGGGTTTTCTGCTACAGTTTGGTTTGGCTCCGGTTCTTCGCAATAGTCTGTTGCTTGACCGATCCCGCCCCTTTTTGCAGCACTTTCTCCGCAAAGTCTGCGAATGTGCTATAGATGCTCTTGAATACTAATACGTTGGGTGGTACTGGCCATTCACCAGTGCCATTTTTGCAGGCTTCTACGAGTCCGCGTCGTTGTCGGTCATGGAGTCGGCAGTCAAACACTAGGTGCTTGAGTGTCTCCACGCTCCCGCAAAGACAATCCTGATTTATAGTTAGGCCAATTTTCCAGACATTGTGCTTGAAGTCGCCATGCCCGATGAGTATTTGAGTGACATAGTGATTGGGTTTGACCCATGTCATTTTATATCTGTCCTTGATGTGAGGGAAGAATTCATACGTGATTCTGCCTTTCGCTGTGTTATCCCATCGGATTTGCCAGTATTCTAGGATTGTTTCCCTAATCCTTCGCTTGGCTGCTTTATATTTTTCGATCTGCCCGGATTGGTGGAACTAGGTTCCATTAAGTTGAAAAGGGGACCTCTCGCTGAGCTTATAATGGCATAGTCGTTCGGTTGCTGCAAGATCGATTGGGAGTTGCGCTGCAATGACGCATAGTGCAGGTGTGGATGTAGTTCTATATGCTCCTGTGAGCGAAAGTAGTGCGAGCCTCTGAGCTGTGACCATTGGTCTCAGTTTGTTCAGATTGGCGTATAATCGCCACCCAATAGCCCCGTAGGTGATTATTGACAGAAAAAGTCCCTGATATAATATTAACCCCAATACTAACCCCTGTTACTAAACCCCATTTTAGCTTTGAAGAACCCTATTAATTTCCTAAATGTTTGCCTTGCCTTCGAAGAAGCTATTTCAATGTGTTGTCTTGGGTCGTTGTTTGGGTTCAGCCAGACCCCAAGGTATTTGAGTGCTGTGAACGTGTGCTCAATAATTTTGCAAATTAATTTTGCAAATTAAAAAAAATTGCAATAATTTTTTGCAAATTGAGCAAAATGTGCTCAATTTGCGCTCTGCTGTTACCCTCAATAAGGACAAGGATGTCATCCGCGTCGGCAACTGGAGTTATTCCCTCTTGCCATTTATTTATTCCCCTGAGTTAGCCCATCGAAGACTAAGTTCCAAAGACATGGTCCCAAGGTGGAGCCCTGGAGCTTTCCACTCCCAAGAATTTTTCCCTAATGGTTACTCGACGGTCTGTTAAGTAACTTCTGATTGAGTCTTCGATGTAATCAGGACAGTTTCGTAATTTGAGTTCGTTAAGAACGGCTGGCCCCCACAGGTTGTAGAAAGCTCCTGCGATGTCGAAAGATATTGCGTAGACATATTTGGCTGTGGAGTTGCTTTGAATTTCGAGAATCTGGTTGATTGCGTCCTCTGTTCCCATCCCCTTTTTAAAGTCATATTGGCTTTTAGACGTGAGTGGACTGCTCATAACTGTGTTTCTTATTCGGTTTAGGAAGATTCTTTCTAGTATTTTCCCTGGTATTGGTGAAATACAAATTGGCTGATAGGATTTCGGGTGTTGCCTGTTTTTCCCGTTCCCTTTGTAAATTGCCCGCATTGATCCGAATTTTCCAGATATTGGGGAATATCCGTTCCTCGAGGCATTTGTTGTAGACGCGTAGTATTGTCTCGGCTTGTGCTGTTGCTGCCCTTTTCATAACCTCGACTTCGATTTCGTCGAGCCCTGGAGATTTCCCGTTGGTCATTCTTCGTGTGCAGAGAGTTAGCTCGTCAACTTCAATTGTGTCGATGGGGAGCTGTTCGTTATTGCCATGGATGATGGAGAGTTGTCTAATTTGCCTCTGATCGGCAGTGTCAGTTTCTGGATGGTCTCTGGGGCGAGTGCGTTTAGCAGTGTAGTTGCCGTATCTTCCAGCCCGTTTGAGTGCCCATCAGCGGTCTGCAATGAGCCGAGTGGTTCTCCCCCCTGATTTTTTCTAGTGCCCTCTTATATGGGACTCCCCATATAGAGTTATTCCCTTCTTCTGTCACATATTTTGCCCAGCTGGATTTTCTAGAGTGCTTGAGTGCTGTCTTGAAATTTATTCGAGCTCTTCTGTATCCGTTTAGGAGTTTATTGAAGTTACTACTGTTTTTCCCCGATTTTAGTTTCCGCCTCGCCTGTTTGCGTCTTCATAGAGGCTGCTGACTTCGTCAGTCCAGCCTGCAATTGTGTTTTTCCGTATTTTCTTCCGTGGGAGTGCAATGATACATGCCGTTTGAATGCACGCCTGTAAATGTTCTGCAAGTCAATATATTTTGACTTTTATTAAACATAAAACGTAGAAATAATATTTGGGAATATGTTTTTGTAATTAACAATGAAATTGAACAACACAACTAGTCCATTTAATATCACATGTTCAATATTTCCAACAAATCTGACTGCACAGATCATTCCCCGAAATCATCAAAATTGTTCTGCAGTTTCTGGTTTTCGAAATTTTTTTGATCGATTCTACCTTTCCTGGCAGAGTTTGTTCGCCGTCGCGGCGTGTGGATATAACACGTTATATCATCTATAAACCGTTTTAAAGTTTGCGCAGCATTACGCGAATCGAAACTATGCTGTAATTGCTGAGAGTGGAGAGGGTGATCTACTGTACGAGGGCCACGCAATGCCTAAACGTACCATTGCCTCGACCTCACGTTTTACTGCTGTATCCCGGTCAGGTGCTAGCCGCCTGCTTGATCTGCTCGCTTCAGCTGGTTCGGGTGTAATGTGAATGTGGTATTGGGTGTTATGTTTTATGATTCGCGCGAATTACATTCGAATACTATCAGGAACAGAAAAAAACAATTATGATTTTCTTTTACAATTTATTTAATTACATCTGCTCAATCTGAAGTACAATTCTCAACTATTTTTAATTGCAACTTGCAAATTTTTATAATTACGCAAAACTGCTTATTTAGCAGCATGTGTCGAATAAGAAAGAATCTCGTTACAATTAAATTGTTTATCTAGCCGTACGTGTAGAATTACTTTTAGTTGTTGTTGCTGGTTGTACTTTTAGGAATTACTGTTGTTGGCTGTAATTTTAGTGGTTGTTATGGCTGGCTGTAACTCGCGCGTCCGTCCAGGCGTGCAATGTTCGGAAATTTGACTAACAATTTTGCGGATGGACTGTTATTGTTTATAATGTTTTCACTGGGTAAATTATAACGCAATAAACGTCCGAGCAAAATTGGACCAATTGTCTGATTGACAAGCCGTTTGTTCCCAAAGTCGAGGGTTTTATATTATATTACCGTAATGATACAAAAAATCCCGTTGCGATGATATATTTTTGGGGATGACGAATTGCCACCAACACACGTCTAAGATTGTCTAAGATGTCTAAGATTTTTGTTCTTCGCAGGATCAAAATATAAAAAAACACACGATTCAATTTTATCTTTAAACTTTTATTCAAACTCTAATTTAAATAACACTCTAATTATACCTTGACTTAATTTACAAGAAAAGAAAAACCGCACGGTATCTTGAGCGTATGCCCGAACCGAAAGAGAATCCCAATGCAGTCTCACATTGGGTTGACAGGGATTAGGACTTTTCCTGTACTCTGTATTTGAAAATTACTGACTGCCACAGGTTTCCTCAATGGATTTAATTTATATCTTTTTTCTGCTGATTGCAGTAATTAGGTCTTGCTAATTATTGCAATAGAACATTTAGAAGGTGTCGTATCACCTGTGCAAAGATATAATTCTATATTGAAAATATGCGCGTGGCGGATATGCAATTGCATATTTCTTAAGCGAAATTCTAATAAGAAAAAAAAGATGCTCGTCCAATTGCATATAAATTTGTAATGTATAAAATGTAATGTATGCGCGTGTGAAATGGAATTTACGGAGTCATTGTTAAATTTAGAACGGAAAAATTTTGGAATAATCATTTTAGCGTAGTTCGAATAAAGGGAATTTGATAGGGTGCACTGTAACATCTAAGCACGAAATTCGCGGTTGTACCGAAAAATGATCAACACAACTAGTCCGATTAATATAATAATTTCAATATATCTAACAAGATTTCAAAATTGCGTAACTAACTGCACTTTTCGAACTGCTCCAACGACAAATTCACGGCAACCGCGGAACCCGATCCGACGAAACACTAGTGTGGCCCAACATCTTCCTGCACTTACCTTGCCGCCATCACTTTCCTCCTGAAAACAAAAAGGTACGATGGAAGGAAAGATGCGTGTTCTGGTTACAAATTCATAACATTTCTTTATTCGGTTGCTTTAATTCGACTAAAATTTTATTGTAAATTTTATTTCTACGACTAAAATTTATTCGCTACATTTTATGATTTTTGGAATCGATTACGCACATAATTCATTATATAAAACAAAAAAAGAAACATTTTTTCCTTCTCAAACCTAAATCAAAAAACACAATTTCTTTCCCTTTCTTAATTTTTTTTTTTCGTTTTGATAATATCTTTGATTGCCCGCACTTTTTTTTGGCACTCCGATTCGGAGCCCGCACGATCAAGCACTCCTCCACTAAAAAAACCGCTTGTTTGCTTTTTTCCCGCCTTGGTTGCTTCTCTTCCGCAAGTGTGCCCTCCTGACAGCATTGTCACACTTGTGAGGTGAGTTTTTAATAAATTATGATTCTCAAGTGTGTCATCTTGACGGGATGGCCACACTTGAGAGACAGATTACAACCATACTCTCCTTGGACATATAGGGAACTAGGGCACGGAAATGAGCCAATGGATTTTGTAGGCGGTGTGCTGAAAAAAACTGCTGACTACGTTTTGAAAGGAAAAGATGCCGAAATAGCTGTGGGTTTTGTTAGTGTTTTGAAAAATTACTAAAAAATATTGAAGGTATGAGGTGCCATACTCATTTCTTCTTTGAGCTGAGTGTTCGAAATTGCCTTGCATTTCCGACTCTCACCGAGTAAACATTGGGAGGAGTTGCTGTCAATCTCTTCATCAAAAATTGATTCGTCTAATGTATATTCCTGCGCTGAGCAGCTTGGGCTTGGCGTCAAGAAGTTGCTTGTAGACCTGCAAATGATTTAATTATTTCGTTTCACATGCATGCACATTCAAAAAATTAAAACTTACTTCGTTGGTTGAATGAGTTCTTTTAAGAATGACATTTCTTCCCACAACTGCCACTGTTACGGACCGTCACTCCGCGCACCGGATCCGGATGGAGAATGTAATTTTTTAGCTCCCGACTGTATCGCTCGTGGAGGCTGTGCCAGCGGCCCTCGCATATCTCCTCTGGAATAGATGATAAACCATAGTTTATGTTTGTTTTTAAGTAAAATATTGTACTTACCTGTTGATCCCAGCTGTTCTGCGATTCCAGACCAGATGCTCCCTTTTGCCGCGGTATTTTCTTAACCCCCATGCTGTTTCTTAAATAAAGTCAGTTGGTCTTTAACCAGCCCGATCAATCCTTTTAATAGACATTAAAGTTGTCAATTTCTGGGATACCTATTTTCTGCATGATTCTATAGGTTGTCGCTATAAAAATGAGAAAATGCACCACAGAATGTTAAGTAAATGTTTTCTTTATTAAGATTATAAAAATGAACAGAACCGCTCGGGCCTACGGACGACTCTGATCTCGTGCCTCCTTCGCGTTTGCCTTCCTATTTTATACCCGCCGATGGTAGGGCAATTAACGATTTTGGGATATCCGTGTTTTTCCCAGATTGATTGCACCCGACCCTTCGCTAATCATTTACATGTGCTCGGCATTCCTTTATGACGTTGTCGGCGAAAACTCGAAAAGGGTTTTCCGGCCATAAAGATGTTCGGCGACGTGTGCTATTTGTTGTCTGGTCATTATGCGCTGCGTCGCGTATTTATTGCTGTCTGGGAATTGCCGCCACATCACCCCCCTGCCAGTGATGAAGTCACGTAAAAGATGCGTTGCGTAACGATTCACTGTAATCCGGCTTGGTAGCGTTGTACGAAGCGAACGCGTCGTTTCGATCGTCGAGTTGTCTGTTGTTGTTGCTCCTGTGGGCTTTCTGCGGCAGAGCTGTTTGCAAAATGTGAATTGACTCCTGTAAGTGGATCTGGTTGTTTGCTGATGATAAGTTCATGGTCGTCTGGAAGCGTCTCGCTCAGGGTGTACGCTGGTTTAACTCGATCAATTGATACCGTGACATCTTTTCCTCTAACCCTGATGGTGAAGGTCTTCTCGCCCCGTGTGAGTACTTCGTAAGGTCCATCGTATGGCATCCTTAAGGCGTTTTTTACGGCATCATGTCGTAAGAAAACGTGCGTTGTTGTAGCGAGGTCTTTAAAAATGAATGGTGTGCGTGCACCGTGTCGTCTAACTGGTACTGGTCGTATACTATCGAAGTGTCGGCGTAACTCTTTGATGAATGGAGCTGGATCGTTGTCTTGTCGTGCAGGTTCGAAGAATTCTCCTGGAAGACGCATGGGTTGTCCACATATCATCTCGAAAGGGGATGCACCCAAGTCTTCGCGGATGGTTGCTCTGATGCCCATGATGACGCTCGGTAAGATTTTGGTCCACTGTTCATGCTGGTGGCATCGTATTGCTGCCTTAAGCTCGCGATGAAAACGTTCTACCATCCCGTTGGCCTGGGGATGGCACGATGTGGTTCTTAAGTGGTTAGCGCCTGCTAGGCGGTTCAGTGAACGAAATAGATTCGATTCAAACTGCCGGCCTTGATCGGTGGTAACTCGTAGCGGGGTTCCAAAGCGGTTGATCCATCCTTCCCAGAAGGCCCTCGCGACTGTCTCAGCTTCTTGATCGTGCATCGGTATAGCTTCTGGCCAACGCGAGAAACGGTCCACGCAGGTGAGACAGTATCTTTTTCCCTCTGATAAGGGCATGACAATAATGTCTATATGCACATGTTCAAATCTCGTGGAAGGTGGTGCGAAATTTCCCACAGGCGCCGAAACGTGCCTGGTAGTTTTCGCTTTCTGACACTGGATACAAGTTTTCACCCATTCGCGACAATCCTTCCTAATGGCTGGCCAGACGAATCGCTGTGCCACAAGTTTCGCGGTTGCCTTGCTGCCTGGGTGCGAGTGGCGATGTACGGATTCGAATGCGGCTCTTCTGAAAACTGGTGTGACATACGGTCGAGCTTTCGTTGTTGATATGTCGCAGAAAATTTGTGCGTCCGTTCCTGGAACATGTACTTGCTTGAGCTGCAAAGACGTTCCTGAACAAAGCAAAGCCTTCAGTTCCTCATCGTTTTCTTGTGATTTTGCTAGCTCAGCGTAATTGATGGGTACTTCGATATCCTCGATGCGGGATAGTGCATCGGCGACGACGTTGTCCTTACCCGAAATGTGCCGAATATCGGTTGTAAACTGGCCGATTAGATCGAGGTGCCGAGCTTGACGAGGCGACATCTTTTCAAGTTTTTGCCGGAGGGCGAATGTCAGCGGCTTGTGGTCTGTGAAGACCGTGAAAATCCTTCCTTCTAGCATGTGCCGGAAGTGCTTGATGGCGAGATAGATTGCTAATAACTCTCGATCAAAAGCACAGTATCGACGCTCTGTTGGGCTGAGTTTCTTCGAGAAGAAAGCGAGTGGTTCCCAGTGGCCGTCGACTCGTTGTTGCAGAGCTGCACCTACGGCGATGTCAGAAGCGTCGCAAACCACTCCCATTTCTGCGCCAATTTTGGGGTATGCGAGAAGCGTAGCTTGCGCCAAGTCTTGCTTCGTCTTCTCGAATGCTTCTTCGGCTGCTAGTGTCCACTGGAGCAGGGCGTTTCCTTTGATCCTGTCGTGTAGCATGTTATTTAACGGTGCCTGTGTATGTGCGCAATTTGGCATGCCTATTCTATAAAAATTGATCATGCCCAGGTACCGACGAAGTTGCTTGGCGGTTTGCGGTTGAGGGAAACTGAGAATAGTTTCAACCTTTTCCGGTACTGGTTTAATGCCATCACTGGAAACGATATAGCCAAGAAAAGGTAACTCCTTGGTACCGAATATGCACTTCGATACGTTGATGACTATGCCGCACTTCGCTAAGCGTTTGAAGATTTGACGTAGATGTTCTAGATGCAGTTCCGGGGTTTCAGATGCCACTAAAATATCGTCTAGGTATACGAAAACAAAGTCCAGACCACGGAGCACTTCGTCCATGAATCGTTGGAAAGTCTGCGCGGCGTTCCGCAGTCCGAAGGTCATGAACGGAAATTCGTAAAGGCCGAAGGGCGTTGTAATTGCCGTTTTATGAATGTCCTCTTCGGCTACGGGTATCTGGTGATAGGCTTTCACCAGGTCGATTTTCGAAAATATCTTCTTGCTGTGAAGTGCTTGTCCGAAATCATGGATGTGCCTTATTGGGTACCTATCTGGGACTGTGCGTGCGTTAAGTGCGCGATAATCTCCGCAAGGTCGCCAGTTTCCATCATGTTTAGTTGCCATGTGTAAAGGTGCTGCCCAGCTGCTTGATGATGGGCGCGCCGTGCCGAGTTTAACCATGGCGTCGAACTCCCTGCGGGCAGCTGTCAGTCTTGCTGGATCCAATCGACGAGGCTTGCTCGCTGTTGGTGGTCCAGGCGTGGTTTGGATATAATGCCTGGTATTATGGCGAATCTCTGGAGCGCGACCATCGGGGCGCGTAATTTCGGGGAATTCTGCAAGGATCGCGTGATATAGAGTATCACCGGAGACGACCTTTATAGTCGGCGTGTCGATGGAAAACACACGACCCTGTGAAGTTAGACGCGTTTCCTTGTCGATGAGCTGGCTCTCTTGAATGTCGATCAGCAAACCGAAATGTGCTAGGAAGTCAGCTCCGATGATCGGTTTGGTGACGTCAGCGATGACAAAGTTCCACGAGAACGTGCGCCGCAAGCCAAGGTCGAGTGACAACGCGGTCATTCCATAGGTAGCTATATTAGATCCATTGGCAGCTGCAAGTTCGTACGCGGTTTTCTTGAGTGGGCTCTGGATTGCTGATCGTGGGAACACGCATAGATCTGCGCCCGTATCGACTAGGAAGTGTTTCTTACTTCCTCGGTCCATAACAAATAGGCGGCGTGTTTTTCGGCTGGAATCGCTGGCCGCCATTAGCGATTGCCGCTTGCGTTTCCCGACAGCTTGCAAGGTGCCCTGCATTTCTTTGCCTCGTGGCCGAATTTGAAATGGTACCAGCACAAGCCGTCTGTATCCTGGTAGTTCTGTAGTCTTGAAGAACTATGATGACGTGAATTTGAGCGCCTGCGTTCTTGGCGCGAATGGCGATACGTCGAACGTATCATCTCGACTTCTTGTTGCAATTTCTCCATTTGCTGATTTATACTCAGTGTGAGCTGTGCAAGTTTCGCCCCGAGCTCGGCTTCGAAGAGCGATGTTGTTGGCGTGATCTGAGCTACTTGATGCACGCTGCTCCTTGTTAGTAGTATGATCGCATCTGCAAGTTCGGCCGCTTTATCGAGTGGTTGGTCCTTCTGCGTGGCCATAATGGCTTGCGTCTGCGCTGGCAGGCGACTGGTCCAGATCGTCCGTATAATCTCTTCGTTGAACGCGTTACCACCAAGAGAACGCAAATCTCTTAAAAACTGCGTTGGTTTTCTGTCGCCCAATGTTTCGCTTTCCAGCAACTGTCGCGTCTTTTCTTCCTGCGATGTGCTCAGGCGTTTGATTAGCTCCCCTTTAAGTTTGCTGTATGGCTCGTGTGCTGGGGGGTTTAGAACGATGTCCTTCACTTCGGTCGCGTAGCGTGTGTCGAGAGCAGAAAGTGTTGTGTTGAACTTCGATTCTTCAGTTGTGATGCCTGCCGCTGCGAAATTCCGCTCAATTATCGCGAACCAGAGCGCCGGTTCGGCGGTTGTAAACGGGGGCAATCGAATGGGCACATAACTTGATTGGTAGCTTGTAGTTCCTTGCAATTCGTAGTTCGGCATATTTTCCGTGGTCCTGATCACGTCGGGGTCACCAGTTATAGGTTGTCGCTATAAAAATGAGAAAATGCACCACAGAATGTTAAGTAAATGTTTTCTTTATTAAGATTATAAAAATGAACAGAACCGCTCGGGCCTACGGACGACTCTGATCTCGTGCCTCCTTCGCGTTTGCCTTCCTATTTTATACCCGCCGATGGTAGGGCAATTAACGATTTTGGGATATCCGTGTTTTTCCCAGATTGATTGCACCCGACCCTTCGCTAATCATTTACATGTGCTCGGCATTCCTTTATGACGTTGTCGGCGAAAACTCGAAAAGGGTTTTCCGGCCATAAAGATGTTCGGCGACGTGTGCTATTTGTTGTCTGGTCATTATGCGCTGCGTCGCGTATTTATTGCTGTCTGGGAATTGCCGCCACAATTCCTCACTAGCTCGATAAAATTGTACTCACCCTTTTTTGCAATATTTTTTTTATACTTTGAATTTTGTCTTTTCTGACGGACGCCCAAGAAAATATAATTTCTGTGACAAGAAGAGGCTTATTATTATAGTTTTTTTCGCAATATTTTGATAATATTTTTTTTTTGGTTGAAAATAATATTTTATTACTGTAAATTTCAACACCTTTTTTGTACGTCGTAGAAGACTTTCATCAACAAAATTATAACACATTATTAAAAACATAATCATCAAAATCAATTCGAAATCATCCATTTTCATCAATAAAATTTACCACAATGACACTTTTTCGTATTTTTCAACATCACATACGCATGAACAAACTATGTGCGCGCTACGCAACTTGACTTTTCTTATTTTGTGTTACATTCATTGTAGCACAGCGGTTAAACAACGAAAAGTGTGGCGACAAATTGTCAATTCAGCGATGGGTTCAATTGAGCTCGATTGTTCGAGGCTTTCAAATTAAAATCCAGGCTAGGTTTTTCAATATGTAAAGAGCTTGCACTTGAAAGAGCGATATTCATCGAACGATCCGTTGGTAAGGAAGGATTGACTGGATTAATTTGATTATGTCCTACATTTTTCGAGTATCTATATTGATCGAAATTCCGTTCAAGATTATAACCAACATTTGGGAAAGTAAATTGTAGTTGCTGAGTCAACCATTCAGGATTCATGGAAAAATTAATGGTCAAAATTCGAATTCTGTCCAAAATTTCTTGTGAGCAATTCATGCGATTTTCATAGTGAACTGGAGTCTCGATGCTTCCGGGCAGAACGCGTAGGCGACTGCACAATAGCTTCCCTCACTCTCGTCAAATTTTCGGGTGTTCTTGCCATTTTGGGTCTTGCTGAACACCTAGGTTTTAGGGTAGAACCAGTTTGTTCAAAGTACGCACGCAATTCGTGATTACATTATGGTGAGGGACGGTATCATGACGCGGAAGGTTAAACTGCAGCCGGAAAGCTCGCTGAGTTGCGATGAAAGATTGACCATTTTCAAAAAACGTACGGACGGCGAAGCCCTGTTGTTAACCAGACCAAACCATGTTAAGGGGTTATATATGTTGAGGTGCGAGAAAATAGGGCAAAGTTTGAATTTTTATGAAGGTATGTAGCCATATTTTTATTGACAAATTGTTTTACGTTTTGCGTAGTACAATGTTTAATGTGCAAAATCAGCTTGAGAAAATAAAAAAATATTCATAATTATAAAAGTTATAACGATTCCCGCAAAACGCGTTTTTTTCAAAGAGGCTTGCCGTGCCTACGATTCCAGTCCAACAGCTCAACTGAAAGCATGAAACCAAAAAAATTTCGTTAGTTTAGAGACTTGTGGTGTACTTAAACGATTCAAAAATAAAAAAATTTTTTTTTTTTGTAAACGGGGACAATTTTTCCAAAAACACCACTTTTTGCGTCTGAAAAAATTTATTAAAAAATTCATAACAATAATATAAAAAATTATACGGAAATATTGAATCGTTCAAGTACATGGCAAAGAAATTACGAACAATTAGAAAAAAAAAATTTTGAAATCGGTCGAAAACTTTTCCGGCAATCCAAGGCACCGCAACGACGTTTTAAGGAAAAACACGATTTCGAGATAATCGCGTTTAAAGTTTCAAGTATACTTTTGTCTAGTGTAGCGGTCAATCAGGTAAACTTACAAATCGTCGTCTATTCCGGGGCCGTAACAGGAGTCCTCTGTAATCGATTTGGCTTCCAAATGATCGATTTTCTGTTGTCTGAGAGCCATACGGTTTTCCCTGGTCGCATTATGCGCCCGCTGCTCGGCCGTTGAAATGCGCCTTTCGTCCTCCTGAGCGACGAACTCGTGTGAATTTCTACCGCAGGGCACCCCTAATCCCTCGAATATCTTCAAAACTGCTTTTTGACCCTCATTGAAAATGCAGGCAGATAAATATGCTGCAATGCCAACTGGTACCGCACCTCCCGGAAGATGTTTTGGGGTCAGTTTCCAAATCAACTGATTATAACTTTCATTGTTATTTTGCGTAAACCCACCGAGACAACGTGCAAGTAATTCATCTTTTGACAAATCTTCGTAGATTGGTTTGATTGTTTGTAAAACATCTGCGGGAAGTGGTTGGTAGGAATGTTCAAATCCGGGGATTTTGTTCTTCTTCGTCGGCTTTTTCTTGGGAAGCGCAGCGAGAGCTCTCTGCCACTCACACCATGAGTCTTCACCGGCGGGACAATTCGTATGTTGGGGATTTTTGTCGGTTGAACTATAGTGAAAAAACGTGGCCCAAATATCGTTTTTCATTTTTTCGATTGAATCCGGATTACGGCGTATCGCTAAACCGTAATAAACGGTCAGCTTGTCAACAATTTTTCCAGTCAATTTCCCCTTACCTCCAAGCCCTTTATTATTTTTTTTCGCATTTCTCAATCGCGTCCCCATTCTTTTCTGCACATGCCCAATGCACTCCTTCTTTTGCACATCGAGGTTTTCATATGGCGCTGATTTCTTTACGGCAGCAAACGTTTTAGAATCGCCGTCTCCAATGTAGTTGGCGTACTTTATCCCGTTCAAAGTTTCGGAGCGTTTGAACATTTCGATCATTGCGTCAACCTCCATCTTCCCGGATGATCCTGAATGATTCGCTGTGCAAACAGGTTCATGTTCTTTAATCCAGTCGGCATAATCGTCAGTATCCTTTTGCGATTCCCACACTTGGCACAACTTGCAGTACGCACTTTTTACGACGATGTCAAGAATTTTACCCGTGTGATATCCGATCAAAGACGCGACCCCGTACAAAGAAGTGAAGCCACGTTTCTTCCATGTTCCATCACCGGAAACAGTTACATGATTTTTAATTGGGCCATTATTTGCTTCAACTTCGTCCCGCACAGCACTTTTCACGACTTGGTTAAAAACTTCAATCACGGTGGTCGAAATGTTTTTCACTATCGTGTCGTAGGAACACTGCTTCAAAAATGGTGGCATATCCATAAAGCCGCAAAATTTTGCACATCCCGCTGCTCCTAAACCAAGTAATCTCATTGTCAGTATAAAGCGTCTATTTATTTCATACGCGCGATCAACAATACCACTCGAATTAATTTTACGCTGGGTACATTTGCCACATGTGACCGCGATTTTGAAACCAAGACCTCGCGTTTCAATTGGCGCGAATTGTACATCACTGTCGCACGTCTTGCATTTCACAAACATCGAAATAGCCGCGAAAACTTCGAAGAAATTCACCATTCGATATTCCATGGATCCAACAACTGGCACGTGGATATCAGGATTCAATTTGAGTTTCTTTCGTGACGCACTGAAACTGCTATCGTCCACTTCGACGGTTTTGGGATTAAAATACTGCCTTCTCTTTTTAGGCTGCGATTTTCGAACGCGATTTTTCATTTTCGTTTCGCGCGTGACTTTATTGCGAGGGCCCATACTGATTTTTGACGAAATACAACGAATAAAACCGAAGCAAAGAGAAATTTACGGCTCTCACGATGCTTATACTTTGAAAACTTGTATTCGACTGTTTTGAGGAATTTCCTTTCCTGAACTCCGGAAAACTCTAATTAAAAAACCGGTTTTGGAGAAAATAGCCCGACCAGTGTCGTACGCTCCGCTTGACGCACCACGCGCCCGTAAAGGAGCAAGAAGAAAAACACTATTCTACTGCTTGTAAATCTACAAAAATTTGGGATTATATTCTTCAAAACTCATTCTTTAAAATACAAAAATAAAAAAAAGATCGATTTTTTGACCGACCTCAACATATATAACCCCTTAATGACTGATAATGGCATGGCCCGCCCGACGAAATGAAATCCTCACAACTGGGAAAGTACCAACCTTTCAAAACTGTACTGTTTGGTTTGCCCCACCCTATATTTTGCCGTTTTGCCTTTGTTGCCCTTCCATCGATTATATCCAGCATTCCACTTCGCCGTGAGAAAAAATATTACCATGAGGTCCATGAGTTTTATTGCGAACCACGAATGCTACAGTTGCAGACAATTATTTGACAGTGATCTTTGGGTCCCCCCGGTGGCGTTCTGAGGCCAGCTACGCTCAGACTGCATGGGATTTTTTATACATGGAGCAAATTAAGTTTGATCTTTTATCTCCACTTCTGTCCTTACTGCTGCATACCACACATCGTCGTAAATTTCGTCCTGGCAATTTTTCCAAGCCAAAAGTAGGTTTCAACGAAGTATGTGTTTCTGCTTTATTTTTTCCATCCATCCATTTTTTCTCTAGTGCACTTATAACACTAGAAGTAAATTCCAGCCTGGTCATTTTCTTATTATTGGAATAATGCTGATAAATTATGTATGCGTTTAGAGTCATTCGTCCAAAAATATTGAACACTACTTTTTTTCCAATACTTCAGTGTCCTTCTTTCATCTAAGTATGAGTATAGCATTTTATCAGATTCGTCCACACCACCCATGAATTGATTGTAGGCATGTATCATAACTGGCTTGATTTTTTCTGTTTCACAATTTCCACGTCTCTTTTTTACTGTAACGTTTCCAATATTGCTATCAGTGGAAACGAGGATAACTGGATTTTTTTGGACTGTTTATCGCGATGAGAACACATAAGAATTTTTCCGTTACTAAAATATTTAGGCTCACCAACTTTTGTTATTTTTGCTTCTTTGGGTATAAGCTTTCTGTTGCGCTTTATAGTGCCAGTTATATGTGTCCCTTTCTCCAAAAGTGATTTGGCTAACTGTATACTGGTATAGAAATTGTCAGTAAATAGATGGTATCCTTTATCGAAATAGTTTCCCAAACTTAGGAGTTTTTTCACCACTACAGAACCAAGACCTATCTTTTTTATTTCATCCTTATCTTCATTAGATTGTGCCCCACGATAACAATAAAAACCTAAACAATATTTAGTACTAGAATCACAAAGCATCCACAATTTTATGCCCCATTTATGATGTTTTTTGATTCGTAAATATTGTTTGATGGTAGTTTGGCATTTTGTTCCAACCAAAGATTCATCTATGCTTAGCTGTTTATTGGGCACATAATGCTGACGAAAAACTGTGTTGGCATGTTCTATCATGAAGTCAAATCTGGTACATGGGTTGTATTCGGGATGTCCTGGTGGTGCTAGAGTCTTATTGTCAACTAAATGGAAAAATTTCAAAAGTAATTGAAATCTGTTTCTGGAAAACATGTTAGAAAACTACGGGATATGACGTGAATTTTTATTCCAGTAAGAAGAAATAGTAGGCCTTCTTGTGATACCCATTTCTAGGAGTACTGCCACAAATGCTTCCATTTCTGGTATTGTGCAAGGCTTCCAACATTTTGCGCGTGAATTAGGTTTCAAATTTGGATGTGATTCAAAAAATTGCAAAGCATACCGATTAGTTTCGATAACCATCTTGTTATACAAAAACTCTGTGAAAAATAAATTGAAATACTCCAATGGGGCTGCGTCACCTTAAGGAGCATGCTTGGGTCCACATACTTCAAGAAATGCATGCTCAGTTTGTTTTGCAAACGTGGCATTTGATGGTAGTTCCACAAGTTGCGCGTTTGATTGGGTCTTATTTTCAAGGTCATCCTCACTATCACTACTGTCACTAATAACACGGAACCTCCGATTGACAGGATTAACAATATCACTTCCGCTATCGCTCTCATAATCACCAACGCAGTTTTCAAATTGTTCTATCATTTCAATGTCTGTATCGTAAAATTCACTTGTGTCCGACATTTTGAAATCAAAATTAGAAATATTAAAAAAAAAAATGTGTGGCACTCGGGGACTGCCGCGGTGAAGCTATTGCATAGCAATAAAAGAAAATATTGAATAAATTAGAAGTTAATATTGTTTTTTAAAATATTTTTATTATCTTAAAATACATGTAGGTTATTCAGGAATTTTTATCATTGAAACTATCGGTTTATGGTAACTAAAATAAGAGACATAAGTTTGAGACTTGATATCCTCTAAATATCTGGAAAATACCGCGTCAATGGTGGTCCCATATTTTGTTGTGGATTCTTGTGGATCATTATTCATTTTTAAATTTAATTTTTCCGAAAGAAAAGTTATCAACCGCTCTGATTTTTTATCAGCGAAGTTGATGTTGAAATCGCCAGCCAAGATAAGTGGAAATTTATTACCATTTGTACCAAGTATTTTCGACCCTTCTTCAGTGTACTCAAGTAAAGTGCGATGAATAAAATGCTCTACCTCGTCCAATTTTGGATTCGGAGAAATGTAAATTGCTACCATGACTATGTGTAGGCCATTTCTAAGCTGGCATAAGCACGCACAAATATCTCCAACAAATGAGCGCCTAACATTAACATCGCTAACGTCTGCAATATTTATTTCAATATTCGGAGTCATAATATTAGTAACATTATTCTTATTTTGGTAAATAGCTACCCCACCTTTCGAAACAGTATCTCGTTTGAATTGAACAATACAATTGAAATTAGGTATTTCAATCGGATTATCACGCGTCATGCAAGTTTCGGTAAGAAGTAACACATTTGTTTGTCTCGTAACTGAATCTTGTAAATCGTATTTGTGACTATTTAGACTTTGGCAATTGAAAGTCATTATTGAAATGCCATTTCTATTACTAATGAAATCTAAGACACTTTGAGCTATCGTCTGAACACTATTTAAAGACAGTCTTTTGAATTCTTGCAACAAAGGTGCAGTCGATGCAGCTTGCCTTCGATTATGATAAAACTTGAATGTAGAATCGTTTTTTGTCGTGATATACAACTTTTCAATATTAGTCACCCGAGAGAGCGCAACATAAACGAGTTCCTGAGAATGTGCTTTACTATACTCATATACTATTTCCTCAAAAGTTCCACCTTGCGACTTGTGTATAGTTAGAGCAAGAGCTGAAGTTAATGGAAAATGTTTGCGTTTGGCTATACATTTTCTATCCGATGTTAATGAAATACTTGCTGTTCGTAATTCAATGGGAACAGCCAGATTTCCGACTCTATTTTGCACTGCTAGAGTGGCTGCTTTTTGTCTTTTTTTTCTACCCACTTTATCTGAACCACGAAATTCCAGCCAAACTCTAATCAATGTGTCACTTTCATCAAATTCTAGATGTACCAATTTCCCAACAGCACCATTGCATAAACCATCAGTAACGTCGATGTTGGTTGTAATAACATAATGCTTTCCAACAACAAAAGTAATGTGATAAGGCAGTCCTCCAGTGTCAATAACCGATTTTATGATAGATACCTATACACTTTCTCACAAACAGCTGCTTACGTATGTAAGCAGCTGTCGCGACGCTGGCATTTTTCGGAACTAATGATAATATCTCTCTTTCCCGACAATAGACGAACGCCTGTGGATTTCTTGAATTGACTTGAATTTATCCATGAGTGTATTGCAAACAAAATCAGAGAATGATTTTGTTTACATTAGCAAAGAGATCGTTTAGAAAATACTATCGCAAACAGCATTTGTTGATGAGGTAGTGACACCGGGCAATTGTAAATCTTTGATTACCGACCAAACTTTAGCTTTATCTATCTGTTGATGATACTACACCTGATGTGTCCGTTATCCTCACAAGTTTTTCTTCGTTCGCTCGTCATAATACTTCCTGAATCATTTCATTGGCGTTGTTGTGGCAGTACAGCTCTTTCCGGACGTTGGCCTCTCGTATATGACGCCTCCAACAGTCTCGGTCCATCGATCGTGTCTTCCGACTTAGAAATGGAAGGTTATTCACTTTTTTTGTCAATCGAGTCCGACCAACGCTTTCCTGGTTTTCCCCACTTGTTTTCGTCTCTCAGTCTTACCTGCGAATACCTTTCCGGGTATCCACTCGTCATTTATCAGCTGCACATGGCGAGCTCATATTTTAGTAGTAGTTCCCCAATTATATAATCTTACTGACCTCGGGTTCTTCGGAAATTTCGGACAAGTCGTGGTTGTACCTTATTCACCATTGATCTGCTTCTCATTTTGGTCCTATAATGAGCCGCAGGCTCCGCCTATCAAATGTGTTTATTTTGTTTCCGTTAGGGTCTACAGCGCGAAATCTCAGCATAACAGAGTTCATATTACCTCTTGAGTGATAAGAAGTTTTTTTATCTCTATAAGAAATCAAATTATATCATTGCTTCAATATATATCAAAATGATAATAGTACAATTGGTATAATTGAGAAGAAAAAAAGTTAGTCTGGGCTCTTTTTACCTCGTTCACTAGAACCTTTTAGTTTTGTGGGTTTTTCTTTTACAAATACTGTTTTTTAGAGGAAAGTGTTGACGTCTTAGAATTGACCATTTCAGATTTAAATATGTTTGACTATGGCTTCGCGGGAACGGTGTAATTGGCTCTGTCTCTAGAAAGACTGTCTCTAGAAAGTGTGTGGTTCGAGAAAAATCCGACAACACATATAGGAGCATCTTCATTATTATTAGATAAGATAGTCATTGTATTTCTCGTATAGGATTACTGTATAGTACCCACATCACATCTCTAGTTGAAATTCGTCACAAAAACAGATCCGGCTCCATATCAAGACAAAAAAAAACGTGTAGATAGTACGCAATTGATCGAATCAACCCTTGCCAATACAATTTTTCTATGCGACAAGGAGAATCCTCAACTGAACGCCATGGGTAGCCTGTTTTCGATAACGATTGAAGTCGTCAATTGTTTGACGAGGATCTGAATCGATTATCGTCTAGTTTTTGGGTTTGTCCTCTTTTCAGCTACTTTTTTCCTTTTTAAACTTTTTAAACCATCTTTGACGCTTGTTTAGTTTCAAAACCATCAAGTTATAAATCATGGGCAACAGCGTCACCCATTCATCCCATATATCGCTCACAGCTGCTGAATTATCACTCTGTCTTCTTATTTCTCGATCGGAGCATTTATCGTACCGCAAAATTGCTAAAAAAATTTTAAACCATTTTACGTTTAGAACCGGTGTTCCATAAACTTCATCCATAGACTTGTATACTCCAGCAACTATAATAAGACCTACAAATGCATCGAACAGCATTTCATCTAGCGCTTTCCATTCATATCCAAAGCGTGAAGAGCTTTATGTGTTTGTTTGTTTCAAAGCTATAGATTTAATGTGTTTATTTATAGATAAACCAAAAAATTGTTTGATTGCATTGAGGTTTGATTGGCTCTGTTATCTCAAATGTATCTTGAAAGAGGCTCAGCATCGCTTTTTGTTTCGTCACTATTGCTTTCTTTGTCAACATTAGGCTGAATACTGTCGGCAGTATTTTCTTTTAAATTATTCTCCGCGTCGCTAAATATTTCATCGATGAGATCTGAATCGCACTTTATGATTTGGAAAATCGCTAAATCATTTAAATTGTGAGCGATTTCAAACACAAACAGAACACGTCAAGTCCGAACAACTAGGAGGTGGCCGTAAGTCCCCCTAAACCATTAACAAGACTTCGGAAACATCTCCATCTAAAAAATAAGAGCCTTTTAGGATCAGTTGTGATGCGTTGAAGCTTTTGACACTTGCAGCAGTTGACATTAACTGCCGAGCGTGTGCTACTGTAGAGCTTACTCCGGCGTGTGCTGTGCTCCCCAGGTGCATAAGCGGTGATGAGGAAGTGGAATCATGCTCTGAACTGGAGTCGTTTGGCGAAAACGAGCCTCCAATAGATGCTGACGCAGTTCAAAGATCTTCAATCGCTCCAGCAACCAGCCCGTATAGGCCGTATTGCGCCATATCGCCTTTAATAGTCTCCAGTGTTCTACCATTGTCGGCGCAAAGTCTGACTAGGTGTTGATCAATAAATTCAATATTGTTCAGAATAGCGATTGCCTCCTCTTTCGCCATCATCGTCTGTTCCTCGAGAGTGACCATTGCTTCTTAACCCTTGTTACAATAACTTCGGCATTGACTTACTCTGGATGAGCACTGCGTCTTAAATTTCCTCGGATACTTAACAAGACTTTCATAAACTAATTGTTCTGGTTGTGAATTGGATGTTAAAGGAAAAGTGTTTGCGTCGGGACTCTTTTGTCCCGGCCTCTCAGACCTAAAAACATCTTTATATATGGCTTTCATATTAGAATAGAATATATTTTTGTTTTTGAAATCCTGATTGTAACCAAAATTCTCCGCTGCTTTTTTCAACTACAATGTTACCCGTTTACTTGTAGTACAAGTGTTTGCGTCGGGACTGATGCGTTCATGTCTCCGATCCGAAAAAGACAGAATCCACTTATCATTTCAAGTGCCGACGACAGGTGACTTGCGCCTGCAAGAATTTTATGCCCCCAACAAAGTTGCAAGTGCATGTCTCAAGCCATGAAGTTGATTCGATGACATATTCGAATCAACTCCACGGCCAAGCACGTAAGGAAAAGTGCCGTTAGCGTGTTGATGCATGGGAATGATAAACAAACACGTTTGCAAGTGAATTTACGTGACAATTAAGAAAAAAAGGTTAGTATTAAGGAATAACTTCCGTGTTAGCTCTAGTTTCGTATCTAATCGCTTGTTGAATAGTAGGTATTCGCATTTCTTGACCGAAGTGTGGGACAGGGCTCCAATTGTTACACTCAACCCTGGAAAAATTATTATTTTGATTTTTGATCGTGCCCATAGCAAATTTAAAACGTGAGGAGGATGGTAGCCTGCCTCGCCCGAGGGCATATGCTTAAGCCTTCTCCACAGGCGACAAGGAACCAACCACAGAGACCACGACCCTAAGGTCGGAGAACAGGCATTTGGCCGAAAGCCTCAGCTTAAGGTCTGTCGAACAGGGACCGAAAAAGCCATTAAGCCCAGTTTTGATGGCTTCCCAGGCCGGGATCGAAAACATAACAATTTCTTGCCAAAAAGCTTTGTTTTAAATCTTTTGGTACCGTAAAACGGGGCTACTTTGAACAGGTTTTGGAGGTTTTTGGGTTGTAACTTTTTTTTTACGGCTCGAATTTCACTTTTTTTTACGCCAACAGAACAATGTGTTCTTTTGTTATCAGATCTATGGCAAATTTAAAACCTACCACCCTCCTAACTCCGTACTTTTTTTAATTTATTAAATGTCAAAGTAACCCCAGAAGTGGGGCAAAAAAACTATTATTTTATTGAAAACTACATGGATTTAAATGAAAACAAATATTTTTACAATTAAATTATTCTTCATTAACGCAAGTATTACAATATTTGTACCGAAGGTACTGTTAATGCCACTTGATCAGTCTCTTAAGTTAGAGTCAACAATTAGTTAGAGTCGTCCTCACACACCACACATTCGTATGACGGATTGTTTGAGCCCTTATTGCATATCGCACACATCCAGTTTTTACAGGTAATGCAGCATATCCAGTCAACAGAATGGCGGTAGAACCTATAGTCGCACCTACAGATATAACAAAAATTAGACTCCTTCTTATTCTTCTTATTGTCCTTGTTTTTGATTTCCTTCTTGCGAACCAAACAACTCAGAGGCACATCTTCGTCGGAATCAGTCTGGTGCTTTGTAAACAGTCCAGAGGTTGAAGGGACTGGTTGATTATTCTTGAAAGCTGAGACATTATCTTCTATTTCAGGAGAGTCATCCATAGTTGGAAAATCTTTTTCTGCATTATCTCTTTGGCTCGTAACCAATATTTGTGCTCCTGGCTTATTAACGACTTTCCTCCCTCTTCTGTGACGAATTCTTTCAGTGTTGTAACACCTTGTCTCTTTTAAAAACTCCAGCAGACAGCTATCAAGGATACGTCCTGTTTCTTGTTCGCGTTCACCTGGGAGCTTTTGTAAAACAGCTTGAGGGTCGAAAGGGTAAAATCCCGTAGTTCTGAAGGAGCTCTGCAAATTTTTCATCATATTGGGAGCCAATGCATCCATCAGTCTCTTCAGTAACATGGGAAATTGTGTCTTTGGAATGATGCCCCGTATTCTCGATTCTTTTTTCCAAGTATCCAGAATCTTTCTACATTGTCTTTATAAAGGACCATATAAACCCACATCGAGGGGTTGCATTATGTGCGTCGAGTTTGGTGTTAAAGTCGTGAAATGAATGTTATTTTGTACTGCTGCCTGAACGACTTCAGGTGAGAAGTGCGAAGCTAAATTATCACCTATGACAACAGCTTTTTCATTTCCAATTCTTTCTTCCTGGATGCTCGGCAACAACAACTTGAAGAACCATACCTCGAAGATGTTCATGTCAAACCAACCGCTATGACTATTTCTGTAAATTGTTCCAAGTGGGCCTCCCATTGTCCAGTTTTCGTACAGGTGCTTTGATTTGTAGAAAACCATAGGAGAAATCATTTTTCCGTCTACTGTGCCACAAAACATGCTGCTGACCGATGATTTGGAATGCTCCTGGACTCGTTCGACACGTCTGTGACCTCGAGGGACTAAAACTTTTTTGCCCCCTTGTCATCAGTCACGTTCGTCTCATCATAATTGTAAATAAGACCTGGACGTGTCTCCTCCAGAGCTGGTCTCACATTTTCAAAAAATTCTTTTATCTCATTAGGACCTACTGATGCCCTAGCAGGTTTTATATTTGTGGCCAGTCTCTGAGTAAGGTTGTTTCGCGCTGCAAAGTCGGTCACAAAGTCCGGCCCCGGTGAGTTGTCTTTCCATTCTTTTATAACCCTACCTTCCCTGGTGACCAACATCTGAACAATAATTTGAATATCGCGCTTAGTAAGAGGAACACTCCAATCTGTCAATATTTTCAAGGTATCGGCTATTAGTTTTTCAGTTTCAGGAGTCGAAACAGTTAGATGACCCGGCTTTAGTTCATGTTGGTGATGAATTTTGCTTACAATAGTTGTTCTATTTATTTTATACTTCTTGGCAGCCGCACTCGGGGTAAGAAGACCTGCCCTCACTTCAGCAACGGCTTTTGCAAGGGTTTCATCGCTGTAATTTTTGTAACTCCGGGTACCCAGTTTTCTTTTATACTCTCTGGTAGTTGTTGCGATCACGCTGCCGCGGTCGCAGACATTTATATGGCAGTGATCTCATGTTCCCCCAGGTGGCATACTGAGGCCGGCTAGGCTCAGCTGGTCGGGGTCGTTGGGGGAAGATCACTGCCCGTGCTGGGCCACCTAATTCAAAAACACAACATTACAAATTGGAGGGGAATAAGGGATAAGGACGAAGGAGAGATGGCTTGGAGAAATGAAAAAAAATTTTTACTTTACTTCATTTTTATTAAAATAACAAACAAACAAAAAGAAAAAAATATATAAATATAATGAAAAAAGGGAAACTTAAATAGAATTTTTAAATTTAAATCTATAAAAAAGAAAAAAAAGGAAGAAAGAACAAAATAAAGAAAAATTTAAAAAAAATCCTATACCAATAAAAAAAAACCACCACCAAACCCGATCGGGTACGGTTTACAGACAAAAAAATGCAATTTTAAGATAAATATAATATATCGACTATTCTATTTTTTCGCTATTATGATGTTTTTGATGATTACCATCTATATCATCGGATAAATGAACAAGGAATGACGTCAACTTGCGTACCTTGCTACGTAGAAAAATAGCGAAGCAGCAGTGGTCGCAACATAGTTCATTTGTAAATACAAACAAATACAAAGGTAACCTAAAACAAATAAAAATCCTTATTTTACACCAATTTAATCACGAATACTCACAATCGTAATTTTATTTAAGTAAACAATGCAATAAACTTACCGAAAAGTAAAGATTCCAACAATATTTAGTCGTATTTTTGCACCACCACACAACACACAACAAACTCAAGCGACGAACCTGTTCGGACTAGTCGGCGAGCGCGCCGATCACAACGCTATGACGCGTTCCCCACACCAGAGCAATATTGCGCCTCGCGCAATATTACTCGAGATCACGCACACTTGCTGAGCACACGTGAAAACCGATTTTGGCGGTCTGTCAAAGTAGCCCCAAAATCTGTCAAAGTAACCCTGGAAGTCAAAGTAGCCCCGTTTTGCGGTACTATATCGGATAGTAGGCCCGTTGTCCTCAACAGTTTCTACGTTCACCGTAGTACTTTCGGTGTTACAAATAATGTGAATTCGAATAAATTTTAGTCGAGCAATTTCATCGTCATTGTCGATGCGCTACAGCCCCTTTCGGACGCTTGGTTTTCGTATATGATACATCCAACAGTCTCGGTCAATCGATAGCGTTTTCGAACTGGAAAATTCGAAGCAATTCACTCTTTTCGTCAATCGAGTCCGACTAACGCTTTCTGGGTTTTGCGTCTCTGAGCCTCATTTGCGAAGACCTTTCCTGGTTATCCATCAACTCGTTACTTATCTGCTGGTGGTGATTAGACCACCATAGTTTCCGCAATTATATAATCTGAGAGCTCTGGTTTTGCAGAAAACTTGTGCTACTTGCGGTTGTACCTTATTCGCCATTTATCTCCTTCACAATTTGCTCGTATAACGAACCTTAGGCTCCGCCTTTCAAATGTGTTTATTTTGTTTGCGGAAATTTTCGTTAGGGTCGAAGGTTCAAAATCGTAGCATAATACAGATCTTATCACAGCTTTGTATGTTTGGAGTATTATTCTCAGTTTAACATCAGTTGTGATTGAAAAGAAGCAGTTAAAGTTTTTTTTCACCAAGTTCGCTCGAACCTATAAAATTCGGCGCTTTTCTTTAACAAAGACTGCTTTGTAGAGGAAAGTAATTACCTTGGTGTTGCTTGGGTGCGCCGGGTCTTGCTTTCTTGAAGTCGAATACTCGTTTCGGCTGTGTGCAGCTATCTTGAGCTCGTTCTGAAAGTAATTAGGGCTGGCATGAAATATTTACGCTAACTTTTGCAAATTTCTGTAAAGCTTAAGGCTGAAAAATTAAACATTCCATCTAATGTTTTATTAGTTAGCTATTTAAACTTGACTCTTGCTTCACGGCAATGGTAACGTTGCTGCTGTCTTCAGAATCTTGTAGTTATATTCTTTTACCCTATAAGAAGAAGCCGATTATACGATACGATTTGAACGATTAGTTTTACTCTTGCAAATAAATCTGAACCTTATCTTCAGTTAGAGATTTGGAGTACCTTCGCAATCAAATCCAATGAACTTGGGAAGTGCAAGTATCTTTGATGATTCTTCAAAATTATTACCTTTAAAATATACCAAAACAGAATGCACCACTTATTGCTCTTTCACTGAAATTAAAAACCAAAAAACGAACAACCACAAACGACAATCTGTCCGATGTCATCCGGTGAGTTGAATTCCACGGTGGAAGGTAAAACTTTGTTACGGTGTGGGTTCGCTGCCCTCGGGGGAGCTTCCACAACGCAAAGAACCCGGCGAACGCGTCTTCCGGAAGTAATGTAAATGACGAATGAGGTAAACAAGCAAATCCACTGCCCTCCGTTAATCCGCCAAGTAGGAGTTGAATTTGTTGCTCGTTAACGAAATGCGCGAAGAGAAACTCATAGGAAGTTAAATTAAAGTTATTCAGTAATTAACCGGAATATTGTAACCTTAAGGGATAGGAGTAACTCATAGAAGCTAAGACGGGAATTGTGTTTGAATTTATAAAAAATGAGGTAATTGAATTTATAGAATAGTAAAATTATAGAATGATAGTTAGTTTGTAAGGGTAGCAGCGAATCAACAGACGAGTCATACGTGGTCACTTGTTGATGGAAGCCAGCGAGCAGCGCAAGGATCCACCGATACCAACTTCAGAATAAGGAGCTACCGGAACGAGCTCAACCGATTGTATGCCGACTAATGAAACCGACACAACCGAAAAACCGAGCCACACCCTTAGCCGCAAATCTGGCTCCCTCTCGCGATTCGCGAACTGTGGCTGGGCGTAAGGGACCATGGACACATCACAAAACAGGTACTTACCTCCATATGATGAACAGTCGCGGCAATGGACATTTAATAAATAAATAAACACAAACTTAAACTTAAAACACAAACTTAAAATACAAACTGAAACATCGCAAACCGCTCGGAGGACATCTCCATATCGTTTTCCCCTATATCACGAACCGCCGCGGCAATGAACGCGTAATAAATAATTAAACAAATAAACAAACACACATAAACAAAGCAGTTGCCACAGGTTACCTGTCAGCGGGCAGTTGCGGCGAAGGGTGATGCGGTCCACTGTGGATGGTGGAATTCGCCGCATCATAATTACAGCGATTCCGGTAAATGGTTCAAAGCTCGGGCGGGTCATCGATCGAAGGGTGAACGCCGCAGCGGGAGGACCTCAAACCCGCTAAATGCAGGGTATTAAAAGGGAGTGGCGAAACAACGGTGGACCTCTTTTTTTCCTGGTGATAGCCGCGAGACAGAACGTTGAGTGTTGTCGGACGCGGAGTTAATAGGAGTGCGATTCCTTGGAAAACGAAAACGTGAATATATTTAGTGCGTGGGGGTGCATCGAGCCCAGCACTTCCCCAGCGATTTGGGTTGAAGGCTGGGAGCTCAAGGCCCACCAACGGTCTTAAAGTGTAACAACTTACCATACAGTTCATACAGCGATTCACCAGAAATGGGTGACGACTAGGACAGGTCATCGTCCGATACGTGAACGGAAGAAAGAGAAATTAATGCGGCTGGAGAAGTTACAATTCGATGTTAAGGGGGGAAATCACAGTAGCACACGAAAAAATAGGCATATTTTCGGGAATTAATTTTGGCTGAATAAAAGTATCAATCGAAAATCTGTAAAGTAGGTTTTATAGCAATACTAAAAAAGTACAAAATATAATTTTTTCAATAAAAAATATTTAAAAATGGCGGCTGCGCAGCATATGCCCCAAGGCGCCTATTTTTGAAAGCGTGTCGATGGCCGAAGACATAGACTCCTTAATTTTTGACCTGGAAGAAAAAACCAAAATTTTTTAGTTTTCATATACCAACAGCTAGCGAGCTACGCAGGAGTTTTTCGATATATTGATTTTTCACAAAATGGTGCATGTTTGAAAATAAAGTTAAATTTTTAACAAAAACAAAACGCCATCAAATCTTTGATAAAAAAAACTTAGCCATATAAAATAAAAACTCCTATGTAGCTCCGTGGAGAAAGATATTTCGAAGCAACTGTCAAAATTTCAAGTCGATCGGTAAAGATTTGCTCGAGTTATGTCTTCGGCGAGCTCAAAAAAGTGGTTTCGAGAAAAACGCGTTTAAAGTTTCAAGTACTGAGAAACCATATGAAAATTTCATATATCTCTAATCTGCAATGCCTGCACTGTACAGTTGAGCTTCTAAATCTACCTACAACTCTTCTTTTTCTTTCCGCATTATTTTCAAGTCGAGTCGGGCCTGTTTTGCGCCATCACTAATAGATTTTTCCGCCTTCTTGATACGCTTTTCGTCGACCTCCACGCGTAGGTTGTAACTGTTCGGGCCGATTTTCATCCCCATGACTTCGATGATGTGTAAAACTGATATCAATCCGTCATTGAAAACGGATGTTGCGATGTTCGTACCGATGTCCATTATTTTTTTTCCAGAATTCAAGCCTTTTGGTACCATAGCCCAAACAGTAGCGTTGAAACTTTCATTGTTGTTTTGCGTATATCCCCCGATGCAGCGAGTAAGAAGATCATCCGTGATCAGTTTTTCGAAGACAGGTTTTATCGCTTCGAAAACTTCTTCACGCATTGGTGGTTTATGCATATAGCCAGCCAGAATGTTTTCGCATTTTGCCTTTTGCCACGAACACCATGAATCTTCTCCAGTTGGGCAATGGTCGTGTTGCGGATTTTCGTCTGTTGCCATTTTATGGAACAGTGTGCCCCATATCGCACTCTTCATTTTTTCAATCGAATGACAATTTCGACGAATGGCTAATCCAAAGTAAATTGACAGTTCGTCGATCAGCTTACCTGTCAATTTGCCTTTATCTCCTAACCCTTTGGTGTTTTTCTTCAAATTGCGAAGATGGGCGCCTATGTGTTTCTGAACATGGTTGATGCATTCTTTTTTTTGCTATCGTGATGTTTTCATACGGTGGAGCATCCGTGATACCTTTGAAGGTTTTGGAGTCGCCATCGCCGATGTAACTCACATACTTGACATCATGTAGATCTTCAGAGCGCTGAAACATTTCAATTGCTGCATCGACCACCATTTTTCCCGCTGATCGTCATGGTTGGCTTGGCATTCGGCGGCGTGATTTTCTGCCCACTCTTTGTATTCATCGGTGTCATATTTCTTCTGCCAAAACTCGCACGCTTTGCAATATTTACATTTAACTAAACCATCGACAAGTTTACCAGTGTACCAGCCAATCAGGGAAACTAAACCGTATAGAGATGAGAAGCCCCTTTTTCGCCACGATCCGTCACCCGATACCGTGATACCGTTTTTTCTCCTTTCTCGTTATTGATTCTTTTTTCTTCATTCGCTGCATTGGACATGCTATTTTTGGAAACAACATCTGATGCAGCCAAAATATTTTCAATGATTGTGTCGTAAACCGATTGGAAGACCGGGCGAGGCAATTCCATGAACGCACAACATTTTCTGATGCCTTGCAGTCCAATCCCCAGCAATCTCATGGCGAGAATAATTCTGCGGATAATTTCGTAAGGATTCTTAATAAATGGGCTGTTCGCTATTTCTTTTTTATCGCAGTTATCGCAGGATGTAACGAATTGAAAACCTAAGCCTCGTTTACTGCTTTCTGTAAAACGCACATTAGAGTAGCATTCTTTGCACACCACGACGTTAGAAATGGCGGCAAAAACTGTAACGAAGTTCACGAGATGATATCCAAACGTAGGATCCACTTCAATGTCATTACTATCTTTCTCTTTCAACTTCCTTGCCGATGCGCTGACATTTAAATCTTCCGGCTTTTCGATTTCGTGGCGATTTAACGGCCCCTTACGTTTCGGTCGATTTTCGTACGCAGTATCCTTTTTCGTCCCATTTCTAACACGACTCGACGATGTGTCACTCATAATGACAATGATTTACAAATATCACTGTTTTTTATCACTATTTATGTTATATATGTATGCACGAAAGTGAAGCGTCATGAAGCGTCAAGCGTTGTATTCAACGCAAGAAATTTCTCATCACTGACGCTACACGTGTTTTGTTTGTATGTCTATTACATATAGTGACCCCTATAGGAATTCTTAAAACTGCCGCTAGGATTTGCTCATATATTTCAGTAAGCAGTTCGTAGTTGCTTAAAAAGCAGTCCACATCATATTCAATCACTTGGGCTCCGAGCTTGTCGTCTACAATTGCTTCAAGGTCTTTCTTACCGAGGATTTCGTTGTTCGCAGCAGCTTGCCTCTCCTTGACAAACGGTATGCTTATTGAGACTTCCCCATTTTTAAGGGAGTTGTCTCCATATACTCGGACTTCAAGATTCGGCAGCACTTCCCTCTTCACTACTTCGGCCACATCCTTGGCAGTTACATCTGGCTTCTTACTCCGGGCTACCACCGACCAGGTCTCCATCGGCTTAGGCGGGTGTTCCACCAGCACCGGCAACTTATTTACTTCAGCAGTTACCGCAGCAGCATATGTTAATTGTCCTGGCACAACAGCTGGGTTGGGTTAAATGTAGGCTGCATCCTCCAGCGTCGGTTCTCCTCGATTATGCCGTGACAACGAGCATTCTCCGCCATCAGCTTGCTAATCACGACGTTCATTTCACCTACACACCAGTACACGCCACCCATCGAGTGCACTGGGCATTCCGAGTTCACTCCGCCGAAATCTCCTTGGCCTTCTCTATGAAGTTTTACGACTTTGCCTGTTCCTGGCCCTTCTTTTCGCTGGCTCGAGCTCCGTCGTCTCAATGACACTACCATCGTCAGCTTTCGTTTCCTGATCGGCTGTATTCGCAGCCATCTTCTTCCTTGTTGCTCGGGCAGTCGGTTCAGCAGCACTATCGCTCATAATCTCCTTCATCTTCCGCTCGCTGCATCTTCGAGGATTCGAATTTCCACATCCGTCGTATCCCAAAATTAGACGTCCCCAGGTCCCTAACAGCCTTCTTCCTAGGAGGGGAGCTGATTTCTCCCCATATTTATTTTTAAGGCCACCCAGTGGGCAGCAAAATTCTCGTTTAAAGTTCACTTACATTGAATTTCCGGCGGGTGTACACGCTTAAAAATTTCAAGAGCAATATCCGCTATACTTTTATAATTTCGTGCACTACACAGTTCCTCCGTCCGGCAGCCCTCTCTAGCCATTCAATTGACTAACGCTTTTAATTCTATTGACAATTGTCCAAATCTATTACCCGGCACAAAGCATCCCGGTACGATACACTGTTTTCTTGACATCCTTGTAGAACAAAGTGAACATCTTATCACTCTTCTATTGTTGCAACTTTCTGGTCTCCAAATTGGAAAGAATTTTTTATTAAATTATTTCATATGGCCTTTAACAAATGACGAGGATCGAAGAAATAATATATTTCCTCTGAAGACTGATCTGTTTGGAAGTAACTATGATCTTGGGAAATCCCGAGGAGCTTAGATAACGCCATAAAGTTCGATCCTTGATCCGCAACAAATGCTCTCGGCCGCAATCCAGCATTTCTAAGCATATTGATGCTCTGAAATAATGTTCTTTTAAGCTCTCTAGCAGAGCAAGATGAGTGAACAAATGCATATCCCAACAACTGCTTGTAATTATAAGCAATACCTCTTGATAATATCGCTACGACCGATTTGGCGACAAGATTGCTGCGTAAATCCCCATTATCTTCAAATCCGACGATTATATCCCTTTTCCTGTCGTACTGAAGATTTGGCATGATGGACATTTCGTCCATGCATACCACGCAGTCTTTCGCAATATCCGGTAGATGTTGCAGTCTTTTTTCAAAAGTCTTAAAATATATATCTTTTATACCTGGACCCAATGGCCAGTCACTAATAAATCTCCTAAGAGTCATCTCACTGGGAAGGGAAAGAATTGTTGATGAAAACCGGTATGCCAATGGTGACAAATGGAATAAGCAAATAGCTATTTGCTTAAAATCTTCTTTATATCTTAATCCAAGTTTTTCCCGCTTCATATTTGAAATATGGCTATCTACTATGCTAGCCATTTCCGCTGGTAAGTACATTTTGGCAATTTCGATTAACATCGCAGGAGTTCGGTGTTTTTTTTTTTCGAGTCGTTTTCTTGCAGCTCGCTCTTTTCTAAGCTGCTGCTTTAGCTCGTCCATAATCTGCCAATCTTGCACAAAGCGTTGTTCTTGCAGGTACTGTTCCGTTTGTACGGCAACGCTTGGCAGGCTTTTTCTTTGGGGTATAACGACCTAATAACATATTTCAATGACTATCAATATTATAAATAACAGGAAGTAATTTTTCTACATATTCTTGTTCCCTGATGGAAGATGACGGTCCAGCCTCGGCATCCTCAGAGAAAAAAGGGACCGCCGTTGATGTAAGGCGATGGCCCGAAGGAACAAATATGTCCCTCTTAAAATGCTTCTAGCATAGAAAATGATACTTTTTGGAGTTGATCAGGTCTATTCGACGAATATTTCGTAGCCACAACTCCCGCCTAAAAGCGAAAAATTCATACGAAAAAATTAATTTAATTTCTAATAACTCTTCGATTCAATTTTCGAAATTAAAAGGTAACGTTTTCTCAGTCTAAATATCATATTATACATTCATGTTTACTTTGAGCAGGTGAAAATGATTGGCTCCAATCATGTGCTCTTCCAGTTACTTTCATAAGCTATTTTCGATCGTTACTTCCGCACTGACTTCTTTGACCTTAACGATCGAAAATCGAGTTTGTTCACAAATGAAAATCCACAAAGTTGAATTGAAGCTTGTTTCACTTGAAAACACTATAACCATTTGATAATTAAATAAAGTGTTCCATTCAAAAGTTTGCATTTTGACGTATTTTCTTAAACAATATTCGACCGTTATTACACTGTCTTTTCAGACTTAACGATCGAAAATCGATATCAATAAACGAGAAAACAGCACATTATTAAATCGAAGCTCACTTAAGGGGGTCTTAATATATAATACCTCATTTCCGAGCGCTATATTCAAAAATTGATTACTAGTAAACTACAAATGATTTCGGGAAGCAGTTTTTTGTAATGTTATCATTCATTGTTGAACTTTACATGGTTTTTTTGGTTTTACATAAAAATGACGTATGTGACCGCTACACGTCCTTCACTGTGTCCTCGTCAAAAGTGTCCAGGGCGCACGTGGTGAACGATTTTGATCGATCAGATGATCTGAAACCAAAAAACCTTTAAAATTTATTTTTCTCATCCCCTTGGCCATGGATGGACACGAGCTTTTTCAAAAATTCAAAAAATTCTTATAGTAATAGAATTTTGAAAAATAAAATTTTTTTGGCACTTTTTTCTGCTATTCAAGGCTATTAAAAATTTTTGGACAAGAATTGATAACTGATAATAAAAGAACTGATAATAAAAATGTTTAGTATGGCAAGATCGGCCAGGTAGATTTTTCGAAAACGTTCACTTCACCTCAAAAATGACGACCTTCGGAAAAACACTTTTAAAGATTGACAACGTAAAAAAGTATTTTTAAAAGTTCTTACGATCAATCTGCGATCCCAGGTCCGTAGAGTTCACCTTCTTTTTCGAGGAGGAATTCGCGTTGAGCCACTTTTTCTTCTCGTGGCTCGATCCTGGCCCTTTTCGCTGCATCAGTCACCCTACGCTCCGAGCGGTCGATGCGTTGCCCGTCAAGTCGCGCGGCGCACGCCTCTGCTTCATGCCCCAACGTGATTCCCATAATATTCATGGTTTTGAGGATCGGTCGGTATCCTTCATTGAATACCATTACTGCCAAACAGGTAGCAATGCCGACCGCCTGCTTACTTGAGTGCAAATGTTTGGGCGCCATTAACCTAATGCAACTATGCAAGGATTCGTTGCTGTTCTGCGTGAAAGCTCCGATGCACCGCTGTAGCAAATCGGTCGAGGACAAGTCTCAATAAATCGGCTCGATAGCTTCTATGACTTGAGGACTCAGAGGAACACGTGTATGTTCAAAAGTTGTCAAAGTTCCGATTGCTTCGGCCTGACGCCACTTGCACCAACTCTCCTTGCCTGGTGGGCACTTTGAGTGCTTAGGATTATCATTACTTGAGCTGCAGTGATATAACGTAGCCCAAATTGCCTCCCTCATTTATTCAACGGAATCGGGATTTCTTCTTATCGCCAAACCGTAAAATTTCGTAAGTTCCCCGATGATTTTGTCTGTCAGCTTTCCCTTTCCTTTCCCTCCGAGACCTTTCTTGGATTTTTTCATGTTCCTAAGCCTCGTGTCCATCCGCTTTTCCACATGGCCGACGCATTCTTTTTTTTCACGAGAATACTGGCTCCGTATGGTTTTGATGAAACGATTCCATTGTAAGTTTTGCTGTCACGTAACGTACTTCACGCCATACTTCTCTGTGCAAAAAGGAAAAACTTCCATTTTTCCAGAGCATCCTTCGTGGTTTGCGTGACAATCTTGTTAATGGCTTTTATACCATTCTTCGAAATCATCTGAGCTCCCGTTTGTCAACCTTTTCTGGGATGTGCAGGCTTGGCAAAAACTAGATTTCACTATCGCGTCTATTACTTTTTTGCTGTAGATTCCAATGAGTGTTGAGACACCGAACAAAGAAGAAAAACCTCTCTTCTTCCACGTTCCATCCCCCGAAACTGTCAAATTATTCTCATCGTTTCCACGCAACACACTTAGTTCTTTTTCTTCGTCGACAGCTTTTTTAAAACAGATTCGTATACAGCCGACGCCGCGGTTTCAATGTTTTTCAGACACACGTAATAAGCACAGACCGAAATTCCACTACAAACCACATTAAACCATTAAACCACAAAATTTGTCATCTTTAAAACTAATCTTCGGCTAATTTCATACGCATTGTTTATATATGGACATGAAGGAATAGTTTTTTCACCGCACTTGCACTCCATAATAATAATGAAACCCGCGCGACGTTTCGAACTCTGGGAAAATTTCAATTTTTCGTTGCACACCTTGCATTTTCCGCAATGGCGGAGAAAACAGTCATGAAATTCAAAATGCAATACAAAAAACCAGGAGTAGTTTTCACTTCCACTGATCGCCTGGTGTTGTGGGAAACAGGATTTTCGATAAAAAACAACACGAGAGTTCGAAAAATGAACAGGTTTATTTAGCCGATGTCTACAGCGTGGTCGTGAAAGAAAGTAACTCCACTACATCATCATAGAGTACCAACATAAGAGGAAAAAGAAAACAAACCAATACAAAAGTGACATCTATCAGAGCAGTTTAAACTTTAACATTTTCCCGTAAACTGATCTGAGAATGAAACAAATTGACTTTAATTTACCAAACCAAAAGAAAAATGATTAAACTGTAAGTCCAATTTAGGAACACATTGTTTTAAATTTGTTTGAATTTAAAGGTTTTGTGAACATAACTCCCAGTTGATTCTCCGAAGCCACGAATTCCACGTTGATGTTACCACTCTGGTAAAGTTCTCGCACAACGTAGTATCGCACTGCAATGTGCTTGGATCTTCTGTGAAACTCCGGATTCTTCACCAACTTGATTGCAGTGGCGTTGTCGACAAACAAAATTGGTGTCTCTTTAGAGGTACCAATTTCTGACTGCAGTCGGTTGAGCCACACCAGTTCCTTTGCACCCTCGCCCGCAGCAACGAATTCCGCCTCGGTTGTCGAGGCGGAATTCGTAATGCCACTGATTTCTGCAATTTTGAGGTCCACGAAACTGCTGTGCCGTTGATCAAGGACACTAAACCATTGGTTGATCGTCAAGTCTTGACGTCTCCCGCAAATTCAGCATCAGAATAAGCACACAGCCCAACAGCAGTAGAATTGTAGAGCAAACCCAATGCTGAAGTATCACGGAGGTATCTGAAAATGCGTTTAACGCAGATCCAGTCGAACTTTGTGGCAAACGTATAGCAAACGCTATATATGGGCGTGCAGCGCAGGCCAGATACAATAAGGAACCAACAGCAGAACAGTATGGGATGGACTTGTCGAGGGGCTCGTCGCAAGAGTTGTCGGGTTTTTCGTTGTCCGCAGGCGTCTTCACGGATTGGCAGCTCGCCATTTCGAATCGTTGCAGAATTTTCTCAACGTAGATGCGCTGCGACAGGAAGAAACCAGACTCTCGTTGCTCAATCTGCATCCCCAAAAATGAGTCGAGAGTTCCAATTGTGATCTTCAATTTCGAAGTCAGCAATTTCAGGAACGAGTTGACCACGGCCTGCGATGATCCAGCAATAAGTCTGTCATCAACGTAAATAGCGACGAGTAACTTCTCTCCTCCTCTTGTCCTACTGTAGACGCATGGATCAGCGGTTGAACGCATAAAACCGTTCTCTTCCATGAATACGTTGAGCTCGTTGTTCTAGCAACGGGGAGATTGCTTGAGGCCATATGCAGCTTTCTTCAGACGACAGACGAATCCAGATCCATCATCTTAGCCTTATGGTTGTCGCATATAGATGACAGTATCAATTTTGCCCTATAAAAAGGCAGTTCGAACATCGAATTGACCAGGCACAAGGTTTTCTTCAGCTGCAGTTGCGATGAAGGCTCGGATGGAGTCGTAGCGGGCGACCGGGCTAAATGTTTCATCATAATCGAGTCCAGGGAGTTGAAACATTCCACGAACAACCAAAAGGGCGCGATACCGACCAATTGAACCATCAGGCTTGTATTTGACTCGAAGAACCCAACGATTATCGATAGCCCGCTCACCCGGTGGCAACGGTACCAAGTTCCATGTTTCATTCTCTCGAAAAGCGTCCAGTTCGTCTTTCATCGCCCACAACCACTTGTCTGAGTCACGATATTTCATGGCATCAGCGAAGTTAGTCGGCTCCAAATCTTCATGGACAGCTTGTGTCACACAAGCCAAAGCGATGTTTGCCTCTGAGCGACGAGTTTGATGTCCCACTTCGTAGTCATCATATCTCGGTGGCAAACGAATTGAACGTGCTGGACGTAGCACTCGACCTTGGACAACTTCTTCTGGTACAGGTACATTCTCAAAAGAGTCACATTCAGCCTCGTCACTTTCATCAGGAAGATCGTCGAAACTTTCATAGTCCGATTCAGCCCCAGCTTGGTCGTTGGTTTCAACTTCCCCGTTTTGGTCATCCTGGTCATCACAGTGAGTTTCAAATTCAAGGTCGATTGTATTCTTTGTAGTACAAAGTTTTTTTGGTCGAAAATCGACATCTCGTGACTTCATCAGACGATGTTTTGATGGTACCCACACTTGGTATCCATCCTTGTCATTGACGTAACAAACGAAACGACCAAGCACCGCTTTGGCGTCGAATTTCGTTCAGAACTGTTTTGGCACATTCACGTAACACTCTGTACCAAAGATTCTCATGTGATCGAAACTATCAAAAACTCGGCCTGTCCACATCTCAAACGATGTCTTGCCAGGAACGCACGATTTGCCGGTGCGGTTGATCACGTATACAACGACGTCACAAGCATTTGCCCAAAACGATGTCGTCATACCGCTAACTGCCAGTTAGCGGTATTAGTCCCATATTTCTTTGACGAATGGAGAAAAGTTGATGACGTGCCTCGGGGACATACCAGACATAATTCAGGGTTCCAGACGACAACCTGTCACCGATGCGAACATCAACTTTGACCCTGCCTGACTCATACGCCAAAATGAAATGTTTGTCGGCTGTTTGATCGCGTTGTGGAATTGGAAACTTCTCGAAAGTAGCAAAATGCTGCTTGTTTGCCGATATGTGGTGTATTGTACCAGAGTCCGAGATCCAGTTGTCAGCTAAAACGTCATCAGTGTTGACAGCCAATCCTGTAGCGAAAAACGAGCCTGGTTTGGTGTTTTGTTTGAGATCCGCCTTGTCACCTCCTGTTTGCCTGTTTTGTTCTGCAGCTTCACGTTTCCGACAATCACTAATGACATGACCAAATTTCTTGCAGTACAAACATGCGCGCTTCTCCTTCTTGCCTGTTGCCGACGACTCTTGAGAGTTTTTGTATTGTTTCTTATGTATGTGTTGTTGAGATTTTGATTTAGCGAAGAAAGCACCTGACGAATGCAACGCGCCTTGTGACGAGACTGAATTGTTAATTGATCGGTTTGATCGGTTGATTAATAATTTTGTATTGGATCAATAACTTCGAACTTAGTTCTTTCTTAAGTTTAAGAAAGAAAAAACTTTAGTTTTTTCTGAAGTCAAATTAATTTTAAACTGGAAAATGAAACTTGTTATTAAAATCCTAGTTTCAGAAAAAACACGTCTTCGGACTTAGATGTTTTTATTTTCCCGTTTAACTCTCTACGTTAAAAGGAATATAGCGTTTTGTTCAAAAGTTCTTTTATTGATGCGTCCACGATAGAATTCGTGGCGTCGCATTTCTTTTGGGTATTGGTTACAACGTAACTCCTCCCCCGCTAGAGTGGGGATTCTACCGAATCCCTTTGTTTTTTTTTTTTTTGATATCGAGTTTGAAATTTCTCCTCTTTTCAAAGAAGTATACAAAGATTATAATTTTAATGACAAGAATGGTTGAAGAACATCCGATTCCGATATTTAAGTACTTGGATTTCTTTTATATTCTTTTGTTTTTTTCTATCGTTACAGTACAATTTTAAAAGCTTACAAAGTAATTTCCAGTTAAAGTCAACTTCCTTTCATCGCAAGGATTACTAAAATTTCTTTTATACAAATTAAGACATCTTTTTCTATTTCTATGTATTCTTCTATTCACCTAAGTGAATTAAGGCTCTTTTGTGTCTACGAGGGATCAAGGTCATTACTAAGTTTTTCACGCTATTCATGTGATGATTTGGAATGTCTCGATCAACACCGAGTAGTAGAGAATTTGTGGTTTCTTCTAAACTTTTTTTTTGTGGGGTATTTATAACTTCATTGTTAAATTTGCACAATGTTAAATTTGCTTACCAATCCGATTTCGTCGGATTTTATTTTTGAATATCCCAATTCAGAGTTAATCTTCTCTATCGTGAGTTTCCCTTGGACTAGGGGGACCAATAGAAAGACAATTCCTATCGCCAGAATTATCTGAAAATTTTAAAGGACGTTTGATATTGCTTTCATGAATACCTGTTAGATAATGTTTTCTTGGTGCCGAAGGGATTTATAATTTTTTATAAAACCTTCTTCTCTTTCTTCGTCATAGTCTTCCCTAACTTTATTTCTTTTCCCTATAATCTTTATCTTTGTTTGTTTCAACCTATCTTGAGGGGTTGCTTTAATAGTTGAGTGTTAGGTATTATTGTAAAATTTTACTGCTTTTAGCATTTGTATCCTAATAGGATGTTTTTCTTCGTTCTGTTAACGTATTATTTAGCCGTTCGACATCTGCATTCCCTGTATGACTATTGGGTTTTGTTATATGATAGTCGATATTTTCCGCTAAACAGAGTTCTCTTATATTCCTAGTGTTGAACTCGTTGTCAAAAATAAACATTTTAACCTTGCCTTTTATGGCTAAAAATTGTCGGAGCTTCTCGATTATTGTTTGGAGAGCGTTGCTTAAGCTGCCCGGAATTGTTATTGGGATTATTTCCATAATTATAGTGGAAGTTGTTTCCAAAACTGTTTCGGAACTGTCCCGAATTGTTAAAATTACTTCTTTGATTGCTAAATCTCGAATTATTATTAAAAGAATTTCTGTTGAAAAATTGTCTCTGTTGTTCGGGGTTATGTCTAGATGTCCAGTTGGTCTCATGAAAATTGGTATTGTTATTAAGTCTGAAATTTGGACGTTGATAACTGTTTTGTTGTTCAAAGTTTCTGTTTGGGTTATATTGAACTTTATTCGGTCGGTTGTCCCTGTAATTCTGTCTGCTATTAAAATTATTATGTTTAAGGTCTTTGAAATTCCTTTTAAAGTCATAATGGATCACGTCATTTTCGTTTAATAACCCCAATCCATCAAACAGATTGATCACATCAATCAGAGTCATACCATTTCGTATATAGACTCTGTAACAACCATTGAGCATGTTTTTAATTATATCCACTAAATTCTTGCCATTATTTGTTGGGCTATAGTTACTGGGCTTATTTTCGTCGAAATCGTAAAGTTCGTTTAATTGATAATTTATTTTCCTAATCGTAACAAATAATTCTCTTAAATTACTTACTTTAATATTTCTGGTTTTGTCCATTAGCTTTTTGTACGTTCTTCGTGGTCTGTAGTGAAGTTTCAGTTCCGATTTTACCGCTTCCCATGTCAGGTCCTCGCCTAGCCGTTGTATTGCCAATTTGGCTTCACCTTGTATTTTTTCCTTGAAGATGATCTGCAGTCCAAATTGTAACAACGCTGCGTTTTCGCCACAGAAAGAAGCCACGTTTTCAACTGTGTTCAGTAACTCTTGTAGTGAATCTTCGGGTCTCCCGTAAAAAGGCTTAACACTTGAAAATTTTTTTAAGACTTGATCGAAACTTAATTGGAAAACTCTTTCGGGTTGCACTAACTGTTGTCGTAAGCTTTCAATTTCTAGCCGGTGGTGCTCCTGCATTTGGTGCAGAGCTTGTTGTAGCCTTTGCAATTCTTGATCCATTTCGTTGTTGAATCTGTTTTTATCAAAAAGCAACCTTCGTTGCATTAACTTGCCAAAACAAACACACTTATTTTATTAGTATTATTACATATATGTACACATTTGTATGTATTATAATTATATTTTTTTTTTCATGAATCCAGATCCAATACCAGCCTCAGTATCGGTTTGAAGGTGTTCTTTGGGCTTAACGATACACCTCTGGATAATTTTATTTTATATCGCGACGGAGAAATGTATTGCGTTTCCCGAAAAGTGCGAAAGTTTCGTATCACTGGATCCCTATTGTTCGAAAAGGGATCCTATCGACTGCGCCAGTTATTTAATTTAATTTTGTATTGGAACAATAACTTCGAACTTAGTTCTTCAGAACTAAGTTTTTTCTGAAGTCAAATTAATTTTAAACTGAAAAATGAAACTTGTTATTAAAATCCTAGTTTCAGAAAAAACACATCTTCGGACTTAGATGTTTTTATTTTCCCGTTTAACTCTCTACGTTAAAAGGAATATAGCGTTTTGTTCAAAAGTTCTTTTATTGATGCGTCCAC
Organism: Stratiomys singularior; assembly: GCA_954870665.1. NCBI lineage: Eukaryota > Metazoa > Arthropoda > Insecta > Diptera > Stratiomyidae > Stratiomys > Stratiomys singularior. Next base: position 66,135,069 of record OX940881.1, read on the forward strand.
GATAGAATTCGTGGTGTCGCATTTCTTTTGGGTATTGGTTACAATGTAACTCGCGCGAGTTACGTCCACCTTTACTCAACCGGTGAAAAAAAACAAAGTTTTTACTTATACTGAACTTTATTCTTTAATTTCCAAATAACGACTGACTTATCTGTTCAGATTTACTGAACTCCTAACTTATACATTCTAAAAGTGCATGTATGAATCAAATTTCGTGCGAAATGCAAAATAATCAGAAAAGGTGCATGTGAAATGTAAAGTAGCAGAAAAGTGATGAAATCGGGTACGGTGAATTAAGGTCGCAGGTGTCGGGTGAATGTCTGGTGTTCAGGAATGTGAGTTGGTCGTATGGTCGTATGTAACTCGCGCGTTGTCTCGTTGCCATCGTCTGTACTCATCGGACGGTTTTGCGTTTGCAGCAGGTGCGGCAGGGCACAACCGTGAACCATCAACGATTGTAAGAAGGCACTGTTCTTTCAAAGAAAGTTCGATTTGCCACTTCCACGTTTCCCATTGAGCTTCATTCGCTAGCTTGTGAATGCTCGCCAGAACACGACCACTCTCATCTTGTTGCTGTGCGAGTTCAGTCATCTTGTTTTTTTTTTTGGCTTGACGAAAGATCTAGTCGAGAACACCGAATTGCACACAAAATTACCGAAAATCACCACAAAATTCGATTTCAATGCGCACCTGGGCCCATTACCTGTTGTGGGAAACAGGATTTTCGATAATAAACAACACGAGAGTTCGAAAAAATGAACACGTTTATTTATGCAAAATGTATAAGGTCCGGTTTTTGTAGTGAAAAAATATCTGTCTTAATTAAAATTTTCTTTTTTTCTTTTATTTCACTAAAATGTTTTTATTATTCAACAAATACGTATTTCGGGAACTACTTGTTCCCTTCTTCAGTGTTTTACTAAACTTTCTTTTACAATTTCTCAAAATATATCTTATCTACATTTTAACTAAAATCTAAAATCTAAGCAATGAAACTAATTAGTTTTGAAGCTATATTTCCTACATCAGTGTTTAGTCTTTTATCCTCAGGTAGTTTGCAGATATTAATGCTTTCGTATGCGTCTAACTTAAACGGGGTTCTTAATCGTTATCGTTATTACCTCTACATCGGTTTATTTAGCCGATGTCTACAGCGTGGTCGTGAAAGAAAGTAAATCCACTACGTCATCATTGAGTACCAACATAAGAGGAAAAAGAAAACAAACCAATACAAAAGTGACATCTATCTGAGCAGTTTAAACTTTAACACCTGCTCTTGAGTTTTTTCGCCGACGTGCTTGCATACGCTGTTTCCTTCTCCGCAACATGCAGATTCGGGGTTTTTGTTTTCTTGATACGACCGCGAATACGACTACGACGCACTGTTCGCGATCCTTTTTTTATCCATTTTCCACGAAAAATGAAAATAAGCGAAAAAACTGAATAAAAACTCCGACCGAAACACTATCGAAACAAGCGAGATGTTCAAGGTGCCAACGTTATTTTCAGACTGAATCAAAAGTAAAAAATAAAGAATTTTTTCAAAAGAGCATCTCAAACACTAACTAATGGCAAAAATGTAGAATGGTTTTCACAACTCTTCACAAAATCAGTTCCGCACCTCGAAAAACGGGTCCACGCGCGACTACAGCAGAAACGTGAAAAACGACCGCGCGTGACCGTGAAAAATGCTCTTTCGCTGCCAAACGAGCCCGTGCACAGTTAAATCCTTTTACCAGCGTATTTTTAACACTATTTAGATGAAAAAAATGTTTAAAAAATCAATTTTTTGAAACATTTACATAGTAAGACCCCCTTAGCTTACGCTTTTAATTCTATTGGCAATTGTCCAAATCTATTATCCGGAACAAAGCACCCCCGTACGATACACTGTTTTCTTGACATCCTTGTAGAACAAAGTGAACATCTTATCACTCTTCTATTGTTGCAACTTTCTGGTCTCCAAATTGGAAAGAATTTTTATTAAATTATTTCTTATGGCCTTTAACAAATGACGAGGATCGAAGAAATAATATATTTCCTCTGAAGACTGATCTGTTTGGAAGTAACTATGATCTGGGGAAATCCCGAGGAGCTTAGATAACGCCATAAAATTTGACCTTTGATCCGCAACAAAAGCTCTCGGCCGCAATCCAGCATTTCTAAGCATATTGATGCTCTAAAATAATGTTCTTTTAAGCTCTCTAGCAGAGCAAGATGAGTGAACAAATGCATATCCCAACCACTGCTTGTAATTATAAGCAATACCTCTTGATAATATCGCTACGACCGATTTGGCGACAAGATTGCTGCGTAAATCCCCATTATCTTCAAATCCGACGATTATATCCCTTTTCCTGTCGTACTGAAGATTTGGCATGATGGACATTTCGTCCATGCATACCACGCAGTCTTTCGCAATATCCGGTAGATGTTGCAGTCTTATTTCAAGACTTTTAAAATATATATCTTTTATACCTGGACCCAATGGCCAGTCACTAATAAATCTCATAAGAGTCATCTCACTGGGAAGGGAAAGAATTGTTGATAAAAACCGGTATGCCAAAGGTGACAAATGGAATAAGTAAATAGCCTTTTGCTTAAAATCTTCTTTGTATCTGAATCCAGGTTTTTCCGTTTCATATTTGAAATATGGCTATCTAGTATGCTAGCCATTTCCGCTGGTAAGTACATTTTGGCAATTTCGATTAACATCGCAGGAGTTCGGTGTTTTTTTTCGAGTCGTTTTCTTGCAGCTCGCTCTTTTCTAAGCGACCGATTTGGCGACAAGATTGCTGCGTAAATCCCCATTATCTTCAAATCCGACGATTATATCCCTTTTCCTGTCGTACTGAAGATTTGGCATGATGGACATTTCGTCCATGCATACCACGCAGTCTTTCGCAATATCCGGTAGATGTTGCAGTCTTTTTTCAAGACTCTTAAAATATATATCTTTTATACCTGGACCCAATGGCCAGTCACTAATAAATCTCCTAAGAGTGATCTCACTGGGAAGGGAAAGAATTGTTGATAAAAACCGGTATGCCAAAGGTGACAAATGAAATAAGCAAATAGCCTTTTGCTTAAAATCTTCTTTGTATCTTAATCCAGGTTTTTCCGTTTCATATTTGAAATATGGCTATCTAGTATGCTAGCCATTTCCGCTGGTAAGTACATTTTGGCAATTTCGATTAACATCGCAGGAGTTCGGTGTTTTTTTTCGAGTCGTTTTCTTGCAGCTCGCTCTTTTCTAAGCGACCGATTTGGCGACAAGATTGCTGCGTAAATCCCCATTATCTTCAAATCCGACGATTATATCCCTTTTCCTGTCGTACTGAAGATTTGGCATGATGGACATTTCGTCCATGCATACCACGCAGTCTTTCGCAATATCCGGTAGATGTTGCAGTCTTTTTTCAAGACTCTTAAAATATATATCTTTTATACCTGGACCCAATGGCCAGTCACTAATAAATCTCCTAAGAGTCATCTCACTGGGAAGGGAAAGAATTGTTGATAAAAACCGGTATGCCAAAGGTGACAAATGGAATAAGCAAATAGCCATTTGCTTAAAATCTTCTTTATATCTTAATCCAGGTTTTTCCGTTTCATATTTGAAATATGGCTATCTACTATGCTAGCCATTTCCGCTGGTAAGTACATATTGGCAATTTCGATTAACATCGCAGGAGTTCGGTGTTTTTTTTTTCGAGTCGTTTTCTTGCAGCTCGCTCTTTTCTAAGCGACCGATTTGGTGACAAGATTGCTGCGTAAATCCCCATTATCTTCAAATCCGACGATTATATCCCTTTTCCTGTCGTACTGAAGATTTGGCATGATGGACATTTCGTCCATGCATACCACGCAGTCTTTCGCAATATCCGGTAGATGTTGCAGTCTTTTTTCAAGACTCTTAAAATATATTTCTTTTATACCTGGACCCAATGGCCAGTCACTAATAAATCTCCTAAGAGTCATCTCACTGGGAAGGGAAAGAATTGTTGATAAAAACCGGTATGCCAAAGGTGACAAATGGAATAAGCAAATAGCCATTTGCTTAAAATCTTCTTTATATCGTAATCCAGGTTTTGCCGTTTCATATTTGATATATGGCTATCTACTATGCTAGCCATTTCCGCTGGTAAGTACATTTTGGCAAGTTCGATTAACATCGCAGGAGTTCGGTGTTTTTTTTTCGAGTCGTTTTCTTGCAGCTCGCTCTTTTCTAAGCGACCGATTTGGCGACAAGATTGCTGCGTAAATCCCCATTATCTTCAAATCCGACGATTATATCCCTTTTCCTGTCGTACTGAAGATTTGGCATGATGGACATTTCGTCCATGCATACCACGCAGTCTTTCGCAATATCCGGTAGATGTTGCAGTCTTTTTTCAAGACTCTTAAAATATATATCTTTTATACCTGGACCCAGTAGCCAGTCACTAATAAATCTCCTAGGAGTCATCTCACTGGAAGGGAAAGAATTGTTGATAAAAACCGGTATGCCAAAGGTGACAAATGGAATAAGCAAATAGCCATTTGCTTAAAATCTTCTTTATATCGTAATCCAGGTTTTGCCGTTTCATATTTGATATATGGCTATCTACTATGCTAGCCATTTCCGCTGGTAAGTACATTTTGGCAAGTTCGATTAACATCGCAGGAGTTCGGTGTTTTTTTTCGAGTCGTTTTCTTGCAGCTCGCTCTTTTCTAAGCGACCGATTTGGCGACAAGATTGCTGCGTAAATCCCCATTATCTTCAAATCCGACGATTATATTCCCTTTTCCTGTCGTACTGAAGATTTGGCATGATGGACATTTCGTCCATGCATACCACGCAGTCTTTCGCAATATCCGGTAGATGTTGCAGTCTTATTTCAAGACTCTTAAAATATATATCTTTTATACCTGGACCCAATGGCTAGTCACTAATAAATCTCATAAGAGTCATCTTACTGGGAAGGGAAAGAATTGTTGATAAAACCGGTATGCCAAAGGTGACAAATGGAATAAGTAAATAGCCATTTGCTTAAAATCTTCTCTATATCTTAATCCAGGTTTTTCCGTTTCATATTTGAAATATGGCTATCTAGTATGCTAGCCATTTCCGCTGGTAAGTACATTTTGGCAATTTCGATTAACATCGCAGGAGTTCGGTGTTTTTTTTTCGAGTCGTTTTCTTGCAGCTCGCTCTTTTCTAAGCGACCGATTTGGCGACAAGATTGCTGCGTAAATCCCCATTATCTTCAAATCCGACGATTATATCCCTTTTCCTGTCGTACTGAAGATTTGGCATGATGGACATTTCGTCCATGCATACCACGCAGTCTCGCAATATCCGGTAGATGTTGCAGTCTTATTTCAAGACTCTTAAAATATATATCTTTTATACCTGGACCCAATGGCCAGTCACTAATAAATCTCCTAAGAGTCATCTCACTGAGAAGGGAAAGAACTGTTGATAAAAACCGGTATGCCAAAGGTAGCAACAAGAATAAGCAAATAGCCATTTGCTTAAAATCTTCTCTATATCGTAATCCAGGTTTTTCCGTTTCATATTTGAAATATGGCTATCTAGTATGCTAGCCATTTCCGCTGGTAAGTACATTTTGGCAAGTTCGATTAACATCGCAGGAGTTCGGTGTTTTTTTTTTTCGAGTCGTTTTCTTGCAGCTCGCTCTTTTCTAAGCGACCGATTTGGTGACAAGATTGCTACGTAAATCCCCATTATCTTCAAATCCGACGATTATATCCCTTTTCCTGTCGTACTGAAGATTTGGCATGATGGACATTTCGTCCATGCATACCACGCAGTCTCGCAATATCCGGTAGATGTTGCAGTCTTATTTCAAGACTCTTAAAATATATATCTTTTATACCTGGACCCAATGGCCAGTCACTAATAAATCTCCTAAGAGTCATCTCACTAGGAAGGGAAAGAATTGTTGATAAAAACCGGTATGCCAAAGGTGACAAATGGAATAAGCAAATAGCCATTTGCTTAAAATCTTCTTTATATCGTAATCCAGGTTTTGCCGTTTCATATTTGATATATGGTTATCTACTATGCTAGCCATTTCCGCTGGTAAGTACATTTTGGCAATTTCGATTAACATCGCAGGAGTTCGGTGTTTTTTTTTCGAGTCGTTTTCTTGCAGCTCGCTCTTTTCTAAGCGACCGATTTGGCGACAAGATTGCTGCGTAAATCCCCATTATCTTCAAATCCGACGATTATATCCCTTTTCCTGTCGTACTGAAGATTTGGCATGATGGACATTTCGTCCATGCATACCACGCAGTCTCGCAATATCCGGTAGATGTTGCAGTCTTATTTCAAGACTCTTAAAATATATATCTTTTATACCTGGACCCAATGGCCAGTCACTAATAAATCTCCTAAGAGTCATCTCACTGGGAAGGGAAAGAATTGTTGATAAAAACCGGTATGCCAAAGGTGACAAATGGAATAAGCAAATAGCCATTTGCTTAAAATCTTCTTTATATCGTAATCCAGGTTTTTCCGTTTCATATTTGAAATATGGCTATCTAGTATGCTAGCCATTTCCGCTGGTAAGTACATTTTGGCAATTTCGATTAACATCGCAGGAGTTCGGTGTTTTTTTTCGAGTCGTTTTCTTGCAGCTCGCTCTTTTCTAAGCGACCGATTTGGCGACAAGATTGCTGCGTAAATCCCCATTATCTTCAAATCCGACGATTATATCCCTTTTCTTGTCGTACTGAAGATTTGGCATGATGGACATTTCGTCCATGCATACCACGCAGTCTTTCGCAATATCCGGTAGATGTTGCAGTCTTATTTCAAGACTCTTAAAATATATATCTTTTATACCTGGACCCAATGGCTAGTCACTAATAAATCTCATAAGAGTCATCTTACTGGGAAGGGAAAGAATTGTTGATAAAACCGGTATGCCAAAGGTGACAAATGGAATAAGCAAATAGCCTTTTGCTTAAAATCTTCTTTGTATCTTAATCCAGGTTTTTCCGTTTCATATTTGAAATATGGCTATCTAGTATGCTAGCCATTTCCGCTGGTAAGTACATTTTGGCAATTTCGATTAACATCGCAGGAGTTCGGTGTTTTTTTTTTCGAGTCGTTTTCTTGCAGCTCGCTCTTTTCTAAGCGACCGATTTGGCGACAAGATTGCTGCGTAAATCCCCATTATCTTCGAATCCGACGTTTATATCCCTTTTCCTGTCGTACTGAAGATTTGGCATGATGGACATTTCGTCCATGCATACCACGCAGTCTCGCAATATCCGGTAGATGTTGCAGTCTTATTTCAAGACTCTTAAAATATATATCTTTTATACCTGGACCCAATGGCCAGTCACTAATAAATCTCCTAAGAGTCATCTCACTGGGAAGGGAAAGAATTGTTGATAAAAACCGGTATGCCAAAGGTGACAAATGGAATAAGCAAATAGCCATTTGCTTAAAATCTTCTCTATATCTTAATCCAGGTTTTTCCGTTTCATATTTGAAATATGGCTATCTAGTATGCTAGCCATTTCCGCTGGTAAGTACATTTTGGCAATTTCGATTAACATCGCAGGAGTTCGGTGTTTTTTTCTCGAGTCGTTTTCTTGCAGCTCGCTCTTTTCTAAGCTGCTGCTTTAGCTCGTCATTATATGCCAATCTTGCACAAAGCGTTGTTCTTGCAGGTACTGTTCCGTTTGTACGGCAACGCTTGGCAGGCTTTTTCTTTGGGGTATAACGACCTAATAACATATTTCAATGACTATCAATATTATAAATAACAGGAAGTAATTTTTCTACATATTCTTGTTCCCTGATGGAAGATGACGATCCAGCCTCGGCATCCTCAGAGAAAAAAGGGACCGCCGTTGATGTACGGCGATGGCTCGAAGGATCAAATATGTCCCTCTTAAAATGTTTATAGCATACAAAATGATACTTTTTGGAGTTGATCAGGTCCATTCGACGAATATTTCGTAGCCAGAACTCCCGCCTAAAAGCGAAAAATTCATACGAAAAAATTAATTTAATTTCTAATAACTCTTCCATTCAATTTTCGAAATTAAAAGGTAACGTTTTCTCAGTCTAAATATCATATTATACATTCATGTTTACTTTGAGCAGGTGAAAATGCTTGGCTCCAATCATGTGCTCTTCCAGTTACTTTCATAAGCTATTTTCGATCGTTACTTCCGCAGTGACTTCTTTGGCCCTAACGATCGAAAGTCGAGTTTGTTCACAAATGAAAATGCACAAAGTTGAATTGAAGCCTGTTTCACTTGAAAACACTATAACCATGTGATAATGAAATAAAGTGTTATCGCTTCCATTCAAAAGTTTGCATTTTATCGTATTTTCGTAAACAATATTCGACCGTTATTACACTGTCTTTTCAGACTTAACGATCGAAAATCGATATCAATAAACGAGAAAACAGCGCATTATTAAATCGAAGCTCACTTAACTTACGCTTTTAATTCTATTGGCAATTGTCCAAATCTAATATCCGGCACAAAGCACCCCGGTACGATACACTGTTTCCTTGACATCCTTGTAGAACAAAGTGAACATCTTATCACTCTTCTATTGTTATCATAAACAAAACAAAGGGATTCTAATAAACAAACAAATTTTAACGAAGAATCTGACAAGCTACAGTTGGTATCATAAAAGAATATACTTTTTATATTAAATTGTTTTTCCCCATGCTAATATTAATTATTTGATGGGTGATAATAAATGTGAAAATACATAGTTTATATTCCTGTTAAACAAGAACTAACAAAAACGATTTTATAATTTGAGCCATGTACGTATTTTTGAGTTCATTCAATAAGATACACATCCGAGATTAGCAAATATGAAGTGCAAGGGGACGTTAATATACAAGGAAATTGATTGATAGTACCCAATGAAACTGAACATTATTCTAGTTTACATTTTTTAACCAGCCCCGATCAAATTGAGACGACATCCTTGAAAATATTAATTATGTTTAGATACATTTACACCAACTGTAATGCAGATGAGCAGTTACCCGATGAATATTTTCTTTCGTTAAATCAATAAAATGTTCATCTGGCCATTCTAATTGTTTCGTTTTATCAACAATAATACACTCTCAAAATGCTTGCGTAAGAACACAATGACCTACTTTTACAACTACGCATCTGCAAAATTGGTTGCACACATTCAAATTCATTAAGACAGCCATCGCATTCTGTCTTCTTAGGTATGTCGGTTAATTTTCTCGCTCTCCATCACGCATGAATTAATTTTATATACCACACAAAGCATTTCACAATTTCACAAAGAAATATTACATATTCCATTTTGGATATGTTTAGTATTGGTTTAGACATTAATTTAATCTAGGTTTCATAAAAATCGACGAAATAATAGTTTTTGGGGGTGCTCACTTGACTTATTTTGGCTCAGTAATCAAAGAACATGGAGTGTTTAATTTGCTTATTTCGTTTGATGTAGGCTGTCGGGCCTATAACCTCCAAAAAATATTATAAATTGGAGCTCGTCGAGGTGTGTTGAGCCTGGTTCAATTTCTTGCCAAATTGTACCATCAGCCGCAATTTCAGTGCATCGGTCTTCCACATCACTTTCACCTTCTGAACTTTATAACAGTCTTTTTCTCTTTTATTCTCTTCGTACATTCAAAATATTCTCGTCTTCACTTTCGTTACCTGAGGACTCACATTCGTCCGTATTATCAAATGAATCATTATATTGTTTTATGTTATTCACTTCACTTGAGATAATTTCTCTTCACTAAATTCCGATCAGTCTTCATCTATGTTATTTATAATTTCCAATGATTTCAAATATCTTGAATGTTTCGACATTTTTGGGAAGAAGAATTATTAGTAAAATGATGATATAGGGATTCTTGATTCGCAGAATAGCATTATAACTTGACATTTCTGCTGTAATACTCGCTTGGAGTAGAGTGAAATTGGCTTTTCATCCGTCAGCCAACAACAAATATAGTACAATGCAGCAAAATATATGACGCAGTAGCAAACATGTCCAATGCAGAGGTTTTTATCACAAGAAATACAAATCAAGATACATGATATTTGCACTTGTCAAATGACTCCTTGCTGTAGTTAAGGTAGATAACATCTATTTCTCGGTAAAGAAATTAACAAGAGAGAAAAATATGTTCGAGGTATTTCTTTAATAAAAGGCGTAACGGTAAATGGTGATGTGATAATGTTATTTTCAAGGGTCATTTGACCCGTCATGGTAGGTTTAGTGTTAAATCAAAAGAAATTAAAAACACATTTTTATTCTATAATGAAATTGAAATTTTTATTAGTTAAATAAATTATGAACATACAATACATCATAAGTCATAACTTTGTTGTAAATATGATAAATAATATATTTGTATATATTTATATTTTCAAAAGGGTGTGTTTATTCTGATGACTTTCTTTTTTCTCACTCTTCCTAATTATCTAAATCAATTATACTCAAATAGGAATAATTAGTAAGTAAGGATAAATATGTATTTTGTAATATAAATAAAATAAACCAACATACCACAATTGTTTCCATCAATGTCAACGTGCAGTTGCCTTTTCCGAATGAAACACTCAAACATTTGGAATAGAAAGGATACAAACGAAACTAGAAGACAACAAATCTGACTGACCTAGACAACTTTCCGACAAGATGCAGTCTTTCAATATCTTTAAAATTGTACTCGTTGTAGTGAATGCTAATATTTGTGCAAATTTAATTTTTATTAGTTCAGGTAGGATACTCCCCCGCCTCATCGCGGGTAAATTGATTATTATTTCAATGAAATTGATTTACAGACTGACTACCCTAACGTCAATTTAGCACAGATGTCTACTTGGATCGATTAAATGCGCAACATTTCAATAAATTAGCAAGGAAAACCAGGATCCGAGACGAATGAGTAAATTCAGAAGAAAAAGCAAAAACATGACTTGATTTTTTAGTATGAAATTGAGCTTGACTTTGCTAGTGATCTGGTACAATGTTTAAGCGTGAATATAAAACTAGTACGAACGCTAGAATTCAACGCATAAATAAGCGTTAAAATAGTTTTCAAAGTTAGTAAAGAATGCACTTATCAATTCTAATCAACGCACAACGAAATCCAATACAATGTAAACGTCTACAGTTAAATTATAATTTACATAAATATATTCAATATGTCAATAGAAAGCGCGTGAAATGCCTATTTATAGTATAATTGGACTAGAGATTTTAAAATGACTAGTAGACAACAAGATCTTTTTTCTATAACTTACTTGAATAATTGCCATTAATTGATTAAATTCCAACCAAATAAGATTCAGGGATATGAAAATTTATATATAAATATGTAGCAATAATTATACCTAAAGCCGGAAACTTTTGTATGTGAACGCTATGAATTGATTCCTACATATTTTCAACATCGAGCAGATTTTTTGGCATTTTCGCTTGTCAAAATCAAAATTTTCTAAGAAATAAAATGCACAAATGTACGTGTGCACGTGTGCGTAAGACTTGAAAATGGTAAGTTTGTGTGAGGAGATTTCCGAGAAACAAGCAGCCTGAAAATGTGGGCATCTCGCGTAGTATCTGAACATACATTTTCAGCTGGGCGCCATAGGTGCCCCAAAATCTGTAAAAACGGTCATGCAACACCACACAGTAAAACAGTTTTGATTTTCAACTGCTATAGGACCTGGTGTGGGCTTCCAACACAAGATCAAATAATTAATAGTCGCGTTACTCAAAAATTGCTGATTAAAAAGCGTAAGCTGTTACTTCTGTCTCCAATATTCGGTAACCATTGCACTTTGAGAATTATTTAAAGATTAAGATTTCAACTCCTTGGTAAAATCGCGACTCATTTCTAATTATATACATACGTTTTGTCACATAAAACTTTTTTTTTTGTTTTTTGAAAATTTCTATCAATCAACCTCAAAAATATTGCCACCGTTTGCATCTAATCTAGTTTACAATTCAAGATCGGCGTGAATGGGTTACGACCGTATTTGTTAATTGTCCGGTATTAAAGAGATGTATGTTCATATCTACTAACATTAATATCTGCAATATTAATCATAGATTTAGTAGAGGATTTTTGATGGGCTTTAGCGGAAGCAGGAATTTCCCGCCATTCTTCTCTATGTATTTATGTAAGACTTCATTGGAATGATATAGCTTTGCGGTCGAGTTGGATTATGCTGTTTTTGTCTTGTTTGTTTTAAAACTAACTTGAAGAACCCGATTTCCTAGTGTGTAGCCATTAAGTGATTGAATAGCGACAACAGCTTCATCATAATTTGTCATGGTCACAAAGCCAAACCCTTTGCATTTGTTCGTTTGTAGATCGCGGATAACCTTCACACTCTGGACGGCGCCAAATGGTCCAAAAAGTTGCCACAGTACATTCTCTTCCGTCTCCGGAGCTAAGTTGTACACGAAAATACACCAACCTGATCCAGTCATAGCGCTACCCGGCAGCAAAGAGTTGGCCAGTAAATCGCCCGCCAATGGAGAAAATCTGAAATAAAACAAGGTATGAGAGAAAATTCAAAATATACATTTTTGTATTTGTTTGCTAATACATTTATACAACGGGAAGCAAATCTTGGTCAAATTATAATTCTTCATTTTCCCTTAAGGTACTTTTACACTAATATTTAGATTAATAGATAGATTTGAATTCCTTATACACTCAATAAACACCTCTTAAAACTTTGTAAAGAAAATCGAAAAAATAAGAAAGTTGTAGCACTTTGCACGCGCACGTATTTTCGACTCTTACTACGCTACAGCGCGCTCCCGCAACTGTCGGCGCGTGTTCATTTCCCCTCTTCAAAATACCGTTATTATACATCTATACTAATGTATTTGACTGTTTGCCCGGCTTTCTTTTTCATGTTTAGTATATAAGTTGACGTGTACAATATCGCTTCATATTAAAATGGGCGAAAATTCGTATGGAAAAGGTACAAAAAGATCTTATCCGAAAAAAGAAAAATTCAGCAAAGATCTCACGAATTTCCTGGAAATCAGAATACTTCCGAGCAAAGTACGGAATACACAAATGCTACAGCAAAAAAAAAAATTAAGTACCGGTAATTTCACTATAAAACTTGCAGATGATTTTTCCTACTTTTGTCGTTTTCCTTCGTTTTTTCGGCATTGGCAAGTATGCTACAGCGTAAAACATGCGGAAAATATAAAGTTCACGCAAACTTCAAAGCGAGGTCTGGGTTTCAAAATAAATATTGTGTGAGTGTGGTGAAAGGCAAATAAATACGTGCCCTATGATAGGCAAGGCGTTTGAAAATAATCGTCGAATTATATTTGTTATTCGATTGCTTGGTATTGGCCGCAATGGTTTGCAACTCTATTGCTCGCTCATGGATATGACAGCTTATTTTAATAAAACGGCGTACTATAATTTATTAGAAATGTGAAGATTTCAGCAAAACATTGCTAATATTTGCTTGAAAAAAGCTGGCGACGAAGAGAAGTAGAAAAATAATGATGGAATGCCCGAGGACGGTACTTGGTCAAAGCACGGTTTCAGTTCTCTGCTTGATGTTGGGACTGTTATCGGTAAACATTCTGGAAAAACTAGATGTTTTTGTTTTTTTCAAAATGCTGCAAAACCTGTGAGATATTGATGAAAAAATTGAATTCCATCGATTTTGATATTTGGTACGGCAGCGAGCACAAAGAAGAGTACAGTGCAAATTACGAAGGTAGCTCTGGTGGAATGTACAAGGTATTATTGAAATTCTTAAGAATTCCATTGATATACATAATGCCAAATATGCTTACTACATCGGAAACGGCGATTCTAAAACTTTACAAATTTATGCAATGCTAAGCCTTGCTGCGAATTTATTATTCAAAAGCTTGAGTGCGTTCTATATGTTGGTAAACGTATGTTTCGCCAGCTTACAGAAGTTAAAAAAAACCATCACCCAATTGCGAAAACCAAAAAAAAAGTTTAACTAACAAAAATTTGAAGAAGAGTCAAAAAACCAGAAGCGCAAGAAAAAGTGAAGAATCCACGTAAAAAAAGAAAAACCGAAGACCCTCCACCACCCAAACCTTTAAAGAAGCAAGAGTTGACTGGTAAAATTATCAAACAGATGTCTACTAATTATGGATTGGCTATTCAAAGACACCCACATTCTGTAGCTGATATTAAAAAGGAAATATGGGCAGGATTGTACCATAAAATTTCCACCGATAAAAATTCGCAACATGGTCACTGCGATCCGGACTGGTTCCATACAACCATAAATACATTCCATACAACCAGAAACCAGCTCTAAATGAAGAGGTTCAGGGGCTAATGAAAGCCGCATTTACAAAATTGGCTGACGAAAATCTTTTAAAATGATGTTTGCGAAAAAACACGCAAAATAATAACGAGTGTTTTAATAAAACGCTTTGGACTATAATTCCTAAACATATATGGATATGGCATGAGATGACAGGATATGACAAGGATATGACGGAATTGACAACAAATATTGCATTAGCAACTTTTAATTAGGTTTGGATGATACTTTTGAAGATATTAGAGCTTATGGGGTGCACTATTGGACGATCAGTCTTCACTCATGGCCAAAAGAAAGACAACGAGCGGATCGCAATGGCAGAAAATGTCAGTCGGCAGCGTCAGAGGAAGCCCGTTTGGCTAAAAAATCAGCTAAGCAAAATGAAGGGGGAGGCTTTTATCAAATCGGAATTTTCTTTATATGGGTCAGGGATAGCAGATTGATCTCTTGTAAGTAATCAAACTTAATTTTTTATAAATTATATAAGTAATAAACCGAATTCTCTGCAACTACAGTCCGATTGTTCTCAATTTTTTCTATTTAGGTTTGTTTATCTATCCGACAGCGTAATCTGCCAGAAAATTGTAAAAATATGTAAAAAAAATATTTTGGCACCATTTTTTCAAATTAAAATAAATTAAAAAAATTTTTTTATGCCCTTCAACTTTATATGCATATGTATAAAAAATTTTATAAAATATAGTAATAAAATAAGCGAAAAAAAATTATTGATGTGTACTAAGAAAAAAAAATTATTAAGTATGCTAGTACCTTAAAAGTTTAATGCATAATTCAATTTTATTGGTACTGCAGGCTTTATTTAGAGGGTGCCCCATATCAGTCTTTCAAATTTAAAAAGAATGATAACTACCAATGATATTTATTCAATTTTATGTTATTTTAAAGAAGAAGAAAAAAACATTAGTCGTTGCGCATAGCCAACTGTAATCCCTCTTCAGGTGTCGTCTCTTACAGTCGAGTTCAGCGCATTTCGACTGAGGGGCTCAATACATAATTTCAGTCCTATATGTACTAAATAGTCTTATATAGATGAAACAGTGTTCGCTCTATCACATTCAATCCTATGTAACAGGAAGATTCCCCGACGTGTTAATTACTGCTGGGTACAAAGCAGTAATGCCTACTGTCAAACGTAATTGGTTTTGTGCAAATTGTGAAAAGTGTCTTAAATGATAAGTAAAACGAAAGAAGTTCCCGTTGAAGGGAGTGAAGTGATAATTACGAGAAAACTGGTGATTCCTTTAAAAAAATTGTGATTGTTGGATAACTAAAGTCAACAGTTAGCCACATCATAAAACATTGTAATTTATATAAAACCCATGGAAAATTCTAGAAGCGGTTCTCCAATAGCTCATACACGTATGGAAAACAGATTATATGGCAACAAAAAACCTTATCCCCTTCTGAGCGCTATGTTTCTATGAGCAGAATTGAAAAAAGAGTTTAGACAGTTAGTAAAGACAGTTTCAACATAAACAGTAAGAAACACGTTAAAACGTCTTGGGTTTTATGGCAGGATTGCCAGTATTTGCATATGACAGATTGCATATGACAGTATTGATGGACTGATTTGCAGCAAAATCTTAACAATCGCAACGTTAAAGGTACCTCACTCATGAATTCGAACAAAAGGAACTATAAAAGGCTGATATGAAGAGAATGGAAAAGGATATCCTGCCAGAACAGTCGGAAATTAGTGCAGTCATTGCCAGATAGATTACGGGCTATTATGAGGCATCGAGGCTGATCAGCAAAATAGTAATGAATTCTTTTATTCTTTTTGGAAGCAACAGGAAACAAAAAGCGCGAATAATTTTTGACTTGAAAAATGTACTTTCGGGAGGTTCCTTTTGTATATATTTTCAGGTTAGCCGCCAATATGGTTAGTAACTATATGAACTCCATAGCACCGGAATGTTGATTATTTGCTATAGCTCATTTCTGTGATTCTTATTAAAACACAGATTCTCAATCATCTTACAATTGGACAGTTGAGGATTGGAAATGAGTTACCTTTTTAGATGAGCCCAAATTTAACTTTATGGGACAGAAAAGCTAGGACAACTAGATACTCAGATAAGTGTATTGCTTCCAGAATGAATTATTCACCTTGTTTGATGGTATGGGGAATTGGAAGTGGAGCACAACTTGTTCTCTGTCGTAAAGTATAGAGAAATCATTGACAGAGACGTAATTCCAACTTTGGAGCAATTGTACAGTCATTTCCCAGATGCTATTTTTCGAGACGATCGACCTCCGTGTCATCGTGGTCACTCAGTAAGTATTCAAACCTTTGCGCCGCAGTATTGTATTTTATATGTTTGCTAATGGGTCTTCTTTTTAAGATAACCGAATACAAGGAAAGTTTAGGAGTAACATGACTGTCTTGGCCGAGCACATATAGGAAGGAGAATTCAGGATAGTAAGCCTGAATTGAACATATATGGTTTGAGGAAGTTGCAAGAGATCAATTGGATCAATATTCACCACAATATAATATTTTTCACAATTCACAATATAATATTTTTATACCATATCATTCCATTTATTCCACCATATCGTTATTTTTTATATCATTCACAATATAGTATTTTTATACCAATATTGTGGTATAAAAAACATTATCTCTCTCCAAATCCCACCTCTTGAGTCCGCTTTGAAGGTTGCTATTGGGTTAACAATGTCGATGGATCTTTGAAAAAGTTGACCAGCCACGCCAGAAACCATTACTATTTCACCACATTTTAGGGCAACAACATTTGCACTCACTGTGCACTCACGCACGTGTTGAAAGATGTCAATTTTACTTCAACGTATCTCAAAAGATAGCAATGGATATATTCTAATAATGTACAAATTTTGGTTTTATTTTATTCAGCTTTCTTACAATTGACCACTTCATCTTTATACCGAATGTATTCGGAGTTGAAGAGGAAATCACAGAGTCCAAGTAGCATGATGAAGCACACTCACGATGAAGCGAAAAAGTGCTTTGGTCTCTGAGCTGACACTGAAATGTGGCTTAAATGAGTCAGTGAAGACAGTTGATACAGCAAAAACTTGAGTAAATAGAATGCAGCCTGTTCTACTTAACACATTGAGATTTCGGTAAATCCTTGTCTTTTTCCAAGGCCAAATGTTGAAAGAGACCTTTGACTAAATAATTTATTATGAAAAAAATGTCAAAGTCCCTAACACAGATCCTG
The DNA here is from genome assembly GCA_954870665.1 of Stratiomys singularior. Taxonomy (NCBI): domain Eukaryota; kingdom Metazoa; phylum Arthropoda; class Insecta; order Diptera; family Stratiomyidae; genus Stratiomys; species Stratiomys singularior. The sequence goes on from OX940881.1 coordinate 66,152,651, forward strand.
AGTCCCGAGGAAGTCGCCTAAGGCTTCTACTATGTCCTATATCTGTAGAATATCTGGTGCGACATACAACTGAGACTTGAGCTGTTCAAGTCAATGAAAGGTTTCCCCTGGGCTTCACCCTTGTTAAACCAAAAGAATTTCAAGAGTTCGAAGCCAGAAATTAAAAATCTGCCTTGCTGATGGACTCAAAGCTCAGTTTCCCCATAAAATCAAGACAACAGCTGACAAATCGTGAGCGGCTATATCTATATCATTTGAAATATGATCAAGGTAAGGGCGTACTAACAGGAAGGTTAATCATCTCTTAATGATTAACGAGCAGCTCGACCAACTGTACTATTTGGCAATAGGATGTGACACTCTCACAAGGGTAACCAGTCACAGAGTCCGAGGTAGTGAAAAGAGACTGGTGTGAATGAAAGGTTATGTGGATGCACGGTTCGATTTATAAAAAGATCTGTTGCTGTGGTTAAATCAAAAACACAATGAGAAAGATGGAAGAGTTGAACTTGGTTTGAAACATGCATCCCTGCCGATTGTCATCGAGTGTCAACTACATGGTTGCACAGAATCGACTGGTACTGACAGCTTCACGGAAGATGTTACGCTTTTTTTGGTTATTGTTATTGATTTCAGCTTAAGCCACTCCTACTTAACCAATTGTCTCTTTTGTTTGCTCATTCATTGTAGAAGCCTTTATTAACCCTTGCTTTCTCACTGATGCCATATGGCATAGTTCTTCCAATGTCTGTAAATAATTGAAAATCTACCGACAAAGTGATTTGATTGTTCAAGAGATTATCCTTGAAACAGTAGGAAAAAGGAAAACCCCGTTATGCAGTGCAGCGGCATACGGATGGGCAAAGGTTCTCATAACGGGAAGAACCATTGACGTTGACCATGCCGTTTGAGACCTCCCTTCTCGCCAGGTGCCAACTCACAGGCTGAGATGCATCGATTCACAATACCAGCTAGATAGATGCCGTCTGGTTATTTTACTTTCTTTTTATTGCTCTCAGCTTGAACTTGTCCTGTTTTCCGAATTGCCTTCAGCGGGCTTTCCATATTTCGGAGGTTTTTTTCGATATGTTGTCTTGCGTCCATATTTGTTAAACTTTATTGATAGGGCTCCAGTTAATTTTGATCGATAGATGTCTTTTGTGTTTCTTTTTGCAATCACTACTACCTACTACTACCTAGAGTATACAGGTGGAAAGTACCGGAAGATAACGCAGCCAGCCAACACGTTTCATTTTAAAGTATTCACTACGACAACTTTTAGTGAGTGCTGCAGAGTCTATCATAAATATGTGAGCTACTTCAGCAAAGAACTACATAGAAAACGACAGCTACAGAAACGAATTGCGCTGTAGGTTGCGTCCATATTGGAATATCGATAAATTTGGGTAGACAATGCTTGTAATCGCAAGATTGATACCCTACTAGACAACGATTGGTTGATTACTCTCTGGTTGGTTTCTCTTGTCTGGTTACTCTCATTATTAGAGATGATGAAGATTCTACGTGCGATTAAAATAAGGGCGAAATATTAGTTGTCGATGAAAAGAAGAGGTAACACATCGGTAAAAATCGTGGTTGAATGAAAACTACAGACAGTAGATGGGGCGAAGAAACTATGAACTCAGGTCTTTGGTCACTCATAATATGATGAAATGGATGTTAAACCCGATTCAACATTTGAATGGGTCTTGGTTTTCTCAGTCGAATCTGCATGAAATTGATAAGTCACGGTCTCCTGATTATATAGATGTAGTAAAGGATGGGGCGTATTGCACATTCTTTCTTTGCTGAAATAGTTGTGGTTTCCCAGGAAAATCTGATTCATCTGATTGTACCTGGCCGGTGTGGCTTTTCCCCAGAAAAATTCATTTGGCATATTGAATAGTTTTAAGAACAATCAATAAATTTGTTTGATTGGTGGTTACCACATTGGGACCTAACTTCTAGCAATTCCTATCTTGGTTGTCCTTCCAATAGATAGAAAAATCCCCTTAGGCAGATGTTTCCAAAACGAGGTTTGGTTGCAGAAAACAGATGATAAATGGAACTAGACAGGGTTACGGATTGGGCTTTAGTTAAAACAAACAACAATTCCAAAGATTGGATGAATGCATCGAGGGCGTGCTTCTCGCGATAAATAGGCGGTGACAGCAATTGATACACAGAATTCAAATTTGCTGGGGTATTATAAAATGCAAAACTGTCACAATTTTTATTGTAAATTTAACTTGATAATTGTTTACCGAAGCATTATGACATTTTAGCTTGCAAAAAAGACATAAAAGATACCTTAAAAAGTACAGTTGGTTGAGTGAGAGAGTATTCGCAATAATATCTATAAATGCATCGTTTTCAATTTTTTAAGATTTTGTTGTTTATGTTCCACGCCAAGCCAGATACCAAAATCCATCCAAAAGTCTTAAAAAAAAAATCTGTACTAAAACTTCGCCAGCCTTCAAACCAACGAAGTACCCTGTAAATTTTGGCCGTTCCAATGATTCCAGATAATTTCAATTTAAAGTCGCCGGTTTGAAAAGAGAAAGGCTTAAATGAATATTATGGTTGTCTTAGAGGCCATAGGAAAACTGACTTCCAGAACCGCTTCAATATGTTCTTACTACGATTGGAGTACTTTCATTTCAGGCAGATGACGAACTGAGCCTACTCAGAGCTATCAACGCAAAACGGATACTTTTGCGACACACCTCGTATATGCGCACGTCGTAAGAAGTCATGTTTATTCGTTGAAAATGTCTGCAATTTATTAGCAAGCTGATCAATTTTCAACGCTTTTCCGAACGCTGGTAAAATCAATTTAACTTCATTTTTGAAAGGATTCCCATTCAACTTTTCGAAAAATTTGAGTAATTTTTCGTACCGAAAATTAGGGTAAAGAGTACACATACTTGGGTATAGCGTTTTATACACATTCCATAAAAAGTTCAATATAGAGGAAACTACTACAAGGAGTGGTAAAGCAATTTTCATAAACTTGCTTCTGACTCCTTTGCAAACAAACAAACCGTAACCAATCAATCTGATTGGTTATCAGCGCGGTTTTCTATACAAATCTAACCTAAACCTGCCAGCTGTTGGTACAGCGCCTGCCAACCTTCTTGTTGCTGCTTGCGGTGATAAATATGCTGCAAGTGGTGGCAAAGTCTTCGAGTTGCTGCTAGGATTATTTGCAAATTTCACGGTGATTGGCTCAGTGCAACCTTTGGGAGTTTTTCCATTTAGATCCTGAATAGCTCGTTCCGCCTCTATCCGTTGATCAAAGCGAATAAAGCCAACACCTTTTGAAAGACCTAGAAATAAATTCAAAGGAATTAAAAGAATTATTTATTTAATTTATATTTTTAAAAATCAATGTTGTTATGTAAGATGAATTAGATATTGTTCTCTTACCAGTCATATTATCACAGAGTATTCGAGATGTAATAATTTTTCCATACGGCGCAAAAATTGCCTCCAAATCGGGCTGTGATAAATTTTTGGGAAGACCAGAAACATATAAATTAGCACCCTTAATCGACTCGGAACTTGGACGGGCAAATGACACTTTGATGATTTTATTTTGCAAGCGAAGGCCATTAAGCGTTTGAATGGCTTTTTCTGCATCCTCAGGGCGTTGGTAATTCACGAAACCATAGCCCAGACTTTGTCCTGTCAAACAAATTATGAATGTAAAGTTATAACACAATATTTAAATATGATGGTACCTTGCTGGAGTGCAGGATTCAGAGCAGTTAGTGAGGCAGGTAACACTGCAATTAAAAAAATTATTTCTTGTTTAAAAAGTGTAAAATTTGCAGTAAATTATTAGAGCAAAGTACGAAATAACGTAAAATTACATTTTGATCAAGCTCCACTTTTTGGGATTAGTCCATTTGGTTTCGTTACCGGAAAAATATACAGCGCGTTTAAACTTTTCATTATGTAATATTTGGTAACAACTTATTCATTTTCAAAAATATCTGGATCTATGTCTTGAAGACAGAAAGCGAAGTTCAACGGTATTCGCATGAAATCTGTACGCACCGTTTGGACGCCGGTTTTACGAAGGAGTAGAAGGCTACTTATGCACTGATTATCGGACTCCTTGTAAAAATCAACTAATAGATCTGCCCTGCCAATCAGAAAATTTAAAATTGGAGCATTACTTCGGGCTAGGCGCCGAATAATAGAACAGTATTATATTACCCTGTGGAACCATCGAGCCACCACACCACCTGGTTCTAGTTTTAATACATTTTTCGGGAAACTTTCTATATCAAACAAATCTTCTTCAGGAAAATTATATATACTCCAAAGTGGAATGTGTAATCTGGAGACTTTTAATTCGCTGATCTTCTTTAGGAGAGACTGTAAATATACGAATCCTTACTTACTGGTGGACCCTATTCCCTTATATTGGCCATTATTTGGCTGAGAGTCAAATTCTCTGCTACGGGCTTATCAATCATAGCCAACATTAGCTCTGAAAAAACTCACTTAAGAAAAAAGCTGACTTTTTCAACAATATAATTGTAGTTCGTTTTGGTGTTGCCGCAGGCCAAAATTAACTCTGGGTAGCTTGGGTCCGCCGGGCCTTGCTTTGTAGGTCTCGAGGACGCGTTTCGGCTGCATACAGCACAAAGCAAGGCCCGGCGGACCCAAGCTACCCAGAGAATATAATTGTATCTACGACATTGACTTTTCTCTAGGGTTAGATAAAACCCAAGCGTAGAAATCCAGTCTATCCTCTACCCGCTGCATTAGCGATGCTATCTTTTATTGCACTTAATTGACTATGCGTCCATTGAATATTGCCACAACAGTTTTTGCACAGCCGTTCGACTGCGACTCTCCTGTTTGTCCGAACCGCGGCAGCCTGTCATAGAAGTCGGTCTGTAGTTTAGGACCGAAGATGGAGCCTTGAACTGCAATCATATTAATAGCTTCTGCCGCCAATCTTTCTTCGTGTTGTAGTTGAGACTTAAGTCCGAAGTATCGGCATCAAGTCTGTCCAGTGTGACAAGGAGGAAAAACCGTTATCACCGCATCTTAAATGGAACGCCCTGCTTTGAAGCCATTCTGCCGTGAAGGTTCACAGCAGCATGGAGAAGTTCAGTTAGTTTTCCTTTTATGAATTTCACAAGCACTTTCTCGAAGAGTCGAGAGTCACGTTTCGCTTGCTGATCAGTAAGTCTAAGCATCTTCCATTGCTCTGGGAACACTGTAAACAGGCATTAAAGACACTGAGTATCAAGCCAGGATAAAAGTGCGAGCCCAAAAGAAATATTTCGGCCGGTAAATCATATGATCCCGGAGCCTTTTTCGACTTAATGGATAGAAACTGCTATTTCTACTTTCTTCCACAGGAGAGTGGAAATACTACTGGTATTATATGGTATACTGGAAAACATCCCGTAGTTATTCTTTCAGCATATATATTCATATATTCACTTAGTGTAAGCAGGTTGGGTGCGGAGCATACTCCCGCGCGAGTTGCTTTTACCCTAGGCACTGTGGATTTCTTCTCATGTCTTTCATAACTAGCAGACCTGATTGATTGATCAGCCCCCGTAGATATTTGTTAGCCAACCTTTACACCGTCATTGCCTGAGTTTATTTCCCTTGTTCAGAGATTTCCGCTGACCGTCAGCAGCTATATGCTTGTCGTGTCAGCATGATCATAGATGACAGAGACGTGACAGGAGAGCTGACAAAACTTATTGAGGATGTCATAATGCCATTTCAACATTTTCGTGGATTTAGCTGAACGGTCCGCTTAAGGTTTCCAAATTTTATACCATCCAGACCAAAGATTCATAGCTTAATGTCATGTCCGAAATGATACCCAAGCAGCCCAAGTGGAGGAAATGGGAGTGCTACGAATGTTTACCATAGCGTGTCTCATTCTGGCTTGGAAGCTTTGATTTTGATTTTCTCTAGAAAAGTATTCCATTCAATTGTCTTAACATTAAAGTTCCGACAAAAAAACGACCACCCTATGTGTTCGAAACAGTGTCCTCCAAAGAGTAGAGCTTACATTAAAAAGGTATACTGAGTTTTTGATTTCAGACAAGAGACCATTTGATTAACAAATCAGATCCATCCATTTGATTACTGTTTCGAACACAGATGGTGCAAGCTGAGTACTCTTCACGTTCATGCCTTATCGGTATTTCCACTATGTTACAATAGCTAGGCTTTCATGTCTCTCCTGAACTGCTCAAACAGGTCTTGGTTATTTGGGATTCGTTATTTGGGTTATTTGGGTTTATCAATGACTTTTTGCTTTAACTATGGCTAGAGCTCCTTTATAGATCCGATATTTCCTTGTTCTTGGAATAAGTCTTGAAATCTTGAATCAGCGTTTTGGGAAAGGGTACAATGCGCCTCTCCTATGATTTCTAATCTTTTATGCACGCGATTTGTAGCCTTATGGGGTAGGGCCTTGACTCTGGCATTTAGAACAGAAGAAAGGAACTGCCCTTCATTTTATCATGCATACTCCCGGATCTATTATTATTTTACTCATTATGAGAATTTTGTCGGCTTGTTTCTCAATCAAGTCAACTGAAAAATTGAATCATGTCAAAAAGTGACAAAATTCATGATCGTCCGAATTTTACACACCTCACTGTGATCAAGACCGCTGGAATTAGGGGTAACAATCGAGTTCTGACCAAATTGAGTAGATACAATCCAGATAAACAGCTGAGCCCCCACATCGTGAAGAAGGCCGCACTAGAGTTTGAGAAATTACCTTACAGGAGAAATGAGATTTTATCAAAATAAATATCCTCAGCGAAATTTCTCCCTATCACAAATTGTTATCTTTATTACAAGAAAACCTCAGAGATGAATCTCTCGAACTTAACAAAATAGTTATTGTCTAGCTTTTTAGATCCAACGATCAACGCACAGATATTATAGCCGAATACCTTCAGATTCAAGAAGTAATAAGGACAAAGCAAGTGAAAGAGTCAGTCCTAAATACAGTCCCGTTTGCAACTCCGTAAAAAGAGCCCAGTGTCCATGAACTTTCAGATAAACTAAGTCTCCTAATTACGAGGAATAAATAGAAGAGGCGAAGATTTGTGAGTTTTGGTGATCATAAAGTAAAATAAACACCCTCTGTATGGCAAAACAGAACTGCGGAAAGGTATGTAATTCGAAACGAAAAACGGAAAAGTTTCTTGTAGAAACTTGAATCTGGTTCCGGTGAAGTCTAGAGAGTTTGCTAGTACTTTTCATGAAAAAAATTATAGTGGAAAAATTAATAGTGCAAGTTTTAATTCATGGTAAAATAAAGATTTGTACAAGCAGATCCAGTACCAGAAAGGACCTCCTGAATAATACTCTAGAAGAGCAAAATACTAAGGGATAACTCTTCATAACAGATTGTTTCAGACAGGTCATATACACAACCGTTTCTTTTCGTCACCGCCGCTCCTTAAGTCCAGTAAGCATGATATCGCAAACAAGGCTCTCACATGCAAGCAAATAAAACAATGTGGACGGCTTTATGGTTCTGCTGGTTTCTGGGTACACCTTCAAAGGATATACGACACAATTCTTTGGTCAATATCACGCTTCCTCTTGATTATCAACCCAGGGATACCTTTCACAGCTAGGTAGGCTTTTAGAGTTCCATTATCATTAAGATCCCAAACATCCCAGATGAGAGTAGTAAAACATCAAAACCATTTTGTATAAAATAAAGAATAAAAGATAAAAAATCGGAAATATGTAAATGTATATGTTTTGGTAGTCTGCCTCTCTTCCTCCAATATCTTCGGAGGAAAACACTTTCTTTGTTAAATTATAAAGAAAATTAAATTTTTGAAATGAAAAAGACTTGCAGCGAATTATTCTCTCTGAGTCCAATTTTTGTACGGTGCGGTTTAAATCGATAAGAAGATTCGTGACTTCAGCAATTATTCTGCTCTAGAGACAATTGAAAGACGGTTGAATTGATCTGATGATCCGAATAAAAAATTCATGTCATTAGACAACTTGCATCTCCATACCAACGGATAACTACCAAAGAAGAAGATGCCAAAGTAAATACTTCTTCTAAGATATGATCGTTTTTCCATTTTCAATTTCTCACATTGAACAATGAGAAGTTGGATTCCTATGTGGAGCCATCAACCGGCTGAATTTTCTCTTTAAGACATCCATTAAATTTTCCTGGACGCGCGAGCAGTTGCGCAGAAAATTTTCTATTATCGCGAACAGCGACAAACTTCTAAGTCGAGTAACCAGACATGTCCGAGCCTTTGCTGAGGAGCGCTAAAGTAAAGAACAGGAAAACTTGTCAAAACCACAGAGCTAGGGAACTTTCATGGTTTCTGAAAAGATCGACCATTTGTAAACAATAGAACTATACGCGGTGGGGGACCCCAGCACCGATGGTAGTGTATGCTTTTTTTCAATTATGGAATTCGGTAAATAATAACAATAATAGCCAGATAACTGCGTTGTATCTCCCCAGACTTTTGACTATAGCTGGTTGGAGGGTTATGCGGGGATCCCCGTTGAATTTACTTTTGAAAAGGGCTCTTGAAAAGAGTAACTCAAAGTAAACGCCTTCAGTCAAGGGGATATTGACAACGGCAACTAAGAAGTCACAGTGCATGAAATCTAAAGAATCGACGCATCTCACACCCGAGAATAATGAAGGCTCGGAGCTCAGTGCTCTACTTTAAAAAACCGGCCGCTGGAAGGGCTTACGTCAACGTCCTCGTTGAAATTAGGGAAACACAAGAGCATGAAAGCAGGTTGCCAGCGACCGATACAAGAGGTTTGAATGTGAAACTCTGGGTGGAATCTACAGATAAGAGCTTTCTCAAGACTGCAGTCATGGATCTCCTGGCACCGAAGCGGTTATCTCAACACTATAGACAATGAGAAATGGAAATTTAATGTGAAGGACGAAAAATATACGCTTAGGAAACTCTTGCTATGGCAAACAGCTGGGATTCACGATTATTTCTAGAGGTTAAAAGGTGACATGCGTGAACCTACCAGAAGATGACACAGCTTTGTTTGAGGCCAAGAAGCGAATAGAAAGTGAAAAGAGAAAGATGGAGAGCAGGAGAAAAGATAGGCTTTGAACCGAGCCATCTGACAAACTTGCATCGTAGCGTCATCGTACAAGACTTCCTTGACTAGGTTGTGAGAAACAGTAAGAGGGTAGTTGTTTCTGCCTTCTGCTGCCAGATTTGAGCTATAGCTGGTTTTTCGATCAGGTGGGGGTCGGAAGGCTTTGTACTTATTTGGTGTTCGGAAATGACATTTTTCAATATCTTTCTCACGTCAAATGCCCCTTTGTCCATCGATGTACAACAATAAGCTATTTTGAGCAACAAAGGGTGGATCCTTGTCGGCGGTGAATTCAATGCGATGGTGGATGAGTGAGGAAAGCATTATCCAGATTCTTGAGGGAAACGAATCCTACAATTGGCGGCTGGGATTGAATTTGTCGTTATAAATGTTAATGAAAAAACACCAACCTTCTTCCGGTGTAATAGTGAGGGAATCATCCTGAATTCGAAGTTTCCTTCGGATACCTTTCTGCCTCTGAGTGCGGAGCCGAGCGATCAGCCGTCTATTAACTGGCAGTTAATGACCTTGTTTCCCGTCGTGCAGCAATGGGTCTTCAGTCGTACGCTGGCATAATGTTAAACCAGATGACGAGGAGCTTGCTGGTGTACTTATAAGGAGTGAAAATATGACGGAGACCACAACAGCGACAAAGAAAGTGTTGGTCAATCACGTTTGCATCTGGTGAACCCTACCATTCAAGGAACCGTGATGAGTCACATCCCGGAATGATGTTAGCTAGGAAGCGTCTTGGCAAGCTGGTCAAAAACCAAGAGGCATCTACTAATGAACAGCGTGGAATCAGTGCTGCTTTATGGTTTCAATGTTTGGGCTGAGGTCTTACTAGAGGACCGCTGGAAGTGACTTAGTTTAGGCTCTACCTGCGTAGTAAGGAAGAAGACAGAGTATCTGCGTCAAGATGGGGAAGAGGAAGGACTCTAGCTGTGATGGAAAAACGAAACATGGGACAGGTGAACTGATCTGATTAAGAAATAGAACCATGGCGAAACCGATTACTATTTGGCAACGTTGCCGAGCACGGTTATTTTCACTTGCATAAAATGGTAAAGTCATGGTTTCTTGACTGCCTGTGTAGCCTGGGGATTGCTGTTGATGCCTGCAGACCTTTCTAACGTACGAACTATCGACATCATTTACATCTTGTGGTTAGAATAAGCGCGCTCTTATAACATAGTTTGGTGGAAAAATGTTGGGAACCAATTAAAAATACAACTGTGGGTTGCACGACGTTTGGTCGGTTATTTTTACAAAAAAATAGTACTTTACTTGCTTATCGCCACGAAAAGAAAGAGAAAAGAAGGGATATTACTTTCTCAGTAATTTTCTCCCTTCTATCTGTCTTTGCTGGAGAAAAGTCTTCTCCAAACTGAAGGCGAAGCTAAAGTGGCCTTATCTAGGAAATTGTGCGTATGGGTCATTGATAATTTTTTTAAAGTCACCCGAATAAATCGACTGGCACTAGAAAGATCTTTCAATTCTTGCTAAGAAAACTGTAAGTTAGAAGACAAGTAAACCAAAGTTTTTAGTTAGCATCTTGGTAGAGATGGTCCTTTCTTACCTGTAACTTTGTCACGAACTAGCTTGCAGCTTTCTAATTCGCCAATGCTTGCAAAAAGTGACCGCATTTCCTCTTGAGTCATAGTCTGGGGCAAGTAGTTGACAATCAAATTGGTTTTTGATTCTCCTTGACTCCCGTCCACAGACCCATTGCTTCCGCCATTTTGCATTGATACTTCCATTGCGTTTGTCATTTTAACCGAGAAGTTTTATGTATTACCGTTCTGATTATGTATTTGAATTAATTAATTAATTTATTAGGTTTCCTTTTAACGCTATGAATGGCTTATTGCTAACCATAAATTTTAATGTTATCTGTTAAAAATCACTTACAATAACTAAAACATTCCTTCATTGCACTTTGAACAACCCGAAATAGTTTTCAGTTCTTATTTGAAGTGTAAATTATACACCAGTGATTTGTTTTAGATCATGAAGATCGTTGCTTTATGTTTGTTTATAATTATAAATTGTTAAATCACTTCTTTTTTTACTACGATAAATTTTTCTAAATATTTGCTTTAAGCAAATTACATTTATAACTAGGTATAAGTAATACTTTTCGTTAATTTATTAGCGTTGATGGTTTAATCAAACCGTAAATTAAAATTTTACACAAATATTTCATGCACGATTGTATTATTTTTTAAATTATTTTCTTGCACTCGATGGTATTTGGAGTTTAAGTTTTATTAATCCACATCCGGTCTAAGCGAAAAAGTAAATCTGCAAGTAAAATTCAAAGTGAAATTTAGTCAAATGTAAAATGCACAAATTAAATTTGCTACTCATATACATGCTAGAGGATTTATCTTTGTGTATTCCTTTTTCGAACATTTTAAAATATTCTTTGCTCGGAGGAACATGAACATTTGTATCTTCATATGAATTTCCACATCAAAAATTTACATTTTACCGAATCGTGAATGAATTTCTATTTCCATGTGCAGAAATACGAGTATAAATTAACCAAGTTTATTTCGACACACATACGTTTGCACGTAGTCTAATTTACATTTGGGCATATCGCATGTACATACACATATGTGTGTATGCTACGCTGGATTAATCATGAAACGGATGCTGCATTTTCAAAAGAGCACATACCAAAATAAAAAGGGGGTTCACCCTGTTTCTGCGAGTCCAATCGACCCGCATCTACAACAAGGAACTCTCACCCCAACAAGGATATTAATTGGCACAGTCACACAAGGAACCGTGTAAGCAAAGTTCAATGTCCTCGAGTCTTTCATGGAAACGCAAACCAATATCATGTGCATGTGCACGATTCCATGAAGTGCGTCCGTGAATGGTCAACAAGGCAAAGTAATAAAGGATGTAGTATTGTGCTTGTATGTTAGGTGAATGAAACAACTGAGCAGGTACACTATTATACAATTCAGGAAAGTCAACGGTCGCGAAGAACGCCAAAAGCAGTACACGGTATTTAAGGACTGCATTGTTAGTCACCATCTCGAAACTTTCTTCTAATTTTATTATTTATTTTTCATATTCTCACTAACTAAACATATCAACACAGTTCACTTATGTTCAAGCTTACCAATAAAATTCAATTGTTTCTTTCCACTCACCAAAATTCTTTTGAAAATCGAACTACTTAAATATAAATTATTGAAATTATATAAAAAATAAATAATATAAGCGAAAATAATCCCGAAAATCTGGATCGACACAAAACTCTTCTTTTCCCGGCCACTACTTGTCACAGAATGTCCAGGATTGAACAATAGACACAAAAAACATGCGCGTCCTTGATAGCCTCATACAACCCACCCCTTTTTGATGCTTGTTTGATTTAACATATATCCGTGTTATATATGAGTATTACTCGTATGTGCAAGATGCACAAGCTCGAGCAATCAAATTTTGAATCCACTTGTGAATTTTAAATCAGCCAAATGTGTGCATTTGTTCAATATCACAGCACTAGCAAGGATAAGGTAATCGAAGAATGCTTACGCTCTGCTTATATGGTAATTAAAAATACGGCAACGGACAAGGAACAAATGTTTGATGGCTGTGTTCATGAAATGAATCCTGTCTTCTTTGGTAAAAAAGTTGAGGCATGCGGCTCATCATATGTTTTTTTTTGTGTTTCTCAAAGACTGAAGGATGAGTATCACGTACTTGATAATCATTTTACATCAAACTGGACTGAACAACTGTATGCGTTGCATATTGTAAATCCTAATAGGGTAAAAATATGTGCGTAGTGAGATTTAACCAAAAGTGAAGAATTCGAAGACAGAAGTTTTTGAATCAGATCTTTGCTAACCATGCCCACACGGTTTTTGTTCATCAAAAATCATTCTTATTTCACTCAAGTGCAATATTCATCCTTTGAAGGCTCATGTCAGATCTTTTTCGAGGAAATCAATAAAATGACTGTTTAGTTTTGAGAAAGCTCAAAAACGTCCAAACTCAAAAAACTCTAAATTTTAAACTGGGGATGAAATTGAGAAATTTATTTTGCGTAAGGAAGTAAGGTAGAGTAATAATTGAACCCTGTTATATAGAGATTCCATAGATAATCTCAAAACCGTATACACTGCCGGTTTGAGACCACTATTGACAAAAATTGAGAAAATGAAACTCATTATTTTTAAAGCTTTTTGAAAAACAGTTTTTATTTTTATGTTGCACACAAGATTTATAATTAGAAATTACATGAAGTCTTGATGAATGCAATGTTTAAAAAAAATAAACAAGAGATTTCATACACATTTTTCATCAAAATAGAATCCTTTACATTTTATGACCTGTTCAACCAACCTTGGCATGCGAGCAATTAATTTATTAATGGTCTCTTGCGAGATATTCCTCCAGCTTTCTTCTAATGCAATCCTGATGGCCTGCTGTGAAGAAGGACATTGTTCTCGAACGTTTCGGTCAAGCTCTTCCCACAAAAGCTTTATAGGGTTAAGATCGGGGCTGTGGCGTGGCCATGTCATGTTCTACAGCACTTTTTTCAAATGTTTCTAGTCTAAATAGCCCCTACATAATTTCAAAGTATGGTTTTTGATCCTTATCTTGTTGGCAAATAAATCCTTTGCTGATTAACTTCAGTTCGGAGGGAATAGCAATTTTCCCCAAAATTTCTTTATACTGCTCCTTTTTCAGAATTCCTTTGATTCGGTCCAGATTTTCAGTTCCATAGCCTGAGAAACAACGCCAGACAATAACAGATCCGCCACCATGCTTGACAGTCGGGACTACACACTGGTCCCGACTGTGGCATCATCTTTTCTTCGGCAGAACGTCGAACGAAAATTCTTCTTTTTGAACCGAATATTTCAAATTTACATTCGTCACTCCAAAGTACTTTTTTGAAATCTTCTTCGGTCCAGTTTCGATGGGCTAGGGCCCATTGCATCCGTTTTTTTCTTATTCTGCGGTTTTAGAAGAGGTTTTCGAACAGCAACGCGACCAAACAACTTGGCGTCTCGCAATCGTCTTTTACTGTAGACACTGACACAAATTTTTCCTGAGATTTGTTGACTGCAACACAAATTTCTGGGGCTGTTAGACATCTATTTCTCTTGCTCGTTTCCACATTCAACTTTTCTTCACTAAAAGTTGTAGCTCTAGGTCTTCCGGAGTGTGGAAGATCTTGATTACTGCCACATTCTTTGTGCCGCACAATACTGCGATGAACACAAGTCTTCGATAACTTGAGTTGAGATGCAATCTCACGTTCAGGTTTGCCTTCATTATGGAGAAGAACGATGGCAGATCTCGTTTCAATACTAATTTCGCGAACTTTTCCTATTTTAGAAAGGTCTTGACTGTAGGAATCAAATCAGACTAACTGCGGATATTCGTAGATAACCATGAAAATATCGGGTTAAAATAAACATTTAAATATTTAGAACAATCGCAGTGTAAGTTGATGTAAAATAAAAGAATTGTCAGTTGCAGTAATGAGGTAATAAAATTTGTACAATGAAAATTGTATTGTATTGTATTAATTGCATATTATTGAAGTTTGAAAACAATGGTTGTTTATTGCCCCTTCCTTATCTTAAATACGAAAGAATAAGCTTTTAGGTAATCTTTATAAACAATAGAATATGCAGGAATGCAGATTACTTTTTATCACCAATGTTTTGAAAATATTTGTCAATAACGAATTTTTTTTTAATTAGTGGTCTAAGACTTTTGACCGGCAGTGTAGGTGCCTTACTATTTCATGATGAAATTAGAAGTAATAATTTTTATCCTTAGTAGCTCCAAATTTGTAATAAATTTTAATTATTGAATATTTAACAAGGTCTAATAGAATAATACAAAATCCACTCCAATTAGTTTTTGTTTCTTTCTCTTCTAGAACTGTTTAGATTTTGATGTAATCATGTCACGTGCGCTAATTGAGTTAAAATTGCAGCCGCAGGACACCGCACTAATTTTCAAAATACTTAAACTTATGCAACACTCCCTAAAATATTTACAAAAAGGATTTCCTGAGTGCAAACAGCTTGATATGTCTTAAATAACAACGTCTTGGTCGCCACAACAACATAATCAATAATCTATTCAGATTCAAAGTCAATTTCGACGAATTACCACACCAACTGAAAACATTAACGCATGTCCTTAATAACATCCCAGAGAAAGCGATGTCACTTCAGAATCGCAAGTAATTTGATTTTGAAATCACATTCTTGAGAAAGTGATTTCACTTAGTGTTTGAGATGTTTCGGGCAATATGCCCGGAAATTATAGCTACTCTCATCGATGCATAATATTTGGGCGACAAAATCAGCGATTGATCGCCTTCAGCAAAGCGTAGGAATCCGAGAAAGAGGGGTTGTTAGACTAATGATCTCCCAACTCCGATTGCTGTGAGTCAATTTTGTCTTTCAGGACTGCTCGAACATAATGTGCCACATAGTTCGATTTTTCAAACAAACCGAGCATCACCGCAATTAGACATTCCTTGGTGAACTTTCATGTGTTCTTGTAGAGGTCCTGTTGCAGCCTGTCCCAACTTTTGCATGTAATAAATGTGTGGCAAGCATCGTCTTCCTTTCTTGGGCAAAATCTACAGGCAGGGGCTCGTGAGTTAGTAATCTTGTGCAGGTACACCCATGCCTTCTATTTAGCTCCGGTCCCAGATGGGGGACAAACCACACGGTGGACTGTGCGTTCTTTTCGTGTAACCCACCGAAGACTGTTGCTGATCGTTGTGTGAGTGCTGTCTCTCCTCGGGGGCAATCGTCCCGTTGTCGACGGAGGTGAATGTCGGGACGCTTCCTAACAAGGAATGCGATAGGTACTACGCCTGCAATGACTGTCACTGCCGAATCAGAGACTGTCGGATATGTTGGTGCAATCTTCAGTGCTCCTATTCTCTGCATCTGTGCCTGACACTTTCGGTTGACTTCCTCATTGATAGCGCTATCCAATATTTCTACTCCCTTCAGTAGGACTGACTCTATGGCACTCGTCAAGAGGCGTTTTCTTAAAATAGGATAGATCCTTCTGCGTTGACCTTAAGTCCACTTAGAGCGATACGCCTGAAGCAGCCTTTGCTCCCATTTGCACAGAGAAACTAATTTTCAAATCGATCAATTGCTCGAGGTACTTGACCGTCAGCTTCGGTTCGATGGGTGTGTCGCTACCACTGACCATCCTAATGCTAGAGATTCTCTTCTTTGTCAAGAGAAAGATGACTACTTCACTTTTCTTCAGAGCTAAACTGAATCCGCGAGTAGTAGCAAGGCAGTATCCTAGATCTTCAGCTGAATGTACTGGTGATCACTCGCCGAGTCGTACTAAGTACTAAAACTGTAAGGCGAATGTCCGGTCCGGTATAGTTCCTGCCCTGCCCATACGGCGTATTTTCTGTGTTTAGCACTACTAGCGCTATTCTCTAGGACCCATTTTTCACGAGGATCCGTTTGAGCGTTAACGTTGAAGTTTCCCCAGCGAGCGTGCGTCATCTCCGCTGGAGACAGTGTCTCCCATAGCATTAAACGTGATTTAGGAAAGATGCTATCGGTTCATTCGGCGTTACGTGCACACAAAAGAAGTGAGTTCCTGGACATTAAATCCACACGAAACCATCCCTCTGCCCGGTAATCGCTTTTCCGAACTCTAAAAGCGGCAGTACTAGTTTCATCAAGGTACTGCGTTGCAGGGCCTCTATCGTGGTATTGCTCAATCAGCAACAATACGTCGGCTCTCGTATTAAAGGGTAATTAACAAATCATCAGTCACAGAGCCGCGGTAACATAGCGCTCGAATCTTGCAAGAACAAACTAAAATTTCAGCTCTGATGCTGATACGTAGAAATTCACGACAAAGGAGACCAGGTTTGATCTAGAAACGATGACATCAGCAAAAGGAATACACCTAACGAGCACGAGAGAGGAACAGGAGGAGAACAGGAGAAAGTTCTTCGAACTGGCAAACTTGCTTCGAAGGTCATTTAAAGAGTGCCAACCATTGTGTAAGAGCAAGGATCTTGGAGCTTCTTGTATATGAGTACAGAATTTTTCTCGAAACTGCGAAGCCAATCTCAGCGATCAACAAGAAGGATACTCACCTTATAAAGAAGCGCTTAAAAAACTGAAAAATACCATAAAAAAGTTTTGGGAAGATTCCTGCCGCCCGATACTACCCATTATACTATGGCAGTAGAACGGGAAATAAAATACTTAGGAAGCTCGTTAAAAATAGCCTACAATGGAGCAGATCCATTTCAAAGGACATCTACCAGGCAATTATCATTATTGTGGAAAAAACTACAGAAGCTTCTCCTTGAAATGTTCAGAAACTTCTTATCATTGCAAGAGAGCAAAACATGGTCAGTATATCAAAAATTTAAAAAATAAGCCCAGCGATACCAAGAAAAATGGTCGGGAAAATGTTCTTGGCTAAACTGAATTGGTTTTTAAACTGAATTCCTTAACCACAAACAGCGGAGTTAATTTAGTACTTACTTCACGTATTTTTCGACGGTCGATATTCGACGCAGAATTTCTCCAGAACCGATTACAAATAATCGATTGATGTGGGTTATAAGCTTTTTCGTACTATATGGCCCCAAAAACCCTTCCGAAAATGCTGCAAATAGCAATCCAGGTAGTTTTTCCTTAATTTGTGATGATTTTTAAGGGTTGCCTCAAACTCAATTGACACATCCTTAAGATCTCGTTTCGTCTTTATACTAAACGCTGAAAAGAGTAACAATTCACGCCCCATGGACCTGACCCAATTAGCCTGACATATTTTTTCTTAAAAAAATTAACAAGAACGCTGGAAACCATACTAGGGAAATCAAACACTATTTTCCAAAGCGTTATAGTACAGTAAATCTGTAGGTTGAGTGATGCGTTAGGAGCCCCGGGGCAAAATCTTTTTTTGATCGATGCAAGATGATGTCAATAAGCTACCTTGAGGGTGGGCACGAAAACCTATTAGCGGTTTTTTGAAAAACTCAAAAAATGTACCAAAAAAATTTTGAAATGCGTTTTTCTATTTTGCTATGCATTTTACAGGAAAATTTATTGAACAAAAATTGTAGAGGACATTGAGATCTATAATTTATGTCATTGGAGCAATGCTGTACAACGAAAAATGCACACTGTAGGTGGCGCCAAAGTCTCAAAAAAAGTGTTTTTTCGCTTTTTCACCCTAAAAATATTATTTTATCGCAAACATTTAAATACAAAAGTTGTTCCTTTCATTATTATGAACAACTTTTATTTAAACATTTTTTTCATATTACTTACCGTTTCGGAGCTGCAGCTTGCAAAAGTATAGAAATTCCAATAATATTGTTGCACGCAACATGAGTACACATCGGAGGTGCACATTTTCATCAAGATTTATTTATTTTTTTATTTATAAGCTTTTAACAATTATATTCAGTTATTGACATTCAGTAGCAACTGTTAAAACTTGTGTGCAAGTGTTTCTATAAACTGTTTTATACAAAAAGTTGTGCAATCATGATTTTTCATGGAAAAAAGTCTGTAACATTATAATTATCTTTATTATTGTTATTATTATTATTATTATTATTATTATTATTATTATTATTATTATTATTATTATTGTACAGCATTGCTCCAATGACATAAATTATAGATCTCAATGTCCTCTACAATTTTTGTTCAATAAATTTTCCTGTAAAATGCATAGCAAAATAGAAAAACGCATTTCAAAATTTTTTTGGTACATTTTTTGAGTTTTTCAAAAAACCGCTCATAGGTTTTCGTGCCCACCCTCAAGGTAGCTTATTGACATCATCTTGCATCGATTAAAAAAAGATTTTGCCCCGGGGCTCCTAACGCATTGAAACCATTTATTTTTCGACAGATTTACTGTACTATTACTTTCCCATTCCAATTGACAATCAGAGGAAACAACCCGGAAGGTTGTTTGAAAAATCGTACCTTGAAATAGGGGAGTTTATAATGATACGATGACTGAGACCATAGAGAATTATTTTCGAGTAGCATAAATAATGGAAACCATCAATCAATTGATCGTTAAATAGTTGAAAACCTTATACGTAACCTCTATTTTCGTGTTAAAATGTTTGCAAAAGCACGTCACAGGGGAGAGTATTCTCGTCCCACACTGCAGTATATGTTTGGTCAAAATGACATCCTGAAAGCCATGAAATATGTATAAGTCGTCTACACTGAAGACGTGATATTGCTAGACGTATGTAAACAACACTTCCAGCTCAGTGATTTCCAGATATACCCTTAGAAATTTCAGGGAATAGACAGACCAATTCGAAAAAATCTAAACTGTCTCCAAATAAAATCAGTCTCCAGCCTTTGGTAAGGCTAAAGATAGGTGAGAAAAAGCTGACAGCGTATGCAAAAGTTCTATCCATTATTTTGGATAATAAACTATAATAGAAGCGCTCTAAAGAGGAAAGATTAAAAGCGCAATGTTTGCTTTTAACTCTGGCAAGAAAAAATAAACGTCTCGATTCACAAGAATACCGTAGTACGTCATCAGTGAATTAAATTTTAAGGGATTTGAACTGCTCTTAATTAGTCTGCCAATCGGATGTGCCTCGGTAGGTCCATAATGACTATCCCTAGCCAGTGTAAGAGAGTCTAAATCGCATCGCTGACAACGCTGAACTTAGTATCAACTTTCATGGAACCAGTCCCACTTATTTCGAATAAAGAGCAATTTTTGGAATTTGGAACATCAGGTCAATGGACAGATCAGCGACAGTTTCTTGATGAAAAAATTTATGATAACATCCTTGTCATGCAAAAGACCAGATGACACGACAATTTTACGTGCAAAATGTGAACGCGCATCGTTTTAAAAGCAGAAAATCACAACGAATCCATGAGTTTGGAGAGACTTTCAATGTGGATATTATTTTCATACAGACTGTCACGAATTTTAAGTCCTTTAAAGGAGGGATCTGTGGGACTCGTATTAAGACAACATTCTTTAATGTCTGGCTGGTCAACTGTAATGCGCCTACTGAAGACAAGAAGGAGAGGAACAAAGGCGATTTTAATGCACCCTCGATCGAACGGTAGATGCTTGAGCATCATACGATATTAAAATTATTCTGCGGCAATGCAACATACAATGCAAAAATCGGCCGAGAAATGGAGCCAAGAGAGTCGACCATTTATGATACCAGCTCCGCAGGCTAAACGATTGCTCGAAAACATATACTTGCCACCGGTAGAGGAACGTATCAACACACATTTTCGGATGACGGAAGGTACTGTCGACATCAAAACCACGTGGAAGACAACGACAAATGCCGTAATAAAAGCGGCCGAATAGGTTGTTACGTATTCCGATGTGTAGGCGACATTGAACAAACAAAAAAAAATATATATAAATAAATGAATAAATAAATAAAACAACTATTAATTTTGAATATAACAATTAATTGTTTTGGTCTAAACAAAAGAAATAAATAAGTCTCAGTAAAAATAAAAGGTCAGAAAAAAATGCCTCAGGAAAAAATTATTCCCAGTAGCCAAAAAAAAAACAAAAAAAATTTCTTGGAAGTTATTTGGGATGAAATTTTCTATTGATATGATTCACTGGGTTGTTGTGTACATATCGCTATAAAAGAATAGAAATTGTGAGGTATGGGACGATCAATGGATAGAAGTATCAATGTATCGATGTATCAAGTCATAGATGTTGGAAAATAAACCTTTGGAGAATCAGGAAGCTGTTTGAAGTGTTTAGCCCCAGAAGTCCTCGAATCGCCAAATCACAAAGCCCAAGAGAACAATAAGATCAATGCCAAGAATATAGTAAGCAGCCGGCAGAGGTGTACAGAACGCAGCGCAGCGGAATTCCTTGACGTCAAACAGAGGTGGTCAGAGGCAACGCAGCAGAACAAGTGAAGCCCCGAAACCAACCTGAGGTGGAGATTCGTATTGGAGGAAGCAGAAGTGATCAGAGGTAGCGCAGTGGAATTCATTGAAGTCCCGAAACCAACCTGAGGTGGAGATTCGTGTTGGAGGAAGCAGAAGTGATCAGAGGCAGCGCAGTAGAAATTCGTGCTAGAGGAAGCAGAGGTGGTCAGAATCAGCGTAGCACAATTCACAGGTGTTCAGAATCAGCGCAGCACAATTCACAGGTGGTTTGATCCTATGGTATTTGATCCTTTTTATTTATTTATTAATCTTATATGAAGGAGTAAGCTCTTTCTCTTTCTCTTTCTTTCTTTGTATGTGACATGATTGGTAGTATGTGACATGATCAGGGCTTAAATAATGTCCTAATCCCCACGCCTGCGCGGTGAGCTAGTCGGTTAAAAGTAACTTGCTTCGGCCGCCATCATGCGGCCTTTGTATTTTCAAATAACCCTGTCACTATAACCTTGTTCCTTTCTTTCGCTGCAGGTGCGACCTATTCGTTGCCCCAATATATCATTATATTATGTATTTATTATTTTATTATTTATTTGAAAATACATCACATGGCGCCCAAACTGTGCCCCATATTTATTTTATTATTTATTATTAATTATATATATTATTATTTTATTATAATTTGTATATATTATTATTTAATTGTATATTATTATTATTTTTGAAAATACATCAAATGGCGCCCAACGTAGGGCCATATATATAGGGCCGTAGGGCCGTAGGGCCGTATATATTTATTATTTCTTTGAAAATACATCATATGGCGCATAAACATAAATTCGGTTGTCCCAATTCATTATTATTTCATCATTATTTTTAATTATATATAATAATTTTTTTTTTAAATACATCACAAGGTCTTGGGGCATCAAAAAAAGAAAATTCGTAACGACTGAGAGACGGCTTTCAATCAACGATTGAGTCTTTGTAAATGTGGCCCAATGTCAAAAAGTTGCCAATCATTGGTAACCCGGTCTAAATAAAAAAATGGCTGGAATATTTCAAGGAGCTTTTAACAACACCTCCAAAAACAATGGGAGCCGTTAACGTTCCAGAAGCAGAGCAAGAGGCCAAAGTCTCTCTTAGACCTCGTGCTTTGACTACTTTTAGTCCTGTGAACACAAAGGAGATAAATAAATTTGTGAAAATAATAGAGTCAACTCGCTCGCAAAGCGCAATCTAAAATCATAAAAAGAAAATTGAGGCCGTACCGCGTAAGTATTAAAGGAGAATATTAGGGAGGCTTTCGAAGCAGACGGTCTACAATAGATCAAAGATTATCATATAGTTAAGCATGTGCTTAAGTGAGAGTATTTGAGCACCAGCTCGAAAAGTGCTGGGAATATAACATCGACGTGTACCAACTCATTGTCAACTGTAAGCCAGCATACGACAGTATCGATAGAAATGCGCAACTCCGTACAAAACAAGTCATACATCTACAAATCTTTATTGAAGCCTCTGCTACTGTATGGAAGTGAAGTATGGGCCGTGACGAGTGAATCTGAAAAAGTAGTGGACATATTTGAAGGCAAATGCTCTGGAAAATCTACGGTCCAATGAAAGATCGTTCAGAATAGAGACTATATTACAAGGATGATCGATCCTCGATCCCTTGCGTTAAACTACGCAAACTGTAATGGGCGGGCTATGTAGAAAGATCCAAAGAAAGCTGTCTGCCCAAGAGGTCATTCAGGAAGATCGCAAGATAAACTTCCAGCAGGAAGATCAAGTGTTCGATTGGAAAACACGATGAACATTGAGAAGCGATATTTTTTGGAAGGATCAATTAGAGGGCAAATTCATAGAACCGTGGGGTTGGAGAAGGGAAATCCTGGAGTCAAAGGCCGGAACTTGGGCGGTCGCGCCGTAGATGAAAATGATGACCTGCTCTGGATAGTGTAATAAACAGGTGGAGATTGCAAACAGTAAAAAGCGAGCCCATCTGCGGGTAACAAGTAACCATAGGAGAACCTGCTCAGAATCCTTTCATGTCATGTTGGCGGTACTTCGATATGATTTGATTCAAAAAGCAGTCCAAACCCTGCCTATATGTATCTATATATAGGCAAATACCCTGCCTATATGTATCTATATGGAATCAACTTTGGAGCTTAACATAAGCAATTGTCTTTTGGGTGGCAATTCCAAGTGGCAGGACGAATGGTGAAAATGATTCACTATAGAAGATAGCTGTGAACACTGATGGCTCCAAATTGGATTGACAATGGACAAGATTGTATGTTCATTTTATTTAGTTATTGACATCTGTTTTAGACTGTTAGACTATTGCAAGATCTGCAAGTACAAGCCTTCCTCGTTTAAATGAATTGGAACTACATTTAGAGCGCACTGATGAAACGGAATGGAAACGGAAACGCGGAATGGAGAGATTACGATGAGCTCAAAATCTATTCAGTACTTAAGGCTCCGCTTCCTTGCACACTACATCGTCTATTGTCTCTTAAGGTATACTTATAAACTGCAAAGAGCAACAAGCGATTTATGCAGAAATAAAGGAAAGCCCGGGAAAATGGAGAAGATAGAACACTTCCTATAAAGTTTCCCCTCGGAGAAGAAACAAGACACTCGAAGGTCCATACTTCAGCGATCTAAACAGGATTTTTATATGTGGTATGTGCCAAATTCTTAGTTGGCGATGACTGGTGCGTTTTCGCTGGAAATCAGGAACCATCTGACAGAAACGAATTCACAGAAACAATGAGTAAGTAGATCCCAAAATGTGCATCTGCATAAATAAAAAAGATTGTAGGAAGGATCAATTGTTTCTATTACAAGAGGACAAAATGAGATCGCTATACACACTGAGGGGTTATGTCAAACTCTAGCCGGTAGAAATCCCTGAACTAATATAACTAGAAATTATAATAAGGATTATACTGGATTCTAAACATTTTTGCAAAGCATTCAGTCATGAAAATCTTCAACAACTCAATACATAGTGATGAAAGTCATAAATTAAAGACGAAGAAAGCAACGTTTGATTGCAAAAGCTACGTGAAAAGCAAAATCCGATTCCTGATAAACGTCAAAAGTATCTCTGAATATATAACGCATGAATTGGCTCAGCACGTATTTGACAGATATCAATGTCAATACCAGTAGCACCGTAAATGCGTTTACTACATTTGTATTTGCTTGATACAAAATAAATGATTTTGTGTTGAATACAAGGCACTAACGGGAGGTTTTATCGCATTAAAATTGTGGAACTTTAATCATCGTTTTCTTGAGCTTTCTTGAGTTTCGCTTTTCCTGATGATATATAGATTAGACGACTCAGACAATTCAAAGAAGATAGTTCTGATGTTGACTACATTGAACGTGAAAGTACAGTGAAAAAGTTTTTGCAAGCATTACTCAATGGAGACTCATGTCAAAATACAGAAGTATTAGCAGCAATATTGAATATAGAACAGTTGAATGTTTGAAACGAAAATTCCAACATGGCCAAATAGCATGACAATGCTAGCCTGCATAAAAAAACGCTCAAAGGCCTCTAGCTGAGAAATAAAGTCTACGTTACCGTAAATGCGTCTAACATTGCTGGTATTAGCTAAACTTTTTGGATTGAGTGTGTTTTGAGGTTGTACATCGGTCCATATTTAGGCGATTATTGAAAAACGAATCCATTCTGATTAGAATATCGGGAATAAACTTCATAATTGGATCGCTTCCGAAAATGATTAGTCCTTGACAGATGAAATCCAGAACTCGCTTGATATATAGGCAAACATCTTACCTTCCGATGCGGCATACTGCATGTATAGTTGCTAATAAAGAATTCGAAAACGTAACGTTACTGTGTCTTCTTATTTATTGTTATATTCTTATATCCAGTGGCAATGCTTCTTAATTCGTTCTTCTTTATTTTTTGGAATTCCCAATATGTTTTGACTGTGTTACGAATGTTAATTGCCTGTCAATTGCAAAAAGACTACCAAATTGGCTATAAAAACGTCTGAGCAAAACAAAATTCATGTTAACATTATACTTGAGTGAATTCACAAAAAAAGCAAAGATGATTTTGAATTATATCTACTCGGGGTTACAATGTGAACTGAAATTTTATACTTGAATCTATAGTCAGAAGTTATACATTCCATCAACAAAACTTTGTCAGTGAAGAGTCATGCGTTTGGCCAACACTGCAGAACAGCATTACAAGGTGCTAATAGTTTCCTTAACAGGATTTTCACTCATCTAAAGCTGCATCAGTTACAAAAGCAATAAAAACACTCTTACAGCCTACAATAGTCAATAGAACAACCGCCGGTTGTTTACCTCAACTTGAACTATTTTAAAATGCACATTCAAAAGTTAAAACCGTAAAGCTTGCAGTAACCAAAGGATTTTCAAGGCACATGCGCCTCCCTTTCCAGCCTGGAGCCAAGATAACGAACCTAACCCAACAATTCCCCACAAATTGAAATTGAATTTGATACTACCACACCCAAAGTACTTTGGTCAGGATGAAAAAGATTTGAAACAGGATTTTTTTTCGGTAGTACAAAAAATAATGCTCAGACTCTAATTTAACGATAATTAAACAAACGTACCTTATGTCTGCCCAGCTGGAAACTTTCGGGATCAACAGACAGGATTGCTGCCAAGCTCCTTTGACTTATTCCACGCCTTTGTTTGATGCATGAAATTCGTGAAAATTCTCTAGCCCATTCAAGTCCATGAAGCTCACACAGAAAACCTTTTTGATATTTTGAATCCACCACCAAGTAACCAAAATATACTTTTTCAATTTGCTAGTAAATTATAGAACACATTCCATGAACTTGCAAAATTTCCGGCAGAGCATAGCCTCCGCGCACGAGGATAAAAGTGTCGGCCACGAACACGCCGAATTACGCGACTTTCTAGGACTCTCGTGACTGAGCGACTTTGAAAATTATATTCAGACCGGATGTTAAATAATAAAGACCGAGTATGAGAAGTTTAAACAAAACAAATGATACAATGACACAAAAAATTATATGAGTAGAATAACAAAATACGCTACTAATCGCGCTTCCGAACTTGAAGATAGCTTTCCTTGTACTGAAAAAGTTTGATTTTCACAGCCCGTTTCGTAGCTGTTTCGAGCGTTTGGGCCAAGTTTTTCCTTCGGCTTCCCCAATTCTCCGGCGCGCACACAAGTAAAATTCATAGAGAGGGGACCGTGAAAAGGACTCGGAATTATTGTTACCCGGCAGCCGGCTTCCCAATAGAGGACTTACTGAGAGGATATACACAGCAGATGGATATCGATTGGCCAGCAAGCATGCGAACCATTGCATCCACCATTCGTACGTATCTACAGCAGCTTCCTCGAAACAAGGCAATTATAATTGATGAGATATTTCTAGTTGGAATAGAAGCTTTGATTAGGGTTAAAAAGAAAATTTGAGCTTGCCTTCCAGAAGGATTCCACTCTTTTGAAAATCACTTAAATAGATTTAAGTGCTGGTGGGTTTGTTGTAGCCTGAATGAAAGAGTCCTGAAATAATTTGCAACATGCTGTCCATGTATTCTTATTGATATGCATCTAGGTCAACGTAAAGGAACCAGATAATGCACAAAGCATGTTAAATCATTAGGAAGTCAAGTCCAGATTTATTTTTGGATTTTTTTTAAATATGTAGACTAAACTTAAAGCAGTTCATGTGAAATATATAATTTGTCCTGATATTTTTCAGAAAACTCACGGAGAGATTTCAGTATTTATTTTGTAACCAAAATGGTTAATTGTTTTCAAAATTGTTAATTTATTACTTGTTTAGTACAATGCAGGTCCGTAGGGGAATCAGAAAAATGAGACCAATTTATTGATTTTTTTTATTTGATGAGCAAAGAATAACTTATTTTCTTATTTTATAATATCCTGATCTATCTAAGGTATAGATAATTTTGGTGAACCCTATTTTTGCAGAGGAGATTCTACATATTGATTAAGAATTGAAGTCGGTCACATATCCACCGAACTACACAAATAGGCCGCAACCTCCTGATAATTGTTTTAACTTTTAACATCCCTAGGGCTGATTTGAGACGAAACCCAAATCGATGTAGAGTTCTGGCTATAGGGGGTTGGTTCAAATTTTTTCCAGGACCTTCCAGGGAGGTCCAAGGGTAGTATAGACCATGGTTTGAAATATAGGCCCTATGCCGACCTCGGATACCGTTAATACCTCGGCTACTATTGGAGCATAAATCGCGGCTTCAAAAAACATCAACAAAACTGCCTAATTCTTTTTTTGCATCATGGTCTCAGGAGGCGGATAAGATTGAAGACGAGTTGTCCGCGAAGCCTGCCTGCCACACATTGCTTTTCTTGTTTAATTAAATGAAAGTCATAGTTTGCTGGTAAAAACATTTGAGGGAAAGGCTCTAACAATTAGGACATGTGAGACATGGTTTTGACAATTCAAAAGTGATAAACTCTGATAAGCCACAAAATTGCTAAGAGGAAAAATCGCACGAGCTATTACGCCAACTCTAAACGGCAATCAGCTGAAGCATTAAATGTATCACAGAAAACAATCAGCAGACGTTTACGAGCAATGGGTAAGACCAATAAACTAGGTAAATGGATCCCATACGATTTGAATAAACGTCAAATAGAAAATCTCAAAGTCACTTGTAAGCTGCTGCTTCGGCGCCACGAAAGGAAATCATTATTGCATCAAATTGTGACGGGTGACGAAAAATTGATATTTAAAACCTTTAGCAGAAGAAATAGTGGCTTTCGCCTGGCGAAGACGGTCCTTCAATGCTAAGCCTAATCGCTTTGGCAAAAGACCATTCTCTGTGTGTGGGATCAGAGCGGTATTGTGTATAATGAACTCTTGAAGCCCGGCGAAACCGTTAAAACAGAACACCATTGTAAACAAATAATAAATTTTAACCCCGCATCAATCGAAAAACGTCCGGAATAGGCCAGAGGACATGGCAAAATGATTTGGTTGCACGACAATGCGCTGTCGTACACAGAAAAATCAGTGAAAGACAAAGAAATCGCTTGGATGGACATCCATCTACACCCGCCGTACTTCCCAGATTTGGCGGAACTTACTATCCCCTCTTCGCATCAACTGCGCACTCGCTCGCAGATCAGCACTTCAGCGATTTCGTCGCGATTTCTTCTTTAAATTGACATGATTTAAAGAAGTTTTACAGGTAGAATGGGAGAAACTTCCACTGATTAAAAAGAGTTGGTTCATTCGATGCCTGATCGTCTGAATGTTGTTGTTAAGGCCAAGGCAAAAAGGTTTCAATAGAGTCGAAGTCCCACACTCTCAACACTATTTTTTTATTTCGACAAAATTTCCAAGAGAAAATTTTGGCGTATACTTTTTCCATTCAATTTCAAGTGAGTCTCTATTTGTAACTTTTGTGGGTTTAATTTTATAATCTAACATCTGTGTTAGATTTAGAATAAGTTTAGTCAAATGTATTAAGTTGTTTTGAGTAACGCAAGGAACTGAAATGTTATATATTAAATTTTAATGTAAGCAACGGATAATCGAAATCGATAACCAGTCGAAATCTCCTCAGCATAGTTGAATCTCTGATACCCCAATGGTTGATAGGAACAAACTGATGACACGTCCAAGGTGATAAGATGTTCTAGTGTCTTCCAGATGAATGGCCCATTAATAATATTTCTAATAATAATTTGTAGTCCCATTTTTCACTAATGGTATTTCTAAGATTTCTCTGACAAGGATTACTGTATTGGGTCGAGCTTCAATATAATGGAATCTTACTTTTCTTATCACTTTTCTTAGCATACCTATCTCACCCTAACTGTACCAAGTGGTCCGACTGAGCCACATTAATTCGCCTGGAACGTATGAGGCATTGAGAACGTTGCCTCGAACTGTTTGTCGCATTATTTCGAACATGACCTCTTTAATCTAGCTGACTGATGCATTCATTTTGACGAGATGACTCTTCTAGTAGGGAAGGAGGGTTGACAGTAAAATTACTGAGATAGATCTATTTTTTTTTTCAAATTTAAAATCTTATCCACTTACCTGGGTAGAGTTAGCTCATGTGCTCTCTCAGAAAGGTTATAATGAAACTTAGACCATCTGCCACGAGAGAATAAGACTGGGGAGGCGTAAGGTGGTGCCCACATACAAGAAATAGTGATTACACCATAATACACCATAAACAGGCAACAGTGAAAACACCCGTGACAACTGAGCATTCGTGAAGTAATAATGGCTCACCATGCTCTCAACTAAATCAAAGTCACTGGTGATTCGTATCGTAGGTATACGTCTCATAAATGTCAC
This sequence comes from Stratiomys singularior, assembly GCA_954870665.1. NCBI lineage: Eukaryota > Metazoa > Arthropoda > Insecta > Diptera > Stratiomyidae > Stratiomys > Stratiomys singularior. The sequence goes on from OX940881.1 coordinate 66,182,076, forward strand.
ACGACCTCATCTCATAGAAAAGCCACGCGTTTCGTGCACCAGATTTTTCCTGCCACAAACTTGGAGTCCTTCCTGTTGCCTTTCGGTAATCGCTTCTCTATCAAGCTACCTTCCCATTTGCTCTTCAGGCAGAAGCACTTTGAACATCGCTGAAGAGATGAGAAACACCGCGGGCTGAGAAACAATATGGTGGGCGGCTGCAATCCGCAAAGCCCTTCGTTTCTGAGCTTGCGTCAGATGCTTTCGATTAGACTCGCTCCTAATCATCAGCATCAGCCCAAACAGCGAAGCCATAATAGAGCACATCTCTTACCGCACTCATAAGCATAAGCGATAATCAGCTGCGATCCGCAAAGCTCCTCGCCTCTGTACCTGTGCGAGACGCCTTCGGTACTACTCCTTGCTAAGAGCGTCAGCCCAGACTTCGGAGCCGTACAATAACACTGACTCTATTGCACTCATAAGTAGCTGTCTCTTACTCGAAGTTGGTCTCCTGAGCTGGTTCAACTGAGAGCTGACACTCCCGCAGCCGCCTTTTCTGTTGTCGCTCAAACCTGCTCGAAGAAGCTCATTTGCGAGTCAATCATCAAGCCAAGGTATTTTATTGAATCCTTTGACTCGATGATTGTTTCTTAAACGCAAAAGGGAATAACACGAGAGATGCGCTTCTTGGTCAGTATGACCTCGGTTTTTTCAAGCGCTAGGCCAAACCCACAGCCTGTCATCCACTCGTTCACTTGACGCATTATTGCATCCAGTTTTAGTTGCGCCTGTTGGACAGTACGTCCGGCGACTGGTACTGCCACATCATATGCGTAGCCAATCAAACGTGACTGCTCCGGTAGCTGCAACTTCAAAAGCTCTTCGTACGAGACATTCCATAGGTCCGGGTCAAGAATGGAGCCTTGCACCACCCCGATGTAACTTCCATCCTCGCCGACCCCGAATGTGTTGTACACGAGCTTCCAGTCCTTGAGGTAGTCCTTCAATATCCGCCTGCAAATATCTGCCTGCCGGACCGAATTCACCACCTCTGATGTTGCACCGATCGTGGATCGGCCAGCCATGAAGCCGTATTGCTGAGGTGATAGATCCCCAGCAGCTCGGATAGCCTCCCCAAGTCTCTCTCTCTGATGAGCCTCTCGAGCACTTTCCCGGCGGCGTTTAACATACATAGGGGCCGGTATGAAGATGGTTGCTCTGGATTCCCTTTCCCCTTGCTTATCAGCAAAAGCCTCGCTTCTTTCCAGCAATCTGGGAACACGCCCTGCTGCAAGTAGGCGTTGAATGTGCTGAGCAAGATGTCAGGGCAAAGTTGATGTGAAAGCTGTACCTCCGCTGGGATACCGTCTGGCCCCGTGGCCCTTCCGGTGAAGTAGAAAAGCCGACGTTGTGAAGTATGCTGAAGTGCTAGTGGGTGGCTGTGATCTCGTTGGATGGAACTTCGCTGGGGAGTGGACTAATAATAAGGATGAACTCATCCAAGAAAATTATGACATCTACCTGTAAGGCTTTCATGCACCTGCAAAGATTTCGGAACAAAGATAATGTCACAAACGTCGACAAGAGGCTAGCGAATACGGCCTTGGAAGACGTTGAATTCGTCATATCAGTGCATTATAAGTTAGCTAGGAAATGCCTTCGCAGACTCATTAACAGCAGTTAGATAAACAATCAAAATCTGCTGGGCAAGCTTAAAAAGGAATTTACGGAGACTCAGATTACAAACAAGTTTTGCGGAAGCTCGCGCTGTAAGGACACGTTGCATTTATGAGGCAGATAAGATCGACAAAATCTCAACGCATAACATTTGAGGTCGTTCAAGACGAAATACCGGCGAAAAGTCATTTTTCACATTTTACTGAACTGAAGGTAGCCGTCTTGCCTATAAAGGGAAGAATGGCATTCCAGCTGAGGGACTGTAGATGGACTTAAATGTTTGCCCAGCATGCGGGAATATGCATGCTAATCAGCAGAAGAAAGAGGCATCCAATGTCGCCTTCTATATACCGCTTACTGTATATGCTAGACACGGCGAAAATGTTCTCATTAAACTCATCAGGGGACGTCGTTCATGCTGTCTATCCCCACAACAGTATGAAGAATAAAATTACTTCGTGTAACTTTTAAATGTTATGTGAAGTAATTGTGATAAAAAGAAGTGATAAAGTTACTTCAGGTTACTATTTAAGTTATCTGAATAATAATATTTATCTACATTTCGTACCTGTGGAACGTTTAGGGCGGGCTACTGGGAATTGAGTGTCCGGATGAGTCATACTTAATGCACTAAAGAACTATAACACTGGTGGTCATTCTGCGAAGTGGTCATTCTACCAAGATCCAATCCTCAAAATGAGGCGTATCATTATTGGGGAAGCGTTGGGCGAATTGAATGCAGCATTAAAATACTTGGAAGTTTTTCCGAGCAAATAAGGGCAATACCTTGCGAGGTTGCAGCGTGTGAAGGGGCACTTGCTCAATTAGTGGCCAACAAAAGGGCCCCATACATCAAGGAGACGACCCTCAATGAGCACCTTGAAGAGTCATCTTCTTCTTTGACTAGAACTAAGTGGTGACGCTGAAGGTGCTCAGTCAATAAATGTTGCGGACTGCATGCGCAAATCGAACAGTCCCCGGGATGGAACTGTTGATGATCGCAGGGCTTGTACCCACTGCCTTTCTTGCTAGACAGTGTAAAAATATTTATGGGGGCTAATGCGGAGACAAAAAAGATGACAAAATGAAAACTCAGTGATTAGTCGATCCTAGAAGTGCGACCGGAAGGAAAAGTGGACAGTACAACTAATCTCTACCTTGAGGCCATGGCTAGATCGAGAGGATAGGAAGGCTGTCCTCTTTTCGACCAAACTCTTGAGCGGCCATGAATTTTCTGATATTACCGGCACAAGATTAATAGTTCGAAGTCAACCAACTAAATGTTTCTACAGGGGCTGATTGACGCTTGCTACATACTCTTTGCTTGCAAGAGTTGGAATCTACAATGCAATGTCTTCTTCATCCACATTTCAGTATACTTTCCAGAAACTATAATCGAAGATGTACTCAGCACGATTGACAAATGGAAGAACTCTGGAACATTTTTTTGGGAACAACTCTGAGCTGCTCCATCCCTGACTGATACCAAAATAACATGAGCGCCACATCTCTCTTCTCCTTGTACCGCTAAAGAAAAGAACCCGTAATGTAAAATCGCCTTTAGACCACGAGGCCCGACCGGAAGTAGTGTGTGAAACAGTTCCATGATTTCTTCTCAAGTTGAAAGGAATGCTGATCAATGGGTTCACAAGCAATACACGTCTGGAAGTCGCAAACTCAGTGCGTAAATAGTCTTCACCATAGAGTCGAAGGCAGTATTGTGCAAGTCTCTAAGTCAATTTTCAGAGGAATGTTTCTGCTAGGCTTACACGATTTGATCTTGGCTGAAGTCCTCGATCTGCATGATTTTAAACGGCATTCAGATTTACGTGTCTTTGATTTCGCCGAGAACTAGAAAAACTGGATTTTGATTTATTCAAGCTTTTTGAGCTGAACAGAGGTTGACATGATAGGAGAACTCATTAATTGCAATTTACATCCTGATAACAAGCGTGTTAACGTTGAATCATTCATTGTTTCTTTAATTACATTTTTCGCTCGGAAAGTCTGGGGTTCAACAAAAGTGAGCAAATGTGATGAATTTATTGAACCCAAACGAAAATATATTTTAAACGAAATCGCTCGTTTTGATTCAACTGCCAGGCGAAATACTGAAATTATGGAATGTGTTTTTGAAGAAATAAATAAATAAATATTAAAAACGCCCAATTTAACTTCACGATAGTAAATTTATGTCTAAATTATAATTTAATTGTCAAATATAGTATAGAATTTAAAAGCATTTAGGAAGAGGCATGAGTCGGTAATTGTTTTGGTATATCCATGCTCGGTGAACTGTTTGGTACATGGAAAAAGTATAACATGAATCCAGCGGCTAGTGTGAAATGCGCCACAAGGATCCCAGCAACAATAAATATTGAAATGTTCGAATTTCTTAATGCTGGAGTTAACACAAGTATCAACACTGATCCAGATAGAAGTGCTGCAGTGATAACCAGTAACCATTGCAAAAGTGAAATCTGAAAATATAAATTTATAGAACGTTTATTGCGTGTAATATTCGCATTGCATACCTGTATGACCCATAATATGCTCACTGGAATGTATATCGCCAACGAATATCCGTAAATGCACATTAAAGCTAAGAGACTAGGCATGAAGTTTGTCTAGAAATAGTAAAAGACAAAATCTATATTTTCCATTTTGAATTCAAAACAAGAATTTTTATGATCCAGATGAATTATCCCCATAGCTTTGTTGAAGGTTATAATTTATTTTTTGAATAAATCGTGTTTACATAAAATTTTGCAGATATATTCAGATGATTGTGGTACCAGAAAACGGACGTGTAAAGTTCCATTTGGAAATAATCTAAAAAGTTTGTTTAAACTAGATTTTGTTTGCCAGGTGTTTTTTTTTTTCAAATTCAGATTAAACTGCGCTTTATTCCATCAGTCCAAAAAATTTCAAGCACATAATGCAATTCTAAAAATATCTCCCCGCCAGACACCTTCAGAACTCTAAAACAACATTTTAATTTACGTCATTTCATAAAAGCTACAGTTTAAGTATGTTAATTGTGGACCTATGTCTAGATGTTTGACAAAAAACCGGACACTTTTGATGGTTCCAACATGTCGCCGACATGACACCTTAAAAGTTCATTTTTTGTTGCAAACGTTAAAGCAAAATGCTGTATTGAGGCAGGGAAAAAGGCTTATTGGATAATTCAACTATACTCCTGCATAGATAGTATCTATATGATAGGCAAGACCCATGCGAAGAATCAATGCCCTCAATTTCATTTATGAAACCTTAGTGTTCTATTTTGCTCTATTACTTCTGCTTCATACAGATTCGTTTTTCGGACCAGCATATCAATAAATTCTAAGGGAAAGGAAAATATCAATCAATCCACCAGAATTTTACTGGAAAAGTTAAGACATGAAAGACTTTTACTTTCTCTATTTCTGTCCAAATATGATCGTTAATCGATTGTACATGGGCCGATGCATCAGGAACTATATCTGCACTGTTTTTTCATAAAACATCGAATTAATGATAACCAGCTAATCATTGTTCATCTATTACTGTTCAGTAGCTCTGATTTAATAAAATTAAAACTTAAATCGTTTTTGTTTACTGGCGCTAGTTGGCTAATTTGGAAATTGACATTGGCAACACTGCGCCAGAGAGAATTTAAAAAAAACTTCGTTTGTTTTGGTTCTGCGTCGGATTTATTGTGACAAAAACGTTAAATATTTTTACTTGTGTCGTAAATGTGCATACTTAACAACATAAAATAGGATTGGATTTGGATATAATATACTCATTAGAGTAAAATTTCATCGTTTCCTTATAAGTTCGATGGACAGGTAAATAAAGTAAGGTTAGGATAACTCACTTATTCTAACTTATGCAAAGCATTCATAATTTATTGGAATAAAAGATATTTTGTTATCTGTATTTCAGCGAGATCATTCGTCAAATTGTACACATTGAATAGGTTAACAATTTGTTGAATCATTACGGTAAAATTAATACAATCAATACGTAATAACATCTGAATATCATTCAACATCTCATTATTTTGTGTCATTCTGTTAATATTACTCGTCAGTCTTGCCATTTTTGGTGCCACAAAACGATGGCACCTTCCAAGAAGAGTGGTGTGTGGCAATTTTATGATAAACCTGAAGGAGATAGTAACTCTGCAAAATGTAGACTTTGTCAAAAAGCTATCAAATCTTGTGGCAATACAACCAACTTAATTGGTCATATAAAAAATATACATAAGGCTGCTTTTCGGGAGTTCAATATTGGAAGTTCGAAAAAATCCAATATCGATAACGAAACTATACACAAAAAAGCACAATCAGTCCCTAAAGGTGCTGACATGCTACCGTCAACGAGCTCAGCTGATGTAATAGAATTGACTAAAGAAACTGATAAAATATCTGACTGTTCAAAAGACGACGAAGTTCCTGTTCCTCCGGCGCCTAAACGTCAAAAGTCTATGATATCAAGTTTTCAAGAAATTAATGCTTTTTGGGCGGGTGGTGATTAAACTTTAAAAATAAATAATGCCTTAATTTATATGATATGTAAGGACAATCAACCATTTACAATAGTTGAAAATGAAGGATTTCGCAATTTGATTAAAGTTGTTGCGCCACATTATAAACTTCCCAATAAGACGACGTTGACTGGATGGGTTGATGATAAATACGCAGCATTATCAACAGTCTTCAAAGAAAAGTTATCAAATATTGAAAACTTGACTCTTACTACTGACATGTGGTCTGAAACAATGAGCATGAGAAGTTTTTTAGGAATAACAGCACACTTCGGTGTTGGTAATGAATTATTTTCAACAACTCTTGGAGTGTTGGACCAGTCAAGTGAACGTCATACTTCAGAACACATCGCTGAAATGTTGCTTCAAACTTGTACCAAATGGGGTATTGACAAAGATAAAGTTTCGGCTGTAGTGAATGAAAACGCAGCCAACATGGTAAAGGCCGTCGATTTGACTTTTGGAACAAAACACATACCATGTTTTGCACACACTCTGAATTTGGTGGCACAAAATTCTATGCAACAGTGTAATGAGCTGCGAAACTCGATAGCTAAAGTCAAAGATATTGTGACATGGTTCAAACAGAGCAATATAGCCAGTAACGAATTACGTAAAGCAACCCAGAAAGAAACTAAATTGATACAAGAGGTTCCGACCAGATGGAATAGTACATATTATATGATCGAAAGATTTTTGAGCTTCGCAGTATCGTTAATAACATAATCATTCGGGATAAAAATGCACCACCGATGCTTACTGCGTCAGAACTATCCATTCTTTCTTCGGTTTTACAAGTTCTGCGACCGATCGAAGCTGCAACTAAGGAAGTGTCACGGGATAAGTACTGCACTAGTAGCAAGGTAATACCACTTATCCATTGCCTTCTTTTGAAAGTTAAAACTCTCAGACTCGAAGAATCTTTTGCCAAAGAATTACAGTCATTGATGCTTAAAGAGATTGACAAGAGAATGGGTGTTATAGAGAGAGTGACTCCTCTCGCCACAGCCACGATATTAGATCCGAGGTTTAAAAAAATGCATTTTACAGACCCACTTGCTTGCTCTTCAGCTGTGGCAAAAGTCAAAGAATTTGGGAAAACTACAATACAAAATGAGGCCGCGGTGGAATCTGATTCTTCAGATCATTCTAACAAACCAGAAGATAACTTTTCTTTATGGGATGATCACCACAAATTGGTACACAAGAGCTGGAAAACGGCGAAGTCTGACGATACTTTTTCTGACGAGCTGTCTATTTACTTGCGTAGTCCAGTAGGAAGACTCAATGAGAACCCATTGGAAATTTGGAATGATCTGAAAATTCAGCTTCCTAAACCTCATAAAATTGCTTACAAATACTTGACCATGGTGGGAACGTCGGTACCGTCTGAGCGTTTATTTTCTACAGCAGCACAAATCGTCACTCAGCAACGAAACAGACTGAAAGGGAAACGTTAAATAACCTTTTTTTTGCAAAGTCTTCCAAAAGAACATTGGTTATAAGTCTTATTGTCACACATTGCCATATTTTTTTAAAAATAAATGACTACTGTATGTAAAGTCTTTCTTTTTTATTTTAGTAATATAGATTCCTTAAACACACATACAAAAGGCAAAAAGAAAAGCGATGTTATAGGAGTAATCTATAATAAAAATTGTGTTCAGGAGACCGACTACAGCTTGTGATGCAATGTTAGAAAAAGTACTCGATTTTGAGAAAACATCGATGATTCTAACTGATGCATTGAAAAGTATCGATGCAAAGCCGTGATGTATTGCATCGAAAAAAAAACATCGATGTATTTTTTAAGTGGACACCCCTAGTCTGAATCAACAGCACTTCTAATTGATGCAGCTGCATGAGAGATTTCTATGGTTGTTGTCTATGGTTTGACAGTTGAGAAGCCCAACCTGTGTTCAAATTTCTGTTTAGTAAGGTTTGGTAATTTATCATGAATTGTTAAACGCCAGAACTACGCTTCCAAATTGTGGAAATTTGCTTTGAAAAAATAAATTTGTTCTTGAAGTTCATAGAGCAATTAGTCAAACTTACGGCCAACATAATCGGCCTAGTTAGCAAGAAACTTGTCCAGTTATTGATCGTTTTCGCACCGATTTCACCCTCCCGATCCAAAATCATCAAACGGACAACGCAGCAAAATCCTCTTCGAACCGAAGATAATATTCCTGCTGTAGCAAGAAGAATTGAAGAAGTCGCCGAAATGTCGTTTCGTCCCCGTTCTGAATTTGTTCGCCCTTGTCCTTCTACTAAGGGCAAAATTTTACGTAAGGATCTTGGCTTAGGTGCCTGTAAAATACAACTCGTGCAAGAATTAAAGCGAAATGACCATCGTTTTCGTCGCACTTTTGCTGATTGGTTGGGCTAATTTGGAACTGACCGAAAAAGAGAAATTTTACTGAAGCATTGTGTTTAGCGATGAAGCTCATTTCTGGTTAAATGACTAATTAAAGCAAAATTTTCGTATACGGAGCGAAGACAATCCACAAGCCATTAACGAACCACCAGTACATCCATTAAAATTGACTGTTTGGTGCGGTTTACACGCTGGCTGCATCATCGTACCTTATTTATTTTGAAATTAGGAAGGAGCTGTTGTTACGATGAATGGTGAGTGTTATCGAGCCATGCTGACTGATTTTTTGTTTCCAAAAATCAATCAGCTAAACATCGACGGGATGTGGTTCCAACAGGACGGCGCAACTTGCCATACGGCGCACTTAACCAACAATTTATTGCAAAATCCATTTGGTGACAACTTAATTTTCAGAAGTGGTGGTGTTAACTGGCCCCCTTATTCATGAGACTTAACGTCCCTCGATTACTTATCATGGGGCTATGTTAGGTCATTGATTGATATCGACAAACAGTCTTGAGTCTTGAAGCATTGATCTTGCAGCTGCTTTTTTGTCTTTTGCTAATAAACGCAAAAATACGCAAAGGATATTGAGTCCAAAGTCGCCAAAGATCTCTTAATGAAACTCGACCGCCAAGCAAAACAAGTAGGGCTACAAATCAACGAAAATAAAATAAGGTTCATAACGCGCAAAATATGACAGTTGACGAATACAGTATTGAAAATGTGGGTGAATTTTTATATGTAGGCACCAAAATAGCAAAAAACGGCGAGTGAAAGAGACGAAACATACCGAAAAGTACATATCGCAAATGAAACGTTCTATTCAGTTCTGACGATTATGAAGACCAGTTGTGTACACAGGAAAACTAAGTTCCAAGTATACAAACTGTGATAAGACTTGCGTTTTGCTATGGGTGTGAAACATGGACCCTAATCCAAGCATCCGTAAATACACTGGTGGATAAAAATATTAGACGAGCTACTAATCGCGTTGCGGTGGCTGTGTTTAAAAATAAATACAGTGAAATCATTTTTCTTATTTATTGTAAGAATAAAACAATAATAATACTAATAATGTAAGAATAATACAATAATAATAACAATAATAAAACAATAAAATACAAAAAAATATAAAATAAAACCGAAATAATACCCAACAAAATCAACCAACTTTAATTTTTTTTATCAAGAAGATAGGATTTTTCCTTTTAATTTTGTGAATTTTTTAACTTTTTATTTACGAAATAGATTTTCAAAATCGATTGTTCGTTTTCGGTCTTTCCGAACGATTACGGTCAAAAATCGATTTCGGAAATAAAAAATTCACAAAATTAAAAGGAAGACGCGAATCGTTTGATCAAGTTTGTGCATTTTGTGAAATAAGAATTATTACAAATGTTTATTATTTACCAGTACACAAGAAAATCGGAAAAGGTATCAAAAAGAAAAAAGAAAGCAGTTTTTGATAATGTTTGACCTTCTTCACTAAGAGGTTTTGCTTCCTCTGGCTTTGATAACACATAACATTCTCTTACTCATAAATTCTATCAACTTTTTGATGGTTGGCTGCGTTATGTTTTCCCATTCCTCTTCCAAAATAGTTTTCAAATTTTGCACGTTTTCTGGAACCGGTTTTTTTGTCTTACTCGACGTTTTAGCTCATCCCATGTGTGTTCTATTGAATTAAGGTCATGACTTCGTTCTGGCCAGCCCAGAACCTCTACCTTCACTTCTCGCAAGTAATATCTGTGTTTTATTAAAGTATGGGGCGTATATTTTCGTGCATTAATTTACATCCTTGGTCGATAAATCCTGAGTATGGCACTACATGCTCTTCAAGAATATCACTGATGTACGATTTAGCAGTCACAGCCCTTTATTACGTTAACCAGCTCTGTACGAGCAGTTAAACGGATACGCAAAATATAACCAAGCCACTTCCGAAACTCACCCTTTTGGGTATGTATATTGTGCATATTGTCCTTTGGTCTATGATATACTTTTTAACGACCATCAGCATCATAAAGACACATACGAGACTCATCAGAAAAAGAGTACCTGCCCCTATTGTGCCAAAGTCCGATCAAGGCGTCCGCGTGCAAAATTTAATCTTGCTACCTTATAAGCTCTGGCGAATTTAGTTTCTGTTGCGGATCTGTATGGTTTTAAATCACGTTCTTTAAGACGTCTTGTTACTGTTCTATCACTAGCAACATCTCGGAGCAGGTGCTGCAATTCTACGCTGGAACGATGACGATTTCTAAGACTTTCTAGAGCTGAAAGTGTAAATCGATCATCCCGTTCAGATCTCTTCCTCCTCCGACCCGAACAAGGTCTTCTGATGTAGCCACCAGTCTCCAAGTACCTTTTTTGTAGACGTATTGAACCATAGAACAACTTACTTCCCATGTACAAGCAACATTTCACTAGCTCATACTAGTTTGTAAAGATGTAACAATTCGAGCAATTTCCGTTTCGCGAAGATTCATATTTATCCGTTGAAAAATATGTGTTCAACATAATTGGATTTTTGAAAAGTGCATAATGATTGCATAAATCATGAAAATAGTGTAGGTCAAATTTATATTGAACGCCTTTGAGCCAAGGGGCCTGAGTAGGATAATTGGAGCGAAGCTAGACGGGGAATAATGGCGAATTCGATACAATCATGAAGTGTATGAAATTTGTCACGTGCCGGAGATCTCAATTATTGTAAGACTGGGGAATCTGTAATGGGCTGGGTATGTTAATCGTATGGCCGAAAAACGCACACCAAAAAATGTATTCGTTGGAAGAACTGAAGTGTCCAGTGGGGAAACCGAGGAAATGCTGGCCTGACTCTGTTGATGAAGACAATTCATCGCTGCTCGGATTTCTAAATTGGAGGATGCGGTCAATAGACCGAGAAAATTGGAGGCGTTTGTTGCAGGAAATGAAGGCCCGAGAGGGGCTGTAGTGCTAAGAAGAAGAAGATATTGAGTATTTTTTTCATTTTTATTGCCAGGGGCGAGTATACTCGTCTTTGATTTTATGCATGTAAATAGTTATGTATGATAAATTTTAGGATTTTACCAAGAAATTGCATAACTAAAATGTATACAGCAACGGGAATGATTTCGTATTATTTGGGCTTGGCATTGAATGGGTTTATTTTGATTTCACTGCGCAATCGATGACTTTTGCAAGTATGAAAGTATGATTTATATTATTATTTTTACTTCAGACAAGTTTTAAAGGGACTAGACTGCAGCACAATTTTTTGACGCACCATCTTTTGGCGGTCATATGTTCGGAAATTTAAAATCGTTTTTTTTAAATTCTCTTTTACTATTTGTAAAAAAAAAATTTTTGCATTTATTTCAAGAAAGTACCAAAACAAATGACAAAATCTGTCGACTTCCTTAAGCCAAGAAACTATGTTTACAGGCGGCACTAGACTTTCACACATTCTACTTTTGATCCTCTGTGGTCGGATATCCCTTCTCAGGAGACATCAGAATATAAGGTTGTACGGGTCAATAGGTTAAAACAGGTTCAGTCTTGCGTCAATGTGTTGCGTTTTGCTGATTTATTTGTTTAAGTTTAAATATTTTGCCCTTATAAATTGATAAATATGAGTCTGAAACGGAAAAACTGCAGTGTTGATACGAACAAAGAGAAATTAAGGACTTATAAACTTCATACGATCGAGGCAAACATGCAACTAATTAAATGTTCCGAAAACGGTGAATTTTTTGTTTCAATCGCACTTTTGTACGGTGTTAACAGGTCTACGATCTGTTTGATTTCGCAAAATAAAAGTAAAATTTGGGAATACGTTCAAAATTGTGGAAATACATCTTCAAAAATTGTTTGTAAAAGACATGGCATAGTGATGATTAACATCAAAATAATGTACCTCTGAGTATTCAATTATTCAAGCTAAGGCTCTTAGTTTGTATGAAGATTGGAAGACTCGACTCGAAATGAGGATTCTAACACGGTATTTCAAGCAAGTAATGGCTGGTTTTACAAATTTAATATGAGATATTTTTAACATAATATTCAATTCAATGGAGAATCGGCCGATGCAGATAAAGAATTTATTTTCTCATTGTCAAAAATTACCGATGATAGAGAATATTCTCTGAGTCACATATTCAACGTAGATGAGACGGGTTTGTTTTGGAAATACATGCCCACATGTACATTCTTATCGGGGCAAATATCAGTTGCTCCTCGATAATCGTTCCGAAATTGAATGACATTACTTCTTGGTGGAAACTTATCTGATTTAATTTGAGGTGATTTAAAATTAAAGCCATTGTTAGTTTACACGGCAGAAAATTCCAGAGCATTGAAAGGGAAAGATTAAGAATTGCTTCCGGTCATTTGGAAAACAAATAAAAATGCCTGGGTTACTGCGTTAATATTTAAAGATTTGTTCACTCATAATTTCGTGCTCACAGTTAAACAATATTGTTTTGGGTTGTTTGGGAATCAGTTTCCACCGTTGCTAGACAGATGTCCTTAAAGAGACGATTTTAGTGTCTGTTGTGTAAGTATTCTTGGAATTAGAAGTTGTATGCGTAGGCTCACGAACGCAGTAGTCGACATTCCTTCAAAGCTTGAACACCGTTTTTTCGTGTTGAAAATGTGGACTTTCATACCGGAAAAGCTGCATTTGCGCCAAGTCTTAGTTCATTATTTCATTCTCAAGAAAAGTGCTCCGATAACTATTGTCGTATAATGCTGGATATTTACGGTGCTCATATCTGTGCTCCATCTGAGATGACTTTCAGAGAGAAGTTTCGGCATTTTGAGAATGGCGATTTGACGTGACTGATAAAGATCGTGAAGGGGCACCGAAAAAGTTTGAAGATTCACAACTACGGGAATTCTTGCATGAAGATTCAAGTCGAAACCTAGAAGAATTGTCGCAGGAGTTAAACGTTGACAGATCTACCGCCGTTAAGGGATTGCACGCAATGGGAATGATCCAAAAGCTGAGACTTGGGTGCCGCATCAACTGAGAAAGAGAGGAATATCGAACGGCGTTTGGTGACGTGCGAGATACTTGTTCAACGACAAAAAAGAAAGTTTTTCATGCATCGAACTGTGACAGGGGATGAGAAATTGATGTACTATGACAACTCCAAGCTATCAAAACATTGGGTGATGCGAGATAAACCAGGCCCAACGACGCCAAAACGGATTATCAAGATACCACAGTGGCGTCATCTATTACGAACTTCTGAAACTATTTGAAACAATCACTGGGGATGTCTAACGACAGCAACTCATCCGTATGAATCGAGCTCTGAAGGGAAAATGGCCAGAATGGAATCACAGACATAACAAGCTGGTTTTGCTGCATGACAAAGCAAGGCCACACTTAGCAAAGCTGGTCAAATAATATTTGGAGGTGTGAATTTGGAAATTTTGCCCCACCCGCCGTATCCCCCAGACATTGCTCCATCGGATTTCCATTTGTTCCACTCCATGCAATCGGCTCTCAAAGGAGAACGATTTACTTCTTATGAGGGCATCAACATGACTCGATGACTGAATCGAATCGATTTTTTTTTCGCCGAGGATTACATCTACTAATAGAAAGATGGGAAAAGGTCATAGTTTCAAATGGTGCATACTTTGAACGACGTGACTGTATATTTTAACGTTGGAATAAACTAAAAACTTTATCGAAAAAACGGGGGAAACTTGTTCCCATACCCAATAAAAAGAATAATTTACAATTTAAAGCATTATTAATCTTAGAGAATGCTCCAAGACACTCAAAATCTCTGCAGATTTTATAGCCGGAAATCAATGTTGTGTTTCTTCCTTCCAATAGTACCTGGCGCATACAGTCCATAGACCAAACAGTGATAGCTACTTTTAAACGTTATTATATGAGGACAATAATGCCATCAAAGCAACTCACAGGCAAGATGGACCAGTATTTTTTGGAAGAATTATAGTATATGGAACGCAATAAATAATAGTGCAGACTCGTGGGTGAAATAATGAAGGGTTCCTGGAAAAAATTATGCCCAGAAATGATGAGCGATTTAATGAATTGTGAAGTAACACCGGAAATTCTCACAGATGAAATAGTTAGCTAAATATGGACTAAAGATCAAGCCAACAAAGAAGATGTTGATCGAATCTCTTTCAGTACTGCAGTCAAATGAATATTTAATTGAGAAGTAAACTACACAATGAAAGTGAGGAAGAAGAAGCTGTTTAAAACGTCAAAACTGCGACAATTATAAGTATGAGTGAAACTTTCACGCATCTTGACAAATTTTTCGACATCATAGAAGAATTTGATCCCAATGGAGAACGTTTACACCAAGTACGTAGGGCAATTGAGAAAGACACAGCGTGTTAGAGAAGTTTAATAAGTAGTGGTATCCAACAAACCTTTGACGAATTTATAAAGGAAACACCCGAAAGCACTTTATACGCCTTTTTAGCTACATTGTGTATACATATTGATAAAAAGATACTTGAAAATACGTTTTTCGGAAAATATGTTTTAACATTCCTCTACTTTCGAACATTCGACATTCTCACACACTTTCAGGAACTAATTATGTGCGAAAGTTGAGAGCCTACTGTACATTTTCATTTTGTGCACGTGGTCTCGACGCGAATGCAATAATTCTATCGATTATCTGTACTTTAATTTCATAATTTATTAGAAGAAAGTTATTTGCATTCCAAACACTATTATTAAACGTCTGTTTGAAGCTCACAGATAAAAGATAGGAAGAAATTTCTGTTTGAAACTTCCCCAGTCCAAAGGGAGCCAAAATTTAAATCGTGATTTCATTTTTTGAATCAACCAGATTTTGATTTTACGATTCAAATTTGACTCTTTTTACGATTAATATGTATAAACTTACAGAGTCTGATTCCAAATCATCAGTATTCGGTTTGGCACTCCACTTGAACAACATCCACAAAGTTACCGGAATGAAACAAGCATAAATGAATATAGCTGTGGCTGCGTAGGACACTAAATGGAAGTTGTACCGCCAATGGTAGTCCACATTGGCATGTTGCAGGTAACTTGCAATGTTTCCACTTATAGCAATTGAAAATATCTACAAAAGGTTGCAAATTTTAATCGTGTCTTGTAAGCACGTCAATTAGTTCATTACCAACGTCACCATAATCCAGAACGGCCCATACAAGTCAGGATTCAGGCCAATATGCGACTTTAAATAATTCGTAGGCGCTCGTTTGGGAATGATCGAACTTGCAATTCTATCGAGAACCATCAATGTGTCGACGTTGAAAAATTGTTGATAGTACTCGATGGTGAGAAAGGAGTACACCATGGGCTTGGCGCCTCCTTCAGTCGTTGTCGTTTCTTGCGTCTTCAGAGCGCTCGCACTTGCCGACATGTCGTCTATTAGATCTTGAAGTGGATCTCCTCGCGCTGGAGATCTTTGTGGCGAATTGACACTAATTTCTGCAGTCACTTGCCGGTTGGCAGTTTCTCCGTGCACGGGTGTGAACTCTTTGAAGCTCAAAAGATCTTGGGATGCCATCACTCTGTAATTATTTTATCGTCGTATATTGACTCAGCCGTATCACGACCTGGCGAACAGATAAACATGACAAGCGACGACTGATGACGTTTTAAACAGCTGAAGATTATATGCGATACTTCTCAATAGAGGGAACTGCTTACAGTACAAAGCCAGCAAGATTTAGTACTAATCAGGGTCGCATTTCCTTTATAGCCAATAGTACTAGATCGCATTCAGTCGACAAGTCGTGATTCGGTTACGAGAAACTAATTCGCTTCTGTTTCCGTTCTTAACATTGCTGAATTGACATATATTAACACTTTAGGCCGTTCCTTAGCCTACAGATTTAATGGGCAAAAAGATCGAGATTTTCAGCAACGCGATTAGTTTGTGGTTGGTGCGAGTTCGCTCAAATGGTTGTTTAATCGTTCAAGTGACAAAATAGCCATTTTGCAATACAAAGGTAAACATGCATGATAATTCCGATTATTTGTAACCTAGTCCTAGTATCAGCCTTTAAGGGGCACACAGAGTGTGAAAGCCTAATAAAGATGATTTTTGAATTTTTTTACAAAGAAAACTACAGCTCGAATGGTTTGCAAATTTTGATGATATATTTAAAATTTATTAACGAAGATGCATTGAAATTTTATAATGAATAGATTTACGTTTCACTGAGTTAGTCACTATCTCTCAATTCACCTACAAAAAGGTCATCCACTGTAGCAGTGGTTGCGGCCTTCACCGTGGCTGAGATAAAGAAAATAGAAAGATTATGAACCTAGTAGAAGATAATGCTTACACAATGATTAATGATTTTTGAACATTAAAATTTAACGAAATGGTAGAGTTTTGAAAAATGTCAAATGTCGGGCTTTCGCTCCTGCAACAAGCGCCACCAACTGTCTCGGTCCACCGACCGCGTCTTCCAATTTCGAAATCCAAACAGCGATTAACTTTCTTCGCCAACAGAGTCAGACCAGCGTTTCCTCAGTTTCTCCACTGTACTCCGCCCTTCAGTTCTTGGTGTCCGTTGTTTGTACATACGATTCACATGGCCATTTGCAGCTTCCGTAGTCTTATACTCGTTGAGACCTCCATTTCGTCTTAATGTCATAGGACTCATGGTTGTATCGAGTTCATCATTTGTCACCGTCTAGCTTCGTTCCGGTTATCCACCTCAGGACCCGTAGCACAAAGGTGCTCAATATATTGGATAGTCTAAAACGTATTGAGCCTTTTTGGTCACTGGATGGTGTTCGTTGTCATATATCGGGCAATGCTAATCAGATCGAGTTGAACCGACATACGTTTGAAAAGTGACATTTCAGTCTATAACTTTCATATGGACAGTTTCGTATTTCTTCATTCGTGTTAAAATTTGTACTCATTTAAAAATGAGTGAAATTTGTGAAAAAATTCGTTATATTTAATAATATCACTACGATCATGGTTAGAATGCATCGCAGGCTCGTGAAAAAATTTGTGATGTCTTTGGTCAAGATACTTTATCAAAAGCCACAGCCGATTGATGGTTCGCTTCCGTTCGGGAAATTTTAATGTCAAAGATGCAATCACTGAAGAAGTCGATGAAATCTTACAAAAAATTGAAGAAGACTGACGCATAAGCAGCCATGGAATTGCTAAGGAACTGAATGAACCATTTGCGTAAGGCTGGATTCACAAAGAAGCTCGACGTTTGGGTTCCGCATGAATTAACACAAAAAAAAATTTGATTGACCGAATCGAAAATCGAGCCATTTTTGAAGCAAATTATTACGTGTGATGAAAAATAGGTAAGATACGAGAATGTCGTTCGAAAAAGATCATGATCCAAAGAAGATAACTCACCACAAACGACTTCAAAGCCAGAATTGACACCAAATAAGGTTATGCTGTGGGTATGGTGGGATTGGAAGGGAATTGTTTGTCATGAGGTGCTAGAAGCTGGCCAAACACTCAATTCGACTCTGTACTGTCAGCAATTATTAAGATTGCAACAAGAAATTCAAAAAAACCCGCCAGAATTGATCAATAAGGGCGTTGTCTTCCATCATGTCAATGCCAGACCACACACATCTTTAATGACCCGGCAAAAATTGACAGAGCTCGGCTGGGAAGTTTTGATGCATCCACCGTACAGACCAGATTTTGCATCATAAGACTACCATTTGCTTCGGTCTCTGCAAAACTTCTTTAATGAAAAGAAATTCACCTCAAAAAGGGGCTGTGCAAATCACCAAGTTTTTCGCCGATAAAACACAGAAGTTCTACACAAATGGAATAATGGCTCGACGCAAAAATGGCAAAAGGTCATAGCTTATAACGGAGAATACGTACTTAAATAAAATCCATTTTAAATAAAAACATATTCAATCGGAAAATGACAAAAAACGGCTCAATACTTTTTGGACTTAACAATATTTGCGGATGCTTGCTTTAGGGTCACAGCGCAGGACTTTTCATAGACTTTTATAATTGAAGCCTGTTTTCCTTTGTATGCAGCTGGTCTTCATAATCGTCTCAAGTGAATATAAAGTTTTTTCTCGTTCTCCAAGGGTTTTCGTTATTTAGGCGTCTAAATACACTAATTTGCCAACATTTTCAATACTGTATTCGTTTCAATACTGTGTTTTGCTCGTTGAGGCATTTTTTCTCGACTGCGTCATGAGCTTTGTTTTCTTCTAATTGATTTGTAGCCCTATTAGTTTTACTATACAGTCAAGATTCAGGAAAGGTTTTTTGGCAGCTATAAGCGCCCCTGACAAAGTATTCCACTTGGCTTGACTTGTATAGTAGGGTGCTTCATGTATCGACGAGTAGCTTTCTTATATCATATTCTAGTGCGAAATGCTTTAGTCCTAGTACTTTACTAGTTGTATTAGGTTGCTGCAGATGAAATGGCCGATTGAGCATTGACATAAAGTTGGCTGCAATTTTAGTGTAGGTGTATTATGTTGGCACAAGGCGGCGCAAATGATATGACATATTTAAATATAAATGCTGCCACCTTGGTTTATGGAGTCATTTCTGTTTTGCACTTCATTGTGATCGTAAAACCAAAAAGAGAAAGTGAACATGGAAGTGAATCAAAAACGGCTACTTTTATTATATGAATTCAAATTAGTGCACAACGCAATGGAAGCAACGAAGAATATCAACAGCGCATTTGGGCCTGATACAGTAAGCGAAAGAATCACTCGGCGGTGGTTCGATAAATTTCGATCCAGAGATATGGACCTAGGAAGAGAGCCACATGGACACCCAGGACAATCGATCGATAATGACGAGCTACGTGCATTAGTGCAGTCTGATCCCCGCCAACCCACAAGGGATCTTGTCGAAAAATTAGGCGTTCACAATTCGACAGTTTGCCGCCACTTGCAAAAACGTAGAAAAGTGAAAAAGCTTGACAAATGGGTTCCGCATGGTCTTACCGAGCAAAACATGACGTGTCGAATGGAGATTTCATGTTCTCTTCTCTCCCGCAACAAAAAGGAACCGTTCTTGCACCGAATCGTGACCTGCGATGAAAAGTGAATTTTATACGATAATCGTCACTGATCGGCCCAACGACTAGATACCGATGAAGCGCCAAGACACATGCCGAAACCAAGCCTTCACCCAAAGAAAATAATTGTAAATGTTTGGTGGTCCTGGCGAAAGCATCAATGCTGAGAAATACTGTGCTTAACTGGATGAAATGCATCAGAAATCGATAGTCCAATGACCTAGGCTTGTCAACAGGGATGAAGTGATACTGCTTCAAGATAACACACGATTTCATGTATCGAGACCAACGGTCCAAAAATTAAACGAGTTGTGCTATGAGATTCTTCCTCGCGCTCCATATTCACCAGACCTCTCACCAATAGATGACCATTTCTTTAAACGTTTGGATAACTTTTTGACAGGAAAAAGATTTAATAATGAAGCTGCTGCCAAAAATGCTTTCGTGGAGTTTCTTCGAACCCGAAAACTCAGACTTCTAGAAAACAAGAATAAATGTACTTGTATCTCGTTGGCAAATAAATAAATTGTCTTTATAAAAAGTTACAGCTGTTTAAAAGTATATTATTAAATTGGTGATTTCATCTGCAGCAACCAAATAGTAGTTTACTTTTTAGTAGTTTAGTCTGAGGCGTCGGGGAGTTGGTTATCAAATGCGGGCATGGAAGTTTATTGACATCATAGTCATTTTGGTATGACGGACTAATTTAGCTAAAATTCAGCAAAGCGTTATTTGTACAGTACGTGCCGATCAATACCGTCGTATGCTTGCTTGAAGTCAATGAAAATTTGGCTAGTGTCTAAGCTGAACTCCCAGCTTTTCTCAAATACCTGCATCACAGTAAAAAATTGGTCTATCGTTGGTCTACCAGCTCTAAAGCCACCTTGATACTCTCCAATAATAGTGTTGGTGGATGATCTGTTATTATTTTTTGAGATCTGCGAAAATATTTTGTACACCATAAAATGTGTTGATACGCCTCTATTGTTTTCGCACTGTAGCTTGTCATTCGTTCCATATATGTTCTTGATGTCAAATGTACTGGATGATTTTGTGGATTTTTGTCTAGACACAAGTGTCACCATATTAAATGAGTTCGACTGGAATCTTATCAATCCCGGATGCTTTAGCATTCTTCTGGGCTTTGGTAGTGGAATAGACTTCATGCAGAGTTGGTGAAGCCAAAGCAAGTTCACAAGGAATTTCTGCATCTATAGGCTCCAATGTTCTGGAGCGTGCGAAGAAATAAAGAGTTTCTTGAAATGGGAAGCATGAATCTCTCCTTAATCCTGCATTCATAACAGGGATAATGTTTCCGATGTCATTGAGGTAGTATACATACTTTGTATGCTTGTCTTGTATTGTTCCTCGCTAGACTTGCAACGAGGCTCCTCAATAGTTTGTTATACTATTTTCTCTTCTAATTCTAATTATCCTGTTAGTTACTCTTTTGAGATATTCATAATCTTCTCTCTTTGTTCGATTTTATCCAAACAAATATTTTTTTGTATTCTTGATTCTTTGTATCTAACGCAACCTGGCATTCTTCATGAAACCAATTATTTCTTATGGGGCGAGCTTGATGTCCAATTGTCTGTTCTGCCACGGTCTTAATTGCCGCTTTCACTTGCATCCAAAGCTCGTTGCTTGTATTCTGCGAGGTATGGATGGATAGGATGAGAGATAGGTAGTTGTTTAGGGTCTCCGTGAAATTGTTGGCCATTGGCGCCGTTTAGAGCCTTTGATGTCAAATTTTTGTAGAGGGCTGGTCTTCGTCGAATACTCCTTAGACATTCGACATAGATCCGTCAGTTTAATCAAGTAGTGACCCGAATTACAATTGGCTTCTCGGTATTTGCGAACGTCAAGTATGATCGAGGCCCAACGTTGTTGGATTGGAACATAATCGACCTTGTTTGTTGCCATCTAGTAATAGCCAGGTAATTTTATGAATGAGTCGATGTTGCAAGGAAGTCAAATATATGACTAGAATTCTGTAACATGAAAAGTCAATAAGGCGCTGGCCGCTGTCGTGTGTTTCATCGTGGCACCTTCATTATTGCCTCCAGTCGTTCTCTGTCGAGAAAGCTCATTGCCAACTTTAGTGTGATCATTGAATTATTTATGTACCATACCGTTTGTTGATTTGCGCCAGGGAGTGTTTAAATCTCTTTGTCCAGGGATCCATGTTACTTTACATTCTCTCGTTATAGCTTACTTCCTGGAGTCCCGCACAAGCTGTGATATTATGTTTAAAAAGGGGCATGAGCCTGCATACTTTAGAGCAAAGTATTAATTTGCGCTTTGTCATATTTATGTAGTAACTTGTCATATTTGTGTAGTAGTTTCGATTCAACAGATACGTGGTTCGAATGACACTCGTAAAAGGTGATTTTGGGTTTTTCTCATAGTATCAGCCCACCATCAGTGAAGTTCCCCAAAACAGTTCCAGTACAGAGTCCAAGTTGTAAATCAAACTTGCGTATATCAAGTTGCTCATCAGACTTGCTTGTTTGCCTTGTATAAAGAGGTGGAGGGATGCTCCCTGGTTTTCTGGGATAACATAAGTTCCGTTTTTAAGCCGTTGATATTGAATCCTCACTAATTTATGCGATATTCAAAACGTTGTCTGTTTAAACTAAACGTTGTCTCCAAAAATTTTTCACTAATCAGTATAACGATGAAGTTGGCATAGGTGTTGGTTCGGAATTTCACTTTATTTCACTTATATCTTTTTATCTGCCAACGTTTCCATGATTATGCATTACTTGACGTTCACAACTCGTAATTCGACTATGATCATTCTCTTCATTAGTATTTGTACTATGTTTTTAGGTAAATCTGGATTGACTACTTATCTTTTCATTGTTACTAATGTATATGCTTTTTACACATTATCGGCGGCTCCTGAAGGCTCTTCCTTGATGAAGATCGTCTTGGATTACTCTTTGTCTTCATACTGCCCATCAGTGCACGTAGAGCCGTCTTTAGTGACGGTCCCGGCGGGTATGCATCCTGCTTGAGACACATTTTACGGTGCGTTTTATGTACCCATCTATTAGACGCTCTACTGTTTTAAACATAAAATTTTTTAGACTTATAGTATTTTGTTCTTAAAGCGGCTCATTTTGACCTGATGTGATACAATATTTTTGCCTGTATCTAGTTCAACTCCTCGAACAGAAATAGAAGACATCCGTGTCACGATAATATCTGCATTCATTCAGATGACCGGATATGCCTCGTTGGCCTCGTTGGCTTAATGGCCCCTTCGACACTTTCCTCGTTCATTATTTCCTCTAGGGGAGACAATCGGAAAGGATTTGTATAAGTTTCTCTTTCGAGCTTTTTGTCCGTTGAGTTCAAAATGTGTTGGTCCAGCAGAAGTTTTACATGTTCTTTCGTGATACTTTGTAATATTATTATAATCCGCGATCCGTCACCCTTTGAAACATCGTGCCTCCATGTAGTTCTCTTTTCATTTTCAGGTACAATTTTTTAACCCTTGTCGGGATACCGCATTTATTCTTCAGATATTACTGCATAAAAGGCCCCATGAGTTTCTTTTCATTTCTCTTATAGATGACTTGAAGATCTTTAGATTTCGCTCATAATCTTCTAGATCTATATTTCAGATTGTGGCACAGGCTATCTTAAATAGCGTTTGTGTGTTGTCTTTCGTCTTTGTTTCTCTTGACCGTTGATATATTTCGGGAGAAAACTCAGATGAATTGTCTCCCGACATACATTCTAAAACTGGACTTTGCCTCGGCGAACATCAGTTCTCCCCTGCTTTCTGAAATTCAGGTTCTTTCGGATCATACTCATTCATTTTATTTGTTGAATACCGTTTTGGGATCTGTCAACGTAATCTTGACAGTCTTCACCGTAAAGCCATTGTTAGGATGCCTGTTCACCGACTTCAACGCTTCCACGTTTTCCTAAAGATCTGATCTCTTTCTATGTGACGAAATGACACCATTTTTTTTAATGTCCCGGGTTTTGGAATTGAAATAGGCCAAAGGCTTAATGCGGCGTTTTTTCCGTTGGAGTATAAATATCATAAGAGTATATAATTGTAGTACCTTGCTCCTTAAGTCGATTTTTACCTACTTCTAGGTAAAAATAACCACTTTTAAAGCCATATTCGGGACACTTGACATAAGGAGCTCCTTCAGATCATAAATATGGATAAACATTGTCCGCTCGCTAGGAGTGTCCGGGAGAACCGGTGGATATGTGACACACAAGAGGAGCGGTGGTGAATGAACATCATGTCGGGTGTAGCGAATCCCATTTGTCCATACCTTTGGATCGCCTTGTTTGACGTGCTTTTGAGGTTGCAGCTACCGCAGATGTAGATGATGTAGTGCCTTTAGTCGCTGATAGCAACGTTGAAATAGCGAACTCGATACGCTGCTGCACCGAGCGATTTCAGGGATGACAGACTGTGTTTGCAGCGTGCCGCTGGAAAAACCGAATCAGTCAGTACTACCCATTATATTTGATAAGCAATTGTTAATGTAAATACGGCGAAATAATGGCCTGCCATCATGATGAATACTGCGGGTTCCTTTGGACCAAATGAGAGCATTAGTATCGGCACTTTGTCGTCTGAAGGCCATCATCGAAGGACCATTTCCTTAAAGGGACGTCTAATTATATCGCAATAGTTGTCGTGCTGCAACACGGGTTCAAAATTTGTGCTGAGGCTGTCACAGCGTAACTACATGCAGCGCATGTATTCGAATTCTCTGAGACAGGGATAGAAAACAGAAGTAGATATATGTTGTGTTGCGGATGAAGTAAACAGGATAGAAACAGAAGCAGATATATTTACGTTGCGTTTAAACGCTAGGCTTTGGGAAGGTTGTTTTGACTTTCACAAAAATGAGATGTAACTTACCAATTCAAATAAAATTCCAATTACTTTATACGAGTACGTTAGCCCGGGAGTTTTTTGAAGTATTTACGCTGTATATACTTACGCTATGATACATTCTGTCCTTCCAGTCATAATGAAATTTTATGCATTAACTGATCTAGGTGAAGAAGTTTTGCGGATTTCACCTGCATACCACACTCTCTCTGAGAAACTGCGATACTAGTTATCCTGTACTTTGTGCTGAGGAAAGAGATTTGTATATTCTAATCTATCTGTATAAAGAAGAGAGGATAAAGAGACTTATCACCAGATGAAAGTATATGATTATCGCTTTGTGGGAGGGTTGACTTTGCTTTTAAACAGTGACCCGAGATGATGCCTTTATTAAAGTACGGCAAAATTGATTATGATTCAACGCCGCTACCTTGTGGGCACGAGTATTATCTAACCTTAATGCACAATCCTGCGTGTTATAAGAGTCCTACCTCAAATAATGACATGTTTGTGGGATTTCAGGGGTGTGGGTCACTACCCCTCCGATATTCAGGGCACACAGCGTTAAAGAAAAGAAATTATGATGCATTACCGTGGTACTTGATACAAAGCGGCATGACAGAAAAGACGAAAAAGATTGAATCTGACTTCTCCTTCCACAAAAAGACTCAACCAGCAAAAGGTGCCTAAAGTTTTGCAAGTAAATAAATCCAAGCCTAATATTCAAGAGAGCCGTGGGGCAGGCTCCTAAAGTTCCGTTTCTAATGATATCAGGAGGCTTTTAAACTCCTCAAAAATAAAAGTTGCAAACGTAAGAGCAATAAAAGTAACCACAATATCTGGTTTTTTCGTTGAGTTTTGGCAGACTTCGCATGTAAGGTCTTGTTTAACAATGCGTGAATTGATATACTAGTGTCTAAAGCTGTAATTTCGACTCTAGGTCAAATATCCGCCAAGAAGAGGTTTTGATTATAAGAAATCTTCCTACAGGCGTTACAGATATCCAAGCTTCAGAGTTCTTCAACCTCAGGATGCCCGAAGACCTCAAAGAAGCAATTGAGCAATCATTGTGTTGATTAAATTGCCGCGATTTGGAGAGATTCCTTTGCCATAAGATCAGCCTGTTTTACAGTTCTGTAATATGGTAGCCATATTTAAGAAAATGTTTTTAGTCTAAAAAGTTTCTGGGAGACAGATCATTCAATCCGGTTCCTACTGCTCAACCCGCACAACCTCGCAGTCCCACAATACTTGCTGGACCGCATTGTAAAAAGCAGAGGAATTACTGTTCACTATATCGGTATTCAAAAAGGACGGTATCATTCCGACCAATCTGCTACAGGCCAGAGCCATGCTACGATTTTTCTTGGATCTAGTTTGACACTCTCCTTCTTCATGATGTGGCACTCTTCAGTGTCTCTTTCACACTAAATGACTCAATGCTATGCTTCCAGACCAAACTCGTAATGCTAGAGGATTCAGTCACGAAGAAAAAGGGGCGGGCTCATATTGAAACACACTTCAACACTAAGATAATTGAATCAGGAACGTTAAAAACGAAGCAAAAAGTAAAAGTAAATTGAAGAAAAAAGGAATTCAAAGATCAATTGCTCTAACGATCTGGCTGATAAGCTCTTTACCACTTTTTCCTGAGCAGTTATCTCTTGCTCTCATTTTCGGTAGTTCCTAAAACTTTATGGCAAAAATACCAATTTGGGATGAAAATAAAAGCTATTAAACTAGGTGTAGATAATGCGGCTTATGTCAAATGAATCCATTGAAGAGATACTATGAAAATTAAGGAGTTTCCTACGTTTGTCAACAAGGCGGCAAATTTGATATTTCAACGTAGATTTACTTGAAATGCATGGTCCTTTGTTAGACCACATTGGATTTTTTGTAATGTCGGGGTATATACCAGTATACTATTGATTAAGTATGCACATTCGCCGTGCGTTTAAGGGTGTACATTAAAGCCTCATCCTGATCCAAAGGGAGGTCTTGGATTTGGCGAATATGACTGGATTCGTCATTATGATCGAAGAATATACAGGCACTTGTCTTTGGAAGAACAATGCAGATGTGATATTTGCATAAAAATCCTATATTCTGCTAGCTTAAAACTGAGAGTATGGGAGAACTACTCAGTGAATGATCATTAAAACATGTAATGATCCTCGTTCATAGTGTGATGATATGAAAATGGTTGTCAGGAAGGTAACTTTTGTACCTTCGAAGGGTGGATGCATGGCCGGGTTCGCAACCGAGACTGGTGATTTGCGACCTAAAGATATGTTAAGATCAATTGTAAGTTTCATTACATATAACTGTGGCTTCTTTGTGCCTTGGCAACTCACCAAATATGATCAACGCTGCCAATTATAAGTGTTTAGTAGATATCGCAATAAAGTTAATAAAATTACCACCTATCATCTAGGCACCTATCATTCTGCCCCCCCCCCCCCCCATGGGTGCTACCTTGTCGTGGTGGGGGGGCTTGACGAGGTTGCCCGTCATCCAGACGCGTGATCAAGTCACTAAAAGCACCCACCAAAAACAAAAATATATGATGAGTGACAACAAAAATAGTAAATTAGGGGTGGGGATATACACCCCGACGTGTGAGGGAGCCTCGACCTCATGCGGGCTTCTCTCCAGCATTCATGCTGGGGATAAGTCGCCAGGGCATTTTTCAGTGGTGGAACACTTGGCCACTGATGAATCAAAAATTACAAGTGAAATAATCAACGACGCAAGCATGTTCGCCCGAAGGCCAAAACTCCTGCGAACTCCGCCTCAAAGAGTAGCCAAACGTAATCAAGGCAACGAGAAAACATCGTGCAAGCAAACCTCCATCGAACGCTTTGCAACAGCGAAAAAGGTGCTTGTCCAAAACATCCCTCCTACACAAAGCGATGGAGCGAACGATACCAGAAGCGTAGTGGAGGCTTCGGGCAGTGGAGTCATCGACCCGAAGTGCCATTCTCCAGGGGCCATTAAAAGTCATATACTGAACAACGTGGGAGGCGAAACCAATGATGCTCAACAACAACAAGACCCTCCTGCTGACAGTATATCGAGAACTTCACCTGAGGACGACCTGCAAACGAAAATAGCCGCTGACAGAAGTGAAGAAGAGCGTCTAACAAGGAACATAAGCGCTATAATAAAAGTGATGAGAAATTCAACAAATGTCCAAAAAAATGTCAACAAGGGCATCAAAAATGGGATTGACGAATTGGAGGATCTCGTTGATAGGATCCAGCACTATCGCCGCAGGTGGCTACGGGCGGAGAGTGAATTGAAAGAGCTTAAAAGAATTCCAGAAAATAAAACTCCCTTCACCGAAAATGCTACTCCTCTCGTAAAAGGCAAAAGGGCGGCATGTAGCCCACTTAAACCTGACCGTAGGAAAAGGGCGAAGGGACCGATAACAGTCGAGACAGGAGACAACAGTCAAGGGGAGGAGAAAAATGATGGCTTTCAATTGGTGCGCTCTAAATCGCAACAGAAGGCTGCGAAGAAGATACACCAAGCGATAACAAAAGATTCCAAACAGGCGCCCGAAAAGCAAGAAGGCACGAAACACAGCGCAATGCCAAAAAAGACCAGGAACAAGCAGCGCAGGGATGCTTTACTGATCAAACCTGCAGATGGGAGAACTTACGCCGAGGTCCTTAAGGAAATCAGACAAAATGTGGAACCCGAAAAAAACGGTGTCTGTATACGAACAGTAAGAGCGACCAGAACAGGCGGTCTCCTCGTAGAACTCGGAGCGGAATCCACCGACAAGGGACGGTTCGAGAGCGCTGTCAAGGACCTCCTGGGCTCTAAAGCTGTTATCTCGACTTTGCAGCCAATGGCGTCCTTGGAAATAAGAGACCTTGACTGCATTGCGGAGGCCAAAGAAGTAGAAGATTCAATTAGGTCAATTCTTCCTACGGCGGAGAGCTTTAGGGTAAGGCTAACGCCTACCAACCCTAGAGGACAAAGGGCGGCAATAATAGACATCCCAGAGAAAGACGCTGTGCAACTCCTGACCAAGGAGAAAATTAAAATCGGCTGGGTTGTGTGCAGGATACGTCGGAGGGTAGCCCTAACTCGATGCTACAAGTGCCTTAACTTCGGACACATCTCCTTGAACTGCAAGGGGCCAGATCGAAGCAAACTGTGTTACAGGTGTGGCACTTCCGGTCATAAGGCGAAAGACTGCCCAAACGAACCCAGCTGTATCTTGTGCAAAGATAAGGGATGGAAGTCTGAAGATCTAACTCACATTCCAGGAAGTGGTAGGTGCCAGGAGTTCAAAGAGGCACTAAGCAAGAAAAGAGCAAAGACATGATCCAAGTCCTGCAAATCAACCTACACCGTAGCTCAACCGCACAAGATCTACTAGACCAGGTTGCAAGAGAGAAAAAAGTTGACTTGTTGCTGATATCTGAGCCACACCACAACAAAAAGGAAGCTGGATGGTATTGTGATCGATCCGGCACCGCCGCCATCTGGGTACGTGATAGGGCTCTACCTACAGCTCGGACTTGCACCAGTGGAAATGGCTTCGTGCTCATTGTGTGCGCCGATTTGACAATCATAAGCGTCTATTTCACTCCAAATGAGTCAATTTCATGTTTTCAGAGCAGGCTCAATGAACTGGAGGAAGCTGTCTCGAGCACAGAAGGCCGAATCCTTGTTGGCGGTGATTTTAACGCCAAAGCGATAGAATGGGGAATGCCTCTGCCAGACTCGAGAGGAAAAAGAATCCTAGAAATGGCGGCTAGGAGGCAACTTGTCATCATGAACGTTGGGAAAACACCAACTTTTCGACGGGGAGGCTGCTTGGGAACTATACCGGATGTGACATTTGCTTCGGAGTCCTTAGTGCCTAGGATGCACAGATGGAGAGTACTGGAGGACTACTCGGCGAGCGATCATCAGTACATTGCTTTCGCAATTGGCGACTGTGCTACTCAACGCGTAGCAACCCAACCCTCAACTGTAGGTTGGAATATATCTAAAATAGATGTCGACGCGTTCGCCGCAGCTCTTATGAGAGGTGAAACTATGACGGTAACGGGAGGAGCCTCAGCTGAAAACATGGTGAACTCCACCATGAGGCTCATCAAGAATGCGTGCGACTGCTCTATGCCCAGGCGACGGCCTCGACACAACAAGCCTGCTGTGTACTGGTGGTCGGCAGAAATCGCCGAAAAGCGGAGAGAATGTCACAAACTCCGCCGCGAATCTCAACGTTTAAGAAATCGAGACGAGTCACACTCCCGAACGCTGGCATACAGGTCGGCTAGAAAATTTCTCCGTAGGTTAATTAACGAAAGCAAGGCTCGCTGCTGGCGCAACCTAGTTGTGGACATCGACAGAGACCCGTGGGGGCTGGGTTACAAGCTTGCCATGCGGAAACTAGGAGCTGCAAGGAGGCCCTGTGTCCTTGAAACGGAAAAAATGGACCAGATTGTTAGAGCGCTCTTCCCTATGCATCCTATTCGTCCCGATGATGCAGATATTGAATGTCTCGGAGAATGCCCACTTTTTACCGCCATCGAACTGGATAATGCGGTAAAAGCTTTAAAATCGAAAAAGGCCCCGGGACCAGACGGTATACCAGCGGAAGTGATACAGCTTGCACATCAACTTTGTCCTGAAAAGCTGCTCACCACTTTCAATGCCTGTTTGCGGCAGGGCGTGTTTCCAAATTGCTGGAAAGAGGCGAGGCTCGTGCTGATACACAAGGGGAAGGGGAACGCGGAGCAACCATCTGCATATCGGCCCCTATGTATGCTGAATGCCGCTGGGAAGGTACTCGAGAGGCTCATTCGAGAAAGACTTGGAGAAGCCATTCGAAATGCCGGGGATCTGTCTCCTCGGCAGTACGGCTTCAGGGCTGGTCGATCCACAATTGGTGCAATAGCAGAGGTAGTGAGCGCGGTCCAGCAGGCAGAAGCCCACAATCATTACTCGAGATGAATAGTACTGCTCATAACTCTAGATGTGAGAAATGCCTTCAACTCTGCCAGATGGACAGATATTCTTGGTGCTCTGGAATATTTCAGGATGCCGAGGTACCTGATGCAGATATTGAAAGACTACCTCAAAAATCGGAAACTCATCTATGATTCGTTGGAAGGTCGGCAAAGAATTGATTTGACATCAGGGGTCGCGCAAGGTTCCGTTCTGGGCCCGGACCTCTGGAATGTCTCGTACGATGAGCTTTTGAGACTGCAGTTACCGGAGGAGTCGCGCCTGGTTGGCTACGCAGATGACGTAGCAGTACTAGTCGCCGGACATACTGTCGGACAGACGCAGCTCAAACTGGACGCGGTAATACGCCGAGTGAGCAAGTGGATGACAGACCGTGGGCTTAGCCTAGCGCTGGAAAAGACCGAGGTTGTCGTCCTCACAAAGAAGCGAATCCCTCGTGTTATGCCGGTTCGTGTAGGGGGAATGATCATCGAGTCAAAAGAATCAATCAGATACCTTGGCTTGATGATTGATTCGAAGATGAGTTTTTTCGACCAGGTTCGAGCTTCAGCAGATAAGGCCTCCGCGCGGGTATCGGCGCTAAACCGCATTATGGCCAACACGCAGGGGCCAACCTCGAGCAAAAGACGTCTACTGATGAGTGTAATGGAGACAGTGCTCTTGTATGGCTCCGAGGTTTGGGCTGATGCTCTTAATAAAGAGACGTACCGAAGGCGTCTGGCACAGGTGCAGAGGCAAGGAGCTTTACGGATAGCCGCTGCATACCGCACTGTCTCTGAACCTGCAGTGCTAGTAATCTCGAGGGTGGTTCCAATTAAATTACTTGCTGACGAACGGAAACGTGTATACTCACGTAGAGGGGAGTCGGCGAGAGAAACCGTCAGCCGAGAGGAACGGAGAAGAACCCTAACCTTGTGGCAGCAAACATGGGAAAACGAAACGCAGACCGCACGGCTGATAAGTGACTTGGGGCCGTGGTTCTAC
This sequence comes from Stratiomys singularior, assembly GCA_954870665.1. NCBI lineage: Eukaryota > Metazoa > Arthropoda > Insecta > Diptera > Stratiomyidae > Stratiomys > Stratiomys singularior. The sequence continues at coordinate 66,213,543 of OX940881.1, forward strand.
AGAATGCATGGTGAGACTGATTATTATCTGACGCAACTACTCAGTGGTCACGGGTATTTTCAGTCTTACCTGTATAAGATGGGAAAAACACCATCCCCAATTTGCGTGTTCTGCCCGGGGATGACGGATGACGCATGCCACACGTTCTTTACGTGTAATAGATTTACAAGACTCCGTTCGCATCTCTCGGAGAAAATTGGCGTAATTTCCCCAGAAAATCTAACGGGAAAAATGATGAAATCAAAGGACAATTGGAACTGTGTGTCACATTACGTACGGACAGTACTCATTATAAAGAAGGACATAATGGATCGCTTGGCGAGGGAGGGAACATCTCTGTAACGCAATATTATAGTTACTAATTGCAATTCCTTCCTATCCATCCGTGAAGAGAGTTTTCCCTTAGCCTGAAGACATCGCTAAGCGATGATTAATGAGGCCTAGTCCGAAGTAATGTGACAAACAGTTCCAGGCTAGGTTCTCGGTGTGACAGGGGAGGTGTTTAGTCGGTAGTCCGGTAGCGGGGGAGTCCGACACTCAGGGCGTAAATAGCCTTCACCTCCCAAACAAAAAAAAAAAACAAAAAAAATCATTCTAGGCTGACTGGCAAATATGGCAAGAATGCTTCTTCGCAGGCTGATCGACGAAAACAAGATTCATTAATGGTAGAACCTCTTTGAAAGTTTGAGCAGGATCACGAGATGTCTGGGCTAGAGGTTGGCTTCATGAAAGCCTGGCGCCTTAACAAACCTTGCATAAAGCCGGAAGAATAAATTAATTTTTTAGATGCATCTGCCCATTTTGATTATTCATCCGAAGATAGTTTGCCTGAATGATCACTCCTCCGAGAAACGAATTCAACAATGTAGACTGTTAAGAACCGTTATGCGACAGGAAAGGACGGTATCTTAATCGGAATTTTACAACTGGTTCATAATTGTTAACCTCTGTAGAGTTAGAAGAGCTTTCTAAAGTAGCCAAAATAATCTATGAAATCCATTCTTGCCCGCACTAATTACTATTCCCAAAGTATTTTCCACAAATATTTTTAAACTGTATACACTGACAACTAGTCATTCACTCATCTGATCTTTATATTTGGGATTACCGAAAACTGCTTGATCTCTTGCAGCATTCAATTGTGGTGACAGTCACTTTAGGCAACCAATTAAGTCGAATTAAAGATCTTGTTTCACAACTTTATTTATAAATCCAATAATATCAACAGGAAAAAACTTCATAGTAGAATAGGAGATATGTTTTAGCACCTAGGACAATCATAAATGGCCTCGTTCGCACTAAGCCGATGGAGTTCACATTTAAATTTCATGGATTTCAACAGTGGTTTGTTCAGTTGATATATCACTATTTGTTTTTTCAGGCACAACGGCGATTGCATTTTTCGAATAAATGTTATCGTCAGTTTCATCAATAAATTCTTCAACATTATCATGTCTCGTTAATCTTCTTTTCGACGATACTTTGATGCTCAGATCCTCCAGTTGAATATCTTCGTCGGTACTATCACTTTTTTCAAAATCTTTATCGTCAGTTTCATGTAGAGATGGATAGCCCTTCGTAACGGAGTAGTCCTTATTGGGCGATAAAGTATTGCTTGTATCTAACGTTGTGTTGTGACTACCATTGGAAGGTTCAAGCTTTGGCTTGTAGGTAGGATCGTGTGAAACGCTTCGTGAAAATATTTTTGAACTACCTCTAGATGAACTCACAACATGAACTAATACAAATGGTAACTTTAAAGATAACTCGCCACCCATTCCACTTAATGTTAATTTCACTTTAACGTAATATGAGACATATATGGCGAAAACATTCCGGTCATTTTTACTATTCGGACTTGTTGATGTACACATGGTAGGCGTCTTTATGGCGGAAGCTGCAATAGAACCAGTGATTTCTTCAGGCTCGCAACTACGCTGCAGAGAATCTTCTAGCGCTATCCAATTTTTTGTTGTTCCTGAAAAGAAGAAGAACAAGATTCCTATTAGAGGTGAATCAGTAAAGTCGAATGTTGGTTTGAAACTTTGTGGGCTTAAACTGACTGAAGTTCCATATCCATTGGGACCACAACTATCTAGCGAAGGATTAGGTTCAGGTTTTTTCTAGTGAGAAAGCTTTCTCCTAAGATTTAATTTTTGAGATACATAATCTGCCATCACATGTACCATTCAATTTTTTAAAGGGAGTACTTTTATTTTCTTTTCACTATATTTTTTTTTTCAACGCTATGTTTTTTTTAGCGTGAAGTTTAGAAAAAACATCAGTAACGCTCTTATAAGGGTTAGCCGATGGTGGTCATAATTAAAATTGGAAATACTTATTAAAAATATATCTAAACATTCGAGAAGTGTACATCTAGGAAAAATCATCAGATGATGGCCTGAAAGAATATTAATCATGAAAAAATAACCGTCTGCAATTATCGTGAAAGGATAACGGGACGGTGATCATAGAAACGTTTTTGCTGAATGCACTCGTCTCATCTTTCAATACTCTTACATGGTAATTAGGATACTAAGTATCTACCCCCAGATTCGACGGAGTACCAAATAAAGCCTTAAATAATCTTTCGAAAAAATAAAAAGTGTAAATCTGCTTCATATTAAATGCCTGTATAAAAGCTTTGTACTTTCCAAACTGCTGGAAACGTGCCATACCACATTAAATGTAAAAGATGCGCAAGGTCCTAGTAACTACAGGCCAACAAGCTGCCTACCGGTACTTGGTAAAGTATTTGAGAAGTTTATCTTGATCAGGTTGGCTGATTACGTTAAAAAAACATCATCCTGGATTTTTTTAGTTTGGTTTCCGGAATGCATATTCAATAGAATACAAAGCAGACGGTAGAGCTGCTAACCATCGATATTGAAAAGTCTTCGATACTTTTTGGCATGACAGCCAAATCCATAAATTCAAAGTGTGCTGTACCCCACTATACGTGCACAAACTGAGTTAATCCTTCCCGAGAGGTAGAATGTACCAGATTATGGTTCGAGTGTAAATACATAGTATGAAAACCGCTCCTCCTGGTGTTTCACAACTCATGCCTGAGCCCAACACTTTTCAATGAACACACGTCTGAAATACTACAAGCGAAGACTACCAACTAGTAGCTTTTGCGGACGACCCTTGCTTCTACACTGCTGAAATGTTGGAAAAATTCTACCAATACTGTCACGGATAGAATATTGAAATGAACATTATGAAAACCAAAGACCCGTGAGTCCAACAAGCCGTCTAGCAGGCCTATGAACTTCCTAGGCTAAACGATTTCATAGTTCAAAGATCTGGCCTACTTAGGTCTGAGGCTCTTAGACCTTATACTTAGGTCTGAGGAGATGAAGGTTCAACTAATAATAATATAGGACACTCCCACATGGAACTAACGCGCAACCTTACACCGAAGCTTCAAGTCACTCAGCGTTATTTCCTTAAGCAAACCCTTCTACTTATCCTTCAGATTGCTACACAAAATAGGTAATATCATCCCTATAAACAGGCTTCTGGACTCACGCTGAGTGAATCTGCTCCGAAAAGCTTCAAAACTCCTTGAATCTCCTTATCAAATCACTCAGTGCGATGTAGAGACTATGAAAAGCATCATATCCAGATTTTCCTTTTTTTCCTTTTCAGATTTTCCGATCCCATTATTAGGTGTAATGAAGTATTTGCCAAAAACTATAGATATAAGCAGTAAACTGTCAAAATCTATACAAATCTAATGCCAATAAGTTAATATATACGAGGGGCATTCAAATGTGCATATAATATTCACTTAATTTTATAACCTTCCCGACTAACAACCGTGTTTTGGCTTTTGCTGGTACTGGTCCCCCCTTCTTCTCCACTTCATACTAGCCTTTTTCAATTCGGCAGTGTACTGTTGAACCCATGTTTTGTCGCACGAAAGTCGCAAGAAAGTCTGCGCTTCATTTTGAAAATGAGCAAAAAGCCTCTCACAAACTTCAACTTTCGCATTTTTGTGTTCTTGGGTAAGCAGACGTGGAATCCACCCCGGTAACTATTTTTCGAAATTCAAGGTGGTCTCGGACAATGAGGTTTACACTTCCAGCACTGATTTTATTTTCTTAATTGATTTCTGCTACAGTAGCGTGACTTTTTCTTTCAATAAATTTGCGAACAGCTGGAACGTTGTCAGGCGTAATGCTGGAGCTGCAGCATTTTCAGTGACCCACATTATCCACTTTTCACGCGCTTATTTAAATTCGATACACCAGGCCTTTCAGACGTGGCCGTGAGAGTGCATTGCCTCCTAACTGTACACGCAATCAATCCTCAATTCCAGCTAGATTAACGCTTTCCTTCGGTAAGAACTTTATTATTATACTTTGCGCAGCCGAAGGATGAACTTCGTTTTCGCTCATTTCAATGGCAACTATACATATTGGTCGAAACGTCAGTTTGGCTTGGAATCTTCGAGAGTCCCTCGATCCCAACCATTTCCAACGCTTCGCCTACCTCCACCACGCTTTATTAGTCTTTTAATTATTTAATTCAATTGCTTCAATTGTTGTTGATATCGTTCGTGAGAATAGATCACTCCGAGTTGATTCCACTAGATGCCCAGCACTATCTTCTTACCATGAATTTCCCATTTGGCTGTTAAAGTTGATGCATCGCCGGGCTTTCTCCACGTTTTCTTCAATTTGGATTGTCATAATAGATCCAGTTTTCAATTACGTCCCGTCACAATAACAAAAAACTCCTTTGACGTTGTTTTTGGAGCAATTGGTCACACGTGCAAAAACGGCGTTTGATGTCCTTTGGCTGAAGTTCATGCCGAACCCAATGTGCTTTTTTGCACGACAATTATGGCTTTGAGACTGTTTGAAGTCTCTGGTTGAGGACTTCCAAGCTTTCAGCAATCTCCTCATGGGTTTGGCCAATAATGCATTCAACTGAGCGTCTTCAAACTTTATTGGTCCCCCTTTACTTCGTTGTCACTGATGACACAGTCGCCACTTTTAAAACGCTGGAACCAATACTCACATGTTTTTATTGATAGAGCAGTCGATGTCCTTCAGCTAAACTTTTCTTTAAGTTGAAGCAAAAAACCAGCGCTTTTCGCAAATTTTGTTTCGTTGGCACAGAAGTTGACATAGTTTGAGCACAAAAAATGTGTGTCGCTTAAATTTCAACGAAATGACACATCATTTCCTCAGTTAATTCAGCTCTATTTTCTTAAGAGTCCTGACATTGGATTGCGCTACATATAAAATTTATATCACTTTTATTTTATAAGTTATTTTTTTCAACTTGATTGAACAATAAAAGTTACACCTAGATAGGCATGCTTCCACAGTTCACCTCTAAACGCCTTTAACTGTTGTTTTCCTTTCCTATTTTAGGTTACCTTGCAAGCTACTAATCTTTGAACTTTGTAAAACTAGTAATTAACTATTAATCTGAAATAATATTCCAATTTTGGATTGTTTGAATCAACTGACCTAAACTATATCAACACTGAGGTCAAAAAATATTGACACAATTATAATCTTGTCATATTAATTAAACAAATACCCGCATGAAAGTCTCGCTCTCATTTCTATGATTTCTCGTCTCAACTTGGTTCTTCGTTTAATACCGGGTAACTCACAACCAAAATTGTCTGTACAAAAAGACAGCGAAAGAAGCACAGAAGCTAAAAAAAGAGAACCAAATCAATCGTTTTTTTTCTAGTGTTTCAAATATCCCAGCTACGAGCATACCACAAAGAGATGTAAGCAGACCGATAGGAGCTAATTGTGATACAATGGCGGCAAAAGAGGTCATATAACAAAAAGCATACGGGACACATATGCGGTAGACACACGCCTTAGCCAGGAGTAAAAACCAGACGACTCGGAATACATTCTAGGCACAGGGCAGAGTCGGGTTTCACAAGAACACCTGAAAAGGACCCGGAATAAGCTGTATCTATTGAATTAATTTGAGTCGGAACACAAATGCTATCCGAGAAAAAGGCAATGACTTGCTCCTTAGGTCATACATCACACCAGAAATTCACCAACATTCTTTCCTGACGATGCTGGTATAATCGCCATCTTTTTTTATCGCCAAAGACCTTAGGCCGTTTCCTTTGATCACGTATTTGCGGAATACAACTATTTCTACAGTAAAAAAAGAATCTTGGATAGCGTAAAGTAAAGCTGGATACTTTTACTCCCACACAGGAATACTTCATAAATTCAACCGTTGAAAGCCAAAGCTAACCGCCATTTTAATCATATTAAATCCTCATATTATGCAGTCGATTCTTTTCTGTCACTCTCAGTACCATTACTTACCCCTTTGCGGTTTTAATATGAATGTTGAAACCAACGAACTTCCTGGGCCAACAATTTGATCGGAGGGTTGAATTTGATCAGAGTCAGCAACAATGTTTTTGAATTTTCCGTTGTTGAACATACAAACATCCACATGCTGTATTGCACACACCTGAAAACAATAATTTTGGTAAATTCAAAATTTATAAATACTTGTAAGCGCATTTTTTTTTGAAAAAAAAAAAAAATACTAAACAGGGTTTCTAAACCTGCATTTGGCATTCAGTCATTATTGCATGAAGAAAACCTTTAAAGCACAATAAGTGACTATGTGTTATGGACTGAGCCAGAAGCAATGAGCCAAAACAACGTGGTGATTGTTAGTAGATATACGAATTGTAAAGTCGTTGTGGTTTCCTCCACCTCCAAAAGACTTAATCTAGCGACCGCGTCGTCCGGAGAGAAAATTCAAGTAACGATTCTGTATCATCGTCAACCAGGGTTGACTAGCACTACCTGGGTTTTGGACGATGAGCGAAAACCAGGTTCCCTTTGGTCTTCATCCGTTAGTCTTACCTGCAAACGTTTTATTAGGAATGCGTTCCTCATTCATCTTAGGTCAAAAAGTTCGTAGGCATCGTGGTTGTACATCATTCACTTTTGGTTTTCTTCACTTTTTGGTCATACAATGTGTCAGGGTACCCGCCTATCAAATGTATTTATGTTTTTTACAGAGGCTTGCAAAAAGGTTGACCTTAATACGTTGCATAACCGAACAGCACGATGTACAGTATAGTTGTTCCGTGTATTCAACTGACCTTAAGGATTGTCAAAACTCAGGAAAACGCCTTATACAAGAGTATAATTCTTCTGATTCTTTGCAGTTTTTCGCAAGTTTTACGTGCCGATATACGAAACCATCTACGTTTTCTACTCTGCGATCATTTAACATTCAACACTATGAGGGTTATTTGGTGCCGTTTTTATGCTTAGGAACATAGACTTTGATTTGAACTGATTTGATTTTTGTCCTAGCAGGTTTGCTTCTTAGCATATTAATCACAGGATTTCGGTAGATATAGAGATTCGTAATGCGATGTTAATGTTTTCTGCGTAGACAGCAATTTGGTTCGCTTTATAGAGCAGTGTTTCTGTTGTATCAATTCAAAGTTCCCAAACCACATAATCTTAAGTTAGATTAAACAGCAAAGGTGCCAGTTCATCAGCTTGTTAAGCCCAACTTTTGAGTTAGACGGACTGGTCATTTGTACAAATCATGGCAAATGTACCTATGAAACTCACATTGCTGTTTTCTTTGTAAACGGCGATTTCGCGTTCTAGAAGATTATTAAATACTTGGTACGGTGAACAGAGTAGTGGCACGTCTCTTCATTTCTATGGAGAGGTATTTTAATAGATAAGCAACACTCCTTCCGCTAAAAAATTTGTTCTTCCCATTCTTCCAACGAGGATGAACATTCATCAACTCATTAGTCAATCGATGCTTCAAGCTAGGTTGCTAAACCAATGTTTTCCAGTTGGAAATTTCTGTTACTTGAAATCAAATAAATTATCCTCGGATCGACAGGAATTACTGCAGTCATAAAAGTGCAGACGATTTTTTCTGAGTTTGTGGTCATAACACTTTACCAACCGCATTGTAATAAATACCTAGAAAATACCTTCACAAATTATTCGATATAAATGGATCATTTCTAGTTATCAGAGAATTTACTGACCAACATAGGCACTGGAGTGCCCTGAAAAGTAATAGAGCGTTAACTGTTATGAACCGATTCATTACGAGCAAAAACATCAATCTCCATGTACCCAATGAACAAACACAGTGTGGACTATTACATTCAAGAAATAGTACCATAGATTTCGGAATCTCTGGATGCTTTCAGTTACACACAAGAATGAAAGCCTTTAATGAGCTAAACCTAAAAGTAAAGACGATTACTAACGAGGAAGCATTTCACGAAGATACAGCTAATGATAGTTTTGCCCAAGAATTAGACACAGATGAAGACAGAGCTATAGAGAAAACTGAAGGAACTACAAATCACTGACGACAGCAAGTAGGCAAAACAGGACAAAGTATTCACAACTCCTGCAAGAAAACAAAATAAAATAACTCACAACTGACAATAAATTTTCGACATGGACACCTGAGAAGAGCTATAAGCGCGTGTCATTCTAGACTTGAAACAAAAGCCAACTGACACACAATATTCGAAACACAATACAACACATTAAATTCCGAAGTCTTCCGAAGTACTAAATACCTCACTAAAAATTCGAAATATTACATTAGTTTCTTTACGATCAATGGAAAAGTTTCCTGCGGAATCTCGGGCCTGGCATGATTCCCTTCTGGAGTATGTCTATATATTTTGCTCGCAAAATAAGGCAGTTGTGTCAGCCATACAAAGCCTAAACGGCAACAAGTACGACAAAGAGGAAAAACAGAATCCTTTGCGAACCCAATGGAGCTGCTGTCTATAGAAAACACTTTTTGGGTGAAGGACCTTCAGAAAGAGTAGCAAATTTTCGCAAAAAATCCGGAAATCCAGATATTGAAGATTATATTGCCATTGGACGCATAGGAAACCAAAGAACTAAACTTAACAATCAGACTTAACCTAGACATAACAATCAGAAAGACTTAATACCAGAATGCAACCCACCATGGGATTGTCACAAGCAATGCTTTTCCCCAGACAGCTCCATTAGCAATCGGACTAACATCACTAACGCGATTCCTCGCCAAGAAGGACTTCCCAAAGCTTTGAAATATGCAGCAGAATAGCAAAATAAGAGACAAAAAATTTCTAGACAGGAACCAGTCCAAGGGAGGCACCGACCAAAATTAGGAAAATCATGAAAATTTCTATGTCTAACTTGAAGTTCTAGAAGTTCTTCTATGTCTAACTTCAATTGATTAATTTTAATGGATCTCAAATCAAAATAAGGGCTTGTTTCTCAATTTTCAAATCGACCAGTCAAAACACAGTCTTCCAAAATAAAAATTTTGGTGCAATAATTATGGACCCATTCGTGTATACATCTTGTATTTTCATATACTCTTATTTTCAGGGACTGGAGTATACAAATCTTATTTTCTCAACAAGATTTTCGTAAGTATACAATTCAAAATGATAAACTTACTCTTATCTTCCGGACGGTTTTTCTGCTATCATTCTTTACATTAACAGTGACGATGATATCCTCACCATGTGCATACCATGATTTGTCTAAACTGGCATGAAGACTAACTCGTCCTTCCTGTAAAAGAAAAGGTTTGTTCACCTCGCCTTCTGGTCCAGTGCATGTGTCATACTGAAAAACAAATGAATATAGCATTTCATTCAACACACATAAACTCCCACTTGTCTAACCTCTTGAAACGATTTGCTATAGTTCAAACAGGGAACAGTAGGTCCTTTTTCAGCTTCGCTTTTACTTCTTCCAAAACGATGACAAAATCTAAAATTTTTCGGTGATATTCGAATTTTCGAATGGCTGTCAGTACGATGATCTGTCTTTTTGCTTTCATCTAAATTCGTTTGGGAAACCTCGTTTGTGTCAGAAGTTGATTGTTGGGATTGTTGATTGTCGGGGGACTGAAGAGTTTCAGTAGTTTCTTTCTTCTCCGCGGAACATATTACTGATTGCTTATTCGCTAACGTGGAAACATCTTCCGGTGCGTAGCTGGATGTGAATTCCACTCGGTGTATAACACGAACACTCATTCGAACAGTTGCTTTGCGATTAAATTTTTCATAATTTTTATCAGCTGAAAAAAGGCAAATTCCAACAATTGAAATTCAAGTTGTGCGACTTAACCGAAGAATACATCAAACAGGCAGAATAGCACACCTTCCAAAATAATTATTAAGAAAATGAATAAGAAAGGAAGAACAGGAAGAAATAAAAAGAGGAAGAACACTTCCTCCTAGGTTCTCCGAGCCTGACACCATTATAATGAGAATAAGACAAACTCTTTTGAAGGAGATAAACTCAAATTAGACAAGAGTAACTGCATAATAATGTGAGCGTTTTGGCCTTTCGCTTAATAAAGAGAGCAATCAGCTTCGAGATAAGAATAGGAACAGTGTCAGATCTCTAATTGTAAGGATTATAACCAAATAAAGTAGGTTATAATCCTTGGCTCAGAAGGCCTGAGCAATCTAGTTCAAGCTGCCAAAAACGATATGGCATTCGAACATCGAATTTTCTGAGTCTCAGACCCACAAGCACCTAAAAAAAATGGAATGAAATTCGATGAAGACCTTGAAAACTTGGCATCAACAGTACAAGGCACTTTAATTTAGCTGTTCTTTGGATTCTCGATTACGATTGAGTTGTCATCTGCAAAAATTCAAACATACACGGGGTCGACCCCGAAGAACAATTGACTTGAATGAATATTTATGTTGATTGTTAATTCAATTAGAAGAATCATGTCAATTATATCCTTCATATCTACTCAATTAGAAGCTGCAACTGTTTTGGAATCACACCAAATGAAAAACATTATGGCCGGCATCTACGAACAATAATTAAATTGTGTCAAAATTAAAGAATTTCCATGAAATTTAAAGGCATATTTTTTTGTTTTTTAAAAAAGAAAGCATGAACATATCATAAACATACAACTTTGCCACCCTTCGTACAGGACCAAAATAGCCTTACGAGTCGCTAATGTCCTTACAATATGTTGCTTTGAAAACACGGACACAATTCAAGCAGTTTAATTGAGTTTACTGAAGGTCATTCCGGAAATTGATTTTCAGAATAAATTACTTTAAGACGTGGGAGCACTGATGGAAACATGCGTGTTGTTGAACCGGCATATATTTGAAAGATTTCTTAGGTAAAATAACGAAAAATATTACCATAGAAGAGTTTGTTCGAATAATTTAAAGCAAAGCTCATTATTTCTGATCTACCTTTGCATTGAACCAGCCATCTTTGACTACGCCTAAGGACTGAACGGAAAGTATTGCGGCTCTGCAGTATTTTATGATATTGTTACTGAAGTATTTATTGCCTTTGAATTTGTCTTATTGTTGCTTCAGGGCGATTTTATAGATGTTTTCGGACCATCGAAAAATGCTGCTCTTTTCGGCTAATTGTACCCACCATCAGTTCGTTTTGATTGTTTGTCCGTCGATTAAATTGATGATGCTAAAACTGCATCATGTCCCGACAGCCAAAGTACAGACCCCTAAAAGACTGCAGCCAATGTTACTGCTGCGGCTGGGGACACAATGCAGTCAGCTACGCAGTGTAGCTACATAAGTGCTTACACTCTTCTTGCGACTTCTCTTAGTCAGAGAAAGAAAAGCATAAGGAAAACTTTGTCCTTGAGATTTTCAAAAAATCAATTTTTTATTACGGATTTTGAATCTACGTGTAAGTAGAAATAAATCTGTCGAAGCGTTCCCCGGATTTCGAACGTTTACCATATTTAAAACGCGTTTGAAGTTAACATCGTCAGCGCACTCTGACCGTCTGAGCGGGGCGCCCGGCTAGCTGCGTTACTGCAGGCACAGCGTAACAACATACAGCGATAACACTCCGAACAAACGACCGATCTAACGTTATTCAACGAATTCTGCAGAATTGCATTGGTGTTAGGAAAAATGTTTATTTTTCTCTATTTTCTCTAACTATTTTCATTTAGCTTGTAAACAAAACGATCAAAATACGAGCAAAAAATAAAAATTTTAACTAACACTAATACAATTCTGCACAATTCGTTAGATCGGTCGATGGTCAGTATGTTATCGCTGTATGTTATTACGCTATGCTGCAGGTCTCAGCGCGTCTGACGCAGGTATACAGAGCCTTTTATGCTTAGAAACCTTTTAATAGGGTCCCTACTTTCTCCTTTATCGATTTTGCAACGTATATTTCAATCTGGCTTCGGCATTGGAAGCGAAAACATCGTAGCGTCTGTGTTTTTTGTTTTTCGTTATTTTCAAGTAAATTATCGAAAATTTGTGCGCAATATGCCTCGAAAGGGTACAAAAGATCATCCGAAACAGTAAGGGCGCCAAATATCGCATCCTCAACCCCCTAATGGCTGGGAATTTGAAAAGAGCAAGTCGTTCAACAGCACGTCACCACAGAAAATTTTACAAGGTGGCAAATTGGGAAGTTATGAACTAAGTGTTGATTCAGTGTACTGCTTTTTGAATTTCGTATTAGATTTTAACTTTTTATCCGATAACGTTTTGTGTAAAGAGTGCAACGGACGAATCGCTTTTTCCATGCGTGATCGACGAAGCATCGGTTTCAAACTGAATTTAAAATGAGGGGAAAGTGAGGGGAAAAGATGTTGTTTCGTGTCCACTTATCGGTAAAGCTTATAAAATAAATCGCCGAATCGTGTTTGTTTTCCGTTTATTAGGCCTCAGAATAAACGGTTTGAGCCGGTTTTGTGGCATCATGGACATTTGCAGCGGGATGACGACCACAATGTATTACGCTTGTGTAGAAAATAAACGAATCACGACGAAATCGGGTTACGACATGGAAAGCTGTAGCAGAAAAGAAGAACAAAAACGTTTCTTGATGACTTCAGGAAGATCACTTCATCGTTTCAGGAGATGGTACGGGGAAAAAGAGAGGGTTTTCATCTCTCACTGGCGTGACTAGTCTCATTGGATACCACACGAAAAAAGTTGTCGACGTCATGGTCATATTGAAGTTTTGCTAATCATGCAGCTTTTGGGAGAAAAATAAGATGAAGATTCTGCTGGTTACGATGAATGAAGGAAACACATGTGGAAACTTGCACCGTAAACCGTGTCGGTTACACAGGAGAGATGGAAACCGACGGATTCACCGAAATGTTTCTCCGATCGGTAGAACTACATGGAGTCACATTCGTCGCTTACGTCGGGGATGGTGACAGTAAAACGTTTAAGTGATGATAACACTACTGTCTTTTATGACGTTACTGTCAAAAAATAGAATGCATTGGTCACGTCGAAAAAAGAATGGGAACGAGATTGAGAAATATGAAAAAAGCAACCAAGGGGCTCGGAGGAAAACGGGCAGGTAAACTCACAGATAAGGCGACAGGAGAACTCACTAAATACTATGGCCTTGCTATCCGTCGAAATTCACATTCTGTGCAAGCCATGAAAGACGCGATATGGGCCACGTATTACCACAAGAGCTCCGCAAATAAAAAACCCTAGCATGAGAAGTGTCCACCAGGAGAAAACAGCTCGTGTACGTGGCGTAAAGCTGAAGCGCCGGATACTTTGTTTTTACATAAGCACAAGACTCAATAGTGACACTGTTCTGAAGGCCATCGGGCCAATTTACAAAGATTTGTCGTTGGACGATTTGCTCGAAAGTTTGGGTGCTCATACTCAAAACAGTAATGAGTAACTTAATTGAGGCGTGCGCCCAATTATCTTCATTCCGGGGCAGATGTTGTCAATGTTGCCATTGAATTAGCAGTGATTATCTTCAACGAAGGTGAGGAATCATTGCTAATTGCCATGGATCTCATGGGTGTCCGAATTGGCACATTCGCCGAGAACTGGGTCCATTCACGCAAGGATCGCAAAGCAAGGATCGAGCGCGCGGAGAGGTGGGTGACCCACGCAGCAAAACAGGCCCGGATTGAGCAGCGGGAGATGCTAGCGGCTCAACATGAGCAGCTAGAAGAAGAGGAAGGATGGACCAGACATTGCCGATCAGCGATAATCATATACACATGTGTCTTAACACATTTCAAATCTTTAAACGCGTTTTTCTCGAAAACAAGTTTTTAAAATGGCTGACATTCTCCTGACCATTGCAATTAATATATAGACCTGAAATTTGGAGAGCATTCTCAAAAAATATGTCTTCACGGAATGACGGATCGGTATTTAGATAGATACATATTTTCATTTATTATGTATATGTTTATTCGAAAAAAAACGCGAAAATTAGTTTTTTTTTTTCAATTCCCGCCATTTTCCGAAATTTGTACTAAACGAAAAACCCATCGGTCAATCCATGACCAAAGGGTCACAGATTGATAACATGCTTTGAATTTGTGGTTCAGATCAACAATGAGCGGGCAGTGATGTCAGCCGTTTACCTCCCACGATTCGAGGGCCTGATTTCGCGGAGCTGCAACGGCCGCCATTTTGGTTTGTTTTTTTTCAATATAAAATTTTTAACGTTCTGTCTACCTTGAATAAAAGCAAAAAAAAACCCACTCAAAAAGCTGAACTCGTTTCCTTTAAACAAAAAATAAAATGTAAACACCTGAAATATGGGACTCCGAGGACAAAGTCTTCCATAAGTAGGTTTGCATTTGTTCTGGAATATTATTCAAAGGCATCGCGAAAATTGATGAAAATTTACGAATCGAGGTAGACAGGGAGTTTGGCCTGTCGTAACTATTGGCGTAACTATTAAAAAGGAACAAATTCAATCAACAATATTGGATTTAGGGGGCTTTCCGGTTACAACTTTCAATAAAAACTGTTTCCGCCAAAAAATAACAAAATGGTGGGCGTATGTAAAACAAATGAATTTTGGAAGGTAGAAAATCGGCTCAAAATCGGAAAATCCTAGTTGTCGCGATAGTCAGACATGCAGTTATGTCCATAATAATAGCAGTAGTCATGCAGCTCCCAGTGCATCAGCGATTTTCATGATGCTACCATTTCAAACTTGATTTACACATGTCAAAATTATTTTTTATTCATGGTAGCGCTAAAACATTCGAACAGCAGCGTTCGTGAAAATGAATGCAAAAATGTTATTGCGATAAAAGGTTTTTCATCTGGATATTAAATTAAGATCAGAAAAAAATGGAGGTAAACCACTTCGAATCTGTATTTTGAATTGTAAATTACTACTATTTTAGTTTAACTTTAGCAAGTTTAAATTTAGCACAACTTTAAAATGCAAAAGATATTTTAAATGCAACAAGCTTCATTGTTTATTGATTCCATATAATAATGTTTTTGGATAAATCAAAACGAAGTGCTTCTGTGTCAAAATAACAAAGAACTAATTAAAAATCAATGAAAAATCAATAAAAGTTGCAAATCGTTTCCAACTGCTATTATTATACATATGATTGTATCACCAACAACGTGATAAAAATTCAGAGTGATAATCCTTCCTCTTTCACGTACTTCTCCTGAAGCTTGAATTTTTTATCTCTTTTAGCTGTGCCAGCCTCTTTGGAGGCCTCAGTGTTGCAATGAATCGATGGTTTTACGGGAGCACGATCGATTAACGCAGGGTGGCTAGAGGCTTTATATTGTAATGCCCATCAGTTACATTATTTTTAAAACTTGTAAATCCTTTTTTAAAAATACAAAAAGCAGTGTCAGCAGCAACTTCCATAATGATCATGCCAGTAAAAGTGTGCTTAGGAATGAAATTCAAAACACTATTATTTAAACATTCGTTATTGTTTTGGGGTTTTTTTTCCAAAGATCAAGTTTTCGTAAATAAATTTTAGAATTTCAAGATTTCTGCCTCAGCTCCACGAGAATTCCAAGAGTCAAGCTGGACAACGTGGATTTCGATCGGCAGAATTTTTGTGGTACAAGGCAGCTCAATTTTTTTCACATTGCCTTATCATAATAAGTCCACAAATTTTTGTTGAATCTAAAATTCTAAAATGATTATTTTCAGCATTTGCTTATTTGGGAGTTTTATTTAATTTACTTTCATGTTTAATTTTAGGTGAATTTTCAGCCGGTTTCTTTTGCTTTTTTCTGCAACATACGCTTTATGTCTTCCTTGGCCTTTCTAAATATGTTTTTTTACGTGTAAACACGTTGTTCATTGAAATTGTAAAATTGGGACCATACGAGTTTGCATGTCCTTTGAATGTCGAAGAATCGCCGTCACCTACATAATATTTATATTTAGCATCGAGCAGTCCATCAGATCTTTGAAACATTTCTAATAAGTTGTCTACCTCGATTTTTCCTCAAGAACTTTCATGATTTATTTGACATTCTTCTTCGTGTTTCTTTAAAGAAATAATTAAACTCAACAAGTGTCTTCTTTTCAAGCCCACATAGAACACTGCTAGTAAAGAAAGAAATCGGCGTTTTGATCAGGATCTAACACCTAAACTGTCAATAAATTTTCCACGCTATGCACCTTTATTTATAATCTTTCTTCATTTGCAGTTTAATGAAGGACCAATTTCAAGACGTATAGACGGCAATATGGATATTATTTACACAGGTGTGGCAAGTGGTTTCAGTAAAAGTATATAGTCCATAAGTCAAATGAAATTCTTGTGTCCAGATGACCAGATACCGGTGCTGAATGAAATTTTACATCATTGCACTGGCATGTCACACAAATAAAACATAAGCCTAGCTCATCCTTTTTTGTAAATTTCATGTCATTGTTATATTTTTCATATTTCAATATGATTTGCAAAGTAGCAAAAACACTAAATTAAATAATACGGTACTGGAAAGTTGAATCCAGACTAACGTCAAGATCTTAACTTTTTTAAAACTTTTTTTTTGAAGTACTTTTTCACCATTATTTCCATTTCCATGAAACTTTCTTTTTTGCTGCGTGAAGGTTGTTATCAATTTTTCAACTTATAACAATCTTTTTTTTGGTTTAAATCGTCGCACATGAACTGTTACGTTGTGTAATCGAAGGAAAATGTTATCCTTCAAATAGGCATTACCCACGGTTCTTTTGAGATTCCCCACTTTTTTCCTATATACGTCAAATATGTAATATATAGTACATAATCCAAGTATAAATCGAAGTAGATATTTCAAAACAAATGGGGAGCTGAGAACGATGAAATATGGTGAAGAGTTAAAAAATGCGCTCTCGCCGCGTTTCGCCTTAGGCGCTTAACAACTAGTTTAAAATTTCGATATATCTCTAAAATCCTTAGAATCTTTTTTTATTATCCTTAGAACTAAAATCAGTGAAAAAGCATCGATTTTCTTACAATTGTTACCTAAAAATTTCTGTAACCTAAAAGCCTTCTTAAATTATCCAGGTTCAGTAATATTCGTAAGCAATAGCATAATTAAAAATTAACTTTTAAATGTTGTTTTTATACACGATACAATAAACAACACCGGGAAAATTAATCTCTTATACATTTAAGTTCAGAAAGCTAGCCGTTTCTCTTGCTCTCCTCACCTCCATCGTTTGAATTCGAAGCTCTCTATCTTGCAAAGCTCGCTTTTTATCTTTCGTTTTGAAGTCCATCCGACTCTTAACGCTTTTTACTAGTTACGGTAATGTTCGAACCCTTAGGGCTTTATGTACATATCGAACTGGCCGACATGGTCGTATAGGTAACTGTGACCTATATGTTGTGCATGGATGAAGTTACTGGTCAACGTCTTGTGAAGTCGTCTCAAAGAGTGGTCTTGTTATTTAGTACTCCTGTATGTCGTATGCTTTCTGCTAATGCCATCGCTCTGAACGAGCTTGGCCGCTTGATCTCTAGATGATACGTAGAGGCTTATCTTATAGGTTGGGTGTGTTTTGGAAGTGGTTTAGGGGCTTTATTCCTATTGGGGAGAATGAGTGGTAAGCCTAGGTCCCTTAAGGCTTACGAGCTTCACTAAGAAAGAATCATATATCTATATTTCATATCTCTATAGACTATAAAGTCTCTACTTGGTAAAACTGATGGATTGAAAACTGAACCAAAGGCTTGGTGCCTGATGTCATATCGGAAAGGAAGAATCCATATCTTGATTTTGTCTTTCATTGTGTTTTCTGCAGACGTCACATGAAAGTTCGAATGAGTGGTTTTTGCAATTTGTGTTATCGCTTATCTCCACTTGTCTTTTATGTAGCACTGAATTTGAGACTTGGCGGCGTATGTTGCTTGAGTGTCTCGCATATGATGCATTCTGTCTGGACTCATACAAATGTCCTGCAGATGTGCATGCTGTCCTGGATTGTGAATAATCGGAAGTTGAACGAGTTTGTCCGTTCCGTCTACAAAACGCGACTTCAAGCATTCGCGGCAGTATAGTTTGTGCTTACTGCTGGGCTTTTTGCAAATTATTGTTATATCCCTTGCTAAGAGGGTGGGTAGGTTGGCATGTTGGACACTTTTAAAAAGGGTGATCGGTATTCGGAGTCTTGTACGATGAATGTTGTAGATTAGCGAGTGGTAGTGGGAAACGACCAACTCTTAGCGCCTAGAGACTAAAGTTGAAATCTTTCTCGGGATGCAGAGTGGCGAAAATCTGAACGGAGGTGATTTGTACCACGGGGTGGGAAAGCCCCATGGCAAGTTGCTGTCACCCCTACAATGACTGACGAGCTTAATTTGGTTGAAAGCTGGTGGTTGTGGGTTTACAAAGTGCTAGGAAGTAGGTTAATATGTACTAGGTATGTGTCTGAGTCTGTATAATCAGCTTCAACCATGGGACCGCTTCCTTGTAAAGAGGGGGCAAGGATTCATGTAAAATTATGGGAAACTCCCTAATGTTGGGTTTAAGTAACGATACCAGTGAACCCAATGAATTTTGGCGCTTCCACGGTCCCTAGATGCTTACGAAAAACACTAGGACTAGAATCTTGGCTCGCAGTGTAGCGGTCGAGCTTACCAGATACTACATACCACCCTATGGAATATAAAATTTAATTATTCATTGAAAGTGTTGAGCACTGTGTCTTGTTCAGTAAACATCAACTCTGTAGGTATACTCAAGTACCACTAATAACTAGTAGATCCTCATTTACACGGATGGAAAACTTAAAACAATAGAGTGGCGTTTTTTTATTTATAAAAACAAAACCAGGTTCCTTTTTGACTATAAATTTTATTATTATTGAGTAGATACGTATATCAGTGGTAACATACCACCTTTTTCAGTAAAGTGGTATGTGGCAACGTCCGGAATAGCTGGAGAACCGTATCTATACGATGTAATGGAAATGGGACGGTACTTGGTGAATCTCAACTCGTGTTTAAAACACACTTCGACTTTTGGCTTAATCGTGATTGGTATTCACAATTAACTTTGCGAATTAATTTATAGATAGGAAAAGATCTTCGACTGTTGCAATGCCGTATTGCTTTTGTATCCTTTGACAAAATTTGTTTTCAATTATGTGGTTGGCATCGGCATCGGTTTTTTTGTCATAGTACGTTATGTACTCTGCAAGTCTCGTTCCTGTTTTACGTCCTAATTGACTGATGTAGCTATATCGGCTTGCCCCAAAGTGCTCCAAAAGCTGTGGGTTGCCATTTCGATTGCGTTTTTATGTGTGGATTGTGGTTGTTCATTTTTGTGGCTGTAATTGTGCGTTCCCAGATGCTAGTTAGATGTAATTTGCACCATATACTATCCTTCTAGGTTATGTATGATCAACTTCAAGAGGATCGCTGATGTTGGATTGCCAAACGTACCTAGTCCATTTTTTTCTGAACATATCATGCCGAACCCTAAGTTACTATTTCAGGATGTTGGTACATGTGTAGCAAATTCTATATTTCTCATTTTGTCGAGTATGGTTTCTTTCAGTCTTTTCATTTATTCTACTATTCGGGATCTATTATTATTATTATTATTATTATTATTATTATTATTATTATTATTATTGACCACTTTATTGCCTTTTCGATTTTAGTTTGATAATATTCGGTATGATCTTTCCTTATTTTCCTGCATTTTTTTGCCTATATATGTTTTTACGGTGTGTTAGTCTTTCTTGATTAGTAATGTTGGTCTTCCCTTGTCATCATTTGCTGTAATGATGTTTATTGTTTATAGTTTTTTCTTAAGTGCTTAGCATTTTTTTTTTGTTTTATAATGTTTTTGCTTCTTTATCTTTGTTTTGATCAGAGTTAATCTGTTTTTCAATAACTCCGTCCACATTTTGTCAGGCTTGGATTTATTCTCCGTTTTTCAGCGCGGGTAAGTCAAAAATATTCTTGATAAAACTCAAACAAAAGTATATTTTCCTTATTCAAGAAATAATGACCACACATACTGTTAATCATGCAAACGTTTCCCTTCATATTCATGATGTATTTTGGTACTTTTTAAGCGTAGAGGGGTCAATTTTCTCAATCCCACCTCCCATGTGAACTCAACAGAATGCACAGCATTACAGCAGATTTCCTTCAATTAGCTCACCATTTTTGTCAGTAGATCGAATAGTCAGTAGATCTTTATATCCGTGACTATCCGTGGCTATCCTGGAAGGAAGGAAGGCTGGAAGGTCCGCTTTCTTTCAAAAGACACTGATCAACGGAAACGCGACCCGCTCTTTCCAAAAAAGGGACCGTGATAACCACAAGGTTGGATTGGTGTTAAGAAAATGGACATTTACATAGGATTTGAATATTCAGACTGTTGATGAGTACGCACTCGACGAAACACTGAGTCTTCTTAACAGTACAGACAGGTATCGCGTCATGTTCATGTTCAGAAGTAAGGATAATAGCCCCTTGTTTCCATAAAAGTTTATTTGAAAAGAAGTTCGACCTGAATATAGTTCTTTCTGTTGTAAAACATGAAGGCCTAACTTTCTTTAATCGTGGCTTGCATTTTTTGACAGAAGTTGAACTAGTTTGAGTGGCTATGAGGAATAATGTATGGTATATCGTATGTATAATGAGCTCCTCATGTATCATACATTCATACAAAATACATCATTATAAAAGCATTTGCTAGTTCGCATTCAATTCACTCAAAAATACCCGTGTGGTTTTCAATTGATTCAGCGCAACTCTGACCCCTGTGTCGACATTCTTCTTCATAAGAATGACTACTGTATAGTAGAGTTTTTTTAATGATTTTTGAAAAAGGAAAAGGATTTTTGAAAGATTTTGAAAAGGATTTTGATGAATTAGGGAAACATCGCAGAAATTTCTTCCACTATCAATCGATGAACGAACGTCTTGAACTATTCATTAAATATACCAATTAGTGGAATTTGATGGTGTTCGATTTCTCTATTTATCTTGCCTTTCATTTGAATTTAACTATATTTGTTTATATTTGCTTGATTAATTTTGTTTACTGTATTGTTTACTGTAACTTTTTCATACCATTTTTGCCGTAAATTTTGATTGCTTCGCGTGTAGGACATGGGTTATAATACGTGGTTTACATCCAATGAGATTTGAAACCGATATTTTCCACAGAACTTGACACTACAATGTGACTTTGATTTTAATCATATATGCGATACTCGATCGAGTGTGGGACTCCAGACGCGCAATGCTTAAAGACTATCTACTAAGCAATACACTTGTCAACTTGACAATCCAGTCTGGAACCGATATTTTACTTCGGGCTAGACGTCATGTGAATATGCCTACAGCCACCTTTGAATTATGGGATTGCATTCTCTAGCCAGAAGAACGGATGGAAAAGGGAGTGATAGAGTAAAGATTCCTGCATAGTCGACTTTGCACTCACTTCCAGTACCCTTTTTTAAATTTTCAGCACTACGTGAGCATAATGCGTCAATTCTTATAAACATTTCTCCGACTGCTTTTACCAGGAATATCTTTTAATTTCAATAAACATGTCACTATCCTTTTTGCTCCTCTGCTATGTGGGACAAGCGCCATCCACCTACCCTATGCAAAACATGTAGTTGAGGGTCGGTGAACTACCAATCTTGTCCAGAAGAGTACGAAAACATTACCGCGCACTCGATTGAGCCACGACCTCAGGTCAAGACGTCCACGTGAGAAAGTGCTGTCTTGTTCACTGATGACGTCCTCTATGTTGTCTTTTTACGGTGCCTTTGAATATTTCGTCGGCCTCTTAAGAACAGCGATGGGTATCACCCGTACAATCAACAATACCGCCGTTCAAAAGTACGTTCGATATGCAGGAGGAAATTCGTATGGCTCTTTGTCTGTGCACTTGCGTCGATTCTATCACTAAGTCCAGGTATTTTACTGCTGGTTTTGATTCGACCAGTGTTCACCTAATATTGAAAGGCCTCACTCTGAGAATTCACTTCTTTGCCACCAATGACAACTTCATTTTTTTCCAGTGCGAACTTGAACCCTCTCCACTGTGGGTCCCGCGACTAGTGCCGTGACATCGTCCACATAGCAGATCAAGCGTAATTCATTCAGCACCTCAAGTTTTAATAGTTCGTTATATGAGATGAGTCACAGGTGCAGGCCGATGGAGCGGTTTGCTTAACAGGTGCAATAGGCTGCAATCTTTCACATTGTCCCTAACAATCCTCATCAGGTATTCTGGTAGTTGAAAACGATTTTCAAGTGCTTCCTCTATAAACGTCCATACTGCGCAAATAAACTTTTGCCGTTCACAGTAACCAGCAGGACAATTCGTCGTGTGGAACTGCTGTCCGCCTTTACACACTGGACGGCGCTCACAACTTCTCTTGGAATCCTGAGAAATCTGCTCTTAAGCCATAATGATGTGAAGATGGACAGTTCTTGGACGATTTGCTGTGAGGAGTTGTGCGTAAGCCTTAATAAGGTCTTCCTGAACATCTCGACTGGGATATGTTTCAAGTCGTCTGGTCTAGCGTCCTGATCTCTTGGCAAAGGAAATTGTGCGCCTGTACAGCGAATTCTTTCTAATTTTGTTCTGACTTTTCCCTTCCTTATTAGCTCTTCGGCTTTCCTCTCTGTGTAGTCCACTATGGCCATGCGTTGGCACTTGTTGTTTTGCAACCTAAATTTCCTCCCGCAAAGAGCAGGAATATCGCATTTTCATGCGTCTTCTATTTTGGAAAGATTGGTGACGCAGTAAATATCCCTAATTTCGCCTATGGCTACAGGCTCGTGTTAGGGTATTGTTTTTTCTGCGAAGGCCCTCGCCAATTATTCGCGTTGAATCTACCGTCAGTGGATTTGACTTAAAGTCATCGTCTTTCTTCCGCTTATCCCAATCTCCTTGGGAATAAGGGGTCGTTTGTTCCTCTTGGAACAAACCTCTTGGCCTTTTGATTCTCTTCTGCCTTCAGCCACCTGCGTCAACAATGACCTATTCAATTCTCACAGATAGGATTGGAGTGGAGGTTCTCAATAGCTCCAGCTTCAGCAACCCAGATCCCATGAAGTTCTGTATGATACAACAGGTTCAAAGCAATATTTAATAAATGACAGCGAAGTTCACAGCAAGGAACATTCATTTTCGCTATTTGAAGTGCCATGAAATGATCACAAGATTATAATCCTTTGTAGTATGTCAATATTGTGTATATTGCAGCGATATTGGTAACAAAGATTGACATTCAAACAAAAATCTTGATATTTATTTAAAAAAGTATTACACCAAAATAATAATTTCACAATGCATACACACAACAGTAAGGTTGATTGTGGTAAGGATGTTCAGTTTAGTAATAAATAATAAACTACCGGCAAAGTATCGATAGGGTAAAATCTGCTCGTGAATGACGCAAAGCCAATAACATTAACTCGGATATATGAAAGCTGGGATGAGTTTCAAAATACATTCATAGCATTGAAAGGATTGAGTTTAACGTATGGGGTCGTTGGGGGACTACTCGATTGGTAGCGATGTGGCTTTGAACAACAACTCAAGGTAACAACATGAACGTGTACTCTGTGGTAAGACTGTAACTTGGAAGAGGAATGACGGAAACATTATATTGTATGCCCAAGAATGTGGTCACTGCTCTGAAGTTTGAGTTTTCTAAATAACTATTGCTGGGAAGGAAATCGTTAAGCTACACATTTAAAAGTCTGAAACGTGTGGAAACATATGAATAATCATTAGCTTATCTCGAACAACATGTTGATTAAAAATTAATTGTGATTTTCTTTCAATCACGCCAACTTAAATATCCATGGGTGCCCATCAGCTTATAAATTCTTTGTCAGCTTTGATAACTTGATTCCTGCTGTTTTTTGTTACTTTCTTCTGCCAGTAAATGAAATTTAAATAAAAATTTAATCAAAATAAATGAGAAAATCCAAGACCTCGAGGGAAACCGTTGCCCACCAATCAAGCCAATGCGACCATCAATATACTAAAATTAACTAGGAACTTTCTAACCAACTATTTTATTATTCAAGGGCTTCACTTTCTACGAAAGGACTCATAAAATGAGTTTTCACTTACCAATAAAGCACCTCACTTCGTAGCTAGTCCCTATGGGTGCACCATGATATTTCTTCGCAGGCACTAACTGCACACTGGGTGGTGCCTGTGGTGTCAGTGTAAGGGTAAATGGTAGCGCACCATCCCCAAGCCGTCTCATCAATGCATCCTTAAATAATTCAATTTACTTGTTTATTTGAAGAATAAATTGAATCAAAACGTAACCACCTGCAGTGGAGTTAACGACTCCCGGGCAGGCTCTTCTATTCGAGGCCAGATTTGATGAAGTGACATAATAGCTTCATTGCAAAATCTCAAACCCATAACTTCTTCGTCCTCGCGACCGTAACTGAAAAGAACGTGAATGTTGAGAATCAAATTGATGAATTATTCAGTTGCTGCTCAATCTACCGAAATGTTAATGTTAGTTGTGCGTACACTCGACATCCCTGTGTTGACCTCGGGTCGGCGTACAGAATTCCTTTCAAAATAGCTGGATCGGAGCCATTGGACACTAACTCACGTGAAGCTAAATACAAAGTTAACAATGAATTTGAAGAAGTTTTCTTGTATACTCTTTGTGCTTCGATCAAATCAATTTTTTCTGCATATCTGAAAGTTAAATAAAATTATGCATGCTTAAGTCTTATAAATTAATGAAATATTCTTCACTCAAGTGAAAAGCTGAAATTCAAGTCAAGCATTAATGATTGCAATTGAACGTTTTCATGGTGGCTTTACTAAAAATCGCTGCAAACAAACAACATGAAAACTATTTTGACTCATACTGTTGGTTCGACCATTCGTAAATGTTGGTGATGATTTCGTACATATTTATTTATTATGAGCTATTGTTGTCTACTCTACATTACTCTTGTGTTGATTTCTTTCAAATTTTCAAACAAACCATTCTAAATTCAAACAATTAACGTTAAAATTATCCTGCAAACCCAAACAAAGCATAATTTGAAATGGGGTCATGCATTTTTATAACTTCTACTTGTATCAGTGTTATCATTTTGTCACTATCCAATACTTGCAGGACATATTCTTAAAAGACCTTAAAACAATACCAGACCATCTAAAGTCCACTACATTTTTTCTGGAACTATGGCGTTTGCCAAGGAGTGTTGTCGGGAAAGATTTGAAAGAAATAATTGAGGCAGTGAGAAGACATATAAATCGTAAATTACTTATCATATAACAGTTCAGCATCATATATTTGTTGAACGAAGTATTGTTTTGTTTCTAAAATGTTTTGTTCCGGAAACGATTTTATTGTCCTCGGAACATTTTGTCGTTCCCCGCTACTTCCTTTGATTTGTCTACAGTCGCGTTTCGGCGATGCACCATCTCCGGAACGGAGCATAGCACCGAAGTGTGAAGGAAGTGACGGGGAACGACGGAATGTTCCGAGAACAAAGAAAAAATTCACACAAATTCGTTTTACAAAGATCAGCAGAAACACGTTAATTTTCCTATTTGGTAGCCTTTATGCTACATTCCCATTTGTCTACGATTCGGACTCATTTTCTTTTCGTTCACAACTAGAAATATTTTTTCAGTTTTTTCAAATCGGTTTTTTGGAACTCTCAACGAAAAATTCTCAATCCCATTTCGGCAGCAGTTAGCATCCGGAAATCTCATTTCTGCGACTACAAAAAGAAATTACGGTCGCGTCTGCATTTAAGTTTTCAAGCAAAAGAGATATGGTAAACACGGAGCTGATAAAATACATCTAAGGCATTGTTTACTATATGAGCTTGATCTAGGACACCGCAGATCGGAGGCTCTTTGGAATATAAGCAGAATTTATAGAGAAAATGTTCTAATAGAACGAGCATTGATTTCAGCGCTTTCATAACAGCTTGCTCGTCGAACTAATAAAGAATTTGTCGGATAGATACTGGGGGTGAAAAGTGGGTCCTCTACAGTAACTTGGAATGGCGCGGACGTTTTGCAAAAGAGGTGAATCACCAGCATCCTCTTCGAACCCCGGCTTGCATCCGTCGAAAGCTTTATGGTCTAGTTGGTGGGATTCTCGAGGTGTCATTCACTGCAAGCTCCTGGACATTTTTGAAAATAGCGTGAAAAATCAAACGTTAAATGCGAAATAAAAAAAATAATGTCAGCAATTGGAGCGCCTTGAAAAAGCAATGTGAGCTGAATGTCCTGCATTGGTCAATACATCTTTCACCACGGTAATGCTGCAGTTAAAAAGCGCACATTAACGGAGATGGGCTGGGAATTTTTACTTGAGCCACTATATTTTCCCGATCTTGCTCCAGCGTATTATAATTTTTTATGGTCCCTGGAAAACTACCTGCAGTTAAGGAAATACAATATTGATGAGATCTTCGTACAGGACTAGAAAAATTTAAAATGGTAAATAAGAAGATTTCTACGGGGGATGAATACAGCGACTTACAGAATGTTGGAGACACGTCACAGATAATAATGGCGATTATATGTAAGATTCAGTTTGAATAAATTAGTTTCTAAACAAATTGTTCATCAGTTCGAGACCGAAAATATATTATATTTGGATTGGTATATTTTCTCTCAAGAAAACAAGAATGCCCTTCAAAAAGCTTTCACGGAAGATCGAAACACGAATATAAATCTACTAGTGCTTTTTCTACGAGTATCTCTGTCTCTGAGAAGCTGCTCAAGAGTGTCTTTGCTAGTTACATGTATGTTCCCATTTCCTTGTCAGTCGAATAATGCTCTTGTTGCAGTATCCAATCCCTAAACCTTTTTAGTGCTTCTGCTATTAGTGTGCTGGGGTATCATCCTACTCTGACTGCCTCACATCTCTCACTGTTTAAATGGTTTTTTATTGTTCATGACTGCAACGTGCTATATTTGACATGGCCTGACCCAAGGCGTAGCCACAGCATGAGCACCAAACAGAAAACACTTTCGGTAATATCCATGGATTATGACTTACATATACAATTATACCCGAATAAGATTTCCCGGCATAACTGAGAGTGTGAAAATTTAACAATATAAAAAACGCGACAGCTGGCTTTTCAAACTAAAGTGTGTTGCGAAAAGCAATTTGGAAGAAATGAATTTGTTACAGAGTTTTGATTTGAAATTTGAATTAAGTTTGATTATTTTTTTAACCATCATAAAAATACTAATACATCTAATGGAATTTTGAGAATATCTTTACGATCATAGCGTCAGCCAGTAGGAATACTATGTTAGAGACACACTGCTCCATAAGTCCTTTTTCTATGGAAATTAAATTTTGCTTAAACTCACGGCGGCTGCAAAAAAAAATTAGTTAATCTTCATACAGAAATAAAGGGTGTTTTTTAAAGGTATAGAGCTTAAAGTTGGCGAATTTTTAAAGTTATGCATGTTGTGACGGCTGTCATGCGTTTTAAGGTTAGTTTGCTTTGCCATTTCATCATAAATAGGTTGACGCATGAGCAACGTTTGCAAGTTGTGTAGATTTATTTCGAAAAAAAACGGTCCTGTCGAGGAACTTATCTCGCACTCCATCAATTTTATGACGAACATTATCGTTCATCAGAACAGGTAATTCCATTATTCATGGTCGTTTTTGAATCACGTTTGCTCTCACTGATAACACACATCCATCCAGAGGTCGTACAGTGCGTAATGAAGGTACCGTATCAGCTGTAGAGCGCAGTATCGATGAAGACGCAATTCATTCGACATCGTGCTCAACATTTAAACCTGTCCATCCACATTAATCTTCGGGATACAACGTGAGGTTATTTTAACACCAAGACTTAAAATGCGTTAAATTTTATGTAGAATACAACCAAGTGTATTGTGTTTTACATTAGCTGGAGGTTCTATGCATTTATTCTATTCAATACATGCACAGAACAGAAACAATATTTTATGGGATAAATCTAACCCCACGTCGTATGGATGAGGAGTATTTTTCACATTTTATGTCGAAGGTTAAAGAAAAGATTATACGGAAGGATCTTGGTTCGCGGGATTAGAATATCCAACTCGTCCAGGAATTGAAGCGGAACGGACTGCGGGCACGGCCTGCATTCGTTGTATGGGTCCGAGAACAAATTCCTGCAGATCGCAAATTTCATAAAAAAAATTTGTTTAGCGATGTGGCTCATTTCTGATTGAATGGCTACGCCAATTAACAAAAATGCCACGTTTTGAGTGCGCATCACAGGTGTTGCTCCAAACACCGAAACATAAGCAGAAAGTCTGTTTTTGTGCTTTGTGGGCCGGTGGAATCATTGGTCCATATCAATTCATAAATGCTGTTGGGAATAACATTACAGTCAATGTTGATTGCTATGGAACCATGACTTTCTCTATCAAGACATGTCGTAATCCAGGGGGCAACTGGTTTCAACAGAATGCCACGAAATCCCATACTGTTCGTGCAACAATCGACTTATTGAAAGATGCATTTAATGAGCGCAGAATTTTTTGTTTTTACGCAATTAATGAGACACGAGAGCAAAACAGTCTAAAATAAACAACGAATCAAGCTCACAGGTAAAGTACTTAATCGAATCCTGGTGATTTTAAAAGCTAATTGCATACATAGGTATCGAAGTTTCACGTTCACTTTCAAACGGATGTCCCCAATAAAATTGATAAACGTAAAAACAGAGGTAAAACAATACGAAATCAGGTTCAAAAACATGTTGCATGAAATATTTTGTGATCTAGAAATTACAAAATATTTTGACGAAGTATTTTGTGATCTAGAAATTACAAAATAAGAAAGATTTAGAACTATACTTAGCTGACTACGTACGAGGTATGGATGACTCTTTGTTGTTTGAAAAGTATTTAAAAAGGAAATTGAAGGACAAAAGGTAAAAGCTTTCGCCAAATCTGGAAACATTGAGTAATTAGGAGAGGGATTCAATCGATAATGACAGTGTAAAAGGATTTACAGTCCACAATTCGATCAAGCAATTGCTAAAGTTGCAGGTGAAACATGGTGAAGGTTAACACAGAAGATGGACTGTGGGACTTATAGATGAATTAATTCCTTGTTAATTCAAATCCTAGTTCCGCACCAATCAAAGAATTCGGTCTTTTTAAACTTCGGTCATTTAAAACTATATATTAGAGGAAGTCAATGATTTGCGACCGTAATGTAAATCTTTGTAAATATTTAGAGACTTGGACGAACACCTTTATGATACGAATACAGACAGATGGATATAAAGTACGAACTAAAAATAAAGGAACTGTTTTCATTTGCGCCTTTTCCCATACAAATTAACACCAAAAGGATTTTAACGTCGAAATCTAAATGGAACAAGTAAATAGATCGATAGATTATAATTTAAACAACTAGATTAAATTAAATAAAATGGATTAAATCAAATAGATTAAATTTTATGGAATGGTCACTTCAATCCAGAAAACTTTAGAAAAAAGGATCACGTTTAATTCTAGCATTTATCCTGAAAACATTTTTAATAGCCATGTATTTCAAAGAGCTTTTTAAATTTAGTTTTGCGGCTAATCTAATCCCGGTTTAAACTGTTTGAATTCAAATTATTCTATGGTATTTTACGAGAAATAAAAATGATTTCTACAGCCTCATTGCAATTGGAAATTTTGATAGGGGTCGTCCAAGTGATCTATAGCAATTAATGGATTAGATTGTTTTGATATGATATTCTGACTGGTGTCGTGCATTGAAACAAATCTTTTGCAATAGCATATTTGATTTGTTAGGTAAAACTCTTACTTTGTTATATACAACATAGGTATCTAAAGAGCCAACAAATGTTTAAAAGAATGTATTTTCGAAAAGGTTTTGACATTAACTCAAAGTATGATCTGAACTGGAGTAGAGTAATCTGGAGTGTACATTAACTGTCCACATCATATCACTTGCATGCTTAAGATTTTCGCTTCTCCACCGCTAGGGAGTAATAATGGCGTCAAATAAGAAAGATTTTTGACATAAGGCCATATTGAGCTGCTTGCTGACACCCCCTTTAACGATCATAACTTCACTTGAAGTATCCCAAGCAAAATTTTAAAGGTATTGAATATACAAGCAGCAAGCTCACAACCGTTGATTATCTACCATCCAAATAGCGATCGAATTGAGCAAAAATAAATGTCTAAATTATTAAATCAAAGCTCAAAATAGAAATTACCAAGCTTAAACGGAACGCCGTATATTATCTTGGAAATTTCATTGCAAAAGCAGTTTCACTCCTCCTAAACCTCGAATAATTGTGAAGAGATCCAAAATTAAACCGAGATCGCCACCTATCATATCACCATAGACCAATAAGTATTTCGCCAGAACTAGGTATGCAGAAATCAGTTCTCAGGATAGCGTAACTACTGAACAGCGCTAACACTTTGAACTGATTCCCAGCACTAACGCTATTTCACGTCAATTTTTCTCACGCATTGGTATGTGTAAGCACAACTTGTTGGAGATAGTAGATAAAGGCGAGGATTTGCAGAAGGAGATGGAGATGCACATTAACATTCTTTTAGATTTCGTTTTCCTACAAAGTGACTCACAATATACCATTACAGCTGAAAAATTGTTCTCACATACTTTTAAGTTCAGAAAGTAAGTCATCAAGATCTCTCCAGTCACCTACGTCGTTTAATTTTTAAACACTCTATCCTTCAAATCCCACTTTATTTTTTTTTTTTGTTTTGTTTGCGAGATGAAAGCTATTTACGCCCTGAGTGTGACTCCCCCGCTACCGGACTACCGACTAAACACCTCCCCTGTCACACCGAGAACCTAGCCTGGAACTGTTTGTCACATTACTTCGGACTACGCCTCATTCATCATCGCTTAGCGGTGCCTTCAGACTAAGAAAAATCTCTCTTTCTCCACGGATGGATAGGAAAGAATTGCAATTAGAGAGAATTGCGTTACAGAGATTTCCTCTCCCTCGCCAAGCGATCCATCATGCCCTTCTTTATAATAAGTACTGTCCGTACGTAATGCGACACACAGTTCCAATTGTCCTTTGATTGCATCATTTTTCCCGTTACATTTTCTGGGGAAATTACGCCAATTTTCTCCGAGAGATGCGAACGGAGTCTTATGAATCTATTACACGTAAAGAACGTATGGCAGGCGTCATCCGTCATTCCCGGGCAGAACACGCAAATTGGGGATGGTGTCTTTCCCATCTTATACAGGTAAGACTGAAAATACCCGTGACCACTGAGTAGTTGCGTCAAATAATAATCAGTCTCACCATGCATTCTGTAGAACCACGGCCCCAAGTCACTTATCAGCCGTGCGGTCTGCGTTTCGTTTTCCCATGTTTGCTGCCACAAGGTTAGGGTTCTTCTCCGTTCCTCTCGGCTGACGGTTTCCCTCGCCGACTCCCCCCTACGTAAGTATATACAAAAAAAAATCCTTAAAATCCCACTTTATTAGCTACATGGAGTATTCAAATCTTTTTCTTTATGATGCCTCTTCGGAGTGTTAACGCTGTTAGTGGTTTAGCTAGAGTTGTCAGCTGGTTCAACAGGCTTATTGATCGTTACAATGTTCCACCTAGGTATAATTTTGAATTCAGACACAAATTCCAAACAAACAGCAATTATACTATGCCCACCAGAATACTAGAGTTGTGTTGAAGGAAAATGTGTTTGTGAAAACAACTAAAATTATTCTCCTCTACTAGTTAACTGAATGGAGTTAATTCTCCCCTGTTTCAACTTACACAATAAGGTCGAAATTCGAGACAACACATCGCTCTTTTGCAATCCACCTCCTGGAACTCCCCAGACCTCATGCCTACGCTCATTAATTCACAATTTATATTCTTCAGAGATTCCATTGTTCATTGCGTGTAAACCAGCCACTTTCACGGATGACACATGATTTTACACAGCATCAGAAGACTTCTACAGAATAATTATCAATTTTGAGACAGCGATCGAAAATATATTCCAGAATTTTCATCAGTGTAATTAATTTCCCAAAAACCAAAAATATGCTATTCACAAAAATAAGCAAATCTTGCATGAGCTCACATTGTTCTTTTTTCAAATAGAATTTCACGTATTGGACTCACGCTCGATAAAATCACGCTTTTAAAGATCTCATTGGGTCGACATTAATTAAAGTTTCTATGGCGATATTGGATTAAATCCATTGTTGAACCGTAAATAGTTTCTTGAAAAAACAAGGAAGGTATTTATCGACATTATATTGACTATGCCTATTACACAGAAAGGATCTCCCAGCTGGACCTGATGCGCGAAGCATTAACTTCAAATCTCACATAATCGATGCCTGAAAATGATTGCTAAGGAAACCTTTGAATGGAAAAACAGTATGGTAAACCTTTATTGGCACACTGTATCAATTTGCTGGCACACTTCTCACGGCGATACCCGTCAGTGGTGCCAATTCCTTGTCTGGGACGCATCGATTCACACTACATTTGCTCATTTTTATTTATCTCAGCTTGAACTAGTCCTATTTCCCAAAATGCCCATTGCGAACTTATGAGTTCTTAATGCTTTTAAATTGTTTATTTCCATTCTCACGGTTTGTAATTGAAGTGGTACCCAACGTTTCGCCCAAAACGATAGTGCTCAATGAGTATCGACAGGGACGTATCTTTCAAGGAAGCTTGAACTCTTATTGCCTTTGTTTCTGATGAAGTTTCCTATTCAACACAGTTCAACAAAACTAAATTAAAAATCCCACACCTATGAGCCTTCGCTAAGTTAGCTCAATAAAACCGAATTAATGCACTTAAAAATTGAAATTCTCAACTAAAAAGCTCCTACTCTGTACTGTATTTTGAACCTTACTGAGTCCAATCAACATAATATTATGCATCCATCTCAAATCCTTCTAGAGGAACCAAACTGAACCTGCTCACTTGAAAATTAAAAGAAAACTCCAGTTCCTATCGCTCACACACTCCAATTATAAATTTCCCTCTGCGAGTCGAATTTCACAGAAATTGATGTATATTTAACATATTACTCTTTATGTAACATAATGAGCCCACACTGGATACCTTTCTTGTCGTTTTGGGTTTCTATTATGCCTGAGGCGAATTACTTCTCATCCGCATCCACCATATCCGTTTCTCACTGTCTTTATCGAAGTTTGCGATTTCATACCAAGAATTTTCTACAAAATTGTTGACTTTACTCATCTCGATGAATATCTAATGATTGATGCTGAACGTTTTGTTCCGTTGAAAACTAGAACTCGGTTAAATATGTTGGTGGTTTCTTTGTTATCTTAACTTTGAACTGACTTTAAAGTCAAATTTTGCCTTTTACGATGCGATAACATCTATCTATGTTTGCGGTACGTCATCGGATCTCACGCAACTTTTAATAGCTTCGAGGCATAATAAGTTGATTAGACTTTTTGTTGTATTGAATGCTCACAATTCGGAACGTGGCTTTTCGCATGACCTTTTCGTTTCCTTCGTCTTTTACAATTTGGTATATTGGATTTCTCGAAAAATAAATGCTGTTTATGCGAGATTTACATCAATAAAGAGGTTTTTTTAATGTTCAGTATAGCCTTAGTTAAGTCCTTTTCAAGGCGCACTGGGCAACCGACAATGTTTTATAGTTGATAAAAAAGAGGTGTGTTCGCCGTTACTAAGATTCGGATTCGAATCACAGAATTTAGTTAAGTGCCAATTGCCCACGTCGTTATCTTTCCATTAAATTAATTGGTTTATTTCAAAGCATACCCACTTTATTTGTTTCAGATTGGGACTGTACACAAAGGGAAGCATAATATTCGTGGAAGGGGACCATTGCTTTGATATGTTTTTACGTACTTACCTATTCGTTATTTGGACACTTGGGTATGTTCAAAACAAAAGCCAATCTTTTTTCTGTTATCATTCGGGTTCCATTCATGTGATTATTTACAAGGAACACCAACGAAATCTTGCTTCGGCATGAAGGATACCAACGACTATTTTTATTACATAGAAGGGGACTTTCTGTACGTACATTACCCTTCAGCGGGGGAAAACTTATATAGAACACCACAATAAAAATAAACGGGTTGTCAAATACACGCAAACCAACTACAAAAAATATTACCCTTTTCAGGATAATCAATTCGATTTTCGTGGGAGAACAATTTTATTTTTCAGGTGTGTACCACTCAAACTAGAAATCAAATTCCTTTAAAAGAGAATTGGAACTCCTACTTCCAAGCAAACATGCAAGTCCAATAAGAAAGGACACTACCTAACAGCGGATAAGTCACCGGTTGCCAAATCGATTGTCATAAGTTCCACAAAACTGGCCACACTTGCCGTACTGTCCCTAGCATGGGGCTTATGCGTTGGATTCACATCCACCGAAACGTCCCGCTCCACATGGCTCGGCTTCATTTCGGCAGGCTTTTCTCTGAAATTAAAACAGAAAAACACTCTGAATAAAAAAAGCACAAATGTTTTTATTACAAACTCCTGAATTATTTCTTTTGAATGTTTTGTCTCAATGTTATCTTTTTTTCGTGAATTCTTGCTGCGAATTTGAATTTCAAATTTCTTCTCGTTTCACTGAAGTGAAGTTACCTACCCAGAGTTATTTACATCATTTATTAAAACTTCCGTTTTGCATTGTAATGAAACACACAAAGGCAACAACGACGACTAACTCGTCCATATCGAGGTAATAAGGAAACGGAAGTCAAACGCCGCAATACTATCTTCGCTATCATTGCATAAAATACCACGTTTTTGCTATCCATATTCACGAGACTTTATTGATTTAGGCATCTTCTGTCCGGGAAAATCGCACCCGTAATCCAATCATTTTTCAGACCTGTATTTTGCCCGGCAAGGTAATTATAGGAGCATTAAGTAGGATAGCACTGTCATGGACTTTGAGACGAGACCAGGCTTATAACGTAACTGCAGTAATAGAAAAAAGCCAAACGGACGCGTTTCCTTTTATCAGGACGAGTACTTTTATGGGTTTCGTATTTTTTCCATTCAAGCGAACAATTTAGAACAACCTGGTCGTGGAAAACTTACTTTTAATTTGAAAAAAAGCAACGCTGTTGAATACCAGTTACTTGTTTGATTTTAGTTCATGTTTCTTATTTTCAGTAATTGGACGATATTGTATCAAATTGAATTTTTACAGCCGTTTTCAAATCACTTTTCTGTCAGTTCAGTTGTGACGGGTGTCCTTTCAAAGAAAATTCACGTAATATTTCAGTGACATTTAATGTTTCCAGTCTCCTTTATTCGACCCTATTTAACTCATGTTAGCAAATACAATGATAAACAGAAATGAAAGTTTAATGCAATGCCTCTATAGCAAAGAAGACCATTAGTATACTAAGTAAAAGTTTATTAATTTTAACGATGACGCCGAAAATCGAGTACGTAGTAAACAAAAACAAGAAAAACGAAAACATGTGGATTAGAAGCCAAGATACAGTCACTTTCAGTAATCTAAGGGGGTGGAATTCTGGCAAAGCTAAAGGATCAGAACATCACCTAATTGCAAGCGGATGAAAATGTTTCAAATTATGTGATAGGATAATCCCCAAGCTCTGAAGGATCTATGAAATTGAATCAATTATAATGGAGCTTCGGAATCGCCATTTTCTGAAAGCTAATCTCATAATTCACACCAGCTTAATTTCGCCAATGTAAAATAAGCAGTACAAGTGTTTCCTTCCTTCCTTTACATTCTATGGTTTTAAAGTAATTGTGTCGGCAGAGCGATATGATACATGATATATGATATAGATACATGATAACTAATTGTTCGATATGCATCAAGATTAGAGAAGTTCGACGTCATTTTACTTAACCACTTTAGGCTACAATATCTACAATACCACATTGACGAAACGAACCTCGAGAAAGCTTTTAATAGGATTATTTTTTAAGATAGAAAATTTAACTAAGCGAAATTAAACATATTGACTAGAAGGATTGAAAGCAATCTGTTTTTACAACCGATTGGAGACATTATGTAAATGAATCCCTTTGAAATCTTTAACCAACAACGATCAAAGCTTCAGTCTAACCCTAATCTGTCAAAATCCTATTCCAAATCCGATTTCTATCTAAAAGTATTTCAAATATTTGTCTGTGTTAATTAGGAACATGTCAAAACCATCCATTGACTCAACTTTTTCTTTCACTATTAACGATCATCGATGCGATCTCAACTGAATGTCTTTATGTTGAAAAAGGGTTTTGTGGCAATTCGATAATAACATAGAGCTACAGAACAATAACATAGAACATAACTGATGTGAACGAGTCTAAGTCTTTGATGGCTTCGAATAAACATACTATGTTTTACCATTCTTCTTTCTTGATTGGCCACAGTTTCGAAAATCCTTTTCATTGTTGTATACCCTTCCCTGTAAGTAATTGTTCAGAGACAGATGCAAGTGATAATCCGTTGGAGCAATATCATGAGAATTTGATAAAAAGTTCCCAGCCTTTCTTAGTTGATTTGCAACACAAACCTACAGCTGTGTGCGTTCGCACATTGCCATGATGCAAGATGACTCCGCGAAGAGATCAATGCAGGACGCTCATCATACATTGCTTGTTGAACGGGCCTGAATTTCTGACAGTACAAGTCCGGATTTAACGTTTGGTTTTATTCCAGAAGCTCCCAATAAATGATTTCTACAGAATCCCACAAAATATACAATAAAACCATGGATGCCAGCCTGTTTATTAAGTGGACGCTGGTGACCCACTTCATCTTTTTGGACTTTTGCAAACCGTCGGCGCCGTTTCACATTATTGTATAGGACCCACTTTTCATCTTAATGAACCATCCGAGAAATTATTCATCAGTTTGACGAGCATGCTGGGAAACACAACAGACAATCTTCCTTGTTTTTTTTTCGAAATGTGATGATATGCCCATTTTTTGTTTTCATTTGCAAAAGTTCATTAGGTACCCATACATTTAACCTCACCGCATATGCCAGCATATGGATTCTACTCTTTAAAGATGATTTGTGAGCCTGGAAGCCCTACAAAAATCCTGCGATGGTCATCTTATCACCTCCTTGTATAACATTCAATAGATTCTTGAACGATCCTGATCGTCACTGATCTTCAAACTGTTGTTCTCCATTGCGAAAGTGTTGAAACCATTGTCGACATGTTGTTGTGATAGCACGTTTCCTATATAAATTATGTGTACATTCCGATGAGCTTCCAGTGCGTTTCTAAGTATCCACATCAAATATTTGTGTGTTACCAGAATATCCTTCAATCTAGTGAAGTTGAATGCATACCTGTTGTTTAAAGTTGAAAAGAGGCCCATTAAATTGTATGGACCAACTGACTCCGTCGACAATCGCAATTACCAACTT
Organism: Stratiomys singularior; assembly: GCA_954870665.1. NCBI lineage: Eukaryota > Metazoa > Arthropoda > Insecta > Diptera > Stratiomyidae > Stratiomys > Stratiomys singularior. Next base: position 66,251,264 of record OX940881.1, read on the forward strand.
TGTAACTGAATCTTTATTTGAATGCCCTGCTTTTGAGCTGTCCTGCGTACTACGGCGGTGGATTCCACGAGCATTTTCCCTTACCAAACGGCACAAGTCTTACCGTCTTTGAGCGCTAATGAAAAGCTCCTTCCCGCAAGCAAGCATTAAATCCACTGAGGACCACGGCAGCTCAAATGTGATAGGCGTATTAAAAAAACTCAACCTTTTTCCAGTTGGGAAGTGCTTCTAGTTCCAGTCGAACGGGATGGATATAAACGGAATGTTCAGAGAATGGACCATATTATCTCGGTTATACTGCTGCAGCGTATACCTATGAAGCCTTAAGCTCCCACTTAATTAATCAATATTCTGGGCCCAGAGAGTTCCCTCACGTCTATTAAAATGTCCTACGAGCAACGGGCGAACTTTTGTTGATCACGCAAATGCATTTTTTGGTCGATAGTACATGAGTTGTCCTGGCTCCTTGTTTTTAGGTGTTCAATTTGTGGTGAGCGAGCATAATTCAACAAACACCAGGTACATTTTGCGAGTCTTTTTGAGGATTCAATTTCTTCTAGAATTTGACTGAAACTCAATTGGCTTAGCGTTGAAATCCACCAAACAAGAAAATGACTCATTGTGCTTGAAACAGAGTCCTCTTAAAGGTTCAGATTCATTGAAAAGGCGCTACTGGTTCATTGACTGGCAAATACGCGCTCAAGAATATCATAACTTAAGAATATTATAATATCATCCAATCCACACGAATCAAGTTTTTCACCCGGAGGCCTGACCTGGGGCATGAAACCTGTTTACAACCTATATGGTGAAAGTGCAAAATACATCAGGGTGCAATGATAAGAATTTAAGTCTAGTTACTGTTCGCCAAGCAGATCGGCTTGCAAATACGTCGTGAGTTACTCAAGCTGCTCAGAAACATCTGATGTTCTATGTAAGTTTATCTGCAGGGCATGATTCATTGTAGAACTTGGGCAATTGACATATACAGGCAGTCCTCGACTTACGTCGTTTCAAGTTACGTCGAACAATGTTTTGACACTATTCCTCAAGCATACGTCATTTGTTTCAATTTCCGGAATAGGAGAATTCACTTGTCGCGATGTCAATGACCGTGGGGCCGGCGGGGCGCGGTTTCGGCGTACGGGGATTACCCCGCACATGCTGCTGATTTTGTTTAGTTACTTCAGGAACAACGGACAATCAAGACGTAATATATTAGTTTTTTTTGCATCTTTGACAGTTTTTGTTTTTACATACATATTTAAGTGAATTTTAAACTATGCCACCTAAACAAGACAGTAATAGTAAAGTGAAGAAGAGAGTAAGAAAGACAATTACAATGGAGGTTAAATCTAAGATTGTAAAACTCAAAGATCGCGATTGTTCGACTTCATCTATTGAACGAGAACTTAATTTATCACACACGAAGGTACAGACAATATTGAAAGATAAAGAGAAACTCTTAACAGCTCTATCTTACGTCTCTTCAAACAGCACTATTATACGAAAAAGGAATGCTTTAATTTATGAAATGGAAAAACTCTTGTACACTTGGATTCAAGATCAAACTCAGCGACGGATTCCTCTAAGTTTGGCTATTATACAAAATAAGGCGTTGAGTATCATCAACACACTGCAAAATAAACGTGACGAGAATAATAGTGAAGAAACAAAATGTTTTTCAGCCAGTCGCGGATGGTTCATGCGCTTTAAAACGAGATATTCGTTACATAACATTCGAGTGCAAGGAGAAGCTGCTAGTGCCAGCTGGCTGCTCAGAGTTTTCCTGGAATATTAATGGAAATTGTCGAAAGTGAATACTATTCGCCTAAACAAATTTTTAACGTGGACGAAACTGGTTTATTTTGGAAAAAAATGCCTTCTCGTACTTTTATATCGCAGGAAGAAAAGTCTATGCCTGAGTTTAAAGCGGCTAAAGATCGTTTGACGTTGTTATTCGGTTCGAATGTTGAAGGTGATCTTAAATTGAAACCCCTTTTTGGTTTAAAGGCCTGAAAATCCTCGAGCTCTTAAAAATTACGTCAAGAGTACTCTTTCAGTTATATGGAAGGCTAATCCAAAGGCATGGGTTACATCAATACCTTTTGAAGAATGGTTTACTAAGCATTTTATACCTGAAGTGAAACAGTACTGTTTAAACAATAATTTGGCTTATAAAGCTTTACTTATTTTGGACAATGCTCCCGGCCATCCTGTGCGTATTGCCGATATCGATACTCAAATCAAAGTTTTGTTCCTGCCTCCAAACGCCACTTCGTTGTTACAGCCGATGGATCAAGGAGTTATAGCGTCTTTTAAGGCCTATTATCTCGGGAGAACTTTTTCGCAGGCTATAAAGGCTAATGAAAATGATGGTATGGAGCTGAGTGATTTTTGGAAAAGTTATAATATCTTGCAATGCGTAAAAAATATTGCTGCTTCATGGGATGAGGTGACACCCAACAATTTAAAAGGAGTCTGGAAAAAGTTATGCCGATTTTTTTTAAGCCATCTGAAAGTTTTTCATCTACAGATAAACCAAATATCGATGAGATCACAACTGACATTGTTCATTTGGCTAACCGTTTGCTTGACATTGCAGTTACTGCTGATGATATTAATGATCAGTTATGCTCACATTCGCAAGAACTGACTGATGAAGATCTTATTGAATTGGAGGCACAAGTACAAAAGGAAGCAATCGAGTTACAAGAAATAGCTTCTTCTATTAGTAACTCTGTAAAAGAACTTACACTAAAAAAAACTTTCCGTAGCCTTTGCAAATTTGGAGAATGCCATGAAAATTTTTGAAGAAAATAATCCTAATTTTGAGAGAAGTTTCAACGTTAATAACAAAATTTGTGCAGCCTATCAGTGTAACCAAGATCAGTATGATAGATAGAAGAAAGAAGCGAAGCAATCTAGAATTGATAGTTTCTTTAAGCCAAAAGTTTAATTTATTATTTCTCATTACATATTTTGATTATATATTAAAGTTTTATAATTATTATTAAAATTAATAACACACAAATACCAAAAATAACTAGCAATTTCATAAGTGCATATATAATTATTTTAAGAACTTACTTTTGATAATAAAGTATGAATATCCTATGTTTGAATATCCCAAATGCCGTTTTTTTTTTTAATTTTGAGTCCGTGTGGATCCTAACCCTTGAGTTTTACATGTAAACATATGAAAAAATATGTCCCGACTTACGTCGTTTCGATTTACGTCGCGTATTTCGAGAACCTAACATGCCGTAAGTACGAGGACTGCCTGTATTATAAAGCTTCTTGGCTATTGACATATATTTCATTGGCGTACCTTCAGCTGTTCAGGATATGAGTTTATCTTCGCCACATCCTGCAGACCATTCATCTGACTTGAAGAGAAACTTCAAGTCAAGTCGACAGGTGGTCAATATTTTTCAGTCAATGTTTCCTAGACGTAGTTTAGTTTTATTTGTTCAACTAAAATTAGGGAAATCCGTTTTTAGGAGTTCTTTCCACCTCATTCATATCCTTGATAACAACTTACTCAAGTAAGGCAACAGTTACCTTTTCCCCGAGAGATCTCTTTGAAGATATCACTGCTTAAGTCGTTGTAGGAAGCGGGTCGACTGGACTGCTCGAATGGCAGTTTAGGTGTCATAGATTTTGACAGTTATATTTCTCACAAAAAATTCTGCGTGTCTTCTACTGTATGGCGTTTTGACAGAAAACGCATGTCTTAGGACTTAGAAATGTGGTTTGGTGTTTACTACTTATGGATTTTTCATTTACTTTGTCATTCTTTTGGTGCAACAATTTTTGAGTGGCTTTTCTTTTGGAATCAAGTTTCCTACATAGTATACACGCAGGAGTGCTATAAGTACAAATTTTCATACCCCTCCTCACTTCCTACAGCCAAATCTAATGTGAAGTATGACGATCAGCAAGACGGCGACATGAGACCACCGTGCTTTGCTACAGGACATATGTATACCTGGAACCATATCAATCAGATGTGTCCAGCTATGCGACAACTGTTTAAAGGTTATTTGACTTCCGTGACTCAAGTCCGAATGTAGTCAAGTGGATCAACGCCTGCACTGTCCGACGATTCACGTAAAGTATTTTGTCCCGGTCCTAAAATCGATCATCTTTGCCGAATACCTCTGTCTCAAAAGTCCCTTTTTGCCAGAAGCAAATTTAGTCCCTAACTCAGCTAGACTTCTTTCACTTCCCATGTCTGTCCTCTCTATTCGAAATCATATCATAGGATACAACGGGTGGACGACAATGCAGGACAATGGACAAGTGGACGCTCATATAGCTTATCATGAAAATTACACAAAGAGGTTAATAATGCAGATATTCACAAAAAGCGTTTGCGTCCTTTTAAATGTGTTTACCAAGAGGGTTTTCGGATCTCAGCCGTAACGGTCATCCAATAAATGAAAAGATTCTCTTTTCTTTTTGGCGTTTCTCAATATGAATTATCTAAATCCGAAAAAGAATGAGAAGAAGGAAATAGTTTCCTGGTATATTAGGTGTATGCACACGTCTTTTCTGGTTTCTTGGTAAACAAAATCGTAATTTTCGAGGGAAATTCTTTAACATTTATCCATGACATCATTTTTTCCATCTTTCAGGTAATTTATGAAAACCATACCAGCAAAACTGCAACTGCATTTACAACTTCCTAGAAATTGCAGAACTGCTGGTAAGCGAGATTGATGCGAAGAAGTGGTAGTCAGATGGCGCCCAGTCTAGAGTAAACCACGGGTGCAGACGGATGTCCCATACAAGCAATTTCACTGTATCTTTCATTGATTTTGCTGTGTGCGACGGTGCGTTATTGTATGACAAATCACATTGCCATGTCTTCTGGTCGATTAATCACAAATATGATTAATGCGGACTTTAAACTAATCATTTGTTAACTATAGCATTGTGTATTAACGCTTTCGCAAGGGTTCAAGAGTTCATAATACACGATATAACTCTGGTCCCACCAGACCAAGAGCAGTGCATGCATTTAGTCTTCGTGTTGAAGAACCCGCTTCGCCAGGTGATAGCCACAATTTTTGCGCTTCGGATTTTCAAAATAAATCCATTTTTCGTTACCCATCAAAATTAGATGAAATTTCCCTTTGGGCGCCAAAGCCGCATTTTGCAAGTGATTTTGCGAATTTCCATTTGACGTTCATTCAAATCGTGTATAACCCATTAAATGAGTTTATTAATCTTACTCATTGCTCGTAAACGTCTGCTGATCGTTTCCTGCGACAAATTTAATGCTTCTGCTAATTGCCGTTGAGTTTGGATTGGGTCACGATCCAATAACTCCTGCAATTCCTCCTCTTCGCATTTTTGTGGTCTACCAGAGCGCTCACTGTCTTTCACATTAAAGTTACCATTTTGAAATTGTCGAACTGTTGTATTGAATTGAATTGTCATCACATGTACTAATTGACGGAGTGTGTTCACCATATGTTTTACCAGCAACGATGATGGAGAAAAAGGCTGTTGAACTTTTTTCTTGTGGTTGAACAAGAAAAGAAACGCATGTCGCATATGCCTTTTAGACAAGCAAGAAAGACATCAGATTCGATCTTGAAAAGGTGTTGCTCCAAAAGTTTCCATAGATTCGCAATGCTTCTGGGCCCGTTTGACACATTTCTTCAGACAGCCGACTATAGATTATAGAAATCCCTTCTTTATCGTGAAAGAAAGATGGGGAGTGCGGCAAAAAGGGTACTTCCAATACCCTCGTATAGGGACGCCATAGTATGCTTTTTTTACTGTCAGGACTGCCCAAGCATAATATTCCACCCGATTCTATGTGTTGATTCCTTGCCGATTAAATGCAAGCATTTTTACTCCAAACGTTTAGTTTTAGTATTCACATTTCTGCTAATCGATTCAGCTGATGTCGGTGACATATGGTGGAATGCAGTAAGTAATAATAAGGCTCAGTTAATTCATTCCTAACGAATATTTATTAATATTTTTTGTGACAAATGGAATAAGAAGGGATGAAATATTAAATAAATGCAACTCAAATTTTGTTTTTGGGTCCAGATCAGATTAGGGTTAGATCAAAAAGTGATGGCCATAAAGTCATGCATTAATATCAGAAAAGGAATTGCTTTTTTTAAGCCTTTAAGAATTATTCGAATAGTAATCGACCATCGGTTGTCATCGTTAGCGGTACTGTCTTTAGAAAATGAAATGCTTTACCTATTTTTCTGTTGACTTCAACTAGAGTGGGGGACCTTTTTACATTATCTTTGATGATCTGTTGTGTTATATCGATGGCGCACGAAGTTTGTTCCTAAAGTACTGAGCACATCTTCAAATCTCCGCGACGAAACGTTGGAGCGCCCTCTACTCTATCAATATAAACGACAACTCTTCTACAACACGCCTTAGATCGTCCGAAACATGTACATAACTATTTAGGCTTTTTTGTATTTTTCGGATTTCTTTATTGCTAAAGTTGACAGAGAAATTAGATATACAAATTTGCACCAAGTTCTGATTTAATCTCGGGGAGACTAGTTCGGAAACATGATGATATCCGGTATCAATATGATAATATAAATATTATGATTAAGGCATTCGGAGAGGAGTGGATGAGCGAAGCAAGAATATAAGAGATGTAAAAGAGATTGCCGTATGTCAATTGGTAGTGATTCTCGCTCTTACCGGCCTTCGAGCGCAATAAAGTCAGAAAACATCGAGCGTGTGCGACTTCGATTGGAGGAGAATATTGGTTGGCTAAACACGAACTGGAAAATGATTTTCAAATACCAAAAACAACTTTTGAGAGAAACTTAGCCGAGAATTTAGGAGTGACTCGCTTATGGGCAGAACAGAAACCGCACAGGACAATTTGGATATGGGTACGAATAACAAGAATCTGTCAGTGCATTTATCGAACCTTGTGCGGCAATAATCGCATAACGCATCAAGTCTTACTGCTATGCCTGCCTCCAGTCATAACATAACAGTCCCGACATAACTTCTTGAGACTTTTGGTCCTTAACCACATTAAAAATTTGAACAGCATTTTAATTCGTTGACAAAGAGACGGTTGAAAGTTAGAAAATGAAATAAGTTGAAAGGAAGAAAATGTACTGAAAGCCACTCCGAAAACTGATTTCCAGGACTGCTTCAGGCAGTGAAAGTAGCTTACAGAATAAAAAAGAAAAACAGTTCAGAGATATGGAGGTAGGCTCGATACTTTTTGGACAAACCTGAAAGTTTGTCGAAGAAAGATGTTAGTCATCAACAGCAACTACTTTGCGTTTCCATTTAGAGATGAAAAAATTATTCGACTGAAACCAGAGCATGATTTTTGTATTCAAAAATGTATTGGTTTAATAATTGGTTTCGGATTAAGATTCCTTCGTGATTGCAGGTATTTTTTCTCCAAAAGGAGAGAAAAATCCTTTCGTGCCAAGTCGAAGCTCTGCATTCAGTTTATCTCACCTCAACTGAATATTAACTTTCCAGGAATAAGATCACGAATAATTGGAGTAGACATATTAAACGTGTGATGCGTTGCTTCAATTCTCGATAAAACTTAATTAAATTTTGCAATGCTTTAGACTCATTTTAAACATTTTGCAATGTTTAAATTGATGAAAACATTGTTCGTAACTTCCCAATATCGCTCTGAATTCACAATTAATGTTCAACCTCTTTGATCACAGACATAGAGCCGTCCAATTAAATTTGAAGCCGAAATGGCGACCTAAACAGTGTCCTTTGGTCATTGATATGCTCATACTTTGAACTCATTGCATTCCAATTAATGTATAACGTTTATCAACGTCCCTGCTTAGATGGCAATGTGGCGCGTTCGAGAGCAAAGGATGTAAATCGTTAAACCTGATTCTACACGTGGGCTTTAGCGATCAAGCCAGACGCATCTTGAAGGCGTGAAGACACAAATCTTTGGACAAATGAGTAGCAGAAAACTTTTGAGAATACCTAAGTCGATGTTTCTGCGAACGCGGAATTTCTGAGAGAAAAATTATCCTTATCTGGCTGACGTAAATTCTTCACATTATCTGGACGTCTCGATGACTTTTGTTTATCGTCAACTCAGTATCTACAAATTTTTCAAAATTTTTTAATGAGTTGAATACTAACGACAAAAACATTCCTTGTTGGTGACTGAATTTCCAATAATGCCAAAGATACAGTAGACAGTGTAGTCCTGCGTACAACTAAATGAAAAAAACTTCGTGAAAACCTAGTATTTGAAAGTTCATCATTGTTCCTTCCCGGTTTTCCATTTTTATGGATTCCAACCGAAGTTATTAGTGTAAATTGACTATATATAAATATAATATAATTTATATAACAATATAAATATAATTGAATGAATTCATTATGATCGTAAATGGTCGCAGAGTTGAACTAGGTTCATCGGTTTCTCCAGTAAGACATTAAACACTATGGAAAATGAACTGCAATAACACATCTATGCTACCAAATCGATCTAATACTACATCGTGGTGGTTCCTGATAACTTCTTCTGAAGGTGAATGCCAGAGGGTGAAAGGCAAGCTTCTCGTGCCTGATAACAGACTCACTGTAACCTTCGAGTGAAAATTGGGCGATAAGTTAGCATATCCCTGTGAAAATAAATTTGTTAGGTAGAGTGCTGCCTACGATAAAATCCGATCAACGTCAACAATTCCACAAACGGATAACGAATTACGCATTTAGGCCCTGGAATATCGGATCATTCTTCAAACCTGGCGCTGTTTAATATTTTTAGTTACTAGTTAGACAACTAGTTAGTCAATCAAACTGAATTTGTAAGGAGAAAGTAAAATTTTCGAACATGCGTATTATATAAAATATGTTGGCCAGTGCCTAGTGAGCCAGAGTCAATTAATCTTCGCCTGCATACCGAAGAACCCGAAGAAAAATCCTAGGACTTTGGCCAGAACAATCTTTCAATGTCGTCTGTCAAAGGCATTTAACACAAAATGCATCCCTTTACAAAAGTTTGCTTTTGAGAAGCTGCAAACGACGTCAATAACTTAACCCTAATCCATATCCAAACGAAACTGAAAAGACCAGTACCGATCTCTAGATGGAAGTGAAGTCAACGAACAAACCCATGGCAAAGGAACAATATGATATAGTGTTCGGTCTAAGCTGTACTTATCGGTTCGACAGTGAATGTTGACATGCATTTGGAGGAATAAATCTTGCGTTTATCAATAACATAAATACCAAAACAAAAGACCAGAACCAAACGAGCCGCGAAAAAGAACGATTCATTGTGAAAAATAAAAGTAATTGGTTTACCAAAGCATACTTAGTGCAGTGAATACCTTGGGATATGAATATAAATCCAAGGCTGCATAATACAGGAGAAGATCGTCAGTATAATCTAATATGAAAACTAGATATATGAGTATGCAATACTTATTTTGAATAACTCCTCAATCGTACCAACCTCTTCCTATCATCAGAGACCTGTCAATGCATCTCATGAGTTTGGAATGGCCAACGCTAGAAGAAGTGAATTCCACCGCCAAAACAAAAAATAATATCAAAGTGCTAATGATATTCTAGCAGAAGTTCTAAAATATGGTGGCAATAATGCATAAAATTCTGTCAATATACTCGCAATCAAGAAGGTCCTGCACATATGCTGTGAACCCCAGATAATTGATTACCAAATTTTCGTATATTTTAATTAAGCATACTACAGGATCTATCTGTTTATTATATCTTAAGAATATTTGATAAGCAAACTCGGCATTGACGCAAAGCATACGATCCTTCTCGTGAGTTGGTGACCATGTATCAAGAAGAAAAGCAGTTAGGACTATAAATTAACGAGATCAAAACAAAGGGCATGATCCAAGTAAAAGAAAACACAGCAAACCGGCCCAGTATAGTGATCATTGGTCGAAAAATTCAAGACGTCTACCATTTCGTTTAACATAGGTCGCGCATAAAACATTTTTCTCTGTTTCGTCAATTCTTATGTCCAGTTGAACACACAGGAGTACAAAGCAAATATTTAAAGTAATGATCAAGCATGTGCTATGTAATGGTTGTAAGACTCTGACTCAACGCTGATTGGATCCGATTGTCAAGAATACTGAATCACCCCTCCGATTTTGTAATTGAAGGACCTAGTTGACTGGCCGGAGATGTTGCAGGCGTCAAATACGGGTGTCCACGGCACTAGAGGGCTCTAGTCTAAGGACGATGACGAGCTGCCAAACATTGATTTAATAACTTTGGAAAAGTCGGGACTGTGTATCTTTTCTTTTCGGGTATCTTCAACTTTTTATCTAAAACTTCATCTTCAAACCTTGGCAATTTTATTTTAAACAATTCGAATGTGAGTTAAATCACTTTCCTAGTGCTATGGATTGAACCGTCGAGGAAACAAGCACAAGCCCCATTGCCTTACGTACTATATGAAATAAATAAAGAAAGCATTTTCTAGTAGTTTTTCTTCAAACCACTCGAAATAACTTTTTTTCCGAAAAGATTCCCCGCGAACTGTTTGATTCTGAAGTCCCATAAATAGATAAGTTATCATCTCATTATCGGACCACGTCTTACTATATTTAATATAACTGGTAATTAACGACACAGACGCAAATGTAAAGACATATTTTGCCTAATTAAAATAATGAAGATTTATTGACATCTACTCTTTCAACGTTTTGTAGTTATTTTACACAAAAGTTCCGATTTATATCCTCTTTCTTCAGCCGTCGTTTACATCGCTCCAAAAATTGCGCCAAACAAAGAATATGTCCTTCTATGAATATAATAAGCAACACTTGACACACATAAATCTGAAATGCAAATAGAATTACTTTGTCATAACGAGAACAAAATACTCTCAAACTCAGCCTGAGCCATGATTCCATTTTGATTAAATGATTGAGTTTTAAACTGTCGGAGATTTAGGTGCTACCCCAAATGTTTCCAAATTCTTTATCAATGAAATGCGAACGGGCATACACATGCACAGTAAAGTTTAACTCTAATCAAATACGTGGAAACAGTTAATGAAGAAAAGGTAGAGCAACTTGAAATGTCACGAACGCACCTAAAGTAATGTAGTCCTGATAAGCTACCGTTTATGGACACAAAACAATGTGTTTATTCGATTGCGTTTCGTGACTTTAGTTTGACTTTCTCTTGTTTGAAAGTTACCACTCTTGGAGCGATATCGAAACGGGAATCTCGTCCTGCAAGCACGCTTCAATCTTCTCAGCTCCACATATCGATTGGCTGTATTTACGTATGAGCTAAACTTGGACTACATGTGTCAATCACTTGAAATTTAAATCTGAGAAGAAATTTCAAAGGGTTGCATGCATGCAATACATATTTTCATGTCCTCACTTACTTTTCACTCTCCTTGCTATTTTCCTGGTTGTCTGACATTCTAAAAATACGGCACTTGTTGCTGAATTTTTTCCACTTATAAATTCCACCATACATTAATTACACATATTGAAACATTAACAGCTAGAATCATTATATTCATGATTTTTACAAGCAATCATTATTGTAACCAGCATTTACTCGAAACAACACATTATTAACATTAACAAAGGGCGCAAATCTAAAGCCGTTTATCATCCTCGAAGCACTCAACCGTAGGTAAACAACGCCAAATGTTTCTCGGCACTAGTGACACCAAACACTAAACGTCTGAGTGCAACTTAAGAGGAAAGTGCCTGTGACCGTATTTTATCTTCTTTCGTTTTTATCTATTCCTCAGAGGCGAATACGGAAGAATTCCGGCAGTCAGACTGAACGCCCGTTTTCAACTGCTTCTACGATTCCATCTCTTGCAAGGATCTGAAGTTCTGCTTTTATAAGCTTCATAATGCATTACGATTCACTTACTGCGAGGACGAATGTGAGATAAAAGCTAACAGCTTTCAGGATGAAAATAATGGGTTGAATGCGTGGAATCCTTACAGAGTCTGCGCCATAAAATGTTCAAGGAGAACGGAAGAATGCGGATTTCGTCAGAGCTTCACAACAAAAAATATATGTTCTAAATTAGGGATTCGAAGATTTGATGTCTCAAAAGTGCCATGTTAGTTCCCATCACGAGGCTAGTAAATATGAACTCAGCGCATTTATTTTCTAGTACACGATGCCCTTCTGAAACTGAGTGAAATTCTTCAAACATTTTCACATGCAAATATCGTCTTTAACCTGATTAATTAGCCTAAGCTGTTAGGGTCATTCAATGTCTCGTACAAGATTTAGACTGTTAACGCTTCATCAAATGTGTCAAAACAAATACTTGCAATTTCTGAAAATGGCAAACAATAAACTTTTCTTCATTTGCAACTATCACCCTAACTCCCATAAACCCATAAACACCAGCACTTTCTTCTTCGTAGCACTACGACCCCTCTTGCTTCTTGTAAAAGGCGCCTCAAACTGTCTTGGTCCATTGACCGCTTCCTCCAATTTTGAAATCCGAGCAGCAATCAACTGTTCTCCTCAACAAAGTCAGATCAGCGTTTTCCCGATTTTCCCACTGGCCTTTGCCCTTCAGTTCTCCCAACCAATTCCTTTTTGGGTATCCTTTGTTCGTTCATACGATTCACATGGCCAGCCCATTGTTGCTTCCGCAGGTTAACACTCGTTGAAATCTTCGGGTCAGCAAAAAATTCATAGAGCTTACGGTTGTATCAAATTTGGCGTTAGTCTCGGTTTAGCTTCGCTCCAATTATACACCTCAGGACCCGTCGCTCAAAGTGTTCAATATATTTGCGGATGATTGCGTTAGGTTCCATGTATCACACCCATAGCATAACACAGGTCTTAGGACAGATTTGAATGCTTGAAACTTTGGCGCAAATTAAATGCGCATTGCGATTAAGTCATTTACAAAGCCAATGAGCCCCTTGGCTTCGTGAAGTGTAGAACCTTAATGTTTCAGAAACGTCACTTTCCTAAACACTAAGCTTTCCATTATTTGGATAAGGCATTCGTGAACACATTTGTCTATTTTGGGATCCTGAATTAGATACTCAGATTGACTCACTAGTATCATTTCAAAGACAATTCGTCCTTTTTGCGTCAAGGTCTCCGTATGTTCATACGAAATTTATCAATTTAGCCTATTCGTGTTCTGTTTTTGGGAACGAAAGAGCACACCGAAGACTGTGCACCACGGACATGCGCCTTTGGATGAAACAAAAAAAGAACGCGGAGCGAAAAATAATTTCTTCAAGTTATGAATAACATGGTAAAATTTATATATATCTTATGTATAAATGATTTTATACGTTATGCTGATTCCTGGTTTGGTAATAAGTAATTGTTCAATTAACGTCTATTCAAACATAAATGAAATATCGTTTAAATCAATGAATGAACGGAACATCACACCGTTGAGGGCGTACCGTCGACACGCATCTGTGGACGAATCGAAGGAAGTGATGGGGAATGAAGGAATGTTTCGAATACAAAATAATAAACGAAGTAGTATCATGTGTGCACACTACTTAAATTAAAACGTAAACCCAAAGCAACATTAAATTTAGGAACGTTTTGATTTGACAACACCATGTTCAATACTCATCTACGTCTCTGTTTTTCATGCGCAAAAAATAACATTCTGTTCAACTTTATTTATAAATCTATATATATATCAATATCTATCAGTTTTTATCGGAGAGGTTAACCTTTTGATCGTGTCTAGTTTTATACTGGCCCAACGCTTCAAACTTGCTCAATTATTTCAGAGCTCGACTATTTTAGAGGCTTTATACCTGAAAAATGATGTTAAAGTCACCGTGAACAAAGTAGGCTAGATCAAACGATCCGCTAAAACGACAGCTAGAACTGTCGCTTGAACCACGATAGGGGATGACATAAGACGGTACAGGAGACTGGCTCATACACCCAGAGGCTAGATCGAGGCAGAAAACGTTGCACTTCCATCCGAGACGACCGCTTTATTGTCAGCAACGTGTTGTAAAACCGCATTTGCACTGCTACTGTGGTTCGTACACGTCTGTTTGAGGTTAGAAATAAGTGTAAGTAAATGCACGATTAGAAGACTGCCAGAAGATAATTTGAGGAACTCTCGTGAAGCTCGCGCTCCAAAACTTTCCCACAGCACCGTCGATTTAGACTTGGTTTTTCTTGGACTTGGACTTGGAATTGTAGTTGGACTATGAAACAGTCAGGCATCTCCGTATCTACAGACGTAAAAATTAGAGGTTTGCTCCCTGCACTATAGCCGAAACAGTGGGTTATCAGGGCGGATCAATAATGATTTGGAAAGCTATCTCACACGAGACCGCATTTATCTTGTCATTGTTGACAGAGGCAATGTGAACGCTCAGAAGTACGTCGAAAAAATTCTATAAAACTATCTCGTGAAGTCGGTGTTCAAACGTTGTAGTGACCAACGCGTAGACCCGATCTAATGTTTCGACTCAAAATTCTAATTTTTTATTTTGAAAATCAAACTATTATAATTAAATTTGTACCCGTTCATGATTGTATTACCTTGTATCTATCTTCATAAAAAATTATCAAAAAGACAACGTTGAAAGTCGTGGACTGGCGTGGAGAAGAAACTTACTGCAATTTTGAGTGCAACGATGATAACAATTGAATTCGGTAATATGAATGGAATGTTCCTTTTGTATATCAATAAATATTTTAATTGATTATTTTAAATTAATTTTTATTGACTTGCTAATTATAGAAGTAATAGAAATATTTTAGAAAATTAAAAGTATAAAAAATTAAAACATATATCCATTATTTTTCCTCATAAATCAGCTTTGTATGATGAATTTATCCAATAACTCCATTTAAATTTGTCAGTTGCACTTCTTGAACGCATTTTGCTTTACCGGTCGCAAAAAGAGATGTCAATAAAATCCAACTTTCCACGCCTCTGACACCTGTTATGTCTCAAAGCCACCAAAACTCAAAGTTAATAGTACCCAAACGTTACTACTTGGTGTACAACAATTGCGCAGAAAAATGATCAACAACAAAGACGACTGACGTACAGTGGCTCACAGCTTATTTCAAGGCCGAAATACAATACTGCGTGACGGCGATGCGTGAGCGCGTCGCACGCAACGCATTCAATTTACAAAGCACGCGATGCGAGGAACAATAATGTTCATATGACAAATGTCAAATAGGTGACGTTTCAAATGAAATTGTTTTTGATTTTTTTAAAGTTTTGAATTTGGATTTTTCCTTCGTCTAGCAAATAATAACCCCTACAAGGATTCACGAAATTTTCATTTAAAATTCATTCAGAATAACCCTCGTACTTAAAAACTAATTAACGCGTTTGAATTTCAAATTTCATTTAAGCGCCATCAAGCATCTGACAAACGTCACGCACCTCGTTGCGAGGAATTTTCGTTTTTCCGAATATTTCCCGCCTCGAATTGACGCATCGCAATCATTGTACGATGTCGCATACTAATGCATGTTACGAAAAGTGCTTGACATTTGCTGCGAAACTCTCGTCGCGCTCACGTATCGCAGTCTCGCACTATTGTATTTTGGCCTTCAACCAACACTTTTCAGATTTTGAGAAGGTTTAAACAAAGCCAGGTATCAAGGGACTTGAAAAGCAGAACTGTAAACAAAGAAACATAAATTGAAGGAGTGAAAGACAAATTCGGAAAATATTTGTTCCCCTGTAGTAAGGAAAGGAAAAAGAATTTGTCATCAATAATTTTGCTCACAGCTTATTTCAACCACAGTGTTTATCGAGCATTAGAGATCGCTTATTGAATAAAATTGCGTTTTTTTTTTCTCCTATAGTTTTTCTCTATTTTTTCGGTAATTTGTTAAAGTGGTTTGAGTTTAATTTCATCAATCGTTTTTAAGCAAAAAAAAATCTTTTTGATAATGGGACGACGTACCCTTATTGAACAGCGTAAATTGGTCCTCCACCATTTTGAACATGGCAATTCTCGGCGGAATATAGCAGTAATGGTAAATTTAAGCGACGGGACAGTGCAGAGCATAATATCGCGTTTCATACACGAGAATCGAGTACATGATAAAGGCAGAAAAGCACCAAACAAAATTTTCAACCGAACTGATGAGCGCTATAGCGTGCGTAAAATTAAAGAAACCCCAAAATTATCAGCACCAAAATTGGCCATCGAGGTTAACCATGAGTTGGGTAAGTCATGTAGTGCTGAAACTTTTCGCCGAGTTTTACGAAAGCACGACTTCAACGGCCGAGTTGCGTGCAAAAAACCTTTCATTACCAAAAAGAATCAGCAGTGTCGTTTTGCTTTCGCGAAACAGCATCTTTCTAAAGATATGATCTTCTGGGGCAACGTTTTATTTTCGGATGAGTCAAAATTTCATATTTTTGGCTCCGATGGACAAACCTTTGTCTGGCGTAAACCAAATAAAGAGTTGGAAAACAAGAACTTAAAGGCAACCGTGAAACATGGTGGTGGAAGCGTTATGGTTTGGGGTTGTATGTCGGCTGCCGGAGTAAGTAATTTGGTGTTCATAGAGGATAACATCGACAAAACAATGTACCTCAATATATTAGAAGAAAATTTACTACAAAGTGCCCGAACAATGCCAAGTGTTCGGGCGAGTCAGATTTTTACTTTTACCAAGATAACGACCCCAAACACAAGTCAGGTATTGTTCAGACATGGCTCATTTTGAAATGCCCCCATCTAATGCAACCTCCAGCCCAATCACCGGATTGAAAATTTTTTGTCAACTTTGTAGCTAAACATCCGCAAACATTAAATTTCCAACAAAACTGATTTAAAAAAAAGCTTTCTTAGAAGAATGGGCGAAGATCACCCCCAAAACGTGTCTGAAGTTAGTAGAATTGATGCCAAAAAGAATGAAGGTGGCGTATGATAAGAAGGGAGGCCATATTAAGTATTAAGATTTAAATATAATGCTAAAAATATACAAGAAAGTATTCTTATTGTTAGCTGGTTGAAATAAGCTGTGAAATTATTTTCGTAACAATTTTGAAGTTTTTGCATGCAAGTTGCTAAAAAATTATGTATGAAAATAAATTATGTTCTTTTTTTATACTTAAAATATAGATCTACTAATCAACGTTTAACTTTAGTTTATATGTGTTTTTGTTTAAAAGTTATAGCTTCTCAAAAACTTGAAAACGTGTTGGTTGAAATAAGCTGTGAGCCACTGTATGTCTGGCGATCACTGACTCTTCCTGTATAATCTCCATTCTAAAAATATTCTCGCCAATCGATCTTTTCTCACTTAGAACTAATTCTATTTTTTCAAATAGCCTTCGCTTCACTCGTAGCATCATTTAGATTTGCCTATATGTATTCCATTGAATCTGTGCCTTTAAGACGAAGGAGCTATACTCGAGAAGATACAATTTACTAATGTATCTATTACGAAAACTAAGATGACGCCAAGTTTGCAAATTGCAGGTTCTCGTAGTTTAACACCAAATTTCATTGCAAATTGCTCTATATGCTCCTTTACGCTATTCATCTCCACTTATTCAGCGATACTAAGCGGATTCCCTTGAAACCAACTAAAGTCAACATATGCAGTCCCTGCATTTTTTGTTCCAATCTCGAATAGAAGATTTAGACGCCTAGATATACCTAGAATTATTTATTTTAATATATTATGAAACATTTTTACATTTACGGGTATTTTTAAAATGCTTTCCAGTCGCATTTTACACAAGTTTGAGTAGTAAACACCTACAAAGAAAGCACGATGAGAAAATATCACATCGAATTGAAGCAGGTTTTCACTGGAATCCCCACTTAAGACCTACCCTGATCACTTGAGAAATCATTTTGACACAGTTTAACATATATTTTTCTAATTAGAACTCGTTTTTTTACTAGTAGAAAGAGACTTCTAGGACCACAGACTACTAATGCAATAAGATGATTAATTGAACCTTTTTTTTTATTAATAGGACTTTCTGAACCATAATTTCCCTGCAAGTACGAAGTTTTCAAACAAAATGAGCATATCTTTAGATAAACTAAGATATCGACGATTCCCTTAAAGGATGAGAACAGCCACTGTTCCAATCTATTTCTTTTTCAGGAAAATTAGGAAGAGAGAATGGGAGTACCCGTCGTGCCCTGCATCAGGGTATCCTTTTTTTTTGTTTTACACTCTTTACCCTAGATATTACTGTGTCTAGTATAACTTGCGCTTGGTAAATTGTTCGTGCAGTGAAAAGCATATTCACACAGCTGATCAGGGCCGCTCAAGTCTCATCGGCTCAAGATCATCGGCATACTTGATATAACTTTAGTTTTCCTCCCAAGGATATATACTCATGAGCGCATTTTTCCATCAAGTCTCTATCACTATGATTAGGCTGTTAGACGGGTGCCCAAACTTAGTGCTTCCCCTCGTTGGACCGCACTCAGCATTTTCGGCTGTTGCATTGATAATGGAGCTGCTAAATCCGAACCAATATTGTCCTGGAGATCAGGCATGGATCTTGTTAGTTATTGTTTGGAAGTAGGTCAGGTCAAGAAATGTTTGGTTTATCAAAAACTGATGCAGGACACTGAATCAAAACACTGGCACATCGTGGTGAAGAAGCCAGTTGCCTGAACTGAACCAATTATTCACCATTGAAAATCGAACAACTTTTCAAAATCGTTATTTGCTTTTATGTCCCCACAAGGGAAATGAAATTGCCATTGGTTTTTTTATGATAATATAAGATGTTCGTAATTGATTTCATCTTCACAAAATATTTCAAAAAAATAATAGAGAGAATTTCCGTTAAATTTTGCGTGTTACGTTTATACTTTTTCGTAATCGGTTTCGAGCGTTTTCGTTCGGTCCGAACTTTCTTAAGATGACCAGTGATGCAAAGAGACAGTTGACGTTATTCCAAATATCAAATAACAAGAAAAAAAAAGTCATAATCCAATCATCAACAACAACTCACAATCTAGTTAGTGGATAAAGTAGACGCACCTACTAACTATGTTCTCACTTTGTTTTGTTTAATGCATGCTGTGGTCCATGAGACGGGCTTCTTTATACATTTCACCAGGAATTCGGCCTCCAGCTCCATAACAGTCGTAAGTTGTCAAGCTAGGGAAATACAGGAAGCAAAGAAATGCTTAAGAGAGGTCAGTATGCGGCCCCTTTTTGACTTTTATGGTTATTCATTTTTGATTTCTCCTAATCACAGAAATTCAACCACATTTTTGTTTTAAGTGCTAAAACTTGACATGATGCAACTATAACGACTGTCGGTCTGTGTCGGGCTACTGACGTTTCATATCTAGCCAAAGTAGCACTCAGAAAATACTCATCGTCAATTTCAACCCACTCAGGAGACTTATAGGCACTAATGATCCGAATAAATATGAATAAATATTTTTAAATGTTCGTTGGAAAAAGTTTCCGTCTGTCGTTGTATATTTTTTTTCTGCTTTATGACGAAGTATTATGAGTACGTAATTCGATGTTTTTTTTTTGTTGTACATGTAGCATTTTCACTGATTTTTTTGTTACTAATCATGCAATTTTCAAGGTTTGCCTTATTTGTCGCATTCGGCTTACACGACCTTAGTGTACTTACTCATACGTTAGTTTGAGCAGCATTCGTATGAAACGAACAAATAAGAACTCATTTGGACATAATCTTCTAGCCGCTAAACTGCTTTTACGGCAAAAGAAATGTCAGGCGGCAGCAACAGACAAAGAAGCATGGGATTGAATCATTAGAATGAACTTATAAATAGGAACATTTCCGACCGACAAACTCTAAACTAAACAGAAAACCCCAAAGAAGCAATGAAGCGAAAACCGAAACAAATGCAAACAGTTTTGTCCCAAAAAATTGTGTCCCAAAAATGGAATCCCAACCTCCTCTCGGATGACTCAAAACGGCGTGCTAGGGCCAAATTGATACTCGCTAAGAAATCTGCACATTACGCTTGTTCACTTATGTATATTGCATTTTACCACACTATGGCTTTCAAATTCAAATTGGTACTAGTTATAGTGCGTGCCACATTGCATCATAAATTCGGTTCCCCACGGCAAATTGCTGCTATGGCACTATTTTGAATATTTTATGGCACAACTTTTTTTTTTAAATATATTCATATGCGAGTAAGAAGTGTGTTCAAACCGTAATTAATGGATGTGAGGTATTCAACCTGAGGTACGTCACCGAGGTATGCCCAGAGGCCGGAATAAAAATACGAAAACACCCGCCGAATGAAATGAACTCCAGAGAAACAAAAAAATCCATTGCAAGATTTGGATTCGTATTTTTGTTCCGACGTACTTAAGTTATGTTTTCAGTAATTACTTTGCGCCATAGGAGCGTTGAAAACGTTTATTTTAACGAATCTTGGTGTCGCGTGAAAGACATTTACACCAACGTCGGGATTTGAGCGTTTTATGGATCGTCACCATAGAGATGGGGGCAGTGGAGTATTTTTTAAATAGTTTGATGAGCGTTTCACTTCCTATTACGACTGATTGGACTGAAACAAAAAGTGATTGCTGTCCAAAGCAATTTTCGCAACCTCTTCTGATGTGATCCACATCAAGTATGACAACCTCGGCGATAGCGTAATTGGTGTTGTTCGCACCCGACGAAAGAGACTCTACTATAGAACCAATTCCGCAAAACATCTTGGGAGTCGTGATTGTTCATCCGAGCTACAATCAAAAATTTGCCAAAAATGCTATTTTGTTAGCTTTTCCAAACAAAAAAGATTTGGCACGAATGTTGGACACGCTCACGGCTACTGTACCCAAACCATCACCTGTTTTGCGGTTAGCCGCCGATTAAAAATTAAAGACCACCTGAAAGCACTCGAGCACGTCCCCGATTATCAACCACTGTAGGAAGCCCCTAGATCCGAGCTACTGCAGAACTTTGCTCCATACATGCGGCCATACTTCGCCCGACTACGGGACTACCTTAGGACGCGGTAAAGAAACACCCCTGGAGACGTTGAGCCGGTGTCACCCTGACGCATGCGAATCAACTGGTGTAACGTCCGCACGTCCCGAAAATTACTCAGAATGCACAAATCCAAAAAAAAATTACCACACTTGACGTTCGTCCTCATGCTTTGGTCGATTTCGGTGCCACTGTCGGCTGTATATCGTCTGACTAAATAAGAGAGGTTCTGGAGAAGTTCGGCCATCAACCTCCGCGTTATAACCCCTTCCTGTAAACTGCGGATGGAACAGAACATTCCATATTGGACAAACTGACAGAGCGTTCAAGGACACCTCCATGACGCGGGACAATCACGGGAAACAGTTTTGTAATTGGACACTTTTTGGTAAAGTTTTTTGGAGAAAAACCATTTATGTTTGCCGAATTCCCACCATTGTAGTGAGCCCGTGTAGTAGAATAAAATAATTAACGTGGAAGAAAAAAGCGTTTTATTTCGTTAATACTCCAAACAAAAAAGGTTATTTACTAAATTTGGGGAAACTTCCTGGCTGCTTTTCCGTCATCAGTCTTGAATTTGGTAACTTATTTGAAGTGTAATCGGTACGATATGTTGAGATGTACCTTTCCCAGTGTCACCTTTAACGCGACAACACGAATGCGAAGGTGTATGTTGAATACCGAGTGCTTCAAACTACCCAGAAACAGAATGCTACACCATCCATAAATGGAACAGCGTTCCGTGTAGCACCTCTGAGCGAATGAAAAGTCAGGAATTGTTTAAAGCGTGCTAAATACTTTGTTGAGTGTAACAGGAAGACCCTGCATGTGAGAAAGACTAGTGTTCCCCTGGAAAGGAACACTCATTCGCTTCATTCTCAACCACACGCATTTGTGTCTCCATCCGTGTGGACACATGACTGCAACAGAAAAAAAAAACAGTGAAGTACTTGGCGAACGTAGACCTTCTTCATGGCACTAATGGCTTTCAAACAATTTGTCCGCCCTGAGAAACACCACGAATCAGTTCTCCAGGTTATATGAAGTAATATCCCAAAATAACCTAGATTGATAAGAAAGTAACCAAGATTGATCATAAGTAGAAAAAAATACAGATTAAAGAGCAAAATAATGAATTAGGCGTTCGTTGTTTAGTTAGAATTTAGGTTTCAGATACTGAATTTAATGTCTGCACTAGTACTGGATCGTTTCGATTGTTTGCTCATTAGAATCAGAGGAAGCTTCCCAGCAACCTTAATTTTTTTTTATAAAGCTAAAATATTCCCCTATGAAAGTTATCCATGTTTGGAACTTTTTGATAATCATATAACGTTCTTATCTATATTGACAGATAATGTCAAAAAATAATAAGTTTGCATTGGATTGGTCTCTGGGCGAAGTGAATATTGATGGTACAAATCTATTTTACTGGTGTAATGTAAACCTTATCTTTTAAACCTTTCGTTTCTACCATCACATGAATACTGCCTTTAGGTTTTTCCAGCGTCATGTAAACGAGTTGTCATTTAAACATTAACCCAAGACATGTGTGATATTACCGAGAGGATTCTCTTAAAATCGTTGGAATACAACATCTGTGCATTGAACCCTACTCCATAAAAGTTAAATAAAAAAGCATACTATTTTTTTAATACTTTTATTTATATTAAATCGTTAATTATACTTAACACATGAAACCAATACGAGCCCGAAAACTGAGTCTACACTTCTTGTACATTATGGACTTAACATTTCATTTTACGAATGATTCTTGCGATATTGCAATACCAAAATAACTTTCAAGAATGAACGAACGAAATGAACGTATCGACTTTATTGGTCCATAGCTTCCTCCTGACTAGTGTCGTCTATATCCATTACGGCTGCTTCGGCCTTAACATTATCTGAATCTGTGGCCATTTCTGTCTCCGATTGCATAACAACTTCGTTCAGGCAAGAACTTGTTGACACTGATGCTGTATTCTCCAAATTATCGTCCATTGGTTGATCTGGTATGACTTGGGGCGCAGTTGTATCAGCTATGGGTTCGAGTAAGGCATTGCAAGTCGGTTCTTCTAAGAGCGGAGCGCTCACCTCTTCGATGGCCATCTGCTCTTGTACTTTTCGAGCTTTCAGCTCAGCATCGTTAGATTCCGGAACAGATTCTTCTTCTGCTTTATCAGAAGCGCTAACTTCGAATTCGGACGATGCCGCTTCCGCAGGAGTTCCAGTTTGAATTGGTGCCTCACTTTTTGAATGTGTTTCTTCTTCCTGTTCACTCGGACTCTCAACATTTGGCTGGTTCTCTTCCACTTTTCTTTCGTCAGAAGATGGTGATTGATAATCAGTTTCAGAAGGTGCAGTAGTGGTAGCAGTGGTAGCAGTCTCAACAGCCGCAGCAGCAGCGTCATCAGGTTTCCATGTTTCAGTCTCTTCTCCATTTTCATTGTGATCATTTTGCGTGACTTCCGCTTTGTTTTCTGGACTATCGATTTTGTCTTTTTCTAATATTATTGAATGATTTGTGTCTTTTGCGTCATCTGATAAATTTGTATCCTTCTCTTCTTGAGACTTGTCCTCAATTTTTGGTTCGTTTTCCAATCTTTCGTCTAACGTCTCTTCACTTATCTCTTTGTCGGTGCTCTTGTCCTTTTCCGTTTCTTCTGTGCTTTCTTCTGTGCTCGTTTGATTTATTTCACTCTCTAATTTCTCCTTATTGCTGTCAGGTTCTGACGAAGTAAGAATATCTACATCTAGCCGCTCGTTGCTTGATGTATCCATCTTCTTCTCGTTGTCACCATTCTCTAGTCTTGAATTTGTCGTTTCACTCTCATTTACGGTCTCTTCTGTTTTTGTTTTGTTAACATCATCACCGCTCGTATTGGCTGCTTCGATATTGAATAAATGTTCGCCTTCCATATCTACTTCTACGTTAACGTCCAAAGATAAATCGCCATTCACTACTGAGTCCAGAGAATCTCCATTTTCGCTATCTGCTGGTTTTCGTCCGGGTTCTATAGTGCTGACAACTGAAAAGAGACAGTTATTGGATGATACTTGCAATTTTAATCCGTTTATTGGTCATTTAAACAAACGAAATTCATGTTATACATAAGCATTATATAACTATACTACGTACAAACAAAATAAATCATGCAACTCTATAATAAAACATCTATCGATTCTGCACAGTGAATCATTTCAAAATAATGTAGCTTATGATTTTTTAATTATTCAGACTAACACTAGCTTCAACCTGACAGCAAAAATTTAAATTCAACTTTAATGCTACAAAAAATTCCATATGGACAAACAAGTTTCAATAAAATATGTAAAATTTGCCACACATGATTCAAGCTTTAAAATGAATATAGAATCTATACAGTTTATTCGTAGACGAAGGATAAAAGATCGCAAATTTTGGGCGATAAAACAAAATAAACATCGTTTCCCCTCAATTCCTCCGCACTCACCGATTCCAACGGCATTGAAACTTCTTGAAGCAATCCTAATACGCTTCTTATGTGATGTCCTAACTCTTTCTTTTCACATTTACCCTAATCTCGCGATTGTCCAAATGAACTCAACGGAAGTTTAGTGAAAAACTGTTACAGAACGCTTGACTTAAAACTTACGAATTCTGAAAGCTGAATGAATGCGCTGGAGCGAGATAGTGATAGAAAAACTACACAAAACTTTTAATCACCTTCAGGCCTTCAGCGACGGGAGGTGTTGTTCAGACGTTTCAGAAATTCAATGTTCAACCTGTTCTCGAAAAATCTTATTGGTGACCAAATCTCTCAAAAAAATTTTCGATTTTAAAGTCGAAATCTCATAAGAATCTCAATTGATATGCAATTATTTTTAACAAACCAATGAAAGATCTGGACAAAAATTGAATGTCACGGATTTGCAAGGGTTTGACATGAAAACGTCGCTTTGCAAGGATGTTGATTTAGTGGACGTAGAGGTTGTCAGTTGACGATGAAGAACGTTCAGGAAGACAACGCTTCACTCACAGGTTTTCACATTTAACACAAAAATTTCACAGCATGTTGTTACACGTTTAAATTATCCACTTTGAAATCCGACAAACAGAAAACTGCCCTTAAACTGCAAATATCCATCAGTAAATAAGGGTGATACAAACAAGATATCATTTTGAATTGAAAAAGGTTAAAGCGTTTAAAAGCTTTGGTTACAGGTTGAAACTAGTAAATAAACATAACACCGAGATATATTGATCCAAGAATAGAAAATCGGACGCTGCCGATGGGATAGATAAAATCAGCAAGATTACATGTCTTGTTTGTAGTATCGAAGGAAATAATGTTTATATCTTGAGTGCAGGCCTGCCATGCTGACATCGCTCAGAAAATCAGGGTAGGGTTCGATTTTATACTTTTCGCGCATCTTCAGGGTGCAAAAATCGCTTTTTCAGCGACTTCGTTCATAATAGGCTTTACGATTCCATTTGTACCCTTCGAGAGATCGGTTAGGAAGTCCCGCCTTACCCCTGTTGAGCCATGGCCTCGGTTCATCACCAAATAATTATTTTCCTACGGCATTTACCAATCCCAAAGAAAGTGTTATCTCTCATTCTTGGCAATTTATCGACGTTGTAAGCACTTCTTTAAACTGTGCCAACTGCACTTGTGCCAACCGACTTCGCAGTGAAGTTAAAAGTATTTCTGACGCCAAGAATAACGAGAGAAAGACACATCCGATCAACCCATTTGCGCGTTGAACGGCACTCATCTAGCAGCATGAATTGGGTCATCATATCATCTTTCACGCGTGCTTACCTAACCCTAAAAATACCGCCTTACCTAAAATACATGGCGTTTCACTTCCCTCTTTATTACATTGTATATTGTGTAGCCGGGAGTCCTAAACGTTAATTTCTTAACAGGTATTTTGCTCTCAAGTGTTTCCTATGTGCCCTAATGATAATGATCTGCTTTAGCTTCATGCGTTCCTATTCTTCGTTTACAAGAAAGTAGCTGGCCCAGCTCTTCACATCTATAGAGAAATCCTACCCAGTACGCTAGTACATCCACTTGTATCTCTTTTGCATAATCGCAGAACCGTTCAATACTCACTTTCAAACTCATCTTCTTCGGACGTTTTCCGACTGTGTTATGCCCTTTGACCGGCCAGTAAGAAATCAGTTTTCTTGAGCTTTCCAATACAATTTGAAATTTTGTTTCATCAAAGTCTTCGAAAAAGTCTTCTCAAAAGGAAATCTCTCTAAACTCTTTAATCTCTAATTTACTAGACCTCTTACTAGACATTACTCATTAATCTTACCGGTAAATGTTGTGACTACTCCCTTTTTCGTCAGTTAATCCACCAGCACATTACCCTCGATTCTTGTGAATTGCAGCACATAATACAGGGTACTGTTCAATTGTATTCTATTCTGTTGTTCTAATGTTCACACTCAAATCCATGTGCGTTACAACCTCTAAAGTCCTACACGATACTTTTTCCATTGACGGAAAATTGCAACAGTCGGAAGAAAAACTGCTGCAGAAACTCATTAAATACTAAGTAACCAATGTCATTTTTTTAAAGAGAAGTGATTACTACTTTTGTCTCCTAGTGACAAAAATCAACCAGAATAGCAAGTTTGGAATGTTTTGACTTATTACTCTCGGCTAGGCCTCTCTATTCTACGCTATAAGAACCATACACTATGTCACAGTATAACCAACTCCAGCGGAAAGTCAAGGAGCAATTGCTATAGAAGGGACCCTTTCGCGCTCTCCGCCCGATCCGATCAAGTATGTTTTTCTTTGTTGTTAGTATTGCCCGAATGAAGATATTGATTTCATCAAGGTCCAAATTGAAATCGGCTGGAAGATTTCAATAGATCTAATAGCCTATCAGCTCGGTGTGCACCAACGTTTTCGTTAAGATGACTGCGTTTTTTGCTCTATGAAGAACGTTTGGCAGGCCTTTCTTCATTTTCGACTACTTTTTTGCTACCCTTATGGTTGGAAACTACTAACACTCATGCGATTTTCAACACCGCTGACACAGAGACTTTCCAGTATGCTGATGCAATTCGCAGTTCTGCTGGTCTACGCAACTTTACCAGCTGTTTTCAGTGCAGCTCATTCTTGAGTACTGTGTTCCATTTCTCTGCTTCGTTTAAAACTGAAGACATTTTATTAGACTTTATCTCATAACATTGACTAGAAGCCGACTATAGGCTGACTCCAGCGCTGCAGCCCTGTGCAAGTCCTTGCCGTGATTAGCTCCATGAAACTCAGCTTCGACTATGCTATTGTATTCCCGACGTCTGACCGTAATTATTCTTGGAATCGTCTTTTTTGTTAGGATGGGTAGTTCAATTTTCATAGCTCTACAATAAACGCATGAGTGATTAAATGCACTACCTAAACCCTGCATTAGTGAATTGAGTCCTTTATAACACTCGATCGACTGTAGCCCCTCCGTCGTAGGAGACGTTCCACAGGTGTGGAAAAAGGACTGCGGCCTGAGCCAAACCTGATGTTAACAGCATGTTTCGTCAACTTAAACAGATCAGACTGCGATCTTTCAGGCCAATCCAAAGTATAATATCAACTTCACAAACGTTGGTACTTGGAGCGAATTTTCCAATACTTTCAAAATATCCGTCCATCTGACGGAGTTCAATAAATTCCTTGTGTTGCGTTACAAAAGGGGACGATCCACTGGTCCGATGGCGTGCCTTAGACTGTAAGAATCGCAGTCATCAAATTCGCAACTACATTATCAGGTGAAAGCTGTATAGAAAATTCCACAGTAGAATTCGTAACGAAATTGAGTTTTCCTTTAATGAGTTTTTCGAATACTTTCCCGACCATATCCTGCGTATTATAACGATCGAAATGTCCGGCATGCTGATTAACTCAAGCCATGTCATTTTTTTCTGACTGATAAAATGCACTATCGCAAGCAGGCGTTAAGTATATTGAGCAGCAATTGAGCGAACATGATAAAAAAAATTAATATCTCCGTAAAGTTTCCTTTACGTTTCTGACTTTTCTTAGTTATTTTTTTGTGAAAAAAAGGCTAGTTCAGTTTTTTCACGCGGTCCACTTGTGGTAGTTGTGATTCACCACCGAACTTGATAAATTTTCCGAAGTTAACTATACCAACTAGGTGGACTGTTACTCTAATACGAATAACACAAATATAAACACCACTGTCACCAGCAAAATTTAAACCCGGCATTTATGCCGCAGATAGTTCCTATTACATTGTATAACTTGTATTTTTCGTGGAAGCAGGGCACTTGCGGAAAACCGAGCGTCCATATGAATAGGTTATAGGTTATACGCTTCTTTAAAGATCCCACAGTTTCTTCTAGAATATTTTCAGATGATCGGGTTTTATGTGCTGCTTTTCCGCAGATTTTCGTCTTGGTATACTACGCGATTCTCTCTTCTTGTTCGCGATATCTCTGCCTTCAAAATAAGCTTATAATCGGCTTTTTTTATAAGTGGGAGGATTTTGACGCTTTTCTAAAAGGAAGCCTCTTTAAGTGAAAGTTTGTCCTTCCACCAATCTCCACTAATCATTTGATAATGTCCTTATATAATTTTTTGTAGATATTCGAGGAATCTTTGTTCTCAATTACGATGATTTCTACCATTCGTATAAGGAGTTCCTGCTGATTACGATCGAGTGCAATAGAATCATTCTGTACCTCTTATTGAGATGTACTTTTACTCTGCGCTAGATTCTAGAGCTCTAGAGAGGCATCATCGCTCAACGTTATGACTTGAATATTATCGATGGTTTCTTTAACATTGCACTTCCCAGACATTTATTGTTAGTGCATTTCTTCGTGTCCTACGGCGCGCTCCACCGAATGGTTCGTCTTTGAATTAAAAATTCGTCAGAATGCCTACTCTCTCATTTTGTGTTCGTCGTCCGTTGATCGCAAATCCTCGCTTTTTTTCTAATTGTTGTCTAACGGGATATTATTGTAGAAATGTTGCCACTTTAATGATCCCGTGCATATCTGTGCTAATTAGGTGACAGGTTTTGAAGAGCCGTGGGCATTACAATCGGGCATTACCGGGCTTAAAGCGGTACTATAGTTATTTTAAAGCTTTTTGCGTACAAGACCATTGGTCTGCAGTAGGAATTTGTCCAAAGTATCAAAGTCGCAGCGTCAGTTAAAATTTTTTTGTTGATTGATTGTCCAGAGTCAAAGCAAGTACGTCATATGCTAAATAGCCTTACGAAATGCTGGTTCCTAAATTTCGTCAAAATTCTTTGGGTACATGGTGGTGAGCATTTAAGAAAATCAAATTTCTTTCCAAGTTAAGATAAAACTTATATATAAATTTCTGCATAACCTGAAGATGGCAGAGAAAAGCGGATTTCGTTCTAGATCAACTAGTTTTCAAGATAAACAACTTTTAGCATCGATTTAATCTGCAATTTTCACAATTTTTCATATGAATTTTTCGTGTTTATAATATATTTAAGTATGAATTCTATTTTAAACTTTCAATTTGCATTTATTTTCTATGCATTGGAAAGTCATGTTTTTTTTTATTTATATGATTGTAGCTCACAAACTTTTCCCGTTTTTGTTTGATATTTTTCTACATGACCAAATGTTGTACGTAGTTCTATTAAAAATTCTGTATGTAAACTTGCCGACGTTGTAATTACGAGCATATGACGCTTGGCTGCGGCATTGATCTCTCGCTCAAGTCTGTCACACCTTCTACGTCCGCTATCAGTGTTTGCTGGCATTTACACTGAAAATAATTGATGTAATTGCTCTCGGATCGGATGAACGACGAACCAAGCAGCTTGGAAATCAATAGCGATTATTAGATTTGCATAACCGCCAATCTGAACCATCGATTTATAGAGAATGGGTTTTGTTTGCAAGTAGACATTTCGAATAAAACGCATTATTTACATTCTTTAAGACGCTAAACGAAACCGAGAGGATAATTAAATGACAATTGCTTGCACTGAACGAAAACCTAATAAATTACTACAGATTAATAACTCTCGCTACTCTTATCGCAATTGACATTTTAGATCGCAACGCTTCTCATTTGGATGTTAGTCAGAGAAGTCGACATTATGCGAAATGGCCTGTAGGATTCTTTGCAGTGGGATGCGAGCGTTCGGAATGATTTCAAATAATTGGCTTTATTAAATTTAGGTATCTTCGCACAGCCAAGTAAATTTCAGCTATCTGGAATTCAATTGCTAGATAAGTGTAGCATATTTCATTATGTTTCAATGCTCTGCGAACCTCTCACTGTGCTGCGGTTCTTACCGACTTTCAAGCGTAATTTTCTCCAACAAAGTAAGGTGAATTTAACAATTGATGAATGAAATATTGACAAATATTTACCGAATAAGAATACTACGATCCGTGCTAATCTACTCACCAAGAATATTCTTTTCCAGCGCCCGCATGTACTTATCAATTCGACTATATTGCTTGCGAGGATCTGTTAGCAATTCACATAACCTCTGTACTGTGAACGGTGCCGCTGAGAATAACTCCAGACGCTCCAGTAGGGCAGATTTCATGCTTTCATAATTGAAGGGATCGACGTTGGGATATTGTGGCAGATCTAGTGGACAAAACAATGAACTCAAAACCATCAATCAACAGTAAGTGTCCCGTTTACCTTCAATGCTGGGCGTCGATTCGTGAAAGTCCTTAATCACTCGAATGAGTTTCTCGCGAAAGAGGTGTTTAACATGGGACCAACGATACACTGTATCGCCAGTCTTGGCCACATAGCACAAATAATCCTCCAGTTCCTTGGGGATATCCTTCGGCTTGAGCTTGGAATATCGCTCAAGTATCTGCAGCACCTCCTCACTATTCTCCATGATGAGCATTTATCCAAACCCTATTGATTGCCGCAACACACTTATGTAAACGCAATTCTTCAATAAAACTTCCCTGGTTGACCAAGGAATTAAGCAAAACACTACCTCGTCGTGTACAACAAATCTTCAATCGGCCAAAAACAAATGCGAACTCCATGAAGTTGGCCGCAGCAAAAATAGGTTACAATGTCTACTGTCATTGATTAAAATGTCGTACTAGAATGGCTCGAAGAAGTTGCAGGAATGCTCGAGCTAAGGGCTGGTGTAAACAGATGGCATTTTGTACGCCGAATGGCGCCAAACCAGTGGTTGTGCAATGATGTGTGAGTACGTGTGAACAACAAATTTATCCTATTACTCAGGAGTGGCTTTATTCGTTTTATAATCGCAATATATGCTTGAGTGATAATTGATAGAGATCGTGGAATTGTAAGCAAAATGAGAAATACGTTAGTACGTAGACATTTTGAGCACACAAGACAACGCCTAAAGAAGAGAAATATTCGAAACATCAGGAGATTTTTTTCATTACGATACGGCGTACACAACTTCCAGTCTTTCTTGTTTCTTCAAAATTGATTAATTGGTCCAACAAGATAACCTGCCAATTTATTTCAAAATCATTTTCCGTCGTTCCTTGAAAAAAAAAGCTGAATTAACCCTTGAGTACTACCGTGTCTGTTAGCTTTGTACAAAAGTATTATATTTTACACAGTAAATACTGTTTTCTTTACCAAAACTAATTAAACATGAAAAATACAGTCATTTAAACGAAATTAAATTAGAAATTAGTACTTCTAATTGCATGTAGAAATATATGCATTCAAAAAATCTAATACATATTATTCTCAATATTAAAATTAATGTAAATATCAGTCTCTTTATCATGGTCTTTCTTACGCATCATGGTTCGTGTTGCAAATTAGTTTGAATTTGAAGATTTTTTCAGATCATTTTTATTACATTTCAAGGACGTTGCTGAACGGTATGCATTTGCAGAATATTTGAATCACATTCAAATCAAGTTGACGAACGATGTTCCATACAGTATGTTCTCCTACATGAGGTAGATTTGGAAACACTCATCCATTTTATTTTCGATGGGCAGAAATCGCAGAGGAATCTTTTTCTTTTTTTAAATGAATGTTCGCGAAAACGTTCGTGTTGTTTTTCTTAGATCTTAGATATTGTTTCCTTTAGCTATAAGTGACATGGCAGAAGCGGCGCAATCGGAGGTGTACAGTACTATTTAAAATTGGCATGTTCCAAATATCAAAACCATGCAATTGAGCCAACGCCTATTTTCGCGGTTGGTACTGTAGTGAAGGCTGATTTGCCCAAAAGTGTCCGCCACTCCTTTTGTGTCATCGTACGCTCCAGTTATTAAAGTTTTTTTTTTGAGACTTGACTAATCGAAGGTTCTTCGTGCATTGTAGTAATTTTGTAGTAATTGTAATTTCAGCATACAATTGACCAAAGTAACTTCTTCTTCAAACATAACGTAATGTAATACGCTAGAACTTCGCAGGAGTTTCTTTTTTTTACTTCCAATTTTGCTAACAATAGTCAATTTATATCGAGTCCCAAGTTGCTCTTTGGCCAAAGGCACAGAATCAAACCGATAATCAGCTTTAAAGTTTCAGTTAGTTCATGCATTGTCTTCTTAGTAGGTAACAGTTGTAATTACCCAAGAGCATGCTGTGAGGGACTTGGCTGTTTTTCCTCAGGTAGGCAGCTTAATCAAACATGTATTTCCTTTCTAAGTAATGTACAATCCTGGTTTGTAAATTTCCCTGCGATTTAATAGAAATAACTTGTTACAGTTTTTTTCGCCACCCTTCCACCACGGGAAAAGTCTGACGAACGCGTCATGCGAATGATTGAATTAAACAAGTGAACCACTACCCTCTGTTGATGCGTGATAGTAGAAGTTTGAATTGTTGCTCTAAACCGACCGGAGAATTTTGACGGAGAAAAGCGCGAGGCGAATTAGACATAATAGGGTAATCTTAGTGGTCAAAAAAGGCGAAAAAAAACTCATGTGGTCAGAAGTAACTTGTAACAATAGTATGATTGCATCGAAAGCAAACACCAAGCGGCGAATTTGATCATCCTCCTGCGACGCAATCCAAAACAAACAATGCCAAGGGCCAGCGGTGGAGGCGAAGTGTGGCGAGATCCAGTATGGATGGTAAAACTTACCATCTACATCTAATTACCGCAGTTCACTGGGAGTGGGTCATCGCCCAAAGGGTGAACGGCCGCAGCGAGAGGATGACCATCCCGCTAAAAAGAAAGACTTAAAAGGAGGCGAAAAGAAACGGAGCGTTCTGTTTTTGGTGACTGACGATCAAGCGATACGCGGTGTGCGTTGCGGTCACAAACTTTTTAACTAAGTTCTCGATCGCACAGAATTAAGATTGTACGGCGATCAATTGTGTATGGACGTGGCAAAGGACGTTGCTGTCGAAGCGATTTAATTGTCACTTGGACTATCAGGAAATGCATTCTTAAAGTACTTGTCTTCGCACAGTGTGTGCTACCCTATGTCTTAGAACTTCGCGAAACCGTGTGTTCTGTGCGGTGGTAACTCGATGGAAAACTACGGACTGTGAATTCCACATACAGGGTATGAACAATTGTGTATGTTATTGACTGGAAGAAGTCCGTGCGAAGCTAAACGATCGGTTGTTAGTGAAAAGAGTGAAGGAGTAGAATTTGTGGAAACAGTGGCTCTACGACAAACTCGTTAATTAAGGTTAATCGCGTGGATGGAATCAGCATTTCGAATAGTGACAGCGGAATATCGCCTGGTGGTCGCCGAAGTAGCCGGAAGCGGAACGGTGGAAGACCTGGCAATATAATTGCCAATTGAATATAATAGTTGAATAAAATTAAGGAAATAGAATCGCCACGTATTTCCCTCCCGTGGATAACAAAGCGGAACAGACGGTAAGGTGGTTTCTTTGTAACAGGTCGTGAACCCGA
Organism: Stratiomys singularior; assembly: GCA_954870665.1. Lineage (NCBI taxonomy): Eukaryota > Metazoa > Arthropoda > Insecta > Diptera > Stratiomyidae > Stratiomys > Stratiomys singularior. Next base: position 66,285,078 of record OX940881.1, read on the forward strand.
TCAACGTGTGCATTTGCATTTTCTTTTATTTCCGAACCAGGCGGAAGCTCCCTCCGCCTTTCTCAATGTAAATTTTTTTCGGATCTTACTATGGGATTTTGTACTTACTTGTTTTAGTTCGGATATACTCGGATTAACCGTAGATAGACAACTCTTTCTAAACGATTACATCTCGTTCGGTCCAGGGAAGACAGAGGTACAGATATTTCTGTACCAATGGACTAGCGAAAGGGTTCGACTCCAAGTGGGATAAGAGTCTCATATTAAAAACCCTTAAAAGCTCAGCGTACAACCAATTGGACAATTGGAACTGTGTGTCGCATTACGTACGGACAGTACTCATTATAAAGAAGGACATAATGGATCGCTTGGCGAGGGAGGGAACATCTCTGTAACGCAATATTATAGTTACTAATCGCAATTCCTTCCTATCCATCCGTAAAGAGAGATTTTCCTTAGCCTGAAGACATCGCTAAGCGATGATTAATGAGGTCTAGTCCGAAGTAATGTGACAAACAGTTCCAGGCTAGGTTCTCGGTATGACAGGGGAGGTGTTTAGTCGGTAGTCCGGTAGCGGGGGAGTCCGACACTCAGGGCGTAAATAGCCTTCACCTCCCAAACAAAAAAAAAATGCTTTCAATATTCGCTCAAATATTTCCCTACAATTAGTTGTTGCTTTCACCACTTCAATTCGCCCACACCCATGAATTCACAACCGAGAAACACTAGTTTGCACTTTAGCACTTGAGGAAGATAGCACGTGAGCTTCCGAAGTCCAAATTATTACTAATCTAAAAAAAATTAATTTGAGAGAGAATTTGGAAAAATTTAAAAACAAAGATTAGAAAGAAACTTTTAAAATAAAAAAATTTGGAAAAAATCGGGCCAACTATATTGGCGGAGACGGCATTTGCGGAGATTCTTTTCCCAGAAAAACCATGGTTGGTCTTTTTAAAGAAGACTGGGGCTCGCTTTAGGACAACCTAGGACGACCGATTTAAGTGACCACTTCGGAAATGATTCAAACAGTCGAACAATTAATATTGGAAGATGCTAGACTAATAAAAACAGCTTGCAGAAATGATTGAAGTATCGGATACGCCAATGTTTAAAATTCCTCGCAATCATCTTGGCATGACAAAGGTCAGCGCTAGACCGGATCAAGAATGCTCATGCTGCTTAAGAAACAACACGGTGCAGTGCGCTCCCGTGCTTTTTCGACGTCTGTGGTGAAGACAAGAATGGACAGTTGAATCGAATTGTTACTGGAGACAAAACTTGGGTTCATCATTATGAATCTACGTTCAAACGGGACTATACGCAGAGGTACAATAAGTTGATGGTGTCACAATCGATTGGTAAAATCTTTGCGACAGTCTTTTGAGACTCAGGAGGGATCCTGTTGACAGATTACAAAGATAAAGGCGTCTCTATACATGAACATACTACACTTCAATCACAGAGAAGTTGAAAGAACGGATCAAAGAATAAAGATAGGAAAGGGTGTCCTCCCTCTACACCACTACGTGCCTGTTGACAAGTGATGTGTTGCATTGGCTGCCCTACACAAAGCGAGCTTCAATATTTTGGATCACCAACGCTACAGGCCTAACCTGAGTGAGTGATTATTCTCTGTTCCCAATACATAAAAAATGAACTTCTTGCAAAGAGGCTTTCAAGCGATGAAGATGTATAATATAGTATATAGAAGAAGTGGCATTTTCAGCTAAAAATTTTATATCAAAAAATTTGAAAAATAATTCAGAGTAGCAGTCGAATATATTCAAAAAGTAAAGTAATTCTATATTCTTGCTCTCACTTCTTACCCTCGATTTCGCGAACTTATCAACTTGCTGGCAGAAACTAAGTATGCAACCATTGTTAGTTAAAAGACACAATCAGCGAGAGCTTGCAATCGAAAAATACTGGCTCTATGGCGAACAGGGAGAAATTGTCAACATTTTCTTTTCGATATCGTGAAACAAATTACCAAGGACTAAAAATTGCTGCGGCTACGTCAAGCAGAAGAACAGAAACACCTGGCAACCATGCAAATAAAGGCTCTCCTAACGTCTCTCGGCTGATAAGATGGATCATCTACTTAAACTTAGCACCGTACAATGAGGAGATCTACGGGTGAACTGGCCTGTGTCGAAGCCAGGGGTCTAGCATTAGTATTAATACTTTTGGGGCAGACTTCATTTTGCTTCACTGCCGCAAGATAGACCGGACTTCCACTGCAAAATTCCAAAGCATCCTTCATACACGCTTAATTTTTCTATCTGTTAGTTCTGTTCACTTGATTGTCTGAGAAAGTGCTAGATGGCGTAGATACATAAAACGTAGAGGGACTCGTGCGTAAATAGTCAGATCCACGTTTTAGAACTTTCCTCGATTATAGTGCTTCCAGAAACTCCGTGTCCGTTGAAAGATTTGTAAAGATTTTGTAGGAATTTATACAGAAAAGCAATTGATTTATAAAACTATATGCTACAGCTGGAGACAAGACATCCTGAAGTCGAGAACGATTCAGGCGATTTTTGTGTTCATTGTTGCCGGCAAGACTAACGATTTGGCTTCTCTATTCTTGTCACAGTTGGTGCGAGGACGTTCAGGTTGTCGTGTAGTCTGTTAGAAAATCATCAGAAAACGTGACAGATGGTAAAAGGCCCGGCGTACCTTGATACCAAAGCAGTGATAACACTCCGAACAGATTCCGGATGTACAGGGATTCAACCGAGGGTAGCAGAGTTACATTGATATTAGTAAATATTTCCTCATTCTACCCCCAGTATTTCCTTTTACCTAGCAAAATGCTTTAGCTATACAACTACAAATCTACTTTTTTCTCTCTCTCTTTTTCCTCTTTCAGTTTTTGACAGAATTATTCTGGTTATTTTGTACTTATACTATATACTTGTGCTTTCGGGCATTGTGTGACTGCATAAAGCGCTAAATCTTCAAAAAACTCCCAATCTTAAAATTTTCGATCATAATAAGTGGAATTATAGTTAGATTGTTAAATTCCCTTGCATTTTTTCGAGGAACCCAATTACCCGTCTCAAAGTTTTTGCGTAAAATCCCAATAACACTACAAATCTACACGTGCTTTTTCTATCTCTATCTGAGACAAGTCACCCGAGAGTGTTAGCGCTACATGTGGCTCCGCTCTGACGAAGGTTAACTTAACCATCGATGCTGATACTACAAACTAGTACTCGGAGAATGCTGCTGAAAGTAGCGATGGAAAGCTGGTATCTCCTCCACGATTCCTCGCCATGAAAAAGCGCTCGGCTCATGAAGAACATCAGGGAACAACCAATTGCATCACCTTTTGATTCCATCCTGTACTTACCTTCACCTAGTCATCTCAAGTTCAGCTGGTCGACCAAAACAAATAAAACAAAGTCCTTTTTATATAATAATCGAATATATGTATTTGTTTTTTCTGATAGGAATGTTATAATGCGATTTTTCGAGCTCTAATCAAATAAAATTGGTTTGGGTTATTATAAACCTCTATTTCTATCTTAGGAAGCTTATCGCTAGAATTATTCAAATTCAACATACCAACTTTTGTGAAAAGCATCTACGAGTATAGGTGTTCGAAAAATAAATCAACCTATTCTGTGCCGAAAAATCCTTCATAAATATACATACGTACAACCTGCTATGGAAATATATTTTCTAAAAAGGGATATTTTGTATGTGTATTTTCAGCCCAGATTTGATTTGAATCGTCATCATCGTTTATATACAAAATGAGAAATTTAATTTTAATCGAGATTTGCCAATTAGTGTAATATTTACGAAATGAAATTCAATTAGACGCTGGAGTGTGAAGTGCGTAAATTGGGAACGTATAGAGTATATTTGACCCATTTGACTACAAACTCAAAATGATGACAGTAGCACGGAAGGCGATCCCGTCTGGTATTTTAGCATAACAAAAATTTCGCGGGCTTGTGTTTAGGAATATGTGTCAATTTTCCTATCGTTAGAACAAATATCACAGCTAATACTTGTAGCTTCTACTAATTCAACCAGCTCAGAATCTTACGAACTCAAATTTCAAGGAAAGTTCAGTTACTTCAATGGGATTAGATAGATCCACTTTAGGTAGTCATAATATATGAAAGGACTTACAATGAATAACAGATTTTGGTAATCGCATGCAATTTGCCTATTTCTCATTAAATTTTCTTCTTAAATTCAATTAGCTGAGAAATATTCGGGAGTATGCAAGCTTTTTACTCAGCATTTAACCGTGCTGCGAGGATGTGCAATGTAAGATTTATTAATATCGGCTTAACTCTTGCTCATCATGTCCTGACAGACAGCTCTGATTATTAGTATGAAAATAATATGTAAATGTAGTTCCCGTATTATGTCTTAGCTTTTAAATTCTTTAATCACCTATTCATTTTACAGTCTTAAATGTGTTACATTTGCGATGATAACATAACAGGTAGTGTAAATATTTAGCTTAGCTTAGTGAAAGATACAACATACGCGTAAGCCGTGTATCTGACAATTTAAAAGCTTGGGAATTTTGTATTTAAAGATCATACATCCTTCTCTGTACTGAAGCTACATTTATTCGTCGTCCGAAACGTTTCCATTTCCGTTCGCTAGAAGGGTCGTATTGTCCTCGGTGTTTTCATTGACGACCTAGAAATGGGTGAAAATTGAATTGGAGCATACACAAGGTAACAGTCATACATGTCGATTTCTTCTCTTCATTGACGCAACAATAACCTTTTTGTTACGAGCCACCAAACAGAGGGTTATCACCAATATAATTCCTACAAGCGCAGCACCTAGTATAGCCGGTAGAAGCACGCTGTCCTCAGATTTGTAGCCCTGTAAATTTTAATGTAGATATCATGATATAATAAATAAAATAAATATTATTTATTTGAACAATAATATTTAAATATAAGCATATTCGGAAATACCGTAAATATTCGAAATACTCGTTGATATTTTGAAATACTTTATAAAACTGCTGCAACAATATGGAAGTCTCCACAAAATCTTTCAACTTTCCTCAAAACATGCATAAGTATGACTTATTAGGGCAATCTTTGCAAAAGGTCGCAACCCTTATTGCGGCATTTCGGCCGATTCACTACTATGATTTTCACACCTTTTGCAAAGCATGATTTGCAGTAGTACCGTTTTGCAGGTCAGTCACTTCCTTTCTGTAATTCATAGTGTTTCTGAAAAGGCGAGGCACGGTCATCTTTTTAGTATATACACTTAGTTGTATGACGTACAAGAGTGCGTTTTTAAGTTCGTGGAATGGAGGGGATGATCACAAGAAAATACAATTAACGGAGTGTTTAGTAACTCATTCTCAGTATAAATGTCCAGTTTTATTTTAATCTGGTCAGTAATTTTTAAACTTTCGTCGACTAATCAACGCAATCTGGAAGTTAGTGTGAATTATGGAAAAATGAAGTACTGCGCCGTCATTGAGTTCTTTACCAAGCACATAAAGTCAGTTTTAATCATACTGGAAGAGATGGTTTTCGTTTACGACGACTTTCGTCCGAGTAAAAACATGATTTACAGGTGGCAAAGAATCTTTCGACAAGGCAGGGACTCAGTTGAAGACAACCCACGACTCAATGTGTCATTTGGGTCATCGAAGTGACTTATCTACAAAGGATTCAAAATGTCGAAAGATTAATATTGGAAAATGCTAGACTAGCCTCAGCAACAACACAACGTAGAGTGTTCCCGCGCGGGCACCTTAAGAGTGAAGACAAGGGTACACCATTGAACCGAATTGTTACTCATGTTGAAACTTTGGTCAATCATCATGAACCTGAGTCCAAACAGGACTCAATGCAATAGAACATCACCACCTAAGAAGTTTAAGTTGTTACCGTCGGCTGGTAAAATCATGGCGATAGTCTTTTGGGACTCAGTAGGGATCCTGTTGACAGATTACACAGATGAAGGCGTCTTCAGAACCGAAGAATACTGCGCTTCATTCATGTAGAGGTTTAAAGAAAAAAAAGGAAAGAAAAGGAAAAATTTACCAAAGATGTCCACCTTTACACGACAACGACCCTGTTCACAAGAGCCGTACGTTCGCTGCCCTGCACTAGGTTGGCTTCGATATTTCGGATCACCCCTATCTAGTGATAATTATCTGCTCCCAAAACTCAAACATGAATTTTGTCGGAGGATGTTTTCCAAAGATGAAGTCACTGGGACGAAGTTTTAGCTTATTTTCCAGGCAAAAAACTTAAACGAAATCACGAGTAAAAACGCCCCTTTGTACTCCCAAGGAATTTGTAGCATTCGAATGAAAACAAAAGGAAACTCTAATGGCGTTTTTGAAGTATACATCTTCAATTAATAAAAATTAACAAAATTTACACAAAGTATAAATATTTTCACCTAATTGCCATTTATATACAATAAACGAAAAAAAATCAGCAACTAATTACAACAAAAGTCTACGTACGACTGCTTCATTTTGGCATTGAACCTTAGTACTTTGTTGGACCGTCCTTGGACTCTATAACTGCTTGCAATATTGATGGCATTGAACTGATTAATTGTTATAGTTATTCATATATATTTTTTAATAGTTGATGCATTTATCGTTTCAATTCATCCCAGAGACGTTCTTTGGGGTTGAATTCTCGGCAACTGAGTTGTTTCCTGGCGTTGAAATAAGCCATTCATTGATAATTTTAAAAGTATGCTTCGAGTTCAATCGTGCTTAAATATATAACCCGATCCCAATCCTGCACAAGAAGCTACCTTTTGGGATACTCAATTAGGCAGACCGATCAATGGTACACTGGATAAAGCGTATTCTTTCCATTCTATTTGAACTTTATAACTTAATATGAAATTTGTAAGTTTCTGTATTTTAAAAGTGAAATTGGACTGTTGGTGTTTGTAGTATTGGGAGTGTCGGTTATTAATCTCAATTTTTTGGCTTGAAAAAAGCATCTATTTCAATAACTTAATGAATGAGTACATTAATCAATATATATTGCCCATCGTTAGCTATGACTTCCTCCCATCTTCTGGGAAGTGAGTTGATTCCACGTATGAAGAAGTGCATTTCTTTCGAGGCAATCCATTAATCGACCCATTTTCGCACTTCTTCAACATTTCAAAAGCATACGTGGGCCAAGCTGATCTGCATCGATCGGAACAAATGGTAGTCAGAAGGAGCAAGATCTGGAGAGTACTGGGGTGATCAAGGTTTTCCCAACCGAGCCTTTCTAATTTTTCCTTAACGATGTTTGCCCGATGAGGTCTGGCATTTTCTTCGAGGAACAGAACATTGTAGTATTTTCGAGCTATCGATTGTTTTTCGTTCAGTACGTGTGTCAAATTGGTCAGATGGCGTCGGTAGCGATCAGCTGTGACTGTTTCATTCGGTTTTAGTAGCTCATAATACACAACACCATTCTGGTCCCAACAAACACACGGCATAAGCTTTTGGCAATGAATATCGCGTTTTATTTGTAAAGTTGATGGTTGGTCGGGATCATCATACGATGCTTTACGTTCAGGGTTATCGTCATACACCCGTTTTTCATCGCCAGTAACGATTCGACTCAAAAAACTATGTATTTTTTTGTTCTTCGAGATGTTTTTTGCATGCAGTGATTCGGGAACTGAGTTAATTCTGGTTCAGTTAAAGTGGGATCCATTTTTCAAGTTTTCGAATCTTTCCCATTGCATGTCAACGTTCAAAAATGGTCGATCGGGCGACACCCAACTCCAAAGCAAGTTATTTTTGCGTTCGACACGAATGTTCATCTAATAATGCATCTTCAAATTTTTTAAGGCTGACCGGCCGTTCTTTGTCTTCCCAGCCAAAATCACCACATCGGAAGCATGCAAACCATCGTTCATAAGTTTTTTGAGTTGAAGCATCTACACCGTAAGCTTCTACCCACAATCGACAATTGTCAGTAGCGTTTTTCTTCAAATGAAAGAAGGTTATTAAACTTCCCCACAAAACAACTTTTTCAGGCACAAAATTCGACCTTTTTGAAGCAATAAAACACTTTGTTGTTTACGCTATTTCCTTCAATGACTAACTGAGAATTAATGACAGATATTCACCCTCCAAAATATTCTATAAGCTATTATAGGCATAAACCATATGTATAAGTTGCGCCATCCACCTCCTAAATATAATTTGAAAATCCTTAAACCATATTTGTGCGTTTTATTGTTGGTTTGTGTATTGCTTCCCGGTTGACCCGTCCACGAAAATCTATTATGAATTCATCAATGCAATCATTTCTTGGACCTGATTATACTTCTTAAAATTTGTAGTTAGTGTATCAAAATATAATTTTATTTAATTAAGGCGTTCACTTCACTTCGAGGCATTGCATTGCTAGGAACTTTCACTGCAAGTAAGGGTTCTGTCGGCTAATATGAACTAAGTTGAAGCAATTTAAATATGTAAAACCAAATGATTAAGAATGTGCTGGCACAGAACTTGTCAGTTCTTCCTAAAAATTTCGCAGAAACACTGTCAGACGAATTAAGTGAAATATTTTCATTCTTATTCTCGATTTTAGCAGCAGGAAAAAACAGAATGTAAATATTTTTACAGAGTACACAGAATGTAAATTTTCCAAAAGGTAAATATTCTGGAAAACAACAAACTAAAATTTTTCACAGTTTCCAGTTTCCTTTCGGTTAGGAACTGGAGTAACTACTGCCTACGTCGTTGACAATCCGACAAATTCATATGATTTCTCTTTGATACAAGTTATGTAGCTCCATTAGCTCTATTTTCCATTTCTCTTCACATTGCCCCACACTTACACTTAAGAATCTTTTTCTATATCTGCTTAAAAATTTGAATTGTTTGGAAATTTAATTACACTTGTGTGTACCTTCAAGAAGATGTAGAACCACAATCTGGTCTCACGAAAATACAGAAGAGGATGGATCAACCAAATTATTCAAAGAATTCTTCTGTAAATAAAGACCATGTGAAGACAACTTCTGAGCCTGCACAAACATACTGCTCTCTACAGCTTTCTCCACATTTTCTTTCCTGTTGTCTCCTTTTGTGGTATCTTAAAATTCTCTTTTTATCGGTTCGCAACATCGTTTGCGTTTATAACCCGTCCCATAAAGCAAAAGTTGAACGAAACCGGTACCCTATTGAATTCGCCGATATGTTGCATAACACAAAGGACATGGGTTCATTTATCCAAAATTGAACATTTGGATTTTTTCACATGTTAGGAGTTGATTTGCTGTCACCTTTGTTACTGCCGGAACCACTTCAGCCTCCCTAGTCAGAAAAGACCTCAAAAATTCCTTATTGGGCTTAATTTTTAAGCCATAAAAAGAAGTTTTTAACGTATAAAGCCGTATTTCTCATATCTTAATTCGAAATATGATACAAATGTGAATTTCCAATTAGCCATCCACTAAATGTTCTAATTCGAAAATTAAGTCGTAATTATTATAATACTACGAATGTTAAGAAGTAATTCGAATATTAAAATGAAGTCGCCGTAAGAGAAAACTGCAAAGCAAACGTTTTCCACGCGTTAATTTTTCGTACTTCAATCGAAGTAGTCACAGGAGTTGCATGAGCAACATTAAAAGTAAGCTCCCAAATCCTATGTCACAGTTAACAATAGTTTCAAAAGTAAGCAAGTAGCATGAAGCCTTGTACTTGGAATTTATTTTTGTGGTGATTTGAGCCGCTTCTATCTGCTAGGCTATTGCGGAAGTCTGCAAATTTGCTTCGGTGGCTCTTTCCTTGTTCACCACGAACGTACCGCTGGTCAATGCAAAAAGAAAGATTACATAAAAGACTAATTTACATCACATCTAGAGAGCTCACTTTATGAGCATTGATGCTTTGAATGCTATATTATGAATTGTGAATGAGTGCTATGAATTGCTTCCTGGCAAAAGCTAGGGAACTCCCTAGGCTGTAGTTTACCGTCTCCTTTTCCCTGGATTCTTACTATTCCAAGAACAAACCATTTGTAACAATCCACTAACAGTCTAAAGATATGCTTCCCACCAACTTATATATTAGCGGAGTATATAACCTTATCACCCGAGCACAGAGCAATTTTAAATTTTGCAAATGGCGAGCCCTATTTCAGTGTAGTTTTTTCAGTGTTTTTTGTTTCCTTCCTCTAAGTGTGCTATTTGGGATCTTACTATATTTTCATGTTTAACATGTATATTAACATTTCATAATGCCTTCATCAGTAGTCAGTTTCGTTTGTTAGGTCTATGCCAAAGGCTTCTTTCTGAAATCTAGTCCTGTATAAAGAGAGTCAAAGCGTCCTCTTCATGTCCCTAGTTCAACTTGAATTGTTTCGAAGGAAGCTTTCTGACTTGCAACCTAGAAGTAACTACCTCCTTATATTTGTCTCGCTAAAAAGTACGTTGAGTTCATCCAAGTTATTTTTCGTTATTTTGAAACAAAAGACATCATTACTAAAACAGATGACTGTTTTGAAAGACTTGCAGAGTTGTTCTATGTATTATTTGAAAATTTGTGGAGTTTTGTGTTATGTGGAGTATTATTTGAAGAACAGTGGAGTTAAAAGCAAATTAGATTGAATGTTTTTCATAAACCTACAGAAATAAATTTATGTATTTTGTCTTTTTCAAAGAATTTATTGAACGAATCTAGCAATAGAGTTGTTCCTTTTTCTGGTACCTAAACTGGAATTATGCGAAAAATTATGCTCGTGAAAATTATGCAAAAATATTGTCCGTACAGAACATATATCCCGTCTTTTTTGTGATCTTGTGGCGGAAAAAAACCAAAAATCGTGTCATAGGGATGAAAAGAAGCCGTAAGAGCTAGTTGCGGTATTTCAGTCGTTTTTCTTATCCCAAGCATAAAAAACCATGGAAATTATTAGTTATAACATTATTATAAGCTCATTTGAATCAAAACAAATCTTTTTTAAAAATATTCAACTTACAGCCCATTGGAAGTATGTCGAAGGATCGATGAATGGCCAATGAGATCTTATCCAGCCTTGGGGTTCGCTCCGATTCTTCACCCATTTGCCATTTTCCTTAACAACTGAATTTGTCTTTGCTAATACTGGAAGTATGACGGGACTTTTAGAAGTTTGAACCTTATTTGTGATAGTAGCAGTTGGCTCCTTGTAGTCAGTTGTTGATAATAATAGTATTTGCTTTTCAGTTGTGCTTTCTTGCGACTTGGGAGCCGCTAACAGCTTATTCTCGTCCTTCCATGCCTTGGTTGTGGCATTATTCGTGTAAATTTGTGCAGAATAATCAACCAAATTTGAATCAAATTTGCCAGAAAAGCTTGAGATTATTTTGCTACTTTGTGCTGTCGTCACTTCAGAGACATTGGTTTTCTTTTCATCCGCATCCACTGAAAGTTCAAGAGGTGGAACGGTTTTGTCACTCACGCTACCGTTGTTTGTATTGTGCTCGGATGCATTTGTTCTGTTGTTGTAGACACTTGAGTCACTCAGAAAAATCTTCCGCTTCAAAAACCAAACGGATGGGGTTGAAAGATATTCCGTGGAAACGAGAAATGGAACAAGTATTGCGCCTACGATTACCGTGCACACAAATACTAATCCAAAATATGCAAAGAACGACCTTCTGCGCCCTCGTTTTTGAGCTTGCCTCGAAGCACTTCCACCCTTGCTGCCACTACCACTCAATTTTCCTTCTAGCCGGAAGTCATCATGTTGCGGAAGAATCGTATATTGAAGACTGTTTTCTCCATGACGTATAGTCTTGTACATTGCGTATTGGACTGTCGTTCATTCACTTTCCTTGGGTCTTTAGTGGATCGGCTTTAAAAAACAATCGATACAACTGCAAGGACAAGCATCCGCTGTTGTTTTTGCTCCAAATTCGCAATTCCAATCACGTGCACTTCAACCGTTTGCTGTTTAATTGTGCAACTAGACTTCTAACTTATTTATGCCACTATGAGTTATCCTTTTCTTGTGCCGACTTAACTACATAAATACACATCTTTTATCGTTTTCTTACTAATCAACTACCTAAACTACACTAGCTCAAAACAGAAGTTCACAAAGCAGTGTGAAAAATCAATAGAAAGTTTAACCCGAGCCAACTTCATGCTACTCGATGCGCAGAAATCAGGACATGGCTCCGCATAAGGAAATGTGTCATATGTTTCATAGTCTGTACAATTCAAAAATTATTTAGTTGACATTTTGTCAAGTTTTTGAGAAAAATGTTATTTCCATACAATTAAACAGCTATAAAAATGAATATCTATTAACTCTGGAAATTTAGAATAGCAACAGGATAAGCATGCGGCGATCATAATCCGAATTAGATGTTTGGCGGTTTTCTTATTGGTCTTTTAATCAAGATTTTTTTTATTTGAGAATCACCTAGTAAAGGACCCAATTTAAAGCAATCCAAGGTTTATTGGTAAAGATTTGCGGGTGATCCTTTTTTGTTGTTAATGTTTTATTTCAAATATCTCGTAGATATTTGTTATTCTTGAGGTTTATTCAAAACTTTAAAACCTCCTTCCAATGGTATTGAGCAAGATAGGCAAAATGTAATTGAAGAATCAAACGCCACTAAGGAAACGATTCCCTCAACTTGACTTACGGCTCTGATTATTTCAAGGACAGCGTATATAGCTGAAGCATTGTCGAAGAAAACATTATTAAAAACATAATTAGAGCACATAACTGACACTGAAGAAGCGAGCAAATTACTACCGAAATATATATCTGTCAAAATTAAAAATATAGCATTTTGGAATGGAAAATAAAAAAATAAAATCTGAAAGATGTTAGTTCGCTGATGAATTAACCATAAGATTGAGTCGTCGTTAAATTGCAAATTGTTAGCAAATTTTCAAAAAATGTGTTAATTCAGGACACACATCAAACTTTTGTTTAATAAGTTAATTTCTTTAGTTCAATTATGTTCAATACATCTCAGGATATTGAAAATTGAGCTTCATCCACTATACTACATCCACACATCCACACTAGCTGTCCGTGTGAGTTTGAAAATGTCAGGAGCAAAAAGTTTCATTTCTAATCAGGATACAACTCCCTTTCCCAAACTTAGAACACAGCCTGAAATCCTTTGATTAGCTTTTGATTTCACTTCAATCTAGACTGCGTTTCCCCTATGTTCTACGGGGCTATCGAACTACATGGATTCTCTTCCGCAGAAAAGGGCCGAAGAGTGGGAAATTGGTTCAAGAGGGACCCTTTTAAAACGATGCTTTTAACTACGAAAACAAACATATCTTTTCAGTCTGGAAATATTTTTGTATCCATAAATGTATTTCGAAAATACACTTCTTTTTCTTCAGTGGATATGAATTACAATACTTTCCTTGCCAATATACTTAAATCCATGACTTAATTAATTTTTAAGTTGTTGAATTTTTGGCAGTGTTTTTAGCTAGTTGAAAAGGATTTTCATTTAAGTTCGACATTCGGTCCCGGGGACCTTACACCAAAAGACCTGTGTTCGGCATCACAAGAATAGTCGGCCCAAATCTAACTTGAAACCGTGTGGTCAATGAACTTTTTAACAGTCCGTCTCCTGGTATTACCTAGGGGCTGATCTGATGAAAGTAATTTCTGCTACAGCAGCTCGCAAAGAAAATTCTTCGCTTTTGAATGGTGAACACATTACTACATCCGGTCATTTTTTCCATATCTTTGCAGAAGTTCCAAAGCCTACATAAGTCTCTACACCTCTTTTTCCACCCGAGACGTTACTTTAATACATTTGCTACGGTTTTGAGAACATTGATTCTTTTACTAAATCTTTTCTTAGATCCCATCGATTTGAGGAGACTTAATGCCTGCATCCTCTTGACGTGATCTGCTCTCTCTTCTAGCGATACATCCGAGAAAAAGTGTAGTTTCTTGTGCTCCTTGGGATAACGTTGGACAGGACCTCGTTCACCACAATTCCAGTATCATGGTCCCTTATTAGACTGCAGCTCCTCGTTAACGGTTCTCCCTTGCATCTGCATTTGTCTGCCGGAATCTCACGAATTCTAATTGAGTTATCAGTGGCAGCCGTTTCAAAATTTAGGGTCATTCACCAACCATTTTTTTTCAACTATTTGAAATTCTCAGTCTTGCAAAACACCATCGACAACATTGCTCACTACATCGTCGCGGTGTTGTGGATCATATGCTGGGTAAGCCAAACGTGCCTATCTCTCTATATCCTGGGCTAGCTGCTACAGGGTTTACCTATGTTCTGCATTTGGTTCCGTAATTTTGATCCGTGAAGTCTCTGTTGAAAGTGATTGACTGCTTTATTGCAGTTATTGACTACTCCATTGATTGCTTTACCAGCTCCATCATTAAATCTAGGGATTCCAGCTTGTTTTCAAGTTGCGTTGCCAAATCTATGGGATGTTGTGTTAATGTTCGTTTGACGAATCTTTGCGTATCGACAAGAATCATTCGCATATGGGCTTTCATTTATTCTCCTTCTTTTCCTCGTGCAGTGTTTTTATCAGTTTTCTTCTTCACCTCTTGTAGGACTATATGCGTCAAGAAAACCGATCGATTCGGCTACTAACTCGCCAGTTGATCAGCTGATTAAATTTGCTCTATCTTCTGGGGAGATTTTCCTCTTACCCAACTATTGTTTGCTTCTTTATTTTTATAACCCGCAATAATTCATGTTTTACTGTTTTTTTCTTCTTCAAATTTTACAGGTTCTTGTTTCTAAATGATTCAGTTTTGAATTTTCATGTAGTTCATTTCGTTTAGCTTAAAACTTTAATCCCCCACTTTGTGTCACTTCAACAGAAACTATTGCCTTTTCGCCCTATTTTAGCTGAAGGAGCTTCGACCATTCTTGTTGACGTGAAGTGAAATGGAACACTACTTCTATTACTAATTAAATACTAGTTCCAGAAATCGAAAAATTCCCCAACTTTGCACACAAAATTATTTCCGTGATATCCTTAGAATGATTGGTTGTTCCGTTCAATGACATTCATGTTGTCGTTGCACACAATCATTGGTTGTTTAAACTGTTAAGTAAGACTAGGCACCGTTTTACGTACTTAGGCAACTTGATTCGTGGCATTCGTGACATTCATCAGTTTCCAAATGAAAATTTCCTTTTTTAATCGCGCAATTTTCTCCGCAGTTTTTTATTCAAGTAGAATTTATGTTAAAGTTACTATTTTACAGGAACACCCACAGAAACACGATGACTTTCTTAATGAGAAAAAGGAGGTGACACTTCCCAGCAAAACATTCTTTCAGATAAACACATTAATATGTGTGATCTCGCGCGATAAAGTCTTTTGTACTAAAAAACGAAATATATTGTATATATATGAAAAGGTGAGCTGGCCATAAAAGGTGACCAGCAATTTTTTGCAAATAGGAATGAAAACAGCTCTGCTCGCCCAAAAATCCACAGCATAGGACAAGCACAAAAACTTAAAAAACACTCCAGGTACTCACTGGTGGAAAGAGAGAAAAAGCAGTAGTGAATTTATTATTGTATTTAGTTTTAACTCAAAAATTTTGAAAGTGTTATTGTTGTTAATGCGTGTCATTCTTGGATCTTGATTTATTTGGTAGCCTAAGTGTCAGTGGTCCATTTGAGGCTATAGTTCAGCGAGTTGTAACCAAGATACAGTCCTGGTTGACAGTTGTTGTCGTTTTCACTCCTCGTGCCATAAGGCAGGGATCTCTTTCCGGTCCTTTATGAAGTTTCTCGCAGAACGCATTAAATATTTTGACATTATCTGTGTTGAATAAACAGTCAAATAAAAAACTGCTACAGTTTTTTTCTTTTCTACATCGTTAAGCAATAAACGTTGAGAAAATGTGCAACACGTGCACAATTTATTGCTCGCTAATGGGTTAAGGATCAACACACTAAACTGTATCCTTTGAGATAACGCAAACAGCACATGCGTTCAAGTTTGTACACACAAAAACAAACTACATTGTTTTTCGTAAACCTTTGATGGTTGACAAGCCGCTCGTTCGCATTAATGTGTGAAATGTAAACGTTTCATCGATTGTTGCTAAAATGTTTGCATTTTCTCGTACCCTTTTGTCAATCTCAAGTCCCTTTGCCAGATGTTGAATTCATCATCTTTTTTTTATTATTAGTTTTTATTTTGTTGTTGTTATTAATCTCAGCCGAAGTCGCTTCTTATCCTTTCTTCAGTTTTTGTATAAAAACTCATGAAGTGTCTGGAAAAAGAGAGTCTGCTCAAGACTCTGGTTACGAGCGGATCGTTCATTACAGCGAGAAGGTAATGGGCGATCTGTTCGGACACTACTAACCGGTCCTGTGATCGTCACATAGTGTTTATCGAAAGATAAACACCAGGAAAGTTTCGTGACGGTCACAACGGACATTACTAACAGGTCCTGTGATCGTCACATAGTGTTTATCGGAAGATAAACACCAGGAAAGCTCCGTGACGGTCACAACGGACATTACCAAGAGGTCCTGTAACCGTCACATAGTGTTTATCGGAAGATAAACACCAGGAAAGTTTCGTGACGGTTGCAACGGACATTACCAAGAGGTCCTGTGATCGTCACATAGTGTTTATCGGAAGATAAAAACCAGGAAAGCTCCGTGACGGTCACAACGGACATTACCAAGAGGTCCTGTAACCGTCAAATAGTGTTTATCGGAAGATAAACACCAGGAAAGTTTCGTGACGGTTGCAACGGACATTACCAAGAGGTCCTGTGATCGTCACATAGTGTTTATCGGAAGATAAACACCAGGAAAGTTTCGTGACGATCACAACCTTAGCGATTATCACAACATTTTTGTGGGTTAAGCTGAGGACTTGACCCAACTGACTAACCAAACAATTAATTTACATTTACTTAATTTTTCAGAGCTTCAAACAAGTGTGCTTATCGAACATTTTTTGGTCCTTCGAGCCGGATCTCTAGCAATCAGTGGTCAATAAGTGAGAAGTAATAAGCAGACGTTTATTATGGATGCGTTGTCACAAGCTTGTGGCAACCTATTTCGAATCGGTTGTAAAAATTCATTTTTCTAGTCAATCGCAAGAATGAGTCAGCCTCAACAAATCTGTGCAATCTATGCAAAGAACCTCATTACATTGGCCACACAGTGTGTCTGCGTGCAGATCCACCTTCAGATGCACTAAGTGCGGCAAGAGACATCACTCATCGTTACATGAAAATGATTCTGCAAAAGGACAATCTAGTTCATCTTCTCCATCGTCAAAGCAAGTTAATCATGCTCATCAACAAATTCATAAGAGTCCAACAACAAGGACAATCATCTTATTAGCTACAGCACGCCTACGAGTTGGTAACGCTCAATGAGAGTTTATTATTGTCCGCGCTTTATTGGACCAGGGCTAAGAAGTTACGTTAGCTTCTCAAAATTTAGTGCAGCGATTACGGATTAAGAGAAAATCATCATCTGTATCAATTTTAGGAATAGGAGCTCATAAATCAGGAAAAACAAAGGGAGCTGTTACACTCATCATTCAATCGCACTTTGAATCTTCCACGGCAATCAATGTTGAAGCTCATGTTCTGCCTAAACTAACATCACTTATCCCATCAGCCCACACAACAACATCCAAATGGTCACACCTGGAAGGACTACTTTTGGTTGATCCTAAATTCTCAGAACCAGGAGAAATTGATCTCATTCTTGGAGCAGATATTTATGGATACTTATTAGAGGGTCCAATCATCCAAGGTCCATCTCAGTGTCAGCAGATCATCGCGGTGTCTCCATCAACCACTGTACGACCTGCATTCATTACTCGAACAGTTGTGGCATCAAGAGGAAGTGAAATCAGCAACGCTTCATACCTTATCATCAGAAGATGAAGAATGTGAGAAATATTTCTTGGAAACTCACGAACGAGATAACACCGGTCGCTGTATGGTTCGACTTCTATTTAAAGAACCACTTAATAGCATTGGCAATTCCAAACCCGCAGCGCTGCGGATGCTTCATCATCTTTTTCATACACTACATGATTCGCGTTGATGCTGGTTTGGAGCCGAAATTAGCATTCTACCTTCCTCATCATGGAGTAATTCGAGAGACCAGCTCTACAACTAAACTAAGAGTTGTTTCTAACGGATCATGCAATGTTTTGGGAGGAGTTCCTCTCAACAAAGCTCTCCATACTGGGCCAGGACGTCAATTGGACCTCTTCGACATTTTGGTATGGATGCACACCTTTCGATATATTTTCTCTTCTGACATAGAGGGGATGTACCGCCAGATTATTGTTCATCCTGATGATCGAAAGTATCAACGAATCTTTTGGAAAAAGGGTGACAGGATGGTCTAATATGAACTCTCCACGATTACGTATTGTCTGGCCAGTGCCCTGTTTCTTGCACTGCGATCGAGTTTACAATTAATCAGAGGTGTTTGAGATGCTGTTGATGTTTTACTGAAAGGACGATACGTCGACATTTTTGCCGGAGCTGACTCGATCGAAGAGGCACTCGAACAAGCTCAAGAATTAAATGATCTCTGCATGGCGGGCGGGTTTCCATTGAGAAAATGGATCAGCAATGATCCTGGAGTATTAAGCTACATTCACTCAGATTTTAAAATAAAAACAGAAACTATTCTTATCAAAGACCAAGTCATTCATGCTCTTGGAGTATCCTGGAACCCATCAGTTGATGTCTTCCGGTTTAACCTCATTCCAACATCACCATCATCAACCACAAAGCGGTCAGTTTTATCGAAAATTGCCCAGTTTTTCGACCCTCTAGGCCTTTTGGCCCCACATTTTATCAGAGCTAAGATATTTATGCAAGAGCTGTGGGCTATTAAACTACAGTGGGATGCGTCGCCAACATGCCAACATGCGTCGTTGAGATTCATGGTTTCAGTGACGCATCACAGCTAGCAATGTCTGCTGTTGTCTATTTAAGGACTTCTAATAATAACACTGTTCAAACTTCAATACTATGCTCAAAAACTAAGGTAGCACCACTGAAGCGCATGACGATACCTCGATTGGAACTATCAGCAGCTGTTTTCCTTACCAAATTGACACAACATTGCATCAAGGTTCTTAATCTATCAACCTCACCATGCTACCTATGGACTGATTCATCTATTGTTCACACGTGGATAAATGATCATCCTTCTCGATGGAAGGAGTTCATCCATAATAGGATATGTTTTATTCAAGAAGCCTTGCCAAAAGCACAGTGGAAACACATTCCAGGAATTGAAAACCCTGTAGACTGTGCTTCTCGAGTCCTATCCAGTACAGAACTTCAGAAACATTTGTTATGGTGGAGAGGTCCTTCATGGTTAACATCATCACCATCAGCATGGCCTAATCTCTTGTTACCTTCTGGGAATCAGTCATCTAACGACCTAGAGGAGAGACCACCACCAATAACTAGCGTTCTTCACACCTCACGGGAAACCATTGATTGGGAGCTTCTTCACCGATATTCATCCTTGAATCAACTACTTCGAATTACTGCACGGTGTATCCGAGTCATCAAGAAGAGCAGTTTAAAAACACTTATTGACCCATTAACTCCAGAAGACATCCTCAATGGGCAGCTGTTTTGGATCAAGACAGTACAACAACAACATCTTTCAACCGAAATTAAAATTCTCACTGAAAATAAAGTGCTCCCAAAAGCATCACCAATCCTTCGGTTGCTTCCATTCATTGATGAACAAGGCTTACTTCGTGTTGGAGGTCGCTTAAGAAATTCATTTCTTCCATACACTGCAAAACACCCATATATACTTCCGCAACATTCCTTCTTGTCGAAGTTAATTATTCAAGATGCACACGACCGAACGCTCCACGGTTCCACCCAGGAAACGTTGTCTTACATCCGTAATTCATGTTGGATTCTTGGAGGTCGCCGGCCTGTTCGATCTCTAATTTTGAAATGCGTCAAATGCACTCGTTACCGGCGAAATCACGCTCAACACATCATGGGCCAGGTACCAACGGAAAGAGTCACACCATGCCGAGCATTTTTCCATACTGGTGTGGATTACGCAGGCCCAATTGGTATTAAAACCTGGAAAGGCAGAGCAGCTCGATCATATAAGGCGTGGATAGCCTTATTCGTCTGTTTATCAACGTCAGCAATGCACCTTGAAATTGTAACTGATTACAGCACCGACGCTTTTCTTGCATCATATAAGCGGTTCACGGCAAGACGAGGAATTTGTGCTACCTTAAGCAGCGATTGTGCTACGAATTTCAAGGGCTCAGACAAAGAATTGAAAAGACTCTTCCGTCGAACATGACTTGAACTCAAACACCTAGCATCAGTCATATCTCAAGATGGAACAAAATGGAACTTCAATCCTCCAGCTTCTCCACATTTTGGTGGTAAATGGGAAGCTGGGGTTAAATCTATGAAATACCATCTTCGTAGGGTCATTGGTGAAAGATTGTTAACCTACGAAGAGCTTTCAACGGTCATCAGTCAAATCGAAGCAATCCTCAACTCAAGGCCATTAACCACATTAACTAATGATCCAAATGATCTTGATGTGTTAACTCCAGGACAGTTTCTGATTGGTCAGCCATTGAATTTACTCTCTGAACCAAGTCTTCTTCAGATTCAATCCTCTAAACTATCTAGATGGCAACACATCTGCCAAATGATGCAAAGTTTTTGGGATAAATGGTCACGAGAATACCTGCAGCGACATCAAGCAGTTTATAAATGGATAAAACCATCGCCACCACTCAGCGATGGATCACTTGTGTTCATCATGGATGAACGCTACCCTCCAGCAAAATGGCCATTAGGGAGAATCCTCAAGTTACATCACGGAAAAGATGGTATAGCTCGTGTAACGGTGTTAAGAACGAGCTCATCATCAGTCACTAGACCACTCGTTAAGCTCTGCCCACTTAGCATCGAAACACTGACAGATAATTGTTCGTCGCCAGAGTCAACGAAGGCGGGCGGGAAATGTTGAATAAACAGTCAAATAAAAAACTGCTACAGTTTTTTTCTTTTCTACATCGTTAAGCAATAAACGTTGAGAAAATGTGCAACACGTGCACAATTTATTGCTCGCTAATGGGTTAAGGATCAACACACTAAACTGTATCCTTTGAGATAACGCAAACAGCACATGCGTTCAAGTTTGTACACACAAAAACAAACTACATTGTTTTTCGTAAACCTTTGATGGTTGACAAGCCGCTCGTTCGCATTAATGTGTGAAATGTAAACGTTTCATCGATTGTTGCTAAAATGTTTGCATTTTCTCGTACCCTTTTGTCAATCTCAAGTCCCTTTGCCAGATGTTGAATTCATCATCTTTTTTTTATTATTAGTTTTTATTTTGTTGTTGTTATTAATCTCAGCCGAAGTCGCTTCTTATCCTTTCTTCAGTTTTTGTATAAAAACTCATGAAGTGTCTGGAAAAAGAGAGTCTGCTCAAGACTCTGGTTACGAGCGGATCGTTCATTACAGCGAGAAGGTAATGGGCGATCTGTTCGGACATTACTAACCGGTCCTGTGATCGTCACATAGTGTTTATCGAAAGATAAACACCAGGAAAGTTTCGTGACGGTCACAACGGACATTACTAACAGGTCCTGTGATCGTCACATAGTGTTTATCGGAAGATAAACACCAGGAAAGCTCCGTGACGGTCACAACGGACATTACCAAGAGGTCCTGTAACCGTCACATAGTGTTTATCGGAAGATAAACACCAGGAAAGTTTCGTGACGGTTGCAACGGACATTACCAAGAGGTCCTGTGATCGTCACATAGTGTTTATCGGAAGATAAAAACCAGGAAAGCTCCGTGACGGTCACAACGGACATTACCAAGAGGTCCTGTAACCGTCAAATAGTGTTTATCGGAAGATAAACACCAGGAAAGTTTCGTGACGGTTGCAACGGACATTACCAAGAGGTCCTGTGATCGTCACATAGTGTTTATCGGAAGATAAACACCAGGAAAGTTTCGTGACGATCACAACCTTAGCGATTATCACAACATTTTTGTGGGTTAAGCTGAGGACTTGACCCAACTGACTAACCAAACAATTAATTTACATTTACTTAATTTTTCAGAGCTTCAAACAAGTGTGCTTATCGAACAATCTGAAAAAAATGTCTAGCACTTCCAGAATATTCACCCATCTGGCGGTCATCAGCCAAACAATGTGTTTCAACACCCAGCTGTAACTTAATCGATCGTCGCTCCCATTTTGGTGACTGGATCATGGATCAGTGGAGCACCAAGGCCTAAAGCCATGATGTCGTAAAGATAGGTTCCCAACTGTGTGAATTGAGTTAGACATAGTGGACTGTATGCAGACTATGGCTTTCAGTACCACTTGCTCTTGATTATGAATAGGTGCCTTGGTACCTGGTAGCGCTTCAATAGTAGGACAACACACAAGCATCGAACGTGTGTTGCAGCAAGTGAAATCAAAAGTTGTAGATTATCAATTACGGCGACATCTAGTGATGATCCCTTCTCCAGTTTCCTGTGGAAAAAAGTGGGCTTGATAGCTCCCTGTCCACAGTTTATTTTAAGTTTCTCGCACAGCATGTCGTGTTTTCAATTACGACAAAAGGTGACCTCTTTTTCGGGGATTGTTGAAGCCATCTTAAACCTTCTTTCCATTGGGGATGTCACGTTGCATACTCTTTTCTCGATTACCTACAATTGGGTTAGAGCTTGCTTTATGGCGGTATTACTGCCATTGGTGTTTTGCTGAGGAACTTAGCCATTTTATACTGCTTTGCCTTTATCACGCTGCTTCTATCAAATATTGTCTAGAAGTTAAGAGAGCCTTAGCACCAGGAATCTTTAAGGAATGCCCTGAATTTTGTTTCTGTCAAAAATGTATTTTATCCTTTTTTTCCGTTTTCTGATTAACCGTTGTTCTCTACCACTCTCTGCGAAATCTTACCAGTTTTTATCACTAGAGTGGCTCAAAATTAGACCAAGGCTAGTAGGGATTTCGGCAAAACCTAAACTTCAGTAAATCAATGGCGGCCGCACTTTGAGGCCAGCCAAGGTTGAATTTATCGCGGCGGAAGAGATAAAAGTACGTAATCAAAGTACTTACAGAAAATTGGTGATTTTATAGCTTAGAGAGATTGTATATAAATTTTTTCCAGTCAAATGTATTTGCTCCGCTAGCATGCTCCTGGTATTGCTTCTTGCTTCTTCCTGGTAAAAGATCTGTCTTCTTGCAAGACAGAAGTTTGTTCAGTAGAATCCTCCTTGAATTCAACTTATTCGCAGGGTATTGGCGGACTTACAAGCATCCTGAAGGGCCAACATATTGTTTTTTTTTTTCATATACGTGTATAATCCCAAGCTAAGAATGTAAATATATTCTTAAACTTGCTTTCGACCTTTCCTTGGGAACAAGAAGCAGATCATAGATTTTCCAGGAATAGGATAGTACGATAGTAAGAAGGAAAGTATCTCTTACTTTTCTGGAATACAAAATGAGGTAAGCTGTCTATAGACAGCTGTAGATTTGAAGGGTATTTCGTCCTATTTTGTGAAGAACTTCTTCAACTTGTAGTATACAGGGTCGGAAGCTTTATTATTTGACAAAAAAACGGTTAAAATGGAGTCCTGGTATCCCTTGGAAGCACGCACCTCAATTTCAGTAAGAACAGCAATTGCTTCGCTTTCTCGGGCTTCTTTTATAGCAAGACTGATTGTAGAAGGATGATTTAATGTCTACCTTTCCCTCAATGGTGGTGTTTCTGAACATTTAAATTTATGGGTCCCTTGATTACGTTAAATTCTGTAGTGAGGCGTTCGAGGAAGAGTTGAGTTCTGAGTGAGTGTAGTGGAGTGAATGAGCTGGAACAATAATTTTGTATGATCAGCATCTAGAGCGTGTGGCCGGGCGAATGATTGGAGCGGACCGTTGGAAAAATATATATGGAGACAGAGCCGGGACACTTATCCAACCGGAGTTCTTGGGGTACGAGCTAAGGTGTGCTGCTGGCACAAGAAGTTAATTGGTGGCGAATTTCCGCTTTAATGTTCAAAGTTCCATATTTAATGATTCACAAAAAAGCTTAGTCAAATGAGAACATCCAGTCTAAGAATCAGGTTCGGTGAATATTTGCAGTGCGGTATCTAGTATATACCTCCAGGGATTAGATATTCAACTAAAATTACTCCATTGTGGCTTCTATCTCTATGTTGAATACGGTTGCGGTCGGGCTCTGTCGTTTAACTCGCACCACATGGTAAATTGAGAGATATAAAATTTATTTCACATGTGGCTCCCTTTTGCTCTCACACATAGAGGGAAGGATGAAAAATATATGTGGGGATAATTAACTTGTTATATTTAAATAATACACACAAATTAACGTAAACCACTAATTTATTACAACTGAATATAAAAACAATGTCAAACATAAATTTGTTAGAGATTGACAACTGGAGGACTGATCTCGACGATGGTTGGAGGAAGGAGAAGGAATCGCAACGTCTTTATTGCGATTTTAGCGCAGCGGTGGCGAGCTCTCAAACTTGGTGTTATTTGGGGTCGTCATACGGATTCGCTACATATATTAGGGCTCTTGCACTGAATCTGAAAAATGGTGTGTTTGGATTGTGCAAGGATTGCTGTTATTGTGCTACAGCTGTCGTGCTGAATTGACAACTTTGATACTCCTTTGTTCAATGTGGGTTTGTCTTAAGAAACCGTTCGGCCGATTGGGTATATTACTTGTTTTCTACCTATAAATGAACTATAAATGAAAGGATCGGTTCCTGTTGAGTAATAGTAGTTATCTTCAGCAAAAGCTGCTGTTTGACAGTGCTCTCTTATAGCGAAGTTGGACATATAGATA
This sequence comes from Stratiomys singularior, assembly GCA_954870665.1. Taxonomy (NCBI): domain Eukaryota; kingdom Metazoa; phylum Arthropoda; class Insecta; order Diptera; family Stratiomyidae; genus Stratiomys; species Stratiomys singularior. The sequence goes on from OX940881.1 coordinate 66,309,949, forward strand.
TTAAAAATAATGAGGCTCAAATAGGAATCTCGAGGTAGATCGGCCAGGATGCTTCTAGATGTACAATCTCGAACCTTTGCTCTAAAAGTTCTGTTGAAATTAAGTAGTACTGTTCAAATTAAGTATTGAAATTAATTGATTAAATTAAGTATGTAACTTGTAGTTTTGAACACTTGGAGCCTATATAGTTGACCATCGTGCCATACTTATCGGATACTTTCTTATAATCAATGGTGATTATTTAAATTGATTGCTTTCTGGTATGGATTGTCTTAATGTCCTTTGAGATGCGAAAGCTGCTGCTCAGTTGAGTATCTGAGCATAATGGCAAACTGAAATTCGGACGTATGTTGTCACTTTCCACAATGTCCGAGAGCCTTTTAAGGATTCACTTTTCCAAAATTTCACTGAAGAATGGCAATTGGCTAGTTAGTCTGAAATATTCTGGTTCATATGGACCCATTCCGGGCTTAAGAATTGGTACAATAACTGTTTGCTTCCAGTAAAGAGTAAGGGAGAAAATTTGAGGCATGCATTGACTAAGACTAGACATTAAATAACACCATTTTTAATAATTGTCATCTATTTTTTCATTTTATTTCCAAAATTAATAACTTTGAATCACAGAATTACCTCATCGATTCCATATGCTAACAATTGCCCTTTTATTGATTTGGACACATCGAGGAGCAATTGTCAGGAATCAAATCTGAGGTGTTAGATCTACAATGCAGCGCGTTATTACTCTCATTTGCGTATTTTATTTGTAATGTTATGGTAATTATGAAGTGTATCGGCGAAAGTTCCTCCTTTTCCTTCGTGCGGGTATGTCCAGTGGCTTTAATCGTTACACGCATAGGGAAGGATGTGAGATTTCCTTTTGAATATCTTACTAAAGCACCAAACGGAATATTAAAGTTGACCGAAAAATGAATTGAAAAGTGGTATGTTTATAGTGTAAATTACAATGTTACTTGAATGTAACTTGAGTAAAAAATGTTACTCCAATAGTAAAGTGGTTTATTAGCCTTAATTCGGGAAAAGACAAGTCGAAAGTAGAGTAGATAAGCAAGCTCATTTTAAGAGCATTATACGTAATTTTAAAAATTATACAAAGAATATAATTTAGTGAGTTTAAACAATGAAGTTATAATATAATAACGTTTTGTTTACGCGCATATGCCGCTAACATGGCAGCACATTAGCATTTCGCTAATATGGCGACATAAGATCGTTGAAATTTTAAATCGTTCTATCTTTTTTGTCAGCCACTGTGAGGACAATTTATTTTATTTGTGCATGCAAGTGATTCGAACATTGAACGTACTTTATCGGTTGTTTACATTATTCATATCTCGCGACCTGTCATCATCCGTCATCATGCATATGAATGAGAATGTAAATCATTCAACGGCTGATGTCAAGTCAAGAGTCAACTGAATAGCTCTCTTCGGAAAAGCTTCTGGAATTGACTGAAAGCTCAATTCTCTTCAGCTGCTTTATCGTGTTTTGAGATGTGAGATTGAGCTGTGTTTCCACTGCTGTATTTCGTTCGGCAACCGCCAAGTGTTCGGAGTTGTTGCGCAATCCGGGAAGATGTCGATGATCAGAATAGTCAGAAATGAGGTGAGGAATAAGATTCGCTAATTAGAAGTAAAGGGGCCTGTCTAGGACGTGTTAATTGGAGTTCGACGTGCCGCAACTAGTGAAAATACAAACAAGTTATAGTGACTCAGTGATCTGATTTAAATGTCGATGGGATTTGCATTCAATTGATTTCTATGCTAATTTTCATCATATCGGTCCGCAACTTATTCATTTCCTGATTTTGGAAGGGCTTTGCAGATTCCAACAATTTCAGTATGAGGACCAGGGAAGTTGCGATATGCATTTGTAATGTTTACGTGAATTAACGATGCGCATACTCCGCGTAGCCTGAGGTGATTTGCGCACACTTAAGCCTGGTGTACAGTTAGCAACAACCACCCCATCGACAAATTGATTAGAATATCGCATTTGTGGTGTGCGAGAGACCGAAATAGAAAGATATGGGGAAAGGAGGTGTGTGGAGCTTTTCAAGGTTATGCTTGGCATGCGCCATATCAGTTGTTTTTTTGCGAAGAATTCAAGGCCCAATTTTGAACTCTGCTAGAAACTAAACATTGAGAAATTGCCATGTAAAATTTTGAATTCTTCTCTATCGAAAACTGCTCAACAACGTGAATTTCTTCTGACTGATATCACCGACCGATGATAAGAGACTTATCCGGTTTATTTTTGGTATAATTTGCTGCCGAATTAAATTATTTTGTTAATCGTTTCCGGGATATGCTAGTAGATCTAGCATAAGTTGGCGTCGGCCCTTGGATCCCGCATGCGATGTAGTCTTTGCAAATGATGCATCCTGCCGCCCTACAGATGCCAATGAGCATCGGGAGTTCCACACTTTCGGTGAATGGGAAATATATAACAAAATACGTAACATTAATTTTTAAACATGCATATACAGTGATATTCAAAAATATCCGGATAAGTAAGAAATGTTACTTTCTCTTTTTCTCATAACGTTCGGGATACAACGTGAAAAACCCCCCTTGAACCCGTAAAACGTTACCTCATAAAATATTGTTTCTTTTCTGTACATGTATTATATACCACTAGGTAGCCCTACCTATATGATAACCCTGAAAAATTCTGTTTACGAATCTTAAGTACTATTTTCTATCTTATTGTAATTTTTAAAAGTTTTTTATGGCAATATCTGTGACGATTATTGAAATTGAGGGTCCATACCAATGTACAAACGTACTCAAAGGCAGATTCCCGAAATTTAAATTTGAACATACTTATTTGCAAGAGCAACAAAATCAAAAGAAATACGATTATCAATTAACAAGTTTCTATATTAATACTAAATTATTTTACACGTGAAATATAGAAATGCAAATTAGATGGATTTTAAGAATGCAACTCAAAATCAATTTTTTTCTTTCATTCAAACACAAATGCCCAATGCAGTTTGTGCAAAAGCAATGATTTCTGCCATCATATCTCCTGTTTAAACATCTGGCGACCTCTTTATTTTTAACCATACCTTGAAAATGACTAGTGATCCTTTGCTATCATCGCCACGGGTCGAATCTGTGTTGCTGGTGAAGATGAGGGTTTACGTCGCCAAGGAATTAAAAAAAAGGAGAAGGCTGCCCACGTTTTCTTTGAACGATCATTCCAGATCTTAGTTGAACTTCGGTCACCACTTGTCTAAAATGTAGGAGATCAATACGATGCTTCGGATGCCTTGATATTATTTGTAATACATCAGCCAGCTAATGATAAGCGCCAAGTTTTCTGCATGGAATATCCTGTGTAGCATCGATTTTTCGATTTCAAAGAAATCCGATACAATGCTATCAGAAAATCTACTTAGTCAACACCTACCATGGACGTGTTATATTAAAATGATTTTTGGATGTCTGACTTCGACGTATTGTTTCATTTTTTTGCTCCAATACGCACAAAAACCGGGTATTTCTTCGCCTACAAAATTTTAGGCCATTGAGACAAATTTTTTGTTTGTCCTTTTTGTTACGATGTCCTGTTCCTTATTAACAAATTCTTTGGAATTTCTCTCTCGTTTCTTTCATCAGTAGAGAACCTACGTTCTTAATCAATCCTTCCTCCGAAAACCTGTCCATTATTGCATACGCAGCTCAGATTTGGTTCTCCCTGAATAATCGCAGAAGATAAGAGGATGTAAAATAACTGGCATTCGGCTTTCTATTATCAAGGTGTGTGAAGTTTGCATCGTTGCAAACGCAACGGTCTTCAGTTTTTTCAATTTTAAATGTTTTTCGGATAATTTGACTTAAAATTTTGGAAAGTTACATGCGTATTTTTGAATTCCTTGCACTCTACTAGGTTTTCATTACAGTTCAATCATCTACCAACAACAAATTGCGATAAAGTATGACAGCGTTGCGGTTGCAACGATGCAAACTTCACACACCTAATTATCAACAGGCTAGCCAACTGATAAATGAAATAGAAAAAAGCAGCGCTACACTAACTAACAGTAGCGATTGACAATCGATATATGCCTTAGTATCGAAAACATGGCACAATAAAAAGCATGTACATTATAATGTCCTTGAATCAATGTTAATTAAAAAGACAAACACAAGACTTGCAAAAAAAATGTGCTTACCATGACAAAACAAATATAGGTTTTTTATGTGAACATAAATTATTTTCATTTCTTTTTATTAGGAGCGCAACTAAGTTCTTGCTGTTTTTTTTTTTTTTGAATGAAATTGCTACTTTCTTCTGGAATAAATGTTTCAAAATGAATTATTCAAAATATTGCCCATCGCTAGCGACAACTCTATCTCATCTTTCCGGCAGAGCTCGAATACCGTCACGGTAGAAGTGTTCGTATTTTGAGGCTTTTCACGAATCATGCCATTTTGAGATGTCTTGATATGAGCAGAACTGCTAATTAGCGAGACCGTGTGCCATCGAAGCATGACCGGGCAGTCCCATGATTTTCTTCTCTTTGGGTTGCTATAATGAATCAATTTTTCATCACCCTTAACGATACGATGAAGAAAACCCTTCCTTTTTTGCCGCTGGAGCAGTTGTTCACAGGCGAAAAAACGACGCTCAAAGTCTCTCGGCTTCATTTCATAAGGAACCCAAGTTCCTTGTTTCTGAATCATTCCCAACGCATGCAAGCGCATGAAAATTGCTTGATGGGTAACTCCTAATACTGAAGCAAGCTCCTGTTGCGTTTAGCACGGATCCTTATCGAGCAATGCCTCCAATTCAGCGTCTTCGAAGGTTTTTGGTCAACCTTCACGCGAACGTCCTTCAACACCAAAATCACCGTCTTTAAAGCGACGGAATCAATCACGGCATGTTGTCTCATTTACAGCAGTATCTCCATAAACTTTTTGCAGCTCTCGATGAGCTCGCCGTTGTCTTTGAATGAAAGAGAAAAAGCATCACTTCCCGCAAATGATGATTATTTGGCACAAATTTCGACATTTTTACACAACCAAAAGTATATGACACAAAAACAAAATCACTTTTGTGTCGGAGCGGTTCGTTTACCTTATGTCTAAGCTTGGTCCATGACGATTTGGTTATGTCACAATCGACCAGCACTTACTACTGGAGCCATCTCTTGAAAAACAGCAGGAACTAAGTAGTAATAAAATTAAACCTATTCGGCTTAATGTAGAAAAAAATTAGAAAAATACTGCTATAAGACTAACTTAAATCTTTCCTTAAATCAATAAAATGTTGGCACAACAGTTTCAGATTTTCCTTACATATCTTCTTACAGTCTTTCTATCTTCGTTCTTTCGACAGAGTGAACATTTTGATAATTTTCTTGATAACTTCTGTGCTGGTCCTGGCACTTCTTCAATCAAGGTTTCATGCACGCGACTTCGAATATATCGTGACATATGTAGATTGTCTTTGCTTTTCCTGATAATGGTGTTCAATCAATGAAAGTCTCAAGCCTTTGATCAAATCCCTTTTAAGATTGGTTTTGTTCTTCGAAATGCCATTATTTGTTTGATATACGATGATGAAGTATGTTTAGTTTAACATTTAAAAAAATACCAGTCTGGACCAGTATGTCGAGTTATGAAATGTTTTCTTTGGTCATCGCTTTCTGAATCGACCTCGTTATGATGATGTGAAGTAGAGGTGAGGTTCGATCTTAGTGTACCTACAGCCGTCAATTTGTGGTTCTGGAACAAGTTTTCAGTAAAATCGTAGTTTATGAAAAAGCTTTACCATAGTGATGTTCTTTCCAGATTGTACACAAATCTCGCCAAACGATCTACTATATCAAACTATTAGTTCTCAGTCAAATATTCAGACAGGTTACAAGCATTCTGGAAGGTCCTGACGAATATGTTAAAAATATCTCGAATTTGTGCCTAGCGATCGACAGCAGCTCGTTCCGTACGAGTTGAATTGAAAATCTTAAGTTCACTAAGAATGAAAATCTTTGTCTAAACGTCGTTTGTTATCGTCTAGACGTCGTCATAGTTACTCCATAAATCGATTACACTTTGTCTGCCAGTCCTAAATAAACCTGACAACAACAAAAGTTTAAAATTGCTTTTAATTCATGTTTTTCAGTTGCCGTATATGATGAAGTGGACGAAATTTTACCCAATCTCAATGAAATCAACTTGTTGTATATTTCCTAAGCGTATCCACAATTCCTTCTCTAATGCTCCGAAATATTCTACTTGTGGTTTCTTGTCTCGAAAAAATGCTTTTACATCCACACAAATGCGAAATTACGTTTTCTCTTCTTGTTCGTACATTGGTCCTTGGTATCGTCTTATAGCATTTTGTTCTCTTTATTCGTGTCATCCAAAGTTGATTCTGTAGATATTTCATCTTTCACGTCCTTTCACAAACTTCAGATGCATCGCTATTGTCTGATTCGCTGTCACTTTCGGTTTGAAATCGTTCTTCATTTGACCAAGCATCACATTTCCCCAACAAAGCCGCATAAATTTGTTAATCCGATAAGTTCCCTGTCATTTTGAATATTTTGTACCTGTGATTAAAATTAAATATGGGAAAAATTACGATAATAAGTGCAACTACCGTATAAGCTCATGACCTTACACCTAACTTACGCTGAAATTATATTAAATTTGAACATAAACTACGTACTTTAAATAAAACTTTGACTTCCTTCGTTCATGCTCAAGCGTTTACTGATAATTCCATAAAATCATTAACTTTTTGAAATTGTAGGATTTTTTTTAATTATCTACAAATTTCCTTAGAATCGTTAAAACACCAAAAAATTAAGAGTCATTAGTATAGCCTCTAGTCCAGATCCGTGCAGGATATTTCAGATACAAATGACCTCATAAAGTAAAATTAAAGAGTATATAACACCTCACTATAAAAATTTTTTTTTAAAAATTGAATGAACTCAGTTTAAGACTGATGCCTTTTTTACCACGTCTCGTCTTTTTACCACGTTACCACGTCAACGTGGGGTCAAAATTACCCAGGAGCCAATATGCGAGTGCCGACACCGGAGCACTTCGTCCAGCACTTATTTAAAACTGTCAATTGACGCGCCAACATTCGTTGTTCACCTAATCAAAATTCACCACATTTGGTTGTATTCTACATAAAATTTCATGCATTTTAAGCCTTGTATAAATAAACCCACTTTATATGTTAAAAGTTTAATTATGTATATATTCAAGCTACGAAAAGTCTGTGTTTACCTCCTGTCGATCAGTTTGTAACTTTAAAAAGTCGCAAAAAAAAATGTCCACATTTTGTTTCACATATTTACTAACTTTATTACGTATTCGACACATGTAAGTTCATTTATTTCGCTTTAACAATTTTCGAGATAACGGCACTTTTGCGAAAAATAAAAGGCAAGGCAGAAAAGTCGGCATCCACTTGCAATAAAACTAATAAAATAGAAATTAGTAAAGCATATTTAAATTTGTAAGTGGTTAGCTTATCCCGGGTTCTTTATCACCTCTCGGAACTTTTTCGGCATCGAATCAAAGCTTCACTGTCTCTTCAGTACTTGTTTTCTCCTACTCGTCTGAGAACGCGAAAACGGTTTTCTACATTGCCTGCCTTGCTATTCAGCGATGTCGAATTTTCTTTTCTAGCAAATTCCGTAAGTATTCGATGGGGTTTTGGTCTGGTGACTGTCAGGCTTTATGTGGCTGTTTTGGGGCATGATTTATTAACAAGAGCCTCACTATCCCGGCTGTATGTTTCGGCTAACAATCATGTTAGCCGATTTAATGGCAATCTGCCTCAAATTATTTTTCAAAATGTTCAGTTTTTCAAATCTATCCATCGTCAATTCAATAAACTCCGACTCATCAACCCCAATACTCGCCAAATACGCACATTTATTGACTCCACCACCACCATGTTTTACAGTGGGTAGGAGGTTTTCTTTTTGGTGTGCAGTGCATGTGCATGCGTTTTAAAGTACTCATTACTTCCGCTAAAATATAGATGGTGACGTATCTTGCTTTGATTCTAGAAGACATGTTTCCTTCCAGCACTTCCTTACTTGCTTCTAGTTGCGCGCATAGAAGCGTTGAACGTAATGAGTATCAGCTCAGGGCAAAAGGGATAGACCACCACCAACGTCATAGCTGTTATCACATTTAGTGATGCAGACTTTCCTGCTATCGTTGACAAGGTTACGTATTTGTGTACTTTCCGCTGAAAGTTCATCTCAATGAGTCTCTATCGATCAGGGTGGATAGAGAAATCAACCCGCACAATCTCGTCCATATTTTCTGCCTCGAATAAGCAAAGCGACCTTGAGACGCCGAACTTGCACATCACTTGCTTGTAGCCCAAGCTCCATGGATCCCTATTCACATCGTCTATGCCCATCAAACTTTGTCAAAAACCCCGAAGATCCACGAAAATAATGAAAATGGAGGAAACAAATCTGAAGCATCGCTAACTTCGCTATTTATTATCTAGATAAACCTACTACTTTGGTTAGAAAACAACAAATTTATTTCAAAAACTCATTAAATCCACTGTTATTGACCCGATTATGGTGTAGTCGTATAGCCATAAAACTCACATATTTATATTAGCAACAATTGCAATCTGATATTTCATAGTCCCGAATCAAGAATCATAACAGCGCAGTATCGTCAATTGCTGTGCACGTTATTTCTACATTAGAAGTAAATTAAAACATGGATGAATATGACATATATGTCAGACCTTTACTAATGATTCCGCGCCACTTTTATTCTTCTTCATCGAGCGGCAAGTAGTCTCTAAAATTATTTCCATTCGTGTGAAGAAAATGCTTTCACCGATGATTTTTCCGCCTTAAGACGGCTTCGAAACACAGTTTAGTCACTGTTTAAATTAATTTCCGAAAAACTTCCGACGCTTAGCTGAGCAAAGCTCGTTGAAAACTAACACAATATCCCGAAAGTTTGGATTTGCCAAATCTTGTGTTTCGTAATTCATGGATTTCATTTAGTTATCTTTCCTTACTTTTGATAGGATTGTAATTGATTGTTTGTTTTCCATAAAATTTAAAAACTAATGAAAACTTTGTTTTATGTATAGGATTGCAATTGTAAAACATTCTAGTGAGAACTATTATTGACGGAGAATCTCTGTTATGTGTTACCTTAGATCAGATTTCGTTGTGCATAATTTTAGAATAAAGTCTTGTAAATTAGTTTTTATTATAATGTGCTACTCTAATGTAATATTCAATTTTCTTTTAGGCACAACGCTTCCTTCGTCGAAGCTATTCGTCCTCGGCGCCAACTACAAAACTTTTTATCGATGGAAAATTCGTGGAATCAAAAACATCTGATTTTATCGACATACATGATCCCGCAACAAATGAAGTCGTCTCACGAGTTCCAAAATCAACCCCAAGCGAAATGCAACAGGCTGTAGACTCATCTTCTCGTGCCTACAAAACATGGAGTAAAACAACGCCACTCACTCGTCAGCAGGTCATGTTGAAGCTTCAAGCAATTATCAAAGATAATATGGGAGCATTAGCGGCCAATATTACTAAGGAGCAAGGAAAGACTTTGATTGATGCTGAGGGTGATGTTCTGAGAGGACTTCGTAAGTAGTGTTTTTTGGGTCATTTTGTTTTTATTTCTTGCGAAATTTTAAACGCTCTCCTGTCAGAGAGACCACACACTGAATATTATCTTTTGTATTAAGATAGCTACGCTACTGTAACACCGTCCATCGTTTTTAGTCCTATGTTTCGCTCTTCAATTTCCCTGTCAGTCAGTGTTGTATTATATGTATATGTTTGTCTGAGGGTGCCCAGCAAACAATATAACCATTATATAAGGCTAATTTTGGTGTAGTTTATTCCTTAGTGCAGAAGACATTTCACTTGTAAGATTAAACAGTTTGCATATACTTTACCTTATTTTATCCTTGATTTTAACATGCGCCATGTCAAAGGCAATCAGGTTTACAGCTTTTAGAATTATATATTCCTTATGATAAGGCATGAATAATGATATAATAGAAGTGGTGATTGTACTGCGCAAAATGAACTTACCATAGAATTATCGCTCACTCGAGATAGTTGTTACTCCCTTTTCACTATCACACACTTCACATTCACCGTCCCAGTACAATTCGCACATACACTGATAATCCTTGATGGCGCTTACACTCACATTCCTATCGAGACATTCTGACAGTGACCTTCACAATTTGAAACTGACTATTTCATGAAAATGCCAATGAAGACAGAATATTTTAAAGAAACGGCTCAAAACTAGTATTATCATTAGAATAAAGCTTAGCTAAGGCTTATACTTATCATTAGTTAAGCATGAGCCTGATATGCCTGATCATTCTTTTTGCTGGGTGGTGATTTTGGATGAGTTTCAACCACCAGATTATTAATTTCACCACATTGGGTGTCTGCAAATTTGTACTTCTATTTCTGCATGTTCTTATTATTAATTTGCTGCTGTTATATTATAAATGGCATATATTATTTGGCAGACGCTGATTCCATAAAACTCAGCAATAAGACATCGAAAAATCTGAAACTGGGTTAGTCTACTACAAAATTGCTTGTTCCCAAGTAAATTTTCGTTTACCAGTGCCTCATAGCTTTCTCATAAGCCTGCGTAATTATCTCGTCTTTTTAAGGAAGCGTTTCATTGCGGCTCATCACATCTCCCTTGGCTTTATAGTCTGTTTGTTCTAGTGTAGTGATTGGTGATTGCCACATATCCCTATGTCTTTTAGATATATTGCTTAGACAATCATTCCGAGTGTCTTCGTGACTTTTCAACTGGTCATGTACTAACCTTCTACTTTCTCAATTGTTTTTTCTTTCTTCCTTCTTCCTAGTAGGTTGTATTGGCTATGATGCTGTACACATTAGCCAGCTTTTTTTCGATCTCAATGCTCTAAGACTAGTTGTTGTTCGGGCCCTTTTGGGATCTCTGTTATTTTGTTTACTTCGGTTTTAGTGACCTAGTAATATATTAGTTCGAGTGGTTAGTTAACACTAAAAACTAAAAAGTTAGTGTTTTGGTAAGAATTAATTATTGGCGGGGATTGAGTTGTGAATGATCACAACTTTGCTTTGGCTTCCTCTAAGAATTTGCCCAGTTGAACAGGTATGCAGGAGCATGTGCAAGAGTGATCAGTCCATGTTCCAGTTTGAGCCTAAGAAACAACTTTTATGGATTTAGGGCTAGGAAGAAACGGAAGGGCTTAGTTGGTTTGTTCAGATATTTGATAATGTCTGCTGGTGTCTTGTTTAGTTGAGCAGATGTGTATTTTGTTCTCTGAAGATGTTTTCGCTGTTGAATTTTTAAAAGTATTTCATACTGTTGCTCCAGTTAAAAGCGGCAACTTCAGCTTGAGATTTTGGTTGCAGTGCAAGTGGGAGAGTTACGCTAGTTAATTTTTGTAGCAAAATATACCTGTTGTAATTTAGTTTTTTCCCCTCTCACAGAAACAGAAAGTCATCCGCGTGTATTATAAATTTTGTTATTATAAATATTTTTTTACTATGAAAACTATATTTGTTATTACAAAATTACATTAATTAAGGGACAATTACTCTCGAAACGCCGGTGTCAGGCCTTCTTAAGATAGTTTAGATAGCAGAACATAGTTAAAATTAATTCAAAGAGCAAATTTGGTTTTTTAATTTATCATGCTTGTCAAATTCATATTATATTCTGCATATTACCTTTTATTGATATTCCCGTATTTAAGGTATTCTCATTTATTTGTGTTTTATTTGATTATTTTCATTATTTACATTTCTAAATCTAAATAAGAATTTCCTAAGTGATAAACGAAAATTCCAATGTTAAATATAGAATTATATTGAACTTGAACTACACATATACTAGCGAAATTGTAGTAATAATGAGAGCACGGTCTGTGTCAAAACTTATCTTTAAAATTATGCTGTAAGCATACGTAATCGTTAAGAACACAAACCTTCAATGTCCCTACGAAGACCGCGGTACAGCAAGTCTCCAGTATACTGGTGGTCACCTGAAATTGCCGAAAAACGAAGGGAGTGTCACAAACTACGACGCAATACAGCGAGCTCGAACCCGGGAAGAGGCATGTATCCGATTAGCTGCTTACAAGTCATCTAGAAAATGCCTCCGTAGACTTATCAACAGCAGCAAGGCCAGCCGCTGGCAAAACCTGGTGGACGACGTGAACAGAACCCCATAGTGCCTGGGCTACAAAATAGTAATGCGGAAGTTCGGTGTCCAAAGGCCACCTCACTCATACGAAGCAGAAAATGTGGACGCAATCGTGGGGACTCTCTTCCCCATCCATCTCGCCATCGTTGAAACCGTTCACTATGAAACACCTACGGATATTCCATTTTTCACGAAGATGGAACTGTCTATGAAGGCCAGAAAGACTCCAGGACCAGATGGGATTCCAGCTGAGGTGCTACAAATGGTCTTCCACTTTTCCCATGACCTGCTCCTCCGCATGTTCAACACATGCCTGCGCGAAGGGCTGTTCCCAGAGTGCTGGAAGGTGGCGAGACTTGTGCTCATTATTAAGGGAAAAGGGGATCTCGAGTCGCCAGCTGCATACCGCCCACTGTGTATGCTTGACACGGCCGGAAAAGATTTTGAAAAACTTATCTGGGGAAGACTCGCTGACGAGTATTTCCACACGACGGGTCGTCCTGCTGGTTACTCTGGATGTCCGAAATGCATTTAACAGCGCTTGATGGGTGGATATTTTGGAAGCGCTAGAAAATCGTTTTCAAGTACCAGTGTACCTGATGTGGATTCTCAGGAACTATTTGAAGCCTACTCTAGGAACTATTTGAAGCCTACGTAGCCTACTCTACGACTCGAAGGAGGGTAGGCGAAGTACAAATCTTATTTCAGGTGTCGCTCAGGGCTCTATCCTTGGCCCGGACCTGTGGAACATCTCCTACGATGGACTTCTGCAGCTTGATATGTCGGATGAGTCACGTTTGATATGGCTATGCGGACGATGTCGCGGCGCTAGTCGCTGGACGCACAGTAGACCATGCGCAACTCAGACTCAATACGTTAATGCGGAGGGTAATTGACTGGATGACCGCTCACGGATTCAAGCTGGCACTGAAAAAAACCGAAGTGGTCATCCTAACGAAGAAGAGAATCCCCAGAGTACGGCCTATCAGTATAGGGGACGAACTGGTCGAATCGAAATCAGCAGTAAAGTACGTGGGCGTCCTGATAGACTCGAAGATGAGTTTTTCCCAACAAATCAGGGCAGCAGCTGACAGGCTGCAAATCAAATAAAAACACAACAAGAGAAAATATCTCACGGAAAGACTTTCTGTTTCGATTAGCAGAAGAACTTGCTTCCGAACATCAGACCTCAAGGCAAAAACCACACGAAGCTGATATACCAACTATAAATGACACGGTTTCTGTACGCAAATGGTGTCAAATAGGATATTGCAATTGCAATTGCAAGACTGGAAACCACAATAAGCATTTTTTCTTATACATCAGTCATTTTGACTGATTTTGGTAGAAATAGGTATATTTAAATAGCTGGTAAATCTAGTGCTAATGGAGTCGAGAGTATCGAAATGTTGACATCCCTCGAGTCGCTCAGAAGCCCCGTTCGCCATAACAAAAATCATGTTGAATAAGGTTCGGAGTATAAAGAAAGCAGGAGTATAGGACATCGGCAAGTAATTCAATGCTTGTTTGCAAGCATTGAATTCCGGGAATATCTACCGGGAATCTACCGGGAATGTTCTACTGCGCTGCTGAATAAACAGTGTCGATTTGCAACTTCATTGTTGTTTTTGATCTAGTGCAAGGACAATTTGGACATTTATATCCATATTAGCACTGTGGATGAACCTTTGATTCAAGAATATGCTTTGCAATTTGAACAGGAATTAATTGTATTATTATTTAGCTTAAGAGTCATTGAATGAGTTTAAGGTGTAAAAGTCAGCATGGCAACTCATGATCCCGGACTCCGGTATTATCGAGATACATATCTCCTAACAGCTCTCCTGTTCCCTTAGCATGATTCTGACTAATCCGAGCTAAGAGGAAAAAAGAGGAAAGCTTAAGCCATGAAGTTCCTTAAATTTGGGGACTTCTCAGTCCATAGAAATGTACGAGACACAAGTTTGACATATGTATAGATCACAAAGTACAACCACTTGACTTCGTGGCTGGGATCAAATATGAACTCATGGTTCAAACTCTTCCCTTTGAAAACCCCCAATCGAAGTCAGCTGGTCTCGTACCCAAACGCATTCTTTAAAGAAAGCCAAGGTATGTATCCTTTGAAAAATACAATTAATTACGCTGTACTCCTTTTTAGGCCGACAAAGATGGAAAAGTTATTCTTTTGTTTTTCTGATCTCTGCATAAACCGTATTAGGCGCTTCGTCCCAGGCAATCTTGATAATACAAGCACACCCTTGGGATCATTTTCAGATTCTTTATGAGCGTGCAAGGAGTATTAAATATGTTTTTTCAGGCTTTCGGAGCATAAAGATTGATGCCGTTTTGTCACTTTCTATATTTGTGTTGGTACGTAGTTACCTTCAAAGTCGACGATTATGCGCCAATATGTTACGGTACATCTTCTCGGGACGTCATATCCATTTTAAGTTTTTGGATTCCATTCTTTACTCCACAAATCAACGCGAAATTAAATATTCACCCCGGCGAAGCCGACATATTGGGGGGAAATCTTTTACATAAAATAATAGTTTATTTTTCTCAGATGACCAGGTGCAAGCAGACCCCCACTAATTTGGTCTATACTGGAAAGGCTAAACCTTGTTTTCCAGCACAAGGTTTAGGTTTACAAGATTTCCCAGCATTCTCTAGTGGACATTAATAATTAATAATAATCTTAAGATTATGCCCCGGTACGGATTGTGTTAGTCTACATTTGGGCATTTGCATTCCTATCAAATCTGAAGTTACTGGGTACTGACAGAAGCAGTACAGGGAATACAGTACAGGCAGACAGTGAGCAGAAAGCAAGAACGTTTGTCATCCACTTATTCATCTTAAAAGCAAAAAGCAAATTTTAATTAATACATATTCAGGATATAAATTGCTTTAACACGAACGTTGGTCTCGATCCGCCTGTTTCGTACCTTCGATTCAGTATCGTTCTGAAATGGGGAGAGCGAGAAAGTTTTCGGATAGAAGACTATCTGTGATTTCATAACAGTTATCCCAGATCCTTCATTTAGTCGAAAAGCATACTTTTTTGAGACGTGCGTCGGTGACTTTTTGTATCCTCAGAATGCTTATTAGGTGGCGTAAATAATATATAATTGAAAGCGAGGAGAGTAGTGTTGACAAAGTGCCGAGCCTTAGAAGAAAAGTGATAAATAGAATTTCATCGAATTGAAACACCGAACTGAGTGAAGACCTTGAGGACATGTTGGAAGAACTTGCTACAGACGAGTTGACTACATTGGACAATATCCAGTGAAAGACGTTCTAAAAAAGTTATCCATGTTCAACTAATATTAGCGCCAATGAACTGTTTTCGCAGTCATTAGACGAATAACTGATGACCCTTATAGGCACAGAGACTAATTGATATGCAAAAATTGCATCTTCAAGAAATGACTGAAGGTGCTCGACTGGACAGGTGGGTCGAAGGATATGCATGGTCTGCGAAAATATATTCTGGACGAGATACTACAGGAAGAAGACAAGTTGGTGTAGATGAAAGCGTCTGCATTGAACTTGCAGATAGATTGTTAAATGAAGGACACACCTTGTTTTTCGACGACTTTTACACAAGTTATGAATTGGCAGTCAAATTTTAAAATTCAAGACACATGTTGAGGGAACTGTGTTGTACAACAACAAATTTATGCCGGCTTTGGCAACGTCCTACCCATTTATGAGAGGCGAAATGATACCAAGAGTAGATGAAAATGAGATTGTTTTGCTAAAGTGTTGGAATGTTTGCGATGTAGCATATTGTCAACAAAATATGCACCTATTATGACTTCGACTTCGGATTGTACTTTTCGCGGACGACTTCCTAAACAGAAACCTTTGGCGATACTGGCATATAGTAATGAAAAACTGGTAACGACGTGAGCAACTAAACGGTCTCATATGCCTCAAAGATACGGAAAAGTATGAAGTGGTATCAAATATTAGCACTACATTTGCTTTCAGAAACAAGTATAGAAAGTTTTCTCAGTTTCAGATCATAAGTTTTTACTTAACTTGAAATATAAAAATTTCGAGGGCTTTTTTATTGCCCCTAGAAAATGCTACGCTCGACAGTAATACCAGAGAAAAAAAACGAGGAACGTGTCCGATAAAAGAAAAGAGGACACGTCTTTAAGAGGAATGTGTGTCATTTACACTAAGAGTAGGCAACACAAAGACTACTATTAGAACCTATTGCTCAAACTGTCTAAACTCACCTCAAATGTGTTGAGAATGTTTCAAAGCACGTTCGTCGACACGTCGTAGTATATTTTATCCTAAATATAAATAAGAAATCATTTTCGTAAAATATGTATATTTTTTAGTATTTACCAGATATGTTGTTTGTCCTTTATACATATTTCCATATATTCCATTAAATTCCGACTAAATATATCTAATTTGTTGTCTTATTAATCTCCCATATTTCTCACCCAGATCTGTGTAAGGCGGCGACGAATTTAGTTAAACTTAAGAAATTGTAGGCCTATGTAGACTTTATGAAACACATATTGTACTTGGAATAACAAATGATTTTTATGAACTTTACATTTCAGAGGTTGTCGAACACAGCTGCAGTATTCCAGCCTTACAAATGGGTGAAACTGTTCCAAACGTTGCCAAGGATATGGACACTTACTCTTTGACATTACCAATTGGTGTTACCGCTGGCATAGCACCGTTCAATTTCCCGGCTATGATTCCCCTTTGGATGTTCCCCGTAGCAATCAGTTGTGGTAACACGATGATCATTAAACCATCAGAACGAGTACCTGGCGCAACAATGATGCTGATGGAAATGTTAAACGAAGCAGGTTGTCCACCTGGTGTTGTCAATGTTATTCACGGAGCACATGACGCAGTGAACTTTATCTGCGACAATCCAACAATCAAAGCCGTTTCGTTCGTCGGCTCAGATCAGGCAGGCAAGTACATTTATGAGCGTGCCGGAAGAAATGGAAAGAGAGTACAATGTAACATGGGAGCTAAAAACCACGGTGTTGTAATGGCTGATGCCAACAAGGAGAACACTTTGAATCAGTTGGCAGGGGCTGCATTCGGGGCTGCTGGTCAAAGGTGTATGGCTTTGTCGACGGCTGTGTTAGTAGGAGAAGCAAATAATTGGATTCCCGATTTGGTTGATAGAGCTCGCCAATTGAAAGTCAATGCTGGCCATGTTGCTGGCGCAGATCTTGGCCCAGTTATCAGTCCGCAATCCAAACAGAGAATTTTGGACTTGATTGAATCAGGCATTAAGGAAGGAGCGCAGTGCGTTTTAGACGGACGCAATATCAAAGTACCAGGTTATGAAGATGGAAATTTCGTTGGACCTACCATTCTGACCGGAGTCAAACCGAATATGCGTTGCTACAAAGAAGAAATATTCGGCCCCGTTCTTGTCTGTCTTTCTGTCGACACAGTCGATGAAGCTATTGAGCTCATCAACAATAATCCATATGGCAACGGAACTGCCATCTTTACAACAAACGGCGCCACTGCAAGAAAGTTTGTCAACGAAATCGATGTTGGACAAGTTGGTGTCAATGTACCTATTCCAGTGCCTTTACCTATGTTCTCATTCACCGGTACAAGAGGAAGTTTCCTAGGAGACAACCATTTCTACGGGAAACAAGGTATTAAATTCTACACTCAAACGAAAACGGTGACTCAATTATGGCGCGAATCCGATGTAACTCATTCGAAAGCGGCTGTCGCAATGCCTACCATGAAGTAAATGATAATTATAGTAAGCAATAAAATGTCTTCCAGTACCAAGGATTTGATGCATTTATTTTTATGAGACAACTAACGCCTGTATTATATTTTAATAAAACTGTACGCCATATTGTTATTGCGAAGCGTTTTCTTGAAGCATTGAAAAAACTTAATAGGCGCAACGAACAAATTAAATAACGTAAATTGCTGTTGACGTCGACATTGATGAAATTATTGTAATTACAGGATCGAAAAATGTAGTATTCTCCGTACGAGGTGTCAGATTCAATCAATATCAATATTTCCATCAATAAGTGTCAATATTTGAACACGTTGTCGTGGAGGTGCACATAAAAGAGTTAATGCGGCCAAAAAACTATTATAGAAGAATTTAAATGATTCAGAAAGAAGCCGTTAAATTGAGAGACTATACCAAGAATTCGTAGGAGTAAGACACTTCTATTATACATTAAAATAAGTTTATTAATTTTTTTTTATTTGAAATTTTTGAAATATTTTAACGGTAACTACATGAGAATTTTATTAGTGTTAGCATTTTCTTTGGAATTACAGGAGGGAGTAGCCTCATGGCTTCGACCATCGCAAAGATGGAATTCGCTAATTTCGAATGTTGATTGAAGACAAAGAAAAATTAGGTGGGAAATGAATGGAATGATCTGTATTGTTTGAAACTGAATCGAAAATGACTTCAACAATACCCATTAAAAACGAGGATAGCGGCTCTTGAGAAACTAAATGAAACTAGGAAGAAATCGTGTCAAAGAAAATACAAAAACTGGAGAAAGAAACCAACAACCTGGAAACGGGGTACAAGAAATTAGTGCTAACGAGTTAAAAACCAGTATTATTATTATGAAGCACTATCTGATACAACGGCTAATGAGAGCCATGAAGTTGACAATGCAAAAATATTGGAAAACTATATCGAAAATGAAGTGAAAGGTAAGTGGTCAACATCAAAAATAGTTTTGCAGATAAGTTAAACGAACATTTTCAAAAAAGTCGACCCAAAATTCTGACACCGGACGCGTGAAGGAAAGTGCCAAAAATATGAATATAAGTTAAAATTTTTAACGAGCGTTATTGGTTATTAACATTTTTGGGGAGAAAGGCACTGATATTGCTAAGATGTTGATTTCGAATTCGGAATTCGAAAGCAACACACTTGTAGTTGAAATCAAATTATTAACTATCAAATCAATATTTCGCACTTCACCTATATCTATAAATCTATATATAAAAGTTGAAAATATTTAGATTTTTCAATCGAGGGGATTATGTTAAAAGGACAATTCTTTCATACGTTCAACGAAAAATGGTTGG
Source organism: Stratiomys singularior (assembly GCA_954870665.1). Classification (NCBI taxonomy): domain Eukaryota; kingdom Metazoa; phylum Arthropoda; class Insecta; order Diptera; family Stratiomyidae; genus Stratiomys; species Stratiomys singularior. The sequence goes on from OX940881.1 coordinate 66,329,286, forward strand.
ATATTGTATTTATCCTTCCGTCGGCTTCCTACAAGTTCATCAGTAGAATATAGTTCGATGCTAATATTCTTAGGATAAATAACTTAAAAAAGCAATCCAAGCATCCTTCAAAGGAAAAAGTATTGGTATTGCTAAACGGTGAAGTAGGAGTACCTTCGTTAGAATGTCACCCAGTACTTTAATGCCAAAGTTTTACACGATTTCAGTTGGAAATTGTACTGTGCGCTACTGCTGTGGGAGGTGTAAATAATCATTTATCTGGCAAACTGCTTCCGACGGTTCCAAAAGAATCATTTGGCGATAATTGTGATGCACACTGTCATCCAACCTTTATTGATATTCCCCCGATATGAAAAAGTTATGAAAGAAGAGATTAGTACCCAAACAAACATAAATATTGCTTCTGTGATAATATTGAATATATTCAATGGAACGTGTTCATGACAACATTAACATTTCTTAAATGTGTTAACATATGTACGTTGCGCGTAGCGCCTAACGCAATAAATCATAGACATAGCCGATCAAGCATGACTCTTTGGCTCTAGGCTACAGTCCGCCATAGTAGGATGGATCCCTAAGCGAAATCAGATGTAACTGCGATCCATTGGCTACCTTCTTTTTTGTTGTGCAACAGACTGTGGCGCGGTCTTTCAGATGTCCCTCACAATTCGCATTAGATATTCTGATACTAAGAAACTTTTTTCCAATGCTTCCAGCATATCCACTCGTCTAGAGCGGTTTAAAATATTTCTTACTTCAAGAGCTACAGGCACGATAACTGACAGATGTTACTACATTATGCTTTTGCATGCTGCACCGCAATTCAGCGATCGCATTGGTAGTGGAGAAACTTCCTCCGAAGACATACTGGTGTATGAATAACGCTAACGAGTTTTGTTCTGATTAGTTTTTCGAGCACTTTACCTGCCGTGTCTAGCACACCTAATAAAGTAATCTGCACAAGCATTGTGTTCTATTTTTTAAATGCTGCTCAGTATAAGCCTTGCTGTCTTCAAGCATTCTGGCAACAATCCAGATCTTCTGGCAAGCGTTGAACGCACTGAGCACCATGGCCCCAAGCATCTCTGTTTATGTATGGCCTGCTGCTATTAATTAATTTGGCAGAGCTACCGGCATTATTTAACATTTGACCTGCTAATCTGTTGAATGACTTTTCCTAACGCTGAGCCGCTTAACGTATTCTGCTCTTCAGAGCCTCGTTCTTCCTGCGTACTCTTGTCAGCGCTGGGTACGGACATAAAAAACCAAGGAGAAACTAGTGCCACCGGATGCATTTTGACAAACTGTGTCTGCGTCCTGGTAAAACCTTAGCAAGTCTTGGAGTACATTTGAAGTTTGGACCATTGAATTGATTGTGTAGGTTCGGTTGGTATGACTTCCGATTAGCTCAGATCTCGCTATTTGGACTTAGCCTAGACAATCATAAGGTTATTACGGTGGCAACGCAACGGAACTGCAATCATATAGACAACAGAAGAAAACGACGGTTAGTCGAGTTATCAGCAAAGGATGAATACGGGCTCGCAATAAGTTATAGACAACACAAAAATGAGCAAAGCGACAGGATGGAGAAACGTATTATTGTTGTCATCACTACTGAGTGTAGTGTTTATATTGGCTAAATCACGTGACGTAAACCACTTACGATGCACAAATGGACACTAGAAAGAGGTTAAAAACGGAGTCCTGCAGTTGAAATGGAATTGGTCAGTACAGTCGCACATGACTAAAAAGAAGGAAGAAAAGACTAAGCTCTTTGATGGGGCGTTATCTTCAAAATTTTGGAAACCAGCAAAAGATTGGTTTGTTGCCGAAACAAAAGGGAATATAAAACCGTAAAAGGATGACGACGCCGAACTCAAATTGCTTCAGAGAAGGGATTTCAGACAGCACTGACTAAGATTTCTAAAAATAGGCGGTAAGGTTGTAAATCAGTAAACCTCCACACGAGCCGAAATATAAAGGAGTATCGGATAGAATTGAAGAAGTAAACTTGTTGGACAGGTTTGCTGTTAAAATTCGCTAACAGTTGATACAATTAGGATGACTTGCGACAAATTAAGAAAACGATATCACTTTAAATATCCAAACTATAATCAATGATGTACCGCAGATGCCAGGTGATCTACTAGTGAAATTCAGACCAAATGCAACAAAAAAGGTTAGTGGTGCTCACTCGCAACATTCAGAAGCCATTAGCAGCGTTGACTGAGTTACGGTTTGACCCGAACTAGAAAACGCTATAGAATGCGATATGCTTTTTTAAGCGGGACGAAAGTTCAAAATCAAATAGTAGTAAGGGACAAGACCAGAAAAGTGTGAGTTATATGTCGGATATCGCGAAGAGCAATTATTCTACTAATTTTACCAGCGACTCAAATATGGGGTATACCACACATGCTACAAACATACAAGAGCTTCTTTTGCTCCAATCGCGGCAAGGTAAGGGATAAAAGGAAGGAGCGCATAGAAAAGGTGAATCATGTTCTTTGACTTAAGTCTCATCCAAGACCTTATGACGTGAAACACATCACAGGGGTATGTACAGAGAAGTGTCGGGCATTCTAATAACGCCTAACAAAGCCCCAAAGCGTTTCTGCTCTAAACTCTAGCGTTTAAGTTAATCTCAATCGAAGCACAATAGACTGGTATGGTATCCTAAAACATTTGATACAGCCGCCATTTTCGCTTTTTAGTGTATACCCAACGACCACAACCGCTGTCATCTTTCAAACTTGGGCTCAATGCTTTGAAGGGCATTGTTTCATGTTCAGTCTGCCACTAGGTCATCTTAAACGCTACAGCTATGTCGGTGAAATTTCACGATCTCTATTTCCTAAAACTTCACTTTATTTTTGCTACTAATGCCTCTCTAGTGTGTCTATATTAAGTAGCAACGCCAAGAAGAATAAGAGGCATGCAACAGATCAGCGGCATATAGACAGCTAAAAGATGCCTCCATAGAATTATGAACAGCCGTAAGGCTATTCGTTTTGATAATCTGGTGAACGCTGGAACAAGGATCCACGGCAATTGCAAATTCGTCATGCAGAATCGCAGTAATCAAAGTTTATCCTGCTCATACGAGGCAGAAACGATGGTTGATATTGTTCGGGCTCTTTTTCTGGCCTCACACTCCCATTGTTGGTTTACAGAATGAAATATCAAGATATCAATTGAATGTTCACTTTTCACTATGCAGGGAATGTAGGAAAGTGTTTTGTTTATGTAGGAATAAAACTTCAGGATCAGAAGCGATTCCAGCTGACGCGGCATGGAAGGTCGATTACTTTTCCCAGACCTATTGCGGCCTATTGCAGGCTAGGCGCTCCGGTTGACAGGGGAGGTGTTTAGTCGATAGTCCAGTAGGTCCTCTGGGAGTTCGACACTCAGGGCGTAAATAGCCTTCACCTCCCTACCCAAAAAAAGTACCTATTGCTTAGCAGGTGCAACGCATATCTGCGCGAAGGGTTTTGTCAGAGCACTGGAGCGTAGTGACGCTCGTATTGATAGCAAAGCGGAGAGGAGCCCCGAGTCGCTATCTGCATACCATCCAATATACATCATATGCGCTGCCGGAAATGCTTAAAGGTATCTGTTCTAGACAGAATACATTAGGTAGCTAGTGAACGACTGTCACGGCCTACTCCACCAGACGAAGAATGTGAAGTGGTTATGTGGAACTTTCAATTACGTATTTCGCACAGAAGAGGTGAATGACGCTTGCCGTATACTTTTGAATTCAAACAATTGTAGAAGCAGCGCGGTCTAATTTAAGGGCCCCATTTAAAACTTTAGATGTTTAGAATGGTTGACAAATACAATAGCATGACAGCTCTGGAAATCTTGACACTTAAAAACGGTAAACTGGAGCGCCAAAAGTCTTGTGGGATGGAGGGATCTCTTTTCTAATACTTCCTCTCTACACGCTGCAGAAGGTACTCCTATAACCTTTCCGAGTAATCTTTCAAATGATTCCAGGTTAGTCCTCAGGTTGACAGAGGAAAGGTGTTTGGCACGTTCGAAACTCAGTGGAAATCCCACACTCAGTGTTGCATCACCCGCTACCTCCCTGCCACAATAGATATAAAATCCAAACCAAAGTTAATATGATAATGTTTACAGTTTCGTCAGATGGAATAAATAAGGATAATTGCTTCGTTTTAAGACAGCATATCCTCTCCCTAATGCTGCTTCCTGAAAGTGTGTCAAGTTGATCGAATTAAATGACCAATTTATGCATTATTGATTGTAATATTGATTATTTGTAAGCAATTAATTGCACCACTTCTATGCACGCAGGCATCGTATTCTGCATGTGACTCTGATAAACTACTAAGAGTCACTTTCTATCTTCCATTCATGCTTTGACTAGTCAAATAAGAATGTATTCTTCATAAAAAATATGACTATCTGCAAGAATTATTAAGAATGAAGAGTCTATAAGACTATGAAAGTCTTGAGTACTTTTAGATATATTTATGTATTAAATGCGTATTTTATTTCCCTCCGTTTAATAAACTTCAAGCTATCAATGCATGCATTGTGTATCTGTTCTATTTTCCAAAAAAGTGCAGCATTATCTTCACTGTCCGTCCTTAGTCTAATATTTCATTGAACAAAGAGAGACACGACCGACAGAAGTTATAGCTATCTATATCAAGATAAAAGAATTCTATTCGCAATAAAAAAATAAAATAAATCATGATAGCAAAACAATGCAAATATTGAAAATTGTGAATTTTCATGACATATACAAGAAAAGCAATGAATCAAAGCATGGAAAATGCTTTAAAAATTTAAAATAAGTACAAAATTAAAACAGATAAGAAAATATATAGAAATTCAATATGAATAAATAAATCGCATAGTGAGCAGGAAATATAATTGCATCAAAAGGAGGTTTAGATGTTATGAGGAATAACAGAATTTTATTCGTCATATTTCGAAAAAAGAAAACGAAGCGAAGACGCTTTTTCAACGACAGCGATAAATTAAGATTGAATGACCTATAAGTCTTCAAGAATAATCTCTAATTCACTTCTATTAAACTTGACGACAAACTTTGGCACTTGAACCATCCCTTGTCAAAAAGAGGCCTGCCTGTTCGGCGGGATGCTTTCCGCAGACGGGCATTGTCACTACGTGCTTTTCCTTTTAGCCTTCACTATGTCGCTAAGCTTAAATGTGGTTTGCCGCATGATATCTCTGAGCCACATCCTTTAAACTATCGGAACTCACCTCGTGAAACGGAAAGATTTGGATTTTCTTTTTATGAGCCGAGAAAATCAGCACTAAAATGTAGTTGACCAGGTTTCATATATTACGAGAGGGCGTTCTGCACTACAATGTAGTTGACCAGGTTTCATATATTACGAGAGGGCGTTTTAAAGTTCGCGGAATGGAGAGTGAGAATAAAAATAAAGAATTATTTTTCTATTTCAATATATTCGCCTGCTACTCTAATAAATTTTTCAGACCTTTCTATTAGATAATGTGTACTTTGAAAAATGTTTTTTTAGCTTTTAGCTTTTTTAGCTCATTTCTCCAGCCATCCTTCGCGTTAATGTTGATTCTATTCCCTGTATCCTCGAAGCTTTCAATCTACTTCTGCAGTACTTCGAATATAATATATTCTCTCAGCCGAGATGGGGTCCTTCACTACTTCCCAAATCAAAGTCATGTTACGTACTCGTCGCTCTTCCTCAATTCTTTCCATCGTTTCCCCTTACTTCTGTCCATCGCAATTCATCGAGAGTTCAGTTATTGGTGAGGCGTAATATTTTGCTTCAGGTAGAGGATCTAAGAAATGTCAATTTTAAAAATACCCCTTTGTAAAAATACTAACTTCGGCTCACAGTCTCCGAACTGAAAGAAAGATGCGGTTTCCGTGTATGTTAAAGGATTATGCTGACTATGTCACCAGGTGGAAGTTGGCAAAAGGACTAACTTCTCATTCCTTGGATTGTAATGGATCACCGGGAACGTCCCCGAAAACGCAAAACAGCCTGTGTAATTGACTCCTGGAACATCAGATCGCTCATCAACGCTTTCTGAACTATTGAAACAATGTACCAACAGGCGAATCGTTCGGACGCATATTCCCTTAAAGTGGGAAGCTTGGTTGAAGCAGAAAAGTTGGAATCTCTTTTATACTGGATAGGGTGATCACTACTTTGTATGCTTATCTTGTGTTGTTACTCGCTACACTTACACCTATACAATTGATCGTCATAGAATTTTCTATTCTTCATTCTAATTATCTTATACGCTACTCTTCTGAGATTTTCATATTCTTCTCTCTTCGTCCTGGTTTCCCTACTAATGTATTTTTTGTTAGCCTGATTCTTTTTATCTGACGCATGCCAAGGTCTTAATATCCGCTTTCACTTCTGCCCATAGCTTGCTGTTGTCATAGATTGCTTGTTTTCAACCAAGTACCTGATTGGCCACGGACGCCGTTTGAAGCTTTTCAATGTCGATTTTTTGTAGAGGAGTGGTCTTCATTGTATATGCGTTTGACATACGACATCGATATATTAGTTTAATCTAGCAGTGATCCGATTTATAATTGGATGTATGTGCAACGTAAATAATGCTCGAGGACCAACGTTGCTGGATCAAAACATGGTCGATCTGATTTTGTGCGTTTGCATCCGGTAATACCCAGGTCATTTTATATATGTGTCCATGTTTGAAGCAATCCGAACATACGAATCGATTTCTGCTACATGCAAAGTCAATCAGGCGCTAGCCGTTATCGCTTGTTTCATCGTGGAGGCTATATCCTGCAGTCGTCCCCCGATGAGATAGCTCAACGCCAACTTTAGCGTTGAAATCACGCAGAATTATTTTTGTTTGGCAATGAGTCTGCCGGTCTTTCCAGGTGATTGTAGAACTTTTCCTTCGTTTCTTCGTTCGTGGTGTGTACGTTTATCAGCCAAATTATCGAGGATTTCGTTTTTTTACGGATCGCACACAACCATTCATTGACTGCCTCACAGTCAATAACATGCGATTCGAACTCCCTATCCACAATGAAGGTCACTCCTAATTCTCGCTTTCCAGCGGGTTTCCCACTTTTGAATATTTTGTGCGATTACATATCTTGAATAGCACTTCTAGTCCAGTTCGTTTCCTGGATTGCCAGCATGCTTAATTTATATTGTCTGGCCCGTTGTAAAGGGTCCTTGACAGCGCCAGGGTTATTCAGTGATCTGACATTCAAACATCCAATGCCAAAGTTCTTTTTTCTGTTCCGAGGTCGTTCCAAGACTGTGGCAGGGTTCGAAACAATTAAATGGTACCGAAGGGACGGGGAGATCACTCAAAGCCCAACTGTCATCAATATCCAAACATTACGCAAAAAAAGGCGTAAGTAGAATTTAGTTCCAGAGATGTAGGTCTATTTACAGTTGTTGGCTTTTCTCGACTTTTAATGCCACATCATTTGGGAACCAGTCACTCGCTTGATGGCCTACATAGGGGAGCCCATCATATTAAGGAGACGACTCCTAATGAGCTCAGTGCAGTCGGTTCTACTCTATGGATCAGAACTGTGAGGCGACGTTCTCAGCAAGAAGTTACAGCGAATGTGGTTTAGCACAGGTCAAGAGAGAAGGAGCGCTGCGAATTGTATTCGCATATCGAACAGTCTTTTTAGCGGCAGTGCTGGGTATCACAGGATTGATACTCACTCTCCTTGAGAGATAGCGCGGGAATACTTGTTTTCGCAGACGCGAAAACAGCAGATAAGAGGCCTACAGGGAAGAGAAACAACGATTAGCAACAGTACTTAGAGCAAGACACGAGGGGAAGGTGGACTGCACGTCAGGTCCCTAGTCTGAAACAGCGGCTCAGTCTAGTGCATGGTTAGACCGATTACACAAGATTGACAAGTGGCGGTCACCTTACTGTGTGCTCTGTGGAGGAGAGGTGGAACCGCACTCGTCACCCATTCTTCCCTTGCAACGGATGGAGAAAGCAGCGCGATGACCTCTTCAGCGAAATTGCAGAGCTCGGGACGAAAACTATGTTCGGAGAAATGCTGAAACCAGTTGACAAAAGTAATCGTGTGGCACAATATGCTCCGGCGGTGCTCGCACTGAAAAAAGCTACACTGGAGCGTTGGAAGACGTCGGGAATGGAGGGATTTTTTTTCTAGCACCTTCTTCCTCTCCCTACTTCCCGCTGGAGAAAATCTAATAGGCGGCTTCCCATAATCTGAAGACGGCTTTAGGCGAAGGAACACGGGGCTTAGCCCAAAGTAATGTGCCAAACGGTTCCAGGCTAGGTTCTCAGGTTGACATTGGAGGGTAATGCAGAAGCATTGCGCGTCTAGGAGTCTCACACTCAGGGCGTAAACAGCCTTCACTTCTCTACCACAACAAAATGGGGAACCAGTAAATCCAATATGCGACCCCGAGACCATTTGCTACCATATGTCCATGCGAATTGGAATGAGGAATCATGGAAACTGTAGGTTGGGAAAACAAGGGCATCTCTGCTCCTTTCTTAAACGGGCTTGGGACCGTCTATGGCGGAGTTATATTCTCAGATTGATACAACTGCGACGTGCAAGGTTGTATCCATCTGAGAGAAATTACTTTAAGAGCGAAAATAATGAAAATGAGAATAGTTACACTTTTGCGGAAATTCGAATTGGCAGTTGAATTTAACGAGTAAGGAAAATAATGTAACGGAACGAATCCACGAATATATTAAGTTTATCCACTCAGCCGCGGTTTCAATTGCATTCTGTTTTTGAAATAAATAAATTTTTTGAAGCAAGAGAAAATGGAAGAATATATGTTTTGAACTGACTCTTTCTGTTTTCCAGTCGGCCTTGTATAATATTCCCGAAAACTTCATATGTTGGATGAACTATGACGTCACGAATAATACAATGGAAACGATTAACCATCAGATAAATAATTCATTATAGAATTTGGGTTTTCCTGTGCTTTTAAGTGAGCCTTCGGGCGACAATGCCATATAATTATTTTTGACTCATTTGTTGTTTCAGGATGAAATCACTAGTGTTACGCAAACTTTAGGACCGTTTAGAACAGTTACAACTAAATCGAATACACTTGAGATAGTTGGAGTGCAATAGATTTTTTTGCGAAATCGCGGACAGTTTGTCGACTCTGACTAGAAAAAGTAGTTTGTTTGCTTTCCACATTTTAGATAACTGAAATCTTTTAAAAATCCTCCACTATAATCGAGTATTTGTTTTATTGTGAGCAAGTAGAGCAAATAGATGCATGCAGTACCCACAGATATAATATACCTTTCAAATTATGACAAATATCTATATGACGAAGTATATAATATTATATTTGAGAAGCTCGCAATCTGAAGAAACTCTAAACAAACAGAAAGGTGTAGATAACTCTGCACAGCAAGCATATACCCTGATAAAATGGCCTGATAATGCTAAGCCAATAATTTGATAACGAAGTCGATGGTTAAATATTATTGATACTGTCCTTGTATCGAAAATCAATCGATTCAATATTTTACAACTTTAATTGAAGATAAGTTTGATTGTAATACTTCGTAATGTGTTAATGTCAAAAGTGATAGGTAGTCGATCCATCTTCCATAATTTCGGTCAATTCGAGCTTGAATGAATTAAGCTGCGAAAAACAAAACACTAAAAAATTCGGGAAGTTTCGGCCGGTAAAAGTACTATGTCTACCTTCAACTTCAATGGGTTTTGTGATGATTACAATGGCTATGCCATGCAGAGACATTTTTATCCCGCCGACAACATACTTCCTCCCGAACAGGATTATAAGTACGAGTAAGTAGTTCGAGTGGATAATGCAATAAAATTGTCGAGTTAGTGCAATAATACCCTCAATGTGTTACAATTACTGCAAAAACTGGAATTATGCCTGAAAATGTACCCTCAAAAGTGTGTGAAGGTTCAATAGCGACTCAATAAATTTTGATAGTGAAATTGAGGATATCAGAATTAACATTAATTAAGTGCATTTGCAAAAGTGATTCATTCATTGCTCATCCATTCGTAAGAGCGTAAATGGGGTAGATAGTCTTCCGCCTTTAGATATCCTTAGAATCCGTGTAAATTCTCTGGCTAAAGTCATGAGTACTAGAAATTTCGTTAAAATTCACGTGCTGCACTTTCAACAAAATTCATTTCAAATTACTCGAAATAAAACATCGATTTGAATATGTGGTAATTTAGATGAGCTGCCACAGGAGCTCGTTTTTTAAATAATGTGGACTAAGCCCAGCTAAAAAAGAAACGTATCGAAGATAGTTAATATAGTTAGTAACTAATCAATTTTGCTAATTAAGACGAAAAACTTTTGATTTTTCGGTTTACTTAATGAAAATTTATCAAAACTTTATTGTTAATTAAATAGCATAATGATCGCAAGCAAATATGTATGTGCACACTTGCTATGAGTACATGTAAAGAATGCGCGGGAGACTTTGAAAGTGTATATTCAGTTTAAATCATATTTGTACGATTTGTTATCAATATATCATGCCTTCATTCAGTACACGATTTGAAATGTATCCTATCTGGAACCAATCCAATTTACTAATAAATCCAATACGAATGTATCGCCATTGTAAATAACAAAAACAAGTTCTTATTTTTCTTCAGTCAAAAAGCTTTCTTCTTCAAAAAACACGGAGATGAATCCTTCTATAGGATTCATCTCCATGTTTTCGTTTAAAACTGAGTAGCATTTAAAAGTTGTCCATCGAATATTTCCATCGGGTTTTGGATTTGGATTTGAGATTATATCGTTCCCTATAGATTATATCGGTGGATCATCGTATCCTCCATGTGGTTAAAAACGCTTGCCCATATAAGTTTATTAAGCTTAACGTAGACAGAAGTTTCTGGCATCTGCTACTGGATCAAAGTCTCGTCTAAGGACCTTCCGCTCAAAAACGTCACTTAAATTTTCAGACGTCTGAGTTAAAGTCTCCTTCTTGTTGTAATAGCGTAGAACTGATCTGATTGTCATGTCATTACCACTTCTAGCCTCGTTTTACCTTGTTATTATCATATTGTTAGATATTATGTCTTAAAGCACGTAAGATCCGTCCTTTGATTTCGTTTGTCTCATCGTTATTATTAATATTCACTTACACCAATAGATAGATATATTTACCTTCAGTGCTTCCTTGCGAGAGGTAATTTCCCATGAAAAATGGAAGATGGAAGCTGCGTGCTGATCAGCAAGTGGAAGATGATTCCCGATTACCCAATCTCCATCAACCCAACGCTCGCTCTGCATGCTAAATCCAATTAAGAACGTGCTCGGAAAACTCATAAAGGAAAGATTCATTGATGTTATCCATGTCCCTAGAATCCTTGCTCCACAGCAATGCAGTTTCATAGCGAAACTAATTTCATAGCAACGAAACAATGCTGTTACCAACTGGTGACTGATGTCTAATATTCGGAGGCATGCAGTGTGTTCAACCAACTGGTGGTCCTCCTAGTGACTGTGGTCTCAAAAGCGTATTCAACTCGGCTAGATAAACGGATATTCTGAAAATCCTGATAAACTCGTTCAAAATTACAGAACATCTGAAACGGATAGTTAAAAAGTACCTAAGAGATAAATCGGATATAGGACACGATTTTGATAAAGTTGACGAATGATGCTAGTTACATCCTGTGTACCTCAGGGCTCCATTCTTGGTACAAGTCTACGCCTTGAACTGCAGAAGAAGTCACGTTAGATCGACTATGCTGATGATGTTACGGCACTAGTCGCACTGTTGATCAAGTACAATTAAGGTTAAATGCGCTAAAGCGATGATGATTGATTAGCCGCTCACGTATTTATCCTAGCCCTTAAGGAAAAAATAATCGTCGTCCTAACAAATAAGACAATCCCTTCCGTGAGAACGTCCAATGATTGGAGCGTATTCATAAAGTCAAAACCATTAGTTAAGTTCCTGAGCTTTCTCGAGGTATACCAGGGTAATACCTGTTGCATCGCCCTCAACAAGGAGATACACTGAAAATGGTTGACTTAGTTGGAAAGGCATAGAGCACTGCGGACTGCATGCGCACACCGGGCAGTCATTTATTTGCCGGTGTTATCAATTGTAAGGGTAATACAAGAATGATCGCCAGGATAAATGGTGTTTAGTCAGTAGGCAAGTTGGTTCGACCTACTGGGTGTCCTCAGGGCGTCTGTGTGTTTTTCCTTTTTAAGTTAAGTCTTTTTTGTTTTGTTTTGCTTATTGTTACTCCATACGGGGTTTCTGCAACGTCAGTATGGGCGAACAGTCGTAGACATTTGATTGTAGAAACAGGTGTAGAAAGGAATTTTAAATGTTCAATTAATGAATGATCCTTTCGTGTTAATATCATGCCGTAGTCTAGTACGGTATAAAATAAATTTTTTTTTTTGTTTGGGAGGTGAAGGCTTTTTGAGTGTCGGACACCCGCTACCGGAATACCGACTAAACACCTCCCCTGTCACGCCGAGAATCTAGCCTGGAACTGTTTGTCACATTACTTCGGACTAGGCCTCATTAATCATCGCTTAGCGGTGCCTTCAGTTTAAGGGAAATCACTCTTTCTGCACAGATGGATAGGAAGGAAGAGAATTGCTGCTACAGAGATCCCCCTCCCTCACCAAGCAATCCATCATGCCCTTCTTTAAAAGAAGTACTGTCCGTACGTAATGCGACACACATGTCCAATTGTCTTTTGATTGCATCATTTTTCCCATTACATTTTCTGGGGAGAGCACGCCTATTTTCTTCGAGAGATGCGAACGGAGTCTTGTCCATCTGGTACACGTAAAGAATGTGTGGCAGGCGTCATCCACGGGTAGAACACGCAAGTTGAGGATGGTGACTTTCTCATCTTATACAGGTAAGTCTGAAAATACCCGTGACCACTGAGTAGTTGCGTCAGATAATAATCAGTCTCACCATGCATTCTGTAGAACCACTGCCCCAAGTCACTAATCAGCCGTGCGGTCCACCTGCCTCGCGTTTCGTTTTCCTATATCTGCTGCCACAAGGTCAGGGTCCTTCTCCGTTCCTCTCGGCTGTCGGAATAAAAGTACGAGTATCTAGTACGGAATAAAATAGCATTAGACTGTCACACTGTTTCAATGAAGCAGTGTGTGGTATTAGACTGTAGACCAGAATTTGTGGTAATGATTCTCGTTCGACTTAAGTTTTTGGCTTCCTTACTTGCAATTCTATAAGCTTCCCTATTTTGTGCAGTATTTAAAAGTCAAGAAATATTTTGTATAGAGATAAAATGAAGAAAACAATGCATAGTGTTTCTCACGATGTAAAGGTATAATACAGACTAGGCTGTAAGGCAAAAAGGAATCGTAAAAATTTAAATTCCGAGAGTGATCAGTAAATCTGTCTCTGCAGCCAACAAATCTAATCTTCAAGGTTTCGAATTCGTATTTCGCAGCGTCAGCCGTGCCTTCAAATGAAAGTAAGTCGCCAATTCTATGTGATGTGATGCATCCCTACACCTGCATACGAAAATGCTTCACAGTTTTGACCGTGGATCCGTCGGGAAATCTTCGCCTTTTTTTCTACGAAATGTCTCTTTCCCATCAGATTTCAGAGTTGGACTTAGCAACAATGACAATCGCTTTTCAACTGTCCACTATCCAATTTGCTCTTTCCTGTGCCGATCTGAACTTTCTTTCTGTCATTGATTCTGTAAAAAGCGGCATTATAGCAAAACTATGTGCTCAAAGACCAAGTTGTTCGAGTTTCTGTTGCATCGTTCGGACACTTATCCTCCCTGAAATGAATAGTTTGTTGATTGCAGTTGTGGTTTTGAAACGATCCTTCAAGCTGATGCGCAAGGTTTCACGTTCATATCGTTCATATCGCTTCTCTCCGCGAAAGTGATGTGATCTCGCATTCGCCATATTATTATAATTATTTACTGCGCTATCTCGTGAGATGGCGCGAATTCTCTACTCAAAAAAACACTTTTCCTGTTTTGAACCGCAGGAAGCTTTATTGCAAAAAAAAAACAAAATAATAATACAAAATATAATAATAAAAAAAAATTGGCGAAATTTAATAATACAAACGAGAATTTTTTAGCGGCGGTGTACACTACAAGTTTCTTGAATATATTCTTTCTCGTTGAGGTGCGTAAGGAAATTTGTAAGAATGACCGCTGTGATAAGTTATTGTTGTGGTGCGGGTTAAAGTCGCTTAATAACAGAAAAAATGGACGACATCTTCCCGATGATGCAGATGTTGAATGTCCTGGAGAATGCCCACTTTTTACTGCCATCGAGCTGGATGATGCGGTGAAAGTTTCAAAATCGAAAAAGGCCCCAGGGCCAGACGGTGTACCAGCGGAAGTGATACAGCTTACACATCAACTTTGTCCTGGCAAGCTGCTCACCACTTTCAATGCCTGTTTGCAGCAGGGCGCGTTTCCAAATTGCTGGAAAGAGGCGAGGCTCGTGCTGATCCACAAGGGGAAGGGGAACGCGGAGCAACCATTTTCATGTCGTCCCCTATGTATGCTGAACGCCACTGGGAAGGTACTCGAGAGGCTCATTAGAGAAAGACTTGGAGAAGCCATTCGAACTGCCAGGGATCTGTCTCCTCGGCAGTACGGCTTCAGGGCTGGTCGATCCACAATTGCAGAGTAGTGAGCGCGGTGCAGCAGGCAGAAGCCCACAATCACTACTCGAGACGAATAGTACTGCTCATAACACTAGATGTGAGAAATGCCTTCAACTCCGCTAGATGGAGAGATATTCTTGGTGCTCTGGAATATTTCAGAGTGTATTTTGCAGAGTATTTCTGATGCGTATATTAAAGGACTACCTCAAAAACCGGAAACTCATCTATGACACATTGGGAGGCCGGCGAAGAATTGATTTGACATCAGGGCTGGGGCAAGGTTCCGTTCTGGGCCCGGACCTCTGGAATGTCTCGTACGATGAGCTTTTGAGGCTGCAGTTACCGGGGGAGTCGCACCTGGTTGGCTACGCAGATGACGTAGCAGTACTAGTCGCCGGACGTACTGTCGGACAGACGCAGCTCAAACCGGGTGCAGTAATACGCTGAGTGAGCGAGTGGATGACAGACCGTGTGCTTAGCCTAGCGCTGGAAAAGACCGACGTCGTCGTCCTGACCAAGAAACGGATCCCTCGTGTTATTCCCGTTCGGGTGGGGGAAATGATCATCGAGTCAAAAGAATCAATCAGATACCTTGGCTTGATGATTGACTCGAAGATGAGTTTTTTCGAGCAGGTTCGAGCGTCAGCAGATAAGGCCTCCGTGCGGGTATCGGCGCTAAACCGCATTATGGCCAACACGCAGGGGCCAACCTCGAGCAAAAGACGTCTACTGATGAGTGCAATTGAGTCAGTGCTCTTGTATGGCTCCGAGGTTTGGGCTGACGCTCTTAGTAAAGAGACGCGCCGAAGGCGTCTGGCACAGGTGCAGAGGCAAGGAGCTTTGCGGATAGCAGCTGCATATCGCACTGTCTCTGAACCTGCAGTGCTGGTAATTTCGAGGGTGGTTCCTATTAAGTTACTTGCAGACCAACGGAAACGTGTGTACTTACGTAGGGTGGAGTCGGTGAGAGAAACCACCAGCCGAGAGGAACGGAGAAGAACCCAAACCTTGTGGCAACAAACATGGGAAAACGTCATGCGAGGCAGGTGGACCGCACGGCTGATAAGTGACTTGGGGCCATGGTTCTGCAGAATGCATGGTGAGACTGATTATTATCTGACCCAACTACTCAGTGGTCACGGGTATTTTCGGTCTTACCTGTATAAGATGAGAAAAACACCATCCCCAACTTGCGTGTTCTGCCTTGGGATGACGGATGACGCCTGCCACACGTTCTTTACATGTAATAGATTTACAAGACTCCATTCACATCTCTCGGAGAAAATTGGCGTAATTTCCCCAGAAAATGTAACGGGAAAAATGATGCAATCAAAGGGCAATTGGAACAGTGTGTCGCATTACGTACGGACAGTACTGATTATAAAGAAGGGCATGATGGATCGCTTGGCGAGGGAGGGGACATCTCTGTAACGCAATATTATAGTAACTTATCGCAATTCCTTCCTATCCATCCGTGTAGAAAGAGAGATTTCCCTTAGCCTGAAGACATCGCTAAGCGATAATTAATGAGGCCTAGTCCGAAGTAATGTGACAAACAGTTCCAGGCTAGGTTCTCGGTGTGACCGGGGAGGTGTTTAGTCGGTAGTCCGGTAGCGGGGGAGTCCGACAGTCAGGGCGTAAATAGCCTTCACCTCCCAAAAGAAAAGTCGCTTAATATGAAGTCATGAAGTCCGAAGGCTAGGTTCTCGGTGTGACAGGGGAGTTGTTTAGTCGGTAGTCCGGTAGCGGGGAAGTCCGACACTCGGGGCGTAAATAGCCTTCACCTCCCAAACAAAAAAAATGGTACACTTTAGAACATAATCTGGTCAATATGCCGAATTTTGTCATTAACGCGTCAATTCTTGGTTTCTGAGCGCTTTAAAAAAACCTGTTTTTTGAACGCACGCTGCTTATATAACCTCTTAGTCTCTTCAGATACTCCTGCATACGCTTTAAGACTTTCCATTATGCTCTCACTTTCGAAAATTAAAAGTGTGTTAGTCTGTCAAGATGCTTGGAGAAAAAGAGCTTTTTACGGGACACAAATACTCACCACGCCTTTTACTATGTTCTGTAGTACTATCGAGATAGCTGTTAGACATCTGAAGTGCGGGTTGTGAGAAATCCGCAATTTCTTTTCGCAAGAATATGGATATCTTGCGAAAATTCGCAATTTCCGGTTTCTTTCGCAAGAATATGGATATCTTCCTAATAACGTCTTCGGCCTCGTTGCTCCATCTGCAGGAGGGGTCTGAACAGAAAAGATTTTTCTGCACATTAATCTTTATACTTGCAGTGTTCACCCGCTTCGCTCAGAAAAGTTACTTCTTTGCTTAATTTTTTTAGAATTGGTATTGCGGCTCAATGCAAAATTGATTTTTCATTCGGGGTGAAACTTTGTTTCATTTATTCGTCCATGATCTGTTAACTTCAGCCCAGTAATTTTTTCAAATGAAATTCTAGACACTTGAAAGGATCGCTTTCATTGTAAGATAACTTTAGACTCACTGTATCTGATAAATGGTATTGATGAGATCAATACCATTTATCAGAGGTCTTTCAATTGTTAGATCATTTCAATTGTTTAATGATATGTCGTACCCTCCCCACTTGTTTCTCGATTAGGTCTAATGAACCAACTTGCTCCATGATGTCTTCTATCAGAATTTCTGATGAAGATGAAATACATTATTATCTACCAACATTATTATTGATCAATTTTGGTAGATAAGAATATATGTCGTCATTAGTATGATTCCCAGCGCCAAAGACATTCTTCAATTCTTCAATAACTGCTTTGTTGTTTTTCATTAGATTGAACTTTTTGAACCCCATTGCAATGGTCAGAAGTTTCTCTGAAAGATCGTTAAATTTAAATGAAAGTCTTGCGGCAAAAACACATATCCAACTGCGAGCTAGTTCTCAGGAATGTGGCGCTCTCTGTTCTATGAAGAATGCGCTCGAATTCTAATACGAGTAGTGTTATCCATGACTATGGGCAAAGGGTTATGGGTGGTGCTTATCCATGCAGCTAAAACACGGATTGTTGAATATATGAGGGGTAGTCAGAAAGTAAGTTTAAGGGTGGAAGCGCTCCGCGTGGTGAAAAGATAAACTAACGAAATTGTAGGAGGTTGTTCTCTCATCTATCCTAACAAATGTGACGCATCACTGAGCCCGATAAGTCCATTTTGAATACGTAGAATCCAAATGTAAACCGCGGAGTGTGATACGATTTTTGACCACAAAAAAATATCCGCTAGTGAAATTTATCGATTTATCGTGTATGAGCCTTCAAATGGTTATGCGTTGGCGAACAGCGTACCTAAACAGAAGAAAAGAACTCCATAACGAAGTCAGCGACAGTGTTTTGGGATTATCGAGGTATTCTTTTGATTCATTACCTCGACAAAGGCGAGACCATTAACGCAGAGTACTACTGTGGGGTTTTGGATCGTTTGCGAAAAGCAATCGCGTTTGTTGAGTTGCAAAGTGTTTTTGATTCACGATAATGCACGTCCGCTTTCTGCCCGTTTGACCCAAGAAAAATTGGCCTAATTTTAATGGGATCTTTTTGAGCATCCTCTTTATTCCCTTACTCGGCCCCAAGTGATTTACACCTTTCCCCGGCGATGAAAACAGCATTTGGCGGCATACGATTCGGCACGACAGATGACATCACCGAAGCAATCACAGCGTACTTTACAAATTTAGACGCAAAGCATTTCGACGTCGATATTACGAAATATGTTTGCAGATACAAAAAATGCATCGAGAGGGATGGCGACTTTGTAGAAAAATAAAAAAATATCTGAATTTTGCGAAGATGACCTTAGTTTTTTGTTTTGACCACTCCTTCCGCCCTGGTCCGATCCTTAAATTTTCTTTCTGACTGACCCTCATAGTAGTTACTCGGTTTTCAAAATCTGTAACTAACACTTGAATCTGGCTTTGTTGTTGCCTGCTTAATTAACAGAGATAATTACCTGAACACAATAATGTAGGAGATTAGTTGTAGGAGTATCAGTTTTTAGGAGATTTTCCAATTAGAAATTTTGAACTTGGGTCTGAGAATCAGGTTGGGATCACAATAACTTCATTACCAGCGTCAGCGGCGCTTGGTCTCCTATCGTTTCCCAAGGATTCAAAATCTTTGAAGGTTAGAGAGTGTCGCGAGTTCAGCTGTGCTTCGTGCAGAAGTACAAGATTAGTTGCAGCAATAGGTTCTGGCTCCAACGCCTTCATCCGTTTTAAAGCTGTCAAAAAATAAGAATTCGCTGTTTAAGATGGAGGTCTGACCCGCTTCCCACTCTTGCCTCCTCTTAACATTGACTCAGCAAAATCCATTTGTGTTTACATCTTTGAGTCCTTAAACTAAAAGGGGCCGTTCCCGATATTTTGGGAAACGGTCATATAATGTTTCTTCTTTATAGTTATGGAATCATATTTTAGTCACCAAAAAAATATTTTAATATGAAAAGAAGACGTATAGGGCTTCATAAATGAATTTCAAATCAAAACGATCGACAGTGATTAATGTTCGTAGTTAATTTTTTTTTCATATTTGCCCGATACTACTTATGAGTCCTGCTCTAAATTCAGATCAGGACTGATTTGGTTGAGAAATGTAGCTCCTTATTTTATAAGTGAAGAGAATTCTATTTACGATTTAATTTTCTCTTTAATCATCCTTTCAATATATTTTCGTTCCGAAATCACTCAGGGCTTATTTGCTTTTCAGGTTAGTTTGGCTTCCATTATTCACCCTATTTTTTTCTTCTAGTGCTTTGAGCCATTTCATTTTGACAAAAATTCTTAGCTCCCCGGGGGTTAGAGAAATCCTTTTAAATAGAACAAGCGAAATATCTATTTTGGGTGTAATGTTTTCAATCCTTCATGTGCATGTTACTATTTTACGATTGTAAATAATCCAATTTCTTCCAAATAAGCAATTACTCACTCATCATTTCCTCATACTCGCATTATTTATTCACTGAAATACATTTGGTAAACTTCTTGACTTTGTTCCAATTATTATCAGCCTACCATCTCCACTTCAACTCAAATGCCTTCCTTTAAGTTCATTATCGGCTTCGGCAGGGATACATCCTCAACTTGCTTGTATTTCTAGCGTTCCTTGTAAAGTTCAAGTTCCCATATGGTTTTCTTCTCACGATTGATATTCAATGTTTCATATCCTTAATTGCTGCTCACGAATGCCGTGCATTTTTTAAGTATTTCCTTTTTCACGCAAATCCACGATTAATTGGGTAGAGATAATGGGAAATTTATTTAGGGAGAATCCGACTCTCGTACCATCTACAGTCTAGTACAAGTAAACAAACGATGGCACCCCAGCTGAGTGTTAACTTATTTTACTTTTGGTTTTATCAAGGCACTTATGATATGTTGAATTAATAACGAAATAGAATCCTTAGTGCTTGATATCAACCGCATATAAAATACTTTGCTTTGCTTGTGTGAATAGAATTGTTTTTTTTTTATTCGGATGTGAAAATCTATTAGTATGTTACCAGGGCTAAATTTTACGTTAAATTTCAAATGAACCGTGTATCCTTAGTCATTGACGAAGAACCCAACAAATCTTTATTTAAACACACAATACTGGCCAGTAAAAATAATAACAACTACAGCTCTTTCCATTTTTGAGCTTTGACTGAATCATAGAACCTGAACATTTCACACTCGAGTCTCCTTATTTATTACAAATACATTAGTATTATTATTCACTCCCTCTGCTGCAGCTTCTTCTTCTCAAGGGAATGGAGCAACACCTCCACCACAACTACAAGAAGTCAACCACAAGTGGCATGCCCCAGGGACTCTTGTTAGGCACATGCATTACTCTGATTGAAGCGGAAGAAAGGGACCCCAGCAGCCGCATGACCCGCTGGCTCGAACGGGTCGAAAACTCCACCGTTGGACGAATTAATGATGTAAACAGCCTCCGACAGAAGTGAAAAAGAGCACCTAACAAGAAACATAAACGGTGTCCTAAAAATTATGAGAAAGGAAACCAACTCGAAAATTATGTCAACAAGGACATTGAAAAAGGTATCGGAGAACTCGAGACCAGGTCAACAAGATTCGACATGGCCGCCGTAGGTGGGTAAGGACAGAGAGTGAGCTGAGGGTACCCAAAAAAATAACACCCTGCACAAAAAATGTTACTCCCTACGTAAAGGACAAAAGCTCGACATGTTGTCCATTAAAGCCTGGTCGCAGGTTAAGGGTAGAAGAGCCGGAGACAGCACTCCATAGTAAAGCGACGAGATAGACCTACCTAGGATAGGACAAAAGATTACAACAGAAGACATGTGGTTTCTTGTCTCTAACTTATTGATCCGCCAGTTATATTTTTGCGTTTGATGATGTCTAACGTCCATCATCAAACGCAAAAATATAACTCTTTCTCTCACTCTCTCTTTCTTTTAACTCTCTTTCAAGCTATCCCCTAGAGAGTGTATGATGCATTTACTTGCTATGCATTCAATCGCGAGTATCTGCCCTGAATTTAGTGGAATCAGATAATTTGTTTTTCCAATTTTGTAGGTGGTACACGAGTTATGCAACAGGCTAGACGTTTTTGGCACTTTTAAACACTTTAGGTCATGAAGTGCTTCTGTTGTAATAAGGGCGGTGTCAAAAAGCTCTGTCACAAATCCTATGATGAAATTAATATTTTCCAACGTTAAATGTTTGAGCGAATTATTCTTATCTGGAGTAGTAGAAACGTTTGGAATTGCATGGCATTGAATGGCACGCCTTGTCATTGTATTAGTACAGCCTCTTGATCAATGTTGCAATGGTGGCCCCAGATACCAGATGTTTCAGAAAATTTACAGTTGCCTGTCTCTTGAGCAGGTTTGTTTGAGCCACTTTCAACCATCTTCTTGTTGCATCCCATTGCGGGTTCCATCGTCTTAACCTCTTAACGTCTTAAATCACCTGGATTGAGCTTTAGCGGAGACGCTCGTTAAATTTTTTTTATGTTTCCACATTTGCTTTTCATGTACCCTAGGATAACACCTCCTGTTATCGACCTGTTTTATTGAGAAAATATGTTACTATTTTGTTTGATGTCCCTGGTTTAGCTCAAAGACTTGCTGTGTGCTTTGTTCCCTTATTCACAGTTAATTCTTGAATAGTTCATCACAGAGGTCGCTTGGTAATTTGGCTCTTTTTTCAAAAGAAGTTCGTTGCTTTCGTGACAATATTCTTGAGAAATGCCAATGACTGGTCTTTGCTGTTTACAAGTAGAAGGCCCGATGTCAGTTTCATCATCTTGGTCGTGAGTATGTGCTATGTGGCAATATGGTTTGTACAATGTTGGTATGTTTGAGAAAATCCTTTTCCAAAATTGCTCGAAGCTTCGTTGAAAAATACAAATAAAGAATCTTACAGAAATCTTGCACTGAGTTGGGACCGCCTCTGTAAGTGCGTAGGTTGTAACGTCTCGGTGACCTTCTGTCTTGTTTTTGAGGCCAAAGAATAATCCTGCGTTCTTTTTTCCTTTAAGTTTTTCGCTATCGCTCAAACATGTCTGTTTAGGCTCTCTGGGCACTAAGAGCCATTTCTTCAGTTGGGTTGTCGCATATATGTATGTGGAAAGATTGGTGTTCGTCGGTCCGTTCTGATTTTCGTTTCTTAATCCATTGTTTTTCCAGAATATTCCTCCCGTCGGCCATGGTAGTGCTTATTTTCTTGTGACAGTTGCCCGTCAAATATATGTCCTGCTGCCGGTGTTTGCATTGGTGTCGTTTGCATTTGTGTCGCGATCACTCTTAATGCTGTTATACTTGCTTTTCTCTTCCCGACATTCCTCACAAGCGTTGTACGAGTATCGGTGGTCCACTATAAATATTCCCTTTCATATTTTGTTTTGGTTACCGCCAAGCTTTCCTGCTCTTCCTTTGACCCTCTGCACAAGCTACGCCAGTGGAGCTCATTGATGCGAATAAATTCATTGTATCAATTTGGATAACTTTGTGGAGGAGGCACTTGAGTTAGGTGTGCTTTGTATAAAAGGACAAAAATAGATTGGCAAACGTTATCACCTAGCACAAATTTCATGGAAAATATTTGCCAAAATTCCCAACCCTCGATTTACACGGTAGCTACGTTCTCGTAAAAATCATGTAAAACGAGACACAGAGTAACACAGAGACACAAAAAGTAAAAGAATATGGTCAATTAGCCTAAAAACCGTGCAAATCGATGTGAAGAAGGCAAAAAACGTCGAAAATATGTTCATTATAATCGTGTAAAATGAGATAAGGATTGTAGAATAAAAGCGGAATTAATTAACTCAATTTCAATTCAATTTATATTATTTTAGAAAATAAAAAACGTTAACATTAAATAACAACATTTCTCTCAAACAAAAACAATAAAAGACGTAAAAATTTGACAAATAAAAATAATGACCAAATTTATAGTATTCAACATATCAGTTTTAGTTCATACCAACTAAAATCAGCCTTCACTCTTTTTCTGAGCCTTGTATAGCTAGCATCCTCCTTTCCGTTGGTAGTGCTGCATGTCATTGCTATCCGGATCACTGACAGAAAATTCATCAACGTTTTCCATCACGATAGATGCAGCTTCACCTATTGCAGTATTGGCTACATTTTCCATTTGGTTACTAAGAATTGATTTACTTTTGAATGGGACGAAATAATAAGTTTGCAAGTGTCTACCTAGTCGAAGTTCATCAGCAATTACTTTTCCAGCAAATTTTTTAGTCCCATTATTGTCGCAATCAAAACTAACAACTGCATTGTCTTCGGAAACCTTTTGTAGTACTCATTCCTCGCGATCTGCATCTTAATATTCCTTATCCTTAAATAACTCTTCCATATCTGGAATACTCAAAGCACTAAATCCCTTGCCTCCAATAGATTGAGATATGTCTATGATTTTGGCATAAGCATTTTCAGCTGAAGTCACGTTTCTTTCGACTATTACTTCTGGGCATATGACTTTCCAGTAGGAATTAAATAATCTGCCTCAATAATCAACTTACCGACGCCTTTGACAAAAAAACCGGGCTATACCAGGGAGATGGGCTGGCGCTTTTGGTATTCAATTTGGCTCTGATACACGAGGCACAGTTTTATACAAATCAGGCCAAGTGGTAGCCTATGCGGATGAGATCAATATTTTGTCACCGTCGCTGATTACTGCAAAAGAACTTTTAATGAAACTCGATAGCGAACCAAAACTAGTAGGGCTACAAATCAATAAGAATTGCTCAAACAAAGCTCATGACGCAGTCGAGAAAAAATACCTCAAATGTACAAAATATCACAGTAGGCGAATATAGCATTGAAAAGGCGCCAAAATAACGAAAATGGCGAATGAAAGAGACAAAATTCGCAGAAAAGTACAGCTCGCAAATGAAACGGTTTATTCAGTTCCGACGATTGTGAAGACCAGCTGCATACACAGGAAAACAAAGCTCCAAGTACACAAATCTGTGATAAGACCTGTCCTATACTTTGGTTGTGAAATATAGACCCTAGCCCAAGCATCCGCAAATAAATTGAACGCCCTTGAACGACGAGTCCTGAGGCGACAATTCGTCGCTGCTCAGATTTCAAAATTGGAAGACGCAGTCAATGCACGAAGAAAGTTGGAGACGCTTGTTGGAGGAAGCAAAGGCCCGAGAGGGGCTGTAATGCTAAGAAGAAGAAGTCTATTGGATGGCTTAGTGAATTGTCTAGGAGCAATAGAACTTTCAACTCTGTATTTGTTTCTTGTAAATAACGTTTTATTTCAGATACGAAACAAATATTAAACTAAGCTCCAAATCTTGTGCACGTTATCCAAGCTTTTTTCATGAAACGCCAATTTATAGGTATCTTTACTAATCCTTATAGGTATTAATCCGATTAATATCTACAATCGCACGCGAGTTTTAATATCTATTAATCAGCAAAGATTTTTAAAATCGATCACCTGGTGCGTTACTACAAAAAAGTTAAGTCATCCTATCCTCTCGCTGATCGCCAAGATTTTGACACATAAGCACCAATGGTCTTTTTTTTCACCAAATAACTCACTCTCACCAGCATTAAATACTTGATCAGGAACGAGCGAGTGTTCTCCAATAATTTTTGGCCAATTTTACTGGATATTTTTCTGCAGATTTCGGAATTTTCTGCAGCGATGTCTCCTTTAAGTTGAATGATTCTGCAGATTGTAACATTTTTTTAAGTTTTCAAACCATCCTTTACTTGCACTAAATTCTGTAGTGGATGGAGTTTGTTGCTTTTCCTTTAAAGAGCTTAAGATGCTAAACGAATCGTTTCTTTTCGAATTAGAGTCTACCGGTACTTTTTTGCTATTGTCCTCTATCCGAATTACTAGAGCTGTTTCTACTGCTTCTCTACTACACATACCATCTCGTTGATATGTGGAAATTTTCGTGCTAGCACAAACAGGAGCCAGTTGCTATTTAGTCTTTACCATGGTATTTTGCTACGGATGTTGAGCCCTGCCCAGATTTTAGTTTGTCTAAAATTTCAATTTTTTCCCAAACTGTCTGTTTTCCGTTCCTTTGGTTTTCTGTTTTTTAACATTATCAGACTGTTTTAAAGTTGAAACAGTATTACGAACAAAATTTTTGAAACTTTGAAAAACTGCCTTTTTCTTTTTCTTTTGTCCTCGGAACATTCCGTCGTTCCCCGTTACTTTTTTTGTTTCGTCCACAGACGCATTTCGGCGGTGCGCCATCTTCGGTATGATGTTCCGTTCTTTCCCCTGTTATTAGAATTCATGCAGAACAAATGACTTTGAAGTTTATCCTTCTTCTCGCAAAAAAGAGGCTGATGAAAGCAAGAGTGCCTGAAATTTTGGAAAACGGTGCGTTTGTTAACTTAGAACGAGCTTTTAAAAGAGAACGTTCATCAATATGATACTGATAAATAGCAGAATATGACCAAAAAATATTTTTCTTTGTTGGGATTCAAAAACCGCATAATCGTGTAAATCGAGTACCGTGCAAATCGAGGGAGTGGTATATATTAAAATGAAGCTGGTAAAGAGAAAATAACGAGCTTAAAACAACTATCGCGACTAATTCGTGCAAGGTGGAGCTCGTTTTCGAACCAATCTGCAGAAAGTTTAATTGAAAGTATGCTTCAAAGATGTCAGGAGGTAACTTGCAATGCAAGGAACAACACCTCCCATTGATGCAAAGCATCAAACCAAATAAGTGAATCGTCAAGCCACCTTGAAAGGGCAAAAATATTAAAATAAATGCCCCATTTTACCAGAAAGGTGAACGGGCCCTTGTTTAACTGACTGCACATAATATAATTCCAGTGAATAACCATCATTTGCATATACGAAGTATGTAGACATATATAAAGGAAATGTCAAAAAACATGAATCAAATGATTGATGATCTTTTCGAAAGTCGGGTGCTATCGATTTCTACGTATATATATCGATAAAAATTCTTGCAATGGTTTCAACAATAGTTAATTAGCATATCCTGTTATGTCTTACTCTATTTTCATCCTGTTATTGTGTAATGTATTTCATTGAAAATATCAAAATTCTGCTATCGTTTCCAAATACTATAATTATGTAACTATCCATGAACCACGCTAAAGTCATGCACATCCTTCAAAGCATACAAAATTCCCTAATGACAATTCGGGAAACAAAAGAATTCCTTGTTATCACACGTGCAGTTACTTTTGATTAAGCACTGCGCACGTATCAAATAAAATCGTTTTAACTTTTTTCCGAAAAAAAAACCTGAAAAAAAGCAAACAAAATCAGGACAAATTTGTCATCTTTGGCCAAGGCATTATACATAAAAGCAAAAATAGGAAAAAGAACAACGCAAGGAGCTCCGACTAAGGATGATGAATGAGTATTATTCAATACATGCAACGTGTATAAGTGCATGGCACACTTATTGACACCCTAAAGAGCCGATCGCTTTTTTGAAACAAATATGTATCGAGTTGAAGTCGAACACAATGATAATCGAGTTATATGACAGGAAGAGCAATAATAAAGGGTGTCCATTAGAAGTTACATCCGGTTTCACAGATAAAATGGTCATGCACCTTTTCAAATAGTCGGACATGGAACACAATTGTATATTTTCATACCATTGTCGTTCTTTTCCGCTCTTTACCTTTTGTAAGTGAATCCTAGTGGCAAAGGTAGTCATCATTCAGTCAGTCAAGTAGGCGGAAAGATCCCAACTTCAAGGCATATCGTTAACAATTGGGCACAAACATGTTCCTTCGTCGATATGCGACACGTTTTCAGATTGATAATGCCACATCGAGAAAATACTTTTTCGATCTTGAGAAAATTATTGTTGTATAAGGACGGCGATTTTTCGACAATTTGATTTTTGACTTTAACTAAAGATTAACGAGGACATGAAAGTCTTTTTGCTTGAATGGAAGACGAGGCATGTGAGTGTTTCCGCGGGAACCGTGAGTTTATTTTGCACGTAGCCAATGACAAATTTTGTAAGTAAGCCAGAAGAATGTACATATTGAAACCTCTCATGTCCTTATCAACCCGATTCTTACATATCGGTGAAGTGGGAGAATATAAATTTATTGGTTTCTCCCTGAAGTCAACTTAAAAATATAAGTAAGTCAATCTTGCGATTTCAAAAATACAAATGCATTTTTTTTCAGTTAAATCTTATCAATACTGGAAGAAACATTATTCCTGCCAAAAGGATTTGAAGAAACGGATATACAAGAGTGGATATGTGTATTAAAAGCAATTTTTTCGATCCAATATTCATTACATAGTCTTCAATTCTTTATTGGCATTTTGATTTATACAGTTAATGTCAGTTGATTGCTTATATCTAGAGATTTGAGGAAAATCACATTACGTCTAACTTCAAATAAAATTATACTTAACTCGTGATTGATTTTGTTAGACAGGGCACTAAAAACCAGATGGACGGTAAAATTTTCACAAAAGCCTCCTCTAGGCTTACATCTAACTTAAAACGATTTTCCTTATATTTACTATGAACTAATTTATAAGCTAATCAATTCAAGCAGATTCATGTGTGAGGACACTTGGTCTTAATTTTTGTACATGTTTCTTAGTTCTTCTTAGGAGTTCTTAAGAAGTTCTTAGCTTTTTGAGCAGATGACCTCTGTGCGAGTCCAGAAGCTTGTAAATAGGGCTAACATAAGCTATTTTGTGTCGCAATCTGGGGGTAAAGTAGTCGGGTTTGTTTGTTTCGGGCACTTACGTTTTCTGCTAAAGAATATTGCCATGATCTTCTTAACATTGATTTTAATTTTCCATCTGTCGAAGTATTGGTACATTTTATCTAGCATTTCCTCTAGATTGGAGATGATCTTTTCAGGTTTTAAAAACTAGTTTCGTCAGCAAAAGCAGCTAGTTGGCAGTTTTAGCTTGTGGGTATGTCAGACGTGTGTAAATTAAAAAGAATTGGACTCAGGCATGAACCTTATGAAACACCAGCTGGAGCGGTTTTCATAGTGGATATTGATCGTTCATCTTTGGCTTGGTGTATACAGTTTCTCAGGAAGAATGAAATAAGTTTGCGCCAGGTATGGTGCGGTACTGTACTGTTTGAACTTATGAAGTAGGCCATCATGCCAGCCGATATCGAAGGCTTTTTCAATATTGATAGTCAGTAGCCCCACCGACTGTTTTTTACTATGTGCTGTTTTTATGTCTTTGGAGACACGAAATAGCTGCTTCTCTGTTGAGTATCTGTGCCTGAAGATAAACTAAAAGTTAAGGAGAATGTTATTATTTTCAACGTAATCTGTCAATCTTTTCAAGATATGCTTCTCCAATAGTTTATCAAGCGCCGACAGTGAGCTTATTAGCCTGTAATTGGAAGGATCTCACGGAACTTTACGATCTTTCAGGATTGTTATTATGCTGGTGTGTTTCCAGCAGGTTGGAAAGTGCGAAGTTTTTAAACAGGCACTGAAATTGAGGTAGATTAGCACTATTGATTTTTTTGGAAGGTTTTTATGGCTATATTTTCTTTTCCGTCGAATCCTGTGGCATTACCATTCATTCGCTTCTTAATTCACTCAATTATATGTTTCGTTTTTATAAGTGCTTCGGGTAATGTTTGCAGTGGTTTAGCTACTTTTATTTCTGTCATGTTGTTGCTTATTCTATGGGAGACATAGTGGTGTTCGTGGAACATATCAGCAACTAACTCTATTTTCCCTTCACAAGAATGACTCTGGGTACCATTGTTGTCTTTCAGAGTGTATGGAAAATCGTGATGTTTTCGTTTCAGTATTTTTGTCAGCTTCCAGACTTTTCGTGGGTTGCAGTCAAGATTGACGAGAAGATTGTTACAGTGGATATTTCAGAAGTTCGAAATTTTGATCTTGATAGCTCTCTTTAGAGAATTGTCGACGTCTTCAAGAAGGAATGCCGATTTCTTTGTCAGTGCCGCTGTAGAGTATTACGTGCTCGGATCAGCTTGTACGCATCCTCATCTTTTGGTGAACTTTTTTTCATTGCCCTCTAAATTGTATTTTAAGTTCCTCATTTTTCGATCTATTTCTTTCCATGAATTGAAGAAATTCAGAGTGTCTTTTTCGTTCTTATTCTTCCATTGAATTTCAGAAATTCAGAGTGTCTTGACCTAAATAAATGTTTTGTTTGAATGCTAATGGAATCGTTTCCGTGGGTGCGTCGAATTTGCTGCTGCTTTAATGAGGAACCGTTAAAAAATGAAGATTATATAGAAGCTGCAATACATTTAGTCACAAACATCTTTTTACCCCAAAGAATATGTAGAATTCAAATGAAAACAACCGAACACCGTGTCATGTTTTTGTAATATATGTCTTTAATTAATAAAAATCAAAAAAGTTCTCATAAAAGTATTTATAAATATTTTTAATATATTAAACGAAAAAAATTCAAAAATTAATTATAGTTAAAAAAGTCAATTTATAACAGCTTCATTTTGGCATTGTACGCACCTTAGTATCTTGTTAGCACTCTTGGAGTCTATAAATGCTTGCAACCTTGATTGTATTAAACTGGTTAATTTTGCATAAAATTCTGGTTGGATTTTTTTCGCATACTTCTGTTTTTTGAGGTCATCTTTGGTGGGTACATGGATTCGTCGTTTCATTTCATCTCAAAGATGTTCTATGGGATTAAGATCTTGGAACTGAGGAGGAGAGGGGGGAGGCGATGGAGTTGCTTTCTGAAATTGTCAAGAAGCCATACCTTGATGATTCCAGAAGTATGCTTCGAGTCACAATTCTGCTGAAAGATATAACCCGAATCCAATCCTAATTTATCAAGCTGGGCAAGATGCTACTTTTTTAGATGAATATCTGAAAAAGTAGAATTTTGTAAAATAAATATTAAATATTAAAAAATAAAAATATATAAAAAAATATCTAAAAATATTCCTACTAATTCCTACTAGAATTAGTAGGAACACCCGATGAAATGCATTTCACCCCCTCCCTTATTAAACTTAACTTCCAGTATTGTCGTAGTTTTTAATTGTTTGCACTTTTGGCTTTTGCCAATTCTACCGTTTCCGCGATACTTTTTAAAGATTCATAGTCATTTTGAAGCTTTATTATTTTGCAAACAACTACTAGAACTTCTCTTCTTTTTGAACTAATTTCGATGCGGTTTCCACTTCAATATTCGGAATATTCACGTCCCACCTTTCACCAAACCCATGGGGTGGCGTGTAGTAAGGCATTGTCGGGTTGTCGGGATGCTAGGTGATGCTCTTTTTACTGTCTCAAGTTGTACGATTTTCTCTAATGAATTGCTTTATTTACTTCAATTTTATCGAATGAATTGAGCAAAGTATTTATTTTAAATGAATTTTTCGCCTCGTAGTTGTAGCTCAAAATGAATAATTCATCTACAATACCCCTAAGTACACAGCAATGCTTTCATTATATGCAGTCCAGCTTTCATAAGGATTCTGAACAGGAATTGTTATACAGAACTCCTTTTTTTCCTTCACCATTGAATCTAAAAGGTGATCTTTTTCGGAATGATTCCACTTATGCGGCCCAAGTAATTTTTTTTCGGAAGACAGATGCCCCACCGATATATCGAGCTTGGAAATGTAATCAAGCTATTTAAATTGTAAATAGGTTGAATTTATTGATTTATACCCCCGGGAAGTTGTCGTGAGTTGAAATTTGTCAGTTTTTCGCTCTAGGACTCGTGTAATTGTCTAAAATTTCAGCTGGACGTGAGTTGAAATTCGTCAGTTTTTCGCTCTAGGACTCGTGCAATTGTCCGAAATTTCAGCAGGACCGTCGAAATTACAAATCTTTCAAACTACTTTTCAACAGTCCAAAAACAAGAACATCACCTAAATTAATCTTCTGAACATTTGTTAGGACAGGTCCAGCATTTAAACCTTTCTAAAATTCTTTTAGCATGGTATATTGCAAATGCACGGTGTTCATTGTCGTCGCGTTAGCCCTGGTGCTTCAGATAATTTCAGACATGTCATATTTGACGCTCTCAACAATTTCGGTCCATCGACAATATGAGTCGATTAAACCCCGATTAACGGTTCTGTATCCTGTAAATCGAGTCAACTGAGACAAAACCATAGAACATATTCAGTGCTTCTAACTTGTCCAAACAAAATTCTTGATGCTCCTCCATACCCAAGTTTATGTTAACCCTTAAATCCAAGAGCAAATTCCTGCAGATCCTGAATTTCATAAGAAAGTTTTGTTTAGAGAAGAGGCTCATTTCTTTTTGAATGGCTACGTCAAAAAACACTATTGCCTCTGAAGTGATGAGCAACCACAGGCGGTTGCCCGAACATCGTTACATTCGTAGAAAGTCACTGTTTCGTGAGCTTTATGGGTAAGTTGAATCATTGATCTTTTTTTTTCAAAAGTGCTGCTAGGAATAATATTGGACGGTCCACGGTGACCGCCGTACAGCCATGATCAAAAACTCTCCTTCCAGAATTGACTCGCTTTAATGCAGGAGACCTCTTGTTTCAACAGGCGTGACAGCTCGTGCCACCATTGACATATTGAAAGAAGTATTTGGTTAGCGCATAATTTCTGGCTTTGGATTTGTGAAGTGGGATGAAAGTTCTGGCAATTGCAAGATCACAATGTGTAAAATTTTATACTGCTGTACTCTTTCTTGTGAAAACATGTCAAATCAATCGTCTCCACTGACAAGCCCGAGACGTTGGACTATGGAAGACAGTATTGCGGCCCCAGTTACTGGTTGGAGTAGTGTAATTCATTGGTAATCTGTTTCATTTTTAAGTTTTGTGCCTATGAAAAACACCCTTTATTTAGTGTTCCTGCAGATCATTTGTAATAAGGATTATACCCTCTTGTTCGTTTCCCAGCCTCAATTAGCGGATCATTTATTTTTTTATTTTACGTTATATTTTTTATAACGATTTCTTTTCCATACTCAAGTTTGAGGGTCGTCCATTATGATTTTCTCCACCTACGGCTTTCCTTTTGGCCACCCTTTTTTTCTTTTTGTTGTTAGCTCCCCATCGCTTTGTTCCATATGTTCCATCGCCATTTGTTCGCTCTGTGTTAGAATTAGTAGCAACGTTTTGCTCCATGTGTCGTTTGATTTTCATGAGTTTGACGGTGGGCTTAGAAAACATTGTCTAGTCTGGTCATGGTCTGGTCTCTTATGAGAGGCCTTGTTGCCTCGTTTTGTATCTAGTTTCAGATTTTCAATGTGCCCTTCCAGTTCGGGATTTTCATCCAGCCACTTGTGCAAAAGTTTTGCCTTCTATGATTCGAGCTTTTACAATTCTTAATGTTCCTTTTTTTCTATGAAAAAAGCTGGACAATCTCTGTACCTCGACAGATGCTCACCTCTCCAGTTGGTGCACTGGAACAGCAATTGAAAGAGCTATTACGATTTTTAACGTTTCGGAACCAGCTAGGTTCTCGTGTTTGATGCAACCACAGACACAGAGATTGATGAATCTGTGACAG
Source organism: Stratiomys singularior (assembly GCA_954870665.1). Lineage (NCBI taxonomy): Eukaryota > Metazoa > Arthropoda > Insecta > Diptera > Stratiomyidae > Stratiomys > Stratiomys singularior. Next base: position 66,361,964 of record OX940881.1, read on the forward strand.
TTCAAACATCTGATCGGGTTTTCAATATATGGCAGCATCTTGCTACGAATATAAGCTACTTTGATATATTTTGGTAGATTTGAGAGCAAAACTTCGACAGATATCAATTTTTCGTTTTGATTTGACCACTACACCGTTTGGTTACTCGAATTCATTTGCTACGCCGTATTTCATAAGTTCAACACCTTTTTATTCTGTCGTAGCATTCCAACAATGAAATTTCTTAGGTAGTATTGGGATGCTACTTGTAAAACTTCATTATCAATCTCTTGTAATGGTAGAATATTATGTGTGGACTGTTCTTGTTATATAAAAAGTCATCATGGATCAGGCAGATGGAAGGGAGTCTTCTTCCCTCCCTCTTCTTCCAATCTTTCGCTGCTGAAGTTGTGATTTCCCTAACCTAAAGGAACCGTTGGGCGAGACCAAAGAAGCTTCGTACTATGTAATGTGACAAACACTTCCAGGGTACGTTCTAGGTGTGACAGGGGAGGTTTTTAAGTCCGTTGTCTTGTCTGGTAGCCACTGTAAATCCGACACTCAGCCTTCAACTCCCATTCAAATAAAAAATTCTCAATATTGTTATTATTATTCACTAAGGGTCTTACTTAAGCATAAATAAGCAACAGCTCTTAGTTCCACGCGTGTCGTGTCATTTACAGATGGTCCATTTGAAACCAAGAAGGTCTCCTAGCTCTTTGGTCGCCAACTGTTTTAGTTCTGTTTCGTAAGTACTTCTCAGCCATGGGAGTCGTTTGAACGCTAGGTTCGGACAATCTAAAAGAAGTGTTGTGTACTCCTCTTCCTCTTTCTCGCCACAAGCTCAGGAAGTGTCAGCCGTTCTGATTCCTTTTCATTTGATGTGTTGAACTAAGAGATGATGGCCTTTTGGTACTGTCTTCACTGTTCTAACACCGTTTCTGTCGTCCTGCAGAAACGAAGGAGTTCCCCCAGCTCTGTGGTCGCCAAGTGTTCCAATTCTGTTACGCCAGTAAACCTTAGACAAATAAGGCCTTTGTTGGCCAGACTCGGGCAATCCAGGAGGAAGTGTTCTGTACTTTCTTCCTCCTCGCCGCAAGCTCGGCAAGTGTCATTAATTCGGATTTCTAATCGCTTGGCGTTTTGACCTCGAAGATTATGGTCCGTTAATACTGCCACCAATGTTCTAACGCCATTTCTGTTTTTCCCCAGGAGTTGTTTTGTCCTCGTTTTATTAGGGTGAGGCCAAAGAGCTCGGCTTATCCTGCACTAGTTGTATAACTGCGCGGTAAGAGGCAAGCGCCTGCAGTGCCGACTAGAAACCTAGAAAGCTACTTCTTTGTAAAAGAAAACCGAGAAAGCTATTTGGAAATGTTGATCTCTAAGATAGATAGGGCTCTAAGATAAAAAAGCATTTTTCGCAGTTTTCCGTGCGGCTAGAATACTTCAAGAAGATCGAACTTCTCACAATGAGAATTATCTGCTTTTTTCAGTTGTCCTCTTTTTTTTGACAAGGCAGTAGTTATGTAGGCTGCCTCCAGATTATTAGCAGATGGACTAATATGTTGACAGATGGACTAAGATGGCGTGTTGACTCACGTGGCCTGAGCAAAATTATTCTTTATATATTGATTATTATATTATTGGTTGATAATAATGCTTTTATATGCTAATGAGAACTTCTAATAGTGGTAATAATGTTTGTAATGAGATTGCTTATTTATTGGTAATATTTAGCTCCAGATTTTTTTAACCCCTTGCACTACGCCGAAATTCACAATCAGCCGTGCCAAACTCGGGCGCCCGAGTGGTCCCGAAAAGAGTCGAAGCGGCGAAGCTCGAGTGTCGGAACTTAGAACACAATATCTTACGACTGACAATGAGTGCGAGATAGGCGTGCACGTGTGGACTTCACGCGATGGTACTCTTGTATATGTTTACTTAGTTTTCAAATATTATCTGCACTACGACAATGTATCCAAAGTAGCACGTAAACTGCATTGGGACAAAAGATGGATGCGTTCCTGGAGGCCCGAGATTAAGACCACGAGCACGGCTCGTGATATTCATGTTTGGCCCGAAATGTCGATTACGAGCCTGACTCGTGATATCCACGTTTGCCGTGAAATTGAACAACGAGCCTGACTCGTGATATTCAGGTTTGGCCTAAAATTTTCATCACGAGTCAGACTCGTGATAATAGTGCAACGGGTTAAGGATATTGAGGATTTTTGTTTCCAGATTTATTTCATTGTTTCGAAATTGATGAAAAGGCAAATAGTTCTACGGAAAATAACAAATTAATATTTTTCGAACCAGAAATACTTCGTGAAAATGTAGAATTAACATGTATTCAAAATGAAATCCAATGTGAGAGGTTGTGCACAGGACTTGCACACGGTCAATACTTTGGACACATTTATCCAGTTGTGAAATATATAATTCACAAAGCATTTACAATCCACAGTTTAAATACTTGCAATCATGTAATTAAGCAGGTTATGAATCCTTTAAAAGTGCTACGAAAACCTCGATTAAAACGTCATATATTAGATGTCCCGCTTTAAAGTCCAAGCTCATTAGGGTCGAATCGGAATCCTTTAGTACGGATTAAATTGGTACTGTTGAACAATTTACAGCTGAACATGAACGTTTCCCATGCTACACTTGTTTGTCCTTTCAAATTTAATCAATACAGGTCATAAATTAATACTGAAAGACTAATGAACATATGATAATGCCCACTAAACATTCATAAGTCTTATGTTAGTGGGCGTGAAAGGGCGTGAAAAGGCGTGCAATGATGTAAGTCCTTAGAAACTCATGGTTTCCACTTCATCCCGACAAGTTTGCATGAGGCCACGCCCATCAAAGGACAATTGAATTCAAGCAGGAACCGAACGGAAAGTCTGTGCCGAGTGTCGGTGATTGGCCTCTTATTATCCTGTTGAGATCGAGAGCCATTCAAGGCAGTTTCGAGTATACCTCGAAAGGGATTGGCTGGGATGTGTATGAACTAGAAAGCGCTTTTGTACATAAAACATCAAGGACCTATACATGCGCCGAGTGTCCACTTATCGAATCACCGTTAGTAGATGATGACACTTCAAGTGGTTTAGACATTGCTCATTAATGTTGGTAACGTAGTTCCTTGTGTTTTTGTGTGCCATATGTAAAAAAAACGGGAACAGTGCGTGTCACAGTGATATTTTACGCAAGCAAATGTGTTTCATGTTAGACTTCAATCGCAGCAAGAATTCGATAGTGCGTACATTTGTCATAAATTGTGAATTGTAATGGAAGATTCAGCAAATGAATTGAAAAATAATAAAAACAGTTCGTCTACCTCGTCATCACCTTCGGTATGCGATGAAAACCCAGCTCCACCGCCATTACCGGCGCATTCAACCAGCAACATCAAAAGCCCACCTAGTGCCCCATTTCTCACCTGGTCGCCGGTATTTTTACCACCATGGGGTGCCACCCTCCTACCTACAGCGTTCTATCCTTCTGCGTTGCGGAGTGCTCTGCCCGGGTAAAGTAATATTTTCAATTTAGTCACAAACCGTTTGAATTATCCTTATTGAGATATATTTAACATGCTCAACTAGACAAAACTTTCGGTAGTTGGAAATGTGCAGACACTAGATGATAAAGAATCCTTTCTAAGCCAATAATTTTATTTATGGAGCTCCAATAATATGTCGTCCTTCGGATTAGTCTTGAATGAAAGCACAACACAGAATTGTGCAATGATAACACAAAGTGACTATTTAGCAGGACCGAGAGTTGATAGATTCTAAATGAAAATTGTGTTGTAGTATTTTAGTGAACTTGGTTAAGTTTTGAAATTTAAAATGCAGAAAAATGAACATAATCTCATTATTATGAGATTTATTCAGTTTCCTATTTGTCCTTAAGCAGAATCAGTGCAATATATTCATTGCTCAATTCAACCTAGGAGTTGATAGAACAGTATCCGATTGATGGATCTTACCTGTGAATTTTCATTAGTCGTTAAATAGAAAACATAAGGAAACTATTCTTGATAAAAGTGAGATGAATTTCAATGGAATGACAATGAAGGATAATTGGGTAAATTATAAAAATGGAACTCTAAGGAACGTGATTGATCAAAGTTTACTGAAGTCATATGAAACGGATATTGTGCAAACCACAGTGTGTTGGTCTTGTAAAAAGATATTTTCGATATGGGATCTTGGTATGAGTGTAGCTTACATTTGGATTTTTCGATTCTATCCCATTGTATAGGCGATTATCTGGAACCGCCTACTTGACCTAATTTTTGTGAAGCATACTCTCCACTGGTTAACTCCAATTTTTGATTAAGGTCTATGGTCTATGTAGTCCTTTGTAGGATTGAGGATGTCCTGTTTAGTAAATAAAGCAACTTAGAATTGCATCAATCCCACCGTTAGCTTCATAGATCTCTATGTATACCCAGAACACAACAAACCGCAGTACTTGTCATTTTTCAGGCTTTTCATTGTCCAAGAAGCGGGAGTAAATGTCATAAATGAGTTGTTAATGTCAAGGATTTAGTATTGTGAATAAAACAGAAATTAACGACTTTAAAATACTATCATTTTAGATAATTATTAGAGAAGCTATTTGATAGCTTGAAAACTAATATAAATTTATTATGTTCATGGCGTGGCATCTTTCAGGAATAAATCTTAATCAACGACATATCCACCATTTTGATCGATGACGTTTTCCCGTCATTCTTCCGATCTTTGTCATCAACAAAGAATTGAACTATGCGCGGTTTTAAAATGTCATTACATTGAAAGTTTTAGCATCTAAAGAGTTTTGCAAAGATCTTAAAAATTGTAGCCTGATGGATCAATGTCAGGCCTATATGGTTGATGTAACATCAATTCCCAATCAACTTCTATTAATTTTTGGCAAGTCATTAATTATCCCTGTGGCCTAGAACTTTCCTGATAAAAAATGACATTTTTGCGAGGAACGAATTTTGGCCCAAAACCAATACAAGCAGAATTTTCTTCTGACATAAAGTAACAGTGCCAGAAAACAGTTCTTTTAAAAAAATTTTTAAAGAAAGAAAAGTTAGTTGAGATAAACCATTAAAGACTGTTGCCAGAGAAATGAGGAAGACGGTTATTACAGAGTTGGCAACGTAATATATCTTTCAGGTTTGGCGGTGTGGAAGGCGTCTCATAGGACACTTTGAAACTATTTCATGCTAATTAGGTGTTGGAATAGTTGAGGAACTCTTGAAAGCATCTTACCCGTCCGAAGTCTTCAATTTTTAACCCAAATATTTAGGTAGTTTATTTGATGATCTTCCGAGATGATGCTTCTACGCTACTTCTTGCATAATTTGGACATGGGATAGGTATTTTCTTAGGGCCTCTGAAAATAAAAAAAAAAACGTTTCACCACTTATACTTATCTGATATTATTACTCAGGATATTGCCTTCGATGATGGTTAAGTTCCTCGTTTTAAAAGTCGTGTTTTACATCTACCTATCACATTTGCTAATCGTCAGAGGTTTTCTTAGCTCTCCCTTTTCTCCCTTCGTTTTACGCCTGATTTTGACTATAACGTATCATAGCTTCCATCTTTGCACCTACTACTGTTGTACAGGACAACATATTCTGTTATTTTTACTGCCACGGGTTTGATGGTTGCTACACTATTTCCCATAGTTCGGTTACTACACTTCCATTTCTGTCAATTAGAACCTGTACCCAATTGATTTTGACAAGCTCAATCGCTAAGAGCATCTTAAATCTCCATAAAGGATATATGTATATTAGTCTTCGACAAACGACATATGAAGACTAACTTGGATAAATTAACCGGAATCATAGTTCGCTCCTTCAAATCAAGGAACCAATTTTAAATGCCGTTACGCTTTTGGAGTGGAGCGATGGGTGTCCGTGGCGTTATTGGGGATTCCAACATAGCTTTTGTTTTTTTCAAGGAGGATTGTTAGCCAATCACAATGGTCATTATGATTCCGAGTTACCTTACATTATTCTTCCAAGGATGTCGTCAGCCATCACTACCAGGAGATGAAAGTAGGATTCAGTAGCGAAGATCTTTTTTTTCAGTTGGCATCATTTACCACAAGTTTGACGCGTTACTTTGCTTAAATTCATACATAAACGATTGTCAAATATTGTATGTGCGATGTTCATAGTATTTGTCAAGATATATTTGTGAGAATATATTTCGAATATTCTAAATATTTTCCCATGTTCAATGCTTTGAGTCTTCTCTTGATCTTTTTGTTGCCTATTTTTTTTTTTGTTTTTTCATATCGCAAATGAAGAACAAAACTTGACTTTTGCAAGAGAGAGGAGGAGAGAGTGAACGTAAACGACGTGAGTGAGTAGAGAAGTCGCAGTAGCAATTTCTCTATTCTAAATTCGCGATTTCTCTACACACAAAATTTACCCGATGTTATTGTTTATGGAAGTCGTTATTTATGGATTATTATTTTTATTTTTTATCCTCTCTATTATTGTTATATTTGTCATTAGAATCCACAGTTGAAAAAAGAATAGGTTACCATCGCCCCTTACTTCTCCGCGTATGGTATTTTTATCTCATATGGTCCATCATCCCGTGCTACAGAAATTAAGGAGGTTTCTCAGTCCTGTGGTCGCTAAATGTTCCAACTCCATTATAGTAAAGGCATTGAGGCAAGTGAGATGTTTTTTGACCAAACTTCATCAATATAAGGGAATTCTTTTGTATTTTGTTCTTTTACGCTAAAAACTTTTCTGTCCAGAAAATGCTGGGCCCCTTACAATGTCAAAAATGTTTCATGAAACATTTGTGCTATTCCCTGCGTGTTCTTCTTTCCTCGCTATGAGAAAAAGGCTTAACTTATGTTTCGGTCGTTCCTGTCATGTCAAGTCGTATCTATCTCTTTTGAGATGAATTGGCTTTGTTGACTTTGTCCTTTTTGCAAGTGAAATTTAGATCGCATCGAATCTTGTTGTGCTTTGGTTATCTGAATCGAATCCTGGTCATCTGAATCGAACCTTAGTGTTTTGAACGTTCCTTTTCAGCTTTCGTGTAATGGGGTATAATATGGCTTTGCGGGCTTACGTAAAATTCTGCACTGTTTGTAAAACAACACGGTTTTGAGGGAGCGATAATAAGGGTATAAGGTTGTTCGTTACCGTTTCTGCCACGCTCAATGCAAATATATGCGTCTGTTGTAACAAAATTGTTCTACAAGCCAATATGTCTTCCTTTAATTTTCTTGGTTGAACTGAGACCCTTCACTCATCAGTTTTGAAATCGTATATAGATCTTATATTTAAAGAAACTACTTATTTAAAATATATTATACTTATGCTACTTATATTTAAAAATCTTATATTTAAAAAAACTGAATGCTCGCCTCGTCACTACTTCCTTTTTATGTTGTCTCTCTATTCAGCTTCGTTTAAAAATACCAGTCCCTATAGAACAAATCATTTGAATACCGTCAGTAGTTACATTGTGAACAAGAGCGACTGCTGAATGCATTGCTTAATTTAGATCCATCTGTAAATATTTATTTGTATAGCTTTTGTTTTTCCATGTCAAGTCCTAGCATTGCAGCCTATAGACTCCACAAGGAATACGCTGTATTTTGCTATCTGCAAGTGCAGTATCAAGATTCACGCTGGGTAGAAGGCTCCGAAGTTTTTCAGAATGTTTTCTCGGTCTTGGTATGAGAATTAAGGATTGACTCATTGCTGGCACCCTTGCTGGTCTTGTTCTTGTTTGCGTCCAATTCTTCACTTGTGGGAAATTCGAAACAAAGAGTAGTCCGTGCAGTACATGCTATATGTCTTCTTTATTTTAGTCATAGCGTAGTAGTCAAAGCGAGCTTGGCATGATAGAGAGCTTAGAAAAGCAGATAAATGGAGAGATCCCGATGGCTCGTTTTCTGAAATTAAATATATATATATATATATATGTGAGTTTTGGTGTAAGTTCAACAGAATATTACTGCAAATCTCTCCGCTTTATGTCCTATATGCAACAAGTTTTACTTAGAAATGCCAATACATCTAGAAAATTGGAGTCGAATAACGTTGGGTTAGAAGTTTTTTTGTTGTGTTAGCGCATGTTAGTGATTAGTGCGATGGTTTTAATTTCATGTTATGCTATGCTCGAATTTCTTCAGTGACTGAGTTAAATAGATGAGGCTTTTTTGTGAACAGCTGAAGATGAGCTTGTTCTAATGGTATTGAATATGAAAGTTGGTTTCTGTGCTACGGCTATATTTTTCTGAAAAAAATATAAAGGCGGAGTTTCGGTGTTTGTTTACTAACTCGAGGTATGATCTGCCTGTAAACAGTAAATCATGCTATCATACCCAACTTTATGGTTAAATTAGGTTCGTGTAAATGCTGAAGCTGAACAGGATCAACACTTCAGAATATGGAGCCAACCTCGAATAACAATAGTGCAGTGAAAATTGTCCTAATACCAACTTTTGCAAGAATATGTTATACTATTTTCATAGCTAACGGGCTATCATAGAACTAGAGGCATCCTATGGTTGTTGGAAGGTCACTGGATGGCTGATCTGTATGCCACGCAGAAGAGCTAGTTGCTAACGTTGACTTGTACTGTATCCAACAATGAGCAATTTAATAATTAGAATGATTTTAAGGGCAAGACGTTGAGAAACACATATTAATGAACCGTTATATTCTTGTTGTGAAACTGTAAACTCACCAATAATGAAAAACAACTTTACTCAAATTCAAATTTGACTACGAGGAGATAAAAGGATACACGACATAAGGATAACAAAGTGAAGGGAAATTTAGTTCGTTATTAGGGTCTTCAATATACATTGAAACTGGACTGTCCGTCTTATAGGGGACGTGGGATCGTGGCTAAATCGAAGGCACGGTGAGACTGATTATTACCTTACCAAGCTTCTTAGCGGGCATGGGTATTTTCAGTCTTACTTGCACAAGATTGGTAAATCACGGTCCCCAGACTGCATTTTCTGCCCCGGGGAAAGGGACGACGCATGTCACACCTTCTTCAATTGCAGAAGGTGGAACAGGATGCGGCAGGACTTGTGGGAGGTGATGGGAGAGCTTTCTCCAGACAATCTGGTCGGAGAAATGCTGAAAAGTTTCGACAAATGGACCTGTGTGGCACATTACTCTCGGGCAATACTTACTGCCAAAAAATATACAATGGATAACCTTGGGCGCGGGGTCTAGGGGGGTCTCCTTTCCAGCAGTCCTCCTCCATCCTGCCCCCTCGCGCTGGGGGGAGATTTCTCTAGGCTGACAGCGCCCTATGGCGAAGTAAAAAGAGGCCTAGCCCGAAGTCATGTGTCAAACGGTTCCAGGCTAGAGTCTCTTGACAGGGGGGTGTTTAGTGGGTAGTCTGGTAGCATGCGCTGCTAGGAGTCCCACACGTAAATTGCCTTCACCCCCAACCCAAAAAAAAATATATATACATTGGAAATTTATTGGTAATATACTTGTGAATATTTCATTTTCGGACATCGATTTTCTTTTTTCTATAAAATGTGTTCTTTTTCTTGAAAACAAAAAATAATATCCTTTTTCGACTCTTAGATACCATTATTAACACTTTAAATGCACATTGCTAGTAATATAGTTTATAACCCGTTGTTTACATCACGCTTGAGAGCTCTGGATTCATACCACCCATTCTTGGACTCCTCCTCCCTGTTTCTTTTCGTCCTAAATGTAGAACAAAAATCAACCTAAGCAGCATATCCCTCCCGTAATATAATAAAATCAAGTCCAATCGTTTGCAGACTAATATCAAAAGTAGCTTCAGAACAAAAAAATTAAACTGTCCGACGTGATTGATCCTAGTGCTTTCACCACCTTTCAAATAGTTTTTTTCTCCAGTATTTACTTTTGGTCTTCAACGAAGCTCTATAGCAGCAATGTGTAGTCTTCCTATATCATGACTTGCCTAGAAAGGAAACAAATGAACCCCATGAACTGTGGCTTTAAAAAAGTTATAAATTATCCACGATATAATTTTGTACATCCTTGTCAAAGATAGATTCTCAAAATCTGTCTGAGACTTACAAAAGTGTAACAATGAACAAACAAATAAGAGCAGGATAGTATTTCGCTTAATCACTCAAAATTTTAATATTTCACAAAGTAAATAGACTTTCAACGAGTCCTGCTGGCATTGATTGCACACATGATAAACACCATAGCAAAAGAAAATAGAGATACCATCACAAAAGGTCAAACATAGCCTTTTCTTTTGACACTTTTACACATTTATCAATTATATGAAACAGGAAGGGGATCTTATGTTCTGTGTGCGTGTATATTATATATTGTATTTCATAAGAAACGGCACTTCAGGTTTTTTAATTAGAATCTCTGCAGAATTCTCAAGTCAGTTATTTCATCTAACTACACGGTGTACGAGTACAAATGTCTGATTATATTAAAATAGCGTTAGCTATTCCTGAAAATGTTCAAACGGGATGTTGCGCAGAACACAATTTGGATGGGCGTGATTTGATATAAAGTCCCGCCTGAATAAATGAAATATGGGCGTTGCAAAAGGATATATTCCATAATGAGCTTGGAAGTGAAATTTCGATTTTCATCGAGAATGATTTTTGGATTGTTGTAACAAAAAACGTTGAATATAAAATTGCTCCAATATTCGGTTGTGTTCATTCACATAGTACTTCGAGGGATTTAGTTGTTAGTAGCCATGTTACGGTCACGTTAATAACTTTATCAACCAAGAATGAAAAGCACTGGAATTGTATCGTCCTTCATATTTTCGAATCCAATTATTATCTACGCTCAGGATTCGCTTATGAAACAATCAAGACTCTTGCAAGGCGACTATAACGTTAGAACTTCGAACCAGATTAAGACACAAATTTACATCCTTGTTTAATTTTTTACCCCATATTCATACTTCAATATATTTAAAAATGCGCTGCAAAACAATTTATTCGTCAACTCAAATTTCTGACACATGCGTAGTCCTTTATGTGCAAAGATATGATATAATAACCAAGAAACATGTATTTATGTCTATACTGAATACATTAATGATTACCGGACCTGACAATGAAACACAATTCAATTTCTCTTTTTGGTAAGAATTATTTTTGTTCCTTGACCCAGTTTTCTTTAGGCTCGATAGACAAAGTCCGATGATGTTTGTAATAGTGCAGAGCGCTTTGTATCTAATCAAATCCATCTATCTAATCAAATCCATCTAAGTTCGACTGAATCCTTCTGAATGCCAGTCGTTTTACGAATTTGGAAATCCCAATGTTCGCAAATCTTTTTCCTCGGAGCAGATTTAAAGAATTGGTCATGGTAATTATTATTTGGAGCCGTATCTCAGGAGTATGGTGAGTAATGAATTTGATTACAACGTCATTCATCGAGGTTTGCCATCTATTTCATCGATGTATAAGCGATGTGCTATAGTGTAGGTAATGAAGTATACCTTTTCTTAAAAATTTATTGGAGTTGGATGGAGTCCTTCAATGTGTTGTATCCGTCAGATTTCGCATAGACCACTTAGATCCATAGTAAAGTTTAAATCATGAGTTTGGTTTATTTTCGTTGATTCATCTGTTTTTGCGATTCCCAAATTCAGTTATTCTTGCTTGAAGTCTGGAATCCGTCATATCGTACTTTTGACATAGTTTTTAAACGCTATTTTGAAATAATTGAATAGCAGCGTACTTGTGGTGTCAGCTAAAGATTTTCTCGCAGTATGCTACTTGACCATGTTGAAGAGTTTCCAATCTGGTCCATCAATCTGCTCCTAACTGTTCTGTTCAAAAATTCAGTTCCAAAGCAGTCAGCTTAATTACCAGCAACCTCGACCTGAAACTTTATGCCCATCCCTTTAAATTTAATTGTGTGGAGTAGTTTTCTTGGTATATATACTGTGAGCGTCAAAAGCATATTCAAAACCTCATAAAATAAGTTCTAGACATCGGATTTTGAAAATGTATTGTGTTTTGAAAACGTTTTTCTCTTTTCTAATAACAAAATAAAAAATTTTATGATAAAACATTGCACTAAAAATTCAATAACAAAATACCAAAAAAATACTTCATTTTTTACGCGTGAAAAATAAGTGCACAGTAAACAAATAAAGCAAACATCTGCAAATTAGTACTTAGACTGCTTCCCTTTCGCCTTTAAAACAGCTTCTTGTCGTCTTAGCATTGACTCAATCAATTTTTTAGTCAAACTGACTGGAATTTTCTGCCATTCTTCGATTTAAATGAACTTCAACGACCCTTTACTTGTTATATTCCGTTTTCGGATTTGTGTAGATCGAAATAATCCCCAAAATGCTCGATGGGGTTAAGGTCTGGGGATTGCGGAGGATGATCCAGCTACTTAGATGTACGATACAATAACCATTCCTGCACTAGCTTTGACTTGTGCTTTGAGTCGTTGTCCTGCTGGAAGACCCATTATGTACTGTGATGAACCCTACTTTTGCAACACTAGGTAGTAAATTTTCTTTCAAAATGTCCAAGTAATCATTTTTATTCATCGTAGTGTCAATAAAGACCAGATTCCCAACGCCTGATGCCGCCACACACCCCCAGACCATAACCGAACCACCACCATGCTTTATGGTTGAACTTATGTTCTTCTGATCAAATTCGGCGTTTTTACTTCCATATTTCAAATTAACTTTTTTCACTGAAAAGTACGTTTCCCCAAAATGACATATGCTTGTTTTTTTTACTTTTTGGCATAAAGCACCCGGAATTTCTGATTCTTTTCAGAAATGTATGGTTTTTTACGGGGTACTCTGCCATGTAACTCATTCCTATTAAGAATTCGGCGGACAGTACTTGCGTTGACACTGACCCGAGAATCTACTGCTATGTTTTCCACGATTTCAACTACACTCACTGCTGGATTTTCTCACACTTTCCTCACAATAAATCCCTCATCACATACGGACAACTTTTTTGGCATACCGGAACGAGGCCGATCACTTACGTCTTTGAACTTCTCGAATTTGTCCAAAAGTTTTTTCACGGTGTTATGGCTTCTACACACCACTTGTAATATTTTCCGTAACGATTTTCCTTTCGTTCTTAATTTTACAATAAGTTTTCGCGTTTCAATTGCATACCCATTACCCATTTAAGATAATGTAGAACGTGGATCGTTCTATGGTGCAAATAAAACTACGAATGATTGAATTATCGCGTCATGTCAACCAAGTTTGCATTTTTGAAGAACTATAAACTGAATCTAACGGAAGTTTTCCCGTTAAACACATCAAATACAGGGTGTGCTGCAAGCTGTACACTTATTTTTGACGCGTAAAAAATGAAGTATTTTTGTTATTTTGTTGTTGAACTTTTAGTGTAATGTTTTATCATCAAATTTTTTATTTCGTTATTCGAAAATAGAAAAACCTTTTCAAAACACAAAACATTTAAAAAATCCGTCATCTAGAACTCATTTTCTGAGATTTTGAATATGCTTCACATAGGTGAACACTTTCTTTTGACGCTCACAGTATATATCATTTTTAGAACATTTCTAGAGCTACAGTTCGTTTTGCTTAGTCTCAGGGAATATTTGAAACCACAACCAACCATGTAAATATGACAATTTAGTAATATGCATTTATTGAATAGAAAAGCTAAAATCCTACTTCTTGACGGAAATTAGTTAAATTATATGATTTAAGTCTTAAATGTACTATTTAAATGAGTGAAACAAAATTGCGTTTCTTTCGAACATGTCTGCATCGCATTGAAAGAAGAATGTGTTTGTCCTAAGGGTATAAGGAATTGCCAGAAGGCTCAGTTTGTAGCAACTGTATTTTGGCAATTTGGGGTTGATATATACGAAAATATTCATAAGATTTTCAAATTGCACAGAAATATGAATAAGACGTTATGAAAATAACGTCAAATAAACGAAGAAAGATCGAAAAAAATCAACTGTCACCTGGCTTCGCCTATCACCGCCATCTGGAGTTAAGTCTGGGGAAGATGTGAAAGCAAAGGATCTCACAACATCAAAATTGCTCTGGAATTGTGAAGCCGGGAGTTATCTGAACAAATCTCAGACTAATCATACTAAAACTCTCACTGCCGCTCCGTTAAGGAGAAAACTGATAGCGTGAAAAAAAAACAAGAGAAGGAAATCGGATATCTTTTTTGGTTTCGGAGTTGATAGGATAGAGTATGTTGGTCCTTTCGACGAAGTCGGAACTATTCTTTGCAAAGCTTCCTGCTGAAAATGAATCTAGAAAAAAAAAGATGGTCAAACGAGAAAAGAGTTGACGGATCTACAAAAAAATATTTGAGGAAATGTAGAGGCCCAGCAACAATCAAACACAGTGAGAAATCATAAAAATAACTAACCTGCGACCTCTGAACGACAAGATGGAGTAGGTTTTAACAACTCCCTGTAATTTTAACATCCATTTGCGATCAGTGACCAATTTGAAGCCGTGATTCAAGCATCAAGTATGTGTGTTATTCCGCCGTAAAATAAATAAGGGTCCAGGGATGGTTCTAGTGAGCAGAAAGATCTCCATGGTCGGGGTATCGGAACTTTTTGGGTTTAACCGATATACGTAGTAGATTTCCCTCTTTCTTCTTTTCAGTCAATTCACACCATTAAGCCATGTTAGTACTTGGTGACTAATTTGGGATCTAAAGGCCTTATGGACGCCCTATAATGTGTCACACGTAAAACCTTTGAGGCTAGGATTCATGTATTCACCAGCTTAAAAACTATGAAAAACTCAATGTGTGTGTATCGATATATTATTTCTAACATTTTTCGAACGTCTTGTTAATTTTATGCCAATCATAGACCATAGTCTACTTTGAAATTCGCCTAGATACACGCCGACTGCAGCTATGTAGTATGGTTTTATTAAGGCTTTTTTAAAGGACTTTAACAAATACTGTATTGGATGTACACAATAGGACGTTATGTCCTTTTTTATGGAAAGCTGTAAATAATATCTCCCTGGTTTCGAATGCCCTGTCAACACTTCTGATGAAAATATTTGAAGACGTTATGTAAATTGTTCCATTTCGAGATATTTCACCGATTCCAGAGGAACGATTTTCTTTAATTTCGCGATAGACTTCATACAACCTTCCTCGTTTCTATCTCTTAGTTCTGGAACATATTGATACTGCTTTGCTTATTTTTGTAAACTCATCGATTGCAAAAATCGTACAATATAACACACGTTTTAAGTAGCTGTAAAACTTTTCCATGTTTTTTTGAATATGTTTTTGCTTATATCGACGCATTACAATCCTGAATCCTTTTTGACAACACTCAAATATTATTTTCTCAGTCAATGACCCGAAATCGCTGTGTCAGCGGCTCATTAATTTTAGCTACGGTTACAACTCGGAGACCTTAGAACTTGGCGAAGCTACAATAATCTGACCGAAAATATGAAAATAAGGAACCTAAGAAGGAAGTGCGTCTCGGTAAAGCTCATCATACCATGTGGACGATAATAATCAACCGATGCTAGAATTTGGGAACCAACAAGTGCAGCACGCTTTAGGCAATACGTGCGAGAAATTATGGTCAAAATCGATTACAGAACAGCAACAGTGAAAACTACAATCTGAATGTGCTCAATATCCTCGATATAGAAATGATATGGATTATAGAAACGAAAGGATATCTTTCTATGTTTTAGCTTGCAATACTTTTCAGAAGTTTAACAATGCTGGAAACATGATTCATAACCTTGATATTTTCACACATTTTAACGGCCTCCATTGGCTCATCTTCATCTTCCATTGGCTCACCTTCATTGTAATTGTTGACTATATAACAATGAAATGACTGACAATAATTTTATCATTTTTTAGAACATTCCAATTTTGCATTCACACAATTTGTTTGTATTACTAATTCACTTTTTGCAAATATTCAAAAAAAATCTACATTATTCTCATGCCTGTATTAAATTTTTGTAATTGTCCCTTATTCCGTCAGAGTAATTTTCAATTTTTCATTTTTTTGGAATCATTTTCAGTCCATACATCATTTTTCAATCTGCATAACATGCTGAATTTAATAAAACTAATTTTAACAATCACAATACGGCTTTCCACTCCTATTTTCCATATGCATTGGTATTTGTAAGGTCAACTTGTTGGAGATAGGACATACACATGAAGGTGCAACGAGATGCGAATTAAAATTCTTTTAAAATATTTTATTCATACAAAATGACTCGTAAAAGCAATTGTACTAGAAAAATTGTTCTTTTGCACTTTTAAGCTCAAAAAACTAGCCATGGATGCTTCTGTATTAACCTACCGTCGCGTCGTTTAATTTACAAGCTCTCGAGCTAGAAAAGCTCGTGTAGATCGTAGCGTTATCACAGCGCGGCAACATACAGCGCTAACACTCTCGGCCGGCTTAACGTTTGTACACTTTCTGTCGGTAAATTGCTTACATCTACAGAGCTGAGAAAATGTCATAAGTAAATATCTATGTTAACACAAAATTATATTTAATTAGCGAATTTCCTAGACAGGGCATTAATAACTAGATCCAGAACAAAATTATCATAAAAACCTCTGCTAGGCTTACATCTACATTAAAACTTTCTTTTTATATTTACTGTGAACTAATTTATAAGCTAATTAATCTCAGCAAATCCATGGATGAGGAAACTTGGTTTTGATTTTTGAACTTTATTTACCACCTAGCATTTTGATAAGGGGATTCTCTGCGCGAACCCGCGAGCTTGATAAAAGGGCTTATATTAGCTATTATGTGTGGCAATCTGCAGGAGAAGTAGAAGGATTTGTTTACAGACCATTTGAATATTGATTTTAAGTGACTTGAAGCGTCAGTTTAAGGTATTTAGCGCATTGGTTTCACGGGGGACTCCGTAGATTCTTATTGATTGGATGCTCATTTTAAGGATGAGGATTTTAATTATGAAGCTTCATGGAGCCTCTTTGGATTAAGTAATGGGAACAGAGGCACAACACACTTGAATGCTTTAAAACTTATGTGCTCGAATATTTTTTTAAATATAAGCTCTCGATCGCTTTTTACCATTGAAATCTTTTGGCCTAAGAACTCTATTGGTCTATTAGACAGCATGGTGGACGTTTTATGGTAAAGAATATGCCGTGTTTTTTCGAACGTTGATTTCAATTTTCGGCCTGTGAAAGTATTGGTAGAATTCTTCCAGCATTCCCTCTACGTTGGGGATCTGATTAGGGTTGTTGGCAAAAGTGTAGCCATAAGTCTCGTCCGCAAAGGTAGCTAGATGGCCGTTTCGGATTGCGGATATATTAAACGTGTGTATATTAAAAAGCTTTGGACCCAGGCATGAACCTTGTGAAATACAAGCAGGAGCCGTTTTTATAGTGGATTTTGATCCTCGAGTTTTAACTATGTGCTGTCTCTCAGTTAGGCTGAAATTAGTTTGCGTAGGTATGGTGGGGTACTGCACTCTTTGAGCTTACCCAGTAGATCATTCCAGACAGTATCGAAGGTTTTTTCTATATCGATCGTCAGTAGGCCCACCGACCTATTGAGTATCTATTGAATATCCATGCCTGAAAACAAACTAAAGTAAGAGGGGATGTTATTATTTTCAACATAATCAGTCAACGTTTTCAAGATAAGCTTTACAAATAGCTTACCAAGAGCCGGCCGCAAGCCTGAAGTTGTGAGGATCTCGCGGATCTTCACCAGGCTTCAATATTGGCATTATAATGTGTTTCCAGCAGTTTGGAAAAAGTGAAGTTTTCAGATAGGCGTTGAATATAAGGCAGATTAGCACTAGAGTTTTTTTTCGGAAGGATTTTCGATGGCTACAGTTTGTTTTCCGTCGAATCTTGGGGCTTTACCATTCATTAGCTTCTTAATTCACTCAATGATATGTTTCGATTTTATAACAGCTTCGGGTAGTAAAATGGCGGCATTTGCAGTGATGTACCTACTATGATTGCTGTCATGCTGATGCTCATTCTATGAAAGATATAGTGGTGTTCGTGTCATATCAGCAAGGAACATTGCTTTCCCTTCACAAGAGTGAATCTGGTTACCATAGTTATCTTTCAGAGTCGTTATGGAAAATCGTTATGGAAAATCGTGATGTTTTCGTTTCAGTATTTTTGTCAGCTTCCAGATTCTTTGTGCGTTGTAGTCAAAGTTGGTTGTTTCGGATGTTCGTAATTTTGACCTTGATGTCTCTTGTTAGAGAGTTTAAATGGGTCTTCAAGGAGGAGTCAGAATTCCGTAGAGAGCCGTAGAGAATTACGGGGTCGGAGCAGTTTATACGCTTCCCTGTCGAGTTCCATGGCGTGACATTAGCTGCTTTATTTTGGCGCACGATTTTCTATTGCTCTCTAAATAGTTTCACTGGGTCTTTCGGTGAATTTAAGAAATTCAGAGTGTCTCGAAATGAATAAATGTTTTGTTTAATAGTTTTGTGGAATTCGCTCCAACCAGATTTTTTGAAACAATGG
Source organism: Stratiomys singularior (assembly GCA_954870665.1). NCBI lineage: Eukaryota > Metazoa > Arthropoda > Insecta > Diptera > Stratiomyidae > Stratiomys > Stratiomys singularior. The sequence goes on from OX940881.1 coordinate 66,380,477, forward strand.
AATCGTTTCCAAGCGTTGGCTTTGTAAAAAAACGTTTATTTTACAATGTACACTTCTCAAAACTAAATAAAAACTTACAAAAATACAAACCAATGAAGCTATGAAAATGGACAGGACGATTTAAGGAATGTGCCTTTAGCATGTTGTATTTGGAGAAATCTCCTAAATCTGTGAGTGCACGCAAACATCTTATTCTTCTTCTTGCTCGATTTTTCCGATATTCTCCACAATAAGTACATTCACCTCAAAAAGTGCTCTGGCGAAAGAAATTTCCAGTCTTTTCGCCAGGCTCCTAAACTAAATCTGCAACACATTTTTGATTCCTTTTTCTCTTTTGAATTTAAAATTACAAAATTATTACAATTTAAATTATTCAATTATATTATACATTTACAAAAAGTGAACGCAGGAAAAAGTGTTCTTCCTATATACTTCTCCAAACCTGTTCGGCAAAATCAAAACCTTTTACGAGCTTTTTTAGAGGATTCAATTGTAGTTATGACAATTTTGATATTACAACAGTATCCCAATTCGCGACTTGCTGTTCGCTCCTCATTGCTTGATCTTTTTCATCATTTTTCGCTAAATTATTTCCATCGGTGAGTTCACAATAAGTTGACAAATCACGAGGAACCTCGTTCTTAGGTTTATCATATCCATCAGGACAACTGCTTGTTACGTTTCAAATAAACCGAAAAAAATCACGACACCCTTGAAAGGAATCGGCCAAAACATTTTTATTGCAACAAAAGCAGAACAATTTAAGTAAAAAAATATTAATCCTGTCAAAATTCGATTTGTATTAGCATTGCTGGTCGTTGCAATAGTTGGATTTTCGCAATTCTTTTCGCAACCATGTCATTTTGAACGGCTTGAATGAACTATTAGGTAAACACAAGATTACATATATCAGCCTTGCTACTCGCACAACATGCCAAATCCTATTGCCTTTTATAATTGTTTATTTTCCTATTGCCTTGATTGAGGCTTACAACACGAAAATTGGGCCTACACAACAAACAAGGATCACATTATTGCAATGGTGTATCATTTATAAGTGTGAGACACAAATCAACAAAAGGAACTACATAGGTCCATGTATATTAGATGCTTATATTAATTCAATATCTTGTTGTCCTTCATAAAATTCAAACTGCACACAAACACGAGTGAAACTATTGTTATTATGTTTGTAGCATCTATTTGAGTGCTTTTACGTCCGGTTCATTTCTTAAAGGTGAGAAGGAATTATCTACTGTGCAACACATGTGTTGGGAATTCACATGGAAATTCCACCGCATGTGTTTTGCAGGTAGGCCGGACATATAAGCTGAGCGTGCAGAGAAAATTAGCTAAACACAATCCGTCAAAGAAACCTCCAAAGCCGTTAAATGTGTTAAAGGCCGCTACGGATTATCCTTCTTGGTAATATATTTTAATTTATAATTGGATAAGTTGTTTGCCGATGTGTAGACGATTGTTGGGTGCAGGTATTTACACCTGTATCAGTTAAGTTTACTAAATACTTCATGACCGGTAAATAAATAAATAATAATATGGTTCCGGAGGAAACTGATTTTGGCTACTTATTGGTTATTCCAAACAATAAGAAATACGAGAAGAAACTTGGAAAATACAATTATTTGAAATCCTGGATTTGGCAGTGAAGTGATGAATACTTGCTATTCACAATCCGACGGAATTCTATTTGAGATTAGACAGAGAACGGTTGAATGTATTCATGGTAATTTCGGGATATGCCATGTTTCAATGGATTCTCGAATAAAGTTTTTAAACTTAGATATCCTGTAAACATTTTGCCTGCAAATGAATCTCAGTTTACAGCGGAAATATATGCTTACGTCTCACATTGAAAGAAACGTACTTGAATATTTGCATTTGCTACATGAAAGTTGAGACAGGAAAAGGATATTATGATTAAATGATGTAATGAAAAGCTGAAATAGCTGGGAAGGCACCAATATGAACATATCGTTTAGTTGAATGGAGTCCGAAGTGAAATTTATTGATACCTTAATTGAATTGCAACGACAGACGATGTTAGTAACTTTTCTCTAGAAAAACAAAAGGAAATGTTGAACGAGCAACCACATTGCGTCTTTTCTCCTTTCATAGGTATATAAACAACTTTTAGTAAAAAACCAAACCCTCGCAATTTGAGTTCCCAAATAACTTAACTGTCTTTCACTAAGTTGATACTCAGTTTCACCAATGATTGGAATTGTTTTAGCTTTTATGTCAGTAATTGTTTGACACTTACTCAGCTTTTCCAGGCAGTTAGAAAGAAGAACATTGTCATGCCTTCATAAAGCATACTTTCGTAATATATTTGGGTGTCCCATAAGTTTCTTTTCTTTTATTGTGATGCGAAATGAATACACGATATTTGTTGTTTAAGGCAGATTAATTATGTTATGTAAGGAACCTTCTATTCTATAACCTCTGTCCCATTTCTCAAGAAGCCGCAATATGTCGTCTTTCTAAAATTGCTGAGGCTTACTTGAAAGTATTCCTGGTGCGTTTTGATTTCGCCTTTAGATTTGAAAGATTGACTGCGAAGAAAAGTTTTTAAATTGGGGAACAAGTAATAATTGGATGGAACAAGGTTTGAAAAGTACGGTAGATGAGGTATAACATTTCACCTTGAAGAAGGGGCTTGTAGTAGACTACCCCTATCCAGTCCCATCAAATGCAGAAAAGAACCTTGTTCAGATGGCGTCCGGGCTTCTCAACAGTCACAACTATGTTTTTATCAAAGCAATTGCATTTTGGTGCATTTTTCGATAGAAAATCTAGGTCTAGTAACCTGTGAAAAGACTCTTTAAAGAAATGATTTATTTCCTGGATCTGAAGAAGCAAATCACGGTTCATAAGGTCCGTCTCCGTCAATAGGTGAGGAATATCGATTACATATCCCATCATGATCAAATCCTTGTGTACTTCTCTTGGCGGCGGCTATTGACTTTTTCTTTCAACCCGACATTGCCAGCTCCATATTTCTGAAATCAATATCGGACAGTTCGTAGTACCCATAATCCCATAAACGATGCAAATCTCCTTGGAAGTGTGAAGCGAAACATGCTGAAAATCCTTCTTATGTCTCTCAATATTGCAGAAACAATCTTTAAAGAAAACTGTTGAAAAAAGAAAAACAAGGTTCTAGAAAAAAATTTAAAAGTGACTTTACCACCAGCGAAATATACGTTGTACGGCCCATGAGTTCTTGGTGTGATATTATTAATAGAGGGCGTTCGCAAAATTCTTTCTACAATCGTCAATGACAAATCTAATCAAGCTTTGCACAAAGTTTCAACTATTTTAGTAGAGCTCAAACTATCACTAAGACAAGTTGTTTTAAAAAATGTTTCAAATTGAGTTTCGCACAGTTAAAGTTTTTGATTAAAAAAGGATTAACTCTTAACACAAATCGAAGAAAGAATGAAGCCTGTTTACTGTGACTTGTGTCCATCATTTTCAACAATAAAAGAAATTGGTCTAAAAATAAATTGGTCTATTGGTTTTGCTGGGGACCAGAATCATTAGAGGATGACCCACGTGCAGGAGGTCCTGTGATAGTGTGTACTGCAGAAAACATTAAATTAGTGGAAGATATTGTTCTGAGTGACCGACGCATAAATACAAAAGTAATTGCAGCACAGACTGGCATTTCCAAAATAAGTGTTCTAAGGACCCTACATGAGAATTTAAATATGACAAAAATTTATGCAAGGTGGGTGTCTCGAATTCTCAGCGCAGTGCAAAAGCAGCGTCGATTAGAAGTTGTAAGTAAGTTTTAGAGCTTTACCACAAAGACCAGACGGATTAATCCAATCGATCGTAACGGGTGATGAAACCATGATCTTTTAATATGATCCAACATCCAAAAGAGATTATATGGAGTGGCATCTGAAAGACGAACCCGTGACGAAAAGAGCAAAGACCACTCAAAGCGCCAAAAAAATGATGGCTACAATCCTTTGGGACTGCGAATCAAGAGACTGCTACAACCATTAATGTGGCATATTACTCTGATTTACTAGGGCAATTGCGTCAAAAAATTATTAAGAATCGGCGCGGAAAAATCATTCGACGTGTGCACTATCTTCATTACAGTGCCCCAGCTCACACTGTTTTGCTTTCCAAGGCTACTATTCGCGAATGTGGCTTCACATAGATTGAACACCCACTATATAGCCCTGATTTAAACCCATCTGACTATTTTTTGTTCTCAAAGCTGATGGCCGAGTTAGGGGGTAGAAGATTTAATAGCGACGTTGAAATTAGACAGGCGGTATATGACCATTTTGACGCTAAAGATGTATCATATTTCTATAGTGGCTTAGAAGCTTTAGTCGGACGATCTGAAAAGTGTGAGAAAATAAAGGGAGAATATATTGAAAAATAACCACGGTTTTTTTAATCCTTTCCTTCTATGTTGAACTAAGACCTCATGAACCATACTAGGTACTTTCAAAAGCCTCTGGGACGACTAAACTCGATGCCATTAACGGCCTGCATGCTCATATAAACAAAGTCAAATACACTCAATCATAGAGTGGCGAGGAAGAAACTTCTGAGACATTTTAGATGACTAAATCGATTATGGTCGATATATACTGAGTTTCAGCCACCAGAAAACACCTTTTAGTGGATAAAAACCTGTGAAAACCGTCTAAGTACTTTTCAGGACTTATTACTATCATTTTCAGCTTCATTGTATAACACTCGATATTAGGTTGTACCAGCTTAGATTTCAGCAGCGTCGGCCCATCTTAACAATGGACGTTTATTCGGTCTCTTGACATCGACCGGGTAACACGATGCTATTATTACTCATTGTGTTATTGGTAACTCTTAATTTTTCCGTCAAATCATTGTAGTACACCAATATTCCTTGTTGTCCATCCACTCATTCGTTTTTTCACTTCTTCTCATTATGGCGAGTATGCACCTTTCATTCTTTTTGGGTAGTGAGAGTTTGTTTTTAAGTCATCATTGCCAGCATAGAATGATCCAAGACTATCACTTTCAGGTATGCCTGATATGTATAGACATACCATTTAGCTTACAGATGTTCAATTTCTCCTTAATTATGTACAACCCAGTTTAATTCTTCTGCTTTATCCGGGAGGTATGTTTCTAGTTGGAGTGCTACCCCATTATAAAAATATAATGAAACTTCTCCTCGTTTGTTCTGCTGCGTCTCCCATGTCAAGGCCTCTCGCATGTGACATCTGCGAAAGACCTGGTTTATCGGATGCGTCCTCCAAGTGGATTGTCCCGAAGTTTTGATAACCGGGACCACACAGTGCTATGTGGTTTGGTCAATCCACAGTACTGCATGCAAAGTCAATCGAACGAGTTGTAGGGTAGAGTAATGAGATTTTGGTAATTATTGGAATAGACTTTCATTTCTTCGTCCTTTTCCTTTGAAAGAGTGTGAACATTATGAATATTTTAATCCGCATGTCACCCATTCGCTGATGTAATATTTTCAGGTTGGTTACGTGTGATTTCCACATGTTATTTCCACTTGATCCTCTATCCACCATTAAGCAACTCAGAATCTTCGATTTTCATCAGAGTACCAGCTTTTAAAAAATTGTGCACATCTTCAAAAATTTTGACAACTAATTTCAATTTGCTTATAAGCCCATAGCTTTAATTAATTTCCATAAAGAGTGTTATCATTAATTCAAACGAAATACTAAAAAGGTAGCAAAAATAGAAAAAAACTCAAAGAGGATTTGGATGTACCCCTAATTGCAAGACAAATCTGCCGACCCGTAATTACTTGTGTATTTTTTTACTAGCCTTAGATGTTCACTCCTGTAGAATAAAAAGACGTCTGAGCTGTCTGAATTTATTCATTCAGATTTGGGTATTTGAATTAAAACTACCATATTTGTCAGCAGAGCTTAATTTTATCGATCTTTTTTCAAATACTGACCGTTTCGTGAATGTTCAACGGATTGAATTAGATTTTTTGCGAGGATAATGACAACTAAACGAACTCAAGAACGTATTTTGATTTAACGCATGCGTCGATTGGCATAGTTAGCAATAATTTCATTAAAAAAGGGTGAACTGCCAAGAAAGGAAATATGGAGAATATACAGATCGTTAGTACTTTCAAACGACTTGACAGCTCCCCACAGGCTACTGAAAACATATCGAAGCGAACCGTTTGGCGAAACATTCTGCCCACGAGCTGATGCTGGGAAACCTTGATAGAAAAAGTAAGAAATCTCTACTTTCCGCAAAGAACATTCGATAACAGCTGGATTTCTGCCAAAATCTCAAAGACTTCGGATTAAAGATGTCGATGATCGTGGTAAAAGACTGCGAGCAAACATTCTCTTCAAGGACGATTCGTGGATTCAACTGCATCCAATACCCAATCGACAGAACAGGGTAGGGAGAACCAGCGATCCCGCAGTGCAGCCTTCGAAATTCGGACCGAAAAAGCGAACTGCACGTTTTTCAGCAAGAAGTTTCTGTCAATGGAGAATATTACAGAATATTAATCACACAGTTTTGTTGCTACGCCTTACCAATCGCCAACAATTTAGGAATAGAAAGGATGTGATTTAAATGCAAAATGGTTGCAAGGTGCATACTGCTCTGAAAACTTATGAGGCGATTTATGATCATTGTTATAATGTATAGATTGATTGGTCTGTTAATCCCCCTGATTTGAGCCCCATCGAGAATGTGTAATCCAAGGAGAGTGTCTTTGGAAGTACCGGTATGAGAAAAGGCAGGATTTGGAATAAACGGCGTCATTGTTCATTAGCTCGACTTTTCTCTTAAAATAGCGAGCCTTTCCATTATATCCAATTCTCTCGTGTCTCTTGACTCTCGTACTAGTGTTAAAATATATGTATACCTTCGTAGTATATACTTACTTAAACTGCCCTTCAGTACGTCTTCCCGGCATCCGGGTTGAGTGGTGTTGAGTATTTTTTGTTTTGTCTAGTTTTTCTGATCTTAAACACGATCCTCTTAATCGTTGAGGGCTTGAATCCGTTCAACGTTGTAGTTTCGAGCATACACTGCATTTCCTTCTCCCTGGCTTCACTATTTAGAGATAGATCATAAATCCTATAAACCACAGCTCGGTAATTTTTTTTTTAGGTAGGGAGGTGAAGGGCAGAATATGCTTAACTAAATATGAATAGTTATATTCAATAGAAAACTGAATATGTTAAGGGGTACTTAACTGATAGTTTCGGCTCTACTAAGGTGTACTCGACTCGACCCGACTTGTACCATTCTTACTCTGGGGATCCTCTTCTTGGTCAGGATGACCACTTCGGTTTTCTCTAACGCTAGGTTAAACCCATAAGTGGTCATCCAGCTCCTTAATTGCGCCATTTAGCCTTAACATTTAGCCTTAATTGCGCTTGATCGATCGTGCGCCCAGCCACTAGTGCCGCAACATCATCTGCATAGGCAATCAATCGCGACTCTTCCGGCAGTTCAATTCTGAGCAGTCCGTCGTAGGAGACGTTCCACAAGTCCGGACCGAGGATAGAGCCTTGGGCCACACCTGATGTGAATAGCATCCTCCGACGACCTTGCGCCGTGTCATAGATCAGGCTGTGATCCTTCAGGTAATTTCGGACTATCCCCATCAGATATTCTGGTACTGGAAAGAATTTTCCAGGGCTTCCAGAATATCCGTCGGTCTAGCAGAGTTGAAAGCATTCCTTATGTCCAGCATCACTAGAAGGACTACCTGACGGTTGGATCGACTGTGTGCCTCCGCCTGTTGGACCACATTCACCACCTTCGCGACTGCATCTATAGTGGAACGTCCCGTTCTGAAACCATACTGCCTTGGAGAAAAATCCCCAGTGGGGTGGATAACGTCAGCGAGTCTTCTCTTTATCAGTTTTTGAGCACTTTCCCGGCCGTGTTTAGTATGCATTATGGTCGGTATGCTAACGGCGACTCAGGATTTCCCTTCCCCCTGCTGATAAGCACGAGTCATTAGTCACAGGAATTAAACGCACTGAGCAGCAAGTCAGGGCGCGAGTGATAAGCCAGTTGATATACCTCGGCTGGAATACCGTCTGGGCAGGGAGCTTTTTTCGCCTTCAGGGAGTGAACTGCTAGTTCCAGCTCGTTTCTCCTGAAGATAGGACAGTCTCATGTTGTTTACCTGTGGGCGTTATAAACACGGACGGAATGTTGGGGAAAATGTGCCCGTACTATCTCGTCCATCATGTTTGCTTCAAGTACGCAGGGGGGCCGTAGAGAAGGAGCTTCCACATGACTAGTTTATAACCCAGGCCCCATGGGTCCCTGTTCCAGCATCGACGAGTTTCTGCGAGCAACGGGCTTTACTCCTGTTGATCAGTCCGCCAAGGCATTTCGGGGCCGATCGATATACTACTATTCTGCTGCATGCCTTGTCCTGGCTTTGCGCTCGTTGAGCATCTTGCCGGAGTTTGTGACACTCCCTTCGTTGTTCAGCTATTTCAGTGGACCACCAATAAACTGGAGACTTTCTGTGTCTAGGTCCTCGGCGGCGCATAGATGACTTACAAGCAGACTTGATGGTACTCATTGTGGAGTTCACCATGTCTTCCATGTCTTCAGCAGTCAGTTCTCTGGTACCCGGCGAAGAACCAAACGGTAGTGAGCATCTCATGGCCGTGGCGACAAACTTCCCCGCGTCCATCCTCTCAGTATTCCACACGAAGGCGGAGCGCTGAGTGTCTGTACTGATGATCACTGGCCGATTAATCCTCTAGTCTCTAGTCTATCTATCTCTAGTCAGTCTCTACCCCGAGGGGAATGACACGTCGGGCATGGTACCCACGCAGCCCAAGCGGCGGAAAGTGGGAGTGTTACCAGTGTTCACCACGGCTAGCCCTCTGGCTGCCATCTCCAGGATTTGATTCCCACTGGGATCTGACTTAGACCCATTCAATAGCCTTGGCGTTAAAATCGCCCCCAATAAGAACATGACCCTCTGTGCTCTAAACGGTGTCCTCCAAAGAGTTGAGCTTCGCCTGGTAAGATGTTATTGGTTCGTTCGGTGTCAAGTACACTCTAAAGAATGTTATTCCTGGGCACACGAAACCATCTTTTCGCCCAAGGCCCTGAACTCTCAGTTGGGTGCTGTTTCGAATCCATATGGCACAAGTACCAGATTCATCAGGGTACCATGCTGATGAATGTTTACCTCGGTGCTGTTCGCTAAGCAGTAATAGATCGGCTTTCAATCCCTCGCGAACAGGTCAAGCAGGTCTTGGGCGTTTGAGCTCCGATGTAAGTTTATCTGCAGGACATGGGCCATTGCAGAACTACTATGGCTTTGGAATATATCTCAGGTCATCCCGTGCATTCTATTCTTTTATGTCCTGCGTTGCCGCACTTATAGCACGAGGAGCTCCTATCAGGCCACAGCTCGATAATGAGAAACTTTCACTTGCCGCGAGTTGCGAGTAGGTTGATGTGTTCGGGATCATACGTTGTGTGTGTGTTGCCTTCCTGTAGATTTCAAGAAGATGTCACCACTCTTATTTTGATACCAACTAGTCAAAGAAAGCCAATTCTTCATCCTTTGCTCCTCCACGGTGAAGTTAATGTTCTTGTGTGCATTGTTCAGTTTTACAAGAGTTGTTGCAGATATCCTTTCTTAACGTAAGCAAAATATCAACTACATATCTGAATCTCCATCTCAGCAATTGGTCAATTGCTTTAAGTTCATTCTCCAGTCGCATCATGAGCATTTCGATAAAAAATGTTGACAGAGGGTTTCCTAGCAGAGGGGTTTTCTTAGTTTTTATAGAATTTTCCTTTGAAGGTAAGATAGTTTTCTGTCATACATAGCTTATACAAATGGTGACACTGTCTCGTTTTCGTCTTCCATTCCGTAGAATTGACCTGTTTGAGTAATCACTCTTCGATGTACCCAAGTGTTTGCTTCAATTGAACTCATGGAGAAAGAGCTTTCACGTCAAAGGATACCACTATTTCGTCTTCAGCCGGTGGGCTGTATGTTAAAAATTTTTCCGTGAATTCTTTTGCGTTTTTGACGGGTCCATTTGTGGGAATTCGTCGATTAGCCATCTTGCTAGTTTTTGACTTGGGGCGTTCACAGCTGATATGATTCTGTGCATCTCATCGTTTTGAATCTTGGGCAAACATTTGATCCTTGGTAGGATTGCGATCGTTACTCTCACGTTCACCAATCACTCGCCAATGGCTCGCAGTTTTTGATCGTCCTCTCAAATCCTTTGAAAGGCTTTTCAGAGCAATTCGGAAAAGTTAATTTCTGGGTTTCCTTTGTTCGCTTTGATGGAATAGATCTGATTCTTTAATTCGAAGGCTATGGCTTTTTAACTTTTGGGCTCCCATTATTATTTTCGCTATCTCCTTTCTCGCTGATGTTTTATGGGCTTCTGGCTATTTGGTGATGAATGCTACCATCCCCAGGCTTAAATCATTCTTGGGGATCCGTCCTGGCTTTTTAAGCGTAGTTAGTGAACATGAACATCACCGTAGATTTTCCGACCAGTAATCCGGGAATCTCTCGCGATTCAAATACTTTAGAGAACCTGACAACCTTAAGCTTTTCCGAATTAGCTTCAAGGATTTCTAATTTTTTAAGCTCTTAAAATTCTGAAAACGTATTGTTGTATTCTACTCTATCTCACATTGGTATGCAGTGCAACGTTTCCGTGCGACTTCCCGGAGAACTCTTCGCTCAAAACTTGTATTTAAGAATTTGATATCCGCTCTAAACGTCGATAACGTTTTCTTATATATAACAGACTCAAAATATACAAGTTGATACCTGGTCGGCAATTCAATACTCCCAAATGTAATTATAAGAATTTTAACAAAGTAACTACCCTTTTGAGGAAACACGTTGAGACGTATCCCGATATATTGAGATGGAACTAAGGACTGAGCCTATAAGTAGAGTTTCCAGGTTAATTAAAACAATCGCCGGGGAAGACTGAACGACAATGGCCAAAAATCGATTACGAATTAATAAAATTTTCACACGTACGATTAAAAGGAAGGTGCTCTTTTTAAACTGCTACGTAACTCACCATAACTTTGTTCAATTACCGAGAAAAGGACAATTTTCTTTATTTTTCATTACACCCAGGAATTCAGATAGACAGAAAATCAAATGGGCTTAAATATCATCCGTTAAAAATTGGAAACGAGCAAATAATTGGAAACCTACTTTTTCTCCATTTTCGTAAAGCGTGCTAGAGTGCTTTGGCGCGTATAATTCGCTCCTTTGACTTTTTTTTTGAATCAATCGATTCTATGGCTTTTGAGAACTTCGGCATTCTTCTTGTTAAGAAATTTAGAAAAATTTCTTTGGAAAAGTGGATACCGTGCAAAACAAGAAGGCATTATAAATTGATTTTGGAAAAGGAATTTCAATGAGTCCTCAAAGGTCAAATGCAGTGAAACTAATGCATCGTCACTGAAATAGCATAAAAAGTATTAACTTAATTAGCATAACTTATTCGTGTTAGTTTCCAGATATAATCTAAATAGTGGTCAGTGAATTTTCAATTCTTTTCTGCCTTCTATTTGCAGACTCTTCGACACAAAAATATGCTCTCAACGCTCAGGCTTCCACATATCGGATATCCTCAATTTAGACGGCGCTGAGCTGAAAGCCACAGGCGGATTACAACCTAATTTATGCAGTGTGAATTTCAACGAACCGAACAACTATGGGGAAACTACCGCCGCACACCTCAACAGTATCAGTCAACAAAGCGATGTTCAATCCTCGACACACTACTTGCCAGTCAGCGCGGAAACCGCGTCCTTTGGTGAGAATATTGGCTACTATCCACACCTCGCTCATCCCCTTTTGCAGCCGTCGAGATGGATTCGGGAAGGCGAGCACTACGGTAAGCGAACTCTTACTTATCATTAGACACTCCTTCCAAAAGGGTGCGAGATTCCGCACCTTTGTCGATATACTTGAGCCAGCTGTGTAAGCACATTTCACATCGGAAGGAATAGAGAGGCCATCGACAAACAAGAGCATTAAATGCAGTTACATGCACATCTGCTTGTACATTAAATCGATATGAAAAAATCCTGATAACTATTTTACCTGTTCTCCATCCAGTATTGCTGAATGAAGGACGCAAAGGCAGCGCGGTGCTCTTGCATGCCAAATTTATACGAATCTGTGTGAATGAATTGTTTCCTGCCGCAAGGGTGCTCCCTTTCCCTATGACAATTAGTTTCTGTGATTTGTTGTTTCTGTTGTTCGGCGTTGGAAGCCAGTTCATACAATGCCAGTCGAAAACCTCAAATATAGGCGTGAACGATACCCAAATACACAATTAATAATAACATTTCGGGGCACAGCCTATTAGGCTTTGTGCTGAACTTGGTTTAATCCTATTTTGAAAATTTGTGGGGATAAAATGAGATATGTATGATGCCATTGAATCATTTTTAAATATCGTTGTCAATATGAAGGCAACGCATTGTATTGCAAATAGTTTAAAAGGGATGTGTTTCGGTCATACGAGAAGAATGCCGTTGGATAAAGCCAAAAAAATATTGTGTGCATTGTGAGGGAAAACTATTGTGGGGTAGTTCACCCAGTAAGTACAAATACTCATCTGGGTGTCTATAAATTGCCCAAATTTTATCATACAATAAAGAAATTAACACTAAACATAATGTTCCTTTGTTTAGATCATATTGAATAAACTTCAATTTAGACTATCTCGGAACATAGGGGTGGTTTTGGTTGACTGAACTGGATAAAGAATTATATAACTATGCCATAATATACTTCCTTATCCGTTGGAATAGGTATCAACCAAAGATAAAATATGAAATTTTAAGATTTATTTGACAATTCTATTCTGGTATTGCAAATTTTGAGATGGAACCCAGATGTACAAAATCAATCGAAAATTATGCATAGCAAAATTAGTAAAAAGCCCTAACACTCTCGGGTGGGATCTTTACGAAAGAGATAGATAGCAACCGATAGTGTATTCGTAGTTGAACAAGTTGGTTGCTGTAATTTTATTCCAGCACGTTGGGTTTGATTTTCTCAATAAAACGAAATAACGATAATTGAAGTAGAAAATGTTTACTGACACGAGTTATATTCTACCACTGTCGCTCGCATGCTAAACCTGAAGAAATTCTCAATCACATATTTGACATTGTGATTAAAAACCTCGCCTTCAATTTTGAGCTATCCAAGCGTTCGACTGGATCAAAAATTTCGACAGGCTAAATTTTTTTTTATTTTGTCCTCGGAACATGCCGTCGCAGAACCGTTTCAGCGGTGCGCTATTCGTATTGGAATCACTTTAAGTCTTTAGGTTATATGCATGATTTTTCTCCTAAGCTATTATTTTTCTCAACTCTGTAATTGTTCAATGAAATGCAACTAAGTTGCTTAAATTATTAAATATAAAAATTAATAGTATTGATTTATATGGAGTCGCTCAAATTTAAAGCCGGACGGCTCCTGAAAATTCCTCCAGAGAAGTTTTCCATGTATAAAAAAGTCCAAAGTTAATGCCAAAACTATCTAATTTTCCCTTTTCCCACAACGAGCTTAATAAAGCTAAAACGAAGAATTCAATATATTTAAAATACACGAAATACAAACATATTAGATTGTGAATTTGAGGTAAATATATTGATAAGTGGTGTGGGGAAAAAGGTGAATAGGAAATGACGGATGGAAGAATTAGTTCTGAAATGGGAATTATATACGAAAAATGACGTTAACTATCCGTACAATGCGACTTAGAAAAATAACGAAGGAGCCTGAATCGGAAAATAATTATATAGATAAGATATTGTTTGAGATGAAAAGCCGGTTATTAAACACAGGCTTTATATATAACCCGATCTGAACTAGCTTTTGGTGCCATAAACAACTCAAGGTTGGTCATATAAATTGTAAAATCGTCAAAAAATGGTAGATGAATAGTTACCAAATATGGAATGCCATTTTGTTTTTTGTGTTATAAAGAAAAGATATTGTAAATCAAAAACTTTGATTCTTATTTATTATCAGTCATACAGCTGAGCTTAACTTATTGGCAGTTTTGTTCTAAATATGTTAATTTAAAATATAAAATTTTCTCAAAAACAAAATCAACATAAAGGCACCTAATTATGGAATAGGTACCCAAATATGGACTACTATAAATAATGATAAATAAATCTACAGGAACTTATGTCAATTTTAAAAAGGTGCTAAAATTTCTTGCAAAAATCACATATCCATGTATCAAACTCTGCACCTGCACAATCACCATTTGCCCAGAGCCCGCACATGAGGCATTTTATTCATGTCTCTTCTCGAGTATCTTGAGAAAACAGGCTCTTGCAGAACATAAACTCTGCATGTTCCGAGTCAGGAGCTTCCTGACCTATGACGGCATCACGCTCACTATCTGTAATAAAATGTACTTCTTCTTCATCGTCTGAATCAATAGGACTATTTTGAGTCTTGATTTTCTGTTTTTGCTGTTTTCTTTTCTTTTTGTTTTTTATATTTTGGTTTTCGGAATTCATTTTTTTTTCTTTTTTAGTTTTATTACTGTCAATGAGTTAATTTGATATGGAGAAGATGATTATTTCAGCAATAGTTGCTTTTCTTTCTCTATTAGAAGTTTCTCTGTTTTTAAGTGGTATTGGGTTGATGTAATAGGGCAACATCCGATTTAGAGTACTGCGAGCAAGCCTGGAAGTTAAGGGCTCTGGATCAAATTCTGGGTCTTGTCTTGTTGTGAAAGAAGTTTCAGTTAAAATCAAACCATTATCAAGAGGCTTCAATCGTTTGTTGATGATTCTTTCGACTGGGAGCATGATTGTGTTGGAGTGGCATTGATTGTGCAACCATCTTTAGTTGCATCTTGTTGGGCAGCAAGGTAGTCGATCACGCTAAATATGTTTGTATTCAATGGCCAAAGGCCTGTAACGCGAAAGCCATTTGCTGCAATTTCCCCTGTTTGCACTTCCAAGTAAGAAGTGCCATCTAGGTCAACAATGTCATAAGGACTTAGTGGCCTGATATTGTTGCTTATTCACATTCGTATTTCTTCGCAATAATATGTTTTTAGTGGTCCCATAAAAGTTTTATCTGAAGGTTGAAGTGTGTGGGTTGTGTGTTTCGAGTGTGAGAATAATGTCCATCTAAGACAAATAAAACTTTCGATTCTGGGGTCGGGTTGGTGTGTTTGATGAAATGCTTAAACCAATTTGTAAATATTTGTATTTCGAACCATCCTGTTGGATGTGCAACGCCTACCGCACCTGGAAGACTGACTCTCGTGAGCTGTTTGCTCATATTTTCCTGGGACGAATGATGTAAGAAGGCACACAATGACCAGTAACGTTCATAGCAATAACTATTGTCATTAACGAGCCTTTTTCAGCTGAAGTAAGTGTAGCTATTTGTCGTTTTCCTCTGTGACTGATAACTTGGGGTATCTTGGTTTGAACCACTGTAAGCCCGGATTCGTTATATATGCGATTCGGAGTAGAGTTACCCTTAGTGTAGACTTCTTCAAGAAGATCAAAGAAGCGTCTACTTTTTCTTCACTGAAACCAAAACCTCTTGCAAAATATGTGCCAGTTGATCTTCTCACCTAAAGTGTTTGCTTATGATGGTTTAAAAATAGTTTTAGCCACTTTTTTCAAGCCATTCCAGACTCACCAAACGGATTCTCCAAATGATTCCGTTTGGCCAACATACGCGATTCTACGAACATAACTCCTCGTCAAACCATGAAACTTGCTCTCAATTTTTAATATATATTCTACTAGTAGATTTTCGAGCTGCTCACATAAAACAAAATTTCTTCCTAATTTTGTGGCTGCAGCTTTTTCTGGAGATAGCTTATTTTTCTGACACAATCGAAACAAAGTGGTTCTTGGTTCTAAAAAGTGTTTTGCTGCTTTAAAATAACCAATTTTTTTCTCGTTAACCATTCGCATATTTTGTGTCATGTGATCTGTGTTCCATTCTTTTCGTTCTCCTTTTGAACTCGAAGACGCCATTCTAAAACCAAAATATTAAATTTGATATCTAGCCAGATGATATTTTGGTATCCAAATTTTATTTTGTATCCAAATTTTATTTTATTTATTTTATTAAAAATATTTATTTATTTTAATAAAAATCTGATATACGTTTTGATTATTTTGAAACTCCAAATATGGATACCAAATATTCGGAGTTTCAAAATAATCAAAACGTATATCAGATTTTTTTACTAAACACAATCAGACAAATAAATAGCTATAAAACAATCAAATAAACATGTATCAATGCATAGCCATAATATCCAATATTATTTCCAACCGCGTTTTGAGAGAAATACTTAGTTTTTACGTACCTTAAAAACATTTCTCACAGCGCCAAAACAAAACACTCTCACCGCGGCCACAACGTTCGCTCGACTGACAAGTCGAAACCTGTACGTGGATCTTTTGATGAATAGAGATAGAATATCACTGTCTTTTGCAACTAGATGTATTTGTTTCAGAGAAATGGCGGTATTCCATTTTAGGGAGAATATTCCATACTTGGTTACTTTCCTCTACAATTATCGCATTGACGACACGATAACATCAAAGCCGTTCAATAGTTTGCGAACGTTTATAGAGATGAGCGAAGGAGCGAAAACAGTTGCTATATTCCTTTTAAGACGTTGAAATTGCATGTCACTCACACGATACAATTTCCCATACAACATATTGCAGATCATGGCGACAAGATGGAATCTGTCCTGCAGGAGTTAATTAAACCACCCAATCATACCGTATCGAAGGCTCTCCATATTGTTGAGATACATTCTCCAATACATTCTCTGTGGTTTCTAATTCAAAAATTCCAGTAATTCCGTTGTAAAGCAGAAAAATTTTCAAATTTGTAGATGTATTTCTTCTAATACACGTTACGCTTTAAATTAAAAACAGTTGTTTAGCTAGAACATCCTTCGACGCTCATAAAATTGGAACCGTTTATCTTTTTATTTAGTCTTTTGTGTTTTCGAAAGTACAGTCGAATTAAGAGAAATTCTAATTAATTACTTCGGAGAAATAAGTCCGATTGTAAATAAAAGTCAATCGACAATACTCGACATAATATAAAGATATAAAACAACTGAAAGAATTGAAAATAAGACGAAAAATATAGAGTATAGAATAATAATGAACGAATGAAATGGAAAGTTATATTTACGGGAAATAAAAAACGACTTTCTCTTAGCGGCTGTAGAACTCAAAAAAGCAAAGGAATATCAAAAACGAGGAATTTGTGCTGAAACAAAACGTCGATTTTTGAGGAGTGACAGTTTAAATAGCAGAGTGGTTCGCTGGATTTAATTTAAAAGAAGAATCGCCAGCTAAGATGTTGGTTCGCTGAAGAACATAAAGATAAGGAATTGGCTTCGCGTCCGTTGAACTTATCATTGCATTTTGGCACCCTCCCTGCGTTGTTCGGTGATTCCAGTTGACTACCAGTATACCGGAGGCTTATCTGCTAAGGTGTCCGGCTGGGTATAGATGAACTACAAACAGATTTGATGGTACTCATTGTAGAGTTCATCATGTAGTTAGCAGCGTGACTTCTGGCCCCAACAAAGAACCCAACTGTGGTGTCTCCCACGAACTTCTCCATGTGCATTAAAAATTCTCCATCCAATCCATCTCCATTCCAATCGAAGGTGTAGTGCTGACTGTGTTTGAGTGTGGCAGCATTGCCAGGCATCTCAATGCTATCTACTGATGGTCACTTATGCAAAATAGTCCTCGGGAACTCTCCAATTGTATGTTTTTAAGTAGAGGGACTCCGAGGCCAATTTCACATCCGGGGGCTTACCCACATAGCCAAAGCGACTGAAACTCAGAGAGTTTCTAGGAAAAGTTTCTCTACTTTTCGGAAGAGTTTGAAATGAGGGAAATGAGGAAAGGAAAGTCATTTCCCTCATTGAAATGGAAATGAGCTTGAAAATTCCGTGTCACTACAAATACCTTTTAGGTCTACAAACATTGAAACTTTGAGTTTTCAAACCACCTAAGAATCTTTTGTAACATTTCTTTTACCGTTTTTCGTTGTCTAGTGAGAAAGTTGCATAAACGATCTCTGAATCGGTCAACAAGGAGAGTTTGTCACTATTCGGGTTCTGAATTGGAGGATAAATAGAAGTGATAAATGAAACCAGCCACCTTGCGACGCTGTTTGCGAGAAGCTAAGGCTCGTAAAGGCGGTCGAGGTGCTGCAACTGTCAGGAATACAATTGGGAATACAAAGGAATAGCCAGGAATACAAACAATTGAAATTATCACCTTATCGAGCCATGATTAACCGGATGTTCGATCTGCCACTAAACACGACAGCAAAGGAAAAATAAATGCAATACATTTCACAAACAGTAATGTTAAATGGGTTCCGACCATCAACAATAAAAAGGATTGCGGACAAAATCAGAAGAACTCGACAGAGAAAAGAGAGATCAACATTAGCCAACCCAGAGTCCGAAAAAACTTATTGGAAGGCAGTCACTTTCCACGCAGATATAACCAAACAATTAACAAGGAACCTCAAATGACACAAATCAATACGGCTCATCGAACCCAGCAGTAAAAACCAGCTCAAAAATATCCTTGGATATCCTTGGTAAAATTAAAAGAAAGTTTTTCTTCAGTTTTAGTAAATTTCACTTAAGTTTTAGATTCACCGACTTCGGGATCCTACATTCTAATGCCGATATTTCTATAATACGATGCTCTTTGTTATGTGCCTCCGATCCATTAATCTTCCCTTAGATGTTATTATTTAGACAAGGGTCTACTCTTGAACACAGCATAGTCCAATATCAGTCCTTAGTTCCCTGCCCATGGTACAAATGTTTACTGATTGTCTATCCAGGCGTTCTACAGAAACTTTCTGTTACATTAGTTTGCCTCTGGCAAGTGAAACGTTAGTTGGCCAAACTCGAACACCTAGAAGTAAGTTCCCTTTACATTTCCTCCCTGCAAGCTCAGCTTGATCAACCTATTTGGATTCATATTCGTTTGGCGTGTTGATCTAGAAGCTAGCAGCTCGATAGAATTGTAACGAATATTATTTCGCTATTTATGCATTTTGCTAAGATCAAGAACAGAGGGCTCAACTTGTTCTGCAGTCGTTGCTGTCATTCCAATCCTACCACTTTGCAGGGGGTTTCGCCTAAGTTGCTTCTTTTTTTTGCTAGTGATTCTTTGATAGTGTATTTTTCTTGTTTGATTGGCTTATTTAGCTTTTGTCAGCTCATCCGCTTCTCCACTCCAATCAAACTCCTATATGCTCAGGTATCCATGCTCATAGTACGTTTATTTGAGTTGTGTCACTGAGAACTTTCCTAATATTATTGACTTGTGAAATTTCGCGGTTAGAGGTACATAAAGGCCGCTTCAGTGGAATTTTTTTTATTATTTTTATTAATTACCTAAAAAAAAAAACCCTAATTAAGGGTTATCTCCCAAAAAGTCCTGCGACGTCTCCCTTATCTGTTTTGCAAACGTCGGAGTAAATTACCAGTTTATCTCCGGACTCGCAGTCCTGTACCGTTTCCTATTCTTCTTTGGTTGGCATGGTTATCCTTTTGACATCGTGCAAATCTTATCCAGCTCCTTTTTACATGAAGAACCATCCATTATTGTGCTCTTATGCTCAAAGCTTCTCTAAAAACATTTTGAAAATACAGTGGAAACGATTAACCGGACTAATTGTTGTCGTTAGGGATTCGGATAATCGAAAGTCCCGATAATCGAATGTATGAAGAAAAGCGGGTTTTGTGAAATAAAATAAGTTTAATAATAGTAATATTTATTAATAAATAATAATATTATTAATTAAAAATAATAATAATTTAATAATAAGTTTAATTTGGTTTAAAATACATGTATTTGGTAATTGGCATTTGACGTAAGCTACTTTTTCTCTTCATTGCTGCTATATCACGAATTCGTTTCAGCTGTAGTAAACTTACAGTATCACTCTCTGTTTGTTTTTCAAACCATTTGAGAGCTGTTTCCAGAGCCTGAAGTGCTTCATCATGAGATGGTCCTACATCATTTTCTACGTCTAGATTTTTTTCTGTTTCATCTTCTTGCATTTCCTGCTGTTCATTTATCTGCAATATGTTTTCTACGATTTCGTCATCCGACATAATCTGAAAACCTTGATCATTACTGTCACAAGTGACCCACTCTTTGATATCATCATCATCACAATCCTGGCATATTTGTATCTTTAACATTAGCTGATTAATATCCTTCAAAATAAAATCATCCGTATTGGTTATTGAATTTTCATTCTCCCGATCAAGTACTCTGTTCCAAGCCTTGTTTAAAGTTTTCCTTTCAATCAAATCCCACGCATCTACAACCATGTAACAACACTCCTTTAAATTCATTCCCTTAAAAAATGATAAAACGACTTCTACATCATCTTCATCAACAGATAACAACCTACGTAAAAGTTGTTTTCTATAAAGTCGTTTCAATGTTTCAATAATACTTTGATCCATTGGTTGTAGCAAGGATGTCACATTAGAAGGCAAAAATTTTACTTTAAACTTTCCATTTTCTCTCTCTAACAATTCAGCCGAAGGATGGGTTGGCGCATTATCCAGTAAAAGTAGTACATTACCTTGCTTGCCAATTTCGTTTTGTTTTTTTTTTACTTCAGGGATAAAAGTGTTGTCATACCAGTCAATGAATATTTCAGAGTTCATCCATGCGCTTTTTTGATTTTTATAAATTAAGGGCACTCTGATATTTTTAAAACATCTGGGTTTTTTTGATTTTCCGATGAGGAGCAAAGGTATTTTATGGGTCCCGGTAGCGTTAGCACAGACTAATATAGTTACTCGCTCTTTGCTAGTTTTATATCCTGGAGCTGAATTCTCTCGCCTAGAAACTAAAGATTTTGAAGGTAATGATTTCCAGTTTAATCCGGTTTCATCAGCATTATAAACAAAATCCAAGTCATAGTTATTTTCATCCAATTTCTTCTTAAAATCATCTTTAAAAGAGTTTGCTGCATCTACATTAGCTGACATTTTTTCACCTTGTATTTCCAATTCACGAATTCCATGACGAGATTTAAATCTGTATAACCATCCGTTACTTGCGACAAACGATTCATCACCACCAATTTTTTATTTAACTGTAATGCTTTTTCACAGAGTAAAGGGCCAGATATCGGTTGCCCAGTTGATCGTTTTTGTAAAAACCAACAATACAAAGCGTCTTCTAAAAGTTCGTTTTTCGGTTGCTTCATCATTTTCCGATGTTTATTCCCGTCTTCACTATCAAATTTGCAGGTGTACAACAAAATTGAATCGGCATTCTTCTTAATATCACTTATCGTGGATGTACCTACACCATACTCATCAGCTAACTTACGACCGGTTTCTCCTTTTTTAATGAATCAATAATATTTATTTTGTCTTTAAGCGATAACACCACTCTCTTACGCTTTGACATTTTCAAATATTTAGACGCGACACGCACATCAGAGCGGAGTAACAATTGCTAACTAACTAAAACAATAACGAAACGCGTGGAGCAGCGATCTCGTGGGGCGCGGGCGGGGTAATGCCAGTTCCGACTCGTTCGTGCTTGCATAAATTCGACTTTTAGTACATATGTTAAACATTTTGTAACTTGGCTCAATATTACTTAATTATTTAATTGGTCGCAGTTTATAGTCCGGATAATCGCGAATCCGTATAACTGAGGGCCGGATAATCGAGTTTCTACTGTAGGTCCTTGTGTGCTCATTTGAAATGTTTTAAAATAATTCCTCAGGAAAATTAAAAATGTTTAAGATATATAGAAAATTGCAATAAATAAATTGATGGAAGATTTAGTCCATTTACATTTATAGCCTACGTGAAATAATCGAAACCGAAAAATTTAGGCCGATAACTTATTACAAATACATTGGAGGAGAATCTAAATAGTAAAGAAAGATTGGAATCTTAAATGCTTTGATGAGATTTTACCATCTTTTACTTTAATTTTTGCAAATCTAACATGTACTGAATTGTGCATATTTGTCTGCAGATAATATTTTATCTTATTTGATTAAGTTTTGGATTTAATTGTTTATTAAACTTTTATATTTCCAGGAATGACACAACCAGCAAGCCCAGACAGCACGTCTCCGGTAACATCTGAAATCTCTTACACTCTTATTGAATCTTCTTCAAATGCGACCAGTTGTAAAGCTGAAAAGAATCCAAACGATACATCCGATAGTTTGCAAAATAACGAGCGATCTAATGAAATGGATGACGGAGCTCAGGATGACGATAACGAGAAAGACTTGTCCCTGAGCGACGGACCAGGAACACATAAAAAGCGGAAAAGGCGTGTGCTTTTCACAAAAGCGCAAACATTCGAACTCGAGAGGCGTTTCAGGCAGCAAAGGTACCTTTCGGCGCCTGAACGAGAACACCTGGCGAGCCTCATTCGATTAACGCCGACTCAAGTGAAAATTTGGTTCCAGAATCACCGCTACAAGACAAAGCGAGCGCAAAATGAAAAAGGAATCTACGACCATCCTGGAGTGCATCAACGTCCCACAACACTTGCCTCCCCAAGACGTGTTGCTGTGCCGGTGCTCGTGCGAAACGGCAAGTCCTGCTTGAACGAGGGTAAAACAGCCGAGTCGATAACATCTTCATTACAAGCTGGGCATATTGTTCTACCAACGAACGCGATATATCCTCAGTCGAATCTACTACCACCACCCCCTAATCGAAGCTGGTGGCCTTAATGATTCGATTCGGTATTCCCCTTGACTTTCAATGCATTCCATGGGGTTCAGACTCGAATATTGGACAATAAAGTCACATTAAGTACTTGTGCAATATAAAGGAGCAACAAATCGTATGTTTTAACAATCGATGCACATGATCACCCTTACACAGTTTACAGTGTGAAATTTAGCAATTGAGGCGGAGTGTAAATGTTCATTCCGATGTAAATCTAATTGTAAAAGTTGTATGTTTAAAATGTCTTCAAAAACTCTTAGTAGGCGCCAATTACGTTTAGTTGTTCATATCTGTATCTGTAATAACGCTCCTACAAATGTGTATTATAGTTGAATATTATGTACAGTGATTATTAACTTATTTAAAACCTCACTTGTAAATGTATTACTACGCTAAGAAACTTACACTCTAAGGAAAAAATAAATTTTAATGATGCGAACTTGAAAAGTGTTTGAACTCCCTCTACGGCAACATTGATATTTTAACGAAGACAAAAAGGTTAAAATTATATCGTTTGCTGTCAAATAAAACAATCTATTTGCCTATGTAACGGTGCATATTACATACAGAGGCCAGCCTAAGATAGACAAGTCTTGCTCGAAGGTAGAAACTAACAAATATTAATTTTAATGTGCCGATTGCAATTAATTGCTCTTCGCACTATATAACAATTTTTTTTTCAACTGCCCAAATCAAGCAGGACGATAAACATCAGATGTCTAAAGAGTTCGGTAAGGAAGAAGACACAAAGCAGAACAGCCAGTTCGGCACGTCTAAAACATTGAATCCTTCCCTCCATCGCAATTCCTTCTAAGCATGTTGCTAGTATCTCCACAGGAACAAGCATTGAAAAATGGATACTATATCCAACCACAACAGTTCCTTTAATTTTCAGAGTGCCATCGAAATGGTATAATGGTATATGCAAACAATCAATACATCCAACATAACATAGTTTGACTGGAGAATCATTTGGTACCAGAAATTCACACCATAAAAAAACCCAAAAATAAAATTTTACAAACAACTGCATACATTACCATATAAACCCTTTGTTGAAGGATAGAAATCACAAAGGCTAATCGCAATCTCGCTGATTAACTAGAACACGACCATTGAGGACAATTGAGGGTCAAGGCTGTCCTTTAATAGGCAACTTGCCAGCTAGTCTAATAAAGTGATGGGCATGCAATGCATCGTAATTGGGAGAATTTCAGCCACACTTAGAGAAACTCCAACATTTGATGACTCCCACCACTTTTCGGTCAGCGACTGAAGAAGCAAGCAAATACATGCTTGCTTCTTCAGTCGCTGACCGAAATCATGAGCGAGCTACAGGATACCAAGGATGCTCAACAATACCGTCTAACTTACTACACATATATGGCGAATCTACGATTTGAATATCCCGCCTGCTTAATCTTGCTAATATATATATAAATAAAATAAGTAACATACATGTTTGTAGACAGGAGAATTGAGCAAGGGTTTTATTCCGGCTTAAAGTAATTTAATTTTCAAGCTTAGTACTCGGAATCATCTCTGATGAGGGGATCCGATCCAATATCCGAACACTCCATCAGTTACATTCGTGACCCCGACCAAGTGCAATCAGTGAGAAAATCTTACACGAATGAGCAGCATCAATCATTTGAGACCCCCAAGGTGTAGGTGCTTTTTCGTGGAAAAACGACAAATTATGAGTCAAAATCAGAGCACAGATTGGTTTACTGACATCAATCTATTAAATTCAAAGAATTCTGATGAATCTTTCGAGGAATTTAAAGACAAAAATAGAATTTATTCGGCAACAATTTTAAGCTGCTAACATGATCTGAAAGGACAACGCCCCGAGTCATCTCTGCGTCTGGCGTACCAGCTAAAAAGTCGAGGTTCGTGTAGTAATTCGCCTCTCAAGTGTGGCAATTCCGCCAAGATGACACACTTGAGAGTTACAAGTTTATCCAAAATTCACTCTGCAAGTGTGACAATGCCGTCAGGACGACACGCTGGCGGAAGAAAAAAGCCACCACGACGGACACACGGGGGATCCCGTTGCGGAAGAAGCGGTTCCTGGAAGGGTGTGCGTGTTCGTGAAAGAGGAAGGGGATGTTCAGTGGCAAGTCAAGTGCCGTGAATTGTAATTCAGTTGTCGAGGCCCGGTAGAGTAAAAAAAAGTTTCGAATTAATAATTATCGGTGCAGCGTTGCGCATCTACCGGATGAATTGGATTTCGCATATACGGTGTGACGGGATTTTCCAGATCGGATAGTGAGATATCCAGCAAGAGCACATTTTTGACTGACTCAAAAAAACACTTGGGGTTACATATCAAAATGAACAAACTACTATTTCATTGTGTTAACGGGTGCTGGTTTCTATCATCACTACTACAACTGTTTCGACACCCACTGGCTGTCGCTGCTGCTTTTTAAGACTTCTCAACAATCCTCCAATTGCGAAGATAACCTTATGAATCTCCTCGTGTCACATATCACACGTGAACCGCCTATTAAGGCACGAAACAACGTAAAGGTTGTAAGTATAGTGAGGGTGGACGGTCACCATGGAACGATTCTGATCATTTTGCACAGCGGCATAGCTGCTTGAACACATTTGATGCTGTTTTGGATACATGTCATGATTAAGTTCCAATCTATGTTTAGACCCAGTTCTCTACAAAGATCATGTCTCTAATTTGAGGAAAAAGCGCTTTTCATTCATACGGATGATAAACAGAACAATAATTGCGATCATTTAAAAAATAAAAAAAAAGAACGATGCCTCCGAAATAAAGGTAAAATGCAAGACAAGAATGTCCTCTTGGTCAAATTGATTCCTATTGACATCGCATTTTGTCCATTAAAGGAAAATCTAGTAAATGCCTGTCTCGTAAATTCATTCGTATTCCTATATAATGGCGCCTGTACACTCTCGCGCGAGTGCCTCGCCATCCCTCGCCGAGGGCTCTCGCGCGAGAGGTCGAGTGACGAGAGCAACCCTGTACATTCTCGTTTATTCACTACGTTAGCTGTTATAACTATGTGCAAATCTACAATACAAGAAAAATTCAAAAAAAATGGCGTAAACGGAGATGGTGGATGCTCACTATGCATCGAAATAGAACACGGTAAGCAAAGATTTTAATTGATTTACTCTTTTATAACTTCTTTAATTTTGTTTTATTTTCACAGAGCTGCGATGCAAAGTCAATTGGCAGAATTAGTAGCGAAGCCTTCGGATGAATTTAGGAAGTTCACAAGGATGTCATGAACTGATTTTGAGTACATATTGGAAAAAGTGAAGCCCATCATATCAAAAAAAGATACTCAGCTAAGAGAGGCAATCCCAGCAAAAATTCGTCTGGCAATAACATTGAGGTTCTTGGCTTCGGGAGACAGCTTCGAAGGCCTTCATTACCTTTTCAAGATATCTAGCTCTTTGATATCAAAAATAGTACCCGAAGTATGTGCAGCATTGAACGAGGTGTTAAAAAATGAAATTAAGGTTAGTAAATGATACATCCGTTAATATATTGTGTTTATTAAATCGTTGATTGATAAACTGAAACCTTTTTCATATAAAATTAAAGTGCAAAGTTGTAATGTTGTACCTGTGAACAACAAAATCATACAAAGTTTTATAGAAACAATATTAAAAACATGGAAAAATGAGTGAAGTCAATGCGTAGCATCATAAAAAGCTTTTTTGACAATATTAGAATTTTCAGAGTATGTAACAGGTTGAGCAGGAGCAATTGCTTCATTCGATAAGATAGTTATTCCTTTGGAGGGCATTTGCTGAGATGATTCCGGTATTTGAATGGCCGGAATGTCGTCTATATTATTGTAAATAGGTGAAGGTGTTGAAGAAGCTGAAAAATCATGGGATGGAATGAGTTGTTGCGATATGTTTCTATCTGAACATGCCGAATACGATGAATATGATGTAGGCGAAGGGCTGGGAGATGGAACGAATAGCCGACTTTGTGCATGAAGTGGTTTCTTTTGAATGGTTTTGATGTATAAGCCATCAATCTCCCACATTAATTGAATTCTTTCCAACTCAGGTAGTTTTCTTAACTTATTGGATAAGATTTTGCCATATCGCTCACAGTCATCTTCTGGCGCTTCTTGCTTTTTTAAAACTTTATGTAACGTGCTCATCGCATCTTTCATTTGTTGTCCGGCTTCTTGCAACTCGATGGGGTTTTTCCGACGCCTTTGTACCACAGGACTTACAAATGATGGCGATACGTCTTCCCTCGAAGAATCTTGTGAAACAATGGCTGCAGCCGAGAGCTGTACATTTACTCTATCGTTTGCATATACATTTGCTTCACTGTTGACTTGTAGAAGACTGATTATTCTATAAAATAAAAACGAAGTTATTAATTTAAATTTTTATCTTTTCAGATTCCGGATAATCCAGAATCATGGTTGCAAATAGAAGCGGGTTTTAGAAAGAACTTTCCCCAGTGCGTCGGTGCTGTCGATGGAAAGCACATCGTTATTCAAAGCCCAGCGTACAGTGGCTCAGAGTACTACAACTACAAGAAAAGTTTCAGCATCGTGCTGTTGGCTTTAGTAGACCAAAATTACAAGTTCATATTCGCTGATATCGGATGTCAGGGACGAATAAGTGATGGTGGCGTATTTTGAAATAGCGTACTGTGGCGCAAAATTTGTTCTGATGATCTTATTTTACCATCACCGACAGCATTGCCAGGCTCAACGAATGCCGTTCCCTATGTTTTATTAGGAGATGGAGCTTTTGCTCTTAGTACGCACGTTATGAAACCATATCCTGGTGCCCACAACACAGGCACATCAAAACGTATTTTAAATAGCAGGCTTGCATCTTCTCGTGTAGTTGTAGAGAACACTTTTGGTATATTGGCTTCAAAATTTAGAATATTTCGGAAGCCAATATTGCTTAATCCAGAAAAGCATAATTTCCTCCGCAAAAGTGCTACATCAAAAGGAATTTACACGCCACCGGGAACTGTGGATAGGTATGACCAAAATGGTGTATTGGTTCAGCTACGCTCCTGGAGGAATGAAGTTAAAGAGTTTGAAGGAAGCTGTGCCATAAGATCTTTGCCAAATATACCCAGAAGATCTACACTTAATGCAAAGGAAATACGAGAAGAATTGACAACATATTTCTGTACACATTGATGTATAAAACTACGCAATTCTAAATAAATACGTTATTTTTCAAAACAAATAATACTTGCTTCATTTTCAGTGTGTATTGTTTGTTTGCATTTGTACAAATGCCCCAAAAACGAGTTCAAAGACTCAAACGCAAACCAAATCGGTTTATATAGTTCTTCACTTCCTGCTCCAGATTTTGATGTTGAATTTAGGCCTCTTACGTGTCCTTAATATGTCGCCATCAGTGATGTCTTCTTTTTTTTCAACTCTTCCACTGAAACATCCATTTACTCCAAAATTCGATCGCATCGTGCAGTTTTTTTTGTCCTTGTGAAATGGATGCGTTGGATCCCATAATACGGGCTCAGTTTCGTAGATTTCTACAAAGTTAAGTTCTATGTCGTTACTCCACATTTCCAAAATACGTTTTCACGGTTAGACAGCTTGAAAGAAACTGAATCACGCGAAAATGTACAATGGCGCCTGTACACTCTCGCGCGAGTGTCTCGCCATCCCTCGCGCGAGGGCTCTCGCACAATTTACCAACTCGGAATGGAGAGCTGTCGAGGCGAGGCGAGACATAACGAGACAAAGCAAGGGAACCATGTAAACTCTCACACTCGTCATGCCTCGCTGTGCCTCGACGAGAGCGTACAGGCGGCATAAGATTTCAAGACGTGAGTGGTGTCATGCGTAGTTCCTCGCCATTTAAATGTTACTTTATGTTTTTCTGTTCCGTATAATAACAAAATCAATAACGAATTCTTTGTTGTGCGCCTTAAACGGGGTTGGAACTAGTAGTCATCCTATAAGTGGTATTGATTCAAATGCAGTTACTAAGAGTAGATTTGACTTAACATTGAAATTCATTTGGGTTTTTGTTCTCGTCGGCTTATGGAGGAATTCGCTGTATCATTAGGATATGCCCAGTTCCATTTTCATTTAAGATTGACTACGAGAATTTTTTTTAATTACAGAAATATATTGAAATGTATTCGACTTGATAAATGAATTAGAATTATATTTAATTTAATTATTTAGTTCAGTATAATTTTATTTAAGTATGTTTGAATAGAGAAATGAATTGTTAATTGGAAATCTTTTCTTCCCTTCCATCAGATCTTCTTGCTTTCAAGAGGAAAGTGATGGCGCCAAGGTAAGTGCAGGAGGATGTGGAGCTACACATGTGTTTTGCCGGTTTGGGTTCCACGGTGTCGTAGTTTGGAAATCCGGGTATTAATCGTGTTGTATTCGCGTGACAATTTAGAATTCGCAGTATTTGTAGAAAAATAGTTTATTTTCGGGCAGGATTTTGGTTAAAGGATGCGCGATCATTTTTGTCGTTTTTTTAGAATTTGTTTGTGTTAGAAAAGGATAAGGTAGAGTAAAGTAATTTTCGAAATGTCGCATTCGAAAAATCGGGGTTTAATAATGGAACCAGAGTGGAGCACGACCGAGCCCGAGCCCGACCTACGTACTACGTACGCAAACCTCACCGCACTGCGCTAGTCCGCCAGCAGCCACCAACGTAGTGAACTTCCGAGTGGCCGAGTCGTCGCGAGTCGTGGTCGAGTCGAGTCACCTCTAGGACTTCACGTCCGGATGTCGGTGCGAGGCCGACTCGTCCTGCATTCGTTGCCGTGACGATTACTGAGTAAAATCCATTACATTCGATATAGTTGTTGCTTCGTTGTACGTGAACTATTTGGAACAAATCGAAAACATAATACGAGGTCTACCAGCATCAGGAAAATCTGTAACATTGGACCACCGAACAGTCTCCGAATATTCTGGTTCCAGTTCGAAGAAACTACGACGATTGTTAGTGGAAACAGTCTTAGTCCTGGTTACTCCAAACCATTTTCGCTAGTACTAAAGATGAGGGGCGGCAAGACATTCGGGTCTTGGCGCGTCTCAAAGCTCCCTGAATCGATTCGACCAATTATTGGCACCCTGAAAGTCGAATAAATAGCAAAGCCAAAACAGCCCACTAGACAAAAGTTGAAACAGCTTTGAATTGGACAACTCATACTATTAACTCCACTTATGTCTCTTGTCAAATAAGTGAATTGATGATTTTCCGCAGAGGTCGGACGTGGGCGTCAACGCTAAGGAGCTGGGATCATTCTTCTAATCGAGACCGTTCCAAAGCTCGAAGACCATCAAAAGGACGTATCCGAAATAAGCATGATTTCAGCTGGTACTATAAGCGATTGGACAAAAAAGTGTGTAGAAAGTTGCAAGTAGAAGAAAGGCGAGCCGAAATAAACAGAAATACGCTCGTCGGCGGCTGATAAGTTTTCAGAAACTATAGCTGTCGCTATATTCATGAAAACCCACTGAACCTTCATTTTTTGATTGATACTGGACCTGGATTAACCCTCGTTGTACCAAAACTTAGTAACGAAAACAATCCATCTGTAGACTTCAATCTCTTTGCTGCGAATGGGTCAGCTATAAAGATGTTTGCCAAAAAACTGTTGTAAATATATGTTAGTTTTTGTTATGAGTTCTTTTGGCTGGTTATTATTGCAAAGGTGACTCGCCAAATTATCGGCACAGACTTTTTGAATCTTTGAAATTTTGACCGATTTATTAAACAAAAAAATCATCGATCGAGAAACTAAATTCAAATCCACCGCTAAAATGTAATCGGCCAACGTGTGAGGTGAATAGAGCTTCCTTAATCGTCCATTTTGACTTTTTAGTGGTTTTTTCTGTAGTCCTAGTTTCTACAAGAATGTTACCATCTAGCAAAATGACAAACATTCAACGCAAACCATCTCTGCAAACAACTGCCTCCCACTACATTAAGAGCAATGACCCTCCAATGCATAGCAAATCCTGTTTTCTGACTCCAGAAGAATCTATTGCCAAAATTGGCTTCTGCAGACGCCCGAGTTCACTATGTGGCAGCCTATTCCATTTGATCCGCTAGAAGAATGAAGATTGGCGTCTATGTAGCGATTACAAACGTCTTAACGCATAAACAATTCCCAATCCTTATCCTATACCATACATTGAGGACGCTATAATCAATCTGGAGAACTGTAAAGCATTTTCAAAAATTGATTTGACTCCAGCATACTATCAGATCACTGTTGATTCTTTAATATGATCCCTGATCCGAAAATACTGCGATTATAATACCCTTTGAGATTGGGATTGGTTGAGTCTTCTGTGATGAAATGTGGTTTGCAAAACGCCAGTCAAACATTTGAACGATTTATTGATCAAGTGCTGCGATGACTTCTTTTTGTGTTTACTTACATGGATGACGTCAGAATCGTATGAAAGAACCACGCTGGGCTCTTTGAACACTCCCAAACAGTATTCCAGTGATTCTCAGAATTAGGTCTTAAATGTTAACAGCCAAGTGTGAATTTAACCAACGTGAGATAACCATTCTGGGTCATTTCATTTGAAAGGATAGCATCTAACCACTTCCAGAAAAGGTGATGGACTTTATAAGTTTCCCGAAACCGGTCGTTTCCTTATAGATCTGACGTTTTTGCATCAATTGCACTCCCAAAGCTGCCATTTCACAAGGGGTTTTGCAAAAGCAGATGAAAGGCAACAAAGAGACGAATCTGAAGTTATAAAAAGTAACTAGCTCACTCAAATCTCTTGGCTCATCCATCGAACACAACCAAACTGTGTTTGTATGTTGATGCTGCTGGTTATGCTTTTGGCGCCACCTTAGATCAAAAAGTCGAAGATCAACAGTAGCCTTGGGGTTTCAGCTAAAAGCGTTCAACTGACACAGAAACGTTACAGTACCTAAGACTGAGAGTTCTTGGGAGTTTATCAAGCAGTTACACATTTTCTATCACCATTAGAAGCAAGAACATTCCCGTTCACGCCAACCACAAGCCATTGGTTTTCAGGAAGAATACAAAAAAGCTTCACATCGACGACTGCGCCAAATTAATTTTGTCAATGAATCTACAACAGATATTCGACACGTTCCTGGCACCGATCATATGACTGCAGATAGGCTTTCGAGAGTGAGGGCAGCTTTTTGAGAAGCAAAGAAAACGATGCCAACATCAAGAAATTCTTGAACAACGAATCCGATTCGTCCTTATAATTTAAAGTTTACGCTGCTCCTAACACAAAAGCACAGATATATTTTGACCATTGTGACCATGACGAATCTGTCCGTTCATTACCGAGGATAAGGGGCAACGAGCTTTTGATTCCATTCATTATCTTTCCCTCCCTGTAGATTTGGCTACTGTTGAAACGATAAGCGACCGGTTTAACTGGCTTTCAATCTAAAAGGATTGTGGAGAGATGACCGAGCCAACGAGCCAAGAAGCCAACACAAGCTGCCTTTTACAAAATTCCTTGTTGCTCGCTAGCGATTTAGTGACATCAAAATTAACATTGATATACTATTACCTCCTGTGCAAGATTTTCGTTATTTTATGAACGGTTGTGATAGATTCACTTGTTGGCTCGAGCTCATTCCGATCATAAAAGAAACGGCTAAAGCAGTCGCCCGTGGCATCGCCAGTGGTTAGATTTATCATTTGGTATCCCTCGTTGTCATTCGAGTCTTCTTTATTCATCGACCTGACAAACTCTTCTGAACAAAATCTTCTCGATCTGAAAAAATCCTGACATCTTCATTATTCCACTTCAATCTTTCCGTATATCTCACAACATAATCATATAGCAGATTTGATTCCACAGGAGCAATCAAAAAATCATTTATATTTTCATTTTATCATTTATCATACCACTTTAGACATAGCACACACCGCTTAACATACCACATCATTTTGGTCTCTTCAAAAACATGGAACTTTCATATAAAATCGTAGCATTCTACCAGGCGTCCAGAACTTGGTAGGCAGGTAAGATAAATCGAACAATTTGTGCATGTGTTAATTTAAGTCCAAGTGCCTAAGATTATGTAAAACCAAAATATCCATGGATGATCTCCAAAACTCCAAATATAGTATTTTGACAAATTCACTCGTATTATATTAATAGTATAAAAAATTAAGAATTAATACAAGTACTTTCATCAATTTAATATTCAAAATTATTGGACGATTACATGCAATTTGTGTTTATTTTTGTTTTAATAATTACGTATTTGTAAAATAAATATTACTTCATTAAGAAGAGACGCAAAAACATATATATATATATACACATACATCTTCTCTCTTCTCATATATCAACACCCTGATCAATCGATCATGCGATTAGCAGATTCGATTCCACAGGAGCAATCAAAAAATCCATCGAGTCCTGTTTTTTTATCATGTCTGTTGTTTTATCATGGAAAACATGAAACGTCCATATTAAAACTTCCATATTAAAACTTCCATATTAAAACTTCCATATTAAATCTTTCATTTCTACCAGGAGTCCAGAACTTGGCAGCCAGCGAATTTTTTTCACGCCACTCAAAATCTAATGGTTTGTGTATGTGCTAGTTTAAGCCAAAGTGCCTAGGAATATGCAGAACTAAAATATACATGCTCGTATTCTAAAACTCCAAAAAATAATTTTATAATTAATTTGCTCTTATTGTGTTTTAATTTTTTCGATTAAATGTTAGGGTTTCTTAAAATTTGAATTACTCATATTCTATTAATAATACAACAAGAATTAAAAATTATAGCGATATTTTCAAAAAAATTTAATATTCAAAATTATTAGAAAATATCGAATTTTTTTTATAACTATTTGTATACATAGTGGTAGTGAGTATAAGAGAAGGTGCAAACAGAAACACATATCTCAAGTCGTTGTCTGAGATTTCTTATTTTATTTGAAAGCAAAAATCTCAACTCACATTTAATTTTGCATTCTTTTAGGCATCCGAGAATAAATTAGCTATTACATGCACCTTTTTAGTTTGAGAATCACTAATCATTAGTCGATATTTGCTTGCTACCAAGTCCTGATCGCCTAGTAGAACGATTGAAATTTTTGTGAAAATTTCACATTATGAAGCGTGAAAAGTTTTGATACGTTTTCAAGACTTTGCTTATCGTGATACGGTAAAAGCGGGAAGCGACGTATTCTTAATTGCTTTGCTTTTTTCTTTCTCTCGGCACATATCGAAATTTTGTCTGAGGTTCTTAAATTGAGAGAAGTTATTTATGATAACTTTGAATAGTCCTTGTTATTTTGTGATCAGAGCAAGAAGAAGAGAATACATTGGTCTCGAAACAGTTATTGATTGCGTTACAAAATAAAACCTTAGAAAGCTATACATTTTTTTTTAGAAGGTTGGAAAATCCGATTCCAAGAATAGAATTTGAAATTATTTTCGTTTAAGCAAGACACGTGAATCAGCTAAGGGAGCTGGACTTTATTACATTAATTTGAGTTCCAATTTGAGTTTTGAGTAATTTGAGTTCTTCCAAATGAAAAAGAATGGGTGCAACTATAGTGTTTACCTAGGGTTTCAAGGATAAATATCAGATAAGCTCGTAAACAGGGTGTCGAATTAAATTTGCTTACTAGTGTACCGTCCCAGTTGACGTCCCCGGATTGACTGTAACCACTATGTAAAGGGCGAGGAAATGGCCAATGCTAACCATAATTAATCAAGGAAGACTTATGGTTGAAATGGCAATGAAATCGGGATTGTTGTGGCTAGACGCGATCTCGATGTTTCTCCCGCTTGTCAACCCTTAATTCGTTACTTGCTAAATTGCTGAAAGTAAAAAAATTCAACATAATTCTGCGTGAGAGATGCTCCGTTGGAGGGCCGCTAATATTAAGTTGTAAGTTCGTTGCCTTCCTTACTTTGAGCTTGGAAAGCAAGACAACAACTTTTGGGCATGCGAATGAAGATACGCAGGGCCTGTTGCGTCTCAGTTTGGACATTGAGGGACGGCGAACTTTTTTGTAAGAAACATTAGAGTTTTGTTGGAACACAATCGTTAAGTATCGATATACACTGTTTCGAAAGCTAGCCCAAAAGCAACCGAGCTCTCAACCGCCCGTATATATTTATAAAGAAGACTTCTCTCTGTAAGAAGATCACGCCAATGCATGATGCAATGGGTACAGTTGCCTCCTGGACGTGATAAATATACAGATATAAGCTGGTTTGTGTTGTTTATAAAAGCTGGACTCATTAAGATTAAAACTAGCAAATCGATTAGATATTTGTGAGTTATCCTGCATAACAAACAGCTCTGCTGGAAAATCTTCCAGAGGCATAAATAAAGCCAGCTCATATTTATAACAGCTCCAGTTATATTATTACGCGTTCCAAGAATTTCACGCACCACTGTTGTTGGCAAATACCAAATCAAACAACGATGGTAAAACATCGCAAAATGGGTGATGATTGTGAGTATTGATTAGTAAATACATTGATTAGTAAATACATTCTAATCGCCTAGTAAAATGGCTGGATTTTAAATAAAATAAATAAATAGTAAGAAATAAACATTTCACACAGGGTTACGTCTTGTCTTGTTAAAAAAAGGATAAATCATAAATATTGGGTTGGGGAAAAAATATTTTCGAAATATTTCTCTGCAGCTCGCAAAAATGTTTGTACTGACACTTGGAATGCCATTGAAAATGACCCAAATTTATTGGAAAGGATAATAACATGTGATGAATCGTGGTTTTTTACTTATGATCCGGAAACGAAGCGCCAATCTATGCATTGGAAGACCCCAACTTCACCGAGAGCCAAAAAAGCAAGAATGAGCAAGTCAAAATTTAAAGCAATGATGATTGTTTTTTTCGATATTC
Source organism: Stratiomys singularior (assembly GCA_954870665.1). Classification (NCBI taxonomy): domain Eukaryota; kingdom Metazoa; phylum Arthropoda; class Insecta; order Diptera; family Stratiomyidae; genus Stratiomys; species Stratiomys singularior. The sequence continues at coordinate 66,416,223 of OX940881.1, forward strand.
ATGGGATTGTGTACCTTCACTGGGCTCCTGAAGGTCAAACAATTAATCAATATTACTACCTTGAGGTACTTGGTAAACTACGTGAAAGAGTAAGAAAAAAACGACCCGAAATGTGGAAGGACAAATCATGGGTTTTGCACCAAGACAATGCGCCAGCTCATTCCGCGTTATCTGTTAAGCGGTTCCTGGCCAAGTACAGCATCCCAGTGTTAGAACATCCACCTTACTCACCAGACCTAGCACCATGTGACTTCTATCTTTTCCCTAAGGTGAAATCTGCATTGAAAGGCACGAGATTTGAATCCGTAGAAGCTGTAAAAGAGAAAGCGGCAAGAGTCCTGAAGGAGTTGACAGAAGATGACTTCCAGCACTGTTTCAAACAGTGGAAAATTCGCATGGAGCGTTGCAGGGATAGAGAAGGGGTGTATATTGAAGGTGATAATAAGTGATTATGTATACAATGAAAATACAATTTTTTACAACGTCAGTCCCGTTATTTTACAGCCACACCTCGTATGTGCCGTTTTGATCGATGACCTTTTGCCACTTTTCTGATGAAACCATAATTCCGTCACTGTAGAATTTCTAAGGCTTTTGGCCGAAAAACTGAACTAAGTGATTTTCACAAGCCTCTTTTGAAACCAGCTTTACACCATTAAGAGAGTTTTGCAGAGACCAGAACAAAAGATAGTCCGACGGAGCAAGATAAGGGCTATACGGTGAATGCATCAAAACCTCCAAGCCAAACTCTCTCAGCTTTTGACGAGTCACTAAAGATAAATGCGGTCTAGCATTGTCGTGATGGAAGATAACGCCTTTCCTATTGATCAATTCTGGCCGATTTTTTTCAATCACCTGCTTCAATCGCATTAATTGTTGACAGTAGACAGTTGAATTAATAGTTTGGCTAGGTTCAAGCAGCTCATGATGCACAATACCCTTCCAAAATCAAACCAAAACCAAAAAACTTTTGGTATCCAAGCTTATGTAAATGGTTCAAAACTGTTTTATGGTCGATGTTTAGTTTTGCAGCAATATCACGAGATGAAATATGTCGGTTTACCTCGATTCCATTAAGAATTTGATCGACCTTTTTAACGGTTGGCCACCTTTAAGATTGAAGTTTCCGGAACGAAATCGAGTGAACCGATTCTGACACTGGAGTTTACTTAAGCAGTCATCACCAGAAACATAACACAATTTTCGATAAGCCTGGGCTACAGTTATTCCTTTCCGGAAGTGATAAAGCAAAATGTGACGAAAGGGGCCTTTTGGAATCTCCACAATCAATACGCAATAATTTTTAAATGAGTAAACCAATGACGGTAATTCGCACTCTAAAATGTTATACTGACTCGAAACTTCTAAACATGCTATAGTATGACTTCACAGAATAATCATTACTAGAGACATGTGGCGACACTGCCACTCAAACCATCGAATATGAAACGAAGTGAGGATCGGCAGGATATTAATTTTTGACAGTTAATCCTATAATCTCTCTCGCTAGTGAACCGCCATATTTTATAGACGCGATTGTTTCTAGCTAATAAATATATTTATTACATTGTATCCAACGTGTTTTATTTGGACTTAGGTTGAGTGAATCCCTAAATTGGTGACGCCGACGTGATTCCCCTGGTTAAAATAACATTTCGATTGACTCTAAACGGTGAAAGTGCAACGCATTTCTCTTGTTTTCGTGAAGTGAAACTCAATTCTCAAAATGGATACCGTACCAAATGTTGAGACCCCGAAAACATCTAAAAGCCCAAGTGTGTTACCACCGATCGCGCCGCGACCTTCAACATCCGCGAATCTGTTTGTAGAAGCGTCGCGAATTACGAAATTCCCGGCATTTTACAGACCGGATCCCGAATTCTGGTTCGAGCAGGTGGAAGCCACTTTTCATACGCATCACATCACGCAAGACGAGACAAAATTCAAGTACGTCATCCAGTATGCGGAACTGGAGATTTTGTCTCACGTCATTTCTATCGCCAGGAATCCACCGTTGGAAAATAAATACGAAGCCTTAAAGCACCGGATATTGATGGCATTCGCAGAATCCACAGAGTCGAAATTGAGGCGGATATTTCAAGGCCAAAATCTAGAAGGTAAGAAGCCATCACATTACTGTCAGCTGCGTTTTTCAGTGATTTTCGATAGAAATTAATTGCTCCCAGGAATCTGCGCAGTTCCATAATAGTTGACGGCTTCTTAAAGTTGAGGATCGTTTCAACTCTTCCTGGAAGAGGTCTGATGCCTTGTTGTTCGATGAGATAGCCAAGGTACTCGATCGTTGGTTTTCCAAACGTACATTTTCCTACGTTTATAGACAATCCATATTCACGCAGTCTATTTAAAATGACTTTTAAATGTTCGCGGTGCTCCTCATATGTCTTGGAAGCAACGAGGATGTCATCAATGTACGCGTAGCAAAAGTTCAGGCCTCGTAGAGCGTAATCAATGTAGCGTTGAAAGGTCTGAGCCGCGTTACACAAGCCGAACGTCATCACTTTGAATTCGTACAGCCCGAATGGTGTTATTACGGCCGTCTTCGGGATATCTTCTGGAGCCACGGGAATTTGGTTGTATGCTCGCATTAAATCCAGCGTTGAAAATACGGTGCACCCACTCAGTTTGTGAGCAAAGTCACTAAGATGAGCGATCGGGTATTTGTCCGGAACAGTGATCGCATTCAAACGCCGATAATCTCCACATGGCCTCCATTGGCCGGTTTTCTTCGGGACAAGATGCAATGGACTTGCCCACGGACTACATGATGGCTGACAAATTCCTTGTTGAAGCATGAAGTCGAATTCTGCTTTTGCTTGACGAAGCTTTTCGGGAGTTACGCGTCTTGCCTTTTCGGCGACTGGAGGTCCTTTTGTCAATATATGGTGGTAAATGCCATGAGCCATCACTTTTCTCGTATCTGAAGGAACAGTTAAATCGACATATTCCTTCAGTAGATCGTGGTACTCCATGTTTTCTTTAATTGTCATGATCGTCACATGGGCTTCATTTGTGTGTTTAGTGTTGGCTGCTAATTTTGTTTCGCCATCCACCAACCTTTTCCGACGTAAGTCAACTATTAGGCCAAAATGTTGCAATAAGTCCGCTCCGATTATTGGTTGCTTTACATCCGCAACTACAAATCTCCAGGCAAATGGTCTTCGCAGTCCGAGGTCAAGCGTCATCACCTTCTGGCCGTATGTTTTGATCGGTGTGTTGTTGGCTGCGTACAATTCCAATTTTCCTGGAGTGCTCAGAATTTTGTCCCGTGGCAGGACTGAAATATCGGCCCCAGTATCAATAAGGAAACGCGTTCCGCTTTTTCGTTCAAGGATGATTAGTCGGCGATTACTGAATCGAAGTTGGTCGTCCTCGGCCGCCGTTATTCGGGACGACGAATTTAGTTTTCCGACGTCGTTTCGGAATTCTTCCACTGGCAGGGTGGTTTGCAGTTTCTGGCTAGTTTGCCAAAGCGCGTGTGGAAAAAGCAAAACTTTCCTCTAGACCGCGATCTTCTTTGGTTCGATCTGCTGCGCGTTTTAGAACACGATCGATTTTGCGTCCGCAATTCTAATCTTTCAAGACGGTCTAGGATCTGGGATAACACTTCGTTTCTTACCGTTGACTCTGGTTGTTGACGAACTGTTGAGACTCCAGGTGAATTTTGCAACTCCAACATTAAGTCTGCCATCTTTGCCAGTTTATCTACATCGGGCTCGCTTGCTATGGCCAAAACGACTCGTATGTTTTCAGGAAATTGCTCCAACAACAGCGACCGGAGCATCGCGTCCGTTACCTGCTCTCCTCCCGTATTGCGCAGATCCTGCAAGTAATGTGATGGCTTCTTACCTTCTAGATTTTGGCTTTGAAATATCCGCCTCAATTTCGACTCTGTGGATTCTGCGAATGCCATCAATATCCGGTGCTTTAAGGCTTCGTATTTATTTTCCAACGGTGGATTCCTGGCGATAGAAATGACGTGAGACAAAATCTCCAGTTCCGCATACTGGATGACGTATTTGAATTTTGTCTCGTCTTGCGTGATGTGATGTGTATGAAAAGTGGCTTCCACCTGCTCGAACCAGAATTCGGGATCCGGTCTGTAAAATGCCGGGAATTTCGTAATTCGCGACGCTTCTACAAACAGATTCGCGGATGTTGAAGGTCGCGGCGCGATCGGTGGTAACACACTTGGGCTTTTAGATGTTTTCGGGGTCTCAACATTTGGTACGGTAGCCATTTTGAGAATTGAGTTTCACTTCACGAAAACAAGAGAAATGCGTTGCACTTTCACCGTTTAGAGTCAATCGAAATGTTATTTTAACCAGGGGAATCACGTCGGCGTCACCAATTTAGGGATTCACTCAACCTAAGTCCAAATAAAACACGTTGGATACAATGTAATAAAATATATTTATTAGCTAGAAACAATCGCGTCTATAAAATATGGCGGTTCACTAGCGAGAGAGATTATAGGATTAACTGTCAAAAATTAATATCCTGCCGATCCTCACTTCGTTTCATATTCGATGGTTTGAGTGGCAGTGTCGCCACAGACATACAACTCTAACACCATCTATTAGGAAAAAGCGAATTTTTTTTCCCCAACCCAATATTTTTTTTTAAACTATGAATAATGTAATTTTTTATCATTGTCATTACTTCCTGAAACCTCTCGAATTATCGAACTTTAAAAAACTAGAATTAACGGATCGGAATTGCGCCCCTATAGGTTCATACTTCAGCAATTATATAAGAGGAGTTTCCAATAGAAACTCATTCGAATTATTTGTTTTAGGTTTCTCAAATTGCAGCCAACAGCTCTGAAATATCTAATTACAAAAGATGGTTCAGTACAAGTGGGAAGCATCTTATAATGAATAAAATTTCAGATTTCTAGAAACTATGAAATACGTTAGTTCAACTTCAGATATTCTTCCAAAGTGAATGCTTACCTTCAAATTGAAATAGTTTTAATTTGGAAATTTCGTCATAGACCAGATCATTTTTTCATTTTAATTCATCAAATATAAACTAAAATCACAAACAATAGTATTTTGTATTTATCATTTTGATTTGTACTTTCCTTTCATCATTAAAAGGAAACAAATAGCGAGAATCAACAAAATTCGACAACTTCACTCCAACTTCCCACCGGATGCTACTTCAGTTGGTATATCTTCGTGATAGTCATAAATACTTTTCGGAAAAGATCTCAATCCTAAAGATAAATAATGTATTGGATGATTTTCACTTGATTCAATATTTTTTGTGAAGCAATGGTCAAAGCATTCGTCGATATCTAAATAGATACATAAATTTATGACTGATTAAGAGCATCAAAAGACAATTTTATCTCTTCTTCCACTCAAATAGATTTACTTTAAAGACTGCGGTCACAGACTCCAACATGCATACGTCGGTATCCAATAAAGACGCAGTTAACACTATCCTAACAATGAACAGGAACAAATTCGCCCTACTGGATTTCTATGGTCACGAACTTGTTGAGGCTATTAACATGTCCCCTTATCAATATCGTAGTTAGGCATTTAGTTATGATTTATCATATTTTTGTGAATAAATGACCAAAGAGCATTTGCTTGTACTCGATAGATAGAGTGTGAAGAAAAGGACTACCAAACAACCACATCAGAGTAGTATTGAACCTTTCAAATTGTCTTTAGTTGACCGTCAATGAATAGAAATCAGTGAAGAAAAGATGCGGATCGGCTTCAGACTACTTTGCGGATTGAATTATGATTCAGCAATACTTTTGAGAGTTTCGAAGGATATGGTTAGTCTACTCATTAGTGCTTCTATTCAATATTCGGACTTATCATTCCTCCTCTTGCACGGTGCATAAAGAAGTAAGCGAAAACAGCATCATAACGTCCTGCCCATCTAGTAGGGTTTAATGTTTTTGATGTTATTGAAGTTGAAGACTCACTTTCTTTATTAGATATAAAACATGATAAAATATTCCATCTTTTGATACTATGCCCAAAACTGTATCACCTCTATCATTGCATCATTGAGTACTAGATTTAAGTTATGAGCAGCACAGTGAACATACACGGCTTTTGGCTCGACATCTTTTATGCGTTTTTGAACTCCGTCATAAGTCCCTTTCATTGTGTTAGCACCATCATATCCTTGTCCTCGACACTTATTTAGAAGAATATTTTTGTCATTTATGGATTTAATAATTTGTTTGGACATTGCCAAGGCAGTTTGATCCTTAACTTCATGAAATCCTAAAAATGTCTCTTTAATGACAAGTGCCTTTGGGATCCCATTACCATCTTTTTCGATCATACAATAACGGTAAAGTTCACACAGTTGATCATTTTTTGAAATATCTTGAGTTGTGTCGAATATGATAGAGTAGAATGGTGCGGCATTTATTTCATTTATGAGTGCATTTTCTACTTTTAGAGCCAGGACACAAATTATCTCATTTTGTCTTTTTGGACTTAAGTATTTTATCTGGCCCTTTGGTTTATTTAACAATTCTTGTAAAATCCGGTCGTTTTTACCTAATAACTCAACAATACTCAAAAAGTTCCCTTTGGAGCTTAGATCACTGCTATCTGCGTTTTCTCTGTGGCCACGAAAGGCTAAATTACACATAGAAAGTGTCAGAATAACATCAAGGAGTCTAGAAAGTACTTGGTGCCAAAAAGATTTTTCTTTTTTGATCATGGATTCTTGCTCTTCATCGAGTGTTCCATGTAGCCGCCACTGTTGATACGTAAGACAAGAATCCAGATGAATTTTCGATGTCTGGTGTCTTTCTATGGCATCTACAATATGTTTCCAGTCGTCATAGCCCTCAATCCAAACATTTTGTATTTTTTTAGATGCCCGATTTGCAAATAACCAACACGTTTCACAATACGCCTTCTGAAGTATTAAAGAATAGGATAGCCATGTACGTTCAAGTTTCACGCCAGAGTTGGAAACAATATAGTAATGTTTTTCTAGAAAAGATCTATTGTCACGATCTTTTAAGAAAAGGCCCTTAGGTTTACAATTTCCGTTTTCAATCACGAACCTTTGCACTTGATCAGTTAGCTCTTTAAAATTACCCTTATCAGTAACATAGGGCGAAGATACAATATTGTTAACGCTAAAATATAATTGTCTTTGATTTTTGCTAGTACCTTGTTGTGGTTGTTCTGGATCTGGATAGACACTGGTGTTGGGTGCTGCATCTGGTAATTCTGGTATAGTTTTAGAAAGGGCAAATTGTTCACTTTTGGAGCACTGTTCACTCGAGTTTTCATTATTAAAGTCATCATTCTTTAAGTACTGACTAATTTTAGGTAGCTTTTTATTTTTTTCTTCAGTCTCCTTTTTCTCCTTCGTTTTTCGCTCCCACTTAAATATTTTCTGGAACTAGACATTTTAATATCTAACTTTCACAATCAACTTTACTTTTCCACCATTTGTAGATTCAATAAAACAACAAATACGAAAAATCAAAGATACAAATGACCAATTGTCAAAAAAATCCCATAAAGAATACGCAGTCAGTAGTAGAGCCCTTATAAAAAAAAAAGCAAATCCGGGATTCCTCTAACATCGTGTTGCTAGCTCGTCCCAGCTGTAGCGCCATGAAAAAAGTGCTTTCTTGGTTAACAAACTGAGGGAATTCCCCGATCGTCAATGCTCACCCACGCTGCCAACGTACTTCCACATAAAATGTAAAAGCCAATGGATGCGTTGTGAAATTGATCAACATCTTTTTGTTTAGGATGTGTTGAAATGCTTAACGATTAACTTGAAATTGTATTATGGTCTTTAGTTGTCTCACTTCAATTGATTTTAAGCAGAACTTAAAAAAATTATTTTTCAAGTACTCAGGTACAAATGGTACAATGTCAAAAAATTATTTCTGAGCTCGCGGCCTCTTGGGCCGGGGCCCTCTTGGGTCGGGGGCCCGTGGAATTATGCCAGCCCTGCCACCCTATAGTTACGCCACTGCCAGGCGTGCTCTCTCCAGAAAACACAAATGATAGATGCTAACTCAGGTACAGATAACTAAAATAAACTCAAATTCCATCACCTGACAACATCGGGTAAATGGTATCATTTTTATGGAAGCCCTTTTTCTCTTCTTCTCTTTTTCGCAAGAAAGAGCTCGTCAATCAAAAGAATATTGAATAAAATTCATTGCATCCGCATGTGAAATTGTGATCCACACCGATAGTTCTAAATCAAAAAAAGAAAGCGGTGCCGAACTTCCATGATCATCCCCGCTTCGGACGCTGTGACCAAACTGTAAGACAAACCATTATTTTTCAGTTGCATGTATTTTGAATAAAAATGGTCATAGAAGCGGCAATAAACAACCCTAACCAAAGAGTATAAATACTCTTACACAACAAGTCACCAATGTAGGTCTCTAACCGAGTTCTTTCAGAACTAGAGCAGGACTGTACGCAAGTCGGCAAAGCCACAACAAACCAAGTTAATATCGAGTCTAGCACACAACGGTTCAAAAGGAAAAACGGATGAGCTTGTAGGAGCCAGATTAGCGGCTCAAAATGCAACATGGATGGATACAATGAAAACTGCCACTAGCAGCAGTAAACAGGACACTGGATGAAGTCCTCTGAAAAGAGACATAATTCTGATAAAAGGAAGACAAAATAACTCTTAGCTAAAAGATAAGGCATAAGAATCCTGCATAAGAAAACGAGCAACAATGTTATGGGTGCAGAAGCCATCAAATAGGATACAAAACGGATAAACCCCACGGGGCTTGCTGGTAGGAACAAGAAGTACAGGGCACAATACAACACATTGTCCGAGTGTGGTTAACAATCGCCTCACTTAGCTGAGGCGTTCTAACGTAAGACAACCGTCAAATTTGCAAACTACGAGAGCTTTTTGATAAACTACGAGCGCTTTTTGATAAACTACGAGAGCTTTTTGGACGGCAGGATGTAACATCTATTGTAGTAACATATCCGGAGAGCTAAAGAATGAAGGGGTTCATCTCATGTGACGGCATTTTTTGCAGCGTTTTGTTTTAGGATCTTTTTTACCGGCCATTAAAAAGACAGAGCTTGAGGTTTATTATCATTGATTTACATATATTTCAACAGTCTGCATATGAATTTTTAAAATATTTGAAAAAAATGGGCTCGCACTTCCTCCACGGTTCCGACTGATTGGCTTATCTGAAGCAAAAAACAATTAGCGGCGTTTTAATCTCTAAGCCGAAATGCACAGAATGAACTATTATCAAATGAAAATACCAGAAATTGGATTTCTGGAAGATCTTTGAAAAAAAGTAGCGTATTTTGCGTTGTTTTTTTTAATTTTTTGTTATAAAAACTTGAAATTTTTGGGGATTTCGGATTAGTGATAGTCCATTCTAAGCATTTACATGAGAGTGTCGGTCAAGCTGCTTTTGAGATACGATGGAGGAAAGTTTAAAAACCACGGTTTCGAGAAAAAGAGGTTTCGTTATAGATTCAAAGTCCGGTTAAAAGTATGAAAATCTCAACTTACCCTCAATCGGCGATGCCTGGTCCACAGAGTATTCCTTCCTCTTCTTCTGGTAACTCTTTGAAAGCAGATAGTTCAGGTCTTGTGTCAATCCTGGCTTGTTTTACCACATCACTTACGCGATATTCGCTTTTCATCACGTTTCTCAATGCAAGTATGTGGTTCGCGGCCAACGGGTTGCCCTATAATCGACGTTACTTTCAGTTCACCTTCAAAACCATCGTTAAAGATACTATACTGATACTTTGGAATCTCTGCAAAGATTCGTTATTGTGTTGTGTCTCAGCTCCTAAACAACGAATAAATAATTCGTCTTTTGATAAGACTTCCAAAACAGGTTTGATAACTGCTTGTACTTCTGGTATGAAAGGCGGTTTATCGTAATGAAATAGGTTAAGCTCGCCATTTGCTCCTGCCTATTGCCATTTACAAAAACTGACTGCGCCTTCTCGACAAAATTAATGTTGAGTATTTTCATCTGAAGAACATTTGTGATAATACGTTGCTCATACTTCCTTTTTCATGAGTACAAGCGAATCTGGATGACATCTGAATAGCAAACCCATAGAATTTCGTTGTTTTTTGAAACACTTTATTAATAAGTTTACCTGACCCTTCTCCACCGATCCCTTTATTTGTTTTATCTTTTTTAATATCCCGGAGTCGTGTTCTAGATCTTTTTCCTGCGTGGCCCAAACATTCTTCCATACGGCTTAGCATTTAGGGTTCCATTAAAAGTTTTACTGTCATCATCACCGATGTACGTAAGATGCTTTGCAAGATATTTTTCCATAGACCTCAAAAACATATGCGGAATCGGAACTTCCAAAATAGCTTATGGTGCGTTCATCTACATGACTTTCCTAACACATTCCGTACTCTAAAGGATCGGTTTTTTAACTCTTCCATTTACGACATGCACCACAAAAAGTACTCATAATCAATGCAGAAGCTCCAGATAGAGACGAAAAGCCTCTTTTCATCCAAGTACCGTCACTTGACACAGTCAACTCACCCAGTGGTTTTTGTGCTTCTTCATAGTTTTTTCTTTCATAACAGCGAATGATAATATAGTTTCAAAGACTGAAGATGCAGCAATATCAATTTTTTAGCAGTGCAGTATAGATTGAATTTTCAATACCCGAACATATGTCCATGAGGCTGCAGAAAAGATTCACTCCTTCGTGTACAACTCCAAATATTCGCATCACGAGACTGAGTCTGTCAATCGTGTGCAGGTAGGACCGAAAACGAACATGCCTTGCTTCAGAGCTGGGTCAAGCAGAAATCGGTCTCACCGTGCGTTCGACTGAGCACGGCCTAAGGTCATGGATCAGACGTACCCCTTGTGTCTTGCTCCTAGGAAATGAAGTCTCGTGGATTAACGTGGACACCTGCCTTGTACGGCTTAATCCCACTGTCTCCATAGACGGGGTTGAAACAACCACCACCCCTAGAATCTGAGACAACTCTCAGTCCTAGGTCTCAATTTATTTAAGCTACCTGGATTCCCGAACACAAATTGTGAGTGCTCTTCGCCACTCTTTAGCCTTCGAAAACACAACCACCACGTTTCAGCCAAGAATAGGCTCCTCAACCGTGTAGGGGGATGACAGTAACCTGTGACGGGCTCCCTCTAACCCGTGGTTCAGATAAGCTCTGATCAGGTTGCGCTTCACTACTGTCCGAGAAAAACTCTCAGTTTTTGTTCCAGGCACACGGGACTGATGGCCCTTTCTCACACCTCGAGTACGTGGGGTCGGTACTCCCCAAAGACTGAATGGAACAAGCCGAAGCCTAAACCATCAGCCCTCCTGCGTTCACCCGGATTCCTATAGCACTAGTCTATAGGGTCTGGGTTAACACAGTCACAACATAGGAACAACATTTACTGCAACAAATACTCAACGTTTTCTATTTCACATTTTTAGCAGGTGTACTAGTCACGCATCCACATCATCAACATAGTTGATGTTGCAATATAAGCTTTTCGACCTGCTAACAACATTTAACTCACTTCGTCTACATGACACTCAGTCAGTTACATTCAGTTTTTCAAAGTCGTCAGTCAGTCAAGCAATATATATCTTTATCACAAATGACATCATTACCAACAAATTATTCATCAGTTTCTCCATCTCACAATCAATTCCATCCATCTTCTTCATCAATAATTTATTAAATCTTCTTCTTTCACTACACCACTTCATCATCTTCATTCATTCCTTCATTAAATCTTCTCCTTCTACTACACCACTTCCTCAACTTCGTCTTCTCCTTTTACAACACGTCTTCTTCCATCTAAACTCTTCCGCCAATTCCATAAACAACTCTTCCGTACATCTAATCAATCTTCACCTTCTTCCACTACATAACTTCCTCAATCCTGCCACCATCTTCAGGTAAATCAACGATTCCCTTCAGAACTTTAGACACTTGCACTAGAGTCAACATACAGTTCGTTAATTTCAGACAAAAGTCAAAAGTCAATTAGTCACTCGTTATGGTCATCAAATCATCTCGGCTGCACCTATGTACACCTATGATACTCGTTAGATCAACCTCTCCTCAGCAGTATAGACCTCAAATCCTCACTTTTCGTACCTTACTTCGGTTCAGCAGTTCAGCAGTTCTCACGTTCTCCCGTTCACACGTTCAACAGAAGCGGCTAGGTTGCTATACTTTCCCTCGGTACTAATATAGTCAGGTTCTTCCGACTGCAACTCCTTCCCCTCATACAACGGTTTCAGCTTTTTCAACGAACTTTTCACAAACATAAATCAACAGCAGCGGCTATACGTTTCCCTCGATACACTACGGGTAAGGGCCGTAAGCGACGTCTTCGGTACTAATTATAGTCAGGTCCTTCCGACTGCAACTCCTTCCTCTCATACAGCACTCCTCCCATACAGCCGTTTCAACTTGCAATCTCGCGGACTTTTCACAAAGATATACCGTTCTTTTGTACATCTGTCGCCACTTCTTTTTAACAACGCTTCTACTCAACATAGGACCAACGCCAGTGACACCTCCCTTCCCCATTTACACGGGGTTGGGACCGTTATGAGGTAGAACCGAAGTTCTAACCCCAAGGCTGGGCTCTTAGGACAGTTCGCAGATCGATGGGAATCACCGAATACCAGCACTGCCGCCCCGGAGACTGTTCGATATGCGCGTGAGATTCGCAACGCTCCTTGTCTCTGCACCTGTGTCTGCACAACGCTCATTAGGAGTCGTTTTCTTGATGTGGTGGACCCCTATGTTGGCCATTAATCGGGTGAGTGCCGTTACATGCGCTGCAGCCTTGTCAGCTGTTGCCCTGCTTTTTTGGGAAAAACTCATCTTCGAGTCTATCAGGAGAACCAGGTACTTTACTATTGACTTCGATTCAACCAGTGCGCCCCCAACACTGATAGGCCTTACTCTGGGGATTCTCTTCTTTGTCAGGATGACCACTTCCGTTTTTTTAAAACTTCGGACCACTTCAAAATGCTTTTCAAGCGCTTCCAGAATATCTACCCATCTAGCGCAGTTAAATGCATTTCGGACATCCAGAGAAACCAGCAGGACGAAGTACTTTGTGACTACGAACGTTGGACCATTCACTACTCCTCCGGTTGCGTCGATGGTGGAATTGCCTGCTCTGAAGCCATACTGCCGTGTAGATGGGTCCCCGACAACACGAATCACGTCAGCGACTCTTCCCCTGATAAGTTTTTCCAAAACTTGTCCGGCCGTGTCTAGCATACATAATGGGAGGTATACAGCTGGCGACTCAGGATTCCCTTTCCCTTTAGTAATCAGCATAAGTTTCGCCACCTCCCAGAACTCTAGGAACACCCCTTCGCACTGGCATGTGTTGAACATGCGTAGGAGCACGTCAGGGCAAAAGTGATAGACCTTTTGTAGCACTTCACCTGGAATCCCATTTGGTCTTGGAGCCTTTCTGGCTTTCATAGAAAAGACTGCTTTTTCCAATTCGATCTTCGTAAAATGTGGGATTTCCATAGGTGTTTCATCGTGAACGGGTCAATGATGGCGTCTCTTGCCGCAGTTCGTCCGCTTCCCAGCATTGCTTCCGAAAGCGGTAATCGTGCCATACGCACTTCAACAAACTTCTCAGTACCTGCTTTCTATGTATTCCACTGGAGCGTAGAAGACAAGCACGTGGTCTTCGGAAAGCGTCGCATGGATCTCCAGCGCTATGTACTGTTGATCGCTGACCGAGTCATCCTCTAGCACTTTCCAATTTATAACTGATTGTGCTAGGCAATCCGAAGCAAATGTCACATCAGGTATGCTTCCGACGCAACCCCATCAACGGAAAGTAGAGGTGTGGCCTGTGTTCAATACGACGAGCCCAGTTCTATCTGCCATGTCCAAGATCCGTTTGCCACGAGCATCTGATTGAGGCAAGTCACCTCCGACGAGCACATGGCCCTCAATACTCGAAACAGCGTCCTCCAAAGCATTGATCCTAAGTTAAAAGGACGACAACTATTCGTTCGGAGTTAGGTATACACTAAAGAGTGTAGTCCCCAAACACCAAACCCAAACGAAACCATCTCCTCGCCCCGACCCTATACTTGGAGGTGAGCGCTGTTCCGAATCTAGATGGCGGCTGTACCGGATTCGTCAGGATACCGTGTTGGTGTACTTCTGTTCTGATGTTGCCCGCTCAACAACAACAAGTCAGCTTGCCTGACTCTCGCAGACTGTTCGAGCAGGTTTTGGGCGAAGATGCTTCGATACAGATTAATTATAAGATGCAAATCATTGCAGAAGTGCTTTAGCCTTGGTTAGGGTTTCTTGGAAGACGTGACACTTCTCATTGCGCGGTATGGGTTTCAAATCATCTGGTCTCGCGTCATACGAACACAGTGTCAAAGAACACAGTGTAACTCGTCTGTGACCTCCTTCTTTTTATGCCTCGACTAGCCGGAATTGTAGCACAAGGAGCTTCGGTCAGTTCCATTACATGCCTACACGGTATGAGCGTATACAAGGCACTTGAAATACCGGGGAGGAATAACCCAGCTTATTCTAACTTTGCCCTGCTTAAAAAGCTGTTCTGCTTCCCTCTCTGTAAGGTCAACTATTGCCATGCGTTGAACACTGTTGTTTGGTTTGGCGAGCCTGAATTTCTTCTCGCTTAGTACGAGGGAATCGCGTTTTAAGCCGTCTTCTATTTCGGGGAAATCCGTAACGCAGTCAATGTCTCTAATTTCGAGTGTGGCCTTAGGTTTGAGTGAGGCTACAGTTGCCTTTTCTCCGAGGGCTCTTTTGACTGCGCCACGGAACGTGTCTTTATTATTTGCATCTTCTCCGAACTCAACAAGTAGATCCCCCGACCGAGTTGGCCAAACAGTTTTTATTGCAGTGTGGATGTCTTCGGGTTTTAACGCTCCCTTGATTTCTCCCAGGATATCCGTATAGGATCTACTGTCTGTGGGTTTAACCAGCAGTGCCTGCCGTCTTCGATGACTTCGATGAGGTCTTCGATGATTCATCGCATTTCGTTTCCTGTGGAGGTTTATCGATTTTCAACTTTAGGGCCGCTTTTTTAGCTACTTTCATGTTAGCTTTGGATAGTGCCGTCTGAAACCCCTCCTCCATCGCGATTTGATCGTTCGACGTCCTGGCTTCGGTCTTCTTCCGTTTATCCCGATCCTCTTTGATTGGGCTGCATGCCAAACTTTTGTGGCAGTAGAAATCGGGACAACTACTGCGCTGTCGAAGAAATTAGCCTGTTGCTCTTCCTCTGCCTTTAGCCACCTGCGTCTATAGTGACCTATTCGGGTTAGGAGGTCTTTCAACTCCAGGACTCCGTTTTTAACCTCCTTCCTAGAGTTCGTTTGGGCATTGCATGTGGCAGCAATGCGTTTCATACCCCTTTCTGCTTTATGGTAGAGCCGCTCTTCCTCTGCACGATCCACGATAATCAAAGTGCTCTGGTCTGGCGTATAGGGATTTCTTTATTTGTGTCCCGTGCTTCAGTCACTTCGGAAGAATTTTATATAAAGTAAATGAATAGCCGGAAAGTAAGTTTCAAAAAATGTGGCTTTATTTCATAGAGAATAAAATATCAAAAAAGTGATTTTCAATACTAATTTTTTGGACTGATTTAAGGATGTCTTGAAATTTTAAACTAAATTATGCTGTACACAAATATTTATCCCTAACAATGAACTTCCTGCATGCGTTTAAGCTACATGGGGCGGGAAGAAGATGTAGAAAAGACAAATCCCTTGAATCCTTTTGATTCCCTGCAAGCAGTTCGTATTTAATTAAATTTGCAACGACTTTATTCATATGCGTTTAATGTGACATTTAAGCGGGATTTGCATTGAACGGACGCATCAATGTAATGAAAATGTAATATGTTCGAAAATCGTTACATGACTCCGCCAAATCAAATAAACTGCATTATAAAGCCCACTTAAACCCCCCTGCCTTGTTAGTGACGTCGGCATCACCTCATTAAAAGACATTAACATAGAAAATTTGAAAGCCGTGTGGTATCAATCTCAGCCAAAGACTATGACTTTTATTGGAGTAAACTGTTGAGAAATTACTTTCAAAATAAATTAACTGGTTATTGAAAGAGGGTGCGAACTAAATACTGTGCTGCCTTGCCATAAGACATTTAACGCTATATCACCCTTCGTTGGAACCGTAACAATGTTTAAACACAGACAATATGTTTCCTTTAAGTTGATTTTATTATTAGCCGCCACAGAAGGGGGAAGTTTCAATAACAATTGTGTTTCGGTTTACGAGGTCTTTCAATAGGCTTGATTGATGACCGTTTCCCCTGTGATTCCAGCACAATAAAATGTTTGGCAGAAGAATAAGAAATGAATAAGCGTAAAGGAAGGAAGCAAACGGTATGCCTGCTAGAATCTACTCTCTCACTTCTAAACAATATGAAGGAGTTCGGGTGAAGGATTCGCAACTGGAGGCAAATACAAATTTATTATTTGCATAAATGGAAGTCCATTCGAGAGTGATGCGTGCTGTTCCAATAATTAATATAAATGAATGATTTTGTAATGGCCAAATAAGGAAAAATGTAGCGTGTAAGCGGTTAGTTGTTCACTCGATGCACCGATTGAGAATCTAATATATAGATATTTGAACGCAATTCAAATTAGAGCGCAATAGACAGAATAGCTTCTAAATGGTTTTTTCATGTCCATATTAAGGAACAAGTCCAACAGTGCAATATCTAAAAAACCGTCAGAAAATTTAGAAGCTCGTTCGATGCTGGGAATTTTTCGGAACAAATTTTTAGAGAGATTTATATTTATTTTGTTGAGGTTAAGAAGCAGAGGCTGTTGCCCAGTAGTACAAATCAACTAGAGGAACGACGAAACGCTTCCGCTTTTAGCTGACGAACCTAACTTACAGCCGCTTGACGCATTACATCGAGCTAGACCTCTTTATTCTACGCTTTTTGTTGGCTTTGAGTCACAAGAATGCCTTTTTCAATGGAAAGAATAGAAGGAGGTAGAAATATAAAAATGCCCTACAGAAAAACTCTATCTGCCATCTGTTTCTAGTGATCAACCAGTTTGAACATCTCTACATAGGTCTTTCGGTTTTCTTCAGGAAGTCCGTTGCCCAGTTTAACTTATCTCATGAGTGAAAAGAACGAATGGCTGGCGTCGTCTTTCTTTCAAAGGCGAAAAAACAATCTAAAGACTAAAGGATGATTCAATTAATCATCCTCATTCGGGCAACACGGTCAAAAGCCGTCTCGCCTAACTGAAGTTAAGGAGAATGACTTGAAGGAATCCTTTCCTTGCCATCAAACGAGTAAGAGACAAAAGTCCATGCCTAATTATCTTTCTATGAAGCAGCAAATCTTTATAAAAGCCTTTAATTTTATTAAATGAAACCATGCAGTATCCTTTAAATTCCACTATTTATTTATTTTTTACATAAATTTGAATTTTGCCTCATACTTAGAATTTGAGATCTATAGGAAATCAACGGACACCAGAAGGGTAATCCCCAACATCTAAAACCATAACACAAGGCCTATAACACTCCTTATCTCTCGGCCCGCACAGGAAGAACAAATCAGACACATTTTGAAGACCACAAGATTAAATGGATACCTCAGCCAAACAATCTTGAAAATCTGGCCACCAGGAGCCACCCAGTAGAAGAATACCACCTATCTCAAACCAAATTCCCTCTCGTTGGAAAAACAAACATTTAATTTTTTTTAAAGCATAGTGTGGAAGTAAGTTTTAAAAGCTGAGACAACCAACTTAGAACTATTTTAGGATCAACCAAGGACTCAATTGCTAAAATGGCAAAGTCCGGGATATATAAAATTATTTGCCCCCTTTGTAACAAGATACGTATCGGAGAAACAAGGAGGAGCATGGAGACACGCCTTAAAGAACGCAAAGGAAGCGGAAATTGAAAAACAAAAGACTGTAGATCCGGTAGTAGTGGAGCATATAACGTTAGAAACTTACGCGGTTCCAGAGAGAATGCCACAATGGTCAACCCCATCAGAGACACAGAAAATTAGATGTGGCCGAAAGCATAGAGATTTAGAAGTCTTCAAAGGTCTCTCTGCTTAATAAAAATCCAGACTCAAATTCAACAAGTAAACTATAAACTGGTTTCGAATCAAAAGGATGCCCAAATCTACGAGCATAAAACAGGAAGCGTACACGCTGAGGAAGGCCGCAAGTGTAAAAAAAAAACAAATAAATAGTGGAGAATAAATAATATAGAAAAAGTTCGATTGGATGTTGCCGCAGGCCAAAATTAATTCTGTGTTGCTTGGGTCCGCCGGGCCTTGCTTGATTGGTTTCGAGGACGCGGTTCGGCAGTATACAGCCATCTTCAGCTCGTCAACGAGCTGAGAATATAGAAAATTGAGAATATAGAGAAAAATATATGAGAATATAGAAAAAAATTGTATTGTCTTTCTTTACAATTGTCCGTCAAAAGTTCGGTATAGGTGGTGGAAAGGTCAATTTTTGATCGACACTCATTACAACACATGAATTAAAATTCAAAGTTTAATTTCATGAAACCATCCGGACTAAATTTACAACATAGGTTAAAAAGAGCCATAAAATTCTATAACAAGCACTGAAAGCCCACTCAGGCTATTTTTAAAGAAAGTGATTTTATCGGCAGGGGCTCATAGGTACAAACTCTTCCAGCAAGGCAGATGATAAATAAAAATGATCTAGGGCGGCTTTTAATCTTCCTTTAGCGGCTCTGAGTATACATCCCCACATGACACACTTTTCCGTATTAATTTTCCAATGACTTTTATCAACCCTGAAATAGCTTTCTGATTTATTTACACTTGGTTGGCTTTTCTTTTTGGTTTATTCTTTGGTACCTTCTTTGGAACCTGAATATTTTCAAAAGCCAATCGGTAACGAGATTCACTCAGTATGTCAGATTTCGCTTTTTTGTAGTAACATCTTGAGATTGCTTTTCCTCATGTTAATTGGGAAACATCAGCACGCGGCACATGGGGTGCTTAATTTAATTTTAACCTCAGCATATGGTATTGAGAAAGAAAGTCCAATATCCTTACTCGTTGAGTTGGTAGCTCCCTCTGATTTTACAGATATACTCCTTCTCTGCATTGCGAAATTGTGGACACATTGAGGCTTATTAAAGCCAATATCTCGATTCACACTTATTGTGGTTGATAAACGCAACGACATTTCTTAATGCCTTTTTAAGGCCTCACGAACTACTGGCACGGAGAGATTTCGTGCCATTTGTTTCTCTTTATTGAAGCGATGTTATAGACCGTTATTTTCAGCAAAGCTATAAGCCATCTTGCGTTTTTATTTGTCGAATAAATGATCACACTATCCACTTTTTTTAAGTATCCTGGCATAGTTCTTCTGTTATTTCCAGAGAAAAAAATATGGTTATCAAAAATATGGTATCAGTTGCGTATTACACATGTATACGGATACCTAACCTAGCAGAGAATAATGTCATACTATTGACATCTATTGACATTATTCTCTCAAAGCACTCTCACTATGAGGTTTCGTCAGTTTTTTTGTACATAGACCAAATCGTGTAATGTTTTCTGTTTAAACGATTGTGCTGAAACAAAAAATACTTTAAAAATGGTAAGAATATTTCAGAAAATGAGAGGAAACTTTAAGCTTACGAAGTTTGATTGCTTTTGTATTAGTTGTGTTTAACTTTTGCACAGCATAACTCACGAGCTTACACTTAATGATAACACTGAAGCCAGGCGAATATCGTAAACAAACTCATGACTTTCAAGACTGCGTACTATTATCGTATGCGTGCTCTTAGATCATTCTACCATAAATGTCAAATTCAGTATGTATAGTTATAAGTTAATAATTTTAATTAATTAACGTTAAAAAAAATTAATATAATACAGCAATCGGATATAGAGTTCCAGTTGCGAACTTTGTCATTTCCCTGTAGTGCATGTGCAGACATTAGCATCGTCAGCGGTTTAGCGTGGGAGCGCTCGTTAACTTATATAATATATATTTAAAAAAATACAAAAAACAAAAAAATACACTTACTACAAAAAAATACTCGTCATACTTCCTATGGGTTGGAAAAATTTGATTACAGAACCAACTGATCTGATTTACGATTCCTCTATGTCTTTAATTCAGTATAATATCTAATCTAATTCTCTGTTAGAGGGGCATATTGATTTAAACGCACAATTCCCTCTTGTCCTCAGCACTATATTTGATTTCTTGTGAAAAACTAATCTTCTCGTCATGCGATTCGTCCAAAGGATATTAACACGTTGAGTGCCACATCAGTCACCGGTGACTGACAGTATACCTGATACTGATACGATACCCGTGCGCGCGGCCTGACGAAGAACTCGCTATAAAACCGCGTGGCACTCAACGTGTTAATGGGGAAATCTTCATTATTTTTAACTTGGTCATTGTGCCCAATTGGGATTTCATTTCCCCTTCCTTCGTAGAAAATTTACAGATATGTGCTACTGCTGAAATATATTTTCACTAAATGGACTGGCGATAAATTGGGAATTCGTTCAAGGGCTGCTTATTACAATATCTTATGAGTGCGGAACTGCAGATGAATTTGAACGCTGTGTTTGAGTATAATATTGTATATCTACCGCAGATTTCACTGTTTTCCCCAGGACTTGCTTCTTATGTTTCTGCTCACCAGCAGATCTTTAAGTTCTTAATCTGAATGAGCCCATCTAATGCTAGTCTTCTGTCCATCAGGATTCTGATAACGAAATAGAATCTAATATTTTATAAAGAAATGTAGAAAGAGCTCAAGCTGGTTTCGAACACGCGTCCCTGCCGCTTCTCATCAGGTGCCAACTCACAGGCTGGGACGGGTCGATTGGCACTACCAGCTTAGGTGGATGTCGACTGGTTATTTACTAGTTATGAATATTGCTCTACAGCTTTGAACTTCTCCTATATTCCAAATTGCCTTTGGTCTGGCTTTATCAATTTCAGAAGTTTTGGAAGATCTATTTTTGAAAAACAAAAAAAAATTCTGTAAGAGAGACTTTTGGCCGCTAAATAGACGAAATATTACTAGAAAAATAATACACGAATGCGTTCCTTGTTTTCGCGCTAAGCCCCGCTTTATCTCTCACACGATGTGTAATTTGCCAAAAGCTCGAGTAAATTATTCCCGCCTTTTCCTCAATGTTGATGTCGATTAATGCGGACCATTTTTCATTAAAAAAAAGCGCCTTCGCAACCGAAATAAAATCAAGGCATACGTAGCAGTATTTATTTGTACATCTAGAACGAGTTGGAGACCTTGCTACCGATACATTCATTGCTAGCTTGAAGCGTTTATTTTCTAGGAGAGGAAAGGCCCAAAATATATATTCTGATAATGCCACAACATTCGTCGGTGCTGATCGCGAATTAAACGAATTAATTAAAACAATCGAATTACAAGCGCACAATGGGTTGATACGGCAATTTCTGAACAATGAAAAAATATCGTGGCATTTCATACCACCTAGAGCTCCACACTTTGGTGGCATCTGGCAAGCCGGCGTAAAATGATTTAAGATGATTTCTCGCCCTTTGGCACCCATGTCCTCTGATCCCAATCACTTACATCCTTTAACTCCTGGTCACTTCCTTATTGGTAGTCCATTTAGAAGCATTCCACAGATAGACTTAACCGACTTGCCGCCAAATCGGTTGTCTGCATGGCAACACGCACAACAGATGAGGCAACACTTTTGGAAACGATGGCAAAAGGAATATCTCAATTAGCTATTGAACAGGAATCATCACCATCCCAACCTCATGGATCACATTAAAATTGGCCAGCTGGTTCTCATCCGAGAAGACAACCTACCGCCTCTACAATGGTCCCTGGCAAGAATCACCGCCACCCATCCAGGCGATGATGGCGTTGTACGAGTGGTTATGTTGAGGACCAACAGCGGAGTCTACAAACGATGTGTAAAAGGACTTTGCCCCCTGCCCATTGAGTAGGACCGATCTTCTATATATTACATTAGACTAAACACATACACATCACACATCATATTGATTATTGTTATCTTATGAAGTTTATCATCTAAAATTAGTTTTTACTCAACATCATTTTGTTGCTGCACTTATATGTTAGACGTAACCCGCATTATTTGAACAAGACTGTTCAAAGGGGGCAGTATGTTCCGTCTCTGCTAATCTTTCAGAATATTAACACGTACACTCTGAAAATAAATTCTTTTTAAATTAAAGTATCACTGGTCGCCGAAAAATTTCCTAATTCCTGGGAATTTCCCAGTCTAGTCTGCAACATGCTCTTTGCTATTATAACAAAAATGCACAAAAAACCCATAGCCTTCACTGTTTAAGTATTTTGTATTTAATTTAGCGTATTTTCCCGCAATAAAAATTGATGTCCTCCTATAATAAATCAGTCCTCAACGCTGTATCCATTTTACCTAGCTCCTCTCTACGGCACGACGCCCTACTCCTAGAAAAATAAAAGTATGTACCTTTGCAACACCCCTTCCTAATTTTCGTTAACCAATTATAATCCTCAAGCCTTCCCACCACAAAATTTTGTAATCACCAATAAGTTTCCTCATTTTTAAACTGTTTTAAAAGGATAGGTAGAATTTGCCAGCTCAAGCAGCAACCTTAAATTTCAACTTGTTAATTGTAATCACCAGTTGTAACAGTTTATAAATAAACTATATTTATAAAGAGCATTTAACATTTTTACTCGTTGAATCGAATCGAAAATCATCGGATAAATTTCGCATAGGAATATTGAATTGCCAACATTCCTAAATCTCGCGGTAAACTAATCGCGAGACAGAACAATTGTGTACGACTTAACATTGACATATTTACATTTTGAATCCACAGCACTAAAAGTAACCCAGTTTCAACAAATGCATTCACAATTAAATCATAATATGACCAATCGTCCAAACTTTAAGGACAAAAATTATTGTCATTTTTGTCATGTCGAAGGCATTCGATAGATAATATTTATATATTATTTCCAAATGAAATCCGACAATTTGAATGCACCTATGCTTTTAACAGAATATAATGACGGACATTTACAGTTCCCATTTTAAGCCAGCCATATGCCATCTTGAAGTATGCAAATGCCCAAAAGGACGCGCTCAGTGCCAATTAAGTCAAGAATACACATTTAAAGTACAATGTGTTATGTTGTTAATCTATATATACATGTTTATATACGATTGACTCATGTTGTTTTTGTGGGATACATGTGTTTCTTAAGTTTTTCGAAATTTACGGCCTTTTTTGTACATAACTATAACAACAATTGATTAAACTTATATTTATATGCACACACATAAAAATCTCATTGAATGAATTATTAGTATCTTTTTTTATAGCACCAACTATTAACTGTATCTTCTATCCCCTAAAGATCTACTGGTTAAATATTTATCAGTAAACTTAATTCCCTTGTTTACAAACATGAACTTTACCGAGTCATTAATCTGTTCCATCCACAAAAACTTAACAACTTCCACTTTAATACCAATATCTGAACTTCCTGGTTCGACCCTTCAAAAGTATAAAATGTAAATTTTAAACCTCAAATGTTCAACGTTTTACACTTGAAAATCACATATGACTTAAAATTTCAAAACTCCTGTAGGACTAACAGCTACATATCACAGGCTTATCGAAATCTGCGACAATGTCCCTTTTTTCGTAAGGGTGAGCATTTGTGCATGCTAAATTTAATCTTCCGCTCTACAAGACTTTATTCTATTCTCTCAATGGCTAGGAAACCATTTGCTTGCATGGACATTGTTAATATCCTTATTTCGTTATGTGAGCTGATAAAAAATAAAATAAATGATCCGCAAAAGGCACTTATGTTAGTTGTGATTGAATCAAAAATTGCATATGCCGCGTCTATTCAATTTATTCTGTTGTCCTTTTTTCATTTTTTCTTTTTACTATTTGTCTTCTCCTTTACTTTCGTCGTTAAAACATTCAAATGTAAAGTCTACTACTCTCAACAATTAAATGCCGAATTCATTGTTCGGCGATGCTTGATGACGACGGCGAAAGTCAAGCACAAATAAACATGTTTCCTTTGCGGAAGTGTGTGAAACCGACAAATTTATACTTCTGCTGACTACAGTCCTACATTATTTCGATTATATGATTCACCCGCTCTAGATATCATTGTGCACTAGTTTTGTATTGTGTCCTGCGAAGGAAATGGAGAGTCTTTAGACATGTCGTAACTTTGCTACTTAAAGGGGATACGACTGGAATTTTTATATATTTATTGTGCGTTGGAGGATTTTGGGTTACTTACGAATTGGTTGACAAAGAAAGGATCAGATACTCAACGAAGTTTAAATAAATAAATCGAACATTGAACAGGACAAACTATGCAAACTGCTACATATTTATTCCCTTAGTTCTTTCATCAAACCCATAATAGATACTTCTGAGAGAATAAAAACCTCAATTGGACTTGCACAACATTGTACAACAGTATGAAACAGCATTAGAATATAAATCTTTTGATCTGAATAAGGAGTTCGCATTGTTGTACCCAAATTTACAAGAATTTTTTCCATACAATTTTTAGTAACAACTTTAGATAAATTATTTATTTTTTTCTTGTGAAGGCTTAATGGCATCATATACCAAATTATCAACCATAAACATAAATTTGCTGGATCAACTATTCGAGCACGGGTTAGTCGACAACCACTTAATGTAGCTTAAATGCCTACAAGAAGTGATTGGTCATGTATTATTACGTTTGTAACACCGAGGTACACTATTAAATAAACCATAGGCCCTTAGCTCCCCGTCAACGTTATTC
The DNA here is from genome assembly GCA_954870665.1 of Stratiomys singularior. Taxonomy (NCBI): domain Eukaryota; kingdom Metazoa; phylum Arthropoda; class Insecta; order Diptera; family Stratiomyidae; genus Stratiomys; species Stratiomys singularior. Next base: position 66,441,135 of record OX940881.1, read on the forward strand.
TGGTTGCAGATACTCCAATGCAAGTAACATTCGGGAATGGCTGTAAATTTAACCGTCTAACCCAGTCACAAATGATATCAAAATATTTGCTTCGATTGATGCGAAAATGTTCTACATGACTAATTTGAACATTTACTCCGGTGAGCAGCCACTGGCCACATTGAATCAGCAACAAACCGTTTAATGTAGTTGATCGTATTGTATTGCCAATTTCTAATCTTCGCCGTAATATAACATTTGACATTCAGATTGCCAGCTACGAATTTACATCTTATCTTCTGTATAGACACAAACTTACTTTTTCGAGTACTTTACGCAAAAATAAAAAGCAATTTCGCCTGATTTTATAACAACAAAAGGAAAACCAAGAAAATCATCATCTTTCGGGCATCGAAAAGTCATAAATCTAGTCTCGTATATCCCTAAAAAAACGAAGTTGTCCTTTTGATTACTAGCTGACATCATGATGATCATATCCATGACTCTACAGGCGATAAGCAGAAATCAGAGATCATAACTGTGCGCAACGTACAATATTAACAAAAACTCAAAAAGAGGGCATTAGACACTCTTTTTAAGGTTCTCACTCAAGATTGAAAGAGTTCAAGAGTTTTTGAAAATTTTGGGTCTTTGTATGGTTCAGGATCATTTGTCGTACCGCAGAATTCGGACTACGAGGGTGAGTTTTTAAGTTCGCGGAATGGAGGCGTAGATTATGGGTAAATGTAATTAAGGGAGTGATAACACGTTCAATAACTCATTTTCAGTATATATAGCTAGTTTTTTTCTTAATCGGGTCAGTAGAAAATTTATATTTTATTATTATATTATAGAAAATTTATTAATATAATATTTATAATATTTATTATATAATATAATATAATATAATATTTATATATATAATATTAATATAATATTTATTATATTATAGAAAACTTGAGTACCCCGCCGTCGTTAAGTTCAGTGCCAAGCAAGCAAAGTCAGTTGAAACAGTTCACAGGTGACACTGTCAAAAAATTTATATTGAAATATGCTAAAACTAAACTAAAGAAAAAACACCTTGCAGAAATGGTTGGAGTTTCGGATACAATTTTTAAAATTCTTAACGATCATCATGGCGTGATAAAACTCGGCACTAGATGGGTGCGGAAAATGCACACGCTTCTCCAGAAACAACAACACGTAGAGTGTTCTCGTGCGTTTGTGGACCGCTGCAGTGAAGATAAGAATGGACTTTTGAATTAAATTGGTACTGGAGACGAAACTTGGGGTCGTCATTATGAACCTAAGTCCAAACAGGACTCTATACAATGGTATAAAAAGAGCACATCACCACCCGAGAAGTAAAATTTGATGCAGTTGGTAAAATCATAGCGACAATCTTTTTGGACTCAGAAGGGATCCTGTTGAGAGATTATTGCACACTTTAGGCTTCGATATTTTATGTCACAACTCCTGACCTGTCTACCAGTGATTAATAGCCATTCGCGAAGCTTATAAAAGAACTTAGTGGGAAAAAATTTTCAAGCGATGAAGAAGTGAATGAGGCAGTTTCAGCTTATTTTTTGGACGAAGAAAAATCATTTTTCATGAAGGTGTGCATAATCTTATTGGAAGATCTGAAAAATTTGAGTAGCAGGCGAATGTATTAGAAAAGCAATATAATTCTGCATTTTTTTTCTCAATTTTTATCATCGATTCCACGAACTTAAAAAAGCCTCCTCATAATTTTCCTCGACAGTTGCGCAAAGGAATTGCACATTTTATAGTTATAGATTAGATATAGATATAGATAGTTATAGAAGACGTGATTTCATACAGTGAAAATTTTACTGGGTTATTCGATAATTCATAACGTTTTCTTTTTTTCAAAGATAACGTGAACTGCATATTTCATGTAATTGTGGTTGCGTGGCTTATATTATTATGACCTATTTGAAAGATTAGACTTGAGATTATCTTCATTCAAATTTGAGCGTTATTTGTAAGCAACAAATTGGTTAAAAATAAACTTAAAAATAGATAATCGAAGGGAGCATTATCGTCATATTTTATTTTTTTACTTCCGAAAGTGCAAAAATGTGGTGCAAGCTCGATGAAAATTGTTTGATGTTTGTGGGTAGGACTGCGTTACTGAACGTCAGTGTCAGCATTAGTTTGCTCGCTTTCGTACTGGAAATTTTAATGTGCAAGATACATCACATAATTATTGTTCAACCACTTCTGATGACGATAAATAAAGGCGTTAAGCGACATAAACCAGCGTATGACAACTCGAATGAAACCAAGGAAGCTCGTTATATCGAATCCAACAGTTTACTTGCTCATACAACAGCTTGGTTACGTAAAAAATTGGATGTTTGGGTTTGGGTTCACGCATTAACAGATGCGACTCTTCGCTGAATCTTAATCAAAACGAGCTATTTTTAAAAAGAATCATAATAGGTGATGAAAAATGAATTGCTTACGATAATGTGGTCCGAAAACGATCATGGACCAAACAAGATGAGCCCCTATAATTAACATACAGAGCCAATATTCACCAAAAGAAGATTATGCGTTCTGTGTGCTGGGATTACAAAGATATACTCTTCTTTGAGCTGCTTCCACGAAACCAAAATATTAATTCGAGTGTCGATTCTGCGATCCGATCAGGCTGTTAAAAATGAATAGGACCAGTTCTTCACTTCTTAAAACCAAAGCTTCTTCGAACGTGGAATTTTTCAACTTAGTGAAAGATGGCAAAAGATCATCAAACAAAATGTTCAATATATCATTGAATGTTTGCTGCTAATATAAAGAAATTTACTTTGAAAACCTTAAAAAACATTATTTATCGAACAACCTAATAGTAATAGTAAAATTAATCGATGAAGGTATCTATCACGACAAGGTGGGCTGATAGTGCATTTCGAGACCAGTTCAGTTACACAGTTACACAGAAGATGACTAGTCGTAATACATTCGTGGCACCTCAAAGCCACCAGCTTTAGATCCTTTCATAATTTCTAAAGCAGCGACCGAGCTTAAGAAAAAAATAGGCACCCCACCTTTCCTTTATATGTTCTTTGAACTATATATTCGCAAATGGGTTATTTTTTCGAATAAATCTCTTGATAATCTTTTATTTATCCTAAAGGCTGAGTATTAAATATATTTCGGAATAACTTCTTTATCGTCCCTGTCGCCATTTGCTTTTTTTGCGATTATTGCATTTCTTTCGGCGATTGACCTGTAGTTCACAACGAGAATAGACAAAAGATTGCGCATCATCGAAACATGACTGTCAAAAATAGCAGATAATGAAAAAGAGCGATAATGAAAAAGAAACATCGTTGCGAAATATGCAGCGCAACAAAGTCGCTGTTCAATAAGAATTATGTAACTGTCATGGAAGATTACTAAAATAGAAACCCCCTTTTCATTTATTTTCTTGCAAAAAAAATGCATTGAAAAATTAAAACATAATATTAAAACCCATTTTAAGTGTAGCTTATCTTAGGCTTTCACAACCTTCTTATCATTGTTTTTTTTGGTATGACAGGTACATTAGCATAAATCTTAGTCTTAGGCAGTTACTTTGGATTGTATTTGTTGTAAAATCCCTTTGAGCAACTGAACACATCGATCAGATCCTTCATCTGCCTCTTTAGATACCTTAAAATACAATCATGAGCCTTGTCTTCGAATTTCAATTTAGACATGCAATACTTTGACCAAATTAAGAAATCCATGCGGTAGTCCTCCGATAACATCCAAAGTAACGTCTACGCCCAGAATCTTTAGCTTTTTTGCAAGCATCACACAATCATCCAAGCATGGATCCATATCCACTGACTAGAAGAAACAGTTAAAATCCTTTACATAAATTTATTCGAGGCCTACTACCAGTATTTTAATTGTTGGTAACTGACGTAACACGTTTTCGTCAGCTAAATAAGGTGAAATGAAATGGTCTGGCGGTACTTTGAAATCAAATTCGTTTGTTGGGTCTTCAAAGAGTATAGATTTCATATCACAGTTTCGTTTTCTCCAGCGCATGTTTTCAATCTCTTCTGTTTTGCTTTCTGAAATTGGCTTCGCACTCAAGTGTAAATCAATGAGACAACTTGGTTGCGACAGAAACCTCAATATGTCCCTTTTGAATTTATTAAAGAGTCGGGCAGTGTCCACAAATTGTGCGGTCCAGGACGTTGGATTCGTGTGGTTCTTGCATTTAGTTAAATTTCTTCCATTTTCGACTATTTTTTTGTCTGTATTTGTGTGATACGCCGAATTCACTAAGATTTCCATTGATTTCACCCTCTCGGCATTCTGCTTTGTAATAGAGTCTGTAGGTAGAACATATGCTTTTAAGCATCGCATCATAAACCCAAAGGGTAGAAGCGGATCCATTAAGCAAAGTAGTCTTGCTGGACTCGGTGCAAATTTGACATAAAATGGACAATATACAATAAAGAGTCCATCTGGCTTTCTAATCCTATATTGCATGCACTTGATAGTGGTTCCAAAATTTAAGTTCGAGCCTGCTGAATCGCCTGCGAGTATAATTTGTCCGCCCGTTGATCCTAGCAATTTACAATTTCGAAGCACCCAACAGTATATGTAAAATACTTCCTCCAACGCTCGAGGATAAGGAGCTCCTGGAGCCAGGCTGTAATCAATAGATAAAATAGGCACATCCAGTTTCGCAGCCCAATCGCGTGTATAAACCTGATGCGAGGTTGAGCTTTGAGCTATAAATCCTCCTCCGTGGCAATGAATAATGATCGAATTGCTGGGAGGATGCAACTCTGGGTCGTTGGCATTTACTCCAAGCATTCCTTTTCTCTTTTTCAAGCTAATTAGGCGCGTGGAAATCGCTAGCGGTCCGAAATGGCTGCTTGGAATAGAAATATTCACAGTACCTCCTCCGTCTAGGCAATCAGCGCTCAAAGGTTGTGGCGGAATTTCAACTCTACGATTAACAGCAACGGTTGCACTTACTATCGATGTGTAGAGCTGCATGAATTTCCCTTCGGCCAGCAGCCAGAATGCTTTACAAAAACCGACTTGAGCATCTTGTATCAAATCCACCAATCGCACGGCTCGAACATTTGGACTGAGCAAGCAGATGCCTCCATAAATAAACGATTTTATGACTCCAAAAATGAAATGGGATTTAGAGAAATACAGTTGAGAAAAGCCTGCCATGCAACTGGATATAAACTTTAATACCTTTTGGATAGAGCCACAGTATTGGAATCCGAGGCATTTTCCATAAAAGCACGCTTGGTAGATGGGCTCATCTTGACCGAACAATACTGCTGCCGAGTTTGGTTTCGAAGGAAAAAGGTCGCCTACGTCGCTCCATTCACGTAACAACAATAAATACTTAAGGCATGTGCGAACACTTATCAGCAAGGCTTCGTACAATTCAAATTCACGCGCATACCAACTTTTTCGAAACCAGAAAGAGTTCCGAGATTCACTCAGCTTATTGCCAAGGATAAGCATATGCTGTAAGGCACATTTTGTCACATGAACAAAACTTCTATACCCATTTCCGGGCACACTCTCATCGAAGTCATATTCATGAACAAAGCTTTGAACTTCTTTCACTAGATTCTGCACTGTGTCCAATTCCTCCAGTATCCTGCTCAGAGTGCAAAATAATTGTTGTCCCGCTGCACTTTTATCATTGCTGAAATGCTCCTTGTTGTCTTCGTACAAATCTTTCAGTCTACAACAGAGCGCTAGTACGTCTAAGTCTTGAGGCATTTCGCGTTATACACACGCGGAACTGATAACAAAGGATGGAGGAACACAACTTACTCAGGCTTTGTAACTAAATTGACTGCGATCATATTAAAATCAGCTGTTTGACAGCAACTCGTATCAATTTCAATTCGCTTGACACATTTTCATCTTGACCTATTCATTAATTTTGTTATCATACACTTTCGCCAGTTGACAATTGATAAGGTTCGAAGTGGGGTCGATGCTGGCGACGTTTGAAACTAGACTGCTTTTTGCTGTCGGGCAAATTGGAACGCGATAGCCAAAGTCAAGTCTGATATGATAAGATACATTAAATTTGAATTTTACACAGAAAAATCCGTGGAAATCGCATGCGAAAAATATCAGAAGTTGTAATATAAGCAAAGAGGAAAATATTGAAACAATTTAAAGTATTGGACAACAGTTCAGAATAATTTCTTTTACTATCAATTCATGCGGTCACATAAGTAACATTTGTCCATGAGACATGACTATTCTTTTGTGATAGCTCTAGAAAAGGTTAATATCTCGGAAAAGTGAAAATTAGCAGTCAATCACACTGCCCAAGACCAAACAAAACTAATACAAAGAAAAAATTCTATTAATTATGTTGTAAAGTAGAAAAATTTGTAAACTTGTAAATTAATTTCTTCTAATACATCTCACATTGAACATTGGTCATGCGCTCTCATTAAGAAAGTGTTGTTTAGTTACGAATAACCTTTATGCCACAATAAATTCGACCCATTTGAGTTTTCGAGTGAATTGCAAGATACATTTTTAACAAAGTCAAGAAAAATGAAACAAAGCACAGAAGAGAAAATTGAAATTAATATCTTTAAAAAAGATAAAAGCAAAATTCAAATAAATGAATTTGTAAACAAAAGCAAATCAACAGTATATACAGAAGACAAATATGTGAAAAGAATTGATGGTTACTTCTACGGGAAATCCAACCCTCCCTCTCTTAATGGCGGTAGAAGTCAGATTAAGGCTGACGGACATGAAAGCCGTGAAAATGAAATGAAAAAGTACTCCGATTTGTGAGGAGTTGCAGTTAAACTGCGCGGATGGCTCGCCGCAAGGTTTCGATTCGCAAAAGAGCAATGAAAGATAAGGATATGGCATTTTGGTCAAGAGTAAATTTCTCACTTTGTCTCCTATATTTTTTTGAGTCTGCTATTCTTCAGAAGTAGGTGCACTTCATGACGAGACAAGTTTTAACCTGTTCGGAAGCTTACGATCGAAAATTCATCAGGAAAACTGTCCAACATAGTGGAGGCTTATTGATGATATGGAGGCGTGGCTGGCCAGTAGAGTAAATTTTTAGGCCGTAGTTGAGAATTATCATTTCATTCCACGAACTGTGGACTCAATTCGTTTTCTGGATATTTCAATAGAAAATGTTGCAGTACGGAGAGTCTCGGGATTTGGGATAACTTTTCCTTTTAGCAGGATGCCTTTTATAAGCATGCTTACGGATACTTGGGACGACAATAATTTGACTTCTGTATGATTACCCTAAAGTTCTTGCTATTTTCCCATCCAAGTCTCCCAATTTAAATTTCAATAAAACGTTTGTGGACAGAATTGAAGAGGAGGAGTAACCAACAGGAATGTCCCAAACTTAAGAGCTATACAGGATATAATTATGGAAGAATTAAATTAAACTTTCATTTTGTGAAAATCTTGCGGAATGTATGCCAAGACGTCATATGACCGTTAGGTTGAAGAAAGGGAATTCCAAAATATTAATTGAGTAAAAACTATAAAATGGCAATATTTGACCGTTTCCAACTTTGTGTATGAATCGTATAAAAAGAAATGTACAAAGAAATTTGTTGATTTTTCTATTTTACAAATTGAATGTGTGTGTATCTTTAAATGTGTTGAAACATATCATACATAAGAAAATTTTGAATATTTTTTTAAATTTAATCTACATAACTGTTATTGTTCTGCTGAAAAAGTGTCAATAAATATTTCGGTTTACTTGCATATGACTTTTTTCGAATTATTTATTCGAAAAAAAAACCACAATATAAACTAATGCAGTAACTAAATCTCTATAATTGGCTCCTATTTATCATACGGATCAAAATACAGAATAAAATTAAAGTATTGATTGATTTTAAATTGTTTTTTTCTTATTTTTTTAAAAGTTATGTTTTATAGTGTATTTCCCTTAATAAAACAAATGATTTTTTAAGTCGTTTGTGTTAAACATGCTCCTTCTTTGAATCAAAGTTCCGAAAGCACTTCAAAAAATCATATCTTTTGTATCCATCTTCGCTTAAGCCTTTGACGCCACTCGACCAACAGGCTACTCAATGAACGCTGAAGGAGTAATCGGTCTGAAATTTTGGCTGCAAGTTTGTTTGGTCATTCCATGAAAATTCAATCAAACTAGAGAAAAATTGTCACTCTATACTATCCAATCTAATATACTCTAATATACTTTTCAGATCCTTCAACTAGCTTATGCATTACCTTCAAAAAATATGTTTTATCTTTATCTCAAAAACAAGCTTAACAGATATTAATCAGTGGGAGCTGGATTAAGACTGTATGGTGTATGGGTTCCGGCTTGTGCAAGGAAGGCAAAGCAACACGGTACTTGTTAATAGTCGCGTTGTCGTTTAAAAGGAGGACACTTTTGGTCAATTTTCTCCTTCTTTTTTTGACATACCCTTTCAACCTCCCTATGATTGAAGTGTTGTATTCTTCGGCTATGGTGACGACTTTGTTTTTGTAATCTTTAAACAGCATTACCTCTGAGTCCCAAAACACTGTCGCCATGTTTTTACCAATCGATTGGGAAACATTTAAAATTCTTGGGTAGTGATGTGCCTCCTTTTGTTGCAACTGCATGGATTTTTGTTTATACTCAGGTTTATGATAATAATGTGATGATAACGTCTCTAGTAACAATTCAATTGTCCATCCTTGTCTTCCCTACAGAGGTCCAAAAACACGCTCAAACGGGATCACTCTATGCGGTATTGTTTCCGCGTCCCATCTACCGCCGACCTTTGTCATCCTAAGATGAATTGGAAGAATTTTAAAAATTGCCGTCTCCGAAACTCTAATCGTTCTTATATTTGTCTTGTATCTTCAACTTCGACTTTATGCATCATTTTCAGATGAGTCACTTCGATCAGCCGTCCGGGCCAGCTTCAAGTGAATCGCTGTCTTGTCTGAAGAGGCTGTGTCACTTTTACTCGGATTAGAGTCCCCGTAAACGGATGCCATCTCTTCCAGGTATAGTTTCAATCGACTTTCTATGCTTGGCAAGGAACTTAATGGCGGCGCGCTGCTTGATTTTTTCTATAAGTTACACTTACCCGATCAATTGACGTCGTACTATAGAAGTCTTTAAAAAACTATAAAATGGTATAAGCAGCGCAGACGCTGCAAAGAATATTGTCATTAACTATCTGTTGGAATGGGAGCCGCTTCAGCTGCAACAAAGCTACACATGTTGCGTCCTTTCGTGATCTATGTAACAGTTGATCATCTTTGTGTTCAACATGTTTGAAGAAAGATTTTAATGTAGGTAATTGAAAAGATTTTGTTGAAAAAGTGTTTTGATTCAGTCCATTAGCAATTTGCAAAAGACACTTAAATTGAATGCTTCATTTGTACCACGGGTAGTACACGCACCCAATGATAGTTTTGTAAGCCGTTTAATGGGCCTCTTTGTACCACTCGTGGTACATGCCAACGGGAATGTGGTTAAAGTTGACGTGGTTGCATCATCGTCAGAGCGGCAAAATCAATATGTGAAGGCTGCTTGGAATAACTGAAAATAACTGAATATTAACAATGGTTTGGTTTGAGTCCATGGAGTCTATATTAAGTATTGGAGCTGTGAACTTGGCTGCAAGATCTTGTGATTCAACACCGCTTTGACTATTTCTTGTGATGATATGTCAAATCACTCGTGTACGCCGACAAGCCCCAGACGCTTAACCATTTGGAAGACAACATTCGTCGCGTTATTGGGGAGATGCGGTCCCAAGTATTGGTTAAAGTAGTCGAAAATTGGACCACGTTTGGACTTCCGTCATGCTAGCCGTAGCGCTCAAATGCCGCAAATTAAATTGAAATAAAAATTATCTTTCCAATAAAACCAATTTCATGGTTATCAAAACAATTTATATGTAGTTTATTTCATTTTATAGTTCTATAACTCTAAAACCACACGCTATATAAACAAAGTCACCTATTTGCATTCGTTAATCAACTGTTTTCTAATTGCCTTATTTATTGAGAGAGAATAATTGGCTCTGAACCTTAGGAACGAAACTTTAATAAGGATTTCACACGAAAGTTACAAATTTTTGCAGATTTTGTTAAATTTTATCTTTGATATTCCATACTAATGCTTCCATCCTCAAAAATCCCAAAATTTATCCTGCCTGAAAAAGCAAGTGGCAATTACCATTGATATATGCGTTTAATATTTCTACAATAATGCTCCTAAATATGGAGCTTGGTATATGCTTGGTAATTGATATGAGCCTTACATCTACAACGCCTTATCACAAAGCTCCAATTCTGTTGGCAAAGCAGATGTTACAATAGGAGATAACTACGTAGGAGATTGTGCTATATATCTTCTAGTAATCTCTGAAAAATTAACGATGCATTTTGTTATCGTAGCAATATGTATAAAAAAAAATCAACACCAATCTAATCTAAGCCCCAAGACTTCTTGCTTGAGTGATGCTCCGTTTCATGATAGCAATTCAGTTCAATTTTAGCAACGAACTTGATATAGTTTTTGTACGTTCTTTATAAAAAGTGTTTGGTGAAACAAAAAAAAGCTGTCAACCCTTATAAACAAATCATTTGAACAGACAATGTGAGAATCCATGGACATATACTTAAAAACACATTTATTAAGATTAATTAGTTTCCGCTTTCCGAAGAATCCTTAACAGTCTGTTCTTAAGGTGTAAGAATCTGGTTCAAACATTTATCTGGCTTCAACAAACCCTACTTATCTTGATTACTTACCTTGATATCACTGGATATCTTATATCTTGTTTAAGCAAAAACTCGTGTGTTTCTTGTCTTCTTAACAACGTAGTTTTGCTCGTACTTTCGGATTTGAGACTTTGTGAAAAAAAGTGGAATATAATTCATGAATTCATAGTTCAATGGATTCTTCGTAGAAAAAATATCAGGCTTTCACTCATCTAGCTTCGATATTTTACTCATCAACCCTATAATTGATGTTTATGATACGATCAAAGTGCCCTGTCCCAGTATTGATCCACAAAAAGTTCCAAACGGGAATGATTATTGAGGCTAACTTGATAAATAAAAACAATATAAACAACACACGTTTATAAGTAATCACAGTGAGGTACCGTATACTCTAATAAAATTTAAATAAGTATTGGTAACCACAAAGTCATTAAAAATATGTAAGTCAACGATAAGGACCATTTACGCCCTGATTGTTGGAATCCTAGTAGCTCAAGCTAACTAGACTACAGACCCAAGACTACCCCTGGCAACCAAAGAACCTAGCCTGGAGCTTTGAGATACATTACTTCGGGCTCTATGAATGCCTACAGCTAATAAAGTATGCTCTTGGCTTTTGTCAAGATTAGCCGGGCATAATCTGTCACAAAGTTCCATTTATAAACTGGCTTCAAGAGTTCCGGACGATGTTTTTCCAGCACAAGCACTACGCTATCTGTACTATTCATTGCGGAAGTGACAGGTGTGTATTATCCGACTTTAAAGTAAAAAGTATTTCACAAACAACTCTATTAATGTACTTTTGACACTAACATTTATTATTTTAGGAATCCTTCTCCTCGTCAGGATGGCCCACTTCATTTTCCTCCAGCGATAGATTGAATTCATGTGGCCATCAAGATCCCGATTCAACGCAGAAGTACGTTCAACTTTAATCGGGACTCTGCACCAAATGACTTATGTTGCAAGATGAAATGCATAAGCAATATGCGGAGCTCCTCAGTGAGCTCCAATCTCAGCAGCCAACCCTAGAAAATTGTTTGAGTGTCTTTACCAAGAATAGAGACATGAATAATACCTGCTGTGATTAGCACGTTATTTTGACATTCCTTCGTGAAGACGTTATCAAGACATTTAACCAATGAATGTAACAGGCGTAAGCAGGCAGCTTTTAAGGCCTTTTCATATTATTTAGATCTGCCATACACCATTGTTCAGTGAAAACTACTTCTTGCAAGTTAACATCAAAGGTATTGCAATGCATGACTAACGTGATAAATCTACTTCATCATGCCGGCAGGGATATTATTTGGTCCTGCAATCTTTTCCGGCCACTTGAAGAGGATTGCTAGTTCCAGTTCGTCTTCGAGAAAAGTGGATTGTTAGTTGGAATTTTATCCGTTGACAGCTTCGACCCAGACATGACGCAGAGAAAAAAGAGTCAGTACTATTTTGTTACTAATTTCCACTTTCTAAGCAGAGTACCTGTTGAGTATCGAGCTTCCGAATAACTAACTTGCAGTTCAGAACCCATTAGCGCCTTTTGCGATGCGAGGTCAAGGAAGATCCTGCAAGCAGTGGTATTTGCTAACGGCAATCAATCCGCGGAAAAATCTTTTAGGGGATATATATATACAGCGACCCTAATGCATTCTGTGTCATTTGACACTTTCTTTATTGTTCATTGTTAATTATTATATCCCCTCGCCCGCCCCCTATAAAAGTGGTGGGAAAACGGTGGGTGTGCCAAGAAGTATTAAGTAAAGCCACACATACAACATTTTAGAAGACCCGACACTTATCTGTTCTTGGAATAAGTTTTAGATCGTCTCGGGTCAGCATTCTTCTAAAGTCTTTGTATACTATTATTTTTGCCTTGCTTTGTCTCCTTTATAGCTTACAGTGCATTGATCGGACTCTTCCTTTGCAGCCTTGTGCAGTTTGCCCGAAACCATGTTCCTTGTTGGTCATCCAACCTGTTCTTGTTCTATATTTGCTGTTTGATGTCCCAGTTCCAATCCAATTCCAATCTCATGGGGCTCACACGAATTACTTCTTAATGAATTGATATTTTTAAGCAAAACTAATTTGACACTAGGACGAAGATGCGATGGTGTTGTTGCTCGCAATGCATTTTAGTTCACAAAGTCAGCCACCGAGATCACTCCACTCTCTCTCTCTGTTTCTTGCATGAGGGCCAAATACAATAGATGCGAGAGCGCGACGAGAGTCTCACAGCAAATGTCAAGCAGTTTTCGTAACATGCATTTGTTTAGGACAATGTACAATGATTGCGTTGCGTCAATGCGAGGCGAGAAAATTCGAAAAATCCAGATGCGTTGACGCTTGTCAGATGCTTGATGGCGCTTAAATGAAATTTGAAATTCAAACGCCTTAATAACTTTTAAAGTACTAGTGTTATTCTGAATGAATTTTGAATGAAAATTTCATGCATCCTTGTTGAGGCTATTATTTGCCAAACGAAGAAAATTCCAAATTCAAAACTTTTAAAAAATCAAAAACAATTGCAAGCAAATTTCATTTAAAACGTCACCAAATTGTAAATTGAATGCGTTGCGCCGCGGTGTGCGAGAATCGCATCGCAGTCTCACAGTATTGTATTTCGGCCTTCATCATTAACTGCAATGCGGGCTGTTGAGATCTCTTTGTTGGTGACATCTCCTGTAGTGGGGCGTTTATTAATGGTTTCGCGATGCCTTTACTTAGAAGTTTTACGTCTTCTTTCTCACTCAATTTGATTATGATCATGCGCTGTCTTCTACATGTGTTTAAACATATAATTAACTTTTTGTCTCTACTCCTCAAACACAGCGAAGTCATTTTTAAGGAACGCTTCCACCTCTATGTATGTAATGGATTCTACTTAATTTCGAGAATGGACTTTTCTTTGCAGGAAGCAACAGTTGCCTTCTCTCTAAGGGCCTTTTTAACCGTACTATTCAATATGTCTTTGTTGTGTGAACAATAAGCTCTAATTGGAAGCCGTTGTCTTCACACCGGTCGATTGAGCTGCTGGCAAATTCAGTGTGCTATACGCGGAAATCACTTGCGTTTTAACCAAGGGCGTTACCTTAACTTTATCCGAGTCTAAGAGCTCACCAGCTCTAATATACCGTTTCTTATGTCCCTTTTTTGTTTGATCTTTATGTCTGACTTCTGCTTTACTTTAAAAAATTTAAGTGCTATTCCCACCATCACCGCAGCTCTTATGAGAGGTGAATCCATGACGGCAAGGGAAGGAGCCTCAGCTGAAAACATGGTGAACTCCACCATGAGGCTCATCAAGAATGCGTGCGACTGCTCTATGCCCAGGCGACGGCCTCGACACAATAAGCCTGCTGTATACTGGTGGTCGGCAGAAATCACCGAAAAGCGGAGAGAATGTCACAAACTTCGCCGCGAATCTCAACGTTTAAGAAATCGAGACGAGTCACACTCCCGAACGCTGGCATACAGGTCGACTAGAAAAGTTCTCTGTAGGTTAATTAACGAAAATAAGGCTCGCTGCTGGCGCAACCTAGTTGAGGACATCGACAGAGACCCGTGGGGGCTGGGTTACAAGCTTGCCATGCGGAAACTAAGAGCTGCAAGGAGGCCCTGTGTCCTTGAAACGGAAAAAATGGACCAGATTGTTAGAGCGCTCTTCCCTATGCATCCTATTCGTCCCGATGATGCAGATGTTGAATGTCTCGGAGAATGCCCGCTTTTTACCGCCATCGAGCTGGATAATGCGGTAAAAGCTTTAAAATCGAAAAAGGCCCCAGGGCCAGACGATATACCAGCGGAAGTGATACAGCTTGCACATCAACTTTGTCCTGAAAAGCTGCTCACCACTTTCAATGCCTGTTTGCGGCAGGGCGTGTTTCCAAATTGCTGGAAAGAGGCGAGGCTCGTGCTGATCCAAAAGGCGAAGGGGAACGCGGAGCAACCATCTACATATCGACCCCTATGTATGCTGAACGCCGCTGGGAAGGTACTCGAGAGGCTCATTAGAGAAAGACTTGGAGAAGCCATTCGAAATGCCGGGGATCTGTCTCCTCGGCAGTACGGCTTCAGGGCTGGTCGATCCACAATTGGTGCAATAGCAGAGGTAGTGAGCACGGTCCAGCAGGCAGAAGCCCACAATCATTACTCGAGACGAATAGTACTGCTCATCACTCTAGATGTGAGAAATGCCTTCAACTCTTCTAGATGGACAGATATTCTTGGTGCTCTGGAATATTTCAGGGTGCCGAGGTATCTGATGCGGATATTGAAGGACTACCTCAAAAATCGGAAACTCATCTATGACTCGTTGGGAGGCCGGCGAAGAATTGATTTGACATCAGGGGTCGCGCAAGGTTCCGTTCTGGGCCCGAACCTCTGGAATGTCTCGTATGATGAGCTTTGGAGGCTGCAGTTACCGGGGGAGTCGCGCCTGGTTGGCTACGCAGATGACGTAGCAGTACTAGTCGCCGGACATACTGTCGGACAGACGCAGCTCAAACTGGATGCGGTAATACGCCGAGTGAGCGAGTGGATGACAGACCGTGGGCTTAGCCTAGCGCTGGAAAAGACCGAGGTTGTCGTCCTCACAAAGAAGCGAATCCCTCGTGTTATGCCGGTTCGTGTAGGGGGAATGATCATCGAGTCAAAAGAATCAATCAGATACCTTGGCTTGATGATTGACTCGAAGATGAGTTTTTTCGAGCAGGTTCGAGCGTCAGCAGATAAAGCCTCCGTGCAGGTATCGGCGCTAAACCGCATTATGGCCAACACGCAGGGGCCAACCTCGAGCAAAAGACGTCTACTGATGAGTGTAATGGAGTCAGTGCTCTTGTATGGCTCCGAGGTTTGGGCTGATGCTCTTAATAAAGAGACGTACCGAAGGCGTCTGGCACAGGTGCAGAGGCAAGGAGCTTTACGGATAGCCGCTGCATACCGCACTGTCTCTGAACCGGCAGTGCTGGTAATCTCGAGGGTGGTTCCAATTAAATTACTTGCTGACGAACGGAAACGTGTATACTCACGCAGGGGGGAGTCGGCGAGAGAAACCGTCAGCCGAGAGGAACGGAGAAGAACCCTTATCTTATGGCAGCAAACATGGGAAAACGAAACGCGAGGCAGATGGACCGCACGGCTGATAAGTGACTTGGGGCCGTGGTTCTACAGAATGCATGGTGAGACTGATTATTATCTGACGCAACTACTCAGTGGTCACGGGTATTTTCAGTCTTACCTGTATAATATGGGAAAAACACCATCCCCAACTTGCGAGTTCTGCCCGGGGATGACGGATGACGCATGCCACACGTTCTTTACGTGTAATAGATTTACAAGACTCCGTTCGCATCTCTCGGAGAAAATTGGCGTAATTTCCCCAGAGAATCTAACGGGAAAAATGATGAAATCAAAGGACAATTGGAACAGTGTGTCACATTACGTACGGACAGTACTCATTATAAAGAAGGACATAATGGATCGCTTGGCGAGGGAGGGAACATCTCTGTAACGCAATATTATAGTTACTAATTGCAATTCCTTCCTACCCATCCGTGAAGAGAGATTTCCCTTAGCCTGAAGACATCGCTAAGCGATGATTAATGAGGCCTAGTCCGAAGTAATGTGACAAACAGTTCCAGGCTAGGTTCTCGGTGTGACAGGGGAGGTGTTTAGTCGGTAGTCCGGTAGCGGGGGAGTCCGACACTCAGGACGTAAATAGCCTTCACCTCCCAAACAAAAAAAAAATCCCACCTTTGGGTTACAACCGCAGCTGTTTGAACCGTCCATAGATATGTAAAAAAATACATGATATTTAAGAATCTGGCTTTTGGATAGCGCTATTATAGCACTTATCCTCTTCAAAGTGCACCCTGCTCTCGTGACAGAGATCATAAATTAAGCTGTGTAATTTACATACATAACATTCATGTTGGCTTAACAAGAATAGAAAAAAGAAAGTAAGGATTGATTTTTCAGGCGCATCGAAAACGATAACTCAACAAAAACTAATTTTAGGCTATGGTTCTCTTTATACTGGCTGTCGGTTTCTTCCAAACTTCATTGTTTGGGTTAAACAATATCTTAAACAATAATTTATGAAAAATTTTACAACTTTTGGGATATCAACGTTGAGATACGACAGCATATCAACACAGGGAATCGTGCTTCGTAACCCTTGATTCTATCAATGATAAGCGGGAAACTGGGTTTTCAGCACTCGTTGTTGCTGTAAATTTTTTTGGAGCTTTGTACAACAACATATAGGCATTTGCGCCGTGAAGGTACAGCAATCCAACATCATCTCAACATTCAACATCCAACTTGCTTGGATATCTACTTGTCACTTTTGGACTTCGATAACCCTTTTTATTCACACCATAACTCTACGATATCATCACATCCTAGCTTATTTGACTGTTATTTTATCCTCTCAGGCCACTTATACTTCAGTTGAACCTGAACGCTGCAGTCGCTGTCCTGCCTATGTGAACACTAAATTGATTTTTTACTTCTTGAATTACTTTTTCAAATTTCTTAATTCAATTATTTCTGCTTTATACTTTTGGAACAGAATAATGTCCGAAAAAGAAAGGATTCAGATGTCAGCATTGAAAAGAGCAACATTTCAAATAGCGTCCGGTGGAAGTGCAGGATTCATCGAAGTTTGCATAATGCAGCCCCTAGATGTTGTCAAAACGCGACTTCAGCTTCAATCCAAAAATGCAATTGGGATACCAGCTAACAACAACGTAAGTAGCTTGCTATCAAGGATAACCGAAATTCCTTGCACTTCGTTGTTTAGCTATACTACAACGGGGTAGCTGACTGTATGGCGAAAATGTACAAGTACGAAGGCTTTTCGTCATATTGGAAAGGAGTCTTACCACCTGTAATGGTTGAAACACCAAGGAGAGCAATTAAGTTTGTATGCTTTGAGCAATATCAATCGTTATTTCTGTTTGGAACCAACACTCCGACACCAATCGTAACAGCTTAGTCGTCCGAACAACTTCAAATCAATGCATTGAAGACTTATTCACTTGCAGGTCTCGCAGCAGGATTCACAGAAGCACTTGTAGCAAATCCTTTCGAAGTCGTTAAAGTAGCACAACAAGCTGATCGATCTCAGATGAAACAGGCACCGCCTACATGGTCTGTTGCAAAACGCATTCTAACTGACGGTGGATTCGGACGCCGAGGATTCTACAAAGGAGTCACAGCGATGATGGGTCGTAATGGTGTTTTCAATATGGTTTATTTCGGCTTTTACCACAGCGTCAAAAATTTCACACCACCATTCGATAACAACCGAAAAGAATTTCTAAGAAAAACCGCTCTGGCATTTACTTCCGGAACTCTAGCGTCAGTTGCTAATATTCCCTTCGATGTTGCAAAATCTAGAATTCAAGGACCACAGCCAACATCAGGCCAAAGAAAATATAGGACCACTCTCCAATCCATCAAGCTCATTGTGAGCGAAGAAGGATTTAAAGCATTGTACAAAGGACTGGTACCGAAAGTCATGCGACTGGGTCCTGGAGGGGCAATTATGATTTTAGCTTACGAATATGTTTATTCTGTGTTGGAACAAAAATTTAAATAACAAAAAGCCAAAAGAGTTTTCACTACTTTGATTGAGTTCTTACTCGCGACATATGTGGTTTATACATATTTATTTATGAATTAAATGTATTTTTTTAACGTTATGCCAAATGGCAATGACTACATTTCCTCTTTGGTGCATTTTTTCCCCTGCATTTTCAGTATTGTTGAAGAAAAGAAAATTAAAAATTAAAAAATGTTTAGAAGGTCCGGGAGTAGGTATTCGAATATGTTTACCTTTGGCGTCAAGCGATATTTCAAAATTTATGAAAGTACTGAATTCCAATGCATCCTGTAAAATTATTCAGGAAACAGTGAATTTGGGATGTATGTTTCTATATTATTCTGAAAACTATTGACAATGTCGGCATGGAACTGCAAAGCTTCTTATTCTAAAAGACCATGCGATACCGAGAAAAATCATATAGCAGGACATAAATTGAGGTAATGTGTTAGCCTCTACAAATGATACAACATTTTCGAACTCAAACGGTTAATATCAAATACATAGCAAAGTACAAAGGTTCATAGCACGATAATAAAATCTGATCAAATATAAAGGGAGGAAAAAGTAAAAAACTATTGGGAACTATATGAACAATATTAACTATACGAAAAACTATTTCGTCTTGTGGTCTTATTTATTATTCCTGATGGTAATAAAATTGTTTCTGCATTTAGTGTTTGTGAAATTCAGACGTCCGTCAATTCATTTAACAAATTTTAGTTTATTTAACAAATTTTTGAACCGTTTACTCAACTACTTTCGCATTTTATACTATATCAGCGAGAACCAACAAATAAAAATGGAAGTGCCTCCTGAACCTGCTGTAAAAGCGGGATAGAGATGGAGCTTCCTTATCCCGCTCTACAGCGGAACTTTTACCGCCAATAGAAGAAGCTGTTTATGAAAAAACTTAATTGAAGAAAATAACCCTTAAAAATGATTATAAGAGAACGTCTGGTCGATCAACAAGAAAACAAACACAACGTAACAAAGTTTTACACAAAGAAAAAAAAAAAATAAAGACCTCAAACAAAGATTAACTCTTTTGGATGATAATTTAAAAAATAATTCCGTGGAAAAAATGCAGCAAAACATCCTGCAGATAACAAGATACCCATGAATAAAAAAAAGAAGGTCGAAATAATCGCTGATGAAAACTGCGAAAGGACAAGAATATACAGAAAAACAGTAAGTGACAATCAACAGTTCAGCTTATCTTACAGCCATATCTATTATTCCAAACTAGCCAAGTGAATTTTACTCCAGAGGTGTTCGTCCAATTCCTTTTAAATTGTTAGTAGTGGTACTTTGCTTAAATCTTCTCCCGCTACATTTGACTGAATTGAAAGCCCTTGCTAGTACGTTTGGTTGCTGGTTTCCCTCTCGACATCTATTTAAAGGCAACCGTTCGAAGGTCAATATTTTTAAGTATCTCGATTAAGTTCTGCCCTATCTGTAACTTGGTATAAAGCTACAGTGCAGGCTTCCTATCCGTTGTCGTACGTTACCGATTGTATAGATAACGATTTTAATGTCTCTATTCTAATCTTTGTTTGTGTATGAAATGCTGTTTAAGTAGAGGTGACATATATATATATATAGAGGTAAGATGTTTTGATTGCCATGAATTTTGATTTAAATATGATTTCAGGCATGTGAGTGCCACGACTGTTGCGAAGGAAGTCTAAACCAGTGGTCCAATTTTTGACTACTCTAACAAATAATTGGGGCCGTATCTCGCCATTAACACGGCGAATGTTTTCTTAAAAAATGGTCAAGCGTATCCGGCTAGTCAGCTTAGACGAATGATTTGACGTATTACCACAAGAAATAGTCCAAAAGTGTTAGATCAGTAGATCTTGTAGACCAGTTTACACGTCTAGAACGAGAAATTATGCGCTCATCCAATGCATATTTCAATAAGTCGATGGTTGCACGAGCTGTATGGCATGTCGTGCCATCTTGTTGACACCAGAGACATCCTGCATTACGGCGAGTCAATTCCGGAACGAGAATTAACTCTCATTCTATTCCACGCAGCATTTTTGAAAACATATGGACCAAGGATTCAACCGGTCCAGAAGCACATCAAACAGTGACAGCCTCCGGATGTTACAGTGGATAACCGCCTTCGATTACTCATCACTCCAAATGCGGCTGTTTTGTTTCCTGACGTAGCAATTCGACCAGAAACGAGCTTCATCTCGAAACAAAAATTTCTTATAAAATTCAGGATCTGCAGCAATTTATTGTTGAGCCCATACACCGAATAGACTATGACCCGTGGTCGTGCGGCACCAATCCCAGAACGATTTGGATTTTGCAAGTCCGCAAATCAAGATCTTTCCGTAAAATATTTTCTTTAATGTGGATGGGCACGGGTGTAATTGTTGAACACGATATTGAATGGGTCTTCATCGACACTACGCTCTAAAGCTGCTATGGTTTCATAATTACGTACTGTATGACGTGTGGATGGATGGGTATTATCAGTGAGAGTAAACGTGGTGTGGAAACGATCAATAAATGAATGAATTAATATGAATTAATAGTTAAATGATTTAATTTTTCTGATTGGCGATTTTGTCGGCCATAAAATTGACGGAGTGCTCGATGAGTTTTTTACCGATGACAATTTTTTCAAAATAAATCAACATAATTTTCAGGTCAGGCTCAGGCGTCGACCTATTTATTATAAAATCGCAAACCAAGCTAACTACGAGCCAAGACTTTTGAATAGTGTTTTTTCTGCACCCTGAAGTGCTACTTACCCGACGACTAGAACTTGAAAAGGGTGTACAAGGCATAATAAAGAATCCTTAAGCCCGAATGAAGAGTGAAATGTTTTTTTTTTTTTTTGTTTGGGAGATGAAGGCTATTTACGCCCTGAGTGTCGGACTCCCCCGCTACCGGACTACCGACTAAACACCTCCCCTGTCACACCGAGAACCTAGCCTGGAACTGTTTGTCACATTACTTCGGACTAGGCCTCATTAATCATCGCTTAGCGATGTCTTCAGGCTAAGGGAAATCTCTCTTCACGGATGGGTAGGAAGGAATTGCAATTAGTAACTATAATATTGCGTTACAGAGATGTTCCCTCCCTCGCCAAGCGATCCATTATGTCCTTCTTTATAATGAGTACTGTCCGTACGTAATGTGACACACTGTTCCAATTGTCCTTTGATTTCATCATTTTTCCCGTTAGATTCTCTGGGGAAATTACGCCAATTTTCTCCGAGAGATGCGAACGGAGTCTTGTAAATCTATTACACGTAAAGAACGTGTGGCATGCGTCATCCGTCATCCCCGGGCAGAACTCGCAAGTTGGGGATGGTGTTTTTCCCATCTTATACAGGTAAGACTGAAAATACCCGTGACCACTGAGTAGTTGCGTCAGATAATAATCAGTCTCACCATGCATTCTGTAGAACCACGGCCCCAAGTCACTTATCAGCCGTGCGGTCCATCTGCCTCGCGTTTCGTTTTCCCATGTTTGCTGCCATAAGATAAGGGTTCTTCTCCGTTCCTCTCGGCTGACGGTTTCTCTCGCCGACTCCCCCCTGCGTGAGTATACACGTTTCCGTTCGTCAGCAAGTAATTTAATTGGAACCACCCTCGAGATTACCAGCACTGCCGGTTCAGAGACAGTGCGGTATGCAGCGGCTATCCGTAAAGCTCCTTGCCTCTGCACCTGTGCCAGACGCCTTCGGTACGTCTCTTTATTAAGAGCATCAGCCCAAACCTCGGAGCCATACAAGAGCACTGACTCCATTACACTCATCAGTAGACGTCTTTTGCTCGAGGTTGGCCCCTGCGTGTTGGCCATAATGCGGTTTAGCGCCGATACCCGCGCGGAGGCCTTATCTGCTGACGCTCGAACCTGCTCGAAAAAACTCATCTTCGAGTCAATCATCAAGCCAAGGTATCTGATTGATTCTTTTGACTCGATGATCATTCCCCCTACACGAACCGGCATAACACGAGGGATTCGCTTCTTTGTTAGGACGACAACCTCGGTCTTTTCCAGCGCTAGGCTAAGCCCACGGTCTGTCATCCACTCGCTCACTCGGCGTATTACCGCATCCAGTTTGAGCTGCGTCTGTCCGACAGTATGTCCGGCGACTAGTACTGCTACGTCATCTGCGTAGCCAACCAGGCGCGACTCCTCCGGTAACTGCAGTCTCAAAAGCTCATCGTACGAGACATTCCAGAGGTCCGGGCCCAGAACGGAACCTTGCGCGACCCCTGATGTCAAATCAATTCTTCGCCGGCCTCCCAACGAGTCATAGATGAGTTTCCGATTTTTGAGGTAGTCTTTCAATATACGCATCAGGTACCTCGGCACCCTGAAATATTCCAGAGCACCAAGAATATCTGTCCATCTAGAAGAGTTGAAGGCATTTCTCACATCTAGAGTTATGAGCAGTACTATTCGTCTCGAGTAATGATTGTGGGCTTCTGCCTGCTGGACCGCGCTCACTACCTCTGCTATTGCACCAATTGTGGATCGACCAGCCCTGAAGCCGTACTGCCGAGGAGACAGATCCCCGGCATTTCGAATGGCTTCTCCAAGTCTTTCTCTAATGAGCCTCTCGAGTACCTTCCCAGCGGCGTTCAGCATACATAGGGGTCGATATGTAGATGGTTGCTCCGCGTTCCCCTTCCCCTTGTGGATCAGCACGAGCATCGCCTCTTTCCAGCAATTTGGAAACACGCCCTGCCGCAAACAGGCATTGAATGTGGTGAGCAGCTTTTCAGGACAAAGTTGATGTGCAAGCTGTATCACTTCCGCTGGTATACCGTCTGGTCCTGGGGCCTTTTTCGATTTTAAAGCTTTTACCGCATTATCCAGTTCGATGGCGGTAAAAAGCGGGCATTCTCCGAGACATTCAATATATGCATCATCGGGACGAATAGGATGCATAGGGAAGAGCGCTCTAACAATCTGATCCATTTTTTCCGTTTCAAGGACACAGGGCCTCCTTGCAGCTCCTAGTTTCCGCATGGCAAGCTTGTAACCCAGCCCCCACGGGTCTCTGTCGATGTCCTCAACTAGGTTGCGCCAGCAGCGAGCCTTGCTTTCGTTAATTAACCTACGGAGAACTTTTCTAGCCGACCTGTATGCCAGCGTTCGGGAGTGTGACTCGTCTCGATTTCTTAAACGTTGAGATTCGCGGCGGAGTTTGTGACATTCTCTCCGCTTTTCGGTGATTTCTGCCGACCACCAGTACACAGCAGGCTTATTGTGTCGAGGCCGTCGCCTGGGCATAGAGCAGTCGCACGCATTCTTGATGAGCCTCATGGTGGAGTTCACCATGTTTTCAGCTGAGGCTCCTCCTGTTACCGTCATAGTTTCACCTCTCATAAGAGCTGCGGTGAACGCGTCGACATCTATTTTAGATATATTCCAACCTACAGTTGAGGGTTGGGTTGCTACGCGTCGAGTAGCACAGTCGCCAATTGCGAAAGCAATGTACTGATGATCGCTCGCCGAGTTGTCCTCCAGTACTCTCCATCTGTGCATCCTAGGCACTAAGGACTCCGAAGCAAATGTCACATCCGGTATAGTTCCCAAGCAGCCTCCCCGTCGAAAAGTTGGTGTGTTCCCAACGTTCATGATGACAAGTTGCCTCCTAGCCGCCATTTCTAGGATTCTTTTTCCTCTCGAGTCTGGCAGAGGCATTCCCCATTCTATCGCTTTGGCGTTAAAATCACCGCCAACAAGGATTCGGCCTTCTGTGCTCGAGACAGCTTCCTCCAGTTCATCGAGCCTGCTCTGAAAACATGAAATTGACTCATTTGGAGTGAAATAGACGCTTATGAATGTCAAATCGGCGCACCCAATGAGCACGAAGCCATTTCCACTGGTGCAAGTCCGAGCTGTAGGTAGAGCCCTATCACGTACCCAGATGGCGGCGGTGCCGGATCGATCACAATACCATCCAGCTTCCTTTTTGTTGTGGTGTGGCTCAGATATCAGCAACAAGTCAACTTTTTTCTCTTTTGCAACCTGGTCTAGTAGATCTTGTGCGGTTGAGCTACGGTGTAGGTTGATTTGCAGGACTTGGATCATGTCTTTGCTCTTTTCTTGCTTAGCGCCTCTTTGAACTCCTGGCACCTACCGCTTCCTGGAATGTGAGTCAGATCTTCAGACTTCCATCCCTTATCTTTGCACAAGATACAACTGGGTTCGTTTGGGCAGTCTTTCGGCTTATGACCGGAAGTGCCACACCTGTAGCACAGTTTGCTTCGATCTGGCCCCTTGCAGTTCAAGGAGATGTGTCCGAAGTTAAGGCACTTGTAGCATCGAGTTAGGGCTACCCTCCGACGTATCCTGCACACAACCCAGCCGATTTTAATTTTCTCCTTGGTCAGGAGTCGCACAGCGTCTTTCTCTGGGATGTCTATTATTGCCGCCCTTTGTCCTCTAGGGTTGGTAGGCGGTAGCCTTACCTTAAAGCTCTCTGCCGTAGGAAGAATTGACCTAATTGAATCTTCTACTTCTTTGGCCTCCGCAATGCAGTCAAGGTCTCTTATTTCCAAAGACGCCATTTAGAGCCCAGGAGGTCCTTGACAGCGCTCTCGAACCGTCCCTTGTCGGTGAAATGTAGATCACCCCTGATATTACGTCCATTCCTCTTAAGACAAATGGGGTCAAATTGTACTTTATGACTATTTCACAGCATATATGCTCTTTAAGTTGATAAAACAATGCAATATTTGATAGAGCCATCACAATATGATATAATGTTGTTGGCGATGTAACCATAGATACTGTTCGCAAAGAATAAAAATTCTGAAGAATTCTATTTATTTAGGTGTTCTGAAGTGACAAGACCCCTCAAAAAAGATATGTGATTTATCAGACCAACTAATTTCTCACTGCAGCATCTATATTAGATGAAGAAATTGAACGCATAGTCTCATTACCCAATTAATTGATTCGGCAAATATTGCGTGCAGACAGAGGTACATACACGAAGCTGAGTGCAAAAATATTGCTTCAAAAGAAATTTCGGATTTTATGTCTGTCAGAACGAGCACAGCTATAGCATTAGGTTACGTTGAAATCCAAGTGTCACAAATTAAAGATTCAACAGAGCCTTCAGCGAGGAAACCTGGTTCAAAAACAATGCCAGACAGCGTGACTTGTTCACTTTGTTATAAACGACGATATATCATAATATACCTTGAACGTCATGTTTTCTCCATTTGCATTGCTCATTCCATCAAAACTTGGAGTCGTAAGTGTTGAACAGGGATAAAGGGTTAATCAAGAATTGAAAAGGCTTGAGGAACGATTTCAAGGCCGTTAGGATGCAGTAACGCGAAGCGATTACTGCTGGCGTTCGAAATGTGATGATACTTCACATCATAAAAGGAATAGTTGATTATTTTAATGATTTTGTGTAAACCGTTAATGTGATGTGTAGACTGTCCAATGTGTTAATAATAGCTTTTGACAGCAATCTTTCTTGATAATCTTTAATAACATTAAGCAAACATTTTTTAGGTATTTAGTCTATTATAGTTTTGTTTAAACTATTTATAAAAGGTTGTTGTTGCCTTGATTGTCTGTTTTTAGATAGTAAACAGTAGAATTCGTTTCAATTATCACCTTGCAATTGCAATCGGAGAGAATAGGATACCTAATTTTATGGCTTTATATATTGTTTGAAAGTCTCTTAATTAAATAGTCTGGAAAAATCACAATCTTTTCCACGCTCATTCCGTATAATCTAAGGGACAAAATTTTATATACTCTTACACACTTTCATTAATTATTTATAACAAGGATGTCACATTTAAACATTTGGTTGATGGTGGTCTTTCCCTAGTTTCACTCTACACTTACACTTAAAAACTGTCCATATGGCTTCGTAATCTACTTTCGCTGTAAGACGGCAAGTATGTTTCTATCTTCATGGAATCTAATGGTATGCGCAATTTTCTTTTTGAAGACGTATGTCTTGGAGGTTGTGTCTGTTCTTAAATTTAAATCGAAAACTCATAGCTATAATTGAAAGGAACGTTGAAGTCTTTTTATTTTATTTTAAAAAGTTGGTAAATCAAATCAAACCTAACTTCACTATCTATAGTCCTCTATTGAACCGTCAGAAACTATTATGATTTTTGACAGTTCCGTAAACAAACAATCATCTGCTTGTAATTGTTCGGCATCTTCAGATATGAAAATTAAATGCACTATTCAAGGATAATTGTGCAAGCTAAGAAACTCAGTAAGTATATTTGGTGTATAAATTTTTCAACCCAATGTGTAATTCTAATGGCTTTCGAAAATGAGCTGCAATAATTGCAATGATCGTCTTTCGTGCTTTTCATGTAATTTTCTTTCGCAACTATTAAGAAAAAGAGGGTAACACATTCGAAGTAAGCATAAGAATGCGTTTGCCTGTATAAACCGCATAGGTTTTAGTTTTTGAAGCTGGTTGATCTAATCGCCCAGCCGAAGCTAGAGAGCCTCATATTGGTCGCCAGATGTTCAAAATCTGTTTCTTGATTTGGCCTTATTAGAGAACCTGAAACAATGTACTCTGAACTTTCTTCATCTACGCAGGTGATTCATGTTTCGTCCGTTCGGATGCCTAGTTTGGCCTATAGACCCATAACTTTGAAGGGTAGAAGGAATGCCACAAGGCGTCGTACGCCTATGTTGTTCCCCAGTTGTTTTTGGTGCTCATTTTGATAGTGATATCAAAAGGCCTGTACTGTACAGGCTCAGTACTGCCACTGTTGCTGATTCCCTCTTGCTGCACTTCGAAGAGCTGAACCAGCTCATGGTAATTCGTGCACTTTTTCGTTTCCCCTACAATTATATGTCCAGGAATACATGTTACACTTCCTGCGGTAGAATGCAATTTCGAATTCCTGCTTTAGCTTTGAAGCTACACGGTCTGAGACAAGTACTTTAAATAATGCCGAGCATTCCAAGACGATTTGTAGCTTCTCGTCGGATTTCCTCGTTGCTATTACTCTAAACATTTACTTCTAGAAAACCAAAACATACTTCTTTTTTCTGAAGAAAATAATTCTAGCTGAAACAACAACTAATAAGAAGCACATATATAACTTAATATTAATAATAATAATCATTATTCGATTGAAGTATTTTACAAAAATCGAAGAATTTTAATTAGGGAATCTGAATTTCAATCATTTAATTCCATCATTGCCATCGGAGTGTAGCCCAACAATTACAGTTGTTTGAAATCGCAATCGTAAGGAAAAAAATAAAATCCTTTAAGATCAAATTATGCTACACTAGAATAACTTAAACCTATACTTAATTAGGTTAAACTGCGCTGATATGGTCAAGAAAGCCCGGAAGCTATATCAAATCGGATTTGTACAATGCTGCTACTAAAGAATTGGAGGATGCATGAGCTTTAGATATTGGTTTATATGAAAGTTCTCGAATGGGACTAACATTAGTCAGCGTATATAGCTCTCAGTTGAGAAATAAAAATGAATAATGTCATTTTGAGACATCTGTTTTTCATAATCTGTTACTTGATTTCAAATAAATTGTACAAGACCCCATGCTGCGGGTCCATATAACATTATAGGCTGGAACGTTTTGAGCAACAGCATCTTGTTTTAGAATTGAACAAAAATTGCCGATTGAACAGTGTGTATAACCCTCGAATGATGTTCGAAATTTTCGCTGAATGTTAAGTTGTCCAAAACAAGACCTAAATTTGTGATATCACAACATTTCATTTCCTAACCTAAAATATTATGCAGATGCATTAACTATGACCGCAAAGCTGAAGGCCTGCTAAATAATAATTGTTTCAAAAGCCAAATTGAAAATGTGTGACGATAATGTGATTTTCGACCAACTCCGCAAATCTTCTTAACATCAGCTTTTCAAAAAAAAAATTCGAAAGCCGGTAACAAGCTTATTGGCATATAATTAGTACCCATATGTGGATCTTTGCCTGGCTTGCGAAGTGGAAGCCCTACTGCATGCTTCTATCTCTAAGTTTCAGTTTCGAAACATCTTCACTATTTCTCTAGGCTGAAATAGGTATGGTTGTTGGTATGGGGAAGGAATTAACAGACGTTAGAGTAACTAAATGTAATATTATGGTGTTTCCCGAAAGTATTCGCCAGCAGTTTTGCTTTACCTTCGTTGGATTAAATTTTTCCACCATGCGCGTCTTCTAACGGGCTTGCAATGCTCGTATTTCCTAGCACCTTCGATTTAATTTGCAAAGCTGTAGTGAACACTCAAGATTTTGAAATAACTGACATAGGGCAATCGAACCCAGCTTTTGCGATTCTGTATCCCAATCTTTGCCATTTTCGCCTCAATGTATTTCTCATTTGGATATGTTTTAAAGTCTCATTACCTAATCGAATGCTTTTGAAATTTCCTCGTTTAAACGAAACAGTACCATCTAGACTATTCTGAATAACGTCCTATATGAAGTTGATCCCCTCCTAAATTTACACAACAGAATCTATGGAGTTATAGGAATGTCTATTTAGTAGGATGTTGTTATTCACGATGATTCTGAACTTGGACCAGTTTACTTTACTGTACAAAAGAACGTGGTCATAAGTCTTTTGAGAGTAACCTGAAGGCTTTATTTAAAAAAAACGTTCGAAGATACATAGAAGAGAGAGCTTGGAGAACGGCAATTTCGAATAAATTTACGTTTCCGTCAGTAAGGATAATGTCTAAAACTGAGACAGATTGCTTTTGGAAGTAAACAGAGGGTTGACTTAGAGCAGAAAGATAGACATTTGCTTCAGATGTTAGCTCGTGACGGGCCCTGCGTATTTTGCTAGAGCGTACGCAGTTCCAGTCACGATATCTTGCTTCAAATCACCGCCAAGCAGATCACTGGTTAGCCACGCTAAATTTTATCATATCTCTTTTGAATTGGTGCACTTTGGCACTGTTTAACATAGTCCCTGGAAAATTCATCGCAAATACTTTCATGTTGACATCTTAAATAAACACTCCGATATTTTCAAGTAAAGAAAATTTAAAGGAATTTCTGCGTTAATTTCTCTCTCTGTGACAAACCAATTTTATATTTATTTACGTCTTGCTTAAAGGTCTTGCTAATCCGGAGTTTTTATCTAATTCTGATACTCGTACTGATTAACTTTTAATTTTTTTGAGATGAATATAAATTATGTGCACTTGGGGATGTCTCTTCATTTCTTTGCATGAAATTCAAATCTCTCCCAAGCTTTTAGCTTCAAGGATCTTTAGCAGTTTCACGGTAGTTTCATTCCCGTAGCCCATACAGCATTTCCTCAAGCAAATTCAGGGTAATTTCATTCCCGTAAACCATTCAGCGTTTCTCATGCAATGGCCTGTCCCAGTTTATTGTGTTCCTCATCTATAAGTGCTCTGATCTGCTCCGAATGGCGCTCCGCGTTGCTTTTTTAGAGCGCTTGAGTACCTACTTTCAGCCTGCTGCACATTTCTGGAATCTTGGTTACTTCTCTTGATCTTTGGGAAAATCGAGTCTATAGCTCGTCTTCTGGTAGCCCAGGTATCATTTGAATAATTTCGTCAACCCTGCGTTGTGTAGTTTTTTGTTTTGCCTTTTCATCATTGTGATACAGATGGGTATGATCCTCCTGGTCCCGGTTTTCGGTGTGCTACCGATCTTTAATTCGCTATTGCAGAAACTGCAGATACCACTTCAGTACATTTCTTAGTGCGTTGTTCCATCTACCAGCATCTTTTCGGGCTGTTAGTGTTACCTTTGCGAATTGCTTTCACCATTTTCAAATACTGTAAAGTGTGACTCTCAGTGGCCGTTCAAGCATTGAGGGACTGTGCTTCCGTTACTTGGCAAGGTAGCCCTTGGTAGCAAGGTAGCCCTCAAAAGCATTTCTCGCAATTTCGTCTGTGGGCGTAAGCCTTGACTACCTATTTTATTCACATGTTGTGTCCTCTTTTTCAACTTGGGTTGCGAAGGCACTTATCTGCAACCGGGCTGAACTTCTTGAACTGTTCGAATCACTTTACATAGACGTTTAAAAGGGTCCGCCAAATCGTTTTAATATTTTTTTATTTGATTAACTAAACAGTTTCCCATGAATTCCACTTTTTATGTTTGAGACCCAAATAAAATTGTTCAGAACAATAAAAGTATTCCGTTGCAAATCCCTTCTTTTTTTTCTTAAATATAATTCAAGTTTGGTTCTATTGCCATTCAAGTCTCATCTCTAGAGTGTACTCAATGCAATATCCAGCCGCGCAAAAGGCGGTATACTGAGCTAAGCGTTTCACTTGAAACGGTATTCGAAGTCCACATATTTAGAATCAAAAAATACAATTGAGACAGTCCTAAGCGTTTGATTTTATTCATTAGACAGATTCTTCTTGCTTGCCTCTAAAATATTACTGAGATGAATAGAGCCATACATATTGTATGAACTTACTCCGAGCCCGGTTCTCGTATTTAAACGCGTGGACTTACACCACGCCGGAAGTGGTGGAAAGTGAGGTCATTACATTGATTGTCAAATCAGCGACACGCAAATATGTTACCCTTCTCTACGCATGCTCTGCCTTGTTCTGATGAATCTGTCGAGACACCCAGCCATACATACGTCTAAGCTGAGACAAAATATCTTATTCTAGTACCGCAAATAAAATTATTAATATCTTATTACCTTAAAAATATGTAATCAATCCAGTATTTTTCATTATTGTATATGTATTATTACTCAAACTCAAATGACTGCTCTTTTTGATTTCATTCGTGCTTCATTGACCCATGCTACTAAACAATCAATGGTCTGATCCACTTTGAAGGCATTAATTTTGTATTGATAACCTCATGTGAAAAAAAAAGTTAATACGGGTGTTTCATTCGAATAACTTTTGACCTTTATTATTGTCTTCTTCTCAACCAATATTTTTAATAATTAGGATAATTTATTTTGCAGCTATATATAAAAAAGTAATGTAATACAAACGAGAACTGTTGCAAAGACTTTCGTTTTTGCGACACATTTAAGATGAATAACCCTCCACATTCACCAAGGGCAAGCGTAAATCCGATTGGCCCATGCCAATTTTACGTCCTACATGATGTCAACTTCGTACATGATTATCTTCATGAAATTTCAGAATCAAGGCTCAGCGGCCACACGGTAAGTAGAAAATTGGTGATTGAAAAGTTATTCAAAATCTCCGGTCAAAAAATTTTTATTTCAAGAAAATCGCCTTTATTTGTCAGCATACTATATTTGCACTGCTCCTCGCAAAATTGTCCTCACAATTTTACGTTCTTGGTTACTCTAGACAGCTGACCATATCACGATTTTTGCTTGCAATATTTCGCTCCTCTAGATCGAATTTCTCACTCGATTCTCACGAATTTCTCCCGTTGGATTATGCATATTGTTCAAACATACAAGAGAGTAAAGTTCTTTGTGGTAAAGTACTTTGTATTTTGTGGTTATATATACCGGGAAAGAATTGTTTTTTCATAATGCTAGAGAACGGCACATTTTTTTAAAAACAAATTGATACGCAAATGGCCGGAAGTATATTCCAAACATAAGTAAGACCATATTTGAGTGTTATTAAAGATGTTGAACGCATGGCGACGTAACTTTATCACCAATCATTTTTATGGTCAGAGGATTAAATGACACATTCCATAAATATTTAACTGAAATTGTTGACAAGAACCACAAAGAATACGGTTGGCACGTTCCTTTATTCGTGATGCCTGGATTTCAATGCACACATAAATTCAACCTCCGAGTTCTCTCTGCAACTAATGGTTGCATAGCATTGGTCGATCAATTTCGGTGTGGCATAGGCACAGTTTAGATCATGGTGTTCTTCGCTCGATATAGTTTCGAAAATAAATGAAAGTGCATTTAAAATGATGTCACTTCAGAGATTAGAGAAGGAAAACAACATTTCATGGAAATAGATATAAGAAAATGAAACGTCATGAACATCGAACAACGCAAAAGTTTTTAATGCCCCCTAACCCTCCCGTAGTTTGCTGCGTTTCTGAGTTTTCTACATTTTCTTGGGCATTTCATAGTGCATTATTTGTAAGAACTGCAAAAGTGAACTGCATTCAAGCAATGTAGTATACGAGGTTCGAGTTTCAACATTTCAATGTAGTGCAAGTCTAATGTAATAAAATCATTTAACTTACGCCTTACGATTAATAACGCATTCCTAATAAATAGCATAGGCTTCCTTGTACGGTTAATAGGACTCGGCTTAGATGATTCGAAAATGTTTCGTAGGTTGAGTGATATGGGACAAGAGTTGACTCGACATATGGAGTATAACTTAGGTGGAAAAGCTCAATAAAACTGCAGGTGAACAAGAAGATGAATTCGAAGTCTTGGGAGACAGAATGTAGAAAAACCGAGGTTTTTGTTTCAAAAGCTTCCAGATTCGGTTGTTGATACGAAAAATAAGAATCTGATAATAACTGGCAGCATCAAAACTGATCTGGAAGTGAATACAGTTGTTGTGGGAGCTGAATTTTTGGGAATCCGTGATCAATTTGAACACAATGAGTCTTTTTCTGAATAAGTCCGGGAAGTTATCAAGGCAATCTGAAGATTTGTCGTGAAATAAACACTAATGAATCCGCAAACTCACTAATCTGGACTTTCTCCCCAAAACCATCTTCATTCGCCTAAACAGCCGCGATATAATTTCTTGCAGAGTGTCTAATACTTTTGAACATGGCAGTAGTTTTAAATATCATAACGAGAACATACTCTATATCCACAGCACGGCAGTAAACGTAGATCTAAAATAGCAGTGTTTCTTTAATCAAATTACTTCCAAAGTCATTATCGCTCGCCGAGAACATGCACGTAACTACTGAGCACTTCACTGAAAAGCAATTTATATGTATCCATTACATGTAACAAAAAAATATATTTTATTTTTTGCAGATTGACGACTCATCAGATGATGAATCTTTGGAAGCAGAAAAAGAAACTCATGAAAGCAATAATGAGTCAAATGGGGAACCACATAGTGAGGCAGAAACAGAAGGATCGCGCTTAAATTCTGTAGCTAACATTTGCGAAGTAGTATGTGGAGGAACCAAGAAAGATAGAGCAAATCAGCGAAAGTCTAATATAAATATGCTACTATCCAAACTAGACAACCTATTACCTACTGGCAAAAAAGCTCGAAAAACAAAAAGATCAATTCTGTGGAGTGCTTGCAAATTTGTAAATCGAGCGCAAAAATTCGAAAGAAGGTAATTAAGTCCGCTAATCCATTTAAATTTATTTTTCTATGACTACACTTATATATAGTCATATTTTTAAGGCTAAGTTCATGTCGAAGAAGTAAGATATGTTTAAGGAAAAAAATGAGCGCAATGAAAAAGAAGGAGACGATTATGGGCGATGAAATTCAACGTCTTCTGAAGATTGTGGAACGTTATGAGAGCAAAACTATCTCCGAAAAAGAAACCATCGCATCTGAGACCAAAAACCCTTCTGACAGCGAAAACATTACTGAGAACGAAAACATCTCTGATCATGAAAAGATCTCTGAAAAGGAGCTAATGACGGAAAACTGCACGTTAAAAGCAATAAAGGAAATATCTGCGAAGGCAATAAATCATGTCAAAAGTCCAATGAATATGGACAGGAAAGCAACGATAAAAGACGAAAAAGAAATTTGTATATCTAATTCTTGATTTTGATTGAAATATTGTTTGTATTGTTTGTGACTGAATGAGTTGGTAAAATTTTAAATATACGAATATAATTCTGTAGATATCAATATTTCCTTGAACAATTATATTCAGTTTTTATACATTGCTATGTTGGTACAGGACTTTTCGGGCCCTTGTTTTCCGTATGCGACGCCTCCCCATTTTTGTCGGTCGTGCCACCCAATTACATTCTAAGTAGCGATTCACTTTGCCAATCGAGTCCGATCAGCGCATCCTAGGATCGTCATCAAGTATTCGTCGCTTGTTGTTTCCTGCAAATAACCTAATTTTTAAAGGAACCTAAATTAATCGCCATGACTCCAGGCTCCCTTAAACAGCACCTACAATTGTCTTGTTTTAATTTAATACTATTAATTGTTGCGTAATTCTCCAAATTTTGTTGTTGTTGAGCACAAGGTTATGGATACGATTCCCGCTGATTCTTTCGAAGTGGCCGGCGCAATGTACTTTTCCCAGTAAGTACAGTTGCTTTATTGAATTCATGTTTCTTCTGCTGGGCCGTGGATTGTTCGGAATATATATTAAATCCATTCAGGACTTTTTAGAACACATGTGCTAATCTCTAAGGTTCCATAGTGTAATCCAGATCTGAGAACTATTTTATAGATGCACAGATTCGTTTTCTTGCGCACACATCGAGATTTTAGATTTAGGAGTGACAAACGAAGATTCTGCCTTTTTCAATTTATCATTCAATTTCGTCCAGATCATTCCCATTTTTCGTTGGACTTATCCCTAAATTCGTGAATGACTCCACATTTTAAATACTTAATACGTCTATATGTTTTTCTTGTGTAGCTATTTCTGCGAATACCCCACCTCGTTATATTTTACCCCACCTACAATCCAAAGAATGTGGCAACAAAAAAAGAGCTATTATATCAAGATAAATTATACGATGTCTCCAGTCTTTTCAGATTAGAGCAATCAGAAAAATCTTGAAAAATCCATGTTATGTTAAGAAGACAGACACTTGCGAGAACTTTAACATGGAACTATCGACAAAATACGGAAACTTTAGAGATGACAACAGCTGCCTTAATAGTTGTAACGAATATAAGCAGCGGGCGCATCAACATTGCTTTGTTGAAATCATTGCCACCAAAAGTAGTGCGCACACCACAAAAATTCAACTGCATTCAAAATGCCATCGAAATCAATGCGAACGTTGAAACTGAACAAACCTATTGATTCAACTTTTTTTTCGAGAAATTCGCCTTGATATACCTAGAATAAAGTTATTGTACGACAAACGAATTTATTTATCCCATTCCGACAAAAACGCCCTGTCTTGTTTCAAAAAATTGCAAAGTCAATTTGGCTTAAAGTATTGGAAATACGGCGGACGTTGAATGATCTTCCATTTGAGTTCTTAACTTTCGGCTTTGACAACTTTTGCCAAATGGAAACTGATGATGTGGATAAGTATCGTTTAGCTTCATCGTTCGATTAATTTAAATCAAAAAGTCTTATTCGATCAGATTCGTTGGGCAACATAGAACTCTTGATTGACCGTGACGTTTTGGAGGACTAGAAAGGTATGCTTCATTGGGAAAGGTGAGCTTTTCCCTATGCAGCATACTTTCCTAGTGCACCCAAACGTATATTATACCTTCTTTGGGTAGAAGTCCTTCTTGACTCTCTCGCGTATATCTTGAAACCACCCACTCCTTAGACCGTTTCTCATCTCCCATGCGGATTCGGTGCAAAAACCAACGCTTCTTCTTTTAAGTTTTCATTAAGGTCATGAGACACATCGGCATCATAGTTTTACACAACTACCATCGAATGGGGGTGGTTGAGTATAGTCTTATGATCGCCAATCATTTGTTCAGCCAATTCGTGACTTATCGACTTATCGTGACTTAAACGTATCTTCCAACGATCCATGCCGAATTCTAAAGGCCTTCCGCTTTAATGGGTGCCGTATAAGTCGAAACAGGATCCTTTTTGGATCACAACCATTTATGTACGGTCGGCACGCCTGGAATAACATCGCAACATACATCGCACGTGTTCCGAATAGCTGCGACCGTTTTTTTAGCCTCGATAATAGACCTGAAGATGTCGGAAACGCCGACTTTTACCACCTGCGGAATCTCTTTTAATCCTGTGACATGGTAAAATATTTAAAACTCATATTTACGATTTAGATTCCATCGAACACTTGGAGAGTGAAGCACGAGTTCATTCTTTATTGTACGGATAATCTTTACCGTTCTTCCTGCGATGTCAACTAAGTGATTTATTTTTGATAGACTTTTGTATAGTTTTAGCAGTTTGAAAGCTTTTTAACCACTAAGAGTAAGAACCCTGAATTTATTGGTACATTTTTTTGGGTGGTATAGTATTCAATACTTATGTATGAACCCACAGAAGTAGGAACAACAGATCCCAGTGGCATGGAAAATTTTAAAGATATCACAAAACAAAAACTACTGGAAACCATTAATTAAAAATTCCAAACAAGGCTGAACTGAAAAGCTTTCTAGATAATGAGGTTGTTTCAACGAGTACAACAAGTAGAAATACAAGTCCATCGAATAATGATATCAACCTTAATCAAAGTTCATGTGTCAAACAAAAATCTATTTGACTCCAAAGAAAACGCGTTCCTTTTGTTCGTAGATGTCATCAAAATGCAAAACGAACGAATGAGACTTAATCCTATTAATCTACATAATTAATAAGTAGTCAAGTATTTATGGTGTCTTGGACATAGAACAAATAGGATAAAATAGATATTCTTTTAACTCCGCATATAAGACAAAAAATGATCAGAAGTACTAAACGTAGATCCCTAGGGCATTCATCCCAGTCAACTTCGTAAATCCATGAGAAGTAATTCGGGACTTTCTCTTCGTAATAACAACAGAAATGATAAAAATATCCATACTACAAATGAAACAAGGCTCATTTTATTACTGTTTAGATACATGATGCCCTACGGCTAAAAACGAGGAACATTAAGGGCCATAATTATTTCATAACAACCCGATTTGTCAAAACTTTCTTCTTTGGTAGTACCCTCCTGGATACGATCGTACTAAGTACGTAATTACCCGAGTAGAGGATATTAAGTTCAACCCGAGGCAATGTAATAAGTGCGGTAGCCTAGGACTCTCTCGATTTGTCAAAACTTTCTTCTTTGGTAGTACCCTCCTGGATACGATCGTACTAAGTACGTAATTACCCGAGTAGAGGATATTAAGTTCAACCCGAGGCAATGTAATAAGTGCGGTAGCCTAGGACTCTCCGCTACTTTCTGTGAAATCAAAGAGGCCAGGTCGACTCTTTGATGTGTCACAACAAATTACGTAGGTAATTGTTGCGACACTATATGAATCCCATACTACAACGAAGACCGTAGTTTCACCGGCAAAAAATACCTTTATTTCATGACTTGTATCCAAGAAGTGGAACTCAGTTAAGCGTAATATAGGTAATGCTTAACGTCTCTTAAAGGGAAGCGAAACAAATTCTAAGAAAAAATATGTTATGTATAAAATGGCATCTGGTTACAATCTTCTCCAAGCATAACAGTCTTTAACCTCCATTTAGAATCGTCACATATATTTAACAATAATCTTTGTACCATTTTAATATCTACCTCTATCTCAAAATACAATCTGTACTGAAACTAACATAAATCACAATATCCAAACGAATAACATTACCAACATTCTGAAAGACATATATAGCTAGTTACAAGGATTACACCTCCAATTCTAAAGATTCTTTCTGCAAATTATGGTGCAATTTGAGCTCATGAATTGTCAATTCAGCAACTCAACTTGATATGGGGGAGGAGTATAAAGCCCGTGTCAATTTAACCAGGTAAAAAGTAGCATAAACTGGTCGACTCTAAATGAATTAGCTGCCAGAGTGTATAGATGCTGAATCGGATCCCCTTGGCGGGGATGATTCGGAATGTTAAGGCTTAAAATGAAATTAAATTAATCCGGAATAAAAAGCATGTTCAATTCTTCTGTTTAGCAGTAGTTATTGTACTTTTTTTATTTAAAAAAAAAATTATTCGCCACAAACTCATTAAACCCCTACACATTGCTTTTCTACTCTGTCTCTTGTAATTTTTATTTTAGAATTTTAAATACATTAGTACTTTTCCCTTTTGTTTTTTCTTATGCTTGCAGCTACATAGCACGTTAAGACGTAAGAACACGGCTATTACCCCTCCGTACACCAAAAGTTGTCCTTCCAACATATATAAACACTTTGCTAAATAGTAAACAAATGGAAAAATACAAGAAATTAATTGTATTGATGTATTGAATTGATTCCTGAACCCAGTAGAATCAATGCAAATTATTCACTGAAAAAATTACCAATGAAAAAACAAGGAATTGTTCGTATGCGTGCATTAACGTTGTAACAAAATTGAAATAAAATATGATGTTTAAAAAAAGAGCATCGGTTTTAATATATCAAATTAAGACATTTATTTTAACAGAAAAAATACATGAAAATGTTTACATGATTATGTTTACAAAGGATGTCGTGCATCTGCTGCACCAGTATCACTAAACTCTGTCATCGACTGAACACCGTGGTGTACGTTTTCGCCAAAAAGAAAGTCTGGGGATATTACTTACTTGACATTAAGTTCCGTAGAGAAATATATTTGCTTGAATTGGTTTAGCTGCAAGTTTAATATGATGGGTGTAGTACTCTCAGCTATATCAAAATCAGCTACACCATCATATTCCTGCGGATACCTCCAAGCGAGAACTTTGTATAAATTGAACTAGATCTCGATAAACTTTCGATCTTTGAATAAATTTAAAATTCTTCCGCGTTATTATAAAGAAAGCCGCTCTTTTGTAAATAGATATAATTACGAATGAAGGCAACAAATATTCAAAAAACGCAAGTTGGGTTTTTTTTTAGATTTCGCTATTTAACACCAAAGGCCATCGTATTTATTGTTTATGCCGGACAAAAAAGTCGAAACCGAAGAAAATATCAAAGTTCGCCTCTAGAGAGAACGAATTTTTTGAGAACTGATTGCCTTCACACTGGCAAGAAAGCATGAATAGACCTACAAATAATCCAAAGTATTCAAAGATAATTTGATTTTTGGAGAAGACAATTCAATAGTTATTTTCGGTAAGATGGCGAATTCTGAATATTCACTCGAAGGATTGGAGCAAAGATGCTTAATCGTACAGCAGTGCTTTGTTTGCCTGCTCTTTTCGACTGACTTTCAGTTTTTTTTTATATATATCCGACACAAATTCTTGTGTTCTAATTATGTATGATTTTACATAGGAGGAATTATTGAAGTAAAAATATAAATGAGAACGAATAGAGCAGATTTCAGATCATCTGCCAAGAGTATTTTCATGACTTTTCATTTATTAAAACTGCTGTTTACACAAAATTTTACTACGAATGACCCCCTAATTGCCGCGAAGAATGTATAATTTAGTATCTGCTTTTTGCCCTAC
Source organism: Stratiomys singularior (assembly GCA_954870665.1). NCBI lineage: Eukaryota > Metazoa > Arthropoda > Insecta > Diptera > Stratiomyidae > Stratiomys > Stratiomys singularior. The sequence continues at coordinate 66,480,713 of OX940881.1, forward strand.
CCATCGAAAATCGCAACTGTAAAGTCTGTATGCAGTTTGTTTAAATTTTCATATTTGCACACACTTTTAGCTTTAAAGCAATCTCACAATGCGCATAAACACAAAACCAGGGTTTATTTATAAATAAATCTGTACATATATTTTAACTTCGCATTATTTGGTATACATTGTAATATAAGTTTAACGCATTTCTGTTCTTTATCTTAAACCTAATCAATGAGAGTAACTGAAGTTAGTTTTCAAGGAATATTTTTTGTGTAATGCTTAATATTTACTGCAAACTCACAGGACGATCTGCTTGTGTTTTTACAATTCACAATTTTACAAAACATAATAGTGAATATCTTTAGGCCATTTCAATTTCATATCTACTATCAAATTCTATTCTTTGTTCTTATTTAATTACGCATTGCTCAGTGTTCTACTTGCTCTACGCAAAGCAATAAGTTCCTTACTATTAGTGTGTAGTAAACCTTACGTGTATAATCAAACATTTTTGGAAAAGAAAAATCTCTAAGCTATTAAAATTGAATACAATATAGGCATTTTTGTTTAATGAATACGAGTCTGAAAAAAATTGATCAACTTTTCTTTCCAAACAACTAGTTCTTATAATATTATTTTTATTTAAACGAATTTCAAGCTCATAAGATACAATTCGAATACACTTTCATTTTCTCACATCAACTAGATATGAGTTCACACGGCATATGAATAAATAAATACCCAATGGGCTAATTACATGTTTGCACTGTATCCAGACGCTCGCCATTCGTGCATAAAAGTTTTAAAGATTGTCAAACAGTGCAATGATTTTGTTATGTACTGATCTCATAATCAATGAAATTAACACAAACAACGTTTAGCAAGAAAAACGACAAAGACCTAAGTCAGTTTTATTGCCTTTGTTTTTACTTGTCTGAATTTTTACCACTCTCTAACGTGCCAATCGCAGGATTTTTGGTTGATATTTCACCAGATTCATTGTCGAGATCAATCTGAAAAAAGGAGTTTTAAATATTGAATCAATTTTGTACCAGCTGGAAGCATAATATTCGCAAAATAACGTACACAGCAAATATGTAAATACAAAGCAACAAATATGTTAATAAGGTTGACGCAACATTTTTGAATTGTTCCTTTATTTCGAGAACTTTAATACCGTAGGCAAAATTTAGATTTAATATATTATGCCGTACTAAAAGCTCTGAATTGCAAAATTAATAAATTGTTTTCTGAACGTTAAATTTTTAAATTCAAATAAGTTATTGGCGGTTATTGGTTTAAGGTATACTGAGTATACACCATTCTGGTTTCAGATCTTCTAGTGGATAGTGGAAGGATAGTGAAGCGTCAACTTATTTTGGACTCGGACTATATATGTTGGAAACTAATTAAAAAAGAAGCCGAAACTTTAATGAAATCAATAAATAATTAATGAGAGAGTTGAATTAGCTATTCAAAATATTACAATACGATTGGGTAAGGTAAGTATTTCGAAACTGATAATCACTTTTCTTGTTACAAATATTTCGCGGATTCGTTTTTTTTTCGAAATTCGATAGGCATAATAATTTAACACTATGACTAATTTTTCATTTTCAAAACAGCAAAAATACACGAAAGTTTATGGTTTGTAAATCATTTCCTTATCAGTCTTATTCGAACTTCTACATTCAAACGTGTTTTATAAACAGGAGATTTTTAAATGTTTTTTAATGCAAAATCGAATATCCTTTTATCAATACGAGTATTTGTCACCTCATTTAGTATCTGATTAACCTCATTAAAATCCTTCTACAATGTTATCATATTTAACCGAATCGAACAATGATTTCAGAAAAATCAAGCCTCTACAGTCCTGACCTGCCGTTATCAAAAGAGTACAAGTCTTATTTTCTTATTTATATATTTATCACGGAAATTTTAACAAAGAGAATTAGAGATGGTGTATAAACATATTCATGATTAAACAAAAGTAAATCACCAGAATAACAGCTGTATAGACAATACTTACGGCTAAGTTTAAGCGAAAGTAATTTATAACCAAAATTCAACTTACTTCCATTATGACTTTATCTGATTGAACATCATTATCTTGTACGGCTGAGGCATCATTTAACGAACTCGAGACTTGTGAGGCTTTCAGTTGTAAATCCTTTTCAGCTTCATATTCTTTAAGCACGCTATCTAAATTGTACCGTCTGCGATAATTGACAAAAAACGTTCTCACTTGTGCTTCCGTTTTGGTTCCGATAATTTCTGCTATAGCCTAAATTAATATCCGTTTGCAGATAATACTTTCCGATATTATAATGCAGATAAAAAATTAATTACCTGAAAGTCTTTTCCAAATTTTTTCACTCCTTGTACAGCGAGCAACAATTCATCATTACTCCATCGAGGATTTATTTTTGTTGTGTTTTCTAGCGGGCGTAGATCTTCTAAGTTTTCTGTATTTTTTCGTTTTAACGAACTGACAACTTGTTTGTTCTGCTGTACCTAGAAAAAAATATAATGAATAAAACATGCTTCTTGCAGGATTACTTGATATTTCGTTGCAAATTAAAATAACAAACAGAAAATTACAAAATCATTATTTGTCATGGTTTCAGGGCTAACAAAGTAAATGCTGTTCTCTTTTATGTATAAGAATCCGGCACGAATGCAAATATTTACAGGCTTCAAAATTGTACATTTAGTTCTTAATCAAATACGTTCAGAATGATAATTTATTCGTTTCTTTATCAAATAAGATCGAAGTTTAATCATTTCTCTTCCGAGATGTGATGATTCGGATTTTATATATGTGGTTTCAATATTTATATTAATATTATGTGATACATGGTATTGCATTAATGAACAAAAGTGCATCAATAGTAAAATACAGCAGCATAAGCGTACAAAGAATTTAGGAATACACAATCGTACCAAGAATCGCTGACGGATCTTTTCTTGGGAATGTTTGACGTAAGACTTGCAGATTGTAACGGAGAACCGAAATTGAATTATAAACTACCAATGAATATATTAAGCCCGCGACCCATTTAATTGACCCTCTGATTGCTGGCTCTATTTTGTTGCCCTCCCTTTATTGATATGGGTCTTCGTGAGTGGCCATTGTTTTTTAGCCAGAAAACGAGTATGCGCGAAACAGAAAAATTGTCGTATTTCCTGTAACTGGACACTTATTTGTTCGTTAAGGAGTGGAACAATCTGACATCATATTCTTAATCCGCAGATGAATCTTTGTTTCAAAGGCTTTGTATATTCTTAATTAACAAGTTATTTACTAATCAAAAGAATGAACTTCCAAGTGATTGACGTATTTAAGACATGGCTAATAGCGTTGTCAAATTCTTTTTGACTTAGTTATTTTTCGTCTGCCATATAATGGTGTATCATCATTTCACATAGAAAAAGAAACAGTCTAGGACAATATACATGTCAAAAAAAAGCAAAACAAATCATAAGACATTGCTTACTTGACTTAGTAACGCAACAATTTCCCTATCCATATTAGAAAGGAGTTCATCTTGATTGTTACTTGAGCTCGCTAGAGCGACGATATCATCATGGTTTATGTGCATGCCTCGTGGCGGTTTCCTTTTCAATCGTTCAGCATTTCGATCGCGAAACCGTTTACCGAAATACGGTCCCGTTGTTGGCCGCTTGGTACCTGTTCGTCTAGTTACACACAAGAAATTATTATTTAGCCAGATGAAAACAAGCCAACATGTAGTTGTGTTTCCCCAAAAAGTCCAACTCAACAGATCTCTATTATTTTGTAGCATATATAACGAAAAGACAAGTTCATCAAAACAAAGGTCGCTACTGCATGAAGAAACACAATGCCATGTCTTAAGTTGTCAAACATCAAAATGTACCTCCAGTGGTGATAACAACTGTTACACAATCTCCCATGCGGTGTATTATTGACCATATTGCAAGATACACCACACCCATTGCAACAACTTCCAGATGTGGAAGTTGACTGCGCCACTGACATTGATGCATTGCTAGCGACGCCCGGCTGTTGAAACGATGGTTGCCTTTTGTTTGCCGATGAGATAATATTCGGTTTATTTTTGCTTGTTCCGCCAATATCGTTGTTCAATTTCAAATCTTGAGAAGCATTTAACGAAGCGTCCTATGGGATTAGAAGGGATACACCCAAATATTAAAGCATTCAAATATGAAACGGAAAAAAACGAAAATCTGCAGCATTATTTAGACAATCCTTAATCTGATAACAGTTAAAAATTGCAGAGTCTCAACTAAATTAAGCGTGCTTATAGATTTGAAGTTGTTGTATCGCATAATTTAAATTTATTACCAAAAGTACATGTACACGGTATTTTTGAAAAAAAAAAGACAAATAAAAAGAAGAAAAGTCCAAGTTACAATCAGGACATTGAAGCAACCTGTTGGAAATATATTTACAGATACAACATATCTAAGTGCATTACATAAAAGGAGAACAATTATCCGCTTTTCTATCCTCATCATGTCGAAACTCTAATTGAACAAAAACAGCAAAGACGACTAAAAATACATACAAAGACATATGACGTCACGAAACCCGACATAAGAGATATCACCCAGGAAGTACGGACGAAGGATCATATGGTACAATTCATTGCGTAAGGAGTTCTTTAATTTCATATAGTTCTCATGTAATTCTTTTCGTCAACTTGATATGGAACTGTTTTTGTAAAAATTTTTGCTTTGAACGAACAGTTCGTCCTTAACATTCTTAAATCCAGGCGTTAAGCTAGCTCTTCGTGGATAATTTTTTACTATATTATGTGTATCTCTTGCGTGACTGTCCCAATCCCATAAAAAACAAGTGAATTTTGTCATGCTCGCAGTCCAGTTGAAATTCATACAAATTTATATCAGGACAATCGTTCCAGGTGTATTGCGAAGCTTTATTTTTTCTATTAAAAACTTCATATTGCTAGAATTTTCCTTATGCGCGGAGTACTGAAGGATTTTTAATATCGTTCTGGATAATCAGATATATAATCAAAAAACAATATATAATCTAGTTAATCAGGCTGACTTTGTAGGAATCCAAAAAAAATCGGCATCGACCTTCAGGAAACGTCCTATTCTTTTAGCAGCCGTCAAGCATTATTAAAAAATACCAAACCACTCTCTTCGTTTATGAAAATATGAAACCTTCATATTTTTATTTAACAAACAAACTCCGAGTAGTTGACACTTTATTTATGATAGTCTAGAATTTCGACCAGGACCTTTTAAATCCGATTGCGAGAGGAGCATTTGTGTTAAGTCAAATAGTTCGCGCGCAATTCCATATGTTAAGCAACAAGATGCTTGATGCTTGATTTCCTTGGAGGTTTCGCCTCATTGAAATATGGGGGGCCCTCGTGATGAAGGAATTTCTTAGACGGCTACCCCCCAACTTGGGAATTATAAAGGGGCTCCACGGCACGATCTGATCTGAATAAAGTTGCGTCAACTGAAGAACGGCAGTTATTAATTGCAAAATTTTAAAATATTAAAAAAAAGGTTAGGTTATTCATTATGTTAAACTCTTTATACTAATCTTATTTTTATTGAAACAAGGATTCCGTTCCGATTGAGAAGAGTGATAAGGAGAATTTGTAAAAGAATGATCTGTATGCGAACATAGCACTTACCGTATAGTGAGATTTTTAAGTCAAATAAACAAGCCTAAATCTGGAGGAAATTATTTTCAAAGTTGAGCTCAGTCTGGAATAAAGCGTCGAGCAGTAAAATATGCCATACTGTATACAATTATAAAGAATAAAATATTGATTTTTGCAAAGTAAATTTGTCGATTTCAACCCATTCACATAAGGCCAATATCATTATGATGTTACTTTGTTCCAAAACTACTACATGAGGGTCTGAAAATGCCCGTTTCTGCCGCAAAGCGGCGGTCAATATTAATATAATAAGGCCAATATCATTATAATAATTAAGTTAGTTCAAAAACTGTACTATGCGAGGGTCTGTAAATACCCGTTTACTGAGTAGCTGAACACCAACGTCTAAAATGGTTCGGAGGGTTAATATAATCTAAACAATGAATAGCGCACTCACTCATTCTAAATGACCACGGCGTATCTGTTGACCACTTACGGACACACTCATGTCTACTTAGGCGCGCCGAATCGCACGCCAACGTTAGTTTCTTCAGAAAAATGCAAGAGGAATTATGACACCTGTACATACGCAACAATTGATGGTCAATTATTAATTTTCAAAAGCAGATGTCCCTTAAGATTGGACCTTAAAAGCCCGAAAATTACGGTTCGAAAATTGATATGATGGCATTGAATACATGATGAACGCTATGCCGTTCATCGGAAACATCAGACACAGGGGGACGCCCACTTCACGAATACTTAATGAAAGAATTAAATCAAGCTGTGCACGGTTCAAGAAATGGCCGAGTCTCTTAACAGAGTATGGAGACTCTCCATGACGATACTATAGATGAAACAGCACATTAAACAAATACGGTGTACAGATTTATACTGCCATCGATGCTATAACTGCCAGTAGGCCTCTTCATGGCTAAGCAATGAGCCGCAAGACGTGAACATGAGACATGTTTGATCGTTGTATGGATTTGGAATTAATACAACTTACGACAACTGTTCCAACATTTACAAATTATTGCAGACTATGGGAAACAAGCGCCAGCTCCCTGCTGAATTTTTGCAAATAAAATCTAGAACTGCTAATAGTAATTTTAATTTTACAAACGACTGTTTACTAGTTTCATTTATAACATAGACAGGGAGAAATGTGCTTGTAATTTCAAGCTTGCACGATGATATCCAAGTTGATAAAGCCACACGAAAACCCCCAATTAACTTTGGATTGTAACGCCACAAAATCTGGAGTGGATGTAGTTGAAAAATTACGCGCTATTTCCTGGGCATTCATAGAGAATATGTGAAAAATGTTATGTACTTGGCTCGATTTTTTATGATAATGTTGAATTTTCTATAAAATCAAAGTTATTTTGGATGAAATGTTAATATGTCGGTTTCAGATATTTTTCTTTAATATAATATGAACAAATTATGAGGATATCTGCACATGAGAATGCGACGTAAAAATACACACATAAAACACAGCGCATGAATCGTCTAAATGGAGCGAGACTGACTAGACTGGCGGAGAAATACTCAGTTCGATAGACAAATTGAACCTTGTATCAAATTACGTTTGGAAAATCCTAAAAATAAAAGAGTTCACTTTGCTCTACCAGTAGCTACTTTCACCTTCATTTTCCCGCTTCGACGTGGGATCCTTACCACTGTATTATAAACTGTGCGTAAGAAAAACGATGTCGCGTTCAACCAAATAAATGTGCCAAACTTCTCTAGACTAAATTTTCAGATTTAAGGCAAATCTGACACGGGAAATTGATTGGTAGGTGGTTCTGAAGAATTGTACTGGTGGCAGTCCTACCACTCACGATGAAAATAGCATTTACTTCCCTCCAAGGAAAAAAAACTGTTAAGTTCAGGTCGTACTAAAGTTTTAGCTGAGATTATATAGATCAGCATCCGAGGAAAAGTTAGAAATAAGAAGAAATCAAAAGAATTAAAGAAAGTAAGAATCGAAAAACAGAATTAAGTTATGGAAGAACAAGTTATAGTTAGATAAAATAGAAGTTAGAAATAAGAAACCGGACTGTAGCCCAGTGTTTTTCCTTGTCCTACAATCCTAGAGATTAAAAGTGTCCTAAAATCACTTCATTTTGAAATTAAAGGAGACGTGAAGCTGATTTGTGTCCATGTTATAATCACCCCTTGCTGGTTACACTGGTAGATAAAAAAAATTCAAGTAAGTTAAATGAAACTGAATGAAGAAACCAAAACGTGAATGCAAGAAGTATTTCTTCAGCGTTCCATGCAAGTGTAAGTTATTAAGAGGTTGTTCGCCAAATCATTATTGTTCCCCAACTTTTATTCAAAGTTGTGAATTGAACGTGGCAAATAATGAACGCAAGTAATAGTTCTACTTAAATTCATTTTATCGTTAAAATCAGTTTTTCATGTAAACGTGCGATGCATAGAGAAATCACATTAGACATGTCAGAAAATTCAATTCTCTTCAATTTGAGCTCGCATTGCAACTCAGAACATATGTGCTCGCTTGATTACACAGAAAGCCACAGATGACGATAAATGTTTGAAAATTCATGATTATTGTAGTTTTATTATTGTAGTTTTTTTTATTATGTATAAAAATGTTGATGGATATCATTTTTTGGATATTTTTTATGTTGTAACAAATGCCGCCAGACTCGCGACATGTAAATGTGCCAAAATAATCGAACATTACCGCTGTGGTGGCATAACGTGATCCTTCAAGAAATCCGTCTGGATTGATGATGTTTATTTTCCCAAAAATGTTGGCAATTGTACCTTTATAAGTCTTGAGAGGCATAAAATCAAGCTTTTCGGATTATCGAGCATAAGCAAACTCTTATAATGATTAAATTGTCTATTAAGTTTAATTTAATTGAGTTAAGTTTTCAACCAATTCAACTGGCAGTTTTTTCGAAGATGACAGAGCTTCGAATTCCTTCTACCGTTGTTTAACCTATTGATATATTTAAGTTTTTCTTTACGGAACAATTGGTTCTTAATATAATAAAAGAAAAGTTGACTAAATCATGGCGATCGATATGAATTTGGAGGAATATTGTAAACGATGAATTTTGGACAGATATCTAGTGTCACATCCGGCGCTCCTTCGAGACACCAAAAATTGCGTTTTTGAAACAGAAGCCTTACTTATGTTAGGCCACATACACCGAGTCGAATATTGTGATGAACTTTCTTTTTGATCTTGCTCCCAATATCGAAATTTGGCTGCAAGCACTGACCCATCTTATTCTTCTCAGAGAATCGATGCTCAGTTGGAATAGTTGCCGTCAAAAAGCTTCAAAATTTTCATTGAAAGCAAGAAATGGGTTCTCAAATATTGAGGAAGTACATCCGGCAGAAGTACAATGACAGTGTCACGGAAGTTTGACACTTAAATAAGTCGGTTCACTACCACATACTGGATGTGCCCTTTGACATAGTCTTAACACGACAAGAGATGATTGCAGACGTTATATGCATTACCGGTGAACATGATAAAATCTCATATTTTTCAGGAAATGATAAAGCGATAAAACGTTTTCAAGAAGCCGTTACTTTATTTGATATTGTATCGCATTACATTTAGTCGTGTAATTAACTGGGTGCTTCCCATTACAAACAACTAGTAATTAAGGAAAGTTAGATTCTGGCTCAGCAAAAATATAAGACAGCCAGGTAAACCCTTTTCATATTTTTTCGGGTGTGAACCTTTATTCCAGAAAATACTACAGATATTTAAAGGACTCAATTTTTGAAAGCCCTTCTTTACTGGTTTTGTGAAGTGAATTATTGATAATTGGTAGAGCAAAGAAATTGACTATCGAAGAAATGAACACTATAACAAATTGTATGGCGAAGGAATATCTATAGCAGATATTGCTCGAATATTAACGCGGATTAGGTATGGGGTTCGCAACATAATTCGGGACCTGAAGAATATGGCAACAAGTCACAAGGACTACCAACAGCTGTAATTCGTCGATTTGAACGGAAAATTAATCAGTTGACGTCTAATTCTACAATAACTGCATGTTAAATTGCAACAAAGCGGGGGTTGAAACTAATATCGATGTTCGAAACATTATTGTGCGCGCAGATCATCTCAAGCCCCACACGGAAAACCATCTCTTGCAGAAAAGCGCAGGGTAGCCAAACTGGCTTTTGCTGCCCACTTGCGTTGGAAGAAAAAATGGCGTCGTTCCGACGCCTTTTGTTATTACTTCCACGATCTAAGGAACGACGCAAGTTCTAACCAAGAGATAGGATGCTGGCCTCAACTGTCACATAATCAGGTTTTAGCTGGGAAAATAGCTTGCTATATGCAAATTCACACTGCAAACATCATCATACAGAATTTTCTAGAGCAACCAACCATTCTTATTGATTTCCCGGCAAAGTCCCCAGTTCTGAATAACAACGGAAACTGTTGTCTGAAAAAACTCAAACTGTCCGAAAAATGTTTTCATTTTTACCGGGCACTACTTCGGAATGAATATGCGTCTATCTCTCTGGCAAAGGTCTCTTATGCTGAGGACGCGGTACTATTGATAATATCCAACTAGGCCGTACTTCAAAAGTACTTTCGCGTTAATTACTAAAATAATTATAGAAAGTGAAACGTACAACAATATTCAAATATTGGCAGTTTAGTAATAATTGATGAATTTGACAGTTGGTTCTTCTCCAACAGTAAGGATTTCAATAAACTGCAGGTCAACTGCGGAGTACTTTATGCTTTCATGATTAATTGCAAATGTTTGAAGTAGTGGGTATTTTCTTTCAAATTTACCGAATTTATTTATAAATTGTACATTTTTCGTGTTCTACTTATCAAAACATACAAAGCGACACCTTAAAATTTTATTCACTATATTCTACCTATTTTGAACCGATTCCTACAAAATATCTCGGAGGGCCAATCAAACCGCAAACATGTAAATTATTTCAAATACCGTTGTATAACACAATTGTCAGACAATTCTTTTGGAAAAAGTGCACTTTTATTAATAGTCAAACTTTTTGTACTCTAGAAACGGTTTTATAAAACTCGATTAAAAATGTCTTGAGTAACAATTTTCAACCCCCCATCATAATCAAACGCATGTCATAAAAATTCCTGTCGCACAATTCTGCCGTACGCATAAGGTACACGTTATTATGATACCGATTATAAATCAAGAATGAAAAGAGGTCAATTGAGTCCATATTACAAGTTACGTCACACACTCGTGAGTCATAATGGAACCTAAGTTTGCAACAACATGTAACTAACAATGGGGCAGACCATAACTTCTATTATGGCAAGATAAGCAAGCATTTACGTTTTGCAGCAACAAAAACAAGAAACTTATCTGAGTGATTGTTGCCCTTCCAAATGTTTCACATTAAAAACTGGAAAAATATTCATTCATAACTTACCTTTTCTTCATTTTCGGATTCTTCATTGCTTCCATTCTCGCTACCATTATCTGATCCATCCTTCACTTTCGCCTTTTCCTGCCTGTCCATTACACTTTGTCGATGCCGCGTCTTCTTCCACGAATAATAGTATTTCACAAGGCTGGCGATTGATTTGTCTGGCAGCTGAAATTATTTAAAATCAAAAACCAAAATCCTGCTGTAATTTGACACTCAATACCATTTGCCTTATGCGATGGAAACTTTTGCCGTGAAATTGGAAGGCTTGCTCGAAAAGAACTTTATCCTCGACGGTCCATTCATCGGGGAAAGGTGTGAAATTTGCCAAGTCCATCACAGCTCGTTCTAAATCGTGTTTGTGCCAGAATAACATTCCTAATGCTTGTTCACCATTGTATCCATATTTCTCTTTCGCCACGGAAATATACTCTTCCACTGCATTTAGTGAATAAAAAAAAAAAAACATTTATTACACAATAACTAATCATGATGATGGCAGCTGTACATTTGTTATCAGGTATATCCTTCGTAGGAGACCAAACCAGCAGTGCCCTATCGTTCAAATTCTCTAGCTTACGCTCCGGGACGGGAATCAAATCCGGGCAAACTGCTTGATAATCACGCCCCACTCGAATTTTTTCTGAAAATTTCAATCCGTCTTTTAATTTCGCTTTGATTTTGACATTTTACCGATTCAATGATCCACTCACCTTCATATTCGCTTTGTTTCTTCGATTTCGATCCGTTTTTCTTGATTGCTGAAAAGAACACACATCAAATTCACATTTCCAAACCGCCTCAAGCGTACTCACAACTATCATCCTCCGAGCTCGAGTCAGGACTTCCTCCATGGCCGTTGGGACTGGGTCCTCGTGATCTACGACCGTTCCGCATAATTTCCGAATTCCTTTCTGCCAAAACCATACTAAACGACTTGCAAGACCATCAATTCCCTAGCAATTCTGAAAATGCACCTTTCAGTCCCTGGCCAGCAATTTTTTGAGTCTAGCATGCGAACAAACTACGATGTAGGGCACGCAATCAACTTTCAATTGATCGGCTTCAAGCCGCTGTGCCTCGTTAGCTTTACAACAACCATACAATCGAACTTACATGTCAAGCCTACATTCACGCTCTCCAGATTTATCCCGAACCAATTGAACGCAATGCCCAAATCTCCACAAGTGTCCACCGATATTGAAAATACCAAATTAACGCCCCAAAATCAACGAAATTGAACAATTCTACCAGAGCACATAATGCAGTTCCGACTGTCGCACGCTACACTTGACCGACGCCCTTACTTCGCTTCGATCTACACTACGAAAACTCCCGTCCAAACGATATTTCACTCAACTTCACAAACAAATCCCTCTTGCTTTTCAAATCTACACCAGCTTTATCCTATTCACCGGCGACACACAAATATTTCCTCGAGCCGAGCACTAATCCGACTTTTCAATTTAAGTGAAATCTTTCAAGCCTCAGACTAGCTAACGACTGCCTCTCGGACACTATGAACAAATGTCATCAATAAATCATCATAGAATACCACACCAAATTGTACTAGAGCTCCATTCATGTCGATTTATTTTCGTTGCAACCGCCGAGAATGAAACGGCATAGAAAATGAGAGAATATTTTTCAGATGCATCTACGTGCCTCTGCCGGCATCATTTCAAACTAGTTCAGCCAACTAAAGTCTAGCAATGATATTTCAAGGCGTTGACAACACGCACGCCGGTAGCAATTGTTAAGTCGTTGACAGATTTTGTGGTACTCGATATTTCGTTTGCTCCAAGTCCTTCACACAATTGGATATCGCCATAGAAATGAATTTCACGAAAAAATTTCGGTTAACTTACGTAAATGTGTAACTCAAAGAGCTCCTCGGTTACAGGAAGTAAAAAAGGCATACGGGCAAAGGTATAAAGGCAAAAATAGCTGAATTAAGGAAACCACTCAGTACACAGAATCGTGTATTTTGAATTTGAAGGTATCTGTTGATGCGTCACGAGGACGACACATCATGAGAGGAGTAATAATAAAGTAATAAGCACTCCTACCGTAAATGAATCATCTAGATATGATACGATAATGATCATCTTCCAAACAAAACCTGCAAGACAAATAACCTCCTCTTCAGAAGATAAGGACAAACGAACAGGATCGTTAGATATGAGTTATTAGAACTTATGAGTCAGAGGGGCAAAAGCTATGTAATTATCCCTGGCAACATATTGGTGTAAGAGGCGGTACGAAGATGAATTTAAATGTTTATGTTAGTTTTATCTAAAAATTAGATGCAGTAACTCAATCTGCTGATTATTATAAATTGATTGAATGTGTAATTAAATTACACTGAAAAAGCTTCCGGGTAAAAGTCCTACTTCATAGAGAAAAAGCTGAAAAATGCAAATGGCACTGTTTTTTGTATTTAAGTATTTTGTGGTTGTGGTTGTATTGAAATATTTTCCCCCGACCCTTTAATTTTCTCCAAGTTTGCGGCATTATCGTTAATAAATTTGTTACATATTTATGTTTCAAAATATTTTCCATTGCTAGCTACTACCTGTTTGCATTTTTAACATCCCGTCCCGAAAGATAGAAAGTGCTGACCAGTCATGTCGTGTGCTATTGATGGTAATAAATGGTAGATAGAGGAGGAGCTAGATCTGGAGAATAAGGCAGCTGAGGTAGAACTTCCCATTATAATGTTTCAAAGTACGTTTTGACAACGACATGGGATCTGAGGTCGAGGATTGTCATGATGCAAAATTACTTTATCGTGTCTCACGTTGCATTGCTCATACTCATGCACGCTGATGTTTCAATGCTCAGTTCAAAACAGTCATTTGAGTTCAATAAGGCGTAATTGTAAATCCGTGATGTTTTTAAATGGCTTTAGCAGCTAATGATACATTACGTCCTAATGATACACTACACTATGAGGCGTCGACGTTTATGCATAGCCGGCCAATTCCCATGATTCCTGCACTAAGAGTTATAGTGATGAAGCCATTTTTCGACCTCAGTCACAGTACGATGAAGAAATTCCTCCCTGTTTTGCTTTTCGAGAAGCAAAAACAGCAGAAATTGCTTACAGTTCTTAATCATTCCCATGCCTTCAAGGCGTTTCGAAACTTATTGCGAAGTTACTCTTACTAATACTGCTTATTCATCTTGACTTTGACACGAGTCCTCACTAGGTAATGCTTCCAATTCAGAACCTTAAAAAAACTTTTCCCCTTCATTCGCCATGCCAATTTTCAACAATAAAATCGCCGTTCTTTAAGGGGAACCAGTCGCAACACGTTCTATTAATAAAGTACCACCACCATAAGCTCTTGTTAGTATTCGATAAGCCTCTGCCACCGTTTTTTTATTTAAATTAAAATGAATAGGCAAAACTTCATGCAAAATATGAGAACTAGGCTTATAATCCGACAGTTTCTCTTGCAAATAACTTCAAGATCAAGACTGCAATCGACTTATATTAATGTGGATTTATTTCAAACAACTTCGAAAATGAAATAGTTGATTTCTTCAATTTATTTATTTCAACCAATGCTTGTCACCTAAATGCCAAAATTGGCAGCGAGGATTTGTAAACAATAATGAAAAAGAATATATAATCGAAACTTAAAAGATTGTAAGCGCGTAATATTGCGATGCAATCAACTACTGTAGCAAAGATAAAAGATAAGATGTATCCTATTAATGTAATAAGTACACATTGTTTAAGCTACATGAAGTATGCATTGAAAAAGACAGTTCAAAATGTAGTTCCAAAGGAGATGGAGTGCAGCTTACACACAATCGTATGGAAAACATTGTCCGTCTTTAAGGAAAACTGGATCTTTGTTTGGATAGCTTCCTGATCGTGTGAAGAGATGTAAGAGGGATATAAGCACGACGTGACACGTGAAAAACGACATGTCAGAGAGGAGGTGAGTAGAGCTCCACACTCCTTTCACCGAATCCCTGCGTGCTTATAAGCTGTGTTAAATCACGATGCAGTGACCGGTGATGGGAAAAATGTAAATATACTAGAATAAATACTAGTGTGCAATTATAAAAGTGTCTGTGAAGATCTTCCCTCAATTCAATTATCTATACTAATACTGTATATCCTTTTCCGCGCTTGTAAAGCAGTCCCTAGCCGATAAATGTACGATTCTTGTTCAATATATCAGCAACACTTATAATTTTCATGACTTTTTTAAAATACGATAGATCGCGATTGAGAGTCCTTTGTAAACTGCTAACAAACAAAAGAAATCTGCATAAAACATTATAAGGACCTGTACTGACCGAAGAATAATACAGAAAACCGATGAGAATCGTTTTTCATGTGTACGAATTATGCATCAGAATGTTATCACTGAAGCAATATTTATATCGCAGGTGACACTCAGGAGACGATTAAGAGAAATCTCATATGGTAGGCAACCTGCAGAAAATCAAATTATTTGCCCAAAACGCTCAAATTCAGATTCAGATTCAGAAGTTTATTGAGACTTTAACTATGACATGAGCTTATACTAAGAATACATTGACAAGGTAGGTTAATGACTGTTACATTATGTCACTTAAACTATGTGGTGAAGTTTAATTTTATTTATACATATGTTGGAGAAATTTGGGTAACGTGTGGTAATTCATTACGCTTGCTCAGGCGTATAACCTATCGCTTAGTTCTATAGCGACTTACAATAATATATAACTTAAAAACAAAAATGTAAAACAAAATTAAAATAAATAAATAAAAAAAACAAAGGAAAGAAAAAAAAATTAAAAAGTTAAAGTTAATAATTGATATTTACAATTAAAATAATAATAAAACTTAATGATAAGGGTAGGCTATGTTAAATCTTACATACCAAAGCAGGAGTGGTGTACCTTTAAGGGCTAGCTTAGAATTTTTTATTTTTGCAAATTTTTTGATTTTTGATTTTTTTTTATTCTATTTGTCTATTTCACTTAATATACTTAAATTGAGTTTGAATAGTTTCTTATTGCTAGGGTTCTATTCGGATGTACTTATCTATTTTTTATTTATTTCTTGTTTATGTATATTTTTTCTTAACATAATTTGCTTGGTGAGTGCAATTTTTTTTATTTTATCCAATATACAGATTTTTCGGAGGTTCGTTATAGAATGCAGGTTTCTGCATATTGTTCGAGGATCCCTGAAGCCATTGCACCCTTTCCTCTCCCAGCAGTGCGATAGGGGAGGCATAGTAATAAATCAATGCTGATGCTACCTTATTATCAGTTACGATTTTTCTAACAAGTGGGTTTGGGTGCTGAGAAAGTTTTTGAATTCTTTTGCTGGCTAGGTTAGTTACATAGTTTAGAAATGGTGTTATTTGCGTGCATTCATAGAGTAAGGAGTTTTTGTAGTATTTCAAATCAGCTTTTCTATACTTTCCAGAGCAAGCCCTGAGTATTTTCCTCTCAAACACTTGAAATTTTTCGGCTATTGTTGGCGACATCTGCATCCATATCGGAAACCCATATGTGAGTATCGGCCGAATCAGCGCTTTATACATGAGGATTTTGGATTGGGAATTGAGATGCGGGGATCTAAATAGGGACTTTAAGAGTTGAGAGGCTATCAGTGCTTTATTGAGTACAATTTTGGCATGTGGGTTAACTTTAAGACGGTGATGGAAGGTTAAGCCAAGGTACTTGATAGAGCTTCTTATCGGAATTTGCGTATTGTTGATGCAAAGGGTAATATTTTTGCTTTCAGGGACTGTAAATGAGTGACCTTTCCCACTTGCATTGCGAAAGCAAATAAGATCAGACTTGTTGGGGTTAACTTTTAATCCCCAGGTGTGGAAAAAATTCAGTACCAAATTAAGATGATTTTTCACAGCGAACAGTGCCTCCATCGGTCTTTCTCCTGTTGCGTATAAAATGGTATCATCAGCATACATTAGAATCTTCGGCTGATAGGCACAAGGCTGAGCTTGCGGGCTGTAGGGAATGTCGTGCACAAAAAAGTTGAATAATTTTGGCCCAAGGATCGAACCCTGCGGGACTCCACTTTTAACGTCAACAAGTTTTGAAAGGGAGTTATCAATGGCCACAAAAAGCTTTCTTTCTGTTAAATAGCTAATCATGATTCTGAGAAGAGGAATAGGACACTGATTTGTAATCAGTTTGTACAATAGGCCATTTGTCCATACCTTGTCGAACGCTTTCTCTAGATCCAGTGCGCAGGCCACCGTAGCGTGTTTTTTTCTTAGCCCAACAATTATGTCATTTTGCAGTACCAGGGCAGCATGTTCTGTAGAGTGCATGGAGGTGAAACCGAATTGTATGTTTGGCAGTCTAGGGGCGAAATAAGAATCGAAATTTTTTGCAATAATCTTTTCTAGGATTTTGCCAAATGGAGATAGTATTGATATGGGGCGGAGATTTGCAATTTCCCCGTTAAATCCTTTTTTTGGAACTGGAATTAATCTTGCAACCTTCCACGGGTTTGGAAAGTATCCATTATTAATGCAGTTATTGAAAACTATTGTGAGTTTGGGGGCTATGGTGCTTGCAGATTTTTTTAGTAAGAAATTAGAGACCCCATCTACTCCAGTAGATTTTTTACTTTTAAGTGAGTTGATGGCATCGAGTATCTCGGACTCTTTTGTGAAAAAGGCAGAGTTTGGTCCCTCAGCTGGGTTGGAAGATATGTTGTTGTTTGTAAAAATTGTTAAGAAGGATCCTGTCATGCTAAATGCGAACTCTGCTACGCGTGTATTTACTTTGTGGTATTGGCTTGGTGGGAAATTTTCTGCCGAAGTTTGGTACAGTTCCTCATAAAAGTTGGCACAGGCTTCAAGCTTGCTGTTACGGTCTGCAAAAACTGAGTTCTGGTTGGTGAGGTTTACTTTGTCGATATTTATTGAAAAGTATTTTCTGCCAGTGATTCTGTTGATTTCAGAAAACATTTGAGGTCCCGGTTTGATGTTTTTCAACGTGTCCTGGAATTTCTGGTTCACCTCCGCAGATATTTGTGCTTTAATAAAGTTTGAAATGATATGTACCTGATGTTTTATTCGTACATATTGGGGAGTAACTCTATTTAAATGTCTATTATATATTCTCTTAAGTTTTTGCAGGCATCGGTTTCGAAGTCTGACAAGCGATAAGGTAGTCTCAGATAACGCACCGTATTTAAAATATTTGGGGGCACGTGTAGGTGCATGATTTTCAGCAATGGTAGTAAGAGACTTGGTTAGTTTGTCTATAATGTTGTCAATTTCATGATTAGATATGAGCCTATCTTCAGGGATATATATAGCACTAATCGCATCACGGACATCCCTGTTGAACCAAGCCCAATCAACCAGGTTAAAATTTTGTATTTGTTTAGGTAAAACGGGATATTCCACTGTATCTTTAATCTCAATCACCAATTGTATGGCAAAGTGATCAGAAATCGAGGGAAGCGTGCTGCAATGGAGGTGTGTGGTTTTACTGAGTGTTGTCGAGGAGATTATAAAATTGTCAAGGAAGGATGAGGCACGGGGGTAAGTGGGAGTTCCCGCATTGATTAGTTGAAACATAGGGAGTGGGTCACGCCAAAGCCAGTTGTGTAGGATATTTCCGTTTGTATTGCAACGAGAGTCACCCCACTGTGTATGTCTAGAGTTCAAGTCACCCCCCAGAATCACGAAATCATATTCAGCAGCCACATCTTCAATTAAGTTTAGATCATTAATCATTGCCTGTCCTGCGTTTGGTGGTACATATAGAGCACCGGCGAGGAGTTTAATGTGGCGTTTTGTATTGCTAAGCAATGTGATCACGATGAACGAGGATTGCACTGCTTGCAACGGAATTGTTATATTGGAAAAGTGAAATGTATTTTTCACAAATATTGCTGTTCCCCTGGCGGAATCATTTCTGATTATATTATAATTAACCGTTCGCAATTTATGATGTGCTGCTAATCGCGTTTCTGTAATAAGACCAATGTCAGATCCTGATTTATTTAAGAGATTTTCCAGAAACATTCTCTTATCGTGACTTACTAGAGAATTGATGTTAAGGGCTTGGAAGTTTAGTTTAATGCTGCTGTGCATTACGTGATGCAAGGTTACACACAAAATTAAGGTACAAGGTCCATCCCAAAAGAAATGAGCCTTATTTTTTTCCGGACGCGAGTGTACATTCCGGCGCGCTCTGACGCTTGGGGCAGGTGGTGGGGGGTCTAAGCTTCCATACGCGGCCGGTGCCAGTCGGCTCTGAGCTCTCGGAGCGGCAGGACGGGTGTTTCCGTGAACGTCTATTTTCAATTTTCGACACGGCGCGATGGAGTCAAAAATCGATCAACGCTACGCAATTAAATTCTGCTTCAAACTCGGCAAGAATGCTACCGAAACGTTTGGAATGCTTCAGGAGGCCTTCAAGGATGATTGTTTATCGTACTTGCAAGTTAAAAAGTGGCACAAAGCATTTAAGGAGGGCCGGGAAGAGGTGGCCGACGAACCTCGGTCTGGACGACCGTCAACCTCCCGAACCGACGAGAACGTGCAGCGAGTGCGCGATTTTTTGAACGCCGATCGTCGGTTCAGTGTTTATCAAGTAGCAGATGCCCTAAACATTCCGAAATCGACAGTACATTGAGTCATTTCCGAGGATTTATCGATGCGGAAGGTGTGCGCCAAACTTGTGCCTCGGGTGTTGACTGACGAACAAAAACAGCTCCGGGTGGTTCGGTGTGAAGAACTCTTGCAAATGTGCGAAGATGACCCGGAGTTTTTAAACAAAGTGGTAACAGGCGACGAAACATGGTGTTTCCAGTACGATCCGGAGACGAAAAGGCAGAGCGCTGAGTGGCACACCACCGCGTCACCCCGGCCGAAGAAAGCTCGGATGAGCAAATCCAGGACCAAGACAATGCTCGTCGCCTTCTTCGACGCCAGGGGGATTGTGCACTACGAGTTCGTACCACCCGGACGCACAGTGAATGCCGCCTTCTACTTGGAAGTCCTCAAAAGACTCAAAAGAAAGGTCACAAGCAAGCGGAGCGCGATCAAAAACGACAGGAGTTTGCACCACGACAACGCGCCGAGCCACACCGCGTTCATCGTGACCAAGTACCTGGCCCGGATTCAACTCGGCGTGGTTCCCCAGCCTCCCTACAGCCCGGACTTGTCTCCCCCGGACTTCTTTTTGTTTCCGCGGTTGAAAAGAGTGCTAAAGGGCAAGCACTGGGACTCGGTTGAGGACATCCAAGAGAATGTCACAGCAGCCCTCAAGGACATCCCTAAGGAGGCCTACCAGGAAGCCTTCCGGACTTGGAAGACCCGTCTCCAAAAGTGCATTGATGCAGGAGGATCCTATTTTGAAGAATTTTGAGGTATTGTAGCGATCTGCTCAATAAATCTATTTTTTTTTGAAAAAGGCTCATTTCTTTTGGGATTGACCATGTATGCATTTGCCTTCTCAGCGTGCGTTGTCAGCGTATTGTAATTGCTCATGAATGAAGATGCACTCTCTAGTAGAGAGCTGAACTCAATCCCAAACAATTCCGTTGAGAGGTTGAGTATTTGGCCGATGGCGCTTATTGGACTAGGGTTATGGTTCTGGGGCCGAGGCATTCCGGCATTAGTGGTTCCCCGAGCAACTGCTGCATAGGAGAGGTTTGGTCGTGTTGAACGAGGAGTATCTGCTTGGTTAGTAGATACTGGTGGCTTTGTGGTTGTTTCAGGACTGTTATTAAAATTGTTATACCTTTTTCTTAAAGGTCCTGTTTGAACCGTTTGCAATTTTTTCTGATAGACTTCACAGCCAGAAAAATTTGCGGGATGTCCGTTTAGGCCACAGTTAACGCAAAACGGAGGAGGACTTTCCTCATTTGAGGGGTCGCGTTCGCATGTTTCCTCTTTGGAATGTGCTTTATTGCACTTAACACATCGTGCATCGTAAGCACAGTTGGCCGAAACGTGGCCGAATCGTTGGCAGCGGTAACATTGTATCAAGTTACCTTTGTGCTTGGGCTTTTCCCAAGAGATTTTCTGCGAGAGTAAATATTTGATTTTAATAATTTTTTTTAAATCTTCTTCCGTTTTAAGGTTTATACGGAATAGGTCTAGGGTTATACCTTCCCGTTTGGACCAAGTCGTGGAGAGATTTGTAATATTTTGAATGTTTAACCCTGGAGTATTCGCCAAGATGTCATTTTTGATTTCTTCACAAGAGAAATCAGCACTTACTCCCCTAAGTACGACAGAGTACTTACGTAGTGAATTCGGGGTGAAGGAGAAGGCCTCTGCCTCGGATTTTTTGAGACACTCAAGAAACTCCAAGTGAGTTTCTACTGAATTGACACGAACTTTGTGCCGGCTTTTTGAGAGCGTTTCGATTCTAATTTTAGTACTAATATTAATTTTTTTAATCGCGTCTACAATACTCTTTGCACTCACCTTGCTTACAAATATTGGAGGGCACCACTCAAGCTCAAGCATTTCCATCACTTCGTATTGCCGTAGAGTTTCCACGTCGGCACAGGATAGCAATTCAGACGGCAGGACTTTATTTCTGTTTTCCAGCTTATTTGCAGAAACTGTGGAAAGTTCGATTCTCTTCCGCTTCTGTTCAGGCGATCCACAGGCCAAAATCGATGTAGCCATTTTTCATTATGAAATGAAAGAGAGAAAGAAAATAAATTAAAAAGAAATTAAAAGAAGGTGTGTACGAAGCGTCTCAACACTACTTGGTAGCGCTACGTTTTTGTTTGCTTAAACTCTTGAATTATCCACAAAGAAACTGCAATGAAAAACCGTTGGATATGTCAGTTGTTTTATTTTTTTCATTCGGCTTGAAAAATGGCGGTTATATCACGTCAACACCGAAAACTTAAACTTCAACTTGAACGTTGAACTCACACACTACAAAACACGTCTTGCTGCTTCAACTACCAGCAAGCCAAAAAAAAAAAAAAAAAAAAAAACGCTCAAAGATAGATTGAATATTGCAAAAAAACTTCAACATAATTCTACATTGATGCTTATATTGACATCTATGTGATATCAATATAAACTCTCATTTGAAACTATCAAAATGATGACCAAAGCGTGTGAGAATTCAATGTCAAAACCTGATTTTGTTGAATCATTCATTCAATGTATTCAATGAAATTTGAATTCACAACTCAAATCCAAATATTTAAAGATCATTAGAAAGAGAGGTGGTTCGATTTATTCGACAAATTTGATCAGAACTTCCGCACCCATGAGTCTTCGCTGAGTTAGCTTAGCCAGGGTATAAATCACTTATAAGTTCTAAGTGAAAATGGATAAATTGATCTACCAAAAACTTCTAGAATTTAAAGATTACTAAGTTACGATCTGCTAAAATTTTTCAAGCCATACTTTTTTCGCATGCAAAGATTGGACATACTGGGATAGGACTTCTACAATGAAACAGGAGAGCTCACCCTGGATTGGGTTGGACTGGATTTGCTTGGATCGGTAGACATATGGAACGATGTGGCACATTATATTCGGAGAGTCCTGAAAGATAAAATGAATATAAAATACTTGTCTCGCTATCCTTCTTCCTCCTCAGTTTGAAGGCACCTGATGGCACTGAAAAACAAGACCTGGCGCCGAGTAATGCGTCAAATGGTTCCGAACTAGGTTCTCAAGTTAACAGGTGAAATGTTTAGTGGATGGAAGCACCACACTCCTTGCGAAAATGCACTGCCCACCCACAAAGAAAATTTTGTTTTAACCAAATAAAACCAGAGGCTTTTGAGAAATATTATTGATTTTGTTGAATTCCAAAATTTAATAAAACAAATTACAACGTTTTTGAGAGGGCGGAGTATTCCAGGGGGTAAACTGACCATATTTCGAAACCAAAGTCGGGGTATTATAATGAAGTACTATTGTTAAATGATCAGGTGTGAATTGTTTAGAGATAAAATTTATTTTTATTTTATACTGTTTTCTATATCAGTGGTGTAGTGGTGAAGTAAACCATTTGAAGACAGCTATTTATTTTTTTTTATAAAGCCAATCACAAAAGCCAACTACAAAACATTGAACACAGAACCCACAATGTGGTGTTATTGGGTCAGAGATTTCACTTTCGTTGACCGATTACGATAATTGGTTCGCAAATTCTTAAACAGGGGCCAATCATTGTCCAAATTCCAACCATAGAACGCAAGACGACCATGTGTTCGGCACTTGATATATTTATTCCTATTGAAGTTTTAACCAAGTATAATTTCACCACATAATTATAGTGTTAGGATTATTTTCATTTATTATAAAGTTTAGCTGTTGCCAGACTCATTACTTTAGGGTAATGGTTTGCCATAATGGCTGATAATTTGAAGTAAGCAACCTATAACTTTACATGTAAGTAAATCCTTACTCTCTAATAAGCAACCTCAAATAACTCTTTGCAGTTCCAAAATTGACTTTAGCTCCTTTCGATATGAACCCTCTTCAGTCATGCCAGACGTTTTTTAAGTTGAAGAAAAATTGTATTTTCGTGGTGTAAAAACTTATTTTGCATTAAGTTTTTAGATAAAAATTGTATATGAAAAAGTGAATCTTATTGTTTACAATACAAGTTTGATCTTGGCCCCACTTGGTGAAGATTCATCGGAATATCTGTAGAATTTATAGAGAAAACTTGCAACAGAACCAGCATGTTACCAGTGGTTTCACCGCTATTATAGTGGACAATGGCAGTTCAGTCAAAATCAGAACGTCCCAGAACATGATAGATCTATGAATATAAGGCGACCATTGCAGTATTATTGGAAATGTTCCAAGTCCATAAAACGCATCTCTATAGAGAGAAAAATCCACGCGCCAGAATATGCGGTTAAAGTTAGATGCTTGGGTTACCCGAGAATTTACGCAAAGAAACAAGGAAGACATAATGGCCTGCTGTGTTTCCCATCTCGCTCAGCAAGTAACGAAGATCAAACTCCGATTGATGGTTACTGAAGATTTAAGTTGCTTCCTGTACGATAACTTGAAACAGCGCCGGACAGTTTACTAAAGAGGCGAATTACCCCGATTTTGATCCATAACCAGGCTTACATCATGTATGTGAACAAGTAGTTCATGGTAAACGTCCTGCATTATTTTTTCGTCGTGGAGTCATCGTTCACCAGGGCAATAAGAGACTGCACACAGCTTGCCTAGCGCAAAATAACGGATTTTGGTAGGGAATTTTTACCCCACCCACATTTTCGCTTGGTCCAGCTACTACGGATTATCACTTGTTTCAGGATTTACGGATAATCCCCCTGAACAACTTCTTGCAGGAAAGGGAAGACAGCACTGAAGATGACCACCGAACAGATTTATCAAACTTTTTCGAGGTCGAGGGGGATGATATCTAGAGAAGACGGATACAGCAACTTCCAGAAAATGGGAGATAAATCATAAACAATAATGAATTTGTGAAACTATTGTTGTGTATCAGAGCTAAATCGGCTACCCACAGACACAGGAAATTGTGACACCAAACTGACGAGGCTAACCGCATAAAAAAAAAATCAAAAAAAAAGCAATACGGTTGATACTTAAATGATCATAGTAAGTAGGTTTAAACGTGGTCTTTACGATTTGTGCCATAAACACGATACATAAATATTTTAGGATAATGAAGGGTAATTATTCAAATTACCTTATGCTTATTCGAATCAATAAGCGCATTTAAATTCCTACTTTTAACTAAGTTATCTATAACAGTATGGACGAGTTTTTTTGTACTTATGAAATTTTCCGACAAATAGATCCCAGTACTTGTACTCGGGGTGTTTGGGATCTCCAATTAAGGCTAGAATAAGTGATAATCATAGGTTCGCTATGTTTTTCAATTTATACAATGTTGCATTCGTGACTCACAAGATATTAAATCCATCTTTCTAAGATTCAGGTATAAAAACTTCTAGAAAACCAATAATTGTGTAAGATAATTCAAGTTTGAAAAATTGATTTACTACCGAAAAAAGTTTATCTGTGCTATACTAAGCTCTCCTTTAACAACAAACTGCAAATACTATTCTGAACGAAAAATTAAATCAATTTTTTTATCCAACAGCTTATGGAAGAATGACTGTCTCAAGAAGCACCTTTTTCTTGGGTTTCGTTAAATTTTGATTTGTGTCGAACTGTCATTCAGCACCTGTAATTTTAGGTTATTTAGTCAAATTTGCAAGTGACAAATTAGAATTTTTTTCTCAGATATTGAATTCGAGATTGTGTTAAAAGTTTCATAAAATGACTAGGTAATATAAATCAAAGTGACTTCTGCACGATATTAGCTAATGTTTACTTCAGCAGGGCCAGTATAGAATTAGGCGATGTAACACCACACAATATTAAGCAGTTGAAAAAATTGAACACAGTTGTCTTTCCCGTAACATATAACGATAAATTTTACATAGACGTTTTGGAGGCAGGCGAGCTCGCTAAGTTGGCGTATTACAATGATATAGTTGTTGGGGCTGTATGTTGCCGTGTCGCGAATTCGGATAACCAACGGCGTCTCTATATCATGACACTGGGATGTTTATATCCTTACAGACGTCTCGGCATTGGGACTGTAATGTTTAATCACATTTTGAATTATGTGGAAAAGGATGGCAATTTTGATAGCATCTTTCTGTAAGTATGTTGCTATTGTGTTTTAAACGAAATCTTTGTTTTTGTATTGTTACTGAACTGTGAATAATTTATAGTTGGCTTCAATGGTCCATTCCACTACATTTGCTAATAATCATGAATCATTTTTACGGAAACGTTTATTAGCATAAAAAACGTTTTATTTTTCGTAAAGAGCAAAGGGAAATCCGGACACCCGAAAATCGATTCAATTTTAAAACGATCTTTTTTCGTAACTATTTTTTAAAATTATTTCTCAAGCCTATTGCATGCGCTTATGCTTTTTTTTATTAAGGCGATCTGCTTTAAATTTTTTCTTAACGAGCATAATTCAAGTACATCTTGTCTATTGCTCCACTGCAGACCTAGAATCTGATCTCAGTCAAACCTGTGAAGATGAGATAATAACACCCTTTCAAAATTTTCATTTTTTATTTAACAAAAATTATCGTTTATTTTTCAGGCATGTCCAGGTGAACAACAACGGAGCTATAGCTTTCTACAAAAAATTCGGTTTTGAAATAGTTGAAACGAAAGAAAATTATTACAAACGAATCAAACCCGCAGACGCTTACGTTTTGGAAAAAATGCTACGACCCAAAACTGAATGTAATCATGTTGATCACAATAAAAATCCAGTCAATTCGTACGATGGCGACAAAAAACAAAACGATATTTTAACACAATAAATTGAATGTTAAAAATTGCTTTATTTTATTTTTAAAATAGGTGAAAATGTTGTTGCTCTCGAAACATCTAGTCATAGAGGAAGTACACAAAAATGATCGTTCTAATTTTAAAGCTGGAGTCATTCAGCACTCTGTCCTGTCAATGTCCTCTTTTTTAATTTCCATTTAAAAAATCCATTTCGGCTCGATTTTTGTTTCGCACTCGTTTTAGCTCCCATTTTTCGGTAGATTATGTTAACATTTGGCAACCAGTCGACGAAAAGAGCCCCACTAGAAAATACAATATAGAACTACGAAAGCTAACTCATACCTTGTAGGGGGCGCTGGATATTTCTTCGGGAGGGGATTTTTCCGCGCGTGATTACGGAATAAAGGCAACGATGCACATGAGTTGATGTTGGGCCATGATTTAATTGCTTTTCTCTGCGAAAACTAAAACTGTCTTGGAACTCGCAACTTTGCCTTAGAGAGGATTGAATTCAGGCAAATGATCTCGGAAACGGAGCATGAATTATAAAAGTTGATCCTAGAATGCCAGATCACTTAGGGAACCTTGTGCTATACCATAATTTTTATAGTAGGCCAGTTGAGACAATCTAAATGTGATTGCAATCCAGGAAAGGAGGTGGGATTGTAGCGAGATCAGGGACGTGAGGATCATTCAAGATCCGAACACACAATTTAAAATTGGAAAACCAGATCGAAGTCAAGAATTCGGAAAAAGAAAGAAAGAAAACTTTATAGTGGGTCGATAACAGTTTCCATACGGATGGATGTATGTTATCCGATCAAAATATTTTAATAAGTGGTTGCTTAATGTTCTTCTTCTCTATTTGTGTTTCTGAAGAAAAGGACGAATAAACTGGAAACACTCTGCGGTGCCAGTAAACAATAAAACTAATTCTGCGTTTTTTGCAACGCTACAAAAGTCCTCTATTGAGAAGGTCCAAAGGACAATAGTTGCAGAAGAGTTCGATGAGCGTCTAAAATCTGAATTAGTTTCCATCTGAGACAACGAAAGTGTAAAAACCAGCAACGAATTGTGAATACGAGCATTATTCGGATAAGATGAATGCAATTGAAGAGACCTTCACTGTCTTGGATAAACTAATGATTGCAATCAGGGAACTTTGTACAATTTTATAGCAACTTTGTAGAAGTGCTTTACAGCGACCGTGAGAGTATAAAAGAATCAGATGTTAAAAAATCTTACATTCTTTGCCGTCAGAAAGGTGTTTCAATGCATTTCGGCCTGGCTTAAGATTACCACTAAACCCCGCTTTCCTAGCTATGAAATTGAAAACTATTGTAGCAGCGTATGCATGCTGTAAAAAAAAATTTTTTTCTCATCCAAGGTCCAGTTCAGACAGGCAACTTCTGAACCATGATTTTAGTCCGCAGATTACGGAATTACATTTGGACTGAGAGATGTTTTCACAGTTTTGTGTAAAACAAGAATCTCCACCTTAAAGCTTTTGAGAAGAATACAAAGAATACCAATAATAAAGGATGTTTTTTTAGAGGCATAGTACTTGGAAATGAAATAAAGTATTGATAAACTGTTTTCATTTCATTATGCATAGCGGAATTCGGTTCATTTTATTGGAAAGATAATTCTCTGCAATTTTTATTTGAATATGATTTTGGACCACGATTGCCGCGGGGAAAGTACAAAAAAAGAGGTCAAATATCGACGACTCAAACCAGAATTCGGAACCGTATCCCGCCAATAACGCGGTGAATGTTGTCTTCTGAATGCTCAAACATCTTGGATTTGTTGGCGTAAACGAGTGATTCGACGTATCCCCACAAGAAATCATCCAGCGGTGTTTAATCACAAGAACTTGCAGGTAATTTCACAAGTCCAAAGCGAGAAATAATGCGCGCATAAAATGCTTCTTTCAATAAGTCGATGGTTGCATTAAGGCAGGTCGATTCTGGTACGATGAAATATCGATGGAACGCTGGAATAACGGTTCCAGCGGCGCAGCACTTTCGGAGACATATGAAGTAGTGATTCCAAACCATTCATCATCAATCATCTCCATTTGTTGTTGTTTTACATGTACAACCATAATTAATAGATAAGCCAACAATGAGATTGAATAATAATTTGAGTGTTCTTTGTTTTGGAACATATTCCTTCATTTAATAGTTATATTATAATTCGATTTTCTTAAACTTATCAGACATTGCACTTTAATTATTCTAGTACACTGCTTTCATTGCTGCGGATAAGACGGACCTGGCATCCCATCACACAAGACATTTGATTCGGGACTTTTTTGTTGAAATATGTTTAATTTGATGTACCTTAATAGATATTTAATTCGGGATGACGGTAATATAGCTCTCGGTTTTATGTACACAATAAAAATGAAACACCCCTTTGCGTCTTATCACTATTGAACATAATTAAATTAATTTTATTATTTGGTTACCTATGCTACAATGGTCTTAATACAAATGGTTGTTAGGATAATAATTAAAATTAAATTACCTTACGATTTCATTAAATAAATACATATGAGTGACATCTTTGCATTTGGACTAGTTATTTAATTGTTTAAAACGCTATTAATTCACATAATTTTCAAATCATAAAAATATCCTGCATCGGTAGTTCTCTGCTGACCATTTCGGAAGCTGGAGTGTGTACGTGTATGTGTGGGTAGACGATACAAGAGGAAATTCGTGTGGATCACATCAGTCCACTCAAGTAGTTGCTTATTTGCTGCTTTGGTCTTCGGTCCTTATAAACGTGTATTGCGTCATGATTTATTCCCTGTGTGCAATTTGATGAATCTTTAGGTTTTGATTATGTTTGATATTGCAACATTGGAGCTGACAAGTTCGGGTGGTGGGAGCTGTTCATACGTAACGCCGACAAACTCTTGTTGTACCATTCATCTTCAGGCGACATTCCTGAAACGAAAGCGCACCTATTAATTTATCTGAGTTGCACGAAGCCCTCGTAGCCCATGAACGAGCACTACATCAGGCCACACGGAGAATGCAAAGAAGTGGCATTTTCAATTTCCGAGGTAAATTGAATTTTTCACCTCGATAACTTAACTCTCCTCGGATATTTAATATGTAATATTACTTTTGTGAGATGAGTTTCACCAAGGATAATTTCTGTCGTATGGTTTTTTTTTCATGTTTGCCTGTCGTACAGGCATACATGAAAAACCGAGCCCAAGCCCAATTGTGTTTCTAGGAATTTTCTCTCTTTATTCAGCACCGAAAAATCGATGAGTCAGTAAATGGATTTTTAGGGTAAGCGATAGTGGGCTATTAATTTCGTTGTATCAATCGCATGTGAGGAGTGAATGTGAATTGATGGTACTCTTCACAATAAATTTCGAAACTCGAAATGCTTATGAGTATGTCTTATTTTTAAGCTAGTAAATTCAACCACAAAACGAAAGACCAAGCTCAGAATATATTTTTTGGTTTGGAAAGACGATAAACAGTAGATTTATAGATAGTTTATCATATTATATATATATTATAACATTCAAATTACCCATTCCGTCCTGGCGAACACCTACAGCACTCATGTTTGAACCATGTGCCATCGAGAACGGCTGTCCCATGCCCGGGTAAGACGTCGTTCCCATTTGAAATAAATCCTGCAAAGTTAAAACATTATTTCTTTACTTTGAACGTTGAACCTTTTCTTTCTTACTTGAGGGTATCTGTTTATAGAATTTGGATGAGGATATGGTTGATAACCTCTTGACACGCTATAACCTTGAATATTGCGCATCATGCCATTGCACGATGGTATAACTGATGGTGCTAAAGCTTTTTGTAATTGTTTTTCTTGTTTCCTATATTTGGCACGACGGTTTTGAAACCACACCTGTAAAGAGTAATACATTCATTTTTTGAAGGTCTAACATGAAACCAAAACTAAGGACAATTACAAGCAATATACAAGAATATTTAGTTATATGTTTGAGGGTCATCTGTTAAGAAAGTTTCCCAATATTTAAAGAATACACTGCAATTTTAATATGCTTGGCATTATCCACTGTTTTTAAGGACAGAACAGAGTAAGTTTTACGGTTTTTTCTGCATAAACTACTAAAATAGTAATATTTGTTTTCTTTTTATTATTTTTTATTTTTAGATTAGGAGGTGAAGGCTCCCGCCCCCGCCCCCTGAAAACCTATTGACCTTTATTTTGGTTTCGGAGGGTTTGGGGGAACAATTTTTAGACACGTATTTAAAAAGAATTCAGACGCAAAACAAAGTCGAGTATTGGCACGTGTAAACACTGCCGCTTCTAGGATTTTTGACGTCAACACGAGGAAAAACATAAATAAAAAATTTCGATTATGTTCTCTCTCATACTTCCTTAAGTATCGTCAGGCAATCGCCGGGAAAGACAAAGGATTCAGTTTTTTCCGTTTTCCTTTCATAATGGACATAATGGACAAAGTTTTGCGGTGAGTATTTTGCAAATAGGCCAAAGATCAATTACCACTACTTTTTGCGATCTATTTTCACGATTTTCCGTGTTCCGGTTTCCAGTAAATCTAAAAGATAAAGGGTCGAAGAAAGGGGGAGCGACACCGACGAGCAACATGAAGACACACCAGGGAAGGGCTCAGAAATCGTCACGCAAAATTTTGGCTTTGCTAAGGGAATACAAGCCAAGCCGTAGCAATGCTATGGTAAATGAATGCAAGCAAAATGGTATTTGTCATTTTATTGATCATAAGGCAGCGGTCAAAAGCGCTAGGTTTGGCTGTGGATGTGCAACTCAATAATTACTCCCAGAATCTGCTCTCAGAAAACAGAAAAATTATAACATCCATTATTTCTTGCATTACATTTTGTGGGGCTAAAGACTTTGCGCTGCGAGGCAAAAATCATTGCGAAGGAATATTGCAGGATTTGTTCAAGCTTCGAATTGATTCAGGGGCTGCGGTTTTAAAGTCACACATTGAGCGCGAGGAAAAAATGCGAGTTATCCTTCTGCTGACATTCAAAATCAAATAATTGAGAATTGTGGTGACGTGCTGAAGAGAGATCTTATTGCCAAAGTGAAACCAGCAGACGGTTGCAGTGTATTAGCAGACGAAACAGCTTACATATTTGGCAAAAACAATCATCCATTGGTTCGCAATATTTTTGTGAAGAAACCAAGCAGTTGAAGAAGTGATCGTTGGGTTGGTGGAGCTAAACGGTCTTGACGAGAACTGTATTGCACAGGCAATTGATGATTTTCTACCAAGGGAGGGGATGACCTAGCAAAATGCGTTAGATTGGGGTTCGATGTTTGTTTAACTATGGTTGGGAAAGACGGTCGTGTACTACCGATCTTGCGGCAAAAATTCACCAAAGCTTTATTCTTTCATTGTTCGTCGCTTAAACTTAATTTATGATTAATGATCTCAATGCTTTGCCTGAAATCCGTAACACCATGGGAACCACCAAAGACTTTATTGAACTTTTCCGGGAGTCCATTTTGAGAAGAAAATTTATACCCAATATCTCGCGGCTCTGTGAAACACGGTAGAGCGAGAAACACAATAACCTCAGAGTTTTTAAAGAACACGTCTGTGCAATAATGAAGACATTAGAACCCTATCAGTGGAAGACAATAGTGCGACTTAAAAAACACGCTTTTCAACTCTATTCCGCTGCTTCTAGAGTTGCTTATATTATATACCTTTTGTTGATTCCGCAAGACTCAGCTTTGATAAAACCTGTGGTGAATAGCGATCAAGGCTTCGTAGCACATTAAGTACCATTTACACCTTTTCAAGTGCACCATGATGATCCATGTCAAGTCACAAATGAAATTTCGAAAGACGTTACTGCCATCGTAGAAAAAAATCGGATTGGATGAAAATATTTCGGCAATTCGACGGCTTGTTGGGCCACAGTGTTTTCGGAGCAACCACCCAGCAGTCAATTCATCAGAGTTTTGGAGGAAGTCTTTGGTAATTCCGTACTAAGATTCCATTATCATATACCTAGAAGAACGTTTTGCTGAAGAACAACACTTCAGGTTTCGCATTATCAAAGTTGCACTCAGCCCAATTACCAACCCTGTTTTTTCAAATGCATCTAAAAAATTTAAGTAAAGCTTGCGAAACATTCAGCGAATTTTATAATTTGCCAATTAAAAAAAATGAAATTGAATTGTGGGAAATTGTGGGAAAACCAACCCAATGCCACTGATTTGACCGTTGTTGAAGTGCTAGAAGGCACGACGCCATTTTTCTCGTAAATCGCTGGAGCTCTAAAAATCTTGGTAGCTTTACCGTGCATCATTTGTACCGTAGAACGCTCCTCCAGCTTAAGGCGTATGAAAACTTGGCCTGGCAATGATGAGTGTTCATCGGAAAATTATCGCAGGGAACTTGTCAGATTTCAACAATAAAGTGGTGGATAAATTTGGGATAAATCAGGGGAGACTGGGCTTCAATTGAGATAATTCTTGTTCATTATATGTTGTTCATGAACATATTTCTTGCAGTAAAGTATTTGTTTTAATTTCGTAACCTGCAGTTATTTTACTTCCAATTGTACCCTCAATCTTCTAGCCATGTAAAAGGCTAGAACTCCTCTTCTTTCCCTCCCCGCTGGAGGAAGAATCCCTGTAAACCGAAGGGGCCAAAAGACGTAAAATTGGGAGGCCTAGCCCGAAGTAATGTGTCAGACGGTTCCAGGCTAGGCGCTCCGGTTGACAGGGGAGGTGTTTAGTTGGTAGTCCAGAAGACCTGTAGTGCCACTGGGAGTCCGACACTCAGGGCGTAAATAGCCTTCACCTCCCTCCAAAAAAAAAAAAACCCCTCAATCAGGCAGGTTACATCATCAGTACGATAAACACCCCGAAAGCTCGTATAACATTGAATTCTGAATAAAATACGATTCATCCGAAACTAGGAGAAATTTATCCAGACCTCCGTGATTGAGGGGTTTCTTGGGGGTAAACTCGAAATGGGCACGAGTTCTACGACTTTGTTGTTAGAAAGATAACTTCCAACAACCTTCACTCTTTTAAAAAAAATATTGTTGAGATCTCAGCGTTTATTGCAATCTTCATTATCAATGGCGATTATTCGCTATCATTATTCGCTATTCAAAAGATGTCAATGAGTTTTGAGTCCTTTTAGGCAAGCAAGCCCTAGTGTACGCCGATGTTGTGAACAACCACAAATCGCTGATTAGACAGTTAGTCGATAAGATTACGGTTTTATGGCTGAGAAAACTTGAAACCAATTTTTTCGCGAAATAACATCTTTCCAAACTGACTAACCCCAAAAATAATTGACCGATTAAACCAACATTTTCTGGCGGCTGTTTCAATACTTTTTTTTACCCTTTCAATGTGATCTGCTTTTCAATGCAAATAAAGCCTTTTTTTAAACAAATGCATGATGAAAAATCATCTTTTGTTTCAACTCTTCCATATTTCTGTTAAATCGTTTTTTCTGGTTTTAAAGGGTAAGAAGATGAAAAATAACCTTATTGAGCAGAAATTAATGGTTGATTTTTGGCAACAAACACAAGGTACCGTTAAAAGTTTGAATTTCACGATCTGCAGCGCTACCATTTCGAAGATTTTTTTAATTGTCAAACTATGTAACTTTATGTACATTGAAGATTAAAAATCATTTTTCAAGACACAGAAATCCTAGAAAAGTTAATTTGTTTTGAGCGTTTATCCCCTTACAATCGTTGCATGTTTCAAAAAAATTTTGTTGAAAACTTAAAGATAATTGACGAATATATATCGAGAAAATTCGCCAGGCACGCCAATAGAAAAGACAAAAACTTCCGGCATGGAAATATGGCAATAACCATATTGTGCTCGTCCTTGCGGATCGCGGATCGCGGACAGAGAAATAACTATTTTATACGCATAAGTAAAATTGGACATCGCCAACTCGCCATATGAGCCTTCTTTGGCACCACCAACGCTGAAAGTAGTTAATTTCACTACCCAAAACTGAAAAAATAACGCACCAAGAAATTATGAGTTTCCAAAGTCTTGAACGGACACCGGTGATATGAAACCAGGGTCTAGAAAGCTTGAATAACTCACTCCAAGAAATATATCACATACAGTCAAGTCAATTAAGTTTCCTAGAAGTTTTTTCTTAATATTTACCAATGGCGGAAACTGGAAACTTTAGCAATGTGAAAACATATTCAGCATATAAATAAATGAACAAACAATGAACGAAAAATAAAGTTTTTTCAAATGAACTAAAAGAGTTTCGACTAATTTGAGATTTTCGGGAACCAATTCTCTACAAATTGTTCAAGGACTATTCAGCATCACTCATACCTCGGTTATTGTCTTCTCTTTCGGAAATGTTACTTCACACAACGCTCCATGTCCTTATTTTAATGTAGGCGTATGTTCTTTGATGATTGTTACGATGCAATTACTGTTCGCACATCTCGGATAACTCAAACTAGATCATTTATCTCACAATTTCAGTCTTCGACTTTCACAGTACTTTGTCACAATTTAAGATGTAACTAAAAACTATTACGGTGTAATTATTCCATGATAATTGAAAAATTTACGATGTCACAATTCAACGCGACTGTCTATCAACAAGGTCTCCGTATTATTTTTCATGGAATATGTTCAGCTTAAAGCACATAAAACACCCCACGCCAACCCTTCACAATTGACTTTCATCAGAAATATCTACAGTCAAGCATAAATATATTCTATTGATTGAAATCCCAATTTACTCCACACTCACACGTTTGCAAATATTTCATAGTATTGTACCGAAGGGCGTGCGTTTGCACCCTTGCTCTTAATACGAGAACTTATTGATGTATATATATTTATCCACTTGCAAGTCTGTAAGGATGAATGTTCTAAGTATGTAGAAAGAAAATTGAAGATGACTTGTACTAGGGGAGATGCCTGAGGGTGACGCCTTACCGATAAAAGAATGAACTTCATCTCAGCTCAATCTGAATTTATGCTACATCTGTTAAGAAATCCATAGGATGATAAAATGTAAAATGTTGTAGGTGGAGTAATACAATTATGATATGCATTAAGGCATGTAGACGCTCCTTAAAAATTGGAGTCGCATGATACAACACTATTAATTAGGACTTTTAAAGATGCCCGAGTATTTGCAGATGACTTCCATTTTGTTTGAAAATACAGCCCAAGCTCACAATATAACTCTCCCCCTTTTTCGAGGCAAACATTCAATGTCTTGCCGTGAACAACGAATTTTCGGGCTTTGAATTTGTTCAGAAAAATTTAACGAAGAAAGTTTGACTTATTTAAATTATTTAAAAAGAAAACCATCGATGAACTTTTGTTTTAAAAATAAAACAATTAAAATGTCCTCTTCGGCTTTATTAGCCTGAATGTTGTCTTAGTGCATAATTTCTACTAATTCTTTCGTTGGGTGCGTTGGATGTTTCTAACAAGATGCCGAATTATTTGTGGCAATGCTATAGACTTTGGTCCATAAAGGCTTCAAGATAAGATGGTTACAAGATTGGTTGGAAGAAGCCATTACGTTGTCTTGAAGTTAACTGTCTACATACATATTCTAATTAGCAGTTTTGTTTAGATCATGAATTCATTCATTCGGTTCAATCAAATAAGGATCTCTAGAAAATTCGTTCTATTATCACCTGTGAATGTCCGAGTTCCTGTGAACAAGAATGAAAAGAATAATAGAAGAATACAGAGGTTTAGATATTCTTTTCACTCTGGTGAACAGATGTGAAAATTGCAATCGTACCAACGTCACTAAAATTTGTCGACATGGACCATACTTTTCTTGTGATGCACGAAACGTTCGGCGAATTTACCATAAATTTTGACCAAGAATATTGTGACATGTTCGAATAATGTCACGCACCAATGTAGACGTCTTAAGAGAAAATTCGTAAAAAAGTATCGATAACCAATACCATTCGATTATTCTCGATGAAAAACAGGCATAACGTAAACACATTGCGTGCATTGAGCACGACAATACTTGTGCAAATGACTCAGCGCGTAAACTCGAGAATAATCCACGTGGAAGATTCGGGATCGGATGGTACATGTATAAAATCGACTACAGCGAGCGCCGGAGAGAGTTTTGTTTATTAAGTGAAAAAGTGTGTTGCAAAAGCGAAAAGTGACAGTGCGCGTTAAAAGTAGTGCGGTAATCGAATAGTGTTAAAGTAGAATAAAATCGTACGCGGATTAAAAAGCGAGTGAGAATAATTGTTACAATTAATCAATTAGTTAAAATAAAAGTGATTAAGTGAAATATTAATTAAGTGTAAATAATTGTGAAGTGTTAGTGAAATTTATTAACAGAATAAATTCTCAAACAACGAATTTTAAATTAGTCGGGTGTTTTTAATTCACTATTGCGAACATTTGCGAAGCAAACATGTCGCGCACCTGAGAAAGCGCAACAATATTTTTGAGATGTCAAACTTCTCAGAGTCACTTTTCAAACAGTACTGACTACAGCGATCAAGGATGGCGATTGACAATTTGATTAGTGTTACAATAGTGACAATGTAACGTCTCTATTATACCAAATATTGTCTACTTAAAGGTAATGTTTTTCATCATAATGGTTTTAAGGTATTTGTTTCATAATCAAATAAAGGTCACATGCACTTCCACCCCTTGTTTGACTTGACTTTTATTGCTCGGAAGAAGAAGCCGCCTAAACAAAAGGCAGTTCTCGGCAATCCGAGAGTATAAATGACGAGTACAGATCTCGTCTGTATTTTGCTAAATATTATTTCTTTGCATAAACTGTTTCTCATCAGAATGTTTCGATCTACACTTTGTGTTTTGAAATAAAAGAAAATTTATTGAAAAAAAAATAACATTGCTCATTTTGCCAACATATACTAACCGAGAAAACTTGAAACACTTAAACAAGGGAACGTGTGGAATTGCATATTAGATTCGAACAGACCTTTGCGGACGCAATAACTGCAAGTGCTTCTAACTAAAAATTCAGACCAGATACGATTGTCAAGTCAAGGAGGCAGTAACATTAAAAGTCTGCAACAAAATTCTATAATTAAGACAGCTAAAAACAAAAGCGGATGTGAGAACAGCAGTATAAAACAGCAAGCGAAAGTATAAAAGCATTTTGAAGAGATCTTAGTGACGAATATCAAACTAAAATTAAAGAGGCGCTAGACAAAGCAACAAGCAAAGAAAATACAACTCCTTTTGTGTGTTAAGAGTCCCGATGGCCGTTAGCATGAAACAATCTCGGACCACAGACCGCATCCTACAATCAGAAAACTGAGTAGTGACTCGATACACTCGCTATTCGATCTTACCAGCATTTCCACTTTTCTTACTGGTTTTCTTCACTCAATCTTGCCAGCGAGTACTTTCCAACGTAACCGCTATTTATTAAGTCGATGGGCGTTACCAGTGTATTGTAATTAGGGGTCTCATCAAAAAATTCGTACAGCTGTTGGTAGTTACTTATTCGTCACCAATCTAATTCACATCTAGCTCCTTTAGTTTGTCATCGCATCCGTCTTTCAATTTATTACAACCCTGGCAAAACACAGGTCTTCTCACCTTAATGCTTGGAGCTTTGTTCGTTAGTGTATATTGCTGGCATTTAAGAGCAGGCGAAAATGAAAAGAATTTTCTCATATGTGAGTTGAACGTCATTGGCATCTTCTTTCTGCTTTGGTAAATGCACTCCCATCTTGTACAAGTTTGGAGCCATCCCTGTAAAAAACCGACAATCGGTTCTACTACTCGACCATTCATCATGAAATTTTGCCAGTTTGTTGTCCGTTCATCATTTATTTTGTGTTTGACTTTCTTTTGCACTTTGTTTCGGTTTCACTTATTAGTAAACTTGATAATATGTGAATAATATCCACGTGTAAATAGAACAGTGAACCTCTATTAACAGCAAGACCAGTAAGCAGGGGGAGATTTTCTGGAAAGCAAAAATTAAGCAGAATAGTGTGCCCCTATACACTACAGTACAGTATATTCCGATCGATAGTGTCATGTCCTGATTTGAAATCCACGAAAATTGAGTACGTTCAGTTACTGATCTCGCAACAATTGTTCAAGACTCCGCTTCTCAAGCCCGTTTGTCGTTTGATGGCGCAAAACACACGTTTATTAGAACCAAAAATTTGAAACTTAGACTCATCCGTGCAAAGGATTTTTTTTCGAGTCTCCTTCCGTCCAATTTTTATGTGATCTACACCAAATTTTTCGTTTAAGTAACTCTTGTTTTTTGGCTGTAACGCCTCCATTCAATGCAGCAGACAGTAAACATCTCTTTACAGTTGTGATTCAAACGGGCTTTTTTCGTGGTTCATTTTTTTTGGGAGTTGAAGGCTATTTACGCCCTGAGTGTCGGATTCCCAGTGACCCAACGGACCTACTGGACTAGCGACTAAACACCTCCCCTGTCGACCGGAGCGCTTAGCCTGGAACCGTTTGACACATTACTTCGGGCTAGGCCTCCCAACTTTACGTCTTTTGGCCCTTCGGGTTACAGGGTTCCTTCTCAAGCGGGGAGGGAAAGAGGAGGAGGATTGCTAGCGAAGGAAACCCTCTGTCCTCGCCGCCTCCAGTCGATCAACTATACCTTTTTTCGTGGCTAGAATTGCCCGAGCGTAATGTGTCACTAGATTCCATTTGTCAAATGATTTCAGCATCTCTTCGATTAGGCTATCTGGGTGGAGCTCTCTCACTTTTTAGGCATGAAAAGAAAGTATGACATGCGTCATCCTTCACACCAATGCAGAATATGCAATCTGGAGACCGTGACTTACCAACCTTGTGCAGGTAAGACATCGTCTTTCATCGCAAGCTACTTTTTCTTTATTATCCTCGTGCCTTCGGAGTTAGACTCTATTGCGCTCTCTAGCAAGGAGAGCGATGGGTATCACCCCTGCAATTACCAACACCGCTGGCTCAGATACTGTACGGTATAATGATGCAATCCGCGGTGCTCCTCGTCTCTGCACCTGTACCAGCTGTTTCGGTGCAGTTCCTTGTTGAGAGCTTCACTCCATATCTCCGCTCCACAAAAGAGCGTAGATTGCACTACACTCATTAGCAGACGCCTTTTTGTTGGACTTGGTCCCCCATGATTAGCCATTAGTCGACTTATTGCCGAGACACCTGCTGTGGCCTTGTTTGTCGTTACCTTAATTTGCTCCGAGAAACTCAGTTTAGAGTCTATAAGCAAGCCCAGATACTTGACTGATAGTTTCGACCCTACTAATGTGTCCCCGACTCGTATCATTTTTACTCTGCGGATCCTCTTCTTGGGCAGGATGACCACTTCGGTTTTCTCTAACGCTAGGTTAAGCCCGTGAGTGGTCATCCATCTCCCCACTCGGCGCATTAGTACATTCAGCTCAGCGACTAGTGCGCTCAGCCACTAGTGCCGCAACATCATCTGTATAGCCGATCAGTTACGACTCTTCCGGCAGTTCAAGTCTGAACAGTCCGTCGTAGGAGCCGTTCCACAAGTCCGGACCGAGGATGGAGCCTTGGGTCACACCTGATGTGACTAGCATCCTCCGACAACCTTGCACCATGTTGTAGATCAGGCTGCGATCCTTCAGGTAATTTCGGACTATCCCCATCAGATATTCTGGAACTTGGAAAGAGTTTTCCAGGGCTTCCAAGAATATCCTGCCATCTAGCGGAGTTGAAAGCATTCCTTATGTCCAGCGTCACTAGAAGGACTACCCGACGGTTGGATCGACTGCGTGCTTCCGCCTGTTGGACCACACTTACCACCTCCTCGACTGCATCTTTTGTGGAATGTCCCATTCTGAACCATACTGCCTTGGAAAAAGATCCCTAGCGGTGTGGATAACGTCAGCGAGTGTTCTCTTTATCAGATTCTCGAGTACATTCCCGGCCGTGTCCAATAACTGTCAGTGTCCCGGTCGTGACGGCGACTCGGGATTCATCTTCCCCTTGCTGATCAGCACGAGTCTTACCGTCTTCCAACGCTCAGGGAAAACGCCTTCCCGCAAGCAGGCATGAAACGCACTGAGCAGCAGGTCAGGGCAAGAGTGATAGACCAGTTGCAGTACCTAGGCTAGAAAACCCTCTGGTCCCGGAGCCTTCTTCGCCTTCATGGAAAGAACTGCTAGTTCCAGCTCATTCCTCGTGAAGAGTGGACAGTCTGATTTTGTTTCCCTGTGGGCGGCATCAACACGGACGGGATGTTGGGGAAAAAGTGCCTGTACTATCTCGTCCATCATGCCCGCTTCAAGTACGCAAGGCACCCGTAGAGAAATAGCCCAGGCCCTAAGGGTCCCTGTTCACGTCATTGACCGAACGACATACTGCGATTCTGGTGCATTCCTCGTCCTGGCTTCGCGCTAGTTGAGCTTCTCGCCGGAGTTTGTGACACTCTCTTCGTTGCTACAACTAAAACACACCGGAGGATTTCCGTGTCTAGGTCTCCGGCGGGGCATAGATAACTTACAAGCAGAGTTAATGGTACTCATTGTAGAGTTTACCATGCCTTCAGCAGTAAGTCCTCTGGTCCTCGGCGATGAGCCAAACGGTGGTGAGTATCTCATGAGCGTGTCGGCAAACTTCCCCACGTCCATCCTCTTAGTATTCCACACGAAGGCGGAGCGGTGAGTATCTGGGAGTGTAGGAACATTTTCGTGGATCTGAAATGCCATGTGCTGGTGATCATTGGCCGAGTAGTACCCTAGAACTTTTCAATTGTGTGTCATAGAGGAGAGGGACTCCGAGGCGAATGTCACGTTCGGAATCGTATCCGCGGAGCGCAAGCGGCGGAAAATGGGAGTGTTAACAGTGTTCACCACGGCTAGCCCTACTCTGGCTGCCATCTCCAGGATTCGATTTCCCCTAGGATCTGACTGAGGCATGCCCCATTCAATAGCCTTGGTGTTAAAGTCTCCCCCGATAAGAACATGACCCTTTGTGCTCAAGACGGCGTCCTCCAAGGAGATGTGCTTTGCCTGGAAAGATCTTATTGGCTCATTCGGTGTCAAGTGCACACTAAACAATGTTATTCGTGGGCACCGGACCCACAAGAAATCATCTTTCTGCCCACGGCGCTGCACTTTCAGTTGGGTGCCGTTTCGAATTAATATGGCACAAGTACCATATTCATTAGGGTGCCATGCTGATGAATTTTTATCTCGGTGTTGTACGCAAAGCAGCAATAGGTCGGCTTTCGTATCCTTCGCCAACTGGTCAAGCAGATCTTGGGCGTTTTAACTCCGATGTAGGCTATCTGCAGAACACGGGTCATTGCAGAGCTGCTTTGGCTTTGGTTGGGGCTTCTTTGAAAATCCGGCATTCTGTGTCCCTGGAATATGTCTCAGGTCATCAGATCTGGGGTCAGCGTTCTCGCAGAGGATACAATGCGACTCTTCCGTGCATTCTGTTCTTTTATGTCCTGCGTTGCCGCACTTATAGCACAAGGAGCTCCTATCAGTCCCTTTGAAGCCTTGTACTGTATGACCGTAGCCTAGGCATTTGAAACAGCGGAGAGGAACTGCTCTTCGCCGTATCCTGCAGACCACCAAGCCTATTTTTATTTTGCCCATGCAGAGGATTTTTTCGGCTTTTTTCTCATTTTAGTCGACTATGCCCATGTGCTGCCCTCAATTGTTTTCAGGGCTTAGTAGTAATTTGAGCCCACTTCGGTAAAACCCTTTTGAGGCACTCTTCCACCTACGTCATGTCCGTAACGCAGTCAATGTCCCTGACATTGCGTCCAATTTTTATGTGATCTAGACCAAATCAGTCTACTTTTCGTTTAAGTAACAGTTACTCTTGGTGTTTTGGTTGTGTCGCCTCCTCTCAATGCAGCAGAAAGTAAACGTCTCTTTACTGTTGTGATTCAAACGGTTTTTTTCGTGTTTCATTCAAATGAGAAACAATTTCTGGTGCAGTTAAACGTCGATTTCCTTTCAAGAACTGATAAAAAAAGACAAAAATTTTTTGTTTTTGCCCGCGTGCAAAGTTGTGTCGACAATTTCAGTCCTGGTTTTCATCTGGTGTTATTATTATTGTTCATATAATATGTGAGTGAGATTGGGTCCAATTGAGTGGTAAGTCGTTGATAGAGGGTGACGGATACTTTTGTTACAGGAATTTTTCCCATGTGTACAGTATCTTGCGAAGCGTATGCGCTTCTTTTTAATGTGAAGGGGCCAGCATGTTGCCCTGGGTAGGAGGATTGTTACCTCTTCGGGCCTGATTTGCTAATATGGCAAAAATGATAGTGAACCTTATCTTAAGCTCACAAAAACCCTGATAGAGGTCTGACTTGTTTACCAGAGTAACACGAATCAACTGTGTTCACTGAAAATACAAGCACTGCACTAATTGCATTAACTAAAGTAGTTTATC
Organism: Stratiomys singularior; assembly: GCA_954870665.1. Lineage (NCBI taxonomy): Eukaryota > Metazoa > Arthropoda > Insecta > Diptera > Stratiomyidae > Stratiomys > Stratiomys singularior. Next base: position 66,523,527 of record OX940881.1, read on the forward strand.
ACCAGATTGAAAAACAATGATCTCTGGAAAACAGTTATACGATAAATGCAAATACTTCTAATTCTTCATTCGTACATGTATGGGCAAATCAAACAAATCCTTAAAATCCTAATCAAATTTTGTTCTATAATAGCGATAGTTTAAGATATTTTCAATGAAAATTGTTTCCTCCATTTTTTCTGTTTTATCAAAATATGGTAAGGCTCCAAACGTCAACACGGATTCGTAAAAGTCAAAATAAAATAATCTGAATATGGCTCAATCACGACAAGGCAAAATGGAATTTTTGATTGTCACGCAACAGTATACTACAGAACTCGGGTCTGGAGGCAGGTTAATAGGGCCTCATTTCATAACTGTATCTACAGAAGGTGATCTGGTCGAAATCACGGCTTAACATAGATAATTTATCCCGAATGTACTTATCATGCAAGTTAGGTTAATGCTCTGACACCAAAAACACAAATCCAAATATCATTGTGACCAGCGATCCGGAACCACAATAAAATAAGTGAAAATAAAATAAGTGATCTAACTGCTACGCCATCGGGAATACAAAATGAGTAATGAGAGGAGAACAGATTTGCGACCAAAGCAACAAAATTCATTAAAAGTACTTTAAAAGCAAATGGACTCAAAAAATTGCTTTAAAACAATTTCTGAAAAAACTCACACAAAATGTCAATTAAAATGTTTAAATTTCTTGATTCCTATAAGGCTATACACTTAACCTTGACCATCAAAAACGGCATAGAAAGTAAAATAAAAAAACTCATTCTTAGTATCTCAGGAAAATGCGTTCATTTAATTGACAGCAAACCACAGTTTATTCGTAAATTAAATTGTTCTTAACAAATCTTCTACCAACATTTGGCAGAAATTTCAAATACACTTCACATGAAATTGTAGTGTGCACTTAGGAATCTTTAATTTATAACTGAAGCTCACATATCTATCACAATGAGAGTAATAACAGAATTGTCACTTACTTGTATTCGCGCTTCGTTCAATTTCGTTGTTCGCGCTAATTCTTCTCTGCAATATATATCAGGATAATGTGATTTGGCAAATGCAGCCTCAAGCTCCGCTAGCTGTTCCTATTTGAAAATGCAATTAGAAATCCTGCAGCAGTGAAGTTTGACTGACGGACAGAGGCTGATGTGCGCTTACCTGAGTGAATGTTGTCCGGTGTCTTCGCCTGGCAGGTGTGGGACATTGCGCTGATGATGGCGTATGTGCTGCATGCTGGCCTAAAGATGTAACTCCACTTCCTGCAGATGTGACGCCACCGGAAATTGATGAAAGTCCACTATTTGGTTCGGGTTTAAGTTTTTTAAAAGCACCTTCCGCTATAATAAAGCCTAATGAATTTTATGTTTCCGATGTGGCATTCAAAAAGATATATTTAAAAAGTTATGTGTAGCGATTAAAGTTGTGTGTGAAGGAAATTTCGGAGCTTCGAAAGGACTTTGAAAATTCGAAAGGAGGAAAACAAGCACTTTTTGCAGTTATAAGTCACTTTTTTCGGTTTCTAGACATTTTTTATATCGGTTTTGTTTACGTAACTGAATGGTGTCCTTGTGTGTGATCGGATTTTTAATTTTCAAATTCGGACATATTACCAAAGTATTACATATTACCGCGAAGGTCCAGCTGGAAGGCCAATGGCTCGGAGGAAAGATGCGTTAAAAACTGGCAGCCCATGATTGTTGAGAGTAACCAATGGGGGAGGTTAAAATTTGGCTTGAATAGTTTCGCTATCAATGATGATAATGGTGATATTTTGCATAGAAGAAGAAGATAACACATTCACACATACCCGGTTGGAAAGATAGAAAAACCAGTGGCGTAAGTTTTCCAACGAAATTCAAGAGCTCTCTATGGAAATCATTGCGGATGAGATAATAAGAACGGTTTTAAATAGAATTGCTTGACATCTTGAGCCAGTTCTGACAGTTCAAAAAGGCATATTGGAGCGCCAGGAGGTGGATGGACCTCTTTTCTAGCACTACCCTGCTTTCTATCTTCTCGAAACAAATTTTGAGGTTACGAAGATAGCTTCCCCCTTACCCAATTTGATTAGCAAATCTTTTAAACTGAAGGTGCCTTACGGAATATTAATTAGCTTACTGAGTTGTTCCATTTTCAGTTGTTTTTAGCAGTGTTTTGGTGCTGATAGTGGGATTAAAGTTCTACGGTGGATCAAGTAAATTCTTCTTTGTCCATTTTCCAGTTTACCTTCGTGTCAAATTGTATGTTGAAATACTTAAATGGTTTAAGATTGGCAATCTCTGTGACATTTATTATTATCTACTCTCCATATGCAGTGACTGCTTTTTAATTGCTGCACAGAGTGCCTCTTTCATCAGTAATGGCTGTTTTGTTGATTTCATTGTGCATTAGCAGGGTCATGCATTGACCAAGGACTTTGTCTTAGGGCACTTAAGATTGATTGATGGTGGCTGTGAATTTATTGTTTGAGGCTGCTTTTTGAAATACATTAAAATAATTCACTAGAAAGGTCTACAAAGGTGAATAAAATATTGTGACCTTCTTGTGGAAGGGTAATTGATAACTTATACTTCAGCTTCAGGTGCAGAACATGATCAAATCCGTGAACAATTTCACGTAATAATATAAGACAATATTTTTTTTTTGCGAGAAAGCTACTTTTATCTTGGCAATTATAGTACATTTTCACTCAATTTCTCTGAGTTGGCTTCCAAGAACAAATTGGTAAACAGTGCTAGTTTTCTTTTTCGTATTGTTGAGTGTAGCATTTCAAGTAGGATCAATTCGAACAGTTTTAAAGGAATATTGGTAGACTTATTGACCTATTCCCCTAATCTCCTTTAGTGTTGTCCTAGCCTGAGATCACTGGAATTTGAGCTTCTTTTCAGCTTTTCGTGTGTTTTCAAAACATCTTCGTATTGCCGAACTTTCACAGGTTAGACATTGCGCCAAAATTGCTTTTAAGCTTATATTCAATGGTTATTTTTCGGCACAATATAAAAGTCAGATTATAGATATGATGGGTTGTGTCCTTCGTTACCGCAGTTGCTTCTTGTATGATGTTGACTTTGAATATGGGCTATATGGCTGTCTCTATGTTACGTTATTTTGTTTCGAAGCCTTGAGCTTTAAGTCGGTAACTACGTCGAGAAAGTTAACATAACGCATGTAACAACAGCGAGACCTTTTTTGCTCTTGAGTTGGTATATGTAGTTACTCCTTTTATATTGTTGTTGTCATTTTTATGTTTGACTTCTTTGAAAGTTTTAACGGTTTTCAAAAAATTCGGATTCTAAGATTGTCTACGGTCTTGGCGGCCAGTTGATATTACATGACATTTCTCGAATTTTAAATTTTTGAATAAGTGAAGGAAATTTTAAACTAAGGAAGGGAAAGTAAGATTTCTGAAGATAAAATAATTAAAAATTTAATATTTAAAAGAATAAACTTCCCAAGACACGAAAAACCATGGAAAGGATTAGCTAAAATTATAGTTTTGCTTAAACAGAATTGACAATAAAATTAAAACATTTGTTAGTGTGTGTAATAGTTTTAATTTAGGCATAATAATATGTGGCATTGGCTTTTTAGTGTTGTAGGATACTTTTAAGGTGGTTTATATTTTCATTACTTGGGCGAAACATCGTCCTTACAGATTTTGGATTTCCACAATGGGCTTACCCTAACACCGTACTATGGACTTTTGACATAGATGAAGTCTTAGTTAAACAGTTAGAAGCTTCGATGATATGTCCACGTATGTGGATGATCAAAACTTTCACAAGTGGAAATACAAAGAGACATTGTGTTATATAATTTAAGGAGCATTTCGAATTGTGAACAACTGGTACCAGGAAATTTGTTGAAGGCTCAATCTTGACAAAACCACTCTCATGGCGTTCACAAGTAGACAAAATATGAACCGACTTCGTACCATATATACAAATGATACGGCGATTAGGAACAAAAATATATTAAAACATCCCGGATAACTGATGGTTTGCAAGCTAACAGGAAATGGACATATTAAGGCAGTGGCTGCAACGGCTGATGTTATGCAGTGGACTGTGTAAACAAAATGGGAGAACGCAAGATGAGGCTTCCGTAGCATGCGTCTGTATCACAAAAGCCTTAAGGGCATGTGCTACAGCAGTCCTTGATAGAATTTATTCGTCACTTCATTTAATGATAGAAACAGGAGTAACATCTACAATACCAAGAATCTTCCAAGAGGAAAAATTAATAACCAATGTAAATGACTTGCGAATAAAGACAAAAAACATTATTCATATACCACGGAGTGTTCAAGTTGGTTTTAAATATGTGTTGACTCTCTCCTGGCTAAAATACGTCAATTTTTTTTTGGTTACTATTATTGATTTCTACTTGTTTATAGAGGTAAGTTTGCTTCTACTGAGCTTATTAATTCTACATTCTAGTTTTGTGAGAAGTGAAGTAAGAATGGAAAACGATCCAATAAAAAATAAAAATTATCCGAGGTGCTTATTAGCAATGCGGATCATATCTCGAAATAAACTTTGTGTAATGCTAAGAGACAAGAGAGAATGGAATGTTGAATGCAGAGTGTATCTCATAAGATAGAATGCGATAAGATGGCATACAGATGATTCCATGGCATCTGAGAAAAGAGGATCTTTGGGTTCGACGCCAAATATTCGCTAACAATGGGAAGTATGTATGTCAAGTATTTTTTCTGGTTAATACAACTCAAGACTAGACAGAAGGTAGAAAGGTAAAATTACAGATAAGCAGATTGATAAGCTGTCTTCAAGAATGGATTTGAAGAATGTTTCTAGATTTATGTAATGCACTCAAAAAGTTAATTGCGGACACTTGAGTTACTCTGTATTGAGTGCCAATTCAAGAAAGAATCGAGGATAAAGATCAGGTGGATCAGTTAGTTAAAAATCCAGCTTTGACAGCATTTATTGGTCTTGAACCATTGAGTGCTTAGTGAGCTGACTTTTATTTACACGGGTCTAAAGAGAAATAAGGGTAAAGAGTGCAATAAATTGTGGAAATGACTACCAGGGTTTCATATTTCGAAGCCCTTGCTTGAGATATGCCATTGGAATGGATATATCTCATTGGAATGGAAGAAAGAAAGTTTCGGGTCCTTACTGGGATCTTAATGGGCATTGCACATTCTGCAATTTTTCGGAGAAACTAGTATTGTATCTGCTAGTAAACTGAGAAGCACTGTCCCACAGAAGAAATCAGGAACTTTTAATGAAAATCAAAATAGCTCAGGTGGACTAGGTACACAGGGAACGGAGACACAACAAGCCTTCAAAATTTGGCTTTCACTTCTTTCGGAACGCCACCAATGAACCAAAAAAATTAACAATAATAGACTAGAAAACTTCGAACAGAAATATTTGTGGAAGTTAGGTTGTCATTTGCATCATGTGCATTTGATTTGATTAAGTGGGTCAATAGCAAAAAAGACAAAACTCTCCACACATGTGTCATCCACCTTCTCCCAAATTCAATACATTTAAACATGTAAAATAATAGTCACGAATCGCACAAATTGTAAGTTTTAGTGATTTTTATTCCAATTTGGAATCTTCAACATTTTGGAATGTATCGGCATAATTGTGTTCAACCCATGTTTTTCGCGCAAATAGGATAGACCAGTGGACGACAGGGAACTGAAAGCTAGACAGTCTTCTGTGCCAACCGAAATTCTACAGGCCAAGCTGCAATAGTAGCTAGTTTGGAACGGTTAAACACATAGCTTTGGGCTAGGACATGCCATAGGTCTCGATAGCTGATAGAGTTTGTCTTGGTTGATGTTAAGATAGCTCGAATGTAATGTTTCACAAAGGAATTTCACTTTTTTGACAAGATTTCTGTGGTGTCTGTTCAATTTGTTTCATCGAAAGACAGTACGAACGTTTCTTTTTCTCTCTCTGCAATATAGTAAATGCAAGATGGAGATCGTGATTTCCCAAATTTATACAAGTTAATCTGAAAATAATCGTATCAGTTCATTTACTGAGTCTGGTAGAAGTCTCGCCATGCTTTCAACTAGTTCACGGTGACAAATAGGTCATGGGCCGGCCCCTATTGCTTTAAGATCACATTTCCATCATTGATGCCACACTAGGATTACTTTGAATAACCCTAAGTTGATAAATTGATCCTTTAGATGAATTCATTATAATCATCATCTCTGCAACTGTGGTAGTCATTTTTCGAGCGGTTTCTTCTTTTTGAGGAATAGCTTCGCTGTAAATCTTTGCTCTGTAAAGAACCGTAGAACACATGTTATTCGTAAAAATAGCCTTACACTGGATTTGATTCATCTTCATTGGCATTAGGATTACAGCCGATGTAAGCCCAAATTTACGTAGTTGCCTTCTCAGCCGTTTATCTGTGTTGCCATGAGAAACTCACTTCACTGTCAATTAGGAGGATTAGGTACTGATACTTTCTTCTCATTGACGCCTTTCAAGCACTAGCTGTCCTTGATCTAGACGTTCTTTTCTTTGTCATAAACACTTTAGTTTTCTCTAGTCCTAAGATGAATACATGAGTGGTCGTTGAGCTACTTATCAGACGCATTGGCACATAAAGCCCTAATTGCGCTTGACTGAATCTACTCCCTGCAACCTATTTCTGAACCGAGGCTGCGGCCTTCGGGAGAAACATTTTCGTTCTTGCTTCATATCTAGATGAGGCTGCAATTCTTTAGATGATCCATAAAAATCCAGCATCAGTATTCTGGTAGTCAGATTTTCTTGAGGTCTTACTTCGAGATCAGACTGGAATTCTTCAGGTATCTGTGGCTATTCGACAACAGTATTCTGTTAATCTGCTATTATGGAATTTTCGAGGCCTACCAGAAATCTGTCCTTTCAGCAGAGTCGCATTGCATTCTTGATGGCAACGTCACTAAACAACACCCCCTGTTTGGACCGGCTGTCGGAGGATTCTAGTATGTTAGAAATATTATGAATTTTCGTAAGAAATTTTACGTGTCGAGCCCTGTCTGCTCCATTCCTAAAAATATATCTGACCGAAATCTTATAGTCCCGGAATTAGGTTACTGAGGTCGGCCGTACTTAATCTGTCGGGGATGTTCAGGGAAAAACCAGTGCCTGTGCTGGGCAACCTAGCTGTATCGTATAAACATTAGCATTATAGGACTAGCTAGAGGGGTCACAAAAGGCAGTCCTCTAGTAATAAAACATGCTTTATTTTCAAAGGTGGGGACAGAAAAGTATAAATAATTGAATATATTAAAAGTTGAGAAAGTTGATTTAGAAGAAACATTGAATTTCAATGCATAAATTGAAATGAATTTAAAAAATAACTTTCTTCTATCACCCTCACACTAATGAGGTCTTGTTTATTAACTTCTTTTTTCGTTAGTTTTATACATAACTCATTCAGCTATATTGATATATATTTCTAAAAAATTGACTGCACTTAAAGCTGCTTGACCTGGTTTTACCTATAACAAATGTCATGCATTTTGTCATATTTTTTTCAACTATACGTACGTCTGTGGAATCATTTCATCCCATTCAAAGCAGGGATATTGTTGGTAGAACTCGACATATTTGAACTTTATGAAATTCAAATAAATAAAATTATACACCACTTTGATGGAGTGATAATTTCGATAAGTGTTACAAGGAAAATGGTGAATACAAAATGACAGATGAGGGGAGTATCGGTGAAATTGGTATTACTAGGCAGGAAAATAATGAAGTAGTGTGGATATGCAGTGGTGTTTGTACATGTCCTGGCTTGTGTAGGAAGTGCTATATAATCGGAATAATTTTAAAAATATTGATGTATTTTTATTTATCAAATTGAAAAGTAACGAGGTTTAAAATGTTCATCTTGTGTTCGTCATCTTGAGCACATCACGAATCGTGTAAATGCTATCGATCTTCTAAGTGGCGAGTATATTGTTTTTCCATTACTGGTTTCAATATCTGCCGAAGCATTCATGATTTGGACGAGAATTGGTATTTTATTGATTCCGACGGTGCTCCGATTATCTATCATGTATATAAACAGGCCACGGAGAAAAAGATGGAACATCCTCCGATTCTCCGAATTTGAGCTCGGGGACTTAAAATTTGCAATTGAGATACTATGTTGATTGTAATAGATTCAGCTTGTACGCTGGGTATTGGTCACAGAATGGCAATTAGCTACATTCCCAGTATTGTGTATTAGAGGCATTTTTGTATTAAGTCATTATTGCTATAAATAAAAGTTTTATAATTATTCGCGCTTATATTCATTAACCGAAGCGATCGATTCGGAAAAATCATCGTATATAAGTTAAATGAGTCGCGCCGTCCATCCGCGTCTGCGTCCGCATCTCATGGCCTCAGTTGTTCTGCCACTGAGCGAAAGTCCGTTGCCTCTCCTTGCGTGCAGTAGGCTCCTTCTCTTGTTCGTCCCTCTTTAGATATACCCTCCTACGCTCTCCCGCTAGGAGGGCGATGGGCACCACCTCTGCAATAACCATCACCGCTGGTTCTGAGATGGTGCGATGTACCGATGCCGGTGCGACTCGGGGTCATGGTGAGACCGATTACTACCTAACCAAGCTCCTCAGTGGGAATGGATATTTCCTGTCTTACCTGCACAAGATGGGAAAGACGCGGTCCCTCGACTGCTTGTTGTGGCCAGGGAGGGTGGACGACGTGTACCACACCTTTGCAGTACAGACGGTGGGGAAATGAGCGCTCTCGTCTTTCCAAGAAAATAGGCGAACTCTCTCCAGAAAGTTTGGTGGATGTGATGATATCAATTGACAAATGGAACTGTGTGACATATTACGCTCTGGCGGTTCTTCTGACGAAGAAAGGCATCTTGGACCGCTGGCTGACGCAGAGGGAGGAGGGGTCACTTTTACAGTAACCTCTACCCCTTCCGTTCCCTCCGGCTGAAAAAGGGACCTAACCGATGGCGCGAATCGGAAATAGAGGCCTAGCTAGAAGTAATGTGACAAACAGTTCCAGGCTGGGGCCCCAGTGTGACAGGGGAGGTGTTTGGAGGGTAGTCTAGTAGCCTTCCACTGCTAGGAGCCCCTCACTTAGGGTGTAAACAGCCTTCACCTCCCAACCAAAAAAAAAATCGTATATAAAGTCACGAACACGTTCTCAAATACGAGTTTCTCTCATCATCTTCGAACAATCGAATGTTAACAAGAGAAAGCTATCCTACATGTCCCATGAGGAAAAGTAATTTTTCACGCAAAAATTGGAGGAAATTTACCAATCCAAACATCATCCACTTATTTGAGCTGAATACCGTTTTGCAGGAGTTTGTTCCAAGTATTAGCGGTAAAGGACCTACGTTTTGGCTAGGTACCGCTAATTGTTGTTTAGTTCGCCTTGCGCCGTTCTTGGCAACTCAAGTTCGTGCATTTTCGCAAAATAAAAGCTAAAATCCCTTTTAATTTTAAGTGGTAATGATGTATATTTTGATGGAAGATGAATCTTTCATTATATAATGATGATGTTAGTAGTGGGCAGTTAACATTTTGTGCTAACCGACACATTTCTTACCATGTGGCTCGACTTTTTTTCATTTGCTATGTGCGAATCCCTCCCAGAAAGAGACGAATATCGCCAGTGGAAGTCAGTATGTGATGGCCATCTAGTCCGATAACTAAGATATGTTGTGTTAGTATGCAATGAAAATTTCAATACAGTCGAACAGACTATGTACAGTAGCACTTGAGCCCATAAGCCTCCTTTTTGACATAAATCCTATTGCTCTGAAAGAGCAACTGCGAGTGCTGATATTTCCTTGATTGTACTGTTTTTCATCATGATGCATCGATTTTCATTATTTGCTTTATAATTAAAGGTCAATTTAAATAAAACACACAACACAAATTTCGGCTATGCGTTGTCCCCTTCAGATAAAACATTGATTTTCATATTTTATTCGATGCCAAATATGTACAAGAAAAAGGCAGTAGCGATGATATGAAATTAGTGTCAAAAACCACCAAAAATAACTATTATTGGTTTATAATAGAAAATATTTTGTACCAAAATATTTCCGATAAATATTTTTCGAGTACCAAATATTAAGAAAAATATCCGAATGAAGGCTAAATAGGAATAGAAAAGACTTATGGCACAATCTTTCTAAATCGGAGGATAAAATGGGAGGGGATTGGTAGCAAGACACTGTCTTATCCAGACAATACAGGTTAAGGCTTTCCATTTACAATAAATCACGTAAGCATTAATTTAGAGATATTTACTATACTATTGACTATTTGTCGAACAAGTAAAAGACATGGAGCTAACACAAATCTGAGAAAGCATGCTATTGCATGATATAATGACTGATTTCAGATATTGTCTAGCAAAAACACAGATATTTCACTATGAAAGTCAAAAAAGGTTTCTTCCAAGCCAATGCCATGCGCAGATAAGAAGTAAATGCATATTTTAAACTTCATGAAAGTGTCCTTGTGTAAGGCAATGATATATGAGCCCCAAATCATGTTTTTATCAGAGATTAATCTGGTCTGCAGCTACACAGTCCTGTAGGACACATGTCTCAGTAACATCAACTGAGAGTTTACTATGAGTAAACAAGATGCTAAATGCATGCTTTCATCACGAGGAGCAAAAATAAAAAATCCGATTTTGAAGACGCTTTCGTGATTTGTGGGACATTTACCTCCAATTTGGTATATGCCTCAAAAATCAATCAGATAACTCCAGAGACATTATCGAAAATCCATTTTTCGCATGAAAAACAGCCGGAAAACTTGTCCTACTGAATAGCTACTTAATTCATTGTTGTGCTTTCCTAAGCAGAATGAGAATATTTTTATGTCCGTGCCATGTTACGCGTTACGAAATCCTGGACATCCTGCATAGCGAAACTCTCTTTTGGATCTTCCTTTATAAAGACTTTGGGAAAAAGCAACATCGTTACACTAATTAAAAAGATTAGAAAGAATGTTTCTTTTTAATTATGTGAATTTTTTATTTATGAAATAGATTTTCGACCGTAACCGTTTGGTCTTCTTCAGCGGCTTCAGTGTTTTCTTCTTTTTTGACTGCGAAAACAATTACAAATATCATTACACTAGTGACACGTCCACTCTAGAGAAGATATTGATGAAGCGAAAAAGGGTGTTTTTAGAGATACCGAAATTTAAAATGGAATTAATTGCGAATAAATTGCTGTGATTGCCACGAAATCGTAGTTTAAAGAGACAGTGCCCCTTGTAAACTTGTGGTTTTACTTGGACAAGAGTCCTCGTAAACGAACTCCATCTTTTCCAGTATGGTTTCAACTGACTTTCCTTGCTTGGTATGGGTTACGCGTTACTCATTTTTTTCTATAATTCACACTTACTTCCAGATTTAGATGTTTGATTATGGCAAACATTTTCTATTTATACTGATATGAGTTACTGACTGCGTTATCACTTCATTAATTGCATACACTAATGATCTCCCTCTCCATTCCGCGAACATAAAAACGCATCCTCGTAGTACAACAACATTTATGCAATAATTTTGATGTTGACAGCTATAATTGAGTCGTTTATTTCAGAGTCCAACAACAAAAAATCAAATATTGAGTCATTGAACGATTACTGTTGTGTAAAGGTAAATACATCATCTAATGCAGAAAAAAGCCGAACACAGTTCCCATGTCATGGTGAAGCAAAGCCTAGAAATCCTTCTTTAGTGCAAAACAAGCCAATTGACAACGCTTGATTGGTCTCTGCTCGCAAGTACGATGATTTAAGCCTCACGCTGAGTCCAGGATTTGATTCACAACTGTCTCTGAATTGAATTCTTCAGTAGTCGATTTGTGTGAAACAACATAGTTGTGCGTATTTACAACCTTATTTTATATCTTGTCCAGTTTAATAACTGTTGTTGGGTTGTTTATGGTGAATTTGGTAGCACTCATTTTGTTGTGATTACAGTGCAAATTTAGTAATCATGTCTTTTTCAGCGAATTAACATCCTCTGAAGCGAGGACGTGGAGTAGTTAACAAAGAGACCTACAAATGTAATGTTGTTCGAAACGGAAAAGTTAAAGCAGATAGTTATTTTTCATACTTTGGTAAGCAAGTAACGAAAAAAGCTTTGCCTAGCCTTCACAGTTTAACTTGAAAATGTAAAACTAAATTTTCATTAATCGCTAAATAATAGAAAATAAAAACTTGAAATGAAAACTGTCCGGACACAAATATTCAAACATTGATTGAAGTGACCGTAGAACTAAAAAATAATATCCAGAAGTAATGATGGGCGAGGAAGCCATTGACGAAGAAATTGTTCACATAAATGTTCATTAAGGGTTCTGGGAGAAAGGAAAATCGTTTGTAAAAATGTTTTAATGAAGATTCAGGGCATTACACACAATAGATTAGTTAAAAGATTGGCATCAGAGTGGGAAAGGCGTCCTATACACAGTTCGTCTTTTAAGTCGTTTCGTCAGGTCTTTTTGTTAAAGGTCGTATCTGCATGGTAGACGAATGTGTACTTTTGGATCTAAGATTTCAGACGTTATATAAAGCTGTTTTAACGCAACGCATACCAAACGAATCATTTGACAAAATTCCCATTGAAAACCTTTCTAAAACAAAAACTTGTTGTTATGGTGAAAGAAAGCGGGTAGATACGAAAAAAGGTTAGCTTAGCTTCATTGTTACTTATGAATATCTTCATACATTGTTGCTTCATCAAATGTTACCGTCACTTGACTCATATGACGATATTGATCATACAATTTCAGTGACGCAGACTATGAAATTAATTGGCTATAATGGAATTGCTTTATTAATATCGATATCGTCTATTTTTGTGAGCAACACTTAAGATTGGCTTTCCTCAACGATTTAGTCAGAATCAAACTAAAGAATTCAAACCTACAAAGTCCGAAGACCGTCCGACCGGAAATTAGACGGTCTTTGAATGGTGCACCTCGTTCACAGAAAAGAAAGTTAAGGATACCTGGAAATTTAAAAGCACTAATAACACAATAATCTGAACGTTAGCAAATGTTAAAGGCTGCCACAAGACAGTAAGCTTGTTCGGTTAATAAGCTTAAGTTAATCAATCAAGCAAAAACATAAAAACAACTGCAGGCAAAGTTTAAAAAGACTTAGAATCGAGAATAAAGACTTAGAAAAAATAAAGAATAAATCGAAAAATGCGTCTTCTGAAAATGCAAGATTGTCGTCTCATAACAGATTATTAACCGAACCTACTCATTCATATCTCTCCTTGCTGTCTTCTTATAAAAACCTAACCTACACAACACTTTATAACGAGCTAATGATGGTTAAAGGAAGCCAGAGCGAGTTCTCACCAATGATAAAGAACGGGCCGGTGGACAAACAAAACCCAATATCTGTAGTATGCGGTAGTAACCAACGAACATTGAAACACTAGGACACTGAAAAATATACGATTTCGATATCATTTGATAGCCAACGTATATTTCTAAGTATATTTCTATACTTATATTTTATTCTATATATATATTTTAAGTATATTTCTCTGAATTAATTTTGATTTAAGTTGCAAGTTAGAGCGGTCTGAAAAATGATTGAAAATATTGAAAGTACTAGTCCAAATGTAAATTTTTTTCAAAAAAAGAACAAAGCTCTTTATATAAGAAGAACGAAAATCCCTTTTTTCCTTGTGGCAGTCCAGATGCCGAAAACATCTCGCGCTCATAGAAAAATAGATTCAATCATACAAAAAGTTTAGAACGTGAACATTATTTGCAAAAAGGATTTTGAACCATTTAGTAAGGTGCGATTGATAAGGTAGCTGTAAACAATGAACAAATAATAAAAAACGGACGAGTTAAAATTATAATTTGCGAATGAGGTCCATGAAGAAATGAGGATAACCCCCTATGCAGTTATTACTGTGTACTCCGGATGATATAGTGGTTAAAACTCTTACTCTTGGTGCTACCGTTTCCTGAGAATTATTTTCACAGAATTTATTATCTATAATGGTATATTTATGTTGTTGACACGCTCTCCTATTTTCTCATCTCTTTTCTCTTCAACTTTCGTCATTTCACTCATTTCACATACTTTGATTATACTTTGCTCCGCCTACTTTCTAAACTTGTCAGACATTCTCGACATAGCAACTATATCTCAAGTTAGACACATCAACTAAACCTCATCAGTTCGCCATTTGGCCATTATCAAGTAGTTTACAATTAGTCGTGTCTGTACATTTTTATAGCAACAGTAACATTTAATTTAACTTTAGAAGAAACTTTGTGTCTTGTTAAAAAAAAACTGTGAAGTAAAATTACAACAAATGAACATCTGGCATGATTTAATCAAAACAAAAACAATTGCTCTTGCAAATTAGATTCAATGGCAAAACGGTCTCAATTTAATTTCCAGGACATCTTAAACTTTCTCCCGTCGCAACGGTTACACCGATCATAAAGTCAAATGTCACGTTTTACCGTTATGCTCAGTACTGTTTGACAAGTCATAATACGTACGCGTACATACTATTGTAATTTACATAGAAATTAATGTTCAGTCCGCCATTCATGAAGGGAAATGCATGTACCAGGCTGCTAACCAGCCTCTAGGGATCAGATGAATTGAACGCTGTTTTTACCGCCTCATATAAAATTTATATAGAAATACTCGAGTTTCAAATTATCGAACTACATGTTTCGCCGAAACAGTCGTACAGTAGGGAGCACCACAGGTGCATACCAGAGTGTGAGAGGGAGTCCAAGCCTCTCCAGTCCTCTCGTTTTCAGGATCTCGGCCTTTCTCGAATGAAAACGTGGAAAGTTTCACGTAAAACTTAAATTTTTAATAAAGGTTAAGGCCAATAAGGTTCGTCTGACTCAAAACCTCCCGATCATGATTCGCTTGAAACTTAGGTGAATTGATTTTCAGAGCAGTTGGAAGCCGATTTAGATTCCTGGAAGAAAAGCTTGTACTTTGAGTTTTTCGGTTAAAATGTAATTCTTAATATGAGTAAAGTAAGATTGCAGGATTTCCGCTAAGAAAACTCTTCAAAGATTCATGAATCATATCATAAGGCTCAGAAAATTACTCTTTCATTAAAACTGTATTTTATTAAAGATGAAGATAGAAATCATGTAAGTGTCGATAGCGAACGCCACAGAAGGACGCTTTAAGAATGTAATGTAAAATCTACTTGTTGCAACGAAATTTTCAAGACAAATTATTTCTGGAACTAGCAATGCGATTCTCAGACCATTTTCTTTTCTTTCGCGTATTTTTTCGACAGAGTAAGTAAAAAACGTTTCGTAATTTAAGACAAAAGTAATGCGAAAATTAGGATTATCACTTTATTTAGGTCACTAAAGCCAAGAAGGACATATAAACGATTTCATTTTCAGAGTTTACTTTTATGAACCTTCCTACAAAATAACAAAAATAGAAGCAATCATTTTCCTCACACCAAGTGAAGTGGTTTTATACGGTTACAGGGAAAAACGGAAAGACCAATTCAAGATTTAACCCAAACCTGGCGACATTGCAACAATATGTTCGAGAAAATATTAATATCTCAATTAGAAATCGAAAAAGTAGGATGTTAAGTAAGAAAACTTAACTTTTGGATAAAGTGTTTTTATAAACGATTTTTAGATAGGCAATTAAACTTTGTCGATATGTTCATTTTTGTTATTTTGTTTCAGAAAGGATCTCCACGTTCAAAACGAACACATTCTCAAACGAAAAGCAGACAGAACTGGCGGTTCTAGTGATCAAGAACAAGATGAAATTGACTTTGGAGCAACCAACAAATTATATCACTGGAGGCTGATGCATGTGAATCATCTATGAAACCAGGATACGAGTTCTCTCAAGGCTCATACACTATTTGAGACAAAGAGGACATTGAAGTGTAGTTAGGATGCCTTGCGTTCATTGTATACAGGAAACGTTAGACATTTAGAAAATTTACTCATAATACCCACAAATCATTTCTTCACATGATTCTAGTTAGGAGGGAATTAGAAATTAAAAATAAATTTAATGAAATCAATAACAAATTGCTTCGTTTATGACCTAAAAAAGGTGACCCGCTTTTTTGGCGTGCAGATTAGCATTATTTCTCAAATATTTTGCTTTGAATTATTAGTCTTCTCAAACCTGAGCAGGCAAAGTCAAAAAGAACTCGTTGCCATGCAGACACTCATACAAAATAGAAAATTCATATCAGATTTTCAGCGAAATCCTTACGTTCAGTGATAAGACTACCTGGGCCATGACTACCTCCTCGATGGACACCGAAAACATTCGCATTCACTACAAATGCATTACGAATGCTCCAAAAACATTTCAAAATGATGAATATACAATCTAAGGATAATTTATGCAAATTAATAACTAAATAGGTTACGAAACGAGCCTGGACACTAAAGATCCATTTTGAGCGAAGAGATGCGAGGAATTTACAGCTGGCAAGGCTGGGATACCGTGAGCGAAGCACGGTGCAAAGGTTAAAATGGTTGATTCAATTAACAATGCAAATTAATGGGCTTAAATACGACTAATCACGTAAAGGTATTTAATTTATGATAAATACGCTAATGGTGGATTTAGGAAGGGAAATGCCTTAGAAAATGTAAATATTTATGCTCATCGACATTAGTCGCTAGATTATCCCAAACGAAGGCTCCACTTTCGAGGTGATTTGAAAATCGGTAGTGCGAGTAATGTTCATCGGCATTTGTGGAAGTGGCAGTTGCTTTGTTTGTTTTAATCTAGTTTAGCTGGAGAGCCAGCTAGCATACATTACAATTACCTACCAGATAAAGAATGGTCCGAAAGTCTCGTTGGTGGTGTGTGGGCTGGAGTGTGTTGATGCGAAGAGGAGTCTCCGATTCCGGGTGTTGGCAGGCCTGAATACAAAGTGCTGAAATCTTCCGGGGTACTACTACATTTCCTTTGGCTACTAGTGGACTTATTATCACTAACGGCTGACACGCAGGAACGCGCGTCCTGTGTCAGCCCAAGAAGTCGGTTCTCATGGCTAGATATGCCCATTAGACGGTTGTCTTGGAACGGCATGAATTTTGTATCTTGAGAACTATGCTGCAGGTTGCCATGTGACAGCGGATGGTCATCTAGAAGTCCTTGCTGTAATCCGAGCAGGCCGCCTACCAGATTGGGTCGCAGCTCGTCCATTAGCTTGCCTTGGCCACAAGATCCGGTCGTGAAATTCAGTTGCCTGCTAAATATCGCCGGGAATATATTAAATTGCTGCGAATCGGTACCGGATGGACTCAAACCGCTTTGCAATCCTGACGCTAAGCTCACAGAACTCGACGAATGGGCAGTGTTGCCACTATTTCCAACTGAAGCGCTGCCGCCCAATGCTGAGCTATTGCCGCCGCCACCGTTGCCAGTGCCGCCGGCACAACTGTGTTTGAAATCCAATTTGATGCTGTTTTTGCCCCGAATCAAGTCGCCTTCGGGGTTTGTTTCCCACAGTACTATTGTTTACTGACACGCTTAACAAATACTTTCACTCAAGAACATTTTAATCCTTTCAAACTGATATGTTGGCTTTCTTAACGAGTCACTTCTTAACAACAGATCCTAGTTGGAGCGCAAATTAATTGCAGATAATTGTAGGCTTGAACAAAGGACACACCGCAAGACAACAAGAGTAAAAACTCGACAAGGTCATAGTTTCAAGAGCACACACTTCACCCCTTATTTCGTAAATAATTGCACCATTAAGAGGATCCAAAATACTTATGTAAAGTTTGCCTTTTGTTATTGATACTCAAGATGTGATTACAGACGAAAACTCGATTTCCTTCAATCCACGTACGTATTCGCGGCCGATCAAACTTAAAATGATATTGCTAGGAATATAACGAAATTAAGATCATGTTCGCGCCCCAACCATTTCCTGGCACCACAACACTCGTCCTTTCTCATTTGCTCGCTGCGTACTATTCCCTTGTGCTTGTGGGTGTTGGTTTGCAGAAAGTACATTGGCATTGCGGTTATGTTCTTTTGTAGCGCGTGGACTATCTATTTACGAAATATGTGAATATTGATGTTATAATTCATACTTAGACGTTAATACTGTTAGGAACAAAAGCTCAAAAACAATGCACCATTGACATTCGCCCTGCACCCTTGCACCAATCGAATTGGAACTGTTTATTTTTCATGGAAGGACTTTACAAATCAATTAATGTGTACACATTAAACGGAACCCTTGCAGATTAGAGGCGCTCGACACGTCTTCGCAAAGTACATAAAAGTCGAAAAATCTCAAGCCAGTCCATTCTCGCTCCTTATCGACAAGGCATGCAAGCAGTTTGAGCATCGCTTCCAACCCAACTCTTGACCGTGACTGTACCGAATCACATGCACCCTCTCCGAGTAAAACCGGCAGCCAATCAAGGCACTTCAGGACCGTATACCATGACCAAAATGGAAAGAGACAGATGTATTAGCACGGAATCAACCGCTTGTCCCTATGTTTACTATATAACGAGTCTCAACGAGCAGGACACGCGCAATGCCACGTTACAGAGAATCAATGGTTCCTACCATCATACTCGGAGCACACGCCGATTGGATAGGACGCAGCTTGGCTTTAAAGGATGCACCACACGCAAGGAGCCAATGAGCATGTTTCGTTTATCCTGTGTTGTTTCTACATGCACGACCGCTCATAGAGGGGATTGCACGCAATTGCGTTTCTACATAAACAAGGCGCCCCCGGATGCCGCCAGCATCCTTTTGATGCTTTCCCATACTCATACTCGTGCCGCGCCCATCTTTCTTTTTCTGGTGATCATTCTGTCAACGGTTGCTCGGTCATTCTTTCTCTGTCTTGTTCTTCACTTTCCAATTGTTGTATTATTTTGACTCGCTCTAATTATATTTTCATACGAGTCCTACCCTGCATCTAACATCTTGTGTATTATGGCTTTAAAACGAGTATTTTTTTCCGTGCAACTTTAAAAGCAGTGCCTTTATGTCACGATATTTTTTGGACTTGTTTAAAAGATTTTCATTGTCATAATTCACGAAAATGCAAAATTTACACAGAAGTACTTCCATCTCGAGCTTTATATAATACACAAATTTAGGTAAATCGAAAAATTTGTAGTTTGCTTCGTAACAACTAATCAAAAATTTTGCAAGCTGGTTTCAGGACGACTACGCAACCGAATATGTTGAGTTTTAAATGATTTTTATTTTGCTGTGGAATTTTTTTCTATTTCTATCGCTCTCTCCCCCTATTTTTCTTTTGGGGCAATTCTTTGAAAAGCGGCAGCGGTTAAAACGAGCAATGCAAATTACATTCACTGTCGGAATTTAGGTTTTGCTACCTAAATGCAAGCGTACCTAATTGGTAAATGAAAGCGACGCTTTTTTTTAAAACAAAGACAAACAATGGACATAAGAAATTTGACTAAAGAAACAACATCATTGGTAATAATCAAAGATTTCAACACATCCGTATTTTATGACCTTTTCCGATTGAGGTGAATGGTTATGTCCTGTTAATGTTACTAGATTTGGGCACTTTGATGGTTTTCTCGATTTTAGACAGTTGCGTTACACGCATAAGGAATTCCTTCAGATTTCTCGCGTAGTTTCTAATCAATGGCAAATATATTCAGCAAAACACGTCTATGTATGAGTTTATTTGGAAGGGACAGTTGAATATTTCATTGCTCGAGGCATGCAACGAAGGCAAGCAAGTGGAAAGGTATAATTTGCTTCGAGTTCGCCCTCGAGCGTTGTTCATATTTAACATCTGGCTTCAAAAAGCTTGAGTACGAAATATTTTTTTTTCAATGCACAAAGTGGAATTGTCTTGCATTCAATTTTAGCCTGAAGCATTTTTTGCTAACTGGAGAACTTATTCGAGAACTACCTAAGGATATTCAAACAGTTTAATTCTGAACAAATGCCAACAGAACATTTCATGTTTAATCATTGGTTTCTTGACTGGCTTTAGCTACCACAGTGGCGATGGCACGATATTTCAGTACCTCTTCATAGGTTCGGTACAGAATATATGAAGTCACACACGAATTATTCGGGAATATTTTAATTGTTTGCAGGATCTACAGACAATGTCTATTATTATTGTTTGCATTCATACAGAAGCCATGGTAAGCTTCCAGTTTCGTGGTCGCCAGATATTCCGAAATTGATGCTTAATTCCAAATTGCTACCCCGGTAGAAGCACTGATGAATTATTGTCCGATATGCCAAAGAAAAGTCCTCCCAACCGTAAGGTTTTCACGCCATTACTATTCTTCAGTAGAAGCTGTTTGATCTTCATTTTGCCAGGCTGAGGCCAAATGGCTCGAAGTATCCTGTTGTCATGCCGATAATTAAAAGATGAGGTTATCTCCTGACAGGGGATACGACTGTGGACTGGGCATCCAGACGAATGACCCATATTGCGCCTGTGGAATGGTAAGAAAATGCAACACTTTGCAATGTATATATTAGAACGGTGCAGATGAAAGGCCGGATTTTGCAATAACATGAAATTAGCTGCGATTTTAATGTATTAAACGACCACCATGCTGCGCTAGAAGTATGACATATTCAAGTGTAAAAACGACAACGACTTTTCAGTTTATCACACAAACGAAAACATGACAACCAACATTGGAACCAGTCAAAAACACAACGTACAATACTTCGCAACAGCGGCAACGGTGCATAAAAAGAGGGCTTTTGGAACGAATATGGTTAAACACGAACGACTCATAAGCGGTTCACAAAAATTCATTCTGGAGATATGACCTTTCGAAGTGGGCTAAGTGGAAAACCAGGACATATGATCACTTGAGTCAAGCTGTATGCATTATCGGAGGCGGAACCCCACCAAATCATAAGCGATCATTGAACCATTAAATAGGCCAGAGAAAATGACAAAAACCTGGAAAAATAAAAACCTACACAAGTTGGTTTTCCATTACCTTACTCAGCAACAAGTTGCGCCGAATGGAGATTTCCTTCTCATATATCTCGTTACAGAAATGAGCCATTCTTGTAACGTGCGATGGAGAGCGGATACTAACCAAGTCCACGGGAATTGAATCATACTGTTTCATGGCAACGCACGAATTTCCGAGAGCAATGGTCCACCAATTAAATATGTTGCAATGAGATTGTTCTCCACCTTTAAGCTACTACAGATTACCACTTCTGTAAGCATTTGGATCCTTTTTTGACATGAAAGAATATATTACAAAGTGGCTGTGAAAAATGCTGTGGACGCTCATCTTCAAGAATTTAATAAATGTCTAGATTGCAGTGGCTCACAGTACACGATTTCCTTGTTGTCCGACCAAACAAACAGCATCATATTCCTTGGCATCAATCGAATTCGATTCGTAGCGCTTTTTATAGTTATTTGGGTGGCATTTAAGCGCCCAGTGTTTATTTGAATATTGTTTTAGGCAAATGATTGAAAGCAACAGCAGAGTTTATTTTATCTGACACAGCATCATCAATACAAACTGCAAATTTTTCGGTCTTTTGTAACACATTTTTCTTTTCATTTTTTTTTCTTTCGTTTTTTTCCTTTCTTTCTTATCTCTTTCTCTTAAAAGTTTTGAAATTAACATTGTAATATACAATTTCTTTATTTCTCACATTTCTCTTTTGTTTCTTTCTTTGTGCCTTTCTAACTGACAACTAAAAACCCCCGGGTCAAGATAATTTCTAAACAAAACTAAGCTGTCAACTGGCAGATTTTATCGAGTTTGTACCGTTAAACCGTATGTTACCGTTACCAGGAATAGGCAACCTCGGACATTCTGTAAGGAAAGTCATCGGAATCATGTTCCCTAAACACATAAAATAAAATTCATAAGATTCATAAAATTCATGAAGACATGGGAATTTTAGAGTTTTATGACCAAATTTAACACTAGAGTCTCCCCGCCCGTTTTTATGTGCGTACCAAAGTGACTTATTATGTTTTAACATTTTAAAATCATTATCAGTGATTATTTTGATAATGCACTACTTAGATTACAACCAGAGCAATATACATTTACTGATCGCAGACACTTCTGGTAAAAAATTTTTTGGTATAACAAATCTGATGCAAAAACTGAAAACAATTTTTTCAATGCCTTAAAAAATTTAACATCAATTGTACTTCCGAGATTCAGGATTAAGAACTACGACGATGCGTTTTTAAATTCGCGGAATGGAGGGGTAGGACATTCGGAAATGTAATTAATAGACTCATAACGCGTTCAGGAACTCATTATCAGTATAAATAGTAAGATTTATCTTAATCGGGTCAGTAATCCTTGAAATAACGTCAGAATTCAGTGAAGTAGTTGTGAATTGTGGCAAAAAAATCGAATCCCACGTTGTCATTAAGTTTCTTACCAAGTCCGAAAATTCAGTCGAAACCGTATCTTGCTGGCCATATGTGGACTCTTGTCCGAGTAAAACCAAAACAATTCTTAAAACAAGGCGGGGACTCACTTGACACTTCACCATCCAAGAAGTTTATTGTGCCACAGTGGGCTGGTAAAATGGTTAATAAGGCACAACGAAAAGCTCTACGAAAATTTTGACTGCTTAGAATAATTTCAAATCTGCAAAAGATGCAATTAGCTGGCGATGTGAAACGCATAAATCGAGAACGGATGCCTTGAAAGAAAACTACAGTTAAGGCTGAAAACCAGCAGGAAAACCCATAACCGAAACAGCGAATCGCTACTCGGATTATCTGAACGAAGGATGTTACCATCTGTCAGGCTGTCAGAAGCGTTACAAAAGCGTGGCAAAGGCCCGAGACAAAGACCTAAAAGGATACGTGCAACATAAGGAAGTTAAGTAATCAATTTTTGGAATCTTCATTGATCTTGATTTTTTTCATTTGGTTCATTCAGATAAAAAAATATGTATGCAGTAATTCTAGTAAACTTACGAAATTCATCAGTCAATATTTAAACATTCTCCTTTTGCTCTTTATTCATGTAAAGAGTTACAGATTGAACAAATCAAATTTCGTACCGCAAACAAATCAAATTCTGACAGCTTTACTCGGATTTGATGAAGATTGACGATATCACGTAGACATATTTTGGAGAAAAAAAAAGCACATTTTGGTGGCATATCGTAAATTTCTCGGAAAGAGTTATCGATTAGAGAAAAAAAGGTTCATAGCGTCAACACAAAACAGCGAATATACTCCCGAGCAACTTTTAGCAGAAAGAGACCGAGCAAACATTAATTGTTAGGTTGAAAGTTTGTTTTTACTCAAATATTCAAAGAGTGTATTCTAGTTAAACCAAATAACAAAAATGAAATGAGAAAATTTTGGCGCATTGGAAAATGAGATTGTAGTAGTTTGATTTGAGTCCCATTAGGTCAGGAGTTTCTTCCACATCGTAAGCAAAAAATCGCGAAAGTACTTTAAATTTTTTTTTTGTTTGGTTATATACAATTATTCACAATTATTCTTAACATATTACTTAACCTACGGGTTTTGCCTAATTGCTATACCCAGAGTAATACTAACTATAATATTTTTTTATTGATTCCTTAAATTAGCTGTAATATTAAAATTACTTACTTATTACCCTTACACCCTGAGTGTGGCCTTTAATATCCATCTTTTTGCTTACATCAACATAATATTATTTTTATTATAATTCTTTACACTCTTAAACAACATTTGACTACAATGTTTAATCTTCTCTTATTTACTACTTATTGCTTATCGTTGGCTGCCTCCATCGCTCGACTGTCTGCCGCATTACTGATCGTGGTGGTCTCAGGCTCCGCCATACGTTTCGCCGCTCGCTCGATCAACCTCTTAGCATAGAAGTTGATTGGTGCCACGGCTGCATCCCGGTACAGTAGTCGGTTGGGGTAGGGCCATCCGTGTTTCCGTTTATAAAACCCCGTGCAAGTCCGAAGGATTCTGTGCTCCAGTAATAATATCTTGCTCCATTTGTACGTCGCTGTTGCCTGCCAGATCAGGACCGTGTACATTAGTATGGGCCTGATAAGCGACTTGTATGCAAGTAACTTCACCCGCCTGTTAGTTGATGACTGTTTCCTGAAAAAAGGTCAAAGGAGATGGTATGCGTATCTAGATTGCTTCAATACAGCGTCCACGTGAGCACTAAAGTTGTTGTTTTCATCAAAAATTACCCCCAGATACTTTGTTTGCTTCGAGCAGTACTCCACCTGCCCGTTCAGCTTTATTTTGGTGTCACAAATACTCCTCGTGCGACGTCCAGATTTTTTATGTAGGTCCTTGAAAACAATCATCTCACTTTTCTTAGCGTTAACCCTCATCCCCCACTTTTCATAATATGAAGTTAACGAGTCCAGGTACCTTTGGAGTCTCATCCTTGCAAAGCGGAGATTGTACTCAGAAGACCACACCAGTAAGTAGTCAGCGAAGAGATTCACCTCGGTTCCAGGTTGACATTCATCCCCGATCCCTGGGATGTCGGACGTAAATATATTGAAGAGAAGGGGACCCAGAATGGACCCCTATGGGACCCCCGAACTAATGATAAAGCGTTCAGAGTTAGCTCCATCAGACACCGCAAAGGCACTTCGTCCCCTCATGAAGCTGCCTACAGTTTTCGTAACGGTAACCAAAAAGCTCAGTTGGATCAGTTTGTAGATAAGTCCGTCGATCCAAACCGAATTAAAAGCTTTTTCTACGTTGATGAGACACGCTGCAACAAACTTTTTTTCCTGCCAGTTCCGTTTTATACTGGCTTGGAAAACAGCCAATGCGTCTATCGATGAGTGACCTCTGTTGAAGCCAAATTGTCTTTCCGGCACAGTTCCTGGCCCTTCAGAGAACTCTGTGATGTCCTGGAGGATTACTCTCTCAAGTAACTTTCCTACATAAGACAAGAGAGATATTGGGCGGGTGTCGACTACGTCTGTGCTATTGGATTGCTTCAGAATAGCAAATATTTTTGCACATTTCCATTGATGTGGGAAGTAGCGAATGTTAATGCAGTTATTTAGAAGGATTGCGAGGAGAACAAAATACATGTGGGGAAGTTTTTTTTTAAAAAAAAAATTTGAAATTCCATCAGCCTAGCTGATTTTTTCGAATTTTGCTAAAGTGCGAGCAACCTGAGACTTTCAGTGCTCACAAACAGGGTACTGCCAATAGGTGCGTCGGAGGGATTCGAATCTGAAAATTTAGTCAAGCACAGGTTCTTGTGGTCTTTGTCGAACGTTGATGTTGTTCTCTTTACTAGTGAATTGGAGGCAGAGTCCTCACTTGCTTTCTCCTCTTGAAGAACTGTCGCAGAACTTTGATTTGCAATGGAGTCAGCAACGGCCTTTTCATCCATGAGCATGGAACCGTTATAGGTGAGAACTCCTGGCAGGCGCTTCCAGCCAGTTATTTTATTAATTTGAGGGAACATACAAGCACCTGGTCTGATGTTTGCTAGGGTCTATTCGGATCTCTCATTGGCAAAATCAGATGTTCTTCTCACAATCATTCTATTAAGGGACAATATTATAAGGTGTAACCTCTAATACTCCCAGTCAACCATATTCAGGTTGCGATGGTGTATCCTTGAAAGCAATTTCCTGAGAGTAGCTTTGATGTAGCTTCAGGATGTCTTCTGGTTAGTCTCTATAAAGATAATTTCTGAAGAATTTCTGAATTTTATGGATATCTTTGAAATGACCGTAGCAAGGGTTGAATTCAAGCAAGCAATGCCTTCTTCGATTTCGGTCGGTGAGAGGTTTCTCGATTTGTTGATCGAGATTTCCTCAATACTTCTCCTCGGGTCAGCATTAATAGCTTCCCAGTCTATACGCTGGTATGGGATAAGGAACTGTGGGTCTGCTATCTCCAGCTTTACACCTTTTTTCACTCTTAAAGCGGTCTCAGCAAGAAATTAAGGGCTTAGTTCTACCAAAACATGGTTGGATTCAGTGTCAAGGACTCTACATTCAAAAATTCCTCCAGTGGTGAGAGATATTCACCATATTAGCAGACACAATGAAGAAATCGATCGTTGACGAGCTTCCTCGGAAGGTGGGCTCGTTCGGCGCAATCAATATGAGATCTATATTTGCTGGCACCCAGAAAAGATGTCTTGCGTTCAAATCACCCCCTATCGCAAGATATCGAACTTTTCACACAAAGTAAGAACAATTTCCAAGTCTTCCATGAGATCCCCTCCCGCATATCCGTGTTTCACATATATTGCAAATACAAATGTATATATCCCCAGGAATGAGCTCAATATCATGACGTCTGCGCATTTTAGACTTGGAAGACAGTGTCTTTGAGTTTTGAGATGTTCCTTGAAAGCCATAGCTACTCCAAGGATTCCATATGGGTCGTCATTCCTTATGACTTTATATTTCCCCAAGTGAACTTTGTGTTTACTTTTCAGTCTTGTTTCTGAGATGACCAAGAAATTTCCAAATGTCCAATTGTCCAATTTGTCCAATTTGTCCAATTTGTCCATATGCAATGTCCATATTCTTGGAGAGAGTTCTTCTTGAAATGTGGAGCTAGCGGGCAAATGTTGACTATGGAATTCCAAGTACGCCGCCTTTTACTCAGGTTAGTCAGTTTTTTGTATTGTGGAATGAATGAATCCACTTTGCGGATGAGAATGAACAAGTCACACCAGAAAAATTGCTTGCAGTCATTGAACATGACAGTATTTCTTTAGGTATAACAAGCCTTTTCTAAAGTAATAATCAACTTATCAGTTCATCTACAATGGCTGGACCATATGAAATTAAAACGTTATCTTTCAAAGTATAACAATGAATATTTTAATCGAAGTTAATTTAACGAGCTCACAATTCATACTCTTTAATTTTTCATTTTCGATTCGCATTGAAAACTATTTTTCAAACTAGGTTACTCCTTTAAATTTTTTTATAACGATGAGTGATTTTCGATATTAATGTTCCTTTAAAAATCCGACGTAAAAGTGCTTTCGAAATTAATGCTCTGTACCAAACCGCGCATAAAAAATGAGTTCTGAAAAACATTTCAAAACGAACACCACATTTCTGTCTTTTTGATGCTGTAAATCAGTATTTACTTTGGGTTGCCGTACAAGCTGAGCTGAAACTGGCTTGGCTGCACCCCTTGCTATAGTAGCGGATGAGACACCATTTTCAACGGTGTTTTTTAAGGTAGCAGTGACGAAGTCCCTCCATTCTTCCTTCTTATTTTGGAGATTCCGTTTCCTCTCCTCAGCCTTGGACATCCCCTGAAACTTGCGTGGTGATCCTTAATATTGCATTTCTCACAGAAGATTGCATCTTTCCTTCTTCCTTTTCAATGGCGCAGTCCTTTGATTGGTGGTGTTGGTCGCACTTGACGCACCGAGATTCCATTCCACAGTTCGAGGCAACATGTCCAAATTTTTGGCAGTTAAAACACTGCGATGTGTTTGATTTCATCAAACGCTCCTAATGCACCTTTTGGGGTAGAAGCGTTTTAAGATTCATGGCGTTTTTGAGATAAAAGTCCGGCTTAAATTGTATGAGGAAGGACGAAAGAGTTTTCTTTTCCTTTCTTGACGTCACTGTTGGGAACCTTTGAGCTCCGAAAACATCATCTCCTAGGATGGCTTGAAGTTCTTCCTTGATCGTCTTCGTAGGAAGTATGCACACCCTTTAGCAACCGGGTCAGTTTTTTCTCAGTTGGGAGTGTATAGGTGTAGCATGACACCTTGTTCCGTTTTAAGAAGTCAAAGAGACTTCTATGGTCGTCTATGGTTTTAGGATGTAACGAAGTTTTCGCAGAAATGTTGATAGTTACGTCGAATTTTGGGGAATTAAACTGATTCTTCCCACATGCTCGATGAATTCTTTCCCTAAAAGGCTTAAGATTAAGCCTATAGGACACTATTGGTGGAACCCTCTGTTTCCTAGTAACAGCAATGTTGGTCGGGTTTCCCTTAGCTCCGATAGCTTTTCTACGCACAGGGGCGGTTGCGACTTCAGCTTTGGTATATTCCTTGATATTACCCCCGAATTTCTGGCAAAACCTCTTCAGGTTTTTCTTAGCTTTCCGCGGGAAAGCAGCCTTTGTCGCGGAGAGCTCCCCCTCCGTTTCTGCGTCACCCATTCCCACTATTTCCAAGACAGAGCTTGGATGAGGGGTTAAATTAAAGGGGCCCCTTCCAGACAATTAAGTTAATAGTTTCTTATATTCTAATTATATATATTTAAATACTTATATATGTTTCAGCAACTTGCCGGCCTCAGCAAGAAATTAACGGCTTAGGCCTCGGTTTGACCACTAATAACAATTTCCCAAAACAAATTTTTCCTATCACTTTCCTAGCGAACACAACCTATCTGTCCGACGGTTGTGATCTATCTCCATATCTGTATTGATCTATCTTCGAAAGCACTTTAAACCAAATTATCCACCATTTTATACCCATCATCCAAGTCTCAGCGTAAATCTTGAGCGAATTGCCCTTCTAACGATACTCTACCAAAAATGAGTAGAATTTGATTGAGGTTGGTAAATGTTCTCCTGTTTTCACGTTAAGCAAGAACACTCCTCCGAAGATTTTTGTACAGTACAAATATAATTCTGCTTATCTCTTTCTACGAAAAGTCCACCGGGAGTTCTTACGCTATGGTTTATTTAGAGTTTTATCTCTGTCTGTTACTACCTAATGATAGAGACTCTTTGTCGAATTCAGTACACGTACGTACTACAAGAAAGTGCAAAATGGGGCGTTAAATTTTGATATGAAATTGTTTGTAGACGAAGTCAAAAAAGACCAATGCTATCGGATAGGAAATTTTGTTATTATTCCAAAAGAATTTTAAGGAGCAGAGCATAGGTATAGATATGCTATAGATAACTTTAAAGAAAGAAATTGGTGAGTCATTGTATTTAGAAAATTAACTTTACCTTAAGATGACAGTCGGCTTTTTTTTCGTTACCAATAGATCTTATATATCGAGACATTGCGCTTCGTGAATTGTTTTATCATCTAAGTTTGTTTTGAAAAATAAAGCTTCATATCAGTAGCCATATCCAATCAGAATATCAAAAAAAATTATCAAAATTATCAAAAATTTAAGACAGCTCTCTCAACACACAAAGATACGCAATGAACTGCAATCCACAGCAGATTCAAAGTAAGACAATATTAAGCCCACTGAGCCAAAATAAAAACAGAAAGAAACTGACGCCGACGCTGAGCTTCTGAGCACAGTTCAAAATAATAATTGCTCTTGGAATCAACAACAACCACAGATGTGCTTTATAGCGGAAGGGGATGACGATAAACTCTTCAATTTATTTTATACAAAAAGCTACTTAAGAACCTGAGGACAATCTTATAGCAGTTAAATCAGAATTAATGAATATTTTGCATGTGGCCAAAAATTTTTCTCAATTATCTCCGTAATGAAGCGATTCGTATTTATTCGAGAATTAGACGCCTTCATCCAATAGTTTTGCTTTATCTCCAACTTCATTTCCTGGTCGACCTCGATTCCATACGAAGTTTCAAGACAAGCCAAATTTATTTCCCAAGGATATGAACCAGGAGCGCCGTCAAGTCAACCCCGAAGTTTTACTTCTACGTCGAGTACTTAAATGCAGTTTTATACGCGAAATCCCCAATTCCATCTCAAAAGATTCCAAGGATAGTGAACATGTTATTGTCTTCCAAAAGGATTGTTTATTTATGAAATTTGTTTTTTCAAATGAGCAACCCAAACCGAGAAATGGATTATATGATGATTATTTGTGTCACATAAGTTTAATCTTTAAAAAAATATCTTTGAAAAAAGGACTTTGCATATCATTACTGAAGAAAGGTATATAGAAAATATTAGTTGCCTTAATGTGATCGAGAGATTTTCTTCCATTGAAACGACATCCTGTTGCGAGACATGATCTAAACACGGCAATAACTCATCCTTTATTAATAAGTAAAAGGTCAAATCAAATCAAAAAAAGTAGCGATCATACTAAAATAGTTAAAAAAGTTTGCTCTGATGATGCTTAATTTTGATGTCTTTTTGTGACAGCAAGCTGACCATAATGTGCCATTTCCGTATTTTACGTATTATCTATCGTAACCAGAGGGAGTATTTTTATGCAAATAGGGGTGCTTTTATGCGGGTAGAGAAAAGTCCGTAAATTTCCTATGCTAAGGGAGACCATTGACGCAGTCCCGCACACCTGTTTTAGTGGCTGGAAGGTTTTGTCCGAATGACAGTTTGTCATTCCTTGATTTCGAGTACGTTCAAACGATGTAATAATGTGAGTTGGTCCTAGTTTGAAAGCTACATTGATATTCTATTTTTTGAATAGGTTTGCTAACTTGTATGTTGTGTTCCATGCTTTCTTGTCTTTTTCTTCTTCTTTTCTCTACTTTTAGGGGTTATCGAAGTTTCTTCGTTTCTTTTCCACCAGATATTCTTAATGCATTGTTTTCTGTTGTCGTGTAAATTAAATTCAACTCCTTATTTAAGGCTTGGTGAGTAAGAGTGTGTTCGCTCCAGTATATTTTCGAGTATATATAAATATTATTTATTTTTCAGTATATTTATTTTGTATATTTTCGTGTCTGCCGCTGTGGGTTTCCTATATATCTCAAACTCCTTTTAATTTTTTCTACTCTTTCATTGTTATTACAAAATAATCTACGCTTCCTGCTTTTTCTGTCTCAATTGTGTATTTTAGATTTTTGTGTTGTTTGTTAAGGTTTATCGTTATTTTTGGTTGATATACATGTTAAGTCGTCCATGTATCATGAACCATTATTCTAGGTTTTGCATGAAGACTTTCATAAGGATTGCCCATGTTGGACTTCGCAATCCTACACCGTTTGTTCATATTGTTGTTGAACCGGAGGTAATGTTGTTGCGAGGACGTTTGTGAGCTGAACAGAAAACTATATATCCTTCTTCCTGTTAATTAGTACTTCTTGCAGCATATTCAATGTTTCCGTTTATGGAACTGAAGAATACTGACTGACATGAATATTTTACATTGAACGATGTAATCATCACATCTTGGCTTAGATGCCAAATATTCGTTTGGTGGCTGGGAATATTTCTAAGCACTATTGCTAAGCGTTTGATTAGTTTAAGCTCTGCCACCGACTATGGGCCTCAAACGCATTTTCTTCAATATTATTTTCCTTAATCCTATCCTCCACAGTGATTTACGGTTGAATTCTCTCATACACTTAGGCACAGAAAACGAGATACCACAATTTTGTCACTCAAGTACGTTGTTGAATTTACAAGCTCTTGTCTGTAAATACATGAACTACTTTTATTATTTGGGAACTATTTTATTTATATTTTATTATTATTCACGACGCCCTTCCGGACGCAATACGCATGAAATCAAAAGTATAAGGTAATATAGAGAGACTTTCCCGCTGTATGTGACTGGCCGTGAGCGTCTAAAGAATTTGATTTAACTAATTTCTGTCCTAATTGTGACGCGTAATAAATGAGGAATACGAAGTCCAGAAAAAGATCGAAATTTCGAGGACTATAGTATACCGAACATAAATTTTAATAGTCAAACATATCTTTAATCCATTTCAGAAGTTTTGGTAGATCAATTTTTCCATTTTCACTTACAACATTGTAAGTGATTTATACCCTTGCTAAGCTAACTCAGCGAAGACTCATGGGTGCGGAAGTTCTGATCAAATTTGTCGAATATCTCGAATGTGAATTAATATTGAGGAAGGTGGAAGGAGCTCAAGCTGGTTTGGAGCAAGCAATTTGCAAAATAAGACAAGTTCAAGCTGAGAGCAGTAATCATAACAAGTAAAAATAACCAGATGACGTCCACCTAGCTGGTAGTGCCAATCGATGCGTCCCGGTCTGTGAGTTGGCACCTGACGAGAAGCGGCAGGGACGCGTATTTGAAACCGGCTTGAGCTCTTTCCAAATTTCTCAACATATCTTTAACGATCATAGACATAAAAGTCCATTCATAAATCATGGTAAAAAGTTTAAAATCCTTTTTTTTTCAATCAAACGCCAGCTGAAATATACCTCCTTACCAATTAATAAAACCATAAATAAGCAGTCTCCGTAAAGAATGCATGCTTTCAAACGGAGAAGAAAATAAGACCCTAATGTATTAGCTTTTAACAAATGAATGGTAAAATTAAACATTCTATTGCGCTAATGTTCGTCTATTTTCGTTTTTAAGAGCTGTCAAGGAATTTAAAGTTCCGTTAGAAGATTGTACTGAAGATGGTTGTATTAAAGATTGTATGTGGTACTTAAAAATAATTCCATATATATTATATTATTCGATTTTTCTTATAAAATTTTAACTAATTAACAAACCAAAATACTGTGTAAAAAAATAATACTAAACCTGGCAATGTAATTGCCAGGTTTGTTTATTTATTGTTGATTGAGTTGAATACACAATCTAACCTCAATATCTCCGCATGTACGGCATATAAATGAAATTTTAGAATTTGCCACGTGCTTATTCGCGGCTGTAAAAATAAACTCGAAGTCAAGTAAAAGTTGAATCGACCACGAAGTGTAACGTCTTAAAATTTTAAATTACAAATTTTGAATAAGTTTATTCACAAATTGGCTTCATTGTTTATACTGTCATGTACTGACATTGACTGATTTTAAATGGAGACGACGTCAAAATTTATATAGTTTGAGTGCCCTTTTTCGGGCAGTGAACTCAATCGTTCACAGACAGAAAAGGCAGAAAACGAAGGAGCCGAAAAGTTGTTTTTTGTCCTTTCGATGATCTTAAACCTCTATACGGGCGACAGATTGGCGGCGTCAAAAAAGTCTCGGACATTTTTGTCTATGTATGCGTGATCGCACTTGGGTTTGCTATCTGCTGTCATTGTTAAATGCTGTGCTAGGAGAATAGCCAGAAAACAATTTGCTATTTTTGGCGCAACATCCAATACAGAAAAACTTTAAAAGCCAAACGACATGTGTAAGAAAGTAATGGTAAATTGTGTTTAAAAACCACATTTTGGCAGATGTGTACCATCTGCAAAGACTAAATCTTAAACGGGGAGATAAGGGCCTACGCAGGTTAATACCAGATCCTATAGTGGACCCCACAAATTGTACGGGCATAGTGGAAAGCTAAGTGGAATTATATTTGGGTGGATGAATTTCCATTCATTTTTTCGTAAAATAAGGTTACCACTCTCAAAGCTTTGTCTTAAATCTTCAAATCTGTTCGATTATGTGTGAAAGGAAAATTTGGGTAGAAAAGTTATAATACGTTATTTCTAAGAAAAGTGTTGTTTCAAAACAATTTTGTATTGTAACTGAAAAAATCAGTAATAATGCCTGTTAAAGACAACGAAATTGATTTTGGTGAAAGCAGAATTATTGTAGAATTGTGAAAGAAAACAAATTTTTTGGACGAATCGATGAAATGATTGGCAGAACTCATTCATATATCAAATTAAAAAAATTAAAAAACCTAAAAAACTAAAAAAATACTGGAATTTTTGTTTTCAAAACCCAGATTAGGACGTCCTCAAAAGTTGAGCCTTCACGAAACTCCAAGCTTCTAAATTAACTGCGGCCGAAACAACAGAGAACATTAAGACAAGGTACCGCTAGTCCCATTTCCGATGATGGTGTGCATAAAATCGTAAAGAAGTATGTGTATCATGGACGTAAAAACGTAGAAAGCCATACAATCAAAACAAACAAAGGTACAAAGGTTAACAGACGTTGGCGTTTGTTAAGGAACATCTGAATAACCCAAAAGACTTTTGGAAACGGGTCATTTTTTCAGACGAAAGCAAATTTTACATATATGGCATCACAGTTCGGAGGATTGTGTAGAGAAAAAAAGGTGCAACTTTGCATGTAAATAATATCTGTCTAACCGTAAAGTACGGTGGTGACGGTGTAATGTTATGGGAGTGTATGGCCAGTGAAGGAGTTAGGAAATGGAGTTTATTCAAAGCCCATGAAGAAAACAGTATACCTGAACAATCTCAAACACAATTTGCAGAAAAGTGCAGAACAATTGATTTTAATTGGATTGGATTGGATATATTTTACTTCTAACAAGATTATGAATCGATACACACTACGGAAGTAGTAAGACTCTGGTTGTTGTAAAATGCTCGGAATGAGCTTCGTACTCCTCCGCAATCTGCTGATCTTAATCCAATAGAACATTCAACTTCATTTGGAACAAATGAATAACAGCTATTTGATATTACCATATTTTTTGTCGGTCGCATATAATAATATCAAAAATAATTCTGAAAAGTGTCATAAATCAGGAGTGGGACTCAATAAGTCCAGACAACCGAAAAATCGATACATTCGATGCCAAAACGATTATTATAAGTCATATAGAGACGAGAATACCCGACAAGTTTTGAACGACAGAAAACTATTGTTTGATTTTAACAAGAATTGAATCGTGAGGCGTGTTTGGTGAGGTTGAAGTTGTAGCTCAAACATGTCAAAAACGTTTTGTGAAATTTCTTTCAGGCGTTTCAACTTTTACAAATGAACTCAGTCCAGAAAAGCCATCATAATGGAAAAATGCCATGCATTATGGTTCGGACAAATCCTAAATGAGCTTTCCATAGACATAGGTGATAAACATGGAATTCATTAGACTAATACTTTAGATCGTATCAAAAGAGTGAAAAATCCCAAGAAACCATACCTTCCAAGAAAAAAGCCTAGATCATAATGGAAAAAGATTTTAGAGCCAAAACTCAGTAGAATTTAGTTTCTTCTAACTATATTTTTTAATATGTTATATGTGGAGACGATGCTATTATATTAAGCGGCAAATCGTCTGAAAAAGATAAGTCAGGGTATGATAAATTAGTTCATTCCATTAGCAAACTCGTATCTTAATGACAAACTCAGGCAACCTCAAAAATATGCATTGAAAAACTTTTTTAACACAAAAAATGTTGGGGATGCCGATAAACGCCGGATTATAGCTGTAGAAGTGGTTGGCCCAAAACTGATAATAGAAAGTTGGTCTGCCTAGAATGAAAAACTCTCAGCAAAGTTTAAAATATTTTCAAAATCACTCCGATTTCTAGCTATTTTATTTAGTTGTATGCCAAACGAAATCTTGACTTTCATTCTAGCTGAAAATTAAAAGATCTACTAACCAATTAGCCCCTAAAGCAAGCAGCCATCTGATTTCTGATAAATTCGCCCATTTTCCATCTCTCATCGTCCACTCAACATGAAATGAATCCTGAAGAGTGGAGAGCTTAGGATACCAGAGTAAATAACTCCACCCGTGTTCGCGCATATTCAATAATACATTTGCACAGCAAATACAATAAATAGGGGTTGTTTGTTGCAAACTTGCCGATGCTATTTTTCGAGAGTGTGTATGTACGAGTGGTATGTAGGTGGTTGTATTTTATTTCTCGTTCTATTTACTGCATGGACCAAAATATTGACTTGTGTAGAAGTCGCATTTATGCTTGGATTTCACCCCCGCTCGCCCTTGTTTTAGTTGTGGAACAATTTATCCGTACGACTATGTTGCTTTTCAGAAGAATCAAAAATGCTGTATGAAGTGAAGTACGATATGGTAGAATGTATCTCCCTAGATTTAAAGATCAGAGGCTAAAATGCTGAAGGATAAGATAAAAAAGAACGTCAGCTCGTTGGAGTGGGGATTTCCTTTTAACGTTAGCGTCATAGCAGAACTTTTTTCCGTGCTGCTTTTCTCCCAACTCTGTTTGAAAATGAGTTCAGCTTTTAACAACACGGAAAAGAACGTAACGTACGACCGACATGGTGGATGCCTTGGAACTGTAGGCACATGGAACGTATTTTTTACATGTTAAAAGTGCTTTTAGTGGTAAATTATGAAAAGTTAAAAACCCACATGAATGGCTTTTTCCAATCTGCATTAACCGATTCTTAGCAATGAGCGATGTTTACCGAGTCTGGTTCCATTATTAAAACAACAAAGTGGAGCTTCCTTACAAGAAAGATGTTCTCGGTTATTTAGAATGCGTGTTCCGAAATGTGTAGATTTTGTTCAAAACAATTATTAAAGTTTTACATCGAAACCGAATGCTAAATGCATGAATTAAATAAGAACCTCTATAGACATACTCTTTGATAAGATAACTCCCTGCTAATGAGCTACTTTGCTCTGCGCTGAAGGAAATTTGTGCTTTTGCAGACTACCTCTGTGTTAAATTTAACTTGTTCCACCTTTGGTAAAAACTGAATCAGTCATGCCAAGAGGGAAGTAGAAAATAAAATGGATACTTTTTAATTAGCTCCTGAATTTTTTATGCTTTTAGCTTTGTAACCTAGTCCCAATAAATAGATAAAGATCAATCACCTGAACAAAATGAAAAATGG
This sequence comes from Stratiomys singularior, assembly GCA_954870665.1. Classification (NCBI taxonomy): domain Eukaryota; kingdom Metazoa; phylum Arthropoda; class Insecta; order Diptera; family Stratiomyidae; genus Stratiomys; species Stratiomys singularior. The sequence continues at coordinate 66,559,936 of OX940881.1, forward strand.
AAATTCTTCCGCAAGGACTATTTAATTTGCGGTCATAAAAGAACAACAAAGATTTATCGAATCATCGGTATTATGTCACACGGACACTTTCGATCCTTTTGAATTTTTTAAATATTTATTGAGACTTACTGCCTCAAAATGTGTTGACTTATAGACAAGTTAAGGCTCTGGCTTCAAAAAGGGGCACTTCAAACGGCCAGGCAAAAAAACGAATAGTCAGAATTCAATATATTTCTGATAAGCTTTTCAAGCACATGCACAGCGGGCGGTATGACGATGGTAGCTCAGAGTCTCCCTTCCCGAAAAGCATCCTCTTCCAAGCAGGCGTTGAAGGTTCGAAGCAACAAATCAGGGCAAAGATAGTGGACCAGTTGCAGTACCTCTGCCTCTGCTTTCCACTTTTTCATCGACGCCATGGCTAATTCTAGTTATTCTGCAGTGAAATGAGGGCAGTCAAGCAGGGCTTTCTCGGGTGGTGTATCGTAACGAAGAAGAGGGGCCGGGAACAGTGTTCTGACGTTGCTAATAAGCTAAGTTGCTAATAAGAACTGAACAAACGAAAATTCACAATTTGAGGTTCGAGAAGAGAACTCCGTTTTCGATGAATACAAGGTGAAAGCGGCCGGGAATAACTAGGCGACACGGAAATCGAGAAATGTAAGGTGTTGTTTGGGAAGGGGTTGGAGAGACACTGAAGATTTCGAAAACCTTTTTTTTTCTTTTCTAACGCTACACATATATCTGTAAGACAAGTCTATAAGGCTTCCTTTTTGTTTAAGAAAGTTAGTCACACTTCATAATTAAGCCTGCCTTTGGGGGAGCCGACCGACCCGTTGCATTCCCGCTTGGCGTGACACTGGACCTGGGTTAAGCCAGTGGGTCCACATCTGTTTCTGTGACGAATCCCAGTGATGCTTTTGATAGATAGTACCTACACAAATGAACAGGTTATATTAAGAATTGTGAGGACCACACCAAGAACCGGCTCTTCAAATAAAGGAAAGGAAAAAGAATTGATCTTACGTAAGATTGGATTGACGAAGTTGAGACCCTGTTGGAAGGACAAGACAACATCAAAGAGATTCAGCAACTGAGATTTGTTTAACTATTAGTTGAGGCACAGTCAAACTCCGAAGCTACCATGAATTCGCTTGAATTTCTGAACGAAAACGAGCACCTGATTTCGATACACATGAAATCAGTTGAAATTCAGCAATTAGCCCTGATTTACTGGTACTCTTGACTTACCTAGTACAGTATCAGGGCAATCTATCAACGGAATATTCAAGCGCGCGTTACAAGGGAGGAGTGTAAATTTTCAAGTTGGCTTACAACGCAGCCAATACTGTCAAATTGTGATCTATTAATGCAGGTATGAGGGCATGGACACAAAAAATAAAACAGAAATTGAAGGGCAACCAATGGCAATGCAAGATTTGTGTCAAAACAGGGCAGAGACTTCAGGAAATGAAATAAACGCAGCATTTGTTCTGTGTGACCTATCTCGGCCCCGAACTACAGATGAACTTGAGCTGTAATCAAAGTGATAACATCGTTGTGCACAGACTGACTGAAAGGCAATCTCGAAATCAACTTCGACATTCAGAGGACAGATGTATTCGAACAGTCGACTGTAAAATTGTATTCTTTCTGACACTGGTTATAAATATCAACTTAAGATCGGTTCCAAGTAGACATCATTCTCTGTGATATATACTCACTACTAACAGTTGCGGAAGATAGAACCCCCTTCCATTACCAAACCAACCTTCAAATCAGATTGGCTGATATATTATACTGGCATCGATTGGCCGTTCATGGACGACTGCATCCTGAAAATGGGTTTCTTGAAAACATCTCAATTATGGGCTTTTTAATACAAAACTCTATTGACAAAATTTATAGGTTGAATGAGGTAATCAAAATCATCGGTCAATCCAGACGTCCATCTCACACTAGGCGAAGCAATATAATAAGAAGGTTATCATCAATATATCGGAATATTAGGCTCTCTTGGAAAGCTGTTAGGCCCAACTATACTGTTTTCGCGTGGAAAAAGAGAAAAAGCGTAAATGGCAGATGGTGAACGGGACATCATATAGGAAGAAAGGTGTTCTCTCTGGACACTGGGTCACGGACATACTTAACAAGATGCAAGAACGAGTGCCAGAAGACCACCTTGCTGGTGCAAGAATTATTTAATAAGCTAGCGCTTCCGGGCTTATCTAAATTGGACATTGTAGGAATCTGGCCAGTATACACTTTGTATATCCAAACACATCCGACATACGTTGCTGCTTTATAAATATTTAAGCCGCACTTGTAATTTTGGTTTGTGTTGCACTGGCGGACTAGTAGTCGTAGCAGTGAAAAAGCATCATCGACTCACTCCCGAAAACGTAGTCCTTCAGCGTTAGAATCGTAGTTGTTAGAAGAATTTTCCTGCTATTTTTCATTACTATATCTACAAGTGCTTTGACTTATTCAATCAATAACGTCTCTTTCCGCCGTATTATCTACGAAATGCCAGCAATGAAATATGGACACGAAACGATTGTACGACAGTTTTATCATGTACATTCTTTTAATGGAAATTTAGCGAAACCAGAAACCAAGTAAATTCCCATAAATCTCTCTCTCTCTCTAAATACCTGGTTTCCAACGAGTCAAACGTCCGCTAGGATTAGCAGCAATCGATTGTTTAGCGTACGAAAAACGCCCCATCCATCTTTCAGAGTTCTGTCGATGTCAACTTCAAAATCATCTTCATTCCATCTTCAAGTTAACCTAAGTAGCAATTTTTTTTTTTTTTGGGTTGGGGGGTGAAGGCAATTTACGCCCGGAGTGTGGGACTCCTAGCAGCGCATGCTACCAGACTACCAACTAAACACCCCCCCTGTTAAGAGATCCTAGCCTGGAACCGTTTGACACATTACTTCGGGTTAGGCCTCTTTTTTACTTCGCGCTAGGGCGCCGTCAGTCTAGAGAAATCTCCCTCCAGCGGGAGGGGGCAGGATGGAGGAGGACTGCTGGAAAGGAGACCTCCCTAGACCCCGCGCCCAAGGTTATCTATCGAATATTTTTTGGCAATAAGTATTGCCCGAGAGTAATGTGCCACGCAGGTCCATTTGTCGAAACTTTTCAGCATTTCTCCGACCAGATTGTCTGGAGAAAGCTCTCCCATCACCTCCCACAAGTCCTGCCGCATCCTGTTCCACCTTCTACAGTTGAAGAAGGTGTAACATGCGTCATCCCTTTCCCCTGGGCAGAAAATGCAGTCTGGGGACCGTGATTTACCAATCTTGTGCAAGTAAGACTGAAAATACCCATGCCCGCTAAGAAGCTGGGTAAGGTAATAATCAGTCTCACCGTGCCTTCGATTTAGCCACGATCCCACGTCCCCTATAAGGCGGGCAGTCCAGCGGCCATTGGAGTCGCCTTTCCATGACTGTTGCCACTCGAGTATTGTGCGCTGCCTCTCTTCTCGGTTGACAGCATATCTTGAGCCCTCCACTTTACGGTCATAAATTCTCCGTCGTTCTCTAGCAAGGAGGGCGATGGGTATCACTCCTGCGATCACCAACACCGCCGACTCAGAGACAGTGCGGTATGCAGACGCAACCCGCAAAGCTCCTCGTCTCTGTACCTGGGCCAAGCGCTTTTGGTACAGCTACTTACTGAGAGCTCCGGGCCAATACTATAATAATAAGTACCAATAACCTAATAACCAATAACCAATAATAAAAATACCAATAACCAATAACCTAAGTAGCAATAGCATAGAAACAAATGCTCAGAATGATAGTGCAGTTCCGATTATGTTCATTTTTAAAACTATAAGAGATCGTTGACCATTTTTAAGAATGCCGAGTTGTTACGTCGTACCAGCTTTGTTTTTTTTTTGTAGCAAAAAACATTTTTGTTTCGCAATGATAAAGGGATGCTTGTCATCATATGAGCACCCAACTAATTCCGAGTTTATGTTTTTAATGGAGCAAATATATACTATCCATCAAACTTACTTCTACCCTGAGCAATATGAACTCATAAATAACGTTCATTCCGGAGGAATTTAACCATAATTCTAAGCCAGGCACGGAGGATGAAGCAGCAGATTCGCTTTCACGGCCTTCCAAAACATTTTTGATAACTTTCTAACAGCCCATAAAAGAAAGCGACGGCCGCTCATCTTCATCGCACTGCCACCGTTAAATATCCCATGAAAGTCCTTTGAAACAAAATCATCAGGAAGACTATGAAAGTAGATATCTATCAACTACAAATCACCTTTCTAAATGATGCCAAACATAATTTTTTTAAGCCCCAATACTCAAAAATTGGTTTCAAAAACTCATTATGCGTAGAAAATCAGTGTCAGCTCTTTGGGCTCAGGGTATAACTGCACATTATTCTTTTAAGAACGCTGCATTGATATTCTCAACGAATATTATTTGCCGAAACTGGAAAGTTTTTACATAAGCAATGGAAGTTTGTCACAATTTTCACCAGATTCGATGGAATATATCGTAAGGAATCTATGATGAATTTCATGCAACATTTATTCTATCTACTATCTGTTTTCACCATTTGATCGTTTCATTATTTCATATGAATACTGAAAGTGCAGCAGACCACGTCGGAACTTGGTCTGAATCCAAATTTCTACTCATTGATTCCTCTACTGAACGTCTAACCTGGGTTAAACTCCTCGAGATGTTGACTAGTTACACGGTAATCATTCACCACCCGGTCAAACAGACAATAAGAATACGTAAGGGAAAATTTTCAGGAATTAAAAGCTATGAAACAATTATCAAATAATATCCAGAGACAACGAATATGATTGAAAAGGGGCACTACATCACTTGGGAATATACAGCTGCTTCACAAAAGGCAAAAGAGTGGGAACGTCTGGATGGCACAAAAAACGTTTGGACTTCTATTATGCCAGAGAGGTTGTGATTAAAAATATGGGAATCATTTACAGTAACCTGGTTGACTACTCAGCGAAATCCACAGCCACAGGTTTCAATTCCATATGTCTAATTACCTAAAAATATTAATTTTTAATATTTATTTTAATGACTATACTTTATTTTAATGACTATCCCCTAAGATAACCCATATCGCAACATCATTCAAACGCCTGAATTTAAAATTATGTCTTCTTCTATATTCTCATCGGGGAATTTAAATGAAACCTGCTTGCTTCTGATCCTGATTATGTGCCCATTCTGTCCGCACTCCAATGACGGTTATTGTGTTACGCGCTCCCAGATCATAGCAACTCTTTATTATTTGTCAGATTTCTTTAAGTTTTCTTTGATTATATCAACTCTTTTACACACTAGACTTTCTACTAATCGATTCTCATGCCCCTAAGATCATCCCTTTGACTTATATGATAAATGAATACTGAAAAAATTGAAGACTCTACGAAGACTAAAACGATTTTTGTATTTTTTATCTGTATTGTATCTACAAACCAAAATTGCAAAGAGTATACCAAACACTAAAAACTGACAAAGAGCATAACTTATCTTCAAAATTGCACTGCAAATAAAAAACGATAAATTTTTCATTCACAATCACTATTAGAAGGCATGGATTACCATTAAATATTTAGTGACTTTAATCAACAATTAAACCTAAAGTCACTATAGCCCTTGGATTCTGACTCTATTCTGTGATATGGACCAACTAACCGCCTCCGCTGTCAATCTTAGATTGTAGCTTGGAGATTTTTGTCACATTAGTTCGAACAAGGACTCCACGTTCTGCGCGTAATGTCGCCTACGGGTCACACAAACTTCTTCTATAACAGGAAGCGAACGAGAAGAAAGGATGCTAGAGAAGAAGCCTTTCACCTCGATACTACAGCAGATTAATAATATTTTATTTTTATTCGGCTAGCCCAAGTGAAGCGTACCGTCTCTTCCACCTCCATATCTCCATTCTTCATCCAATGTCTCAACTTTGCGATATGTCTTTCTAGATGGAGGTCTCCCAATTTTTTAGCTAGATCCCTGCGCTGTTTGCCCCACTTCTGTATGAAAAAAAATAACACAGGCGACCTAATTCTCGTAATTCGGAATATGCAATGTTAGTCGTTTATTACAGGTCTAATACAAACATGACGAAAAGACAATAGTGTCCGCTAAAAAATTGGTTAGCCATTGTCCTGTTTTGCACAAAGAAGGTCCAGGTAGGTAACTCAAAGTTTTTACTGCTCCAATTAATCACACGCAGGGCAGGGGAGCTGGTAGAAAGAAACTTTCTCCCTATTGCTGGGTTATTTACTACCCTATACTATTGAAAACATTATTTTATTAATGAAGACACTGACGACGGGAGCAACTTACTTCCGAACTATATATCTGTAAAAATAACGAAACATAGCATTTTGGAATGGAAAAGGAAAAAATAAAGGTGATATGATAAATCATCATGGTAAAATCTTATGATTTAGAAGCCACATGAACGACAAAAGAAGTTTGCATCGAAGTAGGAGCGCTTGGGGATATTTAGTTCACCCATAGGGCATAACCAACAAAAATGCAACACTTGAAGGACACGTTCATAATAAATAAAGCAAATATAATTATATATATAGCAGGAATAAATAAATTAAACACGATTGAGTTTAGTATAGAGCAATTAGATCAAAATCCAAAAATCGGCTCATACATCTGTGCAGCCTAAACTTGTGGACTTTCGGAAGTACTGCGCTTTCAACAAAGGAGAAGCCCGTGGACTGGTTAAGCTCCTGAACAACCAGCTTTAATTTTTTGCAGATGCAATCCAAAGCAAATATTAACTAATGGATTACGCCGAGATAGAGCAGTGCAATAAGGTCCAGATACAATACTGCGTGACGGCGATGCGAGAACGCGATGCGATTCTCGCTCGTCTTCGCGCAACGCATTCAATTTACAATGCACGCGATGCGAGGAAGAATAATATTCATATGACAAATGTCAAATTGGTGACGTTTCAAATGAAATTTGATTAAAATTGTTTTTGATTTTTCAAAAATTTGAATTTGGAATTTTCCTTCGTTTGCTGAATAATAGCCTCAACAAGGATGCACGAAATTTTCATTCAAAATTCAATCCGAATAACCCTCTTACTTAAAAAGTAATAAACGCGTTTGAATTTCAAATTCCATTTACGCGCCATAGAGCATCTGACAAACGTCACGCACCTCGTTGCGAGGAATTTTCGTTTTTCCGAATATTTCTCGCCTCGCATCGACGCATAGCAATCATTGTACGTTGTCGTATACAAATGCATGTTACGAAAACTGCTTGACTTTTGCTACGAGACTCTCGTCGCGCTCTCGCATCGCCGTCTCGCAGTATTGTATTTCGGCCTATAATCGCCTCTGAAATGCGCATACATATGAATTTCATTCATATGTCTCATCTTGGTTCGGATGAAAAATCAGCCCACGCTGACTTAGGTCAGGGTATTTGTGCAATTAGGTATGGTCGTGACGCTCAGGTACTCAAATGCACTGGTTCGTAGATCCACAAGGTTGCTCCATTGGATCCCATAAATGACTGTTCATGCTCTAGGCATATTTATAATTCAATGATATCTAATATAGTGGCGTTGCATGCATTCCTGATGTCAAGCGTCACTAGAAAAGCACTGATTGGACCGACTGTGTGTCTCGCCCTGATGCACCGAAATTCTAATTCTCTCCTGCCAAAACGTACTGCCTCGCGTAAGACAAGTCTGGCAGCAGCGGTACTCCTATTGATCATTTTCCAAAGACATTTTCTGGCCGACTATATTTATCCTGATTTCGCGCCTATTGTACATCTCACACGATATGTGACATTTTTCGTTGTTCATTCAGTTTATAGAAATCCTGCCATGTCTCGGTCTCCAGCGAGGTATATAGGCAGACATGGCGGTGTTCGTAGTAGAACTTACCATCTCTTCAGCAGCCTGTCCTCTTGTCCTCAGCGAAGATTCAAAACGTGGGCAATGTTATGTAAACATTTTGATGAACGTTCTGTAAGCATTTGATACGCCGGCGGATCACTAACAGTATGGGTAAGCCGGAACAGGACGAAGAGCACTGGTCAGTGAGTTTCTGATTGAGCGGAAGATATTCCAAGAATGGTTTGGAATGGTTTATCATTGTTCCCCCACGACTAGTTCTACTATGATTGTTATCTCCAGGGCTTATGACATTGAAGCATTGAAGCTACCCTCATCTCCCTCCCAGAACATAACTCTCTTTATATGATTTGATTTGATTAGATGATAGACAATTTTTTATCTCACTGCCATTCGATAAGTGGCAATAGCACAACCTTCATATTCTTCGAGAGCAACTCAAGCAAGTCTTTAGCATTAAAGCATAGATTTAAGTATAAATACCTGATAAAGCTCATTGTGTCAATGCCTTGGCTTTGGTCAGAGCTTCTTTGAAGAACCTTCACTGCATTGATTCTGAAATGTCCTTCAATGTGACCACGTCTGTTGTCAACGTTCGCACGATACATATGCGCCACTCCTATGCATTTTTTCACCGTGCTCATAGAATAAGGATCCTTCATTTCTGGTCTGATTGTTGTCGTAGCTCCGGCATTTGAAACATCAGGGAGAAACTGGCCTTCACCTTATCGTGCACATCATCTAACCTATGCTTGAAATAACTATGCTGAGAAATTTTCAGCTTACGTTAAGTCAAGTCAATTGTCTCCTTTATACAGAATCCATGTTCCGACCGGATTTAAATATAGGTACTTAAGATTTTACGTAAATTTAAGATCCTACTACAAATCACTGACTTTTCCAAAGCCCAAAATGTGCATATAGTTTGAAATTTTGATTTTTTAAATTTCTCTATAATAGTATTTGTGCAATTAGAAATTTTCTCCTAACTTTTCTTGCATTAGTATTTATGCAGTTAACAATTTCCTCCAACTTTTCTTAAATAAAAGTAGTCTCAAAAACTCGAAGAAATTCAGCTTCGCTGTTACCCTTGATATTTTTCCGTACAGCCTTTCTAGAAACGGAGAATGAGTAAAGTAAAATCTTTTGTACATTGTCCAATTTTATTGGATCAGAAATGTCTAAGATACTAACTGCTAGATGAACCCTAAACATACTCAATATCGTAATGCTCTGGATATTCTACGGGCTAATACTTGCTTTATCTTTTACAAGATTCATTAAATGTGTAAGTTAGAGTTACCTTGAATCAATTCGTTTTTCAATTAAAAATTTCTTCGAGGATAATTTCTTGGGAGCATTTCCGCAAAAACAATTCGACCCCTGATTCACAGTTCCAAGAGATTTTCAATTTTCGAGTTCAAATAATCATAGTCTCCGATATATGAGAGTCCAACATACGCGTCCTGCATAATAGTCGCGACTATTTTACTTACCATTTACAAGCATAAATTACCAGAGTCCATAATTTACTACTCGTAAGTATGCTTTCAAATTATGTTATTAACAAAATCGTCCCCATCTCGCAGGACATCAATCTCACTCGGCATTACAATATGATACCTTTCATCCGAGCTCTTCATAAAAAGCCTAATTACAGGATTATAACAGATCGCCCATAAGATAGGCACAGCAATGAATTTCTATCGTAGGCAAAACAGACAGGAACATGAAAACGACATTTGTTGGTGAAGTAGTGCAACGGCAATCTGTTCCATTTTCACCACAATGGCAAGTGTAAAATTTCGATAGTAACTCATGAATTTCTTTGAATCGAAATAGCAAGTGCAACAACTGTCACGAATTTTATATCAAAGTGACTTCGTTCGAGCGATCGAAATTGAAATGAAGGCGCAGTGGGAAACATATTCGCAACCATATGACCATTCCTTGTCGGTCTCCTCCTAAACAAATGTCATCGTACAATCGTATCAATTGGAAGGTAATCCTTATAAAAGGCACCCTCACTTAAATTCTCATTCATTCCAAGTGACTGGCAACACCTTAGGGTGCTTACGATAATTTGTAATTTGAGGAGGATTTTTATTATGCCACAGAATGCGAAATCAATTTACCATGGGGTGATAAACCAACTCAGTGAATACATTTGTAATAGTCCTAAGAGTCCTTCATACAAAGCTACGTAGGTAGTAACATGCATATGTGCATTGCTCTAAAGAGTTATCATTGCATGCGTAGCATGAAGCTTGACAGAGGGGAGTGATTCGCATTGAATTTTTAGTCCTTAAATGAGTTGTTAACATGAATATAAGTCGCAACAAATAGAGTCAGTATTTTGGATGGGAGGTTTTCATCTCAACGGATATCTCAAGGATCTTTGAAAGTTATGAATTTGTAATAAATTATCAAAGAGATCAAAAAATTACCCCAAATATGTACATAGAATCGATATATTGGTAGAATTAAAGGTTTAAAGACCACCCACTACTGCTACAGACTGGTGAATACATGAACTACAAAAATGTACAACATATTTTCTGGTGAATGCTAATCGATAACAATAAAAAGATTAGATTCAAATGAGTTCAAAGCTGCATATTCAAATAATGGATCACCCATGCTTTCAACTGATTGACTCGGAAAATCGTTTAGACCCTATTGTATTCTTAAGATCAAAACGTGAATGAAAAGAATTACTTAATTATTTTCCTGTGTCTACAAATGATTTAGGATAAGGGCTATATATCAAGCATCGAAAATGAGCTTTTCGGAACAGATCAGGGCAACGGCGGAAAAGGCCGCGATAGGCGTTTGGGCTCTAAGTCGTCTCATGTGCAACATCGGTGGGCCACACCGAGCAAACGCTGACTCCTCATGAGTGCTGTACAGTCAGTGCTACTGTATAGCTCTGAGGTTTGGGCCGGAGCTCTCAGCAAGGAGCTGTACCGAAAGCGCTTGGCGCAGGTACAAAGACGAGGATCTTTGCGGGTTGCGTCTGCATACAGCAGCCCTCTTCCATTTAGAAAAACAAAAAAAAATATCAAGCATTCATAGTGGATTTTCAAAACTTTTTTGACGCTATATTAATCAAAATTAATTTAAAACTATCATTTTGCAAAATTGGTCTAAAAAACATTTGTTATTGATTTCAAACTGAAACGATAAACACATTTTGTTTCAAAAATTTAAATCGGATTCTTCCGAAAGGAAGAAAGATGGACATCTCAATACACAAGTTCATTAAATGTAGATACATGGAAACCAGATTACCATTCTTGACATTCAAACTACACAGCACTTTCATGGAGAAAAATATCCCAATCAAAGGTAATCAAACAAATAAAGTTGACGAAATAGGTTTCGCTGAAGCACATCGTCCAAAATGCGGCTCAGTTGTTTGTCACTTTGACAAACCTAAAAGTCAAAACCCCATGTACCAAATTACGATGGTTACAGAGAAATGCGAATACTGCAACCAAGAAACGATCCATTCATGGCAAACTACGGAATCAACAAGAGCGGCAAAGAGCCCATAATTCGTAGTAATATAAGTATATCTGGAGGATTGAAAAGGTTAATCCATTATTTCGTTTTGTTCTGAAAATATAGAGTTTTTACCACAAATGAGCCGGCCCAATCGATTTCTGTCCCATTAATTACACAAAAATATCAGAAAAGTTAAAGCCAGGGGTAAAAATTAAATAGATTAGAAAATATGACAGAAAATTTTAGAACCAAAAAGATGTTAACCGATGTGGTCTAGCGAATGCAATCGACACGGAAAATTAGCAAAAATATGCAATACCATGACTAAAAGTGAATTAGGTATCACATTTCTTAATTTCGTTGGAAAACCTATAAAAGCCTAAGGTATGATAGTCAGCCTATCATGCTTCGTACTTTTTTAAAAACAGAAGTTCTCAGAGTAGGTTGTAAACATAAGAATTAAGCAAAAAACAACACATATTAACTATCTCATTGGCACTAACATCATAAAACTATCGTCATCCGAATGCAAACTATGCGCTTTTAGAAGAAAAAAGATGAGTAAGGAAAAACTAAAATTCAAGACGCAGTAAGGACAGCGAAGAAAGCGCCTAGTAGGCGAAAGTCGTACATCGCAATCCTACGGCTTCAAAAAGCAGACATTTCTACTGAAGGGATTGGACGTAGAAGAGCAAACGGATAAACGTAGAAAAGCAAACGGATAATCTCTTTAAAATCTTCCGAGGGGCAACACACGATATTAAATTCATGACAGTTAAAAGATTCTCCACGAAGAGATCATCCCAAAAAAGACAGAACGTTTGACCGGCAACTGCACCGTGCGTTATCGATGCTTTAAAGGAAAATAGACACACAGCCCGCCTCTCAGCAAATTCGCTTCGACAAAACCAACAGGCAGATTCTATAGCCATGCAAATTATAATATCATAATTATATTATAAATGATGGTACAAATTGCCATGCACTTCATCCACTTCATCGTTCACCACCTTCGATGGTCCAGCATCTATTCGAAAATAAAAATACTGGAAGTGCCAAATAAGCCGCAACACGAAACCGAACCGGAACATATCACCAGGATATTATTTGCAGCTTGTGCAATATCGGTGTCCCAACCTCAATGCAATAATAAAACAATTTTTAAAAAATTTCTAAAGTATGGAGATATCCGCAAACAGCGGAGAGAAAAACAAAGTAAATATCGAATTTTTGTTTCCGATAATTCATCTGCTCAATGAATCTAAATAAATTTTCAGTCAGCTAAATACAAGGAGATGGTCCCGCAGAACTGGAGGATATGACAATATATAGTTTTCTACCTCATGCTCGGTTTAAACTCTGATTCCAGTGAACCTGGCGGCATTTGGTCCTCCTGCCATTCCTAGACGCTTAGTAAGAACTCTAATACTTGGATGTTAGATGCTATTGTATGGATTATCATAGCGACTCGTTCCGCAAACCTCAACCCTGAAGGAATATTCATGTATCACGGGCAACTGGTTATCCTCAATTGAAGATGAACTAACTTACTTCGGCCCTGCTGAGAGTATTGTGGCGGAAAGAGGTGGCATTGTCCCTTGCAGTGTGAGGAATAGCACACTGAGGATTTGTTTCGTATATACCAGTATAAAACTTGAAGGTCCTCATTGTAAACTGCATTTCATTATGATGTAATAGAGGACGGCAGTTGACGAACCTCAACGCATGTCTTAAAGAGAGTCAGAGGTTAGGTCTAACCAACGGGCTTGCTCACAATAAAAATTGCGACTTCATACCAAAGGGATGGGCTTTGTTCATCTATTATTGTCATCAAAAACACACAACTAGTGAACAATAGTTACAGAGTTACAGAGAGCATGTTAGCTGCATCGAACCTGCTATAGAAATATATCTTGACCACCTCTTGTCGTGGTGTCGTATTATCAAACTTATCTTCCTTGACTTTTGCGGATATTATGACTCCTGATACACATATTACACTTAAGCTTTATCATAAACTATTTATAATTTACAAACTATTAATACAATACTTTTAATAAATTATAGTTGGAATGTGTGGCGAACACAGAATTAAATTAAGACCGGAGTTTTACTGAATCCAAAAGTGGAGTGAAAAGAACAACAATAAAGATAGTCTCCGCACCTCATTCATTTAATTATATATAATGATTCACCCTGAATTATTCAAAACGTCTAGTTTATCTTTGAAGTAGCATCCTTATAGGCCATTTTATATATTCGCCACTCAAAATCTTTATTTTCCGTATAAGTTTCGATGTCAACCTGACAAAGAATACTTATCCTTGGTTGTAGATATTTTTCCCGAAAAATATAATTTTGATTTTTCTTTTTGAATAAAATTTTCAAACTAAGTTGTTGTACGTAATCAGTTCTTGGATGCTCTGCAAACAATTAACAACGCATCCTTAACCTTTAAAATGCGCACAATCATCTTGATAAGCAGCATATGATCACTGCCATCTCTAATGCGTCCTGTATCCCTCCGAAATCTTTTCCCATAATTCACTATCCATTTTCATGAAAAATTTATAATTCATTCAATTCCTATATATGTAATTATAGTCAGAGCTAAAAAATGCACGAAGGGGTCAATAAAAATGTTAACACCTTCTCCACAAATATAAACGAATGTACTTAACTGCATGGTGTTTATGTTTTCAGTCCAAACATACCAGATGATTGGTCTTCTATCATGACACGAGTTTGTTAATAAGGATCAATTCATGGCACGTGACGTGAATAGTCGGTAAATTATCGTCACCACATGTAAAGAGTGTTGTTACTTCAAGACTACTAATTTGTATTGTTAAAACATAATTTAAGATGTGAGTTCACAATTGATTTAATTCAATGTTTGAGAATTCTTATGAAAAAGTCCTTGTGTTGCTACAATTTGTTTTGTAAATATTCCTTTTGTAATTTTCCTCTCGTACAAAAGTGAAAATTTCTTTTCAAAGGATTACATTTTCAAATCGATCGACTATAGCTTTGATTTATGGTTGTTTTGTTTGGTTAAACATATATTTAGTGATTCATTCATAAATGAACATAACCCATAATTTTTATCAACAGAATATCTTACTTAAATAGGAATGTTAAAAAAATTAATATTTAATAGATATATGAAACAATGTTACAAACATTGTCGAGTTCTGAATAAAACATTCATTTCTACTACAGTTTTAATTTATAAGTGACCTGATGTCTATTTTGTTCATAGGAACTTAAAGTGATGCATTGAAGGAAAAAAAAGTACAAAAAACCTTACTTGAACTTAAACTAGTTAAAACTACGAAGTGACCTCAATACTACCTTAAACTAAATACATACTATCCTTATATAAGGAAATATGAGAAATGTGTTCAAGTACTTCGCTATTAACAAAGGGTAGGCAGGGCTGAGGCAATAAGAATGACCTAGCATACTCGTGTCAAGTGCAAAGCGCGGCTATCAGCGGGTTTGAAAAGCTAATAGCTTTAGCCAACAATCTGTCTTTGCGCAAACGAGCGCATTCTCTTATGGACTTAACTTTAGCCAGTTCATATAGCGTTCGAGTAGGGACATAGAACGGTTTATCGAGCGCCATTTTGAGGTAACGATTTTGGGTGATTTGTAGCTTGGATTTTAAGTATTCAGCACATTCAAACCATGAAGGGGAACCATATAGAATCATGGGCTGAATTACCATTTTAACTATCATTGCTATCATTTCGTGAAGTTCAAAAAGGATTTTCAATTTAGTAATCGGTAGAGTGTTAGAACTGATCGCATTGTTTTATTACATATATGTTCAACATGGTTTCTAAACGTGAGCTTTTTGTTCAATACCAGCCCAAGGTATGTCAGCTCATTGGACCATGAGATCTCTAGGCCAAGGAAATTAATTTTCCTGTCTGGGAGCTGGTCATATTTATTTTGATCATATTTATTTTGATTTTCCATTTGTGAAAATATTGATAGGTACGCTCTAGTGCCTTTTCTAAATTGTGAACGATAGTTTTTGGGTCTTCTCCCACAGTGTAAAGGCATGTGTCGTCTGCAAATGTTGCGACTTGACAATTAAGGTTTGATGGGAAGTCAGGTGTATATATATTATACAAAGTAGGGCTTAGACAAGAGCCTTGGGGAACGCCTGCAGTTATGTTTTTAACTGATGAAGAAAATCCTCGCACTTGGACATGAAATTTCCTGTCGTGCAGGAAGGACGCTATTAGCGTTGCTAAATGAGTTGAGAATTCATACTCCTGCAACTTATGTAGGATCCCTTTGTGCCACACGGTGTCGAAAGCCTTTTCTATATCAAGAGTCGTCATTTTTAAATTTTTGTTTGGGAGTGTTATGATTATTCATATGATGATATTGATGATTATAAAAATTATAATAACTCCAAAATTTCAGAATTATTATTTCAAAGGACAATCTGGATTTATTGGATAAAACTTCCCCCCGATCTCATTTAGAGGACAGAATGAGTTCAAACATAGACTGATATTTTGGACGTATAGCGAAAATTCCTGGAAAAAAAGAAGAAAAAACATCAGAAAGCTAATCACAACAAAAAACGCAGACTAAGCTCTGTAAATAATACTTCCTCTTCGCCAGAACACTAATCTGATTCAGAAGAATATTCGAAGAAATGTCTTAGGGGCTTGTTAGGAAATAAGAGGATAAGCAATTCCTGATGTTGGTATTTCCAAAATCATCACTGCAATTCATTTCCATGTCAATTCCACATTTTTTTTTTGTTTGGGAGGTGAAGGCTATTTACGCCCTGAGTGTCGGACTCCCCCGCTACCGGACTACCGACTAAACATCTCCCCTGTCACACCGAGAACCTAGCCTGGAACTGTATGTCAATTCCACATTAAAAATTGCTGTTCACAAATAGAATTTCGAAGTTATAAAATGTATCCTACAAATGCATTACGAGCCCCCAATGTCACCAACTTGAAAGTAAAATATATCACAAAACCTTTAGTTGATATCTTATCGACCATCGAACACAAGAGGGTTAGTTGGTAACTATCTGAGACAAGTCTATTTAAGCGGGCCCGCATCACAAACCGAGATACAGATGAAGAAGATTGTACGCAGAATCTTAAAAAAGCCAAATCAGCTGTAAAAAGAAGTAAGAGAAAACATGGAATAACTTTTATAGTAATATTGTAAGAGTTGATAACACATCCCGGGTTAGTAGGATGATTGATCGTGGACAAGCAATTATAAGAAACATTCCGAATCCCTACTGAATAACATATCGGTTCCGAGCAACGAGGCGATCAAAAGGGATAGCAATAAGAGTCTTTAGAGAGACCTCGCATATGAAATGATAAAATGGTCCTATGGGTCGGCTGACACATCACCCTGAACTGACAAAGTATATCCGATCATACTACATACAAGAAACTGGATATTACCAAACTACGTATTCTAGTAAAAACCCGAAATCTGTCAGCCTTATGTCTTTTGTGCTGAAATTTCTGAAGCGCCTAGAGGATAAGTACATAAAAGATACGTTGAATAATACGGAACTGTGTGCTAACCAGGATCTAAACCTATCTGGGCCATAGCCATACCCTCCCCAGAGATGCAAATTCACGAAGACTGGGTCAACAAAGTATATACCTTAGAGGTGTTCAACGACTTCCAAGGAAACTTCAATAATTTTGAAGTAGGTTGTATAATAACAGCCATTCAACGATATGAAGTTGACGCACGTACTCTTGATTTAAAGGAAAGTCACAGCTGAAGAAAGAAGTGTAACCTTGAATTAATGGATAAACATGGGTACACCACAGGGTGGCATCCTTCCCTATGGTATGGGTGCTCACGAATAATTAATTTAGCAGAAGTTAATGCAGAACAATTTTGCGTGTCGACATCAGATCCATTTTGATTATCGGAGAATTTCCGGAGACATTGTCTGTTCTGATACAGAATACGTTTTCACTATTGCATGAATGGAAGGAGACAAACGGAGCGAACAGTAATGTTGACAAAACTCAGCTTACACTATTCATGAACAGCTGGAAACTGGGAGACTTTCCAAGAATAAATGTTAGGTTATAGCCCCGGAGAGCAATCTAACCACGATGCAGGAGAAGTTGGAAAAGCTATGACGATTGTAATTTTAACGATCAACAGACATTAGAACTAAAGCTTTATCCTGTTCACTGGATCTAGGCTGCTGAGTTGAAACCAATAAAACGCTTCGAATTCCATTTATAAAAGAACTATGGTGAAAACACCTAGTGGGAGACGAGAAGATTTCCCCAATCATCGATGACTAGCCGCCCTCCGCACGCCGCGCCCAATTGTTTGTAATGTACTCCGTTACCTCTCGTATGAATTCTGTCGGCGATTTTACTTACTCAACTGAGGAATTTCTAGTGCTTACTGTTGTTTTGTTTAACTAAATTGTTCTTTTGCTTACTTACAGGATATGTTCAACATTATGCATGCGCGCACCGCTGTTGATTTTTTAAGATGTCAGTAGCAACGTACAACAATCCTTTTTCGTTAAATATTAAATTAACAGTGCTACATAAACCAGGCAAGGAAGAATTATTCCAAAATATTGCAAAAAAATTCAATGTACATATTATCCCAATAAGAGATTGAAGAAAAAATCGGAAATCAAGACTTTACTGTATGAAATCTTACAGAGGTTGTGAATGCCGTCCAGCAGGCAGAAGCCCACAATCACCACAGTACAGAATAGTACTGTTTGTAACACTTGACGTGACACTTGAGGAATGCCTTCAATTCTGCTAGATGGGAGATATTCTCGGTGCTCTGGAATATTTCAGGGTGCCGAAGTATTTGACGCGGAAATTGAAGCACTAAAGGAAACTCGTCTAAGATATATTGGGGGGTCGACGAAAACGGAAGTGACATCAATGGTGGTGCAAGGCTCCATTCTTGGCCTGGACCTATGGAATGACTCGGACGACGAGCTTTTGAGGTTGCAGCTACCGGAGGAGTAATTTTTGATTGACTACGCAGATGATGTGGCAATACTAGTCGCCGGACGTACTGTCGAACTGGCGCAACTGAAACTGTGTTCGATAATGCATCGAATGAATAAGTAGATGGCAGGCCGTAGGGTTAGCCTAGCGCTTGAAAAGACCGAGGTTGTCATACTGACCAAGAAGCGCATCCCTAGTTTTATTTCCGTTCGCGTCGGAGAAACAATCAATTAAGTCATAGGAATCAATAAAATCCTTGACTTGATGATTGACTCGAAAATGAGCTTCTTCAAGCAGGTTCCAGCGACAGCAGATAAGGCTGCTGCGGGACTGTCAGCTCTCAGCCGCTTTATGGCCAACACGGAAGGACCAACCTCCAGTAGGAAACGGCTACTTATGAGTGCATTGGAGTCAGAACTATTGGACGGCTCCCAAGTCTGGGCTGATGCTCTTAGCAAGGAGCCCGAAAGCGTCTCGCACAGGTACAGAGGCGAGGAGCTTTGCGGTGCTGATAATCTCAAGGGTGGTCCCTATTATGCTACTTGCGGTAGAACGAAAGCGAGTGGACTTACGTAGGGGGGAGTCGGCGAGAGGAGTCGTCACCCTAGAGGAAAGGAGAAAGACCCTAACTTTGTAGCAACAATCATGGGTAAATGAAACGCAAGGCAGGTGGACCGCACGCCTCATCAGTGACTTGGGGCGTGGTTCTGCAGAACGCATGGTGAGACTGATTAATACCTGACGCAACTGCTCAGTGGGCAAGGATATTTTCAGTCTTACCTGTATAAGATGGGAAAATCACCATCCCCAGCTCGCTAATTCTGCCCGGGGATGACAGGTAACTTTCCACACGTTCTTTGCATGCGGAAAGTGGAAAAGACTCCGTTCTCATCTCTCAGAGAACGTAAAGTAGAAAATCATGAAGTCAAAAGAAAATTGGAACTGCACGTCGCATTACGTACGGACGGTCCTCTGTATGAAGAAGGACATCATGGATCGCTTGGCGGCGAAGACGGGGAGGAGACCTGACGGCAATCCTGTTCCTTCCCATTCATCTGTGCTCAAAGAGGGATTTCCCTTAACCAGAAAGTGCCACTAAGCTACGATTAATGAGGCCTAGTACGAAGTAATATGACGAACAGTTTCAGGCTAGGTACTCAGTCTGACAAGGGAGGTGTTTAATCGGTAGGCCGGATGTCACCGTGAGTTCGACACTCAGCGCGTAAATAGCCTTCACTTCCCAACCATAAAAAGAACTGTATGAAATCTTACACAATAACGATTGTGAAAGATTCAATACGAATGAATGTGGAACTCTTGAAAAGCGGTAAAAAATGAGAAGTATCAACTTTTTGACAACTCGTCGTGGATGTGTTTCTGCCAGGAAATGAGAATGCAAGCCCCGATTTCTGCGCCTACAAAAAAGCAAAAGCTAATAACTATGCCCAAAAAATTGTATGCCGGGAGTGAGTTCGTAGCTAACGCAGGCTGGACCCACCTACTGCTGGAAAACGAGTCTCGATTTTTTTCCATTTTTAAAAGGATGGCTTTCATTTCTACGTATAAAATGATGGCCCAAGCGATTTCTGTTTAATTTAAACAATTTTCAAAAAAATGAACTATTAACGTGTCACGACAAGATAGGCCTAAACTTTAAAATTCTACCAACCGTAATACTCGCTAGATCAAATGCTACCGTTGCAGAAACAAAATTTATAAAACTTATCCGTTTGCAGAAATACGGGGGTAAACTCAAACTCCCAGGAAAGGTTATAGGCAAATCTAAGAGGCCTAAAGCATTTGAAAATATAGACCGGTTGAATATTACAACCATAATTCTGCAAGGATGGCCTATATTCAATTCTGGGTTTTTCAACGGGCTCATTTTATCCGTTGAAAATAAATTGAAATATTCGTATTCTATTGATCGTAGATAACGCTCTATCACATCCATCTGAACAAGATTTTATGAATGGTGAAACAGTAGCTTAAAATTTTCCTTCGACCATATGTCTATGTCAAATAATACGATTGCACGTTCTTACACACTTACACAAAAAGTTTTCGCGAAGGCTCTGGCAAGAATACTGTAGCTGAATATAGATTTTCTTTTGCTGAGCACAATTCTAAAACACCTTTTTTAGGTAATTTTTTTCTTTATGCTACATTCAATTTTTACAGTCTGTACAGTGTGTGGTGTGGCCCTATTTTATTGAGAGTACATAACAGCTTTTGGGCGATAGAATATAGATAGAATATTTTTACTTTAGACAAAAATGAAGTTATTCTTAGGTTAAAAGACTGTTTATCTTACTTTTTCTGAAAATCTGGCCTTTTGTGCGTTCCGACTATACTCCTAGTTTGGCCCTAAGACAACAGGTGCAAAGGAAATGGGATGCGATGCATAACTCCTAAGAGTGGTATCACTAACGAGCCTATTTGAAACGATCCAGAACTTCACCGAAGATAGTAAAATTACATTCGGCACACACGACTCTAAAACGGCTGAGGGCACTGGAGTTGGAATTCACTCATATGACTAGCCGTATCTCTATCATAGCTACAAGATAGGGAACTATACCGCGATTTCCATTTGGAAACATTTGCAATCAAAAAGCTACCACAGAAATCGACAGCAGCGATCTTAACGGCAATTTACTTCTCTTTACAGAAAACAAGCCAGTTGTTCACTCTTACAGCGTAACCTATAGACTAGTGCAGATAGACTATCTGTAAAGACTGTACCGTATGCGGGCAAATCCAACAAAATCCATCGGTGTGTCCCAGAAACAATAATAAAGAAAAGCTAATGAAAATCTCTAGTTTTAAATCGAACCCTATACGTTCAGGAATGACAATGGCTCTCTGAACCTAGGATTTGATTCCTGGCTTTAGCTAATGTCGGACAAATACAAAGTGAACAATTTTTTTTTACAATTTTTCATGTCCTTAGAATGTCATGTGGCTTCACCGGTTCTAATTGATTATATGATGATTATAATTTTTAGTCCAGTCAAAAAACAATGATTTCTCGACAGTGTACTCTGACACCGTTTTAAGTTCCCTGACGGAAACAATTTAAATCAGATGATTGTCATATTCTGGATAATTTTTTGTCTTTATATAACTATATACAGCTTCATGTGTCTGCTACTTTGTTACCAAATCTTTAAAGAAAATATCCTTAAAAATATGTAATTCAATGATTTATTTTTCATTTACAAAAGGAAACATTTTAAATATGATTTTTGAACGTAGAATTAAAATCGCCAAAACGTAAGTAATACTTTTAGTATGTACTTTTGTTTGAACTACAAACGATATATTGTGCTAGCTGACTGGCTCCGATCCCTTAACTGCTTATATGGAGTATATCCTTAGTGCAAAGTTTGTCTAGTTTCTCATTATAGTATGAATTGAAATTTATCCTGAAATTGTTTCAAAGTTAATTTCCAATCAATTAAAATTAGCTTAAACAGTTTACCTGTGCACCAAATTTATGAATCTATCTGATGGATTATCAGAAGCGACATCACTAATTTGTTTCAAGAAAGATATCAATAAGTCAGTAAACTCTGTATCGAACTTATTCACACGTTCTGAAAAGGTATCCGTGGGCGCAAGGAGTGATTCCGTCTGAAAACATACGTTCAGAATAATCAGACACATTAAGCCGAAATGGAGGAAAATATACATGTCGTTTGTTCCGTTTACCTAAATAGTACAATATTTTGTAACACATATCATCAATACCTGTTTGTGAGTCGATGCGTCAAATTCTATTTCAGAATTTTCTCCATCACTTTCACATAGCATTGATGATAGTTCTGCACTTGAGAAATGACGCTGAGCCTTCTACACCACTCCATCAAATGTATTTTATTGTAAAATTGAATAGGATACAACACACGTTTACCGAACAATTATCAACACCACAATATAAAATAAGCAGCGTCCAAAAGCGAAATGATTTTTAAGGTGATATCACAAAATTCGAAAAACTAAGCGACAACTAATTACCTGTATAAATTCACAAAAATTCAGGCATGTATTGCACAATTTCATTATTGATCGCAGCAAGGTCGGATCGGTTATCATACAATTTTTCAAACACAAATCCAAGAAATCCTGATGAACAATGAGCACGTCATCAACATTTTCAACCTGAAAATTTAGCAAATATTAGAATCAATCTGAAGGAAATAAATGAACTGTTAACCTTGTTCATGTTCTCTATAAATATGTGCCAGTTCGGTTCAATTACTTCAATCATCATATAGTACTCCAAATTTTGAATTGCATTCATCATCCGTTGTCTGAGTGCAAAAGCTGAACGATATAATTCCGCAGCCTGGGGTGCGAACTTTTTCGCAACATTGTTTTCTTTCCAAATCCTATGTAAAAAGCGTATTGTTAAAAGAAATCATGTACATTTGTATTAGCTATTATAATGTGAAATAAATCCTGCATTACCTTGCTTCAACAAAACACGAAACACAAGAGGCGCAAGCAAAGAAGAAGTGGAAGACAGTGTGAAAAATTTCCAAAGATTAATTGATAATATCACCACCATCTAACTATTAAATCCTTAGAAGGATGCAAAAACATAACTTCACCCTCAAAGGGAATACCTGATTTCAATGTTATTACAAGCTATTTGCTGATCATGAATTAACATGCGCCGCATTACCAGTGTTATATATAAAAATAGAAAATCAAATCGAAATTAAAAACCCAAACATACGAGGGTGAGTCAAATATAAACCGGACTTTTTTTATACACATTTATTAACAGTAATAATATTCAAATAAGACTTTAATCATTTTTCTACATAGTCTCCTGCACGCTCTACACATTTTTCCAAACGTTTTGGCAGCTTAAAAATTCCTTGTTCATAGAAAGCTTGAGGTCGAGTTTTCAACCAATTGCGCACGCGCTCCTCAACTTCTTCATTCGATTCAAATTTTTCGCCTCCCCAAAGCTTCTGTCATGGGACCAAACAAAAAATAGTCGCATGAGGACAAGGGTCTCCATATGCAGCTCAATTAATTTACCCTTTGTCAATGCAGTTTTGTGAGGTCGGGCATCGTCATGGAGGAGAATGACCTCTCTTATGGGATTTTTCCTTCTTTTGATTCTGTAGGCGGCTTTTGCTGACCCACTTCTGAAGCGATTTCATCAAAAGTTAATCGGCGTTCATCCTTGATAAGTTTTCGAACTGCTCGAATATTGTCAACAGTTATACTTGATCTTGAGCGTCGATCGTTAGTTTATTTTTCTACACTTTCTCGTTCAATTTTAAATTTTCTAGCCCAAACAAACACTTGTGTCCGTGAAAGCGTATTGTCACCAAACTGCACCTCCAACCTAGCCAAAATATTCGATGGTGAAACGTCTTCATATGTTAAAAATTTAATAATAATAAATTGCTCAATGGATAAAGGAACCACTTGCTCACTTATGAATGGTACTGATAACTGGAAGAATGAGCAGCCCTGGAGCGGCTGTCCCCACTCTTAACAAACCAACCTAAGACCCCCCACCCAACCAGACCACTCGGCAGAGTCTGAGACTCATAAAGACAAAAGTCCTGTTTATATTTCACTCACGCTCGTAAAAACATATCGCCTTAACGTGAACGTAGTTTTGCAAGGAATACAAAATTCTCTACTCAAATCTTTAACAGGACCCTTTTCGAGTTTACCTAGAAATATTCTTGAAAACAATCCCTGACATTTGCCGTTTCCTTGTTTTACGATGCAACCCACTATGGCGAAACAGCTCCAGCCCTTTGGAACCCAATAAACCTCACGAGTGCATAGCGTTCCTGACTTATTTTCATCCCTAAAGAGAAAAAGCTTTTCTATTTCCGAAAGAGCAATCTGCGTCTTGCACTTGGGGTCATAGTGCGTTCCATCCGCTTTTGGCTTTTGTTGATCTTCCCCCTGATTGCTCAGTCTCCACTCAAGACATTTGTTGCAACTCCAGATCTAGATCTAGCCTTAAGTCCTATTGGAAACGGTTTGGGTATTTATGACACGAGTGATCGTTGATCAAATCTTGATACGAACCTGTCGCCCGGAATAAGCTTGAAAAGCACTAATTGACTAATGGACACTTATTGAGAGAAAATCACTAAACAAAGTCAATCTGTTATCGATAATAAATACCTGTAACACTTTAGGATTTGCAGTATCTCAATAATTCCATTCATTTCATTTCAACTTTGAATTGTTATAAATAACAAAATAAAAAATCAGTTACGCGTTAATTTATGGGCATTGAATGATACAGGATTGAAAATTTGGACTCATCGAGTTCATCATTTCTTTTCTTCTTAGGTGTGTAGTAAACCGTTCAGTTTTCGATACTGATTCGATTTCCAATAGACCAACAAAATGGATTATGCAATGATTTATTGATTAATAGCCGGGAGTAAAGCACGTAAACGTTGAAGATTTAATTGTGCCACCGTTGTCGGTGCTCATGTAGATCAGTTATTCGAACAAAGTTAATGACTGCTTCAACGATCCCAATTCATCTTCGACAAAGAAGTAGCTTCCAAAACTGTCTCTTTCGTTGTTGAACAGTGCGCAGTGTGCTAGCAAATACACCGTTATCTCCACGCCAAAATGCTAAATCGTCATAAACCGTCGGCTTTCAAGCTCGTTTTCTTGAGATCAATGTTCAATGAACATCAGTTCAATGCGTAAAGATCGTTATAACCTATTGCGTTCTCTCTACTCAATTTTCTTCCAGCCCCTATATATGAAATTCATTTCAGTTGCACTACACAGTTTATATTTAAAGGTACTAATCGGTATAATTGATGCGGGGCTTAAATGCTCTAAGTACTTCCTGCAGATGTATTGGAGTCATCCTTATCTTTTATCGCATCCTGTGTTATTAAGTGTATTTGGATTCAATGCTTCATTCTATCTATTCACTCTGTACCACACAGAATCACTTTTAAAAGCTGAAAATTGACAACATGATATCTGACGGTACACATATCAATGACACTTTCTTTCATATAAATTCTCGACATATCAAATGTTGCTTCTGTTTCTATTAGTAGGCGAAATGGCGATAAATAATAAATTCGCTCAAGGGCTGCGGACTTTTTGGCCCTGGTAATACTTTGACATGTTAATCGCTGTAAGCCACTGCTTCTTATGCAGTTCTTCTTAGGTGATTATTGATCTCATCATTATAGTTTACACTCGCTGCAGTATTCCAGGGTTCCTCCAGGACCTAGCTATGATCTTCCTGTACACCACCAAAGCTTTGGGAGCCTAAAATGGGAGAGGAGATTGTACGTAGTTCCATTTAAACATACGATGCGAGTGTGGTTTTATCCGGATTCGACGGTGACCACCGTTGACCGCACCCCGCAAAAACTGCGCATTCCCATTACACCACATAAAGCCAGCTACCAGCACCCGTACGCCAGCCCAGGCCGGATCAGACTTCTTTCATTGAAAATTGAACAAGTAAGATAAGCCATCACTATACATTTCCTTCTTACTTTTCTGATTCTAAAAACTCAAATAAGATCAAATTGGGTTTTTACGTTAGTAAACGCTTACCCTTTCTTTCCAAATAGCCACAAAATAAAGCTCATTTTTCACGAAATAAATCTAGGGCTATGCTTTTTTCCAACAGTGAACCACAGGGTTACTAATTAGAATAGAGTTTATAAGAATAAATTATAAAATGTTCCATCCGCTTGTCAAAGAAAGTCATTACGTTCGCGGTCGCCAAGTTCTTCCAAATGAGTGAGCATCTTTTCACGTACATGAAAAAAGTAACTTGGAAGAATATAAGAAAAGAAAGAAGCTTTCAAAAAGTGACGAAGGTGAAGGTGATCGTTTACTCGAGTAACGTATTGAAGTTACAAAACAAAGCTGTAGAACAACGACGCATTACCCACATCGACAATAATCAGTTTATCAAAATACGATGGGCTATACTGTCAATATTCAGGTTGTCTTTAGGATCATTCTGTGAACAAGTTGATTGAAATCCGATTTTTTATGAGTTAGCCTCTGTATGAAAATGTGTTCTAGACTTTCCTTCTAGACGTTCTAGAAACGATTGGCAAATGGCGGCCATTAGAATCATTGACACTTACCTACTACCTTTCGTTGTGTGTGTCAACATAGAAAACTGATCCGTTGTTAGAATCAAGATGTTTATTTGAACAAAAAGCCTAATGTTCGAAATAGCCTTTTGCTTTTTTTTAGGCAATTCAACTAGAATTGCCTTAAACTTCACGAATTTTATTACACTCGAGGAGTCCGGAAAATTAAAAGAACTTTTTATTGATAAAGGCTCAATGATAATCAGGAAAAATAATTGAAAACATTCCCTTTCACCTTTCAACTCACCAAAATAGTTAAAGTGTATGTGTAAGTGCGCATCCGTAAACCGGAGACACCCTCGACCATTAACGGAAAACATATCAGTTTAGTAAACAAGGTGAAATACTTAGTAGTAACTTAGTTAGTAAGTTCAAGGTTACTGAATAGTAAGCTAACTTGGACTCCAGACATAGGAGCAGTCACACGGAAAGCTACAGCGGCGCTCTTCACAATGAAAAAACTAGTGGGGAAAACCTGGGGAATAAAACCCAAAATCGCCGACTGGATCTACACAACAGTAGTGAGGCCAATAACCACCTACGGGGCATTGGTTTGGTGGCAGACATTACAAAAGAAAACCATTGCAAAAGAGCTAGAGAAGATCCAGCGAATGGCCTGCCTTGGCATCACAGGTGCCATTAGGACTACGCCAACTGCTGCAATGTAGATAATGCTTAATCTCATGCCACTCGACAAATTCATCTTCAGAGAGGCATCACTTGCAAGCTATCTAACCACACTCAAACGGGCCACGTATGCATTTTGGAAAAAATGGAGAGAATGGCCCCGTCAAGTAAAAGGGAACTGGAGCTGGATCTTCTAGGTCAACACGCCAAACGAACAGAGCAGAACACTTCCTCGTATATTGCCCGAGTCTGGCCAACAAACGCTTTACTTGGCTGAGGTGTACTGGCGTAACAAAATAGGAACACTTGGTGACCACAGAACTGGGGGAACTCCTTGACTTCTGTAGGATGACAGGATGGACCATCTGTGAACAATAGTACCACCTATGACAATTTCCAGCAAGTGGACCCCAGGACAATAATAATAATAAATGTGTAAGTGCATGTAATGATAAATGCAGTAAAGATAACTAAATTTCAATGTGCGCACACTTAAAATGTTCAGACAACAACCAAACTTACTTGCATAACTGACGATCAACATGTTTGCAGTAGAAAAGTTGTCTGAAAAGCATTTGATATTTTGATATTGCAATATGATTCAGGACCAGAGAAATAGGCCATTTGACTTCATAACGAAATGCGAAACACTCCAATCCATATAGATCAATGCGATCACTATTGTGCCAACAGTCTGAAAAAGTTCATATTATTATCAAAACCTTAATGTAGACTAAAATCAATTCACTTTAATTACCTTCTACATTGTTAATAATCTTCGACATTTGCGTTGCCAAATCGTATGTCAACAGTTCACAATGCAAATCATCTTTATACGGATCATGCTTAGCACTTGATAGACGTAATGTCAGACCCAAAAGATTTTCTAATTTAACTGGCAAAACATGATCGACATTTTTGTCTAGCTCATCTTCACATGCATCCATAAATTGTGTAATGAAATCGCCTTGATAGAGCAGTAAATATCTTTTAACTGACATCAAATGTCCCATTAAATCGTTTTCTTTGAGCAAGACTTCTAGTAGAGTTTTTGATGCAAACAGATAAGCACTTTGAATGACTGCAGTATGGTTCTGTGTTTTGGGACTGAAATGAAGAGCTATCGTTTGTGACGGTTTTACTTTTTTGCCACATTGTCGAATAACGTTCAGATATTTGCCGGTGCGAAGAATTTTATCTGAAACTTTTTCTAAAAACCGCGGTATCCTCTCTCTCCTAATGGTATATCTGCAAAAGAGATAGGAAATTTTCATCATTGAATAAGTGGAATCCTTAAATTTTCTCCGCAAATAAAAATAAGAAACATGGAAAATAAGTACTTATTAAATTCATATTAATAAGCTTATGCTTGAATACGCTTGCGCGATACAACACAAAAGAAATTTAAAAAAGAATGAAAACAGAATAATATATATATGAACATTTGTAGTTTGAAATACGATTTATTTTTAAAATAAAGATATCGAAGCTCAGCTGCGAACTAAACCAAGAAAAACTGCCTTCATGTATTTCAGGATAACCCTTGGCCACGTAACATACTATTTAATGACACATCCACCTAACGACGACCACTTCTTACATCAATCAGATACATTAAGTAAGATGTTTAGTCATAATGCACTTTACTTAATTTATAAAGCATATTTAAAAAAAAAAATTATCAAAGAAAAAATTTAAAAATAAAAGCAAAAATTTCTGCGAGCGTCACAGACTTCCTCATCAGAAACTGACTACGCGCCAGGCTCGACGCAACAGTAATTCTTTATAATAATCCAATTCTGCGATTGGCCCATTTCATCATAACACACCTCCGCAAAACGCTAGCGAAATGCATCTATCACCCAAATCCGATTATATCTAGCGTCAACACCACCACCCAAGTTTCCACCGCTACCTCTTCAAATAAACCCCATTTCCACCATCCACAAAAAAAAACAAATCAAATCACCTTTAAATTGCTTGAAAACATCGCGTTCGCGAATGAACAACATGTGAACACAAGCATCAACTTTTGTACTGATCACGGAAGACAAGGAATGAAGTCTCAAGCTAAGAAAGCAGTTGTTGATCCAGGAGATATGATGGGCCAAAGTCAAAGACCACTTTCGGTTGGACTGGGAAGGTATGGCAAAATAAAAAACACTCGAAAGAACGCACTCTTTTAAAGAACACTCTTTTATAAAACTTTACGAACTTACCTAAACAATTTTTAAATGTATAATTAAAAATTAGCAATAAAACTCAAAACCGACTATTTTCAAAAGCAAATTGAAAATCAAAACTGCATTCTCTACTTTTAAAAACTTTACCAAACATTTTAGCAATAGCACATGCTGATTTAATATTCAAGGTCTCGAAATTAACTGCAAGCTACATTAAAAGATGACCACGGATGATTTTTGATGAATAGAAATGGTAACCGTTTGATTGAACACACGTCGCATGTAATTTTTTATTGTGTGCATAACTTAGATTTTAAAAAAACTTGCTACAATAAATTGAATAATACTGTTTTCAAAATTTAACCGAATTTTCTTAGAGTTTAAGTGTACTTTTTTCTTTTTTGGGAAATGACTTATTACACATCTCAAATACTAATTGACAGTAATCCGTAAAGTAAACGATTATAAATTAATTTATAAAAATTTTCATTCTACGCAACCTACACGAATGTAAACGATTGCATACGACTGCGATTGCGATATATTCATTCCAATATTTACTCACCGCTTCTCCCAATAATCTGCAGAATAATGTTCAGGTAATTCTTCCCGTCGAATGAGTTCATTGTCTTCGACCAAAAACTCTTCTTGAGGGTCATCTATCACCCCCTTCTGTATCCACATTTGTAAAATTTCCATATATGGAATCGCAGAAAGTTGCGTGAGATGTATAAGAAATTTTTGAGATTCTTCGTCACCTGTTAATGCATTTATCCGGTCATAGAGTAAGGTTAAACACTGACCACCTCTTAAATCAGCCTACAAATACGCCATATGAAATATGAGTTAAAAACGTATGAATATACATTAAAAATTACGGCACAAATGTCATGAACAACACCCGCTAAAACTTCCATCGTATTTAAAGTAGGTTGAACATAAAATAGCATCTTGTGCAATGTGAGAGATCCATTTATTAGTTCAGATTCCAAATTCGCCAATAGCAACTATTAAAAAATCCATGAGTTATAAGTCTTAACGCAATTTAAACAATGTTTTCATATACACTTACATAATAGTCATGAATGAGCGATCTAAGTGATGCACTTAAAGCTTGTAGGACTTGTCCACAACTAGCGAAACTAGCATTTTGGATAAATTTTTGTACACATATATAGTGTTTGGCAAGAGGTATTATCTCATAAGCCATGTCGCGTAGGGAACTGTGGATTTGTTCCGAAATTATCAGATTTACCGATTCTACATCCGACTGATAGCCTTCTTCAGGATAAATATAGTTCCCGCGCATTCCACTTAGGCAGTATATAAGATCAAGTATCAGTACGCTTTCTTGCGCAAAAATCGGTAGCGCTGACACATTTGAGTGTTGGAAATGAATCAAATCGACTTTTTGGAAATCCCATGAAACATTAGAACTAGTTTTGTTGATTGCGGGAAAAAGTAGAGCCGAATTATTGTATACAGCGACACCGCCATTTCCTGTCTTGCTAAAACCGCCACTAGCAGCTTGAACAACTCTTTCTTTTATCTGCAACGCGAAACAAGTAACATGTTAAAAACATAAAGAAATTATTTGTACTGCCAACATAACTTAATAATTATTTAAAATTCATTAAAACAGAAATTTGGGTAAAAAGAAAAGTACTTATACGCTAGATATCTGTAATTGTTTATTCCACATATGTTAGAGCAGCAGCGCATAGCAGCATTCAGTGGACAGAGATGGGAGGTAGTGCTTACTTAGAAAGTCACATTCACGGCGCTACCATTGATGAAACTGATTTCAAATTGCAATGCATCAAATATATAAGTCTGTAAAGAAGAAATTCACCTTTTTGTTTTTTTTTCTATCCGCTAACTAAAACACCGCGCAGATAACAAAAATTGTAAAGATTAATGCTGCTGCAATGATTGTTGACTGACAAAATTCTCATGTATAGTTGGTTCCGGAAATTTTTTATCAATATTTAATACTATTTATGCTTATTTGTTTTCGTATTATGGCCTGAACTTATTTTTATAACAATTTGTCATGTGTCACATATTGAATAAAACATGCGCCCTTAACCTGAGCGACTTTCAATAGCGCATCCAAATAACAAATTTTTCAATCAAAGAACAACAGGAAATACCAACATAACGAATGAGAGTCTCGCTTACTCCGTTTTAATGCAATCCAGCGCATCTTCCCTTAAACTTATTCACGAAGCAACTTATGCTGGTACGCTTTTCTCCTGACTTGGTATAGCTGATTAAACTCAGGTGCATTCGAAGCATAGATTACACTGTTTTTGTTAGTTCAATTGTTTTGCAATTATTACGGTCGAGAAACTGCAATCGTAGCACGATTTTAGAATGCTATTCATCAGATTCAGTCCCGAATCTTAAAGTTATATTTTCCACTATACAATAGATACAAAAGCTATAGAGAGCTGCTTACAAAATACTTTTGGGATTTTCGAGACAAAGCAAACAAATTAAAAAAATCAAACAAATGTGATATAATCAGATATTATGTTCTCCAGGTAGAAACTTCACATAAGCCCAATACTATTCAGACATGGGCTTTGTATTTGAACGAACGTTCGGCTAGAGGGTAATTAAATTCCAAAATTTAAAAAAAAAAACCAAAACTTTAAAATAAATTTGATCCGAACGAGACATCTTCCCGACAACCGACGCATTGGCATGAGTTATGCTCTGAAAGAATAAGTAATTATCTATTCCTAATAGAAACCAAATCCAAGAAACTAACCAAGTTGAAATTTTTGCTCTTGAACGCTGAAGGTGATTTATATTTAAATTGAACCACCAAATCAATGGCGGTCTGTCTGTAATCCTGTAATCTACGTAATAGCATGTCTATGGGACGCAGTACAATAATTTGAAGAAATAACATCTAATGGTTTCACGATAAGAAAACCGTGAAAAAAACTTTCAGCATTTAATTTCACTGTCACATTTCATTCGGAAATGGTAAAGAAACTCACGTGTGCAATGTATTTACGAACGGTCTTTCAATATGAAACCCAAACGACAGGAAGACCAAATTAGAACTCACCTCGGAAACTTTCTCCCTGGTAACGGAATTTGAAGGGCTCGTTGTGTTAGCCAACGATGCCGACGAATCTTTTCTTTGACCATCTTGCTGCTTCACGCCCCAGGAACAAAGTTTCAAAAACTGCACCAAACAGTAAAATGGATCCTTCCTAAAAACATACGGACGGTCATATGAGCGCGAGCCAGTAACCCCACCCTACCTTTCAAGTAATTTATTGATTTCTATTAGATGATTTCGCGCCAACGGGTCGTGCTTAGTGAGAATTTTCAATGTCGTTAGAAGTTTTCTGTTCGAGTTTTTATCTTTGGGCAAACGGAATTCTCTGATGACATCTTCGGCGGAAAAGTTTGCGCTGAAAGCAAAAGATTAGTCTGAATGTCAGGAATTCAAATCATTCCCGACTCACCCAGAGAGCTCGATTAATCGTTTAAGCGCAGCTTTAATATTATCCTGTCCAGTGGCGGACATGTCTCCAGCAACGCTTCTTATGTCAAATTATAATTAAATATACATTGGTCATGTCATATTCGACAAAACCGAGTCAGCTGAACTATTTGTCACACTCCAACGGCTGGCGAATGCCGAAAATACACCAGTAAACAACTTATTGCATGTTCCTTTTCTGAGTGTACCCGCTGTCAAACATTGTAGCATCATCCATACTTTCGGCGAAATGGCGGCAGTAAATCGCGGCGAATTGCAAATGCTTTCACTGAAGGTATCGATCCGTTAAATAGTAATGAATTACGATTTAAAGAAACTAATTTATTTGTCAAATCTATTAGGAGCAGCAATGATTTTCTTAACCACAGGAAGTGCCCAAGGATGCACTTTCGTTCGATAAGTTTACTGGTATGGAGAAAGATACGTTTCCTCTTTCGGATATGAGAAATTTGAAATTTAAAAATAATGAAAATATAAAAATTAAAAATATGAAATTTGTACCTATCGTTAAAGTTGACAGAGATTTTATGCACAAAACAAGACATCGATTGCAATGATTCCAGGGTCATGGATGGTCTGCAGAGTTAATACTGCAGTGAAAATCCGAATACAGTGCAAGAATCGAGTGAAACGGCAAGAACAATCTCTTTAGAAATAAGCAATTGTAGTAGAAAGACGCACTCATTCATCTAATATATTGCCATCCAAATTGCAAGAGGTTGCTTGTGAAAAACGAATGCATACTTGGCTCAGTCCAATGGTTTGTTGTTGTACTTAGTTTCAGCATTCATATATCAGAGCAACTAAACGATAGACCCGGAAACAAATTATTACGCAGTGAAAGATTGCTATTAACAAGTGGAAGAAATTTGCACTGGTAAATTGTGCATTAGCATCTAGTATAACATTGAAGGCACAAGAAGAGGCCCAGAAGCCCCTATTAGATGAAGTTAGTTCTATATTTTATAGGGGCTGGTTGGAACATAACTATGGCTGCAGTAGTAGAAATCCTGCTCAAATCATATAAACTATTGCCCCCATAAAAGATTTACTCTTCTACGCTATATGTTTTGACTTTTGACATATCTTGTACGCCGAGTGGTTGCGGATTTTGTCTATGGGGCTTAATTCTGAAATAGTCGGATGTAATATCGTTTGTTCATTTCAAATATTTGCGGGTGCTTAGAACGATAAGAGTTTCATTTTCGGGTGTTTTTTTAAATTTTGTGAGAGTCTTAACAATATTGTATTTAAACATTAATAATGTGGCACGAGGCACGAAAACAGGAGCGAAAAATTCGCGGCATGATTGTAGATTATAGGAAGCGCGCTGAGAGGCGGCAGGACTTCTATGAAAAAATCGTAAGTGTAATGTATTCCGTATTCAATCATTCTAAACCTAACATACAAAATAAATTGGAGATTCAATATTTCTATTAACAAATATTCCGGTAAATTTGTTTTTTGTGCGTGCAATCTTTATTGTAATTCAGTATAGTTTGGAATATAAGCCTTCATTTTCACTTATTAAAAAGGTATAAGATTCTATAATTTGATTAAATTGAATATTTATGGGCCGTACCACAAATGTATGTTGGCTTCGGCAAATCAATAGTATCTTTAATGTTTAATGTACGTCGGTTCGGAATGTATTTGAAGTATAAATGGAGGATAAGGAATACAATTTCGGCTTTGGTCGATTTGAGTTTATAAAAGAAATTCAGTTTTCTAAGCATCCATTATAATTTCTAACTATCGTACGTATGGCGCACAACTAAAATCCTCTCTTATCTTATAAAACATTTCATTTAAATATGCACAAGTTAAAATATTTTAAACGAAGAATTCGCGAAAACAATGCATAATATCCGAATTGTTTTTAAACTTCTACCTATTTGAATTTCGAATATTCTGCGAATCAAAGATAAGAATGAGCGTCACCGGATCGCAGTCTTTAAAAATTGCTGTAATAAGCTTAATAATTAAATAAATTTTATTAAATTGTGTAACTCTCTAAAGTTACTATCAAATTAACTGCTGACGGGCAGTCCGTTGCATCTATTAAACACAAATTTCACATTGCAAATGTCACAATTACTTTGATTAATTGATTGATTACTGTCGGGGATAGTGCACGTCAACCCTTACGGGTTTATTGTGCCCCCGCTTCCGGTGCGCCTAGAGCGCCTCAAGCAAATCGATCTTCCTCAAAAAGTCAATGATTTGCTTCGGCCTCAGGCGTCCCAAGTCCTCGAAAAGGAAGCAACTTCCCAGACTGTCTCTTATCCTGCGGAACAGCGCGTCGCAGTGTGCCAGCAGATGCACCAGTGTCTCCTCCGCAATATCACAAAATCTACACTCATCATTCGCTGTCAAGCCCATCTTTTTGAGATGCCCTCCGATTGTGCAGTGCCCCGTGAACATCCCAGTCAGGACCCTTAGCTTTCTTTTATTCATTTCGATGCACGCTCGAAACTTTTTCTCGTCATAAACGTTGAGGAACAGCTTCGACATTCGAAGCCCTGGAAGTCCATTCCAGAGCCTATTGCATTCTCTGTCCTCATTTTCCTTTAGGACCCTGTGAATGAGATTCATTTCAATTGCGCTAAAGGGTTCAGGGCCGATGAATGCTGTCGATGCTCCTTTTCTCGCCAGTTGGTCCGCTTGCTCATTACCCTCGATACCTGCGTGCCCTGGCACCCAGTATAGGGTAACTCTATTGTCCGCACTCAATTTGTTAAGTGCATTGCAACAATCTAGAACCATTCTCGATGCTTGGCTATCGGATATTATAGCTATAGTTTTGCCTTTGTATCCTCTGTCTATGCTGAGTCGTGCGCTTACAGCAATGGCATAAACCTCAGCCAGAAAGATACTTGGCATACTTCCCAACGGTTGGTAGTATTTGGTGCCAGGCCCAAATACTCCAATTCCCGTTCCCTCAGATGTCTTGGAACCATCCGTATACCACTTGATCGCATTCCGTTTTATGAGGTGTATATTGGATTCAACGGTCCATTCCCTCTTGTCGCTCAGCACTACACTGAAATTGTTGTGAAAGTTGAAAGTCGACGTCATGCGATCCGACGGTGCATATATGAAAGGGGACACCTTCGCTAGTTTAGCGTGCTGTGCTAAATTATGAGGCCATTTTCTCTTCCTTCATGGAAGATTCTTGCCATTGTAGATGTCGCTACTGTTTCTACCACCAAATGAAGTGGCGATAGGTTTAAGATTTTCTGGAGAGCTGCCGTGGGACATGACTTTATAGCTCCGGTGATACAGACACATGCCAAACGCTGAACTCGATCGAGTGCAAGCCTCGTCTTGTGTTCTTTGATTTTGTCTGCCCAGGCTACCGCTCCATAGGTGATGATTGGTCTCACCATCATGGTGTACATCCACCGCAGGATTCCCGGGTTACCCCAGAACTTGCCTGTCATGTTTCTGCACACCATCAGAGTCCTGACAGCCTTTGCAGACACTGCCTTGATGTGTCCGTTCCACCCGAGCTTGCCGTCCAACAGCAATCCGAGATACTTGATTTCATTTTTATATTCAATCTCCGTTCCATTTAGATATATGGTGCGAAGTTGGTCCATATTTCTTCTTTTTGTGAACGGCACCAGTGTGGTTTTATCGGGGTTAAGCCTTAGACCTATCTCCTGGCACCAGCTGTTCACAATTCGAAGTGCCCCCTGCATTATATCACACAGTGTCCCTTCGAATTTTCCTCTGGTTAGAATTGCTATATCATCCGCATACGCGTGACATATCACCCCAGCTTCTGACAGTCTGATTAAGACTTCATCTGCCACAAGAGTCCATAGTAGTGGTGAAAGAACACCTCCTTGTGGGCATCCACGATTCGTACGTACGTTGATGGTGCTTGATCCCAATTTACATACGACGGTTCGCCCTGCCAGTGCCCGAGTCAGCCAGCGAATAAGGGTAGGATTAACCTCCCTTTTCACTAGCGCCCTCTTTACCGCATCATGGCTGGTATTGTCAAAGGCTCCTTCAATATCGATGAATGCACCTAGTGCTACCTCCTTGTATTCTAAGGATTCTTTGATTTTGCTAGATTTTGCAATTACTTTATCGCAACCACCTCCTTTGATTCGGAATTGTTGACACTTATCGTTCTGCTTTTTCTGCTGACAATCGAGAAACTTCCTGATTATCTGCAGATAATCTATTCGAAATCATTCCTGTAATCTCAAATAAAGAATAGCGACTCGCAGTATTTAACATGTAACACTAGCTCCGCTATAGACCTTTTTCGCCCCCTTTTCGTCCCTTTACTCATCTCAGTTTTATTCTTTTTAAAAATGGGAGTAGATGTTCCAGTTGCACCGCTTTTATTTTTTCTTGGTTTTCGACTAAATCACGTATCCGCTGAGAGCTGACAATATGTATCGACTTATATATGATAGTACATATGGACAATAATATGTCTATCTTTCCGTGCATTTCTAAAGTACGATTAGTTCAACACATGCTGGGTCGCATACCGCTGCATCAACTCAAGCAAAGTTGTACCTAATGCACTGGGAACCACGGTTGAGCACCAACTTTACCGCCTTGCTGATGAACTGGAAGTTCACAAAATTGATAACGAAGAACATATAGAAACTAGAACTGGTTGCTAAACTGTCCACTTAAAGTTTTTGATACAATAATTAAAATTGAAAAAATCATGCGGAGAACATGTTAAAAATGTTGTCCAATTTGACAGCATTTTTATTGTACTTTAACACTTACAGCACACAAAAAATTCCGGTTCATTTTTGATTCGCCCTTTTGTAATGTAAGGCGCATACGAGTTATCGTTTCTTGCTATATTTTTACTGATTATTTTATTTCCTTTTAGAAAGCCGACCCGACGCAATTTATTCAAATTCATGGCAGGAAATGTAAAATCCACTTGGATCCGGCGGTTGCTGCTGCTGGCGATGGCGCAGCTATCATGCAAGTGATATTTGTATTTTAGAATTTGTTAATAACAAAATGTAATTAATGCATGAATGTTTTGCGATTCTTACAGAGTTCCTTGGCAAGGAAATGAAGACAATTTAATAGATAGATTTGACGTTCGTGCACATCTTGAAACAATTCCGATTCCATCTAAACAAGAAGAGCCGCCGTTAACTGCTGATGAACATCACTGCAATTATGAACGCTATAGGATTCTGGCGCAGAATGAATTTCTCGGTAATTTTTGCAATTAATAATATGGCAGCATTAAACTTGAAAGTCCGAAAATTATAAATAGATAGTTTTCATTTTTTAACTCAATAATTAAATACTAAAAGTGATTATTTCGAAAGTAATGAAAGCTACGAAACAACCAATTTAATGTTTAATACTTTTTGCAATCTAAAGGGATCGCAGAGGAGAAATTTCTATATCAGCTACGTTTGGAGGAACAGTTTGGTGCAACAGCACATGTAGATTGCGATAAAATAAGTTCCAAGAAGAAAAGTAATATACCAAGAGCAGCTATCAGTTATTCATATGACACCAGGGATGTGCCCAAAGCACCAGTGCAGCAAATAAATGCTACCGCCCCTCCTACAGAACCAGATTCGGATTCAGAAATAGATATGGATGTAACGATCGATGTGAATGAACTAGATACGAGCCAAGCTCATGAATTAAATTCATGTGGTCGGAATTATGGCATGATGGGCAATGATTTTTATTCGTTTTTGACAAAAGATGCGGACGAAGCAATTGCTTTGAAAATGGCCAAAGAAGTTGAACAGGAGAAAATAATGTTGAGTGGGAGGAAAAGTCGTAGAGAACGTCGAGTTCAGAGAGAAAAACGATTATCTGGTAAACCTTTAAGCCCGCCCAGTTATGCCGCGAAAGAAGATATTAGCAGTGTTGCGAAAGGTACAAACGAGGACGAAGAAAGTGATTCGCATTCGCACTCTTCCGATTCTTCGGAAAAGATTACATTCATAACATCATTCGGCGGAGAAGATGAACTCCAAGCTCACTCTAAGATTACGATAAATGTCAGCAAGCCTACGGA
Source organism: Stratiomys singularior (assembly GCA_954870665.1). Lineage (NCBI taxonomy): Eukaryota > Metazoa > Arthropoda > Insecta > Diptera > Stratiomyidae > Stratiomys > Stratiomys singularior. Next base: position 66,598,884 of record OX940881.1, read on the forward strand.
CAGGTTAGGTGGAGGGAGAATTGATAGGCGAAGCTTTACGACGAAATTACCAAATAATGGTAGCAAGATGTCAACTTTGAAGCTTGCTCTTGGTTCAATTTCAGCTGGGAATGCCAACCAGAGTACAAAAAAATCGAGTAATCATCACAGTCATCATCGTTCGCAGTCTAGAATGTCTTCAAGTTACAATAGAGATCATGGTAGAAACATAAGAGAAAGAAGTCCAATCTCAAGTTCCCGAGTCACAATTCCATCTAATGAGCCTAAAGTGCCTGTAAAAGATATTTCAGCAGTTACCAAACACTCTGGTGCAGATTTAACTGCGGAAAAACACGCATCAAAGTTTCCTAGTCAAAGTAATTTAACAATTCGAGAAAAAAACTCCGTAACTGATGCTTCTCAAACTAAAATAAACACTGATCCAGTTGTACCCCCAATCAAAAGATACTACGGTCGCAAGAGAGATGATCACTCTTCATCGAGTGATGAGTTGACTGATTATGAAACGAACAGTCCTGCGAAAAATACAAGGTAGTTGTTTGGGATCGTTTGGCATCGTATTTGATTCATTATTATATTTTTAGTGGCGAGAAAGGTGAAGAAGGCAATAGCAAGGAGTCTAAAATAGCAGAAGAACCTGTGGGTAAAACTGCCTCGACACCATCGCTTACCCATTCCTCTTGTTTTCAGGCCAAAGTCAGTAAGAATATTTTACATTCATTAAAAATGGAAATCATTAATTGCAGAAAGAAATCTACATTATTTTTATATAGGCATCACGGTGATGCAAATGATTTCATTTTGAGTCTCTTGTTTATCGGTAATTTATTTCTGAAACAAGATTCTGCCTATTTGAATTGTATTATGAGGCAAATAAACTATTCTTTTCAATTTAGTTGTTGGGGGACCTAACAAAATTGTACAAATGATACACAGGAAACATTTTAAATATATTTCAGTGCTATTATTATTAAGTGTTATTATATACGGAGAGGGTATTTTAATTTCTTAGTCGTTTTGATTTTATAAAGTTGTTCGCCTGAGAAGTTTATAGCTGGTTTCCACTTTTTCGGTACAAAAGAAAAACAAAATACAAAACTACCAACGTAAGCGCACAAAACGCCCAATTTGAAACTCCAAATTCCGCCGTGTGTGAGGCCTAAATCCATTAAAACCTTCTCCCACCTTAATCTATTGGGACTGAAAACCATCCTCAGACTACTCGCGCATGACTCCATGGAGTGGAGTCTCGTCTGTATCATTTCAGACCTGTATCATTTCAACCTCTATAAAAATGTGTTCTAACCTGTCACATTCTCTCTGCGGAATATTCTTGCCCCATAAAGAACCTACAAAGGGAGAACCTCACCTTCCCGTTTTCCGGCTGACCTTTGCTTACAGAAGTAAATTACTATAACCCTCAAATCACGAAGATCATTTGCCGTCCAGTTTTGAGGCCCCATTTGTATAGTTATTGCACAGGCATGAGCCCTAGCTCCCACCCCAAACGTTGATTGATTTGTCAATAGGTTTCGGCTCACCATAGGGTTTTTTCGGCTCGTTATCGAAGATGAGTAGCAGACAAACTTTTTTATAGGTGAAGGTCAAAGATTGATTACTTGAGTAAATTAATTTTTTTTTTTTCAATGAACTTCGTATGAGAGAACTTTTCTTTTAATTGGCTTTAACACGTGAGGAGGACCATCAGTCGCATGATATTGAATCCACGAGAAAAGCGGACGTTGACGGACAGTAACAATCTGAGCCGCGCCCTCAAATCATTGGTAAGTTGCGTCCGTCACCCATAATTTCCAGCAAAGACAAGCCATTCGCCGAGTCTAAATTTCTATCAATGTATAGATTGTATATAATAATCGTCTCCTTGTTGAGTTAGTTACCCGTTCGTCATCAATTTGCCAGTCGCTGTCCTGGTTTGCTCGAAACAACAAATCTTCGAGTCTATTAGAAAGAACAGGTGGCTAACTGCCAGTTTTTGATGGTGTTCTTTGTCATGATGCCTGTTTCGGGTTGTTGCAGTGGTCTTATAAATTCACGAATGGTCAATGAACCATTTACTCGGTGCATCAGCATGCCTAATATAAGTAGTGCTTGCTAAACTTTACGTCTAGTGACTAATCCCATCGTGCAGCCAATGCAATTCGACAAAGTTCAAACCTTAATTTCCCGTCACACTTGGTGTTTGACAGGCCGTACAAAACGCCAAACAACAGAAGTGGACGTATCCCCAATGTTCACTACAAGTCCTCCTTTGGTTTCATCCTCAGGCCTTGTTTTTGGTTTGTTCGGGCATGCCGCATGTTAATTATTTGGCGTCGAAGTCTCTTCCAGCGAAAACATGATGCTGTGTTCCAGCCAGCGTCTTCGAGCATTGGCAATGTTCGGTGTAAAGTGGTATTTGTGTAAAAATGTTTCTTCTGTATACTGAACGTAAACAAGAAATCTTTTCATCATGGCCCTGCACTCAAGTGAGTTCTGTTTCGGACTCGGATGGCTAACATACCAGACTGGTAAGGAAACCATGTCAACAATTACATGTGACGATGTGATCGTTGAGCGATATGTCTCTCGCAAACTGACACGTTTGGAAGATCTTGGCTATTAATGCTGCGTTCTAAAATCGTCAGCAAGATAAGCTTGCCTCAATGAACTGGTGCGTTGGACATGGTTAAGCCTCTGAAGCTGTGGCACATTCTTCTTATTTCCTGAGGCAGGATGCATGATATTGTGGATATCAAAATTCATGCAGAGCATCCAGTCCATCGCCTTAGTACATTTGTTTCATATTTTAGACATGACTTTACCACATATAAAAAGTTATCGTGTCTGCCATACGAACGTTTAAATGATTAAAAATTATAAAATTTCATAATTTAAACGCATGGCAATGGGCGGAAAGACACCACTCTTCGTTGTGTGGTGCAGATCATTCAACTCATTCTAACTTTATCTTTTCCCAAAAGTTGCTCTGTTTGGAAGCTTTATGCTAGCCATGCGTTGCTCTCTGCTGAACCAGATGGTTCAACTTGGATTTAAGTGAGCTTAATATGAAAATCACTTTTGATGGCTTCGCGTGAATCGTTCGATATCCCTAATTTTGTTTGTTGTCAATAGTCCAATCGTGGCTTCTATTACATTCTCGCTCTAGAACTTTTGACTGTATCACTGAATATTTGCTACTCTCCTCCTTCTAAGCATATTTTCATAGGTTCTGAAACCGATTGTTTTCACTTGCAGCGCTAGCCCTGTAGTTTATTTATTTTTTTTTTTGTTTGAACCATTCACACACTCTAAAAGATTAATATCTTTGCGGATAAATATGTTTTAGCATTTTTTTTCTGCCTTCGTTCAAAATTCCTGAAAGATTCTTCCATTTGATTCTCTTTTTCCCATCGAAAGCAATTGGGAATTGCCATTCAGTCTTTTGGTGGTATGTATCTTTATAACGTTTTGCTTGAAAGCTTAGATATTACTAAGTGCTCCGCCTTCAGTGCGTAATGTTTAAATGTTAACGAACTAGAAGCTCTTAAGTGTTCCATAACTCCCGTGCTTACTTACGTATTTGCCAAGTAGTTTTCACCCGTTTTATAATGTTGCTACCTTTTTGAAATGCGACTCTTCCTAGTAGTCATAACCAGCAACTGTAGTTTCTGGCATCTGCCATTGAGTAAGGTTCTCTATTTTCATATCTGATTTGAGGACGTCTGACGTTGTGACAGTGAGAGCAAAATTCACCAGGACCTTGTCCATCGCGGCCTGATGTGGTTCAACTGCACTCTCCTCTTCTAGCTCCGGACGTTTCGTTGTCTGCTCACCCTATGCTGGATTTTGCGCCGGTGTGGGCGATGTTTTCTTCCTATGCTTAAAACTGATATGTGTTTTTTGCCTTTGAGCTTGGTTCTTCATAGTGGTTGTGGATTTTGGATATTCACAATTATTGGTCTTCTTTCGGAGCCACTTTCCGTTTATTAACGCGCTATTTTTTGCATAAATGCTTTGAAATCCTAACTCAGAAGTAAACAATATGAAAAACTGCATAGATCGTGAAATAACGGTACCATTTACTTTCTATGATGCACCTCTTCTGGAATTATCGACTTCGTATTGATCATTAAGAATCAACAAACTTATGGCCTGGGTTTTATGCTTCAGAGTCTCAAAAATCATAAACCCTTCGGGTAATTTCATGTACTTATGATTTATTTCTGATAGTACTAAATTAATTTAGTTTACAATTGGTAGTTTTTTATGTTAAAAACAATCGTCATGTTTTTATGACTCAAACATTTTGTTTTTATTTCTGTGAAGTGATACAGCAGAAAACACAGAATCGGTAGGATGTGAACTATCCTAACGAAACAAAGCTTTCTTTCTTCTTTTATTTAAAGCTGTTTTTATAATTTTTCAGGGTCAGACAAATGCAGATAAACAAAACTTGCGAGATCGTCTAAAACGGAAGATGCAAACCCTTTTGAACAAGCAATGTAAGTGGTAACAATTTATTTGCCCTAGCGATATTCTCTAAAAAACTATAAACCTTAATCTATTCTACACTGAATTTTCAGATAAAGCAGATAAGAAAGCGGAATTGGAAAGGACTGAGAGGCAAATTCAGCAACAACAGGAGAGAGAAGACGAAATGCGCGAATTGGCTTTGAAATTGCGGAAAAGGTATTTCAAAAGAAATTTGTTGAAATCCGATAACAAGTAATGATATTTGAATAGGCAAAGAGAATTACGTCACAAATATGGATCGCCAAGCAGCGAGACATCGAGCAGTTCTCGAAGCACGTGTGATGAAACTGCTAGCAAATCAAAGTGGAAAAGCTCGGAATTTCCACTAGAAAAATATCGTTCAAGATCTCGAGAAAGTAGAAGCCGTTCATACTCTCATAAGGATGATGACAGTCCACCAAGAACTCATGGGTACAGATCTCGCAGAAGCCGATCAGGTTCCCGTCATCGAAGTAATGACTTTGGTAGTAGAGAATATAGGAGTAGAGATTACGATAGCAAAGATTACGGAGGAAGAGACTATGGAAGTAAGGATTACGGAAACAAAGACTATAGGAGTAAAGACTATGGAAGCAGAGATTACGGGAATAAAGATTCAGGAAGCAGCAGGAAAAATGCCAGGGTCTCTCGTTGGGATAATGATGAAAGAGAACGAACCCGTTCTCCTTATTCGTCCCATACCCAAAAATATTCCAATCCTTCGAAGCGGCGCTATTCGAGGAGCAGAGAAAGACTTCGAGCAAGATCACGGTCACCAAGAAGATAGCTTGTGAATCATTAACAATTTGAAATAAATTCAATTCAATACAATATTGTAAGTTTATTTAATTTTTAAAACTAAAAATTTAAACTTTCAGTCTTCTCCGGGTGGTAGGGGTTGACTTCGATTTGACATAGGTAATTCCGAATAGTCTTCTTTTTCCTTTTTTATATTTTCAACACGTATGTATCCCAGGCTCTCATCCTATAAAAAAAGTATTAAGAAAACGTTCTCAATCTCATGCCAAGTATTACCGTTACGAATACGTCTTGTGTATTGCCAGCAAGAATATCCAGCATTTGCGCTGAAACTGGTTCACCCTGGTTAGCACCAACAGACTCTGCATATTCTGTTAGAGGCTTTCGTAAATCTGGGCATTGTAGAAGCGCGTCTTGTAGTTGAGGCAGTGGCAGTTGCATTAGAACATTAAATGAATCAGGCTTTAAACGTTGACAGCATTTTAGGAAACCATCCCATATCACCTTGTGCTTCCAAACTTGTTTAATGATTAATCGTTGTAATAATTTCAACACAAATGGAGCTAAGCGAGTGTACAATGTCAATGATTGTATTATCGTTCTCATCAGTATAGTTGGCAATGGCGTTATCTCAACCAATTGTTGTAGGCATGACGCTAACGTGTCTTGTGTATACACTTCTTTTTCGGCTAGACATATTGAGGTAGCTTTAACAATGCATTTCAGTTCACATTTTGCAAGGTCGATAGTATGTAATGCCACCAAAACCTCGGCTGGTGAAATGGGCATCGTTTGTGTGGCAAATTCAGGCCCGATTCGTAAAAGCCGATTGAACACTTCCTTCACGACAATCGGATTCAATTTGAGGAACTTGGGCAACGCAGTCAAAACTTCATTCTTTGTCAATCCACTTAATATTGGAATTAATATTCTCACATCATTCACTTTAGTCTGATATAATTGTCTCACACGAGTTACCAATTCTGGAGTTGGTTTTGTCTTCTCGGTTAAAGTGTGCACAATTCTTGTAACAAGAGTTTCAACACCTTTCGGACATTCTTCTATCAGTTGCAGTATTTCTTGACTGTGTGGTCCAATTTTCTTAACTGGCGTTTCTATTGCGCGTAAAATAATTCTCTTAATATCGGACGATGATGTTATATATACTTTGCTCGTAGGATGAATTAGTTCTGAAAAAGAAATGAATAAAAAATTATCATTTTTTGGAATTAAATTAATTTCAAGCTCTCCCAAATCACGCAACAAAAAAATATTAATACCTATGAGCATCGTCTGAATTCAAATTATTTTCAAACCGAACATTTATAATATATTTTTATCAAGAAACCTCGAAATAAATTTATATTTATTTCGGAGAAAATTCAAGAAGATTTATGCGTTTATAGAGATAATGTTACGCGTACTAACTGAGTGGATTTCGTTCTCCTTTGTAGAGGAAACGCCAAGATGATTCAATGAATTACTTTCATCAAAACGTTTTGCTAGCACCCCACCTCCACTGTTCAATTTTATAAGGCGAATACAATTCTTCATCACACTTTTATAATGTTATAAATCATCCATTCAAGAATATACCCATAACCAGCAATCCATGGTTACTTGTGTACGCCAACTTATTTACTTATGGAACCCATTCATTGGCCACAAGAAATTACTAGAACATTATAATCGGCTTGTTTACGACGCATACAAACATTGCTTACTTCAATTTTCTATTGGTTAATTGATCAAACGCTGAACTCGATCGAGTGCAAGCTTCGTCTTGTGTTCTTTGATTTTTCTTTCTATTGGTTTATGGGACGTAAAGTAAAAGTATCGTGAGCGTTACTTCCATGACGATCATTTATGCGCGTTTACCCCTTCCGGCCTTTCGCAATCGAGAAACCTATTTCGCTCCGAAAAGATATTTCTTATCCATCACAGTGTCATCTGCGTTATATTATGGCGCAAGACGAGTTCAGGTGTATATTATTCATTGTTGCTATTAGCTTTCGGGGAGTTATATTTTTCCGACTTTTTGGCATCGCACAACCACACAATTAGTTTGTAGTCGAATCCGAAAGAATGGCTGTAAAATCATCACTGGCGTTCATACTTTCACTAAGCGACTCGACTTGCCTCCATTCTATTCTGTGTATTTGATTCGCTGTTCTTCACTTTCGTTTTGATTGATAGGACGAGGTTTCTAAGGTTTCTCAGGAATGTTCCTAACTACACTTCCTAACAACTCGGCCCGACTATTTATTATTAATTTGTCGACCTGAGAGGTTTGCACTTATCCCCTCGTTCTACGTTTCGAATCCGTGTTTTACACATTGAAGGCGTAGACATTATACACACATTTTCTCTCTAACAAACATATTCGTTAGTCTTCTTCACACTCAGATGATACCTCTATGACTTGATTCACATCCGAATCCTATTGGGCGCCATGGCCTCAGTCATCACTTAACTTGGAATCTTGAATTTGTTGAAATTCACCTGCGTTCCGTTCTTTGGCTTGAAACTTTGGCCTTGTTGGCAGCTAGTTAAAATGCTTCTTTAGAAAAATTTTAAGCTTTAACTTTTTGTTCTACTGGGAAATGCCTTTATTGGAATCTTCCATCAAATGCTCCATATTTTGCCAATTTAAGACTTATCTGCGCTTTTATCTCCTAAATCAGACAGTGTGGTCGCAATAAATACATTCCTAACATGCAATCATCTAAAATATTTGTGACCTCGAATCGATGTTGGAACAGTAAGCCTCTACGATATGGTTATCCTCGTCAGCATCGTAATCTCCCGAACCCGGCTGTATAACGAGCGGCGCTTTTGGTGGCTTCGAAATTCAGGCCATAAATAATGTGTCCTTCAGCGTCCGTATATAAGTAACTTGAAGGCTTGTTCTCTGGCATGCAACCTACTTATGAATGCATCGGTCGCTACATTGTCTCAATGCAGCGTTTTACATGCTAATAGTGCCAGTCTTTTTTCGAAAATTCCTTTTGGAGGACGACACTACAAGAAAAAATAATCCTGTAAACGCTAAACAAACCAGCGAAATACATTATAACATTATAATATTCAACTGTAAAGAAGTTGGATGGATGAATTCTTCAAAATCAAAGAAGATATCATCAATGTATCTATGAATTAGGAACATTGACTGCGTTATGGATTTGCCTGAAATAGAAGATAGCTCGTGAAATCGAACCACAAAATTGGCCGAGGTACTCGATTAGGTACTCAAACGGAACGTGGGTATGGCAGCTAGAGTTGGGCTTGACCTGTTGAACATAGACAAGACGCCTTTCTCCAATAGTAGGTTTGAAACATTTGCAGATGTGATATTCTCTATTAAACAGTCCCTATTACTAAGGGTTAACAGTTGGAAGGTTCTAGACAATTACTTGGCCAGAAATCACCAGTGCAAAGAACTTGGACTTCACGAAGGAATTTCTCAACGAGCATACGTGCAATCTTCTTTGCTCATTAAAAATATTGAATGAGTATACGTTGACAGAATTGAAAAAATGCTAATGATTCCGCTAATTGGAGGGTGTTTAGCAGAGGGGCGGTGGAATTAAAAGATAAAGATGTGGCGAACACAACTTCCATATCCGTTCGAAGAGGCTGATACGGCTATTCCCCAATGTACCAGTAGCTACCCGAAATTGCTGAATTTCTGGCGCACAATCTAGGTACGATATAACACGAGTATAGGATTGGATAAGTGCTCGCATGTGATGCTGGAAACATCCTAGGTGGGAAATATGAGAAAGACAAGAATTCTTAGTATAAGGACTGTTAGTAACGGAGAAGCGCTAGGCCGAATTATAATCATCCGTGAAATATCTGAACATATTGTTAGACATGAAGATAAATTTTCCAAGCAAATCAGGGCAATCGCTTCTAAAAAGGTCAAACTGTTAAACATTGGTAAAACACATTTGTAACACTGATATATTAAAGAAATTACGCAAAAAAATAGTTATTAATTTATCGTACAAAAATTCTTTCACTCAACTTTACTATTTCAGTACATTCGCACCCGCATTTAATCCGTTCAAAATACATTCATATTTTTGTAAATAACGTAAGAATGAAAATTAAGTGTGAAAACAATTTTTCATATTTCAGAAAATTTAACTTACCTGGTTGGAATGGTAACAATGCAAGCACCACAATCAGACAAATTTTAATCAAATCTTCATTCCATTCAGGCGCTACTTCGAAACGTCCATATTCTGTCTTAAACAACAGAGCTGGCGGTTTTTCGTTTTCCAGATATTTCAGAAACTCCAATGCGAACTCGTCAATTTTCGATATAAACATTTGATGGTTTACGTACAACGCTATCACATTCTCTAATGCTTTATCACGAATCATCGCGTTTTCATGAACGGAATATGCAAGCAATAAATCAATAAATCGATTTCGCCTTGCTGGTCTTCTCACTGCCAGATCCTTAACCAATTCTAAACAATGAAACGACATATCTTCTAGTTCACATGCTGTCATCAAACAATTAATTGATTCTTCAGGTAGCAAAGGAGCTTCCAAAAATAATCGTCGGAAGAGAATAATCTTCTCCTTTGTTTCCTTCTTCTCCGATATTGATAATACCAGCTGATTAAAAAGTTTATTGTAAGCATGATCAGGCTTGTGCTCTGTTTTAATGTACGAGTGCCTCGTGAAGCCTTGCAGCAAGCAATATTCCTCATACAACCAAGAAAATGCTAGTTCGATTCTATTCTTAACGTCCATCATGATGAATTGAAAAATAACCTCTCGAATGTTGTCTGGAAAAGTTGCAGCCACTACTGTTAAGATCTTCCGCCTTCTAGCTGACACTCCACTTTTGAAACACTGCCATTCCGCTTTCAAAATACGCCCTATTGCATTCAACATATATTGCTCTTTTGCTTGCTTTGTCAGCGGTTTTGTTATTTCTTGCAATTTCAAAGTTTTAACACGCTGCTTCATTCGTTGGAGTAACGCTTGTTCCCTACGCACAAAATATTATGAATATATACAGAATTAAACATCTCCTTACCCTTTGACTTTTTCCATTGAATCGCGTAGTTTTCTAGCTGCCTCCTCTTTTCGTATGTCCCCTACAGATTTTACCAATTCTTCTCTATGAGGAACGTCACTGCTCTTATCATCCAGATCTACTATCATGCTTTCGTTCGAAATAAGCATTTCACTGTCGGTTGGATTTTTCGTGAACGCTGTTGCACCAGGACCAATTTTATTATCAGTCATTTGAACAGCTAGAACAGCGGAGATTTTGGATATCTGTTGCGGGATTGTCATATCGGTGATGGGTTTATAGTTCTGAATGAAGTCGGCTGGAATTTCGTCCGGAAGATTTTTTATGGATAGCATAACAAGTTGCACTACACTGTCTATTCTATTCAAGTTCTCCAATAGAAACTTTTCATTCAATTTATTTGAACTGGCCTTCTGCGCGAGGACCGTTTCAGAGTCAACTTCTTTCTGACGGACGTCAACTAGGTTTGTTTGATCTACTTTGGTCTTTTTGCTACTACTACTTGATTCGTTCGTAGAATCATGAGCTCGTTTACTACGACGCTGCTCTTCTTTGTCTACCTTTGGAATCGCCTTTAAAATTTCCTGATGCGAGGCCCCCAAATCTTGCAAAAGCAAACAAATTGTCGGTTGTAAATCTAATGATCCTCTATTTTTCAACAAGTTTAATAGTTGCATTTTCAAATGCTTTTTAACGGAGTTCACTTGTGAGTCAGTAAGTGTAGGCGGAAGATTTGACAGTAAACTGCTCAAAGCGTCTACCACTGGTTTCATTAAGGACGTACGTAATTTAGCTATTGTACATAGAGTGCCAGTGCATGCTATCAGATTGACTGAAGATATATGTGATGCTGCGTGAAACTGCAGTAGGCAATCGAAAATATTCCTGAAATAAAGATAGGATATGTTTTTCATTGTTACAATTAATTGAAGCAATAAATCAATTCAATTTCCTACGAAAAATCCAGGTTATAATGAGTGAGATTTGAAGACTGAGGAAAGTCCTATTATTATTATTATATATGAGGGTCAGACACTTGAGCGTAAATAGCCTTCACCTCACAACCACAAAAAATTATTATTATCATTATCGCACCGAGGACGTATGGCACAGGTGCAGAGGCAAGGAGCTCTGCGGACAGCGAGAGAAGTCGTCAGCCGAGAGGAAAGGAGAAGGACCCTAACCTTGTGGCAACAATCATGGGTTAGCGAAACGCGAGGCAGGTGGACTCCACGGTTTATCAGTGACCTGGGGCCGTGGGTCTATAGAATGCATGGTGAGACTGACTATTATCTGACGCAACTACTCAGTGGTCACAGGTATTTTCAGTCTTCTGCCTCACGTTCTTTACGTGTGCAAGATGGACAAGGCTTCGTTCGCACCTCTCGGAGAAAATAGGCGTTCTCTCTCCAGAAAGCGTAACGGGAAAAATGATGCCTAGTCCGAAGTCATGTGACGAACAGTTCCAGGCTAAGATCTCGATGTGATAGGAAAGGTGTTTAGTTGGTAGTCCGGTTGCAACTGGGAGTCCGACACTCAGGGCGTAAATAACCTTCACCTCCCAACCCTTAAAAAATTATTATTATTATCATTTAAAAAAATTACTATTATGGATTTTACTAAAGAACAGCTCACGGTATAACCAAGTACCAAAAGTCGGATAAATTGCCGAATTATTTTATTTTCCAATTGAATTTTCCAGAATTCACTTGCCGAGAAAACGGCGGAGCATTGTGCCGGCTGGAAACCTCATTGAGGAGAGAAGTCGACCCGTAACACCACATTTCATTTGACCCGCGCGTACAAATCAAATTAAAATAAAATTGAATCAAATAGTAATCGAAAAGACGATCGATTGATTGCCGAAATTTCAAACAATGAAGTGTGGTTAAAACAGCTCTAGCTTTCTAGCTTAAAAGCATAAAAGTATACTAGACAGCAAAGACTAATAAAAGTGTTATATGTTACTTCCAAGTTTAAATTGTAAAGTAAAAGTTTTGTTCAATTTGCATTTGAAATATTTTTCATATACTCACAAGGCTTCGATTTCCAGTTTCCTTCTTCTGGCAATTTTAAGCGAAACTGGCACATCTTCGAGAGAAAAGTCCTTACTGCGCTTCATGCTATCCTCATCAGCATACGTTTGTAATATCACAACACCTTCGAGAAACTTAACAGCGTTTGTGCGAATCCCGTCGTTATCGTTGTCTATCATGTCCAGAATTTCTGCCTAAAAAAAAAACGTTTAATAATGATTATTACTATACGACTTTAATTTCGTAGTAAAATTATGCTTTTGAAATTTAATATCATTCGGTTCAAAACTAATACTTTTAGATAATTTTAAAAAATGACTACTTGCGACGAAAGGTGTGAAGTCATTCTACAAGAAAGGCTAACGTAAATCGGAGCAATATCCTTTCTTTTTACCTATGTTCGCCTCGCTTTCCGTATGTAAGCATGATATTAAGTTTCGATTTTAAGCGGTCTAGCTATTAATTTTTAATCAATCGGTATGGAATTCAACAATCTGTTTTCCTTTTAGAAGTTTGCCAGTTTGCACATCTATTTCTCTATGTATGTCAATGTTGTCCACTTTTGTACCTCCTCTAGTGTTTCGGCGTTCTAGTTTTCTCTTGTATCATGGGAGGTTTTTGTGCATTTTATTATTTTCTTTAACCGTAATTGTCAACTTTTTTAAATTCATTGTTTATTTTGTTATATTTGCTGATACTTATGGGGGTAGTGTGACATATCTGACATATATTCTATGACTTTGGCCAGCTGCTAGTTTATGCCGGACGGAGTGGTTCAATGTGACGTATGTAATGTGGTCCTTTTTTGTTCCTTCCATGTTCACAGTTATGTATTACACAAGTAAATGATGTGGTCGGCTGAGATATCCGAAATGTTTATAATCGAAAATCAAAGCTAACAGTTTTTTATTGTCAAATTAACAAATAGACAAAAGAAGCAAGCAACGATAGATAAAAAGCAAGGCAAGTAAAACTCACGAATCCACTTATTTATCTATCATTGGCCATGAAAGCCGAGATGGAAATAAACAACCAATGAATTATTAGAGATAACGCGAAAAAGAGATCACTCATCACTGGATAAAGTATTAAAGAAGCAGCAGCAGCAGCCAAAGTGGTGGTGACATTTAGAATAGTACCAAAAAGTAGTTGTAATGAAAATGGTTTGCCTTTTAATGCAAGAGTTAAAGTAAAAGTTTTAATTCAAACAATTTAATGTTCACTTCTTTTTTTTAGTATGAATACGCTCCCTCTGATTGTTCAGGTTGAGAATTCTGTAGTTAATTCGAATACCCAACCTGCGTCCTCAATAACACGGAAAACAATAGGAATCGAAATGTGCAACACTTGTCGAGCTATGGACTACGAAGCGGAAAGTGCAAAACACGTTCTTCTTGACAATAGGAATCGAAATGTGCAACACTTGTGGAGCTATGGACTACGAAGCGGAAAGTGCAAAACACGTTCTTCTTGATTGTTCGACCCTGACTATGAATCAATGACCCCGATCAATGAATTACCATCTTTATGCAATGGTATCACAAAGAAGGAGCTACGGACTGAGGCTGACCTATGCTACAACCAATGGTATAAATAATAACTCCATAGTCAAAGATGGGTAGGAAAGTAATTGGTCTCTATCTTAATAACTGGTTTATATTAAAGTATAGCAAAGATTAGGCAATTATCTTCATTGCACGTCATTTTGCCGAAATATAAGCAAGTTCGTGCATTCCCTTCTAACTTTCGTTTATTTCCGAAATTTCAATTTTCATTTTTTCCGAATAGAAGCTGAGGACACGTACCTTAATAAGAGATAATTTATTCCATGCTTGCTCGACTTCATCTGATATCTCATCCTTTGAACAAATCCATTTTAAAGCATTTTTGTACACTGCACCGCAAGCTTGAATAACACGCTTCGTAACTTGTGGAGAAGAATCTCTAAGCAAAGTCGTTAGGACATCTATAACTTCTGGTAAATAGTCAATGTTGACTCTACTGCAAATAAAATATACAATTGTATTGGAACCTTATAGAAAAGCAACAAAAATTACCATATTTGCTCGATGAACGTAACAACAGATCGTCTAACATCCTGTGACGGGTCCCTCGAAAATGACAGAATATTTTCTGCAAATTCTTCAATTAACTCCACCTGGGTGTTTAGAATAGTTTCCTGGACCTTTGCTAACGCCTCACATTTTTCCTTGCTACTTGCCATAACAGCCGAATTCAGCCATTCTACGATCTGCCAGCGAAACGAATTTAATACATTTCATTAACTCAAATTACGTTTACCTTTGATCTGGCATCGACAATTCTTTGATCTGTGAACAGATCGGCCGATTCCTTTAGAATATGTTCCTTACTAACTAGCCCCGACATCCTTCTTAATGTTCTATTTTCTTTCGAACAAAACTCCGTTCCTACTCCTATCCGGGCAAACTACTGATTGATATGAAGGCTTCAAAGTTATTAATCCTGCAGCAAGAACACTTCACGATTTTGAGAATTTCATAGGGTTTTCATAAAAAAGCAGGGCAGAAGGTCTCCACTACGAATAACGTTAACCCCATCTAAATTAAAGAAGAGACTACAATCGAATCTACTAAGCAGCCATACGCGGCTGTCAATAGGTTAAGAATTTGACAGCTGCCAAAACCCCACAGTCCAACGAGTTTAGATTGTGTAGGAGTAGAAATCGTTGTATCGTAATTTTCGCCGAAATAGTCCCAAGCAAACAATTTGACATTTGACGCACACGAGCAGCATCTGCACGGCGCATATCATACGGATCATTCAAAATACACATATTGTGATAATTGCACTAGAAAACAGTTTGTATATCTATAATATCTATAGGAAAACACTTGATACGATAATCTACAAATTTTCGCAAGAAAATTGTCTTTTTTTCTGACTGATTCAAATTATCAAATTTATTGTGGATTGAAATAAGAAACAACAAGGATTTTTCTGGGGTTGTAACGAACTGATCACTCTAGCACCATTTCTCTTGCGAGTTTTGAGAATGTCTAGCGTCCATAGCATTCAATTTCATTCGTTTCAACAACATTTTAACAACAAGCTTTCGATACCAAAAAGCAGTAACGACAGAAGAATACCATCATCATTATTTATTGAAAAAGTAAACGAAGCCAAATGGGATTGTCACTCGAAGGTGCAAAATGCGAGCTCATAACTGATTAAGGTTGGTTAAGAGGCAAACATGAGGAAATAGTGTTAATATCATGAGAAAAATCCAACCGCAAGGAAATTCAAACCACAGATTGTAGAAGTGAAATGAGGCCTAAACGGTCTACTCAGAACCCATACAGGGCTGATAATAAAGGATTGACAAGAGTTCAAAACGATGAAGGTTAAAATTCTCTTGGAACAGAAGTCAGCTTTTATACAACCTCCCCTCAAACGAAAGCAGGAGATAAAAAGATATTTTACAGGAGTTAAACTTTGCATCCGGAAAGATAGCAGTTAGGGAGGCCTTGAATAGCAATGCTCTAGCATAAAATTTTGCAAAAATCTCAACTTTATCAGTAAAATTTGATCTCCAATATAATTCTACAAATAAAAACAACTCGAAAAGACCCGGAAAGAGTTAGAGTATCGGAAAACTGTGTCTTTCATGCAAGATGTTTAGCTTTTCAACAGGAAAGTAAATTAGAAGTTGAAACGTAACTAGATAACCTTGATAGATGAGTTGGAGAATTTTATCTAATATATGATAGCACAACATTACATGTCTTAATTTGCTACAAAAAATTTAATTTTTGTTTTCTTTATTTCATGTAATCTCGTGTATAATGATGCACTACATCTCCCACATTGCAGTAATTATGATTGAGTGCATTTGAAATATGAAACTTGCAGGCTCCCAGGCTTGCAGGCTCAAGGTTATTTGGCTCCCAGACATGTTTACTGCATTTTAGAATTCACATTCATCACAATCACACTGTAACATTCGTCATTATAAAACGATATTGCATCTAGAACTCGCATTCTGACGGTCCCAAAAAACTCCATAACAAGGAATTTGTTGACTACTCTTAAACTTTCACTTTGTTAATTTTGTGTAGTTGATTTTTATTTTGCCAATTGTCATAAGTTTCAGTTGAATAGACTAAACGTTAATTTTAATCGAATTGACTGAATTTATATATTTTACGTTATATTCGTCAAACAGCGTTAATCTAATAAACAGCGCATAACGAGTTTAATATGGTAAAGATACACAAGCCAAATACGCATGTGAAACTATTATGATAAAAGAATTACATCAATGAATCTACTACAACAGCTATTTGGGGCTTTGGATCGCAATGGCTTTGGTTGAATGTAGTCGCGGGTACGTCAATGTTCGGTGCGTCTCTAATTTTCCGATGCGAAAATACATTTAGTACCGGTGTCATGCAAACGAATCGAATTTGCTGTCACGGTGCTTGAATGAATGAATTTGACTTGAAAAGTAGAGTTGTCCTCATGATGAAGTCGCTTCGTGCGTGAATCTGTTTTTCGAGTATTCTTGTTGGAAATAGAATCTTTCTGTCGAAATTGATCAGGAAAACGATTCAAAGAATATGTGAAGAGTGTTGGAACGGAATTCGTTTTAGGTTTCGTGTTGCATCGTAGCTGGGTGTTCGTGTGTGATTGGGGCGTAGCTTCCATATTTGTTTTCGTGCGTACAGTGGTCAGCAAATCGAGTTGTCGCAGATAGGTGAAAGAAAACTTTCTTTTTGATTTGCATGGAAGTTGAAGAAACTTTTGCAAATGCGTTTGGCTCGGGAGAATTAGTGCGATATGTGAGGTTATGTAAATTGACGAGTTATGTGAATATTTAGAACTGAAAGTAGAACTTTTGACGGGCCCAACGTGGTAGATGCATCTTGCCTAGGAATTGAATATCAGAGAAATGTCTCTTCAAACCAAACGTCAACATTGTTACTTATGTGACTTGCCACGAATGCCATGGGCAATGATAAATGACTTTTCCGAAGCAGTATGCCGTGGTTGTGTAAACTACGAAGGTGCTGACCGAATTGAGCTCGTGCTGGACGCGGCACGTCAGATGAAACGGTTGCACCAGGCTGCAAAGAGAAGTCACGAAAACGGCGAAGTACAACAATCTGGTCATAGGAGTGCAACAGTTAGCGGTGTGTCGCTGGCTGGTGCGCCAATTCATCACAGTTATTCAACACAGCGACTGGCTCCAACTTTAATCGATTTTACAGGGAAAATAGAGTCGCATGAGGCGGGTGGGCGTCCCGTACGGCTAACGCATATACCCCCTCACCATGTCCCAATGTCGAGTAGAGCGGCGGTTGCTAGTGCAGCTGGCAATCCGCAGAACATCCTCCCCGCATTATCTGTAAACTTGAAGCGACCACCGACAGATGAAGACGATAACAATGACGTACCTAATGTTGCGATCAAGCGAACAGCAGAAGACGCTTCAACAGGACGGCCCCCATTAACGCGGGGCGAATCTTTGCCATCGGCACCATTTGTTCCGGAACGACAATCGAGTTTCAAAGACAAGCACCCAATTCGTGCACCTTCTTTTGATACAGCCACATTCAAATCTGGTACAGGAGGTAAGCACACGGATTTCGTTGAAAACTACTAAAACCAGTTAAAGTGCCAACAAGAATATTATTTAGGCTTGCTTTGAATTTATTTTTCGTTACATTTTTTGTTATTTTAGTAGAAATTTTTTGGTTTTTTGCAAATCAAATCAAAGAACTGCACCAGTAAAGGGATGCAGCTGCTTTTTATAAAAATTTCTTGAGAATTCTTTCCCAAAAAATTCTTTTCATTTAGATTCACAGTGAGCATAAAGGGCATTTGTAAGATCCTCGGTATTTTGAAAAGTAAAAACTACTTGTACGACTATGCGCTTTTGAAAACGATGAGTTTTAACTGCCTTTAATGGTAACCTGAACACTTTAATACCGAAAAATTCCGATAAACTTGCAAAAATACCAAGCAGATTATCTTCATTCAGAAACTCACAAAAATATTAGACCGATCAACATTTTTGGCGTAATATTAAGTTGTTTGGACTGCTTTGCTATGGTTGGTTTCGATAGTTATTGAAAAATACGCAATTTTCCTTTAAACCATAGAATTTATTTAATAAGTTTTTTAGTACTGTTAGTTAGTATTAGTATTCAGTTAGCACTGAGGAAGGAAGCAACTGTCTTCCGAAATATCGGTATTTGTTAAAAAAAACTTATTAAATAAATTCTATGGTTTAAAGGAAAATTGCGTATTTTTGGCGTGTTGTTAACCTGTCGCGAATTTCAGTATTTCGAGTGGTTCGAGGTTTATAAACAAATTGTTACAAACGTAATGGTCGCAAATTATTAATTTTTCGATTTTGTCGATAATTGGACTGAAATGAAAAGCTGAGTTTTAAGAAAAATTTCGTTCTGGTAATAAAAAAGTGAATTCAAGACCGATGCGACTGCAGCGGTATTCAACATCGGAGGTTTCTAACATATCGGGGTGATATCCAACTCGTTTTAAGCTCAAATATCCGAAAACCATTGCTAAAGCCTCCACTTAATTCCGCCTTTCATTCGTTCTTCTCCGCTGTAGCCCTGTGTTCGACTGCGGGATGCTTTCCATTGACCCAAAAATGTTGAACACTCGCCGGACTGAATGATCATAAAGAGATTTCGAACGTTATATTTGGAGGTTCCTTGTTAAATATCAGTCGCCTGGTTGGATTCACTTTACATACCAAAACCTTCATGTTTCGAGGTGTTTGAAGTTTGTATCGTTGAAAACGCAACGCTGTCAAATTTTTCCACTATTTCTTTTTAGTAACTGGTTAAACTGAAAAGAAAGTCTATAGGAGTGCAAAATATTCAAATATGCCAATAAAACTGACTAAAATTTTGCGTCAAATTATCAAAAATAAAAAAAAAAAAAATAAAAACAGTCAAAAAGTAAAAAAAAAATTGGAGACCGTTGCATTTCCAATGATGCAAACTTGAGCCACCTCTTGTTTGGGCATATCCGGTTAACTGGAATACGTTAATCCCTCACCGTTCAGCTCTAGCAAAATTCGTAGTACTAGTCGTGGATTGCTTTTCACTTCCCATATGAAAAAGCGCCTGTCTGCTTCATTTAAGCTCGCGGGCATCCGATTCTTGCTTGTCCAAAATTTTTTTGTCTTGTTAAAGCTGTCCAGGGTTTTACTGTATGTTAGGATTCCCAATTGAAACTGCAAATTTTTTGAATGATTTAGTCTTGTTATGGTGGTGCTGGATTTTCTACTACCATTCTCTGTTGTTTAAGGACACTTTCGGTTGATTTTGTGCCACATGATAGTACAGAACCGTGTTTATATGTCACGAAAAATGTCTACATGCGTTTGGCTCGCGGCGGCAACAGGAACATTTCCTGTTTGTTATTTCTCTGATGGATTATTAGTATGTATACTTGGTGTATTGTTGATGTGATTGATAAAGGGATTTATATAAAATTTCAAAGATTACATCTCGCGCGCTATAATCGATACCGAAGTGGCCGGTAATAATATGAAAGCCTGATATTAACTGATACGTAATAGATCCAGGTCTAATCATATGAATGTCTGAGCTATTAACAAGTTAGAAAAACCGCACAAATGAATGCGGTAAATGACAATCAGGAATTTTTATGATTTTTTTTTTCAATTTAGAAACAGTTGAAAGATTTAAAAATTCGGAGTTTTCGGAAGTATACTGTGTCGCAGGAATACTTTTTATTCATGGATTTTAGATCGATTATTCCTTTTGATTTAAAGTTCGAATTATATAGGGAATAGCAAGAGGCGCGAGTGTAAATTGTTTACAAGAAATATCGAAAACAGAGTGCTGAGATGCAATATTGTTGGGAATTGAACCTGTAATTGAAATCCGAAAAAATCGAGTTTTCATCTGATTTGCTTCGGTCAATAGATATATGAATTGAAATAAAATAAAACTGCCCTTCCTAAGAGAATTGCCCCATATTTCTTCCAATATCACGAACGAAATAGACTTCAAATGCCGTCTTTTTGTTGAATTGGACTCCTTTACGTTGGCCATAAGTCGAGTTATAGTTGTTCAATACGCTGTTTACTCGGCTCTTGCAAGAACCCGAAGTAAATTACTGATATTTTGGTCTTAAATTTAACTTTCCCGTTACTGAATGATTTCACTTTTGAAATGTTTTTTTTTTTTGTGGCGCTTGCATGCCTGGTCTAAGGTGTTCACCTGTCTGTTAAGCGACGGGCGCCGCCACATCATCCGCGAATCCGTTGAGAGCTACTTATTGGGCAAGTCAAGGTTCCGAAGATTCTCATAAGACATGTTCTACGGATCTGGGCTAACAAGGGAGACTTGAGCGACACCCGATGTAATTTTTATCCATCGTGAACGATCTTTTATGTGGTACGGAAAGCTTCGAACTTTGAAGAAGTTTCTCAGAATCCGCAACAGGTATTCTGCTACTTGGCCAGGGCCTGCATGTCCACGTAACGACATGAGATAAATGTGTTTCTAACTTCAAGCGATACCAGCAAGCCACATATGCGATTGCATTGATGGATTCCACAGCTTTGAAGTCATACTGGCATGATCGCAACAGGGAGCCCATCTTAATGTATTTAAGACATGCTCAACCATGTGGAATAAGCATAACAAACTATGATTCGCAGTTATTGCTTTCCTTGAATTTTTAATCACTTGAAGTGATCAGGACAAAGGTGTCTGAATTTTGCATAGTTTCAAACGCAACACTGTCAAAAATTTTCATAATTTGTTGTTGGTAAATGATTGTACTGTAATGAAAACATATTAGAGTGCAAAGAACTAACAATGGCGAATGAAACTTCCAAAAATTTCAAGTTAAATTATCCAAAAAAAATATTCAAAAAGTGAAAATTTTTGAGACCGTTGCGTTTGCAACGATGCAAACTTCAGACACCTTCAGGGCAAACCTGCCTTAGAGCGTGCCTGGAAGTCTTCTACACGCACGTAGGCATTGCACGTACTGATCAGCATATCAGCATCAAGCAAAAGGCTAGTTGATTTACTCCAGCTAGATTGGCATCTGGTTCTTACACCTTGCATACCTATACATCAGCAAGGCGTGAACAACTGCGTTTTGCAGTTTTATGCGTGGAAAACGTTAGGTATCGCAAGTTTGCATCGTTGCAAACACAACGGGGCCGAATTTTTTTTCCACTTTTTGGTATTTTTCGACGATTTTGCGTTTTGCGAAACATAGTAACAGACTTTTAAAAATATGAAAAAGATCCATATCTGATCAAGTGGGTGACGGAGTTGTCTTAAAAATAAGAAGATATCGGTAGAAGAAATGGAGTTATATTAAAAAGATTAATACTAATAATTTAGGTATACCAGATTACCCAACAGTTGAAGATCTAAAGCTAGCATACGCTAACGAATTTATTATTTGTGATAGATTCCATCGTCGCAGAATATATATAACCTGAAAAATAAAAATGAAATTCTCCGTTTAATTTTGCGTTTTGTTTTAATTTTTGAAGTCAACTTTCGACCGTAATCGTTCGGTCTTCTTCAGCGACTAATAGTTAGTTAAGCCCCATTTGTCGCTGAAGAAGACCGAACGATTACGGTCGAAAGTTGACTTCAAAAATTGAAACAAAACGCAAAGTTAAACGGAGAATTTCATTTTTATTTTTCAGATTTTATTATATCGATTAAGCAAGGACCCCAAAAAACTATCTCAGGCCTTATATAAACCGCGCCCTCACTCCTTTTCGATGTGAGAGTTTAAACGAACCAAGCATCAGTCCTGACAAAGTGGTGTTTATGCTTTACACAACGGGGCAGAATCATATATAATAACCAGGAATTCTCTGGGATAGTAAATTAACTAACAAACTAACTCTAACTAATTAACTAACTTACTAACTCTAACTAACCACCATCGTATTAGAAGTCAGACGGTTGGCTATGCGGTGCGGACGATAGACTACGATAGGATTTTCCGTGTTTTAACATTGTTACCATCCTTTGGGAGATTACCTTGGCTAGCGTATGCTATATCCAAGAGTGAATCTCGAATAAATAATAATTTAAGGTTTTCGCCTGCTCCCTAATCTTAAATTATTTTGTAGAACAATTCTTATCGTATGTTTTCGGGTGTCTTAAGTTTCCATGTCAAATTTTTTCCATTATTTGTTTTTAGTAGATTAAGCTGAAGTCAAAACATAGAAGAGTGCGAGAAAATTCAAAAATGCAATTAAAACTCTCAAAAGTTCAAGTCAAATTATCCAAAAAATATTCAAAAAAGGAAAAAAATTGGAAACCGTTGCGTTTACAACAATGCCAACTTCAGACACCATGTTTTTGCATGAATCAAAGAATTAATGCGATGTGATAATTTAAAGATTAGTTACTTTGTTGTAAGCTAACACCATTGCATAAACTTTTGGCGTCATAAGCAGTTATACTTAAACTTCTAAGTTTGAATATCTGTTAGTATTAGTTCCCGCAAGGTAATCAAGGTATAATATCTAAGCATTTGAAAATGCAACTTAAATGTTCTCTCGGTTATATCAAAGTCTTTTTTAACTTATCGTAAAATATCATTTAATTTTAACTAGGGTTACTGAGCTAATGATTCTAATAAACTCGCAAGATAAAAGGTTTCAGGCACTTACGCAGATATACGAAGAAGTTACGCAGATATATAAACTTTGCTACACAAATTTGTTGATAGAGAAACATTCAACATATTCATGCAAATAATCAAAATGTAAACTTTCCGAAGTTTTCTTTTGGATAAAGATTTATAAGTTGTAAATCTACCGTGTAAATAGATTATGATAATAGTAAAGTAGTTTTCTTTGACGCAGTGTTCTTTAGATAGAAAATATCTGAAAGATAACCTGGAGATAAAAAACAAGGGTTTAGTCTTATGTGTTTTTTCTGTTGCTTGAATTATGTAATTGTTTATGTTTAGGGTTTAGTCTTATGTGTTTCTTCTGTTGCTTGAACTATGTAATTGTAATGGAAATTCTTAAATGAAAAAAAAAGCATGTGTTAATTAAGTTTGTTCATATATAATTTATTCATTACATATTTAAAAACAATTCACGTTCCGTTGTCATATTTTTAAAGAATGTGTACTCGGTGTGCACAAAAGCCATTTGATCTCTAGGTGCTCCCATAATTCCATTATTTTTAGTAAAGATATGAATCCTTTGCACTTTTTGACATTTTTGAATTACCTAAGTCGATCTTCAATCAATCGTCTGAATTTAAATCTTCGTAGATTCTCAAAATTTCTTATATCTCATTATCTAAAGTTGGCGGATGCTTGGAATTTTTTTTTTTCATTAGCTATTCCTACGCAACGCGTTACACAGGACTTTGCACAATCGGACATTTACTACGTTGAGGGTTTTGATCTGTACAATTTTGTGGTAGTATTTGGCGCCAATTATCTTGTTTCATGTTTTCTTTGCAGTATTTTAATTTGACAGTAAGCTAAGAGTTAGCTCGGACTTTATCTTCGAGACGAAGGCAATAATCTCTTAGCGGTTGATTTGGTAGCAACAAACAAAGACATGTAGACTGCTCGTTTGAGGCCACGGCTCAATCGAGTGCGTGGTAAGACAGATTTTCACTTGATCTACATCTCGAGCGGAGACGAGTCATCTTATCGACAAGAGGTGGATAGTTAAAAACCTTTCAGCTGTATGTTTCGTACAAGAAAAGCGGATAATGCCTGACAAACAAGCTTTTGCCCGCCAAAGATGGAGTAACCATCGCTATGGCCTTTACAACGAGATCAATGAGCTTTCTCACTTAAAACGTATAATGGGAGAGACTCTAGTATGATTGAAAAATGGCATCCCTTGCGTTATTGCATTCGAGATGGAAGCACCATTTTTCCTAAAACTTCCGTCTGTATCAGTTCTTTCCGACGCCAACGAGAGATAAAATTCCCTTTTTCACCTATGAGCCATAATATGAAGCAAAACGAAAAGAAATCTACAGTTTACTTCTTAACTTGGTTGGTACTGCGATTATAGGACATGAATTGACAGTCTTGTTCAAAAGAATCAGTCTTGTATTGTCAATAAGAATTCAAAGATGCGGTGATTTGTTTACATAAAAAAATAATATGATATATATTCGTTTTTAGTAAATGTATAGCTTAAATCAAGATGCATGAACTATTATTATGATTCCCCCACAATCATTGCGGACTCTCTTCTAACTTAAGTCACCCCTATTAACGTTAGCTTCAATGAGTTCGCTTTATTTGTAACAGTCCCCTTCAGTCCCCTTTCGTGCGTGAAGCACTCATTGCATCAGCAAACAGGTTATTGTGGTTTGCCGAAATTATATTCCAAATTGGAATGATATAGAGGCCCAAGTAATACTTTTAATCGGCGAATGAGCAGGCAATGCTCTTTTGATATTCTAAGGACTTTTTATGGTGTGATTGTTCTGCCTATTGCGAGTTCACAAATATTTGTACTGATTAAGCTACCCCTGTTATTCACGGCACCAAAGTAACTATAGTCTTACTTAGATAACAAACTTCGTTTTAAAAATCTACTAAAACGATAATAGACTGTTGTAAAAAATGTTTCATATTCTGTTGGTCACAATATTTTATAGACAAATATATTTTTCGTTTTTAGTTTATCCTTCAATGGGACATACACCAGTAACAATCGGGGATTCAACACCTCCAGCACAACCAGTCCCATTACAGAGTCCTATGGCGAATTTGATGAATATTACAGACACATTACCCCCGGGTAGTCCACGAAATGGACCAAGTCCTCCTGGCCCCCCACCACCTAGAACAGCATCCCGCGGAAGCCAGCACTCTCCCAACAGTTCAGGTAAGTGTTTTTCCCCCTGGTGTTGATTGAGTTATTAGTAAATATGAGTAAATATTTTGCATTTGCTGTTATAATCATTGAGCCCATTTATATTAGAAGTAATATGGAAAGAATTCCCTTAGTGCTAACTACGCAAACGAAGCTTTCCTGACTGAGGCTAGTCGAGCATTACTATTAACCAGTTAACTGTGATTGACTAGTATACTCGTCATTGAGAAGCGACAGAATTTTCTGTTTTGTCGAGTATACTCGTCATGCGCATTAAGCAGTGACCATTAGCTATTTAATTCAAGTGACGCAAAATGGTGTGCACTCTTAAACGAGGCCGTTACAGTTTACTGGTTAATTAATAAGTTTGAACCTTTGAATCAAAGTTAATAGTTCTCTATCGTCTAATAAGCTTTCGGACAATAGAAGTGAGCGGTAATGGTACGCTCAAAAACAACCGAAAAAGAAGTTTCCGATAGCTTCTCGCCAGCGAATGAACGATTTATAAAAGAAAAAAGTCGAAGTTAACAACCAATCAGTATTGTGGAATTACGGGGGTAATTTCGAATGGATGATTGGAAAGTTTCCATGTCAAGACAAGTATTTCAATAGCAAGAGAGTGGAACGTGAAGTCAGTCAAGTAATAGAATTAGACGAGGTGCACTGTTCGCAAGTTAATAATTATGAATCAGATGCAGTGCATAGTCCGTGACGTAGTAGAACGATCAACAAACGTGAAATGGAATGTTGCGCCGAATTGACGCGGTGAAAATTTACAAGAGAGAAAATATCGAAGCGACAATCGAATTTAAAATTAATTATTAAAAACGTTATATCATTTTATAAGGAAGAATTTCCGATTCATCCACTACCGATTATAAACATGGAAACCTATAAAATCATTTGAGGGGTAATGTACTCATTCAACTGAAAGTAAAGGTTAATTACCAAACGTTGAGAAACTGGTGTCTTGGCATATATTTGGGTAGGGAGATGGTAACAAATGCAGGCAACTGGAGACGTCAAGATGCTAAACAGTTTCGAAACTGTTTAGTGAGTAGTCCATAAGCGTTTAGAAGTTCCACACTCAAGGCGTGTAAAGAGCTCTCCTTCCAAACATACAAATCATCTGAAAAGTCTAGGCCATCTTAGACTTAAAAATCACATGGGTGAGTGGAAACTTCCAGGCCTATTATATATAGTTGTGGATATGTGTATTGTGGATATGTGATATGTGTATGTTTAGCCCAATCGATGCCAAACGACTTACACAGTTGTTGCTATGAATTAAGGATTTAACTGGCCACCTGTTGAAAATGATTTTTTTAATTCACTTTGACAAACAAAAACAGATAATGATTGGAGTTATGGTTGCTTCTGTGTTAATGTTAGAATGATAAAATTATCATTTATAATTGAAATTTGCCATTGAAGTTCGTGGAATATATAAACGCTGTATAAGTATGCATTTAATCAGTCACGTAGTTTTCCTCATTATCACGACGGGCATCGAAAAAGTTTTCAGGAAAAACGACTTTACATAAACCCATAAACAGGAAACTACTTGTCTAATGTTTATTTTAAAACTTAATATACATGTAGAATAGTAAACTCAAATCAAATTTCATGTGAAAAGATTGACAATGATGTAAGTTTTGTGTGAGTTAATAAAAGTTCCAGAACAATAAGAGACCAATTCGCTGAACTTCATCAACATTTTCTAAGGTGTGAAACAAACAAAAAAGTCAGAGAATCATAAAGAATCATAAAAACATCACAAAGAGACACGACATCAATGAGATAATACCTGACAGATTATATCATCAAATGAACCAAAAACGGCTGTGTTGGACGGTATGGCCCATCGTTTAGCAACATACATTTAAGCCTAACGAAACTTAAAAACAAATGAAGGTATGAATAGAAATAGCAGAAGCAAATGCTTACGACAATCCATTGCTAGTAAAGTTATTACACAAGCAAAGAATTAAACATATAAAAGAAGAAAATATATAAATATATAAAGAAGAAAAATAGTATGTTAAAAACGAATCAAACGAATTATTCGTTATAAACGAATCAAAACGATAATTAAACAGTGTTACATCCTTGAAAAGAGTGTCCAAACATCGGATAAAGTAGTCGCATCCATCAGCAGAATTACAAATTTGGCAATCTTTGATTGCCAAATTTGAGGAGACCCGCTAAAACAAGAGGAGGAGACCCGCTAAAACAAGAAGAACGATCAGATTCGGTAAACGAATTTTTATAGAATGCAATCAAGTGTATAAAAGATGTAACTAGGGTGAATAAATAGAGCTAAAGTTAAAATTAATAAATAAAAATGTTCTAAACACACATATCACATTTTTACTACGAAGTAAAATATATTCAAAATGCCTAAATTACGGTGTTATGAAAGAAAAAGGACGAATTCCGCCAAGTATAATGGACATTTCTAAGCCGAAAAACTTGTATTTATTTATGTTACGAATAAACGCATTTAGAGTTTCCAAAGCTGTTTAGCAAGGATAAAAAAATTCGCCGCGCTCACAGTTGATCTGGAATTCCAGCCGCATAAAATGTCCTTTCATTTAAACAAGGAGCATTTTTAAAAGAGCTGTAGCTAGTCTCCGAGCTCCGTGCCAACTTCTTGATTCATATTCCGACCTTTTCTCCACGAATTCCGCAAGAAGTGTCCGCTTTTCAAGGCACCTATCGACAAATTCTTCTCTAAAATCTTTTAAAAATGTTCTCAACCTTATTCTTCAAAGGTTCAACTTCAAAGGGAACTTCAAAGGTTTTCAATTACATTTTTCGCTATATTCACTTTTATGTCCGACGGATTGAAACGCTCTTTTTTTGTCCTACGAACGAAGTTCCGTTGTTATCCGTCTCTTTCCTTTCACCGCACACATACGCGTTTCAGCCGTGTGCCATCTTTGAAGATGTTTTCTTCCTCGAAACAACACACCGCCCAAACGCTAAGTGTGCGATGCAAGTAATGAGATAAGGAAAATCGGAACTTCGTTTGTTGGACAAAAAATTAAGTTATCAACCTGCATATCTGACCCCAAATATTTCAGCAGAACGAACGAACAGAATTCTAGCGGCGACTTCCATCTAGTATCTAGTATGCTATCCTGACTGATTTGGTTTACTTTTATCTTGGTGTGCAATGAAAAATTCTTCATATCTTCTGCGTAAGATTTTTTGTGCAATCACACTTGAAACAAATATCTCAAGAACTTGAATGTAATAAAAACAACTGTAATACGATTCTGATTTGTTTATTTAGATACCCTGATCATGATCATAAAAAATTTATGATGTGAAAAATTCTGTTATACAAGAAACCATCCTGCAAAATCAGATCCCGAACCTTAATTAAATCACTATTGAAGTCGAACCGGAACCTAATTTTTTATTTGTTTTCCATCAAGACTTCACAGTCTCTGACAGGCATTAACACAAAACACCCCACAAGTTTTCGCTGAAGAAGACTTTCTTGCATTTTATTCAGACTTATTATTATCTATAAAAAGTTATCTCGCTAGGCGTTGGTTACTGTTCGTGAGGCCTCATCAACCATTTGAAATATTTGAGGAAACGCGTTTTCAGAGAACGCAAAATTTTCTTTAGCGATATATGTATATTGATATATTTTCCTAGTTTTAAATCTTTCAGAAGCATTTTTTAGACACTCACGTATTGACAATGTCTTTCATATATAGGTTCATCTAGCGGAAGACGATCGTCTGGCTCAAGGCATGTGTCTAGTACAACAGTTACAAGCACTGAAGCACAGTCGAATCAACCATCTGGAACAAGTACGAATAATCCTTCGGTCGCACAACAAAATTCAGAAGGTTCAGCAGCGACTTCTGCCGCAACAGTGCCAACGGTACAAACTGCAACTTTAAAATGCACTCTTTGTCAAGAACGTTTGGAAGACACTCATTTTGTTCAGTGTCCGTCAATAAACCATCATAAGTTTTGCTTTCCCTGCAGTCGTGAAAGCATCAAAAGGCAAAATGTAAGTATTTTTGGAAAATATTTCAATTTTTGCAAACGCCATAGGGTGAGACACTACAATTATTTATTATCTTAAGTTGTGCATACAAAATCAAGAAAAGTGTAGTTCAGTAAGGAAAATACAAATTTTCTTGTGTTCGAGTGTTTTATTATAATTGCTTTGATGGGTGGATTTAAAAAATAATAATTGTTTTTTCATTTGTAAAAGCATTTCCAAAAACTTTAAATAAGCTGTTGCAGAATTTTTCCACTTAGCATTTCCACCATCAATGCAGAAAACGGCATATGTATGAGGCGCGAATGTATCTACGATGCGTTACAAGAACTTAAACAAATTAAGTTTTTCTTGTAATCATTACAGTAAACATGAATATTTTAACAATTGTTCTGCACTAAGATAGTTTATTTGGTCATCAAGACCTCATTTATTCAGTATGAACCCTTTGTACTGATCATCGTCTCTATTTGACACATTTTCCATTGGTTCCTAAATCCGAATTAATGCGAAGTGTGCAAGGTTTCGAAACATCGTTTCAATAGTAGGCCTCAACGTAGCCACTCCGATATGTTTGGACTTTCGGGTAAGACGATCGGTCTCACTTTATTTATCACACAGGAAAAGAAAAGCTAATATTTTTCCTACTGGTCGTTTCAGAAAAAAACTTATCCATTCACGGATTTTATTTGACAACTGGTAAGCACTTGGTTTTCAATTCAGGATCATCAGTGTGCCCCATAACTTCTCTATACTTGCCTCTTCCTTATCATGTGTTCCTGTAAAGTACATTTAAATTTAAAGTACAAAGATGTTGTTTTCCCTTGTCAGTTTTATCTGAGACCGTGTTGTCCTCTTGTACTTGCTTTTTTGATCTTCAATTATGTGTTCAATGTCATTGACCGTTCCAGACGTTCGGGTTATATTTCCTTTTGCCATTTCGACTTGGACAGCTTTCCGATTAGTCTGCTCTTTGTTTGCAAAGGCACATATCTGTGAATGTTCTGTATATAGAAATCTGTGGACAAAATTTAAGCGGATGATGTGAGGAAAATTACAAAAAATTTCTAAGTACAAAGTAAAACCGCTCTCCAAGCCATATTGTATTGTTGGATATGTAGGTTCATTTGATTTGCTGAGATGAATCGGTTTGGTTCGATCTTGTATCATCAAAGTGGGACATTCAAACATGGTACTGAAATTTTTAATGTTCGGCGAAGCAAGAGCTATGCACTTAGACTACGATAAACTTAGAGAAATCCTTTGATTTCAACAATTGCAATGTGTTGAAATTGAATGATAAATCACATTTTTTCTCACGAGTATAGCCGCATCGCCATACTAACTTAACTGTTTGATACAAAGTATAGTCTGAATGCGAAAATTGTTTCCGGGCGTCAAAAAGAGTTGGGACCACTTGGAGATGGACCATTTTTGAGGTTTAATTTAAAAAAATTTCTTTACTCTACAGTTTATAAGGAAATCCACTATACTTATTTTGTTCAAATAAGCATATCTTCTTTTTGCCATCGAACAAGTAGTTTTTCCGTGCCGTTTCCGAAGAACGACCTCGGACGAGTATCCTACCAATTCGACCTAAACTGTTCAACCTGTTTCTTGTTTTTAAAACGTTCTCATCCAAGTAACTCCTGGAGAGGGCCCAAACATATGGAAACGACACGGTGACTGATCGTGTTCGAGTGCAGTCAAATGCACTTCAGTTAATTTTAATTGTTTGGCTTGCTTTGTTGTAAAATGGTTGACTTCGCGTCGTGACATGAGTTGCCACTCATGAGTCTCATCCGACGAAGGACTTTTCTGAGAGTGCTCTGATGAACACTCCTCGGCTTGCAGTCCCGTTACTATCTGCAGTTTCCGTGCACTTAGTCCAATGCCGAGAATACAAGAATAAAAATTAAAAATGAATGGTGTCCGGTAGTCTAGCGCGTGGTAAATAGTTAATGACAGACTTCTACTGGAATCACCTAGAAGAAATGATACAGCGTCCGAGAACAGAGACGGACTAATTGTCGACTACACGGCCCAAGACTTATTTTACTGAAACTACGTGAGCTGGGAAATAGAAATGCTTTGTTACCTGCTGTATACGCCAGATCTCGAGCTCGAAATTACAATTTTTCCCAGCTTTAGAGAAACTTCTGCAAATAAAATTATTTAATTCCAAACCAACGATGGAAAACGCTTTTCGCGATTTTATCCGCAGTTGACCTCCAGTTATTATGACCATTTGAGTTATGATTACTTTATTTACTATTTACTTTATTTTGGTTAGTTATATTACTGCTTGCTCGAGATACAACAATTAATCCTGAATGACCCAAAAATTTTAATTTTGCTTTTCTTAAATTAACTAGATCCTGATTCGTAAGTAATCCCCTCTACAAATTTTTTTTTGTTTATTCTTTCAGGGTGCTGGTAATGAAGTTTATTGTCCGAGTGGGGAAAGGTGCCCTCTTGCTAATTCAACAATTCCATGGGCGTTTATGCAAGGAGAAATAGCGACAATTTTAGGAGAAGAAGTTAAGGTTAAAAAGGAGCGAGACTCCTAATATATCTAGATGTATACTTTCACACGAATTGGGAATGCTTAAATGCACATAAGAAGAGTTGGTCAATTAGAGCCTACTTGTATTTTGCGTTAAAGGATGTTTAACATCGCCCTTGGTTAGTTATAGTCGAAACTTTGCTAACATACTAAAGGGACAAATCCATTAACGTAAAATGTGATATTGCTGAAAGTAAATATTTAGTACATTATCGCAATAAAATTTAAAATAGGTAATGAAGGCTAGATACGAGATTATTTAAGGCACCGGGGCTAAAATTAATATCGTTAGCATAAAGAAATTTTTGTGGTGCATAATTATTGTATCGTACATGCATTTCTTCAATTCGGAAGAATTAAATTTTAAAGAAAATCTTTCAGTATTTGAAATGCATCAAAACATTGTGGAAACTTTCCTAAAATAAGCATCTTAGGCGTAGTGTTATATGGTAATAATATTAGAATTTTGAATGTATCTTCATTAACTTTATAGCTAAGAGCAAAATGTATTCTACATTACCTCAATGGCAACATAATTACACGATATGTTTGGCATATGAATGCCAGGTATTTTTATTTTTATTTTCGAACATGTCTTAGTGCATAAAACTATTTTTAATATCAATTGGAAACAAAACAAACAAAACAAACAAAAACATAACCGTAGGAGTTTAAATATTTAAACTGTTTCGTTTTGTATAATGTTTTAATGGAAATGTATAGCAAGTAGTGAACAAGCATTTGAATGAACATGGTGCGTGTTCTCGATGTAAAAGTGACCGCATTGTTCACAGTAGAAGCAACCAAAGAGTGAAAAAATTGTCAACCCACTGAAGGCTTGATTTAATAATAATGCCGAAATCTTAAGAAAATTATAAGCAATTTA
The DNA here is from genome assembly GCA_954870665.1 of Stratiomys singularior. NCBI lineage: Eukaryota > Metazoa > Arthropoda > Insecta > Diptera > Stratiomyidae > Stratiomys > Stratiomys singularior. The sequence continues at coordinate 66,631,624 of OX940881.1, forward strand.
CTCCTGCTGAAAGAAGAGAGAAAGAAAAAAATATACAGTGTTCATATTTTTAATCCCAGTTAGAAAAGATAATCTTGATAGTGTTTTTGTGTAGTTCTTCAGATAGCAATAGCGAATACGAGGATTTCGAAGGATCCCATTGCAACGAACGACCGTTGAATATTCAAATCAATTGGAAATTGAACAGTGAGCGCATTAACCATAGGATTAGCAGTTAATGTGTGTCACTCTCTGACCCAGTGGTGACTAACTAAATTTTTGAATAGAAAATCCTCGGCGGAGAAAATATTTGAATGGAAGCGAAAAAATTCCAAGTGGATGTGATTGCACGAAACTGGAAATTCACTTTAATCCTACTGAACTTGTAACTTGCTGCTAGTCAGCGTACGATTTTCTAAAAACAATGAATATGACATGTAATGTTAACTGTAAATTATAGGTTGGCAATTTTTCCAATTTTAAATTTAACAGTGACTTTGTAAGTCGAAACATCACGTGTGTTGATTTAGTTTGTTGAATACATTGAATGCTTCATTAGTACAATTTGATGATCAATAAATGGCGGCCATCTTAATATAGTTGATTTCCATTAACCTCTGACCAGTATGGTCGGTATGAGGGAGCAGAAAATGTCAACGAAATGAAAATATCCTAGAAGAGAAGTTTCCTATAATATTTTTTGTTCTTTTTGAAGTGAAATGAACTCAAATTCAATTTATCTTTGACGGGTAATTTTATTTATATTGGGACTTAATTTGATGCATTATGTATGTAATTATTATACTAGAAAAAGCACATTGAAAATGTTTAGTGGGAACGTTGATTTGGTATCTCATTAACAAGCTTGTTAATATAATATTTCCGAGATTAAACTTGAAATTTTTATACTGTGGAACTGCTTTATAACGAACTACTAGCGATTGCCATCCAAAATAGTTTGCCTAAACATTTGCAGTCGAGAAACATTGTTGTATGTACTATTTTCTCTATAATAATTTAATAAAAAGTAAGAAGAAATTGAAATTGAAATATGTTTGTTTTAAAATAAATTTTAGGTATGAAATAGTTAAGTGAACATTTTATTGACTTATGTCTTGTTCTACATTATTGTTTAGTTTTATGTTTTCCGAGTCATTTATGGTTCCGTTTTGCTGTAATGCCTCCTAATCTATTGATTTGTTAAGATCACACATCAGAATAGTGCTGTTATAATACACATCAGAGTCGTGCATACATTGTGAACACACACTTCGTGATTTATACACGCAAGTATGTAATCAATCGGTATCAGTTTGTAATTTAGACGAATCTGAATTAAAATCCAACTTACATGGAAGCTATTAGCGTGACATTCCCCGCTTGAAAAATGATAAACAAATTAATAAATACGCAGTTTCTGCTTTTTCAAAAGCCCTTGGAGACATTTCAATTGTTAGGAATAAAAATCTATTTATAAATTAATAATTGCACTTTACACAGGCCGTTACGCGGGTGTCGTCTATAGACGACGTTCGTACACACAGATCGTCGCGCGGATGTCGTCTATAGACGACGCTCACAGCGGAAGAGTTAATCATATAAAAAATTCAGTGGACATTAAAGTACAACATTATAATAACTAATAAGTATTGGTGTTAGCGCTCTCCTGCTGTCAATTCTTCTTGGCATCCTGTACGCATTTTTTTTTGTTTTCTTTTATCTTCGACGCCCAATCCATATTTTTGGTCCATTCGATAAACATGCGACGATATTGTTGGTGTATATGTTGCCAACATGCCACACATTTTCGATGGGATTCCTAACTGGTACATAAAGGGATATTTATCAGATAGCATAAAATCATTTCGGATTTTGATCAGTTCCGGCAAATCACTTTACAAAGCCCTAGGTTTACTTAATTATTTTTGAAATATTTTACAGTTTTCTCAAGGGTGGTCTCCGCTTCGCAACCCGTTATCAAATATGGAAATGAATATTCATTCAATGTTTATTTCCACGATACTTTAAGATTTACACGGAACTCTGTAAAATATTTTACTGAAGATACCAAAACTAAACACTGAACAAACCTTATTACTTCAACAACTCGCTCCTTATACTAATGAAACAATAAACCATTGTTTTTATCATTGGCATTGATTCGTCACTTGTCTTAATTCGAACAGGAATTTTAAAGACATTACTTAACTCGAACCGATTTTACTTTTCCTAGAGGTCTACGTATTGCTAAAATTTACACTGAATTTTGTTATATGGTATATTGATTTCAAATTGGAAGAAACGCTAGACAAAACCTCCCCATGTAGCTTCTTTTTTAACAATTTACATATTTCCAAATAGTTATTTCGGTGAGAACTTAGTGGAAGGGTGTTTGGGATATATTGAAACGCGGAATATGATTTGTTTTGCCACATTTTAAGTTTCGCTTACCCAAAGATTCTTCCTAGATCAACGGGCAGGAGAAAACATTGGTGTATTTGGTAGCATTCGTTTACATGGAGTGCAATACCTTTGTCAGTATTCACGATTTGTCGGATTAACTGGTCTGGATGATGGATCACAAGGAATCCTAGGAGTTGTCTAATAAGGATAATGTATCATAGAGGCTTTTTTGGGGAGAGTTGAGTGTACATGCATGAGGCAGGAGAGCACTCTGAATGAAAAGATGGTTTTAGGTAGAATTTTTAAGTAAAGGGTGTTGAAGTAAAAATTCAGACATTGCTTACCTTATGGAATACTTGATATATTATTATATAATCAGTGTATTGAAGAACAGGTGAGAGTGATTGGACAGGTGGTGGGATATCCGCTGTGTAGATGGAAAAGAGGGCGAAGGAGATAACAGAACCTTGTGGGATACCTGCTGGCCATGATTTTCAGGAGGAGAGGGTGTTGGGAAGTTTGACTTGGGATCAAGTTTTCGTTAGGAAAGACTAAATGAATTTGCTGACGCGAGCAAGGAAGTTAAAGATACTGGAATGTTTAGTAAACAAGCTGTTTCAAAACGGAATCAATATGTTTTGGAATATCAATGAGGACGATTTTTGTTGGCACCAATGTGGATATGGGTTTTGAGGGTGAGTGGGGGATCAAAATCATCATCGATTTTGGCTACCAAAACTTTGAGAAATGAACGAAGAAAAACAAAAACTGAACGCTGAAAAAGCCACGCGGCGGTAACCAAGTTTCAGTTCCTGGTGACAAATCGTCTGGCAAACGGGAATGCAGCTCCCCCAATGGGGGCACATCGACAATTGGCAAATTTTTAAATAGAGTTTTGGATATTCTTGTTACGAGTACCATGTGTGAGGCGGTCCAAGAAGATCGTACACATACGATTGTACAGGGTTGTATCTGATTGATACAGGAAGGTATCCCTCGAAAAATGGAAGTGAATGACATAATTAAAGTGTTCAAACGTTCACAGGAAATTCACGCAACTAAATATATAAATAATATTGTCAACGGTTTCTATTCAAATTCATGAAAGCTTCCATGGATTTCTTTGATAGCAACAACAATGATTTGAGTATAATGAAAGTTTAATACTATTCAATATTGTTAAATAACTATTCTGAGATATTTATGAGATATGTCCACGTCCAATGCTTGGCGTTTACATATTCTAGCAAGGTGAAAAAGTTTCTACCAATCGGAGTTTGAAAATACATTTAGCACGATGTTATCTCCATATTGTCAGCCTCAATCCCAAGTTTTGGTAGGTTTGTCCTTTGCCATACTTTGTATACACTTGTGTATCAAATTTCATCATTATCGAAGTGGCCATTCTCTCCATCTTTTTGAGAATTAGTGAAATAGATGGAGAGTGTGAATTAGTGTGAAGCTAACACCTTTGAAAATGGTTAATACGCCCTTTGGCAAATTTGAGTTGAACGCTCGCAAGTGTTTTTGGGACCTCTCCATGTCCTTCAAACCAGTCTTTTTGTCATGGAGAGAGTTTTTATTGAATTCTCTGTGAAAAGTCCACATTGGTTCAATGTACGTACTCTGAAGTATTTCTCTGTATACTTTGCAAGTTTTATCGGAGTTGATATTCAGCTGGTTAGTCCAGTTCATTAAATGTAATGCTGCTAACCTCGTCTGCCACATGCTACTCATTACCTATGAAACATTTATAAATGTTAATATAACGATGCTTTTATCTTTAACAATCGTCTTGAAACTCCATTTCCGTTCTGATTAGGTCTTCATCAATTCAACAATAAGTACCCATGAGAGTATTGTGATTGTTAACCTGTAATGCACGCATTTTATTCGGTTTATGGTCAGATATTTTTACTATGGCTTTTCTGTTTATTAAAAGTTGCGTATTTACTTCCCGTATCTCGTTATCGAAAGCTCCTATACATGCTATGTTAAGATTGTAAATTGCGAATTTTTCCCGATGAAATCAAAAAGAGGTTAACAAATGAAGTTCAAGAAGTTAATCAACTAGTTAAAGATGTATATTGGAGTGTAATCGTTTACATCACAAAGATAGTTGTGTAATCAAATGAATCTTTGAATATGATTTTTAACACTTAATATTAAATAATAAAGTTAAATATTCTTTTGAATATATTAAGTTTCTGCCAGCTAATTACTGAACAAGAGTCAAAGTGTCGAAAAACACAATTAATAGGCTATCGTAAATACTTAACAATTTCTTTTGTTCAACAATTTACATACTTTGTACATTTAAAATCATACCATAAGCAGTGATCAATAAATAACTAAGATATAAATAAGAAACTAATTAACTCCGTGTTTAATCCAATATTCTTTTATCAGGTCGGATCCTTTTTCGCCAATCATTATAATGGCGGCGTTAGTATTTGCACTGACTACATTCGGCATTATACTTCCATCAATTACTCGGAGTCCTCGAATACCATATACCCTTAATTGTGGGTCAACTACTGCCTTTGAGTCCCAATACGGGCCCATTTTACATGTCCCGACGGGATGATAAATAGTTACTGTATAATGGCGAATCATGCACTCCCAATATTGATCGGTGAACATTTGGACATGCATACAGCCAGGCCATCTGAATGCTGCAAGTCTGGAACCGAACTTTTGCATTGAATTGGTTTTTGAAACCGCTATGGCTATTTTGACTCCTTCGATCAAAGTTTTTGTATCCATTTCATCGTTCAAATAGTTCGGGTATATGAGCGGATAATCAAAAGGATTCGCCGAGCGAAGCTTGATTGAGCCCACACTCTTCGGTCTCAATAACATTGGTATTATGCTCCATGCGTCTCTGTTACTAATGCTTTCGAAAACGGAATCATAGAAAAAATCGGATAAACCATGCGCCTTTCGTAGTTGTGATCCACCATCTGAATTAGTCGATCCGGAAACAAAATGAAACTCAATATCCGGGTAATCGTCGGTAAAGTTTGCATATTTTGTATTGACATATGCCAGGCCTTCAACTCCTCCTAAAATTGTCAACGGTCCTTGACCAAACACCGCATACTGCAGCACTGTAGACATTGAATGAAAACGGTTCTCAACTATAGATACTGGCTGATTAACAAGAAACGTTAAACCTCCCAGGCCAATGTGGTCCTGCAAATTCTCACCAACATGTAAATCTTTTATAACCGGAATCTTATGCTTAGCTAATTCATTTCTCGGGCCAATACCGGATAACATAAGAATTTGTGGTGAATTGACAGAGCCTGCAGACAGAATCACCTCCTTTCTCGCTCGCACTCTAAACAATTTCTTTTCGCGAACAAACTCTACACCGAATGCTATTTTTGTAATTGGATCAATCATTATTTTCGTTACGTGTGAATTCATGCTTATATGAAGATTCGGCCTCAACTTCGCTGGTCGTAGAAAGGCTTTAGCTGTGCTGCACCTGCTTCCTCGCCTAACCGTTCCTTGAGCTATCATAAAGCCTGATTGCTTTTCGCCATTTAGATCACGATTATCGTAGCCAAGTTCAACGCCTGCTTCCACGAACGATGCCGCTAAAGGAGTATGATAAGGCGCTTCTCCCACAGTGAGATATCCACCTGTCGAATGGTAGGGGGATGCAGCTAAATACGGATTTGTATTATCTTCTGATTTTTTGAAGTAATACAGCGCATCTCGATATCCCCAACCGGAATTACCCATTGCTTCCCATGAATCAAAGTCCTTTTTGTTTCCTCGCAAATATAACATGTAATTCAACACGCTGGAGCCACCCAAGACTTTGCCTCGAGGCCAGTTGCAACGTCCGTTCACCATCGCTGGAAGCAATATAGTAATTACATTCAATCCTTTTAAAATAAATGAGCAAGATTACTTACCCAAACAAAATGTACCACTGGGTTCAGACTTGTATTTCCAGTCCATTTGGCTCAACTGCAAGTATCCCGCCATCAAAGGAACATCAGATATTTCTGTTTCATCGCCACCTGCTTCCAACAAAAGGACACTCCAATTTTCAACCTCGGTCAGTCTATTGGCAACAACAGCACCAGCCGAACCCCCTCCAATAACAATGAAGTCGTATTCTTGAAATATTTCGGATGATGGTATGTCTATAAGTTTGGATTCAGGATCCATAATTTCCTCATATTGGAAATAAGCTATTGCTGCAACCAGCATCGGGATGAACCACACACTGTTAGCTGCAGACGCAGCCGAAGCTGCTACTCCTCCAATTGCACTTGCTGCTTCTGTTAACGCACTCATCTTTTCCACACATAAAAATCGTTGGTTATAGCTTTGTGAAAACAAAGTTTCCCTGTAAATAATAATGAGTATGTATTTAAAGTTATCTTGCATTATAAGGAAAGAAGCCAATCAGGTTTACGGAAGGTATATGCCATTGAATTCAATTAATTTTTAATTATCAAGTGCGCTATTGACTAATCTATCTTCCATTCGGAATTAGGTGAAAGGAATTTAACCAAAGTTTTGATCCAAAAAAGTTAACATGCTAATGAAAATCTGTTTTTATAGTTTTAGTGGTATGAATTTTCGGATTGATTAATTGATTAAGAAATCAAAGGGGATGTCCACGACAAATTCGGGAAGCGGAACAAAAATCCTTGAATGATATTTTTTTTTCCTTCTTTTCCTTTATTCAGGAAGATTTATTGGTCATTCCTATAATAAGCACTGACCAGCGTTAATCGTTCAAGGCCTCTAAGGGCTAGTGATATGATTTTGGCCTCTGTTGGACCTGATGATTTGGGAGTCTGATATGCTCACGTTGATTTTGGGTTTTTGGGTTTATGGGTTTGGTGAATGATATTGAAATATTTTGTTTTTTAGACAAAGTGACATATGACATTTGCATGAACTAGGATTCGTTTGCTTTGCATTAATTACGACTCAAGACTAATTACAATATTTACGACTCAAGCATATCCAAGAAAGGGGTAATGATGTTGATAACTATGCTTGGCATAATTGTAGGTAATTGGCACTACAAAAGAATACCTCTATACTGGACCTAAAATAGATCCAGCGAATAAGCTCATCAATCTATTGCAGGGAAGACATTAAATCATCGGTGTCCGCTTAAAAACGGGGTCAAGCAGAAAGCAATCCTACATGCACGCGAATAAGTGATGGTCTCAGATCAGGGATCAGGTTTGCATTCAACTTTCGCTTTCTATCGCTCTCTCAGTAATGCAAATTGCTGTGAGAGCATTGTCTTTCTGTCCTTGCGACGGACCCTCTTTTGTCTTCACTTCTGCATAGATAAATTTCTCAACGCTCTTTAGCAAGGAGTGTAATGGGCCTCCAATATCGCTGACGTGAAGATTGTTCTGTTTGCGCATGCAATCTGCATCGTTCCTTGTCTCAGCTTGTGCGAACCGCTTTCATTGCAACTCCTGAACAATATCTGATATAACTACCATCTCGTGGTTACCTTAGTTCGTATCGGGGAGTGGGTTTTGGTCCTAAAGTTAATTTGCTGAAAAATAATTTCTTGAAAACTTGTTTCAAGCTTTTCTTGGATATCCACTCAATAGTCGCAGCGAAACGCATTTCCAGAGTATCCATTAAGAATGCCCATTATGTGAAAGTGGTTTGGGTCGCTGCTTGTCCCGTCTATCGAACAGATTAGTTTCCTCCTAGTTTGTCGATTTTCGAAAATGTTCGTCCCCCTGTTATGTACGTAAAAGTTGAAAGTCATAAAGAGCAAGAATCCTATCGAGTCTTGAAAATTTTCTTGGCTTCGTATATAAGAAAGATTTTCCATGTTCAATGCTTGTAAAAATGAATCATTTAAGTGGCGTTTCAGCGTAGACGATTTCAACGGGGGTGGTTCGAGGAAAAAAACACCAGCAGAGTTTGGTATATTCTGATTAGCGCAACAATCTTTAATTGCCTAGTGTCTGCATAAGTTGTTTGCCCCGCAGGTCGCACAGATTCTTGTTCACATTATGCAACAGTTCTTTAACGCGGCTGGATTAACTGCTGTTCTGATAATCTCATTACTTACCTGACTTATGAGCTCTTAAGCTCTCGCCTGCCTCATCTCAAGTCCATAACGGCTGGATCTCCCGTCTGAACTTGTGATCTTTTTCGCTTTTAATCTATTTCACGTGCGAATCGGTAAACTGGGAGAGGTTAAACTGGGGAACCGTGCCGGCGTCATCAACGTGGATGGAAGCAGATGGAAGCAGACATAATGATTCTCATGTTTGATTTCACCTCATCTTCAGCAACTAGCGGTCGTAACCTTTAGTACATTTGATAGCGTCTAAACGTGGAATCTCCCTTTTTTTCCGCCGGAGCGCTGTCGACTGGGAGTAAACGCGTTAACAAGCACCTTTGTAGATCTCTAGTGATGCGTACTGGCGATCGCTGGCCAAGTTATTACCTAGAACTCTCCAATTGTCGATGATCCTCTTTATTCGAAACAGTGTTCTCCGAATCATAAGCCTTGATTGAGAAAATGATAACCATTGGCTTTTGTATTAACGAAAGAGTGTCGTTCTCAGGCAGCGAATCCAAAAAATCCATCGTCAGCGTACCAGGTTTGTGAAATTCTGTTATGATATTACTGCAACAAGGTGGCTTACAAATCTCTCGCAAATTGCTTGAGCTTATCTTAGTCGATTTTCCTTCGATGTAGATAAAATTCTAGTATACGGATCATTGCAAATTTGTTTTTGTATTGGTAAAGGCTTCTTGATATTTCCAAAACTTCTCTGCACCTGGAATGTTTTGAAATCGTCTGGACTTGGGACAATTTCCTAGTAAAGGACTTTATGTACTTCCCCTGTGCACAATTCGCTTTTATATCCTATCTTGCCATGATTATAGCACAAAGAGATCTTATCTATCCACAGCCTTATGCACTATTGGAGTACTAGCAAACTGGAGAGAAGTTTCTTGGTTTTATCCGATTACTAACACGGCCTGTTTGATTGTGATCTTTCTTTCTACCTTAGTGTTTGGCTTCTTTCTCTGTGAGGTGAAAAATGGCGATGCTAATACTATACTATTGGTTCGGTCAAACTGACTCTAGATTACGTGGGCCTTAATATTGTGTTTTAGGAAAATGGGATTACGACTGGTTCTTTAGAAAGAACTTTTTTTTCAGAGCGTCACGTGCTAACTCTGGTTCGAATTATAATTGTAGGCTGCCTGGCCGAGTTTGCCGTACAGTTTTGATTGTTGTTCGAATATATTCCAGTTTTAACACTCTCTTTATTTCCACCGTCAGTTGATTTGTGACGCTTCTTATTCTTATTTTCTCGAGCCGTATCTGATGTGTATAATTAAACCACTATTTAGACTGCCTGAATCAATGCCGTTTGAAACCCTTCCTCGAACACATTTTGATCCTTTGATGCTTCGTCCTTCGCCTTTTTCCACTTATCTCAATCCCATTTGATTGGGCTGTAGATGAACATTATGCTGAAAGTAGACGTTAAAGTGAATACTGTGCTACCAAAGAGCTTGATCTTTTGCTTCTTTCCTGCATTTATTTATTTTCTTATTCGATTTAGAGTATCTTCCAACTACACAATTCTTTCATCTTTGTATGGGTTTGTATGTAGATCGTAAATGATGCGTTTTCGATCATTATGGAGCTTACAAGCTTATTACCAGGAAGACTACTCATTCTGTAAAGGAAATTATGACGCCTGTAACATCAATCGAGCCTTCAACCATTACAGCAAAAGGGACATTACGCAGTTGAAAAGCGAAAGAAGAAAGCGAATTAGATCACCTTGGAAGTCTAGCACCTGGAAATAACTTTAAAGGATCCTACAATGGGACCAACGAAGCTATAATCTGTAACGTCAACAGGGAAGTGACAGGGGAAATTCTTCGTCTATCTTTGTTGAACTTACTCTATGCCCAACAACTATTATATTCAATATAAAATATTACGAAACAAAAACTAGAACGAGCACTAGAACGAGCAGAGCGAAATCTATGCTAGGAAGCTGTATCTTTCCAGAGCGATTGCGAAGATACAGGAAAAGGCTCCAGAAAAACAATATGTCTTTCAGAATATTTGTATTATATACACAGATATTGCTTTAGAGGTGTATCGAGCTGCGTCTATAGGTGACAGAGTGGCATTATATGTGACTATAATGAGCCCATTGAGCGGAAAGATGCACCTCGGTTGTCTAGAAATATCGGCAGAACAAGCATAATGAATAATCACTGCATTTCATTCAAAAATTGATCTAGAGGACGATCTTCAAAGTTCCGACAGCTAGTGCTGGTCAATTTTTGATCTCCAATTATATCTCTAAGTACAATTTTCGATCTAAAGTTGCATGACGGCAATTCTTTTATGTGGGATGAAATGAATAGTGAAAGAGGTGCTAATGAAATAGCCTCAACGGCTTCCAATTTCACCTGCGAAAAAACGAATTTCATAAAACTGTGTAGGATCTGGCCATTCCCAAGCCATACCATACATACTTTTCTGGTATCACATGTTCGTCAAGCATGAAGAACCACATGGCTGAGTCCCATGAATGTGAGGAATCCAGATACGAAAATGAATAAAATCAAAAATAAGGAATAAGACACTGGAAATGATCGCTGTAGACAAGACCAGACGACTAGATTTATCTCATTCAATTCGAAGTCTTCAATTTCGAAGTCTTTCAGAATATTTGACGCGAGCCTTTGGCACCCCTGAACATTTTTAATATGGTTAACCACATTTACTTGACTTGAGCCAACTTTCGGGAACGTGTGGATCACTCGCAATTACCAGAAGTTCAAAAGCTGGAAAAGTGCTGTGGAAGAAAAACTTATGCCACTCTTGATTGAATGTGATCACCTTCGGTCATATCGAAGCAACGATATTAATTTTGGGAAGCATCTTTATGATTTTAAAATGAAATCAAATTTTTAAAATTAAGAACATAGGAAATAAAAATGTGTTCTTTTACAATAATTCGAAGTTAGGTGTTTCAATGTATCAAAGTTTCAGTCTAATCAATTATATCAGTATGACTGATGACAGTATGAGTTCTGATAACGATAAGCAACGAGATCCTTGTAAAAAGCCGCTTAAGATACTTACAGAAACAACTTGTGCTACTGAAACTTTAATAGTTCTGAGCCGCTTCAAACCAAAACATTTGGGAAAAATGGAAATTGATAAAAAGTTGAAGCTAAGAGCTGGTTGGATTGCTTGTAGGTTTATTTATCAGAGTCAATTCAAAAACACTTGATCAATTTGACTGGGTAGAGAATTATCACTAGCAGATTATAGAATATGGGAAATCTTTTAAGTGATCACATAATTTATCTAATATAGACTAGCACTAGGAGGAAGCGTTTCTTTCGTAATGTGAATCAACGATTCCCTTAATATTGAAAGAGTTCAATAATAAATGAAATAATAAAAATTCCTTGGATCATATGCAAGAAACCCATAAAAATTTCATTTGCATATACACTCTACCAAATCAGCCGAGACATATTTCTTCCAACTTTCACTGCTTGTCCGTATACTCATTACATTCAGTTAATTGCAGTTGAGTTTAGTTCGTTACACCTTTTTTCAATTGGGTATTGCTCTTAACTTAACTACACCTCAACACACCTTTACTACCCCAAGCTTCATTCATGCATAACATTTATTCAAATGACTGCAGTATTATTTGGATTTCATTTCAGTCAGACCATCTTCTTGTATGGGTTAAGTGCTGGAATAGAAAGAGAGGCTTGAATAATCTATACTATGTGTGCTTATTTCTTAGAAACTATCATGTCCGTTTGCATCGCTAAAAACGAGCAATTTTCTAGTAATGAAATAAGTGTGCCAACACAACTGCATTTATATCTACGTTTGTCTGGTCTGAATATTCCGGTCACGAATAACAAGAAGTCACATTCGAGTTAAATTAAGAAGTTAAATCATGACAGACTTTTTGAACCTCCCTGAAACGTCAACCTTTGTAGAAACATGACGCCTTGAAATTTAATCCCTTCTACATAGTCCCTCGTGATATATGTGTGACATAAACCCGCATACACGAAATTTAATCTTTTTAATAGATTGTGGCATCAGTGCTATACACCTTACTATTGTGATAATACACCACATCCCTGATGTTACTTCTACTATCTTAGCAACAACATTCACTTTTGGAAACAAACAACTATTGTGAAAGAGCAATAGCGTAAGAACTCTTGTGACATTTTTTATAGGATTTTTTGGACCAATACCCCAAACGACTGGACATCTGAACAGACGAAACAGAGAATTGCCCGTTTTCTTCCGGAAGGTAAGACCGAAATAATACCCAGCAATATGGAAAGACTTGTTGGAACATATAGGCTAAATAGGGCCCTTGAAACGAACCGAACCTGGAAAGAATGCCTCAAAGCGGGAACGTATGAAACATTCATTGAAAAAACTTTCCAGACTCAATGGATAAAGAAATGGAAGGGAAAACCAACAGGACTCCTTCCGTTTTCCTATAGCAAATTTAAAATGAGGAGAAAGGGTCAAACGGGTCATTGACATTTCGACCAATACGAATCATACAGAACCAAAAAAAAACAACATCCAATCAAGCTAACGAATATACACACAATAAAAAGAGCCATTATATTAAAGAGTACATCCCGTTGAACCAGATAGAGGTTGAAAAATTTTTTTAAGGTCAAAGCAGATTAGATGAAAAAGTATTGCAAAATCAGTCACTGCAAAGCCAAGAGCATTGCTGCAATTGTCGCCCATATCGTGTTTTGTGCTGGTTTTTCAGCTGTTTCGCCCCAAACCATTTGAAGTGTATTTAACAAAGTCGAGAAAAAGTTTGCAATGTGTACAGCCTCCAATGAACTAGCTAAGAAAGAGAGAGAAGATACTTTTCTGATTCTGATCAAAGTTATCTTCTTGAAAATAAACCATCCGACAATGACAGCATCAGCTTGCTTCCTGGTACTCCTGCTCCAGTACCATTTCCATCTACAATCAGTATTCACTCTTTTTCGTTCACAATTTAATTTTTTCGGAGGGATAATCATTGTGCCTTGTACCTTATTAATCGATATATCTTCTTTAGCATCGAACAGGAATGACGAAGATGAGGTCTCTTGAAATGGAACTCAACTAAACCCTTCAAGTTTCAATAACTAAGAAGATCGAAAAATTATGGTTTACTTCCTGATAAACAAGGTAAACGGAGTTAAACGTTCTTGTAAAACGTAAAACGTTTTTGAGAATAGATTCAAGGGTGAGTCACATTCTGGATTGTGAGGTGTGAAACATGCTGCCCGTTTCATGCTTCCTTCTTTTTATATTGAAAAGAATAGGCATACTCCATTCAACATACTATCCTCTGAAGCTTAATTCATTTCTTCTTTTCGAACTACAGAGCCGCGCTATTGCCGCAAATCTTCTTGCCGCAACATTGAACATCTATATTATGCACAGAGTGCTTATGGAACGTTGTGTAAGGCTGGAAACTGATAAAAATCTACTGATAAATTCAGCAAAATGTTTCGATAGTTTAATGTTGAGTTTAGTCGTCCAAAGAAGGATATTCCTTTGGAGGTGTATCGAGCAGCGTCTATAGGTGACAGAGAGGCATTATATGTGACTATAATGAGCCCATTGAGCGGAAAGATGCACCTCGGTTGTCTAGAAATATCGGCAGAACAAGCATAATGAATAATCACTGCATTTCATTCAAAAATTGATCTAGAGGACGATCTTCAAAGTTCCGACAGCTAGTGCTGGTCAATTTTCGATCTCCAATTATATCTCTAAGTACAATTTTCGATCTAAAGCTGCATGACGGCAATTCTTTTATGTGGGATGAAATGAATAGTGATAGAGGTGCTAATGAAATAGCCTCAACGGCTTCCGATTTCACCTGCGAAAAAACGAATTTCATAAAACTGTGTAGGATCTGGCCATTCCCAAGCCATACCATACATACTTTTCTGGTATCACATGTTCGTCAAGCATGAAGAACCACATGGCTGAGTCCCATGAAAGTGAGGAATCCAGATACGAAAATGAATATGAACAAAAATAAGGAATAAGACACTGGAAATGACCGCTGTAGACAAGACTAGACGACTAGATTTATCTCATTCAATTTGAAGTGCTCGATAATAAAAAAGGAAGACAACTTTTACATTGAACGTATGATTTCCAAATTTGTTTGTGCACCGAAGTGAAACTTAAAACATAATCACACTTTGCCAAACTACCCTATGGGAGATTCCTGGAACTATGATCTACTAAAATCTCAATTTTCTAGTAGAATGGTAAAAGGTGGCCTTTTAGGGATATTTTCTGACAATCCGAGCCAACAATTTGCAACATACGATTTTTTGAAATAGTTCACAATGTTTGATTGATTTGTTCTTAAAAGGAAGATTTCGCAATTAGTTGAATTTGACGAACTACCGACGAACGGACGACTGGTGGTAGTAGTAGAAGTAGTAGTAGTAGTAGTAGTAGTAGTAGTAGTAGTAGTAGTAGTAATAGTAGTAGTAATAGTAGTAGTAGTAGTAGTAGTAGGAGTAGTAGTAGTAGTAGTGTAATGTAGTGGGAAGAATAGACAAAGACCTGGACAATAAAGAATACATCCAGGTGGCCAACATCGAAGGTGCCTTCAATAATGCCGAAACAAAAATATTCGTATGGGCAATCCAAAGCCATTAAATCGACCCATACTTGACGAAATTGGTAGTCCTAATAACTCCTAAATAACTGAAATAATGAATATGTATGCGTACATAATAGGGTGATGTTTTATTATCTTCGACATGGGTACTCACGGTTAATAAGACAGTTATAGATTGCAACAGAAATTCTAAACGATTGAGTTGACGACATCTAATGCAAGCCGCGTTTTCATGATTGCAAGAACAAGTGCGGACAAACAAACAGAACATCTGCGCTAAATAGAGCTTATGCTATGCGCGAATTGCCAGAAACCAGTGAATTTTGCGCCCTCAATGTAACAAAATAAGTTAGTCGAAGAAGGTGAAATGTTCAGGGGTGGTCCTAGATACCAACTGACCGAATCTTCTTATTAGGACAAGTAAGAATGCCAACGACATTTTTAACCATGGATAGACTCGTTGGTGCGATATGGAGACAAAGCCAAAAGTCGTCCACACTCCTACGGATCTAAGTCTGGTCGCCGATACTTCCGAACCATAATATGGAATATTATGGATCTAGGATAGATCCATTGAATGGTCTCTCTGGCATCACCACAGCTCTGAAGATTTCACCAACAGCTGTGATAGAAAAAAGATTGAAAAAAAACGGAAACACATCCAATGATACATATTTAAAAAGAATCATTTTTCATATCACGAAGACGATCAACAAAATCTCTTTATTGGACTTCCAGATTCCTGTATCCATGGAAAATTCGTCCTTCAAACTGAAAGGAACTGGACATCCTGTACGATGGGACGTCAGTACTGCTGGCGCTTACTATAACCGCTTACTATTCCGATGGGATAGTAAACTGCAACTAATTTGACGGAAGAAACTGAAATGAGTCCCTAGACACATATGTGTACAGGGAAATGAAGGAGCGGACCAAAGAGCAAAAGCAAATTTAGACGGTCCAAACAAAGTAAAGATGGGCACAATCAAAGTTTCACTATCAACAGTGAAAAGGGAGTTGGACGAAACCCTCTGGAAGGAGACACCCAGCTTGGACTGGTAGGAATAACTGGAGCATAAACCTTAACAAAATGAAGTCCAAACAACTCCTGCGCAATACTTGTAGTCGCGTAAGAATCCTAGTTGCATAACTTTCAGGCCACAACCCACCTTCCTCAACAAACCAAACAACTGGGAATCCAAATGGACCACGCCTAGGATGAGGAGGAAAGTAACGAACACGGTTCCTATGTTATGTGACTCCTTCTCATAAGCGTTGGTGAGGTAGAATCATGCAGCAGAGTTGGGACTTCAGGCCACCATGGAATTAGATGCTATATTGTCTTCTGTAATTCGACAGAACAAGCCATTTGCAAAGACTTGACCATATGCGGAGAGCTGAGTTCAATCATAGGCCTATTAAGCCCAACAGTTAATAAGTTACTGTACGTCAGGATAACAGAAATATTAAAATGAACAATTACGAATTGTAATTCGTTCTTTCGTTGCCGCTGGCCGAAATTTCTTTCTTGTGACTTCTGATCGTTCTCGAGAACGAGCTGAGGAATGGCAGCATAGAGCCGAAATGAATCCTCGACAATAAAAAATCTGGGCCCGGCGGACCCAAGCAACATCAAAGACATACGAATTGTGTTGTTTATTATGGAAATGCAAACGTTTACCACGAGTTTCATTCGAGTAACTTGATAACTGACTTCAGGTCTAATTCTTGCATTTTATTTATAAAGACGAAAAGATCTACTAAATATGATTAGTTTTTCAATATTTTTAATCATATGTTTTAGTTGAAGCAAACATTTTTGATTTTTTGTAGATCCTTATTGTTTATAAAGGGTAATCTTTGTCCACGACTGCTCCAAAGAATTTTTTCAACCCTATATAGAAATTGGAAGATTCGCGAAGAGAATCTGAATATGAGTGATATGGACAAGAGGGGCTAACAGTACCGCTTGTATTATAGCAATGAGGAGCACAAAGTCGTGATTTTTCCCTCAGTTTGATAAGTTTCCGTGGCGTCATTACAGTTCGTGGCGTTCGTACAGTTCGGTTACTGCTGAAAGGCGAAACAACTAAGCTGACAACCTAAAAATCGTCAAATAGGTGTGATATTCCGCATTCTGCACGTGGATACTTGAAAGTATTTAATTTCGCAAAACTTTTTAGCGAATCAATAATTTTCCTAATTTTTGTTTTACCATGCAACCATTTGCTGGAAAGTGAACATTAATTTCAACATTGTTGCAACTGATTCATAACCAACTAATTAACATACGACACCAATCACAAAATAATAAAGCCGTAAAGTCGCATATTCAACTGAGTGCGAAGATTCAATTTAAACCCCCGCTCTCATTTGATTTTCACGGCTTGTTTCTCTACTCGGCAACCTGTAAATGATCCCTTGTTCATTCAAGAAAATACGATTCCACTTAAGTCTCCATTTATGCATATGTGTTACGTTTCCAGAGTTATAAGCATTTAATCTTGATACGTGGTAAGCCCTACAGTAAGTAGTTGCATCGGAAAAGGCTTCTTGTGAATATTAAAAAGGTAGCATTTCACTTATTCCAAATATTGCGTAAACGGAAAACCATCAAGTGTTTGTAATTCAAACATACACCTGACTCCGGTCCATGCAATACTAAATAACTCCTTGAGTAAATGTTTTAGCCCGCCGCGTTTCAGCGGACTCAGCCTCATTTTTGATTTATTTTCTAACCATTCTGACTTTTGTTTCTTGAGATGTAAGATGCAAATCGTACCTGGGTAAACTCCAACAGGCGACTCCTTACTTTCCCCGCAATGGCTCTGGAACTTTTCAGTGAGATCACTTTGAAGAAAGTAACATATCCATCATGCAGTGGTATTCCATAAAATTCCAGATATTTACAGCACTCCACAATATTTCGGCTAAAACTTCGATTTTACGTTTTGCTAACACTTCGGTGGAAATCTTTGAGGTTCGCATAACTTTATTCGATCGCGCGAATTATCACTTCAACTTCCGTCTTGTGCCGTGGGTTTTTATCAAACTGTCACACCACATCCGACTAATTATCCCAAACACAGCCACCACACCGTTGGATGATCTGGTTACGTTCAGCGCAGAATTACTTTTGTCCACGATCGCGACGCAACTTACAGCTAGTGGTAGCTTCGCTGGCAAGAGCCGTATGTTTTGCTGCGAAAGTCCAATCACCTTGAATCACCTGGACTGACGAAAGAACCAGCGAAGCTAGAGATGGAACCCCATTTCTCCAGGTGAATCAGTCAGGCGGCGATTTCACTACACGTATCTTACCTGCAGAACAAGAACGTGCCCTTTGTCACACACGCTCTTGCGTTGCCTCATCGGTCTCCCGTTGGTACCATGCATGAAAATTATATATTTAAGATTTCATTTAGGTCTCGAGTCCATATTTAAGCAACTTCATTTCTCATTTACATACATATTATCGGATTCCATAAACTTAACCGGGAGCTTCATACTGAGCATGCAAAAAGAACTTGTCGCGAAAGTATCTAGAACGTAAGACGCTGAGATTTGCGCATCTTTGAATTGTGTCATTGTTTTCATTGAATTTGGCTGTTGCTAGACTTGAGATTAATGTAAATATGTTTGCTAGTTTATTGGGTTTTCGCTTTTGTAGATACTTCGTCACATTGAAGTAACGTGAAAAACGGCGCGTTTGAAAACTGCAAAAACTGCAAAGAGAACCATCCGAGCGACGGGTGCGAATTGGGTAAGACGGACTGAGAATATATTGTGGCAACTGCCTTGTGTTTAGCCATCCAGGATCATATCGTGGAGGTCCTATCTATCAGCTTTCAGCTAGATTGGCTAAACGGCAGCAATAATTCTAGATGCTTATTCCTAAAATCGTGGATAACAAATTACTATGAAGTATTCGTATGCATCTTAATTGGGACGGAGCACTCAACACGACCTTACATTGACGACATTACATTTCATTGACGAAAGATTTGAACTTCAATTTTGCGATCTTCAACGGATATTGCAAGTTATTAATTATGACAAGGTTCCAAAGAAAATTTAATTTTGACTACGAGAAGGAATGTCAACCTTCCAAGGGCAATAATTGCCTCCCAATGCTTTCCAAAATGGTCTTCAAAAATTTAGCAAACGATGAAATAGGTTTCTATTTGTTGAAGTTAGAGGAACTGACATTGGAAACTGTGAAAGTCATTGCCAAGATCGGACATTGAAACAACATACAAGGACATGAAACTCAGGCTATTTAATGGTTTAAAAGATTGAACATCCTTGTCCTAACATACATTAAAAATAAAGAATAATTCTATATTCTTTTATGATATTCTTTGGGTTGTTTATAAAACTTCTGCTCCTCTGATATGCACAAAGCAAAAAGTCATTGGACGCCAAAGCGCCGGTTAGTTAATGTCTTCCCTTTCTGGATAGTAGTTTATGACCGAAAATTTATAGAGCTGCCGCGAAAGAGCCGTCAAAGGTGTAGCACTCTGCATTGTTATGGTGAAACAAGCTACTTCAGTTAAAGCCTGAAAATAACCAACACCAGTTCGATAAAATTCCAGATCAGTTAAGGTATGAACTTGTATTGACAATAGGCTTTCCTAATCTTCATGCAAAAAGGGATCGATGATTCCAAAATTTGATCATTTCACTTATGCAGCAACCTTTGGTTAATATAAGGGCATTCGCTACTGCAATTGCTGGTTAGTCTCGCACCAGTACCAGCAATTTGTCGTTTATCCTGATTATTCAATCGAAAATTTGCTCCTTTGGTGAAAAATCATTTTGACAATGCTAGAAAACTCCAAGAGCATCTTCAGCAGCGTCTGAACAAGCGCATTAAGCTTCAAATTTCATGAAATTTGCCGAGCAATCGGGCATGTGATGAAATATAGTTCAGTATTTACTATACACCCGCACATTTTTTGGGTGCAATATTCAATCACGTGTGTCATAGAAGTGTGTGTTAAACCGCACCCAACTCCTTATCTTCTTCTAACGGATATCCCAGAAACGGATCAACGTCGGCTCGATGAATCTCAATTTACGAAAGTTTATTTTTGATGATGAAGAAAATAATTGAAATATTGAAAAATAAAACGAAGACTAGTGTAAAGCAATGACAAGGAAAAAGTGAATAAAAGTAGGGACTCAATTAAAATCTCTGTGAAAGATTCCCGATATAAATGAAAAGTGTGTAGAAATAATCATCGGAGAAAAACTTTGTAAACTTAAACTATTAAAAGAAAATTGGGGTCTGGTGTCCTCAGTGCTAAATAGTGATTGACAACGACTTAAACTGTTGTTGTGATTAAGGTTCAAAAGCTCCACGTCGCGATCTATTGTTTGAATAAAGTACGTAAAACTTTGTCTTATTTCTTATTAAGATGAAAGAAATAACGAAAGCAGCTAAATGGATCCGGATGGAAATCACTCCCATCGTACTCTTCCAGATGAGGGAAGAAACGCAGGACAACAGTATATGAAGAAAGTACCGGCATAATCAGCAACTCGCAACCGCCAAAGGCACTGCTGAATCGAAAAACCAGTAAAACCTAGAACCTGCAGTCTGAAACGTGCGTTAGAATAATTGAACGCGACGCTTAGTGACTTCCTTGCTAAGCTCGATATGCATGATTTCTCGAGTAGTTTTGCTTGGAAGACCATCAGAAATCAAATCAAACATCAGCATCAACACGTTAGCTGCATTATCACGTTAGCGGAGGATGCCTCCTATCGTCTTAAAGGAACATATTGCAGCTCTGCGTCAACTAAAAACGGACAAAAACGTTCTGATGATAAGCCACGGGGAGAATTATTCCATCACCTCATCTTACAAAATAATGAGATAATTTATTCAATTCAGATTCGATACAGTGATAAAGAATTTAATGATCTCAAGCCGCAAATATGAAACCAACGCCATAACTTGTGACTGGCGTTCTTCTTCTGATTTCTGGGTTTCTGCTTTATACACATCATAGCTATCGTCAATAACATGACCTTCTCCGAGACGGTAAAAAATACGGATATCGTAGAATACAATAATTGCGACCGTATTGAACATTCGGCAACAAATTACTGACTCTGCCGAAAAGTCAAAAAGGGGAAGTGAAATCGCCTAGGTAAATTAAGCAAGACATACGAGGACGACTATGCACTACCGAGAAGACAAGCTACCGTAACTTTCACATCTTCCAGTAGTGATGGGAGGAAATCCACAACTGGTAGACTCGACAAGCACAGCAACCAATATTTCATGACTCCACCTCCTATCATAAAAAAGAAATCAAACACCCAATTGCAAGGCAAGGAAATCTTCCCTTCAACCCACCTCGCCTTCATTAAGTGAATTTTTTTCTCCTTCGGGTATAGATCAGTACAAAGATCATATTCGGGTAAAACATAATAGCACTAGCTTCGAAAAGGAGTGAATTTATTCCTAATGCCGCGATGCACTGATGTTTATGAAAAGCAGATTTTGCTGATGGGATCGGTATCTGGCTTCGACGGGCTGTAAGTTAACGAAGCTGGTAGCACCATCCTGCATTCCAGCGCTTAACTCTCTTACGCATATGGTTACCTTAATTTACAGTTCCGTTAAAAGTACTCATTTTTAACCCATTGCAACCTTTAATTTTCGCGAACTGCCTTCCCTTTTTATCGAAACGAAACATAATTTAAGTATACGTCAGATCCTCTTTACAGATATCCATTCTATAACTGTGGTCACACTTACTCTCGTTTTCATAAGGGATAACCAGTATTATCCCACACGTAACTGTGTTCATATTTAAGAGTGAAACCTTAAAGGCTATACATAGCAAGCAAACACCTTTATCTTTTATTGATGGAAATAGAATTGCAAAAACAGGTATCGGCAAATCATTTGTCAAAAACCAGGTGTCTAAATAAGCTAAACCATTTTCTAGCGGTACTACGTATTGACATGGTAAAATATTTGATGCAATATTCGTTCAAAAGAAAAACAATATTTGGAAAAATGTTGCGATAAAACAATACCATACGGATTTATTACATATAGCTTATACAGATCCTTACGTTTGGTGGAATGTCAAATTAAATTAGAGTTGTTTTTTTTTTCGATGTTCTGGGTATATAATCCGAATTCCCGCCTAATTGGCTAATATTAAGCCTAAATAGCTGAGTTTGTGTCGATTTATAACTTTCAATTGGATACGTTCCAAAAGTGTATTCAATAAATTTGAGCAAAATTAGTCCTCTTACCTTTCCCACCATTATAAAACAACTGTTATTTTATGCAGCATGGTTTTTGGGCATTACTCTAATGTCAGCACACGGTTCTAACATCAAACAATTGGCATTTAAAGCACTGGATAGCTAGATAACTTCGTGCCTGTAGCTATCAAAAGGCTCAGCTCCTCGTCGGCGTCGCCTGTTTCTCCCATGACTGACCATACCTAAAGGAATCCTATAATAAAATAACTTTTTGACTTTTACCTTTGCCCTATTTAGGTTAACATCAAAAAAACGGTATTATCGCACATAAATAAATTCATAATGCGAACTGGTAAGCTGTTTCAATCGGTGCATACGGAGACGCATGAGTTCATCTCAAACTGCTTATATTTTATATTTGTTTGTTTAATTCTGGCATAGCCTCAAAATATTCTAAACATCTTTAAATTTATGAATATGTTTTGTTTTTCTCAAAAATTACATTTTTAATAGCCAATGGTCACTGTTTTATACGCATGACGAGTTTATTTGTCAATCACAGATAATTGAAAATAGAAAAATATATAGAACATTGCCAACAGATTTCGTCAGGATTTTACACTAAGCCAATCAATGTCGATCAGTTTTGACGCTTGACCCGAAAATATGCTCGGGGAAGTGCTTCGCAAATTTCCGCGAAAAGGTTTATGCAAATGAAAAAAAGTTTGAGTACCTCCCTGCCAATACTAGCTTGCCTGGCAAAGTACAGGAACGATTATGAAGGATGTTTGCAGAAGAATAGTAAACAATGAAAAAATATATTGCGTCTTAGTTTAATTAAACACGCGTATCGTTATAATGTTCGTTATAAAGTGTCTCTACGTTAATTGGTGATTATTCCGGAAAATTTTTGGATGCTTTTGTAAAATGCTTGTATTGTAAATTATGTGAAGCATGGAAGAAATTAACAAGCAGAATTTGTAGAGTCAACAGAGTGTCATAATGAGGCAAACAAATTTAGCGCCAATTAACAAGGATATTCGTATTATTTTGGCTTTTTTCAAAAATACTGGCCTAAGAAATGCAAGAAACTGGTGGCGGAGATTCTAACAGGAGATCTTGTAATAAACAAAAAAGAATATGAAAGAAATGGAGAGATGCACCCTCTCACGCAATTCGGTCAATAAAACTGTTATAAAAAAAATCAGAACGCTGATAGAAATGTGAAGAAAAATTCTCGCTGGCGTAGCTATATTTGTCAGGAAATTGATGATAAACTAACAATTTACTACAGGCTTGCAATAAGAAGAAATCATGATTCAGTAACTAACACGAAAGACGCTAAATCGGACTCAATAGACCAACACCCGAATAAGGATAAACCCGAACATTCGGGTATGAATACTTTTTCATCATTCAAACACAACTATGGGCCATTGTCAAATTGATGTTATATCGGCTATAAAGTATATTTTTGAATAATTCAGGAAGCAGAGCGGTATGTTGATGACTTCATATAGAGTAATAACGAAAGTTATACCCTTTAGTATGGAAAATCACTTCAAATACCACTTACTGGTATGAAAATAATGGAGATTGTAACATTCGACACTGCTACAACTTTCAAAGAAGGGATCTCAGCTCTATTACATTTTTCGAATCGTAAATTTTTCAATTTTCGGGCACGAACTATAACCAGAAATATGCTATAACCAACATGAATAGAAAATCTTGTTTTTCTTTAATTTTAGAAAGTTAGATTAAAGTCCTCTTGGACAAATCGTAGCAAATGGGGTTAACAAGGTTGATTTGTTTAAAATTTTAAATTCTAAATTTCACAAAGTTCTTGTTAAAAATATGAATATCTTTGATAAAATTGATTGTAAAAATAAAATATTTCATGTAATACGATGGAAAAAATCTGTTGGAATTACCCACCTCACCCCGTATCAAAATTTGATTGCAATACTGAATCTTCCATGCACATTCATATGTGATAGCACAGAAGTTGTTATGAATTTGGACGCATTGCTTTTATTTTGGCTTGAGCAATATTTTGTGCATTCATTGTAATTCAACGGATACTCAAATTCAAGATTTCACAATTGACGAAATGTATTTCAGTATGTTTGCTACCGAAATGAAGCCCACGGTGATTTTGGCAAATTACAATTTAATCACGAAACTCATTAATCGTGGAATATTCCGTACATGTTCAGTGCTAATGTAATAGTAATGAAACTGAAATTTACATTTTGTTGTACTGTCTTGGATGACACGCTTTTGATATGAAAATTATAATTTGGCTTGGAATAAATTTCGTTCGAAAAAGTTTAAGTTGCTTCAGTTTAACTTTACTTTTACTTTCACACATTTAAAAAGGAAAAAACAACGAAGGAGTCATTTGACCCCTTGTTTATAAATATTTTTTGAAATGAAATTCTAAAAATGGATTACGAGGAGGTGAAAAAACCATTACAACTCAAACTAAATTTGTTTAAATACTGTTTCTGAATGCCTACTTATATTACTACTTACAAATATGACAAATAATCTTGACTGATTGATTATCCGCGTAATGGTTTTTGACATATGTTACAAAACGGTTACACTGATTTTTGAGCCAGAAGAAGAGATGGGGCGCGTTTCCTCGTTTTGACCGTAGATGATGCCAATGATATTGGTGGCTGTATTGGAGTTAAGGCATCCGATTCCTTGGCAATGTTTCTGAGTTCAAGAGCTAGCTGGAGTATAAAGTAGCTTCTACGCACTTGCTTTTTTGATACAAACCCCAT
Source organism: Stratiomys singularior (assembly GCA_954870665.1). Classification (NCBI taxonomy): domain Eukaryota; kingdom Metazoa; phylum Arthropoda; class Insecta; order Diptera; family Stratiomyidae; genus Stratiomys; species Stratiomys singularior. The sequence goes on from OX940881.1 coordinate 66,656,747, forward strand.
GTATTTATAACAACTAAGTCTAATATATTATAAAAAAAATCTTGCACGCTCTGCATTTTGACCATTTCATCATCAAGTACTATCGTGTAATGTGGTAAATAGGAACACAATTTTTGAAAATTTTGCTTGATTATTGTCAAAGGACATTGTTCTTTAACTGTCTTCAAGACTTTGGTTTCATTAAAATTTAGTTCCAAGTTCTTGACATATGGGGGTATGTGGCCCCTCGGTACTTAATATTGTTGTTCGTTTGGAAAGTAAGTTGTTCACTAGTGACACGGTTGTGAAAAAGTTGTCAATAGTCACATTTCTTCCTTTGTTTATAAACAGTTCTATAAGGCTCAAAAGCACATGCTCCCCACGACTTTGATTTTCAGGACGAGTTGCTTCTCTTCCTAAATAAAGTACAGCATTCAATATATAATTGAAATTTTTATCTCCACACAACTAAAATTTGATTGCAAATTTGTGTGGCTTGTTAGAAATGTATTGAATAAATGAACTCTAACTTTAATTGCTAATTGCTGGTTCACAATAGTAAGATTTTCACCTGTCTTAAAGCAAGTAATACAGTTGCATGTGAAATGATTCCACGCCTGAGGTTTTAGAGCAGATTTGCGATATGTGAGGTATTTGAGACTGCAAACTAATAAATTTGTATATCTTATGTTGAATATTTCCGTTGTTCGTAGTTGCTTTTAAAAATTTTTTATATAAAAGAAACAATTTTTCCTTACTACAATTGTGATTTATTTATGCATATGCGCATTTCGGGATTGGATTCTGAATCAAAAGCATTGAAGAAGGGAGTAAGTAGCTCCCGAAATGCGCATATGCATAAATAAATCACAATTGCAGTAAGGAAAAATTGTTTCTTTTATATAAAAAATTTTTAAAAGCAACTACGAACAACGGAAATTTTCAACATAAGATATACAAATTTATTAGTTTGCAGTCTCAAATACCTCACATATCGCAAATCAAATCTGAGATATTTCACAATCTCTTTGAATCGATCCCTCAACATTCTTTTTGAAAAAAGCCATACCCCAAGTTTTACTATCGAAATCATTCACAGAAGTGTTATGGCCTCATACTTACATCTGGCTTATGAAATCGAGATGCATAAAGTTCTTGTTATGTGAATTACCAATTAGAATCACCAAATACAAGATGAGCTCGAGTCCAGTCTCGGTGAATGTTTTGATGTGACGCAGAATGTTATCATCGACTAATAATTTCCAAGCAATTATAAATGTATCTCCAATTCGCCTTCGTGCAAAGTGGGACGTGCACATATCTGTTTGTTCAGTCAAAAAATTATGTCGTACTCATCTACCAGCTTGGGCAGGTTCATTTCCAGAGGCGCTATTCCGCCATATGACGCAACGCCTCTAAGTTAAAGATAGACTCTATCGAAATATAAAATAAAAAAATTTATTCAATTTTCACGCTAGTGTTACAATTTATTCAAATTTTCACACTAGTGTTGGGACTTAAGAAGCCGAATTTCGATTATCCAGCCGAGTCGATCGTTCGACCTTCCTACGCGGTTAATTTACTCAACTTTGTCATTCAGCTTTACCGCAACTATTACTAAGGATATGCAACTAACTAATAACGCAATACGCGCACTAATTAGAGCTAATCAATCCATTAGTCTGAATACTCAAGAAATGTAATTGGCTGCATCGGAGGACGTCAGGATATTTTCTCGCCTGAATCAAGATTTCACTAGGATGTCCAGGACGTTTTCTTCCTGTGCATTTGGGTATATTTCATTAGAGGTCATAAGTGGTGATTTCGTGCCCTTTAAGGCTCCTTCTTATCTTTTATGAGTTATATCAGAGAATGTGATGAGTCCAATAGATTATTATTAAGTCTGGTTTGAAGTTTGCTAACTCCGTTTTTTCTGCCAAAATCTTTTCATTTTGTCCGTCATCCTATTAATTTTCGATGGTTGGTCTTCGGCAACTGCAGTGAAAAGAATTAAAGACTTAAAACGCGAGGACTATTGCAGATGTTGTACTCCGCTTGCCAATTACAACATAACGGCTTCATCACACTCGAAGCACGTATGCATACTACGAGTGGAGCTTATGATCGGAAGGTTTCACCAAATTCAAATTTCTTCGCGGGCGAACACTTGCTAACCAGATCGAATACCCATTGGCACGAAATCGAGTTAATTGCACGATGTGCGACTAAAAACGGCTAAAACATTCAAAAACAAAATAATTCGCAGTGTAGTTCGAAATATGTTAGACAGCCACATATGGAGAGATGCCTCTCCGAGTAAGCAAGCTACAAGGAATACGCAAACAAAATAACTCAAATTGAGGAAGACGGATCAACTACATGTAATTTGTGTCCCTTTGTACACGCCTATCCAGTTCACTTCACAAAAGTAGTGTAAAAAATACGTGTAGCACAATTATACTGACAAGGTAACAAAACTGCCACTAGCATCAAAACTGCCGCCACTAGCATCAGTTAATCTTATTGGGCCAAGTAGTTCAGCTGCATTCGAGGTGCTTGAGAGCTCGTTGTAGTAGGGTGGCTAGCGCTCCTGTGCTTTATCATAATCTGTTATAATTTTTTTATCTCTATTTTTGTAGCGAGTTGCTTTTGACAGAAAATTTCTCCACAAGCTTTACACTACTTAGTAGGCTTGTCTTTTGTTGTTACTCGCCAGATAATCATAAAATTTCCCCCGATCGTCGTTACAATGTTTCCTTTCTTCAATCTAATTAATAGCTAATAATCCGAGGCTGCCCAATTCCTCCTTCATTGATTTTATTTTTTCATTCTCTAAATTGCCGTAAATTGTATTTAACTGTTGATCATTTCCAACTTGATTCCTTTCCCCAGTTCATTCCGTTGGAGATATTTTGCCGCAGGAACCTTAATTGTTCATTCACGCTAGCTATGTATTGAATGTGTTCATGTATTAATAGCTTCATGTATTCATACGGCAGCACTACTGTACGAAGTACCACATAATCTTCAGTTGATCGAGTTGAAATTGTTTATATTTCACTTCAGTGTCCTTTCCCCCATGACCAAAACTCATAACTCACGATTATCTGAAGGCTTCCAACTTCTTAATATTGTTTAAGATTTCAGCTGATTGATTTCGCAACCATTCCACTTTGTTGCTTATACTGAGAGCGGTTTCGAATTCCACTGGTTGGTTTGTTTGAAATGATTTTGAACAGCAATATTCTTCTTAGGTGATACAAAAGAAGATAACATACATATGTTAGACGATACAAAAGCATACTTCGTTGTTAGTTCCTGTGGTAGTTGCCCAGTTATAGAGGCCCATTTCAATTGTTTTTAGCGTTGAATCGGTTGTAAGTCCCAACCCACCATCAGGAGTGTCGGTCCGATAGTGTTTCCGGTTATTACCAGCTCCTGACCGGAGGCCGAAGGAGGATTCGTGAGCATAACAGCTTGTAGTGCTTCTACGTTTGTCTGCCGAAATGCTACATGATTTGTGCGGAAAAGTTGCTTCCGGCCATAATGATTTTTGTTAAAATTTTCCGCATTTTCGATTAAAGCCAGTGATTTTCTCCTATTCCTATCAAATATTTGTAAAAATGATGTAGAAAATTTGTAAAAAACTTAAGTATATATGAAAAATAGAAATTTAATTAATCAATTAAAACAAAATAATTCAACCGAAAACAGAAACTAACGCCCAATAATGACCAAGAAGGCCGAAAACGCCGGGTAACATTTTAAAAAAATCATTAAACGCTGGTCCTTACAGTTTTTGTGATATTCACATCTTTCCACATTCCTGAAAAAAAAAAGCGAAACAAGAAAAAAATTCATATCGACAATATGAATATAGGCCTTTAGTTTCATATGGGCAATAATGTGATTCACCTAAGCTCAAGCTTACATGCGAAAGCATTTCACAAAAGCTGAAAAAGTACGAAGACAATGAGCAAAAAGAATAAGCATTCATTCTTCCACACACTGATAATAAAATGCCGTTGTTTAGTAATACATAGCAATCTTATCGCGTATTTATTTCCAAATCTCAACAACACTAGTAGCACATCCGAAATTAAATTAATTACTTCCAAATAAAGCTCAAATAGGTCTTCTTATACATACGAGAGCATTAATTAACTTTTTTCTTTTCTTCAATGATTCTTTATAATGAAAAGTTATCGCGTCCTTCTAGGAAGAATTAATTTGAAAACTTTCCGCTATCCCCGCGCTCTGCCTCAATTCTTTATTACATATGCGAAAATTCTAATCAAAACACAGTTTGTATTTAATAATATAAAATATACTTTTCGTTATGTGTAAATAGCGTAGTGACTATTAAGTATCTTTTTTGCATCTGCGTTTTAAATTTAACTTTAAAAAATATTTGTTTTACAGTTATGAAGTGCTTAGTTGTATGCTATACAACGATTGTTTTGCAGTACTAGTCTGTACCAATACAAATCGTAATATTTGAAGTTTGCTTAGCCTAAAAGATGACTGTAAGATGCATTTTTGATACCGACGCTAATGGCAATATTCATTTTATTTTTCTTAGCAATGTTATTATTTTTCTTTTTGGGAAAGGACACATTGTTATAGAAAGGATAACTCTATACAAAAGTTGTTACAGTGCTCCTCGCCACAGCGCTAGTACATAAGTAATAATGCTATCGATTTAGAGAAGCTTCGAACCGATCTGTTGATTGATTACTTCGAATCGCTAATGATATTTTTCAAGTGCAAATTTTTCCACTACTCAAAACTTTCGTAAATTATTGTTCGATTCATCGTTATAATATGAAATGTAATAAAGTGCATTTCAAAGAGGACGGAGATTCAAAACGTGTATTTAAAGGATTTCTCAATAAATCGTTGGAAAAGTTGGGCAGTTGCTTCCTTTTCCCAGACGCCGGTGTCAACATCCGATTAGCTATTCACTAAATACTCTACTAAGTAATGTTTGGACTTAGACATTTGAAAATGTAATATTTCTCGGGAAATATTAATTGGTGTTTCTAGGAATTTGTTTCTAAGACACACTGAATTGGTGCATCGAGGTCGATTAATTTCAGAAAAAGGCGATAAAACCGTTCTAATCAAGTAAATACAAAATAGAAATGTTAACTAAATGGCACATGAAAATACTGATTAGTAACTTCGATCACTGAGGGAATATCGTGTAGAGTATAGGGTTAAAAAAAGTTAAATCGTTATAGCTAAACATAAAGTAATAATGCTGAAAAGGTAAGATAGGTGTGGGTTCTTCTTGGGTGAATTGAGCTTTATCTAAAGCGCAAGTTCGAAGTGAGAAAACATGTGTTGCAAGAAGCTCCTCTGATTCAATTTCGGACCATTCATTCTTTTGAAGTCACTTCTCATGCTTGGTTGCGATCAGTAAGATAATCTCATAAACCAAAATTGAAATGAAATTGTTATAATCGTTGAACTACGATTGGCTGATACTGAAAACAATGGCTCGCTAAAAATGCGATAACTCTGCATCAGATGTTTATTGGTTTTATTTTACATTCATGAATGTTTAGAGATTCTATTTGAAAGCGTTACGAATTCTACTATCTGTAATTTTAAGTTATTCTAAATTTCTATTTCCTTAAACAAATAATATCATTCTAGGATGTTAAGAGTATTAAAGTACAATACAGCCCCACGTTAGCGAATTCCGCACTTTCGATTTCAGATGTTATTGTATCGTGGCAGTAGGGGAGCACTGTAAGTTTGTCAATCGAGTTAAGCATACGAATTGATTATATCCTTATCAGTAACCTTCAATACACCATATACAAGCCAAATATAATAAATAACAAACATTAGTTGAACTTATATCAAAGAGTTGCTTTTTATCGAAATTTAAGACGTATTATTCTCAAAACGTGAAGTGATTAGTTAGGTCTTTTCCCAAAAGTTTTTTGAGTATAATATAAACAATATGGAAAGATGTGTATTATATTCATATGTAATAAAAATATTAACGATCTAACATAAGCTTATTAATTCCAGGAAGAAAAGAATGTTTAGTTGATTACAATTGCACACATTTCCAAATAATTATGAATAACAAAAATATAAATTTCTTGGATTCATCAGCACTATATTTTCGGAATACATAAGGAATCACGCATATGGATGTTAACAACAGTTTTGGAATGGTATTTCCGATGAATTTCTTCCAAATGGCATGTAATGCAGTATCATTTTTTCAGCTTTTTTGTTACCATTGTGCGTGAGCCAATCAAGTTCACATTTATATATAATTACCTTAAAACTACGCATTTATTTTGACTAATTTATCTTTAATTCCCAAAGCTTGCTGTTTTATTCCTTGACTTCAAAATATTTGTACGTAGGATTCTCGTATCCATTTATTTGCATGTTTGCAACGTGTCGCTCTTCGGGTGTTATTGGCATTCCAACGGTCTGTAATTGTGAAAAACAGGAGTTAAATGCCTGTCATTTATATTGTACCTAACTACTAAAATCGATCAATTTACTAAGCATCAATATAATATTCATTGATTTGCTGCATTGATGACATCATGTGAAAAGGTATCATTTAGGTGCACAATTTGAATGTGTCAAAAGCCAAACAGAAACAAGACGGTCGTTGTGTAATTGGTGAAATACAGATGCGCTGGTTTTCGAGATTGATAAACGCATTTAGTAAAATCTCTTTTATTCTATTAAAAAGAACAGCGCCATCCTTTATCAGTTTATTTATGCTGCTACATCGTTACCTTTCATCAGTCTGTGACTTAATTGGTTTTTAAGGAATTCTGAAGTTGCCAAAACGAAGTAATGGGGGGAAATTGGCAAAAATTCGTGACACAACTTGAATCGTAGATTATTATTTTTCTCTTATTACCGAATTGTTGCTTTGTTTTGCACGTAGCATTTTTCTTCGGGAAAATGTTGCAGTCACACTTTTAAAAGTATTGCAAAATTCTTAAATCTCAAGAGATTTTGAAACATGAGAGACTTAAAATTTATGAATGAAGACCGGGAGGAGGAATATTCCAATGGATAGTTAAATATGTTGAAATTGCGGCGCAAGATGTAAGAAAAAAAGTAATACAAATGTTTTCGAATTGAAGGTCCTGTAAACAAGCCAAAAAGAAAACACAAAAAGACTTTTCCTAAGAATAGAAACTTTTTTTCAATAGAATCCATTCATATAAGCAAAAGAAATTCAAGAAATCCTCGATGTACAAATTTATTTTCGGCAAATTTAAAAAAAGCAAATTTTTTACGATGAATTCAATCGTCGATTTTTCATGTCGAAGCGCTAATAACTTGGCACTTTGAGTGGACTGTTTTGTTTTTTTTTTCTACACCTTTGTGTCTAGCGACCAACGTTCGGTTCAGTTTCCGACGGTAGGCGGTTAGAGAAAAGTGTCTGCAGTGCAGTTTTGCAATCCAAAGGAGCGTTTAAATTGCCATTCATATTGCTTATTATCATTTCTGTGGTTGCTGTAGGCTCGCTAATTTATGACGTCGATTGACTAGTGACAAGCCACCGTAGTAAGGTCTAGCTCTCACGCGCTCATCCATTTCAAAGCTGTCGGTGTTGATTGTGATTTTACTCTCTGAGGTGACTTATTGCACTGTTTCCCACTACTCCCGTTTGGAAGATTGTCCCTGTGAGGGATCTTTATATTCATTTGTTTCCTACTTAATGGTACCGATGAGATGTTGAGAATATGAAGATGGGTGGTTATTCTCTTGCTGAAGTTTTTAATCTGATTCTTGCTAGGATTCTTGTCGTTGGATGTGCCGTATAGTCCTCCCAAAATCGGTAATGCATAGACAGACCATTCACTGGATCTTTTCTTGATTTTTTGTTGTGTGGTGCCGCACCGCTATAGTATACATCCACTCATCGAGGTTGGGATAAATCCTCGGTGTATTATCCACAAATCTCTCCCTTGTTACAAGTGCCACGTTTCTTTTTTTCTGACTGGGTTATTAAATATTTAATTTTGCTCACTAAATATATTTGTTTGCTTTTAATTGTCAAGTTCGCTGGATTTCGGCACTTCATGTAAACCATAAATTCCGTCTCTAAGCGTTCTTTCTCAAATGTAATAATGGAATCTTATGTTTGAAATATATTTATTATATAAGAAAAAATTGGTAATAGTTATATTTTATAAATTTAGCTTTTTCTTTTCCTTCTTTTTTTTGAGTAAAATTGTTCGCATTTTTAAATTAGATAAAAGCAGTGAATAATAATTCCATGATTATTAAAACTAACCTGGTCAACTTCTATGAAGCCCTGTGCATGGGGTGAACGTGATGCCCTCCATTTTGCCACCGCCACTCCTACAAAGATAGCACCCAATAACGCAACTCCTGCAAAAGTGAGCGTGAAGTATGCATTCCGTCCTCGAGGATCCGAAGAACTGTACACTTCATGGCGAACTGCATAATTCTATGAAAAGAAACGGTAAATAGTGATCAGTATCGTTTGTTTCGATTAATTATATCTTACCGATTCCCCATGATCGAAATCATGTACCATAATATGTTGCATTCGAGGCTCAGCTTCTCTGTGAGCAACTGCTGCTGCCACTTCTTCAACTGCTTTTTCTACGGCAGCATCATCCACTGTCGGTAATATTGTAGCATTTGCTCTCAAACTATAATAAAAAGATATGTAAACTTTTTTAGAATTGTTTGTAGAGGATTCAATGAAAAATATCAAACTTCAGCTCAGGGGTATACCACGAGGGAATATCTGGGGATTTGAGTCTAGTACTGCTAGTTCGCAAAAAAGAATAAATCAAAACCGATTTTGAAATATCCAAAAAATGAATAGAAAGATTCTTTTTTCTGTATGGTGGTGAAAGCCATGTACGTCGAGAGTGCTGATCTCCGAGTGATAAAAAGCAACTGGTTACCCACTATATAGCTCCGATGGTCTTAAGGGGAGTTGTTGAGTGGCCAGATTCTCTCTTTACTATGACGCCAAATGGCATTTGCCAGTCTCAAGATAACTTTTACAAGCGGATGCAAAAGGGATATGGCCATGTGTTCTCCACGATGTCAAATACCCGTTTTTGACGTTTAGCCCAAGCGTAATTCACCACCTAGTTCTATTCGTCAAGGTATTTCAGCATTTCAGGTGTCATCATTCCAGAGACTTTATCCGAAGGCCGATATTTTGCATGTAACTTTCAATACAACCGTGTTTAATCGATAGCATCGTCAGTTCGTCAACGTCACCATATTTTCGACTGGTGCATGATCCCAAATCGTAGTTGGGCCGCGCGGTATATCTCCCCGTTAGCTCACACCCCAGAATACCAATGCTACTCATCGAGTCCGTCGTCTTTCACTTCTAGCGACTGATATTTTGTTATTCTCGTTTCATGGAATGTACACTCTTTTCAGTTTTTTGGAAACGAAAGCGTTGGAGATCACCGTGGCGAGTACCAACACGGCTGAATCAGAGGCTGCCGCTAAACTGACTGTGCTATCCGTTGCACTCCTTCAACTCTGCACCCGCGCTAGAACTTTTAAGTTCAGCTCCTTGTTATAAGGTTTGTTTATCCGTTTATCATTAGTCAAGTTTTTGTCAGATTTAGTCCCTCGTACATTCGGCATCCGTCGAATTATAGTTAAGGCCCTCGATGCGGGCTCATCAGTCGATCTATTGGTTGGCTCCGAGAAACTCAATTTAGAGTCTGTCAGCTAGCCTGAATATTTAACAACAAGCTTTTTGTTCTCGACCTATATTCTATGCTGATATTCTGGTGCATTTCTTTTTCTGGCATCACACGCGCGTTGCCCAAGTTTGAGAAATTTCCTGCGTTGTTCAGCGATTCGAGTGCACCATTGATGTACCAGACTTACGTGTCAGGGTCTTTGTCAGGACAAAGATGATATACAAGCAGACATGATGGTTCACATTGTCGACTTCATTTTGTCTATAGCTTTCTTTAAGGGGTATATTCGACAATATTCGACAATAATTGTATAATTGATTATTATTCGACAATAATAATATTCGACAATAATTGAAGACAACTGAATATTTCGGTATTCACTGAGACGATACACTCAAGTGTCGAGTATTTTCTCGGTTAGGATGGCATCTCTAGAACATTTAAATATGTTTTCTAGACATGCAAGCCAATTTCTGATTAACTTGAAATGGAGTTTCATGCCAAATGTGCCAAAAGTGCACAGAGCACTTAGCACAGTAAGCGAGACGAGAGAAAAATTTATGGTGAGTTGACGCCCGGTCTTACAAGTTTTTATATATAGAGCAAGAATTCATATACATACGCACACCAGAAAGCAAGAGTTTGGGGCTTTATTTTTGCAGGTTCGATAGCATAATGAGTTACACCCTGCTTACTTGTAGATTAAAAATATATCGCAGATTTATGAGGGGCATAGCAGCTTTATGTTGTGTATATTTCAGATGATTATGCATAATTCAGATGAAGATGAAGTACTCATTAGTAGAAGCCAAAAAGCAGACTAATGGGTTCTTCTTAGGCGCTCCGTGGCTATCTCTAACAGCCTATCCTCAACGAATGCCCTTGCATCTGTATATGCTTATGCTTATATTTCCATAGAAAATAGAAGATTTACCGCTCAGGACTCATTGCCAGCAACATATCCCGTAATGAAAAACCTCCATACCAACATCCGAGGGGCCAACTAATCAAAATTAAAACAAATAGATTACGCCCTGCCTTTAAGTGAGTTGTTCAACTTCGTTTAACTTAACCTATTAGTGTTTTAAATTTAGAATCTTCGTGGGTAATATATTTTATCATGTGATTATTACTGATAATGTTTCGAGGATTTTCCATCTTTATGCCTAAATCTTCAAGACTTTCAGCGCAAATGCAAAGTTTTGGATCAACCACAATGTTTTTCAGTCGCAGAAATTATTGGCAACAATAGATTTTGAAGACATGTCAGCCGTCAACAAATCAAACAACTCCCCCCCCCCCAAATCTTACTGTAATTACGTCAGCTGTACAAACTTTTTGACAAGCGAGGTCTTCGATATTGCAAACTTATTGAAGCTGTAACCTTCGGCGGATACCTAAGCAATCGCGGACCAAGTTGACAGGGGAGGCACAAACATTATTTTGTTGTTCTTTCCGTTATCAAACGTGCAACGGGCTTCTTTTTTCAGGTGGGTGAGATATATGTTCGGTTGATATCGAGATAATAATAAATAGCAGTAATTTAAAAGCATATCTATAATAAAGTCAGCAATAGTATTTGTTTATAAAATTGATTATATAATTAAGAACTAAAACAAAGCCCATTACCTTGGCGAAGCTTCCGTAACAACATCATTTTGCTGTTTGTTTCTGCTTAAGTAAGTTTTGGATGGTTCTGGAGTGGAACTTTCATTGGCGATATTATTTTTTCCTACTTGCTTAACTAAATCTTCTAGCTTTCTTGCTTCCATTCGCAACTTTTCTTCTCGCAGCTTCTCACGTTCAGCGGCTCTTTGTTCTTTCCTTTGCTTTTCTACGAGTCGAAGCCGCTCTTTTTCCTTTACCTTACGATCAACTTCCAAGAAGTATTTATCCAAAATGGCAATTTCTGCCTCCTCACTCATTCCAAGCATTGTACCGGGAATATCATCTTTGCTTCGTAATGCTTGAATATAATCTTTCATTAATTGTGATATTTTATCTGACAATTCTGGGTAGCGATTGAGCATTGTCATTGATTGATTTACAGCTTTATCGATATCGATTAAGCGTTCTAGTGTTCTTGGTCTTTCCGAAGCTGCTGCTTCCAATCCGCCAGAACCGCCAGAATTAAGCAAATGGCGGAAATGAGCTAGAGCATGGGCACGATCTTTATGAAGGGCTCTTAAAAGTTTTTGCAAACATTTTTCCACACGATGTGCCTACAAAGAATTTATTAACACCTGTATCAAGTCTACTTAGTTTTTAAAATATATCCTGCCATATGAAAAAAAAATATCAAAATAAATTGCACAATATTAACCAAAATTAACTCATGAAATTTAGCCTAGAAACTAAACTGAATAAAAAATTTGCAAAATTAGAGTCAAAGAAGAATAATTTGATTCAAGCGTTCATTACATTTGGAGGCTGTTCTGTCAATGCCTGTGTGTAACATGTCATTGCTTCACGTTTGCGTTGGTTGATGTGAGCCAAAACACGTTGCTGATGCATTGCGGCTAGCTGATGTTTTTCAGCATTTCCTTCTTCTTCTAATGCCTGCACCGAGGTCTAAAATCACACATTGTTAAATGAATATCAACACGGATCAAATTATACAACATTTTGTAAGCTCCCCACCTGGAATCGCGCAGTCATTTTTTGCTTAAAGTTTTGAGCCGCTTTTGGATCAGCCAATCTCATATCTTGATACTTCTCTTCCAGATCAGACCAATCTTTCATGACTCGGGTGACTTTTTCACGGTGGGCCTCCTCCAACCGCTGTTGAGCTTCCTGCAACAAGTTCTAGTTTTAATGATACAATAGAACAACAATCTATATTCTTTGATATTATTATATTATATAATAATATTGAAAATAAATGATAAACACGATAAGAGTTTATGCAGCAGTAAAAGCAGTATAGGCCAGACTGAAAACCATAGAGGAAAGGAAATTTTCCCTAAAGGCAAATTTGGCTAGACAATATATGAAAATACGATTCATATGAAGAGAAGAAGTTTTAAGCTTGTATCGAAACGGACAAGAGAACGCTAATGTTCAGTACTGGCATACTGCAGTACACTGTCTCCCATAAGAAGGAGAAACCTAGGAGGCTGCTACCTTGTTGAAGAGCTGAGAAGCCTTAAGGTAAAGCAGATAATTTGCTTTCTTAGGAAGATCGATCTGCTACAATTGCTCAAAGTGCACTGAAACGGCAGCACAATATGCCTTCAAAAGTTGCTGTACTATACTCCCGGCTACACAGTTTATCAATAGTGTCGAGTTTTAGATTGCTAACATGAAAGGTTTAGTATATGTCTCAGAAGCTTCGTGCGGTTCTCTAGTTCTTCGTTTCACTTGAAAATTGTTTGCAAATACTTATTTTTTTCATATTAAAGACCTATATGTAGATATAGATAGGATTGTGGCGCGATCCGGAACCAGTTTCTAGAAAAAAAAATTGTATGTGTATATAATAGCCTGAGAGACTCCACATCTGCACTAGTGTTAAAAATATTTGACGGCCATACTTAAAGGTTCCTGTAAATCTTTATTGCGTCGTTTTGAAACATAAAAAAAAATATTTTCTGTGAAGATTTCATAAAATACTCACTTTATAGCTCTGATGCTCTAAGCGTGGATCGAAATGCGTGAAATATGGATCGACTGTAGCCTCTTTGGTTGATTGCAGTTCCATTTTGGTAGCTGCTGTTGTCTGAATAGGCAAGCTAGTAACTGCGCTTCCATCTTTGTTGAGTTTTTCTGGCATGACGACTGAGTAATGGCCTTCCGCGAGGTCGTCCTGATCGAAGTCACTTTCATCCGAATAATATTCATTAGTATCATAATCATTGTTCCCCAAATCATTTTCCGTTAAAATATCATCAGCGTCTTCATCTTCATCTTGAGAGTCATCATCATATGAAGCCCGTAATGCTCCTGGCAATATTTGTGGTAGGTCGATTTTCTTAACACGTTTAGTATCTGTTTCAAGTACAACAGCTACAAATTATTCGGCAAAAAGTATGCAACATGCGGAATATACCTTTAAAGTGTTTCGGGCAGCATACAAATTCTACCCCCGAGAACAGTGAAATACCACATGGTAGAAGCATAGCGAAGCTTCTCATTTGCATTTCACGTTCATGGCATGCAGCAGCACCGGTTTGATTCCATCTCACAAACGGCCAACATCGTGAAGCATTATGAATATGATCAAACAAACATCCTTCTGGAACCAAAAGTGCATCTGATTGGAACGGACCTTCTGAAAAGAAATAACCAATAGTTACTTACATTAAATGGAAAACGCTTTTATACTTTAGACTTAATTTGATGTTAAATTGTTCAACAATTCAATTTAAATGTTTAAATTTTGTGCACAAGCCCTTGTTCGTCTAAAGTACAGTGAAACCCGATTAAGTTCAGAAGTAATTTTGAAACTTTTGAATAAATTTCATCTCGATCACGTTCCCGTCATCTATGGTTTTTACGATTACAGTTGTATGAGCTATCACATCTGGAGGAAATTTTGATAGTTCGTTTATTTTTTTGTTTATGTTGTTGAAAAGAACTTTTTCTAAAGTAGGTCAAACCATCTAAACCATCCATCCAAAGTACTTTTCGGGGAATTGGATAACATACTCAAAATTAGAATAAATTGTAGTTATAGTCAGAAACTCTTCTTCCTTCAGTTCCATGTCCACTATTTCTGGTCCCGCTTTCATTGAATGTTCAGATATTGTGCATATTTAAGAGATTCTCAAGTATTCATCGCACTTAAAAATCACGCAAAACTTCAGAATTCTCTTTTGACCATCAACAGGACTGCAACTGAATCGAAATTTCGAAAACTAATTCCGAGACTTGTTCTCCAGTCGGGTTGGGCATACTTCTAAGGATACCTTTAGTCTCATGACCAAGAATAATATCAACACGGAGTTATGAACGGTGCTTTCATTGTTTTAGAATATAATGATGGCGGTTTGAGCTAAGGAAGAAGTTTATGCACCCATCATGTTGAAAGAACCTGAACTCGACACGTGACCAAAATATATTCCAAGGAAGAACATGAATACTATAAAACAATCTTAAACACTTGTTGGTTTTATATTTGTCGTATAGCGGCAATCGCGTCAGAACGAATGTTATAGAAAGCCTGCCGTCGCAGAAGTCGTCTATTCATGATTCTCTTTTAAGGGATCTTTTTGTTTTATTTTCTTCCAACAGTCAATTTTGACTTTGCAGCTGCTTATGTTGTTTAAATATTTGGTATTTGTGCTCTGACCCTCCAAATTGTTTCTTCTTTCGTCTAGAGGCAGTTTTAGTTTTAAACAGTTTTGAATTTCAGTCTTTCTGAAATAATCATTTGTCAAAGCCCTAAAATCATTTCCGTACTGGCTATTCATTTCGGCTGATTCTTTAACGTCGACCACAAGTTTCTCGCGAACGTACACAAAACTTTCAATCTTTTTCCTTTCTCATAATCGCAAGTGTAGACTAGACAACTAATAAAAATATAAAACATGCATAAATTGTCGAACTTATCTTTTAGTTATCAGGACCCGATCAGTGAGCGGAGAAGCTTCAGTACAAAGAAAACTTACCTCCACAGCGCGGGAATTCCAGGCCCGTACATATCTATCAGTTATGGAATACTGAAATTTCTGTCGCGCTACTTAAGACAGACAAGTTTTTTTCAGGATTTTGCTGTGAAATTTTTAACAAATATTTAGCTTTTTCGTTCCGATGACGAGTTGCATATTATTGTCCTTTAGCTCAGGGATTGTTTGTGATTTATTTACAATAGACCCGTGATTTGACAAAACCCCTAAGAAATAAAATCACTTGGCATGCCCACATCACATGGGGTTGTCGGGAGACAATTTGGTTTGGAAACTGTTGCTACAAAAAATCGATTGCTTTGTGTGCGATGTGCCAAGGGCATTTTTAAGCTCAAATGACGTTTAGTGTAGATAGGCGCGGTCAGTTAATGCCATTATCATGTTCCTGTAACAAATGATCATTTTAAAGAAGATTCATCCACAACGACTGATCGAAATAGGCATCATACAACTGCATATTATGGATGCAGTTTTTACTTATGGATCATGTGCGGATTTTCTAAACCACAAATCGATACTTTTTTTTCGTGACGAACGCATTCAAATCAAACTTGGCTCTATCTAGGGCGGAGCGTGCAGAAGTACAAATCATCTTCAGTTCACTTTGCGACATCGCCTGTTTACCGAACTGTCAGAAAAATCTATGGTCTGCTGGCTTGGGCTTCTCAGTGAATTGAATTGAATTTCGCATCGCAAAAAGTTTGTTCTGTCACACTCTACTTTCTGCGATCGGAGGAATCCTGAATGTGATCTGTCAAATCCGTTGCTTCCAGTTTTAAAGAGGAAATTGAATGTCCCAAGATTTAAATCATTAACTCATAAGGATAATAAACTAACATTGAGACGATCTGAATCCATATTTATAAAAATAACTTAAATTTGTGAAATTTGTAATTGAGCAAAATGGGGTGGAATTTTCAAAAATTGCATGCTATTTTGTAATTTACTACAATTCGGCATTCAAATTTAGCTCGTACGTGTGTCTAAATCGTGTCGTATTTAGTTCGTTATAAAATTTACGCTCACCTAGGCATCGGAACGGTTTGATCCATCGCTGAGCCCCTTTGCATTTAGACGGATTTGTAGAGCTTTGTCGACACCAGGAGCCAATCTTTTGATAGTGCGCAGATTCTACTATATTAGTAATATCTCTATTTGGATAAACCTGCAATAATTGAATTCATATAATAAAATATTTATAAAATGAAATTAATTTGCATGCATTTTAGAAATAATCAAATAGTGTTTTATATATATATATATATTTGGATACCTACTTGTTTGCAGTAGTTGAGCAAATCAATTTTATCTCTGGAGCAAGAAGAAATTGTTGGTTTGATTTTCATATTTGTTACCCATTTTCCTTCTTCTGACAAATGTTGTGGATAATAACCTTGGCTAGCTTCACATAATACTGCAATTTGAGGTTCCCACCGCAACGCCGCCGCCTGAAAAAGCGAATCAATATATTACGCAACGAATTGTAGTGTTTTGTTTTATTCTAATAAATTTGGTAATAAGGCCACACGTAAGGCGCTCTTAAGTTTTAAATTAGATGTCGTTATTCAGGCATTTCCTTGAAGACATAATTTACAGGCATTGTAAATCAACTTTTCGATGAAAAAATTTCCTTCGCACGTACCCAATGCTACATCATAATTATGGATTGTAACATTTTTTATTGTTAGATTTGTTATTACTTGAAAGTTCATTAAAATTTACACTTTTATATCTTCTTTCTTTCCAAGAAGAGTGTCGTCACATGTTTTAAACTCTTTATAGTCAAAACAAGGAATGGCTTGTATTACAATGCAAATTGGTTAAAGAGGAGCTGCCTTTGCCCCGTGCACTAGTGGGAAGTTTTGCTAGCTGCTATAAATTTAATGTGATTCGAATTCTTGGAAAATACTTCCAATATTCTCGATTTTATACCAAGTAGTTGTTTGTTCCCAAAAACTGTAAAAAGCTTCGAGGAAAGGATTTTCCAGCGAAAGGGAAGTAACAAGCGTAGGTATACATTGTATGATTGACAGATATAATAAATGTATTAGAGTAATAAGAGCATGCATTCAAAAAATTAACTTAAAGTTTGGTCCATTTGAGCGGTTTGGGCACTAAACCTTCACAGGTTAGCCTTGAACTCCAATCTCAACATATCTTTGGTGACGTTATCTGTGAAATCCTTTCAGCAGTGTACTTTTCTGATGCTGATAATTTTTCAAAGGCATTGCAAGAAAGTGGTATGAAGCTACATTGCGTAGCTGGCCTATATGCTGTTAGACTGACATCATTTTTTTCCGCGCATATACACTCGCATTGTTATTTAGTAATTCACCAGAACACCAGTACATATGAGGCCCAGAGACGTATTGCTACTAATGGCGTCTATAATATCTTCGAAGGAGCCTACCAGCAAGTGTGTACCTATCTTCAGCACTGCAACGAGCCTCTCAACATAAATTTTTAGAATATTCCAGCCTCAACTGCAAGACATGATGCTTCATACATGCGTGTCAGGAATCAGCTTCGCGGATTGAGAGCGATTGACATGCAGTTGTTCACTGTACAGGGTAACTCAACTTTGAAGCGAATGCCACTTTTGATATAACTCCTACGTAGCCTTAATGACAAAAAGTAACATTTTGCACGTTTTAAACACAAAGGGTTTTGTCCCGACAGTCACCTCTAAAATTCCCTAGAACTTGGTTGGATAATGCTCTGTTCATTATTAAAGTCCCATTTTCTTCGGACGGAGGAAGATTGACGTTTTTGAAGGACGATTGCCCTGGCACATCGACAATTATTATAAAGAAAAAAGATATCCGTTATAACGATGAGTTGAATTAATCATATAAAGAGCTACAAGCATCAATCTAATGGAGCTTCCGAAATTAACATCGGGCGGCCACGTCAAACGTTATCATGTCCGAATCAAAACAACCCAGCAACAACAGCAAAGGAAACCATAAAAACAATGAGAGTATTCTAGCGATTCAGGAAGCTGAACGCACCTAATCGTACCAAGCTGGAAAATGTTATCAGTAGAGTTAAACTACCCAGGCGATAATGTATAGGGAAGTCTAAAGTCCGATTTGGAGTTTAGAAGAGAAGGAGGATCATTCGACTAACTTATAAAAAATAAACATAGGAAAAGACACAAAAGAGGTGCGATGTCAACAACAACAACAACAACAATGTGAAAAAGAAAAAAATACATGTATTACAAAGGATTCAGACTTAAAATAATCGAAATGTGAAAATATTGTTGTAAAGTCTATAAAAGTTATGTAAAGTAAATTAAAAATGAGATATGTCACCATTTATTCGATATGAACCAATATTCAACCAAATCTAAGAGGAATACTCCAAACTTATGATTATTCATCACATCAAATGTCCTTTCAAGTACTGCTTACTCTTATCATGGAACATTTTTATAAGCAATTATGTTCTGATAAAGACAATCAATACGCTTCCCCAAATCGGCAAGAAATCTCCAAAGCGGCGGCAACGAAGTCTCCCTTATATTATTGTTTATTCACATTACATATGAGTTTCTGTTCTTCTTTCTCTCTCTACACACTAACAGACACAATGTTACCCTCTTCTTGCATCGCTTAACGATGTGTAAAAGTTTTCACATATTAAAGTATTCTTTCAATTGTTATACGAAATCGACGCCATGAAAGTCTGCTATTAATTTATTATCCAATCCACGTTTAAAATACATATATTATTTTTATTGTTCCTTTTTGCTTATGTTATATGTCAGCAGTTTTACGGCTCATACATCCAATCACAAATAAAGTAGTTATAAAGCAAGATTCGGCACGATTTGTGGGACTGTTGCACAGAACAGAATGTAGAAGTGTACTAGTCTGTTTTATCAATACCATGCATATATTGGTTATCATTAATTTGGCTTCACCATTTTTGTTGTTCTTTCTTTGCGCCGTCATTTCAGTTATGGTTATCGGAAATGAGGTAACTCAGGCGATGCGTTTGTTTCGCCAACCTAGTAGTACTAATGCGTTGTTGATATTACAGACTACAAAATCAATCAAGGAATTCCTCTAAAATGTTATAGTTTCAGCTTCAAGGTTTGATTTTAATAAAAGTTGGTACAGCAATAAAAATTTCTCGAGGTTTTGTCAAACAGATTTAATTGAAGAGTCCTTGAATTTGAGAAGTATTAAAAATTATTGATGCATGGGATATATAAATGAGATATAAATATTATTTAATAAATATTTGTAAATAAAAACTAAACTCATACAACGTGGCAAAATTCAAAGAAACTCGAAGGCGTAGCCAATTATCATGAAGTGATTAATAGAATTTCGGAAATGAAGTGGTAGGAATGGAAATGAGAAGGGAGTTTACATTGATTCAGAGTTACTGAATTTTTTTGATAGTATTTGCACGATAAAGGGTAAGCGCAACAAGAAATTGCGAGAATCGTGAAATGTTCCAATAAGAGCAGCCGAGAAAATTTGAGTAAAAAAGAAACTTTTGGACAGAAATTCAATTCGTTTCCATCTTCAAAATTGGAATAAGCGGTGTTTGAACTGTCTGCTGGAGCGTAATCGGTTACACAGTAAAGGTAGGGACTGCTACTTTTAAGTGCCGGCTTAAGCCGGTTTGGTCAAAAGATCCTCGCGTATGTGAAGCCTCGAACAGTCACGGTCTCTCGAACACGTTTCCATGGTTTTCTCCTTACTAATCGATGTTGTTCAGCATTATCTGCGAATTTCTTTTCATCTATTTTCTCGTCTGTCATCCGCTGCACGTGGGCAGTCGATTAAACCTTTCTCAATATTTTACCCTTGGGAATCTCCGCCGTACCAAAAAGATCGTAGATATCGTGGTTATATTTTAATATTCTTTCCTTCCCGTTTTGCTCTTTAAAATGAATTTATTTTATTTGAGGATTGTCAGGATCAGGATGTTTGGTTAGGGTTCACAACTCAAAAATGTAGCGTAACACATACTTCATCGATTCTATTGAAAGTGGATTGAAAACTGGAGTAAGAGTTTCACACAAGCTGTATTCTTCTATGAACTTCATTTGATTTATTGTCGTCTTTCGCCAAAGTACACACAATCGCCATCGTTTTCTGCTCTTCTTTTTTCGTCATTATTTTAGATCGGTATGGTGTTTTTTTTTTAATTTGGACTATTTACTTATTTATTACAAGACTATTTACTTGTCGTTAATTCGTGATAGGCCTACAATTTTTTTTGCTTACATCAACGGATGTAAAGAACAGTGTGCGGATGTTATTAACATCTAATGTAATTTGAATAGCTAATTTGAAATGCAATGTGGCCAGGCCAGGCTGCAATTAAAAATTTGTGTTAAAGGCATCAGTCAGTTGAATTTTTGCTCTTGGCCTTGTTATACTGACGTTAATACCATTTTGGTTAAATCTTCTAGTTTTGTATAGGGTAAATTCAAGCATTATTTGAAACAGTATATTCCAATCGATACTGTCGGATACTTGTTTGAAGTCTCCGAAAATTTGGTAAACTTCAAGGTTGAACACCCAGCACTTCTTTAGTACTTGCCTGACCGTGCATGGTCCTCACCTCTAAAGCCCACTTGATATTCGCCAATGACGTTTCTGGCGCAAAAAGCAAGTTTGCGTTTTAGTAACATAGTGAAAACTTTGTGTGAGCACGGAGAATCGACATGCCTCTATAATTTGCACACTTTAAGTTATCTCCTGTTCTTGGATGCAGAATATAATATTGGCTATACTATTGCAAAATCGGCTCTTGATTTCAACATTTATTAGAGATTTATTATTAAACACTGCTACTAACTTATGTGATATGTTGCTGGAATGCTGAAATCTCAGCCGTGCATTGATATTTATCTGGCTTTTGACGGCGGAATTTACTTCTTCCATCGTTGCTCGTGCCGATGATTGTGCCAGACTCATAAGAGGCATTGACGGAGTCTTATGTTATTGATGCGTTGATAATATTGAGGAGTTGTTTAAATTTCCAATTCTATCCCATTTCTCCTTGATCCTGTTGTCGGCAAGAGATGATGCTACCGCTCCGATTCTTGCATAATGTGTTCCTGGACACATCTATGGCTTCAGCTTTTCACTTCTCTATATGTTTGTCTGGTTGTATTGCTTGATATATTTTTAATTAAATTAAATTTTCTTCGACATAATTGCATTTCATGCAACTAACTATCTTATTTTCTTTTTTTATTTACAACGTCCAGCGTCTAGAGATTATTAAGCTACTGTGAGACACGGAAGAGACAGTATCATGATCTGGGGTGCTTTATGAGGGCTAGAAGTCAATGCATCATAATTGGTGATGCTATATAGATGTATAAAATAAATGTATATTTTCCACCATTAGGACATTTGCAGAAAATTTTCTGCATACATCTCAGGCAAGAAGACACTACCGCCGTCCGCTGGTGTTGTCGTTTCGAAAAGTTTAGATGAAGAGGCCTTCCAATAGCACTAAAAGCATTGAAGGCGGCTCTACATCAAGAATGGAACAGAATAACCACAAAATAATCTAAGACTTTACTTTGCAATTTTCCATATAGGAAAGATGCTTTCGTATGGAGAAGGAAGATACAAAAGAATATGACAAAAACATGATGTAGACACTTGTGTGTCAACATTAAGAATATCCAACCTTCTGTGAGTAGCTTAATATTGTTGGTCAATGCTGAATATTTAAATGGATATGATTGGTGCTCAAATTCCTGACGCTACAAGTCTGTACCTTGAACAGTAATTAGAAGTATTTACACGTTTGAAATAAATTTATATTTTGTCCGATTTTAAATTCATCATAGCTACTATAACATATTATCGAACATTTTCTCTCTTGATTCTTATTGACATTGCGTACATTCTGAAAAAATATAGAACTGAGGCTGGGAATTTAGAACTGAGAAGAGATGGGAGAGCATCGTCCTACACTAAGAGTTTACGATAAGCAAAAAATAAGCCCTCATAGTAAGAGGTCGTTAGGTATGAAATATCTTGTCTTAAGCAAGGCACTCGAAAAAAAAATGCATCTCGCAATATCAAACAGGATTAAACAATTATTAGCCGACGCTTCACCGCAAAGAATGAAGCAGAACATTCGCAAAATCAAAGCCAACTTAAACCGACCAGAATACCCCAACCGAAATAAAACAAAGATTCATTGAAAATAACTTGAAGGGGACAACGTCCGATTAACAGCCTCACAGCGATAATTAAAATTATGTTGCATTCCTCACATACTGATCAAATCCATGTCATATATAACTAATAATTTGGATTGAAATTATGCTTTTATGCAGTCTTTCCTTTGATATGATTCAAATTGATATAACTATATTACGTAAAATCTAAACCGACTATCATCAATGATACCCAATTTTATGTTCACCTCACAAACACATAAGTTTAATGACGAATTTCCAGCTATTCATGATTAAAATAACTACTTTTGGTTCTTATTGTGGACTCAATTTAATAAGCAATAAGTACATTTCTCGTGGACTTTATGCATTTTTTCCGACCAGTTGAAAGTGTTTTCAATGGGCATTCTGTCTTTGTATTTGCAAGGATTACAAGAGACAAGATACTTCTGAATAAAATACGTACAATGGACTTGAAATTTAATTAGTTACAGAATCCGACCGCAATCACAATATTTCATTTATGTCCTTTGTATATTTAGTCTAGGAAATAAGCGAACATCCGGTTTGAAATACTTTTTGTACGTGCGTGAGAACAAACAAATGAAACATAACACGTTCTAGCCCACGAAAGAGAAAAAAGCTTTGAAATGAACAGATTTCTTTGCCTACTAAGGGATTGGCCTTGTAATATGCCGTGATTCGGATTTAATCGAAACTTATATAAAGGATAAAAACGAATTCTCTGCTTGAATAAGTGCACTCAACTTCCTGATATAAAAGGATCAATATATTTACAAGCGAAGCTTCTTTGCATTAAGTTGGCTTGAGTATAGATTTCCTTATATCAAGTTAAGTAATTATTGAAATTACTAGAAAGTAATTCTTGTTTATTTCGAATACAATTTAAACATAGTTAAACTTTAACATATTTCCAAGATTTTGTCGTATATTTATTCTCGTCTTCACGGTAGTTCCAAGGGAAAATTCTCTTCTGAAAAATACCCAGAAAGAACATTCTTCGCAAAAGCTCTTGAACCAACTAAAAGAATAAACATCAAACCGTACATCATTGAGTTTTACGCAATCTTTCATTTAACCCGGCGTTATTGTGGCTACTAAACGGAACTTAGCTGTTGTGGCCGGGTATATTTAACCCATGTACATTACTGTACGCTGAATCAAGTTTATGTCAATACTAGTTTTCTACATTAAAGAAATAAGTAATTATACACATTATTTATAAAAATTAAACAACAGTCAACAACCGCAGCTACTGTGAGCGGCTATTAACGCGCGTATATTGTTTTAAAGTTATTACGGTTTTAAAATCCGCCGGGTATTAGATGCCTGGCAACAATGACGCCGGGTTAAACACCGAGAAAGACCTTTATTGTATTCTACGGGTCACAAGTGAATTCCGACTCTAAAAGCTATAAGCACACAGCACACTTTTAGGTGCATAGAAGGTGTCTTCTAAATTAAACAGGACTTTTTCAAACTGATACAAACAATTTTTTTATGTAATCAATTCTTCAATTCTTTCTAAACAATCTTCTTTACTCGATACAGCGGTTTGTGTGGCCTGAAAGCATTTCAAATTGTCGAGTGGGATACCATTCCTGGATGCCTTCAGTTCCAACTCTTTAGATATAAATCACGTAAATACTTACGTGGTTGTAGCGCTTTCCTCTTATTGACAAATGCGCTTTCCTCTTATTAATAAATGCGCTTCCTAGGACACAAAAGTATGATGATTGCAACTAGGGCGAATACGGAGAGAGTTTGGTTATTATATACCAATCTTCAACTTCCTTTTTCCTTATATTCAGGAGGAATACGCGAAATAAAGGCTTCAAAACACCAAAATTGGGCACTGAGTTTACAGATGGCCGAAAGGAATGAATGAACTGTGCATAAAGTTCCTTAGAATCCAATAAGCAAACTTGTCTTGTCGTCACTTACAGCTTCTCTCCAAACGCATTTTTTTAGGATTTGATTTGCCTGTGCTCTACACTTGGTTTCTGAATCATATTAAAACCACGACGTTATAAAAGAAATTTTTGTTTTTGACTAGCTTAATGGCGTCTTCGAATGTTTGCGCAATGTTTTCAACAATTTTTTATCATAATTATTTGCGGAGCTAAAATGCAGCTCCTAAGCTCGAAATGTTCATATATGATGAGATAATTTTATGTTTTTGACCTGCTCGTTTCCATTTTCAATAATTTTAATTAAAATTTTGATTAATATATGATAATCACTACACTCGTTTTGATGGAATCGTCAGTGATAATTGATTTGGGCGTTGGTGATGATTTTGATCTTCTCGATCGTTGTTAATTACGTACACCAATTCTGAGCTCTGCATCGGATAGGATGCAGTTTCGTTCAATAATTGAAACGTTTCTTGAAAAATTTAAAACACAACTTTATATATTTTCTTTTAAATGTATATTCTTGCTCTAGTAACACGAACGTGCTGTTATCAGGGCGTAAAGCGTTCTTACTTAAAAGCGTTCATACTAGCGAGGAGCATCACAAAGAAAGAGATACGAATTCTCCATGTTACAAATAGAGCCAGCTTTGAAAGATAGAGGACTATTACCCTAAACGACGCAGGAGATGGAAAGCCTTTTGATCTTAAATATTTGTAAGGATAATATTTCTGGTAGAATAGTACAGTTGAATGTGTTTTAATGCGAAATCGAACAAATTGTTAATGCGAAATCGAACAAATTGTTAGTGCGTATTCTCCTCACCTTCGTTTTTATGTCCTATCTCCAATAAGTGTTGCTTACAAATACAATAAACTTGGAACATTAGAGTCGAACATCGTTAGATTGTGGGGTTCGTTTGAAGTGTTAGTGGTAACACTATGTTTCACTTCAAATACAATAGCTTCCCTTCCAGGATATTAAATGTCACAATATTTTCGCCCGTAGTGACGAAAGAATGTAGCCATTTAACGATTGTAGCCAATCTAGATGGCAAAATTTAAAGCTTCTATTTTGAAAAATACACTGTGTATAACTTAAAACAGTGTGAGAAAAATGCATGGCTCGAGAAGCATTTGGATGAAATTTCGACGTTTCTGTAAATTCAATTGTCTAGCAAGACATAAATCGTAAAGTTCTTTAAATTAGAATCAGATCATCATTATTATTTTCAAATTAAACTCGTGGATAATGTGTAGATCGATGGTGGCTCATAGCTCGCGGAGCACCATTTAATCTTTACAGATAGTCTATGCGGTCACCCTTAAGAAAATACGTAATGTCCTATTTACACGGTCACCAGTCACATCTTCCAATATGAAAATAAATATTTGTAATTGCTTCCATCTTCATAAAATTTTTTTTGTGCTAGAAATAAAGAAACCTTCCTTTTAATTTTATGTTTTTTTATTTACCTTGCGGAATCGATTTTCGACCGTGATCGTTTCGTGAAAATCGATTCCGCAAGGTAAATAAAAAAACATAAAATTAAAAGGAAGATTTCTTTATTTCTAGCATGAAAATAAAGAAAAACCAACTACACTTGCCAAACCAAAAATCCGAATTTTATACAACGAAGCATCGTTTTCAAACATTATTGAAATCGATTGGCCCATAAAAAGGCATAAGTACAAATAAAATTCTAAAATTCTTAACAGAAACTTCTTTTTGAACTGAAAATTTGCCCAGAAATACTGCAAATATACACGTTCGGCACAGCTTAGCGTTCCAATGTTCTTCACGAAAGGATCAACGACAAACCCGCTGTCGATGAAGGATTTGGGATTGAAAGGCAAATTAATGGTTGGTATAAAAAGTTCCACTGTTCGATGTAGCATAGGCTGGCATTCGCCCTTCGCCATCCGCCTATGGTATTCTTGAATATAGCTATTTCAGGAATTACTGCAGGAAAATTTATTTGATAATCTTATTGGGCGAAATTTTCTTTTCTAGAAAGACAACGACCCAAAACAGTCATCAAAATTATGTCAAGGTTTCCTATATCAAAAACAAAACGAACAAATCTATTCTACAGAATTAGTATGGAAGAGATCCTTAGAGATCTATAAAGAGATCTATAGAATTAGTATCTATGGAATGAACTTGATAGAAGAGTCGGATGAAAAGGACGTCACTGGACCCCGAATTGCGGCAAATTTATCATGAGAATGAATGAAATTTGAAAGAAATAATTAAGAATACAGGTCTCCATTTCGATGGCGCCAAAATATAATGAAAACTTTATTATTTTTGCATTTTTTTGTACTGAATATTTTTTTAATAAATTTAAAGCTTAACGTTCAATCATGATTTCAGTGTAATAAATCATGACTTACGTGTTGTATTGTTGTTGATACTCAAATTAACAATGTGTTTCCAAACTTTTGAATGTATAGTGTATGTATGGGTATGTCCTTGTGTGCGTTTGCAGTATCCTAGTCGGGTATTATGAGCCCCAACCAGTTGATGAGCAAAAAAAAAACGGAATGCATACACAAAAATCAAAAAACCGATCCCGAGAGTGGTATCTGAAATTTGCATCGGTGCAAACGCAATGGCCTTCAATTTTTTCACATTTTGAAAATTTTCATAAATAATTGGACTTTAATTTTCGTATTTTATCGTAATTCTTATTTTTTTCATTGGACCAGTATTTTATTCAGTCAAAACGTCGAAAAAGTTAATAAATTCGAAATTCCAGACCATTGCATTTTAAACGAAGAAAGCTTGACACCTGACTAAGCGACATTGTGTCAGATGTTTCAGAAATCGGGCGGACAGGAAAACAGTAAAGTTTTGATTCCAAAAAAAATCTTTACAATATAAATGATGAAGAGGATAAAGCGTTCTCATACAAACTGGGTACATTTGAATGTGCAAGAATGAAGCAGTGACATTAAATCAGATGAGCCGAATTATCGTTTCTTAACATAGTTTGGAAGCTAAATAACTTGTAAAGTGAAAATCAACAAAATATCGAAATTGTGTAAAATATTCAAACTTCATGTCCGCAACTTAGTGTTGGAGAAAAACCTATGCATCAGACATCATGGGGTGGTTCTTTCAGTTTCTCATTGCCTAAACGAAAACTCTGTAAAATAAATCGGAAACATTGAAAAGGATAAACGAGCGTAAGTGTCCAAAATCAGATGATAGCAAATGGCGAAAATGTGGTTTAAATTCCTTACACGATTCCGTTATGTTGATCCTTTTGCTACTTTTGGTTTTGATACATCCAGGCAGACTGCCTGTTTGCAAACACATGCACCATAAAGTTGATTCTGACTTCTGAGAAAACGAACACGCTGGGACGTTCAATCCAACTCATTCAGAACATTTTGGAGACAGAACAAGTAGGTATGGTAAAAAACGACTGCGCTAAGGAGTTGTATGTAACTCGTTACGTCAATTATCATACATATATCGGTGACGATTCCAGAACAATAAAAGGAACATCGAAAACGCTCGTTTTGAAGTAAAAGAAACACAGCATGAGCTTGAGGGTGTGAAACTGTAAAAAAAAAAAGAGAAAAGATCTTGGAGGCAAACAAAAGCTCACAGATGAAATAAAAGTGGCATTTTATATTAGTGAAGCAGTCTAGGAAAGATAAAGCAAACATCGGCGTTCAATAAATGAAAATACGCTCAGCGCATACAAATATGACGCAGCACAGACCAGATGCTTTGTACGAGGATTAATAAGAACTATCTTTTTTCAAAGATGTCTGGGAACAATAGCAATGAGTTGGATTGCAGTAATTTGGATATTCGTTTCGAGAAGTTGTTTCAGAGCCGCCGAAATAAAAATCGTTGAAATATCAGCTAATCTGCCTGCCCTCATTTTAAAAGACGATGACGAGGCTTGCAGAACGCTTAGGATTCTCCATTGGATCAAAATTTTACAATTATTGCCATCAAGAGGGCAAACCCAGAATAATGCGTGTCAACTTTTCGATGGGCAAAACATGAGAAGATTGTTTGAGTACTGGGAAAAAATTTGAGGACGAGGGGAAAGCACAAAAATACAATAAATAGCTTGAGTACGCCGCGGATATAGTAGAGAAAATAGTAAAAGCATGTTCTATACCGATGTTTTGATTGAATCAATCGATTAAAAATTTCCAAAACTTTAAAAGAATCTCTTATCTATTATATATTTATAAAAGCAATCTATTATTTTTATTACTATCCTGTATATATAATTCTTCATTTTTATTTATATCATTTTTGATTATATCTTCAAAACACCAATTTTTTTAAACTCGTAAAAACTCGTTCCAAATTAATTTTGTTCAAGAAAAGTGTCGCTAACATCGCCTCGTACAGTTTTTTTTTATTGTGTTTTTATTAGAAATTTATTGCGAAATTCCGATGGAAATTTTAATTGTTCTAAATAGGCACCTTACATGATTACACCCGTCAAATTTCCAAATTTCTGACGTTTACATCGTTGCAAACGCAACATTGTCAATTTTTTTCATTATTTGTATTTAGTAGATGATTAAACAGAGATCAAAACATAGTAGAGTGCAAAAAAACAAAAATTCACCAACATTTTGAGTGAAATTTTCAAAAAAAGTTTAAAAATTGAAAAAAAATTAAAAAACTTCAGACAGCTAAATTTCCGACTGCTCCAATAGCTACTTGTTTATTATTTAACTATTTTTGTTTTCAAATTTTCGGTGTAGGCGTTTCAAGGACGAGCTATGCATTCCGCAGCAATGGGACGCTCCCAGAACACTACACATCATAAATTAATATATTATTTTATATTTATATCGAAGGGTGCTTTATTTTTTCAGTAAAAATTTTAAATACAAATTAATTTTACACTACTTCAAACTTTGTTCTATCTTAAAAGTCAAACTTTGCATGAAAGTGGGCTAAATTTCACTACCAATTTGTGCAAAATGCACCTATTGAAATGTACGCATTCCCCCTTTCCAGATTATCCTTTTATCTACTATTTGCTATTGAATGTGCCACAAGGAGCATCTTCTGAATGCAGCACGATTAGCATTGTGGTGTGTCGCATCAATCGATTTCTACTTATCGTTCCATTCGATATCTAGTGCATTTGGCTCCGCAATGTAGGCTTTAGAACCTAGCGAGTCGCCAGATGGCTTGAAATTCACATATTTAACAATTGTAATAGTATTAAGTCGTAAACCAATGACCTTTGCTTCGGGGATTACAAATGAGAGCTTTCATAATACTTATCTCTGCCCTAATTTTCGTTATTGACACTGAATGATC
Source organism: Stratiomys singularior (assembly GCA_954870665.1). Lineage (NCBI taxonomy): Eukaryota > Metazoa > Arthropoda > Insecta > Diptera > Stratiomyidae > Stratiomys > Stratiomys singularior. The sequence continues at coordinate 66,686,487 of OX940881.1, forward strand.
GCATACGGCGCAAAAGGACGTTTCCCAACATGTGAACGTCTTGTGTCTAGGACGAGGAACAATTTAAATATTCAATGAGTCAATATGAGTCATAGCGACAAAAAAATGAAAAAGGAATTTCCCCATAGCATCAAATGGAAGTATGAAATGAATTCCAGCGAAACAACTGTCCCAAATACTTTGTCCTTTCTAGTTTATCGAAAATTAAAGCAAATTTACTTGTCGGTCGGAACTATTACGAAACAATTACTCAAGCAGAAACCGACAAGCATGAGATTGGAACTTTCTCTCGAACATTTAGTCCTTTTGAGAGATATTGTCGGCAAGGACATTGCATGTGCTGCTTTACATTTTAGAGAAGGTAATGATAGTTGCGCTATTGTTTTCTTTAAGTCATTTGTAGGACGAATGGACCAATCCGTTGCTATAACTGCAAAGCCTAAGCACATACCGACATAGGATTTTAAGTCTCTGATGATTGAAATAATTGACTTCCTGCAAGTAATTAGAGTAAGAGCATTATATAACGGGATCTCACAAAGAACTAACTACGACGGAATCTACAAATACATGACCATTCGGATCCTTGTGTCAAATTTTCAAAGGTTTTTCACGAAGTTTCCTGGGTTGTTTTGTGGTCGCGAGACGGGCGAAACGAAAGGTGCGAGGAACGAATCTGTTTATGCCAATAAGGACGAAATCACGTTTGACGTCGTATATTGATTTCGACAAGCACTTGCGGTAGTCAATTAGTGGTTGTTGCTACACTTCGGCTGTTCACAACAGCAACGCTCCACTAATTAAGTAAGGAAACTGATAATGAGTGTGACGAAGCCTCCCATCCACCTCGAGTACGCACTTACAGCATTCGCACATTGACATGTTCAAATTTCACGCAAATATGCACAGAAATAGCGGCTGCCTGTGAAATATATCAAAATAAACTCGCAAGGCGAAAGTAATCCATTTCTCTAATCCTCGTAATTCCCTTGGAACATGAAATCCATAAATTCGGAGGAAGAAATATCGAACGAGAAAAATTTGGGCATGCGTCAATTTTTGTCGTTTGGAGCAATGAAGGGTGGAGCGGACACAAACGTTATAAACCTTCGCACACTCATCTTGGACAAAGTCAACCGAGCGCGAGACCTATTAATGGACATGCCATTCCAGGACATTAGCAATCGGACAAACCCAGTACTAAATTGAAAAAAATTTCACTACTCATCGACTCCAGGCGACTGGACAAATCGATACGACATTAAAATAGCTCAAACACCGCACCGAGCATTCGTGTCTTATTCATCGATTACATACCTGGGCAGCATTGCATTCGATTTTCCAAATTAGGATTAAGCAGAATATTATCCGTGTGCCGAACACCATTTTATCCAATTTTGTACACCAACTAGCACGAACGTGTGCTAGAAGTCAGCCTATCACGAAAACTATGTTCTGACGAATGGTCACAGCGTAAATGCCACAATCCTACCAAAGTTTTTCCCGAAACAACTTTCCGACGAACTTATCGATCTAATTCGACATGAAAATCAACACACCTAACTTCAAGAAACTGCACAGCACAACAATACGAACTGAACATCAAGAGGGACGAACACCCACTGAACACTCACTTTCCAGTGCGCAGTAGTGCAAGACCCGATCAATCAATATGCGGGGAAAACACGACTTTTTTTCAGGGGAAATACTCAAATGTAGTCGCTGGACTCGCCAATTTGCTGCAGTGACGTAGCCACCTACCCATACACTACGGATCAGGGCGAGTCCACGCAACTGTCACCTCGCTTAAAACCTGATTTGGGGCAAGAAATTCACATGCAAGCAAGCAAGATCGCAAGCATACTAGATATTAGCAGACATTTTCGAATTTATTTTGTGTTTTATATTTTCTTTGGTTATTTATATACCTAAATTCAATTTTTTGTAGTTATTTTCTCCTTAAAAATTTCTTAGATACCAGAAATGCAGGCAAATTAATAACAAAGTATCATCAAAACATATACATTGAAATTTTTTTCATGTAACAGGAATCCTTCAGAGAAATATTTTTTGGATCCGCCGAAATTAATAGATAAGCAATAGATATAGAAATAAGCAAGTGCTTTTGTAGAGTCAGTTCAACAACAAATGAATTTGTCTTGCATATTTAATTTTTTTGATTAGAAAGTTGTTGACACTATAACATTTCCCTCTTAAATTTAAAGTAGTAGGTAATTTTTAATTTTCTTTATGAAATGTTTATCCCAGTTTCATTCTATATTACTATAAGATTCTTAAATACAGAACAGGAAAATAATGCACCAAGTCTACTAGCAGGTCATACACCCACAGCTACGATTGAGCTCATTTGAATGATGGGTCCTAAGGAGTATTATAAGAACAAACCGCGAAGGAGGTCAATGACGAAGAAGCTACAACAAGATTGTGTCATGTCAAACGGCAAACAATAATGTTTGGCATGACCAAACAATGGCAAACGGATATCATCACTGAAATAATATTAACTTGAATAAAATTACGTAATTTTGGCTTCGTCCGATTGACTACCAGGATCACTGTAACCAAAACCACAATGACATCTTACAAAAAACCGATTGTGGTAGAAATGAAGATAAAATGGCTTCAGATGAAAATAGATAGAGTATATCTATGAAAAAACACGATCAACGCAACGATAATTCAAATACCGAAAGAGGTCAAAGTCAGGCAACACAATGACCAAGAGTCTGCCCCCGTAACGTCTGCATTTAAGATAGTCTTTATTTAAATATACTTTATTTTTTATTAAATTTATAAAATATATAAAAAAATGTGTCAAAAGCCATAGAAAACCTCAAGAGGTTCAATTCCTCTCTGTAGAAACCTCTGGAAACCTCTGTACTGGGTAAGATAAAGATACACCACCCTATCAAGTGAAATATACCTGAGATACTTATCGACACCGAAGCAGTCTCCAACAATCGTAGAATTGATAATTACGTTACCAGCCTTTCAAAGATAGATAATTGGATCATATTCAATAAATAGATTGTGAAACATCAAGAAGAAGATGTGATAAAGACGGACAGTTAAATGACCTAAGAGAAATAACGTGGAGAAATCGCTTGAAATAAAACGCAACGAAAAAGCCAAACACATAAACAAAGTGCATATTATTGAAAGGTCGTGGAAACAATGTTTGCCTTTCTACAGACAACGTCTTCACTGTTTTATAAAAAGACGGTGAATGAAAAACTACAAATGAACTGTCCCTCAATGTTGACAAAACGAAATTTACGGTGTACATCAGCCGCGTAAACTGAAAAAAAAAACAGTCACGGCACTCAGCCGATTTATTTTGCAACTAAGTGGAGTGGAAGTGAGCCTCCTTAACAGTTAACTACTATCACAATACTTTAGGTACTCATTTCAGGACGCGTAGTCATTGAGTGTGTACCTCATCGAAGCGTTGAGTGTGTACCTCATCATGATATTAAAATAGAATTTGGGTCCCTTAACACAAAAAGTATGTGGCAATAAAGAACACGGTCGAACATAGCTGGTCGAAATGATCAAAACACAACAAAATTAAAATTAATTAAATTTAGACGAAACAGAGGTTCGAGAAGGGCAAACCGTTATAGTGGTGATAAGCTTGGCTTAGAATTCTTGTAGAATAAGCCTTAAAAGAAACTTAAATGATGTCAGAATTCTAATGTGAGTGTTCATTTGCCCCACAACCTACTGTATCAATACGCTGCAAAGTATTGCTACGCAATGCATCACATCACTTCTCCATTGTTTTTGTATAATACCTAAATTGCTGCTAGACCGGCGTGCCCATCGGATTGCTATCAATTATCTATTTCCGGTACCGTAATTACGTCGATCGTTTCGTTCAGAAAGGTTTTCTACTGAATATTTCGGTCGGTTGGTCGAACAGTTCCATTGACAGTATCAACCGTTTTCTCTGAATTTGCGTTAGTTTGTTCTGGCTTATTTTTGGGGTCGAATCTTCGATTGAAGCCCCTTACCCATAGACTTCTCTTTTTATATCGTACCTCAGCCATTAAGCTCTGGATGAGGTATACTTTTGAATTTTTATCTGTTATAATTTTGGATTAACATGAGGGTTTGCTAATTTCGTTTAGCCTCATCCATCAGATTTATCTTGAATACTCTATTCATGGCAGTTACGGTTTTCCCTCGTCGCATCAAGACACGTTACTTTTATGAGGTTACTCATGATTCGCTTCATCTACATGGCTATTAAACCTATCATACTAATGAGCATACGAAAATGTGCATGCGTCATTTAAGATTCACGATTGGAAAACTTGTCATACTAAATTTTATAATTAATAAGAATAAGCGTGAATAGGAATTATACCGGGGTAAATTGCTAGAATCGGCTCGAGTTCAAAACCGTCTCATATGACCGGGTTTAAAAGTTGCATTCGAATTTTTATATCTTCTAGGATACTGCAGAATATTTTAAAAAATATTTATCAAGTAAATAGATAACAAAATCTCATACTAAAATAATTATGAAGAGAGTTTATTTGGGTTAATCCCACACTTTTAATTATCCACTAAAAATTTTACTTTGACTTAATACTCAGAGTTTCTGACTATACTCATACTTAGTTTTGACTCGATATACGACTCGAAACAAGCAAAGTAGAATGTTATTAGTTTCTGATATTGCCAGATTCAAGCACAATTCCCTCTTGTTTAAATTTCGCTATCACAAATGTCATGATGACATATGTCTGAAGTTGCGCGGAAAGTGATTGTGAACGAAAACAACTAGGTCCAACAGAGACCCAAAGAGGCCCAAGAGGCCTTGAACGAAAAACGCTGGTCAATGCTATTCTAGGAATGACCAATAAACTCTCCTGAAAAGGAAAAAAAAGGAAAAAAACGAAAACAAGAGGTTTTGTCGTGTATAATTAAACAAAATTCACTATGAATAGCGATAGTGATATGGACATGGAGTGTGAAACGGAGCTTTCTTCAAGCGATTCCACTGACACTGCTCTAAGATGCATGGATTGGATATTGGATCAAGCTGACGAAACAGAAACGCGGGCTCACAATCAAGAGCTGAGTGAAAACACCGATGAAGTGGCCATGGATAATGTGGTAATTTTGAGTTGAACACAGTCAAATATTTCTAATATAAGGGAACAGAGTCTTTCTAACCAGTAGTATACACATTTAATATCTATTTAGTTGGAATTTCTATTGGTAATAGCTATTAAACTTTGTCTTTGGCTGGCCAGAAACTTTGTCGAGCGACAATCGGTCGCTAGCTGAAATAAAGAACAGATTATTTTAGCCATTCTTTTCGCTCAACTTATGTAAATAATGTTACCAAATTGCATACATCCCTCTTATTCAATCAGGCGCACATGAACACTTATTTATTTAAAAGCCGTAGGAGGAACTTGCCTTACATTTCACCTACTGAACACATCTTAGAAAATAACAGGGGCATGAAGACTATATTACATTTGGTTCTGGTTAATATCTTGGGAATACTAGCAAAGTCCAAGATGAAGAATACCCGATGGGCATTCTTGGAAACTATGTGAAGGGTCGATGCCTGTTCTATGACACAACGACAGATCTGCAAATCAGAAAGCTGGATCAAAATCTTTGCAGCGGATTACTGATAACGCTAAACGTTCCATCAGCTATGCTGATGATAGGCGCAAAGATGAATAACCACAACTTCTCAATCAATTCAGTAGCATTGCTCATAAACCTAAAGCATCAGCTTTCAGTCGATGTTAAGCCAACATACGCGGCCAAGCTCAATAAGAAGGCGTTCCTCAATGAGGTGTTGTGATGTTGTTGCCCTGTACGGCCTTAAAATGTGGGGTGACGATTTCATAAAGAAACTACTATAAAGAGTAGCCGAGAGAGGAGAAACGGTATGTTTTGAGGACTGCACCTACATAATGGACAGTGTCTGGAGCATTGATGTTGGCGGTTCAGGAGCGTTACCTCCCGTAGCAATTTATACTTATAACGAGACAACGTTTGTTGTTATGAGATCGGTGTATTCCCTGAAATGCAACATCGGACCTTAGCATCTGGGGTGGTTACTGTTGTTTATTTTGTTGTTGCAAAAACGAACTGCAACTACATGGTTGCTAGACGTTCCTCTTCGTCGCCGCAAATTTGTCAGCTACCCTCCGTTTGGATATCGATTCCTTTGTCGTTTTAACCCATAAAAATGAAGCCCTAATGATAATAACGACACAATTGTTCTTATGGCAAGTTTTCAGTTGTTTTCAACCCAAAAAGTTCGGCTCATCATTCCTCATTCAGTCATTCCTATCATTCCAATTAGTGTCTTTCCAAAGAAATTCGCATCATTCACTTTTAGTTCAATTTGTCATGTCTGTTCTAGTTGAAATTTGTTCGGATAATGTTGATTTTGCTAGCTTATCCGCTATACCTTTTACCTTCACATCTTGTGTTCATGGACAAACAGGATGTTTTGCGTTCACGCGGGTAGTTGAAGTTTTGATGTTCTGCCCGAAAATTGCACTAGTTGTGAAATAATGCGGTTAGAGACAACCAACTGCGGCGTCGTAATGCTGTTCGAGAATACATGTTTCTGCTACGATCATTCATTTCCGTTTTTGTGGTTTTTTAACCGCAAATAGTTTCGGGGGAAAACTGGGTTGAAAATATGGTTCTTTGATTTAACTAATTCTATCTCGTTATTGTGAATGTTCTCGGAAAAAGTCTCCTTCCCTCCCGCTGCCCTTAACTGTCTCAAAACCGTTTTTTATTTTACATTTTCACCTCGAGATGTGATGTGCTGCACTATTTCCCCACTTTTTTCAGGTCGGTATTGCGATCTTGTACAATTTCCCAATGACTAATAGCTTTTCAGGACGCAGTTAATCGACGCCAACTTTCCACTTGCTTTAAAATTTGGAGCTGTTTCGTTTATAAGTGTTTGCAGAATTTCAATGGATTTACAACCAGATGACTGCAAGCGTTTCCTTGACGAATTCATTGAGGGCCAGAGGCTAAATATTATCTCCATTTTAGTGACTATACGTAAACCTAATTGCACTGGGTTATTGGTTTATTACAAGGCAGACTAACTTCTTTTTTGTAGTTCCCGCCACACCGATGTTCCGAATGTCGTAGTGGTTGCGTAAGAGTTTAAGCCACAGGTTTGACCTACATGTGATTCTGATCGTGAAAAAGAAGAAGAATGAGCATAACGTTAGACTTTTTTTTCTAGTTAGAATTTTAAGTTTTTAGTTAACGGTCAGTGCATAATATAGTACACACAGTATAATGCCACCGTGTATTTAAGCCGTTCGTTTAACTGTTCCGTATTTTTAGTCGGCTGCTACTACTTTTTCCGTCTTAACATTAGTCCCGTCACCAACCTGTGACCGTTACAGTCAAGATTCCCTCTATTGAACTTAAAACTTCGTGTTTCCGCGTCATAATTTCGTGCCCTGATGAGTATGTCAGTTGGAATAAGGCTTCAGTTTGCTATTGATGTTCTTCGATACTCATCGACTAGGACCGGTAAAGTTTCCAACATCAAAGTCCTTCAGCTGATGGATCAGCAATTCTTTACTTTGTGATAGCATTTATCAGCTCGGTGGTTTTAATCTTCTGCCTCTCTGAAATTAAAAGGATTTGAACTGGAGATTTATTTTAAGAATGAAAAATGTTGTGATAACCTCTTTCATTAGCGTGATTGAACAAACTTTGTCAGTTCCTGGCGATTCATATGGTGCACACGATCCTTTCCTAATACAAAATATCTTTAAGGAGGCAGCTACGGCAATGAGTCGGTTTGACTACTCATTTGTTCTACTCGTTCATTGCTCCGAGAAGGTGTTTTAGCAGGAGTTCCAGACGATCTTGCCGTTTGTTGTCCGCAATCTAGCTTTCATTTGAAGAATTGAGAAAATGTTTCCCTTTCCATGTTTGTTTGACTCAACTATTTAACCCTGACTCCTTATAGATATCGTCAGTTTTCATGCAGAAGATATTTCAAGATAATAAACTTTCGTATTTCGATAGTAATCATACCATTTGCACATTGGTTTGTGCGGCAGGGATTTCTGAATAATCTATGAATATTGTTTGTGATCTGATGTTTTCGAAAGCGGGCTGCCATGATGTTGAGTGGTCGACGCATAGAAAACGTGGAAGACTTTATGTAAATTGACGTAAAGGTTTTCAGAGACGGCGATGAGTCAACTGAAGTATGTATGTAATTTTCAGTTCTGCCAATTTTTAAGGCCAGGTGCTTACGCAGAAGCACAAAGCTGAAACATACAGATGGTACGGATTGGGCTCTATGCAAAGATTGAGAGACGTAGGTCTTAATGCATATTTCGAGCAGATAATTGTCGATCTGATACCTAACAAGAAATTTGCAGGTAAAGCTAAGTGACAAAGACTAAGTGACCAAAATAATTTTTTTTGCTCCAATAAAGCTGTCTTCAGTATCCACACTGCCCGAGCATATTGCGCCACGCGATTCCAATGGTCAACTGTTTTCAGTATTACTCCGACCATAAGTTCCGGACAGAGCTCTCCAATTTCCCTGAGGAGGTCCCCTCGCTGCTGGCTCCACCTTTTACAGTAGAAGAATGTGTAACAGGCGTCATCCAACTCTCCTGCACAAAACACACAGCTAGGAGACCGTGCTCTGTCAATTTTGTATAGGTAGGACCGTAAACAACCGTCCCCACTTAAGAGCTGGGTCAAGTAGAAATCGGTCTCACCGTGCACTCGACTGAACCATGGCCTCAGGTCAGGGATCGGACGTGCAGTCCACCTTCCCCTTGTTTCTTGTTCCCAGGACTATTGCCAATCGCTGAGAGAGCGACGTCTCTTTTCCCTGGCGATCTCTTCTCTTCGGTCTTCGCCTCTGCGCAGGTAAATACTTCTCCGCTCTCTCGCAAGGAAGGTGATGGGTATCACCCCTTCGATTACAAGCACTGCCGCCCCGGAGACCATTCGATATTCGTATGAGATTCGCAATGCTCCTTGTCTCTGCACCTGTGCCAACCGCTTCCGGTGTAACTTCTTGCTAAGAGCGTCTCCCCACAGTTCTGATCCGTACAGTAGAAGCGACTGCACAACGTTTATTAAGAGTCGTCTCCTTGATGTGGTGGGCCCCCCTATGTTGGCCATTAATCGGGTGAGTGCCGTCACGCGCGCTGCCCTGATTTGTTGGGAAAAACTCATCTTCGAGTCTATCAGGACGCCCAGTTACCGTACTGCTGATTTCGATTCAATCAGCTCGTCCCCAATACTGATAGGCCTTGCAGTTCAAGCTGCAGCAGTCCATCGTAGGAGATTTTCCACAGGTCCGGGCCAAGGATAGAGCCCTGAGCGACACCTGAAGTAAGAATTGTACTTCGCCTAACCTCCTGCGAGTCGTAGAGTAGGCTGCGGTTCTTCAAATAGTCCCTGAGAATCCGCATCAGGTATACTGGTACTTGAAACGCTTTTCTAGCGCTTCCAGAATATCCACCCATCTAGCGCTGTTAAATCCAGAGTAACTAGCTGGACGACCCGTCGTGTAGAAATACTGTCAGGCTCCGCACGTTGGACCGCGGTCACTACTTCTCCAATTGCATCGATGGTGGAGCGGCCTGCTCTGAAGCCATACTGCCGTGGAGATAGGTCCCAGGCAGTACGAATCACGCCAGCGAGTCTTCCTCTGAGAAGTTTTTCAAAAACTTTTCCAGCCGTGTCAAGCATACACATTAGGCGGTATGCAGCTGGTCACTCGGGATCCCCTTTTCTCTTAGTAATGAGCACAAGTCTCGCCACCTTCCAGCACTCTGGGAACAGCCCTTCGCGCAGGCTTGCGTTGAACATGCGGAGGAGCATGTCAGAGGAAAAGTGGAAGACCATTTGTAGCACCTCAGCCGGAATCCCATCAGGTCCTGGAGCAATTTTGGCCTTCATAGACAAGACATATTTTTAGTTTACATAGCCAAGAAAGTATCCATGTAGTTGTCGAATAACTAACGTAACTTCGTTGAAATATTGACGTTCCAAAATGAAGTAGTTTAAGTGCACAACGAACTTCATGAACCTATCCGACTATACCTGTTAAGAAATTTTTGGTTGGATAATATTTTAATATATTCTTACTCTATTTGAGAGGATAATATTGAATACGGCATTTTCAATATTTTGTATAAATGCAAATGTATTTTATATGGAAAACGTTTTATTAAATTTCTAACGTTTCTTCTAGACTTCGCTATCATTGTTGAAAGGACGCCATGCAGCGATTAAAACAGACGTATATTTTACTTGTGAGTGGAAGCAATGTTTGGAGGACTTTGAAAAAGATGACCAACTTTGTGAACATGTTGTTAAGCACATTGTGATTTTAAAACCTATAAATGGTATGTTATTAAATGATTTATTGTACTCTATAAACTTGTTAAAATATAAATTTCTGAGTGGTTAGTGCCCGAATACACCTCAAGCAAACGCTTCGGAAAACTATCGTAATCAGATTAATTAATAAAGTGAAGGAAAGGAAAAGGAAAGGAAAATAAGTGGCATAAGCTTCCACTTTATTCGTTAAATAATTTTTTGCTCGTACTTTGATAATTTAAGAATAAATTTTCACTGTTTAAAGAAGTGTTCTCAAAATTTTCAACTCCAACAAAAAAAACCATATCGGGCAACTGGGCAAATTCCTAGAGAAAGCTAAGGCAGAGCTGTGAGCGTCCACAACTCAATCCCCGCCAACAAATCACTCCAACCTAAACAACATTCTCAAACGGGTATTCCCACTAGCCAATCGAACAATTTCTATACTAACAAACTAACTGACAAGACCATATTAAAACACATAATAGTGACCCCAAAGGGGCACGAACAGAAAACTAATCTAAGTGCACTGAGATCGAGAACGCTGGCTAATGTACACAGCACCATAGCCAATACCACCTACTAGAGGAATAAATGTATAATTTTCACTAGGGTGATTTTTCACTATGGTGACGCCTCCAGCTGCTTCATAAAAATATGAACTGAATTCCAATAATTTCTTTCGTTTTCATATTTTCTCATACTGATTTAAGCATCTAAATTAACTATTCTCACGAATAAGTTAAACAAAATCTCAAGTTTCAATATGATCAATTTCATTTAAACTGAATTGCAGGTAAATATTGTTGTCAATGGGATCTATGTTACTTTGAAACGGCATGCAATGAAGAAATAACAAGACACATACACTATCATGCTTATCATACGGTTTTAAAAACGATCGGTGAAAGTATTTGCAAAACTGGTAACATTCCACGATGTGCAAATGATTCGCGCAATAGAAATTCAGTACCTGAATTAAAACATGATTTTATTTGTGATTGGGACAATTGCAAAAAAGTATTTAAATCAATTTATTCATTTCACAAGCATGTCAAATCGCACTGTTCATTCGATTATGATCTAAGAGTGACCGAGAGTAAAAATGATAAGCTGACATTTCATTGCAAGTGGGAAGGATGTGAGTCGCAATTCAGTGTATTTTATCGTCTGTCGGAACATATAAGAAAACATACAAATGAAAAAATTGTTGGATGTTATCATTGTGGCGGAGTGTTTCGTAGCAATACAGTTCTATTTAATCATTGCAAAAGGCAGCTTGCAAACAACAGTAAGTCAAATACTGATGGGCATTGTCTGCTCAAAATGATATCACTTATTTTTCAGCACAAGAATATCAGTGTGCCGAGTGCTTCAAATATTTCGCTACAGAGAGACTGCTCCGCCAACATGTAATTGTACATGTTAACTGCTTAAAGTGCACTATGTGTAACATGACGTGCAATACACTATATAGTTTGTCGAAGCATATAAGGTATCGCCATTTAAAAGAACGCCCGTTTGTATGTGTACACTGCAATAAGGGGTAAGTACGTAGTAATTTATACGGTTGCCGGTAGTAAGAACACATGAAATGAACTGTTAAACGATCACTTGTTACATTTCTTTTAAACATTTTCCAATTGAAAGTCAGTTGCGTAAAATTTTTAATTTTTTTTTGGGAAAAACATTTACAAAGCAAATTATTAGATATTAATGATTTTTGAATTTTTCCAGTCTGCATCATAGTCAGAGCTATTTCCGATTAAATATAAAGCGAATACTTTAGGCTCATGCTTAGACGTTTAACCTTACCCACTCAATCAGAGACACCTCACCTTTGACAATTTTTTAAAAGTTTGACTCCTAGGTGTAACCCATTTGTTCCAGATACGCTTCGTCGTCGACACGTGAGAGCGGCGCTCTTTCTCTATAAATAACCTCCAACCCGTAACAGAAGCTTGGCTGCCCCGGTGCCACTTTCTTTAAGAGGTTTTCAAATTAAAAAAAGGACTTGTTTTGTGTCAGTCGCCCAATTAGAACGCAACTGTACCAATATCTCCCCTGATAATCAAAGAGTCTCGGCTGAAAGAACAAGGAATAGTATGTTCGAGACAGGCGTCTTCTTATACCCGCGTAAGCTTTATTCGGGCCGACTTCTTGCTTAATGGTTCGCTTCGTGTTCCTGTAGGGTAGCTTATTCTGAGTGACATTCATCAAGAGGTGTCTATTCGTTGCACTTGGTTTGCTTGTTTGGGTTATCGGTCAATTAATAGCATAGAACATAAATCATTGTTTTCAGTTTCACTGAAAGCCCAGCAAGCCCTGAGTATTAACCAATAGTTTCAACTCCATCAACACAATTTCGACCATGGCTGTTCTTACCTAAAGGATCTTCTTTGTTAGCCACTTCAGTTTTCTCCAATGTTAGATTAGAGCCAAGAGTGTTATTTCACTCATTATTCTTCCATCTAGCAAAGTTAAATGTGTTTCTTATGTCTAGCGGCACCCAAAAAATAGCATGGAAATCTTCAGTGAATCTTTCTTTTATAAGTTTCTGAAACAAAAGTTTCTTTTATAAGTTTCTGCATCGGATGTATAACGGATAGTATACAGATGACTCGCGTCTTCCTTTTCCCCAATAATTAGTTCTGCCTCTTCCCATTATTCGGTTAACTTTCGGGCCTACCTAGTACTACTATTCTGCCGCATGCCTCGTCTTGGCTCCGCGCGAGAACAGTTCCTCGAGTAACTGATGACTTATCAAAGAATTGCCATGTTCACCTAGTGGCGCTAAGGTTCCGCTTTCGCGTTCTCAATGAAGGAAAGACAACGCACATCAACGATTGACAAGAGTCTCTCAGTTGAAGTTGTGGTTGAATGGAGCGCATGGGGAAAGTAATTTCTAATTTAAATAATTTTACTCTTGAGTGAGCATGAATGCTTTCGGTGTTTCCTGTACAAGCATCGATAGAACACGGTCTCCGAAATGGCGTTTTGTGGAAGAGACGTGGATGATACTGCCATATATGTTCGCTGGAAAATGTGGAATGGGTAGCACGGTGGCTTCTTCCGCAAAATTATAGAGCGTCCTCCGGAAAAAATAGTCGAAATCGCACTTTGGCGGTCCTGACAGTTTAAGAGTCTTACTGGTGTGAACGCAGGCGTCGTGGTTAGAGATATCTATATATAGCATTCCTTTTTTTCTCGCTGGAGAAGGCATTCCATACTCTGAATGCTGCTAGAGGTGTAGATTATCAGGTTGACAGAGAACTGTTGTTTGGGTAGTGCAGGATCATTATGCATTTGAGAGTCTCCCACTCAGCGTAACCCACAAAAATGAAAACAAATTCTATCGTTACATTTAATTGAAAACTATATGTTCTCTGATTTGTTTTTTTGAGAAGTCTTCACTTTTGCATTTGACCTGAATATGACATACACTTGACAAAAGATTTATATGTATTTTAGTAAGGATTCGCCTAATTGATTTCGTCACTGTCATGTAACTTTAAGTTCCCTTATTTCACCGCTACTTTTGATCACGGACAACGCTCCTATCTACTATCTATCTTTTTCCACCCTCTATTGCCAGTTATTACTTTCTTGGGCAATCGATAGCACTCTCTCGAGCTTCCATATAAAATTCACTGATTGGTTATATACTTGTTTACTGAATGCTGAATATAGAATGGAACCCCTAAACGGTTAAAGGTAACCACTGAAGGGTTTCAATGTACACCGCAATTACTCTGCCATTTATTTGTAAGAGTGTTTTAATACATTTTCTGAAACGCTACGTATTGACAATGTTCAAAAGAGAAATTTTTAAAACATAGTTACAGAAATCAATTTAGATTACCCATTTTAATGCGTTTTCCTTTCTAAAAAATTTACAGATTTGTATGTAAAACAGATCTGAACAAACATGTTGAGCGCATTCATCAGAAAAAAGTTTATGAGTGTGCAGAAGCAGGCTGTAATTTTTCGTGTAAAGCATTATTCATATTAAAGAGGGTAACTTTCAATGCGTATTCAACATAATATGAATAATTTTCAAATATTTATTTGTTAGCACGACGCCGAAATACATGGAAACACTCCCGCAATTTACGCTTGTCATTGCTGTGAAAAGATGTACAAGACTGGTAAAACGCTATCCAAGCACCTTATCAAAATTCATGGATTTCAACTGCCACCAGGCCATAGTCGTTTTTGGTATCGCATTGACGAAAATGGACTCTATAGGTTGCAGACTATGCGCATTGAAAGTTTGGAAGTGACAAGGCAAATCCTCTCGCCTGCAACGAAACCATTTTCTGAAATGGAAACTAAAAGAGAAAAAGACTTGGAACAATCGGATTTCAATAGAAGTGATGATATGTCGGATAATATTCTGGTTAGCATAAAACATGTTGGCAAGGTGAAAAGCAAATAAATGAATGTTAAATATGTTATTTTATGCTTGTTTCAATGTTCATTACATTTAGTACGTAGTCTAGAGAATTGAGTAGGATTTATCAGTGGAATTTATCGACCACAGCCTTCTCAATAATAATTGAGAAACGAAATAGCCTTTCTTATGTTGATGCTATTAGTTGTACTCGAAAAAAAAGAACCAACTTGCAAATGTTGAGTTTGTGTATCCATAGGGAGACTCGAAAATACTGTCCAATCCGTTCTGATAAACTTGTGATATGCATTGAAATTTAATACGAATTTTTTCATGAAAATTATTAAATAAATGTTGCTGTGCCGGTATTAAATTAACTTTCATTATGAGAACACGATCGTATGTGTGTATACTACAATTTAAGTATAATTTTGCAATAAATAAATAAGTTTGAAGTATTTATTTTAATTTTAGATATTTGTACATTTATCTTTGAAGGAACAAAATTGTCTAAATTCAAACGGCTGTACATCCGAAGATATTGAAAATTGGACGAGTATGATCATTTAAAAAAAAAAAGCTCCTGGAAATGACGAGTATACCCCTCCCTGGCAGCGAATGGATTAACTTTTAAAATGAATTTAATAATTTTTTAATATTTTTTTACTATTGATACGTAGCAACGACAAATTGCATATTGTGAATGCTGTAGCAAACACGTCATAAGAGCATTTATTGCCTAAGCAGATGTTCCACAATTTCCCCGAATGTAGTAGATGCGGCGCAACCGTTAAGCGCAGAAGTTTTGTGTCACTGAAGTTGCTCTGCTCCAGCTGTCAAATGAAAATATCTGATTTGGTGATTTTGATGTTTGACACATATTCTTGTTGAGGTGTTTTAGGCTGGTTACGATCGCCACAACTGAAAGGTTACCGTTTTTGTATGTTTAGCTATCACAATGAATCGGCCGGAAGAAAATCCATTTGGCGAGCCTATGTTGGATAATCCTTTTGCGGTAATTGTGCGCCTGCCTAAGTGAAGACTTATAAATTCGAGTTTATTTTCCCAGGACCCGGCAATACAACGAGCAGCAAGCGAAGCAGTTAGTGTTCAAAATACTCTAGAAGACTACAACCCGTTCGAAAATGATAAAACCACTTCCAATGGACTGTCTGCTGCTCCGGGAATTGTTCCTGCGCCGGGATCTGCTCCATCCGGTTCTAGGCCCTTTGATAACTCGATGACAAACCCCAATAAAACGATTTCAACTGCGGAATTACAGGTTTGTGTTACAATCGTAATCCGAAGAAGGCTTGAGTGAATCATATGTTATCTGGATATATTTAATGTTCGATTAAACCACCCGTCATTCTCGTGTCAAGTGAATCGAACGCTGGCGCAGGGGATGTTTTCCCGTGCGTACATGTGTATGTGTCAAATTTCATTATGAAAAGTCTTTGTACTGGGGCAATCTTGTACAGTATTCTGTGGTCTTATTGTTATTTACCACAAACCTATGATTTGATATTTTATAGCCCTTGATATCAAGATGAAGTGACGAGTCGTTTAGTAGAGGGAAAAGTTGTGGGTGAGAGCATCAACGGCGTAAATTCAGTAGGTTCCGATCGCGGTTATCGCTCGAAGACGAACCATCATGCGATAACAAATAGCGGGGGCGATAACACTGAAGAAATCGATTTGAGTTTGTTAAAGAAAAAATAAAAAAAAAAAACAATTTCTTTGGGCCTTTAAATTGTACTGCAATTATGTGTCTTTCTTATGGAAATCAAGCACATCTTCGGGCAAAAAAATCCTAATTGGGCTCAGCATATGATAATGTCTTCGTTATCTAGGAAAAATTAGAAAGTTACGTGTAGGTTCAGAGACAATGAATAGTAAATTTACATTCTGTCGCGTTTGTAATACAATTCAATTTATTTCATTAATCATAAGAAATTTAATAAAAATATTAGATGAGGTTAGAAAGTAGATAACAAATAAGATAACCCTAGGAAAGCTTTTATGATAATTGAAATTTATTACGTCACATAACACTTATTTCGTATGTTAGTAGCTTATTCCGTAACAACTTTATTATTATTAAAAAAATAATATATATATATATTAGGGTAGATTGTCCACAGGAAGATGGTAATTCAGTTTGATATCCTCCATAACCTCCTCCTTCATAACTTTTCGCTTACAATTTCTTGTTTTAACTTAAATGTAAATAAATATTAAAAATTCTCTAACAATGCTCCAAATTCTTAAAAAAGGAAGATAAACAGAATCCCTAATCTAGATTATACATATCACAAATCATATAACTTATAATTAATGAAACAATCACAAAAAACTACAGCATACTAACACGTAAAAGTAATGAGCTACTTCTTACCGATAAAAACCGTAACGCGAACATCGGACAACTTCGACATTGCCCACAACTTTACGTGTCAGATCGTCAAAATACCTTGCAACATAGTGCTCCAGCGCCAGTGTCCAACCCTCACACTCAAATACGGAGGACATTTTATCTTCTTATCAGTGGCCCGTCTATATACTTGGTATAGAAGCGAGCCACCATCAGAGTGAATTACATAACATTTCCTGCCTAAATGAATGAATGATTCGAGAGGTATGAATCCAGTGGTGAGACAAGTCTCAATGTGCTCGTCAGTAGGGGGAAAGGCCGCGAAATTCAATGATACGCTCATGGTTACAGAATCCGCGACATGGTTTTTAAAATGTTTCAACATAGAGATATTAATCCTCGTCACTTTGGAATTCGATACATAGTGTTTTCAATCTGTATCAGACCTACAGTAAAAGTCAGTGCATGCCTGAAGACATTTCCTCTCATAAACGCATAGTTCTTCCATCCACCTAGAAATCTGGTTATACTAAACCCTACATTCATTTGTTAGAACTTGTCTATTCATAGCTTGTAGTTGGTTTTCACCTTTTGGTCAACATATGGACCGTTTATTTTGAAAGTGGTGTAAGTCCATTTTTGGAAAAAATGAGATATCACGTGATTCATGCTTAATTTAATGTAAATTTTTTATCTATAACTAGTGCGTGTTTAATTTCTTAAAAAATTCCAATGTTTTGTACAACTTAAAATCGGTCGGTAAATGAAATTGCATAATCATTGATTATGAAAGTGGTGTAAGTCAAATGGTTAGAGGTAGGTGGCTTAATAGATGGTTGCCGATCAGTAGTCGGTTATTTTTCATTTGTTTTATCTTACGTGTCAAGAGTTGCTAATTAGGTTACTTATTCTTTTTCGTTCTTAAAATGGATAACTTCATTTTAACATCAGATAGTGATATAGGTAAGAACAAATGGTAAATCAATCTTATTTTATAACAATTGAAAATATTTATTTTACTTAATTATAAATAAATTCACGCAGACATAAAGCCCATGAATATATACAGAAGAATAATCAAAGATTCAGAGGATGAAAACAATTCCGCTATGAACAACAAATTAACGAATCGTAAAAAGAGAAGACGAATAAAAGAGGTAGAATCTTCATCAGATGAAGATATTGTTATTGAGAACTAAGATTCTGTAGAACAAAATAAAGAAAAATATTTGCAACAAATAAACAAAATTAAGCGAAATAGTGGACAAAAGTATTATACAAAAAGAGGAAAATTCATTCCAGCAAAACAATTTGAATCCAAAAATTGTAATTGCTCAAAGAAATGTATTGAACGTATTAATGAAACACAACGTATAGAAATTTTTGATAAGTTCTGAAATATAGGTGATTTTAATAAACAAAATGTATTTCTATATGGTTGTGTTCAACGAGAATCTGTCAATAGAAGAAGGCCTAGAAATAATTCGGGCACTAAAAGGGCATATGCTTATAAATTTTACCTAGTCACTTCTGGTGGAAACATTTTAGTATGTAAGAAGTTTTTCATTAATACTTTCCAAATATCTACTGGACGAATTGATCGTATCCTAAAATCGCATGAGAACATTCCGAAAGACATGCGTGGAAAAATGGATGGCTCTTGCAGAAGAACTGGTGAGCTACTTACGAATACAGTGATAGACATAAAAAGCTTTCCGGCATTTGAAAGTCACTATACTCGATCACAAACTTTAGAACGGATGTTTTTAAATCCTGAATTAAATATAAATAAAATGTATAATTTATACTTGGAAAAATGCAAGGAAAATAACCTGAGTTCAGTTAATGAATGGACATATAGAAAAATCTTTAAACGAGATTTCAAGTTACACTTCCAATTGCCACGTAAAGATACCTGTGCGAAATGCGATTTCTTAAACATGAAAATTAAGACAACAACTGATGACGATTCTTGTAGAAAGACATGATGTTCACTTGCAAAATGCTGAATTAGCAAGAAAAGCATTACAAAAAGATAAAATTCTGGCATCAGAAAATCCTGATACATACTTTGCTTTCTCTTTTGACTTATAAAAAGCCTTACCTTACCCGAAATTATCTGTCTCAATCGCATATTACAAGCGAAATATGAATGTTTTAAACGAGGGTTTTCACAATTTCCCCGATAATAAAGTTAATATGTATGTGTGGGACGAAACTATTGCTTCCAGGGGATCGCAAGAAGTAGCTTCTTGTTGTTTGAGGCATTTAGAAAATGTAACGACCCAAAGCCATGTTATTGCCTACAGTGACATGTGTACTGGGCAAAATCGAAATTTACAAATGGCATTGATGTGGTTGAAGGTTACCCAGTCGTTGGAAAATAACATTGACATAATTGACCACAAATTTTTACTTTCGGGGCATTCATACCTTCCGAACGATGCAGATTTTGGCATCATAGAAATGGCATTGCGAAAAAAGAATTTTCTGTACACACCACAAGATTATTATGATGTAATAAAACAATGGTAGAAAACATGACAAATTCATTTTACATGAAATGAAACGAGAGAATTTCGTTTCAACAAAAAATCTTCAAAATGCGATTAAAAAACCGAAAAAAAAAAACACTAATGGCGAACAGGTCAATTGGTTGCAAATATGTTGGTTGAGGTTTCTCAAAAGTGCACCATATACTATTTTATATAAAACATCAATGAAGGACGCAGAATTTAAAACTATAAATTTATTACCTACACGTCCTGGAAGACCGCTAAAGTTTGAAAAAATCACCCTGGTGCCTTTGTACCAAAATGACAGGCCTATTACTTACGAAAAATATAAAGACATGAAGCAGTTACTACCCTATATACCTCCGGTGCACCATGCATATTTCGAAACACTGCCACATGCAGAGCATAAGTAAATACTATCAGTATCTTGTAATTTTGACAATGTAATTAGTGTCTAAAATTAAATTTTATGTCTTGTCATGAGTATTTGTAAACAAAATTATATTAAAATGAAGTATATTTTAAGTGATTTTTGATTTTTCAAAATTGAAATTAAACGATTTTTACAGTTGTCTAGTTTTGAAAGTGGTGTAAGTCCATTTACAGCCCATAAATATGTATTATTGTGGTCTAATTCGCCTAAAACAAATCTATATAATCAAATTAAATATTTATAAAACAACAGACACATTGCCATACTTCATATAATTTGCCTAAATTTTTTAATTAACAGATATGCTAACCTCTAATTTTCTCGAAATAAGAGAATATGGACTTACACCACTTTCAAAATAAACGGTCCATATCTGAAGTGGAATAGTTTGCAAAGATGTCTTCCTTGTACTCGCCGCAAGATTGTCATCGATCGTCCGTTAGTGTGCCCAATCGTTCAGTCTGTTGGTTGGACAGATTGAGCACAACAATACCATAGAAGTTTTGACACCCCTTTTTTTGAGCCATAGAATTGACCAGTTATTTTTTGGTTAGGAAGAGACCAAAATATTAGACCCAAATCTGTCATTATGATTTCAAACGGTATCAATTGATTGGAAAAACTTTTCTTGGCTAAATGACGAGAATAACCATAGCGTCAATATTTCTAACTAATGCTAACTTGTTCCAGGTATTGTTACCACGTAATTCAGTGTTTTAGATGTACTTGATTCAGTTTAGTAAGTTAACATGTTATTAGCCGTGCATAATACACGGGCTTTAGAAGTGTCCTAAAATCTGTTCGAAAGGGCTGTATTAAATGATATCACATTAGATTTGAATATTTTTTGCATTTTTAACCTTGCCAAGATTGAGGTCTAAAGAACGTCTATAAATTTTTTGAAGTATTTTTTTCCATAGAATTGTTTAATTAAATTTTTGATTTTTCATTGTTTATCAGTGTTTTTGACTAACAATCGAAAAACGGATTTTCAATCCCCGATAGTTTTGGAATGAACCCGTTCTGAGTTGCCGTCATCAACCATAACGAAACAAAATTTGTTCGCACTTTTGGGCATTCACTTTTCTTCCGCAGTCAAATTGTAATATATTGAACGTCATGGTGATTAGGTGCTGCAGAAATTTGCCAGGATGTCCTCAAAAATAGTCTATCTAGCCAAACCGCATCGAAGGCTTTCTCTATATCAATATGGCATGTTCCAACAGTTCCCAACTGAATGATTCTCTATTATTCAGATTACAACAAAAGTCAGTGGTCACCTTCGTAATAGCATATACAGTCGGATGTCTAGCTAGGAATCCGAACTGACAATTCGACATTAAATCATATCTCTCGATTTGGGCTTGTATTGCATAGTATGGTATCATTACGAACATCTTGTGATGTGAGGCAGCAAACTGATTGGGCAGCAGCTTTAGTTCATGAAGCATTGTTTCCGTTTTCAAGATTGGGTACACATTGGTCTTTTTCCATTCATTCGGGAAGGATGAATTTTGCAACATATTGAACAATATGCAATAATTTCAAAGAGTCATCTGAGGAAAATGTCGCCGTCCTTTTTAATCGTTCGTCGTTCTGCATTCGGTATATGAACCTATTCAAAATACGAACAAATCAGTTCAATTCATTGCTATTCATCGTATATAATATCGGTTCAATTATTATCTGAAGTCGTCGTCCTAATATTTCTTACTGTCTTGGCTAGAATGTTTATCTCACTTTCAGCGACTTTGAGAACCGATAGATTAACTCGCGACTTCCCGCGAAATTCTCGCGGTAAACAAATACAAATGTTTACGATATTAACGTGTTGTTAAAATGTGACAAAATATATGTAAAATCTCGAGTAAATTAGAATTCACGTGGAGAGGTATGTCTGCTCGCTTGGACCTATACTATTTAGGGTGCCACGCCAGGATTCCCGTCGAAAAAAAATTTTCTTCTTGCATTGGTGAAGTTGCTGGGAAACATGCGAGATGCAATTTAAAAGCAGTTCTTGGTAATAAAGTTAGTAAGACATCGGTCCATCTTTTGCTTTCATGGCATTTATTATTATTATTATTTGTACTGGGGTCCACTTGCTGGAAAAAGCATAGGCCAGCATCGGCCCTTAGCTCTCCATGTGTAGTACTATTGTTTACAGATGGTCCATCCTGTCGTCCCACAAAAACCATGGAGTTCCTCCAGCTCTGTGGTCGCCAGGTGTTCCAATTCTATTACGCCAGTACACCTCAGCCAAATGAGGCGTTTGTTGGCCAGACTCGGGCAATCTAGGAGGAAGTGTTCTGTACTTTCTTCCTCCTCGCCGCAAGCTCGGCAGGTGTCATCCGTTTGGATTCCTATTCGTTTGGCGTGTTGACCTAGAAGATTATGGCCCGTTAATACTGCCACCAATGTTCTAACGCCATTTCTGTTTTTCCTCAGGAATTGTTTTGTCTTCGTTTTATTAGGGTGAGGCCAAAGAGCTCGGCTTCTACTGCAGTCGTTCCTGTCATTTCAAGCCGTATATGTCTCTTTACAGAGGATTCGTCTAGTTCCCTATTTACCGTTGCTAGTGGCACTTTATTCATGGCATTCAAATGCGTTTTTAAAGTGCTGTGCCATTTCTCTACCATTTCATTTGCGGCAGTATGATATGTTGACGTACGAGTGTGGTTGCATTCTTACATTAAGATCTTTGATCAGTTGTTACTGATCCAAAATGTGATATCCAGTTTTGTATGGAAAGCAGTTGAGACTTTGTTCGCTGTGATTTCACTGATAGGTCGGCCACAAAAGGTGAATCGATGGATCATCGTGAGTATATACATTCGCCCCTTTTGCGGCGGTAGCGGTCCGATGAATATGAATACGTTTAAAGCGTCCGCTCTTTAGTGTGGACTGATGCTGTACACCTTTCTGTGACGATTGATTTTCGCTCGCGGGTACTGTACATAAGTTTCCGCGCAATTGGTAATATCTTTGTCGATTCCCAATAAATATTATTTTACTTGACTCTGTTTGCTAGTAGCGTGCCCCAGTGGATGTGCTGGCTCATGAAATAAGTTGAAAATCAGTAGAGCGGTTCCTTTGGTGGTCCTGTTTGTAATTGGCTAAGTGTTCGTGATTAGTTTATGCTTGGTAGTAGTTTAAGCTCTGCATCATCTTCTTGTTTTTTGGCAAGGTCGCTGAGATCTATTGCTGTTCGCTTCGTGATAGTTTCAATTCTCGACAGTGTGTTTTCAACTGTTTTCTGGATGTTTGCAACTGTGTTTGCAACTGTGTTTTCAACTGTGTTTGCAACTGGGTTCTGGTGTTGCGCATGTCTTCATTGACGAGAAGATACTTTGTCCTCCTTTGATAAAATGCTAATGTTTGTGATCTGAACGGTTTGTGATCTGTTCGAATTACAAATTGTCGATTGTCTAGATTGCCATCAACTCGCGGTTATATATGCTGTATTTCTGTTGGGCCGAGCTAAATTTTTGTGAAAAGAAAGCAATAGGCTGCCAATATCATCGGAGTTTTTTCTAGTACATCGCCCGCTGCGTTTTTTGAAGCGTCCATTCCGAGTGCGAATGGTGCTTATGAAATGGATTGAGCAAGTTTGGTGGAGTTTGCAATCATTTCCTTGCTAGCCTCAAATACCTTGATTGCTTCATTGGTCGAATTTGCTATTGTTCTGACATTTTATTGTATTGTTGTACTATTGTTTTGTTGGCTTTCTTAAAGATAGTTGTTTAGTGGTTCCAGCATGGATGCTGCGATTTTGTAGAATCTTCTAAATAAGGAATCCGAGGTATCGGCGGCATCGGAGGTATTCTCATTAGAGGCTCAATCCCAGTCCAAGTTATTCGGTGTCCCAAGTATTCTAGTTC
Organism: Stratiomys singularior; assembly: GCA_954870665.1. Lineage (NCBI taxonomy): Eukaryota > Metazoa > Arthropoda > Insecta > Diptera > Stratiomyidae > Stratiomys > Stratiomys singularior. The sequence goes on from OX940881.1 coordinate 66,710,482, forward strand.
GAGTTTTCCGGATACACATAAGTTTGCATTAAGTTTTAGTTTGTTGGCCTGTAACCGTTGAAATACGCAATTAAGATGATTTTTTTCTTCGTCAATTGTAGACGATACGACGAGGATATCATCTTAGTAAACAAAAGTGAAGTCAATTTCCAGGAGCACAGAATCCAGCAAACGTTGAAACATTTGCGCGGCATTTCGTAGCCCGAACGACATCACGAAAAATTCAAAGTGTCCAAACGTTGTTGTATCCTCGAGAGCTTTTGGTTCATGAAGATATTTTTTCGCAATGTCCAATGTTAGAAATACTGACTGACTGAGTAGTATACTGGAAAAGTTACGGCGTTGAAACCTCTGGTATCCACGCATGGGCGCCATTCCAAGTTGTTCTTTAGTTTGAGGACTACTCGACGTTTCAAAAAATGCCTGTCTCCAACATAAATTAAAAGTTTTTAAATCCGAAGGTTTTCTTTGCGATTGGTTAACGCTACTTTCTACATAAACTAACGTCGATAATTCCGGAAACTCGCTAAAAATTTGATGAAATTTGTTCGTTAAATCAACGGCAAAAACGCGCGAGTAGGCGCTTTTAAAATTTCACGCGACTACATGCAGTTTAGTTTTCGCATCAACAAGTATCTCGCGTGAAATATCCACATGTAACCGGAATTGTCTTAGGAAATCCGCACCTAGGATCGGTCTTGATATTTTCGCAAAGTAAAATTTTCACTTAAACTATTTTCTAAGCCCGAGGTAGAGCGTTACACTTTGTTTTTTTTCTGAACCGGCTACAAGGAATCCAGTTTTTTTGACAACCTCCCAAAATTAAACATGGGGCTCTACCCTTTTTCAGCTATGTTCCCTAATCGGTGATAGTAAAGGCTTGTTCATCTGGTTATTTTGCATGCGTTCGTGACCTTGATCGATGGTCGAAAGTGTTCTAGTGAAGATCCCTTTTCGACCTGCGCAGCCAGGTCCGGTATAGGTTGCTCTTCCTGATTTTTTGGGTTACGCTATGCATTTCCGTAGCGCATTGGCACTCGCGCAGGATTTAGCCCTACATTTCGAATAAATTATCTACTGCTACCTGATGTACTAAAGTCTTTAATCCCTCTTCGCCTAGCTGTTCGACTACGTGCGCTTTCGTCTTCCGTCCCAGCTGTAAGAGTTTGAGTCAATTCCACTTCCGATAAGGCTTGCATTATTTGATTTTCGAGATAATCGAAAAATATAATTCTAATAGGGCTTTTCGTGGGAGTATTTTCGTCGACGCCGGCTGCGTGTGTTCCCGCCATTTTTCTTCCATATGGAGCGCGTTTCATCAATTTTATAATGTCTTGGGCACGATGCGCCTAAAGAAATACGGAAAATAAAATATACGACTACGATACGAATAAAATTCAATAATAACGTGCGTTTCAAAGTGACGAAACGCGTTTACTTGCTTGGACATTTTGATTGAAGAGGAACGATTGATCTGCTTATCTCCGACTAAAACATGACATTGCTCTATGGTGCCTATATTTACTAGTTTGGAAATGCCATCTGGACTCTGTAGACCAATACTCTTTAGTTTCAAAGCCTATTGGGTGATGAAGTCACTCCTGTAGATCAACAGATTATGTCTCCGACATTCTTAAGGTGTAATTTTAGTAAATTCAATATGATGGTTGTTAGTAGTAAGTAACTGAAGTAATTATTTTATAAATGATATATTTGACGAAATTATGACATGGTAACAAAAGAAGTTTCCAGGTTTGCGAAAACCTCGGTTTGATATTCGCTTTGACCAGTAAAAAATTTTAAAAATTAGGAGGGCTTGAGGACTACACTATCTGTAATGGAGACCAATGACGCTACTTCCTGATTGAGGATACGCTCAATCTTCCACACTGCCGTTGAAAACAGGGAAGACGGACGTTGATAGGTTTAGCACGCTCTTCACTGATGGACAAACCCTAAGTGTATTTGTAGTGCTTGAAAAGTGAAAAAAATATTAAAAACTTTAACGATAGTTCTACTGAGCACACACCAGGATATAAGCATGCAAGAGGTCAACAGGCTATAATCTAGGATACTCCTTCGCAGCACCGTCAACTGTAGTAAGGCCAATCGGTGGCAAGACCTGGTGGACGTCGTAAACAGTGATCCACTGGGACTGCGCTACAAATCAGTTATGGGGATTTTTTTGTAGTAGGGAGATGAAGGCCTGAGTGTGGGACTAAACACCTAAACTAAACACCTCCCCTGTCAACCTGAGGACCTAGCCTGGAACTGTTTGACACATTACTTCGGGCTAGGCCTCGTGTTCCTACGCCTAGAGGCACCTTCGAAAGGAAGAGCTAGAAAAGAGATCCATCCATCCCCGATGCCTCCGAGCGCACCAATAAAGCTTTCTTCAGTATCAGCACTGCCCGAGCATATTGCGCCACGCGATTCCAATTGTCAATTGTTTTCATCATTACTCCGACCATAGTTTCCGGACAGAGCTCTCCAATTTCGCTGAGGAGGTCCCCTCGCTGCTGCGCTCCATCTTGATCTTTGTTGGATTTTTGGCGTCCAAATTCCACGCTCAAACGAAGCAGAAACCATGGAATCAGTTGTGTGGGTCCGTTTTTTTTCATTTAAAAACACAAATAGCAACGCGCTTGAATCACCGGTGATTACAGCCTAGTTCTACAATGTTTTCATCCACAATTCAATTTGCGTGTACAATTAGGAAGCGGATCAACTAATTAGGAAGGCAGCGTCGTAAATATTCATCACTCTTGAATTATGAAGCTAGTTTTCTTTGGAGGAGCTTCATAGAAAACGCGGGCAGAGAATATAATAGGCTCTGGAGAAGAGTTAAAGGGTCACAAACATCGTGGCTCATCCTTGATGTATATGACTGGAAGATTTCTTGAAGTTGTATCAGAATGTAAATCAGAGACCTAAGAGTTTTTATTGGGGCCTTCGTGAGGCATTGCACACTTGGTATTGCAAGCGTATGGCGAGGGGAAATTCTGTAATTTTTCGGAGGAGTTCATTTGCTAGAACACTACCGAGCCGTTAAATCATCTACGTATCTAGGAACTTCCTTGTTGAAGAGGTTTGGGAACCGCAAGGCAATCCAAATGATTGAGTTTATTAGAAAGGTGGGTCTTCTTGAGATGCTCTACGTACACCGGGAAAGAGGGCACAATGAACCTTTAAACGTTGTCTAGTATTCTTGGGCCACAATCAATCAAAAACCAACGCTAGCCAGCCAATAACTGTGGATGACGAGCAACAATAATACAAATTTTAATATATTCAACACCATAAATATTAAAAACTATAACCAGACATCCCTAAACTTTTTAAAAATTAACTTATTTAATTTTCTCATTACTTGAGTTCTATGCTCTGTTTGATCAACCATGGAAAATTTATTATGTTCACTGAACTATTTATTACTATTCACAGCGCAGACAAGAAGAACTGGAGAAAAAAGCTGCGGAACTCGATCGACGAGAACAGCAACTTCAAGCAAATTCTACAAGACTAAATAATTGGCCGCCATTGCCACAAGCATGTTGTTTTCAGCCTTGCTTTTATCAGGATATAAATGTTGACATACCATCGGAATTTCAGCGAATCGTGCGAAATTTGTACTATATTTGGATGCGTAAGTGCTAGCATAAACTAAAACAAATAGATTTAGGTTTTATTTTCGATTTGAAATAACAATTTTTAACCTTAACCTTTTAAATTTTGAATTTATTTGAAAAAATTATTTACTTGAAAAAAATAAGCTTGCTTGGTTTTTAAACGCATAAAATACCAATTGATTAAAATATTTTTTGCTTTAAATTTTTGTTTACACGAAGTTCGCTATGTTTTTCGCGAAATCTTAAAATATTGGGTTTGGTTGGCCTGTCGGGCTTTGGTTTATGTTTAGTGAGGACATGTTTCTGGTATCTGAAGTTGATCTGATGATGGCTGCGGGTATCTTAACGAAAAATAAAGTATGGTCCGGCAGTATCTGAAAATCCAATTTTCTACGCGAATCATAATATATAAATAAATGTTTTCTTTTGACAGTGTACACGCTCACCATGTTTACTAATATTATTGGGGGTGTTATCCTTCTGATTCACAATGGCGAGTTCTCGACGTTTGGCTTATCAATTTTCTATGCACTTCTATTTACGCCCGCTTCGTACTTATGCTGGTAAAAACATTTTGATAGACAACATGTCCTGCACTCTAATAATCCTTTTATTTCCAGGTTCCGTCCAGCATACAAAGCATTTCGAAGTGATTCTAGCTTTAATTTTATGGTGTTTTTCTTCATCTTCTTCTTTCAAATGTTAATGACTATTTTCCAAACAATCGGTATCCCAGGATCTGGCTACTGTGGATTTATTACAGCAATAATGCAGTTTGATGGTACTGCGACAGGTATATTTGTTGGACTGCTAATCTTGATAATAGCACTCGGCTTTGGAGTTTGCGCTGCAGGAGACCTCATGATGTTAACAAAGGTATTGGTCGAATAGTAAAATATTGTTGAGGATTTGCGATTCTAAGTAGGATGTTTTTCAGATTCATTCTATTTACAAAAGCACTGGAGCAAGTTTCGCAAAAGCTCAAGCTGAATTTACTAATGGTTTTATGCAAAATCGCCAATTTCAAGAAACTGCTGCTACTGCTTTCTCGTCAGCTATGTCGTCTAGTAGTAATAGATATTAAGTATGAAAAGCTCGCGCAGTCGTTTAGTGAGTGTGACGAGGACGGCTTGTGTATTAAATATGTAGAGAGATATCCACGAAAGGTTATATTGTATTTTAATGTATGTATACAATAAAGTAATTAAAAGTGATCACCTGATCAATGTTTGAAATTTGTAGTGCAGATGGTATTGTTCTTGCCATCACAACGATATAAAAGGGTTACGCGAGTCGTTTTTAATTTTTTCTTAACATTGAGTTTGTCCCACTCTTACAAGTCACGCCAGGGCTAAATTTTATTTGATCACGAGTCAATGTGATGTTTCTGGTAGGCATCAATGAATTAAATGTGTTCTTATTCAGATATTCAATTTCATAATTGCGTCTAATCGCCTTGATTAAACTATGCAAATTGAATGCGTTTTCAATTAAATGTCTGAATAAAAAACTAAGGAAAGACCCAGTTGGCATAATTCCTAATCTAACATCATGTCTGAGTCGGCGTAAATTCATCAACTATTGATCTATATTATCCTTCTTCATTAATTCGTTCATTCCATCCAAAAAGTAAACTAAGTTTCATTTGTAAAATTTATTTAAAAATAACAGTCAAAACAATTATTTAAAAATTTATTAAAAATTAAGATTTATTCAGCTTATGTAATTTTTCTTAAACTAAAAGTTTTTTTTAAAAAGTAATTATTACATATTTTGTAACTTATCATATATTATTTGATTTTGTTGTTTAAATAAAATATTTTATATGATATTAATTTTGTGGGTATATTCGTTTTATCTTATTCACATAATTACTGGCCGAAATCAGGCACCATTCACACAAAACTCAAATAATAATTCAGACCCGTAGCAAAAAATGAAGAATGATGAAGAATACCGAAATTTTAAACATGGTGATGTATTAAAATGTAAGTTAAATTTTGTCGCTCACAAGGCTCGAATTTCCATTTTCATCAAGATAAGGAAATGCCTGTTCCTAATTTGGTGTGGTTTAACGAAGTATAGTTTTTAACCAATAGTCACATCAGAACTCTTACCGCCGCAAGGGATCCAATGGTCGAAAAGTCGAACAATTTGCCATCGAAATCAGGTTCCATCGGTGCAACCACCTATTTATCATAGGAAAATTTGAGAGAACTTTGTTTCCAACTGGATCGCTCACACATCCTGGCCTACAGCGATTCTGTCTTTGTGAGATTTTATTAATGTGAGGAAATTCTGAACCCCGCTATTGCGCATCGTTTGTAGGAACGTGAATTTTCTCAGATGATAGAGGATTTCACGTACAGCATTTCATTTGATCTTGACTTGTATCATTGAACTTTACTTCATTTAAACCTGCTTATCAATTTTTCGGAATTTGGTTTGGAACCAGTTGGCACCCAATTCGTATTTCAACTGTTCGGATGAAACACATTTCCGCGGCTCAATGTGTTCGCGGAAATTTCTGAATTTCGGACTGTGCAAAATCCTCAAGCGACTCACAACTCGCCTTTTCTGGCCTAGAATATTAATGTTTGGTTTTTGTTTTCGGGCTCAATGTATCATCCCTCCTTATCATTTCCAGGTTGACAGAAATTTCTTAACTGCCGGTGACGATGCCCGCAGGAATATGTGATTAGAATATTTCCGTGCCAAACTGACGACGGTCGACATGTTTCAAGTAAAAACCCAGGACGACTTATTTTAAGATGCGGTAACTTTAACCGTCCGCCACGATCGTATGGTATGAACTCTGCGTTCAGTCCAATGATGCCGAAAGGACATAACAAATGAAATAGATTGTTATAATAGTGTGTTGTAATAATAGTGTGCTAATTGTTTGTTGAAATTCGTCTTATTGTTGTTGTATGGCGATATTATATACCATTTTTGGTTGGTCTGCCATGCTTTATTCCTAGCAAGGACGCGTTTTGACTACTTATAGCCATCATAAGCTCATTTTGAATTGTCGACCGTGGTACACGCCTTTTTAAATAGGCTTTTAGACTGAGATGCGAAGACAAGTATAGGGTCACAATAAGAAGATACGGAGGAAAAAGATCCTCAAAAGGGAAAGGAAAGGGTGTTTAATATCCCAGGACTCAATTAAATTCAACTAAGGCAAAATCCACTTCATTAATCTAGAGCATATAAAATGATCCTCATTGCAACAAGCTTACCCTGGATGCGTGTGCCGAAATGCCTTTAAGAGTAATTTAGGACAGTGGTTTGGTTATTTCTCAGCAAAAAAAGAAAATCACCAAAGATCTAAAGTAAAAATGAGCAGTTTCCGGAGAGGTTGTAACAATGACTAGGCCCAGTCGAAATACAAGTTGACTCGACGTGACTAAAAGTGTTGATATCTAAACGTCATCATCAAAAGGATCGCTTCATATGGATGATTAATGGAATGAATTCTGTTTTTTCCGTAGCTCGTACTGATCAGCAAGTGGAAGGGACATTTCAATTCACGGTCGACATACATCTGTTATGCATGCTAAAAGCAGCCGGAAAGAGCTCGAGAATCTTATAAAGGATAGATTTACTGGCTTCAGAGCGAGACATTCCACTATAGATGCAGGTTGTAACTGCAATGCAATAGCGGTGGCATGAAGTACGTCCAACTGGGTTATCTTCTTAGAGACGCTAAACAACAGGAAAACATTTAATTCCAACTACCAAAATATCTATTGCAGATAATTCACAAGAAGCCAGTTCGATTGAAGAAGTAAGTGAGACCAAGTGTGGCCTAGTCTCCATTTTCAGTACGCTGGTGGAACATCTACTAAGCTTCTGGCAATCGAAATCCCGGGGCTAGCTGGATAACTATTCATAGGCTACAACCAGCGGCAGATAAGATGTTATCCTGAAAAGGAAGAGGATCCCTAGAGTAAGATTGGTCAGTGTAGCGAATACATTAGTATAGTCGAAAGTATTATTAAAGTATCTGGACAAGCTGATAGTATCTGATTTTCTTATCATGGCAATGGACCAAATCCAGAAAAACGCGAGCTTCGATGAGCGTCATATAATATTTGCTTTTATACGGAGTCAAGTTATGGAGCGAAACTTTGAACAACTACTTTCAAAAACAACTGCGAGCACTGTCGATTACATCAACATACCGGACAGTCCCTGAGTGAGCAGTGTTGGTTGGAAAATGAATCTACCCGCGAAGACATGACGACAACGGAGAAGGAGTCGCTAGCGATGAAGACGCACACTCTCGTCGGGATCTAAAATGGACCTTGCGTTTTATCAAAAGTTTGAGACCGCGGTTCACTTGAAGGCATGATAAGACTGAGCAATACCTGGCTCAGCTATTGAGCGGACACAATTGTTTTCAGTCTTATCTGTATAGGATCTTAATTAACGATCTTTAGATATTATATTCTGCGTTCGAGAGGGAATACGCCTCTCATGCTTTCTTTGCACACAGAAGATGTGACAGACACCGCAGTGATCTTTCTGAAAAATTCAAGAGCTCTGTCCCAACAAATGGATGATGTTGTGAGGTGATGTTAAAGTCGGCTTCTAGTTGAACCTGGTGGTATACTATGCTGAGATCCTACTCTGCGCTCGGAACTAAAAATAGCTTACTTGATCGGCTGGAGGAGCAGAGGGGGCCCTTCTCTAGTTATCCTGCTCGATTTTCCCTTTTCGACGAAGAATAGATTCGCCGTTAGGCGTAGTGAAGAGAGAGGCCTAGTCGGAAGCAAAGTGTCAAACGGAATCGCTACCAGATAACAAAGATCAACAAGAGAGTGCTACATTCCTGTCCGAATAAAGCCAGGTAAATAATTCTCGCAATCACATGGTACAGCTTGCGGCTAGCTGATAAACAAATACAAAAACATGAAGATAGATACCGCATCGACGTATTGGAATCCAAAGCGGTCCAGTTGTGAACGCGAGACATTAGTTAAGCGCCAAAGAGTGATATAATAGCCATTGATATGCCATTCAGCCATTGATATGACGTGACCCATGTTATTTCGAGGAAACTTTCGCAGACAAAAGAAAGTCAAGTAGCTGAATACAACAAATTCAAAGGAAAGCAACTTTACAATAAATATCATAATTTTCTTGCTATAGAATATTTTCTAACTATAGAATTTAATTTGAGATGTTAAAATAAACATGTTAAGAAACTTCTGTTTCGCTCCTTAAAAGTAGCAATCAAATTTTTTTCATATCATTAATATGCACATTAGTTGATTTTAAAATAAATATAATTATTGAAAAAAAAAATTAATGTAAAACTACAGGAAGACAGGGAGAGTGCTACGGTACATAACCATTATAAATGTGGACCCTGAAAAGATTGCATAATTTATTTATTCGGTTCCAAAAAAAATTTAACTAACTTTTTGACCCTGCTCGGGAAATTCGGCATTGTAGGGCGTGACGCATATTAATTAAAAAATAAAATTTTCCACACACTTATTTGCTATCGTTAAAAAAACCAAAAAATTTATGTGTTGTTGACACGCTTCGCAATTTGGCTGGCCACTTTCCAGCTGCTAGTGCTCCACTTCCAGGTTAATGTAGAATATTCAGCGAACAGAGTGATACATGTAAGTCTGCTGGGTACTGGGCGAAAGATTCATCATCAATTATAGCCATTGATTTGTTTACATTTAAACTATCAGCCTAGATTCAGCTCAAGGACATAATTAGATTCTTCTGCTATTATGTGCGCTCACTTCGAGTTTTATGTCTTTTAAATTTTAGGCTTTAACGCCAATGAGGATGCTTGGCAGCCATATAATGGCTACCGAAGTACTTATTGTTAGTGCGCATCTCAAGTCTTTAGGAATGTTCCTTGTAGCGAACGATGGATATGTTATTCACCTGAAAATACACTAGCGTTACTATAAAATTGGATACTATACATTTGAAACTAGCGAATTTAAGGTACGAAAATGGGGAAATTGTGAAAATTATTGGTGGTAATAAGGTCCTTTGAGTGTGTAAGAAATTTCATCATTAATTTATATTGTTTCAATAGAATAAAATAATGTTTTTTAACATAAGCTATAAGTCCAATGCTCAGATTAGTTAGAAGTGAGGGACGAAAGGGACGACATTCCCTATCTAATAGGACTCGGCCGATATTTTGTAGATGCATTTTTATTTGTGAGGAAAACTGGTTGGAGTTAGGAAAAAAATGACGAAGTTTTGGCAAAGGGCTCACAATCATTCTCCTTAAATGATATGTATTTAAAAATACACCGAAATAGTAATGCTCTCACACCCTTTTCAGCTCGGAAAGCCAGCCATCACAATCTTTAATTTTGGTGCTCTTCATCTTGCTAAAGCTTCTCTTCAATTGTTTTGTCGGATACTCGTATCCTTTTTTCGTGATACCCCCAGAGTGCCCCAGAGTGTGAGAGATTGTTTTTAGTGTGTCCATATCGTGAGCACAAAATAGCTTAGGCACTTTTGTATAGCTTATGGCAGAAAGAAATAGAAAGAGCAAAATTAAATTTATGTTTGTATTTTGTTTTTATTCAAATAAATGATGTTTGAAGGTTCTATTTTTTTTAAACGAAATAATGAGAAAAAATTTAACCAATACATATAAGATTCTACTGTTTTGGATTGAATTCCGTTAGACCAGGAGTTTGTTCGAAGTGTGCTCGTTTTGTTGTGCTTTTGCGCCTAATCATAGCTTAGGCAATGAGGCAAAAGAACAACAGCGATAACACCCTTGATCGGACTCTGGCAGGAAGAGATAGAGGAAGTAATAGTCGATTTATAGTTGTATGCGTTTTAAGGCAAGCGTTTTCAGAGTGTTATGACTGAAATTCAAAATAATATGAATTAAATGGGAGTATATTTACCAATTTAAATAAATTTGTACTAATATTAGTAGTCCCGTCAGATTGAATCTGGGTCGGGAGTGTTGTCGCGGTTCTGTTGTAGAACTTTTAGGACTCTAAATCGTCTTATGTTCTATCTTGACTCGACTAGACTCGACTAAACCAGGTTGGCACCCTTCTTCATATGCATAAAAAAAGAACGTTAGAAATTTTAATGAGCCTTTTAGAAAGGAATTCTCGTGCAAAAGTAAACCATAATGGACATGGTATCGCAGGAAGTTTTGATTGAATTCTTGATTGAAAACATTGATTGAAAACTAAATATGATTCTATTGTTGATTTGAAATGACAGCTCACTGTATTCCTTTTTAAACAACACAATTGAACATCGGTCGTTGCTAACTATTTGAACTCCTGTAAAAGTAATGAAAACCTGTGCGTATTTCAAAATTCCACGCATGATCCATGGTCTAAAAAAACATTTGGCACACTCATTTTGATATAAACAAAACAGTCTTTATGGATTTAAGCAAAAATTTCAAATAAAGACATGAGAGTAAGGTGTAGGTGAAAATCCTTAAAATACTAACTAAACAGATGATGGGCTGTGTGAACACGGTGGACGATCTGATACGGCGCATCAAGTTATCAGGTAGATGCGAATTCTTTCACTTTTAACGTGCACAAGGTACGTGTTATATTGCATGCTATACAAGTGGAAAATATAGTTTTTCATACTATCGTTTCAAGCCTTAAGAAAGAGCATCGAGCCCACCTAAGAAATGGAGAAGCTTTGTATGGAGAGCTTAGTTGAAGAAATTATTAAATCAGTTGATTAATGGAATGTGTCATAAGAACAAAGAAATGCCCATTTCATTGAGTAGGGGAGTCGAGGATGGAGGGAGTCTTTGTGTCACAGGGATTTTTGTGCTCATAAAAAGTTTAAGAGTAGATTCCCAAGGGTTTAGAGGATTGTTTTCGAAGGTGTACCCCAAGGTTCGTGTTTGAGGCCGAGTCTTTTCAACACTTATACGTCCGCTCTCCCTGTAAGCTTCCACTGTCATATAGCAGCCTTTGCTGACGATACCTGGTTTAACGCAACTGGACCCAAGAGCCACATTAGCTAACTTAGAGATATGTTTGAAAAAGTGTATCAGTTTATGTATGAGTGTATGTATGTATTTATGTATAAGTAAGAATCCGTGTAGTTTTGGGTTGAGGTAGAATATTAGTAACAATACCGGGAAATAACTAAGGTAATTTCTTCAGCGTAAAACGAAAACGTTTTATCCTTCCTAATCGGTCCTGGATTTTTTAGGACCAGTCGTAAACGGTCTGAAATTCTTAAAGCTTGGAACTTTGGCAAGAAACTCATTTTATAAAAGCGCATTGAACAAATAAGTAAGCAAGCTTTCAATTCGATACTATATCTGTACCCACTAGTCAACAGAAGGTCCCAATTGAACACGAAAAACAAAATGTTAATCTTGAAGATGGTAATTAAGATTATGATACTAACGGAGTGTCTCCTTGGAGTACATGTGCCAAATATTTGAAAACAAGGCTTCAAATGGGACTAAAGAATCCCTTGTATGTCTCACCACACAAATAAGATGAGCGCAACCTATATGTGAAAGATCATTCGTTCTGCACCGATCGTAATGTGTAAGTACTAAAATCCAAAGTTCGAGTAGTATGTAAATAACATAGGTAGTAGTTTAGCTTTACGTTCAAAAGAGGTTCTTGTTAAATTTTGCTATTTTAATAGAAGTATATCATATACATAAGAAAGACTTGATGTAAAAATAAAGGAAAATACTGAAGATGTAATGAATTCCAAATTCAGAACACTTCCTTTTAGTTACAAGCCAAGTACTGTAAATGTTTAGAAATAATAAAAGAAATTATTTAAAATGTTTTTATATATTCAATTTATCTTATTTACCAAAAATAAAATAAAATGTTTACATTAATTGAAGGGCAATAAATAAATACCCGAAATACTCTGAGGTAGTATCAATTCCTGACAAATTGTTTTAAAAAAGCGGTTCCTAAAGATTCAGCTTTTGAGAAGAGAATTATGGGTCAGATTGGTTTTTTTGTTGAACACAAATCTTATAAATTATCTGAGCCTTGCCTATGGTGATAGGTAAATCTGATTGGAAGAATCTTAATCCCTAATGCTGGATTTTGGTCACGATCCCAGTAAATCATGCTCTCGCGTTTGCGCTCCCGTGGTCGATAGACCTTAAGTAAAAACACTAGGATGAGGATCTCAGTTCGAAGCGTAGGGACCGAGCTCGCTAGGTACTACTGTATGAAGTATTTTTACGAATCAGGTACAGTATATTCAGGTACTACAGGTAGCTGGTTAAATCCCATCTGTATGGATAGGGTAACTTATTGGGTGTCGGCCTTTCGGAGAGTATGGTGGTGACCAGTGGTGGATTAGAATAGCGTTATTCCTAACAGCGTTAGCTATAGCTGGGTTTCATATCCAGCAGCATTAAAGTTGGGGATCTTGAATGTAATAGGGCACCTCCTAAACATGTAATGATGGACCTTAGTTGACGAAGCTTAACTCTTGCCTGTAGACTCTGTGAGGTTTTGCCTAATCAAGGAAGGCTCACATATAACAATGCGACTTCATTGGCTATGTTGAATGTTAGGTTTTAATAATATTTGATACAGGCGAAAATGAACCATATAAAATTCTTGATAAATCTCAGGTTCCCAGTGAGTGGGCAGAAAAAAAGCCATCCACGCTGACAAAAATGAAGGATATCTTTAGAACATAGATCTTATGATGAACAGATTCGGATCCTAACGCCTACCATCCAATAATCAGTGCGCTGTCGGTAAAACTGGCCATTTATGCAATTCGAAGCTGAGTAGCTGAAAAAGGAATTTTCTTTCCGTTAAAGGAAGACTTTAACGTTTTGCAAACATTCACGTAGGGGTATTCTGCTGATCTAGTTGGTCATAAACGCAGACAAAAAAATCCTGGTTCTTATAGTTATCGAATGAATAGAGAAAAATTTATTATTATTTCGTAATTATTTGGTTTCAGGGTCACTTGGTCACTCAGGTGTAGTGATCACCGTAGATCACTTTTTGATAAAATGAAAGAGCGAAATTTGCCTAATTTTGAAGCAAAATTAAATGACTTGGAAAATTGGATTTTGTCCAGCGAAACTATTCTGAAGGTGAATAAAAGGCGTTGAAGCACAAGTTTTCGCATATTAAGTCGGAATTTAAACAAAGGTGGAAAAAAGCTGATAAAACGGAAGCTAGATTTCTTCGTAATAATGACGAATAGCTAAAGAATACATTCAAAATACCGAGAGCGACCAGCCCTCGGATCGACAATCAAAACCATTTAATGAGCTAAGCGAAAGAAGTAAGAGAAGGGAAACTGAAACCTTACGTATTACAGCGGATAATGATATATGCTGCACAAACAAATTTACAAACATCTGGAAAAAAAGATGCTTCAAGTCTACCAAAGCAGATTATGTATTCTCCAACGAGAGCTACAAAGTTGAAAAAAGCATACAAAACAGTACAAGATGACAAAGAAAAACAGCAAACACCTTTATCGGCACTTTCTGTATTCCTGGAAGCTGATCTTACTCGGCGGCAATATGAAATAATAGTAAGAAGTGCCAGTAAAAAGTTGTTTCCTAGCCCAAAGAGTCACACGAAGTGACTGAAACATGCCCACAAGTAAATCTTCAAGATGTATTCAACCATACTGCAACAATATTACTGACGTATTTGAAGGATGTTCTACGTGATTTAAGACCAGATGAATCTGAACCGTTAGAGCTGTTTTGCAAGTGGGGTTGTGATGGATCACTGCAGGCATAATTCTAACAAAAGATGGAAAAGGACGCCACAGATAGCAACATTTTTCAAAGTAGCCTTGTACCACTTCGTTTGGTATGTGGTACCAAAACAGTATGGGAAAATCTAACTCCATCCTCACCGCGATATTTTGGTTCTATTAGTATCAAATTTGTTAAAGAAACTGAGGATATAACCCAAGAAGAAATTGGGTATGTGGAAAATGTCATTAACGCCCTGCAAAAAACAACAACATTTTGACTAGAGGAAATGTCATATTCTGTAAAACACACTATTATGCTTACAATGATAGACGCAAAAGAGTGTAATGCTACCACACAGACAACGTCAAGAATGAGGTGCTACCGAAAGAACTCAACGATTTAACTACCAAAAGAGATGTTGATGCAGACGCACTTCATTCGGATTATCCACTTTGCACGCCAGAATTCGTCTGTTTGAGAGCATATTGCACCTCTCATACACGCTCATTGTAAAAAAAGGTGGCAGTTAAGATCTAACGTTGACAAAGCTATTGTTAAGGAGAGGAAACAAATTATTCAAGAGAAATTTAGACGTGAAACTGGTCTAATAGTGGGTGTAACGAAAGCTAGGTTTGGAAATACATATGATGGTAACACAAGTAGAAGAATTTTTTCCAATCCTGACTTAGCTGCAGAAATAACTGGAGTTGATTATAATTTCATTTACTAACTCAAACTCATCCTTGAAGTCATAGCAAGTGGTCACAAAGTCCATTTGGACAAGTTTGCAGATAATTGCATAGACACTGCGAAACTTTATATAAGTTTGTATCCGTGGCATCCTATGACACCTACGATGCACAAGATCCTGGTGCAGGGTGCTACTGTTATAAACAATCCATTGTTGCCAACTGGATTGCTCTCGGAAGAAGCCGCTGGGGCACGGAATAAACATTTCCGGCTGTACAGGCAGAATTTCGCGAGAAAAATTTCAAGGGTCAAGTGTAACACTGATATTATAAATAGATTATCACTCATTTGTACCCCACTGATTACGTGAATGAGACCAATCCCCCCAAAAAAAGGAACGTTGCCATTCACGAAAGAAACAATTGCTTTGCTGATTCCTGTTGTACCTGACTCTGAAAGAGACTCAAATTTTGATTTGGAGGACATTTCTCGAGGCACTAAAAGTGATGAGGATGATGAAGAACCATGAGGCTCATCATCTTTATAGTTACATAAATTTTAATAACAATGTGTTTAAGAAAATAATAAATATCGAATTTATAAATTACTAAAATATATTTTCGTTGTATTTTTCCCCAATATTTTAAGCCATTATTCATTAAAAAGAAAAATATGGCTTATAGTTAACCAGGGCAAGTCCCTGGAATAAAAAAAACTAAATAAATAATTTTGACCGGCTACCTCGTATTCTGCTGGAACTATTGTATGCAGAAATTGCGTAATTTAAAGGTACTAAAAGGATGAGTGATTGCTCACATGTACATAACTTCCAATGCTACCCTCGTTTTCTAGCGATGTGTTAAAGGATTTTGAGTGCTTCCTTACTTCTTCATTTTCTTTTTTTATACGTTTTTCAAAAACATCGTGAAATCTTTTCGCAACTTCAGAATGTTTTTCAACTATTGGCAAAATGAGATCGACCAGTGTATGAAGCGCTACACTGTAGGATTGTTTTTAATGTCCTATTCGATTGGCATATAGTCAAGCCAGCATAGTGCTCAACGGAGATGATGATGAAAAAATGTTCAATGCGCCGTCGCGTAAAAAATTATTTCATACTCATGAGGGGGAAAGATGTAAATAAAATTTAGTGACAATGATTCCCCGACAACATCCATTTCGTCTTGCGGTTTTATTACGTAATTTAAGGAATGTATTGTAAGGAGATAAATCAAATGACTACTACCTTATTGAGTTTTAAAAATGTGATATTTGTATTATAATAGTGATACCATTTATGTGTCCATCCCTTCGTGATAAATTCAGGTAAATGGAATGTCGTGTCAAAATAAATTTGCATTCTAGTGGACTAATATTCTCAAAATGTTGTAAATCATCGCTATATGTGACTGAAACAACCAACGTATTATTAGTTGTAGCATTTCCTCGCTGTGCAAATATTGGGGTTAGTTTATTTCATAAATGTTATTCATATTTCCGTCATGTGCAAAGAAAACTTTATTAAGAAAATTTTCAAACAGGATGTGAGTAGCCTGTCAGTCTAATGGGGATATCTAAAGTTGTTGTGATTTGAATCAGTTTTGTCGAAAGGACATTGATTTAATAAGATTTCTCTGAAAGTAAATTTTAATAAATTAATTAAAATTAACGGTGTATGTTTTATTTTCTTTAAATCCATAAACATTATATTATTGTATTATTAACAATGGCAAGGTAACAAGTTGAAAAACACGGTGCGTGGTTTGAAATGAAATAAGCTCCTTTTACTTCCTACCAAGAGTCGCTTTCACATAAGTTGATTTTGCTCGCTGAGAAAATTAGCTTATGCTTAAAATCTAGAAAAAAGATATTGCTAATAAGCGGATACTTTCTTAATTGCGAGTGTTAAATTAGCTTATAATATTTTATGCCAGTGATAGTTCGGGCCAGGCTTCCAACAGTTTTGCTGAGGTCAGCTATTAATCCGTGTTTCGTCGTGAAATTTAGATGTTAGTCAGCCGTATGCAAAGATAGCAACCTTCGCAGAAATTAAAAGAGTGGTATATGTTTTCTGAATTTTTTCAAATTTTCTAATCTAATCTAATTGAATTTTCAAGAATTATCCTAAATTCTATGATCTATAACATCATGATTCGTACTTTGTGAGATCCTGGTTTTAATGGAATGGTAGAGTGAATATAGTGATAAGTAGAAGAGCAGTATTAAATACTGAATACCTTTGAGTAGTGAATCTTGGACTTTTCCGAAAATTTACGCTCAGCACTTGGTCCAGGTTACTGTCTATAAAATATGCATTAGGACAAAATTATTGAAGCACAAATGCGTCTTGGCCTAATTAAATTAAATGATAAATACCAAATCTTAGTATCTTAATTCAAATTTAAGGATCTTTCCCTTCAAGATTATCTGATCCGGCATCCTCTTGGTCTATTCTGCAGCGACAGCAAAGTCAAAGATATTAAAGATTGTTCTCATTGTGTTTCTAGTTCTCCCCTGCATAGGATACTCATAGGTGATGTGGCCTACCAACCCAACGACGCTTATATAAATTTGCCTTGTAGCTAATTTTGATTGTGGAACTTCAGTATGAGCTAGTTCGTTACTTGCGACATACTACTGGTGACCTAACCGTAGCTTCTACCGAAGTAGTATGGATTAGTTTACTATCCAAACCTGCTTTTGTAGCATACTATTGATAGATAGTATAGATAGATAGTATGCTATAGATTGTAGCATACTATCTGCTTCAAACAACGAACCTTTTTGTTTTGTTTTTTAAAAAAAGTACGCAACCGATTTTTTGTTACAGTTTGAGAAGGGGGTTTGACTCCCCTTGTTACTCAGATATCAAAAAGTTGAAACATGAAATAGCTTTCAATGACCAATCTGTATAGTTCAAAAAAGGCAAAACGATATTAAAGGAGTCTAATATTATATTGAATGGACGCAGTGGAGACAACGTTGATTATATTGTATGTCGGACAAGTCATAGATAGCAATGAATCACCCGAAGGATATAGAAAAATTCAGCTCGTGTAAAAGACGTTACCTCAGCTTTTTCAATTCTTAAGGATCACTGCAGGCAGTGTAGAACAAAGTCCCAATAATACGAAATGTGTGATGAGGCCTGGTCTATGAAACACTTATAAGATGTGGATCATGATGAAATGAAAACAAAACCTAAGATACATTATAGGCGTTAAATATCGAATAAAGTACAACAAGAAGTTTCATGAATTTTTGAACGCATCAGCTGTTATCTAGAATCTAAAACAGCGAAAAATACAATGTGACGTCTAGCAGATGACGTAATGCGAGTGGTTATCTTTGACGGCCATTCCAAGTAAGGCGAAGAGACCAAACCCTGCGTATTGCTGGTTGGCAAAGACCGGTGTGGTTAGTGCATCGCGATACCTATTTTCGAATTGAAGGACATGGTCGATGGAGGCAGCCATCGTCTAAAGAAGCCGTCGTCTATAGAAGGCCAAGCAAAAGCTGGGTTGTACGACTTGGATTAAGATAGCAACCAAAATAGTAGAACCCACAGGAAGCGTTCCTTTGCTCAACGCTGATGCTGGTTGATAGTCTGGGGCCACGTTCAAATTTCGATTAAAACTTAGAAACGGGATAATCAAACATTCCCGAACTGGTCGCTATCAGATTTTTATATCCAAAAAGAGAAAAACCCTTTAACTAGAAGGGAAATGTGAAAGGGAAATGTGACCAAGGTAGTTTCGAATACAGAGACTCCTTCGACGTCCAATATTACGAAGAATATTGGAATAATATTAGCAAACAATGCAAACCATCGTTTGACTGAGTGAAATTACAAACTAAGAGTCTATAAAACGGATGAGGTCACTGGAGCGGGAATTTACTTCGGTGGCTATCCACAATTCTCATGACACTACAAGATTTCACAGGTTTCCAGTCGGAGATCCTTACAATCAGAGCAACAGTAGACTTGGCAACGACTAATCTAATGGCAAACAGTAACATATCTCTCTACAGCAAGTTAGCACTATTAGCGCCTTTTTCTAACTGGACTGAAGGTGCTGAAAACTGCAACTAACGGACGGAAAGTGAAACAAACGTTGGTCCCTGGGCACAGAGAAAAGATTGAAGAGTGTGAAGAGAATGATTAGACGAACTATTAATAGCAGGTTTAGCTGTTTGAAAAGCAGTAGGAGTGGGTTCAAGGAAACTAGCAACAGTGATACCCTACTATAGAGTGAATGCAGAATTAATCGAGTCCTTTGCCTGACGCTAACAAAATGAGGTCTAACCAAGTCCTATGGAAAAACCAAAATCAAGTAAAAATCAAATTACACTGCTCATAAATTTATAGATCAAATTTATAGATAAATATATAGATTTTTATAGATTTATAGATTTATATACACTGCTATCGGAGTTAAATAGTAGATCCAAGTACCGGACTGACAATTTCGAGGTACTGGGCATCAGGAACCCATTTAACTGTACTTAGTCGATAGATATTAAAGGAGTCATAGGAAAATTATTGCAAATACTAGAATATTTGTGAGGATACACAGAAATCACCTGAAAGATCGCAGCAAGCCGTAGGAAAATGCAAGTCACTTCATATGAGGTTCAGGTGTTTTTCCTCTGTGAAGATCTGTAAGGCATCTTCTACAACGTGCTGAGGAAACTCTCAAGGATTCACAATTCTTCGATTTTTCAGATTATTTTGCAGTATTTGCCCTTGATCAACAGGATATCAAATGAAATTAGGGTTACATTAGGTATTGCGCCGGGCAGGCAGCTGGAGGATACACCATTCTACTTAATGTAGCACTGGTGAAAAATTGAAGTGGTTATCCTGATAAAGAAGTGGGTCCCTAGAGTAGAATAAACATGTGAGTTCGAAACCATCAGTTTCTTACCTTGGCTTGTCGCGGTACTCCAAGCCATGGTGCATCGCAGTACACGTGTTATGAGTATTATAATTTGATTCCACTGGCTGCCAATGATGGACGATCAAATTTAATAAGAAGGATACATTTGATTAACATCATATCCTCTTCACGGAGCGAAGATGTATTGCGAAGCGTAACTGAAGCAAGAAGTACAGCGGATTATGGCAGCCAATTGGACAGCCTTTGAGTTTGTGTGTTGGCAATCATTTGTGTGGTTACCAACGCAGGGGTGATACCCTTCGGCCTCACTCTTTCAGAGAATGTAAACGAATTTACGTTTGAAAAGAACAAGTTTATTATCAAATTTACGATCAACTCTACTTTAGCGGCGAAATACGTTCCACGGTAGAAAAAATCAAAGAATGTCAGTTAAACGGAGGCTGGATCATGCGGGCCACCAACAATGTCAGACCGTAGATCAGACAAAAGCAAGGTGGGCTGGAGACACGGTAAATGTCTGTCAAATCCTCCTTTCATGTAGAAAGTGGAGACGAGAGCACAAGAAAGGAAGCGCTTTGTTCGGACAGGTTGAGACGAGTGACGCTAAAATTGGCAGTCAAATGGAACGTTTTATTTCACTGAAATGGCTTTCAACAAATAGGGCACATTTGATTAGTTGAAGACGTTTATATCGGAAAAGTTAGTAGTTTTGAAAAATAAACGGTTTATGCGACCCTAAGGCACTATGAGGTGTAGAACATATAGGCCTAACCCGAAGTAATGTGTCCCAGGCTACGTTCACTCCTTGTAGTCAGTAGGTTTGTAGTGCTAAGCGCCTGGCGCTCAAGTCATAAATAACCTTCACCTGTTTCCAAAACGAGAAAATTTACGGAGTTTACAGATCTAAACAAAAATTTCGACTCTGTCCGATCGAATCAGGAGATTGTACTGACAGTGATCTAACTGTGATTATATCCGTGAAACACATGTAGATTTTAGATGGTTTGGATTGTGTTTTACAAAGAAGACAAACGTCTAGTAAGAAAACAAAAGATGTGACACAAAGAGTCCGTTGTCTGACTTGTCAGTTTCGGTATCGGGATAGTTGATGCGAAGTCCTGACTAAGGAGCTTGAGCCATCGATAACGATTATAAAAATCGTCCATTCAATGTTGATGTCGGAAAAAAAGAGTAGTATATTGACAGACAATGAAAATAGTCGAGCGAAACTTATCAACTTACTTACCTTTAGCTGAAAAATTTACAGATATTTTAAAATATTTGATTTATTGTCTTAATAGTTTTTTTTAAATTATTCGATCAAAGTTTAGATTAGGTTGATTCTACGTCCAAAAAGGCTATCCAGTGGTATTAAATTTTTGGCAAGCAGTCCAGCATTGATTTTGAGCTGAAAGTCTGATCAGGAAGGAATGGTTTTATAAATTAAATATAAGACAAACAACAGACTGATATTTTGTTGGGCTATGTGAATTCCCTAGAGAGGACAACAAACTTGAAGAAGTAAGGAAAGAAAAGACTGTACCAAAGACAGTGGAATCAATAGATGATACCAAAAGTGAAATCAAAACCTTGTTGTTGCTGTGTCAGCAAGAAATTTTTGCGTAAAGAAAGAAACTAGATGTTAACCTGGACCTTATTTTGACAATGAAGGTAGCTGTGAAAGTGATTTACTCATAATCACGTCCGACCTACATTGTTGGCCTGGAAGCCCATATTAGCGCTAGGCATGTTGATATTCTAAAATCTGAAACACAAATTGAAGGGGATACGAACATGGTAGGGGGAAATAGTTTAGGTCAAATTTCATAGTTCATAAGAATAGGAAAGGAGAAAATCAGAAACGGAAGGCGTGGTCGGAAGATTAAAATATGAAAGCCCTTTGAAATAATTGTTGTTACAGTAACTAAATTCATCTTATTAATTTCCGATTAATTTCTTATTTTGATATTTCAATACATTTCGAAATACAGAATCAAAGTATATTTCTTAATATTTTTCAGCAAGGAACATTCTCCTACATGAATTACAATGCGTCATGGGAACACATGGTTGGCGTTTATATGGAGTGGTGGGCATAATATTTGCATATATTGTCGGTCTTCTCGTCCTATCAGCGATGAACTTGCAAACTTCAAAGGCCTTTTCAGCTAAAAGTGTGGGAAGATACAGTGATGTAAGAAACTTAGTTTTTACTGAAAATTTCTAATCGAATTTTCTTTTTAGATAAATAAACTTAAATTGAGAGAAGTTGGTATATTAGGAAGAACGCAGTCAATAGAATGGTGTAGTCCACTCCACTTTTTAAATGCGAGTAAAAAAGGTACAACCGATCATGGCCACATTAAAGGGACTGTCAGCACTGCTCATCGAAATATTTCTAATAAACCTGATGAAGTAAGTCCTAACTACGGTATGACGGCTCTAGCATCATTTCCTGGCAGCGGTAACACGTGGCTTCGATATCTTCTCCAGCAATCAACGGGTGAATATATTATATACACGTAACTTTTTGAATTGTTAATTTGGCCTCGTCAGCTATTCTATTATTATGTACCGGTGGGTCCAAATTATGCTATCTTTTGTTTGATACAAACTTGAAGGATGGTTATAAAATATTCCTCTGTTTTAAGTTACCCATTATTTAGAGCGTACATACTGTGAACTTTGGATTGATTTCTTCTATGGTCCATGTCGGATACAGCATACGCGATAGTTGGCTCCTATTTTTTTGGTCAAAGATGATTCATGTGTGCAATTTACCGTAACCAAAGCGAGTCTCTTGCTTTCCTGTGATTAGATATTAAAAAAATGTTGCTTGATTCCACACCATCCATTTGAAGTGCTTATAAGTATAGCGGGGATAATCCAGGAAAAACCTTTTAATATATTCTTCCGTTCTTGCAACCTCAGTACGTGCAGGCAGTTTCAATGTTTATTTGGCAAGGTAGAATTTCCTCGCTTTAAGAGTTTGTCCTTAAGAGTTGTTTGGTTCTGGTAAGAATTCATTTTTTTTAGAACTTGGACCACGGTATGACCCTTCTGGGTGTATTATTTGTTTTAAGGAGCAACATTTCATTTCAGATCTTAAGCTGTTATATGTGTTGCAGCCACACCTTCAATAACAAAGTGACACGAGAAGCTAGTCTGGTCAGAATCACACTTCACCGACTTCATTTCCCCGAAGGGTCCCAAACTAGGGACCTGTACCATCGAGGGTGAGTACTCTAACTACTGCATCATCCAGTGTGCCTCCAGGATGTTGTTTCGGTTGGATTATAGTTTGTTCCAGAATTAAATGAAATGAGAACAATTGTTAGAGATTATGGTGTTACTCTGTTCTCTGTGAAATTTTCTTTCTGACACCTGGGAATTTGACCATATAAGAGGCATTTGCATTCCGTTTTGATTACGCTGGGAACCTGTTTCTTCCTCACAAGTCGGAATGTACCATTGCTAGGACGATTGGCTAGTCTTTTTTTCAAATTTCCACGTGATTTTCACAAGTGATGCTCCTTCTTGGTGCGTTTGTCGAGCGATACTAGATTATGCATCATCTCCATTAAAGCTTTTGGCATTGCACTTGTAGCACCCCTGATACTCGTCCAAATTATTGGCATGATCTATTTCCTTCCTGAAGGATCTTGTAGTACCAGTCAACTTATCATTGTATCAGTATCCAATGGTCAAGTTTTGGTTTTAGTGTCCATTTTTATGCACCAATATCTTCATTATAAAGACTTGCGCCATTTTTTTTTGACATCCTCTATGTGCTTGATTTATGGTTGTTTGTTTTCCAGAGTTACTCCTAAATATTTTCCATTGTTTTCCAATTCGGTTGTCTATTGCTGTGAGAATGAAAATTTTTGCCGGTTTTGTCGGGACTTGGTGATGTAAAGTTGCTTCGCTTTGTCACCATTCACTCCGTTTTCAGTTACTTCTATAATGGTATGAGCGTGATCTGCATCAAACAAGACATTATCTTCGGGAATGTATCTATAATTAGTACGACGATATTACATGTGCATTTTGAGCCCATTTTGTCTAGTTTTTATGTGTCCTATATCTATAAGTACTTATACGAAATGTGTAATTTTGTTGTATATCCGTATTTGCCTGGTTCATCTCTAACTTCTGCTATATTTTCATCAACAATATAAGGATTCTCACCTCATCAAGCTATTGAGTGATGATGAGCTACGTGCAGACTGCAAGGCAACATGGATCGAAACTGTGCTATGACGCTCTTATCAAGGAACTGCACTCATAGCGTTTGGCACAGGTGTATAGGTAAAGAGCTCTGTGAGTTGTTGAGTATAGAGTACAGAAAGGCAGTTCTGGCAGGACTGGGTGGGATAGAAGGATATAACCTGAAGGCGCTTCTCGTCGCAAGAAACCAATATCTAGTCTGGAGTCATTTATCAAATGTTTCCGCGTTAGGCTCTGAGTTCTATAGGGAAGATATTTATGTGGGAAGTTCTTAGAGTCTGGGAGTTCTACACTCAGTGACGCAAAGAAACTCACATCCATACAGAAAAAAATAGTATATAGGAAGGTTGGAATGTTACTGCAGCGCGGTCCATTGCTAATAATGCTAAAAATGATGGCTTTTTCAATGCGAAAAATTTGGCACCAAAATAACAGCCAACATAACATTGTGTGTCACTAAAATTTTGGCTTTCATTGTGTGTTAAATTTTTGGTGGTCTTTTTCAGTTAATTTGTGTGGATTATGGTTGCGTGGCTCCGTTCCATTCAATGTAGTTTTCATGTATCTATAGAATAAATGCTTCAGGGTTTTCATCAGAGAGATTTTTGGTTGATGCTTTTGTTCGTTGATTTTGTAGTGGTTAGCTTGTTTCCATCCAGCACTGTTTTCCAATAAATACCTATAATGTTCGCCAGTCTTCTAGATCAGTACTATATCGGTGCTCTTTTATACTTGATTTTTAAGCGGTATTTCTGTTGTCTTGTGGCTTGGTTCAGGTTGATCTATGTCACCGTATGGGGTTCGTTTCCGGTTATCGCGCAGGCGCGGATGGGTGGAGCAAAAGTTAAAAAACTAACGACAAATGGAACGAAAAAAAAAACGTTTTGTACTCCTACAACGAATACCATCCTTTTTTTGGTAACCTCTACCTGAGTGAAAAAAGACAACCTTTGAGTTCGGTTACTTATGTTCTGGGCCTTGAGAAGCTCGAGGCTTTTTTTTTGTGTCATTACGTTCGTGGTCACGTTAATGTTAATGAGCTGTCGTATTGCTACCATATGTAATGTAAAGATCATAAATATGTAATGACCATAAACACCACAAGTCAATGCGGTGAGTTTCTCCTCCTTAGACGACTGCCTAAACAATGACCACCGTTTTGGAGTTGTGACAGACAGTTTGGCCAATTCTAGGATTCAAAGCTTTAAGGTTGCAGAAAAACAGGCAACCAGAGGTTAAAAATTAAAATTTTATATTCTTTTCTCGGAAGAAGAGGTCTGAAAAGTTTTAAAGCTCTCTATCATCAGATTAAATACTTGATTAGATGAGTGCTGTTTACGCCCTGAGTGTGGGACTTCCTAATGCGCAATGCTACTGGGCTATCTACTAAGCACCTTCACTGTCAACGTGAAACCTAGCCTGGAACGGTTTGACACATTATTTCGGGCTAGGCGACGTGTTCCTACGCCTAGGAGTGCCTTCAGATTATGCGAATCTCATCTCCAGTGGGAAGGATAGAAAGGGAGGGGAAGGAAGGGAGAGGAAGGAAGTGCTAGAAAAGAGATCCCTCCATCTTCGACGTTCCAGTATGCCTTTTTCAAGTGCCTGGACTGCCCTAGTATATTGCGCTACAGGATTCCATTTGTTAATCGTTCTAAGCATTTCTCCGACCAAAGTTCATAGCTGAGCTCTCCAGTGTTGCTGAAGAGGTTACCGCACTGCTTAGTCCGTTTTTCAAAGGGATAAATGTGTGACATGCGTCATCTACCTCTCCTATAAAGAACACGCAATTAGGAGATCATGACCTGTCAATCTTGTGCAGGTAAGCCCGAAAACATCCATGCTCGTCTAAGAGCTGGGTCAAGTAGAAATCAGGTCAGGGATCAGGCGTACAGTCCTCCTTCCCTTTGTGTCTTGCTCTCAGGAATTAATTTGGATAAATCTTGGATCTTGGGATCTTTATTGATTTAGTTAGTGAAAACACCATGAAAATACACGAATAATTGTGTTCTCGTTATTTTCTGATCTGGTAGGAGTTGTTTTTTAGGAAAAATTTGAAATCTCAAATATATCGCAAGAATCAGACCAATATTTTGTTTTTTGAAAAATGGTCTTACAAAAGTCTATGGACTTTTAGAATTTGTAGTTGCATTTTTTCATTATTTTGTGTATTGTAGAGCTGGTTAACCAGCAAAAAAAATCTTTTCTCAAGAGATGACTCGAGTAGTAAGTGCTGGTCGATTGTGACATAGCCAAATCGTCATGGACCAAGCTTAGACATATGGTAAACAAACATGACACATAAGTCATTTTGTTTTTGTGTCATATACTTTGGCTGTATAAAAATGTCGAATTTTGTGCCGAATAATCGTCATTTGCGGGAAGTGATGCTTTTTTCTTTCATTCAAAAAAAGAAAAACAAAAAACGGTGGCTGAAGCTAATCGAGAGCTGCAAAAAGTTTATGGAGATATTGCTGTAATCGAGATACCGTCCCGTGATTAGTTCCGTCGCTTCAAAGACGGTGATTTTGGTGTTGAAGACCGTTCGCGTGAAATAAGACCAAAATCCTTCGAAGACGATGAATTGGAGGCATTACTCCATATAGATCCGTGCCAAACGCAAGAGGGGCTTGCTTGTATTAGGAGTTACCCACCAAGCAATATCGAAGCCCTTGCTAGCATTGGGAATGATTCAGAACCAAGGAACTTGGGTTTCTTATGAATTGGAGCCAAGAGACGTTGAGCGTCGTTTTTTCGCCTGTGAGCAACTTCTCCAACAACAAAAAAGGAGGTGTTTTCCTTTTCGCATCGTTGCGGGTGATGAAAATGGATTCATTATAGCAACCCACAGAGAAGAAAATCATGGGGACTGCCCGGTCATACTTCTACGTGTCGGCTCGGCCAAATATTCACGCTGCAAAGGTTTTGCTGTGTATTTGGTGGGACCAGGGTGGTGTTATTTGATATGAGCTATTGAAACCGAACGAAACCATCACTGGGGAACGGTATCGAACTCAATTGATGCGATTGAGCCATGAGCCAAGCACTGCGTGAAAAGCGGCCACAATACGAGCAGAGGCACGAAAAAGTCATTCTACAGTATGACAACGCTCAGCCTCATGCTGCCAAACCCGTTGAAACTTACTTAAAAACGCTCAAATGAGGAAACCTACCCCACTCGCCATATTCCCCAGATATTGCGCCGTCCGATTATCACTTATTCCGTTCGATGGCACATGGTCTGGCTAATCAGCAGTTCTACTCATATAAAGACATCTCAAAATAGCTTGATTCGTGGATAGCCTCACAAGACGAGCACTACTACCGACGGTATTCGAGCTATGTCAGAAAGATGGGAAAAAGTTGTCGCTAGCGATGGGCAATATTTTGAATGATTCATTCTTAACCATTTTTCACAATAATGTGGCAATTTCATAAAAAAAAAACAGCCAGAACTTAGTTGCGCACCTAATATTTATTTTCGTTTAATGATTAGATGTTTTCCCTTTTAATACAGTATTTATCCTCAATTTCTTTTAAGGTATCTTCACAGGTAGCATTTACAAAGACTATGGTCTGCTGAAGAGTGGTTTCCCAGGGGAGAGCATTTGTAATCAATCTGTATCGCTTGTCGACGAAAATGCAAAGCAGGTGTCTTAAATATTTTTTCAACAGGTTTTAGTGGTGAAGACACACGAATGGGGTCCAAGAGCGTGGAGTAAATTTGATAAGGCGATCCTTCTAATAAGAGATCCGGACAAAGCCATCTTAGCGGAATTCAATAGGCAAAGTGGCGGACATATTGGCTTTGCTTCACCAGATCGATACAAACGAACACGAGGTCGCTGTATGTCAGAATTAATTTTAAAAATTCATGGAATTGCGTACAGAAAATTTCTTTCAGTTTGGCAACAATTCGTAGCTAACAAGTTGATAGGATGGGAAAACATGAACTTGTCTTGGGCCAAAAATTTTACTGGACGCTTGAAAATTGTCTTTTACGATGATTTGGTTGCTGATGTCGAGACGGTTTTGCGGGATATTTTAAAGTTTCTCACGTTTCCTATAGATGAAGTGAGTGAAATTTTGAGGCTTTTAAGACTTTATCGCAGGATATTTTGAAATTTTGAAACTTTTCCAGAAACTAATAGAATGCACAATGAAACGAAAAGAGGGCATATATAGAAGAAAGAGGCGACTCTTATCATTCAAGCCCTTTAGTCAGATTATGCTAACTCATATCAGGTTGAAGAAGTTAAAAGTGTTCACTGCTCTTGGGAGGCAAATCAATCCAGACGGGCTCTAAATATTTTACTAGAACGACGACTAAACAAGGTTTTAACGCGATTCCAAATATTGATAAGTAGAATAAGATAATTCTTTTTGTTACTGTAACCGTTTTTCTTTGTTGTATATTACGTTGATTGTTGTACATTTGTATTGTATAGAAAAATTGAAAAAAAAAAAAAGAATATTAAAAATAAATTTAAAAAAAGGAAAACAGCTAATTGTTATAAATTGAATCATAGACAATACTTGGTAACAAATTCTAATTAATTTTCCTATATCCTTGTGTAAAAAGGTACCAGACTGCTGCGTCAAGGCTGGTATGGTCCTTTCTATAAAACACTATCTCAACAAAAGGATTCAAATGTTTCCATTCAAAAAAAAAAGGTAATATGTTATGGAATAGGTAGAACTCTGCATTGCTGCTCTACTTTAAATTGATATGCGTTGTCGCGTCTAAATTAAAGGCGGGTTCAAGAACAATTTTAAAAGACTATTAGTTTGCCTGAGGATATACATGTTAGAAAACAATGGTGAAGGGTGTATCGACAAGAAAAGGACAGCTCTGACTTATGACAATAAGAGCGATTAATTTATAGTTATTATGGCTAGTTACCCATTTAGATTCGGTATCTCATTAAGTTGTGTTGAAACTAACCAAACGAGTTCTCTGATTGGCGCAGTTTATTGGTTTGAGTCCTATAGCTCCTTGAGCAGACCTTACTGAATTTCATCAGCAACAGCAGTATTTTAAGATGGGAATATATAAACTATATAAGAGCAACAGGCCAAGACCTTAGTACATCTCATTCGTTCAGGCGAACCAAGTAAAATCAATATATAGTAAAAGAGGGCAAAAGGCGCATTGTGGAAAAAACTTTATATACGCTTTCTAACTCTTAATTCACTCGTGACAATAAGACATTAATGATAGGCAGGCAACAATTTCAAGCCGTTCGCAAAAAAGATTACGGAATAAAATCAAAATATAATATCGTTAAAAAGATAATTTCCACTTCACAATAGCTAGTTATTATGGAGTTAAGGGTAGTTGGAATTTTCTAAATATAATTTTTTTTTGTTTTTGTATATTTATATTTAAGTATCTTTAAGTTTCTTTAAGTAACTATAAATATTCTATAGAGGTGTTAGTTGAAATTTGCCGGTTTTACTCATAGATGTCGCTAGAGATATGTGTTCATTTCTATGATTAGGCATCTTTTGCATGATTTGGCATGACATATTTTTCTATTGACATTAACCTTTAAAAATAAACTAGTTACAATCTGCCAAAATAATAGCGTCATAGTTGTTTACCTCAGTGAATATGTCGAGTTTCGTTCCAAGTAAATCACATTTGCGGCATTCGTTGCTTTCCTTATTTCATCAATAGAAAAGAGCAGTTGAAGCTCATCGGTTGCTGGTAGATACTTATGCTGAAAATGCTTCAGTGATTGGAACATGTGAGACATGGTTTCGTCAATTTAAAAGTGAAGTTTTCGAATTAACAGACAATGAACATCCTGGTGCAGCGAAAAAGTTCAAAGACGAGGAATTGCAAGCGTTATTGGACGAAGACCCAACCCAATCACAACAACAATTGGCACAAACACTACATGTGACCCAAGGAGCAATGCCATGGGTATGTATCGAAAATGGTATAGAAAATGGGTCTCACATGTTGTCTCGCGTGGTCTCACAAGTATGGAAAATGGGTACCACACCAACCAAACGATAGACAAATGGAAAATCGAAAAACCATTTGTGAAATGCTGCTTCAAAGGTTCGAAAGAAAATTTTTCTGCATCGAATTGTCACGCGGGATGTAAAATGGATTTATTTTGAGAGGTTAGGCCGGCCTATCGACTCCAAGGCCAAATCGCTTTGGCCGTAAGACAATGCTCTGTGTTTGGTGGGACCAGTGTGGTGTTTTGTACTTCGAGTTATTAAAACCTGGTGTGACAGTGAATAAGGATGACCGATGGTAGAAAAATGACCGGAATGGGTCCGAAGACATGGTAAAGTTATCCTACAACATGACAGCGCAGCATCTTACCGCTAAAGTGGTGAAGAACACTCTAAAAACATTGAATTGGAAAATATTATCGCACCCGCAGACCTCGCCCTGTCCGACTATTACCTTTTCGCATCGATGGGACACTCACTCGAAGAGCAGTGCTTCGCCAATTTTGAAGAAGTCGTAAATGGCTTGTCGAATGGTTTGCTTCGAAAGAGAAAAACTTTTTTTGGAATGGTATCCATGATTTGCCTGAAAGATGGGCAAAATGTGTAGAATCCAATGGTGAGAATAAAGTGTTTTCTTTATTGAAAAAACCGGCAAACTTCAACTAACGCCCCTAGTAAAAAGGGGCTCTCCGGCACTTCAGCACTCCGGAACGCTGAGGCAAGTGGAGAGCTTGCTACTTACACTCAAGATTATTCTCCCTATCTATAAGCTTTCAAACCAATACATGAAGATCTCAATAATGACAATTTACTTTCAAGATGTGTAGGTGGATTCAATCAGAATAATAATGAGATTCATTTTTGCATGTTCCTGACTACCCCTAACCACGTGTCTGCGTTTGTGAATCTCCCAAGGCATGTCAAAATATACAGCCTTGGCCAAACCTACAAGCAAATCCCCGAAATGTGCCATGTCTCAAAGCGATTTGATATTGATTGAAGGAAAATGATAAATACAATTATTTGAAATATGATTTTATTAAAAGTAGTCTACATTCGGCTCAACGTTTACTTTACTTTATTATCCGCAACAATTCTTCATCGCATGTGACATTTTTCGAGAATTAGTACTTCCAACACTTCTTCCGGGGCACAAAACATGTTTTGGAAATAATGAAACAATCATGCATCCTTCTTTTCGGAATGCTCAATAAATGTGCAGTCTGAGGGGGGCCATGCAAATAAATATATACTATGAATTTATTAGGAAGCAAATGTTATACATCTATCCCTGAATCGATAAATTGCTCTTAAATAAAAATAAATTGCATTTATTTATTATCGAATAATATTCGACCAATCTTCTTCGCTGAAATGATGGTGCCAAAGAGATCACTCAAGTTGAACTTCTAACAACTCAAAAGCCAACGTGGTAGATGTTTTTTTCCGCTCCCTGAACGAAATACGTTCAATTTAGCTGTCGTCTTAAACGTATTCTACTTTTTTCGACCGCTTCTTGGTGTATTCATATGTGAACCGATTTTTTAAATTGTTGAGTAACCAATTGTTGAGTAGAGCCTGGAAATATTTCTGGAGCGGAACCCTTTTTCATGTAGCAATCAAAATTGCGCACGTAATTCTAAATTGATTTCTTTTGTTTTGGCCATTTCTAAGAAGGAGGAGTTTTATTTCACTACGCTTCTTACAGAAGCTGTCCAAAGTAATTTTATTGCCGTAACAGGTAGCCTCAAAAATGAAGATCAACAATCATGAAGTTTAACATGGCCAAGGCTGTATATTATTGATAGCTGCAATGATTTCTTTTCGTAGGCTGTCACACTGGTCAACATTGCTAGCATGTTCGATTGAACTTCTTGCTTGGTTACAGAAAACTAATTTTTATTTGCTTTTCGGATCCTCCAAACTTTCCTGATTTGTGTATAACGACACGTTTTGGGCTTCTAGGTACCTTCAACTAATGGTTGGGACCTGGCGCAGGAAGGACATTCCACAAGTGAAGATTTGCTGCGTAGGATCAAGAAGTCTAGTAAAAGATCATGCAGATAGTTAGGATGCAGATGCAGATTGCAGGTATGCAGATTTTTTAAAAACTCAACTGTGATGAGGACTACGAAATCTTTGTAATTCTAGGTAGTTATCATTAACTCAACGCCCAAAAACTGACGCGTATAATAATCTTGAGAGGTGACGAAACTTTGTCCAATTCGTTTTTTCCTGAACTTCAGATGGTCCGGTTTTGGTCAAATATGTACGTCTGATTCTATCATTTACTGTCAATTTTGTTATTACTTTTGGGGGGTTACTGCTCAGTGCCTGGTGTGGACTACATGGTGGGTGCATCGAAACTTCTGAGTTTAGCTGCCGAATTATCTGGTGAGTCACTTCAGACGTATGTAGCCTGGCGATTGTTGTAGGTTGTCCTGATAAAACCTGGTACCCGTTCTGTTAGCCAATTCTAAACAATCGCTAGCTTCAAACGTTCCAATTGTTGACAGTAAAGATCCGAGGGTAGTGTGATGGAAGTCTAATGAATGATTGACCAGCTTCATCGCTCTTTGTTTACAGTCGTTTTTGCACAAAGTTGTTTTGCATCCCAGGTCGAGTGGGATGTGTTTGGTAAGTTAAAGGCCATTTACGTTATTTTAAGTGTTGGACTCTTAGTGGTAGGAACCTTCTGGAATACGCACAAGGGATTTCTCTTGTTAACTAGAGTACCTCTGAACCAGAGAATCAGAGATAAGTAAGATCCAGGAGGATCAATTTGTGAAGCTGCGAACCGCCTTGAAGAAGAACCTCTTCGAGCACTTATGCAGCAAACCGGATAAAATCACAACATTCAGAGGAATGAGACCAACAGCGGGCCATCTGGTTGTGACCTCTAACGACGAGCAGTCTCTAGAATGTTTAAAGACTGCAGTCGCCAAGGTAAACACCATCCTGAACGAGGAGTTTAGAGTCGTCTCCATAAAGGAGGTACCGCAGACATGCACCGTCAAGGTATTTATATCTGAAACGGAGCAGACACCGCAGGAAGCCTTCGAGGCGCTTAAACTTCAGAACACAGGGTACGAAACAGAAAGGTGACATCTCTTCACAGAGAAAGAAGTCACCAACAAAGGCAAGGTCCTGGTACTGGGCATGCGAAAGAAAGACGTCAGCACTCCAAGGAACAAAAACGGACGACTGAGTTTTGGTTTCACCCAGGTGACTTTCAGAGCTAAGGTGACCGAACGCTGGGGAAGCACCAAGCAACGAAAGAGGTGAGCAGTTAGTCAATGACTTAAAAACTACTATCCTCAACTTAGCAAATAAGGGTGATACACAGACTTTTATAACCAAAAATAGAGTAGAAGTGATTGACGTGACTCTAATCACTACAAAGGCATTGGAGGACCTTCACGGCTGGAGAGTATGTGACTCACCTAGCCTGTCGAACCACCAATGGATCACCTTTGAAGTGAGAAGAGGCAAGAGGACCCCATTGGTCTACCGCAATCGTAGGAAAGCAGATTGGGACGGCTACACAAACGCTACTAAAAGATATATATGTTCACACCAAGCGAATCCATTGAAAAGTCGCAAAGATATCGACAATGAAGTGAGATACATCACAAGTACACTAGTCGATAGTTTCTGTGAAATTTGTCCAACCAGTATCATCAAACAAAAAAAGGTAAGCTCGTGGAACAAAAAACTGGAAGAGATCAGAAAAAATACTCACAGACGATTCAGATTAGCTCGCCTCAAAAATCGAGATAAAGATTGAGAGGACTATAAGCGAAATCTGAAAATATTTAAAACAGCTGTAACAAGAGAGAAAATGAAATTCTGGATTTTTTTTGCAGCAATATTGATTTATTGGTTATTGATTAGTATATTATAGGATTACCGACCTATCAGCTTAACATCTTTCATGCTGAAAACCCTGGAGAGACTGGTAGATGGATGCATAAAAAGCACCTTGAATATAACGGAACTTTGTCCCAACCAACATGCATACCTTCCAGGGCGCTCAACAGAGACGGCACTACACGGAGTTGTAAGCAGAATAGAGAGGAACCTTGCCATCAAAGATTGCACTTTCGCGGCCTTCATTGATCTCGAGGGAGCCTTCAGTTAGATTAAAACTGAGAGCTTAGTAGCAGCCATTCAAAGATATTGAATAGACTCATATCTAACTAAATGGTATACGGAACTATTAGCTAAAAGGAAGATTACAGCCGAAGAAAATGGCGTAACCTTGAATAAATGGACCAACAGGGGTACACCACAAAGCGCATAGTATCACCACTTGGCTGCGTATTCACAGTTAACCAAATAGTGGAAGACTTCAACGGAAAGGGTTTCAAAACAATAGCGTACGCTGTCGATATCGTTATACTGATAAGTGGAAAGTTCCCGGAAATCATGTCGGAATTAATGTAGTCCGAACTCTCACATCTTTTCGAGTGGGTGAAACTAAACGGACTGCGCATCAATGCCGACAAGACGGAGCTTATGCTATACACAAAGCGCCGTAAGCCGGAAATATTTTCACCCCCGACCGTTGACGGAAAATATATAAGTTTAGTAAACAAGGTAAAATACTTAGGAGTAACTTTGGATAGTAAGCTAACTTGCACTCTACTCATAGGAGAAGTCAGACGGAGAGCTACAGCGGCGCTCTTCACAATGAAAAGACTAGTGGGGAAAAACTGGGGAATTGAACCCAAAATTGCCCACTGGATTTACACATCAGTAGTCAGGCCAATAACAACTTACGGGGCATTGGTTTGATGGTAGAGAAGATCCAGCGAATGGCCTGCCTTGGCATCACAGCTGCCATTAGGACTACGCCAACTGTTGCAATGGAGATAATGCTCAATCTCATGCCACTCGACAAATTCATCTTCAGAGCGGCATCGCTTGCGAGCATCAGATTAAAATTCACATATGGATTATCTAACCACCAACAAAGGGGGCACTTATGCATTTGGAAAAAATGGAGAGAATGGCCATGTCAAAAAAAAGGGAGCTGGATAGAAACCAACCGATAGTGAACACAATGATTCCACACAAGATCAGCATACCGACCAGAGAAGCGTGGGAATAGGTGCAGGATTCCACATCGTGAAGTGAGATTATGATCTACACCGATGGTTCCAAAACGGATGAGGTAAGCCGCGCCGGAATCTTTTTCCCAGATCACCAGCAACTCAACCGAAGTTATAAGCTGGAGAGCCATACCACAGTTTTCCAGTCGGAAGTGTTTGCAATAAAAGCGGCTGTAGAAGTGGCAACAAACAACCTTAGTGGAAGAATACAAATACTCTCTTTCACAACGGGTGCAGGATTGTAGGCAAGTTCTCAAAGCCGCAACAACCCGAGTAAATTTAAAACTAGCAATGGTAATTAAGGGAACTAAACGAAATCCTCTGGAAAGAGATAGATACGGCTTGGAATAACATGAACGACTGCAGAAAAGCTGAGCTCTTTGGCCTCACCCTAATAAAGCGAGGACAAAACAACTCCTGGGGAAAAACAGAAATGGCGTAAGAACATTGGTGGCAGTATTAACGGGCCATAATCTTCTAGGTCAACACGCCAAACGAATAGGAATCCAAACGGATGATACCTGCCGAGCTTGCGGCGAGGAAGAAGAAAGTACAGAACACTTCCTCCTAGATTGCCCGAGTCTGACCAACAAACGCCTTATTTGGCTGAGGTGTACTGGCGTACCAGAATCGGAACCCTTGGCGACCACAGAGCTGGGGGAACTTCTTGGTATCTGCAGGACGACATTGTGGACCATCTGTAAACAATAGTACTTAACATGGGGAGCTAAGGGCTGATGCTGGCCTATGCTATTTCCAGCAAGTGGACACCAGTACAAATAAGAATAATAATAATCTTCAGGCTAGAAATTTTTATTCCACGGCCTTTGGGCCGTACGACAACTTCTACAGCAAGAAAGAAAGGAAAAAGAGATTTTCATATCAAGGCTGATGTGGGATCAAACCCTGAATGCCTGCGGCCTTTTAACTATGCCTATTCTTGTTATTAAAGTAGCTCGAGCATATATGTATAACATTTGGTTATATTGCCCGCCGATTACACTAACACTTCGAAAAGAATTGAAACAGACTTTCGACTGATTCGACTCATATTCAATGAGTCCTCTTCTTGTCAGGATGTTTAGTTATCTCTAGCGCTGGGCAAATCAGTGAGTTGGTTTTAAGCTTCCTATATACCACTATCGCGCATAAAGTCTATATTGGCATGTTTTATTCGTGCGCCAAGGCATGAGTGCCGCAATATCTCTTGCATAGACGATAAGTTGCATCCATTGTCAAACTTGTTTCAGATTGAGGTACTTCAGTTACTAAATATCCGGGGCATATGCATTTATATGCAATCATTCCATCTAGCATAGTTAATGCATTCCTAGTGTCCAGCAACACCAGGAGAAATATCCTCCAGTTGGATTGACCGCGAGCCTTCCCTTTTTGTTTCCGCTATATTTAACATGCATAAAGGTCTAAGTGTGCATAAGCTAGAAGTTCAAAAAGGATAAAACCTCCAAAAAAAAAAACACTTTTGCTAGCCTGATCTTCCTGAGTTGAAGTTATACTCATATAGTGTTCGAAAGCCCTGAAACAGTTAAAATCAAAGAAATCTTTGATCGATGAAGTGATAGCGCATGAGTATTTGGTACCGAAGAAGATTTAGTGGAGGAGACGCAGGTAGTAAAGTGATGCTCATGTATTTACAATAAACGTAACGGTATTTTAGTTTAAGGAAATCGATTTTATTTATAAGAAAATGCATATAAAATGTAAAGGATTGTGGTTGCACCGTATCGAAAATAAGCCAACCATTTCTCTATGGTGGAGTGAGTCCAAGAGGAAGAAACCCTAATTAACTCCCTGTCATAAAATAATAAGAGCAGTAAAAATTCTTATCTCTTTTTCTTTTAATTCTTTCAAATCCTTATATATTAGTATTTACCTTCCCGAACGGCAAGATAAAGGCAATTTTTGTTAGTCCGAGACTCTCAGGGGCAAAAACCTACTGGCACACCTCCACCAAAAATTTCTCCTGTCAACCAGAGCAAATAGCCCAGAATCTCGTGAGACATTACTTTACATTACATTACGGCTAGCATTTTTTTTTTGAAGTGCAACTTCTAATGCGATTTCCACCAAGGTTGCGTTAAACATTCAACGCTCTTGGGGAGGGGGAATAGAAAGAAACAGAGCGAGAGTGAATGCGTAGCACTCGACCGCATGCGCGTAGTATACCTGTTATAGGCCAGCGCGAGCGTTAGCAACGAGTAGCGTCCAATATCCCAACACAAGAGGGAGAGAGAAAGAAAAATGCACAAAGCTAGAAAGTAGGAGAGAGCAAGAGAGTGGATCTACCGACTCACTCTCTTTCTCTCTAAAGTTAGTTCCTGTAGCTGTCGACAAAATGCTACAATCTGTCTTAATAGACAAAGAAGTATCTCAGCTAAGAGAAATCATTTTCCACTAGCACCAGCCTGTGGATTGACGATTCATAAGTCGCAAGGGGGAACTTTCAATGGTTTATTATTATGTAAAAATTGAATCCCAACAATTGGTTTACGTTGCACTGTCGAGAGAGGCTTCAATTGAAGGTTTGTTTATTATCCCAGTCAACAAACATAAGAAATTTTACCATGTGAACGGGAGTAACGGCCGCTGGTGTGTCGCTTTGCGGAATGAGATGATGAAATTGCGTCAAAATCCACTTTCCACCTTGGATGAAGAGCTATGTAAATTTATCAACTCAAAAAGAAACTTATCAATCGTGGCATTCAGTTATCAAAGTATTTGTGCACACGCCAATGATTTGACGGATAGAGTTTTTGGAAAATCAAACATTTTAATGATATCAGAAACATTTATGGGTGAACCTCCTGTTCTCATACCAAATTTTGATTTCATTGTAAGATTTCAACGTAACGAAATTCGGAATGCAGGGGTTACTATCTACCACAATCCGAAAAATAGATGTCATATTGTTACTCCACATTTAGATATAAAAGCTTCTTACTCAGGTCATCCTGATGTGACAATTTCAACGTCAAACAGTATTGGAGACATACACTATGATCAATAAGTACCGGGACTGTGCATTTTAAATTTTCCGCCGTTGCCCGATACAGGTAAAAATACTGACATCTGTGTCAAATTTTGAGCGGGATTGCGTCATTAGTTTTTGTTTGGCAGCTGTTAGCGTCAGTCAACTTTTTGTACTTCGTCCCATTTTACAATGGATAATTTTGTTAATCAACGTATTTGTTTGAAATTTTGTCTTAAAAACGAAATTTCTTGTGCCGATGCGCTTAAAATGTTGCAGATGCATTTGAGGAGTCTGCTCTATCAAGAACCAGAGCGTTCGAGTGGTATAAAATGTTCAAAAGTGGTCGCGAAGTGGTCGAAGACTTTCCTCGTTCTGGTCGTCCTTCAACATCGAATACCGACGAAAATGTTGAATTTGTGAAGAAAATCTTGCTTGAAAATCGTCATGTGAACCTCAGAGAGATTTCTAACAATCTAAACATCTCTTATGGAAGCGCACAACACATTGTTGTCGATATTTTGCGCATGAAACGCGTCGCCGCAC
Organism: Stratiomys singularior; assembly: GCA_954870665.1. Taxonomy (NCBI): domain Eukaryota; kingdom Metazoa; phylum Arthropoda; class Insecta; order Diptera; family Stratiomyidae; genus Stratiomys; species Stratiomys singularior. The sequence goes on from OX940881.1 coordinate 66,749,268, forward strand.
GGCTTGTTCCTCAAGACTTGAATTTCGTCCAAAAAGATCATCGAAAGCAAGTGGCTGAAGACATGATTTCCGAAGCTAAGAAGGACCCAACGTTTATGAAACATATAATTACTGGCGATGAGACATGGGTCTATGAATTCGACGTGACAACAATCCAGCAATCATCCGTATGGCGTGCTAAAACCAAAAAAGTGCGCCAAAGTCGATCGAAAATCAAGGTTATGCTCATTGTTTTTTTCGATTATCGTGGTGTGGTGCATTATGAATACGTTCCGACCGGTCAAAACGTTAATAAAGAGTATTACCTTGAAGTATTGAGGCGTTTGAGAGATGCTATTCGTAGAAAACGACCGGATTTGTGGGCCGATAACAGCTGGATTTTGCACCACGATAATGCACCGTCTCACAAAGCACCCATTATTCGCGATTATTTGAACAAACACAGTGTGAATACCATCGATCAGGCTCCCTATTCTCCAGATATGGCACCATGTGAGTTTTTCCTGTTCTCCCGACTTAAGTTACCGCATCGTGGAAAGAGATTTGAGTCCATAGAGGTCATAAAAGAAAATGTGACGCGAGAGCTGAAGGCCATACCTGCTTCGGCTTACCAGAAGTGCATGGACGATTGGATTAAGCGTTGGCATATGTGTATTGCTTCAGATGGGGCTTATTTTGAAGGGGATAAAATAAATTTACCAGAAGAATAAAAAAATTTTGTTTTTTTGACACAGTCCCGATACTTATTGATCATAGTGTATGTGCTGTAGAGTTGTAGTGTGCATAGTCAACCACAGCGAAATTAATCCGAAGAAAATGATTCTAATTGCCATATATATTTCACCAAATGCAGCCATGAGGGATATCCACTGCAGGTTCAGGAGCTCTGGACGTTCACAGACGTTACTGGTGAAGAAATTGATTATTGTGAGCGGCCTGTGATCCTTGCAGGAGATTTTAATGCGAATTTCTCGTTACCTGAAGCTGAAACATTATTAACCTTCCTTAAAGACAAATTTGGATTGGAAATGATAAATGGTAGGAATAATCCAACAACCAAAGGGGAACTACCATTGATGCAATTTCTGCAAGAAATATTGAAAAAATAGAACTCAGACATTTCGTATCTTACTTTAGTTATCATAGATTTGGATATTTCTCCACTCGAAAATGATAATTAAAAGATGCGACCAATTGTGAATTGTAAGCAATCTTAATAAAGTTTGTCTTAAAGAAACAATATGAGTTCACTAAAAATCAATTTCTACCCCTTCCTATTTGAATTTTCACATTACGAAGTTTCACTTCTTCCGCGGGGAGGGACTCCACGCACTTTTTTTAATTTAACGCTTTATGGCACCTTTGGGTCGTCGGTTCCCTTTGTGTAAGTAAGGCGGGATGGAAAAGACGATTGTCACACGAGGTTCGAGGGTGCGAAAAATGCATATATCAATGGCTTGTGTTTTCGCCGTATCGAAAATACATAAGACGTTCATTTCTCTATGGTGGAGCGAATCGAAGAGGAAGTAAGTTTTCAAGCATCCTTTTTTAAGCCAGTGTCGTGTATGCGACGAACGCTGGCTATGAATAGGCTAGGAATGGCCAAGGTTACCAGTAGGGGTCATTTATAAGTGTATGGCGCCCACAGCATGCCTGCACGTGTTAACTGATGTACCCCACTGGAGGTGTTTGCGATTTCGTAGTTTTGGTCCTGGCACAAGCTGATTGAAAGGAAGCATATCTAATGCAGGTCCCTGGAGGAGGTGCAGAGGGCAGGTAAAGGGCTAATGTTCTTTGCAGGATCAGCAGGCCAATATGGAGGAAGAGTGATCATTATAAAAGCTCGATTTCTTGCAGCTTAAAATGGATTGCATGCAACCATCTGAAAGGGTTTAAGGCCAGTTCGAAAAGAACGGAATATAGCGAATTTCATTGGTATGGTGTCATTTCTAAAAGAGCAGTGGTCTCTAAGTGAACATGCCGAACAAAATATAAAAATTCAAACAGATCGCAGCAGGACGAAACCATGTGAAACATTTTAATCAAGACTGTCCACGAAACAGCATTATAAACACCAGGAGTGGAATCAGCAACAGAATTAGAATACAAACACCAAATGAGGAAACATTAATCAGTATGTTGAGGGCTAAGAGTCTATGCTGTATCCTACTTTCGACCCCAGAGTATCAAGTTTCATTTTTCTTATTTCTTTTCTTTACTTTGTCTCGTAACAAATCCCTTTGGTTAGAAAGTAATTCTTCTAAAATGAATGTTACAACACGCCAGGATAAATTGTAAATCGGTTTTACGAGTTCGTAGGATGCGAACTCCTAATGAAACACATGAAAGCTACAATTTTCAGGAAAATCAGAAAATTTTAATGTGTTGACTTTTTACCTGCGTATACATGAGATATTTTCAAACGAAATTGGGGAAGTATGGGTTTGATGATTTCACACGAATCCACTTCACTTCAAAGACTGGCTATAAGATTCATCGGAGCCATCATCTTAAGTAGGTCGTTGTAAACGATATAACACTCCCCTTCATGTGTATACTGTGATAGCGTTCATTATAGCATACGATTTTATTTCTTTCGTCGAGTTCCTAAGATGGTTTAGTTCGCAGCGAATCCGCCCAAAACACTTAGAGGAGTGCAACGATGGATGAATTCCTGTGAGATGAAATCTACTATTACCTGAAACCCATTTACCTAGAATTTAGCTAGGACTATTGCTCTTTGAGTTCTTCATCTGAGTTGTCATCAAGCAGTTTATTTTGATCATTACCTGCAATGTTCATTTCTTGCTCAACATTCCTGGCAAAGTCATTTGGAAACCTTCAACGTTCCTATTTCTTTATTTCGTTTGATATATGAGTGAGATTAAGTTAACGAGATCTTGTTTGGAACATTGTCAAGTGGGTGCATATTATTTCGCATATGTCACAAGGTATCCTGAGTGTAGTGAGTGTACAGACGTATGCCAGTGGTATGTATAAATCTAATATCCTGAGGCCAAACAGAAATGAGACTTCAAAAATCTGAAATATGAATCTGTGTGTGCTATTTCCAGATTCGATGTTCAATTTCTGATTTTATACACATCATTTCCTTCGTCTCGTCGACAATTTTTCAGTGTACAGCTCGCGGCAAAAAATAAATGTTAAAAAATCAAAGACATTTCTTACGTATTCCATTGCAATGGCAACGTTTTGTTTCATCGGTCGATTGTAAAAGAAGGGTATCAGGTTGTTTTGTTATCTTTAAAGAGGTCATCGATCCTGGAGATGTGTTTGAACACTTTGTATGAATCGTTCAGAGGAATGGAAATGGGCTCAAATTTAGTTGGAATGAACTGAAGGACTTATATCAATAAAGGCGACGGCAATATCTCACCTGCTCATTTAAGGTCACACTGAATAGTTCATTGTTTCGTTTTTATGAAGCAGAACTATTTTAAAAATAATATGTATAAATTTTTGTATTAACTCTTTGAAAACAATATCTCTCTCCAAATTCCACCTAATGAGTCTTTTTCGATGGTTGTGTTGTCGATAGTTCCCTAAAACAGTTGACTTTCAACCACGCTAGTGACCATTACTATTTTACCTCGGATTAGGTCAGGCCACAGGTCGGCAAGTGTTGAGGGATGGAGCTTTTCCTTTACCGTACCTCAAAAGATAGCAGAGAAAAAAATGTAATAATGCGAGATTACACTATTTTTGGTTTGGTTTTATTTGGCTTGTTTCTTGCATCTTACCACTACATCTTCATATCGAATTTGACACATTACTTTGAGCTAGGCCTCCCAATTTTACGTCTTTTGGCGCCTTCGGGTTACAGGGGTTCCTTCTCCAGCGGGGAGACAAAGAGGAGGACGATTGCTAGAGAAGGAAACCCTCCACCCTCGACGCTTCCAGCCGATCAACTATGCCTTTTTTCGTCGCTAGAATTGCCGAGCGTAATGTGCCACTTGATTCCATTTGTCAACTGATTTCAGCATCTCTTCGATTAGGCTATCTGGATGGAGCTCTCCCACTTTTTCGGCAAGATCACCGCACTGTTTGTCCCATATTCTGTATGAAAAGAAAGTATGACGGGCGTCATCCTTCACACCAATGCAGAACATACAATCTGGAGACCGTGACTTACCAATCTTGGGCAAGTAAGACTGAAAACACTTTCACTTTCCGCTTAGTAGCTGGGTCCGGTAGGAGTCAGTCCCACCATGCGGTCGACTGAGCCAGAATCTCCAATCGTTGATGAACCGCGCAGTCCAACTTCCTTTCAGCTCGCGTTCCCATGATTGTTGCCATTCGTTGAGAGTGCATCGTCTTTCATCGCGAGCAACGTTTTCTTTATAACCCTCGTGCCTTCGAATGTAGATTCTTTTACGCTCTCTAGCAAGGAGAGCGATGGGCATCACCCCTGCAATTACCAACAACGCTGACTCAGAGACTCTCCGCTAAGCTGATGCGATCCGCAGTGCTCCTCGTCTCTGCACCTGTGCCAGCCGTTTTCAGTGCAGTTCCTTGTTGAGAGCTTCACTCCATATCTCTACTCCATATAGAAGCGTAGATTGCACGACACTCATCAGCAGTCGCCTTTTTGTTGGACTTGGTCCTCCATCATTGGTCATTTGTCGACTAATTGCTAAGACCCCTGCTGAGGCGTTGCGGACGAGCTATGTTGAAAATGAAGAATTGAACGTCCATTCTTGGATTTCATGGAGAAATCCTGGGTTTTCCCTTGCTTAAACAATAGAAACAATAGAGTTTCTCTGGTAGTATTCCGTCAAGAAGTTCACTCCGTGCTCCAGTAAGGCATTTATTTATTCAATGGGTTTTTAATCTGAATTTTGTTTTTTAGGCATTCAATTCAAGCAAAATTTCAAGCAATTGTAAAATTTCTAATTAATAGTTGGTTGGAGCCACACATTGTTGGGGACAGTTTCGGGACTTTATGAGGGCGTGAAGTATCTTCATATTTAGATATCTATATATATATATATAAATGGGGATTGACTTGGCCACTCAAGAACGTCTACTTTATGCTTTTGGAGCCATGCTTTCACCAATCGCGATGAATGTTTAGGATCATTATCCTGTTGGAATGTCCATAAAATCGGCATATTTTCTTGGGCGAATGGTAGCATTATAGTCTGCAAAAAATCCTTGCACACGAATCTATCCATTGTTCCATCGATTCGATGTATGGGACCTACTCCTTGCCAAGAAAAGCAGCCCCATACCATCAAGCTGCCACCTCCAGTGTTTTACTGTTTTTTTTGTAAACCTGCCATGAAATTCCTCGCCTTTTGGTCGGCGAACATTTCTTTCCGCATCGTTACCAAACAAATTTATCTTTGTTTCATCACTCCAGAGGATATTACACCACTTTTTTTCACCCTGTTGTCCACACCAGGTCTTATGAACCAGTGCGAATTTTTTCCTCTTCTTGAAATTTGTAGTTCTAAGCAGAGGAATTTTTGGGGCAATCCTTCCTGGGAGTTTTGCAATTACTAACCGTCGCCGAACGGTTCGTGATGATACAACATTCCCAATTTCGCTTGCAATTGTCCTGGATGATGTGGATGGGTCATGTTTAGCTAGTGTAATGATATGATTGTCGGTCACTGGTGAGTTTTTTAGGAGCCCCACGCGTTTCAATGGACTTTTCCGGTTTAAGAGCATTTGTTACGAAATTTTCGGACCGTCCCATTAATGTGGCAATGAATTTGTAGGTCCTTCCTTCATTTCGGAGCTGACGAACAAGTCTTTTCTCTTCTGCACTGCTATGACGTCCACGACCCATCTAATATCATTATAATAGTGTAAATAAACATCCATTTCGTTTAACTTTCTCAACATCTTACCTTTTGCAACTAAATCACACTTTAAATTTATTTATTTTAACTTTCTATCAATGCACACCTATTTTATTGCCCAACTCAATTTAAAGGGTGAACAAATAAATAAGCTGCAATATATGACAGTTAGTAGTTTTATTGCGGGGATTACCCTATTACATTGCTAATCAGACTACCACATTTGCAAACTGATTCTTTAATCGTACAAAATGTTATACAATATATTTTCTACATATTAGAAATTTTGGGACTCAAACCTATTATTTTGTCCAGCTGTGTATATATATATGTATATATATTTATTTTTAAATTAAACATCAATTTCTACAGGCTTAATATCGCTAGAATGGGACATTTCTCATAATATTACAGTTCCTATGTATTAGGTTAGAAGTAACTTTAGAAGTTGCTTAAGCGTATTTTCAGAAAATAATGAACACTGGTTGGCTATTTCTGGGAAATATTATTAAAATTTATATATTTCTCATGGCACGCTGCGATATTTTATAATTTTATTTACGTTTTGTTTACATCTAATTAAGGTAGAATCCTGATGAAATTTTCCACGTTTATCTTTTCATCGTACGCTGTCTATTCTTAGACCGTGCTGAATGATATGCTATTCTAGGCGTTCGAGAAAATATACTCCAAGGATATCCTATGGTAGGTATAGTGTATAAAAATAATAATGTCCGTAGAGAAATTGATTGAGGTAATAAAAGACGACGAATGCACTTAAGCATTTGTCTTGTCTTGGCTTAGAATGGAAAATGTACTGCGATGAGGGAAGAATCTAGGAAAATTGGATAGTCATGCGAAAGAGCGCGTAGTTTTTCCATTCCGACATATTCAGATACGCTAGCATGTGTGCTTTTGTGAGATAGGAAGTGAATAATAAGGTAGTGAATGCATGTATCCATAAGAAATAACGTTGACATTTTATGTTTGCATCTTTTCACAACTTGTTAGCTTGCATGCGTATAAAGGTTGGCTTTATCACAAGTGAGGTTTACACCGAGTCAAGGAGCCTTCAAGTCAAGGAAACTATGAGTGTCTTTGTTGAATTGACTATGCATCATTTTCCTAGTACTTCTAGATGATGGCAACTTATATTAAATGAATAATGTGGCTCCTAAGCATAAAATTTGGAATTCAAGCGAACTTAGGTCGCTGAATTATAAGTACTTGAATATTAACAGAAATATATTCATTATGTAATAAACTAATAAGCAAGTATCTACTTACCTGTTTGATTCCATTTTATATTCAAGTTTAGTATCTTTTCTTGAAATAATTATCGTGTTTCATGAAAGACTGATACATTTCTCGTTTGCGTATCAACCAGTTTTAGAAATTTTATTGACTCTTTTGATAAATGTGACCATTTCTTTGGCAAACTTTGGAAATACTTTAACTTGTAAAGTATTGTATACTTGTTGTTTTAACTTGAAATTTGGTAAAAAATTTGACATCCTCTTTGAATTCTTTCAGAACTTCAAAAAACAAAATTGCGGCTCCCAAGCGTTTCTCCAAAAAACCTTATATATTTCATAACTTCGCGGTCGGACCGTTTTCTCTTGAAATTTTCAGGTTATGGTTATCAAACAAAAATTGTCCATAAAGCCTAATAACAGCCAGAGAAGCACGTAGAATTTTATTTTCCAAAAATTGATTTTTGACAAACTGGCGTTGTTTTGACAGAAAAACTGTAAAAAACACAAAAAAAAAGTACTCGAAAATGTTGAATAACAATAGAATTATGCGATTTAAAAAACATCATACTTACTTGCTAGCAGACACTTGTTTTGGACAAGCTGTAAAATTTTTGAGAAAATCGAAAAAATATTCGTTGAGAAAGGAGTCCGGCTAATTTGAAAAATTTGTCCTGAGATGAAGGCGTTTAAAGTTTAAGTTATCGAAAAATCATGGATAAATTTGTTTTACCTCTAGTCTGCAAAGCCTGCACCAGATTCTCCTCCTGCTCTTTCCTTTCCTTCCTAATCGATTGCGAATCGCCTGTTTTGCCTCATCCGAGATTGATTTCTCTGCCCTAGCAATGCATGTGGCGTCGATTTCATGGTACATATTGTACAAATTTTGGCCAATTTTCAAGTCCATCGTACATAATATATGCAATAATGGTACAAAGCCATCATTATAAATACATGTAGCGACATTAGTAGCTATTTCTAATACATTTTTACCACCGCGAACAGATCTTGGTGCCAATGCCCATATCACCATATCATTGCTATTTTGAGTATAGCCGCCTACACATTGTGTCAGTAGATCATAATCGCTGAGTTCCTTGTAAATTGGTTTAATAGCTTTATATACTTCATCACTAAGTTGTAGTTTCTGTGTATAGCTAGATAAACTACTTCTAGCTTTCGCTCTTTGCCATGTACACCAGGGACCTTTTCCTGCCGGGCATCGATCATGTTTCGGTTTAGCATCCGTTGATATTTTGTGTTCCAGCGTAGCCCAGATTACATTTCTCATCTTCTCAATAGAATCAGAGTTTCTACGTATAGCTTATCCATAATATATAGAAAGTTCGTCTATAAGCTAACCAGTAACTTGCCTTTTCCACCAAAACCTTTTGATATAGTTTTTTTTTCAAGTTACGCAGACGAGTTCCCATGCGCTGTTGAACATGAACGGCTGAGCTTCTGTGATACCCTTGAAGGTTTTTGAGTCACAATCACTACCATAGTTTGCATACTTTATGCCGTGTACCTCTTCAGAGCGCTGAAAAATTTTAATAAACCCGTCAACCTCAATCTTTCCAGCTGACCCTTCGTAATTTGCTGTACACTGACTCGTATGAGTTTCGATCCAATCAGCATACTCTTCAGTATCCGATCGTAGATCACATGCCTTGTACACTTTAGATTTCACGACTTAATCGACACCTTTCGCGATATTGTATACAATTAGAATCATTGCACTGAATAAAGATGAAAACACCACTGTAATATCGTCCGTTTCGGCTTTTTCGTTTGCTATAGCTTTTTCTTCTTGTGCTGCTTTTGAAATACCTGTCTTACAAACAATATTAGTAGCTTGATTGATATTATCAATGAGTTTATCGTAATAACTTTGAAATACAGGGTGAGGCAGTTCCATTTTTCCAAAAAAAATTTTTATCCCGTGTAGACCAACTCCGAGCATACGCAATGCAAGTATTATACGCCGATTGATTCATAGCCATGACCGACGTACGGGGAACTTGGAACGTCTTTTTTATCCAAATATTTACCGGATATGAACAACATGAATCTCAAGCCTAGTATAGAAGTTTCACTAAATTCAATTTCGGAATTACAATCCTTACATACAACGTAGTTCGATAACACAGAAAAACCAGAAATAAAATGTATCATACGGTAGCCGAGTGATGCGTCAACTTCCACGTTATATAAATCTTCCGAAAGTTTAAGTTTCTTAGCTGATGCACTGACATTTATGTCAACAGGCGCCTCCATTTCATGGCGATTGAAAGATTGTTTACCGCGCATTTTCGGTTTCTTGCCACTAGATTTTCTAACTCCTTTATTATTTTCATAAATCGGTTCATTTGCGTTTGGAACTGACGTTCAACTAACAGGAAACGTTTGAAAAGTTTGATTTATATTCAAATTTAGCCCGGGTTGCGCTTTGAAAGAGAAGTGAGTGACGCCACGTTAATTTCAGATTTCAAACACTGAGAGATTTTTCCACTCTATGAAACTTTGCTATATGATTCCTTTGATGATAAGGTAGACAATAGAGCAAAAAAATTATTTGATTTGGTGAAAATTCTACAGTGATGTTCCCCCTTATAACACAGAAAAGCGCCTACAGTATACGAAAGAAAATCAAACAACTGAATGCTAGAGGTGAACGTTGGGGATAATCGAAGCGACAAGTCGAATCTCGTAGCTACACGCTTTGCTTGTGGTCGCTCGCTCCATTTCGGCAAATTTCGATCTTCGTTATAATCTCCGTTTAATAATTATTGGAGTCGAAGTCGGAGGTGAAAAATCAATCGAAATTCCGGCTTTCGTAGTCGGAGTCGAAGTTCCCTAACATCCGTACCCAGCAGATAATATAATCATTTTGTAAGACTTAGTTTGGTGTAGTTTATTCCTTAGTGCACAGGGCTATCACTTGTAAGGGAAAATAGTTTGCATATGCAGTCCGAGCAAAAAAGACAGCACAACTAAAATTATCTCATTATTTTCTAAACTACTAGACGCAGGTCTGTAATATGTTCTACAAACCAAGCAGATCAGCTAAAATACACATCCTTACCTGAAAATCATTAGGTTAATAACAAAGGTTGAGGCTTTTGAGCGACTTTTATGATTTCTATGTGCGCGAAAAAGATAGCACACCTTGAGTGAATAATTAAAAAAAAAAACAAAAAAAGATAATATAATATAGCCCTTAATAACTTTAATTTAATAACTAATACTTAGTCGAACCTCCATTATTTTTAAGTACATATAAGATCCTTTTTGGAAGTCTTTTGTATAATTTTTTAATATATTTTCGTGAAATTTCACCCCAACATAAAATTATTGCTGTTTTCAGCGCATCCACTGTTACATACTGCTTTCTTTCGGCGTAAACTATTCGAGCCAGCTGTCTCCAGCAATTTTCGGTGATTTCACCTTTCTGACGGTATGGACTGACGCATTATCTTGTTGAAGAATCGGCGGAGTATCTGCGATAGCCGTTAGATCGTCAGATAACTGTTGTTCCAACAACTGTACATATCGATCAGAGTTCATCTTGCAACCGATGATCGCTTATTCCGACCGGCCGTTATACCCGATAGCACCCCAAATCATCACCGATCCTCCACGATGCTGCCGCTTGCTTAAAATTATTTCCTCCTTATGGATGTCGTGAAATAATATCTCCAGCCATCTGGACCATCTAAATTAATCTTTTTTTCGTCCGAAAAAATCACTCGCCTCCACTTTTTTTCCATTGAATATGGCTCGTGCAAAACGCTTCTGCTTGTGATTTGTGGTGGTTTCCGCTTTAGCTTCTGGTGTTGAATAAAGGCCGAAATACAATACTGCGAGACGACGATGCGAGAGCGCAACGAGAATCTCGCAGCAAATGTCAAGCAGTTTTCGTAACATGCATTTGTATACGACAACGAACAATGATTGCGATGCGTCAATGCGAGGCGGGAAATATTCGGAAAAACGAAAATTCCTCGCAACGAGGTGCGTGACGTTTGCCAGATGCAATATGGCGCTTAAATAAAATTTGAAATTCAAACGCGTTGATTAGTTTTTAAGTACTAGGGTTATTCTGAATGAATTTTGAGTGAAAGTTTCGTGAATCCTTGTAGGGGCTATTATTTGCTAGACGAAGGAAAAATCTAAATTCAAAACTTTTAAAAAATCAAAAACAATTTCATTTGGAACGTCACCTATTTGACATTTGTCATATGAACATTATTGTTCCTCGTATCGCGTGCATTGTAAATTGAATGCGTTGCGTGACAACGAGCGAAAATCGCATCGCACTCACGCATCGCCGTCACGCAATATTGTATTTCGGCCTGAAGTGGCAACTTTTGAATCACGTACTGTATGTTCCGTATCTTCGTATTAACGTCAGCTCGTCTGTCAAGTTCCCTTGCAGTGAGAGCAGAGTTGAAAGCCTCTTGCAAAATTCGACGCTGTTCTAGTGATGATATCATTCGTGGTCGACGTGGTGACTTCTTTTTCCCGTAATTCTCCGGATTCGCAATCGAATTCATCACTACCTTTCGACTTCTGCCAATGATTATGGGAAATTTCCGCAAAACTTTTTTTTTCTCGACGTAATTTCAAAATTATGCTAATTTCAAAGTGACTCAGCATCTTACCTCGTCCCATTTCGGAAAAGACTGAAACCCTTTGTATTGTTTTGTTTCACTAGCCTGCCCTGAACGTCTATATTCTGATGTTTACTATTTGAAGTTGAAACTAAACCCCTGATTGAAAAACTACGCTAATTTGGGAGGAAAGCAGTATGTGGTATCTTTTTTGCGCACCAAAAAAATTATAAAATTTGCCTTAAAATATCAATCTTTCAGAAAACCATAATTATTTTTCAATCAAAATATGTATTTTTGTGTACTTCTCTAATTTGTAGAACATAATACTGAGCTGCGTCCAGTAGTTTAGGAAATAATGAAAAATTTTCTGCTGTCTTCTCTTTTTTGCGCGAACTGTACTTTACCTTATTTTATACCTTAATTTAACATGGGCCATGTCATAGGCAATCAGGTATACAGCTTTTATCATTATATATACCTTATGATAAGGCATAAATAATGGTGAGGTTATATATAGAGTAGTCTCAATTAAAATCTTTTTTTCCCTTTATTTAACAAAAATAACAGTTTTTATTAGTTAGAAAATACGCGTATTTCGGGAACAACTTGTTCCCTTCTGCAGTTTACTAAACCTTTCATTGAAATTTTCCCAAAATATATCTTCTCTACTTTTTATATCTATTATATGCAACAACCCATGAACATGAACAACGCTATCGTCTCCATAAAACGTGGGGAATTTTTTACAAACAAGTTCAGCATTCGTTTTAAATAAGTCAGAATCAAGAAAAATCCGATTTGTACAACACAGCAGTAAGTAATGTTCATAAAGCTGCTTGTCAAAAATGTCCTTAAATATTGCAATGCCTGTGTATAAAATTAATTGACGAAACTCTGTATCTTTCCACTTTGGAAGTTCTTCAAAACTCCTTGGTTTCTGCTGAATTCCTTAGGTTATTATTACATTCCTTCCTTTACTAATTGTTACAGTTCCACTGAAAGCCTCACTTCTGCTTCCTTTGAAATATTAAAGCTTTTCACTATTGTACCGTTCATCATTTTAGATAAAACTGTTTTGCTTATACCGATATCAATTAAATGTAGGAGATCGTATGGAAATTGTAATATTAATTTTATACCATAAGTTTCTAGTAAATTTTGTTTGTCTCCCTACTGTAAGCTATGGGGGTCTGTATCAGTACGACACAAAAAGCTTTCATCTGTCCTCAGACGACCAACGGATGTTGAATATACCATTTTTCTATTAATTCCAGTACCTACTTGATTACAAAATGTCCATGATAAGAATTATGGGACATTGTTGATGTCATAAATGCCCTTGCAGGAGCATCTCAAACAAATTCTCTTATAACCAGTTTACTTTTTGAAATTTTTTATTTCAAGTCCATTTTGATCGATTTCCACCAATTCTATAATAACACTTTCCAAAAACTTGTCCACATTTTCGGGCTTAGAGCAACCGATAAAATATCCTATCATGAAAGAACGGATATCGTTTCTGTCACAAAAATCTCCTAAAACAGGTCACAACTGTGTATATGAGATTTTATAATGCGGTAGACCATCTACATTAACGTCTTTACGAACTACTTCTTTATTTACAATATTTAAATTACTATATTTTTTATCATTTTGGGAAAACCAAAATGTATATATCTATCAGGCTAAACATCCGTTATCACACTTTTTTCTATTTTATTTAGTTCTTATAAAGTCGAGACTGAAATACATTCAGCCCATCACTTTTTAATATTGCTAATAATTTATTACCAGCACTGTGTGAAATATTTTCGATCAATTTTTAATATGAAATATTTCCGAGCGCCAATTTTTCTTTGAACGAAATTTCCGATTCACTATTAAAATCACTTAAACTCTCTATGTTATCCCTATCTTGAATGCCTTCAGTAATGAAATTGTATGTATTTAAATTAAAGGCAGGCAATTTACTTTTATTGTGCGTTTGACGTTTGAAATCACCATTATTTTCAAAAAGTGTTTGCCTCACCTGCTATACAAGCCATTGATAGTGGCGTTTCGAATATCCACATGTATTTGTAGCTATCACACTTCAAGTATATAAAATTGCACACTTTATCCTTAATAATTTTTTTTCACTTTGTCAATCTAGAAGTGGTGATTGCACTGCGCAAATTGCACTTACCCAGTAATTATCACTCACTCGAGATAATTGTCACTCACTTTTCACTGCAAAACTCTTGAATACCGCGAGACGACGATACGTGAGCGCGACGAGATTTTCACTCGTTGTCACGCAACGCATTCAATTTACAATGCACGCGATGCGAGGAACAATAATTTTCATATGACAAATGTCAAATAGGTGACGTTTCAAATAAAATTGTTTTTGATTTTTTTAAAGTTTTGAATTTGAATTTTTCCTATGTCTAGCAAATAAAAGCCTTAACTAGGATGCATGAAATGTTCATTCAAAATTCATTTGAAATAACCATAGTACTTCAAAAGTAATTAACGCGTTTGAATTTCAAATTTCATTTAAGCGCCATATTGCATTTGACAAACGTCACGCATCTCGTTGTGATGAATTTTCGTTTTCCCGAATATTTCTCGCCTTGCATCGACGCATCGCAATCATTGTACGATGTCGCATACAAATGCATGTTACGAAAACTGCTTGACATTTGCTGCGATACTGTCGTCCCGCTCTCGTATCGCGGTCTCACGCTATTGTATTTCAGCCTTAAGTCTATTAGCGCACGTCCTATCTTCGCAGCTTCACAACTTGAAACTGGCTTTTGAATGGAAATGCCAAGAAAGACAGAATATTTTAAAAGAACAGTTCAAAACTAGTATAATCATTAGAATAAGGCTTAGCTAAGGCTTATACTAATCATTAGCCTGATCGTTCTTTTTGCTGGGTAGTGTTAACACATCACACAGCGGAGGTGTGCAATGTCGTTTCGCACAAACCCGTATGTTAATGAATCAGAAAAGTTTCAATCAGAAAAAAAAAAAAACAAAGACACAACATTCCAAGATAAGCAAAAAAGTTAATCGTTGACCCTGGCCGTTAGCCAGAGCTGGGTGTTTTGCACGTCAATGTCAACATCTATAGGAACAAAAAGTATAAAAAAACATCGAAACACATTTCCTCTTTTCCTTAAAATATTTTGACCTTGTATATCCCTTTATTTCAGCATATATACTTTATTCAGTTTCTTTTCCAAGTAGCTTTACATTGACTTTTTTTATTCACTTCTTAGTTACTATTTTACACTTATGTAAGTGCAAATGAATATGTCCATGCACTCGAAAACGCCTTAGAAGTCAACTTTGTTCCTATAAAAATTCATCAGACACACGTATGTGTATGTACATCTAAAGAAAGAATTCGATAAATTGTCTAGCATTTGCATCTGAGTTTCCTTAAATATCCGGTAAAGATACTCTCGGGATCTTTGCTAACTTATTAGGTACATGTGTATGTATTGTGGGATGTGTTGAATGCAGGTTAGAGTTATATGTACGAAGGAAATTTGCAGAGTACCTTACAGCAGTACTGGTGAGTAGTTGTGCTAATAATTTGTTAAAATTTCTTTTGACAATCTTAAAGTACGTTTTTGATTTGATTAACTACACATTTACAAATATCTAACTAATTTATTTGGGCGTTGCTATTGAATGTGCTTATGTTCTCTAAGGATATCTAGTAATTTGTCTCATAAACATTGCGCAACATAAATACAACAAGTAGTTCAGTAAGTTTTATTTCTCTTTAGCTCTAAATTAACTTTTATATCTTTTCCTTTCTTCTTATTTATGTATTTCATTAGTGTCGACCAACAAGAATTTAAAGTACACAATAGATTGCTAATGTTAATTGGGTTTGCATTTACAGA
The DNA here is from genome assembly GCA_954870665.1 of Stratiomys singularior. NCBI lineage: Eukaryota > Metazoa > Arthropoda > Insecta > Diptera > Stratiomyidae > Stratiomys > Stratiomys singularior. Next base: position 66,764,867 of record OX940881.1, read on the forward strand.
ATAATCATCTATTTTAGAGTTGATTCACTAAATTTAATAACTACAGTGAATGTGTTGTGTTGTAGCCTTAACGCTCCTGGGGCTCTACAGAGAATTGAAGGCTAAACGTCCGTTTCCTAATTATATCACTTAGTAGTTTCTTTCATCATTAATATTTACAATAGGTAAGCACAGATAAAAGGTTTTGATCAATTTCAGGATTTTTTTCGTTCCTACTGAAAGTTGATGAAAATGAAAAAAATCCTAAATTTTCACTTGATTTCTATCCCTAGTTTTGCATACAACGAATACCCGTCCCAAGTGTTAGATGAAAATCCTTTATGTTGTGAAAATGCAAATGTCGTTCAGGCTTCGATAGTTTTCTGTCAATATGTGTCGTCGATTTGAAACGCTTTTTCGTTTCTATTTTTCCAGTTTGGATTTAGGAGCATGGCACAGCTGAGTTTATTTTTTTCGTTGTTGAGTTTCGAAGCGTTTAGGAACGGTTGTTGGTAAAATTCGAGGGAGTGACATGTTGTGCTAAAGGATATTTTACTTAGTGCGAGATCACTTTGAGAGTTTTTTTTTGGTATGGGTCAAAGCATACTTCAATCAAATGCGTGTTACTTCTGAAGTAGTAAAACTGTTGAGGGTAAAGAGGGAAAGAAATAAACAAAATCCTTTCTTTGATTTGGTTTGGCATTGGTTGCACAATGGAGCTCAACAACTCAACACAAAAGAACTTGATGAGTCTATACCACTAAGACACTTCTGACACGTTTAAAATGTCTCATCCATTGAACTATAAGCATACGTCTCAACTTCGCCACATGTTGCGTATATCAATACTGGAAGCATATTGGGAGTACCTTTATTAACGTGATGCCTTTTCAAGTTTCTACATCTTCAACCGTAAAACACCCTTGGCCTTATTTGAACTTATCTGAAAATAACGATAGATGCTTTACAAAAAAAAAAAAAAATTAGGAATGCGGAAATCGAATGAATCCTTTCCCCCGAACTGTCCCAAATCTTAATCTGACAGCCTGACCACGGTGAAACTCGGCCGAAACAGGCTTTATTTTAAAATTTTCATACATTTTGTTTTATTGTCGTTTTAATTTCATCAAATCTCTATTTTATAATAAATTACAATTCAAAATTAAAATTTCATTATTTATAAAATCTTATCCATGTTAAATAAACAAAAGTGAATAACGTACTAAAGATAACGATCAGGTATGGTATAGCTGGACGAATAATGTATATCTTGATGGTGAATGGAAAAGTGAAATTATCTAACAACTTAACAAAAATATAAACTATTACAGGATGGTAAGGGGCAGAGTTCATGTACTGAAAATTTGGCATCATTATTTCAAACCAGAAATGAATCCTGCGTACAAAAACAGTAAGAATTATAGGAGTATGTTCTGATCCCATGATACAATCCTGCAGTATATAACACCATAAAAAAATCAAACATGAAAACTCGGCACAGAAAATTCGGGTTTAATTGGAAAAAAGACATCATTCGCCTCCCCGAATAGGATTTGCGAAGATGAATAACGTTTTTGGAAAAAAATAACAAAATTTCATATCTGTGAAATATCCCTTAAACTTTCTCAATGAACTGTCAATGTCAAAATGTTAGTTAAAGTCAATGCTTTCATCATAGTAAACGTAATGATCCAGCAAGGTTTGGAAATTATTAAAAATTACTACCGAAATTCTCAATCGGTGGTCGCAACTTTAAGAGCGCTTTCTTCAATTTTCGGCCGTAATAATAGTCCCATCTGACAGGCTGTAACGTGATATAGTGGATAAATTTGAGTCCCAATTTTCACTATTGGACGTTCCGCTTCCAAAAAGACGTCGCTCCGCTCGAAGCGAACGAAATATCACTGCCGTAAGTGCGTCGCTTTAAAATGAGCCAAATCAGTCGACTGCACGTCGTTCTCCCGAATAAAGCAGCTCAAACTACACTGTGGCGTATTTTACGAAAAGATTGCCTTCAAATTGACCCCAGAACTAAAGCAATTTGATCTTTCGAAAAGCCGAAACTTCTCCAATTGGGTTCTAGAAAAGCTTGAAAAACATGAAGAAGTTCATTGAAAAATCATCTTCGGCGGTGAACCCCATTTCTGACGTAGGGCTTTGTTGGTAAGCAAAATATGCATTATTGCCCAGCATTAAACCCACTTGTGTTTCTTGAAATACCGTTGGATCCGCAATAATTTCCTGTTTGGTGCGGTGTTCATGCAGGAAGGGTGATTGGGCTGTATTTTTTCGTGGAAAAAAACAACTATTATGTTACCGTCAATGGAGAGCGCTATCGTGTTATGTTGGAAGATCATTGTTGCAGAATTGGTTGAACTTGACATTAACGATATGTAGTTGAAACAAAACGGTGTCACTAGGCCATACAGCACTCCACACAAGCGATTCATTGAAAGGCTAATTTAGTGAACGTGTTATCTCGAGAAATGTTCCAGTCGAATGGCCGCCTCCTTCATGCGATCGATCGCTATTGGATTTCTTTTTATGGGGCAATATCAAGTCACTGGTCTTTGTCCACAAGCCAGCAACTTTAGACGAGTTCAAAGACAACAGTGCGAAGTTGCCAACGTTCTGATCGGAATGTATTCCAGACTGGCGAAAAATTGGGTCCAAAGAATCGCCCGCTGTAAACGGGCTCCTGGTGGTCATATGACCGAAATGGAATTTCATTCATAAAATTGCACTACACATTTGCAGGACTTATTCTTTTGAACTTCTTGCATTTGAAGAGACCTACAGCTGAAGCGAATTTATGCGGATGAGTTGAGTGAGATAATTGTCGTCAGTGGGTTCTTTTCGCGAATATGAAATTAAAGGGACTGTGCATCAATGCTGAAAAACCGGGCTTTACGATTTTGACAAACCTCCAAAAACGAAAACATATCCCCCCCCCCGCTGTTGATGGAAGACATATAAACATAGCGTTGTTACGTGCAGTGCTAACACTCTTGGGCGACTTATCTTGGACAGTAGATTTTGGCTTGAATAGCCCACACTCTCAGCAACTTATATTCCGAGACTATGTCTCGTTACACATGTTTACTCATATTTGGGTTCTGGCAAACTGCAGACAACCGCGAGCGAAAAAGCGAAAAAGCGAGACTGGAAGGACATTTGCAAGTGAGTTTCAAAAACTATCCACTAAAAAAAAGTTATAACTAATGAGCCTATGGAACATTGCTTTACGCGAGCCTTGACACTTGATGCGGGCAATATATCACGAAATAAAACAAATTAAATTTTAAGTGAAACGGCTATATAATAAATATAATAAGCCTACCAATAAAATTCATGGTTAAAAAGGGGAAATCAATAATAAATTCTGATACGCTGATTCAGTTTGTAGCCAAACCGCAATTGAGGTAAAATGCTTTTTGAAAAGGTTCAAATGTGAAGTACGTACTTCACAACTAATTGGTACTATCCGACAATGTTCTGGAAATGAAATTTAATGGCAGGGGAAATTTGCTTTCTCCAGAAAAGAAAAACTTAGAATCAATTGGTAATCTTGCTACTTTCGACCGATGACCTTCTAGATGCACCAGCGTATGCAGATAAATCACTGAAAATTGGTCAAAAAAAAATGGTGAGATGCACTTTAAAACTCTCTGCAAACTGGATTACGTGCAGAATGATTCTATGTATTCTAATGTAATGTGCATTGCATTCCCTGGTCTACGACGTCAATTTATGACGCTCTCATTAAATGCATGATTTGCCTTTATTTGCAACGTCAGGTACTTCTTTCTCTTTCTACTTTTTGCTCTCCGGGAGTATTAGCGCTAATCGATAGCAACACTATTATTTTAGCTTACAACATACAAAGAGAAAGTGCATGAAAATGACTAAATGTTATGCAAGTGCTTTAATATTAGTTAGTAATATTTCCCGAAAGAAAATCATATTTTATAGACGCCTGCAGTCTTCTAGTTCGGCGTTTGTTTCCAGGTTGACCTTAAAATTTTTTCAGGACATAGGTCCGACCAGAAGACTTGAAATAAACCCAGCAAAAAGAATAAATTGGTAACTATAAAAGTGATTCGTTTGTATTAAAAAGTTTTCTTTCTCTTAAGCTTACAGAAAATGCTAACTACTTAGAACATTGAAAGCTTTGAGAGGTATTTTCTTGTTTAACGAAAAAATGAGAGGAAATTTGTCAACCCAAATACAATCAAATTTATTTTGATCGAAAACATATAGATCGGGAGTTTGTTCGAATTGTTAGTGCTGTGTATATTTAAGATATGACTGAGTCTTTTGGAAATTAAAGAGTCGGTTGGCAGGGCTTATATGAACGGTTAGGGAGAAGAAAGTACAGTGAACGTGTTGGATGTTACAGGAATTTTTCCATTGAATAGAATCAGATGCAGCGAGATAGAAGCAAATGTGAAAAAATGCTGTCAAAAGTGGATGCACAAATATTAATTTTTGCCGTTAAGCGCCTCATCGGTTCTCCTATTGATTTTCGGCCCGCTTAGATTTCCACCCTGCAAATTCGGAACTCTTACAATTGTATAATATAATTCCCCTTATTTCGGTTGAATACCGTTGGATTGCTAATTTATCCGAAGCTTTGACGCTTAATATACTTACGCTATAATAAAAGCTTGATAAACAAGTTTAGCATGTCCAGGGTTACTTTAAGGAGTCATCTTGGACACAACGTAAGTTCAAATTATGATGACACATCCCATAAACTTCCTATCTCACGGAACACAACCAAAATAAGTAGAATTATATTTTGATTTGTAGGATTTTCTCATTACGGGTCTACCAAGAATAACCCCCTTTTGAATATAAATACAATTATAAATTTACTTAAGCTTTTTCTAACTTTACCCACCAGAAGCTATCATGAAGTGTTCTCTCTGTTTGTGCTTCATAATACCTTGGATAAGAAGCTGAACTCTAGTTATGGGAGTAGCCGGTCGGAAAAGTTCCGTGGCGCTCTTCATGTTGAAAACCCCGGAGGGAAAAACTTGGTTCTAAAATCGTCCACTGGCTTTACCCAACAGTGGTATTCCTAATAATCACGAACGGAGCATCGATAAAAGAGAAGCACTGTTAATTAACCCGAAAAGTTCCAGAGGATTGCTCGCCTTGTAAAAAAAGTTACCATAAGGACTATTCTAACCCCATCGAAGAAGCTAATTGACTATTAGCTTCATTCCACTCTACAAACTTATCTTTCGAGGGGCATCTAAGAATTCCAAATCGAATCCACGAACAGAATATCCAGCCGCGTCAAACGGGATATCTTGGTATTCTGAAAGACCAAAAAAGGGAACTCTCCTGTTAAGGAAAAGGGAGCTAGATGGGATTAAACCAGTGGTCGATGCAACGATCTTATACAAAATAAGGAACCCGAAAAGAAATTATCAGGAAGTGGAACTGGACTTCATATCTGAAAGCGAAATCGTAATCTATAGCAATGCTTCTAAAACGAACGAGGAAAGCGGCGACAGGATTTATTTCACAGATTGATTGAAACTCAAATCAACTTGAGAACCATACCATAGTCGTCCAGACGAAAGTGTTTGAGATTACAGTACACACACTTAAACGATAACGAACAAATAATAACGAATAAATAAAAACATAGTTTCAGAACGATTGCAGGATTATGTGCAGGTACTTAAAGTCCAAAAATCGAGGTAAACGTTAAATTAACATGGGTCTCTAGACACTGAGTTGTGTCTCAGAATAAACTGGCAAGAACTGGATGAGGCGACCAAGATGCAACCAGAATAGACACGTTTAAGGTGCTACTAGTTAACCCGAGCTTGCCAAAACCAATTGGAAACTGATGAGTACGGCTTTGAATTATAGGAAGAACCGCAGAATAAGCCATGTTCTTAGGCTACATCGTAACAAATCGTGTAGCAATAAGCGGTGGAATTCGGAATTGAGAAACCATTCACCCGTGACGACGGGAAAACTGAATAATTTCCGGAAAATTTAATCGTCCGGAAAATCTCAATACGAACAATGCCGGTCACATCCTGAACAAAACAATCCGAGGACAAAAAAACTACCAGGAGAAAAATAAAAGCGGTGTTAGAACGTTTTGTGTCAGCATTAATGGGATCATTTTTTTGCCAGAAGTCGACAAACGAAGGAGAGTCCAAATAGATGACACTTGCTCAGCTTGTATTTTAGAAATGTCAAGTACTACTTTTAATGAGTCCAGTTTGAGCAAAACGAGGTTTTTTTATAATGGTGTAGATGTTGACATGTGTTTACAAAGTCATTGAAGGTGACGAGTGTGTCGTGCGTTCTACCCATCCCTAACCAATGAAAATGTGAAAAAATTAAAAGAAACGATCGTCAAGAAAGGATGTTGCTGAGAATGTTTGTGTATAAGCTGGCCTAGACCATGAATATTTTTCAGAAAAATTGCTTGCATTAATATTTGTGAAACAGTGGTGAGTTTTGAATAATGACACCCGGTCTGGAATCGTTAGATAGAGTCAAAAACGATACAGAACTATTATAAAAGGGTCCAGGCGGCGAAGCATGCGGATTTGTGGTTATGATGCGGAGACTAAGAAATGAAGAAAACCAGGAATGATCTTATTTGAATATTATAAGTTAATTAGAAGTTGATCTGAAAGGGCTTAAAGTCATCACAACGAAGAAGCGCTATTATAAGTACGTGGTACTTTATGGGGATTAATATGCAAAGGGATAGCGCTGATGTAGACAAATCCATAAAATTCTTTGCAAATATTTGAAAATTCCCGTAATAAATTAAACACACCTCCTATGAAAGCATTTTTGATGTGGATCTCGTTAGTTTTGAAGTTAAAACGTTTGTACTTTTTAAATAAACTTTAGACAAAATTCATTTACCTTGTAGGGTCTCAATGTTTTAAAATTTATCTTGTAGGCAAGATGTTTTAAATGTTTCTAATATTTTCTAATTTGCGACAAATTGTCAAAAAAGGGAATCATCCTTCCGTCCGTCCAAAATATGAGCCATCCTTTCCCGGTTGAGATAATGGGAGTGGCGTTTTATATTGATTTATATGAGGTATAGGCACAGCGTAGCTACATATAGCACTAACATTCTCAGACAGAGATAGAAAAGGTCCTTGTCGATTTATGTTTGTATCGCGTTTTTACGCACAAACACTTGCAGCAACACGGTACGTATAAATAAACCTACATGCATGCACAAATGAACATAAGTAGGCTGACTCGTCGCAGAAATTTGTTAGAGAGTTTTATACTTTTTTTGCATGAGATGCCCTTGACTGGAAAATATAACGACGTTATCGGAATATCGTCTTGCTTTCGCTAAAAGATTGACTATTGCGTTCGTAGGACTCTCTACGAATCATCTCATAGAATGAGACAGCAAAGCTATTTCGCTTAATCGAGTCTGAAGCCCGGCTGCGAAGAAAGAGGGAGGTGAAAAAGAACATGAAATGAAAATGAAAAGGGGAAAGAGAAAATGGCTGAAAATACCCTTTCTAACATGTAATGAAACATGTATGTATCGTTACACTTCGGAGTTGAAGCGGGTAAGCATTGATTGGTGAAAATCATGAGAAGTTGCAGTGCGAAAAGTCAAGACCCGTTTTCTGCTGGTGAATTTCCTTCAACGATTTTTTTGCGGATTCCAGAGTAAATTGCAGGGTGATTTTCTTCACGAGCACGGTAAAAATAAAACTGCATATTACTGCCAATTGAATGCAGTAAAACTTGCTTATTGGTAATAAAGTGAAACATGCCTATCCGAAGTGCCATTGTCCACTTGACAACGCTGACACACACAGCTGCAATGAGTCGAGTAAATTTGGACATAGTGCTTTGGGAAACACTTGAAACCAATTTACAATTCTAACTTCGGTTTGATCCTTCTACTTGGCTCCTCAAACGAAATGGGAGCAAAGCGTATCTAACACAGCGTAGCTACATACAGCACTATCACTCTCGGGTGACTTTTCTCAGACAGAGATAGAAAAAGCAACATTTGATTTACATTCGTATTGAGTTCTACGAAAAAGCTTTTGAATGGTTGAAAAACGAGAGGAAATTTTCAAATCCAAATAAAATTGCACTGAATTTAGTCGAATACTGTCAGATCAGGAGGTTGTTCGAAGTGTAAGCGCTGTATGTACTTTTGGGTAAGACTGGGAAGTTGTAACTAGGAGGATTCCGAAGGTGTACAAACGTCCGTGCGCAGTTGGTACATATACAGGTACGACAAATTTCGTCCTTTTATACCGAGCCACAGTCATCCGGTAAGATAGAAATATGTGTAAATAAAGAGGACCTTGTAAAAAAAATGAGATGTACTGAAAATTTCACTTAGTGTACTCATTAATTTTTTGAAGACAATTGTCCTATGCTGGTTCATATTTAATTCAGTCTCATAATATAAAAAATAAATAAAAATAAATAAACTAATATACAAATAAAAATAATACAAAATAAATAAAACGTTAAGAAACACTGGCGAAAAAGCGCGTATTAAATGGTCACAGATAGGAGTGGGGTTGAGGCACAGAATAGCAACTCACCTCCCAGCAACAAGAAAAAGGCGGTAACACAGGCATAGAAATGGAAGAAAGAAGTAAATAAATCAGGAAGATACAGAAGGACGAGATCTTGGACAGTATTGGTGAATTAAATTGCATTCAGTTCGCAGGTGAGTCGCTAGTGGAGCCATTTGTAAAATTAGAAGAACTAATCACACTGTTCAATAATGTCTGCTGTTCCAGAGTCATGTTGAATGTTGCTCCTTGTAATGATGAACCGTGCAGCATTCGGATAAAAGGACCCATCGAACGTCGTGATGAAATATCGCAACAGGTATACAATAACCAAAAAAGTTTGAATAGAGAAAAGCAAAGAATAAAATGTGAATGAATGAAGTTTTTTATTTGAAAGCTCCACGAGTGTAGTAATTATTTGGAATTCGGAGTTGAGAAAACGTCCATTTATAATAAACAGAAAATCGAACAATTTTCGGAAAATTCAATCGACCAGAAAATCTCCGTATGGTGTATATCAGTCACATCCTGAACACAAGTTCATGTTTTCCTTAGAAGTGAATACTACCAAAAAAGGGAAACTCCAGCTGCTACACTTACACATAAGTAAGAAATAAAGCCTGCATACAAACCCATTTAGAAGGAACCCGAAATTCATTCCATTCATTTTTAACTTGATAATTTATATCATGAAATTTTAGATTGGATGAACAAAATACAATAACATTCCGCCACATTACTGACCCTGAATTGAATTATTCTTTGTTCATTTTTCTGCGGATGCCAAGAGAAAACCCTTTTTTAATAATGAAAATCGTGTCTTAAGCGACTGACGAAAAAAAATTTTCAAATGAAGGATCCTTCAATGGACGCTTTTAATTTTAATGGATCAAAGTTTTAATTAAACGGTATCTACAAATTAGTACCTATTAAGGATACTTAATGTATCACAACTTTGTTCACGGCTTTAAATTATTCATTGTGGTATTTTCGCGTGTTTTTTCTGTATATTCCTGATTCAGTCTCAATGGGCAATGAATCCATGTTATGTGATGATATTCTCATCACGAATCACCGAATTGTATGTCCTTACTTCTGAATTCTTATTAGAGGTTCAATGACATTTTTCTGTTTGGGAGTTTCCGCACAAAATTCAGCTAAAGGCAGATTGGGTGAAACTGCTTTAAATTCAGAATGAAGAAAATTGTTGAATTCGGTGTGAAACCGATAGTAGACTCATCAAATCGTCTTTAACGATATCGAATGTAGGTTTCACTAGGATATTTTAGGTACAAACCGCACGCAACCAATGAAACTTAATTTAAGCTTCAAATTGAATTAGAATAAGGTTCAGTAAGTTTACAAGATGATTGGATCTAAACACCCATTTATTGAATGCGTACATATGTTTGCAAACTAAATTACTCTCTGAAAGGGATACGGACGAAAGGTTTGTCTGAGAAGTTGTTGTAGGGTTATGGGCGGTCGTTTGTATTAATTGAATAGTTTACTTGGTGCTTGTTTACCTTCTTCGGTTAACTAGTTCTCATGTATTTGAATGATTTGATAATAACTATTTTCAATCTTAGCAATAATGAACATGAATTGATTGTTGAGTCCTTACTTTAATAGGAAATTAAATTTTCGACTGGAAGAGGATCACCGAATAAGTGAAAAGATTATTAAGCTTTGGTATGAGAGAAAATTTCTGTGTTCAGAGAAAGGTTTTCTGTATTTGCGAAATTCTCGAAGTTTCAACTCATTCCCACTTAAAGCCTGTATGACTCGTCTGGAATGTACTTATTAAGTTAGAAGTAGGAGCTTGTGACAAATTTTTCTCTATTACCTTATCTTGTTTGCAAAAGTCAGAGCATTTTTAAGTAGTGGAGCCATTGGCAGGCATTGTCGAATCAAACGGACCGAGTTTCCATCAGGAAAACTTGCTTTACTACGATTTCTATTGTTATGTGATGGTCGCACTTCAATTTTATGTATAATATCTAAAGACCTCAGCTATTTTGTTTCCAAGTAAAACGATACAAGTCGAGGAATGTAATTCAGAAGAGCAAATTATCAGTTTAGTGTGGTCTACATTCTGGCTCAACCCGTGAGAACGAAACTCCGTGAGACTTGACTCTTACCAGAGACCATGTTGGATTTCCCAACATCATAGGGAGTTCATCAGAAATGGCCAGTCAAACAATACACACATTCTCCAATTTATGCTGAAGATGGATCACTTTGCTCTGAGTTCCGTACGAGTGACTGAAGCTTATTCCCAGAGTGAGGTCTGAAGAAATGCTGGTACAATGAAAACCAGCAGTAAAATACCTGGGCTTATTAATTAATAGTCTTGAAGATGAGTTTTTCAGAGCAAATCAGGTTGACCGCAAGGGCACTGATCGGACTGCGCCACATGTAATGATACTCATTCCGTTGATGGTCAGCATTTGGGGTCCTACCACATCAAGGAGACGACGTTCTTATAAGCGTTCTGAATTCTGCTTTACTTTATGTAGCAGAAATATGGGTCCATACGTTCAGGAAGGAGATACACTGAAAGCGCGAGGCTACCGTTATGAACCACACGTGCTTATCGAACGGTCTCTAGGATTTCGATGTTGGTGATCACAGGGGTGATACCAATCGCACTCCATCTCTAGACAGCGGAACTATTATAGCTTTTACCAGCACGTTGGACTGTACGTGTGATCCATGACCTGATGCTGCGGATCAATGGAGTGCAAGGTGAGACTGATGCCTATTTTATCAAACTCTTTAGGAGGCCTGTGTGCTTCCGGTCATACGGTCTGGCCCGGTCATAATTTGTTCAAGTTTTTCAACATGCGCGATTAGCATGTTTTGCATAGTTAACCTGCCAGCCATTTTTTGCCTGCAATAGATCAAGTATGCAGCGTGCTGATCTTAAACAAAATCGGAAAGCTCTTCCCAGAAACGTTGACCAGAGTAATGTTTTCAACATTCACACATATAATCGCGTAGCACATTAGGTTGGGTAGTCCTGATGAGGATACTAGAGCATCAGAAAGCGTTGGCAATATTTCCTCCAACCTTCTCGTCAATTCCACCGTTCTCGCTAGAGATCCTATAATCTCAAGACGTCTTTATGGACACCAGGCCACCAAAAATAATGTATCAAACGGCTCCACGCTAGGTTCTCAATTTCACAAGGGAGGAGTTTGGTGGCTAGTCCAGAAATATTGCGCGTTTTGAGTTCCACACTTAAGGCGTAAATAGCTTTAACCTTCTTACAACAACAAATTCGTTCGAACAACAAAACAAAAATAATGTGCACCAACATATTACAAAGTATACGTAGTACAAAGTGACAGACTACCGGCAAAATTGTATAATAGAGTCGATTGTGGGTTTTGTTTTTAATTTATGAACGCCATCATGGTTATCCGTCTTAACGTGGCAAAAGGGCGTACTTACACGGAAGAACTCAAAGGTTAAATTACAGTAGGCCTGCCCAAGAGTATCAGAGTCAAACTCAGCAGGTGAGAAGAGGGCATGAAGCAAAGTGAAGAGGGAAACAAAAATAAAAATAAAAAAATATAAAAGGATACCTTCAGACAGTGTTAGCGTTCGTCTCTACTCGTGTAGTATTAAAATTAGTGCAGGACTGCAGGTTCCCAAACTGGCAGCGACCCGAGTAAATGTAAAACAAATATGGGCAAGCAGATGATTAAATAAGGGTAGGAGCTGCCAACGAAAGTAAACACAATCGAAAAGCCACCAGGAATAGTAAAAAGGGAAATAGATGAAACACTCTGGAAAGAGTTATTAGAAGTTGATATTTATAGAGTTGGTATTTATAGTCTGGTATTTATTATTTTCCAGAGTGTTTCGTCAATTTTCGTTTTAACTGTTGCTGGTGCTGCTACAGCTGAAATGAACGATTGCATGGTATGCAAATTCTTTCACCTTAATAAAACGAGGTCAAAGCAATTCTTAAGAAAAAACTAAATATGGCGTGAAACACTGATAGCAATATTAACAGGCAACAATCCTTTAGGCCAACACGCGAATGAATAGGAAACCAAACAGACTGAGCTGAACTGAATTTGACCGTTAGTGGACGCAACGATCTGCTACAGAATGAATACATTGATCCAGAAAAATAGGAACCGATGCAGGACTCCATATTTGAAAATGAAATCTTCATCCAAACTAATGTCTCTAAAACAAATAAAAGCCTTAAGACCAAGACACTAAGAATGTTTTTAAATAAAAATTAATAAAAACTGAATAAATCAAAGAAAGATATTACAGTTTTCCCGACGGAACTGTTTACAAAAGTCGCGGCCACAACTGTGTACGAGTTTAACTGGTAATCAATAGCCTCTAACCGCGTAGTTTGATAGCTTGCGGAGAGTGAAGGCTGATCCTAGACGCCATAGCAGCTCAAGTGAATGTAAAACCAATGTGCATCTCTGAATTCAATAGTTTGAAGGTTATTTATAAGTGGATGAGCTAAAGAGAACCCATGAAAATTCAATTGAAACTAGTACCAACATAGTGCCGCTGCCAACACTGCCGTACGTTAAATCTAGCTCTAGCTCAAAAAAGTCGTATTTAACATCCAACAGTCGGCCCTGTTGTCAAAAAACGTCAAAACGTCAAAACGTCAAAAAAGATTGAATGAACCACTCGGATGGAGAATACGAAAAGTTTTTCTTTAATCAGCATAGTTTAGTGAAGGCCATTTGATATTGATATACGCATGCATCAGCAGGACCCGCAGACGAGGCGGTATGGCAGAAATGGGTACTACTGGAAAAACTAAATAAGAAAGATACAGATTGTTGTCATGATTTATTCGAAGCAGGTGTTTGTCCAGTAAGTATCATAGTGTAGATCCTCAATCAATCACATATCATGGGGAAGAAGCATGAAATAACTGAACCCAATTACCATATGGTGTCCGTATCAATCAAAAATGATGTTTTGTTTATTTATTTCAGGCTCTTCCCAAATTAGTTACAAGATACAATCCAACGTATACCTCAAACCGATGTCCACTAGAAAATACAAGCTATTGTCTAGTGGACATCGATTTGGGGAAGAACGTACACACCTTTCCCACTGGCTAATATCGTTAGGCAAAGATAGGTGATGCTACGCCATATGACCCCCGAGACGGAAGTTAGGACCGCGAATAGATCTTATTATCTCGAGAAAAAACTTGGGGGCGAAACTTATATTTCGTTGAAATGATGTATTATATATAATTATATATGTCCAGGCTGTAGGCAAATAGTACTCGACAAGATTTAAGCCGTGACGACGGCAAAATGGCATCTATTTAAGCACTGCAACGTGCCTTTAGGTTATCTGTCAGAGCAATATAAGATAAAATAAGCGATGAAATGTTAGGCTTCCCAGATTTAAAAGCGAGGAGAAATTTTGGTTTCCTGTCAGCGCGAGCTTCTGTGACGTAATCAATTGAAGTATCTATGGGAATATCAGCATAAGAAAAGACAGTATCACGTCATCAATAAAGAGTAATTAGTTAGTAATCAGAGCATTAATTTCTAGTGAGACGGACCCTTAGTAAACTGGAGCCTCAAGACACAATGCATTGTAACTTCGATTTGAGTCTCACTTTATATGTGAAACTACGTAGAATAATTTTTCGTGCGGGCTCTCTTCCCCATCCATCCCGCCATCGTTGAAGCCGTTCACTATGAAACAGCAACGGAAATTCCATTTTTCACGAACATAGAATTGGAGAAAGCAGTCTTGTCTATGAAGGTGGGATTCCAGCTGAAGTGCTACAAGTGGTCTTCCACCTTTCGCGAAGGGCTGTTCCCAGAGTGCTGGAAGGTGGTGAGACTTGTGCTCATTACGAAGGGAAAAGAGGATCCCGAGTCGCCAGCTGCATACCGCCCACTGTTCATGCTTGACACGGCCGGAAAATTTTTTGAAAAAGTTTTCAGGGGAAGACTCGCTGACGTGATTCGTATTGCCGGGGATCTATCTCCACGGCAGAACGGCTTCAGAGCAGGCCGCTCCACCATCGGTGCAATTGAAGAAGTAGTGAGCGCGGTCCAACGTGCGGAGTCTCACAGTATTTCCACGCGACAGGTCGTCCTGTTTGTTACTCTGGATGTCCGAAACACATTTAACAGCGCTAGATGGGTAGATATTCTGGAAGCGCTAGAAAATCGTTTTCAAGTACCAGTGTACCTGATGCGGATTCTCAGGGACTATTTAAAGGACCGCAGCCTACTCTACGACTCGAAGGAGGGTAGGCGAAGTACAATTCTTACTTCAGGTGTCGCTCAGGGCTCTATCTTCGGCCCGAACCTGTGGAACATCTCCTACGATAGACTACTGTAGCTTGAACTGCCGGATGAGTCACGTTTGATCGGCTATGCGGACGATGTCGCGGCGCTGGTCGCTGGACGCACAGTAGACTATGCGCAACTCAGACTCAATATGTTAATGCGGAGGGAAATGGACTGGATGACCGCTCACGGATTCAAGCTGGCACTGGAAAAAACCGAAGTGGTCATCCTAACGAAGAAGAGAATCCCCAGAGTACGGCCAATCAGTATAGGGGCAGAAATCAGCAGTAAAGTACGTGGGCGTCCTGAAAGACTCGAAGATGAGTTTCTCCCAACAAATCAGGGCAGCAGCTGACAAGGCTGCAGCGCGTGTGACGGCACTCACCCGATTAATGGCCAATATAGGGCGGCCCACCACATCAAGGAGACGACTCTTAATGAGCGTTGTGCAGTCGCTTCTACTCTACGGATCAGAACTTTGAGGCGACGCTCTCAGCAAGAAGTTAGTTAGAGAGCGCAGAAGTATTTACCTGCACAGAGGCGAAGACCAAAGAGAAGAGATCACCAGGGAAGAGAGACGTCGCTCTCACAGCGACAGTTCTGGAAGCAAGAAACAAGGGTAAGATGGACTGCACGTCTGATCCCTGACCTGAGGCCGTGGTTCAGTCGAGTGCATGGTGAGACCGATTTCTACTTGACCCAGCTCTTAAGCGGGCACGGTTGTTTTCGGTCTTACCTGTACAAAATTGACAGAGCACGGTCTCCTAACTGTGTGTTTTGTGCAGGAGAATTGGATGACGCCGGTCACTCATTCCTCTACTGTAAAAGGTGGAGACAGCAGCGAGGAGACCTCCACAGCGAAATTGGAGAGCTCTGTCCGGAAACTATGGTCGGAATAATGATGAAAACAGTTGACAATTGGAATGGCGTGGCGCAATATGCTCGGGCAGTGTTGATACTGAAGAAAGCTTTATTGGAGCGCTGGAAGGCATCGGGGATGGATGGATCTCTTATGTAGCTCTTCCATTCTCTCCCTTCCTTCCCGTTAGAGACGAGATACCCATAATCCGAAGGTGCCTCTAGGCGTAGGAACACGAGGCCTAGCCCCAAAGTTATGTGGGGCGTAAACAGCATTCACCTCCGTTTTGCAGATGACGCTGCAAAATGAATCGCATTCTGGTATCGCAATCTCACTGAAAAGGATCTTGAGCTTGACAGAAGCCCATAAAGATTAAAAACGACTGAGAGAAAAAGAAATTAACAGCACATCTTAACATTCGCTTGGGTAAAAGTGATTCAACAAAGTCTCACTGTATTGAACCATGGGTGTGTCAGACACCGACGATCATCAAAAAATTTTGAATGGGAAAACAGTATAAACGAAAATAAATGTAAATTTAAATATATAAACTTTTGAAAATTATTCACTAGGCCATAAGCACTTCTAAAACTTATTTTCGTGGAATCATTGTTGGGACTGATCGTAACCTCAAAAGTACACATGACTGTTCTGAGCAATGGTACTCTAGGCAGGACTAAAAATAAGGAACGTTCTGCTTATCAGCCGAGTATTATTATAAGTAAATCAACGGCGCTAGTTTGTGCTATTGCTTGAAAAATAGTGCGAATAAGCACATAGCTCTGAACATATGCTACTTTTTTTAAAATAAAAACGAACTCTCTTTTAACATTTTAAAATGAATTACTTAAAATTCCATAAGTTTAAGGTATAGCTTTACAATTTTGCGATGATAAAATAGCGTTGATTCAGCATACGAACATTCATTTCCTGTTTGACTCCTGAATTTTTTCGAAAATTTTCAACCTCAAAAGCTCAAATGGGCATTCCATTTGCTCTGTGGGGAACTTTTTTTGCGAGCATGTTGAATGTCTATGTCGTCATTTTCTTGGCAAAGTTTGTTGGACCTGAATTTCTACGAACACGCAAGTAATTGGCAATTCAACACGTTATCTTGCAAGTTTATTAGACATGCTGTGTGTACCGTTTATATTACGATAATTTCTTGAAATCTTCAGAAAATCCTCCTACAGTACCATGGTTACATGTCAGTTGATTACTTTCAACTTACCACCCCCCGCGCTTCTATTTCATTACAAAGTACACCAATCACTTAGCGTTAAGTTCATGTTCAACAAGCATTTAAGGAGTAATAACGGCGAGTTATATTTTTTATCCCCTAAGCTCAACAGAGCACGTACATTGACGCGAGGTAATAAAACACGCATAGCAGGAGCAGCCAAGGGTATTCTTATTATCTATATTCCCGTTCTGATCTCATTCCGCGAAATGTAGACATATCTAAGGTAACATGTGCTTTATTGATGCCCGCCACACCTCGCGAAGCTCAAGACGTACGAATATATTACCTGGCAGCAAATGAATGTGTAATGAATGTAACTCTCGTAAACAACCATGAAAAGGATGAAGGAAAACGTAAATAATCCCTAAGGAGCAAGTTTTGCTGTCGTAGGTAGACGTTTCTAGGTAGGAGGTAGTTAAGCTTCGTAATGAAAATTTCAGAGCTGGCTCATGCGGATATTGTGGTCGTTTAGAAAGAAAATCCTGCGTTGGCAACAATTTGTGATTTTCCATGTTCAATTTCGTACATATATGAACACATCCTCTGATTCGGAAGTCCAAACATTTGGGTTAGAGTATGTAGATTCTAAAATGAGTGGGTTTTCATTGACGGGTATCCAGGTATTCAATGTATGCGATTGAGAAAGTTACAAAAATATTTACAACAATGTGGTAAAACAATATATTCGCCCTTGCCTCGATAACAATCGTGTATGTGTACAAGTTCGAGGATGGCAAGGATTAAGTACAGTACGGATTAGCAATAGAATGTTGAAAATTGTGCTAATAACATGTTTATACAAATTCTTTGAGCGGTTTTCGGTTAACGTTTTCATCATCAATTAGATAAATAGTTGACTAAAATCTGTGTACAAGATTGCATAATGAATTTACAATCTATCGTTTCAGACATAGTTTTACATGCTACAAAAAACATCTCGTCACCAAATTGAATTTATCCTAGAGGCTACATTAAGTACATAGAGCATTTTTACCTACAATCTCCAATAAATTCTCGATTAAATTTCAATATCCTATGATTCATTTTGTTTACATTAAGTTATACCTATACATTTTTAAAAATGTTTCATTTCGGATTTTGGTCCGTGTATCCAACTGATTCACTTCACATTCAAAACGCGGTCAATATTCTAAATAATTTCAAGTCCTTATTGATACTGTAGAAGTTTCTAGTGCGGCAGCAAAATAGTTACAGTATGTCAGCATTGGATGTTCCATTTCCGGTAGTACGAGTAGTTTTTGTGGGTTGATTTCGATGTGTTTCGATGGGTGGTGGACCACACCAAACGATCTGCAAATAAAATGAAAATTTTTAAATAAAGTATCTGTGCACTGATTGTATCATTAGTTGTATCATTTTATAGTATAGTGCAATAATAGGTGTCAGAAGTGGGGTTTTTCTTTTTGTCTTAGCCTTGCATTGAGATATTGCTTAATTCTTAAAAACATTCCATTTGGACTTCTCCCAAGTTAAAGGAAATTACTAGCACCGACTAGAAGGAACAGTTGGCTTCATATACCTATAATATATGTACAACGAGATCCAGTTCCTTTTTTTGTCTTTTTTTCCAGAGATCACTGTTGGGTTGCGGAGCGGCTGTACCTCAAGGAGTGGCTGTACCTCATAACTCATCGCAAATAGTTGTTAATAATATTATCATAATTTGCTTAACAAACTTTTAACAAACAGAAACCAAGTTAATATCCTAGTTCAATCGTCCCAAAATATTTCGCTGCATAGTTTCTGTTGGATACTTCCAATATCGGTATTTGCAGTTCTAACAAATTGAGCTTGAGCAATGCAGAAAATGTGTTTGAAGGCTTCCATTTCCTCGTTGCTTGTTCGGCATATCAACATGAAAGCGTATTTTTTTAAATGTTGTCCCAGGACGCGCTATTTCTGTTAAGTCTATCCAACGCCGTACCATAAAATCAAGGTCCTTAAGCCCTAGGAGTAATTTCTGCAGTTTTCAAACTAATTTGGAGTAATTTTTCAAAAAAAGAAAATCGAAAAAGTTTAAGTTTAAGTCCTTTTGGTGTGAATGAAATATGTGTACCTAGTGCCACCCATAATCAATAGATGAAAGTATGTGCATTTGCTTTGGAAAAAATTCTGATTGCTTGGTGCGAAGGCAGTTCGAACAGTTTTTGACAAGTTGGTGGCAAATTATTGGTTTCAAACTGGTAGCGCTGGTCAAACTTTGTCGTCGAGAATTCAAATCGATATTCAAGTGTGCAATTATGTAAAGTTGTGGCTTCAAAGTTGAAAAAATTGATTAAACATTTAAAGTAGAAACTAAGAAGCATTAAATATTGTATAAATTGGCCCGACAAAGGGCAAAGCCGCTCCTAGGGACAAAAGACTTTTAATTTTAGTTTCAACGCTTATTTCTACACCTATAACATGTATAACATAGCGTTATTGCTAAAACGTAACCGGTGCAACTCAGGGTTTCAACGCTATAAGGATAAATTCAATTTATATAAAGAAACAGGATACCACGGAGCACGATTAATGCGTGCAGTGTGGATTAATGAGAAGCTTTCAGATCAGGCGGTACTTCACCCTGAGACGTCTAAATTTACGGCAGGACTTATTTCTACGGAAGAACAATTTTTGAAGATGTGGAAGTAAACATACAGAACAAAATGCAAAAACAAATCGGTAAAGTTTTGTGACGATAAAGCGGTTGAATCCGTTCGTCGTTGCAGAATGCTTAGTTTAGATCATTTGTGGTTAACTTGAATAGAGAATAGACTAGTTGAAGTCCTTCCAGCACTTCCTTAAGGCGAACCTCACAATTACGGAATAGAGGAAAATAAGCCGTCTTGACGTATTCGGATCCAACAAACTTTATGACGTATGTAACGAATCCGGTAAGAACTTTGCTTCGTTCATGTAAGATATGATTGTGACACATTTATGTGAAATTTATCAATAAAGAAAATGATCGTCCTTTAGTTTGGCCGTTCATGTTATATTCTCGGTATTTTCCGGTACGTGTATGATTGAAAGACTAATTTCTGTTTTATAGGGCCGATGCGTCGACACTAGTTCAATTATCGGTATCATCAGCAGGAACCGAGCAGCTGCATTAAGAGTGAGTACTCTAACAACTAAATCACACGAAGTTCCCATATATGCAAGTCAATAAGGATTTTTGACTACGGCTATGGTAACCGTTCTTGGTCTCATGCGTTGCGAGTAAGTTTGAAAGTGGTTTTTGCAGCAAATGGAACTGGAAAATCATTGCAGCACTTTCTTCAGGTGAACCTCACCTGTTTTTTTTTCTTACCAAGAAAAACTGGCTTCCTGGCATCAGTAGCGAATAGGATCCACCGGTAGTTATTGCGCGGTGTGATACATACTTGACCGTTTCTTCGGGTACAAATAAGTACCTTCCATTCGTTGATTTCACGTTCCACCAGATATGTATAGTTCTTTTTTACCACGTGATAATCAAAGTCACAGCTCGTTCCTCAATACGGTCTTGGATTCTTGAAGGAATTCTACGCAATATACGAATGTCTTTAGGTAAATGAGCCTCTATATGGAACTCGTTGGAAGTCAAACTCGATATGAAAGCCGAACAAAAGCCGTAGAGACTACCATTTCGAAAGAGTGAATACCAGCAAGATCAGGGAACAAGACTTAAGTTTATAATCTTCCGTACATCCAAAGTGACATCGCCTTTTGTCCTGTGGATTATCAATTACAGATCAATACACGCCATAACAATTAAGCAAGCAGTTGATGAATAAAGAGCTGCAGTCAATTTGTGGTTAGAATTCTTTGAAGATGGGGGCATATTATCCGTCCGGGGCATATTATAGTCCGCTCGGTGTGGTGGGCCTTCTTATGTTGGGCATCATCGATTGAGTGACGCCACATGCCCTGCACCCTTGTCAGCTGTGCCCTGATTTGTTGGCAAAAACTCATCTTCGAGTCTATCAGGACGTTCAGGTATTTCAGTGCTAATTTCGATTCGACCAGCTCTTCCCCAATACTGATAGGCTTTACTCTGGGGATTATCTTCATTGGTAGATTGACCACATCGGTTTTTTAAAGTGCCAGCCTGAATTCGCGAGGCGCTTGATTAGTCTGAACTCTATACTCTGGAAAATCCCTTTTATATCGTCATCGATTACTAAATGATTTACGCACTAAAGAAGGCAAAAACGATGGTACCACGAGTTTTTTCACAAGTGAATTTTGAAAAACAAAGAATTTTGTTTTGCTATATGAAATCAAATGGAAAATCTGGAAATTTGATTCGAATTTCGCGATTCACGACTCATGACCCGTACTTTGGAACAAAATGAAACACCATGAGTCATTACGGGGTCAAATACATGATAAAAATTCCAGAGCACTACTGGTTTCCACAAATCTGGAATAATGTTGAAAATAACATATCGCGTTATCAGCAAAAGTTTTTCATGTAAAATTTCCTAGTACTAGTTCTATGAATGGAACTAAAACCCGGTATATGTCTGGTTAGCTGAATTACCTGACTTCCAACCTGTTTCACCTGTTTCAACCTGTAACCGAACGCACAACTGCGCTTACGTCTCTAATGGAAGAAAGGCATGCAGACATAAAAAAAGCCGATTAGTCTAACGGTTCGACAGTCTCAAAACTGTGAAGGAAATCGAAGACACCAGAAGAATCCACGATTCGACGGAGGATGGCGAAAGCGCGAAGGTGCAGGTCTCTTTGCAGCGCCGAGCTATGGCAGAACTTGGCCAGAAACTTGCCAAGAAGATCCTCAAACCTGGTCAACTTAGAGCTGGTTGGACAGATGTCCGGGCGAGGAAATAGATCCAAGTACCGAAGTGTTGTAAATGCTTCGAATCCAGCCACGTTCGACCCGATTGTAAGAGTCAAGACCAAATTGGAGCTGCAGAAGATTTGAAAAGATACGACATTTCGGGGCTGTCTGCACTTCGGAGCTGTGTTGTTATTGCTGCACCAAGAAGTTCGGAGAGGAACACAGCTCTCCGAAATCTGTTTCAGGCTCCAAGACCGGCAGAGTTTACCCAGCCTTGCTCTCGAAGAAAAAATAGGAAGAGGTGCGTGGATGATTATACTGCAGGGCAATGTTCAGCACAGTAGGGTTGCTACAGATCTCCGACTGCAAATCGCCAGAAACTCAGCCTGGCTTCAGGACAATTTGGGCTACGCACTATGGGCTGCAGTTTATCGGAATGCCATACCCAAGCACGGCTCCGCCGATGGCTATGAGCAGGCCGTATGACAAGGCATATCCTTTTTGAACTGCTACTTTTCTCCGAACGTCTCAATGCAAGAGTTAAGAGAAAACCTCGAGTCATTGAAGGATATGCTTCGAGAAGTCGAAAAATACCTAGTTGATGCTCGAGATTATAATACTAGAGCGTTCGAGCGGGAAGTGCCGTGACAGAACTTCAGAAGTCGCCTGATTATGGCGATGATAGCGATGTGTGTTTGGTTCTGTTGAATACTGGAGTAACACAAACTTACAGCTGGTCTAGGTTGGGTGAATACATTCCTGAAGTGACAATGGTTTCAACAGGGCTAGCAAGCTTCATTCGGGGCTGAAAGTGACGGAGGATTACACCATATCATCTTCACTATTCAAGAAAGCCGCAGTAACCAATGCCCCAATCGCCAGCATTTGTACTGTTGGAATGTTACCAAGCTGGACATAAATGCATTCTATGAAACTTTGAATCCTTGTATTAATTTTCATTTTCTTCCTGAATCAGTGTTTCTCTTTCTGATAAAGCTGACAACCCATAGCGGGCAAAAATTAGAAGTGGATTCTTTTAGCCTGCGACCCGTCGATGTCTCGATAGAAACTGCGAACGGTCGGAAATCAACTGGTGGTACTTCGGACCTCGGTCGGAAATTAACTGGCAGAAGTCTCGCTTGCAGACGTGGAGCTCAACAGAGCCTGTAACAGATAGGATGACTCATGACCCTAAGGCGAGTATAAACCTGCTAAAAAAGAGTTAAATCAGGCCAATAAGCGATGAGTGAGCAGAGCTTGTAAATAGCGATCACCAAAACGGTGATAGTACTGACGAAAAAGTTCTCGTAACTGGACTAAGTTCAATTTTTGAAGTTTTTGGTGGATCAATTTATCCATTTTCACTTAGAACTTATAACTGATTTATACCCCTGCTAGCTAACTAAGCGAAGACTCTTGGGTGCGGAAGTTCTGATCAATTTGTCGAATACCTCGAAAGTGAATTTACAAAGAAAGGTGGAAAGAGCTCAAGCTGGTTTCGAACACGCGAACACCCAAGAGTCTTCGCTTAGTTAGCTAGCAGGGGTATAAATCACTTATAAGTTCTAAGTGAAAATGGATAAATTGATCCACCAAAAACTTCAAAAATTGATAAAAGTTTACCAAAGGCAAATTGGAACATAGGACAAGTTCAAGCTGAGAGCGAAAATGATAAAACGTAATTATAACCAGACGACTTTCACCCAGGTGGTAGTGCCAATCGATGTGTCCCGGCCTGTGAGTTGGCACCTGACGAGAAGCGGCAGGGACGCGTGTTCGAAACCAGCTTGAGCTCTTTCCACCTTTCTTTGTGGACTAAGTTATTCCAGTCACTGAGCTGACTGATGGCTAATATCGGTGGCCCTAGAGAATTGTTTTTTGATTGTAACTCTATACTTGGAGCTAAGATCTGGGCTGCTGCCACTAAAATCAAGAAGTATAGAAAAAAAAACAAGCGTCCAACGTCAGGGAGCATTGAGAATCGTCTACAGCTATTCCATTGTTTCCGTAGACGCAGTGTTCGTCATTGCAAAAGTGTTCCCAGAGACTTGATAACACTTGAGTGTAATGAAACATATCGAAGTTGTTTGGCAAGGAACAGCGAGTTTGCAGAAAAGCAGAAAAGCAGAAGTTTACCTCAAAACCATGTAAAAGTGCTGGCAATGCTGAACCGCATGTGTTTCAGGTCGTTGGACCGCTAGACTTATTGCACCTCTTGAGCTGCGTATCAATTGGAAACACGAAGGGATGAACTTCTATCTTTCGCAGTTTCTTATGAGACACGGATATTTCCGTGAATATCTCCACAGTATACCTCCAAGTTAGAATACTTATTTGCCGATTCAGCCCTGATCAGAGAGGCGACACATTCCACTCGCTTTTCACTCATAATGGCTTTTCTGAGAAGTGCGCTTGTATCTACAATTGGCCGGATTATACTCTTAATCTGATCCTTGAAACAATGTTATGGATGGAAGAGGTGTTGAACGCGACATCTATCTTCCTTGAGTCCGTTCTCCAAATAAAGAGGTGTGAGGCATGTTGATCGGACTAACTCATCATATGGAAAGTGGTGTTTGTACGCAGGCTAATTTTAGGTTGTCTTTATGAGACATAAAGGGAGACTCTGAAGCAATGGGTGAGCGGTCTAAGGGTGGATACTAGTTCCAACAGTAGCTAGAGAGATTTTTCAGTGGGTCCGAATCACACGCTTCTAGATATGTAACGACAGTATGAAGTCCGATATACATTTTCAACTTCCAAAAAACGTTTAAAATGTCTAAGTCCAATATCCACGGATTCCTGTAATCGATTCATATGAAACCATCTAGAAGCTCAGGCTCGATTCTACCATATATCCTTTTCAGTTCGGACTTTATAAGCATTCAATAATATCGTTGAGCCACAATTAGATGTATATCGAGCGATAATTTGATGAACTCCGATATGCGATAAACAATACTGACTTCTTCGAGCTCATCAACGTGAACGGTCTAGAATTGATAAAAGGAACTTAAACAAAAACAATACAAAATTAAGTGTTTTTTTTTCAATTTAAAGGGTATAATAAGGGCCCATCAGTAAACGACTGGTTATTAGCCAGATTGACTCGACGTTTATCTTGCACATGTAAAAAGCCATCAAAGGATTCTTATAAAAATGCCACTAACTAACTTTATACATGAGAGATGACTTACATAGCTTGCAGCCTCAGAAGCTCTAGTCCTAAACGAAATTATAAGAGGGTGATCACTTCTAAGACTATAACTGGAATCCAATGGAGTAAGACTGTTGTGCTAGGTGCTCTACAGGTTTAGGTTAGACATTAAGCTTCAAACGATTGCTGATGCAGCTTCCAACCTTCATCGTCCTTTCTTTATTTCGTAGAAAGGCTCCAGTATTGTAGCCTTTTAATTTTCAGTAGTAGAAAATCCACATTAAAATTCTTGTTCTTTTATAAGGTCCTTTCTCAACGTTTTCTGGGTAACTGTTCATCTAACGGAGCTCGATACATTATGAGACGTTAAGAGAAGCTTGCTGGACAACCCGTTGCAAAGCATACCTGGGCTTATTTTTGAACTACCTTCACAATGTGGCGCGCTCTGAAGGTGTGCAACCGCGATATCTTGATACGTAACATGGATACTGTGACTCAGTAGTGACTAGTAAGATCCTAGTATTCCAGTGCTTCGCGTTTGGCGCAAAAATATCAACTGAGTGTGGCATCTACCCTCGGTGTCCTTTTTTGCATTCTTAGGCATTCTGTGAACGAATGATTTCTGTGGAGTTCAGAGTCATCATTCCACTGCTGTTTCGTTGCTGATAGTCTCGACACAAATGGGTTTCTATTCAGCTTTTTGTAAGGTGGTGAGCTTCTACAAGATTAGGTTTTAAACCAGGAACTTGAATTCCTGTTCAATTCGTCAACGAAACCATGTTTTCACTGTTAAGACTCTGGGATTTCTTTTCAGAAATTTATGCTGTTAACATAATATAAGTTCCTTATCAACTCAGAGCCTAAAAATATATAGAAAAGCGAAAGGCGGATCTCGAGCATTGAAATTCAAGACTGTGTTCTGCCATGCTAAAATTAATTTAACCTCGCCAGGAGACAATGAATAACAAATGAAAAAGAAACAATGCATATCCTCATCAGCTCTTTTAAGGAATCATGCCTAACATTCTCAATAGATATAACAGTCGAATGGGCTTTTCCACTTAAAAAAACGTTTCTCGACTATACTATTTCATTTCATTTCAACTATTTCTGGTTAGGGACACAGAAAGATGCACAGGCACTTCACTTAGCAAAATAAATGAAGAATCAAAAGAATGAATGAGCAGGTGTTGCCTTTAACCCTAGTTCTATAAGCAGAAAAATAACAAAAAGGATCCTTTTGTTAAATATACGAGCAGTAAATATTGAAGCGAAAACAACATAACCCTGTCCCTCCTTCCAAGAATGCTGCGTGTAAACTCCCGCTCAGAAATGTGAATCGGGAAATGTGGTATGAGGAGAGTTAATAAAATCCTGAAATGAACTTGAATGATGAACTGAGAAAAAATTTCTTACATAATAAAATACTTTAAAGCTGAAAATGCTTCAACGAATTGTAAATTTCATTTTCATTTGGAACTGGGTACTGAGTCTATTGGAGTTAATTTAGTAAAGATTATAAACGCCGAATATTGGATTTCATTGCTTAAGGCTTTGTAATTTGCTTGGACCTTTCACTTCGGCTTATGCAGTCCTTGTGCAAGCAATATTTGCATTGCAATCTGACTGTTGCTGGTATCTGAGAGAGCTTCAATCTATTTTCGAGAAGGAATAGTAGTTTCTCTGTAATATAATTACATTTTCTTTTAGTATTTATTATTGTGCTATTTCACAGAATTCGTTTGTTGTTTACTGCTTGTATTTTATTCATTCTATCCATATTTATGATATTGCTCTGTTAGAACATTAATGCTGTATCAACTGCCATGTTATTCACGGAGATCGACAAAGTTCATAATACATTAGTGATGATAATATTTACCCACTGGACGAAAGAATGATGGCTGGAAACTTCCATAGAGATGGTAGAAATCAGCGATAGAGATAATACCTAACTCAATGGCCCTTGAAGGACATATCTTTAGAGATTTTAATCCGCAAACATCTACAACTGAAGTTGTAGACTACAGAGTGGAGCGTCATTTTTTCTACTTTTTCGGCGAAATAAGTTGCGATTGACGCAACCATAGAAGTAGCAATGAGCAACCCAACCCCTCTCGTATAATAATACTCCTGGCAATGCGGAACGTGAAGCTGCAGCTCATCGAGAAAAGTTGAAGTCAAACTGGGTTCACGATCACAGAGGTGTGGATAGAAACATAGAACTGCCTAACTGAGCAATATGTGGGATAGCCCGCTAAAATGAAAGAAGGGTGGAAACCATCAAAGCACCACTAGCAATAGTGAAAAGAAGAAGGTGAGCCTTCTGAGCTCCACACAACGAAAAACCAAATAAAAATTTAAGGTAGGAACAATGGAGCAAGAATCCAAGTGTCATTGTTGACAGATCCCAGCCTTCGTAAAATAAGGAGACATTCATGTCGATTTCGAATGCTGGTCTTGACAAGCAGAAGAAAAGCTTTGGAATTTTCCCCCTGATTTTTAATAGCCTGACTTACAAGTACCTTAAATTACTGGTGTGAAAGAGGCACTAAGCAAGAAAAGAGCAAAGACATGATCCAAGTCCTGCAAATCAACCTACACCGTAGCTCAACCGCACAAGATCTACTAGACCAGGTTGCAAAAGAGAAAAAAGTTGACTTGTTGCTGATATCTGAGCCACACCACAACAAAGAGGAAGCTGGATGGTATTGTGATCGATCCGGCACCGCCGCCATCTGGGTACGTGATAGGGCACTACCTACAGCTCGGACTTGCACCAGTGGAAATGGCTTCGTGCTCATTGGGTGCGCCGATTTGACATTCATAAGCGTCTATTTCACTCCGGAATGAGTCAATTTCATGTTTTCAGAGCAGGCTCGATGAACTGGAGGAAGCTGTCTCGAGCACAGAAGGCCGAATCCTTGTTGGCGGTGATTTTAACGCCAAAGCGATAGAATGGGGAATGCCTCTGCCAGACTCGAGAGGAAAAAGAATCCTAGAAATGGCGGCTAGGAGGCAACTTGTCATCATGAACGTTGGGAACACACCAACTTTTCGACGGGGAGGCTGCTTGGGAACTATACCGGATGTGACATTTGCTTCGGAGTCCTTAGTGCCTAGGATGCACAGATGGAGAGTACTGGAGGACTACTCGGCGAGCGATCATCAGTACATTGCTTTCGTAATTGGCGACTGTGCTACTCGACGCGTAGCAACCCAACCCTCAACTGTAGGTTGGAATATATCTAAAATAGATGTCGACGCGTTCGCCGCAGCTCTTATGAGAGGTGAAACTATGACGGTAACGGGAGGAGCCTCAGCTGAAAACATGGTGAACTCCACCATGAGGCTCATCAAGAATGCGTGCGACTGCTCTATGCCCAGGCGACGGCCTCGACACAATAAGCCTGCTGTATACTGGTGGTCGGCAGAAATCGCCGAAAACCGGAGAGAATGTCACAAACTCCGCCGCGAATCTCAACGTTTAAGAAATCGAGACGAGTCACACTCCCGAACGCTGGCATTCAGGTCAGCTAGAAAAGTTCTCCGTAGGTTAATTAACGAAAGCAAGGCTCGCTGCTGGCGCAACCTAGTTGTGGACATCGACAGAGACCCGTGGGGGCTGGGTTACAAGCTTGCCATGTGGAAACTAGGAGCTGCAAGGAGGCCCTGTGTCCTTGAAACGGAAAAAATGGACCAGATTGTTAGAGCGCTCTTCCCTATGCATCCTATTCGTCCCGATGATGCAGATGTTGAATGTCTCGGAGAATGCCCACTTTTTACCGCCATCGAACTGGATGATGCGGTAAAAGCTTTAAAATCGAAAAAGGCCCCAGGACCAGACGGTATACCAGCGGAAGTGATACAGCTTGCACATCAACTTTGTCCTGAAAAGCTGCTCACCACTTTCAATGCCTGTTTGCGGCAGGGCGTGTTTCCAAATTGCTGGAAAGAGGCGAGGCTCGTGCTGATCCACAAGGGGAAGGGGAACGCGGAGCAACCATCTACATATCGGCCCCTATGTATGCTGAACGCCGCTGGGAAGGTACTCGAGAGGCTCATTAGAGAAAGACTTGGAGAAGCCATTCGAACTGCTGGGGATCTGTCTCCTCGGCAGTACGGCTTCAGGGCTGGTCGATCCACAATTGGTGCAATAGCAGAGGTAGTGAGCGCGGTCCAGCAGGCAGAAGCCCACAATCATTACTCGAGACGAATAGTACTGCTCATAACTCTAGATGTGAGAAATGCCTTCAACTCTGCTAGATAGACAGATATTCTTGGTGCTCTGGAATATTTCAGGGTGCCGAGGTACCTGATGCGGATATTGAAAGACTACCTCAAAAATCGGAAACTCATCTATGACTCGTTGGAAGGCCGGCGAAGAATTGATTTGACATCAGGGGTCGCGCAAGGTTCCGCTCTGGGCCCGGACCTCTGGAATGTCTCGTACGATGAGCTTTTGAGGTTGCAGTTACCGGGGGAGTCACACCTGGTTGGCTACGCAGATGACGTAGCAGTACTAGTCGCCGGACATACTGTCGGACAGACGCAGCTCAAACTGGATGCGGTAATACGCCGAGTGAGCGAGTGGATGACAGACCGTGGGCTTAGCCTAGCGCTGGAAAAGACCGAGGTTGTCGTCCTCACAAAGAAGCGAATCCCTCGTGTTATGCCGGTTCGTGTAGGAGAAATGATCATCGAGTCAAAAGAATCAATCAGATACCTTGGCTTGATGATTGATTCGAAGATGTGGTTTTTCGAGCAGGTTCCAGCGTCAGCAGATAAGGCCTCCGCGCGGGTATCGGCGCTAAACCGCATTATGGCCAACACGCAGGGGCCAACCTCGAGCAAAAGACGCCTACTAATGAGTGTAATGGAGTCAGTGCTCTTGTATGGCTCCGAGGTTTGGGCTGGTGCTCTTAATAAAGAGACGTACTAAAGGCGTCTGGCACAGGTTTGGGCTGGTGCTCTTAATAAAGAGACGTACTGAAGGCGTCTGGCACAGATGCAGAGGCAAGGAGCTTTACGGATAGCCGCTGCATACCGCACTGTCTCTGAACCTGCAGTGCTAGTAATCTCGAGGGTGGTTCCAATTAAATTACTTGCAGACGAACGGAAACGTGTATACTTTCGTAGGGGAAGTCGGCGAGATAAACCGTCAGCCGAGAGGAACGGAGAAGAACCCTTATCTTATGGCAGCAAACATGGGAAAACAAAACGCGAGGCAGATGGACCGCACGGCTGATAAGTGACTTGGGGCCGTGGTTCTACAGAGTGCATGGTGAGACTGATTCTTATCTGACGCGACTACTCAGTGGTCACGGGTATTTTCAGTCTTACCTGTATAAGATGGGAAAGACACCATCCCCAACTTGCGTGTTTTGCCCGGGGATGACGGATGACGCCTGCCACACGTTCTTTACGTGTAATAGATTTACAAGACTCCGTTCGCATCTCCCGGAGAAAATTGGCGTAATTTCCCCAGAAAATTTAACGGGAAAAATGATGAAATCAAAGGACAATTGGAACTGTGTGTCGCATAACGTACGGACAGTACTCATTATAAACAAGGACATAATGGATCGCTTGGCGAGGGAGGGAACATCTCTGTAACGCAATATTATAGTTACTAATCGCAATTTCTTCCTATCCATCCGTGAAGAGAGATTTCCCTTAGCCTGAAGACATCGCTAAGCGATGATTAATGAGGCCTAGTCCGAAGTAATGTGACAAACAGTTCCAGGCTAGGTTCTCGATGTGACAGGGGAGGTGTTTAGTCGGTAGTCCGGTAGCGGGGGAGTCCGACACTCAGGGCGTAAATAGCCTTCACCTCCCAAAAAAAAAAAAAAAAAAAAAAAAATAGCCTGACTTACAAGTACCTTAAATTACTGGTGTGAAAATACTGATGACTATCTCCTAGAACACTGCTGGACAGAGCGTTCGGCATGTGGAGTCGCTATGTTATCAGTATATTCAATTAGCTCGAAAAAGTGAGCATTCTAGAAGTCTTCAATGCGCTAGAAATGGAATCTTACGCAACCTCCAGTATTTCTTTTTTAGATCGCGACTTTTGAAGTTAGGCTTAAGTCCGTGAATTCAATTTGGTGGCATTTAGAAAAATTCCATAGCGCCGAAAATGTGGATCCACTTAGTTAAAATGCAAAGCATTCGTTACATCAGTCGTCGCAAGTAGTACAAAACCTTTAACGGAGTTTTCGTCCCTTGGACAAAAGGATGCTACCTTGTGATTGCCCAACTGGAAGGACGTTCTACCATTTCAATGGTTCAGTTGAATCTCACGCTGATGAGCTCCGCAGGATGCTTTCAGCTTCTTTTACTATGTGTAAGGGCTAGTAAGGTCCAGCTTCCTGTTTTCCTTACTGACCTGTAAACGTGTCTGTTTCCAGCACTTGGAGAAAACACTCTCCAACAGGCAGGCGTTAAGATGTTGAGTAACATATTAACTATAAACATATCTATGTCTAGCCCTTTAGGGCAATCAATGGGGGTTTTTCACCTAGAACAACAAAACAAACTAAATGAACAAGGAATAGCGCTTCACGGGAATCACAGGTTCTACGGTTTAAAACACAGAGCAAGTCCGTGGTTATAAGAGTTTCTCATGGTTACGACCAGCTCATAACCCCATCCTTCTGTGTTGCCTCATATGTCTTGTACTTTGGATTTGACAGTATCGAGCATGGCACCTTGCACGGAAATTTCCTGTCCGACCGATTTACTAGCCGACTCGTACGATTTACTAGTACTCGTTACGTTAAATGTTAAACTTTACGGTGGAAATATCTTTTAGACTTCGAGAAATATCTGCTGAGCACTAATGTATAGTAAGCTTATCATTCCACAAATGCTGATTCCACACATGCTGAAGACTCAGATAACTCCCAGATCCATGCGATACGACTTATTGTGGATATGGGTTTGGGAGCGATTTGCTAGTGCCCAGTACGATTTTTAAGATCGTTTCACCCTTTAAAGGTATTTTTGGTAAGTTCCTCGACGTGTATTTGTGTTCCAGCCCATGGGTGCATGTCGAGTTACTGCTTGCAGATGAATTTCATTGACAGAGTATATAAATTAGTCATTAAGAACTCTCTGTCAGTTTATTTTACAAGGTCTGTTATAAAAGTCCTCGGACTGGTCAAGAATAAAGAAATCTGGTAGTGGCATCTTTTAGATCTTTCCGCCATCACCTCTATGGTGGCTCTTAGATATAAAATTTAATGACATTTGGATGAATAGAACCCAAGGTATTGCACTCTAAGTGACAGTACTTTTGTATCATTGGTTGATAAATGAATTTTGAACAAAGAGTGAATATTTAATTCTGTATTAAAATCGGTAAATCGGCGGCCCAGACGCATCAAATGATGCGAAATGCTTATCGTTTTAAAGAAGGCCGGGATGTGCTGGATGACAACGAACGTTCTGGCCGTCCAAGATCAGTTGAGAACGAAATGAACGTCAAATATGTGCGTGAATTTATTAAAAATCAGCCGAAATTCTCATTGCTTTACATGGAAATGGAGCTTGATATGTTTCGTGAGGCGATTCATCGCATTTTGACGGCGCACTTGGGCCTCAGAGAGATTTACGTACGATTCGGTCCTCATCAGCTAACTGATGACCACAAATTGCTTCGCATTCAGCATTGCAAAGACTTGTTTAAGGAAGCCAAAAAGGACCCAAACTACCTAAAATCCATTGCAAGGGGTGACGAGAGGTGGTGTTCTCAATATGATCCCGAAAACAAACGACAAAGTGCCGAATGGCAGCATCCGGATGACAAAACCGGAAACCCAAAAAGTCGGAGTTTGGAGAAGTCAAACTTCAAATCCATGTTGATTTGTTTTTACGATTTCAAGGGAATTATCCACAACGAGTTCATTCCACAAGGCCAAACCGTTAATGATGTGTTTTATCTTGGTGTTATGAAGCGTTTAATTTCGCGAATGTGTCGTGTTCGGCTAGAATATCGTGAATGTGGAAGTTTGCGTTTGTTACATGATAATGCGCCGGCTCATCGTTCAACGCTTGTCACCAATTTTTTGATGAAAAATGGCATTCTTTCCATCAACCATTCGCCATATTTGCCTGGTTTGGCAGCGTGTGACTTTTTTCTGATCAGAAAATTACATTTGGCTATGAGAAGAAAGCGTTTTGCAAACATTGAAGACATCATAAAGTCGACAACCGCCATTCTAAGCATGAGATTTCAAAGACTGACTGACCATTCAAAGACTGATATAAATAAATCTTTTGACACGCTTATAGACCGTGCAAGGCGGTCCCGAGAGGCAGAAGGAAACTACTTCGAATAAAATAAATCCGTTTTGCCGAAATCATTCGTAGTTTTCTTTATTCTTGACCAGCCCGGGAACTTATGAGCCACACCTTGTACCTTGTATACGAGTATTGTATAGAAGCGGATTGAGGCGTTGCTCATTCAGTTGTTTAGCAGACAGATTACCTGATCCAAGATATCAAGGGTTCAATCTTCGAGACTGCGTCCTTTAGTTTATCAAGCATGCTATAGAAGTATGATGACGACTAGTTCAGTTTGACTTAAAAACTTAAGGTTATCGTATTTTGATCAGCGCAAAGCCATTGCCCCTGACAACGCTCTATTCTATGTATGCGACGCTATACTGCCTTTGATGGAGGCAGATTTTAAATTCTTTTAAGATTTTAAAATTTCAATAGAGCTGGTCTTCTAGATATTTCGTAAAGCTTTCACAGCAAGGTTCTGTAGGATACTGCAATAGGAAACCATTGCCTCTCTTACACTCTTTTTCCTGTAAGACATGGTCATTTACTTCGGCATAGAGTTTTTGAACCTGTAGATTTCCTGTGGTTTTTTAGTTCAGGTTTGAATGCCGTCACTTTCTGACCGAAAACTGTTGGAATGCCATTATTTCTTGCGTTTTTATTCTAGGATCCAGCGACGGTAAGGAAGTCCTTGTCTGCTGGAGAATGTATTGCAAATACACCCAGAAATCAGTTGACAGTTAAATATTCAATTTGACTTGCATACCATGGCAGCAATTTTTGCAGAGTATTGCAAATTGGAAAACTTTAAATATTCCGGTAACTATTAAACTTACTGCGGTTCAGTTCAGCAATAAGAGTGTTTGCAATGGAATCTGTTGAGGAAATCTTTCCGACTTTTTTGCTGGTATGTTGAAACTCGACAGTTAGAATAGGTCTGAATCTAAAGAGCATTGCAATGAGAAGGGTGTGCATCGTTTACTAGGAAAGTAGGAAGACCTAGGACTAGGTCTTACTAGGAAACTAGGAAGACTGAAGGAAAAAAGTAAGCAAATCTTGCAAGCGTTAATCAGATTCAATTGAAGACAGTTTAAAGCTGCTCTGTTTCTGGAGTTGAAATTGAAGGACGTGTTCAAAAGATAAGCAAAGATAAAGTCGAGACATCTTAAAACAAGATATGGGCTGTAGCGTCTTGATGATGAAGATGAAGACAACTGGCTTCTTCGAGTTCGATAAGGTAACGAACAAAATTATGTTTGGTTTGATAAACATGTTGAATATCAAGCTTGGATACAGACTTATGACTGATTTACCAGAAACAAGACAAAAAGGTTCTCTGGAAATCTTCTGAGACAATAATTGTGCATGTAAACCTCTCATAATTTTTCCTAACTACTTTAATATTTTCGCCGAAGAGGTACAATTTTAACCCAATAGCTAATGAAAGCATATAAAAATGAGAACAAGCCTGGAAGAAAACATACAAAAAGTTTAATCTCGATTTTCCTGATGATACGGGTGATTCTTGCTGATTTGTCTAAGAGCCTTTTCCTGTCCGGTGTAATTACCTGGATTTTCCTAGAGAGAAAATCCTGTAAAGGTTTTGAAACATAATCTTTCAATCATTATTTACAATTTTCCTGAATAAATCAAAAGTCTTTCATTTCAGCCTACTTTAATAATTTCCTAGGAAACGACTCCTAATGAGTCGTTCTGTTCTACGTTTTGAGGTAAATAAATAGGGAGATGTTCTGAGCAAGGAGCTATGCCGTAAGTGCTTTGCATAGGTGCGAAGAACAGTGGAATAAGGAACAGTGCAAATTTCATGCATTTTTTGTTGATCGCTGGAGTGGTAACTATCGCTTTCCTTCCTAGAAAGTGCAGACACATTAACCTGCGCAGAAAAGAAGACAACCTTAAAGAGTTCACCAGGATAGAGAGACAACACTCTTATAGTCATTGGCAGCAGTTTAGAGAGCGCAACCCAAAAGGAAGGTTAACTATACACCTGATCCCTGACTTGAGGCCGTGGTTCAATCAAGTGCATGATGGGAATGATTTCTGGTTGACTCAGTTTTTAGCGGGCATGAATATTTCCGGTCTTATCCAATCCCCAAGTGCATTTTTTGCATAAAGAACATGGGTAACGCGTCATGTGTATTTTACTTAGAATTTCTGGTGCATACACATGGAGCGTTGATTCCGGTCTTTCCGACAGCATGGTTTGAATAGGAGAGGTAGAAAAAGCATGTTAATATTTTCAGGTGTGGAGAGTTCTTCCCGTGGACTGTACTTGGAAAAATGTTTAAAGGATCGACGAAGGAAATCATTTCTCAATTTCCTTCCCATTCATTCCCATTTCCGCATAATCTTAAGGCATATGTAGGCGTACGAATCTAGTCCGCTGTATGTCCCAAACGGCTCCAAGGTAGGTTCTGAAGTTGACTGGGAGGTGGTTAGTGCGTAGTCCAGAAACTTTGCGTGTCTGGTACTCCCGGACTCGGAGCATAAACACCCTCTTCCATACCACAGAAAAGCTTATGGGTTCGTAAGCTATATAGGCCTATATTTAACGAACTTACGAATGACAATTTTCAGTTGTATGCTAATGGTGTGCAGTTTGGGGTTATGTGCAACCTTTTTAAGGCTACTCTACTTATACATCAAATTTTTTGTTCAAGACAATGCATAATTTAAAAATCATATTATCCATCAAACATCGCTAGTACTAATAAATAAAATACTAAGAATTTCGTCAAAACTCACCTTTCTAAACGCTTTCCTAAAATTATCCGAAAGAAAGGCATAGAGAATTGGATTAATGCACGAATTCATATATGCTAGCACATGTGAAACTATTTGTATCAGGACATTCACATGCGAAATTTCGTAAAGATCCAAAGCTTTAAGGACGAGTATAACCTGAAAATAAAAAAAAGACAAATCATTGGTAAAAAATGTTTGTGGAATTTCAATGTAAATGCCAAAATTTAATATTTGCTAATAGGTTTGGTAATAATTCATATCCTGCAATTTTCATATATTAAATGCAAAACTTTAATAAATTCATCAGCTACAAACGTTTTATCCAAGCTGACTGAGAGTCACTTCGTTTCATTATGTGATATGGTTAATATTGAAAAGTATCCAAAACAGGCTTTAATTTTAATTACTTTATTCTTGTTAATGTAATTTCACTTAATGTGATTGATATCCTTTCACGCACTGCCTTCAATTTAATGAGCTTTTCACTGCAAGTGCTGTGTGCGTGATTTATTTACGAATAAGTTTAATTAAATATTGGTAGTGATTCGCATGAAAAATGGATCTCCGCCTCGGATTCTAAAGTTTAATCGGAAGGATTCGCAGATCGTTGGTGTTTATCGTAAATCAGACTTTAAAGGCCGTAAATATTTGGAAGGACTACAGCGCGACAGGTGTAGGGCTACTATTTATGCTGTTGCTGGAATAATGGTTGATTGAAAATATATGCTATTCTGGTTCATGGAAAAACTTGAACAATGCAATTTTTTTAAAAATTCCAATACATTCAACGGCGATAACTTATCGGCCATCAAAGGTATTGCATAAAATTTCACTGTGGGCAGTAATTTCAGGCTCTTAACGAGAAAGGCATGCCTGCTTGTTGCACGAAATTTCATATATTTCGCTGCATGTTATGTGAGATGAATAATGCAAAGGTTGCTTGTGTAAATATTTTGTAAGGATACACTTTACAGAAAGGATATTATCACGTCTTTTTAATGTAATTAATACAAATGCTGTTTAAAAGCTAAAAATGCTGTGTATTCACTGTATTTAAGTTAACGATCGGTATAACAACATTTTCGCATTTCCAAGATTAAGGAAATGCAATGCATGCGGTTCCCATGCAAAAAGCTTCCCACGAGCAAACGAGCAGCAACACGCTGATGTTGCATTTTACTATGATGTATTACATTATGTTAAATATTAACAGAAACATTTTTGTAGCTTTAAACGCATGAAGATCGCGACACACCCATCTCGCGAATTTTTGAAAAGATGTAATAGTCTTGTGGCGAATCTACTTTGGCGAATCTACAATTCGAATTTCTCGCCTACTTATTACTGCCAAAAGTCAATAAAAATAAAAATAAAGGAAATATTATTGTTAAAAAAGTTGACAGGAGAACAGAATAACAATACACACGTTTTATTCCAGCGAATATAATTTCATTTTTTTAACTTTATATAAGGAATCATCACTAAAAGAGGATCCAATACCATACACTCCGTCAGCCATATTGATGACCCCGACTAGTGCAATTAGTGAGGCAACTTTACGTGAGTTAATTCCGCCGCAGATTTTCGTTCTATTCGGATCCCCGGTACAGTTTCGACTCGAGAAAACTATTTACCGGAAATCAAGTGCGCAGCATCAATCTTAGATTCAATCTCAATCCATCATCTTAGAGGTGATTTGAAAAGTACATGAGTTTTTTCGTCAAAAAACGATAAATTGCAATTATGAGTCAAGATCAGAACAAAGATTGACTGACTGACAGACTGATGAACCTTAGCGTATTGAACCATCAATTCAGTCAGGAATAACCTGTACGGTTCCGAAAAATTCAAAATATTCAAGGACCATCAGCCCTAAACCTATGCCATAAGGAATAAAAATACTATCACTTGAATGAAGTGCTGGAAAGAATTACTCGAAGAATATAATCATGAGCTCATGTTTAAGCCGGATAAAGGCAATTTCATCATCAAAAATGGTCACGTAATACTAAAAGTTAATTTAATGACGCCTACAGAATATAGTGCTGAAAGTTCTGCACATAATTTAATCCAAACGGTCGAGACCTGACCAAACGCATTCCGAAATCAATTCATTTTTAATTTAGGAATCAAGGATAGCTATCAAATTCAAAATCCATTTGACAATTATGCCCGACGCACAATTCTCAAGCCAAACGACACTTGAACCCGTGTACAATCAACGGACTGCTGATCGACGGCGAAACTTTTGAATTCATACAGACAGTTTATCCTCACCACTTTCAAAATTAGAAAATACGATAAACAGGAAAGCTTATAGAGGATATCCCAAGCGAAATATAACAAGAAGAGCGAATTCCGCAAGTGCATAAAAGACCAACGAAATTGAAAATCGTCAGCATCTTTCGAACAATTTTCACTTCCTTAAAAGAGGCATTGAAAATTAAACGGCTTGTCAAACGATGCATCATATTTAAATAAAGCAAATACGACCACCATCCCAATAAACCCTTTGTTGAGGCAACCTCTATTCCAAACTATCCAGGGCATACAGTTCAGACCGAGTTTTTCGCATCAATGAAACACCGCGTTCCTCCCACTATTTTAAAATTTTCAAAATTTGCCCTTGCCAGGAAAATATTTTCGAAATATATAGCGGATGAAATTCCTTCCACTACAGATTTATAGATGGAATTCCCGAAAAGAATGGAATTTTGTGTTCCTGACGATGTAGTGGTTGACAATGAACGATCTCTATCTAAGGACCTTCATGTTCATGACGGAGGACGAGCTCCAAGTAGAAACTTACCAGACTCCATCCCCCTTGCAAAAACGAGGTCAAGGCTGACAGAAACAATGCGGTGCTTGAAAAAAGAAGAAGTTCGCCATCCTCGGGGGAGCTTTCTTCACGAAAAGAGTTTTGTAAACGCGTCATGTGAATGAGGTAAGCAAACCAGTAAATTACTACCCTCTGTTGATCCGCGATAGTAGGCTTTTTCAAGGAGAGAAGCTCGTAGTATTGTAGTAAAATATTGTGACGATAGAATTAGTTGGATAAGAATTATAGAATTAATTAGATAAGAATTATAGAATTAATTAGCTCAGAATTAGAGAATTAATTAGAATTCAGAATTATCACTCGATATTGGAGGTCGGCGGGCACCGGCGAGTTCGAGTCATTTCTGCGACTCAAACCAAAGCCAACACCTGGCAGCGGTCAAGGGTCAAGGCGAGGTATGGTGAGATCTGGTGCGGTTGGGAAAACTCACCACACGGAAAATACCGCAGTTCTGTAAGAGTAGGTCGAGTCCCGGATTACACGAAGGATGAACGGCCGCTGCGGGAGAATCATCAACCCGCTAGATGGGTAGTTTAAAAGGAAGTGAAGAAAAACAGTGCGATCTCTTTTGTGGTTTTTCCCAGAACGATACGCATTGTGCAGCGTCGCCGTGTGTTTGGTCCGTGAATGTCTATTTCGACGAATTGTTTTATCACTCGAGTGCAGCAGTTCGTACTTCGGAACGCAAATTTTTGTGTAAGGCGGTTACAGAGTGGAGCGCGCGTTTTGTGAAATACCAGGAGGCATATCAATAAACCTGACAGTGTGCCGAAAAGAACGCGGGAAGTTGGTGAACAAATTGAAAACCGTTTGAGGTGACTGGTTACGATTTCGATGTGTGGTCTGGTTTTGGCGCTGACAAGGTTTGTGTGGGACAAAAGTAAAACTGCATGTGCCAGGGCGTGAGCGGAAGCGCCGGGAATAGCGTGAGCGAACAATATTAGTAGCTGTCAGAACAAAAAACTAGAGGTTAAGAAACAAATTACCGCGAGTTCCTCTCCGCTAGTAAGAGCAGCACTGACGGTAAGTTAAATCTTTCAGGTCGCGAACCCTGCCATCGGTTGTTTCGGCGGAACCAAACGGTGACGAGGGAGCGGAAGTTCCTTCGAGGAAGGCGTTTCGGCTTGTCGTATTCTCGTTTGGCGGCCTATCTGGACTCGGTGAAGGCGAGTGGTGACCACCACCGGCTCCGACAGACCTACCAGGACTGAGGGTTCCGGTCGGTTACTTTCTGGACAGGAACGGCCGTCAACATTCCGAGCAACAATCCCCCAACGATTTGGGAAAAGGGCGGTGCTTAAGAACCAGGTCCCAGAAGAAAACGTAACAAATACCCTGTGTGTCTTTTCTAAAACATTTAAGCAAGGGCGGTTAATAATGTCATCATTTAAAACGTTGAGGTACTGGTAGAAAGTCGAAAGTATTATTTTTCAAACGTTTCCCTAAAGCAACCGTTGAAGACATAGGAAACGTACGGAAAGAAAATATCAAAAACTTAAAAGCTTAACAAGTAAGGCCTTGAACAAGAAGGTTAAGCAGCCCATAAACGACTACGATATAGGACAAGCAACATTTGCTAGGTAAAATAAGCGTAAGATCGTAAAACTTACCCCACATTACAAGAATGAGAAAGTAAAAGATAATTATCATACTAACATACTAACAGAAGCCGGAAAAGTTATCCATTAGGGCGAATTTAAAAATAATTAATTTTTCAGATCTATCGTAATTCTGGATCCATCCTTATTCTATCATGAAAATACAAGACTTCCCCGATTCGTGATAATATATTTGGGACAGGCAAAGATACAAAACAGAAATTTCAAATTCATGCATAAAATTAATCTCCAGCAATGCGAAACGTTTTGGAAACCGAGAAAGTAATCAATTCATCCATGGTACTGGAACGTACCATCCATGGAACGGAATCCTGTCGCGGAATAAAAGCAGGAGTAAAGAAGGAGGCGCGGAAGCAAAGCAGATTGAGATCTCATTCATACCTAGAAACCAAGGATGGATGGTCAAAAGATCTTAAAAAATTTTTGGGAACTGTTTGGAATTGGTTGGCAGTAGGCATTTAAATTTGTTACAGAAACGCCCAATGTAACGGAAACTATAAATGATATATTTTAGAAAGATGAAAAGAGCTAAAGCTGGTTTCGAACACGAATCCCTGCCGCTTCTCGTCAGGTGCCAACTCACAACGCATCTACCAGCTTAGGTGGATGTCGACTGGTTATTTACTAGTTATGAATATTGCTCTACAGCTTTGAACTTCTCCTATTTTTCAAATTGCCTTTGGTAAGCTTTATCAATTTCATAAGTTTTGGAAAAAAATGGAAAAATTGGTCTACCAAAAACTTCTGAAATTTATAAATGATATGCTAAAAAAATTTAATAA
The DNA here is from genome assembly GCA_954870665.1 of Stratiomys singularior. Taxonomy (NCBI): domain Eukaryota; kingdom Metazoa; phylum Arthropoda; class Insecta; order Diptera; family Stratiomyidae; genus Stratiomys; species Stratiomys singularior. Next base: position 66,806,067 of record OX940881.1, read on the forward strand.
AAACATTATTATCAAGCAGCTATATAGTGAAAGAACTAAAAGTATAGCGAAGATTAATCATGAATCACTAAGTGTGGTCAAAAGAGGTGATATAGTCAATGACGAATTTATACATGCATAAAGATTAAAGATATATTTACGTGTTAAAAATTTATTTGGACTTTTAAATCAATGCAAATCATTTATTTATTTTTCAATGTGTAAGTCTAAAGCTGTTTCAGACAGAAGTAATAGTTCTTGCAAAGCTTATTTGTTGAGTAGTAAAAAGGCTCAATGCAATATCATCGGCACTACAATAATTCCAATATCCAATGAATATTCCAATGAAATTCCAATGAAAAAAGTGTTTGAAAAAAGGCAATATATGTCCGAGAATGTCCGAATCTTGTGAATCAACTAATGTTTTTGATATGACCAGCTTTGGGCCGGACTATTGTTCTCAAAGGTTCATAGAAAGACCCGCATGCTGCATGAATATGACCGGCCATTCATGCGGAGCGCTGCTTTCAGGGCATCAACACTGTAGTATTCTGTTGCTCCGACGGCTACCGTTGAGACTATTCTGCGGTTGAAGTGAAGAATGGAACGCTTTCACGCAGCCATCCCTGTTGACGCGTGGTTTGTGCGACGGTGCAGAGTCCTGTCTACGTCCATCTTTTGTTGCCCACGGCTTTAGAGCACCTTTCAGAACTCGTTTCCAGAAACTATGACATTCATCTTGATGCCACGGTCCAAAAACAGCAGAGAAGAACAGCCATGGGCCATCACCATAGTCTAAATCATCACAAACGGTGATGATTGACTTCTGATCTCCAGATTGTTAAAATTTTCGTATGACCTGTCTACTAGGTAAAGGTAAACACGATTATTCTCCTTGTTCACGAATTGCTCAATCGGAAAATAATCATCAGAAAAGACGATATTGCGCAATTTACCAGCTGCGTGCAAGCGTAACAGGTAAATTAAAATAAATAACTCGCTCCGTCAAGCTTATTTTTTTTCTGATCATTGATGAGATCTTGTCCACTTGGAATTTTTAAGGCTTTACTTTGAGTTCGTTTTTCAATCATTGACGTTGCATCATTGTCTCGGGTATGTTCAACTCGAGTGCCATTTGTTGGGCACTCGAGTAGTTCCGCCACTACTCGTAGAACTTGGATTTCGGTGAATCCTTCATCTTCCAGGCGCTGACACTGTCTTCCTGTGACCACCACCATCGTGTTTTTACACGTTTCCAGTATCACAGTACCGAGCTACAGTTCGAGACACGGAAAATTTATTGACATTGATGTGTTCGAGAGTTCTCATGAGCTGGCTTTCAGGCCAAATACATCGAAATTACAAGACCACGCTTTAATTCCGTCGCGGATAAGTTGAGACGCAAATCGTAGGGCGTGTTTGGAAACAATGAAATTTTCTGTCGTTCAGCATACATACATATGACATTAACGGTGCAAGCGGTGTGGAAGCTGAAGCAGTGGTTAAAACAGTCACATTTCAACTGAGCCATCCTTTTATTAATATACATATACGCACTAGGTTCCCTTTCAAAGTAATCAAGTTTGAATCCTTATATCCACTTGAAATGAGTAAATTTATCAAATCGTTCGAAAATAACAATCATTTGCCAGAATCAAGTCACAAAAATCAACATCAAAACGAGATAACACCTGGCATTGATTTTCATCATTTCTTCCTTGAATCCATCCATCTGTTTGTTTAAAACAGTCTCGAGTAAATCAACATCCTCCTGTGACCATGGATACAGAATCTTTAACAAATGGCGTATGGCAAGATTCAGGCTGCAGTGTGAAAGGGTTCTCAGTAATAACAAATAGCAAATTTCAGTTGAGCTGGAAGGGAGGATAAATGGAATATGATTATTGGGTTCCCAATTCGAAATTGTGTAGCATCAGCATCTTGAAGATGACTTGATCCATCTAGTCAGACAGTGGCTAACGTTTTGAAAGATCTAATCGAACGATCCCACTCAATGAATATGCAATTGAGTGATTATATAAACCATTTTTGAGTAACCCATGCACCTTAAACAAACTGATTGCCCACATATTGGGTATTCTGGGTTCACTTCAAGTAGTTTTCGAGTGGAGCAAACACACCCATAAGGATCTTTCAAGATGAATGTGGTTCTACTATTGAACTAAATTATCCTGTCCATATGCTTGGCTCTCGTACCTAATAGACAGGTAAATTGCAAATGTTACCGCAAACCACCAGCAGGTTTATTCAATTCCCATATATCCTCCGTATAATTTGCCAAAACTAAGAATCCCACCTACAGCTCTCTGTTGCAAGTTGTTACCGTAAATTAATTGTGGTTTTTGTGTGGTGCACGCTTGTTCCAGGAGGAGACCACACGAGCATTTTTCGATGGTCTTAATCAATGCAGCTCTACATCCTGCATATTTACCGCTCCTAAACGGGACAAGTGTCATACATGCAACCAGTGGCTATGTCTAATTAAATGTCAACAATGGGATCCTGGAAAATACCACATGAAGCATAGGAGGTTCGTGAATGAATAGATTTTGGGTTTGTTGGATTTGCAGACTATCTTCCTGAATGCATTTTGGATTTTGCAACTCATCTATATGCATAACGTGTATTCCTGACCAATGAGTTATAGCGCATTAAATGGTGATACTTACGCAGAATTCCATTTTAACGTGAACATTGCTTGTTGTCCAGGGAGCTTTAAGGCAAATTGCGTATGCAAGAGGGTGGCTATTACACAATACTTTCGTTGCTTGCCTTGAGCTTTTCATGCATACTAAGCATAAAATTGAAGTTAATTGTATTGCATTAGTAAATGACATGGTAATTGTTAACAATTTCACGATATCAGATGCAAATTTTATTAATAAAAGTTTTATATACGAAATTAAGGATACTCAAGGTCCTTAAGCGGTAAATGCTCAACAACCTCCAGAATTTAGAAGATAACAATACTAGAATTGAATATCGGTTGGATCCAGCGCAATGTTTTATTTTATTTTTTGTTTTCAGTTTATTTTATGAATTAATCGTTGTTCCCCTTCCTTTCTATCCTTGTAGAGAAAACTTTATTCATCACAAGGAACTTGTTCAAGGCAATCAACTTTAAGCAGTGGGTAGCGTAGCGTTGGATTATTTTTGTCTTCAATTAATGTCAAATTATATGGATTTGACAGTTGATGAAATCAAACAGAACTGAAGGTATTTTGAATCTTGATAGATAAATATTTTCCCTGGTAGACAGGCTAATTTTAAATAACAATGAACTTCGTTTCGGGAGGAACAGTGAATGATATATTTTTTTTTATGGTGAGGAGGTGATGGAAAGTTACATTTGAGTACCGGACTCCTATTGCATAAACCAACTAGACAACAGACTGAAGCAGACATCGCTTGCACACTGCAAACCTAGACTAATCATTTTTGATACTTTACTTTGAAATAGGACTTTTTATTCGGAACGAGCGTGCCTTTGTGCTAAGAAAACCTATCAGCAGGGACGGAGAGAGAGGAGCGAGATTTCTGAGGGAGTGATCCAAACTTCCTTTGGGCTAATTATCTTTGAAAAATCGTTCACATGTAGAAATGTCTGCAAATTGCTCACGAATTCTTTTTGAGCTATTCAATTGGTGCTTAGGCCTACTTTCGCATGAAGAAAGCTATGGCAGATGATATCTGTGGTTTCCGAGAAAAGCAAGCAATCGCAAGACGACAATTTTTCCATTCTGTACAGGTAAGACTGAAAACACTCTTGTCCGTTGCCTGTTTGCACTTGATAATAATCAGCTCCTCATGAAAATTTCTCTCCATCTGCCTGGCGTTTTGCTTCCTTACCGTTCCAGTCACAATACTCGAGTTCTTTTTTTTTCTCTCGAGTAATAACTTCTTTTTCATGCTACCATTATGTGGGGAAAACAATCCTTCGGTCTTCAGCAGGAAGCGCTAGTTGGAGAATTCTTGCGATACTCAGCACTGCCGGCTATTAGACAATACGGTCGACAGCCACAATTTGCAAAGTCCAAAGCCTCTGTACATGCGCAGGATTCCAGTGATATCGACGAGCTTATGACGACGGTGTTCCGAGTTTAGTAAAAACACTAGAACTAGGTTCTTAGTGCAAACTTAGCGGCCGAGCTGGCTAGGATACCACGGTGTGTCACTGCGAGGTGGTTAGGGAACCTCAACTCTAGAGGTATATTCAAGTAACACGAGAAACTGATAGCCCCCGATCCTCGGATGGATAAGTTTTTTATTCGGTTCTTTTAGGAGTATCGTGGCGACTGTGTTGCATAGGGTGACGTTGTACCCATACGTTGTAATGACGTTTACGTACGTGCACTTTGTAATAATGAAACATTCGGCCGATATAATGTTCAATCAATGAAATCACAAAAAGAGAAAAAAATTTTTCTTCGAAGTTGAACAGCTTGTGGGGCTTCATAGCCTTCATAGAGAAGGGCATAGATAAAAACGCAATACTTCAACCCATTGGGACTCTCATAATGAAGAAGCAAGTATAAAAATATATTGAATTAATACATAAATAAAATTTCATCGAGTTGAATACAAAGCAACTAGATCAAACTGCAAAAGTACAGATCCGTGCAGCTAACATTAGGACTTTCAGAAGTACCCAGTGTTCAAACAAGGAGAAGTTCGTGGACCGGACATGCTCCTTGACAACCAGCTTGTAAAAATTTGCGATTGCGACTGAAAGGAAATATTAACTCTTGGATTACGCCGGGACATTTAAGAGGCGATGACATCCCTAATCACCTCTTAAATATGCATTCATATAAATTTCATTCATTTGTCTCATTTTGGTTCGGATGAAAAATGAGCTTACGCTGATTCAGTACATGGTGTTACTGCAAAAAGGTATGGCCGAGAGGGTCAGGAACTCGAAGCAGAGGTTTTAAGATCCATAAGGGTGCACTTGCGCAGGGTTCTAGTAAGGCAGTCAGGCCAAACAAGCTCTCGAGCCGCCAAGGAACACAAGTCCTATCGCACTCATGAGAGCATACAATAATCCGAATATCGTAATATCTTCATTCCATACCTTGACGCCTTGATAGATTTTAGAGTATCGAGGATCAGTCAATTAACCTTGGGGTGTCACATCGAGTGAAGCAATAAAGGCACTATGACACGCCTTGAATGGTTATTGTCCGCTTCTACTGTCTGGACCACGTTCAACATTTTATATGATAGCGCCCATAGTGGATCGTCTATCGCTGTGACCATATTACTAACGTGGGCAACAAGGGATCGTGGTTACAAGGGCCTTGAGGGCTATAATGCATCCCATCCCTATGGGTTACTTCTTTGATGATGTTTCCGAGCCATTTCTCAGCAACGGATGTAGACTAGGATGCTTAGTATAAGCAGAGTGAAATTCCAGATTCAATTTTCATTTCCGCCTCTTTCCTGCAATTTTGGAACATATCCTCTTGCCATCAGTTGTTGAATATGTTGATTGCGAGTAACATTTTTAAATGTTAACTTTTACATCTTAAAAATGTTTCCCGCAGTTACTCAGTAAAGCTAAAGCTTTTTTAAGCGGTTCAATAAATTGAATTTACTTTACCAAATGGGTTTTCTAATTAGCGCAAGCCTAGTTATATAAGTCCGAACGAATGAACAGTCACAGGACTAAATGAACTAAGAAAGTTAATCAAGGGTGTATCAATATGAGTGCGAACAAAGGCAGCGGATAGAGTTATGTTTGGGCTGTTTGGATCATGGAAAGGCCGTTTTCTGTGTTGTCAGGTTTGAACGAATTTGATGAGGATTGACAATGTACGTTTGTTTAAGTATTTTTTTTAAACGTTGATGAATTTCTAGCCCTAATGTCGTATGCCCTTATGTCTACTGAAAAAGACCATATTAACCATATGTAAAAGTTATAAACAAATGATTGGTTACCAAGTTAGACATTATTTCTACAGTTCGCATTTTTTCCTTATAAAAAGAATTTAGAGAATAAAACAAACTACCTTAAACCAGACAAGGATTTTTCAACGAACCCAAAAAAACCCAAACATAGCATCCCTCTTATGCTTCATATGCATATATAATCCCTCTGTATGGATTCATAGACTTACGCCTGTACACACCCGCGATTCGCAAATCATAAATGCCTAACATCAGGTAAAATTCTTTAGGGGAAAAATAGTTTAAGAGGGTGGCACTCGCAGCTTTTGTGCTGTTCTCTGTTTTATTCTCTCCTTATTCTCTCCTTATTCTCTTATCCTCCCTCTATCATGGTTTTGATTCTAAATTTTTTAAGTTTTCATTCTACGTTCTTTTATTTTTTTCTTTCATTCTTTTTTTCAGCCACTTTCTTATTTCCAGATCTAAATCTTTAAAAAAGAAACAACCAGCTATGATTTAAACAACCAACTATGATCTTAAAAGATAGAAACAACTCGGTTCAATTTTCCGATATATTTTTCTATGTGCTTCCAATTCAAAATAATTAACTATAAAAATTTTAAGCTATTATTTCAGGTATATTCATGCGTCGCAAAAGGATGGCATTCGGATTCACCACCACACCAACATTTTTTTGGGTTGAATCTAAACATAGTAGAAAAAAAATTAAAAAAAACACGACCTCTTTTTGTCTGATAAATTGTCCTTTCTGCGTGGGCCTGATAACACTTCCACGTGTTGATGCATATTCATCTAGAGTTCTTGGGATCTGCTACTAACCGCCAGAAGAATTTGACATTTTACATGAAGGATAAAAGATCAGGCAGTGCAGACATTGCATTCCAAGGAACTATGCTGTCGAGTATCTATGACGGTTGTTTAAGCATGTACGGAATCTGCACTTGCAGGAATTTCAGGAGAAGTAATTTCAAATGTTACTGGAGAGACATGGAGAAAAATTCTGCGCTGATTTAAGGCCAGAAATCCCTTTAGAATTTTCCAAAAATTGATTTGTTGCTTTTTACATATTTCGAAAGTATGATACCCCAAGAATATACTGACCAAGGGAAAACCGAAATAATCAATATTTGCGGAGTTATTGCATATAGTGTTGAGCATGGGGACAGCTTGCGGTCAGATAAATAGCGAGTCGGGCGATCGGACCGTTAGAGGCAGAGCAACCCTTGCTTTTTACTCTCTTTGCTGTACTCTCCTAGCAACCTTTGCTTTCTGGTTTACCTTTTTTTGACCAGGCAAATGTTTCGGTAAATTTTATACGGGGGACATTAACACTACAATTAATAGTTTTCACATGTTGAAACTTTAAACGCGCTTGTCTCGAAACTACGTTTCCAAAAACTGCTCGTGTTGTCAAAAGGCTATTGACCGATTTCAATGAAATTTCGGGAGATTACTCTCAGTTATACTAACGGAAGGATATACCTAAAGTTTGAAAGGTAGCGTGTAAATAAATAATTTTTTGGGGGTTAAATATGTTGAAAAAATGGTCGAATATTCGAACTTTGCAGTAAAAAGGCTCCCAAATTTTCGACTTTGCATTATTTCATAATATTATAGGTAAATCCTTTCCCTTAAAATGTCAGTAAATGAATGACACTTATTAAATCTTTTTCAGATCAACATCAAAAGAGTGACAACTCCAGCATTTTTCGATGCCACGGAAAGCAGGCATCCGAAAACGCTTAATAACGCAGCCATTTTTTGGTAATCTCAAAAAAAAAAATGTGTCACGAACTTAAATGCCATAATAAAATTGTGTCGAAATTTGAAAATGATTAGATTATTTTATCCCCTCTAAAGAAATTCTCGCAAAATATTATATTTTTCGCGCTTCTAGAGGGATTTCTGGCTTAACAAAACGTCAAAAGCATTTCGTTACATTTTACACGAACTTTATTGAAGCAAATACGCGTGCTTACGATTTTATTTATTCTATTTCGCATTCTATTTTTGTAACTTAGCAATGCTTTGCAGATGAAGGTTTATCCCATAAAGATTTTTGTGATCACTTCGTGTAGCACTAAAATTTTGCGCTTCTCTGTAATTGCAACTTCTCTTAAAATATTTCACTTAACTTCTCTTTGACCTTTAACCGTACTTTACGTAAATGATTCAATACGGTTTTAATGACCTTTGACTTTTGCAGCGATGTAAAAAAAAACACTTAAATTCCAAACGTCTTCAACTTTTTGCACTATTTGTCTGACTTTTTCGATGACAAGTCGTCAAACGCGAGTTGCTTCTTCGAGATTAAATTTCCAACCCGGAATCTAGCAATGCAGTCACGGGCTGTTCTTTCTAACATACCATCACGACCACAAACTGCACATTTGGTCCTTTACCACGTTTTTTCTTCTCATTCATAGATTATTTAAAAATGATGATAACATATTTTTGATTGGCGTTCACATCGCTATTCTAGCCTGTGATTGCAAATGCAGAACACAAGGTCTTAAAAAAGTAAGCTTCAAAGTTCAGCTGTCAAACTATGTCAAAACCATTCCGTTATGATAGGTGTTGAAGTAGTTTAGCGAAATTAAGGCCATATTTATCGAAGTTATGGATTTTGTTGTAGGTTTCAACCTCAAGAATTATGTCGAATTCAAGTCGAAGCATTTGGATGAACTTCTGGTTTTACGACTTTGTTTGTTTGTTTGACAAAAGGTGACAGATGATAGGAGTGAATAGAAATCGGATGGCTAATTGACGTCAAAAGCCATAGGTTTCTAAGCGAGAGAGAACGAACCATCCCGGATTCACAATAATATCACTAGTACTGTGGACTGAAGTAGAAACAGACAAAGAAACAAGTAGTTTGGTAAATAGTGAGTGTTTACCCAGATGCATGAAAAGTGCATACCATTAGAAACAATAAAAAAAACTTATTGAAAAGGTCTAATGTTTTTCATTCAACATTGTTCCTTCGAACGCATAAGGGTCATTTGCTTTCGACAATATTTTCCGCAGAGTCGAGTACCCTAACCCAAACATACTATGTAAGCTACCGAGTTAGATGCTATGATGCTCTTCTCCACGAATAAAGTGGCTACACTCACAAATTAGACAATTCCATATTTCACGTGGTTTTGAAAATCCTGTAGCCTATTTGATAGAAAAAGTAGTTGCCATTGAAGAGGAATATGACGAAGTAATCATTGAGGATCCTTAATTTTACGCCAATCGTACGACAACACACGGCAGTGGTTCAACTACCTTTGAATTGCTCTCATCTTTGAATCAACTTTTTTCAAGGTTGTTTAAGTTCATATTTCCAAGGTGCAGTACAATCCTCAACGATTTCTTTCTATCCATATATGAGGCTTAAATACCTGAATCATGTTGGCTTGATCTGCCGATCATCTATAGTTTGTGTATGTTTCTGTGTCCAGTAAACTACTTGGAACGTATGCTGCTGCGCTATTTAATGGCAGGAAAATATCTCGGTGACAGAATATGCAAATATCTGCATGCATAAGCAGCTTTATTCGAGACAACACCAGATAGAAGCGACACTTAAAAAGGATCTTCCAAATGAACCTGAATCACACAAGCATAGTGAACACCTCATTCAGAGGTCAAAACAGTGACATCGAATCACTCATGGGAAAATGTAGGCCGTAATGAATATGCTGGCTGTAATGAACCATATCTAGCTGGGCTAGTGGGTTTATAAGGAGAGCCAATATCCTTCTTATGTTCCGGAAGATAATATCTACAGACCACTATAGACCAATAAAATGCAAACTTTTGAGTAAGCAAACCATCAAGCTGTAAGTCAACAATTAGTCCATCTTTGTATCGAGTTTTGAAAACATACCTACCGCGTTTTCCCACCAGAAATTGGGCCAAGTGTGCCTAATAGAAGTTGGCAGCTTTTTCTCCGTTTTCAAATGGGGAAAAATCGTGATGAAACTCATCTTGCTTCCAGAGTAAGTGTAAGTAAGCCTCAGCCATACGATTATTTTTAATCAGAATTAAGGAAGGTATAAGCATAACTAGCTGGGGCATGCCCAAATCAACTTAAAACTCTTATATTGCTTTGTCCACTTCTTATTTCAGTTGTACTGAAATGAAAACTTAAAAGCTTCCTGTAGAGTATAAAAACCTAAAAAAAATTATAAAAAAGGAAGCAGAGGGTGCAAAAGAGAACGAATTAATTTAAAATTTAAATAATATTGATGGAAAGCAAAGGAAAAGCTTAAAGCAAAGCCCTGTTAGGGAAATCCGCGACTAGCGCTTTCAAACTTGCCTGCAACTTGATTAAAGGGAATTTAGATACGGAAGCGGATGAAAAAGGAAGCGGTTGAAAAAACAGACTACTTCCGACAGTGATTTTAAGTTGGTGGTAAACAAGACCACCATAAAAAGCGACAAATAATGAAACTCTAGACAGTAGATGTGGATCAATGACACAAAAGATGAAGCCTGAACCGTAAAAGCAAGCCATGTCTAATACCATGCACAGTGGTTCTGCAGGAAATCAGGGGATCTGTCAAACACGATGACATTCAAATTGTCCTTGGAGTAGTAAAATAAACACTTTTGAGTGTCTTATTCGTAGGGATTGGAACAAAAGCAACAGATAACGGCCATATACAAGCTCCTTGTCGTAGAAACTTGGCGACCCATGATAGAAAATGGTAGAATGAGCGAGAGAATCACATTGCATCCTCTACAAAAACGCCGACCCAGAACGGATGACCTGATTATATTCCAGGAACAGGAAATTTCCTAGTATTCTTACAAACAATCACAATGCTGCAATATGGTTTAATCGGCAAAAATTATATACCTAACACAAAACATATAAAATCTTTTCAGATGGAGCTCGTTTTACGGACGTTGTTTTCAGCACAAAAACTCCTGTTGGTCGATTGAGCTTGTTTTTTCTTAGCTTAGTACTGATCCTGGAAATTACTGCTACACTGGTTGTTTAAAAGTGGTTACATTGCGTTGAATTAGCATTGTAGATGAAAAATTTACTTCGAAGCCCGGTTGAGAAGGCGTCTTCTAAAATGTCCCACTTTTGACCATTGCGTACATTAACCGTTTCGCTACACGCGCCGTCTTTAGACGACATCCGCCCGACGATCTGTGTGCACGAGGGTCATCTATAGACGACATACACGCGACGATCTCTGTGTACGGGTGTCGTCTATAGACGACATCCGCGTAACAGCCTGTCTAGGTTGTAATTTTTTATTTTTAAATACATTTTTATTGTTAATAATTGAAATATCTCCAAGTGCTTTTGCATAACACTTCAAGAATCGTGTGATAAAGAGAAAGACGAAGATGTGCCGTAAGATGCAAGGTCGAACACCAGTTTACCTAAGCGCGATACACACGTAATGCTCCGTACAGTGCAACTACTCGGACGGCACGGTGGCCCGTTCAGCGGTGTCACTCTGACGGAGCACACTGCCGTAGCGAAAGGGTTACAACTATATCGTCTTCTACAGCCTTTATTTCACCTGGATAAAGTTAGTTATCATAACTAACAGCCATGTCATTACCAACATTAATTTTAATTATGTTGTGTGGGTCAATAGAGTTTGAGTTTTCATTGGGTCTTTCATCTAATTTTGGAGGCGAGTAGAGACATTCAGCATTGTCTGCATAAAGAACATATCCTTCGCTTTCACCGATGCTGTCAGATGTATCAGGAAATCTCATAACAGAAGCAGGAGGAGGTAACGAATGGTTTTGGTAAACTACCTCGGTCGAAGTTTCCCGCTTCAAGTTTCCTCGGTCGAAGTTTCCCGTTTTATATCATCAAATTTGTTACTTTTTCCTTCAGGCTATTTATTTTTTCTGCTTCTAATAGTTCTTGCAGATTTTATTTTCCCCTTTTTTGAAGTGGGAGTTTGAATAAAGCTCTCACTGACCAATTTTCTGATGACAGGCAGAGATTTAATGACTTGATTTAATGATTCAACACTTCTTGTCGATGTAATGAATCCCACATTTACAAAATTTGGCTTTTAGGTTATCTGATCATCCTTCTTGTAGACTATTCATCAGTTCTTTCAGTAGACCTGGAAGTTCATCCCTAGGTACTTACGAGCATTCACTGTTGCGCACCTTCTCCTTTCAAGTACTACGTACCTTTCGTCATACTTTCTTCATTGGCCGGATATATGCAACGTTTTTGCTTTTCAGGATGTGGGTTGCGTTTGGGGCTTTAAAATATACATAATTTTCTCGGATCTTTCAGTAGATCTAGAGGCAGTGTCGTTACACAGGCTTGCTGGACATAGGGTGCACCTCACTGAGTAACATGCTCATGCTTTTTTCGCGACGGTTTGGTACGCCTATCCAAAATATTCGACCCTCTTTACCATACCAATATGCCTTATTGTAGAGGTGCTGAGAGTAATGGAAAATGGGAACGAATTGGTACATCATACCCAGACTATCCTGACAAACGTGATCCTGATAAGTGATTACTTGCAAACATCTCTAGACACCTTTTCCTTCCTACTTTCAAAGGGAAAACATTTTATAGTTATTTGTCTACATAGTTTTTCTTCTTAATTGTGCATTTTCCACATCGAAGTGGTTTTTCATGCCGTTTTCCAAGAATGACCTCTCTTGAGAGGCCCAAACATATGGAGTCACATGGTGAAAGGTCGGGGCTGTAGAGATGGCGTTCACGCGAAGTCCATTGTATTTCAGCCAATGTTTGGGTTGTTAGGCCCGCAGTGACGACCTTGCATTGTTAGGCAGAGGCAAAATGTCTCGTCTTTTTTGACCGATATATGCCTCGAACTTTGTCAAGAAGGCCACAATAGTAAATCGTGTTCATCGAGCGACGATCTTGAAGAAGATCAATGAGTAAAACTCCTTGAGAGTTTCGAAAAACCGTGCACGCAACCTTCCTGGCTGACAAGCTTGTTTTGGCTTCTGTTGGTCCTGCATGCCCCTTTCTTTTCCACTTCATAGTAGCCCTTTTTGATTCGGTTGAACCCACAATTTGGCACTATTCACAATGCGTTTCAAGAAAAGCCGCCTTTCATCTTGAAAACGAGCGTCTGAAAAACTTAAATTCTCGCATTTTTGTGTTTTCGTAATCATACGTGGAATTCACCTCGACAAAGTTTTTCAAAATTCAAGTTGGTCTCGGGTGATAGTGAGTTTACTATTACTGATTTACGTTTCTTTTTGATACAGTAGCGTGACGATTTCTTTTAAAAGGTTCGCGAGCAGCTGCAACGTTGTCGGGCATAGTGCTGGAGCTGGGACGTCTTCGGTGACTCATATTTTCCAGTTTTTACGCGCTTCTTCAAATGCACATCAGGCTTTCATTCGTAGCAAAATAAAGTGCATTTTCCCCAAAATCTGCATGTAAACTATCCTGAATTTTAACTGCCTTGTCGTCTTCCTTCGTTGAAAATTATAGTATGATGAAACTGAGGAATGAATTATCTTTTGTCTATTTTGAGGACAACTAAAGAAACTGGTTCAACCGTCGGTCGCGCCTCGAGTCTTCTAGAGGGGATCTCCCCGAGCCAGTTCCGATGCTTCGCATACGTCCACCACGCTCTAAAGGCTCTCAAAAGCAAAAGGTTTATTTTTAAGTGAATGTTCCTTGTCATAACACTTCCTATTGGCAACGAATTTCTGCTTTTCCGACTTGCATTTCTTCCTACTTTTAGAGACCGCAGGGAAGCAGAAAAGGAGCCAAAAGAAACTCTTAACAATTTGTTCATCAAAACAGTAAGTAATTTGCTTTGAGTTTCTAAAAGAGTTTGGACGCAATGTCTTCATATTAAATTAAAGGTGGCCATTTTAATTCTTTGATTCGTTTAAGATGGCTGTTAAAAGATATTGAATTATAATTAAAAAGAAATTAGAAGAAATTTGTTTGAAAACCCATCAAAGGATGAGAGAGCACTATTAAAGCCCCTGGACTCAATAGCAGTGTGACGACAGAAATGACCTAGAAATTTCAAATGAATATACAAAGTATGAGTCTTTTGGAGTCGAAATTTTTCGTTGTGAAAACTAAAATTATTTATTCCTGTCAAACGAAACAGATCTGTCCTTTTATGTAGTAAAGTTGATGATTTATTTCCTAAGTTGTTTGCATGTTACCACTGAGACGCTCTTCCGTTTATGATTGTTTTACTAATAATATCAATATGAATATTTATCCAATTGGTATTTGTTACAATGTTAATTTTAACCTGAAAATTCTGCAGCAACCTTCCTACCCCAATCAGCATTTTATATCCACCAAGAACTTAATTTAATATTCTTCGAACTAATCGAAATATTCTTTTGTCACAAGGACAGAAAATATTCTCGATTGTTAATTATAACTCGCCATTAAACAATGCTGCAAAAGGCAATGAATCAAAGGCAAATATTCATTGGCAAGGTGGTTTCTACGTTAAAGAAGGACTTGCTAATTTAATTATTCCATAGCAGTGGCGAAATAAGCGAATGAACACGAACGGAATACCCTTTCACAGTATCCGTCAGTTCCAATCCTTATAGTGCCCGAAGACCTGGTTTCAGTGGCAGGAAATTGAATTAGTACCGTTGGGAGTTAGATGGTAACTAAGACAACCGCATCATTTCAGAAGGAGCGTAAAGGATCCCAGCTAGATACTAATTGGCTTATTCTTTTGGTCTAAACTTGTGCCAACGACCATCGGATGGCTGAATTGAATATCAGCGGTGGATGAATGGGAAACAAAAGCTTTTGCGGTAAGCAAAACTTTGACTTTTGTCTTTCGTTGCGTGACGCCGATAAGAATGTTATCCTGAGTTATTCATGAGGAAATATAACTTTTGGGAGGATGGTGATGTTTTTCCTAACCTAGGATAAGAAACTAAGAGAAACTCAATAAATCAACGGAAGTGATGATTTGCAAAAAGTTTTCTCATATTACTTCTAACTTGCTGGATGACAAATTCTGGTAGACATAGAAGAAGGACAAATATGGCGAACAGTTCGTGAGTTGGAAAGTAGGAAGGATACGATATAGTTCTTAGGAACAATTTTAGGGTTCATTAACTGTTGGATGCTGCTTAGGCTGGCGTGGTTACTTTCAAGGTTAGTTGCTGGGAGAAAAGGAGGGAAATTCGCTGGTGCATCAAAGTTAGTAAGTTCAAAAGTAAGAAGGTTTTGACAAAAACTTTTTTCGATTGACATGATAGACATAAGTTTCTGACATACAGTTTAGTCCATCGTGAAATTAAGTTCACGAAGTTATTTCAGGTTTAATTTGATTGTTCGAATAGCTCATAAAATAATACAGTTTTAGGATACGCATAATGCAAGAATCATAAAGCATACGATTTTTTACGGAGTTTTTGAGTGATAGAGCATTTTGCGCAAAAATAAAGGACGATAAACTTGCAAAGACTGCCGATTTGCCTGTGGACCGATTTGGTAAATTTCGTTGATGAAGGTTCCAAGGCTGGTATTCATTGGGAAGCCTTAGTTTCTTCTTTGTATCACGTTACGAAATTCAAAGTGTTGTAAGGACCCGGGACCCACATTCTTCTGTCCCTAATTTTGATTTCTGTGATGAAACGCGCAAAAAACTACCGATTTATACAGCGCCGAAAGCTACTTCTTCTGGGCACAGACGGAGAGCTGGTCGTCAACGAATATTTTTTTTTTTGGTTTGGGAGGTGAACGAACATTAGATTATCAAAAAAAAACCTTGGATGATAATATTGCAACTGAATCTACTACAAAAAAATCTTTATTATATGCATATGAATTAGGCTTAAGGCTTGGTTGTTCATCTATGACATCAACATCAGGGTTGGCGCAAGGTTTCGTTCTGGGCCGGACCTCTTGAATGTCTCGTACGATGAGCTTTTGAGGTTGCAGTTATCGGGGGAGTCGCGCCTGGTGGGGTACGCACATGACGTAGTAGTACTATTCGCCGGACGTACTGTCGGACAAGCGCACCTCAAACTGGGTGCGGTAATACGTCGAGTGAGCGAGTGGATGACAGATCGTAGGCTTAGCCTAGCGCTGGAAAAGACCGAGGTCGTCGTCCTGACCAATCCCTCGTGTTATCCCGACTCGGGTGGGAGAAATCATCATCGAGTCGAAAGAATCAATCAGATACCTTGGCATGATGATTGACTCGAAAATGACTTTTTTCGAGCAGGTTCGAGCGTCAGCGGATAAGGCTTCTGTGGGAGTATCGGCTCTCTGTTGCCTTTTGGAAACACGCGGGGACCAACCTCAAGCAAAAGACGTCTACTGATGATTGCAATGGAGTCAATGCTCTTGTATGGCTCCAAGGTTTGGGCTGACGCACTTTGTAAAGAGACGCACCGAAGGCGTCTGGCACAGGTGCAGAGGCAAGGAGCCTCGTTAATAAATAGAGGCTATGTAATTAATTGACGCGTGGCACGTTGTAATCAATTGTTCGGTAGGGGGTTGCATGGAATATAAAATTTGTAGGTTAATGAAACTATCAAAACTTTTTTCAATCGACTTACGATAAGATTGTTAAAAATAATCACGAATCTGCGGTCATTTTATGGAAGAAGTGTATTGCTGAAAATGCTCCAAAAGAAGAAAAAGTTACTGTGTAAATAGGAGAGACAAACGAACTATCAGTATCAGGTGATGGAACATGGCTTAGTGGCTTAGTTAAGTCGTTTGTAAAGGGTGTTTTAAATTTAATATAAATTGTTTCGATTGGCATGAAATTGGTATTTTTGGAAAGATGATTTTCTGTCATTTTTTTTGTGTATGATTTTGGGAATGTAAGCGCCACGATTGGCGGGGACGATCCAAACGAGAGGTCCTATTTTCGACTGCTCTAGCAAATAATTGAGCCCATTTCTCGCCAATAGCGCGGCGAATCTTGTCTTCAAGTGTCAAATAATTAAGCGTCTCAGGGTTGTCTGTCTATACGGGGTTTTCTACCTATCCCCACAAGTAATAGTCCGGCGGTGTTAAATCACAATATCTTGCAGGCCAGTCTACAGGTCCGAGAACGAGAAATTATGCGCTCATCAAATGTTTCTTTCAAAAGTCGATGGTTGCAGGACCTGTTTGATATGATGCGCCATTCTGTTGAAACCAGAGGTCCCCTGAATTAAGGCGTGTCAATTCCGGAACCAGAAAGTCATTGATCATGGCTCTATAGCGATCACCATTGACTACAATGTTATTCCCACTAGCATTTTTGGAGACATATGCACCAATGCTTCCACCGGTTCATAAAGCACATCAAACAGTGACTTTCTCCGGATGTAACGGTACTTGGACAGATGAATGCTTGCTGCCTCCTTACGTTGTCTCAATGAATTGGATCGAATGAACCAGTCTTTAATCGAAACGTATCAAATTGTCAACAGGAAGGGTGTCGTTTTGGAACACGACAATGTATGACAAACCTTGTTTTTGGTCCTCCTCAGAGTAAAAGAAGATCAGTAGTTAGTCTTTGGTTAAGCCTTTGCCCAAATTTTTTTCATATAATAAAGTGTACGTCTTCTCCAGTACAAAACCACATTCAAAACACAGAAAGATTGTTAAAGAAACAAAATTGAGGCTACATGCCAACGGCCAGGAGTTCTTCATCCTTGCGTTGTGCTACTGTTTCTCGAATCAGTTCGTCTGTGTCCCATGATGTGTTATGCCGGCTGATTCCATATCATCAGTAAGGATTTCCCATGTACTAAAGAAAATCTAATTTATTGCACACAATTACTAAGTCACCATCCTGACTGGATACTTTCTACGTTCCATAATTAATAATCATGCTGTGTAATATATTTACATTCTACGTATCAAATTTTGTACAGGCTTCCTGTGCCTACACACAGATCTTAATAATTCCTTTAGTCGAAATGAAAAAGGGTTTTATCGTGGCGTTCTGTATGACACGATACATGCCATCTTGTTCTCGGGGTGTGTACACACCAATTTGCAGATGGTATGAATGTCGCAATTTGAAATTATAATTTCGTTTCGGCTGCCATCTTTCTCCATCCACCCGAGCTCGATAAGCTCTAACCATTTCTGGCCTACCCAAGGAGCAGAAACCACAAAATTTCCTTCGCTTCGCACTTAGTTGCTGCTCTCCGCACTATTACAATCAAACCGTCTCCAATAACAATGATAAGGATGTTGTAAGGTGACTGCGTGTCTGATGGAGATAAATGTATTTAATTGTGAATTCGCTCGGTGGAAAAGCGTTTCATTAAAGAAATTAGATTTTCATGTACATCCACAATGTTGTCAAATGGGTGTGAAGTTAAGATTTTCACCTGATAATATCCTGTTGGCTTGTGGCAAATAATGTTGTAACTCGACGGGAGCTATGATGCAAGCAAAATAGGCCTTTATGAATATTAGAATATGCCGTGAAAAATATTAAGGAGTGTATGATAAGAGGTTGTTTACCCCTGGAAAATTCAAACAATTGAAATGGAAGGCAAATTAAGGACAAAATTAATTTTATCAACTTGCAACATACGATATTGAGGTAAACTTCAGTTATCATAAACAATCTGGAAGCATCGTGCGTGGTTGCGACAGCATACCCCCGAAAAATCGCTTGATGTGTGAAAATAATTAATTGATAAAATCGTTGAAGTAATTAACATAACTTGCGGCAATCGAGAAAAGTTGGCGAAAATGTTTCTTTTTGTCGAACATGGATTGGCGGATACCGCAAAGAAATATTCAATCAGCTAATTGCACCAAGGAGTCTTTCAAGGAAATATTGATGTCCCAGAAGGGAATGGGTGA
Source organism: Stratiomys singularior (assembly GCA_954870665.1). NCBI lineage: Eukaryota > Metazoa > Arthropoda > Insecta > Diptera > Stratiomyidae > Stratiomys > Stratiomys singularior. Next base: position 66,824,776 of record OX940881.1, read on the forward strand.
AGTTGTCGGTAATAATATTTTCAGTACATCGCGTTTCCTATGGAAGTTTGCCTGCAAGTTTTGTTTGTGTAATGAAGCTTATTCGTATACCGATTTCGTTTTCTGTGCAATAAATTTTTCCATTAAATTAATTCACCTTAGCGTTGAATATTAATATTCTTCCTGGGGGAAGAATTTATGAGTTTCACATGAATATTTCATTTAATTATGGCGCTTTCGGCCGAATTGTAGGTGTATAATTTTATAGGATGTTGTGTTAGAGGTGGAAACCTTAAGCTGGTAACACATTTTAATGCTACGTGTGGTGTGCCAGCTGTCACGCGCTTCATGGTTAGTTCGGTTTGCCATTTCATCATGCAAAGGTTGACTTCTGCGCAACGTCTGCAAATTGTGCAGTTTTGTTTCGAAAAAAAAAAGGTTCTGTCTATCAGTGGTCCATATGTCGAAAATGCTGCTAGGTATAACATTACAGTCAATTTTGATCGCTCTAGAGCCATGCTCAATGACTTGCTCCCTCCGAAATCGATTCGCCGTAATGCAGGAGACCTCTGGTTTCAACAGGATGGCGCAACTTGTCATGTAGCTCGCACAAAGATCGACTTATTGAAAGAAGCATTTGATTAGTGCATGATTTCTCGTTTGGACCTGTGAACTGTGTTGCAAGATCTTGTGATTTAACACCGCTCGATTATGTTTTCTGGGAGAAATCTAATCACTCGTGTTCGCCGACAAGCCCAACAGCCTTACCATGTGACACTTCAAGACAACATTCGCCACGTTATTGGTGAGATACGGCGTCAATTACTGATAAGAGTAGTCGAAAATTGGACCTCTGGTTTGGACTTCTTCGCCATTAGTCCAGCGCTTATATGGCTAAAATCAGATTCAAATCAGAATGGCAGAGGACTATCTTTTCAATTAAACCAATTTCAGGGTGGTCAAACCTTTAAAAAAACACCCAGGAAATATTTTCTTCCCGAGCATCTGATCGAGAATTCTACGAGGGTGAGTCAAATATAAACCGGGCTTTTTTTTATACACGTTTATTAACAGGTATAATATTCAAATAAGACTTTAATCATTTTTCTACATAGTCTCCTGCACGTTCTACACATTTTTCCCAACGTTCTGGCAGCTTAAAAATTCCTTGTTCATAGAAAGTTTGAGGTCGAGTTGTTAACCAGTTGCGCACGCGCTCCTCAACTTCTTCATTCGCTTCAAATTTTTCACCTCCCATAGCTTCCTACATGGGACCAAACGAAAAATAGTCGCATGGGCAAAAGTCTGGGCTATAGGGACGGTGATCCAGGGTCTCCTAATGCAGCTCAATTAATTTATCCTTTATCAATGCAGCTGTATGAGGTCGGGCATTGTCATGGAGGAGAATGATCTCTCTGATGGGATTTTTCCTTCTTTTGTTTCTGTAGGCGGCTTTTGCTGACCCACTTCTGAAGCGATTTCATCGATTAGATTGCGAACCGCTCGAATATTGTCAACAGTTACACTTGATCTCGGGGGTCGCTAGTGAATTTCATTTTCTACACTTTCTCGTCCATTTTTAAATTTTCTAGCCTAATCAAACGTGTCCGTGAAAGCGTTTTGTTACCAAACTGCACCTTCAACCTTGCCAAAATATTAGATGGTGAAACGTCTTCATTTGCTAAAAATTTAAAAATAACACGTTGCTAAATGGATAAAGGATTCACTTGCTCACTTATAATTGCTACTGATCAATTGGAAGAATGAGCAGCCCGGGAGCGGCTGTCCCCAGTCTTAACAAACCAACATAAGACCCCCCACCCAACCAGACCGTTCGGCCGAGTCTGAGACTCATAAAGACAAAAGTCCGGTTTGTATTTGACGCACTCTCGTATATATCACGAGTTCGAAAAAGAAAAAGAAAAAGAAAAGCACAAGATAGAACGATATTAAACATACTTTGTGAATTCGAAGATGCTTACGTCTAGGAGGACTCCCTGTACCAACACACTGCTTAACTGGTTAACTCAAATTTCCTTGCTTGGTATGACATTTTATTTAGTATATCAAAATTTGCTAAGAAAACTACATGAGTCACTGCATTTTGTTGGTTCTTGTCATCTTTCTATTATTTTTCGTCTTTTATCTCTGCAATCCAGTGTACCACATCTGAATCTTTGTTTTTTCAATGCTTTTGGGTTAGAAGATCACTATGACATCACTATCTTCTCAGTGTTTCTTTTGCATATCAGATTGGTAGAGTATTTATAGATAATAGAGCATCCTTTTCGACATGTTATCTGGTTAGTTCGCCAAGCCGATCAAATAATAAGTGAGATATCTCTATTCAGGACTCACTGGGCATGAAAGTTAAATTTAAAAAAATCTCGCAAGCACAATTTACTCAAAATATGATTCGCTGAAAGCTAACACGTTCGCCCATATTTCAGGACATTTTCATTCAGGACATCCTAAATTGAAATTTGAATCGAATAGCGATCTGAAGATACATTGACTGACCAGCATGACGTCCAATCTCAACATTTGCCCTTTTAAGTAGTTCTAGTTCTTCTAGTAATTTAATTACTAATATTATAGATTACTAGGATACTCGCAGGGGTAATGCTGGCCATCAAGAATACTCTTGAAGTATAGCATTCTTTGTAGAGTACCGCACCCGCAGCTACTGGGGAATATGGTAATCGCTTCAAGGCTCCTCCTGGGACAACCGGTAACGATCCTGACTGAAGCTTAACCACGCTTTGGAAACTGAACTGGCATTGCTGCTTTGAGCAGGAGGATATGATAGTTTAGACCAATTCGCTAAGCACGGCAGCACGAAGGTGACACTTCTGCATGAACGGCTCCACTCTAACTATCATACCGTCTCCATAAGGTTGAAGGTATAGGTCCTGTTGCGAAGGCCTCCCGATTAACATCAGTCTGCGTCTAAGCGCTTGTCGCATAAGGGATTGTACCAAACCTGCTCTGTTAAGATAATCATTGGAACAATAAGGCGACTATACACCCAAACGGAAATAGCGGCTCCAAGGGGGGACCCAACCAAACAGGAGCACCCTGATTCAATAATTAAAAAATAAAAATTATATAAATGAAAAACTCAAATAAAAATTCCACCCAACCACCCAAACAAGAAAAACGAGAAACTCCGCTGGAAGCGCTAAATGTTCGCTTATTGTTGGCGATTAATTGATTATTATTGATGGCGATAAATTGACCACGGTAGAGATAGAAAAGCGTGACCAGATAAACGAACTGCTATTGTGTGGACCTGCCCTTACTTTTGAAAGAACGCAAAATGTGATTCCCGTCTGTCAAAGAAACGAATAAAATATGATCCGAAACATTAATACCAGCAAAGTGTCAGTAAAATCAGTCATTAAATGCCAGTAGTCATCAAAAATGGGCTCCTTGAACTGGAGGAGCTCCTAGACCGCGCGAAGGGCGGTGGAGGGGCAGAAGACCGAGTCTAAAGAGCATGCAGAGAAAACTCCACCACCCGGCATGAACAAAAGGATGGCCTGTAGCCCAATTGAAAGGAACCGGGCTAAGGAAAGGCAGGAGGAGTCACCCGATGGGCATATAAATCCAAAAAGGGGTTCTGGTGTTTCCTCCTCCTTCCCATTTCAAGGAAAATAGTGCTGACGAAAGCAGCAAAGAAGCCAAAAGAAACTCCCTCAAAACACATCAAGAAATGAATCTCGAATTGACACCGAAACAGAAAAAAAAACTCGAGGCAAGAAACAAGAGCAAAAAGCCACGACGAGGACCCCGGCAGCAGGCACTGCTCGTGAAACTATGCTATGGGATATCAAGGGAAACATTAGGACCGAGTACACCAACATAGACATAAAAGGAGTACGATAAATTCGGTCAGGTCACATACTTGTGGAGTTCGGAGCACAGGCCGAAAATATAGGAGAATTCGGCATAACCGCCGAGGGCGGTCGGAGATTTTGACTGCGCCACGGATCTGCTCGAGATCATCAAAAGGGAGCTCTCTGGCGTGGGCAGGATCAAAGCGAGGCTGACACACGAAAACCATTGGGGACAATGTGTGGCCATAATCGATCTCCTCGAAAAAGACGCCGAACACTGTAGGACAACTAAAAAGTTTTAAAAACTGCAGTGTATAGTGAAGGGCAGTGCCCCGTCAGTGCTTCAAATGCCTTGGCTACAAGCATACTGCACGGGGGAGCAAATAATCTGATGAGAGTTCCCTATGATACAAATGTGGTGAGCCGGGACACAAGAAATAGGAGTGACAGAAGAAAGCAGAGTGTGTCTTTTGTAAGGATGCTGATCCAAGAGTGTATCTCAGGCACGTATTGGAATCAGAAAAGTTGCCTATCCAAGACAGAAGCAAACCTCCGATGAACTGTGTTCTGAAGGCAAATCTACACTACTGCATCACCCAAAACTTGCTCGAGCAGTACGCGAGGATAATAAAGCTGACTTTTAAAAAATGGCGGCCAGACCAACACTTGCTAAACACTGCCAACATGCAAACTTTTTGTCGCATGGACTGCGAAGGAACCATACCAGAAGTGCCATTTGCCTCGAATCCTTTGTACGTAGGGTGTACAATTGGATAGTATTAGAGGACTGCTCAGCTAGCGACCATCAGTACATTATGCTTGATAACTTTGACACTGTCTCCAAACGTACACACTCTCGACATTCTACGATTGGGAGGAACATTTGGAGGATTGACGTTGAGAAGTTTGTAGAGGTGCTACTAGACGGTTTGCAGAGGATCAAAGAGCTAGGAGCTCAAGACGTGGTGAACTCAACAATGAGTGTCATCACGACTGCTTGCAGTGCATCTATGCCCAGCCAAAAATGCTGGCACGGTCAGCCCCCAGTGTACTCGTAAGCGACTGAAATCGCTGAAAAGTATAACGAGTGTCACAGGCTTCGTCATGCAGCGCGACGGGTCTGGAACCGTGACGAGGCATGTAATCGAGTAGAAGCATATGAGTCGGCCTGGAATTGGCTTCGAAAAATGATCAACAACAATAAGGCACGTCGCTGTTAAGATTCAGTGGACAATGTGAACAAGGATCCGTCGGGTCTTTGCTACAAGCTAGTTATACTGAAGCATTGTGCCCTAGGGAAGCCTTGCATACATGAAGTGCGAAGCGCGATAGTGCGGGCACTATTCTCCACCCTCCGCGTCCGTGTTGACGCTGTCTCCGGTGAAACAGCAATCGATTTCTCACTCTTCATAGAGTTGGAATTGGAAGAGACAGTTGTTTCATTGAAAACGCGAAAGGCTGTTGACAGGGACGTTATTACATCTGAGTTATTGCAGTTCTTGTATCGCCATTTTCCTGACTTGCTACTCAGCACATACAACGCTTGCCTACGTAAAGGGGTTTTCCCCGAACGATGGAAAGTGGTGGGGGTTACGTTGGTTAGCAAGGGGAAGGGGAATATCGAATCGCAGTCCGCCTACCGTCCATTATGCATGCTATACATGGCTGGGAAAGTGCAAGAAAAACCCATCAAGGAAAGACTAAATGACGGGTATTGTGCCGTTGGGACCTAGTGCCATTTCAGAGCAGTTTGGACTGCCATCGATGCGATAGCAGAAGTGATAAGTGCTGTCCAAAAGGCGGAGGCATATAGCCACACTAAGGGACGGATCATTCTTTTGTTATCACTCGATGTAGGAACGCCTTAATATTCAGTATACGTTGGAAAACACTTTTCAAGTTCCGGAATATCTGTGGGACTACCTTTACGATCGAAGCTTGCTTTATGACACAACAAAGTGCCGGCGCAGGGTGAAGATTACATCGATTGTTCCCCAGCGATGTATCTTTGGTCTGCACCTGTGGTCACGCATGATCGATAGGTCACGCATGATCGGCTGATATTGCGGCTTTAGTTGCTGAACGCGATGTCGAACAAGCGCAACTTACACTGGGTAGGCTTATCCGTCGAATGAGGAACTGGGCGACTACTCGCGAATGACCACTCTTTAAAACTGAAGTGATCATGTTGACAAAGAATAGAATCCCTTGAGTAAGAAGGACTGTCAGTTTTCGCGAAATAGTAGTTGAATCAAAGCCAACCGTGAAGTACCTGGGGCTACTGATCGACTCGAAGATGAGTTTCTCTGTGAAAATCAGGGCAACGGTAGAGAAGGTTTCGGACTTATCGGCTCTGAGTCGACTTATAGCCGAAAAGGCGACCCAACCCATCAAGAGAGCGCTTCTTGATGAGTGCCGTAGAGTCAGTGCTTCTGTATGGAGCAGAAATATGGGGAGACGCTCTCAGTAAAAAGATGTACCGAAAGCGCCTGGCACATTTACAGCGAAGGGTCATATCCGAAAGTCTCTGAGTTGGTAATGAGAGTCATTGAAGGTGTGATGCCCCCTTTAACTGCGTAGAATCGAAGATTCGAGAGAGACAATGGCCTGGTTCTTTCTCTCTTTCTCCCTGAGAAAGCGCCTGACGGCCCGGCAAAACTAGTCTGGCCTGAAAATGGAACCTTGAGTCACCCCTGATGTTAAGTCTATTTATTTGCCGAGTCCCCCTATATGTAATACACGGATTTGTGGTCCTTGGGATGGTCCTTCAATGAAGGCATTAAATACTTCGGCACCCTCCTCGCATTGATCGAGCTTGCACAGGGACAAGTGTCCGAACAAATTCGTTCATTTTGTCCGCCTCAAGCACGCAAAGATATCGTGAGGCTCTGAGGCTCCCGATGATCATTTTTGTAATCGCGTCCCACAGGCCTCTGTTAATATTCTCGTTGAGCTGTTCTAACAGCGAATAATATCAATAATGTCATATTAATTGAAAGGGTAAAAAGGAACTTAAATTCGACAAAATTCACGGAGTGGTCAACGTTGCATGTTCGATAAGGAGCTTTTCATAAAAGTAGATACCAACTTTGAAAATGTTTCGACATCTTTCTTTTGACTAGCTTGATCCAGCACAACTCTTTGTCATGCTAAATTAATTCTCCGTCTTTCAAACGCCTTTTTCCAACGAATAAATTCTTAGCCAACAAAAAACCATTGGTTCAAAAGATCCATTTGCTCCTTGAATTAATTTATCATCTTTCAATTTGACATTGAAACTTTTTTAACGTTGATATGCATTTACTTTCATAGTTCTCTTTAAATTTTAGTTTTTCAGAATAAAAAGACGAAAGCACTTATCACACTCAAATCTTATCACTTCTGCTATATCTCTCGCAAGCGTTTTTTTTCCCTTAATGCAACGGATGACAAGCTGAAATAAGATTATTTTGAGCCACATGGGATCCTGTGAAATGAATTTCGATTTATGACATCATTTGAGGAATGTAGGTATTCGAATTTTTACTTGTCAGTGTAGAAGTAGCAGTTACAGGATCATATCATATCAAGTGCATAAATTTACATTCAAATTTTCTTATCTTGTGCTATCGTTAGGGAATTGACAAAATTCTCATATGTTATCTTTATTTACATCAGTGTGTCGGTGTTTTACGAACAACCTATAACTTAGACTATTAATAATTTTGTAAATACAAGGAAAATATGATTCTGAGTACAGACGGAGTTGAGAAACATTATGTTAATGGGTTGAAAACTTTAAAAATTTCTAAGAGAGAAATTTAATGTTCGACCTATGAGAGCAACTTAATCCTTTTCAGAAAACTCATAAATACTTTTCTTCAGTAGTGATTAGTCCAGAGTCATGTGCCAGGATTAAATAATAACAACGATAATACACTTCTTAATCAAAGAATTGCACCAGGCTATGAGCATTGAAATAAAAATCCGTGGTGATATTTGGAAAGGGTTAAACGTTTATCACGTTAAACAAAATTCGTAAACTTACTTAAACTTAAATACTTCTCAGTTTAAGTTGAAATACTTAAACTACAAAAAGTTCCAGTTCCAGAAAGTTCCAGTTTTATTCACATCGCTTGCTGCGTTGTAAGGTCTTTGAAGGCAAAGAAAGAAATTCATTTCATTCAAATTTTATATAAAAAGGAAGGAAAAATATTCTATTTCATGTGTCAATCACAAGTAAAATGATCCTCAAAGACTGCAGTTTCTCTGGTGTCATCAAAAGTTTCATAGTAAGACTTACGTTATTGCATTTTTCGACTCGACTTGATGTAAATATGCATCATACAATTTGAAATTTAATAACATGCATGTTGAACTCTAAGTGCAGAAATGTTGAGAGCATGTCAACATAAAAGATAGAATTCAAAACGATATTCATGATGGATGAAGTTAGACAAGAAATACAATCTAGAACTTAAAACTTTGATGTGACGATTTCTATTTGGTTACTCCTTTTCAAAACGTTAAAGGAAGATATCCCTTTCAAGGACTTTACCGAATTAAAAATATATGGTACAATTTTCCTTCGAAGTAAAAACGTTTTAAAGTGTGCTATATTTTGTTACGAACTCAATTGCTATTTACAGTACTGCAGTTGACGATAGGTTCCTGACTCCTCGGCAACTTCTCATGATTCGTGTGGATCAAAAGATTTGGCTTTTGTAATGACTCAACTTTTCCAAAATGTGTAGTCCATTTCAATTTACGCAGTCGATTTCGTATGGACTGTTGTTGTCGATAAACACCGACGAACAGACAAAAGAATAAGGATATTCATCAGCTTACACGTTCGATCTGACAGATACTATGGATAGTTGTGATTATTTAAGATAACAATAAAAAAGAGAAGGTACCAGCTATTAGAAAAATGCCAGCAAACGCCAGCATAGCTGTCAGGAAACACATCCACCATGTTTCAACGAATTAAGGCCCTCATTATGCAGAAATATTAGTAAACTGTCAAAGATCCCTTACTTCAGCTCAAAGCTTCCATGTCTTTGAGATAAACTCAAGAGACTAAAAAACTAAGAATTTGAGTCACTTCCAATTTCCCGCTTGAGGTAAAGTTTTGGTATTTCTTCTGCAGGCTTGAGCGAGAAAATCCAGCATTTATCAATTTGTCGCCTTTGTCAATTTTCCCTTCACTTCACAGAGCTATCATCGTATCAATAGACCATTATTATTTTTGAAGAATTGCCGAGCCTTGGAGTCCGTTTGTCAGACCTGGTGGTATTTTCACATTGCATCAGCAACATCTGTGGGTACTCTGAGGCAATCAATGACACAATCGCTATATCGGTCAGCATGTATAACATACTCAAACTGCAAATAGTATCGATACGCTTCATTACAGAGAAGACATCGAGGAATATATGACAAACCATTTTCAAGGGTCTTCGTACACAAAGTTTCATCATCGACTAGCAATAAACTCAGACTGACGTCAAAATGTGAGCTCCTCTAAACGATCATATCAGCAAAAACCGTGTGACACATAGTATATTGAATGTATTCCACCTCGACTGTCAGCAAGAAAACAATGCCACCTTCGGGTGGTGAATGTTTTCACGCCCTTGGCTATATATGCGGACTTTTAGTTTTTTATGATTAAAGTTACTGTTAGGAACAAATGGAACGAAAATTTGAAAACCATTTTTCAATACAGAGTCCCGCGTAAATGCCTTGGTACATGCAGACGTACCATTTTCATATTTTCGACTTAAGTTCAAAATGATGAGACGATTTCAAAGTGTGCACAACGGATTTCATTGTGAATGTACCTTATATGTCTAGCCATACAAAAATACTGACAATATCGGTGATATTGGTGACACTGGTATAACACTGAAGTAAAACATACGATAAGCGCGCGATTCAGACGCAACTCTTTCATCATTCAGTTGCAGATGCTCTTGGGTAACGCACGTGGTTTTGATTTGTTTGGTTTGACTTCTGCAGTTTGTATTAGTGTAAGGAAAATTGTACATGGGGTGAATTTGTGAACGGTACGTTGGAAATACTTACTCAATAAAGAACTTCCTTTCAAATAATAGCACTACTGGAAAAGAAGAAAAACTGTATCCTACTACAACTGTATCAAGCGGAAAAGTTGTAGTGGGAACCTCCGTGAAAAAATTTATTCACAAAGTTTGTTGTTTCTATGAGTAAATCCATGGGGTTCCACGATAGCTATAAATTCAGTTGAAAAAATGTGGTCGGAACGAGAAAATGATCAAAGCTAAATGCACAGACACGGCGTAGATATTTCTTCGAAAATTTGGAGGCTTGAACTTCGAAGTTGAATGCACGTAGGCCAACTTACTATTTCACCTCGTTTCACTTCAGGTATGATTCAGTAAGAGGACAGATGACGCCTTTAACTTAAGGGGTTATACCTATGTGAATTTTTTTATCGATTTTTTTTATTGGCTATAAGTATGCTTACACATCCCTGGAATTGAAATCAAAAAGGTCCAAATACTAATATACTTTAGAAAATTTTTGAGAACCAATTTTCTGAAGCAACTCCAATGCTCGAAAAACGTAAAATTTGCTCGCTTTATACTACACTGTAATTAATATACACTGTATAGGGCACGTTCCTTCGTTAACGACGCTGGGAGAGCTTCTGTTTACTCGATCGACTACACGTTGCATTTGAGGTTAAAGTACTGTGTTTTGATTGATATTTTTACTGTTGTTTTGTATAAAAAAGTGTTAGAAATGAGTAATAAACTGTACAGTGGCCGTGAAGGCAGTAAAGCAAGTAGTTTGTCGCACAAGCGCAGCAACATCAGCAACAGGCGTCCGCCTAATCGCCATTCGTTTGAGAACGATTCGGAGTCCGTGAGCGCGTCATCAAAGAAATTAAAATTAAAAACAGAGGCGAGACGCGGCCTTTTAGCATCAAGAAAGAACGAGGAGGAGAAATCCACGGCCTTGGAAGGCCAACTGTATGGTGATGGGACAGCAGAGTAAAGGTAAAAAAATTTGTATATAGTAAAATTTTGTAAATTCACAACTTTATAAGATTTTGAATCTTTAAACGCGTTTATCTCGAAAGTGTATTTTTGAAATTTGCCGGAAACGAAACTCTTTCAGTTTTCATCCGATTGACTTGCCGTTAGAACTGTAGCTTGATATGATTATTTAGTGAAGTACACATGATTTTAGCTATTGGTTTTGTTTAATAAAAAGTTATATACAATTGAAGTCATTTTTTTGTGTCGAAAATGCAATTTTTTTGTTAAATGGTGGCCATTTTGCGAAAAATCGATATTAAACTATTATTGTGTATACTTCACCAGCAAAACTCATGGAGCTTATGAAAAATTTTTTTTATTGTTCCAGATACAGATGGGGCTGAGAAACTTGTCCGGCCGCGGAACGTCTTTTGTAAATACTAATGACTTTGACGTGCACTACAGCCGCCATTTTGTATTGAATTTAAAATAAAAAAAATTTTTTGCACTCCCGAAAAGTTTTTCTTTGTATTGATGTATTACTTATAAAAGCTTTTTTTTCAAAATCCTTGAAAAAAAAAATCTTGAAAAAAGGCCTGTTTTTTAGCCTTCACATAGGTATAACCCCTTAAATTGTATTATGCAAATTGTTAAGCATCCTACCTCGGTCATGATCTTAAGTGTGATGACATTGTGTGTGTGAACAGATTCTGGAAGTATTTTTATAATTAAAGAAACAAGATCAATACTTAATTGTATTGGAACAACATTTTTTTCCGAAAATTCGGGACAGGACTCGCATCATTGCATTTTAAGGCAGGAACGTACACCTTACAACAAGGGTCAGAGCGTTATAAATTTCTTGGCCACACATAACATAAAATTCCTTTCCTAACAAGGAAATAGTTTCGACATGAGTCCCATGGAGAGTTTATGGGCTTTTGGAAAACCAGTCAACATAACGTCGCAACAAGAAGATGTTTAATACAGAACTTAAAAATTGATACAGCAATTTTCTTGTGAGGCGATGAATGAAAATACTGACATATTGTTTTGTTTTATTGGAAAGATAAGCTGGCCATTTTCATTTGAATATAATTTTGGGTATGTGAGCGCCATCACTGGCGTGGGAATGTCGAGAGGTCCGATTTCTGACAATTCTAACCCATACTTTTAATTATACATATGCATATTGTTTAATTGGCTGAATATGCCAACTTTGTGAATTGGTAGCACATGTTCCTTTATAGGTTCAACAACATTATATTCTTAGTTGAGAAGGGATTCTTTAATAGATATAATTTCCTACCGCTAAGTTCATATGAAGCTCTCTTCAAAAAAACTATGTTTTTAGTTAAAGGATTGTCCAACCAGAATGCATGATGTCAATTGTGAGTCTGGCCTTAACGTCAGGTTTTTTGCCCAAATTTTATTGACATTTCTTTGTTTCAGTCTTTGAAAAATTCAAAGATTGAGAGGTACGCAATTGAGCAGCGCGTTAGGATATTTGAAGCCTTTTACGAAAATTGGCGTTCAAAACAAAACGCATTTCGTGCACTTCGTGATTTTTTGGTAAGCATAATCGACCAAATGCGTCTACAATCGGGAAAATTGTGCGCAAATTTTAACAAAACGGACCTGTAAGAAATGTGAAAACACCTGGGTATACTCGCTCAGTTCGTTCTGCGAAAATATTATTGTTGTTCGCGATAGAGTGGCAGAAGAGCCGTCAACATCGACTCGCCGTCGTAGCCAACAATTGATCATCTAACAAACATCACTGATGCAAATTTTGAATGAAGATTTAAATTTATACGCTGCCAAGGTTCAACTGACTGACCAAAAAATATATGATGAGTGACAACAAAAAAAATAAATTAGGGGTGGATATATACATCCTGACGTGTGAGGGAGCCTCGACCTCATGCGGGCTTCTCTCCAGCATTCATGCTGGGGATAAGTCGCCAGGGCATTTTTCAGTGGTCGAATACTTGGCCACTGAAGAATCCAAAATTACAAGTGAAATAATCCACGACGCAAGCATGTTCGCCCGAAGGCCAAAACTACTGCGAACTCCGCCTCAAAGAGTAGCCAAGCCTAATCAAGGCAACGAGAAAACATCGTGCAAGCAAACCTCCATCGAACGCTTTGCAACAGCGAAAAAGGTGCTTGTCCAAAACATTTCTCCAACACAAGGCGATGGAGCGAACGATACCAGAAGCGTAGTGGAGGCTTCGGGCAGTGGAGTCATCGATCCGAAGTGCCATTCTCCAGGGGCCATTAAAAGTCATATACTGAACAACGTGGAAGGCGAAACCAATGATGCTCAACAACAACAAGACCCTCCTGCTGACAGTATATCGAGAACTTCGCCTGAGTGGGACCTGATAACGAAAATAGCCGCTGACAGAAGTGAGGAAGAGCGTCTAACAAGGAACATAAGCGCTATAATAAAAGTAATGAGAAATTCAACGAATGTCCAAAAACATGTCAACAAGGGCATCAAAAATGGGATTGACGAATTGGAGGACCTCGTTGATAGGATCCAGCACTATCGCCGCAGGTGGCTACGGGCGGAGAGTGAATTGAAAAAGCTCAAGAAAGTTCCAGAAAATAAAACTCCCTTCACCGAAAATGCTACTCCTCTCGTAAAAGACAAAAGGGCGGCCTGTAGTCCACTTAAACCTGACCGTAGGAAAAGGGCGAAGGGGCCGATAACAGTCGAGACAGGAGACAACAGTCAAGGGGAGGAAAAAAATTATGGCTTTCAATTGGTGCGCTCTAAATCGCAACAGAAGACTGCGAAGAAGATACACCGCGCGATAACAAAAGATTCCAAACAGGCGCCCGAAAAGCAAGAAGGCACGAAACACAGCGCAATGCCAAAAAATACCAGGAACAAGCAGCGCAGGGATGCTTTACTGATCAAACCTGCAGACGGGAGAACTTACGCCGAGGTCCTCAAGGAAACCAGGCAAAATGTCGAACCCGAAAACAACGGTGTCTGTATACGAACAGTAAGAGCGACCAGAACAGGCGGTCTCCTCGTAGAACTCGGAGCGGAATCCACCGACAAGGAACGGTTCGAGAGCACTGGTAAGGACCTCCTGGGCTCTAAAGCTGTTATCTCGACTTTGCAGCCAATGGCGTCTTTCGAACTAAGAGACTTTGACTGCATTGCGGATGCCAAAGAAGTAGAAGATTCCATTAGGTTAATTCTTCCTACGGCAGAGAGCTTTAGGGTAAGGCTAATGCCTACCAACCCTAGAGGAGAAAGGGCGGCAATAATACACATCCCAGAGAAAGACGCTGTTCAACTCCTGGCCAAGCAGAAAATTAAAATCGGCTGGGTTGTGTGCAGGATACGTCGGAGGGTAGCCCTAACTCGATGCTACAAGTGCCTTAACTTCGGACACATCTCCTTGAACTGCAAGGGGCCAGATCGAAGCAAACTGTCGAAAGAAAGACTGCCCAAACGAAACCAGTTGTATCTTGTGCAAAGATAAGGGACGGAAGTCTGAAGATCTGACTCATATTCCAGGAAGTGGTAGGTGCCAGGAGTTCAAAGAGGCACTAAGCAAGAAAAGAGCAAAGACATGATCCAAGTTTTGCAAATCAACCTACACCGCAGCTCAACCGCACAAGATTTACTAGACCAGGTTGCAAGAGAGAAAAAAATTGACTTGTTGCTGATTTCTGAGCAACACCACAACAAAGAGGAAGCTGGATGGTATTGTGATCGATCCGGCACCGCCGCCATCTGGGTACGTGATAGGGCTCTACCCACAGCTCAGTGGAAATGGCTTCGTGCTCATTGGGTGCGCCGATTTGACATTTATAAGCGACTATTTCACGCCGGATGAGTCAATTTCATGTTTTCAGAGCAGGCTCGATGAACTGGAGGAAGCAGTCGCGAGCACAGAAGGCCGAATCCTTGTTGGCGGTGACTTTAACGCCAAGGCGATAGAATGGGGAATGCCTCTGCCAGACTCGAGAGGAAAAAGAATCCTAGAAATGGCGATTAGGAGGCAACTTGTCATCATGAACGTTGGGAACACACCAACTTTTCGACGGGGAGGCTGCTTGGGAACTATACCGGATGTGACATTTGCTTCGGAGTCCTTAGTTGCTAGGATACACAGATGGACGTTACTGGAGGACTACTCGGCGAGCGATCATCAGTACATTGCTTTCGTAATTGGCGACTGTGCTACTCGACGCGTAGCAACCCAACCCTCAACTGTAGGTTGGAATATATCTAAAATAGATGTCGACGCGTTCGCCGCAGCTCTTATGAGAGGTGAAACTATGACGGTAACGGGAGGAGCCTCAGCTGAAAACATGGTGAACTCCACCATGAGGCTCATCAAGAATGCGTGTGACTGCTCTATGCCCAGGTGACGGCCTCCACACAATAAGCCTGCTTTATACTGGTGGTCGGCAGAAATCGCCGAAAAGCGGAGAGAATGTCACAAACTCCGCCGCGAATCTCAACGTTTAAGAAATCGAGACGAGTCACACTTCCGAACGCTGGCATGGCATACAGGTCGGCTAGAAAAGTTCTCCGTAGGTTAATTAACGAAAGCAAGGCTCGCTGCTGGCGCAACCTAGTTGAGGACATCGACAGAGACCCGTGGGGGCTAGGTTACGAGCTTGCCATGCGGAAACTAGGAGCTGCAAGGCTATTTACACTCAGGGCGTAAATAGCCTTCACCTTCCAAAAAAAAAGGTTTAACTGACTCAAGAGCTGCAGCCTACTGACCATTTCAAGCGCCTTCAATACACCGAATGGTTGTTTGAACAGACAGTTGTCAATAGTGATTTTACAAAAAAAAAAAAAAAACATATTCAGCTACGTGGCACACTTTCACTTCAGTGGATTCGTTGACAAGCAAAATTTCTGCATTTGGGCAAATGATAATTCACTAGTGATTGTTGAAAATCCGATGCATCCGCTAAGAGTGACTGTTTGGTGCGATTTATGGGCCGGTGGCGTCAGGCCGTACTTCTTATAAAATGAGGTCGGCCAAGCAGCTACAGTGAATGGTGTTCGCTATTGTGAGATGATAACGGACTTCCTGTGGCCATAAATTGAAGATATGGACCTGGACGATATGTGGTTCTAACAGGATGGCACCACTTGCCACACAGCCAACGAAACAATGGCTCTTTTCGAAACTATGGGCTCTTAATTGGCCGCCACGATCATGTGATTTGACATCGTTGGACCTCTATCTTTGGAGATATTTAAAAGAAAAAGTTAAGAAAAAAAAAGAAAGAAATGTCAATGAGCCAAGAACAATTCAAAAGCTAAAAAATGAGATAATTCGGCACATTAACGACATTGGATTAATGTAGCTAGCGTTCGGCAGATATTTTGTTTCCCACATAGTTGTCATAAATCACTCTATCATAATATAAAAAAAAATTGGATAATTCTCTGAAAACTTT
Source organism: Stratiomys singularior (assembly GCA_954870665.1). Classification (NCBI taxonomy): domain Eukaryota; kingdom Metazoa; phylum Arthropoda; class Insecta; order Diptera; family Stratiomyidae; genus Stratiomys; species Stratiomys singularior. Next base: position 66,841,049 of record OX940881.1, read on the forward strand.
CTGTTTTGTTTACAATTAACATCGTGCATTGTGGTTGACTCACCTCTTCTAATTATTAGTGTCTTCAAAACGTTCACAGGACTTTCCGAAGTCGATATATACGATGAGGTTGTTGAATGTACAAAATCATCCACTGCGTTTACTTCCTCGTTTTTTAATCGGCTCAGATAGTCTGCTACTTTGTTATCAGCTTCCTTTTTGTTAACAATGGTATAATTGTATTCACAAAGTTGTGACTTCCATCGAAATAGTCTAGAGCGACTATCCTTATGAAGGACAATCCAAATAAGAGCTTTATGATCAGTGGCAATTAATATTTGTTATCGCGTTGGGATTCATCGTAAATTTTTTCCATTCTTGATAATGTTGTTGTACCTCTCAGTCAAACTTGTGTTCCATGATTTTGCGAATTGGAATAATTACCTCTTTTTGCTGAAAGTCGTTACTTTTTGGGTGATTTTGGTGTTTTGGGGGCTCGTACCTACTTAAGTCACTGTATTTTGGCGTATTTCTTGCATATCCTTCGATTTTCTATACGTTTGAAGCCTATCGTTTGTACACGCAAATTAAGCTGGTTGGATTGGCCTTCTTTACTTTCGTTGTGTTCCTGAACACGAAACTCGTAATTCAGCGTTTTGTGTGGATTGCATAAATGCATAAATCGTTGCATAAATTCTGGTTGTCCCTTTAGTATCGGAAATTATTTTGTAATCTAGACTATATATCCTGGCAAAAGATCCATTTTTAAGCTATCTAACTTTCGTTGCTCGCAGGAGTAAACACGGTTGCAATATCCATAGCCGCTCCGATGTTCATTTTGCCGATAATTTCGCTCATCCTGTCAGCATATTCTTAGAAACAATTTCAATGTCGCTGGAATGACATTCAATAATTTGGCGTGAGTTTCTGGTACACTAGAGTTTATGTGCAAAAGTTCCATTATGCGCTGTCAATTTATTTCGGAATCTGACTTCCTCAAAATTATTGTTGCTTAACCAAAGATTTTATGGAATACGAATTGGTAAATCTAATCATCTTCGATTTGACCGAAGTCTACGATATTCAGCAAAATTATATTTGCTTGGTCTGTCCAACTGTGAACAATCCTAATTTTCGATGCATCCATCGAACTCAGGAACTCTTTCAGCGAGTTTACGACATCCGTCTTTGCGGCTGTTGACTTAGATTTTCATTTGTTGAACTTGCTACATCCCGTGCGAGTGGATTATTGGCCTTATTTATTATTTCTATTGCAGGTATAGCGTCCAAACTTAAATGTTTTATGATTTCTTCATTTGCCATATTTTCACTTTTTCACTCTTACGCTCAGAGCAGCAGAGACTCTAATGATTCTATCCTGTTGATTTTAAATCAGATCCAAACTATACGCGAACAGTTTTGCGTTTTTTGTTTTCCGACTGCGTCAGTTGAAGAACGACCTTTACCATTCAATCCCCTATTCACAACTACCTACTTAAAATCTAACGAATGCTAAACTTACAACATTATCGTCAGACGTCATCAACTTAATTATTTCTTTGACGCGACGTGCAAAGATTTCTATCGGTTGTTAATCCGAAACTATAGAAGTTCTCCCTTTTAATGATGACTGGCGAACGAGGTTTAGGTTACTGAATTTTACATTAACATCATTCGAGCCTGATGTTCATTCGGCTTGAATTTGTTACTCCGCAAACCAAGATTTCCCGTCAGTTTTCCATAATATAGATGGGCAAAGAATTAACGGTTGAGCACGATGTCGAATGGACTCACGTGGGTATTCATTGATACTACTCTGTACAGCCGCTATGGTTTCTCCATTACGCACGTATGACATCTGAAGGGATGCTTATTATCAGAGAGAGTAAACATTTTGCGGAAAAGATCCATGGTTAATCGAATTGATTGTTCTGATAGACAATTTTGTTGGCAACAAAATTGACGAAGTGCGCGGTGTTACTCGAACATAACCATTATTTTAAATAAATTTATACAATTTGTAGACTTTGCTCAGACGTCAACCTATTCATGATAAAATTCCGATCCAAATAAACCATAAACCACGTGACAGCTGTCACATCATATGTAGCATTAAAAAGTGTTGCCAACTTAAAGGCCTATGCTCAAAGTACTCAAAGAAAAGACACCCTGCACAATGATCCACAGGTCAAAAGGATCTGTAAGATTCTTATTAAAGTTATGCCAGATAGAATAAAACTGTAAAAGTTTACTAAAGCACTGCACACCGAATCTTAAAATGTGGCTCTAGTTTTTTTATATTGTTGCGCTTTCTAAGGTGCGCGCATAAGTGAATTAAACACACCTGACCAATTTAAAATTAGTTGTTTGAGAATTTATTCTATTAATAAATTTCACTAACACTTCACAATTATTTTCACTTAATTACTTCTTCACTTTTATTTTAATCAATTAATTATTTCAATTACTTTCACTCGCTTTTTAATCCGCATACGATTTTATTTTACTTCAACACGGTAATAAAATCTGCGCTACTTTTAACGCGCACTGTCACTTTTCGCTTATGCAACAAGACTTCGTTTCATTCAAAAGACTTCTCTTCACCGCTCGCTGTAGACGCTTTTATACATGTACCAACCAATCCCGAATTTTCCACGTGGAGCAATCTCAAGTTTACGCGTTGAGTCATTTACACACGTATTTGTTGTACTCAATGCACGCAATGTGGTTCCGTTATGCCTATTTACCCTTCGAGAAGGATCGGTGTATTGGTAATTGATACTTGTTTATGAATTCGCTCTTAAGACGACTACAGTGGTGTTTGGCATTATTCGAACATATCAAAATCAGTTTTTCATTTTTGTATTTAAATGCATGGTAAATCTAAGAAGAAAACGTATTTGAGTATAAAAATTTGACCGCGTCTGTCCTTTGCATTTTGAAGATTTGAGATGATGACATGCCTCTGGATGTCAAAGTTTTCTACCCCTTCGCCATTTTTCCCTATAATCTGGATTCTTACCGACGATGTATTGCCGAAGCTTTTTCGAGGCCAGCTGATGGGTCTAGAAATATCAGTATATTATCCAGCCGATGTTAGTTTTCGTTTTCTGGAGAGTTTTTGAACAACTTGTTCAACAATAACTTCTTCAATTAATACTCTCTTGACTTTAAGGATTCGACTAGATAGGAGACACTTTCAAAACGCTTTATATTCTATTTAAGTTGCATCTTTTAAGTTGTAGTCAGTCATTTCGACTGATACTAGGTTGTTAGAATTGTAGTCAGGTCGTTTCCATTGAATGTGGAAATCAGATTTCTGAAACTGAATCTTTGATGCTCATCTTCAATTGGTCTTATTGGGTGGATTGGAGCAATATTCATTTTCAAACTTTGAATAATCATCAAACGCGGCATGTTTCGTCAAATTATTTTATCAAACGCTTTCGGAAGGCTCTGGCTCATTCGCACTAAGTTTTGATATGGCTAAGCTTGTTCGTACAAACTGCCCACATGAGAATGTTATGCCGTTCTTTGTGTTTTCGGGAACCATCAATCTCAACTCACAATTCTACCAGTTACTATAATTTTCATCCTTTTTTGAATGGTTTGAAAAGAACGCAACATTAATGAAGAAAAAAATACTGATTTATTGACTCACGCCACTGGTTATCGCTACTCAATAAAAGCAGCATTTTCTTTTACATTGATAAATGGAAACTGCTGAACAGAGTATTTCAGTAACAAAGGGCTTTGCATTTACTGATACTAATAATTCCTTCTAGTAAGTACGATTCCTGTAAAGTAGAACTATAAAAGGCTGTTTACTAATTTTATTTGTTGTTTACATCATAACCGCCTAAATTCCAATTTTTGCATTAATATTCATGACAATAATAACAAACGAAATTGTAAACCACTATTTGGAAATGACGCTCATAAACAAAATACTAAAGAAAATATGCACATATTTATGAACTCACTTTAAGCCTCAATTTATTTCCCAGTTTCCCAGTCACGACCACATGCCACCACTATTATAACTCTATCAGCACAATTTATCTATGTTTGTGCCTTATTACAAGCAACTACCGACAGAGGGAGAGCGACCCTTTCACTCGATAAAAAATGAGTGAATATGTGAATTATTTCTGTTTATTAACTCCTTTTTCTCCCAGCTTACGAATAAGTAGTTGGCCTAGATGCGTTCATTACATAACTTCCGACAATTTCAGTTGTATTTGTCCTGCTGAAATGATTAATCGTTGGATAGTTTCAACTTCTTTGTCCAGCAAATAAGTTGAATTGAAAAGAGGTGTAACCGGAAGTTGGAGGGTAGCCAAGATGCTACACGAAGTCCTTGCGACGACATCACGTATGCAAGTTAAGTAGCAGTGATTTGCTTTCACCGAAAGTATCGCCCAAATGGCATCAATCTTACATTCTGCAGGCTGACAGGATTTCTCGACTGTAGCAGGCAAATATCAAGGATCGTATTTGATTTCTACATCTTGGACGGGATTAGCTTGGCACGTGATGGTGGCTGCTGGGATGTAGGTCATCCAACATCTGCCTGTTGGATCCCTCTAGCGAGGACATGAGAAGAGGCTAGGTCGAGGCCATAACGGCAAACTGCGGAAAGCAGTTGCCGTTGTCCTGTTGCCGCATCCAAATCCAAAGCGCTTGGGGTGTTTTAACGACGCAGTCTTTCAAATCATTGCAGGCCATTTAAATAATTATATATAGTGTCCTCAGCGAATATAAATTGTCTCTTCCAGAGAAATGGAAGATATAATGGGTATAAGGTATCTTTGAAATTATGAGCAGTTATTATGCATTTGTTGTTTTTTTTGGTCCTTTGTACGTTACTGCAATCACAAAAGCATTTGTGGTTAATGCTGACGTTATCAATCTTGTAAATCAGCCATTCAGATTCGCCTGCGTGATTTTTTCATTGGGACTAGCGAGGATGGGATGTTGTTATGCGTGACCGTTGAATTGGAATTAATGTCTTTGTTGGCGGGAAGTTATAACATTTTATTAGTCACATTTACCAATAGGTAAGGTTTGACACATGTGTATGTCAATGGGAGGAGCTCCTCCTCGTTGAAATAATAGATAAGGAAATAACGCTTATTGTCTTTCATCATTGATCTCAACTCATTCGGTGATTATTGACCAGATTCTGATTTAACTCACAAACACATCCCTGACTACGAGTGTATAGTGATGATGGGTTTCTTGCAACGTTTTTCAGGATTTGCGGGATTGCGTATTTGCGTGCGTTAAAATTAGGTGCGAGAATAATCAGGTGTTCCGTCTGCGTACAATAGAAAGAAAGTGCAAGATATATTTTTAATGCAAAAGACAGTAGGGAGAAAATTGATTTTGTCGCATTAATTAATAGCATTTAAAATTTGCAAATTTACATGTGTTCACAATGCACAGAAGTAAATTTAATCAATTTTTAATTCACAGAATTTACTGCGAGTAAGTTAATATGCAAGAAAGTTTAAGGGTAATAAAATATGTTTTCATATTTTAGTTTTGTGTCGCTCCTGGAACAACAAAAACGGAGTTAAAAATAGTTTTTTTTGGGGGGTTGAGGGGTGAAGGCAATTTACGCCCGGCGTATGGGACTCCTAGCAGCGCATGCTACCAGACTACCCACTAAACACCCCCCCTGTCAACAGACCCTTGCCTGGAACCGTTTGACACATTACTTCGGGCTAGGCCACTTTTTACTTCGCTCTAGGGCGCCGTCAGCCTAAAGAAATGGGGGCAGGATGGAGGAGGATTGCTGGAAAGGAGACCCCCTAGACCCCGCGTCCAAGGTTATCCATGGTACATTTTTTGGCAGTAAATATTGCCCGAGAGTAATGTGCTACACAGCTCCATTTGTCGAAACTTTTCAGCATTTTTCCGACCAGATTGTCTGGAGAAAGCTCTCCCATCACCTCCCACAAGTCCTGCCGCATCCTGTTCCACCTTCTACAGTTGAAGAAGGTGTGACATGCGTTGTCCCTTTCCCCTGGGCAGAAAATGCAGTCTGGGGACCGTGATTTACCAATCTTGTGCAAGTAGGACTGAAAATACCCATGCCCGCTAAGAAGCTGGGTAAGGTAATAATCAGTCTCATCGTGCCTTCGATTTAGCCATGATCCCACGTACACCGTTTGATCTGGATGTTCTTCTTCAAGCTTTTTCCAGAGTCTCCTGTAGTGGCAAACTCGATCCAAGAGGTCTTCGAGCTCAAACACTCCATTTTTTACATCTTTGCTGATTGTTTTTTGGTTTATTTTTTTAGTCAACCGTTCTTCCTCGGAATGATTCTCCGCGATAACCTCCTTAACCATCTGGTCTTTTCGCCGACTTTCTCCTCCGGGTGCTTACGTTCTATGTTGTGCGTTCCTCCTACTGAGGTCCATTCAGCAGTAGCAACCTTAGGAGTGAGGTGGTCGTAACCCTCCGGAGCCGCATTTACTACCGGCCCATCACTGCTCTTTCCGCTTGGGGCTGAATGAGACCGTGGTGGTGAACGTAAGGTTTTTCCACTACGGGAAAACACGCAAAGATAATCGTTATGGTTGTCAGAATTATTTTCATCGGCTCCTTTGTTCGTCTCTTCTGCATTATTCTGTTTGTTGTTGTTGTTGTTTTTCTTCATTTTGTTCTTAAGGATCCCCCCTCAGAGCCGCTATCTCCGCTCGAATGTGTAGTCGCCTTAATGATCCCATGGTTATCTATGCAAGCAGGGAGGCCATGCGAGGGTTGACACCAGTCCTTATGGAGTCAGGTGCTCAGAGCCAGATCAGCGCTAATCGGGAGTACGACTCAACAGAACCTACACCACCAACTCAATGGTGCGAGCTTTGAACGTACTCTGAGGCCTGCCAAGGTTTTATCGGGACGGAGACGGCGTGATATTAGCCTAGAGCCGTTCGAGCACAGGTTTCACCCCGGCGGTACCGCGCAGAAAGCGACTAGGTCCAGAATATCATGGCCGCCAGCCCACCTGCGTCAAGTAAAGTCGAGAGTCAAATCATAGCCCTGGTTCGGTGCTGTATTCTCATTAGTCGCTTCTTACGACAAGTTGGGTTACTGTGGATGTATTCTAGCCTCCCCCATGCACAGGGGCCAAAAATAGTACATGAACTATTTCTCCTTTTCAATGTTAATCTTTCTTTATCAACATACGTATTCAATGGCTTGACACAATCAGAGAATATGTTTAAAATTTTTTTAATCAACAAGAGGTAATAAATATTTCAATATTAATTTGAATCGAGCTGTGCTTCTTAAGTTTTTCTATTGGTTCTCATCCCTCTGCTTTCGGTACAACCACCTTCCTACTGTTCCGCTTGAAGCTCAGCACATGGCCATCTAATTAACGCTCCTAACCGCATTTCAACCTCAGAAATCTCCGGCATGATAAATATTTCGTACAGGTCATGGTTGTATCATTTTCGGCATTAATTTCCTTTACGTTTTGCTTCCAATATGCTCCTACGGCTCCTCTTTCAATTGCTTTTATTTTGTCAGCGAATATTTGCGTCAAAGTCCACGTGCGACAACTGTGGTATAAGCCAGACTTTATTACTTCATCATATGTTTGGATCGTTGCTGATCAGTGTATGAAGTGGTTTTAATCTTTAGTGGAGCGCAACTAATCTCGCAGATGTAATTACGTGTTTGTTTGCTCCAACGAGTGAGATCGAAGAGCAATATCTGAAATGTGAGTCTCCTAGCAGCCCCTTGTCTCTACTCGGCATACCGTTATTAATTCTTCGTCAGTCAAGGTGCAGATACAACACTGCGTGACGGTGATGCGAGAGCGCGATGCGATTCTCGCTCGTTGTCGCGCAACGCATTTAATTTACAATGCACGCGATGCGAGGAAGCACGCGATGCGTTTGGCAAATAATAGCCTCAAATAAAATTCATTCTGAATAACCCTAGTACTGAAAATGTGATTAAGGCGTTTGAATTTCAAATTTCATTTACGAGCCATAGAACATCTGACAAACGTCACGCACCTCCCTGGGAGGAATTTTCGTTTTTTCGAATATTTCTCGCCTCGCATTGACGAATCGCAATCATTGTATGTTGTCGTATACAAACGCATGTTACGAAAACTGCTTGACTTTTGCTGCGAGACTCTCGTCGCGCTCTCGCATCGTCGTCTCGCGGTATTGTATTTCGGCCTTCATTCACTGAGTGTCGCGCGTGATGCGTTAATGTCTCAAACGAAGTGCGTCCAATCACCCGATTGCCTTTTCTACTGGAAGATGCTACAGTGGCTCAAAGTTATGATCGAACAGCATGGATATATGAGTTTATACGTTAGTAGCAAATTAACTACAAATGTGTTACTAACAATGTTTTTTATTTCAGGAAGAATTTGTGTAAACTTTAAAAGTTTAGTTTATTTTTCTGATTTGTAACAAATTCAATGTCAATACGCGGTATGCATCAATATGAAATCTGTACGAGATATTAGTGCAATTGTTAATCGAGCACCAACAACTGTCATTAGCGTAATCATTTTTTTGGAATCAGATGAACGTTTTCTACTACAAACTGTTAAGAAAAGTCCACATACCAGTGCTCCCAAATTAACATCAGGAACAAAGAAGTATCATGAAGAAACAGTCAATCCTGAAACAGTTCAAATTGTGCTTAGAAAGTATCGGACCATGGACGAGTACCTAGAAAAAACCTAAAAAAAAAACTGGTAAGGCCAAACTGCAGAAACGAATAGAGGTCGTCAGAAACATGGTTGGTGAAAACTTTCCATTTTGATAAAATTTTATATTTACAGATAAAAGTAAATTCAACGACTTCCGATCAGATGGGCAATCATAAGTGTGGCGTTAAGCTAATGAAGAGCTTATGAAGGCAAACCGTCGTCCTAAAACTAAGCATTCCTTAGGTTTTATAATGGTCTGGGGGGCAATATCTGCTGCTGGACCAGGTAATTTGCATCTAATCCAGGGAAATATCTATAAAATATATTACTTGAATCTCCTAAAAGCAAGTGTCAAAGAGAACGCTCAAAAACTCGGAATAGAAGAAGATTTAATAAATTAATTAGGATAACGACTCGAAGCGCAAAGCTCATGTTATGCGCAGTTTGCTGCTTTACTATTGTTCTTATGTGCTGTAAACTCCACCGGAGTCGCGCGATGTAGATACTATCGAGCACATGTGGAGTTACTAGGAGACAAGATACTAATAAAAACAGTTGGTAGCAGCCTTAAAAGAAGAGTGGAACAAAATTTCGGCTTCTTTATGTCGAAAATTGGTGGAGTCGATGTGGAAGGACACTTGAGACCGACAAAACTCAGAACGGAACATCACACTGAAAATGGCGCACTTTCGTAACGCGGACGAGACAAAGAAAGTGACAGGGAACGACGGTATGATCCGAGGACGAAAAAGTAATTCCATCCCCGTCGGAGCAAAACATTTCAGCGAAACGTATAAACTTATACCATACATCCATCTGTTCCACTATTACTTTGAAACACTGTGTATAATCTGTGAGATTATTGCGCTAGGTCGTGCAATAGCATCAATTTTTTGTTCTTCGAAAGGAATGACTTCTTCATCAAAGGAATCTACTATTTCAAGTCTTCAATAACAAAAGTGCTTGCTTCCTGCGAAATTCTGCAAATTTGGCTGAAATCCAATTCGGCAAATATTTTTGGATGACGACAAGGAGGCGTGACAATGGAGATAACTGGCAGGTGAAGAGCATGCACAGACTAAGACTGTAAAAGTTTTGGCGCAGAAGAAATAGTTGGTCAAGCGCTTTTTATAGGCAAGGATGGAACGGAATGGTTTAAAGTAAAGGCTCCAATTTTACATAAAGTAAGCGTTCATTTTTGTTGGAGCAATCCTCGGTCGATTTGTTTCAACGTTATAGCATGTAGTGCTTTTTGGGGCTTTGATGTATGTGTTGATGAGGAAACTATGTCGAGCTCATGTATGTTTTGCCAAGCTTTTGCAGTGTGCCAAGATTTGACTGCTGTGGATGAGGATCTGTGAAGAGTTCAGTCTGCAGTAGTCATACGATGTGTTATTTGCAAGCTAGTTTTCATGTTGAAATCAGCTGAAACTAAATATGCATTATTTTGGAAGCGAGTGGTAGGGTCTCTCAATGTATTTACTTAGGAGGACTTAATTTTGCACATCTTCACATTTATTAAGGCCAGGACAATCATTAGTCAAATATTAAGGTCTTAATTTTAATGTGAACCACAGACATTTGTTGGCTTATTTATTAGTAGATTAGAAGTAGTTACGTATGATTTGACGAACCTATCGTCTATAAATGGTAAACTCTATTCCGTCTCTTGAATTTCGAGCGTGAGCGAACATATTAGACAGTCAATGCAGTTATCATCGACTGACCTGATATCGATTGACCTGACATGATTTAATTGTTGAGTGATCTAATATTTTAGTTTTCGGAGTCTTTTCGTTGAAAAAATTCTACCGAATTGACATTGTGGTTACGAAACAGCTTTTGTAATCCCATGATGCCTTCTGAACGAAGTACCAGCGGTCATCCTGATGTAAGCAGTAGTTAGTAGCCAAATTCTATTTTATAATTGACGCATTTCGATATTTTGTGTTTTATTCAGGAAACACCGTTGACGCTAAGTTAAATTGCTTATATTGGTTCAGAAAAATTAGTTTTACTTCGCTCTTCTACATTTCGAAGATCTATCGCTCAATATGTTAATATTCATGACAAAAGGAGATCAGTACAAAATATGCGACATAAGTTATATTTTTGGCAAAGTTGACACAACTCAATATTTTTCCCCATTTGACTTAGAATTTTTTAGTTTTGTTACTACTTTATCGTTTGAATATTCAACCCGAAAAATGTCCAGATATTTTAGAAATATCGATTTATATGACAAAATAAATTATATCGACGAGGTTTGTTCGGAGGAAGATCAAGAAGTTTCCGATAGTGATAATGAAACAAGCGGAAATCATTTTGACTTAGTTGATAGTGATACAGACGGAGACAATATTTTGAACATACGGACGGACCTGTTTGCCAAAGATGAAAGAAGGGTCTACTTGCGGAAGAGGACCTATTTACAATATTTTCAAGGAAATATCAAGATCGACATTATACGCTAAACGAAATATAATAAAGGCCAGAGTTGAGCCCGCAATCTAAGAAAATATACGGAAGGCATTTCATGTGTTGAAAACAAAATGGAATTCGAAACTAAATTTTGGACTTTTAAATGGTGTTTGTTTAAGGGCAGACATCAGAACAAAGAATTCAATTAACCATGAATCGTTTCTGCACCATGTTTACTCTCACTGATAATACGCATCCATCTAAACGTCATACACTGCGTAATGAGCAAACTGTTGCAGCGACCAAGACCCAAGTCCATTCGACATCGTGCTCAGCAATTAAACCGTTTTCATTGTGGAAGATTTTAAGGAAGCATATTGGTTTTCGGGTTTGCTTACAAAATCCAACTTGTGCAAGAAATGAAGCCGAACGATCACTGAGAACGACTTAGATGTTCGTGGTTGTGCAAACGCCGTTGCTTCCGGTAAATTTAACTGTTTGGTATGCTTTATGGAAAAGTGGAAGCATTGGTCCATCAATCTTGCGTTTTAAAATCTCAGAACGTAAACGAAACTCAACGGGACTATTCTTTGCGAATGATTCATGAATAACTTATATTTCAAATTAAATTATAATGAATCATAAAACACTTGAGTATAAGCTTTACTTGTGTTTCAAAAAATTTCACTCGTCATTTGTTACATAGGAAACTTTCACCTCTGTAGTGGTGTAAGTACAAAATGTATACAACCATTGGCTGTCATTGTATACGCGAAATGTGCAATACCAAATGCTGTAATTTGTCAAAAGTGTACTGAAAATGCATAAATTTGAATAAAACCTCTTAAATGAAAACCAAGGAGCGTGTTTTTTATGTTTGAAGCACCGAGTTTTGAAGCATCGGCTAACAATTATCAACTGTTTTCTTTCGTTAATTTTCATTATATTTTTCTGGGCTGTTTTAGTAATTTGCGATTTGATTTGTTTATTTTTTTTTTCCTTTTTCTATATTCCTCAATTTTCATTTCCATACTGTCATTTAAAATTTAACAACTTTTACCGAGAAATACCTCCCCGATGTACTTTACTGGCAATTTCTAACATTTTCGTGATATTACCAAACGCTACACTCCCGCAAGCGTGCTTAAGATAAAAGCATTACCATGAAGTGTTTATGTGTAAGAACATACTGAATCCATATAGTACACGTACATCCCGAAAAACACACATGTACGCTGCCTCATATGTAAAATACATGTGATATAAAAATTTTATTCGTCCGCAAAGCTCGACACCAACACTTTCAACTTTTAAATTGAGTTTTCGAACAAAGTTTGTCGTTTTAATGTTCGCGAAGGAAGAAGAAACCATTTGAATGAGGCCAACACCAAGATGAAAACGAAATGGTAAAGATCCTTTTTAGTTTAACAAACTGACATTTATTGGAAATTCGATTATAAAGTTTTGACACCGTTCTGATTGGATTCATTATGTTGAGTCATATTGCGCTAAGTACACTAAGTCACTAAGTAAGTTAAAGGATTCAGGAATTTTTATTCAAAATAGGAAGAGCGCAGCAGGGAATTGATGTAAACGTCTTGAAATAAGAACTCGGTCGTAAACAAGATTTATGTCCTAGGAGCTCAACGTGGAATGCCGCTGGGAATGTTTCCTATTCTTGATTAAATTGATCTATTAATCATGGTGAATCGCGTTAGAAAAACAAAATTATTTAAATGGAAAGGATGAATCTTTCGCAAACTGTTTAACGTCATCCAAACAGCTTGTTGTTTCGAAACACAGCTTTTGATTCTGGTCGAAAGTCAGAATCTTATCAGATGTTAAATATAAGATTCTCAGATTTGATACCAGGCTGTTGGCTCATTTAGTTAAAATTATTCCATAGTAAAGAGAATGAATCAAATGTTTGAACGCCGTAATTCCTTACAAATTTCAAGTTTACGTTTAATCACAAATCAGGCTGTTTTCAACTCTTACTTTTAAAAGGAGTCATTTCCGTAACTTTATGTTATTGAAAACATTTTGAGATTGTTTCGCAAGAAAGGAGAATTTAAGACCTTCTTATAATTAATTCGAAAAATATAATTTTTTGACCTCTCGCTTTTGCGCCTCTCTCGTGGTATCCGTTGAAAAACAGAATAAATCTTTTAGGAAGACATATCATAAGGAAATTAATAAGACTTTCTTCCGGGAGTAACATCCTGTAAAAATTACTTTTCCAACTTGATATTGTCCACGACGAAGCTTCTCACAAAAAGTCACTAGTAGATTGTCATTTTTCTCGTAAAATTGCAGTTTCTCCCCTGAAATCATAAAGGTCCAGGATCTACCATGCTACTGTATGAAGTCTGTCCGTTTTGCTCTGAAACGCTCTTCACCATCATTAATTTCTGCTTGCGAAAATGCTATTATTTAGACCGATGGCAGAAATCCTTCCTGTCCGGAGCGATTGGGCTACCGACGCACGCTGCGGCAAGGAGGAATGCGACTATTTAAGACTATGACAATGAAGAAAACAATCGGAGTGACAACTGCACAGGGTTAACGATAACATCGGCCAGGATGCTGTAAAAAAAGGTCAGGAGCGAAGTAAGCACGCGAAGATGGAATGCCATCAAACGCTGAAAAGAAGCATATCCAGGAAAACCAAAAGAAGTGGTTATTGCTGCAAAGGAAACTTACGAATCGTTGAAGCAAGGGATAGCATCTACCTTGTACGGATTCGTTTGGATAAGATCGAACAAGTCTCTCTAGAACGGGGACAGGTCGTCAGACATGGACCCTGAAGAAAGACACCGAAACAACGTAACCGATATACTTATCTTAACGTCAAAATAAATCTTGATCGTGTAATCCATACGGTGTAAAAGAATCCACTAACCTTGTTTGAGGGATGTTAGAACTGAATTTTTCCGAGTACGTTCGCAGCAAACGAAAGCACACATCGCCAATTGAGGCATTCCAGATGCCCAAAAAGTCTTTAGCATCTCTGAAGAGATTGCTAAATGAAACACCTAGAACACGAGATACCAGTGGTTGCAACGACCGAAGTACTGGATACCGTTCGAGTGTTTATGCCCGCAACAGAGCGAAGCCCATAGGACGGTTTTAGGCTTTTAAATCCCGGCTAAATCGTCACCTCCTACACACAGAAAGAGGTTACAAGTAAAAGAACGGTACTTGTTCTAGGAGTTCGACAAGAAGAAATGCAGAAATGTTTGAGAGACTCGACGGGCGTTTTAATTCAACCAGGGGACGGCAAATAATGTGAAGGCACCCTCACGACGGCATTCAACAAGTGAAGGAAATGAAAAAAACTTGTCAACTTGTATGACAGGAGAGAAGCAAAAGCCTCATACCGCCTACCTCTACCAATTATCTCGAGCTTCTATATTATCATTCGTAATCAGTTTTGTGGGTTCCTGCTTCCATATGACGATAATCGTATGGAACTCACGAAGAATACAAACTGATAGCGAATGAAACGAAAATAGTAGATATAACTGTTATTAGCCTGAAATCGGGCCATCGATAAAACTCAAATCTGGATACTTCTCCGTTGGAAGAAATGACTGAAAATTGTGTTGAAACGTTTTTGACGTTTTGAAATCGTGTACTTTCTCTCTATTACAGTGTGACATTCAAATGAAATATGTTGTCAAAAACAAATTGATTGAACTTTCTTTTTGGGAGAAAATGCCTTAGAACGCTTAATAACAAAAAATTAAATGAGATTTATGGCATACCTCACATTGTCCTGACAAAACCGGGCACTAAAGAAACTTGTATTGCAATAATGACTTTACAAAAAGGCATTTCCGAAAAAATCGGAATAAATCTAGGGTAATTTCAATTGCCAAGAAGGAAAGAGATCCCAGATATCGACCGATAAGCTCAATGACAAACGGAAGCAAAGTCTTTTAGAGTTTTTGAAAAGATCATTTACACACTTCTCGAAGAAAAGGGAATATTTAGTTTGGCATTCACTCGAGCTATTCTACTGTTTATGCTTTCACGAAAGGGACGTCAAGTATTTGCTGACATTTTAACGGAGACTAATTTGTTGAGGAATGCCTCATTGATATGGGGAATGTCTTCAATACAGTTTGGCTTGACAGAGTGATTTATACTTTCAGTAGAGTATTTCAGGTTTTTGAGGGTCTACAACGGGACGGCACTCATCTTATTTTTAATATTGCTGAATCCTGTTTTGCATTTGCTGATAACTTGTTATATACACGGCAGACGGTAGAGTTTCGCTGGTTCAAGCTAAACTGCAGAGTATATTTCAAGATGTCCGAATGTTGGGACAATCTTGTTCCGCGGACCACTGGCAAAGGGTGAAAGAAACTTGAAACGAAATTGGAAGGAATTCTATATAAAGCCGAATGGCAAACATATTCCGGAATACCGTGAGGTGCGAGGTGTTTCTTAGGCTTGTTCCTCAGATATTTCTTGCAGATCATACGTTGCAGTAGGTATTCTCAGAGTAGATTCTTCTATGGCTATGGCTCTTCTGTGGCTCAGTGATCCACTTTATTCTAATCAGATAAGAAAAGACCGCTCTTGTATCAATTACAAGTCGGAATGAAGTTAATCTAAGTTTTTCTTCAGAGTGCAGTATAAGTGGCAACAAAGGTCATGCGCACAGGAAAAGGAAACAACGATAGAGTTCTGACCGTTGGAAATCCCTCTTGTGGCCAATCAATGATGTGAAGCGTATAATGCAACTTGGAACAGCAAGATCGGCAGTAGAGGGTGCTGGAGGGAGGCATATGGGTGCTTTTCCAATGAAAATCAAACTGATTGTAGGATATTAGATCAAATCGCTAGCCTTTGACAAAAGGATTTTTGACGTTTTTTTTAACATGACAGAAAAATGGATGCTCTTAAAGGCTGCGACCTAATCTATACACCAAGTGGAACCAAAGAATGAAGAAGAACTCATTCGTCTATGGTCAAGTTAAGGGAACTGGATCGGAAAACTGAAATGTTTGCAGGTAAACGGACTGAAGTTTAGGTGAGGCAAAAACTTAGATGCGTATGTGCTCCTGCATTTCGACAGCAAACAAACTTGGACTTTTTAGTAAGATATATCTGAAAACGCAACTATAAAGAGACTGCTGAGTATAGCGAGCATTCGATTTAAATCCTGGAGAAGGGTAACCAGCTCCCCTCCACCCCCGTCAAGTGAAAAGAAAATTTATTCATCCTCACAAGTAGTTGATAGAAAAATTCTTTACAAGTTCAATATTCCGGGAAGAAAAGCGTAACAATTGGTGCAGAACTTCTTCTGCAACAGTGAAATCATAATTTAAACTGATTTCCCTAAAACGGGTGAGACCATTGGAGTTATAACTTACTTCATTGATTACAAAAAACCCCATCAAAACATCAGGAAAGGGCAAAGCCTAAATCAGTCAAACTAAGGGCAAAAAGGAATCTTAATGAGGTCTACACCTTCATTTAGAAAGCATGTCAGCACTGTAGAAGCTTGTCTCTAGCCGTATAGTCCTCCTGCTAAATCAGGAATGTTGGTAAGCACTTCAAAACTACAGCTCACCAGAGAGTCCCGAAACTAATGTTGATCACTGAACATAGAGATATAGAGTGAAATAAAAGCGAAATCCTGTGAAATATAGAGTGAAATAAAAGCTGATTTTACAACTCTCACAGAAACACATAATTGAAGCAAGTAGAAGCACAATTGGTAGTAAAACTGCTTTCATGCCACAAACTTATGGATTAACACGTCAACAAATTGAGAATCCAAACCAATGACGCATGAGGCAGCTGCGGGGAAGAAGAAGGCTAGTGTTTCACACTAGTTTGCTCGATTATCAGCCTCTAGATTCTCAAAATTTTCCTTATTTGATAAATTAGATTATCCCTGAGCCTGAGATTATCCTAAGGCGGATTCAAGGAGCAGATTTGCACGTTTCGTTGTCAGACCTAGGAATCTCCGTGACTTCAAAAGGGGGCAGAATTCAGGCTAAATCGTAGGTGAGGAGCTAAGGCCTCAATAACGTCTATTTAGGTTCCAACATTGGTTCCCTGAAATAATAATGAAAGAATGAAAATATAACTTTACTTCTGTCTTTCACTATAGTGGAGAATCCTTCACGGCTTTTTTCGGAACTGTAATTAATATTGGTTGTAACCGAAAGTTTTTTTCGCTTCGAATTGAATATCTTTTTGATTTAATATTTAATATATAATAACATTTTATAACTTTCATTTGTCTGTAACGACTTGGATGTTGATGTAGCCCTATCCTGTAGAAATGCTCCCACTTAACCTCGAAAAAGTTTGCAAGTTCTTAACGAAGATCCTCTTCAGAGTTGTACTTATTTCCTTGTAGCTAGTTGTGCAGAGAACGAAGCAAGTAGTGATTTGTGGGAGCAATATCGGGAGAATGTAGTGGGTGGGGTTCAAGTTCCCAGCCATCATGCGTTAATTTCCAATGAATAATTGTAGTTGTATGTGGTCTCGCATTTTACTGGTGAACGATAACTTCACAACGATTTTCTACTGCAGGATGCTTATCAGCTGCTTCAATGGAAATTCTTTATAAATTTGGCAAGCAAGTTGGAAGAAGCAGCAAGAAATTCTATTTTCCTGGTTTCTTTGCGAATGTTGGGGGGAAGGGGGGGGGGTGCTTAAACAAGTATCCAACTTTACCACTCATCTTAGCGCATGAATTCTTGTCACTATGGAAGCTCTCTGGACGTCAAATCACTTTGATAGTACCGCAATGGCCATCTCCACACCTTCTCGTATGACTTCCAATAGGTCACCAACTGGCACTTCCGTGGACCGTCCTGATCTTCAAACTGTCATTCGTCATTAAGAATGCGTTCAAATCGCCTTTGACATACTTTTCTTGACAGCACGTTTTCCCTGTAACTTCTACTTCTACTTCTTTCAACGACTCTCCGTTACGCGGTGTCCAGGATCAACCTCATATGGTATGGTCTTTACCAGCTACCACCACTTGTGCTCGAAAACTACGCGGGCGTTTTTAAGTGAGCGGAGAAGTGAGAATAAATATACAGGATTATTTTTTCTCTTCAATACACTCTAACACATCTTACAGATTTTTCAATCAGCTTATGTTTACCTTCATAGCAAAAATGCTTTACCTTTATCCGAAAAATAAGCTGAAACTGCGTCCTTCACTTCTTCATCGTTTGATAACTTATTCCAAGGAAGTTGTTTTTAAGCCTTGGGAACAGATAATTATTACTGGGAGTCAGGTCAGAACAGTAAGGTGAGTGATCCAAAATATCGCAGTCTATCTTGCGCAGGACAGCCAACCGAATCCGGTACTTCGGAACAGGCGTAATTTCGTGTAGAAAGAGGGCACTCTTGGTCGATTTCCCTCTGCTTTTTTGTATACATATTTTCAACCTCTCTATGATTGAAGCGTTGTATTCTCCGATTGTGGAGATGGTAATCACTGAAGAAGAACCCACAATAGCGTTCGAAATACGTATTTGGAAAAAATAAAATACTCTATGGACACAGGTGAAATTAATGTTTTATTTTATAATTAATTATATTCCATAGCAAAAAATCATCCGACAAACAATACAATAAACAAAGGGTGTTTTGCAAGAGGTATACAACTTTAAGTTGGCAACATTTGCTGATGGGACACACAGTGTGACAGTTGTCATGCGTTTTGTAGTTAGTTTGATTTGCCATTATATCATTTATAGTTTTACGTACGACCAACATCTGCGAATTGCGCTAATTATATGGAAAAAATAATTGCGGGTTTTCGAAATCCTATTCGTGCAGAAACTGAAGCCAAACGAACACCGGGCATGGCGTAGATGCAGAGTATGAGAACAAGAACAAATCGCCGTAGATCCCGATTTTCATAAAAAATTTTTGTTTAACCATGAGTTTCAATTTTGGTTTAATGGCTTCGCCAATCAGCAAAATTGCGTCATTTAGGGTGATGAGCAACCCCAGGCGGGTGTCCAAACACCGTTTGATCCGGAGAAAGTTATTGTTTGTTGTGCTTTATGAGCCGGTGGCTTCTGCATTGTGTGTAGTTTTCGTTTATCCTTTATAATAATTCTACATAAATTGTGATCAATTTCGACTTGAGATGCCAACTACTAATAAGTACCTTGGTACTGGCAGTCTTTGTATATCTTTTTAAAATAACTTGCGATAGGCAACGATTGGGTTATAGTCTCATCGCATTAGTAACATAGACAGTCCCTGGCAAAAAAAAAAACTACGAAAACATGCAAAATTCACCATTTTTTTTCAATTGCTTTCGACATTCTCTCATAAAAACGAATACCACTTAAAAATATTTATTGCTTCGAACTAAATAGTTAATTTATCATATGAAAAGATGTTTTAATTCTTTTTATAGGCAGAAAAGTAGAAACAAGTGACGGAATATGTGAACAGCGTTAGATGCGGTGGTCTATTTCTGGGCTCTGTTCTTTTCGTGAAATGTTTGGGCAAGATTTGTTCAATTCTTAGGGTGTGGTAGAGGTTGACATTAACTTACTGTGTCAAATTGCTTATTTTTTCAAAATTACTGCTGTTGATTCTTCGAATAAAGAAATATTAATGAATATTCGATTGGCTTTCAGATTACATAATGGGACAAAAATTTGATTCAACAGGGACTTCGAATCGAGCGAATAACTCGATTACAAGGACTTTGACCATATGTTACGGTGCAAATTTCTAAGAAAATTAAGGAGATTACATCGGGCACTTACAAGTAAAGAGAAAATTGTGTACGTAAATAATGACCACACGTAATGCAGATCGTAAAATGGAGTCAAACACTGCTACCAACCGACTGAATGAAGTGTTTCTTAAGGTTTGCATGAAAATTTCGGGCCGAACTTTTCGTAGGAAATTGAAGAATGCTAACTTTCAACGTAGGCGGCCAGTTGAAACCCCGCTTAGGTCAGAGGATGAGTATTCACACGTCTCTATTTCTCTATTTTTCTACACACGTTTACTGTCAAGCAAGTATGTCAAAAGTGCAAAGATTTCAACATAGTCGTTTTCCAGATTTTCTTTGAAGTTAAGCAAGCTTACCACATGAATATGATCGTAACGTCCTGTATATAAATGATGCTTCGCTTTGGTATGGCAGCTGAATAAGTCCGTCTGACCAAATTGACAATGACGTCGACAACCTCTCAGGTCAGTCTCATTATCTGATTCACCGGCGCCTTTGACACCAATACCAGGCTAAGGCAGGGAGCTGGGAGTTCAATTTGGCTCTGGAATATGTTATAAGAAAGCGACCTTTCGATACAGGAGGTATACTATTATACAACTCAAGCCAAGTGGTAGCCTATGCAGATGACATCAATTTTTTGTCCGGTTCGCTAATAACAACCGAAAAACTGTAACGAAACTCTATCGCGAAGCGAAACTAGTAGAGCTACAAACCAATGAGAAAAAACAAGATTCATGACGCGGTCGAGAAAAAACCTAAACCTAAAAAACCTACCTAAAATACTCAAAAGATTAGAGTTGACGAATATACTACTGAAAATGTCGGTGTATTTCTGTGTGCAGACGCTAAAATACCAGGAAAGGCGAGTAAAAGAGACGAAGTAGAGTACAGCTCGCCAATAAAACGTTTTATTCAGTTCTGACAATTATGAAGATAAGATGCATACACAAAAAAACAAAGGCCAAAGTATACAAATATGTAATAAGACCTGTTCAATGCTATAAGTGTGAAACATGGACCCTAACCCAATAATCCGCAAATATGTTGAACGCCTCTGAGCGACGGGTCCTGAGGTGGATAATAGGAGCGAAGCAGGACGGCGACCCATGGTGGTGGTATGAAATTTTTGACGAGACGCAGGTGTGAACGATTATAAAATTGCTGAAGCTGCAATGGGCTGACCATATGAATTGTGTGGGCGAACAACGGGTACCTAAAAAAGCATCCGTTGGGAGAAATGAAGGCCGGATACCAGTGGGGAAATCGAGGAAACGCGGATCTGACTCTGTAGACGAAGAGAGTTCAAAATTATAGAATGGACCAAGACAGTTGGAGTCACTTGTCACAGGAAGCGAAGGCCCGAAAGGGGCTGTAGTGCTAACAAGAAAAATAAGAATTATTCACACGTCTCCATAGAATACTAGAAAATGATATCTATCAATATTGCTCCAGAGCTCTCCAACTTTAAGTACCTGTATTTTAATTTTTTATTTTTACAATATTTTTCAAACAGTAATACAGATCAATCCATGCTTCGACGCCTCACAAAAGCTGATGGAGATGTAAGAAGACGTCATCAGAATAAATTTGATTCATCATGCATCCAGAGAACCATCAAAAAAACACCCTGATGACCGGGCCTGGACCACGGTTTTTTGTCGGAAGAACTATACGACAAGACAAGTACAAACAAATTTTCCAGATCAAAGCTCTGCCATATTTTGATGAAATCAGCTTCTAGTGGTCCTCATTTATATATACGCTAGATAGTGCCCCACGTCACAAAGCGAAAACTATGAAAAATTTCATTCATATTTCTTTGCTACATTGACCACGTATGGCATCAACGTAGGAGGCTTGTGTACAAATAAAATAATACTAATCGTCAGGTGTAGACAAAACATGCATAGAGAGAAATTCATGAGTAATTGACGCTGTGAAGTTCGCGAAGGGTGGCAACACTTAATATTTTTGGCAATTATTGAAAAGAGGTATACATACTTCTAATCTATTGTCCTTCTATGAAAATCAAATCATTCAGCCGTTTATGTCGAAAAATATAAATAAATAAAAAAATTTGAATTTTCCGAAGTGCTTCTAATTTTTTGACCAGGGACAGTAAATGAAAACTCATTGGGTAAAGCATACAGATAAATACATAACCGGGCAGATTTGGGGACATAAAAAGAATTTGATAGGTTCCAAACGTGTTTTTCATTCACCAAAAACTCATCCTTCCAGAACATCTTCAGTCACGTCTGCCAATTCGAATAAAATACATTTTTGAAACAATCACTCAAACGCACCTAATCATAAACCTCGAAAAGTTTTCCAATTACCACTCAATTTCTGTAGCGTCGGCTTCATATTGCAGGAAATTACATTACACTGATAAAGCTCATGATCCAATATCCTCCCATCCTCCATCGACGAGCGCTAGGAATATATCATGGCTGACTGTTTAAAAAAAACTTTGCGACAGAAATGAAATTTATTATCCTTGGGAAGACTCAAGGAGAAGAGTTCCTTGGCTCCCACCCGCTTGTGTTATGCAACGTATGTGTTATATCACACAGTTTAAAAATTCTGCCTGATTGATTTTCCTCAACGGCTTTTCGAGATTGTTGGGTTCAGCATTTGAGCCACAAGCATAAGCTTATGATGGCAAAAAATAGGATACAAAACCTATGCACCAAATTGAGGAAATTGGGAGGTGGTCTGTGTATCGAGAAAATATATAAGAGTTTTGGAAAATTCGGGTAAAGTATGCCATTAGCCTTTATCGGTTTGTTTATGGGTTTATTATGTACATGAAGGAAACATTTTCAGATGTTTCCCAAAATGAATCGTATGCAAATTTTAGTTGTTACATTATCCTGTTTCGCAAAGCAGATATGGGGAAACACACTTTCAGCAATACCAGATGTGTAACCTAAAACGGAGAACACTGAAAAATTGAACCGCAGTGATAACCAACGCGAATCACCATCACACATTTATATTATGTTGTTCATTTTTGAGCGAGTGCATGTTCCTGATAAACCATTCTGAGTAGTACAAAGTGCATGCTTTTGATGAATAATATACACATATCCTTTTCGCCGGCATTTTCCTTGTGGGTACAATTTTTCATAGCGTGTGTATCATGTGAGTCAATGAATTTATGAAAAACTTTGCTGAATTTACGCTAGCAGGATACATCAATCACAACTACGACGCCTTCCAACCAACATAGGATATTTATCAACAATTTGCTCTCAAGTAAACCTATGAAGGATATTATGGGTATATGATAGCTCGTCTCACTCACCAAAAGCTTACAAACATAAAGACATGTTTCTCAAACAGGAGACAATGCTCCTTTGTGTACATTTGTTTGGCTCAACACAATGCAGTTTGCATGTCCATTAGCGATATTAGACTTGCAATAGAGACGTTTTCACCAGCTGTGTCAGTAAAAGCTTTGTGTTTATGCATTTCGTGGAAGCGAGAATAACAGAACATTGTCGGCAATTGCATCACATTATGAATGCATAATGCAATTTAATATTAATGCTATGGTGGATTTGAGTGGAGACGACATTTGCACAATTCGAAGATATATTGCTTTAGTTAACATAAAATAGACATTGACCGTCAAGTTTTATTGTCCTCCATTAGGAATTATTGGTGTATCTACAACTTTCCTAGACTGCTAACGACCTTCATTAGTTCAGCTGAGTCCTATCTGTATAGGTAACCTCTCTGCTGGAAGGCGTGGGCATCTCTCACGTGTACCTTAGGCTTGAATAAGGCGCCGGGTGAGTCAAAGATATGCCGGACTATACCACATGGAACTTTCAGTCTGAAGATACTGCAACTGCCAATTTGCTTTTCGTCTCTGATACTACAAATCCTTTTTACAAAAATACTGCGTAAATGGGTTTTATATAGCTAGATTCTCAAAAAAATCAATTTTTCAATAATGTCATATTTTTAATTATACTAAGGGTTTTTCTGGATTCCCAGTATTTACAGGCATTTTTGGTGAAAAGTTTGATTGATTTTTATTTGGCAGAATTGAGATAAATGTGTCTGCGCATTCTTGTGTTCATTTTTAAATAGATAATTCTGAGAAGTTTTCCGTTGTTATTTGAAACAAGGACATATCACAGGAAGTGTTAATGTAAAGAAATCTGTATTTAAGCCCTTGAGTGGAAATGACGAGGGTCGCTCGCAAACATTTGCAGCGCCAAATTCGACAATGACCTGCTATGCCCGCAACATATTTGAATGCTTCAAAAGTAATACTGAAGAATCTCACTAATCCGGCGATATTAAAAACCAGAGGGTGCCGGATTATTGGAATGTTCGGATTACTGGGTTATGGAGAAAAAATCAAAAAGTATTTCTTAAAGAGAATATAATGTATGTAATATATGTTCATATTTGTGTTCTAGTTTGACAGATTTGATTGTAACTGTAACGTATCTGAAAATTACCTAGTTTTAAAATAATCTTATCTTTAGAATATAATTATATCTGATACTTATTACAATATGTGACATGTTCGAATAATGTCACGCGCCACTGTAGTCGTCTCAAGAGCAAATTCATAAATAAATATCAATTACCAATACACCGATCATTCTCGAAGGGGAAATAGGCATAACGTTAGCACAATGCGTGCATTGAGTACAACAAATACATGTGTAAATGACTCAGCGCGAAAACTCGAGAATGATCCACGTGGAAGATGCGGGATTGGTTGGTACATGTATAAAAGCGACTACAGTGAGCGGCGAAGAGAAGTCTTGTGGATGAAGCGAATGTCTTGTTGGATAAGCGAAAAGCAACAGCGCGCGTTAAAAGTAGTGCGGTAATCAAATAGTGTTGAAGTGAAATCAAATCGTACGCGGATTAAAATGCGAGTGAAAGTATTGTTATAATTAATTAGTTAAAATAAAAGTGAATAAGTGAAGTAGTAATTAAGCGAAAATAATTGTAAAGTGTTGGTGAAGTTTATTAAAAGAGTAAATTTTAAATTAGTACGTGGGTGTTTAATTCACTTTGGCAAACATTTGCAGAGCAAACAGGTCGCGCACCTGCGAAAGCGCAACAATATCTTGACAGATATGCCAATCAAATGCTTTATCCGGTTCTACTTTTGCACTTGTAGTAGTTGGTGGCTCCAATATTTCTACAAGGCTTTATTCTTCATGTAATGCTTCACAAATTTCTTGATCGGTCATGATTTGCCTTGTACCTTCGATCCCTTCAAACCAAGAACGTAAATTTTCTTCAGTTGCCTCGACACCTCTTTCTGATAGATTTTGATATCAATCGGCAATTTTATCATCAGGTTATCTTCAGGATTACATTCTTCCGTTTTTTGTCATAAAGCATTCATTGCAGGCCATAACTTTTTCCATTAATATTGGATTAACTCAGATGAAACCGACTACCAACCGTGAGCGAGAGAGAATACAACGTCATTCAAATTCAATTCTTTAAGGCTCTGCGTTATATTACCAGCCTGAGATATACTATGGATCAGAAATTCATTTTTATACAATGACTTTACTTTTTGCATAACATTTTGATCCATCGGCTGCAATAAAGGTGTGCAGTTTCGTGGTAGCACGATAGATTGGATATTCGCATCACTTGATTTAAGTTTTTGTTCATTTGGATGGTCTGGAGCATTATCAAGTACGAGTGAAGCATTTATGGGCAAGATGGATCAGTTTATAAAGTTATTGACATCTGGGACGAAGCCTTTATGAGACCTTTCGCAAAATACCTCTCTCGTCACCCAACGTTTACAATGTTCCTTGTAGCAGACTGGTAGAGAAAAGTTCTTGAAACCTCTGGAATGTTCAGCTTTATCAATCACTAACAAATCCAATTTGTGCGTTCCAGTAGCATTTGAACATGACATGAATGTGATTCTATCTATATTCACTTTACGACCTGGTGCGATCGCTTCTTTAGAGGATACGAATGTTTTACTGGGCAACAGTCTCCAGGACAGACCACTCTCGTCTGCATTATTGATTTGGCCAGGAAAAAGACAAAGTTCCTCTGCTTTACTGTCTTTGAAATGTTGGGTTAATGGTTGTACTGCAGATTCGTCGCTTGATAATTTTTAAGCGATATGGTTAACAGACGGATACCAAATCGCTTTTTAACTTTATTGAACCATACATGGCTCGCGAGAGTTTTTTTTTTTTTAATTTTTAATGATATAGGAGTGTGTTTAGACTGTTGTTGCATGAACCACATTTAGAGAGCGTTGTCCAGCATTGGACGATCGCCAACTCTTAACGTTTTACGTTTTCTTGGTCCAGACTCCATCGTCTTCACGTAGTCTACTACCTTTTGCTCTTTTTTGTTAAGATCGTGTATAGAAGCACGCCCAACACCATATTTTTGCCAATTCTCACATGTTTTCTGCACTATCTAACTAACTTTACACGACTTCAACTATTCATTCTTCAACTTCAACAAATCTATTGTCTTGTGTTTCCGTTTATTTGACATTTTCAATTTCACACTGTTCTCCCTTCAAAATAACAGGTAAATACGTGCGCATGTGCACGTGATAAGTTCTGAAGTTAGATTGCTAGACGACGACGCAGCGAAGGAGCGCATTGGCGTAGAGGGGCTAGGGAGGTGCGGGCCGATGGTGCCGGATTGTTGGCAGTATTGGTCTATTGAAGTGCCGGATTAGTGAGATTCTATTGTAGTAGGAGTAGTAGTAGTAGAAGTTGTAGTAGTAGTAGTATTTGTAGTAGTAGTAGTAGTAGTAGTAGTAGTAGTAGTAGTAGTAATAGAGATAGTAGTAGTAATAGCAGTAGTAGTAATTAATTTGTTAGACATAAAAACGAACGTTATGATATTTATAGATTATCCTCGCTCTCTTTTTATCTAAAATTCTCTCATGGTAGATAACGGTACTAGATGTTTTGTAAAAGAAAACAATTGTAATTATTCCTTACTCCATTGTTCTGTGAATTCAGAATACTGTTGCTTTTAAGCAACATATTTTGCTGTTTTTAGGAGGCTGTTGACAGCTATGAACTAAGAAGTGGGAGACCGCCAGTGAAGTTGAGAGTGATGTTGAAAGAAAAGTTGAAAGTGAAGTTGTGGAAGCTGCTACCAGTTCAACATGTGCACTTTGCGGAGGTTACGACGAAGTGCTGCCAAGAATACAATATATACGTCGCCGAAACCCCACAGCACCATTGAAAGTTTCTAACGTACAACAACCAATAGATTTTTATAAACTGTTTTTCACTGATGAGCTCGTGAAAAAAAATTATTTGTGAAACCAATAAGTACGAATTAGAAAATAGGAAAGTAAGACGCGTGATGTCACCAACGAAGAGTTCTGAGCATTTCGTGCTGTCTCTAATATGGGGACAATACCGTTGGCCAATTTGCAAGAATAGTGGTCGGATTGCTCTTGTAAATCTATCCTTTCTGTTCGGATACATTAACAAGAGACAGATGTAGTCAAATATTTTGAATGAAGCATCCAAAATATTTGGAATGTTCGAACACCCACCACCAATCGACGAACACGCTTACAACAAGTAAGCTGCTTTTTGGACTATCTCAACTCAAAATTTATGGATTATTTTAACCCAGGCAACCGCATATATATGGGCGAGACAACTACAAAATTTAAGGGTATAAATTTGTTCATCACCCGCAATCCGAAGTTACCGAAAAAGTGGGGTACCAAAGGTTAAACTACTTTGAGCTGACTCAAAGACTGGCTACGTTTGCTGCATTTGCCCATACGATGGATCTCTCATCACAGAGCTTTTGGGTAGACCCGATTCACCAGTTCCAACAAGAATATCAATACACCTATACCAAATGTTCTTGGAGTAAATTCTAGGTGCTCAGAGGTACCATATGTATACGGATCTAAGCTCAAGAACTAGTCACATTGAATTGCAGTTTAACCGGAACAATTTGACCGAACCGAGAAGAATTGCCCAAGTAAATGAAAATGTCAAAAATTTCGACTAAATCTACGGTCACATATCGACGGGGCAACACGTTAGTTATGTGGCCGAAAGGTAAGAGGGTTGTTACTTATTTGCCTACTAGGGGCGACACAGGAATGACAACGATCACACACACACGAAGGTGGTGGAGTACGGTAAATAAACCCAATATTGTTTTAAACTATATAAAATATATGGGTAGTATTCACCGGTGGACAAACAATAATTTAATGCATATTGTTGACTGCGAAAATCGCCTTAAATGGTGGCGTAAGCTTTTTTTGGGGCATAGAAATTTTCCCGATCAATTCATACCTTTTGTATAAACTAGAAACGACCGAAAGGAGAGGAAAGTCATATTGCCAGCAACGAGAGCAAGCGTCTGATTAAGTCCGACTAATCAGGAAGCTTTGCGCAAAACTAAAAGGGAGAGAAGCAAGATTTGCTCTCGTTACACGCCTGGTAGGCATGTAAGCAAAAAAAGCCTCGAGTGTAAAGGATTAATCTTAACAGATTTCATTTATGAATGTCAAATATAATTCCAGACAATAGTGTCCCAAAAATAGAAACCTATTATACGTTTAATAACATTCTGCTAAAATTATTCTGCTCAAAATTACTAGCAAAACAAAAACTATGCTTTTTCTTCATTCCCTTTTTCCATATTTTATTTCACTGTTGAACGGCTTAATTGGCAAGATAATCCTTTTTGAATAAATTCACCAAACAACTCCTTTCCGTTCGAGAACATCGTTTTAATTTATTTCATATTTGTATTTGAATATTATTATAATTCGACATGCACACTTAATCCGCTTACATCTGTTGTTCTGAATTGTTTCGAAATCGTTAAATTTCACTAGAAGGACGATGGAAATTACGAGTGCGTTTAAATTAGCGGAAAAGCGCAGCTGAAAGACTCTAATTTTCGAATTGTTCTTTACTCATGCATGCTGACATTTGTTGCAGTACAAAAAGCGTATAAAAAATGTTCAAAATGATTCTCTGATGACTTTTTACTTCCTTCGAAATACGACTTTAGTTTCTGAAAACATGGCTGCGAATATTTCTCTTGGTTGACAAGTATGTAAATTATCTTATTAGTGCAGAAGAGCAAAGACGGATGATGTAATAATTTTTTTGGAAATATACAGTTCTCTGCGAGTATTTTGCAAGCTAGTTGCTTGCAGCTCTCAGGATTAAACATTCATAATGGGAGCAGTTCTTTTGAAAGCAAAAATATGTATTGACGCCCTAGTTGTGGGACTCCCAAACGCAAAATGCTTCTGAATGACATACTAAGCACCATCTTGTGAACCTGAGAAACTACCATCCGACTGTTTGACAAATTACTTCAGCCGAAGCCTCGTGTTCGTATTCGTGTTCGTAAAAATTAGAAAAACCTCAAATTGATCCTAAAAAAGGATGCGAAGGAAAAATACTGTGACATGTTCGGAAAAAAAGGTTACGCGCCACTGTAGTCTTCTTAAGAGAAAAGTCGTAAACAAGTTTATAACGACCAATACATCGATAATTCTCGAAAGCGTAAACATAAACACGTTGCGTGCATTGAGTACAACAAATCCCGGTGCAAGCGACTCAGCGCGTAAACATGAGAACAATCAACATGGAAGATTCTGGGTTGGTTAGTAGTTGTATAAAAGCGACTACGGCGAGTGACGAGCGGAGTCATAGTCAATCGATCACTAGACGTGATTTAGTGTGCGTCTACGTGACCGGAAAAGTAATAAGAGCGGGTAAGTGTGTGTGTGTGAAAGCAGAACACAGGTTCAGTGTTTTTAGTGAATAGAGTGTCATCACGAAACGATGCTGAAGCGAAAGAAGCCGCACAGCGGCTCTTCGTCACAAGCAAGTGTCGTGAGCGACAGCACGCACGCAGTGACAGCACCACCGACAGCGATCACGACTCGGATCCCGACGTCGAGCAGAACGAATACAGTGATCAGGAGCGAACGACAGCGACACCGGAACCAGGAACATCCCACGATAGAATTCAACAACTCGAAGCAGAAAACCGCGAACTGAGGAAGAAAATCGATCTTCTCATCGATAAACTCAACACGATGACAGAACTGCTCAACCAAATAGCCGCAAAACAATCAGCCACAGAACCGCCACATCAACTCAGTAACATTTCCGCGAAACCCGCTGTTCAACCAGCACCTGTAGCAACCGGACAAAATATCGTAACACCGAAACACACCAATCAACCCAAGCCGCAGCAACCATCGACATCTCAACACCAACTCAAGAAAAAGGTAAGCCAAACAAAACTTCCCCCTATTATGACTCTTGAAAACAATGAATCAATCAAATCCCTCCAAACTTTTTTCCTCAACAACCTCCCAAACAAATACCTGCTGAAGAAAACAAACCCCTCATCTACACAAATTATTCTCAACACACCCGCCGAATTCGAGGCCACTAAAAAATTTCTTGTCGAGAGCAAGAAACAATTCTTCACATATACACCCGCAGACCAGAAATCGAAAAGCCTCATTATTCGTGGACTTCACGGTAATTACACGGAAGAAGAAATCCGCAAAAACCTGAACTCACAGGGCATCCAAGCCATCCTTGGAATAAAGCCCTTTGAAACCCTTGCGGCTAAACTCCAAAATCGAAAACTAGATCTCTGGCTAATCACATTTACTCCAAACTTCAACCTTGCTACTCTCAGCAAGGTTACTGCCATCCTTCACACCATTCTGAAGTTTGAAGGCATTAAAAATAAATCAATTGTGCAGTGTAAAAACTGCCAACGAATCGGCCACGCTGCTATAAACTGTCACTTAACCTACAAATGTGTTCAGTCCGGACCTGGTAACTGTCAGAAACTTCCTGAACAGAAGACAAAATGTGCAAATTGTCACTCCGATGAACACCCTGCCTACTACAGGAACTGCCCAGTATTCATTAAATTCAGAGAGTCCCACCAAGTCACTACACCAAAAATTTCTACATGAACCCAGCCGAAACCACCCACCCTCAGCAAACCCATCCAACCAGGGTTCTCATATGCAGCAGCACTCAAAAGCAACCTCACAAACATCTCAAAACCAGCTCCATCGTTCCATAACGAAATATCCTCGTTGTTCGGCATGAACATCACTAGTCTAGCAGCGAAACTACAGGAATTCCTCCCAGTCTACAATTCCACCATTAATCCCTTAGAGAAAAAAATCCTGATGTGCTCATTTATCGCGTCCCTAGATGGATGTTAAGATAATGGAGCTTAACATCAACTCAATTGTCGGTAGACACGCCGTTACGAACTCGAAATCTTCCTTCAATCCCACCAACCACATATTGTCCTCCTATGTGAAACCAAAACCTCACCACGGCACAGATCACACTTCCCCTCATTCAATATTTTCCGAATCGATCGTCGAAACTCTCACGGTGCTGGTGGCACTGCAATCCTCGTCCACTCGAAATTTAAAGCCACCCAGCTCTTCCCACCTTGCCGGGACGAATCTAACTTCGAATCCACCACAATGCCATTGAAACCCAAAATACCGTACTCTTCTGTTCGTCTATCTACTGTCCCGAGTCACAACTCGATGACGCTGACCTCAATCTCCTCTTAACTTCCATGAAAAATCACCCCATGGCAGAGAATAAGAAATCCCATATTATTATAGGAGGCGACTTCAACGCAAGACATCCCCTATGGCTAAATCACAGAACCAACCCCAACGGTACCACACTTCACCGCTGGTATTCCAGGAACACAATACCCCTTCAAATCTCCCTACAAACACCTATCAGCCCGACCTATCCACAAGGAGCATCATACATTGACCTTTTCATAGTAAGCGACAATCTCCCCATCAAGCCCCACCCAAGTACACACCCCTTCCTTCCCACGATCTCCATGAACATCCACTCACAGAAAGCCCTCTTCATGTCCTCGACTTCCACAATGTCAAATGGAAGAAACTAAATCGGCACCTCTCCCCCAAACTTAAACCCATCACCCCACCTGACACCAATTCCATTTCCAACCAATCAATTGACGAAACTGTATCCGCATACACTACCCTCATCCACGAAATCACTGAGAAATTCATACCAAAAACATTCATCAACTACAATTCCCTACTAACACTACCCCCTGAACTCATCGACGATATAAGACTTAAGAGAACCCTTCGTAGACGTCTATTTCGCAACCCATTTAACCCTAACAAGACCTATATTCGCGACCGAATCCGACAGTTAGATTACCACATCCGTTACAGTATTCAACACCTCTATCATCAACATCTCACCCCACGCCTATCTAACATACAACTCAATCAAAACACCTTCCAGGAACTCCGAAAAACATGCCCCCAGCTCTCTAAACCCTTCCACCATCATACACATATACTCCCTCAAAATGTTTCACCCACTCAAAAGGCCGAAATGCTCGCCGATCATTTCCTCACCACACATCTCACTTCTGCTCACTTATCAGATCCAAACATGGACTGTGCAATCAATGCCACCATCAACTCCCTACAATCCAACCCCACATTTCATCAACCCACGAACCCCCACATTTCCCTTTTCAATCATCCTCTATCAAAACCAATCAACTTCATACCCGACTGTAAACTGATACACTTCACAACACCCACACAAATCCCGACCAAATTTCAATCATTTTCCTCAAGAAGTCCGCTAAAACAATCAGCCATTTTCTCTCCAAACTATTCAACCACTGCATCCTCAACGCGGACTTCCCGCGGGCCTGGCGAAACGCCACAATCACACCAATCCTTAAAAAAGGCAAAAATCCACTAGAGACATCCAGTTTCCGACCCATTTCACTGCTCTCCACAACAAGCAAGATCTTTGAAACCGTTATCAAAATGTTCATCGATCAACACTGCTCTTACTTCAACGTAATTCCAAACTTCCAGTTCGCCATCCGACCCTCGCATTCAGTAGACCATGCACTACTCATCCTGAAAACGCACATCCAGATTAGTGCAAACAAAAACCACCCTACAGTTGCCTGCCTCTTAGACATTCAGAAAGCCTTCGATTCCGTCTGGCAAAACGGTCTCGTTACTAAACTTGTCAGCATCTTCAACTTCCACCCGCACCTCAACAAACTAATTTCGTCCTTCCTTACGGACAGGAAATTCCAAGTAAAACTCCCGAACGCTTGCTCTCCTTGGTTATCAATGCCAACAGGAATGCCACAAGCTTCAGTCATCTCAGTCACCCTCTTTTCCATTTATACTTCCGATATTTCACCTCCTCCACAGTCCCTCTCACCTATCCACATTCTGCAATATGCCGACGACATAATCATTTATCAACCACTACCTCAACACCCTCTATAAGTACTTCATGAAATGGAAGCTGATCCCTAATCCCTCCAAGTGCGAGACTATAGTCATATATAGCAAAGCTCGCTTAACGAAGAAAGCCCGATCGGACTCAACTGAAGTCCAACTACTCCTAAACGGAGAGGAAATCCCCACCAAACCACAAGTAACCTACCTGGGAATCCATATCAATCAGAAACTCTCCCCAAACACCCACATTAAAACGGTCCTACAAAAAGCCACGTACGTATTTAAAGCCCTGTCCACTCTTATGCACGTACGCACCACGCTCCCCAAAAAGGTGCAGCTCCTATGCTATAAATCCCTCATCCGACCACTAATCACCTTTGGTTTTGCCTTCTGGTGTGATCTACCCCCATCTCAGATGGAGAAGATTCGCCACAAAGAGAGACAAATTCTCCGCCACTGCTGCGGAATCTTCAAACAGGAAGACGACCCCCAGAAGCACATATCAAACCAAATCCTTTATGACACCGCGCAAATTCGAAGAATAGACGCAATCCTCATGGACCAACTCCTACGGTTCCTTGAAAAATCGACCTATCATCCAAACCCTGTCATCACACAAATCATGAACACAGACCCTGATCTCACACTCCAGTTGACTGATCGCCACCAAATACCTCAATCCTTCCGCCTTCTCGCTGATCAAGGAAGAATCTTTGATCAAGCGAAACGAATATCCTGGTACAACAAATCGTACTCCACATCTCAATACACCCCAAACACCCATCCACTAAGTCCTCATTAAAGGAAAATTATTTTGTAAATAGTATTTATTTATTTCTTCACCATAGAGACTAGTTTGGGGAGGTTTTGTTTGGCTTGCCTTCCGATTAAATATAATAATTATAAATTGCAAATTTTAATATAAATACAAACAACAAATAAAACTCTAGAATAAGTAAAGACTGTTAGAGTTAAGTTATTTTAAAGAATATTCTTGTTAGAATTAAGACGAATCATGTAATACAGCCAATAAATAAAATGTTGTTTTCGTTAGACGAGAGGAGTATTGTGAATGAAGTGAAGGAGCGACTGACAGTGCGCGTTGAAAATAGTGCGGTCAAGTAATTAAATAACAAGTAAAAGTGATTACGTTTAATAAGTGCTTATGAAAGTGATTGATTAATTAATTTAAAGGTGGACTTATAAAAGTGTTCATTTTCACGAGAAAGATGAATCTAGGAAACAACCATGTCCTTTCAGCCTTGTTGTGTTTTCAAAATGCGATAATAATAATTTTGTGGTTTGGTTTCTTTTTGTAGTCTTTCCTTTCCATGCTTTCATTTCATTGTGGTAATTGGACTGAAATAGGGTGGGAACCAGAAAAAGTTGAAAAAATCGTATTACCTGTCTGAAACTGGAAAAAATCTCCTGAAATGAATTTCAGTTCAACTTCGATTCAGACTTCGCATCTAAGGAACTTGACAGCCAATTGTATCTACTGTTAATATCGTTCCTTTCTTGTGGTTGTTTTTAATGCTTTTTCCAACACCTGTTCCGTGAAAACTCTATTCAACACTTACCCATTGTTTATCACTTTTAATTTTTCTAACGCAATCTTTTACCGCTTCTTCGTGGCTTTTCAAAGCGTTTAAAAAGGATCCGCTTTAGACCCTTGTCGTGCAAGATAAAATTGGCACACAAACAGTAAAAATACGAAAACAAAAGGAAGGATATTTTCCACCTCTCGCTTTGTCGGTCAAACAATAGAGCAATTTGTTGAAGCGTGAAATACGGATAAGGATGGATCCTGTCGGAGTAATGCTCATGACATGGTCACTTACTTGTCCGGCGACGTTTCAAAAAATCTCCTTTGGCCGATGCGTACTACGTGAAGTGAATTCCCAACACTCGAGTTTGTCATTGGTCATAAAGAGTGCCTATGCCACTTTCTGAGACGATTACAAAGGTTGGATTGGAAACAACATCTGCTCCTGAAACGTATCGGCTACTGGGTGGGAAGCCGGACACAACTACCATCTAAAAAGCTTCTATTTATCGGGATTCAGCGTAGCTAAAATCAATGAAAATATCATTCGGGGATTGAATGTTTCTCATATCGTATTTTGCTCCTCATTCAAAGTCCCCGGAGTGAAATATAGCCCAACGACTTTACTTGGATATGAGCACTATTAGCACGATGGGTTTCCACAATATAATTTATATGGCGTGACATGAATGTGTAATGCTTCCTAGTTCATTGTGATGGTGACAAATTGAGTTACTGTCCGTATTCCTGTCCATCTCCGAACATCTGTAATAATGGGGTTGAAGATGCTCGCTTGTTCCCAACGAGAACCAAGGCATCACGAGAGATGGCCAGCTGTACGCGAGTTACATTCGTTTGACTTGTATGTATTTCGCATCCTTGCGGCAAATTAAATTGCTACTTCTTTTGTTTTCACAGCAGTCACCGACCAAGTCTTCAAAAGTTTTGCACAATAATTTCTCTTGACTTCCTGGAAGACTTGTGATTCATAGAAAAAGTTTGATTAAATATTTTGTGTGGGAGCTGTTTATTCAAACAATATTATCCAAGGCACCAAGGACACACTTGTTATTCTTTTTTTCGAATATAAAATCAACCATTAATATGATAAACTGAACATTTCCATTGCTGCCCACATAACACAGTCCGCTTAAGATAATAAGGAAAAATCAGTTCCACATGTGAATTGTCATACGAGGTATATAATTGGCTTGAAAATATAAACATGTTCATCCGATTACCGAGTTCGAAGGATAATTAGCTTAAAAGTCTTCAATTACGACAGACTAGGTTTTACGTGCAATCACAAGCTGATTTAGAAAATCAATTTTCTATGGAATGAAATTGGACAATGTGAGGGTATTGTTGTCTGTTTGCATCGTATGTTTATGTTGCCATGGTAGACCATATATTGTCATTATGAAAAAGCTTTACTCTTTGTTAGCAAATATTTACGTGATCCTATATGAAGTAAATTTTTAAAATAAATAAATTCAAATCTGTGCTTTATTTCTGATATTCTGAAAGTATGGACCAACCATATAAGACATTTGTCGATGAGAACTATGAGTGGGTGACTATGGAAAGTTTAGGCAAACCTATTCATAGATAAGATAGTCATTCAATAAAGTTTGACCCTATGAGCTAAAACTTCGTACGCATTAGCATGTTAAAGGTAATTGCCAAATTACGGTTAAATTTTCGTGAGCCTATACAATAATATTGTCAAAAGTAACACTCCTCAGCTCCTCACTATGTTTCAAGGAATAGAGCAAACTGACCGAGCACTTCTGCGCCTGTCACTGTTTGATTATGGACTCTATTATAAACGGCGCATTCACAATCTTGGATTAGCAAAATTAGCATCTTTACCAGCAACCCTTCCAAAGATCAAGTCATTGAACAGCCAGTGCGCAAACAAACCTCCGTGAATACATATAGAGGGCCCTACCAAACCAACTTCATCCTAACTAGTGCGTCGTCATACTCTGTCGCTCTGGACTACAAAATTTTTCACAGAATTCACTTAAATTTCTTTTATGCTCTCTAGGTTAAATGTCATTTAAGCTCCCTCCCTAGCTTCCTAGACAGAACCAACTGTCACGCAACTCCATGAAACTCTAAGAAATAACCTAACTATGTGAGTTTTCTTCAAGGAGTAGTCGGTTTTATGAAATCAAGTTTTAAATAAACCACTCTTTTCCATCAACAGTACCTACAAACAAGCAGTTCTAACTCTCAATTCCAAAAAGGATCAAACAAGAAGTTCCAAGACTAATCAGTCAATTAAGAAAGTTTAAGAATTAGCCCAGCTTTACTTCGTTCACTAAAGGAATCTGTTCAAACGAAAAACGCTCTCAGATCAAAGGAGATCGCAGTCGATTACTTAATTTATTTTAACAATGGCTTTTCCTCTGTCTGCATAAATTGCGACGTTCTTTTCATCTTTTTGAAATCGCAAGACCGTCAAAACCGCAAGTTACATTGAGCCGTATATAAACCAGCTTCCTTGGCAAGAGGTTACCCGATTTCAATTAAAAGTAACCGAACCAATGGAACTCGAATCAGTATCCACAAAATTTGTCCCTTGTCCGGAGTCCCTTGAGGTTCTATTTCAGGTCCGACATTTTTCTATCATCCACAATATTTCGTTGGCTCAAAGTTTCCACATTGAATTGAATGTTAGATATTTTCTTCAAAAATGACATTTTATTGTTCGCAACAGAAAAAAAATCCCGAAAAATCCGTATCATAACCACTCTGCGAGAATATCGGAAGAGGTTGATCCC
Source organism: Stratiomys singularior (assembly GCA_954870665.1). Taxonomy (NCBI): domain Eukaryota; kingdom Metazoa; phylum Arthropoda; class Insecta; order Diptera; family Stratiomyidae; genus Stratiomys; species Stratiomys singularior. The sequence goes on from OX940881.1 coordinate 66,878,537, forward strand.
ACAAAAACTAATAAGTGAATATAAATTTATTTGCTTAAATGCCAGTATAAAAGGACATTAATAAGCCATTTTAATGAATAAGGAACTTTCACTGTCTATTACTTCTCTAACTATCCCCTAGAAGTATCTTCGAACAGATTCGACGACGTGATGCATGGGTTGCGAGCAAGTTGTGAGTCCAATAACTTGCATGATCTTCAAAACTGTAATGAATTCTGCATTGAGAATGCATGCAGAGGTATTTGCAACAAGTTTAATGATATTTTTGCCGGCAAAAGTGTGTTTGGGGGTCAGCTTTCACACGCAGACATTGTAGCTCTCATTGTTATTTTGGGTGTTATTACCCAAACAAATCTTCAACAAATCAACTGAAGCCAATTCTTCATAAATTGGTTTCAAAACCTCTTACACTTCAAGATCTAATGTTGCTGAATGTTTATATTTCTTTAAAACATCCGGTAAAGCGGCCTCTGCTTTACGCCATTCGCAACAAGAATCTTCGCCAATTGGGCAGTTAAAAAGTTGCGGATTTTCATCTGTGGAAATTATAGTATGGTAATATCTGCCCCAAACTTCTTTTTGCATGTCAAGAGAGTCTGGGTGGTGACAGATTGCTAAGCCATAGTACGTTGACAAATTTTTCAATGATCTAATTGTCAATTGTACAGGATTTGGACCTTTTGGAGGGGTTTTGTGCGGTGTATTTTTTTCTGGTTTAACTTTTTGCTGTGTAGATTCAGAATTTTCAGCTAATTTTTTAGGTTTTTAGCAGAGAGAAGTACATTTATAGCAGAAAGAAGTACATTATATGTAACTACATGTATAGAAATGTTCACAGAGCAGATGTTTCTGCAAGATTGTACAACCTTGACGCTCCGCGTTTAAAACCTTCACCATTTAACATAGATATTAATTTCGAATTTTATATCATTTAAAATAGATTCTTTGAGGTCTATTGAGCCAAAATCAGTCATAAAATAATTGATTTTTTGAAAATTCAGGGGCGTGCTGTCCCCTGAAGTCGCGCGTTCGTAACATCTTGTAGAACGTGAATTGAAGAACTTCCGTAAGTAACAATTTTCCGTAGAGCAAATTAAGATCAGTTCAACTTGTGATCAAGAATGGTTACAATAAGTACCAAAGAGCAGCCAGCAAGCCAAAAATGTCAACTGAAGCGTCCTCGCAGAGAAGTTGGCACCTGGCGCTTCTCAACAGGGTTGCTGGGTCAAACCAAACTTGAGTCTTCCCATTTCAATAAATAACTTCAAATAAAGTAAATGCTATCATTGCGTTGCTAGGGCCCATAATCTCCGAAAATTGTGGTTCAACTATTATTTACTTATACTATTTAAATTAAGGATCCTGAAAACTTCCCGCTGTGGGCTAAAACCTAATTTTCGTTATTAATATTACTCTGCTTAAATTTCTCAATATAAACTCATAAACTAAAAAGGAGCTGCCATGAATCAAAAGTTGCTCTCATATTTAATTACGCAACTAAATTTATCTTGCAACAGCAACATAAATTATCCTTGTGCAAATTGCATTCATTACCAGTCACGAACGCGATACGAAGTATATCCTAGAGAATAGTGCAGCCAGCGAAAACTTAAATATCAAAATATTTCCTGCGAAAAGAATTTATATCCTGCCACTTATAAATAAGTATCGCGGAACCATTCGTCCTCCTGTTCGTTTAGCATGCAGGACATGAAGCGACATCTGTGAAAAAAACAGTGACATCTCTGCCACAAGGAGCCGTGAAATGTAATAAGATTTATGGATGGCACGGTGTCATGCATGATGGCCGGAATTGTATTACACCAACGTTATGTCTGTTGTTCCGGCGTGGTTGATCCTTCTAGTCGTGCTATTGCCGGCTCCAGCGGCTATCATGCAATGAATTTTAAATGGAGAAAATTCAAAATCCTTATATCACAGCCTGAAAGACTGCTCACGTCTCTTGATGAATATCTTGGGAGTAAATAGGTTGAATATACGTTATGAAATGTTATCAGTCAAATTGAGGCTACTCAGTCGAAAGGAAAGACGTATCTCAGTATAATGGCTTGCTAACGAATAGCAATATAATAAATATGCAACTCACATAGAAGCATCTTCAAATTGCTTACCTTCGTTAAAAATTCATAATTTACACAACATCTTACGTCTCGTGTCAAACAACTTACCTGCAATGAAAAAAAGATTAGCGGACGGGAGTTTTAAATATGGAAAATTTATGGTCTGCATATCATATTTTTTCCTTTCACACTTCATAAAAGCGAGTTAAGATAACATTTTCACAAGATTAGTTTATTAAAGGTTAAATGGCTTAGACTCAAAACGTTACCTATAAAATTTTATTAAAAAATCGCTTTAAGTTAAAACAACAAAGGAACTGGTTTTAAAGTGTTTCCGACCGATCAGATAAGACGAATCGGCTATCAACCGAAGAAAGTCAAAATTCAAGGATCCGCTTATTGAATGCTAAACAGGAAAGCACATAAAAATAAACAGGTTTTGATGATAAAAAATATTTATTATTCATATTTTTATTATTCATATTTTTAAAAGCAAAAAAATGAATTGATTGATTTCGTGCCGGGAGTACTAGACATTATTGTGCTAAGATTTATCGTGTCATCGTTTTCAGGGCGTCTAGATCACCTCAACGATACTTTCTTTAAAAAATTTGATTTTTCTTAGGCTATATGCGTCGCAATTTATGAAGGAGCTAGCTTCCTAGATCGTCTTTCCACCTGCGCGACATAATTCCGCAGTGAAACAAGGGATCTGCTGGCTTCGCTTCCGGGGAGTTACAGGACTCTACACTCAATATTCACTTTATGTCAGTTTTCTAGAATTATTGTCCTCCGAGTGGAGTGTACTCGGTAAGGATCCCAGAAGACTTATTTTCAGCTTATTCTTTTTCATTCCGGTGTACGTTCGAAATGATGAGCTTAAACATTTGTGGCCTGGTAGCTAACGTCAGAATCTATTGCATACCTTATACTCATTTTATTACCTGGACAAAAAAGTTTACAAGGACTTTCAAGAGATGGCGTCACTGACATTAAATCGAAAAGGACAATATAGCAACCAACTTCATTTTGAAGCCTCATCATTTGGCTTTCTTTTTCATTATGTGTCATTTCACTGAAGTGTAAACAACATGATTTTTCTGTGCTCCAAATATGTCAAATTTTGTGCCAACAAAACACAACTTGCGGGAACGATTACTTCTTTGCTTTCATTTGAACTAAAAGTCGTAGTGTGTTATAGGAAGTTTATGGAGATCAAGCTCCATCAAATCTATCTACTTGTGAGAACTACTTTCGACGTTTTAGAAGTGGTAATTTTGATACCGATGACAAAGAGTGTGAAGGGTGACCAGAAAAGTTTGATTATGCCGAATTGGAGACTCTATTGGATGAAGAGTCGTGCCAAATACAAGAACAACTCGTAGAAGCATCGGAAGTGACTCAACAAGCCATATCTGTTCGCTTAAAAGCCATGGGAATGATCCAGAAGGTACGATATGAAGGGTTCCGTATGAATTGAAGCCGAGAGACATCGAACGAAGTTTTTTCACTTATCAACAGCTGCTCCAACGGCAAAAAAGGAAGGGATTTTTGCATTGTATTGTAACTGGTGATGAAAAATGGGTTCACAAGTATAACCCCAAGTGCAAAAAATCCTACGGGCCGCTCGGCCATAAGCCAGAACCGACGCCAAAGCCGAATATTCACGGTGACAAGGTCATGCTCTGTATTTTGTAGGACCAATTGAGCGTGGGGCTGTTAAATGAGCTGTAAAAACCAGGTGAAACAATTACAGGGCAACTCTTTTAACTACAATTGTAGCGTTTGAGGTGGGCATTGAAACAAAAAAGGCCATAATACGAGCAAAGACACAATGAAGTTATTCTTCAGCATTAAAATGTTCGACCACATGTGGCAAGGCCAGTAATAACATACCTTTAAACGCTTAAATAGGAAGTCCTACCCCACCCGCTGTATAGTTCAGACATTGTTCCTGCCGACTACTATTTTTTTCGTCGATGACGCATGCCCTTGAGGAACAGCACTACCGCTCTTTTAAAGAACTACAAAATTGGATCGATTCGTAGATAGCCTCAAAGGATGATTCGTTCCTTCGACAAGTAATCTGTATGTTACCAGAAAGATGGGAAAAAGTAGTGGCTAGCGATGGACAATACTTTGAAAAATTAATTTATAACAAATTTCAACAAAATAAAGCGTCAAACTTGAACAAAAATCATTTAAATTTTTTTTCTACATCTTTGACTTCATCCCTTGTAAATGAAATTCATGTACATTGTACGAAAAGGATCAGGATTGATGGAAACTATCAAAGCTCCTTTCTTTCTTATCAATTCGCTAGCTTGTTACACTCGATCACTGCGTTCCCTAGGATTGTGTATCCTTGATGTTCGCACTCAAGTTCTTCAGTGAATTACAGGAATTAAGAAATATATTTTTATTCATTATTTTTCAATTGTGAATTCAAACACCTTCAAGGCATTAAACTGTAGATCCGGTCAATTTCAATGAAAAGTAAAAGGCTGGGCAGTATATACTGATTCTGACACATTGTGAAATCTTCTGGATCAGAAGTGTTCTCTAGCGTCAAACATGCATTATCTAAGAAGCCAAGCCATTGATGGCACAACTACCACGTTTTAACTAGAGTAGACTCGGTACCGAGTGGTACCAAAGGTGGAATCAGAACCCATGTTTCAGATAAAAACTGATCATGATGAGCTTTTGTACATTCTCAGAAAAACCCTCAATTTTGCCTCCTGACACACGCGACTGCGAGTTCTTCCTCATTACATCGAGTAGATGGGGACGGTGCCCACAAAAGACAGCCTCGATTCGCTCTCTAGCAAAAGGACTCAAGTCGACTCGGGAACTGTCTGCATGCAGATGCAATCCACAATACTCTTTGTATCTCCAACTACGTCAGTCATTTTCGGTGTATCACATTGTTAAAAAATATGTGTCTGCTCGATAAAAAAAGCGCAGACTGACTGACCCTCATCCACCTGAAGTTACCCTTTGTGTTGAGCTTATTCCCTATGCACTGGTCTTCAAAAATTTCATCTGTTTGGAGTAGTTGGTTTTATGGAGCTAGTGCTATTGAGCACTTTTGTCACATTATTATCTGTGAGCATTCCTGCGCTCATTGCAACCTAAAGTTTACAATAATTTCTGTGTAGTCTGTAATTTATCTAGGAGTTGGGTATGTTTGTGATGGTTTATTTCCTGGGATCTTGAGAAATTTCATGTTTTTGTTAGGGTGTCTGTCTATTTGGTCGAAGAGTTTGAGAGCTCGATCTCATATGTATTTGTATACCGCATTGAGTCTGAAGTCTTTATGTATGTCCACGTTTAGAATATATCATGGAATTGGACCGAGCCGTCTCAAAGCCCCTCAAAGCCCCATCAGGCAATGCCTGAAATGCTCCCTTATTTGATTTTAATGTCTGGCAAAACGCTATACTGCCGTAAACTAACGTCAGTCTCATTACTTTTTCGTAAATGAGAATTCAGTTAGCCTGGGTTAGGCGGTTGGATATTAGGCTGCAAGGAAGCAAGTACTCTTAAGTCTCGCCCTGCTGTCGTTTTTGTGGTATGTGTTCGTTCCGTATCAGATGGTTATCAAATGTAAGAGGAGGTATTTTACAATTTTTTTCCACGCTATCGGTTCTTCGTCCATTTGTAGCGTTGGAGGGTGTTGTGATCTCCGTCCCGTGATAAATACTATCTGGGTTTTGTCGTCGTAATTTTTATTTTTCATTTCCGGAAGTATTTTAGAAGAGTATCTATAGAACTTTACAGTTTTCAAGTGACGGCTTCTGCTTGTCGGGCTGTATGAAAAAGGTGAGAAAGGTGATCCTTGTGGGACTTCAGATTCGACTGATCGCATGTTAGAGAGATTTTTGAAGATTAGTCCTGCATGCTAGAGTTTGTCGAACGCTTTTGCTATGTCAATGAATAAGCTGCTCGAAAGTCAAATTGTTCATCGGGCATTATATGTTCCTCTTCTATTATCGTCTGGAGTCTAAATATAATTGCTGTTTCGGCGATTTTTTATAGGAAAGAGAGGAGACTTATAGGTCTCCTTTATTCAGGGAAGTTGTGATCTTTGCCTGGTTTCAGGATTTACAGGAAAATTAGGGTAGCTGATTTCAATGTCATATGGTATTTCCGTGAGCAGAGTTTCATTGTATTTTTTATTGCCTGTATTATATTGTCTGGAAGCCATTTTAGCATCACATTGGTTATGTAGTTTGGACTAGGTGTTTTTCTTATGTTCAGTATTAATATATTGTTCATTATCTCATGGAGGTCAAGTGGTCGTATCATCAATTTTTCTTGTTGGTGTCTTGAGGATATTATTTCATTTACTTTTGTCAGGAAAGCCTCCTCCTCATCAAGACTGTCTTTCTAGGAGGAGGGCTAATGTGTCTGCAAAATATTCATTTATCCTCCAAAAGACATTCCCGCCAGGTTCCAAGCTTCTTAAGAAACCGTCCCATTGATTGTTGCGAATCGATAGTTGAGCCAGGAGAGCTGAGCCAAACGTCAGATTTATCATTCTGTTTGTTACCCTTGATAAGTGCTTACAACACGTGTTGCGAAATGACAGCGTTGGGAATGCAAAGGCGGTAAAATTAAATTGAATCAAGAAAACAACGGGGCTCTGAGGTAACGACTGGCTTAGGACAATTTTTCATGTCCATTGGATGCCATAGATTGGTTGGATGCCATCTTTGTTTGCAAAATTCACATTTTGCGGCGTGATTCGTACACATTCTCTGATTCGCTGGAAAACTGATCGCAAGTACGCGATTTTGATGTCGATGTAGGTAAAAACAAATGGAAGTCCTCTTAGCACTTGAGCAATAAGTCGTAGACATGTTTGGGTGGCCCCAAACCAAATTGCATCACAGGGAACTCAAAAATTCATATGGTGTTTAATCGCAGTCTTCTCACTGTCGTCATCATGAGCAGTAATCTGTTGGAATGCTCGTGTTCATTAAATTTTTGAAAAAAGTTCACAGTTCTTCAGATGAATTGTAGTATCCTGAATGTATGCTATAGGGCAATGATTAGGACTGGTCTGAGCGTTCAAACGTTTGTAACAGCTACAAAGACGCCAATCCGAATTCTTCTTGCAAACCAAATACAATGAATTGGTTCATGCTGGATTCGCACTTCTAAAGATGCGCATTTGGAACATATAAACGTGTGTTTTTTGCCAATCCCATGTGTACTTGTCATACAAATGTGAAACTAAATTGTAAAATGTGAAAATAATTTAGTTGTAAATTCAACCGTTTTGATATTGTTAGACATGACGAATTCTCCGGACTTTTTTGGTGTCATGTTCGCTAATATCATTGATCCATGTCATGTAATCGGAACACCGTCAAAATCATAAACATAGCGATTCATTTCCAAATACACGAACGCTTCTGGAGGAATGAAGCCAGTAGTGAGACAAGCCTTGATGTACCTGTCTGTAGGGAGGAATGGCTGCGAAATCCAGGGATTTCGCTCACAGTAACAAAAATCGCAATATGATTTCGAATCAGGTTCAAAATGAAAATATCGACCATCGTCACTTTGACAGTTTTATAAAGTTTTCGATTTGATATGTAATGTTTCCAATTTAAGGTTCTCCGTACAGACCAGTACATGGGGGAAGACATTTCCGTTCGAAAACTCGTAACTTTTCTATCATACTAGCACTATGGTTGTACCACATCTGACATCCGTATGTCAAGAATGGTTGAACCAAAGCCTTATAGCAGATAACTTTGACCTTTCGATCAATGTATCTGGAATGAAAGAGTCGTCGAAGGGACATGTACACCTTGAGCGCTTTACTGTGCATGATTTTAACATGTTGATTTTAGTACAGATGCTGATTCAGGTTAACACTGAGGTATCTTACACAGGATTTATGCGGAACCCGTTCAGAACTTCCCTCGCCCGCCATAATGTGGAAATCTGTCCACTTACGTTTTAGGTCTCGACTGGCCGACAGCAACAATGTTCGAAATCGTTTCGCATTTTTCGCATTCATTTTCATTCGCCAATTGTCCGTGCAGAACTGTACGTTGTTAAACATTTTTTTGAAGGTTCTCCTGAACAACTGAAGCTTGTCGATCAGCCGTAAAGATAATTAGGTCATCAGTAAACGCTACTAATGGTCGTGTTGGCGACACGTTGAAATCAAACCTGTTCAAGAGATTACGAGTGAATAAACAGAAGAGCTTTGGCACAGTTACTGTTCCTTGCTGTAGACCATTCAGGACCTTGAAATCGTGCATCATTGTCAAATATCCATCAGTAACGAGAAACGTTTTCCCGTACAACATTATACACATCATGGCGACGAGGTGTCAGGGAAACTAGTCCTGAAGGAGGTTAAAAATTAGTCTACCTATACAAACCGTATCGATGGCTTTCTCCATATCAATCAGACACGCTCTAACGCATTCCGTGTTGTTTAGTTTCCAACAAATATATGAGGTTACTTTCGCTATCGCATTTATAGTCGAATGCCTGGCTCGGAATCGAAACTGGCAATTCGGCATCAATTCATATGTCTCGATGTTGGCGTTTAGTGCTTGATTAAGGAACACTTCGAAAACCTTGCTGATGTTAGGCAGCAAACTAATTGGGCGATAACCCCTGAGGCATATAACTACCTTCCCTTTCTTTAAGACCAGGAACACTTTCGCCTTTTTTGCTTTGGGAATTACAAATTATTCAACATATTGTTGAACACTATGCAATAATTTCTAATAGCCACCTCAGGCAAATGTCGAAGTACTATATTTGGAATACCGTCAATACCTCTTGATCTCTTGTTGTTTATTTTACCAAATATGAGACACAAGTCTTCAACGTTAATGATATAATTAATAAGATGATATTCCGGTATATGGTCGGACGTCAATGTTTCATTGAACTGAAGAATGGATTCGTCGTTCAGACTAGAATTGAAGTTGGAAACTTTTGCTTCAACCACCGCAACAAGTATTTGGATCCCTCTCTCAGGGTTTGGTAGATGGACAAACTAAAAATACGTTCCGATCAGAGCAACTTTATCTATATCTATATCTTACAATCCTACTTCCATCATTATCCGGAGTCGACGTATTTATATTGATACCTGCCTTATCAAGAATATTTACTCACTGCTAGTGACTTTGAGATTCGAGACATTCACTCGAGACTTTTTCCGAAAAAAGTTGTTCAATTTTGTGAAAACGCCATCTGGATCCTGTGGGCTAGTACCCTTTAGTTTCTCCGCCTACTGGTTACTGATCTCACTCCTGTAGAATGAACAAATTAAGCTCGGGTCCATCTAAAGGAGTAATGTCAGTAATGCCAATATGGGATGGTTGTAGTTCTGAAATCGCCGATAAATATTGTTGACGCGTGTGAGAAGAAGGCTGTTCAACCTTTTCAACTTTTTAATGGCTGGAGTTTCATATCCTTCCATGTTGTTTCGATGCTTAACCTTCGGAACCACTTTTTCAATCGTTTCCACTATAAGTTTCTCCAACTTCGACAAATAGACATCTTTTTCATCGTTAGTTAGGTTCCTATCATTGGGAACTATTGAGTAAGTGTTACCATCATCAAAAGGTGGACATTCCTTATGGTAATCAAGATTAAACTCCCTTTCAAACTTTGCCCAATCCGTTTTCAATTCAGCAATGCAGATGTCCAAGTATGACTTTGTCCTCGGCAAAGTTGGGAACTCCGCAGTAATAAGATGATCCCTTAATTTTCGTACGAATCTTTGAAACGCGGTTCTTCCGCTACCAGGTGGTGAAATAGTCATGTATTCTTTTCCATTCTCGCAGTTTTTTCGTTGAGAGACAACAAGCCATTTTGATTTTCTGGTTTTAGCTATCTTTTGCAATGATTTTCTGGTTTTAGATATCCTGTTGCAAACATCGTTGTCAACAAGTCTTCGAAAGAACTTTTCGTAACATGGAAATCTGCATCATCAGCTTTTATTTCGGTAGTACACATGACTATTTAAATTTTTCTTGTTATAAAAACTCACTTCGGCCTTTATCACCAATAATATCCACAAAGTGTTCACTTTACCGAATTGAAAATTCTAAATATTTCGAACTTAATGTACTACGCGCTCCTTTGCAAGCTAATTTTTCTGAAGGGCTGAAGACAAGAAGTCAATTGGCTATTGCGGAACAATTGTGAATTTGCGTCACAATTTTTGCTGACAGTGTTGCCACGATGAAATGGGAATGTTGCTGTATGCTAATCGCTACCTTTTTTCAAATATTTTACGTCACAATTTTGCCTCCAGTGTAAAATTCAATGCTTCTTAAGGCTTTTTAGACCACGTGATTGATACATGGTGTATGGGCACTTAAAACCCCATCAATTATTATCTAAGTTTTTATTGCAGACGTTCGAAATTTCTACGGAGAGTTAAACTTCGTACAGACGATAACTTGACATCAACGTTTCAATTTGAAAGTTTGATTTGAGGGTTTTAGGGTTCAAATTAAGCTACCGATATGTTTCTCTGGACAAAGATACTCCAGTTTTTTGATTCTATGAAAAGTGAAATCTTGCCTGCCAAAACTTTTTCCAACGAGCACCCAACATCAACACTATATGACATTTTTTCAAAACTTGTGTCATTTTGTCAATTTTCAATTGTTTTTCAAGATCGTGTGTAATTGAATGAGCAACAATAACTAGTTTAAAAATATTTTTTGGTTTTTGTTGTCATTGTACGGAGTGCATTTTTTAGTGACTTGGGCGATAGCGAAGCGAATTATTTTGAAAATTTCTATTTATATTCATTAATTATTTTAAATGTATCCTCAAAGCTTTAAAACATTTCACGCAGTTTAGTATAATACCTAGGTAAAATCTTTAGTGATATTCCACAAAATCGTCTCTTTTTAGGGACACTAGGTGTGCCCCTTAAGCTGGAGTAAAAACGCTTGTCCAGCTATTGCTTTTTTCTCATGATTAAGCAGACGCGAAATTCAAATTTTGGATTCTTTTCCAAATAAGATAGTGCTAAACAAAAAAAATTCGGTCAGACATATCTCGTACGAATATAGATGTAATGTAATAAAGGCATTGGAATTAACCTTTCGTCCGCTTTAATGCGAAAAAGCGAAAAATACTTTTGAGTTTTCTGGTTTTTTTGGTTTTTCGTCCAATATCTGATATCATGAACTCTTTGACTAACTATTATTTTTAATATAACTTATTATTGTTAATAACGAAATGCACAGTATGTCTCAATAAGCGGTTCATATTTGACATACCGGGTTTTGACTCTGGCAACACTTGTGTCATTTTTTTCTCCTAGGAACTCAATATTTTATTTTATGTTGATGAAATGAGTCGTTTAACGCTTCAGCAAAACAGGGAACTGTTAGAAATTTAATTCAACAGCAAAGACATTTGGCCTGAAATCGAAAGAAAATGCCGTACCACACTTGGTGGACAAACGGCGCTTACATCCAACGGTGTCCAGAAGTTTGTGCAAAATGTGCGTAGCACGGACTACCGATTGGACAATCAGACGCGTACTCGTGTTCGTTCCGCTGTAAATATGGCTACGATAGCGGAAAATGTCCGAGAACGGCCAAGAACACAGAATCGTCCTCGTGTATCAGAAATAAACATCACAAGCTTTTCGGTTCAATGAATCTTACGTAAAGATCTTCGTATATGGCTCTATAAAGTTCAATTTGAAGTCCACGAACTTGAAATTAATGAGGATGTCACTCAAAAAATCCTCTTTTCAGAGCAGATGCATTTCCATTTCAGGGGGGTAAGTAAACTAGCAAATTTCCCCATTTTTAAAACGGCAAATCCATAAGAATATCTCGAGAAGCCAATGCATCCATTACAGTTTGGTGCGGATTATGGCGTGGTGGCATTGTCGGGTTGTATTTCTTCGGAAAGAAAGCTGACCCGACCATTATGCGTAACGGAATCAACTACTGCCTTATAGGTATTTATTCTCTATATTTCATCTTTTTTATGGCCATATCTAGGAGATACTGATTTGGACGAACTTTCGGCCGACCATTTTCCAATAATGACCAGGAGAATTGTTCTTTCAAACAAAAAAAAAATTTTGCAAAAATATGAAGCCCTTTTTTGTTTTATTGAATTTGTAAATCTGTACTTCTCATAGGGGCACACTTCCCATATTATAATATTATTAAGAACAAACCAGGAACGTAATCTTTTGTAGTCTCAGTGCATACTACAGAATCAAATGAAATGTAACATTTCATTTATTTTTGCTCGTAAGCTCATCTTTGATTTGTAATGTAATATATGTTTAATGGGAAATTGTATCAAGAGCGCACAGGACATCATTGGTCTCCGAGGCAATTTAGATCTCTTACATTGAGGAATAGTCGATATATTGTCAAGCATATGGTTAAGTCCAGCATCGAGAAATCTTATCGAAACATTGCTTCTCCGTCTTCATTTTGTGTTCAAGCTTCAATGGTCAATGGTATTTGGGAATGTAATATTGCTAGTGCTTCACTCAAACGTGATAAATGTCGAAATGGGATTCAGTGCAAGAACTCTGGGACATTGTAGCCATCGAGCTACACATTGCTTCAATATTTTCAATCCTCATATGACAGCGTCGAGTTATCTGCATTCGAAACTGCCCGTTTCACAAAGATGAACATAGAACGCAAGAAACCCAGGAAAATTTTCTTCACTACTTTTCAATATTGTACATTTTCATTGTCTCTCAACAACAACATCCATTGCTTGCAGATGGTTTATTTCAACATGTCATTTATGCACTCACATACAACTGTCCTATTCTCACCACGCCTTGTAGGTTATTGCCTGAGCGATTGAGGAGTCTAGTATGCGGCAGGACGAATACGAGCAAAGAACTCTTTTCAATCCAATTGTCAAAGCTCTGTTTGAAGAGTGATAAGGAATTGTGATGGCAAATCGCATTGTAACGCAGAATCGTCCTTTGCAAATTGAACTATCCTCTCCACGTTTGTGAACAGGAACAAAGAACAATAAGTTCACTCACTAGCTCGGATTACGCCTGAACAATGAAGTAATGAATTTTTTTTTGAGTCCACTACCATCATGCTTTCTGGGAAGCGCTAAATGGTATCTGTAAAAGAAGCGAATTCAAGATTTGCGGGCATTTTCGCAAGTGATGACTCTGATTAAGATGCTACCAAGAATTTAATCAGTGAACCATAAAATATGCTGATTAAAATTTATTTACATGTTGACAAAGAAAAACAATTTCCTGTGCAAGGCCATTATCCGTGCTTGTGGATGAAGCACCCCCGTGGGTCAAAACGGCCTGGCGAATAGTCCCATAATTGTTTTTCACACTTGCTCCAACGCCCTCACTCCCACATAAATCAAGTAAGTAAACAGATGCGCAGCGAGGACCCTCCACAAGGGACGAACAAACGCCGGGCATTTGAATAATGTATGAATCTGATTTCGTACACGTCTCCGCCATATTCTCTATCTTTTCCACGTTCCGCTTATTGAATAATGTCATTGACTCCCCTTGGAAAACTTTACTTCCTCCGTATCTCTTGGCATTCTTTAGACGCCATTACTGTTCGAAGGACCTTGTTTAACAGACAACAAGATTCCCCAGATTGATCCAACCAACATTTCTTGTTATTTTTGTATGTTTTATTTGAATAATATTCAAATAAAAGAACTAGATGATTTCTGCGAAGCAGGAGACGCAGTCGTTGGAAAACAATTTGATTGAAATAACAAACGGAAAAGTCCTAGGGATGTTTACATTTCGTAGAACAAAACCAAAAATCTAAAATCACTTTGGAATGTGGACAGGAAACTCGCAATGTGCTCTGTGTCACGGAAATGAACACATGAGCGATGTCGAAGGTAAAGTAAGCAATTTATATGCATATGTGGCAAAATGCTGTTCCAATGCGTACCTGCCTCTTTTTTGCAAAGGATTGGACTCCTGATTTAGATAGGGTTTTTTATTATCGGATTATATGCAGATTGGGTTATCTCATGTGATTTGTTTGCCTACAAATTGTATTGTACTGATGCTGTTTGAGTGTGGTCAGTGTAATTTGATTAAAGGCAATCGGATGGCTGTATCGTATCCTTTTCAAAAGGTCTGGCCGATAGAAAATATGCAACAAAAGGGGACTGTTCACATTTCACAACTTTGGATTTTGCGGTTTTCTTCTATTTGAAAAATGAAGAAAGTTATGCAAACAAGTAAGGATAGAGTACAATTCTGTTAAATCATATCCCAAAACAATTTTGAGAGGTCATCAGGCAACGAAGGATGGAATTAAACAGCCCGAATTTGGCTCTCAATTTGGCGCAAGTAAAATTTTTTTTTTTGCTTGTCTTATAATTGATGAATTCAATTATTTTGAATTGCACATTACCTGCTCGTCTAGTAATGGAGGGCGTGACATCATGACTGTCTACAATCTTCTATAAGATGCTCTATCCTACTTGATAACGAAAATGTTTGCTAGTCCTGTGCGCAGAACTTCTTCAGTTTTGTATTCCCTACCCTTCTGGTAGTTGTACAGGGACCCAAACAAATGATAATCTGTTGCAGCACGATTGGGAGAATACGGTGGGTATACTTCAATATGCGTTGGGTAACTGCAGCCGTGTACGATCTCGCAACTTTGTCGTGAAGAATGACTCCATGACGATTGACTAATGCAGGACGCTTATCACGCTTTGCTTGTTGAAGCCGCTTTAATTGCCGATTGTACAAGTCAGCATTTAACATTAGATTTCGTTCCAGAAGCTGCATATAATGACTCCTCGTGAGTCCCACCAAGCAGAAAATAAGACCTTTATACATAACTTTGTGTTAACAACCCCCTCATGGTTACCCGCCTTGACGGGGCGAGCGGGCGTACTAACTCCAATGAACCCAGCGGCTACACTGCAGGAGACCTTCAGATCCATCCTAGCAGGTAGGCAAAAGGCGAGAAGTGAAGCGAAGAGGTAACCAAATTTAAAAAAATATGGAAGTACAAGAAGAAGAAGTACCCTCAGGAGCCGGCAATAGGGGGGGGGGTGTAAATCTCCGGGCACCGGCCAACTGGCGTGACGGCACCAAGTACCAGTTGCCCAGAGCTGTTGGGTCAGAAATGTACGCTGAGGGAGCAGGGCGTGCATTTGACGAGTGACTGCATCAAAATTAGCGCAATAGCAGCTACCGCACCCACTGGGAAGACGGGAGCATCGGCCAGAACGCTAAAAAGAAAGACGCAAAGGAAACTGAAGCGTCAAAACACAATCGGGGAGAAGAGCTTCCCAACGAACACTGACATCAGCCAAAAAGCGGCAGCCAACCAAGGGAAACCTAGGACATTGGCTGCTGCTGCCAAGGAAGCTGTACCACCAACCGCAAAGGAAAAGGATAAAACCGGACCTAAGCGGATGAGATCGGACGACAGCAACCAAGGCACTAGTAAAATGGAACGGAGGGTAAGCCCCGAACCCCAAACTCTGGCGAGGAAGTCCTATGGGGACGCCACAACCGATGCACTAACGGTAGCGGTGATAGACTACCTCAATGATATTGGTAAGATCCAAGAGGATCAACTCCCGGAGCTGCAAACCGCCCTGAAGAAGGGCCTCTTCGAGCACTTACGCAGCAAACCAGAAAAAATTCCAACATTCAGAGGAAACCGATAGCAGGCCATCTGACTGCAACTTGTAGCGACGAGCAGTCTCCAGAATATCTAAAGGCTGCAGTTCCCAAGGTAAACACCACCCTGAACGAGGAGTTTAGAGTCGTCCCCATAAAGGAGGTACCGCGGTTATGCACCGTCAAGGTATTTATACCCGAAACGGAGCAGACACTGCAGGAAGCCTTCGAGACGCTTAAACTACAAAACACGGGGTATGAAACGGAAAGGTCCTGATACTAGGCATGCGAAAAGAAGACGTCAGCACTCTAAGGGACAAAAACGGACGACTGAGTTTTCGTCGACTGAGCTTCACCCAGGTGACTAAGGCCACCGAATCCTTGGAGCAAAAGCGAAAATTCAATGCGGTTGACCCAAGCAAATCTGCACCACAGCAGGGCGGCAACAGCCAACCTGCTTAAACATCTATCAGATGGGAACACCGACATAGCACTGATACAAGAGCCTTACCAACTTAATGGAAAGATACTGGGAATCAGTGCAAAACAATTTAAAATCGTTGCCACACGCGGGGTAAATAAAATCCGTCGCTAACTTATACGTCGGAAGGAAATTAATTTGATTTTTTTACCGCAGTTCAGCAACATGGACCTTTCATCAGCGGCGTTCGACGGAAGGGACGGGCAGGTAACGCTGGCCTCGGCACACCTACCGTTTTACTCTCCGATGCCGACCACCGAATTCCGCACCCTATCGGAGCATATACAGGGGAAGCGCGCCATCATCGGATGCTATGTGAACGCGCAACACGAACTCTGGGGAGCACCAAGTGCAAAGAAAGAGGTGAGCAGTTAGTCAATTACTTAATAACTACTAACCTCAACTTAGCAAATAAGGGTAACGCACCGAATTTTATATCAAAAAATACAGCTGTCTGTTGCAAAATAAAAATATCAACCTAAAAATGGAATCTAACAAGAATTTTTTTAATAAAATTATGTTTACAAGAAAAACATTATAATAAAGTGAAATACGTATTTGAAATGTGGTGCGGTAAGGTATTACTATCCTTTTCCTGCACTTGGCCGGATTCCCGTAGATTGTTTATTGCATAGTTATTACAATAAAAATTCAAAGAAGAGTGGAACAACGTATTTTGGGCAGATGAGACCAAATTTGAAATGTTCGGAATCCGAAGGCGAATATTCGTGAGATATGTGGGCAAACGTGCTAAAGAAGCGTGTATTACTGCTACCGTGCAGCACGGTGGCGGTTCAGTGATGGTGTGGAGTTGTTTTGTCGTTAGCAGTGTAGGGGACATTGCGAAAATTGACAGTGTATCAAAAAGAAAAGGCTACCGTGAAATTTTGGAAAACCACCTAATCCCTTCCGGAATACGTCTTTTGGGTCAAAATTTTAAGATCACAACACAAGATCACTCACTCCTTCACCATACAAGGATCAAATACAATGTTTGAGGTCGTACAATTTGAAATATCAGCAGGATCAGCTGAACAAATAAAATGAAAGTACTGAAATTACGATGGAAGTAAGAATCAGCTAAGCCTTAAAATTATAACGCAAATAAGGTAAACGTTGAAAAAGGAAATGCCAAAAAATGCTATTCGTAAACAAAAGGATGAAACATCACTTGTGGAAACGCCACTTCTGATTCGCTGTTTCTGTTATGGATTTAAATATTGGCGCTGTGCTGTGATATTTAGAGCCGATAAACATTCACCCACCACTGAATACTCAACTCAATCCATAACATAGACGTCTCGCTGTTGGAAGTAAGAACACGAAATGAACCAACGTCCAGGGGGCCTTCTATTGGATTTATCTCAGTCAAATGTATGCTGGAACCTACGAGAAGACGATGTTGTAAACTTAAAATGCCAGGTTGCCGAATTCCCTCTTTCACACTATCATTTGAGAACTGAAGGAGTGTACTTTGTGTGGGATATATTTAATTATACCCAGTAGCGGAGCACGAGACAGGGTATCATAAGAAGAACGAACGAGACGTGAAGAATGTAAAAGGCCGAAGGGCGCCATACAGCAACATAGAACAAACTTGAAACTCAAGGACCTTGAGAGATGCTACACAGAGTATGACATATTATATAGAGTACACTGCATCGGTACAGCGTGGTGAAGTTGCTCGTGGTTGTGAATGGCAATCATAAATCACAATTCATTGTGTTTGGTGACTGATATAAAAAAAAAATTCGATACTTTTTGTGATTATAACATCTTGAGTCGATTATTCACTATTTTCAATTAATATATTACGGCGAGCCTAATTCTCTTTTGCTGCCTTGTTTGGAGCTCAGCAGTAGGCTTCAATAGGTAGCGTCCACCCCGATCAGTGCACTGAGTCTTTGGGTTTGAGAGGCGTTGGCAAAGAACTAACCCTTGTGCAACTGTGTGAACTTGTCCCTTGTGAACTTTGTCCCTTGTACAACTCTATATCAATATACTCTTAACTAAAAGGGTGATTGGACATAAATTAGACGAACATTTTTGAAAAAACAAAAATACACAGGCTGTGGAGACGAGGCGGAATCTTCGAAAAAAAAAGAACGGAGGGAAATTGTCACTGTTTCTTTAAAAGAACATCATTTGAAATGGGATTCGATGAGCTCATATAATAAGATGTGCAGCGAAACCAACTAGAACTCAGCATGTAAGACAAGCCAATACAGGTAATAGTCAACAGCAGTAAAAAGATAGGAATCCTGTCATTCATAACGACTGTAAACAGTTCTTCGGGTGTAACTTGTTTCCTCCCATTTGCAAAGTGGATTCTTTCATTTTGCAGAACAAATTTGAGTGACAAAAAAGCGGCATATTTTGACTTTGCCCTAACCATTTGCTGTCGTCATGAGCTCCATTAAGCTCTCTATCCTCAACATATGTTCGCTAGCTCCGAGATATAAGAGACACCCTGTCCAGGAATACTTAGGCATGCTAAAGCCAAACTTTTTGTTCATCGAAAAGACAAGATTGAAAAGCAAACACAAAGTTCAATTGGAGTAGGGAAGTCGTAGGAATGTAAAAAGTCATAAGAGATGATGACCCAGATGGTGTCCTTGGAGCATTATAGCATTATGACAGCATACCAAAATCCAAAGGCACTGTCACACGAGTGTGAAGTCCATGAACCACATTATACCAAGCTCAGTTTTGGGAAGTTACCCTTTAGCATTTGTCACTATATAAGTTAAACATGGATATATGGAAGGGAACCTCGTTGAAGACTTCGAAACATTACTTATTTTGTGTGTAAAGTTTGATTTCTTTGCAATATGTGATAACTTAAATGCAAAACATCTTTCATAGGAAAATCAAGTATCCATTGGGTATGGAAAGGTTGTGGTCAGATCGATGCAACCAAAAATCGATCTAACTTTGATTGCACCAAGCGAGCCAACTGTCCGAAGAAGCTCGTAACTTTTGGTTTTTTCATTTTTCATTTTTTTCAGGAATTTTGATTGTGGAGTTCTTGACACCGATTATGACCATATTTTCTTGGAGATGACGTTAGGAGTGAAATCCCTGATTTTGACTAGGTCACCACAAATATTTCGATAGAACATTTCCAGGAATTACCTTTATAAAGATTTACCAAAACACATTTTGGTGCTTCATCGCAGACGTAGAATTCTCAGAAAACTACTTTCAAGAAGAAACCTACGTAACTAGTATCGAACTAGTATGAGCGGGTTCACCTTCTTATACTCTTATACTCTTCCTTAATCATCTTGAGAAGAACATCTGACTTTACCAATGAGAGAATCAAAATAGAATCAAAACATTCAAGTAATAAAGTATTCGACCTATGTTCTCTTCAATCAATAGAATAACTGACCGAAAGCGGCTGCCAGGAGGTTTAACTTATAACGATATCATGTTAATAGATGAAAAGATTTTTGCTGACTCTATGGCACACCATTTTGTGGCAGTTCTTCAAGGTCATAAAGCAAGTGAAGACTCTGTTTTCAATGCGCTGAAGCACACAGTGTCAGCGTTTGATAGTAATTTCTAGAAATTCATTCTGATTATATTTATATATAATCAGATTATATATAATCAGCCAATCTTTCGGACGTTCCTGCTATCAAAGTCCTGTTTGTGAAAATTGAAAAACTCAGGATACTCACATTAGAGCAAAATTTCAAGAAATCTGCTGGGGCCGATGGAATTTAAAATTTGTGCTTCAGAAAGCTTCCCAATATTTATTTTGTTTTTCCCGTAGTCCTTTTAAAAATTACATGAACATTGGCTGCACCTCAACAATGGAAACGCCACAAAATATTTGTTATTCCGAAAGGATCAAATAGTACAGATGTAGTCAATACTCAACATGTAACTCTTTTGCCCAATGTGGGAAAATTACTCGAAAGAGTAATGCTCCAAGGTACAAAGTACTCTAAAGAAGCAGGAAGTCCTCCTGACAGACAGTTATAAAGAACTCCACAGTAGAAGTATTGGCTTTTTTCCAAGCCAGTGGAAAAAGGAATCGGATGGCCAAAAAGTTCGTTGTTGTGTGTTTCATAGATATGGAAACAGCTTTTGATTTAGTTTGGATCAATGGACTTAACTAAAAGGTAATTCAATTTGGCTTCTCAAAGTTAAGTGGTTATAAAAATAAAAGACAGTTTCATTCGGGGACGTACTGCCTTTGCAGTATCTGATAGAGCTGGTTCTGAACCCTTTGGTCTCCATTCGAGGCTCCTTCTGGGGTCTATTCTAGGCCCTTTTCTCGTTAATAGATTCACACATTATGTCCTGGATATAAGAGGTGAACTTAAAGCGGGTATCAAGGTGAATCTCTTCGCTGATGACCTCCAGACTGCTACCGAAGCAAACGAAGTACCCGGGGGTGATTTTTGATACGCAAAACGCTTTCTGTGCTCACGTACATTCTGTTTGGAAGAAAATTAATTCTGCATACCATCTTCTTACGCCTCCTTTTAGGAAGAAATCAGCGACCAGTAAAGTAAAGGTGACCACTATACTAAAGATCATTGCGTACAAAGCTATAATCAGGCCAATAATTACTTTCACTGTACATATTCGGCATGCAGCGCCAAATCACATGTGCAAGAGAGTAGAGAGAAAAATCCTTCAGTCTTCCACGGGTTTCTGCAAGGAGGACGGACGACCTTTTCCAGCCGATTTTATCCCTCGAAAGGCCGCAATCGATTCGCCTCAACGCCAAGACGCTGATCGAGGGCATTGCGAAAAGGATGGCGGAGCACTAGTCTGCCATTAGTCTGCGTGGCCGACAATCGAGCAATGCAAGCAGCCATCGGATAGAACCAGCTTAAAATATTGTAGTAGAATGTCAGTGGAAGATATGAATTTAACAAGATTACTATATATGAGGATATAAAGAACCTTTGAAGAAATTCAAAAATATTAAACAAACAAAACATACAGAGAGATGTCACACTTTGGTTCCAAGTACGGGAATAAGTTAATGATAGATATTAAAAGAAATTAAAAGAGGATTATAAAATAAGCAGATTTGGTTAGAATCCTGGGTATAGCCCTTAGACAAAACCTGTAGAGAAGGAAAAACTTATGAATAATTGTAAATATTGTAAATAATCACCGAAATGAATTATCTTGAATCTAGAAGATTTTATAGACCTAATTCCTGTGGGATAAATCAAATTCTGTCATAAGAAAGCTATCCTTATACATACATCCTTATACCCTTTTTTTTTTTTTTTTTTTTTTTTTTTTTTTTTTTTTGGCGGGCGATGAAGACATTTACATCCGCAGTGAGGGACTCGCTGGCAGCAGTACCGACCTGTCTACCAGAATACCCTCTAAACACCGCCCCTGTCAGGGAACCTAGCCTGGAACTGTTTGTCACATTACTTCGGGTTAGGCCCCCCCTTCCATCGCCTGATGGCGCCTTCGGATCGCAGCTGAGGGGACTGGGAGGACAGTTTTTTGTTTCATTTTATTTTTTTTTTGTTTTTGTTTTTGAGTTTTTTTTTTTTTTGTTTTTTTTTTGTTTTTTTTTTTTTTTCTTTTTTCCTGTTATTTACATTTTATTTTTGTATTTTTTTTTTTTTTTTTGTTATTTTTTTTTGTTTGTCCTTCCTGCTTCTCAGCTGGAGGCAGGATAGGATTACTGCGAACGCAGCCCTTCCTCTCCCCGTGCCTGCCTCCGGTCTAAGATTTCCTTCTTCGTGAGAAGGACCACCCGCACGTAATGTGCCACACAGTTCCATTTGTCAATTGAGGCTAGCATCACATCCAGCACAGCCTCTGGCGAGAGCTCTCCGACTCTCTCGAAGAGCAACCCTCGTTCGCCAGCCCACCTCCCACATATAAAAAAGGTGTGGAACGCGTCGTCCTCACATCCTGGACAGAACAAGCACTCAGGAGATCGTGCTTTTCCCATCTTATGGAGGTATGATCGAAAGTATCCGTGGCCGCTGCGGAATTGGGTGAGGAAGTAATCTGTCTCACCTCTACACCGGTTGAACCACTTTCTCACGTCTCCGATGAGACGTGCCGTCCACCTTCCCCTTGTCTCACTTTCCCAGGTGCTCTGCCACATATCCAGGGTTCTTTGCCTCTCTTCGCGCGCAATAGTTTCCCTTCCTTGCTCCGCCCTCCGAAGGTAGATCCTGCTGCGCTCCTTCGCCAGGAGAACGATGGGAATTGAGCCCGCAATGACCATCACTGCCGGCTCCGAGACCGTACGGTACGCACAAGCGACTCGTAATGCTCCTCTCCTTTGTACCTGGACCAAGTGCTTCCGGTACGTGCGCTTGTCAAGCGCGTCAGCCCACACCTCACATCCGTACAGGAGTATAGACTCCGTGGTGTTCATCAACAGGCGTCTTCTGCTTGGAGCCGGACCCCTAACATTGGCCATTAGTCGACTTAGAGCCGACACCCTCGCTGAAGCTTTGCTCGCGGCCTCCGTGATCTGCTGCAAGAACCTCATGTTGCAGTCGATTATCAGACCAAGGTATTTGAGTGCGTTCTTGGACTCAACAGTTGTATCGCCCACCACCACAGGAAGAACTCTGGGAATTCGTTTTTTCGTTAGTATTACCACCTCTGTCTTTTCGAGCGCGAGGGTGAACCCACGGTTTGTCATCCATTCGCGCACTTGTCTCATCACCGTGCCTAGTTTGAGCTGAACCTGTTCGACCGACCGTCCAGTGACCAAAGCCGCCACGTCGTCCGCGTACCCCACAAGTCGCGCCTCTTCCGGAAGTCTTAGCCTCAACAGCCCGTCGTACGAGGCATTCCAAAGGTCCGGTCCCAGGATGGACCCTTGCGCGACTCCTGATGTAACGTCTACCACCCGTTGCCCCTCCAGTGTAGCGTATTGCAATCTGCGGTCCTTCAGATAGTCTTTTAGTATCCGCAACAAATATTCGGGAACTCTGAAAGTCTTTTCCAGGGCGCTTATGATATCCGACCACCTCGCAGAGTTGAAAGCGTTCTTAACATCCAGTGTCACCATCAGCACGATTCGCTTTGATCGTTGGTCCGCCTCTGCTCTCCGGACCACACTCGTCACCTCCATAATGGCGTCGATCGTGGATCTACCTGGTCGGAAGCCATGTTGGTGAGGGGATAGGTCTCCAGCAGCTCTGATTGCGTCGGTGAGCCTCCCCCTGATGAGTTTCTCTAGAACCTTTCCAGCGACGTCCAACATACACAGCGGACGGTATGACGACGGCAGCGCTGGGTCCCCCTTTCCTTTGCTAATCAGAACAAGCCTCGCCTCCTTCCACCGATGAGGAAATACACCCTCCTTCAGGCAGCAGTTGAAAGCGCGGAGCAGCAGGTTAGGGTCACGCTGATGTACCATCTGTAGCACCTCAGCTGGGATTCCGTCCGGTCCCGCAGCCTTCCTCTTTTTCATCGACGCCATGGCTACATCCAGTTCTTCGGCAGTGAATGGAGGGCCATCGAATTGCACTTCTTACGTACCTGCTTCTTGGCGTAGGGGGTGGGTTGGAAACAGCGCTCTGACTATGCCGTCCATTTTTTCAGCTTCAAGAATGCAAGGTGCTCGTAGCGAACCAAGCTTTCGCATTACGAGTTTGTAGCCCAGTCCCCACGGATCTCTGTTCACGTCCTCAATGAGCTCCTGCCAACGACGCGCTTTGCTCTTCTTAATCAGGCTACGAAGGAGTTTTCTTGCGGACTTGTACTCAACCTCGCGAGCGCATGCCTCTTCTCG
Organism: Stratiomys singularior; assembly: GCA_954870665.1. NCBI lineage: Eukaryota > Metazoa > Arthropoda > Insecta > Diptera > Stratiomyidae > Stratiomys > Stratiomys singularior. The sequence goes on from OX940881.1 coordinate 66,902,503, forward strand.
GCTTTTAGAGCGCTGCACCATACGTCGGAGCTTGTGACATTCCCTTCGTTTTGCAGCAATTTCCGGAGACCACCAATACACAGCAGGTTTACCATGTCGTGGACGTCGTCGGGGCATAGAAGCGCCGCAGGCAGAGGTGATTACGTTCATAGTGTGGTCTACCACATCTTCAGCCGAGGCCTGGTCGGGTCCCACCGGAGCCATTGGGGTAGATATGCCCCTTGAAAGCGCGTGATCGAACTTCTCGGTGTCCATTTTTCCGAGATTCCACCCCTTGGGTGCTGGTCGGGTCGATGGCCGACGCGAGGTAGAAGCTCCAATCTCGAATGAAGTATACTGGTGGTCGCTTGCCGAATAATCTTCAAGAACCCTCCAGTTTCGTACCGTAGGTACAAAACTCTCGGATGCGAATGTCACGTCCGGGATCGTTCCCTGGCAACCACTGCGGCGAAAGGTGGGTGTGTTTCCAGTGTTCACGACCACGAGTCCAGTTCTGGATGCCATTTCGAGGATTTTCGCTCCCCTAGGATCAGTCCGGTGCATGCCCCACTCAATTGCCTTTCCGTTAAAGTCACCTCCAACAAGAATGGGCCCTCGGGTACTCATAACAGCATCTTCCAGCGCATCGAGTCGGCTCAAAAAGGATGCGAAGGGTTCGTTCGGTGTAAAATAGACACTGAAGAAAGTCGAAGCTGCGCAACGAATCCACACAAAACCATCCCCTTTGCGGTGGCTCTCAACACACAGTCGGGCTCCGTTTCGCACCCAGATGGCAGCGGTGCCAGATTCGTCTTGGAACCAATCTGGAGAGTCCCTGTTGTGGTGCTGCTCGCAGAGCAGTAACAGGTCAATCGATTTTTCCCTCACGGTCTGATCCAGCAAGTCCTGGGCGACCACACTCCGGTGCAGGTTAACTTGCAATACTCGGGTCATCGTAGTTTCGATTTCGCGTCTTTTAGAGCCTCCCTGAAGACAGAACACTTCCCGGTTCCCAACTTATGAGTCAGGTCTTTAGTCTCCTTTCCTGCTGCTTTACATAACACACAACATGCTGTGTCGGTGCACGCCTTGGCGTTGTGCCCAGTTTCTCCGCACCTGTAGCACATGCCTCTTCTATCCGGTCCTTTGCAGCCCAGCGCCTTATGGCCGAAACCGAGGCACTTAAAGCATCGGATGGGATCTGCCCTCTTCCGGATTATGCACACAACCCATCCGACCTTGACCTTTCCTTTGTCTAGCATTGGTTTCGCATCCCTTTCGATGAGGTCAACTATAGCTACTCGCTGTCCCCTGCTGTTTTCGGAGGTAACCTCCACTTTCATTTCGCCGGCTGTACGGAACTCCTTCCGCAGTGCCTCCTCCACCTCAGCCACGTCCGTAACGCAGTCGATATCCCTGATTTCGAGGGTCACCCTTGGCTCAAGCGCGGACACGCTGGCCTTTTCACCGACTGCTTTCTGGACTGCGTCGCGAAAAGAGTCTTTGTTGGCTGCGTCTGGCCGAAATTCAACCAGGAGGCCACCAGCTCGCGTTTGTCGTACTGCTTTTATGGATGTATCCATCTCCTCAGGTCTGACCGCCTGTTTGATTTGGCGTAGTACCTCTGCGTACGAATTGCCATCCATCGGTTTGATTAGTATTGCTGGCCCTTTTTTCTTTCTTCTCCTCTTGCGACGCTGCCGTTTCGCCTTCGGCTGGCTAGCGATCTGCGGGTTGCCAGGGACGCAGTTCGTATCAGAATCAGCCGGCTGCTCCTTCTGAGGGTAAAGCCTAGCAGGACGCGCAACCAGTTGGGTTGCACCAGGGTTGCGAGACGTCTCAGGTTTAGTGAGGGTCTTTTCGTCGAGGGTTAGCCTTTTTGCGGCTCTTTTTGCGGCCTTGCTGAGGACTGTCTTGAAGCCATCATCGGTCGGCTCTTCCTTTTTCTTTTTCTCAGCCTCCCTTTCGATAGGGCTGCTGGCCACCCGTTTGGGAGCAACCGGTGTTTCTGCAGCTCGCAGCACCGTACTCATTCTCGCATTTTGGTCCGCCTCAGCTTTCAGCCACCTGCGTCGAAAGTGGCCGATTTGGTCCAGGAGTTCCTCCCTCTCTAAGAGGCCGTTCGTAACCCCCTTGTTAACGGTCTTTTGGCCGTTCGCTGCTATTGTCTGCTTCAGAACCTTTCCAAGTTCTTGCAGCCGTTCCTGCTCATCCAGCCGGTCCATTGCGATCGAGTTCTCAACAGCATCTCCCAGGGGCATGCTTTTGAGGCTCGGTTCGAGATCGCGGCGTGCTCCGTCAATGCCAGTGAGTGGCGCTGTTGTGCTCGCAAGGGAATTCGAGCGTACCATTTGAGCAGGATTAGGAGTTCGGAGCACCTTCGTCCTTCGTGTAAAGGCACTCATCTGAGCTCTCTCCTCGTTCCCATTTCCGCCACAAATCGTCCCGTCAGGTTCGTAATGGTGGTTTGTTGCGGCCGACCGCCCGAGAGCAGCTACCGGAGGTATGCTCTCAGAGCTCGGGTCACAGTTGCGAGGTATTTTACCTGCGATGAGCGGGGCAGAGACGCCCGAAAGGGACTTAGAGCTGTCCATCTGTGCTGGCCCTGCTGGCGGAGTCCGAAGTAACTTCTGCTTCCTTGTGAAGGAACTCATGTCCGCTGTCTCTTCGTCCCCTTCTCTGGAACAACTCTTTGAGTTCTGTTCCTTTTCCGTCAGCGAAAATTTAGGCGTATTCGGCTCTTTTGCCTCCTCGGCACTTGTGCTGGACATGGGTGTCTCTCGCGCTTTTTCGTCTGCCACGGGCCGGTCCGGCGTGCGCGCAATCTTCCGACTACGGGCAAAAGCCGCCGCGATGTCGGGTTGGCGTCCTCTCTGCATTCCCTACGCTGCGCTCTCATGTCTGCTTTCAGACACGAGTTCACATCTCCCCGGTGTTTCAATTGTTCGTTTTTCGTTGTTTGGTTGTTTTTTCTTCGCATCCATCGTTCCTGTGTCCATGGTTTTGAAAAAATCAATTTAAAAATTTTCCAAGCGCATACAAAACTCTCGTAAGTTGCCACCATTAACAAAAGAAAAAGAAAGGAACACAGGGCTGTGAGACACTAACGGCTGCCCGATGAGGTGTGGCCGGGTTTACCTTAACTATTACCCTGTTTCAGCCCTGCCTGCTGTTTTCCTTCAGCAGACCTGACGGCCGCATCTCCGGCTCAACAGGCTGAGGGGAGGTTGATTCACGCCATGAGCCAGATCTTATCCCATTACGGACCTTCGTCATCCGTCCGCAATTATACGGACTTCGGTAATGCCGAAATAACTTCTTTGAATACTCCTAAAACCACTTCGTCCGTATATCGTCATCACGGTATCGCCTTCGGCTCAACTGAAAGTCTCGCGTTATCGGCTCGACGTGAGAGAGGAAGAATAATTCCTTAGCATGGCGGTTCACTTCCGCCCCTCAATTCTAACACTTTATCCACTGACTCTTACTGCCGATCGTTCAAGCATAGAGCTCACACCGACACACCTTGGGTCGCTCTCCGGGATTGCATATTAACTCACCCATGGCGCCGCCCCGACATGTCTCGCCTGGGCAGACTGGTCGACCCTCACAGGCCTACCCGCCGTCGTAAGTGATTGAGCTCATGTCCCTTCGGATCAACAGACAAGCCAGCCCCGGTCAGAACCGAGTATTTTTTTAAATTTTGTTACTATTCAGGGTTCCACATGGGTTAGCCCCTTGAACTACTTAAACTACTTAAAATACTTAAACTACTTACCGGCTCGGCCCACGCATTTATTTTTTAATGCGTGGACTTGTCCACCGTTAAGGTAGGACCATTTTGTTGGGGAAGAGGTTTGCAAAACAGGAGGATGTGAGGATAAAATTATTACACAAAAGCCCGAGGAGCGGGATAGAGTTCTACTAAATGGACGTGGCGTAGGGACGAGGAAACAGGTTTGCTGTTGGGCTTTGTTTTTTTTTTTTTTTTTTTCTCTCTCGATATCACCAGGACGGACAAACACTCACATCAGACATGCTATTTTGGTTCGCGACTGGCTTTCGTGAGGTAGTTGGCTATGTGAGTATCGCAAAAATTAAATGTTTTCCCAAGTTACCGGTGTGTTCAACCCACGTTGATGTGAGTGTACCTGTACACCCCGCATCTCCTAGGGTTGAACTCCTGTAACTTACTGCCGCCACGCCTGGCCGTGCTACGCAGTTTCCTACACAGCAGCAGCCTGACTTCGCAGTTCTGAATGCTGTCATTTGACACTCTGCCCAGTACCTCCTTATAAACCAGCAGCCCGTAGTCATCCTTATGGTCAACAGTTTTGGATCCACGGGTCCCCCAATCCACCACCCGGGGACGCGTCAGGTAGCGGATAGCAATGGTTCTGTCTAGGAAGTGCATAGACGAGTGCGCTATTGGAAAGATAACAGGGTTGGATGAGGAGAAAGAACGGCACGAAAGAAAGAAACTTAAGAAAGCACTTATACAAAATGGGCCAAGTAGTAGCCTATATGGATGACATTAATATTTTGTAACGGTCGCTTATAACTGCCAAAGAAATTTTTCTGAAACCCGACTGGGAAGTAAAACTATAAGGGCTATGAAAGGGCTATAAAACTATAACTATAGAATAAAAAAAAGCTTATTGCTTGTTGCAGAAAGCGAAGGCCCCAGAGGGGCTGCAGTGTTGAGAAGAAATAGAAATCAAACTGTGGTCTCACCTCAAAACTCATAGTGTACTACAAAAATGCACCATATTGACATTAATAACCGATGTAAGGCTTTTAGATGTAAGGCCATTTAAAAGAATTGGTATTCCATATTGTTATGACACCTGACCAAAAAGGCGACAGTTTAGCAGTTTGTGGTTAGTATTTTACTGTATTATTTGAGCCTGACTTACAAGCACTTGAAATCCAGCGTGCAATTACACAGGAGTTGGAAGAAATAGTGGTATTATAACTAGGGTTTTTTTCTTATATTGAGCGGCTGTATGAGCCATATGTAATAATAACGATTTACGGACCGCAAGGGTCTAACAGTGACCTGAAAAAGAACAAGAAATCAAAATGAAAATTCAATAATTTTGTTCGATTATTTGTTCCACTATCATATCAAGGCACTTCTTGTATTTTTGTTAATACCAACACGAAGGCTTGATATTTGTTTTTTATAATTTCTCGTGAATCATTGTTTATGGTTGTAAACTTATCGAACTTTATGTTCGCAACGCAACTGCTACGTATGGTGGGACAGCTGTCATGCGCTTTGTTATTTGTTCAGTTTACCATTTTATCATAAATAGGCTGACTATTGAGCAGTGTCTGCAACTTGCGGAGATTTATCTCGGAAATATAGCTCTGTTTGAAAAACTCATCGCGCGCACCGTCCATTTTGCGGCCAGGATGATCGATCGTCTGAACTCTTAATAAGATTAACCATGAATTGTTTCGACACCACGTTTATTTTTACTGACAATACGCATCCATCTTTAGACGTCGTGTAGTGTGTTATAAAGACACCGTAGGAGCTGTAGAGCGTAGTATCCATCAAGACTTAAGTGAGTCCATACGGTGTCGTGCTGAACAAATAAACCTGTGCCCATCCACATTATGGAAGATTTTACGAAAGGATCTTGGTTTTGCGGGCTCGTTTTCAGTTGAAGCCGAACGAACACCGAGCACGACTCCGATTCCGTGTATGGACTCAACAAAAAATTGCTGCACATTCGGAATTCCATAAGAAAATTTTGTTTGACAATGAGGCTAATTTCTGATTGAATGGCTACGTCAATTAACAAACCTGCCAAATCTCAGATGATGGGCAACCACAGGCAGTTGTCCAAACAGCGTCAATTCCGGAGAAAGTCACTGTTTGATGTGCTTTATGGGCTGGTGAAATCATTGGCCCACATTTCTTCGAAAATGCTACTGGAGAAAACATCACAGTCAGTGGTAAACACTATAGATCAATCTCATTCCTGATTTGACTCGCCCGAATGTAATAAACTCTAGTTTCAACAAGATGACGCGAAATGTGATACAGTTCGTGCAATGATAGACTTATAGGAAAAAAATTTGAGCAGCGCAGAGTCTCTCGTTGTGGACCAGTCAACTGGCCAGGAACATCTCGCGATTTAACTCTGTTGGACTATTTCTTGTGGTGCGTCATTGATACGTCAAATGACTCGTCTAAGTGGACAAGCCCGCGAAACTTGACTATTTGAGAGGCAATTTGTGACGTTTTACTCATGAGATACGGTCCCAATCATTGGTTAGAGTAGTTTAAAATTGTATCGCTCTGTTGAACTTCCTTCGCGCCAGTCGTAGCGCTCACATACCCAAATAATATTCAAATTGAATCGGCAGACAGTTATCTTTCCAATGAAACCAAGCCTAAACCAAATCTCGTGGCAATCAAAACAATCTATCCGGATTTTATTCAATTTTAAAGTTCTATTCCTTTAAAAAAACACCTTTAATAATTTTGAAACTTTGAAAACTTATCAACTTGGACATCTCCCCTCCCCGCCTTGCCACCATTAGTGGAAGATTTAGTTAAATCGCATGTAATAAAAGCTCTAAATGTAACTTTCTTAAATACAGATCATAACTCTTGCAATACTACGAGTTGAAGTTTTTTTAAGACATCTTGTGAATTCTAATGAATTATTTTACATCAACGTTCATTATAACGACCTTTGGAGAATTTAGTCCGTTTTGGTAATTTTCGGCGGATTACGGGACGGTAGATAATCAAATTTATTCTTTGCACAGGATTCCGATTGAAATCATTTTCGTGTCACACTTTTCACGGAACTTCATAACTTTAGATACTAAGCAATGATTTATTGAAATTCCAGGAAATTCATGCGTAAACAGCTTGACCCGCCTTCAGTTTTCTCATGACTGAACGCAATAATTTCCCGAACGAAATTTTCTTTTATTTCTTCTTCAAATTCGCTTGTCGTAATATACTCTGAAATGATCCATACTATGAAATTATTTACACGCTTCGGCTATTATTTGTACATTCCGTTGATTGCTCGTTTCCTAATGAAAGTCCAAATCTGTTGTATGAAGTTCATTCAAAGGACGTTCATTGTAAGGACAAAAGACAGTTGAATTAGAGAACTGATGATTAAGAGAGCCTGCTTAGATTGCTTCCAGGCTTTTTAGGTATGTTCGATGTGGATTACTTGAATCTCTCGAAGTTATCGACTACCGTGGACGATATGGAATCTTAACGAATATACGGTCCCAGGAAGTATATTCGATCATTAGCATACTTTCAAAGTTCTGGGTGGATGTAATTTCTTGGTGATTTGAGCAAAAATTTTCCATGTGAGCTAATTTGCGAAGTCTTTACTGTTGTATGATATAGATAAAAGTTTGGCTTCCAGTTAGATTCCGTTGTAAATAAGATATTTCTTGCTTTGCAGCAACGCATCGTGTATATAATATTCAGGAACTTTAATTTGTGTTATATACAACTTAAATTAAATATTTCCTATAGTAAGTGCATCTAACAGTCCAGCATGGCCATAACATTATAATTCTATTAACACTAAGAAGTGAAGATGCTCAAAAGTTATAGTTAAATAATCAAAAAAAAAAAAACCAAGATTCAGCAAGAGAAATTCACGATTTTCTACAGATACTAACCGCCAAATTACAGTGCCGATTACTCTATCGGATTTAAATCCGGGCTTTGCGGAGGATGATTAAGCTATCTGGAAGCGTAATATAACTACCAATCCCTAATGATATGAGCTGTGTGCTTTGGATCGTTGTCTTCTTGAAAAATCCAACTCCATTCAAGACACAACTTCTCCCCGGATGGCTGTACATGTTGTTCCAACAGGGTTTTATATACAAAGCGATTCATGGTGGATTCAATAAATGATAATCTTCCAACTCCAGATGCTGCTATGGCTCCCGAAACCATGACATTGCCTCCACCATGCTTGACTGTAGATACCAATTTTATGGGATCTAAGGCAGTGTTGTCCTTCCTCCATATTTTGTCGCGACCATCACATCCAAAAGTGTTAAATTTGGACTCATCAGTCAAAAGGAGTTGCTTCCAAAAATCCATGTCCTTGTTAATATGAGCCTTTACGAATTCTAGGCTAAGAAGTCGGTTTTAAGCTGATATTAACGGCTTTTGCGGGGAGTTCTGCTTCGAAAACCACTTGTATTCAACTCCCGCCTAAAAGTCCTGGATGGACAATCTTTTTACTCATCGCAGCGATATGTTCCGCTAAATTTGCAGCACTTGATTTAGGATTTTGCCCACTTCCTGTAAATTAGACTGAAGTTTCTCCGCGAAAGTTTTATCGGTCGACCAGTTCGTTGTTTGTTCTTAATAGAACCGATGTTTTCAAAGTTTTTTATTATTGTTTGAACGGAACTTCGTTTTAACTTCAATAGTTTCGCTATTTCACCATACGACCAATTTTCGCACATCACTGCAAATTTCTTTACTGGACAACATTTTTTCGACTTTCACTTCAAAACTAGAATAAAACTATAAAAGCATTGCAACTGCACTTCCACAACAAATATACAAATATGTTATTGTAAAAATGCTGTTATGTTTCCAAGAATGCACAACAAATAAACGAATAGTTTCTTTGAATAATGCTGTTATGTTTCCCAGCATACTGACTGTACGTAGACTTTTGTCAAGTAATTTTTTTCGTTTTTATGAATTTCTTTTTAAGTTTGTTATGAAAAGTTTTTGTTTTTGTTTTTTAAAAATATATATTTTCGACAATGAAAAAAAATGCATCAATGGTTTTTTTATTAAGGCTTCCAATCACTCAGAAACTCAGTATAAGGTGTTGTATGGAGACTTTTGGCCGCCACTGTATATGTGGTTTTTGACAATCAGCTGAAAACAGCATTGAAAACGATTGCCTGGAAATTTTTTGAAATTTTTGGTACACTTTCTAATTTGCATGTTTATCCAGTTGTCAGTGCATCGTTTGGCATCTTCATAAAAACGAAAGTGCTGATCATCTAGACCATGGCTCTCAAATCGAGATAAGAGTATTACCGGGGAACTAATATTGACAAGAGGGCATGTCAATTTAAAAAAAATTTGACGTTGAAGCATTTGTAAATACTTTTTAACCAGTCCTGCAAGACATGCACAAATTCGGATCAAAAAGATGAATTGCAATTACTACTGTAGTCTTGCAATAGTTTTATAGGTTCAAACAACTCCTAGAACAGGGAAACTCAGTTGATCCCGCTTAACACTGAGATCCTACTATTAACATGTTAGAGCGAAATATATCCGAATTTTCCAGCAATGTTCAATGTTACACTTTTCGGCCAATGTTACACTGAAATGTTTATCCTTTTCACTTTTCAACAAAATCCACGATGCAATCGAAATACATTTCGTATGTATCTTATGTCGAACTATTAAAAATTATGACAGGATATTTTTCAGAACAAGACCGTTCGACAGATAATCTCCGCATGGATCCCAAACATATCTGACACTTTTAAAATTTAAATCAAAAAGCGAAACTGTTCAAAAACTTTACTTGCCACTATACAGGAATGTTAATCGAGTGATCGTTGAAGACCCATATAATTTAACTATTTTGATATATGTATAGGGCAGAGGGAAACTATACGTGAAACACGCTCGTGATTGTTTTAGAAATTTCGAAAAAAAGGAAAGGATTAGGATTGTTTTTACTTTATTTCATTCAATTATTTCGTGTCCGACACATTCTTTCCATTGCATTCCATTGTCCTCCATTGAAAGCTTACGCAGAATTCGAAATGTCGAGCATTCTAATACCATAATAACTGCTAACAAGCACCAACACTTCGAACAAACTAATTTAAGGGTATTCGAGGTCAATTTCTCAGATGCATAATTATTTGCAAACCAAGCTTGTTGTAAATAGGACACTAATGCGTAGATGCGGAAAGATGCGCATTTACAAACATTCTTCTGAATTATTTTTTTCATTCCCCCAATTAAGCATAGAAAGCCAAATACCGCAAGCTCTCCACTCAGCAACATCGTTTAATTTTTAATCTCATTCTCTTGCAAATTCAGTTTATTTGCAACATGGTACGATCGATTCTCTTTCTTTGTGATGTCGCTCCGGAAGCTATTAGCGCTTTGAAGTGGCTATTTGACTCGTGTAGCAGTTAAAGCTCTCGTTCAGTTGAAGCTTCATGATAAGTTGAGAGAGCTTCCCTAAATAATGCTTTCTTTCAACTGAATCATGATAGGGCTTAGACCCAGTTAGGTACTACGCAAATTAATCTAAAATATCTGAAGCTACCATTTAATAAGTTACTCAACTAGGCCAAAAAGCTCCACTTTTTAGAAATAATGAAAATAGTGTTTTGCAATATTGCTTTTGAACGTTGGTGCACTCGCCATAAATCATCGGGATTTGATTTCGAAAATACTCGCCGTCAATTGTGATTGGTTCCAGTTTTCTGTGTATGCTGATTCGATTGGCCACCAACATTTTTTGGCCTGGTAAATTGGGCATGATATCCTTATTGCGGATTATCAGGGTTGCGTGTTGCACCAATTCAGTTTCGGATAAGCTTCGATCGAGGTTTTGTCTGTCTAATGTTGCTCCGTAAATCCTTCAACGATTAATTATCATTATACATGAATTTTCTTAGGATCTCCAAAAAATAAAAAGCAACAATAGCAAGTAGAAATAGCAAATTTCAAGTAGCTTCATTGTCCTAAAATAAACGTGCTTTTCCAATAGGTGGCTTTCACTGGAATCCTTGATAATTGTCTGGCTCATTCTGATTTTTATCACACTCTTAGCTCGTACTACAATCTTGTTCTTGACCACTTGACTTTTTATTTCAAAGATTTATGTTATCTCTTTTCCATCGATTAACGTACCGACGGACATAGGGGTATTTTACTGACTTGGCCGGTCAAAATTATTTATTTAGTTTTTTTACTCCAGGCACTTTCCCTGGTTAACCATAAGCCATATTTTTCTTTTTAATGAATAATGACTTAAAATATTGGGAAAAAATACAACGAAAATATATTTTAGTAATTTATAAATTCGATATTTATTATTTTCTTAAACAAAATGTTATCAAATTTATGCAACTATAATGATGATGATTCCCATGGTTCTTCATCATCCTCATCACTTTCAGCGTCTCCAGAAACGTCCTCCAAATCAGAGTCACTTTCATAGTCAGATACAGCAGGAATCATCAAAGCAATTGCTTCTTTCGTGAATGGTAACGCTCTTTTTTGGGGATTTGTCTCATTCCAGTAATCAGTGGGTCAGAAATTAGTAAAAATCTGTTTATAATATCAGTGTTACACTTGACCCTTGAGAATTTGCTCGCGAAATTCTGCCTGTACAGCAGGAAATGTTTATTCCGTGCCTCAGCGGCTTCTTCCGAGAGAAATACAATTGCCAACAATGCCTTGTCTATGACAGTGGCACCATGCACCAGAATCTTGTGCATCGTAGGTGTCATAGGATGCCACGGATACAAACTTACATAAAGTTTCGCAGTGTCCATTCAATAATCTGCAAACTTTTCAAAATGGACTTTAATCTGTATCAGCCAGTTTTTCGCATGGCTCGCATCTCAGTCCCATACTTTTTCATATATAAACATCAGACTTATCCAAAAGCCAAAACTGACAAACACAATAATTTACGGACGATACATGAGTGAACGTTTCTGGCACCCACTCTAACTTGAGCATCATGGAATCAATGCGCTATATATCAAGGAACCAATACGCTTTGTACTACCTTACTGGAAGGATAACCTTAAAAACTACTTGACCAATTTTCATAAAAATTTTACTCAATATTGCTAGGATTTGTTTCTAAGGAATGCCGTAGCCTTTCTTGCATCTTAAAAACTTAGTTTCTTATAAACAAAAATAACTGCCTATTTACGGACGAAAATATTGATTTTTGGTTAAAGATGCGTCATTTTAATCAAAATAATGTTATCGCGAAAATTCTACAGTGTTCTTTAAGCAATTAGTAAAGAAAAAGAAAATCAAAATATATTCAAGCTAAAGGTTACAGATTTTCCGAGAAAAGCTTCCAGTAGTAGGACCCCTTCTACTACTACTACCCTTACTACTATATTTTTATGAAAAATTATCACAGCGAAACTCGTTGGCAGTCTCGACATATAGTCCTCTATCATGACTCTGATCGGCTTTTTAGGATGGCGAGGGTGGGTTGAGGTGATTCAAGAGCGGGATTCATCAGGGGAATCATGCATTTCGAAGCTGTGCCTGAATCTTCAAAGGTCTTAGATATTTCTAATAAAACTAAGCCTGATGATGTTTTGCGGTTGCATCCATTTCTGATATTCTGGATCACTCTTAATTACCGTTAAGTTCCCTTGAAGGCGCTTTGGTTTATACGGTTTGTAGTATAGTACCATCATCCCAATACCCCAGTCAGGGATGCCAATCATTCAATTTAGTAAATAATGGCTTTTCAGCAAATTTTTTGGGTAGGAAGGTGAAGGCTATTTACGCCCTGAGTGTCGAACTACCAGTGGCACGACAAACCTACTGGACTACAGACTAAACATCTCCCCTGTCAACCGGAGCGCCTAGCCTGGAACCGTTTGACACATTACTTCGGGCTAGGCCTCCCAATTATACGCCTTTTAGCGTCTTCGGGTTCCAGGGATTCCTTCTCCAGCGAGTAAGAGGAGGAGGATTGCTAGAGAAGGAAACCCTCCACCCTCAACGCCTCCAGCCGATCAATTATGCCTTTTTTCATTACTAAGATTACCCGAGCGTAATGTGCCACTTGATTCCATTTGTCAAATGATTATAGCATCTCTTCGATTAGGCAATCTGGATGGAGCTCTCCGACTTTTTCGGCAAGATCAGCGCTGTTTGTCCAATCTTCTGTATGAAAAGAAAGTATGACAGGCGTCATCCTTCACATCAATGCAGAATATTCAATCTGGAGACCGTGACTTACCAATCTTGTGCAGGTAAGACTAAAAACAACCGTGTCCGCGTGAACCGTGAGCCACGATCTCAAATCGTTGATGAGCCGCGCAGTCAATCTTCCTCTAGCTCACGTTCCCATGATTGTTGCCATTCGTCGAGAGTGAATCGTCCTTCATCGCGAGCAACTTTTTCTTTATTACCCTTGTGCTTCCGGAGGTTAATTCTTTTACGCTCTCTAGCGAAGAGTACGATAGGCACCACCCCTGCATATACCAACACCGCTGACTCAGGGACTGTACGGTATGCTGATGCGATGCGCAGTGCTCCTCGTCTCTGCACCTGTTGGGAGTCTCCCTCCATATAGAAGCGTAGATTGCACGACACTCATCAGCAGTCGCCTATTTGTTTGGCCTCATAATTGCCGAGACTCCTGCTCCGGCCTTGCTTGGCATTGCCTTGATTTGCTCCGAAAAACTCAGTTTAGAGTCTATCGGCAAGGCCAGATACTTAACTGATAGTTTCGACTCTACTAATGTGTCCCCGACTCGGACCATTCTTACTCTGGGGATCTTCTTCTTGGTCAGGATGACCACTTCGGTTTTCTCTAACGCTAGGTTACACCCGCGAGGAGTCATCCAGGTCCCTACCCGGCGCATTAGTACATTTAGCCTTGGTTGCGCTTAATCGACTGTGCGTCTAGCCACTAGTGCCGCAACATCATCTGCATAGACGATCAGTCGCGACTCTTCCGGCAATTCAAGTCTGAGCAGTCTGTCGTAAGAGACGTTCCACAAGTCCGGACCGGGGAATTATGTACATATGATAGTTAGTACGGCGGGAAATTACTCACCCGTTTTGGGCCATCGATATCGATGTCGATTGCACTTCCTCATATGAGGTCCTCTACAGTTTCCGGCTCTTCTCTGGTTGGTATTTAATTTTATATACGATTGCTTTTTCTTCCAATGGTTGAATTCTTTCCAGCTCTCTTGTACTTGACGAAAATGGTTAGATAACACATTTTGCGTTTTAATTCGGTGCTCGCAAGTGACAATTCTTTCAAAATGAATCTCCATTGCAGGAGTTTGCGCAGACATATTGGCACCTGTGGTTACAGTGGTGAAGTCTTGGCCACTCCACAGGTGAGGGCTGGTGTGACTACTGTGGTATAGACCCAGTGGACAATTTCGGGTTACAAACGCCAAATTTTCCCCACTATTCTTCTTATTGTGAAAAGCATCGCTGTGGCTCTCCATGTGACTTTTTCAATGTGCGCAGTCAAAGTTAGCTTAATATCCGAAATTATTCCTAAATTTATTACCATGTCAATGTGTTTCCTATCAACCGTCCGCGGTTGAAAATGTTACCCGATTTTTGGGGTTTTGTGAGGAGCATAAGCTCCGTGTTGTCGACAGAAACGCATTCGATTCACTTCGCTCACTCGAAATGATTGAGAGTGTGGTCTAAATCGAGAATGATTTCATATGCGGAAACATCCCAATGATTATTGAAAGGATATCAGCGTATGCAATCCAAACATTTTTTGTTTAGGACTTTAACTATTCAGGTAACATTGAGTACCAGGCATGCAATACTATGCCGCTCTGTGTTTTACCACTGTTAGTCCATTTCTTCGATGTTACACAATTTTACATTTCAGCTGTAATTGCCGTTTTTAGCTTTCGGGTTTCTAAACCCGGGTTACCGAAGGGAGAGTGAAAAAGTTAGAAGTTACCAAAACGTTTACAATGTATTGATAATTTGTATTCTATAGAACTGACATAGACATAGGAATTAATTACAGATAGGAGATGAAAATAATAATTATATTTCAATGCAAGGTAGCATTACCGTTGGGTGCTCTGATGCAGGATAGAAAAACAAATAACCTTTGAAGCTTAGAAAGCAATTTTACAGCGTGTTCCCCCTACTAGCACCGAATGAAAATGTTGCTTCCACTGCGTGTAGTATTAAATTGGTAAACTGCATATGTATCCCTTGCATATTCTATGGAAATGCACATGCTACCTAAGAAATGAAGAACGACTCATCTATATATTCGATTCTGCAAAGGTTTGTCAATTTATAACTTCTAACTGTTTTATCGCTGAACGCGCCAACCAAATCACCTTTCCATTTCTTTAAACATTATCGGAATCCAAATTGTTTCAACATGTTCCCGAACTTAAACTCAGTACTCACTTGATTTCAAGTTTGAGTTCAAGTGTTGTGTATCTCACTACTAAATTCCAGTCAGCACGAAAACCCTACATGTCATTCTCTAATGGCACTGTTGTCCTTGTTTGCCGAAATTTCGTGCATTGCCCTTGGTTTTAGCTGTCATTGCTCGTACCAAAGTTGTGTTGCTTCGCTTTTCTCTGCCAACTTGTTTTCCATCCATCGCTTACGTTTCATCATTCGATGAACTGTAACAGGAAATGAAACCGTCGGAGGTCCTTAGTGAAATGCTTTCTAACAGGTCGGTGACGTGTCGAACGACAAAGGGTCAGACATAATAAGCTCATAAATTGGATATCTTGGAAGAGTTTTCGAAGCGGATATGGTGTTACATTGAAGAATGTAGGGAAAGTGATAAGCAAAGAGCAAACATCTTTTACACTATAATGTTGAAAGGAGGATATAGGAAGATAGAAGCAACTCCTTGGAAAAGTTTGATGATGGGTTAGAATTGAATGAACGTGTTAAGATGATGGGATTATAAGGACATCAAGCGAAACAGATTGAATGATTTCTTCATACGTGTCAGCGCGTTGATTAATCTTCAACTTCAGCAGAAAGCTACTAGGCTGCGACTGGTCTGTTTGCTTGGATTTAAGGCAAAATGAGTATTCTTTGCCTAGATTTTAGGAATTATGCCAGTTAACTTCTTTTCGAGTCAATTTTAATAGCTGCTTTGACTATGATGAGAGACTTCAAGAATGAAACGGATATATTGTTATGGTTTAATGCTTGAGGTAGGTTATATATTAGCATTTTTTTCAAAATTTTATCCTTCCTATTTTATTTACAGCGTTCTCCCTTGAATCATTCGTGAGAACAGAATACTCGATTAAAATGTGCTTTGGTTGACAGTTCTATTGAACATAGGAGGTTACTTAGTTTAGGGCGTTTGCCCGAGATTTTTGAAAAAAAAACTTCAAACGAAGGCAAGTTGCTAGATGGATCGAAAGGCTACAGTCCTAAAACGACAAAATCGTCCATCGTAAACGTGGAGTACATGGGAATGCCGACGAGTTTTCCCGTCGCTCGTGTCCAGCTCATTGTAAATATTGCCGAAAATCCGAGGAAAAGAAACAAAGTGCGGATATGCGTGTAATAAAGACTGAAATCGACGAGGCTTAGACACAGCATGAACTCCGGGACGCTCAACTAGCCGACGATGATATTGGACCATTGTTAGTATGGGAAGAGGCAACAAGACGACCCTAGTGAAAGGACATATCAGCACGCAGCACAGTATTAGAAAGCTTTTTAGCTTCAGGTTGAAGACGGAATGCTGAAACGGAAATGGGACACGGTAGAGTGCACATTGTATCGGATGCAAATTGTTCTTCCCTAAAGCCGCGTCAAAGTAGTACTAAAAGAGATGCATGAAGGAACATCGGGAGATAACCTTGGGAGGAACAAGACCCTGACGAAGGTGCGAGGAAGATTCTACTGTCTCCACGCTCCAGACGATGTACTTACCTAGTGTCGTAAGTGCACAATATGTACTTACGTTAAAGGCCCGAATCAAAGAGGAAGGCTATAGGAAGGCTATAGGCTATAGGAATGCGAGGAAGCCTCGCAGACATATAGCTTGTAGGGGTATCATTCGAGAGAATAGCCGTGGATATCGCAGGACCCTTTCCTGAATTTGAATGGGGAAATCGGCATACACTCGTTGTGGCTGATTACTTCAGTATGTGATGTGTGCCTAATTCCTAACCAGGAGGCAACTACCGTAGCGGAGCAAATCGTTTCATAGTGAAATCACAGAAAACACTATTTCACCCCAAGTTAGATGGAATGGCCGAACGGTTCAATGACACGCTCAATGAACATTTGTCCAAGATGATTGATGGAAATCAGGAAGATTGGGCTCGACGCATTCCATAATTTTTGACGGCGTACTGAACTCCAGAGCATGCATCGACAGGCGAAGCACCAACGGAAGTCATCATTGGAAAAATGATTCGTTTACTAGCTGACGTGAAGTTCGGGACACCCCCCGCGTAGCCTTAAACCTTTTCGGAGTATACAAGCGAATTAAGGCGACGGCTGAATCAAATACACCGTTTGATACGGAAGTAAATCGAGTCGACTACTGACCGCCTGAAGACCAGATATGAGTTAATAGCAAACTTATTCGGATTCCAGTCCAGGACGACTTGGTATGGCTGTATAACCCTTGGTGTCGAAAGGAAGATCTCTAAAGCTGCAGCGGAATTGGGAGGGACTTTATCGGATCATCAACGAAGCGAATCAACGCTGGTATACCGGACACTAGAGCACCAGGAGCCAAGAGCAAAAATGAATATTGTGATCCTGGACTGCCATGCCCCATATTATCAGCAGGAATGCGTTGGGACAGCTGATCTGACATCTTTTCGGGACGAAAAAGATATGAGGCGGGGATAGTGTTACATGTTCGAATAATGTCACGCGCCACAGTAGTTGGGAAAAATACAAGATGCAAAACAATAAACACAACAAATACATGGATCACGCTCGAAGGAGATAATGCCATCCTGTAAGTGCATTGTGTTTTAAAATATCAAATGATTTAGCTTGTGTATTCGAGAATGGTCCACTAAAAAGTATGAGAAAATTCCTGATTGGTTGAATCAAATATAAAAGCGACTACAACAGGCAACGACGGGTAGCAGTGTTGCCGAATAAGTGGAAAGCGACAGTACTGAATAAGTGGACAAATAGTGTGGAATAGAAATAATTTGTATGCGGATCAACGACTTCTAGAGTGATTTTGAAAAAGTGATAATTGACTAAAGTGATGAATTAGCAGTGAATTTGGTAAAGTGATAATTTAATTAAGTGAAGTGTTTTTGAAGTTTTGAGTGACTAAAATCAATGGAAAATTTTAAATTAAGTTGTGTTCTTTCAATTGCAAGAAATTTAAAGTTTACGAAGCAAAAAGGCTGCGCACCTGGATAAGCGCAACCATATAAAAGAAAAAAAAACAAACATTTCAAAGATTTGTTAGAAAATAAACATTTCGTTAAGATCAAAAGTTTTGTAGTGACTCAGATCAAGGATCAAAGGGTGTCGCCACCAAATTGGTCGGAGCTCAGTTGCCCTCGGTAAATAGCACATATGTCCACTTATTGTCTTGCGGCTAACAGATAATGTGAAGTCAAACCACAATCAGTAGTACTGATCACTTGAAGTACTTGAAGTACTTGAATCAGTGATTCAAGTACTGATTCAGTACTTGCAGTCAAATGTTCAATAGTTGTGTATCTTATATCCTGAGGGATTGTAATGAAATTAAAAAGACAAATATGCCCCTGTTTCAAGAAGTACAAAATATATGTATTCACAAAATAAACGAGAATTGCTAAAGAAAAGTGAAAGGAACTCTATTTCAAGGAGGATGAAGGAGACCAGGAAAAGAGTAAGTGTAGTAGTAGTAGTAGTAGTAGTAGTAGTAGTAGTAGTAGTAGTAGTAGACGTAGTAGGAGTAGTAGTAGTAGACGTAGTAGGAGTAGTAGTAGCAGCAGTAGTAGTTGTTGTTGTTGTACTATAAGTAGTAGTGGTAGTAATAGTAGTAGTTTAACACTTTTTTGACAGTTTGGTGTAGCAAAAGTTAATCTTTGAAGCTACATTGTTTTATCAACATCATCGATTATTTAATGGTATAATTAACGTAGTTTGCTCCAGAAAGTTTTGTTTTATGAAATTTGAAATCAAGGAAAATATGATGATTGATTGTACAACACATTATTTAAAAACTCGACGGATGGAGTGGCTGGCTTTGATAATGAAACCGAGAGGAAATTCTAATGGTGGTCTGACGTATACCCGATTTTAACGGGTTGGGTGACCACCATATAAGTGGTTTGCATGAACCACCAAACCACCACCAACGATGACGTTCTTTGAGAAGATGGGCAATAAAATCAAACACGAAAACTAACACTTTCGAGCTAGATCCTCCCGGTATGCAGTTACGGTCCGCATTGGCTCTTGTTTCTGCATTGACACCTAGCATTTTCTAAGTAGTTCCTTGTTGCTTCGCTACATAGCTTCACTATTCGACACTTAGCTAAAAACGCCTGTTTATTGTAGTTAATATCTGTTACATTCCCACTACTAATTTACCACTCGTTGCCTTGATTTTCCGCAGAGAACACAGCTTAAACCGTATCAGCATACCCAGGTATTTAGCTGATGTTTTTGACCCAACTAATGTATCCCCACTACTACATTTTTTATCCTTACTTTTGGCTTCTTCGTCAAGATGAAAATTTCAGTATTCAATAGGTTAAATTATTGCTAAGTTTTTGAATGAGCGGACATTCAGCTCCCTACTTTAAGCCTGCATGGCGTAATTGGCAAAGTTTATAGGCAGGAAGCTTAGCGACAAGAACGGAAACATCACCTGCATGGCCGACCGATCGGAGCACCTGCAAAGTTTGTTGAAAGAGAAATTCCACAGATCTTAGTGGAGGATGGAGCCCTGGCTCTGAGCCCATCTGATTCGATAAACATCTTCCACTCTTAGGTATCCACATAAGATTTTCTACTACTTGGGGTTTTTAATGAGTCCAGAGTACCTAGTGGAATCGAATTCACTCCTGAGGTCCAGAGTTATGGTTGAATGACCCACTTTTCAAACTCACTAGGTACAACCACCTTTTGTATCATGGTGCTCACCTTGCGATGAAACAGTATTGCCAAGAAACAAGGCTTCAGCAGCATAGATAAGCGCAATGTGTCTTCGTATTGTGGGCTTTCAGCGAATTTACCCGATCGTATCTACAATAACACGCTGACGGAGACTCAGGACTCCAATTTTCCCTTGAAGATCAAAATGAGTTTTTTTTTCCATTTTGTATTGCCATGGCCAAATCCCTTCTCGCACGCATGTATTAAGGCTACTGAACCGAATGTCAGGTCAAAACTATATCGGCTGTCTATTCCAAGATTTATCTATTCTATTTTATCGCTGACTTCAGTACTCCCAGCATCAGTGGAATGGTGGCACATCTACATGGATGCAAACACATTACTGATTAAATAGAAGAGACCAACGAAAGTACGTCTTTGGGGACAGTGGAACTCTCTGCTAAACGCGCAGCTGTAATGCGGGCCAGAAAGCAGTTCCAGTTCCAAAGAGTATCATAAATTACTTGTTCTAACCAAGGAGAGGTACTGGCAGTGTTTCATTAGTGGTAATACTGATAATCCGTGGGTGAAGGCTTAAAGGTTCTGTCGTGGGGGAATAGACAAGCGGGACTTACGTGGACTATGAGTGCATATGTTGTAAGGTCTATTCCCGGGAACGGAAGTTGAAACACCGCCTCTTGACAGTGCTGAACGGCAAGAGTCTACTCCCCCCCCCCCTCTCCAGCGCTGGGTGATAGATGAGAGTGTTAATAGGTTGCGATGCCGGAAATCGTCTGGATAGGATGGTATGACGGGTGAGTCATACCATCCCATATAGACTATATCCAATGCCTCTTTGATAGATGCTTCCAGCTTGGCTCTTTCTCGATGGACTATAAGCTTGCTCAAGTAGTGATATCGCTTAAGTCGCTGGATAAGGATGCAACCCTTCCTGGGTCGTAGCGGGGCATCTCTCTTCTTCCATCGCTTGGTTAAGAGATAGAGAAGGTGATGGTCCGCCGGCTCAAGAGACTGATTTCTGACTCCTTGTCGGCTAGGCAGCATGGGTTTCGTGAGCGACGCTGCACTAGTGACGCGTTGATTGATGTCCTCTCCAAAGTTCGAGCAAGTCGTCATAAATATGTGCTCGGTGTTTTCCTTGACTTTAAAGGAGCCTTTGATAATCTTAGCTGGGCCGCAATTCTTGCTATGCTAACCTCGGTTGACTGTAAGGAGATTGATCTCTAGAAAAGCTACTGTTCTGGCAGGTCTGCGTTTGAACAGGGAATATGTGATATTTTTAACGTGCCAGAAGGGTTGTCCGCAGGGATCCATTGCTGGGCCATTTATATGGAACCTTGTCATGGATAATCTGCTAGTCTAGTTAGTAAAGATATATAATGTGTGCGGGTATGCGGACGATTTACTTGTGTTGGTAGAGGGCGATAATCGCAGGCTGTTGGAGGACACTGCTATGCAATGCATGGCTGAGTTTTACTTTTGTGGAGGAAAAAATTTTAACTGCCTGAAACAAGAATTTTTTTATAAAAATACCTGGAAAAAGTAGGGTATGGAAATGGAAAAAGTAGGGTATGGTCCCGAAGAAGGGATCATAACGGGCTCGGAACAGCTGTCTGTTCTAAGATAAAAAATTTCAACCTGAAAATGGAAAATAATAAGAATTTTCCTAAAGAAATTCAGTTGAAACTATACTGGAAGATACTAGACTGAAGCAACAACAACTTGGAGAAATGGTTGGATTATTGAATACGCAATTGCAAAGTTCATAATCATCTTGGCATGACAAACGTTAGCCCTAGATGGGTGCGGAGAATGCTCATGCAGCTTTAGAAACAATACCGCGTAGAGTGATACCGCGCGTGTGTGGATCTCTGTAGTGAAAACAAGGGTAGGCAATTGAATCGAATTGTTACTGGAGACAAAAGTTGGATTCATTATTATGAAGGTAAGCCCAAACAGTACTCTATTCAGTGGCACAAAAGGAGACATCATAAAGTTTGAGGTATGACAGTGCGCTGGTAAAATCATAGCTACAGTATTTTGAGTATTTCACAATGTAGCTTACTGAAACCTGATCGCAAGAAAAGGGTAAAATGGCCCGAGACAACAGACAGCAATCCGGGGAAGAGAGAGATGCTGACTTTCAACTGGTTCGCTCCAGATCGCAAGGACTCCGGGCTTGTTCGAGGAAGCCGCCAAAAGCTCCTTGGCTCTAACGTTGTTATCTCGACATTACAGCTGATGGCCTCTTCAGTAATAAGAGACATTTGTTGTGTTGCGCATGTCAACTAACTTTAAGAGCCTATTAGACGAACTCTTCTTATGGCAGACAGTTGTAGGGTAAGGTTGACGTCTACTAATCCTAGAAGGCAAAGGGTCGCAATAATAGATATAGAATCAAAATCGGCTGGGTTGTGTGTATATTTCTTTGAACTGCAAGATCTGGACTGGAGCGACCTGTGCTAGAAGTATGGCACTTCCAACCATAAGGCGAGATAGTGCACAACTTAGCTGCATCCTGTGCAAAGCCAAGGGCCTGAAGCTGCAGATCTCTCTCATATAACAGGAAGCGGTAAGTGCCATGGGATCAAAAAACCACTTAGCAACAGAAAAGATAAAACATTATCCAAGTCCTGAGGGTCAACATATAAAGTAGTGCAACCGCAAAGAATTTATTCGACCAGACTTCGAGGGTGAAAAAACCGACGTGCTGCTGATATCTGAGCAACACAACAACTGGCGGGAGACTGGATGGTATTATGAATGATCTGGCATGGCCCACATCTGGGTGGGAGATAGTGTTATACTTCCAGTTCAGACACGCTCCAGCAGGAATGGCTTTGTGCTTATTGGGTGTGCGGATGGGATGTTCATAAGTGTTTTTCTCACACCGAACGAACCAACTTCATTCTTTCAGATCAACTTCGATGAACTGGAAAAAGCTTTCTCGAGCACAAAAGGTCGAATCCTTGTTGTATAAGTCAGGACGGAATTTGTCGCTATGATCGTTGGCAACACGCTAACCTTACGACGGAGAGGCTGCTGTTTGAGAACCATCACGGACGTGACGTTCGCTTCGGAGACCTTAGTGCTAGGATAATCAGTCGTAAGCATGGTGAACTACGCCATGAGTCTCATCATGTTCCCATGGGACTGCTCTATGCCTAGGCGACGGCTAAGACATGACAAGCCTGCTCTATACTGGTGGTCAGCAGAAATCTCTGGAGAGAATGTCACAGACTTTGCTTTGAAGCCCAACATTGAAGAGATCGAGATGAGTCATTACCCCGAAAATGGCAGACAGGTCAACCAATTAACTTCTCCATAGATTGATCAATGAGAGCAAGGCTCACTGCTTTCAAAATCTCGCTGTGGAAACCAACAGGGACCCATGGGGTCTGGGTTATAAGCTTGGCGTGCGGAAGCTCGGAGCTTCAAGGAAGCCGTGTGTGCTTCAAGTGGAAAAAAATTCACGAGCTCAACAGAGCGGTGAAATCTTTAAAAATTAAAAAGGCCAGGGGTCCAGACGATATCACTGTGGGAAAGGTGTGCAGGAGGGTGTATTCCCAAAATTCTGGAAAGAGGCAAAGCCTGAGCCGTTTAACAAGAGGAAGGGGGATCCATCTCAATCCGGAGCAACCATCTGCATATTGGCTCCTATGCATGCTGAACGCCGCTGGGGAATTGTCCGAGTAGCTCATCAGCGTCCATCAGAGCTGCCAGAGGTGTATCTCCCACGCAGTACGGCTTCAGGTCCGGCCAATCCACGAAAGGTGCAATAACCGAGGTTTTGAACGCGGCCTAGCGAGCAGAAGCCCACAACTCTGACTCAAAGCGTATAGTACTATTGGGTAAGCCACTGTCCCCTGTTTGCTTTTTCTGCCCGGGGACGACAGATGACGCCAGCTACACCTTTCTTACATGCGGAAGATGGACTAAGATTCGTTTGCTCTCCCCAGGAAACTTAAGGCTGTATATGTTAACATCGAAGGACAATTGGAACTGCGTGTCACATTTCGTGCGGACGGTTCTTCTTATAAAGAAGGGCATCAGGGATCGTTTGGCGGGGAAGAGGGAAGTGGGATCTCTTTAACAGCAATGCTTTTCCTTCCAATCATACCTGCTGAAAGAGGAATCTCCCCTTACCCGAAGGCACAGTTAGGCGATGACTTATGAAGCCTTCTCCCAAATAATGTGACAAACAGTTCAAGGCGACGTTCCCGGTGTGGCTGGGGAGATGTTTAGATGGTAGTTAGCTCCCGATGAAAAAGATAGTAACAAAGTTATCTTAAAGTATCTTAAATTCTAATCTTAAGTATCTTAATATTATCGCATGTTCCTGGGTAATGTGCATTAATAATTTTTTCCAAGACTGCAGATAGTGGTTATCACGACGCTAATAACATCTTAAATGATACATTATTGTTTCCTAATAAGTCATGATGTTCAACACTGATTATCCAAGCTCTTCGTTCGAACTGTGGTGATGTGATGCACTGCCGAAATCAAGGATTATTCCACTTGCTTTTCAATTTGAAAAAATTCACTTTTTAACTCATTGGACCAACCTGTTTCGAACATCTGTACTTATAAATTAGCATAGGACCAAGTTTAAATCTAGTTTACAACTTTTAACTGGCGCTTGTAAGTTCTTAGCGGGAAAGGATAAAAGTAAACAATTGAAATAAGCTTCTGTAAATTCGAAATTGGCGCGGTTTCATTTGAAAATACTCCAGACTATTTTTTAAAGAATTTAGCAACGGAGCAATCCGCATCAAAGGATATTTTCGTACATTTATTCTCTTTATCTCTCTCCTTCTGTCTCTATCCTTGGCATTTAAATTATGTGCCATGTAGTGTACCTTAAGTCAGTGTTGTAATTATTAACAAAACATTTGTTGTACATTCAAGTGTTACAAGTTTCAGAGCAATTAGCCTAGAACATCCTTCGACGAGCTAAATTGACACAGCGACTTGTCTCAATGGCATGTTGTCTGTTCGCTATGGCAATTAGTCCCCCGCGAAGCAGTTAAGAATGTTGTCCTTGTTAATTGACGTGTTGTTCAAATATGCATGCTATTTTCACAATAAAAGAGCTTAGCAAATAAAATTTACAGAAAATAATATGTTGAAATATTATCAAACGCAAATTGAATCTTGTAATGGAGAAAACAAGCTCCACACATCAGAAATGCTGTTTGCCCAGCATTATAACATTACAAATACTGATTTTACTTATCATCTTGATTTTGTGTTGCTTTTAGTCAATGGGAAAAGATACAAAGCAAGGGACAGTATCTCTGCCAAAGCCTTTCGAGTTTCTTTGCATTTTGCGTAGACTCGTGTGCTGTGCCGGCAAAGGGACTCAAGGCTTCATCTCGTATAATGATATGATTTACTTTTAATGGGATATGTTTGTGGGAGTGAATGCTTCCTTCGTCGAAGCTCCTCAAAAGCAACCTAAATTGCATTAGGCTTTTGTAAGAATAAACAAATGGGAGCATGAAATAATTGTGCAGTATTTCGTTACGAAAGACATCGATGTAAAGGATAACAACGTTTTCTTCAAGTATTCAGAGAAGGTACTCATATTGCTGATGCTTTTAGTCAAAAAGTCGCACGTACCCTAACATGTAGCATGCATTGAGCCCACATATTGAGAACGTGAATTTAAAGTGATGAAAGGCGTTTAAAGTACACCAAGGATGTAGCCACAGTTCCAAACTAATAAATCTGCTGCACTATTCATTCGGATTCACATTGTAAGCTTTAATTATCGAAATTCAATTATTCTGGTTGGATTGGAAACCTTTTTGTTGCAAATCATGCAGAACAAATAATTTGAATTGGTTTAATTAATTCATATGATGAGTTTAAACCTCTAGAATCTTCGGTACGAAACAAAGCACCGAATTTTTAACTAATTATTTGAGGATTTGAATATAACTCTTTACAAATAAATTAAATAAACTAATTGAATAGCTGGCTTTTGATAGTTTATTTTTCTAAAGCTTTATTAGCAGAATTTCAGTGGAAAAAATTGGTGCAGTCTGTACGTAATACAACTTAGGCAATGCACTTTCCAGTCGGAAGGATTACGTTGTGCTTAACTTTGAAGCTTACACTTTGAGTTGTTGTTAATTAAAAACAATTTAAATTGCATACTTAGAATACTTTGTGTGAATAGGAATGTAACTTTTGCACATATTCTATAGCATGTGATCCACTCTCCAAATCTCATTCGTAACAGAAGGGTGGCTTTTCCCTTACAGCATTGCGTTTCAGTTTTAATTAAACTTTTTTGTCACAAGGCTATACCTTTTCTATGCATTCCGCTAGAAAACGAACTTTCAACTCGAAGACAGAACTTTCAGGACAATGAGAAAGAGTTTTTCGTGTTTAATGCAACCATCGAACAAAGTAAGAAAGCATTATTAAAACTTGTATATACAATGTAGAAAAGATATTCAAAAGCAAGCTTTTGAGCTCATCTGCAAGGAATGTATCGCCCACTATTTGGAATCATCTGTTGTTTTTTCTTTACAATATTATGTCAATGGCTCTGGCTTTTTCTTATCGAATATTACTACAGCAATTAGCTCGCTATTAGCTGCAATAGTCCATTGTAGCAAACTTCTCCATCAACTCAATGTAAATCCTTCTCAGTTATTTCAGGGTCTAAATTCAGTCAAAATTTTGTTGAGAACCTCAGAGAGATTTTGTGGTGCCCACAAATTGTATTTCGCAAAGGTCACAAATTGCATTTCGTGCTTCCAAGTAACTGAAAGGTGTGAGCGTTCATTATTGCATTTCGCAAAGGATACGCTCACATCTTTTAGTTACTTGGGAGCACAACTAGATTTTCGTCCTGTGTTTTTCAAGTAAATTCTCTATCGAATTCGTGTCTGATCAAGCCGAAGTTTTTATTGTGGACGGGTTATTCTAAAGGATTCAGAGACGGCAGATTTGAGAATTATGTCTCGAGTTATAGCCTTCAATTTTAAGTACCAACGTAGGGCAAATGAGACCACACCAGGTTGGGAAATTGTTAGAATCACCCCTTACCATGCTGGGAAGACCGGTCCTCGTCAGGAGCTGCGAGTTTAGTTGCACCAACGCCGTTGAGTGTGGTAGTAGTGCCGGCAAATATAATTTCTGTATGTTAGTTAAATACATCATGCAACGCATATGCCGATCATCACCATTAAATCCCTTTTCAACTGTTTTATGAAAATGTCAGCATTGATACATTGACACCTAACGAAAAGAATAGATTGATATACGTAATTTAACGCATCTACCAACCATCCAAACAAGTCAACATGATCAGCAAATCGGACAAGATAGGTGTCACTCTCTTTTATTGCAGTAAAATCTCCTTAAAATAGGTCTCTTTTGCATCTCAACGCAAAATAGATCTAACTCATGACAGTTCAGCTCATCATGCAATTTTTCCAAGTTATAGTAATTTCCTTTTTGTTGTTGCTTATGGCACTTTGATTTTGTTTATTCTAGTTGCATTTTGGTCCGCTGAATCAGTTCTTGTCAGTTTATCCTACTTTTTTAATTTCTTCTACACATTTGTGTCTAGGAACGCATGTCTCTGTTAAATCTTTTAGGATTATTGCGGCTTTGAGGATCTGCCTACAACTCTGGTACAGAAATGAAAATGAGCGGTTAGAGGCTATTTTGAAATACTTGAAAGACTATTTGCATTCAGAAGTCTCCGTGGTCTCAAAACGCGTTCATTGCAATGGCAATTTGAGTTTGGGAAATAGAAAAGTCACACGGGCCATGGTGCTTGACTGATGACATTGGTCGAAATTTAGGCCAAAAATTCCGAAATAATAAAGATTTGATGAGAGGGCGCATTATCGTGGTGTAAAGCCCATGTTTGTTCTTTCACAAATCGGGCCATTATTGCGTATGGCTTCACGCAAACAACGCATAACGCCTGTAAAGTATTCTTTATTGACCGTTTGGCCCTCTGGACTGAACTCAAAGTGCACCACAACACGGATACCGAAGAAACCCGTCAGCAAAATTTTGGTTTTTGACCAACTTCGGTGGTCTCTCTTAGGTTTTTGCTTATTTTCGAAGCACCATTCCGACGATTGTTGTTCGGTTGGCATATCAAATTCACAAGCCTATCTTTCATCACCAATAGTGATGCGTTGAATGAATCATCTCTTTGGCCACATACGACACACATACGACTATACGACACTGCTTTTGAATGACATTCATCTTTTTTGGCACCAGCCGAGGAGCAACGCGTTTTATGCCCACAATATCAAATAAAATGTGTTCAGCTGATCCATATGAGATGGTCAGCAACACAGCAATCTCTCTTATCGATGCACAATGATTTTCCAACACGATTTGCTTCACCGATTCGATTTTTTCTTCGGTAACAGACGTTGATGGCCGTTCTGAGATTTCAACGTGCTCATGGCTCTTTCGGCTGCCTATACCATACCTGCTTACGAGTATTCCATTCGTATGCTTGTTTTTTCGACATAACCGCTTTCACATACGCCTTCTGTAACATTTCCAACGAAACTTCACACCAAAGTTCATTTTTTACACAAAATTTTAGGCAAGCGCGTTTTTCTAATTTTTCTTCTATTACGAAAATCGCCACACAATAATTTTTTGTCTTCTTTGTATAGACGCCAACTAAATACTAATCGTACGATATAAGTCAAAATTTGACAGAACGCCATTAAAAAAATCGCCAACGTTGAGAAAAAAATTGAATAAGCGCGGCAATTCAATATTCGAAATTCCCGTTATTTTTTATCATTCGGTAGATGACAACATATCAAGATTGAAGCTTCATTGAACGAGAGTCGTCAAGGATCAAGTTGTTCCCAGGCCCAAATCGAAAATGAAATGGTAGGCTATGGTACGCTGATCAAATAACTGCTGGAATAAAACTATCCTGAATCTTTCATCTAGTAAAACCATTTTTTTAGAACCGTCTAGGCACTTATCCGACAAAACAACAGCACTGAAGTTCACCGACAGTTGCCGAATTTATTGGAAATAATTTCATCTCTGGACTTGGGTAATATATATGTGTAAGCACCCAACATACTTAACTAAAAGTCACAAGTTAACGTGCCAATTTGAAACAGAGATATGGAAGAGGTTTAAAGTCGTTGTGATTATCAAAATAGTCACCTTATCATTTATGAGGAGACATCATCCAGTCAGTTTGCTGCTAAATGTCAGGAAAGTGTTTGCGAATTTTGGATGCTCTGATCAGAGGAGATATGAGCAGTTCTACCACGTCATAGATATAGTACGCGGAATCCTGTACACTGAATCGTATGAGACGTATTAGAGTCGCTGACTCTAATCGTATGACAGCTGACTTCCCTCACGTTGGGCTTATAAAGTGGGGAATAGTCTTCAGCAGGAAACGGCCACCGTTCCTACATTGTTGGCAATCGGTATCTGCGTATTTATGAAGAATTTGTAGCTTGAAACCAGCAAAATATCCTCAATTAAAAAGTATAAAGAACTACATGACAATTTGAAAGGGAACTTGGAAGATAAAGCGAGACTTTCATCACTGATCAAGGCCAGTCGAGATCTTGGACATGACGAGGACAAATTGAGGAATACGTCGTGAACAAACTCCAACAATTGAGGAGTTTTCGAGAGTTCACGACTTCTTGCATGGTTGTGAACAAACTCCTTTGAAAAAAAAACAACGTTGAATATCTTGGTTATTTATCGCAATGTGCAATAGCACTCGAGTAAGCCCGGTGGGCAGTAATGCTCCTTAGAATAGTTTCCTTATCGAAACCTCATAATCGCTAGATCAAGTTGACATGCTACAAACTTCCTTTCAGATTAGCGATATGAAAATGTCCTATTTGGCTTAACCACAGTGCGAGCATCATGGAGAAGTTGAGCGATTTCGAAATGTTTTGTTTTGTTTTCCATGTATGCACTTTGTATCCAACTAGCAGATTAACAACAGTTTAGGTTGCAAAAAGTGACCAGTTTATCATCGACGACATTGACGACTATAGGAATCACATCAATGGCTCCGCGGCCTACAAGGCAAATCATTGGAGTTTAAAATCTCTTTTTCCTATTAAAGGATATTGCAAGTAAATGGACATCATTTACTTCATTAGCCGAAAAAATAAACAAGGTTTGCAACAAAACAGAGGCGTCAGTTACTCATAAGTTGCCAAAAAAACATCAAGAAGAATATTTTGAAGTTATAGGAGCATGACTACTCTTGTTTAAAAAGCTCCTTGTTTTATATCAGCCGCGATGAAGGCCACAATCACAGCAGTAGTAAAGGACATTAGTAGTACAAAAGACAGTGGTTCGGTAGAAAGTGAATAACTCGCCGAAAATTTATATTCATTAATTACCTTGAAATTTATCCTCAAAATTGTGAACCATTGCAGGGGGTAGTTTTCCTTAACAACAAAAGGCCAAGGTCCCGACTACACTAAGTGTACACCTTAATAGGTACATTTTGTTATTTGTGCAAATACTTATAACACCGCTGTAAAACGTTAGAATAAAAATGGCGCTCAGCGACGACACAATCTGCAAGTTCACACATCGCCTGTCCGCGAATAAGTCAAACGTCTTATGTGGGTGCCATTGCGTTTTTGCATATTTTATAAGGATGCGCTTAATGCAATCAATCTCATTTTCCCCAGATTGTTTCCCTAGTTTCCAATTAATTCAATATTTTGATTACTTAATTGAATTTTTGTATAATCCTTTTCACTTACCGTTCATCCTTCAAGCTTACAGTAATTTCACCGACACACATAAACGATTAAGGACGAATTTACGTTGACTAACGACACATTTCACTAAAATATTTCTACAAAACTTTTCTACAGAAGATCTTCAAAGTAATGAATGCTTCGATGCATCGCGAATTAAAAACAGGCCGCGAAGTCGAACACACCACGCATGCATTAACGCCTCCGAGCAATTACCGAATAGCGCAAATCACCCGAAGATGCCGATCGCAACCACCTTCCTGAGATTAATCGATAGATCCACTCAATTAGAGCGGCAGTGCCTCTTTTTTCTAGCATTGGAACCAGCATCTATGGAACTCATTCAATTGCAAGAAGCGTTGCGGGGTACCGCGATCTCGACGGAAAATTCGCGCGATTTGGATATTTTCGCGGAGACAATACGTAAGTGATGTAGTTTGTGATAGGCGGTAGTTTATTATTTTATTATTATAGTATACAAGTACCGTAAGCGTGGATTCGTGGGGGTATTACACACTTCGGGGCATCTTTGAATGTCAAGGACTTTTTAGATTTTGACTTTGCCAGCGCGGCGAAGGATTTTTGCACGTTAGACTTTCAAACTTCACAAGCGAACGGTGTTCGGTCGCTGTCAGGAGCGCAGGTTTAGGGTGTTCACCTTTACGTTTAGGAAGTTCAAATTTTTGGAAAGTGAATATTTCTTTACTTTCTTTATTCGTTGTATATAGTGCCAAAAAATAAAAACGCACCACATTGACATTTTTCGATTTGTTAAATATATCACACAACATGTTTCCGCAGAAAACAGTGTTTGTTCATAATAACAACGGTTCTTTTCAATTAAAGCGGGTTTCAGAACAAAATGCAAAATAAACGGAAAAAAATAAAAGCACCGCTGAAAAAATTTTTGAAGAGCACATTTGTTGATTTTATTACGAGGGTGAGTCAAATAGAAACCGGATTTTTGCCTTTGTGTGTCTCTGACTCTACCGAGCGTTCTGGTTGGTTGGTGGTTGGAGGTTGGAGTGTCGACAGTCGCTCCGGGGCTGTTCATTCTTCCAGTTGATCAGTAGCAATCATAAGTGAGCAAGTGGTTCCTTTTTTCATTGAGCAACGTATTATTATTAAATTTTTAGCAAATCAAGATGTTTCACCATCAAATATTTTGGCTATGTTGAAGGTGCAGTTTGGTGACAATACGACACAAGTGTTTTATTAGGCTAGAAATTTTGAATATGGACGAGAAAGCGTAGAAAATGAAACCATCGACGCCCAAGATCAAGTGTAACTGTTGATAATATTCGAGTGGTGCGAAATCTAATCGCAGTTGCCGATTCACTATTGATGAAATCGCTTCAGAAGTGGGTCACAAAAACCGCCTACAGAAACAAAATAAGGTAACATCCCATCAGAGGGGTTATTTCCACCATGACAATGCCCAACCTCACAGCTGTATTGACAAAGGATAAATTATCCGACTGCTATGCGAAGCATATGGAGGGCATACGCTATCAATTAAAAACAGTGAGTATTGGTTCCGGCGCTCGAAATTGGGCAACTTTGACATCATCGACGAAGAACACGAATGAGCTCAGCAAAGAAGCTGAGATGGAAGCATTACTGGACCGAGATTCATTCCAAACTCAAGAAAAACTTCCGGAAAACTTGGGAGTGACTCAAAAAACAATTTTGAACTGTCTCACGGCCATGAACATGGTGCAAGAAAAGACAGATTGGCTTTCGCATGAATTTAAGCCAAAAGACGTCGAAAGCTGTTTTTTCAGGTACGAACAAATGCTTCAAATTGGACGATTAAAGATATGTCAAGGAAACTTTGGAGGAACTGATCTGGGAAGTCATATCTCACCCGCTATAATTGCTAGACATTAATTCTTCCAACTACCACTTGTTCCGGCGATGGTTCTCCAAACTTTTTAGAAACATTTGCGATCATAGCAGCCTCAGTGCTAGCCGAGCAGAACCTTAACTTAGGAGCTGGAAAAGGAAATCAAAAAGAGAAAAGTTGGATGATTATAGCACGACCTAGATCAGTCGACAAAAAAGCAGCTCAAATAAATAAAGTACCGCACTGAAAGCAGCAGTGAAATTTGAACTAGACAAAACCCTCTAGCAGAAGATTGGAGCCTTAGTCACCGCCGTGCTAGGTAGATGTCAATAGGAGCATTACAGGCGAGCTAAGAGCCGATGCGAGCCGTTGTTGTATCTGAAAACATTTCCCACTGTGATAATATCAATACACTAATTAGAAAGTTAAATTTAGTAATTTGAATAGTATCATGCATTTGTATATGATATTTATATGGTAACGGTATATCTGCTATCTGTCATTTTTCCAAGTTGTGTTTCTTGTGAGTTTGCTCAGGATGTCAAATGGCACACATTGCTTTGCACCTGTGCTTTTTAATTTATTTAATTTAACTTTAACTTTAATCTTTTTCTATTATTATAAAGCCGCTTTGTCACAGGAATTTATATTCAAGTAGATTTTCCTGGACTTGCTACCAAGGAAAGCAATGAGTATCACTCTCAACAGTCATTTTGCCCCTACTTGCTGAGAGTATCACCCTTTTTTTTCAAACCGCAAAATATCGCGGACTGTGCAATCGTTTCCATTCGTTTTGGCTGAGTCACTTTACGTTACGAGCCAACTTCTGTGGCTACTCTGATACCCAATGACGCTTTGCTTGCGGTAATTCTTTCATAGCGTTTCAGAAATGCTGAACCTTATGGATTCCTTACGTTTAAAAGGGCATTGTGGATTTTTTAAAGAAAAATTTTTAGAATAATCCTGTGACCACTAGTACTGCCGTCCTGGAGACTGTTCGATATCCGCACGCCACTCGCAGCGTTTCTCGTCTCTGCAACTGTACCAACCGTTTTCGGTGTAACTCTCAGCAAAGAGTTTAACTCTTTGCTGAGAGTTACACCGTTGACAGGCTCTCGTTACACCGTTGACAAGGCTCTTTGTTACTCCTTAGTTGATCTATTTGGAAAAATGTATCGTCGAGTCTATCAGGCCGCCAGGTATTTCACTTCTGGTAACGATTCAACCAACCCGCCTTCAACGCAATCGCACGACACTCCGTCCTCGTCCTTCTTTCATCTATCCCGGTCCACATAGATTGGGCTGCAAGGCAACCTTTTGCTGGCAGCAGAAATTGGGACAACTACTGCGCTGTCGAAGGACAGACTACTCGCGTCTATAATGACCTATTCGGGATAGGAGGTCTTCAAACTCTAGCATCCCGCTTTTAACCTCCTTGCTAAGGGTCCCGTGATTCAATCACTTCGGTAGTGATGCGACAACCATAGGATTTTCGACAGTTTTGCTTCTCCTACCATGTGCTCGCCTTTCCTATACCGGTTTTTCCCAGCATGGTTTTCTGGCTCCAATGCGTTATGAATCGTTGTATCCGAATTTCAGTCTTCGCCCTTCCGTTTCGAAAGTTTCTGCTACGTCGTTCTGACTTCTTTTGAATAAAATTTTTTGGCTTTCATGATTTATGCCCTGCTCCATCGGAGTCGCCATCTCCGCTTGTTTGTGTAGTCGCATTCACGGTCCCATGGTTATCTTTGCTAAGCAGGGAGGCCATGCGAGGGTTGGTACCAGCCCTTATGGGAATAGGTGCTCAGGGCTGGACCGGCGCTAATCGGGAGTTCGTCTCATCTGAATCTACATCACCAACTCAAAGGTGCAAACTTCGAACGTAATCCGAGGTCTGCCAAGGTTTTACCGGGACGGAGATGGTATGATCGTAAGATTGGAGCCGTTCACACTCGAGTGCCACCACGGTGCTACCGGGCGACACAACTAAGTTGAAAAAACTAGAACTGTCAGCCCAAAATGGCTTTTTCAGTAAACCACTAAAATCGTAGTCCAGGTGTGATTCCATGTAGTCCTCTGTTCGCTCGGGTACGTGGAGGTGGAATTCCCAAATGAATATCAGGAAATCTTCTGTCGACCAGCATTCCCTCTGTGGAAATCCTACGTTTCGTGGCAAAAAGCTCAATGGGCTCCGTAGCCATGATAATCATCACCGCAAAAATTAAGGAATAAGCAGATCGCCTCCCATCGGATGCACATGGAATAAGCCCGAACAACTTTCTCTTTCTTAAGCTCATACGGCGGCCTAGAGGCTTCCGCATAACAAAGCCGCAGCCTACGGCCTATTGATCGCTGTTGATGTCCTTAACTAGGTTTTGACGCCACAAAGCCTTATAAATTTCGAAACTGACCTGCATGGCACTATTCAGATAGGTAAGAATATTAATCTACCTTGTCTCTTTTGTGTTCCTCATATGAAGAAAGCAGTTCGACATTTGTGCCTCTCACAACCTGGTCAAACATGTACTGTGTGAAGAATAAATAGAGACATAGAGATCCTTGAACGTAAATGGTGCCTTATGGTATGAAAATGGGGCACAGTTTGTAGTCATGTGTCACAGGTTTCCAGGCTGGGTCAACTGGAGGAAATTTGATAGATCGTAAGAGATCATAATACCAATACTACTATCAGTCGTAACTAGGTTTCATCTTTCTGCTTCAGAAAACAACAAGGTATACGAGCAAACCAGATTTGCAGAAGTAATGGAGTAAGAATTGGGGTCACACAAAGGCCCTTTTTATAAGACCAAATACACAATGATGCCACGAGCAAAACCTTGTTAGGCTGGGGAGCTAGCCCTGAAAATTGGTAAGGCTTCCGAGTAAGATCAAGTCAGTTCCGTGGATAAGTTCAATTCAAAATTTATTAAAAAATTGCCGCACAAGAACGGGTCACGAACAGAGACCAAACCGTTTTTGGAGGACGAATGAAGTTAATGTTGCTTTGTCGGTGTTTTATGGTGCTTTGCAGGAAGCGAAGGTCCGAGAGCAACTGTAGTGCTAAGAAGAAGAAGAAGAAGAAGGTGAAGGTGCTTTTGGCAATGTATTCTGGAAAACCGTATTGCTAGAACGAAATACTTGAAATTAATTACTTAATTTATACACTTATAATAATCATTGATCGAACGCTTGTAAGAATTGAAATTTTGAAAATAATGAGGTTTGATAAGAAGATCTATTAAGACCACACAGCAAACACGGTGGTAGAGTGCCTGCTGACATCTTGAACGTTTGTCGTACCATGCTTTTGGAGATAAATGCTAGCAATCCTGTCTCTTAACATCCCAATATAACTATGAATATTTAATGAAAAACGTTCTTTCAAGAGCTTGAGGAAAACTTCCTCCCTTCTGGCATACTTCTGACAACTTCTGGCATAGGTCATCATACTTGATTTTGGATAAATAGCTGCTACTTTTGCACCCAGGTTTCGGTACCGCTCCTTTCGGAAAAAAGTTGGTCAGTCAGTCAGTAAGTTAATTTTTAACGCTTTTTATTCATGCACGAATGACATAGTGACTAAAAGGTCATTACGAATAACGAATCCATAGAAGTTGCTATGTATCTCATCCTTGTAGCTTATCTTTGTATCTATGAAATATGAAATGATAAGAATAAATATATGAAAAGTAAAAACTAATGACTAGGATCGAATGAAAACTTTAAAAACCTTTTTTTTCAGCGCAATGTTTAGCCAATTCGAGATACAAACACAGTCAAACCTTTACACTTTAAATAAATTCAGGAACTCGCCAAATATCACAAATTTCAACATTCTAATGTTTAATTTCATCTGGAATGGAGACACTGTCTGCAGTTATGTATCTTTAACAGATGGCATAAGGTGGGTCAGATGTTCACTTTACTTTGATTTATTCTAGTGAAAACGATACAGGGAAGTAGCCTTGATATCAGATTCAGGATTTCCATATGCAAATACAAATAGAACTGACGTTCTAGTTATTAGTCAAAATAAAGACAAACAAAATACTGGCAAAGAGCTCGAATAGTCTTGAGTCGCATTTACACTAAATATTTATGTTATGGATCTGGTAACATACATCCTAGTAGGCGTTTCCTTTTCCGGCGCTATTACAGTGCATTTGCCTTAGAAGAGTAGAAATTTCCCAACGCAAGTAGAGGCAAAAGCATGGTGATGTGGTTCTGAAATCGTATCAATAAATTGTAGTTGGCGTTTTGAGAACAAGGTTATACCCGGAAAATTTGAAATAGCAAACCAACATTTCTAATAAATTTGACTATAGGAAGACGATTTACTTATTTTTAATCATTCGTACTTTGCTTGTTTTTTTTTTTACAGAGAAAGGTAATTTGTAATATGATTTAGATATTTGTTACGAGGAAGTAAATTTTTCCATAAAAGTTCCAAACAAATACCGTGATTGATGCGCAGGATAATGAACCAGTTTCAGGTCAAGGTAGCATAAACTCGAACTCGAAGGAGAAGGAAAAGTAACGGTTGGTCTGATTTACGAATAGGCACGGGGTGAAAAGGAAGAGTCGCAAGTCTTTGGCGAGTCATAGGCTAGAGCAAAGCTGTAAGTCAGTTCTAGGTAGCCAAAAGCACAGCGCACCAAAGATAGCACTGGATTGAGCCAGCGCATAGGAAATCATTGCAAGCAGCGGAACTTTATCGAAAAGGTGGTTTCAATAAGAGTTTTGTTTTTAATGGGGAAAATTGAAAAAGTAGGCAGCGATGAAACTTCACCTTCTTTGCAAAACACCCAACCACGCCTTGGTGTGAGTTTGCTTTTCGGCTCCATCATGATAGTCCCAAGCTTGTGTAAAGTGGGAAGGGAAAAGAAGAGAAAACGATGAGAACCAGAGGCGTGCTGAAAGAGGAAAGAGAACTGACAGATGTGAACTGTGAGAAGATGAGAACTTACAGGCGTGCTGAAAGAAGAAAGAGAACTCACAAATGTGTGATGCCACGAAGAGTTGATTGTGAAAGAGTTGACTGAGGCTTAGACCTGACAAGAAGTAAGCAGTTAACTCAATTAAAGACGGACTGGATGAAAACTAATGTGCGAAAACAATGAGAATGAAGAAAGAGGAAGTAATGACATAGAAGATGTTATGCAGAAAACGATGGATTATGACGGCTACCTTAATATACTAAATGAGATCGAAATACATGTTGTGACGGTTGTACACGCGGACCGTAAAGACTTGTTCTATAGGACTCCAGATGGCGCAGAGGGGCTGATAATTTAGGGATTTACTCAACCTAAGTCCAAATAAAACACGTCGGATACAATGTAATAAAATATATTTATTAGCTAGAAACAATCGAGTCTATAAAATATGGCGGTTCACTTGCGAGAGAGATTATAGGATTAACTGTCAAAAATTAATATCCTGCCGATCCTCACTTCGTTTCATATTCGATGGTTTGAGTGGCAGTGTCGCCACAGTACTCCCTCCTGGATACATTGGTCGTCTGACAACTTAGCAAATGTTGACAATTGAATACTAAACATTGCTAAATGTCACATTTCGTTGTTTTGTTTTCGGACCGGCATACGTTCTGGGAATTTGTTTTTGCTGATCTGAAGACGGCTGCATAGCTGGATCCGCAGTGGATTCGAAATATGCAGGTTTGATTCTTTCGATGCTGATGTTAACATATTCCCCTTTTATTTCCAGCTTGAAGACATTTCCGGAAGTTCGTTCAATGACTTTGTAGGGACCTTCATATGGATGCTCCAAAGGCTTCCTTACTCGGTCGACACGAACGAAAACATGCGAGCAAGTTGAAAGGTCTTTGTGGACAAAAACCTTGCGTTTGTCATGACGTTATGCTGGAGTTGCTTGTATGTACTTCATATGCTCACGGAATTTTTGCACGAAAAGTTTGGGATCAGGTGGCATGTCTTCCTTGAAGAAGAATTCTCCTGGCATACGGAGTGTTGTCCCATAGACGAGCTCTGCCGATGTTGCACCAATGTCGTCCTTGATACTGGTGCGAAGTCCCAATAAGACGGTGGGAAGAATGTCCACGCACTCGTAGGTGTTATGACACATTATCGCTGCTTTTAACGACCGATGCCATCGTTCGATCATTCCGTTCGCTGCAGGATGATAAGCTGTGGTTCGTATTTTCTTGCAGCCCACTAAATGAGTTAGTGATTGGAAGATTAGTGATTCGAACTGTGATCCCTGGTCTGATGTCAAAACAGCAGGAGCTCCAAAACGCGATATCCAGTTCGCGTAAAAGGCGGTGGCGATCTCATCCGCTGTAATCGTTTTGATGGGAATCGCTTCAGGCCATCTCGTAAAGCGATCGATGATGGTCAACACGTATTGGAATCCTTTTGATGTATTCAAGGGTCCAACTATGTCGATATGGACGTGATTAAACCTTGCGTCAGGCATTTGAATATGACCTTGTAGAGGTTTTGAATGTCGTTCGGTTTTACTCCGCTGACATGCGAGACATGATCTGGACCATTCGAGGATGTCTTTTGATATGCAGGGCCAAACATACTTCCAGCTGATTATTTTCTTTGTGGTTCGTCCCCCGGGATGAGACAGGCTGTGTGTCGTTTCGAACATTTTCCGTCTGAAAATCTTTGGGATGTATGGACGGATTTCCGCAGTTGATACGTTGCAATATACAGTTGTATCCGAGTCGTCGATGCGAAGTTTGCGCAATTTCAACGATGTTTCCCCTCGAAGTAACTGCTTCAGCTCGTCATCGTCTTTTTGAGCTGCCGCTAAGTCTTGGCTGGTGATGGAGACTGGCATAGTGATTGAGCTGATCCGTGACAATGCGTCTGCTGTGATATTCTCGTTTCCCGCTATGAAAACTAAAGTTGTCGAAAATTGGCTAATGTAATCCAATTGACGCAACTGTCGTGGTGATGCCTTGTCAGCTTTTTGTTTGAATGCAAATGTGACGGGCTTGTGATCAGTTTTGATTATAAGTGGACGTCCTTCAACCATGTACCGGAAGAATTTTACTGCACTATAGATTGCCTGCAGTTCGCGATCATACGTGCTGTAGTTGCATTGCGCTTCCGTAAACTTCTTTGAGTAAAATCCTAGAGGCTCCCAAATATTGTTGGTAAACTGCTCCAGCACTGCTCCCATCGCTGTATCTGACGCATCAGTTTTGATCGCAAGCGGTGCGTTTTCAACTGGATGACTTAGCAAGGTTGCATTAGCAATTTGCTTCTTGCACTCTTCAAAAGCTTTATCCGCTTGTTGATTCCATTAAATCAGACGCTTATCCTTCTTTCTTGCACCAACGAGAAATTTATGGAGAGGCGCTTGGATAGCAGCTGCGTTTTTCAGTGATTTTCGATAGAAATTAATTGCTCCCAGGAATCTGCGCAGTTCCAAATAGTTGACGGCTTCTTAAAGTTGAGGATCGTTTCAACTCTTCCTGGAAGAGGTCTGATGCCTTGTTGTTCGATGAGATAGCCAAGGTACTCGATCGTTGGTTTTCCAAACGTACATTTTCCTACGTTTATAGACAATCCATATTCACGCAGTCTATTTAAAATGACTTTTAAATGTTCGCGGTGCTCCTCATGGGTCTTGGAAGCAACGAGGATGTCATCAATGTACGCGTAGCAAAAGTTCAGGCCTCGTAGAGCGTAATCAATGTAGCGTTGAAAGGTCTGAGCCGCGTTACACAAGCCGAACGTCATCACTTTGAATTCGTACAGCCCGAATGGTGTTATTACGGCCGTCTTCGGGATATCGTCTGGAGGCACGGGAATTTGGTTGTATGCTCGCATTAAATCCAGCGTTGAAAATATGGTGGACCCACTCAGTTTGTGAGCAAAGTCACTAAGATGAGCGATCGGGTATTTGTCCGGAACAGTGATCGCATTATAATCTCCACATGGCCGATAATCTCCACATGGCCTCCATTGGCCGGTTTTCTTTGGGACAAGATGCAATGGATTTGCCCACGGACTGCATGATGACTGACAAATTCCTTGTTGAAGCATGAAGTCGAATTCTGCTTTTGCTTGACGAAGCTTTTCGGGAGTTAGGCGTCTTGCCTTTTCGGCGACTGGAGGTCCTTTTGTCAATATATGGTGGTAAATGCCATGAGCCATCACTTTTCTCGTATCTGAAGTTAAATCGACATATTCCTTCAGTAGATCGTGGTACTCCATGTTTTCTTTAATTGTCATGATCGTCACATGGGCTTCATTTGTGTGTTTAGTGTTGGCTGCTAATTTTGTTTCGCCATCCACCAACCTTTTCCGACGTAAGTCAACTATTAGGCCAAAATGTTGCAATAAGTCCGCTCGGATTATTGGTTGCTTTACATCCGCAACTACAAATCTCCAGGCAAATGGTCTTCGCAGTCCGAGGTCAAGTGTCATCACCTTCTGGCCGTATGTTTTGATCGGTGTGTTGTTGGCTGCGTACAATTCCAATTTTCCTGGAGTGCTCAGAATTTTGTCCCGTGGCAGGACTGAAATATCGGCCCCAGTATCAATAAGGAAACGCGTTCCGCTTTTTCGATCCAGGATGATTAGTCGGCGATTACTGAATCGAAGTTGGTCGTCCTCGGCCGCCGTTATTCGGGACGACGAATTTAGTTTTCCGACGGCGTTTCGGAGTTCTTCCACTGGCAGGGTGGTTTGCAGTTTCTGGCTAGTTTGCCAAAGCGCGTGTGGAAAAAGCAAAACTTTCCTCTAGACCGCGATCTTCTTTGGTTCGATCTGCTGCGCGTTTTAGAACATGATCGATTTTGCGTCCGCAATTCTAATCTCTCAAGACGGTCTAGGATCTGGGATAACACTTCGTTTCTTACCGTTGACTCTGGTTGTTGACGAACTGTTGAGACTCCAGGTGAATTTTGCAACTCCAACATTAAGTCTGCCATCTTTGCCAGTTTATCTACATCGGGCTCGCTTGCTATGGCCAAAACGACTCGTATGTTTTCAGGAAGTTGCTCCAACAACAGCGACCGGAGCATCGCGTCCGTTACCTGCTCTCCTCTCGTATTGCGCAGATCCTGCAAGTAATGTGATGGCTTCTTACCTTCTAGATTTTGGCCTTGAAATATCCGCCTCAATTTCGACTCTGTGGATTCTGCGAATGCCATCAACATCCGGTGCTTTAAGGCTTCGTATTTATTTTCCAACGGTGGATTCCTGGCGATAGAAATGACGTGAGACAAAATCTCCGGTTCCGCATACTGGATGACGTAGTTGAATTTTGTCTCGTCTTGCGTGATGTGATGCGTATGAAAAGTGGCTTCCACTTGCTCGAACCAGAATTCG
Organism: Stratiomys singularior; assembly: GCA_954870665.1. Lineage (NCBI taxonomy): Eukaryota > Metazoa > Arthropoda > Insecta > Diptera > Stratiomyidae > Stratiomys > Stratiomys singularior. Next base: position 66,944,284 of record OX940881.1, read on the forward strand.
GGATCCGGTCTGTAAAATGCCGGGAATTTCGTAATTTGCGACGCTTCTACAAACAGATTCGCGGATGTTGAAGGTCGCGGCGCGATCGGTGGTAACACACTTGGGCTTTTAGATGTTTTCGGGGTCTCAACATTTGGTACGGTAGCCATTTTGAGAATTGAGTTTCACTTCACGAAAACAAGAGAAATGCGTTGCACTTTCACAGTTTAGAGTCAATCGAAATATTAATTTAACCAGGAGAATCACGTCGGGGTCACCAATTTAGGGATTTACTCAACCTAAGTCCAAATAAAACACGTCGGATACAATGTAATAAAATATATTTATTAGCTAGAAACAATCGCGTCTATAAAATATGGCGGTTCACTTGCGAGAGAGGATATAGGATTAACTGTCAAAAATTAATATACTGCCGATCCTCACGTCGTTTCATATTCGATGGTTTGAGTGGCAGTGTCGCCACAATAAGTCTGATCTACAGCTTAGTCTCTTCATTTTTGTGGCAATCAGCCACGTGTATCTAGAAAAGAAGATGAGAGTTTTTCTCGGACTGTTAAGAAACACAACCTGATCAGAGATTTATTTGGACCACGGGTTGAGGGGACGCCCAAGACAGGTTACTGTCAGCTCCCTACACGGTAAGGAGCCTATCCTGCCCGAAACGAGTTAGTTGTGGTTTAGAAGGCTTAAAAGTATGTTGAGCACGAAGCATAGGTGTTCGGGAATCTACATTTGTTAATTAACCCAAGATTGAAACTTGTTTCATATCGAGAGGTTGACACAATGTTTCAAACCCATCCGTGGATGCTGTGGAATTATGCTTTATTGGCAGGTGTCAATATTAAACACTTTGACTGGATGTACAAAAAAGTCAAAGCATCTACGTTTCACATCAAAAGTATCTACGAGTTCAGATAAAGCGAATATTGGAAAAAGTATCATACACAGGCAGATCACAACTTTTGCATGAGAATTATCGAAGATTTAGCCAAGTACATGGGCGATAGCCCACACAAACCTTTGATTTTGAGCAGTCATTTTAAAGGCAAAAGTGAAGGCGAAACGCTGTAGATGAACAAATCAAATACAACACACTGGCAGGCCTGACTCACAAGTGCGTCAAAGATATGTGCTTCATTAAGGACTCTAGATGTCATCATCAGAAATCAAGGTTCTAACGTTACCGAGTTACAACAAAACCCCTTTACAAGTGGAAGGCTACAGGAGAGGTCTACTATTCTGATCTCAAAAACTCTTAAACCCTTTTGTAAACATTACTCCAAAGTCTGGACTTTTTGAGTTTGAGCTGAGTTTGAACTCGTCGAAAGAGTTTGAAAAGAAAAATGTGACGTTTTAATTTGCAGTTAATATCACCGTCATCATAGATACAGTCTGGAGCTGCAAGTACACTTTTGGGAAAGATATATCGTTACTGCCGCATTATTAATTATTATAGTATATAATTGTTTAGAAACGTATAGGAAGATATAGAACCTGTTAATCCACCAACATCTCAATGACAATTCCTCAATGATAGGAATGTTTGTTTGACAGGAATTTATGTAACGTGAAAACTGAGAACCGGAGCTTTGTTTCTAAACCATAAATTTCAGACCACAGGCCCGCGGGATACGTTATGGTGCTCCAGATCAATGCGGCTTATAAGAAATTTTGAGAACTTGCCAGGACTAGAGGCACCGCAGTCTAGAACTGCTTGGGGCACGATGAGGTTGTAACGGATACTAAGATTCCTATCAAACTCATCAAAAAAGGCTTATGAGGAAGCGACTCGTTCTGGAGGATGTCTCAGTTCTGGAGGAAATATAGATCTAGAGGTTTCTCATTAGTGAATGGCTGAAAATTTAAATATTGCTTCCCAAGTGTCGATCAGATTGCATAGATAACGTAATACATAACATAGATTGCGACCAAGAATATAGATAGCCCGAAAAATTTCTCGCGACCAACTTAAAAAGAGTTTCAGAGGTTCTGAGATAGAGATAAAGGATTAGAGATTTCTAAAAGAAACACCACAGCATGTCAACAGAAGAATTTAAGTGGTTGACGCTAAGTTAGGATGTGAAGTTCAATACTCGCTTTTCTGACTATAAAACAGTCCCTCGCGCTTTTAGGGGATTTTTTTAGGGGTGTGGTACGACTTTTCTTACAGGCTGAATAAACAAGAGCAGATTGAGGTTGGGCTCGTAGCAGTAAGAAATCGCAGCTATTTCAATTCACTAACCGCGGATGGAATCATACCAGCAGTGTTCCAAAATACAGCATCAGAGATAATTCTGGGTTGTATTTGATTTCAAAGAGTTGCCTCAAGTTTCACAATGATATAAATATTTCTGAAGCAAGGGTATTGGTGAGGGGTTATTGAAACCCTATGAACTATGGCCTGTGAGACTTCAGATTTGTGACAACCGAGGCCATTCTCGAGGACTGTCCGTGGATCTCAGCATTATTCAAAAGCAGGTAGGTGATCTCATAGTGACAATCAACTTTGTGAGGAGGAGAACGCATAGGGGGAAGGTTGCTTACAACTGCTCTTGCTGTTGACTGCCGATCGTGTCGGAAAAACAATGAAATATCCAGGAGCGTGACAGGTAGACATATATGCTCAAAGGCTTTGGAAGTTTACAACAAATAATCTGAGGCAAGTCAGGAAGTAAATAGTCGCAATAAGACTTCGTATCAAGAAAACTAAACTGTTCACATTTCCTCCGAAAATAGGATACACAGGATACATGATAAAAATTATCGCACACAATATTTCTGCGTATTGTCTAGACTAGTAAACTGTTATGAAAGCGTTCTCTCAAGGACTATTAAAAGGCTTAAAGGTAGTCATACCTAGATATGGCTCTCAGAATCCTTACCTCGTGTAGGACTACACAATAAAACGTTGCTTTTAAGTAAACGGTGAAACAAAGCAGGACGTCGCCCAACGAATAGATATTGTAGGTTCGACCTTATAAAATAAACAAACGCCGGTTATATCAGCTCCATTCTTGTATGAGAAGAGGTAGTTATTTTCGATCCCAAGTAGCAGGATGATATTGTGACTATCATTGAATAATGTCTCGCGCCACTGTAGTTGTCTTAAGAGCAAATTTGTAAACAAGTACCAATAACCAATACACCGATCGTTCTCGAAGCGGAAATAGGCATAACGTAAACACTTTGCGCGCATTGAGTACGACAATACATGAGCAAATGGCTCAGCGCGTAATCTCGAGAATGATCCATGTGGAAGATTTCGGATTGGTTGATAAACGTATAAAAGCGACTACAGCGAGCGGCGAAAAGTCTTGTGGATGAAGCGGAGTCTGGTTGATTAAGCAACAGTGCGATAGCGAAGTAGTATGTCCAATCGTATGCGGATTAAAAAGCGAGTGGAAGTGATTGTTATAATTAATCAATTAATTAGAATAAAAGTGAACAAGTGAAGTAGTAATTAAGTGAAAATAATTGTGAAGTGTAAGTGAAATTTATAAAAAGGATAAACTATTAAACAACTAATTTTAAATTAGTTCGTGTGTGTTTAAAACACTTTTACGAACATTTGCGAAGCAAACAGGTCGCGCACCTGATAAGCGCAACAATATGTTCGGGAAGTGAAAGTAGCGTTTAAAGAGATCTCTTTAACAGGGATCGGGGTGGGCGAGGCACTCACTGAGGTTATGATTAACCCTAGTTCCGACAATGTCGCAATTGTTATACCTTCAAAGACAAAAATGACAGCGCGATTGGCTTGCTCAATTTAAATGCGAAACAATACAAAGGTAGACCTGTCTTTTGTCAATGAGCGAAAACAGCACAACTTCTTTGAAATATCCAATAAAGATATCAGATCAAATAAAACACAACGATGCAGATAGTCTCTATTAAAATGATGTATTAAAAACCTTGAGGTAACAATAATCTCCGAAAAGAATACAATGAGAAGATATGAAACTATTTAATGAAACTACTGAGATCACTATACACTTCTGGTAGGAATTTAGGCTTGTCTTTGTTTTGATTTATGCTTACAGACCGATAGTTGTAAGTGTCCTGAAAAAAACTGTGAGCAATTAGTGGTAGCACCAAGTTTAAATTGAATGCAACGATGAAATTTCTATGTGGTATGACAAAAATTCTAAATTTTGCCGTAACCACTTGATTCTTTGAGCTAAGCTAGAACATCTCTGCTGAAGTTAATACGCAGATTTCTACATATTGGTTAGAGGATGAAATGGTATTGTTATGTTGTATGCTCTGGGAATTTAAATGAAGGTCTGACCATCCGAAAACCCCAAGCTTGTTAAGAATACTTGCATGACGTGATACCGGAATATCTCGGAATATGCCGAGATATTTGACAACTGCAGGTTGTGGAAATCAAGCAGTACTTTCCCTGAAGAGGTCAAACTTTTATTCCTTTAAGCAGGGCGAAGTTATTCATGTGAAGTTGAGAAGAGTTTATCATATTATATAAAACTACAGTGTAAAGGTATCAGCAATGCAAGTTCAGACAAAATTGAAGTGATTTTATTGGAGCATAGTTCCAACATCTTGGACTTCAATATCTGGTGGCCAAAGCATTACAAAAAACAAACTATTCGTGTTTAAGAATCAAAACTCCGAAGAGGCAATAATACGGAAGAAACAAGTTTCGAGATATCAGATAACTACTCCTTTGAGATACAGATTGGCGTGCTGAAGGCATACACTACAAAAAAAAGGCTGGTGCTGACGACCTTTAAAGTCACAAAGAAACAGAACATTGGGGTTTCCCTGTCAACGAAAAAGGATTTTGTGGGAATTAAGGGCATTAATGCCTTGAAAATAGAAGAAATTAGGAAAGTTCTTCAATGCTTTGCTAAAGAAGAAAAAGGATTTTACAGTCTCTTGGTGTCATGTCAAACAACATGTCGTGGATGAGCGGAGAAGAGCATGATTGAGTTTTCATTTACCTGGTTTAAATATGTTTACTATATTTTATTATCCCTATAAATTCTGTATGTTTATGGTGAATTTCCATATTTTTTGTTGAATATTTTTGAAAGTCAAGTGTAAATGATGGAAGTGATGGAAGAGATCACTTCCACCACAGATATGCTGCTGCGAACAAGCAGTGAATGCTTGAAAAACATTAAAAAAGATCATACTGGTATCCATCACCTTGTGTTAAAATAATTAAAAGAACCGCAGAAGAAAATGTGTGTGTGTAAAGTGGGACGGTTTTTGTGCTCCGGTGTAAAATGTGAATCCTTCAAAACTAAGCGATTCATTTAAAGAAGATTTGATGATATAAAAAAGAGCCGAAATAGGGTTAATTGTATCAAAAAAGAACAAAAGGGGCCCTTGCGCAAAAAGGAAAACTTGCATCAATCATCATAATAATGAAGTTTTTTTGTTTTTTTAATTTTTTATTTGAATGACATGATGTCTGTCGAGGATTCAAAACATAAATAGTCATTGGGCCAAATCCTAAATCTTATAAGAAAACTTAGATAACGGCCAATTTTAATATGGAGGAAGTAAGAACTTGACTTCCCATCTATAGTTTAGGATATCGAAAAACTTCAAATTTGGACGATCGTGTATTGTATTGGATGATGAAGTCTTTCTTTTTCTCGAAAGTTCCGATGACAACTCGTAAAGCGTTTCAAGTTTTGATTATCCTTTTTGATGACTCTTAAGAAGATATGCATCTCCATGACGGGTGGTTTCATCGTCTTCTTCTTTATTTGTAGCCTTTGCTCGGTCAGAAACACGCTGCTTTCGATAATTCTGTTTTTTAAGTCAGTTTAAATTATTGAGGAATTAGTAACCAGTTGGCTTTGGCGCCCCCTTATGCGAGCGCGCCTATATGTGGCGGGAAAAACGACTGATGACGTGTATACTATTCAATAGCAGAGTAAGTGTTGCTGTTAAGATATTATATCAAAAATATGGGTTTATCGTAAAATTTATACTTTTAGCACTAATGTATACTTACTTGGTTAACTTTGATATTACATCTCTCAAAAATAACGCGATAACGTTCCATTATTTTTTTAAAAAAATATATATGTATTCAAACAAACAATATCTATTAGATCGAGAAATATTTTTTAAAGTATTTTTCAAGTCGTTTAAATAAAACTTTTTACGCTAAGGTAATGCCATCGCTCATGTTCACTCCAGCCATTTTCTCATTATAGTCTACGACTACCTCTGGTTTTTTGTTATAATATTTTTTTGCTCTATTTCTACTATCGTATCATTAGGCACTGTGCTCGCGAGATAAACCTCCCTCTTATCTCTCCACTTGATTAACATAATTCTATTTTCAAATCTAGCATCAAATTCACCTTTTCTAATAGAATATTTTGCAAGCTTTGAAGAAAAGCAAATCGTATTTTTTTAAGATAGTGCCAACCATCTTTTTTATGCTTGCATAATTTTTCAATCAATGGAATGCAGATGAACCAGTTGTGAAGGTATAGCTTACATCCACGATCTTTAAGATCGCTACATAATCATAATTCGGTTACGTAGTATATAGACTCAAATTACAAATATATCTTAGAACAGCACTTCTTTCTTCGCCAAACGGAGCCGCTTTTTCTTCAATTCGACGTCGGCTCAGCCTTATAAGTCAGCATAGTAGCGCCCTGTGATTTTTCTACCTTTCTTGAAGTAATCAATGTGGATCACACATTGTGAAACCCAGAAAACGGTGGCCATCACCTTTCCGGCCGACCGAACTGTCTTCGCCTTCTTCGGAGCACGTTCACCGGGTGAAGTCCACTTTTTCGACTATTTCTTGGTCTCTAGTGTGTACCAGTGAATCCATGTTTCATCAGCGGGCATGAAACGACAAAGAACTCCGTTGGATTGCACTGAAACAGCGCCAAACACGTCGCCGATGTTGTCTCACGGTAGCACTTGTTTTCCGGTGTGAGCAACGCGGCAGCTATCGCGCCGTCAGCATTCTCATGCCCAGTTCTTCGTGTAGAATATGATGCACCGTTCCTTCTGCGATGCCTACAGTCTCAGCTATCTCGCGAACCTTCAATCGACAGAGACCGGATCGTGGAATTTTTTTAACGTTTTTCTTCGTAGCTGCCGTTTTCGGGGCACCTGGGCATAGCGTAAACACGAACAGCGCTCACACTCCGAACAAACGACTGATCTAACGGTATTTGAAAAATTCTGGAGAATTGCATTGGTTTTCGTAAAAATGTTTATTTTTCTCTATTTTGTCTATCTGTTTACATTGTACTTGTAAACAAAACGAGCAAAAAATTAATATTTTTACTAACGCTCATACAATTCTGCAAAATCCGTTAGATTGGTCGATGGTCAGAGTGTTATCGCTGTTTGTTCTTACGCTATGCACCTGGGCTTGGCGCATTAAAAACCGATGTGCGGCCACGAACAAACTCGTTGAATCAATTATTGACGGTCGTCCCCGAAGGAGAAGAGTCACCGTACACAGCTTCTGAGCGATCTTTGATTTCGCTGCGAGTTTTCCCTTCCAAAAACCAGAATCTCATCGCCGAACGATAGTATTCGTTTTCCATTTTTGTACAACCCACCGAGACACTCGCTTAGAAAGTCTATCAAAACAAAACTAATGAAGGTAATTGCCAACAATAAAAATTGTTCAACTGACATTTCTTTAGAGAAAAACAGCGAACTAATGTTTTTCCTTGTCGAAAACTGCGATCGTAAAGTTGGCTTTTTATAATAACCTGCAGGATCAAGACTAGATAAGATCTAACCTCTTTGTCATTTGTTGGACACCATATCCTCACCCTTGATCGTGGTTTGGAAGAGTATATTCGTCAATCAAAGCTATCTGGTTAAGGAGTTTGTTCGATAGGACAAATAACATCAGATGCGTACTAAAATATACACATCCTTCTAAATCTTTACGAATCCGTTCTTTATCATAGGATGCAGTTTCATTTTCAACAAGATTCTCCCACACAAGCACACATGATAGCAGTCTATTTTCAGCAGGGAAACCTTGAAAATGTGCTTAAAGGTGCCTCTTCATAGTAATTTTTTAACACAGTACACCATAAAAAAATTAAAATCGTACTTACGTGAATAGGAAGCCAACAAACTGCGAATGCTAGGACAACCACCACTACCATTCTTGTTACGCGTCTTTTCCCTCTCCTGTAAGTAGGAAACGAAAAACAACTAGTACAGTAACATAATGCTATTTGCCAGGAAAACATTTCATATGATCAATTACCACTACAATATTACTATTCATTGCAACGAGAAAAGTATTCAAAATTGTAAACTAGGACGACGGGTAGTGAAACGGGAAGGATATAACACAAGGAGTCTTCTTACCTTGACTCTGCTGATTGCCTGCAGCCTGGAGCGCTTTTCCACAGCCGTACAAGCATGCCCATGTACAGAAACGAGATGAGCGTTAACGGTACCACGTAGGAGGATAGAAAAAAGGACACCTGTTGCAATAGTCAAAAGAATATAAATATATGATGTAAGTGGAAAGAATCGCAAAACAGAAAAAAATTCAATATCGATTATTAATATCTGTACAAATAAGCAGCAACAACACCACCAGGAGCATACCAGCAAGTACACAACAAATATACTTGCGTAAACAAACGAAGAAAGTATTTGCTAGAGGAATCGGAAGGATCACAGGAAAATTCCATAAGCAAGTCACCATTTCATCCTTTGCAACTTTTTTTCATCATCGGAGCGATCCCATGCTTTTTGCTTGGGTCTGGGAATATTTGCTAACCTCCTGCTTGCAAGTACTCTTGGTGTGAAGTGCGAACATTATTATACACTGCGAAGCACGAAGTATTGAAGAGGATATCCGGTAACGTCTTAGGTGACAAACACGAACGAAGAAGATTTGTTTCAAGTGTAAGCTTATTTTGTCATCGGAAACAGAGGATGCTAATGATACGGTGCTGGGAAGGGATATTAGTGTATCTTGTTGTTTTTTAAAGTAATTTTCAATAAAATGTTGTTTTCTGAACGCTTCCAATGAGAGTACTTGAAATTAAGCTCTTTATCCTCATGAGAAACTTCGAGTTAAGTAGAGTTTCAAATACATGTAAGAGCAGTTGAGCTTATGACTTCGTACAATAGGATCTTTCAAATTTAACCGTCTAATATTTTAGGGGTGTGGCTGGCGATGATTATGTATAGGAGTTAGCACGCATAAGTTGTTGGCAGTAAATGTGTGACAATGGAAATGTGACTGTATTGCCCAGATCGATTCTACCACTGACAGGGAGGTAAAATTAAATTCTTACCTCTCGAATCGAAGGAACTTACGAGGCATTAAGTGGCATTCATGAATGGTTATACTTGCATCCTGTGTGGCCGTTCACGTATGATGGAAATCAGCCAATAAACTTCCAACTAAGAAAAGACCTTAAGCCGCCGAGGTACAAAATTCTCCGCCTTAATATATGCTAAACCATAAACTTTATTTAAGGACACTAGAAAGAGCTTAAAAGAGCTCAAATGTTTCAAATAATTTGACCGATGCAAGTCTTTATACATTATGTGAGTAGGTAACTTAATTAGAAAGTCAAAACTGGAGACATGCGAAAACTTGAATTTAAATTTTAGAACTTTGCCACTGTACTTGATCTTTAGCGATTTCCTTTGCAACTAATAGATTATGAGAGTCTTTCAAAACTCTTTCGCGCGAGTTTTGAAAGACTCAAAACTCTTTCGCATTCATCTTTCGAATGATCTGTTTAGCAATTGTTCATAGCTCAATTAAAGACTTTAATAATAAAATAATAAAAGATATAAATAAAAAAAGATATAAATATAAAAGATAAAAGAATAAAAGACTGTTTGCGTTTGTTTTTTTAATTGCTTATAGCACAACAAACCTGCGCACCTTGTTCAATTTTCAATTCAATAAAATATTTATTTCTGATATTTTCTGTTGTTGATTTGAATGTGATAGTCAAGACCCATTGTGAGCTCTTGGTCTAGAAAAGATTAGTTGAAAAAATTCAAGTGGCATTCATACACTTGCTTCCTTCAATTAGCAACACCACAATATCCCACAAACAAGCGTTGGTTGAAGATTTTCTCGAGATATTTGGTTGCTCAAAGTGGTATCAAATCTCTTCCATCGACTTCATGCATCCTTTGCAAACATACTCCCTATTTAATGCAGAAAAATTGGATTATGGTTTGGTTGGTAGCAATTCTTACAGTATTGGCCTTAAACTAGCCGAATTCCATTAACATGTTAACAAATCTATCTCGAATAATCAGAAGATTTTTGGAAAAGGAAAAACTATTTAGCATATTGCGTGTATGTTAGCCAGGATGTGCAGAGAAGGATGTTAAAGTGAATATCCCCGTTGAAACTTTTTAATCAAAGTGCGAATGCCGAATATTTCGGAAGACTATGATGGACGCCATATAATTATCATATAATTATCTAGAAACAAGCACCTCAGATCTGTACTCACTGATGAATATCATTCGAAGAATACGAGTTAGTAGCAAATTTTCGATAGGCAAATACTGGCGTGAACACAGAGTATTCCCCCACAAGAACTTTTCTCTGGTTACTAGGTACTAGGTACTAGGAACACACGGTTGCCACAAGCTAAACACTTTTTTTGGCAGGGAGGTGAAGGCTGTTTACGCCCTGTTGGACGCGCAATGCACCCACTGAGCACCTCCCCTATCAAGCTTAGAATCTAACCTGAAACCGTTTTTACTTCGGGCTAGGCCTTGTGTTCTAGATCCAGAGGTGCCTTCAGATTATGGAAATCTCTTCTCTGGTTGGAAGGAAGTGCTGGAAAAGAGATTCCCTCATTTCTAACGCCTCCCTGCGCTCCAATATAGCTTTTTTAAGTGTCAGCACTGCTCGAACATATTGTGCCATAGACGTCATGAACAACTGTGCATCCAGCGACTAGCGCCGCGACATCGTTCGCATAGCCGATTAAGATAGCCGGATCGATTCATCCGACAGTTCAATCCGCAGGAGTCCTTCATAGGAGATGTTCCACAGGTCCGGGCCAGTGATGGAACCCTGAGCGACACCTGAACTAAGTACTATATTTCGGGTGCCTTCCTACGTGTCGTAAGTTGCCACCTTTCACATAGCCCCTGAGAATCCGAATCAGATATACTGCTACTTGAAAACGATTTACAAGGTCAGGGCAAAAGGAAAAGACCAAATGTACCACCTTAGCTGGAATCCTTTCTGGCATTTCTTGCCGTCATAGACAAGATTACTTTTTTCCGATTCCATCCTCGTGAAGATTGGAATCTCCATTGGAGCCCGCGAAATTCATCTTTTCCGCCCCCTCTGAGTGAGACGACCTTTGAGCACCACTAGGCTTCGGCAACGGTTGGCTTTGCTGGTGTTGATTAGTCTGCGGAGACTACTAAGAAGCTGCTGATCGGGTACGTGCCTCTTCCCAGGTTCGTGCTAGTTAGGCCTTTCGTCGTAGTTTGTGATACTCCCTTCGTTGTTCGGAAATTCCAGATGAAAAGCAGTATACTTGGGGCTTGCTATGCCGAGGTCTTTGTTAGCGCACGGCTATATAAGTGGCGACAGCTTTAATCGTTCGAATTAAAATCCTGATTAGATATAAGAAATTCTTCAAGACCAAGGGAAAGAAGAAACCGAGAAAGGAGCTCAACGTACGAAGGAAGGTGAGTAAGAAACCTCAAGTAGACAGAGAAAGGCTCCTGAGAAAGTCCTTGAATAGATGTTTGAAGACTTGTGAAAGAAAATTTGCCGACATCGTCACAGTTTTGCATTGTCAGGACCTTTTTCACACACAAGGAACTCAAGAAATCCACGAGACTAATGTCTTCCGATGATTTAGAACGAAACAATTGTGACAAAACACCAGCGTTATCAACATTCGGAGCCTTAACTTTGGGTCCCTGCTATAGCATTCCTTTCCATAAATGCAATTCCACATAATAAAAGCTACAGTGTGTGGAGCGAAACTGTATGCGATCTTCCCGAAGTCGATTAGTCAGGCATAAGCACCTCCAGGATTAGCAGTTTTGCAGGAAAGTTCAAGCGATACTCTTTGAAGCTGTGGCTCTTTAAGCTCTTTATACATACCCTAAAGGACCACGATATGCATGAAGATTCGAAGACATTTATTCGAATGTAGGTGCGTAAATTTAAAACCTTGAAAAATGTCAACGGCTTTCTCAATCTCTATCTCAAGTGACAAGTTGTCAGGGATAGTTTTAACGTTTTAAAACGGGTGGTTAACTTCGAAGATACAAAATGCAGCGAAACCTCAAGATGTACGTACACATGGAGTCAGAATGTACACATAGAGTCATTGAGGGTAGAAAGCGAAGAAATCTGCGCGATAAAATCGTTCTTAATTACTTCATTGTCAGACACCTAGAGGAACCACTGAAGGCACACCCTTCACGCAGAGACTAGCGGCAATGGACAATGCCTTAAAGACTCCGCTACCAGCAATAAATTTACAATAAGTTCAACACATTTTTCGAGACAACCACAACATCCCTATTGGCATCCCGGGTGCTGCAAACAAGGAAGAACATTTGTCCAAGGTACCAGACCCAAAGGCTAAACAATGGCTGAGTAACATTAATATAAATGTTAACGGGAGAGAACCGAGAATACACCTCCACAGGCGGACGAAAGTATTTATGACATCATGAGGTATGAATCAAAGAAAATTCGGAACTGGTTCTGCGCGGAAAGCAAAGAAGTGGCAGATCAAAGGAACCTGGCGTGCAAAGAGTACGTCAAGTGAACAATACGGGTCATAGAAGGCCACTATGTGATCCTACGACGACAAGCTGAGAAAATGTCCCGGAAAAAGAAGCGGCCGACCATTAATACCAAGGTCCAACAAATAAACGAAAGCATGATGTTTCTTTCAAAGGACTGATAGAAAGCATCAATCCACGTACGAGAATTTGCAAATGTGCCCAAGCATCAATCATAGATAAAAGACATTTCAAGAAACTTTTCGCAGCGGTTTAAACAACAATTGAAGCTGTGAACGATTCAGAAACAGACCGAAAAGTCATCGTATTACCAATAACCAGACACATACGCAGAGAGTACGCAGCAGTACTTCACCTCAGAAAAAATAAGACTCTGGAATAGATAGAATTTCAGCTGAACTCCTTCAAAGAAGGGCGCCCAACAAAGTATCCTTGTCCACCGCTTGACTTTTAACTATATGGTTAGAAGAGCAATTAACAGACGACTGGCGAATAGTATTATTTGTCCTGTGTACAAAAAGGGTTAGTGTGTCAAAATGCAGTCGATATATTTGAGTGCCATATCGCCGGAAGATCTATGGCTCAATAAGGAAGATTCAGAGTGAAAATTAACTACGTTACAAAGATGACTCATATAAATTATTTTATGAACCACATGTCTACTTGCGTAAAGCTACGAAAATTACAATTTAACGGCCTTCTACAAAACACGGAAAAAACTAGGTTTCCAAAAGGACATTCAAGGGAAAACGCAAGACAAATGACCAGCAGAAACACCGAGGATTCGACCTAAAGGCTCGGTAAACACAGACAGCCCTTGTTTCTTGAGAAGTGAGAAGGAACTGTGACCAGATTGGGCTGTCGCGCCGTGGATGATGTTGACTTGTTATTTTAACTAGTGCAAAAAGACTATCTGCCCACATGAATATTTCGAGGTTGTTATGAAGGCCACCACATGTGCATACTTTTAGCCATCCTCTAACCCTATATTATGCATTGTGCGTTTTCCATAGTTACAATGTTTTACGCAGAGCTAGGTTATACTTTACAGGTTGTTGTGAAATAAGGTAAAATTGCTTTTGTTAGATAGATAGCAACAGTGCCTGGCTTCATTCTGGAGCAAAAATAGCGAGTTGATTTGCGTTTCAATGCGACATCTCGAGAAACCTGGTAGTTATTACTGGATCTACAGAATCCATCCAGTCCAAAATTTTATCCAATTTTTCACCCAGTCCAAGACATTTACGATTTTATAGATGATGTTTTGAATATTTTGAATGAAAAATGTATTGTCTATAGTTCCCAGAAGACCCGGAATATTACTTAACGAAATTTAATAGGGAGTTCTCTTGCCCTGGTAAAAAAGTAAGTTGACCATATATTTTTCGATGCAGCGTAGATTGTAAGGTCCTCCTACCCAGACCACGGTTTAGAAAAGTTTCTGCAATACCAGCTTCTGCTAAAAAACCATCAAGTCCTGTCTAGCAATTAGGTCAGTCTAGGCATTTTCCTTTATATGACCAAAGCGTAAGAACATGCAGTGCTAATAATCTTGTGCGAATTATCTCAGAGACAGAAAAATCACAATACGATTTATTTGTGTATTGATTGTGCTTTACGCAAAATCCTTGGGACGGGAATTCTTGTTATATGAGATGATGAGATCCAACTTATTTTGGTTTAATCTCATTAGATCAGGAGCTTGTTCGAAGAGTTAGCGCTGGTTAGAATTTACACTATGTTCATATGTTGCCTACAAAACAAGAGAGTCAATCAAAACTGACTGAAACAAATACCCAATCCCCTCGATCCTGCGCTACAAATTAAGAAAATATCGTTGTAAAGCTAAGAGCCTTGATAGGCTATTAGGTGGACTGCAAGGTTCTCAAATCACCAGTGCTTCTGCCGGAAAGACACCGTTCGTCAAGCTGCGCAAACTGCAAAGATCGACCGACTTAGAAAGAATGGAACAAAATCGCTCGGGCAAAAGGACACTGCAAGGTAGAGTGGAAGGCAAACATTATAAACACTGAAAACCAATCATTGTTTGGAGTGATCAACTGGGAAGGATGACGCAGAACCGTGACGATTGGAGGAGGTTAGTGCTTGAGATTGGGGCCTGATTTAGGCTGTCGAGCCATGGATGATGATGATTTATTATTTACAGAAATTTTAAATGTTACAAGACTATTCGCCTACTTAAAAATTTCAAGTTTATACGGTAGCCAACATATTGGCATAGTTATATTGTAGCCAGCCTTTTACAAATGATTGGACTTCAGTTTGATTTCAGTCACTCAAAACGGACTAAAAGTCAGTAGCGTAAGAAGGCCAAAATGACTTTGGCGTCATAAAAGTTTCCGTCAAAGAACGTCACTCCAACAGCACATCATATTTCTAAACCATTGCTTAATAGTAGTGTATCGCTTTCCTCCAACATTTCTGAATTCCTCGAGTCTTCTCTGGATGGAAATTGATATAATAAAATGATAGTTTAGGGATCATTTAGTCATCGTGTTCACTTCCTTAGGTAACTAGTCTACGATAGCACTTTGTCCGTTTGGTTTCACTAGCCGGCATCTTGACTTCCTCATGCTGAGTGAATTCTTCTTCTTTATTTTACTATGTTCGACAATATTTGTATGAATTCCAACACATATTTTGGACACCTTTAGAAACGAGCTTTCAAGAATTTACGAACACATTTTAATTGAATACTTCTGCAAAATTCTTTTAAGGAAAATAAAGCCGCAAAATATGTAATATGTCCTTATAAATGACTGAGAAAGTTTTAATAGACTCAACTTTACTCCAGCAATCTGTATTTGTTTGTTCCTAGACAATGTTGTTGCGCTTGTTTACTGAACCTTCCCCTGTATCTAACAATCCCGCATACCCACTCACCTGAAAGCCAACTAAGCTCCACACTCCTTGATGCGATGAAAATACACATGCTGTATGACGCAATCCTCTTTGGCTGTACGTCCACACGCTATGCGATAATGCCACCGGAATGGCTGTCGTCAGGATAAGGACCCAAGCACATAGGATAGCTCTACATAAGATAACCAGATAAAATATTACAAATTAGACTCTCGTTAACGTATCCACTCGATATCCTTACAACATTGCATTGCGTTCCGTCCGTAACGACATGCTGGTCACAGGATGCACCACAGCTAGGAATCGATCGAAAGACATCAGCACGAGTGTGTAGACACTACAGTGGCAGGTGACAACTATCATATATTGGACAACTTTGCACCACAAATTGCCAAACGGCCATTCGGGCATGATATAATCGGTGGCGGTGAATGGAACACAGAATATGACGAACAGGATATCGGAGATGGCCAAATTGATTATCAGTAAGTTCGTTGTAGAACGCATCTGTTGGTTTACTAGCACAACTGAAATGGAAGAGAATAATTGCAATTGACACAAAATGATAATAATTGTTATGAAAGTTGAAATGCTCAATCGAATGACAATCTGAATTTATCTACTTCATACTCTCAGTATATCCTTATACAGTAAAGCGTATCCTTTTCGTACGTGAGCATAAATTCCATCCCACACATTGTCTGGTATTTGCCGCTACAAACTATTACAAATTGTTTCTTTGTAGAATGACATGTTTATCCTTGCACACACACCAACCACCCATTTTGTCAGCTTAAGGGATTACAAAGTCATGATGCTCTAAACTTTCCACACGGCATGCTATCGACAAGGGTTGCGCAGATAATTGGTTAACTTTATCGGCGGCTAACAATATGTGCTATGATTGTTTTATCGGCAAGTGTCCATGACTCTCCCTATGGAAAGTTTTCCTTTTCGTTGACACTTGGTGGTGTATGAGCACAAATTGCGCTAACAGGATCAAAAGTGACGTAAGAGCCATCGGAGTGCGTAAAAGAAAAGTTTGCTCATGTTACATATGAATATACTATATTCACCGACATAAAAGTATTCAAGGAGAAAAGCGGGAGAACAACAAGCTTCCCAGATCAATCATTATACATTTACTTCTTTGTAACTCAGAGCTCCTTAA
Organism: Stratiomys singularior; assembly: GCA_954870665.1. Lineage (NCBI taxonomy): Eukaryota > Metazoa > Arthropoda > Insecta > Diptera > Stratiomyidae > Stratiomys > Stratiomys singularior. The sequence continues at coordinate 66,961,094 of OX940881.1, forward strand.
CGTAGGAATTGTTTGTCATAGAAACTGAAGGACTAGAAGAGTTTGAAATACAAATGTAGTTTTGAAAAATGTTTTCACACAATGTTATTGATTTTTATTTACATTCCACGGAAGGATTTTCTCCGTAGTTTTGTCCGACGGAACTACTTGCCCTGATTTGTGTGAATTCCTTAAAGTCAGGTCGGGTAAATGGAAACAAAGGACATTAACGCTTGCGAAGTGGTTCAACTATCAACAAACTAGGTTTTGCAATCTAGATTGCTGGATACTTGCGATTTATAAAGTCATTGGAAGTATCTGCGTGCATTTGCTGTCAGCTCATATGACCGTGATCCTTTTTGGAAGTTGTTACTATAAACTGAGGTGAACACTATGACTGTTTACCTCAGGGTCAATTATGTGATACAATTTTTGATTTTAGATTTTACGTCTCACGGATGTCAGTTTTGCTTTGACAGTAGATGATTTATATGATGTTTCCAAGATACCCAGGGTATCCTGGCAATGCCCTCAGTTTGCCCACCGAAAATCTTCAAAAAAAGTACATTTGATATTATGAATGGGAAAACATCACGTAAAGATGGTTAAGGGTATGATCTGATTCCCATTTGTCCGAGGCTTATATTATAGCATTTTCCGTAAGAAAACGATGTGTACCGCTGATGTGGGAGCGTGAATAATCATAATACAGGTAAATCTAAGGGTACTTTTTTGTCTCTTAGCCAATATACAATGAAAGTAAGCTGTGGTAGCGTGCCTTGTAAACAAACTGACTAAAAAGTTCCAGTAATTATTCGTCAACCAATGCATGATCCAACAAGTAAATAAGCCAAAATAAACAACCAATTATGGTGCGATTGGCGGTTCATGAGAAAGTCATTTGATTTTCAATACAATAATTCAAATAACAACAACACGGATCTCCTTCAATCGAACCCATGGATTAAGGCTTGAGAAATGAAAAACTGAAAAGGTGACAAATATTGAAAATACATTCCGGGAAATTCAACTGTAGTCGGCTTAAGTTCATCATTACTCTTTGGCCACAACAACCACCTTCCAGAAATTTAGGCTCCTGACATCGCAACCTAGTGGAATCTATGAACCAGTGCACTCGAATACCTTTGACTTGCGGCCATACCTCATTGCACCAACGCGGTGACTTAAGTCAGGGTGGGCTGATTTTTCATCCAAACCAAGATGAGGCAAATGAATGAAATTCATATGAATGTGAAATTAAAGGGGCGACTATCTCGCTACGCTGTGCCGGCGTAATCCACTAGTTATTATTTGCTATCGATCGCATCCGCTAAAGTTGGAAGCTGGTTGTTCAGGAGCTTGGCTGATCCACGGGCTTCTCTTTTGTTGAACGCGCAGTAATTCCGAAAGTCCACAAGTTTTGGCTGCATGGATCCATACGAGCCGATTTTTGCATTTTGAACAAATTGCTCTATATTAAAATCAATGGAGTTTAGTTTGTTATTAGTGCAATATGTATTACGATATTTAATTTTTTATTATGAAAGTTTACATGAAATGTTGCATTTTCCAGGGCTATACCCTATGGGTAAACCAAGTACCCTCAGGCGCTCCAACTTCTATGTATACTTCTTTATGAGGCTTCAATAATTTTAAAATAATATCGGCCGAATGTCCGCATATGTATGTATTATCCTTTTCTAGTGATTGCCGAGATCGCCTGGTACCAGTCAGAATTAGGGTTCTCCAATTGGTCATACTGGTAGATGCAGAAGCTATTCCTGACGTTGTTTAAGGGACGACGCTGCACTTACGCGCCACAGCCATAACAATACTTCTCGACTGGCCGACACTGATAAACTGAACCACCCGAAGAACATGGGGGCTTATCGGTTTCTCGGGGGATCTGAATATCCCTCCAGGGTTGAGGTTCGCTAACCGAGTCGCTGTGATACACCGTACCGTGGTAAAACCTAGGTCTATTGTTTACACTAATCTCGGGACCGCGGGATTGCCAAAGCCCGTCAGGTTCACTGGAATTGAATCTTTAACCCATCAATAGGGGCAATGTTTGTTTCAACCAGATCCTCCGCTCGGTGGAAGTTCTGACGTCACAGGACGCAATAATTATTTGCCATGGGTGACCCTGCTACTGTTAACAAATTTGATGTCTTTAAGATAAAAGACGCTATCAAGTTTGGCCTTAACAGTAGAGGGTGGTATCGTTAAGTCAATCCCGTAGAAGCGGAATTAAGATGTATGCAACCTGTATGCTTCAGTGAACTGTAGGAAACCCACCACTAGCACCGGCAGTAATTTTATACCTTTAAGAAACCATTGTGCTACAAAGAAGATTCATCGCATTGAAAACATCCAGTAACGTGCCTTAAAGCTTTTTGGGGCATGGGTATTCATTTGTTCACAATTATGGTTACAGATTACATCGGTAAAACTGATGATCAATGCTTTGTCACTACAAACTAAATAAGCACATGGTGTTAATCCTCCCCAACCGAACCACAGGGTTGATCTACAGTGCCACTAAGACAAACCAACAAAAAAAAACCAACTCTCCACTCAGAGCTTCATCAGGGCATAATAACATTGACCTTAGGATTGGAGCCCTCAGTCACTCACATGTTCTCAAATGAAGACCACCTTTCAATCGGGTGGCCGCGCCCTGTCTAATTATTAATGAAGTGAGAGAATTCCATCAGGACCTTTACAGCCGGTACAGCAACAGACGGTACAGACGGTACAGACGGTACAGCAAATATAAGCAACTTAGAAGAACACCACATTGGAATGTAGTTTGAAGTCATCAGAAACTCTACAAAGACTGGTACTCCATTCGCAGCCCAAGCCCAAAAAAATCATTCCTGTGAAGCATTTACATTCATTCCATGAACCTGTAGAAAGAAGCATCCAGATTGCCCAAAGAATCGCAACTGCTCCTGCCTCGTTATACCATGTATTTAACCACGGTCATGTACTTAAGTGACTGTCTGCTATACCTTATCAGTAAAGGACGTTGCAGACTGCAAAAATCCTTAAACAGTTTCATATGAATCTTCTCAGTTCAAACAAAAAAATGAACACTAGAATACCAAATATTTGCGATATTTTATGTAGGTTAGCTTTCGATTTAACATCAGTGCAACTATTGCCTACCAGTGGCATTGATCGTCAGATTCCCCTCAAATTATAAATGCACCGAATTTCGAATAAACGGACCGAATGTGAGGTCGTTTATTTGAAAGGAATCGAAGGAAGGAATCGAAATTAACAACAAAACTCATTTCATGTCAAAACCAACATAAGTGGTAGTGACTTGGATGAGTGCACATCTGGCAGAGAAATAATTTTTTCTGAGTTTTGGCTTATAGCAAATTTCAGATTTTGCAGCAATGTAACCATCCTTAACCAAATATCAAGCAAACTCTGGGTGAAATGTGGTATAGGTTGGCAAATGGCAAGCTCGGTTTCAACTACCTAAAATAATTTTAACTACCTCGTCAGTCACAATGTGACACGATGATTCCCAACTGAGTAGTCCACCAGGACATCTTTGCAGCACAGCCACTTTTGCATAAACCAGACACACGCATGCCCTGATTTCCGTTGTTACTTGTGTACTGAATCCTATTGGAGTTGCTTTCTCATCACTGCTTCAGGAAAGAAAGCAGCGCAAGAATCTGTCCATTTTGAAGCACTTAGTGACACCAAGTGGCATGCTTCGATTTTAAATTAATCCAAACTAAAAGAATACCCTTAAACATTCCTTTTGATATGTTTTGATGCCCAATCGGTATAGTAACTTCATTCAGTTCCAACCTTAGACAAGCCTTTGTGCATTTTATTCATTCAAAGTCAAAATAATCTCAATAAAGCTGTAAAATCTGATCTTATAGTCGGGCACTATCCTTCATTGAACGAGGAGAAATCCGCATCACAAAGGATAAACTTAACATCAATATCAGCGTGTGTGCTTGACGTTCCAAGTTAAGGCATCAAGTTCCATTGGACAACCGAATGGACTATAAGCGCATAATACAAAGTGATTACTGAATATTCCCTTAGGCTAGACACATAAACCATATTTTTTCGTAAGTTTTAACCATCTCTTCCACTGCTTTTACCATCTGTTCCACTGATGTAGAGAAAAAAGGACGAGGGAAAATGCAGCCAACACAAAGGACTGACCACGCTTTTACCATCTCTTCCAGTGATGTAGAGAAAAAATGACGAGGAAAAATGCAGCCAACATAAAGGACTTGGTCAAACGACGGATTCCAGGTGGTGGCGGCCAAGGCTACCGCAAAACCGCCCAAAAGGCTCTTCTTCGAATAACGGGCCGGCGATAAGCTTCAACGATTTCTTGCATCTGGAGTTAATGGACAATAAACCTTGAACAAGAAACAAGTAAGCCACACTGCAACGTCCTAAGGCATGCACTGCTGTCGAACCAATGAATTGTATAACGTAAGCAGACTTTTTTGGAAGATACAACGGGCTGTTAAACCTGATAACACTCAAGCTGCCATTAAAACGGTCCAGCTAACCAGATCTGATGGCCTCCTTTTAAAATTTGCATTTCAGATAACAAATGACGACCCGTTCTGTGACCCAATTAAAAGGGTCCTTGGGAAAAAAGCAACGGTGGTTGCAATTTATCCAATGGCCACCCTCAAAGTAAGAGACATTTATTCATGCGTTACTGACATGAATATAGTGGAACAGTGCCTCAAAAGGGGTTTTCTAAAGTTCAGCTCAATCAAATTAAGACCAACCCCTGAAAATAAAAGAGAGCAGAGCCTTAGTTGTTTGACTGACAAAGAAAGCCGAAAAGCTTTTCAGGATAGGCGATATGAAAAAGGTTGTGCGGCCTGCAAGATATGGCGCAGAGCAGTTCTGCTCCACTGTTTCAAAGGCCAAAGTTAGGGCCGAAATTCCTTGCGCAGAAAGTTCGGAAACGCGGATAAAATGCAAGGGAGAGGCGCATTGCATTTCCTTCGAAAATGCTGACCCCATACCTGATGACCTGAAACATATTCCTCGAACAGGGAAGCGCCGCGTTTACAAAAAGCTCTAGCTAAAGCCAAAGCAGTACTGCAATGACAAGTGTTAGCCAGGACCTCGAGAAATTTGTGAGGGATATAAAAGTAAAGCTACTGCTGCTTCAAGAACAAAACTCAAGCTAAAATTCCATGAAACTTAAAGTAAGAGCTAAAAACTTGTTAGCGCCGTACCCTGATGAATATGGTTCTTTGCATGTTCGAAACAGTTCTGACGCGCTTGTTGGTGAATAGTTTTTCTGAAGCACCATGCAAGGGTATTTTTTCAGATTTTTTTGTCGGAAGAAACATTCTGGAACATTCCATCGTTCCCAGCCACTTCCTTTGTTTCGTCCACTGACACGTTTCGGCGGTTCGCCAACTTTGATGTGATGTGCCGTTATTTTAGAGTTCTAGAACTTTAAAATGTAATTTAATACAGTCAAATTTTTTTGATTGCCATAAAAATGGTTCACTGGAAAGAAAATTATCTTCCATTTTTATTGGAATATGGTTTTAGGCATGTAAGTGCCACGTCTGGCGCAACTACTCTAACCAATAAGCCGGACCATATCTCACTAATAACGCAGCAAATGTTGTCTTCCAAATTGTCAAGCGTTTACAGCTTGTGGGCGTAAACGAGTCATTTGACGTATCCTCCAAGATATACTCCAGCAGTGTTCAATCACAAGATCGTGCAGGCCAGTTCACAGGTGCAAAACGAGAAACTATGCGCTCATCAAATACTTCTCTCAATAATTCGAAGGTTGTGTAGCGAATCTGTATGGCGACCCCAAATAACACTAAGTTAGAGAGCTCGTCACCGCTGCGCTGAAAGCGTAATAAAAACGTTGCGATTCCTTCTTTTTCCCTTAAATATTATTGAGATCGGTCCTCAAGTTTCCAATTTCTAACGAATTTGTGTTCGATGTTATTTGTATGTACTTTTTAATAAGTTATTAGTTAATTAGTGGTTAAAAATTTGATTACTGGTTTACGTTAAATTGTGTGTATGAGTGACAATACAGTAAGTTAAAGTTCCCCACAGTTGCACGAACTGAAAGTTATATATCACGCCATCCTATAGAAAGCGCAGGTCCGGCAAGGCGATTCCGGAATGAGGAAGTCCCTTATCATGGCTCCATAGTGGTCATCATTGACTGTAATTTTGTTCCCAGAAGCATTTTCGAAGACATTTGGACCAATAATTCCACCGGCTCATAAATAATAACAGTAACTCTCTCCCGATGTAACGGTGTTTAGACAAACGCTTTTAGTTGCTCGTCCCACCAAATATGGCAATTTTACTGATAGACATAATCATTCAACCAGAATTGAACCTCATTACTTAACAAAATTTTCTTATGAATCTCGAGATCTGCAGAAATTTCTTCTAGGATCCATGCACCGAATCTTCGCCGTGCCTGGTTTTAATTCAGTCTCGATTCCTCACGAGTTGGATTTTCAAGCCCGCAAACCTAGATTCTTCAGTCTTCCATAATGTCGATAGGCACAGGTTTAATTGCTGAGCATGATGTCCAAAGGACTCTCTTCATCGATATGAGGCTCTATATATGTTTTGATTTATTCTTTACGCACTGTACACCGGCTGGTTGGATGCGTACTATCATGCTATCAGTGAGAGTAAACGAGGTGTGGAAAAAATTCATGATTAATTGTTCTGAGGGACGATTATACATATCACAAAATTGACGAAGGGCGCGATAAAATGCGATTCGATGAGAAAATAGATCTACATTATTCGCAGACGTTGCACAGGTGTCTTCGTTCTTATGTCTTTCCTTTTTTTTAACTTAACTGACAACAAAATGCATGACAGCTGTCACACCATGCGTAGCATTTTGAAGTGTTGCCAAATTAAAGTTCTATTCCTCTAAAATAAAACCCTTTAAAATAAAAGTACTTCCAGATCTTCTCGATTTCTTTCACTATAGTAAGTAAAGTTTTCGCAATAGTTTTTGCAACTAGGCCAATATTGTTAAGTAAGGGCGATTTATGTGATTTGAAAATTAATTTTGACATATATTATTCAGATGCCTTCCAAACATTCACGTCCTCAAATGCGTTTTTATCATATCACACAAGCTCAACTCTTTTTTCTAAATACATGCGAATAAACTGTGTCGTAATATATTAACATAAATAAATCATAATTTTAGATTACATTCCACCGAAGGGAATTCATTGCAAGAATAATATGCTAACGGCAGATTGAATGTTTGAAAATATTCCGACAAATATATGCAAATATAATCAAAAATCTAGCAAACAATTCTGAGGAATAATGACGATGGTGGTGATTGTGTTATTCAAAGTCAGAATTGTTTATCCTTGACACACCTGCTCAAATGTACACTATTTTCGGAACATACAAAGTGGATGATGTTCCTTACAATTGCTGCTAAATTTGTATCTTCATTGCATTCTAGGATGGTGCAATAATCAAATTAATTTATCCATTTACGTTCTATCGTTTGTGAGGACGTGGTGCATTTTATACTAATGAGATAATCGAATTCGTTGCACATTTCTTAGTAATAATAATAAGGAATAAAGTCTTGAATTAATTTTTGTTTGTTTAGAGTATTAAGAGTATTGAAATTATTACAGGATATGAGAATATAATTTCGAAAAATTTCGCAATTTCTATCCAATACTTTCTGTTGACATAAGCTTCATTTGGAAAATAAGTTATCGTCAATTTGCTACAAATTTACTATGGAATAATGGAGTTGCACCATACCGAAATTTACCGTCGAGAGCTAGCTAATATACTCGCGCCATACATACGCAAGTTCATGAGATTTCACAATCAGGAAATCATTTCGTTTTTTCATTTTCATTTTTTTCTTTTCATTTTCAATTCATTTCGCATCAATTTTTCAGATATTTGAAAAAAGACGTTACAACAGATCAAACGCGCGCTCACTCATTATTTCAGCGGCCAACATATACCAACATTTGTTTGAATTTATCTGCACTGACATATCGAGGGGGCAAATGAGCTGCAATGAATCTGGTGGCTATGCTGCAAGAGACCACTTCATTGAATTCTACGGGTCTGGCTTAATATATAGGCAAACGAGAAGAAACGAAGTGTTTTAACCCAGTCCTTAACTGTGGCAATTCCAGCAAGATTGTTTAGATTACAGATCCAAACAGGTTAAAATTTATCTCGCAGGTGTGGCAATCCCAACAAGATTGCACACTGGAAAGATAAAAAAACGACACGAAACACGCAGTGAGTTTTCAATTGTAGAGTCTTGATTTGAAATTTTCAAAAACTGCTTGTGTCAAAAAAAATTAATTTTTCTTCAGATTAAAAGCAGAGAACCGAATGGAAAATGAAATTAAAGGATACAATGACTCATTTCTTCACCTATACTCACTGAGGAAAAGACTTCTTCTTACATTATCCATGGTTTCCCCTACTCGTTCGCCTTTTTTTTTGTTTTTTTTTTGTTTTGTTTGGGAGGTGAAGGCTATTTACGCCCTGAGTGTCGGACTCCCCCGCTACTGGACTACCGACTAAACACCTCCCCTGTCACACCGAGAACCTAGCCTGGAACTGTTTGTCACATTACTTCGGACTAGGCCTCATTAATCATCGCTTAGCGATGTCTTCAGGCTAAGGGAAATCTCTCTTCATGGATGGATAGGAAGGAATTACGATTAGTAACTATAATATTGCGTTACAGAGATGTTCCCTCCCTCGCCAAGCGATCCATTATGTCCTTCTTTATAATGAGTACTGTCCGTACGTAATGCGACACACAGTTCCAATTGTCCTTTGATTTCATCCTTTTGCCCGTTACATTTTCTGGGGAAATTACGCCAATTTTCTCCGAGAGATGCGAACAGAGTCTTGTAAATCTATTACACGTAAAGAACGTGTGGCATGCGTCATCCGTCATCCCCGGGCAGAACACGCAAGTTGGGGATGGTGTCTTTCCCATCTTATACAGGTAAGACTGAAAATACCCGTGACCACTGAGTAGTTGCGTCAGATAATAATCAGTCTCACCATGCATTCTGTAGAACCAAGGCCCCAAGTCACTTATCAGCCGTGCGGTCCATCTGCCTCGCGTTTCGTTTTCCCATGTTTGCTGCCATAAGATAAGGGTTCTTCTCCGTTCCTCTCGGCTGACGGTTTCTCTCGCAGACTCCCCCCTACGTGAGTATACACGTTTCCGTTCGTCTGCAAGTAATTTAATTGGAACCACCCTCGAGATTACCAGCACTGCAGGTTCAGAGACAGTGCGGTATGCAGCGGCTATCCGTAAAGCTCCTTGCCTCTGCACCTGTGCCAGACGCCTTCGGTACGTCTCTTTATTAAGAGCAATAGCCCAAACCTTGGAGCCATACAAGAGCACTGACTCCATTACACTCATCAGTAGACGTCTTTTGCTCAAGGTTGGCCCCTGCGTGTTGGCCATAATGCGGTTTAGCGCCGACACCCGCGTGGAGGCCTTATCTGCCGACGCTCGAACCTGCCCGAAAAAACTCATCTTCGAATCAATCATCAAGCCAAGGTATCTGATTGATTCTTTTGACTCGATGATCATTCCCCCTACACGAACCGGCATAACACGAGGGATTCGCTTCTTTGTGAGGACGACGACCTCGGTCTTTTCCAGCACTAGGCTAAGCCCACGGTCTGTCATCCACTCGCTCACTCGGCGTATTACCGCATCCAGTTTGAGCTGCATCTGTCCGACAGTATGTCCGGCGACTAGTACTGCTACGTCATCTGCGTAGCCAACTAGGCGCGACTCCCCCGGTAACTGCAGTCTCAAAAACTCATCGTACGAGACATTCCAGAGGGCCGGGCCCAGAACGGAACCTTGCGCGACCCCTGATGTCAAATCAATTCTTCGCCGGCCTTCCAACGAGTCATAGATGAGTTTCCGATTTTCGAGGTAGTCTTTCAATATCCGCATCAGGTACGTAGGCACCCTGAAATATTCCAGAGCACCAAGAATATCTGTCCATCTAGCAGAGTTGAAGGCATTTCTCACATCTAGAGTTATGAGCAGTACTATTCGTCTCGAGTAATGATTGTGGGCTTCTGCCTGCTGGACCGCGCTCACTACCTCCGCTATTGCACCAATTGTGGATCGACCAGCCCTGAAGCCGTACTGCCGAGGAGACATATCCCTGGAGACAGATCCTCGTTCACCTTAACCGTTATCATTTTTTTTGTAGGGTGGGGAGGTGAAGGCTGTTTACGACCTGAGGGTGGGACTCACAGACGCAAAATGCTTTTGGACTACCCACTAAACACTTCCCTTGTCAACCTGAGAACCTAGTCTGTAACCGTTTGACACATTACTTCGGTATCATTAGTGATCTTAAAAGTTAAGGTATCCAGAAAGTCCTTTCAGTGAAGGCTCTCGAACGTAGGAACAACAACCTCTGTCTCAATTTATGTCCGATCGCCTTTGAACCAGACATTGACTCCAACTCCCTAAAAAATATCCGCGCAATACTTTTTCATACTGTCTGATTTGAGAGAAAATCTTAAAATAGGTAAATTTTTCAGTGTAAAAACTATCGGAACCTATGCCACGCTGCCAGCAACTGTCGCCTCCTTTTCCCATGTGTTAAATGCAGCCTATCCCACGAACACGGGATGTGTCGTAAGACTTAAGAAAAAGCCCCAAATGTGTCAATTGCAATTCCTCCGAGCACCTAGCCAACTCCCGATACTGCCTCATCTTCCGCTATTTTCGCACCATGGAACCTCAAAAAATTGAGAGCAATCCTACCAACGCTCCCAAAACGGTTACCAGCAGTCTGGCGCCACACGTTTTCTCTAGGACCACTTTCGCATCTGTAGCCCGGTCAGCTACTTTATTCCAGGTCTCAATCTTCGAAAAAGAAATGTATCACCTTTTCTTAATTAGCATAGGCGCACTGGCTAACTGACTCTTGAAATTTCTCCGCAAACACGATGCCACGAATTACATCCTTGAAAACAAATACTAATTCTCTCTTTCCTTGCTTCTCATCATGGAGGTTGAATTATTTGAGCTTAACATAAATTAACTTAATTTCGGTCCTTATATACATGAATTGGAAATCCTGCTCGAAAACCTTAAACCCGACATTGATGTCTTTGTGATACCAAGCTGCACGCCAGACAACGACCCTCTTTACCTAATTTTATGATCTATAGAACAGATCGCAAATCCAACACCAACGGCAGTGGCACTGCGATCTTCATATCGCAGAAAATAAAAGCCTCCGAAATCTTCACACACATATATCCAATGCAGCTCCAGTTAAATCGACAACTGTAATGATTGAGAGCCCAAATTGTATTCTTTATGTTGCTCCATACACCTTATTAACCAAAACCTTCACAAATCTTATCTCAACCAACTCTTTAATAAACTTGTTACCCTATCCAACCTCTATCACAGAAAGGCATACGTCATTTGCGACGGATACTTCAACGCTAGCCAGCCCTAGTCGGTTCTTAGATATTTATACAAATACCTCCCGTAGCCCTTAAACGTTCAAAGAACTCCGCAAAATTTGTCTTAGACCCAGCAAAAATATTGAAAGATCTTCCATATCAACTCATCTACTATCGCCTGCCTTCAAGACATCCGTAAATTTTTTCGACACGGTATGAAAAAGCGGCCTTCTTCATAAAATGACCGACACCTTCCATTTCCATCCTCACCTCTGTAAACGAATTCACTCATTCCTTTCTGAATGAACTTCCTCCGTCAAAATCAGGGAAATACTGTATAGCTGCTTTCCAAACTCATTCTGTACCGTACAAGGATCTGTCCTTTCTTCTCTCCTCTTCTCAATTTTTACTGCTGACAAGCCCAAGATTTCTATCACTTCATCAACAATCAATTTCCGCATAGCAAACCATCTCATGTAATAAAATTTCTATGTAAATAACTTGCCATTAATTATCTTCCAATGGAAAATTGTTTTTTTTTTTTAACTTTCTAAGTAAGATAAATCTGCACCAAAATCCAAAAAAATGTGCAAAATGAAATAAGATGCGGAGATTTGTTGCTGCGTTTTGTTTTTTGTTTTTGTAGTGTGGAGCATCCCGTAGATGACAATTTATAGAAAAAGATTTACAGTTTCGATACCTGAAGCTGCAACCAGTACAAAGAACTATTATTGAATAACGGTAAGTTTCGCCTACTTAGACTTGTTGAAATTCAACTTATTCGTTTGACTGTTATTCCTGTAGTAAAATAGACAGGTGTCAAGTCCGGTAAGAAATTCTCAGAGGTGCTTATACAGTTTGATCTACCAGTACAAGTCATGTATATGCCGACTCCAATTTCTTATAAAAATAACTTTTCCCACGTTGACCAATTACTGCAATCGGTGCATTTACCTATATGCAACGAATCAGCCACGGCCATGAACCATGTCTAGACAACAAGGCAGCATTTTTACTTGGTGTCACATGGCCAGTAACAAGTAGAATGTAATTTAAGTTTTGGGAAAACACTTTTGATTGGTAAGCAATATTTTTGAATAAATAGAGGCATATACATGAACCCTCGGAAGAGTTAGCGAATAGAATCGTAAGAGGTTACTCTGTCCGTCACTAAAAGTAGTGTTTTAAATAAATTGATTTCTTTTTGGAAGTTCGATCACGACGATACAAAACTTACAAGACGAAATTATGGTTTCCTCTGAATGTTCTCTATTCTTCAAAGCTCTTTCCCCGAATATTCCAGTTATGGAAACATTAGGGTACATAGAAGAGTCGATCTAACACCAAAAAGAAGAAGAACTGTAAGGAAGGTAACAACTAGACTACAGCTTACAAAGATTTGTAAGACGAAAAATTATTTCACCATCAGGGGGAAATTTCACAAGACCAATGGAGGAGTAGCGATGGGAAATCCTCTTTCACCATTCTTAGGGGAAACATTCATGATTAGAAGAAGAATGCCAGATAATGGCATGCGCTAGATTAGATATGTGGACGAGATTTTTGCATACGTAAAAGCGAGTGAGTTGGAAAAGATGCTTGCCTTCTAGCATCCTTTCCAGGCACAGTATAGTTTCCCCATACCGAGTCATGAGTCATCCAATGCTGGATTTGCTGTTAAGCCAAAGAAGAAGAATGGCAGTAAAACAAACATCAAAACAGCCGGATTAAACGGATTCAAACACTTCACGATCAAGAGAATAGCATAGAAGATGCAAAAGAGCAGACAGCGATTGGAGCGATTATCGTTAGCGAATGCAGGCATTGGAATTCTGAAAATTATAGCATTTATCGCATCCCATGTTCTGCTTGCAAAGAAGTGTATACAGGACAAACAAGGAGACTCATTGGAACGAAATTATGGAGCATCTAGGCGAAGCAGCAACAGCAAGAAAGAGGGGAATCAAGCTTCATGTCGGCCGTAACTAAACGTATCATCACGAAAGGACACGAGCTAACAATGGCGGATGCACCGATCATCAAGAAAAGTAGATATACTTATGAATTGGATGTCATGGAAAGCCTGGCAATAAGGCGGGAAAAGAAAAAGCTGATGAATCAGGATGAAGGAAACTGTAGGCTGTGGTTATTACTGCAACTAATTAAATAATATCCTTTTAAAATATTGTTGAAAAATGAAATACTTTTTGTGATAATTTTTTTCAAGCTTTGGTCATTACATAAGAATATTACGTTTTATTACGTGTTAGAGATTTCGTTTTTTTAGGCCTGTTAGTATTTGAGCATAAATTGTAAGGAAAATTAACTACCGAACAACTACGGACGAAAATCAATTTCGAAGTCAAAAAATTGAAAGGAACCATTTTCGCCCTTTGACCAAACTTTGATCAATGCAAACTATTACAAATATAATAATATATTATATATTGGTTCTGTGATGCAAATGCAAAAAGTACTTGTTTTCAATTATGTATAGAAATGCAGGACTATTAAGAATCAATGATATCTCTTCAAAAGTTTCCTTTTGCGTTTTTGTTTCAATCGAAATGTTTAATCAAATTGTTACAATTTGCGAGAATCTTGAGGACTCTCGAACATTTTAGGTCGTTCGCTGCAAAGGTACGGACAACCCGCTCTAAAGGAATTAGCTAAAAAACGATGAGTGAATAGAGACTAGAAGCAAACCATCACTGCATACCAAGCAGCCTTCGATTTTATCATGTGAGTAAATACAACACTAATACTCTTTGATGGCTTCTCTTAAACAGAGATAGAAATAGCTCAAGTGGATTTTTGATGCGTTTTGATGCAACAGCTAAAAACCCGTAAACATAATAAGGTAACAGCTTTGAGAGTATTGTTTTTGATCCACCAATCCAAATGAAGTTCCATCTATTTTGGTTAACTACTGGTAGATCCAGAGTTTTTTCGAGCTGTTAGCGATCGTTATAAGCGTTGGTGTGGTATATAATCGCATGATTTTCATGGTATTTATCGGGATAATATCTACTCAATATCTATTATAATTTAGGGGAGCTCTCCGCGGCAAAGGCTGCTTTCACAAAGAAAGCTAAGAAAAACCGGCAAAGGTTTTATGAGAAGTTTTGAGGGAATGTAAGGGAGGAGTTGTTGCTAGACTTACTAGCAAGTTGCAGGCTCTAACCATAACTTCCTTCAGAGGAATTACGGGTAGAGGAGGAGGATTTCCCCACTACCGAAGGGGATGCTCCAGCTGATTTCAACAGCGAGTTGGAGCAAGAGGAGCTGAGGGAGGCGGTCCGGGAAGACAATTTTCATCGGAAAAGACAAATTGTGTCTCCAACCCCAGAGCCCACTTTTAAGCGCTCAGTAAGCCTGGGCGAAAGGAACTTTCCCGAACTTCACGCTGCCGTTCTCAGGTTTCGGCAAGTGTCCGCCCAGCGTTGCAGCTACTAGAAGCAATGGGTTCTTCCTATTGTATGTTACAGGCTGAATCTTAAGCGTTTCAGGGAAAGAGTTGAACGAGCATGTCGGAAAAACCAGCTCGATGCCCCAAAATTCGATGTAACGGTTATCAGTTCCATACAAACTTCCTTACACCCAAAAACAATAGAAGACATAATAGCCTTTTTGATTTTTTAGAATGGGACAATGTGGCGTGCTACACCTATACATTCCCAACGGATAAAAAGCTGACCCTGTTACTAAAGGGTGTGCGTTCTTCCTACGAGGACAATGATGTCAAGGAAGATCTCCAAGCCATCCTAAGTGAAGATGTTTTGGGAGCCAAAAAGTTCTCAACAGTGGCGTCAAGGAAGGAAAAGAAAACTCTTTCGTCCTTCTTTATTCTATTTAACCCTGACTTCGACGTCAAAAAGGCGATGAGTGTAAAAACACTTCTTCACCAAAAGGTAGAATGGGAGCGTTTGGCTAAATCAAACACCTCGCAATGTTTCAATTGCCAACGATTTGGTCATGTAGCTTCAAATTCCATTATAGAACCTCGTTGCGTCAAGTCTGACAAATACCACCAATCAAAGGACTGCCACATTGAAAAGGAAGAGGGAAAATATACAATCTTCTGGGTGAATTGCAATAGTAAGGGTCACCCAGCGAGTTTCAGGGGATGTCCCAAGGCCAAGGAGGCTGAGGAGAGGAGACGAAATCTCCAAAATAAAAGGAAGAAAGGAGGAACTTCGTCTTCGTCATCAAAATCGTTTGTCGCGATGAGCTCCTTTAAGCTCTCCATCGTAAATATTTGCTCGCTAACTCCACATTTCTAAAGGAACACTGTCCAAGAATACTTGGATATGCACAGGCCAGATTTCTTGTTCATCTCAGATATAAGACTGAAAAGCAAACACAAAGTTCACTTAGGGAAATATAAAGTCATAAGGGATGACGACCCAGATGGAATCCTTGGAGTAGCTATGGCTTTCAAGGAACATCTCAAAACTCAAAGACTCTGTGTTCCAAGTCTGAAATGCGGAGACGTGATAATATTGAGCTCCTTGTGGGGGGGGGGTACACATTTGCATTTGTTGGAATATACGTGAAACACGGATATTCGGTTGGGGATCTCTTTGAAGACTTGGAAACAGTCCTTACTTTGTGTGAAAAGTTCGATATCTTTGCGACATGGGGTGATTTGAACGCAAGACATCCTCCCTGAGGTAGTCGCGTATCTAATGGATATCTAACGGCTCTGTTCAACTGGGTGCAAGCAAATGTAGATCTCATTTTGATTGCGCCGAACGAGCCCACCTTTCGAAGAGGCTCACCAACGATCGATTTTTCATTGTGTCTGCTAATCTGGTGAATATCTCTCATGGCTGGAGGAATTTTGAAAGTGGAGTCCTCGACGCCGAGTCTGATCATCTTTTGGTAGAGCTAGCCATAAGAGTAAAAAAGGGTGTAAAGCTGGAGGTAGCAGAACCTCAATTCTTTATCCCATACACGCGTATCGACTGGGAAGCAGTTAGTGCTGACTTGAGTGGGAAACTTGACGATACTTCAATCAGCAGATTGAAAAATCTCACAACCACCGAAATCGAAGAGAGAGTCGCTTTCAACCCTTAATACGGTCATCTCAAAGATCTCTATAAAAAATTCCTTTAGGAATTATCTTTATAGAGATTTACCACAGGACATTTTGAATCTTCATCGCAGATGTATCACCCTAATAAAACTACTCTCCAGAATATACCACCGCAACTTGAATGTAGTTTATTGATAGTACCAGAGGGTTCATCTTCTTATACTCTCCCTTAATAGAATGATTTCGAGAAGAACATCTGATTTTGCAATGAGAGATTCGAACAGACCGTAGCAAACATCAGACCCGGTACCTGGATGTTTCCCCAAATAAACAAAATCACTAGCCGTTAGCGCTTGCCAGGAGTTCCCACTTATAACGGTTCCATGCTCATGGATGACAAGGCCGTTGCTATCGCAAATCATTTTGCGAGAGTTCTTCAAGGCGAGAAGGCAAGTGAGGACTTGAAAGAGACCAAAACAATCTGCGCTTGACGAGATTTTCCGCTTTGAATTCGTCGGACGCTCCTATTGGCAGTACCCTGTTTGTGAGCCCTGAGAGACTCAGGATGCTCGCACTTGAGCAAAATTCCAAAAAATCGGCTGGGGCTGATGGGATTTCAAATTTTTTTATAAAAAAACTTCCCCGTACTTATTTTGTTCTTCTGGCGATCCTTCTTAATAATTGCATAAACGTTTGCTATTTCCAATAAAATAAATATTGAATACGCCAAAATATTTGTCATTCCGAGAGAGTCCGACAGTAATGACGTGAAAGAATTGATTAGAGAAAAGTCTAGAATTTTTGTTCTGCTTCGAGAATATCACTCTTCTACCAAAAAAAGACAAAGTGCTTAATTTTCTACAAACGATGTTAGCCAAAGGTGAGACGTGAAATTCAAAGCGTGATAACATCACAACTTTGGGATATTCAAGTAATGGTAGCTCTTGTATATATCAATATTACTTAACAATTATCGAATAAGACACACTTAAGGGAGCAGTAAGTGGTAAGGTGTAATTCCAAGGAAGCGTAGAGTAAATCGATTAGATGGCGAACAATCCACTTAAAATATTCTGTTTCGAAACCGTGTTGATCTGAGTAACAAAAGCGAATTCAGAGCATTGTTATCTCAACCGGGCGCATAACATATTTCCGTAAAACAGCGGCAACATTTCTCAAACGAGAAAATGGTTACAACTTTGAGCAAATTAACTAAACAGGATAGTTTTACCGTAACAAATTCTAGCAATTATATTGAGAACCATGTAATCGCTTTCACGTTAAATTTAACGAAAATGGCTACAACATTCCCTGAAGTGTACAAATAAATTCATTTATTCCTTAGAATTCGTTTCATCGTTTCGTGTCGAAGTCCGTTGAAAAGGACTTGAACTTTCTCCGTAAATAAGAATAGATGTAATATCTATTAGGCGAAAATAATCAACTGGCTCTGAGTGAAAGTACTGAATAAGCAAGAAAGTAATCTCATATATTTTCGGAAGCTACCTTTTAAATAATCGCAATATCCTTTGGGTATTCCCTTCAAGATAGAGGCTATATTGCGAACAAAATTTCTATTCTGACCCCTGATTAGGAACAATAAAGTTTGATTACAATGAAATAGGAGAAAGAAAAAAAAACGAACGGCAGATTGTTACTGCGAAAAGAATGGCTTCTAATGACTATTTAATTTGATTTTTATTCTTATGGGACGTGATTAGTTTGTGTTGGACCGACAAAACGAATTATAATGAATGGAAAATGAAATTTTATTTTTAGCTGTTCCTTTATTACATCCACATTATATTCCATCTGCAAAGTGAAAACGGTTTATTTGCGTTTTTAATCTAATTATGAGGGTGTTGAATGATTTTGTCAAGCAATAAAAAACAATTAGCTGGCAACCCGAAGGTCCTGCTCTAATGTAAGGTTCACACGACATTTCGGAGAAAATGAAAAAAAAAATGGTCTCAAATCTCAAGAGGATTGTGATAAAGGACATGTTTTTCAAATATCTCGTTTGGTTTGTCTGTACATTTATGACAACTTTTTACTTGATGATTAAAAATTTTCCAGTGATTTTCTAAATCGGTGCCTTTCATTGTTTTTTATTTTTTTAAAACGTTCAATGTTAGCTGTACGCCTCCCTATTGATCCCTTGGGAAATTTCCATTGTGAAGTTTAGCTTAGAGCTGTATCAGTGAGCATATTTTCTATGACATTCATGGGAAAACGCGAGGATAAAACGTTTAGGAACGGTACGGAGGACGTAACCTATTTTGAGAACGCGCGTAAACTCAATATCCTGCATGCCACACAATAATTGATGACAGATAAAGTGTGGAGAAGCTTTTCTGCAGTGTAAATTTTATGTACACATTGTTTGAATGTGTTCGGAGATGAATAACTCAGACAATACATTGGGTAAGTTCATCATTTGCAAGAGATGACAACAAACGATGCTTCTGAGTGTTGTCATCTACTTCGTTAGATGACAACAAACGATGCTTCTGAGTGTTGAGAAATTTTTTTTTATCAAAATGGACAACAGGGTACTTTGAACTTATGACTTACAAAAGGTTTTCACATGCTGAACACATATGCAAAAGCGAATCTTCTCCTTGGAATACTTCCCCTTCTTATGTCGTTACGCTAAGATAGCTTGCTATAAAATAAAATCGCCTACTCACCTGCAAGCGAAGGTTTAATGTAATTCATCGACAGCCAGTCTTCACTTATACCTACACAAGCATAGTGAGATGAGGCTGTACGTAATTAAAGGAAATGTTCGTCTCTACATAATCCCAGACAACCAGGTCTATTAGTAAGTTGAGTCCTGGTGAAAATCCGTATGGCATTTTCAGATGTTGTAAGGCCAGAAACGGACCGCGTTACAGAAAACTGACGATGTTCTCAGGTAATTTCTTGTTTCCTTCTTGCGAAGGAAGTATCTATCGCCCACGGAAGGATACTTGCGCGAAATGTGCCAATGGAAAATTTAAAAGTTTGTTGGAAAAGCATGTGAGTTGCTGGTAATTAGAGCTCAAGTTTATTGATATGTTTTCTTTTCACTTGCGCTCAAGAGCAAGCCATGAAAGAAGCCAAGTATCAACCGCACCTAAATTTTGCCCATTCGGGTATCGAAACCGATTTTAAAGAGAGAGCGGAGTCTTTAGGCAGGTTGTTTTATTATGTGCGACTAAGACTTATTGCATAAAAATGTTCATTTTTGTCAGTCAAAAGACCTTTATGTCAGTCAAAAAACAGATCAATTCATCATTTAAAGTACATCGAAAACTTTGTCATTATCTCATCCGTTTGACAATTGATGACTTCTGTACCACAAAAAAAGTGTTAAATATTTCAAGTCAAGAATAAATGAAGCCAGTTTTCGAAACGCTGTTTGCATCGATCTGAAAAAATGGTAGTCCGAGCCGGTAAAGTCTGGGATAAACAGCGAATGGCTAAAACTTCTTATCCACTATTTACCAAATAAAAGATGACTGGTAAAGCGACAAGGTCCCAACTGATTTATGCTTAAATATTATGGATTTGCTTCTTATTGCATATTCTGGTTATCTTTCATTATTGTGTGGCCTAATCTTTTATGTGAATGTAACCATGAACGTAGAGTGGGACTCACATGACCACGACTGACTGGACTGCCAACTAAACACCTGCTCTGTCAACGTGAGAACCTAACCTGGAACTGTTTGACACATTACTTCGGGTCAGGTCTCAATTTGCTTTAAGTTTCGAGCCGCTCCTCTTACGGCAGATGAAGGAAGAACATGGATTACCAGAGAAATGATTCATCAATTTCGACGTCCTCGGCTGCTTGGAGCCCATTTGATCTTTCATATTTCTAATGTTCAACATGATTTTATTTGTTAACGGATCAACCGCGATTAGACTATCAGAGATGATCTCTCTGTTTTCTTGTAAAGGCCTTGTTGCAGCCTGTCTCGTTTTTGTAGTGGAGGTATGTGACTTCACAAAAATGTGGAAATAACGCTGAAAATCGCTCCAAAGCTGGGTCAACTAGAACTGAGTTTAGTCCTCAATTCAGACACAGTCACAGATCCGAGATAAGCGCCAATTGTTGAATAAGCATTTTCTCTCTCCGTCTTCCTCGAATTCTCGTTTGGGTGTAGGTAAATAGCGCGGCACTCCTAAACAATGATGGTGACAATGACTCTCACTGCCGAATCAGTGGCTGTAGGATATGATGATTTGATCCTTAGCACTCCTCTTCTCTGGACGTCTGTCAGACGCTTTGGGAACACATCCTTCCTGAGAACGTCACCCCATTTTTGCTCTTCGTAGAACTGAATCTATCGCGTTCACTAAGAAGTGTTTTAGACTCAGAGCAGAGAAAGCTGGAGCAGAATTCTCTACCGCTTTTCTGATTTGCTCAGAGACACACATCTTCAAGTCGATCAGTATCACAAGCTACTTAAACACTGGCTTCATGTCGTTTGTTGTGTTGCCAACACTGACTATCCTTACTCTAGTGATTCCCTCTTAAACAGAATCCGCGGGTAATCAATCATCAAGTCCATCACTCAACGCATTAGCATACCTAGTCTATATCGCACTTGTTCGTAGGTGGCCCCGGTGACTAGAGCCACAACATCACCCGAGAAGCCGATCTAGCACAACTAATCTGGCTTCTCCAGTCTCAGTAGTCCGACGCGTTTGATAGGTCTAGATCGAGGATGGATCCCTGGGAAATACCCGTTGTAAGCTCCATCGTCTTTGGACCTTTGGACCTTTAGAAGGCGCAAAAGGTATACAGGAATTTGAAAAAAGTTGAAGGTGTTCATAAAGTATAGCGTTACCAAAACAACAACAAAAGAATGCCTTTTGGACGGGGCTTATCACCTCTCATCGCATAACGGACGACATCCAGACGACGATCCAGAACTTCACCTCCACTTGCTAATCAGCAAGACGCTCGCCTCTTTTCATCGCTCCGGGAAAAACTCCTTAATATCGGCAAGCGTTGTATGTGCTGAGTAGCAAGTTAGGACAATGGTGATACACGAGCTACAATACCTCAGCCGTATGGGTTCAAAGTTGAGTTCAACAGTTCTGTCAGGGCACTACTCTGCAGAGCATACATCGTGGCCTGATTTGGCAGGCCATAATATATACTGGATCATTATGATTCCACCAAATACAGAGTATCCTCTTCGCACCGTGGATATTCCCTTCTACTTTTAATTCCACCATGCTTTGGAAAGAGTCCTAGTATTTTTAGCAAACCGGAATTTTTCTACTTGTGACCCGTTCAATGTTTATAAGTGTCCCAGCGTTTGGCAGTCTCCATGAATAGTGTCTCTAAATTCCTAACTAAAAGATACCAAAGTCATCATTTTTATTTGCTACACTCCACCTCTACCGGGACTAATTTTCCCGAGAACACACCCGGAGCTAGTTTTTTCGAAGCTATATGTCACTGGCGAATTTCATAATCGCAATTGAAAGCGTAACTGAAAAGACTTTTGATAAATGGGATGCACAGGACTGTCTGAGACACTGACACAAGATCACTGACTTTTGTCGAGGCTATGATGCATATTTGAAAAGTTCACGAATAATTTTCGCGTTAACGTATACGTTTCAAGTCATGTCTCTAGATCTTATCTCAGTTGCGACCTTTGCGTGACAGATGGTTGTTAATTTTAAAAAAGTTAAAAACATTATATTGAAGCGTCAACTAACTTTTGACTATGATTGTATAAGCTTCCAGCTGATTTGAAAACGTCAAAATTGAAATATGATTTCGAACTTATGCAATATCAATAGTTGTCCAGGGACATGGAATTTCCTGAAAAACAACGAAGGACGTTACGGATAGCCCTGTCAATGATATGGACAGTGATTCATTTTCAACATTTATGTTTTCAATTTGATTTTATCAAGTAAGTTCTGCGGATTTTGCAAACTGTAAGTAACTTAAATAGTGAAAATAAAATGATATTGACTCGAAGTTTGACAAGACGTACTCAAAATAAGACCTCGTTTCAATTATGACCTCTTCACTTGACCGAAATCTCTTATCAGGAAGCCCTTAATCAGTTTCAGAAACAAGAAATACTCGAACCGTGGGGGGAATATATATGGGGAATATAGAGAATATGGTGGATGAGGTAGCAGTTCATAGCCCTATTGAGGTATGTATGTACCGATGTTTTCGTTCAACGTCCTGATGAAACAGCACTTTGTCCTTTCTAAATGTCGATATCTTTTCAAAATAATCAATACTAAGGGAACCACGCGAATTCCGAAAAGTTTGACCATGATTTTATTGGCTGCCGGACCGATTTCAAACTTCTTCTTATTCGGTGCACCTTTACTGATCGTCAGCAATCGAGGTATTAATTAGGTGGATTACTTTATAATACTCAAATATTCAGTCAAGATTTGATGCTTGGGCACAGCTGAAAAGCTCAGGATCAGTCAACTCATGTTCTTCCAATTTTGCATCGTCTGTTATCATTCCATGGATTCTCTCGTCGATTTTTTCGGCGAATTCTTTTGTTGAACGTTTTGCGTCTATTGTATTGGTGCGTTACTGGTATTGGCGGTAAACCTTAAATCAAATAAATAAACAAACAGTCCCCCATAGTATCCATAATATTTTTCAAGCATCTTCTTAGTTTCGGTACAGATTTTAGTTCCGCACAAAAAGTAACGCATGACCAGCTAAATAAATTCACCTTTTTGATTATTCGTGGAAATAAAAGAGGTTGGCTGCTTTCAACAGCTGTCAAATATTAATTAAGTAACTAAGTTTTAAAATGAAAAAAATTTTTGAATTAAAAGATCAAAATTTGATAGTAGGTAACCAATAAATTTGACGGGACCAGTATTGTCACTACAGTCACTGTGTGTAAAATTCATAAAGCTATAGACTGGTCAAACTATATTGTTGTCAGCTGTTGTTTTTCAGAGCATAGAAACTATAAGATCAAATCTGAGGTAACTGAGGCACACTTCTTGATAATATCAGTAATGTCAACCCTTCAAACTGTTCTACCGTACTCAAAAACACAAATATGGAAGTAGAAATTTAGGGAGCATCTATAATAAGGATGTAAATGCTGCTGTCGGTGTTCCAACATTTATAGAAGTTATGCAAAGCAACTCCTTGGATCATGACCCTTAACTGAACATATGTCAAAAATTTGAATGCTTTAGTTCGTTTTATTGTTGCCGCAGGTCGAAAACATTGCCTTTCATGTGCATCGGGTTAAGTAGAGTTTTAAGTGGGTATACGTTTCTGTTACTTATAAGCCTATACGGGTTTTAGAACATAAAAAAACACCTCAGTGGATCAGACAAAAATTCTTCAAAATAGATGCCCCATACCGCTGTCAATTATCCATCTCTTGCTGGTCCCTAGACCTCCTCAACCAGAATGAAGCTTTTTGGGGGAAAAACTAAAACCCCTTCTAAACCCTCATTGAGGCCCTTTGGAACTCTGCGGCGCTGTGAACCCACTTCCCTTTCACGCCTTTTTTCATCGACAGAACAAAATGGAGTCACCGGAAGCAAGTTTTGAGGTATACTGTGGCTGCGACAGAGTTTCTACTTTCGACCGGGTCAAAAGGAGTGGCAGCGCAAGTGTGGTTAAATTTGTCATGGTGGCACCAGCATCCAGTAATTTTTATCTTCGGTCTTCTTCTGCGATCAAATTAATATTGAGACATCGGTTACCGTTTCAAATTTTTCACCCTATGACTAGAGCATGGTCACCCTATAACCAGTATTTCAGAGCATTCACCGTCCTCCACGATTGGAATCTTATCCTCCATTATTGGAATCTCTTGGGCAATATTCAAAACATGACACGTGACAGCGCATCTTCTTTTTAAGTCTTTGCAGGCGTTTTGAACGTTTTCGTCCAGATATTGTTCAGTTTGACACAAAATTTGATGGGACGAACGACATAGCATCATGCACGCTCTCATTTATCAACGTTGTTCTGAGAAGGACACTCATTGCACTCGAAGTTCTCACTAGAGCGTCTCGCCTCGGCGACTGCCGATACTCCACGTGCTCTGCTTCTCGGGAAATTTTTTTACACACCCTGCAATGCCCTGTCTTGTCTTCTGGTAAAGCGCACTTGTTGGTAGGCGCATACGTGCGTAGATTAGTAGATAACTTTTCTGCAAAAACGAGTATTCAACTACTCTAAGTGGTGAGTGCTACAAAGTAGGGATAATCAAAATCATATGGCCAAATCTTCATTTCAACGGGCTTGCATCTAACAGATTGCGCCATTCCCCTGGGAAAACAAGGGAATGGGGGAAATTTATTCTTTTGTGAATTGAGTTTTTTATTTACCTTGGAAGAAACGGGGACCCAATCAATTTTATCTAAATACAATTTCCATTTCGCATTTAATATACAAGGAGAGCAAAAGAAAGCAAAGTACATGCATCAAGTTTTCACATATTTTGAAATGATGTTCTTGCTTAAAATTTGCGCCAGATGCCATATGGAACTTAGGTTCATTGACTAAGAAAAAATAGAAATAAATATTATCACGATGGCAAGTCAATGGAAAACATGAAACCGAAAAGATTCTGTTTGAAATTATGTTACTTCGAAAAAGAATATGGTTCCGAGATTGGATGCGGGAACTAAAGGACATAGCATTTGGTTATGCAAAATTTTAGATACAAGGCAATTCAAAATCAAACCAAAATATAAGTCTCACCAAAGAGTATAAATTCAGAAATGAATATCATCCCACATTTAAGATTGAAAAGAATTTTATTTCATCCTGCCTTGAACAGAGCTGAAATTTCTTTGCTGGCCATTGAACAAAAGTTCATTGCCTAACAGTAACCTCATCAAATATTCCATCCCTTGACATTATTTGAATTGCTACAGTTGAGAACATATTTCATATTTCGCATATTTTTATTTCGTCTGCATATTTTAATACACATGTTTACACACACACATTTCAGAGAAGTGAATTTTTCAAATGATTGATGTGATGAATGTGGGTTTCCATCGGCCCCTTTGACATTTTTAAACAAAATGCAAGGACTAGGAAATTTTATTCTGAATTTCAGATTTGATAGAGCAAAGTTCCATAGATTCCATCTTACAAAACATAATTTACTACGAATTATAGATGCAAAGCATATTATCGTATTTGCGAATCATTATATCCTCATAGGTCATATAAAACCAAAGGACCATGAACATGTAGAAGTAGATACAACACTTCTTAGATAATTTTTTTGTAATTCTTTATTCATTGCAACATATCATGAGTTCCCCCATGGGAACTACCTTGGTGTGGTCGAGGTGCTATAATAAACGTGATGAGAAATTCAACGAATGTCCAAAAAATGTCAACAAGGACATCAAAAATGGGATTGACGAACTGGAGGACCTCGTTGATGGGATCCAGCGATATCGCCGCAGGTGGCTACGGGCGGAGAATGCATTGAAAGAGCTTAAGAAAGCTCCTGAAAATAAAACTCCCTTCACTGGAAATGCTACTCCCCTCGTAAAAGGCAAAAGGGCGGCATGTAGCCCACTTAAACCTGACCGTAGGAAAAGGGCGAAGGGGCCGATAGCAGTCGAGACAGGAGACAACAGTCAAGGGGAGGAGAAAAATGATGGCTTTCAATTGGTGCGCTCTAAATCGCAACAGAAGACTGCGAAGAAGATAAACCAAGCGATAACAAAAGATTCCAAACAGGCGCCCGAAAAGCAAGAAGGCACGAAACACAGCGCAATGCCAAAAAAGACCAGGAACAAGCAGCGCAGGGATGCTTTACTGATCAAACCTGCAGACGGGAGAACTTACGCCGAGGTCCTCAAGGAAATCAGGCAAAATGTCGAACCCGAAAAAACGGTGTATGTATACGAACAGTAAGAGCGACCAGAACAGGCGGTCTCCTCGTAGAACTCGGAGCGGAATCCACCGACAAGGTACGGTTCGAGAGCGCTGTCAAGGACCTCCTGGGCTCTAAAGCTGTTATCTCGACTTTGCAGCCAATGGCGTCTTTGGAAATAAGAGACCTTGACTACATTGCGGAGGCCAAAGAAGTAGAAGATTCAATTAGGTCAATTCTTCCTACGGCAGAGAGCTTTAGGGTAAGGCTAACGCCTACCAACCCTAGAGGACAAAGGGCGGCAATAATAGACACCCCAGAGAAAGACACTGTGCAACTCCTGACCAAGGAGAAAATTAAAATCGGCTGGGTTGTGTGCAGGATACGTCGGAGGGTAGCCCTAACTCGATGCTACAAGTGCCTTAACTTCGGACACATCTCCTTGAACTGCAAGGGGCCAGATCGAACCAAACTGTGCTACAGGTGTGGCACTTCCGGTCATAAGGCAAAAGACTGCCCAAACGAACCCAGTTGTATCTTGTGCAAAGATAAGGGACGGAAGTCTGAAGATCTGACTCATATTCCAGGAAGTGGTAGGTGCCAGGAGTTCAAAGAGGCACTAAGCAAGAAAAGAGCAAAGACATGATCCAAGTCCTGTAAATCAACCTACACCGTAGCTCAACCGCACAAGATCTACTAGACCAGGTTGCAAAAGAGAAAAAAGTTGACTTGTTGCTGATATCTGAGCCACACCACAACAAAGAGGAAGCTGGATGGTATTGTGATCGATCCGGCACCGCCGCCATCTGGCAGAGAGCAGGCTCTTTTCAGAGCAGGCTCGATGAACTGGAGGAAACTGTCTCGAGCACAGAAGGCCGAATCCTTGTTGGCGGTGACTTTAACGCCAAAGCGATAGAATGGGGAACGCCTCTTCCAGACCCAAGAGGAAAAAGAATCCTAGAAATGGCGGCTAGGAGGCAACTTGTCGTCATGAACGTTGCGAACACACCAACTTTTCGACGGGGAGGCTGCTTGGGAACTAAACCGGATGTGACATTCGCTTAGGAGTCCTTAGTGCCTAGGATACACAAATGGAGGGTACTGGAGGACTACTCGGCGAGCGATCATCAGTACATTGCTTTTGCAATTGGCGACTGTGCTACTCGACGCGTAGCAACCCAACCCTCAACTGTAGGTTGGAATATATCTAAAATAGATGTCGACGCGTTCGCCGCAGCTCTTATGAGAGGTGAAACTATGACGGTAACGGGAGGAGCCTCAGCTGAAAACATGGTGAACTCCACCATGAGGCTCATCAAGAATGCGTGCGACTGCTCTATGCCCAGGCGACGGCCTCGACACAATAAGCCTGCTGTATACTGGTGGTCGGCAGAAATCGCCGAAAAGCGGAGAGAATGTCACAAACTCCGCCGCGAATCTCAACGTTTAAGAAATCGAGACGAGTCACACTCCCGAACGCTGGCATTCAGGTCAGCTAGAAAAGTTCTCCGTAGGTTAATTAACGAAAGCAAGGCTCGCTGCTGGCGCAACCTAGTTGTGGACATCGACAGAGACCCGTGGGGGCTGAGTTACGAGCTTGCCATGTGGAAACTAGGAGCTGCAAGGAGGCCCTGTGTCCTTGAAACGGAAAAAATGGACCAGATTGTTAGAGCGCTCTTCCCTATGCATCCTATTCGTCCCGATGATCCAGATGTTGAATGTCTCGGAGAATGCCCACTTTTTACCGCCATCGAACTGGATGATGCGGTAAAAGCTTTAAAATCGAAAAAGGCCCAAGGACCAGACGGTATACCAGCGGAAGTGATACAGCGTGCACATCAACTATGTCCTGAAAAGCTGCTCACCACTTTCAATGCCTGTTTGTGGCAGGGCGTGTTTCCAAATTGCTGGAAAGAGGCGAGGCTCGTGCTGATCCACAAGGGGAAGGGGAACGCGGAGCAACCATCTGCATATCGGCCCCTATGTATGCTGAATGCCGCTGGGAAGGTACTCGAGAGGCTCATTAGAGAAAGACTTAGAGAAGCCATTCGAAATGCTGGGGATCTGTCTCCTCGGCAGTACGGCTTCAGGGCTGGTCGATCCACAATTGGTGCAATAGTAGAGGTAGTGAGCGCGGTCCAGCAGGCAGAAGCCCACAATCATTACTCGAGACGAATAGTACTGCTCATAACTCTAGATGTGAGAAATGCCTTCAACTCTGCTAGATGGACAGATATTCTCGGTGCTCTGGAATATTTCAGGGTGCCGAGGTACCTGATGCAGATATTGAAAGACTACCTCGAAAACCGGAAACTCATCTATGACACATTGGGAGGCCGGCGAAGAATTTATTTGATATCAGGGGTGGTGCAAGGTTCCGTTCTGGCCCCGGACCTCTGGAATGTCTCGTACGATGAGTTTTTGAGACTGCAGTAACTGGGGGAGTCGTGCCTAGTTGGCTACGCAGATGACGTAGCCGAACTAGTCGCCGGACGTACTGTCGAACAGGCGCAACTCAAACTGGGTGCGGTAATACGTCGAGTGAGCGAGTGGATGACAGACCGTGGGCTTAGCCTAGCGCTGGAAAAGACCGAGGTCGTCGTCCTGACCAAGAAGCGGATCCCTCGTATTATTCCCGTTCGGGTGGGGGAAATGATCATCGAGTCGAAAGAATCAATCAGATACCTTGGCTTGATGATTGACTCGAAGATGAGTTTTTTCGAGCAGGTTCGAGCGTCAGCGGATAAGGCTTCTGTGCGGGTATCGGCTCTCAGTCGCCTTATGGCCAACACGCGGGGACCAACCTCGATCAAAAGACGTCTACTGATGAGTGCAATAGAGTCAGTGCTCTTGTATGGCTCCAAGGTCTGGGCTTACACTTTTGGTAAAGAGACGTACCGAAGGCGTCTTGCACGGGTGCGGAGGCAAGGAGCTTTGCGGATAGCTGGTGCATACCGCACTGTCTCTGAAAATGCAGTGCTGGTAATCTCGAGGGTGCTTCCAATTAGGTTACTTGCAGACGAACGGAAACGTGTATACTTACGTATGGGGGAGTCGGCGAGAGAAACCGTCAGCTGAGAGGAACGGAGAAGAACCCTAACCTTATGGCAGCAAACATGGGAAAACGAAACGCGAGGCAGGTGGACCGCATGGCTGATTAGTGTCTTGGCGCCGTGCTTCTACAGAATGCATAGTGAGACTGATTATTACCTGACGCAACTACTCAGTGGTCACGGGTATTTTCAGTCTTACCTGTATAAGATGGGAAAGACACCATAACCAACTTGCGTGTGCTGCCCGGGAATGATGGATGACGCCTGCCATACGTTCTTTACGTGTACCAGATTTACAAGACTCCGTTCGCATCTCTCGGAGAAAATTGGCGTAATTTTCCCAGAAAATGTAACGGTAAAAATGATGCAATCAAAAGACAACTGGAACTGTGGGTCACATTACGTATGGGCAGTTGCTTTTATAAAGAAGGGCATGATGGATCGCTTGTCGAGGGAGGCGGGATCTCTGTAGCGCAATTCTCTAATAATCGCAATTCTCTCTAGTTGCAATTCCTTCCTATCCATCCGTGGGGAAAGAGGGATCTCCCTCAACCTGAAGGCACCGCTAAGCGATGATTAATGGGGCCTAGTCCGAAGGAATGTGACAAACAGTACCAGGCTAGGTTCTCGGCGTGACAGGGGAGGTGTTTAGTCGGTAGTCCGGTAGCGGGAGTCCGGCACTCAGGGCGTAAAAAGCCTTCACCTCCCAAACAAAAAAAAACTCAGTTTGAATTTCATTACGCGATTTCCCATACTCAAACGTATTCACGGTTTTAGGTTTTTCACTTAGAGATAACACTTTGATTTTTCTTATAGATATGACATAGAAGTGAACATTCCTTCGTTCTTGATGTTAATCAACTGTAATAAGGATCAAAAGTGCGAAAAGACATGTAAATTAGGTAGTTACCCGATATTTTAGAAAGCATTTGTTTATGTTTTCTAAAATTTCGGGGAGCTAACTGCGTCTGTGTACATGCTCAACTGTCGCTTATAGAGTTAAAGATAACTAGCAGTCTTAGTTATAGAAGTCCGTGTACGAATATCTGAGGCTCTCCGACTCTCTCTTATAGAGGCTTCAATTTCTCATACACAGAGATTTTACAGGCTAAAAATGACGGTTACTGGCAATTTCTCTCACTTAGAGTGTTTTTTCGCTTACCCAGTTGTCACTTACACAGGTTTGACTGTGTATATATACCTATATCTATAAATGTATATATATATATGTACAGAAGAGGCAGATGACACCTGCCACATGTCTATATAAGAGTGTTCTGCTAAGAAATTTCGATCGGAGATATATTTGAAGCGATGAACACACTTGAGAACATTTTCTCGGATAGTGCTAACAGGTGAAATAAGAAAGTGGCACTTTTAGAGGCGGCTAGGGCGGAGAAAAACTGGTTTCTAACATTCAACTGTTTCCATTCCCGCATCTGAAGTATTTTCGATTAGGTTCAAACCATGTTTCCAAGCTGACATACGAAGTGTTTAATGAGCAAATAAGTAGTTCAATTTAGATACATCAGATTAAACAAATACATACAAATAAATACACGACAAAGAGAACAAGTTTTCCGTTTCGAGATTTTTCTGAAATTCGGCATTCCTTCCATTCGTTGAGCTTAAAAATTTTCCAGTTGCTGCTTAACATCGTAATAATTATCTGACAACGTACGACAATTTACGATGTATCCTTGCTTCAATGGCATAATGAGATACCATAATTTTCTAGTACAAAACATAATTTATACTCTTCAAGCTCAGCAGTATTTTCGGGAAAATAAAGCATTTTAGAAAATACAGGGATCCTCAAAAATTAGAGAGTTTGATTCGGAAATTTTTACTAATAAAACTGATGGAAAAATATAGAATTTTATTGGGAGCAACATCTCTTTTATTGAAGAATTTGACATAGAATGCAGGAGCGAATCCTTGTTATTATTATATCGTTGCAATTTGTCATGGAAATATTTCCGCAAGTCATTAAGAAAAATTGAGTGAAATACTTTCGCATTTGTCGTATCCATCATTTTATTCCATATTAAATTTCACCCCTAATTCCTTATTCTCTAATACCAAACGTGCCTTCCAAATTATAACATCTCTATAAAAAGTCGATTTCTTTCTATAATTCCATGTTATTGCGGCCATTTCTCTTACGTATGGCAAAGCTTTGATATTGGGATAGGAAACATTATCTAACTACGTGACTACAATCATTTTTCGTTTTTTTCGCCAGAATATGTTACCAAATCTGCGAGGGGGCGAGTGTTCAAAGTTACAACTCAACCCACTATTGTCTGGGCATTCGGATCTCTTTGATGTGAAGACATGCTAACTCTAGAACATCTTCATCGTTACAACTCGACTGCCTCGTAAAGCGGCCTTTCTAGTCCTTAGCAACTATGCACACGTTTGCAAACCACCATAAAGAAAACGTTCGTGCAAGTGATTGAGTGTTTGCGCCAATAACTAAGCCGCAAGTAAATAAAATCCGAATACGACTCGACTCGCATGCCTAATATCCTAAGATCTTCATCGTAAATTGAAAAAGGTATAGCAGCTCGTACGAAGGATGAGCGTAAAAATATTTCATGAATCAAATTCCAAGTTGGAGACAGGAATATTGATTTCCGCAGCCGTAATCGAAGACTATATTAATATCCTGTTCTGCCTCAATTATAAAGAATATTTGATTAGAACGAAATAAGTCATGCAGGGATGGAATGGATCATTGTTGAGGGTGATACAGTGAAGCCTAAGTACGGCAGTAAGTTCACGACTCATTAGTTACGAAAGGATAGGTGCAGGTTACAATGAAATGATTAAATTAAAGGTAATTATGTGTTCATTGAATGCTCTGTGCTACTAAATTCTTAATTAAAGAGTACCTTGTTCGGATCAGGCAGAATGTAATGTTCACTCACCCAGAATCACCAATCCATTGCCTAAAAGTCCTGCTAAGCCTATTAGCCCGAAGAAAACGGGCACCACCATGGAAACGATTCGTTGTAAGGGCCATATTTCGTCCACATAGTCTATGGTCGTGTTGAAACACGGGTACGAGTCGTTGCAGTGTTCGTCCATTGTCAAGTAAAGTACATTGAATTCTTGAATATCCTGCCGATGAGTTAATTTGAATTGATGAATGTGAGTTGCTTTCTGAATTCATTCAGTTTGTAGATCAAACGTATAATTGAGTTGTGAGGACGTCATCTGGAATCAAAGAGAAATTATTTTAAATTGGAAAAATATTGAATAGGTGAATCAAATGATTTTTATCGTTTTTATGAATTCGCTCTTTCAATAGATTGCAGTGAGCTATTGTAGACGTTTGAGCTGCGAGTGTTCATTCATCTATGTGATTCCATAGGATTGATTTGAGTATGTAAAAATGTTAAATTACACAGGTCTGCGACCAAATTTTTTTCTTTAAAATAATGGGTGATTCTTATGTATTTTGGTGCGCTGAGTTCAGAAATGCCTTCAGTTTTTTTCCAGCACGTAAGGATTTTCCGCAAAATGCATTTTTCTGCGGGATAGCCTACCTTAAGGCGTATATTTATGAATATGCCGAAAAAAGTTGTTTTTCCACTTTAAGAATTTAAATGTTCTTAAAGTGTCTTTCAAAATGTCTTTAAGAGCTTGTGTTAATAATCCTGATAGTTTCTGTTACATTTGTGGCGAACTTGTATTAAAAAAAGAAACTCGAAGTATTACGGAGTTTATTAAAAAAGTGTACTTGGCCTATTTTGATGTGAAGATCGGAGATCAAGAAAAATCTTGGGCCCCTCATAGAGTGTGTTCAGGCTGTGTTGAAGGACTTCGCATGTGGTCTAAAGGAATGGTGAAATCTTTTCGTTTTGGGGTGCCTATGATTTGGAGAGAGCCGAGAAACCACGGCGATGACTCCTACTTTTGTTCTTGCAACATACAAGGGTACAATGCTAAAAATAAAAAAGATATATGTTACCCAAACATGCAATCTGCACTTCGACCTGTGCCTCATGGACCCGGTATTCCAGTACCAGTGCCCCCACACAATTTTGACGATTTGCCAGAGTCATCAGAGAGCGAGTCAGAACAGTTGGACGATGAGTTTCAAGTCGAAGACTGTGGACCCCAACAGTTTTCACAAGAAGAATTAAACGACCTCGTTCGTAATTTAGGGCTTTCTAAAGAGTCTGCTGAATTACTGGGCTCTAGGCTTCAAGAAAAGAACTTGTTGAGATCTAGAACTTCATTCTCTTGGTACAGAAGCAGAAAAAAACAATTTGAGCCAAATTTTTCTCAAGATGGCGAACTTGTATATTGTTCTGATGTTCCCAAGTTGATGTCAACGTTTAACATTCAACATGTGTCAGATGAATGGAGGCTTTTTATTGACTCGTCAAACAGTAGTTTTGCTACAAAACGGCAATAAATTCGCTTCTGTACCCGTGGGGCACTCTGTGCATCTAAAAGAAAGGTATGACAACATGGCTTTTATCCTTGATAAATTGAAATATAAGGAGTTTGGATGTCCTATCTGTGGTGATCTCAAAGTCATCTCTATGGTGCTTGGACAACAAGGTGGCTATACGAAATTCCTATGTGCGTGGGATAGCCGGGCAAAAGCACAGCACTGGAGCCAAAAAGTGTGGCCAACGAGAACTTCGAAGGTTGGAGAAAAAAATGTTCACTTTGAGTCTTTGCTTGATCCCAAAAAATTGCTTTTACCCCCACTTCACATGAAGCTTGGACTGATGAAGCAGTTTGTCACGGCATTGCCAAAAGATGGCGAAACGTTCAAGTACCTTGAAAAGAAATTCTCGGGACTGTCTGAGGCAAAGTTAAAGGAGGGTGTTTTTGTTGGCCCGGACGTTCGGAAACTAATGAAAGACAATCAGTTTGAAAACGTGATGAAAAAAGCTGAGAAAGAGGCGTGGATATCATTTAAAGAAGTTGTGACTAAGTTTTTGGGGAACAATAAGGACCCGGATTATGAAGAAATTGTAAATAAAATGTTGAAATGTTTTAAAACCTTGGGGTACTCCATGAGCTTGAAACTTCACTTTTTGAACACCCATTTGAATTATTTCCCAGAAAACCTTGGTGCCGTAAGAGAAGAGCAGGGCCAGAGGTTCCATCAAGACATCAAAGAAATGGAACGGAGGTACCAAGGAGGATGGGATGTGAATATGATGGGAGACTACTGTTGGATGCTCCATAGAGAACTTCCAGACATCCCACACAAACGGAAAAGCTCAAAACGGAATTTTGAGGGAAAAAGATGTAGAGATTATAAAGAATTATAAATCCTTATTGTATATACATATTATTTTTATCAAATTGTATTTAAAAATGTAAATAAACCACTAGTAATGTATATATTTTTTTCATTTCAAATTGCATTTTTACCTATATGTACTGCGGGTTTTGCATAACTTTCATTTTCATTTTGCGAAAAATCCCTACGTGCTTGAGAAAAACTGAGGGCATATTTGGACTCAGCGCACCAAAACACATACGATTCACCCATTACGGTGAAAAAAAATCAAAAATTGTCAATTTGCAGGCCTGTGTTATTTGTGTTTAAATTTGCCATTGGCGAAATTTTCTTAGTTTTAAACCTGCTTTAAACATAAAATTAACTGTTGTAGGCAATGTAAGATAGTTAACCAAATTAAAATTTTTTAAGTGTGCATTTAAATAATTTCAACGAGGCTTTTAATTTCATAGTACTGAAATTTTCTCATTAACAGTGATACGACTTCATATACAGAAAAAAAGCACAGTCAATCCAGCCAAACACGATCTTGTTTGATTTTCCAGCTTTAGCTGTGGTTTGCATTTCTGATTTAATCAAAAAAATAAACATCTCGGCCTCTTTGACACGTTTGATGCAAATTATCGATTACCCTGTCCTTCATTTTGAGCATAGGACGTATGGTGGCTTACATTCTAGTCTCAACTCCTCTCAACTTCTGGGAATAGTTGTCTTATACTTATGACTCATCAAGTCTGACGAACAAATACAGTAATGATATGGAATCACAGGATCACTCACGACTCACCCAGCCGATTCCACAATATCATCCGGAATCCATCGGAGTAGAAAAACCGCGATTTTCATATAAGTAAAGCATCGCTAAGTGATGCGTTTAAAGCACCAAAAGTGCAGATTAGGGCTGAAACATAGATTTATTTATTTAAACAACGAAAAGCATAAGAATACCATCAAATTATATCGATTCGGTTATGAGTCGCTGTTTCCACAACCAATGCTGGTAAACTGATCGAATACATCTAGCCAATTCATTCTAACCACATCAGCATTGCGGCACCATTATTTGGAAATCTCAAGAGGAAAGTAGAGTCGGAAGTTCGGGGACCAATCCACGGCCGGAAGAAATGCTGAGACTGCAAATTTTTAAGTCAAGTTGATGAGTAGACATTTTCTAGCTGACTAACCAGCTGCTGATCGGGTATATGCCCCTTCCCAGGCTCGTACTCCCTGGGTATCTTCCTCCTTTACCCTCCCTGGGTAAATCTTCGTAGTTTGCAACAATCCCTTCGTTTTTC
This sequence comes from Stratiomys singularior, assembly GCA_954870665.1. Lineage (NCBI taxonomy): Eukaryota > Metazoa > Arthropoda > Insecta > Diptera > Stratiomyidae > Stratiomys > Stratiomys singularior. The sequence goes on from OX940881.1 coordinate 66,997,099, forward strand.
TACAATTTCTGGGGACTACCAGTACACTGGCGGTTTGCCTTCCCGGGGTCTTTGTACGGACATGGAAGACCTGCAGGCGGAGGTAATGATTCTCATAGTTGAGTTCACAATATCTTTGGCCGTAGCTTCCGACAGTGGTGATCATGCCATAAAAAAACTTCTCAGTATCGTCTTTCTCAGTATTCTACCGTAGCGCAGAAGACAGTGAACGTGGTTTTCGGGAAGCACAGTCATTGATCTCCAGTGCAATGTATCGGCGATCGCTGAACGAGTAATCTTCTAGCACTCTCCAATTTTTTCTTTATCGTCTGTTCCACTCAGGGATCGCAAGAGTTTCTGCTTTTCTTTTCCTGGTCGCTTCGATGTACCGTGGTTTTCCTGCTGTGCCCAAATACGGTATGAATCTCAGGTTTAACCCGATTTTCTAGCTTTCGCCCTTCCGTTTTCGAGAGTTTTGCTCCATCGTAATTTTTTCTTTTATATATAATTTCTTGGATATTCATGGTCCTGTTCCGTGTATTTTCCGGTATCTTGGGACACGTGGGGGCGGCACTCCTCAAAGAATACTAGCTTTCGGGAATAATGCTGTCGGCCAGCATTCATTCTGCGGGACAAGTCAAGTATATACACTGTTGTTAAACGAAACAAAAAATAAACAATAGGCGAAGGAATTCCACTTCTGACTGCAATGTAATCAGCAAAACGTGTGAGATTAGTGCTGGTCACATTTCTCTAGTGATTTTCTTCTTTTCTGGGTAACTACTAAAACTGTTCCGAAATACTGCCAAGTTGAACATGTGAGCAGACGTCCTTTCCCACACTCAACACACTTGATACCCTTCACCCGGACTAAACTTCCGTAAGCATAGAGCAGTTAATGGGAAGTGAGCATGTATTGATATACTCAGTTTCTAAATAGTTTCCATCACGCTTATAACACAACGAAAACTAGAAAGGTTCGATTGAATAACATTCTGGAATGCGTTGAAAGGAGATCTCGAACAAAAGCCATTAGTCATCCAGCACGAGTTCGAGGTTAAGTTATATGTGGATAAGATCCTAAAAGCACATTTGGTCCTAAGGTGTGAGGCTTTTGTCACGGTGTAAGACAATATGCAAAACGCGCGAGACCCATGACATTTCCCGCCTAAGAAAGGAATAATTGACACATGAGCTAGAGCCTTTCAAAAAAATTTAAAAGCTCTTGAAGTGTATGCCTAATTGCCAAAGTGTTCTTTGATCTTTTTCATCATTTCCTTAAAATTTCTTTCAGCTTCTTTTTAATTTGCACTTCTTCAGCAGATGTAGAAATTGTCATAGGACGTCTTTATAATCTGCGTAAATTGCAATACGACTCGATTTAAAGAGCGGCGTATCTCTTGTATCAAGGAAAAGATAGACAGGTTTTATGGCTAGGTTAAATAGCAGGAAGGCGAGATCATCTATTTGATTCAATCTATTTATTAAAGGCCTCAGTCAGCTGCTTATTTTTGTAGGTTTCTAATTTTAACTCAGCTAATGAAATTGAAAATGATTGTCAGAGGCACAGACAGTATTGGTGATCACAGGCGGGTAGTATTAGTGATGATAGGGTTGACATCCATTAGACTTGTTGCTAGAACGTGCAGTAATATCTAACAGTGTAAAGGCAAAGTTGACAGAGAAGAGGTTCAGATAGAATACAAAACGCTCACTTAGTGGTTATTAATGATCCTGGGAGACCGAGCCAAAGGAGTATTAGGCCTTACTAGACCTAAGAATAGGTTCAACGCTCAGCGTTAATTAAACTTAATCCAGGTCTTGAGCGGGCATGGATACCCCTGGTTGAATCCAGCAAGGTTAATAGGTCAATATCTCCAAACAGCATCGTCTAACGTTCGAGTTAGAAAATATCGCCACCTGGTCCACTTTCAAATGCATCATTTGAGGACTTCTCTGATGCGAAGTAATTCGACTATTCAGGAATTCCATTCCGATGATAACATCATCTTTCCTTGATGCTCAACAAAGTTTCATGTAAGAATATGAATCAAGAAACGCTCAATTCCATGTCAAAGGTCTATTGAGACTTAGCTCTCGATATGTTTATTAGAAAACTTTGTGGTTACCTACAACGTCTGTTAGTGTAGCTTAGACGACGTAGCTCTAACACATGTGAATATTGTGTTATTCGTTATAATTTTCACTGGAAATAAAGGAATCTTGCGCCACCAATACCATCCAGATGAGTGCAAACTCAACAGTACCGGAAGACAATTTCACAGACACCTTGACCAAGATTTTTTTTCTGGTTTGATGCTGAAGCCTTGTTTTGATGCCTAAAGGACCAGTGTTTTGAAACCATTCAATCGATTTGCGCTTTGACGACTGCCTTCGCCTCTATTGATTCCGATGGGTATCAGCCTGGTTTTTCAACCTCAATACACTGTAAATTTCAATAAACTGCGGCAAAGTTACAATCTAGGTACATCAATGACTGTGAAGACCATCTGAGAAATATGAGCTTTTGACAAACTAGGACTATATCAAACCTCCTAATTATGATAATTCGGACGGCATTCACCCTGTAAATGACAACTTTTGTTTGTGACTGAAAACTCTGTGCGGTGGCATTGCGTGCATTTCGAAATTGAACTGGGAAGTGGACAGTTCTTAACATTTCTACCCAAGACAGGATCAAATGAAAACTGGATCAAACCCAAACACATCTAATACCATTTATCATACAAACGTTGATTTGTTACCAAGTCCGTTGCAAAAACAACATACCAGTGACGAAATTTTCGGAGCAGGAACTAACAAAATCAAATTGTTTATTTTTCCTAATCTGATATCCTTTGATAGAATCATAGGCAATGACGCCTTCAAGAAATCAGACGAAATCTTTTCCACTATAAAAAAACTACGTGCTATTACATCAAAACTTAAACAAATTTGTCGCACTAAATTATCCGGAATGTGTAAATAATTAAGAAATTCACAATTAAATGAAAAAAATGGCAGAGATCAAAAAAATAATTAAAAAAATATAATGACTTCTCTGGTCCTTACGACCAGCAAACATGCAAAGTACGTACAGGAGGTGAAATACAATATATAAATAAATAAATTTGTAAGTAAACATTATGAATGATCGATACGCCCTACAGGTCTATCGTTAAATCTTTTAGAATCCCTTATAATACCCCTGTTTGGATGTTAAGCAAACACTGAGCTCAGTGGCGATATCCGATCGATACCTGCATCCGGAAATCAAAATGTCTGAGATAACCTTGGGAAAATGGGTTCTTGAAAATTGGATTCTACCAAACCCTCTCAATGAGCACAGGCAAACTTAAATTGACACCCCTCCCCCCCCTCCCCCCATTTGATCTTAAGAACGTTCCATCAATATTCCCGCCCGGATTCAATTAATTTTAAGGGGTCATATCGGTAATCACTCTACGGTGTTTGTTAATAAATTTTAGGTTTCGGAGAAAACCACAGTCAAAAATTTCACGAATTGTGAGCAAACATTTCACGTCGCCAAGAAAACAAATATGATCAATTCCACAGACCTAGGCTAAATTGTCTACATCTAACATCTAAAATCTAAGGTCCTTTCAGGAACATAGGCATGAGGCTTTTATCGCTGCTTTATGATGTGATATGCGAAATTCGCGACGCCCATGACATTCTTCTTAAGAGCGGAAGGATGGACGCATATACCAGAGCCTCAAAAAAAATCAGCAAACTCTAGCGGTGTTTGGCAAAGTCAAAGATTTGTTGTTTTTCAAAATAGACTTATTGATCCAAGAGAACTTTAAAAAAGTTCGAGTTAACCACATGTGCTCTTGAATTGTTATTAGCAGCAATTTATGATCAAAAGTTCACCTATCTAAAAACGAAAAACGGCACAAGCAGCGGAGGGTTATGGACATAACACATTTTTCAAAGATAATTGTTAAATTAAAATATTCTCAGATCACTAGTCACTTACTTACGCGGTTCCCATTAAAAAGCAAAGGGTGAAATGAATAGGTTGACGGCAATGATCCCTTATATATAAGTCCGAAATACCAGCGTTTTGTTCAGCGCACTAGTAAGACCCTCTCAATGTACTGCAGATTCCATTATTAAACCGCGAGCCAAAACATATATATTAGAATCAACCCTTCAGGCAACTTGAAACGTTATCAAAAAAAACATCTGTACCCTTAGACGATCAACGGTTTGGGGAAACTGCACAAACAAGAAAGAAAAACTCTCCAAGTGCTCTCCAAATGGCCATAAAAAGTAACTACGATCGCCATCGAACCAAACTCAATCCTTTCTACACCATTCATGAAATCCATATATATATTTTCTGGACCCATTTTCAATGTTTTTACGCGACCTAAGAAGGACCATAGAAAACCATTACGGGATGTAACGTTCGTTTTTGGTATTCCATGGGATGTACTGTTTTTTTGGCATCCCGAGGATGAAGTGCTTGGCAACGAGAGAGCCTTGCAGTCTGTATATCTTAAACTTACCATAAAGGATCCCTATCACTTTCAAATAAAAAGATCACCGTCCATGCTTCTAAGCCCATAGAAATATTACGAGGGATTAAAAATGAAGTAAAACCATGATTACTAAATAAATCCCTGAATGCAAAGACTTAAATGAAAAACCCAATTAAAATCAGCTCCAGATGAAGTTCGGGAAAATTTGAGAAGTCTCATCTCAAAATCATAAAAAAAATCAATTCCTTCAAAATTCAAAACCGTCGAACCTTCTTAAGTTCGCGAATAGGACAATTTAGCTTTAAATTTACTGTTAGATATCGCTGGAAAGTTGCCAGAAGAGATGAACAAAGCGTGGTGATCGTTTTCAACATTTGTCTATCCCTTCGGTAAAGAATTTACCTGTCAGTCCCATATAAAAGAATAGAGGTTTGGACTACCTTCAACTTGAAATACGCAAAAATAAAAACGGGAACATTCACGACAGGATACAGGATATGAACATTCATGAATACGAGTGGGCGATGTCAGACCTCACGTCTGTCATTGAACAAAACAACCTTGCAACAGTCCCCTTCTTTGTCCTTTCTATTACTATTACTGCATTTCAAACTAAGAGTGTCAAAGAGATCCTTTTGGTTTGAATGTAATGGAATTGAAATGGGAAGTAAGAAACCCAGACCATGAGAACTCTCTCAAAACCAAAGAAATAGATTTTCAGAAATAGCAAAAACTGACATTAAAACTTTATTGACGCTTACCTTCAATCGTGTTTGTAACGTGGTGAAGCGTCTAAATACTTGCTCATATCTCAAAAAGAATATTTTGGTTTGACGCATTAGCTTAAAAGATTTTGTCAAGGCCTAACTTTAAGATTATTCGCTAAGCCCCTAATTGGCGCTTAAATGTTGCCGAGTTTATTACCTCTATCCAAAAATAACTAGAAAAAATAAATATCTGACAATCTGATATGTCTTTTCAGTTCCACTGACATAAAAAATGTCTTCCACATGGAACAAATTCAGACTTGTACGTGTTCCTAACTTCCTTGTAATTGTTTTCTGTTCTACACCGCAAACCTTAAATATAATGAAGTATTTAGTAGAATGCTCCGAAACAATGATACTCCATAAATAACCCGAACCTTATGCATGGAAGTTACTATAAATCTGCTTTTGTCAGAATGAAATGTTAAACGGGCAGCTATGAATTGAAGTGCTTATATCGTCCTTGAGCTCGAATAATCCTAGAAGAATTATTTTAATTGACTCGACATTTTGCCCGACCCGCCTTACCCCGTTGCCAAATTGTCGCCAATAGCTTTATCCGTTTCACAACATCAGAGTAAGAAAATATACGAAATAAGAAAAGTGTCCGAGAGACCTAATCTCAAGAGGGTAGTATGTATACATTCACATTGAGACTCCTTTTCAAAGTACTGAATTTATTTCACATTTAATTTATTTTCGCCTGTAAACATGTTCGAGGAATAAAGATTAGGATGTGCTCGTGCATATCCCTTAGGAGTTTGGAAAGATTTTCTCCGAGGATTCGTTTCAGTAAAAATTTTACATCGACATATGTGTCTGATGCATAGCTGAAAAAAAGGACAAAGTTACAGAAAACAAAGTATTTTCTGGAATGTAAGGAAAGACACTCACAATGGCAAGCGGAGTTTGACTTTCGATCAATTTTTGGCTTCGGCTTTCGATATGGTAATTAAAATTATAACACAACTTACAGAAGAATACAATTTCTTAACTACAGGGATGAGGAGCAAAGGAACCTAAGAAGTTTTGTTAGGTAGTAATAATGTACTGTAATATGTATAATGAGATCGAAAATCCTAACACTGGGAAGCTGAAGTACCGCGAAAATTAATTGTCTTTTTTGTTGTTTTTTAGTTTTTCCTTTTAACCTAATTGATTTTCTTTTAATCTGAATGATAATTTTCATTTTTGTGAGATACAGACGTCGATGCTTTTTTAAGGCCTGAAAGTCTGACTTCTAGAGGCAACTGGACTATCGATTATATACCTCCTATGTCAGACTGAAAATCTAGCCTGGAACTGTCAGTCACATAAGTTCGAACTAGAATTTCAGGGTCTCCCCGATGGCGGCTTCAGGTTATGGAAACTTCTCTTTTCGCAGTGATGGATGAGAAGGGGAGTGATTTTTCTCAGCAACACCTCCTTTCCCTCTGCGCCATCGATCGATGCATGATATTCTCCTTTAAAACAGTCCGCCCGGAATATGACACGCGGTTTCAATTACTTTTACATGTCAACATTTTTTCCGTTATATTTTTTGGAGGGAGCACGCCTTCTTTCTCAGAAAGATGCAAACAACGTCTGGTCTATCTTCTGTATACGAAGTAAGTGTGAAAGACGCCATTTGCGATCCCCTGGAATACCATCGAAGAGGGGACGGTAATTATTGCATCGACGAAGGTGGAGCTCAAAAGGTAGTGGCAGGTAGTGATCAGACTCACCATGCTTATTGCAAAACCGCGGTCTTAGGCACCTTGCCGCTGACTTGTGCGGCCCACCTACATTTCCTGCCAGAAATCTAAGAACCTTCTTTCTCTTTGGCTAACAATTCTCTCTTCGGCTTCCCCCTGCGTTAGTAGACCCGCCTCGGGTTTTCAGCAACAACTACTATGGTGAATTTTCTACGGAAAATCAGCACCGCCGGATCAAAGACAGTGCGGTTTGCTGCTGTAGTCTTTGCATCTTAACCGGGCTAAGACGCTTTCAGTATGACAGCTTACTAAGAGCATCAGTTTCGGCTTCAGAACTGATCAAGAGTTCTGATTCTATCGCACTCATGAGTAGGCATATGTTATTCGAGGATGACCCCCCAGTTTTTGGTATAATGTGACTGCGAGCCTGAACTTCCTTAGTAGCCTTGTCGCCTGCCACCTGGATTTGAACAAAAAACGTATTCATCAAGTCAAGATATATTTTTGATTTCTGCGACTCGATGAATGTTTGTCCAACTTGGACGGGAATACTAAAAAAGGCGTCAGTTATATCATTAGTGCTAGACAAAAAAAAAAAAGAGGAAGATTATTGAGAAACCAATCTACTCTTTTACGCCGATGAATGCTCAACCAAGCTCTTCTAGAGACATATAGGAGTAATATTACATACGGGATCATTTACTTTTGGAATCTAAGACTTTCTTCACTAAAATAGAGTCTAACTTCCAGTATGGTTTTGAGCCATTTGCCAAATGAAAAATTGTGTGAGAGGCTTCAAGCTGTGATTCTGGGTTAACTAGACCGTCAGGCTGATGGTCGTTTCTTATCTTAAATTATTATGTGAATTACCCGTGTCGACCATACGTCAGTATCAGATGTTAATTAGTCACATCCGACTCGATTTAACCAAGGCTCCAAGATATTAAGACGTGCACATCAAATTTCTGACCCAAGGATAAGGACCTTTCTTACTCCTCTTAACTTAAGCCTCTTTGTCCAGCACCACCCTACGTGGGGTAACACTCCTAAGCTGTTCAGCGTGAAACACTTGAAGACCTCTCCCGAGAACATACATAGCTCGGCCAGGGGCAGCATAGTACGCAATCGTCATTCACAAAAGTCCTCACCTCGTTTGACTTCTGACAAAGAGCATGACCGTTCCGAAGGTTTTGCAACAATTCAAGAAAGCAGACTTCATTGTATGCAATAGTGGTCACCTTTTATTCGAAATGGGTCGCGCGGTGCTCGCCATAAGGCAACGGAGATCTTAAACTTCTGCAGTGACCCCTTCCGTACACTGAATTGTTCAAAGGAGCTTATTTTCGAACTGATCATAAAACAAACGTATTAAATCGAATCAACGATGAATTTTCCTATCTGGACAGGAATGGAGCTCCGCCTCTTGGTCAGTAGGATATCCTCCACTTTTCCAATTTTAGACTGAACCTATCATACCACAAAACCTGCCGAATTTATCAAATGTAACGGATACTGTAAGAGTGGCTTCAAAAACCCACTATAATATCACGTCGCGTTCATCCGGTGGTCCCGAAATATCCGCGCTAGATAATAAGGCTACCTGGTTCAGTCTTCGCAAATATTCTCTCCAATACCTCTACAAAAGCCGAAGAGGGTCCTTAATGGTACAGTTCGCAGGTGATACAACTCTGCTCATCTTTTGTTCATTTGTACAAAAAATTCAGTTTTGGACATTATATAGTAAAATGAGCTGAAAATTAGTTTTCCCTTGAGCGTTTTAATAATATATGTTATTTTTTAGAGGGTTAAACCTTTAAAATGATATAAAGAACAGATAAATTGTTTGGATTGCCATGAAATTCATTTCATTTCAAAGGTAATTCTCTGCCATTTTTATTTTGGCCGGGCATGTAAACGACGTGCACGGAAGTCCAAAAACGAGGTCCGATTTTTGACTACTCTAGCCAATAATTGGAGCGGTACCTCGCCAATAACGCGGCAAATTTTGTCTTCGAAACTAGTCAAGCGTCTCAAGTTTGTTCGCAAGAATAACAAATTAGTTCACCGGTGTTAAATTGCAATATCTTGCAGGCCAGCTGACAGGTGTAAAACGAGAAATTATGCGCGCATCAATTGCTTTACTCAATAAGTCGATTTTTGCCCGAGCTGTATGACATGTTGCGCCTTTCTGTTGTCCATGTCCTGTTGTCACATGTTCTGCCTTTCCTGATGTCACACGCATTGCGGCCAGTCAATTTCAGAAAGGGAAAGTCATTGATCATTATTCTATAGCGGTCACCGTTCACTGTGTCACGGTCACCGTTAACTTTCTCCAGACTTAACGGTGTTTGGACCACTGGCTGTCGTTGGTTGTTACTCTCAATGCGATAGTTTTGTTTACTGATGCAGCAATTCAACTAGAAACGAGCTTCATCGTTAAATAACATTTTCTTATGAAATTCGAGATCTGCAGCTATTTGTTCATGAGCTCATAGAGTGAATCTATGCCGTGTCTGCATTGGTGCGTGTTATAAGTAAAAGGGAACATAGCGCGGGAACGATGCTTGGTTAATAGATTTGATTAATTTAAATCAATTCTATAAAATTAACGGAGTTTGCCATGAGTTTCTCGAACGGTTGAATTTAAATGAAGAATAAATGTTTCTAGTATTTCAGAACAAAATCAAAGCAAATTATGTGTTTTTAACGAGGGTTTTCAATGAAACTTCAGTTTTAAGGATATATGAATTATTAAATCTGGATAATATGACTATCAATCTTGTATTCCGCAGTCTTTATGTGTTCTTTCACTATGAATATTACAGTTATTTCAATGAAGACAATCAGCATGTTTAACCTGCACAAAGAAATGACAGTTGATTTCAATTTTTATGAAATCTTCAAAAACCTCCAATATCAGATCCTGTTTTTTTGTAGCTTTTCCATTTTAAAAATGCTATGTTTTTTAATTTTTGACAAATATATATTTCGGGAGTGAGTTGCTCCCTTCTTCAGTGTCAGTTATTTTCTTCTATTCTATTTTCAGAAGAAAATAACTGACACTGAAGAAGGGAGCAACTCACTCCCGAAATATATATTTGTCAAAAATTAAAAAACATAGCATTTTTAAAATGGAAAAGCTACAAAAAAACAGGATCTAATCTAGAAGTGCTAAACACGGGACAACACACACAGTACTCCAATATCACATTTTAATTCTCAATAACGTTTGCATGAAACTGAAACGAATCCGTTGTCAACCAACTGACAAAGAATAAGAAATAAAAGATCAGTAAAAATCAAAGTGTGAAGAACATATTAAACAAATAAAGGCAAAACAACCCCTGTGGCTATCCTGAGTAGAGTACTAACGTAAGAACCTACGCTTTGCAATAAACATCCACCTTGGGCGTGTTTGCTAGTGAATTCATTGCCCGCTAACCGACTGAATATATTAAATAACACTTCATACATTGCAAGCTAGTATACTTGGAAAGCATTCCGATTGTACCTCACTGGCAAATATACGGGAATGTACATGCATGATAAACGAGAACGCCCATTGAACGTACGCTAAAGGATATTTTAGTTCGAGTTATTACGTTATCACACACGCAAATCCAGCGTTACGACACACAGAAGATGCTTTTGTAACAGTAATGGATACAATAAAAGTAACTTGTTGGATTGTAATCGTAGAAAAATATGCGACAGCATAAAGGACATCAATAGTCAGGCAATTGGGCGGACAGTGTCATTTTTCATTTCACATTTATTCTAATAATAAATGGGTAAATGCATTCCAATTTGTAACATGCGATTTTTGACCGGGAAAATAAAAGGAAAAACAACCATTAACGTTTTCAGAATGTTAATTAGCGTTTTGTATTGATTTAGAATAAGAATAGATGCAGAAACCTGCAGTAAAGACTTTTGAATTTCCTTCAAAGTGCCTCGAACAGCATCGAGTTCGTTGGAGGGTTTTTTCAAATTTTATAAGACATATTTCATATCACATAGACAATTCTGTATCGTCTGAGCTTAGTAAAGCTTCAATTATAATAGTTTTTGCACTAACAAAAAAGTTTCAAAATCGTGGAAATTATTCAAATAAAATCACGTTTAGTGACGAAGCTAACTTTTAGATATGTGGATAATTACATCAGCATAGTTGCCATATGTGTAGCGCTAACAATCTTGCAACATACCTTGAAGCTTCATTGCATACATTAAAATTGACTATGTTGAGTGTTGTACACATCACACAATGGGTGTGTTATAGCTTCATTAGGACATATTTCTTTCAAAGTCCGGAAAGAGTTGTAGTCAGCAAACAATGTTAATGTTATCGGACCATGCTCAATGAATTTTGTTTCCGAAAGTAAATGAAATGAATAACGAAAGTGTTGGTCCCAACAGCGCAAATTTGAGCGCAACAGATAACTATCTGACAAAAAAGTTTGGTACAAAAGTCAGTCCAAATGAGGTTGACAAGCTGATCTGTTTACTGCTTGATTTGCTACGAGATAATGTTGGAAAAGAAAATTGCCAGTTGACGTCAAAATTCTAAACAAATACTAGCAGCCTAAGGAGATGACAACAAAATGTTTTTCATCTGTAAAGTTCTTTGGAGACTGAAGCGAAATCTGAATACCAAAGGAGCGAACGAAATTCGATTACATATTTATGGAACAAAGGAACAATTATGACCCCAGAAGGAAAACTTGCGCTGCACCAAAGAATAACTTATTGTTCGCATCTACACATTATGAGTTACCGTCGCAACAAGTTTTCGTTGTCGTTCACCTTTTGCCCTCCACGCTGCGTCGTTGTTTTCTATGCCGCATTGAATGGATGATGACATCATTACTTATGCGTTCATCTGGTTTTTCACCTATTTCTCTCACCTGTCATTTCGTTTTCACCTTTTCGGCCATAGCATTTCTCCAAACATCCACCACAAATAGTTCGTACACGATCCAATGTATATGAATTTCGTATAATTTAAATGCATTGAATACTACCAAAAACTTCCACAAAACTAAATGAAACGATCTCCACAGACGTATGTTCAGCGTAAGATTGCGAAGATGCTTGATGTTAGTTAAAGAATAACTCACGTCAAGCAGCTCCGTCATGCAGTGGATAAGTGGCGACCCCTAGATGCTGGGTTTACATCTACCGTGGATGATTGCTTTTAAACCTTTTTGGTGGCGTTAAATTCTCTTATATGACTATGAATATGACATCCCATACAATCCACTCTGAGGAAGTTGACTTTCACCAAAGAAAAAACGGAAAATATTCGCGAACATGAGAAAACTGTTGTCGGGAACCGGACGTGTATATGGCGATGGTGAGTTAGTTGCAAATCAGAGAGCGATTGAACTCATGAACGGGGGAGGTCGTCGAAAAAGAAACCAAAAAGCGGCATTAAATTGCATTGCATGCGAGTTCTAAAACGAACAAAAATGCAAGTCTTATTGTTTAGTAAATACTGAAGGAAAAGCGTGATTTTAGAAGGCTCCAAATAAAGGTTGGCGACCCCGGCCGCCGTGGTACGCAACATACTACAAGTGTTAGTCTTTTGTCAACTGTTTTGTGTGATACACAATATGCTAAAAAGTTTTTTAGTCTCGAAAACGAAGAGTTAATAAGTACATGTTAAATATTTATTGCTTTGGGAATTTAAACAAGACGATAGTGCTAGACTAAGTGGACGGATAATAAAATATGTAGTGTATGTTGAGAAGGACTAATAACTGATCGGCCAGTTAGAAATCGGCTTATGAAGAATCGAGGGCAGGACGTACTCTCATCTTTGACCACAACCCTTAGAGGCAATATTGGAGCATCGGCGTCAATCAATAAACGGAATAATACATCACAATCAACTGTCGACCACCACCTAGAGAAATTAATGAAATCCAGCATGCTATGATTATGGATATATAAAAGATCGCATGTCAGTTGCCACAAGTCTGCCTGCAAGTATTAAAATTGAAACGTTTTTTAAACAGGATTGTAACAGATTGAACAGGTGAAAAATTACACCTATCACAAAAAAGTCCGCAACAGGCAGAGTCTTGATAAGATAAGTGGGATTGCCAAGGAATAATTTACCACAAGTCATTGAAGGCAAATTAAACGATTACTGTGGATAGATAAGTTCACCAGTTCCGAAGAGGTCACGATGAAGGATCTCGTGTACTCTTTGCAACGAAAAAGCGTCCTTCTATCGTCAAGCGCAAAATCGTCTTTCTTTTAAACATCTACAAGATAAGAGAATAATCGTGATCCTTTTATCTCGTGGATGATCTACTTTAGTGCATCCACCTTACTTTCCGGATCTTCTCCCGACAGACTACCTTGTTTTTTCTTTCTAACGATGCTTTTGGAATAGCAAAACGTTCAATTCTGAAGAACAACTCAGCACTCGAAATCACCTTCGAGTCCAAGCCAACCAAATTTTATAAAGAATTAATTGATAAACTGCCAGAAAGATGGACGAAGATTATAGATCATAGTGTTGAATACAAAATAAATCAATTTAATTTTGTTATTTGCTGAGAGCGAAATATAATATGAGAGAAGTATATAAGATTATAAGTCTTACAAGAGCAAAACAATCCGAAGTTACTTATTTTACATTTCGACGCATGCACATACCGTGTGAAAGGTTTACAATTTTGATGAATATTGAAAAAACTTTTTGGTGTATAAATAACCAACAATATTTGCCAAAATGGACGAGACATTTTATATCGAAATACAAAGGCGGTCCGTCCGATCACAGTACTATCGGTATAACATTTTCGTAGACGGCTACTGTCAAAATTTCAGCCAAATCGGACTCGTAGATTTGTGCCACAAAACGTTTACCAGATATACCCAGATGATCTATTCTTATTGCAAAGGAAATACGGTAAGAATTCAAAACGTATTTTTTTACTCATGTATAAAACTGTATAAAACTTTGTAGAACTTTGTATAAAACTTTAGGGACTTCGAAATAAAAACGTTATTGTTCAAAAATAATAATAATAATAACAATAATAATAATAATACTAGTAATAATAATAATAATAATAATAATAATAATAATACAAAACCGGGTGCATAAGCTCAAACGTAAATCATATCGGTTTCTATTCTTCAATTTTTGCTCCAGATTTTGATGAAGAATTTCTTCTGTTTTTTTAAGTTCTCCAATTGGAAAATCCTTTTGCTCCAAAATTTGAATCTATGAATCGTGCAGTTTATTTTTCTCCTTGTTAAAATAGTTGCTTTGGATCCCCAATACGGTGTCGATTCGTTACTCAAAATTTCCGGAATACATTTTGACGATTAAACAGCTCTAACGAAACTGAAATATGCGAGAATGTACAGGATACCGTCTGCCTTGGGAGGGTTTGACTCGCGCATGAAATACCTACAAGAATTGGCGAGCTAAAGAGGCGTGACAAGACAAACCAAGGCAATGGAAGAGTAGCATGTTCACTCTTGCACTCCTCGTGACTTGAATGAGGGCGAATTAGGGGTTCGGTTTAAGCAAAGCGCACTCATGAACGTCTCCGATGGTCTAGTTGATAATCGGCCCAGTGGGTCTTAATCGGTTATCCATAACCATGAATTAACACTCATCTCCATGAAATGGTAAAAAGGTGTTGAAAAAGCATATCACAAAAAGTGGCTGCTTTCGCAGTATAATAATTATAATTTGTTTTGTCTCCTTTCTAAATATAATATAATCATTTGAATTGGAAAAATTAATTTCATTATTATTTATTACTTGAATAATGAAATATTTTTATTATGCGGCTGAATACTTTTTAAACAACGAAAAATAAAACCAAATCCAAATGAACTAAAAATAGTAGCAAAAGAATGAAAAGAACATCCGTATAATTCTTTCATTTTATGGGATATTTATTTTGTTAACCTAGAATATAGAAAGTACCCTAGACGTCATCAACAAGGGGCGAAAAGGAGGTCAAAACCAAACCAAACTAGGTCAACCAAACGGAAAGCTCAGCTGTGGATGACCCAAGAGTACACAGGAGAGCGTTAGCTGGCAAACTGCTCTAAATATAGTCGATGGAATAACCGATGGAGCACTGATCCAAGGACCTTATAAGCATAATGAAAACTTAAGCTCTTTAAAATCTAAATAAAATCTGTACCATTATGAGTCGGTAGAAAGTTGACTAAGGCTTTCTGGTAAATTTAACCACTGTGCATTTAACTACAACGGTGTTCGAAGGAAGGAATAATGGGCAGAAAAATCTGTCCTCGTAAGTCTCCTGTGTACAAATACCTGATGCCGACCAGCGAGTTTCGCTCTTAAGCTGAAAGCAAACGGTGGAAACGACATCACCGAATGCGATGCGAACGCGCTTCATGGCCTTTAGGGATGTTCCAGGAACAACCAATGAACAACGTTACTTCTTTAATTTCCACTAGCATTGATTCAACAAATACAGGTAATACACCAACTTTCAGTGATAAAAATAGAACGGATTGACGTGAATCTAACCATAACAAAGGAATTCGAAGACTTGCACGGCTGAAAGGTATATGACTAATGAATCACATTCTAAGTGAGATAAAGTGAGGCAACTCCTTGAGTCTACCGAATTTCTAGGGAGAAGGATTGAAAACATAATGCGTATACATTATGAATTCGAAAAACATTGGCAAACAAGTGAAGTGTATCACAAGTAGCCTATACGATAGTTGCAAAGAAATGTGTCGAACCACTAACATCAAACATAAAAAGATAGACAAATGGAACACAGAACTGGTGGGAAAAATACTCAAAAGTTATACAGAAAACCCAATGTACAAGCCTTAATAAGGAATAGGAGCACCACAAGCAAAAACTTTGAAACTTCAAAACGGCTGTCAGGAGAAATGGAACTATCTGAATTTTTTGTGTAGATATATTGGGGTGCAAGCAAGACATCTAGGCTTAATCGTGCTCTGAGAAAACACTTGTATATTAACGCAACACTTCAAAGGAGACGTATCCTAGAAACCAAACACTAAAAAGTTTCGAGCTGCTTTCGAACCACCACTTTTCGGGCTAAACGGCTTAAGAGATCGAATGTGTTATTATCTATTATCGTAGCTTACTGTCGTGGCTCTCACCGTCAGGCTAAAGGTAGTTTGAGCGAATTCAAACCGGGGTCGATACAAGGATCTCTTTTAGAATTAATTTAGAATTACCAACAAGACAAGAAAAGAAGAAGAGGAACACATGATCCTATTCCTCTTTTGAAGAACAAAGTTTATGTACACTTACGGTTCCAAAATGGATAAGGGAGCGGCATGGAATTTTCATATTTTCACCTATAGTTAAGAACTTGAGAGCCGCACCAAAGTTTTCGGAAGTAGTAGTAGTAGAAGTATACCGGAAGTATATTATATGCATGAAAAGTGGCTACAGAAAAAACTTAACGGAAGAACACTCTCGGACACTATTGGCAACGCTGGCGCTTGCCCCTAGTTTCCGAACCATTCAAGCATTATAAGTAGGATCTCAAATCTGCAGTAATCCTAACAAACGTTAAATTAACATGGGCTTCCGGACAAAGAGATGTGGAGGCAACCGGACACGCGGATGTTCTAGCAGTAGGTACATCAGAAAAGACTAAATCTAAGTTCAGTAGCATCGATTCAAAAGGATAAAGTATTCTGGAAAGAAATACATACGGTTTGGAATTACAGTAACGACTGCAGAATAAGCCAAAATCTATCCCATTGTCCTAAAAAACAAAGTACGAAGCAATTCCCAGCGTTAAATAGAAATTACGTAAGGACTTTAATGGCAATTTTATCAGATCACAATCTTCTCAGATCAAAACGTTAGGCAAATACGGACGAATCGCAACGGAGGACCTTTGCCCAGTATTCCGTGAGGAAGGAAGAATTGCAGAACACTTCCCTGTAGATTTTCCGAGTCTTCGCAAGAAACAACAGAACAGTCACACTTGAACACCACAAGGCTTGGTTTCTGTTGGAAGACAGAATGCAACATATGTGAACAATAGGACTAAGGGCCTAACCTGTTCTTTATTTTTTCAAACAGTGATCCCAAGATAAAACTAACAGGCTAATTTTCATAAGGATAATTACTGTACTAAAAGTTTCCTTCAGCTGAAGATTTCCGTCCTAAAACAGTCAAAAATTCAATGAACTTAAACTCAATTTCGTATAACTACTATTTAATTCCTGTTATCGCTTTACAACTCTCTTGAAATTTTCGCTACATTGTTCCTCATCATCACCTCTGCAACTTTGCTAATCCATTTTCATTTAATTTAAAACTCTTCAACTCAGCGATGCGAAACTATTTCTTTTTCTTACTTTGCAGTCATTGGTCGATCATTTCAAAGATCTGATCCTAAGTCCTGCCGTCCATTCGCATTAATCTCTTCGAGTGAAAAGTGCCACAGAAACTGATTTTCACTTCCGGCTGACATTCATACCAGAGTTATTCACTGTTCAGTAGCGTGAATGCGCGAATGCATTTCGATTCTGAATGCGTTTTTCAATCTCGAACTTCCTTATCATTATTTTGCAGAGTATTTAATTATGCTCCCTAAAAGATTTCTTATTCATACTAAGCAGGATTTAATATCATCAGACATTTTTCCTCTCCCGACCAGCGAATTCCAGTCGATCCGGCCAGGAACAGGGATCTCTTAACATCTGAAATATTAAGCAACCGGATGGAATTTCCAAAGAATTTTCATTGGTTCGCATTTCATCGTGAATTTCAAAGCGTACGCCTGCGATTTTCAGGAATTTCAAAGAATGCTCAGACTAATTTGCAATTTGTGGTCGAATGGGTGGAGGTGAAAGGAAGCAACAGGCGAAAAAAATGTTTTAAAATATAAAGTTTATTTGTCACTGCCACGTGCTGGTATTTAGGAACATCTGAACAACGTGAATTCCCTTCTGAGTTGGGCTTGACCCTAGTCTTGCTCACCCACAAAAATCTTGTGAAAGGAGAAAATGAACAAGGGTGAAGCATGACCCGGCAAACTATCGAGTGCAAATAAGAAATTTGCATATAAATTTTTTCCTCTCAAAGCAAAATCTCCGCTTCCATCTTCGATAAAACAAACATACTCAGGAGATTTCATACTTTCCTTGCCACTCAAAACTAAATCTTCCCGATCCCTATCACAATCGGAACGTGCCGATTAAAGTATCGTAGCGCTAGCGCCGCCACCCCCAAGCTATTGATCTTTCGCACTTATCCCCCAATCGACAATAAAAAACAGCAACAACAAAAGATATTGCAAAAAGCCTTGGTGGTGGCCGCAAGGCGTGGGATAAGAGCATTAGCGGAGATCAGCCTGGCGAAGGCTTAGCTGCGAAATCAAAAGCCACATGTAACTTATCTCGTTGCGGAATGTTTATCTCAGATACGGATTGGGCGATGATACGCTATCGTCTAGAAAATTCAATTTCCACTTGTGAAATGTCTGACATCTGTGCTTGTAATATGGAGATTGCAAGGAGAAATTTTCGCTGGGACGCCGTCAAACATTTCAATATTCGAATTGCGATGAAAACGCTTCGCACTAAATCGAATTGAATTCGATTCGATTCGATTGGAGGTTGAGGGGACACCTGTTGGCATATTTTCGGGACGAATGTGTTTGTTTTATTACCAGCGAATTTGTTTTCTATTTACATGTATTTTGATTGGCACTCGAGTAATATATTCACAATAACATTTATTTGAATCTGTGCGGCCACCTGTCGCTGATTTTTCGAATTATTATTGCATCCTTGCTGGAGCGCGCAAGGAGTCTACAAACGACTTTTCAGCAAGTGGCCGCTTAATTAAGTCTGGTGTGATTTGATGGCGGATGATTTTGTACGCAGATGTATTTAATCACTTTTTGTTTGTATTCTTGAGATATGAAGCCATGCAAACTTTTTCAAACAGAACAACAACTTAAGCGGATGAAAGATACATTTTGAATACCATTTGAGCTCTGCTTTAAACCAAATGGTCATTAACCACTGCGTGGGTAGGAGATAATGTAGGATAAGTAGTGTTACAGCTTCCCTAGATGAAAACGACTTAATCCTTACTCCCACGAAGAAAGATATAATAAAAGCGAATTACTATCTTTATTACGTATAAGGATCTGGACGTAATGCATTTGCATCTTGATAGCTTTCGTATGTTGATAGAGATCGAAGGATAGTTTCTTAAGGAAATCCATTTCATATTACGGAAGTAACTGGAGTCTTTACCATTCTATAAGCAGCAGCGATGAGCCCCAGAGTGCTTGGACGTTCAGCACAACGATATGGTAAGTAGGTGGACAACATAAGCTTAAATAGGATACAAGAAGATAGAAAATCTTTAGGTCTGTTTAAAATAATTTGATGCTATTATAGAGTTAATGTTCCAACAGATTTTAATAATAAAAATTATCGTTTCTTGTTTAATCCTTTTCTTCGTCCTACTCTAAATTTCTATTGAAAATTTGAATGTGAGAGCAATCCTGGCTGCTTATTGGATACAGCGTTGCACTAACTACCAATTTCTAATGGGAAAGTAAGTTCCGAGAAAAGATCTTGAAAAAAATCTGCAGCATTGTCGTTGAATTCTACCCTTCACCTAATGCTGCTAATCAATGAGAGTGATAGTGGCTCCAATGAGGGAGTCATAAGTCATGATCTCTAATGGATACTCCCGAAAAAGTACCGACGGAGCTGAAACTTTGAAGAACGGACAAGCACAAACCAGAAAATGTGGTACTATCTGATCTGATTGATCTCTCTAGATGGAGCGAGAAAATCATGCGCTCGGTACAAAGACCAGCAAAATGAGCAGAGAATATACATATCTATGATATCAGGGACGAATGCATGTCCATGGGGAACACGGAAGTGCTGAGAAACCTAAAAATGCTTCACTCACCGCCGCATAGACTAAATGCAGTACTTAAATAATGAAATACTCCCAGACACCGAACAATTCGATCATTCAGATCGCTCCTGTACCACAAAGAGGAAACCGTTCTGAGACGCATCATAAGTGAAAAATGGAGTCCTGAAGTTGAAAGACCCGAATACGTCAGAGGCATGTGGCTGAAAGCAGAAGTAGTGAAAAGCCTTCCAACAGTGCGGTAGTCCGGTACGTCCAATCAAAGGAGATTCGTATAAGTTAAGAAAGGACGAAGATGGAGTATCGAAGAAATGAATCGTGGCTGAAGAGTTGTTTCGGACCGCAGCATCTTAGGCAGCCAGAAAAGCAGTTAAGAAAGCTGATATGAATGAAAATGATAAACCTTCCCGGGAACCGAAATAAAAATATCCATCAGATGTCAGTCAAGAAAAAACACGTAAAAACGTTTCAAATCTAGTCAAACTCAGCGACGGTAGGTCCTAAGTGAAGGTCTTGCAAGAAATTAAGGGAGCAGTAAAATCAGAACACATTCAAATTGCAATCAAGGCTGTAGTGACAGCTCAGTGAGGCGACTGACTTGTTTGAAGCAGATGAAACGAAGACGCGTTCTTTGACGAAGCAAGAAAGGCCTCAGAGAAAAAGCAACAGTAGCTTCACTCCAGCCAATGGCCATACACGAAATCGAAGACCTTCACTGCATTGCAGATGAGCCCATAATATTGTATAAAGCGCATTAAAACACAATTTTTCGGGACGAAAGTTAGGTTGCCCAAATCACATGATAGAGATCACAACGCATGACCGTGACTGCATGCCTGTTCGTAGGACCAGCCCAGTTGTCCCCATAGGGCGGGAAGTGGAGCAGCTAATAAGGAAGGGTAAAATCAGAATAAGGTGCGTAATATGTCGCATACGGTGAAGAGCAATTCCTCTTTGTCAGGTCATACCCGTATTGTGCGGGCAAAAGGGGACCTATAGGAGCTCGATGTGCTACAATTGCAGCAAGGTGGGGCATAAAAAGAAGAAGTGAGAGCAGAGCTACACTGCATCCTTTGCAAGAAGACAGATCCAGGAAACGATGATTTGAAGCATCTTCAAAGTACAGGGAAGTATCGAGTTTGCAAAGAAGAATACTTTACTGCAACGACCCGTATCTTTCAAAACAATCATCATCGAAGCATTATTAATAATCAAAGAGACCTGATCCAACAAATGGCGAGAGTCAGCGAGCAAAATCACTCCTGAAGTTTGCCGAGTTGGTATCCATGCAAATCGGGAACAAACTGTCTTTTGGGTTTGGAACACTGCTCACTTTAAGCACAAAGTAATGTTAGAGGTGAGGGTTTCATTTCGGTTCGTTGTTCGGGAACTATACACTTTAGTCTTTTTAGGTTTACGCCAGATGAATCGTTGTCATGTTTTGGACTTTGCCCTAAGTGCAGCCCTACGTACTCTTCAAAGGCGACGATAAAGTTAGAAAGATTGAACCGGGCACGCATCAAGCAAAATCTCCAGATAAGTGTTCCTGGATATGATAGCCACAACTGGGCTCAGCATATAGAACACAGGCAACATCCATCTGTCCACGTATGAGGCGACGTTGAAACCAAACCTGACGTGATAAAATTTAAAGACTTAAGGGTCCTTAGTTTGGCACGCCTGCTTGTACTGTCAATCACTCAGGACGTCTTTATTTGTGTGAGATGGAGGAACACTCTAGATGCGTTTGAAAATCGTTATCTGGTTCCAGATGGTTCCAATACATGACACAGATTCCGAAAGATTATTGAAGATTGATTAGATTTAAGGACGGCAGTCTACTCGATAGTACGAAGGAAGGTAGCTGTCAGGTGATAGTCACATCAGGTGTTAAATAGGACCCCAATCCAAATCTATGGAGCATATCCCATGAAGCACTACTAAGGCACGAGCTGCCGGCTATTCATACTCGGTCTAACAGCTATGCGGCGCAAGTTAAGAGACGCACAGCTGAGTATACGCAACTCAGACTAAATATTTTAATGCAGGAAATGCGCGACTAAATGTCTGTCCATTAGCGCAGGCTGGCACGTGTGAGAAAACCAAGTAGTCATCCTCATAAAGAAGTGAATTTAAAAGTCGAATGTTTTTAATAGGGAGTCGCTAGTCTAATCAAACCTAGAAGTTCAATACCTAAGAGTATTGATAGATTCAAATATGTGTTTTTGTGAGGAAATCAAAGCGGAAACAGACAAAGTTGCAGAATGTGTAACAGCATTGACTAAATTAATGCCCCATGTATGGAGCCTATTGCTCAAGGAAACGACTTTTGATGAGCACCATGAAAACTATTTTTCTAATAGCGGTGGAGTGTGGGGCGACAATCTACGCAGTGAACTACACTGGAAAAGGTTGGTCCGGCGGTTGACAGATGGAATTGTATGGCATTTTATCCGTGGGGACACTCAAAGAAGGATATTGGAGTGTTAGGAGGCACACGACGGAGGAATCTTTTCTCCAGCTCTCACTTCTCTCCTCATTCTTCCCGCTACAGATGGATCCCCATGATCTGAAAGCGCTTTAAGGCACAGGAACACGACGCCAAGCTCGACATAATGTGTCAACCGTTCCAGGCTAGGTGATAGAGCATCAATATCCTTCACTAACGTACCAAAAAATCATCCGTTACATAGAGAAATTACACTTTAGGACCCATGCCTAAAAGGTGGGGTTGCTTTGGAGTCTGTGAGCCCTGGTGGAGATGGGTATTGTCGCATCTGTTTCACCCAATGAAATGACCTCAAGCCCAAGAAGGAGCTTGGGAAGCTATCATAAGGAACGGATAATATGTAATTCCCCCACTTGAGTATCTGCAACCCAAAAAAATAGGAGATTACCTTAGCTCGACGACTTTTCTTAGAATTCGGCGTCCAAAGGGCGTCTGCTAAGGTAACTGTCCAAGACCCCTCTGGATGAAAATTTCCTATTTCCGTAACATGTGCCAAGCGAAATCATGTACCAAGCGAAATGTAGAAACATGGCATATTGTCTAGAACTCCGCTTTTCTGACGGATGTTGTCGAACAACAAACACCATTCCATGGGAGAAGATATACGCTAACTCCCAACTGGTACATTCCAGTTGCCAGAAAACGTCGAAGAAGGAGCAGTGTCTCAATGCAGAAGCAACGACCAACCTGATGCTCAAAAAGCATGAAGGCGCAAAACTCAGGGCAATGCCTCGCGATACTCAGATGCGATGAACAGAAGTAGAAGAGTCTATCAGCTAAACTCTTGCCATGGCAGAGAGCTTTAGGATAAGGTTGACGTCTACCAATGCTAGAGCGGAAACGGTGACAATGGTAAACATCCAGAGAAAGACGCAGTGCTGGACAAAGTCCGAAGACACAATCGAAATCGGCTGGGTTGTGTGAAGAACTCGAGGAATGATAGTCCTAACTCAATGCTATACGTGTGATAGCTATGCACACACGTGCTATAAGTGCGACACTTCCGGCTATAAGGCGAGAGAGTGCACAAACAATCAGCTATATTTTGTGCAACGCCAAGGTCCTGAAGTCTCAAGATATGACGTGATCACGGAAACGGAAGGTGCCAGGAGTTCAAATAAGCACTGTGCGAGAGCAAACTCACTCCACCAGGTTGTAAGGGAGAAAATGCCGAGCTGCTGCTAATATCTGAAAAAAATCACAACCGGTTGGGGCTGGATGATCTGGCACCGCCTTCATCTGGGTGCGGGATAGTGTTCTGCCCCCAGGTTCTTGGTTGAGCCAATTTCATCCTTTCCAGGAAGCTATGTGGAACACGGAAAGTAGAATCCTTATTGGTAGTAGCTACAAAAGTCAAGACGATTGAATTGGGAATGTCTTATCCAGATTCGCGAGGAAATACACCAACATTTCGTTGGGGAGGTTGCTTGGGAACCAGCTCTTACGCGACATTCGCTTTTAGTGCCTATGATACGCAGATGTAAGGAAATGGAGCACTACTCGGCGAGCGATCACCAGTACATTGCACTCGGAATTAGCATGTATGCACCTCAAGGCGCAGCAACCAAATTTTCAGACGTCGGTTGGAGCATTCCTAAAAATATCGACGCGTCCGCTAGAGTATTCTTGAGTGGTGAAACCATAAGGGGAACCACGTCACACTCTAGTTAAGTCACAAAAGAGAAAATATGGTAAACTTCATCATTAGTCTCATCACGTCTGCGTGAGACAGCTCTATGCCTAGGCGTCAGAAATCGCTGAAAAGCGAAGGGAATGTTACAGACTTTGCGGTGAAGCCCAACGTTCAAGGGATCGAGATGTGTGATATTCTCAAATTTTGGCACACAGGCCGGCAAGAAACCGGTACAAACTTTAAAAATAAAGAACGACATGGTGTTCATGGTTGGCAGAGTCCGGAGTAACAATCTGCATATCGGCCCCTTTATATGCTGAACGCCGCTGTGAAAGTGCTTGGAGAATCTCATCAAAGTACTCGGCAAGGCCTCCCGAGATGTAAGGATTTACCTCCTCAGAAGTTCGGCTTCAGGGCTGAATAATCCACAATCAATGCAATAAATGAGGTAGTGAAGGCGGTTCAGCATACAGAAGCTTCACTATATGATTGACTCGAAAATGGTCAAGAGCATTAAAATTTGATCAGACGGAGGGGGTTTCACACAAGTACAGAGGCAAGGAATTCTTTGGATGCGGAAGATGGACTAGGCTTCGTTTAGATCTTTCCGAGTAAATAGGCATGCTCTCTTGAGGAAACATATCGGAGATGATATTGACATCAAAAAACAGTTGGAACTGCGTATCACATAAGATGCGGACGGTTCTTCTTGTAAAGAAGTGCAGAGGGATATCTCAGCAACCCTCTTTATTCTCACCCATCTTGGATGAAAAGAAGGAAAAAGTTTCAGGAGAGAAGTTTAGTTGGTAGTCCGCTTGCACCTGGGAGTCCGACACTCAGGTCATAAATAGCCTTCGCGTTCCAACCACAAAAAGAAATTAATTTAATTATTTGAAAATTAATTATTCCGCAACCTTTATTGTATTTTAATCACTGCGAATTGTAAGGTTCTTAGGTCCGGATCTACAAGATCCTTGACAGCTTTGCCTCTCTTCCGCGTTCTCTTCGACGCCTCTGTATGGAAATCCCACTTTGCACGAAGATTGAATTGAAGAAAGAAGTCTTGTCTATGAAGGAAAGGAAAGATTCAGGACCAGATGGGATTTCAGCTTTACCCTGACTTGCTCTTCATCACACTCAATACGTGCCTGTGCGAATGGGTGTTCCCAGAGTAATGGAAGGTGGCACAACTTTTGCTGATGCCTGAGTGATAAAGGAATCCGAGTCGCCAGCTACATACCGCCCATTGTGTATGCTAAACACGAAAGGAAAAGTTTTAAAAAAAATTATCAGCGGAAGATTCGCTGTCATGATTCGTGCTGGCGGAGACCGGCCTTCACGGCAGTATGGCTTCAGAGCAGGTCACTCCACCATTAATGCAATCGGAGAAGTGCTGAGCATGGTCCAACAAGCGGAGGCACACAACGTTTCCAAACGACGGGTCATTCTGCTAGTTACTGTGGATGTTCGAAACGCATTTAACTGGGCTAGATGGGTAGCTTTTCTAGAAGCGCTTAAAAACTGAATTCAAGATTTTCGGAAGGTACCGAAACTCAATTCTTACTACATGTGTTAACAGAACAGTGGGGCGACGCTCTCAGCAAGGAGTTACACCGAAAGCGGTTGGCACAGGTGCAGGGACAAGGAGCGTGGCGAATCTCATGCGCATATCGAACAGTCTCCGGGGTGACAGTTCTGGTAATCGCAGGGGTGATACCCATCGCCTTCCCTGCGAGAGAGTGCAGAAATAATGACCTGCGCAGAAATTAAGACAGCGGAGATGAGGTCACCAGGGGAAAGAGACGTCGCTCTCTCAGCGATTGGAAACAGTCTGGAACCAAGACACATGGGGCAGGTGCACTGCCCGTCTTATCCTCGACCTGAAACCGTGGCTCAATCGAGCGCATGGGTAACCTGATTTATGCTTGACCTAGCTCTTCGGCGGGCATGATTGTTTTCGGTCTTTCATGCACAAGATTGACAGGCCACTGTCTTTTAACTGCGTGTTTTGTGCAGGAGTTGTGGATGACGCCTGTCAAACATTTTTCTCTTGCAAAGATGAAGTTAACAGCGCGGGGTCCTCTCCAACGAAATTGGGAAGCTCTTCGCAGAAATTATTGTTGGAGAAGGGCTGATAACGGTTGAAAAATAGTATCGCGTGGCACAATATGATCGGATAGTGCTGGCATTGAAAAAAACTATATTGGAGAGCTGAGAGGCGTCGTTGATGGAGATGTTCTCTATTCTAGCACTTTCTTCCTCTCCCTTCCTTTTCGCTGGAGGTGAGATTCTCATAATCTGAAGGCGTCTCTAGGCAGACGAAAATGATGCTTAGCCAAAAGTGATGTGTCAAATGGTTCCGGGTTAGATTCTCATGTATAAAGGGGAGATGTTTAGTGGTTAGTCCAGATGCATTGCGCGCTTGAGAGTCCCACGCTCAGGGTGCAAACAGCTTTCAGCGTTCCTACCACACGAAAAAGTCTAGTGTTTAGCTGCATTTTCTCGTGCTCAAATTTTTTCATGGACGTTCTTGCTGCCGCTGCGTTGGGAAATTACTCAATTGTTAAAGTTTCGCAAAAGTCTTAATGTCCCTAATTTGTAGTTCAGGGATTGGATAACCTCAACAAAATCATTTTGATACTAACCCAAATCGTGAACTTTAGGGTTCATCTTAGGGTAGTGGCTTCACTTCAAAGCTCATGTCTTACAAAGAGCTGTTCAAATATTCACAATTATCGTTCTTCAGTACAATCGTTCATAATGAATTGACAGTTTGTGTTGAAATTCATACTTTGCTAGGAAAGGGAACTTTTATTACAGTATAAATTCACTTTCTCTCATAATGTATTTTACAAGACGAAAAATCTTCCAAACGATTAACCATAACAAGCTACAACTGATGTAATGCTCTGAAATAATAATTCAAAAAAATTTAGTCCAATTCCTTACGTAAATTCTTCCTGATAATTCCTTATGTTCCTTATAAATGAACATCTTATATTCTCGTCCACTGAACATAAACTCGGATGCAAACGATGCAGTCTCATTTCGTCTATTTAAGGGACATGCTCCCAATTTAGTATGTCGATGTCTCATCGAACATGGAAGTCACCATGCCTAGTATATCCTAGATTAAACATGATCCGAATCATAAATCTGTTTTTACTGCTTATTTAAAATTTATTACCATTTTATCAGTTAGATCAAATTAATTTCCGTTGGGCTATAAAACCAGCTGGCGCTTTAGTAACAGCATAATTAAAAACCAAATCAAGCAACGTTTCTTGTATACTATCAGAGAATTTAACTTAATTCACTTCAACTTAGATAATATTCTTTCATCAACTGATAATCATCTTTTTATTGCGCATTATTTCATCAAAAGTACCGCCAATTAAAATTCACTTCATCTCCTCGTAGATGTATGCAAAGGAGCTTCAGAGAGGAAGTGATTCTATCCGAACAACTATCATGCAGTCTTGTAGGTAGTGGACGCAATAAAGGATTCTATTTTCAAGTTTTGTTATGTCTTCGACTTGGTACAAATGCATGTAGAGGGAACGAAAGTATTACCAGAATCAGAATAGTGACCTTGCCTGTGTATTTAATCAATGTAAATAGACAAAGTCCACTGCGGTAATGGTCTGAAGGATGAAAAGAGCTCTACAATTAAGACAAGTGTAAACAGCACCATTGGACTTTATGATTTTATTACATAATAAATAAGTCTTAAACAAAAACCGTGGAAGTTCTCATTTGCATAAAGTAGTGTATGATTGTGAAGAAAATCGTTTATGGTCTGGTTGCCTTAGTTACATAAGAGGTTTAGAAGAAGGGTGGAGACCCAAAGCTAACACAATACTAATGGAATCATTATAATTTATGAAAAGAAGCAAGCAAAGCTATTCTTTCTTAAATTAATCCAATTCCTAGCGATTTCCAAATATCCAACTCACTACGTGGAAGTGCAATTAGCTCAAAACGTTCTGTTGACATTTTGAAGGAAGTTTCCTCAACCACTACCATTACAAACAGAAGATACGTAAAGGTATTTCAAAATGGTCTACGTCACTTGCCAAGATACAGATTTGCAAAATTCCAAGAAGTTCAAGCTTGCTGTTAAACGTGAGAAACGAAAATTATGGTCTCTTTTGCAGATATGATGAAGGACCCGAAGGAAATCCTGAGCTAATAAAACCATACTTCAAAGAGGTGATGGATAGAGGACATGAACCAAAAAGGAATGTCTGGATCTCTTGTCAGGTCAATACCTTTTGAGCTCGGTTTGTGGAAAGGTCGAAAGGAACACTAACGAGACTCCTTGCCCAGATGTTGCCTTTATGGAGATTCAAACACTTACGAACTGAGAACCAACCGATTATTCTATCTAGACCAGGTGTTATGGTAGTCTGGATCCTTGCGAATGTTTAAAGAGTTCCTTTGTCAACGACTCAAATTCCGCAGAAGTGGTAAAAAAGACAATGATAGTTTTGTACTAAACTAAGCTAAGCTCAGTGTTCGCAAAACTCAAACATATCTGTTCAGTTCATTTTCTGTTGAAATCTTTGGTAAGTTTAGTGAATGCCTGAGCGTAAATAATCATGTGTGCAATGTTGTGTCCAAACCAGGCCATTCAAACTTCATGCAACAACGAAAGAAAAACAAGAAGAGGGAGAGAAAGAAGAAAACACAGAGGGACTGTCACATCGCAGAATACGTTCAAGGGAGCTTTATAGGTGTCGAATAATGATGTACAAACAAAGTGTACAGGATCAGTTATTTAAACAAATGGCCTACATGCTCATGTTTGTCAGAACTGCAAATCAAATTGAAAGGCCCTGACTATGAAAGGCGATAGAAAATCTCCACAAAAGAATGACCGCATTTATTTACACGATAAAGTGGCATTGTATAACCATATAAACTAATAACTAATAAAAGTCGCCAATAGGATATCCATTTAGTAAATACTATGAGCTTTGTAAAATAGAGAGCTTTAATATAAAACAACGTTTGTGTGGAGGAATTCCAACGAGTAGCGTTTCGAACGTAAATGTATGTGAGAATAATTTTTGCGGTGTAATAGTATACAATGGTTCATAATTAAAGTCGGACACTTTGAAATCTGTAAATTTAAATCAATCCTCAAGATAAAAAATAATTTGAATTAAAGGAAAAATTCAAATCGCTCGATGACTGGGTCGAATCGAAGGGTAGAGACGTTTTCCGCCGAGGAATCCATCTACAACCAGAAAGATGAATGAAGGTCATAGCTTCAAAAAGTGCATACTTTGAATTATATGACTGTTTTATTTACTGTTGATATATACTAAAACTTTTGTCGAGAAAACGGCAGATACTTATTCCCATACCCAAACAAATGAGCCCACAAGTGCTTAATTATATTTTAATCTGCAGACTCTGTGGGGGTCTCAAGTACATGAGGGCAATCGCAAAGTAGCCACCTTCGAACATTTACGGCTTTTTGCTTTGGATCGTTGTCCTGGTAGAAGCTAAAACAGGCATATTTTCCCAGAGCTTCCGCCCTTTTATAGAGATTTCCGATTAAAGGATTCTTTTATTATGATTCAAAAACATCGTGTGTTCAATAATACCATAAATGATGTGCATTTCCCCTTGGCCCTACAGTCATACAGCCTCAAACTATGCTATGGAAGGGAGATAAAGACTGTTCAAGCAATGAGTTTTCGCCTCCTGGAACCGTTTGGCACACTAAACACCTCACCTGTCAACCTAACAACCTCGCCAGGAACCGTTGGACATCTTAGTTCGGGCGAGGCCACGTGTTCTTCAACCTAGAGGTGCCTGCAGATTATGGGAAGAAGGGGAGGGGGGGGGTAGGATGTGCTTGAAAATAGATCGCTCGAACCCCGACACTTCAATATGCTCTAATTATGTGTCAGAAGTGCTCGAGCATATTGTGCCACGTTGTTCTTTGTGTCAACCGTTTTCATCATTCTCCTAACATAGTTTCCGAGCAGACCTCTCTAAGAGGTCACCGCGCTGCTTTCTCCATCTTTTGCAAGAGAAGAATTGCGACATACGTCATTCATTTTTCGTGCATAAAACACGCAGGTAGGTGGCCGTGACCTGTCAATCTTGTGCATGTTAGACCGAAAACATTCATGCCCGCTTAAGAGTTGGGTCAAGCACAAATCAGTCTCACCATGCACTTGATTGAGTCATGGTCAGACCAGATCTGGTATGCAGTCCTCCGCCTTTTCTTTGTGCCTTGCCTTGAAAGCGTTGCGTCTCTTCTCAGGTGACCTCTTCTCTGCGATCTCTGGTGACCTCTTCATTTCTCTGCTTCTTCTGCGCAGGTGAATATTTCTGCGCTTTCTCGCAAGGAGGGCGATAAGGATTATCCTTGTGATCAGCAGCACTGCCGTGCCGGAGGCTGTTCGAGTGCGTGTTCGAGTCGCAGTGCTTCTTGTCTCTGCACCTGAGCCAAACGCTTTCGGTGTAACTCCTTGCTAAGGGCGTCGCCCCATAGTTCTGATACATAGAGTAGAACCCACTAGACAGCGCTCATTACGTGTCGTCCCTTTGATGCGGTGGGCCTCATATGGTAGCCATTTATCGAGAGGGAGCTGATACACGCGCTGCAGCCTCTTCAGCTGTTGCCTTGATTTTTTGGGAAAAACTCATCTTCTAGTCTGTCACAACGCCTAGATATTTCACTGTTGATTTAGATTCAAGCAGCGCTGCACTGATAGGCTTTAGGCTGAGTATATAATTTCTTGTCGCGGTGACCACTTCGGTTTTTTCCAAAGACATACTGAACCCGTGAGCGATCATTCAGTCCTTTACTCGACGCATTAGTCTCTTTACTCTGAGTTGCGCATTGTCTACTGTGCGTCCAACGACTAGCGCCGTGACATCATCCACATGACATCCAGCCTGACTCATTCGACAGTTCAAGCCGCAGCAGTCCATCATAGGAGGTGTTTCACAAGTCCGGGCCGAGGATGGAGCCCTGAGCGGTAGCTGAAGTCAGTATCATCTTTCGGCTACCTTCGAGTCGTAGAACAGGCTGCCGTCCTTGAGCATCCGCACCAGATATACTGGTGCTTGAAAATGATGGAATGGCTCGGGTTTGGTTTAGTCCGCAGGAACGAATATAACATCAAACGTCAAAACACTACCTTTCTGAACCTGGATCGGCATTTAAAGAGACGTCGTCCCAATATTAAAGATAGAAGCTTATGTTTTTGTAAGGTTCTTTATCGTCATCCCAAAACAACAGCCATCAATTTTGACGTGGATTGGGTTCGAAAAGAGAACGGTCTTTGATGACCGTAATCAGAGAAGGAATAATCGAGATATTTACTGGCGATAAACCAGACTTGAGGTTGACAGGAGCTGTAAAGAATGCTCGGATTTTCTTGAACAATAAAAATGGGAGAGCTTTTCACGAATTCTGTCTGTCTGTCTGTCTGACTGTCTGCGGTCTGAGTGAATGGAGGTTTGAAGGCTCGTTTATGAACGCATGGTAGATACATTGCTTCTAGGAGATTCGTCGGAGAACGGAGGGTTTACAGTTTAGGACAAAGTGAACTGAACAGCGAGAATCCTAACCACTATACAGTAAATCTCCAGCAGCTCCTATCCAGCCGAGCTTACTCCGGCATCGGTGAGCCTCCAGTGTTCAAATGAAATCGCAGCACCTCAATGTTTGTGTTATAGTTAATAACGAACAACGTTAGAAGCATATATATTATTGCATTCTCATCGATAGCGGCAACGGTCGTTGCAGACAGGACAATTTGGGTGCGGGCCCATGTAACCAAATTAATGACACATTTTTCAGACAAACGTGTGTAGACAGTTCTATAAGCTTGTTCTCCCGACTTTGTCCTTTCCTCGAATATTCAGAATATCTTAGAAGACAGATGAATGAAATTTAAGCTGCCAATGAGCAGCAGATGATCGTCTACGCAGATATTGCTGTTTTGCTATATACTGAAGATTGAAGGCATGGTCATTCCAGGACTCAGCACAGCACTAGAGAAAAGGATGAGGCCATCATAACAAAGAGAATCTGTTGACAAGAACGTTTACCATCAGGGTTAGTCGGTTCTACCAGGTAGGTAGCTGGAGCTACTGACAGGCTGAAATTTGATTGGCAGGAAGTGAATCGGGCGAGCGACTTTTGGGAAGTTCAGGACTCAAAACCCAGTTCTTATACGAATTTATATGAAATCTTTCTAGTTTCATATAAATTCTATAAAAATTTCAACAAAAATTATAGTTGCTTCATTTTTCATTCTAATCATAATTATTTCGTATTTCGTTGTTTTTTGGGCATTAGTTAATGCATGTTAAATTTGTGTAATGTCCTTTAGGATCCTTTAGTTTTAATACAAAAGCGAAAATCTCAAATAATGATACGTTTGTTTGTCAGAATATTTTCTCCCAGAATAACCAGTAGAGGTGTGGGAAGTTCTGTTTTTTGTTTGGTCAAATTTCACATCTACAACGCAAACTTACGTATCAAACAACGTTTGACGGGAGATCGAAGAAAATCTTTAAAAGTGCAATTATTATGATTTTTACACCTTTCCAACCAAATGGGACCTGAGTAATAGGTGAGACAACTCCAACAGTCAAAGCAGTCTCCAGGAGTCTTAAGAAATCTTACGACACAATTTGAAGGAGAGTAAACAGCGAACGTGTGTCGATTGACAATGTGTGCACTGTTCACCTTTACTGGTGTATCTTCAGTAAACAAGTTTAAACTTAAACTAAGGACACAATAGAAGTCAATATATATAATTCAGAGAATCCTCCAATTTTATTCGCTAAACAACTTTATCTTGAAGATTTCCTTCCCGTAGGCTGAATTATTCGATTTCCTTTAACTTATTTCAATAAGCTAGGCAAAATAATCAGGATAAAATTTTCCCGATTCAAATCAAACTTTTTCTTGTCTAACATCTTAATTGAAAACAAGACAATTTAAACGGATATTATGATAGGAACGGTGACTGCTAGCTAACAGTTCTTGCTCCTTTAAAAGTATCGATTTCGCATTAGCGTATCCTTCACTCAACCCTCATCTACGCACTTTGTCAGAAAACAAGGAGCCGGAACGGATCCTGTTTCACACAAAGCACCGGCACATAAATCATCCCAACATTAAATCTTACTTAACTCAGATTTATAGTCGTTCAGGCTCACCGGAAAAAAATGTGTCGAAGCTCCTTTTCATTCTGTCATGTAAAGTGGAGAAAATCAACTTCAAATATTCGTTGATATTCCGTACATTTAAAGAAACACACTTTTATCGTGTGGAAAGTTTTCACACTTGAGCAATTTAATCGCCTTTAAACATTGGACGCGGAAAATCGCATTAATCTACTTTTCATTGTATTCCGAAAAGCGGCACTAGCACCATGAGGACGAGTAGTGGAAACATGGAAAGTATAGAAAGAGAAGCCGAATCAGCGTATTAACTTTCGGCAATGAGTTGAATTCCAACACTGCATGGTCCTTTGGAGAGAACTAGGACGATTTGCGTTAGGTGGAACGGGAGTGGGTACGTTAAATCGGTGCAGACCACGCACGT
Organism: Stratiomys singularior; assembly: GCA_954870665.1. Lineage (NCBI taxonomy): Eukaryota > Metazoa > Arthropoda > Insecta > Diptera > Stratiomyidae > Stratiomys > Stratiomys singularior. The sequence goes on from OX940881.1 coordinate 67,030,697, forward strand.
TGCAAATTGGATTCCCAAATTCGATCTTGTTATTTTATTGCAGAACAATGTGGGACGGGTTTAAATTAGGTTCCTTTTTAATTGCAGAGTTAAGGGTTTTATTTTCGAGTTTTCATGGGTCATAGATTGCGAATGCTAATTAGATAAGGGTTGCGGATTTAGGGTTAAATGTTTCGAAATCGAATTTCTAGTACCAAGTGGTTCGTGTTTATGGGCATTGGATGCAAGTGGACGGAGCTGAGTGCTTTTTTATTCCTTTTCCTGGATGCTATTGATGTTATTGCTGTGGTTCGACTGGAATGACTGCGCTAAAACCTATTTGCATTTTATATGGAAGCATCAATTTTCAGTTTCACAAATAGTGCACTGCGAAGACGATTTAGTTTTTATAACTCAGCCAGAAGTCATTTCAGGGACTATAAAAATATTTCTGCTACCATTAGACATTCCCCAGCGAGCGCTCATCAACTTAATTTCAACTGAAGCAAAAGCGGGACAAAATGACAAACAGTCCTTTACTGAGAGCATTTCTATTGCTCATTTCACTTGCAAGTACGTCGTTTTGCTAATTGTTATGTTTCCATCGATTTGTAGCATGTACTCCAAGTATTTATGTCCTTGCGTTCATACGAGTTCATTACGTGAACAAATTTATCTGGACTTTTAGTAAAGTGATGTCCAGCATGTGGCTAAGCTATCGAGAGTGTAATTATACGACGAATATAATATGCGTACGATGAACGGAGAAGTTTCCTTTTTATGGGAAAGCACGTCTGAAAAGAAAATTATTACTCATGGCTCGTTAGGTTGTGCTAAAAGCTTTGCTATTGCGAGGACATAATTATCGGGGATGTGAATACACTCAGACGACATCCTCATTTGGTCCTGTGTCAGCAGAGTTCATAAGATGCTGGCGATGACAAGATAGCAAGCGAAATGCTTTATGCATGAGTGGTGGAATGTTGCGCGATTCCTGCGTTCTGCATGGGTGGTAGAATGGTACGCGATTCGAGAGTACTGTCATGAATGGCTGAACATTGTTTTGGAAGTTTATAGAGTCATAACATTCATGCACATGGCTCACTGCGAAGTGATTAAATGACAATAAAGCATCCGTGCAGGAGTTGAGCTTGCAAGGAAGGGACTTGCAGTAAAATTTCTTTAAAGTAATTTTTTTTAAAGATATTCTCAAACAGAATTGAATTGATTCTCAACGTCAATTTCATGCAATACGCTATGATTTTTTTCTAAACCTTTTATAAAATAATGAATGAAATTGGATTTTTCGTTTTTAAGAGTAAAGATAGCTTGCCGTTTATTTAGGTTATAAACAGAGCAAATATTGTGGAGAAACTCTTCGTGAAAAGTCAAATTCAAACCCAAAAAACGAGCCTCGTAGTATTCCGTAAATATTCTTTCTCTAACTTTTCTTGTTATTCATATATTGAAACCACGAACGCATGCTCAAATTATAACTACGTGGCCATAAAAACCACCAACAAGATATGACACACATTCAGACCCAGATCCAGAAAAACAATTAACGTTAACTTTAATGTGCTGCATAGAATCCAACTGATTGCGTTCACAACAATTCTCTCTTATCTTGTTATACGCAATATTTAGCGAAAATGTACCAATCCATACATAATGCCGTTTTTTTTTTTGGCCGAATACCGTTTGTTTCAAGTGTTGATGCTAAGGCCATTCCACAGTATCCTACTCAGAAAATTTTGCAATTTAAAAAGTGTCAACTAACACCTTAGACGGAGAAATAAAAATAATCTCGGTCAACAAGTAGGAACTGCAACTGTGTGTTTATAACCGTTAGGTTTGGTAACTAGGGGACGGCGCGACGAGATATCGGGTGTCATCGGCCACACGAACGACCAATCGCAGCCACTATGTCTAGTAACGAGGCACCACTATTCGAGTCCAAGCGTATTTTTACTGGCATCAAAAACGCGGTTTTGACAAGTTTGATGCGATTTTCGTGTTATTCATCGCATGTGTTTTGTACTCCAACATTGGTTGTCTAGAATTGATTGAAAGTTATTTGCTTGTTATTGTTATTTTCCTGCACGCCAGCGCTGGCAATCACAGGAGTGATATCAACCGCCCTCCTTGCCAGAGAGCGCAGAAATATTTAACTGAAAAGAAGCAAAGGCAAAGGAAACGAGGTGACCAAGAAAGAGAAGCAACACTCTCTCGGCGATTGGCAAAAGTCGTGGGAGGAAGACACAAAGGAAGGTTGACTACATTTCTGATCCCTGCTCCGAGGCCGTGGCTCAATCGAGTGCATGGTGAAGTTGATTTATTCTTGGCCCAGCTCTTAGGCGAGTATGGATGTTTTGCACTAGATTGACAAGTCATTATCACCTACCTGCGGGTTTTGCTCAGCAAGAATGGATGACGCCTGTCACAGATTCTTATCTTACTAAAGATGCAGTAAGCAACGCTATGCCCTCCTCAGCAAAATTTGAGAGCTCTGTCCAGAAACCATGGTCGGATAATGCTGAAAACAGTTGACCAATAAAGCTTAGGGAGCTTAGAGAGGCGTCGGAGACAGAAGGATTTCTTTTCTAGCACATCCTCTTTGTCCCTTCTTTCCCGCGTAACAAGAGACTCCCATAATCTTAAGGCACCTTTAGGCATAGGAACACGTGGCCTAGCCCTAAGTAATAGAGTTATTTAGAGGTTGGTCTAGAAGCATTGCGTGTCTAGGACATTCATGTCATAAATAGCCTTAACCTCCCTACAACAAAAAAAATTTATTTAAAATGGTGAGAAATCATCAAAAAATGACAGAGAGGATGAATCGGCGTGAAGAGAGTGTAAATAATGTGGTAAATGTTGCATTAAAAGGGGTAATGTGATGTAAATTAGCGGCGAAAGCGTATCCTGTGTTACTAGCGACCCTCGAAAGCCAAGTTGAATAATTTTGTGTAGCACTAGAAGATATTGCTGCGTCCGCAGCTTCGGTGAAGGTCCTTTATAAGCAAAATAAGACATTTCTGATGACGAGGAGAAAGTCCTTTGTAATTATGTAGTTTGTATAGAAAGTCGTCTTTAAGGATCTACAACAAAAGATTTAAGAGCGTTAGCATACGCTCTGGCAGTGTAAAACGAGAAGCAACACCTTTTTAAGTTTGAAAAAAAAGTAAGCTGACAAAGATTGTCAGTACAGTATAGTGAAAGTACAGCTGCACGTGCCGCTGTGCTTAGAAACAAGCAGTTGGAGATTTTTTTGGTGTTGAAATTTTAGCGCATAAATAAAATTTTCATGACTTTACCGCAGAAACTGTAGCCTGACAAAATTTGTAATTGTGATGAAACAAGGGTTTCAGTGGCATGTAAAACAAAGTCAACAATAAAAGCAAGAAAAGGTATAAAACAAGTGGGAACCATAAATTCTATGGAATAGGAATCACAATAACTATAGAATCTTGTTTCAACGCTATTGTCCAATATATACTTCCAATGATGATGCTCCCAAGAAAGAAAAATCCACACCTGCTGCCGTAGCTTGGGTATTGGCAGCAATTTTGAATTTTTAATATTAGAATTTTAAAATATGATTGAAAAGGATCGATGAGTCTAAAGTTTCTCAGGGTCTTTTTTCTGAAGACTGATTATCTATTTAAGTGTAATTATATAAATAAATAAGTATTCAAAATAGTTTAACAAATTCGGTTTATTACGCTCAAACTGAAAGGACTTCGCGTTGCCTTCCCTTCCCCTAGTGCAGCATTGTAGCACACTCTCAAGCCACAACGCACACTAAACATGCAATTGACACGGGTCCTTAGACAAAAAGTTTAGTCGCTTATTTTGACTGTCAAACGATCAAAATATCACTTATGACATGACGGTGACAAGAGAGGAATATAGCGAAGTTCAAGTTCAACAAGCTTCAACGGAGATACCAACGACCATTACATAACCAGAAAAAAGACATCAGTGGCAAAGGTGTATCTACATGTTCAGTACAAATAATAGGAAACAAAAGGGTTACACCATCCTACCAAGGGTTAGTAGTAGCAACAATCTTTGCTCTTTTTGCTTTCAGGTTTTCACTATTTTAAAAATTTCAATTCTGAATTGAAAATTCGAGAATTTTTGACAAACAATTTGTATCAAATCACAATTACGTGAAGTTCAACATTGGCTCCAAAAATTTTGAAGCCTTGCAAGAATTGAGAAACATAAAAATCTTTATTGATTTTCCTGGCTGCTGTAAACTTGACGACGGGTTCTGAACTTCTGAACTTCAAGGATGGGATACGGTGTAAAACGCCTTCGAGGCTGCTGTGAAAAGATAGAGTGATGTTGGTTACTAGCAACTTTGAACCACTTCATACTGCTGGGAGGGATGATGCCGTCAATGATGAGGAAAGCAATAAAATAAAGGTGATCATTTGACCTCCACCATTTGATTCGGAGGACTGCCTTTCGCATAAGTACCGAAAACCGAGCCTTCATTGGGAAGTTGACTCCGGAGTTATTTTTATGCCAAAGAATGATAGAATTCGTAATTTAGGCCCCAATAAATAACGCCAGTCGGATTGAAATCTTATATATAAGATTGAAAAACGAGGAGTAGCTGCCGCTGAATACGGGCCACTGTTTTTTTTTATACTATACATATCTATTATGGGGCAATCTTAAAGGAGGTCTTCTTAAGAAAGGCATCTAAAGGATTTTAGACTACATCCCAATCTTGAAAAAATACCGTCCGCTATCATGTCACTGCATGACAATTGAGTAACGCTAAACGATGCCATGTCATGAAATGATGCAACCACGGAAAAGGATTATTTGTTGTTTTCCGAAAATCCTGCAAGATAAAACAAATTAAGTAGTAAAATCATAGAAGAAAAGGGATGGCATTGAAAATCTTCGACTCATCTTAGTGGATCAACGGTTATAAATAAAAACAGGGTCATAAAAACAGTCGAAGAAACTGACAAATACGAAGAAAAATTTGAGCCTGATGTTTCCACATACCGTCTGGAAACAAGCTTTGAGCCTTAGACTAATTATGCAAAATATGACGAATGGTTTATTATTATATAGAACATTATTATATTGACTTTATTATATAGAAAAACATTGACAGAGTACTGAAAGGCCACATAACAGAGATCATCTATCAAAGATACTTTTCTGAAGTTAAACACACTTCAATCAAATAAAAATTTAATAGAAATGACAAGGTTCTGGGAGCTTTCAGAGGATCCATTTAAAAAATAAACAAGATATATATGTGTATATACGTTGAAGGGGTACACTGGCCAGACAATATGTGAAGAAAAACACGCAGAACGGAGCAGTGCCTTTCCTCTCTGTTGCGGGTACTAACTTTGAATTGTGTCCAAAAATCCCTGACATGCGAAGAGGTTGCCGCCTTGGTGGATATGTGCAAGAGTAGAGAGAATTGTTTTATGAGTAGCCTCAGGCAAATCCTTCCAGAGGGTTTCGGAGCCCGTCATAGATGCTCTGAGAAGACACTAAGAAGCCGCAAAGTAAGTCGGTGCCCTATTGCAGAAAACTGAACTTGCTCTATTTGCATTAGGAAATATAAGCCACCTGCCTAAAAATTATCTTACATACTCGTAGAAAAGATGACACCAAATGAAGTGCAAAGTATCAAGTCATTGTTTTGGATATTGAACTTCTATGGAAGGAAAATATTCAGTAAGGATCGAAATAGCGATAATTAATTCCGACTCACATACAATTTTGTTCACGAGGGTGTCGAGCCTAAGACCTGAAATATGCTCCTGGATTAACAAAGTTGTTGCTATGAAGGATTGCTAGATATTGAGAAGGCAACGTATAAGCTCCTAAAAGTTTACGTAGAAGACATGGCACCTATTGCCCAAACGCTAACTTCAGCGTAAGCCTAACTGACGCTAAAGAAGATAATGAGATAGATCAAGGAATGAATCAGTGCTAAATTTGGTCAGTAAATACAAAAATTAATATCCTAGCAGGAAAATGTCAACCATAATTCTGCAGACGGCTAGCTAGTACAAACCGTCTAGCTAAGCTAGTACAAACTGAAAGACCAGTCGGAAACTTTGGTGTTAGACAGGGTTTATGGCAAATAACAGTGATAGTCTCAAATCAAGAAACACATGAAAGGTAGTGATATTTCAATTTTTGAATTTTCCACTAAATTCAATCTTTGTCTTCACTTTTCTTGTCCATTTATATTGATTTCGTTTTATCAGCAATCTTTTAATATTTATGATAGTTGAAATAGTTGAAATAGCTGAAAGGCCTAACCTTGACGGTGAGAAATACCGTTACAAAGTCTCTGCTCCATTATCTTCTCTATTTGGAATTTGTCTTGTCAATGGAATAATGGGATATACCATTTTGGAAGAAAAAAATATATACATCGATTCCATTTCAGGACCGGAGATTTTCCTGATGTCGCAGTATAAATGTTGTTTTTTGAAAGTTTAAAAATTATAAGTTGGCAACACTCTTTATTGCTACGTATGGTGTGATAGCTGTCATGCATTTTACGGTTAATTTGAATTGCAATATTATCATGAATAAGTTGTCGATTGAACCAAGTATGCAAATTGTGTGGCTTTATTTCGAGAAAAGGTTCTGTGCGAAAACTCATCGCGCGCCAATTTTATGGCCCATATACCATGGATCCTTATCGCACCGCATTTACTCTCACCAATAATATGCATCCATATAGTTGTCGTAAAGTGCGTCATGAAGAAACCGTAGCAGCTGTAGAGTGTAGTATTGATGAAGATCCAAGCGAGTCCCTTGGACATCGTGCTCAACAACATTATGGAAGATATTACGGAAGGATCTAGATTTTTTGGCTAACAAAATCGAAATCGTACAGCAATTGAAGCAGAACGACTCCTTGTCACTGCGTCGATTATGGTATGGGCCAAAGAGTAAATTGCCGCAGATCGCGAATTTCATAAGAAAATTTTGTTTAGTGACGAGGTTCATTTCTAGTTGAATGGCTGTCAATACACAAAACTGCTACATTTGGAGTGATGAGCAATCACAGGTGGCTGTCTAAACACCGTTATATTTGGAAACAGTAACAGTTTGATTTGTTTTATGGTCTGTTGGAATAGCGTGCATGAACAAAACATAAACAGACTTTTAGTCCGAATAGATCCACTTCGAACTTTTCGCGTGAGTGTGAACTCACGCGAGTCTGTGTCACTCACAATCTACCAAAATGGCACTGCATACACCCAAATAAGTTGGAAAATTATGGTTTCGTTAAAATCATCCTTCTATATTTACACTTCTAGCTTAATTCTTCGTTATATTATTACATAAATATTATGACAAATAGCTCTAATGACTTTGGTACTATTTTATGTGTATCTTAATCGTTGATCCGTTCTGCGAAAATATTCCCGTCTGCCAAAAATGCCAGGGACTTGCCTGATAAAAGCAAACAAGTGGCAGTTGTTTGACATAATCTCAACCATCGCATACAAATCTGTTGTGCAGTTAGGATATAAGGGAAGCTTTTATGAGGATTTCCATATCTAAGTTCAGTGTTCCTTATTATTTTTCTCATGATCGTCCCTCCTTATTCTGACTTCAATATTTCTGTAATATGAAATTTAAATGAGGAAGAGCAGCAGTAAAATTAAGGCCGTTTAAGCACGAAGCTCCGGATTCTTCTCTCCTCTTGAAGTTTAACAGTTTCTAATACCTAATACGCAGTGTAAGCATCACAAAGCGACAACGCATGAACAAAATCCTGATACAACAGGATTTAACAAAATCGAGTCGAATTTTATTTGGATTAGTGCATTTTCTCGCATTATTGCGTTTAACAAGGATGTGTTTCTCAAAACTTTCGAGTATAAACGCCATTTATAATATAAATATACTCGTGATTATTTTGTCTATGTCTGACAGAAGTCATCCGGAGTGTCCTAGTTGTACAGTCATAGCGAAAGTAAATACAGCACTTACACTAAGTGCCGATTTCTTTCAGACAGGGATACAAAAAGCATAAGTTTATTGATATTATTATCGCGGTTTCAAGCAGAAAATTTGGAGTTTTTTTGCTAAAAAATGAAACTTATACAAACCAAATAAACTTCCACTTATTTTGATTGAATACTGTTCGATTGAAAGTTTTTTCGATTATTATACTACAGCAAACTGCATCAAAAAATTCTCCTCACTGAAGCCGATGATGACTTCTTTATTTTGGTATAATACCGTTGGATCGGGAGTTTGTTCGAAGCATTGTGTAAACTCTAAAAAATGTTAACCATCAGGAAAGGCCTTACCATACAAAAGCGAGCTTTTCAAGATAGAGAGCTTAAAAATTAAACGACTAAGGTGAGTGAAGAAATAGCAATGGCCATTTTTCCGAGCCTGATTGAATGTGCGAATAGTTTTTTCAGTGTAAAAGTATCTGTGAATCATTGGGGATGAATACAAAAGTTAAGAGGATGTTGATGGCGGCCATCCGCATATTTGCATTGGTGACCTCTCTCCAACAAATTTTTCATACAAATACTAATATATCTAGAAAATTGACGTCGAATATCGTTGGGTTGGGAGTTTGTTTGAAGCCTTAGTACTCTCCAGTGACCACTCTATGGTTCGAAGTGTTGCATGTAGTTTCGCTACGTCTTAACTTTAAGTGGTCATGAGGAGAGTGGATGTTAATATGTGTATATTTATTTTGAGGAATTTCGTGAGAAACAGAATCAGGCAAACATTTATCGCATGTTATTGAGTTCAGACGGAAGTCGCAATTTCAAGATTTCGTGTCATCAGTGGGAGTAGGTACTAAAACATGCACAATTATCACATCATATTTATTAAAATACTGCGGCTAAAATTATGTGCGTTGTGATGTATGCTTTCTTTTTAAGCCTCATAAAAACCAGAGACACGAAAATGTTTATACTTCATAAAAACGAGAGTGATACCAAAAATGGAATCATAACATCATGATTCTGGCTTAATAGTCCAACCACTTAGTAAGTTTATTGGGCCCAGAATATCACCATAAGACTTCATAAGCGTATTTCTTGCATGTGAACTACCTACGTCTAATTAAATATTTTCCTCTTTGCGGAATCACCTTTTAGGAAATTTTATTATTATCGAGAGTCGGGTCTGAAATTTGACTAAGCATATTTCCTGCTTTTGTTCCTACGGTTTAATGAATCTAGATTAGCACTGAAACGACGCAAAAAAAGATATAAGTATATTTGCGACAGTATGCAAAGTAGGCAAGGAAGTATTTCGAAAAGTAAAATGAAACAAAAAGGTTAAATTGAGATCCTTTAGAAAAGAGGAAACAAACGGTCTCAAGCTAAATTTTTTTCAACACACATTCAAATAATACTATTTTCTTTTTGGACGTTACATTTATATTTTAGGGTGAATGTTTGTTGAGTGCTATCTACTAAAGATCTCCCTTAACGACACCTATTTCCTGGTTTAACTTTTTGCTTGTTTCAGTTCAAGAGAGAAACGAATTAGTTTCACTTCCTTATCAATGGTGTCTTCGTAATATAACTTGGCAAATTACTTCGTTTTATTTCTATTCGGCAAAAGGTTGTTTTGTTATGCGACGCTAGATAAAAGAAAATGTTTTGGCCATGAAAAATATGTATTTATTAAACTGATATAGGGAATTGTTGTCCTTACTGCTTTTACGTATAATGCTGAGATTTGCCGGGAGCTCATAGCAAAATTTAATTGTGTACATGCTTTTTTTTCCATATATTGGTTAGAAGAAGCATAATTTTACTTTATTTTCACGAATTCTTGTGTATGATGATAAGATTGATAAGATACAGTATTTTTTTAAGTCTAGATAGAATGTATAGATAGCCCAAAATATAAAATTTCCCAAGATACAAACCTGCTTCCATTCTATTACAATTCTATCGCGAGAAGTGACGGTTACGTCAGTTCTCGAGAAGAACGTGAACGATAAAGGAATTGAAAGGAGTTTGCCTGAGCTAGACCTCAACAGGCAGCGGATTCTGTATATGACAGCCAGGGTGATAGTTTTCATGTTGAGCGTTGGTAACATGTCCACTTACTTCCACTTAGTCTCGGTTACTATTCCAATTAGTTTGGAGCTTGTGGTCTTAAGGATATGTTATTTGGAAGTAATAGAGCATCAGAACATATCTCAGCGTTTCTAGACAGCTACACACTCGGTCTCCCTGTGTAACCGTGTTGGACAAAGATGATGCAAGCCTCCTGAGCAATGTCGCTGAAATTCTCCAAAAAAGAGTGAGAGTGTCGTTAATGAAAAACTTGATGAGCGCCAAGCCAGAAGGAAGCATGTGCCAAAATGGTGCCAAATGAATGTTTTCAAAGAATGAAGAAAATAAATCTCCACTATGTGAATCTCTAGAACAATATGCGACGCTAGTCATCGGGCCAGGATTATCAGTTTATTATGACGTTTAAATTGTCAAAATCGTTATCCTTGCAGGAATTTCAGCATGCCAAAGCTCGGTGTTCTGTAGGTGCCTCGCTGACATGAAACGGACAATATGGATGAGATAGTAGAGACTATCATATCCAAACGTCCCGTTTGTGTGAAAAAGATCAGCAATGCAACAAATAAACGGTATCCTGCCGAAATATAGGAATAGGTTTGTCGATATTCTACTGAATTGTTTGTAAGTGCTTTTGATATTTGCTCGTAACAGGAGGTTCTTGCTGAATGAAGGAAGATGGAAGAACTCAAGCTTATTAGCAAACCAGAGCTGAAAGGAGTTCCAAGTAATCAGCTGCATATTGGTATGTAGGTGAATTGCTAAATACGGCAGGTTTTAACGATTGCAGTATGATTCCAGAGCAAAACGATCATAGATAAAGATGCGCCAGTGGAAATTGTCCCCGGTCCATATCTGTGGAACATCGCCTATGGTGGGCTGTCACCGCCTATGGGCTATGCGGGTGATGCTTTACCCTATTCCCTGGATCTCCCGATCGTAAAATACAATCAAAACTAGCAATGTTTATGTACTGGGTAGGGAGCTGGATCAATAACTGAAATTGTGTTTGTGACAAAGAAGATGACCCTAGAACATGTACGGTCAGTTTCGAGAGCACACTCGCAGAATTGAGATTGCCAGTTTAAAACATGGGCTCCCTGGTAGCCTCCAACTTGGGCTTTAATCATGACCTATCAAGGAAGCAGGGATGAATCAGGATAACGGCTGAAGCGATCGAGTCTCTTTTATTAGTCCATTTGTAAATCATATAGAGGGACAATATAAAACAATGGAAGTCCAATAAAAAGAAATCAGGCGATTCCTGATGCATTTCGTGCAGTCTTTGCTTCTATGTAGAACAACAGATCATCAACGATCGGAAATCGCAGATTAACAAGCATATTGACAATAATTTCCTTTTGACCTAAACAATATCGGTGAGCGCTGTCCTCAAATTAAATATCCTGAATTGAGGAGTAGAAGGACGTCAGCGAAACCTTCTTTGAACGTGAAAAATGGGTAGGCCACGCAATAACCTTATCAGAAAAGGTGGAATCTAAAGGTAAAGATAGTAAAAGGTAAAGATAGTGAGATCGGCGGTCAAGTGGAAGCAGATGGTTCATTACGACAGGGATATTCAGCTAACCAAAAGATATGTGCTTGAGAGGCTGGAGGTGTCACGGATCGAGAGTTTTTTCTAGTAATGGTCGTTTTTTCCTTTCCTAGCAAGTGATTATTTCGACTTAATATCTTTGAGCGTCGAACAGAAAGGCCTAACTCACAGATAGACTCACAAGCAGTTCCAGGATTGGGAATCTGGTTTGTGAGGGAGTTCGTCACGAAGAGCCCAACATTTAGGGCGTAAGTAGCCTTTAAATCAATACTCAAAAGTCTGCTGATATTTTTACTTGAAGACGTTGTCATCTGGTGATACCAAAGCTGACGTCTAAATATGTTTCCCTTGCGAATATCGTTATTTTTGGTGGAAAGTTATTCAAGCGTTTTTAATTATCGCGTATATGATTGGTGAAATCAAATGGCAGAAGATATTTGTGTTGAGTGTTATGTTGAAAAAATATTTTATGGAAAAAAAGTTGTAGTACGCTGATCACTTTATAAAGTATGTAAAGTCTTGGGTGCTACCAAGAGCTGATTTTGCAGCTGGAGCGGATTCTTAGTGACTACGAATTGCGACTCGTACAATCAACAACAATGCTTCATTGGTTCCTTGCCTACCAATCTAATTTTGTTCCTTACCACGAGAAATATTTAATTTACCATGGAAATTCAACTTGGAATTGTAGTATCTTCAAGAAAAGAGAATGAAAAAATGAGCACAAAATTTATCAGTCAAATGAATTGAAGACAAAAGTCATTTTCATTATTGGGCTTGAGCTGTGAGAACTTGAGCTTATAACCTTGTTTCTAGAATGCTTTCTTTTTCAATTAGATATATGCCAAGTAAGATTTTTGGCACTTCTAACATTGTGTTCTTCCTTTAATTCAAAATAATACTCACAATGTCGTATTTCTCAATCGTGGCGCTTTACTTTGATTAACACGAAAATTTTACAAGTCCACTTGATCCTTTTAAAATCATTCAATGAGCTTATTAAGTTAATGCTTCATGACTCTAAAATACATACCAATTTGTTATTTGGCTTTAACTTTTCCAGTCGATTTGGCTTGGAACCGGTGTAAGTTGAAAATGTTGTCCTAAGGATAATTAGGTATGAATGTCCACATAGACTTTTAATTGCTCGTTTTACAACTTTTGCGCTTTAAATACTGGCTGATTCCAGTGAATTAATTTTAAATAGGACTTTAGTTGCTTTGTGCCTCTCTACATGAACTTCTATTGCTGCCCACCAACTTCTGGATACGGACTTTGATCCTTGTATGAATTGGCTTTGCGAGTATATTGTTAATATCATTATCCTTACAGGAATTTCTGCACGCCTGTTCGACAGTAATCGCATTAACACAATAACTGTTGAATTAATTGAAAACAGATTTAATCCTCGATCCTACGACACTGAGAGATGGACGATGTTCTCTTGATTTAACATTCTACACACTTCCTTGTAGTGGATTTAACGATAAATGTGTCGAATATATCACGAATAAAGGAATGTTTGAGAGTAATTCACAGTAACATCTTCTTAAGGATAGATTAGTGTAAGGCGCCAATTTGTTGGATTCGGTTGATGCTACTTAGACAACAACATGATTTTAGTTTTAAAGAGACTAGAAATTGGAATTTTCAGGAACTAGACGAACGGAGATTTTACAACCTTACTATTTTATCATTCTCTACACGGAACAATCGACTGGCGGAAACTGAGTTGAGACACTACTTTAAAAGGACCTTTCAGGCTAAGTAGAAATGTAGTGTTTGCTGAATTAATATGGCAAAAGAGGTGGTACGCTACCTGAAACTTTCCAACTTTTCAAATTAATATGAAACCTTTTTTAAAGTTTTAAGGGAACATCTCCTGTGTAAATCAGGAGTATTGACAGATTATGGAAACCATAGACAGATTATTGATTGTGAATAGTATTTAATTCCATAGCTGACAGATATACTGTGATTCATTCATAAATTCATGGTTGCCCAATGACAGAAATATCATGACAAAAATGTCATGGGGTTCTTCTTTAGCATCAGGGCTAGGCACCGTCTTCTATTTAACTATAAAATGCAAAAGACCAGTCGATTGAGCTGATGCTTGGATTCCAGATTCGAAAAAGCAGCGTTCAAAAACGCACCTAATTAAAGTGATTAAACTTTTGACGTTCGAAAAAATGCTCGCAATTCTATATACCCGCACTAGGACTAGGGGAAGGGTAATCACCTTGGGATTAGATTTCTAGTGCTTTATGTCAAGCTGGGTAGCTTTTTCCCCTGAGTTGTAACAAGTAAATTTTCCATGATATACCGCATTTATGGTTTATTTTTATCATATATGAGCCGTAGGTTAGATTCATCGTGGTAAGTACAGATGTCTCAAAGCACCAGCAAGGAAGAAAAACCTCACAGAAGCAAATATCATTGTTTACAACAAATCGTTTGGAATTTGTGACATAAGACGATTTCTAGCCAAGTGTGAAAGAGATTCCATCGATAAGTTTGCCACGAATGGTCTTCCTGATCCTTGAATCTCATTAACCGTGACCAAGAACCCTATAACATTCTTGTAACAGGGTAGGCTAGTAACAGTTCTTGCAAATAAACTTCCTTTTGACGCATAATTTGACATATTCATCATCCTGAAAAAGTACAAATATGAGTTTATATTGGTTTCAGATAGTTTTAGCACATCCTCACAGTTGCAGAAACTGAGACTACAATTTACGAAGATACAGAAATCACACATTAATGATATAAAATATAAACTTATGCATAAGATAAGAATTTTATCTTATTCATTAATTTGCTGTAAAAACGAGAAACGCCGAAAACCGATAAAAATTTTATTTTGAAATTAATTCCGCATAATGGAAATAATTTTTGATCAAGATAACACTCAGGCGTATAATTAGCCGGTAGAACCGGTAAATACGCTCCTAAAAAGCATTTAAGTCCAATTAAAAGCCAACGCCAAGATCCACAAAACAGGAAACTAGGATCCATATGTGCAGTAAGGCAGTACGTGGACGAGAGAAACCACTTGTGAAATGGTAGTCAATCTGTCAGTGAAGTAGAATATTTAGAGGGATTTGGCAAGGGGTGTGTCAATTTGTGCCTGAATATGACCTGTCAAGGGTTCATATGAACTACAAGACCGGAGAATTCTTCAAACTTCACTAACCAGGTGGAACATCTACATATAAGCGCGGCAAATATCTGATGATGGAATTGATTTTAATTTTCTCCAAAAATGCCGATAAAATCAAATATACAATGACCGATTGTTCTGCTTCAGGACAAGCTTTGAAAATCAGGATATGTTATCACATGTGTCACAGTTACCGACTATGAAATTTCCTGTACATTTGATTGTTTGAATGGATAGGGGAAACTGGATGTGAATTGATTAAACAGGTTTTGAATCAAAAAAAGAGGAATGCGTCTTTTGGAAAGGAGCAAAGAAGCATTAGACAAGTAGGCAACTAATGAGGACCAGTATTTTGAAAGATTTATAAATTTATATTCGCTAAACCGAGTTTCATCCTCATATATCGATGTGATGTAAATACCCTTTTTTTGTGTGGTATTTTCCGCTAAATCGGACGTGAAAAATTTTGTTCACAGTCAATCCGGTCGCATGAGTTTCCTCGTTGAGTTAGTCCTTAAGTTTACAGAATATTTTTGCTTCCTGCAACAACCGCCTCCAACTTTCTCGGTACGTTGACGGAATCCTCAACTTTTGAAATCTGAGCAGCGATGAATTGTCTAAGCCAACAGAGTCAGATCTGCGTTTCCTTGGTTTCCCCACTGGTCTCCGCCCATCAAATCACCTAATTTATTCATCTAGTCCTGAAAAAATTGGCCAGCATGCCTTCGAAAAAACTTGGCACCACGTAATAATTAAGTTCCCGACTATGCAAGGCATTTCGAATGCCTTGACATGCATTGAATGCCTATGACATGCATTTCGAATTCTCGTTTGCAATTCTCGTTTCGAAAATTTGAGAAAGCAGAAAGAAATTAAGAAATTGAAGCCACTTACATGGTTAATGAGTGGCATGGTCTTTTCGAGTAAGGTCGGTACTCCATCCATAGACTTGCATCCCGGAATCAGATCACTACGTCAAAAATAATCCAAAAGTACGAAAATTTGTTCGAAACAATGTCTACCTGAATGGTATGCAACAATGATAAGAGTACCAGAAACAACTATTTCGAACATTCTATATGACAGAAGATGACAGAAACCGCGTCAAGATGGGTTCTGTACTTGGTTATAAGGTGTTACAAACGCAGGTGTGCCAAATGTTACTACCACTAGATGGAGCTCTGCGAAGAGTGATGAAAGAAGTTCTTGCGCAAATGTTTGTGGAATACAAAACTTGGGCTGACCCCTATAAGTCCGAATCAAATAAAAATCAATGGAGGATATGAAAATGTTACACCACATTGTAAAAAATGTAAATTTGTAAAATGCCGTACGCGTAGTATAGATCACAAGGTGACTTCGCATGCTGGTAACCGTTGAAACTTAAATGATGTACTTCGCCTCTTTAAAGAAAATTGACAGTACTAGATGATGTCGGATGACTACCGGGAGCCTCGATCAATGAAGGGTGAAGGTAGTTTTTTTCGTTTTAAGCCGTTGCGTTTGAAGACCTACAGGACATATAGTCTGACAACCTTGGCCATGAAAAAACTGCTCATCATTTGTTCAAAAACATAAACCTCACAAAAAAAGCCCAAAAACCTAAAACCTTGAGCCTCGGGAAGGACTTGATCAGCGAATCTGGCGGCTGGATTAACATACCACAATCTAGAACGTACACTTCTTGTTTGAAACAAACGTCATTAGTGTCCTAATTAAAAAATCTGAATCTAAGTCTCTAAGACAATGAGATTTCACTCAAATGTCACAGAATATACAAAAACGGGAAATCGGCTAAATCCTAGCAATTTAGCGTTGCATTTGCAGCCAAGCACAAAAAACGAAAGCAAGCGATTTCAAATCAACACTTAGAAAAATATGTGCGATTCGCACTGAAATCGAATTCTTCAATAATTGTTTCCACACAGCCACATCATTCAAAAAAAAAAGACTATACACTATGGAACGAATTCTACTGCGTCCAAGGAACTTCATTCGATTTACTGCAACCAAATGGAGTAAAAATTAGTTCTAGAAAGTTTTAATGCGAAAATTGAAAGGAAAATTGTGCATGCATGAATACACAGGAGCGCACAGCTTAAGTGAGAACACCAACGATGACGGACAACAGCTAATGAATTTTGTAGGGTACGAAAACTTAATTATTGTATCAACTAGTTTTCGTGACTAGAAAATACTCAAATAGACACCTCCTTGTAGCAGCACAAATTGATCATGTTTCCTTAGATAAGAAAGCCACTATCTATCCTCGACTTTGGGACAAGGTAGAAAATTATGACTGCACAAAAGTTTTGACAGATAAATCTGAAGAGGGAAAAACACCAAGCAGATCAAGCAGAAACTGCAGGATCGACGAAAACTTCCGAAGTGACAAATTACAATTTGCATATAAAAACCTAAATAGCTTCAAAAATGGATAGACAAGGTTTGTTTTGAAAGTATCACACTATTGTTTTTCTTTATCTTCCAGTCAGAAACATATTTCAAAGAAGTCCCTGGTTGATTAAGAACATTTGAAAGTATTGGAACTGCTTGCTGTGCACTACTTGCGTTGTCTTCAACCGTCTCTCTGTCCTCCAACCGATGTCCTTCAAAATGTGGATACAACTTTAATGTGGATAAAAGTCAAAAGTCACAAAAAATTCATCCAAGGCAAAGGACTTAATGCCGCGTCAAACAAAATTGGGCAAGGTTCGATGAATGCCCTGGCGCATCTTTGTGGTTAAGTAGCCACTAAGCACTTTACAAAAGAAGTAGCCGTATTCCGCTTACTACATCATGCAACGTTTTCAATACTTCAAAGTTGTTTTCTATAATGATCATATGACAGTTCGGAGCATTCACAACTAAAGAAAACCGTCAACATGGTCTCAATTTTGACGTCTCCGACGATACCGTTTTTTGGCCTTGTCGATTCAGAATGCTTCCACTATGATACTTTCGCTTTGTTTCTATGTCATAACCGTAAATTCATGATTCATCATTAGAAATTGCCTCCTGTACTATTTACGTCAAAGTTTGTTTGAAGTGTTAAACAGGTGTTGCCTACTTCTATAATTTGCCTACTATGACATAAACTCCTGTTCGATTTGAAGAAGCTCGTTTGAGAAGTGTGCTTCTGCAGGAGTTGCGGCAAAGGCTAGGCTGTTTCTTGTAGCTATACGCTTGCTGAGAGAAAATTGTTCCTTCATAAGCGGTTGCAGCATTTGCTTTGATGTTTGTAGAATTTAGACCACTTGTCTCATGTGACCCTTTTATATTTGAGGTTGATTCACTGATAGCGTAGGAAAATGGACCTCTGCATGGGTGGATTGAAAGTATTCTTTTGGGGAAACTTGTGAGAAACTATTTGATTTTCCACTTGTTGTTGAGCTTAGCCCTCATTTTTATGTACTCTATCCTACTCCGATATTTCAGATCGCTGGCAAAGCGTGCGCCATTGCAGAGCATTTCGTTGCGCTAATTGTCTGTGATAATAAACTTTGAGTAAACTTGTGATGACCATATATGGAAATCTTGTGGGTAGGCGTCAATGAGTAAACTTATGCCCGTACATCTGTCAATTTCGGCACTAGATTGTGCTTTTGCGCTCATAAGAATGATAGTTCCAACGCACTTTTGTATACACGATGGCTTTGATTTTTTGAGTATAGACATATTTTTTAGGTAATCAGTTATGATTGATTTCAAGAAAGTTTAGAATAAAAGTCGAAATTTGTGGCGCATAGAGAAGTAAGCAAGATGTCAAACCGAAAAATATCGCCAGAGGATTGCACAGCGCGAAGATTTTTGAACATGATTCAGACAGAGAAAGTTTAAATTCCAAAAAGCGATAGTTGTCCTAGAAAACGTACAGGTCCCTTGGACTCCCAGAACCATTTATATATATATATATAAATGGTTCTGGGAGTCAAGATACATATATATATATATATATATATATATATATGTATATATATATATCTTGAAGGACGCAGCGTTTATGGTAAGAGTTGGAAAAATTTGGACTGCACCCTTTTTGAAGCTTACATTGGACTTTTGCTACTTGCTGGATTTGATCGTTCGTATAAAGAGTCGACCAAAAGCTTTTGGGATAAGGAAACTGGGAGTAATGTGTTCAAAGCCAAAATGTCGTTAGAAACTTTTTCGATGATATCGCAAGTGATAAGATTTGACGACAAAAGCACTAGGCAAGTGAAAAGAAGTAACGACAAGCTTGCTCCAATTCGAGAAATTCGGGAAGAATGGAATGGGTAATACAACTCAGGAGTCAACGTTACGGTCGACGAGCAACTAGTGGGATTCAAAGGGCGCTGTCCACTCAAACAATATATACTAAGCAAACCGGCAAAGAACGAAATAAAAATATGGATGCTCTATGACAGTGACACTTCTTATGCTATGAAGCTCCAAGTTTACACGGGAAAAAAAGCAGGTGTGACTCTTGAAAAAATTAAGGTATGAGGGTTGTTTCGGATCTAAGCTAGGACTTCCGGGCCATAATTTAACCTGTGATAATTTTTTCACATCGAATATTCTTGGGCACCTCCTTTTAAAACGGAACATTACTTTAGTTGGTGCCATGAGGAAAAACAAGCCTGATCTTCCAAAGTTTATTCAAACAAAGGGGTATTTAGCTCGGTCTTCTATCTTACCAATGATTCCACTCTAGTAAATTATGTGCTTAAAAAATGAAAACGTAGTCCTCATGTCCATGTTACATCACAAAGAAGTAAACGATTGACCGGACAAAAAGCCACACATAATTTTTGACAACAATGCGACAAAAGGAGCTGTTGATATTCTTGATCAATTATTTACAACCTACACGTGTAAGCGCAAAGCTAATCGATGACCCATGATATTATTTTACAATATACTGGATATCTCAGTTTATAATGCTGTTGTTTTATGGAAGATGATAAACCCAACCTGGAACGCCAACAAGCTTACTAAAAGGCGAATATTCTGGAAGAGTTGGGGAGGTCTTTGATAGAAAACCTCTTAGCCAGTAGGAGCTCAAAATGTTAGGAAAACTCATTTTTCCACGACTATGCCAGCGGCAACAACGTCAAAGCGCAGCCGTCGTAAGTTTTGTCTATCGTCTAACGATAAAAAAACGAACTTAGTATGTGGTAATTGTCAGAAACTTATTTTCAAAGGCCACAAAACTTACTTGTATCGGAATTGCAAAACATAGACTAACTTTGTGTACATATGAATGCATGTTATCGTTGTTTCCTGTTTTTTCCTTTAGTTAGAATCATGAATTGTTTGTTTTCCACTTACTAAAGAATAATTATGAACTAGTTGATTGTTTTTGCTTGTATTAATGCTTCGGGTCATATTGACCCGAACAGTCCAAGTAGACATAAGGACCAATTATTCTGTCGGCCCATAAGCACAAAAAACAGTAACTTTCTCCGGATGTAACAGTATCTAGACAACCGCCTGTAGTTACTCATCCCTCCAAATGCGACAATTTTGTTTATTGACAAAGCTATTCAACCAGAAATAAGCATCAGCGCTAAACGAAATTTATTTTATTTAATTCCCATGCACCGAACCTATGCCGTGTCCGATGGTCGTTCTGATGGTCGATTTCTGAACGAGTTGGATTTTGTTATCACGCCAAACCAGATTCTTCCGTAAGATCTCTCATATTGCGGATGGGCACAGGGTTAATTATTGCGCACGATGTCGAATCATCTCACTTGGATCTTTACATTCTCCAATCGTTATTGTTTTTCATTACGCACGTCTGATCAAATGGCAGACGTCTTATGAATGTCTGCCGTTTGATCTGCGTAGTAAACGACTTGTTCATCGTTATAAAGTATTTAGAGCCATGAAATTTACGGAGTGCGCAATGAGTTTTTTGAACAGATCAAGGAGTTTTTTTTATCAATTAAAACGGCACTATTGACAGACGTTGATCATGCGTGAAACTATTTATGATAAAATGCCAAAACAAACTAACCATAAAACACATGACAGCTGTCACTCCATACATAGCATTAAAAACGTTGCCGAATTAAGGTTCTATACCACTGTATAGTGTCAGTTGTCATGTTGCCCCAGTTTTATAGGGGAACTTTAAAATATCCTGCGCGCAATATTTATGTTCTGCTTTGAGAATATTTTTAAGTTGTTTGGACGACATTACATGTAACCCTGTTAACATAATTTAAAACCGAACAAAGACACATAGGACCACTGACGAGTGGAGGAAATAGCTCGAATTTTTAACTTCAAAACGTTTTTCAATTTGGTTATAATCACTTCAATTAGCCAAAAATAGCATAGTAAGAGAAACTCTCATCTTGGTTAATACTTCACTGTGGAACCTGGTAGTAACTGTCTTAAAGCTCCACCAGCGGTAAGAAGCGGTTGGCATCCACAGCGTTAGATGAGTTTCGCGGTATTTTTAACTAATCCTTAAAGTCCTTCTGCAGCAGGAAGAGTCCCGGGATCTTTTCCTGCTCAGCGCAGAAGTAGAGGTTCTAGTTGAGATTCCACTCATTTCGGGTTATATGATATCAATTTAAATGACACACTAACTGTTTATAAACGAACTAATTTATAAATTAATCAGAGATTATTGGCATGCTGGCATACTTGGATGTAGGCTATTACTAGGTAAGAACTAGAGAATGGTTGATAGGAGTTGATATTCTGTTCAATATGACCAAATCAGGATTTCTAACGCCTACACATTTATCAGCATCTATTCTCGAAATAAATACCTTTTCTTGAAGAGTTCAGTGTGTGAGTCTAGCTTTGAGTGTGAAAAAAGTGTAAGTCTAGCTTTGACTATTATTTTATCATACTTCAACAGTATTTATATAACTTTCTAGCATTAAATATTCATTCGTTTAAGAGTAATAAGCGGATGAGGTTTTTGGGGGTCACGTTGACCCCATATGTAGGAAGGACAGTATAAAGGAACCTAAAAGTCAAAAGTTTCAGAATTACGAAAGACTGAATGCGTTCAAAAATTATATAAAAGTGTAACAACTGAAATAATCAACTAGATATCGAGCCTTATTAATTAATTTCACTGTTGTCCTTCTATAACACTCTATTCGTATAGAGAGGATGGTTATTGTCCTCAATTTGACTCATATAAAAACCCCTGAATAAACTAAAGCAGTCAACGACCTCACATCAAATTAAACGTTTTCCACAAGAAGGGTAAAATGCCTTACGCAACGAACTTCAGATTATTAATTTTTGCAGCGTTTCCTTCCGAAAGTATTAACTTTGGGATAATTGTCCTAACGCATATCCGGTCAACCCAAAATTAATTTTGTAGTGGGAGTATTAAGTGCTTTGACACCACATATATTGACGTATAACGAGCCTTGGTGCTTTGAGTGATTTTGAAAGAATATAAAAAAATCAAGGACACGTGTTGTCCCTGGTAGACCAAATGCCATGAAAAATTAATTCACCCTTTAATGAAAGCACTTTCATCGGACTTTGTGCAAAAATATATCGAAAAGGTTTCGGCCATCGCTTGTTAACGAAGTATGATAAATTAATTCAAATGCTAACGCAACTGGTAAAATTTCACCTAACACAAAGTTTTCATGCACGTACATTTTTTATAGGTCCGCTATAGCCGCAAACTTGTCACCGCGTGCCAGCTTCATGGGCATAGAAAAAGGACCCTGTTGACGGACCAAGTTAATTAAATTTTTCCCGTAACATTAAATGGTTGCCCGCTTCCTTAATTCGGTTTGATGAAAGCTTTTACCGCCTGAGATTTTTTCCTGGCTTGTAGTCAGTTGGAATAGCTGATATGTGTGCTGCCATTTAATACTGATGGAGTATAAAGATGCCTTTTTACTCGCATTGTTGTTCCTAAACAAAATACACTCGGAGCGATTCTCTTACACTCTCACTCTCGCGTCCTTATAAAAACGTGTATAATTAATGGGCTCTTTGACGTGATATACCCTCAATGCAACATATAAACTTTGACATTGATGGCAAGAGCGTGTAGTTGGGATAGAGAAACCAACGACCAACGTGAGCATTAATATAAAACTTTATTTATATGAACGGATCCTGTGAATCAACTTCTCTTCCATGGCAGAGAGGATATAAAAGGGTTTTTTTTTCGTTGCTTCATCGTTCCTTGAGCCTTGCTGGATTATTACTATGCATTTGCTTGAGGTGGATTTATTTTAAGCGAATTGGTTGCTTACACAAGAATTTTTTGCGTGCCTGTGTATCAAATGATGGGCTTTAATAAAAAAGTAATTTAATAAGTTCTAGTTTGCTTAAATCCCATGAGCTGATGCGTAAAATGAAATGCTGTTGAAGGCCACACAGTAGACGTTGGTATTTCTTTTGGATTAATAAAATATTAAAAATTATTGCTACGTGCACAAGGAGGACAAGCAAGTCCATTTATTCTGTAAACTCTGTTTATCCTTTTTTTTTTTTTTAAATTTCACTCACAAGCCACTTTAAAACAACAACATAAGAGGTTCGATGTGTAGTATGCACAGATAGACCACAATCTCTCCAAAAGTGGGTCTCTAAATAATTCAGCCTTAATTGTTCTTACCATTACTGACCAGCTATAACGTATCCAACCAGCACTGATACTTTGAACAATGTGTTGTTATATCAGAATCGGTAATTTTTTCTGATTCTTACATAAAACAAGAATACTCTCTCAAAGCTTTTGCATTAAAACGCTATACAAACATAAATCTGCTTGTGCTCTTTCTATCTTTGTCTAAGGGGAGCTGTGCAAGAGTGTTAGAGCTACATGTACTTATGCTATGCTATTACTACCTAGGCTGTCATATTTTATACTTCTGCCATCAACATTCATCTCCAATTTTTTAAGCAGACACGTTTTGTGTTATAAAGCCAAACAAAGCGGGCTAATTATTATCTCCGCGATTTCTGCACATTTCTTCTATAGATCTTCACATAGGTTTCTAGTTTGCATTCAGGACCTAGTTTCCAACCAAACATTTATACTCTACTGAACCGCGTGCTTTCTTAAACGAATATGCACAACTTCGTGGAACAGAGGATATGAGAAGAGGAGAGTGTTATTGTTTTACATTTTTCAAGTCATTTAAGGTATTAATATAAAATTTCGTTAAAATCAACGTTATCATTCAATAAGATACACTTGAAGCAGAGAAGAAAAGTCGAAAATTGTGAAAATTTAGTTTCGCGCAGTCACCGATTGGTTGGGGAAGCAAAAAAAACACATTTTTCAATCTACTTCAAAAGACATGAAAACGACATAGAACCATATTTCACCTTCAAGGATCCGGCAACTGTAGGCAATAGATTTATCCGTAATGGCCGATCCAAATAGCCACAACAAAACCGATTTGATGGACCTTACCTGATCTGAAGAACCACTGCTGCATATACGCGGTCGTAGTTAGTCTCTATAGATAGACGTCAACCCGCTTGAACCCATATTATTGGGCTAAAAATTATTTGGCCAGACATAGAGATGGCGCCACAAATTCAAAATACGGTTCCTTTATGTAGAGTACCAACCTTAACCTGCCAAATTTTATGATATTTGCTTAATTCTACTGTAGCTTTCGAAGTGACGCTGCTTCGGAATTTTGCTAAACAATGGAAAAAAGTGAATTTCGTGTTTGGATAAAACATTTTTTTTTGTAATGGGAAATATTTGATGCAAATAAAGGCAGGGCTTGGTAAATGTTATAATACATCTGCTCCACGATATTGAAATATCAAAAATCAGTTTCTTGAAATTCATTATGACCGTGCGAGCACAAGTTTTGCCCTGTTTGTGTTTGTGGAAAACATCAAAAAAGGATCTTAATTGAGTGAGGTAACTTAAAACATTGGCACCGAATCATGAACAAACATAGATAAAGGAACGCGTTGGACGCATCATTCATCAATATTAACGATGAATATCTACACATGAAAAATGGAGTTTCCTAATGGGGCCCATAGATGACAGACTTGGTTGTCAAATTTGTTGTCGACGGTCAACTTGTTGTTGCCAACTTCATTTGCCGCTTGGTACCTGCGTTGATACTCTTGGCAGAAAATGTTTTACGATCCTATGTTGTCTATACTATTTCTACAGCAAATGCGTGAAAAAGATGAGGAAATCGTTTACCCAAAGAGAAAGAAAAGAAAATTGTGGTGATAGAAGCAGTACTTACAACGTCCTGAACTTTCTCATTGAATTCACTGAGAGAACTTCGCGTCTTTAGGATTGTATTAACGTTAGTACAAATCATACAACAATTTATCCATAAGATCTGTGGCAGATGTAAGATTTCATCTTGGGAGAGAGAGTTGTAGTTAGACCACATTTGGTAACATTCGCACTTTTCATAATTGATTTTTGATCTCTTTTTGATTGAAATAAGCGATAGTAAGCTTTTTTATTATCATTAGTTTATCATTTCTAACCCTATTGCTTAAGATACAAAAAAAGAACATAATGCGGCGACTACGGCAAAAAAGCTTAGAAGAAGATGAAATTTCTGCCTGCAGGTCTTCATTGTCCCTATCAAGACGCCGGCATGGCAAGCCCCAGTTTACTGGTAGCTACCTGAAATTGCCGAAAAAAGAAGGAAGTGTCACAAACTGCGACGAAAGGCACTGCGAGCTCGGACCAGGGAAGAGACATGTATCCGATCAGCAGCTTATAAGTAACCTAGAAAATACTGCAGCAAACTTATCAATAGCAGCAAGGCCAGTCGTTGTCGAAACCTGGAGGGCGACGTGAACAGGGATCCATGGGGCCTGGGCTACAAAAAAGTGACGTGGCAACTCGGTGCCCAAAGGTCACCTTACTCGTAGGAGGCAGAAAAGATGGAACAAATTGTGCGGGCCCTTTTCGCTATCCATCCCGCCATCACTATGAAACACCAATGGACTTATTTTTCACAAACATGGAATTGGAGAAAGCAGTCTTGTCTATTAAGGCCAGAAAGGCTTTAGGACCAGATGAGATTCCAGCTGACGTGCTACAAATGGTCTTTCACTTTAGTCCTGACCTGGTTCTCCGCACGTTCAACTCATGCCTGCGCAAAGGGGTGTTCCCAGATTGCTGGAAGTAGGCGATACTTGTACATACCGCCCAGTTTGTATGCTAGACATGACCGGAAAAGTTTTTTAAAAATTTCGACGCAATCCACCATCGATGCAATCGGAAAAGTGGTGAGCGCGGTCCAACGTGCGGAGTCACACAGTATTTCACAACGACGGGTCGTCCTACTCTGGTTACTCTGGATATCCGAAATACATTTATCTGCGCTAGATAGGTGGATAGTCTGGAAGCGCTTGAAAAGCGTTTTCAAGTCCCAGTATATCTGATGCGCATCCTGAGGAACTATCTGAGGACTGCGGCCTACTCTACGACTCCTAGGAAGGTAGGCGAAGGACAATTCTTACTTGAAGTGTCACTAAGGGTGTCTAAGTCGTCACTTAGGAGTCACGCTCTATCTTTCAACTGGACCTGTGCAACATCTCCTACGATGGTCAGCTGCGGCTTGAACTGCCGGATGAGTCACAGTTTCAAGGTGGCACTGGGAAAAACCGAATTGGTCATCCTAACAAAGAAAAGAATCCCCAAAGTCAAATCTAAATCAGCAGTACCTGGGCGTCCTGATAGACTCGAAGATGAATTTTTCCCAACAAATCAGAGCAACAGCTGACAAGGCTGCAGCACGTGTAACGGCACTCACCCGATTACTGGTCGACATCCACCACATCAAGGAGGCGACTTCTAATGAGCGTTGTGCAGTCGGTTCTATTGTATGGATCAGAACTGTGGGGCGACGCTCTCAGCAAGGAGTTACACAGAAGGCGGTTGACACCATATGTTCCGCATATGGAACACTCACCGGGGCGGCAGTGCAGGTAATCGGAGAGTTGATACTCATTGCCCTCCTTGCCAGAGAGCGCAGAAGTATTTACCTGCGCAGAGGTGAAGGCCACAGAAAACAGGTCACCAGGAAAGAGAGATTTCGCTCTCTCAGCGATTGACAACAGTCCTGGGAGGAAGACACAAGCAGTAGGTGGACTGTACGTTTGAATCACGTGGAATCACGTGGCACAATAGGTTCGGGCCGTGCTGATATAGCGAAAAGCTTTATTGGAGCGCTGGGAGGCATCGGGGATGCAGGGATCTCTTTTGTAGCACTTCGTTCTTTTTCCTTCCTTTCTATAGGAGGAGAGACTCTTATAATCCGAAGGCGCCTGTAGGCGTAGGAACATAAGGCCTAGCCTAAAGTAATGTGTCAATCGGTTCCAGGAAAGAAATAGAAAGACTAAGAATTCAAAAAAGAAATTTTAAGAATTCTAGAGCCCCCCTTCCATCGTAATGATTATCCTGCATAAATATCTTTCGCCGTTATAGGTGATGATGCGTTTTCTTTGAAAAAAACGTTATGAATCCCTACAGTGGCGAAAACTTCTCAAACAAGTAAGCCAAAGTCAATTGCAGCCTATAAAGATTAAGGACAAGAGTTGGGAACGCCTTAGGCACATTGGTTTCTAGATTTCGTTTTAAATTTATGTCACGACAGTTATAAACCATGTTGTCCACTTACCACAGACGCTTCAATAATGTTCTCAACATGAGGCTCCGCTTTCTGAAAATCAAAACGGTTTAATTTGATCGCAAACCTGCGCATACACGTGCATCATCTCTTCCAACATTCGAAAATGGCAACGAGGTTGACAACCAAGTTGGTCGTCTATGGGCCCCATAACAATTGACCAGAAAGCAAAACTCTGAGACCTGAGCTCAATCGGCAGTCAGCGGTATGGTTATTGCCTGATGAAAGTCGGTGCAAGATGCAACAATAAGCAGGCAAGGTTCTAGCCATTACTTTTAGCAGTGCATATGGTTTAAACTTTAATCAAACTATGGCAATCAAGTCTTAACGACCTCATTCAGCACAAAAACAAATCTTCATTCACCGAGACGATGCTCCAGTTCATTCCGCTCGCAATACAACCGATTCGAAGGGATTACGTTATGAAGCGGTTGGACATCCTCCGTATTCACCTCCTCTCATTTCCCAGTTGGAAAATTGGCTCACCGAGCAAAGATTTCATTCAAATGAGCATCTCAAGTATGAACCAAATTCCTTTTTGACAGGATTTCACTGACCAGTATAAAAATGCAGTTAAATGTTGGCAGATCGTTACACTTAGTGCATTGTTTTGGATGGTGATTATGTCAGAGTAAAATAGTTTTTGCACTAAAAATATCGTTTTTTCATTGCCAAGGCAAAGCATTTTCAGCCAATAGATTAAGGACCATCGTCATGATCGGGGTATGATCAATTTTTTATAAAATAGGCGTGCTAATTTACACGCACACATATGCGCATTCAAATGACATGTCACGTCAGTTTTCAAGACTGATAACTGACAGATTCCAGACATTCAAATCTATACATTGCCGCTCTTTCTCAGGAATCAATCCAGCACGGTAGTTTGTGTTGTCAGCCACTAAAACGGACTGTCATAAGTGGGTAAAAACACTCATTTTTGAATCTATAAATAGGGTCAGGTGAATCAATATGCCTCACTACTATTCTTTGACTGGCATCCTTCAAAAAGTTCGCTAAAATATGTCTCTGATATTCATACACCCACCATTTTCTGTTCAACTTACCTATTCTTATTTATCTCTCTCTCTCTCTCTCTCTCTCTCTTTATCTCTCATATTTCTACTCCATTTAGTGCATTAAGCGAACTTTTGGCGTCCAGTACAATCAGCAGGACTATCCGTCTTGCGTAAGTGATACGTGATTTCACAGCCTAAACCATACTCACCTCTTCTCTGATTGCATCTAGCCCGGTCTGAAGCTATAATGCTTCGGATATAGGTTTTCATCGGAAGTGGAAAGCCGTCTGCTGATGAGTTTTTAGGTCACCTTTCGGTCGTGTCTAGAATATAAAGTGGAAGACTTCGGGTACCCTTTCCGCATGTTGATGAGCTATATCTCCGGTACCTCTCAGCTCTCTGGGAGAACTTCTTTGTTTAGTCATATGTTTAAAGTACTGGGCATAGGTCAGTGACATATGCTTAGACACCATATGTGTAAAACCATATTGAGCAGCTCAGTTGAACTCCTGAGTGGTACCGGTTTGATCCTTTCTTGTTTTTATATATAAAACTACTTCTTCCGCTATCATCTTCATGTCAAGTTGGCTTTAAGAATCGGATCAGCCCCCAGACGCCTTCCGTTACTGCTATTGAAGATTCTCTTTCTGATGCTAATCTTAGGTTGGTGTTCGTTGGTCTCTCGTTTGAAGTACTCCTGTGCTTTCCAGCAACTTCTGGTAACCACCAGTGCTTAGGATCTTGCCATGCTGGAGTCTTCGCAAGGGCATGCAAAACTTATAGGCATGCATAGTGAATCCCAAAATTGCCTCGCCAAAAACAAAAAGAAAGGCTTAGACTTATTGAATTGTTTTGTTTATGTTCTCGGTTCTAATGAAATCTCTCACTTCCCTTAAATTCTCTTCAAACTCATACTTGTTCACATTTGGCATGTATTTTAGAGTGGAAAATGCATTATGTCGTTTTAAACGTCTATGTAAATCATAATTTTCAAGTTATCCCAGCGCAAGAGAATATGTAACCCCGGAATACTCAGAACAACTCTACATTTACAAGCTGTATGCATAAGTTTTTCTATTTTACTAAGAGATGGCACCAGGGCAATATGTAGCTTGTTAATGTGACACATACGCCGTTTTGATCGTTTGACATTTAGCCACAAACACTTATAATTTGATTACGCCGAAACTAGCGTTGTTTTTTTATCCTGTTGATTAATCATGCCCAATTTTGTGTCTGAAAAGAGCAGTTGCGGCCCGTATTGCTTTTCTTGTTTAACCAGAAGAAAAAAGGCTGTAGAAAGTTATCGTTTGAATTTTAAAAAGTGGTAATTTCATTGTGAAACACAGCGAGGGCTCTGGTAGACTTCGAAAATGCAAAAACAATGAATTGCAGGAACTATTGCATGGTGATCCAACTTAAACTTATTGGCAATTAACAGAAGCAATAAATGCGCCACAGGAAAGGATCAGCAGACATGTACGCGCAATGGGCAAGGTCAATAAACTCGATAAATGAGTTCTACACGATTTGAATCAACGTCAAATGGAAAATCACAGAGTCACTTGTAAAACGCTACATCGGTTGCACGAAGGGAAATCGTTTTTGCATAGAACTGTGATGGGTGACGAAAAATGAATTGATGGTGGGTTTCACCTGGCGAAGCCGGTCCTTCAACATCAAGACTAAATCGCTTCAGCAAGAAAACCATGCTCTGTGTCTGGTGGGACCAGCGTGGTATTATTTATTATGAACTCTTGAAGCCTGGCAAAACCGTTAATACGGAACGCTATCGTCCACAAATGAGAAATTTCAAACACGCAATATTCGAAAAAAAGACCGGAATGGGCAAGAAGACATGGCAAAGTGATTTTCTTACTCGATAACGCGCCGTCGCACGCAGCAAAACCAGTGAATCATTTGGATGAGACATTCTTCTGCACCAGCCGTACTCCCCAGTCTAAGCACCAACTGACGTTCACCACTTCGCATCAGTGGGGCACGCGCTCGCAGAGCAACACTTTTGCCGCATAAGACAAGCAGTTTCTCATAAATAAAATACCTGAAAGATGAGCGAAAAGTGCAGAAGCCGATGGCCAGTATTTGGAATAAAAAAAATTTTCCTAAGCAAATTACGCACTTTTTTACCAAAAAGATCGGGAAAAACTTATGCATATACCAGATAAAAGATAAGAATTTATCAACAATTAAAATGAAAATTCATTAAAAATTTCATTTCTCAATTAAATTACGATTTCGTGTTATTAATGATGATAATGAAAAAATGAAACCTTAACTGATATTCTGGGAAAATTTACTTTATTAAAAAGGATGATGAATCCTGTGGTAATTTTTAAGACCGCTCAAGATAAATTGACTCCAAGGATAATTTTCAGCTCGGTACCTAAAATAATAAATGAAAGCATGAACGTTAGATGAAAGCTGCCTAGAGGGAATAGTTCATTTAGCCAATTCCCACATCTGCCGTTTCATTCTCGTTACTGTTTAGGATTTAGGATTTCGTAAAATGAAGATGATATTGATTGACGGTAGGTTGGAAGGAACCTGTGAAATGATTAATGGTACGTATGTGCACATGTATACATTGTGCAAGGATTTATTCTGTATTTGATAGTTGGAAATAGGTTTCTGCGATTGGGATGAGATTTGAAAATATTGCGATGGGATTTGTTTTCGCAGATCATAGTTTCGATAGTTAGGCTGTGGTTGTATTTTAATTTCGAGTAAGAAGAAAAAGGGTTTGAGGTTCTTTTTCATGTGTGAACTTAGTTCACTGTATAGTGAATATACTCTGCTCAATTTATGCAAGTCAACTTTTATCGGCAGTGTCAACATCTAAGCTGGAGCCATTTTCAACCACGAATCGAATACTTCAGCCGATATATCCTTCCGTCGAACAAAGTTTATTTAGAATTAATATGAATTCAACGCCATTTTCAGATACATTCGGAATAATTCCTTTTACCATTACGCTCGTATTCAATCATTCATTCCGAGAAAAGTATGTAATGAGTATCAATTTCCATACAGAGCTACCTCGTCAGGTTTTACCAAGTCTTATGAAAATTGCAATTATTTTGGAATGAATACACTTTTTATTGTTTTAACTTCGCAGTTGCTCTCATTTCGATTTAATTTATCGACACAAGCATCTCGAATTACGAAGGTTGTTTTGCGAATGTCATTCAAACTTGAACATCTTTTTGGCGTCATTGTAATTCGTCGCCAGGCGGAAAATGACTTTTGTTTGATAAGTTAATAAAATTCAAATGAACATTTTCCCCGAGATAAAAATGTATCGATTCGATGAATTTTCATGGCTTTTAACGAGAAAAGTTTGATTATTGCAAATATTACTTTGAATTCGGAATTATAGAAGATGAGATCACTTGACAACTAGTTTGTGAAAATGCAATATGTGCTGATTTCTAAGATTAGCTTCAGTAACAAGTTACTTTATGTTTCCTTCGTCGTCATCAATGTTAAAGGTGAAACCGTGAACACAGAATTCAATCTCCTTTATCAAAATAAAAGGCAAATCGAAGCAATAGAATAAGTTCGCTTACCTTTAACGCTCGTCTCTGAAAGAATAGAGAAAAATCTCAATTATTCATTTCGTATAAATCAATCTTATCAGATTGAAAGACGGTTCCAAGAAAATTCATTACTTCAAGTTTAAATTTAACAGTCAAAGAATAAACAAAGAAAACAATTTGAAGATAGAAAATTTCTCCCTACCAACCATTTGTGATTGATTGAAATTCAGATTAGGTCAATACTCACTTGGAGATACATCCATTCTTGCATCCCTGGTTTAATTTGTAGGCATTGTGGAGGGTTTGCTTCGACTAGGTTTATTCATTTTGCATTTTTCTACTTAATCACAGAAGTTGAAACGCATGATTTCGAAATCTCTGAGGTCAGCGGATTAACTTTGAAGTTGAAACCATTTTTCAGCCAGCAAGGTAGGTTATAGTCTTATGAATTTGTAGGAAACGAGGATAATACTCCAACTCGACAAAACCTGGCCACAGAAGGTTACAACTTTAGAAATATGGGTGATTTTGTGCCTCTTGAAGCAAACATGAATTAAAAACAGGCACCGGATTGGGCGAGATTGAATACCCCATAAACATCACATTTACGGCCTATTACACCGTGTTTCCCTTCCTAAGGTCCAAATTTGGGCACAAACAAAACAAAACGAGCTTCGCATCTACAAATTATAAGTCAAACTTTTGTTCCTTTATACAGTTTAGACAGTTAGACAGTTTAGTTTACTTTAGACAGTTTAGAGCGCAAAGAGCTCCGAGAAATTTACATCCCAGTGAAAGAAGGTTCAGATTGGAGGCTACTTTAAAACGATGAGTTGTATGAATTCAAGCCATCTGTATCTACTTTTGTAAAGCATACTGCAATGCGCGTGCCTTGATCGAAGAAAGAAAGAAACCAGCCTCAGCCAGAAAGGACATTGAAGTTTAGAGCGCAAGCCAAACACCCAGTAGAAAGTACGAGGATTTGATGGGAAGACACAATCAACGCTGACAGCCGATGATTCGTTGAATATCAGTAAATAAAGGGTGGGCCATCCAACGTTTGCATTTTGAACTACTGTTTATTTAGAGAATGACAGCTCAAATGTCATTCAATTTCTGTTCATAATTTAGTTAAAGGTTTGACATTTACGAAATGGGACGCTATACGCTTGAACAAAATTGGGAAATATTGAAAACTTACTTCCAAAGTGGTGAGTCTTCAGTGCAAACTGTAAGAAATTTGAAAAAAAAAATTCCATAAAAATGAGTGGCCTTCAAGGCAGTTTGTGGATCAATTTGTGAATCGTGTTCGAGAAACTGGATCGTTGGTGGACAAAACAACCCGTTCCTGGTCTCGTGCAGTGCGCACAGCCGAAAACATTGCTCCTGTAGCCGAAAATGTCCGTGAACATCCATGAACTTCAACTCATCATCGTTCCCACGAATTGAACATTTCACGCACCTCCCTGAGGAGAATTTTGCATAAAGACCTCGGTATGAAGGCTTACAAAGTTCAATTAGTCCAAGAACTTAAGCATAATGACCTTCCGTTGCGTTTTCGGTTCGCCCAATGGGCAGAAGATCGTTTGGCCGAAGATGAGTATTATCACCGAAAAATCGTCTTTTCAGATGAAGCCCATTTTCACCTCGGAGGCTATGTCAATAGGCAAAATTGTCGCATCTGGGGGTCGGAAAATCCACACGTCATTATTGAGAAGCTAATGCACCAACAAAGTGTTACGGTTTGGTGTGGGTTTTGGTCCGGCGGCATCATTGGGCCATTTTTCTTCGAAAATGAGCAAGGAGCCGCCGTTACGGTCAATGGCGAGCGTTATCGTGCCATGCTCAACGAATTTTTGTTTCCAAAAGTTGAAGAGTATGACATGTACGACATTTGGTTTCAACAGGATGGCGCAATATGCCACATAGCCAACATGACAGTCGAACTTTTGCGCACCGTTTTCGAAAATCGAATAATCAGCCGAAATTCTGAAGTCAATTGGCCGCCTCGGAGCTGCGATTTAACCCCGTTGGACTATTTTTTGTGGGGAGCTGTCAAGGACAAGTGTCACGCTAATCATCCAGAGACGATTGATGCCTTGAAACACGAAATCGAAGTTGCCATTAACGAAATTCGAGCCGAAACAATCGAAAAAGTGCTTGAAAATTTGGGTTGACCGAATGGCGTACTGTAAAGCCAGTCGTGGCAGTCATATGAACGATATCGTTTTTGATTCATAAATAAGAAAGTTCAAGCTTTCCAATAAAAAAAAAGTTTGGAAGAGTAACCATTAGTCTTTTTTTATAGCCGATTCAAAATTCAAACGTTATATGGCCCACCCTGTACTTACACTGCTGAAATAGATAGATATATATGTAGATGTATTTATTGAGGCTTTATACGTACATGTCATTCTTAACTAGCTAGGGCAAATATCTGACAGCAACAAATTGTCAAACAGCTTTTGAAAAAGCAAAATCTGGTCGTAACCGATTCTTATGCTATATTTGAATTGTAGTTTTATTTATCTTTTGCTCGTAAATCTTTTATTTGTTTGATTACAATGTTCTTATCTTAACTTACATCTAACTTATCCTAGTTAATTTTTATTTACAAGTAGGGTTAGTGGTCTGATGAAAGAGGGTTGGTAAGTCTGAGGGGGTTGGGGAACAGAGACGCTTCTGCCGACTTGGGCTGTCTATAATCTCTGGTGGCGTGTGCCGGCCCGAATCGTTGAGGTTGGCACAATGAGTGCCGGTCTCCTGGTCCACCCTGAACATAGAATGGTGGCCTATAATCCGAAGACGCATCGAAGGATGTCATTGTTGGCAGATTAGAGCAGAGGAGTTTGATTTGGGCTAGGTAGGCGTAGGTAGGAGGCGTTAAGCGACATATTCAGATGAAATAAGTCACGTACTATAGCTTCGGGGTGAGTTGACCATCTTCTCAGTCTCTTGGCAATGTGGCCAATGAATCATATTGGTTGAAATTGAATGGTTTGAATCATATAATGGAGGATGGGTTTGATTTTCGTTTCCTCGTAAAGTATGCTGCTGCGGTAGTACTTTTTATTGAGCTTTCGGTATGTAGACAGGCACTTCCTAAGAATCTTTTTTTCGAAATTTTGTGAAGTACTTGCGGAGGGGTTATATCCGTGGTGTGATGGTCCTCAAGGCTTATTGCGGGGAAAAGTGGGTGGCTAGTACGATGACGTCATCTGCGTAGAGGATGGAGGGCGGCGGGGTAATGGAAGTCGCGTGAGTAGGGTGATTTGAAATACTTGCTGGGTGCGCCATGGGGATATCGCGGAGGAAGAAATTGAAGAGATGCAGCCTGAGAATAGATCCCTGCGGAACTCCCGAGTTCACACTAATGAAGTTGGAATATGCGTTCGCTATATTTACTGAACAGAACCTTTCGTGGAGAAAGTCAGCTATGAAGGATACAATTGGTATAGGACATTTGTTGTTGAGGAGTTTATAAATAAGTCTATTTGACCACACTGAATCGAATGCTTTTTCGAGATCAATGGAGCATGCCACTGTTGTTTGTTTGATTCTTAGTCCGGTCGAAATGCGGTCGTGTAGCAGTAGCGCTGCTTGCTCCGTTGATAACATCTCTTGAAATCCGAATTGTTGTGCATGCAAGAGGGGTTTGGCAAATGGTTTGAACGAGAGTAGTATGATCTTCTCTAATATCTTCCTAAATTCGAGAGCTTGGATATTACTCTGAATTTACCTATGTCTCCGTTTGAATTT
This sequence comes from Stratiomys singularior, assembly GCA_954870665.1. Taxonomy (NCBI): domain Eukaryota; kingdom Metazoa; phylum Arthropoda; class Insecta; order Diptera; family Stratiomyidae; genus Stratiomys; species Stratiomys singularior. The sequence goes on from OX940881.1 coordinate 67,066,425, forward strand.
TTTTGGGTAAGGGGATTAGAACTGCGGTTTTCCAGGCTCGGGGAATATACCCGTTGTTTAAGCAGTGGTTTATAATGCAGGTGAGGGTTCTAAATATGGTGGAGGAACATTTCCTTAGCACGCAGTTGGAGATTTCGTCTCGCCCAGGTGACTTTTTATGGTTTAATGAGCTTAGTGTGGAGAGGACTTGGTCGGGCGTTGCAAAGAAGCATTTGAAGGCTTCGCTTGATGGGCATAAGGCTCGGTTGGTGGGAGAGAAGATTGTCAGTAAGGAGCCCTGATATCCTTGCAGGAACTCGTTGACTTTCCGCTCAACAATGGCGTTGACGTTGCGATCGGTCGAGGACTTCTTTGCGTACAGATGGTGGAACTAATTGGAGCACGCAGATAGTTTTTGCTCCGTTTGTCGTTCCCCATTCAGTTGCATTGGACTCTTGTTTATGTCGAAGTTTGTGATCCGCCGGCCGGTGAGAGCATTGATTTCCTTGAAAAAATTTGCGGATGGTTTCAAGGTGGGTAGGCGATATTTGAACATTTTATTCATGTCTGCGCGCGTGGTCGCCCTTATAAGAGAGTCAAGACAATTTATTTGGAATTTAATTGAAAGGTATTCTGCGTTCATGTGGTTTAGATTCTTATGGAAGATTCTCTTAAGGCGTTGTTGCCACCTAGCTTTGGTTCGGATGAGGTGAGTAATATGAGGAAATAATTTTCTATATTTAAAAACGAAGGTGGTTTGGCGGGTTTGCATCTGTTTAGGGTATTTAGTATGCTCGAAGATAGTTCCTGCATGGAGTTGTCTATTTCTGAATTGCTGAGTATCCTATGGTCCGGATATTTTCCCTCAAGATGATCTGAAAGCTCGTCGTTGAAACACTCCTGGATTCACTATACACTCGAATAGGCAAGCAGGCTAATATGAATATATTTATATATCGAAGCAGTGGCTGAGCGGGCGCATCTAGAGATGTATATTTAAGATAGAGCACACTAGTGGTATCTCCCATTTCTACATTATGATAGATCTACTAATCTATCGTCAGTCGATAGAATAATATCATGCCGTGAAGATGCGCAATTCCGCATCTCTAAATATATTCGGAGTTCTAATAATAATAAAAATATTCTACTTTTATTAACGCAATGCTTTGCTTTATTTTAACCATCCAGTCTCCATCTTTTCCAACATGATTATTGGGTGTGATCAATTGAAAAGCGAGGTCAAGGAGCTAATTTCTGGAGGGCATGATTTGAGTTGGGCTGTCGCGCCATTGATATAATGAAAACTCGGCTTTTAATAGGGTCGTTTTTCCGGGTACCGACCTTTCTATTTTAGATCATCCTACGGTTATTATCTTTCAGCTTCCAAACATTTTCCAGATTTGTACTCTTTGAGGGTCCCGTCACAACAAAGTAAACCGATGAATTGAAATTGATGTTTACAACTAGCGGAGAGAATATTTTGGTTCCATTTTGGTTAATGAAGCGGCACTTGAGTGATGGTTACTGAAGTGGCACTCGAATGAAAAAGATTCAATCAAATGATTATACCGCCTCCAAAAAAGGCTATGCGCCTATCGGCGGCTATGTGACAATCATTTTTACCACTTGACATGAACGCCCTCTTTGGAAAATGAGCCAAAATTTAATTCACTTCAAAGAAAGAAACATGAAAAACATTCCATCCCATTATCTTATAAAAAAAACCTTGGAATGCAGTCTCAAAAATAGCATTTTTCTGCGCTCTAACCCATACCTGACCCAAAGTAATGAGTCAAACTGTTCCAGGCTAGGTTTTCAGGCTGACAGGGTAAAACTGGTTTCAATTGCAATAAGCGATACTTGGTCAGTTCTTCATAAAAAATTGCAACGTATTTAGAAGATTTAGATGAACCAGAGCTGCATTCAAATGAAACAATAAAGGCCTCAGACTTCCAAATCGCAGCAGGTCTTGTGGTCCGTTGAGACAGGAAAGCTTCGTTATCGGTGCCTTAGTAACGTATGTCAGCTGTTTGTAGTTCTTGGTAGCGCCTGACAGGATTATTGTTAAAACTTATACACAAATAAATTTCTGTGGAAATACACGGTGGAGTCAAATGTAGCTACGAATTTCTAGCCACCCTTATAAAAATAGAGTTTCTTAAAGGATGAAAAACTCCCTACTATAGACTGCAAGTATCTTTCAAGCACATCTGTTTAAGGCAGCCTTGCCTCGTGCATGCAATAATGTAGAAGCTTCAAAAATTTTCTTCTTAGCCATTGAAAATCCTTTTATCATCTTCGCATTGCTTCGTTTTGGCAAATCCTTAACATTCTCTGTTAGTTGATCCAATTTTTTGGTGATGCAAAATCTTGCATGAGTAGTAAATACTAGGTGGCTGGTTCAAAGATACAACTTTCTCGATAAGCTAAACTTGCAAGGACTTGTTTTTACATTAAGTTTTTTGGACCAATTAACTAGAAAGTGAAACTTTTTCAGGCTTCAATTATAATAAACAAACAGCATATATTAAACTGCCTGTCTCAAACGATCGTCCCAACCAAATAGTTGGAATGATCCTGATGACAATCAAAAGGATTGCGTGTTTGAAACCAACTCTTCCCGTCTTTCCTTTTAATGTATCAAATGGAATAGTTTCAAAATTTCGTATGAAAACGAAAAGTTCTACGTATTGCATTTCGTCCTTAAATGCTACAGACTTGTCATGTTCGTCCACTTTAGCGTCAAAAATATTTCACGAATATTCTAAACCTTTTTTAAATATAAGTAAGTTGAAAAGATAAGTTTTACACATCCAACCGAATACTATGAAGTAATAAGCTAACTTTTTATTTCAAAATGCTGATAAACAACGTTATAAAAGACCAGAAGGTTGGTTCAGCCATAGCGTAAGTTTATACGGCAACAACACTCTTGAGCAGCTAACTGAGGCAGAAAAATTGCATTTTTAGACAAGATTTGAGAAAAATCCTCTTGTTTAACGCAAAAATAAGAAAAAACTAGCTATCCTTACTTTGGGTTGATACTGTTAGATTAGAACTTTGTTCGAAGTACTAGCACTGGTTAGAAAAGACGCTGGTGTTTAATTGTCACTAAGCAACTTAAAAGCGCTTACACTTCGAAGTGGCCTCAAGTAGAAAGAGATATGTATACCGAACGTAGCAAATAAAGCTAGCTTTTGCAAAATGGAGAGCGTGCAAATTAAATGACGTGAGTGCAAACACGCAACTTACGTCTTTGTTTCCTATTGCGGACCAGTTTTTCAATACAATTTTCCAGTTAGAAACTCAATTCATAAACTAATTTTGTGGAAAATTTCGAATGGACTCAATTAGATTCGATATCTGCTGTGATTTCAGGAAGCTGGAAGAAGTAGTCATGTGGTAGGGCTAAGTTTATTGGGACAGTGTTGTTGGTATTCTCTCGATCTCGTTGGGCTTTATCCTACAAAGTATGAATCAAGGTAGAAAAGCGTTAAAATAATCAACATTGATAATTTGAATGTTTAATTTGATTTGATACTGCTTATTGAGTCCTTAATCTGGGGAATTTTATTGACGAACTTACTTACGAGGGTGGTCTGAAAACTTTTCGAGCCCAAAGTAAGGGTGGCGGCACCTGTCAATAACCGTCAATAATAATAATAAGTCAAAATCTTTTGACAGTTACTCACCAAAGCTTAAGCCATTTTGGATGAGCGATTTTGAGTTGGTAGTCGTAGAAGTGAGTCAATGTGCGTATTTATGTGAAAATGAAAAAAAAAAAAATTAGTATCGGGCTTTAATAACAGCTTTTCTTTGTTTTTGAAGGGCAACACCCTTACCCAAATCAAAGATGAGTTGGACTCGGTGTATGGGCACTCTGCACCATTATTCACCATAGTGAAATTTTCGCCAGCCGAATATAAACGCATGAGGAAGCAGCCAGTACATTTTAAACCATTTGTTGACGCAGTTTTGTGGCAATAAATTCGAGGTTTTGAACCGATTACTTACTCTAGATGTAACTTGGATACATCATTATACCCCCGAAACAAAAATATAGTCAATACGGTGGACTGCAATGGGGGAAACGGCTTCAGAAAAGTAAAATTTTTTTTTTCCGCTGGAAAGTGATGTTGACTGCTTTTTATGATAGTCATGGAGTTATGTTAAACGATTACCTATAGAAAGAAAAATACATTAAAGGAGCATACTACGCATCATAGCTTGCCAACCTGAAGGCAGAAATTGCGGAAAAACGGCAAAATCTGCAGAAAAAATAACTCTGTTTCATTGACGCAACGCGCCGTCTCACACCTCAGCGGTTCCCATGAAGAAAATCCACGAATTCCAGTTTGAACTGCGTGACCATCTATCTTCCCATTCATCTTACATACCAAAATCAGCCCCGAGCGACTTCTTTGTGTTTCCTGATCTGAAATCTGTGCTCGAAGGACAGACATTTTTGTCAAACGAGGAGATCCCTTTCGTGATAATTAGTTTCCAGAGAAAAGCGCCGAGTCCTATTTGGACGAATTAAAGAGATGGAAGCATCGCTGGGAGGAATTCGTTGAGATACAAGGAGACTATGTAGAAAAATGAAAAAAAAAAATTGAGAATAATGTCTTGTATCATTGTTAGCTCGTAACACTACTTTCGTATATCAGTGGTTTCCTGAGATCATTGCTGACCTAGACAATTGCTGAGCTAGGAGTAATTCTTACTGATTCTTCAACGTTTGAAACTCATTCAACAAGAAGCGCTCATTGCCAAATGAAATATGCATACCAGAAAATGCACTGAAGGACATTATGAACAGTTCATTTTCGTACTGCCATGATCTTGATAATTGAAATTTACGAGCCTCCGCTGAAAAGTTAATTTTTCCCACTATTTTATGTCTCTAGTGGAGAATAAATTCACAGATTTCATTATTCCTAATGTTAAATCATATTTCATTCAATTTACCCTACTAAACTAAAAATTACTTCGCACTATAGTATGAGAACAACATCCCTGCTGTGTACCTACGATTGTAAAATCTCGTTCGAATATACGAGCTTTCGCATTGTTAACGCAGGAACTGCTAGAGAAAGAAAGAAAAGTAGGAAAAAACAACATTCGCCCTCGGTATTCCGGGAGCTCATCATTTATTCTCCCTCGGGGAGCATACTGGCCGCAATTAACTACTTCATCCAAACTGAAGCACTGCCTCACATATAGCTGACTTTCTTCTTCTTCCTTAGTGTCCTTTGGGTGACTGCTCCTCAGCTTTTATCATTCCACCATACTACATTAACCTTCAGAGTAATAACCGACAGAAAAGTTCGAAGACAAAAAAAAACAAAGTATAAATCTCTCTAACAAAAAACAAATTGGAGAAATTGAAAATTAATGAGAAAATTTTCTTACACGCTAACTGGGGTGCTATCGGACTGCTCAAAAATCGTTGGGAACGTTACGCTACTGAACTTGACCTGGCAATTATTCAGGATAACGACGATGGAGCCGAAAGATTTCACAAGATAACCAAAATGTTAGCACTTTTTCAACAGATAAATTTGAGTCAATTGAAACTGCAAAGTGTTGCCATTGTTTGTATTTGATTACATGTTTTCAGACTATTTTTTTTTTTGCAACGTTTGCATGCGTCCTTAAGTGAGCTTTGAAGTGCTTGCTCATGTTGAAAAGGACGTAACCCGACGCTTACAGCAAACTTCATAGAAGTTACAAATAAATTTGTATTAAATAGCAAATAATCCTGCGAATGGTTGTATGAGAGTTTGAAGGCAATTTTCAAAGCTCCAAGGATTCTTCTGGAATTTATAGTGCGTTTAAGATAAACAATAAAAAGTTCAACAACGATGAATAACCTTTAAATAAGTAGAATCTGTAAGGCTTTCAAGGCATTTATTGATTGGCTAAATTTTAACGCCAGAGGGTAGTCCTTACGATGATGGAAATATCTAAGCGAGGAATTTCGGAAATAGAAAGCAAGAATGTTGTAGAATTTATAATTTTCATCGCCTTTTCATTTATTCACTTCCTCGTGAAATATCAAATATCCTGCACAGCATGTCGACACTTTAATTTAAGTTTGTGTTTTATTTACCAAATAAAAATTTAACGTCCCCAATGGAGTACACTGATTCGTTGACATTCGCTTCCGAGTATTCTGAGATTAAATGGTCCAAAACAGTAATTATTGTTAGGGTTAAAATAAGAAAAGGGTCGAGATAAAAGCAAAAAAACACTGATTACGAGTGAAATTGTTTGAATAACGGAAAAACAAAACGATAAGAAACGTTCTTTAATGAGAATCAAAGTTTCTGGATCCTTAAGGAGCAACCTACCAGAGAACCCAGCGAAAGCAACTTAACAAAACAGTAGCCTTTAACACCTTATCGTGACTATGGTAGCGTCCACGCAGATGAAAGAGCAGAGGAGTGGTTTCGTAGTCCAGGAGATATTCTGGCTGTACTGTCAAAAATCTTAATGAGTATTTTACACATTCTTCATTGAAATATGATTTTACTTATAGTGTAAAAGCGGAAGAAACTAATGTTTGTACAGCATTTTATTCCCACAAAAATATGACTATTTTTTCGAATCGCTTGTCTTTTGTAATCGACTTCTGTTCCTTATCTCATAAAATAAAAACCCCAACCCAAAAATTTAAGCTTAAGAATATCAGGCAACGGTTTGATGACTTCTGAAGGAAAAATAACTTAAATCCCAAAGTTTTCAAAAGTTCCAGGATAACTTCTAGTTTCACACATCTTACCGGCGAAAAAAGTGGTTACGTTTATTTTTATTTTCTAACGCTGTTAGTTCCTCTTCAGAAGGAGGATCTACTTTGGAAAAAAGGACCTGTGAAACATATTGCATAATTGCTATTAAAACGCAAAAAAGCGCATTGAATACGGTCAGATCATATTTTTTAGATATTTTCAGGTCATATTTTCTAGATCTAGAATATTCAATGAATCTCCCTGATATATACGAGGGATATTTAAATCTAACCTGTTCCAGAAATGAGTTTTTATTGCATTTATGAGCAAAATACACATTATAGGGTTTTTCGTATATTTTTCACTATTTAGTATTGCATTTTTCACATCGAACAGGTAGAGTTTACATGCTGTTTTCGAAGAATGACTTCGAGCGTGTACCCAGATAATTGCGCACACTGTTCAACCCGATTAGATCACCGCTTTTCTTCAAGTACTTCTTTTAGAGGCCCATATATATGGATACCATATGGTCAAAAGTCGAGGAGGGTGTTCAAGCGCAGTCCATCGCATTCAATTATATTGTCAGTAGAAGTAAGATGTCTCGGATGGGCTGACGTTGCCATTTTGATCGATAGGCGGCTCGAATCTGGTAAAGATCGATAAGAAAATCAATGATTAAAACTCCTTCAGAGTCCCAAAAAACCGTTGAGAAGACCCTCCCCTGGCTTGCAAGCGTGTTAAGGCTTTTGATGGCCCTGGCTCCCTTTTCTTCTTGTGTTCGTCCTAGCCCTTTTCGATTCTGGAGCCTAGTGAGCATTTCCACTTATCCACGCCCTCCATCAAACTTTGCAGTCCAGACTTTCATTCAGGGCCATGAAAGTGCATTCTCTCTAAACAGTGCATTCTCTCGAAATCGATTTCGAATTCCAGCTCTTTTAACGCCTTTAACGTTTGGGCTCGAATCAAATAGAAAAGATCTTTCCCAACCCTTTCTACGATTCGCCTACCTCCACCACGCTTTTTACGCTCTCAGTAGCAAAAACGCTCCTTTTTATTCGCATGTTCCATCTTTTAACCTTGTAGTATAGATTACGTTTCAGTGATTTAAACTAAAGAAATATTAAATAAAATGTAAATAAATCAGATACATCACATTAATAATAATAATCCAGAATTAATCATTGAGGATAATAAATAGCTGTGTAAAGTGTTTAGCCCCAGAAGTCCTCGAGTCACAAAATCTTTAAATTACAAAGCCCACCAGAACATTTTGATAAGGATCGATGCCCAGAAGATAGTAAGCAGGAAGCAGAGGTAGTCAGGACGCAGCGCAGCGGAATCATTGAAGTCCCGAAACCAAGCAGAGGTGGAGATTCGTGTTGGAGAACGAGTAGGTCAGATTCAGCGCAGCAGAAGCAAGTAAAGTCCCGAAATCGAGCAGAGGTGGAAATTCGTGTTGGAGGCAGCGCAGCAGAATTTATACGCTCAAGTGAAGTCACAAAATTAAACAGAGGTGGTCAAAATTATCGTAGCAAAGGTCATGTAAATTGAATATTTTATTTGCTTTCATTTCTGTGTGGGTGTTTATGTGTCATGGAAGGATCAGGGCTCAAATAATGTCCTAAGATCCCCACGCCCGCGCGGTCAGGTAGTCGGTTAAAAGTAACTTCCTTCGGCTGCATAATGGCGGCCTTTGTATTTTCAAGAAAACCTGATTTTTAACCTTGTTCTTTATTTCGCTGCAGTTGCGACCTATCGGTTGCGATAATTATATTTTTATTCTTTATTGTTTTTTTTTTGAAAATACATCACTAAATGTCGGGAGAATATGGTGGATGTGGTAAAGATTCCCAGACAATTTCCTTTATGGTGTCCCTGGTGAATGCTCCTGTATGTGGCCGAGTGTTATCCTGGAGGAACAAGACTCCCCTCCTATTCACGAGCACTGCATGCGTACGTCGCAATTCCTGATGAACTTCTCTTAATTTCTGACTGTACACTTCAGCTGTAATGGTTCGGCCAGGTTCCAACAGTTTGATACCACATGATGCCTGGGTGATGCCACCATACACACAATAACCCCTTCCGCTGATGAAGGCTTGGCCTTGGGATAGTTCCATGAGGGTCGTCTGATACGTACGTCGGCCATTGTCATACATAATCCATTTTTCATCGGACGTAATCACTCGATTAAAAGACGCCTCCCGTTCATTGCGCAACAAAAGCGAAGTACAGATCCTTATACGCTGCCTTTTGTTGGTAAATTGATGAGAAACCCAATGAGCAAACAGTGATTTCTTTCCCAGACGTCGAAGATGGCGACTAGGGGTGTTTTTGTCAACGTCGAACTTTACGCTTAATTCGTGCAAACTTTGGCGGGGATAGCGGAATTGGGCAAACCATCTTTGAGCTGTACGTTTTGACAAAATATCGTTTCCAAATGCGTCATATAACCTGTGGGCAGCCGTTGCTGCATTTGTTCGTAAATTGAACTCGTAGTAGAGAGCACACCTTACTTTTACAGTTTCACTGACCATCTTTAATACATTTGAATCACACTCAACCTTTTATAATGGCCGCCGAAATCCCTTTTCAGGTAGGTCTACGCATTCCGGGAAAATGGCCTTTCGTTCTGGAATAAAGAGGTATACAAATGAGTCATCCCTAACCCGACACTTTAATGCAATCACCCAATGTTACTATTTACACTGGGCTCTATTGTTGAAAAGGAAAAAAAACTGAATCTAGCATTGGCTCCAGGTCCCCACAGATGGTTCTATTGTGTACAGATTTGATCATGCTATCCTAGACAAACCAAGGATTTTCCCCATTCAATTGTCGCCAAGTGTTCCAAATCCAGCGACGATCGTTGATCTCAAAAATCAGCGAATAAAAAATGACTTGCGGTCACATCTGGACAATCTAGCAAGAAAATCTGTCTTTCAGCTTCCTCGTTGTAAGCTTGCACCTGCAAAAGCACCTGCAATACCGTCTTGCTCTAAGCGAGTATTTGTATTACGTTAAAGTTACGTTTGTGTTTTCTGTGGCCTTATTTTAGTGCGAGAAATTCAGATTGGGGAACTGTGGTAGTGTTGTCAAGATACCGGCACCACTTTCCTCGTCTGTTTTCAAACCGTCTGTGTAGAAAACAATCCTAAATCTGAATGTGAAGTTTCACGCCGTTTCCTCAACATAATTCTGTACGTGATCGTGATCTATCTAGCTTCCTTTTGCTTTATGAGGCTCCATTTATTTCAAAGTGCAATGGTACCGCGTTTTGGAATCGTTATACAACTTGCTTGTAGACTTTACTCTCTTGTTCGTAAGTGATGCTTCATCTGGGATTAATTTGTCCATTTTGTCTGTATTGATTCATGCCTACCCATCCAAAACAAGTGACAGTACGATCTGTATCAGATCTGATACAGTTTTAAGGAACCTTTCAGTGTGTTTAAAGAAATTCTTTCTCTTCATTTCTAACCCCATTTGACTAACTGTGACCACACTAGCTAGTGGTGATGAAATGCCTGTGGTTTACACCTGTTTGTCAATTTTTTCACGTTAAGGAGCAGTTTTCGGCTCTAAGAGTTTTTTGTTATTAGGTCTCTGATCTAGTTTGTTAGAGTTTAATCTATTGCAAATCAACGAATGGCTGCTCCGGAAAAGCATTTTCTTAAGCGTCAATTTAATCGCGGATCTGCTAACTACTATATAACTCTTTTTGTTGAATGATTGTTGATTCCATTGTCGATTTCAACAAATTTTCCAGAGGGTTTTCGGACTTAGGGTTTTCAGTAAAAAAGCCGGTCAACTGTTTGGCCGGCCCCGCGGACTTTGGTATGAAAACTTCTTTAGCCTCTTTCCAGTTTCAAGGGATATACGTTTTGAAGAAGAAATGCTCTGTATCGTTTCAGGAAGATGCATATTGTTGTGGTATTAGGTTTGATAAGCATGATCGGCTACACTTTATCACTTCCTAATAATTTTTTCGGTTCGAAGGACTTTCCCTACATTAACATTGTGAAGACCCTTAAGTAAGCCATTGTATATGGACATATTTCAGTTAAGGCAACTGTCGGTCATGTCAGCCTAGAAGGAGTCCAGTCGGAGTAATTTTACAAGAAATGTCGGAAAATTATGAGTACATAAACGAATACAACTAGTTTCTTCAGCGGGAAAATGCAGTTTCTGTGAAGCTGGTAAAAAACTGATTTTAAGAACAAAAAAATAACAAAATTTGAGATATTAAGTCGAAGTTTTTCTCATTCCCGACTACAATTGAAAATTTTCAGGGTTTGCTGTCCAAAAAGGCATATGAAGGTGAACAATCAATCACTAAACGTGACAACTTGAAAGAGTATATAAAATAAAATGAATTGTCAAGGTGCACAGTGCCATCCGATTCCCCTGTACCACCTGTATGAAAACGAAGTCTGACAGACGTCATCTTTCTTTCAAATACCGAATATGCAATCTGGAGACCGTCGCATGAATTAGTTAATTAGATGGGTTTGCTGATAGATATTAAGCTGAGTTTCTCGGATATATAAGGTCACCGGTTAGTCGAGTGATAATGAGTGATGAGTGTCGTACAGTCGGCACTTCCACACGAAGGAGAGGTATGAAGTCAAGCTTTTTATGACCAATTTTTGGAGCCGAAAGCTACTTGCTCAGCTGGAGGCCTCAAAGGAGCAAAGGGCTGCCTTATTTAGCAATCCTTGCGCTTTTTGCCTTCCAATTTACTAACGGATTCTCATGTTTTAACCTGCTTCCCAAAAAAAAACCCTTTTATCATTTTCTGAGCCACTGTCACAGCCACCGTCAAAGCTACTGTCCGAGCTATAGCGCGGCAGCTGCGGCTGAATAATTGGAAGGACGCTTGTTGAACATTGTTGCGGAATGCGGCGAGCTTGTCCCTTGTATACGATACATCCAACAGTGGACACTAAAATAAGGAGAATAACATGTCAATGTCAAAGGATGTCAATTTAGATCATATGCTTCCATTTATTCTATCAATTTTAGATTTGACTTATTCCATTATGCACTATGAAGCTTTTAAAAATCAGAACTTAAACAGTTATAATTACAAGAAGTCAGAACAGTAAGAAATGTTAATTTTTATAAAATCATTTTTCGTGAAAATAAAGGATATACTTTAAAATTTAAGGGAAAGGTGATAAATCAGTTATCAAATGATAACTCGATGAACCAAGTTCAGTTCAGTTCCAGGCGTGCTCAAATCGACATAATTACTTCGAATTAATTCACACCATGTCAAACAGTTAAAGTCCTTAAATCATTTCATGGAAAATTTGCAAATTTGTATTCCATCCCAAAATTTCTATCAATTGCGTTTGGGGAGCATTGAAGCAGAAACCACGAAAATCTTTAAGTGCAGGAACGTTGTTCAAACAATGTTGCTGTTGCACTAACTCGATTTCACCACACGTAAATTCAAATTGCTAGCCGTCCACTCGATAAAGAAGGAAGTGCAATTTCCTTCGAGCAAACCACGTCTACGAAATTTAACAAACTAATGATGGCAGCACCATTTTCCCATTGGCTTCCTACCAACGGCAGACAAACACGTCCAAAATAAAGCTATCAAGGTTCAAATACCATAAATTACTCGCCGAGATAATACACTGTACAGAGACAATAAGGAAATCGATTTCCTGCGTGTTACGAATCCTTTTTGGCTATACCACTAACACTTCAAGCATCACCTTCCTCTGGTCCGAATTGTTTATCTATTGTTCAAATTAGGAGATGGAGCGCGCGAAATGAATTTGTATCTGCAAATGAAAATTGAAGGCAAAATTTGCAATGTGTTAGTTTTCCGGCTCTTGCTGTTCTAATGGGAGAACGTTGCAAAGGACCCGTAAATAACTCTTGGCTGGGATGGTTCGTAATTCTAAGAAAATCAATAATTGTTCAGTGGTGATAGATTTGAAAATATCTTTGACCTCCGGTTCTATAATGAGTACCCAGCCGGCGACAGGACGAACCAAATGAGATAGTGAAGAAGACGATAATGAAAACGTGCTACCTTAACGTGAAAGCATAATGGAAATTGTTATGCCAAATAAATTTGTACAGTTAAATTGACAATAAAATTTTGATGCTAACGAAATTTAAAGAAGGACGAAGAGAGGCATCACGTTGGGTTTAATTTTTGGAGGGGATGCAAACGGACAGGATTGCCAAGGCTTCCGTTTGACTAGCAGCCTGTGTTGGTTGAGGCTCTGCCACTTTTTACAAATTTATTCAGAACTTGTTATGCTTCACTTGAATAATATTTGCATTGAAAACAGCGAAACGTGAATAAGAGTTGATTGGAAAAATGTTAAAGCATTTTGAATAAATCAAGATGAAGACTAGGCTGTCAAGGTGGCTGGCCCAGACAATTTGTCGGCGATGTCTGGCAAACACTTTATTGACGGCATGAGATGGTAAGACGGCTCTCGAGAGCGATATTTTTGCCTGAAACAGCGCTTTTAAACAGAAACAATGGATAGCTCTTTTGTTCACATAAAGGATTAGCTGCTTATTTCGTCGAATTTCTTAAAGCGATAATCGAAAATGCCAGGAGACGCACAAGAAAAACAACTTGATAGAATAAAGAAGGATACCGCGAAAACCGGGTCAACACGAGTCTTCTCCTCTGGTGTTTACTTGAGATACAGAATTTGAAAACGAATTCGATATTGAAAATACAAATCGTTGGGGAAGGGTGATAGAAACCATAATTATTTTGCTGAACTACAATCACGACGTAATAATTATAATGAGTAGTCAACGTGTTTCTTTCTGCAATAAAATTTTCAACGTGTTTCTGCCGGTGATTATGGATAGACTTAACCAGAACAATGAGACATTAGAGGACAAACCAATGAAATTCTTGAAAATTCAATGAAAAATACAAAAACATTGAATTAAATGAAATCAAAGACGTAAAATACTCTGAATACAGCACGTTAAAAGACTTCTTTGATTCGGCAATTAAGGCAAATGACGATGTTAAAAATAGGAAGCTGAAACTCCTGGACCTTAAGGGGCGTTCGTCCTAGGAAATTTCGTGCGCCGGCTTAGTATACTCTGAGACACTCCTCCAAAGCTCACTCAAGAGACACATCTCCAAAGCTCACATAGATCACCAGAGATTATCAGAATAGCCAAATCAACCAATAGAATCCGAAGGTGCTAGATGCACAGGTTAACGAGTAGGGTCCGAAATGACCTCACTTAGTTTTTGCCAACGCCCTCAGTTAAAAATCACAATCTAAGGAAACGTACTGCCGGATACGATGAACATAATGTCATTGGTATGGTAAGCTATTTAAAGTTCAGACTGCTATGCAACACTACACTGCTATGCAAGAGAGACAACCGCCCAGTTATCAGACTACCAGATCAGAATACCATCATCAGAATACCATCAAATACATGTCCCCTTGAGTAGGACGCATTAATTTTCCACCGAAACTCTTAACAAGCAATCTTCACAGGACTTTGGATCTATATAAAATTTTAACAAGTCTACAAAATAAGTTTGCGACGCTTACTATTAAGCAAAGAATACACAATTGTTACAATAAGAGCTGGTTCAATTAACATAACACCATAAAAGAATATAAGTCCAACGCATTGGACGATATAAAAAGCAACAATATCAACATTTGACACGAAGACTACTGGGAATGATTGATGTTCTACAATTAAATAGCCCGAGTCTTGCCAAACACAAGAACAATGTAGATATTTTTTATCTCCTTTGCACCGGTAAGAGCAAATCAAATCAATTTCAATCCTTACACCAAATTTTTAAGGTACAATCCAACACACAAACTTAGGCATGTAAAAATAATAGAGGAGGATGTAGCCATTCTCGTTAGAGTAGATATTAAGTTCCAGCAGATCAAAATAGATAATTATCTGAAGCTGGTGGCCAATGAAATACTATATTTAGGAACCTAATTCTAACGTCCGTTTATTCACCATCTACAGTAAAACCTAAAGAACTCCAAAAAGAATTGGTCAAACTTATCAACTCAATGAACCGCACCAAGAATATACTCAAAGGCAATACCAAAAGTAGACCGCTTCAAGAATGTGTCAAGGATCATATCGTAAATATGTTGGACACCGACATATTCACCTTCAATAGACTTTACAAGAATGAAGAATGGTTACGTTCTGCACCAGACGTCAAAATCACGAATACCACCCCTTATAATAATACCTGTATCAGAATCTTGGACAGGACATATGTAATAGCAACCATAGCCCTTTGAAGATTTACATATCACTCACTTCCCAGGCCGTAAACGCTTTTCAATTATCAAGGATTTTCTACAAGATATTCGGCAGAGTATCATCTTGGATAATCTTAAAGGGACATAAAATTCAAAATTGTTGGGTATTGTACTGCAGGATTCAGTGACACAAATACCGGTGGACGAAAAAATCTCAAAATCTTGTACACCAAAAAGAAAACAAAGATTCCTCAAACTGGTCCCTTCTAAATGAGCTTCGAAAGGATTGAAAAATAAGCAATAGGGCAGAATGAAATGAAACAATCTGGGAGGCCAAAATCTTATTTAAAGGTGAATCAGGAAACATTAAACATTTTTGGAACTTTATTAAGAAAGCAAGAAAGCAAACTCCTACCGCAAAACTTGCTCATTCAGGAGCAGGCCACATGCTTCCTAGATCACATAAAAAAGAAAACTAGTTACAGCATCGAAGACAGTTTCATAAATATACCCCATAGCCTGCTTAGATAATGACTTAGGATTCAGGCAGAGGAGCTTGAATACATACTGGCCGAAAAAAATAGGTTACCGGCACCTGGACCTGACAATATTAACTATGAAATTATCACATCCGTTTTCCACCACCATTAGGGCACCCTGCCCGAAGCCATTTATAATAAGAAACATCAGATCCCTGAAGCAGACCGACACATCAGGATTATACACATTTCCAAACCGGAAAGATGTCTTTCAGATCTTGGCAAGTTTAGCCTCATTTCACTTGTAAGCGGTCCAATAAAAACAAGTAACAAAATAATACAGAAAAGAATCTGTAGATCTTCTCGTATACGAGAAGAATATCTGAGTATCCCATTATTTTGCTATCACAAAGAACAAATCAAATTTAACCAGCCTTAACACACTCCTTCAGAAATTATCCAGCGGAACCACAAAACCTATCAAAGTATCGAACAATTTCAAAGCAGCTACCATAATTAATATCACTTTTGCCTATAAAATAGTAAATTTGGTGTACCTTAGGAAAAACCTGCTAAATCTCGACATACCCAGCATCTACGAATACTGGCTCTGATCTTTACAGCTGCAGAGTCTCTCATCTCAACAAGGCTAGAATAGGGATCATAAATGGCATCCCACAGGGTGAGGGCTAAGTTCCCAACTTTCCAAAATCTATACCATAAAACGATATGCCATAACCGATCTCAACATCAGTATGTTGAAATATGTAGACGGCTTTTTGATACTTGTAGTAGGCATCAATCTAATGAACACTTTTAATATATAACACAAAGTTAGTGAATTCGCTCAAATTGGTACAGATCCGAAGCTACCCGTAAAATATGATAAGGTACAGGCCATCAACTTCTTTAGCACTACAAATTCCCGTAAAAAGTAGCATCTAAAGAACACTACTATTGACTGGTTTCTTCAAAGACCTGAAAACCCATATAAACGCGTTTGCAGGGTTCCAAAGTTCGTGTTGCGGAAATCTACCAACTTTTTTAGGCCTCATAATGTATAATTCTTTCAACAGGTCGAAGCTAATGTGTGACATCACATTTACACATGCCCCAAGATATTTTTTTTCCAAAATGTAGACAAGAACAGAGCTAAGATATTGAAACAGCCTCTAGGGCCACCCGTCACTCCAAATCATTAGTTCTTTGAAAGAGTTCGTGACAATACACGACAATACCACGTTAAGAGCGTTAAGAATACCTTTCGATTGCGCAGGAGTTAGGCAAGGTTTTCAATAACAGAATCCTTCACGTGACAAATGGAGACTAGGAGAGCAATCTCATGACCAGCTAAAGTACTATCTTGTTGAAATGTAGGAACCACTTATCCAGGATGAATCCCAAATACAGCGGTAATAAACCACCCAACTTGAAAGTCACCTTTACATTCAATATAACTCCATCTGGTAACGATAGAACAGTCAATACTGAAGATCTCAATAAATAATTCCTGACACATGTTCATAAACTCATACCCCGGAGAAAAGTAGTGCTAGGATCGGATGCTCCGAAGGATCAGTGAGGTTCTACCATCGGCCATTGTAACTTGAACCTGAATCTGAGGACTCCCACTCCTTTAACTTTCTTACACATTAAAAAAGTGCCCCTAATGAAGAAGTAGTTCACTGATTCCGGTATGGCCTCTAAGAGCCTCGGCCAAAATATAGGCAGAAGATTGGTTGCACCCGATACCAAGAAATTAATGCAATATAATCCAGGTATAACATTCACCATCCAGTGGATACCTGGGCATGTCGGCATTCAGTCATTAGATAAGGTCAATTGCATGGCAACTAAAGCTACAGGAAAAAGTTACTGTCTAAATACGCATGTGGAACTGCATATAAACAAAATAAATATAAACGCATATAAGCGAAAACAAGGGTAACTGGCAGACGATAATTCATGAGGATAGTAAGAACTTCAAACTATGTATTTTGAAGGAAGCAGTAAACCATAAAAATGATAATAGAGCTTGGTTTCATTACAGCAAACTTTCTTCCAAGTGTTTCAAGATTGTTAACCAACACAGCTGCGTCTCTACCAAATCAAGAAGGCTAGCTCCGAAAAATGCACGTGCTGCAACAAGTGATGATCCAATGAACTTAATCCAACGATAGCAAGAATAACTACGGTCTTTTCATAAATACAGTAACGTAAGAGACTCATTTTTAAAAACAACAGTAAACTCTTAGGAACTTTTTGTGCTTTTCTTGATACAAGCATGGTACGAATTTGAATCGTTCTCCGAAGGCAGTGATGGAACAAGATGGGAAAGAGAATCAGTACGACCAAATGCACGTACAAGTTCAGAAAATATAATTACAGAGACACACAGTCTAAAACCAGCTGCTCAAAGTCTCAAATCGGTGTCAGAATGTTGGGAGTTATTTGTAATAGTTACATGTTGGGTAGAATTCACACGTGTTCTAACTGGCATAAGCCAGAAAGAAGAGCAACATGTGTTATACAGTGTTATACAGTATTATACAGTGTTATACAGTGGAAATGAGTGAGCTAAAAGCATTACTGTACTTTTATATATTGTCGGATTTTATCGTTCTAATTGACAAAACTTGAAAAACTTGTGCTAAAAAGATGGTAATGGTGTAGAAACAATTAGACTCACAGCTGTTGACGTTTTGATCATAAGTTTTAACGTGATATAAGACAAAAATTCCATCATTAAGCGCACATACTCGAACAATTTGAAGTATTTGTTGCACAATGCAAAACAATGCATTCGCCAGGATACAACTGCACCATTGGTGAGATGTTAGTAGCATCCATAAGTTCCTTTGAATTTGGACTATATATACAGACTTAAACACCGAGGTGTGGTCTCAAAATATTCGCTTTGATTGACGGAAAAACGTTCTACGTGAGTTATTTGGAAACTCACTCCTGTAAGCAGCCTATATTCAGCCAGCAACAAACCCTTTCTAAATCATGCCGTAGAGTAACATTTGACAGTTGGTTCGCCAGATACTTTTTGAAAAATCTGGGTCTTTGTTTGGTTGAGGAACAGTTGCGCTGCCATAGAACTTGTACTAATTTGCCTGGATAATTGCGCAACAGAATCGCAGATTCCATAGCTATAAAAGATGAAGCACCCTCCTCAAAGGTCTCCGGCATTCGAAGAAAATATCAAATATGACCATCTTAAAAGGATAAAAATAACTAACACCTGTGATTCTGGTAACATTTACATATGCTCCGAGCACATGATTTCGTACTGTGAAAATTGTAGTAATTCCATGGCTCTGATTGATGAAATAAAAGACTATTTTTATTTTAAATTATTATTGTTATAAGAAGCTTATATGGCCTTTCTTTCAGTTCGCAATGTTCATTATTCTAAGTAGTTTTTCAACAATTTCCAATTTCAACAACAAAATATTCGAAACTTATGTTTTTCAGTTGGATTTATATGTGATCAAGAAACGATTAATAAAAAAGTTATTTGCAGAGTATGTTAGTATTTTGATCATTGGATTTTATTGTATTTTAATTAATTAAATTAAAATAAGGTAATTGATAATAATTTTATAAAAACTTTTTATTGAGATCTATCTGGGCATTATGACCCAGTGTTGTAGACAGTATGTCACGTCATTGGCGCCGGGTTAAAGATTTTGCGTACAAACGCCAGAAAAATACAAATCTTTTTGAGCTTTTCCTATCCCTGTCTAAGAAAATAAGCCGAAGAGTGTTAATGCTTTATGTGCTTACGCTAGGATCATACTGGCTATCTTGAGATGGTTAGAAATCGCTTATTTAGTTATTTCCAAGCTCTTCTGCAGTTTGGCATGAATCTTTCTCCACTACCACCTCTAACCAAGTCCGTTTAACCGGCGCGCCTTAATTTGGGACTTTTTTTTCACTGATGTCAACATCATTGGTATTAGAATAACAAAGTCAAAGCACGCATGCTTTTATTGATTGCATCTACTACTTAGGGTCACCATACGCGGATGAAAGTCCAAAGTGGTAACCATTCTCAAACTAGATGATGGCGCAACCTGATAAGTGGTTTGATCTGAACCACGAGTTAGGGAGACGCGCATGACTGGTTACTGTCATCCCCCTACATGGTGAGAAGCCTATCCTGGCTGAAATGTGGTGGTTTAATGTGACTAGGAAGTAATATTGCACGCTTACCAGTTCTGTATCGGGTATCCTGTGTTGCGCGTTGGTTGACGCATTGGTTCAACCCCGTTTATGGAGACCGTGGAATTAGGCCCTAATGGCAGGTGTCTTCGTACAACACTTCGAACTCATGCATATACTACTAACCACGTCTTGGCGTGAGTTCGCTTTGCGGCTCCATTATGACAGTCCCAAGCCTGTGTAAAGTGGGAAGGAAGATGGAAGGGAGCTTGTTGTCCAGCAAAGTTAAAATTAAGCCGAATATGGTAACCCAAACGTTGATTTGAAGCAGAATTGAGACGTTGTATTCGTTTGTTCTTTTGTTGAAATAAACACAGACGTACTGCTGCACTGAGTTAATGCTTTAGATATCTTGCTAAACTGATATAAAAATGTCTTGCTGAAACCGAAAAACTGATGTCAACAAGAAGAGGATGTTATGAAGGAAAGGTGGCAGTTGGGAAGGATGGAATGAAGCTAGGACCTAAGACGTCACCTAACGGGCTTTTTTTGGCTCCTGTGGCTTGTGGTACCGAGGGAAAGTGGTATGAAGCCTGACCGATGTGCGTCGGACGAGTTGTTGACTGACGGACTGCTGAATGCTGAACTGTTATTGCACTGAATGCTGAACTTTAGAACTGAGGAATAGAAGAATTGATAACAGGGGCATGCTGAAGTAGACTAGATCGCAGTTGTAGTGGTCGGACTGAAACAAATACTGTTGACGTCTTTAAAGGGCGTTTGCCTTGGGGTGCCGAAGGAAAGTTGAAGAAAGGCAAACCGATGGGTGATAGCTGCTAAGATGGTTTGATGGATGGAAATTAAGATGCTGACTGAAGGCCAGAAAGCGATAAAGTATAGCAAGGACAAATAACAGACGGACTGAACGTAAACAGATGTGCAAGTGAATTAAAGAAAAAGTTCTTAATTTGATGAAAATGATGCGTACCAAAGTCGATATCTGTTGTGTACCGTTGCAAGATTGACAGATGTCTTGAGGAACTAAATGTGACGGATTAAGGTCCAAAAGCTCGCGAGACTAGTATACTTCCTAAAGGTGAACGTCAAAATATCCTAATAAAATATACTTTTAAATGTCGGATCCTTCAGACTGGCGCGCTGGGACTCTGGTTGACGAACGGGGACGATAGTCTGAGCTGTTTAGTCCCTTCAGGCATTGGGGGAGAGGGGCGTGCCGTCCCCACGTACCCGAGTTAGTGAGGAAGGGTAATCTATCCCGTGTGTCTGGAGATAAAACTGAGAGTTTTTCTCGGACTGTAGAAAAGCACAACGTGATAGGAAGTTTATGTGAACCACGGGTTGGGGGAGTGGACGTTCATGACTGTTAACACTCCACACGATGATGAACCTATCCTCCACTGAAACATGGTGGTTGTTTCGAAAGCTATAGAATACGATGAGCATGTTCCAGTTGTGTTCGGGTGTCCAGGTAGCTTAAATACAATTGGGACCCAAGACTGAAATTTGCTTTAGATAGTGGGGGTGGTGGTTGACACATTGTTTCAACCCCGACTGTGGAGACTGTGAGGTTAGGCCTATTCTTGGCCGGTACTCACATTAAACACTTCGACTGCATGCATGCATCTACTACTGATGCGTCACAAAAGAATTCATATCCATTACCTGAGTTAATTTTCTGCTTTGTAAGTTCAAACCACAAAAAAAATGTAACTTAAACAGACACTTGTTACTTAGTCATATCACAATATTTTCAAAAATCGAACCAATCAAAAGTCCAAAAGTCTGGAATTTCTTTCAAAATTACCGATGTTTGCATCTCCGCATTACCACGCCCAAGTGCCTTGTATAAGGTACCAACATTGGGGACAACATATTGGGAGGCCTAGCCCGATGTAATTTGTCAAACGGTTCCAGGCTAGGCGCTCCGGTTGACAGGGGAGGTGTTTAGTCGGTAGTCCAGCCGGTTCGTTGTGCCACTGGGAGTCCAAAACTCAGGGCGTAAATATCCTTCACCTCCCTACCCCAAAAAAAGGTACCATCATAGACTACAACACTCCAGCAACTCCCTCGATGCTGCGGTTGTTTTTTTCAAGACGTCTTTGCCTACAAACTGCCATTTCTATTTTCTATTTTTCTTTTTCTGTGTAACAACTAGATTCAGACTCTCGTATTTTAACGTGCTATGTCATTAAGAAAAGACTTATTCAGAGTGATCAAATATGGTGGAAACTCATTAATAATAAGTTTACAAAGAAGACCTCGGGGTCAAACTATGTCGAAGGCTCCCAAAAATCTGTAATATAAATAAATATAACTCTCACAAATAATATCATTCAGATGTAATTATAATCTGCTTTCTAACTGATCGGCAATTGGTTGCTAAATGCAAAAGGACTTAAAAATCGATACTTACATGCTTGTAAACACAAAAACCAAGCAGAAGTTAACTTTCCGACTTGCAAAAGATGCTTCACTTCTTGTAAACGAAGTCAACACATCCTTTAATAAGCCAAAAAATTTTCCTAAATCTTTTTCTTGTTTGCAACCCTTGCGGGTATCACGTCCACAAGAAACTCCATCTCGATGAAATATGCTTTCACTTTTCTTTTCAATAACCCAAACAGCTTTCTTGGTCACCATGTTTAAGCTTTCCAAAACCAAATCCTCACAATTTCTTTTGTCTTTTCGAATTTTATCGAAATTCAGAGCAGAACAATGACAACAAGTAAGCAAAAAGGAAGAAAAAAAACAGGATACTCAAAGGAAACCTCACTCAATGACATCGATAACGACATTTTCATAAAGTTTCCATTGTTTTGTTGCTCCCAATACCATCCAAAATGGAAACTCTTGGAATCCTCATTTTGTAAAATCCTTTTCTATTCCCGAACAGAAATTTAGATAGTATCCTGGCTCACCCGAAAGCAAACAATCTTCTAAAATGCTCCTTTGCATGCAAACAATTCGTATTGTGTTTGAAACTCAGCACATGATGTTGTGTGCTCTTTCGTGCTTGCAATGTTCGACGGGACGAAAAATATCTCGAAGGAAACAATTAGACCCTTGTCAATGACAAGCGAGAAAATAAGACTACAGATCTATTCTTTTGTTTGTTTTCTCTAACCCCCTTCCGTTTTGTCTATTTCCTGAATCCACAAGTCCTTTAGGATACACATGCAATGGAAAAATACGTAAACGTCCGGGTATGTGCAAGAATGGAGCATCTGCGAAAACAGCTACGAATTAAAACAGAAACAAAAGACAAAAATATATCCAGACATGACTTCAAACAGAAACCAAACACGATTGAAAAACACTGGGAAAGTTCTATTGGAATGGAGGAACTCATTTTGAGTGACCTTATAAGCTAGTTCCTGGTTTCAAAAAGACAGATCACTTGTCGGGACAAACTGTTGGATCCGTCCGGTACAATTCTGCATTCCTCAGATGTCTGGAGCGAATCTGCAATGTGTTAGTGAACATTTTAAAATATTGTTTTTATTTTTCTTGAACACCCACGGAAAAATGCTGAAGTGAAAAACCTGTTGCGCTATTAGTATGTACGTCCTATTTGGTATTCCGTTCCATATTCGACCAACTCGCAGTTATCGTTTTCACGTACTTGCTCTCACCCTTCAAGTTGTCCTTAGGGGTATCGAGCAGAGAAACGTGACGGGGCGAGATACTTCCCATCCTTTTCAACCCCATTCTCGTTTTAAGTTCCACAAAAGCATATGCATGATTTTAAGTAAGTTTTCGTCACTGTTGCCCCCGCTGTGAGGAAGAAACTTCCTTGAAACTTTTAAAATAACAAATTTTAGTGCGTGTTGTACGTCGTTAAACCACGCCAGCTTGAAACGGATAAGGATAGCGAGGACGAGGAAAGCAATGAGGCAAGGGAAAGTTAATATGCAAGACGATGTATTTTAATACGTTCGTTCATAATTCCTTCTGGCATTGAGGCAAACGTTGCTTCCAAGGTCAAGGTGAAGTTCTCCCGGCACTATCCTGGCTGTGTTGTGTGAGGGATCAAAAAGGAGGGAATTGGTTGAAATTCATGAG
Source organism: Stratiomys singularior (assembly GCA_954870665.1). Taxonomy (NCBI): domain Eukaryota; kingdom Metazoa; phylum Arthropoda; class Insecta; order Diptera; family Stratiomyidae; genus Stratiomys; species Stratiomys singularior. The sequence continues at coordinate 67,090,131 of OX940881.1, forward strand.
CATCAAGTCGATATTTCATACATAAAATATTTCGCATTGATTACACCAATCAGCATAATTTAACCCTTTGAATAAATTATGTCCTAATGAAAACGAATGATGTTTTTCGAACATTCAACATTGCGCCCATTAGAAGTATGAGGAAATGAGGGTCATTTGTCTTTTATCTGTTTGTTGAAATGTAAGCAAGATAAAGTAACATGTTAACATGCTATGGAGCAAGCATATGTTGTTGCGCCAAAAATAATGGTTTTTCTTCGCATCTCTTCGGAAATGAAGAAAAATTGCGTTGGATATTCTTCATAACAAAAACGTTTGTGAGAAATTGTGATTGATTAATGTGAAGCAGCACATGCATGAAAAACTAAAAGGTAGCCATCAAAGCAAGGATAATGCATTACCAAATGCTGTTGGAAATATTTTCAGGGATTGTCTTTATGTAGTCCAATTGGTGGCACTTGATTTATCATTGTCAAGATGTTTTTGATGATCCGCGTTGAAGGGTCGATGACAAATTTCTGACAGAGCTCTCTAGGATACGTCTTGGTCGACAGAATTGTAAGACTTAAGCTCTTATATTATAGATCCAAGTAGGATACGGAAATTAATGATAAGAGACCACACGTTGACCAGGTGACTTAAAACGTGGGACTTACTTGTAGTCTCTTGTAGTCCCTTTTTGTACAAATAGAACTAGCTCAGTCTTAGCATCACCATGCATTTCCACTCACATTCAATGCTTGAAGACAAAATGGAAAGATTATTTCGACTCCACGCCACAGGAAGGTTAGGCTTAGAAACATGACAACAAAATTTTGATTGTAATCCACCGACGAAAGGTTGGTTTCAACCAAAATTTTTTTTAAATCTGGAAAAATTTGATAATTTTAGCATAAGCGTTTAATTTGACAACAATTTGATGAGTAAATAAGAGAAACATTAAATATAAACGTTTGACTTCTCGTCACTCGATGACGAGAAGTCAAACTGACAGCTCGACTGGTTCTTTAAGTTCTTCTCAAAATTCGCGAAAGAGTAGAAGATTCTTTGGTTGCGTTCTAAATTTTTAGCAAAGGACCAGCAATTCGGAATCGATTACGTGCATAGTTTAGGAAGAACGCACTTCCATTGCTACTAGTAAAGGTATGGGTTGTTTCATGAGCAGAGAAGACAAGCGGAACTATTGACTAGCCAAAGACCCACCAGTTCCAATATTACTTAAGTGACTTTTTGGGATCTTGAGTGTTTCAGAGTTTTGATCGTTGACCTTTTTCTCAAATGTCGTTCCGAAAATGCTGCCAATTTTTGTTGCTTCTTGAGGAGATTCAAGCTGCATATCGGTCAATGGGCCTTTATCTTTCCAAAAGGATCTTATTTCTGCGTTTCACTTCATTACTATGAAATTTTTTGAACGGCGCTGGAATACTCACCAAACAGCCCTGAACTAAAATTTAAAAAATTCGTCACAGCCGTTCCAGATTCGATGTTGTTGTGGAAGTAGTAACAGGTCAGTTCAATCGACGGAAAATCGTATTGAAAACACTGGACGTCAAGACATCCACATCCGCTAGATGCACGGATATCCCAGAAGTCTTGTGAAGTTGATTCCAAATACCAGAACAAGTGCTACTAATACTTAAGAATCACCATAAGAATGGCAGCCAGACTTTAGACATGAAACACGATCAGTGGATGTTTCTAGTCTTATCAAGTATGGCCTTGGGTTCTATATCCTGAGGTGACCTGTATCAAATCTCCCAAGATGCGCTTTTGAGACACGAATTGCCGTCATAGCCACTATTGTGACGACCTCATCTATACTGTTCGCCGTGTGCAGAGTTGATCATAAAAAACCAGGCTAAATATAACTTGGAAAACTTGGAAAACACATGAATTTGCCTTACCAATAGTTGAACATCATGAAAACTGAAACAATCACTGTCCCAAGGAAGAGGTTCACCAGAATAAGAAGGGTCAGTGTTGGATGTGTGCAAGTGCCAAGGTTTGAATTCAATACCTGACTTTGCTCATAGACTATGTGTTGAATTTCACAAAGCGGAAAAAGGCTGATGAGACAAAGTCGAGGGTATCGATTTTGTTTCGACTGATGGTTGAGAGTCAAACCAAAATGTGGCGCTTGTTGAGATTCGTACCATTCATGGTTCTATAGGAAGATATACAGCGATGGCAAGTAGTGGCATTGAATTCACCAATGGTCAAGGGATTGCAGCAGCATACAATATTGCCTAAGTGGGATTTGTCATTGCAGGGATACTACACATTCGCCATAGTGCTGCAGAGCGTCAAAAAATTTACCTTCGGCATCACGAGAATAACAAGAAAGTGAAGGCTTGTGATGGAAAACGGCACACTTTCGATGAGTGACAACAACCCATCAACGATACAAGACCGTGAGTCTTACTTAGACATATATCGAGTTAACCCAAGCATATCACAAGATTGGCGATACTAACACAGGAATGTTAAGTTATGGTGATCAGATTACAAAATTTGCATTGAAGGATTGTAGGAAAACATTGCTAAAATCAACACGAAGATCGTTCAGAGGTCCATCCGGATAACCTGATAGAAGAATGCTTGAAATTGTGGACAAGAAGAACATGGCTGCAATTATAATCGCTGCATGATTTATCCGCTGCGCAGATACTCTAGCCAGAGAGAAAATTGTTCAAATTTAAAGAAAGATCCGTGAAGTACCTTTGCATACAACCCTAAAATAAAAAAAAACGTCTTCAACTTAAGAATTTGTCAGAAGGCCACTCCAAAGAGGAAGTTGCGTGTTTGAGTGTGCCAAAAGTGGAGTTTGACGAACCGGAGAGAGTTGGCATTTCAGAACAAATTGCTATGCAGCCATCAAATGCTGCTTTTATTAAGTCGATGGATGCACGATCTTTATGTAACGTTGTCATTCTATTGAAACCAGAGATCCCTTGCATTACGGGAAGTCAGTTCCAGAACAAACAGTCATTGACTATGGCTTTAAAGCCGTCGCCGTTGGCTGCAATGTCATTTGCAGCAGCATTGTTGAAGACATGTGGACCAATAATACCACCTGCCGATCGCCCACACCACCCAATTTGGAAATCAAGATTCTTCCTTAAAATCCTCCATAATGTGGATGGGCGCCGGTTTAATTATTCAGCACTATATCGAATGGACTCGCTTGAGTCTGAATCAATACTACATACTACTACAGCTGCTATGGTTCATTTCCACTGTATCACGTCACGTGTGCGTGTAATCTATGAGAGTAAGCGTGGTGCGTAAGCTGTCCATGGTTTATCGAATTAATTGTTCTGATGAATGATTATGTCAGCAATAAATTATGTTCAATAGTTTTCGGGAACACAGCCGTTTTTCCGAAACAAGTCTGCACAATTAGCAGACGTTGGTCAGGCGTCAACATATTCGTTATAAAATGGCTATAAAATAACTATAAAACGCATGACAGCTGTCGCACCATATGCAGCATTAAAAAGCCAACTGAAAGTTCTATGCCTCTTAAAAACACCCTTTGAAAGAGTTAAGACAACGAAGTAATTTAAGCTATCTTGTAGATAGGTATGCAGAGATCAAGGAAAAATAAAAAAAGAAGTCTTTCCACCATCCACTTTGTATTATCTAGACGTTATAGATAACTCACGAAACGATGTCACAAATATCATAGAATATCTTCACCGATTCATGTAGGAAAGCAGAGCGATTGCCTGGAATGAATAATTTTCGAGGTATATCTGTAGAAGGAGAAAACGATGGAAAAAGAAGTGTGAAGCAGCCGTGTTAGCGTATCCTGAAGTATATCCTCAGATATACTACTGACGTCTTGGAACTGATTTTGGAGAGAAAGTCTCATCGCACGTCAGCACATGTTGCTGCATGACAGAAGGCGACCTGCTAGTTGTGGGATAGAAGCAGTGCAGTATTAGTGTTATTGCTTATATAGCTATAAGTTTAAAGAAATCAGGACCCGTCAAAACGGACGCTAAACGTCAAAACATAGGAAGAAAAAATGCACAACTGGCAGATTGATTCATAAACTATGATTTCGACATATTCCATCCACGGGATAAAATACACAGCAACGCTGATTCAGTAGCTTGCAGGTCATGCCCGGTGAAAGTTCTAAATATGCTGCCAAGGGAGATACAGGACGCTTTGAATCAGCCAGCCAAACTGCAAAGGCATCGGCTCAATATTCATGTGAGAAACATCTTTAGAGAAGTTAGGCTTGAGTGATGTGTCGTGCCAAAACAGGGGCCATTTATGAAGACCAATTTGTGCACTATGAAAATTGCTTCATGTTACACAAAGGCTGAGGAAGCCGTAGGACTTGACACTTTGTCACTTGTACTTCTATATTGCTGATTAAAGTACGACGAACCTGCTAGCGAATTGTCATGTTTAGTCAATCACAGCTTGACCATAAATGTTTTCGTTTTCTCCTTTTCAAAACTTCAACGTTGTATCTTTGCTATAGTTCCAGCGTTCACAGTACCTTTGTGATGGGCAACGCCTTCATAATCTCAGAAAAAAGTCAACATCGTCATAACTTTGCTCCGCTTTTTACGTAATTTTTTCAGCCTTAGCGATTCAGATCGCTTTCACTGTGAAGACTATTCATGATTTACCACCAGTAATTGTTTGCTGAAGTACAGTTTTGTCATTAGAAACCGTTTCCTTTTCTGTTAGAAATTTTGGGATGAGTTTTGCACATATGCGAATCATTCTCCATTTTGCGCTCAGACTCTCTAACTAGTAGTTGTCTTTTTTTCAAGATCACTTTCTAGTTTGGGTATAGCCAGCCGATTATCTGGTTCAAACGCGAGTCGCAGACGCTTAACGTTTTCTAATGATATAAAATCGGAAGTAATCTTCTAGAGCGCGATTAATTGACATCTGACGTGCGAACATCTTTAAACCGCTTGTTCTCTTCTTTTATTTTTGCTTTCCTTTGTTCGACATAATAATTGTTTCTAAGTATGTCTTTCCGAGATTGAGACCAAATTTAGTGAAATTTTGTTGATCCACGTTTTCTGTCGTTTTTAGGTATAAACAAATCCGTCAAACACGAAAAAGTCAATGTAAATAAATATATGCTGGGTGCGAAGTAAGACATCGCGAGAAAAACAACACCATTGTTGGAGTTCTTGAAGAATTTTAATTTCATACCCGACAGATGGCGCTCAAGTGCTGTAGCGTGGAGATATACAGATGAATGCACTACTTTCCATGGTAAGAGCGAAATTCACGAGATTTCGAACATACATTAGGCGTATTGTAGTTTTAAAGTTTAAGGCATAACTCTAAGCTTTGGGTCCTCTTTATAATTTTTATTGTTATTGGAATAGATAGCTATAAAAGGAGCAATATATGATGCTATAATTCAGGAACAAGCTGATATGGTATGAAATTCGGCAACTGAAATGTTTGAGATTTCAACACTATACATAAGTTTCCGCACTAACCCTGATTTTAGTTCATCATGAGAATGCTTGAACATTTTTCTTTTTAAGGAAAGTGTTTAAGATTGATGCATTTGTCACAAAATCGTTTTCGCGGAACACAATTCCAGGATTGGTTACCGGATGCTTTCATTCAAAGACATAATTTCCATAGAATATCGTGACAAAGTCAAACATGTTTGGTACACTATAGTGCAATGAAAATACATTTCCTGTACTCACAACACATCCTTGATGTACGTCATACTCCGCAATAATCATTGAATATACCACATATGTTTGAGCGGCCATGAGAAACTGAATAATAATACACCGATAAAATTGCGGCATAACTTTTTGCATTTTCCGAAACTCATTTGCATATCAAACGAAACTCATAAAAGTATCAATTTCATACATAAGGTTTCAACGCATAAAACCCAAAGGCGTTATCCTGTGCCTACGTTGGTGCTGTATGATATGCCAATAGAGGTGTCCTTCATATGCGCATATGTAACCGTTTATTTCTCTAAGAATGCCACGATACAGTTCAGATACAATGTGTTACAAGCTTTCGTTATATATCCTTTGGGTGCATGTATATGTGTTTGGTGTTGCTGTAGGTAACGAAGCGAAACGGAAGCATAAACTGTAGAAATGTAGCAATTAGAGGTACCAGTCGAGTTAACAATTTGCTGTAATCAGGAAGCACTTGATGAGATAATTGCAGAAAAAATTATAGTTCCAAGTATTTCCTTGAAACTGTAAAGGGCAAAAGTCTTAAAGTTTTTTGAAAAAAAGGGATCTCGAAAATCTGTATAAACATTAAGGAAATAACGATTTGTTGGTAACGTTTGCATAAGAAGAAGACTTGTACAAACAAGTGCGTATTTCCGCAAGGAGTAGATATGTATTTTTTTCTACTTTAACTCGATTTCGGGTTGATCTCGAACAAAAACAAATGTTTTCTTCCAGGTCGTATCTTTTGGAAATTCAATTACATGTACATAAATGCCCTGATTCGCAATTGATACAATCTCGTTGACTGCAATCTTTTCAGCACCTTTTGCACCTGTTATCAATAACTTTGTCTTCCTTCTCCTTTAAAATGGAAAAAGTACTTTCAACAAAATACTTTTAAGTGTCCTCTTTAAGCAAAGTACTTATACTACTGCAATTTTTCTTCTTTTTGTTTTTGGTTTCGGGTTTCTTGTAATTTTCCAGCAACGTATTTGAGCTGAATACCTAATTAAGAATACTGAGAAAAAATTCTGTGCGTGAGAGAAAGGAGATATCTAATATGAGTTCAGAAATTTTACAATTTCAACTCAATAAAGTAAATTTACAAATGAATGCAAACTGTCGCAATTTCTAGTAAGGAATTAGAAGGTCAGAATCATTTTTCAGGCGAATAAATTTTTTATTGTGAGTCCATTCTGATGAAATTGAAAATTTATACAAAGGAAGTTTGCTTTGTTATTGCAGGGAATTTTGAACAATTGCTTTGTAAGTTTATGGACATTGTCGAATGCCGAAATGTCCTACGGGAGCCGACAAGGCAATGATCATGATTTAAATTTGATTATTTATCAAAATTAAATTGTTCAAAAAATTAAAGCTTCACTTTACAAAACTGCACACATTAGAATATGCTAAAGCAAAGCAGCGTATGCTGAGAGCTGCCGGACCAAATTGAGGGTTGACAAATATGTGGGTCGGTGCTCTCACAGACACAATTAACCGCCCGCTTACACTTTTTGTCACCCTGTTTATTTGCATCGGGTATAGCTTATCGTAAGCTTTCTTACGCGTCAAGTGGGTAGTAAGGAAGACACATAAACAGTTATACTCTCGAGTTGGCTCACAAAAAGACAGTAGCTTTTGTTAGAATTAGTCGTTGTTTGACATTATTACCGTCACGTTAACGAGATTATAATCTTGTTCTCTTTTGAATTAGAGCTGGGAACTTGTTTAATTTTTGCTTTCAAGATTATTCATAGTGTTTGAAAAACGTCGCATAGATGTGATTGGTACAGCAAGAGCTGTCGCATGGGTCGAGAGCATTACGAATCTCGAAACACGGTACGAGGGGCTCTTAGAATGTGTCAAGAGACTGACTCATACACCTGCAGGCCAGGCCAAAGCCAGAGCAATTTTTTGCATTTCTACTAATACAAAAGATTTATTATCAGGAATTTGTTGAGAGATCGCTTTTGCACTGCTACTGAAGTTGGTACACGTCACTTTTGGGTTAGAAATGTTAATGTCAGAGAACATACGATGAGGAGAAGACTGGCGAAAAGTGATTTAAAGGGTTTTCGAGCAGCTCGCAGCCCACAACTTGTTTCATAGCGCCGTATATCTAGACTTGATTTTGAGCGAGAATATTGTGATTGAACTAAAGAGCATTGGAAGAACGTACTCATTTCAGATGAGAGCAGAATATCCTTAAATGATCCAGGTGGACGAAACAAAGGGTTAAACAAAGGGTTATCAGGATGGATATTGAAACAAAGGATTATCAGGATGGATCAATAATGATTTCGGGTGGTATTCATTATTGATCCACCATTATTGAACCGATCTGGAAGTTTTTGGTAAGGGCAATGTGAACGCTCACAGGCGCGTGAAAGAAGTTCTCCAAAACGATGTACTGTTTGTTCTATTTATTGGGGAAAAAGTTCAGGCTAATGCAAGAAGATGCAAGTTGCCATATCGCTAGATCTGTCACAAAATAGGTTTAGGTCTGTGTATAAACTTTTTTATGGCCCGCGCGTGGTGCTAAGACGTGCTTGGGTAATATTATCAGTGGTCACTACCTTAAGAGAGCTTAGAACCGCTATCGTAGAGGAGGCGGACACTCAGGATAACGTGAATGGTCGTCTTCCAAACAGACTTCAAGAAACCAATAGAACACTCATTATTAAATTTCAAACCGATGACAAAAAATGACCTTTTTCTTAAATAATACAAAAATAATCAGTGAACGAAAATCTTTAAAAATTGGTTTTTTGGAATAAAATTATAATAAAATCATAATTTTTGCGATATTTTCATTTGCTTTTATTTATCAAGGAAGTGTTTTTCATTCAACATACCATTACCCAAATCATCTAAAATTTGACATTTTCGGCAAACCATGAAAACTACAGAGTCAGTGGTTAATTGTGCCTGTGAATGCATAATTCTAAATATGTCGCGTAAGGATATCATTACTTAAAGTAAGGGTTACGTGGAGCTTCATTCATGTCTGTGACTACGAGAACAATCATCACCACTTGATCAAAAGTCTTGTCAGCCCTACATATTCACCTGTTCTGTTTCATCGCGTTGTGTCCTTATCTATGTTTAAAACCGTTGAAAGCTATCCTCTACGTTTGGTTAAAAAAATTGCTAGTATCTTGTCTTCATTAGTCCTAATTTTCCATTTACGGAAGTATCATTGTATTGTTTCGACATAGAGTTTCTATTTGAAGGTGATGACTTCTGCTTGTCTTGAAGTAAAACATATGGAAACGCCGTTTAGAGAAAAAGTGATACTTGAACATTGTTCGGGAAGTTTATTTGGACACGTATCCTACTCTCAGCATAGTCAGGCGATTTCTTGGAACTAATGATTGAATCTGGACTACCTGGTGGAACCCAGAATAGATAAAACTAATATTTAAAAAAATACGCAAGGATTAAGACTTGCGAATAGGCCACATGGTATTTATGCGTCGGTTAACAAGTTGTTCGTCTTTAATAAGGAAACAACTGTTGTCTTGTAAAGCATTCTTGGGATAACAAACACAATGGAGGATTCTGTCACGAATAACGCCATTCATACTCATCAACTAATACCAAACAAATTATCTAAGTTTCGAAGCATACTCAAAGATCCAGTCCCGCAAGGACGCATACGTTTCTAGAGAGATTGCTAAGACTGAGGTGGTTGGCATAGTTCATGAGATGAGCCAGTAAGCTTAGAAGAAGTATCTGACTTTTGTTGAACAATACTAGAAATTTCTACCATGAAAGCGTGAGAATTTTGACAACTACAAATCAGCATTTGAGGTTGGCTATCAGAAAATATTAAGGAACACTTAATAAAGAGCAAGCCATTAACAACTGTAGTGAAATTATCAGAGTGCTTCGGGTTATAAAATGTACGGAAGAGGCTCCCTCAGTACATTCATCACTAAGAGACGAATGTTTGAGAATAAAGATTCTTAAGAATAAAGAGCCAGGAATTCCTTTCAGGTCACAGGCTTGCATTAGCTTGGCAGTCACGCGTTACAAAAATCTAAATATTCCTGGGAATGGCTGGTAGTGCTTAAAGATTAGGAACCAGCAACACCTATCTAATCGTTGCGTCTCCATGTACAAGTTGACAGGCGAATGTACGTACTACGAATGTGGGAGGGGATAACATGTGCTCAATTCTATAGTTTTTTAATTCTGCGGCAATCCAGAAGCCAGACTGCCAGGCTAAAGCAGGATAAATTTTGCTGAGGATAGGAGAAAGGAGACAGGAGAAAAGCAAAGTCATTCAGATTAAGTTGCAAGACTCCCAATGGGCTGCGGAAGACGTCAAGGCTTTCTCTGGAAGGAAGGCATTGTTCTCTTTTAATACTGAATTTTTCTTATTCATCGTTGCTTTCTATTCATCATTGCTCTCGTTGTTCTCTTGTGAGCATCACATCAGCAAAATAAGTCCTCCACATAAAAGCACACTATTTTAAAATTCGCAGGCTGTGATCGGTAGGCCCAAAAGAAGTATCCGCCCTAAAAAGAACAGGGATCGTTGCTGTGATCTGGTTCTAGATCTTGTGGTTTGACAGTGATTAAACTGGAGCTTACACAGTGGGGAACCCTTTGAATGATGAACCGTGATGAACCTATCTACGGAGGTACAATTAATTTCTACTATATAACAAAGAATGTTAAGCGCATTAATAGAATGTCATGGTAAGGTATGATATTCGTTTTGGCAATGCATCGGTACTAACAAAAGCGCTTAATATAATCTAATTACTGACAACAATTTGCTTCAACCTTTATTTTTTCAAGTCTTCAAGAAACATGCAGCTCGAAAGGTTCAAAAATGACATGCACCAGAATCTCCTCAAAAAGCACGACCATGAGTCACAAAAAGGACTTATGACCCATTGACATTTTGACATTTCCGTGGGAAATTATAGCGCGATTGTACCGTTACTGAGCACTCAATGTGTGTAAATTAACTTCAAATCCCCAGACCTTGCTTTCCACGAGATGTATCTGTGTGTTAAACAAAGAATTCAATATAAAATATACACAAGCTTAATTTCTAAATATTTCTAGGACTTCTAAGTGGCGTTTATAAAAGAGCCATCCAAAAAATTGCTATCTAGTTGTGTGTGAGAGAGAGATGTTTGTAGAATTAGTTGGTTTGAAACAAATTGTTTAGATTCTATACTACAAAATAAAGTCGTTTTACCGAATTTTGCTGATAGTTATTACTGAGACCCGCAAGTAGAGGCACACCTCAGGTTACAACGATATCTCTCCTACTTTGAACACTTGTGTTCAAAATCTCCAAAACAAGGGAACAAAAGGGGCCGACCTGTTATTGTTTGGTAAGGCAGTTACTGTTCTGTGATCAGCGCATGCGGAATATGCCTGAAAAAAGAAAACTTTTATGCTTTAAGGTGTGGTATTTGCATGCCGCAGAAATTACACAAAATTAGACTATTCAATACAAAAAGGGAAAACATTGGCTTCATGCAAAATCTTGCAACTACTCCTAATCCCAAACCAAACAGGAAGAAGGCACGTGTTGTGTACTTCGTGGGCTTCGTTTTTTTTTCTTCCTCCTCATTTGGTTCGTTTGAATATGAAACTGTTTTCTAATTGCTTATTTTTCATTTTTAAAAATTATTTAAACTGATTTTTAGATAGGACATAGATTTGAATTCTTTGACTATTTACGAATTTTTGAAAATTTACGATTTTTGAAAATCTTTCTAATCATGAGACAGATACATATAAGAGTTATACGAACATGTCTTTTATATGAAAGTTTGATTCTTTTGTAGTTACAAGGCAGCATTCAAAATATTACTTGGCAACCTATTTCTTAAATTTTAGGTAACACTTCATATGAAAGCCATACTTTTTTACGAGCAAAGGCCGAACAACGTAGAAAATTAAGTGATCCCAAATTTGATGTGCACTTTGTTGAGACATCAAGTTGCTGTAGTTCTGGCTTTTGTCAACGAATTGAAAATTTCGGATTCATCACAACAACGGATTAGATGCATGCCCAAGGTGCACGATCCCGCCATTCAAATGCGCGAAATGATTGCAGATATGAACTCACCAACTTATAACATCGTGAAATAGCTCGTCAAGGAGTGAGGACACTTTTAGTAAGAGCTAAATCAGCTCGTAACAACCAGGATTTAACCCACAAGTAAAACAAGGTAAAACTCGAAAAGGACGAAATGTTTGTGTCATTTGAAGTTCGTGCTCTATCTTTCTCCACTTAGATGTTAAATAACTCAAAGGAAACATTCCATCAACTTGGTAGCCATCTGCATAAGCAAAAACTATCTGACTTTCAGAGGTAAATTTTATTCAGCGATTTCAAGAACATCAATAGGGAACCCACTGTCGCCGCTCTTGGGCGAAATTTTCATGGAAGATTCGAAATAAACTGAATGCATTAAAAATCACACCTCACATTTAGGTAAGATACGTAGATGACATATTCGCAGTGGTTAAGCAGGATGAGCTATAAAACACTCTCGAAAAACTTAATCGTATCCACCAAAAATATCTGATTCACGACGATGGTAGAAATAACCAACCAACTCCCGTTCCTAGACATCATGATCCATACGTCAGATAGGAGGTTCGAATTTGGCATACATAAGAAACCGTCGTCGACTCAAGGACCATCCAGACACTATAACCGGCATAGTGTACCACAGCATGGTACAATGATTACTTGTCTAGTCTAATGACAAAGGAAACATTCAAGAAAGAACGAAAGTTCATGCAGGACACAGCAAATAAGAATGGGTATAGTAAAATGATAGTGGACAGCATCATAAAATTCGCATATCCCTTTTTTGTTGAGGAGAGAGAAACAACTAAAAGGAAGAAAGCATGTATCGGGTATTCAGAAGTAAAAAAAACAGTGAGGCATCATTAAACAGGCTCATTTTTTACCCATCAATAATGTAGACAAAATAACAATGACGTCGATAGCCTCCCATCTCCTCCATGCCTGCAACAAAATCACCGCCGCCTTTGACACAAATATCAGGCTAAGGCAGCGCGATGGGCTGTCCTCTTTGCTTCTTAGTCTGGCTCCGGAATATGCCATAAGAAAGCTACCCTTCGATACCAGAGGCACACTATTACACAAGTCAAGCCATATGGTAGTCTATGCAGATTTCACCAGATGATTCTGTCACGGTCGCTAATAACCGCCAAAAAACCGTTTTCTGAAACTCGACAGTGAAGCAAAACTAGTAGGGCTACAAGCCAATGAGAAGAAAACAAAGCTCATGACGATGTCAAGAAAAAATACATCAAATACGGAAAATAAGCTGCATACACAGGAAAACAAAGCATCAAGTAAATATATCTGTAATAAAACCTATGCTATGCTAATATATTGAAAGCCTTTGAGGGACAGGTCCTGAGGTCGATAATTAGAGCGAAACTAGACGAGGACCAATGGCGAATTCGATACAACCGTGAACTGTATGAAATTTTTGGACGAGCCGAAGGTCTTGAAGATTGTAAGACTGCGGAAGCTGTAATGAGCTGGCCAAATGAATCGCATGGACGAACTACCAGTGGACCAGTGAAACCAGTGGAGAAACCGAGGAAACTCTGGTCTGACTCATTTGACGAAAGCAGTTCAACGCTGCAGTGGGCCGAGACGGTTGGAGGCGCTTGTTTGGGAAACAAAGACCCGAGAGGGGCTGCAGTGCTTAGAAGAAGAATAAAAAGAAAAATAAGTCTTCTTCCTTCTTCAAACACAAATGCAGGTTTACATTTTATGCAAATGCACAGAGTTCTGCCACCATTTCCTTTGTTTTACATCTGGATATCCATCAGTGACAAAGGAGTCGTCCTTTTCTACCATCGCCACGCGTCAAGCACTATAGCTGGCGAGGAAGAAGGTGACAGTCGTGATGTAGTGGAGGGGAACATTAAGCGGTAAAAGGCCGCCCACGTTTCTTCATTAGCAGACGCCTTTTTGTTGTACTTGATCCTCCATGATTGGCTATTAGTCGACTAATTGCCGAGATCTCTGCTGCGGCCTTGTTAGCGGTTGCCTTAATTTGCTCCGAGAAACTCAGTTTAGAGTCTATCAGCAAGACCAGATATTTAACTGATAGTTTCGACTCTACTAATGTGTCCCCCACTCGGAACATTCTTACTCTGGGGATCCTCTTCTTGGTCAGGATGACCACTTCGGTTTTCTCTAACGCTGGGTTAAATCTGTGAGTGGTCATCCAGCGGATTAGTACATTCAGCCTTAATTGCGCTTGATGGACTGTGCGCCCAGCCACTAATGCCGCAACGTCATCTGCATAGCCGATCAGTCGCGACTCTTCCGGCAGTTCAAGTCTGAGTAGTCCCTCGTAGGAGACATTCCACAAGTCCAGACCGAGGATGGAGCCTTGGGCCACACCTGATGTGACTAGCACCCTCCGACAACCATGCACCGTGTCGTAGATCAGGCTGGAATCCTAACAGGTAATTTTCGACTATCCGCATCATATATTCTGGTAGTTGGAAAGAGTTTTCCAGGGCTTCCAAAATATTCTTCCATCTAGCAGAGTTGAACGCATTCCTTATGTCCAGCGTCACTAGAAGGACTATCCGACGGTTGGATCGACTGTGTGCCTCCGCCTGTTGGATCGCACTTACCACTTCCGCGACTGCATCTATAGTGGAACGTCCCGTTCTGAAACGATACTGCCTTGGAGAAAGATCCCCAGTGGCGTGGATAACGTTAGCGAGTCTACTCTTTATCAGTTTCTCGAGCACTTTCCCGGACGTGTCCAGCATGCATAACGGTCGGTATGCTGACGGCGATTCGGGATTTCCCTTCCCCTTGCTGATCAGCACGAGTCTTGCCCTCTTCCAACGCTCAGGGAAAACGCCTTCCCGCAAGCAGGCATTGAACGTACTGAGCAGCAAGTCAGGACAAGAGTGATAGACCAGTTGCAGTACCTCAGCTGGAATACCGTCTGGACCCGGAGCCTTCTTCGCCTTCATGGAGAGAACTGCTTCTTTCAGCTCGTTTCTCACCTGGAAAGCAATAAATCGGTTTTCATATCCCTCGCGAATTGGTCAAGCAGGTCTTGAGCGTTTGAGCTCCGATGTAAGTTTATCTGCAGGATACGGATCATTTCAGAGCTGCTTTGGCTTTGGTTAGGGCTTCTTTGAATACCCGGCACTTCTCTGTCCCTGGAATATGTCTCAGGTCATCAGGTCTGGGATCAGCGTTCTCGCAGAGAATACAGTGCGCCTCTCCCATGCATTCTGTTCTTTTATGTCCTGCGTTGCCGAACTAATAGCATAAGGAGCCCCTATTAGGCCCTTTGAACCCTTGTACTGTATGACCGTAGCTTAGGCATTTGAAACAGTGGAGAGGAACTACTCTTTTCTGCAGACAACTCAACATATCAAAGGATATTAAATTTATCAAGAAGGCTCTTTCCGTGATCATTTTCATAAATAGATTCGACAGTACTTCTCCAGTGAGCAGTAGTCGTGAATATGACCTTACCAAACTATTTAGAGGCTTTTTGTGCCATTGTTCTTCTGTTCCCTGCGAATTTCTTACTTCAAAATTGTGCTCCAGTTCCTTGCATGTTTCTTACTTCAAAAAGTTTCATAAGAAGGTCGCTCGGCGCGTTGTTTCAAGTTCGCGTTGTTTTTAAGCACTTGCTCAAGACGGAAATCCAATTTTAATATATTTTAAGGAAAAATTTTTCCCCCCTAATAGTGTTTATTTATGGTGCTTTTTCTTGAATTTCAGGACCAAATATAAACTCTCAGCAATATGAAAAGTAGATTTTTTTAAAGCCATGTTTATGTAATTTGAATTTCAAATCTACAGAGTAAACTTGGATAAAATATAGCAGAATTTCCACAGACTGTTAAATTTAGGACTAATCACTTTGTTATCAGGGCGGTTAATTCGTGAAGTATTTACGATTTCATTTAGTATACAAATAATAGAAATTTATTATTTCATTGCATGTTGATATTGCTTTGAGTTCCGCTTTTAATACTAGAACTAGACCAGGCAGGACGTGCCAATAAATAATTATATATGCATAGGTGAATTGATCAAATCAAATCAATGATAAATAAAATCCATAATCATCATAAATAAAATAAAAATCAATTATAAAATTGATATGGATGAATACGTAAAAATGCAATCCAACAAACAGAAACGATAAATTATTAATCAACCCTTCCATTGTCATCAATAAAAGCGGACGAATGAAGATAAACAAGAAAAATTTTATGGTGTTTTCCGATGAATCTTCTCGACCAAATCAAAATAGCTATTAAATTTGATTGCAATACTTAAACTTAATGTGGTTGCAATTTCATAAAATTTTGGCCACATAAAGAAATGAACGCAAGAAACTGTTAACGATTTCGCCAATACGTGATTCCTTGTGCAACATCTGCTCCAGGAGTATTTATACAACTTGAATGTATAATATTGAATGTGAATGCAGAAGTCAATAATAGGAAGGAAACACTTATTTGGAACGGATATCGTAAATCTTACAGTGAGTACAGTCAGTACAGGACATTTTCATGGCACGCATTACATCTCTACCAAATTAATTGCAATCTATTCGATGTAATCAATTATATATGCTTCACACCCAAGACATCATTCACTGAAAATTTCGCTATAAATCACCAATTTGAAGTCGCACACAAACAAAAACGAAATTTAAATTAAAACCACTTAATTCGCCGCGGAGATCGTTTGTTAAAATATTCAAATAAACTAATTCGATTGGAATGTTCTAATGAACTGGAAGTGGATTAGAACGATAATAGTTTCCCGGAATCGATTTGATAATGTCGATTTTGATTAAATTCTCAGAAAGCATGAAGTTAGTGGTATTGCGATTTGATAATGAAAGTATTGCAGAAATTTTTAGCATGTTCTCGAATTTCGTATTTAAGATAAAATATGTGCAAACTGTTTTCAAGGACATAGCACATATCAAATCTAGATTATCTGCAATCGAAATACTTCATCCTTTAACGATACGATTAAAGATCCTTTGGACGTTATAACTAAGGGCCCAATTAGAGATAGCAAAATGGGTTCTATTTTATACAATAATTCTGTTGTCATAACAACCATGTGAAGTTTTTTAAAACGCTTTAAGCACTTGGAGAAGAGACAATAAATAAATCATCTCTATTTAACCTTTCTGGTGATTTGACATCCGATTCGAAAATAAAAATTTCTTTTGACCGATCGATTCGGCGATGAAATGAGCTCAATCTCAAATGAGCTCGGCTTTGTATCTGTGGTCTCTATCTCTAGCTTATGGTATCTAAATGTCTAAATAATGGAGACTCCCGCGATGCTAGATGCCATCATGAGTAGCTGCACTTGGAACGAATGACAATAAACTGTCAACCACACCCGAATTTTCAACCTCCATGACAACGGAAACGTGTCTTGTTCTTGACAAGCAAAAAAACAGCAAGACATTAAATGCTGAACACTTAATCGGCTCGGGTAACAGTGGAGTAAACACATGGAGTAAATTTTAGCAACATAATAGCAAAATCAAATCAAAACAATAAAGAAAATCCAATTGATCAGCAGTATGTTACTGCAAATGAAAATAAACTTCGTTCAGGTGGCAGTTTACGGGAAATATCCGCACGAATCCTCGGGGAACTTGTGACTATGCCTGAGGATTTTATCTATTAGGCCTTTCGTCGTGAACGTTACTACGTAATGAATTTCATCTAATCCTTCTAATACAATCGAAAAAGGTTAAAATTGTTAGAAAATATTGCTGATACAAAATATTATTTCGAAAAGAAGCTTACAAAAATATAACTGGACTAAGGATTTGGTCCCTATTTTACAGGTATGAGAGTGCGTCTTCTTGCATCAAAGACTGGCTTAAAGCTGAAACCAACTGATCAGAGATGAACCGAAATGCAGATTGTTCTGTATTCGATTTTATTGTAGCTTGCAATAGAGCATATTCTGCTGGCCAAATACAAGCTTTCAAAGCTTGTATTTGACCAGCAGGATATGCTCTATAACATGTTGTCATCCTGGTCATTATATCACAATTCACAATTTACCATCACCATTCATTCTCTTTTGTATAATGAGAGTGTTGCATATATTCGTATCTCGCTCATGTCCAATAAGTTCCAATAAGTATTGAATTAATAGATATCATGATCCCTATGTCACCGGCCTACTGACGCAGGATATTAAGGCACACGCCGGATTACGAACACTCTTCATAGCAACAATGCGGAAACCGACGCGACAGGAAGGCACTATATTGAGGATAAACAAGGACAACACCAGATGCTCAACTTCGAGTGGGAAACGATCACCTGTTAGACTCGATATGACAAAAGGATCGGTGGGATAGGGAGAAGTTTATTTTATTTTGGTGATTTGGTACTGTGATCTTGGGAAAAGTGGACTTGGCGAAGCGGAGTGGAGGAGCGAGTGAAAAATTCAGAATAAATCTAAGGAAGTACAGGCAAAAAAGCGTAGAGTGAGGGTGCGTAAGTGGACTGTAGAGTAAGTTAGTAATTTCATTGCATAAATTACCTTAAATTATCTTATTCTTAAATTATCTTATTCTTACCAAAATTTACCTTATTTCACCAATATTACGGTAACTGTGCTCTGGTTGCTGTTTCCTTAATATTCGCGTTTGTATGGTCCATGTGTAATGTATTTTTGTAAGAATACAACTTTTTTGTAAAAATTTCATTTGGGACAATGACAATTTAGGTTTTCAAGATACATTCCGAATCAGGGTCTTTATGAGTAGGTTTACTAGTAGCAATGCACGAAGATATTTCCAAATTATAAGGCGAGCTATTGGCTTCTCTTCAAGTCTTGGGTGCTTTTTACATTTATTGTTTTGCGAAGTGGAGGTGAACGCTTTTTTCAACCACAACATAAGACCTATTACGCTATATGGCTTCTGTCACCCAGTGAACTTTCTGAAAAATTCTTTCAGACTACGCTTTGTCTTTTAAGGTAACTTTAATGTAACTTTTAAGGTTTAACTTTTCAATGTGAAAAACTGATGAAAGAGAGGACCGCACGATTATATATAGAATTGACCCTCAATTCCTTAAGCACTTAGTTGTTAAAGCAGCACTTAGTTGTCTTCGTCCAGTTTTCAGTTCAGATATAACCTTATTAAGCTTAATGGGTAACGCCGTTCGAGGATTCTATATTTTCTAAGAATCACCAAGTAGCAAACTTCCCTGGTTTCCTTTTTTCGTTTTCCGTCGGCAGGCGACGCACTCCCAATGACAAAAACCTACTGAACCACCGACTAAACACCTCCCCAGTCAATCCAAGTTCCTGGCCTGGGTGGATACGGTACTTCATGGACTAAGCTTTCCTATTCTTCACCTAATGGCGTCTTCGGGTTACATGAATTCCGTTTTTAGCGGGAAGGGAAGAAGGATATCATGCCTTTTATATTGTGACATGTTCGAATAATGTCACGCGCCACTATAGTTGTCTTAAGAGTTAAAAGAAGTGCTGACATCGGAAGGGATGGATCCACAGTCGTTTAAGTTTCCCGATGCTGAAAGTTGCATTGGAGGCGAGGAGGAGGAACAAATTCTGACTGCGGAAGGGCTGATGCCGATGTTGATGATAATATAAAAGCAATCAACCGAGTTAAACGAGAAGCTCGAGCGGCAGCCGACCAACTTAAACGAGAAGTTCAACCGGCAGTCGACAGACTTAAACGAAAAGGTCAACACGCTGTCAATTGACTTAAACGAGAAGCTCGATCGGCAATCAACAGCGTTAAACCAGAAACTCGACAAGCAACCAGTTAACTTAAGGGCAGATTTAAGTGAGCTAAGCCGAAAACTTAACTTTCAAATTAAAGGTTTCTTAGAAAGGATGGATAAAGTGGAAGAAAGGGTAAGCAAAGCAGAAACGGTGCGGGAAGAGATTGAAAGAATAAAGGAAGACATAAAGCAAGCCAAAGTAACGATAGCGAGCAACCCGAGCCCGATAGCGAGTACCGCCAGTATCCCAACAAGGTATGTAAAAGCACCAACTTTTGACGGACAAATGGCTTGAAGCATTAACAAAACCCAGTTTGAATCTGCGGCTCAAACAAATCACTGGAGTGAGCAGGAGCGAGCAACAGCTTTAATCCTTGCCCTGAGATGTCCAGCTGCTGAAATTTTGCAAACTATCCCCGTCAAGTCGCAGTCAAACTCCAACGCGATCATGAACGCACTCGACATGAGATACGGAGATAATCACATTAAGCAAATCTACAGGTCGCAGCTACGCAACCGGATGCAGAAACCAGGCGAAATCCGACAGCAATTAGCCAAGGAAATTGAAAGGCTTCCACAACTGGCTTACCCGGCATACGACCCTCATCATCGAGACGATGTGGCAATGGAAGCATTTATAAGTGGGTTGCAGGACAGGGAAATGCAACAAGCTGTCCGTCTAACCGCAACACCTTCAGTAAAGGACACACAGGTCTATTGTCTAAATTTCGAAGCCGCCAAAACAACCACCGGTAACACATCCATGATCCGGGAGAATGCAGATGTAAACGTGTTGGCATGAGCAGGAGGTCGAAGGTGTATGTTTCACCTACATGCTGGAATTGTGTTGATCGAGGGCACCTGCAATGGTGCTGCAAGCAGGGAAAAACACCAAGATATTGCCCACGGTGTGCCGCTAGACAGAAACGCCGAGCAGAACCAGAGCTGGCAATAAAACCTCTCTAACTGATGGGTCAGGCAAACAACCTAAAGCCAACTTCGTGGGACAAAGGTTGACTACAAGGATGGAAAGACAACCGAAATATGTCCACGGAAAAGTCCATCGGAAAGGAGGAGCACATGGCAATACCGACGCTTTATCCCTTCGCCCATGTCCAGCGGCTTGTAAACATTGCCCACAATCTGAGGAAAAGGAACACGGTGTGGATATGCGTGTAATAGCAACAGAAGTCAACGAGGGATGGACGCAGCACGAACTCCGGGACGCTCAGCTAGCCGGCGATGATATTGAACCATTGTTGGTACGGAAAGAGACAACAGGAAGTCCCGAGTGGAAGGACATATCAGCACGTGGCACAGTGTTAAAAAGCTATTGGGCTCAATAGAACTCCCTTGAGGTTGACGATGGAGTTCTGAAACGGAAGTGGGAAACGGCAGATGGCAACTCATATAGGATGCAAATTGCTCTTCCTAAGAGTTAGGTCAAAGGAGTACTAAAGGAGATGCATGAAGGAACATCGGGAGGTCATCTTGGGGCGAACAAGATCCTAACGAAGGTACAAGAAAGATTCTACTGGCGCCACGCTCGAAACAACGTCCTTGACTGGTGTCGTAAATGCACAATATGTGCTTCCGTTCAAGGCCCAAAGCGAAGAACGATAGGTAAGGACCTGATATTGCAGGACCCTTTCCCGAGTCTGAATTGGGAAATCGATATTAACTCGTTGTGGCTGATTACTTCAGTAAGTGGCCAGAAGTATACCTTATTCCTGACCAGGAGGCAACTACTGTAGCGAAGCGAACCCTTACAGTGGGTTAGTAGATATGGCATACCCCGTGAACTACATTCAGACCAAGGCAGAAACTTCGAGTCACAAGTTTTGGCCGAAGTGTGAGAGCTGCTGGGAATATGGAAAACACAGACAACACCACTTCAGCCCCAGTCCGATGGAGTGGTCGAACGGTTCAATGACACGCTAAATAAACATTTGGCCAAGATGATTGATGAAAATCAGTGACATTGGGATCGACGCATTCCATTATTTTCGATGGCGTACTGTAGAACATGCATCGACAGGAGAAGCCCCAGCGGAAGTCATCTTAGGAAAATGATTCGTTTACCAGCTGATATAAGGTTCGGGACACTCCCTGTGCAGCCTAACCCAGTATACAAGAGTATACAAGCGACTTAAGGCAACGGCTGAATCAGAAACACCAATTGGTGCAGAAGCAAATCGAGTCGACCACTGATCGCATGAAGACGGGATATGACTTATTGTCAAAATCATCCGGATTCCAGACCAACGACTTGGTGTGGCTATATAAACCTCGGCGTCGGAAAGGCAGATCTCCGAAGCTACAGCCGAATTGGGAAGGACCCTACAGAATCATCAAGCGAATTAACGATATGGTATACCGAATACAAGAGCATCAGAAACCAAGGGCAAAAATGAAAATTGTGCACCTGGATCGCCTTGCCCCATATTATCAACAGTAAGGCGTGGAGACAGCTGATGTGACATTTTTTCGGGGCGAAAAAGATATAAGGCGGGGACAGTGTGACATGTTCGAATAATGTCACCCGCCACTGTAGTCGTCTTAAGAGCAAATTTGTTAACAAGTTTAACCAACCAACAACACCAATTCACAGATTGACAGAAATAGGCATAAAGTAAACACTTTGCGTGCATTGCGTACGACAATGCATGTGTAAATGACTGACAATGCATGTGTAAGCGCGTAAACTCGAGAATGATCCACGTGGAGAATTTCGGGTTGGTTGAAACAAGTAAAAAAGTGACTACAGCGAGCGGCGAAGAGAATTTTTGTGGATTAAGCGAAGTCTGATTAACTAAGCCAAAGTGCGATAGCGGACTAGTGAGTGCAATCGTACGCGGAATGAAACGCGAGTGAAAGTGATTGTTATAATTAATCCATTAATGAAAATAAAAGTGAATAAGTGAAGTAGTAATTAAGTGAAAATAATTGTGAAGTTTTAGTGAAATTTATTAAAAGAATAAATTATCAAACAACTAATTTTAAATTAATTCGTTTGTTTAATTCCCTTTTGTGAACATTTGCGAGGCAAACAGGTCGCGCACCTGACAAAGCGCAACAATCTTGTTAGATTTTCCCAACTGTAATGTACCGTTTGCCTTCATTCGTCAACCGAATTCAGCATCTCTTGGATTAGACTATCAGGACGGAGCTATGTGATTTTATAGACAAGATCGGCCCGCACGACCCTGATCATGAGTTGCTTTTTAGTGGGACTTGGTCCCCTAACATTAAACATTATTCGACTGGTGGCGCGAGACCCACGTCGTTGCCTTGATTTGCACTGACAAACTCAGCTTAAAGTCTATCAGCAAGCCCAGGTACTGCACTGATAGTGCCGATTCTACTAATGTATCCCCAGCACTGATCTTTCTTACTCTAGACATCCTTTTCTCTGTCAAGAAGACCACTTTAGATTTCTCTATCCCTATGCTAATCAAGCTCTCTATGCGGTGCATTAACGCATTATGCATTAATTTCTTTTGATTGACTGCGCTACTAGCGACCATTGCTGCAACATCATCTCCATGGCTGATCAAGATTATCTCCATAGCCATTCTCCACCAGCTTGAGTCTAAGTAGTCCGTCGTTGGAGATATTAACACCTTCTGCTCCTTGAGCTTTCTTCGACTTCATATAAGAAATTGCCAATTCCAGCTCTTTTCTCGGTATTTTTCTCTCTCTGCTCACGTCTTTGATGTGGTTCTGTTCGCCGGTGGTCGCAAGAGTCCCTTGGTTGTTTGACGATATCATTTTACCATCAGTTCACCGGACGCTTGCCGTGACTAAGCGTACGGCGGAGCGCTAATGACTTACAATTAGATTTGATGGTAATCATACTGGGTTGATTATGTCCTCAGCAGCCAGTCGTCTGGTTTCCGACGAAGAGTCAAACTGTGGTGTGCGTCTCGGGAGCATATCGATGAGCTTTTCCACGTAGATCTTCCTTGAAGATCCACAGGAAGGCAGGGTGTTGAGTGTTTGATGGTGTAAGATCATTCCTACCGACCTCAAATGCTGCGTGCTGATGGCCACTGGCCGAATAGGACTCTCTAAGTGTATTTCTTTGAGAAGAGCGACTCCGAAGTAAATGTCACGAAAGGGATGGTACCCATGGAACCCAAGGTGCAGAAGTTTAGAGTGTTACCAATCCTCACCACGTTTAATTCAACTCATGCAGTCATCTTCAGGATTTGTTTCATCTTGGATATGACTGAAGCTGTTTATTGGGTCACCCTCAACAACTTTAGCGTTTAAGTCCCCTTACGGACAACGACGTGATCCCCTGTGTCAAAACAGCTTCTGCTAAGGATTTTTGCTTCATCTGGAATGATGTTATTGGTTCGTTCGGTGTCAGATATAAATTTAAGAATGTTACACGTAGATATCGAAATCAAACGAAACAATCTCTTTGACCGCAGCTTTGAACTCTCAGATGTTAAATGAAATTACAGGGTCAAAACGAGAAAGTTTGTCGTTTGTTCCAAAAAAATAATTACCGGTATAATTTTCTAGTCATGATTCAGAGTGTGTACTTGTTAATATATTAAATATTTAGCTTACCTAAAACGCATAGGCTCATTAGTGTCTTTTGTGAGCATCTGTGTCCCATATTACTGCATTGGTCGTCTATGTTTTCTATAGAACCTAAATCTTCCTGCAAAGGCAAGTATATACTTGATACATTTCTGTAGGTATCTGCATTGACGATCTGTCAAGAACAGAAGAAGAATAAGGTCTGAAATGTAGGGATCAAAATTGTTCCACATTACTGCAACTACTCCGTGAATACAGATATGTGCCGCAATCAATTTTCCGAAGATCGCTCGTTGATACCGGGAAAAAGGATCAGTCAGACTTGATATCAGTCAAGAAGTAGAGGGAAAAGTAAAATATTGATTCGGATGTCTAAAGGTACAAGGCAGGTTTCGCAGATTATTGATCGATCGAAATTTTTCAAGATTCATGTCCTTGAAAACTTTAAACGCATTTTCTCAGAACCACCTACTTCAAAACGGGCGAAAACGTTGAAACGTTAAAACGACACTTTAGCATTTTTACTTCAACTTCACAATTACATGTTCTAGTGAACAGCATATAAATTTTTGCTGCAAAATTGTTTTAACAACTTGCCTGAAGAAAACATGATGAAAAAGGAAAACCACCTTGCCACGACCACCAGTTCGTGCCACCTTTTTTAAATTGACGTTAAAAACATCTTTGCATTTTACGAGTCAATAACATATAATCTAAGAAAAAGTTTTTTACCTAGTTCTAAAATGGTTCCGAAGTTACCATTTTTTGAAAAATTTGTGTAATGAAAAATTTTTTTTCAGCACTATAGCATATGCTTAATTCGACTCTGAAATCGAAAATCTGGTTACTTTATCAGTATTCTCAAAACGCTATCAAGTTTAAGACTTTTGTCGCATCAAGAGTGGATTCCGCTATTTGTAAGGTCAAACAGAGTAGAGGTCACCTTAGAACGCGTAGAACACTTTAGACAACGCTTTTTCAGCGATTAGCATCGGATCTTGAACTTCGACACAAAAGCAACATTTGCTTTACGTCAGACCTCAAACTTAGGCTGTGGCTTCTGACAGTTAAAAAGTAAACTCGGGTGGTAGTCGGCGTCCGTAACGGAGTGGCATCTTTTGTAGCTATCTTGTATGGTACTAACAGGTCATTGACACAATATTGTAAAAGTATTTGACAACTTATTGTCAAGGCACCTGTTGGCAAAGGAACATGAGACCTAGTCCAGAGTAATGTGCCAAAGGGTTCCAGGCTAGCTTCTCTAGTATTGAGTAGTTAGTCTAGAAACATAGCGCGTCTTGAAGACCGCATACAGAGAGTAAAACGATTCCATAAAGCTCATTTAGTTTAGAGAACCTCAAGCAAAGCTGTCTAAATAATACTCAGAGACCTAAAAGCAAGGATATACCGGAAAAGTCATGCGTCGGAACGTCGTTTTTTCCAATTTTCAGTGTGTTGCAAATTATTCATAGAACAAATTTAAAATGGTGCCAGTTTTTGATGGAAGAATTTGATACTCACCGGTACGAGCATAAGATGTCCTGTCGCAAATATGTTGAATCTGTAAAATCGGAAAATAATTGTACTAAGTATAACTTAAATTTTTTCAAATTGTAAAGTTTGATTGAATTATTGCAAGGGCACAATAGCCTAAATTTAGTTTTGAAACTTTGAGTGATTTATATGAGTTATAATGTTGACAAATTCAATTATACATTGCAACTAATATAATGTAAATTTTCCGTAGGACACACTAATTTTGTTACATTGAATGCAAACATATGAATCTAACTGATTTATGCATTATTAAGGTATCCTCGTTACGTATTCATTTCAAGGTCAAAACTAATTTTACTGTTTGCTTTACCTTATGATTTGAATAAGGATAAGTCTGTTTCACCCCCTTTATTACATCTGCTGCAGATAATATCGTCCTTATGAAGACACATTTAAACGTACTCGCCTACACTATCAAATTGACGCGTCTCAAGTACATAAAATACATATCCCATACCATCCCTCGCATATCATTCACAGCAATCCACCACTGCCATAGCAGATATCCTGAAGACCTTCAACAGATACAATTATGGAATACATATTTGAACGCAAAATGAACGGAGGAGGAAGCACACAAAACGTATTTATCAGCTCCTTCCTGCCTGCAAAATGACAATATGCTCTCTTACTTGAAATATTGGTTATGATAATCTTCAATTTCCAAGATATTTGCTTTCATGGCGTCTAAATTGAGGGTGTGGTGTACAGTTGAAATATCCCTGAACATAGCATGCATAGAACTTACACATGCTTTCCTCTTGTTCATGGTTTAGAATTCAGGTCAGATGTTTACACACAGGGAGCCTGAATAAAGTGACAAAAAAATAAACCAAGCAAAAATTTCGCCATACATAAATCAAGAATCAATCCCAGCTTGTAACCCATATTATTGGAATGGATGATTTATAGTTTAGCAGAGGTGTTAAGTGGAAAGGAGTTGAAAAAAAATTGAAGATTATTCAAAAATTTACGATATCATTTCAGGTTAGTAAAGCAGATTTAAGAGAGACGAATTGAAAACCTTAAAAAAATTAAATTATAGATTATCCACATCATTTGATCATGCACAGATTAGCCTTAGTTCCAATATAATTCTTATCCGGTTGAAATTCTCCTTGCAATTTCCAGGAAGTCCATTCTCAACTTTTACATAGCTACAACATTTTCTCGTCCCACTTCTGACACCGTATTAAGTAGTAGATACTACTTTTTTCTAATTTTTTCATGCTTAAACAATGATTAAATTGACATAAAATCCAACTACATAAACAATTTAATAACTGAATAAAATTCAGTTTCCAATTTCAAAAAGTCCAAATCCAAAAACACATCCGCCCAAAAGGACGACACCTGCAGATTTGTCACGAGGATAAGGAAGGCAGAAAACATATATTCAATTTATTATTAACATTATTCAATTTATCTGAGCCTGATCAGTGAACTACGAATAGTTTATAGAACTGTCTGATCAGTGAACTACGAATGGTTTATAGAACTGTCTGATCAGTAAACTGCGAATAGAACTGCAGTAGCTGCGAATTAGCATAGCAGGGGTGGAAAACTTGGCGGTATCTGTAAAAAGTAATACCATTGTTAATGCCCTTAACATGATGAATAACAGAAATAGGCATATGGCAGAAAGGATAGAGCAAGTGATAGTACATTTATAGTTGTATAGCAACTGTGATTAAGCATGTGATTCTTCGTAAACAAAATAATGAAATTGAATTTCAAAAATGTTTTACCAATACTAATAAAATTCTAGTAATCATAGTTACATCCCCTTGAATTTAAAATTCTGTATCAGTCATATTTCGAAGCCGCCTTGTTGGATTACCACTCTATTTTAATCATTGACTTGTTTGTAGCTTCTTTGTGGCAGGGAAGAAATGAGTGTGGGACTCCCAGACGCGCAATACTCCTGAACTACCCGCTAAACACCTCCCATATCAAACAGAGAACGTAGCCCGGAACCGTTAGACACAATACTTCATGCTAGGCCTCGTGTTCCTTCCGTATCCCGTGTTCCGTCATCAGATTACGGGAAGTCCGTCTCCAGGGGGAAAGAAAGGAGGGAACAGAAGTGCTAGAAAATATGTTCCTTCGTCGTCTAGCCCTCTCGGGATTCTAGTATGCCTTTTTTCAGTGTCAGGAATAGCCAAGCATATTGTGCCACGGGATTCCCTTTGTCAACCGGTCTAAGCATTTCTCCGACCACAGTTTCCGAGGAGTACTTGAGGTTATAGATTTCTACGCTCTCTCGCAATAAGGGGAAAGGGTATCACCTCTGTGATTACTAGCACTGCCGTCGCGGACACTGTTCGATATGCGCATGTAATTCGCAGCGTTCCATGTCTCTGCACATAGCCACCCGCTTTCGTTGTAACTCGTTCTCGAGCGGCAGCGCGAGCCGGAATCCGTAAGCGGTTATCCAGTTTCTCACTCGCTGCATTAGCATATTTGGTCTGTGTTATGCATGGTCGACTGTCGTCCAGCTACTCGTAAAGTAGCCTCCGTTCTTTCAGATAGTCCCTCAGAATCCACATCAGATATACTGGTACTTGCAAATGATTTTCAACCGCTTCCCGAGTATCGACCGCGTTTAATGCATTCCGCATTGATGGTGGAACAACACAACTCCAGCTCCAATTTACGTAAAAAGTGCAATTTCCATTAGTACTTCATCGTTGACGGCCTAAGCCATGGCGGGGTGGATAGCAAGAATGCGCACAATTTCGTCCATCTTTTCTGCCTCGTATAAATGAGGCAACCTTTGGGCACCGAGGTGCCGCATCACTACTTTGTAGCCGAAGAATACAGAAGACTAAGCGCGTTGTCTTTGGGAATCACCGTCATGGATCTCCTTTGTTATGTACTAGTGAGCGCTGACTGAAAAATAATTTAGCACTCTCCAATTTTTAGCCCTTTGTACTAGGCACTACTAATCAAATGTGGAATCAGGTATAGTTCGAACGCAACTCCATCGATGGAAAGTCGGTGTGCGGCTTGTGTCAATATGACGAGCCCAGTTCTAGCTGCCATGTCCGAGATCTGTTTGCTCTAAGCATCTGCTTGAAGCATGGCCCTCTAACGTTGGAGTCACCTCCGACGAGCATACGGCCTCTATTCTTGAAATAGCATCCTCCAGAGAATTGAGCTTAAGTTGAAATGATGAAAACGATTCGTTTGGCATTATGTATACACTAAAAAGTGAGATTCCCGTTCTTAACCGATTCCAAATTCGAACACCGATTCCAAACGAAACCAGCTCATCGTCCCCGGCCCTGCACTTGAAAGGGGAGCACTGCTCCGTACCCAGATGCCGGCTATACCGGATTCGGCATCCATGTTGGGGAATTTCTGGTGTGGTGTTGCTCAAGGATAAGAATCATTGCAGAGATGCTTTAGCCTTTGTTCTTGCTTCATGGCAAACCAGACGCTCACCTGTACCTGTGATTTTTTTCAAATCATTCAGTTCGGGTCAAACTCCCAGCAAAGAATACTGTGTGCCTCTTCTGTGCAGTCCTTATTTTTATGCCCTGCCTTGCCGCAATTTTAGCACAAGACACTTATATCAGTTCCATTATATGCCTGTGCGGTATTCCCGTATCTAAGGCAATTTTAACACTGTAGAGGAATCGCTCTGCGTCTTATTCAACAAATAACCGACCCTTTTTAATTTTGTCCTACTATACTAGCTCCGTCTCTGTGAGATCAACTATGGCCAAGCATACTCTCCTTTTATTTGGTGTTGTCAACCTGACTTTCGTCTCGCTTCGTTTAGGGAAATCGCGTTTAAAGGCGTCTTCTATTTCGGGCAGATCCGCAACGCAGTCAATGTCTCTAATTTCGGATGAGGCCATAGGCTCCAGTGAGGCTACACTTGCTTTTTCTCCGAGGGCTCTTTTCACTGTGTCACGGAACGCGTCTTTGATTTCTTTCATTACTCGCATGACAGCCGCATAGGATCTACCGTCAGTGGGGTTAACCAGCAGAGCATGCCCAATATGTTTTCGGCGCTTCTTAATCTTTTCTTCTTGGGTTACGTGCGATGATTCGTTGCATTTTGGTTCCTCTGGAGGTTTATCGAAGAGCCTTTTGCTCTTCCTCTATCTTCTGCCACCTGCGTCTGTAGTGACCTATTCGGGTCAGAAGTTCTTCCAACTCCAGGACTGCGTTCTTAACCTACTTGCTAAAGCTCGTTTGTTTATTGCGTGTGGCTAGGATGCGTTCCGCAACCTTTTCCAGATTCGAAGATCCAATAGATGAGTGTATTTTATATAGAGCGGGGTAAAAGTCCAGTTCTATGCGTGTAAGCGGTCTGACACTTTGCATTTAGTCACTTAAGAGCGCACTTGAGAGAATGGATCGTGCGTTGTAAATGCGACAGTTTTACAAGAATGCTGATACCGTGACTGTAGCACATAGAAGATTTTATAGTTTTCGAGGTTTTCGTGGGGCAGCTCCCTTAAAAAATTTGAAAAATGTCAAGAAATTTCTTGATGCCTGAACTTCAAAACTTCTCTAGCTATAACCAACATTGTTATTATTATTATATTGTATTATTATATTATAATATTGTTCTAGCAGGACGGGGCAACTTGGCGTACGTCTAATACGTTTTTTGGAAAATTGATATCCAGGAGAAGCGACTTAACCTGGCCTAAACGGAATCAGGAATTTTTTTACGGACGTTTCCTTTTGGGGTTGATTCAAATCAAATCTACTCGTTCTCTGGGGTTCATAACAATGAACACAGTTCTCTGGCACAGTTTTAAGAAAATAATCGCGGCCATTACAAGGATGACCTGCCAAGCCACCATTAAACTTTTACTTTTATTTTTTTATTTTATATTTTTATTTTATATTTTATTTTATATTTTATTATTAAATATGGAGTCCTATGAACGCGAAGGTTTACATTCAGACAAAATTATTTTTAAGGAATCCATTCCTGAATATTGTACTTTGATTAATAAGTTTTGTTGACAACTAATTCTTTCGTGTCGCATGATATAAACTTTCTTTTCGTACACACTGTAGCAGCAAAGAATTGCATGAAATTGCAGATTGTCCACAGAAAAAATTATCACAATCTTCGATGTATCACTCTACAAATCAAATTAAACCACATATGCTTACACATGGAGGTGAAGCAACCGGAATCAAAAATTTATAAGGCAGATAAGGAGTTAACAGAGGATAATTATTGCGGAGAGTATAAAAGGCCTTTAAACGCACACCTTTAAACTTTTTTTTTCAATTTAAAGTCTCTTTTTACACCTTTACCCTACGACTGGCGATTAAGTGCGATCAAAATCTCTTGACAAAGCATTTAAGGATTTACTTTTATGCACATTCAACCTAGATTTTAACTATTTTTCAACCTAAATCGTTATTCATTTAATAGAAAACAGAGCAACGAAAAACTATACAACAGCATTCTTGCGTTTGTACGGATACCTCGAAGACAATGTTTCCTTTTCTTCTGTCAAAACCAAAGGAACAAAACAAAAGAAAACGCAAGAAACTACATCATTTACGAGGAAATTGCGTATAACGTGAAACTCTTTCCAAGTTTCAGGAAGTAAAACATGTTACAATATAGAAAACCAATTCTTCTGTAAGTGAAGTTTGTTTAGTAATTCATGAAGTTGCATCGAGCGAAAATGCATTCAACGTAGCAACGCAAAGGAATACTTTCATAAGCGGAAACGAATTTTGTTATGTTATGCTCTATGCAAGCGACATTTCGAGTGTATTTCCATGTTTCCCGGAAACGCCATGTTTTGCACTCCAAAAAAGGAATTTTATCATTGTTCATTCACTTGAATTGGTACCTAAATACGTACGAAATGACAATTTGTATAGTTCCGGATTTCAAATGGACTCAAGTTTTTTTTTTTCAGTAGCTACAAAAACTCACACCGTACAAGGAATGGTACTCCCTTCCATGGAGAACCAACGCTGGGCACCATGGCATCTCTTCGTAGAAGCTTATTGACGGAATCATTTCTGACATTTGATGTTAATAGATGATCCCCAATTGTATTTTCTCTGTAAACGGACTTAATTGAAGCAAGCAAGGAAATTTTTCAAATGGCTGCCCTTGGAGCAGAGTTACATTATGCGGAATGCAATCGATGACAAAGGATCTATGGGAATTCGAATGGAAGGTAGTCTACTGAAGAGCTCAAGAAAAAGTGAACAGAATGTAATTGATTTTAATCTCATTTACTTCAGCGTTTTGGTAGCGCTTTGTTCACCGTCCGATTGCAACCATGGATCAATTCTTAATTCCAATCCAGGAGAAATAGCTGGGCAACTGTTGCTCTACTAGAGTGATTCTTGTAATCCTATTTATTTAGTGTACTTGCAGTTGCATTAAATAGTTAGAACGATATTATGCACCGAACGGCACTTCAACGGATAAACTTTGAACATTCGCAAACCTTTCAGTTGAGCTAGTTCTTAGTAATCCTGTACAGTTAAATAGGTTCGTATAGCAATGTCACTACGAATATAACCTTTCACAAACTTATATGTGTCCTGATGCAGCTCATTACTGGTACCACAGCAAATTGATTCGGTACATACGAGTAGATACGCATGTTAATGCATAAGCAGTCTTTTTCGTGGAATTAATCAGTGATGAATATATAGTCGTCAGTTAGAATATTAGGAGCTGATTAAATAGGACTCCATCCGATGGAAAGGTGCTCAGAAGGATCATGATTTAGTTTGAACGGTATGAGAGTAATTGACTTCAAACTAGTTTTGCATACAAATTTTAATCGTAGGACTGGTGCTAATAGGGAGCTGCTATTTCATATTACATGTACATTCGTAGATAAATGGACTTTTTGAATTAATTGGACCCAAAGGACTCAATCGAACAGCACTCTGCTTTTGTAGGAAGTAATTGCTTAAATTAAAGAAGTTCTCTGTTTTACATTTATTGATAAACTTTTGCATACTGATCAGAGAATATATAATGTTGCGTGAATTTTAGCTGAATTTATGAGCCTCAGTAATTTGAAATATAATATGTATCTTTGAATTAATTAGATATAGTCAGTGCGAATTTATGTCAATTAATGATGCCCATGTACCCTAGGATTCAAATTGGTTCTATCGGACAGAAAACCGTCCAAACGACACCTTCTGCAGAAACTGCCGATGATAAGCTATATCCTTGATAATGGAGGATAAGCTTACTGGGGAAAAAGGCAAAAAACTCTAAAAAAGATACATGAATCGCGAAGTAAGCCACGGCGCAAAGCACCAAGGCCTTCACGCCATGTCAAACTGACAGATGGCAGAACATGCAAAGATGTTTTGTGAGAGATTAGAGCAGCTGCTTGACCGACTAACTTCAATTCGAACAACTCGGCTGACCCGATTTGGTGGTCTCCTTATTAAGTTTGAACCTCAAACAGCAATCAAAGACTCATTATGCATTATGCTCATTATGAACGCAGCTATAAAGGCCCTTGGGAAAAAATCATTGATGACCTAACTTCAAAATCGGCCATTGATAGCGTTATGCGCATGACAGAGGACCGAGTCGTAAGACACCCTTAAAAGGGCTTTTGATAAATTAAGTAGGGTCGAAATAAGACTTACCCCTGAAAATAATAAAGACAGAACCTGGCTATAGTCAACTTGACTGAAAAACAATTGAAAAAACTGCTCAGCATAATAAAAACAGGTTGGTAGGTCTGCAGGATAAAGCGCAGCGCAATTCTTCTTCACTGTTTAAAATGCCTGAATTATGATCATAATGCACAAGGCTGCCAAGGGTTTGAAAGGAGCTCCTTGTGCTATGATTGCGGCAATGGAATACATAAAATAATAAAATGCACAGGAAAGGCATATTGTATTATTTGCGAGAAAGCTGACCCCCGACCTGATGACGTGGAATATATTCCAGGTACAGGGAAGTTCAGGATCTTCAAAGAAACACCAACCAAAGCCAAAGCAGTGCCGCAAGGTACAGTGTCCCATAGATAACGTCACATCGAAGCCTACACGCGAAAGATACGCTTGAGCAGCTTGTTACGTTTTCTGTTGTATAGGCGACACAAAGAAATAAAAGGAAAAAAACAAAAAATAATAACAAACTTAATAATTAAAAGATATCAAGGAAGATTATTTGTCATCTTTATTATTATAGATTAATATTATCATAATATTTTAGGCT
Organism: Stratiomys singularior; assembly: GCA_954870665.1. NCBI lineage: Eukaryota > Metazoa > Arthropoda > Insecta > Diptera > Stratiomyidae > Stratiomys > Stratiomys singularior. The sequence goes on from OX940881.1 coordinate 67,123,977, forward strand.
GTAAGAAAAGCATGCGAAATAAAAAAGAATTAAGACATGAATTAAAATGAAAGCCATTGTAATTAGATTTAGGCATTAAGCAATATATAGTTAAATAATATTAGAAAAAAAAAGAATCTCAGTACAAAATAGTCTCAGTAAAAAAAGTCTAAGTAAGAAAAGGTTTCAGTAATAAAAAATCTCAGTAAAAAAAATTCGTTAAATTCTTGGAACGTTTTTGGGAAGAAATTTTCCAATAATATAATTCGGTGTTAGTAGTGATCATAGTTAGTAGTGATTCTTCTTTAAGAAGAAGAACAAAATATAAAGTAAGGATAGAATCCAGAAAAGTGAATAAGTAAAGATACATAGAAGCTGCACAGCGACCAGATTGCTCGGACTAAGAGAGTTTTTCAGTGGATGTCAGGTGTTTTGCAAGCTGTTGACACAATACATCAAGATGACAACATTCGCGTAACTCATGATGGAGATCGTTTCCTGCGGAGGCCAATTATAGTGAAGGAAGACGCTCAAGTGAAGTTCCAAAATCAAGCTGAGTTGAAGATTTGTGTCGGAGGCAGCAGAGGTGGTCAGAATCAGCGCAGGACAATTCATGCAAATTAACTATTTTTTATATAAATATCTATTCACTTTGTATTTTTTGACAGAAAATTTGTCTAATACGAATTAGTAAGCCTTTTCCGTGTGTGTGGCCAAAATGGCCATTTTGAACCCTGTGTATATTGCATCGTATGATCAACAATTGGAGCTCAAGGTAGCAAAAGAGTCTAAAACGAAGTTTTTTAGTGGCGGATGTACAAAACAAAATGTAGGATGCAAGTTGGTTATGATGGTACTTCAAGTGATTCAGTTGATAACCCTCATGAGCTCAACATAGCTCTGAAGAAAATCAAGGAGTGTATTCTCACCAGGATAAGAATCTCAGCAGTCGTTGCTATGCGGATGAAAAATTCAGCCGGCTATGAAAACAGGCAATTAAATATATAAGCTTGTTAATTGATGTAAAAAGGACCGATTCTGGGCAAACCAGAGCAACAATTTTATCAGTAAGAGATCATTTTATCAGAATATAACTGAACTTATTCCAGGGAAACACAACAGCACCCTTTTGTTGGATTCTATAGACCTAACCTCTATGGTCCACAAATCACACAAAATTCACAAAATTCCACAAAATTAATGGTGATTACATTAAAAGTAGTAGGTGTAGAAGTATCAATAGTAGTAGAAGTAGCAGTGGCAGTAGTAAATGCAGTAGAAGCAGTAGTAGTGGTAGTAGTAGTAGCAGCAGCAATAATAGCAGTTGTAGTTGGCTTAGTGTCGAATTCCCAGCGGTTGCTGTTTAGTCTACGCACTAAATACCTTCACAATTACACCGAAATATTAGCCTGGAACTATTTCAGTCTATTTCAGGCCTTTTCGGGTTCACCAAGGGGCGTTCCCGTCCAGTATATATGAACAAAAAAGGAGAATGATTACTGAGAGAATTACCCTCCATCTACACCGGCAACCGATCGAGAACGCCACAAAAACACAGAATACTCGTGCCCGCTGAGAATCTTTGTAAGATACTAATCAGTTTCGCCAAGTTTTCGATTGATCCATGCCTCCAGGACCCTAATAAGACACGCAGCCCACCTGCGGATTCGTTTTGGATTCGTCGATCTTTACTGCCACAGAACAACACTCCCCATCTCGCTCTTCATTCTTGAGAACTGCGCATAAGAGGCGCCGTACCCGGTCAGAAGTAACACCTAACTACCGATAAATAGGTATCGATTGCTTGGTGGTAATCGACACCTAACTACCGATAACTCGCACTGTCGCCTCAAAAACAGTACGGTTTCCAGTTAAAACCTGCAGAGCGCCTCGCCTCTATACCTGCACAAATCGTTCCCGGTAAGGTTCGCTGCTTGAAGTTTTACCCCAACCTTAGAAAGGTTTGACAGCATCGACATCGCTGTGCTCATCAGCAGCTGTTGCCCTAATGTTGGCCATCTGACGGCTGACTGCTGATACTACTGCTGCCACTTTTTTTGCAGACCCTCGGGTTTGTTCGAAGAATAGTCTCGTTGAGTTTTAAATAAAGCGAAGGTTTTTGATCAGCTTCTTGTACATAATTAGAGCAAATCGTTGATCCTATAGTCTGAAGACTTATTACTTGAATCTATTTCTTCATAAAGGTCTTGAAGAAATGATACGGATGGCGAATTATGAGATTCTTGAGCCCTTAACCAGCCGAGGTGTAGCGTACATAGTGGGCAGGTATGCAGTTTGTAACTCCGCATTTCCCATTCGTTGGCTTACGAATGGTCCAAACTTCATGGACCTCTGTAGATTTTTTCGATGGGATTCAGTCAGCAGCGAGCCTTGCTTTAGTTCATCAACCTGCGAAGGAGATTTGTGGCTGATCCTTATGCTAGCGTTCGGGAACGTGACTCATCCTCATCACTTGAACGTTGAGATTTGCAGTCTTTGCGCACCCTCTTTCTTTTTTCATCTTTTCTTTCTACTTCTCAACCTGGTCTAACAACTTCTGTCTTGCTACGCTACGGTACGCTGTGTTATTCCTTGGCAAGTACCTCTTCTACCTCCAGAGACCTTCCTGGATTATGAGTCACATCTGCAGGCTTCAAATCTATGAATTCGCACAAGATGCAGCACTAACAGATAATTCCAGTCTGGCCTCTCGCAGCTCGGAGAAACCCTGTAAATACATGGATATAAGATTTTATAGCACTGAGTTAGCACTACCCTCTGGCAAAGTCTGCAGATAACTGATTTTGCCGATTTTGACCAGGAGTTGCGGAAGGATTTGCTTCGGAATGTCTGGAGGGTTGGCAGGTAACCTTATCCTAAGACCACAACGGCTGCTTCAACCCATATTCTACCATTTAAAATCTTTTTAAACTATTGAAAAGCAGCAGAATTACCATATTCCTATTAGTATGCGTTAATTCTGTTATGGTTGTTGCACTCTGCATAAATAATTTCGAAATATCTAATTCAATAATGGAATGTACCACTGTGTCAAATTTTCAACAAAAATAAACCATTTATTTGCGTTTGAACCAATTTTAATTATCCTGTTAGATTGTTCATTTGACAACCCTTTGAACTGGATAAAACGTGTTCAATATAATAACTTCATACGTATACTCAAATGTATCCATCATTGACGAAATTGGACTGAAATAGTAAAGCCACAAGTGTAAACCGCTTAGACAATTAGCAACTCGTCTGCACCACATAATTGATTCCGGATCCATATATCAGAATATTGGTTAAATATGGTCATGGTGGTTATAAAATTAAATTAGTTTACATATCCTGAATGAAAATAAATAAGTACATCATATGTTTAGTTCCAGATTGCTGTCATTGAAGTATTTCTGTCATTTTATAACCTTTGTGTTTACGTGGATATATGTGACAGTATATGACATATATACAGACATATGTACAGTATCATGTATTTTTGATTCTTTTCGAGCAAATGATACGTGGAGTTAGTTCGATTCAGCACTTTCGTTCCATTCCTGTCTATGAGTGCTACTATGCCCACATACTAATCGAGGATGAGAAACTATTCCGCTAAATTTTTTCCAGGCGAATTTTTAAACATACCTAAAGGGTTATCATATATTTTTTTAGAGTTATAGAACTTTGAAATGAAATAAAATACAGAGAAGCTGTTTTGATTGCCATAAAATTGGTTTTATCGCAAGAATAATTCTTTGAAATTTCGATTTCGGGCAAGCGAGCGCCACGACTGGCGCCACGATTAGCCTCAATTCTCGATTACTGTTACGAAAAATTGGGGCTGTATCTATCAAATGGTCCAGCATCTCGGGCTTGACGGCATAGACGAGTGAATTGGCATACTTCCATAAGAAATAGTCCAGCTGTGTTAAATCAAAAGATCTTGAAGGCCAGTTTACAGCTTAAAACAAGAAATTATGCTGCTGTTCTTCAATAAGTCGACGAATAGACGCTTTGTATGGCATTTCGCGCCATACTTTTGAAACCATAAGTCCTCAGAATTACGGTAATTCAAACGGCGATTTCGACGGCCCGTAATCACCGCCCGATGGTCGTTGAGTTTGATTCCTGCAACAGTTGGATTTCATAATCACAATAAGGCTGTTATGATTTCTTCATGTCGGACTTCTTCTTCATATCGGACTGTACGATGCGTGGATGGATGCCTATTATCAGTCACTATTATCAGATAAAACGGAGTGCCCGATTACTTTCTCGATCAGAACCGTTTTTCTTCGAAACAAATCTGGCAATCAATATAGAAAACCTAACTAGCCACGAATACGTGACAGCTGTGACACGATACGTAACATTAAAAGGTGATACCAACTTAAAGTTTTGTACCTCGGAAAAACACCGTTTACACATATCATTCGAAATTTTATTTCGGATAAATGGTACGATTGTTTGTTTCCTTAGTATTCCAGTCTGATCAGTTCCATTGTACTTTTTGCATGTACGACTATTTTGTCAAAGCGTTTAAGCTCTCGGTCTTGTATTGATTTTTTTAATTTTTCGATCCTGAGAGGTTTGTAAATGTCAATGTTCATCATATTCCATGGAATTGGGTAAATCGCTGTTACCGATCTGTTTCGCAAAAATTGAAAAAAATTTCTGATCGTCCTTCATACCTCCTAGAAGGCAATACTGCCTTAAAGTACTGTCGGCCGTATCACCTGTTGTAAATTTAATAATTAAGCAACTTGGTTTGAGACGAAGAAAAGAAATAAAGTCTCATTTGTGGTCAATCCAAGCTAGCCCAGCGCTACCAGTGCACTAAATAAGCTTGAAAGATTTTACTGTTCTGGGTATAAGGAACTGAAAAGGAAAGTTCTTTATACCCGTGTTTGCAGTATTGTCGGGCCTTGTCATTTACCTCTTGTTATAGCAATCGCACTGCTCTTGTCGGTATTCAATTTGATCTTTTATCTGTTAAAGCACTCTAATACTTCTCTGACGTTTGGTTGCATTTTTTGTCGTTTCCATATACTAAACCACCTGAACTGCATTGGATCATTGCATTAGAGCACTCCACCTAGCTTATGTAAGACATTATCGAAGCTACACACGAGGAAACTCACTGAGGTTTAACAATCCAGCCAACCCTTAAAAAAATCGAATCAATCTTTAACAAGGTCAAAATCGAGGTTTCAACTGGCCTCGTAATTGGTTTTCCAGGCGCTTTGAGCGTGTAAAAAAGCAGACTCCTGGAAAGCCACAAGGGTAGCATAAAAGTTTTCCCTCAGTTGACGGGGAAATCCTAATTCCTCTGGACAATCTCCCAACTGTTAGCAGTAAGCTTAGCTGCTTGCCCTTAAGGTTTTTTTTTTGAACTACTTCAACATCCTTCACAGAACTTGTTGAGCTTATTCGAACATTTTGCCGTTTTTCATAGTGCTTAAGATTGCCACAAAGGGGATGCTGGCCAACAGGAGTAATTTAGGAGCTAATATTCTTTGGGTAATACGGTCCTCTCATACTCGAGAATTTAGGGGTTTCCGTTAGGCTCCTCCAGTGGATGACGACCCTGCAATGATTCTGGACAATGATCCCAACAACTAATTCCGATTGGTACACTCGAGCTGGAGGACGCGAAATTGCTGACCAATTACGGACGCAGTGAAACACGCAAGGAAACTGCTCTAATATAAGTATCGTACGGACTAATTCGGAACAAAAATTTGGCAAAAAATATTGGCGCTGGTCTGATTCTAAAGACCTGTCCCTAGAAAGGCTAGTGGCAAGCCTTGCATAGTCTACCTACTTTGTATAGATACACTTGGGAGCCATTAAAGTGACTGCACACACAAGTAGAGATAGCCAAAGGGGGCTCTTCTATAAAAATGACCCGTAACACAATGTTAACCACAAAAAAACCAAAAGCATCAAGCAAACAACTCAGACGAAACTCAGACGATCCACGGCCGAATGAACCAAAAAAGGCACAGTGTGCCCTTACCAACTAGTATTTGCGCTCAGCAAGAATCGGAAGGAAGCAAGGAAAAATGATCACAGAGTGATAGTCATTTATAAAAAGAAGGAAGAGAAGTGGTACAAGAATGGGACCCTGTGGGACACCAGCTGAAGGGCACAACGGAGTTGTAGAGCCATAGCAATGTAAACAACAGCAGCTAGGGAACATGTAAGACTGCATTCAAAAAATAATGATCCCGCGATACTAAGAGCCTCTTATTTCAAGCAAAGTAGATTGTCATTGCCTGCGAAAAATCTGTGAAGATCCGATCGATTTGGAATTTTTTAGCGTCTCAGCAATATCATTTGTGAATGCATTCAATTCTGAAGTTGTACAGGGGCTTTTAAGGAAGCTATGTTTCGCACGGAAATAACTGACCCCAGGCTGAGATTTAAGAGAAATCACAATGTCACTGATAGGGAGCATGAGAGATTTTTAGGAATTTAATATGGATTTGTATGAGACTTGTATAAGGATCAATTTTTTTTGTTTTGGTGTAGGCTGAAGGCTATTTACGCCCTGAGTGTCGGACTCCCAGAGGACCTACTGAACTACCGACTAAACACCTCCCCTGTCAACCGGAGCGCATAGCCTGGAACCGTTTGACACATTACTTCGGGCTAGGCCTCCCAATTTGACGTCTTTTTGGCGCCTTCGGGTTACAGGGATTCTTTTTCCAGTTGCGTGGTAAAGTGGGTGAGGATTGCTAGAAATCGAAACCCTCCACCCTCGACGCCTCCAGCCGATCAAATACGCCATTTTTCATTTCTTCCCGAGCGTAATGTGCCACTTGATTCCATTTTTCAACTGATTTCAGCATCTCTTCAATTAGGCTTTCTGGATGGAGCCCTCCCACGTTATCGGCAAGATCACCGCCAGTTTGTCCCATCTTTTGCATGAAAAGAAAGTATGACAGGCGTCATCCTTCACACCAATGCAGAATATGCAATCTGGATAGCGTGTCTTCCCTATCTTTTGCAGGTAAGACTGAAAACAACCGTGTCCGCTCAATAGCTGGGGCAGGTAGAAGTCAGTCTCAGCACGCGTTCGACTGAGCAACGATATCAAGTCATTGATGAGCCGCGCGGTCCATCTTCCTTTTAGCTCATGTTCCCATGATTGTTGCCATTAGTCGAGAGTGCATCGTCTTACATCGCGAGCAACTTTTTCTTTATTAACCGTGTGCATTCTTTTACGAATAGTCCTCTAGAACTCTCCAATTGTGTATCATAGAGGAGAGGGACTCCGAGGCGAATGTCACGTCCGGAGTGGTAGCCACGCAGCTCAAGCGGCGGAAAGTGGGAGTGTTCCCAGTGTTCACCACGGCTAGCCCTACTCTGGGTGCCATCTCTAGAATTCGATTCCCTCTACGATCTGACTGAGGCATGTCCCATCCAATAGCCTTGGCGTTAAAGTCTCCCCTGATAAGAACATGACCTTCTGTGCTCAAGACGGTGTCCTCCAAAGATTTGAGCTTCGCCTGGAAAGATGTTATCGGTTCGCTCGGTGTCAAGTACACACTAAAGAATGTTATTTCTGGGCAATGGACTCATACGAAACTAACTTTTCGCCCATGCCCCTGAACTCTTAGTTGGGTTCTGTTTCGAACCCACATGGCACAGGTACCAGATTCATCAGGGTACGATGCTCATGAATTTTCATCTCGGTGCTGTTCGCTAAGCAGCAATAGATTGGCTTTCATATCCCTCAGGTTTGAGCTAAGATGTAAGTTTATCTGCAGGACACGGATCATTTCAGAGCTGCTTTGGCTTTGGTTAGGGCTTCTTTAAATACCCGGCATTTCTCTGTCCATGGAATATGTCTCAGGTCATCAGGTCTGGGACCAACGTTCTCGCAGAGGATACAGTGCACCTTTCCCGTGCATTCTGTTCTATAATGTCCTGCGTTGCCGAACTTATAGCACCAGGAGCTCCTATCAGGCCCTTTGCAGCCTTGTGCTGTATGACCGTAGCTTTTAAAACCGCGGAGAGGAACTGCTCTTCGCCGTATTCTACAGACCCCCCAACCTATTTTTATTTTGCCCATGCAAAGGAGTTTTTCGGCTTGTTTCTCGGTTAAGTCGACTATGGCCATACGCTGCCCTCTATTGTTTCCAGGGGTTAGTCGTAATTTGAGCCCACTTAATTCGGGTGAAACTCTTTTTAGGCACTCTTCCACCTCCGTCCTGTCCGTAACGCAGTCAATGTCCCTGAATATAAGGATCAATCGAGTTAAGGCCGAAATACAATGTTGCGAGACGATGATGCGAGAGCTCGACGAGAGTCTCGCAGCAAAAGTCAAGCAGTTTTCGTAAGATGCATTTGTATACGACAACGTACAATGATTGCGATGCGTCTATACGAGGCGGGGAATATTCGGAAAAACGAAAATTCCTCGCAACGAGGTGCGTGACGTTTGCTCTATGGAGCGGAAATGAAATTTGAAATTCAAACGCCTTAATCACATTTTAAGTGGGAGGGTTATTCGGAATGAATTTTGAGTGAAAATTTCGTGCATCCTTGTTGAGGCTATTATACGCCAAGCGAAGGAAAATTCCAAATTCAAATTTAAAAAAAATCAAAAACAATTTTAATCAAATTTCATTTGAAACGTTACCAATTTGACATTGGTCATATGAACATTATTCTTCCTCGCATCGCTCGCATTGTAAATTGAATGCGTTGCGCGACAAAGAATGAGAATCGCATCGCGCTCTCGTATCGCCGTCACGCATAATTGTATCTGGGCCTTTAATTATTGTTTCGATTTGAAGGAAAAAGCATTTAAGAATACTTCACATGATAAAGAGAGGAACAAGAGCCATGATGGCGAAGTTGGATGGAACAACAATTGATAAAGAAGTAAGAAAAGGAGACGAAAAAAATAAAGAATACAATTCCGAAATATTGTCGGGAGTATGAATATGCTATAAAATTGTACTAGAAGTAGGAGAACTTGAAGATTTTAGATTTAGAAATACTTTACAGCACCAGAAGATTCTTGTAATCTGAGACCTGAGAGCATTCTCTTCATCGAGGAAATAACTCTTCCAAGCGGTAGCTATAGAGCGTAGTAAACAGGAGTAATTTCTTGCCTTAACCGCACTGGAAAATTTAGTTCTACAATGAGCCTTATTTTAAGTTTTGAGTAATGGCAATTACTTAGTGATCCAAGGATTCTGCTTTCTTCGATCAGACGTTTGAAGAGGAGTAAAACGTCAAATAAGATTACTAGCCTCCTCATAAAATTTGAATGAAGCCGACTCAGTTCCCAGATTACCAGAAACGCAATTCCATTTGAAAAAAGTTCAGTGTTCAATAATTAAAAATAATTCCCGAGTTGGGAGAGATCTGTAGAATGTAGAAGGCTAGGTCAAGTGATATTGGCGCGCGATATAGATAATGAGAAACATAGGGTTGCAAGACAGGAGTCAAAAGGCATTCGATAAGACAAGATCAAGTTAACGACCAAGAGGATTATGATTTTGAATTTGAAAAATGTGAGAGAAAGGTATAAAGTAACATAGTAACAATGAGATCTGTGTAACAAATCAATGGTATGGATGAGGATGACAATTCAACAAAAGGAAGTTTAAAATCAACACGTAATACTCTTTCGTAGCGGAGGTGATTCAGTAAAGTATAATGATAAATCAATCATCAAAAAATTCCGCCGAACAAAGATAATGCATGGATAAGAAATAGAAACTATTGGAGAGTTTTGATGGGGAAGACAGATTCTAATAATAACACATTCCAGGACTTTGGAAAACTCAAAATAATAGAAGCAAAGCTACTAAGTGCTTTGTTACCGACAATCAAAACACCGCCACCATCAGACTCGTGCGATCACAGAATCATGATCTGACCGGTTAATAGTGTGGTCAGGACATTGCTCGAAATGTCGAGATTAGACAAATGACTTTAACAGAAGTAGTTTGATAACGAGTGAGAAGTTCGTTGAAGTTATTGTTATTGAGCTCTGTAATTTATTATGATTTTTAAGTGGATTACGCTATATTATGTAGATTACCATTATATATTATCCATTAAAACGGATTCAGATCTGCAGATAAAATTCCATTTCAACATAATACACTTCTGAATATGTATACTCCTTCGGTCAGCAAGATGTTTGATGTAGCAGCTTTGATTGAAAAATAATTACTCCCATTTATATAAGAACTTTGTTAAGATCTTAGCTAACGTGCCAACATTGGCCATATAATTTTACTATCCCGGATAAAAACATTCGATCCACTTATTGGATAAACATGTACACCATCACCGGATTAAATGATTTTACCAATTTAATCGTGGATCGTATCCGTCAATATATCGATTTCGTTCGTGCATATCCTAGCAAATGACATTCAGCCTAGATGATATTCATGGCAGGAAAAGTCTTTAATCCTTGAGTAAACATCCTCATAGGCCATCCCATGTTCCACGCGCACACCATACGAGTATTGCCATTCAATAACAGCAAGCTCATTCGAAGACGAAACACGTCCAACAAAATCCGATGACCTTGTTTTTGTGTGAGTCGACTACTTTGAAACCATTTAAGGACTTTGCTCAATGATGGAAAAATGTTCTTTCTCATTTCGTGGCAAATCATCAGAGTGAAAAAATGTGATTCAGTGACATAAAAATATTAAATCAATGATGATGATGATGGTTGTGCGATGGCAACTTCTTTAAGGAATGTGAAGCCTTTTTGATAAAAATCGTCGCCCTGAAACTTTGTTCGGCTTAGTGGGACATAACAATGTCACATCTTTAGCGGGATACACAGGGATACACAAGAGGATTATTTCGGCCGAATAAATGTATGTTGGATCATATTTTAACAGGTTTTATACGCTCCACGCTGACCAAGCCTTATTATCGGAATAAGCGGATCAAGACGCCCCCTCGTCCCTCCCTTTCTCTTAAATTTACGACATTTCAGCTTAAAATCAATACTTACAATAAAAGTATTTTGCTTCAAAATAAACAAACTACACGTATTACCGACTTTACCAATAACAACTTTATCATAAATCAATATTTATGGCAAAAAGGATAAGTTATGCCTTTGTGCTCAGCCTATCGGCATTCGCATCCTTCATGTCTTTTTGTGTCATATTGACAATGTAGAATGAGCTTGATAGCTCTAATACAAACTGATTCGAGGACATGCATCAAATCACTAACGGATATTAAGTAAAAATTTGCCAACGTAACATGAAGGACGAGCTCTGTTTTCAGTGAATGCTATAAAATAGTATTATTACTCAATACAAATGCAGTACTGGGTCTCTAGCTGATGCTCGACATGAACAGGAGGTAGAGTTCAAACACAAAAAAAAACAAATGTGCAAATGAAGGATATTTATTGCATACTGAATACGAAAAATTAAGCAAGGAAGAACATAATTCAGTTGAGCAATCAGAAGCACCGGGGATTATCCTGCGTATGAATGGCGCATATAAAAAAGTTGTAATAAATGTGGGTTCCATTTTTCAATTTCGTGTTGCATTCATGTTGCATCAATTTCCATGCAAAAAATAAATAATGATTTATGTAAATGCCAGATAAAAGGTATAAAATTCGAATGCTACATGCTCGGTTTTAACAGACCTATATCGCTTTCCAGTAATCGCGATAAATAACTTATTCAATCATTCATGTCTTTTGACAAGGATATTTTTGAACGTAAAAACATCAGATGTTTAATGCAGATCCATGTCTGGCACATTGTGTATAAAAACGGTTTATTAATGTTATAAAGTAGTGCTTGACAGGCCCAAAGGGATGAAATATTCAATTCGAACTGGAAAGCTCAAATAAAATGTGTCTCAAAAAGAATTGATATTTTTGAAACGAGATGACAGTTTCTGGTGCCCGACACTTATTTAACTTTACCAACAATATACTTATCAAGAATATATCACTACATGTCACTATTTTTATCAGATGTGTACGGTGGAGTTTCCACCACAAAATACTAAAAGGATCGGCAGCTATTCCGACATCAAGGTATGCATTAGAACTGAAATACTTTCTCTTTCCACAAGTCATTCAAAAATTCTAACATTCACAAGTAATTTAAAATCATTCAATTTTGACTTTTAAAAAGTCTGCTCATTTAATCCATCAACTGATCATCGTCATAGCATGGATCCAACTGCCAGTGGACCAAAAAGCGTCAGTCATAGGCCTTCGTAATAAAAAGACTTGACGCCCTCAATACAGACGGGAAAGACCAGGATAGTGACAATTCTTTCGAATTTTCCCTCATATATCTATTTAATAAAGCTCAGGAATTTCGGGCTCAATATAAATGATTAAAGTTCTAGAAATAGGCACAGATACATTGCTGAGTTTATGTCTTCATGTCATTGGGAAACCATTATTTCAGATACCTGTCGCTGTGTATAATGGCAAACAATCCACATACAACTGTCATCTGCAAAATTCTCCTCTCAATAAGATATAAACTGCGCTTCTGACATTATCATATGTTGCGCAATCACAAGGATACGTATACAGTTATTATGGTAAGAGTAACCCACACTCCATACTAGGTTGCAAACGTCACGCCTTTCTACACCCAGGATGCAAACGTATCTTTTGCTTACCAGGTTACAAACGTCACTGAGACTACCTACGCCAAATTCAGTATAGGCCACTACGCTTTCTGCGTGATATAGGATTTTCTACAGAATCAAGGCTCAAGCACACACTCCATATCGGGCTAAACTAAGAGATCATTACAGGAGGTGTCTCATATCCGGACAAAGATAAATGTCAGTTGCGCAAACATTGATGTCTCAATCGTATTTTCTCCGACAATCAAACTTACGTTTGGATTCTCATCGCGCAAGTGTCAGCCGTATCGAGGAGGAGACTTCATTGTAACCACCAATCTTCCTTCCACAAGGCACTACAATTCCATGCGCATAAGTAGGCTCGTTAAAACCACCACGCTTTGCTTTCTGGCATATAACACAAGAAATTACCTTGTGATCGGCGGACTTCAATTTGCTCGCATTCACCAATAATTTATCAGGCATGTAGAAGGGAACCCACACTAATCACAGAAAGTCGGTAATTCTGAAAGGATAATTCAATTTCACATTCATTTACCCCCATACAAGACATTTTGTACATGTGCATTCTAGCCAAACTATCTTAGCGATCAAAGTAAGGAAAAATACTTTCACATACCAACAAGCTTATCTACACAAAGCCCAAATAGTTGTCCCACGAAGCCGACAGCTCCTTAGCATGATTTTCCATCGATACTAACCCATGTGAATACAGGATGCGTTTCACTGAAATCAAAAAGTATCTTCTTCCTCTCAAAAGCGAAGGAAGGTTACAGGTAGGCTCAACATTTATGAACATCGATTTAATAAAATGAAACATCCTCAGCGTTTTGACTATCTTAAACGAGATTCACATTCTCATTGCTTGGCGAACCACGAACTTCTATCAAATCGAACCTAATAACAACTCAGTGAAAAAAATATTGATAGAAAAAAAAACAGCATGCTTTGAACCACTACGTGCGCCATCTGTCCGGAGAAGTCCTAATAAGACCACGTAAGTACAAGTCAAACACGCATAGACTTGGTCTCTTCAAGAAAATCATTCAAAAATATCTGTCTCATGCCTGAGCAAGTTCCCCCTGTTCCATTCGAAAAAAACTCAGCTGGCACAACGGCCTCTTTTTACTTACATACTAAAAGGATCCGCCTTTGAAAATCATTTTAAAACATGCTTGTAATGTCTCAGCAAGTTTATCCCTCTTTTTCATCAAAAATGAAACTAGTCGGCTAAACTGGCTTTAGAGTTAAGTACTAAAAGAAACCTCCTTTAGTTTGATTAGACCTCTCACCGCAGTCAAAAACATTGGCATACTTTGACAACTCTTCAAACTCAGATTAAACTAATCCCCTCATTTCAGCTCAGCCATTCGCGGTTAAAAGGAAAGTATCAACAGAATAAGCGTCATTACATTTTTACGGACCAAGGATAAAAATGCGGCCACGATCAACCCCATTGATTTCAAAATATGATTCGACTTAGAACAGCCAAATAAACAATACATTCTATGTTATCCATATCAAATCTAGATGACCATTAAGACAAGGAATACCCCATTCCATTGGATTGTTTCTAAACTGATTTCCAAAACCATATATCCTATCCTCTCTCTCTCTGAGACGCCCCATACCAAACTAGAGTTTCTTAACAATGATTTTTCAAAATGCCATTCTATCGTTCTATCTCATAAGTTTCTAAGCTCTCTATCTTGGAAAGCTCGCTTTATTTGTTTCATGGGATATTCGTATCTCTTTTTTTGTGACGGCTCTGACTCTTAGCCCTTTTTTTATTTGCATCAGATCAACCTGTCACTGTGGTCAAGATGTTTGGGGAAGAAGGGCTTTCGATGGGGCATGAATATTCGCCGCGCTTAATCGAGTGCTTTCTCGACACGCAATATTGATGCTGCTCAAGCTAAAGTCAAAGGTACCTTACGCATGTCTTGAGACCCTCCGTTCGAAATTGTCCTAATTCGCAAGGATGTTGTTATTTTTTCAATTAATTCTAAAGTTCGTTCAGTCTGCTTCATAAATTGCCTGAAAAGTATTTTTAAACTTCGCCGCATTAAAATTTCATCCATTAAGGGCTCATGTATCTTCATATGAGCGAAGGTACTTTGATGGCCACTGTGAACATTTGATACCTTCTGGCGCAGTGTAAATAGTCAGCGAATGTGATTAAAGACTTTTTCGTCGAGATTTTATAATAGAAATGGATCAGAAGTATGGATGTAATGGTTGCAATCCCCAGAATTAAGATCCCAACGTGACTTTCGTCACTTCATGGATGATCTCCGAATTCGGTATCACTTTATATTTTCCATGCTATTAGTGTAGAGTTTTCCAACACTTTTCTGACATTTGGCAACAAACTGGTTCGTAGGTTCTCTTGCGCTGAATGGTTCTTAACTTTTCTCAATGATTGGAGGCCTCCGTACGTTTCCAATCTTTCTGGGAAGTATAAATTTTTCAGTTTATTATGGTAGGGCATACAGTATTAATCGAGTGGTTAACTAAGGCACATAGCGAAGCAGAATATTGGTAATTACATCAACACCATGTGATTACTATCTATTTTCACCGGATTCCCCCTCCCCATTATGCAGAAAATCCCATTCGAAAATTTTCACTTTAAAAAATGGACCAGTCCGGGTCACCAATAAAAAAAAAATTTTCACCCGATCCCCAAAAGTCGATACCATTGGACGGGAAATTTTATAAATAGGACACTTTTGGATAATCTTTTTCAAAAAAAATGGCAAATTCCCCCTCCATAGAGGAGAAAATCGCATTCGAAAACTTTTACTTTTCGAAAATGGATTATCCCGGATCCCAAATCTCACTTTTTTCCCTCTATCATCAAAATTGACACTTGCATCTCAGCCTACGTTAGTCCACTAATGCAATGGATGGCATGGATTATATGTTCCAAAGTTGGTCTACATGTGTTATAAGGACCGAATTTTTACTTAATAACTCGTGTTTCCTTATGTGTTTTCCTTAAAAGTAATATTCATTCGGCATGGTACGCTTGGGCACCATCAGTTATCATAGAAAACATTTGAATGCTTGCAGACTTATTTTGCGCCGAAGTTAATTTTTGTGCTCCATAACGGGCAGGAATTACGTGCCGAGACGTGTTTTTCCTCAAACGTGTCAAATTCAACGCCCAGTCGGTCATCGTAAAAACAACGAAAGCTTCTTCAGCGCAATTAGTACATTCCTTAGGCTGTTACTAACCGCGCTTAATTATTTACCTGTAAAATTCTCATCACATGATGTTTCCTCTATCCAGATAAACATCCCTTAATACATCGTTTAAGGATAAACCTACGTGTCTCTACGCTAATTCAAGTCTAAATTGTTTACACCAGACAATTATTTCAGTGTAAGTTAGAATGATGAAATCGAATATCCTGAAACAAAAAAATGTAAGGAGCAGGGGATGATCTGGTTACGGTCAAATACACTTTACCTACTGTTGTTTTACAATTCATGTAAGTCCTAACAAATGTACCTACCCTGCTTTCTATCTCTTGTTACTTTAACTGTGATTAGATAACACTCTCTTTTTATTGTTGCTATAAGGTCATATTAATGTTCGATCGTGATCTGATTCATCCGGATGATCTACAGTCGCGAGACAGTGAAACACCACAGCGGTGACCCCGACGTGAATCCCTTATGGAGTAGAAAAGGGGAAAATTATGATACTGTGCAGCTAAAATTTAGACACTGATGGCAATGAAGTCAGAGGTCAGAGCACAGTGAAAATACTATGCGCGTTACCGCCAATCACGCAGGAGACTTTGTTACACGTTAAAACATAGCGAATCACCAAATTCCTTCTTTCAAATTAATCCATGATATTTATGTCTTCTGTTGGAATTGAAAACAGCTATTTTTCGTAGAATGGTTAAGCATTCCGCCAGTACAACCAACAATCCTTTGGCAGACAATACGTTCGGAATAGTTGAATATGTTTGCAATGGACACTCAGTATTGTGAACTTATCTAAGGAACAAATTGAATACAAATTGAAATTTATGTAAGGTGACTTCTGAGAATAGAGTCGCATTTCATGAAAAACTATTCATATAAGCGTATGCTCTCTAATATGACTTTCCTTCGACGATATTTTCTCGAAAATTCTTATAAATTTTGTTCGCAGAAATTTCATTTAAAATTCAATTTAATTCTGTTGATCAAGAAGCTCACCTTGAAGGCAAATAGGACTTTTCACAAACATTCCGCACTTTATTCAATAGATACTTTATTCAACTTTATACTTATACTTACCTTTCACATTCTATTTGCCAATTTTCTCAGGGATCCACTCTAGTTACAAAGGACTCAAAAAGAATTTTAAACATGCCTCCACGTTGAAATTGGGATACGGTTGAATCCTTTGATAACCTTTTAGCTTGGCTGCTCATCAATAAAACCACTTACTCCCAAACGGGTTATAACCTTATTCTCCGTCTCAAATGTTTTTCGTTGGGGAAGGATTCTTATCTTTTGGCAATTCCGTCATGTGATTCTCACCGGTACTATTGTTCTTCATTGGAAGAACCATCTAAGTGGTTTAGTACATGCCGATGACTTGGACTCAGGTATTCATAATTACATGGAAGTAATCGCATCCAACAAAATTCACTGTGGGACCGTGAGTTCAGCAATGAAGACATGGAGATCATATAAATTTCTTTACGTGTTCCCTGGTGGAGTATAGCAGTAACTTGCTTACATTGATCGTTGAACCATAAATGATGTGAGCAGGATAATCAGGTTAATGTTGAAAATAGTTGTAAACGTTTACACGCATTACAGCGCGTGGATGAGAAAAGTTCATGAAACGAGTTCGAATCGTTATATTGAATTTGAACAGAGTATTGAAATAGAGAAGGAAAAGGCGCTGATAGACAATATTAACGCAATCAAAGTACGATACGTACATTACAATACACTAGAAAGGTTGAACAGTACAAGTGATGGCTGCATTGGCTTTATCTGTACGAACAGGCATTTAACATCCATGTGGTACTTACTCTACAGGACAGAGCGGAGCCAGAAGAATAATTAACTGGTCACAGGGAACGAAATAGGACAATAAATTTCCTCCAGAAAATTCCAATTACGTATGCTACCATATGAGACGAACATGGTGTCTTTGAAAGGCATAGAACTTTGAAATTAGATAAAATGCGAGTATATCGTTTTAATGCATGGCAATTATTAGTTTTATGGGAAATGGAAAGGTATTTCTTTGCCATTTTTATTCGAGTATAATTTGGGGAGAGTGAGCACCAGAACTGGTGCCGAGGAAGTCCAAATGAGAGGTCTTCGACTTTGCTCACCAATATTTGAGGCCGTATCTCGCCAATACCGCGGTGAACGTTCTCTTCGTAATGATTAAGCGTCTCAACCTTGTCTGCGCACACATAACTCATATGACGTATCTCCGCAAGAAATATTCAAAAACACTGTGCAAAATCGGCCAAGAAGCTAAATTTATGTCCCAATATCTACTTCCAACACAACGACCAACGTTCCAAAAACTACATTTGAAGTTGTTCGTGTGTGGACCGTGTGGCATCCTCATCCTCCTTTCGCATACTCTACTTCAAAGCACTGCTGAAAATTCTATCGAATATTTGGGTATGCACTAGAAACGCGCATTAGATTTTATAACTTTACTTCCGAATCATGACTAAAGTGGGAACAAAACAGACTCACAAATAACTCGGGACCTGGTATATTCTATGCAAAATCGATGACTGGATATCATTTCTTTAAAGGATATTTCAAGGACATTATTCCTTATATAACTATATATTTGAAACGATATTCAAAAACCATATTTAAGTGGACCCAAAATTTCAGATACATTCAATAGCTCTACCAACCTCCTGGACATATTCAATAGTTTTAAAATTAATCTTTTTATATTATCATTTAGTTATTATTCCTAGCGGGAAATCCAAGGTAAATTAAAAACAAACATAAGAAAGGCGAAAGAAATAAGAAATATTGATTAAAAATTATAATATTTATAGAATGGTTAACAAACAGCACCACGTGACGTATTATACTCGCACCGTTCTCCTCGTTTAAAGGACAGGATACTTGAGAACGAGGATGCGTCGAAGATACGAAATTTTTTTTCTAGTGTTCTCTTTTCCTACCGTCTTGCCCGTTATGGAAGGGATTGCTGTAGCCTAAAGGCAATTACAAGCATAGAAAACGATGCCTGTCTCCTTAAAAGTAGCAAAAAGTTCGAGGATACGAGCATCTGGTTGTCGCATGTTCATGCGTAAACATCCTTCACCTGCTTATTACAACTAAAATTGTAAATATAAAAAAAAACATTTCATATTTTTCGAAACAAAAAGCTACCACGTTCTTCTCCATAGCAAGCCGTAATGCAAAAAGCTAATCGGTCCATCGGTTTTAGGTTTATCAGCTACCGAAGGTACCTAAATATACCTGCAAAGTTGAGGTTCAAAGGTTCGCAAAGATAATCCATGTGATAATATCTAGCAAGCTTAGTTATAATAATATGGAACTAGTTTGCATATGAAGAACCATTCGCAGCTTCCGCAAATTGAAAATGTCGGTGACTTCTAACCCGTCAGAAAATATGACTGGTCATGATTGGTCCTTTTTGGCTGTTATTCTCATAACCGTAGGATCCTCGTTTCACTGTTTCGTATATTTGGCTCCTTTTTCTGTGTTTGGAACTTTCCTTATTTATCAGCGAAACTGGGAGAATATTTTTTTTGAACGGACAGCCTTTTTCTAATAATTTCAGCTCATTACTTGTCACTTTTCACTAGTTGCACGACAAGGAATACAACACTATTTAAGACCATTCACCACTATCAAATGACCTGTTTGGAGTCGTTTTTCTTGTTGCAACCATGAACTTTGTTATTGTTCAGACCAACCTATTTTCATTCTTGGTGGATCGTTTATACGATTCCTTAAGTAGTTGCGGCGGTACAGATCTTATTTTCGAATCATAGAGCAGCGTACCTGCTTTGTGACACCACACTTACCTCACATTTTGAAACTGTTTAACCTTGAAAACAGTAACAGGAGAACATGATTAAACAGCAAAGGAACTAACCCGCCCCCTTGCCTCAGTCCAATTTTTTGGTTAGTTGGGTCTTTGTTCGAACGTGTAATGTCATTGACGCTGATGTTATCTTTGGAAGACGAAGGAATCAGAACGAATCAAATTGGACAATCGGACCGATCCATGTTATTTTTTTCGAAATGCACGGAGATTAGACGTACGTCAATGTTGAACTGCCATGATCTTTTTGGAACGCTTGACCGTGAATATTGGTCGATAGTCGAGACAAGTCTTGAAAACTTCCTAGATTTTAGCCTATCATGTTTTAAGGAGGAATCAAACTATTTTCATTTTCACACTCTGTACTCTCATACTTCATAAACACAATTAATTGTAATTTTTAATTTAACTGGAAATCAATTTTTGAGCATAGATAATTTCCTTAAGGACAGAAATGAAAACACAAGGTTAAAAAATCAATTAGATGAAGGAGTCAAGTGGCATCGCAAGTAGCATGAATTCGATTTAGGTCGATGGGCAATAGGCTTCCAGACAAAAGATTGCTTTAAAGTAAGATAAATTTAATGAATAACAAGATACATGCACAAGATGGAAAAGCTGTCATCTCATCTCTGACTTCACGTTTCGGCGGGAGCTAACGAGTGAAAATGTCCATGCCCTCTTTTCATGCAGAATATGGGTCTTCCTTTTCCTCATGCAGAGAAGAGGAAATGGGTGTTGTATTACGGGAGAACAGTTCTTTTTATCAAGAGTACCTTTGACAAATCAAAGATGCAACGGGAAGAAAGATCAATCTTTGTGTAATTTATTTCCTTTCTGTGAATTGCTGCAAAAAGAAGGATCTCACTATTTCAAATCAGTCCGGCCAAGGGGATTGGGGCTCAGACGGAGAAGTTTTTGGCCGAGAAGAAAGAAGAAGTAGCCTTGCTTTGTAGCAAGAAATGTGGGTACACAGAGCCCGATGCACGACTCATCAGTGACCTGGGACAGTGAGGTTCTGGTTTAGGAAGCATGGTAAGACTGATTATTACCTGACGCAACAACTTGACGAAAAACAGGCATACTTCCTCCAGAAAACACAGCAGGAAAGAGGTTGACAACTTGAGACAATTGGAACAACTTGTGGCCGGTTCTTGTTAGAAAGTAGGCGTCATGGATTGCCTAGCGGTGCAGAGAGAAGCGCACTCCCTTTGACAAAAATTCCCCTCCTTCCCATCCATCACTGTTGAAAGTAGGATTTTCCCCTAACCTGAAGGCACCACTGCTAGGGAATCAATAACGAATGAGGCTTCGTCCGCAGTAATTTGGCAAAAACTTCCAGACTAGGCTCTGGGTTTGGCAAGAGAGGTGTTTCCGAGTCCAAAACTCAGGACGTAAACTGCGTTTACATTCCGATACAAAAAAATATTATATTTATTTTTATTCCTAGTCTTAGCTCGATGTTATAAGCGCCTTAGCTTCGGACACATTTTCTTGAACTGCAATGTGCCAGATCGTAGCAACTTGTACTACAATTGTGGCATTCCCATCCATAAAGCCAAAGAGTGCACAAACAAACCTAGCTGCATCTTTGGGAAGGCTAAGTTACTGAAGCCTGATGATCTGGCTCATATTGCAGGAAGTGGTAGGTACTAGGAGTTCAGAGAGGGACTTAGTAATGGAACAGCGAAAATATGATTCTAGTGCTGTAGATCAACATACATTATAGCGCAATCGCACAAAACATACGACCAAGTTGCGTGGGAGAAAAAAGTCGACCTAATAACTGAGCTGCTGATATCTGAGTATCTGAGTGAGGGGGAGGCTGGATCGTACTGTTACCGATTTAGCACCGCCGACATCTGAGTGCAGGATAGTGTTCTGCTCTCAGTTCGGACTTCGTCTAGCAGGAATGGCTTTGTGCTGATTGAACGTGCAGATATGATATTCATAATTCCAATCTTATCTAACACCAAATGAGCCTATTTCATACTTTCAGAGCAAGCTCGATTACCTGGATGAATCTTTTTCGAACATCGAAGGCCGAATGTTTGTTAGTGGTGAGACAGAGAAGAAAACAAAGTGAACTCCACCATGAATCTTATAAGGTCTGCGTCCAAATGATCTACGCCTAGGCAACGGACACGATAAGCCTGCTGAGTACTGATGGTCAGCAGGAATCGCCGAAAAGCGATAAAAATGTCACAAACTTCACCATGAAGTCTAATGTTCGAGGGATCGTTGCAATAACAGAGGTGGTAACAAGGTGCCACGGTTAGAAGTCCACAATCACCACTTGAGGCGAAAAGTATTGTGGATAATACACGATGTGTGGAAGGTCTTCAATTCCCCTTGGTGGGCATATATTCTCTATACACTGGAATATTTTAGGATTTCAAAGTATCTGACGTGGATATTGAAGGATTACTTAAAAGACTGAAAGCCTGTCTATGACACATTGTTGGTCAGCAATGAAGGGACATCACGGATCGCGCGAGGTTCAATTCTCCGCCTGAACCTATGAAAGGTCTTCAACGTGGAGGTTTTTAGGTTTTGAAATCAAACTGAGTGTGATACCGCGCTGACTAAACGAGTGGATGGCAGGCACTGTTATTTGTGTTCGATTTGGAGGAATGATTATTGAGTCGAGGGGAATCAATAAAATAAATTTGCTTGATGATTGACTCTAAGTCGACAATGCTGTTGGTCTCTCTCCTGGGCGACTTGCCGAAGAGCGAAAAGGGTCTGCTTACGTAGAGGAGAGTCGACGAGAGAAGTTGTAAGCTGGGACGAAACGAGATGAACGCTGGATGTATGGCATGACACACAGGTAAACCAAGCTTGAAACAAGTTTGAGTTTGGGCCGAGATTCTGCAGAAAGCACGGTGACACTGGTTATTACTTGACTCAAGTACTCAGCCGGCACGGGTATTTCAGTCTTACCCGTATAAGATGGTATTTGCATGAACGTGTAGCAGGCGATGATTAATGAAACCTAGTCCGAAATAATGTGACAAACAGTTCCAGGATAGGTTCTCGGTGCGACAGGGGAGTTGTTTCCACGGTAGTTCGACTAGCTTTGGGTAGTCGGAATACCTCGTCCTCATTTAGCTTTTTATGTATGGTTCTACCAATATATGGCCTCTCCGGAAGTTCTGGAGAAACCACGGAAGTTCCGAGCAAGTGATACACAGACGTTCACGTATTTTTAATTTGATTCGCTTCATGAAAGTTTAGAGGAAAAACAGTTCTGGGTTTTTTTCTTCGCCGAGGTGAGCACAATAGAGGTCAGCGGCTTGTATTCTTTGTAGGATTTTGTTCGAGCTATGTTCAATAGATGGTTGCTTCTTCGTAGTGCCACTTTTATTAGGAGTTGTTCTGTAAAGGTAAGACCAAGGACTGCGACTTGTTCTGCAGTCCTTCCGTTCAATGCAAGCCATCTCTATTATTCAGGTATTTCAAAAGTTTTCATGTTTTTCCGGTGAATCCCTTTCCATTGTTCCTACCGGTACTTCCATTACACGAATTCCACTTGTACTTTCACCGGTCGATTCAGCGTTTCATAGCTCATTGGTTTCAGTTTTTTCAATGGCTTTGTGCCTCAGTGATCCACGCCATTCATTGTTAAACTTTTATGTCTGAATAAAACTGAAAACAATTTATCGATACGCTTGTAGTTTTCATGTTACGGGTATCTTTAATACATTTTCCGTATTCATAAAGGAGTAATGAAAATTGCTTAAT
The DNA here is from genome assembly GCA_954870665.1 of Stratiomys singularior. Lineage (NCBI taxonomy): Eukaryota > Metazoa > Arthropoda > Insecta > Diptera > Stratiomyidae > Stratiomys > Stratiomys singularior. The sequence goes on from OX940881.1 coordinate 67,147,411, forward strand.
TTCCCCGGAACAACGCCAAATAAATTTTTCTGTCTGTACGGCACAACTTTTTCATGTTTAAACGCTGCTTGTATATCTTCATGCACAATATAATCCTATTCACTCCTTTCAGCTTTTTCAAATTTAACACAAGGCATATCCTCACATGGATTGTATTTTTGATGCAAATATTTTCCTGGAATCGCACTATGACTTTCACCCATGATTTTCCTGTGATACACATGTTCACCACATGAGCAGAAAAGTAAAATAAAACAGGGATATCAAGTTGCTTTAATACTGCAAGCATTCAGACGCACTATCCACCGCAAAATTCAAAAACAAGGGTTTTTGGTATCTGGGACTACGCGAATGTTCCGCAAATGCACAGCTCTCTTAAATAGTGATATGCGTCCAGCTTTTCGAAACTAGGCAAGTCGGGTAGTTCCTGTCAGTAGAAAGTTGGTATTGGAAGCACAGTATAAAATTAGCACCATCCGAACATAACATCGAATGTAGCTTCAAACATTCTCTGAGAATCCTTGCACTAAATGTTTCTTTAACCATTTCTCGTTTGCATATTCCGCTTGTACCGAAGCATCTGCTCGGCGACTTTAATATCTTCACCACTCTTCCATGTTAATATTAATATTGTACCTATGCAAATTGTGCTCCGTATCCTTTTGGTATCCAAGTGTGTTTGAAATCGGAAAATTTTGCATCCACTTTAACTGTGTACTTCTCTCCACTCATGTTTAGTATGTAAATGCAGCTCCTGAAATTCAAAACTGTACAAGGACGCAGAGCTTCCAAATGGACTCACTTAAAATGACACAGGAGTGTTTAGTATAAAGCTACACAGATGGACTGGAAGGTGGAGAGAGTCAGGGAGAGACACAGAGAGAAAGACAGTTTATCGAAAGTTTCTCAAACGGCTGTTGTTTATTTCTGAATAAATATTGTTAAACATTTAGAAACCATCCACGTTTCGAAAAGTTTTAGAATCATTTCATATGAAAACTAATTTGTGTTTAAACGAAAAACTTCGGTCAGTTTCATAGAAGTTTTGGATGTAGAACACAAATGTAAAGACAGACTTTTTATACTGATCGAAAACTTTTGAATAAAACTAGCTTAAAGTCAACAAAGATTGATTTAAAATTTATGATGAAGTCGAAATTATCCTTTCTTTAGTATCTTTTGCAAAGAATATGTTTTTTCGAATTTTGTGGAAGGGGTTGATTCAATCCTGACTGATAATAATGGTAGTAGATTGTAGGTGTAAGTACTTAGCACAAGGAGTTGCTTCATTCACAAAAGTGAACTGAAACCCGATAAATGCCTGGTAAAAACTGGTGGAATAAAACCTGGTGGAAGCCGAGTCCCACAGGGAATTTGAAACAAATAAATCACAAATTATTGAACTCAAGAAAAAGTACAAAAAAAATTGAAGAACAATTTTTAGCAGAAATATTTCAAAAAGCTCAATATTCTCCCCAAACAGATGCAATCAGGAAAACTTCTGTGCATCTCCAGGCGATAATATTTACGAACACTCATACGTCCTCATTAAAGGACACATATTTCCAAGAAATAAAATATACTTAGAACACAAAGAAAGCCTCCTCTTATTTGTGGTACTCAGAAACTCCAAACGGCCCAAGTTCCTGATAATCTCACGTCAAATACTAGAAGTAAGTGTTGTTCTTATCCTTGAAAAGAATTCTGGAATGACAAGAACTGATTCGAAGTCACAAGGAGGCAGTATGGATGAGACAGTGCACCATCAAGGGTTGCGCCTCCCAATATTTATAAGGCCTGCGTACTACCTGCTTACTGAATGTTGGCACTAGGTTCAGGTCATACCCGGAGAAATAAATCCCCAAATTCCAGCTAAATATGCTTCCCGTCTTCGGATCATATCCCGTGGGCAGTCTGAACTTTTGATCTCCTTTTTGTAAGTCATGACGCGCTTTTGTTGTTATCGGAACATACGAACTTAATTAAAAACCTGACCATCAAAAATGGAACAAAGTGTGAATCAATACCACAAAATGCGTTTCTAAACTTACATATAATTTTGTCCCGGGTCAAGCTTGAAAATTCAGGACTAAGAATTTATAATCACAAGATGCTTGCATTTGAGTTACAGCTCACAGTCTCCTCAACTTCCAAGGCAAAGTACAGTCACCTTCCATAATCTCCTGTGGCACAACTCTATTGAGGTCGTATGGCCAAATACTTGAAGCTTACTAACGTTTTCCTTTTAATGAGACGAGGAGCGTTGGGGATTGCTTCAGAATTGGTTTCGACTTGATCCAACTCTTCAGCGGACACTGTTTTTTACAGTCTTACCTGCATAAGATTGATAAGTCATGGTATCCAAATAGCATACTTTGCATTGTGGAGAAAGATTGTCATATATTCATTAATTGTCATAATTTCATTTTATCCAGAAGATGAGGCATACTGCGCGGTGATCTTGCCAAAAAAGAGCGAGAGCTCCGTCCGGATAGCCTGATCGACTAGATGCTGAAATCGGCTAACAAAGCAGATGATACATTACGCTTGGACAACCCAAATAACTAAAAGCAGGCATCCATGGCTGGAAGCATCCTGGGTGGAAGGACCCTTGTTCGCTCCCACTGAAGAAGAAATCATGTAACCCGAAAGCGTAAAACAGTAGGCTTAGCCAAAAGTAATGTGTCAAACAGTTTCAGGCTAGGTAATCCACTAGACAAGCGAGTCGTTTCGGTGGAAACGTAGTGGGGTTTACAAATAGTCTCCACCACCCAACTTAAGAAAAGAAATTGGTTGAATCTCCTATTTCAAAGCTACTGCAATGTGGATCCAAAACACTAAAGAACACTAACTAACATAAAAAATAAGGTCTCTTTATGTGGGGAAACGAAAAAAATTCTATCCACTTAGCTCTGAGAATATCCTTGTTGCTTTCATTGGTAAATCGGATTCTCATGCAGTTAAAGTTGAATCTTCTGTTACAGTCTTACTCGCTGAGCTGATATCTAAACAACATCTTATAAGGTCACTGTTTCTTACTCTCCAGATATTCTTAAAATTTATCCATTATTTAGTCAATGCTGCGTCCTTGTTGCTAAATGAATGTCTTCACGTTATTCTCTGAACAAAGTTGATGTAAATAACTGCTAGTATATACAAGCTGGAAGTCCCTTAAAAACACATTGAGTCAATATACCTTATTCGTAGATCCAGGCACCTACGGCCCATTCTTCAATTAATATGAAATTTTGATATGCGCGATCAGTTGTGATAAATATCAAGACATTGGAGTCACAAGATGAAAGGGTTGGCGCACTTCATCGTTAGAAAAAATTACAAGATTGAATGGCTCTGCTGGTAGAAAGATTTTTTGTTACTGCCTGCTTACCGATATAAGTCGTTTTTATTTGGACAACGTCAACTAGACTTAATGATGACAACTACTACACCGACTGTTTCAAGATTCAAGTTATATTTGCTGTAAGTCTATAGTCTTCAGAAGGGAGCAGAGCCTCTGCTTCCAACGAGGGCAGACATCAACATTAGATGACCTATGTTAATTTTGACCCTTAAATATTCTTGGGGTCTATCTGATTCTGCTTTTCATCTTTCCAAAAGGGACTATGTCTGAATCCGTTTCGGATACCATGTCTGAAACGGATTCGTATCCATTTCTGACGTTCCACTTATTTTTGTTTAAGGATTCACTGACTCACGCCTGAAATGACGTAGATTCTGACGTGAATGTTGCGAATTTCGCGAATCTTAGCTCGTCAACAACTTCGTCGATCTTATAATTATCTACGAAAAAAGTGGCTATTATTATCTGTAATTCAGAGGAATTCTCAAAATGTCAAGACTGTTTTCTAGATGATTAATGGAAGCATTCTATCCTTCAAATTCCTAAAACATTTGATTTATTTCTGCTGATTTCTCTGCTGCATGGAACTTCAACTTCTCACAAATTTTCGTTAAAACTAGGGTTTTGACAAAACTTAGTCACAACTCTATATGTTGTTGACAGATGTCAAGCCTCTCTGCAACTACTGAAATCAGATGCCACTATGAAACATTCATAACAGCCTGAGCTATCGCTTGAATTCGGGCCGATTTGATTTGTTTTCCAATCTGATAATACACATACAAAGTTCGAGCAAAAATCAAAAAGATACTCAATTTCTTACAAGCGGAAATAAATTTTAATCGGTTTTTATCTCGACTTTTTTTAATTTTTAAGCTGACAGATACAAAATGTTAGAACGACAGAACTGACAGATACAAAATGTTACTACTGCACGTTGCTTCTTACACTGCAACATGGACTTCTGTACTTTTCAAACAAATTTATTTTCGAATATTCTTTTTTGAAATCCTTTGTTACTGACATAAATCGTTTTCATTTGACATCTTTTGAAACCCTTTGTAAGTAGCCTGGCTTACGAATGCACACCGAAGACATGCAGGCAGGCTAAATCAGTAGAAATACGGCTTTAGCTTGCCTCCATGACCCACTTTGCAAAGTGGATACGAATGATATAACTAATTGAAAGGCATACCAGTCGATTAGTCTAATGAAATTTGTTTTGAAAACGGTAGAGAAAGTCGCAGACGATTCCATAAGAAAAACTAACAAAATATACAGTGCATCCTTATCAACACACATGAGATACAGAAAAATCAAATGATTCGGATTTACACGAATTGACTTGACTGATCAAATGATCTTAGGATATGAACAGTAGCGCTGAGTGCATATCCTGATGTTGAAGCATGTCCTTTGGTAATACAATTCAAGATGAGGATAGCGCTTATATCGATGTGTGATAGCATTGGTAAAAAGGGAGCTGAATCCTACCCTCATTCGCTGACTAACTGCCTTGTGCGGCGATACAAATTATGTGACGTGGGATCAAGGTACATTAACTCATGAATGGATCCTGAATATCCACAAGGAGCTATTCTTTTACCCCTATAATGGATTCTTGAGTACATGTAGTCTAAATCAGACTGCCCGAACCTGGGATAATTGATATGTCGCATACACGGATAGTCTCGATATTTTCACCAAACGAAAGTACGAAGTGAAGTTGTGTGAAACAATGCAGTGGGCAGTTTAAATCGTGAATAACTGGTACCAGGAAAGAGGTTCAAGGCTCAATTCTGTTTAAAACACACTGATGCTTCTGACTTGAAGCGAAATATGAACCGTTTTCGCAACATACATACATACAAGGACGGCGATTAGGTCTTAAAATGAAATGAACTATGTAGCAGTGCTGAAGGACGGCACGATTACGTGGAACAGACAAATTAAGGTAGTGTCTGCAGAGGATGTCAAAGCTCTGGTGACAGTCAAGTTCTTACTGAAATAACTGCTGAAACCCATGGAATCCTTCGGTGGATTTCTACCGGAATAGTAAGACCAATTATGAAATACGCAGCAGTGGCTTGGGAAGACAATTTCTGAGAAAACTAGACGAGATTTGAGCTCGATCTTATATAGCATGTGTCGCCAGCATGCCTCGGCATGCGTTTGTATTACGAAAGCAGTAACGTCATGTCTTGCTGTAGCCCTCAAAGTAACTTTAAGGTTATCATTCATGCGAAAACAAAAAGCTTTATTTAATTAAAGCAGCAATAGTAACATATGCCAAGAATATTAAGATATTTTCTTTCAAGGAAGAGAGGATGACCTCCAAATTCGGCACAAAAACCAAGTAAATATACATAAATATGTATAGTGCTGAGTGCTTAGGGGAAGAGGAGCGTTGAATCCAACGTGCACCTAATATGCCAAACTGCAAAAGGATGGTATACGGAAGACATCGCAGGGAACAGGTTTTGGTATTTAGGCCTGGAATGTATGCCAAATATATTCCTGAACGAGGTTTTTGCTACCACTTTTAGCGAAAAATAAGCATGGACAGGCGATACAAAGGTAACACGTTATCTTTCCTATCTGATAACCATACTGCGTTAAAAAAACATTACAATCATCAATGATTTCTTCGAATATAGTTTTATATATATATATATATATATAATATAATACAACCTGCAAACTAGTTAGGGACAAAAGGGTCACTCTTTATTTGGGGACAGGGCGCGCAAAAATCGAGGATAATGAACAAGCAGATCAATTACCGAGAAAAGAAGCTTCGACAGTACTCATCAGGCCTGAGCCCTTTAGTGAAACTGAAATGAATTCCATTTACAAAAGAAAGGGCCCTTTAAGAAAATAAAGAATGAAAACGCAATGGCCCGGAATAGTAGTAGAGTTCCATGGCTTGGGATGTCAATATTCTTCCTCGACGTTTCGAGTTTGCATCAGAATAGACAAGAAAAGGCAAAGAGCCCTTAATTGGATCTTCATAGAGCATTGCAAACCGGGAAGAGAGCATTGCAAGCCAGGAGGATGTCTCAATAAAATGGACCTGCAAAGGAAGGGCAAGTTCAATATCTGCACTTTTGCCGAGAAGACACCAATGTATGATGCGTCTCTCAATACATTGGCGGAATTAAGGAGCAAGTCAGCTACGTAATAGTCGAAAAAGAATTCCCACTTCTGAAGCCAAGCAGATCATTACCTTTTTTCGGGAGATCGATCTGCTTGATGTGCACTACTTGCACTGAAAACGGGGCATAATAAATGATATGAATAAGCTTCATTAGCTAAGTGGTTTTCTGCCATATTTATTGGAATCAAGTTCCGGATATGTAATCGTCACGACTAGCGTCGAGGAGGTCCAATTTTCGGCGACTCTAGCCAATAATCGGGCCCGTATCTCGCAAAAAATCCAGCTCGTCTTGCCTTCCAAGTGCTTAAGCGTTTCCGGATTGTCGGCGTAGATGAGTGGTTTGATAAGAACTTGCTGGCCAGTTCACAGGTCCAATACGAGAAAGTATGCGCACAACAAATGCTTCTTTTAATAAGTCGACGCTCGCACGCGCTCTGCATTACGGCGAATCGATTCTGAGACGAGAAAGTCATTGATCATGGCTCTAACGCGGTCACCAGTAATTGTAATATTATTCACAGCAGCATTTTCGAAGACATATGAACCTACGATTCCACCTGCCCCTAACGCATTCCAAACAGTGACTTTCTGCGGATGAAACGGGACAAATGCCAGTGGTTGCTCATCAGTCAAGAGACGTCAGTTTTGTTTATTGACGTAATCAAAACAATCTTTTTAAACGCGGGATCTTCAGCAATTTGTTATTGGGCCAATAACTTGAATTGATGCCGTGCCCAGTAGTCGCTCGGCTTGAATTCTTGCATGAGTTGGATTTTGCGCGCAAACAAGAACGTTCCGTAAAATTTTCCATTGTGTGGTTGAGCAAAAGTTTGATGTAGAATAGACTCACATGGGTCTTCATTGATCCTACACACTACAGGTGCTATAGTTTCTTCATAACCTACTGTATGATGTCTGGATGCACGCGTATTATCAGTGAGGGTAAGCGTGATGTAGAACCTACTCATGGTCAATAGCATGAATTCCTCTGATGGACGATTATGTCAGCCATAAAATTGACGAAGTGCGCGATGAGTTTCTTGAAGAGAACCGTTTTTTTTTCGAAATAAATCTCAGACGTTGCTCAGGCGTCAACCTTTTCATGATAAAATGGGAAACCAAACTAATCATAAAACGCATGACAGCTGTCATACCATTTGTGGCATTAATGAGTGTTACCTAGTCAAAGTTATACCTATACCTCTTGAAAAACAGCCTTCATAAACCTTAATGTTTATATGAAAATACATACTATATACACTTTGTGAAAAACCTTTAGTCCTCAGAACAGAATGAGGAAAACAACACGAAAAAGAGTTTTTTGCCAACTGATGTTCCGCCAAGTAATTTTAAGAATGTTGCTAAGAAATAAGTCGTTGCGCTTATATAATATATAGGTTATTATCTCACACATATTAAGTAGATAGGTAGTTTAGTTCACTTTTTGTTGTGATTTCGGACTAGGGTGACTCAACTCCTCTGACTGATACGGTTAGTTTCGGACCCTTAACTTTTATCGACGAACAGCCTTTTTTTAATAGAAATATTCGAGAACGACTATCCGAAGCCATTAGAACTACATCAGGAGACCGGAACTAGTGTCCTGGAGGACCGGTATGTATGACTTACGTGGCGGCTGGATATGAAAGTGACTGCACGCGCATATCAAAGCCTATTACTCCGCACAATTGGTACCCTTATCATCGACTTGACGATCAGAATCATTTGAAATAAGGAAGTACTCATGAGTACTATGAGTGTATGGGGAAGAAGTGGGGAAAGATTTTGAACGTGACAGTTTAGGTGAACCAATGTGATGGTCTGGGTAGGATAAAACTGACTTTATTATTCTTAATGAGGATACTGTGACATATCAGAGCTACATCGAACGGATTAGCAGGCCTTATGTCATCCCATTTTCACAACAAGCGTTGTACAATTTAATCCCTATGTAGGATAACTTATTCTCGCACACATCTCAGTTGACCATCACTGCCTCTACTTGGAGGAGGCTAATATCAATTAATGGCGTGGCCTGCCAGCAATCCTGATCTGAATCCAGTCGGAAAATTTTGTCGGAAGAAACGTTGTGTTCGAGCAGCTGAAGGATGTTTATACAATGAGCAACAGCTGGTTCAATTGCTTATGAGGAGCTTGGAGGTGATCATAGAAGAAAACATGCAAAATCTTATTGACAGTATGTTATCCGTATGTTGACAGTACGTTATGTTTACTCGATAGTAAACAGACAAAAAACACAACCAAACTGGTGTATTTTTTTGTAATTTTATGTTATTTTCAGGTCTGAGCAGCAATTATAATTGATAAAAAGCAAAAAATTCAGAGATTAACTAATTTTTAATTTATCTCTATTAAAGTTCGTTGGACTATTTTTTTATAATGTTAAAATACCAGGGCAGGAATGCCCTGGTCCACAAAACACTACTCAGATTAGTGACTCTCAATTTTTTTTGAAAAGTTTGTATTGTATTTATTAAATTTATGGAAGATTCTATAGTTTGTTATTTTCCTCCAAAACAAAATCACTTCATTAATGAATGCACTTGTTTTGCAAGAATATCTAAAACCATTTATAATTATCCAGGAGTGCATTTATTACAAACTCGTGAAAGTAAGGAAAGGAAAATGTAAGTTCAACTACAGCAAAACAAAATTTTCTCAGCGTTATAAAACTTTATCTTTATTAATTTTGAAACGAAGAAAAAATGCTGCTTCCTCAAAACAAAAGAGCAGTTCAACATCCTTTTAATATTATTCAATCACGTCGTCGCTTCTATAATGCCAACAAATAAGATCCTAACAAATTCTAACAAATAAGATCCTTGAGAGAACATAAGTCGTCTTGCTTGCCCAATAAGTTCAAGTTTTCAAAAGCCTTGATTTTTTTGATTAAAGGATGAACTCGAACAAATTTGAATTGTGTCGAGCAAAATTTGGCATTTTGATCCCAAACGACTGTATAATTATTTCAGATTTACGAAAAACATGAATTCGTTCAATTTATCTTTATTTCTCTGAATGGAATTTTCCTTAAAAGTCCTCCCTCTCACTACTAAAATTTATGGCGTATTTATTATATACGTCCCGAATCTCAATCCAAATGCTTGTGATCAAATATTGAAAATCATGATTCCAAACAAAAAAGGGTCATCCACATTTCAACCCTAAAATCATTAAAATTGAATGGAGTTATTTTTTTTCGTTGTTTTTGTATATTTCAAAGATTATCCTTACCAGCGCAATAATGACGATTTGTATCGTAAATTTAAGAGGATAGAACCGTATCTTGTATATATTTAAAGCGATTACCTTATATCAATGATGATCGCTTCAATTTCTTCACATGATTTCACATAAATTATTACTGAGCCGTGACGGATTTATGATTGATTTCAAAGAAAAGAGATCGAATGTATCCTTATAGTCCTCCATTTGGGCACAGCACTCAAGCCTTTTATTCGGCAAGTTCTTTAAACTGAAATATAGTAAATTGGCAGTCTCTCTGCTTCGCTGGCTTGACGGTATAAATGGATATTAGAAAGTGTGCTGAAAGCTACAAGGGTAACACGCAACATTTTCTGTTATCCTTTAAAGTAGTCAATATTTCACGGTTGATTAAGTGCTGGTGGTTTTTGGACGCTATGTTTTATTTGATGAATGTGTAACAACATTTTTGTGTTTGTAAGTAGCTTTTGGATAAAATTCCCCGAGCTCAATATTGCAAGACATTTTATAAGGGAGGAAATGTATACATTTACTTATGGCCTAGGATATTAGCATTCCATCTTTCCCGTGTTCAGTTTTGTGATGAATTATTTAGAGCTTCTGCTTTGAAGCGAGAAATTTTAAGGGAGTGGGATCTATTTGCTGATGCAAATGGCAGAAGGAACTTTAACACTGGGAAAGTGAATTGTACATCACAGAGTTTAATAAATTATTGATGCGATTATGGCCAAAGTGATGACATCGACGTGCGTTCTCTTTCTGTGAAGAAATGCAGAAAGGATGGAGGTGTAGATGAAAGATAATATTTTATAGGCCAATGTTTAGATCCATTACGAATGATAAAGGAATTATTCAGTAAAACGGTTGATACTTTTTAATTTTATTAAACAGCTTAAACGCCTGTTAGCGATCTTTCTAATCAGACCTACCTAAAACTTTTTTTATTTGAGCAATCGAAAAAATTACTAGCACTATAATAAGAAAGAAATCTGCTCCTTTTTTGTGAAGAAATCCCTTTGCTGGCAAGCATGGTGACTCAAAAGATGAGTCGTCGAATAAAACTGACATATTGACTTGACTATTTGTCTTCACTATACTTCAGTGCTATCCTGAAGCGATTATAAGCTATTAGTCAAGCCAAAGAAAAACAGTTTAAACAGCCTAGAATCCCTTAACTGTTTAAAGTAAAATGGATGACGGACAAGCACTAAGCATGGGTTCCAATGTGAGAATGTCACTTGTAACTGAAAGACTTAACGCTGCAAGGAATTAAAGAAGTACAGGACTCAGGAAAGCCTTTGACACATTTTCTTTAGTTCGGGAAATTTGGGCACAAGACTGTATTCAGTTCAAGGAAGCCGCGGATAATATTTCAATATTATACTCAGAATTTAATCCTATCGCTCATTCTTTCAAATGATAAAATCTTGTTGTTATCAACCTTCGCATTTTTAACGTTGTATGCGCTAAAATATAATGATTTTTGGTTTGAATTTCAGTCAGTGCAGCATTTTGAACGAAAACCAAATACCAAGGCGAAATTTTAATCCCGATTTAGACATGATTAACGGATTTTATCAAGAATCTTATTACTTTGATTATCCACAAAAATCTACGAAAAATATAACATGTGTGTTCCAACCCCAAGTTAATTATTTTTATTATTTTCACTATTATCATTACTCAGAGTTGACACAAGGCTCTAGTCCCAGATTTATGACTATGTCTCGTAAGTCAAACTTCTGAGGCTGCAGCTACGATTTGATGAAGGACGGCAGATTCACACGGCTTGTGAACTTGAGCACCTGAAAAAAAAGTGGTTCTCATGTTGATCAAAGAACGGATCTCCAGGATTATTTCCGTGCGAGGAGGAATAGTCAACATTAAGTTGAATGGATTCTTTGAGCAACTCGGCTCTTTGATTGGAACCAAAACCAATCCAAAGAACCAGATCCAAAATTTTTTTTGGATCAAATCAAGGCAACAGTGGAAAAGGCCGGTGCGAACCTCAGTAATATCATGGCCTTAATTGATGGACCAACTTTTCGTTGAAGAATGATTATCATATTTGCAATTAAATAAAGCTCCTGAGGGCTGAAGCGAGGCTCTTAGTGAGGAAATGTACGCAAGGCGTCTTAAACGAATACAAAGGGAAGCTTCGAGCCACACATTGTCCTGTCTCCGAGGGCGGTTGCGCATACTTTCGCAATAACAACCACGATAGTGGGTCAGCTAAAGAGTGAAAAGGCTATTACTCAAAGGGGAGAGAAGGACACTAACTTTGTGGCAGAAAAATGGAGCGTACGAAACGCGTGAAATGTTGGTCTGAGGCGGATAGGTGATTAGAGCTGTGGTAGATTAAATGGCATCCTGAGATTAACCAAATGGCACAGCTCCTCATTCGTCAGCGTTTTTTTTATTTCTTCCCCTACACAAGATAAAAAGTCACCCTTTCCAAAGTGCCAGTTTTGCCATGACCAAATATTGCGCCCTCACGCAATGCAAATGCGGAGGAAAGTCTAAGCACCGATTAAACCTTTTCATCAGAAATGGCGAGCTTTGTCAAGAAAGATTGATACAAAAGGTGTCGGTATTCAAAGCCAATTGTGTTTCACATTACGTGGGGACGGTTGTTTTCATAAAAAGACATCTTTGATCAATTTCGAACGCAAAGGGTATCAATCTTTCAGTAATCACTTTCACTGCCGACAGTATTTACCCAAGGAAGGATTTCCTTAACTACTAAGTGTCGTTCCGCGACACCTAATAGTTAAGAAAATTAAGTGTTACTTCAATAAAGCCCAAGAAACAAGATTCCTGGGCTTTATTGGAGTGACAGTCAGTTCCAGCTTAGATTCCCTGCGTGGAATGAGAGGTGTTTGGTCGGTTGACAAATTGTTATGCGTCACTAGAATCCGACACTCAGGGTATAAATGAGCCTCATCTCTCAACAAGGAGAACAATTATGATCGATAAATATTGCCATATGCCGATATGATCCCTCGCCTCTGTACCCGAATTACACGTTTCCGCTACGTATGTTTGCTGTAGACGTTAACCCAGTCTTCGAATCTGCATAAAAGTATTAATTCCATAGTGTTGTTTACAAGGAGTCTTTTCCTTGGAGACTGTCCTCGTTGCTGAGTCCGTTGCGTGCTGAGACAGCATTACAGCCTTGCCTACCGCCCTGGTGGGTATTGTTCCAAAGACGCTCTCCTTAGAATCTATTATAAGGCCGAGTAATTTACTACTTTATTGAACTCAATTCCGAAGAAGAACCGGAGAGATTCGTTACTTTGTCAAAATATCTTCCTGTTTTTTTCAGCGCTAGACTGATTGTACGGTTACTGATCCACCCATCCGTTTGTTGCATCACCAGCAACCCGCTATCAAGGCCGCCAAATTATCTGCTCAATTGTTTCGCCTTTACGACAGCGTCAGAAGAGACAAATGTCCTTGGCGACAACTAGCCAGAGACGTTGATTGCATCGGCGAGACTTCCTTCGATAAGCGTCTCTGGCACCTTCCCAGCTACATCAAAGCTCTTCCTTGCAATCGCCGTGCACCTCCTTCCAGCGTAGTAAGAAAACACCCATTTCCAAGCATGCCTGAAAGGTAGGATAAAGCTGGTAGCAGCTTTAAAAAGCAGCTGCAGCAGCTGATAAAGGCAAGCATAAACTTGTTGCAACATCTCTTTGGTTCCGTATCCTTCCGCTTTTGCACCGACGTCATGACAACGTCTAGTTCCACTGCACTATCCATTAAAAATTCAGCAGGAACTCATCGATCGTTGCATCGTTTCACTGTTTTATAGGAAATTTTTACAGATAAGCCCAAATTTCAAACTTGTTATTGACCTAATCGTCAAAATAATAATTTGACCTAATAAGTCAAAATGTCTTTTTCCTTTCAAAATCAAGCCGATTTATTCACTTTGTCCGACGTTTTGATTGAAAAGCCGAATTTTTTTGATGCACCTTGCTTCTCTATTGTACTGAGTTGTGTCCGGGAGTGTCTCTAACAACGCTCCAGCAATAATCTGCAAGCAAAGCAGGCTCCCATATTTTTTGGAAACGTTTGTTAAATACAGCAACGCCTCGATGAAAGCGTCCCCTAAGTTAATCTCTTACTGAATTCATATTTTCTAGGAAGACCTCACATGTGAATGGTGAAAATTTCATTGACAACATCAATTTTAGTTTTTTGGCGAGAGTTACCTCGTTTGTTGTTACAAAGTAAATTTTTTTGCCAATCAAGACGCTCCAAACATGAATTTCAGTATGGTTGAGGGTAGATGCAAAAACTGAATCTTCAATGAGATTTTTAATGTTCGGACTTACAAATCCACTCTCTTTGATTTTAGACCCACTTATCTTTAAAGACCAAACCCAAATGTTTGCTTTAGAGGTCTAAAAAGTAGATTTACATCTATTTTGAAAGTCCTTTTCATGATCAAAATGCAAACCGGTAAAATAGTCGATGTCATCGTAAAATCCAGTTATTGCAAACTCTTCTCTAAGTGGAAATCAAAAGAATCATTGTAGAATTTTAGGAAATTTATGATGAACACATGGAAATCTGCGCAGTCAATCATGAAGGTTCAGTCGGATCAATGGAAGTCGATGGCATAATCTTATACATATACATATAATAATAAATATCAATGTCCAAAATGCATAATCGGCACCAAAATGTCCAAAAATCTATATAATCTAAATCTATCGATACTAAGCATCGACGAAATTTTGATTTGGTTGATAACATGCGCAAGAAAATTTAGACAAAATTACAACAAAATTTCCACTGATGAAATAAATCTTATTGTCCTGTTGGACCAAAGCCTTGGTATAACTGGCGGAGGCGGACGGAGCTGGTGTATGGCTTTAAACAATTCCCAGCATCCTTCACCTTCAGATGATGAGGATGAAAAAAATTGAGGTCTATTTATCAAGCTTTATCATCAGAAAATTTATTAAAGGGCGATTTTGTATGGAATTGTTGTGTCCAATATTTACATAAAATGGCCCTGTATATAAATATTGGACACAACAATTCCATACAAAATCAACATTCCGACCAGAGAAGCGTGGAAAACGGTGGATTTCACATCTGGAAGTGAGATCATGATCTACACCGATGGTTCCAAAACGGATGAGGGAAGCGGCACCGGAATCTTTTTCCCATATCACAACTCAACCGAAGTTATAAACTAGAGAGCCATACCACAGTTTCCCAGTCAGAAGTGTTTGCAATAAAAGCGGCTATAGAAGCGACAACAAACAACCTTAATGGAAGAATACAAATACTCTCGGACAGTAAGTCGGCACTGCAGGCGCTTGCCTCTAACCAGGCTCTCCTCAATACGCAGGCTCTCAAAGCCGCAACAACCCGAGTAAATGTAAAACTGACATGGATCCCTGGACACAGCGGTGAAGAGGGAAACGAAAGAGCGGATGAGCTAGCGAGAGCTGGATCAGCCGACCAAAATGCCACTAGAATAGATACAATTAAAGTGCCACTAGCAACGGTAAAAAGGGAACTAGACGAAATCCTCTGGAAAGAAACAGATATGGCTTGGAATGACAAGACCGACTGCAGTATAAGCCGTGCTCTTTGGCCTCACCCTAATCAAACGAGGACAAAACAACTCCTAGGAAAAGCAGAAATGGCGTTAGAACATTGGTGGCAGTATTAACGGGCCATATTCTTCTAGGTCAACACGCCAAACGAATAGGAATCCAAACGGATGACACCTCCGAAGCTTGCGGCGAGAAGGAAGAAAGTACAGAACACTTCCTCCTAGATTGCCAGAGTCTGGCCAACAAACGCCTTACTTGGCTGAGATGTACTGGCGCAACAGAATTGGAACACTTGGCGACCACAGAGCTGGGAGAACATCTGGGCTTCAGTAGGACGACAGGATGGACCATCTGTAAACAATAGTACTACACATGGGCTACACATGAGCTAAGGGCCGATTTCTGGCCTATGCTAAATTCCAACAAGTGGACCCCAGTACAATAATAATAATAATAATATAATAATAATAATAATAATAATAATAATAATAACAATAAGATCCGTGGCTATCTTGAAAATAATGCAAGTCAAATTAATTACATTTGGCTAAAGCGTAATGAAACATGTAGAAAATAGAGATTGCGGCAAGAATTAAGCAGACGGAATAAGACACCACTGAGGGATCTAAAGAGGGCAGTTTTGCATGTAGAGAACAAAAATTTTTGGAAGAGTATGCGCGACAAGAAGGAAAATTGTATATCCTAGGAACCGCAAATTACATTTCGATATGGTTTAAAAAGTTTGAAATTTTAGCTTTAAACGCAATTTCTCGAAATAACCTTTTTCAAGTCAGCGTCCATAATTAAAATAAGTATTTATGCAATTGTTCTGGAATTTTTACACGTTAATCAATATATGTTAATGCTCAACGAATTAAAAAATTCTAGTTGAAATTTTTGTGTTATATCCAATTTTTGAGGGTAAGAACCCTCAATTTTCGAAAAATATTCCCTTTGTTATTTTTCAGTCAATTCAATTTTTTCTCTCTTTTATTTCATTGTAAGAACGCTTTGATGCTGACTAAAAACCTTTTTTTCAGACTTATTTGAGGGCAGTTTTTTTTCAAAAAAAAAAAAATTCAGCAAATGACAAACAATTTTGAAAAACTTTTCCTGGACATGAGGCAAATAAAGTATATGTAAAAAGTTTCATTCAGACATTAAGTCTTTTATTCGATTGAAAATTAGCCTTCGAAAAACAAATCTGTCAATTTGAATATGCTACGCCCCCTTTTTTACCCAAAAAGGTTAAGTATCACCTTTTTTACACAAAAAGTTTAAGTATCATATTTCTCCGCCTTCAGGCGTGATATTAGACTATAATATAATATACATCATTAGCCAACCACAATATGAAACGATATCTACCAATTTAGATATTTTTTTAGTGTTGAGAAGTTGAAGCTGCTGGCGATTGAAAGAACTTCGTGTTGGTCTTTATTGTAAAGCACTGGCAGAGTAGTTACTAACAAGCGTTAACACTTCGATCATTTTCCCTATCCAACGAAATACAGGTGGTATTTTCTAGATGCATTGATATTTGTGAGAAAAGTTCGTTAGGGAAAGGACAAAGAGACCAGAATGCGCTTAAATGGCAGTATCACTGAAAATATGTATCTGTACACAATGACTGATAAATGCTCGTAAACCGAAAAAATTACCCATATACATTGGAGCTCAGAAGGCCAACCATCATGATCTCACGTTTTCTATTGCTAAAAGCCATCACACTCTTAAGTGGCTTCTGGCAGTAAGAGAGAGAGCAACACATAGTAGTCAGCGAAGAGGCAAGTTGTATTGCGTTTTTACTCGAGACAGTGTGAGAGTGTTTTTTTCGTCTAGCCAAGTAATGAAGATAAAATGAGATAAATTTTGAAAAATAAACTCTACATACACTGGCTGGTTTTGTTAGATCGGGAACTCGATCAAAGATCAAGAGATAGGTCAAAACCGTCGGAGTGACAGGTTGTGTTAGCTAGGAAAGTGATAGGAAAAATTTGTTTAGGGAAACTTTTATCAAACCGAGGCCTCAGCCCTTAAATGGGCTGATTAAGGAGCTGATAATATCAATACATTCCTTTATTATAGTTAAGTTTTATAATTAGTTTAAGTATTATTAGGAAAGTGGGCGAACCGAGGCCTAAGCCCTTAATTCCTCACCGAGGCCGGCAAGTTGCTGCACATCATTAACTATTAATTCGAATATTAACTATTAATTAAACTTTTAATTATAACTATTAATTAAATTGTCTGGAAGGGGTCCCTTTAATTTGACCCCACATCCAAGCTCTGTCTTGGAAAAAGTGGGAATGGGTGACGTGGGAGCGGAGGGGGAGCTCTCCGTGGCAGAGGCTGCTTTCATGCGGAAAGCTAAGAAAAATCTATAAGAGTTTTGTGAAAAGTTTGGAGGGAATGTAAAGGAGGAGTTCTTGCTCGACTTACTAGCAAGTTGCAAGCTCCAACTACAACTACCTTCAGAGAGATTACGAGTAGAAGAGGAGGATTGTCCCACTGCCGCAGAAGATGCTCCAGCTGATTTCAACAGCGAGTCCGAGCAAGAGGAGCATGGAGACGGCCCAGGAAGATCATTCGCATCGGAAAAGACCCATTGTGTCACCAACACCAGAGCCCACTTCTAAGCGCTCAGTAAGCCTGAGTGCAAAGAACTTTCCCGAACTTTACGCTGCCGTTTCCAAGGCTTCCGCAAGCATAAGAAAAGACGAAATTCCATTCGCCCCAATGCGCAGGATAACTGTCGCAGCTAAGAAAAGTCCGCCCAGGGTATCAGCAACAAGGATGCAAATGGTTCCTCCTATTGTATGTTACAGACTGAATCTTAAGCCTTTCAGGGAAAGAGTTGAACGAACATGCCGGAAAAACGAGCTCGAGGCCCCGTAATTCGATGTTACGGTTAACAGTTCTACACGAACATCGTTACACCCGAAAACGATAGAGGACCATAAAAGCCTTGTTGATTTTTTAAAATCTGACAAGCAGGCATGCTACACCTATATACTCTCAACAGAAAAAATGCTGTCCCTGTGATTCAAGGGTGTGCACTCTTCTTACGAAGACAATGATGTCAAGGAAGAACTTCAAGCCATCCTAGGGGAGGATGTTCTGGGAGCCAAAAAGTTCTCAACAGTGGCGTCAAGGAAGGAAAAGAAAACTCTTTCGTCCTTCCTTATTCAACTAAGCCAGACTTTCACGTCAAAAAGGCTATTAGTGTAACAACACTCTTACACCAAAAGGTAGACTGGGGACGCTTAGCTAAACCAAACACCTCGCAGTGTTTCGATTGCCAACGATTTTGTCATGTAGCTTCAAATTGCGGTATGGAACCTCGCTGCGTCAAGCGTGACAAACACCACCAGTCCAAAGACTGTCCGATTGAAAAGCAAGAGGGGTTTTCAGAGGAGTTTCAGAGGCTGTCCTAAGGCCAAAGAGGCTGAGAAGAGGAGACGTAATCTCCTAAAGAAAAAGGAGGAACGAAGGGATTTTGTCACTGCTTCCTTGAAAAACACCATTCGAAATGGTGTCTCCTTCGCTAATATAGCAACGGGTGCAGCCAACGCAGCTGCAGCTTAACCTGTACGGCAAGCTAAAGCGAATAGTAGTCAACAGCAGCAAAAAGACAGAAATTCTGTCATGAATAACGACTGCAATCAATTCTTCGGGTGTAAATTGTTCACTCTCATACGCAAAGTGGATTCAATCATTCCACATTGAAAAAAGCTCACTAATCTGATTGAGAAAAAGGCGGCGTACTTAGACTTCGCCTTCAAAATCTGTTGTCGCGATGAGCTCCATTAAACTCTCTATCGCTAACATTTGTTGACTAGTTCCACGATTCAAAAGGAACTCGGTCCAAGAATACTTGAATATGCATAGACCAGATTTTTTGTTCATTTCAGAAACAAGATTGAAAAATAAACACAAAGTTCACTTGGGGAAATATAACGTCATAAGGGATGACGACCCAGATGGAATCATTGGAGTAGCTATGGCTTTCAAGGAACATCTCAAATCTCAAAGACACTGTCTTCTAAGTCTGAAGTGTACTAATGTCATAATTTTAAGCTCAGTTCTGAGAGGGTACGCATTTGCATTTGTGGGAATATACGTTAAACACGGATATTCGGGAGGGGATCGCACTGAAGACTTGGAAACAATATCCACTTTGCGTGAAAAATTTGATTACTTTGCGACAGGAGATAGTTTCCACGCAAGACATCCTTCCTGGGGTTATCACGTATCTAATGTTTGTATATTGTATCGGATGTTTCGAGGATGAGGCGAACAATAGTAACTTAAAGACCGAAATAGTAACCATGAAATAATGAAGCACATGCAAAACTGTGCTAAAATTATATCATTGAATGTGCATATGAAAGCATATAATACTTTGCAACGCAATATCCTTTTATTTGACTCCAATGGCTTGGCAAATTACCCAACAGCGTCCGCAAACCAACTTAAAAAACACTTTCTCGATTCCATTTTAAAGCGAACAAGACATGAATCGTTTGAAAATATCGGCTATAATTAAATGATTTTCTTACAATCAACCAGTATGTGGTGTTTAATAACTAATCTCGAATAACTCGAAAGTTGATTAAATTTATCCTAACCTTTCATTGGCTAAGAAACTCTTAGGCAGGATCTAGACATTCAGCGTGCGCATTTATCGCTTAAAATCACTTTCAGTACCTGTATCGCATACATTTTACAGCCTCCATTATTAATATTCCAAAATACTTTCCATTCTTTCCAATCCCATAGCATACAATAAATGTTTGCACAAAAAAAAATGTACGAAAAAATTCAGTCTCGATTTTCCACCCCGCAATTCACGTATCCATTCGCAAGAAAGTGTGGCTTCCTGTTCGTGTTCCTGTTCCTTGGTTTCTGTTCATTTTTTGTGCCCTTCATTACACAGCATCATAAAACCAATATTAAATCTATAATGAAGTGTCGCATTTTATAACGTCAATGGAGAATGGTAAAATGGTAAAAGCTATGAACAATTCTTCTCCATAGCTCACAAACAGCAGGGAGAGCAGTAAAACTTCAAATTATCACCATAAATTGTGAATGTCCTGGTTTATAGCTGTTCTACGAAAATTAAACATCCTGAACGTTTGTATTATGTTCGCGGTATTGAGATCCGTAAATCAAATTGGTTTTAAATTAGAAAAAAATTAAAATCGCCACAAAGGGTAGGTAGAAGTACTTTAAGGACTCTTTCGAGTGTTTTTATGCGGTTTCGTTCAAATTCTGAACAAACAACTATCCGTACGCCGAATTTTCATTTGTTTCCGTTTAAAACGGAAATAAATATTTAATGTTCCATTGCAGTAATTCTGAACTTTCATGAGTGGCGAGAGCTATAAGATTTCGTCCTGTTTGAGATGCAACTGTTAAGAGTAAGCAATTATTCCTTTAAATGTTTTTTTTTTTGTTTTTTAAACATTATCATTTTGGACACAACTTTCACCCACATTGGCTCGCTTAAACCTTTTCTTGATTGCGAGGATTGTAGAAAATACTACAAAAAGATAGAACGCGCCCCATTTTCGAATTTTTTTATAAGTTGAAGCAATTATTCAATTTTCCACCCTTGTTCTTAAATGATTTCGAACAATTCTAACCAAGATACAACATAAATCATCGAAAAAATAATAAAATCCTTGAATGGAGTCGCCGATTAATTTGAAATGTAAATTTCACTTTTATTTTCTTTTGCTATTTCCAAGGTTCCCTTGGATTTATTCAATTTCTAAAATGAATGAAATTAATTAATAAATTGTATGCTTGTGTATAAGATTCAATTGTTTAGTTTTTAAGAATAATTGCAGCCATTATGAATGATTTAATATCTTTCAGCGGAAGACGAATGGATGTAAATTTGCCTTTTTAGCAGCGTTCAGTATAATAAAGGGCAGTTTTACGTAATGATTTTGACAGTTTACCTGCATATTATGCTACTGGCTTTGTCAGTTGAGAAAACTGAATGGGAGCTTAGTTTTGATTTCGTATTGCAACCATTCAAGAAGTGAAAAATAAAATCAAAATATAAATGACAAATTAAATATACAGTCCTGTTCCTGTGTCAAGATTGCAAGTAAAGGTATGATTTCCTGCCGTTTCTTAAAATACGTTTGTCACAACTTATTTCATGCCAAATTTTAGAAAAATATTTATTATTTCATTCATTTCATGGGCTTAGAAATATTAGGGAAAATGTCAGGAAATCTTCAGGAAATTTTAAAGAGTTCAGTACTGCGCGTGGTTGTCCATAACAGTCAGTACATCTTTTCGTTTCTTTGGCGTAGAATCCACAAGTTTCCAGGAATTTGCTGCCATAATTTTCGT
Source organism: Stratiomys singularior (assembly GCA_954870665.1). Classification (NCBI taxonomy): domain Eukaryota; kingdom Metazoa; phylum Arthropoda; class Insecta; order Diptera; family Stratiomyidae; genus Stratiomys; species Stratiomys singularior. The sequence goes on from OX940881.1 coordinate 67,169,129, forward strand.
CCTCTCCTCTAAAATAGACTTTATAATTCCTGAATTCCCAAATTTTCAATTGCATTCACAACTGGGCTTTGTGCTGCCGGGACCATAAGATAAGGTTAATGCCATCAGAGGCAAACAATTTAAAAATAGAGTCGTCGAAGATAACGACGCTGTCTCAAAAGTCCGCATTATTGTAAGCGTACTGCTTAACAAAGGTTGGTTGTTGCATCTGATTTTTCCCGCTCAAGAATGGCAGCTTCTTAACTAGTCGATCATTGAAGTTTTAGTTGTGGAACACGCAACGAAAACATTCTACACCGCCAGATTTCCATGAGTTCTACACAGTATGTCGGAAAAGTTCCCGAACTTATTTTGTAGCGTTTGTAAGCGTGGCGGCACCTCTTGGACGACACCGGTACTATGTTGATACATCCCTCTGGAGTGTCTAAGAATTGTTTCACCAGTATCCGTTCCTTAGTTGCCGAGATAGACGTGCTTGAGTGAACGTGTCTTTAGTACCCCGGTGCAAACTCTACGATGGATGAGAAATTTGAACATCGTGCCGCAATTAAATTCTGCTATAAACTTAAAAAAACTTTCGCGGAAACGAAAGAAATGATCGATTCGGCTTACGTTGAAGGAGTAGTGCCGCATACAACTGTTTACACGTGGTTCAGTCGGTTCAAGAAGGGTAGAGAGTCGTTAGAACATGACTTCGACTCCAAAGGCCTGATACACAAAGAATTTGTGCCCCCAAACACCACCATGAATGCTGCGTATTACGTAGAGGTGTTAAAACGTCTGAAGCGTCAGATGAATCGCATCAGGCCCGAGTACAAGAAACCGGGATCGTGGAGTTTGCTGGATGACAATGCGCCTGCTCATTCTTCGAACATTGTGAAGCGTTATCTCGCCAAAAATCAGATCCCACGTATCAATCAATGTATTAGACCCGATAATTTTGGGTTTAACGTGATTTTACGCACAATAAACCGTTTATCGGACGAATTGAACATTTTTTCGGTTTTACTTCCACGCTTACCTTGGGTCTGATTTTCGCGGATGGAAGCGATCAATGGTGCTTTGCACTATGACAGAAAACAAATGAACTATTTGAGCATATTCCTGCTAGGATTGACCATTCTTGAAATCACTAATTCCTTCTGCTAAATGTTCATGCGACAACCAATTTTCCAAAAGTCGCCTCTTTACCCTTAAACGTACAATAACAGACTAAATATTGACTGCAGATTGCTTCATTGAAAGCCAAGTGTCAGGTTATACAGCATCCTCTCAAATTCCCATTATACAGTGCTACACTCTAGAACCACCGTGAAGACAAGCATCTGCGTGAATTTTGCTGTGGCTTCCATTTCTGCTGCACTCTACGTTATTTCAGACATTTTTTTAATCATTCGAAAATTCACTATTCTCAATCCATGTATAACGTTTTGTGATTTTTTTTTCATTACTTCTCAGGTTCTTAAGCAAAGATACGCATAAATTCATGTGGGCAACTGTATACTGGTGAAGTCGCAAGTACGTGTTTTGTACAACAGCTACTTTTTAAGGGTAAGTGTCAAACATAGTTGCTGTCATTTTTCGACAAAACGCTGTCATATTTTCAACTGACGCCAGTAAAGTAAAATTTGCAGGAGGTTGAAGTTCATGATTATTTCATTTCAACGAAAGTGTCGCAGAAATATTTCACAAAGTAACTGAAATCTACAAATTACACAAAGACGCGCTGACGAAATTCGAAGATGCAGAACTGTCAAATTTATTTGATAATGATCAGCCACGAATTTGTAATTTTTGATATTTGTGGTAGGAATCCTACATACAGCTAACATCACCAGAAAACCCCACGAGACTGCACGAGCCAAGAAAAGGATTAAGGTACTATGATCAACGAAGCGTTTTGACTCTGCTTGACGCTTCCTTGATCCTAAGGTTCTAAAACAAAAGTGTGCAGCGGTCGTGTCTATGGACGTCATAGTGAGAAACATGAACAAAGGATGTTTATTGATAGTGAAATACTTCCAAAGCTTTCAATTTTTTTGAAGATTACGTATTGACCGTAAGATGCCTACTATCCCAGAAGCTAGACAAGAGAACAATTCTTCCTTAATAACACGAAGAAAAAAACTCAAACTCTTCCATGTTGTTGCATGCCGAGTATATACAAAACAAAACTGTGGTGGGTTGTATTGAGTTTCAAAAAAAATAATTTGATAGCATGAAAAACGCAAGACCACCTTCTTTGTACCGCAGGGAAGAACGAGATAGTCGGCAGTCCTGCAAGGAATTGGTTGTGGTCAGCGGTTGCAGTACACTCATCTCATGATTTACCACTAAAGGCATCCTTAGAAAACTGACAAAAAGCGATGTACGGTAAAAATTTTCACTGCATCGTAACTATAGAATCATTGTTTTTGCAAAATTCAATACACAGGATACACGCTCGCTCCAATAAAAGATTCGTTTTGATGACTTTGTGAGAAACAGGATGGTGATCGGCAGACCTAATGTTCGCTCTCGGTTTTTGGGATTTTTAGGCCTAAGCTGTTTCAAAATTTGAAGCAAGACTTTAGAGAGAGTGAATTCAACCTGCTGAACCATTGAAGCTAAAGATGACGATTTTTTGCGAAATATGTGTTACTTTTTAAACGAAGCGCAGAATCTTCCCGCGAAATTCTAGCAATTTATTGGAACTTTAGCGAAACTTTTTTAGACATTTCACCTCATATGAGCTCTTTATACCGAGGCTCAAAACAGATCAGCCGTTTTCAAAAGGACAAATAACAAACAAATTTATTTTTTCACGGTAAAGTTTCAAAAGTAGGTGATCACGAACTCACAAATTATTATTTCTTAAAGTCGCAAAAGTCCTGTAGTTTTTAAGCCTTTCTTTTTACTGTATCGTTTCGAAAAATCCATATACGCGACGGAAAAACATGTGAAAGTTGCAAGAAAATGATCCTATTGATAATGAAAGATGCTGGGAACGATTAGGCTGTCAACATTTTTTTCAACAAATATCCTTTATAAGCGAATATTTCTTTCTTGCTTCTAATAACCTAATCTTTTTTATACAAAAGGCATGATGAGGCAATCATAAAGCGCCAAATATTTTGTCTGCGAAGTAGGTGAACCAGTATTCCCTTCTATCTCTTCACACACTTCGCATGTTTATGTACTTTTTTCAGATATTGGCCAATTTTGACATATTTGAGACATATTTCAGAGGTTTGATGTCAATATTTTGTCAAAATTACATTAGATTATGAGAAAAGAATGGTTTTGATTTTCGCAATGGTTCTCTTCAGGTGTGGATTCCAGAAATTTGAGCATGTATAGTCAAGATCCTTGAAGCTATCAGTGGATCTCATGCTGAAATGGAAGGAGCTCTTGAGTGAAAAATCAAATCATCTCTTCCTGATGAATCGTGCAACAGCTTATAGAATGATGCTCTTAGACAGCAACTTAAAGGACGGATATGAGTCATGTGTGGATTTCTTCTAGAAGAACCACCAGAAAGATATGCTTCACTATAATGCGTCCAAGAGCACAATGTACCTACAACCAGCACAAGCAAGGGAAATAAACAACTTCCAATGTAACGTTATCCAACTGAAATAAAGTGAACTTTATTTAGATTGGTGCATTTTCTCTCAATCAAGCATAAGAAAAGAACCTTCTTCTTTTTTATTCTTTTTAGCACTAGAGCCCTTCATGGGTCATCAGTTCCTGCAATAAACACCTCTAACTGTCTTTCTCCATTGACTGCGTTCAAAGAAAAGAATCCCCTCTAAGCGCATTCGTGCAATAAACGCACAAGTACAAATCTAATAATACTCTTCCTATCTCTGTCTTAGAGAAGAAGGCCGGGAGTATTTGTGCTGTATGTATCTACTCTTTGATAAAAGGAAACTTCGCGAAGTAGTTGCGAAGGATTACTTGCTTCATGTGGCTCGATAGATGCTTACGTTTGAACGATAAACTGATGCGAGAAACTTAGAAAACCATTGATAAAGCTGCAGCTTTTTGAAATATCTGAGACGTGCTAAATGCAAATTCGTCATCGAACAAAAAGCCTTCAGATTTTTCACCATGAAAATTTTGGCCTGGTTTATTCTGTCAAAACCTGTTAAATATGGTATAAATGTTTAGTGGTATGAAAGAAACGAATATATTTATCTGGTATCAGGTTCTTGCCTTTAGCACATCACCAAGCAATATATTTATCAATGGTTATGGATAGTTGGAAAAAAGTACCACATTTGCACAATTTTTATTGCTTACTAAAGATTCATTATTTGAAGCAACACAGACAAGTTCTAACACACAAAACAATCTTCATTGTGCTCCCTGGTTTTTTTTGCTGAAACGTGTGAAACGTGTTTCACGAACCCCTTATTGATACTAGTTTGTGAACGATTAGGACTCAGTTCAAGTTACTAAAGCGGTGGACTTTTCTCGATTTTTTGTTTAATCTCAAGTCGTTTTGCCAGATATTGAGACACATCGTCTTATAATGGAGATCGCTTACTTTGCTCTCTTCTATGTATGTCCGCTTTTTTTTTTAAAAAACTCGTGAAGTACTTTGGATAAGGGAGTCTAAAACACATGGGAATTTCGGTAACACTAAACGAGAATTTCAATCTTAAGAGAAGGTCTTTGTAATCATCACATTTTGTTCACTTGGCGAACGCTAAAAGTTTTGTTGTGATGGCTGGTTACTTCAACTTTGACCAAGTGTCATATCGTTTCTTTTTTGGATTAGGTTAAGGTATTTACATAACCAGAGTCATAATCATTCTTCTTCATTTTAGAATTTACAAGAAACTAATCGGGCACATACAACATTAAACAGAGATGTTTTCAAACAGATATGTGACCAGAAGAGTTTCTACCCTTTTCAAGAATCGTTTTGTACTAGAAACCTGCGAACAAACAATGGGAACTAATCTACAGAGGAAACATGAGAAGGTTTGGTTTGGTTTGGAAGAAAAAGAGAAGGACAAATCCTCGGGAAAGTTTTACTACCGCACCACTGGCAAAAATATTGATGACGTAGGGTCGTTAGTTGGAACACTGCGAAAAAAAAATATTTATATCTCAAATTTAATGCATCCGAACGGAATTGCTCTAGACAGTCCAACATATGGCGAATATAACCCGAGAGAAACACTCAAGCTGCTTTGCACAGCAAAGTAAATAGCCTTAAGTCGGCCGTTCGGTTCCATTTCGAACATTATGGACATTTCAAGGTCTAGCAGCCTGTTTTTGGCATGTGGAGATAAAAAAGTTGGATACCATATCATCAAAGCGTTTAACGTAAAGGGACATGGAATATTATAGAAAATTTAGTTGGCAACACTTTTTAATGTTGTATATAGAATGACAGCTGTCATGAGTTTTAGCTAGGTTAGTTTTGTTTGTAATTTTAACACGAATACGTCAACGCATGAGCAGTATTTGAAAATTTTGCATATTTATCCCACAAAAAACGGTTCTGTTCGAGAAATTTATCGTGCATCCCGTCAATTTCATGGTTGACATAATCGTCCATCAGAAGAGTTTATTCGATAAATCATGGATGGTTTCCGCACCACGTTTCATCCAGCCAGTCGTCGTGCAGCGGGTAATTAAAATTCATAGCAGCTGTACAGCGTAGTAGAGCATAGTATCGATGAAGATCCATAGAGTCCATTCGATATCGTGCTTATATCGAACATGTGCTCAACCACAATATGGAAGATATGACAGAAATATGGTTTGGTTTGTCGGCTTCCCATGCTTTTTGGCCAACACTTCAGGTCTTCAGATGTAGTTCCAAGGGTTTTAGATAGTCCTTCGCAGATATCTCTACTGTAAAGTCACGGTACAATGCGATTGGTCAGCATCAAACATCCTTACGCTTTTGACAGCCGAATCACTACCTGAATGGCGTTGATAAAAGTTAAGGTTCCCAAAGTAACTTTAACTTTTAAAAAGGTGAATGGGTCCAAGAATAAATTGCTGCAGATTTCGAGTTTCATAAGAAAAATTTGCCTAGCGGCGATGCGCATTTCTGGCTGAACGGCCACGTCAATTAACATAACTGGCGCATTTGGACTGATGAGTAACGGCAGGCGGTTATCAAAACACCGTTTCTTCCCGAGAAAGTCAGTGTTTGGTATATTTTATGGGCCGGTGGAATTATTAGTCTATATAACTTCAGAATACTGTTGCGAATATTATTAAAGACAAAGGTGATGGCTATAGAGACATTATCAATGACATGCTCTATCCAGCTTTGACTCGTCATAATTCTGGAGACTTCTGCTTTGAACAGAATGGCGCAAAATGTCATATAGCTTGTACAACCATCGATATATTCAAAAAAGCATTCGATGAGCGCATAATTACTCGTTTTGCAAAATCTTGTGATTTAACACCGCTGGACTATTTCTTGTAATGAAACGTCAAATCTCTCATCTACACTGACAAGTCTGAGACGCCATTTGGCGCCTTTGGAACATTTGGAAAACAATATTCTTGGCGTTATTGGCGAGATACGGCCCATTTATTGGTCAGAGTAGTCGAAAATATGACTTCTCACTTAGACTTCTTCCGCTTCACATGCCGGGAATTATATTCAAATAAAAATGTCAGAGAATTACATTTTCAATAAAACCAATTTTATGACAATCAAAACAATTTTATTTGTATTTCATCTCATTTAAACGTTCTCTGCCTCTTAAAATAATCTTTAATCCAGCTGGGATTTGATAAGCCAGGTGGTCTTGACAGCTATCACTGAACGTTTAATAAGTAGATATATTTCGCAATTCGTTCAAAAAACGTGTTACTATAAAAAAAATTGAAGAATTTAAAAAACAATTGGGAATAATCACAGCATCCTGCGGTACATTATGGGTGGGAAAATTTATAGGATATTATTTCATCGGTAAAGGTGGCTCTGATAACACCGTAAGATTGGATAACATCCAATTCTAAACCCGGAAATTTCGAGTTCCGCGACACAACCAGCAAGGGCCATAGTTATGAACCACAAACTAGGCCAAGTAGCTCGAAATGTCTGAAAACTCATTAAATAGTTTTAGTTGGCAATAAGTTCAACGACAGTCCAGAATACTAAGGATAAATTATATGGTTGAGTCTGCTTTAACTCAAAACTTTTAAAATTTTTTGAACTCTTTTTAATTTTTTAGAAATTTTAATCATTTTTTTTTTTTTTTGAAATTTTTTGGAATTTTTCAAATTCCAGCCTTTGATTTGTATTTTTATAGAAAATTCAAGTAAGCACCAGGGAACTGCAAATCAGAATGACCTGTTTTAAAATAAATTTGATGCCAGGGTATCGATAGCTCAGAGCTCTTTGCCTTTGTTTATGGAAGGGAAAAATTAAAGAACTTTTCCTAATTTTTTCTTAATTAATATATGATCTGGCCCTGAAGCGACTTTCTTTTTAATGTTTGATGTTTCTTAACTTATTCATAAACAATGAATAAGCCATTTTCGAAATAAATAATACTGAAGTGACATGAAGACGTTCCTGGAGCCTAGCAGATGTGTTTCGTAGACCTAAGGAGGCGTTACCAAAATGTTATAACTCTAGCTCAAATTCAGTTAAGCACATCACAATAGACAGCTTTTGATTTCTAATCGTCCATATGGGAAGTTTTTGTTGACGAGGCTCATAAATTCTTTTCGGCTAACAAAGCGTCGAGATTTTATTGCTCAAATAATTTCTTTTTTTATTGCAATTTACTCAGCAACTGGCAAGCCTCAATCATTATTACTCTATACATCGAAGAAGGTATCCAACTACGAACATGATAACAAAAATTCCCATAATGCATTCTTTTTATCACACTACAACCAGAATTCGCCAAAAAAAAAGGAAAGCAAAATTAGGACCCATGTCCAAAACCAAACATACACATACTCCTTGCTACGAGTCAATCGTCCTTGCCCAGCGTTGAGCTTTCCAAAAGCCTTTTCACATGTTTTTACGATCACTTTTATAACTTCCAGCTATGAAAGATAGTTTAAAATATTAAGAGCGTAAAACAGTATCATCGTTTGCGTTATAAAAAGTCTAAAATATAGACGACCGACAAAAAATTTACGACCACCATCTTGTGTTTTGTGGCTTATATTGTGGTCGTTTCGACACATGTGATTTACACTTTACTGCTCGCTTTGTTAGTTTGATGGCTGGCATGGCAACGTCCTTCTTGTCCACACCGTCGTCAGTCCTTTGGCCAACACGAAATATGAGGATGCTAGGAAAAATGGATGGTCCACTTAAAGCACAAGTACTAAATCTTGTCAGCAGTATGTGCCCATTTCGATGTCAGAGGGTGGTCGCCACGCATTCATCTGTGAGAAAATTTGTTGAGAAAGGTGCACATTTTCCATGGACTGTGTATTAAAATTGGTTGCGATGGATTCGGGTCAATATAGTTAATGATTGGAGGAAGAAAGCAAACAGTAATGGTTTATTGAACTTGATTCAAGCTGCCCAGGATGATATGTGAAAATTTAAGTTGATGAGGCAATAACTCAACGCGGCACAAAAGAATTCATTAAGATTCAGCATAAAGTATCTAGTGATTATTCAATTTTTGAAGGATGCTTGAATATACAGCGAGTCATCGGTAGTATGAATTTTGATCGCAATGGACACATTGAGTCTGTAAAAATGCCAAGACAAAGTATTAAAATCATACTTCAACGGAATGTTGCGAAATGTATTATCATCTAATACCGCAACATGTTCCATCAAAACTTTGTATTATATCCTAATGAATCACTCTTATTTTTATTATTCTAGCAGCTAATATGAATTGCATGCAAATAAAATTGGATAAGGATATATGTATTCAAACGATGATATTCCCAAAAGAATTCAGCTTGAGTTGATTAAACCACACTGGACTCATTTTTGTAGCTCTTTTTTGTACAGCCTTACTAACGTTAGCAAATAGCCTATCTAACGTTTTGCGACTAGAATTTTCCAGGTGCATTGGTATTTGTAAGCAAAACTTGTTGGAGACAGTTCATGAAGGCCAAGGTGCGGAGAGATAGGCAGAACATTCTCAAATATTTTGCATTAAAACATAATCGCCGGTGAAATTATTCTCACATAGACTTAGGCGTAGAAAGAAAATCATCGTGAGCTCTACACTCACCTTCGTCTTGAATTTTTAAGCTCTCTATCTCGCAAAGCTCCCTTCATTGACAACACCAGGTGTTGATGCATGGACTGTTGGCGTTTTTTCTCTGGCTACGTTGTAATTCAATGCGTCTCTCATTTGTGTTTGAACCCATGTGCTTCGACCCGATATTTCAATGAAAGCAATAGCCGAACATCGCCTTGTATTGAATATTAACTGGAAGGGGGCGGATGAAGTCGAGAACAATTGTTTTGCGTTCTTTTTGTCAGTCACGTTCTTTTTGTCACTTTTGTACGAAATTCGATGACTGTTTTGTTACATTTACGTCAAGGAAAAGCCCTTATTCTCGTACAGAGAGGACGCAGAAGGGAAACTTAAACAACAACGCTCTTTACGTACGAGAATATTTCTTCCGAAATGGTAGCAGTCGCGAATTTATAATGAGTCTAGAGAACAAACTACTCAATAAAAACGTGATGAATTATATGTTTGACACGAATGAAAATAAACGTTAAATACACTAACTTTAATAGCCTACTGGACAAAAGTAATTAAACATTTTGAGGAAACAGATAAATAATGCAAAGACAGGATTTTTAGTTAAACCACGTTGATATACACGAAATCCCTGAGCAAATATTTGAATGCTTTCTAAAACCCAGTAATGAAGGCAGAAATTAACGAATAAAATTATTGAATCAGTCGAAAATTGCTTCAAATAGGCAACTTCGAAATAAGAAACACAGGCTCATAGTAGCGAGAAAAGCACATCTGTCAAAATAGCCAACACACTACTATCAAACAGAACAAACCACTATTCACTATTCAGCATAGATTGTCTACAATAGATGTGCCCATACTGTTCCTTGATAAAAATGTAGACCTGAGCAACTTACAATGAGCCGCATATAAAAGCAACTGATCAAAATAAAATTTAAAAAAAGAATGAAGTATAGACGTCCTTACTAAATTTCGTGGTTTAAATTCGGTATTCGACTTATTTCTAAGAGAGAACCGGGTATCGATTCGACACTCTTTCCTCTTCCTCGAAGGAAATATTTGAAAAGCACTTAAACAGCAAACTTAGAAACTTGAACTCATTCTCAAATACACTCTGAGAATAAATCTGAATAGTTTCCCATGTTCTGAGCCTTCTGAACACTCTGAGCCTTCTCTTCGATATTCTGTGTTGTGCTTAAAACAAAACAAGAAAAAATAATTAGATACGTCGGGAGTAAGTAACTTCCTGATTTCTATTGTGCGTGCTTTTTTTCTGGTTGACTACTATAAAATATATACCTGGGATCTTTCTACTTTATTATTACTTATTATTATAAAATATATACCTGGGATTATTGTTGATTGGTTTGTTAGATAATAATTCTCCCTGAGCAGTTTATATATTTATTATATTTATAGTAGATTGAAATCATGTTCAGTATTAGTTTTCAAAGCCTTTCCGCTGTTTATTTGTTCTCCGAACGAAATTCCATCGTTTCTCGTCTGTTTCATTGTATCGTTCGCCATGATTTTTCTATTTCCAGAGACGCCTTGATTTGATTCCGCGCTTCTTTGTCTGCTCTCAATGTTTGGTGTGACCTTTGTTTTCTGTAAAATTGCTTCCATTCTCGAGTAAAGATCTGACAAGGAAAATAAAATTGGTATGGATACCTGCCCACGGAGCGCGTGCATTCCACGAGTATCTCGAACAAGTGAAGAACAGGAGGGCTGGCTTCCGCACCCACCAAGCTAATTGGAGGATTTGCACATGCGTTAAAAACAAACGAAAAGAAAATCAGGCGTCAAGAAAACCTTGAAGGGGAATGAATTACTCTCAACTGTGAAGCGAGAAACCCAACAACAATCCCGGAAAACCAAATAATGATAGAAGACAGCGAAAAAGACAAAAACTGGAACGAAGAATTCGTCAAGACTCCCTAAAAAGCATGAGAGGTCCTAACAGTACACTACAATTCCCGGATCAACGGTAACTGTAGTAGACCCGGCAGTCCGTGAGTTCAAGGATGATCTACCAGGTAAAGCTGTAAGAAATACTGAAAAACATCTCATTCGAGGACTCTCGCCACAAACCACAAAACCACGTCTTTAAAAAGGCAAAGGATGCCTAAGGTAAGGAAAACTCTGAGAAAATGTAAGGTAAGAAAAAGTTTGAGAAAAGATCCAAGGAATTAGGAACAACCGTTAATGTATTTTTGAGCTGATTATACCCGGGAAAATGCACAATAAATGGAGAGCTTTCGAGCTACAGGAGCTTTTGATCTTTAGACCTCACCTTAAATGATAATAAGTGGGTCATCAGTTAGATTGACTCGCCTGGGAAAGTGAAAATCGTTCATGGAAGTTTGAAAAGAAGACACAAAAACTTAAACTGGCGTAAAAGGGCTCTAAACTTTGACTTTACTCAGGCGTTTTCAAGACGGATTCCAAAACGGCATTAACAAACGACGAACAAAAAGGGCGGCCCAATCATTCTTTTAAAGATTTTATCCCAAAAGATTTTATCTGCGAAACTCATCAATCCACAAGCAAAAAAGATGACAAGACTTAACAAATGACGTTTGCATAAATTACCACCAAAAATGGGTATGGAGAAAAATGACACCCAGAATGGTTCACTATTTTCTACTAGAGTATAAACAGCACCATAGCCTAAACTATCACATGAATATTTTAGAGAGTTTCGCGCAATCGTCGGAACTGTAGAAGATCGAATTCGCAACAGACATAGGAGTCCCACGTGAATTTTTTCAAAACATTCTTCATTTGAATCTCCCATAAACTAATGAGAAACCATAAACTAATGAAAACACAAGGAACGAACGCGAAAAATTTGCGAAACACAATGGCCAAAACTCAGCGTCAGCAACCAAAAAGTGCGAGTTGTGGACGTCAGAACTGAAGAGTTAACAAATGAAGAAGGCTTAATAGAACAGCACGGTTACAGCAGACACTATACCCCATGAGCTGCCACAGGATCAAAATATGTCAGTGAGGACGAGGAAACTAGTGCAGAGAAAGTATAGATCGAGGTTATTTTGTGGTTATTTGAGAAGAGACAGTTGTTTCAGGGCTGATAAGTCCCCTTCTTCAGGCTCATGCCTATTAGATCAACTTAGAGAATGAACATTATACTGGAAAAGGCATGTCAACGAACCCGAACCGGTTGCCTGTGCTAAATTCAAAACAAATCTAAAATTCATCGTGAAAATGGGAAAATAAGCCTTTTTTGGTTTTTCAAAAGGTTCTAAGCATCCGAATGAACAAAAGGATACGATAAGATTAGTTAAGGACAAATTCATGCCCACGGGTGAAATAATTGGATTCAAACAAATGCTTTGCACAGATCTTCAACGGTCGTATAACAAATAAGAAAAGATTTAATTACCAGAATGTTAGTAGGATCCTTCATATTTGACATAGCAGAAGTAAAGTAATAGAAGCATTTGACCAGGCATTGGATATATCGATATATCGAAGCTTACCAAAATTATAAACACATTTCTAAAAAGAAGAACATGCCCTATTAAAAAAACATTCAGTGAAGTCTTTAATCAGCTGGAGTTCTTCAAGTATCACTCAAATCCTTTTGAAAATTACAAGATTTGTTTTTCAGCTGTCTCGAAATAAGACAACCCTAAAAGTTAACAAGCAACAAAGTCTTGTACAAAAGTGGTCCAGGTAGGTAAATCTCAGTTTGAAATTTAAAAGTCATCGCATTAAATTTGGAACACTTCGTTAATATGCTTTTCCTAATTCTTTTGTTGTAACCTACAAAGTGCTTGTAATTTTTCTTTAATAAAATGAATAAAAGGCCCAGCTGCAAAACGAAATAGGGATAGCCTTTTATTATACAGAATGCGGCGGTGTCAATCAAATGATTTATAGAAACCTCCAAAATAGTATCTTGAGTACTGCATATGCTTACTATAGTACAATGACAAATTGAATGGCGTTGCAGATTGCTGTTGACGAAGTTAAGCAAGCAGGATCATTAAAACGTGTCATAAACGTAAAAATATATCATAAGGACACTGCGGGACATGGGAATTTTCACAGTCAACCATCAAGAAATTTTGCAAAAGAGATACGGAAGGAATAGACTAAGTGCCCACGGTAAGATTCACGTAATTAATAAGAGTAGGACCCCCAACGGATCCCACAGGCAACCCAACTTAAATAACTAATACAGAAAACCAGCTATAGACGATTCGTTGCAAATAACGAACATATCAATTATGTGGAACTTGATTCAAGTTACATATAGAGAAATACAACATGGCAGAAGGCTTTTAAGCACTTACCAAAACTTCTATACTTGAACATTTTGCAAGATGAATGACGTGGCTGATACTTTCGACGAACACCATACCCGTACATATGAAGGAAAGTACGGTAAGTAAGGAAATAAGGAAGTAAGGAAAATACGTACAGAGATACCTCGAAAGATAGGAAACCAATTCATCTATCTTTTCCGCGGGTTTGACAATAATGACCCGTAGAGGATATGCGTAAAAGATAACAAAGCTTGTCTTTCTTTACTTCTCAATTGCTTTTTTTTTTGAAAACACCAGGATTCCCTCCACCAACCGTTTACTGAGGCAGTGAAGTGAAACCAATACGCTTGCAGTCAATTGTACGTTATCTATGGCAACGTATGAGGGCAAATGCTGAGACGAGTGGAATATTGGACAAGAACATAATTACATTGATGTCAAACAACAATTGTAGGAATTATCAACCAGTAGACACATTTTTTGTGCTGAATTTGGTTGAAAATGTGTACGAATTAACAATCAAAGCTTCCGAGCCACATCCTTAAAACACACAAAAGCGTTTTACAAAATTTGACCTTCTTGAAGAATGTATTGAGCATTGACATTTAAGACCAAATAGGTAGTATCAAAAGTTTATGCAAAGTCAGTATGCAGAATTCCCAAGTGAAACTTTTATATGGCAGGATTTTCAAATTAGGTTTTTATACTGTCAGCTCTACATGCGCATTTTAAAACACGTTAAAAGTAACTGAAATTTCCCAGGCGATTTAATTATCAACCGTCCAGATCTCTCGTAATCAAGTTCACGTTTTGTCTAGGACGTAAAAAGTAATACCTTCTAAGCTTTCAAGTATTAAACGAAGCCATTCTAAAGACTAATTTATTGTGAAATTAGTCTCGACTTGCAGCTCAGGAATTCCACATTGCCAGTAACGTTAAGGAAAAGTAAGAGCACGCACACCACCCTATCTATCGCTAGGAAAATTTCAGACGATGGTATCATTGACAATACATTCCTCCCTTTTTTTACATTTTCTCCAACATCGATAAAAATTAAGCACAAAGGCATTAAATTAATGTATATTTTACATCCCACCAAAGTATTATGTCCTGATTCATCGCCAAAGGCATGGCATTTCGTATTTTCCCCTGCTCTGTGAATTTTTCACGAACCTGATTGTAACATGAAAATAGAATGCCTGGATTTTATGGAATTACTTTCCTTTATTCAGAGAAAAGTTGACAAACAAAGTAGATTCCGCCACCCTTCCAGGCTTTTCAACATCAAACACAATAAGAGCGGATACATTTCAAAATAAACTTTTCACAGAAATTCTATTCCACCATAGATGGTTGCGAGGAACATGGTGACCTATCTTTGCTGTGTGCGTTGCGGTGGGTTTCGGGATTTGACTTTCTTAGGCATTCTGCAAATACCATGTACTACACATACAAAGGCGGCGCCCAGACGAGCTGTAGCCTATTTGCACCAGATAAAATAGTTGGCAACACATCCTTATCATAGCTTTAATGTTAAAGGAATTACATGCGAATGTAAAGTTTAACACGGGCAAGCATGTGAATGGTGCAAGGACACTAACATGATGTGAAAGTCTGGGTGGGTTGCACAACATACGTGTGCAATTAAGTGAAGGTAAATCAGCTTTAATTAAAGCACTGTTCGTCGCAATTATCTTATTGGCAAGGAGCAGCTCTGGCATATCAACTTGAATAGATTGGTGGCGTCTAATGCACATGTGTAGTGGTTTGTACTTCCATATTATTGGAACGAACAATTCTGTTTCGTACTTTCTTTAAGATTTAAAAATCTACAATCATTACCATAATTATACAATAATTATAATAATATTGCACAGTTCCTGAAATCAATACCTTTTCATAAACTTTTGAAATTTCGTGTGGACACGCTCCGTGTCTGAATATTGAATTATATATGTACAACATGAAAGATTCTTCCAAACCTACAACTAAATCGCACAAAGATATCAAGCAAGCTTTCCAATGACAAAACATAAGGGCGAAGGATGCAACCCAAACAGCCTAAAGGCAATATCTTTTTCAGAACTACTAGTAAATTCAAGGATCGCTCTCAAGTAAGCTTGTTATTATTGAAGATTTGTCAGAAGTAAAACAAAGTCCGGACTGTAGGGGAGACTAATTTATGAAGGTTGCAACATAAGACTTTCAAAAGTATCCAATTTTTTCATATTCTCGATTTTATAATTCCGTTGCTCGAAAATTCAAGGACAAAAAAAATAAAAGCAGAAGAATACTTGAAAAATCTTAAAGTAAGTCCTTATTGAGGAACTCGGTAAAAGAAAAGAAATGAATACCCCCAAAAAAGTGAGAAAGGTTTTGTCTAGAGCTGAGGAAGTTCCGACAATCCGGCAAGACTTCAGTATTGACTAGTTATTACTTCAAATTAATGTGTCAAAATTAAGGATTAAATCTTGCTTAATCTTTATATATGCTGAAAACAGAGCATATGAACTTTACTTGGTTTCATTTAGTCATTACATTATTAAAGACTGTAGCTATTTCAGCACCTTTTCCTGGCGAGTTAAGTATCCAAACCGCGATGCTTAAAGACCAACATCATTTTCAAACCAACATGATTTTACCCATTCATATCGACTTTCGCCAACTTTCGCCGATGTGATTCTGAAAGGTGGAACGACATCGGGGAGCCCTTCGGGTAGGGGAAGGGTTCCAGTCGAGCAAATGGTGGACTCAACGATGAGCCTCATCACTTCTGCCTGTAGCTCATCTATGCCTCGACGGAGGCCTCGCCACGACAAGCCTGCTGTACATTGGTAGTCAAAAGATATCGCAGACAAATCAGGCGAATGTCACAGACTTCGACGTGCAGCTCAGCGCTCGAGAAGCGTAGGGGAAGCATTCAATAGGAAAGCATCATACAAGTCAGCGAAAAAAGTACTGCGAGGACTCATCAATGAGAGTAAGGCACGCTGCTGGCGAGAACTTGTGGACGACGTCAACAGGGATCATGAGGGCTCGGCTACAAGGTAGTGTGGCGCAAGCTCGGTACCTCACTGCAACTCACTGCTATCTGCTCAAAGCAGACAAGATGGACGGCATAGTGCAGGCGTTGTTCCCAACTCATCTTGTTCTTGTTGGTGCTGCCCACGAGGTCGATTCAGTGGAATGTCCAATGTTCACAAAAGATTAGCTGGAGAATGCGGTCCTTTCTATGAAAGCTTGAAAGACACCAGGACCAGACGGCATTCCAACCGAAGTGCTACAAATGATCTTCCACGTTCAACGCATGCCTCAGAAAAGGTGTATTTCAATCAGCAAGGGGAAAGGGGACCCCGAGCTGCCTTCTACATACCGCCCGCTTTGTATGCTGGACACAGCCGGGAAAGTGTTCGAAAATCTCATCAAGGGAACCGTACCGAAAGCGCTTGGCACAGGTACAGAGACGAAGAGCTTTGCGGGTTGCGTCTGCATACTGCACTGTCTCCGAGTCGGCGGTGTTGGTAATCGCAGGAGTGATACGAATGGCCCTCCTTGCTAGAGAGCGACGGAGAATTTATGACAGAAAAGGTGATGGTTCAAGATATGCCGTCAGCCAAGAGGAGAGGCAGCGCACAACACTCGAGTGGCAACAGTCCTGGGAAGGCCACTCTAATGGCCACTGGACTGCCCGCCTTATGGGTGCCCGCCACAGAGAAACTGATTATTACCTAACCCAGGTTCTTAGCGGGCATGGGTATTTTCAGTCTTCATGAACAAGATTGGTAAGTCACGGTTCCCAGACTGCATTTTCTGACCAGAGGAAAAGGAACAACGCATGTCACACCTTCTTCAACTGTAGAAGGTCTGGTAGCATGCGCTATTAAGAGTCCCACACTCCGAGCGTAAATTGCCTTCGACCACCAATCCAAAAAATAAATCATTTTCAAACTCACATGACTTGACCCACTCAATAGACTTCAATCCGATTGAGGGGGTCAATTTGTTGGAGATGTAAAAGTTGGCATTTGACGGCAGTTCAAATTTTGTCAATACATTTTGAAAATGAAACAAGGTCCTTGAATGCAGAGTGAAATGTACGCCCCTATGGATTTTTTCATTTTTTTTTTGCTCCATAATTATCAGTTATTAATGATATTTGTAACAAATTTGCTACACGATGAAGCTGAGCACACTTTCAATAATGACACACAAGCTTACTTGGAATTTTTGAAAAGAAATTGCGGTCTTAAACTCAATTGGAATGTGTCTTATTGTTGCCCCAGGGTGAAATTGTATTGAATTTCATGCGAATGCTGCACTTTTAGCAAGGATGCGATTCGGCTAGTCTCGAGCTGATTTGTAGACATGACAACACAAAACGCGTCCTCTTGATATTAAGCTTAATATTAAGCTTGAAGCAACGTTCATTTATAAATGAATGAATTTGTTTATATAGAACAGTAAAAATTCCTGATTCGCATACCGAAAATTCCACTAAATTTTGGATGCCAAAAATACGAGCCTTAATTTGTTCATGAAATTAACTGTGTCCTCGCAAGATACGCGGTAGGAGTTTTTCGGAGATATTCTCGTTATAGCCTACTACAACCGCATACGAAGAAAATCAAGAACAACAAAGAGCGCAAAGATCCTCAAAGATGATTTTGTCTTCCCACTGCTATACAACGCTCTACTGTCCTCCGGATTTTTACGATTCGTTATCGTTGGTTTGTTAGTAATGATGAACTTTGTTCCGTCAGAGGATAAGTGCATGCAGCGCTATAACTTCGAATCAAAGCATAACGCTCTAGAAGCACTTACCAACAATCAAACTCCCATTTCAAGGTCGAAAACCTGGCTATCAATGTGTCTCTATTCATCTTTGTCGTTTAATTTTGAAGCTCTCTATCGCGCAAAGCTCACCATATTTGCAATATGGGGTATCCGTAGCTATTCCTTCACGATGCGTCCCTGAACTGTTGCGGTTTTCAGTAGTTCCGCTATGCTTCGCTGGTACTTCTTATATAACGGTATTCCACCGAAATAACTGTACTATATGACTAGTGAATTTGCTTTGACTTTTTCGTAAAAAAATTACCAGTCTCAAAGCTTTTGCATGAAAACACAATAGAAATATTAATCTGCTTGTGGTTTTCGTGTCTCTGACTAGGAAAAGTCGCCCGAAAGAGTATGTAGCTGAGTGGAGGTATCACCATTCGCGGACTCCCGGTGCTTATCAGAAGCATAACGTAACCATCTAAGACCTTGCCACATACATTGCCATTTGTAATCAAAACTTGGTAGAAACAGGAGATAAAAACGAAAGTGCGGAGGGATGTAGATTAACTTTACTTTTATAGTCAGACATAATGACTTAAATATAATATTACACCGGAAATATTATTCTCGTATACATTTAGACGGTCTCTCGACTCACCTGCGACGTTTCATTTCTAAGCTCTCTGTCTTGGGAGGCTCACTTTACTTGCTACATGGAGTAATCGTATCTCTTTCCTTGTTTTGCCCCACCAAGTTTCGAGCTTAGCAATTATGCATTGGCAGTTACGCTATCGTTTCGCCGTTTAGGAACTCACGTGATGACATAGAGTTGGGCCACATTATCAGTTGACTTCTTCCGTCCGCTGTCGTTTTGCGGATTCTTGTTGTTATTTCTTACTATTCTACAATTGCTGCAACGGACCAAATCAGCATTTCGATTTGTTTGAATCTTTCTTGCATACCCAGAATTTGTGCTTTGCAGCGTGAGCTTTCTCCCGAAGCAAAATTTCATCCTCATGTACGTTATATTGTCTTTTTTGGAAGAAGTCATGGATTCCTCTCGGCTCAAAAATTTCAAGAACAATAATTTGAACAATAAGAACACCATGACTAATTCAGACCATACGTATATTTAGCTGTAGCTTGAAAATGCATCAGCCTCCCAACCAACTGCGAGTTTGCAAACTTTGCAGAAAGGGTTCGAGAAAGAGTTAATGAAGTCCACGTTTGATGGAATCGTTGATCAATAAAGGTATCATATTGAAGGTTTTCATCTTCTTATCATCGTGCTTCATTCCGAATCTATGAACTACGGTCATGAAGATGCTCGACGCTGAAAGGACGTCAAACAATTCCTTTAAACTTTGAACTCAGAATGACCGGTAGGTAAGGCTTTGACCAATTCCTGGTCATAGTTAGCTGATAGTTAAAGCCAAATTTAGCAAAAAAATACTTGAGGCCTAGTTCAATTTCAAAATTCTCGATGTTTGCGACGCCTAAACTAAGCTTACTGTTATCATCCTGTACATCCTGTTCATAGACATTTGGACACTAGTCAAATTACTTCCGAAAATGTCATAGGTCATAATAAGTTTCTCTTATTCGTCCACGTTTTTCTCAAGACAATAACTTCGCTGTCTTAAAGCTCTTACTCAAATTATTTTGTAATGATACAAAAAGATACTAAGTATAGGTTACCGTTTAACATACATTTACTTTCAATTCTGAGGAACAAAAACACCAATGCATCTTCTGTATTCCGCGTACCCACATACAGTGTGAAAAATTAAAATAATGAATCGAAGTTCTATGCCTTCGACGTTATCTTGGAAACTTAAGAACGAAGTTCTACCCTAAATTATCTAGCGGAAGGATACGCTTGGGTCGTGCAACAAAATCAACTTCACTTCGTTGTAAACAGCGACATTTTTGGAAGGAAAAAAAAGGACACAACATCTTCCCAACCAGTCGATGTTTACATCCATGCATTTAAGAAATTGACTTACTGGAATTCTTACCGGGTTTTTAAAACATCAATGTCACATCACACCAACAGCACAAAAGGATATTTTTCCATATGATAAATATAATCTGTATAAATGATCTTTCGCTCTTGTGCTGATGTGCTTTGAAGGAATACATACCGGCAGTATGATTTCAAACACGACATTCCCGAGTATATGTGAAAAGTAGGAAAAACTTTCATAAAAAACGCGGTCCTCCAGCGTGCATCTTGAAAACTCAAGATGGTTGGTCAAATTCATTTTATAGAATTCGTTGTCGTCGAGGGTGCACTTCAAGATATCCAACAAGCCGGAAAGTCAACCAATCTGGCTTGTCCGGCTTACCTTTACACATGAAAAAAGATCGAAGGACTCTACATAGGCATTAGAACCATCGTTTTGGACTATGTACTTGCTGGAAATCTGGATGATTTTTCGCTATGGACAACAGTAGAAAGGCAAAAATATGTCGAAATTGTTCGCAATTGGCTTCGTTCAGTTTCATAAATTAATGCAATAAGGGGATAAATTTGTATTTTCGATTCACGACCAGCTTATTTAGAGTATTTTATTCAGTTTGATGTGGTTAGAGCACTCACCTTCTGTACAACAGGTTTTGGCTCAAGCCCCACTGGTGACAGGAAAATTTTATTTTGTGTTAGTTTGAAGGGAACCACTCACCTAGCTTTGATAAATACCTAAAAATTGAGGGTGAAGTGAAATTCATGCGAACATATCACCTTTGTTTTTGTATTTTTGGGCTGTCATTGACGGTGCTCCAATACGTTTCACGCCCATGAACAACAACAAAAACAATTAATCATTGTTTTTGCAATTTTTGAATCGTTTTTCAACTAAAAATCACTCACCAGGTGTATGCATAATTTTTTTGCCAATTTTACTGAAAGAGATGGCGCGCCAGCGAATAGTACGCAACGTATTATATTGACACATACGCCATTTCGATCGTCCGACGTTTAGCTACAAACACACACAAGTTGACTCCGCCAAAACTAGAGTGTATTTTTTATCCTGTTGATCAGCCATTAAATGTCTCCCAGGCAACGATCAGCAGACGTTTACGAGCAATATGTATGATAAATGTACTCGGTATATGAGTACCGCACGATTTGAAAATGGAAAATGTCAAATGGAAAATCGCAGTCACTTGTGAAACGCGACTTGAGTGTCCCCAAAGGAAATCATTTTTTCATTGAATTGTGACGGGTGACGAAAAATAGATTTATTTTGAAACCCCGATGCGGAAAAACTCGTGGCTTTCACCTATCGGAACCGGTCCTTCAACACCAAGGCCAATTCGATGCGCACCATGCTCTGTGTCTGGTGGGACCAGAGTGGTATTGTGCATTTTTAACTCTACCGCTCTATCGTTAACAAATGAAAAAGGAAATGTCACATTTGTCGGGAAAAAACCGGAATGGACCAAATGACATGGCAAAGTGATTTTGTGACAAGATAATGTGCTGTCGCACGCCGTAAGACCAGTGAAAAACACAGTGAAATCGCTTGGATGGCACATCCTTCTGCACCCGCTGTACTCCCCCGACTTTCCACCATGTGACTATCACTTCTTCGCATCAATGGGGCACGCGCTCAACGATTTCCAGGAAGTTGGAAAGTGGCAGTTTTTCTAGCGTTACATTCATAAATTACGTTGAAAGATCGGCAGAATGTTTAGAAGCCGATGGCCAGTATTTTGAATAAAAAAATTGTTTTCCCTAAAAATGTACGTTTGTTTTACCAAAAAACGGAAAAACTTATACGAGGCACATATGTATACATATAGGCACATATGGCATATACGAGGCAAGTAATCAAATATTTTTAAAGCTTGCCTTTGTGAAAAAGGACATCCATTCGAATAGAATCTCATCCGTTGCAATCATCTAATTAATCTCATAACACAATGATAATCTAGGAGAGATTATAACTTCTGTTTGTTTCGAAAAGTTTATTCTCGTAAAATTCAAACTACTTTGAATAGATATGACATGATAAGAAAATTCCAAAGTCTTAATTCGCTCGCATTATCTACCATTACAATTCCCGGCGTCATTTAAATGTAGGTGCAAATAAAATGAGCAATCAAATGCCGTCCGGCCAGAATAGATTGCGAGTTCTGCCATTTGTAATAACTACCCCAAAACCCGTAGAATTTCAACGGATTAGCCTTAAATACCAGCTATTAAATCTACTCCTGCTGGTGAACAGGCGATAAATATGCTGCAATTAAGCTTCCAATGGCGAACACTACTCGAATTTTCTGAATACCTTCGCCTACGTTTCAGTTGACTCGAGCTTTCCGTTTGTAACTCGTCACCTTCACCTGAACTGAACAACAATGAGTTGTACACTTAAGGGAACATGTGTAATTCAAACTGGCACGTAACGAACGGCCTTGAAATGAATGGGTGGCAAGGTAAACTCATGTAGCCAGGGGCTGAACAGAGGTTGAAATACTCTTGCTCTGGTTTTGCAACAACATTACAACTTCTAATGTAGCCTTGTGTCGCTCTTCGTTGGCGACGTACTTATTCACGTTTATCTTAACGTCTTCATGGAAAAAGGATGCTCTCAGTCGCTGCCACCCACTGCCACCCTGGCTGCACTGACGACTAGGCCTTACTTTGCTATGCCATTAGATTGTGAAGGGGTTTTGCTATTTCAAGTTCCAGGTAGATTACAAATATTTGAAGTGATGAGGTGAACTAATAACTTATTATGAAAGTCTGCTCAACAAAGGATCTGAACTGATGCGGAATGTTTGCATCAGCAGTAGAGGATAAACAATGGAAAATCCTGATTTTGAAGTTGAATTATAGATTGAGCTTCGATAAACTAAATTGATAGCTAGCACATTGTCGAACTTGTGTTATTCCATTCGCAGATGTCAGATATGGCGAAGCAATCAGTTTGGATGAGTCCTGGGGGCGTTGTTTGTATATCTTCGATGATAATCAATTAACGCATGAACGGAGTCAGCAGCTAGTCTTGTGGAAATTTAACAATTCAAATTATGTGATTGGTGTGCTAAATGGGATCAACGTGTACAGACAATACAATGTCCTGGCTTTGGAATTAGAGATTGGGTCAACAGATCTGTTTTTCTGTAAAGCCAATGCTACTTAATGGCATCGTTCAAGCAAGCGTTTTAATTAACCTTGCATGCCACAACAATTTGAATATACCGCATGTGACATAATTTTGATATGTACTTAGGCATTTATTTTATTTAAAGTTTGCATTTTGATACAAATATTTCCTGCTTCTATTTCAGCAAGAAATTCGAATGTAGTTTAGTTTTTTACGTTTACTGAACCGTATGCTGGCTAAATTACAATCCTGAATTTTGACTTGGTTGAATCTCATGCACTGTCTCGAACAAACTCTATAAGCGAGAACCAACTCATGAATTGATTGTTAAAACAAATCGAAAACAAAAAGGGTTTCCGCGAACACTCACCTCAGAATCAAATAATTCAAGGATAAATCTTTGTAAGCTCTATTTAAAAGTATCAAAACCCAATGATGTAAATAAACAAATTTACTTACAAATGGCTTACTACAGGGATTTAATGTTGGCCGTCTCCCGGGGTGCACTCTGGGTAACTGTATATGGTGAACGATTGGCACGACTCGACTACCCTTGTCTTCACGATTTTCTGACATTCGTTGATGTATGTTACTGGCTTTGTTTGATTTTTGGCTTAACCTTTGCATGATTTTGATACATGGCTTGACTCTAGTATGAAAATTTGTATGTGGACTGGCGGTTATGCCATTCTGGAGCCAGTTCCGCCTACCATAACCGGGACCCAGCGAAGGTGATACGTCTGTTGACAACCCTGAGGGAGCAAAAGCTATTATTCGAAGACCAAAGTTTCTCCGTGCTCCGCGACAAAATTACCGCATGTTGGTGCGCTGCCCCTGGCTGACTTCGACGAGGGGTGTACTTCCATCAATCCCATTCCTGATTGTGAACGGGATTCACTTAGGCGTGAAGATATTGAAAACGAAGGGCGGAGCCAAGGGGATATGCTTGGAAAATGCCCAAAGATTGTTGAAGATATTCTTGAAGAATCGAGGAATGTCAAACAAACACCCCTTGAAATGAGGAAGTGTTAACCTGCAGTCTTCGCCGTTGATACCCTTCTTGCTGTACTTCAAGATAAAAGTGAAGAAAAGTGGAGAAGATAAAACTACCCCAGGTGAGGCACAAGTTTTGGGTAGGGACATCAGGGTAAAAATACTAGTTGAAAATAAAGAACAATAGAGAACTGTTTCAAAAGTGAACCGAAGGAAGAAAGCCTAGAAGGAGGTGACAGAGAACGCGAAATCTATGGATCCGGTTTTAAAAGCTCAGCGGAATTGCAAAAGAACCCAGAGGAATGCAGTTCAGATAGCTGTGGTAACGCGAAAACTTATGCGAAGGTCTTGTGAGTCATTCGATGTTGCGTTCAACCCGAAGAAACAGGAACAAAGATCTGGTAAAATAGCGCAAGGCGGGGTTTTGTGTGAGCTCATTGTGTGTGCTAATAAGTAGCGGGTTAAAGCCTCCATCAAATGTGCATTTGTTGAAATAGAGGAAGTTAGAATGGTTGACGGTACAACGACAATCTTAATTGATCTGCCATCCAGAATTTGATAGAGGATAATAAAAGCGCGAATTTTCAGGTCTCTTTTCACGCCCAAACCAGCGCGAATAGCGTCGGGTTGTGAGTGAACGAGAACTTTGCCCAAAAGATCCTAAACATAGAGTTGGCTGGATGAATACCCGGGTAAGGAAATAGATCTAAGTAGCGAGGTCTTTAAAGTGTTTCGCATTTAGCTGGGTCCAACCGAATTGCCAGAATCCAGACCATAGGACATCAGAGCAGAGATCGGACATCTCAGACCGGTCTACACTTCGGATCTGTGTTATTATTACAGCGCTGAGAAAATCGGAGACGAACACAGCAAACACGTGTCGGGCTCCAAGACCTGCAGACTTTAAACAAACTCGCTCTCAGAGTAAAAAAAGAAAGAGCTCTCTGGATTCTGGGTTTGGAGAATCCATTCCTGACGTGAGCATAACTACCAAGGAAGGTAAGAATGCTTTCAGTAAAACTTTAAATTTTTTCATTCAACTTTGTTCCTGGGCTTGTGGAGCTTCTCCCGGAGAAGCTGCCGCTGAATCCATGGTGGGCAAGGCTGTAAAGTTGATTCATATAGTCGGCGACGTGTCGATGACTCGACGGAGTACTACCAATGGTCGAAAATCCACTTATTGGTGGAGCTACGAGGTCGGGGAACTTCGTATCACAGTCTAACAAGCCAGTAACAGACAGGATGCTTCGCAACCCTTAGCAGAGTACAAATCTGCTAAAAAAGTGTTAAATCGGGGGCCATTAAGCGAAATAAACGCGTAAAATGCAGGCTCTATGTGATGGGGTCAACAACGACCCCTGGGGATCCCTCGCTTTAGCGAAGAAAAGCTAGGTAGCGCTAGATAAAAAGATAAAAGATAAACACGGCATCTCCCACTGATGGAGTGCCATCTCAGGCGCTGAAAGCAGTGACGGAAGAGTATCCGCAAATAGTTATGTGCATGTATAATGCTTCTTTGATTTCGGGCGTGTTTTCTTCGCGCTAGAAGATGGTTCAACTAGTACTGATCGATAGCAGTAAACAGGGTACGTGACCTCCATCCACAATACAGGGGACAATACTGCAAGATTGATTGATATGGCGAACTAACTCAGGCGGGACTTCTGAGTACAAAATTACCTTATGTGCATCATTCAAAGCTACTCGAGTATCGCAAGCATTCATTTTGTCTGGAAGATGAAAAGTTATCAATCCTCTGAATGCAGGAGCGGCACAAGGATCTATTCTCAGCCCCGATCTGGTGAACGTTGCGGCAGCGGTGATAATTTCCAGTGCACTGGAGTGAGCTCAACTGATGCCGAACCAGGTACTGAGGAACGTCAAAGCACGGATGAGTAGCACGGCTCTGATCCTAATAGAAGCCATGATGGATTTTTTTAATAAGTGCAAGCTGTATAATCCCAGGTATGTGACGACTGTCTGTAATGCAATAGGCATTTTTTATCTCGATTGTCGCAAAAACAACGATTAGCCACAGAACGCCATCTTCGATGTTCTCTTTCATAATATAGACGTACCATGCGATTACCGTTCCAGCACAAACATCAAGAAACACAATCTGTCAAAAAAGTTGGGTCTGTTCAAAGCAACTTCCCAAGTTTGCTTTTTATGTTTTTCTGACTCAAGAAGAGTAAAAGTAAAGAGGTCTCCTCTCATAAAATCTGTCCTCTGGACGGCACTTAGCTTTCGGCAACACATATGTCCTCTTTTGGAGAGTAAGAGTTATGCAAAGTCTTAGACTCTTCAGACCCATAACACGACCCATGTAACGAATAATACCGACAACGTTTTTTATTTCATATATGACTGTTAGCTGCTAAGTATGAGCTCTGGATGAAGGTTTCACGTTTCTTGATGGTTTTCATCGGGGATCAAATAAAAATTGTCTGTTCTGTAATCAACTCGAAAATTCAGTCAAAAATTCGCCAGAAACTAAAAGCCTGCCTGAATCTCTTGGACTCGGGATTTTTAATTAATCGATGAAATTAGTTCATGCCTTCTTCAAAATGGATTACAGATGTTTATTTTTGCCTTCGATCATCCCTTTTTTTCAATATCCGAGGAAATATCCATGCATACATAATTTTCAACCGATTTAATATTACCCTCATGGTCACTCAGGATAGACAGGCATATTCCTTTTTTGGAATATGCCAACCAGCATCCCAGCAGAATCCCTTAGTACAGGCTCAGAATCAGAAGCACTTTTACTAGAAGATAACACAGACGAGGTCTGTTCATAAAGTATCGCGAATAATGAATTTCCGCGGGCTACGTATGTTCGATTTTCGATATTTTCGGAGCGTTATATTGGAACTGATGTCCCTTATTTACGCTGGTATGTTCGCTCATATGTGCAGGTTCCGCTTCCAGTTTTCATTGATTGCAGCTGCGTGTGGGATCATGAGCTCTTGCCACAGGATAAAATGGCCAACGAGAAATATATCCTGCTAGTTATGCGCAAATTCCGCGAAGCAATCAGTGCGAAACACCCAGATTCGCGAAATTAAAAAGCGGTTTTTGCATACTGATAATGCCTCTGCTTACGCATCATAGCTTGTGCACTGTTGAGGTGATAACAATGGCTTCGAAGGAGGAGCTGAATAAGATCACACAAAAGATTTAGTGAAGTCCTTAAAGGATTTTTGAAAAAAATTGGAGCTGATGGGAATAAATTTAAAAGGGACAAAATAAAAATTATTGAATAAAGAAATAATTTTTGAAAATCTTCATAACTCGCAATCATTCTTGATCAGGCCTTGTTTCTTTCCCAATGAAGATTGTTGGACTCATATAAGCAATTTTATATAAGTCTTCCAGCATTAACTCACAACTTCCCATATTAATATTTGAAATTCGAACGGTCAAACGTTTCCATTACTGCATCACATTAATTTTCTCTCTTATTTGGTCCCATACTGTCCTTCAAATGTCAAATGTCAAAATTAAAAATAAACAGTAAAAATTCGGACACAACTTTACATTGACAGAACGGGCGCAACGCTAACGAATGGTGGGCGGCATTGTGCCTTCATAACGTAAATGCTCTTTTCCCGTCTGATGCGCCTTGAGGGGGACCATTGAACACACGTTTTCTTGCACTCCACTGCGGAACGATAACAGGTTGACTGTCCGTGCTCTACAGCGGAATTTTTTCATGAGTCCAATTATGTCTTTAATATAAATCAGTTTTTTTTTTGTGGTAGGGAAGTGAATGCTGTTTACGCCCTGAGTGTGGAACTCCCAGACGCAAAATGCTTTTGGGCTACCCGTTAAACACCTCCCCTGTCAACATGAGAACCTAGCCTGGAACCGTTTGACACATTACTTCGGGCTAGGCCTCGTGTTCCTACGCCTAGAGGCGCTTTCGGATGATGAAAATCTCTTCTCTAACGGGAAGGAAGGGAGAGGAAGGAAGTGCTATAAAAGACATCCATCCATCCCTGATGCCTCCCAGCGCTACAACAAAGCTTTTTTCAGTATCAGCACTGCCCGAGCATATTGCGCCACGCAATATGCTGGGGCAATATAAATCAGTTTTTTAAGGTTTAAATGTATAATTATATATTATGAAATATTTATTTCTACTGGAAGCCTTGTTTGTAACACAGGCCACACACGATCTGTATAATCCTAGCGCTTCCAGGACTTTAAAAATCTCCTCGTTAGCTCGCTGACCTGATGTGTTTTGCGTGTTCTTTCCTCTTTATTCAGTTTTTTTTCCGTTGGAGAGAAAAATATCGTGTGACATTGATAGATTATAATATTTGACAGGAAGTGATTGACATTTGAGATATGAAGTTCAAATCATTCTCTCTGCGATATTGTTGTTTGTTACGAGTTTCTCCTCATTTTCTGTACACAATGAGTAATAAAAGAGCATATACTGATAATCAGTTGAGGGAAATAGTGGAAGAAAATTACTTTGAAGAAGCAATAAACTTTTCCGATGATGTGGTTTTATTGTATGTTGGGGACAGCGGCTCAGATACTGATTTTTTACCAAGTGAAATTGATATGTTATGTTCAGAAGTCATCGGATTGCCGAACAACCACGGAAAAGAGATTGATATTTTTGATGAAGATAGTCTATTTAACCCATTAGAAGTCACCGTCCTTAATTGAGAACAGCCATAACCATAGCTGTAAATTATACATCTCAAAAAATTTCGTGGATTGTCTTATTATTTTACTTCAGCATAGTGCTCTTCAAGTATGTTGATAAATATTACACAGGGAATGTGACTCTTTTGTGATAAGAAGTGTCATTTAAAGTTGTGCCATTGACCCATTGGCAGACATGCTTGTGCAGAAGTTTTTACAGTGGGGTATATTTCATGATTGTATCTCCATCGACGAATCAATGGTGGAATACTATGGCACCCATCCTGCTAAACAATTTATTCGTAGGAAACCAGTCCGTTCTAGATATAAAAAGCGGGTAGCGGCCATTTCGACCAGGTACTGCTACTCATTCGATTTTCACTGTGGAAAATCGCAGTCACCAAGCTCTGATCCATTGGGTTCCCGCGTGGTCAATCATGGAGTTTTTTTTGACAACTTTTTTACAAGCTACTACTTTTACAGGATTTGAAAAGCAAAGGCTACCGCGCTACGCGAACTATACAAGAAAATTGGATTAAAAAATGTCCACTAACTAGCACAAAGGAAATGAAAAAGAAAGATCGTGCAACTTATGACTACAGGTTTGACAAAGAAGGTGAAATATTATTGGTAAGGTGGAAAGACAGCAGTGCGCGTACCAATTATTATGACATTGAATCAGTAGAAACTGTAAAACGTTGGTGTCCAATAACGAAGGAGAAAACAGACGTAGCGATACCAAGTTTGTTCCAAACTTATAATAAAAATATGGGAGAAACTTGTACCCTGAACAATCTATAGCTGCTACTCCTAGCAGATATTTGATTCTTTGACAACCAGTTATTAAGAAAGAGAAAGAGAAATTTATGGGAATTTACTTGGTGACTGGTATCATTAAATTTCTATCATTTGAATTTTACTGGAAACATTTTTAATACAATACTGGAACCCAATTTTTGTAAATCCATGGTGCCCATGGTAAAAACATCGTACAATCGTTTCATGTCTATATGATGTTTCCTCAGTTATCACATGATACGGAGGAAAAAAGCCTAAAGGATCGTTTTTATAAAGTCAAATACATTGTAGAAATTGTAATAAAAAACCGCAACAAACTGCTAACGCTACAAGACATTGATGAGTCGCTGGTTCCTTGCCATTGCGATTACTTATCTTCCAGTATAACCCAAACGAAACCTATAAGTACGGCCTAAAGATTTATAAGGCAACAAATGATGACGGATATATTTGGAAATACAAAGTGTATACTGGCCGGGATCTCAAAATGTCCAATCTGGATAAACACGCAAGTATTGTCGTTTGGTTATGTGATAAACTTTAGGTCCAAGGATGAATAGTAATTGTATACGGCTGGAACACGAGTGTACAGGTGGAGTGTACACTGCTGAGAGAAATGTTTGACTAAATCAGAATATCATTTTGCATCGATCTTTCCGATGAGTTATTTTCCGACTCCGAGCCAGTTATTATTTTCTAATGCGTAAAAGTCTTTATAGTACACGGAGGTTAGGTCCTGTTGGTGTTATTTTGCTGTTATAAATGCGATGGGGTTGCCGTGGGAAACGGTGTAGAATTCACATCTGGAAGTGAAATTATCATCTACACCGATGGTTCCAAAACGGATGAGGGAAGCGGCGCCGGAATCTTTTTCCCATATCACCCGCAACTCAACCGAAGTTATAAACTAGAGAGCCACACCACAGTTTTCCAGTCAGAAGTGTTTGTAATAAAAACGGCTATAGAAGCGGCAACAAACAAACTTAATGGAAGAATACAAATACTCTCGGACAGTAAGTCGACACTGCAGGCTCTTGCCTCTAACCGCGTAGTATCACAACTGGGTCCCTGGACACAGCGGTGTAGATGGAAACGAAAGAGCCGATGAACTAGCGAGAGCTGGATAAGCCGACCAAAATGCCACTAGAATAGACACAATTAAAGTGCCACTAGCAACAGTACAAAGGGAACTAGGCGAAATCCTCTGGAAAGAGACAGATACGGCTTGGAATGATAGAGGACTAACAAAATTAGGACAAAACAACTCTTGGGGAAAACAGAAATGGTGTTAGAACATTGGTGGCAGTATTAACGGGCCATAATCTTCTAGGTCAACACGCTAAACGAATAGGAATCCAAACGGATGACACCTGCCGAGCTTGCGACGAGGAGGAAGAAAGTACAGAACACTTCCTCAGAACAGATTGCCCGAGTTTGGCCAACAAACGCTTTATTTGATGTAGGTGTACTGGCGTAACAGAATTGGAACACTTGGCGACCACAGAACTGGGGGAACTCCTTGGCTTCTGTAGGACTACAGGATGGAACATTTGTAAACAATAGTACTACACATGGGGAGCTAAGGGCCGATTCTGGCCTATGCTTTTTTCCAGCAAGTGGACCCCAGTACAAATAATAATAATAGATGTGCTGCTTCGTCATCAGTAAACATGAGACCGTCTCCAGATAGCTTAGAAATCGTATAGACGAACTGACTATATAGCATCTGCGGAATGGTATGGAGATCTAACCTCTTAAAAATATTTAATTTATGGACTTATTACATCGGAATACACCGACCAATCATATTGCAGCCATTAAAGTTTTCGAACAAATTTTGACTTCATCAGGACACTCAGCACATCGATTCGACGGATAGATTGTTCATTAGTAGCTGCAGAGTTTTCCTAACGTAAATAAACAATCCGAAACATGTATTAAATCTTACATATTGTCAGACTATCACCCAGTTAACCGTTTACACTAAGATTTTTCCGCATCCTCCAAACTGCGGATGCTAATTAATTTTTGGGGTTATCCTTACTGGTCTCATTACAAGCATGCACGTCTTATTTGCCACGTACTGGCATAATTGTGGTTAAAACCATGCCATACCCTGTCAGTGACTAGGCAACCCATGGGATAATTATGGGCATTCTTTATTCAAGGGTAACTTAGTGCCAAATTACGAAAATGCCTTCGTGACTTGGCACAAGCGGCAAACAAACCCCCAAATGGATACCGAGCATCATTACATTTTCATAAGTTGGCATTTACCTCTTCGCATTACTCTTTACGTAAACAGTTAGCAAATTATTCACTCATTCATAATTAATAAAGGCTCTATATCCTGAAACGTTGATGTAATCTTACGACTAATTCGACAATCGACAACGGTACTAGGCCATACTTTCACTTGAACAAAAAACAAAAGCCGCTTCATTCCACTCATTAAATGTCCATAATTTGTTGTTATATAAAAAAAACCCCGCAATCAACCATACCTAGACGCAACGATAACGAAGAAAAAGTGAGAGAAAACTTTTGGTTGGGGACAGTCCTTGAGCCGGTTGGTCTAAGCTTATTTGCAATTAGTACCTGGTGGCAATACGTTTTTACCAATCAAACTAAATTTAACGAAGCGAATAATTGACGTAACCATCCCTCCGGGTATGAACATGTCAAACACAATGTATGACAAAGAAAGTAATTACGGGTATGTTTGCGAAAAATACGACACTGAGCATACGAAGAAGGGTAGCAACCTTAGGTCACTCACTCCCTTGTATTGGCGGCATGAAAAAGCGCATCGATAGTAGATTCATGCGATAGACGGAAAGCCAAAACGTGCTCAGTTGCTGGGATTTCGAGTCACTCGACTGGTATACAAGGTAAAATAGACTTATATCCTTGATGTTAGTTTTTTGTACTACCATTCCCCAGAGAATGTTTAACGTTGTATTCCGACTGTAATGGCAAACTTACAACCATATACGCAGGAAAGGATGACATCACTTTGGTTTTCCTTATTAAGGACGATGTAAGTATAAAACACTGACATACATAAACTCAACCTTTATCCTTTAGATGAAATTCGATTTTATATATTTTCTGTTTCATTTTAATTTTATCAGAATATGAATTTCCCCTCTTGTGGAAAATTAGTGCGTCTTGTAGGGTTTCTCCAGCATGGATTTCGTATTCAAGCCCTGTCTTGGAAAAACCATTCCCACTTTTTACAAGACACGGAAGCGGGGGTGTTTGCGCCCCGGCAAAGGATGCTTTCACTCAAAAAGCTATTAGAAACGTATAGAGGTTTTGTGGGATATTCGTGGGGAACATATAAGAAGAATTCTTACTAGACTTTTTGAGTAGTTTTGAATTACAAATACAAATTCCTATTGAGGACTTGCCTGTAGACGAAGATGAACTTTCGGTTCTTTGGCTGGTTGTGACGGTGAATCAGGAAGAGCCACTGAGCCGAATTTCAAGCTCTCAGTAAACCTGGGCGAAAGGACTTCCCAAAACCAAAGTTTCGGGAAACATAAGCAAAGCTTGACATAAGTTGTCAGATAATGTTACAGCCAATAAAAAATAATGCCAACGCGCACGTCACAAAGATTAGCTCGAGATCGAGCTAGAGATCTAGAAGGTAGCAAATAAGCAGAAGTAAGTCGAGCACCAGTTGGGAGCCAAAAAACCACAATTTCATTTAAATAGAGCACCGAATTTTCGAAATTGGACATCTGACGACTGGAGCATGTGATGTTTTCAGATGAAAGTAAATTCCTCTTCAGCTCTGACGGTGCTCCATATGTAAAAGTTGGCGAAATGAAAGATTTGATGCATCTTTTTCTAGGAAAACAGCGAAACATACGGCAAGTATGATGATCTGGGGATGTTTTTCTTACTTTAGAATTGGCGAAATATGCTTCACAGGTGGGACCGTCCTCATAGACGTGGGATATAAAAATATAAAAAAATTTGGAAGAGGGTTTGATTCCCTCAATAAATTCTCATTTGAAACACTGTGGAGACTTCATTTTTCAAATGATTCTGCTTCATGCCATAAAGCCAAATCGGTCAGTTAATTATTTATTTATTAAAAAAAAGAATTAGCTGTGATATATATTATATATATAGATAATCTTTTATTGTCTAAACCATTTTCTTTTTGGATAGGTAAAGCAGTTTCAAGCAACTAGATCTCAACGATGCCATGGCCAGGCAATAGTCCTGATTTATCCCCTTGCGCCACAAGGCCCCGCTTGTGCGCCACGGTAATTCGGGCAGTAGGTCGGGTGTTGCTTGAGCTGTGACAATCGGTGTTAATGTCAGATTTCGTTATCTCGAAGCGATACGAACGCACTTCTTTTGTATGAAGTGTCAAATCACACATCTTAACAGAGATAGAATAAAATAAGTAAATGATCTTTTTAGGACTGTAGCTCTAAAAATATTTTCAAACTCAGTTGAAACTTGACGATCGTGGCGAAACTAACTGGAAAATTTGTGTAGTTTGGTTTTGTTCGAACCCCGAGAAAAATGGATATTAGAAGTGAAATAAGTTCTAGCGACGATGAATTCTGTTTTGAAATATTCCAAGACGAAATCAATTTCTACAAATGCAGAAAAACGAGTGATAAAGGATGAGAACGTAGTAATGAAGATGGTGATGTGATATTGGGTGTAAGGAATCGAAGGATCAGAATAATAGACAACAATTCAGAAAGTGTCAATGATGCCCCACAACTCTCCAATCAATCGGAATGGACACCTCGTGACGAATCAATGGAAATACCACCTTAGATAAATTTTATTCCCGGCAAAAGACCTGCATGGCCATGTAAGTGTCGTAGAGCCTCTGGATTTTTTAAAGTTGTTTTTTTCCGAGGAGCTAGCAGATCAGTTAGTAGCAGATACAAACCGCTATGCATCAAGAAAGTAAGAGGGAATGGTGCTTATAATGTTCTGTAAATTACCGCACGAGAGTAAAACACACAGATAAGATTTGCGAAGTTATGTTTTTAAAGGTGTAACTACAGAAAAACTGTCAGAATAAAAGGTTTTAGAATAATTTATGTATATCATTATTTTGATGTACCCACAAGACGTTCGCCCCATTCACAAAAATCGCGTTTTCCTGCCACCTAGCCGGCCGAGAAAGTCGTCGACCGCAAAGTATTAAACTCTATAGAAAACTTGAAAACGATAATGAAAAGTTAGGACTGAGGATATAAAGGACGAAATCATAAAACATTTGATTGACTCAATGCCAAATAGGATTGCCTCTGTTATCAGGGCCAAAGGCGGTTTGACAAAATACTAGCTTTTATTAATACATATTTTTTTAAATTGTTTGTACAATTTTTCCAAATAAATTCATGAGTTTGTAAAAACAATATTATCTTCAATTCCTCGTTAGCATTCAAAAATTTTTATTATCATTTTATGAATATTATTGATTTTTTTCTTGGATTTTAACTATTTTTCACGGCTCAAAACAAACTATTTTCTTTGGCAAAACATTTGAAAGTTAAAAAGTTAAGAAAAGAAAGTAAGGAAAGTATCCAAAGTTAAGAACAACATTGGCTTAAGGAGATACTTTATTATTTTTGAGTGATGCAATTTCTTTGACCACGACTGTAATAACAGAATGGAATTCCGCTGTATTAAATGTGATAAACGTCCGCAGTCAAAGGACTGCCCCATTGAGAAGAGAGGAGGAAAAAATGGAATTTCCTGCGTTAATTACAATATCAAAGCTACCCTGAGAGTTTCAGGGGCTGTTCTAAGACCAAGGAGGGTAACGAGGAAAGGCGAGATCTTCAAAAGGAATACGAAGAAAGGAACACTTTGTCTCTGCTTCCTTACAAACGATTGCTGAAATGGGGGATCAACACAGCCTGTACGGCAAACCAAAACGGGTAAAAGCCAAAAGCAGCAAAAGGTACAAATTCTGTCATTTACAATGGCTACAAACAATTCGCCTGGTGTGACTTCTTGGCATTCATTTGCAAAGTGAACTCCTCCATTCTACAATGTCAAAAACTCATTTATTTGAGTAAGAAAAAGCCGGCCTACTTGGATGTTGCTTTCAAAATGTGCTGTCGCGGTGAGCTCCAATAAGCAGGCTATCCTCTACAAATATTCACTAGTTCCGCAATACATAAGAATTCCTGTCCACTCTACCCAATACCTGGATGTGCATACATCAGATTTCTTGTCTATCTCAGAAACAAGATTGAAAAATCAACATAAAGTGCGCTTGGGGAAGTAAAATGTCAGAATCGGTAACGACTCAGATGGAAGAATTATTGGAGCTAACTGAAAATCCAAAGACAATGGATTAAAAGTCTGAAGCGCGTGGGCGGCCTTATACTAAGCTCAGGTTTGGGCCTCTCCACTTTTGCGCTCATCTTTCATTAATTGTAATTCTTGAACTATCGTCGATCAACCATCTCAATTTGGAAGTAAGTGCGATTGCGGACCGTTCCGTCATTACGTTCCTCATCAAACAAGAAAATTCTGTTGAAACCATATTGGAAGAGATGGCGTCCGTTTACGGAGACTCTTGTCCGCATGGTCCTCTATGAACAAGGCAGGGACTCAATTGAAGACAACACACGCCCCGGATGGCTGATCGAAATGATCACTCCGAAAATCATTCAAAAAGGAAAAATATAATATTGAAAAGTGCCAGAATTAAAAAAAGAAACAGCAGGATTGGTTGCATCTTCCGAAGAAGTTTGTCTGCTATTAATTGTTCAGTGTTTCGACCAGCCTGATGAATATCTTTCACCTTTGAAACAACTTCGGGCGTTTAGTTTTCAACACGGAATCTGACCATCTTTTGGTATACCTAACATTAAGAGTTAAAAAGGTAAGAAGCTATAGGTCGCGGTCTCCAGCTTTTATCCCATACAAGCAGTTTGACTAGAAGCAACTAGAACTGACTTCAATGGAAAACTTGAGGATATTTGTAAGAAGGGGGGTTAATAAAAAACCTCTAACCCACCGAAATCGCTTGGATGATTTCAACACTTAAATCAGTCATCTCTAAGATGTCCATTGAAAACTCCTGCAGAATCGACCTGCGCAGAGGTTAAACAAAGCACATTTTTGAACTTTAGGGTAGACGTAGCACCATCAGGTAACTGCTTTCTAGAATATATCATAGCAACTTGAATGTAGTTAACTGGGTGCACCAGCGGGTTCGCTCTCTTATACTCTCCCTTATAATCTTCTCTTGAATTTATACTCTTATCAACCCCCCCCCCCAGAAGAACATCTGATTTTGAAAATGGCAGATCAGAAGAGACCCTACAAAGCATCATATCCGGTGCCCGAATGTTCCCTCAACTTAATTGAATATTGGATTGATGATTGAATTGATTATTGAACAAAGCTGGCCGAAAGTGGTTGCCTGTAGGCCTCTCTCAGAACGGTTCAATACTCATAATTAACGAGGGTTTTACCGACTCCACCCCAAACAATTTTGCGACATTTCTACAAAATGAGAAAGCAAGTGAAGACTCTGTTTGCAACTCGGTGAAGCAAACAATTACAACATTATAGTCATATTAAGAGGTTGTTCGAAGGATTGGAATCGGTGAATGCAGTTATCACCGATTTCAATCCTTCGAACGCTCTTATTGACAGTATCCTGTTTACGAGCCATGAATGATTCAATATACTTGCAAGTGGAAAAAATTCCAACAAATCTGCTCGAGCTGATGGAATTTCTTCTCGTAGCACTGCTGAAAACAGCATAAACATTTACTGCTTTCGTCATCAATGGAAACGTGCCCAAATATTTGCAATTTCGAAAGGATCGAATAAGATGTCGTCGATATTCGTCCGATATCTTCTTTTGTTCAATGTGTGCAAATTACTTGAAAAAATATTTCTTCAAGGCATCACAAAATTCTTTGCAGAATTAAGAATTGTTCTGGGAAATTAGGCTCTAAAAGAGCTCACTGAACAATAGACGCATTGGCAGTTTTCCAAGTCAGTGTAAAAGGGAATGTAATGGACCGAAAGGTCGTGCTAGCGCGCCACACAAATGTAGAAAAAGCTTTTGACTTTGCTTGAATCAATGGGCTTTTCTACAAACTTGTTCAATTTGGCTTCCCCGTGAGTTTTTCTATAAAAATAAACAGTGTATTAGAAGACGTACTGCTTTTGTGATATCTTGAGAAGCTACTTCTGAATCCATCAGTATCGATTTAGTGTCCCTCAGGGGTCTATCTTAGGGTAATTTTTCTTTAATATTGGTAAGTCTGAAAAGTATTGAGCCTTTTTTCGTCATTTTTCGATTGAATATTTCCTTTATTTCAAATAGGTTTTATCTAAGAACATATTGTCCATTATTATGGTTTTTTTTTGGGTTGCGTCATTATACCATCTATGTATAACTTCTGTGGTTTATCGGCGAAAAACTTGACCAAGTGATGTTCATAGTCCCTTTTTGAAGTAAATTTATTTTCATTAAGAAAGTATTGCAGAAACCAAAACAAATAATAGTCTGATAGTACAAGGTCTGGACTATACGGTTTATGCATCAAAATTTCCCAGCCAAGCTCTGTCAATTTTTGCCGGGTCATCAAAGATGTGTGTGGTCTGGCATTGTCATGATGGAAGACAATGCCCTTTCTATTGATCAATTCTGGCAGTTTTTGTTTTTGGAATTTCTTGTTAAAAACTGGTTAATTGCTGAGAGTACAAAGCCGAATTTGTTGTTGGGCCAGGTTCTAGCACCAAACGATTCCGGGCCAATTCCACGATACACACAGCATAACCTTATTTCCAATCCTGGCTTTTAAGTCGTTTTTGATGATTCACCTTTTTTCGACCATGATCTTTTTCGAACGACATTCTCGTATCTTACTTATTTTCATCACCCGATTCAAAAATGGCTTGATTTCGTTGAGTTTTATTAGCATTTCGCAAATGGAAATTTGGTCGATCAAATTTTTTTGTGTTAATTCATGCGGCACCAAAACGTCGATCTTCTTTGTGTATCCAGCCTTACGCAAATGGTTCAAACCAGTTTGGTAATGGATATTCAGTTCCTTTGCAAAATTATGGCTGCTTACGTGTCAGCCTTTTTCTATTTTTTGTAAGATTTCATCGACTTTTTCAGTGGTTGGTCGACCTGAGCAGGTGCATCATCGACATCAAAATTTCCCGAATGAACGCGAGCGAACCATCTCTTGGCTCTAACTTTTGATAAAGTATCTTGACCGCAGACACTACAAATTTTTTCGCGAGGGTTGCGATGCATTCTCACCTTGATCGTAGTGATATTGTAAAATGTAACGAGTTTTTTCAGAAATTTCACTAATTTTTAAATGAATACAACTTTTAACACGAGTGACGAAATACAAAATTGTCCGGATAATAATTGTAGATTGGAATGTCACCTTTCAAACGCATGTCCTATTATTTGTCACAATACTTTTTAGACTATCTAATAAATTAACGATATCCCGACTATCAGTGATGGACTTAAACCTGCGGTCGAGGTGAATTTCACTGCTGATGATTTTTCAGGGTGATCATCTGGACACAATCTCCGCTTTCTATGAACGAGACTCCAAAGGTGGGCTCATTGACTTGCTACTACCAAAAGTCAGCCAAAAGGGTTGACGCCGGGGAAAATGAGCTCAACGTATTCAAGGATCAAAATTTGGACTTGGAACAAAGAGCATCTGTGTTACCAGAGTCAAGTTAAACGGGCAGTAGGGGAACTGCTCCTAACAAAAGAAGTATCTGGAGATGATGGGCGGTACGGAAACGCCTTGAGTGCTCACGTAGATTCTGTTTGGGAGAAAATTATTCATGCATAAAATCTTTTTATATCTCTTGACAAGAAGCAGTTAGTGACCGGTAGAGAGTAAAGATTATAGCGAACAAAGTCTAAATCAGACAAATAATTCAATACACTTGACTTATTCGGCAGGTAGCGTCAAAACACATGTTGAGTAAGATAGTACTAGTGGGCCGCAAAACCCCAGGAGGTTAACAAAAAAGTACGATCCTATCTCAACCAATTTCTGTACCGGGAAGCAGCTATCGAGCCGTTTCAACTCTACGCTAAGAGAATGATCGAGTGTGCTACGAAAAGGTTGGCGGAACACAAGACCACCACAATCAGCAACGCAGCTGGCAATCGAGAGATGAAAGTAGCCATTGGGAAAAAAATACGCTCAAAATACTGTGAAAGGATATATGTGGTAAATAAGAATTTCACAATCTTGTTTTGAGATATCAGTACTCAAATATTAGAGAAATAAAAAAACATTGAGGAAATTTCAAAACCAACCCAAAAACAAATACATGATGTCACATTTTGGGTGCAAGTGCAAGAATATGATATTAGATAGTAAAACAAATAAAAATAACAAAAAAAAAACAATAAAAAAAAGACAACAGAATCAGTAGGCTAGGGTGAAATTCTGTGTTCCGCCTTTAGGCAAAAACTGTAGGCTAAATAATATGTTTAGGACAATTGTAAATACTGTAAGTAATCCTCCAAATAAATTGTCGATCTATCCATCTATCAACCTATTTTTCTGTCTATCTATCTATCTTTCTAACTTTTCATTCATTTATCTATCTTTCTTTCTATCTACCTATTTTTTCATCTCTCTATCTAATTATCTACAGAGCATTTATCTGGCAAAAGTACAACGACAGTCAATGACAAAGGCTTGAACAATGGAAGATAAATATTTTTCCTGTACTGTTCATTGCGTGCGTAACTTTCATCAATCCTTTTTTAAAGTCATCATTTACGGGTTCATAGCCTAACAAATTTTTAAGGCTCCTTCCCCTAATATTTACAATCAAATGGCGTATTATTATGGAAGGACATTCGATTATTTTCCAGTATGTAATGATACGCGGAAATTGTAAGATTATCCCAACATTTACAATATCATCGCGTTGCTATTTGACTAGCTGTTAACACGTACAACAGGATTTTCACGGCAATAAACGATCGATTGCTTCATTGTTCCGACATGAAAAGGATGTAAAGAGC
Organism: Stratiomys singularior; assembly: GCA_954870665.1. NCBI lineage: Eukaryota > Metazoa > Arthropoda > Insecta > Diptera > Stratiomyidae > Stratiomys > Stratiomys singularior. The sequence continues at coordinate 67,209,993 of OX940881.1, forward strand.
AAACAAATGACCATATTAAGCGATAACTTTAAATTCCAGTTAATTTGGAACAGAGCCAACGATCATTGGACATACTACCCATTTCCTTTCGGGATGATTTCGGAAATTTAACAGCATTGAAAATGTATTGTCCTTATTGCTGAATAATTTAATCGTCTGGCAAATATACCAACGGCCACAAATGAATTAATCGATTAAATCGAAAAACAATTGGAAAAGCTCGATGTCATCGCGACATCGACATCGTGTTGACTTTTCCTTTTTGCCTGAACTAGGTTTGCAATCGCAGAAAAACGAATTCAACATAGAAGAAGCATGTCTTAGGGGATGTTCTTTTATAAGTTAAAATGTTCTTTGTTAAGTCAAAAGTTGTCTTGAACTATGTAGTCATTTTTTTTTTCAAATATAAAAAGATGATGATGATTTAAGATGAAACGTTGCTGACATTTTGTGGATAGCGACGTTTAGGTTAAGCTATTTAACATGCCCTTTAAAGTTTGAAATAGATGTTCACAGAACTTGAACAGAAATTCCGTGTTCGGATATTTCGGTGCAAGAAAGCCGTCAAAATAGAGACTAACTTCACCGGGCAAATTGTCTTCCAAGAAAGTTAGACAAATTTTTGACGTATGAAGCATGACTGGTATAATTTTCTAATTAAATTATAATAATTTCTTCGTTCGAACGAATCGAACGTAAGCTACATAAGGATTGTCGGCGAAAATTGTATTTCCAACTATAGTCCCGGAACTGTAGCATGTAAAAACCGGGGAACATCAGTCCAAATCATGTTCACTGGAATTCGTATTTACGCCTAGCTTTACAGATCGTCCTTCCTTAGAATTCCATCTGCTGAAAATTTAAAATAAGAAAAGACAAACACTCAACCCTATTCAATATGTTGGGTCCAGCTGAAATTTGGGATACTACCGTTGGAGTGAGGTTTCGGCAAGAGTAAATTCCTGGATAGTTACCATGGCAAATGGTCTTGTCAGTAAGCTTTATATTTAGAGAGTATTTTTACATTGTTTGGGTTCAACTCCCAGACAAGAAAACAAATGAAAAGTGCTGGTGGATCATTTGATGAAAAGTGGACGTTTTCAAAGTCAGAGACCAATGAGATCAGCTCGCATCGAGTAAGACCAATAGAACAAAACCGGCTCAAATGCAACAGAGTCTGACATGACTCTATGCGTGGAAATACCAGATTCCATCAAACAGCGCAAGGATGTGCTACATAGTTCTATGTACAAAGTCTGAGGCCAAACCTAGGACTAAAATTTCTTGCTGAGCAATCAGGAAACAAGAGTAACTAACATGTTAGTTCCGGGTAACCATCCCTGATCTGGGCAAGTATTTTCCCGAGGCCCAAGTGAGCAATTTAAAAAAAAAAACATAAAGGACAATCGATTTGGCACTAGGTGATCCAATAAGATGGCGATAGTGATCCGATGGAAAGTGAGCTTTGCAAGATAGAGACCTTAAAAACTAGATGATGTATATGAAATGACAGATCGTGATGGCTAGCCTTCACAGATAAAATGTTTTGGAAAATAATAGTAATATATCCGGGGTAGTAACATGTATGAGTCAGTTTGCAGGCATATAAAAGTTGAGAAAATGTCAATGCGCATCTCTCCGCATCTTTCCTCTGCATTTGTAAGCAAGACAAGTTTTGCCTGCAAATACAAATGCATTTCCATAACTGGAATCGAACACCATTAGATTCGGAATTCGTTCACGGTTTTTTGAGGTTACTCTATGCTGAAGACCATAACATAACCACTAGAAAGCGCTAACAGTCGTGAGGGGCACGAATACGAAACAGATAGAAATTCCAATGTAGCAAATGAAGTGAGATTTGCAGGATAGAAAGCTTGTTAAATAAACGACATATGTGAGCGAAAATATCGCGATGACTAACTGTCCGTTGTTAAATGTATTTGAAAATTTTTCTGGTGTCATAGTGGTGTGAATAATTTTGTATGAAAAAAATTAAGAGAATGTTAATCTGCAACTCTCTGGAGCTTTGTCTCTATCTTTCTTTTCAAAAAAGTTTTACCTGTGTTGCGCTTTGCCAGGTGAACGACCTGTTTGCTTTTCGCAAATATTTGCAATAGTAAATGAATTGCACCCGAATAATTTAAAATTCGATGTTTGAAGTTTTATTCTTAACAATCACTAACACTTCATAATTATTTTAACTCAATCACTATTTCACTTGTTCAATTTTATTAGTTCACTTTTGCATTAATTAATTATTCACTTTTATAATCACTTAATAAAAGTAATCACTTTTACTTGCTACTTAATATTTGTGTTCAAGGTCATTCACCTTCTTTCATTGGTAAATCTTTTGCAAACTATAGTATAATACTTCAATAGAACCAAAGAGATCGCTCCACATGACAAGAATATTCATTATTCTGGTGTCTCTAGCAAGTTTTAGTATATTTTAATGGATGTGGTTACTCTTTTGTCTATTTACTATATTGTCTTGCTTACTTAGCATTGAGGATTTTCGACACTTTCAATCGTTCTTTTTTTGTATTATCTATGAACCTATGAACCGTGGTTTCGTCAAAAGCATGATGAAACCTGAACCAGCTATTGATTTGACACGATTTTCAGTCTTATTTGCATAAGACCAGTAAGCCACGGTCTTTATGTTCAATTTTATGCAACAGAAAGGAGGATGATGACTGTTTGATGTTTCTTTTCATCCAGAAGATGAGAAAGACAGCTCCACCCGGAAAGTATAATTGTTGAGATGCTGAATTCGGCTGACAAAATGAAAAAACATATAACATTATGCTCAAATATTCTGAACATCAAAGAAAAATCTATAGCAATCGTTGTCCTCTTTCCCTTTCCACTTGAAGATGGATTCATGCTACTCGAAGGCTCTATGATAGGTAAAAAGGTTTAAGATAGGTAAGGTTTAAGAAGTCGACGTCATGCGTGAAACTGTTCCTTGCTAGGTTAATTGCTGTATCGCTTTTGGAGGTGTTCAGTTGACAGGTTTGCACTTTCGGCCACTAACAGACATTCAGAAGGTAACTAGCCTTCGGGTCAAAATGAAATACAAATGTTTGTAAGGCCATTCATCATGTGATGTAATAAGCCTTATAACTTATCAAAATTTGTTCTTTGATTGTTCGCCAATCAGATTTCAGCAGGAATCGCACCTAGTTTGGAATCTGGTATGCTTTCCAACCCCCAACGACTAATCAAAATTATTTGGAATAATTTCTTCGAAATTTTCCATGATCTCATAACTGAAAGGTTAGCACATGAAACCCAGCACACTGAAGAAATTACAAAGCAAGCCAACCTTTAGAGTTTCCGCATGGTCTTCAGAGTCCGATAAACGACATGCATTCTCGCCTGATGGTTTCCGGTTAAGGCTGAGAAATATAATGTCGGCTTTCCTGAGTAATATACTAGTAACATACAATGCCCGAAGAAAGTATTCATACACTTGGCAATTTTGTTATAACAATGCTACAACATAAAATCAGAAAGCAATTTTTTAACATATCCAGATATATGAATTCAAGTGTCCCATGTCAAAGGTCAAACGAAAATACCAATATATCAATTTGTTGTTTTGAAAATAAAATGAATATAAACTAAATTTATGTCCGTTTTTGCCGCGAAGAAAGTATTCATACCGTTTTCACTTAAGCCTTCGGTAAGATTATTTTAAGTTTTTCTTTTAGTTTTTGTGCTCAAAGAAGATCGTTTAATGAAATTAGAGAAATAATGAACAAAAGCTGATATACTGCTGCTCGTGTTGTAAAAGAAATGAAGCGAGAAGTGGACAAAAAAAAACGATCCGACAAAGAGGAATAAGATGCTTTTATAACTATTTAAAAGGACATACAAACAACATCCTCAGGGATATCATAAGAGCTGCCAATCACTTGTTGTAAAATTGTTACATCTAGAAGTGTGCAAAATATCATGGGTGGTGCAGGTTACCATGGGAGCTACGGGAAACCCTTCGAAAAACCCCTATATAAACAAAATTAATAAGCAGAACAAGCTCTCGTCCGCACAAGAGCACAAAAACAAAAATATAGACTTTTGGAACAAAAATGTTGTTTTCAGATGAGAGAAAATTTAACATATTTAGATGCGATGGAAGAGCAATAATTTGGCGAAGGACGAAAATAGAAATGGCTATAGATAATATGATACATTGTGTATTCTATTATCTATGTATGTATGTAGTATGTAGAAACGTTTATATTCGAAAAAAATAAAATGTAGGAGTTAAGTTACTCCACAACACAAGGCCCCATGAACGCTTAATTAGAGGTATTCATCTTGTCAAACAATTTTTGTTTTATGTTTGTGAATTTGAGTTATAACTCACCTTTTTAAATTTCCAAAACTTTAAATTTTTCTTCTTTGCTGCTATTGTTTGTTGAAGAAATAATTACTTAATTCAAGTGAATCACTCACCTGAAGTCCACCTGTAAGAGAAAAGAATACATCAATAAAATAAGGAAGCGAAAATATGCGAAATTTAATTTCTTACGAAAATTTCTAAATTATATTTCTAATTTCTAGTTTATATAGCTTGAAAAATATCATGTAAATAGAAAAAAAAAAATCTAAACTGGAAGGAAAATAAGTCAATCTCGCTTCATCTCAATGCAAAAATGCCTTAGACAAATGAAAGGATGATTTTCATTGCTGCCTTATGAATGGAATCTGCAAGATAGACAAAATTTGATCGGCCCGACAGAAAACGTATAAAAGCTTCCAAGTACTTTCATCACAAAATGTATCTTTTGACAGTTGATTCGAAAAAGTCAAAGTTGAGGTAAGATCTTTACTAATTTCCGAAGATTGTTATTTTGTCGGTGGAAACATAATTTTGAGTACAATTGCCAAGACATTTCCGTATGAACAGTGAGAGGTCCAAGCAGTAACCTATTCGTTGGAATAGAAGTAGTGAGTTTGGCTGAAATCATCTTTTGAAATTCTTCAGCCACTTCAGTGCCAGACAATAATTTTATCACCACAATTTTTTCCAACTGACACATATGGAGAAGTGGCACGATCACAGCTTATAATTTTTTGTTCAACTTATGGAAACGATCCATGCTCAAGGGAATGGATGTTGGAAATGTTAACTATTAGAAAAAAAAAGACAAGGAACAAAATTTCCTGGTTCTTCTTGTTCTTTCAATAAGTCGATGGTTGTACGAGCTGTATATCATGTCTGGCTATCTTGTGGAAACGAGAAGCCATGTGAATTACGGCAAGACATTTCCGGAACGAAAAAGTCATTGAACGTGACTTTACAGCGGTCACCATTGACTGTAATGTGATTCCTATCCTAGCTTTTTTGAAGACATAATGGCCAATGATTTTACTGGAACATAAAGCACACCAAACTGTAACTTTCTTTGGATGCAGCGGTGTTTAGACGACCACCTATGGCTGCTTATAAGTTCAAATGCGGCTGTTTTGTTTATTGACGGAGCCATTCTACCAGAAATGAGCCTTACCCCTAAAACTAATTTTCTTATGAAATTCGGCATATGGAGCATTTTTTTCTTGGGCACATACAGCGAATCTATGCCGAGCCCGATGGTGATTCGACTTCGACAATTCCTATTTGAGTTTGATTTTGTAAGCCTGCAAATCAAGATCCTTCCTTTCATAATGTCAGTGGGCGAAGGTTGAGCACGGCTTCAGATGGATTTACTTGGGCCTTCATCGACAGTAGCCTCTACCGCCGCTATGGTTTGTGTGGATGCCTATTATCAGTTATCCATGGTTAATCGAATTCATGTTTCTGATAGACGATTGTCAGTGTATTCATGGTAAAATGTCAAACCAAACTAAACCTATCAAAACGCATGACACCTGTCACACCATACGTAACGTTAATAAGTGTCGGCAACTTAATTGTTCGTGTCTAATTCATAAGCGATTCATGTTGTTGTTACAGTGTCAAGCAGCTGAGTTATATGACTTGATCTAAAAACCGAAGACAAGAAAATTTCAACACGTCAATAATTTCTAAATGATCAATGTAAATGTCAACTTGCGGGTGAAACGGTAAAATTTTTTAAGAAATGTATGAGGCTGGCATTTCCATGTCGATGCGAAGGTTCAAGAGAGCCGATTATCAATGACCAAATTTTTTATTATGGTTTATCTCAAACCAAGACCAAGACATAGACTTGACTTAAATAAAACGCAGGCCAGCACAGAAATCTCTGCCTGACGTCGAATTTAGAACAAGAGAATCTCTGGGAATCTAAGTAATCTGCTAATTTTCCATTGAATACTGTCTTCACGCGGCTAACAGGGAATATAAGGGGTCTTTAAAATGGTTTCCAGATTTCTTTATAAAGCGACTTCTATGCAAAGGAACAAAAATAATTGGTCATTCAAATTAAATCAAATCATCTCTTCACAACCCAAAGGTTATCATAACAATGAAGAAGGATCTAAACTACTACTGCCTTTACTTTGTAAGTAAAATTCCGGCTTTTGTCACTTCTTGCAAATGCTACATATAACATTACGGTTCCTGCAGTGAAGTTGTATTGCGGTTTCCTATGGCATAACCTGAGATGCTCCAGCGATTTCTTCTGTCCAGATGAAGATTCCTCCGCAGTGTCATTCTCGCAAAGCAAAGCACTTTCCTTCAGTGACGAGTTTTCACATGGCTACAACCTTTATCCTCAATGTGTCCTAATGTTTCAAGCATTTCTAACTTATTGTCATGGAAAATTTTTCTTTATAAATGTTGATACGGCTTTAATTTTAAGTCTAATTGAAAATGTTTATCAGCGATTGTTGAAAATGTACTCAATCAGTCGGCCTTAAACCTCTGTAAAGTTTACAATGTTGTAAGAGCAACGGCATTGAAATTTTCTTTTTTTTTTTCTTCTTTTTTTTCCCCAATTGAGGAGCGTTTTCACAAAGCGATACAAAAAAAAATTGTTTTTTTTCAGTAGATGGTTTTTTTACATGCTGTTCTAATTGTAAGGCATTGAAATGAAATAACAACACAGTTTAGTAATTGTTTTAAATACAATTGGGAATGCGCTACAAAAATTTGGAAATTATTGTGTTCTTATGAAATAATGAGACCTGAAATCGGATCGTTTTCTCAATTTTGGTACAACTACAGAAGTTGTATCGTTTTGAGAAAACCCCCATAGAATAAAGTACGGACTGGGCTGTTATGTTGGATGAAGACCTAGTGTGAGGTGAGATTCATGCTCAGCTGTTGGATGTACATGGGTTAAATAAATAAAATACTTTGTTTTATTTTTATTTATTTAGAAAAAAGAAAACAATAAAATTACATATAAATCTTTGGGATAGAAAAAAATTATACGATTGGCTCTTCATCATCGTAGTTCCGTCTAATATTGTCCTGGTCAGGACCTGAGCCCTGAAGTACGTCTTGATAAAATAATTCTGCATCTGGATCGTCGGATATATCACAAAACTTTAATAAGTTTTCAATATCAATTTTCTTCTTTGAAGATATCATATTCGTCTTTGGCAACTGGATACAATCAAATCTCATAAATGATTTTTTGATCTTTTTAATATCAGTAGTCACTGGTGAAGCAGAGTAGGTATCTTGAACACCAACTTCAACGTCCTTCGAATTATTTCGGGATCTAACGGCAGTAAAATGTATTATACGTGTTTGAGATATTTTAAACGGCAGTTTAGATTTAACTATTTCTTTTGCCTTTGTTTTCATGTCAAAAGCAAACCAATCTCTACCCCATTCGTTGACTTGGCCATGTTTCTTCAATATCTCAATGTATTCCTTCGGCGAAGTAATAGTTTCATGTCGACGATGGTCTTTTTCGACTCTTCCAAACACTCTGTCTGGCGGCATAAAACTATGTCCTCTAATAGGAAAGAAATGACTTAGCTTAGTGAATACCTTAATAAATAAATTTGCGAGCATTGTTACCATTATACAATTTTTGTTCTGACTAGAACAAGAATCTGAGTATAGCTCAATCTTTAATTTTTGTTTATTTTCTGTTAAACACTTTGCTTCCAACTTTTTCAAATAGTTTTGAACGGCTGAGGCTATCTCATTGGCTCCGGGACTACTTTGATTTTCTAGCCATACATAAAACTCTACATCATCCTTGTCTTGTTTGGTTTTTGGTTTATGTTGCATTATACAAAGGTTATATAACCAAGCTTGACGAGAGTAGAATACCTCTCCAACGCTCAACTTTGGAAGCTGTTGATTTTGCTGGCAATCAAAACAAATTTTTATTACTGTTTCTTCATTATATGCACTCTCATTATCATAGCCATTCAATAAAGAAAAAAACTTTTTAGCTCTTAGTTTATGAAGACGATACTCGGTACGAATGTTGTTTTTAGTTTCCAAATCCTTCGCATTTTTTATTTTAATCAAAAATTCTTTGCAGGCTGAGCATGTATCTTCATGAGGGTTTCCAAATCCTAAGTTGAAGTTTTTATAGAATACTGATTTATATTTCGATAAAGAACATGTTTTTCTATAAGTTATTTTTTGATTTTCTGTAAATTTGTCGTACATCGATTTCAAATTTAGTTCGGGAGGTAAGTACGATCTGGAACATTTATTTCGTGAATAATGACTTTCGCGGCATTTATATTTCATAATGTCTTCTTTTATTAGCTCAGTCATAGCTGCAATATCTGCCAGCTGTTTTACATTCTTACCTCCTCGCCGCTCTTTTGGTTGTGATCCAGTTGCCAAAAAAGCATTGGCCACGCGTAGAAGGCGCATACGTTGAGTACCGGTGATTGAAGTAAAGTTTTAGAACAAACCTGTACTTCCTCACCATTCTCCTTGAGCACAAAGTAGGTGATTGACATCTTACGAAAGTTTGCCGATTGCGTCACTTTTGTTCGCCTTTTGGGGGTAGCCACACGCATAAACTTCAACAAAAACATGTCCTGCTCGATTTTCGTAGCATTTAAGTACAGTTTTCGTCTGAATTCTGTAACAAAAAAAGTGCTGTGTACTTGTGGTTTGTCGTAGCTAGCCCAAACAGATCGCTTGGATGTGCAAAATCACATCAAAACGCGGCGGAGCAAATTGCGATTTGAAATGAGACGGTCGCCATCTTGCACCCTGTTACCTCTCATCGCGTTTGTTGTGTAAAGCACAATAAAAAAACAAATATTCACTCGGAAAATATTGCGCTCTGAATTAATCAGTTAAATAGGAAGTAGTTACCTTTCATATCATCTAACGTTAGTTTTGACGACTGACAGAAAGACCTTTTGTTGATACCGGTTATTGATACATCTAAATGATGATCGCAGTTGAAATCAGGGTCTCCTTTGCCTTCAGATGTGTATTTGGAGGTATTACAACGTTGGTGATGTTGCCTATGCTTTCGTCCTCGGTTGATTGTAATAACAGGAGAATTATACTCTTCGTTATTCATGTTAATTAGTTCACAAAAACAATGAGCGTGCTTTCTCAATGATGAAATAACCAACACTAACATCTATCAAAATATCAATGCAAACATCACGTGTCATTTTTAGAAAGGCAAAAAATTTAAATTAAAGGAATCCGTCGCCTACCGCGTTTGTTGTAGCGCTTTGAGAAAACTCGCCCTTGGTAGATGTTTCACTTTGATAAAACTCCGCAAGTTTGCAATACAATTTCAATGCCTTGTGTACCATTTCCTGAAAATTCATTGATGCTATCGTATGCAGCTCTAGAAAAGGAGTCCGAAACCGCGAAAAACCCGAAAATTAAAATTTGTTGGTTGTATCGCTTTGAAAAAACGCTCCTCAATTAGACTTCGTAAGAACAATAAGTCACAATCACATAAAAAATGCATTTATTTCAGCATAATCGTCAAAAAAATGTGAAAAACCTGAAAAATTTCGAGGCTGTTGTATTTTCAACCATGTAAAGGCCACGCACTTTAGCCTTATAGCGCATGAAAACTTTTGAAAAGCTTCTTTTTCTCTTCTGTTTCAATATGAGACTACTCTGCTCTGTCAATTAGTCTTTTAACGGTCCTTATCACTCTAGATGGAATTGCCTTTCACTGGCAAAAGCCAACATTTATTTCGTAATAAAGACGTACTGTATAAGTCGTTGGGTTTCTAGTTATCCTTCCGAATAATCCCAGTTTGATTACGCAGTGCTCTCCCTAGTCTTTTGTTGTCATGAAATAATTCCGGCAGTAAGTCTTTAAAAAGTTCTCTGGCAGTTCTATATGTCGTTAAGTCACTAATCGTTTTGGTCAAATGTCAAAAAGCCAAATGTCATAAAAGTAACGCTGAAATTGTAAGAAAGCTAGTGAGGTGCTAAAATATTTTCATTCCTTGTTTTGTTAAGGTATCTGGCACGCGGCCCAGAAACTGTTCTTACCGCATTATTGCCGTGACGACACTAGTCTCCTTTCTTGTAAATTTTCAATGGTTTGATTCTCTCTCTCATTCTTTTTCATTCTTTCCAGAACTTCAAGCTATAATTCTCGGAGCATGGTCAAATGCAGAACGCCATTAAAGTCTAGAAAAGACACTCAAAATTGCATTCGTAAGACGACAACTGGAACCATATGAAACCATTTTGGCCTAAATCCAAATTTTTGGTCTCAATCGTTTTTGTTTCTTTGTTTTTGTTTTTGTTGTTGTTAAAAACAATTTTTGAAAGAAACTCGAAGTTTACAAAATCCAACCAAAGAGAAGCTGATATGACGGCATATTCATTCTAATCCACTGTTTACGACCGTATACCACAGAGTTGACTTGGGTATTCTAAAACGGGGCTGATATAATTTTGAACGTAACCTTCAGTAGTTCTTTCATCCAATAATTCATTACTACTCAACAAACACTGTCTGTCAGGAAAAACTACTCTACTCCTAATAACAGTATGTCAAATCCAGCGTTCCGTCGCTCCCAAAGCCAATCCTTGTACAACAACGCTTGGTTTTATTTGCTTTAGAGCATCAGCCGAAATTTCAACCAGTCTTGGCCGAGAAAAAGCATTCAATATCCTCTTGGCTTATTGATGAATTTTTGAAGTTATTGGTGAATCAATTTATCCATTTTCACTTAGAACTTATAAGTGATTTATACCCCTGCTAGCTCACTAAGCGAAGACTTGAGTTGGCACCTGACGAGAAGCGGCAGGGACGCGTGTTCGAAACCAGCTTGAGCTCTTTCCACCTTTCTTTATTGATGAATCCAAAATTATCAAAAACCTCCATAGGAAAAAAGTCAAAAGATGTGAGGAAACACAATATTGGCAGACATTTAATATTCAAATTTCAAAAAAACAAAACTCGTCCCTGGTTTTTTTTCATGTATAACTTAAAGTACGTTTTTCCCTTATAAAATTGATTCACATGGTTGAACCGTCAAGCTGTCCTTGTTCATTTGCTGTATAGCATAAAGTCCAGGTTTGAGTTTGACTTCTTCATGAGTGTTACAACTGCGGTATTTTGAAGTTTTGATTCCCTGTAGTGAAAATCTTACGTTCATACTGACTATTTATCGATTGAAATCGCTACATCAACAATGGCTGATCCCATCATGTCAGTTCTAGCACAGTGGTTATCGTAATGGGCGTGGTTTGTATATTACACTTATTTTCGCATATTTTCCAGACCGCATGATTTAGATTGTAAGTTTTGGGGGAATTCTAACTTCTCAGTGTTGATCTACAATCGCAAGTTGTCGAAGTAACATTGGAGTGCAGGATACTGGCAGTTGCTGAGAGCTTACACTCCAATTGTTTACGATTCATTGGTTTCTCTGGATTTGAATTTTTTTAATAAATTGTATTGTTTTACAGAAAACCTTAAAATTACTAAGGTGCTATTAGAATGACAATACTTTATGTCAAAAACTTTTGATTTTTTTATTCATCCAACATTATTCCTAACACATAAAGGAATGCCCAAAAGTCTCCTAATCGCCCTACTTTAGATGTCCGGAGGTTTACCTGTATACAGAATTCGGCTATTCGTACTAAACATTCTAGACTGATGTGGTTTCACATTTTAATTGTAGTACTATGTTACATATATAGCCTATATACGACCAACTTTTGTCAAATGTAAGACATAAAAATTACTCTACGTTTCTGGTCTCCTTGTGCCCATGGGAGTGGACGTAAAACGAGTAATAGCCGAGACCCCCACTGTAACTCTATCAACCTCCAAGAAAATCTGCTTCAATTTTATCAGCCTGACCTTCACGCTAAGGGACCCGTATAGATTAGAGTACGCTTTCTCGGGATTGTTATTAGTATCCTTTCTATGTTTGGTTTTACCTGGGAAATCGGTGGAATTTTTTCCGGTTAAGTTATATTTGTTTTTCGGTCTTTCAATCTTTCAATAGATGGTTAGGTTCAATAGGTTTTTCAATAGATGCCGCATTGATATGTTGTTAATAAGATATGAAGTTAGTTGCAATAGTTGTTTCAGCCTCCACTTCAACTTGTCGACTTTCTCCAACACTCCTTCACACTTTCTGCTTGTATATCTGCTTTAATTGTTTTTCCTTCCTTTCATTTCATAAATTCTCTGAATCCGTTTCAACGGAACCCAAACCTTTCTTCTAAATTCGATACGACTCCAGAGTTTTGCAAGTTTTGAATTTTCTTTTCAAAGCATTGTAAGTTGGATGATAGAGGCCATATGAACAATATATCCTGAAGAATCCTCAGCTATTTTCGACGTTTTTCTTATGTTTTGGTAGGGAGGTGAAGGCTTTTTACGCCCTGAGTGTTGAACTCCCAGACGGACAATGTTTCCCGACTATATACTAAGCATCCTTCCCGTCATCCTTCGAACGCAGCCTGGAGCCGTTTGACACATTACTTCGGACTAGATCTCGTGTTCCTACGTCTAGAGGCAACTTCAGATTACGGGAATTTCTTCTCCAGCGCGAAAGAAGAGAGGGGAAGGCAGTGCTGGAAAAGAGCACAAGAGATCCAGTGACGATGATGGAAACGAGTTAAAGGTCTGTAGTCTTACCAGTTAACCCAGTCTCCGTTGATTTTTTGTTATGCATTCAGAAAAAATGATTAAAAATTTTATTCACGAGTTATTCGAATCAAATGGGAAAAGGAAAATTGAGATGAATAGAAAAAGAAGAACAAGAAATTTACTTATTACTTTAAAATCCTTTAGTTTGAAAATCAGCATTATAGCAAAGATAAAGCAATGCAATATTTAATTCATTGCAACTTTAAACTTTATAGAATAATTTGTGATTTTTCAAAATTCTTGAACTTTAAGGATGATGTCTTCAAATCAAGGATCGTATCAAAAAGTAGGCATAGAGCTTATTAAAAATTCTACAATATTTGAAATCTGCTACTGCGCTGCAGCAATTCGTTTCCCTGACAGATGCTTCAACACGAATAAAATTACCTTCTCGCCAATTCAAGTTCTTCTTAACGAAGCTCCTTACGTTGCGTTGGTCCTGCAGACGAATGAAAAGATATATCAAAACCTTAAACGGAATGGTAACTTCTACTTTTATGAATGTTCTAACTTTTAATATCATTCTTTCATGACACGCAATTCTCACTAGATTTCAATCTGCTACCATATTGCCGTTGTTTGTGATGTTCCTTCAGAGGGTCCTGTGCTGCTGGTATTTTCTACAACGACTTAATGAATCATCTGAGTATTAAAAGTTTCACGCGAATGTTTCCATTCGAAGCTCGAAAGAAAATTTCGTTTGAAGGAGCTGTTTAAGAGCGGAGCGTTGCCAACAGGATAATTTACGAATAAAGAAAATGGTTGCGGTGGTGGTAGCATGGCGAAGCCAGTGTCCATATTGACCTTGTTTAGATGTTTGTCTGCATAAATGATTTTGCTGGTATAGCGTCGCTGTGCACGTTTGCAGAAATGAAAATCTAGTTTAGATGTTTCTGACAACTGCAAGTAGCAGATATCAAGTGCAGAAAGGGTAGAAAAATCGTTGATTTATCGTTACGTTTTTATTAAAAAATTTTACAGGTACGTTCATGCTAGTCATGTCATTTGTATGGTTTTGAATTATAAGGCAAGTGATGGTTGTTACAGAATGAAAGGATTCACACTGTGTTGAAAATTGATGATAAAATTTCTTGTTAGCTTTTTTCTTGTCATTTTGAAAGGTGAATAATATGGTTCCAATGAAACAAGCTATGAATAGTATCTGACACAAATGATTTGATTAATAGATTCCTGTTTTTTACAATGACGGGACAAATTGACTTAATTTTTATCAGGAATTGAAATTGTTGAAAAAAGCAGGATGCTTAGAACCAATAGGTTTGATACACGAGCTCAATGCCTGCTGTTCTTAGAAAGTCAATGATTGAGCATTTTGCCAAGGAGAACACTCTGTCACTGCATGTTTTTAAAAGAGGTGAACAAACAAAGAAGCCAGGCAAAGACTATAACAAGATGAGCTGTATCGATCTCATAATTTCTATCATATTTAAAAAACGCTTTAATCAGATCGCTTCACGAGTTTTGAATAACAGAGCCCGAAAGCTCAAATATTTTTAAGCACTCTGCTCTACTCGAGGAAGTAAATCGGCAACAATGTCCTTACCTCCTTACCTCTTCCGAAAGAGGCAGAAAAGATACCAACCTCGTAGAGCTTCTTCGATAAGAAGAGTAATAGAAGATTCTTCAATGTCCTTAATCTACATCGCTATCTTGTCGGTTAACGGCTAAAAAATGGCACATAGAAATACTCACACTTTCTGCTTATTGGGAACTAAAAGCACTTCATTACCAGTTGTTACCGACTTGAAGCCAAATTCACAGATCTTCTTTTGATGGCAGCAGGCTAACTTTACTGATCGCACCTTATATGATGCTTTATATGATGGGCGTACAGATAGATTCAATCAAAGAGACAAATTTACGTTTCTTATTCATTTTGTTTCCCATTTTATGATATTATAAAAGACGAGCACCGGGGACCAAATTTATGCGCTTTTATTTTCAAAAGGACATCTTCCCACCTTCCTCGCATTACTTACCTGTGCAAAAGCGCAGACAACAGAGAAGTGGTCATAAGGGAGTAGAGACAGCGCTCTCTCTCAGGACAAAAGTCCTGACAGTACGACATACAGGGAAGGTAGATTGTAATCCTCAACCCTTATCTGAGGCTGTGGCTCTATCGAGCACGCGACGAGACTGATTCCTAATTTAGCCAACGCATAAGCAGGCATGAATACTTTCGATCTAACTTGCACAAGATGGACAGATCACCGTCTCCTAGCTACGTGTTTTCTACAGGAGAGGGGGATGATGCCTGCTGTCACACAATTTGCAAAGGATGGATTAAGCAGCATAGTGACCACTTCAGCGAAACTGGAGAGCTCTGCCGGGAAACTTTCGCCGGAGAAATGCGGGAAACGGTTGACTAATTGAAATGCACGGCACAATATGCTCGGGAAATCCTGAACCTTCAAAAATACAAGTGTCAGGGAGGTAAGCATCTCTTTTCTAGCACTTTCTTGCCTTCCTTCCCGCTGGAGGAGGGATTCCTGTAATCTGAAGACGCCTCTATACGCAGCCTGAAGCAATGTGTCAAACGGTTCGAGGCCAGGTTCTCAGGCTGGCAGGGGAGGTGTTGAGTGGGTAGTCCAGAGGTAGGTAGTCAACTCTCTACGACAAAAAAAGACCTGCTCCACATTCCATACGAGCTTTCAAGCCTGTTAATTTTCGCAATGATACCAGCAATGTCAGCTACCAAGATCATGTAACTTCACACTGGTATATGGCGTTGCTATGAAAGTTTTTTGATTATTTGGTCAACGAGAATGAGTCAAGAGTGTTTCATGATCTTAAACGAAACATCCAACGCTGCATCCTAATTATACAATGACGTTCAATCGATATTTCACCGGAACTCAATATCTTCGATCATTCTAACAATTGTACGGATGGTAGTCTCATATGTCAAACAAACGCATGAGTCACATGACACAGACGCTAGCAGCTATTTTTTGATATTTTTATTGATATAAGAGGATTTCTAATTCTGAAAGCGTGTGCGGAAACTATTGACGCTAGGGTTTGCCGATCTTCCTATTAGTTTCCTGTGATGATTTTTGGCAGGAAACAGGCTTCTCATCTAAAATAAATTGGATGGGCTGATACTTGATTTCAAGGAATTTTTATTTTATTTTCGAAAGATCATCGCTTAATTGTTTTTTTTTTGCATGTGTGATGTGCATACAACGTCTTTAATGCAGAAAAGTTTCTTCCTCTCATTTCTTCCTCTCATTTTTTCTTCTTCTCAATGAAGTGGAGCGCAGAAAGGTCACTTTTTTGGGAGGTTACTTATATGTGCTCATATTTTTTTTGTACTCTATGCATAAATATAAATAAAGAAATTTTTATTTTATTGTTTAACTATCAGCACAACGATGTTTTAAAAAATAATCCGTTACATATTACGTTTTTCAAGTCAGACTTCAAAACTATTGAAACATGTCTCTGGGCAAAAGTATGAATGGATTTTCGAATAGAAAAGTTGAATTGATTTTCTCCAAAATCATCACAAAGTGGTGATGGAAGATCCAAAAAGTCCTTTCGTGTGAAAAGTGTTCACTGAGAAAGGGGTAAGTTGAAAAGATAATTTCAGCATAGCGAAACAGAGTGAAATTTTCGTTAAAATCTTGTGGCGCATCGAGGCAAAATGGTGGGTTTTCGTTTTTACTAACAAAAGTATGTTTTTTGACTGTTCATAAGATGAAGAATTCACCTGTTCAAGCGAGTTGAAGAATGGATTTGAAAGCAAGCGCCTAATTGAGAAATCGACCTGGGCCGATAAATCGAACTATGTAATCGAGGTTTTTGCAGAACCGTCGTTTTGGCAGAACAATTTTTTCTTGGGCTATTAAAGCCTTCAGAGCCTTTTTTTGATAGGGAGGTGAGGACTATTTACACCCTAAGTGTCGGACTTCAAACCCCCCTGGATTACCGACTAAACATCAACCAAACCTGTCAACCGGAATATCTAGCTAGGAGCCATTTGACGCATTACTCCTAATGCTACTCTTAAGGGCCTTTTAGTATAACACGAATTTTTTTTCTAATGAGAAGGGAAGTAATAGGAGGATTGCTAGATACAAGACCCCGCCTCTCTAAATGCTTTCAGCCGATAAACTTTGCCTTTTTTAATTATTAGGATTGCCCACACGGATTGTAACTACGATTCCATTCTTCGATGAGAATATTCGGACGGAGCTCGACTATCTTTTTGGGAAAGATCACTGCCCAGTCTGCCCCATCTTCTACATGAAATGAAAGTATGACAGGTCTCTAATGCAGAACATGCAACCGGAAGAATGTGACTTATCACTTTTATAAGGAGAGGATTGAAAACAACTTTGTTCGCTCAAGAACTGGATGAGGTAGATTGTCAACCTCACCATGCTGTAAACGGAGCCAAGATCTCAAAGCGATTCATCTTCTTTTTGACTCACGCTCATATATTGATGTAAGTACGCGCCTAGTGACATTCCCATTGAGAATAATGGGCGAGGCATGGTAACTTAACACGCTCATCGCGGTAAGTACCATAATCTTTTGTTCCGATATCTGGAAAATTTCGGCAACCAAATTTCCAGGATGATTCGTCACTTTTGAAACACAGAATCCTCGGATAATACAAAAAACCACCATTGCAACGAAATGAAAATGCTTGTTTGCAAAGATCTTTGCTTAAAAACCTAAATAAGGTCATTTTTTCTCTGAAAAGCAATGTGAGAGAACCGAAACCAAGGTCAATAGCAATCGCTATTAGTGGAGGTTTTCACACTTTATGCAAAAAGTTCGTAGATTTTCTGTATCCTAAAAAACATTTATATTTGCCAAACTGCGTGTTTGATAACGGGATGTGGAGGATGGGTAGGCTGTAGGCTGTCAAAAAAGCATAAGCTTGAGTCGGTACTGAAACCTCTAGGATTTATAACAGCTACCCCTCTTTAATGAAGAATTTTTGGAAAGTCATATTTGTACCTACCATTCGAAGACCGAGGTCAAAGGCAATGGTTTAAACGGAATGTCAGCTGCATCACCTGAAACGCTGAAAACATACAAAACACGCTGTTTCCCTTATAAACAAAGAAGGCAGCTTAATAAGTTTTGGATCTGAAACTTATCGGTTTCGCCCTAAACCGTACCTTTTGCTGATTCTTTATCAAATAAGTCCATTAGAGCGTTTTTGTGTTGACTGGTATTACGGCTGCTAATGACAGTAGTTTCAGGAGACTGACAGTATTGTGGTTCGCCATGCCGGGCAGGATCTCTAAACAAACACTGGCGAATTGAAGGGAGACATACTGATTCCTGAAGTTAATTTGATTTTATATTTTGCTACATGTTCACGTTTCAAATATCACCTTTGCGATAACTGCATCGTAGTTCTGTGCTTAGCATATCTTGAATCACCTTCCTAGTTTTATAAAGGAGCACGGATCACTGATTGCTTGAACGTTCGCATGCACCGTAATATTTTTCAAGTGCTTGGTACTGGTTATCGCTTGCTCCATGTTTTTTTCGAATTCTCTGATTTAGAGTCGTCGGTAGTAGGAATTTTGAAGTAAATGTCATAACTTGTTATGGTTATTATGGCATTATGGTTCCAACCTCGTTAGCAAAAAGTACGCATGTGCTCTTTATTCAATATGATGGGTCCCGTTATAGCTATCTCGTGACTAGGATGCGTTTGCCAGAAGCATATGTTTGAAACATATCTCATGTAGAAGTTCCAGCTTTGAAATGACGCTCGAAGACCGTCCCTACTAGGAAAACCATCCTCACAAACATTGAGTCTAGGTTGACACGTTTACAACTGTCTGTTTGACTTCAGATATGCAGGAAACTGTGTAGTTGACAAACTTTGAACCCAAACGATGCCATCACCTGGAAGTGGATATTGTTCTAAATTCTCCTAGCGGTCTTGTCAGACGTCTCAGTATACTACTTTAGAAGTTTTGTTGTGAGACTCTCCTGTAAGGATTCCCGTTGGGATGTTCTTTCTGAACAACAGAAAGGCGCTTTTCGTCTCTTTCGCAAACTGGTTGATTCAATCGTTAACGTGTGTGTTTGGATGAAGACAAATTTTTAGAGTATGGCGTGTTACTAAAATCCTTCTGCTTTATTCAGGCCGTTTTGGAAAACCTATTGTGTCTTCAATGTGTTTAATGGTCCTAAATCAAGATTCTGGAGGTAGCAATAAACTGATGTTTTTTTTTGAATTGGACAATCTGATTGAATGAAATTAAAATTATTCAAAGCAACGCCTGTCGGAGAGCAAGGGATGAAAGGAGTTGTAGAAAGGTATGTGTATGGATTAAATAGTGTCGGTTAGCTCATCAGTCATAAGATTTTATTTACCAACAAAGTCCTTAGTACTGATAGGCTATCAGAGTTTATTGATAACCGAGAAAGTGCACATGACAACTTTTGGAAAGAAGCGAAAAGGAAGCTACCAATATTCGCATATTGCGTAAAAACAAAGTTAGCGAAATTCATTTAAAACAAAGGAATTGTAAGCAAAAAACCTTTCCACAAAATTATTTGTACCATTCTCATTTATTCACAAAACTAATTGTACCTCATGGTAATGGCAGAAAATAAGTATAGTAAGTCAAATCAAACAGTCATTATTTTTACATTTAATATAAAGTGGTGTCTCCTTTTGCATGAATTACAGCATGCAGTTGCCTTGGAACAGTTTCCAGATCGTTATTTTCTTGAGAATATTCATACAAATTTCAATTAAGCCGTTCCATGCAGCTTGTGCCAATTTTCGAATTCCACCTTTAATTTATTGCTGTACGTAATGCCACTTTCAATTTCAAATTCAGGCCCTGAGCACGCCAACGTAGAAGCTTTTGTTGAGTATTGTTACAAAGATAAAAAAAAAGCTGCTATTAAAAAAAAGTTTTGGGAATATGAGCACTATCTTATTGCAGTATGAAGTCCTCTCCAATCAAGGCGCTTCCTCATTGAAAGGCGTTATCAATAACGTCGAAAAGACAAGGGCGTAACATTTCCTTTTAGTTGCGCCAATTTGTTTATACTTGTTTATACTTTTATTGTACGTCATATAACCACAGACCCTTATTTTATCGCCATTGCGACGGCGAAAAGTAATAGTTCGCTGTTGTGTTCTGCTTAAGGCGGAAGTGGGACGAAAATATTCTTCGCCGAAAACCGTATTCATCAAACGAAAACGCTGACTCACTCATCCACAGAACCCTGTTCCAAAAGTCGACGGGTTTTTTAATATATTTTTTTGCAAACTTAAGACTGAGAACTTTATTTTGTTCCGTTATAAAGTGTACCTCTTTTTTCACATTACATTTTTTAGTCGCTTCGTCTAACGTACGTTAAATCTTCATATGACCGCTGTTCACGAAGAAAGTTTACATTTTGGAGCACTATTTTCTTTGGAATTGAATCATCTTTAGTAACTGATGCAACACTTTTACTGTCTACTCTATCGGATGTAAGACGATTTCTGTTCTTCTGAGTGTAGTTTTCATAGTTTTCTCATTACTTAACTTCCGAAGAATACACAACGGTATTTTTATGACATTTAAACTATTTTGCTTAATTATTCAAAGTAACTCCGGATCTATATTGACTAATGATATAAACTTTATCCTCGAATGATAACGTTTTCACGTAATATTTATATAACACGTCAAAACAATTGAAATGTTAATAACTAACTGATTCAAGCGGAAACATGCAACGGTTGGCTCATCTATTCTCAAAATTGAAGTGTTACCATGAGTTACAAATAATTTAGAGGATAAATTTAAATGGTACAAACAATTTTGTGAAAATGTTTTTTGCTTTCAACTCCTTTGTTTTAAATAACTTGCACTAACTTTGTTATTGGAAATTATGCGAGCATTAATCGCTTCTTCTCCCTCCAAAAATATTTTCCCTGAAAGCTGCTAGGTACACTTTAAATACGACCAATCTTCAAAACAGACACATTTTTTCCATAGAACAAATAATTTGATGAAGCATTGTAGATGGCAGCGAATGAATGTTAACGATGATCAAGCCAAACGAACTCCAATGAAATTTTTCGGCTAGATCTGAAGTATACAATCATACGGGATCAAGGATATAAAGAAAATAGGCTGCCGGTGTATTAGGGTCTTCTTTGAGTTAGCAGCTGGGGCTAAACTAGCATTTAAAAGCGAAAAGTTGAAGCAGAGCATCCATTTCGGAAAATTTCATAGAAAGTTACAATGTGTTAAGGGTCATTTTCTCATCGGAGGAAATCGAGCAAAATGTGACTAATTTTATACAACGTCCTCACAAGCCCGAAAGTCTTCAATCGCTAGATCCCATTCCGTTCTGAAAAATTACTAAGGTATAGATCTCTCTGGTTTTATCCAAAAATATTATGTCATCAGCAAAGCCAACTACTTCAAATTTCGACCAAGGCAGTGGTTAAGCTGCGTCAAACTATACTATTCAGCACAAAACTACAAACATTAAGCCAAAACCAAAAATTCTTCAATGTAGTTTGAAAAGTTGCGTCGCAAATGCATTAAAACTTCATTTCTATAATTAAAACCGAAGATATTGATACTATGCATACGTATATAGCCTCCAAAAAAAATGTAGAAGATCCAAATTGAAGTTAAAACATCACAAAAAGACAAGCCAGGAACCTTTTCAGCAGAAACAATTAGCCGAGGTCTGAGAACGTCTAGGGGAGACAAATTACCCCAGTCCCACAAACACAAGCAAATGCAGGTTCAAAAAGCCTTTGAAGGACATGCAGAGCACTCTTCACAGTAATAACGACAGCAAATAAATAGAAGCTTTGAATAAATAAAAATTTTCTTTGAGTTTTCTTTCTTTTGATAATCACAACAAATAAAATTCCCACGACTGGGCATTCAATTATCTCTTCGGGACGCTAGATCATATGCGTACTGCACTCACTGACATAAATTAAACACATTGAACAAGCAAACAAAGGATCAAACACGTAGCCAAATCGAATTTCTTAATGGAATTAAACCGATGCTAACTCGAAAAATTGGATAGTTATTAACAAATCAATTTCCCATCTCATTCTTCGTTCCTGCTGTCCAAAGCACAAGAAGGTGTTGAAGCTGCAAATCCAATGATGGCATGCATCCAGTTTCAACGGACACTAAACATCGTTGTGGAAACATCGCCATGGATTTTCGTTGAAAAAGGATAATTTATTACAATACGATTCCGCTTCGAATTCGTTATTGTTTCGTATTTGGCAAATCCAAATCGCCTGAGGATTCTCCCTTGAATTGCTTTTTGGCTAGCCATTGCAGCCTACATTCAAATATAATTTGAAATTCAATATTAAATTGCACCTTTTGCTGTGGCCGTGCAGGTTAAACCTATCATTCAATATTTTGGACCTATCCGACATTCAACCAAATTGCGATAGATATATTAGCTACAGTATCGAAATTTGTGGTATTCGATTCAATTCGAAGCCGAAAGGTTGGAGTTGAAAGTAAACAACGGCGGGAAAGTTTTCGCCTGTTCAACGGAAATGTCCTTGGTAGTTTAATAAGGCATACATGAAACTCACCGTATACATTTACAGGATGTAGAAGTTCTTGTAGGGCTTACTACGTTTTATTACAGCTTCGGTGGCCAATAACTTTGCGATGGTTGTCGTACACAATAATTGGAGTTTAATGGTGCGGAAACCGAGAAACTGCATCCTACAAACGATTCCCTAAATTTGCCCGGTAATTCCTGTTTGCATTTTGAATCCCATAAGGATGTTCAGTGAGGACCAGAAGCTGAGAAGTCCTTAAATGGCTCTAAATGAACGAGAAAAAGTGTCAAGTCTCACGGCCTTGCTAGTTCCTGTGACTGAGACGTTTAATTCAATTTTTTCCTCGCTGCCGCTCAACCGAAACAAATACTCTTGGGTGGTAAATTCAAAGGAAAAGTACTGAGAATGCAATAAAAGCTCTAAATAACTTCTTAACTGGCTGAATGCTGCCATATTAGGATATTGGAACTCCCCCGGCCTATTCCTCTGAAATGCGAACGCAAATAGTGGCCACTTAAACTTGAAAAGCAAAAATACAAATTCGTTATCCCGGCGCGTAGTCGTCCCTAAGCAAGAGCTGTCTCAAAATCAAAAAGGGGCTATCATCAAAGCACTTCTGCTTCCCAACATTTGTCTAGATGTCATTATGGCTGCTAAAAAAGTTTTCTGAATTATTCTGGTAATTTGCTCAATGTTGTAATTGAGAAATGGCTGCGGCAACGGCAAATGCTTGACTCGCGTCTACAGGGAATTCAAGTTGGGCAAGGCTCTATTTGTTCAGTATTTCGTAGCTCATTCATTTTCTTAAGCAGCAACAGCAGGAAAAACATTCCACCCATACGTTTGCAGCGTTCCAGTTCTGCCGTCAAAGTTTGAAATTTAATTAATTATAGGTTAGCATGATGTGCTATTTAGGAGCTTGGGAATTTTCATCGCGCCCTTCAACAATGCCCGCTAGCAAGGACTCCCCCAAGCCGCAGTCTGATAATGGAGAGAAAATTTATTTGAAATCTCAACCCTGAATTTGCAGTTGAATCCTACAAAGGTTCATGATCAAGATTATTGAAATACCTAAGACAATCCCGAAAGCGTGGGAATCTTAAAATTCCTAGAACATTCATTTCGAATTAGGTGTAATTGTAATGGGAATAGTTGGAAAAGTCTAACGATATAAGTTTTGAAATTTGAAGCTGCAAGACGAACTCAACGTCTAGTTTTGCGTGGCTTGAGAAGGCTGAGTCCCAGGAGATTGACGAATGTTAAATAATGGGACATGTACATGTGTCTCAACTAACTTCGCATTTGTAATGAAAATTATACTGAGAGTTGGGAATATTCTGTGATTGAGAGTCGGCAGTGGAAGAGTAAATTGATTTCAACAAAGAAATTTACAATGAGTATGCTGCCTTCAATAGTTTTTAATGATATTCTAACTTAGATATGTTGTTGTTCGCGTCGTCTTATAGTTATTCAGCCTAGCACACCCCTTCAAACAATGACACTGCCAACAAGATTGCTTTGCCTTGCCTTACTTCCTTATTGTCATTGATTAACGATAAATTAACTTCCTTGAATTCCTAGCTAGTAACAAATTACCACCAATACTTAGAACAAACAACAACATTCAACAAAATATTACGAAGTTAAAGTAATGAATGTGTGATTAAGGTTCTAAATTTTGCCTTTGAATTATTCGATACGATTTAAAACTACGAGGAGGGTGAGAATTATATTTCAAGGTGAACGAATAAGGAGAAGCCTAGAATGGATTGAAAGGATGAATCAACAGTAATCAGCCACAAAAGAAAAAAAAACAAAACGGATGAAGTATTCTACGAAGGACATTCCTATATAAACGAGCCTTTGGTTTCTGAGGGTTTAAAAACCGTGGTGGAGGTAGACGAAGCGTCAGAAATGGTTGAGGAGGAGGGTTACCTCTAGATGGCTCGAGGTCAAACCGACAGCTCCGTCCCCAGCTTGCTTGTGCTGCCCGGGGATGACAGATGACGTTCTTGGCATGCGGAAGATGGACTCCGTTCGCATCTCTTGTAGAAAATAGACGCGCTCTCCAGAAAACGCAACGGGGAAGATAATGAAGTCAAAAGACAATTGGAACTGCGTGTCGTATTACACACGGACGGTTCTTCTTATGAAGAAGGGCATCGTGGATCGCTTGGTGACGTGGACGGAAGGGGGATCTCGCTGACAAAAGTCCTCTTCCTTCTCATCCATCCGTGCTGAAAGATGGATTTCCCTTGACAAGAAGGCGCCGCTAGGCGATGATCAATGAAGCCTGGTCCAAAGTAATGTGGCAAACAGTTCCAGCTAGGTTCTCGCTGTGACAGGGCAAGTGTTTAGTCGGTGGTCCAGTTGCTAGTGGAAGTCCGACACTCAGGGCGTAAATAGCCTCCCCGACCTTCCCAACCAAAAGAAAAACTATAGTGGGCTCTTTGACCAGGTTGAAGCCGTATATCTGTCAGAATAGACGCCGTCAGCCCGTCCGAGACGTCTCAGCAAGACTCCTCACTGCAGCCTAAGCAATCCCAAAAGTTGGCTGTAACGCAATAGGCTGTGCTTCCTACCCTACTCTCGCTGCAGCCCTAACTTTTCACCATGTAGAATCGGGGAACTTGGAGGATAACCTTTTGTAATCAATCAACAGATTGAACAGTTTGTGCGCACTTGGTTGAGTACCCGCGCGAAGTCCTTCTTCGAAAACGGCATATAAAACGTTACTTTTCGATGTAAAAACATTACTGCATTACTAAATTAAAATAAGCATAAAGTGTATATCCATTTTAAATGTAAAATAAATGTATTTTTGGGAAAGGCTCGATAATATTTGAATGCCCTTTGTATTCATGTTAGTGCAGAGTCGTTCTAGATATATCAAACTGGAAAAACCGACTAGATGACATCCTCTTCGGAGTGAAGTACCATGTAAGAAGAAGAAAAAGAAAATAGATGAACTCCGAAATAAATTACTATCAAAAGTTTCATCTTGAGAAGCTTCTAGGCAAGACTCTTAGAATCCGTGTGCAAGGACCCGAGTATCCGTGTGCCATATATATGACCCCAAGAATTTCTTTTTACATATTTAACCACATTCTCTCAACGTTGGTTCCGTCGCTTCAAAGACAGTGATTCTGGTGTTGAAGACCGTTCGCATGAAGGAAGATCAAAAACCTTCGAAGACGCTGAATTGGAGGCGTTGCTCAATGAAGATCCGTTCCAAACGCAACAGGAGCTTGCTTCAGTATTAGGTATTAGTATTCAGTATTAGTTACCCGCCAAGCAGTTTTCAAGTGCTTGCATGCGTTGGAAATGACTCAGAAACAAGGAAATTGGGTTCCGTATCAATTGAAGCCAAGAGCCGTTGGGCGTCGTTTTTTCGTCTGTGAAAGGAAGGTTTTCCTTCACCGCATCGTTACGGGTGATGAAAAATGGATTCATTACAGCAACCCAAAGAGAAGAAAATCATGAGGACTGCCAGGTCATGCTTCTACGTCGTCGGCTCAGCCGAATATTCACGCTGCAAAGGTTTTGCTGTGTATTTGGTGGGACCAGGGCGGTGTTACTTGATATGAGCTATTGAAACCGAACGAAACCTTCACTGGGGAACGGTATCGAACCCAATTGATGCGATTGAGCTGAACATTGCGCGAAAAGCGGCCAAAATACGAGCAGAGGCACGAAAATGTCATTCTTTAGCATGACAACGCTCGGCCTCATGTTGCCAAACCCGTTAAAACCTACTTAGAAATGCTCAAATGGGAAGTCTTTCCCCACCCGCCGTATTCCCCAGATATTGCCCCGTCCGATTATCACTTATTCCGTTTACTGGCACATGGTCTGACTAATCAGCAGCTCTACTCATATGAAGACATCTCAAAATGGCTTGACTTGACGCACACTTCTACCGTGACGGTATTCGAGCTCTGCCAGAAAGATGGGAAAAAGCTGTCGCTAGCGATGGGCAATATTTTGAATGATTCATTTTTAAGCATTTTTTCACAATACAGTGGCAATTTTATAAAAGAACAGCGACAACTTAGTTGCGCACCTAATAAAAAATTGTCGCTTGCGCAAGCTGCTTTATTTCTGGCATTTTGAATCATTTCGCATGAGCCACTTCGATCGGCCAACCGGTCCTTGGGCCAACCTTTGCCAAAGTCCACGTAAACAGACGTCATCTCTTCCAGTATCGTTGCAAAAGACTGCCCCTACTTGATAAAGAACTTAACGACAGCACGGTACTCGATTGTTTCTATAGTTTACATTTGCGTCCAGATTGAGATGTTTGAGCGACGATAGTTAGGATTACTGCCCCAGCTATTACTGAACACGTTATTACTCCGTTAGTTACATGTACTAATGACCTATCCTTCCATTCCGCGAAATTGAAAACCTACTCTCATAGTCGAGTTACAGACGTATTCTCGCAAAAGAACGAACTCTTTTTTAGAACATATTTCTTGAACTTACTTTTCAAATTCAAATACAATGATTAGTTATTAAATTGCTAACCACATATTATCATGAAACCATACATTACTGGTTTCTGTCAGATTTGTACAGCTTCAGTAATCAATTTCATCATACAGATTCCTTTTAATTAGACGAACATACGAGTCCTTCATATCCATAACGAGAATATAATTCAAATTTTCCGGTGGCTATAATAAATACAATACATACATGTGTGTATACCACATGGGGAGCGTCCAACAATGATTTGAATGATATCGTCAAATACTAGTCCTGATCAAATGAAGGCAATAGCGAACTATTTACCCAGTGATAATGCGAACGCATGAGTGTTCACTCTTCACGATTTGCATTATATTTAAGAGGTTGTTTTAATGATTAATTATCCTATTTAACGACGTGTTTGTGTTGCGTTGCTGATCCAATTTCGGCGGTACCTACAACGTAGTACGTGTACCAAATTCATTAATGAGCAACCTACGCCCGTATGTGTACGAGTGTATGAGGATACGTACATCAACGAGAGAAAGATAGATCCTGGTTTTGGAAAGTAATTTAGATATTCGAGAGGATAATCCGAGCGATATATGGGTAAGTATATTGATTAAGTACTTTTGTGTTTCCGATTAATCATCCGAGAAATTATTTTGATGAAACTAACAGATAAGAAGTGTTTGCACGGAAGCAGTGGGATTAGATCGAATGAATACTCCTCGAAGTCACATTGCCAATTGTACACAAACGTTCATTGTTTTCCTTAATGGTATTTAATCGGGAAGTTATTTGTCTGATTTGTAATTAGAGAAGGAACTCTCTCAACTAAACAGCAAAGTTCAAGCCCATAACACAATAGAATTTACTAATTAGCAATGGCTCAAATTTAGAACTTTCTTTCGTAACGACGCAATATGTCAAATGTTCATTTCTCTGCAACTGAACTGCAGGACTATATCTTTATATACAGAAACTTCTCCTTCTGATGAATTTCGTTCTTCGATTACTAAATTGTGATCTTTGGTCATTCATTCAGCACATCCCTAGGTACATCATGTTTGGCACACTCTATCCCGCTAAAAGCAATGTCAACAGTTAAACTTTTCCTCGAATCGCATTATATATCCTAGAAAGCACACTTCTACTCCAGTAAAGAAGATTGTTGTATGGCTTTTTTGTCTTTCTCCTTCAATAAAACAAATTTCTTCATGATGTAAACACGACATGTCTGTTGGATAATACACACAAAACTGTTTTAATGTCAGACAAAAGTAAACAGAGCAGGAGTGAATCCTTTCAACGAAACAAGCTCTGAGGTTAATACACATAACAGATATTTGAGGAAAAGATACGAGGGAAAGACATTGTGTTGACTGTATAAACAATGTCTAGGCAAAGTCATACCACGCGTGCTGCGCTTCGTGGACCCTTGCAAATATCAGGGGAAAGTAACAAATTCATTATTATTTCTATGTGAAACATAACTTTTTAAGAGTATTGCAAACACAACTCCTTGTCAGCCCATATGATTCACTACCAGACGGTATGCATGCTTATCTTCTCATAGGGAGTTCTTACGGATTCTAATGAGCTAACAATAACAAAAATTGGTAGAAAGGAGCTTAAGGCGAGATATATTATAAGTTACTACCGTTTAATATTGAAGATTTGAGGGATATAAAAAAAAGAATGATGGATTGAATAGTGGCCAAACACCTATTCATTTATTTATGCTTTAGATTTATTGTAGGTTTTACTAAACGGAAGCTTAGACCACTTAAATGCCTGAACGGTTTGTACCAATTGCAAAATCAAACTGAATACCTTTTTTGATAAGAATATCTGAAGGACATTAAAACCCTGAGTGTCGGACTGTTAGTTGCATAAACCAACTGAACTCCCAAACACCTCCCTTGTCAACTGGAGTGCCTATATTGAAACAGTTTGACATATAATTTTGAGCGAGCTCTCCGTATTCAATGTCTATAAGGGGCTCCGTGACACACGTTCAATCGTGGCAGATGAATGCTCCTCATGCCTTGACGAAAGCAGTCGCCTATGTATGTTCCCCACAATTACATTTGTTAGCTTACTAAGGAATAACTTCGATGAGCCTGACCGATTTAAGCTCTCCCAGTTTAACTGTCAGATTGCTAGTTTGACTGTCCAATCTTCTGCATGAGAAAGTCAACGTTTGTCATCGTCGTGCTTTCCTTGATCGCAAAAAATGCAATCTAAACGCCCTTCCTCACCAGGCACCAACCTTATGAAGTTAAAAACTTCAACCAACATCAGTATATGCCTAATAGCATGATCATGCCGGGTAGGGCGGGGCTAGTTGAGCATAGGGGTAAGTTGGACAATTGAAACATTTAACAAAATATGTACCGTACACCTAAGAGAAATAAGATATAGAGAAGCCCCGAGCCCAAATTTTTGTCCGGAACGACCAAAATTTGCACATATTAACACAAATTCACCGATACTTAAAAATAATCATAGGTAGTATAATTTAATGGGCGAAAATGTCGTCTTCGTCATAATTGTCACAATTACAATAATTGCTTGCTATAATTCAAGCACATATTTTGTTTTCGTTCGCATTTTGTTATCTAAATATTCATAAACAATATTTTGTCCTTAAATCGATAAAATTACTAAAAAAATGTCATTGCGGCATTAAATGCCGCATCATAAACAATTTTGTGCTGCCTACGAACACAGAAGAATCGACATAACGGGAATGCTAACTCTACACGATCATCATTTCCCCAAGAATTAAGCCCCGTCCATTCAATACGATTTTGACAGATGCTCAACATCGGATTTAATTTCGTCAAGCCGACTGAACATGGGGAGATTGCAATCTTAAACTGATATCAAGGCTACACATATATATTTGATAAGAACATAGTTGATAAGCTCAATTATGTTCAAATCAATAATTCCGTTGTTAATGTCATTAATTCGCATATCCTTATGCTTAGTGGGAATAATTACATTTTCAATTAAGTGCCCATGTACTCGTTTAGGCCCTCTCTATATCTTATACTTCTATGCCGTAGACTAACATATCAAATTGCGGAAGGCAGCGGTTGCGGGAGGGATACTCATCACGCGACCCCCAGTGATGAATTGTTAATCGAGTGAAGTACATGCACGCTTCACCTTTGTTGTTAAGTAGGGGAAAAATTGTGAATGGGAATATTTATTCTTCACAAGTCAAATATTAACCGTTTTCAATCAGGTATTCATATGAATTCAGTAAATTTTTTGATATGTGTAAATGACTTGGAGATGAGAGGAATGTCTGTAAAGTTTCCGACCACAATGTGAAGATGGCGACAATCGTCAATAAAAAAGCTATTCAATGTAGTTGTGCATGTTTTGACAGTAACTCACCAAAGTTCAGCCATTGTGGACGAGCAGTTTTTAGTTGATAGTCGTTTGAGTGAGTCGATGTGACTATTTTTGTGAAAATGGAAAAAAATTAGTATAGTGCTGTTATTAATTCTTTGTTTTTGAAAGACAATACGCCTACCCAAATCAAGGATGAGTTGGACTCTGTTTATTATGACTTTCATCACCATTTACAACAGTGAAATTTTGGGCAGCTGAATTTAAAAGAGGCCGTAAGAGTTTCGGAGATGATGAATGTTCGAGACGTCCCAGCACTGCGACTACTGACGATAATATTCTTAAAGTTCACCAAATGGAATAGACGACCGACGAACATATGTGAGAGAGATAGCAGAGGCTATGAAAATATCCAAAGAGCATGTTTTTCACATATTAAATTAAGATTTAAGCATGAGAAACCTGTTCGTAAGTTGGGTACCGTGTTTACTCTTGTTAGACGAAAATTTGTACGAATAAACATTTCCATGACGCAGTTTCGGCGCTATAAATCCCAGTTTTTGCGCCGGCTAATTACTGTAGATGAACCTTGGATGCACCATTATAGCCCCGAAACAAATCAGTCAAAGCAGTGGACTGCAACGGGGAAACCAAGCCCGAAGAAAGTAAAAACTGTTTTTTCGATGGATAAAAGATGAATCTAGTATCTT
Source organism: Stratiomys singularior (assembly GCA_954870665.1). Classification (NCBI taxonomy): domain Eukaryota; kingdom Metazoa; phylum Arthropoda; class Insecta; order Diptera; family Stratiomyidae; genus Stratiomys; species Stratiomys singularior. Next base: position 67,241,138 of record OX940881.1, read on the forward strand.
CAGTAAGGAAAAAAAATTACAGGAGCATACAACGCATCATTATTGCCAAATTGAAGGCAGAAATTGCGGAAAAACGACCACATTTGCAGAAAAATTAAATCCTGTTTCAACAAGACAACGCGCTGTCTCACACCTCAGCCGTTCCCATTGCGAAAATCCATAAATTCCGATTTGAACTGCTTGACCATCCGCCTAACTCACCTGATCTTGTCCCAAGCGACTTATTTTTGCTCGCTAATCTAGAAGCTGCGCATGGAGGACACACATTTTGGTCGAATGTGGAGGCAATTACCTTCGTGAACAATTATTTTCAAGAAAAAGACGCCGGGATGGACGTACTAAGGGGTGGGAGATTTTTAAGAAAAAATGTCTTGTATCATTGTTGGATCGAAAACATTTCGCAACACCCTTGGAATGCTGTCAGTTTGTTCGTGACTTTATTTTTATTCTAGTTATTCGGGTTAGGGTTAGTTTTAGTTAATAGTTGCTCAACTAACCCAGTGATTTAGTACGAAAGCTTAGTATGTTTTTTTTATTTTATGAAGAATGCAAGCTTATGCAAGGTAAACTTTCAGGGGTTCTCACACAACTCAAGATTTAAATGGCTGTTAATGCCGAAGGAAAAAGTGTGAATGCCGCTGCCAAAGAATTCGATATCAAACGGATGACTTTGGCAAGAATTTTTGAAGAAATTAATGTCTGACGCTAATGTTTGATGAATGGGTTATACAACACCAAGACAAGTGTTTTGTTCCTCGTAACAGGATTCCTTAATAAAGTACCTGTTACAAATGGCATAAATCTTCTTTCGATCTTCTCCAAAAGACGTTCGTCGGCTTGACTACGTGTGTGCTGCTAAATTCGACATTGGACCACAAATATGATGTCTAGGAAAGAATGGGTTACGATTTTTTTTTTAATGAAATTCGATGCTACTTATTGGAAAGCTAGAACCCACCAGGCTTGGTAGGGCAACACCATTTAATGCACGTAGGCGTAACGTTGGCGCCATGACTTCTGGAGAGCGAGAGACTAACGTTACAGTAGTGACTATTGTATCTGCTTATGGAAAGTACATCCTTTGTTTGTGTTTGCCAGAAAGAATTTCAAAAGTCACTTTCTTAATGATTGCCCACTTGAATGTAAAGGAACGAGCAATAGACAAAACTAATAGACGGGTTTCAAATCGAGAATTTTTCCAGTTTATGCAGCATTTCATAAAACATGTACACCCGCCCAAGGATCACCGCATCTTGCTAGAATAAGATAATCACTACTCTCATTTAAACGTGGAGGAACCAAATTTGGCTAAAGAAACCGGGATTATAATGATGTCGTTTCCCCTAGATTATAGATACAAGCTGCAAACATTGAATGTCTCAGTATTTGAACAATTGAAGAAGTATTGCGCTGCTGTTCAGGAAACATGGCTTCGTAATAAGACTCTACGTATTTATGCTATATCAATCATATCATGACATATCAATTGTTACTGATTCATTAGTATAAGCTCTTTGTAACCCACTGTCCAGATCCAGAAGCTATTGAGCTAGAAAGAGATCGTATAGAACCAGCTACAATGTCGAACACTGAATCAGATCCTACTTCATTTACCTCCATTAGCCACAATAAACCCAAACTCGATAACTAACAAAAAAAAAGGCAGTTCAATCCAACGCATGAATTTTCTCCAGAAATTGTTCGATTATACCCAAAAACAGGTCCCAGAAAAGCCCGTCAAAATTATCAGAAGAAAGAGGAAAACTATTGTTTCAACAGATATACCCACATACCCGCCAGTATGCATAACCAACCATTAAGGCTTATCGTTGCGGAACTACCCGCGTCTTGTCATGATATCAGCTGAACTGCGGTCCAAAAGCGTTCCTGATCCACGTATTTCATGTTCCTTACAGCATACCCTGCCAGAGTTCTTCAAGCTCGTTGAGAACGAGTCGCCGTTCATCGCCTGATGTTTCCGAAAGTAGATTATTTGACGTCTAGCACAAGTGACGATCACTCCAGCGAATACCAATGACACTGATTCAGAAACATCCCGATATTCTGATGCAATTCCAACTTGTTGTCTTTTTATCTGTGGAGCTACAATCCTTATGCCTGTTAAGTTTCAATGGTCACCTTTTGTTGACTTGTAGTTCAAACCCTCGTTCTACCCTTGGCAGATTTCGTCCTAATTTTCTTCAAGAAACTCAGCTTAGTGTTCGCGTATTTATCCCATAGTTTCGCTTCTAATAATCTATATCAGCACTGATCATTCTTATAACGGAGATAGTCCACTTTTTCAGGATGATCACTTCTGTTTTCCTTGATACTAGATAAAATTTTGTTAGGTTTAATGGCTACTCCGGTCCTTGGGCAACGCATTAGCGCATTAAGTTTTCAATACGCTACGTTATTGTACACCTCTAGCTACGTTATTGTACACCTCAGTTCAAGTGTCACTTCTGGAGACATCACACAAGTCTAGCCCGATGATGGAATCCCGGAACATAATTCATGTAACTAGGATCTCCCGGCAACATGGCTGCATATTCTTTCAAGTTAGTTCTTCAAATATTTTGGTACTTGGTATAACTTTTCTAAAACTACTACAATGCCCGTCCATCCAGTACAGTTGAATGTTTTCCTGGTGTTCAGTGTACCAAGGATGACTGTGCACTGGTTGTACTACCTGCGTGCCTCCACCCGTTGGACACCAGTTACCACCAGCATTTATATAGGAACGCACAACTCTGAAACCGTTCTAAGGTGAAGGAAGTTTTCCAGTAGCATAGACAAGGATTGTGAATCTTCCTTCTATGAGTTTATCAGCCGTATTAATGAAACATAAAATGTATGTTGGCGAAAAAAAGGAATTCGTTTCCTTTTGCTAATCACCATGAATCTCGCAATCTTGAATCACTAAGGCGAAATCCGGCCACATTAACCTGTATAAAGATACGGACGAGCAAAAAAACATAGACCGATTTCACTACCTGGAAGGAGTCCCTTCTGGTCCTCCCATCTTTCTCGCAGGTGGGCTGATCTGGTTGAAAGAAGCCTTCTCCCTATTTCTGGGTTAAAGATTCGATTATAGTGACCACGACGGTCTTTGGTAATCCTATGGTCCCGATCTTAGTTAAAACACTAGAACAAGGTTCGTGGTTCTAAGCAAGCCCGCTTCGATACCACGGTACGGTGTATCACTGCGACTCGCTTAGCGAACCTCAATTCTGGCAGTATATTCAGTTACTGCCGGAAACTGATAAGCCTTTATCTTCAGATGGTCCGGTTTTTTGATGTCGGCTCCCTTTGGGAGGATGTTCGTGGGGGTGGTAACCAAGTTAGGAATAGTTAAGTTCTGCAGCTACCAGTAGGAGCAATTGAAGAACCCCAATTCTAACTGGTAATGCGCAGTCCCAGCAATAATAAAAAAAAGGATAATAAATAATTCGGCCAATGTGATTTTAATGATTGAAGCCACCTAAGGACAAAAGAAGTTCACATAGGAGTTAAGAGCCTGGGGATACTTGGTTCACTTATAGGGCAACACTTCAACCCATTCAGACTTTCATAATAAATAAGAACATACAATAAATATATTGCAGTAATAAATAAAATAGAGCAATTCGATCAAACTGTAAAAAGGCTCGTACGGATCCGTGGACTTTCGGATGTGCTGCACGTTCAACAAAGGAGGAATTCGTGGATCGGAAAAGCTTCTGAACAACCAGCTTCCAATAAATACAGATGCGATTGAAAGCAAACATTGACTCTTGTATTACGCCGGGACAGCGTAGGGAGATAATCGTTGCTGGGTTTGGACCAACAATCGATTAGGATTCCTTAGAAGCTTATAAGAAGAAGAGGCGATTATTGAAACAGTAGATTTGGAAACATCCCAAATTTTGCTTCAGGGTAATATAAAAATAGGCTAGAAGATGTGGGGAATAGGTAAGGAACCGTACGGCGCATAAAACAAATAAACACGTACAGGTATAGGCATACTAGCAAGCACACAAAAGCTATGCTAAGTATTTTGTCTTTGCAAGGACCTCGATCGAAGCATGCTATGCTTCAAGTATATTCTACTGAGCACGAGCGCAAGTTGCTTCACTAACTTTTGGTTTGTTGGCAAGATCACGTTCTGTCAAATCATCCAAATTCTTCTAACTAAAACAAAAACTCAGATTTCATAATCAATACATCATTAATCAATATCCGTCACAGTTTAAATGCCTACTTGGATGTACCAAGGAATGGCCTGATTGACTTATGTAACCAATGGCACCCGAATAAGGTTTCAGGCTGCGGGTAGCTTTCAGCTCTTTTCGCTTTTTTGCGTTTGATTTACGCCGAACGACAATAGACTGAGACACTGGTGGATGAAGAATTGGCAATAGTTCAATATTGACTATCACGACAATGAACATTTAATGACATAACCAACAATCATTCTTACAACACTGCAGAAGCTGAACCCAGAACCATGAGGCAAAAATAGCTCTTCACGGTGTTGTTCGGTGCCCACCACAAAATTTTTCTGAGTGGTAATGACATGAAGAACACGCAATGCTTCTGGACTACCTGAGAACCGGACTACCTGTCTGGGACCATTACTTCTTTGTTGAACACATGCGTTTGGGCGCCTTCGGACGATGGAAACCACTTCTGTAACGGGAAGAAAGAGGGGCTGAGTAAGGAAAGGAGTGCTGGAGAAGAGATCCCTTCATCTTTGATACCTCCTGACGCTTCGGTATGCCATTTTATTGTCAAAACTGTCAACTGTCAAAATCGTTGTAAGCACTTCTTCGCCTACAGTTTCCGCTAAGAGCTGTTCGATTTCCTTAAAAGATACACTACGCTGCTTACATCATTTTTTGCAAGCACAACATTTGTGATACGTGTCATTGACCTGTCCTTATCAAACACGCAGTTTTGGGATGTCAGAGAATAAGCTACAATACCTCAGATAGTTTCTCAGAAATTTGAATTTTGAAGGAGACTGAACTATTAATAACGAATTATAACGAACTATAACGAAGTCTATAAGGAAGATCGCTTTGTCTGATGAGCCCTTACGACAGAAAGTTCTCAGCAGTTCGTACAATGAAGCCACAAAATGTACGTGGCCCAGACGATATCCTAGCAATGGTTAACAATTAGTCTACTGTTTAGTTCAAGTTTAATGTAGTTCTTTTCAGAAGGCGTTTTTCTAACACCATTAAAGACTGCCAGACTCAAATTGATTGGCAAGGAAAAGAAAAATTCTCAACAAGTAACTGCACACCATGCTCTGTGCTTGTCAGTTACTGGGTGGAAATCACCATATTTTAGAAGATCGATGGATAAATATTCGGAAGTTTTTGGAAAATTGTGTATGAAATGAAAAACATCGTCACATGCATGTTTCGAAAAATTATCTTAAAAACATTCTTCTCCTGCAAGATACATTAGGGAGAGACGGAAATTGCAGGTGCAGCGACAGCTTTCATTCTTGGATCTGATTTTGAAAATGTGTCAAATGACTTTTTAGGCTTGAGCCGATGATGCAATTGACAAAGATGATTTTTTCGCTATGATCTACGACGTAGAGCCAATATTTGAGGGTACTAGGGATGTAATGCAAAACATGAGTCATTGAAAAAATTACTGATACGGGCATCGCAACAGAGAAAAGGATTACAAAAACCATGACGACTTGAATTGAAGAGCGAGCGTTTATTTCCAAGATAGCCAATAAATATCCTAACATTCTTGATTTGCTTGGTGGATATTTCCGGAAAAGCTAGACAAACTGGTGGTCCTACTAAGTTAACTTTTGGTTGGAAACTAACCAAAAGTTAACTTAGTAGGACCACCTTAGTAGTGACCTTCATCCAAGACAGGCATTTTTCCTGAGTTTATTTCAGTTTGTGTCGCTTTATCACTTTGAGATATGTGTGCAAGGCCCTATCAAGGAGCTATGCCAGGAACAACTCATGCAAATGCAAGGACTTCAAGCCTCATTATTTTTTTGAAAATGGCTGTAGTTCTGCTAGACTCCTCGCGAGGACGTATTTAGTTTCACAGGCGTGTGGAGAGCTTTGAAACTGTTCAACCACAAGGAGGGCCACTTTTAGTGCGCTCCAACTATCAAAGGATAAGGAATTCAGCGCAAGGGAAGCTGCATTGCGACCCTCATCAACAAATTTCACCGTTGATCTATTGTTTGCCTTTTTTCAAGTCAGTTGAAACAATGCAAGGAGATCGCCAAAAAAATGACAGGTGAGTCTTTAAATTTTGTATTTACTTGATAATTATTCTACTTAATTTACTCATCCTTTTATTTCATAATTAAGAATACATGGGCATTTATTCAGGTTTTTAAACACTAGAAAGTAATGTTTTCCCGTTCTTTGAAATTTACATTAAAAAGTTCAATCATACGTGCTTCGTCTTCATGTTCATAAGTCCTTGAATACAAATTCAAATATATTTTTTCAACGTGCAGCACATGAATGTCAAGTTCAATTGACTAAAAGTTGATTTCGAGCAGTTTTTATCTAAGCCTAGCGCTTTAAAGTGCCAAATAGTGGCTCATGCTTGCAGAGAACATATTCACTTCCTTCCTCAAATCACATCGATACAAGCACAACACCATCCATCTCCTTGCATGCATAAATTCGCTATTTGGTTCTGAACGATAGATATTCCAATCGGAACCTATCATTTTTAAAGAACACGTTACGTTTTTATGTCCTTTTTGCAATAAGTCACTTTTGTAACTTGAATTTTTTATGGCGTTAAGCATACAAAAAAGGAAACTGTCAAGCCACACTTCCCGGAATGAGTGATGACGTAAATGATGCTCTCCTTAATGTTAAATAGTCGACAAGCTTTTCCTTAAATAATAAAACTACCATCCGTCACCGCCTAGATTAAAGGTATCCTAGATCTCGCAGGCAAACACAACTTTTGGGCTAATTGAGACACATTAGATGTGATAAGTTTGCCTTAACGTAAAAGTAATTAGGGAGTAATTTTGTGGGTAGCCAACTCAATGACATGTCCTGCTGAAGTCTACAGACAGCATCCATTATATGGCTACTCTGATTGACTTTTTTTTGGTCCTGAGGCTGAATGTTACTCATCGAAACCATGATTGGAATGAGAAGATTTTGATGGATGGAAATTTTCGGGCTGGAAAAACTATTGAAATTCATAATCCTGTCGTGGGTAAGTATTATCAGCAAAAACTTTGTAACATTGACGGTCTAAAATTGTGAAAATCTCTGCTACGCTAATGCTTTTTGATGCTATCATAGAAAAGTTGCGACAGCTTAATGAAGTGAAAAGCAGGAAAATGTGAAAATTTGTCATCAAGGAAATGTTTAGACAGCCATAAAAGCACTTTGCAATCAAATTGAAACGCAAATGATGGGAAAAGCCAATGTAACAAAAACATTAAGATAATAGCTTTTAAGGATCGATGAGTAAACATTGGTGGATTCTATTAATTCTGTGGCTTCCTAGCCACAGAATTTCAAAATGAACCCTGTGAAGCGACGCATAAATGAGAAAAATAATGTTTGAACTGGGACTATTGAAGTTAAAACGTTTGTGCGCTGTAGGCAACTTAATGCCTGCGTTGGATTTCGAATACCATCAACTCGAACTGGATCAAAGGAAAAAGTCTAGTAATGCTAAGAAAACTATAAACACCTTAGTATTTTTTTCTGTGGCATTTTAAGTGGTGAATACTATCTTATTGGCCTGGTAACGTATTGCACAAATTCTAATGAGTGAAAAAGGAGACAGTTCGTATCACGCCAAGAAAAAAATCAGGATTAGGTTTCTTTAAATAGAGATTTTTAAGGCATTCAGTAGCATCGAGACCAGCAAAAGAAAGACAAAGATTCCTACAGTCAGACAGATGTATACAAGGTGGATTGAAACAAACTGGATGATAAACTGATGAATACTATAAAAACTATTAAAATTTTTTCACTTTTCTTTGCAGAAAAAGTGCCGGACAAATCGATTATCCTGGATCGCATAGAAGAAGAGCGGCTCTAATGCGAAGCAGAGAATGTTCTGGCGTACATTATTTCCGTATTCAATATTAAAAACGAACCACAGCACAGTTAAAAGGGAATCCTAGAGCTGAAATACGTCATCATCTGAATAAGTCTCTACAGACGCAGGAGGCTCAAAGCAGAAGGCAATCAAAACACTAATCTTTCTACCACCTGAAGCATGTTGGTCCGTAGCGTAATAAAAGGGGATCGAAATAAGCGAAGGAAGAACGGGGACGGCGCATCAAAGATTCAAATTGCGTCCGAAGAAGTTTAAGATTGAAAAGCAGTTTCGGATGGCACTGTCTAAACCTGTCAACAAGGCGGTCCTAAGTTCAATAAAATTAACTGAACTTTAAAGAACTGTCAAATGTAAGTCAAGATATAATGACCTCATAAGTGTTACAAACATACTCGGTAGATAATCCTAGTAAAACCCTCGACGGTAGACTCTGTATGGACATCTTGTGAGAAATTAAAGGAATGGTAAAACTAGAACATCCAAATTGACGCAGTCAAGAATGTCCTTGAAAAAAAGCAACAAAAGCCTCTCTGAAGGGCCTACGGCCACACTTAAAATAAGGGATATTGACTGCGTCAAGGCTCTGTCCGAAATAGAAGACGTATTAAAATGTAATTTTCTTCCATTCTGGGTGAAGAAAGTTTTATTGACCAACACCAATAGCAGACGTAAATGGATCGCTATGGTTGAGCTCACAGAGAGGGAAAAGAACATTTTATAAGAAAGGGAAAATCAAAATAGAGAGGCTATAAGGGTAATGAGAAAAGGGATTCTTGTTCAACAATTGTGGCAGGCCAGGTCATAAAAGGAAGGAGTGCACAGAAAAGGCATACTGTGTCCTTCGCCTTTAGCTTGATCTAAGATATGACGACATGAAACCTATGACCTATGAAACCTATTGGAATGCGTCGGATCTTCATCCATGGTTCGCATGAAAAACAATCAAAACAATTCAATTCAAAGACATTTCCGGAAATAATCGCCCAAAATCGGCTCCAACGTCAAACTAAATGTTACTCGAAATGGTGTCCTGGCGAATTCGTTGCGACCGCTAATTTGGTTGAGAAGAGTGCTTATTTTTAAGTGCAAACTTTTGGACGAGGGTATAGTTTCATTTCAGATTGATGGTCGGGAACTACACTCTTCAGTGTTTTTAGGTATACGCCAAACAAATCGTTATCATGTTTTCATCAGCGGTTGAATGTTTCGGCGGATGCTTTTTCGAGAACAGTTGATCATGTGCTCTTTGGAAGCAACTCTAATGCTAGACTGATTGAATGAGGCTCCGAGTAAACGGATCCTAGACATGCCAGTCGGAAGTGGCCTCCTCATATAGAACACAGACCACTACTTTCGACATATGGAGCCGCATCGGAAACATGCCTGACTTGACATTTGCAGCGGGGCTCCTAGTGCCAACGGTTGAAAATTGGAAACCGCTAAAGGATTGCTCAGTAGCATTCACTAGGACACAGCACTGGAAATCGGTGATGACTCTTCACATCATTCTTCCACACTAGAATATTAAATAGGCGGTAGCTGAGAGGTTCGTTGAAGAGCTAATTGCACGATCTCAGCTTGCGGAAGCTTCGCTGGGGAGTGGAGGATTTACAGGCAAAAATTCAGTGATCTCGGCTATGAAAATAATCATGTCTGTCTGTCTTCCATGTTCTTTCCAAAACATTGGCATAGTAAGCCCTCCACTTTACTGGTGGTCACCAGAAACATTCGAAAAGCGAATGGAGTGTCAAAAGCTCCGAAGATAGGCCCAGTGAGGACAAACTTAAGGTAAGGCATATGCTGGATCAGCAGCTCAAAATAAAGCTAACAAAGGACTTATAAATTTTGATTGGTGTCTGTAAAATCTATAGCAGTTAAGCTATCAAGATAATTCAAGCTATCAGAGCCTTTAAGATGAAATCTGTTTGAAAAGTACGCTTTTCACAAAGGGAGAACTGAACGAAGCAGTCCATGAAGCCCTGAAAGGTTCCTGGGCTCGACGAGGTTCCAGCTAAGATGGTCAAGGGGTCTCCTCTCTGGCGATCCTTTTTCTTCCCACCCATACCGTTAGAGAAGGCTTTCCCATAATCTCAGGCCACTTGTATGCATACGATCCGAAACCTAAGCCAAAGATATGTGTGAGACGGTTCCAAGTAAATATCACAGATTGCGAAGTGGTGTGACAGATGTTATTGGGTAGTACAGAAACATTGCGCACCTAGGAGTTTCCCGCTAAGAGTAACAATAACCTTCGCCTCCCTACCACAAAAAAATTAATTTTCATTAAATTTTATGGAATCTACCAAATATGAGGAACAAACCTTGACCTTATTTTGACATAATCAATAATATATCAATATGTCAATATCAATAATAATAATATTTTATTCTCGTTTATATTTTAAATTTATTTGATCTATCACATATAAGAAATCATCAGATCGGCTTGTGTTTTCTTGTGCTTTATGACCTCGCTTTTATTCAATGTTAGTTTACCATGTGGTTCCCGACTATCAACGTAGTACATAGTCCCGGGAAACTCTCATCCAAAAGTAACATGTACACCTTTTGTGTAACTTCGTTTTCAACCGCCTAGTTTCACAACTAGTGCAGGACGGTAGGCAAGCCCGAGTAGATATACAACTGACATAGGTTCTTGGACAAAAAAGCGTAGAAGGAAATAAAAAAGCGGTTTAGGAACTCTTAGGAACTATTAGAAACTGGGTATTATTATCATTGTACTGGGTCCACTTGCTGGAAATTAGCATAGGCCAGAAATCGGCCCTTAGCTCGCCATGTGTAGTACTATTGTTTACAGATGGTCCATCCTCTCGTCCTACAGAAGCCAAGGAGTTTCCCCAGTTCTGTGGTCATCAAGTGTTCCAATTATGTTACGCCAGTACACCTCAGTCAAGTAAGGCGTTTGTTAGCCAGACTCGAGCAATCTAGGAGGAAGTGTTCTGTACTAGGAACTGGGTAAGTTTACCAAAAATTATCTAAATCACGTCTGAATGAATAGAAGCGGCTTGGAATAACAGAAATGATTGCAGGATAAATTAAGTCCTTGCACTAACTGCCACAAAATGCGGAAAAACGCATACTGGAGAAAACCAGAAATCGCGCAGACCAATTTCACACAAAACAAACAACGAAGAAAATGTTTGTGACTTCGCATTACTTCGGACCAGCCTCTTAACCCCTTCCGCACAAAGGACGGATGTAAGGGAGAGAAATTAATGTGAGAGAATGTTTCCTCTCCTCCCGCTTACACCCTCCTTCCGCATCGCAACCGGCTCTCCGTCCGGTTTCTCTCTTCGGCTGCTTTTTACGTAAGAAGACTTGCCTTTGCTTTTCAGCAGGTAGCACTATAGTGAACCCTCTCACGAAAACTAGCAACGAAAAGTCGGAGACATTGTCGGTATTAAGCTGCAATCACTAAAACTCCGTCATCAATCGATCAATCACAATCAATTGTAAAACCACCGCTAGCTGGCGCTTCAAAGTATCATCATACGAGGCACTCCATTGGCCTTGCCCGAAAACGGAGAAGAAACACCTCCCATAGCTCGAATCGCCTCACAGAATATCTCTTGACGAGTGTATCTAACACTTTCCAACCAGCAATTTGCAGGTGGTAGCGCCGGATTGCCCTTCGCTTATCTAAACAAACTTGGTTTCTTTTTGGAAACACACGCTCACGCAGAACATGCTGATTTCGCGTTGAACATGCTGAGCAGCTCATCTTTTTCAAAATTGGCAGATAAGCTGTAACATTTCTTCTGAGATGCCTACCTTTTTGGCAAACCTTTTTGGCAAAGTTACTACCTACGGATAATGGTCGGTATTCTGCGCTGTGAGATGCTCGCTTTTCAATTTCAATTCCAACTTACTGGCGATCACTCGCCCAATAGTCCTCCAGGACCCATCAATTGTGTATCATAGGCACTAAGGACTCCAAGTCACCAAGATTTCAGGTGTGTTGCCAGGATTTATGGTGACGAATTCTCTTCTGAATGAGACAATTCCTACTTAATCGCTTTGGCATTGAAGTCATAGTTAGAAATCATGAATGAAATCATAGTTTGCCTTTTACATTGTGACGTGCCTCTTCCAACTCCAGATACTTGGCACTTCCTGGAATATGAGCCAGATTTTCAAAAATCGAAAACAAAAAATTGAATTTGTGTTTTTAAGAAATAAGACCATCATTTTTGACTGCTTGTCAAAAAATACGTAAATTTTGACAAGAAGTAGAGTATTGTTTGTAAATATTTTTTTCGAATTGATTTAAGCCTTGGAGTGATTTATAAGTTTATTAGATTTCAGATGTGATCCCAATCAAGTTTTTTTTATTTTATATTTTCGTTCATGTTTTCAGTGTTGTATGAGTAAACCAAAATGAGTGAGGTTATTCGAATTAATTCTGCTTGGCATATGCCAAAGGTCAGTGTGTTGCCAAAGGTCAAGAAACATCAAACATATCTAAACATTTGTGGTATCCTTTTTTCCAGTTTGTAGGACAAATACTGTATTAAGTTTTAGAAAAAAGTAGGTTGAATGAAGGAAACTTGAATTGAACAATTTTTTTGAAATCCCATCAAACTCATTACAATACCTTCACTGGATGCAGGCAAAATTTTGCGATTGGTTCCAAAACCGTCACTGAATTTTCTCTAGATTTTCATTCGCTGTGTCTTATTACGCGGCGTTTACTTTGAGCACCTGTTACCATCAGATTTAAGACAAGTCCTTTTCGTCACGTGCACAAAGAGTAATGGTTACAAATGTGGTCGAACTTATTTATTTCAGTTAAGAGATGCAGCACCCATGTAGCAAGTTTGGGACAGCAACAGAACTTTTACCATTCTAGAAATTATCTTTTGCGAAGTCTAGATTGTCCAATTCTAGTGAAGTTTTCCATTAAATCAGATTGATACTACTAACACAATCAATTGTGACCATAATAAGAAAAGAAAAGGTCCCAAGAGTTCACAAGAAAACCATTTAAAATTTTCATGGATTCAATTACTCAATCAAGAATCCTTACTCCACGTAGTATTGTAAAAGACGTTTTACAGACATTGCTTATACTTCCGGTAAATATTGAAAGCTGGTCATGGAGGGCAAAAAGCAATCTTTTGTCAAAGTTCCTTCTGGCAGTTACCAGGCAGACAAGTTGTAAATATTTAATCGTGCAAGTATTTACACATTTTTTATTCGTTTTCCCCAGATCCGCTTCAAAATAACAAACGCCTTGAGATTTTCTCTGGAGCTTCTTATGTCAACTTATTTCATCAACTTCCGCCTAAATTTGCAGATGCGTCTCCACTTCCCCGATATGTGTCATGTTTAATTTAACAATTTATCCACATTCCGACCACAACTAAACTTTTTCCCCCAAATGACTTTGGAAATAACAAACTGCAAGAGACAATATGAAAGGACAATGTCAAAGGAAAAGTTCTTATTATCCGTGGGGATTGGACGCAAAATTTTAAATGCCGAAAAATAGAAATTGCGGAAACAGAATAACTTTTTCCATGAGAACTGAACTTTTAAAGTCAATCGAATTTGTGGTCTCTAAACTAACATGGGAATTTGAACGAACAATGCCGCATTGCATGTGTAAGTGTGAAAGCGATAAGGGCAGCCCGGTGGGATGATTGCAAATGTATTTTCCAGGAAATTAAGGCGAAAATCGCTTGAATGTTTTGAAAAAAGTTTTTAAGCGTTGCAGTTCATCAGAGAAATATTCGTATGTGTATCCATTTCATGTAAACTAGAAGGAGAAAAAATCTCAAAGGATGTGTAGTGTAAAATAAAATGGTTGAAGGCTACCGATCGGTTGGTAATTTAAATCGACATTATGCATTGAAGTATGCTGCTAAGGCAAAAAACACAGGAATAGTTCAGCACTGATGTGAACTTTAAATTTTTGCAAATTATTCCAATCAAGGTGAAAATGCGTGCAATTACATAGCATAATCAATTCAAAAGTTTGTGGAATATTTGTTTCATTTTTTCCTGATGATTTAAGCAATTTAATGCTCGAAATCAACGAAACGCTTATTGCAATGGGAAAGAGGAACGAGAACAATAGAAAAGAGTTTGAGTCTGTTATGAGTCGAATGGAAATGGATTTCATGAACTGTCAAGAATTTTTTTGCTCACCCAATTCGGTCTTGCATGATCAAATCTGTATTCCAGAATTGTACAATTGGTTCAGATGGATAATAATTTTATTTCCATTTGACAGCTTCTATTTTCTTGAAGCATAATTTTAAACACGAATCAAATTTTTGAGTTAAACTTGAAGAAAGAAACAAAACAAGCGTATTTATAATTTTCAGTCGTCTGACACGTAGAATGAAGTCCATCGTAACGCCTGTCTCTTGCATGCAATCATCAATCAAATGATATCCAAGAAATTATGTTCAAAAGAAAAGATAACAACGAAACAGAAACATTGGAAAACGGTAGGGTAGGTACGGTAGTCTGGTACAACCAGAGTTCCTTACCGCATTCAGCAGGAAAACCATGACCAAACCGAAGCGACCAACAAAAGAAGGGCAGAGACTTTTGAAGCCTATGAGAACGGTTGACAAACCTATGGTTGCTGCCACCACTACCGAAGTGACTGAAGTACAGGACACAAATAAAGGAAGCCCAGCACGAAAGACACCGAGCTCTTCGATTATCCTGGATCGCTCAAAGGAAACGTGGATCTACCGTAAAGTGGAAGTGGATATGAAACGCATCATTGCCACATGCGATGCACAAACGAACGTTAGCAAGGAGGTTAAAAACGGAGTCCTGGAGTTGGAAGGCCTCCTAATCTGAATAGGTCATTAAAGATGAGATGCCTGAAGGTAGAGGAAGAGCAAAAGACTAACCCTTCGACTTCGCAGTAGTCGTCCCGATTTCAACTAACAGCAAAAGGTTGATCTGCAGCCCAACCAACGGGAATCGGGAAGGACAATTCTGAGGGCGCAACATCACAGCAGCTTATCCAATCCGCACTAAAATATTATTCCGGTACAGCCACCAATTTACCACCAATTTTGCTCAGGGGCGAGGAGATGGTTTAGTTTGGGTTCAGTGTTCGGGAAAAATACTCTTTAGTGTACACCTAACGCCGAACGAATCGTTTTCATCTTTTCAATTTAGCCTCAATGCTTTGGAGAACGCTGTTTCGAGTACAGAGAAGATATTATCGTCGGTGGTGCAGCGTAGAGAGGTGCGTACCGTCAGTGAGGGCTACGGTAAAAGAAAGCTAATGGGGATTCTGGACATGGCAGTTAGGATTGTATCTTCGTATTGAACGCAGGCCATTTCATTACTTTCCCTCGATGTGGCTGTGCTGGAGCCATTCCTGATGTGACATTTGAATTGGTACATTAGCACAAAGAGTTAAAAATTAAAGAGTGCCGAAAATTTCCGAAAAACGGAGGGAGTGTCACAAACTACGACAAACGGCCGAGCGAGCTCTGACCTGGGAAGAGGAATTTACCAGACCAGCAGCTTATAAGTTAGCTACAAAATGTCTCGGCAGACTAATCAACAGTAGCAAAGCCAGCCCTTAGGAAAACATGATGGACGATGTGGACAACGATCCATTTGGCCTACGCTATTTGGCCTAGCAAGGAATTTCACCCCAAAAGGAGCGCAAGAAATTGCATGCACATACCGAACAACGGCAGTGCTGGTGATCGCAGTGGTGATACAAATCGACGTCCTTGCGAGAGCGTGCAGAAATGTTTACTTGCGCAGAAGCGAGAACAACAGAGAAGAGAGACAACGCTTCGTCAGCGATTGGAAATAGTTCTGGGACAGTTTACAACAGTTCTGGGACAAATTGGAAACAGTTCAACGAGACACAAAGGAAAGTTGGAGTGCACGCCTGAACCCTTATCTGAATTCGTGGCTCACTCGAGTGAATGATGAGACTGATTTCTACTTGACCCAGTTCTTTAGCAGGCATGGATGTGGTCGGTCTTATCTCCACAAGACTGACCGGTTATGGTCTCCTAACGGCGTGTTTTGTGCCTGAAAGGTGGATGAGGCCTGTCCCGGTGCCGCGGTGACCTCTTCAATGTAATCGAAGAGCTCAGCCCGGAAACTATCATCGGACAAATACTGAAAACGGTTGACAAACGGAATCGCGTGGCACAATTTTCTCTGGAGTGTTGAGACTTTAATAAGTGTCGGGGATTGTTGTCGTTGGGAAGCTTCGGGGATGCCGGGATCTCTTTTCTAGCACTTCCATCCTCTTTCTTTTTTCCCGCTGGAGAAGGGATTCTCGCAATCTGAAGGCTCCTCTACACGTAGGAACATAAAGCCAAGCCACTTCTAAAACAATTGTCCCAGGGTCATTTTAGATCTTTTTCTAGATTAA
Source organism: Stratiomys singularior (assembly GCA_954870665.1). Lineage (NCBI taxonomy): Eukaryota > Metazoa > Arthropoda > Insecta > Diptera > Stratiomyidae > Stratiomys > Stratiomys singularior. Next base: position 67,257,612 of record OX940881.1, read on the forward strand.
TATCTTGAACTTCTGTTGATTCAACGTTGGGATACACCTTGGTTGAATCTCTGTTCCCCGTTTCGAAATAAAGAACTTAGTCGTCTTACTGAATCTACTTTTTCTCCTAAAAGTTGAGTTAGCCCAAATACTGCATCTTCTTTATCATATGAACGATGACGTCTGCGTGAGGGTCCTTCAAAATGCTACGAAAATTTTTGAGGTTAAGGTCAATGCGGAGTATTGCAGGGACTCTGAACAGTTGTCTTTGGGTAGTCACTCGATAATTTTTAACTCTTGTTAGAAGTGGAATACCGGTTTTGTTGGCCGGGCTTCGCTGTTGACTTGCTTGCAGTGTAGTGTATTCCAATGATATTGTGGATTCCTCTAATGAAGCAATAATAACAACAAATTACAAAACTATTTAACATTTGTACAAGGGATCTGCGAGAAAGACGCGAAAGTATACATGGATGAATGCCACATGGAGGATGTCATGAATGCTACGCAAACCTAAAAGGTACTCAGTACGCGAGGAGTAAAGCAAAGAAATTACAAACATATTCTGATAATTGCGAGGGAAAGCCGGTTTTGTTTTCAAAATTGCATAGAAAAAATTCAAATAACTACATCAAATCATATTAAATTTAAAATTTAATTTATTATATTTGTTTATTTATAATATTGAAGTATTAGTGTTGAATAGAATAAGCCAATATTGCTGTACTATGTATTTTTGATATACAAGCATGGCCTTATCATGTGGATCATGGCCCCGCAACAGAGTCTCTGTTTGCTTCTGTCTTTATGTTCTATCTCCAACTAGTTTTGGTAAAGAAAGGAGCAAAGTTGCTGAAAAATTAAAATGGAATACCGATAGTTTGGAAGTTTGTTCAAAGCGTTAGCGTTTCTTAGTGGTTACGTTATGGTTTAATGTTTTTATACTGTTGGCCTACTATGCTTTGCATTTTCATATGAAAAGGTCAAAAACAGTCTGAATTGAAAACGCTAGTGAAGAATTGGGAAAACTACACACAGATTAAATTGAAGTAAAGGTGCTCGGTAGCACTCGCTCCCCGTAATCTGAATTTCAAGATGAATTAAATAGTACCGTCGTCAATTATAAAATATTACTTAGGCTATCGTCAATTGAGATATTGTTCAGGATAGGATCCCAGATAGGAACTTAATTTAGCGATAAATAATACTTACATTGAATTTTGTCTTTTTGTAAAGAAATTTTCTAATGTAGTTCAAACCTGAAATATAATAAGAAAAAAATTATGTCAACAACTATTAGTGATATCGATATTCAATATTAAACATAGAACAATACCAATATTGATAGAATATTCAAAATTGAAATAATTCAGTCATGCAAATCGTAAATGAGTACTTATTAGACCTGCAAAAAGACAATGTTATTGGAGAGGACTTGTATTAAAGGGTGTTTTTTTAGTGGCATAGAACTTGGATATTGGTTTTGTTGGAAAAATTCTTGGAAAAATTTTCTGTCGAAGAAGTCCAAACGAGAGTTCTCATTTTCAATTACTTTAATCAATAAATTGGGCCGTATATCGTCTATAACACAGCAATGGCCGTCTTCCAAATGGTTAAGCGTCTCAGGCTTGTCGGCGTGGACGAGTGATTTGACGTAAAACCACAAGAAATAGTCGAGCAGCAGAAATCACAAGATCTTTCAGGACAAGTCACATGCCCAAATCCAGAAATAATGCACTCATCTTTCAATAAGTCAATAGTTGCACGAGCTGTATGCCATGTCGCGCTATCCTGCTGAAATCAGTGGTCTCCTGCATTACAGCGAGTCAAAGCTGGAGAAAGTCTTTTAACAGGGCTCTATAACGGTCACCACTGACTATAAAATTATTCCCAGCAGCATTTTTGAAGAGATATGGGCAAATGATTCCATCAGCCCGCATGACACACCAAACAGTGACTTTTTGGATATAACGGTGTTTGGACAACCGCCTATAGCTGCTTGTCAAACCACATACGACAGATTTGTTAACTAACGTAGCCATTCAACCCGAAATGACCCTAATCGTTAAACAAATTTTTTTTCTAAACAAAATTGGTTCTTGGTTCGATAAACCGCATTTACGAGATACCCGTTGGTCTTTCGGCTATCATTCCTGGACGGATTCGATTCTGTAAGCCCGCAAATCAATATTCTTCCGTAAAATCTTCCGTAATTTGAATGGACAAAGGATTGATGGTTGAGGACAATGTCAAATGGACTCACGTGGTCAAATGGACTCACAGCTGCTATGGTTTTGTCATTACGCAAGAAAACGACGTCTAGATGGATTATTACCAGTGAGAATAAACGTTGAAACGTAAACGACCGATGTTGAATCGAATTAATTGTTCTGCTGGACGATTGTCTCAGCCATAATATTGAATTTTTTGTTTTGGAGAAATAAATCTGCACGATTTGCAGACGTTGTTTATTCGTCATGATAAAATGACAAACCAATCTGAACTACCTAAAACCCATGACAACTGTCACACCATACCTAGTATCAAAAAGTGTAACCAACTTCAAGTTTTATACCTCTGAAGGAAACATCCTTTATTGAATTGACGACAAAACATCAAATTGCATTTTCTAAGTATGTCAAGTACAAGAAAACGTTTGCAAGAATTAAAGCGAAAATCAACGTCTCAAAAAGATTTACTCTTAAAGGTCACAATGTAATATTGCATTGCGGCCTCAACCATGCGACGGGACAAGGCTGTATTGAGCAACAATTAAAACTACAAAAGTCTCCTAGAGTTAAAAGAACAATCAGAGCATTGTGGTAAAGGTCCCATGAGAGATTTATTGGGAAAAGCGAGAGCAAACTAATGTGAGAAAGAGAACAACACAAAAAGCAAATTTTCAAAAATTGAGAAAATTAGAAGAAGCTGTCACGAAGTTCTCCAAAGTATTTAAAGTGAAAGAGATTCCCGAACCAGTGGTGAACAAACATATGGGGACATTCAAGGCATATAAAAAGAGGTTGCTGAAAATTGATCTCAACTATGCTATAAAGCCAGGAAGGATCACGAAATGTTTGAGGAAATTGAAGCGATCAATAGTAAATTTCCACAAGCACATAAAACAACAACGAGGAAGGAGACTGCAAATAGTATCCCATAGTCAACAACGAGCCCGAAAAGAAGCCATAGCCCTTGAATTGAAGATAAAACCGGATGTTGTCATGGAATTGACACAGGAATCAGATTTATCATTGCCAAGTATTTGCCCAATAACAAGATAGAGGATAGAATCCTTGAGACGCTGAATCAGTTTGGAGCATTCTATCTAACGATTTGAGAGGTCGATCAAAAGCTGCGGATTACTGATCAGTGAACTGTCTAAAGTGAGAGTACCGAAACTGACTCTACCAAGGACAAAGTGCTTTCCCGAAATACACAAGGAGGGAAATGAGATCCGAAAAGACATATCAGCCTCAAAAGGATCATTGAATTCACGGATGTGTTGTTAACATTTGGCCTGCTACCTGAAGAAAAAGTGATGCTTTCGTTTGCCGTGAAAGCTCTCTTTTCGAAAATACCTGTGATGACATTTGAGCACATCAAGGAATGGTATCTCAAACTGGTTAATTATATTGATAAAAGATATATTTAGCGTGTAAAGGAAAATTGTATAAAACTAGAGGGCGAACAGCCATGGAAAATCTATTATCACCATTTTTTACTTAAATATTCATGACGAGACTAGAGGGTGGACTTGAAGCAAAGGATTAATTACTGGAATGCTGTAACAGGTATGTGGATGATAATTTCGCTTCCGTGACAAAGGGAGATCTGAAACAAATTCTGGTGGAACCAAACAAACCACACAAGAACATCAACTTCACAGTGGAGGAAGGAAATGATCGAAAATCAGCTTTCCTTGACACATTGCTATCAGAAATGAATGGTGTCATCAGTTTTAAAATCCACAGGAAGACGAAGTATGAATGAACGATTGCAAACATATCGAACTACACGCAATATGTGACCTTTTCTCATTACGAAGCCATGATTCCCAGGATCTATAAATATCTCTAAATATAGCAACCAGGGTGAAGGAAAGACAGCACATCCTCTACACTGCAGAATTGAATGGATTCAAGCCAGAAGCGATCAAGAGAATTGTGGATAAAATCAGAAAAACTTGACAAAAGAAAAAAACACCCAATACCACTCGACTGAAAAGCCTTTACTTATGGAGAAGGTGTCACTGATAAATTAAAAGGAGGCTAAAACGTTATCATTCTATACGAATAATCGAGTTAAGAAGCGAAATTCAGCTGAGAAATAGCTTCGCATCAACAAAGGACAAACGGCAACCACAAGAGAGATCAGATATATACTAGATCGAACTGGCTCCGGCTGTCAGGAAGTTTAGTTTGGACAAACCAGAAGAATAACAATCAGGATACGAGAACACTTTAACGCAGCAAGTAAAGCGATGAAAAAGGAAAGAAGAATAAAGTTAGACCAGAAGTAGCGTAGAACATAACTAAAATAGTCAAAAGTCATAAAAAGTAGAGGCAGAGATATCAGAGTCTCATCATTATTCTCGTCTCGCGGATAATTGCATTTCATGACTCTCTAAGTAAATTTGTAAAGAAATTTTCCCAAATGTAATAATTCGAATTTTTACAAAGTAAATTTCAATTACCGTCTTGAGTAGCGTTTACAAGTTAAATAAAACCATTGCTAAGGAAGGATAATAACGAACAATAATAGTTGAAAATCAATTACGACAAATAAAAGTTAAGACGAAAAATTAACAGGAAAGTTTATCTTTTATTTTTAAACGTATTACGTAGAGCATTTTGCGAAAAGCAAATAAATTACGTGCATTTTACTCCTGTTAAAACGTACATGAACATTTCAATCGCATAAATGTTACTTTTTTTTTAAAGGACAACTACTGTTATAATTACATTATACGAATATTAATCAATCACTTTTAGCAATTAACAAGTTTTCAAGATACTTTTAACAACTTCTTCTCGCGTTTATGAATCTTGAAAAGAGAAAAAATTTCATCCAAAACTCTTCCTAATTCCCTCAAGTTTGTTATCTGCCTCCGCTGTAGTAATTAGCCAAGGTTTCCTTTCGATTTAATTTCCGCACATTTAATTGAGCTTGCAAAACAAAATATTTGGATTTTATCAAAAAACCCTTAAAAGTTAAACTTTTATGGCTATCTCCGACAAAATTTTATCTTTCTCTCGTCAGCGTTCTCTCTATGTATAAATCTTCACAGAATCTTATCTATGCAGATATATCAACTTCTGCGAAGCTAGAAGGTGTGATGAAAACGCCAACTTCTGTTTCTTCATCTCTTTGCAATGTTGCTTGTCAAAAACTTTCCAAAGGATATACCCTACACGATGACGAACGAGTGGACAAAGTTTCATTTGAAGGAGTTTCAAATATCTGAATGCGACTTTCGGCTATTTTAAACTTTCTCAGACATCCAACGGCGAAATTAAGGGTCTAGTGATTTTCAACTTCGGGTTTTTAGGGAGAATAAAGTGAACACCCTTGTATATAATGTCATTCGAAATCCTTAAATCCAACGACATTGAAAAAATAGCCGAAAAAAGAAGAAAGTGGTTAAGGAACGATAAGATGTCGTTTTGCGGTTAGAAGTGTTGAAAATTTTTTGTTTGTCATTCTTATTCTTCCATAAATTCTCTTGCGTATTTGGCAACTTTAAAAGTTCGAAAAAAAATTCTATAATGGTTTTGTTTGCAGGAAACATCCTCACAAATCAATTATTTTTCTGTTAAAATCAATTTTCTAAGTTATTCTAGATTCATTATATTATTACTATTTTTCCAGAAGCGCAACTCGTATGAGGGGGAACCCAAAAGAAATCGATTTGATGATGTGATGGCCCGAGTTTGTTATTTATCGCGCTCCACCGCTAGGGGCGTATAGAGCTGCCAGTCAGTAAGCCAAGCGTCGTCGCTAAAGAAGGTTCCGTTCGGTTTGTATTAATTGTTTAGTGACAAAAAATTTGCTTCTTGCATTAAAAAACTAACACAGAAGCTGTAGAAACGTTGTGCAAAGATGATGTTTTTTGGAAAAAAGTGCTTATTTCTCTGGTTGTCCGTTCATACCTCGATCCGACGAGAATGTTGAAAAAATTCGCGAAATTATTCTGAAAGATCCACGCGAGAATACTGAAGAGCTGTCTCGAGCGGCTTGGAGTTCAGTTCAGCGAATTTAATGGAATGGTCCCCGACTGCTAACTGCTGAACAAAAACAAGTTTCCGTGTAAACATGCTTTACTTTGAAAAAAGAGTTCGGAAAGGGTCCAATTTTATTTTCCAAGGCCATCATTTCCAAGTTTTCTAAGCTGGGGTTACCACCCCGAAATGAAGCAACAATCGAACAAGTACAAGGCTTTCTTTCGTTTCGCCAAACGTCAAACAATTCTGATTTGATTTTTTTTTGTGAATGAAGGGGGTCGTACATTCTGAGTGCTTTTCACAGGTTTAGAAAGTCAACCAGGCTTTCTACTTGGAAGTTTTGAAAACATTGCGAAAAAGTATACGACGTAGGAGCTACTGAGTTTTCCACCATGATTATCCCTCCTACTCCGCTAATGCAGCTGTGTCTGTACGTCAGTCTTAACCGAAAATTGCAAGACTAATTACTCATTCCACCTTGCGATATTTTTTCATTTCTCGAATGAAAAGAATCATGGAAGGAAAGTGTTTTGCCATGAAGTGGCGAAAAAACGACGGAGGCGCTGTCAGGCATTACAGGTCTTCGTTATCCGGGAAATTCCAACTATCGTGGAAACTAAGATCTTTCAAAACCAGCCGAAGGATAAAGGCGAAAATATTGAAGTGTACATAAAAGATGGGCCCACATATCATCTGACGTATGTTAGATAGACTGACTGATAGACTCAGCTGATCCGACAGTGATGACTGCCACAAACACACATCCTTAGATATTCCTTGATGTGGAAGACTTCATACATGATTCTATTTAGGTCGATTGGCAGTACTTCCCTATAGAAGTGTCGGTCTTACGATTTGGTTGTACATCAGAAGTTTGTTTTGATTATTTAACTGACCTTTGTTCCGGAGATGGTCTCAAGATTTGATAATGATCATGTATTACCCGCGTTTCGTTTGTTCATGTTGCGTTCAGTTGAGATTACCTTCAGTTATATAACCGTTGGGTTCTATTTTATGTCCTCTTTGTTGATGGTAAGAGATATTGGACGTAGGATGCTTTTGTTTTTCATTGTCATGAAGGCAGATTGTGTTTTGCCATTCTATTTATTGAAATGCCATTTATTCAATTTCCAGGATAATATCAAAAGAGCCTTACAATTTTAAATGACGCCTGCTTGTCTGGCTAATTGATAGACGCACGTTGCCTCAGTATCAGTTGACAGACAAAGCATACCCCCTACAAAGAGGCTAAAAAGCGTTGGGGATAAGGGTGATCTTTCCGGAACTCCAGTTTGAATCAGTCGCAGGTCGGAAGAATTATTATGTATTATGTCACAAAAATGAAAATGAAAATAAGTAGATGATATGAATGATGAGAAGTAGAATTTTAGTACATGTATTTTATAAATATGTCAAGCATGCCAGACTTTGTGGTAGACCACCCTTGGAAACTGGAGTTCTGTAAAGTGTGCTGCTCGAAAGCCAATTATGTATCAGAAAATAGGTGCTTTTCTTCAATGGTTTCATTCAGTGGATTGAGCAAGGTTTTATCCACTAATTTTGATACAGCTGAGAGAATACTATTGGATTTCCGATTCTATGGAAAAGTTGAATAAATAATCTATTGCTTTTTCACTCTTCCTGATATTGTTTTATACAAATGCTCTGGTGGGAGCCATTATAACATTATGTTTGTCGGTATATCGTTGCCTGGTGATTTGATCTTGTTTAGTCCTTGAATCATGCATTTGATGTCTGTCAGATCTAAATAGTCGATCTGTCAGGCCCTCCTGCAGAGTTTTCTACCAAGCCCTCGTAGTTGCAGTGCTGTAGTACAACCTTATCTTGAAATTGCATCTCCACATGTCTCTGCACAAATTTGACTTCTGCTCTCGTTGTCAACTTGCAGTCCGTTTGCATCGCACATACATGGTGGAACCGCTTTGGAATTGCCTGGCAGTAGACTTTGCAAGAAGCTCTCTCATTGACGGTAGATAAGTTCTGCAATTGGCCCTCGTACTTGGTTTTTTAGGTCGTTTGATTTCGTTCACAATCCTCTTTTCTGAGCTTCCTTCATCCTCCTTAGCAGAAGATTGATTTCTTGAAGGGTTGATAAGGATTATGTACACTTGCCGGGGTTATGGCTGTTGGAGCCTCTTTTGCCTGCTTTATTTTGCGATCATCGAGTTTATTTCTCTTTAATTTTTTTCTTTCCTCTCTGACTTTATTTAAATCTTAGGTGAAACAGTCGTTAGCCAGCGTGTTTTTGAAAGCATACCAGTTTGCTTTCTTTTTCATTTTGAGAGGCTCATCTATAAAGATGTCTCTTTTAAAGACGACAAGAGCTCCTCAAGGAAAATCGGACATTTATCTATTGTGTAATGGAAATCGCGGGATATAGCAAATCCAAATATATTGCCATGTATTCCACCAAAATTTTTCGTTTCTTGAGCGTGATATAAGAAGAAATCTGCTTAGCATATTTACATTTAGTCCGCTTCTCACAGCACCCTAGCCTCTATGATAAGCATGGAAATCCCCTCTTATCAATCAGGCACCACCTACTGTAAGCAATCGCGCCGATGTCTTGTTTTAGCAGTAGATTCTTCATGGTTTTCCAGAGAGATCAAACCTGTAGAGTATGTCTATTTCGGAATATCCTTCGAAAAAAAGATCTGAGTTAATACTTTGGTGACTTTGGTGAAACTCCCAAGGGGCTGCTCACAGAAAAGATAGAGCAAGTATTACGTCCTAACTCAAGCGATTTGGCGGACACCAAAAGAATTCTATTAATTTTGGTTCAAACCGGTTGGATCGAGAGATTTTTCTGGGCCTTTTCGCTATGTTGTTATAACGATATGGCGAAAGGCTAACCAAAGACTATGCAAGTCAGAGTAGAGATGATGAATCGACCTAGATTGTGTTAATCTGTTCACTCTGCAAGAGGGAGTCAACTAATCGGTATCGATGGAATGAAGATAAATGAAAAAGTGTCAGAAAACCTTTAAAAATTCTCTACACTACTAGTCACCCGAAAAATGAGGCTCATGCTTATAAAGGGTGGCATTATGAAAAGAAATCGTTCGGCCTTACCCCTGGCGCCTGTGGATGGGCAAGTGACTGGTATAGGAGTTTTATCGTGTGCAAATTGGGCAAACCATAACAAAAAGATTCTGAAAGTCAATAAGCTATAAGCTTATAAAGAAAGAAATTCCTGAATTGAAATACAGAAAAGCTTCTCAAATCTTCAGTACCAGTATAACAATAGGCATGTACCTGTGAAACAATACGCTTCAAAGTGTAGGGGTCATCTCAGGCTGGTGGAATCCGTACAGAAAACATACAAAGATACAACAACGGTCAGAAAAAGTTTGATAGGACATGGGAGCTGGGAGCAACACTCATATCCACTGCAATCCTGAAAAGTCAAAACTCCTTTGAATTCGAATATGAAAGTGTATTAGATGTATTAATGTATTGATTTCGAAATCTTTTTGCTTTGACAGAAAGTGGCCCGTTTTACACTTCGCTTTTCTTCTTGGTTTCAAAGTAAATGTATCTATGTGAAATGTATCTATGTGAAGACTTCCAGTCCATTTTATGAATGTTGAATTTGGTTTTAGTTGAGTTTCAGCACGGTGAGTTTATCATCATGTTTCTACTACTCCCAACGTCTTTCATTGTACATTGTTCTTACTATCTTTGGTCTCCAATGGTTGAATGAAGTCACCTGAACTTTTTTAATATCATATTCGGCAATGATTTTAATAATATCTTTCAGGTAAATAAAATCCCGAAATTTATCTTGATCCTCAGTCAGAACGTGTTCTTTTGCTATACCTGGCAACCTACAAACACAGTTTTAATGCGATCTTTTTATAAATATTCTATATTGAATCTAGACACAGTTTCCTGTAATACTCGCCAGTATTTTGTCGATGGATTTCATGTATCTACTTTTCTTTAAAAAAAAATGTTGCGGACCACTGTGATGGACAAGCAATAAAACATGCAATAATTTAATTGGAATTTCAAGTACTTATCGGGACTTTCTCGTCATTTTGACTAGTGAACAAAAGATGTAAGCAACAATGGCATGAAGAGAGCCAATTTCTTTCAAAACATTGAACGATTTTTGTAGGTTCTCGTAACAATAAACAAGCAAATAAACTACTAACTTTTCATTCAAGATTCTAGGCATAATCTTGTTTGAATTCCTGAGGTGAATCTCAATTGCTTGAGCAAATAACAAACATAAGTTAGGGCGAATGGTCGACATGAAAAATTCAAAGTCACTCTAAACGTTGAAGCTGTAAGACATTGGTGATATTGACCATAATTGCATTCAATTCCTTTCTCAGTAAGAAGATCTATGCATTTTCTTTGCACAACAGACAATTTTTTCTCTTTCTCTGTATTTTTGCTCCTCCCTTTTCTTTTTTTCCTCAGTCTTAGTTTTGATTTTCTTTTTCAAATTTGATGTTTGATTTTCTTTAATTTGGGGTTTGTTCTTTTTCTGTTTATATTTATATCTATATATGTTTATATTTATAAATCCAACATCCAAAATTACTTCGGATTTACTTGAATGGTTCTACCATTTATGGACTGCGTCGTCTTTGATAATGGGCTTATCTTATTGGAGAGAACATACGATTTTTCAGGTTTTAAATTATTCCCACGGTGGAGTCAAAGAAATTCGCTATTTATTTTATCGGTTTGAGCTTCCATTAATTCAGGCGTATCTTACCTATCAGGTTCAATGATTCAAAATCAGTCGCGGCGGTCAGTTGACAATTCTCACCTTTCGAATCAAATGAGAGTTAGAGATTAGAAATGAGGTTTGAAATGAAATGTAGAATAGTAGAAATGAGGTTGAGTTGAAGTGGAAAACATATGCGTGAACGAGAATGGTGCCAAATTTGCTTGGGTGAATAAATGACTATCAAAAGAATATATTCCATTAACTTTGAATGCTGTAATTGCACTTCTTATAAGAGATAAGATACTGTACTAGTAATATATTATCCTCTAGAGCATACTGTTTTAAGAAGGCTTTTCGCAGCTCTATCAAAGGGTTATAAGTTCAAGTACTACTACGGATGCTTTCGGCAAGACTAAGTTCTATGTAGACTTGAATAGTTGTCGATGGAACCTAAAATGGCTTGAATGATTGTCGATAGTCAAGAACATAGTCTTTTCCGCAGTTAGAGAAACAATTTCTTCATGTAGCCATTGCAAATATTGAATGTAATTGACGGATCTTAAATCAGGTATCATGCCGATGCTACCAATTGGTAATCAGGTTCATTCTTTTTCCTTTTATTGGAAAAAGTGCGTGCGGAACAAAGTTTCCAACCTCACCAACGTAACTATTAAAACTTTTATGGTTTGACCCTCAAGAAAAAGCTGTACTGACTTTTCTTTTCCTCTTATAGATATAAGTTTTGCAGTCATGTTAGGGACTGTGCTAATGCTATTTACAAATCGAAATGATGTGTTTATTTAAATTTTCTGATGAAATTCAGAATTGATTTTTAATTTTAATTTTAAAAAGTGACTGACAATAACAAACTTGTTACTCACGTGTGAATGCAGTCTTAATTTTTTTCATCGAAGTTGCAGTGAGTTGCGTTTTGATTGCTTTCTTAATTCCAATAATTCCAGCTGTCATTCGTTTTAATTTTCCTTTTTCGGTGAATTTGTTCGTCGCATCAATCTGTTCTTGACTACAGACATAGAGATCAGAACATTTTCTGATGGATTTAAAAGGTTTTTTTCCTTGCAAGCCAATTCAATAATAAACCATACCTCATGATTTCCATGATGGCGCATCGCATCTACGCGTCGTAATCTACGCGAAATTACCCACGTATATTTCCTCTATTCTATTATTGTTAGTAAAATGAAAAATCTCGACAATATCGGTCGCTCGAGAAAACTAGCGAATGGGTCAGTAAACGACTGACAAGTTTTTCTCAAATAAGATTACTTTACTGCCTCACTAAGTCTTTTGGTGTGGCTGTACTACGCTTTGGAAATTCCCAAAAATAAATAACAAAAACGTTCAAAAGAAAGTATTTTGCGACTGTTCACAACGCCATGCAAAAACCAACTGATGCAATGTGCACATTTGCATTAATGGATGTTTCGCCGTTGCAAGAAAACGGGACTTCCATAGAACTCATTGCGTGCGGTTTTCGCACATGACTCCCCTTACAGATCTAGAGTATCTGTGTATGAAAATAGAAAACATGAGCGCAAGAACTAGTAATTCAGGTGGAAAAAAATGCTATTGTAGTTGTCTTACTTTAAGTTTTACCTAGAAAATTTGGAATAAAGGATAAATAAATAAATAACACATAATACCCACAACCACAAGAATCTCAACGGTCACCACGTGAAGCTGCAAGTAATAGGCGTTAGCACAGTTGACACAAATCAAAAATTTTCATTTCAACAAATCAAAATATTTCTACAAAACATGATTTCGACAAATTCGACACCTAAAAATTTTATTTCTTCTATTTTCTGTATCATGATCATACTATATTCTGTTTTCATTCGGTCTGCACATTTGAAATAGAGAATAGAATACTTTTTCCATCATCGTCTATCTTTCCGCCAGGCATAAAAGTAATTGGCAAATGAACAATGCATTCGTTCAAAGCAGGGTACCAAATCGCATTTCCATCCAACTACAAAAAAGAAAACTATCGAATGAAACGAGAATTTCCTGTAGTTAAGCTTTTCCCATTCTTCTCGGAATATTTCGTTGCCCTACATACATTTTAACAAACATCCAGTATGTATTCAAATTTGGGATTGTGACGGGATAATCGACAATACGTAAAGAAATGTCAGTTCATGTATGTCATATGAAGACTCATGTGGGTGGTGCATACATGCATAACTATCCTTATCAATAACTATCCTTATAGCTCGTAAATTTTTTCGCTGCACTATGGAATCATGATTTTTTTTCATTCACTATAAAAAAAACGGTCTATGGTGGGTGATGAGTTTTTCCGCGGTTTTAAATGCCAGTTGGCACTCTCATCAAGGACTTTAATGCATTAGATAGGAAACATCTCATACAGGGAATTACTGATCCGCTCTTGCTTTTTGTTTGAAAACAACGAATTATTTGTTTTATTGTTATTATAGTCTTTTGTGGCTTTCTTTATTTTTTGCTTACATGAAGGAATTCAGGGTATAAAAATTTGCGAAAAGATATAATATTGAAAATTGTCTTTCCACAATATTTAATATACACAATTTTCAACTTTCAATATTGTATTCAAAATTGTATGAGAAAATGTGTATTTTATTGTTTAAATTTTCCAAGGACCTCAATTGTGTCCTTTGTATAAAAATTGTTCTTGGAAAGCTACTTTAAAATAAAGAGAGAACACTTAGTAACACTAAACCAAGGAGAACACTAAGTCGGAATGACCACATTCCCCGAGCAAAACTATATCAAAGGAACAAATAACAAATAAAGTTTACGATATTTAAAATATACTTTCAAAAAATTTATTATGAGAATGTAACCAGCTATTGAACAGAGATAACGCTTCAAACTTCTTTTTTCGACATAACTTCCGCACCAAAGATAGCAGGAATCCATTTTATTTTGTCGTCAACATCCTTATAGCGAACACATAGTCCTACTTTTTATGACATTTTACGCTGGAAAAAACGGACAGCCACTTGTAAATAAATGTATGGCTTGATTGATACAAGGAATAGGTAGTTATTTGATTATATCGTCTTCCTAGTATTTATGATGAATTTTTTATTAGATATTCCTGCTGATTGGCAGCCTGGAGAGCTTAAAACATTTCAATAGGGTGGAAGTGGAAATACAAGGACATCATCATGATAACCGTCATTTACATGTTTCCGATTAAAGACGTTTTCGAGCGTTTTCTTTTTTGCCCTTCTTTTGCTTGAAAATCTTAATGGATAGAATTTATTTACCACTTCAACAAATTTGAATTTGAAAAGAGGACTTGTATCAGGCAATTCAATTTTGTTCTTCATTTGTTTCAAGTCTTTCTTATCATTTGACACCACAAACTTTTACGCATACATATCCGTCGAGAAAACATTGGATCTAGTAAATGGCTAATTAATAATAAACATTATCAACGATTTCCACAGAAATTTGTGAACTTTATGAAATTTTTTGTCCGATGCCTTCCTACTAAATTCAGAGGAAGTTAACATACGATAAAAATTCAATGTTATATACTACAGACAATATGTGGACGACTGCTTTATTGTAGTAGAAGCAACCGCAACTAGCGTGCATGAATGATATAGACCAAGAAAACAAGTTCACCATGGAATACAAACGGAGAACTCAACTAAATAGACATGAACACCGTACAGAGAAGCACACTTGGAGTGCGAAATATACAGAGAACGCAACGGACCAATATTCACAACATCAAACCACCCCGGCTGGCAAAAATTAACAGCTTATAGGTCAATGAACTCCAGCAATTACTTCAGCGAACTCAATGATATGTTTAGAATGGTTGACAACAAAGGCTTCGCGTAACAGGATTTTAACCTTTTAACTCAGCAGGAAGTATAAATACAGTTTCTCAGACGGAAAGTTGGGCATTTAGAACATAAGAATACCATGAAAAATTTCGGATGCCGACAAAATATTTTTTTTCCACCATACAAACCGAAATACAAGAAAAGGTGGAAAAGGTGGACAAAATATTTTTTTTATTTCCACCATACAAACTGAAATATAAGAAAAGGTGGAGTCTTATCAATTTCATTACAAGACCCATGAACCAAGATCCATGGCTTTTTTTCGAACACACTCTAACACCCAAAGTTCATTGAAACTAGCGTCCCGTAAGTATATTGCGAAAACTGTTTAAGGTGGGTTTCTTGGGTTCAATATTTATTAAAAGGAGTTTGAATTAGTGTTTGCTGGAAACAATAGAAAAAACAAAGAAAAGTTTCTCCACATTTCACCAAGCTGCCTCACCCAGGCTCATGGTTGACAAATGAGGATGTGAACATTGGTTCACTTATGCGGGTGAAACAATACTATCTACAATATATCAATACTATTTCCCTGGTCATACTAAAAAAAATGAATTAGTCAAGCAAGCACAAAGCTGAAAAAATGCCTGAAAAAATCAATTTTCACAAGCCTACAATATTTTCAAATCAAGAACTGAATTGATTTGACAGCCTTATTTCTGTAGACGGATAGCCCCATGTTACTTCTTCCAAGCGACGCGCGATTTGCTTTGCGAACTTTTGTTTTGCAGAGAAAGACACCGGATTCTATTTGGATTACTTACATCGCTTATAGAAGTTTTCAGAGTTAAAAGGAGAGTCAGCAGAAAAATAAAATTAAGGCAGGCATGAAGTTTGAATGTTGCCGGAGGCCATCATTAGCTTAATTGCTTGAGTCCGCTCGGCTTTGCTTTTTCGATGTCGGGAACTCGTTTGAGCTGATGGCAGCCATCTTCAGCTCGTTCTTAATGAGGTGAAACGCGTCCTCGACATCGAAAAAGCAAGGCCCGGCGGACTCCAGCAACGCCAAGCTAAAGTAAAAATATCTGGCCTTTTTCAATCTTATTAAGGTCTTTCAAGGCCTATTACTCTTCAGATCTCCTCATAAAAACCGATTAAAAATTGTTTTTGTTGAGCCAACATGGAATTATACTTCTGGCGTTTAACATAATCCATCGAACTTAAGACTAGGATTGATCCAATCTCCCAAGAAAAGCAAGAAGACCATGAAAATTTAGTGTGCATTATCAAAATGACAGTCAGTTATATAGATATGTCACTAACAAGCACTGAAACTTCGAAGAAACTCCTCATCTAACAGTATTCAACTTCGATTTTCCAAATACATTGGTAATTGTAAGCAAAATTTATTGGATACAAGACATCAAGACCAAGTTGCGGAGGGATGTGAATTAAAGTTCTCTTAAATTTTCTGAATATTTCATATGTATTCATTATATATATTCATACACAATGGCTCACATGTACTTTAATCATGGAAAAACTTTTCTCATATGTATTTGAGCTTGGGAAGCTACAAATTGCGGTCGTGTAACTTCTAAGCTCTCAGTCTTGCAAAGCTCGCTTTATTTGCTACATAGGCAATTTGGTATTATTTTCTTTGTAGGATTTCTTCGAAATTTGAGTTTTGTAATAGATACTATTTTTAGTGCTATTTTTTCACCTTTTTAATAGGTACTATAAACTGTTACGTGTTGCATAGCCAGAAGTCAAGCCTCCAGAAGCGTCTTAAAACTCTAATTTCGTGATTTTTCTTTCGCTCTTCTTTGATGGATTGCAAATACGAACGGTATAACGATTGCAGAAGGTGAATAACTAAAGCAATGCTTACAAAGATAAATTTCACTTGCGTTACAAACTGAATTTTCTCATGACTATTTACTTCAAAGTGTCTGGAATACCGACTGTATTCTCTGAAAATGGCCTTAGATAAACGTCGCTAGAACTTGCTTCGTTACAAATATTTTCCAAGTTTTTCTGGTATTGTTGTAAATAAGAATAAATGGCATAGTAGTTGTAAGGGAGAAATGTTTGATTTGTAATTATTTAAGTATCAGCTGAAGTGAAAAAACTCCAAACTTTCTTCATAGATTTCTGTTAAAAATAATTTTATAAGAGTTCAGCCCCTAGAACTAACAGTCAGGATTTTTTTTGCAGCTAAACACGGACAATTAGATCGAATGAAAATCAAGCGATTTTAACATAATAGTTTGTTAGTTGTGCAAATTGAAGAGAGTTAGTATGGCCCAAAGTAGAGGGTATGATGAAAAATTCCCGTGTTTTGGCATTGAAAGATAACAAATTGCAAGCACTTCCCGAGCGAACACTGATAGACCACTGCTACCATTAACAGCTATTGAGTTGCTTAAGGCTGAAGAACACCACGATATAGCTACTACCAATGCTTCCAACACTTCCAAAAAACTTTTTATCTAAAGGTTTTCAAAGTAAGTGGTATTTCTATGGATTGATATACAAACAGGAAAACTCCTCTGAAAAACGTAATAAAAATAGAAATCTACTTATGCTTCTTCTATCTCTTTCTGAAAGCAACACGCAAAGAGTTCTGTTGCTTTATCAACTAACGCGTTATGTATAAAACCAGGATCAATGAACCAAAAATATGATTACTTTCAGTTCCAAAAGGAAAGATATTAAGAATGGTTCATGGCCACGTTTTCATATTATTATAATATTTCTAAACTAAAACTGGACATGCTTCTGACTACTGGAATTCGTCAACTATCTCAGATTTATTTTTTCTTCTTAAGATTTAATTCGTATCCATGTTTCTTTAATAAAACCAGTAAGGAACGCTGCTTACATTATGGAACTAAACCATCGCTATAGAGAAAGACTCTCTACATATAGTCAGTGCATTTTTGATCCCAATACTTTCACATTTGGATTACAGCGTCAGTAATTTCTTATTCCTTTCAATTTGAAGATTTTTCAAACATATCCTTATTCAAAGGAGGCAAAATTTCTAAGGAATGAAATCTGTACTCTTAAGAAATTGTAAAGTATCTAAAGACACGTATTTCATTTCATCATAAGGTAATTACATTAAAATGTGTGATGAGTTTCACGAGTATGTGATGTACTGAAATCCTTTTTATCAAGACGCAATACGAGTAACAGTACGTAATTATGAAGAGTCTGAAGGGACTTCCATCAGGGGACGGTAATTTTAAATAGTTTGGATTCAAGCGAACCAGAATGAATACCAATGAATCTCTTTTTTGTAATATAATATGCAATAGATCCTTTGACATTTATTAGCTCATAGAAATTCTTGTGCTTGTCATCTAAAATTGTTAGGAATAACGTATTGATACATGAATAGATTCCTTAGAGGGATAGGTTTGTTAAAAGAAAATGTAAACAATCAGGTAGGGTTTTTGCTTTGGTTTCTGAGATATATATTCGCGAGGCAGCATCTACTTTTGGTAGCTAAGGGTAGTCATTCGACTATTTGTTGCTACTTTACAGACTTTTATTTGTAACTAAAAGGTGGGTTACGAATAACTTAATTACATTTTCGAAAACCGAACGTTACTGGGCCGTTCAGCTAACTCATTTCCTGACAAACGATGCACAAAGAAATGGTTTCGTCAAAATACTGTTTTGTTTTTTTAGCTCGATATTCCTACTGCAATGCACTAAGTTAGTGGTAGTAGTTAGTGCCACTAACAGCCTGACACTAGGAATATAGACAACTACCACCAAACCCAGACATACTGGAAGTATGGAACTGCTTAATGGAAAAGTATGATTCATCTTTCGGTAACCCAATGCAGCATCTTTTCAATGGCTTGGCTGTTTGGTCGAATATTTACGTCTTAAGCTAACATAACTGCGTTTTTATTCCTTTTCTTTCGGGGCGGCAAAATTAAAATGTGTCTACTGTATCTTTAAACTCACGTTCGCAAGAATAGTGTGCATTTTAACTGCGAAAAATATTCGTCATGTTACCTCCAAAGCCTTTTCGGTACGTAGTTCAGCAGATTTTAATACAAAGGATGATAAATGAGGCACGGCAGTATAAAGAGTAAGGATAGAGTAATGAAATCCGTGTCCTTTCCGCGAACAGTTCAATGAATCGTTTTTACCCGATATTTCTGCATCTCTCCATTTTTGTAAAAAAACTTCTCAAGACATTGCCTTAACAGCTGCTGTAACTCCCAAACTGAGCCTAACGTATCTAACGTATAATCGCCAGAATTTTGTCTACATTCGAGTCAGAACACAGCAAGCAAATCACGAATTCTAGTGCCATTAACAAAAATCACTTATCCTTGGCTCAACATTTCACATGGCCTGATTGAGTTTCATCTAAGTGAGCTCTGAAGATCTGACGTATATGACAGCAGCGTTATTGCCGCCAGCGTAGAGACTGATCGTCTGGTCCAAAGGTTGCTGAGTTCTCATGAAAGGAGTAGCGTTCAGGCACTCATAACATTTTCCAACTATTTAAGCAGCTAAACCACTGGATACTGATACCAATTCCTTACTTCAACGAACTGGAGAGTTTAGACAACTTATTCTTGGTAATAAATTTGAAATTATTTTCATCCAGGAAACCTTATTGAAGCCCGGAACGCGTCTCCACTTTCCTAACTACAATCTATACAGAAATGATAGATTGACAGGCAGGGGAGGAGGAAAGGCCATGTTCACGAGGAGAAACGTGAGACATCAACTGATCCATACCCCACACCTACAAACAACAGAAGCTACAGCCATCAAAGTGCAGACGAATTCTTTTGAGTTTGTGGTTATTTCGATGTACAACCCACCAAAAAACAGGCACTTCGAATAAGACTTACACGTCTTATTTGAAATAAAAAAGACCTCAATGCCTACCATAGGCAATGGGGAGCTGTGAGAAGTAATGAAGCTGGGACTGAGCTTAACAGATTCATCACACGCATTAATGCGCCTACCCAATGAGCCAACACATTTTGGTCAGATACGCGGAAATATCCTAGACTTTTGGATTTCCCATGAATTCCAGGCTAATATACGAATAAACGTCCTCAACGAACTCTCCTCAGATCACCAACCGGTACACTTCCTAATAGAATACGTCCATATAGATGAACCTATACGAAGTAGGAAGAAAACCGACTGGCAAGATTTCCACGACCATCTGGCTAACGAAAGTTCCACCCAAGCAATAAACACAGCCGATAATGTCGAGAAAACTATAGAGATAGTAACCAACATTATCCAGCTGGCAAAAGAGGACAATACAGTCACAACTCCGATAAGGGAATACAACCCCTCCGAACTCCCGCGCGAAATCAAAACTAAAATAAGGAGGAGGAATCAATATCGGAGAAGCGCTAGGAGCATGGGTGATCGTAGGTTATGAATGAAAGCTAACCAGTTGAGAAACGAAATTCGAGACCGTATCCATCAGTTTAGAAATGAACAATGGGAGAGTTTCATGCAGAGCCTTGAGCCTGGCCTTCTGGAGGATTTCCAATTACTTCCGGACACGGAACAAAGTAGTTGTGCCACCAATACATGGCCCAAATGGATTAAAATACGACAAAAGTGGTAAAGCAGAAGCCTTTGCAGATACGCTGGAGCTTCACATCCGCGAAAACACCTCCTGGGACGAGGATCTTGACCAAGAGGTCGCAATACTAAACCAAGTGAGAAAGCTTCTCATAAATTTACCACAAGCGGAAGAGCCGATACGACCACTTGACACACAGGAAACGAAAGACGTACTACTAAGACTTGACAAACGGAAAGCACCAGGATCCGACGCAGTTACGAACATAATGTTGAAGTGGCTCCCAGACAAATTTTAAAGCATCTTGACAGACACAATCTACACTTTTTTCCGTTTGCATAGGTTTCCTACGGCCTGGAAATCGGCTAGCATAGCAGTCATACCCAAACCTGGGAACAATCATGCCTTCACCCAAAATTGGAGGCCCATAAGCCTTCTCTCGTCAATCTCCAAAGTAGCCGAAGAGGCATTACTGACCAGATTAATTAAAGTGATAATATAGACAAGATACCGAAAAAAACATAATACCGGACGAACAATATGGTTTCAGAGAAGCACATTCGATGGAACTCCAACCAGTAAGGATGGCCCAGCACATCAAAAATGGATTTACCCGCAGGAAGTCAACAGGTCTAGTTATGTTTGACATAGTGAAGGCATTTGACAAAGTCACGCATGCGGGACTTATCTTCAAAATACATGAATTCTCTTTCCTTCTACCGTATATTCAACTTATACACTCCTTCCTAAAAGGCAGATCTTTCAGAGTAAGGGTCGAAGATCATCTCTCAAGCCTGCGAGGCATTCAAGCCGGAGTTCCACAAGGATCACCCATTTCACCAGTATTATACAATTTGTACACCGCGACATCACAAACTTCCCAAATAATGTTCAAGTATCATTATATGAGGACGACACCTGCATATACTATACCTCAAAACAAGCAGAAGTCATCTCTTCAAAACTGCAGCACTCAATCGAAATTATGCAAGAATAAGACAAACAAACACAAGACCCAGGCAATATTCTTCCCAAGACGGAGAACACAACATCCAACGACTCTACACGTAGAATCCAACACAATATCATAGAGCAGAACAGCTAAATACATAGGACTCACTCTCGACGACAGGATGACTTGGAAACCCCACATTTACATCCTTACACTCTCTTCTCGCAGCCGGTCGGTTAAATTCAAAAAACAAAATCCTCATATATAAACAAATTATCAGACCAACACTACTATACGGCAGTACCGCTTTCTGTCAAACAGCGAAAACGCACAAAAAAGCGCTCCAGTCCCTACAAAATAGAGCCTTAAGGTGGATTTGACAAACTCTATGGTATGTTCGAAATACGGACATACATAAAGTATTACGTATTGACAAAGTCGAAAAAAACATACATACGAACCAATTACCATTCTGTAAATCTGCAAATGTCAAGATCTTTTGGGAATAAGATGTGCAGTTTACGGGTGACAGACATAGAGATGTCGATGATAGACAGACGTGTAGACTTGTTTGAAAATCTCATTAAATGACAAGACCACACTGTTACTGCGTAATGAAATGCTTTCCTAGCTTTGTAAAACAAATCCTCGTATTCAGTAATCTTTGGGTGGGGCCTTTTTTCGGCGTTTTTAAAACTTACTGATATTAAGTTGTCCAATTATCTTTGTAAAATCAGGGTTGCTTATTGCTGCTGAATCAGCAACGAGGCTTTTATTTTAGAGACTGAGCTAGACTTTTGCTCGTAGAACCAAGTCATTTATAATAATTAATGGCGTCCACATTGAATGGACACAGAGCGTAGACTTTAAAATCGCTCACTTGTATTTCATGTCTTAGACTTTTGATAATCGCATCATTAAGAACTGAATTCAAAATCACTTTTCTGACGAATTATTATGTTAATTTTGCGATTCTTACTTTATAGTTATAGCGATATATTATAGTTATATAATATTATAGATTATATTATAGTTATAGCGATAGTCTTACTTTCAGAGCTTGGAAAGTGGCTATATCAGCAGGCTGAACGATTTTTGTTGCATTTGGATAGAGTGCATTAAACTCAATCCGAAGATGAGTGCAAAGCTGGCTGAAATGAAAATTCTAATGAGTTTTGTGACCGTCGACTAAGAGTATCACTAGAAGTTTGTGACTGAGAAGATCAGGATGAAATACATAAGCAATGTGTTTATGAAAAATTCCTGGAGTCATCCAGCCTGTATCGGACATTTAAATGTACCCATCAGGTACCGATCCGGAGATTTTTTTCTGACAGTTTTTGGTACGGATATACAGTGAATGGACAGCAAACATCTCCTGAAGTTGAAAAAGTGAGCAAAGCTGTAATAGACCCTTTAAATGAAGATTTTAAAACATTTAAAAAAATGTTTCCACCTTTTTCTGCAGAAACTTAGTCAGTTTGGCCGCAAATTTGGAAATTTGTTTCGTCTGCATTAAAAATGCGTCGTTTTTTATTGATTGCTTGAAATGGGAATCAAGTCTTTCAAGTCGGCCACATCATTTCAAATTTTGGTAAAACATCCATTTATATCTTTTTGATGTAGATGCACAATAAAGGTGCATCATCAAACCCTTTTCGGTCGAGCTTATTATCCAAACATCTAGATAATCCTCTATCGTAACAATTAATGCAGGTGATGAACCTGATGTACTTTGATGTCCAGAATTTTTAAAATAGTACCGGAGATTCGACCGCGGAACACCATCTTTGTCACCCATTTTCCTCCTTGGTAGTTTGTTGTTAACGCTTTTTACATCTTCGATCGCTTTCTGTACATTTTCTTAATTATAACGTAATTTTGGTGTCTTTGGCATATTGAAAATAACAAAACAGCAGTCTACATCAAATCCAATAATTAAATACAACTTTCATGGTCCGGGCAGTAAATTTAGACAGTAACAAACTCTAATTACTGAAATTATAGCGGGCAACAACTGAAAATATTCAAGTTTTGGTTCAGTGATTGCCAACACTAAATATGACCGTTAGAAATCAAAATAAAAGTCAAATTTCCATAAAAACTAAAGAAAAGCTCTTAATTTTAAATATATTCACACAATACTGGTTGAAATATCAAATAAAAATCATTCAATATTATCCTTTAAGCATTCAGGTCCTTATGAAAAGAGCAAAAATTTTTACTTGATTGAGTAGCATTTCCACCCGCCTTGCCAAAATCCGCCTTACTGCTTTTTTGAAAAATGATGCCATTGGTGAATTTTAAATGACATCTAAAAAGTAATCTCAGCCCCATCTGGCGAATTCCATTGGCAACATTTGTCTTATGTCAGAGTTTTTCTTATAAGTCATTTTTTCTAAAGATAAGTCCTATGATTATATACACTTAGTGAAAGTAATAAGATTTATTTTCATTAAACTCACTGTATTACAAGCGATGTCCAGTGCAAACCTACCGATATTTAATTTTAGACGCAGTAACATATTTCCCACGCGGAAGCTGCTACTTGAAAAAAGCTTCTTGCAAGAATTACGTTAAAATACCAAAGAAAGCATAAAGCATTACCTCAAGACACTCTGAATTCCTTAAATTCAGCGAAAGCAGTAGAACAAAAAGGGAGGAACTTAAAAATAACATTAGGAGAGCAAAAGACAATAGTGTAACAAAATACAGCATCAATGTCCACGCTATGGAACTGTACGAAGAAACGCAGAAACTGATCCGAGCACATAATTCTCTATGGCTGCAGTGACATCTCCGCGGAGACCTCTGTAAACTATCTCACGAGAGATATTAAGGTCAAAATTAGGAACCTCCGAAACAATCGCAAGAAAAATCTTTTCACTAACCTTGATAACAACGCACGAAAAATGTAGAAACCAACAAAAATACTGCAACAGAAACATCATGGCTCTGAAAGACGATAATGTTCTACTCTTCCATATTCGTTCTAGGGAAGAGAAAGCAGAGTTACTTGCTGATAAGTTCCAGGAAAATCACAATATCTCACATAGATTGAGCAACAACATGATAAATAAAAGTAGCTAAATCACTGCAAACCGAAACATATATTTTAACCATTTTACCTCTCGGAGCTCTAAAAGCTAAAGAATAGACCCCTGGATTCGACAAAATTACCAATACAGCCATCAAAACTCATCATAACAAAGCCTCATATTCAACGCCTGTCAGAAAACTTCGCACTTTCGATATTGCTGAAAACAGGCCAACATAATACCAATCCTGAAACCTGGTGGAAATCCATGCGGTCCTAACAACTACAGGCCAATAAGCTTACTGTCAGCGTTTAGTAAACTATTTGAGAAGCTTAGCTTGAAAAGGTTGACTGATTACGTTGGAAAAAAATAACATCCTCCCCAATTGTTAGTTCCGTCTTCGGACATGGATACTCACCAGAGCATCAGCTACTACGTGTCATGAAAGTTGTACTTTTGAGACATAACAACAGCGCTGAATATAAATGCGTCGCAGAGCCTGCTGGCCATCTATATTGAAAAAGCCTTCGATACCATGTGGCATAAAGGCCTACTCCTTAAGCTCAAAAAGCTCAGTTGCCCACCGTACTGGCACAAACTTATTTCATTCTTTCTGAGAGAAAGAACGGACCAGATGTCAGCGTTAAATTTCATTATGGAAAGCCCTTCTGCTGGTGTTCCACAACGTTCATGCCTGAGTCCAACGTTTGACATACTCACAAGCTAAAACTGCTAACTAACTGCTTACTTACTTCTACACTTCTGGCAAGAATCTTGACCAGATTATCTCCAGAGAGATATTAGCTCCTAGAGATATTATCCCTCAGATTATCTCCTGGAGAGAATGTTAGAACAAATCTCCCAATACTTCTACAGATAGGAAATTAATTTTTTTCAATTTCAAAACTATTTTATTTATATTTCTCTGGTTTATAATTTGACAATTTGCTTTTGAGATCTGAATTTAATTTATTGCAACCTTAATTCTATAAAATTTAGCATAGTCTATGCGTGTTTTTTTTATTGAGTGTTATTAAAATATACGTTGAGAAAATTTTTTTTTGCCCGAAAACGTAATTCCACCACGCTGTCTAACAGATCCATAAACTTGCTAGGCTGATACCCTGGTCCGAAGATCTGCCTTTTGTAGGTCTAAGACATGGTCAAAACTAACCGAGCACATAGGTTCTAAGACGTTCAAATCTGTTCTATCTCTATACCCACTACTGTGCATACATATCGAAAGTCACCCATGAGTCTTAATAATTAAATCCTTATCCACGATAAAATCCACGATAATCTCCATCCAATTATTAGTGTCCTGTTCAAGAATATCAATTCCAAACTAAGTATAATCTTATATAAACAAAGGCGTAATGAAGAATTTACTCAGATCCTTACACACAAGCAATCAACTGTCAGAAACTTTACAAATCCCAACGCCAATGAAGAATTGTATGTAAAATGTTCTTGTAGTATTTCTATCTCTATCTGAAAGGAGTCGTCCGAGGGTGATTGTGCTGTATGTAGCTACCACACACTATCGACCAAAGCGCACTAATACTTCAAATAAAATCCCGAATCGAACGGTATTCAAAACCAATTTTCCAGACGCATTAATAGTCGAAGCAAAAACAGTAATGACCGGAGATAGAGACAAAGCTGCGGGGAGATGCGCATTGTCACTCTCGTAAATTTTGTATTCATACACAATGATTCCCAAATAATATTACAACGGAAAAATTATTCTCACATACAATTAAACTTAACAATCTGGCCATCGTGTTGTCTCCATTCCCCTACGTCGTTTGATTCCCAAGCTCTTTATCTTGTCAAGCTCGTTTAATTTGCAGCATGGAGCTTTGGCATCTTTTTGATTGCAGTGCCCATCCCGAGTGTAAGTTTTTTATTAGCAACGCTTTTAAGGAGCAAGTAATGAGAACTCGTGCAGAATAAGGAGCATGTAGGTAAAAAGAACGAACACAATGGAAATATATATGACCGGGTACGGACAAACAGTGAAAACACTCCCGGGCGGGTCATCTAAAATAGAGGCAGAAAAAACCAATCCAATTTTTAAAATTTTATTGTGGTTTTTCGAAAAACCTTTGAGAGGGGTGTTCTTGTTTTAATTTAAAGTTTTAATTTGTTTTGAAATGGGATCGAGCTTACAAGTCCAACTAAAATTCCATTTATTTTGGTGAAATATCGTTTGATCGGAAGTCTTGTTCGTAGCGTTAACGCTGGATAATTGCAATGTCTTTACCTGTTAGACTGACTTCTCTTTTATCCAATCATTGACTAAACATCGACCTCTTCTGTCTGATCTGCACAAGATCGGTAAGTCACGGTCCACAAAGTACATGTTTTGTTCTGGAGTCACGTTAATGAACTTAGTCACGTTAATGATCCTTTTTTGTGCTACTGGGCACCTAACACTTAACACCTTATAACTTACTCCTGATGCCGTTCGAACTAGTTCTTGAAGCCAAAGTTCAGAAAATATGAGAAGTTCTTCTGAAGTGAACATGATTATGGCGTCAGCAATAGTTGAAACGGCGCCCTCTGTCAAAGACATTAGGATCAAAGCTGCCACGAAAACGCGCAGTATTTTTTTTTTCACTATAAAAATAGTTACAAAATAAGCGAAGCGTTAAAATAAACAGTGATCACCACGATCAAGTTATTGAGAAGAGAAGTCTCAAGAATTGAGAAGTGAGAATCTGCAAAGGAGCCTTTCAAGCATGTTTCTATAGGATAATAACTCCAAAGAACTGGTAGTTTTTTTCTATTGTCCTAGCGATATCATTTTTTACCCTAAGAATAATTTTCGGTGGTTGATTTTTAAGACAACGCCTTTTTCTTTCTTTTGCCTCCATGCGCTCAGAATTGATTTCGATTTCGTTATAGAAAAAATCGACAAGGAAACTGTGAACATATTGGTAGGCTTTGAACATGTTAGTAGTTGAAGGGAAAAACTATAGATATTATTGTTGTAGCTACATTCTCTGCTGGCTAAGGAATGAGAGTCTTGTTTATTTAGTGAGAGTGATCGCTTTTCCGCTCATATTCTCACTAACTGAATAAGGGCAGGAACATCATCACCTGGTGGCTTAATTTCGCGAAACTTGAAAAAAATTCACCGGCTCCAATTTGTCCGTAACGATTTTCCTAACCAAGTTGACGTGCTGCTTACACAGCGCAGCGAAAAATGTTAGTACCGCCCTGAAATATTGCTAGATAGCTGAAAAGTTTTAAACTCGTTACGTTTAAAATCAGTCCTTTCTGTATGGAAATGAACATTTTCATTTCCATAAGTGACTGTAGTCCTTTTTGGACGAACTAATTGAAAATAACCCTTCAACCACTCTGACCAATTTTGTAGAGTCCGATTCGTCCGTTGGAAGCACGGTGGAAAAATTAATCTTTTATTTTTTCTATTGTTCTTTCGAATTTTATATATAGCTTTTTCGTTTCCACATTAATAGTAGCGAAATCAGAATTTCATTAAGTTCTTTTTTAGGGGTACAGACCTTGGAGACGGCAACACTTTTTAATTCTACGTATGGTGTGACAGTTGTCATGCGTTTTATAGTTAATTTGGTTTGCCATTTTACCGTGAATTGGTTGACTCTTGAGCAATGTCTGAGTTTGTGCAGATTTATCTCGAAAAAAAGACGATTCTGTTCGAGAAATTCATCGCGCACTCCGTCAATTTAATGGCCGACATAATCTTTCACAAGAGCACTTGGTTCGATTAACTATCGATCGTTTTCGCACCAGGTTTACTCTCATTGATAATACGCATCCATCCAGCTACTGTGTTGTTCATTAAGCTACTTAATGAACAATCCATAACAGCTGTAGACTGTAATATCGATAAAGACCCAAATGAGTTAATTTGACATCGCGCTCAAAAATTAAAACTGTAAAAAATTAAAACTTGGTTTGCAGGTTTGATACCGATGTATGGAGCAAAGGACAAATTGCTGCAGATCCCGAAGTTTATAAGAAAATTTTTCTTTATAAGAAAAATTCGTTGATTCATTTCTGGATCAATGGCTACATCAATGAACCAAATTGCCTCATTTAAAGTGATGAGCGACCATAGGTGGTTGTGAAAACACCGTTACATCCGGAGAAAGAAGAAGAAGCACTCGATGAGTGCATAGTTTCTCGTTTTGGGCCTCTGAGTTGGCCTGCAAGATCTTGTGATTTAACACTGTTAGACTATATCTTGTAGCGATGTGCCAAATCAATCATCTACGCCGACAAAGAACTCGAGACGCTTGACCATTTGGAAGACAAATTTTGCCGCTTTAGTGGCTAGACACCAATTATTGGTTATAGTTGTGGAAAAATGGACGTAAAGTTCGGATCTAGCTATTCTTGGCGCTCACATTCAAAATCCATATCTTAATAAAAATTATCTTTCCAATAAAATCAATATCATGGCAATCGTGGATATTTATCTGTCATTTATGTCATTGCAAAGTTGTAAACCTCTAAACAACATCCTGTATTAAAGACTTTGTCTCAGTTGACATCCATCGAAATTAAATCAAGTTCGGCGCTAAGATATGTATGAGTTTTTTTTTTGGTCAATTTGCGGAGTTCTAGTCCCTGTCACTCATTTTTGGACTCAGTGACCTGGAAAACAGAGGTTCTAAAGTCCGAGTTTCGGAGAATATTTCAAATTATACTTTGTCATTCGTACTCTGCAGTTCCAGAGAACACCATTAACTTACTTCCAACTTTTTTCGCCTTGCATCCAACCATAGTATCCATTTTGTTACTTCAAAAGCATTAGCATGAACCGCCAACTTTTTAATAAGAAATTCACTAACTAGAACTTTAACACTTTGTAAATTTATAACACAGTCTCGTCTTCGTTGAGGAGCCATGCAACTTCCTAGCGCTTAAAGGAAATCCCAGAAATAGGTTTGCTTCAGTTTGCTGTGTTTCTTTTCATAGACCTCTTGGACACATCATTATAGCTACTCGAGGTTAGCCAAGTCAAAGTAGAGATTTCTTCTGTACAACACTTTGCAGCATTGATTTCAATTTCGCAAGGAGTCTTGCTTCCGCCTTCAATTACTTTTAAGTGCCTTAAGCAAAGCATCTCGAACTCACCATTACATGCAATTTGATGCCATTCACGAGCGTCATCTTGGCAGACGACTGACTCGGGCAAAATGACTTTGTGGTTTTAATCCTACAAAGTGATTTCTGGATGAAAGGATGCATTCAGAAGATTGAAATGTGTAATCGAAAAGTAGCTTCTATTTTAAAAGATTAACGCGTACCCTAATTTGACTTAAACATCTATACGTGGGAAAATTCATGTATGAAATCGATTATCTGATTGAATTCGCTAATCAGATTAATGCGACCTTGCTTTCCGTTTAAGTTTTCCATGCTTTAGTTTAATGGGAAAAGGAAAAAGTTTGGCAGCCGGCGAGGTAATAATCCAGAGAAGTAGTCTCTGAGCTAATCATTAAGTAAGGACTTCAATTGAATTTCCCGCTTTCTAAGCTCTTGACTTAACTTTATAGTAAATAACTTAATTTCGATATTACTTCGACAGTTGACAAAGGACATTCAGTTATATCAAAAAGATGAAGCTACAAAGGAAAAATTTGAACCTTTCACCGTGACACATTCTCTCATTAAACATAGAAAGAGACCTCTGACAAGAAAAGTATGCAAGAAAGAAAGAGAAAGACTTACAGAGACTCTGATTTACGGGACTCAATAATGACCAAACTCGGTCTGAAAGCCACCAATTCATAAAGGTCGTCGATCTGCATGCAACTCATAGTTACCACGTCCAAGAGCATCAATAGTGTAGAAAAGTTCACATTGGAAGATGACTAAATAAATTTAAAAAAAACTTTGAATCGTTGATGGGAGTTTCTGAATCAACCATTTTAAAGGTCCCTTATCATTATACAGGATGGACCAAAAATCCGTAAAAATTTAAATCGGTAGCTGCGTTGCTAAGCATCGCGAATTCGGGGCAGTAGGTTATGCTTGGAAAGAGCGGCCAATGAAGATTTAGTCCCGTAGCGCCGTTCACCAAAGCTAAACGTGCGTTCTGCGTACGTCAGTACTATCGAAACAACGATTATTCGACTTTATTTAATGGTTCTTTGACGGAATAAGTAGTATTATGCAATCTATCACGAAAGACATATTGTTAAAGCATAG
Source organism: Stratiomys singularior (assembly GCA_954870665.1). Lineage (NCBI taxonomy): Eukaryota > Metazoa > Arthropoda > Insecta > Diptera > Stratiomyidae > Stratiomys > Stratiomys singularior. The sequence goes on from OX940881.1 coordinate 67,288,116, forward strand.
TTTCACTATGCGATTGACAGCCCAAGTATTTCAGTTTGAAAATAACGCTTAAAGCAACGCTAATATATAAATTGATATAAATTTCATAGCTTGTCATAGCTGACAGTAGAGCCAGGCCAAGAATGTAACCTTAATGCTTGTCAGCCGGGCGAAAATTGCAATCTTGTGCTACCCCTGATGTCGCATCCATTGTTCGCCGAGCCGCCAATGTCTCATAGACGAGCTTCCGATGTTTGAGATAGTCCTTCAATATCCGCGTCAGGTACTTCGGCGCCTTTGAATATTCCAAAACATTGAAAATATCTGCCCACCTAGCAGAAAATGCATCCACCTAGACCAATTGCATTATCAACATCGAGTGTTTTTAACAGTACTAGTCGCCTCGAATGGCGATTGTGAGGGACTTCTACTTCAGTCTACTGAACTATCAGTTGTGACACAACCACTGGGAACTTATGTATTGTTAATCCTCTTGTTATTCAAATAAGTATGTCAACAATAACTTGTTCAACTCGCTTGTTGGTTCAAATCAAACGCTAACTTCAGACTATTATTGTTGGGACCTATGACGCTTTAATTTATTAACGGTGCTAGAATCATTAATGTCATAGTTCCTCTTTGTTCTGTCATATGACATTTTTGATAGCTTTCGAAAATTTAAAATTTAATTTTCAAAATAATGTGCCAGTTTTGAGAAATCTTAAAAAAACATGTAAATAAAATGATTTATCTTTTAGCCTTTTTCCAAGGACTTATTGAACAATGATAATATTTTTTTGAAACATAAGTCAGTTATATACGCTAAATTACTATAGACAAAAGTCAATGCAATGAACTAATTAAATTTCAAACCATAAAGGTATCAATATAAATTATAAGTGCACACCATTAGCCTCATTCAAATAACAATTTCATTTTTAAAGGCTTTAATATAATCCTACTTAATGAAAGCACTTGCAGCTCAAATTTACAGCTTTGTTGCTATTCAATCCATATGCATTATGGTATGCACAGCAAGAGCATTAATAACAAAGTGCTGCTAAAAGCGCACTGACAGGACTAACATTTTTTCCATGCTCCTAGTGCTAAGTATGTGGAAAAAGAGATCACAACATAAAATAGAAGAGAACCTCCTATGATTAATTAGGTGTTATGTTCTATATGAAAGAACGTTTATTTCATAAACGCACTACAGTATAATATTAAAAACGATAAGGATTAAGTTAGTGGATTTAAATATTATGTATTTCATTTCGACTTCAGTAAAATGTACATCCTTAAACTATTAAGTTTACCATTTTCACCCTTCATCTATTTCCAAATTAAATAATTTGTTTCAATCTTCGTATAATTCATCCAAAGAATAGCACCTTTAGATTAGGAAGATCCTTTTTTCCAGCTGGAAACTATGGAAAGGATAAAAATTGCTATTAATTTGACTTCTTTTGGATAAAAATTCACGTCTTTATACAGAGTATCACCCGTTGTCCAGTTAAATATTAGTCCTTCGATATTAGCAGTTTATATTCATGAGTATCTGGAACAGTTCCACTTTTCTCTCAGGACAGCGGAAAACGTTAGTAATAAACACCTCCCCTAATAAAAAGTAATAAACACCTTCGCTGTTACACCGAGAACATCGCTTGCAACTGTTTTTCACATTACTTCGGTCGAGTCTGCAATGGTCCCATCTAGCGGCGCCTTTAGGTTGGGACAAATTTCTATTTCAGCACGGATTGATAGGAAGCAAGAGGTTTGCTGTGAGCGCGACTCTCCTTCCCTCCTTCCTTACCTTAGTCAAGTCTCCCATGATGCCCTGCTTTATGAGTAACACCGGCGTAAGACACATTCCACAGGTCTAAGCCAAAAAATAATACTTGGACAACACTCGATGTACCCTACATGCTTCCCTGGCCCTGTGTCGTGTCAAGAAACAGTCTTAAATCCTTGAGCTTCAAAGTCCTTCAAAGTCGCGCAAGATATTCTAGAACTTGAAAACGGGTTCTCCACACATCCAGAACAATCACCCAACTAGGGTAGTGGAAGGAGTTCCTAATGTTGAGCGTCACTAAAACAATTATCCGTCAATTGGTGCGCTTATATGCCTCTGCCTTTTGGTTCTCGCTCGCCACCGCCGTAATCGAATGAATGGTGGAGCGACCATCTGTAAAACTTTACTGTCGAAAAGACAGATTCCCAGCAGCTCAAATCGCGTTAGTGAGTTTTTCTTGGATGAGTTTCTATATCACTTTCACAACCATGTCAAATATGTATAACGGACAACATGCTGACTACGATACCAGATTCCATTCCCTTTGATAAGCAGCACAACCCTCGCCCCTTTACATCGGTCCAGAAAAACACTTTGCCGTAGGTAGGAATTTTATGTGCTGAGCAGCAAGGCACAATAAAGGAGAAACACGAGCTGCAATACCTCAGTTGAAATACCATATGACCCTGAAACCAGCCTTGTTTGCAATGAGAGGATTGCCTTTCCCGATTTCGATTGTGTGGAGAGTAGGCAATCAACTGCTGTTTCATCGTACACAATTTCAATACGGATGGGGTGGGCAAGGAAGTGAGCCCGCACTTTCTAGTCCATCTTTTCCGCTTCATTTATGTAAGGCGTTCGTAGGACACCAAGATTATTTTCCAGAATGTCCCCTAGATCTTGCGAACTACGACCCTTCCTGTTGTTGGTCATTTTGCGAAGTTTATTTGGATTTCCTGGCCGACTTCTATGATTGCCTATGCCTAGTCACGGTTCCGTATCCGTTGAGGTTCACACCGAAGCTTGGGGTACTCACTTTGTTTACAGCGGTTTCAGGCGGTCACCAGTACACTCACAAGTAAGGACATAGAAGCGATGCACGAATTCGTGATCATGTCCATAGTTGAGTTCACCACCTCTTGAACAGCAGGCATTACGATCCCCTGCAAGTGCTCCAACAGTGACAAGCCTTCCGTGCGCACCTCGACGAATCTCTTGACGTTCGGTCTTCCAATTTTTTCCCCGATTGTAGAAAGTCGAGACTATGTTCCTACCGAGACACTACCACGGATCGCAAGTAGAATGTACTGATGGTCACTGGCTTACTGGTCCTCTAATACTCTCCAATTGTGCATAATGCGACTCGAAGGTGGATGTCCCATACGATAAAGTTCCTTTGAAGTCTCCAACGAGCATGCCACCATCTACGCACATTAACTATCGCTTGGAGAGATGCTGTCGGTTTATTTGGTGTGAGGGGCACATAAAAGAAGCTAATTCCTGAGCATCGAACCCAAACGAAATCACCTCCTTATCCACAGCCCTCCAACCAGAACTCGCGGAACCAGACCCCAATGTGTCAGTTGAATATGGGAACCACGCAGTAGCAATACATCGGCTTCCTTGTCCCTTACTAACCGCTCAAGCATGTTTGTGTACTACAGTGAAATTTTACATGCAGGACACAGACTTTCGAAGTTTTCGTTTGCTTTGACTAGCGCTTGACTAGAACCTGCAAGACTCGACATTTTCCTGGTTTTAAAACATGCCCAAGATCCATTTTCGGATCAGCATTCCTGTAAAGGATGCAAATGGATGCCTTCTTCGCACTCTTCTTAGTCTTTTCTTTTTATTTCCTGTTTCCTCACATTTGCAGCATAGAAAACTCCTATCAGGTCCTTTGCACCCCTATATGATGTGACTTTAGCCAAGGCATTTAAAGCATCGCTGCGCTTTGTTGTACTCTACAGATGACCTACCCTATTCTTCCTTTGCTGCCACTCAGAGTTTGTTCGGTATCCCTTTTGGTAAGATCGATTTAACCCAAACGTGGTTCACTATTGTTTTCTGTTGTTAGGCTCGCTCCGATCCTTCAGAGGCAAAGAAGATCCCTTTTAATAGCTGCTTCTACCGTAAGCAAGTGCGCAACATACTCGAAAATTTCTATCGACTCGAGCGAGGCCATATCTGCACTTTCGCTAAGGACCTTATTGACTGCGTCACAGAATGCTTCCTTATTATTCGCGTCTACCCCAAATTCAGCCGGGTAGGTCGTACTGCTTTCAATGGCAATGTTAGTGTCCTGAGGCCTTACTTTTCCCATAGAGCCGTGCTCCAGATATCTCGCATCACGGCTTCGTAGGATCACCTGAAGATTCTTTACGGCTCTCTTCACCCTATTGCCAAGCATTACCAAGCAATCCAGTTATTGCACTAGGTCTGCCTGTCACGTCAAAGTCCATTTGCAATATTTCGTATGGTACCTGCTAATACTGTAAGAAGACTTGAAAATAATATCTAAAGTACAATTGGTCTCAAATAAATTGGTTAAGAACATTAGACTAACCAGCATTTAACAAATATAACGTCCTTTTTAAAAAGAAAACTAAGCCAAGACTGTAAATATTTATTGGATTTTGTCCTTCAAAATTTTCGTGTTACAACGATAAGCTCCATGCAAGATAGAATTTCAATTAGTAAGACACAGACAAAATTTATTATTGTGTATACAAATCCATTTACGTTGAAATAATTTAATTCCTAAACAGGACTTCGCAGACACTCCCATGCGAATCAATCGAAAAACACCTTTAATTAAGTTAATCATATCATCCCACGGTCTTTAGCAATCGAAAAGGATATTTATTTCAAGAATCGTATCGTATCCACTCATCGGTAAGCTATCGACGCTTTATTGAACAGGTCACAGTGATTATTGTGCTTTTCCTGGAAATATGCTATTTCCAATACTATCGACAATGGAAAGGTGTAATGTATTGTTTCTATGGGAATATAATTGTATACTCTGTATAAGCAACAGCTTGCTTGGCCTAAGAGATTGATTGCTACTTCTTGATCCAAATTTGCCATTAGCTAACGTGTGAAATTTCCGTTTAATGAACTTCACATGTGCTGCTGAAGGGTGTTTTATGGTCGAACAATTTCCTGAAAAAGGATCTCATGCGTACTATCCCAAATAAGCCATTGTTTACGTGGAATTTTGCTTTTGTTCAAAGAAATTTTATTCGGGTGTGCATGCTTTTTATCGTGAGGAACTTAAGGACGAAGAATAGGAAAGAGTTTTAGATGTAGAAGTGATCTGCTGAAAACGACGTAGCCAATATCCTTTTTAAATTTATTCAGGAAAAAATTCAAACTGTAAGCGTTTGTAGGCCTTGGGATTTTTCATTTTTAGTCTCCCCATTGTTCGTTTTAGTGTCCAAGAAATCAAGGAGCGAAAGAAGGTTTTATTTGCTGGAGCTTATTAAAGTTTCGAGGAATCACCTAACGATAGTTCTTGGTAGTGGTTGAAGGAGCGAACACAAGGATGCTAAGACAATTACTCACATAAAGGCTACTTGGGTAGATGTGACTCTATATCTGATTAATGACTTCAAAGGTAGATATGATACAAATTATTCCAATAATACCAGATCTTTTTAGTTCTAGCCAGAAGGCACACATTCAGCCTCCATGCACATGTACTTCTTACCAAAATATTGTTGCAAAATTGCATGAGGATAAATCCCGAAGCCTTTCTGATTTTTATTCGAATTACATTCATTATGATAAATGTAAAAACTATGAGGGGCAAGAGCAGATGGAGATACTTATAGAATTTTGTCATATTTTATTGTCTGTTTTGTACACATTAACTATAAAAATACCATGAGAATAAATCTGTCTGCCATTAAGTCTACAATACTTATACGAAGAGCCCACAAGTCAAGACTTCAGTGCACGGATGGTTACCTGAAATACCCCATTTGACATTAAACTTTTTGAAATATCAGTAGAATTTCCGGTCAAAACGTCAAAAGGAATATCTTTCATGGCGACAAAAAGGATTTCAGAACATGTCGGAAGTCTGAGGTGCTGATCATCCTTCACTTTTCTCCTGATCTGCTTCCAATCAGGTTGAATGAATGTCTGCATAAAGGCGGGTTGCCACACAAAGATAACAAGGTCCCTCTCTATCTAAAAATCGGGGCCATTGCCATGTTGCTATCACCATTTCGTCTACTATGTATGCTACCCACGACCGCAAAAGTTCTCAAGGTACTCAACAACGCTTCATGCTGCCAGCTGCCTCTACAGTAATATGTCTTCAGTGAAATGTGTTCATCCATCGAAGCAGTCAGAGAAGAGGAAAGTTTGATGCAACATATAATATTATAATGCACACAATAGTTTTATCCCACGAGTTGTCCAGCACGTTACTCCAGGGTTCAGGAATGGTTTCAACTGCGCTGGATGATTAGACATCTTCAAAGTTCCGAAAATCATTTCACAGGACCAGAATATTAGATATTTTATTCGACGAAAGAACAGAGCCTAGACTTCGAACATTTAAGCGAACTCGCGTGCTAATGCACTAAGTACAGGACTAAAGGGCTGCACGAGGCTGATGATTCCCACTAATAAGCCGACCCAGTCATTTTGACAAACAAGATTTCTAAGCTAGCACTTCACGAGTGGTGAATATGGGCTAACTTTATAATGGAGACTGCTCCGAATGAACGTCATTTGGACTGTTCTATGGATCAGAACTAGAGAGCGATGGTTTAGATTTCTGAAGTTTTGTGCAAAATAAGGAAGCTGCTTAACGTAACTTCATTCACGGCAGAACAATTTCAGAATTGGGCGACTACGATACTTGTCACTGGTTGCAATTAGGGCTAAATGCGTTGATGAATAGGGTAGAATAGGTATAGAAAGAATGACTTATAATGGATTAAAACTAGCGATGGAAAAAACTGAAGTAGTTATCGTGAAAGTTGAGAGGATCCTTGGCGTAAGACTAAGAAATACATTGGGAGAATTAAAACCTGGAATTGCTGAGAGTCTCAAAGCCGAGTTTATCAGAGTAAGGCAGAGCAAAAACTAAGACCACTAACCGCTATGGCCCCTAGGAGTTAGTCAACAGATGACCAATGCGGATGTTAGCCTACATCTAATTCTGGTTTTGCATGGTGACACACCGAAACTACATATATGAAACATATACAGTAGGTACAATCTTGAGGTGATACAAAACACTTTGTTCGTCGGGAAGCTTAACAGAATCTATGTATAAACACAAAAGGTTAATATAAAACCACTCGCTCCCAATGAAAGATGACACACTGTCCAGAAGCTGCAACGATGCTTGGAATGCAGTCTAAATGAAAAAAGGAATCAAAGATTTGAAACCGTGAACCAGTCAAAACTATCGTGTTATTTATTTCGACTTAATGGCCTCATTAAGAAGATGTGTTTTTAGGTTTAACTGAATAAGAACGTTGATTCACAGTCTTCGGATTGCACATTTCACTGAGAAGGACGACGATTGTCATAACGTCTTTTGATACAGAAGATCGGAGAGACATAGTAATTTAATCGAAAGACTGAAAGAGCTCGGCCCAGATGGCAAGCCTAAAGTAGGCTGAAAATTAGTGACACGTAGTATATTCTGTGCTACCCTTGCAACGAAAAAGGGCGCAATTGACCGGCAGATGGTGTCATGTATCGAGTTGGCCTTCACTTCTAGCACACTTTTTTAATTTCTGCTCGCTGTAAAATGAGTTCCAGTAACCTTAAGTTACAATTCGGCAAAGATTTGGCGTATTATTATGCCTTGTAATAGTTCTAGGCAAAATGATAAGAGATTTTTGTTAGTTTAGCTGCTTTATACTATTGGGATCCTTGCATTCAAGGCGTACATAAACGTTGCTTTTCTGCAAAACAAGCTCTGATTCCTTGAGAAAACATTCATTACCCCATTTACAGATGCTTTTGACATGTGGACAAGAACGTATTCTGGACCTTGCATTAACAGCAATTCTTGATCCAGTCGATGAGGCGTTGACTGTTTTACTAAGGATACATTTTTTTAACTTTGACCATTTTAATCTCGGAGTAATAACTATTGGAGTAGGAAACCTGAGAATTTCCTCAAACAAATTGGGTTAAAGTATGAAGTTTCCATGCTGGCTTCAAAGCTAAACTGTCAAGAAATTTGACATTCCATGGACTGCCCTAAGGAATCTACTAATGAAATAGGAGCCATGCGAGGTTTGATACAGATGTTATCCAGACTATCAACTAAAGTGATTACCTCGGTTGGGGAAAGAGCGAAGATAAATCGTAGAGATAGCAACGATTAACTGATACATTCTAAAAAGGAAAAACAACTTGAGAAGTTTTTTGTGATTACTGAAAAGAAAACTGGAGAGCGCCCACTTCTAAAGGATGATTCATGAAGTATGTGCAGACATTCATTCCTCAATGATCTGATGCCTGATCAGAATATTTAAGAGACGTTGATTTTGATCAGAATAAAGAAGAGACGTTGGATGTGTCATGTATCGTACTTACATTCTGAGGTTAAGTCCGTCTGGATCTTGGACCCGGTTGTAATCTTTACATTTTCAGCGAAGTTCAGTTTAAGACTTGGAATAAATTTATTCAGAAATTATTAATGCTTTGCTAATAAGTTTTGCTTTAAGAATTTTTTGGTTCAATTTACCACTGAATAAGTTTACATTCCTTAATATTTTTTATGGCATCTTTCTTGAAAGCTGTAAGTGTCCGCTATGCAGAGCTAAAATATTTTTCGAGTAAATTTTCGAAATCTGACACAGAAAGGAAAGCTTTTGATTGTGTTGCAATGACCTGGAAAATGACTAAGCTATAAAAAGCCATGAAATTATGAAATCCGCCAATCCTTTGCAAACCCCCATAAAATGGTGTTATAAAAGAAATAACTTTGGACTGAACTAGCATTGGTTGTAATGAATGGTCCTGGCTTTTCCCTAATTGCATAATTGTCATAAAAAACATTAAATCAAGATTACATTGATAAGCGGCGTTTCTGTGTTTATTAGCCAAAAAGTATTCTTTGGCTTTTCAAGCACTAAATCACGTTTTCTTGAAAAAGGAAAATCTTCAAATGTGGAAAATGCTTAACGACTACCCTTTTCATACACCTGCGACTAATTCTGGAGTTTTAAGCATTGCAATAAATTGTCTCAATTTCCAATGTCAGTCACTTTGTCTATGCCGTATTACAAGTGCAAGTACACTTTCATTCGTTGATCCTGCCTACGTCGGCAGCTAACTCACATTTTCATGAACATAAAAACCCGCCTCATAAATGAATACCTGGCAGGATAAACAAACGATAAGATAAGATTCGCGAAACTCAATTTGTTTGCTGGATGAAGCGCGAAATTAAATTCTTGTCCAACAATACAGGAATGAGAGAGTATATGTCAACATGTCTAACGGTGGCAGTAATATTGCAAGGACATGTGACAATCATATATGATTGGCATGTGTTGTCTACACGAGGTGTAGTTTGTAGCCTTAAGCAACGCATGTTTGCAAGCACGTCCCACAATAAGCACAAGCATGAAAGGAAGTGAAATGAGAAGGCAAAGGATCGCGATGAATGCAATTAATTTTTCTTTTGGTTACCAATATTAACACTCATAACAGGGAAAATGCGGAAAAGTACAGAGGTCTTTTGAAAACATTATTGAACTATTCAAGCAAATTGCATCAAGTTTCTATTTGATAGCTGTTGCTGAGTCACATAACACGTGAGAGCTCTTGAACAGGATGAGTGCGTACCAAAGCTCGAAAATCTACTTCTAAAAGTATTCATTTAGAAACAATCAAGGAGAACGAAATTTCACCTCATTGCTTACCGGAATAATTATGCAATCAAAAGAATTTCGCGACAAACGAACTTCACAAACGCCTACTTGAACCTAATGAACTTCTACTTCAAAGATCTCAACACTCAATAAAAAGATGAGAGCGTAAAATATTAAATACTCCACAAAAGTTCAACACGGTTCGTCGATTGATTAATTCCCTAGTCTTGAGTTCTCAATCAACATCCTACAAATGAATGAAGAAAAAAAAAATAACTTCGTCATTTTCAAACTTTTCCTTTTTAGAATTGCTTGCAGTAAATATTTGAGGGAAAAATGCCGCCTGAGGATAATTTACTCCAACAAGAAACAGCTTAAAGTAATGGATTCATGCAGGAATCAACTTTTCAGGCTAATCAAAATATTTTGGAACTCGCTCGAAGCCGCTCGAAATGCGTTTGGAAAATTTATCGTTTATTCAGAGGATAAATTTAAATTTCAATACTTTCACCCGGTATCCTATTAGAACATCAACCCAACAAGTTTGAATCGACCTCTCGGTTGATTAATTCAGATAAATTTAAATAAGAAATTTTAATATTTCAAACGCAAGAAATATCAAGCGGAAGGAAGTTTATACTCAGTCCAAGAATAATACGCTGGGATTTGCTTATCGGCTACGAATACAAGAAGGAAAGAACTCCTTTAAAAAAAAATAGGTCGCCCATGTGATATTGCAATTAATCAAATGGGACATAATGTAGTGCACATAGTGGTTGCATTTATTTTGAACTCATCACATAGAGGATTCAAGCTTACTTCTAAGAGTCAGGATTAGAGATATTATATTTACCATCCACTAGTATATAACTGTTGAGGAAATTTTTTTTTGGCTGGAAAGTATAGCCAGTTATGTGGTGGCAAGCAGACCAGCGACTTAATACCTCAACTGTCACACCGAGCAAGTAGCCCCGAATATTATGCCACATTATCTCGAATCAGGCCTCTTGCGTCTCACATAGCAGCGTTCAGGAAATCTTAGCTTAGAAAATCTCTCATTCAGCAGGGATGAATTGAAAGGATAGGGATTACTATCTCTGAGACCACTTCCTCCTGCACCAGCAAGCGATCGATGGAGCTTTTCTGTAGAAGAAGATCTGTTTTACATCTCGACATCAGCCCCACTGTATTCTCTGGATAGAGCACACATCTTCTCGCAGAGATGCAAACGATGCCTGCACCATGAGCATACGAAGACTGTGATTTTCTCTTCTGATGCGGTTAAGACTGAAAAAACCCTTGCTCACTAAGTAGTTGCGTCAGCTAATAATAAGTCTCATTATGCTTTCTGTAAAGCCACAGCCCCAGCTTACTAGTGAGTCATGAGGTACACCTTCCCCGCACTTGGTTTATGAACATTTCCAGCCAAAAGGCTAGGATCCTCCTTCTTTCCTCTCACCAGATAATTTCTCACTTCGACTACTCCCTCCGTAAGTAGACTCGCCTTCCATCTTCACCCAGACAACCAGTATGGCCGGCTCAGAAAAGGAGTCCTTTACATTTGAAATCCGCAAAGCTCCTTAATCATTCCTTACTAAGAGCACTAGACCGAATTGAGCCTACACAGTCGACACTTCGACAGCAACAGTATCCACTGAAGTCCGTACTTGATCAAAAAAGCCGAAGTTTTTGAAGTGACTTGAAGACTTTCGAATATGGACGAGAATAACACGAGGGATCCTTTTCTTCAACAGTACGAGAATCTCAGTGTTTTCCAGCTTTAAACTATAACCACAGTCGGTCAGTATCTTATCTAGTTTGAGTCTCGTCTCTATGTCTGCGTGTCCGGTGACTTATGTCACTACGTCATCCGATCAGACGCAACATCACAGCTTTAAAGAATGGAACGTGACCTTACCCCTCATGCAACATTAACTCTTTGGCGATCCGCCTGATGTATAAAAGCTTCCCGTAATAACTCAAAATTAGCATCAGATACTTCGGCGCTTTGAATTATTCCAAAACACTGAAAGGATGTTTTCATGTTTTCATTGACCCAAAGAAATTGAAAGCATTTCTCTGCATACATAGGGATTGATGTGTCGATAGAAGCTCCGAGTTCCTTTTTCCATCCTTGATCTGCACAAGCCTCACTTTCATCCAGCATTTGGAGAATATATCCTCTTCTAGATAGGCGTTGAATATGCTAAGCGATATATCGAGGCAAAGTTGAGCAAAATATCTGACAAAGTCCGCTGGGATACCGTCTGGTCACGTGGCCTTTAACGTTTTATAATGTCTGCCTCACTTTTTCCAGCTCGCTCGCAATGAAAAGCGGCTAATAAACAGGGTTCGTCGCATGAAGTATCAAAAAGAACATATGTATAGAGAGAAGTGCTAGAAGAACATCGTTCGTTGTTTTTCCATCAAGCATGCAGGACGTCCGCGTTTCCAGATGAAAAACTCATAGTCTAAGCCCCATGGATCTCTGTAATGTCTTCAATTAGGTTTTTTCCAGCAGTGTGTCTAGCTTTCATTGATCAACGTGCTGAAGAGTTTTTTGACCAACCGGAATGTCAGTACTCGGCACTGCATATAGGTCCAGATCTCGAGTGTGTGACATTCTCTTTTGTTTTTAAAAATTTCTACGGACCCTCAGCATACGGCAAGCTTATCATATCGTGGCGTGGTTGGATCATGAAGAGATGAGACGTGTAAGTTGACAGTTCATCGTGGTTTCGGCTGAGACTCTCCTAGTACTAACCTATCCTTCCCCCCGTATAATAATACAGATGAGAACGCCTGCGAACTCTGAAACAGCCGTTTCGGCAATGCGCCTACTTACAACCAATTTCAAGTGACATGTACAAGTAATAACATGACGAACTGTCCTTTTATACCCTCTCTTTGAGTATACCAGGCACAAACAACCTCGAAGTGAACGTTACATTCGTGATGCTTTCCTAGTAGTCTCTCCGGTGAAAAATTGATTTGTCGTCAACGTTCATGATAATAAGATGGACACCAGGGCGGCGGTGTCAAATCGGTCAAAATCAGTTCCTGTAATCCAGTTCAGATATCAACAGCAGGTCAGCTTCTTTCTCCCACGCAACCTGGTCAAGCAAGCTCTGCACGGTTGCATTTAGACGGAGGTTGAGCTGAAGGACTTGAATCATCGAGCTCCTTGAACTTTAGACATTTTCCATTTCTTGACATTTGAACCAGATTTGCTTCAGGCCTTTGAGTTTACACAAGATAGAACATGCTGAATTTGTAATTGCCCGCTTAAATGTGTTCTTAGTTAACGTACGTATAGCAACGAATACGGACCAATCTTTGCCAAATTTTTATGTGGCATCTTTCTCAGGGATGTCCAATATTTCGACTTTCTTACCACTTGGGTTTGGTAGACGTTAACCTTACCCTAAGGCTGTGACAGGAAAGAAAACCGAAGTCTGTGCTTACCTAAAATCGAAGTTTACCTAATGGCCTCTTCCACTTCTCTAAGTCTCCAACGCGATTAATTTTCCTTGTTTTTATGGAAGCCATGGGCTGTAGTGTCAAGACAACAGTTTGAGAGCCAAGGCGATCCTTCACAGCATTCTAAACAAGCCGTTAGTAACAGATTCCATCCCTGAGTTTCATGAGAAGGCCACTTGGTTTGATCAATGCATTGCCCGTACAAAGGCTCCGGTTTTCATCACGTCCAACATTTAACTCAATTTTTTGAGGACAGCACCGTAAGTTGTTCCGTCTGTCAACTGTAACCTGTCCAATTTTGTGAAATTTTACCATCTTGGGTTGATGGGCGTTAACCTTACCCTAAAGCTGTTTCCCATAGGAAAAATTTGTGTAATCGCCTCTTATTCTTCTTTCACTTGCGTGACACAACAAATATCTTTTATTTTTAAAGAAGCTATTGGCTGTAGTATTGAGATAAAAGCAGTAAGGTCACTCCGTATCAGTCCCCTCCGCTCCAAGTTCCACAAGCAGGCAACTTGTTTTGGTCACTTTTGCTGCAGATTTGTACTATGCGGGCGTCGGTTTCGTCATTAAGATTTGAAATGGCAACTAAACTAAGCTTGAAGTATAGTGACAAATACAGTAGAAAGTTATGTACGATGCGGCAGCAAATAATGATATAAGGAAAAGGCAGCAACATCGATGCAGCGTACAATAAATCATCGCGAATATGGAGGAAACCTCATAGCATAGTCTTGTGAAATACAATGCTAAAAATATCTAAACACTACTTTCAGATAGAGATAAGAACATAGGCAAGTAGATTAGGTGCTTAATATTCTATCAAAGCTTGACAACTTAAAAGGAGGGCACCACACAAAAGTGATATGAATGATCCATCTAGTAAATATAGTGAGCTGTGCTAAATAGAGAGCTTGCAAATAATATAAATGATTAAATGATTTTAGATAATAGAATGTTTATACGCACCTCTCGACACCATCGCCTTTATGTTTTATTTCCAAAAAGTTTTGATAACGAATACCAATGCTGCTGGAAAATGTATTTAAAATACCGTTACATTTCGAGTTTGTTCGACGTGTCCGCTCTGTTTTGTGGTTGCGCCATATTTCAAAATTTACAAGGGGTAAACAACTTTATATGGGGTAATCTTGTCGAACAGGAAAATTAGAGTAGTAAATTAGACCGTTAAGCCGGGAGTTTGTTTGAAGTGTTAGCGACTATGCAACTTAGGCTACGCATTTGTAAGGAAAAGAAGATTTAAAGGCGAATGAGAATAAGATAGTCAATAATAAGATAACAGATTGCTGACATAAACTTTTTTCTGGAAAGTATACCTCTTCAGGAACGCTACTGCGATTGTATGGCTATGTCAAGTCACTTGCTTACGTTAACAAATTACAAATGAACCACCATATAACTGTAATACTCAAAATATTGCAGAAAACGAGCCGCAGTGTACACGAGAACAACGTTTAGATTATCGTAACTACTCAAAAGGAGATAGCTTACCTCTTAAAAAGCACTTACATATCCGAGGCACATCACAAAGAAAGACATACGCAATGTAGGAGAGCTTTGCAAGATAAAGAGCTTGTAAGCTAACTGACAAAGGTGATTGGAAAAGCACAATCGCAATGGCTTTCTGAACGTTTGCTAGTAAATAAATTCATGAATAAAAAACTTAAGGAAATATCAATGTGCACATTTTCGCACCTTCATTTTGATGTTCCATATCCAACAAATTTTGCTTACAAGTACCATTGCATCGGGAGTATCTACCGAGTATCGTTAGATTGCGAGTTTGTCGAAAATATTTACGCTTGTTGCTGCGAATTTTCGAATTGTCAGCTTATGAGCCTATAGTTTGAACCGTGAATGGTGAATAGTATTAATACAAACAAAATCAAGAAAAAAAATATTTGATTAATTTTCTTCACTTGTTATACGTATTTGGAAACGATTACTTAAAACAACTCAGTCAATATTAAAGGTTATGAGCTTTTATAAATTACTTTTCTTGTCACTTATTTCCTGAAAGGAGAATGAGGAAAAGAAGAACTTAACTAATTTATGAAATACATATTCTTTGAAATAACAACAGCAACAAAAATGTCAATACTCGGAGCGCTAAATGAGCGCTAAATAATTTGATGTCTTCAATTCTAGTGCTCTCTTTCTGTCCCTCTGGAACGAACGAGAGTATGAATTGAAAACATCATAGGTGATTTTTTTCGAAATTTCCGTAATTTGAACAAGGTTCGTAACCGTTTAACGACATAAGCTAACCAATGCCTTATACTACGCCGCTGTAATCAAGCATCCTTTATGAATTTCGAGCATAAAATCGTCTTTTGGGGGATCGCTATTATTTAGTTTGATTCATACCGAGTCATTTCATATTCTTATTGTGGCCCGGAGCCAACCTTCCCTTCCTTCTGCCTCAAATTCATTACTACTTCTTCCATACCCTTCAAAAATATGCATTCAGTACTGTTGAAATGGTGAATTTGGCTGTCTACTTCTGAGTTTTTACTTTAATTTTTTTATTAGTCGACAGTAAAATACGGAAACATTGTAGTACGCTTGTTTCAATACACGCCATCATTGGGTTTTTCTATAATTTATTGGGCGACGAGACAGTAGTACCACTAGATACTTCTGTTTCCATTGTGGCCCCCTGGCTTGGTTGTTCGACCAACTAAGCGGCTCGTAACATTTTTTTGGGACACAAAATAGTATATCAATAGTAGGTTCAAAGTGTGAAATCAAAGTGTGCATTTTTGTCGTTGCAATCTTATTGCAACTTTTCAGAAAGCATGCAGGTTTACAGGGTGTTATTATTAAGTTGCTCACACTCGTTAAGAATAAACGGAGGCTGTTAGAATTACATTAAGAAGTCATTATTTGCATGTGAATGTTAAGGTATGCAAGTATACTTAACATCTGCAGGCTTTTGAGTTGTTTAAAATCGGTCTCAACTCGGCCAACATGAAAACTGAGCTCTAAATAAAACCATAAAATATAAATGTATAGAGAACATGTGCAAATCCCTGCCCATACTAAAATAAATCGTCCTGCACGTTCACGGGTAATTAGCTGCGAATGAGTTTCTAACAGCTTTAAGTGCATGCAATAATAAAGCATTACAATTAGACCCATGCTTAGGCTAGATTTGTGCTATCATTTCGCTGTTTTCATCAGGGAATCATAATTTTGAATGGCCTTTCCGAAGAGCTTACTAAACTTAATTCACAAATCATTTAGAACGCAACCATGAAATTCACATTAAGCTAACAAATAAATAAGAGCGGCCTACGCAACGCACATTAATGCACTACCGGTAAAGGACGATGCCTACAAATCCCATACGTTGCAAATCTATAATCTACTTAAATCCTGCAAACTTATCAGCTTCTGTCAGAGTTTAGCAAATTTATTCACAACCATATACCCAGCATGAGAGCGCATACACGAATAATGAATTTGCTCTGATTCACCACAATCACATGCACAACAACAAAACAGATAAATGCAAACATAAATCCAGGTAGTCCTTCATTGAATATTTTAAAATCTACAATAAACTAATGGAAAAACAAATTTTTGTCAACATGAAACGATACTAAATTTTTCTGCTTTTGTTTTGCAGACCACTGGATTTAATTAAATTAGTTTTGCATTTCTTTTTCGGAAATATTCAGAATAACAAATCAATTCAAACGCTGGTCGTAACGTATGAAATGGCGTTGCAAAATTTTAAATTATTGAATACCTTTGTTTGGTATATATTCATTGTATAATGTTTAATAAATTGGAAACATTAATTACGTTCGTGCAGGAGGAAGCGTGCAATTCGTTTTTGTCGTTGATTAATTCTATCTAATTTGTTGCAAATTTGTGTTTGGCACAAAGCAAGTAAGAAAAAGCGTAATTTCTTTTCGCCCTCACTAATAAGGTAATTGAAATTCGGGTGCATTCGGGGATTTTTACTCAAAATAATTGATTCAAGGATGAGAATTTGCATTTGTCGGACAAAAGCTAAAATAATTCCTTTTATTGATCGTTCAGAGAATATAGGAATAATTCTAGAAAGGAATTAAGAACCGATCAGTGCCCAAAAAAAGTCTCGATAAGTTAAATTGAGCGGCGCTGATACGCAGATCCGCAAAAATACTCCTTCGCAGAATGAGGTGCAGCGAATTCCGCTGCTGGCAGGACCTCGTCATTGATTTGTACAGCTAGTAACGAGGACGCTCGAATCCTCGCGAGCGTTTAACATTTTCAAGAGAGAGATTATGGAAGGCATTGTTGCCCTATCCTTTTCGTCAGGAATGCGCCACCTAAGGACTTCCTCCTAGGCGGCCCATATTTTATTGCTGAAGAACTCTATACAGCCATAACGTCAATGAAAGAGCGAAAGACAGGAAGAACACATAGCATTGCAGCTAAAGTATAGCAACAGGTCCACAAACTTTGCCTCGAATTTCTGCTTCACAAATATAGCGTCTGCTTTGAGGAGGGGATTTTCGGAAGGAGGTGAATGGTGTCAATTTATAGCGGGATGAGAAAACTGAGTTACTGTTCTCAAATTGTACGTTGTTCATGGTGGATGAAGCTGAAAAACCTGACCTAAAAAGATTCACTGGCCGATGCTATCAAAGTCACTGTTATTTGTTACCACACCAGGACAGCTTCCGACCTGGGAGATTTACCATAGACGACATCAATGAGGTTACGAACGCGGTTTGGAAGGCGAGAGCTCACTAAAATACATTGGATTGCTCGTGACTTTAGGCGTTAGTAGAGATAGGAGGATGTCATTATTACTCTTTAAGAAAGCTTCACGGTATAGGAATATCTGATGAGGATTTTTAAGGATGCCTGAAGATCCGAAAGATGTTGTACAACTCGCAATAAGAAAGACAAGTGACGGACGTTTCCTACTTGGCCCTGACCTATGAAACTCGTCAGACTAAGGCTGCAGCTGGTATGGGAGACGGGACTGTTTGGCTAAAAAGACGACCAGACAGCTTAGACCGCAAGGCGCACGGTAGAACAGATTAAACTCGTGGGTTCAGTCTGACAAAACCGGAGTGGCCATTCTGATGAAAAAGAGAATCCCCAGAGTTCTTCGTCTGCAAGTTGGTAGACAGCACACACTTTTCTTGACTCCAAGAACGCAGTTAAATATCACGCTTGATAAGAGAATCCAGGGTCAACGTTGTTGCCCAGCAACGCAGCAGCGAGAGCATCAGCTTTTAGCCAGCTAACGGCCGAAATATACGGATCATCCCGAAGCAAAGGACACCTTTTAATTAACATATTCTAAAACAGATACAAGTAAACGCAAGAAGCAAACGTACTACAATCGTTTGATCTAAATACAAAAATCAGGAGATCTACGAATTGCATCGGCATATTTGACCATCTCAGAATTAAAGGATTGGTGGAACCTTAGGCTTGATAAGGACGAACAGAAGAGGGGGAGTGGCACGAGACGTTCGCTCCGTGACAGAACAGCGTGGAGTTTAAGGCGTGGGGTAGGGAGACTTTGTAAAAATATGGCTTAGTCAAGGACACGATGAGATCATCTACTACCTGACTCAACTCCTGAGGGAAATGTGTTTTTCCTATCTCTTACCTGAACTAGTTAAAGAAGGCGTAGTACGCAGAAAACTTGATAAGCCGGGAGACCATCTACACCTTTAGCACACCTATCACATATTTGTAAGTGCAGACGGTGGGCGTTTTCTCCTTTGCGAGAGAATTGATGATCTCCCGTCGAAAAGTCTGATGAACGCGATGGTAACATCAACTGAAATATTAAACTGCGCATCATATCATGCTCAGGGAAAAATAAATCTTAGACCACTTTTTGACACAAAGGTAAGAGCGATGGTTTACAACCTTGTTACGTATTTCGAGGTGTAGTCGACATTCAACCAACAACAACAAAAAAAAAATATATATATATATATATATATATATATATATATATATATATATATATAAATGAATAAATAAATAAAATAATAATTAATTGGTTAAGTTTTTTGTATGTACCCATATGTTTAAGTGGAAAGAAAATAATATGAGATGAAATAGAAGTAAGAATAAATGTTACGTATTTCGAGGTGTAGGCGACATTCAACAACCAAAAAAAATATATATACATAAGTAACAATAAAATTAAAATAGAAATATTTATAGTTAGGTTTAAGGTAGTTACTAAGTTAAATAATATTGATAGCAAACAAAAAATAATAAAAAGTCTCAGTAAAATTAAATGTCAAAGAAAAAAAAGTCTCAAAAAAATGTCAGTCACAAAAACAAAAAAAAATCTTGGAAGAAATTTGCGATAAATTTTCTATGGATTTGATTCACCAGGTTGTTGCGTACGTATCAGTATAAATAGTATAGAAATTGTAAGGTACAGATAACCAATTCAAGTATCAATTTAAGTAATAGAAGTATCGAAGAAGACAATTATAGTATAGTATCGAGACGGATAAGCAATTCAAGTATCAATTCAAGTAATAGAAGTATCGAGGAAGACAATTATAGTATTGAGACAAATAACCAATTCAAAAGTACCGGCCAATTGAAGAATCAACCAATAAGACTAACAATAGAGGGAGCTCGATCCAAGGTAGCTCAGCGGAACCGGGGAATCGTGAAAACAGCTGAGGTACAGAGTGGTGCTAAAGGAAGCAAGATCTAAGGATGCGCTGCAGAACAGGATCCTGAAACCAGTTACGGTGCAGATTGTGCTACAGGAAGCACGATCCGAGGAAGCCAGTTAAGGTGCACATTCGTGCTACAGGAAGCAGGATTAGAGGCAGCGCAGTAAAACAACTGAAGTCCCGAAACCAGCTGAAGTGGAGGTTCCTGCTACAGGAAGCACGATTAGAATCAGCTCAGCACAATTCAGTGTCCAGAATCAGCACAGCACAATTCATAGGTATCCAGAGTCAGCGCAACACAATTGACAGGTTGTCGGAATCAGCTCATCACAATTCAGTGTCCAGAATCAGCACAGCACAATTCCTAGGTATCCAGAGTCAGCGCAACACAATTGACAGGTTATCGGAATCAGCGCAGCACAATTCACAGGTGCACAATTCTCAATTAACATCTTGTAATATTGATCCATTAAGTTTTAAACTAACATGAAGGAGTAAGCTTTTTCCTCTGTGTGTGTGTTTGTGTATGTGACATGGAAGGATCAGGGCTTGAATAATGTCCTAACCCTCACGCCCACGCGATGAACTAGTCGGTTTAAAGTAACTTTCTTCGGCCGCCATTATGCGGCCTTTGTATTTTCAAATAACCTTGTCTCTTCAAACTTGTCCTTTCTTACGCTGCAGGTGCGACCGATCGGCTAATTCATCATTATTAATTATATGTTTATTATTTTATTATTTTTTTGAAAATCCATAACAACCTGCAATGCCTCCGCCCCCTCCAGCTGCAAATGGGGTCAAATCTTTTCACAAAAAGCATCCACTTGCGTGAAAATAGACGTCTAGCCCAATGTCATTAAACAAACAGTTCTAGGTCGAGTTCCTAGGGTGACCGTAGCATGTTTTGGAGTATATCCTAAGAGCCATCTGCTACTGGAATCCCACACTCATGGCGCAAATCATCTTCCAATTCCCACAAATATTATCTTTCTAGAAACTATAACTTGTCGATTTTTTTATCTTTTGTATTTTGTTTTGCTTTACATCAAAATCATCAAAAAATCAATATCTATAAAAGTGTTTTTTTACGTTTGAACAAATCTGAAGAGCAATGTTTTGAGCGCCCAAGTACACAACATAAATAACAAAAGCATTTTCGATGATCAATTTTAAGGATACTTATTAGTTGTTACATTATACAAATGTGCATCTCCAGTTCCAACGCTTTGTTATTATATTTATTTTTATTACTACACTTTATTACTATTACTACACTCTTCATTCATACGTGAAATAAGATAGCATATCTAGTTCCCATAATAGCTCATAGAAAAACTGTATAGCAATATATCAACCGCTACCCTGAAGGAAAAACTTACGAAATAAAACACGAAAACCACAGGATAAAAAAAGACTTAACTTTTATTCGTCAGAGACTGTTAAACTGAAAATTTTTACTCATAGCAAGCAAGTTGAAATAAAACTGTGAAGCATCTCCAGCATAAGCTAGAAAGACATGCATTCGACAACTATTTGGCCAAAGTAGAAATCCAGCCTTATCAAAATGTCTTGGCATGGAACAGGAAGCTGCATTAGAGACAAGGAAGCTGTAGATAATATGACTCAACGGAAACTGCAGCAACAATGTCTGAAATAATGACTAGTACCATTCAAACGAGTGATCGAACCTATGGACATCAACCTGTTAAAAAAACTTATTTTGTCAATTAATAAAACGGGCTAGGCAAACGCCTACTTACCTCTGAAAAAATTTCAACTTCAGGACAAGAAAAATGCCACGCCTGTACAGAAAAGTGCAATATACAGTCTAAAAAAAACGAACGAAACAGTCTCGCAACCCAAGGATAAGATGGAAAAACAAGAACTTTACAACTGTCAGACCGAATATTAAACCTTTCGAGTCGGCTTACAGCATACAATATAGAGACGGTTAAAACTAATAAAACTTCAGACCACATTTTTTTACACTTTTTATAAGGAAGCTTTCATTTAATCTCAGAACGATTCGGTGGAACATTAAACTCTTAATAGACTGAAAACTCAATTCATCCTTGTTACGTTGAAAACTCTATGAAGATAATGAATTATTTTAAGTAAGCTATGTGATTGGAGTAGTGCAGTATTGTTAGTATCCAAAATGGAGAAATTAAAACTCTTCCTTTTACCCATCCTTAAAGAGTTAACCGGAATAATAGGAAACGGTTGTCTAAAAGCTTTAGATTCTATCAATCATACGAAAATGTGTATTAATCTAACTGAAGTGTATTAGTTCTGAATTAATATGCTTCACCATCAGTTAATAAATTATTCATAAATACTAATAATCAATCTACACCTCACAAGAAACAGCGTAACGAGATTTTGGAGGGAATTAATGCCCTGAACTGTTTGCTGAATCAAACTGACAGCTGTCACATACAAGAACGGTACATGAAGGAATTTATGCAACTACGAATGATCGTGTATAAAAAAGACATATCAGATAGCTCTCACGGGATATTTTTTATCAGGTAGGAAAATGAAGGCTATTTACACCCTGAGAGTAGGACATTTGGACTACCCATAAGAAACCCTTCTCAAGCGGGAAAGAAGGGAATGCTAGAATAGAGATTTCTTGATCGTTGAAGTCTCTTGATGCTCCAATATGTCTCTTTTAACTGTCAGGGCTATATCATGTGGTTCCATTTGTCAATCGTTATAAGCTTCTACGGCTGCAATTTCCGGGCAGAGCTTTCGACTCTTACTATTTCAGTGAAAAGGTTGCCACGCCGCTTGTTTTAAAATAATAGTTTAAGTAAAATTTGGGCGTCACGGGTCACTCCTTTCCAAATACAAACCATGCAGTTGAAGGACTTTGACCTTATTTTGTGCAGACAAGACATGAAACAACCATCCCTGCTCAACAGCTGGATCAAATAAAAATCAGTCTCACCATTCACTCAATTGAGCCGTGGCATCAGGTCAGACTCTTGCCAATCATTGACAGAGTGTTGCTTCTCTTCAAGGATCAAGTTGGAAATGAAGTTAAATGGGTATAGCTCTGTGGTCTAGTGATACCATTAACTAATGGCAATGGTATTACCAGACCATCAAGGTCCTCATGGAACTGTACCAAATAGATCGTTTCAAAGGAAATGGAGACTTATAAACGGGCTTCCGGCTGGTATACGTTGGTGGGATAATGACGTTCCCGAGATTGATTCGAGAACAGAAGTAACCGAGAACTGTAACACAGTGGTTGCCAGATGATCATGAATGCAATGTATAGAGGTATAGCCTACCCAAGCGTGGGGATTTAATGATATTCATAATCGACTGTCGTTTTCATTGGACAATAGGTCGTTTAGCCACTGTGATTTTGTTATATGATGGAGTATTAAAATTTGTATTTGTAGGTATACGTGAATATTTAAGTTTTTTGGTGATAATAAATGTTTTTTATTGAGTATTGAGTATGTTATAAATAGCTGATTAGTGGGGAAATTATGGCTTATTTCATTTTCCCCCTTCAGTCCATAATAAAGCAACAAGTTATTAAATTGGGAATCAACAATTTTTATTATCGCAGTCCAGTAAGACTTAAATTAATAGGAAAAACTCAAAATTGAGTTAACTCGCTCGCCACCCTCCATATCTTTCACCATCCTGTTCTGTAAATAAACTCTTCATATTTTTTGTTGGAAAATGATCTTTTACCCTTCACTAAGCTAGGGTAGTCTGGGCCTTGAGTAATTTTCAACTTTACTCCTTCATTCCCTGCACTTGTCTACCTTGAACTGAATGTTCTGATACTAATATGTTTTTTTTTTTTTTTTTTCTTTTACTTATTCGGCACTTGCCTAGTCGGCTACCATACGCTTCCAATTATCTAGCCTACCAACGTGTAGCCTACTTTATGTTTTCTTATTACCAAATACAAGTTTATAAGATATTAGAAAAGGCAGCCAAGGATATGATGTTGATGATCCTCCTGAGACCTGAAGCATCCTCGAATACACAGGCCAAAAGGTCAGCTCTCCTCCGACCAGAGGAGAGACCTCGAATACAGGGTTCCTTCGACCTAAAGGGCGGTGTCATTACAAATAAAAAAGGAAAGGAAAATCAAATCGGCACAGGGCTGCATCCCTTTGAATAAATAAACGAATATGGCTATTCCTTTGTGTGTATAACCAATCAAATGAAAAGACCTCATTAAGAAGGTGCTCGAAATGACTGCATC
The DNA here is from genome assembly GCA_954870665.1 of Stratiomys singularior. Classification (NCBI taxonomy): domain Eukaryota; kingdom Metazoa; phylum Arthropoda; class Insecta; order Diptera; family Stratiomyidae; genus Stratiomys; species Stratiomys singularior. The sequence goes on from OX940881.1 coordinate 67,312,155, forward strand.
CAAGGGGGTATTCTGAAAGATTTCAAGAACATCCAAGTACTGCCTCTTTGGTTTTGGCAAACCGCTCTTTTTTAACTCTAAAGATATATCCAATTGACTTTTCATCGTAATGAAGCAATGAATATTTGAAATTAAGGAGGTCCTTGATTTAATAATGTGCTTAATGTGCAAAATAATGTGCAATGCAATGTGCATCGCTCCTGCACAGAGACAGTTGATTTCAATTTTAGATAAAACAAAAATTCCTGAAGATAAACCAACGTAATTACTAGAACTTCTGAATTAACGAGACCGAAGTAACGTGATCACATATACACTGTAATGATGTATTCCGATGGTTTCCTCGTCTAGTTTCTAATCTTTAACTTTAGACCTCGTTCACCTTCAACAGTTTAACATTAGACTACTCGTTTGTCTCAAGAAACTAGAAAATTCTTTGTATCTAGATTCTGTAGGGTCAACGTCTAGTCGAAATGACGTTTTAAAAGCACTTGCACCGTCTGTGTGATGGCATAAACATTGGAAAATAAATTAACGAAAATATTTTTAAAATTCGTCGTTTACCGACAAAAAGCCAATTTTTTGCTGTTTGCAGAAATGCTTTGCTGTGCTTTGATAGCTTCAATACACCGCTTCAGTTCTCTTATAAGCGTCCTGAAAAGGATCAGGATACTCAGACCGAACTTCAAGACCAGAAAAAAATCCTTTCAACCGATGTAATTGGTATTTCTTTCAATGAAATTGGTATAGGGTAGATATTACTTTCTATATGAGAATAAATATTGGATTCTATAAGGACATGTTGGCTTCCACAATGAGTTATATAAAGAAGAATGTATTAAGGAAGTATTAGTATTTTTCTCTTGAGTAATGTAAAAATGTTATTCTAGTCCGTTTATTCAGAAAAGTTCCTGTCAGAGTACTTGGAGAAAATAAGACTTAACCGCATTCGGTTATCATGTCACATGAAAATAAATTTCAGGACAATGGAGATCTATAATAACCGAAAATTTCATGCCAGGACTAAATAACCTCATAAGATACAATCTCGGTGATTAAGTTGAGTGAAGATGGCTGAGAAGCCTTAACTAATCTCTATGCTGTTTGGCAATGTTTGTCTATTCACTCAAGATACGGAAAGCCAAGTAGCTGTTAGTTTAAGGAATACCCACTAGAGCTTCCGTTCATTAACTTCAATGTATATCCTGCCCCATTAACTCAAGTCACTCAGAAAATAGCATACACTATACGGACGTTCTGATGCAGAAAGATTTTCTTGTGCTCAAACTTTCATCGACTCTATCATTGTTGCAGGGAAATTTTGAAGAGCTCTCTCATACTTTTCAATAACCCTCCTGAGCAGATCCTGTTGGTGGAATTCATGGGAAAGTTTTGCCGTTTTTAGCCATTCATCAAGTAAATGTGACACTTTGTATGAATACACAAGTGAAATGTGTAGATATAAAATAGAATATAACAAATCTTTCACACCCATTCGCAAAGAACCTTCTAACAGGGTTTCCTTCAAAGAGAAGGAGCAAAATATAAAGTTTTCCATCAGGAAGTTTCTTAACGCTTACAGTTTGCAAGTTGACTCGAGATGATATGTTGATAATTTCGCATTTTCCCATTTTTTCTACTCGGACTATCTTGACTTCTATGCGCTTTTATGTTGGGTAGTCATTCGCTTTGGAAACGAGGTCCTTTGAACGATGTCTTATGCCTGAGAATACATTGTCTTCTCTCGACAAATCTGCAAGTCACTTTATTCACGTTTTACTGCACAGTTGTCTCCGCTCGTTGTGTATGTAAAGAATAGAAGTACGTGACGGCTGCATGGAGTCCTGGGATGCATAATAACAGCCTGGAGGTGATACGTAAAGGAAGTGCACTTTTGATGCTGCTGCTGGCACCGCTTCTGTTGTATATTATGGGATGATACTGCTACACAAATGACCTTGTACGTTATGCCTGCTCGCCTAGGAAACCAGATCATGGTGTGGAGTAGTCTAAATCCTGAGACTATAATAGCTGAGTCGATGTATTGTAGGTTGCGTTGCATATAAAGTAGGAAGTCATGCTGATAACAATAACCTAGAAGAAGGCACATCAATACAATCAGGATGTTTTGATGATAAGAGCTTCTTTTCATCGACATAAAGGTCAATATTGTTGAGGTAACTTGTTTTGACTTGAAGGACTTTAAGTAGAAAAATGAGTTTTTTGTAGTGGTTTATTTGCAACTTTTATCTTTTTATTTTTCTATACACAATGGTTGTATGGATGATTGTTTTTTAAAATGGCTTCCAAGAAAACTTACGACATTAAGGATTATGCAAATCTTTTGCGAACAGAATTGAAAGATGTGGAAATCGCTTTACTATTCTTTCTTTTATATAAAAGCGATATTTGCTGGATTTGAAATGCAGTCCATTTTGGTTGGATGGTTTCCGAATGCATTTATATTTAAGTTAGAGACATCGAGTTGCAGGTTGAAATTGCAACAATCTAAGCAGGAGTATATATCTCTATTATAGATATTCTAGATCTCTATATTAAAAATCTCTATTCCATTTATGAAGTGGGAGTTGTTTTATATAATTAATCATAATGATGATCTTACTCGGAAGGGAAAAACTTTTAGAGTCCTAGGTACGGCTTTCTATGGAAGGAAACCTGATGACTTACTGACCACGTTGAACATTATTATGCCTCTGTTTTATGTGCTATTAAATTTGTGCCCGAAGAATAAAAACTGCTGCAAATATGCATGAAGACTTCGCTGAAAACTACTGCTAGCAAGTGATAACCAAAGGATTTTGGTTTCATGAAGAAGTGCTTCCAAATGCTGATTGTATAGCATTGAGTGTTAGTAAAGCATCGTCAAGCTCAAGGAAATATGCAGAAAATACTGTCCTTAATCACAATTGAAGAACAGATAATAACTTTAAGGGCTCTACCGCTGGTAGTCACTTCGCTGAAGCATAATCAAATACTAACTTTCACGCTGCAACATCATCTTTTTAGATTTGTCATTTCCTTAACTTGTTTGGTGGCCTCTTTTGGGGTATAAAAATGCCATCTCTAAGTGTGATGTCCTGACAAAAGAGCTGAATAGCTCGAGAGCTTCCTGCAACGTTTTGAAACTCGCTGGTTTCATCCAGATCCACTATCGTCATGAGTCCATCGGTTTCAGCGTCTCCATGTAACATCCTTTTTTGTTTTCAAGTGCGGGCTCCCAGGAACTTATGTCGTTTCCGTGTCTCGTCAATCGAGTACCCGAGGTATACAAATTAGCAAATATGTTTTGCTATCGTTTCTTTTTCTTTTTTTTAAAATCAAGTTTCAAGGAAACTAGGGAAATGTTAGAAATACTTGATCGAGCAGTATGCCTCTTTTTGTTCAAAATTTATGATCAATGGACAATATCTAAAACGATGTTTCATACCGAAATGTTTTTAAAGCACATCTGTCAAATTTGACATCGTTCCAGAGAGTAGCATCAGTTTGGCCGGGTACGAAAATCAAACATTATTGTCTAGGGTACACTTCACTTGCAGGAGTCAAGCTTGTGTAACAATTTTTAAAGAAACATCAATTTGAACTTCTTGATGGCTTATGCGTATTTATATCTTTCCCTGCTTCTTGTATTTGTTCTTAGTAGTATATCGGTGTCTTGACCACGTCCTCCAGTTTCAAAAACCAAAAAAGCGATGAACTGTCTTCTTCGAAATAATCAGACCAGCCTTTTCCTGGCTTTCGCACTGTACAGCGTTTTACGTTTCTCTCCACAAACGCCTTCCAAGGTACCTCTTCTTTGTTCATACCGTTTACAAACCACGCCCATTCTAGCTTCCGTGGCCGAATACCCCTTGAGACCTCTGGAGCTCAAAGATTTCATACATCTCTTGACTAAACTAAATTTGTCATTGGTCGAGCTCTCGTCTCATTCCAGTAATCATTCTCAGGACCCACGTCATTTTCAGTTTTCGGCTCTAGGCTTTTAAGACTCTCTTTTATTTTTTTATGACCTTTTGCTTGTTGATATCGGACCGCATAAATTCAAACCGGGAAAAAGAACAATAAGCAAAATAGATTATTCTGCAACAAGTCAATTTCCTTTGGTTTTCCTGGGTAATCCTTAATCTTTTCACTTAACTTTTCGCTTTCAGGTCTTCAAAAACGGCCCAAGGTAAGTCAAAGACAACATTCTCTCAGCGATTAGAAACATTCCTCGGAGCAAGACACAAAGAAAGAAAGATGAATTGCCCTCGTTATCCCTGACCTGAGACCGTGGATCAATCGAGTGCATGGTGAGACTGATTTTTACTTGACCCAGCTCTTAAGCAGGCGTGGGTGTTTTCGGTCTTACCTGCACAACATTGACGGGTCACGGTCTTCTAAGTGCGTGTTTAGTAAAAAAGAGGTGGGTTTCTTTTCTAACATTTCTTTCCCCTCCCATACTTCCCGCTGGAGAAGTAGTTCCCAGTAATCTAAAGGCGCCTTGAGGCGTTGGAACACGAGGCCTAGCCTGAAATAATTTGTCAAACGGTTCCAGGCTAGATTCTTAGTTTGACAGGTTAGTGGGTAGCCAAGACGCATTTCGCGTCTGAAAGCCGTCTGAGAATAGAGCACTCAGTGCGTAAACAGCCTTGACCTTCCTACCATAAAAAAAAGTCCGAAGGCAATACCAGTGCTGCACAAACTTCCGTATCAATCACACTGAGCAGCTCGTGCTTGTAAAGTAATCATCCTACAACTATTGTAAGACTTTTTAAATTTAAATTTGAGACTTAATAGAAAAATGCAAATCACAGTGATTAAAAAAGTGCATAAGTGGCAGTAATGCTTAGATAGGATGAAGTTTGCAATTTGTATAAAACCTCCTTGAAATTGTTTTCAAATGATAAACATAAGAAAAAGTCCGCAGGATATTTTATACTTGAGCTTATATGAAACTCTTGTAAAACATCTTCATCTGAAAATCTTACTCGAAAAGTAAATAAAGCTAACAAATAATAAATATATTCAATTAGCAAAGCTGCTGCTTGATCTGCCTTTAACGGGCCAATGTAAATCCAGCGAAACCAAATTTGAATATAATGTTTGCTTTTCACAACTCGGCAGATTGTGAAAATTTCACCATGTTCTCGTTGTTTTATTCCACGAAGAAAATATCCTTCCAGCGATTTTGTATATTTTCACAGTCAAACAAGGGTAACTCAAATTTATATTATGTGGTCGTGATACGATATATGAAATGACAATTCGCCCCGTTTCACAGATTTATCCGTTGCTGCTGTTTTTAATTTCTTAGGTTTTCCAGACACATGGTGCCATGCTTAAGGATACATGATATTTGAATATTTAAAATTCAATTGCCAATAGCTGTTGTAATTAAATAAAGATGCTGTGTTCACTGAACTAAGACAATATTTGAGTGGAATTCTTTTGAATTTTCAGAGCTGTTGTCAGTTGTACATATTGATATAATGCTGGAGTAAACATGTAATTCCAGAAGCTTGTAATATTCCAAAAATTACATTATTCGTATCATATGATATTCCAAATTTTTCAAAAATATAATTTTCAAGCGTAGTATGTCCGCAATACCACCCCTGTGATATAATTCCATGATCCAGGATATGAAGTAGAGTTGCAAATTTGGCTACCTCACGAACATTCACAAGCAAATAAAGGCAATGGTTAAGTTTTTTATTTCATTTATAAGTTTTCAATACCACCCATTGGATATAATTACGATGGGTGGTGATTGAACACCTAAAGTGTATCCTGTGCGGAAACGTAAATAATCTCTGAATTTTTATCAAAACATGTGAAAAATGTCCTTCAGCTTGGTCCCCCTAATCTGTAGAGTTCTATGATGATTACCTGAAATTAAGATTGTCAAAAAGCCAGAGCTTTTGAATCCAAATCACATTTTCACTAGTGATTTGTGTCCCCCACGAAGTGAACCAGCTCCAATAAACAACGCTTGTGTTCTCTTGTACCCAATCGTCAAGGCATAATTTTTGAATAAATGTTAAGTAAGTAAGTGAGTCAAATAAGCGTAGATTGACTAGTTACTCTCATTTGATCTGCAAGCCGCTCTTCTAAAGTATCCTTTATATGGTTTTAGGTAAACAAATGGACTTACAAACGAGAATTATATGATCTTGACAGCTTATAGCGGCCATCTTAAAGTTACAATACTTGAAGTCAAACTGTCAGTAGTAATTAATCGAGTTTATTGTCGCATCCTGCTTAATTTCAGGAGTTTAGTTGAAACACGAATTTAGTTTATTTTTAGTCTTATAAACTTTGATAAGTTTCCACATGCACGCAACGCTTGAAAATCTTTTTTCTTTGAGCTTTTTTATCAAGGATTGATTGATTGATTTTGTTACTACTCAAGGAGAATTCAAATTTTCCCGTCGCGCACTTAACACTAAATATTATCTAGAACTCCGAGTGTTTACTGTAACGTGTATTGTAAATAGTATTTACCACTCATTCTAATAAGCCACAAGAACTAGTTCGTAACGCCCGTGGTAAGGAAAGTTTAGGACAGTTTGAGCCACTTGACGTGCTCATATATGAAATTAAAGCATTAGAAAAATTTAATTCATCGTTTACGTGGAAAGTCTACAGATTGATCTCTTGGGGTGATCAAAAGTCACCAGCTTTCGTCAAAAAATCAGTTTTTTCCGCTAAGCTGTTTCTTGTGGGTGTCAAAGCCAACCATTCGGGGCTGATGTTGATCGATTAGTGTCCTCTAATTTCCGAGCGGCTTATGGGTTTGAATTATTCAGCCCAGAGTTGCCCATATGTTTCAAATAATTGGATTACTAGCACTTTATTAGTTCTATTATTCAAGAAACTTTTGACTCGAGAAATTTCAGGTACAATTCACCGTTCATGTTTTTTTTCGAGTACTTGCATGAGTCTCCTTTTTTCTGACTTAATTTTCATCGCATAACATACAGACAGTACGATTGATGTTGACATGTGGAGCTACATTTTCAGATACATTTCAAAATTACTACGAGGAACAGTAGTCCATATTCACGAGCTGAACTCGTACACTATTAATCCACAGAGTGTCGATTCCTGATCTCAACAACTGGATACCGAGATATACGAAGTAACCAATATGTCCTTATTAATCAATTACTTCTATTTCACTTTTTTTTCTATCGTTTTATAAATGACATTTGTTTTCTCCATATGGAACCAATTCACGTTGTTTGTCATTTGCATACAGTGTGTTTAGAAATGATTTTATAGAGCAGTATGCCATTGATTTAAGCTCTCAGATGACATATTTAGTGTCGAATTTAACGTCATAGTGCAATATTCCCCACTCTACTTCATCCCGAATTATTTTTAAAGCACATCGGTCAAATTTTGTAAATTCTGACACAGCAGTTTAGTTCAACATGGACGTTATAAAAATTGCCATAAGATTCACAGGGTCCCGAAGTGAAACAAAATTTTTTAAGAATACACTTCAATTTCAGGAGCCACACTTGCATAAACATTTTGGAAGTTCATTTTTCGTTTAATATGCTCATTCTAGAGAGGGCCATTAGTTTAACGGGATCCCAAAGTCGAAGCTAATTTTGGAGTGGGAATTTCAATCAAAGGAGCCACGCTTTTGTGAACATTTGTTTTAAAGCGAAATTTTATTTTGAACATTATTTAATTGACGACTTCTTCGTAGCGGTAGATTTCCTGTCAGGACTTCGATTCCCGCAGATGATTCCTTCAACTGCCCCTCCTTTTACCGGTCCTCAGAGTATCTCTCAACAATTAAGTAGAATGATTTCCTTTTTTAAATTTTGACGGAAGAATGTCAAGCGTTGAACTAGATTTTGTCGTGGAGACTGTGCGTTTCAGTTATTCCCCAATGAGCAACCTCATTCAGGTAGTCCATCTCTGCTCCATATAAAAAGGTAGCATATTGACAGCTCAAATAAAGTTGTACATTGGCCCATCGTAGAACAGTATATATAGAATCACCGCTCTTGAGAAACTAATAATAGAGTTCTCAGCAAGCTTAGACATCATATGATTGTTTTGATACCATCAATATATACCCTAAATTAACTCGTTATTAGTCTCGAAATTTCCTTCTTTGTCATGAGAACTCATCCTTTTCTGTTTTAATACATTGAGACTGAATTTTTCTTGATTATCGTCTAACGGCGAGATTTACTACATCATGTATCAGCCATGACTCCTACAGAAGTTCAAATCTTAGCAGCGTGGTATCGACGACATTTCACAGGTTTGAACAAGGGGTGGAGACCACGACGACCTTTGATGGGACTTACATCTTCGGTTGTCTTTGTCTTGAATTGAAGATGATTCGGCTTCTTTGGAGGATTTTCATATTTCTGCGGAGATACTTACCCTGCCACTCGTACCAACTGCAATTCCCCTTTGTTTGGGCGCTGTTATTACCTATGCAACTGAATCGATAGTGAAACCGTCTACGCTGTAAAAATACTGTCAAAAAGAGAGGTATTCAACGACATGAACTATGTCAATCGATCTCCTATTTTTGAGTTTTCCCGGCGTTTTTGTATGATGTTAACGATTTATAAAGAGTGGACCTTGTTTTTGTATGTTCTGTTTCGATGTTATGTTTCAATCTTTGTTACGATTCTTGAACATGTCTCGTACTGGTATCGCGACCGTTGAAGTTCTTGCCGGAGATATGACACTCCCTTCATTACTCAGTAATTTCAGATCAATCGACAAACAACACATCGTAGGCTTGCAGATTCTGCAGTTTTTGTGTGGACTTCTGAGCTTAAGACAAAGTTATCTAAGAAGATAGATCGATTTTAAAAATTATCAATGGTACGATCTGCATGAGGCTAACAACTAAAAATGTTATACGTACAATAATTATACGTACTCCTGTTATACGAACTCCTTCAAGAACTCTGAGATGAGCTGTTATTTGACATCAAATTCATTAATTAATAGTTGTGAGACTTTGAGTAAAAGGATACTCACGATCGTCTTGGTTGTAAGTAGACCAATAAAGAGAGGAACTTATACAGGAATTAAACCATGGTACGTTCACTGTAAAAACTTTTCGTACCGACTTTGGCTTTCTTTGTGTCCCGGTAGCGTCAATACCCGATGCCGTCAAGGTCCTTTTATTGTTTTCCTATAATTTCACATCTCCTAGCATGGGAATCAACTTCTGTTGCTTGTGACAGTATTAAGAGATCTCTTTTCAAAATAATTCAGTCGTCTTCTACACCATCAAATTCAACATCAGTATTCATACACCTATTCGGTAGACTATTGTTGACTATACACGGAGTCTTTGTAATAAAGGAAGTATCTGACCATATACTACTCTTCGCTTTTCTGAAGCAGATCTTATAAGGTTGTCTTTGCTGTTATATTAGCATAAAACCCTCAAGCTATAGAGTCGATGTGCAACAACATTAATTTGTGCTTGACTGCTGAACACTATTGAATTTCTGATGTTTCCTCAGCAAAATTCCAATAAAAGTCCTTGATTCTGCTACGAAAAATCGAATTCTTTCGGCATCTGAAGTTCGTTTTCACGCTCGTTTTTTTCGTTTTACACTCAAAATTGGAATAATGGTTATTTGAGTGCCTTCAATGTCGAGTTTGATGTGAAAGTAAAACCAAAAATCTAAGAAAATAATACAATCCCCAGCAATAAAGTAAAATGAGCACATTTTTGATCGATGCATCCGTGGGATCACAATTTTATTGTTTTTAAGTGCTGCTTTAACGGTGCTTGCAGTATGCACCGTTTAACACACTTGCTTTTTGCTATAAAACTTAGCTTTTGAACAAATTGTTTAATTAAATACCGAAAACGTGCTCGAAAACCATTCACATAACAGATGGTGCCAATTGCTAACATGCCTCAAAGTTAGCACTAATGGTTATAACCCATATAAAGAGCAGTCCACTCTTCGTTAGAAATATCCAATATATAATTCATAAGCAAACGGATTTGTCCAAGCAAAATCCAGCCCAACATGCATCCTACCGAAATTAGCTGATTAATTTTTGAAGAGTCCTTGATTAAAATTTTCCCACCAGACGAGCTCTTTACCGATAAAACAAAGAACTACCATGGGAACATGAAAATAATAATCAGCTCGTGTATCAAAATTCAACAAGTTGCTCCAGTCATCCGTAACAACAGCTTTTCGTCCTTATCTTGAAAATGTAATAGCGCCCACGCCCTTAATGTATTTATGACCCGACTAAACTCACATTTCATGCTGAAATTCACATTTCCTCCTCTCCAGCTTGTCACCATTCATAGCTGGATCACGGTTGCTACTCTTAGCCATGTATCCTTTACTCAATTAATACTTTAATTTGCCAAAATTTGACACCCTACAATAAATTCAACCGAGTTTACACTTCGATACATGCTTGTATTCGGCCGTGTATGTCTGTATGCGGATTTAAGGATAAATCAATCATTTTCGCATATGTTTAGCATTGGCCTATGTCTCCTGTGTTATCATAGATGGAAGAAATACGAACAGTTGGGATAATAAAATTTGGTCGGAAATTACAGCTGCCCTAATCGGATTTCTCAGAGAAGCCAGTGATGCCATCGGGACGTTTCCGAGAAACTTACCGACATTTTCCAGGAAGGAAAAGGGGTCTCGACACCAGATATTGTGATTTAATAGAATACTCGATATTATAATCTTTTCAAACATCAAACACAAGCATATGCCTACAGGGTCGACGCTTCTTGCTCGTCCTGGATGTGCTTTTGAGAGAAAGGCCTGCCCAATATCAAATTATCGGACAATTTGCTTCATTCCCCTGTCACTTTGCATAATCCTTGCTGGGCATATTTGCACAGTCAGTTTAGCAAGCAGTAATTAAGATGGAATCTGATAAAAAATGAAGGAAAGTAAACACTCCTGGCTCACCCACGTGTACTATACACAATATTTATTCTTGAGTGACATGTTAATTAAATGTCGTCTCTAATCCTTGCTGCCGTTCGCCACTATTCTGAATTTTTTTCGCTTCGCAGTCGTCCGCCTATTGTTTTTTAAACCATGCCATTATACTTGACTTGTCCTGATGTTAGTATTCTTCCTCAGTGTCCTTTTTCCTTATCGACTTACCGTGTAATGAGGCTGTAAATGAGTAAGAACTTGTTACGATAAGGTGCGTGGCGACGCGATAAAGTAGACATCAATGCTCTAAGCATATTGCGGGTTAACGGCAAATAGCAATCTTAATTATTATCATTAGGACATTTTTCACCGTTGACGGGTGGAAATTAAAGTAATTTTTTATGATTCAAAAAATAAAGTTATTTCCTTTTCCTTTCGAAGAAATATTCTTCGAAAAGGACATTGTTAACCCAAGGTGAAGTGCAATGAAGGTGTTGGGTAGCAGAAAAAAGGATCGAAGGATAAGACTAATTCAAAGAGATGAAATTTAGGAGAAAAAAATAATGATTTCTTCGTTATGAAGTTTTTACTCATATTTAATGAGAACACCTACAAAATGAATGTTTACAGGATCGGAAATTAAAAAGAGGACGTTGAATTCCTTTTCAATCTGAAAAATAACTGGAGGTATAGACGAAAGGATGGTTCAGAAAAATGTATTGGAAGACACGAATATTAATTCAACAAATTAAAAGCGCTTTCTTATCCTTTGAGAATGATTGAAATGAGACCAATTGCTCTGATTTTTCAATGTTTTCTTTAAGAACGAAATTTCCCAGAAAGCATCTTTAATAAAGTTGCTTCAGTCATTTTCTTATGATCTCTATTCAATTTCAATTTCTTTGAATTATCTAAGTTAATTAGGATAGAGTGATTATGTTGAATTGAAATATAAATCGCTATACCCGAGCTTTTTGTGGAAAAGAATTATATTGAAACAGTGCATGGGGAGAAGGAAGGAAGTTATTTCTATACAGTGGAAAAATTTTCAAATAACAAGTCGGAAAATCAGAGCTGACGCAGAAAACGAAAATTTAACATCTAGTTTACTAACTTTCACATCCCATGAGTTCAACTCCTTGTCCAGGAAAATAATGTTTTGCAAAGGCTAATAAGACATCGCGTACATTCTTACCCCTATCACTCAGCGTTTCACAACTAACATTGTTCGTTTCCTTTTATCATGCAGATAATCAACAAATATTTTTTGCACTGCTGTCTTCTGTTTCCACTTTTAACTCCTGCTGCAATTAAGAATCCTCCAAGCTCATCATCTATGATCGTATTCGGAATTTCCAATGAATAATTGGTTTTTTACTTCATTTCTTTAACTCCAATTCACTTTCATTGTTTCACAGGACGTAGATGTATAGGAAGATTGTTACACTCTCCTTGCAATTCAAGCCATGATTATCTACTTTGTTTTCAGAATATCACACTAGCTCGCAACATTATTGGGACACGTAATTGAAAGTTGATAATCGTTGATCATCGTATTTCCTAATCATTAAAAATAGATAAAGACACAGTTTTTCTACGAAAGAAGCCAAATAAATAAAAAATTGATTGACAGTTTTCTCCAGGAAAAATCCTGCAAAGAGCCTGTAGCTGACAGACTGTGTGAATCCAGAATTGGATTATCTAGAAGAGATGATTTTCTGTTCTCCTGTCAACTTTTTTATTAATAATAATTAATAATTATTTTTATTTGCTTTTGGTAAGAATAAGTAGGCGAGAAACTTGGATTGTAGATTCGCCATATTAATTAAATTGTAGAATCGCCACATTACACCCCCCCCCCCCCCACCTCTCTACTGACGAAGTCACGATAATAACTTTGCTGGTGGTTTAATCTGACGTCCAGAACGTTGTAAGACGTAATGTGGAAGGTTGGGTTGAAATCTTACAGTTCTTTTTGTTCTAGGGGCTTCTTGGACCAGCTCTTGAGTAATTTTTTTTGTAAAGTGAATTGTTCTTCTCGTTTGTGATGAATGCTGCCTTGAGCCGTTGAACTGAAACCTCTTGCACCTTCCCATTTTTGTTTATAACGAAGGTGGATTTTTTTCGACGAGTTACTTTAATGGTCCGTCGTAACGTGGGGTCAAAGGTGGCAACACTGCACCGTACTGGGGAAAAACGTAGTCGCATGTTTCGAGGCACTTTTGAAGAAAAGCTGTTCTTTTAGAAGCATGATTGTAGTTGGTTGGGGTCTCAAATCATGCACAGTTTCCTTCAGCTTGATGACGAACTCGTTCTTTTGTTCACCAGTTTGGTCCTCGAAAAACTCTCCAGCAAGTCTAAATGATGTTCCGTGGACAAGCTCAGCTGGTGTGGCATTGATATCGTCTTTGAGTGCAGAGCGAAATCGATCCAATTTTTAAGAGTTGCGACATTTGATTGAGGTCTTGATCGTTCTGTATGGGCGTTCAATCAATCCATTACGTTGAGGATGGTAGGATATGGTTCGCAGGTGCTTGATTCCGAGCATTTCGGTCAGCTCATTGAATAAAGAAGACTCGAATTGTCTTCCTCGGTCAGTTGTAATGTGACGAGGGACACCAAAACGAGAAATCCAACCATTGGCGAGACCACGGGCGACTGTTACGGCCGTTATGTCTCGGGATCAGCTCGAGCCAGCGAGCGAATCTGTCACAGCAGGTCAACAAATAAGAAAAATCCTGCGAAGGAAGTTATGATCCAACAATGTCAATGTCGTTGTGACTAAATCGCTCGCCAGGAACAAGGAATTTTGTAAAAGCCGGCTTGTTGTGGCGTTGTATTTTGGCTCGTTGACAAGCAAGACGAGCTTTGGACATCTTTCCACAACTTCTTGCTTGAAGGCTGGATAAAACGATTGGTCATCACTTTAACAGTAGTCGAAATTCCTGGATGAGAAAGGCAATGAATAGAATCAAAAGCTGCTTGTAGCGTATCCTTGGTAATGAACGAATGGATTCAATAAGTTTAATAGTCACAATATATCTGTGCCTTTGTGTTAGGAACACCGCAGAGTTTATGTTGCAATGACGAATTGGATTATTTGTGCAAGAAATCGTTGATGTCGGCATCATCTTTTCGTTGCTTCTCCAGAAGTTCGTAGTCGATAGATTGTTTCGAAACTGCCTCCACTCTTGACAGCATAGCTGCAATCACATTTTCGGAGCCAGCTACGTGTCGAATATCTGTTCTAAATTGACTTATTGAATCAATTTGGCGAAGTTGTCGAGATGATGTTTATTCTGGATTCTTCGTGAACCTGAATACCAATGGCTTGTGGTCGGTGTAAATATAGAATGGTCTTCCCTCTAGTAATGATTAGAAATGCTTCACTGCTTGAAAAACTCCCAACAACTCTCGGTCACAAGTACTGTACCGTTTCTGTGTTTCTGTTAAACGCTTTGAGTAGAAACCCAAAGGCTGCAGCTGATATCTGACTTCTTGATGTAAAGCGGCGCCAACAGCATAGTCAGAACTGTGAACTGTGTCTGCATCAACATGCAGACACAGTTCAAGATTGTTCGATGGGTGACCCAGGAGAGCTGAGTTGGCTAGATCCTCTTTTCAGTATTCAGAATTGATCAAAGCATCATCTGTTAAGGCCACCTCAGATTTGACATTCTTTTTGTTGCCTTTCATCAGTTTTTGCAAACCGCATTGTGAAATGACAGTGTTGGCAATGCAACGGCGATTAGAAATTGATTGATGAAAGAAAATGTCGAAATGTCGATTGTGAAAAAAAATGTTTTTTGCGCTGAATGTCTCTGGTTTGGTTAAATCGCCAAATTCTTGTAATAAATTTTTCTTCCTCGATCGACGATTAAGGAAGTTATACTCATCTCACACACATTGACCGATTGCATCTTTCCAAAAGATTTCAGTTGAGTCCTGTTGTCGATGATTTTCTTGTTTTTTTAAATCGAGAGGAGATAGAAGAGAGAATCAAGAGAACTCACGACGCAGGTCAAATTTTATTTTCATTAGTTTCCGGCCACATGTCCTTATAGCTGACCCATTCGCAATGAAGATATTGAAAACTGCAGGTAGATTGTTTTTCTCACTAGGTTGGGGTGGAATTAGTGTTAGGTCAGATACAGTATCAATCAAAAAATGAAGGTTGAGTGGCTTCTCATGAATTAGATTCATGAGCCGGCTTAGATTCTTTGTCACCTCGTCTGCCGCCGACGAGTGTGTTTCTGCTCGTTTTTTTGGCTCGTCTTTTTTGTATTTGCAACCTTATTCCCTCGATTCCCTATAGCAATCTTCGTAGCTTTTTCAAACTGGAATCAGAAAATTTGGAGATTATTCGGTGCTTCAGTGTCTCATATTTTCTTGATGCTGGTGGATCTATCTATCTATGTCTGCAATTACTCACAGACCGTTCACTTTCAGCGAAGCGACAACTGTTTCGAACTTCGTCTGATCAGCTGATAACCAGATGTACAAAATTGGGCTTCGATCTGAAAAAACCATAACTCGGGAGCACTGGGCATGAAGGTTGGGACTTTTACAGCCGTTCTTGCGACTTCGTAACTATTCTTTTGTGTATTCACGGGCGTCTTGGCCTGGCTGATCAAGTTAGTGGCTAAAACTTATTGCAGGACCAAATTTATTTTTGTCCTTAGCTCCACAAAAGGTTCATCAGCATTGTTGCAATTTGGGGAATTGGTGTCAGTACCCGAATCTTTGTACTGATCTTGACATCATTGCAATTTGTCTTTTTTTGACGAAAAATCACATGCACTTTTGAGATCACTTTTAAGATGGTTAATGCTGTTTTCTGTTCTCCTGTCAACTTTTTTACTAAAAATAATGATTCCTCTATTTTTATTGAATTTCGATAAGAATAAGTAGGCGAGCAATTCGAATTGTAGATTCGCCACATAATTCAAATTGTAGATTCGCTAAAGTAGTTTCCCGACAAATCCTAATTCCTGCAAAAAAGAAACAGCCAACAAAGGAAAACTTAGGAAATTCGATAATTCTGCAAATAGAACTGTACCACAATTACAAAGGACTAATCATGACCTAAGTAAATCAACGTGCTATCTCTTTCTCAACCTGCAACGATGAGTAGTGTCTGAGATATCTCAAGTAGGATTCGCCTAAGCAAATACCAGTTTAGGGTCCCTCCAATTAAAGAGAAACTGCAGCCATGGACTCTTAAAATATTCGCCATCATAAATCCTGAATCGCCATCATCATCTGAAGCAATCGAAATAATGAAGCTCCATGTTCAAGGTATGAGACGCATTCAATGGCACAGAAGTAATTGAGCTATAAAGGCACGGTGCTGATCCCAGACATGTGAGAAGTAAATGGTAGTATAATAAGGAGCACAAACGATCAACTTAATTTTGTCATCGTGCAGGTCATTACAAAAGCAAGACGACTGAACCGTTCGTGCAAGAACCGAAAAATAACTCAGGTGTCCCGCGAAAATCGCAATCTCAACAGGTAAGCACAACCAACCTGCTCAAGCCTTTAATGGATGTTGGCACTGATGAAGCATTAAAGCAGTGTAACAGATTCTGGTTCAAGGCAAGCTATGTAGGAAAAATCCTTGTTGCGTTGTGTGTAAGAATATATGATTTTTGTTAAACTCACTCCAGCGCTTTGGATTTCATGAGGGCGCTGCTCGGGAAAGGAGACAACAAAAATCCCGTTTGATCCCCAGTGTCACTAAGTTCGTCACACCAGTGAAGTATAGGCAAAGAGGCTGTATTTTGATGCGACGCAGTCCCGATCATACTCGTGAGGTGGCACCAATTGCCAACAAAGACGTGAGCGACAAGTTTACGATTTTGAAAACTAACTTTTTCAATTCACTGAAAAAGGTAGCACCGCTGCTATAATTAGTACAACGATAGGGGAAGTGATTGCTGTCACTCGGTTTGTCACTCGGCTGTCACAAACAGACGTTTGCCAAATTTTCGTGAATTGCAAGCAAGCATACGAGAGTATTTCTATGTCATAAGAAAGCTACCTGTCGATGCAATAGGCAAACTTTTATACTAGTCAAGCTAGGTGGTCGCATACGAGTATGTGGATGGCATCAATATGTTTACACGGTTGCTAACAACCGGCAAAATCTTTTCCTGAAGCTCGACCGCAAAGCAAAACTAGTATGGCTACAAATCAATGACAGTACAGCTCGCAAATAAGACCTTTTATTTATTTACGAAAACGAAGACCAATTGCATACATACATTCAAGTATAAATTATGATAAGACCTGTGCTACGCAATAAGTGTGAAATATGGACCTTAACTCAAGCATCAGCAAATGTATTGAACGCCTTTGACCAACGGATCCTGAGATGGAGACCAATGGCAAATTGGTATGAAATTTTTGACGAGTTGAAGGTCTCAACCAATGCAAGACTGCGGAAACTACAAAGGGCTCGCCAAATGAACCACATGGGCGAACAACGGATACCCAAAAAGATGTTTGTTGTGAGAATTGATGACCGAAGACCTGTGGAGAAGCCGAGAAAACGCTGGTATAACTTTGTTGACGAAATTTGTTTATCGCTGCTCGGATTCCAAAATTGGAGCACGCACTTAATGGACCGAGACAGTTGGAGGCACTTATTGCAGGAAACGAAGACGCGAGAGGGGCTGTAGTGTTAACAAGTAGAAAAGCGCACTGTTGGAGGTGGAGGCGGCATATAACCATCGAAACAAAACAGGAAGCTTTTGGGCCACTGACTTCAAGAGATGCTAAACAATACTCGAAGGTCATTCACAAAGTACGCATCCAAAACCGAGATACGGACTGAGAGGATTCCAAGCAAAGAAAATCTTGGAGTCTCTTCTACGGCAAGTTGGAGAGAAGTTGCAAAACATTTATGCTGAGTAGGATCGTGAGAGGGAGGGCCCAGAAATATTGACAGGATGCTTCAAAGGAAAGGTGTATCATGTGAAATAAATCGCAAAGAATGCTTTAGACTTCTTCTTGACCACTATTCAGGCTCAACATGCGAAGGAAAAGATCGGTGAACCGACACAAAGCGTATCCAGGAACGGTAAATCAACCTCCAAGAATGGTTAACGTAGAAGGAAGCAATGGAATTAATGGCATGATGCTTCATAGGGGAGAAGTGTGATGGGCACAAAATACTATAGAATGGCTTTTTAAACTTTATGCTTTATTAACACTTTTTGAGTCCAACTAGTTCAAATAGTGTGAGATAGGGCAAACGATTTACCAACGCGAAAATCGATCTTGAGCCGTTAATCCTATCTCTTTCACTTCTTCCTTGAAAACAGTGTGATTAAAAATAGGTCTCCTGAGTCATTTAACCCTCTGAACCATACAGCATGCATGAGATAGAGGATATGATAGCAATTAATAAGTAAACATATTCAAAGCTTCACTGACAAAGGATATATTCCTTTAGAGGTGTCGAAAGTCTGTATCGTTACAAATGCAACGGTCTCGATATTTTTCCCTCTTTGACTTTTTTTTGATGAATTGATACTGCCAAAAGTCAAAAAAGATAAACGACCTGCAATAAAAATTGGTCGATTGCAAATAATTAAAGTGAACAAGAAAAACTCAAATAATTTCAAGCTTTCAAATAAAAAATACAAATATTCAAAAAAATTGAGATCACTGCGTTTACCATGATGCACAATTCCTTTAGAAGTCGATAATTTAAAGTATTTTTCATATCAATGACGGCAACAGGAAGCCAGAATAAAATATAGGATTGCCAACCTATCAACGTAACGTCCTTCATTCTTTTAGAACGGAGTTTTCCGCAATTATTTACATTCCTTTCAGGATACTCAACAGAGATGGCGCTAAATGGAGTAGTAGGCAGAAGCGAAAGGAAGATTGCACAAAAGCACGTTGATCAATATTGAGGAGTAGTAATCGCCATCATACCCTTAATCTGAATCTTATTAAATCTAGAACCATGTTTTCGTCAGCATTTTATTACTGAAGAAAAAGCTTGACCGTGATGCCATTGCGAATAGGTGTATACCACAGGAACTTCCATAACGATTAGGTACGCTGACCATATCGGTTTACTGATGAGTGAAAGATTTCAGTTAATAAATAAGACTTCACGCAGATCGAACGCTATGATCTTCACAGTGGTGCCAAATCCAAAAAATTTCGTTGGAATCATGGTACCACATAACACTATGACTATGACACTATGAAACTATCGGAGAAGCACCAGCGGATCCTTGTTGGATCAAAACTGTAGAACGAAAGTCGATTTTGGGTGTTCTGCTTTAGTAGCTGTAAAGTGCAGACGTAGTAACCTTATTTTCCCAAAAAAACAATGGCAACCAATTAAAAGGACACGCTTATACGTGACGAGTGTGCGGAAATTGTCTGACGTTTCTTTCAAAGATGAAGATGTGCGGGCATTGTCCGATGTTTCATTTGAAGATGAAGATTGTGATGAACTAGGCTACACTATGGGTTCAAAAAAATAATCTGAAATACACGACAATCTGAAACGTATGATAATCTGAATCTATGATAATCTGAAATATGCGGAGACGGAGAAGACAGAGGATTCGGCGAACACAACCGTTTCGAAGTGATACAGAAGAATCAGACGAAGATAAAAGTAAAGAGTGGCTTGATTTTAATTTTCAAAAAAACGATGATGCGTTCGGAGAATCCCTCGGCTTTCCCTATTTTCCATATGTAAAGATGCCAATATTCAAGAATTTCGTTGAACTATTTACAGGGAACGACGCTTTTGAATATATTAGCACCGAAACAAAAGGTACAACGATCAAAAATACATCAGGACGAAACCCGATGAAAAAGTTCAAAATTTTTCAATGTTCGACAGCCGAATCTAAAAATGGTTTGGACAGATCCTCCTTATAAGAACCGTCCAAACCCAAAAATTATGTCGTGCAATAAATTTGGGTTGATATTATCGTCTTAACACATCTCAGATAAAAGGAAGATACTTGGCAATACCAACCGACGTTTGGAAAATCAAAGTACAATTGATTATTTTTTTTTTCAAATAACTTGTCCGTGTGTTGTGCAACTGTGTTACTAGGTTACTAGGTAACTGTGTTACATATTCGGATTTCGAAACATACTGTAGCATTAAAATAACTCTGAAGGATACAATGATTAAGTTATTGAATTTTATTATAGTTATTTTTTTTTTGTTTTTTGATTATGGCGTCACTTGTACATTGACATATAACCTAACATTAACCAAATCCTCCCTCAAAAATTGCTGCGATAGTTGCTCAAGAGTGAGCAATCGGAGAAACGATCGGTGTTTTTTTGCATAACTACGGCAACGAGATTTCCAAAAATAAATATGATATATATTGTGTATCCGAAAATTGACACATTACTTACAAAGATCGGTGAAAACTGTGATGCCTTTGAATTTGACATGTTATACGGTAGAGTTGAAGTGTCATTGGGAGGAGATAAGTGGACTATTTGGAGCACTTAAAGCTACGTTTCTATTTTTAATTATTAGACTACAAGTTTCTAGCTTAAAACTTTCTGCGTCATTTTTGATGCCAACAAATGCCTCATCCTTCCGAACTTTTCCAAATTTTTGCTTTGTACGCCATGCCTTCTTTATCGATTACTTGCTCATCTCCACCGTATTAGGACTTCGCTGCCCATTATTTCTTTGATTTAAGTTTAAAGGAGGGTACTTTCACTTGCGGCTTGTTCGGTGCTTCATTTTTTTGCTGCCTCCTTCTTTCGCGCTGTTTCTTGCGATCCGTGTGGCCGTGGTATAATTTTGACTTGATTTTTTTTATATTGTTTAAATAGTGTAATGTTTTTTTCTACGGCAGGTGGCGATTGTCTGTGGGGAGAACGTTTGCTATAACATATCCACTTCATCGCTCCCTCTAAAAAATGGCACTGGGAAGCGTCTCTTTGCAGCCCAGACTGACGTGGCAGTTTGTAGGGGCAGAGGCGATTGCGCTGCATGTATTTTATTTAGAAAGTGTCGCTCTAATTCATTCATAAACCACAGGAAGTTTCATTGTTAGATTGAAATTGAACTTTACTTAATTAACCAAGGAAAACCACTACAAACGGCACGTCTTGTCACGGCGATGGTCCGCTTATCTACAATTTTAACAAATACCAGCCTTGGTTCTCAGTTTGGCAAAGGATATGTTTACTGGGTACCCTGGAAGCCTTTTCTGTTGGGGGTTCTGCATTTGGAACATAAATAGGTATCATCTCCCTTCCACAAAATTGAACATGTAATATCAGTACCAATCGAGGACTAGGTTTTGACAGGTCTATGACAAGGGTTAATGGAGTAAAATCCGCTTCATATGAGGAATGTAAAAGGTTATCCATGCGTTAAACTTATTCTTTTGCTTATGGAAACGTGAGTCGAGAAACGTTAATCAACTAACTTCTAGGTGCAATAAATTCCTCTTCCAGGTTCAAAAATATTTTTCGAATTTCTGACCAATGAAGCCCTGAAAGGATGAAGTGTACTGTGATTTTTCATGAACTCTTCATTAAAGCCAACAGGATCTGGTGGGTTTTCGCCTCGTCTGCGTTTAATTTGATTTTGAAATTCCTGCAATAATACACTTTCGACAAATTTGTTTTTATTCTACGAAAATCATAAATATTTTCATTGTTGTAACGTGTGAGGTCAAGCGAATAAATCGAATATGTTGTGCTGCATAAGGCACTCAGGCGAATTTTGTGCAAGTTAATTCGTAACATACGCCACCTCACATACTCCCGGGAGTCAGCCAACTTTAATTCTCATAACTCCTTGTTGAGTGGCAAGCCAACCATCGTTGTTTACGAGCAAGTCCATTTGAGTTTTAGATTTGGTTTCCATCAAGTTTTCTGTTATCTTTCCTTCGTCCTTGGGAATTGGAACCACACATGCTGCTGCTACGCTGCCACCGATGTGGCGAGAAGTTCGTGGAAACCTCCCTCGCCGTGCATACTAATGGATGTGATGGATACTGGTTAAGGGTTGGCAGGTGTATATTATTTGTTGTTACGTCAGTAACCTAATAACGAGCATGGTTGTCGTTTTCAATTGCTGAAAATGCAATGGCAAACTGGAATTACAATAGAATATTGTGTTCAGCTTCAGGTTCAATTGTTTGAATTCATATCGACAAGCGTGGGATGTGGATAACATTGGAATTCGGAACTGCTATCGGTTGAGTGTTGTCCGGGAAGTGATTTGCACTTTCCAATGCCTGACTCCTTGTTATGGCAAATTAACAGAAATCCAAGCTGTAAGCTGGGAAATTGCCTTTTGAACTCACTTTACATATTGATACGTGGGAAGAAGAAGAAACATGATTGCTAATAAATATACCATAGAATATCTTGTCATAAATATTTGCCATAAATACAATCTCGATATGACCAAGCATCCGTAAAGATTATTTGCCCTACCGTACTCCTTTTTATACGAACATCATGAGGATTCATAGAAAACTTAGCTTGCGACACAACATCCGCGTTGAATTTCCACATAAAAAAATTGGGAAAAAGTGGCAAAATTTATGTATAGAATACTAACAATAAAAACAGATGAGCAGTTCGCATGGTGTGAATTGGTCATAAATATGGTAATGGCTGGCTCAAATTAATATAAAAAGACGAAGGATATGAATGTGGATTAATCATAACATTTTGAATTCGGCTGAATAGAAAAAAGATGGAAAAGGTCAACACGCATAAGCGTTTTATGGATTCGAGCACTTAAATTTATTTAGTAGTATAAACTATTATGGAAATCCAAACAGGATGTTTATGTTTATGTTAAAGAAATCGATATTTAATTGAGAATTTTCCAACAATTTATAGAAATAAATTTTGATTCCTATTTGGACATTCAGGATTATTTGGTTTCGAATTAGCGTAGGCCATTATTAACGTGATTTTTAGTGATTTTTAGTAGTTATAAGATGCGGGCTCCCAACGTTATTCCAGGTTTGCTAAAACGGTTACGTTACTGAAAAATTAATAGTGATGACTTGAGTGCGATATCATAAATTCAATCCGTAAGGAATTAACTAATCACTCCACAAAGTGAGACTACTACAGCCTTAATGGAAACTCATGAACTTTGTCTGATATCTTGCGAAATGAAAATATCAGCATTTTATTCAATTCGACCCTTGAACTTCCTATTCAATAAAAAAAGGACTTCAAAAATCTAAATTAGAACTCCGTTGTACGCTTCTTATACTTCGTTGTTCCATCCTTCCTGTTCGTTTGCAGAAGCCAACAGTTTATACATTATTTTGATGTTACTGTCCTTTATTTCGCAGACGCAGAGGCGAAGATCGAAGAGAAGAGATAAGCAGGGAAGAGAGACGTCGCTCTCTCAGCGATTGGCAACAGTCCTGGGAGCAAGAAACACAGGGAAGGTGGACTGCACGTCTGATCCCTGACCTGAAGCCGTGATTCAGTCCAGTTCATGGTGAGACCGATTTCTACTTGACCCAGCTCTTAAGAGGGTACGGTTGTTTTCGGTCCTACCTGTACAAAATTGACAGAGCACGGTCTCCTAACTGTGTGTTTTGTGCAGGGGAACTGGATGACGCCTGTCATACATTCTTCCACTGCAAAAGGTGGAGCTAGCAGCGAGGGGTTCTACTCAGCGAAATTATAGAGCTCTGTCCGGAAACTATGGTCGGAGTAATGCTGAAAACAGTTGACAATTGGAATCCCGTGGCGAATATGCTCGGGCAGTGTTGATATTGAAAAAAGTTTTATTGGAGCACTGGGAGGCATCGGGGATGGATGGATCTCTTTGCTAGCACTTCCTTCCTCTCCCGTCCTTCCCGTTAGAGAAGAGATTCCCATAATCCGAAGGCGCCTCTAGGCGTAGGAACACGAGGCCTAGCCTGAAGTAATGTGTCAAACGGTTCCAGGCTAGGTTCTCATGTTGACAGGGAAGGTGTTTAGTGGTTAGTCCAAAAGCATTTTGTCTCTGGGAGTCCCACACTCAAGGCGTAAACAGCCTTCACCTCCCTACCACAAAAACAAAAAACTGTCCTTTGTTTCAGCTCTCTGATATAAGATGGCTGAAGTGGGTGAAAAGTGTCCTAACTAATCAAACTGAAGCCCAATAGAGCTAAAAACACTGTTAGTAAATCGAACCCCACAGTACGAATCCTTACAATCCTGGAACCTATTTGTTATCTTATGTTTTGTTTGATCTTTGAAAAAATCCTATTAATTACTATCAGTATTATCGTTATCGTTTTTGAATGCATTTCGAGAATTAGAACTTTCAGCATAGAACAGCGTCTGATCTCAGCTCTTTGCATTTGGTCCATTTTTGCAGGTAGTCCACTCTGTCACCTTACAAAAGCAATAGTGAGTCTTCCGTTTCTTAGTCACTAGTGGTTCTGCGTAGCTCAATATATATATTCTAACTTAGCTTATTTAAGATACTAGCGATATAAGTCCACTAATAATTTAGATCCTTTCTTTCAACTCGCCAAAACTAGCCATTTGCCACTTGCTTGAATATCCATTCGTTTGAAATGTTGCCGAACAGATAGTAGCTCGTCAGTATTTTGACAAAGGATCCTTAGCCGGTTCTGGTTAACCTTCAGAGATTTTTAGTTCCTGTTTCGTTAGATAAAAACGAAAAACTTGGTTGACTCTTGATTCATATGAGGCGATGAACCGAATCTGTTTCAATAAATTGGATGAGAAAAATATTTTTTCAATCTTACCGAGATATTAAAGGAAGCGAATTCGACACTGACATGGATTCAAAATTATTTTCCTGTATTTCAAGCTTATAGATTTATATAATTTCTCAAAAAATAAAAAACGAGTAGTTATCAATTTTCTGGACTCGCTTGTCAGCATTCCCAACATTGCCATCTTATGTCAAAGTACCATCAAAGATATCCTTCCGCAATCTTTCTAGCAATTCTATTGGTATCCTCCTCTACCATTATAAAGACACAGTCTTTCGGGCCGGTCGACACACCAAAATGATTCTTATTTCCTCATACTTCCATTTCACGCGTTCTTTATATGTCTTGACTTGCTGTATCTGGGGAGTACTGGTTAAGTATTCCTTAGTATTCCTTAGAGAGTGCCACTCGAACGTTACGGAGAAAATGAAGGACTACACGTTATATCACTCGGACTCATTCATGAACACGATTCAAATGATGAACTGAAACTAATGTTTTGAGTTAGCTTACATGTTGTTTTCGTCCTAGTCGCCCTGCACAGTAGCACCGTGTTGAAACTCCAATGCAAACGGCTTCAATCTAGGGATCATACCGTCTCTGTTCTGGTAAAACCTTGGCAGGCCTCGAAGTACGTTCGAAGTACGCATCATTCAGTTAGTTATGTAGGTTCGGTGGAAATGGACTCCCGATAACTGCCGGTTTACCTGATCACCTATCTCCATAAAAGCTAGTGCCAGCTCTTGCATGGCATCCTTGCTTAGCGCGGATAACCATGGGACTCTTTGGGAGACTATGCTGCTCAAAAATGGGACACATAAGCCATGAATTCTAATGAATACCTCGATGCATAAATATGGTCGGAGCCAAAACTTTGCAGACCAGTAAAACGAATGCCAGAAAACCAGGTACAACCAGAGATTCTTAGAGTATTCGATGTACCAAGCACACTATATGAAAGAAGAACAGACTTCTGCAGGCAGACACAGCAAAGTCAATGGGCTGAGAAACTTATAAACAATACAATCATCATCGCCTCGATTGAAGTACGGGACTTAATTAAAAAACGTCTCACTGCAAGCAAAACGTCGGTCAATTTCACCATCCTTCATCGTATAGAAGAGGAACGGTTCTACCGGGAAGCGGAAGGTATTCTAGAATGAATCGTTGTACAAACGAACTATAAACGAATATAAAAACTAACCTCAACAAAGACGTCAAAAGCAAAGTCCGGAACTTGGAAGATCTTCTGAACAGAAAAGGTCACAATAGACGCTAAAGGCATGAGAGAATCAAAATACTGAGCCCTTTGACAGCACTTTGTAATGTTGATTTTGGCCGTATCAAAGCAGATCAGCCTAAGCGGATGAAAAATGAGGACAAAGTAATGAAGAATCAAATTACCCCGAAACAGGAGTTTCCGACGAAACTGTTTAATACATCCAAAAGTGTAGCCAAGAAAGCGGATATTTGAAATAAAGAAAACTGTCAAAGGAACCGAAATGCAAAGTCCCATCAAATGTAAGTCAAGAAATAAAGAAGCATCCTGAGCTGGGTCTTCTCGTAAAACCCACCAACGTCAAAGCCTACGTTGATGTCTAGCGCTGACTCATGGGAGCGGTAAAACTAAAAGACAGCCAAACTGCAATAAAGCTATATGGTTTACTCAATCAAGCAATCTACTTACGGAGCATATGCAACAAAGATGCGTCCTGTAACGTAGTCAAAAAAGCCCTTAGATATTTGCCACACTCCAGCGTAAGAATAACTCAAATCAGAGACATTGACATCGCAGAAATGCCTGAAACAGAAGACGCATTATAGTACGATTTCCCGTCACTATGCGAGACAAAAATAAGGTTAATGAATCCAAATAACACAAAAGGTCCACAAAGGGTCAATATAAAGTTATGGAAGAGTTAATAAGGAAAGGAAAAATTAGAATAAGGTGGGTTATTCGGGGGATACGGTCGAAAGAAATTCACCTCTGGTGTTTCTTATACTTCGAATATGGGCTTACCGCACAGGAATGCAGGAGACCGATGCAATGTCATTGTGCCACAATTACAATAAGGTCTCAAAACAAACAAAGTCTTAAAAACAGGAGTCCGTAGCATTATGTCTCCTTCGTCACAAGTCTGGTGCAACACTAACAAATTCTTCAAAAGCCTTTAGGATGAAAGCATTAGACAACGCTGTTTCGATTACAGTGATCTATTTGCTTCTCGGAGGCGGTTTCTGCACCGAATGAATTGTGTATGCCTCAATCGTTTCTGCACCGAATGTATTGCGTATGCCTCAATCGGTTGCTCCGAGAAAACTGAACCTGGATTTGGCGCACAGAACTTAAGTCGTCAAGATAAGCACGAACTAGCTTCTTTTCTCCACCAATGAGGCTGCGTTAGAGCCATACCTGACATGATATTTGGAAATTTACCAGGCACATTCCTTAAGGCAACTTTAAGAAAAGTTTCCAGTTAGAGAAGACTTTGTCTGACTCATTAACAGCAATGAAGCGAATAGATGTTAAGACCTTGTGGACACTTTAAACAGGTATCCATGGAACTTGAACTTCACAATAGTGATGATAAAATAGAATTTTAGCGCTCAAAGCTCGCCTTGCATATATATTAGGCATAATGCCCCCGTTTACGCTGACCTACTCCTGATCTAAACAAATTCAATTTATGCTTACGCGAAGGAGTGTACCCAGAGTGCTGGGGGCTTGTGCGCCCCTTACTAAGCAAGGGGAGAAGAGCAATCCCGTGCTTGCTAGACACGATTGGAAAAATTCTCAAAAAAATTATCAGGGAATGACTAGGGAATTAAAGCTGCCCAGGATCTACCTCTGGCTTCAGGACAGGAAGTTCTACCATCGATGAGATCGGAGAAGTTATGGTTTCGGTTCAATGTCTGTAGCCACATGGCTGTTCTAGACGGCAGATTGTCCTGCTGGATGTCATAAATGCATTGAATCGTATAAGAACTGTGCTGAAATTGTATAACTTCTCCTTTGTCGGACTAGTCAGGCTTGGGCTGATTTGTAGTATTTATAGACTAGAAGATGAGATTTTCCGAGCAAATCAGGGCGACCTATGTCAATCTGTTCAATCCGCTCACTTAGTTTATAACCACCACACAAGGAGTTGACTTTCAATTAACGCTCTTGAGTAGGTATGGATGCTTCGAATTTTACCTGCTCGAAATTGCCAGGACGCGGTCCCCCGACTCCATTTTTTACATAGAGTAGGTTGATGACGCGTGACAAGCATTTTTTGCTTGCAAAAGATGGAACAAGCAGCGGGGCAGCCTCTTCATCGAATTTAGAAAATTCTTCCCGGAAATTGTTCTCGAAGAAATGCTTACAGCTGGCAGCTAAAAAGGCATATTAGAGCGTCAAAAGTCGCCGCCAATGGTGGAATCGCTTTTCTAGCACACTCTTTCCCCTACTTCCTTGGTTTTAGTGAAGGGATCTTATCAGTAGGTACATGAACACGAGGCCAACCTGAAAATAATTCTAGGGGCAGTTCTCAGGTTGACAGAAGAAGTGTAAGTCCAGAAATATTAGGTGGCTGGAAGTGCTACACATAGGGCGCTCATTTTTGCACCACAAAAACTGCTATAGTAAGCAACGATACATATGAGCTTGAGTGCAGGGGTGGTTCTTGCACCTTCATTTTTTATTGACCACGAAACCGCTTAACAAAAAACAAAGTGCTTGAGTTTTGACCATACCAAAAAGGTGGAAGGACTTCAGACAACAACTGAGATAGCTCGTATTCGACCAGTTCGCGTTAAGTTTCGACTATGAGTCTTCTGGTCACTTCTTTCGCTCAAAGAAAACCAATTACAGACAATTCATTCATTTTGAGCGATACATTCAGGCTGAATATTTCTTTACCCTTCCGCTGGAAATTTTTGCAAACTAATTTTTTTTCGTATCTTGTTTTTTTTCTTTCTCATTTTCCGGATTGTATTTAGTGAACAATGCAGTTTAGAAACGGGCAAAGAAAGACAGATCACATGAGCGAGACTAGTTTGCGTTGAAAGGACTGTCAAACATCCAGTAGCCGTTATGTGGACCGCTTGATTTGATTAACAGGACAATGGATACTCTCCAGTACTCTGAGGTTAATTAAGACTCAACAATTCCATATTTAAACTTTTTGAGATAAAGTGAAACCTGTACTAGCATTATGCACGATGGTGCTCCAAGTGATCTTGCTCACGTAATTCCTGTCCTTCGATGGCCTGGCAACTCCCCCGAACTGAAAACTTTTTGGCATATCTGGAACCCCTTGAAATCTGAAGCATATGGGGAACACCTTGAAATCAGATTATCCCTCTACTGATCCCACTCTACAGGTGTTAACCAGTTTGTTTTAACCAATTGTGTTTCACGACTATATCCGTCATGTAGATATGGCGAAATTTTGTGTAATGACGACTATACCCGTCATGCGGAAAATTTTGTTACTATTTGATATTTAAATTGTAATTTTGGTGGAAACTAAATTTAATTCGTAAATTTCAATATGCTTAAAACGTTTAGAGGTCAAGATGAAATAAAATAATTTAATAAAAATTATAAATAATATGAGTTGAATTCATAACTTCCTGCGAGCCAACTCGTAAATAGTGCAGTAACACTGGATCTTTGATTATCCAGATTTTCATCTTGATGTACCAAAACCAAAACAAGGAAATTTATGAGATTCTCTATCTGCGGATATTCCTGGAAAGACATCATTTGTACGCTTTCTCATTCCTTTTTACTGGTCTTTTGTGCAAACAGTTACCAAGCATTCTAAAGCATGTTTGCTTCGGAGCACGCAATTTTTTCCGTTCATTATGTGTAAACATATGTTCATATTAAGCGATTGTGTAAATATTACTAATCAAATTGTTCTTTTTCAAAAACTAAGTCGTCTTTTTGACCCAAAATTTCAACAGCTCCACTTACTCTGTGTTTGACGACTATACCTGTCATCGCTTGATTATCGCGACACAGACTGGTGTGCGCTTTGCCACACTTAAGTGGTTAAAGAATACCATTTTCAACAACGGAGAAAACCCTAGAAAAACGAGACATGAGTGATATGAGCATGGGCAGTCTGGTTGTAAGAAAAAAGAGGTTACTAAAGCTACAGGATACATGTTGAATTTAATATATCATTAGAAATCACGGTTTGCTAAGGATATCAAACATTTTTTCTATATTTTTTGTCGTTCTAACCTGTGTATATCTGTTCTACTGTATATCATAATGTACATGCTTTTTATCGTCCTGTGAAGTCGATACTAACGCATATATCGATTCTCAATTGCTACTATTAGTCAGCGTAGCACTGTTTTGTTCTATTTCACTCATCAGTTGGCTAGCCTGTAGACGTACGAATGTCAGTTACTGGTTTATGTTTCTTCGGTTGTCATGGCGTATTCAATTGGTGGGTTTTGTTTTTTTTTTTATTTATGTCAACATTTGCACATATTTTAGCCTCAGACTTTTTTCCGTAATTGAACTGAATGCATTACTTGGTTTATTCAGCCACAAATATTTTAGAATCCACCAACTGCTGTCGGTGAAGATATTTGTTCCATGAAACCATCAAATTATTTACATGAATGTATTACCAACAAATTATTTGACACAATGTCAGAAATGACAAATATTTATGCTACAGAGAGGCTGCTCCATTTTTACGGCCATCGATACCAATGAAATTAAAACATTTATCGACCTGAATATTGTCATGGGCAATATCCAAGAGTACGAATGTATTGGACTGGTTCCATGGGCGTTCAACACGTCAAACAAATAATGCCAGTGAACATATTTTGCAATTTAGAAATTCCTGATAGTAACACAAACAATTTCGTAAAAATCAGGCCTAGGTACGAAGCTATAAGGAACAGGTACCTAGAGATTTCATTAGTCGATCAATGCATTTGTATTGACGAGCAAATTTTTCCGTTCAAAGGAAATTATCATTGCAAGAAATTTGTGGAAAATGCCAAATCCTTGAGGATTCAAATTGTTGTTTTAATGAAATTTTGCAACCTTAATATTCGATTTTTGCCGTGCTAGGGAGTAACAGCAGTAATCAATCCTGCATATTTGAGCCAACTTGGTCAAAGTGCTGCAATTGTTCTTCAATTCAGCAAAAGACTGCAGGCGACTTAGTACATGTTCTTTTTTTGACAATTATTTGTCATCTTACTTGCATCTGCGATTATTAAAGAAGAATCTACTATAGGGAGGGAAATCGATTTTTGGAGAAATTATTGAATAAGAACATAGTTTAACTACCGAAGAAGAAACCAAGTGGCCATTTCAAAAAATTCGTGAATAAGGAACAGGAAATATTTGTAACATAATATACAGACAACAAAATCTGAAGCCATATGTCAGTGTCCTCGTCAGGGTAGGCGAAGGAAAACCGGATTTTGCAAACGTTGGAGCAAAAATTGAAACTACACGTCGAAGTAAGGTGTCCAAAAATAATAAAAAAATATGACTCGTCCATCGGAGGAGTTGACATTGTACGCTTTTTGATTTTGTAGGGTTGTTTGTAGGACATTGTAGGATTTTTTTGAAACCAAATAATGAACGCTACGCATGATATTTCATGCAATAAACCTGACGCTTATCAATAGCAGGCTGATGTATTGCAAGAAATATCAAGTTGTTCCGAAGCATCATCTTAACTTGGTACATTTAGGACAAGAGGTCCGAAAATCAGGAACGCCCATCTTCATTGTCTTATATTCATTGTCTTCAAGCGCTAAGTATTCCTTCTCCACTACACTCCGACTGCCACCTTCTTCTTCATCAGCAATAGAGGTTCGATCCGTACCCGGGGTAGCAAAGGATCACTTCTGTCATTTTTCAATAATAGATAAAAATAAAGAGAGCACCAAAAATAAGAGACCACCAGACGTTAAAAATAAGGTACGTGGTGCTAAAACTCATTGCACATTTCTTTTATTGAGTTTAATTCTTAAAATCGGTCTTATTTTGATTCCCATATTTCACGAGTAAAATAATTTGTTGCAAATCTTATATATTTTGATCCCAATTATTAGACTTTAAGCGCTTTTGTAATTCAGTATGTAACACTTTTAATTTGAAAATTTTGCTTCAAGGGTGTCATCAATTGGTACTGAAATAGTGTATGGAGCAAAAGTATAATTTTTTGCACTTAATTTAGACATTGAACGACGTCTAAATTTTGTTTAATTGCTTCAAATGCGTTAAATATAAGAGATCCTAAGCAGTGATAGGTACTCTATCACGCTTTAGTTGGGAGACAGGGATTCTTACTCAAGCATTGACAAAATAATAATGGATTCGAAATGGATATATGGAATAATGGATTCCAGGAGCAAAACACGAAGGCGACTGGACAATCCTGTAGGAAACCCAGGAAGGACTGGTTAGGTGGGCTCCATTGGTGAGTAAAATCATATACGTTTTCAATTGTAAAACACGGTCACCTCTGATTCTGCAGGTGTTTTATAATGGAGACCAAAACCCGAAAGGGGCTGTAGCGCCACAATGACAGTTATCGTTTTCGAAGACAATAAAGCGATCCCACAAGTGATTGGTCATGGTAGACGAGTTTTCTAAACATTTTATCAGCTCTTAGTGAATGAAAAATGATTTTTGTTTCAAAAGAAAATGTTTCCAAAGTTTTTATAAGAACAAGATGACGTTCAGCATAAAATATGTGAATTAAAAAGACCAATAGATGATGAAAATTTTCGAAAAAAAACAAGTCACGATTTTAATAAATAAACCTTCAAACGATTTAAAGCAAAAATCAATCGGAAAATTTGGTTCCTCGATTATTGAATGGAAGCAAGGACTTAAGACTTACTTTGCTAATTTTCATTTTGAATAACTCACCTTTTAAAATGTTTCTGTGCTTATTATAGCTCCTCCACCCATCTAAAAAGACAGAGAAAATAAAAAAATCTGAGAAAAAATGTTGAACAACAATCAAAAAAAAAGATTATAATAGACAGAATCGCTTAAATGCTTAATAAGTCTAGTAATATATTCTCTGGAGGATACGAAAATAATATCTTGCAGTTCATCGCATATGCATCGAATGAAACAATACTAAAGTATCTACAAATTCTCACGCAACATCTTCTACTATTCTACTTTAAAGTTTAAACTTCTCTTTTTGGAAATTTTGTCAAATTTCCAGATATTGCAAAGTTGCCATTGTTCACAGACTGTGCACATTCTTATCTTCTATCTGGAATAACATTGCATCTTAAATTACGATTAAGAAGGATATGGTTTAAGCTAAATCGAAGCAATTAAATAGTTTCTCCAGGGCGAAATAATTTAAAGGGGGAAATCGGTTGGAATATTAAGTCAAGAAACTTTGAACGAGAATATTGTATTCAAACTTTTAGAATTAAGGATGCTGTGTACTATCTAGTAAAATTAGAAAATCGATTTCTGTTTTCCAGATTCTGTTCTGCATTTAAACATGCATCTTGAGTTGGTAAGAATTTCTATCTTGACATTGTGTTTGAGAAAGTTTTACTTTATTTATATTTAACAAAGCAACTTAGGATTTCGTTGCAAATCGTAGAGGATTTGGTCAATGGACAAATTGGCCAAGAATACCAATCAAGTCGAGGATGAAGTATCCTTACGCTGATTGTTTTAGATGTTATTGGATAAGGCAGATTATGTAGACTTAGCTACATCAGCAATAATACAAGCTTCTAGAAACAACCTCGAAGCAGGGAGTCAAGTCACCTGAGAGGATGAATCAAATCATATTGATGACATTATAGAAATCCTGGATTGCATGTATATGGAATGTGATGATTCATTCTGTGAGTATTGAAAAAAAAGAAGAACTTTTTCGCCGTAATCGCGGTAAATGGGAAACTTACCGAGATTCTTCCGCGTGTGTCAGATCACTTAATTTCCATTTTATTGAAAGCTGAACTTCAATTAATAAAACAAATTCAACAATATTTGATCGGAACTATTCTTATAATCCATTATATCCTCAGCGGCAGAACCGTTCTGTTGTCATTGCACCACGTCGTTAAGATTAAACTCATAAAAACAGAAAACGTCATGGAAAATATTACAAATACGAACATTAGGAGGGATATGTTACACTTCAAAAGCTCTTAGACTGAAACTTGGATTCCAATCACAGGTGCCAAGAAACGCTAAACTGGCTGAAATAAAGAGGGATCGAATTCTGACGTTGCCAAATTATTGGAATCCAGTGTAGCTCAATCACAGGGAATCAAGATGAAACCAAAAAGGATAAAACAATTTTTTTAATTTTTTTAAATTAATAATTTTTTTTTTAAATTTTTTGTCAAGCGATGAGTTTCAACCAACACCAACAAAAAAACGGCCGGAATTTCAAACACGAACCACGAAAGATTGACAACGCGTACTGCATGCAGTTCTGGGGAAACCGACAGAAACTAGAACTTTTAGCGGGAAATCAATGACACTGTCAAACTTGGTGACCCTCCGATTGTCATTCAAGCAATCTGGTCAACAAATAACGACTTATTCTGTGATGCGGTGATGTGATGTGAAATAAACATCTTTGCAGAAATGGTAATGGCATCCTGACCTGAAGTAATGACCACCTTTAAAAACAACACAACCGCGCTTCTAATATGTTTGAGGTGAAAGAGTAAGGATTTTCTGAAAGAAAATATTTGACAAGGTGACTGACCGAGAAGCAGTCCGAAACGAGTGATTAGGAAGGGTTACATAGAGGGTAAAACAAAGAGCAGATTTTACATTTAAAACGCCCATATTGCGACTGTACTATGTAAGGTCGCAAAACAATTAGTCCTGTGTTCTTTGAGCTTGGCGAAGCAGGGTTTAACAAGAAAAACAAAACTGTGATGTGATGAGCCGTGTACTTCAGATAAGCGTACATTGGACCCAAAACTCCCACTGTCTTATTGGGCATTTCGCGAAGGATTCCTACACCAAATACTTCCACCAACTGAACAGCGAGAAGATATTGATTTTTCAGCAGGGTATACTAACACAGGCGAAATTTGTGTCATTTTCGCTCAATACAATGCTCCTTTGTGAGGAGCAGAAGCTGTAAGCGATACTAGATAACGCTCTAAACACTCCCTGTCACCCTCTGAACACTGCCTTAAACTGTTTGTCAGATTACAACGAGCTAGGCTTCGATTTTGTTGCCAGTAGGCACTGTTGCTCAGAAAAGCCCCTGTTTCATTTGAAGAAAGCGAAAGCGAATTCTTCTCACTCTGTGCCGACCAGTGGTACGGCAATCCTTAATGTGTCAGCGTAATATGTCACACTGTTCTATTTGTCGATCGATGATGCCATCACATTCGCAAAGCATTCCCGGGAGAGTTCCTCATTTTTCCCTTGTGGAAGAAGCACTTGTTTCTCATACACGTTGTTCATGCGTTTTTCCTATCTTGTGCAGCTTAAGAGAGAAAATTTCCATGTTCACTGAGCAGCTACCTCTAGTAGTAATTGGTCTCAACGTGTCCTCAACTATGCCATGACTTCACGTCATAAATGAGTCACGTCGGCAACCTGCTTCCTACGTCTCATGTTTCTGATCCTTCTTTTACAGAGCGCAAACCTGTTGCCATGTCTCGCGTGTAAAAGCCTCGCTTTCCTGTTCTTCCATTCGAAGCTACTCCACCCTTCGCTAGGACGACAAGCGCCAACCACGCAACAACTATATCCATTGATTGTGAGATGTTACGGTATATCGATGCGATTTGTAGGGCTTCTCGCCTCTGAACCTGAATCGAACTTTATGACACGTTTGTTAGTTGAGGGCGAAAGACCAGATTTCAAAACCGTGCACAGATACGGACTCCGTGGCATGCATTAACATGTTTCTTTGTTTACCTACGCTGGCTATGGGCTTAGACCTTCGTTGTAGTCTTCTATGCTGCCGCGGCAATTTTTTGGGAGTATGCCCAGCTAATTAACTGACTTCTTCGACACAATATTATTCTCACATACTTGCAGAGGGAGAACCCTGGATTTTCATTCGAATGAAAGTCATGGTTTTTATTGGAAGGACCCCTTCAGTTTCTCTCAGAGGTTGGTCGAGTCCACCGGTTATCCAATTATTTACATGTCGCATCACTGCGCTCAGTTTAAATCGCGACCGTTCCGCTAAGCACCCAACGGTTAAGGTTTTCCACGTAACAGATCAGCACCACCTATTCTGTCAGAAGCACGCTCGAATGTTCGTCATATGTTGCATTCCATAGGTCAGGACCTCGAATAGAACTATGCACGACTCTTGGTGTGTCATATATCCTGTTGCTGGACGTTCTTCCAGCGTATAGCACAGCAACTAGCGTTTTCTTACGAAATCCGTCAAAGTCGCTATCAGCTGTTCATGTACTACGAAGGTATGTGCTAGCCCCCATGACATCTGACTAGCATAATTCAATTCCAGGATCTGTCAGATCTGTCGTAGAGCGTCAATGGATCGTCTTTCGATAAGTTTCTTCAGCATCTTCACATCTGCATCCAACATATACAGCGGGCTGCTTGAGAATAGTAACTCGGACTTTCTCTTCTCTTTTTTAATCAACTCCAGCCTCGCCTTCTTCCAGCGTAGTGAGAAATATCTTCCTCCAAGTAGGCATCAAAGGTTCAACGCAACAAATCGGAGCAACAATGGAAGATAATTTTTCAA
Source organism: Stratiomys singularior (assembly GCA_954870665.1). NCBI lineage: Eukaryota > Metazoa > Arthropoda > Insecta > Diptera > Stratiomyidae > Stratiomys > Stratiomys singularior. Next base: position 67,348,542 of record OX940881.1, read on the forward strand.
TACCTCAGCCACTTTTCATCCCGCCCCGTAGCCTTCCGCTTTCTTATCGACGCCATGGTTACGTAAAGTTCCTCGACTTAAATTGTAGACAGTGAAGCAGGACTTCCCTACCTAGTACACCTAAATGTAGAGGACACTATTGCATTTTTTTAAATAGTGTTGTAACAAAGCCTTCCATCATCTTTGGCCCCAGAATGTACGACGGTCGCGTATCATCGAGTTTCCGGATTAACAGCTTCAAGCCCAGTCCCAATGGGTCTCTATACACATCATTGGCGAGCTCCTACACATAGCAGATTTTGCTATCGCAAATATTTTTTGGAGGGGTCGGTTTTGGAGGGGGTTTTTGGGGTTTGCGGATCTGTATATCACCGTATAAGCAAATGCCACTTGTCGTCGCCCTGAACGTTGAGCTTTCTATCGAAAACTTTGACCCTCCTTTAGTTATTTGGCGAAGTCTACTAAACACCAATGTATGACAGCTTTGTCATGTTTCCGAAGCAAAGACAAGCTACAGGCAATTATAATGGTTCTCATTGTAGGCATCCTCAACTGAATTCCATTCGGCATCTCGACACATCTGCCTTCTCCCCACACACAAAGGCTCCCCATCGAAGTTTTTGCAAGTAATTTTCCCGAAATTCTTTCCGACAGCTAGTGGTTGAGTCACTATACGTCAAAAAGCAGAATATTCAATCAATAGTACTCAAAGCTGATGATCCCATGCCGCGCAGTACTCCAATTTTTGAATCACATCCCCCAAGGAAAGGACTCCAGAGCAAATACAACGAGATGGAGTCCTTTTCTGGCACCACCACCGACGCTAATTGGCGGCATTGTCAACGTTCATCATTACCAACGCTTGCCACCAATCCTATGGCATTGAAATGACATCAAAAGGGATCCGCCTCACTGTGCTGGAGACAGTGTCTACCGAAGCATCCAGCTTGTTCCCAAGGAATGGAATTGGCTCATTTGGCGCAAAGAAGACACTTAAAGTTTTGATTTCTGCCTACTGAATCCGCATAAAACCACCGTCCCAGTCATTGGATGTGGACTTGAACCAAAATTCTGTCTCCCTCCCAGTTGACAGCAATATGAGTTTTGTCTTGGAATTGTTCTGCCTATTCCCTGTTATAATGTTACTCATATACGAGTAGTATGTCAACTCTCACCTCACTGCACCAATTCGGTGCAGATTATCTGCAGAACTGAGATTTTTCTAGCTTTGCATATGACTTGAGTAGTGAACCAGTTTACTTCTATTTCGCCTAAGGCAGGACATGTTTAGAATCTACCTACGGTGACTCTGTGGTAAATGATGCGGAAAACCCAGCCAATATTGATCTTTTCCATCGCCAGGAGTATGTTGCTGTCTTTGCCGAAAGGTGTACAATTTTCAACTTTGTCTTCTTAGGCTTATTGCTGTTACTCCCAGTCTAAAGCTACTAACATCCTTAAGAGTCTGTTCGATTGCATCTTGAACTGTTCTCTGATGCTGATATCAGATGGAATATCGTATATTGTTTCTGATCTCCTTAACCACTTTTAGTAGCGATGATTCTTTCCGAAATACACGAGTACGCCTTCACGAAAGTAGACTGACGCATCACCTAGAATAATGTCAGTTTCTCAAATTATGGCTCAATTAGTCATAGTCATGTTAAAATTACTCCCAAGAACACATTATTTGCTAGACAGGATAAAACAATCATATAGTTTATACTACGTTCAAGTTTCTTTATTATAATGGTTGTATTCAACCTTACTTTATATTTTCGAAAGTTTATTAAGTGTTATTGAGTTTTTTAACAATAATATCATAGGGTAACTATAACGAACACTGGAAAGCGTCAAAAATTCGCAAGAGAATCACAAAGGAAGAAATACGTATACTCCATGCGGGAAACAAAGTGAGCTTTGCAACATAGAGAGCTTAAAAATTAAACCACGTAGGTGAAGGGGGAGACTGCAATGGCTTACTTTCTTAACTTAAATGTATGTAAAATACCCTCGAAAAGATGATGAGTTGTGGCCAGAATAATGTTTTTATTCTTCTTAACTTCCTTTAAGCATTCTTTTCCTCACGTTTTCTGAGAGGATTTCAGCAGTTAATTAAACTGGATATAAGGCACTTTCTGTTCACCCTTGGATACAGGACAAATACAAGCTATAAGCTTTATTATTTATCTTCCATTTTTTATGAATGATATATCCTACATAATTCACTTTGACCCTCTGAAATACAATACAAATCTCTTAACCTTTTACACGCGCCTGAATAACAACCACTTTTTGGAATGGAATATGAATCCCAAAAATATTTTCCTTAGGTCAAATTACGTCTAATGCATGGTTATTAAAACATAACATAGGAAATTTTTCACCAGAAAATGTCCATTGTAGAAACTTCATGTTTTCGGGCACTAAATAAGCCACTTATGTTTTTCCCTGGAACCGTTTATATTTCTCTACCTCATTAAATATTTATAAAACACTTGAAAAGTAATAAGCAAATAAAGCTGGTATTTGGTAAGGAAAAAAATCTAGAAAATAAAGAGTTCAATCATGCATGAGTAGGAAGCTTTCTCCTTTCGGTGAACACTTATGCAAATCATGTAAGGTCTAATTCTAGTCGGAAATGGGATATTAGTGGAATATCAGCAGGCCGTTACGCAAAAATTTTTGCATTTATGAGCATGTTTTCCATGCCTATATATAGTATTATGAGATATTTAACCTGGCTGGGACAGGGATATCCATCTCCTGGGTTGAAATTGTACTCAGGGGTTTTATATGAATATAATTAGAATTGGTTTATATACATTTGAGCATTTACATGATTGGGGGTTGCTTTGGGATTTCGTTTAATTTTAAAGGATTTATGAGCAAAGGTTAACTTTTTCACGAAGCTCAGTCAAAGGATATTGAATTAGATGATCGGAGTAAAGAGCACATTCATGAAAAAGAAATGCTATATACAATAATAATAATTTTGTTTTTGGGATTTGGAAGAGAAGGCTGTTTCCGCCCTCAGTCGTCAGAGTCCCTTGAATCTAGTGAGATAGTTCCTATTAAATAGCCGTGGAATCACAGTCACCTCCAAAATGGATACGTCCATGCGTGTTCGCGACAACTTCCTAGAGTTCATATAGATTGTGTTGAAAGGATGACACGGAAAGGATGACTTTAATGACACTGATAAATCATATATGCAAGTCTGATAAGCATAAAGGCATCCTTCCTAATGGAGGATGAGAGTTTGAACTGAGAATTGACACAAACCCAAAACCTAATGGCGATAGTGAAAGACTGGTAATTATTTATTTATCTCGACCTAGGTAAGCAAGTTCTTTGCACTCGCGGGACAACGCACGCTGATCTGACGAATTTGAATTATAGTTTTCTTTTCTCTTGCTAAGTACCTCTTTTGACTCCAAACAGCTTCCACGCTCTGAAATATGAACCAGGTTTTCACGCTTCAGGCACTTGGGTCTATTCAAGATGTAGCTTGCTTTATTGGTGAGCTCTTGCGTCTCCTGGCCGGGAGAGCCGCACTTGCACCGCAGGCTGCCTGGACTTGGCCCCAGGCAGTTCGATGAAATGTGTCCGAAGTTAAGGAATTCAAACTAGAAACAAACCTTTGGAAATTCGGATTCAATACAGATTTTCTAATTTAGCAGGGCCCGCGCAGAGTCTTTTTCCAGGGTCATGTCCACTATTCCAACCTTTTTACCCTGTCGAGCTGGTAGGCGCAAACCTTTCCATAAAGCCATAGGATGAGTTTGTCTGATGTGCTCTTCTGCTTCTCTGAAAAGTAGTCTCCGACAAAATTAAGGTAGCTCATTTTTTAAGTGGCCATTGGCTGTAACTTCAAGATAACAGCTTTAGAGCCTAAGAAGTTCTTAACGACAACCATGAAACAGCCCTTGTCTCTGGACTACATTCCGCGTGCTATACCACCTCCCGTCTTTTCGGGCTTCACATTCTTCCTGATAAATTGGCATCAATATGTCCGTTTTCTGGCTTAATCAATAGAGCACCCGCTGTTTATGCCTAGTCTTTTGAAAATCACGTAGAGTTCTGTACATGCGACCCTTTTGGGCGTGGGTCTGATCTTTCCATCAGCCCGCACATATTGCCCGTCTATACAGTCATCTGTTACAATTCGGAGCGGGCCTGTTGGCTTGGGCCGTTTTCTTTTTTTGCTGAGATTTGGCTTAAGTGAGCTACATGACAACCCTTCTGCCATTCAAGCAGAGAGTAATACTCGTATTTTCAGTGCGGCAACTTAAATTTTGAGTGATTTTTGAGGTATTTCAGCTCATTTTCTGCCTTTAGCCATGTAAGGCCGTAGTACTGAATACCATCAAACTAGTCCTTGATTCCTTTTTCGTTTTGTGGTATTCTTTCTGACGTTGGTGACTTTTTTCATCTTTTCAAGGACCGTCATTATGTTTCCTCCTTGCCGCTCTCTTTCACTGCTGTCGGCGACATTTTACTACCGAACTAATCTTCAAGTGAAACTTTAGGCCTATTGTGAAGTAAGGGGTGTTGTAGCTGTCGAGTATCATTGTTTCTTCTCTCCACAGAGACCAGTATGTAGACATCAATAGTCGCTCGAAAACGTCACTTGAGATTGATAGTACGCTGAACTACACTTTTTGTAGGTTCTACTCTATCGCCTTTTTCAGAAAAAGCCTGAGCAAGAGAAGTATTTTGAACTCAAAGCGCTTAATGAAATATTTGCTTACCCATCGTAAGCAATGTCGTTTCCGTTACTTTTAGAGACGGTGCCCGCAGTGGTTTTGATGTGCGAACCAAAATGCTTGCCTTGTTGATTTTTCAGTAGCCAAATGTTCCGCCTTTGAAAAACGCTCTACCCGCAACCTGATTGCTGAAAACAAGACCGCATGAGGTGACGTTTCCGTCACACGTGGGAATGAATATTCTCACCCAAAGTTTTTTTCGGATTCCATTTTTATTGTTAAATGAGTTTTCGTTATCATCAGGCGTCTTAATGGCACGAAACACAGTGCAATGCCTTAAAAGACCTGGAGCAAGCAGCGCAGGGATAATCTACTGATCAAGCCTGCAGGCAGGAGAACTTACGCCTAGGTCTTCAAGGAAATCAGGCAAAATGTTGAACCTGAAAAAAACGGTGTCTGTATACGAACAGTAAGAGCGACAGGCGGTCTCCTCGTAGAACTCGGAGCGGAATCCACCGACAAGGGACGGTTCGAGAGCGCTGTCAAGGACCAAGGACAAAGCTGTTATCTCGACTTTGCAGCCAATAGCCTCTTTGGATAAAAGAAACCTTGACTGCATTGCGGATGCCAAAGAAGTAGAAAATTCCATTAAGTAAATTCTTCCTGGGGCAGAGAGCTTTAGAGTAAAGCTAACCCCTACCAATCCAAAGGAGTACAAAGGGCGGCAATAATAGACATCCCAGAGAAAGACGCTGTGCAACTCCTGGCCAAGGAGAAAATTAAAGTCGGCTGGGTTGTATGCAGGATACGTCGGAGGGTAGCCCTAACTCGATGCTATAATTGCCTTAGCTTCAGACACATCTCCTTGAACTACAATGGGCCAGATCGAAGCAAACTATGCTACAAGATTAGTACTTCTGGCCATATGGCGAAAGACTGCCCAAATGAACCCAGTTGCATCTTGTGCAGAGATAAAGGGCGGAAATCTGAAGATTTGGCTCATATCCTAGGAAGTGGTAGGTGCAAGGAGTTCAAAGAGGCACTAAGCACGAAAAGAGCAAAGACATGATTCACGTCCTGCACATCAACCTCCACCGTAGCTCAACCGTACAAGATTTACTAGACCAGGTTGCAAGAGAGAAAAGAGTTGACTTGTTGCTGATATCTGAGGGGGAGGCTGGATGGTATTGTGATCGATTCGGCACTGCCGCCATCAGCCACAGCTCGAACTTGCTCCAGCGGAAATGGCTTCGTGCTCATTGGGTGCGCCGATTTGACATTCATAAGCGCCTATTTCACGCCGAATGAGTCAATTTCATGTTTTCAGAACAGGCTCGATGAACTGGAGGAAGCTGTCTCGAGCACAGAAGGCCGAATCCTTGTTGGCGGTGACTTTAATACCAAGGCGATAGAATGGGGAATGCCTCCTCCAGACCCGAGAGGAAAAAGATGGGTGGTGGGGGCTGGGTTACAAGCTTGCCATGCGGAAACTAGGAGCTGCAAGGAGGCTATGTGTCCTTGAAGTGGAAAAAATGGATGAGATTGTTCGAGCGCTTTTCCATATGCATCCTGTTCGTCCCGATGATGCAGATGTTGAATGTCCTGGAAAATGTCCATTTTTTACCGCCATCGAGCAGGATGATGTGGTGAAATCTTCAAATTAAAATCGAAAAAGGTCTAGGGCCACACGGTATACCAGCGGAAGTGATACAGCTTGCACATCAACTTTGCCCTGACAAGCTGCTCACCACGTTCAATACCTGTCTGCAGCAGGGCGCGTTTCCAAATTGCTGGAAAGAGGCGAGGCTCGTGCTGATCCACAAGCGGAAGGGAAACGCAGAGCAACCATCTTCATATCGGCCCCTATGTATGTTGAACGCCGCTGGGAAGGTACTCGAGAGGCTCATTAGAGAAAGACTTGGAGAGGTCATCCGAACTGTCGGGGATCTATCTCCTCAGCAGTACGGCTTCAGGGCTGGCCGATCTACGATAGGTGCAATAGCAAAGATAGTGAGTGCGGTCCAGCAGGTAGAAGCCCACAGTCACTACTCGAGACGAATAGTATTGCTCATAACTCTAGATGTGAGAAATGCCTTCAACTCTGCTAGATGGACAGATATTCTTCGTGCTCTGGAATATTTCAGGGTGCCGAGGTATCTAACGCGGATATTGAAAGACTATCTCAAAAACCGGAAACTCATCTATGACACATTGGGAGGCCGGCGAAGAATTGATTTGACATCAGGCGTGGCGCAAGGTTCCGTTCTGGGCTCGGACCTCTGGAATGTCTCGTACGCTAAGCTTTTGAGGTTGCAGTTACTGGGGGAGTCGCGCCTGGTTGGCTACGCAGATGACGTAGCAGTACTAGTCACCGGACGTTCTGTCGGACAGGCGCAACTCAAACTGGGTGCGGTAATACGTCGAGTGAGCGAGTGGATCACAGATCGTGGGCTTAGCCTAGAGCTGGAAAAGAGCGAGGTCGTCGTCCTGCCCCAGCAGCGGATCCCTCGTGTTAATCCGGTTTGGGTGGGAGAAATGATCATCGAGTCGAAAGAATCAATCAGATACCTTCGTTTGATGATTGACTCGAAGATGAGTTTTTTCAAGCAGGTTCGAGCGTCAGCGGATAAGGTTTCTGTGCGAGTATCGGCTCTCAGTCACCTTATGGCCAACACGCAGGGGCCAACCTCGAGCAAAAGACGTCTACCGATGAGTGCAATGGAGTCAGTGCTCTTGTATGGCTCCGAGGTTTGGGCTGACGCTCTTTGTAAAGAGACGCGCCGAATGCGTCTGGCATAGGTGCAGAGGCAAGGAGCTTTGCGGATAGCGGCTGCATATCGCACTCTCTCTGAACGTGGATTGCTGGTTATCTCGAGGATGGTTCCTATGAAGTTGCTTGCAGACGAACGGAAACATGTATAATTACGTAGGGGGGAGTCAGCGAGAGAAACCTTCAGCTGAGAGGAACGGAGAAGAACCATAACCTTGTGGCAGCAAATATGGGAAAACGAAACGCGAGGCAGGTGGATTGCACGGCTGATTAGTGATTCGGGGCCGTGATTCTACAGAATGCATGGTGAGACTGATTATTACCTGACGCAACTACTCACTGGTCACGGGTATTTACAATCTCACCTGTGTAAGATGGGAAAGTCACCATCCCCAACTTGCGTGTTCTGCCGGGAGATGACGCCTGCCACACATTCTTTACGTGTACCAGATTTACAAGACTCCATTCGCATCTCTCGGATAAAATTGGCGTACTTTCCCAAGAAAATGTAACGGGAAAAATGATGTAATCAAAAGACAATTGGAACTGTGTGTCGCATTACGTACGGACAGTTCTTCTCATAAATAAGAGCATGATGGATTGCTTAGTGAGGTAGGGGAATCTCTGTAACAGCAATTCTCTTCTTTCTTATCCATTCGTGCAGAAAGAGGAATTTCCCTTAACCTGAGGGCACCGCTAAGCGATGATTAATGAGGCCTAGTCCGAAGTAATGTGACTAACAGTTCCAGGCTAGGTTCTTGGTGTGACAGGGGAGGTGTTTAGTCGGTAGTCCGGTAGCGAGAGTCCGACACTCAGGGCATAAATAGCCTTCACCTCCCAACCAATAAACAAAAAAAAATCATCAGGCGTCTGGATATCAGTCACCGAAGGCTTTTTTGTGACTGTGATTTGAAAGCCATTTAAGCGCTGAATGTTTTCCTCCCAGCGGCACAAAGCAACGGGACTAAACGCCTATCTACTTCAGTGCTTCTGATCCCTAATAGTCCAGATACTCTCCTGTGCTTTTTACCCTCGCTGAACAAATCCTTCTAATCAGGCATATCTTGCGTTCAGCAGAGACGGACCGATAAAAGAGGGATTGCTGAAGAGCGTAACCTTTCGCCACCCTCTGTTTTTACGTAGACAAGTGGTCATAGATTTCCCTTCTTTTAAGGAGCATGGCCGACACATATTGTAACACAAAAGCCCATTTTTGAAGATGGTATATGTATATTTCCCAATTTCCTTTCTGGAGAGAGCTCGCCTTTTATTCAAAGGGGGTTCAATCCGTGCCTACATCATCCTACCATGAGTAAAAGGTATGGTCTTCACCAAGTAATCACCAAGTAATCAGAGGAATATGAGTTGCTCATTTCAAAAATGAAAGAATTAAAAAAGCCGCGCTCACTGAGAAGTTGTATCAGATCAAAGCTGTCACAACATTTCCACAAAATTACTTCCTCAAATGCCCTCACGAGAAGTGCGGTCCATCTACAATACGCTTCACTTACCCCTTATTTCTTGCAAAAAGTTTCTTTCTCTCCCCTTTCAGTTACAGGTTTTCCCTCCTCCCTCCCATGAAGTATATATTTTACATGCAATTAATTTATACATTTTCTTTCCAAAACTGCAATTTATCCTGCACTGCGTAGGAAAATCGGAAAACGTTGGGTCAGGTAACACGGTATTAATGGTTGTTAATTGTTTCCTACCCTGATAAATTGTTTAATGTGCTTTTGGTCCGAGAAGTGGTGCTTGGAATTGAATATCACTGACTTTTAATGTCAGTAACCGAATGTGACTCAGATTTGCGGTATAATTCTACATCTTATATCCAAACTGAGAAAGTGTTGGAAAACTACGAAAAATTAAAAAAATTTTGAACCTGCTTACAGTTCACCAGGAAAACTAACTTTATTCAAAGTGACATTCCACGTTTGAAACACGCGCAATTATTGACATTTGTCTCCAGTCTTGCCAAAAGAGTACCCCAAATTTACGAGGTGGACGATATTTCATTTAGAAAAAAAAATCATAGCGTTTATTTTACGGAACAAGCATCCTACATCAAAACATGTTTGTCCCTTTTTTGTCATGTATTGCAAGGATACAAAGTAATACTTTCGTTGCAATAGTAGATAAGCCGTTTCAACACTGGAGGATAGAACGTGCACTATTCAGGATGTTAGTTTGTTAGGTAGTTAAGAGAATGCATGTGAAGCTTTTCCTGATATTTCAAGTCCAAAATAAGATTACGTAAGTAAAGACCGTCCGGTAAACCTGTACTGCATTCCATGATTAGCGCAATAAAGGTGTTAACTTATTCAAAAGGCTTTTTTGAAAATACCTTTGCATGCATATCCTCTGGCGGTTGTCCTAGTTTCTTTGCTTAATACAATGGTGAATAATAAGAATTTTATTTAGTATTAATGTGGATTAACCGGAGAATAACTTTTCCAGCAACTTGAGCTGCAGCATTTTGTTTTTGTGGCTGTGACGTTCATAACCGCGGCAATAACTAAAATAGTTTAAAATTCAGTATTTAGTATGGCCTTACCTATACTTAAATCCCAACCGTTTTTGTTTGACTTGCATCCAAGTTTATTTTACGAACAAAGTTTAGGGCTTCGAATAACAAAATCACGACTACAACGCTGTTCAATTTGCTTCGAAGGAAATTTGTGCGATTCCCAATCATATGCGTTCAATACTTTTTACAAGAAAAGCGCAAAAAAATTCGATTTGTCTGACGTTGTTGTGGTTTACGCAGGATTAATTACCGTCTCCATTAGCAACAATGCAAAGAAAAAATTATCCCAAAAGGTGCATCCTTGCTGGTATACTTACAAATCAAACCCTTTCAACACCCCTGGAAACGAAACGAGCTACGTAGTACTGATGATCAGACATGGCAAATATTATCCTTAATTACCTCAGTTGTGTCAAACGAGAAGCTAACGGACTTTTCTATGCTTTATTATAGAATCGATGGTTGTTCGTATTGCAAATATACATTGGTATACTAAGCTTGCTGGATAAACTCGCTAATGCACTTTTGCTTCCCTATCGAATCAGAGTCCTTAATACATGCCATTCATGGATCGTGATTTTTCGTGCGGATAAATGAAATTATAGAGTGCACTTCGCTTCATGCAAGCAGTATTGACATTTTGCTAGTTTTACTCGTTGTGAAAACTACAACAAGAAAATATGGTAATTTGCATAAGGTCCTTGCTTGGGATTATGTGCTTGTATGAAGGAATTTATAAAAACTTTATTACATGTTCGAGTGCATAATGATAATTTCAAGGCATTATCAGCTTCGGAAGTATTCTGATATCCTAGTTCTAGTTAAGAATGCAAAGGTAGACAGCGAAGCTCTTCGAGAAATCTCATTTGCTAGTAAGGAGGAAGCTATATGTTGCTCCATTTGAATAAAATTTTAATATACAATTCAATTGTCTAGAGTAAATGGTTTCGATAAATAAGGACACGTGCAGTAAGAAGTTTGTATAAGGCATCTATGTATCTAGAACCTTCTCTCATCTTCCTCCCAGTTTACCAATTCCTTCTTGCAGAATTTGGTTGGTATACTCCTTCCAGTTTTTGACAGCCTGCCTTTCTTGCTCTTAAGATATGAAGGGTTTTCAATTGAAAAACTTTGTAAAGAACAGAAAAGTTTATATTCTGCGAAATGCGGCGAGTGAATGAAGCAAAACAGGCCATGCAAGCTCAAGAATTTTTTCTTGAGTCACCCTGGCTGTATGCGGTCGCACATTGTTGCTTTAAAGAATGAAGTTTTTGCGATTGACAACTTCTTTCCTTTGAAATCTTTGCAACAGCTGAACGTTTCTATCCGCAGTAATGGTTAAATTCGACCAAAATAACTCGTGATACATTGAAGTACGGTAGATGTGGTTGATCCTCATCAAACCACTGTCTCTTGCAGACTATATTGGCAAAGGTAGTTCGCTTTGCCCCATCTGTTCTAATTGTGTTCATAAAGTACTTAATTGTCAACGATCTTCTTTATTCCCTTCACTGAGATTGTCAGGTACCCATACTCCTAACTGGCTGCCATTCCTTAATTTATTCAGAAAGCGGTTTACAGTTGGTTGTGCTATGTTTTACCTTTCTGTTTCACCTCCTTCGTGTTTGTTGTCGTTGATTTTGCAATATTCCAATATGCCTTTAGAAGGCAGTCGTAAAGGTCGGACGGGAGTACAGCCCTCTTCTTAAGGTAGTGTTTCGAAAGGGGAAGTTTTCAAGGTAATTTCAGAGCTTCCGATCAGTTATAAGTCCTTCACCATATACATTGCATGTTTTGCAGCTATCGCCTTAGTACTATTACCTTGTTATAATTCCCAAAATATTACATGACGAATGTACTGAAATAACTTACGAATAACTTTTCGAATCTCTACTTCAGAGGTTTTTTTTTTGTTTTTTGTTTGGGAGGTGAAGGCTATTTACGCCCTGAGTGTCGGACTCCCCCGCTACCGGACTACCGACTAAACACCTCCCCTGTCACACCGAGAACCTAGCCTGGATCACATTACTTCGGACTAGGCCTCATTAATCATCGCTTAGCGATGTCTTCAGGTTAAGGGAAATCTCTCTTCACGGATGGATAGGAAGGAATTGCGATTAGTAACTATAATATTGCGTTACAGAGATGTTCCCTCTCTCGCCAAGCGATCCATTATGATATATCAGAGGTTAAAAACGATACAATACATACAAAGCAGCTCACAGCAGACTGTCTGAAGCCTGAAGGTCTATTTAGTGAAAACAAAAATTTTTTGTCATTGTAATTCATAGCGGCCCAATCTTTTACCGGTAATGAACGGTCAAATAGCTAGATAAGACTTCAATACATTATTCAACTTTTACAGTTGGGAGAAAACATAAACTCCGAGTCCTTTTGAGTGATATATGTCGCGAAAATTTATGGGAATTAATTTCATTTCATACTGCGAGAGCGGTCTGTGAGACTAGCCGGGAGGAATGCGGGTCGGCAAGATTACTTTTCAAGGCCAGCATTCTTCGGGGAGGGTCACCTCCAAGATCATCCGAGGATATGCCTCTGAGTAGGATCCTCCTGGGATCATCACTCATGACCCTGACTAACCCTGGACCAGACCCAGCCGTTTTTGGCGCAGCAAAAAACGGTGCGATAGACTGACTTATAAAGAAGAACAGGGGATTCCACAAGATGCGAGATTAGCGCCAAACTGGCAAAAGCAACAACGCTGAGACTTCGAAAGTCACTACGTCTTACGCAACTGAAATAAGGGCCAAAATAACGACGAACCACCATGAGGTCGACAATGTTGACATGGTTAAAGTACTAAGAAGTGACTGGGCATACGAGATGCCGGTGGGTGATACCAACGACAACCCGAGAGCCCTATGTGGCTATGTGGCCCTTCAGCCCTATGTGGCTGAAGAAGGCACTCAGAATCTGCAAGGAGACATTGTTACAAAAAAATAATGTCAATATGGGACTCACCAAAAACTTAAAAGGGTGTTAACAGTGCAGACTGCTCCGCAATTGAAAAACAATAAAAAAAACTGTGTCGAGCCTTATTGAGGGAGATCGGATAAAAGAGCTTGGAGGTGACACTCGAACTCTTGCTTAGGTTCCGAGAGATGACTGACAAATGGAACAAAAAAAGAGCCGAACAGAAACTTTTGCAAAATGAAATTGAAACTCACACGGACGCCTACTGGGCGTCCAGCACAGCAGGAAGAAAGATACAAAGCGAGAAAGGAGAGCAAACTACGAGGAAGACTTCGGTAGCAGGCATTGCCCGCGAGGCACCAAGACGGCCGATTCTATGCAGTCGTGCTGCGGGACATCAGGGACGATCTAAGGCCCGAGGTAACAAAAAATATCATGAAAGCGGTACAACTAATCGACTTCAAATTTTCGAACAATCTTCGCTTCACGTATTCCTGGGGCGTTTAGTTTGAATTTATAACTTGTTATCAGAGTAGAAGTCATTTCAGGCAGCTTTTGGTTTCGAAAATGTACAATATGTTACGAATCCTTGCTCTTTAAAGTTCTTTATATAAATTTCACAGGGTTTACACGACAACATCAGTTATCTTGTTGTATATGACTGTATGCTAAGTAGACTACATCCCAGACCACATCCCTACATCCCATCTGACTATCTCAGCGATAAGTATTGATCATTGACGGTGCATGATCACTTTTTGTCAGTTAGAAGGATCGAAGCCAGAGTTCAAGGAGCAATTTTTGATATCATTAAAAAATTTATATTATTTATTTTTTTATATTTATATAAAATTTATTTATTATATTTATATTTATATAAAAAAAAATAATATAATTTTTGATATCATATTAGTAAAAACCAAGTAGTATTTTTGATATTTCCGGAAAAGCAGGCCACATTAAGATCTAGAACAGGCAGAAAACCAGCTTTCCTACTGGAAAAAAATTTGAAATGAATATAGCCAAATTAATACTAGTTGCTCGCGTTCCGATGATCAGGGGTTGTGGATCGCCAGTACACAACTGCTAAGATCCTACCCTGCAAAGATACCACACTTCTGCAGCGTGACCACTTTCCCTTCTGATGTATTTTCAAAAAAAATAATTAATACCGATAGGTCGCACCTGCAGCGAAAGAAACGAAGAAGGTTAAAGAGACAGGGTTATTTGAAAATACAAATGCCGCATAATGGCGGCCGAAGAAAGTTACTTCTAACCGACTAGCTCACCACGCGGGCGTGGGGGTTAGGACATTATTTAAGCCCTAATCCTTCCATGTCACATACACACACAAAGAGAAAGAGCTAACTCCTTCATATAAGATTGATAAATAAACAAAAAAGGATCAAAAAACAAAGTATCAAGCCACCTATGAATTGTGCTGCGCTGATTCTGACCACCTGTCAATTATGCTGCGCTGACTCTGAACACCTCTGCTTCCTCTAGCACGAATTTCCACCTCAGCTGGTTTCGGGACTTCACTTGTTCTGCTGCGCTACCTCGGATCGTTCTTCCTCTATCACGAATCTGCACCTCCGCTAGTTTCGGGATTTCACTTGTTCTGCTGCGCTACCTCGGATCGTGCTTCCTCTAGCACGAATCTGTGCCTCAGCTGGTTTCGGGACTTCACTTGTTATGCTGCGCTATCTCGGATCGTGCTTCCTCTATTGATTGATTCTTCTATTGATCCTCGATTGATCATCTATCGATGTTTCTATTGATTGATACTTCGATTGATTGATACTTCAATTGATACTTTATTGATACTTCTATCCATTGACCGTCTTTTGGTTGATACTTCTATTGATTGATTCCTCTATTGAAAATCCGATGGATTCTTCAATTGATACTTTATTGATACTTCGATTGATTGATTGAGTGTCCCATACCTCACAATTTCTATTCTTTTTATAGCGATATGTACACAACAACCCAGTGAATCATATCAATAGAACATTTTATAGCAAATAACTTCAAAGAAATTTAGAATTTTTTTTTGCTACTTGGAATATTTTTTTCTGAGACTTTTTTCTGACATTTTATTTTTACAGAGACTTTTTTATTGATTTTTTTGTTTTGTTTATTACTAATATTATTTAACTAAATATTACTTAATACCTAAATCTAACTATAAATGTTTTTATTTTAATTTTATTCTTACTTCTATTTCATCTCGTATGATTTTCTTTTAACTTAAAAATATGTGTACATATAAAAAAAACTTAACCAAAACAATTAACTGTTATATTCAAAATTAATTATTATTTTATTTATTTATTCATTTATTTATATATATTTTTTTTGTTCTAATGACGCATACACAACGGAATACGTCTGGAATACATCAATCTACAGTCTGTTGAGGTTTTCCCACCGTATGAAATGCCAGAAAATGGATACTCAAGAGCGGTTGCATATCTGGAAAAGACATGCTGAGTTTTCTTGTATAATTGACAATATCGAATAATTGGAAACAACCTATCTAGTCCTGTTTCTTGGCTGTTTTAATGAATAGTCCGTACCACCAGAGGTACTTTTTATATAATTGCTTTTAAAGAGAGTCAGTTTTAATTGAAGATCTCTCCGGAGGATTTAGATTATTTTTAAGTTTTCCATTGCAAACGTTTTGTTTTTGAAAGCACCTGCCTTTCAAAGAGCAATTGTTCGTTTGGACGAGAGCTTTGTCAGATGACTGGTACAAGACCATTGTTCGAACATTTAACCTTAATTCCTGATCGCATTCTGTTTCCGATTCATGGAGCGGAAAATTCGCCTTCACTCCTCTCTATCAACCTAACCGGCCACCACATGGACATTTAAAGTAGAATATTAAGTTAGATGTTATTTGCAAATGAATAGTTCGCAAGATTTACTTTTCTGTTGATAACACGCTACCAATGTGGCTCTAAGACATACGCAACAGCGTAGCCTTATACGGTGCTAACACTCTCAGGGGATGTCTCTCAACAAGAGACAGAAAACGCACAAGCTGATTTATATTTGCATTGTGCAGACGTAATTACTATAATTTACTCAGACTTCGGAAGGGCATAACAAAAAAAGCGCTACGATCACTCCATATTGCAATAGAATGAACTTGACAAGATAGAGAGCTTTGAACTTAGACGACGTAGATAAGTGGGTAAGATCGCGATAACTAGTTTTACGGAGCTTGCAAGGATCTGAAGATCATTCTTCCAGTGCTATAGTATATGTGATTAATTTTGTGTGAAGAAGAAATTTGTGAAAGGTTTTGCGCACCTTCGACTTTATGTCCTATCTCTTACAAGTTTTACTTATAAATACCTACGCATTTGGAAAAATAGAAGTGAAAACCATTTTCACCAAAACTAAAACCAAAAAACATCCATAATCCATCTAGATTACATTGGTTGACGGTCGTGAATTACTGCCTACTAGAATTATCGGCAATCTACATTTTGCGATGTGCTATATCTTCCAAATGGGGCACATGTAAATGCGGATTCTCAGTGAAATTATGATGAATACGTTGAAAGATGTTTTATATTTATTAGGGGTTTTAAAATCGGTATCGTACGCATTTTGTAAGTTATTCTGGCTTGCAGAAGATTTGTATTGTATCCTTGGGCTCTTCTACGTAGTTTTTACTATCTGGAGCAATTTTTACAGTTACAACCATAACAATAAAGTCAGAGGAAGGATGAATGTTTTGAACGCGTGAAAACGAAACAAAAAACTACTCAGATTTATCATCATCTGATTTGGGTCATACATAAGTCCTTTTACAAGTCTAAACTAACTCTGAAATTATTTTGAAACTAAACGTTGATAGTTACACTAACCCAAAAATCTTAAGGACAATATAATTAATCATTCTACTACATATTCCTCAATTCATTTTGCTTTTAATCTTTTTCGCCAAACATTTCATTTATGCTTGAGTAATTTGATCCTTTTTTTGAGATGTTGGAAAATACAAAAAATCCTAGTGCTAATTGGCTGATCGTATTTTAAAAGTTCTGATTGTATTGATTATGTTTGTAACTTCTGCGGACGTTATAGGCGCACAGATAAATCGTAGGCGTTTATTTAAGTTGTAATTTATCTCTGTCAGGACGAATTTGAAATCAATCATGTTAATTTCATATCGTGCGTATTCTGATGCTTAAATTTGGCTGATTGCCAAGAAAAACTACGCACACATTGTGTCTCCTAGATCTGTCGTTCACTTTCCAAATACATTACCCTCGTAAACGAGATTGATTGAAATGTATCCAGGACATCATGAGTAATTATTTACAAGGTTGGGTAAAATTTAAGTTTAAAGAGAACTGGCACAATTAGTGGTCGCTATCAAAGCTTCTTACACATCGTGCAAGTTGTTATACCCAAACTTACATTCATCAGTGAAGCGGCTTGTCAAATATCAGTCCGTCCCATACAACAATAATAGGATTTCCTTTTGAAAAACCTTTATTGAATATATTATGGATTTTTAATGGAAGAATCACATTCCACAAAGCATAAAGGCTGGAACATCATGACTTCCTTCATGTCTTACAGGTATCGCGGGATTGTAAGATGTATATGGACCACTTTTTATGCATGTCCATTAAGCTTATTATGACTTCCTAAATAGAAAACGAAGTTAAAATATGCCATTTTAATGATAGGACTCACTCCGAAACAGTTCTACATTGAAACACACACATGTCTTCATAAGAGCATTCACTGTTACCTTAATAGGCTCGTTCTATACATGGTTATGCCGTAAAATGTTAAATTACATTGATGACTGCCACTAAATGATTTAGAATGAATGCTGTCATCATTATAAAATACTACCAAACATATGGAAGGATGAAAATGTAGCCATTTGTATTGTATTTTCTCTCCTAGCTAATTGTTCGGTTCATTGAAACATGAAATCATTTTCAATTCCTGCTTGAATTCAGTTCCAGCTCTTTAGTTGGCGTGAACCCGAAATTGGTTAAAACTGTTTCTCTAATAAGGACTTAACTAATAGCATCCTAAATCGCGACCACCAACGTTATTTAGTACTTCCAACAAAACGGGTCCTTTTGAAAATTTTCTGTTGCAAAGATAAGCAAAATAAACTAATTAAAATTGATGTTAATTGCATTCAGTTCTCTTCCTAGACAATACTATTGAAACCATGTAGCGCTCGCAAAAGCAAGTGCTTGCGATTTAAACTCGAACTCAGCATAACTAAATAAGCATGGACAGAAGCGTGTGGAACTTAGAAACAATAGTCCTCGTAGCAGCAAGCATTTATCATCCGGAACACTGAATTGAAATCGTCATAAAGTTCGAGGGTATCAAAGTTTTATATGCTGGCATATCTGCATTAGTGGACATTTGGTATTTAGCTTAAATTTCGCATGCAACGATAACATCTGCAGAGTGACCACCATGGGGATATCTGATAAAACTTATTTAGTGCCATGGATTTGGCTTTGGCTCTTTTTTCACGAATAAACGTCTGGTTCTACACTTATTACTTAAGCTTCAAAAAACATTATTCAGAACTCTTTCTCTTCAAGTTTTGCTTGTATTAAAATCTACTCTTTTGATGAGAAATGATTTTTTTGAACCATATCCGAAAAAATAATCTAGTCAGTATTTAAAAAATGTAAAAATTTCAAAGCAAAAAACCTAAACAAGCAACAAAATTCAAATAAAACGTTGGATAAGACACCATTTTTGCACTACTCTGAGTGTATCATCAAAGCATACGCTGGACACATTGCGCAGAATTAAACAGGTGAAATTTCAAAAAGTCAGCGACGAAAATCAAAAAATCATGACTCGATTGCTTCTCGCTTGATTATATACGATTTCTCGGTTGATTTTTTTCGCAATTATACTTCATTCTTCAACAAAACCACGCGAAGCTCAACACAATTAAATTCTTGGGGACATATCGAGCCCGTGTATCGAGCGTGTCGGAAAAAGGTTTCGAACCGCTGGGTTGGGCCAGGAACAAGGTGAATGATCATTATAAGCAGCATAAAATCTATTTCGGTATTTTTGATTTTACTGAAAATATTTTTCAGGTCAATAAAAGAAAAACAAACAATTTCCATTCGAATTTATAGCAATAATCCTCCGAAGATGCTCGGGGAGGCTTTCAGCTGCCAGATATAAAATGTAAGCAACTATAAGGTAGAGCGTAGTGAAGTCAGTGCGAAACAGACGCGGTGGGCAGATAGAATTGATAAACTTGAAAGTCATACAGTACAAACAACATTATTTAGTAGATAAGCGAATATCGGTTCTATTAGAGTTAGGTCAGTGGTATGTAAATTGACCTGCGATTTGAGGATGGGGCGAAGAAGATAATACAAATATGCTTGATGAATTAAGATTTATAAATTAATAATGAAAAAGTCTAAAGTAAAATCATTTACGGCTGGCAGAGGTACAGAGACGAGGATAACTGCGGATTGCATCAGCATACCGTACAGTCTCTGAGTCAGCGGTGTTAGTAATTGCAGGAGTGATACCCATTGCTCTCCTTGCTAGAGAGCGTAAAAGAATCTATCTCCGATGGCACGAGGGTAATAAAGAAAAAGTTGCTCGCGATGAAAGACGATGCACTCTCGATAAATGGCAACAATCATGGGAACGTGAGCTAATCTAAGCTAAGCTCATCAAGGACTTGAGATCGTGGCTCAGTCGAACGCATGGTGAGACTGACTTCTACCTGACCCATCTACTGAGCGGACACGGTTGTTTTCAGTCTTACCTGCACACGATTGGCAAGTCACGGTCTCCAGATTGCATATTCGGCATTGGTGTGAAGGATGACGCCTGTCATACTTTTTTTTCATGCAAAAGATGGGAAAAACTGTGCGGTGATCTTACCGAAAAAGTGGGAGAGCTCCATCCAGATAGCCTAATGGAAGAGATGCTGAAATCAGTTGACAAATGGAATCATGTGGCACATTACGCTCGGGCAATTCTAGCCACGAAAAAAGGCATGGTTGATGGGCTGGAGGTGTCGAGGTCAGAGAGTTTCCTTCTCTAGCAATCCTCCTCCTCTTTCCCTCCCCGCTGGAGAAGGAATCTCTTTAATCCGATGGCACCATAAAGACGTAAAATTGGGAGGCCTAAACCGAAGTAATGTGTCAAACGGTTCCAGGCTAGGCGCTCCGATTGACAGGGGAGGTGTTTAGTCTATAGTCTAGTAGGTCCGTTGGGCCACTGGGAGTCCGACACTCAGGGCGTAAATAGCCTTCACACCGTCAGAACTGCTATCTTCGGGAATCTTCTATTTTACTATTTCACGAGTTCAAAAAACTCTTCAATATCTGAAATATCCAAACCACAGAATCCATAGCCTCCAACAGGATGAGCTATATATATGATATTAGCATAAACATTTTCAGTTGAAGTCACGTTAATTTTCACTTTTAATTAAGGCCATATGACTTTCCATAAGAATTTAATAAGGACTTCTTTATTTCGACGACGGCTGAAGCAACATATATAAAAGATAAAATTGAAAATTGTGAAAATTTTTCCACACTTCAGGGAGACTTAATAAAGGATTTTCATCCAATTTTTTTAAAATATCTTCAAAGCTTCTTCTAATCTATTAGGTGTACAAATATGTTTTGAGGAGTTTACACAAGATGGCATTCATAGTATTACATCGCCTTGGAATATTTTGTAATTTATATATTCATGTTGAAACATCATTGTTTTCCTCTTATAATATCTGTCATTTCGTTCAAGTGTAAACAACACGCATTTTTTGTACTCAGACTATGTCAAATTTTGTGCCAACGAAACAAAATTTACAGGAAGCGCTGCTCTTTTGTTCCAACTTGAAGAAAAGTGAAGCTGAAGGACATCGACTGCCATATGAAGCATATGGAGAGCATATTCTATCAATCAAAACATGTGAGTAGTGGTTCCGGCATTTTAAAATCGGCGACAATGATATCAGTGACAAAGAATGCGAAGGGAGGCCAGTAAAGTTTGAAGACGCTGAGTTTGAAGCATTATGGGCCAAAATTCATGCTTAACTAAAGAGGAGCTTGTTTAAACCTTGGCAGTGACTCTGCAAGCAATTTCATATGAATCTCACTTGAAGATTCGACATGAGACAATCAACGGGTAATATTTTGAGAAATACAAATTGTACCAGATTTTTCAGAGAAACCTCATCGCACACGGCCTTTGAAATCTATCATTCAGTAGCGCTTTCAAAAAACGTTCACTTGGTACGTTACTCCAAATAAGTAAAGACACTCGATCCTTAGGTGCTTCGAATATTCCCGCTAATCTCTTTGATTTTGACAAATAAGTTCCTCTGGTCATTTTTGCCCACAATAACCCGGTGTTATCGGCAAATACTTGGCCAGAAATGTAAGAATTTTCTTCAATATTTTTACCAGTTAAGCCGAAATTTTTTTGCAGACCTTTCATCACTTGAGTCGATTTGCCCCTTAAGGTTAATAATATGCAGATTGTGTCTTTCTAAAGTTTCAAACCGATCCTTGCGAGTACTAAATTCTGTGGTGGATGGAATAAGTTACTTTCCTTTTAAAGATGTTAAAAATTTATAAGCTTTGTGGCTTACAGCATTAGAATCTACCAGTACTTATTTTACTATTGTCCTTTCCCAAACTACTAGAATGTTTCTCTGCTTCTATCAAATCATCTCGAAATTTTCGCGCGTTCCTCTGACTACACTTTTTCGAAAAGAATTTTCAATTCGCTTTATTGTCCTAACAGTTGACTCATACATTCAATATTATTTTGCTACGGATGTTGAGGCTTGTCTAGAATTCAGCATGTTTAAAGTTTCTATTTTTTTAATTCTATGCTAATTGTTATAATTTCATAATGGTTTTTTGTGAACATTATAGGGATCTACTAATATGCAAACACTGTTACGAAATAAAATTTCGAACCAAAATACTGCCTACTTTTACTTATTATTGGTAGTCATTCAGAAAAAATGCCATTGAAGTTTCTCCTTCTTCAAAAAAAGAGGCTGATGCAAGCAAGAGCGATAAGGGGTTTTTTTGTGGTAGGGAGGTGAAGGCTGTTAAGGCCCTAAGTGTGGGAATCCCAGACGCAAAATGCTTTTGAACTACCCACCAAACACATCCCCTGTCAACCTGAGAACCTAGCCTGGAACCGTTTGACACATTACTTCGGGCTAGGCCTCGTGTTTCTACGCCTAGAGGCGCCCTTAGATTATGGGAATCTCTTCTCCAAGGAGTAGAAAGCGAGAGGAAGGAAGTGCTAGAAAAGAGATCCTTCCATCCCCGATGCCTCCTGGTGCTCCAATAAAGCTTTCTTCAGTATCAGCACTTCCCCAGCATATTGTGCCACGGGATTCCAATTGTAAACCGTTTTCAGCATTCCTCCGACCATAGTTTCCGGACAGAGCTCTCCAATTTCGCTGAAGAGGTCCCCTCGCTGCTGGCTCCATCTTTTACAAGAGAAGAATGTGTGACAGGTGTCATACAACTCTCCTGCACAAAACACACAGTTAGGAGACCGTGCTCTGTCATGTTTATGTGCAGGCAGGACCGAAAACAACCGTGCCCGCTTAAGAGCTGGGTCAAGTAAAATTCGGTCTCACCATGCACTCGATTGAGCCACGGCTTCAGGTCAGGGATCAGACGAACAGTTCACCTTCCCCTTGTGTCGTGCTCCCAGGACTGTTGCCAATCGCTGAGAGAGCGATGTCTCTCTTCGCTGGTGATCTCTTCTCTTCGTTCTTCGCCTCTGCTCAGGTAAATACTTCTGCGCTCTCTCGCAAGGAGGGCGATGGATATCACCCCGTAATTACCAGCACTATCGCCCCGGAGACCGTTCGATATGCGCACGAGACTTGCAATGCTCCTTGTCACTCATTTTCGAGTCTATCAGGACGCCCAAGTACTTTACTGCTGATTTCGATTCAACCAGCTCGTCCCCAACAATGATAGGCATTACTCTGAGGACTCTCTTTTTTTCGGGATGACCACTTCCGTTTTTTCCAGTGCCAGCTTGAAACCGTGAGCGGTCACCCAGTCCATTACCCTCCGCATTAACATATTGAGTCTGAGTTGCACATGGTCTACTGTGCATCGTCCGCATAGCCGATCAAGCGTGACTCATCCGACAGTTCAAGCCACAGCAGTCCATCGTAGGAGATGTTCCAAAGGTCCGGGCCAAGGATCGAGCCCTAAGCGACACCTGAAATAAGATGTGTACTTCACCTACCCTCCTTCGTGTCGTAAAGTAGGCTGCGGTCCTTCAAATAGTTCCTGAGAAATCGCATCAGGTACACTGGTACTTGAAAACGATTTTCTAGCGCTTCCAGAATATTCACCCATCTAGCGCTGTTAAATGCATTTCGGACATCCAGAGTAACCAGCAGGACGACCCGTGGTGTGGAAATACTGTGAGACTCCGCACGTTGGACCGCGCTCACTACCTCTCCAATTGCATCGATGGTGGAGCGGCCTACTTTGAAGCCATACTGCCGTTGAGACAGGTCGCCGACAGCATGAATCACATCAGCGAGTCTTCCTCTGATCAGTTTTTCAAAAACTTTTCCGGCCGTGTCAAGGATACACTTTGGGAGGTATGCAGCTGGCGACTCGGGATTCCATTTTCCCTTATTAATGAGCACAAGTCTCGCCATCTTTCAGCACTCTGGGAACAGCCCTTCGCGCAGGCATGCGTTGAACATGTGGAGGAGCAGGTCACGGGAATAGTGAAAGACCATTTGTAGCACCTCAGCTGGAATCCCATCTGGTTTTAGAGCTTTTCTGGCCTTCATAGATAAGACTGATTTCTCCAATTCCATCTTCGTGAAAAATGGGATTCCTGTCGGAGTTTCATAGTGAACGGCTTCAACGATGGCGGGATGGATAGGGAAGAAAGCTCGCAAAATTTCGTCCATCTTTTTGGCCTCGTATGAGTGAGGCGACCTTTGGACACCAAGCTTCCGCATCACTATGAATCTCATAATCACAGAGCTATTGGGGTTTTGGAAATGGGTGTGTTTGGTAGCTTTGAAATAGCTTTCAGAATCACAATAGCTTTCATCAAAATGGTCCCGATAAATGGCATTATGTTAAATTATCAGGATAGCAAGAAAATAATTGTTTGTTATTTGCAAACCGTGTAAAAGTGATATCGTGTAGTTCGAGTACCGTGTAAATTGAGAAACAGTTGTGTGTTTAAATTAATTCTGTTTTAATAATTCTTTTTGAATGGACGAAGTTTCAATCTTGATAGCAATGGTCCAAACTTAAAGGAGAATAGGGACCAAAAACTGTAGGTAAGGCTGAAAACGGATGAACAGCTTTTCATTGCGAAATATCAACAATGTCAATAATTTAATATTTGATGCATACGAAAGGAAGAGATTAAAAATCACGTGTTCCAATACAGTGCTTATTTTTCATACCCAAAGTTATCGAAGCCAATGCCGCAAAATTCTTTCACTTTATTCAAGGATTTATTTCATGCGAGAACGTTTATAAATCCTTGGCATATAATACATATAATAGCAATCAATTACGGCTGCCTATTGTAATGTTTCTGAAACATGTTTCCATATTATCCACGCTTGGATCCTGATATATTATCCATATATTTTCACAGGTAACCAATAAATTGATCTGGGCTTTTGCAATAAACTAAAGAATTGGTAATATTAATCATACTCCCCCGTAAAAGATGTAATATTTACCCTAAGCATCCCAGCAGAACAATAACTAAAACCCTTTTTTTACCGATATCGATATCGGCTTCCACAAGCATTTTCAACACAAAACCACTCCTTTTGCGTCATAAACGTATTGACAGTCAACATTGTGTACATTTTGTTCTTTTGACAAATTATACGCATACGTAATGTAGTTGTGAACGGGGGGCAGTGTAGAGATTTATGTGCAGGAATAATGAGGACATGCATACTTACGCATAAGCTTTAGTTATGAGCTACAGGTATTCTCGTTCGTTATTTCTTGGTTCAGATCTTGAACTACATATTCGTTAGGATCCAAACATATCTAAGTGTTTGTGCAATTAGTAAGCAACAAACGAAGCGTCTACTCACAGGACATAATCCATTAATTTCCAACACGACAGAACCATTATGTAAGTTGCTATTATACAACGATATGTTAAATATTTGGAAATTCATGTGTGTACCAGTATAAATATTAGAATGTTCAGTTTGAGACCAATATGCTCTTGAATTTGCCTGTGACCAAAAAGGCAGGCGGGGGTTGTTAACACACCTTTGAGAAGCAAATCGTCACGCTATAAGCACATTCGACATATCACGTTATTATGTCACCACTAAAGTATGTGGCATCTTTTCATGATTTAACGAATTGATGGAGAAACGAAGTTTGTAGCATAACAAAACCTAATGGAACCCACATGTGCTTTATCGATAAAACGATATGATGAGGGTGACAATAGTTTTGTGAAAAGAACAGCCCCTAGGAATTGTTCTCGTCAAGGAAAGTGTATTATTTTGTGAAGCACTGCGTAGGTGCGGGTAATACGGTAATATTATCTAAGAGGTTAAAAGGAGAACTTGCTAGTTGGATAATGACCTCAACTATTACTTCAGATTTGGAATTTCCGTTTAATGAGCCATTCAACCACATCACTTTGAGCAAGCGTAATTAGAATACTCCTACGTTCCAGTGGGGTGAATAGTTCTTGACAAGTAATTACAGAAATTCGTGTGGTTGAAGTACAGCCGATAACAGGAAATAGGAAGGTCAACACGTGGTGATTGCGACGGCAGAAATAAATTTAAGTTTAACGAAAAACCTACCAGAGCAGTGTGAGATCCATTAAAATTCTGTATTTTTCAAATTTTCTACAAAACGACAGCCCATGCCTTGTCTAGATCTCCAGGAAGAGTCTCTTTGGCATGAACAACCCTCTCCTCCCCCTTCCTTCTTCCACCAATTTCTCTCTCCAACAAGAAAAACCACCTGAATCAGGTGCTTCCCCTGAGGCTCTCAACATCCACTTACTGCCGGTTTACTCACAAATAACCTCAGTTTAGCTCATCATTAACGCTCATTTGAAACCATTATTGCTAGTTTGCAAGTTCTGTCCTTTAAAGCTCATCCAGTATGCATAGTTTTTGGGGGATTACACGTAGCTCTTTACAGAAATTTCAAAACTCAATGGCTTCAAAACATAGGCTTCACGGTATATTTTTGTACAATGACATTCGTAAGCAATGGGTCCAAGCATAGCCCTTGTAACTTCTGTGATCATTACTTACACGGTCCTGAGCAGATATCACGCAAACAGGAAATGATTTGTTGATGACATCTTTTATCGCTGGCTTATCTTGCATGAATTGTTTCGAGGATTTAAAGGTAAAAAAGATCAAATTCGAGTCGTGGACGTCGAGGGGCGGACTTGAGGAGAATCAGCAGCGATAGAAATCAAAGTTAGAGGAGATAAAGTTGACTGATAGTTCTGTGTTTTTAACTCTCCAGCGAAGAAATAAATATCACTGAACAAACTGAGGCCTATGACCTTAAAGTCTTGATGAGGCTGACAAGGAGTTCATGGTAATTTCTTACATAGTGAGGGTGTAGATCTCATGTTTAGATTAAGAAATGTTCAGTTGGCGAACCGAGGTCTAAACCGTTAACTCTTTATCGAGGCTGTCAAGAAACTGAAGCTTTTTTTTCAAATTGATAAAAAAATTTTGATTAATTTTTGAAATTTTTTTTTTATAAATAAAGATTTTGATAAAATATATTTTTTACGAAATCTATACTTATCCCCATGTATGAAAAATTAGTGTTTCTGCTTAGATTTATACAATACTCAAACCACATCCAATGCCTATCTTGGAAACGCCGGAAACGGGTGCCGTGGGAGCAGAGAGAGAACCCTTCGCGGCACAACTGCCTTCACTTGAAAAGCGCGGAAAAGCGTACAGAGGTTTTGTGAGATATCCGAGAGGATTTAAAAGAAGAATTTTGAAAACACCAATTACAAGCTTTCTCCGAAGACTTGCCTGAACATAAGGAACTTTCCACTATCTGCAGATGGCAATGCTTTGCTTGATTGAGACGGTGTCTCCAACGGTGTATCCGATCAAAAACATTTCAAATCCGAACGCTAGTCATCGCCGTTTCTCAATCCACCTACGTTGTTTAACTTCCAAGCTCCCTATCATGCAAAGCTCACCTTATTTGCTATATGGTGTATTCATATCTCTGTCTTTATGATGTCCGTTCTGATTGTTAGCGCTTTTTATTAGTGGCGTTATGCCTGCAAGATTTTAAGCTGTATGTAATTACGCTAGGCTCAGCCTTTAACCGCTGGTTTCGGTATTATTTTACAAGTGATCATAAAAAAGATGTTCAGTTCGTTTGACATTTCGCGCATTGATAATTTGTTAGGAATTAGTTACATCAATTTTTAAAAAGTCAAATTCTGGTCCTCATGAAATCGCTGATACATCGAGTATGGTAGTTGCAAGCCCATATGTGTAATGAAATCTGAATTTCCGTCTGCTCCACATTCTTTGCCGTAAGGCAGGCTCTCTCAGAAAATAATGTAGAGAATTTTTAAGGCAAGAGCTTCATTTGAAGGTCTACAAAGTTGATCTGACTCAAGAAATTGCACGTGGAGATCACGGTGTGCGCTGACCTTCTCATCTTTGGTTTTTTACTATGAAAAAATATAATTTTTTGTGAATTTAGTGGACTTTGAAGACTAGCTCTATTGGTTTGTAACTAAGGAAGACTGAAGGATTTAAAGAGATAAGGTGTAAGTAAGGAGGACGGCAGTAACTCACGAAACGCATTTTTATACTCCGAACGTCAACCCTAAGGCGTGCTTGGACCTTTTATTTAAAAATGTATTTGGAAACAACTGTTGACGGTAAATTGATGCCCCTAAATGGAAAATTTCAAAGAAAACATTTTCACTTAAACATGATCCTTCAAGTTCTCACGCATCGCCCCAAACAATTGACTGCTTACAAAAATAAACTCTCAGAACTATTTAAACAAAGGGTAATGTAAACTTCTTGCTGAAATCTTGAGTTATCATACTTGAGACATTTTTCTTCATATTTTTTTGAAGTCCTTGATTGGAGCTTATAGAATAGAAAACAGTTCAGATGGCTTCTACAAGCGCAAATATTTCTTAAACGAATCATTCACGCACCTTTGAAAATTCACTATGTGAAATGTTTGAAATCGTTATTGAAAAGAGAGTATAAATGAAGCCATCTAAATGATGGTGCTCTAAGAACTCATTGTCACCAATAGGTTTTTAAACCATAAGAAGAACCCAAAAAAATGTCATCATCATCCATGGCGTGTAAGCCCGAATCGGGTCTTGGTCTCCAGACTTAATCTCCTAGAAAGGTTCAGCGACCATGTTCTTCGGTTGACAACTGTCAACACTCATTGGCAGTTAGTGTTTATTCGAATCCTCAATCATTCTGCTGGATGTTTGCCCAGCACTTTTCACTTCGAACTGCTCTTCGGTAGCCAGTTTTCTTCCATCCATTCTACATGGCCCCTCTACATGGGTAACTAAAATATCATAGCAAATAATTCATACAACTGATCCTTGTTCACCTTGAGGTTCTGGCACGCTTATAGCTAAGGTAGCTGTCGCGATCATGCGTAGCTGTCGCGAAGATGTTTGTTAGGTTTTGATCTTATAGTTCCATCGTGTAGCTTGCTGAGGTTCGCTGCATTCAAATAGTCGAGGCTAAGAGGCTAGTTTGCTGCATTATTATCAAAAGTGGAGTCATCGAGCTATTCGCCATATTTTTCATAAATGTTTTGTTATTTAGTTGCTCTTCCTGCTTTTGTATAATTTTTTTTAAATATTTAACGTAAGAATGTGTAAATGTCTAAAATCAGGATATCGTAAACATTGCCAGCGGCCATCTGTCTGTCTTTCTGCTGCATGACATCGAGGAACACATATCGTCGAAAGTATCGACGTTTATTTGTCCTGACTGGCGCAAATGAACTAGTTGTTCTTAGAATTGGTGGCACGGATTTTTGATCCATTCGCAAACATCTTATTAGGAATTTGAATATGTTCAAATGTTCCGAAACAATGCAGTGATGTAACTATTAGCCGTATATGAACAATCAAAAAGTGCAACCATGTTCCTTTGTTTCTACGATTGTCCTCCGTAGCTGCTGAAAGTGTCAACATTCCAATTGGTTTGGAACAAGAAGTTCTTTCACTTGCTCGACCTTAAGCTGTCAACCAACGGTGATCATTTTTGCATCCAAGAATTTGAAGCTCCGACATTATTGTAGGATTTTGCATGCTGCATGAAGTCATTTAAATGTTCAGAAATATCTTCCGCCTATAAGGAGCTTTCCACTACCTATGGGAGAGGGCTATGCTTTGGCTGATAAAGACAGTGTGTCGAATTAAGAAGTCAATGCAAATGTTCCGTGAAAGGGTTGCTGAAGAAGCACCCATTGTGTCCCCAATCCCAGAGCTGACTTCCAAACGCTCAGTAAATGAGCGAAAGGAGCTCCCCGATGTTCACACTGCGGCCCCTTAAGCCTCAGCTAGAATAAGTAAAGCCGATATTATACCGGCGTCAGTGCGTATAATACATTTCCCAGCAAATAAAGCCCTAAATATCGTTGCAGCCAGTAAAAAACAAAAGGTTCTTCCTTTTGTTTGTTACAGGCTGAATCATGAGTCTTTCAGAGAAAGGGTGTAATGGAATCAGCTATTAGTAGTTCTACACAGCAGTTCCTTTATGACTGACCATGACTTTCTGAAATTAGATAAGGTGGTGTGTTACATATTTACGCTCAAATAGAATAAAATTGACCTTGATACTAAAGTGAGTACATACTTTCTACGAACATATTGCTATCAAGGAAGAAGTACAAGCGTTCTTAGGGGAGGGTATTTTAGGAGACAGCAGGTTCCTAAGGGCGGGCTCAAGGAAGGAAAAGACAACTTTCTCCTTATTCCTAATTCAATTTAAGTCAGATTTGCACATCAAAAAGGCTTTGGATGTTAAAACGCTCTAACAACCAAAAGCACATTGGAAGCATTTGACTAAATCCAACACGTCGCAACCTTCAGCGATATCGGAGAGCTCTGTCGGTAAATGATTGTCGGGAAATTGTTCAAAACGGTTGACAAATGGAATCCCATGGCACAATATGCTCGGGTAGTGCTGACACTGAAAAAATCTAGGCAAGGGCGTTGGCAGGCATCGAGGAAGGAGGGAGGGGAGGGGAGGATCCCTTTTCTAAAACTTTCTTCCTCTCCCTATCCGCTACATAAGAGATTCACATCATCTGAGGGCGCCTTTAGGCGTAGGAACACGAGGCCTAGCCTGAAGGAATGTGTCAAACAGTTGCGGGCTAGTTTTTGAATTTGACAAGAGATCCTCAGCTCAATGTTTCATACAAGCGGAAAAACGGTGAAGAAAACAATGTTGATTTGGGTGGAGAACTTGACAATGTTTTCATCAACATAAAAAGAAACGTCTCAATCGTCGAAACCATAGATGAAATCGCTTGTCTGTACTCAACCCTTAACTCAGTCATCTCGAAGATCTCCTTAAAAAACACCTCCAAGAATGACTTTTACAGAAACTTAGCTAAAGACATTTGAAGCTTCACCGCAGACATAGTATCCTGACGAGATCACTTTCAAAAATATACCATCGCAACCTGAATGTAACTTAATGGGTATAATAGCGGCTTCACCGCGGTTTACTCTCCTTAATAGCATATTCTTCTCCTTTGAAAAGAACATTTGACTTTACCAATCAAACAGACACTATCAAGCATCAGATCCGGTATCTGTAAGCGCGAATGGCAAAAAGGTGCGGATGAATCGTTATGAATGTTGGCAAAACAGCGATTTCCCGCCATGGTGCCTGCATAACACAGACGAAATGTTTGCTGGAACAAAACGAGAGAGGATTTGAGAAACCATGCTTAGCTCCAACAGAGGTCACTGAAAGCCGTGGTAAATGTCACATAGTCACATATCATATCCAATTTTCATGAAGTCAGGATATGCCATGTTCCAGAATTCACACATGCAGATGGGCTTGTAAGCTCTTTCGCAAGTTCATCAAGCAACACCCGATAACACTCACGCTGAGTAAACGCTAACCACTAATGAACGCAGGGAAATCACTATTACGGCTCTAAGCCCTTGGCCTGACATTCCAAATAAACAATCTTAAAGGATAATAACACGCGGATACCGAGGCGAAGAGCTGACTGACCCGAGCCACTTATCCGAAAAGTTCCTGCAAGGCAAGTTGATATGGTAGAAAAAGACTAGGTCCCTTTTGGTGGATAGGTTAAGACGCAAGTGAACCCGCCAGGGAATGGGATCCTGCAGTCCTTAACCTGGTAATACTAGAACTAGTCTCTTTGTTTGGAGCATAGCGAATGAATCAACAACATCCCTTCTGGGATGCTACCAAACTGTGTATCATTGCACCTTGGTTGGCGAAGCTCAACTCTGGAGTTATATTCAGGTATCACAGGTAACTGATAAGCCCCCATCTTTACACGGATCAGTTTTTTGGTTGTTGCCCTTCGGAAGGTACCCTGGTGCGTAAGGGTGGCATTGTCCTCAATAACGTCAGAGATTGTTAAGTTCCGTTGGTTATTTACTGATAACGCCCGATCCCGGCAATATTATTCTTTTATTACTAGGATCTGGTGCCGACAAAATTGTGTTATACCGATAACAACAAAACAGGTTAATCAAATATGATATCAATGCACGGGTACATATAGCGCGGAGAGCTCGTGGGTATTTGCTAACCCATAAAGAATATTCTACATACGGCCAATACTTCAACCCACTTGGAAATCTAACAAAAAGCAACAATTAAAAATATTGCACTAATATTACATTAACATCTATGCAGTTTATAGAGCAAATCAATCAAGCCTGCAAATTGAATAGTATGGTCTTTATACAGCATCTGTGGACTGTTGGGAAGCCCGGGCGTTCAAAAGAGAAGAAGGTCCTGAACAAACAGCTTTCGATTACGAGCAGTTTCAAATTAGAAGTAAACATTGCGCAGGGAAATCATTGTATCTTAAAGGCGCATTCATATGAATTTCATTAGTCATATTGGTTCGGATGACAAAATGACCCATTCTGATTCGAATCTGTTGACATATGTGAGGTTTGGCCGCGAGGCTTAGAATCCCGAAGCACACTGTCTGTAGATCTAACAAGGTTGTCCCTGAGCAGGTGTGCCAGCTATTGGAACGGCCGTTTTGCGCGGCCCACCACGCTTTTCACTTAAGTCAGTAAATGAAGTACTCGCAATTTGAAGACGTGGTGGAGACTGTCATTCGAGAGAGAGGGAAAAGAATGATCCTAAATGTGTCACAGTCTCAGTAATCCCTTTATTTTCCATCGATCCCTTCAGAAAGTGTGATGGTCTTTACATAAACTATAGCGAATGTTCATACTGCGCTAACACATCGAAAAAATTTCGATCTAATGGCATTCGATCAAAAAAAGGGAATTATATTTGGATCAGTAAATGTGCTCGCATTTTAACCATTTAAAAACATTTGCGTGAAATTGCAATGCAAAGATAAACGATATAGCATACGCTTACGCTCTCATGCAAACGCTCGACTGGACAATAGCATGGCCACTAACAAGCGTAAAAACTCAGAAACTACTCCATATCTAACGGTTCTTGACTCAATCCAGATGCATTTTTATGTGTACTTAAAAATTGTTGAGAAAAGATCATACTAAAATAGGACTGCCTCATTGCTCCCAGAAAATTTCCGTTGACATTTCCTTAAGTTTTGTATTCATATACTACTACTTATGACTATAATATTATAATTTTTAATAATAATTAAATAGGTTTAATAATAGTATTAAACCGGGACAATTATTCTTACATACATTTGAACTCGTAAAGCGGGCAATCGACGCTTCTGGTTAAGCTCTCTGTCCTACAAAGCTCGCTACATGGGGTATTCGTTTCTCTTTCTTTGTGATGTGCTTTTGGGCTGCTAGACTAGACAAAATAAATCTGATCACAAAAAATGTTGTTCCGGTCTCGGTTCCCAGTGCAAGAGAAGGAGTTTTTCGGCCAAGAAGTTTTCGGAGTTGGCCAACATTCCGCATATACAGCGCAAAGTTATTTTTATTAATGCGAATTCTACATAACAAACGAAAAATGCAGGTCACGATATGTTGGAAGCACTCAACTGGATTGTTCTCACATCTGTGGTTTACTCATCAAGCCTGGCTCGATCCGTTGATCATATGTTTGAATCGATGTGTCAAGCGATTGCCCGAAAGCGCTGTCTTTTGTACGAAGATGGCTCGATGATTGGCTGGCAAAAAAAGAAGAAGAATCTCTTTCTCTATCTTTTCAAGGACTGAAAAACCTTTTTCCACTCTTATATGGGGGAAGGATTCAGGAAAAGATTGAACTTATACCGGATATGGCTTATGAAAAACTGAGAGAATCTACTCTCTTGAGAAATGTCCTAAACCAAATACAAATCCTAAACACAAATCCATAAAAACAAAAGAAATGAAAATGAACTATGAAACCTACTTACAAGCTGTTACTATGCATAATCTAAATACACATGATCGAGCAAGTGTGAAAAAGGTTGAAACAAACTCCGCTCTCTTGTAATGAAAACAACATCTATATATTTGTGACAAGTGTGTCTCTCTCAAGTATTCTGCTCCTTTATAGAATCACTACAAAAACAACATGCAAAACGATACATAAGCTCATGTGACTACTAAAGGATGAAAAGCAATCGTTGTACTATCCTTACGTACCCCTTGGTCCGCTTCATGTATGCCTACATCGCAGAAGTCCTCGTTGAAACAGTAAAACTCTTTTCGGTGTTTTTCTTTTAATCGGCATCCGAATAATCAATCAGTATCTAAAAAAGTAAAACTTGCGTTTCCAACATAAATCTGTCGTATGCTACTTCAATTTGCACAAAAAACGTATCCTAGCAAACAGCTCCCAACACCCACGCGTCCAGGACAAAATCTTTCTACTTTAAGGAAAAACAGCAAATTTTCCCAAGCGCCTACTCCGTCACATGCAACCGTGGCAAATTAATTCAACCTTCATCGCGACATGCTCCGTACACTGATTTGTTACATATCCTTTTTATATGCAGCAAATAGCACAAATGACTGAATCTTTGAATCATTCACTGTTCCACTGGATACATTGAAACAATCGCAAAATCGGGCCCGCAAACCAAGCAATCGCCTTTAGGGAGGCAATAATGAATGTACAGAGGGTTGTGATTTAAATCTTCATTTCAACTATGCATTATGGAAAGTTGCTAGCAAACGTTTCCCAGCTGATTGAAAGCAAAGATGAAGGCTAACAGTGAAGGATAATTGAATTCGAAACGATGTAGAGTATGCATTTTACAATCGAAATTATTCAGGGAATGTTATTTACAGATCAGAACAACGAAAAGGCTGTTTCAAACAGTTTGAAGGTTCAATAGTTCAATCTATGCAAATAGTTCTTCGTGAAGTTTTAGAATAATGGACTCGGAGATCCTCGTAGCTTGAGCTTGTCGAGATTTGACATGGAATCAGCACAAAAGTGTAATCGACATTTTGATAAATTTCAGTTAAGTTTATGTACGCAAACATCAATCTCACATTCATGACTTTAAATGATTCTTGCCATAAGGATGTGATAACTAGGACCATATTCAATGGAAATATCGAACCCTTATCACAAGCATCCGCTCCGTTACCAATACAGACACATACAGACCACACGTTATTCAACTTCCAGGAACTGGCTAACCAGCAGAAACTTTAAAACAATTTTCGTATATATCTTTCCAGGATAAAATCAACCGGCGAAAAGATTATATCCGTTCGTTCCTACAAAGTACTTTGTCAAGGATAATTCTTTTATTTCTATACACAAGGAGTCATGTGAAATGAAAATATTTATTCCTTTTTTATCATAAGGAATAAATATTTTGCCCAATATTTTTAACTGAACGAATCGTTCAAAAGAAACGAAAAAATATTTACAAAGTTTGCCGATGCGTGATGCCAATCGAAGTAATATGAACTGAGAAAATACCGAATGCTTTCCGGATTGGAGATGAGAAAATGCTAGCAAAGTTGTAGAGGCGTATCGTAGGTTTAATCAGATACCATGTCATCGATTGGAATTCCCAATAAACAGAATTCAGAGAAATTTCCATGCATATGTATAATACACACTAACATGCATTCCAAAAAGATATTCGTCCTTTGGGAATAATTTTGACTTAACTAGCTTTATTGCATATTCGAATGAAATAATTGAAAACTGTATGCCAATATCTTGGAATGGAAATAATGTATCCGAATCGGAAAATTTACATGCGAGTATGTGGCCTGAAGACTTTGAAATGAGTTCTTCAGAAAAGATCAAGTTTTAAATTTCATGTCAATCGAACTGTATTCACTAATATATGAACAGGATAATTCTCTTTTACGCCAAAGGTACATTCCCAAAAAAAATCGTGTAAGAAGAAAATTAGATGCAAATATAAAAAACTCTTGTTAGAGTTCACCTTAGGGTTTATTTCGTACTTACACATAAATAATTGTAGATTATAAAAGGAAATCAGTCATTAAAAATTCCATTTGATTTCACTGTAAGCCGTTATAAAGATATCACTGAAGGGCTTACACCGAGGTCCTCAAGAAGATCATGCAAAATATGGTGCCCGAAAAACTCGGAGTCTGCATACGAAAAGTAAGAGCAGCCACAACAGACGTCTTCGTCTTAGAACTCAGGGCGGAATCCATCGACAAGGGCTTGATCGAGAGCTTGGCTCTAAAGCTGTTTGCAGAGGCCTCTTTGGGAATAGGAAACATTGACTATGTTGCCGATGTCAAAGAAATCGAAGAGTCCATTAGACAAACTCTTCTTACGGCTGACAGTAGGAGAAGTTTGACGCCTACTATTCCTAGAGGGCAATGGGTCACAATCGTGGGCATCCCTGAGAAAGACGCAGTGCAATTCCTGGCGAAAGAGGAAATCAAAATCGGCTGGCTTGTGTGCAGAATTCGCCAAAAACGAGCCCTCACTCGAAGGAAGTCCACGCGCCTTAACTTCGGACACATATATTTGAACTACAACGATCCAGATCGAAGCAACCTGTGCTATAGGTGTAACACTCGTGACCATAAGACGAGTACAACCGCACAGAATTTACACGACCAAGTTGCGAAGGAGAAAAAATCTGATCTGGTGCTCATATCTGAGCAATACCACAACTGTGGTCTTATGGGTATTGTCACCGATCTGATACCGCCGCCACCTTGTGGCAGGATTGTGTTCTACTCCCGGTTTGGACTTACTCCAGCGGGGATGGCTATGTGCTTATTAGTTCTGCGGATATGACGTTCAAAAAAACGCCGAATCAGCAAATTTCATTCTTTCGGACCAAGCGCGATGAACAGGAGGAAGCTGTCTCGAACAGAGGGATCGAATCCTTGTTGGCGGTATCTCGAATGCCAAGGCGATCGAATAGAGAATGCCTCATCCGGATCTCAAACGAAAACGAATCTTAGAATGATTTGTAATGAACGTTGGAAATACGTTTCAAAGGAGAGGCGGCTTGGGACCTATCCCGAAAGTCACGTTTGTTTCAGACTCCTTACTGGATATGTTACAGAAATGCAAGGGATTGGAGGGGTACGCAGCGAGTGATCACCAGGATATTGCACTAGAAATTTGGCAGCATGCTCCTCGACGCGCAAAAATTCAATCTTCAGATGTAAGTGCATTAATACATTAATATGATGGATGTCGACGCGTTCGCCGGAGTTCTCACAAGTGTTGAAACCATGGCTAGGACCATAACTGAAACAAGCGGAGTCTCAGCCGGAAACATGGCGAATCCAAATCACCACGAGCCTTATCTGCGTGCAAACGTTCTATGCCTAGGCGACGGGTAAAAAATGATACCCTGCTGTGCGCTATATAAATCGCTAGAAAACTATGAGAATGTCACAGATTTCCCCGCTCAACGTTCAAGGAATCGAAATGAGTCACATGCCAGGACGTTGACATACAAGTCGGCTAGAAGACTCCTACGTAGCTGGCAAGACCTCATTGTAATGCTAAAGCTCGGAGCCTCGTGTGCTTGAAGTAGAAAAGATGGAGGAGGCTGTTCGGGCACTTTTCAGCTGTGCATTCTGTTCGTTCCGATGCTTCATATAACGAATGTCATGTTTTGTGTCCCCTTTTTAGTACCATCAAGCTCGATAGAGCGATGAAATCTTTCAAGATGAAAACTGCCGCTGAGAAACTGTCTGGTCCCATGGCCACCAGACGGTTTTTGCAGGGGTGTGTTACCAAAATGCTGGAAAGAGACGAGATTTATGCTGATCAACAAAGGATATTGGGATCGGGAGCAAGCATCTGCATAACTGCCCAGTGTATGCTGATTGCCGCTGGGAAGCGCTGGACAAGCTCATCAAAGAGAGAATCGCGGAAATCATCCGGGACTCTATCTAAGCAGTACGGCCTCAGAGCCGGCCGATCCATAATCCATGCAATAACAGAGGTGGTAATAGAGAGCCAGCAGACAAAAGCCCGCAATCATCACTCGAGGCGAATGCACTGTTGATAATACTCGATGAGAGCAATGTCTTCAATTCTGCTAAATGGACAGATATTCTCGGGGTTCATTTTTTTATTCTCGGGGTATTTCAAGATGTTACGGATGATGTAAATATTGAAAGACTACCTCAAAGACCAGAAGCTCATCGATTACACATTAGGAGGTTAAGGTTGCAGTTACCGGTAGGGTCACGTCTGATCGGCTACGCAGATAACGTAGTAGCACTCCTCACCCGACGTACTATCGAATAGACGCAACTCAAACTATGATACTGCGCCAAGTGAGTGAATGAATGACAGGACTTGGGCTTGTGGCCTTATGGCTGTCACCTTATGGCCAACACTGGGGGACCCACCTCGAGCAAAAAATGTCTGCTCGTGAGTGCAATGGTCAGCGCTCTTGTACGGCTTCAAAGTCTGGACTGACGCTCTAAGTAAGGAGTCGTACAGAGGGCGTCTCGCACAGGTACATCGGCAAAAAGCTATGCGAATAGCAGCTTCATACGCAAGTGTCCTTGAACTGGCAGTCCTGGTTACCGCGACGATTTTCCCCCTAGTGCTACTTGCTGAAGAAGGCGAGTCCACTTCCGTATGGGGGAGTCGGAGAGTGAAGTTGTTACGGCTCATTTGTGACATAGGGCCGTGGTTCTGCAGAAAGCACGCTGAGACTCAATATTAACTGAGGCAAATACTCAATGGGCACGGGTATTTTCAGTCTTACCTGTATAAGATGGGAAAATCACTGTCAACTGTTTGTTTATTCTTCCTGGAGAGGATAGATGACGCCTGACGCACCTATTTCGTATGCGGAAAATGGACCAGATTCCGTTTGCATCTCTCAACCATATTGTTGAATATTTTGAAATTAAAAGGCAATTGGAACTGCGTGTCCCATTACGTGCGGACGGTTCTTCTTATAGAACAAGGCCTCATGGATCGCTTGACAGGGCAGAGGGAAGGGGAATTTCTCTGACAGAAATCTTTTTCTTTCTCAATCATCCCTGCTGAAAGAGGCGAAGATCACGGTGTGGCACGGTATTTAGTCGGTAGTCCCTTTGTCACTGAGAGTCCAAAACTCAAGGCGTAAATACCAATCATGTGCTAACAAAACAAAACGTCACAAAATAAGCGCCATATTTTTTTTGCAATCGTGATGTTGCACATCAATTTAAGTATGTTGAATTTGACTTTATGTACCTTTTGTGCTTGTGTGTCTTGTGTGCTTTTGTTTTCAGTGAGTCATTTTTCCAGGTATCTATCGTTGTTTTTTTCTTTAATGTTTAAGGCTGTTAATAATTATTAAATACTTCAATTATTGGATACAGATTCCGTGGAACAAGTTTGTGTAACTCCTGTCAGAAGTCAGAAGTGACATCGAAGATGAAATGATAGATGAGATTGAACTGAATAACTTACCTACTTAGCTAGACAGGAGGCCCTTGAAACTCGAGGCTTGTAGTCCAATCGCGAACCACTGCAGTCGACTTCAAGCATAATTATAACATTATCGCAACGTTCGTAGCGTGGAAAAAATAATCATAAATGGTCAGTTACAAAGGAAAGATACCAGGGCAAGACTTCATACATGCAAGGATATTGTTGCTGCTTTACTTTGCTTCAAACAATTTTTCATAGTCGAGATTATCAATAAGATTGTGACCCACATAACTTGAGACTAAAAACTTACCTAACAGGAGCGCGACACAAAAATATTGTCATTTCCGCAATTCAATACATTTATCAAGTTTTCGTTAAATTACATGATTGAAACAGATATTAAAAAAAAATTATTTTATTTTCAAATTTTCTCTGTTCACTTGTTTTATGCAGTTGTAAAGTTGAAAATTTGCTTCAGGGGTTCGTTTTACCCTACCTTATACTGATTATTTAGTACCTCGTTCATGTATTTTATAGTAAAATTCTAATATTAAAAAAATCTCTGTTTTGCAAACTTCATGTGGTTAGAAACTTTTGCGCCATTCTACAATTAAGAATTCACATACAGGATGGGCCATCTAACGCTTGGAATTGGATCAAAAGTTATTTTCTGGTTGGAAGGTTTAATGACATTTCCAATTTGACAGAAAGTTAGTTTTATGTTTGACATTTATGAAATCGATTGCTTTTCGCGTGAAAAAAAGTTGTGAAATATTAGAAACTTATTTTCAATTTTTACGGATCAATTTGTGAAGCAAGTTCATGAAACTGAATATTTGTTGGATAAAACAACTCGTGTACGTACTAGTTCAGTGTACTCAACCTAAAACACTGCTGCTGTTGCTCAGAGTGTGCGTGAAGAACCATCAATTCAAACTCATGATCGTTCTGAAATATTGAACATTCCGCGCACTTCTATGAAAAGAATTTTCTATAAAGATTTCGGTATAAATGCATACAAAGGTCAATTAGTGCAAACCCTGAAGCCGCATGATCGGCCATCCGATGTGTTTTTGGTTTACTCAATGGACCAAAGACTGCTTGATCGAAGAAGAGTGTTTTTAACCGAAAAATTATCTTTCAGATGAAGTTCATTTGCATTTTGGAGGATACATCAACAACCAAAACTAACGTATCTGGGATTTAGGAAATCTACACGTTATCGGGGAGAAATTAATGCACCAACAACGAGTGACAAGAGAACAAGAGTTCTGGTGCGGATTTTGATCTGAGGAATTATTTGGTCGTTTCTCTGCGAAAATGAGCAAGCTATGCGCAAATGAGCTGTTACATTGAATGTCATCGAAATTGAAGAGGATGAAATAGACAATACTTGGTTTCAACTGGATGGTACAAAGTGCTATACAGTCAACATAGCGATCAATTTTTGGCGCACTGTTTTGGGGAATCGCATAAACACTCGAAAAGCTGACGTCAAATGGAAATTAACATCAAATTGGAGGTATCATTGATGAAATAGGGGGCGAAAAATCTAAAATGGACTAAAAAGTTGGACTGATCGAATGGGATCTTGTTACGCTAGCTGTGGCAGTCGTTTGTATTTTGTTGTTTTCAATTCTAAACGTTGAAAAAATATTCATTTGTTTTATTAATAGCCAATTCGAATTCCAATTCTTGAAAGCCCCACACTTTCGTTTAGAATGCACAAATATGCATTATTTATAGGTGTTTAAGGCTATGCTATGATTAAGGACTAATGAAAAATTCGTTTTTATGTTACTTCCATTCTACCTAGAAAGGTTAAATACGAAGCTAGCAGTGAATTCAATTTTCCCAATTCGAAATTGCATCAACAAATCATAAATCATAATGTTCTAAACATCTTTGGTAGAGAAATTAAGGATCATTAAATATTTGTCTTATCAAGAAAATTCCTCTAAGCATTCAAAACTTCTTCCCTACAAGGGAAAGTCACTCAACCTGTAACTCGGAATGAATAAGTTATGCTATTTTAATTTCTCAAGTGCGCAACGTTTCCAGCAAAAGGCCATGAACTCATCAACTTTCTTCGCATCAAAATCAACCAACATCCTATAACACGCCTTTCTACCAAACAACATCCTTGATCTGTGTAGGCGTTTTCAAGAAGTAATTATTTGAATACTTGACGTGTATAACGTGACGTGGGCTCAGCTTTTAATCAGCATGAAAACAACATATACGTAACATCGATTCTAACATCTCCATAAATGGTAAGTGCGACTGCAAATGTAAAGGAACCGGAGGACGGAGTTATCCTTTAAAATAGAATCAAAAAATAGGAAGCGTTGCAAACAGGATGAAATGAACTCAACCTTGTTTTGTCCAAACGTCTATCCACGCAGCTCTCTTGCAAAGGAAAAGTGCTCGCACCCAACCAACCTCTCATCCGTTTCTCCCTGTAAAACACTTCCGCCCAGCGCTTCGTTATTAGGTTATTTTCCATTCTTTTCAACTGTTCTGCTCCCCATCAAATTGTTATCTCTCCGAAACCAACAGTGAAAACAAATCCATTACAATGTCTACCTTGCTACATGCTAAAATCAGCCTCACACATTCACATGGGAATGGAATACGCCTCCCATGCGACGAAATATATCAAAGCCGTTTCATTTTTGAATACGAATAATAGAGTCTACATGACAACTACACACATTGGCATTTACTTTATATTTCGACAGATCGGAACTCGAGTCCTGACAGTCAGACTCGATCCTTCAAATGCACACACACGACAATGCTGATTTGCCACAAAGTTAGACATTTATCCGTACGTTTTAACCTTTACAGTCACTTGGCAACAGCATCCCTGCATCCCTTCTGCACATAGACAAGCAGCAGGATATGAGTTAAATAACGGAGACTTCGGAGAATTTTAAATGTAAGTACTTCTTTCTGTCGAATGCTGAGAGACTCATTTGTGTCTATGTTGCTATTTCGTTTCGACAGGTCACATCAAGGATTTTCATTAGGGAGTCAACAAATATTCTATGACGTACTGCAGTAAACTCAAATTGAGTTCAAGCGGCTGTAAAGTTAGCTTTGCAGCAAATAAATATAATATAATATTGTCCTTGCTTTTCGATAACAATTCAAATGAGCAATTTTTGAAGAAATCGGAAAGCTAACTCCCATACTAGTGTATATTCCACAGAACGAAGTATTCAATGTTATTACTAATATTGAATACTTT
Source organism: Stratiomys singularior (assembly GCA_954870665.1). Lineage (NCBI taxonomy): Eukaryota > Metazoa > Arthropoda > Insecta > Diptera > Stratiomyidae > Stratiomys > Stratiomys singularior. The sequence goes on from OX940881.1 coordinate 67,390,839, forward strand.
TTAGTCCTGTAAATAGATTCAAACAAAACATAAGTTTCAAAATTTATTTAGGACTTTAAAAGGCTTCCCCTTTTAACGGTCATAAATGGTATATCATAATATCTTAAGACACATCAAATTGTTTGCTAATTAGAATTGCATAGAATAGAATTGCATGCAACATAGAGCTCAATCTCTTTTTCAGGATAAACAACTTAAGCAAACAACTTAACGGAAAGATGGGTCCGAAGTATCTAATTTCAACAACATATCCCAACTAAATACTATCTCATTATTTACAAGTACCTTTGACTTCAAGGATTTCGAAACGAAAATCCTCTAAATAACAAAGTATTTTTTTTAAATGTACAGACAAATAAATGACGCAATTACACTTTTTCAAAGAAAAATCAGAAAAACAAAAAACTTAAAAAAAGGAACCTGGGGTAAACACTTTAAAATTGGAGTAAACTCCGATATACAGTTGTGTTGAATTATAATATCCAGATCAAAACAACAAAAAGATAGTATATAGTCATTTCTGAACGATGCACTATTAAACTGAGGCAAAAGGCTCAGAAGAAGAATTTTAAAAAGCCAACCTAAAAGACCCGATTGAAAGGCGTGCAAGGGAAATACTGAAAATCTAATTGAATTCTCTTCTAAATGAAACTGAATGAAACTAAATGAAATCTAATGATACAGAAACTCCACGTACATTTGAGAAAGGTTTGTCATGATGCTTTGAAATCTCGAATGCTTGCTTCGTTTCTGCGTGTTGCTTGTAAAACGAGCTAAGTATAATTCATTAAGTCAACGGTTCAGCCGAATCCTCATCAAACTCTTATACAAACTCTTACTTCAGATACTGCATTTTTGGATAGCAATCTGGCCCCCTATAGAATATGTCAATCACTTTGGCACTACTTCCTAATCCTTTTCCGTCATGTAGTTTTTTTCAGAATAAGGTCGCCTTACTATCGTACAATTCCTTCCAAATTGTCACTCTGTCCAAATGGATATTGGAATAAACCATATAATTCTACAATGAAAGGACTTTTGACATGTTCATATTTTGATCCGGTTTCCTTATTGATGCTTGATCTTTACGGCAATTACTAACTTCAAAATTTTTAACAAACCATTTTGCACTAATCCTCCGATTAGCACGGAAACTGAGCTCTACAGAATTGCGCGTACAAAATACCCATTGTAAAACCGCATTAGTTGAGAACTAACTAAAATATTGTTGAAGGTACTATTGATTTAGTATGAAACAAGATTCCAATTTAATTTTTAGAATCGCTTACATAAATATAACAGAAACGACAAAATTAGGGACAATTGTCAAAATTCTAGATAAACGTTAAGCAAGACTTGTTTCTTAGGTACGTTTCTAAAATACTGAGAAATGTCAACTCTGAAATTCTACTTTCAAACTTCCTAGGAAGGCAAATGTTAAAAGATGAAAGGCGAGCTCACCCAGGCTCATAACGAAATAACCACGCCTTCAGGCTATCAGCAATGGGATTTATACCAAACTATGAATAAATTTGAAGAAGGGTTCTGTGACACAGACCAATATTTGAGAAGCTACAAAGGGTAACAACTCCAAAAGAGTTTGAAAAGGCTCTCATACCTAATTTGCCACCTCTCCCTATCTTAGACAACAAAACCAAACTAGAATAGACCAGCTACGAACCATGGATGGAAGAAAAGCCAACTACCAAATAATTCTACGAGAATCACCGATAAAAATAAAATTAGATTATAAGAAGTCAGAAAGGCAAATAATTTGACAAAACATTAAATGTGATTGATAGAAACAGTTTGGGAAAAGACGCTCATCACTGTTAATGACAACAAAAAGAAAAAGAAATGCGCTAACTTCAAGAATACAACAACTTCTATATAATATTAGACATCCTCATTGATCCTTATAAATCCCCTTTGTCACCGCCAACGCTGAATGGCGTTAACTCTGCTACTAGATGGCAAAATCTCAGTTTACACCGAACACACCATTTCGGAAACACATTTGGATCCCAGAGCTGGAATAGCTCTCATCAACAAACTGTCAAGCTCGTCCAGGAGATTAGACAACAGGGAGGACAACATTGGTGTTCATTAAACTTTTGTAGACTTCAAATAAGCATACGGAATCAAAAAATAGTCCTCCTGAAAATAGTACAAAACACACGTCACTTTTGCATCCTAGAAAATCAGCCTGTCTCACCGAAATAAAAAAAGACGTTTTAGCATGTCGCGCCAGTCTGCTGAAACCAGAGCACCCCTGCATGAGGAGAAGTCAATTCCGAAACGAGAAAGCCATTGATCGTGGCTATACAGCAGTTAACATTGACCGTAATATTATTCTTAGCAGACATTTTGAAGCCTTACGGACCAATGATTTCGCCAGCTCATATAGCACTTCAAACAGTAATTTTCTCCGGTTGTAATGGTGTTCGGACAACCGCCTGTTATTGCTCATTACTGCAAATGCGGCATTTTTGTTTACATTTCTGTTATTAGATTTTGTAACAAAGATCTTTCGTAAAATCTTCCATAATGTCGATGGGTACAGCTTTAATTGTTGGGCACGATGTCGAATGCACTCCCTTGAGTCTTCATCGACACTACGCCCTACACCTGCTATGCTTTCTTCATTGTGCACTTTACAACGCCTGGATGAATGCGTATTATAAGTCAGAGTAGACGTTGGGCGAGAACGATCTTGTAATCGAATTAATTTTTCTGGTGGGCGATTATGTCGACCATAAAATTGAGGGAGTGTGCGGTGATAATGGAACAGAACCGTTTTTTCGTAATAAATCTGCACGATTTGCAAACGTTGCTCAAGGGTTAACCTATTCATAATAAAATGGCAAACAAAACTAACCACAAACGCATGCCAACTGTCACAACATACGTAGCATTAAAAAGTGTTGTCAACTTAATGTTCCATACTTTTGGAAAAATTACATGCTATAGTATTTTGGACAACAAAACAAGTTGATCAAACCATCAGCTGAATTTGACACATATTGGACAGGAAAAGGGTCAGGGGCTGGCTGGTCTGTTTGACTTGGCTTGTTAAAGTTTAAACATCTGGGAGCCTACCAAATACTAATGATTTCATCAAGATGCGTCAGAATGCTCCTGATTCTCAGGAAAAAGATGGTAGCATAAAAGAACATGCAACAGAGGTGACTTCAACATCGATTAAATACTCTAAGTCTCTAATATCTAATAAGATAAACCAAAAGGAAGGCTATAGCCGGAAAAGAAAAGGAAAAAGTTGTAGGAAAACGCAATTTACTTCCTTCTGTAGCTAAACATATTAAAAAGTCAATTCTGCAGAAATAGTATAATACTTTAACAGTAATGTACACGGATGAGTTATGTCAGAATTATGAAGACGACCACGCAGAAGGCTTAGAAAACATGTGCATGTGCCTTGTATGTGGAGAACTTGGCCGAGGAAAAGAAATATGGTATCGAAGTCAATAGGGTAAACAGTTTTTTTTTAAATCATTTTTTCAGCAAAATGTTTAAGCCAAAGTGATTAAAATTTAACTCAATTGAAAGCTAAATAAGTAAAGTTTATTTTAAGATTAATAAATAGTTGATTAATAGATTTTGTTTTATTGTTTAAGATATCTACAGGGAATGGTCAAAACGACAATCAAACTTAGCGAAAAAGTTGTGAAAGACGCTAGTGAATCTGCTGAAGTAAATAGAACGCAAGAGAACACTGACAGGACACAACGTATTGATAAAACGAAGCACGTATAACCACGAATTGTTCTAGAATTCAAACGAGCTATAGTCCCTCAAACTCATGAAGGGGTTGCACAACAGTAGAAACAGAGAAAATCGATTTTTTATATTAGGTTAATGATTGTTTGAATCCTCTAGAATAAGAGGCAAACGGTCTAATATTCTAGAAATCGTCTTCATTAAAATTTCGTGCTCTTTTTCGATCCTTCCCGACTACCTACGGTGAATGTGATACCTATAAATACGATACAGCAGAAGGTAGTAGTTAGTGTAGCGTAATTTTAAGTTAAGAGAAGACGTTAGTTTTTCATGAAAATTATTCGGTTTCGAATAACGAGAATTCGATCGAATTCTCGATTTTCTTTTCCAGCGAAAATTTTCTGCACGTTATTTTTAGCTTTGGCACTTATGTGAGTTACATTGAGTGAAAAGAAAGTGTATGCAAGTCGTAAAGGCTCAACAATTTAGTAACGTAACATAATTTAGGAACAATTTAGAAACGATAATACGTAATTTAGTAACAATTTAGAAACGCAGTCACAGAACAACGCGACGAAACGACAACCCTTGAACAGATATGAAGCGAAACAATACTCGTCATCGCTTCGGCAAAGAAATTGAAAGTGAACACTGTCGATATCGGTGTACAAAGTAAATTTTATTATCGAATTATAAGCTTTTTGCCGTTTTTTCTGCCATATCGGAATATGTGGAGTGCGCACAGCCAATCAAGGGCAACCCAGTGTAAATGGCTACTCCCAAAAACCAAAGTCAACAAACACTTAGTAGCAAGCTCAACTCTAATCCTAACTCCCATCAACCCCAAAAACCCTATACCCTAGCTAGCATTCAACCCGTAGCCTCAGCCCAAATAGGGCAAACATCATCCCACGAACACAACAGACAAGGACCAGCATATGCAAGTATAGTAAGGAACAACGTGCAAACAAACACAGATTACCGAAACGAAGGCATGTTGCAAATTTGCAAACATTGATAACAAATTTTAATTTGATAACAAAAGGAATCCAAACACAAATTAGAAATAGAAAAATACTTAAACCTCAACTAAATCGAAGTGATGCTAATTGCCGAGACAGACTTCACAGATAAAAACAACTTCGAAATTTTCGGGTATACAAAATACAGAAACGACCACTAAAACAATAAGGACTGCGGAGGTATGACAATACTGATCAAAAACAAGATCAAGTATCATCAAATCAGCACCGCCCAAACGAAAGAGGTCCAGCACCCAGCAATATGCATTATAGAAGAAGTATTTGGGAGCCCCAAAATACAACCTGGCTAACTAACAATTCGACGAGTTCTTCAAATAACTAGGAAATAGATTTCTAGCGGCCGGGGACTACAAGGCAAATCCCTACTGTTGGGATCAAGGTTAACAACAGTGAGAGGCAAACAACTGGCAAAGGCAATGCATACAAACAACCTTAACTGCATCTCTATCAAAACTGCAACACATTGGCCCATGTAACAGAAGGAAAAGGCTAGATATAATCGATTTCGGACTTAGCAAAGACCTGAATCAATACCTACTTAATGCCACAAAAACTCTGCATCTCTCTTCAAACTACGTATCAACCATCATTAAACTAACACGCACCCCAACGTTCCCCCCCCCCCCATGGGTGCTACCTTGTCGTGGTGGGGGGGCTTGACGAGGTTGCCCGTCATCCAGACGCGTGATCAAGTCACTAAAAGCACCCACCAAAAACAAAAATAAATGATGATTGAAAACAAAAATAATAAATTAGGGGTGGGGATATACACCCCGACGTGTGAGGGAGCCTCGACCTCATGCGGGCTTCTCTCCAGCATTCATGCTGGGGATAAGTCGCCAGGGCATTTTTCAGTGGTGGAACACTTGGCCACAGAAGAATCAAAAATTACAAGTGAAACAATCAACGACGCAAGTATGTTCGCCCGAAGGCCAAAACTACTGCGAACTCCGCCTCAAAGAGTAGCCAAACCTAATCAAGGCAACGAGAAAACATCGTGCAAGCAAACCTCCATCGAACGCTTTGCAACAGCGAAAAAGGTGCTTGTCCAAAACATCCCTCCTACACAAGGCGATGGAGCGAACGATACCAGAAGCGTAGTGGAGGCTTCGGGCAGTGGAGTCATCGACCCGAAGTGCCATTCTCCAGGGGCCATTAAAAGTCATATACTGAACAACGTGGGAGGCGAAACCAATGATGCTCAACAACAACAAGACCCTCCTGCTGACAGTATATCGAGAACTTCGCCTGAGGACGACCTGATAACGAAAATAGCCGCTGACAGAAGTGAAGAAGAGCGTCTAACAAGGAACATAAGCGCTATAATAAAAGTGATGAGAAATTCAACAAATGTCCAAAAAAATGTCAACAAGGGCATCAAAAATGGGATTGACGAATTGGAGGACCTCGTTGATAGGATCCAGCACTATCGCCGCAGGTGGCTACGGGCGGAGAGTGAATTGAAAGAGCTTAAAAAAATTCCAGAAAATAAAACTCCCTTCACCGAAAATGCTACTCCTCTCGTAAAAGGCAAAAGGGCGGCATGTAGCCCACTTAAACCTGACCGTAGGAAAAGGGCGAAGGGACCGATAACAGTCGAGACAGGAGACAACAGTCAAGGGGAGGAGAAAAATGATGGCTTTCAATTGGTGCGCTCTAAATCGCAACAGAAGGCTGCGAAGAAGATACACCAAGCGATAACAAAAGATTCCAAACAGGCGCCCGAAAAGCAAGAAGGCACGAAACACAGCGCAATGCCAAAAAAGACCAGGAACAAGCAGCGCAGGGATGCTTTACTGATCAAACCTGCAGATGGGAGAACTTACGCCGAGGTCCTCAAGGAAATCAGGCAAAATGTGGAACCCGAAAAAAACGGTGTCTGTATACGAACAGTAAGAGCGACCAGAACAGGCGGTCTCCTCGTAGAACTCGGAGCAGAATCCACCGACAAGGGACGGTTCGAGAGCGCTGTCAAGGACCTCCTGGACTCTAAAGCTGTTATCTCGACTTTGCAGCCAATGGCGTCTTTGGAAATAAGAGACCTTGACTGCATTGCGGAGGCCAAAGAAGTAGAAGATTCAATTAGGTCAATTCTTCTTACGGCAGAGAGCTTTAGGGTAAGGCTAACGCCTACCAACCCTAGAGGACAAAGGGCGGCAATAATAGACATCCCAGAGAAAGACGCTGTGCAACTCCTGACCAAGGAGAAAATTAAAATCGGCTGGGTTGTGTGCAGGATACGTCGGAGGGTAGCCCTAACTCGATGCTACAAGTGCCTTAGCTTCGGACACATCTCCTTGAACTGCAAGGGGCCAGATCGAAGCAAACTGTGCTACAGGTGTGGCACTTCCGGTCATAAGGCGAAAGACTGCCCAAACGAACCCAGTTGCATCTTGTGCAAAGATAAGGGATGGAAGTCTGAAGATCTGACTCACATTCCAGGAAGTGGTAGGTGCCAGCAGTTCAAAGAGGCACTAAGCAAGAAAAGAGCAAAGACATGATCCAAGTCCTGCAAATCAACCTACACCGTAGCTCAACCGCACAAGATCTACTAGACCAGGTTGCAAAAGAGAAAAAAGTTGACTTGTTGCTGATATCTGAGCCACACCACAACAAAAAGGAAGCTGGATGGTATTGTGATCGATCCGGCACCGCCGCCATCTGGGTACGTGATAGGGCTCTACCCACAGCTCGGACTTGCACCAGTGGAAATGGCTTCGTGCTCATTGGGTGCGCCGATTTGACATTCATAAGCGTCTATTTCACTCCAAATGAGTCAATTTCATGTTTTCAGAGCAGGCTCGATGAACTGGAGGAAGCTGTCTCGAGCACAGAAGGCCGAATCCTTGTTGGCGGTGATTTTAACGCCAAAGCGATAGAATGGGGAATGCCTCTGCCAGACTCGAGAGGAAAAAGAATCCTAGAAATGGCGGCTAGGAGGCAACTTGTCATCATGAACGTTGGGAACACACCAACTTTTCGACGGGGAGGCTGCTTGGGAACTATTCCGGATGTGATATTTGCTTCGGAGTCCTTAGTGCCTAGGATGCACAGATGGAGAGTACTGGAGGACTACTCGGCGAGCGATCATCAGTACATTGCTTTCGCAATTGGCGACTGTGCTACTCGACGCGTAGCCACCCAACCCTCAACTGTAGGTTGAAATATATCTAAAATAGATGTCGACGCGTTCGCCGCAGCTCTTATGAGAGGTGAAACTATGACGGTAACGGGAGGAGCCTCAGCTGAAAACATGGTGAACTCCACCATGAGGCTCATCAAGAATGCGTGCGACTGCTGTATGCCCAGGCGACGGCCTCGACACAATAAGCCTGCTGTGTACTGGTGGTCGGCAGAAATCGCCGAAAAGCGGAGAGAATGTCACAAACTCCGCCGCGAATCTCAACGTTTAAGAAATCGAGACGAGTCACACTCCCGAACGCTGGCATACAGGTCGGCTAGAAAAGTTCTCCGTAGGTTAATTAACGAAAGCAAGGCTCGCTGCTGGCGCAACCTAGTTGTGGACATCGACAGAGACCAGTGGGGGCTGGGTTACAAGCTTGCCTTGCGGAAATTAGGAGCTGCAAGGAGGCCCTGTGTTCTTGAAACGGAAAAAATGGACCAGATTGTTAGAGCGCTCTTCCCTATGCATCCTATACGTCCCGATGATGCAGATATTGAATGTCTCGGAGAATGCCCGCTTTTTACCGCCATCGAACTGGATAATGCGGTAAAAGCTTTAAAATCGAAAAAGGCCTAGGGCCAGACGGTATACCAGCAGAAGTGATACAGCTTGCACATCAACTTTGTCCTGAAAAGCTGCTCACCACTTTCAATGCCTGTTTGCGGCAGGGCGTGTTTCCAAATTGCTGGAAAGAGGCGAGGCTCGTGCTGATCCACAAGGGGAAGGGGAACGCGGAGCAACCATCTGCATATCGGCCCCTATGTATGCTGAATGCCGCTGGGAAGGTACTCGAGAGGCTCATTAGAGATAGACTTCGAAAAGCCATTCGAAATGCCGGGGATCTGTCTCCTCGGCAGTACGGCTTCAGGGCTGGTCGATCCACAATCGATGCAATAGCAGAGGTAGTGAGCGCGGTCCAGCAGGCAGAAGCCCACTATCACCACTCGAGACAAATAGTACTGCTCATAACTCTAGATGTGAGAAATGCCTTCAACTCTGCTAGTAATACGCCGAGTGAGCAAGTGGATGACAGACCGTGGGCTTAGCCTAGCGCTGGAAAAGACCGAGGTTGTCGTCCTCACCAAGAAGCGAATCCCTCGTGTTATGCCGGTTCGTGTAGGGGGAATGATCATCGAGTCAAAAGAATCAATCAGATACCTTGGCTTAATGATTGATTCGAAGATGAGTTTTTTCGAGCAGGTTCGAGCTTCAGCAGATAAGGCCTCCGCGCGGGTATCGGCGCTAAACCGCATTATGGCCAACACGCAGGGGCCAACCTCGAGCAAAAGACGTCTACTGATGAGTGTAATGGAGTCAGTGCTCTTGTATGGCTCCGAGGTTTGGGCTGATGCTCTTAATAAAGAGACGTACCGAAGGCGTCTGGCACAGGTGCAGAGGCAAGGAGCTTTACGGATAGCCGCTGCATACCGCACTGTCTCTGAACCTGCAGTGCTGGTAATCTCGAGGGTGGTTCCAATTAAATTACTTGCTGACGAACGGAAACGTGTATACTCACGTAGGGGGGAGTCGGCGAGAGAAATCGTCAGCCGAGAGGAACGGAGAAGAACCCTTATCTTATGGCAGCAAACATGGGAAAACGAAACGCGTGGCAGGTGGACCGCACGGCTGATAAGTGACTTGGGGCCGTGGTTCTACAGAATGCATGGTGAGACTGATTATTATCTGACGCAACTACTCAGTGGTCACGGGTATTTTCAGTCTTACCTGTATAAGATGGGAAAAACACCATCCCCAACTTGCGTGTTCTGCCCGGGGATGACGGATGACGCATGCCACACGTTCTTTACGTGTAATAGATTTACAAGACTCCGTTCGCATCTCTCGGAGAAAATTGGCGTAATTTCCCCAGAAAATCTAACGGGAAAAATGATGAAATCAAAGGACAATTGGAACTGTGTGTCACATTACGTACGGACAGTACTCATTATAAAGAAGGACATAATGGATCGCTTGGCGAGGGAGGGAACATCTCTGTAACGCAATATTATAGTTACTAATTACAATTCCTTCCTATCCATCCGTGAAGAGAGTTTTCCCTTAGCCTGAAGACATCGCTAAGCGATGATTAATGAGGCCTAGTCCGAAGTAATGTGACAAACAGTTCCAGGCTAGGTTCTCGGTGTGACAGGGGAGGTGTTTAGTCGGTAGTCCGGTAGCGGGGGAGTCCGACACTCAGGGCGTAAATAGCCTTCACCTCCCAAACAAAAAAAAAAAAAAAAAAAAAAAAGGTAGAACTAATCCTTCCAACTTAAATAAAAACACCTAAGAACACACCTGGAACATGAGAGGAGCCAAAGTATCGATAATTTTACTGCAGGACTGAATCACTACTAAGACACAGGTTATTCTATCTGGAAAATAATAAAGGGAATTGAAAACCAGGAGGAGGATCAACGAGGATGAAGCCACAGCGGAGGCGTTCGTAGAACACTTGCAAAAAGGCTTCAAACCCAACATAACAACTATAGCAAGCCCAACAAAAACATCAAGAGAAAAGCCAATTTGTGTAGGCTTCACATCGATCCTATAGAAAATGCAACAACTGAACACAAAGAAAGCTCCAGGCCACGAAAGCATCACTGGGCAGCTTGGGATTCTGCACATCTTCAATGCAATCATTCGCCTTAACCAATTCCCAGTCCAAAGGAAGCTAGAACAATTATTCTACCGAAACCCGGAAAAGATATAGTTAAAGTAGAATCATAAAGACTAATTAGTTTACCACAAAACTCTCCAAGCTGTATAAAGATATGCTGCTAGGTAAACTCCAATACCATCTACATTAAAAACAAAATCATTCCCCTTCACCAATTCGGATTAAGGGGCCAGCACAGCATCATCAAGTAAATCCAAATGATTCACAATAGGATAAAAGACGCTATGAAAATAATAAATACGGAGTCGGGTTATTCCTAGACATTGCTCAAGCATTCGATAAACCGCAACGGCCTATTAACCAAAATACAAAGTCTTCTCTCGAAGAAATTCCACAACATATTACATAGCTATCTAACGAATTGGGAATTTCAAGTATTCTTAAACAACTTTACTAGTACGACGGGCCAAATAGATGCAAGGAGTCCCCCAAGGAAGTGCCCTGGGATCGGTCCTCTATCTAATACACACAGCAGACCTACCGGTGAACAGAGAAGTCATGACCACGACGTTTGCCGATGACACAGCGCTGATATTTGCTCACGAAAATCCAACAATAGTAACCAGAGTTTTACAAGAACACACAAATAAAATTATAAACTAGACAAACAAATGGGGCATCATGCTCAATTAAAACACAACAGAGCAAATAATACTCACCCTTGTGAAATAGACATGCAAACTTGTCGAAATAAATGGCAAAAAGGTTAAATTCGTCAACAAAGTTAAATACCTGGGCATCCACCTGACCCGCAAGTTAACTTGGAAAATGCACCAACAGAAAGAGATAGAGCAAGTAAAGATCATCTTCAAGAAAATGTAATGGCTACTCAATAAAAAGGCAAAACTAAACCAAGATACGAAAAAAACCGTATATAAGAGTATCATCAGACCACTCTGGACCTACGACATCCAACTCAGGGGGCCACGAAGACATCAAACATTGACACTACCAAAAGAGCCCAATTAAAAAATTGTTAGGGCGATAACCCGTGCACCAATTCTTATGTGCAACAAATCCCTGCTGAGAGACTTTAAAGTGAATAAGCTCGGAGACGTCATAAGCAATGCGTACCTAAACAGGTTAAAAGAATACCCGCACAAAACGGCTACAGCCATTCTCCCAGCATAAAGTTTTCCTAAAGAAAAATGTTTAAAGTTTAAAAACTTAATAAAGAAACTTTTTTAAAGAAGAATGACCCAATAAACTGCGCTAAATACAAGGCGCAATCAAAAATCGACCATATCATATAATTGACCACATGATGCAAAACAAGCTTATAGGCAGCAAGCAGCCAAGATGGGAACAACCAACTCAAAAAAGTTGACAACGCTGGCCAAATAGTAAATACCATCATCATCAACCCAGAGGACATCAAATCAGAAAACATGAGCTCATCCTTATCATTCTGACGGCTGATGACGATATCTTATGATCCTGACGAAATATTTGATATAGTAGGACTACAAAAGAGATCACAGGAAGAAATACAGCAAAAACGTCGCCCACATTTAAGGAACTGTGCCATCCAGGCCAGAGAAGAACGGCAGGACGACTGGACATTATGGATAGCATACGAGTCTAAGTCTAATTCTACTTTAGGTTAAGATACTGAAATAATGTATGCGAGAGCTATGTAAACCAATTCATACAAATAAAGTAAAATGAAAATTTACAAAAAAAGGAAACTTGGAAAACGACATTACCAGCCAAAGAATCTTTTGTTGATCCGAGGCAGAAATTGAAATTTTTCAGAAATCCTTCCACCAATGATCAGGCCGTAGAAAATATTTAAGATTTAATTGAAAATGATGACTTAAGCTTGCGTGTATGCCTTCCTGTTCAAATCCAAAGCGTCCAAAAAGGAGTTATCAGGATAAGAGAAAAACCTTGGCTGCAGGGCCATTATTAGAGAAAACTCGGTATCATTAAAAGCCACTATGTAAATGATGATGGATTCTAGTGAAAGCGAAGGGCATTGGAAAATCTAATTGCAAATTCTGTAGAAGTTTTGATTTAAAAAATTATTGAGTATACAGTAAAACCTCTCATATGCAGGCACTCATGGTGCCAGTCATGTTGTTGGGCTATAGAAGGTGTCCGCTTGTCAGGGGTTATGCAAGAGGAAGTTTTGCAGAGACAGAAACCAATGATAGTCTGATGGTGGAAGGTCTGGACTATACGTTGGATGCATCAAACCTTCCCAGCCAAGCTCTATCAATTTTTGCGGGGTCATCAAAGATGTTCGTGGTCTGACATCGTAATGATGAAAGACAACGCCCTTTCTATTGATTAATTCTGGCCAGCTTTTTCTGAATTGCCTGTTTCAATCTGGTTAATTGCTGACAGTACAGAGCCGAATTGAGGGTTTGGCCAGGTTCTAGCACCTCATGTTAAACAACTCCCTTCCAATCCCATCATACACACAGCATAACCTTATTTGGTGTCAATCCTGGCTTTGAAGTCGTTTGTGATATTTTTCGAACGACATCGTATGTTACCTATTTTCATGGCCCGTAATGATTTGCATTGAAAATTACACGATTTCGTTGCGTTTTATTAGCATTTCGCAAATGGAAATTGGGTCGATCAAATTTTTTTGTATTAATTCGTGCGGCACCCAAACGTCGAGCTTCTTTGTGTATTCAGCCTTACGCAAATGGTTCAAAACTGTTTGGTGATGGATATTCAGTTCCTTACCAATGTCATGGCTGCTTATGTGTCAGTCTTCTTCAATTTTTTGTAAGATTTCATCAACTTTTTCAGTGATTGGTCTACCTGAGCGAGGTACATATTTGACATCAAAATTTCCCGAACGAAAGCGAACGAACTATCTCTTGGCTGTGGCTCTTGATGAAGTATCTTGATCGTAGCCCCTACACATTTTTACGAGCCTCCTATGCATTTTCATCTTGATCGTAGTGATATTGTAAAATATAACGATTGTTTTCAGAAATTTCACTCATTTTTAAATGAACACAACTTTTAACACGAATGACGAAATACAAAACTGTCCAGATGAAAATTGTACACTGGAATGTCACCTTTCAAACGTATGTCAGTTTGACTCAAACTGATTAGTATTGCCCGATATATGACAACCAACAAAATCTAGTGACAAAAAACGCTCAATACTTTTTAGACTATCAATAATAACTTCGTGTTTATTATTATTATATGTAGAAACGGATAAAGATACTTGTATCCATACGTACATTTTTGTTGTTTTTATAATAACAACTAGGTGATAAACGTGTTTCGTAGTATGACGAGCAATAATCTAATGAAAGGAATTTGCATTTTTCGATTGCTGAAGCTTACATTGTTTCCAATTGAGCTGTTGTTTCTCGAATTGAATCTCTGCTCTTTTTAAGTATTGAAATGCTACATAGTTATCTTTTGCGAATTGTTTCAAACGAACGATTTGCTTCAGGATCTCATCATATGACTTTATTAGATCAATATCTTGAATGGTTTCCTCGTCATCAGAATCATTTTCGTCCACAGTGTCAATTTGATTTTCAAGTCGAATCCCAATATCGCCATCTTCAGTATGTACTGTCTTGACAATATTTAAAAATTCTTCCGAATTTTGGTTCTTGAAATTGACATACACTTTTTGTAAATTTATTCACGTTCATAAGGGCAGTTCATTTTCGGCATCAAATTCTAAAAATTATATAATAATTCTATAATTTTAGTTTTTATAAAACAATTTTTGATAGTCACTTCGTCTACTTTATGCCCAGGGGGCTTTGATGAAATATAAAACGTCAAGAACATCTATTGTTTTTGCGAGTTCTGATGCTGACTTGGTTCTCTCAATTTCCGAAAGAATGTGTTCGAGAATCAATCTTCTGTCATTAACCTTGGAGTTTTGTATAATCCCTTGATTCAAGGGTTGACAGACTGAAGTAGTGTTAACCTGTAAAAAAAATTATGCTAACATCTGTTAATTTCAAATCTCTAGGATGAGATGCCACATTATCTAAAACAAAAGAACTTTTCTGTTTTAAATTTTCATTTTCCTGTCCACTTGCCATTCGAACACAATATGGGGCGTCATCCACGCTTTTTGGTTCGACTTACAATTGGCAGGTAAACATTGCAAGCGAAGATTTTTGAATGCACGAGGACGGGCTGATTTACCTATGACTAGTAGCATCTCCTTCTCCCCTGCCATACTCACACAAAATGAAATTGTCAGCGTTTCTTTCGACAAATTGTCACCACTCAATTTTTCGAGTTTCAAGGCGAAAATTTTATGCGATAAGGTCAAAAAAAAACAGGCCACTCTCATCAGCATTATAAATATCCTCGGGTTTATACCCAGACAACATAGTGGGCAATTTTGCCCTGACTGGTCGACGTCGAATTCATAAACATCTGAAGCTTCGCCAGTTATGCACTTGAATGTTAAATTGTGCCTTTTAACCCATTTTTGTAACCATTAATTCGACACTAGAAATTCACAATTTTCCAATTGGTTGGTTATTTGTTTTGCTTTCGCTTTAATAATTGGCCCTGAAATTGGAGTATGCTGGTTTCCAGCCTTGGGAAACCAATCAAAGCAGATCAGTTCTAATTGTGAGCCTCTCGCCTTGAGAAAGCTTTTCTTTTTTTGTTGTTAATACCAGAATTCCGTTTTGATCGAATGGCATCTCGATTTTTTAAAATATTTGCCGATTGAGTTCTCCCACTACCAAACTTTTCAAAGAAGAAAAATAGTCTTTTTCCCTTAATTCACGAACTTACAGCTTTTCTTTTACAGAAACATTAACTATTACCTTTTTTTTTCCTTTTAATTTTTTTTTTCTTTAAGAAATGACGTTTCGCGTAGCCATACTGATATCTGCAAAGTCTACATACAGCACCTTATACTGAGTTTCTGAGTGATTTCAAGCTTCAATCAAAAAACCTTTGATGCAGTTTTTTTCATTCCAACTGAAGTGAAGTGAAGTCCAACTCCACTTAAAACTCTTTCGGTGAGGCACACTTGTGGGTGGAGCTACCAAATATTCTCCGGCTACAGGTGAAAGGGTACCATAGTTATTGCTACTAACCTCGCATCAAAGAAGTGGTTCTTCCTCACTGTCGATAAGTTTATCCAACATACAGTGACACCTCTTTTTGCGGACACCTCCAACAGGCGGACACCTCCCATATCCGGACTAATTTTCTTTACACAGGCTTTCGGATTCGTTTTTAGAACTAATTAACCTCCAACAAACGGACTCTCCAGTGGACTGACGCGGACATCATATTCTGTAGATTTGATACAAAAAAAGAACCCTCACAAGCGGATACAAAATGTATTTTGCCAAATATTACTACGAAAATCGTAATCAAATCGGGGATGCCCCTCACAAGAAAGTTGTTGAATGAGTGAAGAGGTCGTTGGCTTTGTGTGACTGTTCTTGGATATTCTGGTTTGATTCTACAGTGGCGGCCAAAAGTCTGCATACAGCACCTTATACTGAGTTTCTGAGTGATTGGAAGCTTCAATCAAAAAACCTTTGATGCAGTTTTTTTCATTATCGAAAATCTATATTTTTAAAGAACAAAAACAAAATCTTTTCATAACAAACATAAAAATAAATTCATAAAAATGGAAAAAATGACGTGACAAAAGTCTACGTACAGTCAGTGTACTGGGAAACATAACAGAATTTTTGGTTGTTTGGTTGTTTGTTTGTTTATATAGAAAAGATAATAAGTCGTATGGTGAAATAACGAAATAAAAAACACTGAAAACACCGGTTCTATAAATAACAAACCACGAGCTGGTCGACCGAAAAAACTTTTGCGGTGAGACCTCGGTCTAATTTTAAAGGGCTAAAATCCCAGAACAAGTACTGAAAATTTAGCGGAACATATCGCTACGGTGAGTAAAAAGATTGATTTGATTTCAAGGACTATTGGGCGGGAAATGAATGCAAATGGTTTTCGAAGCACAACTTCCCGTAAAAAAACCATTAATATCAGCGAAAAACTGACTTCTATGCCTAGAATTCGCAAAGGCTCATATTAATAAGGGCATGGATTTTTGGAAGCAAGTCCTTTTTACTGCTGAGCCCAAATTTAATATTTTTGGATGTGATGGTCGCGAAAAAATCTGGAAGCAGGACAACACTGGCTTAGATCCCAAAAACTTGGTACCTACAGTCAAGCATGGTGGAAGCAATGTCATGGTTTGGGGAGCCATAGAAGCACCTGGAGTCGGAAGATTATCATTTATTGAATCCACCATGGATCCCTTTGTATATAAAAGCCTGTTGGAACATCATTTACAGACATTCGTTGAGAAGGTGTACTTGGAAGGAGTTGGAATTGACAACAAGACAACGATCCAAAGCACACAGCTCATATCGTTAGGGATTCGTTGTTATATTATGTTCCCAGACAGTTTAATCATCCTTCTCAAAGCCTGGATTTAAATCCTTTATATGTATGGGAGCTTCTTGAGCGAAAATTTCGGAAGTATTCCAAAAAAAAAACAAGGATTCGAATGATGCATTCTTAGCAGAATGGGAGAAAATAACGCCGGAGGAAACCAGTAATTTCGTCGCCTCTATGCCTCGAAGACTGCAAGCAGTACTTGATACTCAAGGGGGCCCAACAAAATACTGAAACAAATAATATTTAGAAAAATTATGCTAACATTTTTAAAAAAATTGACTGTACGTAGACTTTTTTCACGTCATTTTTTTCGTTTTTATGAATTTCTTTCTAAGTTTGTTATGAAAAGTTTTTGTTTTTTATAAATATATATTACGATAATGCAAAAAACTGCATCAATGGTTTCTTGATTAAAGCTTCCAATCACTCAGAAACTCAGTATAAGGTGCTGTATGCAGACTTTTGGCCGCCACTGTAGAATCAAACCAGAATATCCAAGAACAGTCACACAAAGCCAACGACCTCTTCACTCATTCAACAACTTTCTTGTGAGAGGCATCCCCGATTTGATTACGATTTTCGTAGTAATATTTGGCAAAATACATTTTGTATCCGCTTGTGAGGGTTTTTTTTTTGTATCAAATCTACAGAATATGATGTCCGCGTCAGTTCACTGGAGTGTCCGCTTGTTGGAGGTCAATTTGTTCTAAAAACGAATCCGAAAGCCTGTGTAAAGAAAATTAGTCCGGATATGGGAGGTGTCCGCCTGTTGGAGGTGTCCGCAAAAAGAGGTGTCACTGTATGTTGGATAAACTTATCGACAGTGAGGAAGAACAACTTCTTTGATGCGAGGTTAGTAGCAATAACTATGGTACCCTTTCACCTATAGCCGGAGAATATTTGGTAGCTCCACCCACAGGTGTGCCCACCGAAAGAGTTATAAGTGGAGTTGGACTTCTTTACACACCTCACAGAAACAAGCCGTATAAAGAAAGAGTTTCAAAACTTTTACTTTTAAAGTTTAACATTTCTTTGCTTCAATTTAGTTACTTAAAAATAAAGGATTGAAAGTGACAGCATGTTAAATTATTCTAGTAGTCAAAAGTGTCATTCTGATATCGCAAGTTTTTTTTCGCAAAAGATATTCTAATTTAGAATTTTCATCTTTTTAAATGCGAGGAAAGACATTCATTAAATTGTATTTTTGAGTTTAGTTTGGTCATATTTTCTTTGAGCTCAAAAGAACAAAAAAGTAAGTAATTCTTATTGAGTTGCCTACTGCAAGACTGTTCCATAATCAATTTTTTATTCAATCATACAAGTATAAGTCTTATCAGTTTTATTATTATCCATATCCTCCAGTTTATAACGACTCCCATTTTGTTTGTTAAATACATTCGCATCATTTCTTGCGAACGTCAAAAAATTTTAAAATATTCGTGAATACAAGTAATCGCTATTTCTCGACATAAAAGGAAAAGTTATAGATTATTTATTTTTAAGTGCTTTATTTTATGTTTTGATATATCAATTGTATTAATGTGCTTTTGTCAGTTGTCTCAATTCTTAATAATCTTTAATAAAGTTAAATACACCTTTTTTGGTGCTTATACTATTATTGTTTCATTTAAAATAACTATTTGAACCTATCCCTGAAAAACAGTACGTGTTGGAAACGTTGAAACGCTAAGTATAAATAAATAAACAGAAAAGTTTGAAGGCATTCAAAATTATTAAAATTTGTTACACAGTGTACTTCGAGAAGAATTCAAACTAACTAGGATGAATATAAAATGATAACTAAACAACAATATCGCAAAAGTTCATTAAAAAACAGACGAACGGTCTGTTTCGGGAAAATCCGGAAAACTAAGAAAAAGCTTACGCTTTTTTATCTTGATTTTGAATGTTATTTTTAAATGAAATTTTTCAAAATTAAAAACAAATCTATGTGCTGAGTCGTTAATAAATATTTACTCCATGGGTGAACCAAAATCTGAAATAAATTTCATTTGTTTCGCTTAGTTGAGATTGATATCTCAAGGATAACGCGTTAACTAAGACTGTTTCTCCCAAGTCCTCGGGATAACTCGTAGTCAAAAGACTAATTAGATTGTAAGGTTTCCAGTTCTTTATGCGGGTGATTCTCATTCAAACTGCAGAGAAAAACCCCTCGCAGCTAAAATGTAAAGCGAATAATTCATAATTGAAAGCACAGCACAGGAATTTTGCCTAATGGGATGGGAAAAATCCTAATCAACCGAGTGAAACGAATAACATGAAAATGAACACGATTTCATTTACACTGATCCAAAGCAAAAATGGTGGTCTGCATTCTTCAAAAGTTTTACACCTTCAAAGGCGTTTTGCGTTATAAATATCTGACGATGCCGAAGGACCAAAAGAAGGCAAGAGCACCTTCTAATCTTAGCGAACCTACAACTATGACTTAAATTCATTAAGTGTGCCTGCATGTTAAACTTGCTAAATCAACTCTGCGTAAGTCATGGGAAAATGTTTCGTTTACGGCCAAACCGACAATTTATGGCAAACGTTCAACGCCAGAAGATTGAAAAACAAAAGAAATTTTTATTTTTTTGAAACTCTTCAGGCATAAGGTAGACCCAACTGAAAGTAGCAATTCAAAGAAAAACAGCTTATCATCCGCCCGACTTCTACCTGAAGCTCAAAAATAAAGGATAAAGTTTCCCAGAGCAGAGCAACGAGCACTCTTCCATGCTGCACCACAATTTCGTATTCCTTTCAACAAGGGTGTGTCCCGAAAAAGAGAAATTCCAAGAAAGGATACGTTACAAGTTCTCCGTACGCCTACATTCTAATTAGTTGGCGAACTCAAGGCAACGATTCTAATTTAAATATTTGTAATGCCAAAGTGAGCTAACTTACACGCCGCAAGGAGTTCTGTGTCCTGCTCTGATGTCCGAACCCTTTTTCGCTGCCGGCGTCTGAAAGTCCAACGTCGACCGTTTCTGGTTTCTGTTTTCAATTTTTACCACAAAAGTACCAAGCACCGTGAAACTAGCATTTCACACGTATCGTGTCACTGTAACTCAACACACAGCATCCACTGCAAGGAACAGGTGGTTTTCTTCCACCCCCAAAACTCTCACGTTCGCAAGCAACATCCGACAACTGTATCGCTTATCAGTTACCACTTATCGCACGCCGCCTGTGGCACGAGATGGTCACAAAGGGGCGTATCACTGAATATCATGACACAATTTCAATCAAATGGACATCAACAAGGAGCATCCAGCTGGCATGGACACCCACGAGCTCTAAATTTTCACCTGGCCATCGAGAATGTGAAGACAAGTTGGAAGCAATTATCACATTTTGAGATTTCAAGGATTTCGGCAACCTGCGAAAAAAAAATTCACCCGAGGTAATTTTACGCGCGTTTCACAGAACTTAACAATGCGAAACCGCCCAAGGATAGTTTCGAGATCGCATAAGGATCAAAAAGAGAACACTTATACTCGCCACTCGATAGCATCCGAACGCGATGGATTCCCGCTAGCAACTGACAAACTATCCGCCGAAAAAGCTTCCAACTTCTCGCGAAAACACCGTTCGCCTCGAATTGGACACGCATCCAGCACGCGACCTTGGATGCGTTTACAATAAGAAGTCAGTATCTTACGACGGAATGCGCAAGCTCCGCCGAAGGTTATATAGCGAGGCCGAAGATATTACTCGACAGCCTCATGAATGGACCACACATGACTGACAAACGTATACAAAACAAAAGAAAGTGTTGCTTAGGGTGCGGACATGTGTCTTTAGGGGGTGGTAATGGGTGGCACTCACCTTCAAGGTGAATGGAGTTGCCGCCGATTATCATACGTCCGGGTTTGGAGTCTAAATATTTCTGAATGTATTCCATTCCATTCAAATTATGATTAAAAATAATTAAATAGCAAATGGCTGCAGAAATCGGAAGCGACAACAGAGGAGTACATTAGGACAATTGCCAGAAAAACAAACATGAGAATACTTTAGCCAGTAATGAATACCATTGTGGAAATCGTAGAATTCAATTTATGTTGCAGCCTCGTTCGAACGAAGATTGCCAATGATTGCTGCGCGAAATTCGCTGCGAATTTTTGTACGTTGGGAAGAAAACATCTCATTTGTCGAAAATTACTCAACATATGTGGAATAACCGCCAAACAAGATTGATTGTATTCCGGTATGCGATCGTTCTTCCAACAGGGTTTGACTGTAATAAAGGGCGATTCATTATGAGGTTTGATTTTCAATCTGAAATAAAAGGTATAAAGTTGAATTCTATAGTAAAAATTTTATTGTGAGTTGAAAGAACAATCTATAGTAGGACTCTGGGTGGCTTGGGTCCGCCGGGCCTTGCTTTGTGGGTCTCGAGGACGCGTTTCGGCTGCATACAGCCATCTTCAGCTCGTTCTGAAGATGGCTGTATGCAGCCGAAACGCGTCCTCGAGACCCACAAAGCAAGGCCCGGCGGACCCAAGCCACCCAGAGTTAATTTTGGCCTGCGGCAACACCAAAACGAACTTCTATAGTAGGACATTCAGTTTTTAAACGCGACTATGCCGTAAACGGTCCATCCTTAGAATCCAATTTTGGACCACGCGTTCCAGCATAGTCACCGGTATCTTGCGACAGACACGAGTAATGAAAAGACTAAAAGTAATCTAAAACGTCGATTGAAGCCGGCTTATCCCTTATGAAGACCGGGGACTTCGTGTAACTCCAAAGAACATAAACTAAAGGTGTGAAACCACACGATCTAGGCTGCCAATTTACTGATCCAAAAAATGAAATAATGTTCTCATCAAAATGATTTCTCAATAAGTCCATTGTTTCTCTCGCTTGAAGTTGCCCCGTCTTGTTGAAACGAAAGTTCACCGATACTACGGGCTACAAATTCAGGTAGCAAATAATCCGTATTATGGTACGATAGCAGTTGTCATTGACAGTTATGATCTGATCGGACTCATTTTTAAAGAAAACTGAGCCGATGATTCCTGGAACTTATAAACCATATCCAAATTTTATCATTTCTGTGGTTTGAGTGGTAGCTGCTGATACTCTTCAGGTTGGACATCAGCCCAAACACGGCAATTCTCTGCTTATTGGCATATCAATTCAGCCAAAAATCTGCCTCATTACTGATCAAATAATCGCACTCGCAGTAAAACAACGGATTTCCATTGAGCCAATTCAGACCCTATTTACCAAAAAAACGCCGCGAAACAATGTCGACCGGCTTTAATCCTTGAAGGAATTGAACTTTATATGCTTTGAAACCAAAATCTTTACGTAAAATATACCAAGTTGTTGCATACAACGAACCAAGCTGTAAAGAACAACGCGGAATCAATGCGTCACGGTATTCAGCCACACTCTCAGCTAATGCCGCTAGATTCTTCTTACAACGTCCTGGATGTGGTCATATTTGTCGCGAATCATCCAAACGATGCACACCATAAGTTTCTCCATTAGCACAAAAAGATTTCTCACAGTACGCAGATTTTCGTTATTTTAACGATTTCATTTTAACGGTATGAGCCTGTCTATGATGATTTGTCAAACAATACTGAATAAAAATTTCATTTCAGATTTACAGGTGTCAGGTGTGGTTTGTCAAAAAAAGTCTTTTGAAAATCAAATCTCAAAATGAATTACCGTTTCTCGTCTCTCTCTCTCTCTTTCCTTTCTTAGCACTACAGGCCTTCGCTACGCGTCTTTTTCTCAGCGAATATTTCCATTTTAGGCCGATATTTTTCGACGGTTTTCCATTTTGAATCTCTTTTTGTGTACTAGATTTCATTGTCCTTAATTTCAGCTACATGATTTATGCGAACGGTTGACAGAAATATATTTTGAGTAGAATTCGGGTTTTTAAGTATTTTTATTTATTGTGAAAGTATTTTCCTTTGTTTTTACTCTTCCAGGTTAGTCTATAGACAGTGTTTTTATTTTCAAGAGATTTTATGGTGCCGTGTTTCCCCGTCTGTCTCTAATATGTGTGTTATGCTCTAGTTTTTCAGCCATAGTCCAGAAATAAATTAACTCAAAATTTTTCCATCTACTGCCCATTACTTATCAGGAACAAACCATACAAATTCACGTCTCAGAAAAAATAAGCAAACTGTGCAAACAAACGAAAGCGCCAAATTCAAAAGCATGCATACAGTTATTAGTGGCGGTACAATCACGCAATAAGTATTTGGTATTACAAAACAGAAACTTTATTAAAAGCACTTTATGAACAGGATGAGTGTTAGGGCGCAAATGCTAATCATTCTGTCCTTCTACAGGGAGGTTGTTGTTTGGAGGTATGGAACTTTAAGTTTAACATTTTTTAATGACACCTATGATGTGACAGCTGTCATGTGTTTTATGGTTACTTTGATTTGCCATTTTATCATAAATAGGTTGACGTCTGAGAAACGTCTGCAAATTGGAAGGATTTATTTCTAAAATTAAAACGGTTCTGTTTGAGAAACTCATCGTACGTTCTTTCACTTTTATGACCAACATAATCGGCATTCAGAAAAATTAATACGATTAACAATGGATTCTTGACGCGCCATGTTTACACTCACTGATAATACGAATCCATCCAGACGACGTACAGTTCGTAATAAAGAAATCATAGCAGCTGTAGAGTAGCTTTAGTATCGAAAAAGATCCAAGTGAGCTTATTCAACATCTTGGTTTGCGGGCTTGGTATACCAAATACAACTCCTGCAGAGAAACGACCGGGCACGGCACAGATTCGATGTATGAGTGCAAGAACAAAAGATCTACAGATCCCGGATTTCATTAGAAAGTTTTGTTTAGGGATAAGACTCATTTCTGATAGAATGGCTATGTCAATAAACAAAACTGCCGGATTTGGAGTGAAACGCAACCTCAAGCGTTTGCCCAAGCACCGTTATACTCGGAGTTAGTCACTGTTTGGTGTACTTTATGGCCCGAGGGAAGTATTTGGCCATTAGTCTTCAAAATTTTACAGTCAATGATGACCGCTTTGCAAAGAAAATACACAATGTATACATAAATTTAAACAATTAACACTGTATGTATGCAAATGATATATGAATATGTCACGTACGAGTGCTATTATTCGCTACATTACCCCATGCTAGCGTCAACTGTTGGTTTAACTGTACGGAGAATGTTTTGGGAAGAGAACTCGTCAACTTGATCGCGTTTGAAGAGATTCTGGTGCTGGGGAAATTGCAGTTGTTGGTTCTGTTTGTGTTGGAGAGAAAAAATTCGGTGGTTGTTCCGGTGCAGAAGATAATAAAGCTGTTGACTCCACTGGGACAACTGAAGCGCTTTCTTTATTTACATCGTCTGATTCGCCGTCTAGATCATCAATATAAAACACCTTTTTGCATCCATCAGGCATTACATATACTGGCTTAAGGTGATCAATGGATACAATGACGTTCCGATCATTGATTACAATCATTAGAATTTTTTCGCTTAGCGACACGGCCTTCAAGGATCCATGAAATGAGTTTTGAAGGGATTCTTTTTTTTGACATTTCGCAGAAACACATGTGTCGGTGCCGAGTGTTTTAAATACAAATGGCAACTACTGACCATACCAAGTACACTTAATAGGACGTAGATTCCACATGTCCTGACGTAAGTGATTAACAAAATTAGGCGCAGGGTCGTATTCCGGCTTAGACGTACGTCGGGTGAAGAACCCCCCTGAAGTTGTAGCGTTTCGCCGAAGACCATATCTGAGACCGAAGGCCATATCTGCTATTGTTGGCTGTAGATCCTGAACTGCGTTGTATCAGATGATTCAATTCAAAATATACGAGTTCGAGCGAGCGACGGTAGTGGCTTCAGCGAGCGCGAAAAACGGTCAAGGCACGCCGAACAGATTGGCATGGCATCGTCTGCGATTGGCATGACAGCAATGCCGGTATGTACATGCTCAAATCTCTGTGACGGACGAGTAAACGTTCTGGGAACTGCCTAGCTGTCTATCTTTAGGAGATTGACATTCTTTGTGATTATGTGCCAATTTTTTGCAATCGGTTTTTTTAACGACAGCCATATGTATCGTTGAGATTAATTTCGACAGTTACGGGGATTCCTGAATGAGAGACGTAGGGGATGCTCTTGAACACTGCATGACAAAGAATAGCTGGTACAAATGGTTGAGCTGTGGTTGTTGGCACGTCAACCAGAAGTGAAAGGTTCTTCTGGTATTTTATTAACTGGACAATTAATTTTATGTTAATATCAAGTGTGTGCATCAGCGCCAACGTTTTCTACGCCAACGATATGTTGAATATCTATAATGATCATCAGAGATTCCGCATGCATGCGAGCGCACAAAAAATCATGCGCACATCAGAACAACCAGCAAAAGAAGAGCAAGGACCCCTGAAGTTCCTTACAACTGAACAAAGTCAACCTTATGGTTGAGCAAAGTCAAAGGTTCGAGAAAAATTCAATCGCTGCAATCCCAACCACAACGACTGAATCATGAGATTGAAAGAAAGTAATCCCACAAGAGAAGATGCCAAATGCTTTGATTTGTAAGTTTCTTTCATGGAATGTGAGGCGCTACCCAGAAGCGGAAACGATTCTTGACCGCATTATTGTGTTCTTCACCAATAGAATCAGAAATAAGAACGAACACAACCCTCGCTCGCTTGGTACTGCAGGCCGAACCCAATGATGGTACACTCAATGTGAATTCAAGGAAACAATTTCTAATGAATTCTTTCATCAGGAAAGAGAGAAAACACTCTTTCAGTTACTGGACATAAAGCGTTTGATCTCTGAACTGAGCGGATATCAATTTTTCCGATCTTACCGATCGATGTCTGAATTGTGATATTTTGTGAAGAGGGTGTAAATTACGTGGGGTACACCTTTTTTGCTTAGAAAAACTGGAACAAGAATCGTCGTGATCTCTTCACCGACGTTGTAAAACCCATTCCGGAAACTGAAGCCGGGGAAATGCGTATAGCTATGGAATCGAATGGAATCGCTTCTCACTTGTGCTCGAATAGAAAAGAGATGCCAAAGAAGAAGGAAGTTGCAGTGGTAGGGAGATCTCTGCTCTAGCATCGCCCCCCCCCCTACTGAACAAGCGATCGTCAAAATTTTGAAGATGTCTGTTCATAAAGGAACACTAGGCCTATCCCGAAGAAATGCGTCAAACGATTGTTGGTTCCCTGGTAGACCGGGAAAGTTTAGGTGTTCAGTAATATTGGTGGGTGGAGGTTATTGGAGGGTGGTCCAAAGCATTCCGTGCCTGGGAGTCACCATTTCATGATTAAAAAGCCTCAAACTTCCTAGCACAAACGCAAAGGTTTTTGACTTGCGTGAAATCGATAAGACTGTACAACCTGAAAACATCCAAACTGTAACCTGAGCACTAAGGCCACCTCGTTCGGAAGGCTTCCTATTTGAATCCAGAGCAAAGGTTACACAATAAAGCGACCCGTATTAAGAAACAATTAAAAACATTGATAATGTTAAAGACTTGCTTAAGATCGACACTTGAGGTTACCTTCAATGTTCGACAAGGACACCGTTTTTACAGTGACAGATCATTAAAGGATTTAAATCAGCGTTCGGTCTGAGAGTAACGATTTCATGTACATCTTAGGTAACAGCAAGTGAAAGATTTGCGAAGGAAGCTATGTCAACTGTGCAACGAGTCCTATTCAATCAATCAATCTTCATTGAAGCTCAACCTCCCAAAACCAGCTGAAACAATTTCAAGAGACAGAAAAGCTATCAAAACTTAAGTTAGCCAACATGGCATCTTAACGGGTCTGGTACGCTCTCAGGCCAAGAGAGACGAGATATTTTGGTTTGGATTCAAAGTTCGGGAACTACCCTTTTTAGTGTATGGCTAAGCTCAGCCAAATTTATTGTCAACTTTCCAACCGAAGATCTTAAGCGACGAAAACAACGAGTTTCAACTGAAAATCAATATTTATACCCTGACACCTTGATAATTGTGTCCAACTAGTTCAATTTAGTAGCGAGGTATGTCAAGCGAAAACACCGTTCGAAAATAAACAGGTGTAGCCATTATTAACTTCGCCATAGATGGTCCCGAGCCCGGTTGAGAAAGGAGGAGGGGTTGTGTGTATTGTTTCCCCAATGATGGATTTAAAAATGCCTAGAAATGCCAATAACTGTAAATACCGTACACTTCTGCCAATGACTCCTGCCAACACTTACTTATAGAGATGTAAGAGGGTGAAGGCAAGTATTCCGCGCCTGATAACGAAGTCAAAGTAATAGCCACTCCGCCGGAATGAGAAGACAATAATAATTAAACATACTGGCAATCCAGGAGGAGAACTGGATTGGAAGGATTGTAAGGAACTGGATTGGAAGTGATATTCAAGTTATGAGATAGCACATAATATTCAAAAGTGGGATGCCCACTCGAAAGTGCATATTTGGTGTGGCCTCCATTGTGGATAAAGAGTTCAAACCGCATGTTACTACCATTAACGCAGTTAATTAACGGTTGTGTGTGATCTGTATTAAAGCGAAATTCTTTGAAATTTAGCTGATAAACCTGCATGCCACGACCGAAGAAACGAAGGAAACGTTCCAGAAACACCTTGAAAGACTAGTTGACCAGTCCTCACAAATGATATTAAAATAATACGGGGTCGCTTCAACGCTAAATTTGGCAATGATATTTCTTATCGGGGAACGATTGGAGAGAATAACGTCCACGATGAAATAAATGACAACAGCCAATGCCTGATTGACTTTGTATGTAGCAAAAATCTAATCATACGTTCAACGTGCTCCCCACATTGACGCATACATAAAATGACTTGGGTATCACCTGATGGCAACACACAAAACCCGATCGACCGTGTTCCGATCTAACAACATTGGGCCTCGAGTATACTTGACGTTCGCGCATAGCGATGTGTCAATTGTAACTCGGACCACTTCTTGATTCAACTAATGTATTGATGTCGCATGTCAAAGGCGTGTTCGACGAAGACCCACTCTCTACAGAAATTCGAAAAATTCGCGAAGACTCTCAACAACCAGCTAGCTCCCAATCACTCACTATCAGATACCTCTAGATAAGCAACGAGTTATGGTAGAAATTAAAGCGGCAATTAACACCGTGACAGAACACACGATTGGACATAAAAACAGACGCAAAAGGATAATTGAATCGATGATAAATGCCAGGATACGTTAGATAAAAAAAAATCAGGTGCACAAAAAATATTTTGGTATTAAAAACCAGGACGAAAGAAGAAGATTATGAAAATCTCAAAAGTGTAGCGAAAAGATGATTCATTTAAAGAAAAGAAAAAACTATGACGGGCAATTGATGAGCATCGATGTAAGTCTAGCAAGCAAGATCACAATACAAGCACAAATAGTAATGAAAAGCTTGAAGCGAGGTTATCAGCTCTGACGACATCTGCAACATGTTCGCTGATTCAAGCAGGATTAAGGAGAGATGGACCCCATATTTCTTGTAATTGTATTTCAAGGAACTTCTATGCCCTCCGCAATAAATATAAATATAAATATTTCTGGAGAGCTTCCTTTGGATTCACCAACTCTGGATAAAATCAGTTCCGCCATCAAAGCCAAAAAGAATAATAAAGCACCGGTTATCGATGAGATTCCAGTGGAGCTCATTAAATATGGTGGCAGCAGGGTTCAGAAAGTCATCTGCAAAATCATTCAGTAAATCTGGCAACAAGAACATATGCGAACGAGTGGAGTCAATCAATTTTATTTCTTAAAAGATAACAAGCTACAGTGCAAAAGCTTTTCAGGCATATCACCCCTTTGTATGGCGTACAAAATATTTCTGAAGATCTTAGAAAATAGAATCAGATCTTACGCCAGCACTATTATTGGGCAGTATCAAAATGGCTTTGGAGCAGGTAGATCGACGATAAATCAATTGTTTAATGTCAAGCAGGTACTTGAGAAATGCCAGGAGTTTAACAATGACGTTTGCCAGGTTTTTTTGACTTCAAGCAAGCACACGACAGCAGTGATCGTAACGTATTGTATGAAATAATACTTCGCTTTGGTATCCCAGCCAAATTAGTCAGTGTTACCAAAATGGCAATGGCATCATCCGCCGACAACCTCCTAGGCCCTTAACAATAACCAACTCACCGACGCCTTCGAAACAAATACCGGACTATAGCAGGGGGATGGGCTGACCCCTTTGCTATCCAATTTTGCTTTGGGAGATTTCATAACATATCTCCCTATCGTCAACAATACAAGTCAAACCAAGTGGTAGCCTATGCGGATGACTTCTTCAAAAAACCGTCAAAGAACTTTTAATGAAACTCGACAGAGAAGCAAAACTACTAGGGCTATAAACCAACGAGAAGAAAACAAAGCTTATGACTCCGTCGAGAAAAAATTCCTCAAAGACCTAAAAGTAAGCTAAAGTGAGTTAAAAATGTGAGCGAATGTGTGTATCTAGGCGTCAAAAAAACGAGAACCGCTGAAAGAGACGAAATACGCCGAAGAGTACAGGTCGCTAATAAAAGCTTTTATTACGTTCTGGCGATTATGAAGAGCAGCAGGATACACAAGAAAACAAAGTTCTAATTACACAAATCTATGAGAAGACCTTGGTTATGCTATGAATGTGATACATGGGCCCTAACCCAAGCATCCGCAAATATATTGAACATCTTGTGTGACGAGTCCTGAAGCGGATAATTGGAGAGAAGTTAGACGGGGACCAGCTGTATGAAATTTTTTGACGAGCCGAAGGTCTCAATGATTGTTAGACGGCCGAATATGCGATGGGCTGACCATATGAATCGCAGGAACGCACGACGGATGCCAAAATAGTATTCGTGAGGAGAACTGAAGGTGCGGAGACCAGTGCAAAAACTGAGGAAACGCTGGTCAGCCTCTATGGAATAAGACAGTTTACCGCTGTTCAGATTTCAAATTTGGAAGACACGATGAATGGATCGAGACAGTTGGAGTTACTTGTTGCAGGAAGCGAAGGCTCGAGGGAGGAGTTAGTGCTAAGTAGAAGAACAAGGCCTCATTGTCTTCAGATTAGGTGAACACAAACAAAAATTTCAAAATTCAATAATCTCATTGAAATCTTGAAGGATTTCAATAAGTTCCTGTATGCCGTCTGCAAATGACTTGTAGTTGTTTCAACATCCTTTTAATTACAATTGTAGCAGATGAAGTAAACAAATTTTGAATACTACAATACAACCGCCTTCTTCATAACAACAATAGACTGCAAAACTCAGAGAGTCAAGGATATGAATGAAGTTTCAGGCTAGGCTGTGTTGAAGACAACAAACCCCCAAATGTCTTCACACCCATAAAATATTGAAGTTGCTTTATTGTGTCAGGAAATAATACTTAGAATGGGATTCCAGCTTAAAGCACTTCCACGTGCGGTGATGAATTCAAGTCCTTTACGGTTTAACAATGCAAGCTACATGCATGTAAGCTTTCAAGAGCATCTTATTTGTGATAGCTTTTTAAGTAGAATTCAAACAAAAACCCTAAGAACAAGTGACTCGCCATGCCTTCGCGATTCGCAAGTACTCGAAAGCAGTTACAAAATTAAATACAGCTGCCACTCCGTAAATAAAATGATACCTTTTTCGCAAAAACACATCTCCTTGCACGCTTGACTTGACAAGCAGCTATACAAGCTCCAGGACAGGGCAACCGACTCGATGATCCTCTAAAACGATTTCATCGCAAAATATCTTCAGTAACTTCCAGCATGTGCCACTACCATGCATCACCCACGTAACTTTCAATTCACTCTTCCACCCACGGCACCGACCTTGCGCTGCTTGCCTGTCTCAAGACCAACGATTCTTTCGAAATGCCGTATTGTAAAGTAATTGTACTAAATTCGCAACCTTAATTATACACTTCGTCTTCGTCAAAGACAGTTGAGCTCCCCGCGACGATACCGTGAAAGTTATCACAATCCCACCACAATTGCAAAGTCAACGCTCGCATTCACAGACTTGGTCTTCGTCATCATCAACGTCGTTCTTATCTTTCCAGAGGATACTAAGGATACTTTACAGCCAATGATGGTGAACGGCAGCGAAGTTTCTGTATTTAGCAGGCGATAAGGACTCAGCTCCCGAAGTGCACCTATAATTAGGTGCTTTGGAAACGGTTTCGTGGTGGGTTTCGCTTGATTCAACACCAAACCCTAATTAGGTCACAACTCCATACACTAAATTAATGACCTCGTGCTTAGGAGTCATGAGAAAGTTCCAACATCATTCCCCATTATTACATTTGTTCCTTTATTAGTAGAATTAGGAGCATACAATGCAATTAACTATCGTTTGTATGCAGATTTGGCTACATTAATACGGGAGAAACGGTGTTCCACTTTGTGAGTAAATCGATGCTGTTTATTTTGCTAACAACGCGTTTTGTTCGCTCAAAAGGATGCACTTACACTCGCACAAGGTAAGAGTAAGATTTCCATTGTTGAACATGGAATAAATTATCTTTTGTTGGGAATATGTTTGACGTTTACTGTGCTTGTCATAATTTTAGATAGGAACGGAAGCTTTGAAAACAGGATCAAGAGTGTTTGGGGATATTATTATTATATGACGAGGAACACACAACTGTAAAGATGAAAGTTCGCCATATTTTTAATACCGAAAAAAATTGCTAAAACCACTATCCTGGATTATTATTTTGATAAAACGAACATCGATTAGAAATCTCTGATAATGGACTAGTAAAACAATCGCCGCGGTTTTTTTTTGTCTTAGGGGGTGAAGGCTGTTTACCCCTGAGTGTGGGGCTCTCAGACGTGCAATGCTTCTAAATTAATTAAACACCTTCCCGGTCAGTCTGAGAACCTAGAGAAACGTTTTATGTCGGGGGTTGGGAGCCCGTTTTCTGTCAGAGGCTCGTATATGGTGCAAAGGAAACCGGAGACAAAATAATTATTGCAGAACAGAATCATCAAACTTTTCTTCTTTTTCTTCCTCTTCCGCAAGAGGAAGAAAAGAAGAAGAGATAGAGGAGTTTTCCGGCGTTTTTCCCGGAGATGGGCGTTGCCCGAAAAAGCAATAAATCTCGAAAACCACCATACAACCCATTACCCAACTTACCACGCAATCGTATCACGGCACGGTGCCCGCTATAATTAGAGAATCACGCAAGTGCTCCAAAGTATTATCCCTAATATATCGTACACAGAGTATAAACAGAGTAATATATCGTACACCTCAGCCAAAAGAGGTATATCTTTTTTTGCATTCATTTTTGGGTGCAATTTGAATCCAATAAGTTGTACCCAAAAAACAGACTGACCATAGAAGCTTTACAAAACTACTGGCAGGACAGAAAATAGAATACCATACATACATCTTACCGGAAGACAGACGATTAGACGTGGTTACCCAGGCTATGCGCGGCCTAGGCATCGAAGAAATTCTTATATAGAGACCTTCAAGTTCAGGGATTCACTGAAGCATTCTGACTGACTGAAGCATTCTTCTTAAATAAACAAAACGGCCCGCCTAAACTGGTCGAAGTTCTTCTCCCTTAACCTAAATTTACAAAGTTAAGGTCGTTTGTTAGCTCAAATGCACCGTTAAGACGTAACGGTGAAGCCATGTACCTCAACTGCCCGATGTTAGCACACTCTGCATCTGGTCGCCATGCACAATCACGCTGCGTGAAGTGTGGAGAACTCCATCATTTCTCCGTGTGTCTGAATTAAGCAAGATAAGCCTGAATTCGTAAACCGTGGAGGCCAACTATGCTGGCTGCCCAAAAAAATCCGAATTAATTTTCGAATATAAATTCGACATCACACTCATTCACAATAAATTCCTGAAGCCGGAGAACCTATCCCGTATGCCTAACTATATTCCATATAGAAGTGATAGATTAACGGGTAGAGGAGGCGACTAAGCCGTTCTCGTGAGGCGAAATGAAAGTCAAGATGACATCAGCAAATGACACTTTCAACACATCTAAGCCACGATTATCAAGGGCGAACAGATTTTCAGGAATTTTTCGTGATTTCAACATATCATATCACTGGAAATTGACACTACCTAAATGCCCAAGACTTATATCCCTAGACGACAACGCTACACATCGGCTCTGGGGTGCTGTGCGACGCATCCAAGTTGGAATCGGGCTACACAAGTGCATCAAAGCAAATCAATTAAGCCTGTAGATCCCCGATGTACCAACTGATTGCGGGAGAACACATGTTAACGCATTAGATTTCGCCATATCACGTAGTCTCGCAGATGAAGTTCGCATTCAACGAATTTAGAAGTGAGCAATGTGAAAGCTTTCTGTCAAGTTTTGACCAAGGTTCCAACGCCTTTTGAAGAGTGGCTAAATACTTCTGGCTGTAAGACGAAATGCGAGTACCACCAATCAATGACACGAACGGAATACAATACGACAGTACAGGTAAAGCTATCGCATCCGCGGAATCCTCCAAGATGCATTTCAGGGAACACTCATCTGACGAGGTGAACTATGACTTCGGATGGCATGGGGGACTCAACAGGCAGGCTCCTGAGTACGCAAATATACAATGATCATACTATACAGCTTACAGACATAAACGAAATTAAAGGACTAGTTCAAACACCAAACAAACGCAAAGCACCTGGGCATGACACAATAAGAAATATAATACTAACATAGCTACCAGATAACATACCACAAACACTAACGGGCGTTATATATATAATTTTCCAGCCGCGAAAATTTCCCAAATTATGGAAATCAGCGACCATAATTGTTTTTCAGAAGCCAAAGTTCTCTCAAAGTTGGGATCTTCTCATCGATGGCGATATTTGCAGAAAGAATCATTCTGCATTGTCTCAAAAGTACGGGAAGGACCAACTTGGGAGCTAATCACTCCAATGCCCTTCAGCTGGTAAGGGTGATCCAGCACATAAGAACAGGTCTAGGTATAGGAAAACCAACAGCGTATGTTATTTTTGACGTAACGAAAACCTTTGGTAAAGTCTGGTATGCAGGACTTATGTTCTAAATGCATGAACTCAACTTGCCATTGCCGCCCACCGAAATCATAGTCTACTTTTTAGAGGGCAGAACATTTCATGTCAAAATCGACAATCATCCTATCAAGCTGCGTCGAAGCTACCTTAGTGATCACCCATCTCACCGGTTCCGTACGTATACACTGCAGTTCTTCGCAATCTGTCCGCAGCTGTTAAAAGATCTATGTGCGTTGATGAAGCTTGTTTCTTCACTACAGGTTGACAAGCTAAATTCATAATGTCCAAATTGCAAAGGTCAACGAACACTATCTCGAAATATTTTCGCAGATGGAAAATTAAGATCAACGCGGACAAGACACAAGCCCTATTTACATAGATTACCACAATCGACAATGAGCCAATTCATTGAAGAAGAATGACAAAATACTTTCGACTTATCGTTGATGAAGGACTTATATGGAGGCACCTCATAGACAACGAACGAGAACACTACATAGGGCTACTTTGCAAACTCCACCCACTTCATAAATCGAAAAAACCTCTCTTGATACACAATCCATAAACAGATCATAAAACGGACGTTACTACGGTAGTCTCGCTTCCTACCAGACGACAAAGACTAAAAAAATAACGTTCCAGTCCTCCCAAAACCGTGTCATAGACCTGAAACACGGACATATACAAAGACGATAAAATAGAGACAGTAGAAAAATACGAACGGGACAAGGCTTTTCGACACAATAGATAACCACGATCATCTGTGCCTCGTGCAATTCACGAAGAACAATCAACAAGGTTAGAAACGAAGTCCTGCAGGTGGAAGGCATCTTATCCCAAATACATGATACCCTGATACGCTGATACCTTGCGATAGCAAACTATAAATGAATTTACTAAGCGCCTGACAATGATAATAATGACTCTGGCATTAAATCTCTTTCAGGCTACCGAAACTAACAATAGAGAGACAATATATAATTACTTCCGAACGAGGAAGATGACCACTAAAGAAATATGTTGCCCTACTTTTTGACTGATGGAAATGGTCAAAGAAATGTAGAGAAAGAAAAATTTTCAAAAATGAAAATAATGTTAAGTGTAATGAGTGCTAACGTAGGTTATACGATTTTGATATCCTGCCTGAATGTTCTCAAAATTCAAATATCATGGCCCTAGATTTGACTTATGAACTGACTTATATTGTTTACGCAATAAAGTTACATCGCTTGAACGGGCCAATGATAAATCCTGGAAAAAACGATTGATTGATCCAAAGGTAGGAGACAGATGTTTGGACTTATCCAGAAGACAAAATACAGAAGAAAATTGAATCATTGAGGTTGTTAGTGGAGGACTTTCGTCGGTGTGAAATCATTGTCCGAGAGATGAACTGACGCACCGAAAAGCTGCTCGGGTTTAGAGCCAAACTGTTCTTTTACACTTCGACACTTCCTTCGCATCCTGTAACGTGGCAAACACTATCCTTTTTGGTTTCAGTTGAGTTGCATTCCATGCAGTTCATTCCTGGTGACATACTTTGGTCGACACCTTTCTATGCATTGATCAATGCTATCCTTATAACACAAAATTTCATAATTAGGACTGAAACGTAAGTCGACCGCGCGATTCATTTAGGGTAACCATTGAACGGCTTTATAGTAAAAAAACAACCGGTCATACATTTGCGCATAGCATTCGTACATACAGCGCTAACACTTCAACCAAACTCCCAATCAGAAGGTTTTTGGTGGAATAAAGTATTATTGTAGTTGGATTGGAATTTTTCTCGCACTTTGGCATAAAACAAGGATACACCTCAAAAAGCTATTGGTTAAAATACTTCTGATTTTTCGGTCTTTATTCGAGAGATGTCACCGGAGAGTGCATCCCCATCCTCCGATGCACGTTGCAGACTTTAATTGTATCAAAATAAACAAAAATTGGAACTGTCATTAATTGCCATCCACTTGAGGAAACATTTTAGTCTCGATCAGGTCACTGCATTCGACTTCATCCGCTTAATGACAGGGTATGAATTAGGAACTAAGTCATAAGTCCACATATCAGTCATCCCAATGTGGAAGTTGTCACAAGAATCATTGATAACATAAATATTTTATCTGAAAGAGTAATCAGCAAAGAAAGAAACGTAATTGTGGACCATTTTAAAATATGACGACAGAAAAACCGAATCAGCCCGGCTCCATATTGAAACAGCAAAGCAGTGAAGGTGAGAATCTCAAGGATTCCAAGGCAGGAAACAGATAGTGTAATCAGCATAGTTGTTGCGATACTGAGCACGGAAACCCTTCCGTGAAACAACAAATGTTATTATAAGAGTCACAAAATTGAAGGCAAAATCTTTATAAATGCCAAAATGTTATTCAATGTTACTACAATTGTAGTTAATTTATCGAATTGGTATTTTATTCTGTTAGTACGTAACTTTCTTTACAATTTACACCAAAATAATAGAAAAAAATTCGATTCTATCACAAATTTCGCTATTTTGATGCCAACTGTACCACTTGCATCTAACAAGATATTTTTGAGAATTTGATGATGCAATTACTTTCCATTCTTAACAAATACTGATTTTTACGTGAACGTTTGTGACTAGTTGAGTTTAGTGTGTTTCTTTTTTTTCAAGAAAAAATTAAATATTTTCACATAAATAAATAAAAATGCTGAAATGGATAAACGTAGTTGTGGAAAGAAAGAATATTATTAAGCTCGTTTGTCATGGTAAAACATATCAGTAAGTAGCGAAATCAGTTGGGAGATCATTTTCTACACTGAGAACAGTAGTCAACAAATAGAAAAATGACGGAACTATAAAACGGGACGCGGACGAAAAAAGTTACTGTCAGTTAAGATGAGCAATACATACGACGGGAAATAGAAAAATGTCCAAAGAAGCCGATTAATAATTTGAGGGCTGAAGTTTATCATATGATTCAAAAACCGATTTCCAAGGAAACTATAAGAACAACTTTGCGAAACCCTGGTTTAGATGGAAGAATAGCACGTAAAAAGGCATTTATATCAGAAGCAAATAGAAGAAAACGGTTAGAGTTTGCGAAAACTTATGTAAATGAGGGTATAGATTTCTGGAAAAACATAATATTCAGTGATGAAAGTATTTTCAACCTATTTGGCTCCAATGGCAGACAAATAGTTCGGAGGAAAGCGAATACTGAGCTAAAGAAAGAAAATTTGTCCGGAACCGTAAAACATGGAGGAGGTAATGTGATGGTTTGGGGCTGAATGTCTGCAGGAGGAGTCGACAACATAGAATTTATTGAGATCACTATGGACAAATTTAAATATCTCAATATCCTTAGAAGGAAGTTCGTTTGGATGTTGCCGCAGGCCAAAATAATTCTGTGTTCCTTGGGTCCGAAACCAATCATACAAGGCCCGGCGGACCCAAACAACACAGAATTCCTGAAAAGGAATTTAAACTCAAGTGCTATTAAATTAGGTCTATCGGATGTGTTTTGGTTTCAACAAGATAATGATTCAAAGCACACCGCTCATATTGTAAAGATGTGGTTGCTTTATAATATGCCGAAACAATTAAAAACTCCACCTCAGTCACCAGACCTTAAGCCAATTGAACATTTGTGGTCAGTACTTGCAACAAATCCGAAAACTTTCAATTACGAATAAACCCGAGCTGAAGTCAGTAATAACAAGAGAATGGCAAAATATTAGCCCAACCATAACAAAAAAGTTAGCGGAAAGTATGCATAGACGACTAAAAGTACTAATCTAAGCCAAAGGACATCCAACTTAGTACTAACAATAAATTATTTTTGAAGTTTGTGCCTTGAATTTTTTGCTAAATTTTCTTTTGTTGCTTAATTCTTTAAACAATTGAATTTAATTAATTTTGTTATTCCTTTTTTTTATAAGTCTTCAATTTAATAAAAAATAAAAAAAATCTGAATTAAAGTTACATTAGTTGACATATGATTTAGAGTTTTCAGATTTTATTGCTTGTGTCTTCAATTTTGTGACTATGTGTATGTCTCATGTATATTTTATGCCTCATGTCTTAAGACAATAAAATTCTCAAGTTATGATTTTTCTGCAAAGGCAATTTTGGTAAAGTTCCATTTGTGGTGAGCATGCATGCTTCGACCGAGTATTTTTCAACTTTTGCGATTGATACTTTTCAGATGGTTGGAGTTTTTGCGGAACGAAAGATAATTTTTAGCGAACGCAGCCTGTGAACCCCGATCTTACTTGACTCCTGAGTGAATGCTAGGAAATTTAAGTGTGGAAACCATTAATTTGCCTCCAGCTCCACGAGGTTGTTACCTTTTGCTGGAAATTTAAGAAAAAGGAAACATTAGCAGGTAGATTAAAGTTATTTTCCACCATAGAAAATGACTTCCATGAGCAACACAATATTTTTGACTGCCCCATAACTTTTTCTCTTTCTTTCCCTTCCCGTTCCCTTAAAAACTCAGGTTGGAACTGTTTGACACATTGCTTCAAGACAAACCTTCTCGCACACATGTTTTCCTATTTCAGTAAGAAGAAATTTAAGCGTCTTGTAAAGTCGTCGTAAAGTTGAAATGCCGTCATGCTAGTAAGAAGAAATGTTCTGCAAAACACGGCCATGTTATGCCAATATACAGTTCCACCTATCCACATTAAAATGTACTTACAATATGAGCCCAACGAAAACCTTGGACAGGGATATTCTGTTTAACTCGAAGGAAAACAAGGCAAAACCAGTTTAGAAGAAGCTATAGCTGTGTCTAGAGAGAGGTTCAAAACGGGAACAAGAATAAGCATTGCTTTTGCGAAACATTTCAAGTTTGTCGGTTTTTCAGGCTACCTGACTATTGTACCATTTTCCGAGCAGCTGTTGAATTATAACACTCACGGCTTTTTTAAGCCCTTTATGGGAATTTGAGTGTAATTATCGTAATTGGAGGTGATTACGCTACTTTCGGACAGTCAATCTCATATTGAGTACGTTGCATGACAACACAACCATGTAAGGTTCTGAAGCTATACTCTGATAATCAATTAGTTGTTCAAGCAATACAATCGTGTAATATCAAATGTATATAAACTCGTCAAAAAAGCATAGCAAGGTCAAAATAAGAGCCAAAAATCCAGGACTCATTGTATCCTACCACACTCAGGAGACCAGGAAAGCGAACAAGCTACTGAGATTGCGAAAAATCGTGCAGACTTGATGCATGTTTCAGCACACTTGATCATGTTTCACTATGGGTGTGAAACATGAACCCTGACCTAAGTATCCGCAAATATATTGAACGCCTTTGAGTGATGGGTCCTGAAGGGAATAATTTGAGTGAAACTAGACGAGGAAAAATGGCAAATTCGATACAAGCATGAGCTGCATGAAATTCCTGACGCGCTGGAGGTCTAAACGATTATAAGACTGTGGAATCTGTAATGGGCTGGCCATATGAATCATATGAACGGACAGTGGATACCCAAAAAGTTATTCGTTGGGAAACGGAAGGGCAGATACCTGTGGGGAAACCGAGGTAACGCTGGGCTGACTCTGTTGACGAAGACAGTTTATCGCTGTTTGGATATGAAATGCGGTCAACGGACCGAGACTGTTGGAGACGCTTGTTGGAAGAATCGAATGCCCGAGAGGGGTTGTGGGGCTAAGAAGAAGAAGGCTGCTCACCGTGTGGGGTTGACAGTTATTTGTCAAAAGCGTCCCTCTGACCCGTGTTTACAACAAATCTCTGATCAGGTTGCGCTTTTCTACAGTCCGAGGAAAACTTTCCGTCTTTACTCTAGACATACGGCACTGTTCGCCCTACCTCAAGGCTTTGGGTCCCTGGCGACAGCACCCCCAAATGACTGAAGAGACTAAGCCGGTTACAACAGTCACATATAATCCGATTTATTTTTATATTTTTTCAACATATAGCCACAATTATTACGACTTTCTTTTCATCACAATTAGCAAGTATACTGGTCGCGAATTTATTTCATCAACATAGTTGTTGCTGCGATGTAAGTTTGCTGCAGGAAGCGAAGGCCCGAGAGGGGCTGTGGTGTCAAGAAGAAGCCAAGAGCACTGTTGGAGGAGGAGCGATAGCCAACCATCAAAACAAAAAGAATGCTTCTGGGCCACTGACTTCAAGAGATAAAAAAATGCTCGAAGGTTGTTCAAAATGTACGCATCAAGAACCAAGGTACGAACTGAGAGGATTATAAGCAAACAAAATCTGGGAGTCTGTCCTACACGAAGTTTGGGAGGAGTTGCAAGACATTTACGCTGAGCAGGACTCTGAGAATGAAATCCTAGAAATATTGAGAGCTCTATGTGCGGATGTAAAAGATTAATCAAGCGTTAAACTTGTTCTGTTTCATTTTCATTTTCTTTTTGTTTCTCAAATTCAAACATCTTTCGTCAATTCAGGGTTTAAAAACAACATTTTCGTACGAAGTTCACATAAAATTACCTATTCATAATAAATTGCCATTAAATTAAAATTATAAAATTATAAGTTAAAATGTCGCATAATGTTAAAAACGTTTTTAAATTTATTCAAACGCAATTTATTGAACACCTCGATACAAGAAATATATGACTTACGTTGAATTCTTCATACAAAAATGAATACGTCAATGTTTATTTAATGTTTATTGGGTTTCAAAATATGGTGTTTACTTTTAGATGTCTGTTTAAAATCAACATCTGGTTTTGAACAGACAACATTTACAAGGAAACGATTCTAATCCTAGTTTATGACCAAAACACTTGGATCATGCAAAGAGTTTTTTTTTTCTATTGTTATAAGTTTTACATGTGTTCATTTGTTAAGAATTTATTAGGCCATCTGTTAATTTATTCAAACCTTTAGAAGAAGGGTCTAGGATTTTATGGC
Source organism: Stratiomys singularior (assembly GCA_954870665.1). Taxonomy (NCBI): domain Eukaryota; kingdom Metazoa; phylum Arthropoda; class Insecta; order Diptera; family Stratiomyidae; genus Stratiomys; species Stratiomys singularior. The sequence continues at coordinate 67,431,827 of OX940881.1, forward strand.
TTGAAATTCTTTCTACTTAGGATAAGTAGTTAGTTGCAAGACGGTTCTTGAAACAGATATAACGACTTCTCTCCGGTTGTAGTTCTTTCAAATAAAGAACAAACTTACAAATATTTTAAAGTCTTTTATTTCGTAACATCACCTATCCATAACTTCCAATAGGTTATGGGCCCAGGTAACGCGTAGTGATTAAATAGTTAAGTGTAAAAAGTTTAATTTGTGAAAGAATTAAAACTTTAAAAGTGGCATTGGTGAATGATTCTCAATTACATACTGTTAAGGCAGAGATATTGTTGCGTTAAAAAAAAAACTTGGATAAGTATCTTGGATAAGTATATCTATCTCTTATTTTCTTGGATAAGTATTTATAGTATATTTTATTAATTTTGTGCGTGTGTATTTATACTATTTTTCTAAAAATGGAAACATTAAAGCCACAAAGAGGAATTATTCCTTTTAATGGACTTAATTACGGTGTGTGGAAAAAGAGAGTGCGTCTGTTGTTAAAAGAGCTTAATTTGCTCAAAGTTATTGATATAGAAATTCCCGCCAATCCAGACCGTAAGTGGTTGAAGAAAAACAATGTGGCACACAGCATTATTGGTTCACATTTGGCGGATTCACTGCTTCATTTTACGGATGTTACTTATGCTTAAAAACGTATTGAGTAAGTTGGATTTCATTTATGATAGAAAAAGTCTTCCGACTCAGATGACTATGAGAAAAAGACTTTCAGAATTAAAATTAGGAATTGACATGTCGCTTATGGAACATTTTTCCATCTTTGACACACACGTCAATGATCTTATAGGATGTGGATCTAAATTAGATGAAGCTGATAAAGTTCTTCATTTATTAAATACACTCCCATCATCATATGAAGGAGTTATAACTGCAATTGAAACATTGGCTGAGGATCAACTGAATTTAGATTTTGTGAAGACACGTTTATTAAATCACGAAATTAAAATAAAAGGACAAAATCGTGATACCAGTTCAAAAATGTTAGTTGCAGAAAATAGTGATAAGACCTATAAAAATAAAGTTCCGTTCCGAAAGAATTATCACAATTAGAAATCAAGATTTAAAAATAATTTCAAATCATTCAAGAATTTTAAAAATTCATTTAAGGGTAGATTAAAAGTGAAATGTTATCAGTGTGGTCGTGAAGGACACTTAAGAAGGAATTGTATTTATTTTAAAAGAAATCAGCAGTACAATGAAAGAAAACAGAGTAAAACTGCTCAAATTGTTCAAGTGACAGAATCAAACATTCAACCTAGAATAACATTTATGGCTGGTGGAAATAAATTAGTTGAAACAGATAAACATATGATTATCTTTCTGTTGGACTCTGGAGCATCAGACCATATCACAAATAGAAGTGATATTGCAAGAAATTTTGAGCCCCTTGAAACACCTATAAAAATATCTGTAGCAAAAAGTGGAGTAGCTAAAAGTGGAGCAAGGTAAGCCATTAAATAATTTGACACAAATAGAATTCATAATTGATAATTTTGAAATAAACTCTGTTGTTAAAATAGTTGATAATAAGAAAACAAATTATGATATTTGGCATGAAAGATTAGGGCATATTAGTAAAGATAAATTCATTCAATTGAAGAATTATAATATGATAGAAGATATAGGTGAAATAATAGGAGTCAATCCTAATGATAAAATTTGTGAAGCATGCATTAAAGATAAACAAACTCGATTACCATTTAATAAAGTTAAAAATCGAGAGCATGTAAGGAGACCATTATTTATTGTACATTCAGATATATGTGGTCCAATCACTCCGATGGCTTTAAATGATAAAAATTATTTTGTTCTGTTTTTAGATCATTATACACATTACTGTGTAGTATATTTGCTTCAACATAAATCAGATGTGTTTTCAGTATTTAAAGATTTTGTAGCTAAGAGTGAAGCTCATTTTAATCTTAAATTAGTTTATTTATATATAGATAATGGTAGAGAATATTTATCTAACGAAATGAAAAGTTATTGTGAAAATAAGGGAATTAATTATCATTTGACAGTTCCGCGAACTCCCCAATTAAATGGTGTTGCTGAACGCATGATTAGGACTATTACAGAAAAAGCTCGATCAATTTTAGCTGGGTCTTGTTTAAATAAAATTTTCTGGGGTGATGCAGTTTTAACAGCAACATATTTGATTAATATTATTCCTAGTAGAGCATTAAAAGTAATGAAAACTCCTTATGAATTATGGCATAACAAGAAGCCTTCATTTCAATATTTAAAAGTTTTTGGTTCAACTGTATATATTCATGATAAAATAAATAAAACTAAATTTGATAATAAATCTTGGAAGGGTATACTGGTTGGTTTTGAACCAAATGGTTATAGAGTATGGAACACAGAATTGAACAAGTATGCCATTGCAAGGGATGTTATTGTGGACGAGACAAATTATATGATGTCTCGGCCAGGTAAGGACCCTGATGATTCCATACAAGAAACTGATTCTTCTAAAGAATTAGTGTTTGATGAAAATGGCTTGGAGACATTATCGACTGATATTGTTTATAAATCTGGCAATGCTAAACCAGATAGTTTTGATAAATCTGATATTGAGAAATCAGATAGTTTTGATAAATTTGGTAATGATAAACCAGATAGTTTTGATAAATCTGATGTTGAAAAATCAGATGGGTTAAGTAAGTCTGGTAATAATGAAACAGACAGTGATGATAAATCTGATAATGAGAAATCAGATGTGAATTATAACCCCAGTCATAAAATTCCAAGATTGAAAAATGAAAGTAAAGTTAAAACCAATTGTCGGAGGAGTGTAAGGATCAAGGGTCTTCCAAAAATATCTTATGATGAAACAAGTAGTTCAGAAGAATGCATGTTTTCTGCCCAAATAATAAACGATATTCCTAAATCTTTTGATGAAATTAAAAATAGAAAAGATAGAATTAAATGGGAACAGGCAATAAAAAGTGAACTTGATTCACTTAATGTTAATAAAACTTGGACATTAGTATCAAAACCCGATAATAAAAATATTGTTGATTGCAAATGGATATTTACAATCAAAAATGATGAGTTAGGAAATCCATATAAATATAAAGCTCGTTTAGTAGCTAGGGGTTTTAGTCAGGAGTATATGGTAGATTACGATGAAACTTTTGCTTCTGTAGCTAGAATAGCTAGTTTTAGATTCATTGTAGCATTTGCTAACCAGAATAATTTATTATTACATCATATGGATGTAAAGACAGCATTTTTAAATGGTAAACTGAAGGAAGAAATTTTTATGAGGGTACCTGATGGAGTTCAATGTAAAAAGGGTCAGGTCTGTAAATTGAACAAAGCCTTGTATGGTTTAAAACAAGCAGCTAGGTGCTGGTTTGAGGCATTTGAATTAACTTTAAAAGCAATCAATTTTCAAAATTCTCCAGTAGATCGATGTATTTATATTTTAGATTTGGGTGATATTTCAAAGAATATTTATGTCGTGTTATATGTTGATGATCTTGTTATTGCAACCCATAATATAAATGCTATGAATAATTTTAAAGAGCATGTAATGTGTAAATTTCAGATGATAGATTTAAAAGAGATAAAATTATTTTTGGGCATTCGAGTTACTAGAGAAGATTCTACTATAACATTAGATCAAAATACATATGTAACATCAGTTTTAAGTAAATTTAAAATGCAAGATTGCAATCCAGTAGATACACCGTTAGAATCTAAAATTAATTATGAGGCTTTAAATTCAGACAAAAATTGTAATAAGCCATGTAGAAGTGTTGTTGGTTGCTTAATGTATTTGATGATTTGCACGCGTCCAGATTTGAGTTTTGCAGTTAATATTGTTAGTAGATATATGAATAAGAATAATATTGCACTATGGCAGTATTTGAAAAGAATTTTAAGATATTTGAAGGGTACTAGTAATGTAAAATTAGTATATACTCAAAGTAATTATAAAAATATAATAAGTGGGTATGTTGATGCTGATTGGGCTGATGATAAAATTGATAGAAAAAGCACAACTGGTTATCTATATAAATTGTATGAAAGTTGTACTATTTCTTGGGCTACAAAACGACAGGCATCCGTAGCAGGTTCAACATCAGAAGCTGAATATATGGCTTTGTATGAGGCTGCACGAGAAGCTATGTGGTTACGATCATTAGCAGAAACCCTTAAAATATGTATATCGGGTCCAATAATTATATATGAGGACAATAACGGTTGCATAAGTATTGCAAACAATCCATCAAGTCACAAACGATCAAAGAATATTGATATTAAATACCGTTATACTCGCGACAAAGTAGAAAATGGACTAATTAAACTGATTTATTTATTTACAGATAAACAAATAGCAGATACATTGACAAAATCACTGCCTAGAATGAAATTTGTGGAATTTAGAATGCAAATGGGTTTGAAATAGTTTTAAGTTTATTTTGTATCAAAATTGAGACTGATCTGGTAAGGTTTTCCCATACGATGTTGGGTTTTCCCTTAACCCATAAGCAACAAATGTTGGATCAGATAGAGTTATATAGATTGATAGAATTGCATTGGAGAGAGGTCGTTACCGTTTTTAATTTTATAATAAACTAGTATTGTGAACAATGTTTACATTGTTTAATATTTTACACTAAGCTTAATAAGATATTGTTATTTAGATAGAACTTAAATCTATTTCATAAGGGATTCATTTTTGAGGGGGCGTGTTGAATTCTTCATACAAAAATGAATACGTCAATGTTTATTTAATGTTTATTGGGTTTCAAAATATGGTGTTTACTTTTAGATGTCTGTTTAAAATCAACATCTGGTTTTGAACAGACAACATTTACAAGGAAACGATTCTAATCCTAGTTTATGACCAAAACACTTGGATCATGCAAAGAGTTTTTTTTCTATTGTTATAAGTTTTACATGTGTTCATTTGTTAAGAATTTATTAGGCCATCTGTTAATTTATTCAAACCTTTAGAAGAAGGGTCTAGGATTTTATGGCTTGAAATTCTTTCTACTTAGGATAAGTAGTTAGTTGCAAGACGGTTCTTGAAACAGATATAACGACTTCTCTCCGGTTGTAGTTCTTTCAAATAAAGAACAAACTTACAAATATTTTAAAGTCTTTTATTTCGTAACATCACCTATCCATAACTTCCAATAACTTAGTCCACTTTCATAATTATGGGCACTACACTAAGCTACTTTCGAGGTATTCGACAAATTGATCAGAACTTCCGCACCCAAGAGTCTTCGCTTAGTTAGCTAGCAGGGGTATAAATCACTTATAAGTTCTAAGTGAAAATGGATAAATTGATCCACCAAAAACTTCAAAAAACTACACTAAGTATGCGCAGATTTTACGGATTGATCATAATTCTTTTCAGAAAATAATCAGGACCTATTTTTTACTTTGCCCAAAATTAATCTGCAGTTTCAGGACTGAAATAATTATAATCAGGCGCTCAAGCGATTATTCGGAAACAATAGCTTATTTGAAAAATAATGTTAAAATATGGAGCCACATAAAAGCAATAATGGGACCAGGTCATTATATAGCTCTGTATCTACAAGGATATACATATACAGAACGGCCAAAAAGCACGGAAATTAATCACGATTCGGATAATCGCCTGCAGTAGGAATAAAATCAGTCCATAATTTAATAGCCATAAAAAGATTACAGTACAAACAAAAAGATAAAAAGGGTCGCCATTATCCTCCACCATCAGCGTCAAACCTACACAACTCAGCCAGATATCTGTTGAACATTTTTCCCTAGTAATCGGAAGCAGTTGATGACTTCGGTCCAAAATACATAATCTCGTGCACCCATAAAAGCTGGCGTAACTACAATGTTGCTATAAACATCCGAAAGTTAAATTTCCTTTTAATTGTGTGCACAATATAATTTCATTGCTCTATTAAAAGTTGTAAAGGTCGTCATAGCTAGTCTTAAAATTATCTCAGCCTCCTTAAAAGTCGTCCATTCATTTTAAACATTTGAAATGCCAAGCGTGCGCGTTTCAATTCCTGACGACCATCCATTAAAAACAGTGCAAAGTAAATAACGACTATCTGTCCCAGGTGCGATTGCCAGGATGAGGCCAGGACGAAGTTTTTTCAGCACTCAACAGGTGTCAACATCCCAAACACTTTTGGGGTGTTGTTAAATTTATAGGAAGTCTAGTTCGATCTGGGCTGGATTGTTTACTACTCTCTATCGGTGGTACTATGAATGCAAGGACCTTAAATAGCACCGCACAGCTACTCGTCGCTTCGATTTACCTTGGCATATTCGAACATGATTGTAAGAGCGGACTATAATTTTATAGCACTCGTCCTTCAGTGAGGAAGAAGTTTTTATTGCGTTCATCAGAAGTTTTATGAAGGCGAAGTTTGTTATAAGAAATAATTTAATGAGCTCTGAGAGCTGAACCGAATTATTGAACTTAATTGATATCTTTGGGTATTATGAGGAGATTTGGATTTCGTCCTTTGATGAATTAGTTTAGAATATACGCGGATTTTTCTGATTGCGTCATTGCTAAAAGTGAAGTTAATTTTCTGGAAAAAATTTGGTATTTTCCACTGCAGTTGCTTTCTCTTTATATATGGTCCTTTTAATCGATCCTTTTAATTTTAAAACGTTTCGTTCCAACATCTATAAATGGTTAGATGCGCACTTTGCTGAGTAGTTTGAAAATAATTCATAGATTCATCAACATCTCAATGCCTTGGCAGTTGTATTTTTCAGTGAATAAGAAAAGTATGTTAAAAGTATCCTGTGCCCTCAAATTTTATGTTAAGTTAAATTGCAATGCAAATGTAACTTCAGAATGGATCCTTTACTGTCATTCTGTGACAGTATTCACTTCTTCATTGTAATACATGCACTGAAAATTGTCCTTTTATCCTATTGATTATCCTATAACTTTCAAATTGATTCCGATCCCTAAATCGTACTCAATCAGTGGGTCTGCCATAATGGTCTTGCTGCTCGAACACCAGGAGCAGAACTTTCTCCTCGGTCTTGCAAGGTCCCTGCATTCTGCTGAACCCGGGTATCGGCTTCGCCTTTACTTTACTTAATCTATCCTTGAATTTTAAGAGTTTTTTTTGGGTGTTCTCAAGTCTTTTGAGTTTAATTCCTTAGATTTAGAGAAGAAGTTGTTGCTACAGAAGAAGAAGTTGTCCTCATACGCTCATACTACTTCGATGTGGTGTTTTACAGTTTGAAAAATGCATGCTAATAAGGTACAGTATGTTATCAGTTACGATCAGTTCAAACTGCAAACAAATCGGACAGCGAACGCTTTCGCAAAAGATTTTTGCGTTCGGACATCGAACACATATTCGAATAACGAATTAAACGAGTTTTAACGAACCACGCTCTGCTCTCGGATCACGATGTTGTAATAACAAACGGGCGGTGCTAACGTGAACCATGTCACGTAGACACGACTCGATTTCCCGCGTTGTCACATTCCGCAGCGTAGCTTGTGTGTGCCGAAATGTTGTTAATTTTGTACGCTAGTTGGTTTCTGTTCCTCGAAATTTTCGTAAGCCGATTCTGTTATGAATCCCAAAAAGTATGGAATGCCAAGAACTGTGCTCACCATAAAAACCAAGCAAGAGATTATACCGAAAGTAGAGAGTGGACAGAAAATTGCTGATGTTGCGCGACAGTATGACTTGAAGGGATCTACAATATGCAAAATCTTAACTTCAAAAAATATTATCAAGAAGACTCAAGCAGCTAAAGGAGTAACGAAAATGACATCTGCGAAGCAAAGAAGTGGCATCTATGAAGAAATGGAGAAATTACATTTTGTTTGGATAAATGAACGGCAAATGAAGAGAGGTGTGACTAGTATGGCTATCATTCAAGAGAAGACTAGAAATTTTTTTGAAAAATTGAAAGAATAAGCTCTAGGTACTTCATCCGAGGAGTTGGAACTCAAGGCTACCACAAGCTAGATTGCGATGTTTAAAAAGAGATCTCAAGTCAAACATGTGATCATCCATGGGGAGTCTGCTAGTGCAGATAACGAGATAAGGAGTTGAGAAGTACTGTCTCAAATTTCAAGAATTCATTTAAACAGAAGAGTATCGCCCACTACAAATATTAAATTGTGATGAGTTGAGAGAATTGAGATGAGATGAATTGTTTTGTAAGCGCATCCAGAACCGTACGTACATAGATAAAGATGAGACACGTGTTACTGGGCATAAACCCATGAGAGACCGATTGACGTTACTTTTGGGAGCTAACGCTAGAGGTGACACGAAACTTAAACCACTTCTCTTTAACCACTCTGAGAGCCCTAGAGCATTCAAAAAAAAAATCAATAATGAAGAACAGACTGTCGGTAATGTGAAGATCGAATGAAATGTGGAGAGCATGAGTCACGCAGGTTCTTTTCAAAGAATTTATGTTTAAAGTTTGTGCACCGAGCGTCAAGGACTACCTTGATACCAATGCCCTGCGATTGAAATCACTGCTGCTATTGAACAAAGCTAAAATGACCTTGAAGATAATTTGCTGACACACTTTCCCTGGCTGACTCAGCCGGGGAGCCCCTGATTCAGCCGATGGATCAGGAGTTTATTGCAAGAAAATTGACACTCCCGTATTGTCTCGTCGGTGTTTTGAATCATTCTGATTCTCCTAAGAAAGGACTTTAAAAACGTTTTGGGAAGAAAACTTGGATATTCTGGAAGTTACGCGTATCATTCAAAAGGCGTGGTCAGAAGTCACGTGGCGCCAGTTGATTTCTGCTTGGCGAAAGCTGTGTCAATACTTCGTTCAACTAAACGGAGGTGATCAGAAGGATATCCCTGTAATTATGGATGAAATTTTGGAAACTGCTAGAGCTCAGGAATCGGAGGTGAACGAGGTTGACATAGAAGAGCTCATGATGGAACATGAAGATGAAGTGATGACAGAAAAAGTACAAAAATCTGGAAAAAGAACACAAGAAAACACAGCGACGTGTTAACCCTTCGAAACAAGAGGAAAGCGAAAGACGACCTATATGCCGACATTTCCAATTAAAGATCTTTTGAAGAAGGAGGAGGATGTCAGGGGAATGGTCTTAGAATAGTACCGAAACCAAGCTGATGTCAGTAGGGTTGGGGATCTTTATAACGACAATGCTTTTAATTATTTGCGGACACTGTGACTGTGATTTAATTGTATCTAAGGATATTTTCCCATTCCCTAGCACCGATATGTTAAAGAAGTTTAAGTTTTTTGACCGGTTGTCCTGGTGTAAACGTGAAGTGCTCGATAGGTCCCTGCTCAACTGCTGATTTATTCGGCAAATCGGGCAGGATTCCTCACTCGTTACTTCTAGCAGTTAAAATTTCAAAAAATATTCTAGTACTGGGGAACAATTTATCTTCACCTTGATCGTTAGATAGGAGTCCGGTGTAGAGGAGTCTCCCTCATAATAGAGCTATGAGAAGTCTGCCTCATAAAGCGGACTTTTAGTCCTTTTAATTTGTCTTTTTTAATTTGTAATTGGGCTTCCGGTCACGATATTTTGGACCAAGTACCATCGAGGTGAAATTCACGTAAACAGCATCTTACCGTCTTCGGTCCGATTAAACCCTGTCCTACCTCGAAGCACGTTCGATGTTCGCACCATTGCGTTGGTGGTGTTGGTACGCTTGAAGCAAAATCCCGATAAGCGCTGGTCTTGCTCTGAGCATCTGCCCCTAAAGAAGTTGGTACCAAACCTCTCATAGTCTCCCTATCGACCCCCATGGGATCAAATGGCGGCTACACACACAAATGGGGACAGCGTTTGTGAAAGGGGAGGGGCTTCTACAGTGGTGCCCTATACAACAACACAAACCACAACACAAACCAGAACAAAACCAAAGAAAGCCCAGAAACTATAAGAGCGCCCAAAAACACTATCGTTTTCCACTGCTTTAGTCAACTTTTCGACTAGCCGTTCTTTGAAGGAATTCTTCGTCTTAAGATTCGGTTGGTTTAATTTTTGGTTCTTTTGTAGTTTTTGACGTGCTGCTCTGACAAGCTTTGAAAGGTACCGGAATAACTGACGATCCCCGCACAAAACTCGTCATTTCAGCTTTTTCATGGATGTCAATGTTCGCAAATTACCGGGAAAGCCTCATAATTTACTATGCTTAGCACTGTCTTAACGCTGTCAGTTTTCGATTGATGCAAAAACCATTCTTTGCTCGCCCTTGAGCAGCCCCTCACAAGTAACTAAACGTTATTCAACGTCTTATGTTTTCAAAGCATGTGAGATTTGTGCGACCTCACTCCAAGGGCTGTGTAGCCTTAATTCAAGTGTAAGCAGTCCGAATAATTATAAAATCTTTTAACCATCAGCGTCACTTTTTCTTGATGTTCCAGTTCCTGTGTCTGTCCAGGTTGTTTCTTGTTTCCACGTCAGAAGCACCATTCTTGAACCAATCAACCTTATTTCCGCGCATTCGCTTACTAGATTCGTTTAACCATAAATACATCAAAGTATTCCGCTTCATTCACCCTCTTCATTCGCCACCGAGCAAGAGTCCCTTCCCTTCTCGCTCATGAAATAGTATCCATATATTCTTCGCTCCTCAATATTAAGATTTTCCCTTGCTATTCAGGAAGGAGCTCAATGGCTTCAACCCCAGCGGAATCCAACATCGCTAGTTGTGACAGTTGTGTAGAGGTAACGCGCAAAACTCCTTGCATTTACATCTGTAGCCATCTCTTTCTGTACAACTTCTCTTCAGAATCGTTAAGTATCATATATTCTGCTGATCAGGATGAAACCAGAGATAAAAAGTCAGTGATAACATAAGTGTTGGCTATGTGGCAACTGATTGCCGATGCTTCTAGAGTACTCTTCTTCATTGGCAGGCTGCGTGAATCGTAAAATCCCATATTTGAACAAATTTGAACTCGAAAAAGTGTGGCTTTACATGACCACATTTTCAATATTCATAAGAGCTATGCAAAATCAAAGCGTAACTACCAAAGCGTTGCCACTCAAGCCACTGACACTTCGAACGAACTCGCAATCTAACGGTATTTGACTACCATTTTTCACATGCAGTGGTGTTCATAAGCAAAACTTATTGGAAATAAGACATAAAGATGGAGGTATGGAGATATGTGTTTTAACTTTCGCATAAATTTGGTGTTTCAACACAATGACTCATATATACTTTTACAAAGATAAGATTACTCTAACTTTAATTAAGGCTCAGATAGCTAGCCATCGCGATCTCTAGTCGCCTACCTAAGTCGTTTGTTTTCGAAGCTCTATATTGCAAAGTTCGCTTTATTTGCTATATGTGGTATCCGAACGTTTCTTTCTTTGTGACGCTCCTCTGACCAGTTAGTACATTTGAATGATTTCACTATGTTGCGGAGATCCTATTTTGATTTGACACATCAGAACTTCAGCCCTTCAGAAATCTCCAGCGCTGAGATAAATCCATAGTCCAACCTTTCGCAAGAGCAAGTTACACTTTCTAAACAGAGTACCCAGCGACGCCCTATGTCACATTGCAAAAAACGACTGCTCCGATAACCTCAAAATATCGCCATAACATGCACTTGAAAGGTCCTTGCCAAAAATTACAATATAAACGATGATATGTCAACATTGGACGATGGATTTTCGCTTGCAAAAACATTTTCGTTTTATTTTTTTTGGGAAGTATTAATCAGGAACATATTTATATTTCTATTTGATTCTTACATTTCATTGAATTGTAGAAAATTCTGCCCTTTGAAGTTTGTTTCAACATTGGATTCTCCCATTTTCTCTCTGACGCCAAGGTAGATGGCCCTCAACTTTCAAGTCAAAATTCAGGTTATATACTATCAAAGCGTAAGCGCACAACAGCGGCCCTTTGGAGAAAATCCCGATCTAACGGGGTGCGGGCAAAATAAGTGAAAGTTTAACTTCCATTTACCTAAAAATGCAATGCAAATCTCAATATCGTATCGCATTCTCTGTCTCTTTCTACCACAAGTCGCCCGGGAATGCTCCTGCTGTTAGTTCTTATGCCCTGGTATCTTAAACAAATAAAAATGGAACCGACTTTCATCGAATAGTGGGGAACGTTCACAAATTTTAAACAATATGTCGGAATTGGAAGATTCCGGAATTACGTGGCCGGTCTTAAAGGAAGTATAGTTACAAAATACAGATTTCATATGCACATGGTACCTAATTATGGTACCTATCATAATGTTACCTAATTATGCCACTTTTCTATTTGTGTGAAACAAGTTACTCTGAAACAGCTGTTTATCCTAATTTCATTTACCTTTCTCCAGATGAATCAATTCTAGATAGCAATAACAAAGTTTGGGAATGCTAGAATCCAGGCGTTGCTTACTCATACAAATACGAGAATGAAATACAAGGAAAAACCATAAAATTTAAATATTTACAACAGCGTTTTTCATTCAATTTTTTTTTTCATTCTTTTTTCAATTTCAATTTTGTTGCCTAATGATGCCCCGATATGTGTTCGTGGTACTCAGTGGAGAACCTGATCCAGTCTAATTTGTTTAGCTGACAGAATTCAGTTGCCTTGAAGCTTTCTATAGCAATCACCCCAAGCATTCTTTAAATTGTATTTTTCAAAAATAAATGTCCCTTGAATGGATGCCTTTTCCTCGATGGCAGACAATTCGTTTTATTCTGTTCGTGCTAGATGCCCCACTCCATCAAATACCAATAGAATATTTGATACATTTATTGAAAAAAAGACGTTCGGAAATTATCATCTGCCATCAACACATTTCTGTAATAATAGATATTCCCGCCTCTTTGGTGCCGTCCTCACCCCAAGGTCATCAAACCGAATTGACCGCTATTATCAAATTTGTATCCTGTCAAACCTTCATGCCGGGTGACATGCCTGGGCGTATTACAAAACCACATTCAACCCCCTTGCCAGAAATTCCTCTTCGCATCTGCATGTCACTTAATGGTCACAGGTGTAACTTTTCCACGTTTTCTCCCGGAGTACTTTTTTTGTCATACCGAAACATGCCCCAATCGATGTGTTTTCAATGTTCGAGCAACAGAGGAGCATAGACACGATATATGGATCGACCAAATGATTGACACACGATGACAGTTTATTTGGATGCGAGAGCCATTAATGGAATTTTTTTCCGGCGAGCATAAAAGCGAAGTAGAAATCGAAAAATATTTTATTACAATTTCCGGAGAAATATGAGTATATTTTCAGGATTAAAGTTTTTGTTTTGCCAGCGGAAACATAATAAGAGTCAGCATAAAGTGTTTGTTTTTATCGCTATTTTTTATTTGTTATCAACATTTACTTTGTTCTATTTCCGTATCGAAGGGATAATGCGGCGCGCTATACATTGAAGTAATTTGATGACGAAGAGGTGTATTTATTGGTCTTTCACTGCAGTAAAACTTTATCCCTTTGTAAGGAGTTTTGATACACCTAGCACGGTCCTTAATTGAGATTAGCTTTTCTGATAGTTCATTTGTGAGTTCTGAGCACATAAATAAAAATTCCAGGAATGACACAGGATACTTGCAATGAATTTGTGTAAGCGTTGTTCATGGCGTTGTACAATAATTTCCAGAATGATTTGATTCAAAAGGATTGAGAACGGGGACGAAATTCCGGCGAAAAATGAGGCTTCAACTCACGATAAGGACTATCTACTGATAATTTAGTAATAAACATTACTGGAATTAGATATAATAAACAAAGGAATTAGAACTCCCTCATTCTCATTTATATTTTATGATGTAAATTTACTTGTTAGATCGTTTTGGGAGCCAGAAGAATTTATACAGTGATATGACTGAGAAATAAAGTTAACCAGGAAATCCTCATATCCTTAAAACAATCAAAAAGTGAAAACCCGAGCACTATAAGTACAATGTCAATGTCACCTAAGCTAAATAGTTCCTAAACTTGCTGAGATATCACTCATGGAACCTGAAAAGGCTCATATTGATGTTTGAAGGAAAATCACCTTAGGCCAGGGAAAACACTGACACACTAGGAGCGTTGCAAACCAAATCATCTTTGATGTTTGTCCCAGCGGTTCACCATTGTTAGAAACATTCCGAGAAACACTGTGGCGGCCATGGCAAATATAATGTCCTCTCTTGTCTCGTTGCACGTTTTTTTCAATTGCTGCTTGTGCCTTGCGAAAATTCTGAATTCGTACACAATCATATTAGAGCTATTCGGAGCCCGTTCAACCAAGAGAGTCTGGTTACTGGCCTTAAAAGTCTGAATCAAGTGCGGGGTTTGCGCTGTAGCATTGCTGCAAAGGATGCGTCAACATACTCGTTAATACAACTTGCGTCTTTTAAAGAGAAAATCTCTCTTGTATTTTTTTGGGTAACCCTGTTGTACTCTCAGGTGACCTTGTTGATCCTAGCGGGTGAACTCGTACAGATTGAGAAAGCAGTCAGCATACTTTAACGTTGCTTCACTCTTGACATGGCTTTTTAAGTCTTGCCGACTTGACTTGAAGCTCCCATAGTGAAAACAAAGGAATATTCAACCCTAATTACGGTCATCATAAAGCCGAAATGCTTAGGGTAGGAGACCTTAGCACAAAGTAGCTCTTTCTCTGCTATCACTAGCTTCGGCGCGAATTTGACCGTCACTGTTTCTATTCTTGAATCCTTCGTCTGAATTGAAAATCCCGAATGAGTGCTAACACCCAATACCTTCTTCGCGATTCCTTCCATAGTTGCATGACTGCACCGTATTACCACGATAAGTTTGGTCATGTCTTTGGTCATGTCAATGACTGATCCCGCTCTCCATCAATTTGAACTTTTTAATCTGTATGGTACCCACAGTCGTTATGGTGTCCATCTTCAAAGAAAGTCATCTGAATTTTCAGAATGGTTTCCAAGTGACCGTGGCCCAATTCCTAGTGAAACCCCATGCAGAAGTGCTGCTTCATTCCGTCATGCGATGAAAACCTGTCCACAGCACTTCACACTCTCATATTGAAATACTGCTTGCAAGAAACAGACGCTATGAACAAGTAGGAAAACATTCGAAGAAAAGGATCAATCAGGAAACGAATTTAATTCAAACCGACCTGTTTTTTGCAAAAAATTATTCAGGCATTCGCATTTATTGAAAACTCCAGTAAAACTTTTTTATTTTAAAAGAGTGGAAACCCTTCCAATACAAAAGGAACCAAGTACAAAAGTTGGATCCTGAGTACAAGTCCCAACGAGCTTAAGGTAAGATAATGTAAGAACAATCAGATATAAAGATAGGTTCAGGCGTCGAATGCTCAAAATGGAGGAAAAATCGTCAAAAATTTTATTTAATCATGGAAAGACTACCTCGGCAACAATCGATATGAGTGTGTGACCAAAGCAAAAATAAAAGAGTGATACATGAGGTTTCAAGATGACCGCACCTCAGTTAGCTGTGATTATTGCTCTACCCAACCTCCTCCGAACACACGAACATCAGAAAATGTCAAGCATGTGCGACTTGTGATTGAAGGAATCTTCGTTTGAGAGCTAGAAATTGATCTTGTAATGCCAAAAGCTACTTTTTATAAAATTTTAACCGGGAATGACTCGACTGTGAGTGAAATTCATCCAAAATTGTAAAGAAAATAACAGAAATATCTTCGTTTTGAATAACTCAGCTAACCTGGAAAATGCTTTCAAATTACGGAAATGGACTCAAGAAAATAATTACAGTAATAAATCATTAGTTTACGCTGTGGGTCAGAAAGAAAGCGACAGCCATCATAGCGGAAACATTCAGAAATGCTTAAAAAGTACGTCAAAGTCGGAACGAATTTATAACTTCGTTTACCGTTTTCATTGATTATGAAGATTTTGTGCACCACGAACATGCCCCGAGAGATTAAACGCTCACTAAAGAATTCTAACGGACGGAAGATAACGGCCCCACTTTGATGTGGTGATTGAATGTTTTATAATGAAAATGCGGCAGCCCATTTATCGAACATTGTGAAGCGGAAGCATCAAGTTTTACAGCTTTCTTAATCTTCCTATAGTCCCGACATAATGTCTCGCAGCTTTTCCAGGTAAAAGGATGACGGTTCAAGGACAAAGAGACCGTCGGATATAATGGGACGGAAGTATCGGAAACAATTCCGATAGCGAACTTCCAGGACTGATTCATGGGCACTTATGGGGACTACTTTGAAGGATGTCACTTATTGAATTATAAAGAACAACACTAGTGCAGAGATACAAAGGTAGGTCTGTTTTTAGAGGCAAACCTGGTATTCTATTATATTTTGAGAAACTTGACGTTACATGACACACTGAGAAAATAAAACTTATATAGAAAATGCTAATTTTATCAAACAAAAAAGGAGAAAAATATAATTCTACGTGAGTTTAATCAGATAGTCAGGGTTATGAATTTTTTAAATTTTTCATTGTGTTAGTCGTGCAAAAATCAATGCTGTTCCAAAGAAGTGCTTGAAAAAAATAACATCTTCGAATACATAGAATAAAGTGGCTCAGTGTCACACAGGAGAGTGAGAACAAAGCATCCTGACAGGAGACCATTGCAAACAAAAATATTTGTTTTGATGCCAACTGTTGGTACCAATGCGCTACACATAGATAAGATAAGGAACAGAGTGATCTTCTGGAGGGGATTAGTGAGCTCTCCAGATAGTTTGATCGGAGAAATACTCCTTGGGTTTCGCACGATAAAGTCTATAAAACTCTGCATCTGAACAAATTAAGTTCTTCCAACAAAGTAGGGCATTTCTTCTAGTCTGATAGCATCAGAAAAATTATGGTCATTTTCTAGCATTTTTCTGTCCCCACTCTCTTTCCCGATCGTTCTTTCCATGGCTGGCCTCAATTTTTTTTCGTTTTTCTGACAGCATCGGTCAAAAAACGATCTTCCTTTTCGGAGTACTAACGAATGAACTCATTTTTTGTACGTTCTTGTGATGAGAATCGCTTCTTATACAGATCATGTGCCATCAACTAGAACAGATGGTATTTAGCAGAACATCGCCTGAAAAATATGACAGGTGAGGTAGGGCTATCAAGTCGAGTGCTGTCACGTCATTTTTGTCTGGCGCCGTCAGATATTACCGGGGATTGTCATGCAAGAGAATAGTTTTGAAGTATCTGTAGTGGTAAACACATGGGATAGTAGAAGTGGAAATAATAGCGGTAGCAGTGACTGCAACCAGAATGAAAAAGTTATTATACTAAACACACGCAGTGCGTGAGAAAAGTAAAGATTTTTCATCTATAAAAGTTTTTATAATTTAAAAAAAAAACAACCACCCTATCCCCTTCAAAGTAATTCCTTAAAGCAGCTTTACACCCGCAAAATCAATGTTTCCATTTTTTGTTCAGCGCTGGAAGTCTTCAACTGGCAGGACTTTTAACTGGTCGGTCACAATCTTGTGAATGTTGTCCAAGGATCCAAAATGTCATCTTTTTAAGACATGTTTCAATTTCGGTAAAAGGAAAAAGTCACAAGTCCTCAAATCAGATGAGTAAGGTGGTTTTAGAACAACAAAAGTGTATTTTGAGGCCGAAAATTGTGTGACACGGAGCCTTATCAAAGTGAAAAAACACTGCAGCATTGTTAGATCCCACAGAGATCACTTTCTACCTTAGCCTTTCAAGGAGACATTTATAAAACTTAACATCATTATTATTAAATGACGATTTGAATACACAAAAGACCTCATATGTTAAACGTTTCTGTATGTTGCTGAATTTGGAGGTCACCCTGAACTAGGTTGATCTTCAACGCGTTCTCGACCTTCCTAAAATAATTCGTGCCAAAGTCGATTTTCATCGCCTTCATGACCTTTCTAGAATAATTTTTGCCATGGGAAAACTTGTGCTTCTAACGAGTTTAACACATAACTTGATTGCACAACGTTACTCTGACTTACGATGATCCATTTTTGTAATACACAGCAAACTGATGGTTCTGTCAAGAATAACGTGTTGAAACTCAGACGTCTAAATGGAAAGCAAAGCAAACCGGTCTAACACAAACACAACGTTGCCAGGTCGCTCGCAGTGTTGTCAGTCTAATTACTTTTCTTACACACTTCGAATAATATATTTATTACATTAATGTTTAAAACCTCAATTTTTGATTCTTTTGTTAGCAACGGATAACTGATTCCACGCTTCTTGGCCTGTTCCACATGTTTCGAATAATTGAATAATCCTACATCCATCTTTCCTTCTCATTACGCATAAATTTCAGCGCACTTATAACCTGTCAAATTAAGATTGCCATTTGTGGGCCCCTTCCTGCATCCTTCCAAACAAAATTAAAAGTTCTGTCAACAAACAAAACTCAATCTTCATTTTTCTTTTTTCCACAATATTGCTACACGGGAAACTCTGGCATTTAACTTTTTTTTTGAAAGTATTTTTACTTTTCGTCGTTATATAAAAGTTTTGAATAAAAATCAAAGTTAACCAGTTTTCTTGACTCAGATTTTCTGCTGATAGAACTTTTCGAAGTTGCTCGGTGCTCAAAATTTTAATAGTTACTCAGTTCTTCCAATCACACATACCGCTAGCGTACCTTATGTTGGCTGACCCACTGGTTCCTTCTCTAGAAGGAGGTGGATACTACTAACTACCTCTTTATGTAAATGAGCTGGCCAAAGCTTGTACCATCACTTCAAAATAAGTTCCCCGCTTAGGAAAGAAGGCGTCATTTGTGGTTTTAGAAAATAAAAGGTGTCTTCTACACTTTGAAGTTCATCTCCTTTTAAGTAATCGAATTATATATTCTGATAGCTTAGTTTTTTTTGTGAAAACCAAATGAAGGCTGATTATGCCATGCATTTCCAGGTGCAATGCTTCTAGACTTCCAATCCAATACCATCCCTGTCTACCTTAAACCTTAGTCTGGAACCGTTTGACATATCACTTTCGGACGAGACCTAGTCTTCATACGCCTTGAGGGCTCTTCGGGAAATGCTTCCAGACTATCGACTCAATACAGTTGAAAGGCAGTTTCTTATGAATCTTCCACTGAGAAGACCAATAATTGATACCGGCCAAAGAACTGAGTCTTGTAGAAATCAGTTTCACAGTTCGCTCTATTGGGCAACAAAAAATGATCATTGACATTCTTGCGCTCCAAGGACTGTTGCCATTCATTCTGTCATTCTTTCTTAGCGGCTTCTTTCCTGTTATCACCCCTGTGATCTCCATCACTATCGTCCTGGAAAACCTTGGATATGCGCGCGCAATCGATAACGCGTCTGCTCTGCACCTGTATCATACGATATACCTGAACAAATCCTAGCTGAGAGTGCCGACCCAATTGAGCTTATTAGGTATTCGCCTGTTTGACTGCCCTAACTTTGTTTCACTGTCTTCCAAAATTCCTCAATCGAGATTTCATTTTTGGACTTTTTAAATAAAGACAGGTTCTCGGCGACATTCACTCAATATCCTCTGAATTCTAGACCGCTGATCTCTTAATCATTAAAGACAGAAAGTTATATCAGTTGAAGCTTAGATAATGTCGATAGAACCAAATTCAGCAGTTATGGTTGCAGTTGAATGTTTTATTGTTCTCTTATGTGTTGAAGCAGGACATTTTCCGATCAAAACTTCTGTCATTCCTGTCAAATAACGCAATCATTCTGTAAATTCTGCGAACAGATTAATTGTTTTGTTTTGAATTAGATCGCGCCACATTCTAGTGGAGTTTCTCGTTCTTTTCATCCTTACTCTTACTTCCGTATCTCACCTATATGGAGCTTTATTCTAAAGTATATATTTATAGCCTAGCCAGACATAATAATAAAATCGGAAATATGTTTGAACACAACACCTGCTCAAGGTAGGCTATAAATAAAACTATAAACACACAACACAAACTTTTCGGTGGAATCCATGGGGAACTTTGATTTAGTGCGATCAATTATATTCATTAATGTATCTTTTGAAGGAAAACAATTTCAATCCATTAATTGAAGTGACCATTTCTTCGTTAAATATTATTTCACGTCAATCATAAATGTTAAAAACGCACACGTATTCACCAACTACGCCGAACAATTTATAAATACGTGAGAAGGGGTGAAATGAAAATATGTTCCTTGAAATTGAATTCATTTAAATAAAATAGAAAGTCGTTAATACTTTTTGTACCGAACCCGTTCATTTAAGTTGTTTTAGCACTTCCAACTCAAGTATGCTGGAAGTACAATCACCCTGTTCGAACAGGATTTGGCCGTACACAATCCCTCTCCTGAGTGAAATTGTCCTGACCCACTTCTTCGTAAGGGAAACACTCAATGGCAAATCAGTTCAAAAACATTTGGGCATCATCATCCTTTCGAGGAAAAAGGACCTAATCTTATTTGGTATTCAAAGAAAGGTTTCTGATGCTTCTGCAAACATCTCTTGTCCAGAGATAGTTAAATCCGAATTTATAAATTATTCGCCAACTTCGCAACGTGCGTTCAATAGATGTTTCAGTTCTAGATTTTTTCGATGCGATCGAAACCGTTTTTTAATTGTTCTCCTTTAAACGAAATGTGTGATTGATTATGTGTTTACGCCTCAACGTTCGGAGTTTTCGTAGAATTGATGACTTTCTAATCGATTCAGCACGAGGAGAAAGTGTGGGATGGATGATTTGAGGGATTTTGGGTACATTACATATGCAAATAACACAACGCCTCCGTACTCAGTTCGTCGCAAGAAGCTTTTTGAAAATTTATTTGCATATTGAATGGGCTTTGCTGCAGCAAATTGCCTGTAAGGACAATTTTTCAACAAGGCCGGGAGAAAATTTAGAAGTGTGGCGATTCTGACAATCTTTGAGCCTACGCTGGAGGAATTCGACTGAAAGTGGCTTACGAAAGTGTCAAGTCCCCTTCCAGTGCCAAGACAAAGGTCACAAAAGTTAAACAATATTAAATAAATATAAACCAACTCAAGATAAACGGCACTGTGAGAGGAAAAATCGAAAATCAAACAGTAGATATGAACTGAAAACGATTCGACCATCACCAGGCGCCAATCCCTTAACTTTCGCCTGCCATCATAATTTTGGTACCATTTGATGTAAAATTTTATAATAAGATGCTTTTCGGTTAAACTTTTTTGATAATCAACCATGTGAAATTCTCACTCCCCAGGGCAGAAAACCGCATTCGAGAACTTTCTCCGTTCGAAAAACAACCATCCCCACAATTCCAAACCTGCAATTATAATGTTGTACCATTTGACGGGACAGTAACAACATATTACAGCGCTCTTGGCTACAGATTAAAGTTTCTAGTAGTTCGCAATTAAATACCATATCTTTTTTCAGTACATTTTATGAAAGGCGTTCTGACAGTGGTCTTGTAAGAAAGAGTGAAGTCACAAAAGCGTTACAAGTACCAAGTGGAAAACTTATACCAGCAGCCAAATGTCGCTTCCATCGTTCGAGAATCGCTACATATGTTCCCCGTAGAGTTGTCAACTAGACAATTGAACGTCACTTGCTTGCCGCTTGATTTTCGGGGTCCAGAATACGTTTCAAGTACAGTTATACCCTGACTTACGCTACCTCGATATACGCGAATCCGGAGTTACACGATTTTTTAATTTTCGTCTTAAAAAGACGAAGAGTCTCTTCTGTGTGAACGCCGCGCAGTCATGGTCAAGCGGCATTTGTTTTTGACTCCCCCCGCCCGCACTAGTCTTCGTTCAGCTCACGACAGGCTCAGACGTGTAGCGTGGAATCGATGCGTAGGTATAAGAATCACTAGCATGCTACAAGGAGATATTATGGGAGAAGAAAAGATCGTTGACTCGTGAGATGACTTTGTTAGATTTTATGAAACCTTCTACATCAAAATAATGTCAGACTGTGTTTATAATAGTATAATTTGTCATATTATCTACAATTAGTTACACATTTATTTCCTAAATCATTGTTTTATTCAGTCTCCGGTCCCAATTAAACATACTTTGTATGTCTTTATAAAGTATGTCTCACGCGATAGTGTTCGGCCCCACCTATCGGGTAAGTTCGGGGTATTACTGTATTGGTAATCTTCTCTTCATGTAGTTGACGAACGGTGACGGCGTCGTTCCCTCGATTTCTGGATCTATCATAAACGCCGATTTAAGTCGATCAATTGAGATTATTGTGTCTTTTCAATCCATAATAACTTTGAATAGCTTTTCAAACTCTGACACGATCAGGCCCGACGTTAGGCTGTTATGATTCTTTTCTACGGAAGCGAACGAACATGTGTCTGCCTGTCTTCAGATCCTTGTAAATAAAACCGCGTCCTTGACGATGATGGTTCGCAGGAGTCGGTCGAAGGTTTTTCATATATTTTTGAAATCTTTGTTCTGCGAAGATAGGTTTGCTTCCCTGAATCAATTTGCTCTTCAGTTAAAATTCCCCTGGTATTCGTAGCGTCGTCTCATATGACATTTTTGCAGCAGAGCGTTGGATGTATTCTATGTAGGCAGAACGCAGACCCAGAAGAACAGTTGGTCACGCTTGTATGCATGTGGGATCTTCGTGGCGCATTAACGCTGCTTTCAAGGATAGATGAAATCGCTCGATCATGCCGTTCGAGTCTGGATGATATCCTGCTGTCCGCATGTGTTTACACCCAAGCAGTTTTGACTTCCAAACTGACTTCCAAGATATGTTGTTGAAATTCTCGGATTCCCGAATCGCGCTGTCAAGTTGGTGTAAAAATCTAATGCTACCACCTCAGCTGTTATAGCGATAATTGGCACTGATTTTGTCCCTTGCGAGAACCTATTCCTTTAATTGTAATTTGTAAGAATCTAAGTCACTATGGACGCGGCCGAAGCGTGTTGAAGTGGAAGGATCGTAACGTGCTGACTAACTTTTGATCCCTAGCATTGAATACATCGAAGTTTTTGGTAGATCAATTTATCCATTTTCATTTTCATTTATAAGTTATTTATACCCTTGCTAGCTAACTCAGCGAAGACTCATGGGTGCGGAAGTTCTGATCAAATTTGTCGAATACCTCGAAAGTGAATTTAATATTTACAAAGAAAGGTGGGAAGAGCTCAAGCTGGTTTCGAACACGTGAGTTGGCACCTGATGAGAAGCTGCAAGGACGTGTGTTCGAAACCAGCTTGAGCTCTTTCCACCTTTCTTTGTAAATATTGAATACATGTTTTTGCCCAACTGGCTATATCCTTTCTCAATTTTTTTCGTAGGAGACGGTGGGTTCTTTTCCACTTGGATGCGATAATCGATGTACTGAATTAAATACTCGATTTCGAACAACTTTCGGTATATATGGTCGTGCGGTTCCTGTTAAGATTTCGCAGTTAAGGTAGCTTCTTTGTGTCCTCGGTTTTTTAAGTTTTAGATTTAAGTTTTAGTTACGTAAGTATTGTTTTAGGTTTAGTTTTTTTTAAATCGACTCTACTGATCTATTATCGTTTTTGTGAAACTCCAGGCGCCAGGATTTCTGCAGCATTTTTCAAAAATTTTCCCTAGAAGTTTAACATTCCTATTTTAAGAAATCTAAAAGAACAAACGGGGCTTTCACGGCTGTTTTTTCAATATCCTCTTCCACCACTGAAACTTGATGATAGGCGCGGATGAGGTCTATAATCGAGAATATAGTTTTTCCGTGTAAATTATCGTTGACATCTTCAACACTTGCATTGGGATACCAATCTGGAATGGTTATTGTGTTCAATCTTCATCTGTAATCGCCGCATGGTCTCCATTCTCCTGATTGCTTCAGAGCGAAATGAAGAGGGCTGGCCCATGGGCTGCACGAAGGTCGACATATTCCTTTATCCACCATAAACTTTGCATTCCATTTTCCATTTTAGCAGATTGATTTTTATCCTGCGATAAGCGAGGACCTTTTTCAACGATGGGAGGTATTTTGGTGAGAATATAATGTTTGAGCGCTGTGTCACGCGTT
Source organism: Stratiomys singularior (assembly GCA_954870665.1). NCBI lineage: Eukaryota > Metazoa > Arthropoda > Insecta > Diptera > Stratiomyidae > Stratiomys > Stratiomys singularior. The sequence continues at coordinate 67,455,803 of OX940881.1, forward strand.
TTTGTAACAACTGCTGGGTTTAACAAATGCCCGTTTGATGCATACAGTTTTTTTTCGGTTTTCTCAAATTTCCTATGACACGGAATTACCGAAACTTCTGCACCTGTGTATATAGATATACTATAGACAAACGGTTCTTTTCATGGACGTCATCGCTGACTGTCTCTGACGACGACGCAGTTAGTTTGCATGCCGCTGATAATGGCAAGGCTTTCGGTAGCGAATTGCTTTTTCTCCGTAAATTGATGATAGTAAGAAATCTGTGTGTTTTTTCCTGTGTCTCAGTTATCGATGGACGATTTGTTATTGGATTGCGATTTCTTGAGCGAGAACAATTGCGTTTATAGAAATTTTGGTTTCTTTGACGATTTTTATTTAAATTTAATTATTATTAGGTTTTACAATTGTTCTAAAAGTCGCGGTTGAGATTCAGATGTGTGGCGCACAGGTGCCTGCGAAGTAGATGCAATTACAGCTGGCATTGCGTTAAATTCTTCTACGATTTTATCGGCCATTTCTAATAAGGGCATCATATCTCTCTCGGTAGAAACTCGCACGTGAACTGGGAGTCGTCTGAACGATAATGCGCGTAGTGCATCCTCAGGAAGTGGAGTGCCTGACAAGGTTTTTAAGTATTCTCCAATCGTCATGGCAATAGAACATTCTGGAATACAGATTACTATAGACACGAAATCGAAATGAATCAATTCGGAAGTTTCTACAACTTATTCAGATACTAGTGGTGCACGCAAAATATTCTCGCTCGAAAACAAATCTAGATCTACGATGCTGTGGGAGAAACTTTGGGGTGCGAGCTGCATGGAAACTCTTTAAATCACTTTCTGCTAACCTTCTTCTTATCGTACGTTCACACTGATCCCTGACCTCAAAGAAACGTGCACGAACTTCATTAGCAGTGCAAAAGCGATTTCTCAACACGTTGCTGACAATGAAGCGGTCATCTCGGGCATAAATGCAACGCTTTGTATGAGCTAATGTCCTGATACCGTCTGATGGCATTGCCTATTGTGGTTCGAGCTCCACAAGTCTGTCGAGCAGTACGACAAACACTATGAATTATTATATAAAAACACAAATTAAGCAAATTCTAAGTACTATGAAAACAAAAAATGTAACCTCGGTAACGCAACAGCCATGTTGCCAGACAACGACTAATTAGAACAAAAGCTACTGCGACATAAATAAGAGAGCTAACTTGAGAGTCTAACAGTTTATTTTTCTTCCTAGTACTAGCCTTGCGATAAGCTATACCTTATGCAAACAAACAGGGTGACTAAAAGTGAAAGGTCGCGATTAATTCTGCCTGTGAGTGGAGTTGCAGATTACAAATCTCAATAATAAAATCATAATGAATATTTGTTACCCATTCAAATCAGTACAATAGTATTGTTATACACCGATGAATCACTTCTTACACAAAAGAATTGACAGGTGACGAGCTATCGACCGAAGTGATTTCGAAATTTGCTGTCAATGAAGGTAGCAAGTTTGAATTCGTGTAGATTTCAAATTCAAAAAAAAAATACAATAAGTACACCAAGTTGTGTTGTTTTCCATGAAGCCTTAAGTTAGAACGTTTTTCTGGTTTTGAGGAAAAGACAGGAGTCCACATAAGTTCAATTATCGAAGAATGATATGCTTATATAATTTATTTATATGATAACACAATGAGCATATTTCTGGTCATTCGTCTCTAGATCCTGCTCAGCAAATCAGACAATCAGGCTCTACAACTCGCAAAAGAGAGGAGCGAAGCTGCTGCTACCAATATTCAGCGGCTTATTGGAGCAATCTTTATGATGTCACAGGTAAACCTTATAAGAGTACCAAATCATTGGAACTCAATTCGACCGGGCTGGAGCAGGTCTAAACGAAAAGTCCAATTTTCGATTACTCTGATAATTAATTGAATCACTTATTTGAAAAACCCAAAAACCAGGCAAGTCCAGTTTTGACAAAGGTAATAAAAAGGAAAGGGAAGGGAAAAAGGGAAGCTATGATAGCCTTTGTTTAACTATTGGCTTATTGGAACTTATTGGAACGTTTAAATTGCATATACGGAAGATTATGTGGTTATACATAAAAGGCTTCACCCCTGTGCCCCACTATCTGACGTTGACGGTTGTAAGAAAAGGAAGTTAACCAAATTAATCGTTTAAGCATGCCAAGTGCATAAGACGTTCGTGAATGCAAAAAGTTATTTTCCAAGTTAAGATTCGTTAATTTTGATTTCCCTGACACCTTTCAACCAAGGAGACCAATAACGTGAGACTACAAAATGCTAAACGAAAATCGGAATAGAATGATTATTTGTCGAAAAGAAAAGAAAGAAAAATTCGTCTACGGTCTCTCAAGTGGTTCTGATATAAGGATACCGTACAAGGATGTAAGCAGGCCGAAAGCAACTTCTTGTGCTACAAGAAAGAGTGCATAAGTCTGATTCAGGACCAAATAACTTCAAACCTAGCCCAGGTATAGGGAAGTGTCATGTTGCAATTAAATATTCGGAGCAAATGAATCTTGGACTTAGCATATAGAACTGAACTCGCTGTATTGAACACAGGCCAGTCCCGACTTTCCGCGAAGGGTGCTCCGCTAGAACAATACCTGACATGACATTTTATTCGGAGTTCCTTGTACCAGCTTGAAGAGTGGTATATGATTAGCCAGTGATCAACAGTGCGTAGCAGTGGAGATCGTTGACAGCGACTCCCGAAGCCCTCAACCTCAGTTTTCCACACTTTGATAGAATACTAAGGAAGTGGACATCAGAAAAAAGCTCCGCTGGGGAGTAGAGTATCTGGAACTTAACATAAAATGAATCCTACTTTGAGAATCGTTACGTCTGTCTGCAAGTTTTTTGTGCCACTTTGAAGTCCGCGGCATGACAAGGCCAAGACAAGGTGACCGGTTGAAGTTGCTGAAAAATGAAGGAAGCATCATAAACTCCGATGAGACGCCCAACGAGCACGAAGTTCGGAAGAGACATGCGCCAGATCGGCAGCTTATAAGTCGGATATGAATTGTTTTCGCAAACTTATCTAGGAAAGCTAGTTGGTGGATCTCAAGACCTGGTGGACGGGTTAAGAAGGGATCCATCGGCCTTGGGCAATTAACTATTAACACAGAAGCACGGAGTCCTAATATAAGGCAGAAATAATGAACAAAATTGTATGGGTTCTCTTTCCTACCTATTCCGCCCCGCTTAGGCCGTTCACAATGCAGTACGGGTGGAAAATCCACTGTTCACAAAGAAAGAAACTGAGAGACGCTGTCTTGTCGACGGGATTTCACGGGGATTGCTGAAGAAAGTCTTTCGCTGTTGCCCTGACCTGCACTTCAACACGTTCGACGTATGCTTGCACGAAGGAGTGTTACCAGAAGACTAGTAGTTGAGTAACTTGTGCTCTTGTCCATTGCAAGGTCCATTGCAAAGGACTGCGGCATCGCAGGAAATATGCATACCGCATACGTTGTATGCTAAACATCGTAGTAAAAGTTTTCGAATAACTCATCAGAGGGAATCTATCTCCACATGAATTTCCCTTCAGGGTATGTTGCTCCGCCGTCAATGCAATCGGAGGTACGGTGGGCGTGGTCCAGCGGACAGAATCAAACAATAGCTCCACACGATTGGTTATCCTGGAGGTTACTATGGATGTCAAAAATAACACTGCTAGTAGGCGTTTATCCTGTGAGCCAATTGAAATTGTTTTCAAATACCAGAATTCCTCGTGCGGGTTTTGAAGGATTATCTGTTCATCTGAGTGACTGGCTGGATAATCGCTCGCAGATTCGGGCTGGTACTAGCAAATAAAGAAGTTGTCATCCTGACAATTAAAGGAGTTTCCAGGACCAATATCGGGGAAGCATTTGTGATATCAAAACCAGCATTAAGATATTTTGGCATACTGAGTGACATGACGATCAGTTTTCCCTTGCGAATCAGGACGTTCCCTGACAAGGCTATAGCGCATTTAACGGCATTAAACTTGCTAACGACAAAAGAAGGGGACCCAAAGCATCAAAGTGACATTTTCTAAAGAACGTTATATGTTCTGTTTTACTGTATAGGAAGACGCTCTGAGGAAAGAATTCCACTGAAAGTGGTTAGCACAGGTGCAGAGATAAGGAGCGTTACGAATTGCACGCCAAAATCGAACTTTGTTATACAAGCCAGGGAAGAGAGACAACTATTTCCAAGCGGTTGGCAATTATGCTGGAAGCGCGGCACAAAGGGAAGATGGATTGCATGTCTGATCCTCAACTTGAGTTCGTCCATAATGCGATTGGTTTCTGATTGATCCAGCTCTTGAGCGGACATATATGTTTCTTATCCTATCTGGATGAGATTGACATGTCATGGTCCCCCAACCGCATGCTTTGTATAGGGAGGTGAACGTCGCGTGCTACCCTCTGGGCATTTAAAACAGAACACCTGTAAGCGACTTGGTGGTCTCTTGCACATCATTGGGGAGCTCTTCCCGAGATTGTTGTTGGAAAAATGCATTGATCGACGAACAAATAGAATCACGTAACAGCCCCGTAACAGCCACGTAACAGCCCTGACACTAAAGGATACTGGAGCATCAAGAGGCGTCGGTGATGAAGAGATATCTTGTCTAGTACTTCTTCGCTCCTCATTTAGAAGGAGATCCCATAATCTAAAGATTCAGGTAAAAAAAGAAACACCAACCTTTGCCCGAAGTAACGTGTCATACGTTTCCAAGCTATGTTTTGGGTCGAAAAACGAGTAGGGGAAGAAACCTAGAAGGATTGCTCGTCTGCTATTCCTACATTCAAAAACTTATATCATAGTGTAGCGAATTAGAGGATAATTCAAATACACTAGTGGAGAAAAACTTGTTTCTCCTCAGAAATTGGTTTTTTACTTCTTAAGAGAAAATACTGCGAAATATTAGTGCAGATTTTATACCCGAGATCGAATCGTTCTTCTCTAAGAGAACGATTCGTTCTTGTAGAGTATTTCGGGTCTTTCGTAGTAAGTTTTGCATCCGGCAATTTAATGGGGATAAGCTTTTCCTTATGCTATATTCTACAACAAACGTCTATACTACTACAAATTTAAAAGTTTTCGATATAGAAATTTTCGATTAAGGACAAAAGATTGCCTCCATAAATTTGTTTGCTCATTGCGCATTACACGAGAAATAATTTTCCAGCAATGAGTAGACGTCAAAGGATCTTTCGAACTATGATTTTCAACAGTCTAAGATCTGTTTACTAAATAAGCTAAAATTATTTAAGATGTTTCTGGCGGAAATTTCATGCAATTCAAGTATTTTAAGGTGTTCCGTGATTTATGAACAATTTTTATCCCAATCTATTTAACGTGCTGCTGCGATGAATTGCAATCCGCGGATTAATATAATAATTTCATTAGATCCCAATGAATGGCCTATCATAAAATTCACCACAGATATGAAATTGAAATCAAAATCTCAATGACGATCTGCAATAAATCGACGATAAAATCGGCGAAAAAAGAAATTCAAAGAACTGCAGAAATTGTTTTATGTCTCTCCGCTTCTCATGTTTATCGGATCACATTGCTCAAAAGCGTTGATTGATAAATAATGGCCGGTGGGGCCGGACCAACTGTTGAAATGAAATAATCAAGATTTACGGAATTCAGGATTGTTTGCAGATGAAACTTATCATTCACACCTCAACGTTATATCGTAGGATACGTCTCACGCGTGGCTCAAGTGAAATTTTCTTGTTTTGTATATTTTAGAGGCCGATAGTAACCAACCCACACACCCCGGGTGTCTTCCAAGCTTTCTTGAAATAGATTTACGAATTGTTCGTGTACTTCACACATCACAAAAACTCTTCGATTTTTTTTTTGCCGTGATCCTAAATTTTTCCGCCACGGAACAACAAGATCGAACGATTTATGTGCCCAAGAACATGACACGTCTTCAAGATTTCGAGTTTACTGGATCACTTCTCTGGCGCTATTTGAACTATGCAATTTTCAAACTTTAAAAAAGAAATTGATTTGTAAACAATGTGAACTTGAACACGCCATGATAAAATTGTGTAAACAGGTAGACTTCAAGCAGGGGAATGAAATCGGAAAACATATTATACAATTCAGTATTATCAAAAGAGGAATAACTCCCAGATTATGTACCTTGACAATTCGGAGACCTTTTTTGCAACGCCTTCGTTTTGCCTTTAATTTGCAATTGATAACTAGATAATTTTTTGCCAGGATCAGGCAATCTAGAAGGAAGAGGTCTTCTAGAAGTCAGAGGGAAGAAACAATCTAGAAGGAGGAGAGATTTGCAAAATATAAAAATATCCATAGGAAAATACAGTGTGGGGCAAATCAAACAGTGCAATTTTAAAAGCCTGGTACTTCCCGTGCGGTCGGGATTTTGCGATTACGATGGTTTCATTTCGTCGGGCGGGCCATGCAGTTATCAGTCATTAACATAGTTTGGGCTGATGAACAACGGGGCTTCGCCGTCCGTACGTCTTTTGAGAATTGTCGGTCTTTCACCGCAACTCAGGGAGCTTTCCAGCTACAGTTGAACCTTGCGCGTCATGATACCGTCCCTCACCGTAATGTAATCGCAAATTGGCTGCGTACATTTGAAAAAACTGGTTCTACCCTAAAACTTTGGGGTTCAGGAAGACCCAAAGCGGCAAGAACACCCGAAAATTTGACGAGAGTAAGAGAAGCTATTGCGCAGTCGCCTGCGCGTTCTGCCCAGAAGCATTCAATTGCATTGGGCATTTCTAACCGCTCAGTAAGGAGGATTTTGCATCAAGACTTATTCTTCCACCCCTACAAGATTATGATTTTCAAAGAGTTGGGTCCACTCAACTATGGAAATCGCATGAATTGCTCACAAGAAATTTTGAACAGGTTCCATGTGAGGCCAACATTTTTCAGCAGCGGAGAGGCTCACTTTCACCTCTGTGGAGCAGTGAATAAACAAAATTTTCGCTATTGGGCAGAAAATATTCCACGGCGAATTCACGAGAGACCTCTTCACTCTCCAAAAGTGACCATGTGGTGTGCGATTTTTGATTGGGACTTATTTATTTTTTAGGAGAACATCTATCCTCGGCTCGGACCGAAGCGGAATTTCCTATGACAGGCTTCCGTGTCTTAAACAGAGTTTAATGAATCACGCTTGATCGTCTGTTGGAACGATGCTGCAATGCAAGTCGCTGGACGCCCAGTCCATCATGCGCAAGTCAGACTAAATATTCTAACGCAGTGAGTAAAGGACTGGATGACTGTTCACAGTTTCAGTCTGGCACTGGAAAAAGTGCCACCGAAGTGGGCATCCTAGCAAAGAATAGAGTCACCAGAATAGGGATTATCAGTATTGGAGGAGCGCTGGTTGAATCAAAATCAGCAGTGAAACACATGGTGGTCCTAATAGACTCGAAGATGAGTTTTTGGTCCTGGTAGTCCTGATACTTATAAAACTCATACTAAGCGTTAGATGGCGGTAACGGTGACTTTCAGATGGACATTATTCGTAAAGCGACAAACGCCCAGAGGACTATAACGAATACATTAAAATACGTAAACTCGCGAATACTGTTAGCTTTCGGAGCCCACACGCACAGGATATTATCTTTATTTTTGAGTCTGGATATTCGCGACAAGGAAAAGAGCTATTTATGGACACAGCGTTGAAGTACGGCTACGAAACCGTACGCTCCTACGAAGATAATTGAAAATATTGTTAATAAATTTAAAAGGGCGAAAAACGAAAATGCTTCACAACTCAATATAAACAAAAATAAAAACAGAGCGAACTTCGACAGGTGGCAGTGACATATTCTCACCTGACAGACGATTTATACAGAATTTTGAAGGATGTAACATACAATTGGTTCCAAGTAGGGAATGCAATTGCGTTCTCGCGAGATCTCGGTCTTTTTTTTAGCGAGATTGATCTCGGACGAAAAAGGGTGAGATCTCGCGAGTTTAACAAGATTGAACTCGAGCATAAAAACGTCTAATTCGAAGCGCGGCTTGACACGAACGGAATTGCGATCTGTCGGTTTCGTTCGGTGCACGGAAGTCGGTGGTCGCGGGACGAGCTTTCGCTCAGATTCGTTCGAACGTGCGATTAGTCGAAAATTTAGCCGGTGTGCAGCGTCATCAGCGCGCATTTGTTTTGTTTGCTAAAAGTTGTTGCTAGCAAACGTGATTGATTTCGATTGCATTCGAGTATTTTTGTGGTTATTTATGCAAGAAAGAAGAGGCAAAAACTACTGATCATTTCATTCCGGTTGAAGATATATCTAGGGAGAAAAAAGTGTCAAGAATGGTAGCCAAACATGGACTACCTTTCTGTGTTTTCTGTACTTCCAAAGATATGAGATATCTCTTCAATTCTTCGGGACACAAACTGCCTCTGTCCCCAAATGCAATTAAACTTATAATTATGAATTTTGGCATGACATTGAAAATGAAAATAGTGTGTGATTTGGCTCAACTGAAGGAGAATGATCACAGATTTGATGAGTGGACTTCGTTTATGAAAAAGCGATACATATTTTTGAACCGAAATACTCTGTTTTGGAACTCAGGACTAATTCGCGTGTTTGCAAGTATGGTTAAGCAAGCGTGTTTGCTAGGTTAGCAATAATCTCCAAGGATGGAGTAAGCAAAAAAAAATCATCAGCAAAGTAGATGTGCAATGATTATGCGAAAACATGTCTGCCGTATATATAATAAAAAGTAGCGGGCGTAGACAATTTCCCTGGAGTAAACCTGCTGTTTCAATGGGTAGATGTCTTGTATTTTGAGCGAATATTTTTGTTCAAGACGGAATAAATATCATTAACTAAGTTTTTTGGCTAATTATGTTAGGCCGGTTGAGGACTTTTCCATATCTACAGAAATTATTAAAAAAATTCCATTATGTTCCATTTTCAAATGGAGGTTTTTTAGATTTAGAGCAGACAGCTGCTCCGAGGCCGATATGATCCCTTCTTCAGTGTTATGTCTTTTAAAGTACATTTGGGTGACTTATCTTCTTCGAACATTTTTTAAGGTGAAGAAATTTATCTTACAATAAAATACCCTTCATTACACTAAAATATGTTTCTATCGTATTTATGGCTTGACGAGGTTGCCCGTCATCCAGACGCGTGATCAAGTCTCTAAAAGTACCCACCAAAAAATAAATGATGAGTGAAAACAAAAATAATAAATTAGGGGTGCGGATATACACCCCGACGTGTGAGGGAGCCTCGAACTCATGCGGGCTTCTCTCCAGCATTCATGCTGGGGATAAGTCGCCAGGGCATTTTTCAGTTGTGGAACACTTGGCCACTGAAGAATCAAAAATTACAAGTGAAAAAATCAACGACGCCAAAACTACTGCGACCTCCGCCTCAAAGAGTAGCCAAGCCTAATCAAGGCAGCGAGAAAACATCGTGCAAGCAAACCTCCATCGAACGCTTTGCAACAGCGAAAAAGGTTCTTGTCCACAATATTCCTCCTACACAAGGCGATGGAGCGAACGATACTAGAAGCGTAGTGGAAGCTTCGGGCAGTGGAATCATCGATCCGAAGTGCCATTCTCCAGGGGCCATCAAAAGTCATATACTGAACAACGTGGAAGGCGAAAATAATGATGCTCAACAACAGCAAGACCCTCCTGCTGACAGTGTATCGAGAACTTCACTTGAGGACGACCTGATAACGTAAATAGCCGCTGACAGAAGTGAGGAAGAGCAGCTAACAAGGAACATAAGCGCTATAATAAAAGTGATGAGAAATTCAACGAATGTCCAAAAAAATGTCAACAAGAACATCAAAAATGGGATTGACGAATTGGAGGACCTCGTTGATAGGATCCAGCACTATCGCCGCAGGTGGCTACGGGCGGAGAGTGAATTGAAAGAGCTTAAGAAAGTTGCAGAAAATAAAACTCCCTTCGACGCAAATGTTACTCCTCTTGTAACAGGCAAAAGGGCGGCATGTAGCCCACTAAACCTGACCGTAGGAAAAGGGCGGAGGGGCCGATAACAGTCGAGACAGGAGACATCAGTCAAGGGAAGGAGAAAAATGATGGCTTTCAATTGGTGCGCTCTAAATCGCAACAGAAGGCTGCGAAGAAGATACACCGAGCGACAACAAAAGATTCCAAACAGGCGCCCGAAAAGCAAGAAGGCACGAAACACAGCGCAATGCCAAAAAAGACCAGGAGCAAGCAGCGCAGGGATGCTTTACTGATCAAACCTGCAGACGGGAGAACTTACGCCGAGGTCCTCAAGGAAATCAGGCAAAATGTGGAACCCGAAAAAACGGTGTCTGTATACGAACAGTAAGAGCGACCAGAACAGGCGGTCTTCTCGTAGAACTCGGAGCGGAATCCACCGACAAGGGACAGTTCGAGGGCGCTGTCAAGGACCTTCTGGGCTCTAAAGCTGTTATCTCGACTTTGCAGCCAATGGCGTCTTTGGAAATAAGAGACCTTGACTGCATTGCGGATGCTAAAGAAGTAGAAGATTCCATTAGGCTAATTCTTCCTACGGCAGAGAGCTTTAGGGTAAGGCTAACGCCTACCAACCCTAGAGGACAAAGGGCGGCAATAATAGACATCCTAGAGAAAGACGCTGTGCAACTCCTGGCCCAGGCGAAAACTAAAGTCGGCTGGATTGTGTGCAGGATACCTCGGCGGGTAGCCCTAACTCGATGCTACAAGTGCCTTAACTTGAACTGCATAACATAACATCTCCTTGAACTGCAAGGGGCCAAATCGAAGCAAACTGTGCTACAAGTGTGGCACTTCCGGCCATAAGGCGAAAGCCTGCCCAAACGAACCCAGTTACATCTTGTGCAAAGATCAGGGATGGAAGTCTGAAGATCTGGCTCATATTTCAGGAAGTAGTAGGTGCCAGGAGTTCAAAGAGACACTAAGCAAGAAAAGAGAAAAGACATGTTCCAAGTCCTGCAAACCAACCTACACCGTAGCTAGACCGCACAACATTTACTAGACCAGGTTGCAAGAGAGAAAAAACTTGACTTGTTGCTGATATCTGAGCAACACCACAGCAAAGAGGAAGCTGGATGATATTGTGATCGATCCGGCATCGCCGCCACCTGGGTACGTGGTAGGGCTCTACCCACAGCTCGGACTTGCTCCAGCGGAAATGGCTTCGTGCCCATTAGGTGCGCCGATTTGACATTCATAAGCGTCTATTTCACGCCGAATGAGTTGACTACATGTTTTCAGAGCAGGCTCGATGAACTGGAGGAAGCTGTCTCGAGCACGGAAGGCCGAATCCTTGTTGGCGGTGACTTTAACGCCAAGGCGATAGAATGGGGAATGCCTCTGCCAGACTCGAGAGGAAAAAGAATCCTAGAAATGGCGGCTAGGAGGCAACTTGTCATCATGAACGTTGGGAACACACCAACTTTTCGACGGGGAGACTGCTTGGGAACTATACCGGATGTGACATTTGCTTAGGAGTCCTTGGTGCCTAGGATACACAGATGGAGGGTACTGGAGGACTACTCGGCGAGCGATCATCAGTACATTGCTTTCGTAATTGGCGACTGTGCTACTCGACGCGTAGCAACCCAACCCTCAACTGTAGGTTGGAATATATCTAAAATAGATGTCGACGCGTTCGCCGCAGCTCTTATGAGAGGTGAAACTATGACGGTAACGGGAGGAGCCTCAGCTGAAAACATGGTGAACTCCACCATGAGGCTCATCAAGAATGCGTGTAACTGCTCTATGCCCAGGCGACGGCCTCGACACAATAAGCCTGCTGTATACTGGTGGTCGGCAGAAATCGCCGAAAAGCGGAGAGAATGTCACAAACTCCGCCGCGAATCTCAACGTTTAAGAAATCGAGACGAGTCACACTCCCGAACGCTGGCATGGCATACAGGTCGGCTAGAAAAGTTCTCCGTACGTTAATTAACGAAAGCAAGGCTTGCTGCTGGCGCAACTTAGTTGAGGACATCGGTAGAGACCCGTGGGGGCTGGGTTACAAGCTTGCCATGCGGAAACTAGGAGCTGCAAGGAGGCCCTGTCCCCCTGAAATGGAAAAAATGGACCAGATTGTTCGAGCGCTTTTCCCTATGCATTCTATTCGTCCCGATGATGCAGATAGTGAATTTCCCGGAGAATGCCCACTTTTTACCGCCATCGAGCTGGATGATGTGGTGAAAGCTTTAAAATCGAAATGCCGGGGATCTGTCTCCTCGGCAGTACGGCTTCGGGGCTGGTCGATCCACAATCTGTGCAATAGCAGAGGTAGTGAGCGCGGTCCAGCAGGCAGAAGCCCACAATCACCACTCGAGACGAATAGTACTGCTCATAACACTAGATGTGAGAAATGCCTTCAACTCTGCTAGGTGGACAGATATTCTTGGTGCTCTGGAATATTTCAGGGTGCCGAGGTATCTGATGCGGATATTGCAGGACTACCTCAAAAACCGGAAGCTCATCTATGACACATTGGGAGGCCGGCGAAGAATTGGTTTGACATCAGGGGTGGCGCAAGGTTCCGTTCTGGGCCCGGACCTCTGGAATGTCTCGTACGTTGAGCTTTTGAGGTTGCAGTTATCGGGGGAGTCGCACCTGGTTGGCTACGCAGATGACGTAGCAGTACTAGTCACCAGACGTACTGTCGGACAGACGCAGCTCAAACTGGGTGCGGTAATACGCCGAGTGAGCGAGTGGATGACAGACCGTGGGCTTAGCCTAGCGCTGGAAAAGACCGAGGTTGTCGTTCTCACCAAGAAGCGGATCCCTCGTGTTATCCCGGTTCGGGTGGGGGAAATGATCATCGAGTCAAAAGAATCAATCAGATACCTTCGCTTGATGATTGACTCGAAGATGAGTTTTTTCGAGCAGGTTCGAGCGTCAGCAGATAAGGCTTCCGTGCGAGTATCGGCTCTCAGTCGCCTTATGGCCAACACGCAGGGGCCAACCTCGAGCAAAAGACGTCTACTGATGAGTGCAATTGATTCAGTGCTCTTGTATGGCTGCGAGGTTTGGGCTGACGCTCTTAGTAAAGAGACGTACCGAAGGCGTCTGGTACAGGTGCAGAGGCAAGGAGCTTTGCGGATAGCCGCTGCATTCCGCACTGTCTCTGAACCTGCAGTGCTGGTAGTCTCGAGGGTGGTTCCAATTAAGTTACTTGCATATGAACGGAAACGTGTATACTCACGTAGGGGGGAGTCGGCGAGACAAACCGTCAGCCGAGAGGAACGGAGAAGAATCCTAACCTTGTGGCAGCAAACATGGGAAAACGAAACGCGAGGCAGGTGGACCGCACGGCTGATAAGTGACTTGGGGCCGTGGTTCTACAGAATGCATGGTAAGACGGATTATTATCTGACGCAACTACTCAGTGGTCACGGGTATTTTCAGTCTTACCTGTATAAGATGGGAAAGACACCATCCCCAACTTGCGTGTTCTGCCCGGGGATGACGGATGACGCCTGCCATACGTTCTTTACGTGTAATAGATTCACAAGACTCCGTTCGCATCTCCCGGAGAAAATTGGCGTAATTTCCCCAATAACGAGAAGGAGGAGTTCTAGGCTAGGTTCTCGGTGTGACAGGGGAGGTGTTTAGTCGGTAGTCCGGTACCGGTAAAAAAAAACAAAAAAAAATCATATTTATGGCATCGAATTGTAAAGACCGTGTAAAAACCTAATAGTTATGATTATTTATAGTGATTAGCTTAAGTGTCTACCCTATTGTTTTTTTTCCTCGTCAGTTTGGTGGCACAATTTCCTGTGACTGTGTTAAGCCGATTTCGCTCTTTTGTTGGCAGGTTGAAAATCGTTTCTTAAGTGTCCAATTTTTTATTAATCGTGGCTTTCTTAACGTTCTACTGCACGTTATGCTGGCATTTTACAATGTGTTTTGCGACGACCGACTTACATACGCTGATTTTTGGCGTTTCTTTCTGATTTCAGCTTCTCGTAGATGCTCCTGAACTCTCGTTGCGACGAACCTCTTTGTTTGTCGAATGTAGGTTTTTGGGCAGTCTTTGCATGCAATCCCATCTAGGTCGTTTTTTCATTTTCCGTTTTGTTGTCCTTTAATGTTCCCAGTCTCGAACTCAGTTCTGTGGTGCTGCTTGTTGACGCTATTGATATGTCCCACGGTTTGAGGATTTGTCCAATTTTCCATTATATCTGACCAGCTGTGGTTGGAACATTCTGGTATTGTTTGTTGCGTTTGTGTTGGCTTCCTGTAGATTTCGTATTCCCAAGTTGTCGCATATCTTGGGATCTTGATATCTAAAAAGCTTAATTGTCCGTTTTGTTCTTCTTTTTTCAATACAATTTTTGGGTGAACCTTATTTATACTGTTGTATATAACCTCTAATTGGTCTTTTTTAACTACCGCCAAGATATCATCTATATATCTTACCCAAAACCTTGGAAGGAGTCCTCTGTTTTTTAAATCATGTTCTAATGTGTCCATAAAGAGGCCACTTAGAACAGGGGATAAAAGGTTACCCATTGCTGCTCCTGACATTACTTTGTAGACTTCCCACTGAACGTGAAGCATTTTTCGGTCATACATAGTCTAGCTAGTTTAGCGTATAGTTTAGCATTCTGAGGATTCTTCATATCCTGCAATCCATTCCTCAAATATCTATAGCGCTTCTTTGATTGGGATGCTTGGGAACAGTGAATTTACGACGAATGAAACCAGTATTTCATTCTGCTTGATTTGCCCATGTTTATTCAGGCGTTCTAGTACTTCTGAAGTGTTTTTACGGTATTTTTCCCTCTGTTTAGTTTCCTCTTTCACATAGAATCCCGTTGGCAATGTTTTGCGTTGGTCCATTCATAGCAGCGATGATTTCTCTCATTTCTTGTCCTTCTTTGTGGATTTTTGAGAGGCATTTAATCCTATATAGAGAATGATTTGGCACCCTTATATCCGTCTTATGTTTAATTATTAATTCACACTCTTTCGTTGCTTTCTTTATCCTTTTTCCTAAGCTAAGTATTGGATCGTTACGTAGTTCTAGAAAATTTCCATTTTTGTGTTTATTATTGACTTGATCATCATTGTCTTCCTTGTCCATGATCACTACTGAGTTTCCCTTTTCCGCTTTTAAACTTTTTTCTGCTTACGTTTTTTAACAAGTTTTTCTAGATTATTATTTGTTGGAGCTAGTAGTGTTTTAATTTTATTGTTGTTATTAATAAAAAGTTTTTTCTTTTCCCCCCACCCCCCTTATTTGTTCTTTTACATCGGAGTTCAGGTATTTTATTCCTGATTCGATGTCTATGGTTTTTTGCTTTATATTTTGGATATTATCTTGGTTCGGTTCTTTATTGTTCTTCAGTTTTTTGAGCAACTCGGTTAGCTCTTTCGGTTTCATTTTTCTTTTACAAGTATGGAAGTCTGCTGAGTGAATGAGATTAGAGTTTATCCTGTCAAGATTTCCATGCTGTGGCTATTCATTGAGCATTATAACCTCTATAATGGTTACTGTAAAATGTACCGGCAAGTAAGACGGCTTTGCATTGTTTGGAATATCCGCCAATATCACCGATTCTAGATTCTTATCAAAAGGATTAGTTTGTATGTCTCTGCGTTCGTTGGCTTAATTTTTGAAGTTTGAAGAAATGTTTTTGTATTCCGATACATATGGTAAGCGATCTAAAAATGTTCTACATACTATATCAAAAGGAAATGTTATTGATAATGCATACAAATATACCAACATTTTATTAAGGTACTGGTACATTAATAGTTTTTCAAATATTCGATTTTTTTTATTTAAAGATTTTGATTCCTCCTACACTCAATAATCACCTCCTAAAATTTTATAAAGAAATTCGAAAAAAAGGCAAAGTTGTAGCACTTTGTGCGCGCACATATTTTAGACTCTTACTACGCTACGGCGCGCTCTCGCAGCTGTCGGCGCGTGTTCATCTCATCTCTTCAAAATACCGTTATTTTACATCTATACTAATATATTTGGCAGTTGGCCCGGCTTTCTTTTTCATGTTTAGTATATCAGTTGACGTGTACAATAGCGCTTCATATTAAAATGGGCAAAAATTCGTATGGAAAAGGTACAAAATAAATCTTATCCGAAAAAGAGAGAAACTCAGTGAAGATCTCACGAATTTCGTGGAAATCAGAATACTTCCGAGCAAAGTACACAAGTGCTTCAGCAAAAAAATTAAGTACCAGTAATTTCAATATAAAACTTGAAGTTGGTTTTTCCTACTGTGTTTTGTCGTTTTCCCTCGTTTTTTCGGCATTGGCAAGTATGCTACAGTGTAAAACGTGCGGCAAAGATATAAAGTTCACGCAAACTTAAAAGTGGGGTCTAGGTTTCAAAATAAACATTGAGTGTGAGTGTGGTGATAGGCAAATACATACGTGCCCTTTGATTGGCAAGGCGTTTGCAATTAACCGTCGAATTATATTTCCGGCCGCAATGGTTTGGAACTCTTTTGCTCGCTCATGGATATGACAGTTTGTTTAAATAAAACAACGTATTATAATTTATTAGAAAATGTGAAGATTGCAGCAAAAAGTATTGCAAACATTTACTTGAAAAAAGCTGGCGACGAAGAGAAGCAGAAAAATAAAGAAGCTGAAATGCCCGAGGACGAGTTATTCGTTTCGGGAGACGGTACTTAAACGGTATTGTAAATATTCTGGAAAAATTCTAGATTTTTTTGTTTCTTCCTTCAAAATCTGTGAGATAATTATGAGAAAATTGAATTCCGTCGATTTTGATATTTGGTATGAGAACGAGATTAAAGAAGATTGCAGTGCAAATTACAAAGGTAGCTTTGGTGGAATGGAAGCACAAGGTATTATTGAAATTTTCAAAAATTCCATTGAATATATAATGCTTGCTACATCGGAGACGGGGATTCTAAACCTTTTACGAATTTATGCGATGCTAAACCTTACGGCGAATTTATTATTCAAAAACTTGAGTGCGTCCGACATGTTGGTAAACGTATGTTTCGCCAGCTTACAGAAGTTAAAAAAACCATCACCAAATTGCGAAAATCAAAAAAAGCTGAACAAAAAAAGTGTCGAAAAAAAGAAGCGCAAGAAGAAGTAAAGAATCCACGTAAAAAAGAAAAACCGATGACCCTCCTCAACCTGAACCTGCAAAAAAGCAAGAGTTGATTGTTAATATTATCAAACAAATGTCTATTTATTATGGATTGGCTATTTAAAGACACCCAGATTCTTTCGCTGATATGAAAAAGGAAATATAGGCTGGAATGCACCATTAAATTTTCACCAATATAAATCTGCAGCATGATCACTGCGATCCGGACTGCATTTTTGAAGGCAAAAAAAGAAGGCATTCCATACAACCTTAAACCAGCTCCAAGTGAAGATGTTCAAGTGCTCGTGAAAGCCGTATTTACAAAATTGACTGACAAAAATCTTTTAAAACGATGTTTAGAAAAAACACGCAAAATAATAACGAGTGTTTTAATAAAACGCTTTGGGCTATTATTCCCAAACATACGTTCGTTGGGAAGGATGTGACGGGATTGAGACAAATACTGCATTAACAATTTTCAATGAGGGGCGGATGACACTTTTGAAGATATTAGAGCTTATGGGGTGCACTCTTGGGCGATGAGCCTTCACTTATGTCCAAATGAAAGACGACGAGCGGATCGCAATGGCTGAAATGGTCTGTAGAGCAGCGTCAAAGGAACCCCGTTTGGCTTAAAAATCGGCTAAGCAAAATGAAGAGGAGGCTTTTATTGAATCGGGACTTCTTTTCTAAGGACCAGGGATCCTGTAAGTGATCAAACTTAATTTTTTTTTTTCAATTATATAAGAAATAAACCGAAAAAAATTATTCTTCGCGTTTTTCTCGAAACTACATTTTTCAAATCGGCATAGGCTTATTCTTTGTAACTACGAGTCCGATTGTTCTCATTTTTTATACGCTGGTTTGTTTATCTGTCCGATAGCGTAATCTATCAGAAAATTGCAAAAATATGTAAAAAAATTTTTGCCTTGACAATTTTTTTTTTTGTGGTAGGGAGGTGAAGGCCTTGATAATAAAGTCGAAAAAAAAAAACATTTAAGAAATTTTTTTCATATTGCCACATTGCCACCATTTTTTTAAAATTGATTTTTATAAAATTATGGTAGATTACGGTGAAATCAACCTTCCTTTTTAACATCCTTTTTTTATTTTTGGTTTCAGAGAATCCGTTTTCAAGAATAACTCTGTGCCTTGGAACAATATAATTTTGAAGAGGGGATTTTTTATGTTCTTCATCCAAATAAGTATATATACAGAAAAATTGGGATAGTGATTGATATTCTTTGCAGCATTAATTGTAGAAATTGGACCACATACACAATAAAATACACACTAATGGCTTCCTAACGCGATCCATTCTTACCAACTTGTAAAATTGAGACTGTTGAGCATTTACTATTGGACTATTTACTATATTGGACATTTCAAAGTTCATATTTCACTTATAACCATTTTTTATTCTCAGTCTAATCGCGATGCTCAAAGGATCAATTTGGACGAGTTCCATGGTCTAACAGTTCCTTTTTCAAAAACTATAAAAATTTCACCCACACATATTACAACATATTTGATTAGACTTTCAGTTACTTGAATGCAAGATTCCAAGAAAAGATTTCTAGATAACACTCTAAGTGCAAAAATCAGGAATATTTATGGGAAATCGTCTTACATTGATGGGAAATCGTACTCACACTACGTACTAGAGTTTATCTCCTTCGTGCATCAATTTTTTTTTTAAGCATACATTGATTGATTGCAAATAAGCAAATCAAATAGATGTGATAGACCTAGCAGAAGATTGAATCCTTCTTCGAAAAATATTATCAGTTGATCAGATTAGAATTACTCAATGTTCATATCTGATTCGAATTGCCTTTTAATGAATTCAAATCATGTTTTCTGATTGGCTGCACATTAAGCAATATCACGACTCATGCCTGCAACAACTTGTGCATATTTCATATTTCTATATGAGATCATATTCATATTTCAAAGGAATAATCCACCAAATTTGTACTTCGCAAGGCTTTAAGTCGTTGTCATCCGATTTTCATAGACACTTTTATTCAGGTTTAAAACATTCAAATCTCAGTTTATCTTTTCGAATCAATTCTTGAAAACTTTACGTGATAATGAATTCAGAAGACTTACCTCTAATCTGTTGAATCTACGTTTTCCCAATATAATTGCGTTCTAAACCGAAAAGCTGATTGGTTTGTTGATGTGCAATCATATCTGAAAAAAATATAAAATGTATGCTTCGATATAAATTGTCATATCATACGAATCATTGTTTTTTATGGGAATAATTTCATTTCACTGAAAAATATGGAAATCATACTCATACGAAAACTACTGATCATTTCATTAGGTTTTGCAAAAAGGAAAGCTTTTATGAAGGTGATGGATTGATAACGTTCAAAATATTGGAGTAAGTTAATAGTAACTAAGTCATTATATTAAAAAAAACACCAGATAGAAGAACAATGTATAAATTTAAGTATATAAAGCCAATATTATTTTGAAACTAGCCAGTCACAGTCGAGGATAAGCATTAAAGTGTGTCGGACGGGCGCGATCGATTGAATTAAATAAAGACTAAAAAGGACTACGCCGAATTATCAAATACATGTACAATTATTTCCAGTGAAAACAAATTTATGTACATTGCATACAATTTTATATTACTGGAAACAGCTTTGTTTGTATACAAAAGTATTTCCTAAAAAGTAAAATGTAAGCAACAAATACACAAGTTAGACTTGAAAAGCTTACATTGCCTTTGATATTGTTGGCCAATCTTTGCTAGAAGGCGGAATGTGGGGTCAAAGTGAAAATGATCCTTATTTCATATAGTTCGCTAGTTGACTTTAGTCTTTCGCTGTGTGCAGTCACCTGTTGCCCATTTACCGTTTTGAGCAAGTTTTTTTTCAAAATGAGTCGCCATACGACAAACGAAGAACGCGAGCTTGTTATCCATCGTTTCAAGCTCAGGAAAACTAAACGCGAAATACCAAAAATTGTTAAAAAGAGTGCGTCAACTGTACAACATATAATTGAGCGATTGAAAGACAATCGCATCGGTAAAAAGGTTTGAAAAAGTCCAAAAAAAGCGTTTTCCGATCGTAACAAACGGTGGATAGTAGACTTTATCCGAAAAAAGCTTAGCGCTCCAAAACTTCGCGCGCACGTTGAAAATGCCTTGGGTATCAAGGTCTGTGACGAAACAATAAGAATTGTCCTAAGAAAACATGGATTTAACAGTCATTACGCACGATTAAAACCGTTAATAAGTGCGAAAAATCAGCAACGACGGCTACAATTTGCAACTCGTTACTATTCGCATGGCGCAGACTTCTGGAATACCGTTATATTTTCTGATGAAAGCAAATTCAATGTTTTTGGATCGGATGGGAAGGTTCGAGTATGGAGAAAGAAGAATAAAAAGTTGAATTCGAAGAATGTTCGTACAAATGTAAAACATGATGGAGACTCGATAATGGTTTGGGGCTGTATGGCAGCTAATGGAATTCGTAATATTTGGGTTATTGAGGGTAACATGGATAAATTTATGTACCTCCGAATTTGAAGGACAATTTACCTGCCAGCGTCGAAAAATTTGGTCTTAAAGACAAGTTCCAGTTCTCTCAAGATAACGACCCCAAACATTAGCCAAACATTATTCATTCAAACAACCCAAACATTATTCATTCGATACCGAATGGATACCCTTTCATTGCCCTAACGTTGTGGAAACTCCAGCACAATCGTGCACAATCCAGCACAATTGAACGTGGTCGAACACTTGTGTGGTCATTTAGAAGATCGTATTAGGGAGCATCAAATATCCAATCGAAATCGATTAAAGGAGGTCATTTAGGAGGAATGGTCAAAAATCTGCCCAGAATTCACAAAAAAAACTTGTTGCTTCAATGCCAAAGAGGTTTTCAGCTGTTAGGTTCGCCAAAGGTCTTCACACTAAATATCAATTTGTTAAAGACAATTCTCGATTTATATTTGTTTTGTATTTACTGTTTTGGAATGGAAGTCCATTCCAGAGCCTATTGCATTCTTTATCTTCAGTTTCCTTTAGGGCCCTGTGAATTTATTCCAGTTGCGCTAATGGGTTCAAGACCAATGAATGCTGTCGATGCTCCTTTCGTCGCCAGTTGGTCCGCCTGCTCATTGCGCTCTATACCTGCGTGCCCCGGCACCAAGTATAGGGTAACCGTATTGATCGCACTCAATTTTTTGAGTGTATTGCAACAATCTAGAACCATTCTCGATGTTATCATCGGGGATTCTAGTGCTTTTAAGGCTGCTTGGCTATCGGATATTACAGCTATAGTCTTGGCTTTGTATCCTCTGTCTATGCTGAGTTGTGCGCTTACAGCAATAGCATAGACCTGAGCCAGAAGGATACTTGGCATGCTTCCCATCGATTGTTAGTACTTGGTGCGACGCTCACATACTCCAATTCCTTTTCCCTCAGATGTCTTGGAGCCATCCGTATACCACCTGATTGCATTCCGTCTTATGAGGTGCATATTGGATTCAACGCTCTATTCCCTCTTGTCGCTCAGCACTACACAAAAGTATTTGTGAAAGCTGAATGCCGACGTCATGCGATCCGACGGTGCATATATGAATGGGGTCACCTTCACTAGTTTAGCCTGGTCCTTGTGCCCCATTCTGAGGCCATTTTCTCTTCCGTCATGGAAGATTCTTGACATCCTAGATATCGCCGCTATTTCTATCAGCAAATGAAGTGGCGATAGGATTAGGATTTGCTGGAGATCTGCCGTGGGACATGACTTTATGGCTCCGGTGATACTGACACATGCCAAACGCTGAACTCGATCGAGTGCAAGCCAGGCCTTGCGTTCCTAGATTTTGTCTGTCCAGGCCACCGCTCCATAGGTGATGATTGGTCTCACCATCATGGATTCCCGGGTTACCCCAGGACTTGCCTGTGATGTTCCTGCACACCATCAGAGCTCTGAGAGCCTTTGCAGACACTGCCTTAATGTGTCCATTCCATTTGAGCTTAGCGTCCAACGGCGATCCGAGATACTTAAATTCATTTTCATACCCAATCTCAGTCCCATTTAGGTATATAGTGCGGAATTTGTCCATATTTCTGCTTCTTGTGAACGACACCAGTGTGGTTTTATCAGGGTTAAGCCTTAAACCTATCTCCTGGCACCAGCTGTTCACAATTCGAAATGCCCCCTGCATTATGTCACACAGTATCCTTTCGTATTTTTCTCTGGCAAGAATTGCGATATCATCCGCATACGCCTGAAATATCACCCCAGCTTCTGACAGTCTGCCTAAGAATTCATCTACTACAAGAGTCCATTTTAGTGGTGAAAGAACACCTCATTGTGGGCATCTCCGGTCTGTACGTACGTTGATGGTGCTTGATCCCACTTAACATACGACGGTTCGCCACGCCAGTGACTGAGCCAGGCAGCGAATAAGGGTAGGATTAACCCCCTTTTCATCAGCGCCCTCTTAACCGCATAGTAGCTGGTCTTATCGTAGGCCCCCTCAATATCAACAAATGCACCTAGTGCCACCTCTTTAGATTCTAAGGATTCTTTGATTCTGCGAGTCAATTCGTACAGTGCGATGTCTGTTGATTTACCCGTCCTGATTGAGTGTTGATTTGAATGTAGTGGATATTTTATTAGGTGAGTTGTCCTAATATAATTATCTACCACTTTCTCCATCGGTTTGAAAATAAACGACGTTAAACTATTCGTCTGGCACGCCTTTGGATTAGTATTATCATTTCTGCCCACTTTGGGTACAAATACTGCTTTCGTCTGCCTCCATAGTTTTGGTATGCATCCCAATGCCAGGCTACTTCTAAATAGGTGTATCAGGTACGATATAAGTAGATTCTGTCCCTTCTGAATAAGGGCTGGATACACCCCATCAACTCCCGATGATTTAAAAGGCTGGAAAAATTTTAAAGCCCACCTTATACGTTTTTCCGTACATATTGTCGCAGCCTCCTTTCACTCCGGGCTGCTTGGTCTTCTTTCTTGTACCATCTCGTCAATCCCTTCATTTATTACAGAGCTTCCCGGGAAATGGGTTTATATCAGCAGTAGATTGCACTACTTTTCATTTTCGGTGAAACTGTAATGACTTTTCCTTAGTTTAATGTTGGAGTTATTTCCCTGCTTAGCCATGGCTATGTGTAGTCTAGCTGACACAGATATTTGCTTAACATTCTCGCAAAAAGATCTGAAACTGTGACGTTTTGCCCTTCGGATTTCTTTTCCATAGTGTGTAAGAACTATATGGCATCCGTCCGTCCCGTTGATACATTTTGCCTTATTGTGGAGTTTCCGCACCTCCACTCTAAGTTTGGCTAGTCCTTCATTCCAACACATGGGTTCTTTGTCCCCCAATATGACGCGTTCAGGACAGCTTTCCTGAAAGGCTATTGTGAATGCCTTTCAGGAAAGCTGTCCTGTCCATGCTCAAGTTCAAGACTATTTTTTGGGGTCCTTTGGACAGAGATTTTTCCACAAACGGGTGGTGTACAGTGCCTAATCTGTGCGTCTTGGGTTCCTAGTGATAATGGGCTCCATCCTCAGCCCCTCCAGGTCATACCTCAGAATTTTATGGTCCGACATGAAGGTTTCCTCGGATACATGCCATCTTTTAACCAATGTGTCCAGAGTCATACTATTGACATAACGTAGGTGTACTCCCCACGTTGTGGATAATCATATTTAATTTCATTATGAACTCGTATATTTCACTACCTCTTTGATTCGAGTAAGTGCTTCCAAAGCTCATTATGGGTGTTAGCATCGCATCCGATCAAGAGTTATTTTTTCTCTCGCAGTGTGCTACTAACCTTTGTACTTCCAGTGGTGGGATGTTTTCCGCATTTCCTGGAAAATAGGCTGATACAATAACGATGTCACGGGTTTTACCCTTGTCCATAATAGAGGTCTTCAGAGGTACCAAGTCCCGGGTCAAGTATTCTGAAAGACAAATATAATTAATATTTTTCTTTATCATAGCACCCGCTTTGGGAGGATCCAGCCCCTCTGCGCAGACTACAATGGAATCGCGAGAGTTTAGGCCTCTGATACGATTCTCATGTGTCCAGGGTTCTTGGATCAGTGCTAGTCCTATTTTTGTTTTGTGAACATTCGTACCAAGATAGCCGAAGCCGCCTTTGCAAAATGAATATTTTCTTATTTACTACACATTTAAAACTAATTTTGCGCAAGTAATCATGATTAAGTAGCAACAGTCCATTTTTAATTTATTTCCTATCAATCAATCACGTTGCAATAGTTTTGCACCGGTTGGATTGTATTCACTTTGAGTGACTGTTTATGAAGCGCTTATGTTGTATAAACCTAAAATAAAAGATCTCTTTCCAGGCACTAAATATAGAAGTACACAAAGGAAAAGTTCTTTTAGGCTCGTTCCAAATACTTGCATTTTTTGTAGTCAAACAATGTTTATTGGCGATGTCATCGACCAACAACGTTTTCGATGGCCTCTTCACGTTTTCATATTATTTTAGAATTGGGAGCGGTAAAGGGATGGATGCTGTATAAAAAGTGAAACCGGATCGAAAATAACCGGAAAGGAGTTGTTATATTCTTCAGCCAAGGAATTAGATCGAGAAAAAAAGGTCAAAGTTCAAACTTTTCAGTTCGGTCATCTTCAACGTTTGAAGTCCGAAAAAGTTGTCGTGTGTTCTACAAAATGATATTATTGTTATTATTTCCATGGTGATTAAAGGAAAAGTCTTTACTTATGTATAAACGTGAAGCCATCATTGATCTATTCTGTCTTCGTTTGAATAAGGTTACAATTAAAGGGACACACACGAGTTGTGCTTCGAGATACGATGTTTCTTCGAAGTTATACGACTTGTCTTCAGGCACATGCGAGCTGACTATATTTTGCGACTCATACACGCGTCCAAATAAACATTATATTCGCTGACAAAGAATCTGAAGAGGTTCAATTGCGTTCGTTGCATACTTCCTGACCAGGAACACCCATATTAAGAATGTCATAGATACATGTCTATCGTACATCGATCAGAAGTGTCTGATGATTGGAAGGATGTTATAAATTGGATGTGGATGGAAAAGGATGTTATATAATTGGTTTCTCGAAGCATTTTATTATTTACCTTTAAAGGGAATTTGTACACTTAGCTTTTCGTATAACCTATAATATTTCTATTATCCTCGCTACCAGAGAGCGTGTCACGTGTAGGCAAACTTTCCCATTATCAAGAATAAAAATAAAATTGGAAAGAAGCAAGAGTATAAAAGAAACAGTGGACACTAGCTCGTGGAATTCGAAGGGCATCTGCAGAACAACCAAGGAAGCACAACACGAATTAAGACAACAAGTTAATCAACATAATCAAATTTTCAAAAATTTTGACAGAAAAGTTTTGATTCTAACAATTTAAGTTCCTTCCTGCTAGGCGTTCTCAAAAAGTTAAGTTCATTCCGTATGTGACAACAAAGTAATTTTAAAGCTTTTAAGAAACTAATTTATATGGTTGTTCATCGGCAATGTAGGCATTTTAATCCTACATTTGCCACATAAAGTAAACAAACGAGCTCGGGCTCTGTATTTGAAACGAACATTCTTTCGGATAAAATATTTTCGAGTTTTGAAAGCCATGTTCAAAAGCATTTGAGGAAATACTAGACGCTGCAAAAAGAAACATTAACAAACCCGATCAAAGTTTTCAAAAATATTGACAGAAAAGAACTGACTGTTGAAAATTAATTTCACCCACATGTGAAATTAAAATATTTTTTTAGTAGTTTTATTGTTTAATTTTTTTATGGTGTATTTTCAGGCATAATGAAATTATTGCAACAAAGTTTGATCAAGATCACAAAGTTGGATTTTGATATTATTTAGATGTTTTTATTTTTATTATTATTTTAATTATTATTAATATTTCGATATCATATTTTAAAGGTGCCATAACCTTTAGATTACTCAAACTCAAAGTGATACTGGATGATGATAGTTTTGCAATATATTAACAGAAATTTTTTTCAAGCCACATACTTGTTACGTATTCCAATGTGTAGGCGACATTAAACAAAGAAAAAAATATATATATATATAAATAAATGAATAAATAAATAAAATAACAATTAATTTTTAATATAACAAAATAATTGTTTTGGTTAAGTTTTTTATATGTACCCATACTTTTAATTTAAAAGAAAATCATACGAGATGAAGTAGAACTAAGAATAAAATTAAAAGAAAAACATTTATAGTTAGATTTATGTATTAAGTTATATTTAGCTAAATAATACAAGTAACAAAAAAGTCTCAGAAAAAAATATTCCCAGTAGCAAAAAAAAATTTCTTGGAAGTTATTTGGGATGAAATTTTCTATTGATATGATTCACTTGGTTGTTGTGTACATATCGCTACAAAAAGAATAGGAATTGTGAGGTATGGGAGTATCAATAAGAGTATCAATCGAAGTATCAATCAATAGAAGTATCAATCAATAGGAGTATAAATAGAAGTATCAATGTATAAGATTATCAATGGATAGACGTATAAATGTAGAGGTATCAATGGATAGAGGTATCGATGTATCAAGTCATAGAAGCTGGAAAATAAACATAAGGAGAATCAGGAAGCTGTTTGAAGTGTTAAGCTCCAGAAGTCCTCGATTCGCCACATCACAAAGCCCAAGAGAACAATAAGATCGATGCCAATAAGATAGTAAGCAGGCAGCAGAGCTGTTCAAGACGCAGCGTAGTGGAATTCGTTGACGTCCCGCAATCAAGCAGAGGTGGTCAGAGCGCAGAAGCGCAGCAGAAGCAAGTGACGTCTCGAAACCAAGCTGTGGTGGAGATTCGTGCTAGAGGAAGCAGAGGTGGTCAGAATCAGCGCAGCACAATTCACAGGTAGCTTGATCTTTTGGTATTTGATGCTTTCTATTTATGTATTAATTTTATCTAATATGAAGGAATAAGCTCTTTCTGCGTGTGAGTGTATGTGTATGTGACATGGAAGGATCAGGGTTTAAATAATGTCCTAACCCCCACGCCCGCGCGGTGAGCTAGTCGGTTAAAAGTAACTTGCTTCGGCCGCCATTATGCGGCCTTTGTATTTTAAAATAACCCTGCCTCTGTAACCTTGTTCCTTTCTTTCGCTGCAGGTTGCCTATCGGTTGCCCCAATCTATCATTTATTTCATTTATCTTAATTATATATTTATTATTTTTTTGAAAATACATCACATGGCACCCAAGATGAGGCCCCAATTATATATTATTATATATTATTTTTGTTTTTTAAATACATCACATACTTGAAGAACCCCCGATTCGTGTTGAAGTTCCACGATTCATTTTAAACTTCCTAAGTAATACTTCCTATCCCATTCCAAACTTATTTTTATGATGCAGTTTAGAATGAATGCACCAAAGAGCATTAGAAAAATGTTTTAATTGGCTATCCAGTACCTTTATTTGATTCAAAATCAAATGTTAGTTGACATTAGACACCGACACGCACCTAATTTGATATTGTAAATAATGTAGTAATACTAGAATTTGGGGTTAGCTTTTCTGTGGAGATTCTTAAATGTGTAAACCAGTGTGAAACTCACACTAACATTTTCAAGACAAGAATACTATAAAGCATACATTTATACGATATAATAAATTGTACTAAGGTTAACTAATCTATAATTTTGGTCCAAATATTATATTTGGAGTAATACTTGGGCACCTGAAAGCTACGAATCTTTTAAGGACCAAATAAGTCTAGTTATTAATTAAAGAATTTACAAAGTGATTAGCTATAAACATGTTGTTCATTCGGGAAGGACAACAACAAAAATTTAAGTACTCAATAAAATCTCAATATTTTACTGTTCAGTATTTTGAGCAAACACTTTGAGCCATATCCCACAGTATCGAAAAAACGAAGGGATCAGGACACGAGGCAGACGAGGACTTTAAAATACTGCTAAGCCAGGCCAGCCAACTAAAACACATGCAGAACCAGCTGAACCAGGTTCTAAATGAATTGCAGTACACGAGAGAGCAAGCGCAGGCACCTCAATCACATCTGCAGAAAACTCACGAAGAAATTAGTGAAAAAGAAGTAATTATCAGGACCTGATGGCAACTATATTAACAAAAAAAGGGGCAAAGAGGAGGCTGAAGAAGATAGAGACGAAGAGGTGTTCCCATTCCTCCCACGAAATCAGCTCCAGTTCCCATCCCATCCACCTCCCTCAAAATCATCCGTTTGTTTCTCGGAAATCAAAATTGCCCCAAAACCAAGTCCAATCGAATCCACTCAATACAAAGTTACCAACAACTCAAAGGCAAGACTGACAGATAAGAAACGGACTGTGCCGATTATCTTGCGAGAATCGTAGAAATGGAAAGGAATAACGAAAAATCTGAGGCAACGCATAAACTATAAAAACAGCCTATACTTCGGTTAAAAAACAGTACCCGAAACCACAAAAGACCACAGACAAATCACCGAAATACTGGCAGAAATGAAAGCCCCCTGCTGTTTTCGATTCGATCAGCGCTTCCCCAACACTGATAGGCCTACTCTGGGGATTCGCTTCTTTGTCAGAATGACAACTTCGGTTGTTTCTAGTGCCAAGCTGAACCCGTGAGGGATCATCCAGTCCCTTACTCGTGAGTTGCGCATGGTCGAGTGAGTATCCTAGCATGCATGCCTAGCACCGCTACTTCTCCAATTCCATCTTCATGAAAAACGGAATTTCCATTGGTCCTCAACGATGACGGACTGAATAGGAAAAAGAGCCCAAACAATTTCGTTGGTGTTTTCTGCTTCCTGTGAATGAGGCGACCTTTGAGCGTCGAGCTTTCGCATCACTACTTTGTAACCTAGGCCCCATGGTCTACTTGAGTCTACAATGAGTCTGCGGAGACATTCACTAGTTCACTTATAAGCTGCTTATCAGATACATGACTCTTCCCGGGTCCGTACTCGCTGGGCCTTTCGTCGTAAATTTTGACACTCGCTTCGTTTTACGGCATTTTCGGGTGACCACCAGTAAACTGGTCGTTTGGGTGTTCGTAGGGGCATAGAAAGCTATGCAGTCAGACGTTATGATTCTCATAGTTGAGTTTACCACATCTCTTACCGCAGGTTCTCCACTCCCCAGCGTTACTTCCGTTAGCAGTGATCCTGCCACTAGCACTTCAACAAACTTCTCAATATCCTCTTTTCCAGTATTCCACCGGAGCGCAGAAAACTGAGCGCATGGTCTTTGGGAAGCAACGTCATATATTTCCATTGCTATGTACTGGTGGTCGCTAGCCGAGTAATCCTCTAGAGTTCTCTAATTGTTAACCGTTTGTACTAGGCCTCCTAGACTATACCTATACCTCCCTACGACAAATCAGGTATGGTTCCAACGCAACCCTATTTTCTATATAGAGAAACATATAGAAAAACGATCCCAAAGAGCTGTTCAAAGTTCCGCAAAGCTTTTGCCGTAATTAGGCATTCAGTGGGTCCAACTTCGTTGTTTAGATATCAGTTGCTGCAGTTTTGTGGTCAAATGTCAGTCCTATCTATTATTTTTGTCTCGTTTTACCTTTCATTCGACGGTATGTGGTTGTAATTGATCTGATTGATTATCCTAGTGGATTTCCAGTCTATATACCTTCCTATTCAAGAGGTACTGGTCAATATTAACACAGAAGTCTTTACCTGATAAGAATGATTTTATGCAATTTACGAATGGAAGCCGAAAATGGAACATGAAATTTAAGTTTAAGACAGACTGGATCAACGGCGAATGCTACATCAGAGCTGTGCAAGTTAACTTTCTATTATGGCATTTCTAATATTGGGGTATTGTTTAACTGCTCCTGTCAATTGACAATTGTGATGTCCTAAAGTCAAATTGAGTTAGTAATAATAAACCGTTCGTCTACGTTTCATTTGTCGTTATCAGACACCTTGCAGGAGACCCTGACGTTTTTCCTGAAAAAAGTTTATCCACTTTTCTCGTTGCCTTACGGAGCGGTACATTTCTCGATTGAATCGATTATTATGTGTTCCTGTTGTTGTGCCATAGTGCGTCATTGTTTTGCTTGCAGTTTAGAGCGGAATTTCTCCAGTTATGACTAATGTCATTGGAAATGAAGACAAGCGTTGAGTCGGAAGATATAAGAGCATCTGCTTCTTTTGTTCATGCCGAGAATATTCTTCGGCAGCAGTATCTTGTTCAAGCCGATCAGCCTCCGGCTACCGGTTGCCAGTATGGTCCTTTTTTGAAAAAAAAGCGAGCTCTGCAGCCAAAGATACGGAAAATCTCCGTCATATCATGTTTTTCCACTTATTCAAATTTTTAAAATAATCTGCTTTTCAGAGAAGTCTTCTTGAGTTGTTTTGGTCAGTTCGTGCTCAACACAACCATCACATATGATCCTTCAACATTATAGCCACGCTAAGCTGTTCTACCAGCCATACAATTTGTCGCTTTTTGTTACATTGTTTTATTGTTCTATTGTTCTCTCCCGTCTTTGGATATTTTGAAGAACAATTTAGGAAGGATGTCTTGCAAAAAGTCAAATAACTTGTTCGTCCTCCATATTTTCTCAAAATCACCATAAGATGCCAGTCTTAGTACAAATCACAAGAGAACACCATAAAAACTTCGAAGGGGGGTGGGGAAATTTCTTAGGAAAACACAAAGCTTCACGCAATTTATACCTGTACAAAAAAAACTGACATTAACAACTGTCAGAGATCAAATTCGAATTTGAGTTCAGACTCATTCTAGGAAAAACATGGTATTAATGTCTTTCCAATTGAAACTTCTATGAAAATATGCTGACAATAAAAACAAAAATAGGAATGGTATGAAAACTAGTTCTTTGAGCGTTCTATTTGACTTTTTGTCCTTGCACCTAATTCGAATTCTTTGAAATGACTTTATTACCGAAATAGAAGTATCGTTCGCTAGCTCAGAATTTAATCGAACTCTCCCACAAGTACATTCACATCATAGAAGAGTGCAATATTACTATATTCTACTCTAAAACCTTCAAATTACTTCAAAATACATTTCCATCGTAAACGTGCCAGACAGTTGAACGTGAAAGGAACAGTATCTCTCGTTCTAAGAAAGTTTACTTCCTATATCTGATCAAGGACCAAAGAGCGACAGCGGTTTTTGCGTTATCATATCGAATAGCAAAGTTGGTTGGTGGCAACAAAAGTCTATGACAGCAACGGAAGTCTGTTACCTTACAAACAAAAAACCCCAAGGGAGCCAAGGAAGCATTCATTTCCATCAAAATAGAAAATAGCATGCATTCACTGTTGGAAGAAAAAGTAGACCGGCATGTTAGCATACAATCAATCAAAAAAAAAATCCATTCATACATTACATCTTGTTTGCTCGTGTATGTACATCTGCCACTTTCGTGCTCTCTCGCATCTCTCAGTAAGGATCTGAGATGTTCAGGCATTGTTATGTGTGTACACTAAAATTTAGATTGCTCACAATATACTGTATAGAGAAAGTTTTTACGGGATATAGGAGACGGTTCAAGGAGAGGCAACTGTGAGGTTGAGCTATGTATTAAGAATCTAAGGGTAGTACTCGAGGGTTGGTTGTATGTTGGTATTTGTTCAACGACTAATTGGAGAAAAGTTGAGGATGTCAGCAACTGAAATTTAACAATTTGAGCTTAATATTTTTAATTTTACGTTTTCTGAGTTTGATTGACATCAAACACATATGCGTGCTTTATTGAAAATAAGAACATTTGGAAGCATAATAGAACTTTTGATGGCCTGATGAGTCAACAGAATGTCTAAGATGTTTTCAATCTGTGGGTGACCAAGAAGGATTAATCTATTCAGTCGATTTGACCTTATCTGACGGTAAAATTGTGAGTAAGAGAAAGAGATAAGCGAATTTGAACATTGAATCGAAAAGGAATGCCAACGTTGGTTGGAAAAACCAAAACAGATCTTAAACTCCTACCATGTTTACCCGTTTCGTTAAAGGAATATCCAATGCGGTAAATCTTTCCCAAATCGCTAGAGACCTGCCTTTGATCGCTCTCTTAAAGGCCAGAACGGCGAAAGGAAACAACCATTTTTTGCAGGTTTCACAAGGTGAGAACAAAGTCAGCCTTATACCAGGTCTATTCCAGGTCCGCAGGACACATATAAATAGAAATATCTATGAGCTACAACAGTCAGTTTGCCAAGAAGATTCGTAAGAAACACTTTAAAATGTACTTGAAAAAAAGTTGATTTTCTGATTGCGTTGACGACAGAATCATAGTGTTCCAGGGACAGGAACTTAACTTATCACGTGATGGATTATTACTTAGTTGAAATATTTGGAATACCTTAATCTAGGCATTGTTAACCGAGTTGTCCCCAAGATCAAATAATGAAAAATATGGAAGGGAAATGCATAGTAATCATCAAACAATTTTATTAACCTAGGACCATGTTCCTGACTTGTGTCCAAAATACCTATCACTGAGTACAGGACTGCAACTATCTTACCCTGCACTAAATTGAATTCATCCTCAAGAATCACCAGAAATCGTGCCTAGCAAAAGGAGATGAACGAATTAAGTAGACATCGGAAGAATATTGTAAAGGTAAGCAAGTAAATACCTTGTTTTAATGCTGAAAACACAAAGTAAAGCAGTGCTTATAATATACTTCAGATTCCTAGCACACAATAGGGAAGGGAAGTATTTAATAACGCGGGGCCTTTGAAACTTAGTTAAAGCACATTTCGAGACATTTCTCCGCCAAAGTCTCTGAACCTAAACAAAGAACTCTTTCAAAAATAGGAAAATCCCAGACTTTCTCCCCATAAAACCCCCATAAAAAAGACAACTGCCCATGTAGAAGGACCGTCACTATATATCTATAATAATATATAAACGACACCTAAGACCGACCAACTCGGGACGAAACTACACACCGAAGATGGCACACCGCTGAAACGTATATGGGTACGATACTAGGAAACAGATGGGGAACATCGAAACTTGGCTCGTAGGACAAGAAAAAACTTTCCCATCCCTATCGTGGAAAAACATGTATATAGGGAAACGGTTATTATTGCCTTTGATGTGGCGATACGACTCTTTTTTGTCCTTCATCTGGTTTTCTCTAAGGTTCCATTCTAGGACCTCTTTTTCTTATGCTTTGATAAATGTTTTTGCCCCTATGATCTCCACTTCTTGCCCACTACATGCCGATGGTTTTAAAATTGACTGGTCTGTCATATCAATGCTGAAAGTGGTATTCTTCCAAAATATTTATGCGTCTATTTTTCTAAGTGACACAGAATGATTTCCTCGATAAAAATTTAATCAATGTTCTTTATTTTAGTGTTGAATGAACAGACTTTTACCAAATAGAGACTTTTGAAAAAAATAGCTTAAGATTTGACGCTCTTGACTTTGATATGATTACCCGAGCAACTGAAGTTTCTGGCTTTATTCAAAAGTATGTCCATAAAATCAATAATCTTTCTAATACCGTACGTTTGGTTGTTTCTTTGGTCTGTCCTTTCCTAGAATACTGTTTTGTAGGCTATTCGTCCTTTTATTATTAACTCACCCCAAAAATTAAATACGTTCAACGCAAGTATACTCGCTTCGTGTACTCTAAGCATAACATCAACTTTATACCAACTCCTTATCAACTTTATGATACCCGTTTAATTCTTTTTAGTATCCCTTCGTCAGAATCTTGTTGTACTTATCGAATCCTTTCCACTTCAACCTTGCCACCATCAGGTTGATTTCAGTCTTTCTCTTTAGAATTTTTTCGAACACGTAATTTGTTGGTTCAAAACATTTGTGGTTTCATTTCCACGATCTAGTATCTCCTTTTACTCACTAATGGTTCTTATTCTTGGATCATATAACGACCTCGAGCTTAATCGATTTCATGCTTCCTATTTAGCTTTTGAGTCCAGGTTAAGAGGCATACATCTTTTCAATCGATTTACATCCATTTCATTTTAATTCATATGACTATTGTTTATCGCAATTTTGTAGTTGGATAATTAGTCTGTACGATAGAATGTAATAAATAAATAAATAAGCTTAAAACGAGGAGTAAATTGTTGCGTTTTCTGATGTGTAGGTGACATAAAACAAACAAAAAAAATACAAACAAATAAATAAAGTAGGACTAAGAATCAAATTAATATAAAAACATTTATAGTTAGATTTAGGTATTAAGTAATATTTAGTTGAATAATATTAGTAACAAACAAGAAAAATAAATTTAAAAAAGTCTCAAAACACATGTCAGAAAAAAGTCTCAGAAAAAAAATTGCCAGTAAAATAAACAAAATAATTTCTTGGAAGTTATTTTGAAAGAAATTTTCCATTGATATGATTCACTTGTTGGTTGTGTACATATCGCTATTAGAAGAATAGAAATTGTGAATCAAGGATGGAAGATAGAGAATAAAGTATAGAAATCCAGTATCAAGTGATGGAAAATAAAGTATAGAAATCCAGTATCAAGTGATGGAAAATAAAGGATATAAATTGTGAATTTAATTTTTGAGGAGAATAAAGAAAACTAGGAAGTACTAGCAACTGTTTGAAGTGTTTAGCCCTAGAAGTGCTCGATTCGCGAAATCTTTGAATCACAAAGCCCAAGAAAACATTAAGATCGAGGTCAAGAAGAAGCAGGCAGCAGAGGTGTTCAGGACGCAGCGCAGCGGGATTCCTTGAAGTCTCGAAAGCAAGCAGAGGTCATTGAAGTCCCGGAACCAAGCTGAGGTGGAGATTCGTGTTGGAGGAAGCAGAGGTGGTCAGAATCAGCGCAGCACATTTCAAGTAAATTAAATATTTTATATTTACTTATTTATTTGATCATTTCTTTTTATTTATTATATCTAATATGAAGGAGTAAGCTCTTTCTGTGTGTGTGTGTATGTGACACGAAAGGATCAGGGCTTAAATAATGTTCTAAGACCCCCATGCCCGCGCGGTGAGCTAGTCGATTAAAAGTAACTTCCTTCGGCCGCCATTATGCAGCCTTTGTATTTTCAAATAACCCTATCTATTTAACCTTATTCTTTTTTTCGCTGCAGGTGCGACATATCAGTGGCCCCAATATATCATTAAATTATTCTTAATTATATTCATTATTAATTATATATTTATTTAAAATACATCACCATATCTCCTGCTATTAGCATTTCCAATATTGTGTTGCTCGAATATCTAGGACTCACAGCCTGGAGTCTTTATGTTCTGCTCACTTTCTACTTCGCATATTTTACTTCGCAGGGAAATAAAAAGGAGTGAGAAACGAAATCACTTATCCACTGCAAGCTTCATCGCCCAATCTTTTTTGTTAAAAAATGTCAACAAAGTTTTTAGGGGGCAGCTAAATTGAGCCCTTAACAGGCATTTGCAAACATTTAAGCTGATGACCGCAAAGTTTAAACTTTAAAGAGGACAGTCAACCAATTCATGCAGTAAAAAGTAACCTCAAAGAAACAATGACCTTATAACGCTGGTAGTGACGTCCATCGGTTCAATCGAGACAAGTCATCCAATACAGCCTGGCTGGAACGGCCTTTTTGCAAAATATTGTAGTTCCATAACTTAAGGCATGGAACGCGCAATTTGATACGTTTAGTCTTTTGTTGTTACAATCCTCGTTAATCCTCGAACCACGAATTCAATCTAGTGAAAGGTCTTCAATGTGGAAACCTTCTGAATACCTTCAATTCCAATCAAGCACCTAAGAGGTGCTTTTTGCCGATACTGTGCCTTACAACAGCCAATGAAGAGGTATTTTATGTTCAGAAGAACCTCCATAATGAAATAGTTCTTAGCCTCACCACCTGATGGCGTCACTATCGCAAGTAAAACTCATTATGCTGTAGTACAGGTTTGTAGACAACTACTGTCAAAATTTCAGTCGCATCGGACAAATAGTTTTAATTTGACTACGCGTGGAAGTGAGCATCTCCGCGGATTTTACAAAAATGGAGAAAGGACAATATCGGTCGGTGATTCGATTCTTGTTTTTGGAAGAGAAATCACCCAGCGATATCAAAGTGTGCTTGGGTGCTGTGTACGGTGACTCCGGCCCCGAGATTGCGACCGTAAAAAATTATTTACGAGTTTCAACGTGGTTGGACATCGGTTTTTTATATGCCACGCCCAGGTGCCCCGAAAACACCTACCACAGAGGATAACGTGACAAAAATCCATGATTCCGTATTGGCAGACTGTCGATTGAAGGCACGTAAGATGGTTGAGATAGTAGGCACCTCAAACGACCACGCATGTTATTTACTCAATGAAACCTCAGGCAACAGAAAGCTGTCGGTGCGAAAAATCCCAGGTTTGCTCAGTCCGGACAACATACGCAATCGTGGGATGACTTCAAAGAAATGTTTGACGCTATTTTGAAGGAACTTTTCCGTCTTTTCATGACCTACGTTGAAACATAGACCGATTGGTACATACCAAAGACCATGGAACTGTCGAAACAGTAGAATTCACCGGACAAACGTGCTCTGTAGAAGATGAAGATTGTCTGATCGGCCGGCAACGTGATAGACACGTTTCTCTGGGATTGACATGGTATGCTGCATCGACTATCTAGAGATGGGCAACCGATCAGATGGCTCTGCTGTCCCGAATTATTGAGTTGCTTTGACAGAAAAAGAAGAAGACAGTGTTCTTCCACTATGAGAATGGACTAGCTCTCACCCCCGCCGTCCCCATGTCCAAATTGGTCAAATTAAGCTTTCGTATTCTCTAGATTGTGCCTTGTGCCACTTCTTTCTGTATCCAAATTTGAAAAAGTCATTCGGCGAAGAAATTTGAGCCACCACGGAGGTTTACTTTGTAGACTGAAGGGTTAAAGAAGACGGGTTAAAGAAGTTGGAGCATCGCTGGGTCAAGTGGATCGAACTACGAGGAGACTGTGCTGAGAAAGAATGGCTACTCTCTAAAATTCTCTTTTTTATTTTCTAGGCTAAGTACTTATCGGAACGCCATCGTATGTAAGGTTTTGAAGAATGGTGCACGAATTGCTATCAAGAAAATAAAACAAACCATTATATCAACAAAGAAAGGTGGAAAGAGCTCAAGCTGGTTTCGAACACGCGTCCCTGCCGCTTCTCGTCAGGTGCCAACTCACAGGCCGGGACGCATCGATTGGCACTACCAGCTGGGTGAATGTCGTCTGGTTATAATTACGTTTTATCATTTTCGCTCTCAGCTTGAACTTGTCCTATGTTCCAATTTGCCTATGTGAGTTGGCACCTGACGAGAAGCGGCAGGGACGCATTATATCAAGTTAAAAAAGTTTGACGCAATCAATAGTTGCCTAATAAAATGTTTTAAAAAAGTTCTCAAAGTTACAAATAATGAAGGCGAGCAATCAACTGAAATAGGAGATTCTGAAATTCTATTTGCAGTATACGATAATTACTGAATACGAGGTCTCAACACTGGAAAGACTGAGGAAACGTTGCAATGGGCTGAATATATGCTCGCGTATGGACGAACAACGTGGGTAACCATTGTTCGTCCACACAATTCATAAAGATATTCTTTGGGAGAACTGAAGGGCGGAGACCAGTGGGGAGACCCAAGAAAACGCTGGTCTGACTATGTGAACGAAGACAGTTCAAGGCTCCTCGGATTTCAAAATTGGAGGGCGCGGTCAGTGACCCAAGACAGCTAGAGGCGCTCGTGACAGGAAGCGAAGACCCAAGACGGACTGCAGTGCTAAGAAGAAGAAGAAGAAGTGCATGATAATTTGCAGCAAAAATTCAATTAAAAGAATTTTAGTCTTTTGTATATTAAACAAGCTTTTTTGTTGAATAATACAAGTAAGCTGCCTGCTTGCATAGGGGGCACAAATATTGAACTACATATCCTAGGTGATGTGTCTCACAAATACTTAATCATAAAATTTTCGATCAAAGGAAAAATTTCAATATCATTTTATTCAATATTTTATGAGTTTTTCGTAATAAAAAAGCGCAATATGTCCTAGCATTACTCAAGGACTTAAATAGACGTTCAACTCCGTTCTGTGACATTATCAGCATCAGGAATCTAGCCATAACTTCCCATTATTTCCAATGAATCGTCATTTATTTCAAATGATTCAGCATATTCCCATTGCCAGCAATAATTAAATTATCCCTATTGTTCATGTACCTACTCTAACTGCAAAACACCAGCAAGGATTGATCTGCATACACCCGATTTTCATTTATTCTCTCGCTATAAAGTAAATTGCTACATTGAAGTGAAAGAGTAATCAAATTGAGTGATGACAAACATTAAAACAATGTGAACATTAGCTCAGTCAATTAAAATTAATAGTTCAGAAATAAAATGTTTCGATATGCTCCACTAATTTAATAAACCGGATGGACATAATAGCTTTACACTCGATTGTTCACAATTGCATGCAAGGATGTCTAACAAAAAAAAATTCATTTCGTAAGTGCATCATGGACATTCGGGATCATCGGTACAGCATACAGATGCTTTGGATGATTTAATTCAAAATTTAATTTGACAAACGCAATTGGTTTCTACTTAAGGCGAAAACTTTTTGTTATCCTTATTTGAATTGTATGAATAAACAGACTTGGAACTTTCTTTTGTTTTTCTAAGGTTTAGTAGCTGAATTACAGTGAGGGTGGAATCAATGCACATCACTATGCCTGTCAATATCAGGAAAAGTCATTGACAGTCTCCTTCGGCAGGAATGCTCCTTAGGGACACTTTCGAAATTCTGCAACATCAAAAAGGATAGATTCGTTTTCACCTCTGACTCATCTTGGCGACAACATTGAATTCGACAACTCCAGCCGCGGAGAAAAGCAAATCAAAGATAAGAATTCCACGGGAAAATTTTGCTGGTATCATGAAGGCAATGAGCATTGCCTCATAAAACTTCGAAACAATAGCAAGTTCTATTGTTTAGAAGTCCATATATAGAGTGTCAAGGATACGGTCACGGTTCACGCCACTAAAAAAAACTCCCCAATCACTCACCCAGGAAAAGCGATAAAGATAATATCGAACGTAGTGACTGTGGCAACTCTTACAAGTCAAATTCCACGACATTACCACAATATGAAAAATCTCGATTCACACTTCCTAAGTTTATCAACTTCAATAGCTACACAACTTATCGAGCAAGCCACTGTCAGTAGTATGAAGCGATTGCGGGCGAAATTGCACATATTTCCCAACTAGACGTCATCACGGAAACAACCGCTCTATCAACGGCATATCTTAAGAGAAGTAGCGGTTATTAGCGCCTGAACGTGGTCAAGTCCATATTGATACGAATAAATAAATAATTTATAACTCAATACTTTTACTGTAGAATTGTAGAACCTACAAGTAATTCATAAAGTATTCTGTTAAAATAAAGACGACAACCGATTAGAACATCCGCAACAACGATCTTTTCTAACCGCAAACACAAGATCCACCATGAGACAGAGGATACTTTCCAGATTGCCAAGCTTAAGCCCATCGTAACATAGTGAAGCTAGCTAGTGAAGCTAAATACCAATGGAAATTCCGCTTTTCACGAAAATGGATTTGGAAAGAGCAGTCTTGTCTATGAAGGCAAGAAATCATGACCAGATGGGATTGCAGCTGAGGGATTGCAGCTGAGGTATGGATGTTCTGGAAGAACTCTATCCTCAGCCCGGACTTATAGAAAATCTCCTATGACGGACTGCTGCGGCTTGAATTGCCGAATGAGTCACGCTTGATTAGCTATGCGGACGATGTCATGACGCAAATCACTGGAATTACAGTTGATTGTGCGTCATCCAGACTAAATATGCTAATGCGGCGAGTAAGGCACCGGGCACCACTCACAGTTACAGTCTGGCGCTCTAAGATAGTGAAGTGATCATTCTGACCAAGAAAAGAATCCCCATAGTAAGGCCTATCAGTTTAAGGAGAGCACTAGTTGAATTGAAATCAGCAGTTAAATACTTGGGCGCCCTAATAGAATCGAAGAAGAATTTGTCCCAAAAAATTATGGCAGCAGCTGCCAAGGCTGCAACGCGTTAATGGCACTCACTCGCTTTATGGCCAACATAGGGGGCCAAACACATTAAGGAGAAGACCCTCAGCGCTATGCAGTCGACAGCAGACATGCAGAAAGCACAGAAATATCTGCGCCGAAGCGAAGAAAACATCGACAAAATCACCAGGGGAGAAGGACAACGCTCTCTCAGCGATTGGTAACAGTTTTGGGAGGAAGACATAAGGGGCAAGTGCACTTCTGTTCCCTGATCTGAGGCCGAGGCTCATCGAATGCATGGTAAGACCGATTTTTACTTGACCTAGCGCTTAATCGCGCATGGATGTTTTCGGTCTTACCTGTACAAGATTGACAAGTCACGGTAATATAAATGCGTGTTTTGTGCAGGAGAGATGGATGACGCCTTTCACACATTCTTGTCTTGCAAAAGATGGAATAAGCAGCGCCATGAGCTCTTCAGCGAAATTGGAGAGCTCTTTCCGAGAAATGCTCGATTGACAAATGAAATCACGTGACACTATATGCTGTTCAGAGTAGTGCCACCACTGAACAAAGCTATACTAGAGCATTAGGAGGTGTCGGGGATGAAGGGATCTCTTTCCTTGCACTGCCTTTCTTTCGCCTCCTTCATGCTGGAGAAGAGGTGCCCATAATCTAAAGGCGCCTATAGGTATAGGCAGATGAGGCTTAGCCCGATGTAATGTGCCAAATGGTTCCAGGCTAGGTTCCCTGTATAGAAGTATTGCGCATCTGGGAGTCCCACACTCAGTGCGTAAACAGCCTTTACTACAAAAATATAAACATAGTGAAGCTAGTTGCAAACCCCCCCCCCCCTTCCCCTTGCTTTAAATGTAACTATTCAAAGCCACCGCAAACTCTAATAAACAATTTTAGTTGACACTTGTTTCATTCATTCAATCTGACTTTAGTTCAACTGAATGAAGTCAAAGCGGAATGTTTATTTTATATTGATATTTGCTGTCGTTTTATCTCTTTGTATACCAAATTTGATTTCATTTCTAAATCTCACATTCATGAGATGACTCGACAATTTACCTCGGGAATATACTTACAAAAATTAATAAAATCTTCAATCTCAAATATTTCATTAAAAATTTTCCTACCGACAATTTATTTTCCTTTGTCTGAGCTCTTGCTGTAAATCTTAACAAAATTATTAAATTCTATTTTGTTTTTGAATATCAGCGTTCGAACTTTAGCAATCATAATTAATTAGTTCAATAACTCAAAACTTCCTTAAAATCATCAAGAAAATTCGAGCTCCCGCTTCATCCGCACTCGACTTCCCTTTGAAAATGTTTAGTCTCTGAGCTTGAAATGAAATGAAATTTTACACAAGTTTTAAGTAGCAACCCATTATCTTGATCCTTCTTAATGTTAGCGTAGTATAAAAGCTTCCACTCCAAAAAGCGAACGCTCCACTAACACCTCTACAAAGTTCTATTCTAGGTGCACTGAAATACTTCATCCGTCAGTGTCGTTGCAGTATAAAATTTGCGTAGGTGACGTCAAAGTAAGCATGAAGGACGACTTGTTTTAGGAAGAATCTCACAACCTCTCAACATTTCAGTATTCAAATAAGTTATTCTAGAATGGTCCCACGGAACGTTCATTGCTATTGTGACCAGGGTAGGTGAGTGTACTCGATACATTACTGGCTGCATTGTATGGGAGACTTATTTTGAAATTAATGTCAAGTAGTCCTTGTTACTGAAATTGTTCCCGTCCTGAGCAATGGCATATGCGACGTAAACAATTTCCAGACATAACAGCTTTGGCTTTTATGAGGACGTGCTTCAGCATCATTCATAAATAAAATTTGAAAGTCATCTACGTTCCCGAAGTAACCATTCCTGCCTCATTATTTAATTTGAACAATTTGTGAAAATAAATTTCCATCATATGGGAACAATGAGGCTAAGCAACCTTAGTAATGTTGATCCTGACGAATGCTCTTTAACTGTTTTTATTTTATTATTTCTTGGGAAATACTGAAAAGGACACAAAAATTGTAGCTAGTTCGTAATTGAGACCAAAATAAAATTAATGGAATCTATTGATTGTTAAGAAATCGTTCT
This sequence comes from Stratiomys singularior, assembly GCA_954870665.1. Lineage (NCBI taxonomy): Eukaryota > Metazoa > Arthropoda > Insecta > Diptera > Stratiomyidae > Stratiomys > Stratiomys singularior. Next base: position 67,498,092 of record OX940881.1, read on the forward strand.
TTTTGATAATCAGAAAATACTTCACTACTTACTTGTGCAACAGTTGCCCAGGAATCGTCCTCATCCTTTGCCCTAAATTTATCACACATAATATTGATTCCATGAGGAGACCGCAAAAAGGCAAAACTTCATGCAAATGAATTTTAATCCTTGAAGACGGATCAGCTTCTCTTATTGCAAAAAGGATTCACACATATCAGACATTACGACCGACCTTTTATTTTTTTATTACAAACGAAAATCACTGCAAAAGTCCTCGCGACGATGCACATATCCTGCCTTGGCGCCACAGATGCCATTAGAACTACGCCAACAACCCCATGATGCTTTTCAGGGAGGCATCACTTACATCAGATTAAAATCCACAAATAAGTTAACCAACCACCACTAAACTGGCCACCACTTCCTTTTAAAAGAAATGGAGAGAATCGCCCCGTACAGTAAATAGGAGCTGGATAGAATTCAATATATAGGATTTACATAGTGACCTGAGAAGAGTGGGAAACAGAGTAAGAGTTCGCAGCTTGAAGTGAAATCGTGATCTACAACGATTGCTCCGAAACAGATGAGATATGCGATGCCGGGATCCTCTTCAGAGATTATGTGCAACTCAAATAAAAAACACAAACTTGAGAGAAACACCATAGTTGTCCAGTCAAAAGTATTTGCAATAAAAGCGGACACAAAGGTCACAACAACTAGCCTTAACGGAGAAATACAAATACCCTTGGGGTGCAACTCGGTATTCCCGTTGCTTGCGTTTAACTGCGTAGGTTTAAAAATAGTAAACAGTTCCTCAAAGCCAAAATCATGCAAATAAAAGTAAAACCGACATAGGATCGCTGGACCAGCGGGATAGAGGCAAATCAAAGAGTAGGTGATCTAGCAAGAGCAGGATCAGTCAACCAAAATGCAACTAGAAGAGACACGATCAAATTGCCACTAGCAACAATAAAAAACTAGGAGCAATAGCAACAACCAAAAACTCTCTAAGAAGAGACAGATATGGCTTGAAATGACAGGAATGATTGCAGGATCAGACAAACTCTATGGCCTCACCCTGACAAAACAATGTCTCGGGAAAGACAAAAATAGTGTTGGAACATTGGCGGTAATACTAATATGCTACAATCTTTTAAGTCATCATGTCAAACGAATTTGAAACCAACCAAATGACTTCTATCGAAATTGTGGCGCGGAAAAGGAAAGTACAGAATATTTCCTTCTTGATTTTTTGAGCTCGGCCAACAAATGCCTTACTTGGCTGGGGTGTACTAACGTTACAAAGTTGGAACCCTCGACAACTACAAAGGTAGAGGACCTCCTTGATGTTGGAAGACAGAATGGGCGAGAATTTGCGCTTAAGGGGTGAGGGCGATTTTTACCCTTAAAGTCGGACTCCCAGTGACAGCTTGACTACCGACTAAATACCTATCTCGCCAGCACACAGAAAACTCAACCTGGAACTGTTGATAACATTATTACGGACTATGTGTCTTTAGTCGCTTAACAACGCTCTAAAGTTAGGCAAATCCCTCTTTCAGCAGGGTCAGGTGGAAGGTAAAGCGATTACTCTTCCCTTTGCAATGATAGGCTTTCCATGATGCACTTCTTTATAGGAAGAACCATCCGAACGTCATGTGACTCGCAGTTCCAGTTGTCTTGGGATGTCAATATCTTCTCCGTTATATTTTCTGGAGAGAGCACGCCTATTTTCTCAGAGAGGAATACTAGGAGCCTGGCCCGTCTTTCCCATGCAAAAAAAAGTGATGCAGGCGTAATCTGCAATCCCCAGACAAAACAACCAACCAAAGGACAGTGATTTTCTCATCTTATGCAAGTAAGACTGAAAACACCCGTGTGCTTTGAGTAGTTATTGTAATTTGTTACAATCAGTCACATCATGCTTTCTCCAGAGCCATGGCGCCAGGTCACCGATGAGTCGCTTAGTACACCTCACTCACATTCCTTGCCAAAAAGGAAGGATCCTTGTTTTTTCCTATCGGCTGACCTTCTCTCGTTATCACAAGGAGTGATAACCCGTGATTACCTGAAACGCCAGCTCAGTCTGAAAGGCTCATACGAGTCATACTAAGTGTAGGTCAAAAATAGATTGGTAAATTGGTAATTGGGCCTCTCATTTTAACGGAAAGCAAGATTAGCCTTCTCAAAGCTTTTGAAGTAAAGCTTTCTCAAAGCCTTCTCAAAGCTTTTGAGTAAAAAGACAAAACAATTATAGATCTACTTATACTTTTCCTATTTCTATCTGAGAGAATTGAATGCGCTGACAATTAAGGATTCCGATAACACGTGTTTGCTTGGTTCGTAGTATGCGTATCTGTACACCACAGCTTCCTGAGCGCCTTCCAGCGTCTGCAAGAGTATTGACCGACTCTTGCAATCTTTGTACCGAACTTTTTTTTATCGGGCCTTTTCAGGTCTTCCGTCTCTTCCAGACTGCAATTGTCTCAGTTTGTATGTTACTTAATAGAGTAGCTATGTTTCAGTTGATCGTCTACACGAATGAAATATCGTGATTTTGGGCTGTTAACGAGCATAGTCTATGGTTTCCATTTTTCAACAGAAATTGTACATATTGGGGTATTCATATCCATGGACTGTGCAATTAAATAAAAAATCCTAGCCAGAACATCGATCGCTGCCAAAAGTGGTGGATATAGGTCCCTTGTGGTACAATATCATCTTTTGTGGTACCATGATCTTTTTTAATCCTATGAAAAGGATAGAATCCTAGCAGACCGTAGCTTTGTCCAGAATACGTTCGACTGCTCATTATTCAAAGCCATGGCCAGACCGATGAAAACACTGAAGATGCAAACGATCGTCGGACCACACGGCATCTAAACCGATGTGCTTTAATTGATCCAGCGTATCTACCCTGACATGTTACTTAACGCATACAACACCAACCAAGGATAGCGGATTTTGTAGAGACTCGAAAAGCTTCCTAGGAAAAAATTACAAAGCGATTCACACTGACGAGGATTTATTTCAATAGCAAGATGTCATTAGGACTGGAAGATTCACCCTTGATGCTAAAACTGAAGTATTTGCACCTTTAATAACTCAAAGTGCATTGTGCTTCGATGTATATTATACATGCTATTTTCTAGGCCTTTTCAATAAGTCATTTAAAGTGCTAGAAGGGTCCACCTCAAACCTGGTGTTACGAAAAGCTCTATTTGTGGCTCAGTTTTCTAAAGATGAGCTGCAGCCACACATATGACGTGCTTGATAGACTACGTATATGACTTCAGGCTTTAGTCCCACTCATCCTTAAGCATACGCAACTTCAAATAGGCGTTACTGCAATGTCAATTAAATGCCCGACCGGTAAGGGTTCAGCGTAACGCTGATAAAAACTTAGGCTACCTTATTGACGGAAAAACAGACCTTTATATTCATTCGCATCCAGATTAACAATAGAACAAGACGATACAAAACCTTGAATCTCTCATTACCTGGAAGATTAACTTTTTTCAATTAAATTAGAGCGATGATGATGAGGTTCTGCGGAAGTGAGGGCACACTGTAACCTGATGTCCTATCCTGGAATATCTATTAACGAGCGCTACGGGAAAAGAGCTCTTATAATGTTCTGATTACCCTTAAATGTTCTGATTACCCTAAACCCTTAAATGGATTCTGGGAAACCAGATGCTAAGGTTCACTGAATTTTTGGGACTTTGTTAAGTAGGGAAAATTAATGAGAATTGAATCAAGCTCCAGAATAACTAAAAATTCATTTGCAAACGATATTCACACACAATAGAAGTTTAAGGAGGTTAACAAGCGTCAAAAGTGTTGCCCGATTAATCAGTGATTCCCACACCGTATATTCGTCCTTCCTGATTTTCATAGGCCTTGTACTGGGCTTTTGGCTGTGCTTTTCGAGCTTCTTTGGACTCCAACCAATCAGGTCGATTCTGTCGGCTCATCCGTTAGTTGTCCATTTATTCGACATATTTGAAGCTTTGTGCCTTATATAATTCCTGTCTCACTAATTCCCATCAAAAAGGATGAATTTCATTCATTGAATTTTTTTTTGTTTGGGAGGTGAAGGCTATTTACGCCCTGAGTGCCGGACTCCCCCGCTACCGGACTACCGACTAAACACCTCCCCTGTCACACAGAGAACCTAGCCTAGAACTGTTTGTCACATTACTTCGCACTAGGCCTCATTAATCATCGCTTAGCGGTGTCTTCAGGCTTAGGGAAATTTCTCTTTCTCCACGGATGGATAGGAAGGAATTGCGGTTAGTTACTATAATATTGCGTTACAGATATTTCCCCTCCCTCGCCAAGCGATCCATCATGCCCTTCTTTATAATAAGTACTGTCCGTACGTAATGCGACACACAGTTCCAACTGTCCTTTAATTGCATCATTTTTCGCGTTACATTTTCTGGGGAAATTTCGCCAATTTTCTCCGAGAGATGCGAACGGAGTCTTGTGAATCTATTACACGTAAAGAACGTATGGTAGGCTTCATCCGTCATCCCCGGGCAGAACACGTAAGTTGGGGATGGTGTCTTTCCCATCTTAGACAGGTAAGACTGAAAATACTCGTGACCACTGAGTAGTTGCGTCAAATAATAATCAGTCTCACCATGCATTCTGTAGAACCATGGCCCCAAGTCACTTATCAGCCGTGCGGTCCACCTGCCTCGCGTTTCGTTTTCCCATATTTGCTGCCATAAGTTAAGGGTTCTTCTCCGTTCCTCTCGGTTGACGGCTTCTCTTGCCGACTCCCCCCTACGTGAGTACACACGTTTCCGTTCGTCTGCAAGTAATTTGATTGGAACCGCCCTCGAGATTACCAGCACTGCAGTTTCAGAGACAGTGCGGTATGCAGCCGCCATCCGCAAAGCTCCTTGCCTCTGCATCTGTGCCAAACGCCTTCGGTACGTCTCTTTACTAAGAGCGTCAGCCCAAACCTCGAAGCCATACAAGAGCACTGACTCCATTGCACTCATCAGTAGACGTCTTTTGCTCGAGGTTGGTCCCTGCGTGTTGGCTATAAGGCGACTGAGAGCCGATACTCGCACGGAAGCCTTATCCGCTGACGCTCGAACCTGCTCGAAAAAACTCATCTTCGAGTCAATCATCAAGCCAAGGTATCTGATTGATTCTTTTGACTCGATGATCATTTCCCCCACCCGAACCGGGATAACACGAGGGATCCGCTCCTTGGTGAGGACGACAACCTCGGTCTTTTCCAGCGCTAGGCTAAGCCCACGGTCCGTCATCCACTCGCTCACTCGGCGTATTACCGCACCCAGTTTGCGTCTGTCCGACAGTACGGCCGGCGACTAATACTGCTACGTCATCTGCGTAGCCAACCAGGTGCGACTCCCCCGGTAACTGCAGCTTCAAAAGCTCATCGTACGAGACATTCTAGAGGTCCGGGCCCAGAACGGAACCTTGCGCCACCCCTGATGTCAAATCAATCCTTCGCCGGCCTCCCAATGTGTCATAGATGAGTTTCCGGTTTTTGAGGTAGTCCTGCAATATCCGCATCAGATACCTCGGCACCCTGAAATATTCCAGAGCACCAAGAATATCTGTCCATCTAGCAGAGTTGAAGGCATTTCGCACATCTAGTGTTATGGGTAGTACTATTCCTTTCGAGTAGTGATTGTGGGCTTCTGCCCGCTGGACCACGCTCACTACCTCTGCTATTGCACCGATTGTGGATCGACCAGCCCTGAAGCCGTTCCACCGAGGAGACAGATCCCCAGCAGTGACCTCTCCAAGTCTTTCTCTAATGAGCCTCTCGGGCACTATCCCAGCGGCGTTCAGCATACATGACACGTGACCTTAATATTCACTTTAATTACATGATTACCATTACCAGAAGGATTCAAATTAAAAATTTCTGTAAACGTCTTCAAATCACCGTTACTAACATAATTTCCGTATTTCACGCCTGGCAATCGTTCTGAGCTCAAAAAAATCTTCTTCACGGACGCCGCTTCCATGCTTCCTTGAGTACCCTCTTGATTTTTACTATAGTCTTCTTCGTTATCGTTTTCTTACCAGTTTAAATATTTTTGGGAGTCCTTTTAAAACGATAGACCTCTATTTTCTCCACTTCTACCAAAACGGTCCTTTCTTATGAGGGGAATCATTTGATCGTAGTGTGAAAAAAATTTATATTTGTCCTTTAATTTTATCCTGCCAATCTTCCCAAGCATGATTGCTTCGATCATTTAGATCAATGACTTTGCCACTGGACTATGCGAGTAGAATTCTTACTCCAAACAAAAAGTTTTTATTTCGAAGAGCCGTCTCCCAATTCTTTGGAACTCAAAATAGCTGTTCCTCTTTTTTTGTATTTGACAGCTTTTTAACAATAATCAAAATCTGTCTTTGTGGCAACGAGGATGTGACTGAAAATTCGATTGTGCGTTTCTTCAGCATACAATTGCAGAATAAGTTTAAACGACGTCTAAGGATCGTATAACAAAAAATTTTCAGTGTTTTGCCTCAAATCCAGGAATTATAAGAGCACTTGAATTGACATTTCTAGATAAAAAGTTATACTTCACAACAAGTCGGAAACCAAGAGCTCAGACACTAGTTCCTTCAAACTTCTCATTCACAATAAAAACTGGGGAAAATTCGTTGATTCAATAAAAATGTAATAGATTCACGGTCACATTTTCAATCGTAGAACTGTTGATTTTTTCACACTTGCACCTTTTGGATAGGAAGACATTTCTCACTCTTGATTTTGAAGGCACTTACATACCAAATCAAAATTGACACTATGCGTAATGTATGTAAAGCGAGACCTGTTCAACATAAGACCACGAGACAGTTTCAATATAAGATCACGCAAATAGATAAAGTTCATTTATCTTATAATACTCTGACAGCGACATTGCATTCTAGTAGGTAGCATGCGGTTGATAAATTCTGAATTCCAGGGTCATAAAATGTAGACAATTATGAATTTCGGCTTAAAATTTTTATAGGATACTTAAAGATAGTAAAGCTAGCAATTTAAGCAATAATTTTTTAAACCTCCCAAAATGGTTTCCGCTCTTAAACTGATGTCTTGCGCTCAGAGCGTAAATGGTCTTCAATTTGCAACAATAAGGATAGTAAAACTCAAGCATCGAGGTTTGCAAACCATTGCGACGCTCACATGTGAACAAAGATCGCTCCAAAGAAGTTCCAGATAACTTAGAACATTTCCTGCAACGAAAATGACCCGATTCAAGACTTTTTAACATCATTGAACACGCGCAAATGAGCCGATAAGCCCTCAGCAACATTCAAAATCTTCATTTACGCACAAATGTAGCGAAATCAAATGAATGAATACCCAATGAATACCTTTTTGCGTATCCGCTGTTTGTCCATACGATTCATATCGCCTGCCGATTGTAATTTCCGCAGTCTTACAATCGTTGACTCCAGGCTCGTCAAAATTTCATACAGCTGATGGTTGTATCGAATTCCCCATTGGTCCCCGTCGCCATTGGTGCTCCAATTATCCGCGTCAGGACGCGTCGCTCAAAGGTGCGTATATTTCTGTTAGTGTCCCTTTTCCACCCACATAGCATAGCATAACACAGGTCTTATCACTGATTTGTATACTTGGAGCTTTGTTTTCCTGTGAAAACAAAGTATGTTTTCTTATGCAGCTGATGTTTATAATCGTCAGAACTGAATAAAAGGTTTTATTTGCGAGCTGTACTCTTCGATGTATTTTGTATCTTCCATTAGCCAATTTCTTAACTTAGTTATGATCATTGTTGTCCAAGCTGCGCTTTTGGAGTATCGAATCTCCGTTATTGGAGACAGGATATACCAGGCTTTATCTCCCCACATGTGTCGGAATATTCACATAGTCAACATTGCTTCTTAAAAAACGTGTTGAACACTGTTATTTTCTCTGGCTCTTACGTCATTCAAGTCCTTCCTTAGTAGTTGCTTCGCCCTCGACAGGTTAAGGTTTTATCTGAGAACTCAGCTTAACCTGTAAAAACGCCTGTCATTTCATGCCTTATTGGTCTTTTTAGAGTAGGTTTCATTGAAACCTATTTTGACTGTTTATTTTTGTAAAAAATTTTATGTCTCTTTTTGCTTCATTTCAATCGACGATCCAGCTTTTGCTAGTTCATCTCTCCTTCATTTTCTTCTACACTTCTCAATCCATGAATCCATGTTCAGATTAATATGACTAGTTCCTTTGAATACCTGCCTGTAGTTCTGGACGCAGAAGGCAAATGCCTTTAGTGTCGACTTTAGTGTCGACTTGCTATCCGAGAGAATGCAGAATTTTCGTATTGTTCCGTTGAAGTTTCTTATTATGGTTTTTACGGCACCACTAGCAAAGACTCAAACTATACTCGCTTTTCTTTTATGTTGAAGACTTTATTAGTGATAGATAACAATAAAGTCGAATAGCTACATTTGAAAAACAAGAAACTAGGATTTTGAAGAGACAGTTGTATTGGAGATCAGAATTTATCGACCGGTTGCTAAACAATCCTTCAACAGAGTTGTTACGAGAAATTAAGGCCCAGAAAAGATAGATCTAAACAGGGTACCCCAGAAAAATGTTGATAGAGCAACTGGGCAATGAGTTCCAGTTACTTTCTCACTTGACTCAATCTATGCCAAAGTGGATGTTTTCGAGGAATCTAAGCTAGAGTATAAATTCTCTTTATACCCGAACATAACGGGTTGATATCAAATTTTCTTTCTTATTATGAAAATTATGAATCACTCTTTTGTCTATCTTTATCTTTTAATTTTCGAATAAATATTAAATCGACATTCTCAAGTGGGTATTATAATAAATAATAATCTTAATCATAATTACCTGAAGAGGTTGAGCACAGAAGACCTCAACAAACTACAGGGTAAGGAGTCGCTGTTCAAATCACTGTCAAATAAATGACAATGAACAGGAATTCAAAGCGAGCTATCGTCGCAAACAGCAGAACGTCTCTAAGGTCTCGGCACTAAGTGCATAATAAATAATTAATAAGGATGCTCAAGTAACTTTACGGGACAAGAGGGAAGTATTTTTGTCTTATAGCGTTCTCCTTTTAAATGATATCCGAGTGAAGGACTCGGAGGTGTTTGATTACTGTGACAAATTTACAATACCTAATAATAAAATCAAAGCCATAAATTATATCTATAATAGATGCCGTACAAAAAGGAAATAAGCATCTGAATGTCTCATCTGTAGCTTTCAAAAGGCACTATATTGATTTTTATCACGTTTGAGATTCTCGTAAAATGCTAGTTCTAACTTATCTCTGAACTTATTTCTGTGCCTTTATCCAAAAATCGATTGAAAAGCAATTGAAGATGGAAAACTGTTAGCTTCATCAAAACAATCCTCAAAACGGCTAAAATTCATGAAAATTTAAGCATGTTAACTTATCAAGAATAATGAAACCTGAATATTGCAACCCATATATCCATTCATTGTATTCAACACGGTTCATTGCCATCAGCTCATTTCACCTCACCTCAGCTTAGAAAAACATGAAATTTAATTATGTCATCATATTTGTTTACCCAAGAAATTAAACCAAAGAAAGCAAAGGACGAATAAATGCCTCTGACGAAAATTCCAGGTATAGAACGAAAACAATGATGGTGATTCCATTAAACCGACAACCTTGTAACCTAATGTTTGGTTAACTCACCAAGCTCCTGAGCTCACAAATATTTCACTCCATTTTATTGAATCGTTTAACCCTTTCACCGTTATTGGAAAATACATGGAGCTACCGTTCCCTGTCACTTCGAATCAAGTTGGTACCAGTGCCTTCTACCAACATAATTTTTTCCTCTTTTTCAGCAATCGGGCCGGGAAAATTGATTATGGCTGAATGAAAACAAGAGGTAGGCAAAGGTCGGTCGAAACAAGATTGCTTTATGGAATCGAAGCTTGAAGGACAACATCAATAGTGCGTGGAGGAGATCTCGTGGAAAAGGAACGAGAGTTTTCCTTCCATCGTTACACTCTTGCTTCATTCAATTCAACGCTGGAAGGATGGAGCGAGATGAGTTTATGTAGGCAGACAAGTTGGGCGAATTGTCGAGATGAGGACTCTTGTAGTGCTTTCTCTATAGCGAGGTATAATTCCTTCCGAACAGTTTAGTCCTTCTTCTCGCAAACTGAACTGGTGTAGGAAGCCTTATCATGATATCGTATGAAAACCTTCATTCAAGTGACAAAATCTCGTTGCTATGGTTTACTTTTCAAACGTTTCATAAACAGACAAATGCTTCTTATGCTATGATATTTGCCAAAAGCTTTATGTCCTTAAACAGTAAATTATTTCTATTTGTGAGGACTGCGAGCATTAACACATTTTATTTTCTGTTTAAAATCAGTGGAACATTAATCGAGATAACTTTTGGCAGTGACACTTTTCGCAGTTGTAAACAGTTTTATGGAATTACATGAAGGCCTACACTACAGTCAAGTGGATATCGTAATAAAAATCTGAAGTAATTGTCCAAATTCCTTGAATTATGAAATGGAATGGAATAAGGATATATTACCTAAAATCGTATTTGAGCAAATATCTGTCCCTTACAGGATATTCTTCGGAACACATTTGATAATAAACCACAATTTCTCTGCTTATTTTTCGGAAATAAGCCGGCGCCAAATTACGTATTTTCAATTTATTTCTTCCTTTCTTTTTTATAGGCATTTCCCAAGATAAACAAGATATTACATTTAAAGAAAAATTTGATTGTAATAGAAACGGATGCGAGTATGACAAGAGACGGATTCACTGAAATTTATTACAAACCCAAAAAAAACTTAATAGTCAAATAGAACCAGTAAATTGGAAATAATACAACACGATTAGCTTGATTTAAACAAGTGCGCCTTGTTCAATATGTCCTTAGAAAAAGGACGGGAAAATTTTTCTGAATTACTTTTTCCTTCTTCGAAAAACAAATACGCAATTTGAGTTATAAAAAATCGAAAAGTCGAATTCATGAACACAGACAACTGCTTTGAAATAGTGTCCTTGTAAATGTAGTGTTAAGAGTTTCAAGAAGTGTCTGGAGTTCAAATAAGATATAGCTTTATGTAAACTAAAATTATCGTGAGCTAATAGCAAAGCTAATCACAAAAAAGTGATTAAATAAGGGAAAGACCATCAACCTAGAATTGTAAACGACGGGAGAAAAGTTCTCTTTTCAGAAAATTCGAAGTACAATTAGTTGGAAGAAAATAGAGTACGTGAGACGGCCCAGATTAGTGATACTAAAAAGTGCATTCTTCTAACGGTACGGAAAACTCAGGTCCTAATAGAATTCGGAAAGGCACTGCCAAAGTGTACCAAGCACTCTTTTTTTGGTAGACGACTAAATGCTATTTACGCCTGGAGTGTCGGTTTTCCAGTGGTTCAATCCCTACTGGACTGAAACCGTTTGACACATTACTTCGGACTAGCCCTACCTATTCTAATGCTAATCGTACCTTCATGTTGCAGGAAATACTTCCCTAATAGAAGAGAAAGGCAGAAGATGATCGCTAGGGAAGAGATCCCTCCATTCTCGACGCCATCAGCCGATTAAGTATGCATTTTTTAGTTACTAGGATTGCCCGAACGTAATGTAAAACCCGGTGCCATTTGTCAGTCGATTTCAGCATCTCTTCAATTAGGCTATCCAAACGGAGCTCGGATAGCTTCTTCGACAAGATCACCACGTAGTCTATCTCATCTTCTGTCTGAAGTGAAAGTATGACATGCATAATGTTTCCACTGCAGAATATGCAATCTGGAGACCGTGAGTTATCAATCTTATGCAGATAAGACAACTGCAGCAGATAGAAATCAGCCTCAACACGCTTCCGACTGAGCCACTATTTTAAATTATTCATGAGCCGCGTTGTCCAGCATCAATTTGGCCTACGTTCCATGTTTGTTTCCACTCGTCGAAAGTTCGTTGCCTTTCATCAACAGCGATTCATTCTTTAGTACCCACATGTCCTCAGAGGCAGATTCTCTTCCCCAACCAATGAGAGCAATGAGTATCACGCCTGCGACTACCAACACCGCTGACGCAGACGCTGTCCGGCAGGCCGATTCAATTATGTGTGATCTTCATCTCTGCTCCAAGTGGTTTCAGTGGTGCTCCTTATTGAAAGCTAATATTCATACAGAAGCGTAGATTATACGGTCCTTCAATATTGCCGATTAGCTCCAAGAAACTCAGCTTAGCATCCATCAGTAAGCCTAGGTACGTAACTGATAGTTTCCATTTTAGAAATGTGTCCCCAATACTGACTTCACCCGATTCTTACTCGAGGGACCATCTACTTTTTCAGGATGTCCACTTCTATTTCCTCAAGCGCTGTGCTAAATTCATAAACCATTATCATTCATTAGCGCATTTAGCCTTAATTGCGCTTGACCCACTATACGCCCAGCAAAGAGTGCCGCAACATCATGCACATAGCCGATAGATAGATTTACTGATCTCCTGATGTCGTCCATCTTGTCGGCTTCGTATACCCAGGGCACCTGTAAGCGACCGAGCTTCCACATAACTAGCGTTTAGCCCAGGCCGCACAGGTTCACGTCTTTGACAAGGTTTTGGCTACAGCGGTCCTTACGTCTGTTTCGTCCGACTGGTATTCTATAATTCCGACGCATAGCTCATCCTGGCTTCGCGATCACTGAACTTCTCATCGGTATTGTGGTAGTTCCTTCGTTGTTCGACGATTTCAGTTGACCACCAGTTCACCGGATGCTTGCCGTGTCACCAGTGGGGCATAAATAACCTACAAGCAGGATTGTTGGTGCTCATTATAATGCTCTCCATTCCTTCAGAAGCAGCAAAAATAGGAAAAAACATCCAAGCTTGCTGCAATGTTCAGAAAAACTTCAAGTCAGGATGTTAGAGACGGTGTATTAAGGCTGGTTGCTCGTGAGAAATGGATGAAAGACGAAACAGTAAGCAAACCGGCTACGTCGAATAACGAATTTTAGGTGGTGGCAACCAATACCATTAGAAAAGCGTCCAAAATACTTTTCCTTGTAAAAGCGGCCGTTGATAAGCTACGCCCTGGAGACAAAAGCGAAGAATTTCCGAACAAAAAGAAAGGAAAAATGGGACAAAAGGCATTGGGGGCTTAATTTGAATCAATGGCTACCCTGGAAATCAGAGAAATTGACTGCATAATGGAAATGACAGGTGGAAGGATGCCACAAAAGGTTTTTTCCCTGAGTTAAGTGGAATCAAAATTAGACTAACCCTTAAAAAGGGAGAACAGCGTATGGGCACAGTCGACTTGACTGAAAGACAAGCCGATAAACTTCTCAACACCGGTCAAATAAAGATAAGTTGGATGGTCTGCATCTATATGCTGTTTCAAATGTCTAAGTTATGTATAAACTGCACACGGTTTGCAAAGGGATATCACGTATATCACATATATAATGCATTTCACAGCTTGGCTCTTTGTCGGAGACGAGGGGACTAATAACATGTCTCCAACACGTAAATGGTTTTCATTAAAAGAAAAAAAGGAAAGCATTGATGAGTACGAAAAAAGTGACCGGCCAAGTGTAAGGGAATTAGCCAAAAAATTGAATGTGAGTAAATCGGTAGTGTCAAGTGTTTTGAAGAAGAAATAAATATCTTCAATTGTGATGAAACCGGTTTATTTTATCACGCACTTCCAAACAAAACTATGGTTCTAAAAGGAGACTCCTGTTCTGCCGGCAAAATTTAAAAGGAAAGGCTCACGGTGCTTTTGTGTGTCAACATGATATATAGGTGAATTCGAAGTTCGCTTGGTGATAGGTAAATCAAAAAAGCAAAAGGTAAATCAAAAGCTGTTTCAAAAACGTAGATCCTAGCAAGTTAGGTATTCAGTGAAAGCACAATAAAAAGGCATGGATAACTCGACAAATTTTCAACGATTGGTTAATTTTTCTTGACAATAAAATGGGAAGATTGAAAAGCAAAATTTTATAGCTACTAGACAATGCTTCTTCCCATTTGAGCCCAGAGTTAAAAAATGTTAAATTGGTTTTCTTACCGCCTCAAACAACTTCAAAATGTCAATCACTGGATCAAGGCATTATAAAAAATTTTAAAGTTCATTACAGGAAAAAAGTTTTGAATCATTTAATTTCAAAAATAGATTCGCATAAAGATTATCTAGCTGATGAAAAATCTATTTCAGTCCTTGATGGAATTTTTTGGATCAATTCATCCATAAAAAATATCAAGCCGAGCACAGTTCGCAGTTCGTTTCATCAAAGCGGGATTGAAAATGCCAAATGTAAATGACACTCAAGAAAATGAAGAAACAGAAGGAATTAGTCGCCAACTTCAAGTGCTAGGTGACTGCAATAATTGTGACTACATCTCCATAGATGAAAATGTGTCTACTGATAATCAATGCATTGACCTAGATTCAATAATAAATGATGTAAGGGAAAGCGAACATCCTGAGGGGGAAAGCGAACATCCTGAAGAGCTAGACCCTGAATAAACCGTAAGCTTGCAGGGTCAAGAAAAAGTAACACATGCTGAAGCTGTGACTTCTATGCAAAAAATTAAACAATACTTCCTAGATTTAGAGGTTTCACCGTACCCTTATTAGTTGGTTTCTTGACCCATTTTGAAAGATCTTTTGGTTTTCCTACTTCGGTTGCAAGAGTATTTATGAACAACCAGTGTTTTCGGAGTATAGTGGTCTTTAACGAACATAATTTAAATTTTTCAAAAAAACCTATCAAGTATCCTTCAAGCGGTGCAGCCGAGAGAATCTGAAAGACGGATTATTTCAAATGAATGTCTTGTCCCAAAAAAGTGCATAGGCATAAAAGTGATACTTAAAATTTTTAAGAGCCTGCAGATGTTAACATCTATACGCAGTAATACCATATAAAAGCCGAGCAAACAATTACTTCAAAATATAATAATTCATGTGTTTTATTAGTTCTGGTTTTGATAGAGTTAGGATAAAAAGAGTCTTTGTGCCTTTAGATGGTAGTGTCTTCTTCGTAATGGAATAACAAAGCCAATTCTTATTTTACTTTTTTATTTTCTTTCTAAATCATGAGCCAGAACCAAAGCAAAGAAACAAAATTATAATTTATTTGCAATTGTACTAAACTTCAAACTCAAAAGTCCCACAAAAATAATCACTACCACCAGTCAGAAACCATAAAACCCTTGAGGTGCACTTTTGCTTATCATTAAAAATTAAACAATCCTTAATAATTCAAATTAATTCAAGTCGAAATTCTTGTGAAGCTTTTTCATCGTAAAATGAAATAGTTGAGCTTGAAGCAGAAAATTCAAACGAAAAGGATTACTCAACTCGTTCTCTTGGTTATTAAACATAAATTTAAAACATTCGAAAACTCCGTTTGCACGAATCTCAAAAGTATCTTTAAAATGTATCTAACATTTCACGCCCACCCGTAAATCCCGAAATTCCCCACAACAAATTAATATAAATGAATTTCATTTTCAAAGATGACTATAACGCTGAAATTTTC
The DNA here is from genome assembly GCA_954870665.1 of Stratiomys singularior. Lineage (NCBI taxonomy): Eukaryota > Metazoa > Arthropoda > Insecta > Diptera > Stratiomyidae > Stratiomys > Stratiomys singularior. The sequence goes on from OX940881.1 coordinate 67,513,640, forward strand.
CAAATCCTTTCTAATACTCTACTCGCTGTTATTCCTTTTAAGTATTTCCTTTACATCCTTGTTCGGCAACTGAAACAATGAATGAGTGTTTTTGCCAGCATCATAAAAACTTGGTATTTTTAAATTATGCTGTTTACATCTCATTGGTGGTTGAACAAATGCCAACACCAATACTTTACCGGAATTGAGTTGAAATTTCAATTCTATGGCAAATATTTAATATCATAAATAAGAACGCAATTCTCAATTAATCACTGTGAGTTTCAGGTTCCTCTATTTCCGCAAAACGAATAATTAAAGGACCCTTTCGGAAAGTGATGGCCGCCTGTAAACTTCAAACCACATTGGCAAAACTACCCCTCGTCCAATTTTAACAGACACAAATGGTTACTTTCAGTTAAACTTTCATCTCAGTTGTTGTCATCATCAATTGAAATCCTTGCCAGTTTTTTTGGTACTTTAATGTTGAATTTAATGGAAACCACTGAAATGTTAATAAATGAAGTCCGTTCTCTGTCACAAGCTGATTTCGATCCTTGCTTTAGCTTTGTTACTATGAAGGCAAATATTTAATGGTTGTTTTTGATTAATTGTAATTTGTTAAGTCTTTGATTGCTTAATCAATAATGAGGAGCTGATGTTAATCCCAAATTCCCATGCGGATTACATAGAAACAATGAAAGTGTGTAAAACTCAACTAAATAATGATTTGTTATATTATAAAATTTCAGGTTTGGTTGCCAAACACCCATCCCTTTCCACCCTGTTGTTCTGTATAGCCTTGTCCTTATTCCTGAGCTCAGGAGAATCGAAGCGCCTCTTTAAAGCATCGAAATATTTCTGAATTACAAGACGATAGCGATAAAGAGATTCTCACCTTTATTGAAGTAAATGTGCGCCATTTTCATCAACGAATTTGTATAATTTCTTGGATGGAACCGTAGTTCCATCGCTGTATAACTTCTGTGCTTTTAAGGAGAAGAATTTAGGCGAGCTTATCTTAAATCTTAAAATCTTTGTCTTAGCGCTTAGTTTACGCCAAGAAGTTTCATCTACTGAAACAAATCGTAGCCTGAAGGCGCAAGATTCGGGTGAATGAACATGAGTGAGTGAGTGAAAATGGTGAATCCAGAACTACAAAGCCGAAGTTTCCGAATTGAACCTTTAGAGACGTGACTGGGTTGGCATGGTTAAAGGGAAAGACAAAAAGTTTTGTTGGTCTATTCTGGCTGTAAAATAAAGCTTCGAACCGATGGTTTGTTCAGGCTGCAGCAGCTGATAGACCACGATCGCACTAGGTCTCACCCAGCATCATCTTGATTGCCAGCAATCCTGACTTTATAACCGTTTGCAAAGATCCAGTTACCACCATTTCTTTCGTATGAGCTAAGTTGTGAAAGGATGTTTCGTAGAGAGAACAAGAGCTCGGCCACAGAACACACACTGAGCCGTCGGAGTCAGGAAGCAAGGCGATAGAATAAGCCAAAGGATAATATTACAAGATGAGGACAGGAATATATTACAACGGACAATATTTTGTTTAGCTGATAAAATCAAATTTTGAATACCGATCTGAGGTGATTAAAAACAACCGCGGAAATATTCGCAGGATGGGGGAAAACAAACACCCCGACAAGAATAAGACAGGTACGTCGTTGGTGGGTCACACTACAGAAGCCGAGGACACGGAAAGGTATCTAAGGGAAATCTGGTAGTAGCGCAGTCTACTTCAGGGGAATTCAAGAGTGAGTCAGGAACGATAATAAAAGCCTACCACGAGCTTACCGACCAACGTCGTTTTATAAACAAAATAATAATAATAAAATATATAAATAAATATAAAATATTCCGTTGAAAGAGAAAATAGCCAAGCTAGAAAACTAAAATTAGAATTATGGTATTCCTCCGAAATTTTGCCCTTTCTTCTGAAGCATAGATGGAACAGGAAGAGTTCAAACCAGTAGAAATGCGAGACAAAACATAAGAAGAAGAAATCCAGGAAGACCCGAAAGAAGTCGAGAAACCCCATCCCCTTCTGACCCCAAATCCAGCCATGACCGCCTCAGTATTGCAGAACTTAAAATTCGTACAAAAACAAATTCACAACATTCCCCATTCACATCAAAAACGTCTCCCACAACATGTGAATCATCTTACTCGAACACAACAGAAAAAGGAACAGCACGCATTATCTTTCGCGAGACACAAATGGATATTATCGAACAGAATAATGCTACAGAGAAATATAAAGACGGTAATAGCAAAACGGATTCATTTAGGAATTCAAATCATTCCAAAGTCATCAAACGCCCTAAGACAAATAAGAAAACTATTGACCGAAAAAAAGTGGCCACAGTACCACAGAAATCTCAACATAATAATATGAGGCCCCTATGGACTAGCCATAGAGGATATCGAAGTGGATCCAAAATCCCAGGGCTGTCATCCCATCGAAATTTTCTGACTAAAAACCCAGACCGGTCCCTTCAAACTCGTCAAGTTGCTCCTCCGAAGGGGAGAAACATCAATATTTATCATGAGTACGGTACATTATCTTGTCTGCAAGGTGAAAGCCATCAAATACCCTTATGGACAGCCGAAGTCCAACAACTGCTAACAGTTTGGGCACTTCTTGGGTAATTGTCATGCATAGATGAAATGTGTAAAATGTGAGGGTCTGTATTGCTTTACACAATGTAAAAAGACTACACGAGGGAAGCGAAAATGCGTCAACTGTCCGGAGAACTTCTCGCAAGCTATGGAGACTGCCTGAAAAAAACCAAAAAACACATTAACAAGACCTTTGCCCAGATCGCAGTAAACAAACAGCCTATACAGACAACAGCTCCCAAAACCACAGAAAAATATTCACACCACAAGATCTCGGGCTACTATTCGCCGACATACTAAATTTCAAATGATGATACAAGAAATGATGGAGAAAATGGTCCAAACCAAGGTTGCAGCTCAATTTACCATTTATTCCCGACAATAACTTTGAAATGATCCATACCCAGAAAACTTTCTTTCAGCCCGGAATAGGCCTCCGTTTCCCCAAGTACAATCTATACAAAAACGACAGACTAACAGGGAGGGGAAAAGAAACAGCAATCCTCCTGAATAAAAATGTGAGCCGTCATCTGGTTCATACAACAGAACTACACACAGCAGAAGCAACATTTGTCAGAGTGCAGAGCAATTCGTTTGATTTTGAGTTTATTTCAAAACAACACATCCACACATTATTCGAAATAGAAAGGCCGCTTTTGGTCATTGGAGACTTTACTGTCTGTCACAATCATCGGGGTCCTGTAAGAAATAATCAAGCTGGGGCTGAGCAGATTCATCACAAGCACGAATGCAAGCTTGCACCTTGCCAATGAGCCAAAGCATTTTGTTCAAGCATGCGGAAACATCCTAGACTTTGTAGTCTCCCGCGAATTTTACTCCAACATTCGAACAAATGTCCTCAGATCTTGTCTCATCAACTCTCCTCAGATCAAAAGTAAAAAAAACTGCTCAGAACCGAGCCACAGGTAGAGAAAGTGATACAACCACCAAATGTACAAGAAATGGAAGATGTAATGCAGAGACCAAACAAACGCATACCAAAGCAATGCTGAAATCGCACCCAGACAACAACATTCATGCACTGCCTTACAAAATCAATGAAATTTTCGACTTACAGAGGTTCCCAAGAAATCCCAGTAATAAACCCGAAAAATTCATGCCTTCCCTCAAAATTGGGGACCCATAAGTCTACTCTTGTCAGTCTCCATACTAACTGAAACATATTACTGATCAGTCTTTACCAAGTGATGCTGAAAAATGCACCATCCTTGATCAACAATGAGGTTTCAGAGAAACACTCGACGAAACTCCGGTTAGCAAGAGTTGACCAACATATAAGAACTAAATTTCATCGCAAAAAGTCAAAAAGCATAGTTATATTCAACAGCCGTTGACAAAGACTGGCATGCAGAATTCAACTTAGTAATGCGTGAATTCTCTATCCCCCTATCATACATTTAACTGATACTCAACTTCCTGAAAGCTCTCATTTTTCCAGTCAGGCTAGAAAATCGTCTCTTGAGTCTGCGAACTATTCAAGTTTGAGTTCCACAAGGTTCGCCCCTTTCACCAATATTGTACAATGTGTACACCACAGACACCCCAACCTTGCTAAACAATGTTCCAGTATCACTACATGCTGACAACACTTGCTTATACTATACATCAAGGCAAGCAGAAGTGTTTACCACAAAACTGCAACTGTCAGCTACAACATTACAAAAATAATTCGGTAAATGGAAAATTGAGATTAATTAACAGACGACACAAACCATTTTCATCAGCAAACATAGATAACCTACCTTCCCACGGCTTTAAACTTAGACAACGTAGACAAACACCACGGGACAGAACAGCTAAATACCTGGGACTGACGGTCAACCATAAACTTACGTGGAGAGACCACATTCGAAAAAACGAGTCCACGTCCTAAAGATACTCTTCTGCTTACAACCTCATCTTAGTTCTGGCCGCCTAAACATAAAAGACTGATACCACTGTATGGCAGTATCCTTTCTGTCACACAGCCAATAACCACAAAAAGCGCGTCAATCCCTCGAGAACAGGGCCCAACGGTGTAATTGCTGAATAGCATAAAACATTCGGAATGCGAACATATAGAAAGACTTACGACTAAAAACTTGAAGTAGTACATACCACACAGAGCACTGAAACTATTTAACAAAGTCTCCAAAGTCCCGGTAGAAAGTCTAAGAACTTCGACACGATGAATAGAAGAGATTTGAACTGTCGAAAAAGTGATACATGAAATGCTTTTGCGTTTTAAATAGAGTAGGCAACTAATAATCTTTAGATAAAAGATAACTAAGATAAGAAACATGGTAATCCTTGAACTATCGTCGATCAAACATCTCAATCTGGAAACAAGTGTGATTCATGGACAAAATCTAGTACCGCGCTGCTTTTAAGTTCCTTACCAAGCAAACTAAATCAGTTGGAACCATATTGGAAGAGATAGTATCCGCTTAATAACTTGGCCGAGTAAAGTCATGGTTTACAGGTAGCACAAATTCATTAAATAACGTAGGAACTCAGTTGATTATCATAAATTGGATTATCATAGAAATAATCCAAAAGGTCGAATGATTAGTGAAGAAAAAGCTAGACTAAAGCAAAAATATCTTGCAACAATAGCTGGAGAATCGGAAACTATAATTTTCAAAATTCTTCACGATCATCATAGTATGACAAAGGTCAGCGCTTGATGGGTGCCGAGAATGCTCACGCCGCCTCAGCTCACCACGTGTAGTGTTCCCACGCGTTTAAGGACCTCTGTAGTGAAGACAAGAATATACTATTGAACATAATTGTTACTGGAGACGAACCTTGTGTTCATCATTATGAACCTGCAGAACACAAGAATGGCAATTCACCACCCAAGAAATTCAACGTCAAAGTCAATTGGTAAAAGCATGGCGACAGTGATACTGTTGACAGATTACAAGGTACAGTACAAGAAATTACCGTACTGTATCCGATCATAATGTGATAAGACAAAAAGCTTTCACTTTGAAAAGGTACTACGTGAAAATATCTACGAAGGTTTTCCAGGAAATTATACAAATGACTGAATATTTTTTTCAGGTAGAAACAAGGGATCCCTTATAAACTTGAAAATGCAAAGGCCGCATCAGTGTTATTTTGCACGTTGGTGAGAAAACAGTAATCACAGAGATCCCAAATAAATGAAATTAAGTCTAAAACAAAAGGCAAGTCCAAATCAGTATTTAATCAGGATGCAATGAGGGTTGCATTGGTACAATTTGATTAGTAAAAGAAGAAAAACAGTAAAAAGCCTTGAGTGAAAATGGACAATGGAAGAAACGAGATACCATGCCAAGAGTTGAAGCATATTTGCAGTTCCTAACCGTGGTAAATCGATTCAAATCAGCGTCAAAACTGCTATCAGTGTTGTCGAAAGCGACGAATAAGCTTTAAACACTAGGACAATCCAAAAGAGGTCGAATGAGATGGCCTTTCTTTCTTGTCGGCCTGCAAAAACCCACGGCCCGAACGGAGTGACCACTCCAAAAATGATCCAAAAAGTCGAAAAATCAATATTTGAAGATGCTATACCAACGAAGAAACATTTATCAGAAATGGTTTTAGTATCTGATATGACAGTTTTTAAAATTCTTCACAATCATCTTCTAATAAAAAAACCCCAATATGCGTTCCGAGGATGCTCACGACGTCTCAACTCACCGCGTAGACTGTTCTCGTGCGTTTTCGGACCACTGTATGTAGTGAAAACAAGGATGAACTATTGAACAGAATTGGTACTGGAGATGAAGATTAGGTCCATCATTACGAAGCTCAGTTCAGACTGGACTCTATGCAGTGGCACAAAGAGGGCATGTTCATCGAAAAGAAGTTCAAAGTGTCACAGTGTCAAAATCCTGGCAACAATCTTTTGGATGGAAGGGATCATGTTGGGGCATTTCCATAATAGGAGGATTTTATGGAGATATAACATTTTCCTATTATTTAGATGCCTCAAAGTGTTCGCAAGTGCCGTGTTGGCTGCCCTACACAAGGTGGGCTTCGATATTTTGGATCATCCACACTACAGTCCTGACCTACCTCCCAGTGTTTATATCCTGTTTCCAAAGCTTCATAAGAAACTTCATGGGAAGTGAATAACGTAGTTTCAGGTTAATTCTATATTTTCAGACTTTTATAGCTTATCAAAAAATTTTCTTCAGTGGTTAAAGAATTAAAAACCCTTTAAAAATTTCTTACGACCTAGCTCGTGAAAGTACGAGCTCCGCTTTGTAATTTTGCAAGCTTGTAGCTTACATGCCTGCTTACGATATATACAATAGGAAAAATCGATGCTAATAGTTTATATTTCCGCTAATATGTTATATTTATCGTTTTCATTTCATTTTCACCAGCCCTTCTGGCTGCCAAAATATTTATGAATTTCAAGAATTTGAGCCCAAAAATTATCTGAAAATTAGTCAACTCCATACAATTCCCCATATGGTGAATGGTGACAAACTCTTTGCTTCTCACCATCATTGATGAGCTTTTCATGAAAATAAAGTAACGTTAGCTATTCAAGACTAAATTAATGTTAAATTTAGGATAGGTTGTTGCCAGAACTTTGCCAGAAACTACCAACAGAAATTTAACATATTTATAAGAAGAATCTGTTGAACAAACAGCTACTGCAGATGTTTTGAGTGCCAAATTCTGCATATTTACTTTAAGTTGCTAGCTCAGTGATCTAAATGTTTAAAATAATAAATAAATATTTTACAAAGAGGGTGCAATGTATACAACTATGTCATATAAACTTTGACTCAATTTTGCGCGCAAAACTTCACAATTGACTTACTACTATTCGCGAACCTTCTTAGGAGTAAAATTGACATGGTGTTAGACTCACCTGATCCACTTGTAACTTCTTTCCTTTCCTTTTCGACTTTGAACTTTGAGATAGCAGGATCTATTCACTACGATCCAGGAGATTCGCATTGTTGTACACACATACTTCAACACTTCTGCACAATAATTATATATATACAAATGTTTTTGGACGACTGCAGCAACAATTTAATTTCACATATCAACACTCACATATGCAGACAACGACTGAGTCGCTTGCATAGAGTATGGGCATTACAATCTATTTAGTTCTCATAGATGGCTCTACAATATATTAGAAGGTCTTAATATGGTTGCATGCATGACTGTTAACGGCGCTAAACCTCACTAGATCGGTTTCCTTGCCGGTAGTTGTTCCAATGACTCCAACAATCTTGGAACGTTAAGAAGATGAAAGTAGTTGTTCGATGGGAAATTGGAGTTTCAACGACGATCTGAGCAATATACAATTTTCATTTGAAACTTTAATGACCGGAAGAGGAATTTTTTGTCTCCTACGCGCCCAATGCCAATTAATCGCCAGGCTTTTGCCATTATTATCTTTTTGACAGAGGGTTTAACCTCTAAACAAAAAATTTTATAAGGTTCGTTTACATGTCTATCCTCTTCAAATCTTCCATACACCTACATTCGCTTGCCATTAATAGCAATTTCATCCTTCCAGAGCCAAGTTTTGCAAATAGGTAACATAACTAAAAAGATCTTTAGTATTCTTAATTAATAAAAATTGCAGAAGATGACATTTGCATAAAAAGGTTACCTTGTTACCAGAACAGTCAAATTGAATGTTGTATCAAGCAGAAAATTTTTTATTGCTTTGAAAACTAGCAGAAAAAAATTTATAAAACAAAACTTTGGTTTTTGCCGAATTGAAGTGTGCCAAACCATAACGTTGGAAATGCCTGAATATCAAATATTTAGGTAACACAGTTTTAATGGAAAAATAAAACTCAAATCAATTACAAAAAAATTTGTTTTATCTAACAAATACGTCATTAAATACAAATTTTGTGATCTGTCAAAATAAGAAAAAAAAAGTAATTTGAAAAAAATTAAAAGGGCAATCCAGATTTTCTAAATCTTTGCCAAACAAAGGTTCAAACAAAGGTTCCATACCACAATTTGCGTTCTCCGCCTAAATACGGCAAGATAGCATTAATGTCATTATTTCTCTCCGCAGATAAAGGTGTCTCGACCGTGTCAACTTGCAAACCGTCCAAATTTGCCTTGGTTCTTCTAGGTTTGAACACTTGAGTTGGTACCATGCAGAATTCGTCGTAATATTTCTTTGTCTGAATTACACCAAAATCTTCTGACGTTAGGCGAATCATCGTTGCCGAAGATATCTGCAGCTTCTTGGTATTAAACATACTTTTAGCCATTGAAAAACTTTTTATTATCAATCATTTTGAATGGTTTTTGGCAGTATTTGCAAGAAACTCAATAAGTTCTTAAGAATCAGTAGCTTGAAACATTTTTTCGCTTTTCCAACCATCGCATTATTGCGATCGCAGGCGAGAAATCTATGACTTTTCACCGGAAATTCAGGAGTAATTTTCAACAATTAATTTGGAGTCTTGATAAAATGTCTACGCAGGGTAGGCGGAGGTTCATTTTTGACTGAGATGTGGTAAAAAGTGAATATGAACAGAACAATGCATCCTGGAAGCCTAATATGAACAGACCAATGCCGAGCAACTACCTGGATTAACAAATTTAGAACCTTCTGACTTTCAAAGCAAATGACTTCCCGTAGTTCGAATATTTGTGACCAGATCCTTTGATGTAAGGGAAGATCAGGAATTAGTTGTCTCTATTCTGTTTGGAGTATTTGGTTTTCAAAGTTGGCAACATATCAAACAAATCTGTCACTGAGCAGTAATGAGATCTTCGATGAATGCAAATAAACTAGAAGTAGAAATCATTATTTTCATGGGTATACAAAACATCATGGGTATGCCGCAATTTTCCAAGGCGTGGTTGTTTTTGACAAGTAAAAATTTAACACGGTCATAAATTAAACTTTAACTCGCGGTCGATTCTTATAACTAGAAAACAATATTCACTTCGCTGATAGTACTGTAGGGAAACATATCACTGGTATCGAAAATCCGATCAAAAGATCGACAGTTTGACTCGGTCAAATCACATGGTACGAGTAGATGATACCGTTTTCAAAGATGTAAGGCATCTTTCAATATGCTTAATCGAAACCGTATGATTTAGAAATGCGCTCTATGATTGCATTATTTTTAACATTAGAAAAACCATTTGTATGCTTCGTGCACAGTTTTCTGCTTATTTTCATAATATGGAAACATTTCGCTGCCCTTGTTTTGAATGGAAGCAAACTCCATGATGATTAGCTCTGCGACAGTACAAACACTGAATTCGGATTTGATATCTTGGTGTCACTTTCTATCCGAAGATGATGTATTGAGAGCATATCCACAGGCATGCGACAAAGCGGTTACGTTAGTGTAGTCACTGAGCCGACTAATGGCTAATATCGGTGATCCTAAAGGACTATATTTGTTTATGGAGTGAAATCTGGGCTGGTGCCTTGAAAATCAACAAGCATAGAAAAGCATAGCATAAAGCATAACAGGAAGCATTGAGAATCGCTTGAAGCTACTGTTTCCGAAGACGCAGTGATCGTCGTTGCAGGAATAATTTCCATAGACCTGCTAGTACTTCAGCATAAGGAAAGACATCGATGTGGTTTGGCAATGGGCAACGAAAAAACTGAAGATCAAACCTGGGCCAGAACTATGCAAAAGTTTACTTTCACGCAAGTGTTTCAGGCAGTGGGATTGCTAGACTCATTGTACTTCTTGAGCTATGGATCAATCAGACACACAGAGAGGAAAACTTCTATCTTTCGCAGTATCCATCGGGACATGGACATTTCCGTGAATATCTCCACACTTTTTGCCGATTTCGGGCAATCGCTTCTGCGTGTTAGCGCCTTCTGTAGATGCAATTGGCCAGGGTACCTCTGCTTCGGTTGTTGAGGCAATGTTGCGAACGGAAGATACGTAGAAGGAAACAGCTCACTTTTTGAGTCCGTCCTTAAACAAAAAGGGATGAGGCTTGTTTGCCGACCTAATTCATCACCTGAAAAGCAGTGCCTACGGTGGAAGGTGGGCGCAGGCTAATTTGAGGTTTTCTAGTGAAACATTAGGGCATCCACCCTGAAGTAATACGCAAGTGGTCCCAGGGTGGAGTCTCAACGGTGGCAATAGGGGTTTTTATTAAGTCGATGTGAGTTTCACACTCTTAGACATATGACGACAATCACACAATCTGCCATAAGAATTTTTTTACCACTCTACGAAACAAAACCAAAAAATGTCTCTTCATTTTAAATATTTTAAAAGTTTAAACTTTGCCAATTTCAGTCAATTTTCAGTCAATATAAGAATATCTAATACATACTAGTTACTCGATTATACGTTAAAATTACAATAAAAAAAATTTTTAAAACATAAAACTAATTCGTCCTACTCGTATATTTTGTAACTTCATCTATTTTCTATGAATTTTCTTTGGCGGTTATAGTATTAAACTTCTTTTGAAAACTTTCAAAACAAAGCAAGGATGAGTACGAGCTCCGCTTCGAACACATTTGTAGCTTCCATAACTTTTTACAATATACTGTTACGCGTTCGAATAATTTCACGCACCACTGTAGTTGCCAAAATAGCAAAACAAACAATGACGACCAAACATCAAAAAATTACTTGAATCATTCTCAAAAAGGAAAAAGCCATGATGTAAAAGGATTGAGATTAGGAATAACAACAAGACAATGCAAATGCAAATTATTTAGTGCGTGAGAAGGTTTGCTGTGAGAAGGTTTAGGGTTGGCTAGATAGAAGCATATAAATGACTACAGCACGCGGAGACCAATGGTGATGGTTAAAAAGTGATAAGCGACAATGCGCGTCGATAAAAGCGCCGAATTAAAAAGTGTTACAGAGTAATTAAATTGTACGCGAGTAGAAGTGATTGATTTAAGTCAAATTTAGAAGTGAATATCCATGAAAATAAAGTAGTCGGGCAAAAGGAAAACTAGAAGTAATTGACAATTCAGTGAAATGTTAGTTGAATTCAGTGAAGTATGTTCAAATAACATTAAAAAAGAATTTTAATCAACTTTAAAAATGCGTTTCCACTTGCAAGAAGTTAAGAGTTTACTAAGTTAAATGCCGCGCACCTGGTGTCAGAAGTGGGATAATTCGTGCATAATTGAAGTGAATACAATCGAATACTTGAAAAGACAGTAAATTGATATTCAACTTGTGGATAGTGAAACTATTAAAAAAAATCGTAAATTACTGTGGACATTTTTTGGACTCTTACAACAAAACTAGCTCGCGAATAAAATGCCGTGCAAAATCAACGCAATATAGTGAGAAAGGAATTGGAAAAGCGGAACATTTTCACCGAAAGCAGTAAGGCTACATTCTGGCAGCTGGCTGTGGATGGGATAGATCGTTTAAGTTTCCCGATGTGGAAAGTTGAACTGGAGGAGAGGAGGAGGAACGAATTTTGTCTGCGAAAGGGAAGATGCGGATGTAAATGTTCATGCAAAAGCCATCAACCGACTTAAACCAGAAGCTCGACGGGCATTCCACCGACTTAAGCCAGAAACTCGACTAGCAATCAACTGACTTAAAAGCAGATTTAGGTGAGCTAAGCCAAAAGCTAAACTGGACGAAATGTCAGAAAGGGTAAGCGAAGTGATGGAAGAAATAGAAAGAATAAAACAGCAGTTAAAGTAAACAAAGGTAACCAATAGTAAGTAAAGCCAATGTCTCTTCAAAAATTGTAAAAGCACTAACATTTGTTGCACAAATGGCTTGGAGCATTTAAAAAACTCAGTTTGAAGCTACCGCTCAAACAAATAACTGAAATGAGCTGGAACGTGCGGCAGCATTAATTCTTGCTGCTGAGATTCTTCAAACTATTCCCGTTGAGTCACAGTCAAACTCCATTGCTATCATCAATGCACTTGACTTCAGATATGGAGACGATTATCTGAGGCTGATCTTCTGAGAATCTGAGAATCGAATGCAGAAACCAGGTAAAACCCTGCAGCAGCTAGCATACATAGCTTGCGACCCAGATCATCGAGATGATATGGCAACGGAAGCGTTTATTAGCGCACTGCAGGACAGGAAACTGCAATAAGCTGTCCGTTTAGTCAAAAAACGCTCACCAAAGGATGCACTGGCCTAAAGTATAAATTAAAACACAGCCATGGTCCAGGAGATTGCAACAGTAGAATGCAGATGTGAGTGCGTTGACATGAGCAAAGAGGTAAAGCCGAATGGTTAGCCTATATGCTGAAGTTAGGGTGAACAGGGAAATCTGCAACTGCAAGCAGCGAAGGAAACCAAGCTTCTTCCAAGCGTGTGCCGTTAAAAGGAAACTTAGGCCAAGACCAGAGCCTCGTAATAAGGCGCCTGAAACTGCGGGGTCGGGAAAGCACAAATCCCTGCTTCGTGGACAAGAGTTACGACCCGAGAACGACCTGAGAAGCGGACTTTTACTCTCCAAAGGCAAACCACTTTTGATACGAACAGCAATGGGAGAAACACCGCTCTTATACGGAAAGATTTTAGACTACAAGTATGATTAGGGGATATACTATATCAACATCAATTTTTAGTAGCTAAAATAATGGACGACTGCATCCTGGGAACGGATTTCTTGCAACTACATGTGTTCACGTTGAATATGGGCAGACGGGTCTTGAAATGGCGAAATGTCGACATTCGAATGGAAGATCACTACAACATTTGAACACTGAAAGCGGTGATAAGCGGCGACACTGACGTACCAAACTGCTCCGAATGCATTGTATGGGCCAGATTTGAAGGTGATTCTGGATATCAAAGATTCTACCTAATTAAGCCAAAAAAAAAAACGAACAAAAAAGTCAGAACAAATAAGAGTAGATGTGTGCCGGTTCGGGCCCTCAACTCCTCAGACTCAATTATAAGCATTAAATCTGTAGACATTTTATTGAACTGCCAGCTTGTCTCCACTGTAACATCTTTAGAAGTTGAAAATGGCCAACATCTAGCTAAAAAACATGAGGCTGGGGAAGGCATTGAGTTAGTGCCGAACTTATTGGAACCAACCCAGTGATCATCAGAGATGTTCAAGCAAGCCTCTGATTTGGTGACTAAGTATCGCGATGTTTTCTCGACGATCAAGGACGAACGAATATGGTGACTCACGTCATAAACACGGTAAACACCAAGCCAAATCGACAAGCACCGACACGCCTTCCATTAGCCAAGCAACGAGAAGTGGGTGCCATCTCGGAAATCGAAAAACAAGGAGTAATCGAGTCATCGATAAGCCCGTGGGTCTCCTCTGTAGCTCTGGTGAAGAAAAAGGATGGGAGCACTCGTTTTTGTGTCTACTATAGACAGCTCAACGACGTCACGAAGAAAGACAGCTACCCTCTTCCACGCATCGATGACATCATGGATACATTAGCAGAGTCGAAGTGGTTCTCTTGAGAACTTGGTTGAACCCGTTTGTCTTTGCAATGCTCCAGCAACATTCGAACACCTCATGGAATGTGTACGATGCGGGTTAAGCTGGAAAACGTGCTTAATGTATCTGGATGTCATCATTGTGATAGGAAGAACGTTCGATGAGCATACGCGTAACTTGGAAAAGGTGTTCTCAAGGCTGCGACGGGCGAACTTGAAGCTGAGTCCAAAGAAGTGCACAATTTTCGCAGACGAAGTAAAGTACCTGGGACATGTTGTATCAGCACAAGGTGTGAAAACGGAACCCGAGAAAATAGAAGCTGTGAGAAGTTGGCCGAAACTTAATAACAAGCGCCAACTGCGAAATTTTTTTTGGACTGGGGACTTAATATCGCTGAATCGTAAAAGACTTTAGTGAAAGAATCGTTCCTTTATCTGGAGTGAGCAATTTCAAACAGCCTTCGAGTTGTTGGAGAAGAAGCTTTGTGTATCGCCGGTACTAGCCTACCCCAAACTAGAAAAAATGTTTGTAATTGTTACCGATGCGAGCAACACTGGCATTTGACCATGCTTGCACAGCAGATTGACTATGAAGAAAAATTTAACTCATACTACAGCTGATTGTTGTCAAAGTGTGAAAGGAACTACTGTGTAGCCCGAAAAGAACTTCTGGCTATAATATGGGCAGAAATTCGTCATTCAAACAGATCATGCTTCGCTGCGATGGCTACTTCATTTCAAATCCCGAAGGAGAAGGTGGATCGAAAGGCTTCAGTGATATGACTACGAAATCGTCCATCGGAAAGGTGGAGCACATGGGAATGCCTACGCTTCATCCCGTGGCCTGTGTCCAGCTCATTGTAAACATGCGTGTAATAACGACTGGAATCGACAAGGGTTGGACGCAGCACGAACTCCGGAACTCTCGGCTAACCGACGATTATATTGGACCATTATTGGTATGGAAAGAGACAGACCGGACGATCCAAGTGAAACGATATATCAGCACAGTTTTAAAAAACTATTAGGCTCAATGGAACTCCCTTCAGATTGAAAACGGAAAGCTTAAACCAAAATCGGTAAAGGCGAAAGGCGAAATTTTCGTCCTAAAATTTAGGTCAAAGTAGTACTTCAGGAGATGCTAGAAGGAACATCGGGAGGTCCTCTTGGGATGAACAAGACCCTGACGAAGGTGCCAGAAAGTTTCTACTTTCTACCATGCTCGAGACGACGTACGTGAATTGTATCGTAAGTGTGCAATATGTGCTTCCGTTAAAGGACCCAATCAAAGAACAAGAGGACAAATGCAGACCTATAACATGGGGTACCGTTCTAAAGAATAGCCGTGAATATCGCAGGAACCTTTCCCAAGTCTGAATGGGGAAATGGGTATACACTCGTTGTATATCCAATACCAAGTATAACAAGTATACCCAATTCCTAACGAGAAGGCAACTACCAAAGCGGAGCAAATCGTTTCACAGTGGGTTAGTAGGTATGGCGTACCCCGTGAACTGCATTCAGATTCAGGCCGCAACTTCGAGTTACCAGTTTTTGGCGAAATCTGTGAGCTGCTAGGAATACTGAAAATACGGAGAACACTACTTTACCCCTGGTCATATGGAATGTGTTATGTTTTCCGTTGTGTAGGCGACATTAAAACATTAAAACAAACAAAATAAATAAATAAAATATATAAATGAAATAAAAAGTAAAATTATAATAAAAGAGAGCAAGCGCTATTGGATAAGGCTTATTTGTTATAATCAAATGAGGATTAGTTAAATTTTTAGTTTGTACTAAGACTTTAAGTTGAAAGAAAATCGTCCGAAATAAAATAGAATTAGGACTTGAATTAGAATGAATTTTGTAATTAGATTTAGATATTAAGTAGTATTTAGGCAAAAAGTGTAAGAAAAAAAAACAGTCTCAGTAAAAATAAGAAAAAAGTCTCAATATAAGAAAAGAAAAGTATCATAGAAAAATCATAATTAAATTCTCGGAACGCTAATTGGGAAGAAATTTTCCATCATTTTAATTCGGGTGTTGGTAGTGGTCAACTACCTATCAGAAGAAGGAAATGATAACGCAAGAAAAGTATTTTTTAGTTTTCTAGTATTGGGAATTACGTTTGAGAAAAGTCGATAAGAGGGTAAATAACAAATTAAGGGTACTGCATAATTGATAAAAAAAAAGTATGAAAATCATTTAGTTGTGAAAGGTTTTTAGTTGAAAAAAAAAGAATAAAACAAAAAGCTGAAGTACTTAAAATATAAAAATTTCCCGCTTGTTCGCATTCGTGTGAATCGTTATAATGTTCTATGACTGAATTTCCGCCGGTTCATAATAATTCGTGTCGTTAATACAGTGGCGCCCGCGCTCTTCGACAGCGTAACCGCTTGATCGGTGACGTAACCATTCAAAATTTTGATCCAGTGAAAAAAAAAACCAGGTGAAAAAATGGAAATTGAGTTTCCAGTACGAGGGAAAAACTTATCCGTGAGACTGAAAGGGAGAATGGGAGAGTGCACCGTGGGTGACCGAGTAGCGTGACGTGGATGTGTTTTTGGATTTTGGGTTCCCGGTGGAGTGTACGAGCAAGAATACTGAGCTTATTATGCAAATTTCCAAAAAGATGCTTGGCATAAATGAAAAAAGGATCGCAGCAGAGCGAGTTCACGGGAGAGCAAAAGCATCGAACACTGCAATCCTGCAAATGATGGTGGGGTCTGTGTTTCGGTCCCCGGTAACGTAAAGCGTCGCATTCCATTCGAAATAGAGCGCAAAGCAGTGAAATAAGTGTCATGAGTGACACTCAGGCGTTGCCACGAAGTGTGTTAGGTGCGAAAAATGCTGTGGTCGCGTCGTGAGTGGAGCATTGACACCCAGAAAAGTCACCGTCTTGGCTGGGACCTCTCAGCGAACCTTCGCCTACTTGGCTGTGGTCCTTCCGCTTCTAAAAACGTCCCAATTGCGGGCGATGATGCTCTGAACTACCGGCTGTTAGAGTTCTCCACCCGTTTCTAGCATATACAGATCTAAAAGCAAGAGCTAACAGGCGTTTGCAGATTGTCAAGACTAAAATTAATCATACACCCGAAAAACAGAAAGCCTGCTAAAGCAAATTTTAATAATATTCCCGTTTTCCTATAATATCTATAATTTAGGATAGTATCAATATTAAATTTTAACAACGCGCTTTAACGTCTTCAAACAGTTCAATGACATGCTCAATAAACATTTAACTAAGATGGTTGACGAAAATCAGAGAGATTGGAATCGACACATTCCATTATTTTGGAGGGCGTATTGAACTGCAGAACATGCATCGACTGGTGAAGCAAGAGACTGGGGTAATCTTTGGAAAAAAAAAGTTCGCGACACACCCTGAGCAGCTGCAAACCATTTCGGATTATACAAGTGAATTAAGGCAACGGCTGAATCAAATACACCGATTCGTGGGGAAGCAAATCGAGTCGACTACTATCCGCATTAAGACCAGGATATGAGTTAATGGCAAAATCATCCGGATTCCAGCCGGACGACTTGGTGTGTTAATGAATTTTTGAAGGGTTAGTTGAATTTGGTGGTGTGTTCAATAAAAAAAATCCAAAAAATTAAAAATGTGAATTTTGAAATACTCACCAGTAATAGAAATAGTAAGAAGTTGTGTTTTGTATCCTTTTTGACCGAGATGTTTTTTTGCATTGTTCTTGTTTTAAGATTCCCCATACCTTCACTAAGTAGAAAATTTACCTTAGATACCTTACCTAACTCACCCTTCGATATAGACCTTCTACATTAGATACCTTACGTTAAGTAGAAGATCTATTATGCCATTTTGATGATGAATTATGATACAATATATACCGACATTTCCCACAAATTTCAAAAGGTCACATGTCCTCAATTATACAAAATTTTGGTTAATCAATTTGGTTAAATTTGCTCATCAGCCCTTCTGGCTACCAAAATATTTAGAAACTTCAAGATGTTGAAGAATTTCCCCATAAGAAATGAGCATGATCAAAAACTCGAATTGTGAGATTTTCATGAAATTAAAGTGACTTTAGCTATCCAGGATTAAAGTAATGCTAAGTTTCGGAGAGGTTTTAGCCAAATCTTCCTATACTTACAGAGGTATATCATATTTATAAGAAGCATCTATTGAATAATCAAAGGAAGCTACTGTGGGTGTAATGAATGCCAATTTCAGCAATTTAACTTAATTTAATTTACTAGCTCAGTGTTCTAAATATTTAAAATAATAAACAAATATTAATGTAATGCTAATGGTAGTAGCAAGAAAAGTTTTACAAAAAGGGTAAAATGAGTACAACATTGACATTTAAGCTATGACTCAATTTTGCGCGTAAAACTTCGCAATTGACGCTGACCACTTCTCGCGAACGTAAATAAGAGTTAGCTTCACATGGTGTTAGACTTACCTGATCCATTTGCAATTCCCTGCATTCCCTTTTCTACTTTGAACTTTTAGACAGCAGGATCTCTTCTATGCGGTTCAAGAGATTGGCTTTGTTGAACACACATACTTTGTCAAAATTTCTGCACAATAATTATATATATAAAAGATTGTGGATAACTGCGGTAACTTTTTAATGTCACATACCATCACTCTCATATGTAGACAACGACTGACTCGCTTGCATAGAGAGCCGATATATGTTTTACAGTCTATTAAGTTGTCATAGATGTCTCTAGAATATATTAAAAGATCGTAATACGGTTGCATGGATGGCTGTTAATGGCTCTAAACCACTTTAGAGGGGTTTCCTTGCCGATAGTTGATACAATGATTCCAATCCATTAACGATCGGAACGTTAAGAAGGTGAAAGTAAGGCCTTCAATGGGAAATCGAAGCTTCAAGGATATCACAGCATGATCAATGTGCAACCTACTACTATGTAACCTACCATTAAGGGTAGTTTCTTCTTGCCAAAGCCAAGATTTGCGAAAATATAGCATTAAGAAAGATCCATGGTATTCTTAGTAACTAAAAACTTCAGAAGATGACTTTTGTTGAAAAATGCTACCTCGTTAAGATGCTAACTCATTTTCAAGTTTAGGAGCGTAAACAGTAAACTATTAGCAAGGAAAATTCATTCTTTGGAATGACCTCTTGTTTCCTACTTCAGTCGAATATCTAAGTTCATATTCAATCCTTTCCGCGGAAATATTTGCTCATATTTGGTTCTCCTCCAAATGAGCTCAGAGGATAATAGAATGAAAAATAATTTTTTAAAAATAGTATATGCCCAGGTACTGGAGTCTTTTTTTCATATTCTAAATATTCTGTAATTTTTTTATCCCAATATAACAATTATATACCTAAATACTTTAGTTTAAACTGTAAATTACTTCTCCAACGAAACAGTGAAATATTTGTTTTTCGTCGACTGCAAATCTAAATTTTCGGACTTAAATTGATTTTGAAATTAGCGATTCAATTAGAGTCGGTTAATCCGAATTATACTTTTATTTTATACATTATAATCGGATATCACGATAGACTGTATAAAATGTACAGCCCTATACGTCTAAGTCGTACACCTAACGAACAACCGAACTATGAAAAACTTAGTTCAAATTTCCCCCACGCGATGCCGCGTAATAACTACTAGTGCATTCCCAACCCTATTCCAAGAATCAGCTGTTGACAATCCGATTTTCGCGCGTAAACATAAACAATTTCATCAAGAAGCGAAAAGCGTCAGTGTTATCCGTCAGTGACAAGTTCTAGTTGTTTTTCGCAAAATGTCCTGGGATCCGAACGACAACATCTCCGAAAGTGAAGAAGAAGACGACGAAACTGTCGGTTTTAAAGGCCGTGAAGCATATATATTCGTCCTGGATGCCCTTCTCTTCCAAAACTATGAATCGTTCGTGGATTGTTTGGAGATCATCAGGGATGCATTCCTGAACGGATTGCTAACGCGAGGCAAAGATCTAATTGGAATGGTGCTCAACAATACTGAACACAGTCCAGCGCCGAAGGATTCCACTGGCATGGAGAATATCGTGCCGCACAAAAATACGGCAGTCTTTATTCCGCTGCGTCCACTGTCCAAAGACGCCGTCGATTACTTCCTGAATTTCCAAGCTCCAGACCATTTTGAGTTTGAATCAAAGTATGGCTGCAAGGAAGGAAACTTTGCAAATATGGTCTGGCTTTGTACGAACATGTTCCAACAATGTGGCTACAAATTGTCCTTGCCGGCAATAATCTATTTCACCGACCGTGAAACTCCTCACACTTCAACCTCAGCGGAATTCCAGCAAGCAATGCGTAAAGCCAGCGACTTGAATGAAATCAATGTGGACTTCACAGTCGTCCCCATGTGCGATGAATTCGACTACAATATTTTCTACAGAGAATTCTTTTGTACGGTTACAGATACAGATCTGGACAGTTACACTCCGGAGGATCCCAAACGGATAAGGTCTGTAATCGCCAATCGCATGGTTCGCAAAAATTTCCAAACACACTGCACCTCGTTTGTACGTTGGAAGATTGGAGACGATTTGAGTATGGCGGTGGGAATTTATACTTTTTACAAGCGCACATTCTACCCGCAACCAGTCAAACTTTTTCGGGAGGACAATTCATTGATTGAAGCCAAACGAATGTATAAAATTGTTTCTAGTGATCCAGAGGTGGAAGACAAAATCTGTTTGCCAAACGAAAGAAGGTGAGTGAAATCTGTTTGTCTGTTTTAGAAAAATCTGTCGAAAATTCTACATACAGAGACGAACGATAGCAAACAAAAGGATGATTTTCTAGTATATAGTAGGTTGTATTGACAATGATGCTATCCACATTTTTTTCTGTGGTTGACACGTATTAGTGCTCTGATTGCAGAGCTTCCAGTGGCACAAGATCCAGACTTTCAACTAAGGTTCTTCTCTGCTAAACTGTGAATCCAGCCTGTAATCGTTTGACACATTATTACAGAATAGCCAAGTTAGTTTTTAACACCTCAGGCAGCATCAATTCCTTCAAGAAGGAAAACGTAGCGGAGAGAAATTGCTGAAATAAAATCCGTAACACCGATGACGCCACCAAGTGATTAAATGTGCCTTTTAAGCAAAAGCACACATCCTTTCGACGAAACTGTCAAAACAAAGAGATCGCCGAGTCGTCATATTACAGCGTCTACATGAAATGAATGTATGACAGAGATGTCTTTCTCGGTTACAAAAATAATCGGTCAAGAGACATTTAACTGCCAAACTTAAGCTGTAAGAAATCCATGCCTGCTCAGAGACTAATTCAGGTCGGAATCAGTTTCGACATGATTGATCCCCGGCCTCAGATCTGTTACAGGCCGTGTCGTACATCAGGTCATTTTAATTCGGTGAGGATTCATATCTGTCTGTGTGTCAGTCTCCTCCCGTTAGTGATCAGCTGTCTATTGTAATCCCGTGCTCCGAAGCAAGAAGACTGACGGGTGTCATCCCTACTACCAGTTTCACCACCGACTCAGACACTACCATATGCAATATACAGGGGCCCACGGTTTGGCACCCAATCTTCCTTCCAATTCCATCCTGAAAACAACGCCCCGTGTTTCTCAACAGGGACTGTCAGCGCTCATAGTCTTCTTCCTATGGAACTGTGTCCCTCAACATTTTCGAAAGTCATGTGCTCAGAGAAACTCATAGTCTTCTATCAGCAAGTGCATATACTTAACTGCAGGTTTCGATTCAACAAGTACCTTCCATTACTGATGGGTGTAAATCACGATGACGATTTCTCTTGACTTAGATGAGCGTGAATACTAGGCGGCGGCGCAACATCATCCACGCAGCATCTTACAGCAACCAAATGTGCCCCAAAATATTAGTCGTACGAGATGTTCTTCAGAATCAAAAATGGAGCCTTGCACGAACCCTGATATAACATTCATTCTACGCCGACACTTTCTCGTGTTATGCAAAAGACTCCAAACTGTCAAGTTGCTCTTCAAGGTCCGCATCAAATATTCTAGTACTTATTACTTTTCCAGGATATCCTCTCTGTCTAGCGAAGTTGAACATGTGTCTGAGTAAGGCAAAGCATCTGTTGGCCTGGCTTGCAACTAATGATCGCTGTCCATGCCCTTCGTGTTTCAACTGAAGTTTGTACCGTTTTCTGTCGTTACTCAAAATATTTATTCCGGCAATAGAGAAGCTTCCAAGCTACCCTTCCGGAATGCATTGTTAAATGCATTCGGACACACATTGAAAATGTGCACATTTACGTATAAAAAATTTGCTTATTGTTTGATAAGACGAAAAATTGGTAATGGTTTTCGCCTTCGGTTTCATATCTGTATAAGCGCCGTCGATGTTGATTATGATTTTAATTGCCGCTGAGATGAATGCTGCGCCGGTTAGTTGCCCAACGTCCTCTAATATTGGTTTCTATCCAATCCCCTCTTGTTAGACAGAATCAAAAGCCTCTCAATAAATTTTAAAATTTGGCGATGGATCGTTCGTGAATATTTAGGTAATTCGTCTGTAAATTCTTTTCAGATGTTAGGATATGTATTCCACGGTATTACGTTTAGCATTATCTCCATCGTAGTTATTGATGTCCTCAACGCGTCAGTGGACCTGACGCCTTGCTGCTCTCTTTTGCCGAATTGTATTTCTTAAGCTATAACAGCAGCTAACTAACGCACTGTTCTCGGTCTCTAGGTCGACACTGTTCTTAAGCTATAACAGCAGCTAACTAACGCACTGCTCTCTATCCTTTCCTAATTCCCTAAAATTTCCTAAATTATTGCTTTCTATAGTGGCGTGGAAATGTTATCGGTTTTATGGACTCTGAGCATAGCATCCGCTTCCTTTTGCCTCACCCATTTATGTATCGGTAAGAGTATTCCAAACAATCCCTTTTCTTCGTGTTATTTCCATTTTACTAGATTCAAGATTGATTTATTCTAATTTGAATGTGCACGCGCGCTTCGTGTATTTATTTTGAATATCCTTAGACACATAAGTAAAATAGCTAGATGGTGAAGTCGGTTTCTATACTCACGACTCAACTAAGTATGCGTTGACAGTCAATGAACACTACGTCTAGTGACGTCATAACAATTCCAAGCCTGTAAGAAGAGAGGGGAATATAAGAGTTCAACAGTTTTCATTAGATTCAATTTTCGACTGTTGGATAAGGATAAGTTTCAATAAAGAACTATAAAAACTTTGAGACAGAGACTAACTATGCAAACTGTAACTGTTGAGGGATTTATTCTGGGCGCATCACATAACTATTCAACTTAATTCAGTTACGAACCCACTAGAATGTCATTTGTCTCAGTCAATATTTTGAACTTGATTCGAATTTTGAAGTTGTCCATTATGTCGTCGTATTAAAGGCTATATAAGTAGTTTGTTTTCCTTAAAAAAAATTAACATTTAACTTCTGATTTAGTTGTAAAGAAGTTTGAATAAAGAAATAAATAGTCTCTATTGAAAAAACATTCAATACAGAATACGGAGTATTCCGTAGTTCCCAGTCACTTGCTTTGATTCATCCACAGACGCGTTTCAGCGGTGCGCCATCATCGCAATCTTCAAAGAAATAATTCCATCCCCGTTGGAATACATCATTTCAACGAAACAACTTTATATTACTTCGTTCTCCAGGTACCTTATAAAATAATCTGGAATTTCTTTAAAATTCAATCACATTCTATCCAAATACGAGACACGTTATCGAAGCCGTTTCCTAGGATTTTATGTTCAGGTCTAAGTCAATAAACCAATTTGTCTGAAATAACACGTGAAAGTTGCGAGCGATACATGTTTCACGATCCCCACGAAAAAATGTTGAATGGAGAAACATTGATTTAAGGATTCACCAATATTTCCATCGCTGATGAATTAAAAATTAAGTTCCAGGTCCCAACGAGTTTCTAGTTTATATGCTGCAGATGGAGGTCATCGTTGCAAACGCAACGCTAAAGTTGTTGTCGCTATAGTTTCTCAGTATTCGTTTTTGGTAGATGATTAAATTAGAATAAAAACTAAGTGGGTTGCAAAAATTCAAAAATACGAATAAGATTTGCCAACATTTTAGGTCGAACGAAAGAAAAAAACATTCAAAAATTGAAGACCGTCGCGTTGGCAACGATTCAAACTTTAGACACCATGAGGGCATTCACTTTTGACTTGTTCTGCTCCTCAGCACGTTCCTGACATACCTGCGTAAAGAAAGATTCCCAGAGTTCTGAATGGTGTCGTGACTCATGCTGATCAGCAGGAGTAAAGAGATTCCATTTGCATATCGGCCACTGCGTATGGTAAAAAAAAGACAGACAAGTTCTCAGAAAACTCATCAGTGGAAGACTCGCTGTCCTTATATGCACTACCGTGAATCAATGTCGACGGAACCATCAGTGGAAGTTTCTCCACCACCGATATAATTAAATGAGTAATGAGCGTGGTCCAGCGTGCAGAGGCACACAACAGTTCTACATGGCAGTTTGTCCTGTTAGTGGACGTCATGAATGCACTGTTATAGATGAACGGGTATCCTTAGAGCGCTTGAAAATCATTTTTCAGATGCCAGAATACATGATGTGGATCCTGAGGGGCTAACCCATCGTCCTCCTTTTACCCACGCAAAAGAGAAGAAAGTAGAGAAGAGGTCAACAGGGAAGAGAGGCAACACTCTCTCAGCGGTTGACAGCAAACCTGGGAGCGCGGTACAATATATACTATAGGAAAATTGACTGAACGCTTGATCCCTGACCTAAGGTCGTGACTCAATCAAGTGCATGGTGTGACTGATTTCTACTTGAATCGGATATTCAGCGGGCATGGATGTTTCGCCTGGATACGATTGAGTAGGCACGGTCTCTCAATAGCGTATTTTGCGTAAGTCAGGTGAATGATGCGTGTAACGTACTTATTGTCTTGATGTCAATGATGGAGCAGCATGGTGACTTCTTGAGCTAAATTGGAGACCTTTTCCTGGACACTTTAGTGCTCTGAATGTCCTGACATGCTCATTACGCTTTAATTTCCTGACAGTTCAAAACAGTATACTCTAGTCTCAGCAAGTGTCGGCGACATGGGGTCTCTCCTGTAGCTCATCCTTTCCCTGCCGCGAGAGATTTGAGGGCCAATGGATGCGTCTTCAGCCTGTGATTTGGCATCCGACGAAAAGCGTGTTCGAAACCAGCTTGAGCTCTTCAGACCCCTCTTTCTAATATGATTAATAGAGCCAACTTGTCAACCAATGCTTTAATTTTTGGCTCATCAATAATATACTTAGCTGTTTGCTCTTTTAACCCGGAAACCCAGCGTATTTAGATTAAGGTATTTTAAAGTACATTAACGTACCGTTCTTCAGGTATTTCGTCAAATATTTCCTTAGGAATTAAACATTATTCCCAAAAAAGAAAATTATAAGCAATTCTAGGTTTATGTAGATTTATAGTTGTATTGAATATGTTTTTAGACGCTTAAACTAAGATTATGTAATGAATTGGAAACCAACAAATAAATATTTTAAACTAAAATAACCCAATAAATTGGGTTAAACAACAGTTAAATTAGGTTAAACAATTTCACCCAAATACCAACTATGAAATAATAAAAAAATAATGCTTTATTTTTATATTAAACATTTAAAAACAAAAAACAGTTTAAATTTCCACTTTCAGAAAGAAAATTGAAATCGGTCAGAAAACAATCTTTTTCACGGATGAGGAGTTACATCATATGAAATGCCCAATGGCACCGGGCATACAATTGCTCGGCTTTAAACCACGTAAATGTCTTAAGCAACAACATTTTCTGAAAAGTGCTGATTTCTTGTTTCCCAACGAAAAATATTTGGGCGGATCAACCAAACTTTTTCGAGCCATATGGGAGAAATGTTTAGAAAAAGAGAAAATTGCAATCTGTGTACAAGTGGCTAAGCGAACAAGTTCACCACAATATGTTGCATTAATCCCAGTTAAGAATCAAGGCAAAGATCAAATACATAGCAGTATCTACAGTGAAGGTTTTCACATATGGTACCTGCCATGCTTTTCCGATATTCGACGACTTCAGCTTCCTGAACTGCCGTCATACGAAGATGCAGATGAAGATATTGATTTGATGAGCAAACTCGTAAGTAAATTACGAATCAAATATAATCCAGAAAGTTTCAAAGATCCAGCTTTGAATATGCTCCGTGCCAACATTGTTGATGTTGCTTTCGATGTGGAAACAGAAACTCCTGTTAGCTTGAACAGTTTGGATTGCATGGGAATCGATGAAGAACGATTGAATACAATTGTGGGCTCATTCAAGGAAGACATTGATAACATACAACAGGTAAGTACTTGAGTAGTAGAAGTGGCCCGAAACGAATGATTGTCCATGTAAAACACAAAGATTATCAGTTTTTTATTCCAAATCAGAATCTTCTACAAAGTCAGTAGATGCAGATAATCTTTTCTCTAGTGCCTTATTTGCTTTTAGAACTTTTATTTATTGCTTTACTTTATTATTTATATTGATTTATTTTTATTTAAGTTTTTATACTTCATCTTGACTTTCCTATGATGCTCTTACAACGATCGTCATCTCGCCATTCTTCATATGTTATAATCCAGAACTGTGACTTAAGCAAAAAAGCAAAAAAGATGTCACTAAGGCCAAGGGTGAAGAATAGAGCGTTCAAGCCTTAGATTCGGCGGTGACTGTGAAACAGCACACTAACTCAAAGTTTTCCTCAAAGCTTTCCGGCATCTTATCATTTGGTCTGCATAATAAGACACTGTAATAGTGGCACCTTTTCTCGGTAAAATTAACTCCTAAAACTTTCAGCATCCCGAAGAACAGTCCCACAATATTTCCCACTGAATTTTCTTTCATGAACTGCTTCGGTGTCGACGTGGGTGGATTTTGCCAGGTCACAGAATGTTGTAACTTTTAAGGATTAAAACGATTGATGTAGGGTCATCTTGGTGATAGTTCCCCAGAAAATATGAAGCATACATTTTCTGTACTTGAACTTTATTTTTCCTGTAAAATTCATTTTGTGAAAGTCCAGGCTGAGCTACTTCATCGTTATCAACACACTCCAAAATTCGAAATTTCGATCATCCGGAACACCATATTCGAACAGTATCTCATTATCTTGGAACTGGAATTTCTTTGCCTTTACTCACAATAACTTTGCCAGACTTAGGGCACATTTGAAAGTGTCCCAAAATTATATACAATTTTTGGATATTCCAAAATACCTATAGAGTTTTTTTTTCTTCAAATACTCATTAATTTGAGTAAATCACTTTCTGATATCATACTCAGAAACCATGGAACTAGCATCTGTTACAGTTTCTGATTTCCTTTCTGTTATTTCGAATGACGCCAAGTGTCACCAAGTAGGTTATCTTAAGAAGAATTTTGTCTAGGGCACGAATCAAGGAATAACTTCAATTGTATTTTCTTGTCGAGTTTCTTTCTCGGCAACCGCCCCTTTTCGTTGGCTTTAATCCACTGAGCTATTTTTTCGTTTTCTGTCTGTACAAGTGAGAGTGCAAAACTATTTCGCTCTTCCATCGATACACTGTTCTGCAATGTACCACGTGGTGTCTTATACCCTTTTGTTGCTTCATGGATTTCTTAATATAAGGCCTTATCTAATTCTTCCCGAGTTTAATTTCGCACTCCTGCCATCCTTAGAGTAAAAATTCAAATGCATTTCTAGTAATGATATCCATAATTATATTTTATGCCTCATAATTTCTATTTTCATTTAGAGGGCTCGAAACTGAAACTATTAACTTTACCCAAGCGCTTGTTTTAAACCTAATCATTTGGATTAAGGATTTGCTTGATATTTTTGAAGACTTTTTGGTGAAATGTCAACTTGTTTGTTGAGTTGCTTGGCAATTAACATTCTACTTACCCAGCCTGCACATATCCTGTTCATGTGAAGATCGCCATTAAAGATCATCTGAGGGTTGCCAGATGAAATCCCTATGACTTCAACTAGAAATCTAATAGTACTGCCGTAGTCGTCAAAAATACCATACATTAAATTTTGTTTACATTTTCTTATAGAATATGAATAGCCATCTTACATGGTTTCTGTTTTTATCGGTTTTGCCCAGCTTAAACAATTGGAACCAATTTGCATTCCTAATAAATGAAAAAGCAAAGTCCCCAGTATTTATTTTTTTCTAGTTCGTTTTTCCTAGTATGTCGTTCCTTGTCTTTTTTTCAGCCAGAGGTGCTTTATCGCGGCATGCACTTCGTTCTTCTCCATATTCATCTTAGTGCTCCGAACGTTCGAATAAAAGCAAACTCCAGGAATGATGTATAACTAGCTATAAGCAAGCTATAAAAATTATTTCGAATTTCGTAGGACTGCATGAAATATGTGATAATTATTACATTTGGGTCGATCCTCGTGAAATCAATTAACAATATTACCAATATTTAGTTTATGTTTTTTAAGGATCCGGAAATCGCGAACACTGCACCAAAAAGGAAGATTCCAACCTCACAAAGTCAAAGGACGAAAGTCGCGAAAACAGAAGGAGCCTTAACCAGAGATGACGTTGATCGCTATATTGAAAATGGAACGGTGAGTAGGTTTCGATTTTTCGTTGTTTCGGCTGGTTATGGTAACACTAAGAATCGAATCAATCGAATCAAAAAGTAATCATAAAGATCATTCCGCTTTATTCTGTCCAAGTCATTTTTTCGAATACATTTTATTCCCAATGTAAAATAGTTTTAACACGCATAGATGTTGCGGCCGTTAGATTCAACTTGCGATCCTTATTATATTGCTTGTAAGAGTAAGTTTTAAATGATTTCTAGTAAAATGCACAGGTTGAAAACTTTTTTCTGGATTGTCTTAGCCTAACCAACAAATGCCTCACAGCCATAGGCGAACAAACGTAACAAAGCTGGACCACCAAGGAGGGATCTTTCTCTCTCTCTTTCAATTGTGGATTAAATTATAATAATAATAGTTCTAGAGCTGTGTATTTCTTCGCCGTATGACTTCTTAAAGTATTGTGTTTGGCAGTCTTTCTCCAGAACTAGTGTAACATCGTTTGTTCAGTGATTTTCCATTGCGGTCTGGTTTTCGGCAGAGTTTTCTTTTTGGGACTTTTTCAATTTCCTCTGCATTTAGTGTTATGCTTTCTTTGTTGTCCTTAGACTTGTACTTTAATAATTTTGTTAACCAGATCATCTTTTTAGTTTGTGTATAGGAGAAGAATCTGATTTTGAGCAATCTAGCCCTCTTGAAAAACGTGTAGAGAAAAAATTTCGAAATGTTGTTTTTTATAGCATTATTATTGAGATTTCAAGCTTGTCAAATATTACGTAAAATTATTGTAGCTGCTTTGCTCAATCTCGTTTGCTCCAATGATTCTTCTTTGGACACTCCTGCCAACGTTTTTGTCATTTTCCAAACGCTTGCTTAAGGGTCCATGCTTAACGCACCTGGCATAACGCAGGCCATAATATGGACTTATACACATTACTTCATTATCGTGTACATGCAACTGAATTTCGAAATCACTGGCATTGTATTGTTCGCGTGCTGTATTC
The DNA here is from genome assembly GCA_954870665.1 of Stratiomys singularior. Taxonomy (NCBI): domain Eukaryota; kingdom Metazoa; phylum Arthropoda; class Insecta; order Diptera; family Stratiomyidae; genus Stratiomys; species Stratiomys singularior. The sequence continues at coordinate 67,543,223 of OX940881.1, forward strand.
GTTATTAAATTTGAAAGTTTCGTTGGCATTCCTCATTAATTGTGTGTGGTCTAAAGTTTACTTTGACTTTGACTTTTTTTACTTTTACTTTTCTTGTTTTTACCCTAATTTATGTTTGAGCTTTATTAATCACTTTATTAAACCAACTTCGTTTGCAGCTGATTCGAACTCCAAAAATTTTTCTTTCACAAACAAAATGGAGTTACGACATAATTTTGTCATCTCCTCAGGCTACTATTTGACTAGATTTTGTGTAAACTGAAAGCTTTCAGATGGCGTGTTCCAGTGCTCCCAACAAATTTTGTTGGGATCCTGATGTCAAACATCAATGTATATCGATCGCAAGATCAATCTTCCAGCACCTGTTTAGCAGTAAATTGTCAAGTGTTAATCATTCAGCTCTGAAACATCGAGGCATTCAGTAATCCTCATACACTTTTATCGTTCATCAGTTCATCAGTCCAGGAATAAGTTCATCAGTTCGTTTTAATTTTGGGAAATTTTGTAGGAAGTATAAACTACTAAACTACTAAATTGCAATCTGTCTCACTGCTCTGTTACATTGCGTTTGCTTTTTTCGGACCAATAAGGGATACTATCATCGATTCACAACAATTTACCTGGGTCCACAAATTGCGTGCTTGAGCGTGATTTGTAGTAAAATTCTAAATTTTTAGACTTTACAATAAAAGCACTTTACTTAATAGAATAAATTCCCTATTCAAATAAAGTGTTAAAAATAAGTATGACCTTATATAAGTTTATATAAATAATTTATTATAATCAAAATGTAAACAATCTGCTCCTTTTTGAATCATTTATCTAGATATTTTCATAGTTAATTTTTAAAGTTCTATACATATATCAAATTTTTTGTTTTAGCTGGAAAAACTTACCGTCAAAGACCTCAAAGAATATCTGCAAGCAAATAACATTTCTGGAATTTCTAGCGCCAAGAAACCAATGCTCGTTGAAAAGGTATTAAGTCTACATAGAAGTGAATAAAATTGCATTTCTAATTTCCTCTTAACGTTTTTATATTGTTATATAAATGTATACAAATAAATTTACACAATGTTTATTTTGATCAACACTATTATAACAAATGTTATTTTGGCATTAAACAATGATACATGTTATATAGAAGATAAGAGGCAACACTATATTATCTACTTGATCCGTAAATGCTTCAGTTAAAGAGCTTAATGCTATTGCAATGCCTGTCGTTAGTCTGGCAATGGGATCTAAATTCACAAAACCACATAACACGAGAAGATATACTACAAACATTTGCGAAAGTACGTTTGCTATAGTTCCTTCAATCGATTTAGTTGATCCTGAAAAAGTACGAAAATTATATCAATTGTATTTCTTTTTTTGGGATGTATTTCTTATCAGAGTTCAATTCTGATTCCTTTGTCCCAAATAGGAAAAAAGGATCATTCAACAAACGATTGTTCATTGAATCGAGACTACAATTAAATCGCGTAAAACAACAACAAAGAAATCTTATCGCAAATCATCGTAATTTTTAAATGAATGACCAAAAACTATATGTGCAGAAGATTGGAATCAATCGTCTAGATTTCATATTGAACAAGGCAAGGAAAACACATCATTTCATGATTAAACGAAACTTTATTACATAAATCGCCGGCACTAAAAATAACGTTTCGTGGAAAAGTCCCTGATCACTTATTTCGTAGAAGTTTGTCTTTCCGTAATAATGAAATGATTGAAAAAGATTCATTTCATTTTTACTTAAAAAAAAATCGCCCAAACAACTTGATTCGTTGCTTCAGTGGTATTCAGAAAAGATTTTGACTATCCTTGCCAGTACCTTAGCGATGTTGTGCACATCAGTATGCTTCACACCACAACACTTTCGTTTACTTGAATGAAGCGCTCACAGAAGATGGCAGTGTCTGACATAATATTTTTCCAGCCGTCAGCCGATGAAGCGGATTTATTTAGGGTTCGGTTGGCACTTTCACACTTTGCTTTCTTGGAACAGTTCTTAATTAATTTGATTGGCACATGATCTTTTTCTATTTTACACATATGCGAGGCGTTAAAGACATAATTTGATTTTAGGAGCAGTGCAATCCCCGAATTGGTCTCAAATATTACATGCCAGATGAAATATTTTAAATTTTATTTTATGTCCGGATCGAAAAGCTCTGATGTAACATTAGTTAGAAAATAAATAAATTTCATACTGTCCATAACCAAAATATGAAGAGTGCAATTGTCAATATAAAGTACGATTTATGCTATTTTCTTACGAAACTTTCCATCGCAAAATAGCAGATTCTGGTTTGGATTTGACAATTTCTTTGACAACGAATTTTAGCAAATTTCCATAACTTGAACAGATGCAGTTTATTTGAGCCACTCGTATGTGATCCGATCCAACCTGTAGTTCTTGCCTTACTAAGATTCCCTCTATGACATTTCTGGGCCTCAAAAGCAAGATTTTTATCAGGATAGCATTGGAAAGAATCAGGCAGTTTCTTCAACATACAAAATGCTTGAATGTTCTCTGTGCTGGATCATCTCTTCTAAGTCTTTCTTCAAGTATCCTGCTCTACACTGGTCAACATCCTCTCATGGAAGCACACACAAATGTAATTAAAAGAAACTTGATATCACTTTCTTAAAGCATCTTCCCATCCTGTGCTAGTTTTTGATATTGTTTTTTCTCAATTGCAAATTATCAGTTCTCTTTCCTGAAAATTTTCTAATTCGTGTTTTTTAACCATTTATAACACAATTGTCTTCGTCGGATTTATCTGCCGTTCTATACCTTATAATTCCTTTGCGCTCACATTCACTGTTTAAAATCTTCTCTTTATTTTCCAAACAAGTCGACGATGAATTATACAGGGGTTCCAAAGTTCTTAGCGCTCCGATTTATTTTGCCAATTTTACAATCGCAGTCCCATTTTCAGTTGATGTTAGTGATTGGTAAGTCCGCGGGTGTGATCATGACATCACGATTCAATGTTGAAACAACAAAAAACCAAATTACGTACAAATTACGATTACAAACTTTAACTCCAAGTGGAATTCAGTTGTTGCGCGTATGAAATCGGGTTGGAAAAAATAGGAAACGTCTCTAGGAAATATTTGTTGTTTTCTATCTGCCGTTATGATCATATTGTTCACCGGGAGAGCTCCCGGAGCTGCACCAGACTTAGAAAATAATAATTTTTGTACACACTTTTGCGCCATACTTTTAGAAAAATTCCTAAATGATGGATTTCTAAAGACAAAACCGATGTGATGAATGCTTCCTCATGTAGCATTATTCAACATGTTGAGCTCGGGGCCGATGTTGCTGTCCTTTCTGTTTAGCCGGCAGCGGACAAGAACTTGACTGTGCGCTCGGGAAAAAATTGAGACTGCGGCAATGACTAGAGATCTGTTTTGTATCAACTTCTATTGCGAACTGAGGCGCACTGCCTGGTCAGTGTATATGTAGACATTCGGCAAAAATACGGCAGATGAAGCTACCGCAGTGTAGAGAAAAGAAAATAAATAGTTGGTTCTATTTGAAAATATTTGTACCCCAAAAACCATAAATATCCTGAAGGGAAAGCAGTAGTGAAACATCCCGTGAATTATTTTAATTATATCATTCACACGTCGACGCCGTTGTGTTTTACGTTTCTCATTGTTGGAAGATTAAAGCTCGTTAGATCAGGCAATTGAGTTTGACAACAATTCTGGCATAAGTGCGACTGAAAGGAGTGATGAAAATGAATGATTTGATCCAAAAGGTAATCAGCCAAATCTTGTGTTTTTACAAGCACCTACGATGCCGAGAAAACAGATAAAAAAGTGCAGAATTGCAGGACACTCGAAGAATTTTTATGGATCTTTTGTTACTGACGAAATTTTTTGACCACATGAGTGAGCAGACAAATATTTCTGCTGCTCAATTCAGGATCGGCGCTAGACCAGAAAATAAATGGAGGTCAACAAACAAAAACGAGATCAAACGTTTATGTGGGCTGATATTATGAATGGGAATGGTGAAGCTTCCATTCTTGCCACGTATTGCACTTGGGATCCAATGTTTACTCAAACATTCCTGTGAAAAGTAATAAGCAGGGATCGGTTAGTTTATTAATAGAGTTTGCCGCACTTGACCGTCAATCAAAAATTAAATTTACCATATACGAATTGAAGTAGAAAATTTCAAATATATGATCCACCCGAGGTATTTTGCATTTTCGAATTACTAATCCCTTTCCAGACAATATTTGAAACAAAAAAAATTTATGTGGAATCAAAATTTTAAAATTGTAACCATCGTTTTAAAATCTTCGCCGGAAAAAACAATTGTAATGTCTTTATATCACGCATTATTCCATAAAGGTCACACATTATGTACTGACAATTTGTACACCATCGATTTGGGGAAAGAAGTAATAATCAACAATACTCATACTTCTATTAAAAACGCTTTGTTTATGTTTGAAGAAGTAACGAGGGGAAAAAATATTATTGAGATCGTTTCGAAGGAAATTGTTGAATCACTTGTACGACAATCGAAGGAAGAAATTTTTGTGCCTATCACGAAAAAAAAGATGTTATAAATCACAAAAAACGAAGAAGATGCTCACAAAATCTGAAAATATCGTTCTACTTTTTATGAGAAAAATTCAAGGCTATTAGGACGCAAGATGGTAAGAAATTCGACCAAAAACAATCGTCATTTTGTAACTAATGCAAAGACCAATCATACCTCTGTTCCTGTGGGTCCCAGAGACCGCCGCTGTTTAAACGAAAAGTCCAGTATCGGTGACGGCGGGCTCAACGTGTTCATACAATTTCAAAACATGTAACATGGATATCTAAATTCGAAATATTTTGAAGTGATTGTAAACAGGTTCAAACCGATCATATTACGTTCACGTAAACATATCATTATACACGCGCAAGTTGCGGCGGAAATCCAAATATTTCTACTCACAATTTCAACTATGTTTAAAAAGTTTTAATATAAAGATTTATGCATATATTAAATGAAATGAACATTTGAAATATTTGCCATTCATTTTTATGCCAATAACTTTTTTTGGTAAAACCTAGAGCAAAAAGCTATTAATTATTCGTCGAAGAGCCTAAACTTTTTAAGATTTTTCCTCACATGCGACAAAATATCGTCATGCGATTTATATACTACAATATACAGAATTACAACATCCCTGGAACAATCGCAGAAAGATTCTATCCTTAACTGGGGCTATTTTGGCACTTATTCGTCCGATACTGAAAAGTATGAACACGCTCCAACACTTACGATACAAAAGAACATTAAACCGTGGACTGGTCACATCGTTACTCATTCCATTTGTATTCAGCGAACCGACCGAAAGCGACCGAATACTTTTTTCTACATACAACTCAGGGCTTGATGCGACGTACGCTGGAATAGTTTCACACAGAAATTTGGAGAGGAAATGTTACGCGATAGAATGAATATTTCATATAAATGTATATCGCCTTAAGCCTACTAGGTATAAATTTAAATCGCTATTGAGTAGAAGAATGGAAGAGGACTAACTTATATGATTTCAACTACGAACGCAACAAAGGATCGAAATTAAAAATTCAAACTCATAATCAAAACTGTTCAGACAATACAAAGATACTTTCAACTTACTTGGCCATTTGTGCTTTCCTATTATAGAGCCTACAGCGCTTGCTGCCGTATCTCCTACTCCAACTGTCAGGACTCCAGCAAGCATCGGTATTAAATTATGCAATGTATAATCAGTAGTAATGCAAGCATTTGGGCTTATCCATAATGGCAACGAACAACCAATAAGTAAATAAAATGGCGTGAGCGCTACAATTCCAGCATCTTTTTCGTCAGCAAACACATTAAATGATTTCTCTAGTACTTCGTACAGAGGCGGCACTTTTATAACTCGAACAGTTTCGATCACAGTTATAAATGCAAGCGCAACTCCCGTCGCGATATAGAGAAATGTGCATTGAAAGATCAATCCGGGAATATAGGCGAGAACAATAAATATATGAAAAAATTTACGCACGGCGGTTGATGCTTTTTCAGTCTTTTCTAATCTCCAATTAACAGTCACAATTGTCACACCCACAAGCCCAAGATAAAAAATTATGATGAATATCTAGAATGAAAAGCAACGAAAGAAAATTTTGCAATTATGCGATGTGATAATTTCTAAAGCTATTTATTTTTTCTTGACCAAGAGGAACTTCATGCAGCGACATTACGACTTCCAACAAGTTTATCTTACTTAATAACCAAAATTATAAGTTTACATACCTATTTATACATATGTGAACGCATAAGAGATTTATAAAGTCAACTAACTTACTCTTTTCAAATCTGCAACAATGAAATTCCATAACGTCACCACTGGTAAACTCCATGTCACTGGAACCGTGCATACAGCACCGACAAGAGCAACCATCAACGGATAAAAAACAACAGGATTCCTCATAACAGGAAACATATACAGCAATACAAGAGTTGCAACCAGGCAAAGTAGTGCTGCCTATTTACCAAATAAAAAATAGCTCAATCGAAATAAATATATGCTCAAATAATCTACTCACAATCATAATAGCATTCATTTGTCCCATATCAGTTAACGGAGGATCTTTCACAAAGCCAGGAATTTGTAGGACACTATTCAACAAAAACAAAATTAGTCCTTCCATTGCGATACTTGCTTCGCCAAACGTAAAACTTTTGGGTAACGCTTTTAATAATTTAAAATATAAACAATTGTATGCTAAAGTTGTTCCGAATCCCCAAAAAATACAAACAGGCTCAAGTTGATTTAATTGAAATCGTATGAGCAGCGACACCGTGGATCCTGGTATAAGCATGAGCAACATTTTCAGCAATGTATTCAATTTATGAGTTATGCTCAAAAATATATAAACAGATTGTAAGCATAATCCAAAGGATACTATCGATGTCATTTGGTATTCGAATACGGATGAACTTTTAGGATATCGAATGTTGTTGGCAAGGTATGCAGCTGGGAGAAGAAAGCATAGCCAAAATCCTGCTGAGGCGTTAACTCTGAAAGTATTAAAATATTGTTCCATCATCACACTTGCATATATTTTTACTCTACCTGCATTGTGTTCCGAAGTTGAATTTATTAAAATTAACAACAATAAGCTTACGCAACTATGTTTTAGTCTGTTCACATTCAGATTGATAGAGAAGAAAGCCTCATTTATTTTTTATTTCGTTTGGAGGAGAAAAACCCCTTTTCCACCCCTGTCGCACAAAAAGCGAAGCACAGCGAAACAAGCTTAATTCGCCTGTAATATTTCAATTTTAAGGGACGAAAATGAGGTTGCTGATGCTCTTTTTCCTACTTTTCTTGTGGATGGTAGTAGCAGGCATTTCACAGTTTCAATTAGGCATTTAGGCTGATTTATCTCAAGGTTATCATCTGGTTATATAATTTTTCAGTTTAACTTTACCCACAATGTATGGCTTACTTTCTTATTTCAACGACTTTGACTCTATAGTTTCGATAAAACCGGGAAGGAGATTGCGGAAGCGACCAAAGAAGTAAATATTTGCTTAACACAAGAACGTTTCATATGCATTTCAATGTTTGTACATATGTTAAATTATACGTCAAGAACAATGTGACATATAATTTAACTTCTAAAAAACAAGCAACAAGGTTTAGTGCAATTTCATACCAACCTTGCATAACCCGCTACAGAAATTTACTTAAGGAGCTGGCAGAGGAACACTTCCAACAGTGCTTCGAACAATGAAAGACTCACATGCAGAGTTATAAGTACAAACGTGGGTGTACATTGAAGATGACAAGAGACAAATATGTATGAACTCAAATAAATATGTACGTAAAGAAAATGTTTTAATACGTCAGATTTTGCATTCAAGAGCAACATCTTGTATGTTTCAAATTTATGCTTCCCAGTATTTATGGGAAGTTTATTAATAGTATGTGATGTACATTTTTAACTTTTTTTATATATTGTATTATTCACTTCAGATATACGCACCACTAAGTTTCAGCATAACTTTTCCCCAGATCAAGCTCGCCAATATTATAATCTTTCATCTTTTTACCCGAGTTTTGTGCCTATGAACTAACTAATTTGCGGACAGTATTGGTTTTCTGCTATCATTTGAAGAAATCTGGAGGAGAATCAATTATGCATGTTCAACGCATGCTTTGCTCATAGCATAAGATAGTGCTTCGAAAAATGGCAATTTTCACGTGGAAAACCACCGAAATAGTTTGAAAGCAAGGACTTGCAAGCCTTTTTGAATGAAAACAATATTCAGACTCAACAAGAACTCGCGTAATAATTAAAAGTGACGCATTGGGGAAAACGGGTCCCACGTGAACAGAATTAAAGACAGCAAGAAAATCGGAAAAACACTTGTCAAATGCTGCTCCCCCGATATAAAAGAAAATAATTCTTCTTTGAATAGTGGCAGCTGGTGAAAAGTGGATATATTTTCAGAATCCTAAGCGTCCTTAATAATGGGTGAATCCAGACGAACCATTAACGTCAACAGCAAATAGTTTTGGAAAGTAGGCTCTGCGTTTGATGGAATCAAATGAGTGTAATATTTTTTAAGCTACTAAAATCTGATGAAAACGTTAACATTGATCGTTAAGAACAACAAATGATCGATTTGAATCGGGCAATACGTGAAAAACTACCGGAAAATGCAACGAGATAACATTTTGTCATTTTGCTTCATGATAATGCTCCATCACACACAGTAAAACGGGTTACGTGTACGAGCATGGCATTCAATTGGGAAAAACTAGCGCATGTGTCTTATTCTGCAAACTTGGCTCCGTCTGATTACCATCTGTAAGGATCATTCGATTTGTATGAAAATGTACGAGAATGATTACACCAAAGGTAGAACACTTTTTTGGCGTGGCATTCATAACCTGTTGGAGAGGTGGGGAAATGTATGAGTTCCAATAGAGACTATTTTGAACAAAGTATTTTTTATAATTTTCAAATAAAAGACGTGTAATTTTTACAAAAAAGTTCAGGTTTTATACTTCTACACCTGGTATTATCCTTTCGCTCTTAATATATTTTTCTTATCATAAGATTCCATGAACTTTATTTACTAACGTGCAGTTAAATTTTTTCGTTCATACAATCTAAACAGTGAACAACGTATTACATCTGCCGACTACCTATGCAAACGCTCATTGCTACTTAGGCATACCGGTCCGCACCAACAAGAAGACCTGAGGTTTTATCTCATCCTTGGTGTTATCTATCGAGCCAGGATTTCGCTTACTTAACACACATTACAATACAGATTGAGATGTGGGAACCGCCTATGGGCACGATGCTTTAAAGAAGTCTAGGAAACTGGAAAAGCAATTGCAAGGGACGTCTCGAGCAGCTACTGAACCAACACCCAACGACCAATATCAACGATCGAAAGAGAAATCAATGCATCTGCTTACCTCCCCTGAATGAACTCTTAAAAGACGAAAAAGTTCTAAAAATTTCGACCTAATCAAATTTCCTGACGAAGTACGAGTAATGACGAAAAAAAATCATAAATCGTAAATGAGCTAAAAGCACTAACAACTTCGAAGGATACTAATTGACTGACGCAGTATATTCGATCATGCTATTGAAAGCGAGTATTACCATAATTTTCATCCTGGTTAAAATCTTTATCATCTATCTTTATCATCTTTATCATATACGCTTGAGATCAACTATCCAGGGTCCTCGAGAAACAAGTGAACAGATGAAAAAAGAGAGCTTACGGGCCACCAACTGGGTCTAGTCAGTCTAACCGCAGTGCCATTAGCAACAAGTAAAAGAGAGTTGAGAGAGTTTGTTCGATATATTCACAATTAATTTATTATTAATAATTAAAGATCTATATAACAAACCCCACGCTTATGATGAAGGCTATAGATTATGTCGATCTAACAAATATTTCACTAAACTTATCATTTCCAGATTACTTCTTTATAGAATTATAGAATATAGAATATAGAATTCGTATTAGTGTCTCGTAGTAATATCTTCATTGACTATTGGTTTCCCAGTATCTCTTTAGCCAAGAATGTACTAAATAAATATTTGACAACAGGGGGAAACACGTTCAAAAACAAAAATGAAATGCATTCGTCATGTTAAACGAAAAGCGAGACCGGATAAAACAATGATAAATAAAGATTTGAAGGAACTTTGAAAGACGTTGAACATAATCCGCCAAACAATAAATCAAGCAAACAATGCCTTCAACGAGCAACTGATTGTTTTGGCTGGTTGTTCATCAAAAATATCAAACAAGTGTTGAAGTCCTGTTGTTTACGCTTCGTGAGACTGCAGATAAAAGCAACGAAGTTTATCTTAAGTTTTGATGCAAGGACAAAAATCGACTCAATCTATAGAAGAAATGAAACAAATTTTACGGAATATCGAGTCCAGTAGATATTAATTACTGGACTCTCGATAAACGCTTCAAACCGAAAGCTATAGTTGATACAAAGTATCGAGGAACATATCAGAAACAATTAAGGTCATATTCTTTCATTGCGGAGAAATAGAAGACAATTGCTTCGGAATAATTTACAAAAGCCGCTGATAAGTGCAAGTTTCATCCATGTACGGTGGGTGAAGCTCATTGTGGTTTTGTCATAATTGAAAGGTTCGGAGAAACAGGACAACAAATATAAAATTACCCTTTGTTTTGGCTACCAAATAAAAATCCGTCCGAAATGTTCTAATACATAAAAAAGTTCCTCCCCAACTTTAATTTGTGGTTTGAAATTATCATTATTGAATAAATATGAATAAATACAAATTCGTTAATAGGTGTAGCTGTTTGAATTAGGTTTGGATTACATCCGTACCACTGATTAGGTTCTAGAATTGAAGTTTACAAATATTGCATACTTTGAATATGATTATAACATCAGTATTACAAAATGTTGCTTTTTTCCTTTATACTTTTAAAAAAACCTTTTTTAATTCGTTGATATTATAAAAAAAATTCAACGGCAAGAATCATAATTAAGGGAGACAACAATTATTACAACGCGCAAATTAGGTAGCATTTACGGGAATATATGCGCAAATACTCAATTCTATTCTATATTAAATTATACAAACTATATATTTACCTGGTTACGTATTTAACATCCTTTTGTTCGTTGGGGACGACATCCTTTACAGGATTTTCCTTTGCGTCCCCTTCCGAATCCATGTCTGATGAACTGAGTAAGTTATGTGATTGCTTTGAACTTTGATCTATTGCTGCACGTCTCATTACTAATCTTTTTTAGGAAATTAATACATCAGTCTTACTAAGTCCACTAAAACTCTAGGAAGATAATTTAAAAGTTCATATAAACAAATGAAATTGTGTATTGCAAAACATCGTACTTCAAAATCAACGTCATTATCGATATCTGTGTAGTATTATTACTGTTCCAGTCTACTTATAAATGCATGGTGAAATTACTAATAATAATAGCAAACCAAGCAAAAGCTAGCAATAAACAAATCGAACAACAAACAGCTGATTCTGAAAGTCTTTTGACAGCATGAATTTGGTTAGGACATTGTGTCGACTGGGTGGCAGTGGAAAACTAGGCTAGACTTTGATGAAGTCAAGAATAAACTTTTAGCAATAAAGTTATCATATTCGCCGGTCCTAAAATATTATTAATTAGTTTTTGCACTAGATTCGAATCTGCACTATATAAGTTGGAGTCTATGCGAAAAACTTTAACAAGAATGGCATTGAGATTTATTGGTAATTTATACTAGTCTAGTTGAAGTCCCAATTTAAATTAAATCTCGTTATTATAGATATCGGTGCAAACTTGACTGATCCCATGTTTCAAGGAGTATATGGCGGAAGTCAAAAGCATCCAGCCGACTTGGAACGAGTTTTGGAAAGAGCCTGGCAAAATGGATTAGACAAAATTATAATTACCGTGGGAACTGTGAGTGAATTCGATGAAGCTCTCAAGCTAGCGAAGAGCTGTGGTAAGGATATATTATCAAAAACTAATTTATTTATATAGAAATCCATGAAATGATTCCACCAAAGCGTTTCGGCTATCACTTCGCTATTAATTCAATTTTCATTCCCTGATAATTATGTTTGCTCCAAAAAAAGATCAGAAATTGCTGAAAAAAGTGATAATTATTGTATCAACTGGTACACATACAGATCTGTAGCCCCGGTAAATGAAAATAACCGTCATGAAGGGAATCCTAGTTTCGAGTTTTGGAACTTAAAATTATAGTAAACTCGTAGAATATCTAAACTATTTTAATGGTGACGTGTGAACAATTAGTTAAAATTAATGTTCGGTATAGTCCATTATAGTTCATAGTCATTACAAGCATTCCGACTCTAGTTGGTACTTCAATTCAAAAGTTAATTTAATGTTATGCTGGAATTAAGTTTTTTTTTTTTTGAGCGAGTTTGCCGTGTACAATTTAGGGACTATCGCTCCTCTGAAAGAAACGATTGTTCTACATCTATAACAATTCTTGTTTGAATAAATCTATCATCCTAGCTTGGCCCCACAACTCTTTCATTTTCTATCAAAAAGCCTAGAAACAAAACTATATTAAAAAACATAAATCTTGTAATAAACAATGAATAAAACAAACTTTAAACTTACCAATATCCTTTCAGAGTCGATAATAACAATCCTTTCACACACTTACTTCGATTGCCTCTTGTCTCTGGCAATGTCAGTCATTAAAAACGATTCAATTTTAAACTTCCTCAAACTAGCTGATCATTTTTCTTAGATTTTGTTTGAGGCGCTCCTTGCGAAGTCGGCCAGTTTCGCGTACTATGGAACTTATGATTTTATATTTTAATTCGTGCGCGTGAAGAATGTTTTTGAAGTTAGACCTCGCGCTGAATAAAAGACTCCGGTGGGTAACACTGTAAATACTAAGTCACCAGGAACCGTACACGTATCCAACATTTGCAGCTAGCTGAGTTCATCGTTTGTAATTTACTGGTGCAGCAATGCATCTCCTGCATCCCTACGTGGACGATACAAACGATAAAAACTTACACTATAAAAATTTACACTTTATGTCTTTACATTTCGTAGTTCCAATATCTCTCCATGGTAGTGAGTTTAGTTGGAATATTGAACCCGTAAATATTTAGTGTGCTAAGAGACAGTCGCAAACATGGTTTAAGGATTTTCGCTTTAAGTATGTCCATGCTGTTGAATGTTGAATAGAAAGGTGCGTGGGCATTAGTGATTCTTTCATATTCTAATTTTAGTCTGACCAGCGACTTGTATACTTTTGTACTTTAGAGGTCAGCGCGACGATCACAGGGGATTTTTCGGTTAATCGAAACGTTCTAATGAAGACCTTCGTTCTTGCTTCATCTCGCTGTTTGGATCGTTGGCTAGGTTAGACAACATTGTCGGTCTTCCGATATTCTTCCGTTCCGTTTGGTATGTGTACCTAATTCTGTTCCCGTAACCTTTATATCTGCTTTTGGAGGTCCAGACCATTTTGCATGTTAAATGCATTAATCATAGCTGTGAAATTCGAAGCGATTGAAAAACATAAAGGGGGCTTGGTTTTTTCTTATTTTTTTTCAATACTATCTGGTTTTGAGACTTTACTTGTTTCGGAAATTCTGTGCAATACACAAAGCTATACACAATAGTATCCTAAACCAATTTAGTCATTGCCCATTGAGTCCTTTTTTTTATTTTGAATGAAAAAAGCATCACTTTAAATCTATAATGCGTTTAAATCGTATAACTCATGAAAACAACATCGATCCATTCCTTATGTATGTGTATCCGTTTGACATTTATACTCAAGTAGAATAAAACGGCGCATTATGATCTTCTGCTATTTCCAAACATAAATCTATTTATATTTTGGCACTTATATGATTCAGAAAGCAGCCAAAACTTGCATAGGGTAATATTTTGGTTGCTCTTTAAAATGGTGAAGTATTGCGAACTATTCCTCCACCAGCTATTATCCGTTTGCTGCATCAACTGATACCACTATTGCTTCGATTTTCATCTCTATTGCAGACCCGGAAACGATGTAGTTTACTGGATTTATTAATAAATCCTTTTCATATTCGATGATTGTGCATCGTTTAACGTTCTAAAACGGAGATTTTATATTGAATCATTATTTTTCAACTGAGTCTTATGTGGGAATTCCCATTTATATCAATTTGACCTTTTGGTCAGACGACGCTTATTATTATTATTATTTGTACTTTGTACGCCATTTCTGTTTTTCTCCAGGAGTTGTTTTATCCCCGTTTTATAAGGGTGAGGCCAAAGAGCTCGGCTTATCCTGCGGTATCTGTATCTATCTCTTTCCAGAGGATTTCGTCAAGTTCCCTTTTTACCGTTGCTAGTGGCACTTTAATTGTGTCTATTCTAGTGGCATTTTGGTCGGCTGATCCAGCTCTCGCTAGCTCATCCAGTCTTTCGTTTCCCTGTACACCGCTGTGTCCAGGGACCCATGTCAGTTTTATATTTACTCGGGTTGTTGCGGCTTTGAGAGCCTGCCTTTAATTCTGCACCAGTTGTGAAACTACGCGGTTAGAGGCAAGCACCTGCAGTGCCCACTTACTGTGCCACAGTATTTGTATTCTTCCATTAAGGTTGTTTGTTGCCGCTTTTATTGCAAACACTTCCGACTGGAAAACTGTGGTGTGGCGCACCAGTTTATAACTTTGGTTGAGTTGCGTGTGATCTGGGAAAAAGATTCCGGCACCGCCTCCCTCATCCGTTTTGGAACCATCGGTGTAGACCATAAATTCACTTCCATATGTGAAATCCTGCACCGTTTCCCACCCTTGTCTAGTCGGTATGCTTATCTTGTATGGAATCGTTGTGTCGAAAATCGGTTGGATTCTGTCCAGCTCCCTTTTATTTGACATGGCAATTCTCTCCATTTTTTCCAAAATGCATACGTGCCCCGTTTGTGGGTGGTTAGATAATCCATATATGGATTTTAATCTGATGCTCGCAAGTAATGCTCTTGTGAAGATGAATTTGTCGAGAGGCATGAGATTGAGCATTATCTCCATTGCAGCAGTTGGCGTAGTCATAATGGCACCTGTGATGCCAAGGCAGGCCATTCGCTGGATCTTGTCTAGCATTTTTGCAATGGTTTTCTTTTGTCATGCCTGCCACCAAACCAATGCCCCGTAATTGGCCTCACTACTGTTGTATAAAGGCAGTGGGCAATTTTCGGTTTCATTCCCCAGGTTTTTTCCATTAGTCTTTTCATTGTGAAGAACGCCACTGTAGCTCTCCGTCTGACTTCTCCTATGTGTTGAGTCCAAGTCAGCTTACTATCCAAAGTTACTCCTAAGTATTTTACCTTGTTTACTAAACTTATATGCTTTCCGTCAACGGTCGGGGGTAAAAATGTTTCCTGTTTACGGCGCTTTGTGTAAAGCATAAGCTCCGTTTTGTCGGCATTGATGCGCAGTCCGTTTAGCTTCGCCCACTCGAAAAGAAAAAGACGCTTAATTTCAGTTAAGATAATTTTAGTTCCAGTGGACATTATTGCATATCCCCTCTAGAAACCTCGTTTTAAAAGAATAAATTTGTTTAGATCTAATGTAGCGTTTAATTGCAATAGAATTATGGAATTATGATATAATTATAAATAGAATTATAATTACCGAACATTTTCCTAGCTGGAAAACTTTTCGTGACAATGGGTTGTCATCCAACAAGGTGCGGTGAATTCGAGGCAAACCCTGAAGAATATTATCTAAAAATGAAGAAATGCATCGAAGAAAATAACGATCATGTTATAGCGATTGGAGAATGTGGCCTAGATTATGATCGTCTGAAATTCTGCCCGGTTGACACCCAAAAAATCTACTTCGAAAAACAGCTAGGACTGGCACAAAAATTCCAACTACCATTATTTCTTCATTGTCGCAGTGCACATGAAGACTTCCTTCAGATTGTACAAAATAACCGCGAAAAAATTGTGAAAGGGGGAGTTGTTCATAGTTTTGATGGAACAGTCGATGAAGCGAAAAAATTGATTGATTTTGGATTCTATATTGGTCTGAACGGATGCTCTTTGAAAACTGAAGAAAATCTGAAAACGGTTCGTGAAATACCTTTGGATAAAATTATGATTGAAACGGATTGTCCTTGGTGTGGAATAAGACCTAGTCATGCTGGATCGAAACTAATTAAAACCAAGTTTCCAACAGTCAAGAAGAAAGAGAAATGGACTGCAGAGGACTTGATTGATGGAAGAAATGAACCATGTCAGATAAGGTAAGTTTGTTTTCTCATCTATTTATAAAAGTGTACTATCTTTCTTATATTATTTCAGACAAGTTATTGAAGTAATTGCTGGTGTACATAATGAACCTGTAGAAAAGTTAGCCAATATTTTTTACGAAAATACAATAAATTTATTTTTTAAAAAATAGATAAAAAATCTAGTAATATATTTATCAACCTGGGTGTCACAGTGATTCAAAAAGTCATGTTATTTAGGTATTGATATGGAGAAAGTCTACTTAGTGACTGTACAAGAAAGAACGTAATGAAGAAATTAGTTAAAATCATGCTTCTGACATTTAGAAATACAAGGAACTCAAATTTGTACAGATAAACAGAGGAGCAATACTAACAAGATAAGCTGTGCCGTGGAAAATTTCATGCTTAACTTTAAATTGCCAAGAAAATGCAAAATGTATTTACAATTACGGATAACCGCTTGTCTAAATGAATTTCATTCTGCGGACACATTCTCATAACGCGCCCCTACAGTTTCTCGTCAGGTGCAAACTCACAGGCCGGGACGCATCGATTGGCACTACTAGCTAGGTGAATGCCGTCTGGTTATTTTACTTATTATTATTGCTTTCAGCTTGAACTTGTCCTATTTTCCAAATTGCATTTAGTGGGCTTATTAATTCTAGTAGCTTGTTTGCAAGATCAACTTATCCATTCGCACTTACAAGTGAGTAAAATAACCAGACGGCATCCATCTAGCTGGTAGTGCCAATCGATGCGTCCCAGCCTGTGAGTTGGCACCTGCCGAGAAGCGGCAGGGACGCGTGTTCGAAACCAGCTTGAGCTCTTTCCACCTTTTCTCAATATTAATTCACTTTCGAGATATTCGACAAATTTGATCAGAACTTCCGCACCCATGAGTCTTTTACCGCGATTTACCGCGGTGCCCAAAAACAAACTACTTTATTTTTTGCGACCGTCAAAGAATTGAAAACCGAACAAGTATTCCGCGACACGACTACCACTTATTCCCGATTCAAACCTACAGCACCGCGGAACCCGAGCGACGAAACACATTTTGTCCCTATAGCATCATGCACTTACCTTCGCGCCATTTCCTCCTGAAAGAAAAGGAAGGATTTGCTGGAAGGAAAGAACTTGATATTTTTTTAGCAATTCATTTTGTAATATATATATATATATATTTTTTTTATAGGTGTATTTCTATGAAAATTATGATATGGAATGTAAAAAAAATTAACAGGAATTTAAGTTAAACAAAAAAAAAATAGTGATGAATAAATTCAAACATTTCGAATAAATGAGCAGTGAAAATAGGTAACAAATTAAAACAATTCATATTTCTTTGTATTTTACATTCGTTTTCATATAATTGCAATTTAAATAGCTTTGTTCTCTTTAATTTGCGTTTTCCTAGTTCTTTTCATTTGTTTAAGTAATTGCTTAAATACAACATTTAGAGATTAAAAATTCAACTTCTCTCGCATTTATCATTTTGGTATGCAATACAAATCAAGTCTTCTCCCTCTTGGATGTAAAACAGATTGTAATATTGATTATAAGAACTACCTAAAGCCGTAATTTTTACTCTCGTGTGATGTGCCATTTTATAATTTAGATATCTCTTAGTTTAATTTACTTCAAATATTTCGTAGAGCAGTATTGAACAAAAAAAACAAAAGAGTAAAATTTACATAAATATTACCTACTTCTAATAGTTCTTTTTTTTTGTTCTATTTTAACTGTTGCCTTAAATTAAGTGTTATACCCTACCGAATTATAATTTCTGTTTTTTTGTTGTTGTAATTTTCTCCTTTTTTCTCTATTTTCGGTTTTACTCAATAGTTTTAAATATTCTCTAGTCTCCCGAGAGTTTCGACGGTTAATTTTTCAAATATATCATCAATAGAATTATGCTATCAAATTAAGTTGCGACCAAATTATAAATGTTCTTCTTTGCTTGTATCTTTTACCGTTGTTTCACTGTTATACCCGCACACTTGCAGAATCACAAAGTAGCTTTTGTTTTAAGTTCTAACGTTATTTTAGTTTTACTGTTATTACCTTTTTTCTTTTTTCTTATTAATTTTATTTCAAATTTTTGAATTTGAATTTGAATTTGTATGATTGTAATTAATGTAAAAAAGAGTAAAAATTTTTGTATAAATAATCTCCGCCTTTCAGTATTAAATTTTATAATCATTGCGCTATATTCGGTACTAAGTAGTAGAAATCTTGATAGATAATATTCATATGTTCCAGGTCACGAATTTCCATTATATCCGTTTCAGTCGTTGTTTAACTATCTCTCGCCAAATTGCCTCACGATCTCGATTGTCGGTAATTCCCATTCTTTGCAAGGAATTATCATTAACGCGGAGCAAGGCTCGTCCAGTGATTTCGTGCTTTGAGAATAACTCTGCATACTTGCTATATTCGGCACAGTGTCGTCTTAACCATTTCTGAACATCCGCTACGGTCCATAACTAGACAGGCTTAGGCCGTGTTGCCTTAACACGGGGTTTACTTTGCTGAACCGTTTCTTCAACCATCAAATCACTCAACTAGAACTACTATTTAACAACATAACCCTCGAATCAAACCTTTCCATCTTAGTAGTCCTTCTCTTATGTTAAACATTACTGTATCTTGAAAGATCCATGGATATATATTCACAGTAGAGATTCTAATATTCACTTTAGCAAATCGTATTTTGCGATTATTTTTACACAGCATTGGAAAGCGGAAAGATTTATCGTTGCAATCAATAAGTGTTTTTTGACTACATTACTAAGGACAAACAACATCTCGTTAATTCTCAGGAAGGTAGACCGCTTCTCCTCAAACGGTCATGCGATCGTGCTCGAGTCTTTAGCAAACGAAAGAATTCTGGTCAAATAAGGAGTACAACTCTTCTTTAGTTTTATAAATTGGTTTAGGGACATTACTGTCTAAGTAGATGTAGTTACCCCGCATTAAGTGCTAAAATTGCGCGAAGCTAGATGCGAGTTTCCAAAAAACATCAACATTATTCAGTTTAAGATTAATTATCACTTTTTAACAATTTTCTGTTGTTTTCCTTGTTTTAACCCTTTCCCTTGATTAACCCTTTCGCCACGGCAGTGTGTTCCGTCGGAGTGACACTGCTGAACGGGACACCATGCCGCCAGACGTTACACTGTACGGAGCACTACGCCGAGAAATGTGTATCACGCTTAGGTAAACTGTGTTCGAACTTACATCGTTCGGTGCGTATTTGTCTTTCGCTTGATCATACGATTCTTTAACTGTTATGTAAAAGCACTTGAAGATATTTATTGTTAAAAATAAAAATGTATTTATACATTAAGAATTAAACTTCTACAGGCCGTAACGCGGATGTCGTCTATAGTGGATGTTGTCTAAAAACAACGCTCTTAGCGAAAGGGCTAAAGCAAAATTTCCTAATATAATTTCTTTCACATCGTATTTAGCGACCGAAGCGTGTGAAAAGCGGTAATTGAATGCCACCAGTTCGTTTGGAGAAGGCCAACAAGCCGTTTTGATAATGTTGTTTTTCATTGTTTATGGTTTCGTATCGTATTGTGCAGGAGAGTGAACACCTTCTAGTGCTCTGAGTTATGGAAGGCACATTGATGCCGTATTTCTACTGTTCCATTATGGTGCACTATGTCTTCGCGCTTAATATATTTAGCGTGCTTAATATACGGCGCATGTATTCCTGCCCGCTCATGGGTTGGCATTTCCGCCACACTATAGCCTATTGAAAATATATGGCGACTCTTGAACATTTACGTCTCTGCTAGTAATACGTAAATGGAATATATTTGTTTTTATTTGGAAAATAAATAAAAGTTAAGACATAAACGACATGATGTTCGTCTAGCTTAGGGAGGTCTTATAAATTTTGGTATTGATGCAGTCTGTATTTTATTTATGAATAGCCAAAGAACATCCAAATGTGTTTTCCACATTTTTTAGGCGATTAAAAAACATTTTCTGGAGGAATACTAAACTTTTGCAACCAATTTAGAGTTCTTAATTGTTTGTTCAGGGACGTTACATATCAATCAACAAACAAAACTACACATCTGCTCACTAGCATTATAATTTCACTTCGAACCACAACTATGGTAAAATATTCAAAGCACTAACTTATTGCTCAGAATCCGCTGTTGTTCCAGCTTTAGTTAATAAGAAAGTTTGAAGATTCTTCGATTGACGGGTACAAACAGGTACACAAAAAAATGAACTGGAAAATAGGCAATAAGAAGAGAATGTTAGTCTCCTAGTATTATAGAATATGTTCTTGTTTAAAAGAATCATACCATAATCATACACCATTAATGGCCATTATCAGCAAATATTTGGGAGAACATTAACTTAACCAACCAATCAATTCGCGACGGTTATTGAATTTAGTGTCTAATTGTGATGGAAGCAATCAGTTGTTTGAATTTCATCAAAATCGATCAAAGCCTCATTGGCTCGTTTCAACTGACTATCGCGCAACAATTTTTCTTCACTCCTGTGCGTACTTTATTATCTCTGAAAAAATTAAGAATGTCCACCTTCCCAGGTTGAATAGACGGGTACATTATCAACACTTTCATAATAATTCTGCCAACAATAAATCACAATGGAAACTCATATTTCATGTTTTTTATTTAACCTAGTTTTTTGTTTAATAATACATACTTTCGAGTACATAAATAATTTTTAAAGTAAAACACGTTACATTGTTATACCAAAAAATTAAATCTGAATTTAGAGTTGGATTTTTCCAAATTTTCGCTACTCTATTGATTCCCAGCATCCAGCTAAATATTGCAGTATATGTTAGAGAAGGATCTCAGTGAAAATGTTTATACAAAACTATTTAAGCCAATCGAAAGCAAATTTGAATTTTGATTAACACCCACCACTAAGTGTCCATGTTAAATCTTCACTTAAATCTCGCTTAAACTAAAGTCACAATTTTTATTTGTATTTTCTGAATAGATTTATCTAATTTACTAAACTTAATTTTTTTTTAGTTTAATTTTATTTCATTTATTTTCTTCTTTTTTACATTGAAGGAGACACAAAACCCAAAACAAGTTTTTTTTGAATATGAAATAGTGATTAACACGTATTCATCAGCGTGGAAAATTATTAGAATTGCTAAAAATAAATTGCAATTAGTGATGGATCTTACAATTTCCCATAAACGTTCTCGTCGGAGTAAGCAATGTATAAGAAATAATCTTCTTCGTGGTGTTCCTGAAAGATTTATTTATTTTTGTAAATATCATAATGCACACAAACCTAATTAATTATTCTTACTTGATACAATGAACCCATTGTTGCCGACGTTGGTGGAATGACATTATTGACAAAGAAGAATAGAGCGTCTTCGGGGCGTAAATGAATTCGTTTACGAATAAGGAAATAAAATTGTCCTACAGTCAAATCAGAGGGTACCAAATATTTCTTCTTGTCTAGATCTCCAATTCTAGCTTTTGGTGCTTTTTCTACAATAACCTGAAATCAATGAACATTAATTTGTACTAAATTTATGAATGATAAATATCAGTTGATCATAAACGGTATTTTATTGCCTCGGTACGTTCGTGAAAAAATACATTTAAAATGCAAAAAATTGATAAGATGATTAATTGTTACACACATACATGAGGACACTTTCTAGTGATCCCTTCTAGGTATTTGTTTTTCTGTTTGGCTCTTACACAACAGAGATCGGGAGTTTTATCGAAAAAAAAGGGGAGGGGAGGGGGGGAGAGAAAACCGGGCAAAAAATTCTACATTAACTTTTGTTAGTAGTAATTAGTAGTTGAGACTAAGGAGAAATGCAAAAAGGAAACTTGTGCCGCTACGGTGAAATAGATCCTCGAGAAGGCTGGGTACAATGGACGGGTTGCGTATACGAAACATTCTTTCTCAAGAATCAATCGTTTCAAGCGAGAAGCTTTTGCCAAAGAGCATATCTGCGCGATGGCTTCCCTCATTTGATCTAAATCTTTCCCTTGAGCCATCGCTTAATGTTATGGAACAGATAATAGTGGATGAGCAACCAATTCGAATCGTAATTGGTTCAATTCAATGACGTGTGTGCCGGTTCGTTATCGCGATGGCACAAAACTTCTTTTTCGCCATATAGCTCGTACTATCGATTGACTTTCTTCCCTTCTGCAGGTTATCGATGAAGATTATGCCATGCGCATCCCAAAAAACGGAGACCATGACCTTCTTGGCCGGACGTGGGATTTTTGGCCGCTTTGGTCGGCTTTCTAGTCACTCTGCAGACTGCATCTTGGACTCAGACATATAGTAATGGACCCATGTTTCATCCATCGCCACAAAACTACGAAAAAAGTCAGTTCGATTATGCAGCCACAACTCTAAACTCCGCTGGTGAATCATCTACGCGCTGCTGTTTTTGGTCGACGGTCAGCAAACACACAAACTCATCGCGCCGATAGCTTTTCTACTCCAAAATAACTTGCGAAATGTATCTTGACCGTTCTTTTGAGATGCCCACGACCCCTCCTAAATCACGCAAGTTCACTTTGCATGTACTTCACATGCTCACTTACACGTAACTTATTTTATAGGTATTTTGACATTTTTCGGGAATTCACAGTCCACGTGATATGTGCCGTCTTTTTAAAGTATTCATATAAAATTCAGTTAATTAGAAAGCCCTGGTTACGTCCCTATTTTTAAATATTAAATAGCATTTCAATTATAGGTCCTCAGGGCTATGATAGCGGGTTTTATCTGGTATTAAATGGGTTTAATTCAGAAAGTCAACCATCGTCAACTCTTAATTCAGCTACGTTGTTGAATTTGCATGTCCTCTATCTTATTAAATTGACTTTACTTGCGAAATGGGGTATTCGTATATCTTTGTTCGTGATGCACCCTCGACTGGTAACGCTTTCATTGGTATCACTATGATAAGGCAAGTTTTGCTCTGTCAGAAGTAATGTAGGGTATAGGGATTAATTTATAAGTGAATTTTCGTCTTTCGCAACCGAAGACACCTTCCTTCACCTGCAAAATCGCGCATGCGTTCTGAAACGCATAGTTTAGTTTAAGTTTTGAACCTAGTTTTTTCTCTACAAAACTGGATGTGTTCGCAATTTCCCCCACAATGTTTTCAATGGTGCCACGATTGCTTTGTGAAGTAGTGCCAGACAGTATCCATGATCCAACGAAGCGACCCAGAGACTGTAACTTTCCATTTTTGTGTAGGTCGCACTGAAATATCCATACACGTTTCAATTCTGTGTCAAGTAAAAACCAGTTACGCTGTTCTTTCGATACGGCCACTGCCCCAGGTCACTGATTAGGCATGTATCTCACTTAGCTTGAATTTTCTCCATTTTAATTGTCTACCAATGAGCGAGTCCACCATCTTTCTTCCCGTGAATTTACCTTTTCACTACATTTCTCCTTATAGGTAGGTCGACTTATTAGCCTACCCTCGTAGTATTCAGTAAATTCGATAATTCAGGAGAAATGATACTGGATCATACAGATTCATAATGATTTGCGCTTGAGTACATTATTGGAGACAGTCTTCTTGAGAAATGTGATTAATGGGCAAAAGTTAGTACTGATCTAGTCAGTAGTGCTCTGCCCGAAAGCATGTGAACTTAGAATCTTAAGGCTTCATACAGCTGAAATGCATCCTCGATAACAACAATAAAGCAAGGGCCAGCGGAACCAATTAAACATAAAAAAAAATCAACAAGTTGGTTAAAAATAAACTTGAAAATGGACAATCAAAGAGAGCATTATCGGCATGTTTTTTTTGGCATATTTAATTGTGTGAAGTTTATGGTTAGGACTGCATTACGGAAAAAATTATGAAAAATTGATTTTGTACGATAACGTAGTCCGAAAACAATTATAAGGCCAAGCAACATGAGCCCCCACAATCGACATACAAAGCCAATATTCAAAACAGGAAAATTTTGCTTTCTGTGTGGTAAGCTTACAAGGGTATCGTCTACTTTGAACTGCTCCCAAGCAACCAAATTATTGATTCGAATACCTAATGTGGTCAACTATCGAAATTGAATGAAGAAATCAAGAAAAAACGCCATGAACTGACTAATTAAAGACGTGATGTTCCATCATGATAACGCCAGACACACCTCTTTGATAACCCGCCAAAAATTAATGGAGTTCAATCGGGAACTGATGCCACATCCACCCTATAGCCTTGACTTGACATCATTTGTTTCGCTCCCTCCAAAACCATTTGAACGGTAAAACTTTCGATTCCGATCAGGCTCTTCAAGATGAGTTGGATCAGTTCTTCACTCCTAAAAACCAAGGCTTCTTAGAACGTGGAATTTTTCAACTTACTGAAAGACGGCAAAAGGTCATTCAACAAAATGATCAATATATCATAAATGTTTTTTGTTGATATAAATACCTTTACTTTGAAAGACATGAAAAAAAAAAAAAACGATACTAATTATCGAAGAACCCAATTTATAAAAAAGACACATTTTCTTTTATGTCTACCGGACCATATTGCGTTTGAGGACGCGTTTCGGCTACTAGTAGCCATAACCAGTTGGTTCGGCTGCAACTTTTCGATCAAAAATAAAATGTCAAGAAAGTGATGAAGAAGATTTCAAGAATTAAATATGCATAACATTCATTTGTGTATTATCTCCATCGATGCAAGTAATCCGAAAGCATCAGCACTGAAAGAAGAACTTAATCTGTGTACTTTTGAACCCAATAATTCGCAATTCGCAAGAAAAAGCAAAGTGGCTGTCAAAGTTATTGAAGAACTAGCAGCTTAATTACTTTAAAAAGCGTTAGGCTAAGATGGTGACATTCTGGTAAAATAACTAAGAACAGTCTGTAGGTCTAACGGAAAGTAAAAAAAATTAATTCTAATCTACCTTTGACGAATTTTTAAATGGCTCGGAGTTGATAAAAATATTCAGATCCTTATCTTTATTGGTTCAAAATTTAAGAACCAGCAGTTAAAGATTAATACATATGTATGTAATCACTTAATGTCAAAATAGAAAAATTATATAATACCGATTAAATGGCTTACGACTTTTCAAATTAATGCCAACATTCTTTTTTCTATCTGCATTCGAATCTTTAAATTTAGAATTCAATGTCGTGCTTCTTAATCCTATATAATCATTCATCGGAAGTTCGGATGTTTTTGAATTTGAAAAATCGCTCATTTAAAGAGACAAAGCTGAATTTTATTCGAAAAAATGATAACTAAGCAAATGAATTCATGCATTGACCTACATTTTGTTTTTATTGACAAAATTCAACCTTAAACTTTGTCCATATTATGTTAGCGAAATGTTCAAGCTGAAATTGCAGACCTTGAATAATGGCAAATGATGCACATTGATGTTGATTTGCTTTCTAGCATAGCCAAATTTTGATTATGACAAACCTATTCTAGCTACTGCATGTGATTAATTAATATTAAAATGCAGTTCATATAGATATTGCCGAATATGAAAAAAGTTTGAGTTTGATAATATTACAATCCAGTTCAAGTCCAACGGCCGAAATAGGGCTTTATGTGCTGAAAATCTTTTTTTCAGTCTAGTTAAAATAGTTCGAAACGATTATTATCGATATATAAAAGGATTGCTAACGTTTTATATAATACTGACCACAAAATATGTAAATATTTGTCAATTCCATTGTTTCTAAACTACATCAGCGATTGTGCGCCTAAGAGAATTGACAAGAATCGCGTTTTATGTCAGGATCTTTCTATGTCTCGGATTGAGAAAATCTGGTATAAGAGGCAACACGAAGAAATTCGAAAAAGCAAACAAATAAGTAAACTCAAGACAACTGAGTAAACTCAAGGAAACAAGTAAACTCGTCGTATCCCTTCCTATTCTAAAACAAGGGAGACGAGTTATCTCGTTTTGGATAGTAGGAGGGAACCTTTAAGATGAACGAATAAAATTCCGACAGATGAACTGGTCAAACCTGAGCCAAAACTAGAATAAAATCAATTTGATTGTGAAATGGGTTATATTTGCTATTATTACCTAGAATGTAGAAATTTTGTGGTCATTAAAAAAATTAATAAGATATACTTTGCTTTATAAATAGACAACACCTTTTTAAAGTAAAACACTGAAACATTTCTTGAAAAATATCAAAATGATCGAAAGTCACTCAGTATGAGCACTTTCCGTAACGTCTAATTTTTGCGAGAAAATTCCAAAAACTCCCACTCTACTCCGTAATTTGGCGTGTGAATGCCCAACTAGAGTGTAAATGAACTGTCAAAAGCTATGCTTCCAAATGATCTTGCCATATTTCGCGCGAATATCTTCTTAGGACTACAGTTCCGCTCTCGGGCTCTAACTGTCTCGGTCCATTGACCGCGCTCTCCAATTATTCGCGCAGCGATGCACTTTCTTTACCAACAGAATGTCGGACCAGCGTTCACTCGGTTATCTCACTGATCTTTCTGCTCTTCTATTCTCCCAACGAAAACTTTTTTGGGTATCCGATGTTGGTCTATACTATGAATCGTATCAGCACATTGCAGCTTCCGCAGTTTCACAAACGTTGAGAGCTCCAGCTCGTCAAATTTTTCATACAGACCATGGTTGTATCGAATCCGCCATTGGTCCCTGTGTCTTAACTTCGCTCCAATTATGCTTCGTTTAAGGTCTATGTTTCACATCCATAAGATAGCAAAGGTCTTATCACAAATTTGATTCGCGCGAATATATTATTTATTGTAAAATATATTTAAAAAATTACTCTTAAAGAGTACTGGTTCGACGAAAAAAAAAACGATTTTAAACGAAAGCGACCTGTGTGCTTGCCACTGTGAAACCTGATCTAGAGCACCTCGTCAGTACATGGAAAAATTAATGGGACTATATATAATTATAGGGATTATTTCGAAGGATATATCGAATGGGATCTCGATGCGAATTGCGGATGCGGATCACATCAATACAAATATGAGCAGAAATATCCTTATTCATTGCGAAATTTGTTAGTTTTGGGTAATATATGCCCCGCGAGCGAATCACATCCCAAAAAAATATGAAATTATAAGCGGGATTTAGTTTGTTTTCTGCGAAAAATTAGTCATTGATTAAAAGCGTGACGGGCCATGGGTCCCCAAGTTTGATGAGTTTTCAATGTTCAAATTTTAGAAGTTTCTGTGACAAAAATCTTGATGTTTCTGAACAAAAGCACCTTAATTTAGACACAGCAGTTTGCATATCCGCTTCTAAAACGAGAGTTGGTGCCATATTATACTTATATTGTTGAAAGCACCGAAATGGACAGAAAATCTCAATCAATGATAATAATTTTATTACCGCTATGGTGGCTAAACTGCTCCGAAATATTGGTCACAAGTATTTGATAATTAGACTGCAAACAAAGTCAAAAGATTCCATAGAAAGGAATTATGATTGCAAAGCTCTAGACGAAAAGAAAATTTAAAGAGAGAATTGTAGGAATTTCTTTACGAAGATCCCTGTCAAACGCAATAGTAGCATGCAGAACATTAGAGCGTGGCCCAACAAACAATTAATGTATGATACAACGGAAATAATTCAAATGCAGGGGAGTTGGGAACGTTATGAATTAAAATCGACCATGTACGTAAAATGTAAAATCAAACATGTAAAGGCGATATTTCAGTTTACTATTGGCAAGTAACACACCGAAAGGTAAAATAGAATGGTGTTTTTGCGCCCGATTAAGAAAAGGGATGGAAATTGATGGTCTACGATATCTGGTAGAAAGGATTATCATCTGCTACTTCCAACTCGTTTTTAATATCGACCTCCACCAAAAACAAATGGGATTTGTTCGAAGGTCATGCTGTCTTTAGTAGGACGAAGAGGTAGTCAGTCATTGTGTATCAGAATACACAATACGGCCTTCCACCAAATTTATTGGCTAAGTATTACTAGCAATATAGATTAAGAATTTCGGAATCCAAGGAGCCAAGACACATCGACTAGGCAAGAAGACATGGTAATGATGATTCGTATCTGAATGAACTACCAATTAGTTAAAAGCATACAAAATAATTAATACAATGATATATTTTCGATTCAATAAAGGAATTGATCGCTTGCCAGACAGTAGTTTAAGGTATTTACAATTTACAAAACATTCTGTGGAGAGCAATGGTCTAAACCTTGTTGGTAGAACTGTATACTACGAATACCATAAACTCAACATTCATTCTTCTTCTTCGCATTACTTTTGTTCGTTGTTAAATTACATTTTCTTTATACTGTAACCCTACAGGAGCCGATAATTGAAATAGCAATTTCAGATTTTACAAAATTTCTACTTTGCCTGAAACTTGACATGCTTATCATACAATTAATTTCAGAATTCATTTAAAAACAGACATTGAAAATGTTAAAAATCATAAACAAAATCGGAAGAAAAATTTACAACGGTTTATTATGGCGTTAATTGCATGCATTACTTAACAATGTTGAAATTATGGATATATATTTATGGATATGGATAAATTATGAGATACCAATCTCATATCTCAGAAGCTCAGCAATTCCAGATATATATAGATTTCATCAGTATTTTAATTATTCATATTTTTATGTTATTGTCTTATTAACAACATTGCTTTGGAAATCAGGTCAGAAGTAAACAAAACAAGATAAGAAAGTTTAAACTTATGCCATATTAGACTTTGAATTAATATCAAGATTCTTAATGTATATCAGTTTTGTTTCATACAAACAGTAGGACTAATCAAATCGTTTTGTATATTATGCATTCGCCGGAGAATACACTCTGAGCTTTCACATTCAAATATTTTTTGCGGCTTAACTTATCAAGAGAGTTGATTGGCTTGTTCCAATTTCAGATATCTGTATAGTAGTAGCAAATATCGGGTAATAACCGATATCGAAGACAGTACAACAAATACAAAAAAAATTACATTAATTATCAATTACTTTATGAGCATCATGACGTCAATGTCCTTGCCAAACATAGAGATAGCGCAATGAAAAGGCGACTAACAAGGTGAAGGTAAAGATAGTAGTACTGAGGAATATATGTAAATTTCACAAAAATTGGTGACAATATATGTGTCCGAAACTTGAATCCTATAAAATATCTTCACTTTATTTTCTCTCATCAAGCTCTACAAAAATTGTAACTGAAACAAATCACTATGCAAAACAAACAGTCTTTCGTCCACTAAGAACTACCAGATTGGTTAACGAACTAAAATCTAAAACTAAAACAGGAAACTAAAATCGCTCCACATGTAACTTTTTGGGAAATCATGTATCAGTGTTTGACAATGAAAATTATACTTGGGCCTACAGCATATGCTAAATGAAACATAAAATAAAATGTAACTAAAAATCTACTCATTAGCAACCATATTCTGGAACAGTCACGAATTTGCGAAGATAGAAGCCGGCTCGAATTTTGGGAAAAAATTGAATAATTACCCAAGTAAATTCAAAGGAGTTTCTTGCAACAGGATATGCACTTGGTGCGCGTACGAATACATCGAGTCCTAACTATTTTTGGTACAAGAAACGGAGACCATAATTTTTCCTGTACGATGAGCAGACTTGATTTCATTCAGATCCTACTTTGCATTTATTTCGACAACAGAATTCAGAGGAATTATTGTTTGCAAACAGAAAACAAAAATTCTTTTTAGTTTCAGTAGTTTGGGAGAAATTTAACGAAAATAGTCGAAATTGCATATAACCGAGAGCTTTTATTACTGGGATGATCAACTTCTGTCAACGAAGGAAAGATGAAAGGTGGTGGGTGAACTTGCATATGCCTAAAAAATTGTTATCTATGTAGAAGATATGTACGTCACATCAAGGGTTGATGGGTATGTCGCGAAACAGACCGTTTGGGAGCGTGCTGAATTGCGCTTCCAAATTAAGAAGACATCCCAAAACTCGCATCATTCATATGTAACTTCGAGCCAGCGATTTGAGATAATCACCCAAAAATCACTGGCAGTCTCAGAAAATGAGCTAATAGACCGGCCGATGGTCGATGAAGGGAATTGCCAGTTGTGAAGTGCAAGTGTTGACAAAAGCAAAGCCGACTTTGTGGCTGCGCAAAACATCTCCCTGCTGTCCAGGTGCTTTCCAATAGTTTCAAAAGCGCTAGAACCGCCGTTGACTGCATCGAGATTGGTTCGAAATACATAATACATGTTTGCTAGAATATACTGTAGAGTACTGTCGCACAGTATATTCACAAACTCCCACTTTCCGTCGAGAGGACAGCGATGTAACCATATCTGATGTAGCATTCGCTACGGAGTGCCTAGTACAAAGGGTTAAAATTGCTAGATGATTACTCGGCCAACGATCACCAGTACTCAGTCAGCTCAGTCTTCCGCGCTTCGGTGGAAGACTGGGAAAGCGGATTCTGAGAACTTTGTTTGAATACTAATCGCACGATCAACGCTGATGTAAACGAAGCCGGAGAGCGGAGGGGATGCGCACAAAAGATGTGCTGAACACAACTATTCATTATGTCCCCCTGCAAGTTTTTCATGTCCCTACGATGATCGCGGCACGGCAGGCCTCCAGCATAATATTGATCACTTGAAATTGCCGAAAAACGGAAGGAGTGTCACGAAGTTTCACGAAAGGCCCAGCGATCATCGTAAAAGCGCCTCATAAGTCAGCTAGAAAATCTCTCCGCAGACACATCAACAGCAAGGCGAGCTCGGTGCCCAAAGGTCGCCTTTCTCATACGAGACAAAGAAGATGAACGAAGTTATGCGGGCTTCGTTGAGGCCGTCCATGTTGAAATATAAATGGAAATTCCACTTTTCACGAAGATGGAATTGGAGAAAGCAGTGTTGTCTATGAAGGCACGAAAGGCCCCAGGACCACATGGAACACCAGCCGAGGTGTTAAAGATAATCAGATGTCAGATAAGACCATAATAACGATGGTCTTTCACTTTTGCCCTGAACTGCTCCACAGCACGTTCAACGCATGCTTGCTCGAAGGTGACGAGGCTTGTGTTGATTAGTAAAAGGAAAGGGGACCCTGAGTTGCCAGCAACATTGCGCCAATTATGTATACGCCAAGTACGTAAACTAATCAAGAGACGATTCGCTGACGTTGTTTGTGCTGGCGGTGGTCTAATCCAAGGTAGTATGGCTCCAGGGCAGATTGCTTCACCATCTATGCAATCGGGGAATTGGTGAGCGCGATCCAACGTTCGGGGACACACAGCAGTTCCACACGACAGCTAGTCCTGCTGGTTACTTTGAATGTCCGAAATGCATTTTCCTGTGCTAGATGGGTAGATATTCTGAAGACCCTGAAACGCTTGAGAATCGTTTTCAACCGCATGATGCTGCTTGTGCTTGAAAATAGTTTTTGACTCAGAGACTATCTGAAGAACGACAGCCTGCTCTATAACTCGAAGAAAGGTAGCCGAAAGACGATACTTGCTACCGGTTTCACGCAGAGCTCCGTCCTCCATCCGGATCTGTGGAACATCTAATAGGGACTGCTGAGGCTTGAATGATGATGAGTCATTTGCCGGATGTCACGTTTGATCGGCTATGCGGACGATGTCGCGGGTTTAAGGGCTGAACATCGGGTCTCCGGTGCGGCAGTGCTGCTAATCGCAGGGATGGTGCTCATCGCCTTCCTTGCGGGAGAGCGCAGAAATATTTACAAGACATTAAGGGACAGTGAGCTGCACGTCTGATCCCTGACCTGTGACCAAGGCTCAATCCAGCGCATGGTGACTGACATTTCGACTTGACCCAGTTCTTAAGCGGGCATGGATGTTTTCGGGCTTACTTGCATAAGATTGACAGGTCACGGTCACCTAACAGCGTGTTTTTTACTGGAGATCTGGGTGACGCCCGTCACATATTGGTCTCTTGTAAACGAAGAAGTAAGCAACGTGGTGACCTATTCAGCGAAATCGGGGGTTGTGCCCGGAAACTATAGTTGGAAAATTCTTAAAACTGTTGACAAATTTTACATTATTTGCTCGGGCAGTGCTAACACTTACTATATTTTCAGGTTGACAAGGGAGGTGGTGCTAGTTCATTGCAGTAGGTATGAGTCTGGGAGTTCATGGGTCGATCACTGCGACGTGCAAGTGGATTCTGAAGTTCTGAATGAATAATTTATGGTGTTATTTTGAAAGATTAGACTACTCTCTTATATGATCGGCTCATGTGATCATTGGAAACGTATATTGTTGTATACTCAGTTGTTGCTTGATATATCGGACGAAAACCGAACTAACAAATCGTTGCATGAAAGATATTGCATCTGGGTGAATAAAAGTAGACGCTTAGGCATGCAAGGATATATAGAAATCTAGGAATCGATGGGGACCTAGTGTTGACCTAACGGCAGTCGCGACTCTAAAAATATATCTGATAATTTTTTTGTAGATCAGTCATTACTGGCGATGATTTTTGACGGCTTAGTGGCAGAATGAATTTTAAAGCTTGAAGAATTTTCTGGCAGCTTTTCATTAACAATATTACATAATCTAGTTTTGTGGAATTATATGACATATTACAAATTCCTCTTTCTTCTTGTTTAGACACACGTTAAATAATTGTGCATACAGAAATATTTCTGTTGCGTCCCATATATTCATATATATTTTCAGTTCTTTCTTTTGTATTAATTGTGATTGCGTCAGTGGCTCTACAACGTATAATTCGTGCCAAATATCTAAAGCGTGTTTCATTGTACTTTGACAACGAGCTGTTCGTCAGTTTCTCGTGAGATAGAGTACGATGCAATGACAACTATAGCTTATATCATTCATTACTTATGATCTCGCATTTTAACAGAAACTTGAATAGCACTGCATCCACTCGATAAAATCAGTTTTTGGAGTGCACTCTCAAAGATTGTCTGTTGATAAACAACACCGACAGTAATTAGTCATCTTGTTATAAATCACTATCAATGTGCTTTCGATGTGCCATACATAGACAACCTAAATTTCTCATTTTTTTATTATTTGTATATTCGATTAACGACGGGTCGGCAGCAAGCCTCACACGATAGCGTACGAAATCAATAAATCAGATAAAGAAATGTTTGTCATCATTGACTCTTCAGCCAACCGACGGCCATTAGCCAAGCCGAGCAATCGATGTTGCCCGAAGTAATGCGAAAAAAAAAAACACCCGAACCTAAAGATCAGACGAAGACCGAGCCCAAACAAAGAAACAAAACACCATCAGCTGAGTCGTGTGTATACCTCCCCAAATATTTTCGTTTGCTATTCGTCTTTCTCTTTCCTTGGAAAATTTCCCCTTGTTGTCGCTCTCGCATTACTTTTCGCTATGACCTTAACAACGAGAAACCACGCGAAAACCCACAAAAAACAAGTTACCACGAGAAAAAAAAACAAAAGAACAAACAAATAACACGGAATTAATGCATGCGAAAAGTAATTCAGCTGACCAGGAGTTACCTGGATAGAATATTGAAGTGTCATTCGGTGTAGCGGCTGCTTTTTCGCCAGCCATTGTGCTGCTTGCGAATTGCGTCATGAAAATTTCAATTATTTCACACATCCATGAAATTCAAGGCGACTAAGACGATAATTAAACAAACAAAATTATACTCACTGGCACACGATCTGGATATTTCCTACGTATTTTGTCGCCTTCTGCACGCCTTTTTTCGAAAGGATGCTCTTCTTTGTATTGGAACTTCATATTGAGCTTTCTACGCTTTTCGTACTATTCCTGTTGATATCGTTCTCTTGTTTTCAAACAGACACTTATAGCTTAAATATTGCAATCCACTGTCGAACAGCTAATTAAACACAGAAATTCTTTTCAGAAATTACGTCGCAGTACCGAACTCGATCCCAACTTCGCACGACCACAATGAGAATGTTTCTGCAGAATTGACTTCGTTCACTTTCGCTGTAGAAGTACTCTGAACGAAGGATTTTTTTAAATGTCGTTTAGTCGATAACACAGTTCGAATAATATAGTCCACTGTTTGACAGTTTGGTCGTTTTCAAACCCGCCAAATTAATTATTAGGGACATTATTGGTCGTGGACGTTATTACGGGCTGCGTCTCTTGGGGTGCATTAAATTGCACAAAGCTGTCTGTACATAGCACTACAATGTACCCGAAAGCACTACGTGTTAAGTTTCTGGAAAGTATTTTAATTTCGATAAATTGCTTTCTCCTATAGGTAAAGTAGTGTATACTCACCCTTATGTATAACAATGCATTAAAAAGGAATCTTAGTAAAAAATAAAACCGAGACTTTAAGCAAAAAAAGTGCAGATAAACATGTAAGTATCCTGTTTACCTTATTCCTATATATATTCTCATACAATATTGTATGTCTTAAAATAAATTTAACGATGTTCTTAAATTAAACAATCAAAGCCTTAAAAAGGAGACTGACAAAGTCCGGTGGGTTTCAAACAAGGAAACGCACGATTATATATATGTAGGCATATCGTAACCACTGTTAAGACTTATGCTTAACACTCAGAACAAATTTTAAACCTCGTTATATTGCAATGTTGTTAGGAAAGTAAACTGAAACTATATCGCCTCGTAATTGGCTTTTAAAATTTTAAGTTGAAATAATAAACCGCTTAAATCCTTTGTTTGTTGAGAAGTTCGAATTTTAATAGTTGATTTGCCCAATAAATGTTCATCATTAATAATAAACCAAAAAATCAATTTGAGCTTTGCTACTGAACCTTTTCAAGGGACTTACTGTCTTGCTGTCTCGCTTTTGAAAAATTCTCCTTTTTGTCTTGCTGTAACTTTAAATTTAGCCAATTAGGCTACGATCGAATGACGATCGTTTACTAAAAGCCAAATACAACGTCCAAGAAAAGAAAATTTACTTGAGATGAGTAGGCATAAGGAGACCTCAGACCTTTGTGTCAGCAGCTGCCGTTGGAATAGATGGTATTTATCGAAGGGAACATGGAGAGGATCAAGTTTATTAAGCTCCTGGCGAAATATAAACTTCAAAGTGCTGATGGACTTTGGTTCTTGCATTTTTATTCTACAAAGATAACGACCCTAAGCGTAATTGAGAGTTGTGCAGTCTGTCCTTATATGGAATTTTCCTCATAGTACGGTTCCCCAGTTCACATGTTAGATCCGTATCTTGGATCACAATTTTTGTGGTCTTTTCACTGCTTTTTTGAAAGTTTTGACGAGTGAAATTTTTTTTCACTGCTGAGAACGTGATTCTCATTGGTGTTCCAGGCGTTTAGAAGGAGCGATTCTTGCACATAAGCCTATGATCTGCGTTCGCATAAGTGTTTTCTCTAACCCATTTCTTTACCTTTTCGATAGAGTTTGCGTAAATTTTGCCTTTTCAGCCTTAAACATTAGTGAGGAAAAAAATGGTGATTTCTTCCATGAGCATGTGCGTTTATTTAGAATGTGTCTTATTTCTCTGTTATTTATGTTGCGATTAGAGCTTCTGTCTACCTCCTGTTTATGATTTGTCGATCTTGGGAACTTTAGGTTTGTTTTATATTGAATTTTGAATATCAGGCGTCTGGTAACGCTTCAACTGCTGTCAAAAATTTGTTTACTTGTTTTTGTTCACATTTGTTTACTTGTTTGAACTTACAAATTATACTTGCTGTACATATCGCGCCTGAATATCCTAGATAGCCGCAGTTATATTTTATCTTAATTATGTCGGGTTTTTGGTCATAATTCTGATGTTATTGGTTACAACTTCACGTCTGGGTGTCGGTGCGAGGCCCACTCGTCCTGCAGTCGTCGCCGTGACGATTGCGGATCTAAAATCTATTACAAGTTGCGAAATGGTTCATACAACAATCCTAGGATATAGGAGACAATGAGAGCAAATATTCATTGAAGAACTCAGTAGAACTGATTAAGATATTGCAGAAAATTTAACCATTTTGTTTCCGAAAATGCCAGTGAAACAAGCAATAAATCATTTGGAGGAATGGCGGAAATACTTCGATTAAACCCAGGAATGGCGCAAAAACTATATATTACATCAAACTAGAGACACTGTGCATGAGCGAAAATTATTTTATGTTTCGCGACCAATTTTTCAAACCGACTGCAGTAGTAGCAATGGGTAACCCGCTATCACCTTTATGACCAGAACTGTTTATTGCACATATAAAACAGTGTATCAAAGACAAAGGAATAATGCCAAGAATTAGATTCAGATGTGCCGATGACGTATAAGCCATTGATGAAAAGGACAAGCTCGAAGAAGTCAAAACAGCTATCAACAAAATCCATAAAAACATCGAATTCACTATGGCAATGGGTAAAATGGAGCGCTACCCTTCCTAGATACAAGAACTATTAGAGCACAACAAAGGCTCACTTTAGGCATTTACAGAAAACAGACAGCAATGCAAAGAACAATCGTAAGTTGATCGAATCATGCATACCTGCGAAAGATGACAGCGTACAACAGCTGGATTCATCGACGATTCAGATTGGATACCGCAAAGGATACGAGAAAAAACGATTCAGATTGGATACCCCAAAAATAAATCGAGAGAAGAAGCAAAAAGAAACACATTTTAAGAAAAGGGTGTATTTCACATTATACAGCAATACAAGTGAGAGTGAAGATCATAAAATAAGAGTGAGCCTCCCTTGGCATAGGGTTCAATTGCGTCAAAAATCGTATTTGAGAATTCGACATAGAAGTTGTTGGATTAACCTCTCAACTGGCAAGTGAAAAAGACCCATTAAAAAAGGACGAAAAAAGTTGCATTTACATGGTCGAGTCCTAAAAGGCAAAATGAAATACGTTAAAAAAACCAAAAGAAATTCCACAATGTCATCAAACGCGGCTCATATCTTCGAACAAGCACAACAAGGACAGCAGGTGAGAAAAATCTCGAAGCTAGACGCATGGGAAAGTTTGGCGAAACGAGTAACTTAACCGTCTAACCGTCGCATTTAATTTATAGTAAGTTTGGTTTTCGTAACCGCGCGATGCGCAAACATAAATTTAACAATCTCTCCATTCACCGAGTTCAATGAAATGCGACAACGCACATGCAAGTTTGAAGTCCAGTGAGTTCAAATATATGGAACGCGAGCTTTGGGAGTTTGAAGTAATGTGAATGGGAAATTCGACGGCGACGGAATTTTAATTCAAAAGTGTTAACTCGCAAACTAGCAAGAACTTTATTATCACAAGCGAGTTACAAAAATATCAAATATTCAATATACATTTTTTCCACTCATGGCCTTATATTTCCTTATATTAATTATTTTCATAAAACATGACAAATATAGTCAATTGAAACAATCACTTAGCCTTACTTAATAAATTATAGATAATATCTAAGGATTCCATTTGAAAACGAAGACTGCCAATCATTTCAGGCATATTACTCAAACTTGATGACCTAGATTGTAGACTTTTGTATTCATTTTCAGCATCCTTGATGTCCTGCAACAAATCAAGGAGCGAAGTACAATACGGTGTAACATTACCAAGCATAGCTTCCATTTCTGAAAACTTTCTCGTTGTTAAATTTATTTGATTTTTCGTGTCGTCCACCTAAAAACTTAAGATAGTGAGTAACTGCGATAATATATCGTTATTTTATACCTTACCCATGCTTCCAGACTACTTATACTTGACGCTTCCATCCTGGCCGTAGTTTTATTCACAATCTCTTATTCAATTTAAAATATTTCTCGCCGATCGGATCCAACGTTTAGACGATTTGAAAATGTCAAAATCGCTGTTTGAACATATGTCAAAGGCAGGAACTGTCCTAAAGCCAAATTTGGAAGGTAACAGTTGGTACAACTGAAAAGCTTAATAAGTAAGCAAGTGCACGCGTTGCATTGGGACAAATTTATAAGCTGTGAAAAATATTTCGGCAGTATTCAGTTATAACCGTTGGGCTGACACGTTTTACTTAAAATGCCTCATTGTTAACTCTAATTGCAGTTTGAGTCGTGAAAACTAGTATTACTGTTCCATGGAAATAGTGTAATAAATCCGTAAACAAGACGTTTGCAGGTGTGAATTATCGAAATATCTGTAAAAGGGGTCATGGACTGCAAAGGAAGCACGTCATCATGCTGCAACCGGAAACGAATTCAAATAAATGCACAATTTATCTTGATCAGAAATTGAGTAATAGAAGATAAACGCCAATGATTTGAACATCAACAAATTTCATATTCGTCGGAAAACGCCGATGCTGATGGATGCGTGGTTCTATCTTCATGTAAGTAGATTCGAAATTATTACTATGAGTAGAAAATATAGCATGCATTTAATACCGCAGTAAGAGCAAGCATCATATAAATAAACTTTTAAATTTTTGAAAATTCATAAATATATACGTATGTATTCGAAAATAAATAAACGTCGGTTGATTGGACTTTCAAAACTTGAAGGTTATCATTCAACTTTTAGATTTGAAAGTTCCATTCAACCAATGGGAGCAAGGACCTAACAAAAGTTAAAATTAACAAAAGTTTTCATACAACTTCCAATTGTTTCTTCAGTATTGATATTTTCTTCAGAAAACCAGTTGCCACTTTGCTGTTAGAGAACCGTGAGAATATCAATCTTATATTGTGAAAATGCATTTGTTCACCTGAAAATTCGCCCCCCCCCCATCTTTGTTATTTTCGCATATCAATAATTATGAAGAAGACGTGTGCGTACTCAATATTCAAATTTTCGATGAGGTGTATTCAAATTGGAAAAATGTTTAGGAAATCTGAAAGTAAAGACACAAATAGAAATTATAATAAAATATTTTGAAGTAACTTTTGTCGAAATGTTCTTCCTCCCTAAATAAAATAGTCACATGTAAACATCAGCATATTCACACATAGCAAAAGCCAATATCGGTTCTTAGGCCCCTGCGTTAGGTACTAATGTTTACAAAAATATATGTACAATCCAATCGTCCGATAGAAACCAAGGATACTCCCCAACTTTGTGGTCGCCTGATATCAGTTCAGTTGCGTCTCATACATGTGAGGTGTTCGCTGGTCCGACTCTGACAAAGGATAAGCAAAGTATTCTATGTCTTTCTCTTCTTCGTTGCAACGTCGGTAGGGGTTATCCGATGGAGTTCTCATTCGTTGATTGTGGCCTGGTAATAGTGCGACTAATTTTCTAACGCCTTCTCTGTATTGTACCCAATATGTCAGGAGAAGGCTCAAAGGCTCGGCTTGCCCTGCAGTATGTTTCGTTTTCCAGACGACTTACTCTGGTTCTCTTGCTTTTAGTATACTCGAATTTCGCTTCGATGGGTGTGGGTTGAGTGTCTCCTCAACACACTCATGGGAGGAGGGTAATATTCCTACACAATGCTGTTTTTACAGTCAATGTAACTCCAGCAACGTAGGGATGTAAGATGCCAAACAACCTTTCCCTCCTTACACGTATTCATGTAGATTAACGCGAACCCTCTCCATTGGCACAATATTTTTATACTAATAGTGCAAAAACCTTGTTTCTCTTTTCCTACTCTAACTACAAAAAGGTCTCACTACTAAGCAGGGTTAAGGCTTTTCAGTGGACAAGTCCACGCATATAAATGCGGGGGCCGGGCTGGGAGTAAGTTCAACCGACATGTATGATTCTGTTTATCATTGGTCATGTTTAAGGGGCAACCAAGAGGCTGATGTCTGCTGAACTGAAACAACAGCCTGAGGACCGTCCTCCTACACTGTAAAAGGTGGTAAAGGACTCCAAGCTAATGTGGAACAGCATATGCCGAACGCTCTTCGGTCCTAAATATGCGAACTCCGGGTATCGTCTACATCCCCGGTTTCAAATACGATCCTTACCTCGGTATTTCGGCTCTGTCGGGGTGGACAAAAACTCGTGGGACCAAAAATGGAATCCAAAAACAATAAAAGCCAAAATCAAGATGAGGTGGCGGATCCTTCTAAGGGTCCAAAAAAGTTGATGAGAACACCACCAACCTCAGAATAGATGCGGGAAAACATCACCGTAAGCCAAATCCAAAACGAGGACATAATACTCGGTATGGATAACCTTTCCCTTAGAAGGGAACCCCAAGAGGGGAAGCAAAGCAAAAGGGCAAAAGCCAAGGCGATGGGGATACGTCCCACTAAGGAAGGGACTCAGTGTGGCGGATGTAAAGTGGTATCTGCGATTCCTAGCACAGGGAATTAAACCTGAAGAAGCTAGGAAAGTCGCAGTAGATCGGGAGCTGGGACTAGGAGGATCAAACTCCCTCATTTTGCAGGGGTGGAATAGGAAATCTGCACTGGAACCGATTGAAAAAAATGAAGGGTTAGGGAAGACAACTCTCTGCGAGACAGACACTCGGTTACCCCCAAAAGCCAAACATTGAAAAAGCGACCACGAAAACCGACAGGTACGGCAGGTGGGAATAATGAAGCTCCCGTTGAAGCTAGTACCAGTTACGCAAGCACACTAAAAGCGCAGCGAGTAGCGGTGGTCGCAAAGGAACACCCGATGCAGACGCTTACAGATGAGGAACTCACTTAACTGGAAGACGCCATTGCATGGGAGATGCAAAATGGAGAAGATCTCCATTTTGAGCGTCTGTATTTCAGACCGGGGCTCCTAATGGATTGCGGGAATAAAAGTAACGTAAAATGGCTCGAGGGAGCAGTTTTAAGGTTAACCGCTTGGGAGGGAGTGGAGTTGCGTGTGAAGAATGGAGAAGACGTCCCTTAAGCCCACGTAATACATATGTACCTTCCAAAAAGAGAAGGGTGGCAGCAGGAGCTCTACTCCGAGCGCTGGCAGCTTCGAACAAAGGCCTCAGTACGAGGCAATGGAAGGCCC
Organism: Stratiomys singularior; assembly: GCA_954870665.1. NCBI lineage: Eukaryota > Metazoa > Arthropoda > Insecta > Diptera > Stratiomyidae > Stratiomys > Stratiomys singularior. The sequence goes on from OX940881.1 coordinate 67,584,414, forward strand.
TCAGCGTACACGCTAAGGGAAGCAGTCAATTGCTGACCGCTGGAGTTGATGAAGGTTCAGCCAACTTCGTCAACAAGCAAAATGCCTCCCTAAGAAATAGGTGGGGCAGAATAAATATACGCGGGCTGAAGAAAGTGAAGACAACTTCCACGGCTTCGGTGGATGCCACGGCGAGGCGGGTCGCACCTCCTGGGGCGATCGCGGTGGAGCCCTAATAGGGAGACCACGTCTCTCACGGTGGTTGCAGTGGACCCTGCTCTATCCATAGCTGATGCAAGGCAGCCTGTCTTTCTGGTGGTGACCAATGTCGGGGAGCGTGTCACCCTCGCAGTTGCGACTGCTGCCGGGGGGACTGTGATCCCTGCAGCATCAACGAAGCTCTCAGACAAAATGAAACGGGGTACAGCAGCAGTTCCAGGATGGGAAAAAGAAGCTAATCAGGCCACCCTGCCGGATGAGCTAGATCTCTAAGTCTTGGAAATTAGCTCTGACAAGGATCCCACGGCGGAAGAAATGGGGCTTGCACCCGCAGCGCAAATTTATTCTGAGCGAATTGGATCTGATATAGACCTCAGGTTTGCGCTAGTTAAAAAAGTTGATTCCAACCCGGAAATTTACGTTCGAGGGCCACCGCCAATCCCCTGGAACGCACATTTACGAACCTAGTAACATTTTGGAAAACTCTTAATCGCGACTATAATAGGAAAAGGTACCTTGCATTTTAATTTTCAAATAAAAGTCGTCATATAATCATGAAAGCTGATAAAGTGCATATTATGCATGGTTCACTTTTGGAGTATGATTTCGGCCACGCACAGCGGAGGCCCATCGGAATATAAGCAGAATTTATGGTGAAAACGTGCGAACAGAACAAGCATATCAACTGTCGTTTAAACGACTGTTGACATGCTCATGATAGATCTCCTGGAGACCATGAAAGGAGGAGATAAGATAACCATCGCCGGATACTCAGAGAGGCGGCAAGCTCACAAAGCCACTATGGAGAAAAGTCAATGCATTAGAATATGTTGTAAAGTTGACTCCTTCGGTACACCATGAAACTTCACGAACAACACGGAGGACAGAATGGTCTGCTCTGTTTCCCATCTTGCCCTTGGAACATCTATATATATATGTTTTTATATTTATAATATAAACATATATTAATTTTCTACAAATATTTGAATTTATTATCAGTTTTTATTGATAAATTAGTATTTTTGAATAGGTTTTTTATTATTATTCATTATCGGATACATCCGTAGTTACTGTGGTTGACTGTAAGGCCGAGACAATAGTCTTATGGCACGAGAAATAAGATACATATGTTTTCGAAAGAAAAGTAGAAAGATATCTAGAGAAAACTGGCGGTGGTAGGCGCATTTCGGTATTTATTCATTTGTAGTTCTAATTTATCTTGTAGAAAGTATACCAAGCGTTGTCCATCTTCAAACTAACATTGAAATCTCCTGCTAAAATTTGTGGCAACGTATGATAGTTTTCTCCTAATTCTTTAGAGCCTACTCGACCGTAAATCATAAACTTTTATACACAAACTTTATAATATTATTAACTGTTATTGGGTGAAACGTTAACAACTCTCATTATGATGTTTGTTCCATCGTCTAAAACACAGAGGGCAGCACATATATCACCAATTGATTAAAAATATTAATTTATAAAATTGTTCAAGAACAAAATGAAATTACGAAACAAGAAATCACCGTTCGCGTAACGCTAGCAACGAACTATATACTGACTAAGATATATTTATGAGAGGAAGAGAGAAAGAAAATGTGCGCGCGCACCTCTTTTGTCCCTACAGTAATATACGAAACGTAACTCTCTCTCTTTATATCTTTACTGATTTATATCTCTCTTTCACTCTCCGTTCGTGTTGCCCGATCACACTTTTCATAACGCTCTTGTCACGCATTCACCAGCTTTCTCCCCAAGTCAAGCGTGCCTATAGAAGTTGTACTTTCAAAACATTGCGGATTCGATTATGCTTATTCTGCAATGCTTCGGAAACTATTAACTAGCGATCATCCTACATGCAATACGCAAACTGTAACTGTGTCCAAAGTCTCAATCAATTCGTTTAAATCTAATTTTTAAGTTTTGTTTACAAATTGACAACCATACTTAATATTTATAGTTTTCGAAATGACAGACACAAATTATCATAAATCCAAAAAAATCAAACAACTACATCAGTCATAACTTGTTTTATTTAATGATTGTCTCATTTCTTCCACGTGCCATAACTGAAAACAAATTCTCACGTCAGCTAAAGTTTAGATCAAACTTTGTCAACTATGGCTGCAGTTCTTTCAAAGGACAAAAAATAATGTTCGCATTTTGTCAAAAATCATTTTTTAACAATCTACATTAGCGGCACTCTCTGGCCCGTTTGCTATGATGCAGATTTTATTTTAAAAATTGACTGTAAATGATTCAATCATTAAATTGAATTTTTACTTGCACCAATTAATTAATGTAACGCTTGTTATATCAAAGCGTTAAGCCATGTTAGAGCACCTTATTATAAGACTATGGAGTGTCTCTTAGACTTTCAATACCAATTAGCAGTGGTGGGTCCACTTACAAACCAGAGACGTGTCGGCTAGATGAGATTTGAATCGGAGGTCCTAAATTTACTGAACACTATCAGAATTCGAAAACTAGTAAAAGGAGGATACTAATCAGAGAGCTTGTAGTGATTCACAAATATACAATAATCAATCAGGATCTTCTAAGCAATCATAATTGGTAAAGGATTTAAGAAGAGCTTCTACTTTACGAATTACAATCATTGATTTGTTTGTCATTGCTTGAGACCGTCTCAATCATTGCAATCAGCTTTTCTTTTTCTTTTTTTTGAAGTAGATCAAATCAATCTCATGATAATTTTCAATTTGTAAAACCTGGGATGGAGCATGGAAACTAGAGGTATGAAGCGGTCTTCAAGCATATAGATATTTATTTGTTCTAGGACCCGACTGTTCAGTCGAATCTCCTTTGCACTGCGAGTACATTCGGCAGTTACACTTAATTGTAGTGTAATTTAAAATTACACTACCCAAAAGAAACCTCTTCCAACGTTTATTCCGTTGCTGCTGTTTATCGGATAGAGTGAACATCATCCTTGAATCAGTTTTCATAAATGTATTCCTAGAGAAAAGACCGAAAGACAAAATGTACCTTAGTAAAGGGGGGGAAAACTAGCCCACGATACGATTTGAAAAAGGCGAGTCTTCTGCGCTGTGCAGAAGGAATGATTTGGTTTTCATTTAATATAAAATTTTCTCAATTCAATTTTGGCACATTGAAATAAATGAATAAAACATCACCAGCTTAGTTAACCAAAGAACCGAGTGAAGGGCGTGCGTGCATACACCTTAACTACCCAAACTTCACATTGGCAGTTCTTTCTGACCCGTTTGCCTCGATGTAGACTTTGCTTTACGAAAGTTGAAATGTTCTTCAGTGACTATAAATGACAAAGAACCGAGTGAAGGACGCGTTCGTATGCATAAAACTAGAGAAATTCCAATTGGTTGGCCAAGTAGAAGAGTGGCACATTATCAATCCTTAAGAGTAGAGAAACCTACCCAGCGACAAGAAGACAATGTCAAATTAACTGCATTTCCTATTAGCCATCAAAGTGTACCAAATCGAGATGTGGATTCTAAATTTAAAAACGACGCAGGCTACCTCGGCGAATATTACATAAAATGAGCAACACGTGGCATTGTTTCATCATATAATCCAAGGATAAATAAGTAAATAATTGACTCTTGCCAACTTTAGAGCAGCAAGATGAAAAACAACCCCCAATCTCTTGATAAAAATTGATACTTTTCTAGCTTATTTTAACACCAAGTGTATTCGCCCAATTGTAAGGCGCGGTCGACATACCGAGCTTGTTGAACGCAACAGATACACGATGCAAAGTATCTAGAAGGGCTGTAGCGTCACGACGCTGAATATAATAAGCATGCTTGGGGGCTTTTTGTTGTGGCTATCGACTTTACCCGCATACGGTTGAAACATAATGAAACTACAATCCCATATCTAATTTCGCTATTTGCACCGGTATCCGTGTTTACGTTAGCTTGAACTTATCCTTGGATAAGTTATAATATGCGAAGAGCATGTACGAAATCTTAGATAGCATATTTGCATACGAAGAGTTCTTAAGGCCATTCATTTGAATCTAAATGTGCATACTAAGCAATATAAACAAGGTTTTCGGGAAATTGGTAGGATACATCACCAGCAACCAAGCATAAAGAGCGTAGGAAGCTATAAATAATGAGAGAACCCACAAAAGATGCAAGAATGCCGTCTTTCATCAGAGGACTTCGTAATGTGCATAAATACATATGTAGCTTGGTCCACAATAGTCAATAACGAAAAAAACCGGACATAAAACATAATTATATCAACTTACGACTCCTCGGCAGACACGTAGAGCAATTTAGTTTATTGTCTTCCAAGAGGTGTTGATGGATCTGTACTGATCGAGGAGACTCAAGATTTAGACTTCAGAAAATGCGCAATACTTCGGAGTGGCTACTAAACTATCTTAATGCCAAGAGTTAGACTGATTACGATCAGCAGGTACTCTCTTCCCCACACTCATGCGTAATGTGAACAAGGTATCGTGTGGATTGCTGTTATGTACTCCTATGTTATATTTGACATTTTAAGACTCAGCCAATTTGTCGTAGTTGATTTCATCACAAGTACGAAGTTAATGAATCAGGACCTCATACAGTCTCTCAGCTTCCTTTGATTTTCGCCCATGTTTATCGTAGATTTTATGCAGCTCATCTCAAGGATTAAATACAAATTTTCTGGGTATCATCGCGAGGCATATTGAGTTTCAGTGTTCATAAGAGCGGCTTCCCTACGGGTGAGGTTCATTCTTCACTTATACATTGTGAGCCTGCTTTCAAATAGTTATTACGATCCCTTCCGCTGCTTTGAGTAAAACTACAACCATAAACATTTTATTCCGAAGCTCCTTAAATTCCGTCATTTTTTAACAATGTGTACGGGTGAAACTTCTGCGTGTCGTCATTCTTCACGTGAGTGAACAGCATTTGGAAGGATATACAATACAGTTACAACACTGGGCTACGTCCGGATGGAACTTGTAACCGGTCAGTGTCTACCCTGTCGATATCCGTTCCGGCTGTCACTGAATTTCTTCAGCTAAATGAAATGGCGCAGAGAAAACGATCTATGTATAAAACAGCGTCAGTCATTCCTTTATTTCCAGTCGAGAAAAATACACAATATCATCCTCGAATCGTCATAAATGCGCCGCTTACTCTGCATCTTCGTCTTCATCATCATTTGAACTTATTCTGAAGTAGCGAAGTTCATACGAATCCTTTTCATTGGCAACCACACGAATCCAATCTCGCAAACTATTCTTCTTCAAATACTTCTTTGTGAGGTATTTCAGGTACCGTTTGGCAAAGTGGACATCAGAATTGATGAATACCTTCATCTTTTGTCGTTCCAAGGTAACGTTGTTGCCAAGATTGTTGATTTTTCCGTTGACCTTGATGCGACTCTTCAAATATTTTTCCTGTAATGAGAGAAAGAAACGTTATTCTTTGCGAAATGCGGAAAGTTTTTCTAAGTATTAAAATTATTTATTTGTTCGGGTACTGTTAAACTGCACAATATGCCATGAACAGCAATAAATATACCAGAATTCATCTCCCACTGAGTACACTGTACTAATAACCATTGTCTAGTTAGAAGTACAAATCGTTTGTGGTTCCCACAAGATTTTGTAAACAATTTGAATATTTTACTTGCAAAAGGAGATGGAACTTGGAATAAATCGTTTCGACAAACAAAAATCCGATTAGAATTATTCAAAAAACACTTACGAAATCTGCAACATCCATAATGTTGTCTTCAACAATGTTTGTACAATCGATTCCAAACCGCAATTGCACCTTCTTCTTCTTCAGACCCTTTCCGCGCAACATTTGCTTTTTGCTGACACGTCCTTTACCGGTAGCAGCAGCTGCAGCGGCGACAATACCCTTCTTTTGTGGTTTCGGGCCAGCTGGTTTGGCTACAGCCTTGTGTGGCTTAGCTGCGGCCGGAGCGCCGTCTTTAGGAGCGGCTGGCTTGGCAGCTTCGGGTTTCTTTGCAGCTTCAGCGGCTGGTTTCACTACCTTTTCTGCTGGTTTTTCAGCTGCGGGCTTCTTAGCAGCAGGCGCCGCTGCTTTTGGTGCATCTTTTTTGGCATCTTTAGCAGCCGCTGCTGGTTTCTTCGCGGGCTCTGCTTTCTTTGCAGGATCTGCCTTCTTGGCTGGCGCGTTTTTCACATCTTTTGCTGCTGTTGCAGCAGCGGTCTTCTTCACCTCCTTAGCTGGTGCGGCCTTGGGTTCTGGCTTAGCTGGCTTTTCGACTTTGCCTTTGGCGGGCTTGTCAGCAGCTTTCGCCTTTTCCGCAGGTTTAGCGGCCGGTTTCGCTTCTGGCTTTTTGTTTGGTTTAGCCTGTAAAATCAAATAAGAAAGTCTAATTCGTTTTTCAGTTTAATCGCTAAGAACTGACAACTGGCAGTGTGCAATGTTATCTCGGTTATAGTGGCAGACCAGTATCGGGGGCTATGATCTACACTAAGATCACTAAAAATTACAGCCATCTTACAATATTCGCACAATCTTATGCCTTGATATTATTTACAACAGTTATAAGATGGATGCAATACCGATATTTGTCCGAAATTTGCATTGAAACTGCCTATTTTCAGATTATTTTGCGACACTTACAGTGGGTGCCATGTTGACTCGATGACAACACTTTGAGAAAGAACTCAAGGTGAGTTCTTCTGTTGGCAGCAATTAAGTTTGACGTTAGGCAGTTGCATGGAGAGGTGAATTACTCACTTTACCAGAGAGTGTGGTAACTATCGCAGAAACGTCGTAAACTTGAATTTAATTCTGGTTTTCAGACTTTACAGTTAGAGTAGTATTTACCAATTTCCATAAATATTCTCATTGCAAATTTTTGTGCGATTTAAAGTTTCGTGACACGATTTAAAGGTATTAAACATGTGTGAACAACTATATCTGCGAATCCTAAGGAATTTATAAAAATTTGGCAACAATAAAAATGGTGGTAAGTTATACAATTTCATTTAATTGCGTTTTAAGTATCGAAATTTTATAAAAGTAACACATCTGATTTTTTGTAACAATATTTGTAAGAAGAATAAGAAAAAAAAAACATTTATATCCTTCTATGAAGTAAGAATAAAGAATTAAGTGTCTAATATTGTATCGGTTGTAGAATAGGTTTCTCTTTGATTTTAATCCCCTTGGACATCAATCGGTGCCAATCGCGAACGTTTGGGCCCAAAACAAGGAGGTTAAATACACTTCTCAATCTAGATACGGATGGGATCCAGCACCATTATCAATCTTGTGACGGTTACAAACCTTAGCTGGTATTTCTATGTGAACCTCCATTGTATCGTCGATCGAAATGAACCAACAAAAAAAAAATGTTTTTTTTTCTTCTTTTTTTAAGTTTTTAACTTCTCAAATATAAAAATGACTCAGCAATCAATTATAAACCTCGCAACATTTATCACTTATACAGCCTTTTGTTGATATTACAATGATAAATATTATCTTTGATATTTTAAATATTATCTTTGATATTTTAATCAAACGACACTTAAAATATTGCTTTGCTGTGCAAACCTTCTAGGTTGGGAAAGCGTCTCATGCTTGGGACTTGCAGGTAATTTCTCAGATTTGTCTTGGTCCTTTACACCTTCCCTCAAGGAAAAGCAAATGATTCGCGGAGCGCAAGGCAATCACGATAAACGTTTTTTACTACCCATGGCTAAAAAGCAACATTGTTGATGACGCAAAATACTGGTTTGACTACATCAAACTAGAGAGTATATAACAAAACAAATAAACAGGATACTGACAACATGAAGAGCATACAACAACACAAGACTGGTAAATGCAAAGATAAGCACACCCGACCATTGTAATTTGTGCAATAGCCGAGATAAACTAGAACATCACATCTTGAAATGCCCTAACTGTGATCATTTAGGTAAAACATTTCCTGAAAACAGAAATATTCTTCTTAGATGAAATTTTCAATACCATCAAGAAAAACCACATCTGACAACTAGACAAATTCCTAGAAGATGCCAAGGAAGAGCTGTAGGTAACCTCAACTTATATCACACTTTTTCATTTCTTAACGAAAGCATAATCTTCAACCGAGTAGTCCTACTAACCAGTAAAACAGCAAAATACAAACTCACAGCCTCAATACTGAGACCTTAAAAGGCTGGCTATGGTGGTGTGCACATTAAAAAAGGAAAAAATATACCCCTTCCGTGGAAAAAATATACCAACTTAATGCTATGAAACCTTACTGCAAACCACTAAGATATTTGCCACTTGCTTGGGAACGGATGTGACTCGAGAGCTAAGATAAATAATCGTAGTAGGTACCTTACGTGCTTCTACCATTCCTGACATCTCCACCCAAAAAACTTCTCGTTTGAATAAAGCGCGCTCAGGGCAAAAAGTTTTGTCTATTTTTGAATTACTCTTATTCCTGATTTAAACGTCTTGATGAAATCCTATTTGATGGAAAACTTTGAGACTATAACAAAGCAATAAGGCCTAATTGACTCCTCGGTAATGTAAACAGTAGATCTTGCAATTCGTTGTAGAATGTCGCCAATTCTAGTTCACTAAATTTTTGATTTTGTTAAATCTCGAAATCTCGTGAGCTAAATTTTCAGAGGATTACAATTTCTCTATAACATATTATAATACAGTGGAATATTCAAAATGCATTCATCTTCATTTTTTCCAAAAGGTTAGAGCTTTTTACAATATTTTGATTAAATTGAATATTTTTCTTGAATCCCAGTGCATCGTGAAATTGAATTCGAAATTTTTCGACCAGGTATACAGGACCACGAACTCCAACAAGCTAATTAGAGCGATGGCTAATTTGCCATTGAAATAGGATTCAATCAGTTTCATCTAAACTAGCATGGTGTTAATAATGAAAAAGCCAAAGTACAGTAACGTATTTAACGATTTGCCGAACGTCATTAGCGAACATTTCCTAAATGTTAACCTTATACCTTTATCGTATTCAAAGTAAATTTCAATCGATATTACCGTTGGAATGCAAATTGATAGCTTATACTTAAAAACAAGCATGTACTCTCAAAATCAAGAATACTCAAAAAATGACACCAAAATGCTATAAATTGGATATAGCAGCGGAATTAAATGCAAAAGGAACTTAGGAAACTAGTTAGAGACAGATCAATCAGTGGCAAAATAGTATTGTAAACAGCTTTAATCACGTTTACCACAATTATAAGCATACCCTTTCGAAAAACATTCAAGTTAGATAAGTAAAACAAAAACCCGAATGTTATATTCATATAGAAGAAAGGACCAAACTAATTAAAAATCATAGAACAGCAGATCCGCGTACTTTATTTGAAATTTCATACATACATCAATAATCTGATTAAACAAAATGAAGCAGTCTATTTCTCAAGCTAGCTTAAAATTATATAGGTATAGGAATAGGATATCTAAATCATAAACATGATTTGTCTTTCTTGTCATAAAAGTCTTTAAATGTGCCAGCGCTAAATGCGGTACTATTTGCTATGCCAATCAACACTAGGGACACTTCAGCTAGGACAATAAGAAAATCTTCATTTTTACATGTACGAACAATGCTTTAAAAAATTTACAAGAAAACTTACGCATGACATTTGGAAAATCATCAATGAAAATCCCAGAATTACATATAATTACTTAGTTGGATACCAGGTCGTAACTGTCTTTGAGAGGTTTGATCGTGTGGCGAAAGAAGGAACACTGAATGACAACTACCTAAACACACATGGGGATCTAAATGAAATAAACGAATATATGCAGAGCGAAATATAGGAGGTCTGGCGCACTGATTACATAACACGATCTACGACATCATTTCGCTTTAGAATTTGATTCAAGATAATTTAAAAGACTCTTCAAAGATTCAATTTTTGTTTTAGATAATTTCCAACATTTTTGAAAAAAAAAGTGTTCGAAGCTATTTTTCCTGAAACGTGTCCTAAAACATGGTTAAATATTTATGTTTCGAAATATTGTCCATCGCTGGCTACTATTTTATTCCAACTACATTTGAAACTCATGCCAAAAAACGTTGGTTTTGTGATAAAATCCACGAGTTGATCTAGTTTCTCACTATTCATAAGAGTGAGACTGCTTGCCAGCAAAGCCGTGCGCTGTTGATCGGTACAAATGGTAGTCGGGGGATGTCTATATCTGAAGAATACGGCGGATAAGGTAGAACATCTCAATTTTAATGTTTCAAGGTATGTTTTATGAAGTGAGGTCGAGCATTGTCTTTTTGAAAAATTACTTTATCGCGTCGTTTGTTGTATTGCGGAAGTTTGTCTTTTAATGCTACATAGCTCAGGCGTATCGTTTTAGGTCGTTGCAGCTCATACTAAACTACGCACAGCTGATCCCACCAACTATAGAGTATGACTCTGGCCCCGTGAATATTCTTTGGTGGAGGAAGCATGACCGAGCAATCCACATTTTTTTGGTTTAAGGTTATGAGAATGAATCCATTTTCGCCCCCAATCATAATTAGGTGCACAAATCCCGAAAATTTCATCCCCAATCATAGTAAGAAGTAGAAAGGATTTCTTTTGCAGCTGTTAAACAAAATAATTCTAGGATTGAATTCGTATTATTTTCAAAATTTATTGCTTCTGATATTCAAAATCATTGCTTCTGGATCATGCCCAAGACTTTAAAGACTTTTAAAACTACTTGCTGAATTAATCTTAGTGAAATTAATGTTAATCCTCATGACTTTGACACAAGCCTTCACCAAATAAAGCCAACAATTCAGCACCATCAAAAAAGTTCTCCTTTCTATGATTATGCGGACAATCAAATTGCCGTTTCTAAATTACTTGTAACCCGTCGTGATACGTACTTTCACTAGTAGAACTGTTGCTTATTGAATATCTTTTTTTATACGACGAAACTTACAAATGAAGTCATTTTTTATAAAATAAACGACCTTCATTTTGTAAGATCTTCGTAGAAAGTTCAGATATGGACACTGATAGTATCTCAGCCAAAGTATTTCAAACTAAAATCAAAAATTGTAAAGCTTCGCGCATACGACGAGATTTTGGCTTCTAACCTCAGTGTTCCACCAAATACACTAATATCACAAATGAAAAGTTCCACCAACTACAAACCAACTAATATCACAAATGTCGAAAATGATATAATTGTCATCAAGAATTACCTAGCCTCCAGCAAAAATGAATACTAATTCTACATGTAAGAAAATAGCGTGAGCTAAGTTGCGCACTTGAAGTATATGCAAACTTTCTACATGATATTGAGAGATTACACATATTTGCAGCAACTATTACTGCAGTCACCATATTCTAGCTTCCGTCTCTGGACAACTACATAGGGATAAATACAACGCCGAAGGTCTTCGTACAATTTATGTAAATTATTCGGCAATAAGAAGGAATGCTTTTGTAGAGACAGCAACTTGCATCTTTCAGACACTTTTACACAAAACTGAGACACATAATTTTTGTATGTTTATTCAATGTTGAAAGTAACGATTTGCACACACTAAATCTACTAATGGACGCAAAAAATACAAGTTATCTCTCAAAATGCCGATCTACTATCTTTCATTATCTGATCTACTATCTTTCATCTACGTCTCAAGACACTCATCATTCATTCGGCTCGAGACACATTCATTACTATCCTTATTCGATGAAGAACACGATACCAGTGATTACTTTGCCATGTCCTAAAGCGGTTCTGAAACTCAGCTTACGCAACGTCTTTTTATGGAACATTTCAAGCGAAGGCAATTGACGCCTTCGTTTGAAAAGTTGTTCTGTAAAGTTTAATTCGTTCATGCAAAATTCGATCTTTCTCTCCAGACAGTACAGACAGTACCGTACAGAAAATGCATACATTTTTCGTATATCATACAGGACACTCAAAAACTTTCAGCCGCGAAGTTATTATCATCCCATTTGATGTAATTTATCAGCTTACACGGGTAGATATTCAATACCTCCTCCGTCTGTCGATATAAAACTCGTTCATTCGGAAATATTTCTTGAATTTTACAACATTTTCCTTCCATGATGTGATTTAAATAAATGATTACCATATTTCGCATTAAATATGCCGATAGATAACATTAACGTTCGAATAATAACTTATCGTTCTTTTGGGACGCACCCAAAATATGTATCACATGTAAACCGACAAATGCGAATCACTAACGAACGAATTTGAATTGGGCTTACCTTTATATGCAAATATAAAATTTTTTTTATAATTTTGTGCAGCATGGTAAATTTTAATACACTCCCAATATGCATTGTAGGCTGGTTAGTGCACGTTTGGAAATAATAAGTTGTTTGGAGTCGGCCACCATGTTTTTTCCTGTTAGACAAAACTATGCAATCCCGTTTTCTTTGTCTAATCTGGTGTCTTCAAAAGATATGAATGGACACGTCCTCGATACACGAAAATTTCCCTTCAACTTGTCAATAAGTGCCTTGTTTGAGATGCGATATATTATGTATGAGTTAATGATACACATTTCCAACCCCTAAAAAATAACGACTTCCAATTTGTCAGCGATTTACGGAGGAAACAACACGTCTAAGCGTATTGATCCGCACGATCCACACCGCCGATATTTGCCGTGTATCCTAACACCACTTCCAGGCTTATTAAATGTTACAATATGTCCACCGCGTAATTTTCTGCGGGTAGATTGCAGTTGTGTATAGTAATAATTCTTTTATCTTTTCATGTAAGAATTCTATTGTTATTCATTATGCAAATGTTTTTCTTATTGAAAATGTTGGGTTTTTTATTTGTCTTCGATAAACGTTTATGGTGCCAGTATTGGCAATACTTTGGCAATTCTGTTGAACCTTTTGCATGAGGAAATTTCTTATATAAATGCTTCCTGGAAATTCCAGCAGAGATATATTATCAGAAATTATGCTGCCATAGTATGGAAGTATTGTAAATAAATATCCAGTTTTTGATTCTGCCAGTGAATATATGCATATAACCCAATTTGTTATTTGTAATATTGTGGCTTGATCGAATTATATATATGATAAATACTATTCTGCCGTTGAATTTCGCATCAGATTCATGCACATCGACTGCTTTATACGGTACGAAATATTGTCGAAATTTACTATCTATGTATTCTGAATAGTTGCTGGCTTTTTGTACACGAGTTCTTATCGGTGTTTTTCTTGACGTAGCTTTCTTCATACATTTTTCTTTCTGAATATCTTCATACATCGGGGCCTAGAATGTTTCCATAAATAAGGGATTCTAATATTGAAAGCATTTGACTAGTAGTCTTGCATGTTTGGAAGCTGAATAAATCCCATATTTAGAATAATAGCGACGATTGCTAACAATTTCAAGTTGACTTTGACCAAGTTGACTTCCATGAAAGTTGTTTCCTTTTAATTTCTTCACTGGCATAATTTTTTATTTTTTTTATTATGCTCTTTTTTTTTCTTCAGTAAAATAAAATGTAAAATAATCTATGGATTCTTTTACGTTAATCGGTAAGTGTGGTCCGCTAGAATTTATCGTCGCTGGAGCTACATCTGATTCAAAAACATCTTTCTTCTCTCGACTTGACGATACGTTGCTATGGTTTGTTTTCTTCCGTTTCACTTATATTGCTGTCGCTATCTATGCGAACTATTCGTTGCCGTCTTGGTTCGACAAAATCAATATCACGGGTGTCGTTTTCTCCTTGGATTACTCTTTCTAACATGTCTGTGTAGAAGTTTATCTGGAACTAATCTGCATCACTACTTGTGTCATGAAACTCATTCGTGATTGAACGTTTTGCCATTATTCTGATAAGAAGTATAAATAAATTGAAAATTGGGTTGAAAATTTCTAATGGTTATTATTTATTCACAAGGTTATATGCACCAAAAGATCTTATACCAAATAATTTATTCACCAAGAGATCAATCACATTTCCGATTTTCTTACTCGTTAGATCTATTTATACTTAGATCGACGCTTCAAACCAAACTTAGCTCAGCTTTGAAAATCTTTTCCTCGCGATTTAGACTTGTTTATTTGTACTTATATATCTCACCATAACAGTGCGTGCTATGTTTATATACCATGCATTCTTCTTCTACAAAGTCCCCTAATCGCTCTTTTCAAGTGGCGGCGAGAAGTGCTCGGACAGTTGTGACCACGCTTCTCGCGTTTTCTTCCGACAAAACCCGCTGACATTTCTTTTATGAATCTCAGTAGTTTTCATATATTTGATTTCATGCGGCATTTCAAGAGAAAACATGCTGGTCTCGAAAAGTTGCGCTGATTAACTTGATTCCCCGAAATCACTAATGAACTTTAATGTCTCCTGAGAGGAGGGGACATCCGATTGATATACTAGAATTACAATGTCCCTGTGAGGGGACAACGGGGTGGAAATGGTTACTCCTTGATGTTACTTTAACGAGGACATTCTCTAAACCGTCGTTAAACTCCATGTCTCCACAACGGAACCATTTGAAAATCGCGACAATTCCAAAATACTGTTGTCCTTATGCCTCGTGATTAAGGTGTTTTGGTCGACTTACGTGACAAAAATGTGCAATTATGTTACAACCTGGAAAAGTATCAGGAATTGAGTTTTGAATGAGCTCTAGAGAAACACTTAGATTGTTATGAAGCTATCACAGTGGCATATATGAGGGGTATATATGCATTCTCGCACGATGTCGGTGTTTTGGTGGACTTACGTGACAAAAATGTGCAATTATGTTACAACCTGGAAAAATATCAGGAATTGAGTTTTGAATGAGCTCTAGAGAAACACTTAGATTGTTATGAAGCTATCACAGTGGCATATATGAGGGGTATATATGCATTCTCGCACGATGTCGATCAGAGATTGGGGAGCGACCGTTGCCAAAACATGCACGCATCATTCTACCTCGGAGTCCAAGCGGACAATCATAGAGTGACAAAAACCTGAAAACAAAAGCAAAGACTTGCCTATCTTCAACGAAAATTGCAACGGTTTTTCGTAATACCGTTGTTGTCCTGCTGATTGATTTTCTCACTGAACATAATTAAAATTAATGCGACGTAGTACTGCCAACAGCGATGTAAATTATCTTGCCTATCGGTAATAAAAGCGAGACATGCCTTTTCGTAGTGCAACGCTCGGCGACCCATAGCTAAAATGATTCAAAGAAATATTGATTGATTCACAAAAATACATATAATGTATTGAGAAAGGAGAACTCATTCATTACAGTTATAATTTGTTGCCAAATGGTTAGCATATATTTGGTCTACTTTAACAAGGACAACTTGGAGGTCTCCACTTAGAGGAGGCCAGAGGTGTAGAAACGTTCCTCCTAAATTGGCTGCCCACACAGCCCGTTCCATTTTATGATACAGCAATTAAAAAACTTCCGAAGCATATAGTATGAATATGAACAATACTGAACAGCATACAGAACAATACTTGACATTGATGATTACATATATCCTTCTAAGAACAGATAGAGCCATGATAAATAGCGAAAACGATGATGAAAAGCATATAAAAGTGACGAATAGAAGGATGACCCAAAAAAAGGTTTGCGCTTTACCTTCAATTTGAAACTTCCCCGCGATTTTATTGAAACTTCATTAGACATTTTAAAATTTTATTTCACTGCTTTATTGACAGAGTATCTTGGAAAAAAAGGAATAATAAATACGCATAAATGACGAAAAAGAGGGAAAACAGTTGACCAAAAAGTCTATTTGGTACTCATGGTTGGGGGATTTATGGACTTGATCGATGTAATTCGCAATTTAAGAACTATGCCACTTCCAAAGGTACCGGACTGTTGGACAGCTAGGCCAAACATTTTTTCCATTAAGACGTATTCAGAAAATACCGATTCCGTCATGTTTTCATGGTGCGACATCCACAAAACGATCCATTTCTAATACATCTTTGAGAGCTCAAATAAGTAATGCAAATAACCTTTTTGCAGTATATCGACACGATTTTGCGTAACATTTATACCTAGCAAGGGTATTTCTGTGGATGAATCAGTCATCAAGTTCAAGGAAAAAATTGCATACAGAACATATAATTCGAAAGAGCCGAATATAATATCCGAATATAAGGAAAACAGCTGTTCGGTACAATTTTTTCAGTATGTGAATTCCAGACGCTATACTCTTCCTTCTTCAGTGCTTTTGCTTCGGAAAACAAATTTTGCTGTAAGGAAACACTGTTCTCTTGTGCCGATAAGAATTCACGTCTTGTAGCGGGTGGGTTACTGGCTGTGGCTACTCGATTTTGTATTACTATGCTTGGTGCAAGTAAATTTATTTAAGCCAGAACTACTGGTTTGCTATCGCATGCCATCAACATTAGCTCATTCTGAGGGTTATCATTTGTTTACTTGTAGATGCATTACGATTATCCCGTTTACTTCTCAATAATAAACTTCTCAAAATCAAGATCCATTTAACAGGATAAATTTAACTTATATATTGTCTATAAGTATTTGCTGCCTGCAGTAAAGGATCTGATGTTCTCATTATAATCGACTATGGGCTATAAGGAGTACACGACATTGATCCTCGCATGAAAAAATAAGTTAATCGTAACTTTTGTCAGACGAAGAGCGGTCGGAACCCACCAAACGGTCCCAACCGCTACTGCGCCCCTACAATTGATTACGAAAAGAACGATGTACACGGTTCTGGTGACATTATTAATGTGTTAAACCAATTGTAAATGCAAATTATACTAAGAAAATGATTGCCATTCATCACATGTGGCGATATATTGTTTTCTTCATTTATCTGTTAAATGGTAGAGAAAATTATTTTTGGGTTGTGGAGGTGTGCGTCTTCAATTCGTATAATCTCCTATGAACGTGATGTATTAAAAAAAAAACACACGGAACGCCCCTAACGCTCTTTAATTTTGTGAAATGTTGAGTCGGATTTTGAGTAGATTTCTGGGATGGAACACTTTTAACAATGCAACTTGGAAGAGCATGAATAGTTATTTGACTGGGTGATCACTTTCATATGGACAGTTTAGGAGACAAGAAAAATCGTGCAAATTTTTTTTCCCAAGGAGATACTTATACATGAAGCAAGGATTTCATATCACTTAGTATCTTAATTTGTAACATTTTAGTTATATCAAACGTTGCATTCTTAGTTAGGATAAGAAGTATTAAACAACAATAAATAGGTTTCAATTTGTTCAGTGTAAAAAAGTAATTACGAAGCGCTGGGTTTGTTCCGACTTGCAAGATCAGAGATCGAGATTTTCGGACGGCAAAGCGTTAATATTAAACCAACCGCATTTTCTGACAAGGATAAGACAAAATCAAATATTTTTGACATAATGGTTGCTTTCAAGCGGTTAAATGACTGAATTCAACGAAATATATGTATATATTTTGAATTTTCCAAAAAAAGAAACTAAGAAATTTACTTTAAAGTCCTATCAAAATCAATACCGCATCGTCAGGAGGCACATTACAGGTATATTTATGTTGAGCTTACGAGCGACTAGCAATTAATGCGGAAATTTATTCATTGCTTTAAAATGATTACAGAACGGCACGAAACCTTACTGAATATTTGAATTATATACAGAATAAATGTGTCCAGAAATTAATTGTATTTCTCCACTATACATTACAATTCATCAACAAGTACATTTTCGCTAAATATGTAGTTAATGTACAGAATGTAAATACATAATACAAACTAAGAAATCTTGCTGAGCATCAACTAACGTCCATTCACACAATTGCTTAAGGCTAATATTCTCCACATCGTTGGTTTTTTTTTTATTATAATAGCATTGTTTATATAAATATCACCTATTGAATAATACAAATATGTATTCTCGTGTATATCGCTAAATTTATATTATTTATGTCACAACAGTTCCATTATTTCATTCTTACTATAAGTAAAATCTACCTCGAGCATCACTAATTTTCCCGCTTATATCTTGTTTCCAAATTGCCTCGTTTAAGCAATATTTTACGAGCTTGTTTCATATCAGAACTATGAAAAACCACTATCAAATGGGCATGTCTATAAAACTTCGCAATTAATGTGTAACAAAAGCCACATCCACCAAGAATCCATTGTTTATAAAACAATTATTTATTTCTGACCCCATGGATAGCAAAACAAATGAACCATCCTAGCGATCTAGCACAGCTGCTACTTAATATGCAAAATTATTATTTCATTCTCTTTGTCTCGGGTATGAAAAAGCTTGGCAATATTTTGGCTGATATAGACATTAGAACGTTGAGGCATCACACCTAGTGTAAACAAGGAATGGTTGATGTCTGGAAAATTCTTATTTTGTGATACGTTAGTACTACATACATTGCAATCATGTGGCGCGCGAATGAAGGTGTTAACCATCAGTACATCGCGAGACAAAAAAATCAACAAATTGCAACAGCGAATTAGATGCAAATTACTAAATTGTTTTATTATTTCGAGTAAGTTATTCTGCGAGTGTGATACGATAAGTGTACATTCTCCTTCAAATCGACACGCGCGTTAAATAATCAAGCGGCGAACAAATTACTTTGTGGCATATATTTAGATTTATTTATATCTGGACTAGAACGATCAAAATTACGAGTAGAATCAACCATTAAAGTCTTAACGAAATTGAGCTTTCGGCATTCTATTGTTCAACATACACATCGTTATCTCCTACTAACGATGAACCTTTAAATTTAATTCTGTTGGATATCAATTATTTATTTTTAATGCGATTCGAATTTAGACATATGTTTTTCTGGTGACTCTACTTAAAATGCGATTTTGGAACTTTCTTTTCAAATAAAATGTGTCGATAAAATGCATTGCCAAAATCTTAGAATATTGTTCATTTAATTTGCAATTTTTATTCGTTCCTGAGTTTAATAGTACTTAATTTCACAATTTTCACATAACACGACAATCACAAATGTCTTTCCCTTTTCATTTAAGAATAAATTCAAACTAAAAATTGACACAAACGTGTGATTGAATTCGAAACTATTGCAGCCGTACGTATCTGCTAATTTAATCTAATCGGCTTTATGTACTTTTTTTGAGACTTTATCACCCTTTTTATGTAACCGTTTGTGATAGCTTTGTGCCAAGGAATTCACTATTGAAATGACAAAGTAACAAATCATCGCTATAACGAATTTTTCAAAGAATTTTGCTAAAACGTTGCCCGACTCGGTTTTAGGGACGCTACTCTGACGATGAAGTCGGATTTTTTGATTTTCTAGAAATGTTTTAAATGGCTCTTGCAAACGACGTCCAATAATCGGCATAGCACCTAATAAATCAACTGCACGTTCAATCAGAGCTTCGTTGAAGGCTATTATCACGAATATTTTCTGTATGTGCATTTTAATTATTGCTTTTCCGATCAGTGTTGCACCGAAAAATGTCCAGAATGGCACTAAAAAGTGACCACAAGTTATGCCAGCTAAATCGAATAATGGATTCGGAATCTGAAAAATAAAAAGGAAAATATTACATTCAGGAGTTTAATTTAAGACGTAATTATCTTATTTTTAACTTCAAAGCCATTTCCATTAACAAATCTATTTTATGGTTTCAAACTTTCAAATGTTAGTCATTGAATTCTTTGCGTCTTCTGGGTCCGTTTCCTTTACTGTTTCGAGGACGCGATTCAGCAAAACTATCATTCAACTTATGGAAGGAAATAGTTGAAAAGGCTCAGATGCGTTGACACGCATGCTAGAAACTGTCAAAGCCAAACCAGACGCAATCAGAAAAGTTTAGTTTAGAATCCAAATTTCAAAATTTTTGACTAGATTGTCCGCTTGGATATCAGATAAGATAGCTGCTATAACTTGACCTTTAAATCCTCTAAGGTGAGTTGTGCGCAATGATATGGACCTCGGCGAAAAAGATACTTGGCACACTTCCCATCGGTTGGAAGTATTTGGTTCCAGGCCCAAATACTGCAATTGATGTTTCCTCAACTGTCTAGCAACCGTCCGTAGATCTCACTTGATCGGATTCCGCCTTAAGAGATGCATGTTGGATTTAACGCTGCATTCTGTTATGCCAATTAGCATTACACAAAACTTACTGCGAAAGCTGACTACAGCTTGTATCTTTCCAACGGTGCATATATAAGTGGGGATACCTTCGTTGATTCAACTTGGTCTCTGTGCCTGTGCCGGGTAATTTTTTCTTCGTTCATAGAAGATAATTAATTTCCAATTGTTGGTTCGGATGTTTGCAACCTTCTAAAAAATTAAAAAAAATTCTTGTTAGATTCCATTTTTAGGTTGATATTTTTATTTTGCAACAGACAGCTGTTTCGAGGCCGATATGGTCCCTTCTTCAGTGTTATGTCTATTTGTCTATTAAATAGACATAACACTGAAGAAGGGACCATATCGGGCTCGAAACAGCTGTCTGTTGCAAAATAAAAATATCAACCTAAAAATGGAATCTAACAAGAATTTTTTTAAGATAATTAATGTCGCTACTGTTCCTATAATCAAATGAAGAATCTCAACGGCTCAACGATGGCCAATTTCTCCAACGGCTGCTGTTGGCCGTGACCTTATGGTTTCGGTGGTACAAACACATTTCAAACACGGAATTCGATCGAGTGTATGCCTCGTCTTCCGATCTTGCATTTGATCTGCTTAGGCCACCACTCAATAGATGATGATTGATCTCGCTATCATGGTGTACATCCTCCGTAGGATTCCCGGATTGCTTTAGGACTTGCCTGCCAATTTTGGCGAAGGAGGGTTGGATTCGCCTACCCAACCCTCTATCTCCTAGTGCTACTTTTTAATAATCTAAAGTTATTTTGATGGGTTCATCTCCCTTTTCACTGGCGTCACCTCACTGCATCATGAGTAGTATCGGCGTAAATCTCTTAAACGTCTAGAATTGCATCTCGTGCTACATCTTTATAATCTAAATATTCATAACTCATACAAGCCGTTATCTATTGATTTCCCCGTTCAGTATGCGTGTTAATTTTCTTGCATGATTTCTCCTTATATATTTCTACCAACCTCTTTATCGTTTTGTAAAAACAATCGTGTGAATAGAGCTGGATAAATCGAACTAGACAAGTGATTTGGAGGCCTGAAATTTGTTTAAAGGCCACCTTGAATAATACTTTTCTCCATACATATTATTACAGCGTAATCTCACTCCGAGCGGTCGATCTTTTTTTTTATTAGTTTTAAGACGGAAGTTGGCCGTTACGAATGTTCTGATTTATTTATATTGCAATATATTCTGATTTGAAATATAAATAACTTTTATCAAGAGGCGTCTTCTTGATGAGTTGGGCCCCAAAATTGGTCCAACTAAGTCTCGACTAAGAGAAGATACCAAGCAGCCATCTCTATCCCCTTGAATTGCTCAGAGAAACTCATCTTCGAGTCGATCAGTAGCCTGCGTTACTTCACCGCTAGCTTTGATTCAACTAGTATGTCGCCAACACTGACCATCCTTACTCTAGGGATTCTTTTCTATTTCATGAGCGCTCTTTCAGTTTTCTCCAGCGCTAAACTGAACCCGTGAGTGGTCATTCAATCCCTCATTGTCATCCGCGCAGCCGATCAAGCGCGACTCATCTGGCATCTCCGATCTCAGTAGTCTGTCGTAAGACATGTTCTACAGGACCGGACCAAGGGTAGATCCCTGGACAACACCCGATGATCTCTGATAATGTCTATCCCGATGCCACCCGATAATCTCTATCCTGTGCTGGCGCTGTGTTGTGTCATAAAGCAAGCTTCGGTCCTTGACCGACCTAGGCGTAGGTACGCGTTGTATGTGCTGAGGAGCAAATCAGGTCTATGGTGATTCAATACCTGCATTACTTCAGCTGATAATACTGTTTGGGCCAGCAGCGTCTAGTTTTCGATGAAAGGACTGCCTCTTCCAATTCTGACTCTGAAGAGTGGTCAATCGATTGCTGTTTCCGCGTGGACAGCGTTAACACAGAGCGGATGGGCGGGGAAAAGTACTATCTCACCCATCTTTTGCGCTTCATGTATGCAAGTCTTCCTTACGGCACCAAGCTTCCGCTTGACGGATCCTAGTTCACATTGTCCACTAGATCTTGCCATCTCGCTGTTCTTAATTAATTTGCAAGGCATTTCCTGGCTGACTTATATGCTACTACCTGGTTGTATGCCTCGTGACGGTTCAGGGCCCGGTTTCGCTTTCCAGCGATTTCAGTCGACCACCAGTACACTGTGGGCTTGCCGGGGTTTTCGACGGGGTATAGAAGCACTGCAAGCAGTTTGTTGATACTTATAGTTGAGTTCTGCGCATCCTCCAGCAGCGGCATGCCACATGCCATGAGCACCTCGAAGAACCTCACGACGTTCATCCTCCCAATGTTCCACCCAATTGTTAGAAGGTCGAGAGTGGGTACCTTTCGAGACAGTATCAAGGATTTCAAGCATAATGTATTGATGTTCGCTGGCTGAGCAGTCCTCTAATACTCTCCAATTGTGATGCCTACGTACAAAGGACTCCGAGGCGGAAATCGAAGATGGCGTGTTTCCACTGGTCAGCACAGCAAGCGCTGTTCATCAGCGGACACATAAGGACACATTTTCCACTATCATTTTTGTCCTCTTATCAGATCCTTTGCACCCCATTGCGGTGTGCCCATAGCTATAGTATTTGAAGCACTGTAGGGGCGATATCCTTCGCCGCACCCTGCAATTGAGCTAACCAATTTTTAATTTGCCCTTACTCAAAAAATTGTTCCGCGTCTTTTTCGGCGAGGTCGATTACCTGCATCGATGACCGCATATTTTCTCTCAATGGTTTTCTGTGCAACCCCCGTGCAACTCTTTAATCCTACCCACGCCAGTGCGCTCACTTTTGATGGCCTTTTCTACCTCCAACAGGTCCACGTAGGTGTTGGTTTAATGTCTGTGTTGTTGTCCTCGGGCTGAATGTTTTCCTTGATAACCCGCAGCACGGCTGTGTACGATTGGCCATCTTGGGGTTTCACGAGCACTGCCTGCTGCTGGGGTCTTCTTCGTGACTTTTGGTTCGTGTTTCTTGCCCCGAGTATTTTATTTGTTTCCTGGCGTGTTTTGCAAGAGATTTTATGCGGCTTTCTTTGTTGCTTTCGTCAACACTATTAGAAACTCCTGTTCGGAGTTCTACATCGAGTGTCCCCTCCTTCCTTCTTTTATCCCAGTCTCCTTCATGCCTTTTATTTATGCCGGACGGTGGAGCTTTCTGCGTGTACTCTTTAGACTCGTCCTCAGCACTACTCAGCGCGCGGTTTTGGAGCTCCTCCAGTTCAAGGAGCCCATTTTTTGTACTTTCGCTGGTTTCTGGCGAGTCCCATGCCGGCATTAATCTTTTAACTACGTCTGCCATGTTTCGGATCATCCTTTCTTCGTCGCTCAATTGCAATCTCATTTTGCGTTCATTCAACGGCTAGGGCAGGTCCGCACAATGGCAGTTCGTTCATTTCTCTGTGTGGTCAATTTATCGCCATCAGGAACATGAAACGTTGCTTCGTTTAGTCGTTGTAGTATATACCATTAAAATTACAGGAACACTTGGCTTGTTCTGCAGAGTTTCTCGTTTTTCTTTGGGACGCTCTGACATCCGCATTGTTTTCTTGCTGCGCCCGAATGCCGCATGAATATCTGATTGTGTGGACTTTTTTTTATTTTTTTCATTACTATTATTTTGGACTTTTATCTTTAGAACCTTAAATCGGTTATAAGTTTGGGACATAAAAAACGTTAGCAAAGCACAAAGAAGGGCTTCTGTCACCCATACTTTGCACTCGTGCTTTTGAGGGAGCAACTTTTAAAACTTTTCTTAGAATAGGAGACAGAAACCTGCTGTTTTGCCAGCAATGATTGCTTCTCACCATAAAAGGGATCTTCGTTGGGAGTCAATCACGGCAAATCACCACCGTAAAAATACAAATTTTCCGATTTTGCAACCCTGAAATTTATTAGAAAGATGTCGGATAGATTTGATGTAAACGATCATTTATCGCAAATGAAAATTTCACCAACAGGATGTCTTATGGGCAAGCTTGCGCATTTACGCATTTGCTTCCAGTCAGTAATTTAGCATTAGCATCCTTTGCAGCTTTGTATAATCAGAGTGCGATTCCTTCAGCCGCTCGAGCAGCACACCCCTAACAACCTGCGCAGGGTAATAACAAGGAATAAGTCATATTTTCACATCCTTTGGATGATTTGAAAGTCAAAAGCTAGAGTGCTTCTGCTTACACCGTTTTAGGCGCCAGAATTTGGCATTTCTGTAATGCTTGCCTGCCGTCCAAGACTACTGCAAAAAAGGACATCTATGCGATATTATCTGCATCGCACCTGTATGACAACAAGGTCTACTTAATAAAGCTCTGTAGCATATAGGTGGAAATTTCAAGATTAACCGTATCATAATTAAAACACAAGCGTTTAAAATTGGTTAAACGTTTTACTCTGCATTATGGAATGAACGCTTGAAAAATTAAATATGCATTTGTCATAATAATGCATATTCATATGCATAATCATGGCTTCTTCGTAAACGTCTTACATAATTCGGATGCATTACTTTATTGATATTGATGATTGGGTTTTGAGTTACTTAACAATTCGGTCAAAAGAAATAGCAAAGTATTCAATGGACACATTAATATTAACTGCGTAAGGAACATACCAAAATCATTGAAATTAATATGCACTTTGTGGCGCAATAAAATTTGTCCTAAAATGCATACCATATGTAAAAATTAATCGGTAGATTTGTTCGAGAGCATATATTTGCAATAAATGAAATGTTGATACCGGGTTTTCATTGGGGTTTCAGGATTTTGTTTTATGGTTAATTTTAAGTTGGGGGGGGGGGGGGGAGGGAATTCCCATCGGCAATATTTTCTCCACAAGGTCTAATCTATGGGAAAAAAGGTAAAAGAGCTGCTTTTCAATTAATATTTATGCATTCATTTAAACAACGTTCCCATTTTGGAACGATTTTTCGTGTTTCTTGCGATCTTCATGAACCATGAAAATTAATCAATAAATGCAATAAAAATAAATTAAACAATAAATAAATTTTAGGAAAATTCATTAATTCTAATTTAATATGTCAAACTTACACTTGCACAAGCCAAAATTCCAAAAAATCCTACTCGCTCCACAACACGCTCCATGAAAATTTTTCCACGATCGAGAACACTTAATTCACCGGTTTGTGCCTTCTTCTGCAGTTCTTCAAACTCTTCCAGATCTTCGGCATCGTCAGGATCATATCCTGACAATCTAGCAGCTTTCGCCATAAAGTACGGTGGCAGTTCGCCGAGAGCTGTACCGGCGCCCCAAAGGAATGCTTCTAATCGCACTTTGGACATTATACTCCAAAGGTTTGGCATTTTCCCATCTGGCGTTTCAGGACAAATTATGCTGAAATATGAATTATTTTAGTATCAACTATTGCTACATATAGGTGGTTGAAAAAAAATGAATTAGAACCACTTACTCGTCTGGATACGGCGGTTTTGGAAAGTTCAATGAATTACACTCATAAGCCGCTAAGGTTACGCTGGCAATATGTGGACCGAGATATAACAAAAACGTATGCAGTCCTGTACCTAATCCTACGGATGACAACACGCCAAGGCCTACCCAATATACTACAAACCATGTATTAGCACGCACCAAATCAATGATTTGTTGGTGACGTCCCGGGAATTTATAAAATACGCCTAAAATTGCTACTAATACTAATATTCCACCTAATATGCTACGATTTTGCCTTAACCTGCAAATAAAAGAATCCTTAGTCCACATTCTCTATTTTAAATTGTCATACGGTTACTCACTTTTCCCCATATGTTTGCGCCAGCTCATAACATTCTAAAACACAATATTTAATAGTTTGCGTTGGTTTACGCCAGAGCACTATCTTTTTCCTTTCCTCACGCTCTCGCTCCTTCGAGCGAGGTGATGCCTTTTTAGCGGCAGATGCTGCTGGAGTGGAGCCATTGTATGTTGTTGGGGACGATTTTGGTGAAGTCTGTTTTTGTACTTTTCTAAGATTATTGGCGGCATCCGAAGTATCCTGTTTGTTTAGTTGTGACATTTTAACACCCAGGCGTTGAAGCTGCAATTAAGTGAATGATGAAAAAATGCTTTGTGATATTAGAACATTATAAAATAACAAAAACATTGGTAGAATAAGAAAAAATAGGACACTAGCACAGATAAGTTATGATGATTGACATATGATTAAATATTAGATATAAAGTGATGGCGAAAATTCCAGCTAAGCTCATTAAAAATATCAAATCCTTGTTATATAGAGCCTACAAGTATTTAAGAAATAAGTCCATGCGCTTCTGTAGGCTTTGTTATTAAAAAATGGATACAAACTTATACACGAACAACATTTTCGCAGTCTATATAAACTATTATGAAAGTTCAAAGTACACATGTTTTGAAATTTTATTATTATTAACGATTTTGAATGCAAGAACATTGAAATACTCTTTGGCGGTAATCAGTGGGAAATGAAAAGCAATTTCCTACAGATAAAAAGGAGAGAGATAAAAAAAAATTAAACATCTGATATCAGGATTTGATATCAGCGTGAATATGTTGATGTGTCATGAATAAAGATAATTTATTAACACATTTTTAACCGGCAATTTCAGCTCACCGGCTATTATTTTATAGACGGAAGAAAAATATTTTAATCTTTATTTAAATTTATATTATAGATACTAGAACCGATGATTATCAGCTTAGAGGACCGCAAATATGGTACCACCTTTTTTCTGGAAGTATTGAGGTGGCAGATGATTGCTTGCCCTTTTTAATTACCGAAGATTTTTCTTCAAAACTTCGAATTAGTTATCTTGTCGTGGTGTGCGATAACATATGCGTTGAAATTTTCATCTGTCCTGTTAAATGAAAAGATTTAGTGAAGCAAGCACCATAATTCACTCTCTTAGTTCAGATGATGTATAATTGCAAAATTTCTTTTCGAACTGCTAGTCTTAGAATGCAGTATCCCTGTTTGCTGGCAAAAAGAATTGTGGATGAGATTGGGGGACCCCAATAGCTAGGCGTCCGAAATATACCATAGTTTGAAGATTCTAAAAGACTAGCTATATAATAATAGAGTCCTTTGTTGGAAATTTTAGAATTTAGCTATTGTGGATGAAGATTTACGGTATTACAAGGAAGTTTTCAAAAGAAACCGAACTGATAGTGTAGTGGGCTGAGTTTTTGTAGTACTACGTTCTACCGCCAGGGGCGTATACAGCCACTATTTCCCGACAAGTCAGCCAAGTTGTCATTTAAGAAGGTTCCGTTTGATTGTTGTGAATTTTTAGTGACAGTTGTGATCTGCGTATTTGGAATGGCTAATTCTCGTCTAAATAAAGTTTGCCGTATTTTTCGAAATACCCGGCACAGAAACTTTTGAAATTTTAGAAACAGCCTGGAAGGATGATGTTTTTAAGAATACTCGTGTTTTTGAGTACTTTTCCTGTTTCAAAAACGATGAAATGTAAATTGACGACAAACCTCGCTCTGGTCGTTCGTATACGACCCGAACCAACGAAAATGTTGGGAACAGACTATTGAAGAAATTGTTGAGCTGCCTGGAGTGGCTTGGATTTCTGTTCAGCACATTTTTAACGGGAGCTTTGAAAATGAAATAAAAGGGTGTCTGCCAAGTTCGTGTCACGACTGCTGATCAAAAACGAGGTCGTGTGGAAGCTTGATTTCCGAAATCATTTTTTTTTTCAAAGATCACAGGTGAAGAATTATGGTTCTACGGTTACTATCCTGAAACGAAGCAACAATGTAGCCAGTAGAAAACTTCAAGTTTGTCTGGTTTTCCAACGACTATAACGCCCCTGCCCACACAGCACTGTCCATGCGTTAATTTTTGACAAAAAATAGCATGCCCCATTCCCTTTACTCATCCCCTATAGCCCATTCCCTTTACTCATCCCCTGCGATTTATTTATTTCTCCGAATTGAAAATGTTTTGCCGATATTACTGAAGTGAAGAAAAACACGACAGAGGCGCTGACGGGCATCACAGAAGACGAATTTATAAAAAAAATTTGACCTATGGAACAAAAGATTGAACAAATGTATTAGTGCCGGTTTAAAGTACTTTGAAGGAAATAAAGGGTTTTTTTATTTAAAAAGTAAATTCCATATTAAAATAAGAGCGATTTCTAATGGATAACTATGAACTTTGCTGTAGAAGATACTCATGCGACTTTGCAACTTATGCACGCAAAGTGAAATCAACTCAGAAGTAGTACCTATTGACCATGTCCAGCTAAGAGCTTTTGGTTAACGAAATATGCCTGGGACATACTACGCCGTTTGAACTGGTTCATCATAATGACGTCAGATATTTTCTGAACGTCGACGTCATCATGACGTCTAGAACTAGTTCAAACGGAATCTTCTGTCCAAGGCATTATGGAACAATATTGAGTGGTCTCCCATAATTTATTCTTGAATTGTGACTGTACACTTTTGTCATGTACCACTACTTTTCAAAAATTAATTCTGGGATATCTTCATTCGACATGGAACTGAGTAAATATAAAGAAGTAGACAGGTTATTTTGTTGAATAAATTGACAGCAGAGTAATATTATAAAACAACCCATGGCTGTTCGATGTTGGAGCCTTAGCATAGACGAGTAAAGCGTTCGTTTTATGTAAGATGGAAACAGGACATGAAGGATGAAAACTACCAACAGGGTACTAAGGATTGATAATAATGAGAAATAAAATAGTCCTAAGACTATAAATTAGAGTATGGAGTATGCCAATCTAGTTACGTCCACAGATGTTGACATTGATTTTTATGAAAATCGATTAGGCAATGAACATGAAAATTCATTCAGCAATGTGAAGCTTCCATTCCACATAATTAGATCTCAATATTTTATGCCTGCCTGCAAGCAAACGATCTCGGATAAAGAGTAAAAAATGTAACCGCATATCATCAGAATTGCAGAATTGACCCAGTTCAAATCCTAGAAAAAGCACTTTTCTTCTTAGGAGTATGCCCCTACACTCAGGATGTAAGAAGGGAAAGTGATATAGGCTTCTTTTCAATTGTGTAAACAACGATCGTAATGATTTATAAATAATAAATTCAAAAAGAACCACACTGAAATTCTCATAGGTGAAATAAAAAGAGGTTGAGGAAGAAGGCTCTGCCGATTTTCAGCAAAAATGTACAAGAACTTTTTCTATTAAAAGAGTAATTCTAGGGAAATCGGAACAATTTTCAGAAAATTTTGGACTCACGTTGAAATGACTCAGTTTCATCTTTTAAATTTGTAAATATTTGTTATTCAGAAGAGCTGTTGAGGAAGTTAACGAAAATGCACCACTGTTGAAAATTGTGCCATATTTACGGAAATATCACCTCCTCTAGTTTTTCAGGAACGTCGGTTTAATCTTGTAGTGTAGCCGGTGTAGCTTTTAGAGTACTCATCTGCTGTGCAACTAAGGCCGGATTTGAGTTAGGATGGTGACAGTGTTTTTCTAAATTGGTTTTTTGATTGTGGAGTTCCAGTCCACCTAGCTGTGACAGGTAACTTCGGGGATCTTATCATAGTCGCACGTTATTCAGACCAATTGAGTTGAGCATGCGCATTAAAGTTGATACTAATCGTATTTGGCATGCCAGCTTATTTATACTTGGGTAGTTCATTTATACTTGGCTTGGATTACCAATATTTATAGAATTATGGTTTGTTAGCTACTTAAAGTTTAAGAGAGTGATCATACATTAGTGATAAAAACATATTGTAAATAGCAGCTTAAATTTATGATTCTTGTATTAAAAAGCTCATTTGTTAGTGTTTTTATACTTTTAATAGTTAAAAAACATTCGTGTATGGAAATGGCATTTTGATGATTCTATTTTACTGCAATGCAGTTTTACGCTTGCTGTCATTCGATTGAAAATCAAGACATTTTTCAGCTATTTACTTTGATTTATCAATGGATTTTTCATATCTATGTCAATTGTAATTTAGTTAGAATCTTAAATTGTTTATTTGATATACTGTATAAGCAAGTTTCCCTCCGGTTTTTTCAAAGGTAGCGAAATTGCGACTTACTTCTGGATTTCAATATTCTATGTGATGAATGTAAGTCAGGAAAACAACTGAATATGAGAACAGCTAATAGGGGAATATATACGGTGTTTTTATAGGCATAAAGGTTTCAAGTTAGCGACACTTTTTAATGCCAATTGAGGGGTGACAGCTGTCGTGCGTTTTGGTTTGCCATTTTATTATGGGTAGGTTGACGCCTGAACAATATCTGCAATATGTGCAGATTTATTTCGAAAAGAAGACGCTTCTATTGGAGAAATTTTATGGCCGAGATAATCGTCCATCAGAACAATTAACTATGGATCGTTTCCACACCACTTTTATTCTCACTGACAATACACATCCATCCAGACGTCGTACAGTACGTAATGTAGAAACCATAGCAGCTGTAGAGCCTACTATGGAATACCTAAATGTGTCCATTCGATGTCCAATCGTCCATATCGTCCAATCGTCCATAATGTGTCCTTTCCACATATGGACGATTTTACGGAAGGATCTTGGTCTCCAGGCTTACAAAATCCACCTCGCGCAGGAATTGAAGCTGAACGAACACTGGCCACGGTGCAGATTTGGTGAATATGCCAAGAACAAATTGCTGCACATCCGGAATTTCATAAGAAAATTTTTTTTAGCAATGAGGCTCATTTCTGGTTCAATGGCTACGTCAAGCAACAAAACGGCCGCGGAGCAACCACATGCAGTTGTCCAAACACCGTAACATCCAAAGAAAGTCAATGTTTGGTGTGCTTTATGGGCCTATGGAATTACTGGTCGACATGTTATCTAAATTACTGTTGGAAATGACATTACAGTCATTGTAGACCGTTAAAGAACTATGATCAATGACTTTCTAGTTCCGAAATTGAATCGCGGTAATGTAGAGAACCTTTGGTTCCAACAGGATGGCGCGACATGCCATACAGCTCATGCAACCATCGACTTGTTGAAAGATGTATTTACTTTCTCCTTTTTGGACCTGTCAACTGGACTGCAAGATCTTGTAATTTAACACTGTTGTTAAACGCTTCACTATTTGGAAGACAATATTCGCCTTGGTTATAGTAGTGGTAAAACAAAATATGATATTGGGCAAAGAGAATATAAGAATACATTTTTTGAAATGAATGTAATGAAAATTACGTTGTCATTATAAGCTGCTTGTTTGCTTCCTCTTGTTAATATATCTCGTAATTTTTCGTTTATGCTTTTAGTTGGCGATTTTAATTTCATTGTTAATAGTAGATCTAAGCTTGAAAATATGATTTTGAATCTAACCGGGGTTTTGTGCGTGATAGCCCACTAAGGGCGCGTGATTCTAAAAATCGGTCGGGGAGCACCAACAATGTCAGTTTTTCTCTCTCGAAATTTCGACTTATTTCTTAGTATCGATAAAAATGAGATTCCAGCCGAATTATCCACAAAAATTAATAAGTGAAAAAACCGGGACCGTTGCGTTTTCAGCGATGCAGCCTTCGGATCCCTCTATGGTTGGCATAATTTATTTTAAACTATCAAAATGGGGAGATTGATTACAACTGGATTATATAGACAACTGTTGAATTGATTGAATGATGTGTTGTTCGTGAAACAGCAACATCTGAATAACAGAAAAGGAATACCATGGTATAAAACCATGCAGCAGATTTTTTTTATATCTATAATTTTCACACGTGACAACATCTCACCCGCAATCATATTTTCTTTAAACGAAACGAAATCTGGTGAAATTTCTAGGATTGAAAGTCTGCCAACAAGGTTGCAAAGGGTCGCAAATAATGCTGTTTTCTGTATAATCTACAGAAAATTAAATTAAATGCGAAAGAGTAGTTTTATTTGTTGCCATATAAATACTTGCGGATACCCCTAATAATTAATGAAGATATATAATTCTAATTTATTGTTGTTTAAATTCTTTTTCGTATTTTTCTTTTCCATGAATTTGAATTGCTTACAGTTCGAAATATTGCAAATTAATTTATTACTGAAACGAAGAACAGTGAGTTACAATATTCAGGAACCGATATTATCGGTTCTATAACGAAATGAGAACGGTTGGGATTGGGAAAAGTAAACACAGAATGCACTTCACTATTTGTGGAAAAATCAAAATATTTGAGATTTAAGTTTTATTTGCCCGTTGAATCATTTGTGGGGATTATTAAATTGAGCTTCTACAGTTTCAATATCTGATTCATTAAAATATTTACATTAGAAATTCATCTAAAAGTCACCCGAAAAATAGTCATTAGCGTCTAGCGTGCAATGTTCAATGTCACATAGATTAATTGCAATTGCGTCAGTCCAAACATATCTCACACTCTCAATGCAGAATTATCTTCACGTGAAGAAAATATAATGAATTTTCATTGGCACACGGTTATCAAATCAAAATCCAATTGAAACTCACACTTGTGGGTACTTACAGTTGTGTGATGCAAAAATTCCAACATTTTGTTAATGAAAACTCAATTTTCAATATCTCGACACTTAACAACGATTTACTTCACGTAACGGCTAACACTAAATTATCCTTGTAAATATTTTTGAGTGCGAAATGAGAAAAAAATGGTGATCACTAGCGGGAAGAAACACTATCACAGCCTCGGTAGCGATTGATTTATGACGAGTTAACGAACCGGTTGTGGAAAATGTACTACGAAATCATTTTTATCTTATACGCCATCACGTACTGCAAATATGCGATTACAACAATCAAATTCTTAAGAGATTAAGGTAACAATCGTGGTGAAAGTCCCCTTATCTCTCGTATATATCACGCCACCTTATTGTAGTCGAAATTTCGCACGGAACAACACGTGTCAGATAAATATAGAAAGAGCCTAAATCACCTTCTGAGTAGCCGCGGTGACGATTCTTGAAGATCTGATTGTTAGTTCATAGTATCTGCTACGTGTATCTTGGCGATTGGCGCCAATGGTCAATGCTGAGTAGGTTGCTGAGACACAATGTTTTAGATAGAAGATACAGATGAAGCTACTCTTTGAATGATTCTGGCATTTATTATATGGTTTATCCCACCACCGCTGCAATTCGACGAATTCAATGTGTAATTTTCACTAAATATAATAAAACGTGTACGACAGAGTTATCAGTTGTTCTGTAACTAAATATATGCGCAACGAAGCGCTACCACTGTTTGCACGCTTATTCTACTGCGCATGGCAAGTGAGATGTGTCGGGGGGAATACTACTTTGTGCTAATTGTTTTGAAATATTCTGACATGGAAGTGAGTTTTTTGACAATTAGTTTTAGTGAGGACCTATCCAGCAGTATTCAGACTGAAAAAGTCGTAAGGATACGTCGAGGAATTGACTCTTGCCTCTGTTTTAAGAAATTAAAATTTAAGGCCCCATCTTATCAGCTGGTTGCGGAATCATCAAAAAATTGGGGGAACTCCTAGGCTGAACTTTGCAAACATTTCATGAGGTGGCGTTTTATGGATCTGTTGCTAGATACTATGACAACTTCGGGGAGCAGGAAGCTTCGCATATAATTTTTATGGTACTATTAACTCTTATCGTGTGTGGGTAGCATGTTTGAATGACAACCGAAACTTTTATCGCCGAAGCGGATGCATTGTACTGTTCAATAAATTAAGTTAAGCCAAAGACCAAATACATATTTGGTTTGGCCTCCCACATAAAGTCAATTTTAAAATTTAGTTTAGACTTGATAAGCGTAAGTTGATAAGGACACGCAAGTTGTTGATAGAGAATTCTTTTTCTTTTCCCCATAGTGCTGCTCCATTGAGTTGATCATTTATTATTAAATGAGTCCAACTTATGCTGATGCTGATATCAAAGTCCATTTGAGCGCTTTTAGATTTACATCTTTATATAGGTGAATTCGTATGTGTTAATTTAGTTTTGATATGATTTGGCACATGAGACAATTAATGTATACAGTCATGAATACGAACAGATTCCCAATGTATCACACGTAATACATGACGTCGAAATTTTTGAATCAACCATACCAAGTATCAAATAGAGCAAATTTATAGGTGATTGTAAGAGCACTTTTTAAATGGACACATCAGCTCTTTAAATCACCTATAAATTTGCTGATATATGAGCGTATACATGGATGTCGTATGGTTGGTTTAAAAATTGCATCTATATCCGCGCATCTATTGGTATTGAATCACATAATTGGCGGTATAACTTAGAAGAATATTAACGCATTTCCTCCAAATTATTTACCATAACTCGAATTTTTTTTTTCAGAAGAACAGCACTTTCCGGGTCGCTCCATAGATGTCCTATGGGGTTCAAATCTGGCAATTGCGAATATACATTCCACTAAATAATTTTTTCGACTTTGCAAAATTTTTTTGTGGATTTGGATGTATGTTTAGGTTTATTGTCTTGTTTTACAATCCATTTAAAAGGGATATGCTCTCCCTCATCTCTTTTGCAATCATTGTATCCCTAAGAAAAACATTAACACAAAACCGAATCAAACCAATTCCATGCCAGGAAAATGACCCACAACTCAATAGTCCCTCCTCAATGCGGGCCTGGGAAGCATGTACCCGGATCAACAGGTTATAAATCAGCTAGAAAATGTCTCCGCAGGCTAATCAACAACAGCAATACAAGCCGTGAGCAACAAACACCACCTGGTGGATGACGTCAGCAGGAATCCGTTGCACCTGGGCTACCAAATAGTGATGCGGAAGCTCAGTGTCCAAAGATCACTTTACTCAGAAACGAGGCAGAAAAGATGGCCTTGTCTGCCTGGCCATTGCTGAGGCCGTCTACAAATGGACCGTGTCGTCCACGATGAAATACATATGGAAATTCCACTTTTCACGAAGATAAAACTGGACAAAGCGGTCTTGAAAGCATTTGAGAGCAGTCTTCTAAGAAAGCAAGAAAGGCTCCAGGACCAGATGGTCTTTCATTTTTGTCCTGATCTGCTCTTCAGCACGTTCAACCAATGCCTACATGAAGGGGTATTCTGAGAGTGCTGGGCGGTGGCTAGGCTTATGCCGGTAAATAACGGGAAAGAGAATCCTGAGTCACCAGCTCCATACTGCGTACTGCGCCTACACGACTGAAATTTTTTTCAAAAAAACTCATCAAGGGAAGACCAGATAACGTGATTCGTTCTGCCGGGGACCTATCTCAACATAGTATGGCTTCAGATCAGGTTGCTCCACCATTGATGCAATCGCAGATTGGTGAGCGTGGTTCAATGTGCGGAGGCAAAGAGCAGTTCCACACGACGGGTCGTCCTGCTGTTCACTCTGGATGTCCGAAATGCATATCGGATATTCTGGATATTCTGGAAGCGCTAGAAAATTATTCTCAAGTAAAGTATCAAGTCGCATATCTGATGCGGTTTCAGAGGAACTATCAGACAGTAGGTTACTCTTCGACTCGAAGAAAGGTAGCCGAAAAATGATACCTGCCTCAGGTATCGCTCAGGGTTCCATCCTTAACCCGGACCTTGGAGCATCTTCTATGGCGGACTGCTGCGGTTTGAACTGCCGGATGAGTCACGCTTGATCATCTAAGCGGATGATGTCGCGGCGCTAGTCTATTGTGCGTCCAGCGCACAATAGACCATATGCAACTCGAACTAAATACGGGAATGCGGCGAGTAAGAAGCTAGATGACCGCTCAATGTTTCGAAGTGACAAGGATGATGCTGACAAAGAAGAGAATCCCCAGAGTACCCGCTTTGCGAGATAGGGTGATGGGTATCACCCCTGCGATTTTCTGAGCAGAAGCGAGGACAGCAGGGAAGAGGGCACTAGAGAAGAGAGAAAATGCTCTCTCAGCGATTGGCAACAGCGCTGGGAGCAAGACACAAGAGGAAGGTGCTCTACACATCCGATCCCTGACCTGAGGCCGTGGCTCAATCGAGTGAATGGTGAGACCGATTGCTTTTTGTCCCAGCTCTTAAGCGGGCTTGGTTGTTTTAGGTCCTACGTATTTTGTGCAGGAAAGATGGATGACGTCTGTCACGTAAGACGTAGTAACCACCGCAGTGACCTCTTCAGCAAAATTGGTGAGTGGTGTTTGAACCTGATTTTGTTCGGTGTTTAACTTTGCTTTGCATTAACAATGGCACTTTTTGCAATTTTACCATACAAATTACATTATACAAGGTTTTGCGAATGGGCCTTCAAGAAACATTCAGTCCTTTTTCTAATTTAGTATCCTTTAGATATCAGGTTTTGAAGCACGCACAATTTCCCGATCTTCGTCAGCAGTTGTATTTCTTTTTTTTTGATCGTTGATGTTTAAAGGCATATCAAATCAACTTCTTCAAACATTTGACAATTGCGGACAATTTCGAAGTTATTTTTCCTCGGTACGCAAGTTTAATATAAGACATAGAAAGCAAATAGAAATCAGCAATCTTGTCTCGACACCCAATCAATTTATGACATTGAAATACGAGACAGCCTCCCGCAACCTCAAGCATTTTGTTCGATTTTAAGACTTTCGTGGTCAACAATTAGGTGTATTTGTTTTGTATATATGTGTATATATTTATATATATGTATGTATATATATATACATCCAGAAACAAAAAAAAACCCCGGTGTTTTATTTTTTTGAGAAAATTTTAATGAGTCCTTAATTATATCCCAGATATCGTTATGACATGATCGATTGGACTTTGCATTATAGATATCATTAGCTAAGTCAATTTAATAATGGCCTCATTTATTTTCATAGATCTAGTGGGTAAAGTTTTAAAACATGTCCGAAGCCGAGTAATAAAGTATTGAACAAAAGGCGGGAACTGTGGCCATTAAAAATGTGAATAAAATGTTATATGGAGAAAGGCTGCAAAGAGTTAACAGTGCGAAATTTTTGAAAAATTTTTGTTGAAGTTCGTTCAACAAGTTGATCGTGAAATACTGGTAGTGGTAAATGAAAATGTACAAATCCCAGGGACAATCGTTATTTGACCCGGCTGACATTACGGAAGTGTACGGAGTGTTCAACGAAGGATCACGGAACGTACGCGATGTTCATTCATTCCTTCATGAATTTTTAGGTTTGAGAAAGCTATCGGCAAGATAGGTGCCGCGTTTGCTTTCTCCAGATAACAAGCGCAACCGTGTGTCCATTTCGGAGCAATGTTTGGCGCTGTTTAAGCGCAATCCGAAGGAGTTTTTGCGTCGTTACCCGGTGAACCTATTCCGAACAAAGCGAAGACTGTCCCATCGGCTGGAAAAGTGATGGCCACCGTTTTCTGGGAATTACAAGATGTGATATGCATTGACTACCTGAAGAAGGGCAAAACGGTCACAGGGCAGTACTTGGTCGAATTATTGGGCCAATTCGATGCCCAAATAATAAAAAACGGCCCCATTTGGCGAAGACAAAAAATTTCTTCCACCACGACATACATTGGCACACACCTTAGTACTCACAACGGCTAAATTAATCAAATTGGGCTACGAACTGCTGCCCTATCCACCGTATTCTTCGGATTTGGCCGCGTGCGACTTCTTTTTGTTTCCCAACTTGAAAAAGTCATTCGCCGGATAGAAATTTCACTCAAATGAGGAACTAATCGCCGCCACGGAGGCCTACTTCGCAGACCTGGAGAAAACTTTTTTCAGACGGGTTAAAGAAATTGGAGCATCGCTGGGACAAATGTATCGAACTAAAAGAAGATTATATTGAAAAATAAATTGCATTGTTCCAAAATTTTAATTATTGGACCGACCTCGTAACGTTCTACTCAATCACGTCTTCAAACAATAGATTTGATAAAGGCGTGTGCGACGATTTTTGTCGCTGAGTGTATGCAAAAAGAAAAGCAATGAAATGAACAGCGACGATCAATGTCTTCTTTTTGATTAGGATACAAAAGACCGTTGCAGTAAATTTGGTAAAATAATTAACGTCATTATCTTATCAAAGATTTTTAACAAAGATGATTACATTGCAGATTTTCACAACTTGAATAAAAGTGCGATAAGTTACGTATGGAATCCTCCGATAAATATGTAAATATTTTCAACTTTGAAAACAATACTATCTGAAATACTTTTGGCTTTAAGTTAATTTCTTTACCACCAAATAACTTTCTGCCACGGAAGGAAATTTTTCCTCTAAAATAACAATGAAATCTAGAAAAGTAAATGATAATATTGAAGTTTTCAAACATTTTCAATCTCGGTTATATCTTTTAACAGTTGACTCTCAACGGTCAAACTGAAAGTATTGCGAATTTTCGAAAATTACTAGTTTGTCAGTGGAATTAGAGTTTTGAGAACTACAATAAAATACGTTTCGAAGAGAATAGTGTGACATATTAGAAGTCATTCGTTTTGCAGGAATACTTTTATTGCAAAGAAATTTTAATTCGAGATGTTTAATTCAATTCTGTTCGCATTCTTAACAGTTTTAAGTGAACTATTATGAGTTAGTTCAAGCTTAAAAAACAGACAAACTTAAATAAATAACTTAAAAAATAATTAAAGATAGTAATTAGAATATTGAATCAATTTATCTATAGGCATCTTGTACTTGGCGGTGTTTAGATTTGCGAATCCGAAGCAACAGTGAACAGAGTTCAATTAGGTAGCGCCGATAATCAAAAATTGTAGCAATCGTCGTGAAAAGGGGCAACTAGTGTTGGATAGTATGAAAGGAAAAATTCGTTAGCGCAAGCCGTACTGTTTAAGTCTATCAGATGAAATAACTTAAAGAGGATTAACGTTGGTATACATACATACACGGAACTATAGAATATTGCATGTGTTAGATATTTTCTAAGCGTACGCCTTTTTGATTTTAAGCATATTAAGTCACAAGTATACTTTCGAATTTTCATAAGTTCATTTTTTGCATTTTCAACTGTTTATAACTTAAATAAGCTTTTTAAGAAAGGCAAAATTAGAATAGGGTGGGGTTTTTGTCGGTTTCAAGTGCCTTGGATACGGGCATACAGCAAAACATGTAATGGAAGTGCACAGAATAGGAACACTGTATTCTTTGCCAGGAATTTAACCCGATACCAAATGATTTGAAACACATCCCAGATACAGGAAAGGGTCAGGGTCTTCCAAGAAGCCCTAACCAAGGCTTAAGCGCTTCTGCAATCATTCGTATCCTTCAAATCAATAAGCATCGAAGCATAATCACCCAAGATCTGCTCGAACAGTTTGCGAGAGACCTACAAACAGACTTGCTGCTGCTGAGCGAGCAACATTACACCAGAAGTTCACCAACATGGTATCCTGCCGAATCCAGTACAGCCGCCATATGGGTTCGGAACGGTGCTCACCTCCAAGTGCAGGGCCGGGTGCGAGAAGATGGTTTCGTTTTGGTTCGGTGTTCGGGAACTACAGTTTTCAGTGTATACTTCGTTGCCAAACGAATCGTTGTCACTCTTTCAACCTAGGCGCAATGCTTTGGAGTACGCTGTTTCGAGTACCGAAGGCCATGTGGTCGTTAGAGATGACTTCAACGCTGAAGGAACCGAATGAGGCATGCCTCAATCAGATCCTGGACATGACAGCCAGAACTGGGCTCGTCGTTTTAAACACAGACGACACCCCTTCTTTGCATTGATGGGGTTGCGTTGGAACCATACATGATGTGACTTTCGCTTCGTAGTGCCGAATATAATCAGTAACAATTGGAGAGTGCTAAGGGATTACTCGGCCAACGATCAAAAGTACATGGCACTAGAGATACATAATGGTGCTTTTCGAAGACCACACTTCTTCTGCGCTCCATTAGAATACTGAGAAAACGGATACTGAGAAGTTTATTGAAATACTTATTGCGCGATCATCGCTATGGGAAGCAACGCTGGAGAGAGAACGACCTGCGGCAAAACATGTGATGAACTCAACTTGGAAAATCAGTACGTTCGCCTGCAGACCCTGGCACTGCAAACCCCCCGTATACTGGTGGTTACCTGAAATTGCCGAAAAACGAAGTGAGTGTTAAAAACTATGACGAATGGCACAGCGAGCTCGAACCCGGGAAGAGGCATGCACTCGCTCCGCCGCTTATAAGTAAGCTAAAAAATGTCTTCACCGGTTAATTAGAAAGCAGGAAGGCCAGCCGCTGGCAAAACCTGATGGACGACGTGAACAGCGCCACAGTTGAGGCCGCTTGCGATGAAATACCAATGGAAATCTCCCTTATCACAAAGATGGAATACGAGAAAAGTCTTGTCTATGAAGGCAAGAATAGCTCCAAGACCAGACGGGATTCCAGTTGAAGTTCTACATATAGTCATTCACTTTTGCCCTGAACTGCGCCTCAGCACGTTCAACGGTAGCCTGCGCGAAATGGTGTTCGCAGAGTGCTGGAAGGTGGCGAGACTTGTGCTGGTTAGTAAGGGGTAAAGTGAATCCCGGGTCGCCAGCTGCATACCTCCTACTGTGTATGCTAGACACGACTGGCAAAGTTTGTCGAAAAACATATCAGGAGAAGACTCCGTGACGTGATTCGTGCGGCCGGAAACCTATCTCCACAACAGTATGGCTTCAGAGCAGGTCAATCCACCATCGATGCAATCGGAGCTAGCTAATAATAACGTACGCAAGCTAATAGCATTTCCACATGAAGAGTCGTCCTGCTGGTTATACTGGATGTCCGAAACGCATTTACCTGCGCTTGATGGGTGGATGTTCTGGATGGTCTTGAAAAGCATTTTCAAGTACCAGTGCCAGTATCTGATGCGGATTCTGAGGGACTATCTGAAGGACCGCGGCCTACTCTACGACTCGAAGGAAGGTATACGATACTTACTTCAGGTGTCGTTCAGGGCTCCAGCCTTAATCTGGACCTGTGGAAAATCTGCTATGACGGACTGCTGCGGCTTGAACTGCGGACAATATCACGGCGCTTGTCGCCTTACGCACAGTTGTCCTTGCGCAACTCAAACTAAATACGTTAATGCGGCTAATAACAAACTGGAAGACCGCTCACGGTTTCAGGCTGGCACTGGAAAAACCGAAGTGGTTGTCCTGTCAAAGAAGAGAATCTCCAGAGAAAGACCTATAAGTGTTGGGGACGCGCTGTTTGAATCGAAATTAGCAGTTTGATGCCTGGGTCCTGATAGACTAGATGTGCTTTCCCAAAAAATTTGGGCAGCAGCTGCCAAGGCTGCAGCGCGTGTAACGGCATGCATTCGATTAATGATCAACATAAGGGGGCAACCACAGGAGGCGACTCCTAATGAAAGCTGTGTAGTACGTTTTCCTTTGGTCAGAACTGTGGAGCGACAAATTCACCAAGGAGTTACATCTCAGGCGGTTGGCACAGATGCAGAGAAAAGGACCGTTGCAAATTGCATGCGCATATCGATCAGTCTCTATCTATACATAGCATATCGAGACGGCAGTGCTGGTAAACACAGGGGTCCCTTCGCCCTCCTTGCGAGAGAGCGCAGAAATATTTACCTACGCAGAAACGAAGACAGTTGAGAAGAGACCATCAGGGTAGATAGATAACGCTCTCTCAGCAATTGGCAACAGTCCTGGGAGGAAGACACAAGCGGAAGATGGACTGCATCTCCAAGGGATGGCCGTGGCTTAATCGAATGCATGGTGACCCCGATTTCTGAAAAAAACTATACTGGAGCGTTGGGAGGCGTCTGGGATGGAGAGATCGCTTTTCTAGCACTTCCCTCCCACTGGAGAAGAGATTTCCATAATCTGATGGCGCCTGTAGGCGTAGGAACGCGAGGCGAGAAGTAATCAATCAAACGGGTCCAGGCTAGGTTTTCGGGTTGGCAGGGGAGGTGTAGAAGCAGAAGCATTGCGCGTCTGGGAGTCCTACATTCAGTGCGCAAAAAGCTTTCTTCTTCCTACCACAAAAAAAGAGTATAGTACTAGTACTAACATCCCGGGGTATGACAACATGAGCCAGTGAAAATGTTTCACCCATAACAAACTAATTTTAAACAAGCTGCAGTTTTATTGCACATAAAACAAGGAAACAAAGTGCATCATGTGCAACGCTTCTATGATACGGCTACAAAATATTGAATCCTCCCATAAGTACACTATAAACACCAACAATAACAATAAAACACTAATTTTCTAATTACATAATCAATTATAAATGCTAATCCTATACTCTAGATTATTAAATTTGACGATATTTAAAAGCTGTATCCAAATTTCTCACATTTTTTTAAGATTTTTGACTTCTAATTCCACTCCATTTTCAGAGTATATTTTTTATAGATACTCAATGGTGAATCTTGCTGACTTGAGATCTTGAGAGCAAGCAATGCAAACAAAATTGGGAAAATAATGAAGGTAGCTCTGATGGCATACGAACATAAGGAATTCTAGAAATGTTAAACAAAAATGCTGTGATGGATCTTCACGTGAGAAACCAATTTTGAAAGTTGATTATTTTTAGAGGACCCAATTCGACTTCGGCGATTTATAACGCGTACAGATGGTTGGGGAGTTAATGACTTTAATATAAGAAGTTTTATGTTCATATTTACTAAAGGATATGAGAAAAATACACTTAGTTTTGTCCTACTAAAATGTACTGTTGAAGATTAACATATGTAAACGTTAACCGTTTACTAATTCGATCGTCTCGTTTATTTAGACATTACTGAAGATTGCAACGTTGCAAACGCAACTTTCTCGAATGTTTTTCACTATTTGACTTCAGTCGATGAATGGACTTCAATAACAAATTAGTAGAGTGCAAATGATTTAAATTAGCAAACTTATTTTATTATAAATTCAGTCAAATTCTCTAAGAGAAAACATTTGAAAAGTTAAAGAAAATCGAAAAAAAACTATGCAAACTTCAAACTTCTAAATTTTGCAATGTCTCTTAAATGAAATTGTAGAATTGTTTTAAGTTTTA
This sequence comes from Stratiomys singularior, assembly GCA_954870665.1. NCBI lineage: Eukaryota > Metazoa > Arthropoda > Insecta > Diptera > Stratiomyidae > Stratiomys > Stratiomys singularior. The sequence continues at coordinate 67,627,643 of OX940881.1, forward strand.
GAAATTCGTTGATGCAAACAGGCCGTTAAATTCGAACTGGATAGATCGATTTGTGATGGGTCCTGGAAACAACTGATTGCGTCCGTTTTTGTAACGAGGTCATTAGCGGCCTTGGAAGAATTTTAAAAATAATATTTTAAAAACTATATGTTTGAGTACCACCATAAATGACAATTGATAAAATTACTTTTCAGAATTTCAATTTGTTTTTAAATTTTGTGGAACAAATACTTGTATGTCAAATAATCTTTTTACGTCTGTGTAACAGAAAACAGCCTTAAAGTATTAATGACAAATGCAGTGGAAAAATGTTTTTACCCAATTGATAGAAGGTCTATGTTTTGTTATAATGAAGTAATATTAGAGTTAATTGTTAGCTTTGGAGTTTTGAAAATGCATCTTTCATTAATTTTGGAATTTAGAAAATGAATTGGAGCAAAGTAAATAATGGCAGAAGACAATATTTAGGCCGCAACTAGGATACTGTGTGGGCAATATTAAAGCAATGATAGATTCTTTATTATTTATATTTATGGATGAGGGTACCTTGAGTTTTTGGGTAAAATGTCAACAGTAAAATCGAAGTATGGATGCTTTTATCATGATTCAAAGAAAAATAAGTACTGACGTTTTGTTTGACAGTTTTTCGAAGTTAAGCACAAAGATATATTACCAATCGTACTAGATATTCATGCCAAATGATCTTAAGCTACGTCATTGTCATTCTCATGCTGTGCCAAATTGAAATTTATTAGAAAAATCAACCACAAACAATCGGGACAAAATTCTTGGCATCGTAACATAATCGTAACGAAAATTCGCTACAACAGTTTCATATCAGATCTTCAGAAATTGTCACGAGCAAAAGTGTTGAACAAAAAATTCGGTAAGAAGAATTCTAATGAGATTAAGATTTTTCAAAAAAAAAAAACTAATGAAAAAAATGAGTCAAATGATTTAAAAATTCTTTTGCTAAATTTGGAAGTGGAAAATAATGTTGCAAAAATCATTGCCAAAACGAAAAAATTGTCAGCAATCGTATGACAAATGACAAGGATTTTCTAAAACGTGTCTCGTATCACATAAAACCACAAATAAATCCAACTCTACTTAAGAAAAAAGCGTCAAAATAGCACACGTGAGAACAAAATATGCAACCAAAAATAACTGATAGTATTAAATGGAACCAAGCAAACCACAAAGAGCTTTTCACATCTACGAAAATGTTACCAGCTCGGAACGATTTCCAGTTGTCTTTTGTCCACGCTTGCGACACTCAGCTCTTAATTGTTCTTTTGTTAATGTCAGAAGATATTGGTTTCTTAATTGTTTATCAGTTAAACCACTTTCGTTGTTGGTCGAATCGCCGAAACAGTTGATTGGTGTGGAATTCGATTTGGGAATTTGGTGTTTATTAGGACTGGTCGATGTTGTTAGTGTCACCGACGAATTTGATGAGGTTGGTGTCGCTGGTCCTGACAATGAACCCGAAAAACTCGAAGATTTTGCACTGTTTAGGAGGACTTGAGGTGCATTACTGGAGGACGCATGGCGTAAACGACGTTTTGATGGCATATCTTTGAACGTTTAGAATAGAAAGACAAGTTAAATGTAAGTTTTTGATAGCATTGCATTGAATTTTTTATAAAAATGATTAAACAATTTTTATCAGATTTATTGAAAAAATTGGTAGTAATTTAAATCAATAATGGTGACAAATGTTGTTGAAGCTTATTCTTATTATTCTACATTACAAATAGAAAAACTTCGACTGTAGCCAGAAAATAAATACAACAACTAGACTAATTTTCACTAAACAATACTTTACGCTTTACAACATTTCTAATCATAGGAAGCTGATGACAATTTCTTATGCAGAATTATATGCTGATTTCGAGTATCTGCACGAAAATTTTTTCAAAATCGTCAGAAAAAAGAAAGAAAGAGTAAAGTAAAGATGACTTGGGGCTAAGACCATATCTTAAATTTTTGGCCTTTTGAAAAACGTTATTAATCAATAATCCTCATATATTAAGTTGTACTAAGACCACATTTCCATTCTTTTGGTACAATAAATTCAAAACAAGTCAGGATAAATCTATAAAGGATAACTTCAGGTTTTGGAGCGCCGGTCCCTCATTCAGCAATCTTTTTACAAAAATTATAAGAACTCCTTTGTTAATGTCTGGTGGGGAAAGCATTATCCGATCCATCTCCACGAGATTCTTCAATCTCCATTATTTTATTTATTAATCGTGAAAGTATTTTGAATCAACAAATCAAATCGACAAATTATTTAAAATTAGTTAATTTTTATGTTAAAACTTTGGTTTTTGCTCCAATTTTTTCAAATAGTCATGACTCAAAAGTTGTTTTCTTGTTAAGTTTAAAAAGTGGTAAAAAAAAACTAAAATACTTTGACTCTTACTAAGAATTAATGTTGACTTGGTCTAAAACAAATTTTTTCAGTTTCAATTGTTCCTAGAGGTTGGAAAGGAGACTTTACCACCATTTATATGAGCTTATTAGTAGCTCTCATTTTTTAAAAACTCTAAATTTCAGTTTACATATAAATCTGTGTAGTTTTTTTTTGTGGAGCAATTTTTCAGAATCAGCGCATAGTTTTACATCAAAAAAAGTTGATTGAAGGGAAAAACAAGGAACAAACAAGAACCCTTTGGGTCTGGGTTACAAGCTTGTTATAAGGAAACTAGGAGCCGCACGGAGGCCCTGTGTGCTTGTAGCGAAAAAATGGACGAGGTTGTTCGAGCGCTTTTTCCTTATGCATCCCGTCCGTCCCAATGTTTCAGACGGAGAAAGTCCTGCTGAATGCCCACTTTTCAGGTCCACCGAGCTGATGAAATTATTAAAAACGAAAAAGGCCACGGGGCTAGACGGTAACCCAGTGGAAGTGGTACAATTTACACATCAAATTTGCGCTGACATGTTGCTTAGCAAATTCAACGAGTTCCTGTAGCAGGGTGTGTTCCTAAATTGCTGGCAAGAAGCGAGGCTTGTGATGATGTGCAGCAAGGAGAAGGGGAACCCGGAGCAAACATCTGCATATCGAACCCTATGTATGTTGAATACTGCTGGGAAAGTGCTGGAGAGGCTCATCAGAGAGACTTGGGTGAGGCTATCCGAGCTACTGGGGATCTATCTCCGAATCAGTACGTGCAATAACAATAACAGAGGTCCAGCGGGCAGAAGCCCACAATGAGATGAAGACAATCAGAACCGAAAATGGACAGATATTCAAGTATATTACGCGGATATTGAAGGATTATCTTAAAGACCGGAAGCTCGTCTATAACACATTGGGAGGCCGAGGAAGAATGGATGTGACTTCAGGGATGGCGCAGGCTTCCATTCTTGGCCCGGACCTCTGGAATGTTTCGTACGATGAGCTTTTGAGGTTGCAATTACCGCAGAGGTCGCGTCTGATTGGCTATGCAGATGACGTAGCAGTACTATTCGCCGGACGTAATATCGATCGGGTTCAACTCAAACTAGGTGCGATAATGCGTCGATTGAGCAAGTGGATGACAGGCCATGAGTTCAGCCTAGATCTTGTAACAACATAAGTCGTCATTCTGATCAAAAAACGCATCCCTCGTGTTATTCCTGTTCGGGTGGGAGAAACTATCATCGAGTCGAAGGAATCAATAAAATACTTTGGCTTGATGATTGACCCGAAGATGAGGTTCTTCGAGCAGGCCAACACGCGGGGACAAACCTCGAGTAAGAGACGGCAACTTATGAGTGCAATGGAGTCAGTGCTCTTGTACGGCTCTGAAGTCCGGGCTGACGCTCTTAGTAAGAAGTTGTACCGAAGGCGTCTCGCACAGGTGCAGAGGCGAGAAGCTCTGCGGATTGCAATTGCATACCATCCCTGTCCCATACTGTCCCTAAACTGGCAGTGCTGGTTACCACGAGGGTGGTCCCTCTTATGCTGCTTGCGGAATAACGAAAGCGAGTGTCCTAACGTAGGAGGCAATCGGCGAGAGAAATCGTCAGCCGATAGGAAAAAAGAAGGCAGGTGAACCACACGGCTTATCAGTGACTTGGGGACATGGTTCTGCAGAACGTATGGTGAGAATGATAATTATCTGACGCAACTACTCAGTGGGCACGGATATTTTCGGTCTTACCTGTATAAGATGGGAAAGTCACTGACCCCATCTTGCTTGTTCTGTCCGGGGTTGACAGATGACGCCTGCGACACGTTCTTTGCATGCCGAAGATGGACAAGACTCCGTTCGCATCTCTCGGAGGAAAAAGGCGTAACCCCGTTATGCCTATTACGTTATTTTTACGATATACCCCGTTACGTTTTCGCTCGAGAGAAAACGTAACGGGGAAGATCATGAAGTCAAAAGAAACTGCAGAATTCCTTAGATTTATTAAATATTAATCAGTTCTTCCGATATTCTACACTTAACATATGCATGTACGGTACAGAGGAATAACTACCATGATCAAAAAGCTCCCGGAATGACCACCGGGTGGCGCTCTCAGTCACCCGATTTGAGTTCTTTTTAGGTTGCCACATCTGTCATTGACATTCTATGAAATTTTCAGCTGGATAGCTTGACATTTGTAAAAGAAACACCATATTGAGTACATCTGCGATTGTGCGTGTTTTTAATTTTGTACAATTTTAAAATGGAATTGAATTTGCAACAACGAGTTTGCATTGAATTTTGCGTTAAAACGGTTTTAATAGTGCGACGACATTGCAAATGTTAGAAAAGTGTTACGGCGACGATACTCTGAAAAAAAAAACAGTCGTTGATCATTGGCACGACAAGTGGCCGTAAGTCCGTGAACGATGATAAACATAGTGGCAGGCTATCGACATCGAAAACCGGCGCCAATATCAACAAAATCAATGAACGGATGACCGTAAACCGTAAATTGACCATTAGAGAGATGACTGGGAAGTTTTACATTGCTTTTGGATATGTTCAAGATATTTTGGTTAATGATTTCGGTCTCAGACGTATCGCTGCAAAGCTGTTGCGGAAAGACCTGAACTTCATGCAAAAAAGGGACCGCGTTGACGTCACTAAAGACATGAATCAAGAAAGACAAGAATCCGACCCAACATTCATATGACGGATCAATTTTGGAGACATTTATGAGTATGACACGCGCGCGCCAAATGAGGTGCGACCGAAAAAACCACATCATTTTCAGTCGAAAAAGAAGGCGATGCTCACAGTTTTCATTGATTACAAGGGTGTTGTGTATCATGAATTCCTTTCACAAGTCTAGACCGTGAACAAGTATTATTATTTGGGCGTTATGAGACGTTTACGTGAAGCAATTCGGCAAAAAGACCGGATTTCTGGGCAAACTACACGTGGATCTTGACCACGATAACGCACCGTCACACAATGCTATCGTTATCCGTGAAGATTTGGCTAAAAACGAACTCACCTTATTTGGCTCCCTGGGACTTTTTTCCATTGGGTCGACTCAAAAAACCGCTCCGCGGAACGCGTTTCAGCACCCGAGTTGAGATCATGGAAAATTCGAAGATGGCTCTGATGGTCATACCGGAAACCGAATATAAAAAATGTTTCGAGGATTGGATCAAGCGCTGGCATAATTGCGTTGCAATCGATGGGAAGTACTTTGAAGGGGACAATATCGATTTCTCATTTCCTGAATAAATTCCGGTAACTTTTTCATCAAGGTAGCAAAAGGGCTCCCGAAATATGATAAACTACAGCGACGTATGATTTGATGAAGCAATTGTTCTGCACGGTAGCTTTGCTATTACGTGACAAATAAAAACTAAAACTAAAGATAATTAATGCCATCAACTTTCATGTGGGTAATTAATGTGCAACAACAAATGACAAAAGGTGACTGTTTTTTCAGTTTTTTTATAGTGGTAAGTGTGAACACTTTGAACGCACCAAAAATTAACTTATGATCAAGTGGATAAATCGCTTTATCCATTTTAAAATAAGAATCAATTGCTTAAGCCAATGGTTAAACAATATCTCAAATAAAACTATTTTATATGATCTGTTTGAACTAAATATGGCCTGTTTTCGTTTCAACAAATATGTTTTCACCTTCGAAGCGAAACGTATTCAAATAATCGCTGTCTACCTTCAGTACTTGTTAACTTCTAATCACTATTTTTTCAACTGGTTAAACTTCTGGTATTGTATGGTGCGACTCGTTTCAACACTGAATGAAAGATGAAGGTAAAAGTAAAATTGGTAGGCATACAAACAGTTTTGTATAATGGAAAATGAAAGTAATGTACAATCACCAATTCGAGTAGACTGAGTCGTTGTGCGAATAGCAAACACTATGCATTTGAAATTTCTAAGTTTATTGCTTCTCATGCTGCTTTTTTTGATATAATTAAAGTTAATATGTCTGGATTTGATTGAATGTACTGTGCGAGTATCGAAATATGTGTTTACTTGAATTTTAACGCGATTTGAGGTCGTTTGACAATAAACATGATTCCAGTTCACGGTACTGGATAATCGATGTTTTTGGTCAAGGAGTGGGAAATAGCTCGCATACATTACTGATGAGAAGCAATTAGGCAATTGTTTTCGATTGAACACAATTATTTCACAGCTTGCTTATTTGATCATACTGTTGCGTGTATCTAAAGAAGTGAATAGCATCGTGCCCAGGAACGTTGTAGGTCCAGCTTTGTGAACGAGGGATTAATCCATACTTTTTTAGTTACAAGGAAGTATATGTAGAAAGCGTGCTGCCAATAGCAGAAACGAATTTATTTTGAAATCTGTCAACTTTGATCGTAATTTATTCACTATCCCATCCTTGTTCACCATAAAATCCTTCCAGCATAGTGAAATCTCCAGCCTGAACTCGAGTCAAGAGTGAAATATACTTGAAATGCAAACCGAAATTCATTGTCAGTTGGGACAAATTATTTGCACGCTCTTAAGGAAGTTCCATCGGATTCGTTGATAGCCCGGAGAGAAGAGAAAAACATTCAAAATCCTCAATTTGGGGCTGTCGTACCTACTTTGAATCAACGTCCCCATAATGAGATTTGCTGATTTTGTACTATGCTATCAATAAATTTTTAAACTTTTGACTATTACTATATTACATTTTGACACTGGCAAACATTCACTGCTTACCTAGAGTAGCGAACAAGGAGGAATTGCCATGGTAAAAAGCACCTACCTTATAAGTACAATTGATTAGTAAATTATTCTATTTTGTAGAAACTCTGGCATGGGTATGCACCAACAAATATTGGAAGGATACATTGTAGAAATATCAGACATCTCACTAATCAGAGCGATTAGGATAAGATTCGATGGATCTAAAAGGCGCCATCCTTCACTTTCTCAATTATAAAAATATAAAATAAATACAACTAGTATAATAAAGGGGTTTCCACTAAGGACATAACAATTTTATCTATTAATAAAATGCAGAAATATTTGAGATATTGAGTTCAAATTCATTGTAGGTGTAGTGCAAGTATCACATTTTTTGAATGAAATTCGATTGCGGGTATATGTTCACGACGAGCCCGTCTAAAGCGGTTCATTCAGCGGACCCAATTTTCCACCACTTTGGCAAACATTCCGATCGGAACGGTGGCAATTTCGCATTGGCTGCTGTCTTTGAGCTCGTCTAGAGTTGCTGGCTTGTTGTCATAGACCAGCTCCATAAAAAGAAATACAGTGGCGTCAGATCGCATGAACGAAGCAGCCATTCGACCTGATTATTCCACAATTTGATCTTGTAAGTATGAAAATCTTTTCGTAAAATACGCCACAAAGTCGTTTGAGCGACTGATTTGGCTCATTTTGAATCGATAGCTGCGATATTTCCTTCGCTTCGAGCGGTACGACACCTTTTTGGATACGGAACGTCCAATAGAGAAAATTTGGATTCGAACTGATCCACGATAGCACGCACAGCCTGTCATGTAGGACAATTATTACGGCCGAAAATTTGAGCAAGCACTCCTGGTGTTGCGACCACCGACTCAGAACCTCAAAAGTAATTTTTAATAATTTCCAAACGTTGCCGATTCGTTAACTTTACCATGATGAAAATGTTGACTTTAAATAACGTATTGACATTGACAGTTCATTAAAATTGTTTAAGCGTGCATTCATATAAAGATACGAAATTGTTATGTCCCTAATTGAAAACCTAAACCCTAAACCCGTATGGGAACCATACAAGAAAACTGGCGAAAACAGCGACTACTGAAAATATATAACACAAGAGCAGACATTTGGTTTAAGACAATGCCTAGCATTAAATACTATCCAAAATACAGGCAAATGAAAATAAAGACAAAAAACGACAGATGAGGAACACCTTAAAAACGAAATCAAGGTTCCACACGCCAAGAAAGAGAGAAAGAACTCAGAATTGAGGGCTAATGAATGAATGCCAAGTAAAATTCTAATGGGGATCTTTGACTGAATCATCACAAAAGCCATGGAACTGAGATAGAAAATCCTGAACAAAAAACTAAAAAAACTAACAGAGAGAAAAAAGGAAAAAACTTTCAAATATCTGGGAAGATGCATTTCAATGCCAGATTGGTCAACGTAGCAGATATCGGAAAAATAGAGAAAATACTATAAATTTGGAAATCTCATCACGACTATGAAAGAAACCACTTTGGATTGACGTTTTAAGTTTTTAAATAAAAGACGTTAGGATAAACCTGGAAGATGATAAAGTGCATATAGGAATTGTTTACGGTACGAATTTGATCTTGGATTTCAGGCAGGGAAGGCTTATTGGTACATAAGCGGATTTTTATGGAGAAAACGTGCTAAAAGAAGGTGCAACAGTGGTTTCAGTGTTTCAGTAATTGAAAACGACCCTTCGAAGATCAGTCACGATTAAGACGGAGAGATGCTATGATAACCACACAAGCACTATAAAGAGAAGAATCCATGCGCTAGGATATGTGGTAAAGTCGCATGCTCATGTACCCCACATACTTTCGCAAAGAAACAAGGATTTTAGAATGGCCTCCTTCATGCCATCTTGCTCGTCAATCCATTGAAGGATTTTTTTGACGGATGGTTACTGGAGATGGAGAGAAATCTTGTACTTACTGATAAAGTTATTCAAGATAGAACGAAATCTACGGGTAAGCTATTCGACGTCATCCAGATTCGCTTGAAGACATGAAAAAAGAAGAATGGGCAACGTATTATAGCAAATATTCTTAAGATACAAATCCTCAACATTAATTTTGTCCAGGAGGGCAAGTCGGTTGGTGTAAGAATCGCGCAAGGCAGAAGCTAAGGGTGAACTCGAACTTCGAAGATTTATCAAGTTTTATAAAAAATTTATCAAATTTCCGAAGATTTATTTATTTTTCAGAAGTCGAATTATTAATTCGTTGCTCAGCCTATACTTATGTTGCGAAACGTGATGAAAAGCGAATCACGCGTTTTGAGTGGCGAGTAAGTGATGTCGTAAGACAAGCCAAGATTGACACGTGAGCTGAACAATGCGCTTTGAAAAAGTTGCAAGAGGAAGTGGAAGGAGTACTCTATGGACCGGGCATCCTCGATTGAGGGTGAGTTGAGATTTTTATAGTTTTAACCGGACTTTTAACGCGTTTTTCTCGAAATATTGTTTTTCAAACTTTCCTCTATAACACACAAAAGCGGCTTGACCGAATGAATTTAAATTTGTAGAATACACTCAGCACGTGTGAAAGTTTGGAATAGATTATCAATCAAATTTCCCAAAATTTCGGTTTTTCATAGAAAAAATTAAAAATCCCAAAATTTGTAACTATTTTTCAAAGTCTATCAGAAATCCAACTTTTGACAACTTCATTTTATATTAATCCATTCCGTCCATTAAAGCTTAGAAATGCAAACGCCGATAGTTTATTTCTTTCAGATAAGCCAATCATCCGAAATCTTGGAGGAAGTACGAGCTCAGTTTTTTCGAGACGGGTGTGTTCAGAGCCTGGAACTCACTTTCTGCTCAATGATTTTCGCTGAAAATTTATATTCCATACTGTTGAAGTACATATTAATAAATGATAATCAACTTAAAACTCTATCTTTTTATTTGGTCGTTAAAAAAATCTTGAAAAAACAGGCCTTTACATTGGATTGCCCCCATAAGAAAAAATAAAGTCAAAAAAGGGTGGATATTTGTAAAAGCCATGAAAATTGGTGCGATGAACATGCTTTTACGCAATTGAGAAAATTTTATCATGAGATTACGATGGTAGAAGTTCAAAGTTGTTGTGTGTCAACTTATTATTATTCTTAGCTAAATGAATTAAAGTAATTTGCAGTGGTAGAATTCAACGTATATTTATTTCATTTATTATTTATTATCTCGCACATCTATGTTAGTAAATTCAAATTTACTGTCATTATCCTGACCGACTGCCACTAATCCATCAAATTCCATTTTGAGGGGGAAATATATGTGTAATGAATTATACAAAGAGAACAAATACTGTATACGACTTACACTCGACTAACAAAACTTTACAAAATATTACTGTATCTCGAATGCCGCAATATATTTTACAGTTAGTTAGTGTTATTGCCTATCAACATAAATTAGTATTGCCACCTCCGCCTGTGTGCCACCAGGGTGACATACGAGTTGTAGAGTAAGTTAGTATTGTCACCTCCAGTGTGACGTATAAGTTGTCGAGTAAATTAGTATTGTCACCTGCAGTGTGACATACGAGTGCAAAGGGTTAAAAAAATGGCGATCATGGCGGTGGTAATGTTAAATAATGGGGTGCATTTTCTTGGTACGGAGTTATTAATGAGAAGATGATCCAACACGTATATATAAAAAACAAGAATTAAATTTTCCAAAGTTGCTCTATTTTTGTGACCGTAACTGTAGATAGACAGGGAAGCACCCTGGGTGCATAGATACCACTTGTCTCAATTTCCTTACATTGCATCTCACTAGTTCAATACTAACTAACGTTACAGTGTAGCGTTTTAAATACAATACCGAATAAAAATTCATACATACAGCGTGATGAGATACTTCTCTGATAAGCGATTCTCGGATTCTGTCAATACCAAAAACAGCCGTGTTTGATTGAAACGCTTTGAAATGAAGTGTCCTAAACAGAACACTACTTGAATTGCTCAGATATCCTTTTATACTAGTTTTAGCTGTGCTAGTCAAGCATTGTACGGAATCAATCAAAAGCTCTAGCCATTTTTCCTCATTTTAATTAGATTAAAGTAAAAGTTGATTCTGAATCGATCCATTTTGTTACGACCAACTCTTACGCTGTGAGGGTGTAATAAAATATCACCTGAACTAAATTATTTTGCTTAATTACGACTTTCAAGTGCAAGCGCGGAAAAATAAAGTCAGCCAATATTTTTGGTCAAGGTTATGAAGTTAATATATGACTTCCATATCTATCGACTTCACGTACACGTTCCAATTGATTAAACGTGCCTAAAATTATTGTTTTGTCATGGCAAAAAAATAAACACAGACAAGGAAAATCATTTTCATCATAGACACAAGGATAACAAGCAAAAGAAAGCGATACTTTTATTTAACCTGCGGATATGCTATAAACTCTAACAAACGATAAATTAATTATGCAGAACAAATGCAATTTTTGTGTTTGCTAATTAGTTTTCAAGGCAATGGGTAGTAATTTGTTTTGAAATAGTGCAAGGTGTGGAGCTTCAGTATTCAACCTTTAGAAATGAGGCTTACGGAGAATTTTTTGGGTCAATTGATATTTTTTAAGGCTTCTTGCTGTTTGTTTTGGTACTTAGAAGTTTTTAAACAGGTTAAATTCCTTAAGAGGAATCACCTCACCAGAAGCATGGACTGAGCAATATACTAAACTATTATTATTAAATAAAAACGACAAGTCCAGATGATAACACGGCTGGCTTTTATCCTGCAGATAAAATTGATGTTCTATTTTCGGAGAATACCAGCAGCATCAATAGGACTATTAATCGAGGAGAGAATATTTTCCGTACTGTTCAGGCTTCCCAATCAATGAGCTTCATCATCCATGTTTCAACAGAAATGTTAATAACAATTCACATTTTTTATTCAATTTAATATTAGGTCGGTAATGTGTAAAATTTGTCGATTGTGAGTCCTTGTTTCAATCTCATAAATAAATTGCATTCAGCAATATTTCATCGAGTTTCCTGGGTCCAGTCCCAATCCAGTCGACAGCGAACACGTAAATCATTCATGTACCATTTAGAGAACTCGTTGAATTCTAGTTTAGAGTTTCCTAAGCCAGTTTCCAGCTATCTAACGGTAAGTGGATATGTAAGGAGTTTATACCAGGTCCATTGGAGATCGCGACAATTCCGGCATATGGCCAAATAAAACTGAACACTCTGAAAAACAGGGAAATTGGCAAGAAAACCCTATTTTTATGGGTCATATAACCAAAATTTAGCTGGGAAATCACTTGCGGGGTTAATTATCTGTCAGTTTGTTTAGGTTTCGTGACAGGGTCGGCTTCTGTCAGTCGTTTATTGTAGTTTAGCCGTTGACGAGGAAACATGGCACCACAACTGGATAGTGAAAAAAACTGATTATTGCTGCGTTAAGCAACGAAGGGCTGTCCACTAGGGCTATATCTAGAAGGATTGGTTGTTGCCACGCGACTGTGTCCGAAATTTAAAAAAAAACGCGAAAGGAAGTCTTCAGCGGAAACCAGGAACAGGACTTGGCAACAAAAAGACAACCGCGAGAGATGACCGACATCTTAAAAACATAAGCTTAAGTGACCGAAAAAAACCGCTAGGGAAGTAAACATGGACTTCCAGGAAGTGACTGGAATAATGATTAGCGACAGAACTGTCAGAAGAAGACTACAGTTATGTGGACTTTCAGCTCGGCGACCCCGAAAAAAACCAACTTTAACGGCTAAAATGAGAACATCGAGGCTGAATTTCGCCAGATCTCATCGAAATTGGTCGGAAATTGACTGGAAGAGAGTACTCTTTACCGACGAATCAAAATGCAACCTTAACCAGTCGGATGGATTGCAGTATGTACGTCGCAGAATCGGAGAGGAACTTCATAAAGATTGTGTAGTGACTCGAAACAAGTTCCCTCAGAGTTACATGATTTGGGGTTGCATTTCCTACTTTGGCACCGGAGATTTGGTGTTTTTAGAAGGATCAATGAATGCGATCAGTTACATCAGCGTGATGAAAGGAGAAAGAAAGGGGAATTTCTACACTGGAGTGGCCAGGAAACAGTCCCGATTTGAACCCAATCGAGAATTGTTGGGCTGAATTGAAACGAAAAGTGGCGAGTAGGGGACCAAGGAGGAGTTCAAAAACGCCATTAAAGACGCTTGGAAGGACGACATAAGCATCGAATACTGTCAGACATTGATAAAATCCATGCCACAAAGGATTGAAGCTGTAATCAAGGCTCGCGGAGGATACACAAAGTATTAGTTTTAGTAATGAATTAAAGAATATTGTTCCTACCTACCTACAAGTAGCTTCCCATACAAATTTCCTATTAAGAATCCAAAATAGTTCATAATTTGCAATTCAACAAATTTCGTGGTGAAAATGATCATTTTGCTGATAAAACGTAAAAGTGGCTGTACCTTCAAAAAAATAAATTTTTTGTTTATGTGTTTCATACATTTTAAGTATAACACTACAATTAAAGAAGTAAACACCAGTTCGTTTTAGTTATCATTGAATATCATTATGTAGAGGCGATATGTGGTGATATGCAAAGGTGTTCAGTTTTATTTGGCCACCACGGTACATACAATAACGATGGAAAGTACATTCTTAGTTGAGAAAATTAGTTTCATAAAAAAACATTCAAAGTTGATTTCAATTTATAGTGATTTTGCCTAACAACAAAATTCGCAAGGATTTTTCAAAGAACAGCCAGTTCCCAACAACAGTGTTAAGCAACTTGATGACACTTTGACTCACACTTTTGATGCAAAGGACTATGTTTCGATTTTTTCGAAGTATCTCATATCATGCGAATATGTTTAAAATGACTTGCGAAATAGTTTCGAACAAGTTAAAGCTTTTTTTACTCTGCTGTTGCTGGCGAACAATTGTGAATTGGGGGAAATCCGTCATTATCAACAGACTGGAAGCCACTCTAGTAAATGAATCGTTGCCTCGTGTTCTATGTGAATAGTACGGCAACATGTATGAACATTTTTTGCAGGGCATTAATGTAGGCCATTCCAATTAGCGACAACAACCAACGAATCAACAACAACAGCAAATGTGATGAAAGTCAATATTAGTGATAATAAATAAATTGACTTAAATTCGTGTCAGACATTTACAACAAAACTTCTTAGGCTGAAGCCGAACAAGACAAAATGAACTTGACTTTTTCAGCTTTCCCTGAATAGAACTTTGCAGGATATTGACGGCCATTAGAGAAATGTCGAACATTTTTATAAAGTTTGGCTAAATATAACGAAAACTGTGCCGAACATTTGACTCCAACAACATGTTTTTGTGGCATTTCAAGCGAAAACCAATTTGTTCTCCCTGTTTGTCTCACACAAATGAATATTTCCTTGAAGACAAACATCACACAAAACAGCTGCATTGAGCCTGATGTCATTGCACCTAGCGCAAATGATCCACCATGTCTGCGCCAATTGTACGTAACAGAAAGACAGCAAGGACAAAGCGAAATCCTGCTGTTTGTTTTGTTTCGAGCAGACACCGAATTTCCGCTAGCACGACGAGTAATCACACAACAAAAGAAAACGCCAAACAAATGGCATTTTCGGAAATTACAACCGCAAATTCGCGATACACACGTCGGAAGCGAAACATTACGAAGCCCCGATCACCTGATCGAAGTGTTGCTGAAATGCCTCGGAAGCCGTACAGGAATGGGAACGGTGAATTGTGTCAAAAGCAATTGCGACATCCTGTCACGGCCCCCCATGTTTTTTGCAACTACTCAATAGCCGTGGCTGCACTTTATTGCATTGCACACTCACTCACCTAATCGAACAGTTTCTGTTTCAGCACGGCCTGGATTTTTGCAATGGTTTTCCGCGTTCAATGTTGTCTTTGTCTTCGGCGACGGCAGCAAACAATCACACAAAAACTATCGCACGGACGAAAAACGAGCGGATGACACTGAAATAAAAAACTGCCTCGTGTCTATTGCTGATAGCGCACTTTCTGTCAAAACACAATTCGCATCCGCATTCGATCGAAGTTCATTCTTCCGAAAAGGCAGCATGCGCACAGTTCGACCGACTTGTTAGGAATTTGTTTTGAACGAAAATTCAAAAGTTCTCGCGATTTGGATGCAACTGAGGAATCACACGATGTCACACTAGCTCTGGCCGTTTTTCCAGCGTGTTTTGAGCACTATTAGCGAAATTACGTTCACTTTTCTACGCGAGAAGCAGCCGCGACACTCCACTTGCACATCGGATGTTCCTATGTTACACTGCCGTCACCTCCAGTCCTTTGTGGCACAAGAAAGCGAACTGTCCAAAATGAAGTGGACGTTGACATCCTATATTTGATGAAAATTCCGCAAGAGGAGCCACAACTGCATCTCATTCAGCACAGTGGAGAGTCAATTTCGCTGAAGTTTGTTGCCATCTGGCTTCGGGTAGAATTACTAAGAAAATATTTGATACAGTAGCGCGCGTTTGATTATTGATATAAATGCTCGCAATGAATATTGGCAAAAAACATCGAACAACGGCAACAAGAACAATTGGAACGCATTTGTGACGCGGCCATTTCCGATTAATGAACTATTTGCTAAGTTTTTAACTAGCGACCAATTATCAACAAATTCTTAGCAAAATATTTGTGCTGATTAATAATTAGTTTTTCAGGTACCAATCAATGAACGTTTTTTCGGGCGAAAAGGGATTACCGAAATTTTCTCATCAAATAGTATTCTTCTAGCAGGTGTTTAAGAACGGATAAAACATTCACAAGATAATAATTTTGAGCTTTTCATTTTCAAATTCTATGGCAGAATATATTCAAATCAATTAAGTCCACAACATCTAACCTGTCAGCCGGAGTACCTGGCCTGGATCTGAGACACATTACTTCGGGCTTTATGGCACTATTCGGGTCACCTTCTCCAGCAAAGGCATAATCAATTATGCCTTTTTTGTTGTTAGGATTGTCTGAGCATGATGCAGCACCTAGTTCCATTTGCCAGCCGATTCCAGCATCTCTTCGATTAGATTATCCGAATGGAGCTCCCCCATTTTTTCGGCAAGATGTATGCGCAGTGTCCCCATCTCTTCATCCATCGGGAATTGTCAATCTCATGGAAAAAAACAGCAGTGTCTACTCAATAGCTGGGTAAGGTAGAAATCAGTCTCACCATGCTTCCATTTAAGTCATGATTCCAAATCGTTGATAATCTGCGCAGTCCATCTTCCTTTTGGATTACCCTCCAAAGATCATCGTCGTGTGTCATCGCTATCGACGGATCTTCCGTTACCTTCACGTCTTCGGAGGTTGATTATTTTACGCTCTCTGGCAGGGAGGACATCACTGCTGCGATTACCAACACCTCTGAATCAAAGACTGTCCTATGCTGATACAATTCGCAGTGCTACTAGTCTCTGCACCTGTAAGGACCGTTTTCGATGCAGCTCCTTATTCAGAGTTTCGCTGCCGATCTCCGCTAGCTATAGAAAAATCGATTGTACGCAACTCGTCCAGCATTACCTTTTGTTGACTTGGTTCCTCAACCATGGCGGGACCGCAGCCTTATCTGCCGCGGCCCTGATTTACTTCGAGATAACTTAACTGATATTTCACGGGCTCTAATCTTTCCCCCGACATTAATCCTCCACACTCTAAGGATCCTTTTCTTTGTCAGGACGACCGCTTCAGTTTTCTCTAGCGCTAGGCTAAATCTGTGAGTGATCATACAGCTCACTACCTAGTGCGTCAGTGCGTTTAATCTTCATTGCGCATGATCGACTTTTCACCCAGCGAGCAACGACGCAACATCATCCGTATAGCCAATCAAACGCGACTTCTCTGACAGTTAGAATCTAAGTAGTCAGTCGAAGGAAATGTTTCTCAAGTCTTGACCGAGAATTGAGCCTTGGGACATATCTGATGTGACTAGCATCCTCCGTGGATCTTGCGCCGTGTCGTAGATCAGACTGCGATCCTTTAGATATTTCCGAAATATCCGCATAAGATATTCTGGTCTTTGGAATGAGTTATCCGGGACATCCAGAGCATCTATCCGAGTTGAGTGTGTTCCTGATGTCCAGCGTCGCTAGGAGAACTTCTCTGAGGTTGGACCGACTGTATGCCTCCAACTCAACAGCTGCATCTACTGTGAAGCACTCTGCTCTCAAACCTTACTATCCTGGAGAAAGGTTCTGAGTGGCATGTATATTGTCAGTGAGTCATCCCTCTTTGAGTTTTTCGAGCACTTTCCCGGCAATAGCTCGCGTGCATAATGGACGGTATGCTGATGGTGAATTGGGGTTTCACTTCCTCTTGCTAATCAACAATCCTGGCATCTTCCATCTTCAGGGACAACTTCTCGTCATGCCAAGCATACCATGCATTAAATCTACTGAGCAGCCAGTCAGGGTAAAAGTGGTAGACTATTTGCAATACCTCGGCCGCAATACCGTCTGGTCCTCCCGATTGTCGGTTTTGCGCAAGAGAGGAGGACGGTTCCCACACACCTTTTGCATGCAAAAGATGGGACAGGCTGTGGTAGGACTTATATAGTGGTATAGGTCCTGCGTAGTGATGGTCTTAAATGGGTAGTCTAGTCACTTGGGACTTTGGGAGCCCCACACCTTGTCCGTAAATGCATTCACCTCCCTTCAACAAAAAAAAAAAAAATACCATCTGGACCTGGAGCCTTCTTTTATTTCAGGGAAAGAACTACTGATTCGTTAGAACTGCAATGGAAAGAATTGCTTTGTGCACGCCGGGCACCTGTAGAGCAACGAACTTGTGCATAAACAGCTTATAGCCTAGGCCTCACTGGTTCCTGTTCATGTTTTTGACGAGATTTTGCCAACAAAGGTGACCTGTCCTGATCTAAAAGCTATGTACCTATGGTAAATGTCCTCTAGAACTCTGTAACGATAACTTGACTTATCGAATAGTCCTTTTGAACTCTCTAATAATATGTCTTTGAGAGGAGGGTCTCTGAAGTCTCGCGTCTGGAATTTAACCCACGTAGCAAAAGTGGCGGAAAGTATTACCAGCGTTCACTATGAATAGTCCCAAAAGGCTACTTACTCAAGGATTCGTTTCTCGCTTTGATCCAGGTGAGGCATGCCTAATTCAATTTGGCATTGAAGTCTCCTGTGATAATCACATGCCCTTCTGTGCTGAAGAGAGCGTCGCCTTAAAAAGTTAAGCTTCATACGGTGTCAAGTGCACACTAAAAAATTTTATTCTTGGATCTCTTCGCTCGCAGCTTTTAACTCTAAGTTGTGGAGCGTCTCATCCACAGACCGCGCAAGTACCAGATTCATCAGGATACCATGCTGACGAATTTTTAGCTCGGTATTGTTCGCTAAGCAGCAATAGCTCAGCTTTGTTTTCCCTAGTAAATTGATTTAGGTCTTGGGCGTTAGGACTTCGATGTAAGTTTATTTGCTGGACACACTTCATTGTAGCGCTGCTGTCACTTTATCTAGGGTTTTATTGAACTGCCGACACTTTATGGAATATTTTTCAGGTCATCAGGACTGGGGTCAGCGTTCTTGTCGTAGAGAATAAAATTCGCCTCTCCAGTACATTCTATTCTTCTGTATTGCAGATGAATAGAATGAAAGAATTCCTTGTGTTCTAGCAGTTACAGCAAAAGGAGCCCCTTTCAAAACCTTCGCAGCCTTGTGCGTCATGGCCATTATTTAAGTATTTGAAGTAGCGGATAGGAATTGCACTGTGCCGTATTCTGCAGACCATGTAACCTGCTTTCATTTTAAGCAAGCTGAGAAGTTTTGGGGGTTTCGACTCGATCAACTTAACTAAAGCAGTCATGCGTTGCCCTCTATTAGTATCAGGGATTAGTCTGAATTTGTTCCTACTTAACTCAGGAAAACTCCTTTTGAGGAAGTCTTCCAATCAGGTCCGTATCGTAGACAATGTCTGATTTTGTGGGTAGTCAATGGTTCAATTGATGTCATCCTTGCTTTTTCCCCATCGGTATTCTTAACTTGCGTGACGGAAACCTACAAGGATACTACATGGAAGACACCGGATCAGAACGGAAACCTACATGGATACTATGTACAAGGAGGACACCGAATCGGATCAGCCAAACTGGTCTAAAAGCGGTTTGAGATTTCATAGCCTCCCTGATTCCCCGTAAACGTTTGCTTAGTTTCTCCTATCCGTCGGTTTGGCCAGCAGGCATGCCTTAAAGCCTCAAGGCATGCCTGCTGGCGTAGATTACTTTGCAGCTCTTGTTTCTTGTTAGGCGATTTTTGCCTTCGTTGTCAGGAAGAATTTTACCATCGGCAGTTTTTGCGAGGAGAAGCCATTTGGACGCATTTGTTGGCCTTAGTGACACCAACTAGAATCTGTCATTCGACATTTTTTTTGAAGCATCGTCCTTCCCCATTTCGTCTCGGTCTCCTTGGATTGGGATTGGGATGAGTTGTTACGTCTTAACTAAATGATTCACTTGTTTCTTCAACGAAGGCTTTAGCGTTAATATGAAGATATCTTCATATTACGAAAAAATGGAAAATTTCCCCTGAAAATGTTGTACGTGTTGCATTGACAAATCGAGTGGCTTGTCGTGCTTGTTATGTTTTAAAAATCACATTTGTCAGATGATGCTTTCTTGATTTTGAAAAGACGTTCACTTTGAAAGGGTTCTTCTTTTGTGAAGACGACTTATGAAAGGTTGAACAATGAAAGGTTCCTTTTGGTGGCGCTTCTGATGTGTTGCGCATGTCTTCAGGGACTGGGCTTGAAGTTGTTTATGGTGTTTGCTACCTTCTCTAGTCAGAGTCTACTAATTTCCTTCAGGATTTGGTTCACAGCCTCATCCGAGTTCAATTGGAGCTGCTGTGTTTCCAATATCCCTTCTTTGGTGAGTGTATCAACCTCTTCGAAAGCTTTTATGCCGTGCTCATCAGGTGATCATCTGAATACGAACGTCGTGTTCGGATCCTTTTAATATTTTTTCACGTTAAATATAACTATTTTCCTATGGCTCTTGTGCAGGATAGTGTGTAGTGCATCAACTGAATCTGTTAATAGGGTAATCTTGAAATTTAGCGATGCGATGGACCCCACAACCCATCAGTAACGTGGAGTCGTTGTTTTGCAGAAAGCGGGGTCTGACTGACCATCACCTAACGCAACTACTCAGTGGGCGCGAATATTTTCAGTCTTACCTACGTAAGATAGGAAAGTCATCGTCTTCCCTGTTTTGTTCGAAAACCACAGATGATGCCTCTAATTCCCTTTTCGCATGCGGAAGATGGTCCAGGTTATGTTTGCATCTTTTCGAGAAAATACGCATGTCCCCTCGGAAAATGCGGAGACGCGGTTTCCACATACTGTCGAAAACATTGGAATAAGTAAGATAGCGATGGACAATACTTTGAATAAAATAATTTCTGGCTCTTCCACATTAAATGTCCATTTTTAATTAAAAACCGCGGGAAATTATTCCTAGTCCTTCGAAGAAAACCACGTCTTGGTGTGAGTTTGGTTTTTGCCCTCATCATGACAGTTCCAACCCTGTGTAAAGTGGGAGGGAAAAAGGGAGGGAGTGTGTTGAACGAAATGGAGACAAGTAGAGTTACCAAAAGGGGGATTTGAAGCTGAATTGAAATATTGTATTCGTTAGTTTTGTTGTTGAATGAACATGTTGAATTGAAGACAGATGTACGGATCATTTAATGTATGAGGAAGAGCGATTTTGCGAGATGACAGTCGGAAGGATGGACTCAAGCTAGTACACATGACGTCTCAGGTACGGTCCATTTTGGTTCTTGAAGTCTATGTTGTGCCGAAGGAAGGTGGAATGGACTTGATTTATGTGCGTCGGACGAGTTAAGGTCAGTATTGCTAGACCGTTGAATTGATGAACTGAGAAACGGATGACTAGAAAACTCGAAGAAAATGATGAAGGACGGCAAGCAGATTTGTAGAAGCGTCGATTGTTGCTAAGAATATTTGATGCAAACCAGACATGTTGATGACTGATTGCATGAGGAAACAATGAAAGAAGGCATACAGAGCTGAAGCTGCGCAGGTCGCAATTGAGAAGGCCAGTTTTAATTGGGTACCGTTGATATCGCCAAAAGGGGAAAATTAAAGAAAGCCGAACGGTCGAGTGACATTTTTAAGATAATTTGATTCAAGGAAGATATGATTCTGACTGATGACTAGACTTGACAAGAAGTAAGGAAAGGACTATATATTAGACGGACTGGCTGTACATAAGTGGATGTGCAAGTGAATTCAAGAAAAACCTACCTGAAGAAAATGATGCATGTGAAATTCGATATCTGTTGTAAACCGTTCCAAAACTGACCGTTGACTTTAGATACAAAATGTGACAGACAAAGAGTTTTGTTACATGTAGACGATGTGATGTAGACTTTGTTGGTGGAGTGGATGCGAGACTAGTACACTTGCAAAAAGGAGAGGTGGAAAATATAATAAACTTTACTCTAAATGTTGATATTCATACTTTGACTTTTGCTCCGGTTTAGACCAAGTTTAAAGTCGGAACCTATAAACTTGGGCTATAGGTCTCCGGGTGACGCAGAGAGGCTAATACGTCTGCGCTATAGGCTCAGACTATTCAGTTTTTGAGTGGTGGCGTACCCATGTACCCGAAGTTTGAGGAAGGACAATCAGTCCCGTGTGTCTGGAGCAAAAACGCTCGGACTCTCGGAAAACATTTGTCGGACTGTAGGAAAGCGCTACCTGATCAGAGGGTTTTCTGAAGCACTGGTTGGGAGGACGCCCATGACAGGTTATTATCAGCCTCCACACTGTGAGGAGCCTATCCTTGGCTGAAACGAGGTGATTGTGGTTTTGAAGGCCAGAAAGCACGGTGTGTCCATTCACCAGTTTTGTTCAGAAATCCAGATGGCTGATATAAAATTGGGACCTGGGACTGTAACTTTTTTCATATCTTGGGGTGGTTGACACATTGTTTAAACATCGTCGTCTCTGGAGACCGTGAAATAAGGCCAACAACGGAGGTCTAATGTCAAATAACATGCAAAATAATGTCAAATTAATAATATCATATACAATATAATCTTAATATAATGTCAAATAATATGCAGTTGAAGGTGGAGATGTTAAATCAAACTCAATTCAAGTTTCAATTGCTTGTCAGTCTAATACTTCGTTGCAAGTAACACTTTAGATATTTCGAAAGGAAGACATTTTATCTGTCGGTAGATTTTTGCAATTATTTTGAGTGAAAACTCTCCGGCAAACAAGTTTGCAAGACTACATAATAAATCGGTCTTTAAGAAAAAATGTTGAAAGATAAGTGTCCAAGGTGACGCCATACAATTAGTTTGGAATTTTTATGACAAATGCAAGAGATATTACAAGCCACTAAAAGAAATCCATGAAGTTTCCACGGGAAACTTATAGGTACGAATAATTGCTACATTAAATTTTCACGTAAAATAATGTCTGTATTCCCTGGGCAACGTAAAATTGAAAAATAAGTGAGACCAATGGTCGTAAATTCGGCTTAGTGATCGCGTTTGAATCCTATAATTTTATATGTTCGTCCTGTTTCTGAAACATTTTCATAGACATTTCGAATTAAGTTTCTTTCTTATTACAATTATAAATACCAAGCATAGACTTCAAGAAAACACTTCAGTGTGTGTTTTTCCTGAATTAAAGCATTTCAACGAAACAATAGCTCCAAGCACGTTAGCAATCATGACAAAATATTGTTACGAACTTCATTTTCATTTTATCTTGACTCATACTAAGAGTTTCTTTGAACTAAGGTATACAATTCTGAATTCGCAAACAAAAGACACACATTATGTGAATGACACTCTTCACATTTTTCATACACACGTACGTGATACTTTTCCCTAAAGATCTTATAATTATTTCTAATTTGCATAAGTACGTTATCAGCATCCTGAAAGAATCGTGAAACATTTCGGATGCCAAGCTTGACCATTATCGCAAACAAAAGACAACAACACATTCTTGAGAATTTCATTTTCAAGGAAATTGAATACTATTTCCTTTTGAGTAGCGCAACTTGAAGCTTCGACATGAGCAAAATACAGAGCGCGATGCTTGAAATAAAAGAGCTTTGCCGGACAATATGCTGACAAGCTTATATCCTTCTGTAACTCTCGAAGGGATGTTGTGTATCGTTACGTTACTTTTGACGCCTCATATCCGAGACAGCGCTCGAATTGAATTTCTTTTGGAGAAAGCAACGAGCCCTTTCCACGATTGTTTGCAATGGTACACGAGTAGATTCACTAGTTGCTCCCGACTTTCACCCGCGTTACCAGAATGAAGTCTGAGTATCAATTCCAGACACCCCCCGGAGGTCCATTTGTTCTTGCGACAGCGCACTGTTCAGGACAACACAGCAACTATCCTTCGAAAAGGGTTTCTGTTGTTCGCAAAACACATTTGCTAGTCAATGGGGAAATTTAAAGTGATGAAAGGAAACTAAAGTTACGAAACTTTTTATTTTAAATGCATTTTTCAAACTTGAATCCTCGAAGCTGAAAAATATGTTTTTTCCCCCAATTTTGCAATATAAACTTTTGGCAGAACATATTCTTTGTATTATGAAAGACAAAGCAAAGTTGGGTTTTCAATTTAAAAGAAATCCTTCGATGCCTTTGGCATGACTTGCAGGAGAACGCTCATAAAGTTTAAAGCGAAGCCTGCACCGCTTTCTATATGCACCACCTGTGGTAACCTGCTGAACAAATTTATTTAATTTTAATCACATATTTTGCAAGTTAGACTTAAATATTCCTTGTATCTGATAATTCGAAGTCAGTCTAACCATGCCCTCAATTGAATCACCGCCTCAAGTCAGGATTGAGGCTTGCTATCCACTTACCTGCCGCTTTGCTGACCCATTTATCCTAAAAAATTGTTAGGGTACAGATTCTTTCCATTCGGGTAACTGCATCTCCCTCCAGATCCCTTTCGAAGATAAGCTTTCGTACAGTTTTGAGCAATGAAGCGTGAAGGATGTAACCCTTGCGATAACTACCACCCAATTTTCAGAGAAAGTGCGATGTACAGGCATAAACCGCACAGTTCCCCGCCATTGTACCACGGTTAGAGGTTTCCCGTACGACTCGTTACTAAGAGCGTCAACCAAACTTTGGAGCCGTACAAGAGTTCAAGGTCCTGTTTCACTAGCAGCCACATTACCTTCAAAATTGTTCCTGCAGCGCTGGCCGCAAGATGACAGGGAGCTCACATCCCTTTAATCAGCATGTCCGCCACCGCCCTGATATGGTTGTAAAACCCCTTTTTTACAGAGAGCCCTTTTCAGGGTAGAGGCTAAATATTAGTCGCTGTAACCCATGCCAGCAATCGTAAACAGTAGCTCCTTTATTCAGTAATATTTGTTTAAAATTTTCGAACGTACATCTCGATGTGCAAAGAGTCCATCTCTACTCTTGCGCTTGAAGATTGGTAAAGTAGGCGCCGAGAAGTTTGACGGAGTAATTTTCAGGGGTGAAATCATGTTAAGGGCACTGGAACCGTCGAAAATTGCGATGAACTTCACAATGAGTCTCATATCGCCTACTCTTCTCGGCTCTATCGGCGACTACGATATTATAAGCGTGCTGTGTTCTGGTGGTTAGTAAAAATCGCGGAAAACAATGATATGAAGAAGAGGCTTTACCCCTTCCAGCGTTCACCAGATTGAGATGAGTGACTCTCAAAACATACTGGCCGGCTACGAATCCTTGTTGATGACATTAACATATAGAGTTTGGGTCCAAAGGTGGTCAGGCGGAAGCTGGGAATCTGACGAACGCTTTGTGTATTTAAAAGAGAAAAAATTGTTGAAGTTGGCTAGACACTTCGCTATGCATGATGTCCTGATGATATTCGGTTGAGCAAAGCCCGACTAATTTCCTGTTTTTCGGTGCGATGAAGCTAGACATAGCTAATAGAAACGAATGGCACCTCAAAGAATACTCTGCAAATACTTCATCATCTCCCCTGTTATGCTTCTTGGTGATTCAATGCTTGCCTGTAGGAAGGTGTTTTTCCTTAATACTGCGAGGAACTGAGACTTGTGATAACCTGCAAATGAAACGGGGAACCCTCATTTTCCTGCAGTTTCTGCATTCTCATGGCCCTTGCACATGCAAAGCACTGCTTGTAAAGTATTCAGATAGCTCTTTAGATAGGGACTTGGCGAAGCATGTTGAGCAGCATGGGATCTGTTTCCGGAGGAGTACGGCGTTGAGGCTCCATAATTCGTTATTGACGCAATGACACAATATTTGAACGTGGTCTAGATGACATAAGCGCGCTAAATAGGGTCAATTGTATTAATTATGACGCTCTGTGTAAATCACCTTCAATTCCGCAAGCTGTATAGATATTCTCGGCGTTCTAGAATCTTTCGAAATTCTGAAATATCTGAAGCATATTTTATAAAGCAACGGAACATTATGGGTGGCGCTAGGCTCAATTTTTAGCCTAGATCTCATTTGCGCTTCGAGGCCTCAGCTGCCAGATGCATCGATGATTAGGGTACCACCCACTTTACCAATCTCCAAGCGCGAGAGTAGAGATGGGCTCTGCACATCGAGATGTACGTTCGAAAATTTTAAACAAATAATACTGAATAAAGCAGCTACTGTTTAAAATTGCTGGCATATAGTGACTGATATTTAGCCTCTACCCTCTGAAATATTTTTTGACTGCGTGTCTGAATTTGCAAATACAACAAACACCTAGATAACACGAATAGACACTTATAAAAACGGAAAATCGTGAATTCTTGCTCATCATCGGTGAAGACAGTCGGTGCGACGACAAAAACGAAAGCGTAAGCTCTGATGACCATATCGATGGAGAAGAGGAGGAAGAAGAGCAGGAAGAAGGGACTGAGAAGGCCCGCGATAAAGGAGAGTTCTCACCTCTCCCGGCTACAAAACAGCTGTATGTTTCTCAGAAATGAAGGTACAGCCAAAACGTCCCATCCCTCCAAAACCTACTACCCCAAATTGCAACAAAACCAAAGACGCAGACGATATCGGTCTTTCTTAGAATTGCATCCTCATTTTCGGGCAGTTGCCATGCACAAGCGAGATGTGAAAAATGTGACGGGCAGCAACACCATAAAGAGTGTAAGGAAGCAAAACAGAAAAAAAGGAACCAAGAAAACCAAGGAAACCATTCTGAACCCGAAATTTGTCTCCATTTTCGAACTACATCCTGTAAAGAAACGGCAGCCTGTCTGGTAGAGGAGATGGACCAGCCATTCTCGTGAGACGAAATGTGTGAAATCATCCCATTACCCATTACACCCTAATTAGCAAAAAGAGAAATAACAGCTATCAAAGTGCAATTTTACTCCTTTATGTTCTCCTTCATTTCTCTTTCCAAACCCCCATACAACAATGAATTTTCACAAGACTTAGAAGCTCTCTTAACCCTTGAAAGTCCACTGTTAATCACAGGCGACTTCAAATCATACCAACGCGACTGGGGAGCAGTGAGAAGTAACTGAGCTCGAGCTGAACTAAACAGGTTCATCACTAGCGCCCAAAGCAGCTTACACATGCCAGACGATCCAAAATAGCACGGACGAAACTCAGCAACCATCTTAGATTTCGGAATCTCCCAAGTATTCTGTTCTAACATCAAAATCAGAATCTTTATCGAGCTCTCCTCTGATTATCAACCGGTCCGTTTTCTTTTAGAGGACGTCCTCATAGATGTACCGCAAAAAAGTAAAGAAAACAACCAAGCGGAAGGCTTTCCGAGACACTCTAGCTAATGAAAGTTTCATCCAGCTATGGAACTCGACAATATAAGTAAAGAACTAACAGTGATGATCAAACAGGCAAAGGAGAGCCACACAACCGCAACTCCGGTCAGTGAAAATAGTCCCTATGAACTCCCCCAGGACATTTGAAACCTGCTAAGGAGGAAAAATCAAGTCCGAAGAAGAGCTAGGAGCACGAGTGGTCCTAGATTAATAGTCCGAAATTGAATACTTGAGCTCCAAACCGATCAATGAAGAATGCCTCTTGGAGGATATCCAAATATTTTCGAACAGAAACCAAGACAGTTGACCAAACGGACTCCAATACGACATTTTAGGGAAGGTGGAGGCGTTTGCCGACACCATAGAACAACAATTTCGCGAAAAGTCCTTTCGAACAAGAACCTTGCGAGGAGGAAGCAATCGTTACAAAAACCAGACAAACAATATCTTCGCGGCAACATGAGGAGTACGTAATAAGACCAATGGACCTCCACGAGGCAAAAAATATTGTACTGAGACTGAACAAACAAAAGACGCCTATTCTATTGGGCGTTTAGAAAGGAATTTTCTTTATAGACTAAAGGGACAGCCGACGATAAAAACATCCCCGACGAACAACTCACTCATCTTCAAAATGCATGAACTTGATATTCCATTTCCACTCAAAGGCATAATCTTTTGTGTCAGGATGGGCAATAATCGCTCAAGTATGTGATTAATTGAAATTAGAATCCCGCAAGGATAATCTATCACACCAATGCTATCTAGTCTATTCACTGCGGATTTGCCTAGTCTGCCAACAAACGTACACTTATACTTCTACGCTGATGATACGTGTATATTCTACACAGATCGACAAGTAGAAGTAATCACGTGAAAACTACAAAGGTCCATCGATATTCTCCTGGAAAACTTTCGCTTAACCTGGAAAGTAAAACTTAACAAGGACAAAACTCAGGCACCATTCATCACCAGATAGAAACAGCAACATCCTCTCTTATAACCTAAGTTTACCGGAAGTGTTTGCAGCATAATGATTTTAAAATATCAATAAAGTTTCTATGAGTATATATGATGTATATTAGTTACGTGAGCTCGCCATTATTTTGCGAACACATTATGGTTAATCCTTAAAATGTGAGTCCAATTATAAAGCAAATGCAATGCTTTTAAATTTTTCCAGAGCAGAATTCGATACTTGATTCATATTGAATGTAACTCATATCATAAGTACGCGTTTATTAAGCCGAATTCCGCGAAAACATTCAAAACCGTCGTCTTGCATAACGTGTTCATTAAGCCAGTTATCGGCATATCCTAATGGTAACCCGTGCGATTATGTGCTGAAGCATTTCGATAATGCGAATATATTCACTTTATCAGCGTGTGCTATCATTTCAGTAAAGCAACAGGCGTTAAAGTGTTCGGATCGATACTTCCGAGTCGTAGCAGGAAGTGGATACGTGCGGGTGATTCAAGTTGACTCGCAAGACAGTAGTCTTGTTACTTCGAACTGTAGCTGTCCTTCGTCTCGAAAAAGTTATGGTGTTTTAATTAGTTGTCCGAGAGTCGACGAAAAATTCCATCCTTTATTCAAGAGTCGCGTGAATAATTGAACCGATGGATTTTCAAAGTTCCCGTGATAATCCTGGCAACAAGTTCGTGTGTCCTAGTGATCGACAGCTGGCATTGCGCGCTAAGTATGTTGTTTTGGTCCTTGCATGAGAAATTCCAAGTTTGTAAGCCCTTAGACTAAGAAACCAACATGTGATTGTCAAGTCAGGAAGCTACATATGTTCGGAAACGTATACTGAGACCTTGTGGCTGTGCGTTGACCGACCTTGCGGCGAAAATGCTGCTTATTACGTATGCGAAGGCCACCTGCTGCTCAAGCTCTGGCCTTCGCCCATGTGATAAGAATTAGTTTCATATTTATAGTACAACTGCAACGCCAGCAAGAAAGAATCGCTCGACGGAGGAGTTGGTTTGGCTTTAATTGAAACTCCTACCAACAAGGATTCAATTAAATGGCTTTTCTTCCTCGGGGATTTCAACCAGGCATCAATCTACTGTCTCTAATTGAGCCATTTCCATTCAGCCGCGGTATGTTCTAGGATATACTCATATGTAGGTTATGTAATTAACTATGGTTGGCTTGTGAAATGAAGACAAAGAATCCTGGCCACTTCACCGAGCGAGACAAAGCCGCTCGGTTGTTGTTATCTGCAGGATAAACGATTGCACGATTTATCTAACATATGCCTGCGTGGATTTTCGATTGTATGTGAAATTTGATACGACGGATAAATACGCCAAGTGCTTTGCAAAGTTTTTGTAGTTGGGGTAGTGCTCAAATGATGCGGAGAGATAATCGAGTTTGTAATAATAAATGAATTCCAGAACGGAAATTTCAACAGAGTGGAGCGGAAAAGGTTGTTATAACTACGTTTCTGCAATCTCGATTACAATCGGGTTTTGGGGTTGTTGCTTTGCAAAAACATTTCCTCCGGCTCGGCTATATTTAAATATTTACCCAGAAACGCAGGGCCCATAAACCACAGATTACTTGGCTGCCCTTGAAACATTGTGGTTTTGTTGTCAGGACTACAATCTATCGTAGATTCGGTCTATTACTTGGGCATAAGGCCGTAAATCTGGGAATGGCGATGGAAAATATAATTTGGCAAATGTGAATCATTTTGCTAATGGGGGTGTGTACTTGGAAGTTGATATAGACTGAAATTGGAGTGGGCTGTGAATATGAAATCAACCACCATTGATGCCAAGGTATGTAAGCTAATAAGAAAGGCGATTGTCCTACATTGAAGTGTACCATAGTTCGTTTGATACGGCAAAGTCTGAAGTCAACCGAAAAAATTATGAGAAGCAACTCGGTAAAAGTGTAAACTCGGAAGAGAACTACTCATAAATGTTCAACAACTTATGGGATGGGATCTTCGTCTACCAAAAATTTTCTTGTGAAGTAGGAAGGTACGCCTTTGGTTCTCAAGTCACAAATATTCCGGGAAATCTAATCAAATATACAAATTCCGTTAATCATATCTAACCCTTTGAGTTGAATTATATCAAAACGACGCCACGCGACGAATAATTACGTATCACACCATAATATTAACATTGTAATTATTTGTTGGAAAAACAGCTTCGTAAATCTAAGAAAACCGCACATCGAATCAAAAGGAAAAGGGAGGATTTTTAACCAGAAACCATTTTACGATAACCTCGATGTGGTTCCAGCGGAACTGAATAGGTAGACTTCCGAAAGACTTTTAAATATAAATGATGAATTACTGGATATCCGATTTAATAACTTTTGATAAAAAATCGAGTATAACAGTAAATACTCGTTTTGAATAAAGTGCAGGATCCTGAATTTTCACCAGTATTTAGTACTTCGAGCGTTTGCTAAATAATGTTCCCATTTTCAAAATAGCAGTATGCAACGCAGTATTTTCCAGTCGAACAGACAGACAGTACAACACATCCTCTAAACTTTGTATGGAAGATAACGGTTTCACCTTCCCAAGTGAATTCTATAAATAATTAAAAGGCGCACTAATGGGCGACCTTCTTTTTTCTTTTTTAAGCGAAACTTTTCTGGTTAAACTAGAATCAGATTTAGCAACAAACATTCAAATTCAAAATTTATGTCAAAATTTTGGAAACAGTACGTGGACGACATTTAAGCCACAATCAAAAGAAAGGATTTGGAACAAACTCTGATCACTCTCAATGGACTTCACATCGACATAAGCGCCACGTATGAAATCGTAAAAAAACGCAGACGAACGTTGCTGGATATTCTGTTGAAAATAGCACAAGGAACCTTGGAAATAAAGATGAATCAGAAATCCATGGACACCAACAAGATGATTCCCCTCACCTCAAACCATTCCGGGTCGTCCAAGGTTTCATCCTTCTATCACATGATTCACAGTTTGTTAACACTTCACATCTCTTCAGTGGACCAGAAAAAAGAAATCCGGCACATTTTAGATACCGCGTGATAAAATAGATACCCCATTTGAGATTCAAACAATCTCAAACATGATAAACAAACAGAGGAAGCGGATGCAAAGGGTTACACAGGCGGACCTTACTAGGCAAGATCCACCCAGTAGAAGGAAATCACACACTAAAATGACATGGTTTTGAAGTGCTTTGCAGCAGAAGATAATACTAAAAAAAGGACCCAATTGCAATACAGTCTTAAATATATAAAATCACTGGTTACAAGAAACATATTCGACAAACAAAGAGCATTTAAAAGCATGTTAGGAAAACGGAAAAACAAAATACTACAGGTCAAAGATAGCGGAGCATATTGCGTTGAAAAACCTTGCCACCTCCAGAATAAATGCAACAGTGGCCAACCCAATCAGAGACCAAGCATAATAACTTACTAATCTTGAAACTCACTGTTCAACGAAGATCGATACCATGGTTTTCGTTCTCTTTTACCCTTGATTTCACTCGAAATGCTTCTTTCACTTCAAGCTATTTTTTGCCTAATTAACTGCCCACCCTGCAATTATCCATCAATACATCAAATATCCATTTACAACCATTTGCATCAAACCCCTCAATTTTACGTCCGTAGACATATTGACGCCCCTCTGGACCACTTAAAGCTACTCTGCTCTCATCTGAAAACAATACGATTCAACATCGTTCGATTCTCCAGGGAGTCTAGGGAGCGGTGGGAGGCGTTGTGGTAAGCGATCTGTACGAAAAGTCCTTAATTTATTTTCTGATCACAGCTTCAGGTCAGTGATTTTGTTCGAAGTCTGTTCGTTGCCTTTCCTTCGAAAGCTTCAAAGTGCCCCAGTACTATTAGTAGAGAAGCATCTCAATCTTCTTCCCTCCTAGGCAGGTGAATCGTCCTTTGCTTTTCAGCGAGGAAAATCAAAATAAATTGTGCCTGCAACAAGCAGCACTGTGCGATTTGTATACAAAACCTACAACGCGTTTCATTTCTGGACCAGTATCAACCGCTTCTGATACGAACCTCTATTAAAGCTTCAGCGTAATCCTCGAAGCCGTATCAATGCACCAACTCCAACGGTGGGCATCTCTCAGTCGCGACGAGTACTCCGGTGCTAACCGTTAGCCAGTGGATTGTCGATATTCCAGATACAGCATTATCCGCAGAGCCTTGGATTTCATCAAAGCGGATCATCTTCTAGTGTATTATCTAGCAGAGGAACTTTAGCGTCATCTCAGATTCAACCGTCCCGTCACCAATCCGAATAGATGCAACTCTGCTTTTCGGTCAGAATGACTGCCTCAATTTTTTTCAAGTGCTAGGCTCACGCCACGGTCTGTCACTCACACACTCATTCGATGAATTGTCGTTCCTAATCTGATCTGAGAAGCGAAGCTGATCAAAGGCGACCCTACCTCTAAATGCTTTTATGCATATAATTGCATAAAAGCTCGTCATATGGAGCAACCCATTCATCTAGGTCAAGAATGGTACCTTGCACCACCTGTGATGTCATGTATATTCTTCGCTAAACCCTCCCCCCATGTGTTCATGTAGTCCTTCCATATTTTCATCAGATACCCCGATACTTTTAAAGATACTAGTGCACCGAAAATATCAATCCATAGAGCAGAATTGAAGGCATTCCTTGAGAAGTGATTGTGAAATTCGGCCCTGAGGCAATCGAGGATCCTCTAGCTTTTCAGCCGTGTTTCTGAGGAGATGGATCCCTGCTCGCTCGGATGGAATCGCTGAGTCTCTTTCTAATGCACTTTTTCAGTATTTCCACTGCGACGTTGAGCATACTTAAAGACACAGATGCAGATGGTAGCCTCGGGGTCCTCTTGCTCTTGCTGATCAGAAGAAGCCCTGCAAACAAATCATAGCGTTAAAACACACGGGATGCATAGAAAACAGTACCCATGCAACATCGCTTTAAGGGAGTCCGTAAGTCCCCGAGCTTCTGCATGAACAGTTTATAACCAAAGTCTGATGGGTCTTTGTTGATGTCTTCAAAGCGGTTCTACAACCAGTGAACCTTGCAGTCGTTGCTTACTCTGCGGAGGATTTTCCAGCTGGTAACAGTATTCGGGAATGTGAGTTATTCTGATTCCTTGAATATTGGGCTCCATGGTGGTTTCTATGGTATTTTCTTAACTTTTCAGCGATTTCTGGTGCCTAGTGTACATCCCGCTTATTACTACTACCACATCGAGTAGTAGTAGGCAGACGTGATGGGAAATATACAATTCATCATGATTTTGCCAAGTCTGTCGCTGCCATTGTGCTTCCGTCATGGTTTCATCCCTAATCAGTACTCCGGCGCGCGCCTAAACAACACTTTTGGCAATATTCCAACCTACAGCTGAAGATCGGGTTACTGCGCTCCGAATTTCACACTCGTTAATTTTGAGTGCAATTTAATTGCCTGGACATTTCTGTTACAACTAACAAGGATTTACCACTCCGTGGTTGAAACAGCTTCGACTATTTCATCTAACTGGACGATGTAACAGCCAACGAGCATTTATCCCTCCGTGTTAGAAAAAGTTTCCTCCAGTCTAACAAACTTGTTCTGAAAAGATGAGATTAGCTCATTGGGCGTGTGAATGGCGCTGATACATATCATATCCACACATCGTATCAGAACAAAGTCATTTCCGCGAATTCCAGCTCTAGATTGAAAACAGGAGTCTATCCTGCTCAAAGATAGCGACGGTGCCAGATCAATCACATTTCTCTTCAGCCTTGTCTCTGATGCGATGCTGTCTAGATATCACCAGCAAACTCTGTGAAGTTGCGCTACGGTATAGGATGAGCCGCAGAATTTGAATCATAGTTTTCCTTCCCTCTTGCACAGCGCCAACTTTAATGCTACACACTTTCAACTTCCTCAAATGAGCCAGATCTTCAGGTTTTAGTCTTTGGTTGGTTTTCAGGTTCAGGGTTTCAGGTTTTAGGTGCAGCTTGCTACATTTGTGCACACTTTTGCTTTATGGCCGGAATTGCACACTCATAGCACATGTTGCTTCAAGCTGGCCCGTTGCAGTTTCGAGAAATGTCTCCAATCTTAAGGCGTGTTTGGCAACGAGTCAAGACAACTCTCAGGTGAAGACAGGCTTCATACTTCCAATTTCCTGCATACTATTTTGATTTTCAACTTGGTAACGAGTTGCGTCCGTCTTTCTCTGGGATGTCAACTATTGCAACCTTCAAGGGTTGGTTGGTTCAAGCACTCAAAGGTTGGTAGGCATTAACCTTCCCCTAAAACTGTCAGCGGTAGGAAGAATTTGCCTAATATCCTCTTCTAATTCTTTGACATCCGGGATACATGCTATGGGATACGGGCTATGTCTCTTATTTCAAAAGGGGTCATTGGCTTCAATGTCGGGATAAAACCTTGATGGCGCTCTCGAACAAGCTCTTGTCTGTGAACTCCAGCCCTAGTTCCAAGAGCAGTCCACCTGGGCTTCACGTTTCTCCTTATTCTTTGAGGGCGTTGACGTAAGTCTTCCCATCTGTTAATTTAATTACTAGAACATCCATGCGCTGCTTGCGCCTGGTTTTTTTTGGGTGTTTCGTGCACCCAAAAAGTTTTATTCATTCGTGCTTTTTGGGTGTGGTATTAGTCGTTTCTTCAACCCTCACACACTGCACTTTCATCGCAGCTTTTTATTTCGCTTTGGAGCGTTTTGGAGTTGGAAGTCAACGTCAATCTCCTTTCGTCGACTGGGGTTTAGCGACACGGGCTGCTTATTCTCCTCTTACGATTCGGATTTTGTGGACTGCATGCTAAACAATTGCCATTTATGAAGGAAGTGATAATTTGATTGCAGGAAGTAATTGTTTGGGCGATTTTTTAAGATCTTTCACTTAAAACTTGATCACTTTCACCCTGCTTTTTCCATTTCAGTTAATTCTCTGCTCTTAGCCACCTGAGATGGTAGTGCTGAATCCTGTCGACCGACTGTGCTTTTGTTTGGTTTTAGCCGCTCTTCTTCACTGCTGTCGACCGTGCTTGTTGCCCCGTAGCTAGCTTGTCTTCAGGTGAAGTGTTCGACCCTGAGCTAGGGAGTCTTGTAACTGCTGAGCATAATTGTTTCCGATAAAAACAAAATCCGGTGTGTGGCTACCCGCATCCCTAGAGAATTTCGCTTGACGGATTGACAGTTTCACTTCCCGACTCATCCACTGCGCTTCTTGTAAACTTTGCTCCACTGCCTTGAGCAGAGGAAAGCTGAGAATGAGTATTTTGTACTCCCATCTTGCGTACATTAACCTATGCATGAATAGGCTTGCCTCGATAGTTTGATCCACCACTAAAAATTCCCTGGCGACTTATGTGGGATTAGTGAATTAGTGTGTATGGATTTTTAAAGAGAAAAGTGGAATGAAGGAGTCAGAAGGCGCTACGTCGCCAGTGTAGAAAAATAAGAGTTTTCCATAGACTAAATTCTAGAGACGTTAAGTTTTAGGCTATGAGATTCAAAAGAAATGTTTGTCGAGAGAATGGTCATTCGAGGTGTGAAATAAAAAGTGTTTATGCTGTGAGGCAGGTTTATGACTGTCGTGTTTGGGCCTGCTCGAATTTGAAGAGTTCGTAGGAAGAGTGCGGGTGGTTGGTGTGACGCATTATGTGACCACCCTGCAAAGCATCAAATATCTTGTGAGAGAATGAGCGTATGTTTGCTTGAGAGTTTGAAAAGAAAGTCAGTTCTAATCGGATGATCGAAGAGTGAAGATGCAGAGCGACCATAGCTCATTTGATGTTCTTGTATCGTTTCGATTTTAATTCAAATATATTATTCTTTCATTTCGTGAAATTGAATGTCATGTTATGAGCTCCCCCTGACCCTGATCCTACAAATTGGGGGCTCAACCGGGATCACATCAGGCTAACAGAGACATTTTAATACGGAGTGCAGAGTTTAATCAGTGAGTTCGGCGGTGACAGTTCAGACCTAGGAATTCGATAAAGTTGCGTGCGGTACACAATCGGCAGACGGCCATAAGTTGATTGTTTGTGTAACGTATTAAGTTGTTAAAATGTCGCTTTCCGTGGATGAAGTTCCGTTCGAACAGTTGGACGTTGAAGAGTTGAGGAGACAAGTGCTTGGTGCATCGACAAAAGCGTCGAAAGCTGTGCTACTTGAACGATTAAAGAAGATAAATCTCCCAAAAGGCTCAGCAACTTTTGCTGATGATGAAGAAGAAGAAAGTGAACATGATGATGATTTCGATACTCTAAATGTTGGTGAACTGAAAGCTCGATTACGTGCATTGCAACTCAAAGTGACAGGGAAAAAGGAGGCACTGATCGAACGCTTGAGGTCAGCAGAGTCACGATTGAACGATGATAAAGATGAAAACAGTGGCGATGAAATAAAAGAAAGTAAAGATGATCTCAGGAATAAAGTGAGTGATCTTGATAAGTTGAAAGCTGAGGAACTGAAGTCACATCTCAAGAAATTGGGATTGAAGACGACGGGCAAAAAGGTTGAATTGCTCAGAAGACTGAAAGGTGCTTTAAAGGAGAAAGATGCAAGTAGTTCGGAGGGAGAACACGGTGAACATAGTAAAAACGCTAAAGACGATGAAAATAATGAAGATGGTGAAAAAAGTGAAGACAGTGAAGAAAGTGATGACGAAAGTTCAGAAAATGACAGTGATTCAGACAGTAATCGTGGAAGAAATGGACGCGGTGCAAAGAAGAAGCACAAACGTCGTCATTTCGGTTATACACGTTCTACGTTGACATTTAAAGATGTTGATGATGCGTTGGAACGATTCAGAGGTGATGGAAGCCAAAACGTTCGACATTGGTTTTTCACATTTGAGGAAACTGCAGAAATGTGTTCGTGGTCAGAAGCGCAGAAGGTTATTTACGCGAAAAAATTGTTAGATGGACCTGCAAAATTATTTGCAAATTATGAGTGTCATGCGAAAAGTTGGAGCAAGTTGAAGAAAAAGTTGATCAAAGAATTCGCTACAGCAGTGAACAGTAAACAAGTGCATGAAAAACTGAGTAATGTGAAGAAAAAGAGTGATGAAAGTTACGAGGCTTATGTTTATCGCGTGATGGAGATAGCCAGTCACGGTGATATCGAGTTAGATGCAAAGTTGCAATATGTCATTGACGGTATCCAGGACGATGAAGTGAATAAAACAATTTTGTACAGTGCAACGACAGGGAAAGAGTTGAGGAAAAGGTTGAAGCAGTATGAGAGACAGAAGAAGAATTCTAAAATGAAGACAACTGGGAAACAACCCCAGAAGAGTGACAAAAATGAGAAACCGAAGAGATCCAATTATTCACGAGATGGTGAAAAAGTCAAACATTGCTTTAACTGTGGCAGTAAGGCACATCTTAGTGACGTGTGTCCGGACAAGGAGAAAGGGAGGAAGTGTTTCAAGTGTGGTGATTTTGGGCACATGGCTACGGAGTGTAAGGGAAAGAAAATGTCTAAAGACGAAAAAGGGAAAGAAGAAAGAAAGGAGAAACCTCGTTGTGACGCGTTGAAGTCCAGCGACAAGAAAACGTACAAGCCAGTGAAAATTTTGGGTCAAGAGGTTACAGCTGTGTTGGATTCAATTCCATTCGACGGTGTCGGTGCGTTGAACCAACGTACACTAGGACGTTTTAAGGCGGACATAATTATTGATGACATGACGTTTACATTCGATTTTGATGTGGTTCCAGATGAATTTCTTGGACATGATTTGTTAGTGGGTGGTGAGTTGTCTGATCATGCTGAAGTGCGAGTAAAACACAGAAAGGCTATTTTGAAGAAGATCGAATCAGAGGAAAATTTAGTGGAGACTGATGATGTTGGCTGGAGAGAAGTGCTGAACATTAACGTGTATGAAGTGATAGAAAATGACTATGATGTTTCCATTCAACACGTGATTGATCCAGCAGTGAAATGTGAATTACGAGAGTTAGTGGAAAATTATACTTCAGAAAAAACGAAAGACACAGGTGTAAAGATGAGGATTTTGTTGCAGGATGATGTACCTGTATTTCAGAATCCACGACGACTATCAGCTGAGCAGAAGAAACGAGTGATGGAAATTATTGACAAGTGGATTGACGAAGGTGTCATAAGGTCGAGTGTATCCGAGTATGCTAGCCCAATAGTTTTAGTTGAAAAGAAAAATGGAGACATGAGACTATGTGTTGATTATCGGGCACTCAATAAGAAGATCATCAAGGACAGGAATCCATTGCCATTGATCGAGGATCAATTGGATCGTCTACAAGATGCGCGAGTGTTTTCCACGTTGGATTTGAAAGATGGATTTTTCCATGTACCGGTCGAGGAAGAAAGTGTGAAGTATACGGCGTTCGTTGTGCCAGATGGGCACTACGAATTTCTCAAAGTTCCTTTCGGATTGTGTAACTCACCGGCAGTTTTTCAGAGACATGTTAGAGCAGTTTTTCGATCGCTGATTACAAGTGGTGTAGTGTTAGTTTATCTGGACGATTTGATTGTTCCTGCTAAAGATGAAAAAGAAAATTTGGAGAAATTGAGAGTTGTGTTGAATACAGCGAGTGAGTACGGTTAAGTGATAAACTGGAAGAAGTGTGAATTGTTGGTTAAACGAGTTGAGTATTTGGGATACATTGTGGAGGCTGGACAGATTCAACCCTCCAACAGAAAGACATTAGCAGTGGAGAAATTCCCAATACCAAAGACGGTAAAACAGGTGCAGAGTTTTTTAGGGCTCACGGGTTATTTTCGGAAATTCATTCCTCAATTTACTGTGCACGCGAGGCCCTTATCTCAGTTGTTAAGAGACAATGTGAAATTCGAGTTTGGTGAGAAGCAAAAGGCGTCATTCGAGAAATTGAAGTCGACCTTGATTGAAGGGCCAGTGCTGAAGTTGTATCGTGTTGGAGCGGAGACTGAACTACACACAGATGCATGTATGGGTGGACTAGGTGCTGTGTTGCTGCAGAAAGATGCTGAGGATGGTAAGCTACATCCAGTCTATTATGCAAGTTGGAAGACATCTCCCGCTGAGGAAAAATATACCAGCTATGAATTGGAGATATTGGCAGTTGTGAAAGCATTGAAGAAATTTCGAGTTTACTTGTTGAACATTGATTTCAAAATTGTGACAGATTGCAAGGCTTTTGTGTTGACGATGAAGAAAAAAGACTTGTGTTTGAGAGTGTCACATTGGGCATTATTAATTGATCAATTCAATTGGCACGTCTATGCGCCACGTTGACGCGTTGAGCAGAAATCCAGTTGAGATTTTATTAGTGCAGGAAGGCCAAGACGGTTTAATTGAAAAAATTCAAAAAGCACAAAAAGATGATCCAGAATTGAAGAAAATAATTGATTCAGTACAAACTGGGAGAAATGATGAATTCTCAATGTCCAGAAAGGGTGTATTGTATCGTGAGAACAACGGAGAGGAGCTGGTGGTGGTGCCGAAAGCAATGCAGTATGACGTAATCAAACTGGCTCACGAGCAAGGACATTTTGGATGGAACAAGTTGAGTTCATGCTGAAACAGGAATATTGGTTTCCTAATATGAGACAGAAAATTCAGAAAGTGATTGACAATTGTGTGAAGTGTTTGTTGGCTGAGAAGAAGCATGGGAAGAGTGATGGTTTTTTGAATCCCATTGAGAAAGGGACTTTACCATTGGACACATATCACATCGATCATTTGGGTCCAATGCCCTCCACGACAAAAGCCTACAATCATTTGTTCGTTGTTGTTGATGCGTTCACAAAGTTTGTATGGTTGTATCCAACAAAGTCGACGATAGCGGATGAAGCAATAAATAAATTGAAGTTGCAAGCAGTGACATTTGGAAATCCCAGGCGCATTATTTCCGATCGAGGTACAGCGTTTACGGCTAACGCATTCGAGGAGTATTGCAAAGCAGAGAGCATTGAACATGTTCTAATTACCACAGGTGTGCCAAGGGCGAATGGTCAGGTGGAAAGGATGAACCGCGTGATCATTCCAATTTTGACGAAATTATCGGCAGATAACCCAATGGAATGGTGGAAACACGTTGGTCAAGTGCAACAGTTCATGAATTCTACACTCAGTAGAAGTACTAAGAAGACACCTTTCGAGTTATTAATTGGTGAAAAAATGAAGTTAACAGACGATCAAAAATTGAGACAATTGGTGGAAGAGGAGTTTATCAAGTTATTCGAGGAGAAACGCACAAATCTCCGAGATGAGGCCAGGCAAAACATTTTGAAAATTCAAGAAGAGAATAAGAGGACATACAACAGGAAGAGAAAACCTGCTGAGAACTATGAAGTTGATGACTTAGTTGCCATTCAGAGGACACAGTTTGGAGGAGGATTGAAATTGTATCCTAAGATTTTGGGTCCATATAAAGTGACAAAGGTTATGCGGAACAATCGCTATTTGGTGGAGAAAGTTGGAGACCATGAAGGTCCCAATCGTACGAGTTCGGCAGCTGATATTATGAAGCCTTGGGCTAAGGCAACCAAGGATTACGACGAGTGGTTTACTGATGACGATGATGATGCTGATGAGGACAGCAGTCAAGGATAGATACATGGTATCGAGGACGATACCAGTGCAGGATGGCAGGTTCTGGGATTAGTGAATTAGTGTGTATGGATTTTTAAAGAGAAAAGTGGACTGAAGGAGTCAGAAGGCGCTACGTCGCCAGTGTAGAAAAATAAGAGTTTTCCATAGACTAAATTCTAGAGACGTTAAGTTTTAGGCTATGAGATTCAAAAGAAATGTTTGTCGAGAGAATGGTCATTCGAGGTGTGAAATAAAAAGTGTTTATGCTGTGAGGCAGGTTTATGACTGTCGTGTTTGGGCCTGCTCGAATTTGAAGAGTTCGTAGTAAGAGCGCGGGTGGTTGGTGTGACGCATTATGTGACCACCCTGCAAAGCATCAAATATCTTGTGAGAGAATGAGCGTATGTTTGCTTGAGAGTTTGAAAAGAAAGTCAGTTCTAATCGGATGATCGAAGAGTGAAGATGCAGAGCGACCATAGCTCATTTGATGTTCTTGTATCGTTTCGATTTTAATTCAAATATATTATTCTTTCATTTCGTGAAATTGAATGTCCTGTTATGAGCTCCCCCTGACCCTGATCCTACACTTATATCCAGTCTAATTGCTTGACAGAAGCTGACATGAGGTCGCGGCTATTTCACACATCGAGGTGTACATTCCCACCACTATTTAGTTTTACTACTTCTACTACTACTTTTATTGACTCGGTAGCTCGCCTGGATATGAAGCATCCCTACCAAGCTGCCTCAACACTCTCTCCGCGCCACCAAGCGATCGATGATGCCTTTCTTTATAAAAAGAACTGTCAGTACGTAATGCGACACGCAGTTCCAATTGTCTTTTGAATTTACCATCCTTCCCGTTACGTTTTACGGAGAGAACGCGCCTAGTATCTCGCAGAGATGCGAACGGAATCTTGTCCATCTTGCAGACGCAAAGAACGTATGGCAGGCGTCATCTGTCATCCCCGGACAGAACAAGCAAGCTGGGGACTGAAACTTTCCCATTTTATACAGGTAAGATTGAAAATACCCGTGCCAACTGAGTAGTTGCGTCAGGTAAAAGTC
Source organism: Stratiomys singularior (assembly GCA_954870665.1). Classification (NCBI taxonomy): domain Eukaryota; kingdom Metazoa; phylum Arthropoda; class Insecta; order Diptera; family Stratiomyidae; genus Stratiomys; species Stratiomys singularior. The sequence goes on from OX940881.1 coordinate 67,669,251, forward strand.
AGTTTCACCATGCGTTTTGTGGAACCACGGCCCCAAGTCACTGATGAGCGTTGCGGTCCACCTGCCTCGCGTTTCGTTTACCCCTGATTATAAATAAAAAAGCCATAAAGCTAGGGTCCTTCTCCCTGGTGTATGGTGCTATCATGATTGGTTTGTTATCTTTTTGTTTAATACAGTTACAACAAGTTGTGAAATAACAAACTTCAAAACGTCTCATTGTGAAAAATTTGAAATCAGAATATTTCGCATACTTGCATCGCTGTTATTGTACATTGGCGTACATAACTCATACATAGAGAACGTGTTTTTTACTTAATGCGACCTCCGCATCAGAGTTACGTATCGTTGTATTTTGGGTTTTTTAATACTTCAAGCTCGATATGCTTGAAAATGCTGATGCCTAGACTCAAATTTCTTGCCCGATTGCAGTATCATTGCAAACAGAAATATTTAAAGATTTTTGGTCGTTCTAATAAATCTCATAATGAATATTTTTTTGATACTTTAATGCTAATTAAAAAAGGACATCATAATAGTCGCCAACTCAAAGAGTTAAAGTTTCGCAGCTTTCGATTGCAATTTTCGTAGGAAAAATTAGCAATCTAGGGCTTTGTCTTCATCAACAGCGAAGAAATTAATTCAACGACTCAGAAAAACTGGATCAACAGGCGAAGGGTAACACTTTGGCTAAACTATCTAATGGAGGTTACCTATCATCCAATAGATTATTTACTACAAAAAACCTAAGGACTGAATCATTTGCTGAGCGTAAGACCATCAATGGGGGCCCTGGTTGAGAGTCCAAAATAACAAGAAGCTCACACAGTGTCCGCAGATAACGTTTTTGTCTTTGAGTCTTGTATCAAGGATACAATGACGATTGACTTGTTGATGTACATTTGCTTGGCATACAACATGTGCTCTCTAGAGCCAATGACATTCACCTGGTTTCAGGAGCACATGCCCAGGGATCAGGGATTTGAAAAGCGAAAAGTAAATAAATAATGAGTTGACCAGACAATAAATTCCACGCATCATATACAGGCATGAAGACGTAGGAAACTACGAGTGTACACTCCATGGATAATTGGCTATTTTCCCTGGAAGAAATTTCTTAGTGTGTACAATTTTCATCATGAAACTTCTCTATGAGTTAATTAATCCAATATTCAAAACTTATGATGCTGAAAGTAGAGAGAACGTCCTTGCTGTGTAATAAACTTTAAAAGAAAGGCTTGAGTTGAATAAGTGAAGTGTCCCTGTGTTGGCTTAAGTTTTTTTTCACTTTTACTATAAACCAGTTAATAATGAAAGTTTATGCTTTAGTATTCGTAACCGCTAGCATAAGATATAAGTGATATGAGCTATTTTGCTCTTTACTTCAGTAAGCGCCACTTGAACCACTTAGAAGGACTCACATAATAAAATATGTGCATAAACATTCACCTCATATTTACGATTACATGTATGTTCATTTTCTGCCCACACCACCGACTAAGTGCGAAAGTTTACCCACAGCTTTTATGTTTGTGTGTTCATACATTCATAAGGATGAAACATTTATTACCTTTGTTTTACATATGCACTGTTGATTTTCCTTAACTTGAAGGTGTTTTGAATGTTTAGATTGAAATTGGAAACGAGAATAAAATTCGAATCATTTATTCATAATGAAATGCTCGTTTCAAGCCCTCTTTGATACTTATCATGTTTTCACGTGTCAGGATGAATGCTGCTTTGAATTACTTGCGCCAAAGGAACTTCTTGAAAACAAACAAAGTCAAAGTAGCAGGGGTATGGATTTATTGAGTTCCCTCCTGCTTGGAAATCCCGTATGCTCATACATATGCGCTGTGTTGACGGTAAAAGTAAATACAAGTGTAATTCATACGACTCAGTTGATATTTGAGTAAACATGAAAAGGCTTTTCATTATAAATTCATATTTTCAACCCTCGGAATAAATTACTTTTTCTTTATTAAATATGATTTGCATGTCGCGCTTGTAGCCATGATTGAGTCATTTTTTCGACGTGAAGTAATTTCATGGAATGCAAGACGCTTGGTCTAAAGTCTTCGAAAAAAGGATCTTCGAACTTTCTATCGGGTTCTATTTCTATTTTTACTCGGACGCGCTCTGAATACCAAATATAGTTCAGCTTAGCGACACATTTGCATATTGTTCTATTTGGGGAAAGTTGTTGAGAAAACGTTCAGACAAAGCAGAAGAAAAGCAGATGGGTAACCATGAATGGTAATGGCGGATGACCAAAACCAAGAGAATAATAGAATGAAATTCGTTCGAAATAGATTCAGTTTCGCTATTTCGAACCCTTTCAAGTACCCCGTCTAGTAAGAAAACAAACAGCGCGCTGAATTTTCAAGGAATGTGTTTTGCGAATTTGCATGGTGCTCAAGTGCCTCTTTTATATTTATGGGAGTGTTATTTCCCCACAGAAGATTCAGGAGCGCTTCAGGATAGTCTTTCCACAAAAAAAAAAAAACACAGGAAAGATATTAATTTAACCATCATATGAAAGTTTCTTACGGAAGTCTTAGATTTTAATTTGGAAACGTGAGAGTTCACATCTTCGATGAAGCTCTGGATAATTGAAAAAAATGTCTATCCCGCAGATCTACTTTCAACCGCAGTTCAAAATGGCTTTGACTTGAGTGTTTAGACTTTTCTCTTATTTTATCTACTTAATCAAGCTAATTCCATCCTAAAATTCTAGAATTATACGAAAAAACCTTTTTGCGTGGAGCGTTTTAATTTTATTAAGGATACTGCGACGTTCACTTTTTTAATAAAGGAAGAAAGGCCAGAAATGTTTTAAACCTGACTCTTGTGGGGTCATTACTATTTCACTAAATAAAGGAGAAGAGGGAAAGTCCTCAATGTAGCCATCCCTATCCAAAAGTTTGGCGACTTGGAAAACGACTTGGAAAAACTGTGTAAATGACTCGTTACACAGTTTAACGTAGCATTAACTGAGTCTCGACAAGGATCTAAATTCTGCTATCGTCAAAAATAAAAAAAAATCAAAGCTCCGGCAAAATTGATAGTCAGTACGTATTCGCAGCTTTGCCTGTTAGCGGAACGAAAGGATTGCATCCGAGCTACATTAGCCGATAAAATGGATGAGAACAAGCCTCGGATAATCATAACGCTTCGAATACGAAAGTAAAAAGTTATATAGGAACTAAGCGAACAAAGCAAATGAACAATTGATTTTCGATGAAATAGGCGATCGACAGATTGTATAGAAAATTCAGAAGAGACTTCGTATCGGATCTCATAAAATGAGTGGATAAACATTTGAAAGGTCATAAAATGATTCAAATGATTAAAATCTCATAAAATGAGTGGATGGTGATGGTCTCCGAACTACCATCAGAAATCCAAGAAGTTTCCTAAAATCAAGCAATCAGAGAAATTTTAACTACAGAAATACATCCTAGAGAAATGTTAACCAAAAATTCTCCCAAAATCAGGAAATCGATGGCATCAAAACTCTATTTTCCAAGATGGTTCACAACCTGTCGAGCCAAAAGTAAACTAAGAAGTTGTCAAGAAGTGTAATTTGCCCTATCCACAAAATGAAATCACGTCCTTAAAAATCTCCACTAAACTAAAAGATCGTAAATTTGAAATGCATGTTTTCGTGTGGACTATTGAGTCCCTAGACGTTTTCTGAGCTAGACGATCAACAGTGGCAAGCTATTTATGGTCAACCAGATGCTGGAAAAATAGTTGAAGTTGAACATTGCTTTTATGAACTGCCGGTTAAAAGTTTGAGATCACTATAAAAACAAATTGAGAAAAAAATAAAACTCAACCTAATATTTTTAAAACTTTTTGAAAAACTGGTTTTATTTTCATGTTGCTCACAATATTTAAAATTAAAAAATTACACGAAGTCAAGAGATTTCAAGTACACAAGAGATTTCATACACATTTTTCATTAAAATAGTCTCCTTTACATTTTGTGACCCGTTGAACTAACCTTGGAATGCGAGCAATTAATTTATTTATGGTCTCTTGTCTCTGGTCACTCTTCCAACTTTCTTCTAATGCATTCCACATGGCCTGCTGTGAAGAAGGACATTGTTCCCGAACGTTTCGGTCAAGCTCTTCCCACAAAAGCTCCATAGGGTTAAGATCGGGGTTTTGGGGTGACCATGTCCTGCTTTCCAACACTTTTTTTGACTGTTTCTTGTCTAAATAGCCCCTGAATAATTTATGCTTTGGATATATAAGTATGCTTTGGATCATTTTCTTGTTGGAAAATAAATCCTTTGCCGGTTAACTTCAGCCCGGAAGGAAAAGCATTTTTCTCCAAAATTTTTTTATACTGCTCCTTTTTCAGAATTCCTTTAATTTGGACAAGATTTCCAGTTCGATAGCTTGAGAAATAACCCCAGACCATAATAGATTCGCCACCATGCTTGACAGTCGGGACTACACACTGTGGCGTTATCTTTTCTTCGGCAGAACGTCGTACGAAAATTCTACTTTTTAAACCGAATATTTAAAATTTGGATTCGTCACTCCAAAGAACTTATTTGAAATCTTCTTCAGCCCAGTCTCGATGGCCTAGGGCCCATTGCATCCGTTTTTTTTTCTTCTTATTCTGCGGTTTTAGAAGAGGTTTTTAAACAGCAACGCGACCAAACAACTTGGCGTCTCGCAATCGTCTTTTCACTGTAGACAATGATACAGGTTTTTCTCGAGATTTGTTGACTTCAACACGAATTTCTGGAGCTGTTAGGCGTCTATTTCGCTTGCTGGTTACCACAATAAACTTGTCTCCACTAGAAGTCGTAACTCTTGGTCTTCCGGAGCGCGGAAGATCTTGATTACTGCCAGTTTCTTTGTGCCGCGCAATAGTACGATGAACACAAGTCTTCGATAACTTCAGTTGAGATGCAATCTCACGTTCAGATTTACCTTCATTAGGGAAAACAACGATGGCAGATCACACACTGTTTCATAAGTGCAGATTACCGCCTAGGCAAACGAGAACAACACCATTTTGCCCTCCTTTTTCATATTCCGCTCACCAGGAAATATTGGAAGGCACAATTCAACAACAAACGAATAAAATTGCTCTGCAAATGAATATAAATAGAACCAAATTATTACACAAACAACGAAACAGACGCGCACGAGAGAAATGAGAACATGTGTACAATTTTGTATATCTGCACGAAAAACTTCACAGGATAAAAATGACACGGGAACGAAACTGTCAAGCTTAGTGACGAATCTAACACGCGAATCACGAAGTCAAGCATTTAATCCAATCCTGTTGCTCTTGAAATCCAGTTGCATGCAAGCGGATGTAAAATTCCACGTATAAATATTTATAATACTGCCTGAATTTTATTTATATATATATATATTTATAATACGGCCTAGAATTTTCGCATATGGAAACGAAGCATGAATCCTTGCAAAAAAATCTGAAAACATTTAAATTACTTCGACGATGGGGTTTCGCAAAGAGCAATTTAATTTTGACACCAGTCTCAAAACTAAGAATGTTGCAGGAATAACAGTAGTCGAGCCACTTATCTTTCATATAGCAGAAAAGGTATTTTCCGGGAAAACAAAGGACGACACCTACCTTTCGTTTTGATTTCTCATCGTAAATATTATCTGTTCAAATTTATTTCCATTCGTGATAATTTGCTTAGCATCGCCCATTCTATGATTTTTCTCGCGGATTCCTTAAACTCTCTCGTGGCAATACCTATTCGGTTTTTGTGTGTACATGATATAAAAGTATTATCTTGGAGTATTCCGGCTTTTAAGAATTATGTGATACTTAACAGATCGATGTATTTTAGCTTAGAGTTCCGGTGTCTCAGCAACTCAAGAAGATTTTATGTTATAAGACTGACATGCAGATTTTATCAAAGCCTGACGCTACATAGAAATACTGAGACGCAATACTTTTGGTCCTTCCTATGCCATATTAATTTCATACACAATTCTATGTATCTGTTCAGTAGTACAATGTTGTGATCTGTGAAATCACACTTAGTTCCGGAATTTGTTTTTCGGTTTTTCAGTTGAAGCTTGTCCTTCAATAATCTTTCGAAAACTTTTCAGAGCATTGGTAGTAAATTCATTCTCCCATACAAGTCAACTTAGTCCTGTCTGCGTGGTTTCTGAATAAGGATGATTCTCTGACATCTTTTTACCTCTGAAGCAAATCGTTCAAACCAAATGGAAATGCTCAAAATGTAAAGGATAATTAGCACCCCTGAATGGGATTCGCTATTTTGGATTTTGAATGGATTTTTTTGATCTTCAGCGTCTATGTTAGGTAGTGGCATGAGAATTTTGGTTTTTTTTACTGCAAGCCTATTCAATTTTACTGTTTTATAAATTTTGGCATTTATGTCATATTTAGAGTATGGGTACAACGCCGTAACTATACTATCTGAAGCCCGTGAAAATTTTTTGGAAAGGGCCCTCTAAACGTTGTAATTCAATTTTAATAACCAATTAAGTATTCACCCAATGCTATTAATAATATTGTGTGCATTTTGGTTAAATATCTGATAAATTTTATATTCAAGAGCTTACGTTTGCATACTTATGATGAAATCATAATTTAATCTTAATAAGATGTTTATCAAGAAAATTCTTTTCGTCGCGAAAGTGTCTACAACATCATCAAAGTTTTAAACTCGAGCCATACAATTTTCAATAGAAAGAAAAGTCGAGTTACGCAGCCTGTCTTGTCCCAATAAATTACTTAGATAGGTTTATATTACTTTTGGCTCCGGAAATAATCTTTCAATACTGGGTTGTAGTCACGGGAGTTGTAATAAATAACGTAAATGCAGTGAATTCTTGAAGAAAGCTGGACGACATAAAATTACTCTTTATTATTAATGAATCAGCAATAATAAATTGTCCTAGGAAGCTGACCGAAAAATGAGAATTTCCCTGCCAAACGATTCTTCGTCTTTTTCTTCTTAGCACTTCAGCCCCTCTCGGATCTTCGCTTCCTGCAACAAGCGCCTCCAACTGTCTTCGTTCATTGACCGCGTCCTCAAGTTTTGAAATCAAAGCAGAGATGAACTGTCTGTATCAACAGAAACTGTTGGCAACTCCGTGAAATCGAGTGAAACTCTGTCAACTGAGTTTCCTCGGTTTTCCACTGCTCTCCGCCCTTTAGTTCTTCCTACGAACACTTTTTTGGGTATCCGCTGTTAGTCCATGCGATTCATATGACCAGCCCATTGCAGTTTCCAGCAAATGATTCAGATATGTCTTTTTTATATGTATTAATAAATAAATAAATCAATCAATAAATTCTAAGGATTTTTTTTAAATAGATAAGTGCAATTCAAAATGTGCCCATGTGTGTGCCATTCAAAGTGGCAGATTGCAATCCCATGAATCGGAAATATATTCGTTCATTGGAAGGAAACGTGATTTCAGTGGTTTAATAATCCAATACTCGATAAAATATGTTCACGTCGAACAAACTTTCCGGGTCTTGGGCTCGCTCCTCCTTACAAAGTTCATCAGAATGGCGTTCCAGTTTCTTCTGACGAATTTTAGAAATTTCAATCTTGAGCAAACATTGTTTTGTTACACTATATGCTTCCAGTTTTAAATTTTCAAAACTCATGTCGAAATTTTTCTTTTTTTTCTAGACAACTTTTCAGACACCTGCGAGATTCGTGGCTGTAAACTGAAGAGCTTTAGGGGCTGGCTCGATTGTTTCTAGAATTTTGCAATGGAAAATCAATAATATAAAAAAAATTGCTGGTCTCGATCTTCTTCTTGAGTGAAATAGGTTCATTTTTATTGTTATCGATGTTGAAGACTCTCTTTATTAAATGTAAAACATGAGAAAATATTCCATTTTTTGATACCATGACCAACAAAATTACAAATTTGTTGGACTGTGGCTCAATATTTTTTTAAACGCTTTTGAAGTCCACCATGAGTCCCTTTTATTGTGTTAAAACCATCAAATGCTTGTCTTCGACCTTTATTTAGAGAAATATTTTTGTTATTTATAGATTTAACAATTTGGTTGGCCGTTGCTAAAGCAATTTGATCCTTAACTTCACGAAATCTAAAAATGGCTCTTTAATGACGGTCGCCTTTGCGGTTCATCATTATTATTGATAAAAGAAATATTCACACAGTTGATGAGTTTATGAAATATTTTGAGTTGTATCAAAAATGAGAGAGTAAAATGGTGCAGCGTTTATATCATTAATGATTTTTCTACGCACGCATTTTCTATTTTTAGAAACAGAACAGAAATTAGCTCATATCGTATTATTGGACTTAAGTATTTTACTGATCCTATGGTTTACTTGACAACTTTGTATAATCGGATACTATTTTAATAATAACTCAACCATTCTCAAAAAGTTTTCTCGGGAGCTCCAACCATTGGTCGAAGCCTTCTGCCTTCTCACTGTGGCCACGAAAGAATACGTTATACGTGGAAAACGTCAGAGTGACATAAAGGAGTTAAAACAAAGATTACGAAAAATCAAAAACACAAATAACCAATTGTTATAACATTTCCTAACATTCCTGAATTCATATAAGATTCCCTGAGCGTCACTAGCTCACTCGCGTCACCAAAGTATCGCGACAAAAAAGGAAACAACTAATGAACGCGTTCTTACATTATCGACGTCCTTTTGTTTTGAATGTTATAATTAATTTGAATTCGCATACAGTCTTTAGTTTTAATAGCTTCCATCTTCACATAAGGTTCAACCTTTTATTATTATTTTAAGTCCTTAAATTATATTTTTTATTTAATATAAATTTTGATAAAATTTTTAGATTATTTCTGGGTCTGTGGCCTCTTGGACCGGGGTCCTCTCCAGTCGGGCACGTGGCATTTCGCCAATCATGCCAGACCCTGGTATAGTGTTGAACAAATGTTTATGCCTTCTCAAACTAGACATTTACTCAGTTGGCTTTTGAATCTCTTGACAGAGTTTGAGCTTGAGGTTGGATATCCGTCATCAGTAATCCAAGTCAATGTATGGGCATAAGTTTACAACAAATTCTTGCGCTTAAAGTTCTTGTTTTACTTTCTTCCTTGCTATGTTAACAGCGTCGTTGGCCTTATGGATTTCTTTGATATTTCTTTTAGCTTCAGCTGATCGATGAGTAATATCAATGTATTGTTTGCTATGTATGTTTGGCGCAATAACAGTATCGCAGTTGCTATTTTGACAACAGACATTCTATGATTGTTTCTGTAAGTTTCTTGACTGCATTGACAATATCTTGCTTAGATTTTACTTCAATCTTAGGGTTGAGACCGTGTTTAGACCCAGTTAGGTCATTCTTAAGCTTCTTGTTTCGTTAGAGAAGCAAAAAGGAGCTATTTATTTTAAAGATTGTAAGGATGAGATCTGATGAATGATCATTGTATGGGCTGATAATTTTCTGGGCTATAAAGGCTAGGATGGAAATATTTCTCCTTTCGAGGGTCAGTTAACGAGGATGTCTGTCTCTCTAACGAGGATCTGTTTTGATCAAATAGTTCCATATAGAACATATATAATATAGCTGCGAATAGTTGTTTGATTTTTGGATTGTTTAGGGGGAGGCCCATGGGGATGACTTAGTATTGCAGTCTTCTGCTACTGAAACTCTTGGGTCTCAAGTGCGCAAAATTTTAAACCATTAAATGAATTCAAATAGTCAACACTCGATCACGTTCATCGATGTATCAAGAATTAATCAAATTGAACCTAAATTAGTTTAAAAGTCATTAGAAAATAAGCAAATCATTTTAATCGAATTTTAAAAATGACTAGGTAACAATCTGTTATTCTCTTACAAGACTTCACACAGGATGGAGTAGTGGAAAACCAGGAAGTCCTTTGCGACCAGATGAACAAGCTGTCATCCTGAATGTTGTTCGACGGAATGAAGCATTAGAAACATCAGAAAGCCTCAGGGTGGGTAGGCTTGTGGACCGACTTGAAAAGTTGAAGTTGAGAGCCGCAGAATGCGGTCCAAATTGTTGTCGATTGTGTGGACAAACATTTGGTCTTCTAGGTCCAACCAAATTGATATGTGAAGATTGTCGACATCCGGTGTGTTCAAAGTGCTCAATTGATATCAATACTAGGCTATCTAAGCACAAGTATGCTATAATTTCGATGTAATTTCAATGAACAAATAAAGAATGAGTTTTCATTACAGGGAAGTGTGGTTGTGTAAAATCTGTTCAGAAACCCGAGAAATATGGAAAAAGTCAGGAGCATGGTTTTTCAAAAGTCTTCCGCGTTATGAGCTTCCAGTCAAAGCATCCAGCAACAGAAATTCAATCCGCGAATCGATATCCAGGCCTATTAAGACTACCAAACTCGGTATGCAAATCGAAGAGAGTAGTTCTGATGAGGATACAGATACAACGGACAGACCCACAAATGGAACTATGAAACAGGAAGAAAGTTTCCGACTGAAGGCAATGGGATCATTTCGGAGTTTCTCCAATTCAATATTTTTCAATAGACAGGCGTCAGCAATCGATATGACACAGCAAGATTGGGAAACGTTATCAACTAATTCAGGTACTGGATACGGCCGGCGAGAGAGTTCAAACACAAGACGTGGTTCGGTATCATCAACGTGGTCTATCAGTGAATCTTCAAGTGGCAACAGCAATAACATGAATCAGATAGCCCAACAATGTCGAGAGCCTCTCCTGGGTTGGATAGAACTATCTCTCAATTATGACGAAACAAACCACACTTTGGAGTGTAGTATTTTAAGAGCCCGAGACCTTCCCGCTATGGATAGTGCTGGTCTAGCAGACCCGTTTTGTAAATTAAACATAATTACACCGGAAGGCACGACAAAACAACTTAAGTGGGTGCGCACAAAGACCGTACATAAAACTCGAAACCCGGAGTTTAATGAAACAATAACCTTTATAGGCGTTGAACCCGAAGAACTCGGGAATTCAGTTCTATATGTTGTCATTTTGGATGATGACAAATATGGTCATGACTTTCTGGGTACAGCCAAGGTGGCGTTATCAACGGTAACATTGCGTTTCCAATTTTAAAATATTGTCCATAACATTTCAACTTGCAGGCATACAGCACAAAGCCCTATCGGTTGTCTTCGCCATTAGGACCAGAAGACCAATACAGTATTGAAGCGGGTTCGTCAGGTCCTTGGCCACGCGGGCAAATATTGATAGCTCTTTGCTACAATACGAAAAAGCGCTCTTTAATTGTTCAGATAAAACGATGTACTAATTTAGTACCTATGGATAGCAACGGAAGTTCTGATCCATTCGTGAAAATGTACTTGATCCCTTCAGTTCAATTATTTCAATCTAACAATTGTTCTACTTTTTTTCAGACAATTGAAGCCAGACTCGCATAAAAAGAAATACAAAACTAGCACAAAATGGAGAAATCTTAATCCTATTTACAATGAAGAATTCCACTTCGAAGCTCGGCCTAATGACTTAGACAAGCAATCGCTCATTCTTACGGTGTGGGATAAGGATATTGGAAAGAGTAACGACTTTTTAGGATCGTTGGTGTTGGGCCACAATAGTAAAGGCCGCAGATTAAAACAGTGGAATGATTGCCTTCGACTGCCAGATCAATTCCACGAACAATGGCATTGCTTGTCATGCGAACAATCACCGCACTAGGAAAGGCACAATGTTCTTCGTCAATGCCAAAGAATTTGAAAGTGACCTTATTTTTGATAATTTATTTTCGATTTTTGTACAGAATGTAAGCACATGATAGATGCCAAAATAATTACTGCTAAATATTTAAACCATTTTTACAAATATTTCGAAGAAGAAAAGTTTAATGATTTGCATTTAGCTCTGCGTTTGCAGACTCTGTTCGCAGCAATTAATAAAAATATAAATAGATTCAGTAATGTGGATCAGGATAAATTGTTTTTTTTTATTTACGAACCAGCATCTACCGATATATTATCATTGTTTTTTGAGGCTTTAAAAGCCTAATTATTGTTTATAACTGTTTATTATTCTTTATCGTACGTTTATTCGTATTTTCTTTATCGAATGTTTCTCCATCTGCCAACCTGACTAATCCTGTAAACCGTCCACTTTCTGATCGTTAAAAACCTTGGTTGTAGACAAATTTGTTGCAAATTAGGCAATCAATATTTCAAAATTCATCAACTGCGTTAGAAATAAGAGTAGGGAAGGTTGGTTGGAATAAGGGAAGTTGTTTTAATGCATCCATCCCAGCTGACTTTATCAGGTCCCCGCTGGTAGGTCAGAACGCATGCAGCCAATCTCCTTTAGTAAATTTGCTTCTCAAACTAATTCGATAAAACCAGATTAAAGGTGTGTATTACTTTTAAAAATGGTTGAGTACCAAAATACTCGGCAAACGCTGTTTTATTACTCTAATTTCAAGAAAAGTGCTTCTGATGGACATTAATGGCCGTGTAAAATGTTTAGGGAACAAGTTGAATCAATGATACAACTGAGTACTGGTTTCGGTATTTGAAAAATGACGGATCTGACAACAGGAAAAGGGAAGGCGAAAGCTGAATAAATTTGGAAAACGTAAACTAAGATGCATTATTGCACCAACACTCATGTCTGATTCAAGGGGAGCTTCCTGAAACCTTTGAAGAGACTTCTTATGTGCCCTTTCTAGTGTATCACGTATGATACATAACATTGTTTTTGCACAACACATACTAAATTTACAGGTGATTTGAAGGGCTGCTAGTTCCATCTAAAAAACACTTTTAAGTCACCCATAAATTTGGTCATATATGATACATATATGAGCTTGGTTTGGTTGGTATAAAAATTATGTCACAGATTATGTGCACAAAATGGGACAGGGAACCAGTTAACGTGCAATCTCAAACTTTTCCAATGTCATGCTTCTGGTGTAGAAATATTTGAATTATGTTGTGAGAAACGGAAAAAACCCTATTATCGGATTATTATCTACAGAAAAACCGAATATCAATAATTGGAAAGAAGCTTATGATTTTTATCTAGTGGGAACAGCTCGGAGTGATCCGCTATGAGATACTCCAGTCTAACGCAAGAAGAAAGGGAAAGAAAGGGTTACTAATAACAATTGACGCAGCTACGTAGAATATTTAGAGTCAATTGTCAATTGAAAACGTATGCAAGAATTAACGCTAAACTACACGTCCCAACAGTCGTCAAAGAAACCGCTGATGAAAATCTACAATGGAATGTCCTGACCAGCGAAAGGGGCGGGCTCACCAAACCATATTCCTCAACTATTTTCTCAACGTACATTTAGAGGCCTAGACCCTCCAAAGCATGCTGTGGAATGACTCTGTTCATGGTCTCAACTTGCTGGACGGACCAGGTGCTGTTATTGTATTAGAAATAGATAAATGTTTCTTCCATATTCCAAGAAGCATATCTGGTTTAGAATTTTCATATGTTTGCCTTATTGAATATGTTTAACATAGGACGTAATTCAAACGACTGGAACCTTTTTGTCTTCAGAAATAAGTTTGAAAGCACCTGCGTTGTTTTCCTCCAACGGAAATGGAATTATCGTTTTTTACTTCAGAGCGTTCTATCGTTCCCCGTTACTTTCTTTGTTTTGTCCGCAGACACGTTTCCGCGGTGTGATGTTCCGTTTTCGGTGAAGATGGTGCCCTGCCGAAATGCGAAACAAAGAAAGTAACGGGGAACGACGGAACGTTCCGAGGACGAAAAATTTTTTTAAAATTTTATGAGTATTATTTTCTTATGGAAATAAATACTCTTTTTTGATGATCGATCTTTCCATTTATTTTGTATGATGCTATGAAAATTTAGAATATATACTAACAAAAATAAAGTATTTGGATCATAATTGGACGATACACAGTGATCCAAGGATATTACATAAGCCACTGACACAACGTCTATAGTAGTGGGCCCCATCACCAACCAAAATTTGACAGATTCAGTCAATGCAAAACTCCACCATGAATATGTTAGAAATGAAAAATAAACGTTAAAAGCAAAAGAAAAGAAATGTTAATTGATTGAAACCCGTCTAACACAATTTGGATTTAGCAACATACGACAACGAAATTCAATTTAATTTTTGACCCCATATGGAAAAATATAAAAAAAAACGTTCCTTACAGATATTTTCTTTCCATGGTTAAGGCTTGAAAAAGAAAAACAGGTTGACGACTAAGTACTACCTGATTCTGTCTAACAGATAGAACTCATGAAGTATTGCCCATTAGGCAGATATGGTCTCTTCTGAAGAATTGGCTACATCAGCTTCGAAACAGCTGTCTGATTCAACTTTCTGGCAGATCGAATGGTGCCTTCACTCTTTGAAAGGGTGTCAATAACTTCGGCTTTAAAGGATGTTTTTTTTTAAATTTCTGCTTGGAACGTATTTGGAACTAATTTTGAAATCATGTAACAAAACTAGTGTCTATATACAAACATTAAAGTGAAGTCCTTGTTCTCAGTCTTAATTTTTATGATTTTTTCAAAATTTTCGGTTAAGATGAAATCAAAATTGAAAATGTATTCGTGAATGTTTTCATTTTATAATTATTCAAGTTAGTATTCCGAATGGGTTTTATGAGTTATGGAGTATCTCTGACATTTGACATTCTTTCAAGTAATTGTTTCTTGCCTGTACATCCTAGCGATTACTATCATATTAAAAGTTTCCGTTAGTAAATCGTGTAGAAAACTGCTAGTTTTGCCAGAAAAGTTGTTAGTTTTAAACTAATATTTGGCGAAAGTGTTCGAAGTCAAATGTGGTGGATTTGGGAAACGATAAGATTTTATCTTATTTTGTGGTTCTGCGTATTTGATAGTATAGAAGGATATCAAAACAACATGGCAGTGTGTAAAAATTTATCTTCGTAACAAAATGAGTCCGTTACTACGTTACAAACAACTCTTCCATTTCAACATATCAATGTGAACCGCTGTATTTTGTCAACGGAACATTGAGGACTCTCCAATACTCTATGGGTATGGAGGATATTTTAGTTATTAACAATAAGTAAGCACATCGACAATGCGTCCGCAAGAATTATAGTGTGGTCCTACGAAGTATTAGTATATAGACACAGCTTGCATTTGATCTGTTATCAATAATAAGGCGAGTATTATCAACACCTTCTTTCTAAATTTTTATCAGACTAAAAAAAATTTTTGGGGATAAAGTGTAAATTTTTGCATAAATTAAAATATTACAAATTTTCTTTTTATCGAAACATATAGCAACGCCGTTTTTATAGAGCAGTTTCGCTTCCTTTCAAATGAATCTGACTTACTTCAGGGCCGCGGCATAAACATTTTCAAGGAGAAGAATAAGGATACTGTTGACAATTATGTACCCGACAAGATTTTAAAACTCGCACTCCAAGTCAATAACAATTATTTGATACTAATTATCTAGATAGTTTTGTGGAAAACATTGAAACATAAGACAAATTATTAGTTGATTTTAAAAATAAGATGAAAAATGTAAGTAAATTCAATGACCACAGGCAAGAACGGAGTAAAGATGTTCGATCACACAAACAACCTGAACTCCAAGAATCCATCACAAAATGATAAGATTCGTGTCTGTTACCTAGATCGTTATTTTTTTAGCATCCTGGTGTGTTAATTGGTTTTAAATTCAAATAGAAGAAGACATTACATGTACGTCGAGAAAAAAACCCATGAAACGAGAGAATATCGATCGTATACCATGTCCATCACAAAAATTATGGACATGTTGAGGTTTTTCTTAGTATGGAAGGGTACTGTACTGAATCACTTCAACCGGTCAAATTGTAACCAAGGAATATTATTTTAGTGTTGTGCGTCGTTTGCGTAATGATATTGGATGCAAATGATCTGTAATTGCGGTCAGATAACTGCCAGGCTTTGCATAGACAGTACATTATGAAACCGAGAATAGAAACCAGATTGAGCTCTTCCCACCTTTATTTCTAATATAATTTCACTTTCGAGTTATTCGACAAAATTGATCTAAACTTTCGCACCTCTGAGTCTTCGCTGAAATCAGCATAACAATGATATAAGTCACTTACAACTTGTAAGTGCGAATGGATAAGTTGATCTACCTAAATAAGCTTCTAGAATTAATAAGCCTACCAAAAGCAATTTGGGAAACAGGACAAGTACAAGCTGAGAGCAATAATAGCAAGTAAAATAACCAGACGGCATCCATCTAGCTGGTAGTGCCAATCGATGCGTCCCAGTCTGTGAGTTGGCACCTGACGAGAAGCGGCAGGGGCGCGTGTTCGAAACCAGCTTGAGCGGGTTTCTTGAGCTTTCCACCTTTCTTTCTAATGCCGAGAGTAGTTTGCGTCAACCTTGTGCTTCTTTTGTGTTTCCGTTTGTACTGTATGTAAAGCACCTTAATAAGATCAATCTTCCTTAGAAATTCGATGGTCTGTTTGGCCTTCAGGCTATCCAATATATTTTCGACAGGAAGCAGTTTGTCAGAGTTCCTCACATCTAGTCACGAAATTATTATCTCTTCCGTAACACTAGAAAACATACCGTCGCCATGGACTTAAGGCCCATTTTAGCGATATGTCCACTAAATGTACAATATCCCATGAAGATTCCCGTAAATTACCTAAGCTTTCGTTTGTCCATTCTTCTTCAAGCTCGAAACAATTCTTCATAGACTTCGAAGATGAGCTTCTACGTTTGAAACCATTTTAGTTCATGTAGATCCTACAGCGTTCTCTATCCTAATTTTGTTTTTAATCCCTCCGAATCAATCTAATTTCACTTTGTTCAGGATCGAGCTCTCTGAACTGTTGAAGCGCTCTTTCTTTCTAATTTCTCGATGCTGGCACCTAGTACTGGGTAATCTTTTCTTACTCAATAAAATAAAAAACAACTGGATAACATGAGTTTTCCGGCCATCAACATGAGGATGGAAACAATTCGGTTGATTTTATTTGTGCTGCATGCCCAAATTGTTGTTTGTGCTCATCATCTGTTATGCTTTAGCTTACGCATATTCATACACAAAGAACATGGAAAGAGTAGCATTCATATCAACGTAGACATCATTTGTATAATATAGCCAATATAAATATTCCTAATAAGTTTGATCAACATTTTTTTAAGTTATTCGTTTACAATTTTGTAAGATAGCTTATAAATATAATAACGTCAGCATCTCAATTTATCAAAAATGAATTTACTCAATGCTTTCAAAAACATAGGGGAAATTAATAATCTTCAATTGTATGGTATCGTTCGAAGCATATTGGTTAATGCAATGCAACTTTGAATAACTTTACGACAACATAAATACTTTGACATCATTTTCAGGTGCACCCTCATTATGATTTGTTATATTTGTTATACATCATTGCAATAACCGGATTCTGATTCAAATAATTTTTAATACTTTATACCGACTCTCACCCTTTCAGATAGATTAAATTGTTTATAAGATATGTGCTCCTTAAGCTTCATCAACGATTTATCGATAACAAAGTCCTCTTTCATTGTAACCACTTCCTTAAATTTTTGGTTAGAAAACATGATTACGGCTTTTATTTAATTTAATTTATACCTATTATCAATTCCTTTCATTCGGTGAGCAGTGTGCTCCTTGGTGATTTTATAGAAGTTACCGTTTGTTATGCGTAATGCAAGTCATTTTCATTTTTTTATGTTTAAGTTATTTTCTTTTATTTGCCAAAGTTGTATACCGCCTGTGAGCAACCGAAGTATTTCGAAATTTTACCAACAAATTTAAAACTTTCACGTTTCTTCTTCTTCTTAGAACTACAGCCCCCCTCGGGCCTTCACTTCCTGCAACAAGCGCTTCAAACGGTCCCGGTGCGTCCTCCAATTTTGAAATCCGAGCATCGATGAACCGTTTTCGTCAACTGTAACGTTTCGCCTCCTGCATTTATTTCACCTAGTTTGTTAGAATGATTTTGGATCAATCCCAATGGCTTGAATATTTTGTCTAGTTCAAGTTATCGAACTTCCACAGTTTGATAGTCCTGTATTTCACAAAACAGGTCTTTTCGTCTCTTTACGATGTGTCAGGTTTCTTCAAAATGTCGTCTATAATATACTCGTACTCATTATGGAGACCTATTGGATGTTTACATTTTACTTGGTTTTGTACAATGACCGGTCAGTGCATATCGGATTTCTAATGGAGTTGGGTTCTTTTCTGCATCGCGGTAATGCACTGTTTCACACAGCATTTACGTTTCTTCTTCTTCCTCTACTAATCTTTGAACATAGTGACAGTCATATTTAGTTAAATGCATTTTTCCTGTATATCATCGTCGAATTGTTACTGTACTCTCGCATCGTAGTTTGAAGGTGTTTCGAATTGTTCGGCAAAATGTAGTCGTCAGCTTTTCTTGTAACTATATCAACTTATTAATCTACACTGCTTTGTCGGCGATGATATGTTGTAATCACAACGATTCATTTAAGACAATTGAACAATCAAAACATTCTAGCCAAGTTCACATTCTGTTATTTGCCATTTTATTTTATTTTTCAAACATATGTATAATCGATTAATTGCACTATAATAATTTTGCTTTATAAATACAATAACACGATCAACGGCTACAATAAATTGTTCCAAACAACTACATGAGTGATATTTTACAGGAAACCACACTTTGAATCGATTGGCATTAGCAAGGCGATCGTAGTTTATTATTTAGTAACTTTTAAAAGATAGTAGTTCATCAACTTTGCGCAGGAGGACCATATTTCAAATATGTTAAACACAAATTTAAGTGAATGCGATACATTTAAGTTGATTAAGAGCTGAATTTGGGAAAATATTCTAAATCAATAAAGGAATAGTTTATTCCAAACGCAAAATGTTTTAGAAGTTGTTCGAAATGAATACCCTTTTGACGAAAAATGCATAAAATATTCAAAATAAATTGAAATATTCAACATAATATCAACGAAAAGATTTTTCTCATAAATTCTGTAATCATAAAGAATAAAAAAAATAAATTTGCTTACCTTATCATTGATTCTGTCTTGACTTAAAACTCTTAAGATCGCTTATTCCAAAAGGTTTTCATATGCTTCAAATGTTTTCCGTGGTGCTATTTCTTCGATTCTCAATATGGCTTCCAGATATTAATCACATTTTGTGACTACTTTTATAATATGCCAACAAGCGGTAAACCAACAATATTTTAAATTAAGTAATCTAGTCTCTGAATGCATTGCGAAAACTTCAAAATAACTTTGGGATCATTAAACACGCTGACTATAGTTAAGCATCTATGACATTAACACCGCATTTGCCGTTCGCAAAAAGGAAACCACACGCGAAATTTTGTCGATACATAAACGATGCAAATAAACCGAAATGAGTTCAACGCTGGCATTATATTATCACAAAGTCTACAATACTAGATAGCTTGTGCCCACCTATTTATATTGAGTTGATAATCACTAGAGGAATTTCAAAAAGGAAATGTCAGTCGGTTGATATGTGGAAGAGTTTTTCATACGTATAGAAAATAAATACAAGTTGTAAACAAAATCTCATTATAAATTAAATCTGTAGTACCTGCTTACTTCTTCGAAATTTGGCACTTAAATACTATAATTGGTTTTTTGTCTCTTTTAAAATCTGTTCGTCATCTTTTCAACTTTTTTTATACATCACTTAAGACATACATACAAATTCTCTACATCTACTGTTTTTTAAAACCAGACATTTAAGTTTCCACAATCGTCAATAAGAAACTTCGGAATAGGTGTAACTGTTGCTTTTGTCGATTTTGGTAAAATGCTTCTATAAATATTACTCGTGACATGACTGTAAATTTTACGCAACAAATGCGCTGGTAGTTGAAACTTATATGGAAATATCACTATGATGACCAGCAGACAAAGCCATTTTAGAGAGTGTCGATAGCGATCGACGTGGAAAACTCGTGGAGTCAGGTTCCGAAAACAATTTGCGAAAGCTAAAAGAAACATTAAGCAATTAAAACTGCTCTGGACAAATATCGACTCATATCAACTTACAATTTCCTGATTCCAGATTCTGAACTCTTTTTCCAAGGAGCGTCGTCCGGTTCAAGTGGGAGTGGTCCTTGCACTGGTGGATCATCTTCAGGTGGCCTATATTAGATAATTTTATAAATAAACCAAATTAATAATTTTCATTTATTCTTAAAGCTAACATTGAACTTCCATTTTTGTGTCATGAATGAGTATGTGTGGCAAATTTTTATTTCATTCGTTCAGTAATTTGCAAAAAGTTCGATTAATTAATATAGAATACAAAGCGTTCAGCCGGTTGTAAAAACGAACTAATTATTTCGATCACCGATACAAAAAAAGTAACAAATAGTGATAAAATGTAAGGAACCAATTATCCAAAACTTTCTAAACTAAGAAAAAGTAAAGAAAAACAGAAGAGAAAAAACGATAAATTTATGATTGCTATTCCGCAGTCTTGTATAGATACAGTGTCCGCGTTAGTCCCAACCCAACGGATTAGAGTAAACCAATGAGAATCCGTCCTTTATCGTTATTATTGGAAAGATTTCAGGAGGGGACATCCCAGTTACTTAGACACTCAAGAATCCTACTTGCCAATCTACATGTAATATTCTGAGCCATTGTTTTGATCGTTGTTATCACTGCAGGCTGTGTATAATGTTACACAGTTAATATGAGTTAATGTAGCCCTTACTAACCCATTCATATTTTCGCTTCTGTCTACATTTCTAGACTAACGAGCTGCGTCAGCTTTATTCAGCCAACGTCAGTCTTAGTTTAATTACAATTAGAATCGCTATTTTAATTAGCTACAAACTTTGAGTACCGGCATGTAATCCTTTGCAAACTGTGAAGCTACGTGGTTTGAGGACTGCGATCTCAAAACGATCATACAACTTGCGACTATAGATCTAAATTAATTGCAACCTTCTGACTGGAAGGCTGTGGTATAATTCTGTGGTTGATAGCACCGTTACATTCTGGTTTCTTTTCCAACTTTTGTTCCTTTCATTTCCATCCTGTAGGTTATAACTTTGCTCTTTCACTTTTACAATCATTCCTAGTTCAAAGAAACGCTGTTCAAAAAAGCTCCCGAGCGAGCTTAAGACTTTTGACCAGCGTTTTTTTTTGAGCTAGGAATGTGCTAACCTCTGCACCTGTTTATAAAGGATGTTCTTGTAAGCACTGAAATTAATAACCGTAAACCTTTTTTTATTGACTTAGTCAAGTCTTCTGCTTAACCCACAGAAAGGAGACGATATTCGACAAGGATTAAAGGAAGCAACAATCATCACGAAATTTTTTGTATTTAAGTGAGCACAATGTGATGATTATCAAAGCCTAATGTCAATTTCCTAGGAGTGGGATTCAAAGTCACCTTCATGAAAGGTGTTATAAACAGTAAATGCATGTGACGTCAGGATACATGTGACGACGGCAGAAGCTATCTAATCTAATGTGATGTGAACAAATCGCTGCCCCAGTCTACGCAGTAATCCGCGATCTGTTCTTCACAAAAGTCTTGCTCAGACCCCTGGGTTAAGGCAGTCGACGGGCTTTTAAGCCCGGTTGATTCGTTCGCCCGAACGAACGTGCTGTTTATGTTATTCTAAAGGGTTAAGTTTATTGCCTTAATCCTTAACCCCCGAGTAAACAAGCAATATTGTGAACATATGTAACATATGGTACAATTGATTAAGCATTACATTATTGCTTAACCTAGTTTTGCTTAATCTGATTTTTTGCATCGTTGCAGAAAAGGCATATTGCCCATCAATATCACGGTTCAACACTACTCCATCGCTAGACTTCGAATTTGTTCCTGAAGTTTATGTTCAAATCTAGCTTGTTTTTGGCATGATTTTTTTGTAACTATTAAACACGTCGGGTTTATCGGTAATCATCGTAATATAGTATACCAAAAATAAATATCAGGCATACCAACAGAAAACCGTCGTTTTTTCTCATGTGGGGCTTTATTGAAAAAAAAACTCGTTACATACTCATTCTTCAAAATAGTTTCCATCAGTAGCCACAACTTCTTCCCATCTCTGTGGCAACTTCTGAATGCCTTGTCGAAAAAATTGTTTGTCTTTCGACGCGATCCATGAATCGATCCAATTTTTGGCTTCTTCGTAAGAGCGAACATGCTGTTCGGCCTCGTCAGGCGTCGTCAATCATAATAAGTAGAAAACAAAAGGGGCAATGTCAGTAGAATATGGCGGGTGGGGTAGGACGTCCCATTTCAAAGTTTCCAGGTATGTTTTCACAACCTTGGAAGCAGGTGGCCGAGCGTTGTCATGCGGAAGTATTATTTTGTCGTGTCTTTCCGAGAACTGCGGGCGTTTTTCCTTTAACGCTCTACTCAAACGTATTAGTTGCGTCCGATGAAGGGCTTCTGTAATGGTTTCGCCTAGTTGCAAGAGTTCATAGCAAACTACGCCGAGCCGGTCCCACCAAATGCACAGCATCAGCTTCGAGCCATGAATGTTCGGTTTCGCTGTCGAATTTGATGCATGGCCAGGAAGTCCCCACGATTTTTTCCGCTTCGGATTGTCATAGTGTATCCACTTTTCTTCGCCGCTCACGATGCGATGCAAAAACCCTTTCTGTTTTGCCGTCGGAGGAGTTGTTCGCACGTGAAAAGGCGCCGTTCGATGTCCCCCGGGCTTCAACTCGTACGGCACCCAATTTCCCAGTTTCTGGATCATTCCGAAGCCTTTCAAGCGATGAGAAGCTGAGTCACGCTCAATAAATTTACAAGTTCCTGCTGTGTTCAAGAATCTTCGTGCAGCAGTCTCCAATTTTGCATCCTCGAACTTTTTCACGGGTCCGAGACGTTCCTTGTCTTACACGTCATATTCGCCATTTTCGAACTTATGAAACCATTCCCGACACGTTCCTTCACTAAAACAACGTTCACCATAAGTTACTACAGTCATTCGACGCGCCAGAGTTGCATTTTTATCGAATGAAATGCAAAAAGCAACAATTCACTCAAATCACCGTTTCAAATCACTCGGCTCGAATTTCGCCATTTTCGCGCAAGATCAAAACAAAGCTCAGTAAACATAGATAAGCGAGATTCTTAGGCATCAGTCATCAAGACTGATGCCTAAAGATTTTGATTCACACAAATAATGTTGCATACATTTATATATAGCACAAACAAAAATGAGTTTAACAAAATTGCAATGCGACCAAGAGAGTGGTCAAATACTCTCTTTCTTTTCCTCTAAATTATCAGATATCTTCATAAGCAAATGGTTCGTTCTTAGTTTCACATAGCCTTGCTTTTTGATAAGTCTGTTTTTAATATTTCTTATATGATTCATATCTCCGTTTTTGTGTTACTTGTTGCTGCTAATCTTCTTATCTTACAATATGGATCTGTAAACTATACTGAACTTTAAGCACCATTTTAGATACTTAATACCCTCACTGATACTTCATTTGACCTTCTCCATTTCCCAATAGATATAATACAGAGATAAGTTAACAATCAATTTCAAAAATGGTGGGGAAAAAGTTATATTAAAGTTATCTAGATGCTCACGTTGTTGGACAAGAACAAAAATTAGGTTTTGAAAAAAGGTTTTGATAAAGCAATATTTCAGTTGCTTGTGGCCTGGTTAATGGTTGATTATAATCCAAACATGAATACTAATGGAAGAATTTGTTCAGCTACGGATTAGGTACAAACTTTAACCATGTAGCATACGGTGGTGGGTAAGCGTACCGTCTAGAAAAGGTATGCTTCAATGATACTTGCTCCTTCTTTGCTCATTTCTAACCGTCTTTTAAAACTACGCTCAGAGCTATGAGGATAATACTTTACTTAATACAAATACACTATTAAAATTTGAAGTGTTTTTGGTCGCCGTAATATTTCCCAATTCTTGAAGAGTTTCCAGTCTAGTCGGTGATATGCTGTTCGCTATTGTAACAAAGACATACAAAAATACTATTACATTCATTATTTAAGTTCTTTATGTTTCTAAATTAGCCAATGATATTTTTTGGCCAATGATATTTCATTTCCTCTATATAATGAAAACAGTCATATCCTATGCATCTTCGACGCCGAATCTTCATCTTACGTCACGACTTCTTACTCCTAGAAAAAACGATGTACTCTTGCAACACCCCTTCCCATTTGTTGTTCACAAATCATAGTCCTGCTGTTTTCCAACTACTCAATTCGTAATAACTCATGTTTCCCCGCCGGTAAAATTTAGAAAATATCAGCCGGAATAGTAATAGGCAATTTAAATGATAAACTGTAATCGCAACTAGTAATATTTTATACATAAACACTATTTTCAAAGAACATCCCCACTTACTAGTTGATTCAGTTCTGGAAAGGTTTGCACAGATTTTGCTTAAGAATATTAGTAAGCTTATCGCGGTTAAAAACAATACAATGGTTGATAAAACAAATAAAAATATTGTGGTGGGATAAAAGGACTTTTTGGAATGGTATCATTTTTTTTGTTGAGAGTTGTTGTCTGTCAAATTATCGACATGAATACTTTTTCTCAAATTTTTGCCCACAAAGATACATGTTTACATTATTATATCCTTTGAAGCGGTGTGCCCTAAAAGAGTTGTTAGGGAAACTGGAGGAGGCTTCTTAACTTGAATATCATGGTTACACTTTACTTTCATCTCACTCAAGCTATTAAAGGCAAGCGGGGATGTTAAAATATTGGAACACCTAAGAATCCTCAAATTAGGTTTTATACGCTCGACACTTTGCCAGTTACTGAACATTTTCTTTTATATTGAAAATAAAACTTACGTTTCTTGGCCGGGATCTGTTGTTTCAGTATTTTCAATTGGTTTTAATGCGCGTAATTCATCGCATAAATCGCTAACTTTGGCAACAAGTTCATCACGTTCCGCCATCAATTCCTTCAACTCGATGGTAGTATATCTTGGTTTGTTGGGGTCACATTCATCACTTGACTTTACTAAATCTTCATTTTCTTTCTCAGCTATACCTAGTCGTCGTTTTAAAATGTTGATCTCTCGATGTTGATCTTGAAGTTGTGCCAAAAAATCTGCACGTTCTTCACACAGTGTACGCACCTGTACTGTTAGTAATTTGTTTCGCCGGCGATTTTCGCGTCCTGAGTTTTTCAGTCTTTCTATTTGTATGTTCAACTAAAATAACAAGAATAAAATTAAATTTATAATAAGGATTTGCAAGACTAAAAAAAATAGCTTTAGTATGCTTTGTACAAACGCAAGAAAGCAAGTTACATTGTTGGTATGAATCATTGAACGTATGATTTCGAGTTAGTATAGAATTATAATAGCACATAGCCCATAAGCGTAAATATGATTAGCAAACATTCAGTTTAGCAAATGTTTTTATGGAGTGTAATTTATTTATTCTGCATTTATTTTATGGTCTTCTTTTTCAATTGAAGCAATTATCAAATACTTGCTGCACAGCAAAAGGATAAAAAACTGGATTTGAAGCAAACAGGGAATTATTTGGAGAATCAGAAAAAGTTTCCCTATACTTAAGTATACAAAATAAAGCATAAAAATTCATATCGTATATTCTGAAGGTGAAACTTTCCAAGGCGCATTAGCTTTGCATATCGAAGGATGAGATTATGGGAATTGGAAATGGGATGAGATGGATGGGATTATGGGAATTATTCGTTATTTATGGGACTTGTCGCTTTGTTGGGGTTTGAATTCGATTCCATTGATCGTGCAAATTGAAATCATATTTGTTTCAAGCTTCACGTATTTTCAGTTTCGTTTCATAAAGATTTTTTTTCGGACAACTGTACCAAGGTACAAATATTGTGTTCCATAACATAATATGTATATATATTATATATATACATAATATAATAATCATAAATGCAGCATTTTCAAAATATCCATTAATAACGAACAATTTAAAAACAAATATCTTTAATCCTTATCCCAATCAACCCCATTACAAATCGTTAACCTGCTATCGGTTTCCTCCTTTGAAATGACAACGTAAATCTAGCAAATAACCTCGAGAATAATTGAGAGAGAGAGAGAGAGTAGAGAGAGTTTCCGCAGTGTGTGTGTGGGGGGGGGGGAGTATTCAACCAAATGCGGTTGGAACTCAATGTACGTAAATGTACTGGTTGATCCGAAACGTTTTTTCAATATCTCCGTATTTTGGCAAACATAGTCCAACAAGACTTTTTGATTAGATTTTATTATGTTTTATTATATTTTATTATGAATTCTTATGGGAAGAATAACAACGGCAATGAAAAAGTAAATCAAAGAGGCATAATAGCAGGAATACAAAAGGCAAAGTTCAGTTAAGAATTTAAATTTTGCTTGGTGCAATGATACAAGAACTTTTCTCGAAAGAGAGTCCGAACTAAGAAAATACTTTGGACTTTATTTAAACTTCATGAGAGTTTGTATGACGTTCAGATGTAAAAGAAAAGGAATCCCTGGCTAAGCTGCACCAATACTCTCTATGACTCAGTCAAATTAAATTTGGATACTCGCTTTTCCTCTTGCACATTTAATTATTTCAAATTGTTTCAAATAGTATAAGAAATGTTATGCAGGATTCTCTTAGCCTTCTGTAAGGACTAAAAGCACTTGACCCAGCAACATAATTTGCCATCGCACAGTGAGATTTTTTTGCAATTTAGCGAGAAAAAAATTATTTTCCTCATTTTAATTCTTGTTTAATAAAATACAATTAGACATTAGACATATATTTTAAAAATTTAACGTATTTAAACAAAAATAAGGCTCTCAAATTTAAAAGTAAAAAAAAAACATACAAAAGAGGCACTAACATTTTTCGGAATTCAGATTAATTCAGTTTCACCGCATTCACTACGTTTGCTTTCGGAACTTTCATCAGTATCCTGTCTTCATCTCCCTTAGAACCATGCGGATTCCTTTCTCTTCCGTCAAGTTATTGTGAATTTAAGTATTTCATGTGCGCTAACTGGCATTGGCTACCATAGGTTCACCTTGATGAATAATACCCATGCTGACTTAGAGTATTTATAGAATTTGTCAACAATGACTACCCTATATATGGCTTCCAAAATGACAAGAAAGCACTTGACAAGCTCAAAATTGATTGTGGCCGACTTTTCAGTACTTTGAAAATATTTACGAGCTGTATTTCAATTTTTCTTATTTCCTTTTTGTTGTTTAGGCATACCAGGTTTATGCACAAGTTTTTTTTCGATTTTACAAAAAGATGGAGCCAGCGAAAAGTTTGTCAGGGATCTGGGAAACTAGATGTAGAAGAGATTATGGAGATCTACAAAAACAGAGGAGAGAATCTACTCAACACGGACCAAGGAAACGGTAATTATAAGTAATAACAATAAAAGTATAGTATCGTTATATTTTTTTTCTATGTTATTAGTCAGAGTTTACGAATATAAAAGTAGCTCGCATGTTCCAACCATAACGTAAGTACAAAGCAGCGACGAAGTTTCGAACTCCCAGCCATCAGGATTCAAGCAAAATTGGTGGGATTTTTTTTGGATTGGATTGGATTGTTGGGTTGTTATACCTTCTACAATGCGTAGTAAAACGCCCGGCCTTTGTTCTATTATCAAAATTGAAATACTCCGTAACAAGACATCCCATTGGGGTCCTACTTATGCCTGGAAAAACGATGTTTGAAGAAGTTGTTGACGTCATGAACGTCAACGTTCAGAATATATATGAAGTTCATCCGACGTTGACGTAAAGAAATAGTTCAAACGACATTGTCTGTTCCAGGTATGAATGACCTTCTGGAACCTACCTACCACGGAGCGTTCGAGTCGTGAAAAAGCTGCGTATAGGGAAGAATTTCGAAAAAAATTTAAGATTAAGGACCAAAATAAACATGTTTTTCCGATTCTTTTTTATACAAATCATTTGCAAATATAAATCTAATTTTACTTTTTTTTGTTTCTGTCAGTCAGAAGCCTGTCGGGAGTGTCCTCGCTATTTGCTCATACACAATGCCTCAACTAGTTGTAGTGTGATCATTAAGAATTAACATAGAATCGTGATAAAGATTATTTTATGTATTATTGTATGTGTTTCATCTTAGAAACATTTATCTTCATTTTAAACATTTAATAATTTTTTAAATGCTACAGATATATACAAGATATTTTTGCATTTGAAATTGTAGTAGAATTGTGTTCATTTCACCCTTGTGGTGTCTAGTCTGTCTGACAGAGCGATAATTCCATGAAATTGACAATACTTAACGAAATTCTCTACTTAGGAACGTAGAGTAAACTAGCAGCCATCACGTCACCCCTCCCGCAGTCCACAACGCAATTTTCAGTGCGCTCGGTTCTGGGGAAGCTGGCCAGGCACGCGGCGGAAATGATAATCGGTAAGCCATTATTTTTGTTTTTTATTATATATAATGTTTTGGTAATTTGTATAATATTTATGTAAATTACATTGTTGCAGTTAAAAATTGCCTGATTGATTAACTAACACTGAAATGCTATAAACAATAGAATTCGATGAAAATTAAGATCATGATGTGATTTTTGAAGGAAGTGAAACAGAATCGGACCACTCCCACACGATGCAGATGCTGCCGAGGAAGAAGGAGAAGGTCGTAATGATAGATACCATAGAGAGGGAAAATTAAATGTCCCAGCCATTGAGTAATTTTGTGAAGTATCAATATATAAAGAGACAGCTCGTGCTAATTGTACATTTTATGAGATTCGAAAGCTTATACACGGGAGAAGAAAGGCAACTGAGAAGTTAGCAACTATTAGACATTTGTACGAAAGTTAATAAAAAAACTGCCACGAGAATTATGTTTGTCCACACATACCCAGCAAACCAGCAAAGTATGGAATAAAAATTATAGCTCTTGTCGATGCCCATACATATTATTCTTTAAATATGGAGATCTATGCAGGAGAACATGCGGTTTGTCCTCATGCGAACTAATCGAACAATAAGCCACATCAGGAAGAAACGTAACAATGGACATGTGGTTAAAGAGGTTGTCCCTCAAATCAGAACCTGTTGAATATCGTAAATTGACTGCTATGGGGACAATGAAAAGTACCGAGACTGTATCCCGCTACAGTGCACAAAATTATTGATAGGTACAACTTGCGAGGAAATACCAAGACTATACCACACTTTGCCCGTCTTGGCATTATTTCGGATAGGTCCGAGGTCCAGTGCGAATAAGGCAAGATCTGTCTAAAGAACGCGATATCCCAGTAAATGCATCAACAGTTCGAAGAGCGTTAAACTCCACTAGATTGCACGGAAGAGTACCCAATAAGAAACCATGCATCTCTGCTGCTTATCGTCTTAAAGGATTGAGCTTCGCGAATAGTCATTCAAAAACTCCCAAAAAGTTTTAGGGTGTCATTCTCGATGATGCAAGTAAATTTTTCTCGTGCAATAAAATAATTGAAAAGTGTAGTGTGGCGAAATTAGATTTTTAAACTCCTTGGGTCTTCCAACAGGAGAACACACAGTGCACAGCGAAGATTGTGAAAGAATGCCTGTTGCATAATACACCTAAGCCACTACGCTCCCCTCCTCAATGTCGAGACTTAAATCTCACAGAAAATTGATGGGAAGTTTTCGACAAAAACATCAGGAAGCGTACCATAACATCTAAACAAGGTCTACGGGTTGCATGTAGAATGGGGAAATATTTCGTCTGATGTTAATCGAAATCTAGCAAATTCCATGCCTAGAAGATTGGATGCAGTCATAAAAGCTTGCGGAGGCTCCACGCAGTACTGATGCATTTTTTCCAAAGGCTAGTTGAACTAACAAATTTTAATTTTCTGTTTGTATACTAACGTTTAACTGTGAAAAGTTCATAAATTACTTTTTTTTTTAAATTGAATGATAATGAATAATGAAGCAAAGAAGTATAAGCCTTATTTGTGTTTCAAAATATTTCATTTATTATTTGTTACTTAAAGAACTTGCTCCTTTGTAGTGGAAAATATTAGGTGTATACAAACTTTTGACTCTCACTGTGAATAAGTCGAAAAACGTTGAATTTCCAAGCATCATTGTTAAAAAACGATTTAAATTGTTAAGAAAAGGATTTAAATGAAGGTTTTACCTTCTATCTTAGCATTGCAAAAAGCACCTTCAAATTTTATTTCAAATTCCAAATGCTTGACAAATTAACTTCATTTCCTATCAAGCACGAGTATATCTAGTAGATTTGCTAACCTTTTTCCCTTTAAGAATATCACAACCGTAAATAGTAGAACAACGTGAGAGGAAGCAAACGAAAGAGTCCCTTTCCCAAAGAACATTGCACACGTAAATACTTATCCTGCGTGTGAAGTGGTTGAATAAAACGAAATATGCCAAGTCATAACAAGGCCAAGCGGGAAAAGTGAATTGAAAGATCTTCATTTTAATTTTATTTCTTCTTAGAAAGTGGAAAAATATTATGGTATTCATGATAGAGTCAGATAAATTTAATCGTTATTATATTAAGTACTACGCCCCTCACACTCTTTAAATTGAGCTATTTCGCTACGGGTCTAAATTTTTCGCGTTGATGCAAAATTTCTTTTTGTGTCCAGCAAGTGTTGAACTTTATTATTTTATTATCGTAATGCTCAACTCATTCTTTAAACATTTATTTTGATAAACAAAAAAAAAACGGGTTGGCGCAAGAGACCAGTAACGACATACCGCTGAGTAATGAAATGTAAATTATATCCTAAGCGTAGGATATTTTCTCAAGTGGAACCGGGTTTTCTGTGCTTTCAGCTCTTTGAGCAAAAGAAACAATCATTTGCTTAAAAACTCTGCTTTTTCATTCATCCACGTTAATTTCTTGATTTTAAATGAGCATATAATAATGCATCTTTTCTGATGAAAAGAGGGGGAGGATTTCAATGGAAGCAATGTGTACATGGAAGAAGTAGGTCACGAATTGTGATTAATTATTGCGTGGAGGCGAACAGTGAGTATAAAAATCCATTTTAAATTGTCAATGGAATAACTGGATGCGACAGATAAAGGAAAAACAAGCAAATTTAATCAAGTTAATAATTTGAAAAATATTCCCTCTACCTTTTAATAGATAACTGCTGTTAAAAGTTATCCAATTAAGCGATTATAAAACGTACCTGCACATGTGGCATTCCAACTTCATATCAATATCACTTATTATTTATTTACATCTAAAATGAGTAAAACCAAACCGAGTCAGCACATTCTTCCTACTTACATTTTCAATATCACCATATCGTTCTTGGAGTTCACGGTCTTTGGTTTTAATTTCATCTCGTTGTTTGTGGATTTGCTGTTTGAGTCGTTGTAGCACTTGACTATCCGATACTGTATTTGAAAGTTCGTAGTTTGTTATACTTATCACGCTGTCTGTTAAACTGTTACCAAGACCTGATGAAGCTTGCGATTGCAGTTCTTGCTGCTGTTGGATTATTCTTTTATTTTCATCTTGTAATGTACTGACTAGATCCACCAATTCACGTGTTTCCGCCCGCCACTGTTCTTCTATCGATTCCAATTCCTGCAAAAAGGCATGAAGGCGTTTTTTAATAAGTCATTCATTCAGAAGGAAAATTAAAGGGCTATTTGCTATATTTAAAGTTGTATAAAAAAATCCTTATCATTGGGATGTTTCCCCATCGTTTCAATGGTGCATGATTATGTGGAATTTATAACGCTTTAAAAAAAAACTTTTAAAGAGTTTTAATGTCCGCCCGTTCCCAAAATTTTTTTGTTAGGCAAGTGTTACTTACGCCTTGAGGTTTCGCAGAGTCAAATCTTTTGCAGTGCATATTGTAATACATGTGATGCACGTGTTACACGTCCTTTAAAAATTGCTTTGAATTTGCGTGTGGATTCCTATCATACCATTATATATTTGAAAATATAAAAAAATAAAAAAAACTTAAAACTGAGTAATCTTTAGATCCATCCTCTCTTATGGGGTTACGTTGGTTTGAAAATTCAGAATAATTGCTTAATTTTTAGTTTTATCAAATAGTACAAGTTTAGAATATCACAAAATTTTACATCGTGCGGAGCCATGGCTCTCCGCATCTAAATTGAGACGATTGCTTCGCCATTATTTGCCTGTCTTTTACCTTTCACTTTCGACGGGCAACTAGCATTAAACATTAGTTGTTTGTTTCTTGTTGAGCCATAGGGTTGTTATTTATTCCAGGCGAAAGCAAAGTTTCGAGATAGCTGCCCGAACAGGAGATGCCAAAACCGGCAACAAACCTATTAACGGTGTTGAGTATATGAAGGAAATTAGAACAATTCAGTATACAGGACAAGTTGCCAGTATTTTCAGTAATTTTCATTTGTTATAGTAATGAAACTTTCTAGCCCGATATGTTCAATTTTCAGACCTCGGGAGAAGGGATCGCTGAGAAGCTTACGTCAGGAGCAGCTTACATTTCTTCTAGAAGATTAACTGGGGAGTAGGAGGCTGACATCTGAAGGCATGGTTATTCTTCTTTTTCTACTTATATTTCTTATAGGACCTCTTACTCTATCAAATACTCCCGCATTGGATTCGCATCCCCTTTACTGGCGACCAAGTATAATCGATTTATTGTATAGGTAGTGCCACGAGCTATAACGGGAATTTCAAAAGCTGAGGAATCGAGTAGCGGTACGTACTAGGCCAGCAGGATACAGCTTTGCCGAAATTGTATTTGGAAGTGTTATTGGACGATGTGAGCAGTAACCCCTTGGGATCTAAGCCTCAAGTTATTCGGTCGGAGCCGCGGTGTCCAATTTCCTTACTTGTAGTTGAAAAGAGAGACGAGATAGAGCTGTATCTTTTCTCTACAATGTCGCCCGTGTCAAGACCGCCAACGATGAAATAGCAGTGGTATACCCACTCTTTATCCGCGTGCAACTCGACAATGTAAATGGTTTTGTTTCTATTGGAAACCAACTGGTAGTGCCATTGAAGTCTTGGAAGAAGGATGTGCTGAGAAGCGTAAATTCTGTGTTATTTTGTTACATTTACTCTTTTCGGGTGGCCCAATCCAAATTCACATAAGTCACGAAAGTGTATTAATTGGCTAGCAGCCTAATCGAACTATATCGAGACCAAAGGTTAAGGGACAACCGAAGTGATCGTCAAAAAGAAGAGAATCCCCACAGTAAGGCCTATCAGTGTAGGGAAAGGGCTGATCGAACAGAAATTAGTAGTGATACACCTTGGTGTCCTGGTAGACTCGAAGATGAGTTATTCCCAAAAAATTGGGGCAACAGCTGACAAGGATGCAGTGCGTGTAACGGTACTGATATGATTAATCGTCCACAGAGGGGCGCCCACCACATCAAGGACGTCTAATGAGCGCTCTGCAGTTGGTTCTACTCTATGAGTCAGAACTATGGGACGACACTCTCAGCAAGGAGTTACACCGTAAGCGGTTGGCAAAGGTGCAGAGACAAATAGCGCTGCGAATCGCATGCATATATGGAACAGTCTCCGGGAAGGCAGTGCTGGTGATACCCATCGCTATACGACCCTCCTTGCGATATAGCACAGAAATATTTACCTGCGCAGAAGCGAAGACAACAGAGGTCACCAAGGAGAGGGAGCGACAACGTTCTCTCAGCGATTTGCAACAGTCCCGAGAGAAAGACACAAAAGGGAGATGGATTGCATGCTTGATGCTTTACCTGCGCCCGTGGCTCAGTCGAGCGCACGGTGGGACTGATTTCTACGTGACCCAGCTCTTAAGCGGGCATGGATGTTTGCGATCTTACCCGTTCAAGATTGACAGGTGACGGTCTCCTAGCCGCGTATTTTGTACAGAAGAGGTAGATGACGCATGAGACATATTCTTCTCTTGCAAAAGATGGAGTAAGCAGCACGGTGAACTCTTCTGCGAGATTGGAGAAAACTGTTCGGAAACTATTGCAGGGGAAATGCTTAGAATGGTTGACAAATGGAATCGCGTGACATAAAAAGGCAAACTAAAGCACCGGGATGTGTCGCGGATAGAGGGATCTCTTTTCTAGCACTTCCTCCCGCTCCCTTTCCGCTGAAGAAGGGATTCACGTCATATAGGCGTGGGAACGAGAGCTTTAGCCCGATGTTATGCGTCAAACGGTTCCAGGTTAGGTTCTCAAATTGATAGGGGAGGTGTTTAGTGGAAGTCCAGAAGCATTGCGCGTTTGAGAGTCCCTCGCCCAGGGTTTAAGCAGACTTCACCTCCGTACCACAAACAAAAGTGGAGGGACGTATACAAACAGGCCACACTGAATGATGGGTTTCAGGCAACAATAATAAACCATTCACTTCGTGACGCAATTCAAACGGCCCAAACGGCTCCAAACAGATATTTATCATGAAGCCTATTGAATGTTTGCTAAATTTAAATTTATCTAATATTTTTAATTTTGGATACCCTATATAGTGCTCGCTTGTCTGTTTTAGCTTAATGATATTTTTGCATACACATTTTTCTTGATGATTTTTTTCCATTAGACTAATTGTTTTTCAATATCCTTTCGTTTTCGAAGTGAAAAGTTTGATGAATCGGACATACCATTTGGTACGTGAAAATTTATGAATTTATATGGGGTTCCACAGCCGGATTATTGGGATTTTTAAATGGTGTTGTCGAGTTGATTGATCACACTTTTTTGAACAATTTCAAGATTGCTTTCTAAAATGATGGCAACATTTTATTCATATCCGAGTATGTAAGAAAAATCTCTTTTCGTTTTCATTGGATACTAAACGACATGTGAAATATCGCAAACGCGACAGCGTCGATAACGAATATAGCTTTTATGCTTTCTTATTTGAGTTTCCACGATGTTGATTCTGTTTTGCCGTACAATATAAACAGAAAAGCTGTAGTAGGACGATAAAAAAATTGAAATATATACAGCTAACATTGACACAGAGAATAGACTTGAATGGCAATCGAATGATACATCAAATTTGAAAGATAAGAATGCATTGAACTAAATAAATGCTGGTTTATATTAAAACGTGTTCGTATTTTTTAGAGTTAAGAAAAGCAACTTTACCTACGAACTCAATAATGAGTTTGCTAGAAGTGTTTAATATTTCAGTAAGAAATCAACTTAAGTGGCAGAAGAAAGAAGACTTTGACTGCGGACGAGAAAATAAGCGACCAAGGGTTTTGGCAGCAGAAAATTTAAAACAAAGCGGCAGGCAGGTTCTAAGTGTCTGAATGTCTTGTTTTTTCCTTGGCAATTTCTTTTTTCAATGAAATTTTGTTTAAGGCGATCCCAAATTCTTACGTTTTCCTTTGAATAGTTCCGCAAATTCTAATTTTATTTTGTAATATTTTTTCCGTACTTTCCACGCTATTGTAATAGTTCTCCATTTAGATATGGTGGCATAAGTTTGAATAAATTACACGTTCCCGTTTCAATTGTGTCTATCAATCACTTGCTTCAGCACTATGTAGTTCAAAATGACACATGCAGCCTGCAGTACTTCCGCACGGTATTCGAACTAAAATTCCTCATTTTATTATCTTAATTGGGTTGTAGACTGACGCATAACCTCCCCCTCCTAAATATTCTAAGCCTTTTATCGATCAGCACATCCACCTTTCATTCAAGAATAACTGCAATGTAGGCATCAATCTAGGGACAACGTAGTAGTGAGTAAGAAGTAAGTACTGGAAGTAGAAACATTCAGAAAATTTAGCGATAAATTAGTGGTGGTCTAATTTTCCAAAGCATGCCAGATTTATCAGTCAACTCTCCATTATTGGTGGTGTACCATCTTACAAAACCGGTATCATATCATTGTTTTTATTAAAAATGGGTGTTTCTACAAACAGATCTGTACTCCAATAATGCTCTGTACGGTCCTAACGCACTTGTTCCACAAGTACGATAAGTCTATTATATTTTTTCATGTCTTCTTCGTATTGTTTTTCAATTTTAGACCTTTTTAAATGTTGTGTCTTTGTCAATATTTTGTAAATAATTTTTAGATTTCTCAGCAGGGAAGTTTAGTAAATCATTGCCAATATGCTACAGCATCTGATAGACTGCCCAAAATGCCTTTTGTAATCACACCAGAGTCCAAGTTTTTGGGTTTATCTACTGACGAGCATTCTTCTTGAGTCAGAAACATCTGACTGGCTTTCTTCGGCTCATTGTTCTAGAGCGTTATATTTAATCGTAGAATCATCATCGATCATTTCGTCATCGCAATCCGATAAAATATCATACACTACTTCTCCTTTATCCTTGTTCACCCTTAGCATTTAAGCCTTATAGTCAGACAAACGAGTGTTCAATATAAATGCAGGCACACCTGTAACAAAACAATATAATTGTAAGCAAATTCAAGGAATTTCTCTATGGTTATTCAATGAAGGGCAATGGAGGCGGATCACTCGAAAACGTTATTTACAAAGTCAAGAGTTTGCTCGGCAGTGGGCTGGCTAGAAGGAAAGGGATTTGTTGTGATTGCGAATGATAGAATATGAAATATATATTCAAAGAGAACGTCTAGACTTTGAGTAACACTCAAAGAAGCGATCAAAACGTGAGGAACTATAGTAGGATCGTACAGCCGAAGAAAGCAAGTATGGGCACCGGCGAGACTCGGGTCCTAGATCTTTGGGCCACTATTCGTTCGCGTTAACTACTGCATCACAGCCCCTTCCCATTTCAACCACAAAATTTTTCGTAGAGCATTTGGAATGTTCCTCAAAATCATTTGCGTATTACAGCGTAATTGCCTCAGGAAAACGAATTTATTAGATTTAATGTTGGCTTGTCACGTTTTAAACTGTTACAACGCATGTCTATCCGATTTCATTGTAAAAACATCACAATAACCCATCTAAAATCCTTGAAAAGCGACTTTGGTCGCATCCCGCTCACGATGTGTTTATTTTCAATGATTGCTGCATTGGGCAGTAAAAGTATCCCATGAAATTATGGAAACAAGCAAATGGTATCAAAGCAATTGGATAGTTAAGGAATGCTAAGAAAGTCTATTGTCCTGAAATTTTAGCTATGCAATTCAAAGTTGGTTCCTCACGAAAACTTTTGAAGTTAGTTTGATTACAAAATTTAAGGAAGTTTAACAGATTCTTGTGACGGAGAAACTCCACTACGTATTTCAACTTGGATAACTTATTTCAATTTGAGCAAAGTGTACATTTTGAGCCAAACATTTTGAAAACAAAATTTGGGGTTTTAGTGCAAATTAGATTAAATGTAAAACGATTATGAAGAAATTTACAGGGACCTTTTCGACCATGTCAGTTTTTGTTACATTTGGTAAATTTATATGAAAACATTTCCAGTGTATCTTCTAAAAACGTCTCGTCCAAACGTAGAAATCCTTTTAGTATTTCAAATGGAACGTGATTACTTATGAAGACTAAACTACACAAATGTCTAGGACTATGAAAAAAAAAAAAACAAGATATATAATAAACGAACAAAAGGGATGCTTATTAATGAACTTTGCTATTAGGCCTGCATAATTGAGCTGGAACAATCTTTTAAGATTTTATCCCCAAATATTTGCTATACCAATCGCCTGTCGTACCCTTGTTGGCAAATACCTCGAATCAATACACAAGATAATTCGAGAACTATGGTAAATGCCAATTGTTGGCGGGGGCAAGGCACGCAGATTCCTTTGCAAGAATGTATTTGAAAGCCATCCACCGCCCCCATA
Source organism: Stratiomys singularior (assembly GCA_954870665.1). Classification (NCBI taxonomy): domain Eukaryota; kingdom Metazoa; phylum Arthropoda; class Insecta; order Diptera; family Stratiomyidae; genus Stratiomys; species Stratiomys singularior. Next base: position 67,706,990 of record OX940881.1, read on the forward strand.
GGAAAAAGGACGAAAAGAATTTATGGATGATTAAGGTGTGAAGTCATTGTGATAGCATGTCGTTAATTAGGTTTTAGGTTCAAGAAGAGATTATGATGCCGCACCTTAGACGTAGGAAGTGGGCAGTTTATTTTACCAGGTTAATTATAGTAGTTATAAGATATTTGCAATGGAAAACTCAACAGATTAATAAGAAAAGTCCGTGGAACGAGCGGACTTTTTCAGAGATACTTGAAGAAATGCCTTATATAAAATCTAGTTTATGTAATACTAATTCGCAATGCGATATTATGTGGAAAGTGTTGAATTAAGACGAATTCCAATGTGAACTGAATGTCATTTATTGTTAATGCGTCAAACACTACTGCGATCTCAGTAAGTTAACTCGATTCAATTAGTGTCTGTTAAAAGCAAGAACTAGAAATTTAGAAAGTTTACCCAACATTCAAAATATTACTTTTATTTTCATTGGTTGTGTACTAATCTGAGGAAACAATAATTTCACAGTGTTAGGTTATTGTCAATTAAACTTTCCTAATTTGGTTCCTCCCTAATTCTTACACCAGCAAGGAATCAACTGAAATAGAGGATAGCTGTTTGTTTTTCGATGAAATTCTGCGGCTTGGAAACACAACAGAAATGCTTTGCTATTAAAAGCTGCTGACATAATCCGTTGTAATTAATTAAAGAATGGTTTTCGTCTGAATACGATAAATTACGAGATACTTTTCTGAGTCTTTAACGATAAACGGGGGTCTTGCATTAAATGTTTCAAAAAGGATGATACGCACGTATGAATGAAAATTGTAACATGTGTGTGTGAGTAAGAGTGTGAAAGGCATTCACATGAATGATTTATGAAGACCGCCACTCAAAATTGATTGTTATAAGATCCATTCAAAACATTTTGCATTTTGTGTTGAAAAATGAACTCTCCAAAAGAGCTTTAAGGACTAAATTGTCTCTTGAGAGCACTATGCTGGAGCCTAACTTTATGAGCGTTTTATTTCACTTCGTTCATTATATTACACATTATATATATACATATTTCATGAATTTAATTTAAATTTTAGTAAATTTTGGAAAAAATTCTTTTTAATTCGTAAATTGTTTCTTGCCCAATGTGATTTTATCTTTAACAACTGCATGATTTGGAGGTGTTGCTCGGATTGAAGCGCCTCGTTGTTAAAAACAAATAAGTCGAGTTCGAGGAAAAAAAGCTTTTTTCCGTGAAGAGGCAACTTACCATTTTGCGGATTAACAAGCGAAAATCGATTCAAATAAACTCCATAATATCAATAAAGAGCATAAGAACAGAATTTAATCCTGATTGCTAAGCTGAATCGAGGTTGTATAATGGTGGGGTCGCGTTCAAATAACAACTTTTAGACTTCATTATGATCAGATTTGTTTGTCACAACATCCTAAATTTAAGTATTGAAATTTTAAATCTCGTTAATGCGCACTACCGTACGGATGCCAATCAATTTAAGGATGCCTGTAAATATTGCACGAAATATGGCTTCGTCATTATCTTGAACTCATTGAATTTGTATCAGGTAGAGCTTATAAAGGATTTTCGTGCTTAAATATGGGATTAGTGGAAATTCACCAAATCCTCAAAGGAAATGATTTCCACATGAATATTCAAGAAATGCGAAAGTAACCCTCGAGCTTCGTCTCGTTGTAAAAAGAAATTAGCGTAGAAAAAGCGTAAATTAGGCGTAGAAAATTCATCTTAAACTTTTACTTTTTCAAAAGCTAAAAACAAATCCATTAATGAATCCTATCAAGAGAAAAGTCGAGACATAATGCATTACGGTGGGAAGATAAGTTCAATATCAACAGAGTTAAATTCAAAATTTGCACAAACTATTACAAAGGTTAGAGGTTTGTTTGAGAAGGGTTACCTTTAAGGAAATATAAGTGTTTTATAGATTATAATGTGTATGGTTTATACAGATACTTTGGGAGGTGTTTTGATTCCGAAATAATTGCGAAACAAAGCAGACATGAAAATATAATAGGTTCCAAGAAGTTCAGGTAAATCCAGTGAAAGCGATGATGGTATAATGAAGTCTACATGCACTGTTTATTTATCGTTTCGGTGACATGCACGCGTACATGTGATATCATAAAAATTAATTATAACCGGAAGGATAATTAAAAGTGGAAATATATGCTCATTCCAGTCTTTGAGATGAAACAAGTAATATAATGGCTGTTTGCAAGTATTAGAACAAAAGTCATGTTTCAGTTGATATATCTACATCCCCCTCATGGTTACCCGCCTTAACGTGGCGAGGGGCCCACTAACTCCAATGAACCCAGCGGCTACACTGCAGGAGACCTTTGAATCCAACCAAGCAGGTAGGCAAAAGGTGAGAAGCGAAGCGAAGAAGTAACTAAATTAAAAAAAAAATATGGAAGTACAAAAAGAAGTACCCTCAGTATCCGGCATACGAGGGGGAGAAATCTCCGGGGACCGGACAACTGGCGTGACGGCACCAAGCTCCAGTTGCCCAGAGCTATTGGGCCAGAAATGTACGCTGAGGGAGCAGGGCGTGCATTTGACGAGTGACTGCAACAAAACAAGCGCAATGGCAGCAACCGCACCCACTGGGAAGACGGGAGCATCAGCCAGAACGCTAAGAAGAAAGGCGCAAAGGAAACTGAAGCGTCAAAACACAATCGGGGAGAAGAGCTTCCCAACGAACCCTGGCACCAGCCAAAAAGCGGCAGCCAACCAAGGGAAACCTAGGAAATTGGCTGCTGCTGCCAAGGAAGGTGTACCACCAACCTCAAAGGAAAAGGATAAAACCGGACCTAAGCGGATGAGATCGGACGACAGTAACCAAGGCACTGGTAAAAAGGAACGGAGGGTAAGTCCCGAACCCCAAACTCTGGCGAGGAAGTCCTTTCGGGACGCCGCAACCGATGCACGAACGGCAACGGTGATAGACTACCTCAATGAGAGTGGTAAGATCCAAGAGGATAAACTCGCGAAGCTGCAAACCACCCTGAAGAAGGACCTCTTCCAGCACTTACGCAGCAAACTAGACAAAATTCCAACATTTAGAGGAATGAAACCGACAGCAGGCTATCTGACTGTAACCTGTAGTGACGAGCAGTCTCTAGAATATCTAAAGACTGCAGTTGCCACGGTAAACATCACCCTGAACGAGGAGTTTAGAGTCGTCCTCATAAAGGAGGCACCGCGGTTATGCACCGTCGAGGTATTTATATCCGAAACGGAGCAGACACCACAGGAAGCCTTCGAGAAGCTTAAACTACAAAATACGGGATATGAAACGGAAAGGTGGCATCTCTTCGCGGAGAAAGAAGTCGCCAACAAAGGCATGGTTCTGGTACTGAGCATGCGAAAAGAAGACGCCAGCACTCCAAGAGACAAAAACGGACGAGAAAGTTTTGGCTTCATCCAAGTGACTGCCAGACCTAAGGCGACCGAGCCCTTGGAGCAAAAGCGAAAAACCAATGCGGGTGATCCAAGCAAATCTGCACCACAGCAGGGCGCAACACGAACTCTAGGGAAGCACCAAGTGCGACGAAAGAGGTGAGCAGTTAGTCAATTACCTAATAACTACTAACCTCAATTTAGCAAATAAGGGTAACACACCGACCTTTATAACGAAAAATAGAGCGGAAGTGATTGACGTCACTCTAATCACAACAGAGGCATTGGAGGACCTGCACGGCTGGAGAGCCTGTGACTCACCTAGCCTGTCGGACCAGCAATGGATCACTTTTCAAGTGAGAAGAGGCAAGAAGACCCCATTGGTCTACTGCAATCCTAGAAAAGCGGATTGGGACGGCTACACCAACGCTACTAAAAGATATATAGGTTCACACCAGGCGAATCCATTGAGAAGCCGAAAGGACATCGACGATGAAGTGAGATACATCACAAGTATACTGGTCGATAGTTTCAGTGAAATGTGTCCAACCACTACCGTCGAACAAAAAAAGGTAAGCTTGTGGAACAAAGAACTGCAAGAGATCAGGAAAAATACTCAAAGATTATTCAGAATGGCTCGCCTCACAAACCGAGATACGGATTGGGAGGACTATAAGCGAAATCTGAAAGTTTTTAAAACAGCTGTAAGAAGAGAGAAAAGGAAATCCTGGAATATTTTTTGCAGCAATATTGAGGGAGGAAACGAGACATCTAGGCTAAGCAGGGCTCTGAAAAGAGAACCACATGTGGACACGATGAAAGGAGGACGGATCGTGGACAACAAATAGCATAGAACGTCTCAAGCTCCTACTAAACCAATACTTTCCGGGCTCAAGGGATGAGGAGACAGAACAAGTAAACAACGTGACTCCTTACCGTGCAAACCACCCCCCCCCTAAAAGAAATAGTAAGCGAAGAAAAGGTCCTTTGGGCCATTAATAATTTCGAACCTTAAAAATCACCACGAACCGACAAAGTGTATCCGATCATGCTTATGAAAGCGGATATCACAATAACACGGATTTTGGTGAAAATATATAGAGCCTCCATATCCAAAGGCTATATTTCTTTGGACTGGAGAGAAGCTAAAGTAGTTTTTATACCCAAGCCGGCAAAAGCCAGCCACTACAAAGCAACGGATTACCGACATATCAGCTTAACGTCTTTCATGCTGAAAACCCTGGAACGCCTGGTGGATGGGTACATAAAAAGCACCGTGAACATACGGAGCTTTGCCCCAACCAACATGCATACCTCCCAGGGCGCTCAACAGAGACGGCACTACACGGAGTCGTAAGCAGAATAGAGAGTAACCTTGCGTTACTAAATGGATGACGGAACTACTAGCCAAAATGAAGATTACAGCCGAAGAAAACGTCGTAACCTTGAATAAATGGACTAATAGGGGTACACCACAAGGCGGTATAGTATCACCACTTGCCTGGGTACTCACAGTTAACCAAATAGTGGAAGACCTCAACGGGAAGGGTTTCAAAACGATAGCGTACGCTGACGATATCGTTATACTGATAAGTGGAAAGTTCCCGGAAACTATGTCGGAATTGATGCAGACCGCACTCTCACATCCTTTTGAGTAGGCGAAGCTAAACGGACTGCGCATCAATGCCGACAAAACGGAGCTTATTCTTTGCACAAAGCGCCGTAAACCGGAGACATTTTCACCCCCGACCATTGACGGAAAACATATCAGTTTAGTAAACAAGGTGAAGTACTGAGGAGTAACCTTGGATAGTAAGCTAACTTGGACTCCACACATAAGAGCAGTGAGACGGAGAGCTACAGCGGCGCTCTTCACAATGAAAATACTAGTGGGGAAAACCTGGGGAATAAAACTCAAAATTGCCTACTAGATCTACACAACAGTAGTGAGGCCAATAACCATCTACGGGGCATTGGTTTGGTGGCAGGCATTGCAAAAGAGCTAGAGAAGATCAAGCGAATGGCCTGCCTTGGCATCACAGGTTGTTGCTGCAATGTAGACAATGCTTAATCTCATGCCACTCGACAAATTCATCGTCAGAGAGGCATCACTTGCAAGCATCAGATTAAAATCTACATATGGGTTATCAAACCACACTCAAACGGGACTCGTATGCATTTTGGAAAAAATGGAGAGAATGGCCCCGTCAAGTATAAGGGAGCTGGACAGAATTCAACCAATATTGGACACAAAAATTCCATACAAGATCAGCATTCCGACCAGAGAAGCGTGGAAAACGGTGTAAGATTTCACATCTGGAAGTGAGATTATGATCTACGCCGATGGTTCCAAAACGGATGAGAGAAGCGACGCCGGAATCTTTTTCCCAGATCACCCGCAACTCAACCGAAGTTATAAACTGGAGAGCCACACCACAGTTTTGCAGTCGGAAGTGTTTGCAATAAAAGCGGCTATAGAAACGGCAACAAACAACCCTAATGGAAGTATAAAAATACTCTCGGACAGTAAGTCGGCACTGCAGGCGCTTGCCTCTAACCGCGTAGTTTTACAACTTTTTTCACAATCCCACAACGCAGAATTGTAGGCAGGCTCTCAAATCCGCAACAACCCGAGTAAATGTAAAACTGACATGAGTCCCTGGACACAGCGGTGTAGGGGGAAACGAAAGAGCGGATGAGCTAGCGCTGGATCAGCCGTCCAAAATGCCACTGGAATAGACACAATTAAAGTGCTACTTGCAACGGTAAAAAGGGAACTATACGAAATCCTCTGGAAAGAGATAGATACGGCTTGGAATGAACAGGAACAACTGCAGGATAAGCCGAGCTCTTTGGCCTCACCTTAATCAAATGAGGACAAAACAACTCCTAGGGAAAAACCGAAATGGCGTTAGAACATTGGTGGCAGTATTAACGGGCCATAATCTACTAGGTCAACACGCCAAACGAATAGGAATCCAAACGGATGACACCTGTCGAGCTTGCGGTGAGGAGGAAGAAAGTACAGAACACTTCCTCCTAGATTGCCCGAGTCTGGCCAACAAACGCTTTACTTGGCTGAGGTGTACTGGCGTAACAGAATTGGAACACTTGGGGACCACCGAACTGGGGGAACTCGTTGGCTTCTGTAGGACGACAGGATGGACCATCTGTAAACAATAGTACTACTTACACATGGGGAGCTAAGGGCCGATTTCTGGCCTATGCTAATTTCCAGCAAGTGGACCCCAGTACAATATGAACCAAAATAAATAATTTTTTATTGACTGAAAAGTGGTCTTCTGGAATTTTTTCATTGTTTCATAACTATACAGGTGAATTTTGTTGTTCTGATGGTAGCCCCTGATATATTGAATGACATTCAAAATTTAGCCTAATCAGATGGACAGTTTTTCTTTTGTTCCTTTTTCTGTCGAACAGAGAACAAGCTTTTGTGGATTTGTTCTCTCACTTGTTTTTTAAAATCAGTGTGAGCGATGGCCTCAGCTAAGATTTTCATATTGGGCGAGTGCAGAAGTTTTTTTCGATTTAAAATCAAATAATTTTTTTATTCAATAATTTTAAATGTTATATAATATGTAATCATGATCATTATCTATGATTTGCTGTCACATTCTAGAAGCAACTGTCGCTCTCTCATGTAAAAATCTTCGCAAACGTTTTCTAGTCCTGTACCAAGATACTCTTCAGTATTATATTCTTTTCCTTGCCGATAGTTGTCTAGGAATCGATACAATTGATAATCCATTAGCTATGTGCGGTCTTGCATTGTTGTGGTTAAAGATGACTCTGCAAAGATTGATTAATGCGGGATGCTTATCATGCATTGCATTTTGAAATCGTTCCAATTGCTGACGGTACAAGTTTGCATTTAACGTTTGATTTCATTCCAGAAGTTTCCAATAAATGCCTCGTCGAGAACCCCACCAGACAAAAGGACCTTCGGTGGATCCAATTCTGATTTTGAAGTTGATGCTGTTGATTCATCCCTCTTACAAACTATCCGGCGTCTTTTCACGTTATTAAACAGGATCCAGTTTCCATGTCCAGTAACCTGTAGTCTTTGTTCTTTGCGAAAGTTCTTAGGTCGTCCAAGCATCGAAATTTTCTACATATTCTAGCACATGGCTCTTTCACTTAATAGTGGTTCTGTAAATCTGGAACCTCTCCGATATTTCTGTAATTTCTCATTATTCGTCATATCACTTTCTTATATGACTTGCAATAGATAACCATATGTTATCTTCTTCGGCCGCTCTGATCGTAACAGATCTTCAAACTATCGCTGAAGCCAACCCATTAAGAAAGCGCTAAAACGTCGTGTTATCACGTTTTCTCCATAAATTCTGTTTATATTCTAATGAGCATTCATTACACGCTGTCGCAGATGAAAATCGTATAGTAAACAATGCCTGAGACAGATCAACGGCTTGTCGGTTATCCTCCTAAAAGGGTTCCAAACTCTATTGTCTATAACTCGGAAAGTTTGGCTCCTAATGACGTCTAATTTTCCGAGAATATTTCTTGTTGTTGTAGTATAAGAAAAAATAACAAAAAAATCGGTTTCTAGACCATTTTCTCCTTTTGAACTGAAATAAAATCTTTGTAGAGCGCAAAACATTCAAATATGCCACGAGAATTTACCAACATTTTAAGTCACATTATCCAAAAAAACATTCTAAAAGTGAAAAATTCGAGGCCGTTGCGTGTGTAACGATGAACATTCCAGAGACCTCAATATCGTTATAAAATTGACAGTACCATCTACAATCTATGCTTTTCAATATTAGACTAGACAACAAGGGTGTCTTAATTTATTTAGTTTCAGATGCTAGAGTTGAAAATATTAACTATATTTAACCTAGATTAGGCACTCAGGGAACAATTATTCTTTTAAAATAGTTATTAAAAGTTCTGACTTGTATTAAATATATATTTTCTAGTTCGATGCATCGGATCCCTTGAATCATAGTAAGAAACCGACCTTCGATACCAGATCAAACGAAAATATATTCTAGCCATAACGTCACGATTTCTTATCGCTGAATGCATGCCGAAAAGCAATCTGATATTTCTAGTAAGTTACTACCACAAATTAAAGTATATAAATTGTAGATAGAAACTCCTTCGCAGCCTGTACATTTTCTCGCGACAGAAAAGCAATTATCTGCAAAGTGCTTGCTAGGCCCGTATATTTTACTTAACTTGGTAAATTGACCCGGACGACATTTAATTGGTTTTTGAACTCCTAGTGGTGTTGCCAGAACATTTCCTTTTTCGTAATCAACAATCTTTAATTTGTGTTCTAGTTTTTTCCTCTCTACATTAACGCTAAAAATTTTCAGCGGCTCATAATTTTGAATTTCAAATGTATGTGTTGAAGCATTAGTCTGTTCTTTCAAGGAAGAAATATGCAATTCTTATCGTAAGGATACTCCTACTATTTATAAGCTTAGGCAAAACTATTTATTGAACAAGAAAGCGAATAAGTTGTTTGCGGTTTTCCATTTCATGTATCCTGAAAACTGCAAGACATAAAAGTAATCTTCGTTTCTGGCGGAAACGAAGGACGAAATTTGCACGCCTCTTCATCTCAGTGGAAATTGCTCGATTTTATAAATCGGTAAAGGGTCCAATGATTTTCGCACACTTTCTTGGCTAGCCTGCAATTTTATGATTGAATTTACGAGAAAATCCAATGAAGTTATTTACGGTCACAACCGACGTTTTACAAATAATTTGATTTGCAAGAGGATAGAAGCTCTGCAAGAAGGATGCTCCCTAATCGATTTTTCGATTAAACCGAAACGGTACGTTGGCATGCTGGATGTCGCAAACAGAGCATCGAAATTGTGTTCGGGCTTGTTTAAATGTTTACTATTTGAGTGTAGATAGAAATTGCATTGTTGAAGCGCAATGCAATAGAAAAGCAAGTGTTTGTCTTGTAAATGGCTAGAATTCGCAAAGCACTTATTTATTTAACATTGGATGAATGAAATTCCTACTAAATCTTTTATGATTGCTGAGTGCAACATAGAAGCTTTTGGAGTTAATTTCAATGCCGACCTATTTTAAGCCAGGATTTGAGAAGCATCTTAGCAACAAGAATGTAGAGTAAAAGTATGCAATTGGGTCTTAAGTATAATCAGAGAAAGGCTGAACCTACGTTAAAAGAAGGCCTACATTCGGTAATTTTTTGGTCGAAATTATAAATATAGGTATTGAGTTAAATATCATTTTTTCTGTTCGTAAAGCTTACAGCAAGTATCGTAAATGCTGGGCGGTCATTTCTAACTATTTTAAAAATAAACGCATAATATATCATTGGACAACTATATTTCATCAAATAAACCTGAGATATCTGAAGAAATGAAAAACAGTCGGTCTAGAAAAATGAGAATACCAATGTTAAGTTTTCATGGACTTCTTGCACTTATATGCAATGAGTAGAAGTCATCTAAAATGGTTTACTTTTTGACCAAAAGAGGGGTTCAGACACTACGAGGGTGCAGCCACGAACTTATCCGCCTGCCAGAGCAAGCAGCCGGCCGCAACCAAAAACATATATTTCCATCAGAATGGAAGATCGAGTATTGAAGCCGAACGAGTCGAGCGAGTATCGAAGCAGAAAGGCACGAGGCTCTCTCCGAAAGAAGACAGCGTCGCGACTACATCGAAGCATTGTTATTCGTGGATATTCCAGGCGAATAAAGGTTATAATTAATTTGTAAATAAAAATTATTATTATTATTAGTATGTCGACATAGCGATTACACGTTAACTTTTCACTACAAGCGTCATCTATAGACGACAACCGCACGACGATCTGTGTGTTCGAGTGTCGTCTATAGACGACACTGTGCCATTATAAAGTGTAATTATTAATTTATAAATACATTTTTATCGTTAACGGTTGAAATATCTCCAAGTGATTTTGCATAACACTTAAAATATCGTATGATCAAGAGAAAGACGAAGATGCACCCAACGATGTGATTTCGAACACCAGTTTACATAAGCGCGATACACACTTTTCGGCGAAGTACTCCGTACAGTACCGCTACTCCTGCGGCACTGTGGCCCCTTCGACGGAGCACAATGCCTTAGCGAAAGGGTTTAGAGAGGTTGATCATTAACTGTAATTAACGGGGTGATAACTCATTATCAGTATAAATATCTTAATCGGGTCAGTAATCCTTGAACTATCGTCGATCAAATATCTCAATCTTAAAATATGAATTACGGAAATGTCGCGTATCACGTCGTCCCTAAGCTAGGAAAATCAGTTCAAACCATACTGGAAGAGATGGTGTACGTTTACGAGGAGGTTTTGTGTAAGACAATGGTTTACAATTGGCACAATGTTTTAAACTAGGCAAGAACTCATTTGAAGACCCACGGTATGGATTTCCGGAAATGACTACTCCGAAAATAATTTCAAAAGTGGAGAAATCAATATTGGAAGATGCTGGACTAAAGAAAAAACATCTTAAAAAAATGGTTGGAGTATCGGAGTATCTTTTAAATCCTTCGCGATCATCTTGGTCAACAATGGTCACGCCGCCTCAGAAACAACACTGCGTAGAGTGTGCCCGAGCATTTTTCGACCCCAGTAGTGAGGACACATTATAGACTTTTGAATCAAATTGTTACTGCAGACGAAACTGGGGTTCGCCATTACTCCAAATATGACTCTATACATTGGTACAAAAAGGGCACATCATCACCAAAGAAGGGTCTAGGGTATCATATTCGGCTAGTAAAATCATGGCGACAGTATTGTGGACCTCAGAAGGGATTCTGCTGACAGATTATAAAGATAAAGGCGTCTCCATAACCGGATATTCTACGCTCTAATCATAGAGAAGTTCAAAGAATTTATCAAAGAAAAAGGAGACAAGAGCAAGAGGTGTCCTCCTTCTACACGACAAAACGCCTGTTAATAACTCTGTATTTTTAATTTCACTTCTTACCCTCCATTCCGCGAACTTAAAATCGCTCCCTCGTGTATGAGGGGACTTTCACTAGTTAGGCAAATAACTAGTGAATATAATAACGACTTATATAACTATTAATCACGACTTTGTTTTAAGCAATGATAAAATAGAAAAAATAAATGACTACGTAATATTTAGACGTGATATTGGTAACGAAGGGGGAACTTTTTATGGAAACCCTGAGTAGAAATTGGCATCGCTGTGTAGCGTGAAAAACAAGAGGCTTCCACTTTGAAAAGTTACTTAGACGAAAATACAAAATATTTACGAATTATGGATTTTCAGAAAATTTTACAAATGACTGAATTAGCTTAACTAGATGGAAACGAAATTTTTGAAGTAGAAGCAAGAGTGCCTATTTGAACGAGAAAATTTCCATATATGTGTTTTTTTTGCAAGCCGGTGGGAAAACACTAATCACAGAGGTGCCAAATAAGTGTAATTGAGTCTGAAATAAATGAAAAATTATTCAAAAAAAAAAAAAATTAAAAAATTTTTCAATTCGAAATATAAAGAAATGGTCGAGCAAAGCAATCGAGGATCTAATGGCAGATGTGTCACATCCAGTCTTAAGGCTTTTAAGTTACGATTTTACGAAAAAATGTAGTTTTCAAATTTTGCAGATATTTAAAAAATAAATAAACAAAAAATTTTTTAAGCTGTTTTTAGAATTTTAAGAATTTCCTTAAAGAATGCCCAAAATCGTTTCCAGACGTGATTTCTCGTGTTTGGAAGATCTGATAAAGAAGGGGAAATATAGGGAACTATGCATGGAAAAATATATAGACTATACTCTAACGATTTTCGTTGACTTCCTTATTGTGTAAGTCAGATAAGCCAGGATACTCATAGATCAAATCTTGACGAATCTTTGAATCGGTCTGTTCGGAGTCGATGAAATATCGTCATCGTTCGGATCATATTTCGTACTAATATTAAGAACTCTAGATGACACTAGTATCTGAAGTTTGTGTTGTTTAAAATGCAACGGTCTCGATTTTTTTTCTTCGTTTTTTGATTTTGTCCCTGGTTGGACTGAAATCAAAAGTAAGTACAGTGCAAATAATTCAAATTTCATTCGAATTATTGAAATAAACTTTAAAACGTGAAAAAATTCGGGTCTGTAGCGTTTGCAACAATGCAAACTTCAGATACCTCTGACCCATCAGTTTAAGACCCATCTTGATGATTGAATTGTCAGCTGTATTCTACATCTTTTACAAGCAAAAAAAAGCTTTTACAAGGAGGATAACTACTAATGTGACATTAGTAGTTATCCTCCTATATGTAAAACATGCGGTGTTGGGACCGTGTTATACCAATCTTGTGCGAGTAAGATCAGAAATATCGTGGGAGAATATTGTATCTCTTCTCTGTCCCAGAAAGTTTTCACCACACTCTATCAAAAAGGGCGACGGGCATTTCCCCTGTGATCACCAACAATGCATTTTTTCCAGAGATCGTTTGACATACGCGTGCAATTTGTAATGATGCTCCTCGTTATTGCATCTGTGCCAACCACTTTCGGTGTAACTCACTGATCGGGGCGTCGCCCGACATAAGTACCACATAACTAAAAGAGGATGAACAACGCTTATTAGAAGTCGTCTCCTTGATGCGGTGGGCATCCTTATGTTGCCCTTAACCGAGCCTTGATTGGTTCGGGCTTTAAAACTTATCTTCGAATTGATTACTACCCCCCGGTATTTGACTGCTGGTATCAACGCAATCAGCGTTTCGTCTATATCGATAGGCTTCACTCTGGGAATTTTCTTCCTTGCCAGGATGATTACTTTTCTGAGTGCGAGAGTTGGAGACTTTTCTGAGTTGGAGAATCTTAAGCCTGTTGCGGAGTCTAGAGAGTCGCTTTAGGCTAAAACAGGAAATTGAAACAATTTGTTTATGCTGAAGACCATGCTTATCTGGTATGTCGTGGTAGTCAGTGCAGACATTTCTGGGCGGGAAATTTCCTTTTTGGGAAATTCTTTCCAACAGCAAATTCCAAAACGCCGCATCTTGTGCATGCAGTTGGGCTGGAATCTTCACTGCATCTATAGCGACCGGATATACATAAATACGAGTGTCAGAAGTAACACAGATTAGAATGTTAAAATATTTAGACCATATTCTGATGTGCAATACAATTTTTTTTAGGCGGTGTTGCACTGATAGAGCGTGGCTAACCGAATGGGTGTCAATTGAATTACATCGCGGTGTTGAATGAGTTAGTCGTCCTTGATTACAGATAAGAAGGACTCAGTATATGCAAATAGCTTCTGCGTGATTTGGAAAGTTGATGTTTCTTTGTCTAGGAAAAAAATTATGAGTATGAGAACCCTTTTTTACGAGTATGTATTGTTTCAATCCTCGATTATGCGACTTTTGTGAAGAACTTCGGCCTTTAGATTAGTGAGAGATTTTCCATTTACCAACCTTTTAGCACCTGACATGTATAATTCGCTCTTTTTCCAGGTATGTATGGGGCCATGGGAAGCGCCCACTTACAACAATATATTTTGGCTTTATTTTTGCTTGCGCAGTTGTATGTGGTTTTTGATTACAGGAATCGAGTGATCGGTCATAGTATAAGTGAGTCTTGTCAGCGCCAAGTATTTTTATGATGTATTCCTATACGTACGGTCCGTACTGACTGTCGCTAGCATGATTGATGGGGTGTTGTCTCTCTGTTTTTGAGTTATAAGTTCATAATTTGACTTGGTAGGCCAGGTCGGATATGTGCCCATCTGAGAAGATATGAACATAGATTGTTATGTCAGATGTCATGTCGATAAGACGATTTTTGGACTATTGTGTGGAGTGGTTTTCTTTTGAATGTGCTAATGGGCTATAAACCATGGCTTTTCTGAGATTGTCCTTATCTCCCTTTCTGAGATTGTCAGGCTGATTTTGAAACTAGCTGACAGGTATTGTTGGAGTGCTCAACTTCTGGTGCTTTATGGGATGTCCTGCTGATGCATTGCACTGAGGAGTGTTAAATTTACTTAAACGAATTTTCTAGCGCAGCTTTCAAAAGCGTATTTTGCCGTTCAAGATGAGGGACTAATACTCTACGCTGTTGGAAATGTTTATTGTGGTGGTGTGGCGTGATGTGTAGTCTTTGTTGGGTAACTGTGGGGGAGCATTTCCGCCGCCTACCTTGAAGCGGCTATAATTTGAGTTGCTCTTGGATTGCAGCATGATGAAACCCTAGCAGAGGTTTGATCTTTATCAACGGATATACGGATATAGCCGTTTTTGGTTGTAATCTGCTAGTTCATGCTTTTCAGAGTATTGACAAATTGATCATTGAAAATGTGTTGTCTTGGTCTGTTTAATAGACTTCAATGTCATGAATCAAGCTGCTTGCAATGATTCATGGCATTGGTTGATACATTTTCTCAGCTCCATTATCGGAGACCTAGGAAACTTTCGAGGTAGGTGATAAGGTTAAGCAAATCGACTTCATGATTTAAAGCAGGCAGTAGCAATTTATAAAAAACTGAAATAAAGTGAGTAGTGCCACTGAGTCTGTTAAAGTTCATTGTCGGAGACATTTGTCGGCAAAACGCGAGTTTCCAGTCGCAGGATAAATCAACTTTATTTTGACTGTGTTAAATTATAAAAAATAAATAAATAAAAGTTTCAAAAATCAGGCCTCTGAAGTTTGTATCGTTGCAAACGCACCGCTGTCAATTTTTTTCATTTGTTTGTCAGTTTGAATTGGAAAATTTTATTGGTCAGTGTTTGAACTGTAATGAAAACCTGGTTGAGTCCAAAGAAGTCAAAAATGCGAATGAAACTTTGCATTGAAAAAAAATGCATTGAAAAAGTGAAGAAATGGCAGGCCGTTCGTTGCGTTTGCAGCGTTACAAACTTCAGATGCCTCAAAAATAAAGGATTTTTGCAAAGAAATTGATAAATCACTCAGTTTCAGAAAAATTATTTTCTGACAGATTATGATATTCGATGTATCGAGCTTATGACGAAGTGTAAATTAATGTTGGACTGGAAGGAGTTCCAGTCTTTCAACTTTCACTGGAAGGATAATTTCAACTTTCAACTAAAAATTAGTTTATTTTAGTTAAATCGGCTGATTTTCAATGTATCACGTTATCTGTTTGTTTTAGCAAGAAAATTTGCTATAATGTGTACATTGAATGTTGTATACGACGAAAAAATAAAGATTTGTATACTTCTTCCACTAGAAAGACGCACCATCATGCATAAGGGGAAGCAGAATCAAGGAAAATTTTTGTACTTTTATAAATTTTATGTAAGATGGAAATGGACTTGCAAACAAGGATATCATCAGCGTATAACATTATTAGTAGAAATTTGAGGTAATGCAATGGAAGGCTTATTTGATGTTCCTGGTAGCAAGTTTATGTGAGCTTGTGGGTATGTAAGGCTGAAAAAAGGATAGATTTGATCTATGAATTGAGCTCATTGGGAATCCAAAGCGAATATAAAATACGTAAATACGAGTTAACGTGCAGACAATCGGCATTGCTACACATGTATGGGGCCCCTAGATTGTAGGATTTTGAAGATAAGTTATTTGATCACCCTGAATCGAATATTTGGCCCTGTCAATTGAGCATGCTTGACATTCAACAAAAAAGAGGATTTGAACAATGTGGCCGAAAACTACATATGACTAACATGACTTTTGGCAATTCCAGCCTTTATTAAAGTGATATTTCTTCTTTGTGCCTACTCTTATCTAGTGTTAAAAGCGGTCTTAGACAGAAGTTTGTTAATCAGCAACGTATGGTTGTCGAAGGGTGCTAAAACTCTTGTGTAGTTGTTGCTGTTTGAGTCTGCGTCAATAATTTCTGCTGATACAAAAAATTGTCAGTTTGGGGAATGTAGCAACTTCAGTATTAAGAAAGAAACGATAGTCGAAACAGAAATAAGACAACTTAAAAGTAACATATGAGAAAACTTGAGCATAAGTGACGAAAATACTGGTAATGACCCGTGACAATTTCCAGTACTGAAAAATGTGCCACGCGACAAAAACTAGACAGACAATATTGGTTTGTAATAATTGTAACCTTAACGAGAAGACTGATTCCAATATTCTAAAGGACACAAGCCCTAAAATGATGTTAAACACCTTGATCCAAATTATTTGATCTTGAAGGATTAATTTTATTTATTT
This sequence comes from Stratiomys singularior, assembly GCA_954870665.1. Classification (NCBI taxonomy): domain Eukaryota; kingdom Metazoa; phylum Arthropoda; class Insecta; order Diptera; family Stratiomyidae; genus Stratiomys; species Stratiomys singularior. The sequence goes on from OX940881.1 coordinate 67,723,587, forward strand.
TCATTTTATTTCAAGTTTAAGTAAGAGTTTGGCATGCCAAATTTATTCCGAGTTTCAAGAATGTTTTATAAATTTATAATTTTATTTTCCCACTCTATCAATTTAAATTCTAACAAATTTTTCCATTGGGCAAAAAATATTTATGTTTAAACATATAAATATAAATTATTGCTAATATACCAGTGATTTACGGATTTGAATCATCCAAAGGAGGTATTCCACAACTTTGAAATTACCCCTTTCGAATACGCAGCCACTCAGCAACAGATTGAATGTTAAGCGAAAAATCTGCCAGTTATCCTGGTTCGATATGAACTGCATCAATTTTATGGTCAGGCGATTATCGATTAGTTTCAAATCTTTATTAGGTCTTGTTACCTGACGAGGAGCGAAAATAATCGAATAGATTAATAACGAAACTATATTTTTCTCTAATATTGAGTTAACGTATTTTATGTTGATAATGGGCTGTATATTTTGAATTAGTTCATCGGGATCTATGGAATTTTTCAGAGATTAATATAGGCTATCTACTATATTTTTGATTAAAATGTCTACGTTATAATTGAGCTGATTGCGATAAACCTCGACATTGAAAATAGCAACATGCCGACTTAGGAGCTCATTGTTTGACTTCGAGAGGTTTGTAAGCTACCAATTTAATTATGACGAATGCTGTCGGGAAAGGATATTATTAAATGATTCACAATTTCGATTCAATCGATCAGAGCTGTATTTTCTGCGAAGAAAGTTCATTTCTCTCGAGATGTGGTACAGTAATTGAGTGCTTGTCAACATGTTCTTATTAGTTCGCTTCTGTTTACTGAAAATCAAGACCATTTAATTGGACTCCCACGCGACTTAAGAATTCAACTTAATTTCAACGAAAATCCACGTGTCCTTTTTATTATATGTTTGTGAAATTCGATGAGGAATTCCGCACAGTGTTTGTCAAGATTATGATTGTCAGCAGTGAGAGCTTCGAATTTCGTAGTATCGCCATGATTGGGGATGATAAACACCAAATAAATATCCATTCATAGAATGGATTTCCACTTAGCCAAATATTATGTCTACTTTTTCACCCTTTGTGTCAACAATCGCGCATATATGTAATCTTTTCGCATATAAATTTCATCACCATAAAAATAACAAAGCAGCTCAGCTGTATGAAGCTATATGGAGAGCTTTGGGGGTGTAATTCGATCGTGTAAACAATGCGGCGACATCAGCACATGTCTCCAAGCTACTCAGGGTGGAATGTTTGATGTCAATGTTAAGAGCAAAATGGGAAAATTGAAGCGATTCGGTATCAAAGGCAGCTACTGTTGGGCTACTTTCACTTGTATATCACCCAATAAGGAGACCAAATGGAAATATTTATGAGTCGTTGGTAGAAATCCTGTAAGATTTAGCAGTTGATTTTCGCATTTGCATAAGTCTGCAAATTTAAACGAATAATGTTCCAGTGCTAGCTTGATTGAATCGACATAATTCACTGAATCAATACAATGCTTGTCAAGATTTAACCAAAGGATAAACATCATGGGACTTCGTTAGAAATTCGAGCTGTTGTGGGACTGCATTTATTGACAGTCAGCGTTTTCATAAACATTGGAAGAATTATGACACATATATACACACAGAGGACTCGCATGATTTATCACTTTGTCATGAATGATCTGAAATACAGTGGCTGTTTGTTTATTTTAATATTAATGCCTTCAAAAATGGCACTGGTTTCATCATAAAAGCTCCATTCTATACAGATAAAATATCTTAGCCGTAGAAAAACTGTAATATTCTGACGAAAGAGAAATTCCGAGGACATCTGATCTAAAAAATGCGAGTAATTTAGATTTGTTTCTACTTGCAATAAAGATTTCCTTAGATTTAGATTTGTTTCCTTCAATTAAAGGTTACTAATACAAAAAGAATCAAATTTTTAACAAATAGAACCCATGCGCGGTTCTTAGCTTATCCTTTACGATTGAAAGCCTTGGAACTTCCTGTTGCTCATAACTTCAGCATTTTTCCAATACGAACTTTTCACAGCGGAAAAAGGATATTTTCGTTCAACGCATGTGATAATCATTTTGCGATGCGCAAGCTGCGTTCATTCTACGTAAAATTGATTACTGGGTTTTTTGTTCATAGTATTTATGTTGTTTTGGTTTCACCGCAGACTATGTGGACTATTTTCCTATTTCAACCGAATTGAGCCAATTTGACTCACAAAAAAAAATCTAATTTTTGCAAAGAAAATAATTCTAAGTCAATGAAAGATTTATTAGTGAAAATTTCATTGAAAACATAAGATCCATTTTTGATAACACCCGCGATTTAAACGGTAGATACGTTCTGGGATGGAAATGTGAGAGACAGATTTCATACAAAGTAAACGGATACGTTCTGGGAATTAAACTGAAAACCGAAGAGAACTATCTAAAGTAGTCGAAGATATGCGAATTACAATCGTGTAAACGAGATAAGGATTGAAGAATAAAAGGGGGATTGGTTCACTCATTGAGATCCTGGCTACATTTTCCGCTTGGTTACTAAAAGTTGATTTACTTTTGGATGGCACGAGATCAGGGTTTACCAATTGCTCACTTCAGATCTTCTTATCAATTTCTTCATAGACTGAGCGCATTTGTTATTGTCCTCTGAAATTTCAATCCTCTCTCAGCATCCAGATCTCGGTTAAAAAAAATTTTTTGTAGTTCCCTATCCAGCCCTTCAGCAATAACTATTCAAATTTTTCAGCTGCCGTATTTTCAGCGTCAGAATTGTTATCCACTTAAGCTAAGGAGTCCGTTGTAGTAATAATTTCACTAGATTTGCAGCTCAAATTTTCTCATCCTCAAATAATTCTTTAATATCTGGAAAATCACAATCCAAATCACTGAATCTCCTCCAATCGAATGAACTCTATACATAATAATCGCATAAATATTTTCATTTGAAGCAATGTTTTCTTTGGTTATTACTTCAGACCACTTGATTTTGCAGGAAGAATTTTATGTGGACTTTTGGATTTTGGCGACGGTTGAAAATTTGTTAAATTATTCCAGATTTCAGGTAGGGGAAACGAAGGATTTTCGGCACATTGAAGGATTTTTTACATTTCATGTAGAGTAAATGAAGGATTTTCATCTAATTTCCTTAAAACATACGTAAAGCTTCTTCAAATATAGTAGGAAACGTAGAAATTATCCCTTGTTCTAGAGGTTGAATTATTGAAGTTATATTGGGAGGCAAGAACACAATTTGTACATTTAGATGTTGCAAGTCTATTGGCTGACTTGGTGAATTGTCTAGGAGCAATAGAACTTTGAACTCAAGGTTTTTCGCGTAAATAACTTTTTATTTCAGGTACAAGACAATTATGAAACCAATCTTCAATTGTTGTGCAAGGCATCCAAGCCTTTTTTCTTGAAACGCCAATGTATAGGCGGTTTTTCCAAATGCATTCCTTTCATCGCACGTGGCCTTTGAAATCTTTTATCGATAAAGGTTCGATTGCCTGATGCATTCCTGCAAAGAATTAAGGCACCTTAGTCGCTTTAAATCTTCCGGTGGATCTGTCAGATTTTGACAAATAAGCTCCTATTTTGCAATTTTGACAAATAAGGTCATGTTGTGCCAGAGCAACCCGGTCTCATCGGCAGTTAATACTTGGTCACTAATTCTTGCCTTTCTTCACTTATTTTTTCCAGATTTTCTAGGTATTCTTTTGCAGATTTTACATCATCGGAGTCGATTTCCCATTTAAGTTGAATGTTATGCAAGTTGTGCCTCTTTTCAAATTTGTTCATCGCTTGCTTACTCTAAATTCTGTTATAGAAAGAGTTTGTTGGTTTTTTTTAAAGACCTTCAAAATGTTAAGCACCTTGTGTCATATGGAATTAGAATCTACTAGTAATTGTAGATTTTTTCTATTGCTTCAACTAAATAATCTCCGCCAAGCGGCTTAAAGTGCTAACTTGGAATGCACGAAGCCTTAAAAATAAGTTTTTTGAAGCATTTGATTTTGCCCTTAGAAGCGACATCGACGTCTTCATAATTACGGAAACATGGTTGGGACCACAAGACAAAATCAAGCACGCCCATTATGAAATTTACAGGCGTGACCGCCAAGACAACATTGGCGGGGGCGTGGCAATAGCCATTAAGATAATGTTAGCTGAATCCAATGTTGAGCTTTATGGTGTATACTTTCCTGGAACGAAACTCTCCAAGGAAAAAATCACTAATCTGAGAAGTGATCTAGTGCGATTCTGTAGGGCGCATAGTAAATTCCTTCTTTGTGGTGACTTGAACGCACGGCATACGCATTGGAATTCCATACGCAACAACCAAGCAGGTTAAGTAGTCTACGATATGCTACGTGATAACAAATTGTTTATTCGCCATCCCCCAGAACCGACATTCTATTCCCCTCAAGGTATCGGATCTATTCTTGATTTTGCCTTGGGAGATGTTAACGTCTGCCCCTCGGAACCCACTGTTTTACAAGCGCTTTCTTCTCCCCACCTTCCCGTGATGTTCTCATTACAAGCAGCAACAACTTCTTCACATATGTTGAAACGGTTCTACTGCTTCAAAAAAGCTAACTGGCGCGTATTTCGGACAATCATAAATGACCAAACTTCTTTAGCTCTAGACACGCTGAGTTCCCTAAATTCAGCGGGAAAAATTGAACAGCGAATAGAGGAACTCAAAAACACCATTTGCAGAGCAATATATTGTAGTGTACCAAAATATAGCAGAAAAGTCCACGCTATTGAACTCGATAAGGAAACCTTCAAGCTGATTCGAGTACGTAATTCTCTACGACGCCAGTGGCAGAGAAATCGTGACGCCTCCTTGAAAACTGGTGTAAACTCTTTAACGCGAGCTATCAAGGCCAAAATAAAGCTCCTCCGAAACAACCGCTGGAATAATCTACTTACCAACCTTGACTTCAATGCACGGAAAGTCTGGAAGTTGACAAAAATTTTAAAACGTAAACATCATGATTTTCCATATGCTCTGAATGACGAAAATGGTAGCCAGATACATTCTAACGAAGGGAAAGCAGAGTTACTTGCTGATAAGTTCCACAAACACCATAATATCTCCCATAGAATGAGCAACAACATGGCAGAAGTGAAAGTAGCTAAGTCACTACTATCCATCGAAAATACCGCCATTTTACCTCCCGGTGTTCTCATAAAACCGAAACATTTAATCGAGCAAATAAAGAGGCTAAAGAACGGTAAGGCTCTGGAATCGACGGAATACCCATTACGGCCATCAAGAACCTTCCCAAGAAAGCGATAGTGCTAATTTGCCATATTTTCAACGCCTGCCTGAAAATGTCATACTTTCCAAGCTGCTGGAAACACGCTAGCATAATACCAGTCCTGAAGCCCGGTAAAGACCCGCATGACCCTAACAACTACCGGTCAATAAGCTTACTGCCGGCGCTTGGCTGTTCGAGAAACTTATCTTGAAAAGGTTGACGGTTGATGATTACATCGAAAACAATGACATCCTCCCTCACTTCCAGTTTGGCTTCAGACATGGATATTCCACAGAGCACCAACTGCTACGTGTCTCCAAAGACATAAAAGCAGCACTAACTCGAAAACAGTCGGTGGGCCTACTGACCATTGACATTGAAAAGGCGTTTGATACCGTCTGGCATAATGGCCTAACTCACAAACTGAAAGAGTGTAGTACTCCTCCTTACCTGGTGAAGCTAATCGCGTTCTTCTTGAGTGACAGAACATACCAGGTGAAAGTCCGAGGAGCAACATCCGCTCCCAAAACTGCCCCTGCTGGTGTTCCACAAGGCTCATGCCTGAGTCCGACACTATACAACATATACACGTCTGATATCCCTGTGAGCCAAAATTGCCAATTAGCGGCTTTTGCGGACGATATTTGTCTGTACACCACTGGAAATAATCCCAACCAGATAATCTCCAATCTAGAAGAAATGCTAGAGAAAATTTATCAATTCTTCTACAGGTGGAAGATCAAAATAAATGTCAACAAGACCGCAGCAATATATTTTAGTAGAAAACGTTAGCCAACCATGCTGCCAAACAGACCCATCAACTTTTTAGGCCAAATGATTCCGTGGTCTGAAGAACTGACCTATTTGGGTCTAAAACTAGATAGGAAACTCACATTTAAAAACCACATCGAGCACATCAGTTCTAAGGCATTCAAGTCGGTTCTGTCCCTGTATCCGCTGCTCAATCGAAAATCGCACATGAGTTTGCGCAATAAAATCCTCACCCTCAAAAAGAGCATACAACCCATAATTACCTACGGAGCTCCCACTTGGTACCAATGCGCTAAATATCTTAAAACTAAGCTTCAAGTCACCCAAAATCGTTACTTGAAAATGGCGCTAAATAAACCATACTATTACTCCTCCAGATTACTACACCAAAAAGCCAATATTACCCCTATCAGCAAACTCGCGGAATCACGTGGAATTAATCTACTCAAAAAAGCCGTATACTCCCCGAATCCCCTCATCCAATCACTTAGAGATATATAAAAGCCATGAATAAGTGTCCTTAACCATGGATCTGCCTAGAATAATTAGTTTATAGTTTAGGTCATAATTATTATAAGATAATGTTAGATATAAGTTATATGTAAGCCTAGTAGGGGTTTTTGTCAATTTTCCTCTCGAACCAGATACTAGTACTTTTATAGATAAAACGTAATGAACTTGTATAAAATTAATGTTAGAATAGTTGTAATGAAGTCTCCTTCAAATCTCTACACATAAGAAATCAACAGTTAAAACTCTGTAAATAAGGCACATCAATAAAGAATTATTATATATATATATAAATAATCTCCATGATATGTAGTTTCTCTGGCTACACTTTTTCGAAAAGAAAACAAAAATATGTTGCAGCAATTATGTCCTAAGGCTTCTAATTGAAGGTCCTAATTGGAGCGAAGCTGCCCGGGGACCAATGGCGAGTGGTCTCAACCATTGTAAGACAGCGGAGGGAATTAATTGGCTAACCATGTGGATCGCATGGACGAATACCAGATACTCAAAAAGGTATTCGATGGTAGAACTGAAGGGCGGCGACCAGTCAGGAAACCGATGAAACAGTGGTTTCACTTTGTTTACGAGGACGGTTCATAGCTCTTCGGATTCTAAAATTGGAGGAGGCAGTCAGTGGGCCAAGACAGGCGGAGGCGCTTGCTGCAGGTAGCGAATGACCGAGAGCGGCCTTTTTTCTGTTTTCTTAGAATGCGTTCAGAAGACTTTGAAATTTTTTTTCCTTCTTTTTCTTTCAAAAAGGGGCGTTAGAGAGTAAGTAAGAGTGATTGAAATTTTGGAAAAGGGTGTAACTTTGTAACTTTGAACGAGCTCTTAAAAGAGTACGTTCTTCAATACAATACTGATAAATGAGCATAATGAAAAACTATAAAAATAAAACCAAAACAAAAAAAAAATAGATTTCAAAACCATGTAAATGCGAAATCGTGTAATTCGAGTACCTTGCAAAACGAGGAACACGCGCCAGGAAAAATCTCTTACATTAAAAATATATATTTTTAAATTTATGTGTGTTGCATGATTATAGAACTTGAAAATTCTTCCGTGCAGCAGCAGTATGAGTTTATGTCGTACATAGAAGTACTTTCTACATCTTATCTAAATATATTTCTTAATTCTTCAGCTAATGGAAAGTAAAATCTTGTTTTATTCGGTTGCGTCGTTTCTTTCTATAGAATCCAGCATCTTTATACAGAATCATTGAAAGACATGAACCTCAACTGGTTATGATCCATAACGCCGAACAGTCTTTAAAAAAATCTGCGTCAAATTAAGCACCATCTTATGCATGAAATATCTAGCTGTCTCCGTTGCTGAATTTGTAGTGAATCCGCATGGCGTTCCCAAATAACACCAAGTTCGAGAGCTCGCCACCCCTGCGCTAAAATCGCAATAAAGACGTTGCGATTCCTTCTTCTTCTTCCAACCATCATTGAGACCAGTCCTCAAGTCTTCAATCTCTCACTAAATTGTGTTTGACGTTATTTGTATATACTCCCAGCAAAAAGAACGATCAGGCATATCAGGCTAATGCTTAAATAATGATTAGTATAAGCCTTAGCTAAACCTTGTTCTAATGATTATACTAGCTTTGACAATTTCCATGAAATAGTTAGTTTCATGTTGTGAAAGTCACTGTCAAAGCGTCAAAGGATTGAAAATGTAGGCGTGACCAAAGATTATCAATGAATGTGCAAATTGTACTGGGACGGAGAATGTGAAGAGTGTGATAGTGAAAAGTGAGTGACAACTATCTCGAGTGAACGATAATTCTTGGGTAAGTGGATTTTGCGCAGTGCAATCACCATTTCTATTATACCATTATTTATGCCTTATCATAAGGGATATGTAACGATAAAAGCTGTACACCTAATTGCCTATGACATGGCCCATGTTTAAATTGTAACAAATTGTTTTCCCTTACAAGTGATAGGCCTTTGCACTAAGGAATAAACTACACCAAACTAAGCCTTATATAATGATTATATTGTTTGCTGTGTAAGCCTTTGACTAAGGTTTTAATAAATTAGTGGCTTACGTTAATTTGTGTGTATAAATGAAAATATAGCAAGTTAAATTTCTCCACAAATTAGTTCTACGGTGACATCTCTCCGTCAATAGCTGAGAACGAACTGGATAAAACTGTGCCACAGTAAAATGACACCACCACGCTGAATGTATGATGGACGAATTAATGCATCCGCATTCTTCGCATCCATCGAATTCAATATAATTGCAAGATCATCGACAATGAAGTGATATCTGTTAATAAAATGTTGTGTGAGAATTTTAGGCAAGTATGCGCACCTACTGCCACCAAGAACAAAAGAGTAAGCTGCTGGAAGGAACTAAAGGAGAGTAGAAATAGCACATAACTATACAGAGTGACTTGCTTCACTATTAGACTGAATGAGTTATAACACTCTGAAGGCGCTCAAGATTGCTGTAGGAAGCAATAGAGCCATAGGCCAATTTTGAAAAATGTTGAGGGAGCGAACGAGAAAAAATCGGATAAGTAGAGTCCTGCAAAAATAACATGAGCACGATACTTTAACGGGTGAATTTTTGTGTCCCAGTAAAAGCAACACATCCCTCAAACTCCAAATGCGTTAACCCTTCTTGGGCGTAAGGAACGAGTAGATTGACTGTGAAACAAATGCCAATGTTTCACGTTGGTCTCTTCTGCATGAAATTATCCATGAGGATAGGCTTTTAGAACCAATCAAAACATTAGATTCGTATAAATTGTACATGCTCGCAAAAACAGAGCTAAACAAGAGATACACCCCGCGGAAATAGATGCAAGAATTCAAGATTTTCACATCGAAGCAGGCAAAATCCAGCTCAACAAAGCTGAGATGCAAAAAAATTGGAAAAACTGAGGAGGCGGCTTAGAGATTTTTCCGGACCATATAGTTCGCTCAATGCCCAAAAACTTCATTGAACTGAAAACTCGTTTCGGGTTCAAATTCTAAAAATTTTGAAGCGTATGTTGAGCAGGCCTTTTTCTTTCCACGATGACTTGCACAAACGGCACTGAACATAGTGGTCAAACTTCAAAATTGACATTTTTATCAGTGTTAACAGTGTGTCAATGGAAAACTTGATATGTTTTGAAGACCCACAAGCGCATTGATCTTACCAAACAATCGTGGATAGCTGTCAAACCACCTAAGTCAAACTGGCACTTCAAATCAGTGCCACCACGACAGTCATGAAATCGCAACACCATGCTTTTAACTTTGTAGGACGAAATTCCTACCTTTGCGCGTAATCGTGTCAAAAGCAGTGCTACTGTTAAGTAGCAGGGTGAGAGCGACTCAGGCTATATTGATTGATACTTGTAACGGGGGAGACAAATGAAAAGGATGAGAAATTAGGATTTGAGTCTGCGCGATATCTAAGGAAACTGAGGACAGCTTAATCGACCTGTTAGGTTTTTTCCATAATCAAGTCCGTAATTTGTTCTGGATACAGAAGGGATCTTTACCGACTAGAATGATTTATAAAGTGCAAATACGATACTGCACGACGAATAAGAGTGTTATCACCCAAACAGTTGTCTATCCGAGGATCTCAAAAAACACTACATTTTGTTTGCCTTCAAAAAAAACGGTCAACTTTATGTTCACAAGACTGTGCTGGAAAATAAACAGAAACTCAAGACAAATTAATTTATTTTCTTTGATTCGAAGGATTAATTGAAAGGTGCTGCAAGAAAACACGCAAAAGTATTTGAAAACGGCATTAAAAAAAAGCTGGCGCATCATAGTTTTTTTTTAAGTGTGCTATGTACAATTTAAAGGACACAAAATAATGTGTAACATGAAGGATACGGAAATCAATGTCCTATCAAAAGATAGATGGTTGCCAAAATAATACACACATATAGTCGGTGGATGTGTCTGAAGTTTGCATCATTACAAACGCGACGATCTCCAGTGCTTTTAAAAAATTTTTAATGTTTTTTTTTTGATAATTTAACTTAAAATTTTGGTATATTTTAATGGCAAATCTAAGCCTTGACATTGGTATAGGAAAATCTAAATTGACACTTCAGAGTGTAGAACATGGAAGATAACATAACTGTTCAAGGGCCTTCATTGATTCTGATTCACTCCTCGGGTGGTTCCAAAGATATTCAACAGATTTATTTCAAATTTAGCATGTATACTTCGATCCTACAAAGATTCAGTACATCTACCTCCTTATTTACTAGTAGAGATTTTTTAAAGTAACTAATCTAAGCTAAGGTGTTCGAAGTTTGCATCGCTGCAAACGCAACGCTTTCAAAATTGTTCATAATTTTTTGTTGGTATATGATAGAACTATAATAAAATCGTACCAGAGTGCATAGAAGCAAATAATGCGAATGAGCTTTTCCAAATGTTTTAGATTAAATTATCTATCGATAATTTCAAACAATCAAAAATTGTAAATAACTAAAGATCGTTGTGTTTGCAACGATGCAAACTTCAGACAACTTCTAAGCTATGATTTATAATTCAGTTCATCAAGTATTTTATTAGTGAAGCTACATCGATTTTTCAACCCTTATGCCAATAATACTCTACTCAAAACTTTATTGATATAACGTCAATCTATCGATTAGATTTTATTTCACCCTGCAATTTAAGAATTAAAATTATCAAGTCAATATAGTGACAAATCATTAGAACTGCGGCGCCATAGCAAGCAAGTTCGAGTCATGTCTTCTGAACATACCCTCGATTACTTCTAATTTTCCATAATGGAAAGGCAAAGTTTCGTGATGAGGAAAATTTTCAAATGACTTATCTTCTCCTATGTCTAATATATTCCATACTGATTAGATAAACATGATAATCTCTTTTGAAAGATTCAGATAAAATCATGTGGAAATTTTATGAATAATTTAAAATTGTACGATATCAAGATATGGTAAAATCATATCCTATTTTTAGGACGAAAATGTGTTTGTGCTCCCAAGGGACCCGCATGAGGAAGTACGGACAATATCCACAAAATCCGAATACTCTGCTTTCCTTTTAGATACCAAAGAATCAATATTTCGAGCCCATATCTAGAGCAGTTGGGGATTTTCATATTTTTTTTCCGATCGGACTAGGAACGATAATCGCTTTAGGTTGCTCAAGCACTGCGGTGTCATATCCATCCAACTTTCTTTTGTATCGGTAGCATGCATATATGATGATATGATAGCCGCGTGCCGTACTCTGCCTATTATATTTCCATAAATGCACAATGGGGATTGTACAGGAATGATTTCTTATTTATGTCACAATTTTCTCAACGTACTTAAATTAGATAATGGATCATTGCGACACATCATAAAATGACAACAAGGACAACATTTTAAAATGTCCAGCAAATATCAGACAATTTCTGCATAAAATTAAGTGCGACTGCACATAAACGTAGGATATGAAAAAGTTGGGAATCCCGTGGGGATAAAGTAGAGGCTTGAGTGAATTTATACAGCTTTTCATAACTGAGTAAGTGAATATAGCGTTGATATGATTTATTATATGTGAATAATTAACTAAAAATTTGTCTCTGTAACTATTGGCTAAGGTTTGTACCTTTTGTGGGGTGATAGTTTTAATTTTCGTTTTAATATTTTTTTCCAGCCTTTTAGCAAGGTGCAGAGTGCTAGTAGCAATCGTTGTGAATATTCCAATTTAAGATCACAGAAATCGAATTACTTGTTAAGGATATACCCAAGCCGCCACCCAATCTGTCTCTAATATTAATTAAAATCCACTTCATAAGTGCCAACATCATGGCCTTCTGAGAGAAATCGTTTGTTAAAACGTTTGCGAAAGCGAATGAAAGTTGAATTTTCATAAGGACATATTTATGTAGGTCGCCTGCGAGAATGTTCCCCGCTGAATCCTGGACCTAACAATAATGCAGCTCTTAAATCACATCTTCATCCTTACGTGGAATGCAAAACAAAAGTTCAAAACAGAAATTCGACATCATCCTGCTTCCAGAAATCTTCCTGAAGCCTGAAACACGTCACTAGTACCCTAACTATAATTTACACTGATATGACTGATTGACTAGAACAGGAGCCGGAATTGACATTCTCGTCAGACGTAACCTTAACAATCATCTAATCCCAAGACCGCAGCTTGAGGCGGCTGAAGCCACAGGAATCAATTTTAAGACCCATTCTCTCGATTTTACACTCATCTCAATCTATAACCCCTCCTCACGCAAGATCTGGGCACTTTATTCAAGATCGAAGACCCACTTTTGCTTATTGATTACATCGATGCTTACCATTGGGATTGGAGAGATGTGAAAAGCATTCAAGATGGGATTATATTAAATATAGATCCATGATGCAAGCTGGGGTATCCCTAATAAACCACGACTATTTGGTCAAATACATGGCTCTCGAGACTTCCATTACAACGTTCGAATTAGGGTCCTCAATGAGCCCTCTTCTGATCGTCAATCGGACCAAATCTTAATAAAGGACATTTATGTAGACGAATCTCTTAAAACAAAGAAAACGACGATCTGGCAAGCTTTCCAAGAAGCACGTGCGAAAGACAGTTTCACCCAAATCACCAAAAAAGCGAGTAATCTTGACAACTTGATAAAAGCCCAATGGGATAGCTTCCTACAGAGGTTAGAGCCATGGGGAAAATAACATGAAAAATACTTTCGCCTGAAAAATAAAAAAAAGTTGTAACACTCATACACAGTCCATATGGAATGAAATTCGACACTGAGGGAAAAACAGAAGCCTTTGGAAAACACTATATGCCGTCTGCGAAATTACCCCAAAAATGGCAATCCGCTATTATCACAGTCATCCCAAACCAGGCAGAGACCACACGTTCCCACTGAACTGGATACCTATAAGTCTCATCTTCTCCCTTGCCAAATTCACAGGAAAAGCATTGCTAGTGCATTTCTTTTTACTAATTTTTTGTATTTACCAAGTCATCTTTTGGTCCATTACCTAAAAAAGTCTTAGAAAAAGAGAATTTACCTGTAACAATCAGTAAGGATTTTCGCGAATGTGGATTTTATCCATGCAATTAGACTATTCAATATGTGCAAAAAAATAATCTTAAGAGACATCACAATACAGTAAAATTTCACTAATCCAGCACTTCAATAGATCGATACCTCCAATAATCCGGCAACTACGCCCACGCCTCTCTGTCCCTTCTACGCCTATGCGCTCAATCGCCGCTTTGTCATCTAGCAATCTAACCTGAAAACTTATCAAAAACACGTGCGGACGTATCTGCCTGTTTTTTTCAAGTGAGAATAGTGTGTAATTAAAAACGTCAAGTAAACGGAAGTACAAGGCCTTAGATTTGAAAGTTAAAATGGACATTTTAAAGAAGTTAGATAGTGGAGAAAACATGTGCAAATTGCCAAAAAATATGGTGTTGGGTTTGCAACTATACACGATCTTAAGAAAAAAAAAAAACAAAAGATAGATAAACCACGTGAAAACGATGGAATCTGGAACAGGAAAGTGTAAAACATTAAGAGTTTGCAATTATTCAATAATAGAAAACGCTCTCTATATGTGGATCATGCAATAGCGTCCTAAACACAAAATCCGGAAAGCAAAAGTAATCGGATCTTACAAAAAAATCACTAAAAAAAGATGATTTTCGTGCCAGTAACGGATGGCTGGATCAATTTAAAAAGCGGTTTTGTATCCGTCTGTTCGTCTATCGGGGAAAATTTATCAATCTGCAGTACATTCCATTTATCCAGCATTTTAAAGACAAAGTAAAGGAACTGGGTCACCTTCCAGAACAAATCTTTAATGCAGACGAGAGTGGTCTGTCCTGGAGACTATTGCTCAATAAAATTCGTATCCTCTAAAGAAGCGAGCGCACCAGGTCGTTAAGTGAGTAAATATAGAATTACATTCATGCCGTGATCAATTGCTACTGGAAGCCAAAAATTGGATTTGTTAGTAATTGGTATAGCTTAAAAATCCCAGAACTTTCAAGAACATTTGTTTGTGAGTTTGCTAGAAGAACCAATGTAAAACTTGGGTCATGAGAGAGATATTTAGCGAATGGTTTCATAAAGACTTTATCCCAGAAGTCAAGAAGTTTATGAAAAGATGCAACTTGTCAATAAAATCTTAACTCGTATTTGAAAATGCTCCAGGCAACCCAAATGATCAATAACTTAAATCAAGTGGTAGGAATATCCAAACTATCTTCGTACCACTAAACTGCACACCTTTAATGCAAACGAAGGATCAAAATGCTGTCCAAAAAGTATAGACCTTGTATAAAAATAAATAGCTGATCCATATTGTATCTCAGGATGGTGACATAATGCAGAGCCTTAAAGAATTGAATTTGAAGGATGTTGTATTTGCTCTCGCTCACGCTTGGGAGTGTTTCATCTCACTTAATCCAATCTTCATGGAATAACTTATGGCCTACAATGAATGCTGTTTCTCAAGAACGGAAGAATGGAATCCTAAAGATAACCTACCTCTACCTAAAAAGAGGATTCGAGACAAGTGAAGAAAATTTAAATTCCATGTTTGAAAGAATCGAAGAAACAGAGCAAATTGTGAAAGATGAAGAAACATGCAAAGCATTACAACAAGGAGAAAGCCTTGTAGAAATATTGGCGCCACCAACTACTACGACTGTAAAAGTAAAAGCCGATAAAGCATTTGATTGTTTCAATATGCATATCAAGAAAATGGCATATCTGCCAACGATGTTTTAATTCTTCGGAACATGCGAGAAAAGGGTTTTAAACAAGGATTATAAGTTGCACAGAAGCAGACCTCAATTAAGGATTATTTTAAAACTTTGTAATTAAATACACAAACAATAAAACCTGTTAAACAAAAACACAAATATGTACATACATTAAATACGAGGGACGGCTGATAAATTCGCGGCCTAAGGCATTTAATGATACAAAATATATGGTTTTATTTTTCAATATAATCTCCCTAAAGTGAAATACATTTCTCACATCTCGCATACAATGCCTTTAACCCACCCAAAAAATATTCTGTGTCTTTTTCTTCAAAATGACGATCAAACGCAGCTTTCATTTCGTTGTCATCTGCAAATCTCCTGCCCCGTAAGTCCTTTTTCAAATTGGAAAACAGGAAAAAATTGCTAGATGCTAGGTCTGGGCTATATGGAGGGTGGTTGATCTTTGAGAACCCCCCCAAGTCTTTCAGGGCTTGCCTCGCAACATGTGCGGTGTGAACGGGCGCGTTGTCTGGCAAAAAGAGCACTCCGCGTGTCAGTTTCCCACGTTGTTTCTGTACAATAGCCTCGCGAACTTGAGTCAATAAACAGGCGTAATATTAGCCATTCATCGTAGTTCCCCTGGGTAGGTAGTCGATAAGCGATAAATTCCCTCGCTATCCCAGAAAACAGTCGCCATTGGCTTGGACACCGACTTGTCTACCTTGAATTTTTTCGGTGGCCTTTCTCCTTTTTTTATCCATTGCATGGACTCTTGTTTGGACTCCGGGTCATATTGGCGAATCCATATTTCATCTACTGTGACTATCCGTTGCCAAATGTCTTCCTTGTTATCGCCGACTAGCTTCAAAAATTTTTGTAACTTGCGAGTCGACGTAGCTTTTAAAGAGGTGTGAGCATTTTCGGTACCCAGCGGGCGCTAATTTTTCTCATATTTAAATGGCTATGTAAAATTTCTCCAACTCGTTTTTTTTGCTAATTTGCAGTTCTTCAGCAATCTGCCACAATTTAATTCTTCGGTCGGCCAGAACGATTTTTTCGACTTTTCGGACGTTTTGTTCGGTCAGTACCTTGACAGGGCGGCCCGAGCGAGGGTCGTCTACACAGCTCTCTCGTCCTTGTTGAAACGGGCGGGCCCATTTTTTCACCATCGTATAAGAAGGCACAGAACCCTGAAGAACCAATGACATCTCTTCAAAAATAGCTTTCGTTGTGTTTCCCTTCTTTACGAGGAATTTTATCACAGCGCGGTGTTCGAAATTTCGAGAATTTCCAGATTCGGCTGACATGGTGATGTTTGTTGTTCGATAATTAATTGAACTATGTGTGCAAACTTTATTAGTGAACGCTTTTATAATCCTACTAAGTGTCACAACTAGTGACATTAGTAATTACTCATCGTTAAGTAACCTAAGCCGCGAACTTTTCAGCCGAACCTGGTACATTATATTCTCTTTATTTATTATAAGTTTTCACTTTAATCCAGTAATCCAAACATTCTAATAATCTGGCACCCTCTGGTTTTTAAAAAAGCGAAGTGAGATTCTTCTATAATACCAACAAGAATGTAAAATGTCCAGATACCAAAACGAAGAAAAGCGATTTGAATACTGCCAACAGATCGCTTATTATTAATCAACTAAGGATCGATTTATAAATAGCTGGAGTTGACGTCAGACCCTTTGTTAATGTTTTGAACATAGCAAAGGATACTATAGAACCTGAAAGTCTAACAAAAAACTCAACAGGCGACGAAATCGAAATAGATAACATAGTTCCATCAGTCAGACAAATAGAAACCAACCACGAAAAGCTTCAAAATCAGTTGGAAATACAGATTTAAATTCGCCAATTATTGGTGATTATTTTTCAGAAAATAATTAAAATAATTTGTTCAGTAAAATAATTAAAATAATTCACATAACTGAAAGCGAGATACTGCCTTTATATGAGTTGGAAATTATAGCCAACTTTGAAATTTTGAATGAATATTGTTTACAGAAAACACAAGAGTCTCTAAAATTATTGCATTCAATGCAAACAATCAAAAAAATGAGCGAAAACAGACAAAGCAAGACTAGTTTCTAAAGATTCTGGTCAAAAGAAAGATGTTGCACCAGAAACAAGTAGTGTTACGTGTTCAAATAATTTCACCCTCCACTGTAGTTGCCAAAAACGCAAAACAAAGAATATTGACCAAAACAACGACAAACGCGTGGATCGTTTTCGAAGGGGACGAAGCCATCTTGTAAATGCATTGGGATTTTTTTTGGGTAGGGAGATGAAGGCTATTTACGCCCTGAGTGTCGGACTCCCAGTAGACCTGCTGGACTACCGACTAAACACCTCCCGTTTGGAACCGTTTGACACATTACTTCGAGCTAGGCCTCCCAATTTTACGCCTTTGGCGCCTTCGGGTTATAGGGATTCCTTCTCCAGTTGGATGGGAAAGAGGAGGAGGATTGCCTTTTTTCCATTACTAAGATTGCCCGAGCGTAATGTGCCACGTGATTCCATTTGTCAAATGATTTCAGCATCTCTTCGACTAGGCTATCTGCGTGGAGCTCTCCCACTTTTTCGGCAAGATCACCGCGCTTTTTGTCCCATCTTCTGCATGAAAAGAAAGTATGACAGGCGTCATCCTTCACACCAATGCAGAATATGCAATCTGGAGACCGTGACTTACCTATCTTGTGCAGCTAAGACTGAAAACAACCGTGTCCGCTCAGTAGCTGGGTCAGGTAGAAGTCAGTCTCACCATGCGTTCGACTGAGCCACGATCTGAAGTCTTTGATGAGCCGCAAGGTCCATCTTCCTTTTAGCTCACGTTCCCATGATTGTTGCCATTCGTCGAGAGTGCATCGTCCAAATGCATTGGGATTAGGAATAACAAAAATTCAATGCAAATTCGAATGATTTAGCACGTGAACTCGAGAATGATCTACAAAGACGGTATGAGAAGGTTCTGGATTGGCTGGTTGGGATTATATAAGCGACTACAGCAGGCGGAGACGAGGAGTTAGGATGAAGAAGTGACAAACGACTGTGCACGTCAACAAAAGTGCCGAATTAAATAGTGTTACAGTGAAATTAAATTGTACGCGAGTGGAAGTGATCAATTTTAGTCAAATTTCGAAACCGTGTAAACAAAATAAAGTGATAAATAGACAGTAATTTACTCAAGTTTTAGTTAAATTTAGTGAAGTGTGCTCAAAAAAGATTAAAATAAATTTTTAATTAACATCAAATTTGCGTTTTCACTTGCAACAATTTAGAGTTTACTAAGTTAAAGGCCTCGCACCTGAAAAAGCGCTACAGTAGAAACGAAAACACAGAACGATAAAGAAAATAACACACAATATATGTAAAACGAAATAAATAAAAGTAACAAAAGTAATAAAAATAAACAAGTCAAGTTCAATGTAATTGCAAAACCAGAAAACATATCACCCACTTTGAAAAAAAAGACATTTAACCTTGTAGAGTGGCTCTAAACACCAGTGAAAAGCTAAAATTAGTCAAAAAAGTCGGAGCGATTTCCTTCAAAGAGTGGAGAAAAATCGAGAAACGAAAAGAACAAGTGAAGGAACAGAAAAAAACGATAAGAAATTAAGAGACTAGAAGGTAAAGAAAAGAAAGTAGAAGAAATTCGAAAAAAGAGAGGAGAAATGCAAAAAAGAAAAGCAGAAAAACATTTTGACAGTTTTTTCTAGCCAATTAAAAGAAGGAAGGAAAACACGACTTGCACAGTGAATAAAATAAGGTGCAATAATTGTGAAGAGGAATTAACTATCGATACGGAAATAAATGATTTGAAGGGTATTGGATGTGACAATTTGTAGTTGAAACTTTATGAAAGCGTTTTTTTGGAATGCCAAATATGCAACAGAAAAGAGGCTGAGTAGAGAGTAGAATAAGGCTGACTTCTAATGAAAAGTGCAAAATTTTGTTTGATGTTGTTCATTTGATCATAGAAGAATTTAAATGTTTTTTTAATTTTGGAAATTAGAATAAATAGCTTTTATGATAGTGACGTGTGATTCTATCCATGAAATTGGATACTAAATGTCAGTGTAATAAAGTTTTTATTCCCACTAAAAGGCTGACTACTGGGTATTTTAACCTATATATTTTGAAGACATACGTGACTACTCGAGTCTAAAAAGGCTAGATTGGTTTTTTTATTTCAGCCGCGGTGAAGGCCGCAATCACTGCAGCAGTAGAAGGCCCTTGGGGGAACCAAGGCATAGCAGATAGCGAATAACAGGCTCAAAATAGAAACAAATTCTCAAAATTTCAAAACATTGTATGCAATAGATTTCTTTAAAAAAATGCCAAAATCCCCACCACACTAGATGTGCCCCATTTTCTTGTTAGTTAAAAAAATACTTACAGTGAGTGTAAAAAGTGTACGTACGACCAATAGTTTTGAATGAAAAGCAATATTTCACAAAACCGTGAGAGTTTTTTTTCCGCATCATATAATTATTTTAAGTCTAAGGAAGTAGGCCTCACTCAAAAACAAAAAGAGAAGAAAATCAGTAATGAAGCAAAGTTAGACGAAACTTAAATCCACCATCCAAGCCACGCAAAAAGTATGTTCTAGGAGCCCTTTTATTTGATTAACTTCTATCGGAAATGCCAATGGTTGTTTTCAGTGCTAGTGTCACGTTCTTCAAGTGAAATTTTCGTGAATGTTTTTGAAAATGAGCCCGAAACGGAAAGAAGCTAGGCGAGAGGAGAAAAAGCTCATCATCCAAAAATTCTAGAAATTACAGGCGTTGATGTGTCGGCGGGTACCGTAAGGACTGACTTGCGATCGGCTGGATACCATAGTCGTACGGCTAGGCGAAAATATTTCATTAGTGAGGCCAATCGAAGGTAGCGCTTGGAGTTTGCTAAAATGTACATAAATGAGCCCGTAGAGTTCTGGGAACGAGTGATCTTCACAGACGAAAGTAAATACAATATAATTAACTCCCACGGAAAATGTATGGTGTGGAGAAAACCAAGCACAGAGCTGCAAAAGGAAAATTTATGTCCAACAGTAAAACATGGAGGAGGTTCGGTTTTAGTGTGGGGGTACATGAATGCTTCTGGGGTTGGAAATTTAATATTTATTGAAGGCATCATGGACCACAAACAATGACCCAAACATACTGCAGAGAATACTCGGCTTTGGCTCTTATATAATACATCCAGCGTGTTGAAAACACCCCCACAATCCCCAGATATTAATCCTATAGAGCATCTGTGGGACGTTTTAGACAAGCGGGTTCGAAGGCAGCTCTAAAATCAGAACTACAGGAAGAGTGGAACTTGCTATCGGAGAATAAGACCAGGATCCTTGTCGAATCAATGCCGAGGAGACTTAAGGTAATAACTAAAGCGAGAGGATATCCTACCAAATATTGAGTTTAAGATATAGCACTCTATTCCTATTCTTTAATATAATTTGGTAGTTTTTACTATAGTAGCGATCGAAGAAGACTTTTTGTATGGGTTAAAGGGAGAATTTGCAGTCTGAGGAACTTTTCTCCATTTACGAAGTTTTTTTTAAATTGATTTTTGTTCCTTAGACTTAAGATGATCATATCGTGCAATAATTCCTGAAAAAATTATAACGTTTTTGGAAAATATTGATTTTTATTGAAATATCTCGTCGTGTGTCCACTTTTTCCACCCACTGTATAAGCTCGCTGTAACACCCTTGAACCAAAATGGCGCACAGCGAAGACACAATCTGCAAGTGCACCCATCGCCGGTCCACGAATAAGGCAAATGTCTTACGCGGCTGCCATTATGTTTTTGAATATTTCAAAGGTTGGCGCTAAGTGCAACCAATCTCATTTTCCCCGATTGCTCATTAATTTCCGATTAGTTCAATGAGAGTTACATATTTTGATAACTTAATTGAACTTTTAAATATAACCCTTTTCATCCTTTCCCTTATAATCAATCCTTTTCACTTACCGTTCATTATTCATGCTCACGATTTCGCCGGCATTCATTAACGATTAAGGACGAATTTACGTCGACTAACGAAACACTTCAATAAACTTTTAATTTACAAATTCACTTTTCTTTAAAAAGTTCTTCAGAGTAACTTATGTTTCGATGCATCGCGAATAAAAAAAAAAACCGCGAACTCGAACACATCACGCACGCATTAACGCCACCGAGCAATTACCGAATAGCGCCAATCACCCGAAGAGGCCGATCGCGAGCATCCCCCTGAGACCAATCGATAGATTCACGCAATTAGCGCGACAGTGCCTCTTTTTTCTAGCATTGGAACTAGTTTCTATGCAAGTCATTGCATAGTTTTCGGAACCTCCAATTCGGATGCTATTGCAAAATGCAAGAAGCGTTACGAGACATCGCGGTCTCCTCGACGGACTTGATGTGGTTCGTGACAGGTGTCGCGTATTATTAGAGTATATAACCTTAATACATAACCTTAAGTTTGGATTCGCGGGGGATACGACACTTCCAGGCAGCTGTGTACCTTAAGGACGTTTTGCATTTTCACATTGCCACGCATTCCCAGTAGTTTTGTACGTTTGACCTTTATGTTTCAGTTAGTGCTGCCAATTAAGCATATTTTATGCTAGATTTGGCATAATTTCATGTTGTTTAGCATATTTTTTCGGTGTTTGGCATATAGTATATTTTTTAGCATAAATTCGCTAGTCTGGCCAACGAAATTTGTCCACCTGAAAGAACGCTGATTTCAAAAATCGACAATATCGGTAGCTAAACAACAAACAATGCGCTGAATAGCCCAGATGATACTACAAAAAACTCATCGATTATCATTCGAAAGTGAAATGGTGTCTGTTCGGTTTAAATTCGGAGTTTTCGGCTGCGATTTTTTAAAATTCCCGCCCTTTCCTATAGTAGAGAATAGCTCTCGTTTGCATGCCCATTGAACTACAATCTAAAAGCAAACCATTGAGCTAAGAACTAAGGAAACTTTGAAACTCTCTGTATGTGAGGGAAGCAAACATCCTTTGAAAACCTACTTACCCTTCCCGTTTTTTGTTTCTAGTGAGCGACGCTTCATTAATTAGTTCAACTGCAAATATCAGCGCAGAGATGTGTTTTCGGTGGATTTTTTTGAGGCTCACAGATGTGCGATCAGAACATGCGGACTGAAATAACACTTCTTCATGTTTCTACGCCTTTGCCACTTGCAAAAGGGTCATCAACAATACAGAAGCGAAGCTTCTTTCATACATTCCAGGGATTTCCCATTTCCCATTCATTTATCGAAAAATTGAAATTCAAGTTTATTCAACGTTCTTCCGCGTATATACGGATATCGTTATTTTTATTAGAATTCAAAGTTGTTACGTAGTGAGAAGTGTTTGATCAACTCAACATGCCACCCATATACAGTCAGCATTACAGGTCAAACAGGGTAAAAATGCCGGATTTAAAAGAGTGGTTGTGACCTGTTGAAAATGATATGACGAAAGCGTACTGTAAGTACTGCAAAATGTGATATTATTGCAAAAGTGCATTGCCTAAAGTTACATTGCTCATCAGCAAAACATAAAAAAGCCATACAACCAATGAAGAGCCAGAGTGTAATTAAGTTTCCCAAAAAAAGTGATGTAAATACAAAAAGAGATTAAGTGCAGAAGCTTCATTAGCTATGTTTGTGTGCGCACATTGTTCAATTATGGTTGTTGACCATTTGTCCGAGCTATGTAAAAACAGATTTGGTAATAGCGAACGCGGAGACTTGCGAGTACATCGCACAAAATGTACTAATATAATAGAAAATGTTTTGACGCAGCATTTTATAAAAGCAATAGTGTCAGATTTGGGAGATCATGATTATAGTCACTTACTGGATGAGTCTATAGATATTACCGTCAGCAAAATGTTGGGAGTACGGATAAGATATTTCAGCCGATCCTTGAAGACTATAATATCCATCTTCTTGGGGTTAGTCGAGATTGAAGATGGCACTGCAACGAGCATCGTCAACGGTATTCAAGGATTATTGTCTGCCCTCAACTTTGATATAAAAAAACTTGATAGGTATCGGCACGGATAATGCTACGTAAATGACCGGCACTAACAATGGAGTGCATACCTTATTAAAACAAGCAACTGGCAATGATCACTTGGTTTTAGTTCGCTGCGTGTGCTCTTTATTACAGTTGTCTTTATCTCATGCGACAGAAGAGACACTACCTCGCGCCATTGCATTCCTCATAAGAGAAACCTACAATTGGTTCAGTCACTCTTCAAACCCTTGGCTATATTATATAAATATATACCAAGCGATCAACTGTGGCTCCAACCCATTACTAATTCCACAAATGTGCACCACCCGATGGATATCAGTTGAGCCAGAGGCCAACCGTGTTTTGGAACAATGGCTAGAATTGAAACTACTGTTTCACTTTATGAAATGTACAATAATCCTGTGAATCACTTGTACTTGTTGTATTTAGAGCCTGTCTTAGATTAAGTAGTGAACAAGCTGTTCGAAAGCAACAATGTTGACCCAAAAAAAAACTATACAAGGATTTGCGTGGCTTGAACGTATCTTGAACCCAACTGCGAGATTTGGTATCTTTTCATAAAATATAGAGATTTATTTGGATCCTAGACTATACATGGGATATGATTTTGAGACGAAATTACGGGAAATAATATGCGTCAAAGATGCATTAATTTCATGCTGAAACTTGTGAGAGAACTGCGTTTTAGACTACCAATTAATTTTAAAATACTGGAGTATCTTCGTTCCCTGTGCAAGAAACTTTAAGGTAGTCAACCCTTCTATCGTTGATATTGCTAAAGAGTTCCGAACTAATGAATCTATAATAGACCGGCTTATGTCCCAATGGAGAAACACAGTGCTCATTAACTGTGAATCAGGTTTAAGGTGTTCACCCCACGCGACTGTTCGCGTAGTTCAAATTTTTGGAATGTAAATATTTCTTTACTTTCTTTATATACGAGGGTAAGGTGAAAAGTTCTCGGCCTGACAATGAAAGATTGCGATTTTCAGTTGAAAAATGATTTTATTTTTCTACATAATCTCCCTTTACTTCAACACACTTGGTCCAGCGTTTCTCCAACATCAGTATTCCTTCCCGGAAGTGAGAGTCTGGAAGGCTGTGAAAATATTCATCTACGGCCCTCTCAACTTCTTCATTGGACGCGAAGCGCTTCCCAGAAAGAAATTTTTCCAAGTTTGGGAACAGATAGAAATCTGAGGGTGCCAAATCAGGAGAATAGGGGGGATGGTCGAGCAAATCGTACCCCAAATCTCGCAGTTTTCCCATCGCCAACGCACTCTTGTGTGCAGGAGCGTTGTCCTGGTGAAAGATGATTTTTTTCTTCTTCAAGCCAGCCCTCTTCTCGCGAATTTTGGCATCCAACTGATCAAGAAGGTTGGAGTAATATTCGCCTGTAATTGTTCTCCCTTTTCAAGGTAATCAATTAACAGGATCCCTTTCGCATCCCAAAACACGCTGGCCATAACCTTTCTGGCAGATGCGATCGACTTCGTTTTCTTTGGCCCTGAACAACCGGCTTCCACCCACTGCTTCGACTGCTGCTTCGTTTCTGGCGTGTAGTGGTGGGGCCACGTCTCATCCATGGTGACAAATCGCCGTACAAAATCGGTCGGATCCCTATTGAATCGGTCCAAACATTGCTGCGATAATCGTTTGCGCATTTGATTTTGATCGGCATTCAGCAAATGCGGCACCCATCTTGCGCAGAGCTTTCGCATCCCTAATTCTTTGTGCAAGATGTTTCGCACCCTTTCTTCCGATATCCCCACAGCCTCAGCTATCTCATTAACTTTCACTCGCCTATCGTCCAACACGGTATCATGCACGTTTTCGATGGTTTCCGGTGTGGTTGCGGTTTTTGGCCGTCCTTCACGTGGGTCATCTTCGAGGGAAGTGCGACAACGTTTAAATTCAGCTGCCCACTTTTTAACGGTTGATATGGAAGGAGCAGAGTCCCTGTAAACTTTTGTCAACTTCGGATGAATTTCCTTAGGAGTTAATCCATCCAAAACGAAGAATTTTATGACCGCACGATATTCAAGTTTGTCCATTTTACCGAAAAACACACAAGACGTCTACTACAAAAATTCGTGTAAACAAACTACTTGAAAGAACAAGTTGAAACTTGTCATACGAACTAATGACACATGCACCAAGGCAGGAAACATAAATTTTTCCTGATTGGAACGCCATCTCTGTGTCAGGCCGAGAACTTTTCACCTTACCCTCGTAAAGCTATTTTCTCTATATACAGTGCCGAAAATTTGTTATATTGTTTGTAAATTGCTGATAAATATACATCACAACATGTTCACTTTTCGCAAAAAACAGTTTATTATTCATAATGATAACGGTTCTTTTCAATTTAAGCGGGTTTCAGAGAAATATGCAAAATAGAAGGGCAAAAATTATAGCACCGCTGAGAATTCTGTTGATGAGCGCATTAGTTGAAAATATTATTCAGATACCCTGTACAAGTTGAAACGTTCTTGTTCGCTTGTTCTTAAACCATTAAACATGGAGGGTCAAGGGTAATGGCGTTGGCTTATTTTTCGCATAATGATATAGGTCCAAAACATTGGGTAAAAATAAAGGTGTCTAAAGTTTGCAACGTTGCAAAAAAATTTCACTTTTTGAATGATTTTTTGGATAATTTAACATGAAATTTCTGGCAGTTTCATTCGCCTTTTTTGTTTCTTTGCACTCTAATATGTTTTCATTACTGTATAATCATTGTATCACAATCAACAAATTGTGAAAAATTTTGACAATGTTGCGTTTGCAACGATGCAAACTTCAGACACCTAAAAATAAAAATGGACCAACACGTTTACGTTGAAATAATTGAAAAAATTATGCTACTTTATACAGACTATGAGATACCTTTCTTGTGGGTCTTTCAACAAGACACCGACCCCCAACACACCAGCATGAAAGCGAAAAAATCGTTCGGAGAGCATTCAGTGAACATAATGGAGTGGCCTGCGCAGTCACCAGATCTCAACCCTAGACAAAAGCAGTTGATGCTTCCAAGCCAACGAGTAGCGAATCATTTTGGAATGTGATTAAGAAGTCCTGAAGCGAAGTTCCGCTAAGCCAATGCCAGCGCTTGGTTGATTCAATGTCAAAATGTTGTCCAGCCGTTTTTGCCAATAAAGGTCGGGCAACTAGTTATTGAAACTGAAGAACGTCATCAGCTGGACCAGATGACTATCAAATTTTTGTCGAAAAATTTCAAAATTTTTCACAATTTGTTGTTGGTACATTATTATTCTGTAATGAAAACATATTAGAGTGCAAAGAAACAAAAAACGCGAATGAAATTTCCAAAAATTTCAAGTTTATCCAATAAAAAACCTTCAAAATGTGAAAATTTTTGAGACCGTTGCGTTTGCAACGATGCAAACTTCAGACGCCTCAACAAAAGTGATTTTCTTAAGACGAAAACATATCGTATAATGCTCGATGTTTGCGGTGATCATGCTCCATCTGAGACGACTTGCAGAGAGTGGTTTCGGTGTTTTAAAAATGGTGACTTTGACGTGACAGATAAAGATCGTGAAGGGGCGCCGAAAAAAGTTTGAAGATTCACAACTACGGCAATTGTTGAATGAAGATTCAAGTCGAAGCATAGAAGAATTGTCGCAGGAGTTAAATGTTGACAGATCTACAGTCGGTAAGCGCTTGCATGCCATGGGAATGATCAAAAAAGCTGGGACTTGGGCGCCGCATCAACTGAGAGAGAGGGACTGCGTTTGGTAACGTGCAAAAGATGCTTCTTCAACGACAAAAAAGATAGGATTTCATGCATTGAATTGTGACAGGGGATGAGAAATGGATGTACTAAGACAACCCTAAGCGAACAAAACATTCGGGAATGCCTGGTGAACTAGGTCCATCGACGCCAAAACGGAATATTCAGGCTTCCAAGGCCATGTTGTGCATCTGGTAGAACCACCGTGGCGTCATCTATTACGAACTACTGAAACCATCTGAAACAAACACAGGGGATGTGTACCGAAGGCAACTGATTCGTCTGAATCGAGCTCTGAGGGAAAAAAGGCCAGAATGGATTGACAGACATGACAAGCTGACTTTGCTGCATGACATTGCAAGGCTACACGTAGCTTAGCCGGTCAAAAAATATTTGGAAGGTGTAAACTTGGAAATCTTGCCCCATTTGCCGTATTCTCCAGACATTGCTCCTTCCGATTTCCATTTGTTCCGCTCCATGCAATCAGCCCTCCCTGGAAGACGATTTACTTCTTATGAAGGCCATGAAAAAATGGCTCGATGACTGGATCTAATCGAAGGATCGGGATTTTTTCCGCCGAGGAATCCATCTACTACCAGAAAGATGGGAGAAGGACTTTGAATGACGTGACTGTATTCTTTAATGTTGAAATAAACTAAAGACTGTCAGAAAAACGGCGGAAATTTATTTCCATACCGAATATCTAAAAAAAATTTCACAAAATCGCTTTATATTCGATCAATGATTTTTTAAACCACTGATTAACTTCCAAATATTGGTAAGTCTAAAACTTCTTGAGCCTTTTTTTGTAATTTTTCGATTGAATATTTCTTTTATTTAAAATGGATTTGATTAAAGTACATATTGTCCATTATTATCTATGACCTTTTACCATTTTTTACAAAAAATGGAAGACAACGCCCTTTCAATTCTGCCCGATTTTTTTGAATTGCGTGTTACAATCTCGTTAATTGCTGACACTGCAGAGCCGAATTGAGTGTTTGGCCAGGTTTTAGCACCTCATGATAAACAATTCCCTTCCAATCCCACCATAAACACAGCATAACCCTATTTGGTGTCAATTCTGGCGTTGAAAGCGTTTGTGATGATTCACCTTTTTTTGCCCATGATTTTTTCGAACGACATTCTCGTATCTTACCCATTTTTCATCGCCCGTAATGATTTGCTTCAAAAATGGCTCGACTTCGTAGCGTTTTATTAGCATTCCGCAAATGGAAATTCTGTCGATCAAATTTTTTGAGTTAATTCATGCGGCACCCAAACGTTGAGTTTCTTTGTGTATCCAGCCTTACGCAAATGGCTCAAAACTGTTTGGTGATGGATATTCAGTTCCTTAGCAATGTCATGGCTGCTTATGTGTCGGTCTTCTTCAATTTTTTGTAAGATTTCATCGACTTTTTCAGTGATTGGTCGACCTGAGCGAGGTGGATTTTTGACATTAAAATTTCCCGAACGAAAGCGAGCGAACCATCTCTTGTATCTTGACCGCAGACACCACAAATTTTTTCACGAGTCTGCGACGCATTCTCACCTTGATCGTAGTGACATTGTAAAATATAACGAATTTTTTCAGAAACTTCACTCATTTTTAAATGAATACAATTTTTAGCACAAATGACGAAATACAAAGCTGTCCATAGGAAAATTGTAGGCTGCAATGTCACCTTTCAAACGCATGTCAGTTTGACTCAATCTAATTAGTATAGCCCGATATATTTTAAAACGAACACCATCTAGTGACAAAAAAGGCTCAATACTTTTTAGACTATCCAATATTATACAATTCGAAAAGTCAAATGAGCCACACGAGGTATTTTCGATGCTGCTCAGTTGCTCGTTAGGTAAAATGAAAATTGAAAAAAAAATTTTAGATTCAACTACTTCATTTCAGTGAAATGATTATCCAAAAGCAACTGCAAACTTTTGAGATTTAGCCATCGATGAGCCCATCATCAAAACAAATAACACTGTGAAACTGATAGCGTCCATCGTCTCCAATAACTCATTGCAAGTATTTGCCGAAGATCGGATATAGTTTTCCAATGTCACAAATTTCATTATCCTTCTGAGCACAACCTAATGATGATTTGTCGAACTCCCCTTAAAAGAATTCCCAACAAATCTATCTCGGATAAATTAAAATATTGCAAATCATATTGTTCAGAATATCTATACATATAATCCTCGTAATAAATACTCATAATATTGCTCTAATTTATAAAACAAAAATAATTAACATTCTCTGAATCAAAAATAACTATAAATAATTTTACATACTCTTACTTCCTCAGATCAAAGTGGAGCCTATACCTGTTAAAAATTGCAATGCAACATGACTCTGTGTCCCTCTACAGCGTCTTTTATAGACGTCCATCATGAATCTGTGTCCAGTTTAATGGACAATTTCAATGAACATTTTAATGGCTCTGTGTCCGAATTCGTCTCTAATTGGAAGATGAGGCACAATGGAATGTGTAGCACTGATTAATGATTGCAATCGAATAATAAAATTTGAAGATTGGCTATCAAGGCTATGAATTTTGCAAATTAAACATGTATATTAACTTGTCGTTATACGTTGTTACTTATAGTTGGTGAGTTGAATTTCCTTATTTGCAGTAGATTTAAGCTAAGAAATACGATTTTGTGCCAAAATCGCGGTTTTTGACGTCTTAGACTTAGGGAACGTGAATATGAAAAAAAGTTGGGTACCACTAACATTTGGTTTGAAATAGTTTCAACTTGTTTGCACTCTACTATTGTTAAACATCTATAAAAATGAGATCCCAGCTCAATTATCACAAAAATAAAAATTTGAAAAAATTCGGGCCGTGGCGATTTCGATGATGCAAACTTCAGACACCTTCCAATACGTCCTATGTAGCGTGGAGCCAATAGAATCTTTCTCGCACTTTCGTCAGGGTCTTGTTCATACCAAGGCGAATCCCCGATGTTCCATCATGCATCTTCTTAAGTGCTCCTTTCACCCGACTTTTAGAAAGAATAATTTGCATCTTGAAAGATCTGCCGTCCGCCATTTCCCATTCCCGTTTAAGGACCCCGTTTTCAAAGGTGTCGTTGCAACCGCAACGCTGTCATAATTTTTGACAATTTGTTTTTGGTAGATGATTGAATTGCAATGAAAACCTAGTAGAGTGCAAAGAAGTCAAAAATGCGAATGAAACTTTAAAAAATTTTAAGTCAAATTAACCGAAAAGCTTTCAAAAGTTGGAAAAAACTGAAGACCGTTGGGTTTGCAACGATGCAAACTTCAGACACCTGTAGAAACTTCCATTGAGCCCAATAGCTTTTTCACACTGTCCAGCGCGTTGATATATCTACGCACTCGTGGTGTCAGAAGTGGGATTGATATTACGTTCCGCTTTTAGTGTTTTGCTCAGTTTTTCAGAGAACATTTCATGCTACCATGACAGGATTATTTTCAACCTGCTAAAGGTAAAGTAGTCAACTTTTTTTAAGAGTTTAGGTGGCACAGCTTCACCGTAGAGCAAGAAGAACATTTCCAGGTTTATTAATGACATAATAGAAACTCGTGCATTATTCCAGGAGATGGCTTAGCGTATAAACGCGTACAGGCAAAACTGCAGCGAAAGTGCTCTAGCTAAAAACCACTCCTGGGCCGATGTAGTCAGTAAGATACTCCGCCAAAGCAGGAGTTAATATTTATAAGAAATATTTTAAAATTACACATTCTCTTTTTCATGTAGGTACAAAAGAATGCATTAATACACTACTGTAGACTTTAGTATGCCATTCCGCATGGAAACGTTTTTGGTATCTCAGATCCTTGTTCTTCGGTAATTCTTTTTGCAATGAGCGAAGCAGCCAGCACCCATGCTGTACAAGCAATTGGTCGTTGCAGTGTTGCTACGGCGGTTGTCCTGACATGCAAAGGATGCTGCTCTACTCGTCAACTCGTAATCGCATGTTCATCGTGGCTTCTAGACGCAATGGAGCATAATGTATTCAACCAATTTCGTCAAGGATGTGAATATACATGTTGCCCACCCATGCGTGTCGTTCTACAAAGCAAAGTGGACGCACAGGTTGCACCAATCTGAACTTCGCCAAGGTCAGAGGAAGTGGATGCGATTTGCAATCGGTGCTTCCTTGTGTTGGTGTTTAAGGAGTAAAGTGCATGCATCCTTGCACTCATAGCGTGGGGGGGGGACATAACACGTTCCTGTCTAGACTGAACGATTTGTTGCCCTACTGGTAATGCGAGAACACACCCCCGACAATGCCCAACCCCCAATTGGCACCTGTGTGTCAAATAGTAACGATTTACCTATTTGTCTCAAATTACTTGATGCGATAATCGCTGGGATTAGCTCATTTTTGTATACAAACACAAATGAGTAGCCGTCAAGTGCGTGACGTCATGGTAAATGAATCAACGTCTATCGGCGCTGCCGCCGCCCGTAACACATCACCTGATATTGCCTCCACCAGGGACGACCTCTCACCTCGACTTACCTTTTCAAAACGCTTCCTGAATTCCGCCTTCTCCAGCTTCTCGCTCTCCAACTGACTGATCCTGTCGTTTAGCTCCTGAACCGTTGCGTTTTCGCGTTCGTTCTTGGTCGCGAGCGCCTCGAGCAACTCCAGCGCGTTGATGACTTTCGGCATGAGACTGGTCACCGAATCGGGGCCAAAGTGATCGATGATTTTCTCGCATTCCTTGCCGATATCGGATGCCAGGTCGTAGACGTCCACAACGCAGATGTCGTCAACCGAGTCCAGGACCATTTCTCCCATTGCATTGATGTGAAAGCCTGGCATATGCGAGTTAAAGTCGCGAAGCACTTCACACAATTCCAACAAATGCAACTTTCGTTTCAACAGAAATTCTCCTCTGCACTTCACTAATTGCTAATTGCCAAGCACCGATTACGCTTTAATTGCCCACTCGAGCACCGGCACAGCACTCGTTTCACTCGGAGTGTAACCGCGAGGACAGCACACTGATGAAAATCAATTAACCCGAGGAAACCTTAAAAACCCGCGAGGACCTTTGCTAGCAAGCAGGAAATCCTCCTTTTGACAGATGCAAACTGAGTGTAACATCCGATAATGTCCGAGATTCGAGTGGCGTCCAACAGGAATATTTTTCTCTTTGACACTCGTAAGAGAGTGCAACGTGCACTCGGGGGTAGTGCCACTGCGAGGAAATTGTTCGATGGTGTTTGTCTACACTTAAGATCGGTGTAAGTATTGGCAGGGAAAGATTGTCTTGGACAGATTCAGATTCCTTTTCAGTATTCAATGTAAGATAGCACTGTGGGTGGTAGAAAGTTAGAATTTTATATCAATTTTCCTATCCCCTAGAGTATCCAGTACCCGGTGGGGGGGGGGGGGGGGGGTGAGAACAATGTTTCATTTTAATGAGGCGAAGTGCCAATTATAAATTTCGCTCAAATAATAATACATGCTTTTAAATACAACTTGAATTTAACTCAGCAAATTTGTAACTTGCTAATAGTTTAGAAGATGTCCTGACGCTTTCAGTGCTGGTGTATAGTGCAAGCTCTTTCTCTCTCCAATACAGTAAAAGCTCCTTATTCGCGCTTCCTTTATTCGCGTTTTCACTATTCGCGGATTAAAAAAATGCGACCCAATGTCTATATTCGCGACTAAAAAATTTTTTATTCGCGGATCTAATAAGTACATACATAATAATAAAATTATTCCAATAGGTATCCAATCCAATATCCTTGTCAAATGGACTAATAAAAAAGTAAAATAGATCTTATTACAAGTGTTATAGTACAAAAGATTTTGTTTTATAGACACGACACGATCCAGCCAACTTGCTGACGCGCCTGCCGTTCGGTCAAGACTAGCCTGCCATCAATCTTACATTTTCATATATCCTTGCATGCCTAAGCATTCTACTTTTATTTACACAGATGCACTATTTCATGCGATGGTTTATTAGTTCAGGATATAAAAGCAACATTACTGGAAAAGGTAAACAATATACATTTCTACTTATCCCATAAGCGAGCATATTTGACAGTCATCTAATCTTTTACAACAACCATGCAATTAGAACGCATTCACACCATTTGCATACCACTGTGATTGATCCATTTGCCGACCATCTGCATAAACATTCAATGCTACCTAGGCATGCCGAACCGCGCCAGCAAGAAGACACATGTCTTGTTTTATATTGTTTATAACATTATCATTACGTTCAGAGCCAGGCTTTTGCTCATGTAACACAAGTTTGCCTAAAGTACATGATACCGCCGAGGACTTTGACACAAGCCGCCTTCGCCGCGATCGGTGTGAGATTGTAAACAAACAGACTGAAAACAACCTTATAACTCAATGAATAAAGTATATTTTCAAATGTTGTTGTTCCGTTTATAGTAAATGCCGCTTTGCGTGTTTTATTGTTTCGTTTTTCGCATTCGTTACAAAAATTGTGATCGAGTAACACGTCTCTACTGCAATCTTCCTAGTTTATAATGTCGACTAGAAAAAATGAGAAACGAGTTTCGACACGAAAAAAATCCGTGTTACCGCTTAAAGTGAAAATAGAAATGCTTGATCGTTTACGCCTTGGAGAGTCATTTGCATCCATATCACGCTCATTCAATGTCAACGAATCAACTGTACGATCGATAAAAAAAACCGAAGATAAAATAAGGTCGTCTGTAGCTTCAACTTCACTGTCAGCGAAAATTGTTCGTGATCCAGCAATAGAAAAAATGGAAGTGGCGTTGTCATTATGGATCGAAGACCGCAACCAAAAAAGGGTGCCCCTAAGTGGCCCAATGATCCGGGAGAAGGCAAAGCGTCTCTACGTTCATTTTAAAGAACCTGATGGTAGTTTTAGTGGTGAATGTACAGATGGAGGATTTCAAGCATCGGAAGGTTGGTTCAATAAATTTAAGGTGAGACAATCATTGCATAACATCAAAATCATTGGAGAAGCAGCATCTGCAGACACTGCTGCAGCCGGACGATATCCAGAAGAATTTGAAAACCTAGTAGCTGATGGAGGATACAAACCTGAGCAAGTATTTAATGCAGACGAAACTGCACTGTTTTGGAAGAGAATGCCAAACAAAACATTCATTTCTAAAAGCGAAAAGTCTGCTCCTGGATTTAAGGCAGCAAAGGATAGAATTACACTGCTGCTATGTTCTAATGCATCTGGAGATTGTGTCATTAAGCCACTGACAAAAAAAGCGGCTTTAAAAAATCAAAACAAGGACAACCTGCCAGTGTTTTGGCGTGCTAATAAGAAAGCGTGGGTTACAAGCGCAATTTTTTGTGACTGGTTCCGAAATTGTTTTGTTTCTGAAGTCGAAACTTATTTAAAAAAACAGAATTTAGACTTTAAAGCGCTCCTAGTTTTGGACAATGCACCAGGTCATCCTCGCGAACTTGAAACTATGCATCCAAATATAAAAGTGACATTTTTACCTCCGAACACGACGGCTTTGCTTCAACCTATGGACCAAGGAATAATCCAGGCCTTTAAGCTTTATTACATTAGACGAACCTTCAGAATAATATTGGATAATATGGAATGTAATCCTGATACGAATGTTATGGAATGCTGGAAGAAATTTGACATAGCAAAATGCATCGCAAACATAAAAGAATCGTTGGAAGAACTGAAGCCACACACATTGAAGTCATGCTGGAAAAAACTGTGGCCTGCTCTGACTGCGGAAAATGTCGAAGAATCTATGCAAGCTCAAATTTTGACAGCAAACATAGCCGAAATCGCGAATGGAATAGGACGAGATGGGTTCGAACAGATAGAATCAAGTGACATTCAGGAATTGCTTGAATCGCAAGATGAAGATTTGACTGAAACCGACTTGGAGGAAATGTTAAATTCACAGCCCATTGAAGAAGAGGCTTCAACAAGCACTGGAAAAGTGACATTTAATTTGAAAAATCTTAGTGCAGGTTTAAGAATGGCAAATGAGCTTTGCGATTTCTTTATGGACATTGATCCGTCTATGGAACGCAGTCTTATTTTTAAGCGGCAAATTGCTAATGCGACTGCTGTGTATCAGTCTGAATTGAAGGAGCTTTTGAAAACAGCCAAGCAAGAAAAAATTACAAAATTCTTCAAACCATTGCCTAAGCCTTAAGATAATTAACTAAAATGTTCAAAAACTTTTATTAAATTCATTTTTTATATATATTTTATTTTTATTTTGTCACCTAGGAACGTATCCCCTATAATCTCATATAAATTACCATTCCGTATTCGCGGTTTCTGTATTCGCGGCATATTTATGGAACATATACCCCGCGAATAAAGAGCTTTTACTGTATTTGCTCCCGTGCATAGTGAACTTGATCGAGCCCTTAAAAATTTATTGTTTAGGGCTTAATGAACATAATTTTTGGGGAAGCAACGTCAATACGACTTATGAATTATAATTTGCGTATATCAGGTAGGAGAGCTTTATAACATATTTTCAATGCAACTTTTGACTGGAAAATCAAATGAGGCTTACGGACAAGACCCGATTATGATCTACGGTGAAAATTGATGAATTAGCGACCCGGAATGGTCCATTTGCAATATTGCCCCCTTGGGAGTTGGAATTTCGCGTAAATAAATGATTCTTCGTAAAAGCTTAACCGAAAAGTGTCCTTTTATAAAATTTCCCATTATTAAAGCCAAAGAATCAGAACACCTGCAAACATGTTGACTTCAGCATATCGGATATTGTTTGTCATGTCATTTGCATTAGGTGTAAATATTCGGGTGTAAATTATTGTAAAAATTCTGATTCATATGCAACTTTAAAAT
Source organism: Stratiomys singularior (assembly GCA_954870665.1). Taxonomy (NCBI): domain Eukaryota; kingdom Metazoa; phylum Arthropoda; class Insecta; order Diptera; family Stratiomyidae; genus Stratiomys; species Stratiomys singularior. Next base: position 67,759,546 of record OX940881.1, read on the forward strand.
ATCTTTGTCGATTCAATTATATTAAATTTCAATTTCTGTAAGTAAACAATTTATAACCTGGGCACATATCTGATTAATTTGTGCAAGCTAAGCAATAAAAATGTATAAAAGATCTGGAATTGTATTTGTATTAGTAGATTCGCGAATTATACTTGAGGAGAGAAGCTTTGAATTAACAAATTACATAAGACAGTTACTGTTTAGGCCAGATGTGCGCTTGACTATATTAAATAGCTCAGATGTGAAACCTATAACAACAATACAAACTACGTCAAATATTTAGTAGGTGTTTATCCAAGATGCACACGTGGGAGTCACCAAGTTGGCTCCCACGCAAAGCAACGCCAAGCAAGCATTGAAAGTGTCGGTTTACGGATGACTCATCTGTGTACCTCTTTACTCCAGAACTTCAGGTCATTTTCCCGGAATCCGTTTACCTACCCGAAAAGGGATGTCGGCGGCCATTATAAAAGGTCGAGTGTGATTCAAATATATTAAGTCTTTTGGAAAAAATTGAAGTATAAGGATGGAAACTGTAAAAGTAAGGTGTGCTCTCTACTACGAGTTCAAATTACGGACAAAGGCAGTAACGGTTGCCCGCAGGATATGTGACACTTTTGGAGACAATATTGTGTCGGAACGTACAGCTGAAAGATGGTTTGCTTGATCATCTTGGAGCGATGTTTCGGATAAATGACACGGAGCTTCTTGACGACAGAAAGGACAATCCCCGCTAAACTTTGTTCGAATTAAGCGTAAAGTTCCACTTTGACAAAAGCACCATCAGTCGCAATCTTCGACGTCTGGGAAAGAAACGACAGCTTGATCAGTGAGTTCCTTATCAACTTACCGATAAAAAAGGCAGGGTATAGGGATCTGAACTTTGCTGTTTTTTGAGTCGACCGATCTGAGCGAACGGGAGGCATTTTTGAGTCGACCGAATACCTGTGATGAAAATGGATTATGTATGACAATAGCCGATGCATTTATCAAAGGTTATCGCCAGACGACCCTCCTCGAACAATCCCAAGGCCAAGCCTTCATCAGCGGAAGACCTTGTTGTGTATATGGTGGCATCACACAGGCATTGTGTGGTATCAACTGTTGGAACCTGGCCAAAGCATTACAGCTGAAGTGTTTATTCAGCAATTAAGAGAAATTCATCAGGAAATGAGACGTACGCATCCAGCGCTCGTAAATAAGAGGGAGGTCTTATTCCTCCAGGATAACGCACGACCTCATACAGCGGCATTCACCAGGGACACCATAAAGGAAATTGGCCTGGAAACTTTACCACATCCACCATATTCTCCCGACATTTCGCCATCAGATTTACACTTTTTCTGGGCAATGAATAACTTCATGCGGGGACGACAATTTACCAACTGGGAGGACTTAGAAATAGCATTACGAAATTTCTTTGATGGGCGAGACAGAGACTTTTATCAAACATGAATATATTGTTTACCATCACGTTCGCAACAAGTCATAGATGCCAATGATAACTTTTTTCAAGATTAAATATATTAGCTTGTATTTAAAATTTTTTTTACATATTTTACTATGTCCGAGACCGACAATTTCAATGCAACCACCGAAAAAAACAAGAAAAGAGGCATTCGATGCTAGAACACAAAAGCAACCGTTTCAATCTGGAAGAAACGGAAGGAACTAGACGATTTTTGTAATGTACGTGTAAGCTGACTGTACTGTAGAGTATACTGTGTTTAGTAGCAAGTGCTGCGCCCAGCTACACCTCGACGAAAGAGCATTAAAGGCGCCAGATCGCAGCCACGCGTCAAGAAGCGAGTACCATTCAATTTGCACCATCATCTCTCATTTTTCTGTTATTAATAATAAGAACATAACAATTTTCATGGTTCCTACTTATTGCCTGAGAATTTGAATTCAGTTTGTACTGACTTAGAGATTCTTCCGAAGTCACCTTGCACTATGTACAGGACTCAAATAATCAAAGTGTCTGGTCCAGAAGGTACTTCAGCACGAACAGATTTTTTTAATTAAATAGTAAAGACCGCGGAAAGATATTGATGATCTTTTTTTTCACTATAAAATGAATCGAAAAAAAATTGTCCCAATAAGTTCCAGAAAGTTTGATCAAACAAACGAAAGTAAATCGTGAGTGCAAAAGTGAGAATAATCCAAACTATGCTTTCGAACTAATGACTACGAAAAAGTTTACCAATATTTTTTGTTTTGTCCTCGGAACGTTTCGTCGTTCCCCGTCAATTGCTTCGTTTGGTCTACAGACGCTTTTCGGCGGTGCGCCATCTTCGCTGTGTTGTTCCGTTTACACACTGGAACAGTGTGAAACACTTAAGTGAGAAGTAAATAAATAAAAACTTAAATTTCTGTAGAAATTATAAAAAAAATAATAATGATAGTAATAATTATAATAATAATGATTCTAAAGGAAGAATCGCCCCTGTATGCCTTTAAATGAAGCACAACAATAAGAACCAGAATAAAAGAATTTAGATGAAATTCTTTGACAATTTCAGAAGCAAATTATAAGAAATCAAGATCCCAATCATATAACTGAAATATTAAGGGAAGTATGGCATGATAGAGAAGACTGAGGATTCCAATTTCGTTGTTAATTCTTCTCGAACTAGAGGGTATGATATCATTGATACAGGACGAAACGGAAACTAAATATGTATCCGAAATATAATTCTCAAAATTGCGACACAAACGCGGGAACGACTCGTTAGGTTTGAGAGGAAGTACTGGGAACAAATGCTCGGGAAATGTATTTTCGGAGAAACAATCGTTGATAAATAAAGCATGATATGACGCAATATTGCTAATGATGAGATCGCTGCTCTAGATCCTGGCGAATGCAGAAAAAGAAAAAGCAGGACAGTTCCATTGTACTGGAACTGTCATCAGCAGGAACGCTTCATGCAAAATCAAAGCTTGCTACAATGGCCAGAAAAACATAAATAAGTACATGAGGGACGGTATGGTAGAACGGAAAGAGCTGTTAGACAAATTTGAGCGCAACCGATGCAACTGGCTAAAAGCGGAGAAATAGCGAAATACAAAGATCTCACTAGAAATGCACGTGATTCCTATTTATAGAACTACCAAAAGATCGGCCAGGAACCCAATCCATTACGACCGAGATAATGGACGGAAAGCGAAAATACATGCTTCGTCGAATAACGGATTCCTGGTGGGGGCAACCAAGGCTACCTGAAAAACATCCAAAAGGCTCCTTCTCTACAAGTGCTCGAAGATAAGCTTCTATCTTCTATCTAAACATATTCCAAGAATAGTAAAGTTCTGGGTCTTCAAACAAGCCCCAAACGACGCTGCAATGAACTGTGCTTTAAAGATAAACTTACATCGTAGCTCAAACGCCCAAGACCTGCTCGAGCAGTTCGTTTGGGATATGAAAGCCGACCTATTGCTGCGAAGCAAACAACACGAAGATAAAAATTAGTCGGTATGGTACCCTAATGAATTTAGTACTTGCGCCATTTGTTTTCGAAAAGTAAGAGTTCAGACCCCGTTGTCCTGTTATAACATTCTTTAGTGTATACTTGACTCAGAACGAACCAAAAAAATATCTTTCGAGTCGAAGGTTGATGTTTTTGAGGACACACAGAGGGTCATGTTGTAGGGATGGTTGCACCTTTATGCTTAAAGCTATTGTTAATGGAACATACCTCAGTCAGACCCACAGGGACAATGAAGCCTGGAGTTGGCAGCCAGAGTGGGACTTTTCGTAAAGACCATTGGCAACACTTCCACTTTCTGCAGCTCGAACTACGTGGGTATAATACCGGACGTAACATTCGCCTCACAGTCCCTTTATATACAATTCGAGAGTTCTAAAAGACTATCCGGCCATTGACCATCAGTAGTAAATAGCATTCGGGATCCTCGATAATGCCCCTAAACTCCAACACACTCAGCGCTCCTCCTTCGTGTGGAATCGCAGGAAGATGAGTGAGCCGACACGCTCATGGGCCATGTATCACAGTTTGGCTCTCTGTCGGAGACCAGAGGACTGGCTGCTGAAGAGATGATGGGGTACCATCAAATATGCTTGCAGCTGATTTATGCCCTGCAAGAATCCTCGACAATACAAGCCTCCGATGTATTGGTGGTCAACTGAAATCGCCGAACAACGAAGACAGAGTCATAGACTCCTACGAGAAGCTGAACGGATGCCAAGCTAGGATGGAGCATTCACTAGAAAAATCGTATATCGGTCGGCCAGGAAATGTCTTCGCGGACTAAACAACAGAAGTAAGGTACGCTGCTGGCAGAACCTGGTCGAAAATGTTGGTAGGTACCCTTGGGGCTTGAGTTTGTCTTGGGGCTTGAGCTTGTCATGCGGATGTTTGGTGCTCTGCCTATACGAACCCAACAAGATGGACGATATAGTACGGGCTCACTTCCCCTCACATTATGTCTGAGTTGAAGCTGTCCAGAGAAAACCCCAAATTTACTGTTCACTTTTCACGAGGAAGGAACTGGAATTTGCAGTTGTGTCCATAAGTCGAAGAAGGCATTAGAACCAGACGGTATTCCGTCCAAGGTTTTGCAATTGGTCTATCACTTTTGTTCTGATTTGCTGCAACGCTTTTAACGCCTGCTTGCCAGAAATGATTTTCTCTCAGCAATGGAAGACGGCAAGAGTCGTGCTGAACAGCAAGGATAATGTGAATCACGAGCCATACCGTCCGCTACGCATACTAGATACGGCCGGGAACGTGCTAAAGAATCTCATAAAGGGTAAACTCACTGACGTGATCCCTGCCACTCGAGGACCTTTCTCTACGACAGTATAGTTTCAGAGTAGGGCGCTTCACTATAGATGCAGTTGCGGAGGAGGTAGCACATAAACGGTCCAACCGGCGTATAGTCTCCCTAGTGACGATTGACATCGGGAATGCGTTTTACTCTGCTAGATAAACGGGTACTCTGGGTGGCCTGGAAAACTCAATCTAAGTACTAGAACATAGGAGGAGGATAATTCGAAATTACCTGAGGAATCACAATCTGATCTACGTATTGGCGCAAGGTTAAAGGAGGATGGTTGCCACATCAGGTGTGTCCCAAGGCTCATGCTCGGTCCTGAATTGTGGAACACCCCCTTCGATGGACTGCTCAGAGTTGAACTGAGGGAGAAGACGAGACTAATCGGCAATGCAGATGATATTGTAACACTAGTCGCTGGACACTCTGTCAATCAAGCGGGTAAAGAGCTAGATGATCATAGATTTAGCCTAGCACCAAAGTTCAAATAAAAGAATGATGTAAATTTACGGTAAATATACTTTATTTGTAAATATTTTAAGTACATACATATAATTAAAATAACAGTTTGCTCATAATATGAATACAAAACAAGTGTAAAATATAATATATTCAGAAAAATATACAGACTGCAACAATAATATGTTTCTGAACGAAATAATAAAAACTTAGTTTCAACAATTCGATGTACTGTAATTATTTTTTTGTTTGTTTGTAATGTTATCATAAAGTTTTAAATATCTAAAAGCATCACCTTCAACAATACGTTCTTATGACTGACTATTCCTTACGTTCCCTTTGGCTGACTTGAGCCATTGTGATATATTGTCGTACCAGTCGGGAAATTTCGTGAGCCTGTTCCGTTTGAACACGAATAACGCGCTGTTGCATTAAATTGCCCACCTTCATGTCCAGGAAGAGTGCACCATCCTCAGAGCGAACCTGGGAAAGCAAATACACATCATGAGTTAACAGTTCAATGCTGGTTCATGCTTGTTTTAAATGCATACCTTTCTTGTCGAGATGACTTCCATAAATGGCCAATGTTGTAGTGTTTCATGTGAACTAGGATCCAGGAATAAAACCCCGCGTCTATTCAATGCCAAAATTAGATCCCGCCATAACGGGTTTGCTTCTTCTACATGCGGACCATCTTCAGTCCAGATACGTTTCACGGCGAAGAAGCTGCTTCCGAAAAGGGGCCATGTCGAAAGAACCGCTAAGAATTGGGCCTTAACATGTCCGGGACTATGACCGATTACTGTCGGCCATGCCGCTTGTACAAGACCAACCCATTGTGCTGGACGCAATTCTCTTATACCTAAAGCCGGTTTCGGCAGTAAAAATTTGATTTCTTTCATTGACGGAACGTAATTCAAGTCCGCCGCTCTATGTAACAATGCCGCTATCCTGGCCATGTCATGGATAACATCCGGATTAGGGGCGGTATTTGTTGGAAGTTCTAGTAGCAGACCTTCCAGATAGTCAGGCGCGACTTGATTGAAAAGAACTTCAATGTACAATGGGGTCGGGGCGGGATCGCGCTTCAATGGGAAGTGCCATACAGATCTACAGAATATCAAATAGAAAGGTTGTCCCGATTTCAACAGCTCGGTGGTTACATCCAAAATGTATTCATCTGCAGCCAGTGGCATTGTGAATGCATCGCCTTGTACAATACAATACAAGGAGAATTCTTGCTGTTCAGCTTCTGACTCAATACCCAATAGGGAGCACAATTCTGCAATAACATCGGCCACAACTGTGGAGCATCTGGTATTGACGACTCGTTCAGCACCTCCTGGTAACCTATAAATTTGCCTCCTAGCAGAACGTCCGGCTGATACAGCTGTAACTTCCTCTACACTTGGAACATTTTTACGTCCGCCACAACGTGCTGTCTTACGAAGATTTGTTAGACATACAGCTGCCGTACCATGGCTTGATCTACGACGATCAGAGGCAGCCGCGCTCAAATGCTCCATTAAATAGGGTCTGAGAGCATCAGAACAGCCGAAATAAGCTGCTAAAATGCTGAGAAGTCGCCAAGCGCGTTGGGCAGAATCCGGACACGGTGAACGATTGGCGGTGGTCTGTTTCATAAGTTGGCAATAGACTTCGTCACGAAGAGCCAAGTATTTGTGACAGTGCTAAAAATGGTTGTTTTGGTTGTTTAAGAGAATATTTTTAACTAAATTTGGTACACGGTTCTTACCATTAAGACGGTGTAGACACATTTGACTTCTGTTAGTTCTGGATCCGGTGGAATGTCTCCACAGTATCGTAGGATACAGTCGAAGCATTCTAGTGCTAATGGAGCTAAGTCGGGTGGAAGTCGTAAGAGTGGAGCACGAATTGGCGTTCCTTGCCATTTCACTAAGTCTGCATGTGGTTTCGATGACATCGAACGTTTCTCTCCCCGACTACCACCGCCGCCACCTCCACTTGAACTGGCACGGATTTCATCCGATGATTGGCTGCAAAGTTATAGGAAATTTCAATTAGGATTGAATAAAACAGATGAAGAAAGAATTATGATTTTTAGATCTGGGATTATTTACTTAGTAGCAAATAAGGCATTTAAATATAAAATAATTCGTAACAAGAAACAAGAGTTTATTAGTAAAAGTACTGAAACTTGCATAAAATCTTACTCAAGATTGAAGAAGATCAGATGAAGACGATTGGGTTATTCATGAAAAACTTTGAAATGCAATCCGGCAAGCATTGGAGGATAATGCAGACATAGCGGTTAAATAGTTTTGCAATTATGAGAAATTATGAGAAGTAGCTATTTGTCTAGTCGATGCGGAGAGTCTGCGAACCGCATGAACATAACTTGCGAAACAATACGTTATTATGGATCTTGGAAACGTAAGTGATGATATATTGAGAATTAAAGGTACATGTTCATAGGAAGGTAAATTTAGAAACACCATTTTTGGTATTCATATACAGTGCCCGGAAAAAGTATTCACAATGTTGGCAACACCGCTATTAAAATGCTGAATTACCAAATTGCGAACACAGTTTTTGAAAATCTAAAATATTATATTATTTCAAAATTTTTTTCAGGCAAATTTTCAACGGAAATAACAGTTTTTTAATTTATTTAGTTAAAAAAAATCACCATATTTGATTTGTCTCCGTCTTTGCCACGAAAAAAGTATTTTCGAAGTGTTCACATAGTTATAATTTTGGGATGGGAATTTCCTGTTTGCATTCCTAGTGGAAGCATTTTATTTAGGGATCCCCGGAAAAACATTCACAGTTTGGGTTGAAGGTCTGAGAAGTAATGTTTTTGCATAAAGGTACCATATGATTACTGAAATGTGCATAGTGAAGAGTAAATAAAATAAAATGAGTCGAAAATCACAAGAGATCGCTTTAGCCGAATGTAAAATTATTTTAAGTTTGCGTGTTCAAGGAGATTGGAGAAATAATGAACAAAAGGCGAAATTTTCAATTTTATTCACTTGAAATACAACGTGTGGGAATACTTTTTTGAGAGCAAAATGGCTTTAAGTTTAGTTGATTTTTTTTTAAATTAAATCTATTGAATTATTGTTTTTTAATTTGCATTTTTATACGAAAAACATTAGAATGAATGTACCATTTTGTAATGTCAAAAAATAAGTATACAAAATTTCGTATAATAGCGATTTAAAAGCAAAATTATCAACATTGTCAATACTTTTTTCACTGTATTTTAAGGTAAAGGGTGCTTTTTACAAGTATACAACTTAAAGTTGGCAGTACTTTTTAATGCTACGTATTATGTGACAGCTGTCATGCGTTTTATGCTTAGTTTGGTTTGCAATTTTATCATGAATAGATTACCGTCGGAGCAACGTCTGCAAATTGAGCAGATTTATTTAGAATAGGTTCTGTTCGGTTTGGTTCGCTCATTTCATCAATGTTATGGCCGACATAATCGTCCGTCAGAGCAATTAATTCGATTAAACATAGGTCGTTTCCGTATCACGTTTAAACTCACCGATAACAGTCGTACTGTGTTGTGCAATAAATGGAGACCGAATTGAGTCTATTCGATATCGGGCTCAACAATTATACCGGCGCCCATGCACAACGTGGAATATTTTACGGAAGCATCTTGGTCTGCGGGGTTAGCAAACCGGACCCGGCATTGATTTGGTGTATGTGCCCACGAACAAATTTTTTGAGAGAAAGAAAATGTTGATTAGCAATGAGATTCCTATCTGGGTGAATGGCTAAGTCAATAGGCAAAAATACCGAATTTGGAGTGATGTGCAATCACAGGCGGTTGTCCAAACATCTTTACATCCGGAAAAAGTCACTGTTTGGTGTGCTTTATGGGCCGGGGAAATCATTAGTTCATGTGTCTCTACAAATGATGCTGGGAGCAACATTCCAGTCAATAGTGACGTTCCGGAATTGACTCGCCGTAATACAGGCGACGCGGCATGGCGTACAGATCGTGCAATCATCCATTTATTGAAAGAAGCATTTGATGAGCGCATGATCTCTCGTTTCAGAACTGTGAACCGGCTTGAAAGATTTTGCGATTTAACACCGCTGGACTATTTATTGTGAGGATTCGTCAAATGACTCGTTTACGCTGACAAGCCAAAGACGCTTCACAATTTGGAAGACTACATTCGCCACGTTATTGGCGAGATTTGGTCCAAATTCATGGATCGAATAATTCAAAATTGGAACGCTCGTTTGGACTTTCTCCACGCTGGTCAAGACGCTCACATGCCCGAAATCATATCCAAATAAAAATGGCAGATAATTAGCTTTCCAACAAAACCAATTCCATGATAATCAAAAAAAAACTTATCTGTATTTTATTGCATTCCAAATTTCTATACCTCTAACCCTTTTCATTTGAGAAAGCCAAAAAGTTTATTCACTCTATAGGGAACTTAATTTAGGCCAGAAAATGCCGAGGTCTATGATGCTGTCTGTGGGTTAAGTTTATGATGTTTAAAGCGCTAATCGCAATTTTACATTAGTGTTACGAAAAAAAGTCAGCTGTCATTTTTCGAAAACCAAGTAATTGAGTTAATTTAGAAGCATTAGAAGAGAGATTAAATTTTCGAAATAGTTAGTGTTATTTAACACGATAAAATGGTTTTCGTCATAGATGAATATAATCCGACAAAACCTTAGAAGGATCACAAATGATGTTGAAAACAATAGAATCAGTCAACCCAAAAATGGTTTTAAGGGCACATTGAAGTAAACATTTAACTTTTTTCCACATAATTATTTCAATATCAACTACGCAAAAGAAAGAAAAATGCGCAAAGTAGTGCAAAGCTGGAGACATGAATGCGTGCCCAGGGTCATCTCTGAAGAAAACTCAATTAAGCGCCGATCGGCTAAGTATTTTGCACAACTCCTTATTTTTACCAATGCCTCATTATGATCATACATCGTAAATGTGTCTTTTGAATCGAGTTTTCCACTGCGAACACTGGAAGTTGTGAGTTCTGAGGTGAAAAAACAACAACAAATGTGGCAGTTAGATTTCAAAATTCAATGGAGAAATTGATCTAATAAATCTGGGATCAAAAGCTTTTGGGGTTCAGCGCAGATACCACAAAGGCGGTGCATATCCGCTTTAACCCGTTCCAAAAGAGGATAATATGAAGGATAAACGAAGGACTCAAGTGTGCGAATTGTAGTGGCAAATAACTATTTTACCCAACATACGAAGTATCCATTAAGCCGAAAACCTCAATTCAATTTGTACTCTTTTGCTCTAGTATCTTTACAAATTATGTATAATTATTTACAGTCAATTTTTTAATGCCGTCGACAAAATGTTAGCTTTTGTCGCCGAAATTGCTGCGATATTCATTCCCTCGACACTCTTTTCTCATTTTTGGGAACAGTTAATAATCACTCAGCGCTAAATCTGGGTAAGAAGATGCCTTTTCTTTATATATGAGTTACCGCATATCCCGACTTTTGTCCGGCTAAATTGTCAAACGAAAGGTGCTAACCTTCAGACAAATTTCCTCCCTTTGCAACTCTCACAGCATTTAGCAAACAAATAAAGATGCCACATAATGACCTCATTCATTTTTGTTGGATTTAATATGAAGGATTCTATTTCTTTTCCAGAAAATAATACCCATACACTCCCTAGTTTTCAGAATTACTTCCAATTCTTTTATTCCACAATCGGTCACAATTTGATCTAAATAGCGTCCTTGCATTCAGCACAATGAATCAATAACCCGGGTCAACATTCAACACGTCACTGCTTCTGGTGTAAGCTATCCTGACATTTACCCTTGGCAGGAAAGTATGATCCTGAAAGTATAACCAAAGGATTTTAAAGTCCGTTTTCCGGAGAAAATTCCGATCATGTCTGCTGTGTTCGCTCTACAGATTGCCCGGCCTAGGTCGACAATTAATCGAATCCCCTGCGTTGCTTTAGAAGATTAAGGATAATTGTACGCCACGGTTTTACCAAGATTAGAATTTTCATAAACAGAAGTCAGGTCTTTCTAAAAGCGGTGGATAGAGTGTTAGGAAATGGCGCATACCGGAAATCGAGCATGAAGATGGTTAGTTCAATCATAGATACGGGGTAAAAGTCCGCAAGTGATCAATTCGCTTTCCTCGACGAACAGAGCAGGTCGAAAAGCAGCCACCAACATAGTGGACTTCAGATAGCCGAACAGTTGACCTGAATGACAATGTTCGTTGCCACAATCCCAGCTCTGAACGTCCTTATATTCTTGCGAGCTGAACTCATCGAGGCGGCTTGAATCGGCGGGAAGGAACATTCATTAGAATATCTCAAAATTCCTTAAAGAAATTTTAGTTCAGCCGTCGGTTCCTGGTGGATCGTAGAGGATTTGTGCTACATCATACTCTTGATCACATACTGCTTCTGTTATCCTGCAATAAAAACATTGACTTAGCACGTGAAGTTTTCGCGTACGAATTACCATCTGTACTTTTCAAAAGTTTACAAGAACGGAATTTGCGGGACAAAATGAGCTCAAAAACGAAATTTTTCCCTTCATTTTTACAGGAATAGCAGTTATAGGTTACCATATAAATTGAATGGTTCGAAAATACCGTGAATATGTATAATAAAAACATTTTATTTTTGACTTTTTCAGCGGAAGGAACTTTTAAATACGCTGGACATCATACACCTCTATTAAACTTTGACGGTTCTGCTCTTAGAAACTCGTAGGACACCACCACAAAATAATCTTTCACTCACACTTCTTCATTCACTCGTTGAAGTAACCACGACGTGTTTTGTTTTAGCTCCTTCCAACAAGCTCATTTAGCACTTATGATGGAAGTATCACATGTTTGTTATTTAACAATGTAATCCACTTTTCTTCACTAATACATCAAACTTCAGATGGCATCTTGTCAGCAATTTCAACTCGAGATAACATCTAATTGCTGTCTACCGTTCAGCGCGGATTACGTGGATAAAAGTTAGCAGATACTTAACCAATGTAGTAACACAGTCGAGATGACGATTAACTTTACAATGGACGAAAAGAAATACAAACAATAAAAACAATTAGAAAAAAAAAACAAACAATCTAGAAAAGAAAACTACCGCAACTCATGAATGTAAATGGTAAACTTTTAAATATGGATTAATTGCAAGCTTTGAACAGATCAAAGCAATTTTACCTTCGCGTAATGCAATTCAGAAAATTTGCTACCAGTAACATTTACGGTCTAATTAGGAGCTTTTCCGTATAAATTTTAATAGTTTAAGGAAGTCGGATGGATTGTACTATTGTTTTAATGATGGTATAAGAGCGCATATGAACACAGCAACACTAAGAAAGATCCACATATGAATGTGAATCGCACTGTAATGCAAATTGTAGCGCACTGTTAATATTTGTGTTAATGTAAGCAAGTTCAGCGAAATTACTGCGATTGCTTAGCAATTAAAAAATCGAATGTTGATTATAATTATGCAATTGGAATTTGCACAAGGCAGTTAATTGTTGTTGAAATTTCAACTAATTCAGAACGAAAAATTAATCACACGCGCTGTTACTGTTCATTTACACTTAAGTATTTTGCATTCTAACAAAGCTACTGCGTCCTGGTTTAGAAGTGTTTTACTTCAGATTAGCGGGATCCCTTCTCCAGCAGAAGAAGAAGGCAGGGGAAGGAAGTGCTAGAAAAAGTGCTCAAGTGTGACTTTTGTAAGTGTAAACATTTCTTTCCTAGCATTCCTAGTATTTCTCCGACCATAATTTCCGGGCAGAGCACCCCAATTTCGCTGAAGAGGTCACCGCCCTGCTAACACCATCCTTGGCAAGAGAAGAATATGTGATAGGCATCATTCACTTTTCGTGCACAAAATACGCAGTTAGGAAACCGTGACCTGTCAATCTTGCTCGGGTAAGATCGCAAACATTCATGCCCGCTTAAGTGCTGGGTCAAGTATAAATCAGTCTCACCATGCCCTCAATTTGGCCATTGCCTCAGGTCAGGGATCATATGAGCAATCCACGTTCGCTTTGCGTATTGCATCCGGCATTGTTGCCAATCGCTAAGAGAGCGTTTTCTCTCTTTCCTGGTGACCTCTTATCTGCTGTCTTCACTTCTGCGCAGGTAGATATTTCTTGGCTCCCTCGCAACGAGGGTGATGGGTATCACTCCTGTGATTACCAGTACTGCCGTTCCGGAAACTGTTCGATATGCGTTACAATTTGCAGCGCTCCTTGTCTCTGCACCTGTACGAACCGCTTTTGGTGTAACTCCTTACTGAGAGCGCCGCCCCATAGTTCTGTTCCATCAAGTAGAACCGACTGCACAGCGCTCACAAGGAGTCGTCTCCTTGATGTAGTGGGTTCCCCTACTTCGGCCATTAATCGAGTGAATGGTCTTATACGCGCTGAAGCATTGCGAGATGTTGGCCTGATTTTTTGGGAAAAACTCATCTTTGAGTCTTTTAGGACACCCAAGTATTCCACTGCTGATTTCAATTCAAACAGCGCATACCCAGCACTGATAGGCCTTACTCAGGGGATTCTCTTCTTTGTGAGGATGATAACTTCAGTTTTTTCCAGTGCCAGCGTGAAACTATGAGCATAGTCATCCAATCCTTTACTCGTTGTATTAGCATATTAAGTCTGAGTTGCGTCCAGTGACAAGCGCTGCGATACTGTCCGAATACACAGTCAATTGTGACTCTGGCTGCTCAAGCCGCAACAGTCCGTCATAGGAGATGTTCCATAGGTCCGGGCCGAGGATGGAGCCCTGAGCGACATCTGAAGTAAGAATCGTCTTTTGGGTACCTTCCTTCGAGTCGTAGAGTTGGCCGCGGTCCTTCAGATAGTCCCTCAGAATCTGCATCAAATATAATGCTTCCAGAATATCCGCCCATCTAGCGCAGTTTCATGAATTTCGTGCATCCAGAATACCAGCAGGACGACCCGTCGTGTGTAAATGTTGTGAGCCTTCGCACGTTGGACCACGCGCAATACTTCTGGGAATGTATTGATGGTAAAGCAACCTGCTCTGAAGCTATACTGCCGTAGAGATAGGTCACCGGCAGGATGAATCATTAGCATTAATCGCATTAGCTTTTCGAAAACTCATGTCTAGTATACACAGTTGGCGGTATGCAGCTGGCGAATCAGGATTTCCTATTCCTTTACTAAACAGCACAAGCCCCGCTATCTTCCACCACTGTGAAAACATCCTTTTGCGCAGGGATGCGTTAACGTGCTGAGCAAGCGGTCAAGGCAAAAGTGAAAGACCATCTGTAGCACCTCAGTTGGCATCCCATCTGGTCTTGAAACCTTTCTTGCCTTCATAGAGAAGACTGCTTGCTCCAAATTCCATCTTCCTGAAATTCCATTGGAATTTCATCGTTGACGGCGTCAACGAAATTGGAATGGGTACGGAAAATAGTACGCACAGTTTCGTGGTTTTTTCTACCCAGTATGAGTTAGGCGACCTTTGCCAACACTATTTTGCAGCCCATGCTCATAGATCCCTGTTCACATCGGCCACCAAGTTTTGTGAACGGCTAACCTTGCTGCTGTTGTTGTCTGTGGAGACAGTTTCTAGCTGACTTTTATGTTGCTGAATTGCCTCTTCCCAGGTCCATGCTCGCTAGGTCTTTCGTCGTAGCATCTAATTTTATTACTCAATTTTATGTTACTGCGAATCAAAGGAGTAGGTATTTGATTGGCTCTTGAAATGGTTTTAAGACGTAAAGTAGTCTAACGTGTAATAGGTATCAATCCTTGCAATCTTTTGGTTGTGTTCTGGATGTTCTGGATTTCCCTTATGCAATTCCACTTCTTCCATATCATCTTCTTTTTCGTAATTCATTGCCTTCCCTTCCATCAAATTTATTAAAAATAATTTCGGATTCGTCTCATTTGAGACTCAGTTCCCAACACAGATTACCAACTTAATCCCCTCTCCCACAACAGGTGCAATACAGGACAGTAAAAGCTGAAATATGAGAGTGGGTCAAAAATCTCAGGGAATAGAGATATGATGTGGGAAGGGTCTCCTTTGTTTATTTGTACTACTTGGAAAATTCATCTGATCATTTTTATCTGATATTCAGTGAGAAGAACCAGCAAGCACGGAAGAAAATTTGCAAATTGGAAAAAAATCTAAGGAAAACCTTAGTTAGCAAGAATTAATTCAATCCATTTGAAAAGAGGAATAGATTTGCTGATAAAGCCTGGTAAACCCTGTTATACAAGGAGCGCAACCTTTCAAGCAAAACAGGGGCTCGGTTAAGGATAATAATAAAGGAATTTGACTTATTTATTTTGACATGGCTGTCCCATAGTTTCTCGCAAAATTTGCTGCCCCAAAAGTTGCTTAATTCTTTCCATCGTTGTCTGTGACAAAAATCGACAAGACCACATCACACTATCTCACTCAAATGCTCCTTGCCAGCAGCAGACGGTCTTCATTTGGGCAAACGATTTATGCATTGAAATACATGGTTTAAGCCGTTATAAGCCAATTTCTTTAAGGTCAAACTTTTCATACAAAAAACTTTATAAATTTAAATTTTAGATCCCACCGTTTAGTATTTCAGAATGCAATCTAGACCAATCTTTAGATTGTATTCGAAAATATTCAGAACACAATTCCTAAAAAATTATGTTCTCGAACACAAAAACCCATTTCTAGTTGAAGGATATCTGAGTGAATTGAAGAAGATAGCTATGAAGTGCTACACAAGAAGGTCATCACAATACAGAGGCAGTATCGTCCATGTGCTTCGCGGTAGTGTATTACTGCTCCACACTTCCTCGAAAAAAGTAATAATAAATAATTCAAAATAGAATAACCTAAGGTTTGCAATTCCGAGAGCTGTTGTGGACAATGGAAGCTTAAACGGATACGAAAAGGGCCAATTCCGAGATTATATATCAGCTAAGATCTTGAGTATTCCTATACATGCACAGTCCAGTTTCATCAACTGAATTAACAGGCGCGTTTTCAGACAGACACGTTGTGCATATACGATTTGCATATTGAAGCAGGATATTCAAAGGATGTGTGTGATATTTTTAACCCTTCTCAAATGATTTGGCATATGAGCTATATTCTTGCGCTGCTTTGACAGACTCGAATTATTCAGGATACGTTAAAAACCAAAGACTGATCAGCTGATTTTAGGCTTCAATCCCTTCAAGGATTATCTTATGACTGCGTACTCTATGATGTTTGCAAATTGACTCTACTTACTCATTTCGGAAGTGATGCATTGCAAATTGCAAAAGTGAATATTTTGTCACCGAAGGTGGAGTTCCAGGAAGCGATTCTTCATCATTATCCATCATTTGTTGATTGGATTCTTGCTGGTGATGGTGTGAGCTCTTTCTATGCTGCGTATGATTAATTTGTTTTCTCTCCATGTGTGCGTCAATCTGATCTGGACTATTTGCAAGACTGTTGGGATTCGATGATCCATTGTGACTATGATGATGCGAATGTTGTTGATGATGATGTAGATGGTTGCTTACAACATGTTCGGTCCTTTGACTGACATGTTTCTCGGTAACGGTGGTAGTTGATGCAGTATGTGCAGCAACACCACCTTCACGTGTTGTCTCCAGACGTTCAATTGGTACGTTCAGTGTTTGTGCTGCAGCTCGCGCTCCCGACGAAATGGTAGATGCCTTTGATTGTACCTGCAAATAAGGAAATAATGAATTAATTAAACTACACATTGTGACAGTAAAACGAATATTAATTAGTCAATTATAAACAGATAAATCTATCAAAGTGCATGAAATGCCTTGTCCAGAAAGTAAAAGTGGTGAAAGCTGCATTACTTCCCTGCAGCGAACACAGATGGAATGACTAAACATTGGATGCAATAAGACAAGTGCTTGATTATTATTAATTGAAATGCAGATTGTGGCATGCCTACATGTATTTTCGTTCTGACAACATGCCAATAAAATCTTTAAGATTGGGGAAATTATTACAGCAATCAATGCTAGTTCCTATTGTTGTTACTTAATTCATTCAATTATTCCTTGATATGCTTTCATGATAATTTTTCGCTTTATTGATAGAGAAAAACTATATAAATTATTTTCACATAATTTCATGTATATATTGTGGAATGTTAGTTTCAGAATAAGAAATATGTGGTATTATCAGTTCAGGATCGATTTTATCAAAGGTTTTCAGGTGCAATGCGGTATCCTTAATACCCACTCCTTCTCGTTGCGTTCTTCATCCTTTGTCTTGATCAGAAGAATCACTTAGTTCTTCATGTTTCCATATGCAATGTTTCCACACAGCAGGGGCTTTACCTTAGGATTGATACCTTAGGACTTTGCATTTTTGGATTTCATTTGTTTCCTCTCCAATCCTCCGTTCCGTCCTCCGTTCGTCGAATATATAGTAATTATGAAAAGGATAAGCCAATCCTGAAAAGCCAATGAGAATTTACTCCAAATACGGGGTCCTATCTCTACATACAAAGAACCTAATTCGAATCAAGGCTAGATGATGGTAGCAATTTATCGAAACGTTAAAGGACACACATTGTGTAGGTTTGACAATTGACTCAAATCAACTGTCAACTCAATTAGCACCTTGCGTGTAGAGAAATTGAAATATAGAAAATTGAACTTATTTTATAATTTTTGATAGAAACTTCAGTCTAGAGAAATTGAGAACGGCCGAAAAAATAAACAAAAAAAAATTTAGAGAAAAGATAATGGTTTACACAAAGCCCACATGACTACATGATGGTCAGTTGATAGAAATTTTAAGGATAACCGTGGGGTTCGTTGGAAAAAATTGAAAAATCCAGAGATTGTTTAAAAGCTGAATGAAAAATAAATCAAATCACTACTGCCTCGAAATTTCCAAATATGGAACTTGTTCTTTTCAAACTATCATTAGTCAATTTAACGTGAATTCGAATTAAGCAATAATCAATAAACAGTTTATCTTTTATACTTTCATGTGTTTTTCATTTGTGACTTACAATTGAGAAATGATTCGATTCTCTCTCTAAGAATAGTTCGATTGGTTAACCCATTTAGAAAACATGGGGAAGTTGGTTTTTTGAAGACATCTGTGAGAAGGATCATTGCTTGAACCGCATGCAATAACAAGTTTCCTTTCAGCGCCCACGGATAATTAGGCAACATATTAAAGTCTGATCCTCAAAGCAGAGTGCCGAGACTCTTTGAGCTCCCAATTAACGACCCACCCCTATACCGCCTTTCTTTCTCTCAGTTGCGGCAAGCTACATTCATAATGGATTCTGTTTGAACTGTGAAGCTTATGCTATCTTGATGAGCTAAGAGTAAATTGAAGTTGTTTTATATGTTTTTAAACTGGGAATGCGGTTCCGATCATTTTCGCCAGAAAAGCCACTTGACAAGCGTGTCACTGTCAAACATAAGAAATTAAATATACCACGTGAGCATATTATTTCCGTACCGAATTTCAAGAAATCTTCTTTGTTATTGGGCTACAGTTCAAAATCGTTTTGGGCTTCCCTCAGTATTCACCTCTTTTGCACTAGATGACGTTTGACAACGTTCATAAATTTAAAAGTTTTGACTAGATTTGTGAACAGAATCTTCCCATTTGCTCTTTGGTTTTCCTGGGAGTAGTTTGCATATTTTATTCCTTTAGAGTACGTGGGATCTTTTATCCTCCAGATGGTTCATTTGGCCTGCTCACGACAGTTCTTTTTAGCATGGTTTATTTTTGAAAGAATAAAGTGTAGAAAAAGAAACTCATTTCTTTATGTTATTCTGATATTGGACCAAGAATTGGTCTGATGACTTTCTCAATCAGGTGCATTGATTAAATTCAGAGACGCTGCCCGAACACACGTCTCGATGCCATAGTATAGATTTGGTATGATTATTGTTTTATAGGCCCTAATTTTGGTTCTTCTATTTATTTCACGTTATCGGTTGCAACAGATAATATATTCTATTTGCAAACATGATCTGTCTTCTGACTTCTTCGGTCCCATCGTTAGTATTAGTCAAGCTGAGCCTTAAATTAAGTTATTCTCGTATTCTATTCTTTGTTCCCTATATTTTGATTATCCTTGCCTATATGGATTAAGTCATCGTTATTGTCTTATACTTGCTTTTTCTTACCAACCGTTTGTGCTGTTGCATCCTCGTGTGAAAATGGTTCTTGAGCCCTTCATTTGGACCACGCTTAAATATTTATGTACGTAATCATCTGCGTATGTCGAACTTGACAGCTTTTGTTATCTTATGTTCGATTGGTAGTCAACGTATGACGTACTGTAGTACGAAAATACTGTTGAAATTAGCCTGTTACTTTCCTTCAGACCAAAAGGAGCTGAGTTTGATTAGCTGATTGAATAGTGCAAATTCGGGCCGTTTTTCACTTCCTTTTAAGCAAAGATTTTTAGCAAACGGAATTACACAAAATTTTCTAAATTTTCAAGTTGTCGTGATGCGCTTGTGTACCATGCATCAAAGCGAGATCCTTCTATGATTTATAGTATACAGCCATGTTGTCTGTTACATTTTTTTTTCTGGGATATTTTCCTTTTCATATATCTTGTGCAGCAATCGGAGTAGAATTATCGGGTCTAATTTTTAATTTCACCCTAGAAAAGCCATCTACTTCCAATTCTTTGTTGCTCTTAAGTGTCTTCAGGGCTGCTTTGACTCTTTTTATAGTAGGTGCTGTTGACGCTGTTTCAATGCT
The DNA here is from genome assembly GCA_954870665.1 of Stratiomys singularior. NCBI lineage: Eukaryota > Metazoa > Arthropoda > Insecta > Diptera > Stratiomyidae > Stratiomys > Stratiomys singularior. The sequence continues at coordinate 67,779,553 of OX940881.1, forward strand.
CCTGGTTCCTTGTGGATAGTGGTCCACGTGACAGAATTGAAACGCGATTCAAAATATTCGGCCGAACTTCTGTTTTAAATTTCGTTACTACATTGTATATCATTCGTCGCTTCGTTGCAACGGATGATAAACAAGAAAGAATTACATAAAAAATATATGCAATTCTTTCTTTCATATTTTTATCACTTTATATGCAGATTGAAACATGTTACTTCAAGAGTTTCCATCTCCATCATTTCCATCTCCTGCAGAGCTCGTCGTTAAAGTCGTGAGTTACATCTTTCTGCAAATTTTCCCACCTTGTCGCCTAAGCTCGTTGCAGTTTTTTCTCTCACTTAGTGCTGGTCTTTTTGGATATTGTTTGCAAGTATTGTTTTATAGTCTGGCCCTGAGAACCTGTACCAATAAGGGCTGGTTCTGGCCTCCGTTCTTAGCAAAGACAACCACGGGACCATTAAAGTGACTACACAAACAAACGAAGATAGCGGCTCCGGGGGCAGGGGACCCTTAAGCAATTATATGCAAAAGCAAAGATGAAGACGGAGCAGATACATTCAAAAATGGAATGAAGAAAATTGGAAAACATGTTACAAACAGAGATTCTTACTGGATTCGGGCGCAGCAGGTAACCATGCGCACAACGACCAAAAAAAAGGGCAAAGACCCTGGCAGCCGGGGAGAGACGAATAAACGGCAGAGAAAAGAAACAAGGTTGAGAAACCTATGATTGTTGCCACCGATCCGACTGAAGCACGGGACACAAATAAAGAAATCCCTGTATGGCATGCACTTGGATTACCCTGGATCGTGCAGAGGAAGAGAGGTTGTATTGCATAGCGTATCGAAACGCACCATTCCCACATGCGATGCACAAACGAAGCTTAGCAAAGATGTTAAAACCCGTGTCCTGGAGTCAGAAGACCTCCTAACGCGAAAAATTCACTATAGACGCAGGTGGCTAGGTCCGAGGGAGAGCAATAGGCTAATTCCTCAAACAGCGCAGTAGTCGTCCCGTGTTTTGCTGCCAGTAAAAGGTTGACCTGCAGCCCAATCAGAGGGAATTCGGATAAACAGAGTAAGGACGAGGTCATGGCGTCGAAAATCAAATTGTGATGGAGGAGGGGTTTCAGACGGCACTATCCAAACCTGTCAAGAAAGCAATTAAAAGACAGGCCTGAGGTGGAAAATCCCTGAACTGGAAAATCGGTAATCATGTAGGCTTCAAGTAGGCTTTGTATCTATAAATATGTAACAAAATCCAGTTGTATAGGCGACATAAAGACATAAAAGAAAATAAATAAATAAAATAATACATAAAATAATAATAAAAGAGACTAAGCGTTATTAGATGAAGGTTATTTACTATGATCGAATGACGTTTTGGTTAAATTTTAAATTGGTTATTTGTACTCATATTTTTTAAGTTAGAAGAAAATCATACATAATAAAACACCAAGACTAGAATTAAAATGATATGTGTAATTAGATTAAGATATTTTTAAGCAATATTTACGGAAACAATATAAGAAGAATAAAAAGTCAATGCAAAAATAAGATAGAAAAAAAAGGAAAACAAAAAACAAACCCTATTAAATTCTGGGAACTCTATCTGGAAAGAAATTTTCCATTGTTATAATTCAGGTGTTGGTGGTGAGCCACCACTAACAAGAAGATGAAGTGTATTGCGTCAACTAATAAAGTTGGAGAAAGCAGTTTATTGAATTTCAGTCCGTGCCTTTTGATATTTGATTTATTTGAATTCCGATAAGCAAAACGCGGTAACGAAGTGTTATTTTATAGAGAGAAGAACAAAATAAAATAAGAGTGAAATTAAATATATTGAAGTAGAGAATTAAAGTGAACAAGTGAAAAAGTGGAAATTGAGTTTCTAATACAAGAAGAAAAAAAAACTTATCCTTAGACAATGGGAGAGTGCATCGTAGATAACCGAGTAGCGCGACGTGGATGTAATTTGTGGATTTTGGATCACCGGTGAAGAATGCTTGCACCGGGTGGAATGCAGACGTCTGTGGAAAATTCATCATCAATCAAGTCGCAACACTAGAAGACGTTTGATGTGCGCAATTACAATTGCATCGCTTCGCTGCACGTGATCGACAAATGGACCGTAGAAATTGTCTCGTCTCAGTGGTTTTGTGTCTTGTAGTAAAAAGGTTGGTTACAACCCTAAATTGCAATATATAACAACAATACGAAACTTAGAAAGGAGAAAAAGTCGAATTTTGTTTATATTCTTTATATGTGTCGTTATTTTGTCTTTACTTTTTTATATAAAAAAATATGAAGGAATAAGTTTCTTTTATCTATGTGTGTTTCTGTGTACGTGTCCTGAAAGGGCCAGGGCGTTTAGCCCTGTCCCCCACGCCCACGCGGTGCACTAGCTGTAATTAACTTCCTTCGGCCGCCATTATGAGGCCTTGGTATTTTCAATAATACGCTTATCTCTTCTTGATGCAGGTGCGACCTATCGACCGCCCCATTATTTATTTATTTATTTTGTTAACTACATTTTTTTCAACATGGCGCCCAAGGTGGGGCTATGTTTATTATATTTTTGAAAATACTCAACAAAGTATAATATGTCAAGAATTACATCTATTTGCATCTCGTTTATTTGAAAGTTCGATTTCCACTTAATGTATCATAGCTGCGATCTTACATTCTCGTATTAGAGATGAGTAAATTTTAATAGAACGATTTTGAACTCAAATTATCTCGATATCGTAAATTGAAGTTTATCCGAAAATACTACAAAAATGCTTGATCAAATAGAAATTTTCAACCACTTCCGTCTGAGGTGATGTTAAGGGAGCACGTTCTCACACTTGAGCACATTTTTGTTTTAACTGAGGTCTATATCTGATATCGTTCAGAGGAGAAAGAGGTTATAGTCCAGTAGATAGTAGATTTAAAGTCCCAACAAAATTGGCGGTTAAACAGATCACGTCAATGTATTTTCGTATTTCTGATAAAAACACACAATCGACTTATTGATGGAACCTTATTTTGTTGAGAATTTGTTAAGGTATTTGTCTTAAGACATTCAATTCTCCACACGTTCTGCTATTGGACTGGAGTACCAGTGTGCATAGCTCTGATATCTTACTTAAAGTTGATAAATTTAATCTTGTGCTATTATCTTAATGAGCTCCACTCATTCTGGGAGCATCTTAAAAACGAAAGTGAATTCAAATTAACTTTGGAGTCATGCTGGATTTGTCGGACATTTATCCAACACCAAGCAAAGTAAATGTGGCCCAATGCATTTATCCAGTTGAGCAATTTGAGTAATGAATATTTGCGCAAAGTGAAGTTTTATGCGATGCGTTTGCGCGCTGGCCAGTGCTTCTGTGAAAGTTTTGATTAATGCAGATACGGACTTACACTCATACTACGTACATATTCGTACCAAGTGCACTTTCATCTCATTATGCGAACTCGCTGACCGTACTATCCGGCCATAGTAAATTGTAAGTGGTTTTTAATGGTAATCATATATTAGAAGGTACACGCAAGTAACCAATGCGATAATTCGCGCAAAACGAAAAGTCTTAAGCCTCTAACGATTTCCAACAATAATGGAAAACCGCCTAAACTGCCAAAACATACTTTTTCGACCTTTTTAATTTGATGTAATCCAACAAGCACCTATTTTAGTTGTAGGTAAGTCATGGTTTGCGATTACTAACATTTTACTGCCATTCCATCTTTTATTACATATTAGATGAATTGTGGCGTTGACGCGGCAGATTTCAACTCAATTTTGATCTGCCTTGCATTAGATCATACATATGTGGATAATGTATGTTTGTTCTACACAGGAAGCTCATTTTTGTTTTTCGGAAACGCCCATCGTCGACCATTTTTGAATGTTTGATGCCAACAAACTTGTACACACTCAAACCACAGACCGCACATGCAGGATATATAATGCAAGCAAAAACTCTTTAATTGATTTTCTTGCACAGCTAATGTAATTTCGGTAAAAAAATTATCCATGAAAAACTGAAATTATTAGTTTTTCTCTCTTGAGTTACACGAAGAAGAGGATTAAATAATAAAAAATTACAAGTCGAGTGAAATAAAAGCAAAGTTTTTTTTGAATGTACCGAATTGGAAATCAATTCTTGATTACCCAATCGTGCTTAAAGAGTGTCCTAATTGCCGTAGTAATTTTTGGATTGTTGGAAAGTTGTTATAATGTAAAGATTATGTGTGTGAACAGTTCAATGTGAATTTGATGAAGTAACATAACGTGATATGCGCTTTTATTGTGAACACAGCTAGATCAGGTCTATTGATTTTACTATTCATATGTGGAAAAAAAACATGTGGGTAAAAACATTAAGATTAGGTTAGAAGACATTGAACAAGACCGTTACAAGTATAGAATTAGCGATTTTCCCCATTTGAAAGGCGACCTTCAAGGGGAAAAACCAATTTTTTTCTTAAAATTCAACAATTCTTCTTCAATAAATTGTCTTTAATAGTTCGTGGCCAGCGTCAGTTCGAAGGAATATTATAATATAAGCCTAATAGTGTGTTACATTCTCGAATAATAATAATTGATCTAAGCGAATTTATTGAAGATATGTTTACAATTCTTTCATATTGTGCGAAATACAACCCTCGGCCAAAATCACACTCATCAGATGCATGCATAAGTCTTTCCCGGTTTTACTAAAAGATGACGCCAGCGAACAGTTACAGCGTATTAATTTGATACATACGCCATTTTGATCGTCTGACGTTTAGCTACACACACAAACAAGTTGAGTCCGCCAAAACTAGCTCGTTTGATTTATCGTGGTGGACAATTATGTCCAACTATGTGCCAAAAATTGAGCATTTGCGGCACGCATTGCTTATCTTGATTAAATCCAAAAGAGAAAGACTGTTGAAAGTCATCGTTTGCATGTAACATATTTGGTGGACACGCTCCAACAATAAGGACATGGTAGACGTGGTTTCGACAATTCAAGAGTAAGTGAGAGTGACCGCTCTGGTTGATCAGAAAAATGCGTACAGGAGAAATCGCAGTAGTTATTGGATGGTGACGCAACTCAAACTCAACGGCAATAAGCGGAAGCATTAAATGTGTCACAAACAACAATCAGCAGACGATTACGAGTAATGGATAAGATCGATAAACTTGGTAAATGGGTCCCACACGATTTGAATGAATGTCAAATGGAAAATCGCTATGTCACTTGTGAAATGCTGCTTTTGCGCCACAAAAGGTAATCATTTTTGCACCGGATTGTGGCGGGTAACGAAAAATAGATTCAGTTTGAAGCCCCAAACCGGAAAAATCTAGGCTTTCACTTGAAGATATCGGTCCTTCAACACCAAGCCGAAATCACTTTGTCAAGAAGACTATGCTCTTTGTCTAGTGGGACCAGAGTGGTATTGTGTATTATAAACTCTTGTTGTTTGAACTCTTGTGTCTTGGTGTTGTGTAATATGAACTCTTGAACCCCTGCGGAACCATTTAAACGCAACGCTCTATTCAGAAAATGATAAATTTAAACCGCGCATTAATCAAAAAACCACTGGGATCGGCCAGAAGACATGGCAAAGTGATTTTGTTACATGACGACAAGCCGTCGCACACAGCAAAACCAGGGAAAGACAGTGGAATCGCTTGGATGGGACATCCTTCTCCCCAATTCCATCCCCCCTGCTTCTCACACTTGGCAGCATCTGACTATCAACTCTTAGCATCAATGGGCACGCACTCGCAGAGCAGCACTTCAGCGATTTCGAGTAAGTTGGGAAGGGGCTCGACGAATGGTTTTCCGCAAAAGACAAGAAGGTTTCTGGCATAAATGGTATCAATAAATGGATGGTCAGAATTTTGAACAAACATTTTTTTCCCTAAAATTTTTTTTAACAAAAAAGCAAAAAAAGACATGCATACACCTGGTAGAATAACGCTGCTGGTGTTCGCAGTTCGCCTCCTCGGAATGCTCTTAAGAGCTCCGTCGATAGTGCTTATACGTTCTGAGTCGCATCAAACCGAGGCCTCTCCAGTTGTTTTTGCACCCATGAGAATAAAAAGAATTCTTAGTGAAGCTAGTTCGGGACTTTATGCGGGGAAGGCAATGTAGCAAAGATGACTTGCGCTAAAAAGATGACTAACTATGCGCACATGTGTAACACTCGGAGTCACTTTCTCCCACTTTGGCCTTCCTTACCTTTGTCGATGAGTGCTTCAACGAGCTCCCTGCTTTCTTTCAACAGTTTTACAATTTCTCGAATTTCATACACCATTTTATCGAATATTGATGATCGAGATTCTAACTCATGTTGATCATCGACAAAGGCAAAAAATACTCTTCACAATAACTGATGTCTATACTCAGCCAATGTTTGTAGGCGGCTGTGGCTGGTGTTTTTCCCTTGCTGAGTATCCTTTCTACGTCACTCAGCCAGCCAAACTCTCTTTTCAGTCGCTACTACTATTCGTATATATCCTGTATTTCTATTTGTGAAATATTATCACGTTTCCAATTAGTTTTTCTAACAAATTTAGCACTTTTATTGCAACTTGGGAGTAGCACCAATTGGTAGAAGCTTAGTTTTTAACCTTTGAAGTCATTTTGAAGACAATTTTTTCGCAGACATCGAGTCTGAACTTAAAACCAATCAGTAAAGGAGTCACTGTAACCGCTCTTCCCGAAGCGTCATTCATTGTTGTTCTCAATATTCCATTTTCCAAAGTCGCCGAAAAATATTATCTTCGATATATTATTTTAACTTTGATCTCGTATTTAGAGGGCACACCCTCTGTGCAACAGATACCGGATTTCGTAGGCTGTGCTCAATTATTTTTGAATTTGTGTTTCTGGTCTTGTGTCGGAGTGTCAGCACTTCTTGTGGTTATAGCTGCACTCACAGAAATCATCTAGGTGAAGCGAGATTCGGACAGATCTTCTCCTCGTGTAGCCTTGATTTTTAAATGAAGTTGATCCCAAGCCACTTTCTATAATGAATTGCTGCATCAGCACAAATTCAATTGCCATAAACTTCAACTTTGACGTATATGAACCAGCCATGGCATGCAGAGTCTTATTCGAAAGTGTTTTGACACTTTAAGAATGTAGGTCATACACAATGGTTTGTTTTCGAAATTGCGAGCGGTTGACATGAAATCCCGTTAATGGCTTTTCGAATATGAACGTATCCTGTTCGAAAAAAGTAGGTTAACCACTTCTCAAATTTTATTTGAATAATACATGCTCTGGAAAGTCTTCGCAAATAGATTTTATTGTTCTATCTAGGGAAATGCAATCGTCATAAGTTCGTTGCCCTTCTTACAGTGGTCCACATCAAGTCCTTCAAACTAAGCATTTGTTTCTTACTCGTTTCTCATTCGAATAATAGCCAATTTATCAATGGGAGAAACAGGAAATAGTCGCTAGGGGCCAAACTAAGCAAATACGGTGGGTGTTCAACCACTTTCTAACGTAATTCCTTCAATTTATAGGTCGTACCGTGAGCTGAATAAGCTGAAGCGTTACCGTGGCGAAACAAATTTTTATCCATGTTATATTTTTAAACGTTCGTTTTCGTTTCGATCAAATAATACACGGCAATATTTTTTCTTGATTATTTTACCATGTTGAAAAAAGTCCATTTAGATTTAACCATGTGCATCCCAAATATGCTGGCTAGCACCTTGATTGTTGCGTCTTCGGGCGCTCCCTAGATCTTTCATGCGCTGCAACAGTTGAATATGTCGGGGTAGATGTGTTATAACATTTATCAAGTCTTGACTTCTTCAACAGAATTTTTTCCATAAAAAAATTATTTTATTTATCGAAACACGAAATTGACTTCCATTATTTACAAAAATTCAGAGATAGCGTTACTTCCCAAGCTACAACTTGAACAAACCAAATATTGAAATTTTGACAAGACCTAAGTTGAGGTTGGTACTCTGCAAAGGGCACATCAGTGGCACCATCTCTATGTCAGACTTACTTTTCAGCCTATATTGAAATTTCAAATAATGTCGCCAAGATGGTACTTTCTGCACCTCTATCGATAGCAAAATTGAAAGCTATCTCCATCGAACCTCTGGACGAAGTCAGTGAAGTATAACAGTGAAGCCCAAAATGATGATTCGTTGCACCTTTCCTGATTATGAGAGCCATTCTTTGGTAGTGTCGCCCACTGTACCAGCGCCGTGTAGGTGGTTTTTGGCATGACCTCTTTGCTAGGAAAGCTTGGGTTTTGGTCCTTATATTCAACCAACTTGTTTTTCCAGGTAAAAAGTACCACAATTACTTTTTTTCACTCCACTGTCCAACTTGTCCTTTTCATTGTCTCGAATTTCTTTTATTATTTTATGAACGAGCTCAAAAATGCAAATATAGTATCCGAACATTCGAAAGTCAAATGCAATGCTGCGATGATCTACGCAGGTAAATCATGTGAATAAACGATGTTTAGTTTTAAAATTTATTTAGTTTTTAAATTTTTCTAAGGATAATGCTGCCTGGGTATTAACAGTCACGCTATCTATGTTGCTGGCGGTAATTATGGATTTTATGGATCGAAATTAAAATATTTATTTATTTTGTAAATTTTCAACAATTGGTGGAACAACCAACGCCTCAGGGCATTTGCTTTTGGAAACAGACCAGATCTGGCAATAGCACAATTAGATAGTGAAACTAATTGGCAAGCTCGAATCAACGCCAACTTTTCATAAAGTTTTTACATTATCGATAACTATCTTCGAATTATCCAAGATTTATTTACTGACTGCAAACAGTTAATTAATAGCAAAGAAGGAAAAATAAACAAATAGAAATCGAGTATTTATTTCTAGCAATAAATCCACATTGTTTCGTGCGTTTCTATAGAAAATCATATTTCATTTGTTTTAATGTGAACCTATTTGGTCAACAATTGAAACTGATTACTCAATTCAATCAAATGATTCGCCACTATTCAAGGCGAGCAAAGTGTTGGGCAGTAACACGCATGCAAAAAAAGATTAAATTACGTATGAAACGAAAAAGATGTTAAATTATAAACATTTGTTTCACGAAATATTTGAAAACAATCGCGAAAACAATAGCAAATTGCCGTAATTAGAAAAGTGAAAATTTATAAATTAATTTATTAAACAAATACAAGATAACAATATTGTTCGTAGATGAGCAACTTTTGTTTTTTTATTACGATATGAAAAACTCGTAATTTACTACGAACTATGAAACTAATAAGTGTACTGGACATAAAAAAGTCTTGAAAGGCTCTGGATTTTTAACGATTTCATTCTTTTTCAGTTGATGTGCTTTTATGGACTGGTCCGTTGAAGGCCGTGATGATCCAAGTGAAACAGAAAGGATAAGATTTATAACACTGAGTTAGTTTTTACAAACGAACCAGTTTTGAGTCACTTAAATTTTTGATATTTAGTTCCTGTTTGGAAGATTGGATAGTGTATCTTGAAATAAAAAAAGTGGTCAATTACGTCGTTTCCAATTTATATTGGTAGACTTAATATGAACGATTTGTAGCGATCGTAGTGATTAAAATGCGCCACATAAAATAAAAAAGGACATTTTGAAGACACAGATTTGCTTACATTAAAATTGTGCAATCAAAGACTAGAAGTCGTCACCAAACGACAGGCTCACAGAGTATAATTAATACTTGTGATAAATCTTGAACTAAATTCTAAATTCTTTAATTTTTGTTTACGAATTTCGTTAACCATATCGTATCCTAAATAAATAACGAAAATAAAAAAATATGGGACAAACGAGAGTGTGTTTCAGTGTTTCTCTGTTGTTTGCCGGACTTGTTAAGTTGGTTTTGAATTTATCTACGAAAAAGGGCTAGTTTGCAATCGATTGCATCATTCTGTGCAGATCGTTCAGGGAAAAAAGTGAGTGTGTAATGGACGCGATGGTGTTGACGGAAAAACAGAAAATTGATTTGATTGTCTATAAAAAAGCATATGTCGAATTTCGCTGGATTGAAAAAAAAATCATGCGCAACGAGCCATCAGTGAGAAGATTTTTGACAAAATATTTGAGAACGCGGTTTGTTGCGTGAATCCGGCAGTGGTCTTCCAAGGAAAATCAACGGACGTGAATTCCGACACATAGTCCGTTTATCATTGTACAAACGTTTTAAAACTGGCACAGAAATTGCTGCAGAGTTACACCTCAACAGTAAAGCGACGTCTGAAAGACAACAATTTGAATGCCCGACGAGCAGCGAAAAAACCTCTTCCTACAGCGAAAATGAATTCTGCCCGGCTAAAATGATGTAAAGAGAGGGAAAATTGGTCAACAAATAATTGGGCTAGTGTTGTTTTCCCTGATGAAAGCAGAATCAATCTCATCGGGTCGGACTTAGGTGTCACGGTACGTCGTAAGAGAAATGAAAGATACAGTGGTGAATGTATCTAGCGTACTGTTAAGCACTCACCGTATGATATGACCTGGGGAGCGATAACAAGTCAAGGTTTTGGGCAAATCATACTGCTGGAAGGCACTGTGAACTCAGAAGCGTACATGGACATGATTGAAAAGGGTGTTTTACCTGCCATCAAAGCTTTAACGGACGTATGGAGACATTGATATTTCAAGACGATTTCGCACCTTGCCATCAATCGAAATCGGTAAGAACATCACCTTTTCTTTCCAATGGGGTCTCAAGTATAAAAATGTTTTGGGGATTGAATCCCTACTATGGCCAGTATAAGTGGCGTTTTCAGATCTAAAAATAGTTAGAAAAAAAATATTAGAATGCCATATCTTCAAAAGGATGATACTAGTGACATCCCATTATCGCTTTGAACAAAGAAACAAGAAACATATACAGGATGCTGAACTCTACTCTAACGAGACAACGTTACGAGCAGGAGAAGACCCAAATGTTGCAGACAGCGAAAAAGAACGTCCACAGCGAAGACGAGATACTGCCAATATAAAAAAAGATGGAGAAAAGATTCAAAGCGGAATCCTTAACCACTTTTCACGAGCAAAACGAGGGTATTGAGCGGAATTGAAGAGCAGCGGTAACTTCTTCGAATGTCTTTACCAAGATTGTGAAGATTCTGAAGAAAGCTGATATAAAAATAAATTCCACAAGCCAGAAGTCCAAAATTGTATCCACACTAAGCACACTGAAAGATCAGAAGCAGAAGGAAGAAAAAAGAGGAAATTAATACAACCACCTGTCAAACATGCGCCAAACTAAGCGACCCGCGAAAAGGGATTTGAAGTTGAAATCGAAAAGCATCGTGCGGCATCGACAAGTCAGCCATCGCTAAACATGTAGTAGAAAAAGACCACGTAATCGATTGGGCGGATCCGGGTGTAGTATAAGAAAAAAGGATACAAGAAAACATATACGAAAACGTATACTGGAGGTATACGAAAGCTTCTGAAACATTTGACAACCGGAAAACTCAAGACTCAACGAACGGTCGTTAACAGTTACTTGCTTATATTGGTGATGCTTAGACATAAATAGCAATGGGACCACAATCAGATATAAAACAACAATAATTAAAAATAATTATAATTTAAGAATATTTAAAATATTTAGAAATAAAGATTTGCGATAAAGTGGTTAATATTAGGATAATTAAACAATTGCCCTTACGTGTATAATAAAGGATGTAAAGCAAAAAACCTGACTCAACAAGATGAACACATTTTTATAGGGGTATCACTCGTGAGCCTAAGATTAAAATCCACAATGATTCAACAGCAATACAACCTCAAGCAAAATTAACCCGGCACAGCCAAACAAAGCAAAAAAAGGGGTCTTTTTGAGTGAAGTTAACGTAGAGATAAATCTACAGAACTAACAAGAGCTGGCCAATGTCAAAGACAAAATGTTAATTATCATGGTAAAAGCAAAACACAATGAATATAAAGCAAATTCAAAAACCAAAATTCAAAAAACAGAACTGTACAATAAGTACAATAAATTAAAGCGTGGTATGTTGAAAAAGAAAACAAAAAAAATTGTCAAAAAAACTTAATTTGTTGTAATTACGAAATGTTACAAAATTACAAAATAAATTTTATTTGGATAAATAGCATTTTGAATAAACAATAAGAGTGCCACTAGCAATAGTCTAATGGAAACAATACGCAACTGTCAGGAAATCGATGGAGACGCTCGAAATGACAAAACAAAACAAAACTGCCAAAACTTCGGAGATTAAATAAAGTATCTCAATTGAATCATTTGGCGACTGAAGAGCTGGAAAATCTCGTGCTACGAGGAGTAACGAATAAATAATCCAGATTTTTCAATACATGTAATTTCCACGCTGTTTATACTTGCTCCAATGGGGACATGCCTTGTTAATTGTTTCGAAGTGGCAACGGTTAACAACACTACTCAACGAAATTCAAACATATCTTGTCTGAAGATTCACTACATGATTATTAATCCGCTTGTAATGAGATCCCGGAGTGTCCATAACAAGGTTCCTCCAACAGTAATCTCCGAGCGAAGAAGGCACCCGTCTTCCTTGGAGACGTAGAGCGACATCCCGATGATCTCATCACTTACTGAACCCATGGTTCGGGGAAAAGATCCCAATGCATAGGGAGGAAATGCATTTTTAATGGTTAAAAGGTCGAAAAAACACACTAAAGATGGCCCACTGTTGTAACACGTATGTGAAGGTTACCAGGAAATAGACGAGAAACGACGCACTTCATTTCTTTTTGGAAAAATGTCAGCGGATTTGTTGATACCAGGAAAATTTTTTGTAACAAAAGCGTTGCAAGCATGTTTTTCAGTGTGGATAAAGGATGTAAAAGATGAATCTTCATTCAGTTTTTCATGTTTCGACCTACAAGTGCGTCCTCTTTGAGTTTTGCCTCACTAAGCTCGAGAATTTTTTGCTCAAAAAATTGTAAAGCACGACCATTTTTTTAAAAGTATTATGCATAGTTTTTGTATGAGGCCTAAGGCAATGAGTAAGTCCGGCATAATATTTTTATGTGACTTGACAAGAGTTCCTTACATAACGTTTTTCTGTCCCAATACAGGAGTTACGTGATGGTCAGTTATTGGTCAGTGCTTGGCTGTTCCACTCGCCAAGAAGCTGCTGAGAAACCGGACTGCAAACCATTTAGCAACGCAACAACTTCAAGATCTGCACAAATTAGCCATTTATGTTCACTGCAATTTATTTTTTCTAGTACAGGTTCCATAACATCATCGGTTTCTTTCAAATAAGCATTATAGCCGAGCGACAAACATGGTAACTTATTCCCATTATGCAAGAAAACTGCTATTAAACTAATGTTTGAAGAATCAACAAATAATCTCCAATCAGTGACCAAATGATCGTAACCAAGTGGCTACAGCAAACCGTACGCATCATTGTAGAATACTGAACTATATCTTCCATAGAAGTGAACCATATATTTTCGATAGAAAGTTATCCTTACTTCGAATTCATAGAAATAAGATTGCTGTAACCTTGGAGTCAGAAATTCTGCATTATCAACGGGTAAATTCAAATCTCGTACCAAAAAAAAAAAATGGCTTCGATGCATCTTCGTTTTCAGGCATAAAATTCTGTCAGCTTTGATTTACGATGGCTGTCGAACTAGTTTTCTGACGTTTTTGTATTCATTAAAAAAATCGAAAATTCCGGTATATGTAACTCATTTGAATGTAGCAAAGGTTAGCTACTGATGACACACAGACGTGGTTTATACCTTGATCACATTTCCCAGAAAAACCCTTTAATTGTGTTATTAACAGCTAATAGCAGTTCAGGGAATGGTTCTTTGTTTCAGTCCATACTATCGGCGTATCATAGACGTTTGTTGTACTCTTCTACTGTACCAAACGGCCAGAAAGCATACTTTAGGAACCCATGTCTTATCTATGTTTCCTACTTCGGGTGAAGTAGGTAGGCAGTTAGTAAGACTGTTTTTGACAGTTTCTTGTTTTGACGTGAATTTGCCACAAATATAACCAACCAAGTTAGCACTACTAACCCATCAAAAGTTTACCAATTAAACTAACTTTCAATGTAGGATTTATTTGTCAAATATTCATGTTATCCAAACACTTGCTTTTGAAAAATTAAACTTACATCAAAATGCTAAAAGTCATTTATAACACAATATATTGGGTTGGGGAAAAAATAATTTCGCTTCTTCCTAATAGATGGTGTTAGAGTTGTATGTCTCTAGTAATGATTATTTATGTGAAGTCATATTATAGCACGTTTAGAAGTTTCGAGTCTGTATAACATTTTAGAGTGTGAATTACCGTCATTTGTTTACTCGTTCAAAAATTATTAAGTATTGATTATGTAGATTCCAGAAGGCCACATTCGTCACATTTTGCAGATTTGGCATTTTGCAACTGCAGCCCTTATCGAAAATTGTGTTATGTTTATGGTGATGTAAACGCCAGTGTTAGAATTGGTTTGCTCGATTTCGTTCCGGAAACTTCGATCTTGACTTCGTTGAAAAAGTCGATCAAATTCTTAATGAAATCGAAGTAAACCAACATATTTCATCTCGTGACATTGCTGTGAAACTAAACATCGCCCATAAAACAATTTTAAACAATTTACATAAGCTTGGATACCAAAAGAAGCTCGATACTTGCGTTCCACATGAATTAACACTGAAAAATTTAATGGTCCGAGTTTCCATTTGTGAATCCCTGCTGAAACGAAACGAAATCAAGCCATTTTGAAGCAAATGATTGCGGGTGATGAAAAGTGGATCACGTACGGCAATAATGTGCGAAAGAGATCGTAGTTGAAGCCCGGAGAAACTTCACAAACAGTAGCGAAGACCGTATTGACGCCACGGAAGGTGATGCTGAGTGTTTGGTGGGATTGGAAGGGTATTGTGCATCATGTGCTGCTCGAATCTGGCCAAACTATTAATTCAATTGTCTACTGTCAACTGTCGATTGAAAAAAATCGGTCAGAATTGATCAATAGGAAAGCACATATGTTTGGTGACTCGTCAAAAGCTGGGAGAGTTTGGCTGGGAAATTTTGATGCATCCACCGTATAGCCCTGGTCTTGCCCCGTCGGACTATCATTTATTCCGGTCTCTGCTAAACTCTCCAAATGGTGTACAGTTGGTTTCAAAAGAGGCTTGTAAAAATCACTTAGTTCAGTTTTTCGCCCAAAATCTCAGAAATACTACAGTGACGGAATTATGGTTTTACCAGAAAAGTTGCAAAAGGTCGTCGATCAAAACGGCACATATATCATTGATTAGTGTTTAAAATTTATATTAATAAATTAACTTCGAAAAACATACAAAAAACGGAATTATTTTTCCCCAACCCAATATTTAAAGAGACAGTATATAATTCTTACAAATATTTATTATAAGTCAACCTCAACATAGAACGATATGTACCAATTTAGATATTTTTTTGAATTGAGTAGTGTCATTGAAGAAAATGAGCTTGCGCTAAGTATCTTCGGTAAGTATATTTACAAATCTCGGCCACCTAAACGTGAAACTAATAGCCTTACGGAGAAGAGACAAGAACAACGAGAAAATCCTCTGAAAAGTATCATTTTAAAGAAAATAACTGATTACGTCTTCATTACTCTATGCGCTTCTCGTAATGATCTGTTGTCTCCCAGCCATGCATGTCTACAAACTGGAAGTTTTAACAAGTGACTTGTATAAAAACTATGCCCAATCAAACGGAAAGGATACGGTAGAGTAACCAGACCAGCTGTCACCTAGAATGGATGGGAGACATATACAGAGCTGACCTTCGGCGACCCACCTGAGAGTTTGAAATGTCACGTGAGGTCAATCATAAAGGTCCCATCTATCACTGATATGTTCGAGCTATATCATGGAGCTACCTTGGCAACGTATGCTTACCCTTTTTCACATGAGGCATAGCTAAAGTGGTAGCACTACGAAACTATTCAATTATAGCGCACTTCGATTCGGGAGTGTAATGGTGAATCCATGGTTCGTCGCACGTCACAATGCGTTGAAAATAGGTTTGCCCTTCATCTTGAAAACGAGCAAGAAGCCTCTGTCAAACTTCAACTCTCACATTTTTGTATTGTTGGGTAAACAGACGTGGAATCACTCTCGCCAAGAATTTTCCTTTTCCTTTTTCCGTTTCCTTATTAATTTCTGCTAAAGGAGCGTGACGATTTTTTCCTTTAAGTTCTCGAATAGGTCAGGCGCCATGATCAGGCGGGGTACTGGAGCTTGACTGGAGCTTGGCCTTGCCAGGTGACTCGCATTTCCTTCATTTATTTCGATCCCGAATTTAACCTCTCTTAACGCCTTTCTTCGACAAACAGTTTATTATGATGCGTTGCGCAACCGAATGAAGAACTTCTCTTTCGCTGATTTTGGGGACAGCTAAACAAATCGGTCGAACATTGTCATCTAGAGGGGATTTCCGCAATCATTTCATGCTTCGCCTACCTCGACTAAGCTTTTCAAGCCCCCAGAAACAAAAGGCTTATTTATATATGAGTGCTCCTCGTATTTCAAACATTTGCATTTTTTGTATTCCGTTTCCAAGGATGAGTGCCGCTCTTTTACTTGTAAACTCTTCCTATGCGAAGGGAGACCACCTGTGGTGTTGTTATGATTCGGACGTAAGTACCTGAACGGTACATAGATACTGAAACTCGGTCGTTGGAACCTCTTCAGAGATGATAAAGACTTTTTACTACATCTGGTTTGTCGTAAAAAACAGCGAAATATGCTTTGGCTTGCTGCGAAAGTGTTCGCATAGATTCATTTGTAGCATCCCTGAAGCTAATCTAGTAGATCCTTTCTCATCTTACAGATAACATGATTGATGTTTATTCTTCCGTAAGTCCATCGAATACGTCGTTTCGATGCCTTATTTAAGGGGGCCATCTGAAACCACTTGCTCCCTTGCCCCAAATCTTGTTTGCTCTCATCCGAACGAACCGTTAGGGGTAGGTTCTTTATCTTCTTTCAATGATACAAAGGTTCGTTTACAGAAACATCCATTTTTGGATCTTCGGTGTACTCATCGCTTTTCCTGGATCTTCGGGGTACGATGGTATACCTTCTTGGCATATTTTTTTTGGCTCCTGGCTTTTACTTTTGGCATCCTGACTGATGTTATCGCCGACTCAGTGCAGCTGTCAATCCGATTGTTTTCTTCTTTCTTATAGTCGTTCATCACCTCATGTTCCGCTGCCGAAGCGTGCGTTCTTAACCCAATTGCTCTGGACAAAAAGGGATCTATGCAAGCGGTCAAAACAATCAAATTTTTAACAAGCAGAAATTAACGATGCTAAAGAGCGATTCTGGGAAAAATGAATAGACTTTGGAATGGTAGACTTTGGACCTAACCCGGAACCTTTCTGATTTCAGGAGATTAACTGCAATTCAACGACCAGAATGACAGTTCACTAGTGACTTTTTTTGAGTAGCTTCGTTTCGGACAATATGAAGTTGGAAAAGTAATGTTCATAGTGTTATTCCCAGATAAAAGTTTTTTAAAAATCTTTTTATGATGCTATCTTGCTGCTAAACCTATTCTGTTTTTCGACAGATACGCACACCAAGAGAGATGTGTTGGGAAAATAGATGCTAAAGTTAAGCTTCAGCCAGAATAGAAATAGAACTTAAAGCCAGAATGCAGAAGTAAACGCTAAATGTCAATTTTTTTTAATATAATAAAACGACTAGTTTCAGACGACTCTGGTCGACACAAAACAAACAATCTTTGGCGAAAATGTCAGCATGTGATTTGTTAAGGCTTTTACTACTACATTCAATTGCTACATTCAATTTTTGGCACATTTTTTTAAGGAAAAAATATTCAAGCATATTTAATTTTGCAATGCAAAAATAGATGATTGAACGTAAAAAATATCAAACATGACGAATACTTAATATTACACACATCAAAATTAACACTTTCTTTTTAGACCTTCTTTTGTAAGACTTTGGTATCCCGTTTCTCTAAATGAATTTGCAACAGAAAGTAGCTAGCATTATTCAGGACTCTTTAGCATTATACATTTTTTCTCCATGCGTAATATCTTGATTAAATATATTTTTATGCTTATCAGAAATTGCACTGAGTTTTGTGCCAAAAAATCAGACACAACTACAAGATTTGCATTTTAATGATATGCTGCATCAGAAGTTATGATACCAGGAAAAGGAGTACCTGTGCTAATTCTAGATAGTTTCTGCATTTTTACTTTCAAGAACTTTTTGGCATGTATTCCAAGAAGCAAGTCATACTAGCACTTCTGGGTTTTTGCAACACAGATTTTCAAATTTGATCTTTCAAGATTTCCTTTGTCTCGAGACCAACATATAGGTTTTCCTTTATTTGGACCCCTCTTAAGTGAAAATTACTTTTAAGATGTGCTTTATGTGTAAGATGTGATGTGCGGTCTATCCCTGTCCTGTTCATTTAATTTTCACATATTTTTTTTTTGACAATCCAGCAAGGATTCTTCAATTCACCGCCATTGTGTCAACTTTTTCATATATAAGGACTCCAGCCGCTTTGCCAATAATCAATCACTCTACACCAAGCAACATTTCTTCGGGTTGACCGTTCCCTCACAACTCCTCAAAACGCTAGAGAAATGCATAGATCAACATAATCCCATTGTCCCTGGCCTCAAGATCCTGGAGGAAGTTGCCACCGCCATCCTCCTGAACAAATAACACTTCCCCAACTGTGTAGAGTGCTCTACTGTAATGATGATCTCTTTTCTCCCAAGAATAAAATCCTACACTACAACACAACATTAAATTCCAACAGACCCTACTCCAACTTCCAAAAATCTAAAAATAAAAAATTTAAAAAAAAAATCTACTCCCTTCTTTTCGCTAAACTCAACCAATTCATGCTACGTTATTTTTATTTATTTATATATGTGCTAGAATCCGTTTAATTTAAAATCCGTTAATAAAATAAAATCCGTTTGATTAATTTAATGATATACTGTCATTCTTTTTTTTTCTGGCAATAACCTTCTCCATCTCGCTCATTTTTACGTACGTGAAAATTGAAGCACTCGACGATTGAGAGGATGAAACGGAAGATCATGAGACCAGACAGTGACTGGAGCTAGCAACGTTAGCACTGCGTTAGACACTGAATATCGGATAAAAAGGAAAGCCAATCGGCATAAATCCGTGCAACTGACCGATTCAAATAGCAAAAACCAGCTCAAACGGAAGCACAAACATAAAATACAGGAGAAATCTGGCGTTTATCTTATTTCACTTGCGAAGATGTATGCATAGGAAAAACAAGGAGACTCATTGGCACGAGAATTAAGGAGCATCTAGGCGAATTAGTAACTGAAAGAAGCAGGGAAGAAATTCAAACTCGTCTCAAGAGGGCCGTAACGAAACATATCATGAAAGGACATGAGACAACAATGGAGGATGCAATGATCATCATGGAAACTAGAGATACTTATGAATTTAATCTCATGGAAAGGCTGATGAACCAGATGGAAGGAAAAAGTAGGGCATGGTTACTTCAATTTATTAATAATATTATTTCAAAATATTGGAAAAAAATTTTATACTTTTTTTATTTTTTATAGCTTCGGTAATTACACTTGAAAATTACGTTTTATCGCATGTTACAGATTAAGTATCTTTAGACCTGTTAGTACATGAGCAGAAAATATAAGCGCAGTTAATTAAGTTGCCGAAAAAGGCCGAATGACTACGGTCGAAAATCTGTATCGAATAGAATAAAAGAATCACAAAATTAAAACATAGCATTTTATTTCTATGCCCACATTGAGTACTTTATGAAGTCAAAAGTTATTATAAATACTAGTTGTCTGTAGAAACAATTGCCAATATTTGTAAATTTTTCCAATATTTCCAGTTTGTCTGCCAATTGTTTGCCAATATTTCCTATTTGTAAAATCTTTAAAAACTTTTATCGATCATTTCGATCGCAATTTCCTTTTACTTCAAAGGACAAAGAATCGGGGCTTGTAGATCTTTATTGCGAAGGATTGGTCCTTAAAAAGATGAGATGTATAGATTTTTTTGCCTCTGTTTCTAAAACTTCAGAAATATCAATGAAAGTTCCTACGAAAATGAGCAACATGATTCAGAAACATTTATTTCTCCTACTAAACTTGTGTGATGGCCGAATCCTATATATAGCGGCGTGAAATAAGAATATCGGCTAATTAGATGTGTTGTTGTAGCAAATTGCTTTATGGAACGATTCCCGATTCCGTCCGAGGATACACCTTTCAATCTCATCAATTTGTTCTTTACAAATTTACTGCCATGACCGTAATGTGTTAAGAAACGTAAATAAAGTATAAACAATTCAATAATAATTACGAAGGACTCCTCATTCTTTGTTACCAGTCGAAATTGCTCTTCAAGTCATCAGAAATTGAGTAATTTTAAATGAATTTTCAATTGCCCAAATCAAAAGATTCAAGCGAGTAACCTGGTTACACATTTTTGATTTATGCTGATTTTGAAACGTTTTCGGCGAAATATTATCGAAAGTGGTTCAGGCAATATTACATATATATATATTTATATATGCAAGTGGATTTCAGAAGTGAGACTTGTTGTCATAGAACAGAGAAATGTACTTAGATTTACGCTTGAATGACAATATTAACAAATTATATCCAAGGCCCAAACGAATTGGCTAATTTTTCATGTCACATATGTGCGTTGCCAAAGTCGCTGCAAACAAAGGGTAAATTGTATGAAAAGCGAAATACTGAAATTAAACTTTTTATTGCAAAATGACCAAATCATTGTTCGTGCGATTTTTATCCGAGGCAGTTATTTTCACCATTATTTCTTGCATCGTCACATATTATATAAAGGTGACATTGAGTATAACCCAGCAAAAGATTACTGAACCATAAACTAATTTGCAATTCTAAAAATCATCACAAAGAGCATCGTTGGGGTTCGTATGTGCCCAAAGTTCATGGTTGCTTGGAAATTTCATTTCAATGCCATTTTTAAGCTAATAAATATTAGTCGGTCACAGACGGTGCATCAAATAATTGTTTCATCGACGGCTTCTGATCTCATTCGCTTAATTATGTTTTCTCATATCACTTGCAACTTTACTTAGGCTTGATAATGCGCATACAATTCACAAAACGTACAAACATATTGAATTGATCAACTAACTGAAACCAGCAACTGGAGGATGTTAACAATACACCGATCAAAATGCTCATTATCCGATTACTGTTCTATCGATAAATTGCGCCAAACTGACCGTATCTATTTCGATCTGTTTAGATACATACTACGAATTCCGTATAAATTTCAGTTTGGACGCTGTTGTTCCACATTTTCGCTGTTTTCATCTTCCTCGTCCATTATTGTTCTGCATTCAATCGGCAAGATATTAGGCGGAACAATTACCGTAAGCAAGTAATAGGCTTTAGGCGCCTCCTTGATACCAAGCCAGTGAGCTTTGAGCTTGCAGATGAGGTTAATTTTCTTGTTTCTTGTGAGATAATAGAAAGAATAGATTGCCATACAACCCGAGTGAGTAGGTTATTGGGATAAATTATAGCTGATGGTTATGGGTATGGAGTTTATGATGCTTATGTCCGTCGTTCATGTTCATAAATTTATTAGAAATTTGATGGCTGGCGAAGGAAAGTAGAAGAAAGAAACAATCATCACAATTGCTCGTTTCTTGTATGCATTTTGGAATTGCCATTTATTTATGTCGGTGATTTGGTGGGAGAAGGTAAAGAAAGAAGGCCTGTCTATTCTTCGCCATTATTTTTTTGAAGTTTAGAAATGTTTCATAAATTTCTTCTTTCCCAAAAAAATTCTAAATTCCGTTTTATCAACGATGTCTATGAATAAAAAGCGCTATCTTGCATAGCAAGTGCTAAGAATGATTTAAAATGACAACATGTGACAAGCCATAAAAGTTTGGAAATCTTTGGTAGTAAAGTTGACGAAAGTAAGACATAAGTTCAAATTACAGCATTCGCATGATAGTTCTTGCATTGATGACAGCAATTGCGATTAAAATTCTTTGTTCAGTCGATGTCAGTCTGTGTACCGGTGAGGATAGTATCAATTTAAGCCACAACCGTCTACTGCTATTCAATAGAGGATAAAAAAGGCCATAGATACGAATCATCCATGTAAGAAGCAGAAAAGAGACGAGTCGCAAAAATATGAATTTCCCCCCATTTAAGCCGACAATTGGTCAAAAAGCAGCGAAATATTAAACGGGCAGCAGAAAGAAGTATCCCGTGCACTCTAGGTAGAAGCATTGTAACAGGTCATATGAAAGGCGACCACATATCATTAAAGTAGAGGAATTTTCACAGGCCACAGTAAATATAACTCGCTCCAATATGAGTATGAACTGAGAAATATCCATCCTCAAATAGCACAACTTTACACCATACTGACATTTTGGCGGAAGTTCTCAGGAGGTTATCCATGGCTAGCATTTTGCAGGCGAATGCAGCAAAAATGGCAGTGTATGTATTTTCACTATTCGAGTCGCTGATAAGCCGAACTATTCAGCGGATAAGAAGATTTCTGGCGGCCACAAAAAGTGCAACCTGACCGTATATACGGATTAAGATTCTGATTTAAAGCTACCTCACTTTATACAGACAGAAGAGTCCTGTTTTTAATCTACGAAAGACCAACACATTCCTTTCAAGATGGGATAATTTCTAAATAATTGCAAGGATGAGGCTCTTGGCGAGCATCCAATCGTCGAATTTTTAACTTTATGCTAGCTTATGCAGATAGTCTCAAGACTCTTCTCAGGGCAGCATAAACACATTGAGGACCACAAAGAAATCTGGAAAGCATACGCTTGGGACCGCCCGCCTTGGCCGTTGAGGTAGTAGGATACAATGTATGCAAGTAAGTGATATCTAAAGACAGTGTGTGGAAAATACGGGTTATTTCATGATCCATCCGTAAAAGACGGAACGCGAAACACGAGAGAACTCGTGAGCGGTCATTAACAGATGGGACGCGAAACACGAGAAAACTCGTGAGTGGTCCTGAATGTATTAACAACGTCCAAGTTCTTTTTCATACCGGTCCTGTTCTTAGGTTTCCTAGATTGAGTTACTTGTCGACCATCTTATACGCTGTAGGCGACCAGAACGCTTTTGAAAAATGACTCAAATAATTCTTCTGCATTTGAATTTAGGAATTATGCTAAGAATTGTATTAGGGACGTTTAAGAACTATATGACATTTGCTTAAATTTAAATATGTGTTGAAAATGATTGCTAGAGGTTAATAATTTTGTAGATGTAAGTTAGATGCAAGTGTTGCTCAGGCGTCTTTTGCAACAAGTTGCCTACCACAGGTACAATTTCATTGATTCCAAAAGTTTGCTGAGATCTAACATTCAATAACATATACTCATTTTTCTTATGTCACTGTTTTCTTTTCTTATTACCCCTTTAACTTAATTATTTCAAATTCTTGTAAACTACCAAATGCTTGCAAGGAATGGTTATAAGATAAATATAAAAAATATTACAAGCACAACCAAAATGAGAACGTCACACGTAATACAAGAATCCTTGTTCGCAAAGAATGGTTGACGCCAAATTGATGTGACATGAGAAACTACGCTTCAATAAATTGACGAAAATGGTAATGTACACACAAAAAACATTCGACGAATAAATTTTAAATAAAAGAATTACGCAGACCTTATATTCCACCTCTTTAAAATGTCTACAAAACAAACGAATCAAGAGAATTTTTTTTTAATTTCAAAAATGTGAATTATTGCGAATTGCATGCTTAAACGACGAAATCTTTTCAGAAGGACCGTGAGAGCCTGATAATTTAGAAAAAATGGATGGAGACATTGAATAAGTGAAACACGCGTTGCTTAAAAATAAAAAAGTATTATGAAGGATCTATTTAAATGAAATATATATAAATAATTAGTTTGGAAATATTTTTGAATTTATATGTAGTAAAATATATTTCATTTTAATATGTTGTAATAATATTCAAGTTGAGATTCTATAAAATTTAGATATGAGTATGGTTATTTCGCCGATGGATTGATTCGCTACCTAAGGATCCCCGATATTTAAACGATATTTTGGGCGGAGCGGTGGGACCAACTGGCTGCGCGAAGATTAGAGCCTTAAGCGCAACAACGCTTTCAACTTATTTTTTGAGGTTTTTTGAGCAAATAATATCCGAATTTCCTGAGATCCATCTATCATTTCAATTTGTTCGATTCGCTCTTCTTCAGGCGGTGATACCTCAAAAAATGTCACGAGCTCTGTACTTTTATCAACAGTCAGAGTTATCAACACTTAAGAAACCTTGCCATTTCAGTTTCTAATGATACACCATATAAACACCATCTCCGGGTACCATCCCCTTCCATACCAGCCGATTTGAATTTTTTCCCTAACCATTTAATAAACAGATGTCGTGTCCAATGTATCACATATGATACATGACGCAATTCGTGTCATACAAGTCCGTGTATCATAAATGAGCAAATTTATAAGTGATTTTGAGAACAATTTTTAAATGGACCCAGTAGTAGAGCAGCAGCTCCTGAAATTACCTATAAATTTTCTCATATATGATACATGGACTTGAAATGGTTAATACAAAATTGCGTCAAGTATCAAAAGCATGCATAAGACATGCTGCTAAATCACGTAACTTTAGCTCAATAAAGACAAGAAAACATTCTGCTGGAAGTATTGTAGTCATTTGGAAATCATTCTTACAGAGTAACTGCGTTTTCCATAATATTACGCAAAACAATCCCCATAGTCCCGTAGCCAGTGTCATGCAGACTCATTACACACAGCATAATTTTATCCCTCTCTTTATTTTGTGAACGGTACATTTAGCAAAGCTCATGAACATTCCAGTGAACCGTAACATGCCACAGGGTCATAAATCAGCGGAATTGTTCAATATTTGAAAGAACCTCGTTCGACAGAAGACCGTAGTTGTTTTATGTGAAAGCATCCGTGAAAAACAACGAACACGGTACCAATCACAGGATTAGGGCGTTTTTCATGTAGTCCTCGCTTAAACACAGATTGACATAATTCATGAATTGAAACTAAAGATGATGAACTAAAAGATGGTGCCCGCGGGAAGTATTAATTTGGCACACATGCCATTTCGATCGTGTGACATTTAGCTACAAATGCATACAAGTTGCGTCCTCCAAAACTAGCGACTTTTTGTATCGTGTGGAGCAATCATGTCGAATTCTGCGCCAGAAAAAGAGCATTTGCAGCATGCATTGCTTATCTTGTTTAAACAAAAGTAAAAGGCTGTTGAAAGTTATCGTTTGTTGGTAGAACATATGGTGGACACGTTTCATAACTAGGGCATGTGAGAAATGGTTTCGACTATTCAAAAATGGTAATTTCAATGTGAAAGACAGAGAGCGCTCTGGTAGACCACTAAAATGCGAATAGGAGATATTGCAGGAGTTATTCGATGGTGACCCAATTCAAACGCAACGGTAATTAGCAGAAGCGTTAAATTTGTTACAGGAAATGATCAGCAGATGTTTTTGAACAATGGGTAAGATAAATGAACTCAGTAAATGTTCCCTGCAATTTGAATGAACGTCAAATGGAAATGGAAATGGAAAATCGCAAAGTCACTTGCAGAGTTCTGCTTTGGCGCCACGAAAGGAAATCATTTTTGTAGCGATTTGTGATAGGTGGCGAAAAATAGATTTTTTTTGAAACCCGAAACGGGAAAAAATCATTCAAAGTCAGCTTTCACCCGGTGAAGTCGGTCTTTCAACACCAAGGCCAAATCGCTTTGGAAAGAAGACCATAGTCTTTTTCCGGTGTGGCCAGAGTGGTGTTGTGTATTATGAACTATTATTATGAACAATGCTATTGCCACCAAATGGACAAAGTAAACCGCGGATTAATCGAAAAATGACCGGAATGGGCCAGAAGTCATGGCAAAGTGATTTTGTTACACGACTACGCGCCCTCGCACGCATATAGTAAAGCCAGTGAAAGACACACTGAAATCGCTTGGATGGGCCTTCTGCACCCGCCGTACTCAATGGGACACAGCATCAATGGGACAAGTGCTCGCCGTGCAGCACTTCAGCGGTTTCGAGTAAGCGATTGAAGTCTGGAATTTCTGTCCTAGTATTCGAAAATTACCTGAACGATGGGTGAAATGTGTATGAGCCGATGGCCAGTATTTTGAATAAAAATAAATAAAAAAAAAAATTTTTACTACTCGGGTCTTCTTTTCCTGCAACAAACGCCTTCTACTGTTTCTCTCCATTGATCACGTTCTCCAAATTTGAAATCCGAGCAGGATTTTTAGTTTACTCTATGGGCAAAAAGACATGGCGACGCTATGAGCAAGGAGTGATGTCGAAAACGGTTGCATAGGCGTGTCGCCGCATTGCGAATTTTATGCGCATGTCAAGCGGTTTTAGGGACGGCGGCTTGGTGATTGCGAGGTTGAATGCCACCGCCATCTTTGCTAGAAATTGCAGAACTATTTATCAGCGCAAAAGTGCAGACAGTAGAGAAAATGTCAACAGGGAAGAATGGCAGTGATTGACAATAGTCCTAGCAGCACGGCACAACGGGAAGGTTGACTGCACGTCTGATCCCTAGCCCCAGGCCAAGGCTTAATCGGGTGCAAGATGGCTTTGTCATGGAGGCAACTTTAGAAAAGGCTTAGATTACCCCGATCTTACCTGGGCAAGAGTGATAGATCTTGTGCAGGTCCATTTTATTCAATTAATAAACGGATAAATTTTCGAACAAAACCTGTCTCTGTTTCAATTATATAATTAAACGAATCTCATATGAATTTAAGTCCTGTCACACATTTTTTGCTACAAAGGATGGAGAATGCAGTGTGGCAAACTTTTCAGCGCAATTGGAGAGCTTTTACTGGATGCTTATGTGGTGTAAGAAATGTTTAGAACGATGGGAAAATGGAATGAGTCTTTATAGTTAAAAAAGCAGTAGAGCGTCGTGTGGCGTCGAGTATAAAAATACAAATTTTCTAGCATTTGCTTCCCTTCACCTTTTTACGCTAGACAAGAAATTCTGATATTTGGGGAGGGGTATTCTCGGGAGGTATCCGCCCTATCAGGTGAAAATGGGAGGTTTTCAGTGGGCAGTACACAAAAACATTTAACTCTATACCAGAGAAAATATTTATTAATCTGGCCGAAAGGTCATGCGATTAAACGCAGTTGAATCAATGTTGTAAAATGTAATCTAAAATTTGAATTTTTGGGTGCATACTTGCAGGAAAGGACTACATGCATTCGTTTGCTTTTTATACATGAATTTATTGCATTCATCAATTGTTTCGCCAAATATAAACGAGTTTTTATTGGAATGGGTTGTATTTCAATACAAAGGGAAGGGTATATGATCGTGTATCTATTAAAATTAGACCACTTTCGCTCAAAAAATTGGATAAATCACACTAAATTTTTTCGAAAGGTATAAATATGACATAAGAATATAAATCAATTAAATACTTAATTTTATCGATAAAATTCAAAGGAAATTCAAACTTCGCTTCACTTTCATTGATATTTTTCATTTAGATTTACAGGTAATAATGATATATTTTTAAGCACCTATTCTATTCCCTTAAATGTCTTCAAGGCCTATAATCACACTTGAAAATAATAAATCTTTCAAACCGGCAATTGTCTAGTAGCAAAGAAGAAAATTTAACTTTTTCATTGAACTATAACAATTATACTTAACACAGTTAATAATCAAAATCAGGTTTCTGGCTTAAGTCTTTCGTTTTATGAACAATTTTCAAAAACAAAAAAAGAACACTTTACGTATATGACTGGTTAAATGTCATGTGTTATCTTAACATTTATATGCATTCCTACAGAATAAGAAGTTTATGGGTGGTGTTTTTTCCGCCTAAAGTGTCTATTGTTAGTCTTTGAAGACCTGAATGCATATCAAGTAACAGCAATGTTGCTTCAAGCAAAAGCATTTAAAATCTGCCCGTTAACAATTCTTGCAAGTATATTAAAATTCAAACTACTGACATACTACACTTTGCACTTTATTAGCTCGTTGAATACCAAACGTCTTAACATTTATCGCGAACCATTCGCTTCTCAAAATTGTTTAGCCAATTCGCAAATCAAATCTTCTTCATATCACCAAGGCTAACAACATTCAACGCGTTTCACTCTCTGCAATTATAACTGACGTGAAATTGATAATCAACGACCAGTCGTCGAAGAAACAATCATATCGTTGATTTTCGCAATCAAATTGAAAATTACCATTTACCATTTCTTCACTAATTTTTCCAACATCTGATGCCCAATCGGAAAATTGTCAATATATCTGTAATTTCATTTACAACTATCTTTGTAGCTTACACATTCAGTGTTTGTTTGAAATGAAGAAAATCCATCAGTATTAAATTTTTTGCAATAAAATACGTGCTATCAGCGGGACCTATTTGTCTGTGAATTTCCAGTTAGTTTTTTTTTCTTGCAGAAGAACATGTGTTGGACACAAGCGATATGTGTTTGTATGTATGATTTGATACGATTTCACCTGAATGCACCCGTTTGAGGAAAAACAGGTAAGTCTTGAATGCATCGGGGAAAAATCGTTTGGTTGGAAAGTAGTTTGATACTCCAGATTAGAGCAACAAGTATTTTAAAATAGATTATTGATTGGCGATAGTAAATGTGCAAAGCATATACGGCATATAATACTGTGGAAAGCATTGATTGCACAAACAAGTAAACCCGTACCAAGTCACCCTATCACCTGTTGATCTTTTGATGGCAACATCATTTGAAAGGAGGAACCAGGAAACCGATGTGCAGGATCCTGGTAAGTTGCTCGGACATTGACTACAGACGGCTAGCGTAAATAGATTGACGCTGGCTCGTGGTATCCATTCTGAGTGAAGGCATACATCAGTTTATAATTGTATTTAATTTTACTTAAGGAACACATTTAACACATCATTTGTTAAAATTTTTGATTTTTTCAATACAAGCTGGTGTAAGTTCATTTTTATTGTGATTTATTTCAACTTTATCAAATGTGCAAATGTGCAGATGCATATTATGCTGACGGCAGTAAATTATCATCAGGAATTCAAATATGCCCGATTTTACTTAACGGGCTGTTGGATCGGATTATGTGAAAGCTTGCATTTTCAAATCCAGGAAAGCATCTCTGAGATCATTCCATTAGGAAAAACTTCATCCACTGATTTCCCTGAGGAGAAATCATTACGTTGACTACCCTATTTCTTGCATGAGAAACACATGTGTTGCATAT
The DNA here is from genome assembly GCA_954870665.1 of Stratiomys singularior. Taxonomy (NCBI): domain Eukaryota; kingdom Metazoa; phylum Arthropoda; class Insecta; order Diptera; family Stratiomyidae; genus Stratiomys; species Stratiomys singularior. The sequence continues at coordinate 67,808,915 of OX940881.1, forward strand.
GAAATCATCTTTCCCTTCCGCGCCAGGAGAAAGCTTAAAATGACAAGTGCAATTCACATAGAAAAATTAGGAGAACCATATCTAGGGAACTTGCTCACCTACCGAAGAGATTACTGGGTAGAACCCTGCCTAAACGGATGCGTGTCAATTGAAATAAATAAGACTCTGCAGGAAAAGGAAACGAAGGGCTAAGTCTAGATCCGAAGAATAAGGGGCGAGGTTTGACGAGACGCGATAACTGAACTTGACTATAAAATCGGTAAGATGCAGAGAGGTCTACCAACCAAATAGCAAACTCCGATTCTGAAGGATCGCAGATTCCTGACTGTAGAGCACATTAAGCAATAGAGACTCTTCAGTAAGCAATAGAGAACGACATACGGTCAATGTTTGTGGTATGTAACGAAAAATATTCTTTGGCAAAAATTTTAATTGCTAACGTAAGCAACACCCTTGATTAGGACATAGATTAAAAACTTAGACTAATGTATTTTTGCTGGAAAAGGAGCAGTAGCTGCCCGAAGCTGTTGAGCTATAGAAACTCCGATACACGATACCCTCATTACACAGAAGAATGTCAACGGTAACGATAACTAGTAACAATGACAAGTACCTCTGATGTACAACAGGACGTGGAACTATTAAGAAACTTAAAAGAGATCTTAAGACGAATCCAATGAACAAATACAGTAGGGTGGCCTATATCCATCTGCAACGCAATATTGCTGCAATTAGTTCAAAACAGCCATATGCTGGCAGCAACATAGAACTGATCATCATAATGGAAATATGATGGGATTCGTTGCTAATGAATTCAATATACTTCCTCAAAAGAGCTAAATCGAAATCATAAAGAAATGAATTTCATTTTTTACCCGCAATTTTCCACAGGCACAGGTAATACAGTGGTGGTATGCAGAAGAGGAAAAGGCAATAACGCTTTTCAAGCCACTGAGTATCTTTCCTACTTCCCTTGAAGTGAGCTCAACAACTGGCATCAAACACAATAGAAGTTAGAGGAGAATCGAAGAACACAAAATACAACTTGTACTAAATACTTCTATTGTGTTTGATGCCAGTTGTTGAGCTCACTTCAAGGGAAGTAGGAAAGATACTCAGTGGCTTGAAAAGCGTTATTGCCTTTTCCTCTTCTGCATACCACCACTGTATTACCTGTGCCTGTGGAAAATTGCGGGTAAAAAATGAAAGTAAATTATAGATTTTAAACATTATATTCATTTTCTTCCAGCTGTATGCGGAGAGCTTCTTGCCAATGAATTAATTGTGTAGGAAAGAGGTCGCTTTCCATTGAGTACCACAAACATTAATCCAGGAGTAAAAGGAGAAACAAATAAACTTTTCAAAAGCGAATCTTGAAAACTATCAGGCACACCAGGCCAATTTTACGATCCAATTTGTAAATTCAAATGGAAAATAGGTCCATCATTACGTTTCGAAGACCAACCAACAATAAACGGCTTGCAGAAAGCCCTGCTCACCACACATATCAATTGAAAATCCCAAGCAGCAAAGGATATGGCTATAGTTTTTTGGAATGTTGTGAATCTTCATATGATGAAATATTTAGAAAAGGGAGCCTTTTTGTATCGGCCTTTATTATACTTATGGACCGAATTCGAAAAACACATCAGGTTGAATAAAGTGGAGGAATCTGCGAACAAAGGTCATATTTTACGAAGACAGCCTACCCGCACATAAAAGTGAAGCTGAAATCACGGTCACCACAGAAGCAAGCATCAATTTACTCGGAAAACCTTCCATATTTTCAGATCTAGTAGCTACTGTTACCCCTTTTCTCGGCTACAGAAACAATTTCCAGACCAAAAAATCTGCTTAAGAAAATCAGGTAATCTTTTGACAATCAAAATCTATTGAATACTTTACATGACCTTTATCCTTACTTGTCACTACACTTAATAAATATAACATTGGTTTCTTCTAGATATTGTTTTCAACTTCTTTCAAATTTTGACGCATTTTCAAATAATATGCCAAAGATGAATTAAGCAAATTGAATCGTTTCCCCAAAGCAATCAAGGCTGAGCCCGATTATTCTGGGAAACTAAACTGATTGGCTGATACACACCAAAATAATTGCCTTCTTTCATATAATTTCCTCAATTTCGAAGAACTAGCTTGATAAACACTTGTAAAACTCTCTAAGGACATCGTGATATCACATATGTGATATTAATTTGTTTCACAAACTTTCTTAACTTCTTTCTTAATTGTAAAGATCGAGGCAAACTTAGCAATTAAGCAGGCGTAAAAATTCTGACCCTTGACATGAAAAATTAACCCGAATAAATTTTTCGGCAAAAAAACTATCTTCAAAAAATTTGGCATCCTTTTTTATAGTGGATGCCAAATTTACTTATAGCTTCTTTTACTAAAGAAGTTCGAGGAGGATTTGTGGGTTCGCCTGATTTCAAGTAAAACATACAGACCAAAAAACATTATTGCTTGAGTATTTTTGAAATTCGGTTCAGTAAAAGACGTTCTAAAATATAAATTTATTCATGCAGATTTGTGTCCTTTAAGTGAAAGTATCAGATTTACCGAAAACCCCTATTTTAATGATCTTTTATACAAACCCAAAAAACTTCGTGAATCTTTAACGGACTGAATTGAAATTGTTTTCGCGGCGATAATGGAAAGAAGTCGAATTCAAGAACTTATTGCGATTTAATGTATGCATCGATTGGAGTACAGCTGCAGCGACATTTTCAGAATGCTAAGGATGAAACACTGTGAAAAGATAGTGCAATACCGAAAAAGGAAACGCGAAGTGTATTCAAAAAATAAAGACATTTCCAGCAGAAGGAAAATTTGAAGATTGAAAATAGACCAAGGATGGCGACACGAGCAGGAACCGCTTAACAGCTCTCCGGACGCCATTCAAAACGTGTCGAGCCAAACCTGTTAGCAAATAATTTGCTCCACCGACTGAAGCCGGTAGGCGTATAGACAACGCAAGAAACCTCCACTTTCCGAGATCATTTGAGACGGGCTAAATTTCTTTCAAAATCTCAAAACCTTCGTTTTGTTTGTTTGTTGACAATGCCCGTTATGAACCGCTGCGACAAATATCAAAACATCCTTTTTACCTACAAATCATGGATTCAACTGCATCTCATACCATATCGCAAAAATATGACAGTGAGAACCCTTGATGTCATAAATATTCCCGAAATGCAGACTCCAAAATTCGACTTAAAAATCATGATAGCTGGCCGAGTAAGCTGATGCGGAAAAAGCCAACTTCCCTTTGTTTAGCGAGGAGGGTCTGTGATAAAGAAATTACAGGGAAAAGATTCTGCCTGATTTCGTACAATACCTTACTAGTTGCGAACAATTCAGGGAGAGAATAGAAGTGATTTTTATGCAAGATGGCGCCAAGGTGCATAGTGCTTTGAAAACGTATGAGGCGATTTATGAGCATTTTTCAAATAATAAGCGTTGATTGGCCTGGCAATTTTTCTGGTTTTAACCCCATCGATAGTGTGTGATCTTTATCAAATGAGATTGTCTTTAGAGGTCCTAGATCAAAAACTAGGCAGCAGCCGATTCGACGCGTTAAAGTTGAGTGGGACGCCATCTATGCAGACTACCTAAAAAAATGTATGTCACAGTTTCAAAAGTGATTTAAGGGTGTATATATAACGAAGGAGGTCTGCAAATTTTGCGCCACCCTGTAGCATCACTGCTACTGTTGAGATCTGAGTCCTGGAATCAACGGCAATAGATGTGGACTACATGACCTGAATAAAGCCCTGGAATCAACGAGAATATGCATCAACTATATGTCCTGATTTAAAGAACTCATGCGTCCCGGTGTAAACTATTTTCTTTAAAGATTTATGTAAAGATGAAAGTGAGGGGGGGGGAGAGCTACCGAAATATTTCGTGTTAGATGTACACTATTTCAATATGTGTATAATTGTTCACGTGAAATGACAAGATGAGAAATGGCTTAGATTGCTTGGTTGCAAATGGTAAATGGTTTCTGAATATATGTGTACAATTTATGTTTTTCAACTGAACTTTTGGATATCGCGCTAAGGGAAAATTGTTGGGGTGCTAACTTCGGTTTCAAAATGGAAGGATTATATATTATACGAAACAAGAAAATGATGCGAGAAGTGTTCACATTCCAAAATTTTATATAATTGAAATCAATCTTATAAGTTGCGATAAACGATAAGTTTAATGAATACTTAAGGTTATCAGTTAGTGAAATACAGTTTACCTTTTTAAATTAAATAAATTTTAATATTCTAATTCGTGACTAAACAGCTAATTGTTTTAATGAAATTCAAATTTGCTAATCACCTCAGATGAATTTAACGTTTCGAACCGGGCCAGAATTTCCTTTACAGAAATTTTTGGTTCGATTGGTTCCTCTAAAATTGTTTCCATTCGCCCAACTGATCCTGAACTCGCTATACTTGCACGTCTTCCATTGCGTGCAGAAGACGTTGTAGACGATACAGTTCCCAAACTTATTTCACTTTTTGTTGCATAGTCACCATCTAAACTACCCCGTGTACTACCACTACTATTATAATCACAATCACATACACTTGAAACAGGACTTTTACGTCCTCTTAGCTCTTCTAAATCACTACGGCGATGTACTTGAGCTGATGTTGTTCCCGTTATGTGTGCTATTTCAGGATCCGAATCGGAATATTCGCCACCATTGTCTTCAATACTATCTTGATCGGAAGAGTTATTTAGACTATCCAGAGATGATGCACGATGCAAATTCGTTTCATTTTCACTTTTTCCAATTTCTTTGAATGATTTTTCATTTGACGGGGAAGCACAATCGGCAATAGCGAAACATTTGCTTGAGGGTATCGGATCGCGTAACCGTAAAGTTTTCTTCCGTGAAGATACATCGCCTCGTATGTTATCCGACATTTTTTTTAATATGTAAAATTGTCAATCACTGGTTTTATATACTCTCTGAATTTTTAATGAACTTGTAAAGATTGAGAATAGATGAATGTTGTTGGGATTTGAAACTGTGCCAAAAAGGAATTCCTTATGTTGTGAACTAATGGAGTTTAATTACTAAGATTGCCAGGAGAAAAAGATGAAGGAGATACTAATTGAATTTTACTGATTATTAACAATTAACTTGGAACTAGGTTCTCGCAAATATATTAAGTCCATTCTTAAGGACAATTCTTCTTCTTAGATTGTAGTAAGATTCTATGTCAGTAGATGGAAATTTTTAACAACTTTGGAATCAAAGACACAAAGAAAATGACAATTAAACTAGATATTTTCTTAGGCAATCAACGTTTAGTGGCAACTACTTTACTTCGTCTAATAAAAAAGACCCATTTGAGATTAGAAATGCATTATTCAATGGGTCCGCGCACGTTTCCTTATTAAAAATTTCCATCGAGTGAAATTTGAGCTTCTTGAATTTAGCAGTTACTAAACAGATATTTTACTTAAACACTGAACGCAAATGTGTGGATTTTTGAAAAACACAAAGTCCATAAACACCTTCGCCCCAAAAGATTATTTCACCTCAACTCTTTCATCTTTCTACGCTTGGCACTCGCAGCTTTCAAATTTAATTGTTTAGCATCGGTTGCCCGATCTTTTCATACATACAAACATTCATAAATGAGGAATTATTAAACAGATCCCAACATAATAATCACACTTATGTATTTATTGTTTGCCGTGTTAGGAGGCGAAGAAGTAGAAGAAGTCTTTGCCATCCGGCAAGTTTACTTTCATCCGCGCGATTTCACCGTTGGATTAGTTTTCAAACGCCGCGTGAACATGTACAAATGTCCGCTTACGGCACTTACGTTACAATACACATTGATTTCTTTGGATTTTTGAGTTCACACTAAGCTCTACTAAAAGATATATTCACTTAATTCGAATGATGCATCCGATGGTAACAATGACGAGATAAACAAAAAAACTCTGGGAGGAAGCGATTAAAATAATTGCATGATGACCTTTGCATGTGTGCAGAAATAATTCAACCATATATTCGTGAGCGAGGCAGCGGAAGACCAATGTGTTTATTTGGATTATTTCAACTTTATTTCGCAGCGGCCATACGACCACACCATACATCATATTCACATCAACTTTCAAGCCAACATGTTAAACCACATTAGCGCGAAAGTGGATATTTTCAAATTACGGTTTAATGATTGCAGCCATTTATTTGAATAAAGTGCATTCAACATTTTCTTAAGCATACGGAACTACAACGATTCCGACATTTTTGTAGACAATTTCCAGGCTCATTGTAAGCTTGCGAGGAAATATTTACGGCGAAATTCATTAAATTCACCGGGAAATTCGACTTACGACGAGTAATGGAAGCAGTCGCATTCAAATTATGCAGATTACAACAATTGTATTTATTAGATGTACGTGTTTGCATACTACAGATTATTTATTGGATTACTGACATGATGTTAGCGAATTTGATGGCACTTTTTGTATCTTTTGTATGGTGAAGTAATAATATGTAAAACAAAAAGAAAACGTTGCGAGTCGAACCATCAGACTATGAATGGTAGCCATGGCATCGTTTGAGGCAGTCGCGTTTGGAGGAGTTGTTTCATGAAAAACTTAAGAAAAAGAGTTTAAGCTCAAAAATTTTTGAGCGAAATACATTGCCAACATTCGTGATAAGTAGCATGGCAATTCATTTTAAGTCTTGCCTTCCAAATAAACAAAGTTTTAAATTTTTATTGTAGGTACAGGTGACAAGAAATGGTTCGTTGACCGGCGGAGTGTCAAGACCTTAAAAATTTAAGAAATTGAGTTTTTTTTCACAATTTAGTTCTTCATATGAGTTGGGAATGAATTTCCAACTAATGAATAATCAAAACAAACCACAAAAATGAAAGAAATTGAATTTCTTAACATTCAGATATGTTTTCATTGCTTTTTCGTGGTTCATTGCCAGATCATGATACGCCTTTTGTCAAATTAGTATGGGCCTCGGCGAAAAGACGATTATCAATGGACCACTAACTTCTGAGGAATGCATATTACAGCTGCAGTATTGCTACCGAGTCCTTCGATCAGTCTTCATGTGCCGACCGCTAGAACTCTCAATAACTACCGGAGGAGGCCTTAAGCAAGACCACCGCGGCTCAAATCGGGATAATAATTTGACTCGGTCGGAATTTGTGTGGCTGTAGATTGGAGTGATAGTTTTCGATTCGTCCTGCACAAAAAATAAACTGTATAGTTATCCTATACGATGAAGTGCTTCCGAAGGTATAGATCAAATGCAAACGTTAGCGCAAACAATCGACAAAACTATTGCATTGTGGAATGTTAGATAACTAAACCGGGTTGATTATGAAAGAAATTTCTTCAGCATGTGCGCTTTGACGGTGGTATGAGCTCAGGATATCAAAGCTGCAATTTTACAAACATGAGATCGTACACAATTTTCAAAAGAGGGACACCTTCAGGACCAATGCCAAATCCATAAATACAAATCGTTCAGTGATGGATAGCATGCGGACCGCATTTTAGCAAAAAAAAATCCCATAAATTTTCGCGTTTCATATGAAGAAAAGAATAACCATGTTGAAAAATTCATTTGTAAGCTTATCTGCATGCCTCAAAATGATTACAAGATCGTCCTTGGCGATTTCATTGATGACCAGCCGAACAATGTGATCAGCGAAAAAAAAACAAAAAAATATGAGATACCAAGAAGCACCCAACACGAAACATAAACCCTACAGATATAGAAACTAAGGAACCAAGTAAGAGCAATTTGACAAGTTGAGCCGAGCAGGTTTTAGATTTATGAGACATATAAGAGTGAAAAATGATGACGGAGAATTCATTTTGCACGCAATGATACAAAGCAAGCTTCCAAGTGGGCATAATTCTCGGATAAAAATCTAAATCTTTCTAAAAAAAAGTTAAGATGGGAAAATCAAAACAGATGATGGTTAAGCATAGGAGCGTTTGCCGTCTTACTTTTGAGAGGTTCAATACCCTTCACATGCAATCGACACAAGACAAAAAAATTTGGATTTACGTTAATACCCTACGCTAAATTTATACGCTTAGCCTGACGGTCTCCACTGACAAGAATTGATTTTAAGCGTCCCCAACGCCAATTTTCACTTGCTTCACACAAGAGAAAATAAATAAAAACCAGGCTAACCCTACACAACTGATTCATGCTCAACACACGTCCTAACCACATCCACTACATTTCAGTCAATGGCTTTCATCCTCACTTTAATGGCTGCAACCTGTCATGGGTCTCCTTATACCGCGAATAAATCAAGTCTCTATTAGAGTTATCGTGACACAAGAGCTAGGACCAATCGTGCCACTGTTAGCACGGGTTGGGTTGGTAGCTCTACATTCAAATTTAAGGAACGGCTCTTTCCCCAACTAGGATAACAGGCGAAACCCAGTACCCGAAGCCACCATGCGGGAAAAAAACACCCATTCTCACAAAAGAAAACCATTTGTTCCTAGCACGACACTTGCAGCGCAACATCCGTCCAACCGAAGTATCAACCGCTGCCTACCAAACACATGCAACTTGCAAACCCATTCATACTGACAAACACATCAGCTACATCTACAGTTCCCTCAGGTCCCTCGGCGCCACATGTTCTGCGCATGTCACCATATCCAACAAATTTAAACATGACATGGTGCCAGTCCTCCTTAGGAGCATCCCTAAAGAGGACATTTAGGGGTATCCAACAAACCTTCACCAAATAAACACTCAAACAATCTACCATGACCAGGCAGCAAGAAGCCCAACACAAAACCAAAGAATAGCCTCCTACAGACCATCATTAAATCAGGAATAAGCATATAAGTAACACGCTCTTTAACACACACACCATCAACCACACTGTGGCGCTCATACAGACCGGATGAAACTCACTAAACCCAACATGCCTGCAAATAGTAAGACCCCTTCGCTACCGGGATCAATCCTCTACGGATGATCTCCAGATATCCAGATCTCCAGATAAGGTCTTCCATTACCTCCGTCAAAACATTATGACAAACATTTACACTATACAAAAGAACAAAACGAATAAAAGACGACAAAAGAGGTACAACAGTTTTAGTTTCAAGTCAGTCCAAGGAGACTGGAGCACTACAAGTCATGGAGGCCAAAAGCAATCCTTCCCAGAGCCCAGTTCTTCCTGCACATTTGTCTATGAGAGAATGAAGTTCCTACAGGTCCCTAAAAAGGGCTTGGAAGATACTTTTTCCCCCCAAAAGGACACCTAAGTTTTTTACCATGGTCGCATACCTAGGTGTCTCGGCGTTATGCCTTAACAGCGATGCCGACGCAGACTGAAATGCTTCTTAAAGAACACCATGTAAGTTGCCTCCCCAAAAAACCCCAAATCTACTCCCATTCATCAAACATTGACAGTACGCATGTAGGTGATAGCTGGAATGGAAGGAGCACCCAACACGGAGCATAAATTATACATTAATTAACATAACAAAAGAATCAAGAATGAGCAATTGGACAGCCTCAGCTGAACTGCTAACAGAAATAAGAGACATAAAAAAAGCTAGTTTAAGATCCAATCTCAGCGCGACTACCAGTTCAAATTTTCAAGGGGCGAGATTAATCCCCTCCACAAACAACAACAAATCATCCCCATACGCACATATCTTACAAGAAAATAAACTCCATCACTACAAATGGTCTAGTAATAAACCCTTGGGTAAATCGTATCTCAACATTACAATAATTCCTACTCCGTTGCAACGTCTTTGGATAAACAAAACTTCTATCAGAAAATTAGCTTCTCCATAGTCCAGAGTTAATTAAGCTAGGTCTGTTGGTTACCTGAGATGTTCAAATGCCCTTTAAAGTCAAGGGAAAACTTAAAGACACGCACGACCACTCGTAAGGACAAAACTAACTCTATCGTCGAGCCATCACTCCCTCCAACACTCTTCGGAGTTTTGAAAGAGATACGCCTCGATACGCGTTAGCCAAACTAGGATCTCCTTCAGGTAATTTCTGTAGTATGCTGGCTTTAGCACGCTTAAAGGCAACAGAAAAAGAACCAGTGCGAAACTCAAGTAAGCACTGAGTATAGTCTAGCACAGTTTGCTAGATGAATTTAAGCATCTTGTCAGTTATACCATTTCAACCAGGTGACCTCTAATTTCATTTCAACCAGGTGACGTAGCCGGCGACCAGATGCCACGATCTCAGATCTCTAACGGAGAGGAGAGATCCTGTCATTCAGCACAATCCAGATGTTGCATTTTACACTCCGCTCTAGGAAAAATTATACTTAACAGGCACATCCAATTATGTGGGTATTAATTAACCAGACGAACCAGCCCTGCCTTTGAGTCCAAAACTACTTTATAGGCGTGACCCCAGGGTCTCTTCATTAACAAAACATAGAAGAAAGCTGCAGTGTCAGAAGTAAAAAGCCACATCAATACTTTATACGTTCTATAAAAACTGGACACTAATATAATAACACTGAAGAGTATCGCATGAAGATCTTCTAGTTCCAAGGAGGTTTACGGTCTGCTTGATCAACTATTTATGATCAAGCAACTGATTGAAAGATCGCGGGAATTTAACATCGACGATAAAGAAGATTTGTGGAATTCAAACAAGCATATGAGACTATGAATCCAAATGTACCGTACAAATAAAGCTTTAACTTTGGGATCCTAGAAGAACTTGTCCGACATGACACTTGAATGATTAGGTTTGACGCAATAGCATTAAACATAATCAATGACAACCTGACAGAAAATGTTTGTGTAAGCCTGAAAACGGGGTGACGTACTGGCTCCTCTGCTCTTTATTTTTTTAACGTGAGAACGTCCTCAGCAAGCTCCCAGTTTATACATGAGCCATATTTGTTATCTTATCAAATAAGATCCACACCTTGTTGCGCTTCTACAAAGGATCTTTAAATGAATCTCGAATCAACAGCAATTCTTGTAGGGTTAGACCTTGAAAGAGATAAGACGAAACTTATGATAGAAACCAAAAAACCGACATCTGCAAGAGAAACTTCAGACAAATGACAACATTTGTCTGATTTGAACATTTGTCTGAACCAAGTACGTAAATAATGCGTTATGTTTGGTCCTGGTATTCCTGAAAACCAGCTTCATATACAGTAAACGGCACTCTGCGCATATATCTATAGCACATCTGGGTTATGCTATGCATGCGGAGAATGCACTCTTTCGCAAGCGTTTGAAAAAAATGCAGTATCCACCCTCAACATTAGACTAGCAGAAAATCAGCAAAAGACTATTTTCAGAGTAAAAACTTATTTTCGCACCTAATACCTCACCTTTTGTTTCAAATTAACGAAACTTACACTATTTCTAGTACGCTCTTTATTTGAAAGATACTTTGTGTTATAAACGAACCATAAAGTTTCCGATCTGCTGTGTTCGTATTTTTTTGATTTCCATGTCTACTTCAAATGGACCCGTTTTTTCCACTTGCCGTATTTTTTTCTCAAGTAGATTTCTACTTAATACAAGATACTTGTCAATACAAGTACTTCCTCTTGTTATACTATATACAAGTGCACACATGGATGCCACCGATAATAAGTAACCTAGATTTTTCTAAATGTTTTAGTCGTAGAAATTTCGGAGTCAGAATTCAAAAATAAGTTGTATGTTTATTCATTATTTAGGGTCAAAAATTAAACATGAAGATAGCTTAAACGGGAATATGCCATAATGGAATTGTTTTGAACTAGTTTTCTAATTAATAATAATGAAAAAGAAAATAGATTAACAAGACAATAATGCACATAATTATCAACATTAACTGTTGCATTTTGTTTTGAAGTAACGAAAATAGTCGCGGTCCAACCACAGTACTTCGTTGCACGCGTAGTAAAATTACTAGAGAAAGCTGCAAATGCAAGATTAAAGCTAAGATTAAAGATAGGATTTGAATCTAAGAAATTCTTTTATAAATACAATCTCTCTTGCAAATAGTCTGTCCAGTAAATACGTGAACTGAGATCACAAAATATTTATCTTAGATAATTAGGAAGCTATCGATTAAATCCCTTTCAAAATATTCTCATTTGAAGCATTGCTCCCCTTTCTCTGATTCTTTTCTCTTCCATATCGTTAGACCAAACGGATCAAGTGGATCTTTATTCGGATTCGCCTCCTGAATTTGGTTACATTTTGGATACATCTTTCTGCCTTAATTAACTCAGCATAAAGTAGGCATACAAACACACATACATCTACGTGTTCTTTTTCTATCTCTTTCTGGAAGAAGCTACCCGAGAGTGTTCGCGCGGTATTTTGCTATGCTGTCCTATTTTTCTAACGTCCTTTGAAGTTCTCAGGAGTCAAGACCTTTAGTTAACTTAAGGTTTTACATACTATTTTCTTCATGATTCTAAGTAATGCAGCGTGATATTTATGCGTTTTGAAATCAAAAAACAATTGCAAGGACTTAACCTCCTGAGTAAGGATCGTAATATAGCTTGGTTTTCGAATGAAGGATCAAATGCACGCGAAAGAACACTGCTGGTTGTGCGGACACGTAAGGGTTGGACTTTTGGATTGAAGTATATGTTGTTTTGCTAGTTGGTTTAGTAGTGCTCGTTTTTATTGCCTCTAGATAACAAAATCTTATACTTTTGAACCTCAAACAAAGATGTGAATTACCAAATTCGAGTTCCAAACTGAGAAACATGTCATGATGACATGGATACTCTTATCTTACTGTAAGAAGATACTTCTATAAGTCGATCAGAAATCTTGACTGATACTATGGATTGAAAGAATCGAAATAATTTTCCATTTCTAGGAGAATCACAGCTGGAAACACAGCTAGCAAAATAGGAAACTGCAAATAAGGCTCGTGTCAAAACAATATTTTTGCGGTAGCAGAGAGAGATTATCAATGATGTTTAACAAAGGATTACCAGTGTTTCTTGGATGTAGAACGTGAGGATTGGATGATGTCAATTCTTGATTTTTGAATCAAAAAACAAAAGAAAAGAATTATAAGTTGCAACAGTCTCTACGAGCAAACAAGGACGCAATATTAGCGGCCAGCATTGGATTTTTGTCCAGCAAATCTTGAAGATACATTACATACTGTCTTTGAAGGAGGATGGATTTTTCACTACAGGCCCCCAGTTGAGTATACGATTACTTCACCCTACCATGGTATTATCTTTTATAAAATGCTGTTCAGTATAGAATCCTGCAATAAAATAACGGTACTTTCGGAAATAAATTCCTGGCTTCGAGAGGGCGGTTGGTTGTGTGGTAGATGGTAGATTGTTTGATGAGTAAATGCGGTCCATGCCTTACCAATGATTGTTCAAATGGCAACAAAGGAGATTTCATAGCTAATGTCACAGAATCGAAGAAATTTAAGGACAGAAAATGTGTCCAAGTTGTTTGGTAGATGGAAATACGAGACTATCGAATTAACTAAGCAGATCTTAACACTTGATTGAGCCAGCAAACGGTTGTCACAGGATGCAAGGAATCTCCGAAGGATAAGAATAATAAAATCTTTCTATGGTACAGAGTTATATGAAGCCTTTCCAGCTCCATATGAGCTCAATTATTGAAATGATCCGATCATATTAACGTCATTCGAAACAACACAACTTTTTCTTATGACTGCAGACTATTCCTTCCTTTGGAAGAAAGTTTCACATTATGCTATATCTAATTCACTTGAAGGTTCATACGTCTTTCTAATTAAATATGCAAAGTAAGCTGTTATAATAAAACCGCTGAAGAGTTCTTAGAAAAATACTGTGAAGCGGAAGAGAACAATCTCAGACGGTTAATAAAAAAGTGAATTCCTCATTTGAATTTCACTTTTAACACACAAGGTTGTTAATTGCATTTATTTAAAAACCAAATTTATTGGTAGACCCAATCCCCTTTACTGAATCAATCGATTGCAGCAGCCATAAATGGAGGATTTCAAGAGCTTTGCACCCGTCAATGGAGGTCAAGAGCCCCTTTGAAGACCAGACTCTGCTAAGCCCACAAAAGTTAATGCTCATCATCGAAAGTGCTTCTATACGAAGAACTTATTGGGTAGTACCAACAGATGCATAAGAGCTAGCTGTATGTGCAAATAGACGAAGAAAAGGAGTGAACCAATCACTAATTTTTGTGGTCTTGAAAAAAACAACAAAGTGTGAGTTGAGAAGCATCTTAAGAGAACCAATAATTGATTTCTAATTTCAACTTAGTACCACCCACATAACAATTCAAATATAACGAAAAGCATGTTGTCTTGAGTTAAGAAAAAAAATCCTGCAAGGAGTCCAAAACTATTGATTATAAAGTCTCATTTGATTGAAAAATTAGAAAGACCAAGAGATAAGTGAAAAAAATGTTGGACGTTATTTTTAGTCAGCGACTACAAGAGCTTAATCTCAAACTGAAAAATCAGGCACATATTACGAAGATAATGTTCAAGTACTTGACTCCTAGTTTCGAATCAACGAGCAAGAATTATTATTGTAATAATATAATAATTCTAATTTAATAATAATTCACATGAAAGGGACTCTTTTAAGTACCCTAGATGTTAAGATATCTGAATATTAAATTATTGGGAGATTTTGAAGTCAAGCTTAACATAAAATTTTGTCTCAATGTTGCCTATTCGGTTACGAGCCCTTGTAATGTTGCTTCATAGAAACAACCTCAATCATTATTTCCAACAGTATTACTCGAGCCCAAGACATGCTGCTTGGAAGACGAGTCTCCTGATCGCTACATAATTCATGCCTCGTTTATAAATGCCACGTGGGATAAATAACTACTATTATTAACTAAAGTTGTGAAAAATTCATAGTCTAATGTTTGAATTCAAACAAACTTTAAATAGCTGAATTTTTCATACATATTTGCCGAAAAGGAAATAATTTAACTACATTTTACCAAAAAGATGTATCTTGCATCTTATATTGTGCTTGTATATCGTTTTGATTCATACTTTTTGAATGTTATTCTTCTTTGTTTAGCAGATGTCATAACCTTTTCGAAAGATCACAGCAACCCTACTTGCTGAGATGATGAAAAGGAGCACTGTTTTGAAAACTAAAAGAAAATTCAGACTAAATAATGAGAAACTAGAATATCTTTTACTGAAACCGTGCAATCGGCGCACTCAAAAAAAACTAGGCTGTACACTGAAGCTCTTGAACCACGATCTTATTGGGGCAAAAGGGTTATTTCCTTGAAATGATGTGTTCCGACGGGGATGGAAGTCTTTTTTGTGTTCGGAACATTGGTGGGGAACTGGGTTGGTGCTTAATATTTAGTTTTAAATGTTCACTATATGTTATGCCCTTATGAATTCAGAATGCAAAACTCCAATTGTATTGAAGAAAATTGTTTAAGGATTTTTATCATTACCTTCTATTGTGATGGTTTAAGAGGTAATTTGGGTTGATGAGCTAGTTTCTGTTCTTAGTTAGTAAGTGATTTCGGCTGCAGATTCAGGACCTTGGTTGGCTAAACTCGCTGCCTAATTAATCACTGAAAGCTCTGAATTATGATAGAGGAAGGACAAAAAGTTACTCGACTTTTTGCGAATGAGCAAAATGTTCTCTCGTTCTCTCCCTCTCCACTTGCATGAAGGATCTTAAACAAAGAAGTCGTCCCATATATGAACCTCGCGGCTCATAAATTATCTGAGGCAACGGTTCAATCAAAAGTATGAGATTCATTTGTATAAAATGACTCGACCCTTGAACTTGGTATGTACACTTTTGGTCGAACACGCAAAAGTTTGGTAAATACCAGGTGTATGCATAAGTTTCTTCCAGTTCTGCTAAGAGATGGCGCCAGCAAATAGTACGCAGCGTATAAATTGACACATATGCCATTTTGGCCGTCTGACATTTAGCTACAAACAGACACAGGTTGAATTCGCCGAACTTGTTTAACCAAAAGAAAAAGGCTGTTGAACGTCAATGATTGCTGATAATAACATATGGTGGAAACCCTTCATCAATCAGAACATGGGAGATATGATTTCGACAATTTAAAAGTGTTAATTTCAATGTGAAAGGCAGTAAGTGCTATTGTAGACCACACAAATGCGAATACGAGGAATATTCGCATTTGTGTGGGCACCACAGCTATTATAGAAGCATTAAATGTGTCAGAGGAAATGATCAGCAGACGTTTACGAACAGTGGGTAAGATCAATAAACTCGGTAAATGGGTCGCACATGATTTGATTAAACGTGCAATGGAAAATCGTAAAGTCAATTGTGAAACGATGCTTCGACGCCACGAAAGGAAATACTTTTTGCATCGAATTGTGACGGATGACGAAAAATGGATTTATTTTGAAAACACTAAACGGAAAAAATCGTAACGTTCACCTGACAAAACGCCAAACCGCTCTGGCAACAGACCACGCTCTTTGTCTTGTAAGACCAGAGTTGTATTGTGTATTATGGAGTATTCAAATCCGACGAAACCGCTTATACACAAAACTTTCTTCAGCAAATAATATATTTAAAGCACGCATTCATCGAAAAACGACCGAAATGGACCAGAAGACATGGAAAAGTGATTTTGTTACACGACAACGCGTTGTCTCACAGAGCAAAACTAGTGAAAGACACAGTGAAATCGCTTCGATGGGACATCCTCCTGCATCCACAGTACCCTCCAGGCTTGGCGCCATCTGACTATCACCTCTTCGCATCAATGGGGCACGTGCTCGCAGAGCAGCATTTCACGAGCAATGGTTTTGTCACAAAGGAGACGTATTTTTCTGGCATGGTATTCATAAATTTCCTGAAAGCTGATCGAAATGTGTACAAGCCGATGGTAAGTACTTTGAATAACAAAAAAATTTCCCCTTAAAAATTTCGTATTTTTTTAACCGAAGATTCGGAAAAAACTTATGCATACTCCATAGCATATCCTGTGTGTGCAAGAAAATGATAACGCCCGACAAAATTTGTTCTGCGTTAAAACTGGGACAAGGTTAAAGAAAAGCAAAGGAATAATCAGCAATAACAAATAATCTGTATAATTTAATTTAGTATCAGTCGGAGACTTGATCTCAGCCAAACAAATGCAAGAATAACCAATGATTATTGATTGGTTATTCGATTAAAGGCAATTTTATTGCCTTTATTTTCATTTAACTGCGATATTTTATAGTTCAAATATAATGAAAGCAGATATTCAGTAAGCAGACTTCAGTTCACCTTGAAAGAAAGAATTAGAAAACATAGAAAGGTGATGATACGACATTCACACGATAAACTCTATCAAGGAATACAATCCACTCAAAAAGTGGAACGCACAATGAAAGGAGCACAACACGATCTGTTAGTCCTGATAGTATAAAAGAGAGGCATGTGTCTGGATTGAAGTGTCGAGGATATGCTTTTCCTTTCTAACAATTTCCCATTCTCCTCCCTTATTCCAAGAAAAAGGAATCTTGAAACTAAAGAAAATTTTGCGATATATGGAGGAAATCGAAGCGCAGGGCGCAATAATGTGTGTAATAATACTATTCAACTCTGGAACCTCCGGTTGGCGGTTGAGGTGTTTGGTTGTGTAGAATTATTTTAATTCTGGGCTTTCCATACTTTAAGCTCCAATAACCTACTCCTGACTAACACAAGAAAAAACTGTTTGAAAAGATCGAATAATTTAAAAGATTTTTGGCTGGCTTACGATTGATTCTCTCCGAAAAAGAATGCATTTATGAGTTTAGTAGCCAATGCCTTTCATTTGTGTGCGATTTCGATTTGGGGTGGACATTACAATGCGCTATGGATTAACTTTGGGCGATTCGGCAATTCATTTGGGAATTCTTTTTCATCACCAAACTAATTAAGTCGAAGAAAATTCATTTGAATATGATCATTGGTTATAAATTGCACTCACATTATTTGCTTAATTTTAAAATGATATAATTAGACCATTTAGAAATGCCAAACTCGTAAATTTATAGCATTTTTGTCAATTAATCATCTTTCCTGAAAGCTCGCCTCCACACAAGACTCTACCAAGCTATTCATAATTTATTAGAGATCTAACCCACCAGTTTTAAACTTATTTGGGGTATATAATCTCTCAATTTTCAAGGTTGCATTTAACTTTTGCCCGTAGAACTTAATCACGTTTTCTTGATTTTTGTTTATTTGAATCGTATTCCTTTTTTTTCTTTTTCTTTATTTTTTTATTCAAAACAATCACCCAACTGGTTTGAAAGTTTAAATGGCGAAGTTGATCCTAAAAGGTGATAAATACAAGTTTGAGGATCGTGTTGTGTGTAAACAATGTCTCAAGAAATTCCTCGGCTTCAGCCTTATGTCAGATTAATTACCCTTTCCCGAATCATTAGTAGATTTAAGAAGAATAGCAAATTTTGACTTGCTTAAGGAGGACACGTTTCGTTTTAAGTGTTAAAAGTTATCCAAAGGGAGACCAAGGCAAGCCCGTGCGGATTTGGAGGAAAGGAAAAAATTGACTTGCAGTAGCAAGTAGCAGTATAACAAATGCATCCTTGTGATATTCAAAGCACGTTTCTTTAGTGATCCTTGGCTTTCTCTTTTGAATAGAGCAAAAGTTGGCGTTGGGCCTTAGCCTTCCCTGCATATGGTTTTATTGGTACAGATGGCTTATTCTTTTGCCTTGCAAACACTAAAAGAGCCCTCAGTGATGTGTTCACCAGACATTGGTGGTCAAAATATACCATATAGAGATCTATCAACAAAGTAGAAAACAAATTGATCCACTGGACGGAAGCACTTGAGTATTCAGGTATGTTTAGGTACGACAATTCCGATTATTGTTATTGATTATATAACGATATCGATTTCTGATGTACATGGTTCTAACTTATTTGAAATTAAACTCTAACGACAGTCGGAAAGCTTAGAGGATTACCATGAAATAAAATCGGACAAATAATCATAGAGTCACTGTCTACACTATTCTCTCGAATCAAGATAAGCTCAATTCTCAAATTCTTTTACATAATTTCTGAATTTACTTCAAATTCCAGTTCCTGATTTGTTTATAAAACTTTCACTTCTATGCGTTTTTGCTCGGTTGATGTATAATTGCAATGCCAAATGTAAATTGGCCCGAAAAAATGGATGACTAAATTATGCAATAACCAGAATACTTCAATACAGCCACTAAAAGCTGAAATCACTGTGACTGCTAGCATTCCTATATTCATTTTGCATGATCATAGGATCGAGATCAGTTTGTGTTAACACTTGACTACCATAACTTTAGAAATTCGCACAGGTGTACATCAATTACAGATGAATCTGGTTCATCAAAGACTGTTATGGAATCAAATTAGTCCGACAAGTTGCACTTCTTTTTGCCAAGCTTACAAGAACCGAAGCAAGAACTGGTTTTATTAGTGATCTGTGCCAGCACACAGCTCCAGGATATGCATCTATGAAGGAAAAGTCTTTAAAAGAAATAATTTAAGAAGAAACTTTAAAGAAATAATTTACTTCTTATTCATTCGATATTGACTCTATCGAGTTTTGCTCAGTAAAAAAAATCTTTTGTATAAATAGAAAGTCAGCTGAACAATCCCCAAGGAAAGTATTCAAAGAAATATCAGGTCATATAACATGGTTGAACAATCAAAAGACCGACATTGATTTTCGTAAACAATAAATTTCATCAATTTTCCACACCAACCATATTTATTAGCTGGGAAAACATCTTCACGCCGATTTTCGTCAATTCTTTTGACAACCATAACACCCATTCAATTTTTGGCAAAAAACTCAAAATCACAACACAATCCTCCAAATAATCGTGAGAAAATAATTTCGCGTATCACTCATTGCATGCGCGTTTCAGTTTGCGCTTCATCCAATTTCACGCTTATCCATTTGCAGAGGAACCGTCTAAACACTCACAAACGGTTTAGAAAGAAGAATTGGTGGTAGCCTAATTTTTGACCAAGTAATGTTATGCCCACTGGGTAATGCCTGGTTAATTTTGCAAGCATTCAAATATTTTCACGTTTATTGTGCAATCCTATGTTTATATTCCATTTGGTTTTATGCAAGTTAACACACTTTGAGTGTGTTTTTTTCTCGTTTTTCTTACTTTTCTTAACAACAATAGATAGAAGTTAATCTCCTCATGAAGAATTGAGTGCACAATCAATAGGAAACATTTCTTATACCAAAAACATTAACGGTTCTTTTTCACGCCTAGTATTAATGTATTTAGAAATTCAATTTTCTAAAAGTAAATACAACTGAGTGGGCACTGCAAGAATCATTCAACGTATAAGACAATGGTTAACATGTGAGGAAGTTGAAACGGCATCCAAGCAAAGGTCATCAGCCGAAGATCAAACACTAATAGCGGTTACAAACTAGGTACATTGGATCACTTGCGAATCACAAGTTAATTAGCGACAATAGACGGATAATATGATGCACGGAATCTAGGGCTAAATTCTAGTGATACCGCGACGGATCAAAGATAGATGCGGGACACAAAACCGTACACAGGTAGACCGCGATGTTACCTGTTCGCCACAATTTTTCCAACTAGCTTCAACAGCTTTCGACCGCGATCCGTATTAATTGTGGGGATACTCCGCATCTTTGCCGACTGACGGCGACCAGTTGCTCTCAAGTAAGCTCCAATTCGTCTTTTCTACGTAAGACTATTCCATGTGAAACATCAAGTCAATCTTTTCCATGCTTTTCCGATTGGAAGATTAAAGATAAGTTGCCATTGCGCGCATATCAGTGGCATAGCATCTTTTAACATAAGATTTCAATGGAAGAGTTTTTGTTTTTCTTTAATCAATGGATACTATTCTAGTAATAAGATTTTTGCGGCGCGTCTTACAAGAGGAATATGGCAAGAATGAGAATTTGGAAGCTTATAACTTGCGAAACTGAAACCAATTATTTTACTCGTTAGACACCGCAGGGTTTAAAAATGTTCTTAGATTAAGGACTACATCAATTACGATTAGATGATTTCTTTTTTCCAATCAGCTCCCAGCACAATCCGTTTTGCCTAAGGGAAAGGATTGTGTTATGAAATTGTAATGTCCTTGATCTCTTGTTACAATTAAACATTAAACAAAAAAATTATTTTGAATGCCCCGAGTCAAAAATATCAAGTGAAATAGTCCTGAGAGATTTTTGTCGCCAGAAGGTGTCATATGTCAAATGTCAGGGAACACTAATTAGATTGTGCTCAAGAGTTGGACAAGTGACGTGTTTGGTTACAATATTTATCCGACGAACTTTGGATTTTGCCCGTTGTGACAAAATATACATGTTTGTATCTTCTAGGCGGAAGTTCATACTATCGCTGTAAACGTACAACTCGACACAAACAGAGGATACAAAAGCGAAACCGTTGTCATAGACGCTATAAGTTGAGTGCGGACAAAAGATATGCTTCTGCAGCAAACAGGTATCAATGGTAATAAGCAGGCGGATTAATTACCTATTAAGTGTTTTTTGAGTTTTCCATGGTTGTTGTCTATGCTTTGACAGTTGAGAATGTCAAACTGTGTTGACATTTCTTTTCAGAAAGGTTTGGCAATTCATCATGAATCGTTTACCGTCAAAACAACATTTCCAAATCGTTGAAATTTACTTTAAAAAAATAATTATGTTCGCAAAGTTCAAAAACGGACAACATCATCGTCCACGTGAGTAAGCAATTCGTGCAGTTATTGATAGTTTTTGCATTAATTCTGTCCTTCTCGATTCAAAACCACCAAAAAATGTGTGTGACGAAGAGAATATTGCTGCTGTAACGAGAAGTGTTGAAGAAGACACCAAATTGTTGACTCGCCGCCGTTACCATCTTGTTTAGGTTTATCATTAGATTACGTGTAAAATTTTACGTAACGATCTTGGCTTACGTGCCAATAAAATTCAGCTCATACAAGAGTTAAAGCCAAATGACTATTTTTTACGTCACATTCTTCCTAATTGAGTAAATTTCAAACTGGCCGCAGATGGGCATTTTTTCCGGAGAATTGTGTATATTGATGAAACTTATTTCTGGTTGTATGGCTTCGTCAATAAGCAAAGTTAACGTTTATTGAGCGAATTCAATCCTCAATTGACTGTTTGACTGCAGTTTACACTCTGGCGGCATAATCGGTACTTATTTCTTTCAAAATTCAAGCCACCATACGCCCAGATTTATGGTAACATATTCAGTAAGATGCTTGATGTTCACCAGATACGCAATCAGGAAAGAATAATCCGTCCTGAAAGCACAAGCTTTGAGTTTAAAGTCATCAAACAAGTTTAACATCGCTGGTTGGGCCGAAAACTGAAAGAACATTTAAGGGACGTCAAGGATAAACATGCCTTCAATCGCCTATTGATTAGGAGTGCATGATATAACTGCGGAAAGTCCTAAAAAATTTCTAAATGGTACACATTTATGACTACCTGCAGATTTTTTTATTTAGTATTGGTTCCAATATCGAACAAAAAGACGCGGATTTATTCGATGCTAAAGATATAGGATAATAAAAAGCGGTATACGTGGTGCCGTAAGGATTTGATTACAGTTGATCAGGGATAAAGTTCAGTGGTATTGTTAAGAGTAAACAGGGTTTTGCCGTACAACCCAAAGCGTAAGAAAAGAATTCCGAATTATAAACGAAATGCGAAGGACACTGTAACAGTGAAAGATTGAACGGATGACCTGTGTTGCCTACCGGACCTAATCAAAATCTCATCGAAGGACGAAAATGTGCAATCAATCTTGAAGAAATTCGGAAAACGCATCATTTTTATCACTTTTTCCAAATTCTCGTGAATACTGCGCTGGTAATGGAAAATCGGGGTTATTCCAAATTTTTTAAAGTAATCATTTTTTACCTGTTCATCTTTATCTAATTCTTATGTTATCCTTATGTTAGTTGTCCACTAGCAAGCCAAAGTGTTTCAATTCTGAAAAGTATTTGGAT
Organism: Stratiomys singularior; assembly: GCA_954870665.1. Lineage (NCBI taxonomy): Eukaryota > Metazoa > Arthropoda > Insecta > Diptera > Stratiomyidae > Stratiomys > Stratiomys singularior. The sequence continues at coordinate 67,831,941 of OX940881.1, forward strand.
GCAAATGTGATTGATTTGTGAAAGCAAAAGATTCTCACTTTTTTCTTGGATAATTGGATGCCTGAATCATTTCGCATATCAGATTATGAAGGCGTGGATCTTAAAACAATATGGGAAAGCGTAAGTATTTATCTTTGCAACCACCAAGCATCCATAACTGCGTTGCGCAAGGCAAATAATTTTTCTTCACATGAAATCATACGAATGAAGATGATTTCTTCTCCAACGGCGATGCGAGTCAATAAGATCGCGATTAAGAATTCTTTGCAAACAAAACAATTCAGGTCGGAAACGAAATAGAACGGCTCGGACAGATCGAATAATCATGCAGAAAGTCTGCGAAAACCAAAGTTAAATGCTAAAATAAGCAAAGATTGAAATATGTAAAAACATTTCAACATTATTTCGATCAACATTTTCCAAGAGTAGTTTTCATGTTTCAATAATTTTTCTGCAATTTTCCTCGCTTTAAGGCAAAAATTTTCAGATTTTTCACTTGTTTTCAGATTGTTCTAGCGACGAAGACAGGATAGAAGCGGCAACAAGAAGTTACTCGTCACCCTTGTTAAAGAGCGCAGAGGTAATTACCTGCGCGGAGGCGTTTCCAGGAAAGATAAACAACGCTCTCTCAGCGACTGGCAACAGTCCCGGGAGCAAGACTAAAAGGAAAGAGTCCTAAACGCCTGATCTCTTACCTGAAGCCGTGGCTAAATTGAGTGCATGGTGATACTGATCCTGACTTGACTCAGCTTTTAAGTGGGCATGGCTGTTTTTGTTCTTACCTGCAGAAGAGTGACGGTCACGGTCTTCTAACTGCGCGTTTTCTGCGTGAGAGCCGGATGACGCCTGTCACGCCTCTTACAAAAAATTAAGTACGCAGCGCGGTTACCTCTTCAGCGAAATTGGAGAGCTCTATCCGGGGACGATCGTGGTCGAAAAGCAAAAATGGTTAACGAATAGAATCCGCTGGCACAATATGCTCACGAGGTTCGAAACTTAAAAAGGCCATGCTGTATCTCCTTTCCAGCACTTCCTTTTCGCTGCAAAAGAGATTACCGTAATCTGAAGGCGCCTTTAGGCGAAGGAACGCGAGGCGTAGCCCGAGAAATGTAACAAACTATTTCGGGCTAGGTTCTCAGGTTGACATGGGAGCTGCTTTCTGGGTAGTTCAGAAGCATTGCCCGTCTGGAAGTTTCACACTCAGGGCGTAAACAGCCTTCACCTTCCTACCACAAAAAACTCTGGATGTATTGAAGTAAATTGTTTGTATTATGTGGGAAAAGATTGAAACAGTAAGGACATGACTATGCCCGCAAGGATAAAAGCGGCTATTAAAACTAATTGTCTTATGAAATATTAGTACATAGTTGGACAGAGGTTGTATTTAATTTATATAAGGAATATGAACGGTTTTTCCTACTTTTTTTCGTGGTTTTGAAGAAGGGATTGTATGGTCGAAAGTGTGAATTTTTACAAAAATCTTACTTTTTCTAATTTTTTGATAAAGGACTTAAGTGGTCATTTGGACTCATTGTCACCATACATGCAGCACTCAAGAACTTGCCCAGGATGAACAATTAAACGCAATGACTAGAGACACAGTTTATCCATTTCAGACAATTTATCCATACAATTCAAAGGAGTAGTATTACTTGCAATAAATTTACAACTATGAGTTTGTCTGTGGTTTGTCATATTAACTTGGAATGAATTCAAATCTATAAGTTTGTCGGTGCTTCAAACTTTCAATTCAATCACAAATAACTGCGATTTTCTATTTGGCGTTCATTCAAATCGTGTAGGATCATCTACCGAGTTTATTGATCTTACCCGTTGCTCGTAAACGTCTGCTGATCGTTTCTTGTGACATATTTAATGATTCTGCTAATCGCCGTTTAATTTGTGTTCGGTCACCATCCAATACCTAGTGCCATCCTCGTGCGCTCACTGTCTTTCACATTGAAATTACCACTCATTAATTGTCGAAACCATGTCTCACATATCATTATTGATGGAACGTATCCAACATATCTTTTAACTAGCAAACGATGAATTTCGACAGCTTTTTCTTTTGGTCAAACAAGAAAAACAATGCGTGTCGCAAATGCTCTTTTTGAGGCACAAAATTCAACATGATTGATCAACACGATAAAATAAACACGCTAATTTTTGGCGAACTCAATTTGTTTGTGTTTGTAGCTAAATGTCAGACGATCAAAACGGCGTATGTGTCAAATAAATACGCTGTGTATTTTTCGCTGGTGTCATCTCTTAATGAAACCGGAATAAACCTATGCATACACCTGGTAAAAAGTGACTCTTGTCTGAAACAGAAAATTTTATTTCTTGCACGGATTATAATTTTTATTTAGTTGAAATATTATTATATCAGTTAGCAGTACGACATTTCTATAGTTTAAATCGTCGTTTGAATTTTTTGAACTCAAATCGCGTTAAAAATTTCTGAACGAGTTCACCAACTGGCGCAATCTACTAGTTCAACGCCGAATAGTCGCCGAATACAATGCGTGTCGCAAATGCTCTTTTTGAGGCACAAAATTCAACATGATTGATCAACACGATAAAATAAACACGCTAATTTTTGGCGAACTCAATTTGTTTGTGTTTGTAGCTAAATGTCAGACGATCAAAACGGCGTATGTGTCAAATAAATACGCTGTGTATTTTTCGCTGGTGTCATCTCTTAATGAAACCGGAATAAACCTATGCATACACCTGGTAAAAAGTGACTCTTGTCTGAAACAGAAAATTTTATTTCTTGCACGGATTATAATTTTTATTTAGTTGAAATATTATTATATCAGTTAGCAGTACGACATTTCTATAGTTTAAATCGTCGTTTGAATTTTTTGAACTCAAATCGCGTTAAAAATTTCTGAACGAGTTCACCAACTGGCGCAATCTACTAGTTCAACGCCGAATAGTCAGTAAGCAAGGCTGAATCAGTTACGGAAGCAAAGGAAGCTACGCAAGATCTTAACAATATAATAACTTTTTCTAATTGAATAGCCGTGCAAACTTGAGGGGTCCGTAAAATATAATGTATTTTTCCTTTTCATTCACAATAGAAGACAAAATAGAACATGTTAAGGATATTTTTTTCCCGCAATCATTTCACAGATAATATGAGAGTTTAATTTATTATTAATCATTTGTTTCTTTTATCAGGGATGAAATTAGGCAATTATCGTAGTCAGGATAAATGAGCAAAAAGGATTAGCATTCAATATCAAGCGGTGATATCAGGAAAGGAAATTGAGATCCCCTTGCACTAAAATTAACTAGAAATAAATTCACACATGCTACCCAATACACTTATGAGAAAATTTTCCGTAAAATACGTTGGGTACCTCTGCCACAAAAAATATTACCGCGTTTCTCCTTTAAAGCCTACTATAGATAAATGCATGTGATGATTCTCGTAAAATCTTCCTTCTCATCTCTGAATTATGCAATTTCAGCTTTGGATAACTCGGTGGGCGCACACTCAAAAATATTTCCTGATTTTCATAGTTTTGATAATCACCATAATTCATTTGCGATTATAACGAATTCAAATTACACACATTTAATTGATTTATTGTTGATTTGGTGTAAGCAAATTAGATGAAACAGAATGAAATTGCGTTTCCCCGATTGAATAAACGTTATCCAATTTGTTATCGCATCGAAAGAAAAATGACTTAGTTTCGCAAAAAATTGGGGAAGTTTATTAGTTGATTGGTTTGAATTGTTTGAGAATCCACTTACAAGAATAAACATTTTATTAGTGTTAAAAAACTATCTTCCTGCATGCGAAAGTCTATGCAGCGTTTTAGATATTGTACGCTATATGAACAAATGCAGGGCGAAATAAATTAAACAAATAGTAATAAGAATTTAATTCAAGTAAATTTCAAATAAAAGTCTATTAAGGCATTCAAATAATAGTGCATCAATAATTAACCTAGACTTAAAAACTAAATAAGTAAAGTAGTATTAAGTACGAAGACAGAAAACGAACAAAGCTCGAGACCCTTCCCAGAATAAAAACAATCGATGAGTAGAAAAGTTATTAGAACGAGCAAATTGAACCACAATAAGAATATTCTCGCAGGGCGCAGAGTATTAGTATACTACTGTATGTAAAAAATAGTAAGACTTTTTAATTTTAATTTCGCGCGGAAACCCATTTGTAGAAATATTTGTTTTTCTAAGTTGGTATGACTGTCACTGACATCTGTGCAAAATGTCACATCTAAACAATCATTAGTGTTTAGTATACGCTTATCTTCATGAAGTGCAAGAAGTGCATTCGGTGATTTTTACAATAAGTGAAATTATTCAACAAAGAATTGCCATTAAATTCTGTGTGCTGAATCAAATTTCTGGTGACAAAACGTTCAGAATGATGCAAAAGGCCTTCGGTGATAATTGTATGTCGCGAGCAAGTGTTTTTGATTGGTACAAATTGTTCAAAGAGGGTCGAGAACAATTTGACTTGTCGAAATCAAGGAATCGGTGCTCGAGAATCGGCGATTAAAAGTCAGAGACCTTACTGGCATCGTCGGAATATCGGAAGGATCAGTGAAAACCATTGTAAACGATCATTTGGGCCTACAAAAAGTGAAAGCACGATTGGTTCCAAATCACTCAATTTTCTTGGCAAGCAGCGTCGCATTGACGTCTGTGAAATAATGCTTTTCGACTACCAGAAAGTCATGAAACGTATTATAACTAACGATAAGTCTTGGATCAATGTTTACAGATCGGAAACAGACGAGCAATCGGCTGAATATCGTGCAAAAGGTGAGCCGAAACCGAAAAAAACACGTCAAAGCAAGGCAAAAATCAACTTCATTTTAACAATTTTCTTCGATTATCGAGGTGTGGTGCATTCCGAATTCCTTCCGACCGGCCAAACTGTCAACAAGTAATACTATTTGAGTGTTATCCGTCGTTGGCGCGAAACTATTCCTAAAAAAAGGCCGGAATTATAGGCCGACAATTCATGGTTTTTGCACCACGATAATGCACCGTCACACACTGCATTGATTCTTCGTGAGTTTTTCGCCAAAAATTCAACCAATATCGGTCGACAACCAACGTCGAACCAATTTTTGCCCACAGTACTAAATCCGTGTAGAGACTCCAATCAATTTGATGATATTCAAGTTGATACACAGAGCACAGGACTAAAGAAGTGAGACAAAGTTCTGTAGAAGAGTCGAAGTTTAGTGGGAAACATAACGTTGATAATGCATGTTATACTTATAGAACCCGAAGTGAGTTGAGCTATCGTTGAATAAATATACTCACAACATGAATAAATTTGCTCCTTCCTACGTGATATCGACTTAACCGTCTATATGAGGTAGGAAGTTTAACGACATAGGACCACAGAACAAAAAAGGGAAAACAAACGTACAGAAATAGAAAGATTGTCGAATTTATAACCCTGTCTTATAATGAAGCCAATTTGTCTACTCGAGTCATCACATGAAGACATGAGCGTCAAGTTTTTAGTTTTTATCAAAAGAAACTCCTAAGTCTTTGAAAGTGGTAACAACACGGAGAGACTGTTCATTCGATGTGTGAATAAAGAGCACTGGTGAGATTTTTAACGAAGAATACATTTGTAGAATTTAATGAAATTGTTTAGAGACGGAGGTGACACAATTGAGTTCGATTCGGAAAGTCCGTACTTCTATGCAAATCGTAGCAAAGAGCTGAGGCAAACCATTCAAACCCCTAACCACAGTTGTCTGCTCTGAAGGCGTTGGGTGAATTTATATGCAGACAAATAGAACGCCCAAAAATTGAAAGTATGAATGCATGGAAGTATGGACGATTGATCCAATGGTCTTATCTCCACAAGCAAAAGCCTCGCAATGACTGAACAGGTCGCTTATGGACGGTATCTGAACATGCATCCACATTCTAAGTTGCTCGCCGTCACTTGCTCTCTGCGTTCCTTGTACCATTCCACCACGAGTTTGCACCTTACCTTGCCAGATTGCAGCAAATTGATTGACCTGGTAAATTTTAAAATCACAGGCATAAGGAAGCAAGGAAAGTAGATCACAGAATGAAGGACATCTTTATAAAGCAGAAAAAGAAATGGTCCACGGACAAAACCTTTCGCGATACCAGATGAAGGATAAAACTTGGTTGAAGTTGTGCCGTAGAAACTTACAAAACCGAAATGATGGAACAGGCAAGACTGCATCAAAGACAATAATCCGAAGATGCCAATAGCCTCTCACTTCAGACATAGTAGGTGGTGATTGAAGGTGTCAAATGCTTTGCACCAATCCATGAAAGTATCGAACCATATCGACTTGAAACTGCCTGTCTATTTTGGAATAAGGACAAATTCGTAGCGGTAGAGCTACCTTCAATAGCTGATCGCCATTCAACACGGAATCGTTTATGGTGAATAGTTTCCATAGTTTTAGAAAACAAAGGAATTAAGAATATAAGATGATAATTTAATATATCACAAAGATCACCACTTTCAGGATTTGGCGCATTGACAACTAGACCAGAGTACCAGAGTACAGAGTTACCAGAGTAATTTTTAGTTTAAGTGCTAAAAATGGTAATCTAATCATTAAAAGCCCCTTAAGTGGAAACGTGTCCTTCCTCCTTCTCACAGTGAGCTGGCCATCATAGCACATGGAATTACACATGTGTGAAATTATTACTTTTTTGGGTACTCTAACCTTGTCATCTGTACGGTTTTATCGGACTTGTACTATATGCCTTGTGATATAATTTAATAGTATCTAGTTTCACTTTGATCTGGTGCACAATTTCTTTTGGTCTTCAATGACTTACGATGAAAAAGAAAGCAACTATATGCAATTATATACCATATGCATCCTCCAAAGGGCTAGAAACAACCCAAAATTAATTACACCCAAAATTAATCTCAATGTATCAACGTTTCGATTGTTTCTTAATTAAATTTTCTCAATATATCGATGATGAACAGCCAAAACATGTAGAATCGATTCATTCCCCTACTCCCTTCAGCAACAACTTCTGATTCATTTCCGTAAAAAAGTGCTTTAAATCATCATAAATCTCAAATCTAAACATCTATGGACATATATAAAACCACTTACTTGTCTAAAGTCCTGGCAGAATTGATGAATCATGCTTTGTATAGCTGGTGCTCTGTTTGCATGCAATGTCAGACGATTTCCGTTTCTCATGTTTAGTTGCAAGGCTGCTGGACGTGGCAAAGTAACAGCTCCTTGAAGTTCAGTATATGGCAAAGAACGTACAACAACTAACGAGTTCGCTTCACGTCGAGCCAAATAGACACCACTATGTGATATCGCCAAAATCGAGACATCTGGAAATTGTGGTGCACCGTTTACCAAAAACAAGCGAGCGAAATACAATGGCCAACTACGCGCCATGTCCACCAAGTGTCGTTTAACAATAGCTCGAAGTTGACTTCGCATATTTTCAAAGGTCACTCCATGTCCACTCATCAGAGTAAGGGCTGCCCGTTTTTCTTGTGATGTCACACGTAAGCATGGGGTAGCGCCAAAGACATCCAGCGCAATTTGTGCGAAAAGCAAATCCAGAACAGCAGGCGGTCCAATGGGTTCGCTGGGTCGAAATACTTCTTTGCGAACACGAAGCTTCCATTGAACTCGATTGTATGTTAAGCATGCGTTTGCAGAGGACTTGAACGATGGTGGAGCTGGTACTGGAGCCGGTATCGCAGGATTTGGCCAATCATTCACATTATCCACCTCGTCATGCTTCTCTGTATTTTGTGATACCATAGTTGATGCCGAATTCTTTCGCTCCCTTTCCTTTGCATACTTGGCCATATGCGTTTTGAATGTAGCGCGATCTGTAATTTGACTTTGAACTGTAGTTGTTCTCTTCACTACTGTTTCCTTCTCAGCTGCTGATGTCACACGCGGTGGAGGTGGTTGATAGACTTTATTACTTTCCCGTTCACGTTCAACCTGCTGAATTTCGTAGAATCGTTCCCGCTTCTCGCGTTCCTTCTCTCTTTCACGATCACTGCCACTAGAAGGAGGTCCTTCCACCTCAGCGCGATCCCACACTGATTCCGAGAAGTTCTCGCGATCCCTCGAACGAGAACGTGATCGAGATCGGTCTCTTTCAATGGCAATTTCTTTCTTGAAGCTCTTTTCATACACCATATCCAGTTTCGCGGCTTCGGCTCTGCCCCACGAATCATAAGTATCCTTGGAAATGTCTGAGCCATTCCAATTGTGACGTGCACCGAATGTATCTCTTTCCTGACGTTGAACAAAAGCTGGTATGTCTTGGTTGATTTGTTGGTTTTTGTTCATTTCACGATCGGCACTACGACGTGAAGGGGGATTGGCTGGCACCGGTGGAGGAGCAGGAGGTGCCGTTGTAGGTGGTTTGATTGGAGGAGGTGGGGCCGGACCTGAAGGCGCTGGAGGCACAACAACTGGCCATGGCGGTGGAGGAGGTCTTTTCGTACCTTCCATTCTTTGAACTTGTGATCGGACTGACGGAAGTTCGGGGCTTTCCGAACGATGATGTCCATTCAGATGGCCGCTTAGTTGTTGCTGAAGCATCAGTTTACGCGTGTCTTCCAACTTCGATGGAGTCCTTTGTTCGGATCGAGTGCTTGTGGATGACCGCACTGAATGACCTGCTGTCACTTGCTCCAATCGCTGACGCATTTCTGAGCTGAGTTTAAGCTTTCCCACACTACCGGGTGGAGGCCGTTCAGCGCCAATTTCGAAGCTTCGCTTTGAATTCTTAGATGTTATATGGTAGCTAGTCTGTTGCTGGGCGGTTATCTCGAGTTGACCGTTAGATTTCTTTTGGTATTGATCCTTCATTTGACTTTGATTTTGCTGTTGGGTATTATGCAATTGAATAGCCACGAGCTTGCTGTTTTCTATTTCAAACTCTTCCCATTCAATCGTTGACCCGTTCGGAGAGCCATTGCTGCTGTGATTTTGTGATTGTGGAGTATTTTTTCGTTGATTTTGACGCATTTTGAAATGCAAAAAGTCTTCTTCTGTTTCATTTTGTTGTGCATCTTGTGGTGGGGGCCACCTCCATTTGCCGATACGTACGGTTTTGGCTCTACCATAGGGATCAAGGAACGGACGTGCCTCAGACGGGTCCTTGAATTCAATCGGAGGCGGCATTGGAGGTGGTGGTGGTGGAGGAATCAATGAACCTCCACTATCTGATGATGCCTTGCGATTACGTTCAGACTCCGAAAAATGTGAAATACGATTTTTGAAACTTTGTTTCCTAGTGGTCACCGAAGTGGTTGTTTGAATTGATTGGCCCTGGTTTACCTGCGTTGTTATAGTTTGCAGAGATGAAGGCGTAGTGTTGGGATCTTGTTGACTAAGTAATGTTTGTAACGCTTGGTTCTGTGCTAGTAATTGCTGTTGAATTTGTAAGTTTTGAGCCATTGCCGATTGCAAGAACGCTCGTTGGATTTGCTGCTGATACGAGCCTTGATCAGCTCCATTGGGAATATTCATCATTTGCATGAGAGAGTCAGGTGGCATTGAACCCATCATCAGCATTGGATTTGTCGTGATAGGGCTAAGTGGTCCCAGTGGCGTAACAAAGCCACTTGTAGTTGTTCCAGATTGATGAGCGGTGCCACCACCTTTGATTGCTTCTACAAGCTCTGCATTCTCTGTCAAGTTTCGCAGTGAATCATTTACGAATATTGGTTGGAAGAGACCCGTGATGTACTCATCAACTGAATCTTTTGTAGTTTCTTGTTCTTTGCCTTCGCCACCTCCTTTTATCCTTTCAGATAAAGTTTCAGCACACATAAGACTTGAAAGACTATCATCTATTATAGGAACATCTACGTAATCGTCGCATATTCCACCTCGAATACTTGCAGCCAGCGATCTGGCGTCTGATAACTCGTCTAACGAACCATCTAAAACAGGACTGAATAAATCATCTAAGAACTGGTCCACATCAGAAGCCTGTGACGGAACTCTGACTCGTCGTACATGACTTGCGAGAGAAGGAGCTTCACTCGTATCTGACATAGCAGAAGAACGAGTTGCGTATTCAGATTTGTCAATGTACTTGGTTGAATGCGAACCAGCTGATCGACGACCTGCATATTGTGACTTCTGATATCGCTGGGCCGGTTCTTTTGCAACGGGTGTCAATCGCTCTGCTGAATGATAACGATCGTTTAGTCGACTTTGCGAAAGACCTAGATTATTTAATGGCTCCGGTTCTGGAGTAGTAGGTATATCCACACTTTCACCACCTAATAAATCATCGAGCGACCGAGATCGTGATTTCTCACTTTCAAAATAGCGTTCGTTAAGAGCCGAGCTCCTGGAAAGGTAGTCGTGGGATGTTTTTCGTGAGGGCCCTCCCTCATAATGGCGTGACCCAACTACAGGTTCAGGAATAGGTGCTTCCAATTTCATGGAGCTTTTTGCATGTGGAGGTTCTGGTGGTGGAACTTGAGGTCGTTTTGAGTTAGAAGCTTCAATTTCATTCATTCCCACTTTAGATGTTTTGCGCCCCGATCGCAAAAGATCGTTACGTACTGCAGGGAAAGCTGGACATAACTCTTTCTCCGATACCAAGTCCAAAACGTAATCCAATCCACACGAATCGAGAATTTGACCTGAGTCTTCTAAAACTACAGTCCAACCTTGGTTCGATATACCCAAACTTGATACAGCTAACGATGCAGCTTCCTCACAAGTTGTCCATGAATCTATTGCAACCGTTTGAACAGCTTCATCAGGCAACGTCAGAGCTACAGCAATATCAGACAAGCGTGACGTTGCTCGCCATTCAATCCAAGACGGAGGGAAATTCCTGCTGACTTGAACATTATGGTTATTTGTTGTCCGTAACAATTTCTTTAATAAATGATCTTTCATGGAAGCCGGTGCATGATCAGCAATGAACTTCATCAAGTATTTAGAAAATGCCGATCCTGGTTGAAATGATGACAGACATTGCGCCATCAGCTGCCAAATCCGCTGGGCTTGATTTTCGTCCGCTCTGTACGCTTGATTACACAACTGTACAAGAATTTCATCTCGTAGACCGCGCGACGATAAGCCTTTGTGTACAATGTAATCTGCAAGTGCCTTTTCTTTGTTACTATCCAAGCTCGTGTCACTAGTCCATCTCAGTATCAATTTGAAAACAGCCAAAGAGTCTTGGAAATCCTGATCCCGAGCAGCGGCGCGTGATAAAAATGGCACCGTGATTGGTTCACGTCTCGGCGATAGCTTCACTCCGTTGCAATAAACAGAGCTAAATTTGCCGAATCCAAATTGGTCTAAATCATGTGGTAGATCGGAAGCAGTTGGTGGCCCGGGTACCGTGCCCACTACTTTCACAAGATGCCGATCACCATGCAACGGTGTCCAATCCTCAATTTTGGAGAAAATAAAAGCTAATTCAGCTGGGATGTCCAAGTAAGCTATTTGATTGCGTTCAGCTGTCTCCTTGGCAATTTTCTGAGCTTGTCGCTCCTTTTGAGCCCTCAGAACTTCCTGGCGACGTTTCATCTCAGTCTTATATTTGTGATAGCGTTTCCGTTGTATTTTGCCTCGCCAAAGTGCCTGCGCTTTAACTGTTGCCTTCCTTAAAGCCTTGAAATTTTTCCGTTGTTGATAACCTCGCCAAACGGTTTGAATTTTGGTTGCAGCCCTCTTCTGTCTGGTTAGTTTCTTCTGTGCTAATACACGCCTGACATTTCTTTGAATAACTACGGCAGCATTTCTGAGTCGTTCAGAGCGGCCACCCTCTAACGTACGGTGAAGCGCTTCGCGGAGGAACACGCGAGTTGCCCCTAATTGAAAATCTGGTCCCTCCACACCAGTTCTTGGAAACGACTCCAACAGGTTTCTGCACAATTCACGATACGGAGTGCCCCGAGGAAGTGGAGATCGCATTAAATGACGATATCTTTCAACAAAATGCTGGAAGCGCAACCGCACAGGGTATCCTTTTTGACGAATTTGAATCGTGTCTAGCATGCCCAGATAACGTAGTTGTTGCAAAACGCATGGCATATCCATTTTCAATGCATGTTTGTCATTGTTCGGCTTAATACATCTTACAAACCACGGATTACAACGGCCCATTGACTGTAACAGCTGTTGTAGAGAATCTGAAAATCGTGCAGCAACAGTTGGCGTTCGTGGTTTCATTGTTACAAAACGACCATTCGATCCTTTTGGCAGAGTCTTACCAGCATCGCGTTGGGCACGAAGTTGCTTCGTCATATCTGACACTAGCTGCAGTTTGCTCGAGCCCAGAAGCTCAAGAACATCAGGTCTGACAGCATCTCGGTTCTTTTCTAAGAACCCCTCCACACAGTACCACACCTGGCCTGCATAGTGTGTGATACCAAATTCTTGTGCTCCGATTCTTGGTCTAGAGTACAATTCATTCAATGCGTGATTGTAATGACATTTTTCTAGGAAACTTAGGTCTGTGGCTCTCGGGAAATTAGACTCATCGTCCAATAAATGGAAAACTCCAACTGGTTTTTTCGCTAATAGATGAATGACAGGCAGATTGTCTTCCCAAGAAAGTGTAGTCCATTCCAACCGTTCCCGAGCATACTCAGCTTGTTCAAGCTTGAAAACGTGTTTGTTAAAATATAGTTGAAGATTCTCATTTGCATAGTTAATGCACAGCTGTTCAAATGAGTTTTCCGCCAAATCTTCAAATCCGAATATATCAAGAATAGATATACGATGTGCATCATGAGTTCCTCCTTTGTGTACAATAGAGTTGATGCGTGACACCAACCAGTTAAATAGTCCTGCGTAAAGTACTTTAGCAAATGCGTCGCGGGCATCCAAGGCCTGATCTATTCCAAGCGGTGTGTGCAGACGTTCGGAACGAGCCTCGGTCATCCTTGTTGTCAATGATCTATGCAAGCCTTCGGCTGAAATGTGCAGCAAATGGCCAGCCCACTTGATTTCGGCATCTGATCCAACTTCGACACCTTCTTGACCATGGCGAAGTTGCCGACGATGGAAGTACACATTTCCTAAATGCAGAACCGATGCCAAGACACGAATGATTCCTTCTCTTTCTACATCAGACACACCCAAAACTTGCATAGCACTCTGCAATGCCTCCCAGCTTACTCTGCCAGGAGCGCAATCCGAACCGCCTTGATTCAAATAGAAATATTTGTCAGCTTCAAGCAGTCCATATTTGCCACGTTCGGCCTCACTCAATCCGCCAAGCATTTCATAAAATACATGATAGTTCCGTTCTCCCGGAGCTTGGGTCACAATTCTCGACTTTTCCAAAAGGTATTGAGTGATTCGCGCTCCAACGATTGCACCTGATTTGAAGTAAACTTCCAGGTACTTCCCGAATCGGGAACTGTTATTATTCCTTGCTGTTCTCGCGTTACCAAAAGCTTCGAGCAATGGCGATGCTTCCAATATTTGTTCAGTGATAACTGTTGATGCTGAACCTCCACCAGGCACGACAGCAGCCAAATATTGCATCACTAATTTTGTAGATTCAGTCTTTCCAGATCCGGATTCGCCGGATATAATGACAACTTGTGGCGAAGGGAGTGCAGCGTGTGCAGCAGCTCCGATGGCAAATAGATGTGGTGGCAAAACGCCCAATGGTTTTCCTGCATATTGTTTGGCAACTTCTAGTCCATATGAGTCCGGGAACATTTGATATGGGTTCACGGCAATCAGAATACTACCAGCGAATGTGTAAATGAGCCCTTTGTCGTAGCGTATTCGTAGATTCCATAGTAACGATGCTTCATGCAAATCGTCAAGCTGTGTCATATCATCGACTCCATTACTACCCAAATCCTGTCGTGGACGAAGATTTCCTTCGCCCGGCGCTAGTGTGAATGTTTGAGGCTAAAAGAAAAAAATAATTCAAATTAGCAGGATGGCATTTGAAATAGTTTATATATAGTTATTTCAATAGTTTGGCATAAGATTGTAATGGATGATGTAATAAGACATTGATAAGTTTATCTCGCAGATTTAGTTGTATCAATAAAGTTCTAATCATACATTTAATTACAATAACATTTTAGTTTGTTGCTTGGCTGATGCTGAAAGGTATTTTAAACAAAAGGGTTCCGTTAATATCACATCAGAGTTCATTTAATATCCGACCAAATATTGAAATTTAATAGGGAGTCCCTAACCAAAAGACCCAGACAGACTCAGTCCATCGTATGTTGTTTAAAAACTTGCAAAGTTGGCCATTGGTACCGTCAGTACCTTCCATGCGTAGTGCAGCACATCAAACGACGATACGGTTTGTCAGTTAGTACGCGGCGCATGAGTGTAATGGACGTCAAAGTTTTGTGCGAGTCTGTTAGACCCGATAGCGACTAAATACGAGAGTGATTTTTCCACATTCTGATTACTAATATTTGCCTATTCTCTGTATTTTATATCATTGAAAATGGCAACTAATAAGTTATTGACGCCTAGCGAGATCGAACCATTATTAAATAAGGAATGCTCTGAAATTGAAGATTTCCGAGCATGAAACGGATTCCGAACAACAAGGTGAAATAAGTGAAGTGTTCAACTTTTAATCCAATATACAACCATACAATATACAACCTGAGCGTGAACTCAACTTACAGCTATCGCAAGGCATCCATCGACCAGCTCCTGATCAACATCAAGATTGAGATTCCATTATTCCATATTCGATTATACGAAACGAATTTGATATCGATAAAGACAATACTACAACATGTAATAAAGAAGGGCCGAAAATGTAAGAACTCGAAGTTGTAATATTATACGTAAAGTTCCATGGCCATGTGGAGAAGCTTTGAACTCAGCTTCACCTTTAGAAATTCACCTTTAGAATTCACCTTTAGAAAGTTTTGTTTTTTCTACTCCCACGAAATGTTGTCAAAAAATGGAATATACAAATATTTCATTGCTGAAAACGTTTACGATAACTTTGAGAGGGACAGAGACTGTAAATCTTAGTAAATGTAAAATCTGTAAAGACCGAAATAAAAGCTTTATTTAGACTTCATTTCTATAGTGGAAAGTTGAGAGGAGCACACTTGAAAACAAAGGATTTGTGGAGAACCGATGACACAGCCTGTGATATTTGTACAGCAGCCTTGTCAAGACGTAGATTTCACTTTTAATTCAGATGCTTCCGTTCTGATGATGCAAAGACTAAATCGGCTAGAAAAGAAAACGATAGACTAACGCCGATTCGATAGATTTTCGAGCTTTTTGTGTGTCATATTCAAGAACTAGAGACATGGAGAGCATTTCACTATAGACGAAATTTCTGACAATATCTTACCAGCAAACCAGCTAAGTATGGATTGAAGTTTGCAGGCTGTGATGCAAACACTTACTATACATCAAATTTTGAAATTTATGCTAGTAAGGCAAACGATGGTCCATATCATGTCAGCAACTGTCGAAGTGATGTGGTGAAAATCCAATAAGAGGTTGTAATCATAATGTCGTAAAGGACAACCGGTTTATGAGGGTTTCATTGATGGCAGATTTATAAGGCGATTTAAGCTTGATATGCTTAAGAGGTCTTAGAAAAAACAAAAATGAGATGTGTCCGGAATTTACACCCACCAGCAGTAGAGAGGCGCACGAAACATACTTTGGGTTTCAAAATAATGCTACATTGTTATCGTACGTGTCGAAATGAGGCAAAGTAGTTCTTTAAGGATCAACTATGCATTATATTGAGGTGATAAAAAAAACCTGAACTTATTACTGACAACAAAAGATTCATATGTGGAGTTGATGCGGTTGCCCAATTGACCGACATATATTCTGTGTCTAGGCCTTC
The DNA here is from genome assembly GCA_954870665.1 of Stratiomys singularior. Taxonomy (NCBI): domain Eukaryota; kingdom Metazoa; phylum Arthropoda; class Insecta; order Diptera; family Stratiomyidae; genus Stratiomys; species Stratiomys singularior. The sequence continues at coordinate 67,847,799 of OX940881.1, forward strand.
TCAACGTTGGTCTCTGTCTTTATTTGGGCTACTGAATATTGGCGGACTAAATGGTTACAACTTTGCCATAAACCGTTCCAAGCCTGGATGAGAAAGGAGGAAGGATCACCTTGTTTCCCCAACCTACAGCTTCCATGGTTCTCCATGGAAATCCAATCCAAATCTCCATCCCAAATCCCATGAATAAATAGCAGCAAATGGTCTCGCAGAGTGAGTTTACTGGTTCCCCAATGATGGGACATTGTGGGCAAAATGCCAATAACCCTAAATAAACGTACAGCTGAGCTAAGTACGTAAGAGGATGAAGGCGAGCATTCCGCGTCTGACCGACATAACGGAATCAAAGTAATAACCATGCCGCCGGAATGAAGATTGGGTGGCGGGTTAATTCATCGTCCCTGTAAGACCGCTTTATACTTCGAAACCTGTAACAGAGCCTGGAAATGGATTGAACCTACGGCAACGACCTTGTAACCGAAAAAATGACTATAGCATTGGATCCTTAAATATTAGATCACTAAGTAACCCTGGCGCTGTCAAATTACTAAATATTGTGGCAGCAGTGTTCAGAAAGCCATCCCCAAAATCTTCCAGCACATCTGGCAAACAGAGCATATATCGAATGAGTGCAGTCTATCAATTATATTTCCCAGCCACAGATAAGGAGACAAACTACATTGCGAATAATATAGAGACATACCATTGCTTTGTACGGCCTACAAAATATTTTTGAAGTTCTTAGAAAATAAAATAATGCTTTGCTATCCCAAACAAACTAGTTCGTTTTACCAAAATGGCAATGACGTCGATAATCTCTCAAGTCCGTATCGATAACCAACTGACCGACGCCTTTGACAATAGTACCGACTTTGACAATAATATTAATAATAAAGCAGGCAGACGTGCTGGCCCCTTTGCTTTTTAATTTGGCTCTGGAATATGTTATAAGAAAGATACAGAACGTTAAAAGAGGCAAACTTTTATACAAATCAAGCCAATTGGTAGCCTATGCGAATGACATTAATTTTTTGTCATGGTTGCTCATAATCGCCAAAGAACTTGATGAGCAACAAGAAATGAAACTCGTCAGCCAAGCAAAACAAGTAGGGCAATAAATCAGTGAGAATGAAAATGAGATGAAAACAAAGCTAATGACGCAGTCGAGAAGAAACTCCGCAAACCCCTAAAATATCACAATTGGCGAATACAGTATTGAGAATGTGGGCAAATTCGTTTATCGTGGCGCAAAAATAACAAGAATGGCGAGTGAAAAAGAGAACAGTTCGCAAATCAAACGTTTTACTCAGATCTGATGATTATAAAGACCAGCTGCATACACGAAAACAAAGCTCCAAGTATACAAATCTGTGATTAGACCAGTGTTATAGTATGGGTGTGAAACAGTGGCCCTAACCCAAGCATCCGCATATACATTGAACGCCTTTGAGAAACGGGTCCTAAGGCGGATAATTGGAGCGAAGCTGACCAATGACGGACCAATGGTGGATTCGCTCCAACCACGAGCTGTATGAAATTTTTGACGAGCCGGGGATTTCAACGCTTGTAGGTCTGCGGAAGCTGCAATGGGCTCACCATGTGAATTGTATGGATGAACAACGGATGCCCAAAAAGGTATTCCCTTAGAGTACTCAACGACGGAGACCAGTGGCGAAGCCGAGGCAACGATGGGCTGACTCGAAATTGGAGGACGTGGCGAATGGACCGAGGCAGTTGCAGGCGCTTGTTGTTGGACCGAAGGCTCGAGAGGAGCTGCAGTGCGAAGAAGGAGAAATGCTTACATTATTTACTACTTATTACTAATGGTAACGTGACACGAAGGGATTTCATGAAAACGATGGCTATTTCAGTAATTCAAGAAGATCTTCACCTTAGATCTTCAAGAAAGAATTTCTATTATAAACCTCCCCCAGCCGATAAGATACCGTATCCGAAATAAACTGCCAGTAGCAGAACTAGCTGCTGTAATCAACCCACCAGTAAGTAAACGAAAAGTGCGTCATGCATAATGCAATTCGAATAAAGATAGAAAAATGAAATATTTTGCACCAAATGTAGTATAACATATTGCGAAGAACACATGAGGTGTATTTTGTTTGAATTGTTCTACCTAATTTAGGTAAACAAAAGCTGTGAATGAAATGTGATATGCTATGTGTTGTAAAATTGAAAGTTGTTTTGTTTTTTGCTTTGTCCTTACAGATAATATTTTAGTGCCTCCTGTAGTAGTGTTCTTGGAATTCGTAGTTGTATGCATAGGCTTACGAACGCAGTTGTCGACATTCCTTCAAAGCGTGAACGCCGTTTTTTTTCTCGTGTTGAAAATGTCAACTTTCTACCGAAAAAGCTGCAATTGCGGGAAGTCTTAATTCATTGTTTCATACTCAACAAAAGTGCTGCGGAAACTCATCGTATAATGTTCGATGTTTACGGTGATCATGCTCCATCTGATACGACTTGCGGAGAGTGGTTTCAGCGTTTTAAAAATGGTGATCTTGACGTGAATGATAAGAATCGTGAAGGATCACCGAAAAAGTTTGAAGATTCACAACAACGGGCATTCTTGGATGAAGATCAAAGTCGAAGCTTAGAAAAATTGTCGCAAGATCTAAATGTTCACAGATCTACCGTCCGTAAGCGTTTGCACGCCATGGAAATGATCCAAAAAGCCGGGAATTGGGTGCCACATCAACTGAGAGAGATGGACATCGAACAGCGTTTGGTAATGTGCGAAATTACTTTAACTCCTTTAAAGACAAAAATGAAACGGTTTCATGCATCGAATTGCGACAGGGGATGAGAAATAGATGTACTGTGACAACCTTAAGCGACCAAAACTTTAGGTAATGCCATGTCAACCAGGTGTATCTACGCCATAACGGAATATTCCAAGGTCATGTTGTGCATCTGGTGGGACCACAGTGGCGTCATCTATTACGAACTCGGGAATCATCTGGAACAATCACTTGGGATGTGTACCGACGGTTACTCATCTGTCTGATTCGAGCTCTGAAGAAAAGACGGCCAGAATGGAATGACAGACATGACAAGCTGATTTTGCTGCATGACAATGCAAGGCCACATTTAGCCAAGTCGGTCAAAAACTAATTGGATGGTGTGAATTGGAAAAACATGCCACACCCGCCGTATTCCCCAGACCATGCTCCCTCGGATTTCCATTTGTTCCGCTCCATGCAATCGGCCTTCACTGAAGAACGATTTATTTCTTATGAAGGCATTAAAAAATGGCCCGATGACTGGATCGAATCGAAGGATGGGGTTTTTTTCCGCCGAGGAACCCATCTACTTCCAGAAAGATGGGAGAAGGTCATAGCTTCAAATGGTGCGTACTTTGAATGAGCTGACTGTATTCTTTAATGTTAAAATAAACTTAAAACTTGAAAACGGCGGAAAGTTATTCCCATACCCAATACACAAACGACATTTATTAGAAGGTAATAATTTACATTTACGAAACAATGCAAGATGCAACGATGTTATGATGCGATTACTTGTGCTTTAATTCCGATAGAGCCCGAATACGAATTTTATTTATTTATAAACGAAATGTTATTACTTTTATTTTATAACGAAATTCTTTTATCACCAAACTGGAGATACCTAAACATTTTTTTGTTTTTTAATCAATTATTTTATTACAATTCTATTCAACTGGTGGCAACTTGTTTCAAAATATAGAAGCTTTTATATAAAATTGTTGGGCTACGAATGAGGATTTTACATACTGTACATTTTTTGTACTCACTGCAGTGAATCAACTAACATGGCGCCCAGCATCAACCCCTTGTCTTCTTGTCCACACCTAGTAAAAACTACAAACGAGTCAAGTGTGTCAAATGGGTTCCATTTTGGCTGGTCCCAATGTTGAAAACATCTGATTATGATAAACCTCCTCTATATTTCGTAATTTTTCTTTGCTGGCTCAGTTTTCGATTGTTTAAGCCACTTGTAAAGCAGATGAGCACCCCTCAGAGACTTCGGGAATCCTATTGCCAAAATCTACATACATATGTTTATCTAAGATATGAAATGCTTTCGCCTTACCAGTGAGCCATGACTTGATAGATGTTAAGTAAGCCGAAAGGACATTGTCTGCACTTGATACAATATTTAGTTATAATGAACTCCAACCAGTTTAGAAAAAATTCTACGACGACCCAACACTGAACAAACACCACACCCGAACCGTTTGCGCGGGAATAACTAAATCGCGCAAATTGTGTATTAATTAGATCGCGATACCCCACCACCGTGCTTGCATTCGACAGTTGCAACAATGTATCCGAAATCGGGTTCCAAAAAATAGGCAATCAGTGTGCAGCTTAATTACAATTCTAGGAAGAAGAATTCACAATGCTACACTAATGAGGGGGTTGCGATCGTTGTCATCAATTGATTCGCCCTGATCGGCTATTGCTCGGTGACGACAGTGCGTGCGTGTGTGGTTTCATTTTCATTTCGCGTTTTTTTTTATTCGCGGAAAATCAATTCTAATCTGAACTCCTTTCAAGATTTTGATAAGTAAAAGTTAATTAGAAGTTGAGTGAATTAGTGAAGTGCTACACGTTAGTGAACGTTTATATGTTAATATTCGTTAAATAATCATTAATGTGTATCGGTGAATTGCTTATGGATATAAATGATGAATGGTAAGTCAAAAGTATTATCTAATTTATATATATATTAACATATGACTAAGGATAATGGTTTGCACACAATTTTAATGCTATCGTGTCTATTGAATTTAATTGATATATTTGCAAATCAACCAAGCATTCGGCAAAATGAGATTGAAGGCATTTACGCAAACCTCTCGAAATATGCGCAAAACGCAATGGTGTCCATATGGGTCATTTGACCCATTTGTGGACCGGCTAAGTGTGAACTAGCAGACAATTTGTCGCCGCGGAGCGCCATGTTGATTTATGTGTGTTACATCGGGTTTTCACACTGGTGGTATTAAATACTAAATAATAAATACACGACTGCGACTTTTTATGAAAAGATTTATTTTTTTCGGCTCTCAATACCATGTAAGTTACACCAGTAATACTGGTGTAGCGTGGCGTTTCATTATACTGGTCCAGTATATTGAAACGATACGTTGATATGTGTAGAACATATTGTAGCAAAAACAGCGTCTGACCTGTTAAGGGATTGTAATATATTCCAATTTGGATCCATTATCCTGATTATAAAGTGGACACAAAAATAAATCTAGTATGAGAAATTTTATAGAAAAATTTAATTCTTCTCAAGAAGCGTTTTCAGTTTAATTTTTCAATAAGATCAACTTAATATTTATTGCGTGACCCTTATTTGTAAGATTTTTTTTGCGACGAGCCGGCATAGAATTCACTAAACGTTCAAAGGTTCATTTCTAAATCAGGTACCACTCTCTATTTACTGCAGTCCACAATTCGAACTTATTTCTGGGTTTATGTACACAAAACCTATCCTTGACTTCAGTCCAGTGACTGCGCCGGCCAATCGAGACTGGTATTTTTTTTCGCTGCAACGAAATATTCACTAATTTTGCAGAGTGCTTCGGATCATTATCATGTTGAGATATCCATCGAAGCGGCGAGTCTTCCTCTGCAAATGGCAGCATTATGTCCTTGAATCGGTCTTTAGGAATATTATGGATTCAACTGTTTCTTGGCAGGACTAAGGGTTAACATATTCTTTCCCGTTCGATCCCAAGATTTTAAACTTGCATTCGCCACTCCAGAGAATATTTCGCCATTTTCTCATGGCTTCTTCTCTACGACAATCTAAATGGGCCTTTGAAAAATTTAGTAGGTTCCGTTTTTTATTTTTTTTAATTATTTTTTATTGTTTTATTTTATTGTTTTTATTTTTTAACTTCGGAGAAACATCTTTCTTGGTGATCGGGCTGGTAAGTCTGCTTTCAGTAATCTTTAACGAATTGATCTAGTACTCATGTTAACATTTGTTTCCCGCAAAATCACGACCCAAGACATGAAAAAGTTACTTTTACAGATGCGCACAATTTTTTGATCTAATGATGGAGTGGTTTTTCGGGGCCGGCTGCGATTTTCTTTATCATCCTTCTCCTTCATGGCGTTCTAGAACATTCCCAACGAGCAGTGAGAAATTCATGCAATCTCTCAAAGGGAGTAGCCTTCGTCCCTTAGGCGTTGAATTTTAATCCTCTTTTTCTGGGAAACAACGTTTATTTCGGTCCATGTTTGAACTAAACAATTATTACGAAATCGGATAATTTGAACTTATTCGAAAAGTTTTCACTAAACTTACTCGAAGAAAATAAATTTGAAAAAAGAAATGGCCCGAAATCATTGGTTTAAAAAACACTCTCTTTATTATTTTGTCTATTGTGTAAATAGTCCTTTGACTATCAACTTCATTTTGACATGTGGGAACAAACCATATGAACAAGCTTGCTACTAATGATTTATTGCAGCTGATTGCGTCACTAAAAAAGCATTGCCAGCTGAATAAATAGGTGTTTTACAAGAAACTGTGGGGTGTATTTATGATTTTTACCACAAGTGTATGCACAGTACATCCCCTACATACGTTGCCAGTACACACAGTACCGGTAAAAATGATAAGACATCCTTTGTTTTTGAAGAAATCGTTCTGTGATAAAACGATTTGATTTGCCTGAGATTATTGTATCACTTTCCGTTATCTGAGTAATTAAATGGGAGTTTTCCGTTCCACATATCGAGTTTTAAAGAAGGTTATTAAGGAAAGTTAAAGGCAAAAAGATAGAGCACTTTTTTTCCCAATGAAGTTTGAAATTTAAGCTAGAAACGTAAAAGTTTATAATATTTTAGTATTTAATTGAAATTCCTTTCTTTTTTATTATTTCTATCAATATTTTTGGCTTGAATGCATTTTCTCGAAATCTTCGACCAAGCAGACATGATGGCTTTCTTCAAATTTTTTATGTCCTGGAATTGTTTCGATCGGTCCAGCTAGACCAAAAATTGTCGATGATATTTAGTTCTGGAGAACTTTCTGGAAAATCGAGGACATCGGTTTGCTGCTCTTGAAATATTGTTTCACGACGTTTGTAGCATGAAATGAATCTCGAATTTTTAATTCATTGGCATGTACTGTACGCACCGTTGTAGGGTTCCTACGGCACGAGCAATGACAACCGCTTTTCGCTCCACAGCGAGCTCTGCTAGTATTTTTAGTTTCAGGTTTAAAGTTAAAACTTTTCTTGTTTTCTTATTTGGCGCCTGATTACGTCGTCCAGGCACTTCAAAAGTCTCCCTGGGTAAAAGCTGAAATTACTCATCGCCAACGAAACAATAGTGCACCATATTTCAATTCATTTTTTAATATAGTTGTCAAAACTAAGTCCCAAACACGAATAACTCGTGTTTTGTGTCTTGTCATAAACGCAATGTTCTATGTCTATCGCATAGAATGTGCTCTCTATTACATTTGAGATAGTGAATAAAAGATAAGACTGCGACGTAAGGTTCACCATGCGCTCCTTGTACATTCAGTACAAGCAACGCATGTTGGGTTCTTGACTTACTACGTGGTTAGTGGGGGAGGGGGAATATTTGTATTCCTAATTTAAGATTATTTGTTGCCGTCCCTGTGGCTGCTTTTATTGCATGCACTTCTGACTGCAAAGCTGTGGTAAGGTGGTAATTTGGTAGCTTCGGTTGAGTTGGGGATGAACTCGAATTAGATTTTGGTACCTAAACCGTTTTGGAAGCATCGGCATTAACGGTTCACTCCTAATTTCACTCCCAGATGTGAAGTCCTGATACGGTTGCTACTCTTCTCCGGTCGGTATGTTAATCCTGCATGGTATCGTTGTGTCAACCATCAGTTGAAATCGATCCAACTCTCTTTTACTTGGCAGAGTCATCTTGTCCATTTTTTTTAAATGTAAAGATGTTGGGTGGTTAGAAATTTTCTTCAGGAATTTAACCTAATGCTCGCAAATAATTGCTCTCTGCAAATGGGTTCGTCAAGCCGTACGAGGTTCAGCATTATTTCCATTGTATCAGTTGGCACAGTACGAATAGCAAGCAAGCCGTTCGCTGGATTTTTTTCGTTTTTTTTAGTGGTTTTCTTTACAGTGCTGGCCAACATACCAGTGCCAATGTAATAACTGGTCTTAGTTCCGTCGTATATATCAAGCGGGTAATATTTTTGTGAATTTTTGACACTAGTTTTTTTTTGTTATGAATAACATCCGTGTACTTCTCTGTACAGAGTCCCAGTTAGCTTACTATCCAAGGTTACTCCAAGGTATTTCGCTTTGTTTACCAAGCTTATGTGTTTTTCATCAACAGTCGGAGATGAAAATGTTTCCTGTTTTCGGCACTTTTCTATACATATACTCCGTTTCAGTAGCATTGATATGCAGTACGTTTAGCATCGTCCACTGGGAAAATAGGGAACGTAATGTCCGTATCAGAACTTACATGGTCTTCTATCAACCATCAAAGGATACAACTTTGGACGCCAATGTTAATTGAAAGTATTACAATTAAAAGATGGTTAGGTTTTACACCAATGTTCTTTAAATGTATTTAAATTTGCCAATGTCCTACTCTGCTGGTCTCGCACGTTTTTAACATAATATTGTTACGTGTTTGAGTGATGGTGCGGTCACTGTAATCCTTGACTGACAAGCCAAGTAATCGTAACTATAGAGGTATAAGATGTAGAGGCTTTTTTCCCCATTCACCGAAATTTACGCATATTAACACAAATTCACGAAATGAATGGGTGAAAATTTCATCATCTGAACTATGATAACAAACATTGCGATGTTTGTTTGTTATCATTCAAGCACATGTTTTGCATTGGTTCGTTTTTTAGAGTACGTTTTTTACCGAAGTGTCCCATCTCCAACAAATTTGTGTTGCCTATCGGTACAAGAAAACAACTTAACGAGAATTTTAACTCCATACGAACACCATTTCCGGAAGAATTATGTCCGGTCCATTTCATATAATTTTGGCATTATATTATATTCTGACTTTATTTCCTGAGGCCTGGATAAGCTGATATCAAGTCTACTCTCAGCTAATCAAATATGTTTAAATCAATAATTCCACTGTTTATGCCATGAGAGTTTCCTTTATATGATAAATAAACCGTTTTTTACATTTTTAACGAATTATGACTGAGTACAGTATATGATTTAGAGACCGTTTTCATGACGATTTCAACATTCAAATAATATGTGTGACCATCCCCTAACGAAAACTGCTTTTCTAACTGAAATGTTAACTCACTGTCAAATATTAAACCGAAGTTCGTCCAAGATTATGAAACATGTAAACATTGGTATTTTTTCTTTCATTTCACGCATGAAAATGTTTTTGTTTTATAAATTACATGCTTTTAATTGGTTAAGGAACTTTGATGTGAAATTGTCAGGAATTGTGAACTATCGATCAATATAGATTGATTGTTTCCAATTCCAACGGACATATATGCCCTCCAACAAAACATGTAGAATTAATACATTTTTCAGCTGTTTTTAGTGATTTATCAATGTGGGTTCCATATTTTTGCCTATGATTGGATAGCGCATTGTGAATATTTTGTATGTGTGTTTTTAATCGCTCGGAAAACATTTAAATTTCGATTGAATTTCGGATATCATGATGATTATGACACGAATGGTAGGCACGAATGGAGTCTAACATTTGAACAGCTGATGAGGGGAGAAAAAGATAAGTTTAAAACTTCCAACTCTCACATAGGCTCATGAACACGGACAGGGCCATTCTTTATCTTATACCTCGATGATCTTGACTTTGTATGTAATGTACAACACATTTCAACCGTCGGGTGCTTTCTCGTGTGGTCGATCAATTAAAGTAAACAACAACAAAATTAATTCAACAAACAAATACCTATCCAGTATTAGATTTCGGTCTTGAATGACAGATTCGGACAGTTTTCGACAACTCGAGGTCAATCAGTGATAGGAGGTATCAGCTGACACTGTTTACCATCAATTATAGTGGTGAAAAACAGGAACATCATAGTGGTGAGTTTGTGATTGTAAAGCGATAGAAATGAAAGAAATGAATAGAAGTTTGAGTAAATAGTTTGATATCAACGGAATTTTTTTGAAAAACAAGGATCTTAAGTCAAAGGGCGTGCAATAATACCTAACAGCAATAAACAAAACGACGTAGTCACTACAAATAGACAAGAAAATATTGTAGATTCGAATTAGTGTGACAGCGGCATTAAGTAAATCAGAATTGTCAATTGGCTCAATTGTTTTATTTTAAATCCTCAAATCGAAAAAAACTTATTTCACAAATACCCAGTTCCAGTCGATAAATAATTGATTGGAAAATTTACCATTAGGTGAATATGTAAAAAGCGAATAGATAGCATCATTGCCTGACAAGCTTAAAAATATTTGCTAAATTGGAAATAAGGGATCAAATTTGGTTTGCCAAAATTATTTGACATACCAAAAATGATTTCCATATTGCCCAGGATTTCTTACGTGATACGCCAGAAGGGCGTTTGTCGATCAAAATTTAAACTTATTAATCGGTAATGAAGAGGTAAATTAAAGCATCAATCGGTAATGAAGGCTTCTATATGAACATATTCACCAAATACTTTTTAACAATAACAGGAAATGCTCTTACGTTCCTAGAGATGGAGACGCATGATATAAACTAGTGCTAAAATTTGTGTGATTCCGGCCGGAAGGTTATTATTTGGTACAGTTAGCGTTTCTTTCGTACAAATCATCTTTTTGATGATTTGAAATTTGCATCTAATTAACATTTACTATAAGATCTATAAAACTTTGCATGAAAACTCAAGGTGGACTACATTTTTTTCATATGTGGCTGTTACGCTAACCCAAACTCGCATCGCATTACATTAAGCTCATATCTAATTAATAAAAATTTTCGAAATTTCTTTATGTTTAACCAAATTGAAGACATTCACGGGGTAAAATACTCTTTGTATAGTAACTTATAGCACTAAAGGCTGTATGAACTAATGTATCTTATATATGGACAACTCTATTTCGGGCGACAAAGGTCCAATAATAATCAAGAGTTACGTTGAAATGAAGAAGGAATAATATAGGGTATGTTTTGACAAGGAACGTTGCATACGAGTCACCAAAATTCGTTTTCCTGGTTCGATGATGAATTGATATCAGGAAAATAAGCAACTTCTGAATTAATCTTTCGGAATTCACAACAATATTTAACTTTCCGAAATGCAATCCACATTTCAAAATCAACTCATATCATAAATTTAGTATCAAAATATAGCATGCTTCATGTTCTGGTAATTTATTCAAAATCAGAGTATTTTTTCATATTCAACAGCATTTCTAATGGGCCTAGTATATGACGTCAATTCCAAAGATCTGGTCTAGACGAAGGCCTTCCTTATCTACGTCCTTCACATTTGTTAGTAGCTTGCTATGTAAATCGTCTTCCGACGCAGCGTTACAAGCTCAGTTAAATAAGTTCGCATTGTAAATTTTGAAGGCGATTGTCAACTAAAGTATTAATTGATTTGATTAAAAAACACTAAGATACAGACGGATCTTGTAGCACGTGCCAAAAGGAGTTCAGATTGTGCATGCATGTCGAATGTAAACAATGTAATGTAAACAGATCCTTACGTTTCGCGCAATGACATCACTGCATAAGGTTGATAGTTTCTTTACTATTTGAGGATAACCGAACCTACTCCGCTTGCGATCACGCATGCGTTTCTGCTGGGCATCCTCAAGATGCGTCTGGACCGCGTTTACATCTTCACTATCATCCGGAGGCCTTTGTCTTCTGCATATTGTTGGCGAAAGAAGCAACGTGGGTTGAGACAGTATGGAGCTGCTGTTAGAGGGTGCAGGCGAACCACTCTTTTGCCATGGTTCCAAATGAAAGCGCACTATTCGCATTTATGCTAAACAAAGTAATTATATGTTGCTCACGCATTGCCTACATAACCGGCACCGAACAAATGCATTCTTTTTTCACTTGGTAACTATCAAATAAACTTTTCACTGATTTCGCGCGCGCAGAATAGGCACATAAGAACTGGGCCTAAACACAACTCTATGCACTTTTTTTCGCAAATCACTTTTCTTCGTCGGAAAATGCACAAATGAAGTTTCTTTTCGACCGGTTACGCTAAACTATAGATACACACTAGATCTTGGTTTTCAATTTCGCGTCTGGTTTGACCAACATACTGCGGCGGCGTTCCCAGCTGTTCGTGGTACTCGTTTGTCTCATCAATGAAAGATAGGACCTTGATGTGGTTCAACAGATGATTGCAGATGACGAAAAATCTCATGGAAGCAAAGTGGTCGGTTTTGTCAAGGCAGATATCAGAATGGACCTCACATGGACCAAACAATAGGAAACGAATAATTTGCTACTTTATTTTCTCAGAAAAGTTATCAGCACTGAACTGCTGATTTTTTTTGAAAATCTGGCCTCGTAACATCCCAGCGCGCATTCTCACATAAGGCTCACAAAGTAATTTCAAATTGAATGTGAATGTCTATCAAGATTGGTATCCGCAAAGTAGATGTCCATCGCTTAAGAAAGTGTGATAGAGTTGCCGGTTTTGTTTACTTTATTCAACACTCCTCTGAGAATTATATACATCAATGATTCAAGATTTGCAACTTTACTCAACTTGAGATGACGACTCGCAGATGCATTTTATGCGCTACATATTTGAACTACATAATTGAAGCAAAGTTATGTGAAATGAGCATAAATGGTAACGAAATAGAAGGCATACAGTTGATACCTCTATGCCTCGTTCACTGTAAGCTATAATCAATTTATTCGTATAATAAGCATAATTTTAAATAAATAAAATGAATTTATACATGAGAGAAAAATATACTTTCGTATCGTCGAGCACTCGGCCTCGTATACCCAACCGAGGTGGGAGTTCTTTGCATTGTTTATGTGCAAAAGCTTTTTGGGTTTTTGATATGGATTTTCCTTAACTGTAAAGTAAATCAGAAATCCTTGATCCCATTTCGACAGCAGGTAGCATTTAAGGAATCTCTTCATCGCCTCTATTAAAAAGACATCACCGATACATTTGCATGTTAGTTTATAAGCGAAGATAAACATTAAAACTGAATGGCGCGTATTAGGGATTGTTTACTGTACAACATTTATCTAAGCCACCGCGAACCGAAAAAACGTTTTCCATCAATTGAAAAGATCAATTCAAAATAACTTCGACATTAGAAGCGAGAAAGAAATAAATATCCTTTCAAAAATCGTTGTCTTCGTCCCATCTATCATCATATTCAATTATCATCTTCGAATTTCTTGATTCTCATCACTATCTCGGGCCAAAAGTAGAGATAGAAATCAATGAGAGCTAGATCTGGAGTTTTAGGCGGGCATCTGAAGAATTCTATGTGTGTAGCTGCGTCGTCTTGCGAAATTTGCTCGCAGTTTACGCCGCTCCATCTCATAAGTGACCTTACAGAATCACAAAACTAATAATGAGGAGCAGAGAAGGGTCTTAGTAGCAACTAAACTTTTCTAAAGTATTCCAAAGTAGTGACTTCATCAGCGTTCCAGAAAAGCGGGATCCAAAACCTGCATGGCTTGAAACTTTTAATTATTTCAATGATGACGAGGATGGCATTGATTGGTGTTTTAAGAAAATGATGTATCAATGTATACATTTACAAATTGGTCTATTCAAATTTCCTAATAACCTTAATCAGGAACGTCTGCTTTGAATGAGCGGAGATCTCTTTCGTATACTATACATTAATACGGATTTGTTTTGATTTGATTTGGAACATCCGAAAACTCAGCTGCTTCTATGGAATTTCAACACGCTTCTAACTGGTTAGATTAGTCAAACTTCTAATCATAGTTAGGGACAAGTTCGTTTACGTCATCGGCTTGCACTTCTAGGTCTAACTGCTGCGGCGAATTAGCATAGCATCATGAACCTTCTCCCTTATTTACTTATGAAAAATTATCGATCATTTCAGAGCTAAATTTCTTCTATGCAGTATTCATCGTTGTTCGTTTGATGTCGTCCCAAGTCACCGAAATATTTTTGAGGCTGTTGAGGATGTTATATTTTTTCCCAAAAAACAGAGAGTTATTCCCTCCCCTAGATAGAAGATGGAGTTGGCAACATTAACGTCGCTGCGTGTGGTGTGACAGCTGTCATGCGTTTTATGATTAATATGGTTTGCCATTTCATCACCAATTGTTTCACGCCTGAGCAATATCTGCAAATTGTGCAGATTTATTTCGAAAAAAAACAGATTTGTACGAAAAATTCATTGCGCACTCTGTCAATTTTATGCCCAACATAATCGTCTATCAGAACAATTAATCCAAGGTAATTCATTCAACATCGTATTCAAAGAAAGATTGAAAATGAAAGATTTTACGGAAGGATATTAATTTGGTGGGCTTACAATATCCACCTCGTGCAGGAATCGAATCCGAACGAATACTGGGCACGGTTTAGATTCAGTGTATGGACCCATCAACAAATTTCTGCAGATACCGAATTTCATAAGAGAATTTCGATTAGAGATGAGGCTCATTCAAGGTTGAATGACTACGTCTATAAACAAAACTGCCCCATTTGGAGTGATATGCAACCACCGGCGGTTGTCCAAGCATTGTTAAATCCGAATAATATCACTGTTTAGTATTGCTTATGGGCCGGTGGAGTCATTGGTCAATATGTCTCCAACAATGCTGTGTGGATTACAACATGACGGTCCATGGTGATCGCTATAGAGCCATGATCAATGACTTTCTCGTTCCGGAATGATTCGTCGTCATACCGAATACTTCTGGTTTCAACAAGATGGCTCGACATGCTATATAGCTCGTGCAACAATCGACTTACTAAAAGAAGCACTTAATGGGCGTATAATTTCTTCGATCTGTTAACTTGCCAGCAATATGTCTGATTTAACACTGCTTGTGGGGATACGTCAAATCACTCGTCTACGCCGACAAGCCCAAGATGCTTGACCATTCAAAAGAGAAACTTTGACGTGTTATTGGCGAGATACGCCGCTAATTATTGTTCAGAGTATTCGAAAATTG
This sequence comes from Stratiomys singularior, assembly GCA_954870665.1. NCBI lineage: Eukaryota > Metazoa > Arthropoda > Insecta > Diptera > Stratiomyidae > Stratiomys > Stratiomys singularior. The sequence continues at coordinate 67,862,939 of OX940881.1, forward strand.
AACCTCCTGTTGAAACTTCCTCCAGTCGTGACTCTCACATGCCCGAAGTCATATATAAAGGAAAATGGCAGAGAATTCGCTTGCCAATAAAACCAATTTTATGGCAATCAAAAAGTATGGTATGACAGCTGTCACGAAGTTCATGGCTAGTAAAATTTGTCATTTTATAATGAATAGGTTGACGCCGGAGCAATCAAAACAATTTATTTTACAATTCATAAATTTTATAGCAATCAAAACAATTTATTCGTATTTTGTTACTTTTCAAAATTCTACGTCGCCAAAAACACCCTTTATGTTTGAGCTGGCAACGTCTTCTTACCCATTGGCCAAATGTTCTGGAAATTCACTTGCTGCATAAGCACCTGTGCTTCCTGTGTCCCCAGTGGTTTTAATGTAGTGAAAATTTACTGATTTCTTAACACGCACAAACAATCCAGCACTAGCTTTGAATGAGTGTTTCAAATAAGTGGTACCGGCGATCTGATGTAAATCAGATAATCGTGTTCAAAAAGCTGTTTTTTTATTGTATAAAACATATTAAAATTCACTTCTCTGCGTCATACCCTTGATCTGATGGTGCAAAGTTTTCTCCATCTCTGATACCGAATCTGGTCTAGTCATAGTAATTATAGTCACTTCCAATGATGCGTTTTCTTGAGAACAATATATATTTGACGTTACGTGCCCTTTCTTTTAAGGAAGACCGTAATGGCTTTCTCTTATTTCGAATTGATTATAGTCTACTTCCATCAATTTCACACACAGGAACGATGATTGTATTGAGCCTTTTGTTAATATTGAAGGTGAGGCCACTTAATCTCGCCGAGAAACTCGCTTGGAGCCCCAATATCCGCACCAGCTGCTTTACCTGTCACGTTGACATTGTAAAGGTTTGAGTTGCGATGAAACCAACCTTCACTAGACTTTGATGTTGAATGAGTGTTTTCATCGCCTTGTTATTTCTACATATCTCATACAAAGATTTCGCTTTTGTGCATCGAAAATCCTGACTCATAAGTATGCTTTCATTCATTTAGATATCCTTTATCACATTTCCAGCAGCTTCTTCATTATTTTTTCCAGTATTGAGGATCTTAGCCGAGTGCATAGACATAAAGTGTAAGGATACTTGTTGTCTACACAGGTTAGACACCTTTTTTTCTGGCATTTCAAACACAATTTTCGTAGGGGAGTTAGGTACAGAATTAGAACTTTTCGTTGCCACGATACTAGTGGCTCACCCTTGGACAATTTAATTGTTTTTGGGGTTGATTGGCTTAAAAAGTGTCGAAAAAAAATGCCAGCCCATTCAAGCGAGCCATAAAAATTTTTGAGGAAAAAGCATGCTTTACAATTTCCTCAGGTTTCATATGCTATCGACTTTGTGTGAATTTTCATTCCCAAGGATAAATGTTTCTTTTTCGATGTTTAATACGAAACACAGACGATTTACAGAAGTTTCAGAGAACATTTCCAAATTCACCCTCAAAATCGTTTCAGCAGTTGGTAACACCGATGCTAACATCACTTATCAACTGTATCAACAAAAATTCCTTTTATCTTTCTGAACAACAAAGTATGTGTGTACATAACTAAAAACTTGATAACAGATGGGATCCGAGTTAAAGACTAACCTACGGATGAAACACAAAGAGTGACGGAAATCTATGAAGCGACATGAAACTCTGCAATAAGTACTACCATGCCTTAACTCAGATGCTGTGTGGATTTCCAAGGAACTTTATGTTTTTCGAGGATAAATTATCTATTTTCAAGGTGTAGATATCTTGAAATTTAGTTGCTGTGAGTATTTGATGAGATATTCAGGAGATATTTCAGGTGAAAATTCCATAGGAAATACATGAAACATATTTTCAACTTTCATTTTGTCATAAAGGATGAGCAATTAAGAATGATTTCGAAAATACCATAGTGTATGAACTGCACATGATAGCGAGGTGCAAGTAGCGGTGAAAAGGGTGATCTATATGCACGATATGATGATATCTCTCTATATTTCGGGTGTAAATGAGCTTTGGATTCTGACTTACGTTAATGTCCCTATGAAAGTATAATTTCGAGGAAGATCTGAAAGAACAACAGAACGTTTGAGGCTATACGTTCATTCTTCATAAAAATGTTAATAAATAAGCATCATCGGTCCAGAGTGTCATATTTTACATCCAATATACCGATTCAAGTTGGAAAATCGCTCATATCAAGATGGTAAACATCTGCATTCTATCAAAGATTACATATCATTGGCTTTTATACCTTCCCAAAATAAGAAACGGGGTTGATAAATATCAAGCAACCAGGAAGACTAGCAAGAAGAAAAATGTGAAGACTGTAAGAAAAAGAATTAACATGGGCAAACCACAGAGTGATATGGTACCATGGCAAGTTTCGTCCAAAATCGATATCTTTTGATTGATTCGTCTGAAATTCCCAAAACCTAAGAAGGGCCTGATGCAGACTATAAACTTTTTTTGGTTGACGAAGTTAAATAGACTGAACATCACTCATGACAAAAAAGAGCTTCTGGTGGGAACAAAACACCAGGGACCATACTCCATTGCATACGGCAAACATATAACTTTATTTAAAAATGGTGGAAAACTTTAGAGTAACTTGAAAAATAAATCAAATTTTAATTCACACATGAAAGAAGTTAGACGGTGGGAAATGATGGCACGCTTCGCAATGAAAAGACTCTCAACGAAAAGACTCAATAAATATATCTCAGAGAGGCATCAGTCGCAAAAATTACAATAGATTTCACATAGGAGTAAGTAATTCACGGCCAAATCCCTGTTTTAAGTTATTTGAGCATCTTGAAAAGAGTGGAACGACTGACCCCGACGAGCAAAAGAAAATTGGATGAAACTAAACCAGTACAGTACATACAACGATCCTTTACGATCTCCGATCAACTTACCAACAAAGGAAGCATGGTAAACGTTCCAGGATTTGACAACAAAAAGAGAAATCGTAAGCTACACAAACTGTAAAACTGTAATGTAGGCGGACCCTCAAAGTTTTAATAACCCAAGGGTAACAAGTTCAAGAAACAAAGGCGTTTAGATACAAACGCATGGATAGAAATGATAAATGAAAGCAGTAACACATTTAATGCTTATTGCCGTTCAGTTTGGATGGGTCGCTATCCAATAACTCCTGTAAATACAAAAAGGGGAGCATTTTTGTGGTTTACCATAGCGTTCAGTGTCTTTCACATTGAAATTACCACTTTTGAATTGTTGAAACTAAGTCTTATATGTCTTAATTGAATGGGTGTGCCAAGCATTTGTTTTCACCAGCAAAAGATGACTTTCGACAGCCTTCTTTTTTTTTGGTTAAATAAGAAAAGCAATACGTGCGGCTAATGTTCTTTTTCCGGCACAAAATGGAAAAAACAAACACACATATTTTGTCGGATTTAACTTTGTAGCTAAATGTCAGACGATCAAAATGGCGTTTGTGTCAAATTAATACGTTGCATACGTTTCGTTGGCGCCATCTCCCAGTAAAACCGAAAAAAAAAAACGTGTGCATGCATCTGATACGTATGTTTTTCATGACTTCTTGATTTGCTTGTCATTTTATCAGTCAGCATATGCTTCAAGTAATCAGCTTGAAGCTAGTGGTACTGAAATTGTTTGACAAAATTGTTCCTCCTTCTGAGGTTTTTTTTATAAAAAAGGAAATAACATGCCTTGGGTTCGGAAAATATATCATTGAAAGTGAACCATAAAAATCAATTTGTTTAAAAATAAAATGTGCAAAATACTGTTCATGAAGTGATTTGACAAATTTTCCCTCGTATTGTCAACGACGTCCTTCGTATATCACACATTTCCTCTCAATATTAAAGACGACTTTCGACCTCTCGGCCCAATCGTTCATGAAAAAAAGTTTTATGTATCTTGAGTCCTCGAATCATAAGATGAATTAGTAATTTCAATAGTCAGAACCTTACATTTGGTAAATACTGGCTGTAAGAGGTCTTTAAATAAGTAATGGCTGTGAAAATTTTAGATTTAAACCTATTTTTATCATTTTTTTTTCAAAAGTACTTCTAGGAAAAGAATTTTCATGCCTGAACATTTCATTAGGTTATCACATGAAACCGTTTCCATTGCTTACAAGTTTTGCAGCTGTAAAGACGTGTAAACTCAGTTACAGTTTTGAGTTTGCTAAGCCATTCTTTTTGGTAGATTTTGAGTTATAAATAGAGAGATTTTACAATTGGAAGATCTGGAAGGGCGTTTCTAGAGGTATGTTGAATAAAGTATGATTTTGTAGAAGTGTTAGAAAGAATATTCTTATTCCTAAAATATGGCGAGAAAAAAGGTTTAGTGTCGCTGACAAACACAGCATTATTGACTTGAAGAACTGTGTAAATAGAAATTAAAAGGACGCAAAATGCAGTTCGACAATTTTTGAAGCTGGGAATCGAAAATTCTGGGAGAAACAAGTCATTTGGAAAATCGCCAAAGTATTTGCCTGCTAAACGCGTAGTTTAAAGGAAATGTTCAGACACTGGAGATAAATCATTACAAATTGTTAGACGTTCGAACTTGTGATCCTGATTTAGAGAGAAAATGGATGGTACCATCGAAAAAATTCAAGTATCAAAATTGACGGAACGCTACATAAATACAAGATTGGAATTCGACAAAAATAAACGGAAATAAAAAATTCGGTCTCATGTAATCTTCGGCGATATAGAAACAAAAATTGAACTTGATAATTATTCCTAACAAGATTTGTCAAATCCTGTCAAGAAAAGCAAATGGCGCGGATCTATTAAGGTTTGTGCAGTGATTAAAAAAGTTCTCGGAACGAAACAGCTTTCGTAAGTGTGAAAAAGAGTGCTGCTGATTGTCAGGCCTTTCTAAAGGAACGTCTGTTACCCTTTGTGACACTGACAGAAGATAAAAACATTATTTTCAAGCAGGATAATGCGCCTCCATCAAAAGTTGGTTTCCGGACTACTGGATCGAATATTTACAATGGCCAGCATATTAAGCCGATATGCGTCCTATAGAAAATTTGTTTTGAATTTTAGCGAGGAATATCTGCGTCCTGTAAAAATATCTATACGATATGTCGCTAAACTAAAGCAAAGAATGATCGGAGGGTGGAAAGAGATATCTGACAGCAGTCAGTCCGACTCGATTTTTAAGGAAAAATAAAAAATAAAGCAAAATGTACAAAATACTGAATAAAAATGTATCATATTTATAACCAGTTAATTTACTTTTTTTGGAATTAAGATGTGCCTACAAAAATTTTTACATGGTTTTTTTTAAAAAAATGTACAGTTAGATCAGTTTTCAAAATCAAATCTTCTGAATATAATCTACTTCTATAGGAGATCCAAAAATATTTTTGAGTCTATGATTTTCACAGTACTGTAATGTCTGCAGATTGTACTTGCCACTTGTGATTCAGGTTACTGCCTTAAGTCTTTTGTTTTGCTTTTTACAGAAGCACTTTGTGAGAAAATTGAATCTCGAACTATTCATGCATGCTACAACAGCTAGGTAACATCTTCACCAATTGTTCCATGGTTGGCAACTCTTAAATTTGAGTTCACAATATTTAATTTATGCTCATCAAAAACGGAATAAAAATGATTGACGCCAAAGGCAATTTTCATTAATTTTTTGCATTTTCACATAATTTATTGCAAATAATTTACCCAAAAACCGTTTTTGACTTCAAGCAACCCTTATCAAGACCATTTGGTTTGAAAATTTTTTTCCTGTGATGTAAGCATAGAGATGTGTGATCATTTTAAACTTTTTTTTAATGTTATATTGCTTAAATGCTGCCTACATGTTCAAATTTTATTTTTATGTAACTGAATGAACTAAATACAAACTAATTTATCTGATTAAGATACATACTGGTGAATGTGTTGTGAAATGGTCATATGTGCATTTGATTTGACGTCTGCTGGATGTCTACAGTTTTGAATTGATAATTTTAATAAGTGGAATTTTGATTGATTCGTTTATTGTTTGAGTTTATTCGGTGGACAGGTGCGATACAATCTTTTGAGATTTTCTGAAGATTCATTTATTCAACAATTTATTGAGGAGCCAAGTTTATTTTCGCTTTATTGAGGAAAATATTAGCAAAAGACCTTAAAAAACAACGATTTTTATGAACGCGTTTCAACCTTATTCATCAGCCTTCAAAGCATACTTATTTTCTTATCTATCAATTGAATGCTTGGTATGTTGTCAAAGTATCCAATATTTCCATGTGAAATTTTGCAGTGGATTTTTATGGCGCAATATGCTTTCACAATCAATGGGTTTCGAGGTACTTCATTACGAAAATTAAAAATTCTTTATGATATGCGTGAAACAATTTTCCGAAATTCGATGACTAAATTTACGCTTTACAATTCTCACGCATAAAGAAATAAAACAATAAATTGTTAAAATTAAGCAAGATAAATGACTAAATAAAAAAGTCACTAGCAACAGTTTTGAAAGTAGTAACTCATACTTTAATAAAGAGCTATTTGTAAATACCATGTTAAAATTTTGAGAGAATTTTCTTCAAATTGAATCTTACAACCAAATTGTATATATCGACTTTCTTTGATTGGGAGGTTAAGGCTGTTTAAGCTTTTAGTGAAGGACATACTGCAGAAATACTCTCTAAAAGCCTCTCATATCGCCCTGAGAATCCAGCCTGGAATTGTTTGACACATGACATCCGGCTGGCTTCCAGTCTCACGCTAGTTAGCGCTTTATTAGAGGAATTCTTTTTCAAGAAAAAGGGAGAGAAAAGGAGAAGCTACTGTAAAAACTAGCTCTGTTCACGTTATTCGAAATTTCACTAATCTTACTGACTCTGCAAAGCTGACAGCTGGCAGCTGCAAAGGGCTACAAGAATAACCTCTAAAAACCTTCCATATCGCCCTGAGAATCCAGCCTAAAATTCTTTCTTACATTACATTAAGCTGGCTTCTAATTCCGCGCCCGTCGGCGCCTTCGGTTAGAGGAATCCTTTTTCAGCTGGAATCGGTGGAGAGAGAGAGAGATTGCTGTAAATGCTAGCCCTGATCACTCTAAGTCAACAAGTGGTCCAAGGATATTTTTTTATTCTTTCAAGAACCACCCACATGCAATATTAACGCAGTCCCATTTGTCAATTGCGTAAATCATCACATCCACCAGGCCTTGCGGAGAGAGTTCGCCATTTCTCTCGCAAGGGAAAGAACGTTTGTTTGACCGCTGTCTGCACTCAGTAACTGTGTGGTTGGCGTCGACTGCGCTCCTTGGTCGGAACAAGCAGTTGACAGATTGCACCTTTTCCATCTTGTGCAGATAAGATAGGGATTACCCATGCCCACTGAGCAACTGAATCAGCAGCTGGTTTGTTTAAGCAATGGCCTCACGTCAGTATGAATAACGCTGTCAACCCACCTCGCGTCTCATATTGCACGTTGCTCTTCCACAAAGAGTCCTTTACACTTCTTCACCGACCCACCCTCTCTTCTTGATCCTTCTGAAGAAAGAGCCCCCTACGCTCTCTCGCCAGGAGAAGCAATTGTCAAAATAATCCAAAAATTACCAATTGTCATTTCTGCTAGTTCTGAGATGGTGCAGTATGCCGATGGCTTTCGTAGATTTCCCGCCTCTGTATGTGAATAAAACGTTCGAAGAAAATTCGCATGTTGACTACGTCAGCCTCAACTTCGGAGCCGTATAAAAGTATCTCTTTTGCTTGAAGCCTACCTCTCGTTGTTAGTCCAAGTCGTTCAAATGAATCTATTCGATTCATTCTCCGTATACCAGTTCCAGTTTTCGATAGGCGAAACCCTAAAGAAACCCTATGACAACCCTTACCCTATTACCAGCCTTACCCTATTAGACCTTACCCTATTACTATTTTGTTATGTACACCAATATTTAGAATTAATAACAATCAAACATTGGTATTTTTCGGTACAGGAATCGAAGGCATTAGTAGACTAATCTGCTACTACCAAAAAATCCAGGATAAACGTTTTCCCTTTAGATCAGAAACTCCTAATTATGCCAAGATGCTGGGAATATCCACAAGAAAGAGAGAAGCAATGGTTAGCTAAAGTTTGTTGATTATATGGATTTACCTATGATAAAACAGATAAGTTACATAGATAGGGCTCTAACAGATTTGAACAATGCACATCAGAAGTCTTAGTCTTAGTTACATTATTATGAAGAAATTGTAGAACCTTCATGCTTGTAGAAAGGCAATACGTAACACAAAGAACGATCCCCAATTCATCAAATTGTCTTCAATTTCCGAAGTTACTTGTACACCTGTCGATGACAACAACAAAGGACGAAAAGATGAAATTCAAGCAAAGACTGCAACAAAGCCTACATAGGACAAACGGTGCCATCCTTACAATGTATGAAGGTTTCTAAAAGTATATGCGATCTTAAGATTACCAACAATGTCATGAGCAAATAGTATTAGAATTTAATTGTGTAAACTATTATTGTTCTTCAAAATTACTCTTTAAATATATTGGATATGGGAATTAGTTTCCGCCGTTGGTAGACAGATGTCCTTACAAATACTATTTTAATGCCTGCTGTGGTAGTGTTCTTGTAATTGGAAGTTGTATGCGTAGGCGCACGAACGTAGTAGTCGACATTCCTTCAAAGCGTGAACACCTTTTTTTCTTGTGTTGAAAATGTCGACCTTCATACCGAAAAAGCTGAATTTCTTGGTCTTAGTTCCTTATTTCATTCTAAAGAAAAGTGCTGCGGAAACTTATCTTAAAATGCTCGATGTTTACGGTGATCATGCTGCATCTGAGACTAGTTGCAGAGAGTGGTTTCGGCATTTTAATAATGGTGACTTTGACGTGACTGATAGAGGTCGTGAAGGGGCACCGAAAAAGTTTGATGATTCACAAAAATGGGCATTGTTGGATGAAGATTTAAGTCGAAGCCTAGAAGAATTGTCGCAGGAGTTACATGTTCCTGGGATTTGGATGCTGCATCAACTGAGAGAATGGAACATCGAACGGCGTTTGGTGACGTGCGAGATGCTTCTTCAACGACAAAAAAGAAAGGGTTTCATGCATCGAATTGTGACAGGAGATGAGAAATGGATGTACTGCGACAACATTGAGCAAGCAAAACATTGGGTAATGCCAGATGAACCAGGCCTATCGACGCCAAAACGGAATATTCACAATTTCAAGGTCATGTTGTGCATCTGGTTGGACCACAGTAGAGTCATCTATTACGAACTTCTGAAACCATCTGAAACAATCACAGGAGATGTGTACCAATGGCAACTCATCCATCTGAATGGAAGGAAAGGCTCCGAAGGAAAGACGGCCAGAATGGAATGACAGACATGACAAGCTGATTTTGCTGCATGACAATGCAAGGCCACATGTAGCCAAGTCGGTGATTGGATCGAATCGAAGAATGGGGATTCTTTCCGCCGAGGAATCCATCTACTACCAGAAAGATGGGAGAAGGTCATAGCTTCAAATGGTGCATACTTTGGATGACGTGACTATATTTTTTAATGTTGAAATAAACTTAAAACTTTGTCGAAAAAACGGTGACAACTTATTCCCATACCCAATAGTTTAAACGGCAGTTTTGAGTGAGCTTGAGTCTGGCGGCAGATGTGTAACAAATCTTTAAAGATAAGCAGAAATTGCATCGTTTCAAAAAAAACAAACACTGGTCGACACCTCCTTGAGCCAGAACAGAAGTAGATAATCAACGCATTGCGTTGCATCCTATAGTAAAGAAGGCTTCGCCACACAACCGGGTTTTGCCTGCCATTCGTGTAAATTATTAAAATTTATCAATCGGCATCACTTCGTTGTTACACGTAAAATAAAATTGTTTATTATCTTTGAAGTTGAAAAGCAATCGCACTGGCTATTGTAGAGGTAAAACACAATAATTTTGGTAATATGTATTATTACCAAAATTATTGTGTAAGATTTTGGTAATGTAAAATTATTTGGTAATATGTAATTCAGTAACATGGCTGAATTTGGAAAACAAATTTATCACGAAGAAATTAGGGAATTTAATGCCAAAACAGATCCTCACATTCAGACTATCTTAAGAAGTTTGATTTGCTTGAAGCTCTCCAGAGGGGGCACAAAAAACTTTTGAGTGTTGACGTGTAGTAATCCTAGTTAGATAGTCTATAAATCAAAGACCCAAAGTCCATACCCCTAGCAGACATTTTGTGACACAAATAACTAACGAAGGCCATCCCCCGACTGCGAATTCGGTCCTTAAAGATCGTTTGTGACAGATCCCAAAACTCATCTTAATTTATTAGATAATTTTTAAAAAAAGTCGCGTTTCTTGTCCAATAAAGACTGCTCTATTGACATGACACGTTTTTATCTGTTAAGCACGCTGCTGACAACATGTGGGGCCAGGGAGAAAGTTATTCAGATACATTTACGACACCACGACTTTGTCTTCCTTGAAAATTTGCTGTTGAGCACGGCGCTTAATTAAAATTGTATAATCTTTCCAAACTGTGTTTTAAGCATACCTTACAGATGATGTCGACAAAAATAGGTTCTTTCTGTGACACTGACTCAAATTTTCTTCAGATGAAACCCCTGTTACGGCACGATTGTATACGCTTGTAGGCATTGAGGAATTTCAAGTAGCTCTAACATGAAAGGAACTGGACAGGACAAAAAATACGGACTATTTTAGATGATAGCTGATCTGCTAACTAAACTCTGACACTTTTAACTCTTTCAACTCTGTTAACTTTTAACATGGGCATGTATTGCCATCATAAAACTCTAGAGGCCAAAAGTGTTTTAACCAAACACCTTAAACAAACCTTAAAACAGCATTCATATTTTTTCAGTCCTAACTTAAGCAACTTCTGCTGCGATCGTAATATATCTCCAAAACTAAACTCGATCTAGCTAAATTCCATTATATCGAATTCGCATATCGCTGGTATATTGAGAGAAATGAAGAAATTTGTCATGTACCATATTTTGTACAGTGTGCATTCCAAATCAGCATTGACGTGGTTAGTTGATCGATCTAACAATCATGAGCGCTCGATTAGAAGGTCCATCAAAATATAGGGCTTAGATGTAAGACTTAATCTCGAAAGGACCCCTAAAAATGTCGACGGATTTGTATACAAGCGTTTTAAAATAGCTGTAGAAAAGTTAGTTCTAGCAAGCCATGATCAATCGGGGGGAAGTATGCTACCGTACGAAGGCCCAAAGCCGAAACGGTAAAATATACCGGCAACCATACCTCAGCCCTGCTGAAACTCGAAAAAGATAGAAGCGATGATTCTGTCAAAATAACTTAAAAATCTGTACTCAAGCGACAAGCAAATGGCTATAGAAATGAAATGGTTATAGTGGTTATGAATAAATGGTTTATGGTTATAATGGTTATGATATGGTTATAGCATCTGAAAATTCCTTTTTACTATTCCTACTACTCCTACTACTCCTACTCCTACTACTGCTACTACCTTATTCATTGAATCTTTTTTACTGTATCGTCGCGGTATCTCTGGTACCGGTACTCCCTAAACCTTTTCAAACTCTACGAGGCGGAAAAAAGGATTCAATAGTCCAGCCAAATTATTGTTTGGTTGATTAGAATCATCATTGGAAACTTTAATAGATTTCGCAATAAAATTTCGAAAATATTGACAGATATATTAAGTTAGGGCACAATGACGCAACATTCCCTATTATCCTCTATTCCAAAATACCCTATTTTATACTCCTCCTGTTTACAATGATATAACGCGTTACTGTTCTGCGTTCAAGTGACTGTGGAATAATAATCCGTAGCGCAATGGATTTTACTTTTGCAGTTGGTCTCAAGATCTTTTGAATCCTGCTCAAATCAAGCCTAAAAGTACACATACAGGTTCACTCAGGATCACGTTTGATTATTCCTCCATAGCTCGGTAGCTTTGGCAGCTTAGTGTTTTGTAACCCGCCAGCAGAATCAAAAATCCAACTAACAATTGGATTTTTGACACGGAGTATTTGGAAACGAGTTTAGTTCAGGAAAAAACACCTAACTTTTAACGTCAGGAATACTATGATCCTACCCCTTTAGATTGAAATATTTTCGAAATGTATCCCGTCACATCAATCGATATTAATTTGGTGGTTCTAACATAAATATGACTTTTTCATACTGAGCCTCCGAAAAATTTGTATCGTCCATTAATTTTTCTGGGGATTAATAATCGACTCTTGCATTGATTCGCTTCTTCAAACGAGACTTATCGATTGTTTATCCAGATGCGAGGGTAGTCCCAAAAATAAAGCGTCATCTAGTGAGCGTTGGTGATAAAATACTGATGTTTGATGTGTCAGTGTATAGGTTCAAGTCTTATAGGTTAGGTAGTATCATATAGAACTGGAACTCGTTCAAGATATAAATTCGAAAACGGAAACACGCAATTCCAAAAAAGGTCAACAAATCTACTCTACGTCGGAACATCTACAAAAGACTACAAACGTAAAGACTATAAGCGACGAAAACGGCGAAACCTTAAACAAATGGACTGAGATATACCACAGTTTGGAATAGTATTACCACTTACTTTGGTGGTCACAGTTAATCAAATATTTGAAGTTCCAAAGAGAAAAGACTGCAGAACGATAGTATACGAACAATATCGTAAAGCTGATCAGTGGTCGGCTCCCAGAAACCAAGTCAGGCCAAGCCAGACGTCAATAATATCAACGTCAATGGGCTGAGGCTTAAAGGTCAAAATCTTCCACTGCCACTAAATCTAGATCGCTAGGCTAGCGATCTAAACGCAATTAACTAGCAACAGCAAAAAGGGAGCTAGACGAAAGATTGGAAGGAAAAATATACCGTTTGGAGTACCAAGAGCGATATGATAAGCCCAACCCTTTGTCATCACCCCAACAAAACGAGGACAACATAACTTCTAGGGAAAGAAGAAGTTGCGTGAAAACAAGGTTGGCAATACTAACAGGCGAAAACCTTAAAGAGCAACACGTCAAATGAATAGGAATCCAAGTAGATGGCACCTGCTGAACTTGTTAGGAAGAAGAATGCGCAGGATACTTTCTTTTAGATCGTTCGAGCCTGACCAATACGCGGCACATTTCGTTGGGATGTACTAACGTAACGGAACTGGAACACTAGACGAATTGGATGAATTTTGGATTTTCGATGGATTATCCTTAAAGAACTGTAACATACTGGGGAAGAGAAAAGTCGATGCTCGCCTTTGCCTTTTTGCTCACAGTGGATCCCTGATTTAAAAATTACTTTGATGAAAAAAGTGAAGAAAAAATGAATCAGGGGACCCTTTTTGGTTTCTAAAGGATGACAACAGGGACTACCCTTAAAGAATTGTCCTATACGTAAGGAGAACAGAACCGATGATGACCTTTGAAATTTTCCCGGCACTACATTTCAGTGTTTAAATTACTCGTGAAGATATGTTCCTTAAAAAGCTGAGAAGTCGTGTCCAGGACCAAAGATTGGGGAAAAATTTGAAATTGTACTTATTTCGAAACCATCTTGTATATCGTCAATATCTTGTAGGGAAGAATAAGAGAATGGTAGTTAATATCTTTTGTAAGGAAGATTCTGTCAGAGCACTCTTATACGGCCAAAGAGATGTTGTTGCCGGTCGAATGAAGATGGCAGTTTTTCGAAGAAACCTACGTTAGGATTGTTTCATCATGATCTCTAAAGTTAGATTATGTTTTTGTTGTGGGTCAGAATTGAACGGTCGTTACTTTCTTGTAAATGATCGAACTGCGATGCGAAAAAGTGTCAAATGGGTAGTTGATTTGAGATGATGTACAAGTCTGAGACAAGAAGATCCTTACTGTGTATACGTACTAAGTACACAACGACGAGTTAACAGCTTTAGCCAAAAGTTTGTTTTTCCACACACGAGCGTTTTGGAATTCTTTTATAGTTTTGACTTTGGCCAGTTCATGCAGATTTCAAGTGGAGAAATAAGAGTTTATCGACCGCCATTTAGAGAAGTCGATTTTGAGTTTTTTAGATCCAGCACACTTATTCTCTGTTAGGCGAACAATTTGAATAATTATTTCTTTGCTTTTGATGTTAGTACAGATCGCAGTGTTTTGTGACATACATCACCAGAAAGGAGAAGCCTCTTTTTTTCGTCAGATTTAAAAACAAAACCCAAATAAATGTTCAAACAAATGAGTTGCTATCAATGTTATTTTATTCTTCAACTGTGCGTATAATGATCAAAATTACTGATCTTATCAGTTATTCCTTAATTTGAAACAAAAAATAATACTACACGTATTTTAGACCACAAAGATTGTCACACTGCTAATTGTTGATTTCTTTGAATCGTTGGCTATAAACATTGTTTTTGTTTTGAATGAATAGAGTTCGATCCTCTCATAAATGTTTTGTTTAAAGTTCCATGGTTTTTTGACGCTCATATAATAGTTACCACAGTTGAGAAGCGCTTAAAATGGCGGAAAAAAAAGAATTCTCTTCAAAAGCGAAATTCTATTTGTACTTTGAGCAAAAAAGGATATTCTAAACGCTAAATTGCGAAAAACGGTGAAGTTTTCATGTGAATGTGTTTATATTATACTCTTACCTGAAGCGAAATACTAGGGAAAAACAAGACAAGAAGGAGCTGGGCGTCAAAAATCTATACCTAAGCAGGAGGATTAGTTTAGCAGAGTGTTATCCAAACGAAATCGACATTAAACTGCGCTACAAATTGCTGGAACTTTAAATGAAATAAAATAAATTTAAATTACAATGAAAAGCATGTTTCAAGCACAGCTGAAAAGAGAAGTCTGGTGGCATGAGTGGCATGAGACGAATGATGTCTGGTGGCATGAGAGGAAGCAATGTAGCCAAAAAAACTAAGAGTTCCTATTACTATTATTTCCTATTCCTCATAAGATAAACAGACTGATGTGTGCGAAAATACTCAAAAATGGGTGGAAGAAGATTGGAAAAAAGTCCTTTGGACGGTCATCGCAATCGCAGGATCTCTCTTCTGTAGAATTAGTATGGGATGAACTTGATAGAAGACCTAAAAATTGTCCACTGAGCACAATTGTGGCAATGTTATCAAGGTGGGTAGAAGCCACTGCAGCCCGAATATTTTGGAAGACTAATCAAAAGCATGAAGAAAACTTGTTAAGAAATATTCAAGAATGAATGTTGGCATTTTGATTAAGACAAAATTTAATTTAAATCATTTTTGCATTCTTTTGTATTGAATTTTTCTTACTAAATGATAATTAGATTAATTGTTTGTTTGATTAATTGATTGTTTGATCCAGACTTCGATGTCATAATTCATGATCTACGCACTTTATTGTTGTTCTGATTCAAAATACCAAAGTGTTTCCAAACTTTTGAACTGTGGTGTATATTTTCAATCTGATAACTGTGGTGTATATTTTCAATCTGATAAGGGTTTTGTCAAAGACAAGTCCGTGGTAAAGCTCCTTCATCCATGAGATATAGGAAATTCATTTCTCTATCAGGGAGCAGGGGTGGTTTCCTCAGTTTTTTTGGGTTTGATGATTATATTAAATTAAATCCATCTATGGAATTATGGATAAATTTTTACGAGCGGCATTCCTAGTTTACTTATGATAAAAAAGAGGCGCAAGTAAGTTACCTTGAAATAACAGTAAAGAACAGTAAAACGTCATACAAATTCGAATGCAAGATATAAAAAACCCACAGCCATAATACCACACAACTTTTCTAACCACCGCCAACAGCACAAAACGACAGTAATGAGACAATTAATACCTATACTAGAGCGGACACCTCCAACAGACAAAGCCTACAGCAAGGATCTTAACATGATATCCGAAAGCAATAGATGAAAGAAAGACCTGGTGAACAAGATAAGAAGGAACTTCAAAACACCACAAAAGCACAAGAAAAGAATAACAAAACGACAAGAAAGCTTGGACAACATTAACATACACATTGCCGAAGTTATTCAATAAATACAAATTCAACACAGCCTTCCAAACAAGGAACAAGTTGGGACAAATACTACGCACAAACATAAACGAAGAGGACTCACTGGACACACAGGGTGTATATAAATTAACCTGTGCATGCCAACATAGATACATCGGTCAATCAGGACGTAAACTAAGAACAAGATTTCGCGAGCACATAAGGGACTACATCAGAAGGATACGGATGCAGCAACCGAGCCCAACTTCGTAAACCACATGATTAACAACAAATTTACACTACCTCGCGTTAAGCGCTGAAGGTACTACATGTGCAAGATTAAGGATGACAGTTGAACGCATCAGAAAACATGCAAATTTACAAACAAAAACATTTGACGGATGAATCATAAATCAACAAACAAGCCCGCATTCGGATATAGACGCCAAAACTGCTTTAGAAAAATCAAAAGAAATATCATACAACAAATAAAGAAACAACAGACGAAACCAAAAAACACCTTCAAAATAGAAAAATTACGGACTTTTTCCAACATGCACAAAAGGACACCTACCCACTTCCGTAAACGACCGGACTTATTCGACCGGACGAATAAGGGCACTTGAGAATGATAAACTCAGAAGATGGCGCACCGCCGAATCGCGTCTGTGGACGAAGCGAAGAAAATGACGGGGAACGACGAAGCGTTCCGAGGACATAAAAATGCTTATAATAGTTCTTTGATAATTTCCTATCACTTATAAACGTATGCCATCTGCAAATGTTGCAATCTGGTAGGCATGGCTTATTAGAAAGTGAGACGTAAATATATTTAAAAATGTAGTGTACGGGCACGTGCCTTGTGGGCAGCTTCAATTATATCTATGAGTGTGGAAGAAATTTCTCAGATTTCGAGATGGAACTGGAAGTTAGGAGCTGTATTTTTATTGTCAACGAATTCGAAAATTCGTTACACAAACAAGTTATTAAACAGCTTTTCGAATGCTAGTAATAAACTTAGTCGCATGTAGTTTTTAAGGTAAGTGAGCATTTTATACTGTTTCTAATCAGTTTGGCATTTGCACAATTTAATTTAGGCATGTAAAAGCTATTGTTTTTCTTGTGAAATTCTTGATCGCAATCTTTTGCATTCTACCATATCCTTCCGTTCTCTTCCAACTTCTGCTGGTTTGATGAAACTAAGTTATTAGTTCAGTGTTAACTATGTTAAAGAACAAAAATTTAAACGCTTAAATTTAAAGGGTTCGGAGAGAGGACAGGGGTTGTAATTGCTTGAGCGGCTATCAAGCATCTGTAGCGTAGAATCTATAAGATACGATATGTCCAGGAAAACGCTTTGCGTTCCTGCAACAATAAGTTAACCAAAAAGATATAATTTGTCAAATCTTACGAAAAACTACAAAATAAAATTTAACAAAATACAAAACAAAATTTAATTTTTTTTAATTGGTTTAAAGTTAGGAAATTTATACTAAAAATATGAATGGTTGGACGGGTAAACGGGTCACGAGCGAGAAATGAATTTGTTTGAAAAAGAAATTGGAAATTCTATGAGTTTTGAATTGATGTTTGTTGACTTACCTTTCCTTTAATCAGTGCTTGGACGATTATTACTTGCGCAGCACGATGTACCTCTTGTATTTCTCCGGGTATCGGATGGCCAACGCCTGGATCGAACCAGACGAGGTCACCTTCTGACCAATCCATGATGATTAATATTCTTCTTCAGTGTTGCTAGCAGAATTTTATTCCTTTAATGTCAACATGTGTCTTTATATGTTTGATTTGTTGTTCATTTGCAAATCATTGCTAAAAAAGAATTAAGATACGCAATTAGAGAATTGTAAAATAATATTGCAAATCATTCAATGATACGTGTACACGAAATTTACAGAGGAATTACTATTTTTGCTGCAAACCACATTGTATCGAGTTGTGACAAAGTAACATTAACGACCAGACAATTTCAAGAAATTAGCGCTTCGTGTTCGGCATATTTCATCATATGATGCTTAATTAAAAAGTAAATGGCTCATGAAATTTTTTATAATAAACGGATACTGCCTATAAAGCATTCAACATCTTCGAGACTTGCAAGGTCAAGACATTAGTGCAACGTCTAGTCAGAAGCCCATTATGTAACTTTCAATCTTTGTTAGATGAATCGTTAGTTATTCACCTCACAATGCACTCCGCGAAGCAACAACATACACCTCGATACCCACACCTGTGTAGGTTTCCGTCTTGTGAATCTGCCTACCTCATGCCAAACCCAAGACGAAATTCATTTCAAAGAAGTCATTTGGCGCACGAACTTAATATGTGGATGGCGTATGTGGAAAGGTAAGAAGGAATAGAGGCTGGGTTTGTTTCAAAACAAGTTGCCTTCGAGTGTCTTGGAATAGTAATTAAGGCTGCTAATTGCGTGGAGGTGAAGTATGCAGTATGCTTCAACTCATTTGAACAAAACATGTTTCCCCCCACATGTTCACATTTCGTCACACGCGTCTATACGCCGGGAATTCAGGCGGCACTCCTTTCGCCTTTAAGCGGCGTCGTCAATGCGGTTTTGTAGCTATTTTGAAATTGCCAAGATTTTTGCCATAACAATCGTATTGTGCACCATGTGAAGAAACCTTTACTTTCTTTTCTCCACAAGAATGCGCGCTAATAGAAATACCTCGATGTGCTATTTACAGCGATTGTGAGTGGAGGAGTCATAAAACGATGACAATGTAGGATGCTTTCAAAGCTGACGGTATCGCGAAGGACAACTATGAGTTGCAAAAATTGAGACGAGAAATTTCTTGCAATGAATTATCCATTGAGTTTTCCGTATATTCTCATTTTGCCTACAACTAACTGCCTCCGGTTTGTTGTTAGTTTCCTCATACTCCAGCTTGCGCAGAAATAAAATACTTTTATGACCCAATACCAAGCAGCTTACATTGCACACTACCCATACTGTTTCCTTAACCTAGACGATGTGTTTAATATGCGTTTAACTTATTTTAACAATGAAACCTGAACGGTATTTCATTGCAGCTAACAATCATGTGTGAGGGAAATACTCAAATCTTTCAATCTAACTTTGAACGACACTACTGAGATATTGATCACACCACTGGATTACTTACATTCGCCTTGATTGTAAGAATGTAATATAAGCAAGTATACCGCATTCCAAGAAACTGGTTTCTGCGCAAGCTTTTCCAGTTGCAGAAACGGATACCAGTCTACTATTTTATCTACTACAGTACTCGTATAAACGTGGTATTTACGAGAATGGTTGCATGAAACATTATGCTGCTTAGAAAATAAAGAATTTCTTAGTGCAGCGCAGGAAGCGACGCAGTATTCAATGTTCATGTTGAAAGCAATACAACAATGCAGTGAATATACTCGTATTTCATAACATTCAGCACAAAAATATGGCCCCGTAGTAAAACACCAGGAAATAGATTAAGTAGCTTATCGTAGTCAATTGTTGGGGTAAGGTTTTCTGAAAAGCATTTTGAAGAAACCCCTTTGCCATCACGACATGCGTGCATTACCATAAGTCAGGTCAGAAATTTTTAAGGCCACAATCATGAAATTGTTACAGAGGTCAAATGTAGCCTAACAGCTAATATGTTATCACGTGTTAGTTCTGAGAAATAAAAGCTTCTTTCAAGGATATATATGAGATATTTTTTCGACAGGTTCGCAATTTTGTCATCAAAGAAGAGTCCTTGATACAATGGACAACACAGGCCTGCAAATTTTAACTCTTATTTAACTATCTTATCTTGTTGGTTTTCCTTATTACTCTCGGTTGTTTTTGAAAGCTATTTGTGTGAATTTGCGAAAAAAAACTTAGAAAACTATTTTGTTAAAAAAAAAACTAAAAATTTTGCTAAGAATTTTTTTGCAATTAACTCCGCAGAAGGCGCTGCCGGATAAAATTTACCACATAGTACACACACTCCATTTTTTTAAGCAATTTTTAATAAGCGGCTTGTGCTAAGCTATAAACGACGTATAACTTGCGTACGGTGTTTCTTTTATCCTTTTAAAACTACTGTAACAGCTTTACGACTGTTTGTGTCTTATAATTTCCATTAGTCCACGTTTCGCTTCTCGTTGCCTTATACAATCGAATGCCTTATTTTTTTACTTTTTATACAATCGAATGCCTTATTTTTTTACTTTTTGGTTTTTTTGAAAAAAAAAACCATTTATTTTCTCCGAAGTCACATTTCTGAGGGAAGAAAATTGCATTTGAAAATTTTCGAAAATCGATCTTCCGGTTCACCAATCCCAAAATTTTCACCCTATCATCATAATTTTGGCACCTTTAACTAATCGGTCAAGAACCATTACCATTTCTGATTTTCCACTCCCAAGGAGAAAAAATCGCACTGGAAAACTTATCGAAAATCGACCATCTTTGGTCATCAACCCCACAATTTTCACCCTACCATGATAATCGACTGTTACATACAAGTGTAGTTCGTCAGTGCGATGAATTGCATGGATTGTATATTGCAAAGATCTCCTACCTGGAAGGAAATTTTATATGATGAAGCGTGCTTACTAATTTTAGTTATTTTGAGTCGGTATGATCGCGTGGGAACCATAAAAAGAAAAGAAAACCAAACCAAACCAAAAAAAAACCAACCATTTGTATGCTTGCACAAGTTAATTTTGCGAGAGAGCTTATTTTGGAGCATCCACATTGCTCGGGACGAGATCTCCTTATGTCAAAATGATGTCAATGCGTCAAAAAACAAGGTTTCCTAAAAAAATCTAAGCACTAAAAATGAGAAAGCAATCAGAATGTAGTACAAGTGAGTTTTGAGCTTACGTTTCAGCTAATTGTATCGGGATTTTCTTAAATACTACCAGCCTGGTGTACACAGTATCATTTCTCCGACCATAGTTTCCGGGAAGTGCTCTATTATTTCGCTGAAAAGGTGACCCCGCTGCTTACTTCATATTTTGCAACAGAAAAATGTGTGATAGGCGTCATGCACCTCTCCTGTACAAAACACGCAGGTAGGAGACCGTGACCTGTCAATTTTGTGCCGGTAAGACAAAAAACATCCATGCCAGCTTAGGAGCTAAGTCGATTAAAAATCAAGGGCGATGGGTATCACCGATGCGATCACCAGAACTGCCGTCCCGAAAACTGTTTTGGGTGCATATGCGCATGCAATTTGCAGTGCTCTTTGTATCTGAACCTGTGCCGACTGCTTTTGGTCAAACTTCATGCTGAGAGCGTCGACCATCGAGTAGAACCGACTGAACAGCGCTCATTAGGAGTTCTCTGCTTGATGTTGTTGGCCTCCTATGTTGGCCATTAATCGAATAAATGCTATTAGAAACGCTGCAGCCTTGTCACCGCGTCAGTTTTACGCATGGTCGACTGTGCATCCAGCGACTAGCGCCGAGACACTGTCCGCATACACGATCAAGTGTGAATCTTCCGACAGCTCAAGTTACAATAGTCCGCTTTAAGAGATGTTCTACAATACCGGAACGAGGGTGGAGCCCTGAGCGACACCTGAAGTAAGCACCATCTTTCAGTTAGGTTCCTTCGACTCGTCGAGTAGGCCGTCTTTCAGATAGTCCTTCAGAATCCGCATCTGGTACTTGAAAACAATTTTCGAACGCTTCCAGGATGGTCACCTATCTAGCACAGTTAAATGCATTTTCTGAGTAAACAAAAGCACAGATCACGTAAACGAATGTTCCTTTGATAAGAGTTCCGAAAACTTTTCTGGCCTAGCATACACAGAGAGCAGTATGCAGCTGGCGACTCGGGATTCCCTTTCCCGTTGCTAATCTTCACAAGCATCGCCACCCATTCACCCTCAAGGAACACCCCTTTGCGTAGATATGTATCGAACGTGGTGAGGAGCAGGTCAGGACAAAAGTGATAGGCCGTCTGTAGCACCTCAGTTGGGATCCCATGCCTTTATAGATCCCTTGCCTTTATAGACAAATCTGCTCTTTGTAATTCCATCTTCGCGAATAGTGTAATTTCCATTGATATTTCATCGTGGACGGCCAAAACGATGGGGTGAATAGGAAAAAAGCTCGCACAATTTCTTCCATCTTTTCTGCTTCTCATGATTGCAGCGACCTTTGGGGACCAAGCTTCCGTAGGACTATTTTGTAGTCCAGGTCCCATGCATCCCCGTTCCCTGTTCAACAGGTGTTGCCAACGGCTGTAATTGTTGTTGCTTGTGAGTCTACGAAGATACTTATTATTATATTACTGATTATAAGCTGCTGGTCGGGTATATGCCTGTTCCCAGGTCCGTGCTCGCTGAGCCTCTCGTAGTAGTTTGTGGCTTTCCCTTCGATTTTCGGCAATTCCAGGTGACCACCATTATACTGGAGCCTTGCCGTGCCGGGGACTTTGTAGGGGCATGGAAGACTTCAGGCGGAGGTAATGATTCTCATAGTTGGATTGACCACATTTTATGCCGAAGGTCCATCATTCCTGGCGTAGCTGTGATCGTGCCGTAAGCATTTCAACACACATCTCATTATTCTACATCGCAATTGTAGCACAAAGAGCTTCTATCGGTTCCATTATATGCCTGTGTGGTACTCCCGTATCCAAGCCATAAGAAGAACCAGAGGGGAATCGCTCTTCTTCGTATCAAATAATTACCCTATTCTCATTTTGCCCTTCTTTAATAGCTGTAGGGCTTCCCTCTCTGATACGTTGACCCCTTGTATAAGGTTTGATCAACCCAACTTTAATTTCTCTTAGTGCAGGGAAATCGTTTTAAATCGTTTTATCCGTAAAGAATATACCGCCGGTGGAGTAAAACAGTAGTGCCTGCCAAATAGGTTTGCGGCGCTTCTTGTTCTTTCTTGGGTAGCGTGCAATGATTCTTTTCGGTTCTTGTGGAGATTTATCGATTTGCAATCTCAGGACCGCTTTTTGGCTGCTTTGTTGGTGGTTTCAGACGATGTCATCTTAAACCCCTCCTCGATCGCAATTTTATCGTTCGACTATCCGTCCTCGGCCTTCCTCCGTTTATCTCGCTCTCCTTTGCGTGGGCTGCAGGCCAACATTTTGCTGGTAGTAGAAATCGAGGCGACTACCGCGGTGTCGATGAGATTGACATTTTGCGCTTCCTTTGCTTTCAGTCAACTGCGTCTATAGTGACATATACGGGTTGGAAGGTCTTCCAACTCCAGGACTCTGTTTTAAGCTTCCTTGCTAAGGTTCGTTTGTGTATCGCAAGTGGCAATGATGCGTTTTACCGCATCATAAAATATAACCTCATAACCTTGTCCGCTTTACGGTAGAACCGCTCTTCGAAGATAAGATTAATCGAAGTGCTCTTTCCTTCAGGGATTATTTTCTTGTTTATGTCTCGTGCTTCAGAAATTTCAGTGATGATGGCAGCAATGATCGGTTTCTTAGCCGTTTCGCTTTTCTCTCTCCTGTGTCCGTCTCTAATAGGTTGCAAGAGTCTGCTCTGCTTTCGCTGGTTGCTGCGGAGTGCGTATTATTTACCTGAACCTCTGAACCGATGAACCGATATTTCTGCTCGTTTGTGTAGTCCCCTTAATGGCCCCATAGTTATGTTTACTAAGCAGGGAAGCCATGCGGGGTTTGGCACCAGCACTTATGGGGACAGGTGCTCAGAGCTGATGATACCGATGATAATCGGGAGGTAGTCTCAACAGAACCTAAACCACCAATTCAATGGTGCACCTCTCGAGATTTTACTGGACGGAAACGGTATGATTGTTAGATTGGAGTCGTTCATAATCGGGCGTTCATACTTCGGAGGTACTGTGCACAGCAACTAGGTACCAAAACATCATATTCGCCAGCCCAAAGCGTCCATTTCTGTTGATCAGGTGAATCGTAGTCCATTTATGGGTCAAGGTAATATTTCGTATTGTCCTCCGTTTTCTCGGGCACGTGGGAGCGACACTCCCAAACGAATAACAGCTTTAAAAGCTGCAGAAGCAACGAAAGAAGACAGAACAGCTCGCAGACAGAAACAGAAACACGCCTCAGATATTTTGAATAACAGCGTTCCGCTTAACAAACCCAGGATCGATGATTCAGTGCAAGTTTTCAAAACATAATTAGTTAACATCTTTAAACGCGATTTTCTCGAATGTCGTATTTTAAATGTCGGTGAACACGATGGAATTTTTTACGAGCTTTCTTCGTATATTTTATGGAGTAACGCCATCGAGTTTCGAGTGCTGAATTTTATCTTTTTTAATGGCTAATTTTTTGACTTCGGTCATGCCAAATGCCAAGTGATGTCCAAAAAAGAGGAAAAAATTAAAATAAAAACTCTGCTGGATTACCTAGATTTCTGATGTCCACCGTTTCTTCTTTTTTTTCTGATAGTCTATGAATATTTGTTACCTGAAGCTCATTTTTCAAAGTTATACTCTAGAAATTTCCCAGTATATCCTTGAAACTACGTAATTTGTGTACTTTAATTGGAAGTAAAGTGGTTTACTGGGGAATATTCATTATAATATGATTGTAATACGGCTTATAGATTTTAATTCCCCCTTATTAGAAATTTTGAAAGATTTTGCCTATGATATAGTTGGAGCGTTTTGACCAAGTTTTTCTTAAATGTTTTCTAGGAGTCTTTTTTTCTTCTGGTGAAAAACGGACTCTGGTCGCAACACCAACTAACATTCGACTGTAAGACGTAGGTCTATCTGAACTAATACAATATTCGTAAACCATCTTTCAGATACATTTGGAATTTCACTTAAACTAAATCTTAGGTCGGCACTCAAAAAGCACAAAATTCAATCCGTTTCCATTCGATGATCAGTATGTGTGTCATCGACGATTTACATAACCGTTTTATTGATAATCAGTTATGTATCAAATTAGCATTTCATATGTACTGACCTTGATTCGGCGCATATGGGCAGAAATAGTGGAACATATTTTCGCGTAATATGATATTTTCATGCAAATCAAAATTAAAATTCGTTATAACATTGTTGCCATTGTTCAAATTTGTCGGCAGCTGGTGAAGTTATTTTTGCTCATTATGTTTTATTCTATTCTCTATGCTTGAGACAGAAACCACTAATTTCAATCTAAATAAATTTTGAAAAAGTGATTGATTGCTGGTATTTATTCTGCGGAGTTCTCAATATTTTTTCTACATTTAATCTGTTCTAGTTCTACCTTGTTCCAATTTCGCATCACAACGACTTCAATATTAAGAAGTTGAGAAGTTCAACTTATGTCGAAATGTCCGTGTCTTGAATGCTATTCAGTTACAATAGTACTTCTGCAAATGGAGAGACTCCACTTCACTACAAGACAGAAAAAATAAAACTATTTCGATACAAAGTCTGACATGAGCGCACAAAACATAATTGAAAATGCGATTTCATGAAAACAGCCATTAGAAACAATTAGAATGAAAATGAACCTTGACGAAATATCAAAATACCATCAAATTGCTACTTTCAATTCCCGAAATCCTAGTCTTCGCGCCGAACACCGATTCAGTTTAATTCCATAATGGATTTGCACAGCAGGAGATTAATTAATCCTCCAGTCCCAATCAAACCTAATTATCAGATTTAAAACAAGCCTTTGGATCGTCGCTATTCACTAGTTTTACACGGACATCTAGTAAGGAAAGTTCAAATTTACTTTTTCTTAATCCGAAAGGCCAAAGTTCCCACGTTTGTGTTCACTTCATGCGCCTGGTTTTGGAGAGTTATTGTGATGAATTTTATTCAAACCATGAAGTGTTTATTGCAGGCGAATACAGAGAGAAGCTGGCGCAAAAATTCGACCGAAGAAAGTTGTTTGGACCAGACCATTCAAATGATCAAATATGATCGACAGAATCCTCTTCAGGAAAACAGTGCCCATATGTACACATGAAAGATTAAAAATTGCCGCCGTTCAATTCTCAAGTGATAGTGATGAGCGTAGAGTGGCTTAACATTACCACTTAGCACATTGATTCGACATTGTGAATTGAATATCTCTTCGGATGGAATGGGGAACGATGAATTATTCATCGGAAATGTCTTGAAGAATTGTTGAATAGTATCAAATGAGGCCATGTAAGATCGAGTGACTTGTAGTAGGAGCTTTTCAAGTCTTAATAGAGTACACAAGGTCAACAATTCTTAATGGTTTCCACAGGGAAATCTGAAATAAGCGTTCAGAATGAAGGAAGATATGGTAAAGTCAGATTGAAAAGTTCAAACGACAATATTTGCTCCGACTTGGACATCCTCCAGAGGGAATTAGCGCCCTTGTTCCTATTCTATCTGAGAGATTTTACGATCAGTTCAGCAGAATTCTGCAAGCTAGTGTTCTTTGGGACTTTACGCCCAAACTTACCCGACAACTTGGAGATTTCCGTAAGACTTCTTCCAGGGATGACCACCCTGCAATGACTCCATACAATGAACCGACCATCGAATTTTAGTTGCCGTAATGGAGTGGAGGATACCTAAACCTTGAGTCTTCGGAGTACGCTCAAAGCTCGCACTATTGACTTGGAGGTGCAAGTACCTGTACCTTAGAGGTTTTTGAGGTGAACTCCCGATTAACGCTGCCCTTGCTCAGAGCGTCCTTTTCCCTAAAATCTGGTACCAATTCTCTCATGGTCTCTCTGCTTTGGATAGATACCCATGGGATCATTAAGGCGACTTCACACACGAGTAGACAAAGCGGCTTTGATGTGGGACCCTACTACAATGATAGCCTGTAAAACAACATTAACCACAACAAAACCAAAACCAAGTAACAAAAAGCCAAACCCAACTAAACAAACAAACACATCAAAGCAGAGTGCCTTTACCAACCAGAGTTACTGGTTGTTAAAGGCGGTTAATATTGAAAGAACGACAATCCAATGACTGAGAAATATATGGTGGGAGAAACCATCAATAATATACAAAGCATGATACGAAACGCTGCTGCTACTACTACAATTACTGCCCCAAATTCTGCGGCTAAGAAGAAAAGGCCACCTCAAAACAAGCTTCCGGACATCACGCCCGTGATGAGCAGTAACTCCTCATGCGAAAGGCAGAAAGCAAAGTAAAGAAGATGAAAGTTTTCTATAATGTTAAGAAAAACATAAGTAAGGACATTAGAAATAGTATATTAAAGCTGAAGGAGCTCTTTGATCACATCGGAAACTACAGAAGCAAGTGGGTAAAAGCTGAGAAAAAGCAAAACTTTCAGAGTTTTGCTCTTGTTCAAATCAAGGAGACCAAAACAAAAAGAAGAAGCATCAAAAAGCGAGTAAACAGGCTTGTTCGAATGATTTTTCTAGTGGCAATGAAGGCCCCCCAGAAAAGCGTCCAAAAGATTCCATCTGGCAAAAACGATGACAAGTTTCTCACTGGAGACAAATGCCGAGAAACCCTGAACAAGACACAAGGACCGCCAAATAAGTCACGCCGCGAAATCCTTAGGATACACTGCTGGTCTAGTCTACGGATGGTAGAAAGTACGTAGACGTTGTGCGGGAAATTTGGGAGAGCTTTGAAACTCGATAACACTCAAACTGCTAATTGAATAGTTCGTGCGACTCGATCCGGTGGCGTCCTTGCAGAGTTGGACTTGAATAAAAAAAACGCCTCATTCTGTGACGCAGCTAAAAAGAATATTAGAGCACAAGCAACGGTTGCCTTACTTGAACCAACGGCCCTTCTCAAAATTAGGGACATAACTGAGGTGGAAGATTTTCCTCAAAAGATAAATCTATTGAGTGAAGTGAGTTCTGTTTGAAAATAAAAGAGGACAGCGTATGACCATATACTTGATTGAGAAAAATTTTTCAGCATGGATGAAATGAAAGTAGGTTGGTTTGTTTGCAGGATACAACCTAGAGCAGTTACTCTCTACTGTTTCAAATATTTAGGTTGTGGCTCTACCGCACAAGACTGCTAGGGACCTCATAGGAAAGCTATAATGTTGCAACACAGGACATACGAGAAAAGAATCTATCATAGTAAGAAAACAGAATGGTCTGAGATCAGCGACTTCCTCGAGATGAGATGATCTGTAAAATATTTCAGGAACAGGGAAGTGCTGGGTCTATAAAGAAGAAGAAGAACGCAGCGCTGTACTTACCTCTATAAGATGTACCATCAAATCGCTTGGAAGCCTTGGCATGACAAGCTCCCGGTTAACTGGTGGTCAACTGAAATTGCCGAACAACGGAGACAGTGTGACAAACTCCGCCGAGAAGCTGAAGGATGAGACATGCACCACAATGGCAGTATTTCGGTTGACTAGGAAATATCTTGGCGTGCGGATCAGTAAAAGTAGGATCCGCTGCTAGCAGAACCTAGTGGAAGACGTGAACAGGAACCCATGGGTTGGGGATTTTAAGCTAGTTATGCGGAAGTTCGTTGCCCTGTAGGTATTCTACGTAAACGTGGTAGACAATATAATTAAGTAAGTACGGGTGCTTACAGGTGCTTCGCTGCCCACAGGGAAAGACAAGCATACAGTACACTCTTCATAAGGAAAGAACTGGAATCAGCATTTCTTTCCATCAAGTGCGTTAGTGCGGCCGAGATATTGCAATTGGTCTTTCGCTTTAGCCCTGCCTTGCTGCTTAGTATCTGTAACGTTTGATTGCGAGGAGGGAAATCCCAAATTGCCGTCAGCATAACGTCCGTTATGCATGCTAGGTACGACCGGGAATGAAGGGAAGACTCACCGACGTTATCTTTACGGCAGTATTTCAGACTAAAGCGCTATCCTATGGTATTTCACACTAAAGTGCTACACTATCGTGTAGGGTTGGGGCGTTAGCTGCAGTCCAACAGCCGGGTAGTCTTCCTAGCCACGTTTGACATAAGGAATACGTTCAACTTCGCTATATGGACGTGGGGACCCAACCCAAGTACTACAATATCTGATGCGGATGGTTCGGAATTACCTGAAAGATCGCTGTCGGACGTACAACACGGCGCAAGTTCAACGGATGATGCTAGTCACATCAGGTGCGTCCCATAGCTCCATATTCGGACCAAACATGTAGAACATCTCGCACGACGATTGTTTGGACTCGAACTATCGGAACAGTCACGACTAATGGCTTTGGGAATATTGTTAGAAGATCGATCGCACAGTCAATCAAGATGGACGCACAGTCGATCAAGCCCAATTAAGGCTGAATGAGATAACGCATCGGGAGCTGGTTGATCACATGCATTTAGCTGAGAGCTAGGAAAAGCGGCAATCTTCACAAAAAAGAAGATCCTTAGAGTAACAAGAATAAGTGTCGAGGATACATTAGACGAATCGAAACTATAAGTTAACTCATTGGGCTTGCTGATAGACTCGAAGCTGAGTTTCTTAGAGCAAATCAGGGCAACAGGGAACCAAGTCAAACACAAAGGCGACCCTTAACGACTGTCGTACAAACAACGCTTCCAAAGAGCGAGTCTCTCAATAAGGACCTGCGAGGAAAAGGGCTAGCCCAGATGGAGAGACGAGGAGTGCTGTCGATTGCTTTAGCATTTCTGAGTCAGCGATGTTGGTAATCGCGGTGGTTGTAAATTGCGGGGTTGATACCCATTGCCCTTTAGAGAGTGTAAACGAATCTCCCTCCGGACACGAGGGCAGCAAAGAATCAGTCGCTAGCGATCCTGATGACGATAATACCTGAGCCAAAAGGAAGAGAGACCGTGCAGCTCATCAACGACTTGAGATCGTAGCTTAGTCGAAAGCTGACTGACTCTTTCCTAACTCAGCTATTGATCGGACACGAGCGAGAGTTTGTACATAACACACTTCCTCTTTCAAAGCATGTCAGGACTTCGTTCTTTGATTGCATTGTTTCAGGTTTAGGGCAAAACTCTTGGCAAGCAAGGTGAAACCAGCGTAGATCACAGGTCAAAAGAGGCATGGAACAAGGCGAATGATGTTGCGAGAGCTAGGCCAACTAGTTAGTTGAAACCCTGTGGAATGAGATAGACTCATCTTTGGAATTACAGAAATGATTATCGGACATGATATGGGTTCTTTGCTTTCATTCGAATTGAGAGATGACCAAACAACTCT
Organism: Stratiomys singularior; assembly: GCA_954870665.1. NCBI lineage: Eukaryota > Metazoa > Arthropoda > Insecta > Diptera > Stratiomyidae > Stratiomys > Stratiomys singularior. The sequence goes on from OX940881.1 coordinate 67,893,020, forward strand.
TGGCGAAAAACGGTTGTGTGTCTTATCTCCTAGGGCACAAGATTCTTTAAAAGCACTTCAAACGCCTAACACACGCTGGGCAGCCGGGGGTCTAAAAACTATATTTTCTGACTTTCAGAAGTTTTGGTAGATCAATTTTTCCATTTTCACTTATCCACCTAAGCTGGTAGTGCCAATCGACGCGTCCCAGCCTGTGAGTCGGCACCTGATGACAAGCGGCAGGGACGCGTGTTCGAAACCAGCTTGAACTCTTTCCACATTTCTTTATAAATATTATATTTTCTGATTTTGCGAGCCTGACTCACAAACGCTGGAAAGTGGCCGGAATGGAATAATGCCACAAAGTTGGTAAACCTGACCAACACGAAACTAAAAGCTTTCCTTGGTTTTTGTATGATGATCAGATCGCAAACCTTGGTCTGTGCCTGATTCAATAATGGAGAAATAATTTAAAAAAAAATTTTTTTTACAATGCATCAATGAAGATGTCTGTTAGTGCTGTTTTTTATACTCAAAGATATTTTCAAGATATTTTCCGTTTTAATTAAAAACATAATTGAATTTTTCGGTAAATTATAAAAGAAGTGTTGTTTATGCAAATAAAGGATAAAGTCTTTTATATATTGTATACCAAACATAAATGTGTATTAAATATGGTCACGGCAATTAGATTGCGCAGCAGTAGATCAAGTGAAATTAATAATGAGAATTAGATACTTTTACGTGGGATATATTTGATATTATCTGGAGTAGGATATGTAGATATTATTCCATATCAATACTGCTAGATTCTTGGATGAATGGTGAACAAACGTCGCAAAATATTTACGGAAATTTGTTTGCATTGCGTATTTAACACGCGAGTGAAACTCCACACCTGTATTTACTACCAATCTGCATATTTTCATCGATTGATCTGGTACACGCAAGCAGTAAGTACACATTTGTCATTTTGCTTCAGGCATGTGTAATGTATGATCCATTACATTACTTTTTGTGAGAAAAACTTTTTCGACTCGAGGTCTCAGGGAAAGTCCAAGACACTATATTAGGCCATTGATACCTCCAATGTGTTACTGGTCTTAAGACGCTGACGTAAGGTCTTAGAGTACGATATGTAGACTCGTATGCAACATTATTGGGTCGATATTACCATGTTGGCTACGAAAAAAGAAGATATTTCAGAAAGAAATTCAACGGCCCCATTGGCTGACTAGTCAATGAACTTGGACTTGAGTGGTCTTCACGTTCGTCTTTTGGTTTGTTGGCTGGCGGCAGACTATCAATGACCCATAACAGACAGACTGACTATAAACTTAACTTGGCTGGATCAGTAGTAAGTCGAATCCGATTGCGAATGGAATGTGCTCCATTGTACGTTCGCTTCGACGGAAATGCTTTTAACATATTCCAGGTCGAAGTACCCAACGAATTTTTAAGCATAATTTGTCGTTTCAATTAGCATTGTGATCAGTGGCTTGACTTCTTCTTCTAGTGCTTTGTTGAATTTACCTATATTTTATGGCACACCATGTCTTGGTTCGAAATGGTTAGGAATTAGTAAGTGTAACACGTATTCAATTTTTCGATGACTACACACTTTTAGGAACATGAAGTTTGCCAAGACTGAAGATCAAATATTATTTCAAATATCCTTTCGTATTCGATGAACGCAGGGATAATGTTAGATTTGATATTTGGGAGGAAGCATTTTTGAAAAATTCTTCACAGCGGTGTAATTTATAGTTTGAATATAAGCGCCTTGGCTAGTTGCTTCGAGTATGAGTTACAAGGATTAGGTACGATTGAGGACATAAAAATCCTGTATTCAAACAACACTCAACATTTCTCAATAATGGTTATCTGTAACCGTGACAACATTTTAGTTTTAAGAGTTAAGTTTATTCATTTCTTATTCCGTGAAAACCAAGGGGAACGCCGTGTTTGTTGTTAGAACGTGGCGTACTTACCCTACCATTTACCTTTTTGTGAGTTTCTCTGTCTTAAGCGTACAACAGACCAAATCGTTTCAAAGCTAATCACAGGTAAACATCATCCATGCTGAAATTTTTCTGAATTGTGTCCCGAAACCATGCATTTATGGGACCTTGCCTGAAAATTACGAAGGTATTGCGCCTCAATTGGCAAAGAAGTTTGTAAGTCGGCCTAATTTTGAAAATATATGAGCCACCAATCGGAGGATGGGATTATAATAAGAATTTATAAGATTTTCACTTTTATACATGTTTGCACCAATATAACGCAGCGCCACATTGTAAGCTCGAAAAAAGATGTACACAATTCGAAACAAGGCACAACGTTCAAATTCAAGATCAGCAAAGGTGCCAAAATCGATAGATGAAACGAACGGCTACAAAATAGCGAGTAATGACTGCCAAAAAGTATACGTCGTGCAATACATACGAATAATTTGATCAAAGTCAAGGAACACATTAGAAAAGCTGAAATTGTAATTGAAGACCTTCTGTTGAGCCTTTCGATCGTCATGACAATCTCTGCAGAGGAAAAATTATGCCAAACAACGCAGAATTAAAACTAAAATGAAACTTTTAAGCTACACATCCTGCTAATGAATTGATGATGATCTTGGAGAGCTATTTCGACAAATCACTCCAACTACCCTACTTGAGAGCACTGGACTTCCTTTATTTTCTTTAGAAATGTTGCCAAACTGGACGTTTCTAAACACGGTCCACCCTTATGGCAGCCTTTCAACAGATGAGGCTTCTCGTTCGGGGATTCAAATCCATAATCACAGCCGTACGCTACAGAATTTCGTAACTTGAGTTCAAATTATTTATGGTACAAATAATACTAACTGCAAAGAACACTTATTCTTGGAAACCTTTCCAGCATTCCGCTCCTTGACAGCGTGACTTCAGGGCTCTTTGACAACGTGGCTTCAGAGCTAGAATAGGGCTCTAGGCACGCACCTATAAATTTTGTTTCCTGTAACGAGGTAGACCTAGACCCTTTGGACGAGAAGTTATAATACGACTCAAAAGTCCGCTATGAAGAGTTAGGCGAGACTGTCAAAATGAAGCAATATGGACTCAGTCAGAGCACCACCAACATCAGTAGAAAATGAAATAGCTAAAATCCTATGGAATGGGATAGCCTCAACTAGAAATGATATCCATGCCTACATTTCAAAATGAATTTTAAAGGAGAACAGGAATGATGCCAGAACGCCAGTGGCTTTGTTCTCATTCCACAATCTTCCGGTGGAATACGTCAAGTAACTGGGAGCGAGCTTGTTGAGAGCAAGAGGAAATCATAGAAAACTATATTTTCGATTGCCAAACCTAATTCACGACCACTTCAAATGGCTGCGATAGAATTAAGCCGTAGACGTGGAAACTCTGACGACAATAGAGGTATGTGCTGTTCTCATTTAACACTCAAATGTAATTCAACACCAATCTTAAATCCCTGTTCACCAACCCCACAATTTTCATTCTATTATCAAAATTTTCGTAACATACTACGAAGGGGATTGGAACCTTCAAGTATGCTGTGAGACATTTCCCATATTACATGCAGTGAAAAATAAGGCCCTGTTTCCATTTCACTTAAATCCTAGGGGAAGCTGCCTAAAGACAACATAGGCAATATGGGAAAAGGGGTTGTGTCCTGCCAAATGTATATTTGATCAAAATATTCGACCATTCCCCATAATGGATGTTCATGACTGGAGCAATCATATGCAATTTTTACAAACGAACCTTAATTTTAAAATTAAGTTTGCTTTCTTTTTGGAAAAACATTCTAAGGTTCACTACGTACAATATTACATACAGAATATGGCTGCAGATGTTGGTGACCACAAGTTGATATCTGCTCGACTTATGAAGAATTTTAAACAAAACTTAAGAAGTTCTTTATTCAATGGAAATGAAACAAAAACGAAATAGCGTTTTCGCGGGTTTGGAGATTTCGATCTACAATTTTTTTTAATTCGGCTGCATACGTGTTTAGTCTGATTGTGACAGCCGTTAAGGTTAGACGTGGTTTTAAGAGCACGCCAAACTTGATTGTTAAAAAAAGGCTCAAAGAATTTGTATCAAATTTTGTGTAAAAACTGAAATATATCAAGAAATGGTTATGAAAGATAGCGGAATCTCATTCAGAGAAGTCGCTGATGATGTTATCTAATCGATTGGCAAATTTCATGACATTTTTTTCCAATGTTTTTGGAATGAACCGCATGGCAACGAATTGTTGAATTTCTAACAAAAACAGCCACGGTTTGAAGATACTCAGGTGTTACTATATGAAGTCAACGATGCAGAATTGCTGAAACGTCTTATAACAGGTGACGGAACATGACTTTACACATATGACGTTAAAACTAACACTAAATCTTGCCAATGGTGGCATTCTGGATCGCCAAGACCGAAAAAGGCTTGATATGTGTGATCGAACGTGAAGCTGATGATCGCTGTGTGCTTTTTGGTTTTAATGGTATAGTTAACCAACGAATTCCTGCTAAGAGGCAAAAAAGTTAGTAAAGAGTACTACCTGCTAGTTCAATGCCGATTGTTCGAAGCAATCCCAGAAAGGCCCGGATATGGGGGGAAACAATTCATTGCTTTTGCACCACAATAACACAATACTCACGGTTCATTGCTTGCTTGTGAATTTTTGACCAAAAAAAAAATACTGCAACGAGGCCCCAGCCTCCATGTCTGCCAGACATGACTCCGCGTGGCTTTCTTCTATTTTCCAAATTAAGGAGAACCGTGATATCGAGTTTGAGGAGGGTTTTGAAGATTACAAGAAGCGTTGCCACAAGCATATATCATGGAGAGTATTTTGAAGGCAACAAGATGAATTAAGATGAATAATCCCCGGCATTTTTTGAACATGCCTGCTCTTAGTCGCACCAAAAATTTAATAAATTAAAAGACAATGTGTACGTGAAAGAAATGCAAGAGATGACACAGGAGTCATCGTATTAAATTAAATGCAAAATTTTCCACTTCCTAAGATCCTTTCTAAGAAATTTTAGTTTTGCGTTTTCTGTCTAAATGACAAAGACGAGCTCTGCGTTTTTATATACTAACTAAAACAGTTCCAAATGTAGTTTGTAGTGCGTTGTAGACTATTTCAAGAATATTTCATTCATATATCACATGCTCAAAATGTGAAAAGGTAGAGCGTTTTTTTAAATTTATTTTTCTTTTTGGACTTTTGGCTTCGAAAGGAGGTTTACATATCCTTTGCGATTTTGTAAGAGGTTTCGTAATCTTGTAAGACTTTTGTAAGACTCACGCTTAGAGTCTTTAAATAGCTTTTCTTCTTGACCAAGATGGACACCTTCAAATCAGCTTTTTACTTAATGGAATAGAAATAATGATGATATATCGGAAAATCATTTATTTATTCGAATGCAATTTCCTTGCAGATGGGTAAGGAAATTATTTTTCGGAATCAGGCAAAGTCATCACAATCCAAGGCGCGACAGTCCAAGATGGGTTTTGGCCTCCAGGATTCACGCCCTACTGGAAGTTTGCCTTACGCTCTATTCTTCTATGACCTTTTGGGTATCGGGTTTTCTTATTTTCTTTTTCTATTTGAAATAGTCAGAGCGTTTTCGTTGCTTTAGGCAAGTAAATACAGGTGGTTTGTAAAATAAGTTATACTTCTCTCACTACAGAGAAAATTCAACAATCCAAATATCATTTTGGTCAAATGCCGTAAGACCGGGAGCTTTGAACAGTGTTATCGATGTTTTGTGCTTACGAAGTTGGAGATTTCCCAAAGGCCTAGTAATCTCCTTTCATTTTTTCGGGTTTTTTTACAGGGGCCGTAAATTTAGTTCCTTATAGTTCAGTTTTTGCTTGCATCTTGTCCGGATTTATATTGACTTTGAGCGTTAAAATTTCGGCAATTTGACTTTTTTCGTCCTGTTGTGAAGGTGCAAGTGTTATTAACCACTGTATGTAATAGTTTTACTGCTCAGGGCAGGTTGGATATGCAGATACTGCAGATATGCAGTGTATTCATTGTAAAATATAGGTAAGACACGTGATCCTTGATGGACTCCAGCTCCATAGGTTCGCAGGTTTGACAGGTAGCTGTCAATTTTGTTGCGGTAAAATCTCGCCCTCCAGGGAAGAGGTAATAATAAGATAATCAAAAATGATAATGTCTAGAAGCCATGACAGAATTTGCATTTTTAATTGTATCATACCCCGGTGTTTCGTGTTTATTTAGTGCCTATGTCAGTCCTTTTATTTCGCATATATCTGTCGGTGGTATTGTGCGGTTGTCATTTTATTACATTTACAGGAGTCTGTTAGATTAGCCTGATACGCCATCCGCAAAATTATAGAGCTTGTGGTCCGATGAGCAGAAAGTTTTTTTAATAATTTCAAGGAAGTTTGCCAATGCTTCAGCTTTACTTGAGTATTACATTTCATTCCATTTTGGCCAAGGTTATACCTGTATATCATTTTGAAGTCGGAAATTTTTGGACTCACTTCGGGCAGACACAGTTGAATTTCTGGTAGCATGGGTGGGAACTTATCTAACTCTTCTTCTATTTGTTCCTTCGATGATTTGACGGATTTCAAACTTGAATCATTATTTTCCTCTTATGATGTTTCAACCGTTCCAAATTTTTTGAAGGAGGAAGAGACATTTTGGATTGCTCGCTTATTGGTTACGGTGTTGCGCTTATTGTTAATTTTTTTTTTCAATTGGGCATTGAGTTCTTTACTTACAAGACGCTGCTTGACTAGCTCAGCATATGTCCTTGCCAAGGCATAGCGGACCTTATTTAAACAGTTTTAGAGTCTACAAATTTGGAGAACCATGTTTCTAATACCTTTCTGAGTTTGTGGGCCATCCCAGAAAGTCTAGTGTAGTGACCACCGCCTGTCACATTTGGAATTGAAACAAAGTGTTTTTGAACAAATATTTTCATCTGGATTAACTATTGAAGAATTGATAAAAAAAACCTAAGCAATAAATTATTTTGTCTCATATTATAACATAATTATTGTGCTAACCCAGGCAAAATTTATTTCTGTTCAATGCTCTTCAAGAAGAAGCACGAACTGGAAAACCAAGTTTTCACTTTCACTTTGCGCATGAAATTATGGTATTATATACGAATATAATCTCAAAAATTTTTAATTACTTAGCTGTTTCAAATTCGCTTATAATTGTCTTGCCCAATTCTTCTTTAGCGTTCCAAATCGTTCGACGAAATACCATGCACGATAAACAACGCGTGAGTAAACCAGGCACTAATAACCCAAATGAGGAAAGAGAAACTTACATTAACATCCAAGTAGCATTCGGGTCATGTTTCAAACTTAGAACCTTAAACGAGTTTTTGATAATATCATGAAAATATTTAGAAATTGTTTAAATTCTGAATTCTTGCAAAAAAAGGAATCTGAGAAGAGCTGGAAAAAAACCGGAGAAAAAAATCGTTATATACTTCTTCGTCCAGGAAATTTACTTATTTTGCTAATGATCATAATATATATATGTGTTACTGTGACCTATACAAAGACAGCCGTGACGAATGCTTCAAAAAGGTGCGGACCGAATTTATTTTTGAACAATGAATTAAAAAAGCGATGAAAAACCAACGATGACCTTAAAAGATAGCTAACAGTTCAACCAAGTAGCAAAGACGAATTAAATTAGAATACAAATTTGTTATACAAGTTCTTGTAAGCCAAATTAACTTGTTGTTTGCTTTAGTTCCGAAATTCGACGGAGAATTGTATGTGCACTTTGGCCTAATAAGATAAGTGACTGGATCAAAATATATAGATTTCCATTAAGAAAGGCATGAGCTGAAAATATGTGAGTCGACACGAATTAATTTTGGAAAATTTCATCTGCATGTGAAGTTGTCGAGATATCTGATTGTTGCGTAGAAATTTTAAGGGCTTCATTCAATTTAAACAATAGAATCTTAATGAAACGGAAGTCTGAACTTTACTACGAATCTCATTATTGCATTCGTGTTATATTCCTTCATATGAAAACTGAAATAACATCGCGAACAAACCAAATGTTCATTTGCATTAAACATAAACTTACTTGTGTATAAGTAGTGATGAACCTCAACCTTGGTCAAACTGGGTCTGAAAAAAAATTAAATTCTGTCAGTATCAACAGAGAATAAAGTCACTGAAAATTTGATATAATCGTAACTGGGAATAGTATATTGGAATTTTAAAATAGATTGTTCCGAAAAACTGTTTAAAAAATGTCATAGATGGATAATCGGGCATTACTTTCAGCTGAACGCTTTATTCGTAAAAATCATCTGAAACCTGACATCTGAATGAAAATAAACAAGATTTTAATTCCTGAGCGAGTCTAGGTCGTAGTCTTGTACATTAGTTTGCTTGAGCGTGGCGGTTGTTTTAGTTATGAAGGTTAAGGCTATTTATGCCCGAAGTGTTTGACTCCCACCGACACAAACCTACTGTACTACGGAGTAAACACCTCCCCTTTCATTCTAACTATCTAGCTTGGAACCGGTTGACACATTACATCGGGCTATTCTACGCCTCATGGCACCTTCGGTGTGAAAGAACTGCTACTTCAGCGAGATGGGACAGAATATTAGGAGGAGAATAGCAAGAGAAGGAATCCCTTAACCGGACACGTCTGCAGCCAATCAAGTATTCCTTGTCTTGTTGCTAGGACCTAGTTTCATTTGTCGACAAATTGTAGCATCTCTTCGATCAGGCTATCAAAACGGAGCTACCCCACTTTTCCAGCAAACCACAGCTCAGTTTGCTCCATATTCTGCATGGCAAGTATGACAGACCACATCTTTCTCTTCAACGCAGCTAATCCAACTAATCTGGAGACCGTGACTTATCAACATTATGCAGTTAAGACTGAAAACAGGAGTACCTGCAAACGATTTGGTAGATAGAAATCATTCTTACCATCCTCAAGATCGAGCCTCGATCTCAAATCGTTTATCATCCTCATTGTCTATCTTTATTAGGCTCACGTTCCCAAAATGTTTGCCACTCGAGGAGAACGCGTCATCATTCATCGCTTAGCTTACGTTCGATGTGACGCTCGTGGCTGCAAAGGTAGATTCTTTCACGTTGCCTGTGAACGAATGCGATGGGTATCAGTCCTGCGATTACTAACACCGCTGACTCAAAAATTGTCCAGTATGCTGATGCTGATGGACTTTCTTCCATCATTAGCCATTATTCGATTGATTGCCGAGACCTCTACCACGGCCTTATTTGCCATTTATATGGTTTGATCTGGGAAAGCAAGCCCAAATAGTTAACTGATAATTTCGATCCTACTCATGTATATTCGACACTGATCCGAGAGGGAAGAAGAGGGATCCTCTTCGTTATCAGGATGGCCACTTAAGGTTCCTCTAGTGCTGGCTTTAAATCCAGTTCCCTACCCGATACGTACGCGCGTTTAGTAATTGCCATTGAATGACTGTGCACTCAATGACCAGTGCTACAGCGTCTGTATAGCTAATCAATGGCAACTCCTGCAGTTCAAGTCTGACCAGAGCATCAGCAAATAATCCACAAGTTGGGAACGAGGATGGAGCCTTGGAACACACGAGATGTGACAAGAATCCTCCGTTAATCTAGCATCGTGTCGTAGACCAGACTGTTACAGGCTGAAACAAAAATTTTGGCACTAGGAACGAGTTTTCCAGGGAATGCAGATTATCCGCTCATCAATCGGAGCTGAATGCATGGTTATTAGTCTTCTTTGTCATGTCCAGCATCACTAGGAAGACTACCAACCGGTTCGACGGACTGCATGCCTCCGTCTTTTGGACTGCTGTTATCACGTCAACAAATGCATCTATAGCGGAACGCCTTACTCTGAAAACGTGCTGCCGTGGAGAAAGATCTCCAGCGACATGGATAACGTGAGTCTTCTGTTTGTGAGTTTCTTGAACATTTCCGCACCGTATCTAGCAGGCCTAAACCGCGGTATATCAACGATGACTTGGGATTTCCCTTCCCTGGGCTCAACATGACGAGCCCAGAAGTCTTCCATTGCTCAAGGAAACATCCTTCTCGAAAACAAGAATTAAAGGTACAGAGAGACATTTAATGCCTGATATGTCCGAATCTTTCCTCGAAAAAAAATACTGAGTATACTGGTCTTCTTCTGTAGGTAGCTTCAATGCGGACACAGTCTTGGGCAGGGAGCCCGCATTATCTCGTCCATATTGCCCGCTTCTTCTATGCTTCTATGCAAGGATGACTGTGCATTACTTACACGAAGTTTTGTCAACACCTGGCCTAACATCTGGCCAGACATCTCCTGGCTGACTGGTATACTGCCATTCTGGGACATGCATCTCCGTGGCTTCGCGCCCAATGAGTTTGACGTGGTTGACAAACATATTTGAAAATACTCACTATTGAGTTGACCATGCCTTTTTCAGCCGGTCCTGTGGTTCCAGAATGACTTTCCATGCCATGAAATGCTATGAAATTAATGCCATGAAAGCCAAGAGAGTCATGACAATTAAATATTAAACAATTTCAGACGTTGCGTGTCGTGTCTCCTGATTTGGGTCAGTGAAGCAACAAGACAATTTCCATTAAATTAAAGTCTAAAAAAATGAAAAAAAATTCCTTTTAAAGTTAAAACTAAGATTTTGTTAAATTTGAATGCAAACATTGATATACGTCTAGTTTTTAGCGCATTCTGAAGTTATTGTTTTTTAAATTCTGTTGGTGGTGTTATATTTTCGTTGGAGATGCAGTTTGAGATATCTGTAGCGTTCATCAGCTCCTCAGAGGTAAAGGGTCGCAGTTTGACGTTTGGGAGAACCCGATATTGCTTGATAATATCTTTCTTCAATATAATTTTTGAGAATAACTACAAAACACCGGCTACCAAAGTAAACCGGCGAAATAATTTATTGGCACCAAATGCAACACCTTGCAAACCAGAACCTGGTTTTGAATCTCCTAGAACTGCATGATTTGACAAGTGAATGAATAAGATGAATGAAATAAGAATGAGAGAAAATAATAATGAAAATCAGTGGAGCCTATAATTCCTTGGTATTTCAAAGAAATCGTATCCGTTTGATCTAAAATTGGGCCAATCACTAATCCGCTTACTTTACCAATCACAATCCGCGATGTCTGCCTTCTTATTTCAAAACTGGCAAGCCATTATAAGATATTTCTATTTTATTTAGTATTTAGCAAAGATATTCAAATTTTTGTCTATCTCTCCTTGTTGTAGAGCAACGGCTTTTTCTTCTTTTGCAGTATTTGAAATATTTTCCTTGCAAATAATTACCTTGAATTCATCACCAACTTCATCGTAAATCGAATAACGAATATACGCTTTCAAGAAGTTTCTCTTTGGTGACAATTCAATTGTCACTGATGGTAGGCTTACGATCAGTGCCCAGAAATAGTAGCTTTCCCACTGCTTTTGCTTAAACCAACTTTTTGCACTCATCAAAAGGTTAGTTTAAATTTTAAGTAGTAGAAATTAAAATCGGTTGCGATTGGTAAAATCGGTGCTGAAAATACGTATTGAAGTGGCCTCTTGAAACATCAAACACAAACTTATCACTCTTTATATGAATCCTAAAAATGACATCTGTCGTCATTGGGAATACTTTCTAACATCCCAGACATCTCAAAACAAACAGCATTTTACCATCATAGAGGTATGTTAAAAGGCTTGGTCCAATTTTTAGACTGGTCGTACTGTTCGCTAAAATAGAACTGGTGGAATATGGGTTTCGTGGAGCTAATGCGATTAAATACTCTTGCTTCATTCTTGTCTATGAGTGTTGACCACTCACCACAACGTAACACAACACTCTAGTCTGTTAAGTCGTTTGTTATTGACTTGAGGCTTGGGTATATGTTATGTCATTCTTCATCTCGAATTTTGAGGATTTCTATGGTTCTGTTCGAAATCACGTCTATCTTGTCAAATAGTTTCAGTGCACTGTCCTATATGTATTCTTCAACTGTGTCTTGAAAATCTTCTTTTTCCAGTTAGGGACCCGATACGAAAAGAGAGTACGGAGAGGAGGTTATGCCGGGGTAGTGTGTTCTCTTTTGTATGTACTCTCTCCAAGTCGTCCTGTAGTATGTGTGTATAGAGTCGTCGGCTGTGGAGCTTTGCGTCTTGTGAAGAATATGGCTTAAGTCTTGTATTTGTTTATCTTAATTTTCCATTTACAGAAATATTCTTGAATTATTTCAATTAACTGTTGCATTTTTGAAGGGATGACTTCTTCTTGTTTTGAACTAAACTAGTATATACAAGTGTCGTCTGCACATAGTGATATTTGAACAGTATATGTGAAATGGGTGATCTTTGTGGAACTCTAGCTTGAATAGTTTGCAGGCTCGAGAGATGATCTTCTATCCTAAATTTAAAAGATTTACCTTTAAGGTGTGTATCAGTTTAATCTTTGGTAGAGGATAGAGAATTCATGCATTTTGAAGATGAGTCCTGGATGCCATACCTCAAAGGCTTTCATTATGTCAAACATAACTAGACTAGTTCGCTTCCTGCAGTTCATGTCATTTCTAATGTGCTGTGCCATCTTTCCTATTTGGAGTTCTGTTGAATTTGCTTCTCGGAATCCTTATTCTTCGTTTGCGATTTTATGTTTTCGGCTTTCGCTTCATTCGTTCCGATGGGTAATACCTTATCAGCTACAGCTACCTCCTCCCCTACCTGTTAATCAGTTTTTTCTACATAGATTGTCGTATGGAAGTGGAAACGCGTTCCAGACTTTAAGAAAGTTTCCTAAAGAAGAATTATTTTAATTTTGCTAATGACAATGAATTGTCTAAATCGATCGAAATCGATTCATTCATGTTTAAGCGTGGCGACTTGTGCTGTTAACATGCCCTGGACCACTTTTCCATCATACCTTGAATCATCAGGTAAAACTGTGTTTTTGCATGCTGGCAAAAAAATCTCCATGTCTGGAGATGTAAATATTAGTGTGTGATTTTATCTTTGGTTGTTTTGTATTTTTTGACGAGAGGTGTTGGGCTGCTTTGTTGTTTGGGTAGGCGTTTTGTTTTTCAGCAGTGATCTATGCAAAGGTTTTCTTAATGTTTTTGGGGGTTTTTCGGGCAGCCTTCATAGCTTTTCCGCCGTAGTTAACGTATTTTGCCTCTTCTTATGCCTATGAAGTAACCATGCCGAAAGTTGATGCCACGAAGCCGTCAACAAGCATCACAGTGAGCCTGAACATGACAATTACTCGAGATATGTGTAAATGTTGACAATTGCGGACTATCCACTGTACATTACGCGGTTTGATGGCTTCCACCTTGCAGACAAGATGGAACACTGCCGTTGTGTTTTATATTGCGGATTTCTCTTTTGCGAGTAAAACCACGACGAGTTTGGAGGGCCCGTTTCGGGTCTCGAGCCGGAATACTTGAGAAGAATAGGAGCTCTAGTGTGAATCAAAGTCAATTTCGAAGCCTTCAAATTCAAGCCCCCGAAGGCCACGAATGGTTACATTTAGGTTTCCTCCCTAGAGGAGATTACATGTGAGATATTGCAACTAATCCTCAGTCAATATTTTTGTGATTTGTCTATGGTCGTGCGAATTTCCAGGGCTTATCAGGAGACCAAACTCTTTGCGGAAACTGTCTGAACTTTTTTCTGTATGATTATCCTGTTTAATAATGTCCATTTGTCCATCTCGTACAGGATAATCGACACTTTATGTTGTTCGGATGATTTGGAATTAGATTGGGTGACTTGAGGAAGATTTTCTTGTGTTTTGGGTTGTGAGGAGTGGGATCTCCTCGTATCTTTTCATCCCATCCTCAATATCTTCTTCTTTTTCTACTTCTTCCTCTTTTTCTTCTACGTCTCCTCAGATAAGGAGCTGGAATTTTCAGAGGAGGACGTTGAATTATTTGAAGAAGACGAGAACTTCGTGATCTTACGTTTCTTGTTTTTATTTTGTTTATTATCCTTCATTTTTTTATGTTCTCTAGTTCTGCAATTTTCTTCGTCAAATAAATATTTCCACGTTGTTGGCTGGCAAGCTCATCTAGCTCATCTAGATAGTCTAGCTATCCTTAATTTAATCTAGAATATGTTTTTCAAGGTGCCGTAGTTCCTTAAGAACTTCTCTCAAGTAGAGGTAAATGCTCTTAGCCCCACCGGCAAACGGCGCCTTGTTTTGTTTTTTTCGCACTCAGCCTCATTAATCGTCGCTTAGTGGCGCCTTCTGGTTAAGGGAAATCTCTCTTTCAGCACGGAAGGAAGAGGATTGCGGTAAGAGAGTTCCATTTTCCGTCTGCTCCGCCAAGCGATCCACGATGCTCTTCTTCATAAGAAGAACCGTCCATACGTAATGCGACACACAGTTCCAATTGTCTTACTTCATCATTTTTCCAGTTACGTTTTCTGGAGAGAGCAAGCCTATTTCTCCGAGAGATGCGAACGGAGCCTTGTCGACCTTCTGCATGCAAAGAACGTGTGGCAAGCGTCGCCTGTTATCCCCGAGCAGAACAAGCAAGACGGTGATTTTCGCATTTTATACAGGCAAGACTAAAAATATCCGTGCCCACTGAGCAGTTTCGTCAAATAACAATCAGTCTCACCATTCGTTCTGCAGAACCAAGGCCCCAAGTCGCTGATGAAGCGTGCGGTCCACCTGCCTCTCGTTTCGCTTACCCATGATTGTTGCCACAAAGTTAGGGTCCTTCTGTGGAAAGTTCCCGGAAACCATGTCGTAATTGATGCAGACCGCACTCTCACATCTTTTTGAGTGGGCGAAGCTAAACGAACTGTGCATCAATGCCGACAAAATGGAGCTTATGCTTTGCACAAAGCGCCGTAAACCGGAGACATTTTCACCCCCGACCATTGACGGAAAATATATCAGTTTAGTAAACTAGGTGAAAAACTTAGGAGTAACCTTGGATAGTAAGCTAACTTGGACTCCACACACAGGAGCAGTCAGACGGAGAGCTACAGCGGCGCTCTTCACAATGAAAAGGCTAGTGGAGAAAACCTGGGGAATAAAACCCAAAATTGCCCACTGGATCTACACAACAGTAGTGAGGCCAATAACCACCTACGGAGCATTGGTTTGGTGGCAGGCATTACAAAAGAAAACCATTGCAAAAAAGCTAGAGAAGATCCAGCGAATTGCCTGCCTTCGCATCACAGGTGCCATTAGCACTACGCCAACTGCTGCAATGAAGATAATGCTTAATCTCATACCACTCAACGATTTCATCTTCAGAGAGGCATCACTTGCAAGCATCAGATTAAAATCCACATATGGGTTATCTAACCACACACAAACGGGGCACGTATGCATTTTGGAAAAAATGGAGAGAATGGCCCCGTCAAGTAAAAGGGAGCTGGATAGAATATTGGACGCAAAAATTCCATACAAGATCAGCACTCCGACCAGAGAAGCGTGGAAAACGGTGCAGGATTTCACATCTGGAAGTGAGATTATGATCTACACCGATGGTTCCAAAACGGACGAGGGAAGCGACGCCGGAATCTTTTTCCAGATCACCCGCAACTCAACCGAAGTTATAAACTGGAGAGTCACACTACAGTTTTCCAGTCGGAAGTGTTTGCAATAAAAGCGACTATAGAAGCGGCAACAAACAACTTTAATGGAAGAATACAAATATTCTCAGACAGTAAGTCGACACTGCACGCGCTTGCCTCTAACGGCTTAGTTTCACAACTTTTTTCACAATCCCACAACGCAGGATTGTAGGCAGGCTCTCATATACGCAACAACCCGAGTAAATGTAATACTGACATGGGTCCCTGGACACAGCGGTGTAGAGCGAAACAAAACAGCGAATGAGCTAGCGCTGGATCAGCCGACCAAAATGTCACTAGAATAGACACAATTAAAGTGGAACTCTGGAAAGAGACAGACACGGCTTGGAGTGACAAGAACGACTGCAGGATAAGCCGAGGACAAAACAACTCCTAGGAAAAAAACAGAAATGGCGTTAGAACATTGGTGGCAGTATTAACGGGCCATAATCTTCTAGGTCAACACGCCAAACGAATAGGAATCCAAACGGATTCCTATTCGTTTGGCTCGGCACCTGCCGAGCTTGCGGCGAGGAGGAAGAAAGTACAGAACACTTCCTCCTATATTGCCCGAGTCTGGCCAACAAACGACTTACTTGGCTGAGGTGTACTGGCGTAACAGAATTGGAACACTTGGCGACCACAGAACTGGGCGAATTCCTTGGCTTCTGCAGGACGACAGGATGGACCATCTGTAAACAATAGTATTACACATGGGGAGCCAAGGGCCGATTTCTAGCCTATGCTAATTTCCAGCAAGTGGACTCCAGTACAAATAATAATAAATAGGGTCCTTCTCCTTTCATCTCGGCTGAAGACTTCTCTCGCCGACTCCTCCCTACGTAGGCACACTCGCTTTCGTTCTTCCGCGAATAGCATAACAGGAATCACTCTCGAGATAACCAGCACTGCTGGTTCAGAGACAGTGCGATATGCAGCTGCAATCCACAAAGGTCCTCGCCTCTGTACCTGTGCGAGACGCCTTCGGTACGACTCCTTGCTAAGAGCGTCAGCTCAGATTTTGGAGCCGTACAATAGCACTGGCTCCATTGCGCCCATTAGTCGCCATCTCTAATTCGAGGTTGGTCCCCCCGTGTTTGCCATATTGATCGTATTGGCCATTTTATTGATTCCTTTGTCTCGATGATTGTTTCTTCGAAGCAAACGGGAATAACACGAGGGATGTGCTTCTTGGTCAGTATAACAACATCGGTCTTTCAAGCGCTAGGCTAAACCCACGGCCTGTCAACGTCTCGTTCACTCGACGCATTATCGCACCCAGTTTTAGTTGCGTCTGTTCGACAGGTCGTCCGGCGACTAGCACTGCCACATCATCTGCGTAGCCAATCTAACATGACTCCTCCAGTAGTTGCAACCACAAAAGCTCGTCGTACGAGACATTCCATAGGTCCGGGCCAAGAATGGAGCCTTGCGCCACCCCTAATGTCACTTCCATTCTTCGCTGACCCCCCAACTTGTCATAGACGAGCTTCCGGTCTTTGAGCTAGTCTTTCAATATCCGCGTAAGATACTTCGGCATCCTGAAATATTCCGGAGCACCGAGATCTGCCCATCTAGCAGAATTGATGGCATTTCTTACGTCAAGTGTTACATACAGTACTATTCGCCTCGAGTGGTGATTGTTGGCTACTGCCTGCTGGACGGCATTCGCCACCTCGTTATTGCACCGATCGTGGAGCTGCGAGCCCCGAAGCCATACTGCTGAGGAGATAGATCCCCAGCAGCTCGGACAGCCTCCGTAAGTCTCTCTTTGCTGAGCCTCTCGAGCACTTTCCTAGCTGTGTTCAACATACATAGGGGTTGGTATGAAGACGGTTGCTCCGGATTCCCCGTCCCCTTGCTGATCAACATAAGCCTCGTTGCTTTCCAGCAATTTTGGAACACGCCCTGCTGCAAGCAGGCGTTGAATGTGCTGAGCAACATGTCGCGGTAAAGTTGATGTGCAACCTACACCACTTCCGCTAGAATATCGTCCGGCTCCATGGTCTTTTAAGTTTTTAATAATTTCGCCGCCCCGTCAAGGTTGATGGTACTAAAAAGTGGGCAGTCCAAAATCTGAAATAGATTTTGAACTGGCACGGAAGAAATATTGTATAATTTGCAACACACGCGTTCAACCGCGATTCTTTTAATAGATTGATATTATTATTATCTATCCACTGGGTCTATAGGGTATATCCAACTATCCTCTCAAAAAGAGCAGAGAGGTACCGAGAGGTATTGAATTCTCCCATCACCTTTAATAGTATTTCTTTAGAATTCACCACTGATAGACATAAAACGTATGTAACTGATCCACGATTACTGCATGTGCAAGTATAGCTCTTTCAAATAGAGTATAATAGATTATTATATTGAAAACAAATGTTTTTTAAATGCTAGGATATATAAAAAGGTTTTAAACGAAACGAAGTTAATGGTTAAGACGTACAACACTCATAATGATTATTTTTTTTCTAAGCTTTTTCTAAGCCAAACGTACTCATTCACCTGAATGGATACCATGGATAAATATTCCAAAATTTCACCTCGTAAACAATGTTCTAACAAAAAAAAATATGCAAAATAACTGTTTTGATTGCGTACCAAACAAAGTATTTATGTTGCGAAGTAGAGTGGTCCAGTGGAAGACCAGCATCAATTTTCCACCGATTTCTACATAAAACATTCATGTATTCGCTGTTCTATGGTCTTAGATACGCACGTAGCAGTGTCAGTATTACAGCGGTTAATTTTTGTTATTTTTTCTCTCTCTCTCTTCTTCTTTAACCACAAACCTCGTCTTGTTCAACAAGATAATTTCGGGGTTAAGTATGTGTTTGCAAACTAGTTTCTTAAGGAAGACCGAACGGTTCATCAAGACGATGACGGACGTGAATCAGGCAAAGTTGGAATAGGATTTTCAGACGCAATGTTATCGTTACTATAAAATTGGACACTATGTACACATACATTTATTGCAATGCATTAATACGATAAACTTGGCCAGGTCTTAGCCTTTTCTTCTGTTCCGGCTCATATGTACGTGAGAACGCGGGATTGAAAAATCAAGTCAATAACCCGATATAACAGTAGAAATGCTTCTTTGCATATTAACAACTTTATTTGCTATTGCCAAGGTCCCATAATAGGCAAGAAAATAATTAATCAGATTGCGCTGAACGAAGAATTAAATGATTGGCAAGCAGCCATCAAACCAACTGAAATTCATAATTGAAAGACAATAGCGGAATTATTAAGAGATCTGGAGCAGATAATTCTTGGAATGAAAACATGACGTGTTAGGAGGGAAAAGAAATCAACACACTAGCCCTCAGGCGTGCCACCGGACACAAATTTATCTTTAATAACAACGCAAACATTGGAATTCGCAAATTTTCCTAATGACTTCACCTTAAGCTTGATTACAGCTTATATGAGGATCATGCATCTAAGCCACACACATATGAGTATATGTTTTCGCGTTTCTTACTAGGGGGCGTCAACAAAAAACATTTCCTCAGATGAGATCATGTTTCTCGCAGCTCATTCGAAATGAGGAATGAAATCATGTGAAACGTTGGATTGCTTTGTTTTACACTAGTTTGTATGTAATGAATCTAATTTTGGGGTAATTCCATAGAAATTTAATAAACCAATACAGAGATCGACTTCGATTTCATTAAAAATGTGTTTTAGGTGAAAACTCAAATTTTATCTAATTTTAGCTTGTAAACAATTTGAAATGAGTGATTGAGTCAGCAATTGTAAAAACGCAAATACGAACGTATCATAATTGGCAGTCGGCTCGTTTCCACGAGGCCGCAAGTTCATCCTTGCGGTTGAAAACGACTATCGTATTACGAGGGATGTTCAAAAAGTCATGACAACGATATATTGATCGGGGGAAATTTGAGAAAATAATTAATACGTATCATAGCTTAGATCTTTGTAGGAATACCCTCAACTAATAAGGTCATTTTCGTATTGCTAAGTAATGATCAAAAAGATAGGATGCGTTTTTTTTGTGGTAAGGAGGTGAAGGCAGTTTACGACTGACTGTGGATCTCGCAGACTCGCAATGCTTTTAAGCTACCCACTAAACAGCTACCTTGTCCATCTGGAACAAAGCCTGGAACCGTTTGACAATAACTTCGGGCTAGGCGTCGTGTTCTTTCGCTAGAGGCGCCTTCGAATTATGGGAATTTCTTTTTCAACGGGAAAATTTTGCCAACCGCTTCCAATGTAACTCCTTGCTTAGAGCTTCGCCCAATATTTGTGACCGATAGAGTAGAACCGACTGTATAACGCTCAAAAGGGTTCGTCGTCTCCTTGATGTGGTGGGCCCCTATTTGGCCATTAATCGGGTGAGTACCGCTATGCGCGCTGCAGCCTTGTCAGCTGTTGCCCTGATTTGTTGGGAAAACTCATCTTCGAGTCTATCAGGACAAGTCTATTGATTCAACCAGCGCGTCTCCAACACTGATAGGGCTTACTTTGGGGATTGTCTTCTTTGTCAGGATGACCACATCGGTTTTTTTCCAGTGTCTGCTTGAAACCGTAAGCGGTCATCCGCGGAGACAGGTCCCCAGCAGCCCGAATTACGTCAGCCAGTGTAATTTACACTGGCTGTATTTCTGGCTGTATTACACTGATATTTAAAAATAATTCTTTCAAAAAATTGTCCGGCCATGTCTAGCATACACAGTGAGCGGCATGCAGCTGGCGACTCGGGTTACCCTTTCCCCTTAGTAATCACTACAAGTCTCGCCTTCCAGCACTCTGGGAACACCCCTTCGCGCAAGCATGCGTTGAAAGTGCGTAGGAGCAGGTCAGGGCAAAAGTCAAAGACCATTTATAGCACCTCAGCTGGAATCTCATCTGATCCTGGGGCCTTTCTGGCCTTCATAGACAAGACTGCTATCTCGAATTCCATCGTCGTGAGAAGTGGGTTTTCCATTGGTGTTTCACCGTGAACGGCCTCAACGATGGCGGGACGGATAGGGAAAAAAGCCCGCACAATTTCGTCCATCTTTTCTGCCTCGTATGAGTGAGGCTTCCGCAGCTCTATTTTCACCATGGATCCCTGTTCCCTGATGACTAACGAGAAGTATCTGAAATTTATGCGAGAGTCACAACACTGCGGGAAAGGATGTATGGAAGATTCGATGCAAAAGACGGATAGCGCATACCAATGTGATTAGAGAAAAAAGGGAAACACATAAAAAAAAATTGGAATTGATTAAGAAAAAATTGACTAGATTGGAAGAAGTGGCCCAACCAACCAACGCAGCGGTAGAATTACAGAAGATTCCTGGACAACAAATGGAGTGGTCCACAAATATAGCTTGATTTTCAATGAAAAGGAAAATTTCCATAGGAGACTTAATCGTAGAAACGGGAGCAGCGATATGTAGACTAACAGATGCGCATAAAATGCTCGTAAGGGATGATACAGCCGGAAGTATCAGAGGAAGGAAAGAGGTAGCACACAGAAAAGAGGCGAGAACAGTTGCTGGACTGAAGCCAAAAGCGGCTTACTTCATCAAAGCGGATAAAGGCAATACAGTGGTAGTTATATATAAGATCCAGTATGATGACGCAGTAATACAAAAGTTAAGCAGTGACAATGCCTTCGAGCTTCGTCAGAACCCATTGGAGGAATCCTTAAAAAGATTTCAAAGGGCAATAAAATCTTGTGAGCCATTGATCGGAGAGCTTTCGAAAGTGAGAGTAAGCAATCCCTCACTGCCGATGATGAAGTGCCTACCAAAGATTCATAAGAAAGGCAACGAACTGCGCGAAATATTATCAACCGTGAAAGCATCTACCGAGAAACCGGCTAGAAGACTTGTGTACGAGTTTAAGGGAATGAACGGCAAGGAACAACCAATGAACAGCAATTATGTCAAACACAGTAAGGAGTTCTTAGAGTTGCTATTACAGTTATTTTTCTGGTGTGCCAGGAAAAGACGAAATTATGGTCTCCTTCGATGTGAAATCTCTATTTCCGAGTAATTTGCTTATGGGAACATTAGGGTACATAGAAGAGTGGATCTTAGACCAAAAAGAAAAATCACCATTTTCGAAGACAAAAACCAAACAGGACATACAGCTTACAAAGCTTTGTAGGACGGATTATTATTTCACCTTTAGGGGAAAATTTTGCAAAACTAAAGGAGGAGTAACGATGGTGAAATCTCGTTCACCATTCTTCGGCGAAACATTCATGAAACGATTAAAAGAGGAACTACAGGACCTAGACCAAAACCTATTACCCAGATGCTGGATTAAGTATGTGGAGTGTAGAGTGAAAAGCAGTGAGTTGGAGAAGGTAATTGCCGATCTGAGTCAAGCACATCAGAACATAATGTTTACAAAGAAGAAAGGGAAAGATAGGAAACCAAATTTTCTAGACACGGTCGAAAAGAAGACACAAAATAACCTAATATTCGGATTGCATCGAAAAGCAACTAAGCCAAAGAAAAAAAATGGCAGTACACCATCGAAACAGTACACCAGATAAAACAGATTCAAGCGCAATTAAGAGAATGGCACACAAGACCCAAAAGACCAGACAGAGATCGGAGCTATCAACGTTAGCAACTGTAGGCATTTAAAGGATATACTAGAAGACGTTGACCTACCATGAAGGTATCAGCAATCGGATAAAAAGAAGAATCATCGGCACGATTCTGTCCAGCTGACCGAATCAGGTAGTAAGAAGCAGCTCAAAAACATTCTCAGAACAACGAAGAATAAACGTCAAACACAAGAAAAATCAGGCATTTATCGTACCGAATTTTCTACTTTCGTTGATGTCTACATAGGACAAACAAGGAGACTCATTGGCATCAGAATTAAGAAGCATCACGGCGAAGCAGCAGCAGCGAAAAGGCAGGGAAGAGCACCAAACTTCAAGTCGGCCATAGCGTAACATATCATGACAAAGCACAAGATAAAAATGGGGGATGCAACGATGGTCAAGAAAACGAAAAGAGATACTTGTGTATTGGATGTCATGGAAAGCCTCACAATAAGCCGCGAAAAGACAAGGCTGATGAACAAGGTTGAAGGAAACTCTAGGTCCTACTTTTTGTAAGTTTTTAAGCTTCAGTAATTAACCTTGGAAATTATGTTTTATTGCATTTTATAGATTAATTATCTTAAGACCTGTACTAACTGTACTACTGTACTTTAGATTGGTACTAACGTGGCCAAACGTTCTAAAGAAAATAAATTAAGTCGCTGAAGAAGACCGAACAATGACGGTTGAAAATCGATTTCATATGTAAAAAATTCACAAAATTAAAAGGAAGCATCCCATCTTTGTGAACAGTTTGGGAGTCTTGTGAAATAAGAAGTATTACAAATATTGTCGTTCGGTGATGATTAAAATAGATAAAACTGAAATTCATGTAGTAGACCAAGCTTTTCAAAAGTTAGGACCAATAATAGGAGGTTATTCTCCACTATATTCTACAGTGGCAAAGTAGTGTGCACAGTTCAAACGTGAAGGAACATCGATTCAAGATGACCCAAGCGTGGCGGCAAATTGTATTGGATAATCTTCGTGTGACAGTATTTTTTATTGCTGATGGGTTAAGGATCTCGAGACATAAAATTTTACTTATCCATTTGGCAATTAGAATAGTATCCGTGCGTTGAGTTCCCAGAATGCTAACAAGCGCACAAAAGCCAATGAGGGTCAAGATTTCGAAGAGCTCATTGGAATTATTTCAACAAGGTCCTGTTCGCTTTTTAGCTCGATGAATCAGAGTAGATGAAACATGGGCGTGGAAAAGACGAAGGAAAGAAATTTATTTTCAAATTCAAAGAAATTCAAGACAAAATTGTCTTGCAGTAAAATCATGCGCACTCTCTTTAGGAACGCCTAGCAATTGTAATAATTCATTATCTTCATCATGTCACCACTGTAACAAGTCTTGTGTACGGAGAACAAATAAAATATCACATAAGGAAATTTTTAAAAACTTCAGAGAAATATTCGCAAAAGAAGTTCAATTCATCAGAAAATCAAAGGTAGTTCACAGTATACACAGTAGTTCGTTCTTACCGAAAAGTAAGAATACGATGCGTTGTTTACAGATTAATCCTCCCCAGTTATATAGCTGAATGTATTACTGGACCTCTTAGGCATTTTTAAATGCCTTTCGCGTAATTGCTAAGATATTTTGTCACAATTTACGTACCTAATCTTGGTTTATTTTGCCAGTGGTTAGCGGTAGGTTCTTTATAATCTCGAATTTCTTGAAGGACTTGATCCGTTGGAAAAGCTCCTCGGGAAGAAGAGCCGAGCAAGCATCATGATCAGTAGAAATATGACGAAACGCGGGATACTGACATTTTAAAGTTAACAAAAAATTTATGTCGTTTAAATTTCAAATAGAAGCCTAAAAAATTGCACCAGTCTACATAACATGTCATTTAAAAAATTCGATCCGGAATACTGGGGCGCCTGTGTGTAGGAACTACTTCCACTACTTATTCTGATTTCATCAAGGTTGACTCGACTCAATCAGATGACTTCCTCTTACTTTCCTTCTGATTCCAACAACTGGTTAACGGCTCGACGCTCACCATGACTTTGTTTTCTATGTTCGCCTGATCTATGAATATATTTCCTTTATTGTACTGATGGTCATCACTAACTTTCGTAGGACGAAAAAAGGGACGATTATTTCGTCTTCGAGACTTCGAAGCTGTCCCTCCCACGAAGTTCTACCAATAAGTCTTGCAACAGTCATTATAGTAAGCATCCTTTTGCCTGTATTGTCTGTTGGTTTAATAATTAAATACAATTTGTTTTTCTTGGTTTTGAGATGAAGACTATTTACACCCGGATTCCCAGTAGCAACCCCAAGAACCTATGCTGGAACTATTAGTCACATTACTCCAGACCACGCCTCATTAGTCATTGTCTACCGCGCCTTCATATTAGGAAAAATCTTTCTGTCAGCAGGGATGTATGGTAAGGAAGAAGATTGCTGTAGAAGAGAACCCCCATTCCTCTGCGCCGCCAGACGATCCATGATGTCACACGCAGTTCCACATATGGTTCTTCCCCGTTACGTTTTCTGGAGAGAGCATGCTCATTTTCTTGGGGGATGCAAACGGAGCCTGGTCCATCTTCCGCAAATGAAGAGTGTTTGGCAGGCGTCATCTATCGTCCCTGGACAGAACAAGCAAATAGGGAATGGTGACCTTCCCAACTGATACTGATAAGACTGAAAATACCGGTGCCAATTGAACAGTTGCATCAGGTGATAATCAGTCTCACCATGCTTTCTCCAGAACCAAGTCGCTAATGAGCCAAGCGCTCCACCCGCCTCGCGCTTCGTTTACCCAAATTTCTTGCAGAAAGGAGAAAGACCCTACCCTTGGGGTAGGGTCTTTCTCCTTTCTTCTCGGCTAGCAACTTCTCTCTCCGAGCAAGGATAGGAAAAGTCTTCTGATATGGATCAAAAAGGTTTGAAAAGTCTATGTAGATATAGATCGGGGAACGGGTTTAAAAGTCCAGTGTAGATGATGTTTGGGTTAGCTACATCTCTTGTTTAAAACAAATTTACAAGTGAAAGAGAGAGGCTCAAGAAGGACCCAAAAAACAGGGTAGAGTGCCCAGACTACAACAAGAAATACGTAAGACAAACGAAATGGTTAAAAGCCCGATTGCAAAAGTGAATCAGAGGAGTGAAAAATGCACAAAGGAAACTTCAAAATAAGGCCTTCCTACGCAGCTCATATCATGAAACAAGGACCCAAAATGGAATTGGCTTATGTAAATAGGCCCAATTGTAAGCCATAATCTCTACAGCTGAAAAACGAAGTCAACATAACCCAAAATGCAGGAAATAAAAAACCATAAATTTGTACGAAATAAATTTTGTAGGAACGAACAACTATTTCCCATTTAAATAATGATATTTTATTGCCAAAAAGACTTTGGCTTGTGCATTACTTCAAACGGACGTTTCTAGGGCTACCCTTATATACAACAGATTAATATTAACCTAAAGAAATGTCTTCTCGGATTCACAACTTCTTCATCATTTCCTTGAACTAAATAAAATTTTCATACGTCCGTGGAACATCTCAAGAAAAATTTATTCAAATTTTCAAATGCAGATGTTGAAATATGATTTTCTATTAAAAATTCTTTCACCGGTGACAAATTAATATTAATGAGCTACAAAAATGACACAGGAAGGCTAAAAGCTAGAAAATTGCATGTTCAATGTCTAAAAGGAAAAATTTTCTAACACGATTGACCGGATTTCGTCCAGAAAATGAGGTCAAAGTAAACTCGTGGTGATATTTAACGGCCAATCCAATTTTCCTCCTAAATATGAGGTTTTTGGCGGGTAATCTGGATGTGAATTAAACTAGTGAGATAAAGAGACTAGTAGATAAAGAAGACTGTGACTTGGTTTGAGTTCAAGTATTTTTAAAGTTTTATTTGATTTCAATTATTTACATCGTTCATTGCAGACATTACTAAATAATTTTCTACCAATAAAATCACGAATAAATTTTCTCGATGCATGATTTTAAATTCAAATGATGTAAATGTAAGTTTCATAGTCTTGTGTTACACTGGAACTAGTTTCCATCGCAACAAACGTCGTTTCGCACATGGTCACGCATTCTCTGGCAGTTTTTCAGACTCATATTGACTACCATGTGAATTAATTCTATCTGAATTGATTATTACATATAAGGAATGCATATATAAACCGCACGAATGAGTCTGACTTGCGTGGTCAGTGAGTAATCAAAAGAAAGCCTTTCTGAACGCAGGTCAAACCCCTTTTCAAATCATATTAGCTCAAACATTAAAAATAAACTATGAAAAATTGACGTTGGCTTCCTTCCAGTTTGTCGGTGTCAATTACAAGACAATTCATTTCCCCATTAAAATTTGCATACAAACAAACCTTTTTTCCACACTCTCATATGCACATGAAACTCTCATAATTTGCAATCTAAGCGACAAATCATTTCCTTCCTGTTATTCACCCAATAAAATTGACTACAATTTATCATTAATGTTTCAAGCAGCATTTCAATTAAAAATTACATTAAGCATACGTAATGGTCAAAGAACTGTTTTACCATGTGAAGATATACCGTTCTAAGCTTACTTACTTTATATTGCCGAGATCATACAGACGAGCCGCTAATATCTCCGAATGCAGAAGTATGGAAGCGAAATCATTTCCCAAACATTCAGTGCGTGCTTCTTCATTCGGTTTTATGGAAATATTTCATAGTTCACCAATGTTTGGAGTGCGGTCTTTAATTATTCAACAATTGCTAACCACGATTAATTCTTGAAGAAAGCAAGGGCAGTAAGCATTAACTTTAACTACTGTTTCAGTGAGAGAAAGGCTTCAGATTTGTTGAGTACAATTTTTCATTGTAATGGATCGATACTATGTGCTCTTTATGACGGATTCTGTATCTTCAAGGTCTGAAGGTAGATTTTTTATAGGGGAACATTAGCTCCATTCGTATACTTTTGTCACAACGTCAGAAAGATACCTTAAACACACTCAAATCCTCTCGCTAAAAAACAAGATTCCTGGTTTTCTACACTCTGCCAAGCTTGTGTTGCAAAAAATATAAACAAGTTATCTATACATCATATCCCTCAGCCAGGATAACGTATTAAATGGAAATCTAGTGTTGGTGGTTCGATGAGCGATTATTATGCATTTAGCTGAGAAGAAATTTCATACGATAGCATTTAACAAACCATTTTTCATGAAGTGAAAAAGAGAGGTCTCCTCCCGGCTGCCAGAAACCTTGATCGAGATATAAACGAAAGGACGAGTTCACATTACCCTGACGATTTTTTGGTCCAATTTATACCCGCAAAACATGCATCCAGCAAATCAGCCGCGCTATCAAACCACAATTAAAGGCTTGGACCTCAATTCGAACCTATCCTAGGACCGTTTGACCTAATACTTCGAGGTAAAACTCTTTACTCTACGCCTTATAGTACCTCCTGGAAAGAATCTCTTTCTCAGCGTGAAGATGAAGACGCAACTGGATTTTTAAGAGAATGTATAACTATGCCCTCGATGCCTCTAGCCAAGCAAGTAAACATTTTCTTCCTGATATAATATAAAATTTTAACAACCCTTCACTGAGGCTGTCTGTATCGCCACCCGTCTTTCCGTCGCTTCCTTGGCGAGCTCACTGTGTTATCTGTTCTATCTTTTGCATAGAAAACAGTTGTGACCGGAATCAGTCACTTTCTAATGCAGAATATGCAATCTGACGACCAATCCATAGCGATGTTGTGCAGAAGAAACTAAAAATATCCTTCTTCGCTCAGTAGCTGAATCCACTTTAAGTCTGTCGCACCATTTTTCGAACGGTGCACAATATCTAATCGGTAATAGGGGGAACGGTCCATCTTCGATTTAGCTCACCCTCCAAAGGCTGCTGCCAGTCGTCGAGAATACGTCGTCTTTCATCGCTAGTGACTGCCTCTATATCCTTCGTATCTTCGAAAACAAATTCTTTTATATTCCTTGACAAGGGGAGATGTAGTTATCAACCCTGCGATAACCACCGTTGACGCATACACCGAGTGGTATGCTGATGCAATCAGACTGAAGTACTCTTATTTGCCGGATCTACCCTCACTTTTTTGGTACATATCCTTGCCGACAGGCTACGCTCCGTTTAGAATGGTACACTGCATAATGTACCTGAAGAGTTCTCTCTTTATTGGACGTTATCCCTTTTCACTGCACCCCTGATCACCAATGTTTCCTTGAGCGAAGAATGGACCCAGCTTTCGCCAAGCAAAAATTAACTAGCGCTGCGTGACTTCTGACCACACTTTTTTAATCATACGATTAGCTTCCAGAATGTCAAAATGTCCAGAATTTTTCTTTCCAAAGCGCTTTGAATGTCATTTCTGTGAGAATTGGCATGTTTCAAAACACCGACAAAACTGTTTACAATTTCTTGAAACTTGCAATAATCTCTTGATCTATTGAAATTTTTGATGAAATTATCTTGAAGGTCCTTTGGATGCCCTGGTGCATTGTCTAATAGCAGCAGTGCTTTGAATGGTAAGTCATTGGTACCAAGATAGTCCTGGATGTTCGGGGTACAAACTTTAAACAGCCTTTCTTTGAAAAGAGCGTGCGTGACCCATGCCCTCTAATTCGAACTCCTCTTAACTGTTGGTCTTCTCATTATTATCGTTTCTTGAATGCTCTAGGGTTCTCAGAGTGGTAAACGAGAAGTGGATTGAGTTTCATATTAACTCCCAAAAGTAACGTCAATAGGTCTTTCTTAGTTTGAAACCCAGGAATATTTTCCTCATATTCCGTGAGGTACGTACGGTTCTGCATGCGGCAAGTTCTTGAATGATAACCATACAAGTTACATCTCTTTTACTTTCCTGTACTTTCCTCTACTACTTTCCTCATTTTTTCATGAATGGCACTTCTTCGCTTCACAGATTTGCTTGTCGTTACTCGTTTAGCTGCTTGAGTCTTCTTGATAATATCTTTTTTAGCTAAGATTATGCATACTGTCTTGCAACATCAGCCATCTTCTGTCCACTCTCTACTTTGGCTATAACCTCTTGCTTGGTTTTTATAGTCAGCACCGTTTTTGGTCTTTTTTTATAGTGTTCAAAATGCAAAATTTAGAGAAACAGAAACCAACTAGCGTACACAATGGACAAAGTTTCAGCACTCACTAGCTATGCCGCGTTGTGTGCGGTGCTAACGTGCTCCTAGAGCCGAGACGTGTCCGTTAGAATTCGTTCAGTTCGGTATCCGAATATGTGTTCGTTGTTCGAACACAAAAATCTTTCGTGAAAGTATTCGCAGTCCGAACTTTTCGCTAACCGATCGCCACTGCACTTTTTGTAACTTTTTTTCGCAACAGGTTTTACTATTTTTTTCATCGCCTAAGATTATTCAAGATGTGTGTTGAAAATATTTCAAAAAATCATTTACGTCAAAAATTCTTATTGAAAAACTGAAATTTGATTTATTTTTGACGGAAATCATGTTTTGACAAATAATTCCAAGAATTTTTTGCTCGTTTGTTGTTTTGCTTGTTTTTTTTCGATTTTTGTCGCTTTGCTTGCCGTTGGTACATAATGCGAGATCTCGTTTTAGTGTCCAAAGAAAATTAGCAACCATTTGCTATGATATAATTTTTGATCGCCGAGATGGCCTAGTCTTTCCTCAGATTCGTCTCTGACCAGAGCTATGTTTTCTGGGAAATAGTCGAGATGGTAATGCAGGAAATAAATCTATAAGCGTATATTACATCCAAAGGCTTTATATCCTGTAGTAACTTACAAACCAGCTCTTAATAGTTTTAAAGACTTGCTATTCCTCAAAAAAAATTTCACTTCATCAAAATAAAGCCACACAGTTTTTTCCTCTGCATAACTTATATGAGGGACGGACAATTTGACAATTCGTTCCTTTCAGTTTTAAAGACTGTGGGGTTAGACAAAGTTATGACAGGTGAACACGTAAAACTGTCATGAAGAAGAAGAAGAATAGATGCTTAGGTTCTCCTCTATGCTAGTCAATGTATATTTAAACTTAATCATGATGTGATCTTGTCAAGCCTTGATGAACACTGTCCCTTCATATCCTAGATCAAATAACATTCATTGTATATAGGAACAGGGAGGTAGTGGTCCTTTGTCAGAGGGAAGTTAAAAAAGTGACAGGACATGTTCGCGGAATAAAGTTTTGAGCAGTGGTTTCTAGTTTGTTTCAAGCCTGTCTAGCAGTCTACAGCACTAGGTTCACCACGGCACGTCATCACGTTAAAACTTAGGCAAAAACGTTTACTATTGGTGGTATATGGAGGCACATGTTAAGCGTCAAGTTTTATGAAGAAAGCTGAGCATCTGAAAGGTAAATGTTTCAAATCCTGTACTAAATGTGACCTTATTTGTGGGTCCTTCTTCATATCTTTAACTAACCAAATGAGTGCCAAAAGATTGATTGATACCGCAATAAACACGAGACTATGTTTTTAAGCATGAACTATTTGAGAACTAGCTTGGGTTCATGCTGAGGACATGGAAATTAGAAATTAATCCAAAAAGTCGAACAAGAAGCCAAAATGCTGAGTTAAGGTGAATAAGTTTTGAAGGGTTGTCCTAGGTGAAAGTTGAAGACCAAGTTGGATCGTTAGTTGAGGTGCTCTATTATTGGTTAAGTTGTACTTGGAGACGATATAAAGGGGGATGTGTCGATAAAGGATATACTATTAGAGAGTTATACTGAGTAGGTCAAGACTAGTAGAATAAACAAAACGAGTTCAAATGTTCAATTCAGAACAACCTGTTGGTGAATGTCATCTTGGGTGGAAAACGAAAATGAAATGGGTTGGTGATTCATAAGATTTGGCTGGTATGATCCCAAAGTTTTGATTACATCCTAAAAATTGTCGATCAAAAATTTCAACAATTAATAACCAATTTGGTCTATATGTTAACGTATTTATGGTGACTAGCATTAATAACACCGGTTTTATAAAACTTTGAGCGCTTGACACACGGATGTTGATCATTGTGCAGGATTTTTGTTGTGCGCAGTGGTATTTTACTATCACCCTTAAGGTTAGAAGGTTACAAGGAAACCATCAAAACGTATCAACCCACATCGCGAAGAGCAAGTCTTAGCAGACACGCGGTAGTTACGTTTTAGGTAACTAGGTACAAATATTGAGCATTCACTATCAATGCATCTAGAGAGATTCTATAAAGCTGACACCCTTCGTTGAAACCTGAATTTTGGAGAGGAGATTGAAATCTTCTAAGAAATTCAAGAAATCTTCTTTTAAAGAGAAAGAAACCTTGTTCTTGTTAAAGAGAACCATACTGTCAGACTTTACCTAACTCATGGTGAGAAACTGCGTCAAACCGTCCTACAAACTAAAATTAGAAAATTAAAAATAGAAAGCAAACTAAAATTATAGATACCAATGATATGCGAATCGCTTGTTGCTTGCAGAGTTCATAGTTGAAGCCGTATCCGTCGTCATACCAAACAAATATTGACAACATGATATTAAAAATTTCAGATTCTACCCTATGAATTGTCAAAATACCATACTATGCATCCGTGTCATTAATCATTAAAAGAATATTTTCCGTGTTGAATAGTAAATTTACGGATGCAACTTGCTTAAGACGATGATTTTGTTGACTTCCTAGGAATTGATTTTCAAAACAAAAAAAAAACGATAAAAGCATTGTGTGTAGAGTGTTTCACACATGAAATCATTTATTAATAGCAAGTTGTTACTTTCTAGCACGAATGAAAGAAAATATGCAAATTAATGGTTTTTCAAACTGTTTGTATTCGCATTGAAGGCTCGGTTAGCAATATATTAACTATTTGTTTGAATTAAATCGCTACAGATATACAAATCAATTGAAGGTGTTTTGATAATTTCCTTTTGAATTTTCAAATTATAAATTAATGACTCCACGAATAAAAGCGCGAAAGTCTCGATGAGAATAATATACGAGCATGCGCGTTAATCGTTGCGGATGGATGACGCTAAAGAAAAAAGTGAACCAACCGCTAATATACGGCCGAATTACTCGGTTAAGCTTACACTGCAGTTTATTGTGTCTAGATTAGGTAGGCTAAATAAGTATGTGTACATTTCATTTCATATGGGTTTTATTATCTCAGGTATTAGCTGCGTCTTTCAATATAAATAGCATAATATGCATAAAACGTTTAGGAAAGCAAAGCGCTGTTCGTATGAGGAAACTTCAGAGGTAAACTCGTTAGTAATTTCAACTCTCAGAATCAGTCAAGCAAAGCAAATTTAATTTTTAAAAGAAAATCGGCGTATTCATCCGTATCAGAATTTCTGGTTTTTTGTATAAGGAACAGTTTCATAGCATGCAGTGATTTGTTTCGTAACACAACATGCATAGTTTTTTTTATAGAAACAAAAACATTTTTGAAAACATTAAGGCTAACAAACGGACTGCAGTTCTCACTCTTGTAGTTCACTAAAAATATGGTACCCTCTATAGAAGACGTGTGAGATTGATCGGTTTCATAATTTTCTGCATCTAACAGTAAAATGTCTTGCATCACAAGCATTTTGTAGTATCTATAGTTTAGTCCCATACCATACCATTTCCTCTTAAGAAACAAAGAATTATCCGCTCCTTTCTGCTGCTTGGAGTGGAACATAGTTGAGGTGTACTTTGACGGAGAGATTTGGAGCATTTCAGTACGCTAATTTGTCTGTTTTTTAATTTGTCTGGATCAAGGGTGGTGAAATTTAATTTTATGGTACGTACATCCTCCACTAACATTTTGAGATTTTCGCTTAAAGTTGAATGGAACCTTTTTTATTCAGATATTTTATCATAAGAAAAGATATTATAACAGACAGGTCCCCCTTAATAAGTCAACTCACACGAGCGAGAACAGGCAATGTTACTTAAGGTGTAGACTGTTAAAGAAGCAGTACATGCTAAACAATTTTCCGGTAATATGCAGAACAAAAAAGACAAGGTGTTTGTTATGGATAGCAAAATTAGCCCACTAAATACATAACTTGGATATAATGCACAAGACATTTCGTAGCATATATGCATTCAGACCATTTTGACGTACATACACTATTTGTTTTGTTTACAGTAACTTTTCAACATAGTCAAAAATTGGAATTAAATCGTGGACATTTCCGTGGGATGATTTTCGACGTGGATTGTCAAGATGAGAGTCTTAATCGACTTTTGATGAAAAAGCTCTGTGAAAACTGGTATAACGAATTCAATCCTGGTCGCCGTTTCCTAACCGATAAGGTAGCCCAAAATCACTGGTTTTGCCAGTTAACATGACGCTGTCAGAAAATTCTTAATGGAAGCTCGTCATGTATACATCGTGACACTCTGGCATCCCTGGGCATTAGTTCCACCAGCATGTATAACATATTACATTAACTTTCGTTCGTGAAAAAAATTTGTTTATGAAGAAATCCACGAAGTTAGACAACCGCTTGAAAAAATACACTTGTCAATTAGTGTAACTAAAGATATGCTCAAAAATTCAATTGAAATTCAATTTTATAAGGTCGCGACAGCTCACTAATCATGGAAAGTCCGAAACGAAACACATTTCGACTGTTCAAGACGAGCCAAACCTGACATAAGTTCGTGGTGCACGAAGAACTTACGAAGAACCACATTTTCGTCTGTTTTTTGCATTCACTGGTCTTGTAGCAACAGTTCCACTTTGGAAACGTGGAACCGTCAATTTTGAATAATACATTTTAACTTCTTTGAAAAATTTTACCTCCCTTAACATTCTTTTGCCGAAATGTTTGGTGAATTGAAAAAAAAACAAGCGACCACCATTCATTCTTCAAAGAAAACAATGTCAAACTGACAAAACAAAACTGACTTTTTATCGGTCAAAACATCGAATTAATAGGTTATCCTCCACACAGTGCTGATTTGGCATCCAACGACTTCTTCCGTTTCCCTCGCATCAGAAAAGAAAGGATGTAAATGATTTTCGGTGCCTTAAAAAGCTGTTGGAGCATTCAAAAACCATATTTTGGAGGTTTCTAAAACGAAGCAGAAAACATTTCTTGACAATTGTGCTAAACACATGCATAAGTGTATTGACCTTCATGGAGAATAATTTGAAAAACAAGAGAGTAATTTTCAATGATAAATTATTGTCTTTTCACTAGAAGTATTTCACATCAGTAAAACGTTAAAAATAAATTGCGCTTTGATTCTAGTACGCAATAATATAAACATAAACTTATGACGATGATGGAGAAGCGTTTTGAATTTTAAGGCTTTGCGAATAATCAATGCATTATTTAACCGTATCCGAAAGGAAAGCCTTGAAGTAAGTCCACAACTCATACGCCTGGGACAGACGTCGCCTTTTAAGCTAGCTCTTGACATCATATTGATGGGCACGTCACAATAACTTTTCTTATTTTCTAATTTTCTTATCATGACATCAAAAACAAGTTCAAACGGTGACATCAATCAGATTCAGAATAATGGAAACGAAAACAGGTGTTATAAAGTTTCCAATCCTTTGGATTGAACTCATACACCAATAGAAAGAAGTAGAAGGGCTGGATAGTGCCAAATACAATAAGGATGGTTTGAAATGTTATGTCTTAAGGAACAGATCCCAGGTTCGCATAGAAATATTGACAGTGATGGTTGGAAGTGCATTTTGGATTTACTAGGAAATCGATTTGCTGTGTTTATTTTACCAGGAAACCGCCACTCAGGTTGCGAGCGAATTCCAGCTCGCCAATGATTTTTTTTTTATTTCAAAACTGCAATTTTTTTCGAAAAACACAGTTTAGCGACCAATCAAATGGGACCTTTCGAAATACGAATTCTTGAATGACCTTTTAAAAGTTGAAGAACAAAAAGAAAAATCTAATTTGAAATAGGGTAGATTATTCAAACTTGAACATAGTCTTTGAAAGATGTACCCCCTTTTATAAATCAACTATATTACGGAGTTTCTTAGCTACCATCATAACCACTGCTGCAACGCCACAATTGTAATCCAAGTCCAATATAATTCCTGAATTTTAAAGGATAATACTCTAAATGTTTTTCTGTGTTTGGAAGATGCAGCTTGCTTACGTCCTGAGTGTTGCACTCCCGATTGAGAGAGGCTTCCGGGCTACCAATCAGACCCCTCCACTTTCAAACTGTACCTCAACTATTCTTAATAGGCTTTTTAATATCAATTCATTGTCTTGCAATGAATGTCGTCGATGACATGACCAGCAGTATTTTAAATCTTATAGTAGTTCATCTGAAAAAAATTTCTTATCAACTTTATGAGAGATTTTTTTGAGAATAATTCAAGGGATGAGTGAAGAATGACGTTAAGGTTCGATTTGACATAGTAAACAACCTTAAACGTTTATACTACAAACGGTGAAAACGCTCCAAATCACGAGAACGTTGTACATAGTACCATGTGATGTTTGCAAGCCTGCTGGTCAAAAAATAAACAAAAACTATATTTTCCTATATTTTCGTTAGTTTGCACCCGTGTTGAGGGTCAAAAGTAAATACAAGCCATTATAAATTTGTATCAAATTAGTTAACAATATCTGAAGCAATTACAAAACAATAGAAAATACATTGTTCGCCGTCTTGCACACTTTCGACAAGGTGCATTTGGCCTCACATGCTAACTAAGAACTCACGACTGTTAAACCAATCATTTCATTTTGTTTGACCATGGCAGGTAGCCTTTCATTGAAAAGAAAATCTTCCGACTCATTAATCAAATTGTTTTCAGATTTCGCCCCAGGCAATTGCTGCAATGAGCCGAACTCTCATTAAACTATCAACTTTAACCGAGTTACTGGCGGATTATCGGGCATCCAAGTCTTTCGTTTTAGCTTGTATGCCACTGTTGAGCCAACATTTTTTTCACATTACCAACATCATACATTTTGGATATTGGTATGTGCTTATGGTTATTCGAACCGGTAATTGCCTTAGCGATTTGCTACTAACCTGAAGATGTGTAATGTGCAACAAATATATCCGTTATTTACAATGAGCGTGTTGGTTTCGCGCTGTGGCTACTTCTTCCCCTTTCGTTGTTGATATTATTAGTTCACTGCTACGGTTGCTGATGCTGGACTGGACGGCTCGTTCCTTGGTGTCGGCTTCGCAAGCTCGAGCTCCACAAATTCACCTATTTTGCAAATCGCAGCGCCAGCGCCAAAGAAAATCGGAAAAGCAATAAAGAAACTGGGAGTGCCCGCTAGATACGATGAAAATGGAATTCCAAACAGTTGCGAGTTCTAGCCTTGTTGTACACTTATGCCCGTATTGGTGTCGAATGCGTTATCTGTGCCACTGAAAGACGCGAGGGATGCGACGGTCATCAATGTGAGAGACGCAGTGTCACACTTATCAGCTATAGTTTACAGTGGGAGCCGATATTTGCGAAATCTATAATGAGCCACTTAAGTATCTAAGAAGTTTGGAGCACACTGCGGTCGAAAGCTAAAGAATTTACCAACACATTCGGCTGATTTAACACTCGCGCAAATGAACGGTAATCGAGCGAAAGCCGCCTCGAGTGCGAAAGGGAAGGAGGAATACTTTATAGATTTCTTGAATGCACGTAACATACACACATCACCAATACACTCGCAGGAACGACACGTAACACTTTTTTCGTCAATTCGATAGTCGGACCGCGGCAAGATTAGGTCATTTCTTAAGCGTTGAATGAACTTATTCGATTGGCAACCAAATCTCTGCAAATGCTTCAGCTTCTGCTCAGGAGGTTTAAGACAAGATTGTGTTTTCACTTAGTAAATAGAACGCCGATTCAAGATGGCTGACGTGCCGACTTAGGGCATGATCTCCATTATTTTCCGAAATGGATTTCGCGTTCTCTACCAAGCCAACATGCAAATTATGCGCTTTTGTTCGCTGTTATGTTGATATTCTGGCGCGGATAACACGATCAAGGCCTTTCCTGTTCACCACTGTTAACCGTTTATCCTCTTACATTTACCGTCAAATCCTCTAAACTTCCTCACAGCTTCACTGTCTAAAGTCAACTGATCTAACAACCTACCCAATTCCAATTCAATCGCATTCAAGTTGCACACATGTGAAGTTTACCTGTTGCTCTTGCTCTAGCAAATCCCATCTCATGTTAACACGCACACCGTCGAATCGCTGTTCGTTCAGATGCGCCACCACACTCACCGACACCTGATTTCTGTTTATGTTTACTTGCTTGCTCACTGATTCCATTTTACCGGCGCGGTCTGCGCTGGATATAAGTGAATTCCCGCAGCGGCAAAGTTTTAGGGTCAATTGACAAACCTGACCAACGACTGCATCACCTGTCCGCGACTCTGTTGTTCTGCATGTACCCAATTGAGGTTTTAGCAAATACTAAGATTTATTGGTGTTGGCGAAACTGTTAGATGCCTTGGCGCAACATTCTTGCCATCGTTGGAATTCCATAGGCAGAGTTTTGTGAATACCATTTGGTAGACGTGTGCACTATTGACCTTCGCCAATTGCTTCGATATCTCAAACATGGATCGATCGTTCTCTCATTACGGCTACACATGTCTGATTAAATTGAACAGGCATCAATCACAGGTGAATCGATTGCTCGTCACTGGAACTTTCTTTTTATTTCATGTGAAACGCCGCGAGTGCAAGATGGCAAGGGAAAAGTTGTTGAATGAAAATAAAAGCGTTCAACAAGAGATTTATGTTGTATCAAAGTACGAGTAATGTGCACTGGAATACACCTGAAGCCGCGAGGTTACCTGGGATGGAAGAATTCGGCACTTTGTCTGAATTTTAATGCAGGTGCCCTTGATTTCACTTACTTTCCTTGCAGGTAATATTTAAATGTGCTTTAAACTGTCAAGCAAAACGTGTAAATGGTAGCAATGTGAGAACAGACATTGCTTTGCAGCGGATATTATTCAAATCGCTTTGGCATATTAGTTATCCGCCATTCCTGAGCGCAGCATCGAAAATTCGATGGAAGTTTTTATTTGTTGTAGTTATGGTTTGTACCAAATCTTATGACTAAGACACATTACCGCATGTTCCGAAAACTGTTCACTCATAAGTACTTTGAATCTACTACAGCGTACGCTGAATAATTAATTTCCTTGACATCTTGCCCTCTAATGGTTACTCTTCAATTTTTGAACGGTTATATTCCCGGCTGCTTGATTCTCGCTCATCCTTTGCTTGTAGTTAGTCAACTATCCTTTGACTAACCGAATGTTGTACTTGATTTCCCACTGACAAGCTTCCTGCTTTGCCCAACAATTACGCTACAAGCTTGGCTGTTCACCACTTTGGTATATGCAGACCTTCCCCTCACCATATTAACCCAACGAAAAATAAAGAGAGTTTCACAAACTCCCCCGTGAGCTCAGCATCCACGTTATCCAGAGAAGTTACAGACCCAAATAGTAGCACACTTGTTACTGAAAGAAGTTCATTGAAAAAGTAAACAGAAACACATTAGGTCTGGGTTACATTCTCACATACTCGACAAATAGACAAGCTCATTTGGACTTTTTTCGCCTGCTGATATTATGCATTTTGATGGCTTCTTCAGCTGGTTACTCGAGACAACATAAACATCCTGGAAGCGCTTAAAAATCAATTTAAAGTACTAGAATAACTGATGCGGAGTCCGGAGGGAATACTTGATGGACTGCACCTTACTCTGCGACATCAAGGAAGATAGCGGTAGTATGAGCCACACAAGGAGTCACACTGGGCAAAAATTTTGGCCTTTGAGAACTCCTTTGACAGACAAGAAATGCTTAAACTGCTGGTCGCGGAACGCACATACGAGTCAAGCGCGACTCTTACTTAATATGTTAACGTGGTGACTACTCGAGGGTTCAGGGTGGCGCTACATAAACCGACAGTCTTATCCGCTGAAGCTCATCATTGAGTCAATCATCAAGTCATGGTATTTTATTAATTCCTACCACGTGATGAGCGTTTCTCCAAACCGAACGGGAATAAGATGAGGTATACACTTTTTTGTAAGTATGGCGGCGTAGGTATTTTTCAGTGCTAAACCCGCGGCCTATCATCCACTGGGTCATTCTGCGCAGTATCGTACACAGTTTGAGTTGCGCCTGTTCGACAGTACGTCGGTTGACTATGCACTATGCACTAGTCGGTTGCACTAACTGCAATGTCATTTGCGTAATCGATTAGACGCGACTCCTCGGGTAGGTACAACCCCAAAAGCACGTCGTACGAAACAATTTGTAGGTACGTTCCAAGAATGGAAATGCGCCAACCCTGATGTCACGTCCATTCTTCCCCGTTGGACCGCATTCACCACCTTTGTTATTGCATCGATTGTGGATCGGCCAGCCCTGAAGCCATACTGCTGAGGAGATAGATCCCCAGCAATTCGGAGGGTCTCTCAAAGTCCATCTCGGATGAGTCTCTCGAACGCTTTTCCAACAATGATCAACATACATAGCGGTCGATATGAAGATGGTTGCTCCAGGTCCCCCTTCCCCTCGCTGATCAACACTGATATTTCCACCAATTTGCATGCATTTCCAGCATGTCCTGCCACAGGCAGAAGTTGAAAAAGCTGAGCAATATGCCAGGCAAAGTTGATGTTTTACCACTTCCGCGAGAATACGGTCTGTTTTGTGTTTAAAGCTTTCACTGCCCCATCCAGCTTGATGGCACTAAAAATACGCCATCTGAAACGTAGAGACGAACAGGATGCATAGGAAAAAGTGCTCATACAATCCTGTCCATTTTTCCGCTTCAAGAACACATGGCCTCATTGAGGCTCCTAGTTTCCGTATGACTAGATTGTATTCCAGGCGTTCGGGAATGTGCCTCGACTCGATCTCTTGAATGTTGGGCTTGGCATCGAAGTTTGTGACATTCTCTTCGCTTTTCAGCGATATCCGCTGACCACCAGTACACAGCAGGCTTATCGTATTGATGAGCCTCATGTTGCAGTTCACTATATTTTCAGCTGAGACTCCCCTCGTCTTCGTCATGGTTTCACCACTTATGAGAACTACGGCGAATGCGTGGACATCCATTTTAGCAATGTTTTAACCCACGGTTGATGTACTGGTGATCGCTCGCCGAGCCACCCTCCATTTGTGTATCCGAGGCAATAGGGACTCCGAGAAGCAAATGTCGGGTTCAGGATGGTTCCCAAGCTGTCTCTCTGTCGAAAGCTTGTTGTGTTCCCAACGTTAATGATGACAAGTTCCCCCCTAGTAACCATTTCTAAGATTCGTTTTTTCCATTCTATCGCCTTGACATTAAAGTCACCGCCCACAAAGATTTTGTTTTCTGCGCTCGACACAGCGTCCTCTAGTTCTTCGAGCCTGCTGTAAATGAATGAAATTGGGTCATTCAACGAGAAATAAACGCTTCTGAATGTCATATACGCACACCCAATCGGCACCTAGCTATCCCCGCTGAAGCAAGTCCGAACTGAAAGTACGGCATTATCCCCTATCCAGATGACGGCAGTGCCAGATCGGTCACAATACCATCCAGCCTCCTCTTTGTTGTGATGTTGCTCAGATATCAGCTGTAGCATCAACATTTGTCTCCCTCTGAACCTAGTCGAGTAAGTCTTGTGTGGTTGGGCTACGGTATAGGTTGATCTACAAGACTTGCATCATGTCTTCGTTCTTCTCTTGCTGAGTGCCTCTCTGAACTCTAGACACCTTCCACTTCCTGGAATATGAGCCAGATCTTTAGGATTCAGTTCCTTAGCTTTGCATAAGATGCAACTAGGTTTGTTTGTGCACTCCACACTGGTAGCACAGGTTCCTTCGAAATAGCGCCTTGCTCTTCAAAGAAATGTGCCCGAAGCTAAGACACTGATAGCATCGAGCTAAGACTACCCTCCGGCGTATTCTGCCAACAATCCAGTCGATTTGAATTTTCTCCTTGACCAGGAGTTGCACAGCGTTTTGATGTGATGTCTACTGTTGCGACTATTTGTCTTCTAGGATTGGTAGGCGTCATCCTTACCCTGAAACTGTCTGCCGTAAGAAGCGTTTGTCTAATGGACTTTTCTACTTCTTTGGCATCCACAGCACAGTCAATGATTTTTATTTCCAAAGATGCTATTGGCTGTAATGTCGAGATAGCAGCTTTTAAGCCAAGAAGTTCCTAGACGGAGCTCTTGAACAGACTCTTGTCGATAGATTACCCCCCCCCAAGTTCTACGAGGAGGTGCCCTGATTTCCGTTTCGTATGCAGACACCGGTTTTTTGGGTTCCATATTTTGCCTGATCTCCTTGTGGACCTCAGTGTATGTTTTCCCGTCTGCAGACTCGACTAGCAGAGCATCCCTTTGCTGCTTCCGCCCGATCTTGTTAGGCATCGTGCTGTGTTTTGTGTCTTCGTGCTTTTCGGGTGTCTGTTGTCACGCGCTGTATCTGATTCACATCCTACTATTGCGATTTAGAGTGTACCAGTTTAAAATCAGCATCTCTCCTCCCCTTGACTGGTGTCTTTTATCGCAAGCGCCTTTACCTTTTTCCTGCGATCAGGTTTTAGTGGTCTAAATGCCGCCCATTACGGAAGGAGTAGTATTTTCTGTGAAGAGGGTTTTGTTTTCAGGCATTTTGTCGAGCTCTTTCAGGTCGCTTTCTGCCCGCAGCCACCAGCGGTGGTAGTGCTGGATTCTGTCAACGAGGTTCTCTAGTTCACCAATGCATTCCTCAACGTGTTTAAGACTGCTTTTATGTTTCTTGTATGTTTCTGTTTCTCACATCGGTCGACGACTATCTTCGTAATCAACTCGTCCTCAGTTGACGTTTTTGGTACACTGTCAGCAAGTGAGCCTTGGCTAGGAGCAATGATGTGAAAAAACACCTTTTTCGCGTTTGCAAAGCGGTCGATGCAAATTTGTTTGCCTGTTGTCTTCTCGCAGCTCTATGTGAGCTAGGATACTCTTTGACGCGGAGTTGTTGTTTTAAGGTTTTTCATCACTAACAATATCCTTATCATGATATTGATATCAGTTATCATCATATCATGTAGACAAGGTAGTCAGTAGTCAGTCTCGCTTCCTACCGTGCGTTTCGGGGTTGTATTTAAATTTGCATTTACAATCATTGTAACAGAACAGAGGATTTTGAATTTCTATTGTTTTCCATTTCTCCACTTCTTCTTTATCTTCCTTATTTGTAAAAATAACAATATTTTTAGTTTAAAACAAATTAAAGTACAATAACTGTATCCTATCTCAAGGCAGTTATTTGTATCGCCTTCTATTTCGTCATATAAATTTAAAACGCAAAAACATACAATCGCTAAACATCCCTTAAAGTACCGTATACGTCGGCCAAGCAGAGCAGTTCATTTTTTTTTCCCACGGTAGAAAGCTAGTCCATTTAATTTGCAAGTAGCGACCTGTCATGCAGTTAGCAAGTTAGATTTGTTTGCTTTTCAAAACAAAACAAAAATCAAAAAAAACGCAGGCAAGTCATTTTTTTTTATTATTTGATTCGGTTATGTCATGGTTAGATTCATAGATAGTTTATTGGTGCATTTTAATAGTATTTTATGTGTAAATCTAACAAAAGCCGGCACGGCAAAAATACTGTCAGAAACTTTGCTTTTACTGTCAGGTTCATAGTAAACAAAAGTAAGGAATGTAATAATTTGGAATTTGGAAATGAATATTGCATATTGATTGGTCCTCGAAGATTTTCCATGGATTGAGATCAGAAAACTGTCTTTTCAGCTATTCCTTTGATTCCTGAGAGAAACTCAGACTTAATTCTATCAGAATCATTTCGCTGTTAGTTTCAACATGGTTAAAAAACTATATTATGTATTTAATTATCTGCATTACATCGATTAAGGACATCAACAGGAAATCTAGATTTATTATACACTTGTACACTTGCAAATTCACCATTCTACAATGTAATTCTTCATTAATTTGTCATAAACAGCGGAAAAACTGACATTGGTCGTTACAACTTCTTTTGTAACATTCTCTTTTTAATGACCTACAAAATTTATTATTTAATAACTGACGCAAACTTGACTGATCTTAAGAAAACCTTGAAGGTACTTAATATCCAAAAGTTCATCTGTAAGATAAAAAAAGAGCCGATTGAACAAAACAAATTCGGTACGCAATAAGCGTAAAAACTGAATCAGACTATATTCAAAGTATGTCAGGAGGGCTAGCAGTTCAGTACTTTCGCATTGTTGCGTTTATGAAAATAAGTTGAAAAGAAAAAAAGTGGAAAGAATATTAATTTGTTGAATTGAATTAGGTATTCGCTAGTAGATTTAATTTCAATAGTAGCTAGCTACTCACTGGACAATGACTTAACTACTCTGAATTGATAATTTGAATTTTAACTGACGTGTACTGCTAATGGTTGTATA
Organism: Stratiomys singularior; assembly: GCA_954870665.1. Lineage (NCBI taxonomy): Eukaryota > Metazoa > Arthropoda > Insecta > Diptera > Stratiomyidae > Stratiomys > Stratiomys singularior. The sequence continues at coordinate 67,936,617 of OX940881.1, forward strand.
GAAGTACTCCTACACTTGGATATGAGTTTTCTATGCATGCTTCATTATATGCAATTTATGGTTGGTAAAAGTAATAGATGCTAGTTAATTTTCTTTGGATAAACGATTGACGATGATCGGCATAATAAGGTTCAACAAAGGTTTCTTTTCTCAGCTAAGCAGATCCAATTTTAATGTATGTTTTATGGTCAATTCACAGAAAATGAATTACTATAGCACATTTACTTTAACACTAAATAATTTCCAAGAGCGTTTTCTATACGGTTGAACCGAATTATTGCGGACTAATGAGGTGCAAGCTTTAAAAGCAACAATTTTTTTATCTTCGCAGTCAGGATAAAAAGGTCTAGAAGAATTTAAAAAATACATAGCTAAAAGCTTAAATGCAAAAATTTCCGACGTTTTGTTGATACTGAAGACAGTTGACTAGGAATGGAGTGGAATGACGTGGAGCAATCATAGTACATTTATATATAATAAGAATAGTCTTCCAATAAGCTGCCTGAATATTAAACAAATAAACAGAACATTTTAACCCAATTTTCTGCCCATGATCCGTTCCGGAAAGTAGCTAAAACGAAATTACCCTAAATTATTCCTTAAAGTCGAAAAAAATCAAAATAAGCTTGAAAGTATACTCACTCGAAACAAAGTGCGTTACCAACTAACGACCAGCAAACCATAATGACACGAATCATTCGATAAATACTTGCAAAAAGGATGGGAGACAAACTATGTCTTACCATAAATTTTTGGCTCCATTAATGAGTATCATTTTGATGAGCCCATAATTCCATTGATGAGCTCAAGGGATTTTCACAACTACCCAAAACAAAGAAACTTCACCTTTGATCGTTGCCTTCAACGATCATGGACCTAGTTTCTATTTAAAACTCATGGATTGTTCCTCTTTTGTCCTGTTCGTCTCATTGTAATGCAATCGTTTTTCAATGTTCCACTTGCGTAGATATCGCATAGAAACAGACAAAGTTTAAAACAGAGAAATCGTCCCGATTGCCTTCACTCGTCTGTGAGAGCAAACCTGCAAAATTGCGAAAAAACGATAGCAATAGGAAATGAGGTTCATCATACAATCTATTCACCCACTTTCTCGAACTATTTATAAACCGTGCGGTGCGTCTTCTTTGCAGCTCATTCTGTTAACATTGTTTCCATTTATCGTGAGTAGTTTGTCTACTGATTTGCTTGAATTAGTTTGTTTCCTAAAATCCAGTAAGCCAAGGTACTACTGGTTTCCAATTAACTTGTCTTCTCCCTTGCGAAATATGGAGTTAGCAGCGCGTTGACCTCTCCAACGAAATTGGGAAGCAGTGCTCAGAAACGGTGAACGGAGAAATGCTGAAAACGGTTGACAAATGAAATCGTGTAGCATAATATGTTCTGGCAGTGCTGACATTTAAAAAAGCCATACTTGAGCGCTGGGAGGTATCGGGGATGAAGAAATTTCTTTTCTAGCACTTCTTTGCCCTCGTTCCTCCCCGCTGGAAAAGGGATCCCCGTATTCTAGGAACACAAGGCCTAGCTTGACGTAATGTGACAAACCGTTTGAGGCTAGATTCACAGATTGAGAGGGGAGGTATTTAGTGTAGGACTGATTTAATAATAATATATTTTCTCTTTTTGCCCGAGAATTCCACTTCAGTACTCTTATTAAAATCATTCAGTCTTAAACGCAGGATTTAAGTTTGCGTGCCTCCGCCTATTGATCCACATTCACCACCTTTATTGAAGAAATGCATCGATTGTGTAGGACTCCGCTTTGAAATCACACTTAAATATATAAATGTTCTCAGCAGCATGTGTCACATCAACGAGACTTTTTCTCATAAGTTTCTTGAGCACTTTCCAGACGTGTCAAGGGTACATAACTGACATAATGCAGACAAGGATTTGTCTTTGCCATTGTTAATGAGTACGATGGTACATTTCAAACCTCTGGGTAAATGCGTATGCAGTAAGCGACAATTCAGGGCATATGTGATAGAAAACATGAAAAATTTCGACCGGGATGCCAGTTTTACGTTTTTATTGTCTAGGAGGTGGTCATACATCATCATATATTTTTCTGAAAATTTCCCGTTACTCAATAGAATCCCAAATAACAGTGATTGCCGTGGGCACTTCCATGAGCCTCTTAATGCCTGGATCACACGACGCCGTTTGAACTAGTTCGTGAAATCCGTTGAAAGTTACATAGCAAATTATTGAATAACTCGCATCTGTACAGATTTATGTCCACTTTGAAAATTATTTGATATGTTGTTTGGGCATATCCACGTCTTAATCTTGCCAAAAGTTAATTTATAGTAGCACTTAGTGATTTCCAAATCAGTTTCGTTGTGTTTTTATTTCAAGTTTTGTTTGTAACTTAGAATTTTCAAACAAAAGTTGTTCCAATTTTTATGGTTCTTAATCTTCAACGGATGACGGTTCCTGTGGTAAAAAGTGATTGCGACCTCTATAACTTAAGCAGTATCATACGCCCCATAGCCTCTACTTTCGCCTCACAAATATACTCGCACTATTTCCAAGAATATCCTTAATAATAAAATGTGAGCCAATCAAGAAAATAAAATAAGGAAACCTCCCATTCCCTTTCTTCAAAATGTTTGTAATTCAATTGAAAATTTGTAAACTAGTGTTATTCAGAATTCCATGGATCACCGGAGACAATGCTTGTTTCCAACAACTCTCGAGTTCGCATACTCCTTTATCCATACTTGTAATCAATATTTTATTCAATTCTCGAATTTAAAATACATTTGAATTTTCAAGGTGATTAGTAATGATTTCATCAAACTTCCTTTGAAACTTAAATCTCTAGGAATTATAAACATTCGTATCCTTAATGCGCTGCAATCGTGAACAATGATGTCTAAGTTGAGCAAATAAAAGAAGCTCTTCTAACGAACACGTCAGGAACTAGTTCAAACGATGTCGTCTGTCCTAGTCATAACGTTTATTTTTCCAGAATTTTACCTAAAAGTAATACATTAAGTCTGAAGCATTGAATTCAGTGAACAGGTTTAACCAGAAGTGGCCTTTGATTTCACTGATCAACTTGTGAAGTAGTTTCTTAGCCGACTTGTATATCAGTATTCGAAAATTTAACACTTGTCGATCCCTTTAAGTTTAAGCTTTCCAGTGAAGTCTATAACATTCGTTTCACTTTTCAGCGAATTTCACTGACAACTAGTTCAGTTCAGCAGGATAACCACCACCAATTAACCAGCAGGATAATCATGAAGTCGTAACCGTTGGCACAGACCGGCGTGATGAGACACATGCTGTAGTATACCATGTATTAGACTGTGATTTTTCTAGTATTCGCCGAGTTCTCTGGAGTTTCCCAACATCATTTGGGTTCTCAAAAGTACTCCGACTTACTGCTCAACACCCAATACACAATCTTCTAATGTACTGATGATTACAAGCCGGAAGTTTTTTAGCATCATCTTTTTCTGGACCAAATATGAATACATATTGACTTTCGTAGCGAACCCCATGTCCAGCAAAAAATGAATATTGTATCCATATTAGTGGCGATTTTTGATCCTATGTGAGTTTTTGTCAAGCATCAGAATGAGCATTTCCTATACAATTTCCATGTAATCGAAATACCGCCAGAAAGAACGATCCTTCAGTGTCAGGGGTAGTTTATTCTAGCTCGTTGAGCCTGCTCTGGTAGGATGCAATCGGCTCTTTCAGAGATCGTCTAATTTCTCCCTCAAAGCACAGAAGTTCTGGGCTGTAAACATGAGTACCAGATTTCGAGCTTTATTTTTTTTTGCTTGTAAAGAATGCAGCATGGTGGCTACAAATACGCATTCTTTCATATTGTAGGAGTCATATGTTTGAAGCATAGGCTGCTCGTATTCATCTGTTTCAAATAAGCCAGGAAGGTAAAATATCCAAAGCATCCCCAACCAATAACCTATCGGAAGATTGTGCAAACATCCCAGCATGATTATTTTTCATAGCTAGACGTTAAACGCTTGTTTTCACTATCTACATATTTAATCTATTTGATTTTCAGCAGTCAACCAAACGCCAAAGTTGCTTGCATTGAAAATATTTAGAACTTTTTAAACGTCAGCTTCAGTACATGCATACCATTTAATCAGAAGCAGAGCTTTTAGTTCCCAGGTTTCAAACACTGCCTGAAGGTGCAATTGATGCTCTCTGTGTTAGCAAAAGAGCCTATTTTTGAGGATTCTATTCCGCATTTCACTAGAAGCCAACCTGTTTCGATCGCTCATACTATTTTTATGAAGGCTCCAGTTTTCTTACGCTCCAGATTGCTCTTGATTTCTTTGTGAACGTAGTAGAGTAGAAAGAGTATAGAGTAGTCGCAGAGAAAATAGAGGATGGTCTTGTGGCTGTTAAGTGGGCTCTCTTGCGATAGGGACTATTTCCTATGGCAACTATGAAACAGTCGATGAAAATCTCTATTGTCTGAGTTTCCTCAGCGTTCAAACATTCGTCTGTATTGTTCTGTATTTGGTGGGTATAGTGACCGTAAAGATCTTTGACCAGGAGTTCCCAACAGATTTGGCCGTCTATAACAGCCTCTACTTGTAACACTATACTCAGAATCCGCGTATGTTGCTATGAAGATACGAATTGCTGACTGCATTGGTGACTTATTTTCAGTTTGCTTGCTGGATTGCCCACAGGAAGTCGAGTGTGCCTCAACAATTAAAAAGTGTATCCCTACCTCTAATTTAATCCCATTTAGTTAATTATAGTTTTGGCATAGCGTAATCACTGAAAACCCGCTAACAGTCCGGAGATACGTGTACCATTTGTAGCACATAATGCGAGCTTTGCCCGATAGAGAGCTTAGCAATCAAACGCTGTTGGTGAGTGGAGAAATCACGAAGGGTTGTTTTCGGAACTTAAATGTTTGTGATAATCATTTCTTCGGTGTAATAGTTTATATGAGTCATTGTGTACAAATACCAAATTTAAGAAAATGATGATACCACTAAACCTTATCTCCAACAAGTTTCAGGTTAGTATGCTGTAAGTGGCGTAACAATCCTTCGAGGCGAAAGGCAACCTTTCCAGACACATGAAAATAAGGGCAGACTTTGAGGGATAGAGCCGAAAAGATGTTTGCAATAGATAAGCTGTGGAAATAATGGAAACAAACGAGGTATGTCAAAAAGGGGGGAGAAGTCAACGAATTTAAACTGCTTTTGTTCATAGTATTCACTGTTCACGGTCATTCATTTTTTATGTGAATGATCCTATAAATCCTGTTTGTCTGCTATTTCCACTGTAGAAATTTCTGTTTAAGCGAATCCCAAAAAAACCCCAAAAATAAAGTCTTATTTATAAACAGAGTAAGGATTTCAAACATTAATTTATTCTTTTTTGGATAACATTCTCATTGAAATTAAGCATTCGGGAGCAATCACCGATGTTATTTCATGCTAATTTCTATTAAAAGTCAGATGGGGTATCAGGACGCAGCCAGTTTAAATTACTTCCAAATATTTACCAAACAAACCAGGTTTATTCACGTTCAGGCAATAAATTTTCTCCGTACAAAATATATTAAGAGTAGAAAATAGTTAGTAAAATGCAAAATAATGAGCTTAAAAGTACACAAAGAGATTTAATGTTAGTTCGCCGTCACCTTGAGCTGCTTCTCGACATCCTTAATAAACTTGTCAGGCATATTGGCATTGCGCATAGCATCTAATTTGGCTTTTATCACTGTTTGTATATTCTTTTCACGGAGCTTCTCCTTCTCCTGACTAGCTAAATATTCATTCTTAGCACGACGTTGCAATTCTTCACGTTCTCGAGCTTTCTCACGAATTTGCCGCCAGATCTCCTCACGATATTTTGTTTTATTTTGTAATCGATATTGTTGACTTTGCTTGTCTCGGGCTTCTTCCTCTTTCAACTTTTCACATATGCGCTTGAAGTCAGCTTCATCGCGCTCTAACTGCAACGCTCTGCGTCGATTCTGAAAATTAACAAATCCATGCCAATAAACTCGAACATGTTTGGTTATTATCGAAAGATTAAATATTTATGGATTAAAATTCTTTATATGAATTTATATATGTTAAAGAATGTGCATCTTCAATGCGAATTTGTGCAGCTTATAGGTGTATTGCTTTACAGGATGAGAAACGGTTCACAACTTTCGTTCAAAATTTCATTTATAAAATATTTTTTGTGAGTTTTATTCATCGACATTTTTCGATTGAAAACATCACTTGTTATATTATTCTGCAAAAAATCAATAAATTCTAATTTTGACAACAATTCCTTAAACAAATAAATAAATTTCAACGAAGAAGAATATCTTCGAGATTTCCTTGCATCATCATACGCGGCGGCTTGGATTAATTTTGAGAATTACAGTAGTCTCGTTAATCCGGATATGGCCCAATCCGGATCCTTTTGTAATCCAGATTGACTAAAAATATTGAACATATCCATTATGTCCCTCGTAATCCGGATCGACAGTTTCCTTAATCCGGATGGCATGTTACATAGTGCAAAGATCAATAATACAGTGAAATTATGCTATATACACTCACACATCTGATTTGATATTTGTTTATAAATTTTATGGCTCCTACTTCTGTCTACTTCTATGTACGCTTTATATCATATTGTCCACAATATTGAACTATGGGTAACACATTTGCACCATGTATTCGTCTGTTATACCGGGAATTCTTGAATTATATGATTCGCTCATACTCCTTACATTGGCTATTTCTGGGTGCGCTTAATTTCACTTTTGCAAAATGGAGAATCCCAGAATAAGAAGGAAAGGCAATAAACGGAAGGTTTTTAGTTAGTTTTTCGTTGAAATGTCATCAAAAAGTCGCATAACACTTTAACCATCGCAGAAAAAGAAAAGATTTTAATTCAACTGAACAATTGTGCTAGTGGAAAGGTATTAGCAGAAAAATATGGCGTCGGTAAAGCTACAATTTCGGATATAAAGAAAAATAAAGAAAAAATAAAAAGGTATGTTCTAATTTTTAAATGTGCATCGATAATATTTGAATGCTACTTTTTAGCTACATCGCAAATTGCGTTGTAACTTCTAAGGGAAGGAAAGTCTTACGGGAACCAGAATATCCCGAAATGGAGCGAAAACTATATCAATGGTTTCTGAAGCAGTGAGAAAGGCATACAACCGCAACAACGAATATTTGACGAGAAAACGCTGCTCAAATTCACTCTAAATGCTATAATAATAAATCATTTACTGCAAGTAAAGGATGGGTCAATAGATTTAAAAAAAAGACGTGGTCTTCGTCACCTCAAAGTGGTCGGAAAGAAACTGTCTAACGACGCATCTAGTGTGGAACCCTTTCTACGAAATTTCTCCACAAAAATTAATGAACTGGATATATCGCCGACTCAAATATATAATGCGAATAAATCTGTATTATTCTGGAAATTACTTCCGGATTGAACGTTGGTGTCTGACACAGAAAGAGTTGCTCCAGGGAGAAAAACCTCGAAAAAGAGAGTGACTTTTCTTGCCTGTACAAACGTAAAAGGCACACATAAGCTTAAAATGGTAGTCATTGGAAAAGCAAAAAATCTTAGAGCATTTAAAAACTGCACCGACCTTCCAGTTGAATACTACTCGACGAAAAATGCATGGATGCCTTCAACTTTTCGTAAAATAGTTTCACGAGTCATTTGTCAAACAAGTAAGGCAATTTCAAGCAGAGAACAACTTTAATGGCAAAGTAATTTCATTAGTTGACAATGCTCCATGCCACGCATCGGAAACGCAACTTAAAAGTGATGATGGTAAAATTTTGACATTGTTTCTTCCACCTAATTGCACCGCGCTTATCCAAACAATGGACCAAAACGCAATACGTTTAACCAAATTTCATTATCGAAAAAGCCTCTTGGTACACATTCTGTCTTTGGAAGAAAATGACGTCTTGAAAGTCATTAAAAATCTCACCATTAAGGATGTTGTGTTCTTGCTTGCGAATTCTTGGGATACGTTGTCTCCTGATGCAATTACAAAGTGGTGAGAAAATATTTTTTACTATTTAGTTGATAGCGATTCTATTAACAATGAAAAAAATTCCGATGCTGACGAGGATCCAGATGACAACATCCCATTATCAGTTCTAAAGGAGAAATGGTTGTCAGAGAAGGGAGATGCACAGGAATTAACCGAAATCTGAGTTTGGCTACAAAAAATTTATGAAAATAATCAACTGTCACAATTGGAAATTTGTGAATGACTCGTTGGAGATGGAAATAATTTACCCTTGACAGTGACGACAGTTCCTCCGTCGAAAAGGTTGAGAAAGATGAGCCAAAAGTTAAACATGAAGACGCCACTACTACACTTCAGTACCTGCATACAATGGGAGAAAGAAAATGCAGTTGAATTGGAGAGTTTGACGATTCTTAGAACGCTACGGAAGCTTGCGATGGAGGTTAAGCAAGGGTGCATTCGCAAAACAAAAGTTACCGATTTTTATAAATAAATCTTTAGTTGATGCATATTTCATTACTTTATTCGTAGCTCTAGCGTTTACGTTGAATGGATTTCTTTGTTTTTCTTGCATATATTTTTATTGAATGTTAAAATAAATAAATAAACAAGCATTTGGTAATGTTTAAATTGATAATTGGTGAGCCAGATACCTGTATAATCTGGTTTGGGCCGGTTTTAATTGATCAGAATTAGCGAGACTACACTGTATTTGAAAAACCGTTTTCCAAGCAGCGATGGATATTCTTTCCGGGGACAAGTAATCTTCCATTTCACATCTTAATAGCTGGCTGAATTCTTATAAAGAATTGGCTAATCGACCAATCCATTTTAAATTTTATTCAATTTTAAATGGTTTATTTTCATGTGGATTCAAAAATATAATGACAAAATATAAAACCATAATATAAAAGTATATACTACCATTTTATTTTTAACGTACGGGCTGCCCAGAGTTCAGGCATGATTTTATTTAAATGCTACAGCTAATAGTTTGATACATTAAGTTTCTTAACCTAGTTCTGTTGATGAAGTCATGTAGGTCCTCGTTCCGGGAAGTTAAAGTGCTGGATTCCTGAGAACTCTGCAGTGTTGTTGCTCTGCAGCTCGTACAGCTTCGTTTGGGTTCTCACGTGCTCGTGTCTTCGTGTTGGCTATCATTTCATTTACGACGTGGACCAGCGGCTTCATTTTCTCCGCAGCGCAAAGTTGATTATTTGAGTATCGCCGCTCACTCGGTCTGTTGTGTAGTTCTGTTCAGAGGCGCAGAATTCGTCGTTCGAAAAAATAAAGCCTATTTCAACTTGTGGCATTTACGTTGCTCCATACTGAAACTCCATTTCATAACATTGGTCGGATCAGCTGTTTATACGTCAGGACGTTTACTTTGACTTGCGCAGGAAAAGTTGCTGAATATGCAACTGAGCTGGTGATATGCAAACGTTGCTTTCCCTAGCGTGTACATGGTTTGAGAAGCGCATATGTGAATCGAACATTATTCTTAAGTATTTTGTGCTGGTGGTGGGTTGAATCTCTTGTCCTTCCACAGTTATCGATGACTCTTCATGGCTGCAGACCTTATACGATCCTCTCGATATGGCCCTCGGATGAATATCAGTTCGGATTTCGTCGTGTTGATGCTGAGTCCCCATCGCTGGTAGTAACCATGTGGTCAGAATACGTAGTGTTGCAGTCTTAAAGTTATAAATAGCGGGTTATTCTCGGAATGGTAAACAATCGGGTCAATGGTATAGAGATTAACCTTAGGGATGCTTGCTGTATTTCCGATATCAGGGACATCAGCAGTGAAAGGATTGAATAGAGTTGGGCCCAGTATGGAGCCCTGTGGCACGCCAGAGTCAATCGGAAATTTCTCGGAGTTTGCCCCATTTATCATTTTGTATGCGAACCTGTCTCCCATAAAAAGCTCGTTAGAATTTACACTAGATGACTGGGTATTTCAGATTGGATCAGTTTATAAACAAGACCATCAATCCGAGTCAAAGGCTTTCTTTACATCAATCGTCCACATCCCAAATACTTGGTTTGTACCGGCCGCATGTACCACTGACAGAGCATCCAACGTTGAGTGTTTCGCTATGAACTCAAAGTGTCTTATCAGGATTAAATTCGTTTCTTCAATGATTAAGCAGTGTTCAGATTGAATATTTTTTCCCAGGAGCTTTCCGACATTGGATAGAAGTGAGGTTGGTATTGTGTTGTTGATTTCACATTGACCAAAGGATTTGGGAATCGGAAACGTTTTTGCAATTTCCCATGAACGTGGAAAATAATCTATATTGTAGGAACTGGTTGTTATTATTGCTACTATGTTAAAGAAAGAAAGTGGCATCCTTTAAAGGATGAAGTTTGTGACAGTGTCAATTGAAGAAGATACTATGCCATTGAGTGCCTTTGTACTACTATCAATCTAAGGGATAGTAGAATTATAGTGGTTTTTTAAATGGAGCCTCGTCAACTTTCCATCAACTTGTGCTGCAAAGTCTTCCCAGTTCACCTTCTTATATGGAATAAATAATTCTGGATCGGACTCCCTGAATCGTAGGCCATTTGTTTTTAGCAAACGTAGCTGCACCAGTTGATGGTCAGATTCAGCTTCAAAAAACACACATAATAGGATCCGTAACTGAAGAGAAGACTCAGCAGACCCGGCCAAACTACAAATAAATCAATTAAGAATCCGGAAGTTAAAGTGACTTTGAGTTTTTATCGACTCTTTTGTCATGATAATGACTCCCAGACTACTGTCTGATGCGTCTTTCCGAAAGGATTTGTATGATCCATGACCACTCGATGATAGGGCTTAAGCTTCGTTTTACGCATAAACAAAAAGTTGGTCTTTCAGTTTTTAGAAAGTCCTGAATACAATCCCGCTTGTAGGTCGGGACAAATATAAAAATAGCAAATTTAATTAAGTGACCACAGTGAATTTAGAATTGGAGCTTAATGGGCAGATGGGGAAGACTTAACAGAGGTGGATTTTGGCTGATTGAAGTTGCTTGCGGATGATATGCCAGCTCGAACCTTAAACTATTTCATTTCTTTGCTTATTTACGCAGCTTGGGTTTCTCTACCAGTTCTTTGCCTTCAAGGCAGCCTGGGTAACTAGCCGGATGGCTGTAACTTATGCAATTTAAGCAAAAGACTGTCTGTTTCTTTTGGAGCGGTGCATTCATGACTCGCTTGTTGCTTGCCACATTTGACACAACGTGCCCGAACCTCAGCCAGTTAAAACACTGCGTAACGTTGTGTTTCTTCAGCTTGTCCCAGGATATTGTTTTGTTCAATTGATATTTAATATTCAGAACCTTCAACGCTGGCAGCTAATTGAATTAATAATATAATGAAACGATATATCCTCCTATGGGAGGTAAAATGGCTTATCACCGTTTTAGTGATGCGACTTTCTCTCCTAGAAGTTGGGTGAGCTCAGAAGGTACATCTTCCTCAACGCATGAACTATGAACTCCTTTTATCAGCACTGCGTTACGATTGATCGTAGCTGTATATGTGAATATTGCTGTTTTCAGATGTTCAAAGAGGACACCGTGTTCTTCTTAGGATTTCGGTAAGGATTGACTTCAACATCAATCTCTAGTGCAGTGGAGGGTTGTCCTGTGTGAGTGTCCTTCAAAATGTTACGAAAATTATTGAGTTTACGGTTGTAGCATATGATTGAGGAAACTAAGCTCCGTTGTCTTTGAGTAGTCACTTGATTATAGTTTCACCTAGCTTGTAGTGGAATACTAGGTCCTCTTGGTTTTGGGGTGGGGCTTTGCTGCTGGCTTGCCTAGCACCTGCCCTTCACTCAGGAAAATTCCTCATAAATTCCTAAACTGTTACTTTACGTAGTGCAGGGGGAGACGGAGTTGATTTGTGGCAGCGCAGGATGTTCACGGAATAGGCTCACCCATATCGTCTATGAATCTACTTGGGTTACCATTCCGAGCATTTGTTACATATTCGGTACCACGAGAATTGTTTTCATTGGCATTACATACAGTTTTAGAAAATTCTTCCAAAAGAGGGAAATTCTGCAACGTTACGTTTTTACTTACTTTTTCTTTTGTTTCGTCCTAATCGCTGCTGTTCAAGTCGGATTGCTGTTGCTCCTCCATGCAGCTCGCTTCTATCGGTTCAATCTCCTAGGCGTTATCCGCTTTGTCTTCCTCAAAAACTAGATGATTCAGTGAAAGGTTGCAGACGCGTAGAAGGCCAGCTATGAAATCCTCTCGCACATCCACGTTAAACTGCCGACAGAGTCGAGAGAGCTTTCTTTTTACTTTCCTCGCAAAATAAATCCTCTCCTTTGCGAGCTAAGCATCGAAATTTGATGCCATTCGCTTGTTATGGCTCCTTCCAATGTCAGCCACTCTTTCTTTTGCCACCCACAGTTTTCTTTTGTTTTTGCCTATTCTTACTGTTTTGCCTACTGATCTCGTCGAGATGTGCACTCTTCAACGCCTCGTCTGCTAATCGGACCAATTTGAGGGAAAGATATAAAGCACAACACCCGTGCAGTAGTATATAATTATAAATAACGAACATTAATTAAATTGCGCTTAATATTATTGAAACATGCTATTCTCGTCCTTTTCTCCGACTGGTTCTTCCGAAACTCACAGAAGCGTTTACGTAGCGTAAATACATACAGCTCCCACACACTCGGTTGGCATCTTTTAGACAGAGATAGAAAATGCACAAGTAAATTCATATTTGTGTTGTGATTTTACGCAAAAGCTTTAAAAGGGAATAACTTATTTGAAGAAAGGAGAGAAAATTTACCAGTCCAAATGAAATTCCACTTGTCGAAGATCGTAATATCCGGAGACTGAGACGTCTCCGGATTAGAGACGAAATGTTAGTGCTGTATGAACGTACACCATGGTGTTACTGTATGCGTGATTACTAGCTTATGACCTTCTACTTCAACAAAATTCCACATTAGTTTTTTTCCACATAATTTTCTTCACATTCGTAAAATAACATTATACCCCTAACAAATCGTCATCGTGACACTACACCTCCTATCGAACTTTGGACTCCTGTATATGACGCTACCACAAGTAGCAAGACATCAACCGCATACTATAATAATAAAATCCGAGCTGATTTTATAATTAGACGTTGTGATTTATGGACTTTTCGATTTAGAATCCACGTCCGTCGAGTCCAATCGAATTCCCGGGTATACTCACTGGCCGTCGTCCCTCAGCCTTATGTGGAAATAACTTTCGTTATCTTAAACTTTAAGATATCCGCTCGTCGCTATTACGATTGCAGAATGGTAAAAGAACGCAAAAAGTTCTTAGATCTCCTATGATAACTACGGTCATAAATGACGACGTGTCCCCGTAAACTTTGCTATTATCCCCTCTCATTTTTTTCATCAAAAAGCAAAACTCGAATTACCGCATGGTACTGCTCCTTTTCCATCTTAGCGAAAATCACGTAACACGTCTTACTCGAATAGCTGCCAAATCCAAACTTACCTATCAATCAGTCTGAAATCAATTTTATCGTTGTTTGATAGATGGCAGCACACGATGATAATACCGACTTCTCTCAGAAACGCCCTCTGTCGTTAAACACGGGTATTTATTGAACCGCCTTCTTATTGTGAATTGTGAAAGATTACCGCAAAAATTTCAATCATTTCTTATGATTAATATTCGAATATCGTCTTTTCAGACTAAGAGAATTCAGTATCTATAAATATGTGAGAGTATTCCTAGTAGATCGACAGAATTTTTATTCCAGATACTAAGTGCTATAATTTTTTATGGAAAAATGAATAAACTTTATTTCGACAGGAAAGTCTTGCTATTTCAATATTCTCTTCTTCACGCAAACGTAGTTAGACAAAATCTTGGCAACAAAGAGATCCTTGATGGAACCTGAACTATGTATGCACACATTATGAAAACTACCTTTTGTCACGGGAAGCGGATGTCCTTATCCACAGTGAATAATCATTTTGCAAGTCAACTTGTTGATACCACTCCGCATATATCTCTCTAATAGATCTGTTGAATGAGATCTGTTCAACAAGTATCTCAAACTTTTTCAAAAGCTATTTCTTTATTCATCAATGTCTTCTTTGTTCCCGTCAAAGTAATCTCCATCTGATATCACGCAGTTGTGCCAACGTTTTCCAATCTTCGAAGCATTGCTAAAAATCATTGTTGTGATCTTGTTCAGCTCTTTCTTCGATGCCGTCTGTATCTCCTCAATCGTGGGGTAGCATCGTCCCTTTATGTACCTCTTCAGTTTCGGCCACAAGAATAATTTTTTCGCCGAAAATTCGAGCAAAAGCAACGTTGTGTTCCCATAAACATATGATTTTTTACCAGTTAAGACCCTCTGGAGCAAATTTAGGTAGTCATGAACAGAGTCCAACACCACCTTAGTAATGTGAATGCGATGCTTCATTTGGTTGAAATTGAATAATTTTAGTACGAACTTCGCGATGACCTGTCTGAAGCCCAAATCATTGATAAAAATCGAATGACAAGAGCCAATCGATATGTTTAGATTCTCAGTAACTTCTCGAACGGTGATTCGATAATTGGTCAACACATTTCATCAATCTTTACATCTGTTATTGACGTCTTCAGGCGTCCGGCACGCTGTTCACCGTTCACATGTTATCGACCCTCTGAGAACATTTTCTACGATAAACGTTGCTTTGGCCCTAGCTATACATTACCATATAGACAAAATTGAAGACGAGCTAAACCTCGCATGAACAAAATGGATGTCAAAAATTAACTGAAGGTTCAAAAGGCCTGAACTTGTCAGCATAAGTGAGCTGGTACTCAGCATGAATACCAACATTATCCCACAAAAAAATCTAAAACTTATTAAAAGTAGCCCGCTGTAATTCAAATTTCGTGATATTTTGAATAGGCCATGTTCATTGGCGTTTTCTACATCCAACTAGATGTAGTAAAATGTTTAACGCCGTTCTTGTGGGTAGGGATTATAATGGTTTATCACCAATCCTGCCTCTTTGGTCTTGACCCCAGAATTGATGCATGAGTTATCAGATAGCGTTTTGAGTACCGGTAACAACGTTTATGATAAGCTCTGCTGGAATCTCATCAATGCCATACGCTTTATTTTTCTTTCTTATACTACTTCCAACGTTTACCAGAACAAAGGAGACAACAATAATTTGCGTGGAACCGCTATGTAATGGGTGTGTGTAAAAGGTTTTTTAATTTTTCAGGTGTATTTTTGTTTGAACTGTAAATATCCTTGATCCCATTTCGACAGTAGATAGCATTTTGGAAATCTGTTTATTGTGATCATGGAAGGAATTTACCATTGCATTTGTATTCAAGTTTTCAAGCAAGAGTGGTAAGATAAACATGGAAGATGATAAATCGCATATTACGCATATTAGGCATCTTGGACACGGTGCAGCGGAGGCTAATTGGATGATATGCGTAATTTATGGAGAAACACATGTTAACAATTACATTACAGTTACAACGCTTTCGTAACGGAAAGCAACTGTTTGAAAGTCAATCACACGACCAGGGCTGCCCAAGATAGTGACAGATGGTGATTTATTGGAAGTCATACAAGCAGGGAAAAAGATGACTATTGCAGATATAGAGACTATAGAGAGAAGAACACATGCAATATAGAATAATGCAATCACGAGCTTTCGCAAAGAAAGAAGGAAGACAGAATCGTCTGTTGTGTTACCCTTCTTTCTCGTCAAACTGACGAAGGGTTCCTTCGACAAGTGGAGCCTTAACAAACACGCGCAACAGCGCCGAACCGTTTGCAAGAGAAGTGAATCACCATCCTCCACTTCTAAATCAGACTTGCATCTACGGAAGATCTTACTGTTTCTTCCTTGGGATTCTCGAAGAATTGGGACGGCTTCAACAATTAATACTTGATAAGTGTCCTGCATTGGTCAATCTTCGCGGAGACATCTTTCACCACGATAATGCGAGACCACATGCAGCTGCAGTCAGGCAGCACAAATAAACAGAGGTTCGCTTGGAATTTTTATCCCACCTACCATATCCTCCCGAGTTTGCTCGAACGAATAATCACTTGTTTCATTCCCTCGACAACTATTGGCAGGGAAGCGAATACAACACTAAGAATGACCTTCGCACCCGAAAACTAAAGTTTTTCGAGAGTAAGGGGGACAGGTTTCTGCAGAAGAGGGCTACAACATGATGATGTAAAAAACTTTTGCATAGCCCTCAAATCCATTTCAGTAGAATAGAGTATGTTATTCACTACTGCTTCACAATTCACTACTGAAAAGGATACCTTTATAGCATTTCATAAACGCGCGTATGTCTTTATCACAATACGAATCTAGTAGCGCTATCAGTTATTAGGATAGCTCGTAAATTTGATATATTTCGCTGGATAATCTGGGTTTTTACCTGGCCCTTTTTGGCAGAACTTTTATTCATTTTGTTTTAGATTTCACCTGTGTCTCCCAAACGTTCTCTTTGCATAAGCATGAAATTTACAATCTAATACCTCTGGTAATTTGGTATATCAGGAACAAGAAATTTACAATTTGAAAAATTAACTGAGATCCTTTTTCTAAGCTATAAACCAAATGGGTAAATATTGTGCACATTAACCCCCAATCAGATATTTATTTTTTAAGTCCTTTGAATTCAAGTCTAGTTTTCATAAATCCATGATTTGAGGTATCCTGATCATTTTATTATAGAAAGCAATCCTATTCGCAGATTGTAGTCGAACTTTACCTGAACAGAAATGGACCTATAGCGCCATGGGCTATTACTTTGAGAAAATCTTTAAAATAATCATGAATTTCAACATTGTGAAAGGAGTGTAAACTGACAATTGGTCACTGACAATTGACAATTGATTTGATCTTACCATCTCTGTAAGTTGAGCTAATCGCGCATCTTCCAATTCTTTCTCGATTTGTTTCCGTTTCATAGCCGCCTCCTTTTCCTTCCGTCTAAACTCTCGCTCCTTTTCTTCCTGCTCTCGTCGAATGTTCATTTCATTTAACTCTTGCTTATTTGACAAAATCTTTTGCTGCAAATTGATCAATCGTTCCTGCTTTCTTTCTAGCGCTTCTTTAGCTAATTTTCGCTCCAAGGCTAATTTCTTTTCGCGTTCTTCTTTCGTTTTCATGTACTCTTGGACTTTCATTTCGGCTTCTCGTTCCTGATCGAACTCCATCTTTTTGAAGAGTGCACTTAATTCAGATACACGTTGCAGGTCAGCACGTAGCTTTGCAGTTTTCTCACGTCTTCGATTTGCTTGTGCTTCCTCATCACGTTCAATGGCCGCTTTTGCTTGAGCCAGCTTTTTTGCCTCTGCTTCGATTTCTTCGGCTTCAATTAGTTTTAGACGTTCACGTTCCTCTAATTGTCGCTAAAATAAATCATTATTAACATTCATATTCATAATGGGGTTAATGTCGACAAAAGTTGAAAAGCAAATATTTCAGTTACTTTAATTTCTAGGGCGTGCTTCATATTTTGCTCTTTGGTCAGGTTGAGTTTCTCGTCATCCCCTTTAAATGATTTTACACGTTCTTGTTCCATCATTTTTTCGAGTCGCAATTCTTCTTCTTTCTGCTCTCGGGCCATTTCCTGAAGGAGCAACAGTTGAATATTAGAGAGAATATTGTCAAACCGTCTAACATACCAATTTTTCTTGGATTTGAGCATGTCGAATCATGTGACACTTGGCCGCCAGGATTATTCGATTTGCCTCCTTGACTTCCTCTTCTTGCTCGTGCTTCATCAAGAATGCTCGATCTAAGACTTTGGCTTTTTCTTCTTCATCGTAATTGTCGTCCTTAGAAATTTTGTTGGAGAGTTTCTGCCTCTCTTCGTCGATTTCTCTTAGTTGACGTTTTCTATTTTCACATTCTTTTTCAATTCTTTTCTTCTCTGCTTCAATTCTTTCGATCTCTTGTATTGTTTCCTCGAGGCTTATGACCTTAGAAGCTTTCTTCAGGCGCTCCAATTCTTGTCTGGGTAACAATGTTCCACTGAGTCGAGGCTGACTAGATCGTGGTTTAAGTGGACGGAGTTTACCACTCGTACCAACAATCTTTTGAAGTTCTTTTCTATCAAGATTCGTTGGTGAAATTCGTTTAACACGGTCTACACCTTTGCATTCCTCAATGAACCTGGAAAAGAAGATCGATTTCAGGATTTAAAAATTAAGAAATAAAAAAAATTTACACATTTAATTGCAATAACTCTCAATGATGCCGAGAGGTAATTATGTTAAAAATAAGGGAATAGTTGAAAAAAAAAACAAATTCCTCCTAACAATCGCTTAGCAGTTCCGGGGTCCTGGGGTCATACTATGCTAAAGTCAGACTTCTTGCTTCTGATTGACAGCAATGTATTTATACCTCTAGAACCACTTCCGTTTGCCTAATTCGAACGAGTCAAACCAGGATTTCTAGCCTAAGAAAAGTTCTTTGAATATTCAAATACAGTTCCAAATGCTCATTGCCAGCTGTAAAAACGACAATCATTACGTTTCATCTTTCTACTACTTTCTGTCTACTTTCTGTCTACTTTCTATGTGAATAGACGAACAACATTGCAACCGACTTAAACGCATTTCACTCCGTACCATACTACCATAAGTCTTCAGTGATGGAAACAAGAAGCGTGGTATAAAATATGAAAACATATCCCTATCAGGCTTCACTTGGCTCATATTCGTAGGTTTGGAAGTCTGAACAAAGTGACCATTCTCTTGGGGTATAGCTTGCCGGGAGCTAGTGCGATTTAGCACTCTTGTTCCATTCCTGTTTGTGAGTGTTAAACACTCACCATAACCTGACACAACACTCTATTATTTAGCTTACTAGTTGTTTATTGATCTGAGGCTTGGGTATTTGCTGTTTACTTCGTCTCGGATTTTGAGGATTTCCATGGTTCTGTTTGGATTCTCGTCTATTCTGTCAAATAATTTCAGTGCTCTGTCTCGTATGTACTTTTCAACTGTGTCGATGCGTAAGTCTTTGTGTATGTCCGTATTCCGAACATACCATGGAATTCGGCAAATCCACCGTAGGGCTCTATTTTGTAGGGACTGGAGCGCTTTTTTGTTTGTTTTAGCTGTTTGACAGAGAGTATTTAGCTGTCCTGTTCCATGGTATTTTGTCAGAGTGTACGTGTAGAGTCGTTGGATATTGTGCTCTGCGTCTTGTGAAGAATATTGCTTGGGTATTTTCTTTGTTTGTCTTGATTTTCCATTTACGGAAGTATTCTTGCATAATTTCAATTGAGTGCTGCAGTTTTGAAGTGATGACTCCTGCTTGTCTCGAGGTATAGTATATGCAGGTGTCGTCTGCATATAATGATACTTGAACATTATTTGGAAGGGTTCGGATGTCTGCGGTGTACAGATTGTACAATATTGGTGAAATGGGTGATCCTTGTGGAACTCCAGCTTGGATCGTTCGCAGGCTCAAGAGATGATCTTTCACCCTAACTCTGAAAGACCTGCCTTTTAGGAAGGTGTGTATGAGTTGAATGTACTGTAGCGGGATAGAGAATTCATGCATTTTGAAGATAAGTCTTGCATGCCAGATTTTGTCAAAGGCTTTCGCTATGTCAAACATTACTAGAACTGTTTACTTCCTGGGGTTGAATTCGTTTTTGATGTGCTGGGTCACCCTCACCAGTTAGAGTTCCGTCGAATGTGCTCCTCTGAATCCATATTGTTCGTCCGGAATTATGCGTTCACTTCATTCAGTCTGGTCAATACTGCTTTTTCGGCTACTTTGGAGATTGACGAGAGAAGGCTTATAGGTCTCCAATTTTGAGGGAAGGCGTGGTTTTTCCCAGGTTTGGGTATGACTGTTATGATAGCCGATTTCCAGGCCGTAGGACACCGACGCAAACGGAAAGTAGTGTTGATTGTGTCTGTCAAGATGCTTAAAAAGTTGTCTGTGAGCCATTTCAGCATTATGTTCCTAACTGCATCGGGTCCTGTTGCTTTTCGTTTGTCAAGTTTTAGTATTAAGTCTTTTGTTTCCTGTGCGTCAAGTGGCCGTATCACCTCTTCCGCATGTGGTGGGTTTTTGAGAAGCTTTCTAACTTGGATTAATATGGCGTCCTCTTCGTCAAGATCTTCGTCCCAGGAGGTATTTTCGCGGAATTGGAGCTCCAGCGTATCTGCAAAGGCTTCTGCTTTACCGGGTTTGTCGTCTTTTATTCCGTTTGGGCCGTGTATTGGTGGCATAACTACCTTGTTCCGAGTCCGGAAGTATTTTGACATCCTCCAGAAGGCATTCTCGCTCGAGGCTCTGCATGAAACTCTCCCATTGCTCATTCCGAAACTGGTGGATACGGTCTCGAATTTCGTTTGTCAACCGGTTAGCTTTCGTTCTTAGTCTAGGATCACCCGTGCTCTTAGCTCTTCTCCGATGTTGATTCCTCCTCCTTATTTTAATTTTGATGTCGCGCGGGAGTTTGTAGGGGTTGTATGCCCTTATCGGAGTTGTGCCTGTGTTGTTCTCTTTCGCCCGCTTGATAATGTTGGTTACTATCTCTATAGTTTTCTCGACACCATCGGCTGTGTTTATTTCTTGAGTAAAACTTTCGTTAACCAGATGGCCATGGAAAGCTTGCCAGTCAGTTTTCTTCCTACTTCTTATAGGTTCATCTATATAGACGTCTTCTATTAAGAAGTGTACCGGTTGGTGGTCTGAGGAGAGTTCGTTGAGGACGTTTATTCGTATATTAGCCTGGAATTCTCGGGAAATCCCAAAGTCGAGGATATTTCTGCGTATACGACCAAAATGCGTAGGCTCATCGGGTAGGTGCAAGCTTGCGTTGTTGCTTGTGATGAATCTGTTTAGCTCAGTCCCAGCTTGATTACTTCTCACAGCACCCCATTGCCTATGATAGGCATTGAGGTCTGCAATGACCAGAAGTGGCCCTTCTATTTCGAATAAAGTATGTAAGTCTTGCTCGAAGTGCCTATTTTTTGGTGGGTTGTACACCGAAATAACCACAAACTCAAAAGAGTTCGTCTGAAATATGATGGCTGCTGCTTCTGTTGTGTGTAGCTGTGGGGTATGAATCAGTTGATGTCTCACGCTTCTCCTCACGAGAATGACCTTTCCTCCTCCCCTGCCTGTCAATCTGTCATTTCAGTATAGATTGTAGTTAGGAAAATGAAGACGCATTCCAGGCTTCAAGAAGGTTTCCTGGATGAGAATAATTTCGAATTTATTATCGAAAATAAATTGTCTAAATTCTCCTAAATTGTCTAAGTTCGTTGAAGCAAGGAATCAGCATTCCACGTGAGTATAGAGACGTGATTCAACTGGTTCATTTGTGTTTAAGTGTGGTGAGTTGTGTTGCAAACATGCCCTGGACCATTTTCGCCATTATGTCCATCATCAGTTGAAACTGAGATTGCATGTTCTCAAAAAATTGTCCCATGTCTGGCGGTGTGATTGTTTGTGTGTGATTTTGTGTTTGGTTGGTTTTGTGTATATGTGGGGTAATAGTCGTCCGTGATTGTGTGGGCTTTTTGTTTTGTGCAGCGATCTGTGCGAACATCTTCTTAACATTTTTTGGATTTTTCGGACAACCCCCATAGCTTACGGGATGTTCTCCGCCGCAGTTCACGCATTTTGGCTTTTCTTCTATTTTTTCTTGTACTGTGTGAAGTGATGTAAGCCGTCACATTTAACACAACCAGCCTGAGCATGACAATTGCCCAAGGAGTGTCCAAACTGTTGACAGTGGTGGCACATTGGCTGTTCGTTTCGTGGTTTAATGGCCTCCACTTTGCAGATGAACTGGCATACCGATTTTATGTTATATATGGCTGTTTCCTCTACCATTTTCTTGTCTCAACCGGATCCTTTAAATCCCTTGTTTCTTTATAGTCCTTACCCCTATTAAAACGTACGCAATGCCACTCATCCTTACGATCCGTCTGAAAATATCTGTGACACAACCTAACTACTGACAAGCGCTAACATTTCTGAAAAATTCCCAATCGAACGGGATTCAATCGATGAATTCCGGTTTTGGCAAAACAACAATACACATGGGTCCACCGGAATTGCAACGCGGAAATACCTCACATTTGATCGCAGATTCGATTTTCGGATCCCTTTGCATAGCAAGCAAGCATTGCAAATGCTCCCATCTATTCGCATATAATTATAAGTACTGTAGGAATGCAGACCGACCCCCAGAATTAAAGCCTACCGGATAAATATCGGTAAAACTAGAAGAAATTCCCGGGAAAGTAATTGATACGGCTTGGAGTGATAGGAACGACTTCAGGTTCAAATTTTTGGCTTTATCCTAACATAACAAGGACAAAACAACTCGAACGGACAACAGAAGCGGCGGAAGAAAACTGGCGACAATACTTGCAGGCCCCGATCTCTTATGTCAACACGAAAAACGAATAAGAACTTAAACTGATGACTATTGCATTGCTTGTGGGTAGAAGAGAATGTACGGATCCGATTTCGCTAGATTATCTTATTTGGCCAACAAACTCCGCATAAGTCTGTCTAACGTAACAGAACTATAATACTTATGGCCACAGGCTTAGGGGACCTCCTAGGTTTCTGTAGGATGAGAGGGTGGACAGTTACCAGACAATACACAAAGGGCTCAGGGTCCATGCTGTCCTTTGCTTTTTTGCAACAGTGGACCCCAATAAATAATAGGGACTTCCAAAAAATATTGGACTTCTGAGACGAAGGTATAGGGAATGAAAGAGCAAACGACCAAAGTAGTTGAAATACATTGAACGGGGAAATGACCTTAGTGGCAGTGTCGAAAACTGTAAAACTTCTGAGTAAACATCCTAATCGAATAAGGACCGCAACAGGCAACACAACCCGACCTTGTATCGAAGAAAAAAACTTTAAACAGTTTATGTAAACAGCATTTGTTCGAGTTGGAAGTGCCTTGGATGGCTGAAGTCGTTGTCAAAATATTCAGCGGCCATTAACTAGTGCCTGTTTGAAGGTTCTCCTTCGGAGAATTTCGGAAACATTACCTTCGTTTAAATCTACAGCCATATTTCCTATCCAGAGCCCAGAATCCTAACGTACAACAAACGAACTAACAAACATGTTGAACAATAATACCATTAATAAGCCAGCGACCAGGCAAATATATTGGTCGATTTAGAAAAGCTTGCTCAAATGCTGTACACCAGAGAAGTATTAAAGCTGAATTAGTACGCGTATGTATCCCTATGGCATAATTTACTAGTAAACAAGAACAGTTTGATTTCAGACGCCGGCAATGGCGGTTTCTTTTATGTGCAATTTTGCAGGAGACCGCTGATTTGATTTCAAAAGGAAGAGGGGAAAGGGCAAGTTCCTAGTTAACTTGACTAGAAGTACAGGATTTTTCGATTTCGAGTTTTGTGATAGTAATTTCAAGGCCATACGGACTGCTAAAGCATGTCAAAGGACATTTCAAAAACAAATGAGTTTAGTTTTTGTGACAATTGCTTCTTTATTTCATCTTTTTTTTTCGATTAACCTGGTTATTTAATATTTTCTTAACATGTGATTGGTTTTACCCTACTTTTATTTTCTACTTGACTCGTACAATAGTGAAATTTTTTCATATTGTCAAAATTTGTTTCTCATTGTAATCTCTTCATTATTACTTTGGTTATTTTTTTGTATTATATTTGTAATAAGTCATACAAACCCTATTAAGGTTAAACTGTCTTCACATGCATATGACAAGACTTGGTGTTATTGACAGAACTCAATGCCTGTCCAACGTCATTAGTTAATATTGAAGTGTCAAATGAAGTAGATGCCAGCTGATACAAAGACGTAATGGTCTAAGTTATATTTAGTATGTTCCAAAAACTACTAATTATGGCGTTATTGAATTTCCAAAACGATAATGAAGCTTCCGAAAAAATAATAAGTGATATCAATAGTTAGTCGTTTGGTGAAGAGTTTACAGGTACATTTTATCAAGCAAGTTGCCTGGAAGTCGAACTGATTTGAAAAAGTGAAATACATTGTGAAATGAGTGAATGAAATGAAATGAGACATTTGTTAAGGTATTGGTTCATTGGTTAAGCGATTGGAATTGGTTAATAACGAGAATACTATTAAATTTGTCAAAACGAGTGTTATTTTTGGCGCTTCCCAGTGGTACATGCTCCATGCTTAAGTGAAAGATTAAAACTGTAGACTGGACCCCGCATAAAGCAGTAATGACATAAGAACAGTTATCAAAGATGGATTTCAATTTGTACAGACTATCAAACAATTTATGTGAAAGTTTCAGAAAACGATTTTGACGTGGCTAAAGACGTCAACTATAAGAAGGAATAATGCGTGAATTCCAATATACTTTACAGCGTTCGTTAGAAGAATCAGCGAACAAATTCAAAGGGGAATTCGGCAGCTTTGGAAATAACATAAAGCTCTTGAAGGTGATATTGAGGAACGAGTTGCCGTTATTGATAATCGAGTGGTCAAACTGGAGGGAGAGGTATCAAAAACTTGAGTTACGCGGAAGCCAAACTAGTGTAAATAAGTGAAGTAAATTGTTGAAACATTTGATAAGTTCGTGAATTTGTCAGTAACGAAAAGTGTTCTATAAAATAATTTGGGAATTAAATAAATTTTATTAACTTTACAAAGCAAATGTTATTATTGGCGTAAACTAATAAAATTTGTTAAAAGTAAAACTTGACAGTACACATATAAGATATTTTTTTGTAAAAAAAAAATGCTTGGTATCTCAAGGATGTTTTTGGAGCTCTTCAATAGTTTGATCGTAAATTAAATGCTATTTTTTGGAGAAATTTTCAACGTTTCCTTGCGTTGATTCGATTCCGGTCGGTATTCTTATACTGGTAGTCTGTGGAAAAGTAGTTCCACATACTACCACTGTGTGGAACTTGTAATAGTAACGACAGATGAAAGGTTAAATTGATCCTTGTTTTAAATAAGCTGTGACGTGTTCAGCGTAAAAAAGCTTACATTTAAAAGATTAAAGACATGAACTCGTACAAAAAATGATTTTCCATCAGTGATCTTCACCTTAATCTTTATTCATAATAGTTTGAAGGTCCGTTGTTAGTGTTAATTAAATTTAGGTTGCACAATTTTGTCTCTCCGAAGTTACTGGTGGCGATTAAGAACAATGGCACAAGCAATTGTTTCCTACGCTGCGAGGAATAGATTCAAAACAGAATTTGGACAAAATTGACTACAAACGGTCTATTCCCCATTATATTCTAAGGTTAAAGAAATTATTGAACTATACACCGGTAGAAAATGTAACTAAAAGACGATTATTAGGACCACTGACCACGAGTACCGCCGCAGAATGATCGAAATCGTTCTCGATAAGTCAGATAAATTTGTTTATAATCAATACCATGAACAAATAGCTACAATAGTGGGAAATTTGAACCACAACCTCATTTGCGGGGAAGTCACCTTAAAAATTGTTCTTTCATGGTTTCGCCTAACAAGTCAGTTAGTTAGTAATACCAGCTGACAATTTCCGAGGGTAAGAATTAATAGCTGGTAATATTCTTATGCATCTGCTCGATCATTCTGATAACCATTTGTGGACGCCTGAAACCAAATTCGATGCGTCAGCAAGAATAATAATCCACCAACATTTCGAGTACTCTTCAGATCCTGCAAAAATAATACTGCCTAGTGTAGTATAGTGTAGTATAGTATAATACTAGTATACTAGCTAGTATAATTCTACTGAGTATTACAAATATCCAGCTAGCCAGCTAGGCCTTATATAAATCAAATACTTGTAGAACCGCAATCGCTCCCACTCATTTAGAGTCATATGTAATCTGGCACGTGGCGCGAATTTGTATGGAAATATTGTCCTGCATGAAGATCGGGTTGTCAAAAACAAGTAAAATCGTAAAACAATCCTCTATCACCGGCATAAATATGCACACCGCACTCATTGGATACTCAAGCAAAATTTGATTGTTTGGTGTTAAAATAAAGTGAATGGGAAGTGTCCAAAGTGAAAAATTAGTGTTTTATATGTTAACATGTTATGCCTATGAGCAAACTGTCAAAGCGACTGTAATTATCGTTCGAAGCTAGAAACAAAAAGTACCGTACTTCCATTCAAGACAGCTCCAAGCCAGGTTTTGAAGGTAGTGATCCTTAGGTAAGTTTTTTATAGTTTATAAAAGCAAATGATACAAAAAAATTCCTTTTTTAGTGAAATTTCTATGATGCTGATGCTCAAAAGTAGGCCCCATGCTCGCAAACTATATAATGTCTCGATTGATAACCTCACGAATTTTTTTTAGGTTTTGATATAATGAATGAAAAAAGAATGATATACATTTTTATTAAGTTTTAAATGGGTGAGTAACGACTGGATAAACTGGCTTAAATACTCATATTTAAACAAGACCTCATTACCAGACCTGACGAAAGACAAGAAAAACAGCCGGGAGTGCGTTTTTAAATTTTCGGAATGGAGGGGTAGATCATTAGTAAATCTAATTAACGGAGTATTAATACGTTCAGTATCTCACTATCAGTATGAATAGCAAGTTTTATCTTAACCGAGTCAGTAGTCCTTGAATTATCGTAACAACTGAATCTGGAAGTGTGAAATATGGAAAACATCGAGAACTGCGCAGTCATTAAGTTCCTTACCAAGCAACGAAAGTCAGTCGAAATCATCCTGGAAGAAATGGAGTCCGTCGCGGAACTCTTCAATAAACGCTGGAATTCAATACGAGATGACCAACGGCCCGGACGGCCGATCAAAATTACTACTAATAAAATTATTCAAAAAGTCTTTATATTGTAGGATGGCAGCCTAAAGAAAGACAGGTTGCAAAAATTGTTAGAGTCTCGGATACGACCAGTTTTTTAATTCTTCGCCGTCATTTTGGCATGACAAAGGTCAGCGCTGGATGCGTGCGAGAATGTTCACACCGTCTCAGAAACAACCCGTGTAGGATGTTCTCGTGTACTTTTTGGATCACTGTAATGAAGACATGGATGGATTATTGAATCAAATTTTTACTGGAGACGAAACTTATGTTCATCATTTTGAATCTGAATTGAAAGAGGACTTTATGCAGTGACACAAAAAAGCGCACCACCTATTTAGTCTAAGGGGTCGCAACAGTCTTTTTGTGTCAGTTGGCATCCTGTTGACAGATTACAATGTTTAAGGCGCCTTCATAGCCGGAGAATAACAAGCTTGAAAGTATGTATGAAAATAAAAAAACAAAGTTGTCCTCCCCTTACACGTCAACGCGCCTGCTCACATATGCCGTGTTTCGTTAGCTGCCTTGACCCTGCAATCCTTATTTGTCTTCCAGTGATTATTATGTTCCCAAAGAATGGAAGAGAACCTCTTGTGAAGAAGTGAAGGACGCAGTTTCAGCTTAACAAACACATAACTTTTTTAAGGACGATGTACACAAGCCAATTGAAAGATCTGAAAAATGAGTAACAGATGAATATATTGAAAAAGAGAAATAATTCTGTATATTTGTTTTCACTTCTTACTCTTCATTCCGCTAAATTAAAAACGCACTTTCATAACTCAAATCATTAAGGAACAATTATTGTAGATATAATACAACGTATCAGAGAACAGAGTCTGGAATACTTCTTACTAAAATATAATTCGCTCAAACAATAGCTTCTCAGCAATCTAAACACAAAAACTATTAGGTTGCTGCAGATGAAATGGCCGATTTAGTAATACATTTTAAAATTTAAAACAATTTATTCTATCAAAATGGGTATCAATAGATGCAACATACTTTTCAACGAGATACAACAACATTTATTCTAGTTTTGAAGAAGTCCGAGTTTCTGGTCCGAAGAAACTCCTCGAAGGCATTTTTGATAGCAGCTTCATTATTAAATCTTATTCCTATCAAAAAGTTATCCAAATTTTTAGAGAAATGGTAATCTGTTTGTGAGAGGTCTGGTGAATATGCAGGGTGAGAAAGAGTCTCATAGCACAACTCGTTTAGTTTTTGGACCGTTGTTCTCGATACATGAGGTTATGCGTTATCATGAATCAGTATCTCTCCATCCCTGTTGACAAGCCTAGGACGTTGGACTATCAATTTTTGATCCATTTCATCAAGTTGAGGACACATTTTCTCAGCATTGATGGTTTCGTCAGGTTACAGGAACGAATAGTGGATAACTCCAGCTACAGACCGCCAAACAGTTGCCATTATTTTCTTTGGCAAAGGCTTGGTTTCGGCATGTGTCTTGGCGCTTCATCGGCATCTTGCCATTGCAATGATTTTCATATAAAGTCAAATTATCATCGTAGGTCACAATTCGCTGCAAGAACGGTTCCTTTTTGTTGCGGGAGGGAATAGAACTTGAAATCGCCATTCGACACGTCATGTTTTGCTCGGTAAGATCATGCGGAACCCATTTGTCAAGCTTTTTTCACGTTTCCAAGTTTCACGTTTTTCACGTTTCCGAATTGTGAACGCCAATTTCTCGGTAAGATCCCTTATGGTTTAGCGAGGGTCAGACTCCACTAATGCACGCAGCTCGTCCTTATCGATCGATTGTCCTGGGTGTCCACGTGGCTTACTTCCAAGGTCCATATATCGATACCGGATCGAAATTTTTCGAACCACCGCCGAGTGGTTCGTTGGCTAACTGTATCGGTCCTCATTTCGCTGTATTATATTCCTCGTTGTTTCCATTGCGTTGCGCTCTAGTTTGAATTCGTATAGTAAAAGTAGCCGTTTTTGATTCACTTCCATGTTCACTTAATCTCTTTGTTTTTACGATCACTATGATGTGCGAAAACAGAAATGAATCCAAAGTGCGAAACAGAAATGACTCCATAAACCAAGGTATTTATACTTGAATATGTCATATCATTTGCGCCGCCTTGTGCCAACATTATACACTGAAACTGCAGCCAACTTTATGTCATTGCTCAATCGGCCATTTCATCTGCAGCAACTTGAGAAAAAATCTGCAGCAACTGCCGATTGAGAAAAAACATCAGGACGTCTGACAACGAAAGCTTGCATCCATCAATTATCAAAAAGTCCATAACGGTTGTTTGAAGTTAGAGTTAATGAACGTCAAATCGCCCAGCAGTAAAGAAACCTGAGGAAAACTCGAAATAACTCGTTTGTGGTGGTATATAGCAATTGAAGTAGTATAAGGCATTTGATACAGTGAACATACTTTGATACTTTAAACTTTAACCGCATTTTAAGACGGCTTCCAAATCTTCAAAAGTTCTGAACTAATTTCTTAAAATTTTAACAACGTATACTATCACTTGACCCTTGAGAATTTTAAAAGTTTTCGTTAGTTTGGATGTATTAAATTTTATATCAGTGTCAACGAAAAAAAAAATATTTAGGGTCAGGCTAAGGTTATGAAAAACAAGGCATATTTACATATTTACAACGCATATTTACAAACAATTCATACTTTTAAATTTTGTCATCGTTCAATTGAACTGATCACGACCAGTATCTGGAATTTTTCCATTACACTTTTAATTTAAGTATTTAATCTTTTGTCCGAGTCAAAGGACGTAAGAAACGAACCTGCTAGACCGTCAACATTAACGTTATCTAAATGGATTTAACAAAATTAAAAGACGATTTTAGTTTCAAATGACAAAGTTGTGGGCGAAGCCTATTCTGAGATTGCAACTACATAAAAAAATGGCATATAAACCAAATTTTTGGATGTGTAAATAAAGTGAATTATAAAGTCATAAAGTATTTACTTTTTAAACTTAAAAAACAAAATGCAGATCATATGCTAAATTCAGAAAGACATAAATAAACCAATATTTTTTCATTAAGCAGTAATTCTAAAAAATTGATCAAAAAATTGTACGTACAAGATTAGAGTATATGCAAAAAGGAATTCTCCTTATATTTAATTGCTTATATGAGTTTCAGATTCAGTTTTAAGTGAATTTTAACAGTTCGTGATATTTTCTTATTAAAATTAATTAAAAAACTCATAAAACGCACAACAAAACCACTATTTGTAGTTACACCCACACCGAGCAAACGCCGACTCCTCATGAGTGCTGTACAGTCAGTGCTATTGTACGACTCTGAGGTTTGGGCCGGAGCTGTCAGTAAGAAGTTGTACCGAAAGTGCTTGGCGCAGGTACAGAGACAGGAGCTTTGCGGGTTGCGTCTGCATACCGCACTGTCTCTGAGTCAGCGGTGTTGGTAATCGCAGGAGTGAATTTACGACAGAAAAGGGATGGTTCAAGATATGCTGACAGCCGAGAGGAGAGGCAGCGCACAATACTCGAGTAGCAACAGTCTTTGGAAGGCGATTCTAATGGCTGCTGGAAAGCCGGCCTTATAGGGGACGTGGGATCGTGGCTAAATCGAGGGTGAGACTGATTATTACCTTAGCCAGCTTCTTAGCGGGCATGGATATTTTCAGTCTCACCTGCACAAGATTGGTAAACCAAGGTCCCCAGACTGCATGTCACACCTTATCCAACTGTAGAAGGTGGAACAGGATGCGGCAGGACTTATGGGAGGTAATGGGAGAGCTTTCTCCACACAATCTGGTCGGAGAAATGCTGAAAACTGTCGACAAATCGACCTGTGCGGCACATTACTCTCGGACAATACATACAGCGAAAAAAGGTACCATGGATAACCTTGGGTAGGGTCTCCTTTCCAGCAGTCCTCCTCGATCCTATCCCCTTCCGCTGGCGGGAGATTTCTCTAGGCTGACGGCGCTCTTTCCCGAAGCAAAAAAAGCCTAGCCCGAAGTAATGTGTCAAACAGT
Organism: Stratiomys singularior; assembly: GCA_954870665.1. Classification (NCBI taxonomy): domain Eukaryota; kingdom Metazoa; phylum Arthropoda; class Insecta; order Diptera; family Stratiomyidae; genus Stratiomys; species Stratiomys singularior. Next base: position 67,967,480 of record OX940881.1, read on the forward strand.
TTCAGGCTAGGGTCTCTTGACAGGAGGCGTGTTTAGTGGGTAGTCTGGTAGCATGCGCTACTAGGAGTCACACACTCCGGGTGTAAAAAATCACTATTTATAGTTAAAAAGTTAATGTCGCTAGCTTTCTTTCAACTGTTTAAACAGTATTTACACATCATAAAAAATGTTCGTTCGTCCTCACTTAGAGTACGCAAAAAGTGTTTTCGGCAATCATACCATTCACAATTATAAGAAAACTGCAAACTAACCCTACATAAGTGGTCCGAGAAAAGCCGGAAAATTCAAAAATTTAAATTCTTTTAAAATAATTCTGTTAAAATGTCGATGAGTGTTCGGAACTTCCTTTACAATTAAGATTATGACAGTTGTGTAACGGCTACGAAGCCTTTTCTATCTAAAAACAATGTCCAAAAGCGACTGAGATATGAAAACAGATTTATTACCAAATCCGCAGAATTTTGCAAGACGCTTGTGTTTGTTGATGAAGTGAAATCCAATATTTCTCAATCACTTGGACGAAAATTTGTATGGCGAAAGGAATATATCAGCGCCTTAAGAAAAAGCTTATTCCAACAGTTGACTGTTGAGGCGAAAGCGTGTGGGTATGAAGAGCAATGGGTGCTGACGGAGTTGGTAATCTAGCAATCGTCGATACAACGATGGATAAGAAAAAATACCTGGAAATTCTAAAACTTCATTTAAAGTCAAAAGCTAAAAAATTAGAATAACAAAGGACATTAGATTAGTTCAAGAAATTGATTCTAAGGATTCCTCTCAACTAGTAAAAGATTGGTAACAGTCAACATTACCACATCCTCTCCAGCCACCAGATCTCGATCCCATTGAGCATTTTTAGGACCTTTTGTAGCGACGGCTTCGTGAACACAGCGCTGCAAGCAAAAAGGATCTGAAAACTAAAATTGTCTAAGAATGGCGTAAAATTACTGCTGATGATCGTAATCTTGTTTTCTCAATGTCAAGAAGAGGTTCGCCAGGAAAAATATATTTATTTTTGGTTACATTGGCATTTGCAAATTTCGAATATGATTACCATATGATTTGTTTCTTTTTTTTATATATATATATAAATTGTACAAATAAATGTTTAATTTCATGACTGAAAATTGGATTTAAATTCAAAAAAATAGGTGTACGCACAATTTATTGATATAGTGTATACAAACGACCAGAACTGTCAGATTGTTGTGTCAAAGAAAGCAGGAAAGACACCGGTGAAACATATATAGACAAACTTTTAACTAAGGATCACGTTATAGCGATTAAAAAATGACTATAAGATTTCTTTGTGTCTATAAGAATCATCAAATTAAATTGAAGTTTAAAATTGGAAACAGTAGAACAGTCGCTGGTAATTTCAAAGAAAGAATCTTTGGCTGTAACAGGCCACGAGGTGCAAATTTAGAGGATATACACCCGAATATGGCTGCCAAGTTTGAAGATCAGATTTTCTTACATAAGATATGCTCTCTGGATAAATTTGCACAAATCTTACAATCCTTTCCTTTCATTTATAATTTCTTTATTGGTTATCTGTCTGTTAGTTGCTATCCTAGTAAACAAAAAATATAAAATTGAACAGGATGCGATGGTTATCTTATATAAAACGTTAACAACACAATTTTAAGTCGAACGTAAGTTCGAATTTCACTGAAATTAGTTTCGCATCCCTCATTGTTGCATTGAAATGAAAATCAAAAATAAAAGCTTACTTTTGGCATTGTCCTTGGATCGAATGACTACCACTCCGAACTGGACCCGATGATTTTGAATTTCTAACCTTTGCTGAAATATTTGATGAGGGCATTGTTGCGTTTTTGATAAATTAATATTGAAAAACGTCTAATTTTAAATGTCAAGCGAAAACTCCTCTGAATTCAATAGTTTATAACACAATGTTTACAACAAATATCGACCAAACCATAAGCGTTGTTATGTTTGCTGTTATGGCAAATAAAGTTACTTGTAGTAACTATAGTCTGTTTGTTTGTTTACAAAGGATAACAGTTGCTCGAACCCTATTAAAATAATTCCAAAACTAAATCTCAAAAAGGTCTGTCATGTTGATCATCACGATGACATTTATATGTTAAGGACATGAGATAGCTACGATTAGTAAGTAAAAAGTTTTGTGTCAGACATAATATTTGCATAAATATATATAACCGGACAATAATGATGCCAACTTGGACTACTCATATTTATTTTAATGCAACTATATGGTGCCATTCGTGGAGTTATAGAGGTATTTCTTAAAGAAGTTCCTGGTGTGCTTAAGATCCTAAGTAATATCGGAAATTTAATAGCTATCACAAGCGAAGGTAGGAGAAAGTAATCAAAACGAGTAAACTCGTCTGCCGCATTTCAATATAAAAAGGTGTATCACGAGTTTACTTGCTTCCCGCTAAGAATGTTTTAATACGTAGACCAACTTTGTTTGCTGCTGATTCAAAGGTATTGAAAATGTCGGTTGCAGATGAAAAGGAGATCGAAATGAAATTATTGCCTTCTTTGGTATCTACGGGAAGCTTTCAGATAGCGTGCTCTTGAGCCAAATTAAAGAAGAAGGGAGCCTTACCGACAACCTCCTTCAATCAGCCTTTGGTTTTACGTGTTTCTATCTGTTTTTGCTTATCCAGTTGAGTTAAACAAAGTCATCCTTGAGACTAGCACAAGCTTTGCTGGGGCTAAGCTAGTCTAAGCTAGCATAAATTTGTACAATGAATTTCGATTTATACTATCGTGTTATTGAAGTCAACAAATATTTGAAGTTGATGTTGAACCGCCAAAATTTTTCCAGGACGTCGACGGAGACATCGAAATGCCTTGGTATTCATGAACCTATCGTCAAATCTCTTAGGCTCTAAAATTTTGTCAAAGTAAATGTCATTTACAAAGTAACCATCTTATGCCCTGTTTACTGAGTAGAGAACTTTTCAATCCACCCTGTTCTTGTTTCAAGGCGTTATCAAGCAACTCAAAAACAATGGTTCGAACCCTTTGCCTTTTGGTTTTATGGGTTGGGCTAGAATGTCATCGATGAGTTACGCTTTGTTATTTCTCTGACGTTGGACAAGAGTTCATTGACACTTTTTAGTTTATCTACGTGTAAGGAGCTTAGGAGCTTTCCGGCAAGGTTTGTTGACCATTGTCTACGATTTTCTCGATTTTCATTGTCACAGAGTCGTTTTTACCTCAAAACCTTGCCCGAGGCTTTTCACTACTTTATACGGCTATTTGTCGTGTTGCTTGGCAGATTTTTGTCGTTGATCGACGTGTTCTTGACATCTTAAAATTTTAATAGCTAACATCTGCTGTTAAATTATTCTTTTCTTGTCAATTTAGGCCGTTCTACTTAATGTATGTTTGGTTTGTTTTACTGTTTCGGCTTCCTGATATTCAAAATAGAACAAATGGCTTCTTTTTAACCAGACCTCAGATCCAAGTACTCCTTCTTCGACTTGATTCCGTTTCTAATTTCATTTCAGTTTTTATCTATACGTTTGTTGAAGATATTCTGTAATAGCGGCTCTAGTTTTTCTTACCGTGTACCCCTGAAACGGCTACCGACTCAATTTGTAGTTTTTTAATTTTGAATTTAGAACTTACGAATTTGATTGCCATTTATTCCATGTACCTTTCATACCTTACCTTTTTGACCTTACCAAGTTATTATTAGAATGACCATTAGCTTATAGGAAGGATCTTAAACCAAGATCGCTAGAAGGCAAACTCAGCAATATCAGAATCTCAATCATTTGAGAACCCCCCCCCCCCTTTTTTCTTCTATGGATGGGCGTATGTAGGAAGCATATTTCAAGATTCCAGCTACATGCAAAAACAATTACGCGCTAAATTTATCACCTGATTATTGTATTGTATTGAAATCGTTGGAGATGACTTAAGTGTCACACAAGAGCAAGAAATCGGGTAGTGTTTCGAAATTTTCTTAAATGACTCTTGCGTTGCCCCCTTTTCTTCATAAGGGTTCTATGTACTCGTCTTTTGTCTGTAGTCCAACAGGAAGGGAACTCTACCTACTATTATAGTGGTAAGGTAAGTAGTAAAGTAGTGGTAATCTTCCCTGTCAAACAGGGAACCTAGTTCGAGCAGTGTTTTCAAAAACTTTTATTCTATTTATTTAAAGCCTTCCTGTGACAGAAATCTCCTCGTCAGAGGGAAGAGAATAAGGATGGATTTACTAGAGAATTTAAAAAGGATTCCACTTCCGACTTCGACGCATCCAGCTGATCATGTATGTCTGTTTTTGTTGTCAGGATCCTCCGAGCGTAATGTATCACCTAGTTCCATTTATCAGCCGAATTCAGCATTTCTTTGAAAATTCTTTCTGGGAGGAGACCTCCTAATTTTAAGGAAAGGTCACTACGGTGTCTGTTATATTATATATGAAAAAAACATATGACAATCGAGAGATGTGTATGGATGTTTGCGTCATCCTCCTCTTCAATGCAAGATACGCAATCTGAAGATCATTATTTACTGGTCTAACGAAGCTAAAGCTAAAACCAACTGTATCTGCTCAATACCTGGGTTAGTCTGACCACGTTTTCGACTGAATTACGGTCTGAAATTGTTGATAATCCCGGCACCTTTCTTTATCTCACGTTTTTCAGATTGTTGCCACTTGTTGAGAGTTTGACGTCTTTCATCGATAGCGACTGTTTCTTTATAACCGAAGTCTCATCTTGTGTCTCAGTTACTCTAGTGTGAGTTGATTTTTTTTTGGCTCTTTGGCAAAGAATGTGATGCGAATCACTCAGAGATTACTAACGCCACTGAATCAGAGACTTTGGTGTATTCTCAGGCAACACATGCGATTTTAGCGTGCAGCCTGAGTGTCAGCGATTTTAGGTGCATGTCCTTTTTGAGAGAGAGTGATACCTCAGCGCTGGTTATAAGTGTCGATTCGTGTCAGAATAATATATTCATGAGCTTAATATAAATAAACTTTACTCGAATGCGGATCGTACTCAATTTTTTATTGTTCGGCTTAAAGTCGATTATAATTTACTTCAGTTCACTTTCCACAATGAGCGCGACTTCATACTCAGGATTGCTTAAAAATTCTTGCGAAAATTGTAAGCTGTCTCATGTATCATAACGATATAATTTCGCTTACAGGACTGCTAGCATTTCACTAGTCTCATTTACACTTACTTACTTACAAGTAAACTTACTTACTAGACTTACAAGTAAAGTTACCAGACTCACTGGAAGGGTTTCAAGCGACTGCTGCCCTATTTACTGGTCAACACCGTAAGATCTCTCCTGTTTAGAACACCCCTTGAGATATTTTTCCTTTTAGCTATAAATTTCTGTTTTTAAGGAGAACGGAATGTTTAGCCTATTGCTCTAACTACCCAACCTGGAACTAATCCGCCTTTTGTTTCAAATTAAGGACGCTTAATTCGCGTTTTCATCATCCTTCAGAAGACGATTCAGAAGAGATTTTCAATCTGAAAGGCCAGTGATTGCCAAGTAGCAGTTATAGATAGGGGAGCCGGAAATGTTACTTGCAGGCAATCATTTTTCGGGATTTTGATTGCAATACTGCTATAGTACGTGTTTTGTATCGAATTTTGCACAGCTTATTTCTACCTGGTACGTTTGTTGTGTTGATTTTTCTTTTAGCCCCTCGATACGTTTTTTTCCATCCACAATATTGTTAGGTTTTTTTATTAGCTTTACTAGCTGATTTGGATTTTTCACTTTTGCTTCGGATTCGCCCCATTGTTTTGGACTGGACCGCACGTTTGGCAAATTTAAAGCTATATGTTTCTTCTCCGGCTTTCCAGCAGCAATAAACTTTAGAACCAGATGATGTACAAAAGTTGCCACAGTGTATTTCTACTATTCAAGTGACTTCTAGTTTGCGTGATAAAATCAAACTGAAAACTATTCATCGAAATAGTTGCTATTCGTACCATTCACAGTGATCCCCGAAAGATGAACCAATAATTTTTGCAAAAATTCAAAACAATATTTCAACTTCAAAAAAGTCAATGTTATGACGTTTCACTGCCTTTAAGCTTTTTTTCTAACCTTCGAAAATTTTTGCTTAAATTTTCTTCTTTTTCTTCTTATTTATGTTCGTGATTTTTCCTGGACTCCGAGACCACTATAGTAAATTGCCACTTTATTGAATCAAATAGAACATTCGTCGGAAAAAGTGGAAAAACGTGCTAAATGATCCTTTACTTGGATATTTTTTTCAATGTTTTTTATTTCGTATGTTGGTCCTGGGACCAGGGTAATTGGTGGTGCCACCGCGGCATCGATCTTGTATGATTCTATCAATTTATACCGTGTTGAATTTAATGCGTCTTTGAAGGAAGAGGTGGCATGTGTTGGGTGTGGTGAAAAATCAAACTGGCATTTTTTTTTTTGCCTCGAAAATATCACAAAAATTTTCAAAGAGTTTACTGTTGCTTGTTAGAAGTAAGTCTCTTAAGTTACCGCATTTCTGGAAAAAAACCGTAGTTATCCCTGCTATCGTTGCGTTAGTTACATGGAAATATCTGGCGACCCATGATGTGCGTGTTGTTGCAAATCTCGCATTTTTCGGAGCTAGCTTTTTCGATCTGGGAGAGGTGCAGATTATCATAAGCTCTGTTAGTTAATAATCTGCTCCTGTTATAAAACCAAACTCTATTATCATTTTTAGTTCATGCCGAAAAACTAAAACCTTCAAACCTCCCGAAAAAGTTTCTAGTAACCCCATGTATTACCCTGCTAGTCATCTAATAGAACCTTTAGGTCTAAAACTTATGGTTTCATCACATATTTGAGGAAGACTTTTATCCAGTTCCACATGCGTGGCCAGACAGTGGCTTTTTAATGCAATCTCCTTTGTCATGCTGTCGACCTTAGCTACTGTTGGGATTCTGGTGTGCCCGGGTATCCAATGGATGCTGAGATTGTATCAGGATTATTCTGCATTAATTTTACGTTTTGTGGACTACCCGTCAACTTTTCATATTTTGATTGAACTTCTTAAGGGCCATGATAGTAGGCATGAGGAGGTTCTTTTCGAAGTTTCACCTCTAGAGTAGTGACCGTGATATGAAGGCTAAAAGCGTTGCAACTTTTCAGGTTCGACTTACACTGGCCTATGCCAGTGCCAAACTGATTTTCCGCAGCATCCCCTACGAGTACTAGGGATGCAGGAGGGAAAGGCGACCTTAAGGTCGGGCATTTTATTGCTGCTGTATGTGGGATTTATCCTGGATAAGTGGTTCTTGGATGTCAATAAGATATGGTTACAGCTGGTCTTAACATTCCTCTCCCAGTGTTTATTGGTCACCTAAAGTATGAATTTATTGATAAGCTCGCCTACCTCCTTTGCAGTTAAATATTCGCCTCTTAACTCAGCTGGAGGTTCAGCTGCTATTTCAAACGTGTACAAATTCGGAGAGATGGTTGGTAGTCGTACACACTGCTTCAGTATCTAAGCTATTAACTTATCCATGTTTTATAAAGAATCTCCTTAGTAAGTAAAATGTCGTCGTACTATTCTCTAGCTGCTACATGATGAGAGACTCTAATAACTCAAGCCTCAGTGTAGGCTTTAAAAAAGTGTGTGGGATTGCTTAGAAATTTGATAATATTGCCGAACTCTACAAAGGCTTGGAAATGGGTCCAAGTTCTTGTAAGGAACCAGTTCTGCTAATTGCTCTGCCTAAATATTTGGTGCTATTGCTCAAGCTCGGATGTTCTGTAGATGTATCTTATTTTTGGGATTTTTCTTGCTGCAGAAGTTGATGGCTTGTACCTTATAAGTGAAGCTAACAAGCTTCAGCTCTTTACGAATTTACCAGCAAGACATCTGTTGGGTTTGGGGATGAAAATGATCCCGATAAGCATGCCTGCTTCGAGGTTCTGGCCTTTTTTTACCGCATTAATAATGGTGTTGATTATTTTGGTTCTAGGTTATTACCTAGGGAAGCTGTGGGGTGTGTTTGTAAAACTGGTCTTGGTCGTTGTTTCTGTTTGCCGTGGTCTAGGAAGCGTGGAGCCATCTCCTTATTGAAAAAGTTTTGCGGTTGTAGTTTCCTACCACGCTTTATGTCTTTGATGATGTTCCACACTTGTGTCATATTTCCTGATTCACCAATTTCTTGAAATTTAATCTCCAGGATTCTGTTTATTTGCCCTAGTACTTATCCTCTACTCCTCCCGAACATTAATTTGGTTAGTAAGTTAATTTGTTCTACTGAGGGAAAAATAATTTTGATGGTATCCTTTGAGGGGTTGCGATAGACTCGAGCTAAGAAATAATATATGCTTGTTAGTGATTACTTCTCATTAAGTATTTACGAAACACCCTCCATAGAAAAGAAAATAAGAAAATATGCGTCAGCCAAGACTTTTTCCAAGTCTACTGTAGCATATCTGTATTTACGGTCTACTTTAGCATATCTGTATTTACGGATAAGGTCTCTGGCTTTCTTGATCAAGAAATTGAGCATAGAGCTTATTTCTTAGTCGTGTGTACAGAAGAACCATTTTTGGACATTTCCGCTCTATTGCCACGTGATCCTCTCCCTTGCAAAGAAGAATCAAGAATTTGAGTTGAGTTCAGGATCGTGCAGCTTTTGAACTTCTTTTATCTTCAGTGTCATTTTGTGAGAAAATAGAAGCGACTTCAACAACCATTTTTGGCTCACGAATTTTCATTAAATTTTCTATTAATTTTTCTTTCTTTGCCAATTTGAATCTAATTCCCTTAAGTCATTATTGGACATGTATTCATTTCATATTGAAATAAGCTCCTTTACACCAGGTTCGTCCATTCCGTCAAATTCATTTTGTATTGACAGATTATCAATTTCTGTACAAACTGCAGGGATCTCACTAATGTATGCATATGACTAACGTTAGGCTTTTTTTGAACACATTCTAGTCATATTTTCTACCAGAAAGCATTCATACAAATGGCTAAGTCTTCATTCCACGATTCTGAAATATTGTTGATTGCATCCAGTATGTTAAATGTTTTCCAAAATTCTAGAACTACTTTTTTTTTGTAAATCAACGATAGCGTTTAAAAGTTGTTTCAACGTTCTTCCCAGATGATAGCTTTTGAACGTTGAACTCGCTCCTTGATCCATGGTTGGATAGCTAAAGAATGTTTGGTGGCATAAATTTAAAGTTAATGATATGATATATCAATGATATGATCGGCATTATCAACAACCATAAATGTTTTAAAATCCTATTTTTCTCTAGAGTCATGAGTAGCACATTCACAAACCAAGTCTTTATGCATTGCAGACGTTATTCTCTATTTGATCACCAATTTTGTTATTACCTTTCATTATTCTGAATTTTCTGAGTTGTAATTAAGGAACGTGTGTACGCCGGAATCGAAGTGTATGTGTCCAATGGGTCTGGCATAAATGTTTGGATTCGACTACTATTAGATCGCTACGTGAACTAGCTTAGAAAGCTCTAATCTAAGTGTCACGTGTTTTCCAATTAGTAGTAGATATAGTCTGCGTGCTCTTTGTCTTCTGGCTAAGGAAACACTAATCCAGGACTTAATGCGAGCCTTTTTCTTCTTAGCTTCCAAATATGACTAACGAAGTGAAACGCTCGCTGTCTGACTTTACCCTGATTGTACAAATGATCTCCTTAAATACTAACTAAACTTAAAGAATTCTCCTTGTGTGGGATTTAGTGTGACCCATAAAAACATAAAATTTCTACATTTTTATTTATTCTATGTTAGTAGCATTTTACAAAAACAATAAATATTATTTCTACGCATCCTTTAATCCTAATTACCAACGAATTTAAACACTGAATTCATTGCCTATGCTGAAACAATAAACATATCCTTTTACCCTAATACATTGCCCATTCAATGAGAAATCTATTATCCATTAAATGAACATCTACATATATCCTTCCGCGTCTCCGCATAACATAAAAGTGAGTCTATCTTTGCTTTCCTTACGTCCTGAAACTGACTTCTCTGCTTAGAAATATATGTTCTCCTCAGTAACCTTCGCCAAAACAATCCCGTCTCGTCAATGTAAAAACATCTACAGTTAGTGCTTTCACTTCATCAGCAATTTCGTTCTCCAATTCATTTAGCATTGATTGTTTTTTCAAGATCTTCATAAAATTTATTAGCTTTTTCCTGAATTATGCTCTTAGTTAGGGGAACTTGTCCCTGCACTTGTTGTTCAATCCATAAAAAAAGTAACGGTTGGATTTTTACTAGCAAAAATCCTTCACACGACTAATTTGTTTTTGCACCGGAAACATTAGTAGCCTTCCCAATTTCTATAATTTCATTACCGTTGAGATCTCCATTATCTTTGATTGATCTCCGTTGTCACAGTTGATCCTGCTGATCCAAGTAGTTTAGCTATTTTTCCAGCTTGTTCTCCTGCCTCAAAACGCTTTTAAATATCTAATTCAGTTTCTAGCGTATTTATCGCAGTCTCCTTTCTTGGCTCTCATTTTTAACTTTTGCACTCACCATCATATATCAACCGATTAAAAAATATCTGGTTACCGATTGAAGCTGCGAAAAAGTGCAAGTTAGTGTCCGCAACAAGTTTTCTGTTAAAAACCCTCCTTTAAATTTAATATGCAGCATCCTATTCTGACTGATTAATAATTCAAATGAAATCGACTCAAACCTCACATTCACATTTACATCCTTTCATTTAGATACATCCCTAGTTGATGTATCGATTTGTCAAATGTACATTCACCACCAAAATTGTTGTGCGATTCATCAAACGAAAGCAATATTCTTTCTATCCAATATTTGCATAACAATTGGATTTCCGAGATATGCAGATATTTTTTTCCAAGATACTACAGAATAGTGGATCAATGATCTTAAAACAAATTTCGACCAAATAATTGTAGTAAGCAAATGCTGAACTTTCGAAACAGCATTAACAAAATGTTTGCAACTTCAAATATCAGATTTTAGCATCGGGCAACACCATGAACGTCGGCCATTTTTGATAAGATTATGACTGAATAAAGTTGCCGCACGTTTTCCGTCGAACTCGGATATAAATACAATTTATTTTGTGTTGGACGAAAGGATACTTTCAACGGTATTGGAAGGTAATTTTCAACTATATAATAAATAGAAATAAGGCAGAATGGTGGACATTGCGCGAGCGTTACTAGATGAATTGATGGGTCGCAACCGCAACTTGGACCCATCCGTCAAGGTGAAAAAAGTAAATTGGGACGATCCAGAGGTAAGAGGACTTTAATCTCATGGCTTTTGTTATTGATAACAATGAAATTTTTATTACTTTTTTTTAATAGTTTTGTCAATATTATCTGGTGAAGTTTTGTCCGCACGATTTGTTTGTTAACACAAGAGCCGATTTGGGGCAATGTCCGAAGTTGCACGATGACGAAGCAAAGCGATTGTACGAGAATGCACGTCCTGGTGCTCGGAAACGGCAATATGAAGATGATTTTCTACGATTTTGCAATAATATGATCAATGAAGTGGACCGGAAAATACAGAAAGGGCGACAGCGATTGTTGCTGATGAACAAAGGAGAAGGTGGGCCCGTCTACGTTTCTAAATTTCAGGAACAGTTGAACAATCTTAACGCTAGGATCAAGAAACTTTTGAACGAAGCAGAAGAAGCCGGCCACAGAGGAGACGTTGATCAGGCTCAGGTAAGTTTGCCGATGGGCTAGAATAGGCGGTGGAGTTGCAACGATTAATTTTGTGATTGTGTTTGTTATTGTTTATTGTTATTCCATGGAGATGGATGGTAACTGTAGTGGGTTTGGTATGTCAATCCGTTGGCTGACAGAGTTTAGCATAACGAATTACGTGTACATGTTTATTTTTGGAGAGCGATATGAACTGGTAGCAGACCTGAGAAATTTGCAAATTGCTTTTAACAGAAGAAAACTAAGTCTTGATTTTTTCATAGCACCAGGTCAGGATCCATAGAGAGAACGGTTCGTTATGAATGCATAGAAGCATCTCAAGTCATAGATCCTACAGCGTGTCAAAACAGTTCTTGCAACCATTGATTTTTCATAGGGACGACCTCAACAATTGCGGTCTGGATAAGCAAAAGCGCTCGCACAACTTCACCCTTTTTCGGCCTTGTAAGAGTGAGGCACACTTTGCACCCCAAGATTTTGCAGTCCAGGCCTTATGGATCCCTGTTCACGTCGTCCAACAGCTGACCTGTCTGCGGAGACATTTTCTAGCTGACTTATATCGCTGGACCTCTCGTAGTTTGCGACAACCCTCTTGTTTTCCGACAATTTCAGGTGACCCCAGCAGTATACTGGGGGCTTGCCGTGCGCGAGTCTTTCTAGGGGAAAATTGTCTCCAATTTTCAACCCTTTGTACTCTGAAGCGAATGTCACATCAGACAAGGTTCAAACGCAGCCCCATCGACGAAACAATGGTGTCCAAAATAACAAGTCCAGTTCTGGATCTGTTCATCCCTATTCCAGTTTTGTAGCGTTGAAGTCATCTCTTGAGCTCATGGCACTCTGTATTCAACAGCGTCCTCGAGAGCATTGAATCTAAATAGAAAGGCTAAGAACAATTTGTTCTTAGCCAAACCAAAACTGGAATGACTGGAAATGAGCACTGTTCCGAAACCAGATGGCGATTGTAGCGGATACGTCAGGATATCATTTTCGCGAGCTGTTCGCGTAGATCTTCGGCAATTATGCTTCGATGAAAATTGATTTGAACGATGCGAATCATTGCAGAAGCGCTATCGCCTTGGTTAGAGCCTCTTCTGTGCACTCCTTTTTATGCTCTGTCCTGCCGCAATTGTAGCATAAGGAGCAGTTCATAACATTATCGTGCGCTATGCCCGTATCCAAGGTATAATCACCTCGCTGCATTTTTCTTCTGTATATGCGTGTTATAGCTTGGTTTTGAAAAAAAACTCCGGTTAATCCATGAAACCGCAAAACTTACCACATCCAGCTAAGCCTAAGCTTAACAAACCCATCCCGAAGGCAAAAAGCAGTGATTTACTTCATAATGGCTTCTCTCGACCGTTCTGTCACTCTTTCACTAGACAGAACATACTGAGGCCATTGGCATTTGTTACTTGACACGGAAGTCTATAATTCTATAATCTTTCTCTATATTTTGCTCTACACTTTCTACATTTTTCAGAGCCTCTGTATACAACCTCGGCAGACAATGTGCAAGTATATAAGGTCAATTTACATACAAAAAGCCATAAAAGTAGAAAGTAATTTGAAGATTTCGATTTGACGTGCAGCAGCTTCCAGGTGGCGAGTATGATGCCCGGTTGCTTAATGCGCTGCATCTTCGTTAAATTTTGCTTAAATTAACTAGAAAATTTGACACAATACTCCTACACCTCGGCCCCAGCAATATTAAGGAGAATATTGCTAACATTCCCTGTGGTATGGAAGCGAAAGCTATTCACGTCCTGATTGTGGGACTCCCAGACATGCAATGCTTCCGGACTTCCCACGAAACACCTCTAATATCAAGCTGAGAATCTAGCCTGGAACTGTTTGATGCATTAATTGGGACTTAGCCTCACATTTTTATGTCCACCGGCGGAATCAGATTTTGGTTAATAGTTCTTTTATCTCCTTTAATCTTCTCTAGCGGAAGAAGGCTGAAAAAGGGTACCATGATGCTTCTGTGTCTCTTTTAATGCGAATGATAATAATTTTTTGTTCGTTTGTTTGATTTCATTAGGAATATATGGGAACATATAGATATTTATCTGTTTGATTCGTATCGGTGCTCTCCTAATTCTAGTTATCATCAACCATGGTGCGACAGCTAAAGTCGGTCCTTGGCTTCTAGGATGCACCTCCTCCAAGTGTTTATTGTGTCTTCCTATGGAATCCATGGTCTTTCCACTGGGCGTTTGCAATGCGCTCTAATGTTTAATGTGGTTTCGAGCATCAGGTTTTCTTTCTTGCGCTGCTAATTAAGGGCGGTTTCTCGTAGTTTCTAATTATGACATCGCATCCAGTCAAGAGTGATATGTGTTTCCCTTCACAGCTGTCGCAGTGCGTTTCACAACTCCTGGAGCATAGACTGATACAGTTACTACAGAACTGATATTTCCTTTGACGACACTAGAAGTCTTCGAGGAAATGAGGTCCCATGTCATGAAATGTCCCGGAAATCTGGTCCAACGGAACAGATTATAATGGAAATATAATTGAGGTTCCTGATGTTCGTTGCAAATGCAAAGCTCAGGCATTTTTCTTTTTTCATGTTTGTCGGTAATTGGGCTGAAAAACTGAAATTAAAATTACGAAACAAATCTGAATCCGCTGCTTTTGGAAGAGCGTTAACTTCGGACAATTGGAGATGCACAGTTAGTCCTTGCATTACGGGTCCAGGACTCTTGGATCAGTGCTCCAAACTAGTACGTTGCGACCTAAGAATATCAGATGCGCCTTGTTACACAGTTTTATCGTTGTTCGGAAAACGGTTCCTTCCTTCGTAGGCTCTTCCAAGCTTATCTCTTGTACCGAATGATCTAGCTCAACAAGCAGGACGGATTGACTTGTTTTCTTTCCTCGTCCTGGAACACTTTCTGCATCGCGTCTTGATGCGTTTACCAAAAACGTTAGTGATGCAGCTGTCATAGACCTCATTACGGCACTAGGCCTAAAAGATAGTTTTCCTTGAAAGAATCGCGAAAATAAGTCCAATCGCAATCGCCGTCGAAGAAGCCACCTGCTTGACAATAGCAGTGAACGGAACAGGCTACATCGCAGTCGCTGCAAAAGGGATAACAGAGGATTCGATTGAGCCAGGCAACTGCACAACCGCCATGAAATTACCCACTCCGTGACAAGTCATGAACGAAGTCCCTTGTAACCGCTATGGGAAGAGTAAGCGCCTTGATGTTTGTCTAAGACGAAACACGGTGAACTATAATCGCTATGGAAACGGTTCGGAATGCTCCCAGCAGATGCAGGAGTTTTACCCTGCCTCGCATCTCCAAACCTATAGAAATTATGTCCAGCCTTGCCTCTTGTGCAATACAATGATCTGAGCTATCATTAAAGTCTGCTTTCAGCAACTATTGCATTTAGAACACGCTTAGGACAGTACATTGCCTTGTGTCCCGGACTTGGTTGAAATATTCCGCTACTTAGAGTAGAGCCTCTGCTGGTTATCCTTGACGTTTATTAACCATTTAGATTCTCTGTAATGAAAAAACAACAATTTTTTCCACTGTGTAATTGCTGTTTTTAATATTTCTATTTTACATTAAACCATATTTCAGGGTCTAATGACATTATGTGAACAACTGAAAGAAGAAAAAGAAGCATTGCTTAGCCAACACGACAGTGGCCAGTCAACTCTACTTCCAACGTCGGCTGGTTCTCCCTCAAGCAGTGTAACGTCTGAAACACCATCAACTACAACGCCGTCAATTTCGAGTTGGGCTGCAGATTTAAATTCAACAAATGAAAAGCAAATGGAGGTTTGTGATGTGTGCGGCGCATTCCTTATAGTTGGAGATGCACAACAACGAATCGAAGATCATTTAACGGGTAAGCAACATCTGGGATACTCGAAATTACGCAAAGCGGTCGAAGAGATGCACGAGAAACGAAAAAAGGAAAGGGAATCGGAAGAAAGGCGCAGAGAAGAGGAGAGAAAAGCTAAATATGAAAATGGTATCGATCGGCGACGAGGGGATCGAGAACGTGATCGTGATAGGGAACGAAGACGGTAAGAAATTGTTTGACTTTGTATTATAAGCCTCAATCAAAAACGGAAATGGTTATAGCTCGGAGCATGACGACCGCAAAAGACGAGAGTTTTCGCGAGAACTCTCACGTGAACATGATCGACGCGATCGCGAAAAAGATCGTCACCGAGGGGACTTTGATCGCCGTGATCGTGACCGGGACCGCAATAGGCGTAAGTAACACGAAATTTACAGAATTTACTACATTTAAGTATATGCTATGTAACAGGAGATCGTGATCGTGAACATCGGAGAAGCAGTCGTTCGCGTAGTCATAGCCGCCGATAGATATCTAATAGCAACATTCTTCCTAGTGTAATGCAACATATTACATAATTTGAGGTACCCCAATAGTCCAAAATAGAAAATTAATGCAAATGACGAAAGGTGAGTAATTGTTCTTCCAACAGCACTCTTACTCAGTTCAGCGTTGCATATAAAGTGAAATGAAAAATACGTGAAGAAACATTGGGAGAGGGACTGGGCCTTGTTAGTTAGAAATGCAATGAGATTATAGGCTATTCGGGTTTGCGCCTTAACAGGTTAGTGTCAATTGTGTTATCAATGCAAAATTAGAGGTTTCTAATAGAAATTTGAACTGGCCGGCAAACAGGGTTGATTCCAGTTGTTGACTTTTTGTAACTTGTGAAGGCTTCATTTTCGAAGGAGTCTCCTTCATCCGCAAACGCTAACATTTCATAAGATTTGCAACATGCTACCTTATCAGAAGATTTCCCTTAGCTTGACTCTGCAGGTTCTGCCTGGACAACAACACATTAGATTTTTTTGTTTGTTTTAAAGCTGGAGTCCTTGTAACTTTTTACGTATTTCAATGTAAGAATTTATTTCTCAAATCAACATTGATGAGTTTGTGAGTTAATGTCCTTGTTTTCGAAGTCCTATAGTTGTGTTGAACTTTTGACTTCAATCAGTTAATTTTCAATTATTCTTCCTACCGAGCCTTGATTTTTGATTTTTCAAGTACTTCATGATCATTCATTTCTATCGTCCTGTTCCGTGGCAACTCCTTGCTACAAACTCAATTCGATTACATATCAAGGCTCGTTGAATCAATCCTGTTGCCAAGTCAGTTTGAAATTCGGGCCAGACACAAGTCCAATAGAAATACTCGGAGGACGTTTAACATGACTATAAGAAATTTTCAGCTGAAATAGCTAACTGTGTGTGTGTTGGGAGTTGAAAGTATAAGCGTATATTTGACGCACTGCTCTAACACAATCGAACAAAACATTGGTAACATTGTTGTCCCGCATGATTGTCTCGGTGCCAACAGGGCTGTCTACTGTTCGCCGCTTCACTGATGAAGTAGAGAGGTATAAAAATGTAATTGTAATATTTTTAATATCATTTCCTTGTAAGATCAACTATAGCATAGGTGTAGAGCCTTTTCCTTGAAAGTATCAAAAGCGGGAAACGCTTTAAAGGTTTAACTGTGAGGTTCATCAGCCGATACCACACAAACCTTCTCGATCTTTGTACTCAATCATTTCATAAGTAAATAGTGACGGTACGCACATGCAGAGGTACTTGTTTTCATATTTTTTGTTGATTTAATAATTTATCAGTTAAGTTTAATTTTTACAAAAAAAAAAAAACAAAGAATGAATGAAATTCTAACTGAGAATATTTCCGTAAACCTTTCGCTTGCGTACGCGTTTGACAAAGACGTACCAGAGCCAAGTGTTTAGGATGAAATATTTTCTTGCGATTGGTTTAAATAAAAATATGGTCTAGTATTGGCAGCATATTAAAATTTACCTACCACATCGATCTAGTTTATTCTCAGCCGTAATTGCGTTAACCTGTTTGTTTACCATGAACAGACTAAACTGATACCCGTCTCTGAAACATAATCGAGGTATTTATATGAAAACTAAATGTATAAAAACAGATATAAACATTGAAATTTCTATGTTAACTATTATAATATTTTCATTTAAATGCTTTTGAATGGTGATTATTCTTTGGAAATGTGGTGAATATGCTACACGAATTTGCCTGGGGTTTGAAAATTGTGAGGGTGTATTGATTTTGTTTCACAGTTTGAATGTGTATTGGATTTCGCACAGCGGATCTCCTCCTTCCCGCTGCCTAACTAGAAGAAATTACATCATGTAAAGCACAGGAGAAAACGATTATAATCTTAGTGTCATCAATTATTTAAATAAAACCAAACGTGTTCCCAGCTATTTATATCAATACAATGGTGAAACAGCCTTGTGCAGCAAAAAGGAAGAATGGCGCCGTAATTTGCCGTGACCGTTGCAGGTATATTATGAAAGAACGCTTGAAAAAATATAAAACAAATGGAAAGATCACGAGAAACTTGTGTTTTATTTTTGTTGAATATTTGTTGAAAGGTCAACGTAATCAGTAGCATATTTGCCACATAAAATCTTATATTCACAATTGATTACAATCCTGATATGGAATTAAATTGATATCTCCCGTGTAAATATCGTCAAATTATCAATTTGACTCATTCTTTCAGGATTCTTTCATCCCGGCTCGCAGAGACCTTAGCAATCATCGGATTTAACTGGACTACAACTTATAAACCTCGACATTCACAGGTAACATCATAGATTCCTCTTATATCCGTAAAGCAGTTTGAACTACTATCAATATCCGTCAGTCTGTTGAATTTCAAATAAGTTTTTCGTTGAACTAGGAAAATAATACCAAATGTGGTCTAGACTAAGTTATTTTCATGCTAATACTATAGAAATTGAATATTATTTTGTAATTCGAATTCCAAATTATAATTTAATATAAGTATTAAATTAACTCAACGCCTTTTGTAAAACAGGCATTTAGTTCTTTCGTTTTAAGTAATTTTTACGAAGTGCAAATAAAACAGAGAAATGAATTTGAGTTTTATTGGACCATTTCAACACAACCGCAACAGATTGTTGAGAATACCGCAAGTAACACAAACGCTGCAGCTTTTCTTTAACGTCTGCGAAGGGAAAAACGCGTGATGAGTTAGAGCCCTGCGGACAACACCAACCTGCAATTTTGCTTGAAGTGTTCTAGGTTATCAGGTAACTTCGGCTTGATAAAACTGAAGCAACGCGTGTAACCCTTTCGACTTCTTACCTACAATTTCTACTAAATTGTTTAATATATTTTTGGCCCACCATGAGGCTGGAAATATCGACGAACTTCTGTTAGTTTTTTAGGCCGCTAACTCATCCTCATTTTCACAATCAAAGCTTGCATTCAACATGGCTTGTCATAGAGGAATAATATATAGATTATCCCTACGCCCGCAGTTCTGTCCGGAAGCACCAAATGCACCAACACTTACTTAAAAATAATGAGAGGTAGTACAAGGTGGCGCAAAATTAATCATTCACTTTTTTACTAAAAAAAAATTTTTTCGTGTAATGGGAATCTTTATTAGGACCTTAGAATTTTTTATTTGAAGACCTTTAGAATATTAAGTGGAAAAGATGATATCCGTCAAGTGGCAGCCGCCAGTGCCGATGCACATTTGTGCCCTTTTTATCGCATTTTCGGTGACTTTCCTCAAGATTTCCGGTGATAACTGTTCGCATTCCTGCCGAATATTCTCTTTAAGGGCTGCGATTGTCTAGCTTGTTAGCATAAACCCGCGACTTCCAAGTAGCCCCAAAGAAAGAAGTCTGGGGTGGTTAAATAGGCCGATCTTGCTGGCCATGCCAAATCGCCAAAACGGGATATTTTTTTTTTTTTTTTTTTTTGGGTTGGGGGGTGAAGGCAATTTACGCCCGGAGTGTGGGACTCCTAGCAGCGCATGCTACCAGACTACCCACTAAACACCCCCCCTGTCAAGAGATCCTAGCCTGGAACCGTTTGACACATTACTTCGGGCTAGGCCTCTTTTTTACTACGCGCTAGGGCGCCGTCAGTCTAGAGAAATCTCCCTCCAGCGGGAGGGGGCAGGATGGAGGAGGACTGCTGGAAAGGAGACCTCCCTAGACTCCGCGCCCAAGGTTATCTATCGTATATTTTTTGGCAATAAGTATTGCCCGAGAGTAATGTGCCACGCAGGTCCATTTGTCAAAACTTTTCAGCATTTCTCCGACCAGATTGTCTGGAGAAAGCTCTCCCATCACCTCCCACAAGTCCTGCCGCATCCTGTTCCACCTTCTACAGTTGAAGAAGGTGTGACATGCGTCATCCTTTTCCCCTGGGCAGAAAATGCAGTCTGGGGACCGTGATTTACCAATCTTGTGCAAGTAAGACTGAAAATACCCATGCCCGCTAAGAAGCTGGGTAAGGTAATAATCAGTCTCACCGTGCCTTCGATTTAGCCACGATCCCACGTCCCCTATAAGGCGGGCAGTCCAGCGGCCATTGGAGTCGCCTTCCCATGACTGTTGCCACTCGAGTATTGTGCGCTGCCTCTCTTCTCGGTTGACAGCATATCTTGAGCCCTCCACTTTACGGTCATAAATTCTCCGTCGTTCTCTAGCAAGGAGGGCGATGGGTATCACTCCTGCGATCACCAACACCGCCGACTCAGAGACAGTGCGGTATGCAGACGCAACCCGCAAAGCTCCTCGTCTCTGTACCTGGGCCAAGCGCTTTCGGTACAGCTCCTTACTGAGAGCTCCGGCCCAAACCTCAGAGCCGTACAGTAGCACTGACTGTACAGCACTCATGAGAAGTCGGCGTTTGCTCGGTGTGGGCCCACCGATGTTGCACATTAGTCGACTCAAAGCTGAGACGCCCATCGCGGCCTTTTTCGCCGTTGCCCTGATCTGTTCCGAAAAGCTCATTTTGGAATCGATCAATAGTCCCAAATATTTTATTGCGACTTTAGACTCAACAGTCGCATCTCCGATCTGCAAAGGAATTACAGTGGGAATTCTTTTCTTCGTGAGAATGACCACCTCGGTTTTCTCTAGTGCCAAACTGAACCCACGGGTGGTCATCCATTCCCTCACTTGACGCATTAGCACTCCCAGTCTGCGCTGCGCATGTTCGACTGTACGTCCGGCGACCAGTGCTGCTATATCATCTGCATAGCCGACTAAGCGCGACTCATCTGGCAGCTCAAGCCTCAATAGTCCGTCATATGTGGCGTTCCACAAGTCTGGTCCCAGTATGGAGCCTTGCGCTACACCAGACGTTATCTCCATACTGCGTCGCCCATCTTGTGTGTCATAGAGCAGTTTGCGGTCCTTTAAATAATCCCTCAAAATCCGCATCAGATACCCTGGCAATCGGAAAAAATTTTCCAATGTGCCAAGAATATCCGACCATCTGGCGGAGTTGAAGGCATTTCTGACGTCAAGCGTCACTAGCAAGACAACTCGTTTTTCACTTTTGTGCGCTTCGGCTCGACGGACTGCATTCACCACTTCCATGATGGCATCGGAAGTAGATCGCCCTGCTCTAAAGCCATACTGCCGAGGAGATAGGTCCCCTGCAGCACGAATTGCGTCTGTGAGTCTTCTTTTGATGAGCTTTTCGAACACTTTCCCGGCTGTGTCCAGCATACAAAGCGGCCGGTATGTAGATGGCAGCCCGGGGTCCCCTTTTCCCTTGCTGATCAATGTGAGCCTCGCCACCTTCCAGCGAGATGGGAACACACCTTCTCTCAGGCAAGCGTTGAACACATTGAGCAGCAAGTCAGGACAAACGTGGAAGACCATTTGTAGCACCTCGGATGGAATGCCATCTGGTCCTGGTGCCTTTCGAGCTTTCATAGAAAGCACCGCTTCCCCCAGCTCATTTTTAGTGAACGATGGACATTCGCCTGAGTCGACCTCGTGGGCAGCATCAACACGGACAGGGTGAGTTGGAAAAAGCGCCTGCACTATGCCGTCCATCTTATCTGCTTGAAGTAAATACGGCTTCCGTGAGGTACCGAGCTTGCGCCACACTAACTTGTAGCCGATCCCCCATGGATCCCTGTTCACATCGTCCACAAGTTCTCGCCAGCAGCGTGCCTTGCTCTCGTTGATGAGTCTTCGGAGTTCTTTCCTTGCTGATCTGTATGCTGCTGTCCTATCGGATGCTTCCTCTACGTTTCTCGACCGCTGAGCTGCACGTCGAAGTCTGTGACACTCGCCTCGTTTGTCTGCGATATCTTTTGACCACCAATGTACAGCAGGCCTGTCGTGTCGAGGCCTCCGTCGAGGCATAGATGAGCTACAGGCAGAAGTGATAAGGTTCATCGTTGACTCCGCCATTCCCTCGACTCCAGCCCTTCCGTTCCCCGAAGGGCATCCCGATGTCGTTCCGCCTTTTAGAATCACATTGGCGAAAGTCTCCACGTCCATTTTTCCGATATTCCACCCGGGAGTGAAAGATCGTTGAGACGAGCGAGGAGTGGTATCGCCGATCTCAAACGCGATGTATTGGTGGTCACTCGCTGAATAATCCTCGAGTACTCTCCAGTTCAACGTCGTCGAAGCGAGGGACTCCGAGGCGAATGTCACATCTGGGATTGTTCCTTCGCAGCCCCAGCGCCGGAAGGTCGGTACATTACTGGTATTTAAAACCACCAACCCAGTCCTCGCCGACATGTCCAGAATGCGTTGCCCTCTGGAATCGGTTTGAGACATGCCCCACTCAACGGCTCTGGCGTTGAAGTCTCCTGCTACGAGTACTTTGCCATCTGTGTTCAGAACAGCATCCTCTAGCGCGTCCAGTCTATTTTGAAAAGATGGCATTGACTCATTCGGCGTCAGGTATACGCTGAAAATCGTTATACCCGAGCACCGAATCCACACGAAACCGTCTCCTCGGCCGTGACCTTGGATCTGGAGTCGCATGCTGCCACGAACCCAAACGGCAGCAGTATGAGAGTCATCGGAGAACCAGGCTGGTGAGGCCTTATTTCGATGTTGTTCGCTCAGCAGCAGCAGATCAGCTCCCTTTTCTCTGGCGAACTGCTCTAACAGATCTTGTGCATTGACGCTACGGTGCAAGTTAAAAAACG
Source organism: Stratiomys singularior (assembly GCA_954870665.1). Taxonomy (NCBI): domain Eukaryota; kingdom Metazoa; phylum Arthropoda; class Insecta; order Diptera; family Stratiomyidae; genus Stratiomys; species Stratiomys singularior. The sequence continues at coordinate 67,990,220 of OX940881.1, forward strand.
GGATATTACGCGATCAGGAAATGCTTCCTTCACAATATTCATTGTGGCTCGTGCTGTGTGTGCGGTTGAATCGTCTTGTCATGTTCACCAAGCCCCGCTCTTCCGATTCCGGCAGTAAGAAGTCGTTTATCATGGCCCTGAAGCGTTCACCAGTAACAGTTTCCGTATTGCCAATGGCGTCGTCAGAAAACTACGGCCCAATCTCTCCCCCCGCGTGAACGCCGCATCACACAGTGGCTTTGAGTGGATGTAACCGGTCTTCGTGCATAATACGTGGATTTTTACTGCCCTAGAAACGGAGATTTTGTCTATTGACGTAACCGCTTAAATGGAAATGCGCCTCGTCGCTTATCATGATTTTCGACTCAAATTCGTCCTCTTCGTTCTTGATATTGAGGATGGCTTGACAGTAATTCAAATGCAATTGACGATCAGCAGGCATTAACGTTTGCACTGTTTGCATTTTGTATGGGAACATGTGCAAGTCTCTCACTAAAATTCGCTGTAGGGTCCGTCTGGTGATGCCCAATTGTGTGACCCGTCGTCTGGTTGATGTTTCTTCGTTCTCAGCGACATTGGCAACCACCACCGTGTTCGAATCGATCAGCTAAGCTACGGAATGTTTGCCCTGTTGGCGAAACACGATTAGGAAATCGAAATGCATGCTGCGCCAGCAGCACCGACCGATTATTGGTCATAAAAATCGACACAGTTATTCCACGCTCTGGCGGTGTATAGCGCTCCATTGCTTGTCGGTTTGTATTCTGCAGCTGTGTAGTTGACAATTATGAAATACGATTGACGTGCGGCGCCACTTGCAATAATTATAACATCTTCCGATAGAGTGATAAATTTGACGCCACCTTGTATTAATGAATTGTCCAAAATTCCGTCAGCTGAACTATAGTCAGAAACATTACAATATTTGCTTGCTACAATTCAAGCACATGTGTTGTTTTCATTCGCATTTCATTATCCAAATACTCATAAACAATATTTTGTCCATAAATCAATCATCAATAAAAAATTACGAAAATACTATGACATTAAGTGTCCCATCATTAACAAATTTGTGCTGCCCATAGACATAGACATAGGAGAATCGACTTAACAGGAATGGTTACTCCGCACGAACATCATTGCTCGAAGAATTAAGCCCCGCTCATTCCATATAATTTTGGATTTTTTCGGATTTAATTTGCTCGAGCCGAAAAGAACATGGGAAAATTACAATCTTAAGAATCGCAAGGATGCACTAAGCTAATGAAATATATTCAAATCTCTAATACCGTTGTTAATGTCATTAATGAGCATATCTTATCATCTTCAGTCTTATCTTATCATATCAAGGGAAAAAAAAAGATAAGTTTAAAACTTTTGACGCTCTCGTACACGGTCAGGGCTTCTCTATATCTTATCCCTCTATGTGGCTTTTAAAAGCCGTCAATTAAAAATGTCGAGGTGAGAAGGCTGTTAAGACCGAAATACAATACTGCGAGACGACGATGCGAGAGCGCGACAAGAGTCTCGCAGCAAAAGTCAAGACCCAGATACAATATTGCGTGACGCCGATGCGATTCTCGCTCGTCATCGCGCAACGCATTCAATTTACAATGCACGCGATGCGAGGAAGAATAATGTTCATATGACAAATGTCAAATTGGTAACGTTTCAAATGAAATTTGATTAAAATTGTTTTTGATTTTTAAAAATTTGAATTTGGAATTTTCCTTCGTTTGGCGAATAATTGCCCGAACAAGGATACACGAAGTTTTCATTCAAAATTCACTCCGAATAACCCTAGTACTTAAAAAGTAATAAAGGCGTTTGAATTTCAAATTTCATTTACGCGCCATGTTGCATCTGACAAACGTCACGCACCTCGTTGCGAGGAATTTTCGTTTTTCCGAATATTTCTCGCATCGACGCATCGCAATCATTGTACGTTGTCGTATACAAATGCATGTTACGAAAACTGCTGAAAACGTTGTCGACATTACATTCACTATATACGAATGTTCCTAATAACCGAGTTCATTATAACCAGTAATGTTTCTAAGGAAAATAGTGAACTCAGATAGGATTGTAAGTTGATTCGTTATAAACAGTTGCGTTAAAACCGAGGTTGACTGTATTCTAAATCTATTGCTTTCTATCTATTCTATATTTTTTGAAGTTAAAGCTTGTATTTCATTTCCTCTGCAAAAATATTCTTGTGTAGCTCCCGCCAGATCTTCATGTAGCGTTGGAAATATATTGTGACATGTTCGCATAATGCCACGCGCCACTGTAGTCGTCTTAAGAGAAAAGTCGTTAACAAGTTTCAATTACCAATACATCGATAATTCTCGAAGAGAAAAACGCAATATTCATAACTAGTAAATAACCAGTCGACATCCACCTAAACTGGTAGTGCCAATCGATGCGTCCCGGCCTGTGAGTTGGCACCTGATGAGAAGCGGCAGGGACGCGTATTCGAAACCAGCTTGAGCTCTTTCCACCTTTCTAAGTATTAAATTCACTATCGAGGTACTCGAAACATTTGATCAGAACTTCCGCACCCATGAGTCTTCGCTGAGTTAGCTTAGCAAGGGTATAAATAACTTACAATCTTGTAAGTGAAAATGGAAAAATTGATCTACCAAAGCTTCTGAAAAAAAAAACTTATTGTATTTGTCTATACAGTTCCTTGCCTTTATTGGCAATAATTTTGCCAGTTTTAGAGCACATTTGAAAGTCTCGTCACCATTATATATTTCCATAGTATCTTTCTTCACATACTCACTTATTTGAGTAAACCAGTATCTGATATAATTCTCAGATACCTTGGAACTAGCACCTGTTACAGCTTCTGGTGTTCTTGCTGTTCCTCTCGTTACAGCATGTGGTTTCCTTTATTTATTTTTACTTGCAATTAACTCCTCGATGATCCGCTTGAGTAGGTATACAACCGGATAACAGGTATAAATATGTTCGTTCACAATACCACAACGACAGAACTCCAAATTCCAACGCCAGGAATGTCTCAATATGTACAGAACAAATCGGTTTTAGGAACGAAACAACCGCTGCCTCGAAAATGCCGTTAAGCTACACTGATTTGTGCAAATGCCGAATTTCACGAATTTTCTTTTCGCTTGCACGTTCTACTGTTTTTCATCCTCTTCTACAAAAATATAACTCGCTTTTCGAAAGACAAGAATACTGTCTTCGCCAATATTGAGTGTTCACTTCGTACTCCAACAACTAACTTTTTCTTTTTTTTCCTCCATAACATGTAGAGTCCTTTAAATTAAGACTTAATTTATGTACTGTATTTCTCACACCTTTTCCAGCGAAGACAATTTTTATCCTGCTTGGTATGCTATGAATAGGCTTTCGACATTCTTCAGTGCTAATATTTTGGAACTCGCCCTCGACTCTATGCCAGATTTCATCCATTGACCTGACGGAATTGCTCCTAAATAATATCCTACGTTCAAAGGACTCCCCCAAAAATTTCAAAGGGGGCTGTTTATTTAGGAGCCAAGTTTCTAACATTAATTCTATGGTCTTTGAAATAGTTTGTCTTGCCGTGTGGTTCTTCTTCTTCTTTAAGGATAATGTCCGAAAGTTTCTTTTCATATTTTTAAAGATATCACGAAACTATAATACCACATACCTAGAAGCGTAAACTTTTCCCAAGCTCATGCCTGCCGTCGGACTCTAGACAACTGGTATTGAACTAGTCTTATCATTCAACTGTTTCCCAGTTACTAATGATTGTTATAGATCTATCCTAACTCTCCAAGCTGACATAAGTTATTTACAGAGAAAGGTGGAAAGAGCTCAAGCTGGTTTCGAACACGCGTCCCTGCCGCTTCTCGTCAGGTGCCAACTCACAGGCCGGGACGCATCGATTGGCACTACCAGCTGGGTGAATGTCGTCTGGTTATAATTACGTTTTATCATTTTTGCTCTCAGCTTGAACTTGTCCTATGTTCCAATTTGCCTTTGGTAAGCTTTTATCAATTTTTGAAGTTATTGGTGAATCAATTTATCCATTTTCACTTAGAACTTATAAGTGATTTATACCCCTGCTAGCTAACTAAGCGAAGACTCTTGGGTGCGGAAGTTCTGATCAATTTGTCGAAGCAGGGGTATAAATCACTTATAAGTTCTGAGTGAAAATGGATAAATTGATTCACCAATAACTTCAAAAATTGATAAGTTATTTGTTGCGAGTATTGTTTAGTTTGAATATCGTGATGTTTCGATTCATTGCGTATTCAGCTAGGGTTTCCGCCGAAACGGGTTTCCGTTTCTAACGTTGTTGATAGTAGTTAAGGACGATTTTAGTTTAACAGAGATTTCTGGATCTACGTTGTGTTCTTCCAATAGCATTCGACGTTTTCTATTAGAAATTGATGTGCAGAATTTTAACCTTTTTAATGGATTCTAGTGAAAGGATTAAAGATAAAGGAAAAAGCAAGAAAAAAATTTATTGTATTTTTAGAAAAATTTCAAATCGAAACATCATATTACATTTAATAACCTTTACTGTTTTTGATCTTTTTTACGAAAAATTTAAAGAACTCGTGAACTTCTGTAGCACAACTTCATTACAGTAGAGTTGGTCGAATACACACAACCTACCTCAATTGCTGGGTCCTTTTTTAATAATTTTATTTTCCAAAATGTTCAAATAATTCAACACACATATTCGAAACAAATCATGCATGCGAGTTGTCTGCGGTAGGTTATTTTAATGGTTTACAAACTGCTTTCCGGGAAAGAAGTTCACAATCGATCAAATGAATGAAATACTGCATAAATTTGAAGCTATGATGTCTAGGTTACAATCTGGTCACGCGCGACTTATTGCGTCTTACTCGAAACAGAAAAAAGACGAGATCGTTAGGGCATTTATCTCTATGCGCTATTTGTGATGCTTCTTCTGAGGAATATGTAAAGATCACATAGACTAACTGTTGTAGACCGTGAAAAAACAATTGTCACGGGACGGTATCTCAGTGTCGACCTAATTTCCTTTTGCTTTCGAAAACGCTTTAGATATTGGCGAGAATATTCGCTGCACTTGCTTTTTTGAAGTACTGTGGATTTGTCGAAATCTAACGGATTTACAGAATTTAGGTGTATGTTCTGTTTCGACAGATGGCTCTCAGGTAGGATCCTGGCGATCAATTCGATTTCAACCAATGCTTCTTACGAGCCTCTTATGATCCTAAAAGTGGATCATTCTAAGGTCCACACAAATGATTCATTGATGATTGTGATGTTGCAGCAATTCAATAACTTTTTCATGCCTTCATATCCTTCACTTGAATTTACTGAATTGACTTGTCGGGACTAAATCAAATAAATTTCCATTGAGCTAGAGAATCCACTCCAAGCTTCGCTTGTTATCGAGAAACGCTTGCCGATATTTGCCTTAGAACAATGAGTTCAATCCTTCCTTCAATATACTACATCGGCTGAAAAGTTCCGCGATTTTTCATGCTTCTTGGGCAAAGTTAGATTTATTCCTCAACATAGTTGCCTCCGAGGGCGATACGCTTGGTATAGCGATTTTCCATTTCGATGCCTTTTCTGTACGAAACGTTCAAGCCTTCGAAATACACCTCGGTTTCCGCGATGACTTCTTCATTCGATCTGAATCTCTTTCGCTGGATCCACTGCTTCGAGGTTGGGAATGGATAATGGTCGCTGGGGGCAAAGTCAGGAAAATACGGTGGATAAGCAACCAATTTACATCGGAATTGGTCCAATTTGGCCATCGCTTTCAAGGACGTGTGTGACGGTGCGTGGCAAAGAACTTTTTCCTTCGCCATATGGGCCCGTTTTTTTCTTTATTTCGTTGCTCAGTTTGTCGAATAACGCTGCACAGTGTTCTCCTGTGACTGTTCTTCCCTTCTGCAGGTATTCTATGAAGATTATGCCATGAACATCCCAAAACGGGGGCCATAACTTTCCCCTCCGAGCTTTGGCAAATGGCCGCTTTTTCGGCTTTCATGGTTTTCCAGCCACTCTGCAAGCTGCCTATTGAACTCAGGCGTAGTTTAATGGACTCATGTTTCATCGATCGTCACAAAACGTCGAATATGCTGCAACCGACTGTTGAATCATCGACGCGGTGATTTTTTGATTGACAGTCAGCAAATACAATCTTCCTCCTTCAGGCCACTTTCATCGTCAGACTCGTATTTCTATACCTGAGTGTACCTACCAATACCAATACCTGAGTGAAAGAGATCTTTCACTATTCGCTGTGAATACTTCATAGTATTCGCTGAATGAAAGCGCTGTACAATACATACAGTATTGCTCGAGACCTAAGCAACTTTTCCATTGTAGTAATGAAGTCTATTCTTTCAAAAGTCTTCAGTCTAGTCTTTCAAAATAATTTGTTTATTTTTCATCTAAACCACTTTCTTATTTACTAGCCTACTTTTAAGCCGGTCATTAGCTCATAATTATCCCGAGTCGCTGAGTGTCGACTCTAAGCTTCGAAATCCCGAAAAATTCTCTATAGGATTCAAGTCCGTAGATTGAGATGGCCGATTCCAGATTTGAATCCTATTAGTAGACAATCAATCTTTGACTTTGATAAGTGTTTTGGGTCGTTGATGTGTTGAAACATCAAGCGAAGTGGTATTTGCCGTTCTATATATTGGAGCATGTTTGGCCAAAAGTTCCTATACTCAAAACGATCTATTTTTGTAGCGATTTTGACAAACGGACTAACCCCTCTTGCTGAGAAGCAAGTTGACACCAACATTCTATTTCTATTCTTTATTCTTCCTTTAGTCTCTTATTTTCGAGTTTCGATCCCCAAATATCCCATCTGAATTCAACAAGTTAAATTTAGACTAATTGCTAAATAAAACTATTTTCCATATTTCTTGGGATGAGCATTTGCGAAATTCAACCAAAATTTTATAAAAACAATAAAAATTATCAAAAGGACTCATTTATTTCAAATGTTTTCTTTTGAAAAAGAATTGAAAATTGAAATTTGAATTGAAAAAAGAAATTAATGCCATCTAAGACATGAAGCTTCTCATGCCATTTTCCTAAGAGCGTTTGCAGACAGTGCTCGAACTAATACTAAGATCACTTCCGGGGGCGTCCGCTTGCATTGACCTTCTGCACCGTTCCGGTAGCTTTGTCCTTTTTAATAAGTCGAAAAACTATTGATTTATTAAGTTGATTGGCTATTGAAATTTGTGATTCATCGTTGTTAGAATTTCAATAATTTTTAACTTGGAACCGGGTTTTTAATATGGCATTGTCAAATTTATGACTGAAGGTTACTAAATACACAGAAAAAAACCAGAAAGAGATTTTTGTCAAAGTAAATGGAGCTAAAGTAACTGTCGCAAAAAGTGCTTAGATTTCGACCAATAAAATATCGAGTTTTTTAATCACTTGCCATTAGTCATACAAGGAAACTAGCTATAATGTTTAAGCCAGCGTTTTTAATTAACTATGAAACAGTTCATAAATTAATGTCAATAATACGCCGCATCTGGTTTTCCATGACTGATTCGGATCTATAGAATTCTTTATATGATGAGTTTTATGAGCCGCAAGACGCATCGTTGAATACGCACAACCCAAACTAGGTGTAGGATTGCGTCTTAAACCAGTGATAAAGTAAGATGATTGACCACGGATTCAATCTACCGCTGGAAAAACCGAGATGTTTATGTAAACTGAAAAGTGGATCCGAATAGTCATTCCCATGTAGATTAGAGATATGACCATAGGGCCCACACTCAAAGATTAACTTTTTTAATCAATTCGGAGCAGCGGCGGACAAGATTGCAGTCGGAGTATTGGCTCTCAGTTGGCTCGTGGCCGACACTGGGGAAACCTGTCTCGAATAAAGAATGCTTAGTGATGAGTGCGCTTCTGTCAGTGCTCCTGTGTTTCCCCGGGATGTGTAGCGACACGATGCTCTTAGCAGGAAGTCGTACCAGGAGAGATTGACACAGGTGCAAAGAAATTGGCACAAGGGTTTTGTAAGTTGCGTCTGCAAATTGCACTGTCTGATCCTTCAAAATTTTCACGAGCGATACCCACCATCGTCGTTCTGAAGACTGTTTGTATTGTCATCTTGAGGATGACTACCATACCTGCTCAGCGAAAGATGGGTTAGCTCTTGTATATATTCAAGGGAGATCTAGCTCTCGCTCTCTCAAAAAGGAGACCTAGCTCTCGCACTGATGTTCCGCTAACAAACAGCTCCGGCCTTGAAATCTAGGCGACAGGTATGAATTTCGTTAGTAGTCGAGAAGTCTGTGCCACTGGGAGTCCTGTAAAACCTTCACTTCTATTGACGTAAAATGTCACAAGTTAAATGAAACTCGAAATAAAATGTCATTAGATGTATTCTAGATATTTCATCAATTCATATCTTTTTATTACTTAAATTACAGTTAGTTTCTGAATAAATTAATTTTCGAAAAAAAAATACATCTTTAATATATACATACACTAGATCTAAATATTCTAAGCAATATTATTGAAATAAACTTGAGAAAACATATGACGGACAAACACATCCAATGAAAATAATTCACAGCGCTATATAATTCATGATTAACTTCGGCAGTTGATCTAAACTATGAAAACAGAATAACCTTCATAAATAAACACGCAGCCCTCAATAAGGGAGCCTGCATAAAGCTGAAAAGGAATATATAGTTCTTATTGGATGAAATCTTGTCAAAGCAAACTAATATTACCAGGTATTGTGTATAAATAACGACTATTGCAAAGTAGAGTCGAGTCTTAATTCTATCAAGATCACCATTGACCTCGGAAACGTGGCGGAGGTGGTCCGTAGTTGCCATTCATATTCGGTAAACATTCACCTCGATACGAGGGAGGCGGTGGCGGTGGTGGACCAAAATTCATTCTGTGCATCGAAAAGTTTCCACTTCCATCGGGTGGCATATGGAATGGTGGACGCATAGGATGGCCAATGTTTGGTCCCATCATACCATTGTTATGATGAAACCGCGGGCCTCGAATAATATGTCCCGGATTGTTAAGAGATCCATCAAAAGGTTGACGCTGAAGACTTTCACCAAACGAGTCGTTTATGTCTCGTTGCTGATAATATGCTCGATTGTCCTGAAATGAAGTGGACGTTGGAGGTAGTGGTGGCGGCGGAGGTGGAGGCTGTACCAGCTGTTGAAGCTCTTGTTGCATTTTCTGCTCAGCATTTTCATCTGTAGTGATTGAAAAATACTTCAATTTACTGCAGCCATTTTAACTTGGATTTTTGATTTATTTGTAAATTATTAAGTCTAGAATCTCTAAATTATCAATTTATAAAGCTATATAAATTATTAATTATTTAGCATTGTTGAATGCGCCGATTTCCTTGCTTTCCATAGACGAGATCTGTTCATAAGATTTCATAAAATTTAGAAAACAAAGTTGAGAAAAAAAAACCTTACGATAAATCCTCAAAGGATATTTAGATTCTATCATATACACATGTGCGCTCAGACAAACGAAAAAAAAAAACAAACAAAGAATAAAATCAGAAAACACAATTTTTAAGCGTAAACAGTATCCTGTTTTGGATTCACACGTGACTGCAATAGGTCTACTTCAAATATTTATAGAAATGTAATATAAAGCTTATAGTCCCAAAAATTAAATCGAAATTTTACTGCTTTTTCTTGTATTGGTTGACTATTGGTTTAATTTTTATAACTTTGAGCGTATTAAGGATCGATGTCAAAGTATTTCAATAGATAGCACTTAAATAATATAAAACCATTTATATTAATTTATGTAGTATGTTACTGTTAATTTTCACGCATAAATCTAAAACAGCATTCATCGTGCAATAAAATCTAGATAAATTGAAAGTAAGAGCGGTTCAAACAGCATCATCGGCGAATACCTGAAAACTTATGGATCTAAAAGTACAACTAAGCTCTTCAAAATCTTGGTCAAACTTTAAGTGCTGTGGATTAGCGGTAGAACTCATTTAAATACTAATTCAGAGCACTTACTACCATTTAAAAACTTAGATATCATGATTATAATTTAATTTTGCAACAAATTGGTACTAACAGCTAAAATATTGTTAAGGTAAAAAGTGTCATACAATTTTACAGGAGTGTGTCTCTAAATAATACGATACCTTGGCCTGCATTGGTCGAGTTACTGGTTGAGCCATTTATCGTTTGTGTTACGGATAAATTACTGTGTCCTGTCAAAGGCATCGGTGGTACTTGATGAATGGACTGCTGCTGTTGACCGTGATGCATCGGCAAGCTTTGATCTCTTTGTCTTTAATATTTCATTATTTAATTCAGTAATATAAACAATAAATTTTAAGCGATTTGAAATGGTGAAAGCAAACAAATATAAATATTCAACAACAAATTCATGGATACAAGTATGAAATCCAACAAATTGCATAGTCATCGGAAAAACTCGAAAACGTCTAATCTAATGAGGATGTTAGAATTCAATTCAGCGAATTTGATGCAACAATCACTATTGCCTTGCTTGGTGAATCTATAGTTTGTTTGCGATCGATTGGGAAAACCCATTTAAATTAAGATTTAAGACTATGTAGAATTTTTAATCTTATTTGTAATATATTCTAATGATAATGCGAAAAGTAATACTACCTATATTCCGAATCTCACCTGAAAAAAATTAATCACTACAACTATTCTCGCTGAAATCGGATAAGGGAAAGATTTGTTAACTTCATTTCATGCTTTTCACTATAATTGCAAGTTGTTGGTCAAAGATTAACGATACTGTGAATTGGCGAATTCAAAATTAATTTTCTTTTGGTCGAACACATGCACCTTGTACTTTTTATATCGAGGATAACTGCAAAGTTCCTTCGGCTCTGCAAAGTTTTTATTAGGTTGTTGAAAAAGGAATCAATGCTATGTTATTGAGTATAAAAGGACTTTAAATTATTCTGTTTTCCTATGTTTAAATATCCTGTTTTTAAATAAAATCATAGTAAATTAGCATCCTAAATGATTTTGAGGTATGTAAGAAAAGTAATGTGAGACAGATGTTTCATTGATTAGCATTTTTTTAAACAAAAATCTTATCTACCGGCGAAGTCGTTCTTCCTACTCTTGGTAGCAGAAGTCAGCTGGAAGTCATCATGATCTTCATAACTTTTAACTGGACGGTCACAGTCTTTTGAATGTTTTCCAGGAGGTTTGCGAATAACATAAAGGCGTTTTTAGGTCGAAAACTCTGTTCAGTTTTGAGGTTTTTCGACACCATTTTTTCACAAGCCCTTTCGCATGCCCAAATCGTCTGTGAAAATGTTATGTTATAATCCTTATTGTTATAAGACGGCCTGATCTAACATGAGCCCACACAAGTTCAACTTTTCCGTCAGTTTTTGAAGTTGCAGGTCTCTGTGAGCGAAATAATCTTCAGTGTTCTCGGCCTTGATTTGTGTCAGCGGAGTCACTTGTGTTCTTGATAAGCAATGTTCCCCATAGGTCGTTTCAACATTTCGAAAGTTAAAATCGCCATTTTACCAAGTTTAACACGAAATTAGATTGCACAGCGTAGCTCTAAATTTCGATGCTGCATTTTTGCAACACACAAAATAAACACAAGTTCACTAATGGCGCTCGCAAAAATAATGTGTCAGCTGTATGGAGTTGAAATTCGGACTAAGAGCGTGGAAGGGGTAAACAAACTGGAGCAGTAAAGGCCAGTAGACATAACGTTGCCATATCATCCGTACTGTTCTCAATACTTTTCTCCCACACATCGAACCCACACATTTTTATCTTGTAGCGTTACCAATTATTTTCAACTACTTTACAGTTGGAAGGAATACTAGTACTAGTTGGAAGGACTTCCGTCGGAAGGATATGATACTTTATTTTAAAAATGAACATTAGAATTTTTTCGTACACTTCTGCTTTCGTCAAAATGTAAGCAAGTGCTTTGTTGTGTCGAAGATGTCAATTTTTGATGCCGTCAGAGTCCATTCGTAGGAAGTGTTGCCTATTTACTAATTATTACGCAAAAAAGAAATTTTGAAAGTAATGATAATATAGTGCTGTGAACACTTTGGTTGTTTTCCGGGTCAGAAAAAAATCGCAATCCCTCGTCGAGCAAAAAAGTTGAATTTTGATGTCATAGCGATCATCAAACTGGCAAGACGACAAAATCAAAAATCCGTTTCAATCAGCCATTAGGAATAATAATTTACTATTGGTGGGAAGACTCGTCACTGCATAAAAGCAAATCGAGTCCCCAACTAAAGATGGCTCGAACAAGGAGGAAATAGCAAAACCACCATGAACAAAAGTTGCCTGCAAATTTTTTCATTTACCCAACAATGTATTCGGAACAACCCGGACAACTTTTTCGGTTGAACAGACGTTAATCTTACCAGCAAGAAGGGCACTTTCTTTTGCTAGAGATATAAAAGTAAAGTCTCCTAGCAAAAGTCACCAAAAATCACTGTCGTGAAAAACAAATATCCGCGTGTGTCCCAATAATAACCCTTCCCAATCTTTCTCATTATTTTAAGAACGACTTTGGTGGAAATGTTAAAAATGAAAATTTCCATTGATGGTGGAAATGTTAAAAATTGTAGTTGATGATGTAATCATCCACGACAATTTGTAGACGTCCATGATACGATTCGAAACTCATCTGCGGAAGGCTACTCCTTTAGGTAAAAAGAGAATTAATAGAGAAAGTCTCAGAGGATTTGATTCAGCGTTCGAAGTACCAGAGGAAGTAAGAAGAGTTTGCAATTTTGAAGCTTGGAAGCTTTGCCAACTAACTTTTGGATGCAATAATAACAACTCTGGTTGTCTGGAACGGAAATCGTTTTGAGAATAAAGCTATATCTTATCATGAAATGTAGACTATCAGATCACAAACCAGCACCATCTCTTGAACACAGTTTAACATAGATACCGTGGAGAGGAGGACATTTCTGTTCGAAAGTTGACGTTAAATATAATACTATAAAAAACTGTAAAAAATTGTAACTATTAATAAGACCTAGTACAACATTGCCCACTTTGTCGGAAGAGGCGTATGAAAACCGAAGAAATCTCTTTTATACACGAAGGATTAATTCCTTAAATTAATTAATTAATTCCTTACTTTGTACACACGATGGAATTAATCTTCGTAGAGGTTTATTGTTCCGAATTTTTTTCCTAGTCGATAAAATGCGCGATTGAATCCTGAACAGGAATTTAGTAATGCCATACAGTTTCAGATTGCGACCAAATATAGTCACGTTATACTTGGGAAGATAAATCTTAAAATGAGAAATGTGGAGATTTTCATGGAAGATTCTAGTGATAAAACTTCGAAATTGAAGGAGGGGGCACGTGCCAAAGTTTTGTCCTGTTGTGCTTGTGCATTTGACCGTAAACACATGATCAACGAGTCGAGGTAAAGGAGCCGATTCACAGTGATTAGGAATGTTCTGGGCAAGAAATCCGAGATTCACAGTAACCTGCCGATGATGTTAAAATATTGCTGTGTGGGAAGAAGCTACTGAACGGAAACCATGACACATTGAACTAAGGAACTGTTTTGAAAGCCTGTGGGAGCCCAATTGAATTCTTTCCACATAATTCGAAAATTAGAGACCCACTATAGTCAAATGAAAACTGGGATAACATATTGGTATGAAAAAGACCAAGCAGCGTAATATGATACCAGAACTAGCATCTTGTTTGAACTGTGCCACGATTCATTACATCAGGGGCATAAGGAATGTTTGGATAATTGGTAAATTAGTATCGATCTGGCATACGACTAAATTATCTTGGGGTCACATTAGATATAAAAACATCTCCACTCAATAGTATTAAATCAAGATAATGCGATTGATGTGGCGGGATTACGAAAAGACGTACTTTTTCCTAGTAAATTTCATCGCGCTGGTAATACAGAAAAAGCAAAACTGGGTGAGTTCGATTAATCAAAAATGAGCGGCGTGGACAGAAGCGATAGAATAATTGCGTTGTTTATTTTTTTTTGTCCTCGGAACGTTCCGGCAATTTCCGTCACATGCTTATGAAAAATTCCATTCCCGTCGGAGGAAAACAATTGAGCAAAGCATCGTTTACACTTGGAAGGAAAAGGATGAAGAAATCCTATGGGAAAGAATTTCCTCATAGCTGTTATATGTTTCAACTTGTATTTTCTATTAATGAAATTTTGATTTCTGTAAAAAACGGAAAAGGGTTTTACAGAAAATTAACGATGTTCTGTGTAAACAGTATGATAGTTGTATTGCCAAAACAGGAATGTTTTAACTTCAAGTGACTTTGAGTGAGACATAAAATTCCATTTGATAAAAAGTTTATCTGAAGGGGGGGGGGGGGTAAATAACGGAAAACTAAGTCGACTGATCTTTAAACTACAATTTGTGGAGGAAGAAATTATCGAAGAATATGGAATTTTCAAAAAACAAGTTTCCTAATTTTTCCGCCATCTAAATCCGTAAGACCAACGCAAATTTGAAACCACCTCCTCTTTTCAAAGATGCGCCGTTTGCTCAACGAATAGAGAACGTAAGGAATCACGATATTCTTGTGACCTCTGAAACAAGGGATTGTTTTTTTTCCAAATAATGTTCTCATATTTCTTGTTTATTTCTGTTATCTGCAAATTTTCTTGTTATTAGTTTTTGATTATATTCAGACTTTAAGCAAGAATAAACTATTCAGATAAGAATTGCTACTTTTTGACGAATTAAAATAAAACACTTCCTTATTTCTCCTCGTAAAATGTATGGTATTTAAGGACTATTGGGCCCTCCGTTCACGGCTTGCCTGTTTTTAGTTCCGCATCCATTAGTTAATTTTTAATTTTGACAATTCCGGGAGGTTAATAGACAAGAACAAAATACTAAGTAAGAATCATGGTCTGGTTACGGATCCATAATGCATCTCTTCGTTCACGTTACAAGTTCCTTTGGCAACAGTATCACTTTCAACGGATACTGAATTGATCTTTGCATCTTAGCTAGGTCGTTGCATTATTTTATCTTAAAACATTGCAGACGGATAGCAATATATCTCGCTTTCCGTACCGATTAGAAAGGAGCTATTCCCGTGATATCGCGTTTTTATGGTCCGTTGATAAACAAGTGTGGGAGAACGCCGTGGCAAGTGGCAACAAAATTGTTGAATATATGTATATATGACGAAAAATATGGAAATATGTGTGAAAGATTATCACTTTGAAGATATTAATGAAAGTATGATTCCTGTTAAAACAGAAAAGGATGTTAGAACAAATAAACGAAGTTTGACGTGAAAATGTTAACGATTTGAATTCTAATGACGATGGAAGTGAAGTATTGAGATTGTTATATGGGCTGAAGAGGAAGGTGTTAATTTCAAGTGACTTCGAATGCAAAATAAATGGTCATTTGATAAAAGAAAAGAGTGGCGTTAAATTTTGATAACAATAATGGGTCAGCAGCAGAATTGCAACCGAGCTTGGAAGACTTTGAAGCATGATTGACCTTGATTGTTTGGGGGCGCCGCAATTGAAGCCAAATAGTATCCCGGAGGTAGTAAAATTGCTGTGGATGATGATTCGTTTGAAACGTTTAGCTTGACGACCATGTAATATAGTTAACCCTAAACAAATTATAAGTGTAAAAGGACGTCCTCATGAGGGGAATTGGAAAGAATATTGGCAAGCAGTTCCCCTTTTAGCTGTTAAAAGTTTTTCCTGAAATAAGTCTGAATTAATTTGAACAGATATGGACACTTTGGCATGGTAATGATAATAGAAAAATGGCGAAAATTTAAAAGTTCAATCAGTACTTGAATAATTGCTGCAAAAATTCAAAGCAGTGCATAAATACGTACAACAGTTATCATTAGACCAGAGCATTATTCATGGAGAGAGCGTTTGATTTTTCAGACCAGAAATACAGTGGATAACCTTAATATTCGGTCAATTTTTCATCGAAATTGTTCAATGGATAAACTGAATAAAAATTTAAAAAAGATCTTCTCTTATTCATAATATATACATGTTTCATTCTAAACAACAAAACATAAATATCGTTTTTAAAAATATATAGCAAAAAGTAAAGAATTATAATAAGCCAGGTGGAAAAAAATCAAAAAAGAAAAATCAATTTATATTGTGTATTAGATGCAAAATCAAAATTCTGTTGGATATCCCTTTTGATTTTTAATGGCTTGTCTTTTATTTGGCATATTAGTAATTATTTTCCTTGTAAAATTCTGCGGAATCCTACCTCATTCTTCTTAGAAAATATTTTTCAAAATGATGGATCGAATTTAGTCCGAATTTAAAGGAGGAGAAAGTTACATTTTTTATGGGATTTAAATCTGGTAATAGAGGAAGAGTTTCAATCACCTTAGAAGTATTTGTTGAACAGTCATTGTCTTGGTGGAATTTCAACGTTTGTGATATTCCTTAGTTGCAGCGCTGGTTTTTAAGTTGGGTTTCAGAATGTCTAAATCCATTGTCATGTGCATATTTCCACGAAGAAATGCTAATTCATCAACTCAGCTGCCCACTATGTATCACAAACTATCACATGTCCAACTCCGTGTTTTACGGTTGAGCTGAGGTTGCATTTTTTAAGCACCTCATTGCGTTTACGTCTACCTATCTACGCCGTGGTAGAAGTGTTTGTAGAGTACTCTTCGAACTGTTTGTGGATGATCTTGTTTATCGATTTCCTGGAAAATTTTCGATGCAACTTTAAAAGCACTTTACTTTGGATCCCACCTTGGAGCATTTAATTTTGGATTTTGAGCTTTTGGATACTTCGCTTTAATTAATCTCATTGGTTGACCATTTTCCCCGCTTTCTTTTAACTCATCCCTCATTTTTATAGCGCTGCATGATATCGCTCACTGTACTTATGCTCATATTCACGACTTCCGCAATTTTCCTATGTTTGTTCCGTCTTAAAATAAAAAATCGCCAATTTTCTTTGCTCTAAACTAGATTTTTTTCCTCTATGACCGATGTCTCGAAAACTTGTTTCGAATTCTCCAAAATTCACAAAAAATGTAAACAATTTACTTCTGATTTCATGTCACATTTAGGGATACAACGAAAAACGTACTGTCATCACACACGATCCTGAGTTAGCACAGAAGATTCACGGGGAAAATCGAATATTAAAGTAACGCTCAATGTTGGAGCTTTTCCTTTTCATGTCGTTACTGTTAGAATAGTGTGATTCTTAATGCAAAGCTTTCATCACTTTAACAATAAAAGCAAAAGTAGCTTAAAAAACATTTATTTTCTAATTGCTATTTATTATCCTTTTTCCTACTTCCGAACCCATCATTGAGGTTTAACCGAATACTAAAGTCACCCACTGTATAATTGTGGAAAATTTGTCAAGTATGATTTACTTGCGACCATTCTATTTGAAATTTGTACGGAAAATATTTTTAATTTTTAAATTTATACTTCTCAGAAAAGAAGAAAATTAACGGAATATTTTATCTGTCCTTGATGTATACCTTAATCTGTGACATCGCGTTTAGTAGCAAAAATTATTATAACAGTAACACCACATTGCTGGAACGGTGAACTAGAGTGCGTGGAACAATCTACCACAATGTCTAAGAGGCTATGAGGCGTGTGGTCTTAAAAACGGTGAAATACCCTTTTAAAGACTTGACATTCTACTTTTCATTTGGAAGGACAAAACAGAAGTGAGAATAAAGTGAGAATCAACCATCCATGAAAGTTTTTTTTGCAGGAAAGAAATCTAGGGATACTGAAGAATAAATATAGAAACATGCATGTGTTCATCAATTCAAATCGAACATGTTGGGCGAAGACCTCGCTAACAAATATCTTTTCTACAATCGTATTCTCAGACTTACTGTAAAGTGGACAAAAAGCAGCCCTTGATGTGGTCCACTAACTGTTGTCTATTTAACTCATATAGACTACAGCAAAAGCTGAATCTATCTATCTATAAAGCCTCTTCATCCTGAGCTTTTTATCTGTTTTACTTCGTGTTGTTATAGTATGTCCCTGAGCTCAGGGCGCCTCATGGCATAAGCCTCCTCCAACATTTTCCACTGGTGTCTATCCCTTGCTACTCTTCTCCAGTATGGCCCCGCTGTTAACTTTATGTCGTCTTGCCATCTTGTATTTTGACTGCCTCTACTTCTTTTGCCGTCTCTAGGGTAACAGTTGGTGACGTCTTTGCTCCATTTTTCGTGTCTGTTCCGCATCATATGACCGGTCCACCTCACATTTAGTTGGTCTATTTTTTCAAGAACATCAACAACTTTAGTTTTGGATCTTATAAACGTATTTCTGTGCTTGTCTTGACGTGTATTCCCAGCTTGCTTCGTTCCATTGCTCTTTGACAGTACTTTAGTATGCCTCTATGGTGTTTTGTAAGTGCCCAAATTTCACAGCCATATTTCATGCAAGGTAGTACGCAGGTGTTGAAGACTCTTCGTTCTATTGTATTGCTAATCTCAGTGAATTTCATTATTTCTTTTAATGACCAATACTTTTTCCAGCTGTTGGCTATTCTTCTGGTTATTTCTTTGCGTGTCATATCTGTGTGTGAAATAATTTGTCCCAAATATATATATATATATATATATATATATATTCGTCTACATATTCCAGAGGTTGTGCTTTTAATTGAATCTCG
The DNA here is from genome assembly GCA_954870665.1 of Stratiomys singularior. NCBI lineage: Eukaryota > Metazoa > Arthropoda > Insecta > Diptera > Stratiomyidae > Stratiomys > Stratiomys singularior. The sequence continues at coordinate 68,008,914 of OX940881.1, forward strand.
TGTGTTTCAGAGTTAGTTAGCAACTTAGTTTTTTCCACATTCATGAAAAGTCTAACTTTTTCGCTTTCTTTAAGTTCTTTATCATTTTCTGCAAGTTATGTGGGTTTTCTTCCAGTAGGATGATGTCGTCTGCGAATCTTAGAAGGCTTAGTTTTTTTTTCCATTTATGTTTAAACCGAATTCTTCCCACTATAATTTTTGGAATATGTTTTCCAATGCTGCGGAGAAGAGCTTAGGAGACAGTTGGTCTCCCTGTCAGACTTCTCATACGATCTTGAAGAGTGTACCAAGAGATTCCAATTGAATTTTTGCTTTACTTTTGCTGTATATGTTTTTAATAATATTTATATATATTTTAGGGATGCCTTGGTTCTCTAAGCTATCGCATATTGTTTCGTGATTAATACTGTCGAAAGCCTTGGTATAATCTATAAAGGCCACATAAAGGGGCGTATTGTACTCATTGTATTTTTCTAGAACTTGTTTGACTGTGTGTATGTGATCTATAGTAACAAAATGTCTTTTAAAACCAGCTTGTTCCTTTGGTTGGCTTTCGGCCAGTTTGTTTGTTATCCGGTTCAATACAATCTTCGAAAAAACTTTATATATATTCGACATCAGGCTTATTGGTCTATAGTTTTCAGTATCTTTTTTTGGACCTTTTTTATGAATAAGGGTTATATGTGACGTTTGCCATTGCTCTGAAATTATGCCTGATGTTAATACATCATTGAACATTTTTGTCAGGATGGGAACAAGTTTTTCTACAGTGCCTTTCAATATCTCATTGGTGATCCTATCTGGCCCTGAGGCTTTATCCGAATTTTGACTCAGTATGGCTTTCCTAACTTCCACTGCTAAAATTTCAGGTTCAGGTACAGAAGTTGGTTTCAGTTCTAATTTAGGAGATTCACACTTATTTTGTTCCACGTTTTTGTGTTTTCTAGAGTAGAGATTTCCATAAAATTCAGTTGCTAGGTTGCTGATGTGTTTTTTATTTGTTGTTTTAGTTTGGTTCTTTTTCAGGTTAGGTATCCACAGGTTGTTTTCACGTAGCTCTTTTAGGGCTTTCTTCGTTGCTCGTGTTGCAATAATATGTTTTTCTAGTACTTTAAGCCGCTTGATTTTCCTTTCTTTTCTAATATTTTCCCTGATTTTCTTGATTAAGTATGTTATTCTTTTAATATTTTGTGTCTTCTTTTCACCAGAGAAAATACTTTTCGTCTCCTTTATAAGCTGTACTGTTGAATCACTTAAAATGTCTTTCTGTTTGGTTCCATTCTCATTTCTGATATCAACGAGCTGGTTCTGAAGTTTGGCATAACTGACTTTGACATCCGATATTTTTAGCATCTCTTCGCCCAATTTAGAAAGTGAGTCTTTTAATGATATATCGATGGTTTCTTTTCTGCAAGTTTTATTGTGGTGATTTTGGATATGTTTTCTTGACACTTTGGGTGGTGTGATTCTCATTGAGGCTCGGACCATACGATGATGAGTATTGAAATTGAATCTCGATATAACTGATGTGTCTGTGAATAGTTTTGGATGGCTGCTGATGATGTAATCTATTTCATTTCTATACAATCCTCCTGGAGATAACCGTGTCCATTTGTTATCTTTATTTTTCTTAAATATGCTGTTCAGAAGGGTCAGGTTATGTTCTAATAATAAATTCACGAGTCCACCTCCACTTTCACTCCTTTCTTCATGGCCGAATTCGCCTAGTACATATTCATCTTTGTTTTGTTTTGTTCCTATTTGTGCGTTGAAGTTTCCCATTAGTATGATCATTTTGTTTGAATATTTATGTAGTGTATTAGAGACAGTATTGTAAAATGAGTTGTGTTCTTCTTTTGTTGCTCTTTTTGTGGGTGAGTAGATCTGAATTATAATACATGTTTTGTTGTAATTTGGTAGAGTGATGTTCATAATGGCAACTCTATCTGTGTTTGAAGTGAAATCTTGTATATGTTTCTTGTAATCTTTTTTCACCAGAAAACCGACTCCTCCTGAACTGCCAATAGTGAACATTATATAGAGCTTTCAACTATTGATTCCCCTGTTCTGCGCACTTCACACAGTCCCAATATATCCCATTTCAGATCTTTCAATGCTTCCTCTAGTTCTATTAATGATTCTGGTGTCCGTAGAGTCAAGGTATTCAGTGTAGCTATATATAATTTTGTGTTTTTGTTAGAGGGTGTTGGTCTTTATCTCCCGCAGTGACCAGCTGTGGTGGGAGAATGATTTGGTTTTGTTTTTTATGTTGCAATAATGATTTACTTTGGTGTATTAGTTGTTGTGATAGTTTTATGTGATTTTGTTGTGTTTTTTTCAAAAGCTGAATCTACATGGTAATTAATTTAAGATACGAAAATGTTCTTGAATTGGCAAGAAATTGGCTCGGTCTTTAAAAAACAAAAGAGGCATCAAGTCGACAAAACTCGCTACGTTTGTGAGTTTTTTAGTGTTCCACTTCACTTAGTCACATGTTTTACTAAATATCTTACTTTAAAAAAGTTTACTTTCTACAAATTTGTAAATAATATGAATAAAGAAAAATTAATCATTTTTCTGTTTTGTTTTGGAAATCGAATATTTGATGTGACACAGATTTTTAACTGTTAACTAACCATAATGAATTTAAAATTGTTTGACGCAAATAAATATCTTTTGGCCACTGGGCAAGGTTAGCAATAAAATGTCTGGTCTGCAATGTGTTAATTTTATACATGACTATACTAAGCAGCTTTCTGGACGAAGAATGTTGTTTGGCTTGATTTGATGCATTCAAAAAAATTTGCTAAGAACTCCTGTGAAGCGGGCGTTTATCAATCAACAATTTAATGATAAATTAGCAGATTATAACAAAAATTAGAACAATTTTGGTTTTGATATACGTCCATTGTGCTGACTCTTGCTGATTTGATGAAATTTTGTACATAGAGTTCCTATTATTTTCATTATTTTGTTAGTTATAATTATGTTAGTTTATTATAAAAATATGAACCATGTGACATTTTGATGATTGAATCTAAATTAAATTTTAACATAAATATTTGAATTTCTACAGTAAAAAGTAAAATGCTGCTACTGAATTGAATTGAATATGTGGCGAGTACACTTCCTTAGTTCAACACCTATAGATAAATAACTAAGTGAGCATCAACATTTAACATCAGCAATAAAACGCAAAAAGTTATTTGATTTGATGAAACACTTATGAAGTGTCGTTGGTTGTAGGTCCGTGGGTCCAAAAGATGGATCCATTAATTGTGCATTTCCATTAATTTTTTTTAGTAACATTTCAAGTTAATATCAGAAATTTTTTTAAAACTTATTTCAAAAAAATCTTCCCATGCTGAATATATTGCCCGTTCTTGTTCCCATCTATGCATGCTCTACATATATTTGATATCCTTTGATATTTGTTACAAATTCAGCGTCCAATATGCAAGAGATTTTTTACGTATCAGCTCTATTCCTTCTATTAAAGTGAAAATCATTTCTTGTCAATGCTGTTGATTGAATTAGGAATGACTTAATGAATACACCCCACAAATAATGAATTTAACGCAGATACTGCTCACTAAGTCGACCTACGTAAGTTAAATATTAAATCTAAATTTTTAATCTTAAATTTGATCGTCATATTGAACGTCCAATTTATCAAAGTAATTATATACATGTTTTGATTTAACAGCAAAATAACTTGACTGAAGTTGTGCATGCTATTCCGGCGAGATTTGATGTCTACATACATAAATCCTAATTTTCCTATACATTAACGTGTGATGCAGTTACTAGGAGACTCTCATAATCTTATTTTTCTAAAGCTGAGTAAAGGAATTTTTATAATTTTAAAAGTATTTTTTTGTATCAATGTAGCGCTGCAATAACCATCACCAAATGTATCATATTGAATAGTACATATATTAGATGAGCTGACAAATAAATGGGGTTTCCCAAAGCTGATCAATAAATTAACGCATTTTGTTCGCAAACAAATATTTATCTTCTAAGTAACTAAATTTTATGCAAATTGAATGAGAAATAATTTTTGGTACTTAATGATCAATATTTAAGAATGCAAACAAGGTCCCGACAAGTTTCAGTTAGTCGAATTCCGCAATGATTGCTACTAGTAACTTTAAATTGTTCGCTATTTAATCTCAACCATCAAACGTTAGTTAAAAATGTTCTTACTCTTATTCTAGTCTTATTGTCATTGAAATAAATTCTAAATATGAATTTTAAATTACTTGAACAAACACTTACCCCATTCCCATTCTTGGCTGGTGATTCAGCATTGCCATGTCATCATTTTCATGTTTACGTTTTTGTCCTGCACGTATAGTCTGTTCCTGGTACTATAAAAATAAAAGAGAGCGCTCATAGTAATAGTAACATAGATATTTTATAATATTTATTTACCATCATTTGTTTTATTTGATGTTGCTGAGGTGGAAAGTGTCCCACTACAGTCTGCTGATAGGATATGTGAGGCTGTTGCTGATGTACTAAATTGAATTGTTGTTGAGGATGTGTAGTGATTTGTCCGCTCATTAATTGTGTGGATTCTATTCCTTGCGGAGGTTGTATTTGTTGTACTAATTGTGGCTGAAATTGCACTTGAACTTGCGGATTGAATGCCACGGCTAACTGCTGTTGCGCCGGTTGCGGTTGATTAGCTTGACTGACTAGGGTAGGCGGTGGAATAGCCGTGTTGTGAGCTGAGAATCAAAAAATAAAAAAAAACAAAAAAATGACATTGTTGATTTGTTTACAAACTAGGAAATAATTTATTTTTAAAAGCTTGCTTGTCTGATCAAGTCGATATTGGGTTAGCAGTAGTCAGAATATCCGCATCCTTCTCAGGGAAAATTCATTGCAAATGTTGATATTCCAAAAACAAATCCTTTTAGCAACCCTTTGTTTATCCCCGGCAAAACATCATAATGAAGTTGAGCATTTTCGAGGATATGATCATCAGATAGCGTTCTTAATCTAAATATAAATTTAAAACCTGTTTGTGGACCATAACATGCGCAAAAGTCTGGCTTGGAAATGTAAGGAAAAGTAATAAAGACAGAACCGTACAAGGCAATCGTTTCGCTGGCGCGTTTTGGCAGGCCTCGGAAGTGTTGACTGTTTGCGAAGATGATCCACACATGGCTCGATCATGCGATACTTAGATGGTGTGAATGGTTTTTGGTTAAATATTTCATTGTTTGTTGCCTTCGATTAGACACCCACTAATACTGTGCAACAGAGTATGTGTGGCCGTTTTATCCTTCCTGTACAATCGGAATTGCTGGAAAATATTCCTATCATAGGAAATAAGTCGGCCGTTCTTATGAAAATTATGCTGACTTTAGAGAGGACGCATGAACGTGTAGAGGAATATTTTTTTTAGAGGACCACATCGTGTCCTATGTGTCCTACCGACCGGAATAACAGACTATGTCTTATGTAATCTAACGAATGGGCGATACATGGATGGTCGATATGTGACGGGCAGTCACATATAAAGGAGAATTTGCAGGAACTTTTCACATTTATGATAAGTGCTAATGTGGCGCGAAAACAACAAAATTAAAACGATTTGGTGGTCAATGGAGCGGGAATAGTCCATAAAAGGGAATATGGGCGAAGTGATAGATGTTACGAAAATATAGTCTATATGGAGATAGGCACTTATCTAGGATGTCACTAAAAAGGCAAAGAATCCGGAAATGAATGATCGCATCAGAAAAAGCTATTCGAATCCAAAGACAATAGTGTGAATAAACGTTAAGTTGCAATAAACCGGGCACTCAGTTAAGTTCGCCTGTCAGTTCGCAGTCAGTTAAGTTTAATTAAATGCTTTAAATGTGGTGAATCAGGATATTTTGCGAAAAATCAGCTGATCACAGGTGTCAATTAATTAATAGGGACAATCACAGACAATTAATATTACACTTGTCTATAAAACTTAACTTTTTGCGCGCCTTTCATTTGAATACTATGTGTTTATACTGTTTTGATATTACTGAATACTAAAACACGAATATTTTTTTTAATTAGCTCTTATTTGGGAAATACACCTATTATACAAAATTTGACTTTTAGTAACATGTTAAAGTACCAAACAATTTATTAAAAAAAACTATATTTATTTATTATTTATTTTTACTTTTTGTATAAAATGGGGAATGCAATATTAAAAAAATATTTAAACCTGTTTAATTGTTTTGTAATCACTTTTGTGGGTATCTCTTATTAAATTCAAGCAGTAGTCCGCTAACATTGACGCATTCCATCGGCCTTGGTATCTCTTTTCCATTGTCGAGATATCTTGGTGAAATCGTTCACCATGTTCGCCATTTACATCACTTCAGTTAGAAGGAAGAAAATGAATTTTTAGGGAGACATTGCATCCAAACTGTTGATATTTTTGATGGAGATTTTTGACGAGTTAATTTTCATTTCTCTTGTTGCCCAAAAACCATGAACAGCTGCTCCTAAGATTCCAAAGCTTCTTCTTCAAAGCCATATAAAACTGAATCAACGTTTTGTTTCTATAAAAATTTACTTATTTCAGGTCCAATAAAGGTTCCTTCTTTTATTTTGGCGTCGCTTATACGGAGAAATTTAGTTCGTAAGTATTTTAATGCTGGTCCATCCTTGTTGAGAGTCTTCACAAAGTTTTTCATTAGTCCAATAAGTAAAGGTGTTAGAAGAATTTTTCGGGAATTTACTAAATGAATGTGCTTGACGTTGTCTTTTTCCAGGATTTCAGGTTTAGTCTAGGATTCCAATATTTTTTGATGTAATGTCACAAAAATTTTTGTCACACAAAAAACAACAGTACTTGGTGTAGACTATTTGCAGGCCCGACACCATTGCTATGACTTTTAGATCACCACAGATCTGCCATTGGTGCTTTGAGTATGCATCTCAAATTAATTTCATATTTTCATATGTTTCTTAATTATGCACAGCGAGACATAACGGAATCGATGGGTGTCTTTTCATTATGGAGAAAAACGGCTTTTAAATTAAATTTTGAGGAGAGTATAAACTGCCGCCATTCCTGTGGATGGTACTCAATGTTCAAAGCGTTCATCAAGCCATTTATGTTATTAAAGAAGGCATGCTGGTTTTCAGATTTGAAATAGGGCATCAAGTTCTCCTGACGATATCAGTATAAACAGATTTTGAAATCCGGTTGATGCAAATTCCATTTCTTAAGTCTTTTGGCAAATTTAAATCTCGTATAAAGTCGCTGAGTTCATCTTGCAAAAATTCTATGAGATTCGTCACAAACAATATTGTCAACCGCAAAGTGTGATCATTGTGAGGTTGAAGGCTCATTGTAGTCAACTTCCGTCGAATTAATCTCTTCTCCAGAATCTTGCTGGTACTTTTCGGGATGTCGAGGAGCTAGTAAACCGATTCCGTGTGGTACAGGTCGCGATACAGAGGCTACGTTCGGGTATACCACGCTTCGTTTCTTTTTTCTTGAAATAGCGTCCTAGATGGGTGGAGTCAAGCAAAAGTTACAGTCAATCGCATGATTGGTAGGTTCCCTCCATATCATTTTCTTTTTGTTAGACATTTAAACAAATTTGTGGAGCAAGTTGTGCAACTAAAATGTGATATCGATGATTTGTCTTGGTTTTCAACTATAATTCCAAAATAATGGAGGTAAATAGTGTCTAAACGTTGAGTTCATCATTAATGTATCAATATGGTTCTTGAATGCTTTTTGGATTTAGATTGTGTGCGTTTGACTGTGTACAAATGGTAACATAGAAAAATTATTGAGAAATATTCGATATTTCCTGTTAAATGGTTTTGGTGGGAAAAGGATAAAGGTGGTCAACAGTTATTATCGTGTTGTTATGGAAATTGACCTATTTGACGCAGATAAAAGTGCTCAAGAAGTCCCAGTGATATTGAGTTAAAATTTCTTAGACAAGCTTAACATTAAATTCATGAAGATATGGGGAAACGTTGAATTTTCTGAAGTACCAAGTGCATATTGACGTCTATCGAATAGTATCAGAGAGGCCAATGAACATTTAATCCTGTTAACCAGCAAAGACATCGGATGGGACTAGACTGATAATGAAAGGCTGGAATTGTTAAAGCTTGTAAACAAATTTCGATTTTTCGCAACTAATATGCCAGAATTGGGCAAGACTGATTTTGTTCAAATGAAAATTGTAATGAAAACTCCTGAACCGATAAGATATAAACCATATAGAATAGCCTACTGGTTTAGTGATATTTGCGTTCGAAAAAGAGGAAGTATTACAATTACCCATTATTGCCGAATCTGAATCCGAATACGCGAGTTTTGTGTTGCTTGTGGAAAATTAAAAACGTGATTATAGAATGTGCGTCTGTTATCGAAAATTAAATGTTACACTGCGCGAAATATTTCCTTTCCCTTAAATATAAGAAACGCTGAATCTTGTCGCTCAACAGAAAATTTTTACGCGTCTCGTTCTGTTGAGTGACAGTCACCAAATAGTGGTTGCTAAAGAATTCAAAAATATACAGTTTTGTAAGGCCATTTTGAATATAAGCGGGCTTGAATATAAGCAAGCTTGGTCTAATTTACCTACAGTTTTCTGAAGGCTTGTAGAGAAGATTTTGCAGACGATTCCATTCGAGAAAGTTGTTATTTACACGGATGATATGTTGATACCAACAGAAATTTCAGGAAAACTTCAGCGTTGTGGAAACTCTAGACTTTCAAGCATTATTTAACACACCAAATAATGCTTGTTTCTTGTGGTAACAGGCTGCAATTCCCTGCGATTAAACCAGTGCAGAGACAACCTGATTCCGGGAAAAGCAACGCGGCGGCTGAAAATAGCTCGAAAAATCGAATCCCAAGAAAATCGATCATGACACATGCAGATGCTCTTAGCATAAACCCCAATGGTCCCTAAGAGGCAAGAGAGCAATTCCAGGATAAACAATTTTATGATAAAGAACTGCTCAATATAAAGAAACATCGAGAATGCAAAGACAAACAGAATAAGGACTATAAAATGTTTTTAAACAAACTTTTTCGAAAGACGGAACGTGGTACAAGATTGGTTCCAATTATTCCAAATAAATTACGCTGGCGTATGACCTAAATGTCCCATGACGACAAGAACAATCGCGGCATCAACAAAACCTTGGATAATATTCAAATACACTTTTGGTTGAGAAAGTTAAACGATTTGCCACCAAATATTAATGAACATGTATAGGATATGCTTATTATGAACGAGGTAGAAAGCACATACCAGGTTCATGTGGTTCATACCAGGTTCATGTGCCGGAAACACAGTCAATACCATTCTACAACATCATACATGAAGATAATTTAGAGTCCTTTCCTTAAAGCAAAAGGAAAAATACTTATTTCATTGGGTTACTTGATGTTTATTCGAAATTCATCGTTTTACAACCAATAAAATCTATTGTCACGAAAAGTGTAAAGAAGATTTTTGATTATGTTATCTAGTTTTTTGGAACCCTGACGAGGATAATAACCAATCGGGCCACAGTTTTCACATCACTGAGCTTCAAGAAGTATTGTCAAGAAAATAGCCTTCAAAATATCTTGAACGATGTTCAACCTCCACGGTAATAAGGATAAATTGAGATATTCTTACCGACATTAAGGAAAGCACTCGTATGTCTAACCACCAATTAACTAAAAGACCAATTCAACAACGAAGCTATCGCCGAGTGAACTGCTGATGTCATATTCTCCACGTAATAAGAACAAACACGACGACAAGGTTCGGCCAATGATAGTCTCTAGTAATGACAATGCAGAAATAATCAACTATCTGAATTAAAACAGAAGCTGCAAGAGGAAACGCACCGAATTGCGTTAAACGCACGGTGTAGGGGGCCTAGAACTGATGCATAACCAGTGAATCCAGGAAAGCGCAACGTCATTACAAGGGTCCTGGGAGAAAGGGGAATGTGCTTGTCAACGACCAGTACGAAATTACCGATTTCGATTCAACGCAGTTCTCAATGCGGTCATATCGCCTAGTCCATGCAGCCGACTGAATGATATCTTGATGTGAACTAGACAACTAAGATGGACTCCGAAACTGTATTGAGCGGCCAAGTGGGGTCAACTTAATCGCTAAAGCAATCATTCTTGGACCGAAGTTTTCAACATAAGAAAGTATTTCGCAGGCATCTAGAATTTAAGCTGAGTGGCGACCTGTGAGTACAAGCATCTGGGTTTCACATCGAAGGAGACTCCAGGCGCATCCGGGTTGCATTGGTGGATTCCTTGATATCATTAACAAAGCAAAATAGTACTTCCCGAAGTTTAGGACCGATTTTATTGCTAACGTATAAACTTTACATGCATTTCTCTACTTACCAATTTGTGGTGTCGCGGCTATTTGAACGTTTTGAATGGTTCCATTTTGTGTTATTTGCTGAAGAGGAGGCTGCTGAGTTAGTGTCGCCGTTTGTGTAGCACTTTGCCACTGTGGCGCGGTATTAACCAGAAAATGTTGACCGTTGGGAGCTGAAACGTGAATTTGTTGCCCCGGCGGAGGAATTTGCTGAATCGAAACAGGAACTTGGGTGTAGATTTGATGCGTATGAGTTTGAGCTGTAGGCTGCGTTGTTATCAATGTGTTACCAACAAAATGTTGTACGCATGACATTGGGGGCGGCATTGCCATTAACGGTGGTGCTATTTGTGTCACTGGAAGTGTGATACTTGTTGCTACCGTTTGTGGTTGTTGCTTTACCGTAATTGTTTGTGCTTGCGATGATGGGATTTGAGTTAACGCTATACTTGCATTCGCTGTGGATGTTTGCGCACTATTTTCACCATCACTATCGTTAGATTGTGTATCGACTTCTGTTTTAATTTTAGGACTCTTTTGAGGACTTTCCGAATTGTCATTTTCCGCTTTAGATTCGTCTTTCATTTTTGTGTTTGAGTCGTCCGAACTGCTCCCTTGACCTATACTTTCTTGATGAGTAACGGACACAATGGGCGTTGGTGGAAGTGCAGGTTGCATCGTTTGCATAGGAATCGCCTGCGTTACTTGCATTTGCACCTGCTGCAGTTGTTGCGATGGTTGGAAAATGATGTTTTGGTTTGATGTTGCAATTTGCGTTTGTACTTGAGCATGAGGATTTTGTTGCGGGGCAGGTTGTTGTTGAATGATCGTTGGAGGAGGCATCATGTAGGCGGTATTGCCTTGAACCGTGATATATTGTTGAGGTGGAGCAGCATGAATTTGCTGAGTGGGAGCTGGCGGTTGAGCTTGTTGAACTATTCCTTGGATTTGCTGCGGCTGTTGGTAAATATGCTGTATAGTTACCTGGTTAGCTACAGAAAATACACCACATCAGCTATTTTTTGTAATAATTGAAAATGCCACCGCAAACATAAAATTCTACTTACGCTGTAATTGGTCTGCTGATTGGACCGGTTGTTGAATATACTGATATTGATAACTTTGCGGATGATTCAGTACAATTTGTGTAGCGGTTTGCGGGGGCTGTTGCAATTGAATGTTAGGCGGAGGTTGCGTTAGATGTGCAGTAGCCGTGGTTGCTGGCGGCGGCGTTTGAAACTGAACGATCTGTCCAATCTTTTGTTGGATAGGAATTCCCGGTGGAGGTATATTCACGTTACCAATTGATGTGGGCTGTTGCGCCACTGGTTGCTGGATTACCATATTGCTTTGTTGCAGTTGAATCGGCACCGTTTGCGGGATTATTTGTTGGTGTATTATTGTTTGTTGGGGCGGCTGAACTGCTTGCGGCTGACCGGTTAAATTCGGCGGAGGATTTTGCTGAATGAAGTTCTGTTGCACAATGGTCGCTTGATTTGCTTGCGGGTCTAAAGGATTCTGTTGGATGACTGGCGGCGGTACCAGCATAGGTGGTGGTACATTCATGTGTGTAACTGGTTGTCCTTGTTGTATAATACCATTGCTATTCGACAATGCCACACTTTGAGGATTCTGCGTTGATTGTTGTTGCAAATGAACTACTTCTTGCTGAAGAGTTTCAATCAGATTCTTAGCTAATTGTTTAGCTGCTTGAAGTCCATCGTATCTTTGATGTTCTATGTACAAGTGTAAGGGTTCGGGCGACTCGGTCCCTAAAACGGGATCGGTAAAAAGAGAGCCACGCCCTCGTAATGTTGCAATGGCACCTGCAAATTATCAAATCTCTGTTTAATTTTTACAATCAACAAACTTGCAGCATAGTAAGGGAATAATTGTGGTAGCAACCACGCATTTACATTTAAATAGAATTTTTTTGCAATCTTACCTGTTTCATTGCGAATATATTGTAAATTAGCTCCTCCAACGCCAATCACTTGTTCTCTAACGTTGAATGATGGTGGAGCATGCTCCAAGCCAATCATCAATTTCTCAACAAACGTTGATGTTGTTTGGTTAATATTTTGTTGTGGCGCCATTACAAGTGGCGGACGTACGTTAAACTTTGACATCCAATTATTGTTAATATTAATACCGTTTAATGGTTGTTTTTGAGTATTTGATATTATTCCTTGGATTTTTTCTACAGCCACTGATTAAAAATCAAAACTTAACATAAGACAGTGTTGGATGGGAAACTATTTACATTGAAGTGATTGCTTTGTATCACTTTGAATAAATAAGTATAATGGTCGACCGTTGTAAGCTCCTTGTGCCTTTTCTGCTGGCGAGATGTATCTTCCTCGTGTCGAAATTGAAGCACCGGAGCATTGAGCAATCTCATCGTGTGTCGGGCCCTACAAAAGATACATGATAAACATTGTTATAGGAAATCTTTTTTATTTGCTAATATTCCCGACTAATATGAAATCCCTTCAAAATTATTACAATTTTTTTAGAGTAACTAAACAAGATTTGCATATTTTTCCTTCAGGTTCCGGATGGAAACGGAAAATATGCCTTGACTGTTCAACACGGGTGAGTGAAAATATCAACATAGGAATCTACATAGAAATAAGCGAAATGAAATGCAAATTAATTTACAGTTTGCAGTTGAACACCGCAAACTTATGATTTAACCCCTTAAGCGCCGATGAAACTTTCAGTTCATATTCTACTTCGACATTTTGCCAAATAATTATAGTGCTTTTCATGAGTTGGCGCATAAATCGTAATTTTGTAACGTTGGCATTACAACATATATCAATATTTATGACCGTTATCAGGCTCATCGATCTGACATAACTAAAGTATAGGGTGTGTGCAAAAGTTTTTTCGGTTGTGTTTGCAGTCACTTATTTATTTAAACTTATATATAAGCTGATACATAACAATATTTGTCTCCAACCTTCTGGAAGGTGCTGTGTTCCTCTCTTGCAGACATCTTCCCCCTTACCCTCGAAAAAGTTTGCTCGTCCTGTATAAGTGTAATCGTCAGTGTTGTATTCTTTCACCTGCAGGTAGTTCTCCAGAGGTTGAAAAAGTGGAAATCTGTGAGCAAGATCTGAAGATAATGGTGGGCGGGATAAAAATTCCCATTGGATCTCCGTTAATTTGGCTGGACAACTGGAGCTGTGAGCGGTCTCGTACTTTCGTGTATAAAGATGATTAAAACAATTGACTAATGCAGGACGCTTATCACACATTCCCTGTTGAGTCGCACCAATGGCTGACAGTATAATTGCGAATATAACATTTAAGTCCTTATAAATGACACCTCGATAATACCACCAAACAGACGGTAAGACCTTCCATGTATGCAAGCCTAGTTTTGAAGTAGATGTTATTGATTCGCCTCTTTTGTAAACTGTCCGGCTCCTTTCACGTTGTTGTACAAGACCCACTTCTCGTCCCCAGTGACCATTCATCGAAGAAATACTCCATTCAGAGCCGAAGCTTCTTGGACAGTATGACAACCTCGGTCTTTTTATTGAAACATTGCAAAATTCGTGATGGAAAACTCTTGGATTTTGAAGAACTGCTTTTCGGGGTAGCTGCATGATTAGGAAGGCAGAATGCCAATTTCAACCCCAGATTAGCATCAACGAGATTCATGTGGAGAACTGTCTATACTTGATTAGAAAGTTTGAATATTTTTTGATAAAGGTTGAGTTTGTTTCAAACTTATGAACAAAATGTTGAAGCGATCTAGTAAATTTTCTATTTTTTGGCTTCCAAAAGGTGTCTGAGGTTAATTTCATTGCCGCATGTACATTTGATTGTCTGAATCAGAAACCGAACTGGCATCCACTCATATATTTTGAAATTACGATTAGATGCTCGATTTACTATTTCGTAAAACCTGGTAATGTAAGACAGCAAAGTGGTGGGACGAGATATTTACGGGGTTAAGGCATCCCCACCTTCCTTTCAGATTGAGAAACCTTAGCCTTTTTTGTTGTTTGGAATGGCATTGGCCCTGAATCGGATCTATATCCAGCTATAAGCTATGGATCCTGAATGATTCATGATCATTTTCAGTGCAAAAATTTATATTAAAAGCCAGAATAAAACGCTTGTTCAGTTCTCCTGTCAACCAATAATTATTCTACTACTCTTATTTATATGAATGTTAGCAAATGAGCATTAGCAAATTTTCAGTTCGATACAATACTCCCCCATTAGTCACGATAACAACTTTGCTGGTGGTTTAATCTGACGTCGAGAACGCTGACAGAGATAACGTGGGAGGTTGGAATGAACTTTTGAAATTCTCTTTTGTTTAGGGATTCTTTGGGTTAAGTCTTTGGAGGAGCTATGCCCAATGCTCCGAAATAATTCTGCTAAGTGGGATGCAATTAAGGATCCATAAATTCTGTAAATTATATTGGTGACACCGACTGAGTGCATTCAGTGAGGAAATTTTGTACGAGTTAATTCCGCTGCAAAATTTTCGTTTTTTCGGATCCCGAGTACAGTTTCGACTCTTGAAAACATTTTTCTGGCAAACATGTGAACAACGTTAACCATCTGAGAAATGATTCGTTATTGCAATTATGAGTCAAAATCAGTACAAAAACAAAAATGGATTTGATTCTTTGACACTTTTCGCCGCTACCATGATCAGTCAAGACAAGGCGCCTGGGAACGAATGAACAATTAAGAGGTTGTAAGTTCTAAAGTAAAGCAAGTAAAGTCCTAACCTGCAGAGCCCGCCATCAAAGCCTGATTTCGCACATCAGTTGCATCAGCTTAGCAGACGAAATTGGACACAGTTGCCTTTCGGTGAACGTGAACTGTCTGGTACTTCCAGAAATAATACGAGATTCAGAAGCATCAGGAAAATATGAGTCAAAGAAGCACCGAATAATCCACGAATTTTCCGATTCCAATTTGAAACAGCTCCAAAGAATATTACATAGATTCGGCCTTCCAACCATAATAGCTACTATGAAAGATGAGGGATTTTGCCATGAGAGACGAGGCATTCGAGTCTCGGTGACGTTAAAAGCTCGCAGAATCGATTTGATCATTTTTTGGGACTCTGTAGGTCAAATTAACAAGAAAAACAGAAAAAGCCATACGAAATTTCGAGTGTGGACCGATTCAGCGTCAATTCAGAAACAGCATCCAGTTCAAAAGCTGAGTCACATCAGTGAACTGATGATTTACCGACAGAGGTCAGATATGGACGTCAACGCCTACCCAGCCGGTAGCTAGTAGAGGCAGTTCGAAAATCTAAAGCCTGCCAAGAGATCGAAACCTAAAAAAGCATTTTTTGTGCTGGTATCATTTCTGATTAGAGTACCAAAGTGAGTGTACCGCATGAAAGACGAGCCAAACAACTAGTAGAAACACACGCGTCGTCGACAGACAAGCTTTCAGAGAATCTAAGCCGCCTCATTATTCATGAAAAGCCACTCATCCTTCATTTTTTGGTTGATACTGGATCAGAACTAACACTCATTTCACCCAAACTTACTGTCTAGCACAATCCGCCGGCAGCCCTCAATCTCTCCGGTACGAATGAAAGAGTTTTAAATAGGTGCTGCCAGAAACTGATGAATATAAATCTTGGGCCGAGTTGTGAGTTCTCTTTGCTATTCATTATTGCAGACGTACCTCGACCAATCATCGGCGCAATTTCTTGACACATTTCGAATTAATAGTCGTTTTGAACGATAATCTTCTGGCAAAATGCAATCGATCAATGTTTCATAACTTAATTAATCGTCGATTCTGACTAGAAACTTTTTCTAAAAAAGTTTGTCGAATTATCCAAACTAGAAACATTCAACGTTAAAACAACTTTGCAAACTGTCAAGACACATTAACACAAATGACCCTCCAGAGCACGTCCGCTCTTTGACTACAGAATAACGCAATTGTCAAAAGAAAAAATTCGACTATATAGCAAAAATGGGCAACTGCAGGCGTTCGTGTTCACCATGGGCCAATCCATCACATTTGTTCCTCCAGAAGAAGGAAGATTGGCATTCTTCCTGTTCGTTATCTTGTACCATAAATTCAAGATTCTGCATATGAGATCTGTGAAGTTTTTCAAAAATTAATTTGACTCCAGCAAACCAATTGATCTCGGTTCAAAGAGACAGCATCGATGGTTTTTGATGTTTTTCCCGTTCATTGTGATGCGAGGTAGATTGCCAGAATGCCAATCAAAAATTTCAGTGATTACCAGTCGTTACCTCAAAGTCCCGACGTTTTCTTGCAACAATTGATTTGATCGTCGTTTTATATCAAAGGTCTGAGATCAGCTGCAACCTTTCCAGGACGAATCCAGAGAAAACATCAGATCGACAACAAATTAATTTTGACATTCAGTTAACAACACATATTCGACACGTAGCTGGCTCCGAACTTCTATAGAAGCAACAAAAAGATGATGCCGACATCAGGCAATTCTTGAACGACGAATCCAATTCATCATTGTAACTAAAACTTGACGCTGTTTTTAACACAAAAGCAAAGATACTGGGGCTATTTAATTGATCGAGTCCGTTCATTAAACACCAAGGATATGCGACTACAGCTTTTGATTCCATTCATTGCCTTTTCCAACCAGGAGTTTTGACTACTGTTAAAACGATGACCGATCACTTTGTCTGGCCTTTAATCAAGATGTGTCGGTTGGTTTTCTCATTTCAGTCTCTGCCCTGAAACCACCAAATTCCCTGTATTGTTCAGCATATGCTTGAACATGCAACTATTTCAAATATCTAATTCTAAAAAATTTGGAAGTACTATATTAGGAAAATTATTATGATCAACATCGCACGATTCCAATTTATTAATTTTACCAAATACGAGACTCCAAGTAGACTTGGTAGATAAAATAATAAGGAAGATTAAAATTCAGTTAAAGATCGGTCGTAAATGTTTCATATATTTGACGAATGGGACTTGAATTCGTAAGCGTTCAGACTTGAATTCGTAACTTATCCCTCGATTTAAACGTTAGATATGTTTTTGGAAAAATCATACTGAAGGAAACCTCGCAAAATGAGACAGAGTTAAAACCATTGTAACCACAACCTTAAAACTATGTAAGTCGATCTTACGAGACGAAGAACGAGACAAGTCGAAGATACGTTCATTATAATGATGTAAAATTAGACAAGGATTAAAGAATAAAAGGGAGATTGGTTCAGTAAATTTATTATTGAAAATTAGAAATGTAAACATTATGACCGTTGTCAAGCTCATCTACTTGACATAACGATGGTTTATACTTTTGTAAAAGCCATCACTGATTTATTTAAACTAAATTTTATATTAAACCACAATTTTTATCTATAACTTGCCTCAAACGTCTGTAAAAGAAAAAACAAAAAATAGCATCTGAGGATGCTCTAAGGATTCGAAGCCAATAGCTGAAGCGACATTTGTTATGTAACTGAAAATTGTAACATTTTTTCACACTTCAGGTAGAGTAAATCAGAGATTTCCAACTACATTTCTTCAAATATCTGTAAAGCGTCTTCCAATATAGTACGCGTCCATCAGAACAATTAATTCGATTAACCACGGATCGTTTCTACAGCATGTTTGCATCACGCATCCATTCAGACGTTGTCACACATTATGGAAGGTTTTACGGAAGGATCTTAGTTTGCGGGCTTATAATATCCAAATCGTGCAGGAATTTAAACGAATTCCAGGCACGACGAGAACCGAGAACCACCAGGCACGACGTAGGTTCCATGTATTGGCCAAAAAAAATATTTCTGCATCTCGCATTTCATAAGATATTTTTTAAAGCGATTCGCCTTTTTTCTGATTGAATGGCAATGTTTATAGACAAAACTGCCGCTTGGGAGTGTTGAGACACCGGAGAAAGACCCTGTTTTGTGTGCTTTATTAGCCGGTGGAATCATATTTCTTATGTCCATATGTCTTCAAAAATTCTGCTGGGAATAACATCACAGTCAATGATGACTCCTGCAGAGCTATTATCAATGACATTCTCGTTCCGGAATTGTTTTAACAGGCTCACGCGACATGCCATTAAGTGCAACCATCGACTTATTGATAGAAGATGCGCATTTGATGAGCGCATACTTTCGCATTTTGGACCTGTGAACTAGCCTGCAAGATATTGTGGTTTTACGCCGCTGGACTGTTTCTTGTGGAGAAAGGCCAAATCACTCGTCTACGCCGACAAGCACGAAACGCACAGGATTATTCTTATATAACCATTTTCCAAGCAATCAAAACAATTCATTCATATTTTTTCTTTTGAAAGTTTTACACCTATTTCTATTTTATTTCATTTTGAAGTCTAATATCTCTAAAAAAAACAAATTTTCGTTTCGCTTGTTGTCCTAACAGTGACCTTATTCACTCATTCTTTTGCTACGGACGTTGAGGCTTGTCCAGATTTTGCAGAAGCAAGCAAATGCGATTGAATTTGTAAGTGCATCATATGATACTGATAAATGGCTCTCTATCAGAATAAGACCAAAAGCTTTCTTTGATGTGATTTAACATCGGGTCGTTCGAGTGCCGCCCAGAGCGAGGGGCTGGCTTATTTGAGTCTCTTTATCGAGGTTTGGTAGACGGATTATTCGAAATGGGAGCTAACCTGAGCAAGTTTTTGCAAATCATCACGTCGGATCCTAATTCTGTCTGCAACCAGAGGTGTAGCGTTAATATCAATATCTGCTTTATCAGGAAAAAGTAACCCGTTGTGGACGAGAGGCGACTCTCAGTCGCAACGGCTTTTCGTGCGACAGGACGAATGGCGAGTGAGAGGCGACAGTCGGTGTATATTTATATTCCCTTTATCTCCAATCGATTGGATCGCACTATCGTTTCATAAAAAGGTTACTGAGCTGCTTAGGTCCTTATATAGAATGTGTGAAATAATACGTCGTAATAGAGATAAGATAATGAAAGGTTTTTAAAAAATGTAGTTCTAACCGTTCCGAGTTCAGCTGAGAATAGGCGAGTGTGGCAAAAGCGTCAAAAGAATTTATTTCATGATTTTCTGTGAACCCCTACAAAAATGGATTTTACAAATGAACTCAGCTCTAGCGAACACGAATTTTGTTTTGATACGGTGCATGACGAATGTATTTATGAAGAAATCAGTGGGACGGAAGGTGACGGAAGAAAGAAGAAGAGGGGAAGTCTCTATCATCAAGGTCGCTCTGGAAAACTTGGTACAATGTCAAACTATTGGGCATTTATTGCAGTGATTGTAAATATGAATATAATACTACTCCCCCCATATTAAAGAATATTGGTCAACAGACGAAATAAGCTACATTTCATTGTAACAGACGAAATAAGCCACATTCCAATTTGCAAACACCTTTGCAAGAGATCGAAGACAGAGATACAGAAGTTGCACAAGGAGCACGTTTGCAGCTCCTCACTGGTTTGTTCTATCTTGATTATATAAATTCGAAATTTAGAGATTATTTTACACCCAGCCAAGAAATTTGTGTCGACGAGTCCGTTGTAAAACTCAAAGGCCGAAGTTCTTTTATCACATAATTTATGATCCAAAACAGAGCGGGAATTTCGAATTGCCGCGATTATCCAATCGATAATTTTTTTATTTTCTCAATGTTGGCGTTACTTTTATTAGTGTTCTGTCAAATTTTGATGAAAAATTAAAATGGGCGTGACTTAAATTTTGTGTTTAAAATGAAATTTCGTGTGCCGATTCGTTGAAAATGTTATAAAAGGCGTATTGTCAAGCGTGTATGTTGAAACGAAAGCATACGAATGGTATAAAAGGCGGCAGAGAGAGCCTAGAGCACGATGAGATCCCTGGAAGGCCATTAACGTCTTTTACTGAAGAAACAATCGAATCGGCGAAGCAAATCGTTATGAATCAAGTAGAAAGATTGCTGTGTTGTTGAGTATATGGATCAGCCAAACACATTTTAACTGATATTTTGGCCATGAAACACGTCGCTTCTTGGCTAGTACGAAAAAAGCTGAATTTCATTCAAAAACAGTCCGTAGTGATTTGGCCAAAGAGATGATTTCCAACGCAGACAGTGACCCAAAATTCATCGAACGCATCATTACTGGTGACGAAACATTGGTTGATGAAACTTACCTGCCGACCGAACAACAATCGTTCGAATGGTGCTTCGAAAATGAGCTCAAAACCGAAGAGAGAGCGCCAAAGTCGGTCCAAAATCAAAGATTTGCCGACGGTTTCCTTCGATAATCGTGGCTTGGTACACTACGAATTCCTTCCACAGTGCCAAACGGTCAATAAAGAATACTATTAAGACGAGCCATTCACAAAAAAAGGCCTGATTTGCGGAAGAACAATTCATGAATTTTACACCACTATAATGCGCCATCCCACGCGGCCTTGTTTATTTCGGAATTTTTGGGGAAAAACTCGACCAATGTCATCCGCCAACCAGCGTACATTTGACACATGGCCCCCTGTGACTTTTTTCTTCTTCCCAAACTCAAATTGCCATTGCGGAGAACGCGTTTCGAGATCATAGAGGCCATATCTTTGGCGGCCTATACAAAATGTATGGGAAATCGGATCAAACTTTGGCATGTATGTATTGCCACAAGAGGAGAGTATTTTGAATGGGATGATGACGAAATATATTATAAATTGAAATTTTGGGTTTTTTGAAATTCCCGTTCTTTTTTCATAGCATTTGCTCCTCAGAAACCCACTAAATGGGGGATTAGAATTTATAAACTGGCAAATTCAAATACTAGTTATTATTGCGGTATTTTACCTTACAACAGAAAAATTGCTAAGACCAGACCTTCCACTTTCGACAATTTCATAATGAATTTCAATGAATTCCATAAACAAAAATGACATTTGACTAAGGCAATACTAACGAACAGGAAACAACTGCCAGATGCAATACAAAACGAAACATTCCTAAAGGAAAATCGATGATAACGTATCGTGGAAAAAATGTGATTTCAGCTTGGAAGGATAAGAGGATCGTCACACTTTGTTCGACCAATTATCACAATGCAGAAATCAGAACCGTTGAACGAATACTCCAGCATGTTGCCCAAAAGGTGATTTCAAAACCCCATGCTATCACAAATTACACTCAATTCATGGGTGGCGTTGATCTCGCAGATCAGTATTGCTCAACGTATTGTTTTATGAGGAAGTCCCTAAAGTGGTGACGCAAACTGTTCTTTTGGGGATTGGAAAAATGTATAATTAATTCGCACATTCTATGTAAAGAAGTCAAAAGGCAAACAAACGAACAGCCGCGTATACATTTACAGTTTCGAAAAAAATTGTTAAATAAATTGAGAGATTTTCTTTCGGCACACACGAGAGCGGGTGTCAAAACTTGCCGAAATTCGAAAAGGCTTTTCGATACTTTTAATCTTTTGATGATTGATGTTTCGAAACGATAAATATAAAGTTTTAGTGTTTAAAGCTATTGATCTATCAATTCATCAGCTTATTGTTGTTTAAAGTGACACGCTAAATTAGAATGAATTCCAACCGAAGTCTGTGGAGTTCCCAGTAGTTGTCAACTCCCTCTTTATGAGCGTTAAGTAAGGAAGCGGTAATTGCTTGGATGCTATATCAAGGAAACCAAATTTTTCATGGGATCGTATAAATCAATCACGCAAGTGGAGATATAATAAGACTTCATAAAGCGAATGAAATTTTCCTTTTTATAACCTCCATCTATCTGCAAGTCTAACGTCCACCAACGTTCGAGTCAGGGCGAAGAGCTTCGTTTAAATTATACACTTATATGTATCATCGCATTTTCATCATGCCAAGGACATGATACGATCAATTTGCTAAAAAGAAAACCTTGTTCGCACTCCTACATCACATTTCGACCCTCATTGCAAGATGACTGACAGGTCGGAAGATTCGCATGCTGCATCGATTTTGCAAATTGTTCGTGCAACTACCCTGCAATGTAGGACAAACTATAAAACGAATTTACTACCCATATTAGCATCAATTAATTGGCCAATGAGTTTTATGAGTTCGTAATCGTTAGCAAATCGAAACCAGTCCAGACAATTGTACACGTCTAATTTGTCTCGTTGCACTATCAATGCCAATCAGACATTTCTGTCAGTCATTCAACGATTCCTACCTTTGTTAGAATATTCCTGGCCGCCTTGCGAACGTCATTAATTTCAAATTCGGCTGTAAAAAGGTCACTCGCGTTTGCTTTTCCTTGAATAATTTTCAAGCTTTTCGACTGTTGTGTTTCGATATTCGATGGCGGCTGTTGTATCAGCACTTGAATCGGTGGTGGGGGTCGGTTTGTCACCTTGTTGATAAATTGATTGATTCTTGTTTTTAGCATAATAAAGAGCGCACCACACACTTGTTATCCAACCGATCACGCAACTTTTTGTGTGATCCACTTGTCTGACACGTTTTACGACTGCTTCACTAGCATATCCATCGAATTTCCACTTGGACGACTGCTTAATATCGAAATTAACACGAACTCGCGATTTCCGTCGCCATCTTTCCTTTTCACTCATCAGAAATTTGACAGTTTAGGTCGCTTGTCATCTGCTCGACCAGAGCCTGTTAGACGGCGATGGCAAGCATATGCGCGTTTCGGATTGATGGCATCACTGCTTGACTGATAATGATAGCAGCTGATAAGGTAGGTTGGGACTTTGTTTTCTTTGCAAACGGTGCGGAAATCTGCTGTTGTTGGTAGTACAGACAGCAACCAGCAAGGAATTTGGAAATCGAGACTCGAAGCGTTAGTCACATACACAGTGACTGTACACAGTGACACTGTACATATGCTTCGTGGATCTTGCAGTTTGGTTAAATTGAACATTTAGATGGTAGGCAGGGTAAATGCTAGCTCGACAACCGGAAGTTACATCCCGCCAAAAACTACAAAACGATTGAACTGTCAATCGTTAAAATTTGTAGGTAGTTTTTGAGGGTATTACATTTGATAGTGCCTAAAAGTTGTTTCAAAATTTCGTCCTGAATCACTTTCCGTTAGCATGATATCAGAAGCGTAGAAATCTGTGTTCGGTGAAGTCTGCGTACGAAAAACGGGAAAGGTTGAGTTTTGACAGTGCCATGAAGACAGTTTGTCAGGTGTTTGTGCGTGTCCCGTAGTGAATAAATAATTGATGTAACTTATTTTGGTTTGGGAAACTACCTATAATTATGTAAATATCCTATGCTTGCCTCTTAAATGAAAAAAGATTCAAAATATATTCAAATTTCACGCAATTTTTTTATGTGCAACAACCGTTTTCTGATGGTTAAGCACTTACAGGTTATTATCGTATAACATTTAAGTGTTTTTACTATTATTTGTAATCAAATCTTTATTATTGGTTTTCCCTTTCTGTATTATATATTTTATTTCTACAACCAAACCTTTCTGAATTTTAAGATTAGTTTGCACATTGTTGCGCTTATCCAGGTGCGCGGCCTTTAACATACTAAACGCTGAACTTCTTTCAAGCGAAACTTTTTTCTAGTTAATTAAAATTTTCTTTCAATTTTATTTTGTAACACTATGACAACTATAACTTCACTCAATTGCCAATCAGTTCTGAATTTTTTACATCCATTTTTTATCCTCGGAACAATACGTCTTTCCCATCAAAGTTACAGTCGAAAGCGTATTGAGTATGAGTATTTATTTAATACTCATCGTTATTATTTTTTTTAAGAAAATGAAAAACATTATTTTTTTGTCAAGGTTCTTTTTCTGTCAAAGGTTCTTAAAATTTAAATTAAAACAAACATAAATTAATTTAAAAAAATGTTCATTGGAAACGCTTATCTTAAAGCTATCGACCTAAACATTAGTACCGATTATTTGCACTCCGATATATTAAAAACAGTATCAAGATAGACATCCAAAGACAACTTCGGGGCTCTGACTCGAAGATCTATTCCACAAAGGGATGAAAAGTAAAAACCCGCAACCGAAACAGGAAATAAATAAAGAAACAAAGGCGAAGAAGAATGCGAAAAAAACTATCACAGCAAAAATTCTAAGAGCTGGAGGCATAAATGTCAGCCAAATTTATTATGTAGGACGCTGGACGGATTGGAGGAGGAAATGGAAGTTGAAAGTATTATAGGTATTATTCCAGGATTTAAAAAATGAAAATAAGGAGAAGAAACCAACTTTCAGCTTGTTCCTCTATAAAATCCACTAATAAAATCCACACAGAAAAAGTTCCGCCAAAATATGTTTTTGGACAAAGCGGGAGAGATATGATTCGGTTATTGACAGCCGAAAAAAACTGAACAATTTCGAAGTAAAAACAGTTAACACAGAAAAGTTAACTATTAATACGAAATCATTTATTGATTTCAAGTCAGCTAAATATGCGCTAAATCCAAGGGAAGTTCCATACTTCACCTTTACCCCAAAAAGTGAAAAAAAAACAGAACTTTTTGTTGACTGCGGAGAGTATATGGTCAATTTTAGGTCTCTTTTAGATATCATATCGAGGATGCTCCCGATATCAAGATGCAAAAGTAAAATTTATTCCAAGGAAAACTCAAGTACACCAAAGCGTCATGCCTTCCAACTTCGTCAAGTCCGGAGTATCGTTTGCACTTGCCGCTAGGAGACCAGCAGATAATGCTGCAAACAATATAAGTGGCAACAATGGCCTGCAACAATTAACTTTGTTTTTCAGCGTTTAGATTGGCATCTAAACGTTGGCATCTAAAACACTGTGCGACGTCACCTTTTCTTGGTCTTTCCCAGGTTATCACGCAGTTGAGCATGTACCTCAGCTTTGTGAGTCTTTTCAAATCTTCTTCGGAGGAGAGCTTAACCATGAAAAGGTTAAGCGCGATTTTATTCTGCCGAGACCAAGCAGTTGACATTAGTGTAATATCGAGTTGGTTTATTTCCGGTAATTGTGTTTTTATGTCGCTAGATATTTCGGAAGGGATGGAAAAGCCACTTTTAAAATAGCCACCGGTTTTCTACGGTTGGCTGGAGTAAATGAATGGCCACATAGATTCTTTTCTCTTATGATGTTCATTATTCCATCATAAGCGTCAAAGTGATTTGACAGTGATTCACCACATTGATCCACCTAAATTTTGCCAATTTCACTAGTGGAACTGCTTAGTTGCTTCACACATAGCCAAAAGTTCTTCTCGAGTTACACAGTAGTTCCTTTCATTTTTTGCGGAATTCGGCTGTAGTATGAAATAACTTTTTCTTCACCGACAACCTGCTGTGGTTGGTCAAATTCCGTTCTCGATCACATCGGAATAATCTACATACATTTTTCCTGATTTGGGGTATGTTTGCACCGGCTATCGATATCAAAGAGTTCCATTTTCAACATCTCGAAGGCTGTTTGATATCGCTCCCTCCAGATAAACGGTCGTTGCCTTTGTTAGCAAAGTTTTTGAAGAATCGACGATAATTGGTCGCCAGTGTAAGAAAATTTCGTAATTGTCGTTTGTTATCATGTTTGTTATTCGGCTGCGAAAAGTTTGAAGTTTTTTGAATTTAGCATCAAGACTTCCGGTCGTAGCCTTGAGAACACCTCTTCCAAGTTGCGTGTATTTTCATTGAACGTTCTCACTATGGAAATGATGTCACTCAGGTCTACCAAGCACGTTTTTCAGCTTAACCTGCGTAAAAGGTATCAGGTGTTCGAATGTTGACCGAGCATTGTAAAGCCGCAACTGCAATACCACAAATTGCCATAATCCAGTACCGATTGAGTTTTCTCTCGGTCTTTCTGATTGATTTCAACCCACCAGTACCCCAAGGTCGCATCTGTCAAGGTGACCATGTTGTCATCGATGCGAGGGAGCGAGTAGATGGTTTTCTTCGTGACGTCATTGAGCTGTCTATAGTCGACATAAAAGCGAGTGCTCCCATCCTTTTTCTACACCCGAAGCCAAGGAAGGAAGCCAAAGGCCTGATTGCTTGCTAAATTACTCCTTCATTTTTCCATTTCCGAGGTCATTGCGCTCACTTTCCCTTGCTTGGATAATGAAAGTCGTCCTGGCGCTTGTCGAATTGGGTTGGCGTCTTGCAAGTCTATGACGTAAGTCGCCATTCTCATTCACCCTTGATCGTCATGATCTGTCAAGAAAATATCGCGTTACTTGCTCACTAAATCAGAAGTTTACTTCAACAGCTCTGGTGATAAATCACTTAAACTTTGGATTAAGAAAAATTGCGCTGTGTAAGAAAAAATCTGCTAAATGCTGTCATGCATGGAAGTCGTTTTTCAACCTCAGAATTTAGTATGTAGTGAAGGCACGAAGATACAAATCTCATTTCTTCCCTTTTTACTTCGGTTTCTATGGACCTTTATCGACTTTATTCAACTTTAAGGCAGCTTTTTTATTGCTGCCTTGTGTGTCTTAGACACTCTCAACCTCGACTCCCACGTAGTTTGACCTTTGATACTTGGGCGCGGTCCTTCTTCCAGTTATTTCGATATCCTTAATTACGCTACATTCCAATCATAATTGGTGGATTACTCGGGATATTGGTCCTTTCTGACGCCTCACCATCTCGCCGTCATTGGAGACGTCCAACAGGTTGGACTGAGAAACGATCTCTGAACCTCATCTGTTGTGGTCAGCATCTTCCGTCAACTTTGCCTCGATGGTCGACAGTTTGACCTGCAAAAACTGTCGACCATCAAAGAGTTCCGAAGTATCCGGATCAGATATTCTGGTACTTGGAATGAGTTTTTTATGGTTCTACGAAATCCAACTTTCTAGCAGGGTTAAGTGTATTTCTAATGTCAAGTACCACTGAAAGAACTACCCGCCAGCTGAGTCGACTGTCTACCTGGACCGCTATGGTTGGACCGCAGTTGCAATCTCCACAACTGGATAATGTCAGTGAGTCTTGTGTTTATTATCTATATTTTCGGTTGCTGACAGAGACACGGTAATTTTTTTCTCCTTGCTGATCATCTCGACCATGCTGACTTCCATGGCTTATTGAAAACCTCTTCTCTGTTCTGTTTTTGAGCAGAAAGTTAGGGCAAAATTTATTTTTAATTTGCAATGCCATTTAGTCTTGGGAGTATTTTTGAATTTCGCTGAAAGAAATGCTGCGTCATGTTCTTATTGTGTCAACAGTTTTTAGTCGTCTGCTCTTTCCTCATGGATATCTTCAACGTGAATTGCAAGTGTGGGAAAGATAGATCTTACTATATTGTCATATTGTCCACCTCGTGTAAACATGGCGACCGTAGATCCTCAGTTGCTTCTGTTCAGCTTATTGCTGAGGCCCTATGAGTCCCTGTTAACATCTTTGATAAGTTTCTGCCAACATCGGGCCTAAGTTTTTCTGGCCTTCAACGTGTTTGGGTTTCGATAGGAACATTACCATTGTGATGGAGTTCACCATGTCTTCAGCAGCTAGTCTTTGGTCCCCAGCATAGAGGCAAACTACAATGTGTGTTTCCTTAGTGTGTCATCAAGTTTTCCAAGTCTTCCTCACAAAGATCGATTGCTCAGTGAATAAGCGTTTAGGGGCATTATCTCGCGGATATCAAATGCTATGTACTGGTGATCACTGGCCAAAATATCTACTATCACTCTCTAGGAAAAAGGTCATCGACACGAATGTCTAGTCCGCGTCGGAGCGGTGAAAAGTGTAAGTGTTTTCCGCTTTCACCAGAACAAGCCTCACACTGACTGCAATGTTTAGAGTTTGTCTACCTCTATGATTTGAATGAGGCATGCCCCCTTCAAAATAGTTTTAGCAATAAACTCATCACGAAAAGACAATGACCCTCAGTTCTCGAGGCAACATCCTCCAAGGAGTTTAGCTCCGTTCGTCGTTATTGGTTATTTTTGGTTCTAGTGTCAACTATATACATACAAAACCATCGTTCCCCTTGAATATCTAAACTATCACTTGGGTACTGTTTCGAACCTAGACAGCTCTTGTATTACATTTGTCAGGGCCCCATGCAACGAATATTTATTTGGGTACTGTTCATTCCTTAGCAAAAGGTCCACTTTCGTATCCCTCCCAAATCGCTCAAGCAATCCTTCGGCGTTTGATTTCTGATGTAAGTTAATCGGTACTGCACAGGTTAATGCAGCTCTCCATTGGCTTTGGTAAGGGTGAATTCGAAGACTCTCTACTTCCTAGTTTCTGGAATATATTTCAAGTCATCAGGTCTATTGGGCCATTTTCAGCCATGTGTATAGTATGGCCGTAACGTAGGCACTAGAAACAACAGCGAGGAACTGCTTCCTCGAACTGAAATTTTTTTGCTTGTCTTGAGACATATTCGTGTCAGTAAGTTCACCAGTTTAATTTTTTCAGGACTTAGTTTTTACCATCTTATCCTGGTTTTTCGTTAGTTCCTGAAACTTTTATGCTGAACGGTAGAGCCTATCCTTTTCTGAGCTGTACATTGTGGTTTTCGGTTCTTGTGCCAGGTCGATATATTCTTTTTCGTTTTATTTGATTGATTAGAAAATATATTTATGGGTCCTCCAAAGTCGCATTTCGGATAGAGAGCCAATTTAGGGTTGCCACCAGAGCTTACGGTGCCAGGTGTTCTGACGAACAAACAGGTAGGTAGGGTCAAACGAACAAACCAAACGGTCTCCAAACGTCTGTGAAGTTCTGCTACGGTTTTATTGAGATGGGCCCGAGAGGAGCATTTAATTGGAGCCATTCACACTTGAGTGTGAGCTCGGTGCAACCATGCAAAGCAAAAAGGTTCCAAAACATCATGTTGGACAGCCCAAAAAGTCAATTCCAATTAATCAGCCAAATCGTAGTACATGTGTGATTCAGGGTCGTATTTTGTATGCTCCAAGGAGTATCCCTGCACTGAGGACTCCACAAAGAATATCAGCTCACTCTCCTCCTGCGGGACTTCCAAAATTAATGTATGGAAAGGTATGCTACCGCCAATTGCTCCATTTTGTCTTTGCCATTCGAAATCGAAACGAGTGAAAGGAATTGTTCGTATTTTTTTTTGCGTCTATGGTAAAACTGATCAGAATTCGATGGTATGGTTCACAACCGGCAGCCCAAATTTTTGACATGAGTGTTGATGTGTCCTGGTATTACTTTGCGCTCCTGCAATTTTTTCAGGTGATGATTCCCTACTTGTCTGAAATATAAGTTTCCTTTCAAATTTTTAATGATATTGTTCTGACATAGAATATTTTGCTTTCGTTAGCAAATTTTAAGGATATTCGATCCTTACAAAGATTTGAATGAAAAGAAATAATCAGTCCTCGAGGAACAAGTAGTTGAGTTGTTTTCGATCCTTCACAAATTTTTTACAACTGTGCTAATTACTTTTCGTGCGATTGTGGTGAACAGGAGTGTCCTCGAAACCCGATTACCCCGTCACGGACTTCTTTGCAGGTTGTAAAATTTGTGGACCTTATATCGAATTTTAAGCTGACCAACTTTCCCGAAAACCGCAGTCACGAAAAGGAAAGAACCAATATTATAAATAGGAAACGGACAAGGCCACCTGATGAGATATTATCTATTTCATTTTCCAATTGTTGGTTCGGATGTTTGCAACCTTCTAAAAAATTAAAAAAATTCTTGTTAGATTCCATTTTTAGGTTGATATTTTTATTTTGCAACAGACAGCTGTTTCGAGGCCGATATGGTTCCTTCTCCAGTGTTATGTCTAAATAGACATAACACTGGACTGGTCCCTTCTCCAGTGTTATGTCTAAATAGACATAACACTGGAGAAGGGACCATATCGGCCTCGAAACAGCTGTCTGTTGCAAAATAAAAATATCAACCTAAAAATGGAATCTAACAAGAATTTTTTTAATCTATTTCATGTTTGTTATGCTTTGTTGTCCCTTTCGTCTTCCGGTCAGTAGAAAAATTCATTCTTTTTTTCGAGAATTCACAAAGTTAACTTTTCTTTAAGAGTTTCTTCAACGTCTATTCTCACAACCCGACATATATTTCTAGTATAAATCAATTATGTTCTTGCCAGCCTTATCCTTTAATCATAGAAATGAAGTTATAGGTGCGATGTCGATGAATATAATCAAATGCACTTAATAACAATGAAGAGAGCAACATATTTGATGGAACATGAAGCATAATGTTCGCATATTATTTCTAATTAATTGATTTTTATCAAAACTTCCAGAAGCATGTTTGACTCGCAATGAATCTTTTTCCTCAGAAGAGTTTTTAACACATTTCTCGAAAGAGAGAGAAAGAGAGAGAGAGAGAGCTAGATAGAGGGGTAGGCGATAGGGTAAAGTTTCAACTCAAGTAATGTTTTGTGGATTATGATTTTTATATGAATTAACCAAAAGCCGAAAATTATTTTACATACATTAAGACATACATTAATCATAACTTGTTAATTGTTATACGAAAATGAATGGTATAAAATCATCTGATTCAATAATTTGATACATAATTTCTGACAAATTACACAAATTACACAAATAAAGTGCTGAAAGCAGATAAGTTCCTGATGTCAAAGAAGAAAAACGCCTGTTTTGCACACTCTCAATACAGCAGACAACAGGAACAGGTAGGGTATGATTTTTGATACTAAGGTCAAAATCTACGTCCAGAGGGACACAATATGCCTTTATATCAAAATATTGGAATAAATTCAACACTATTGTTTACTTTATTGTTATAAAGTTGAGATAAAGACACGGGCCGAACGCTGAGGTCTATCGAGTGCAAACCTTGTCTTCCGCCTAGGCCACCGTTCCATAAGTAACGATTGGGATTGGTATATCCACGATAGGAATCCCGGGTTCCATCCCATTTCAATCCGTTTTCAGATTTACGTTGCAAATATAACCTCACTTGTCTACTTGTGGATCTAACTAGTGTATTTTTATCAGGGTTAAGTGTTGAATATTAATCAAATTTATTTAGCAAATTCAAATATGTATGAAGTACCAATCACTTAAAACAAAAATTAGTTGTATCACATTGACAGACATGCAAAACTTAACCTAAAAAAATGTTAGACTGGTAAAAGAAAGAAAAAGTGACAGGTGTGCTCCAAATTATAATCTACATTATTAAACAAAAAGTATTGTTAATCGACAGGAATAATTGTCAGGATCTTGTTAATCAAGATAGGTCAAATCATAGAACAAAAAGCGATTGGTCGTCGTTCTTGAAGAAAACCCTTCCACAAAAGTCAACAGGTTATGGGCCCAGTCTGACGAGACTTTGGCGCACACAAGAATAAACAATCGCTGTATAGTCTGAAAAGTCTGGAAAGTGGAGCACACAGAAAAATCGTAAGAAATTGCAAAATCGTCAGGAAAAATAGGAGCAAGAAAACGTGCCACGCTGGAAGTACAGTCACATTCGAAAGTGAAGTCGAGAATCAAACATGGATACAGTCAAGTCACAACTAGTGATGCTTAGTCAGGACTCGCATGGGCAGGTCAATTATGTGCCATGGAGACTGAAATTGGACATTATTATGAAAACGAAGAAATTGTACGACATTGCCACAGGAGCAAAGGCTAGACCAGTGGGAGCAGTTGACACTCCAGAAGTAAGGGCATATTTGGACAAGGACTTAGAGGCACAACAACTCATTGTTTTGAATGTGAGTGACAACATTGCGACCAAAATAGTAAACTGTATTTCAGCAAGACAAATGTTGGAAAAACTGGTCACACTGTACGGTACAAAGACTGATGCGGGTATGGAAATTTTGCCAAGACAATTTTATACCTTCAAGTTTGATGAGAGTAAGTCAGCCATAGAAAATTGTATGGAATTGTTGTCAATGACAGAACAATTGTCAACTGCGAATGATCCTGTGAGGGAGAGTTGGGTGATGTCACGTATCCTGAGCATGTTACCACCGAGACTGGCACACTTTGCAACTACCTGGGATAATGTGACAGGCGCAGATAGGAACCCAACAGTGATGATCGAACGACTGAGAATGGAGGATGAAAGACAAGGACAGCAAAACACAGGACAGGAGTCAACTTCATCGAATGCACTAATGGCAAGGAGAAACTTCAGGAAACCGC
Organism: Stratiomys singularior; assembly: GCA_954870665.1. Taxonomy (NCBI): domain Eukaryota; kingdom Metazoa; phylum Arthropoda; class Insecta; order Diptera; family Stratiomyidae; genus Stratiomys; species Stratiomys singularior. The sequence goes on from OX940881.1 coordinate 68,041,347, forward strand.
AAGGAAAACAAACAACTTACGACAAGAAAGAGAAAGGTGGCTTCCCATGTTACAAGTGTGGATTGAAAGGACACGTCAAGAGAGACTGTCGGAATAAGCCATGCCCCAAATACATTGAATATTGCAAGAAGAATTATAGTTGCAACTTGTGTGGACAGAAAGGCCATTTTGCAAGAGAGTGTCCACAACAAGGAAACAACAACAACAACAACAGTCCAAAAATGAAACCGAATGTCTGGTTAGCAGTGAACCTGAAGACGTCTGACCTGGAAAGCGACCCGGATCATCTGGAGGACAAAATCAACACATGGTACCAAGACAGTGGTGCGAGTCAACACATGACCTCGCACTATGATTGGTTTACTGAAATCAACGAATTGAGCGTACCAATGAAGATACTACTTGGTGATTCGACGGAGATAGATGGCGTTGCAGTCGGTGCAGTCGAGTTGGAGGCTTTTGATGGACATGACTGGCACAAAACCATCTTGAAGGACGTGTTGTATGTACCAGAATTAAAGTTTAACTTGTTTTCAGTTAGTCACATGCTGGATCAAGGACATGAAATGAAATCAGACAAGGACAAGGCAGAATTTATGAGAGATGGCAAGACTGTTGGACTGTCAAGGAGGAGGGGAAATCTTTTTGAAATAATGGTGAGGCGCAAAGAGCAAGCACCTGGTATGGCAGCAATCTCAATTCGAACTTGGCACGAGAGGATGGCGCACCAGAATGTTCAATATGTGAGGGACGTTCTGAAAAGGAGAGGAATCAAGTTTGTCGATGACTGGGGCAAGTACTGTTGCACTGGGTGTGAATATGGCAAGGCGCGATGCAAATCTCATCCACGAAATGAATGGAAGGCAAAGGAACCCCTGGAGCTTGTGCATGTGGACATGGGTGAAATGAGAGACCCGTCGCTAGGTGGCGCCAAATACTACTTAGTGTTCAAAGATGATTTCTCACATTTCAGAACAGTTTATTTCATGAAGACTAAGGATGAAGCCCCAGACAAGCTGAAACTGTTCGTGAAGATGGCTGAAAATCAACTGGGAAGAAAAATGAAATGTTTACGCTCCGACAATGGCAAGGAAATTAAAAATGTCAGGACGGATGAGTTCTTGAAAGACTTAGGAATCTTGCACACATTCACAAATCCATACACACCACAACAAAATGGGAGAATAGAAAGAGAGATGAGGACCATTGTGGAATCGGCACGTTCAGCCCTGAAACCAACCAACTTAAATGTGAGACTGTGGGCGGAGGCGATTTCATATGCAGTCTTCACGATCAACCAGACTGGAACGAGCACTGTTGCAGGGAAAAGTCCAGCTGAGCTATGGTTTGGACGGCAAATGGACCTGAATAAGTTGAGAGTATTCGGAGGTGAGTGTTATGTACTAATACCACCACACAAGAGAGGCAAGTTCGACAGCAAGTCAGAGAAGGGCTACTTAGTTGGATACGACTTGAACGCACCAACTTATCGAGTTTACATCCCCGAATGTCGTGATGTCATAAGTGAAGCAAATGTGGACTTCAATGAAGAATTCGAACAAAATAAGACTGAAATAATAACAAAGACAAGTGAGACAGAAGCCAAAGAAGAAAATACAAATACAAGTGAGACTGAGTCAGAAGAGGAAGAAGGCGAAGATGATAGTGCCGAAGAAGAAAGTGAAGAAGAAGAAAGCACAAGAGAGCCCGAACCTGCAATTGAAACTCCAAACCGACCTATTCGTTCGACAAAAGGAATTTTACCAAAGAGACTTGGTGATTTCATGATGTGGTACAGTCAAGGAGTGAGACAAGAAAACACAGCTCTAATTGGTGAAGCTGAGGACATCACGGTGTCTGATGCGCTCAAGGACCCAAGCTGGAGAAAGGCCATGGAGGAAGAATACCAAGCATTAGTGGACAGGAAGACGTGGAGGTTAGTGCAATGTCCTGAGGGAGTGAAACCACTAACATGCAGGTGGGTGCTCACCAAGAAGTCAAGTGGCAGACTAAAGGCGAGACTAGTGGCTCGAGGTTTCGAGCAACAGGAGGGAGTCGATTATGATGGTACATTCAGTCCAGTTGCCAGTTACCCATCTATTCGACTAATCCTGAGTCATGCGGCGTCAGAAAATTGGAAACTCATTCCATTCGATGTAAAGACAGCATTTTTGTATGGGAATCTGAACAAGGTGATTTACATGGTGCAACCCAGCGGATTCGAAGATGGATCAGGAAAAGTTTGTCAGCTGTCCAAGGCAATTTATGGACTCAAACATGCACCAAAACAATGGAACGTGGAGATAACTGCCGCACTTGAGAAAATTGGTTTGATGAGTTCTGATGACGATCCAAGTGTATTCTACAACAAGGACAAAACTATTATTGTGGCATTGTTTGTGGATGACGGATTGATTGCTGGAAAATACGAAAGAGAAATTTTTGATCTCTTGAAGCTGATTGGAAGGAAGTTTGAAATTACACATAGCAAAAAGTTTCAAAACCAGTTTACGTACCTTGGAATGGACTTGAAAATGGATTCAGAAGGAATTTTTGTGAGTCAACCAAAGTACACACAGAAGATTTTGCAAAGGATGGGAATGGAAGAGTGTTATCCTGCACCAACACCGATTGAACCTGGCATGGTGACTCAAGCGACTGATTTTGTGAATGACAAGAAAGTGCCTGCTGGTACACCGTTTCGTGAGGCGATTGGTAGTTTGCTATACCTGGTAACTATCTCCAGACCTGACATCAGCTATGCGGTAAATTATCTCAGCAGACACTGCTCTGACCCAAAGCAGAGTCACTGGATAATGACCAAGCGAATTTTCCAATACTTGAAAGCAACACCGAAGGCAGGAATTCTTTTTGGAGGAGACAAGGAAATAAAAGTATACACAGATGCTGACTTCGGAGGAGAAAAGGAGTCTATGAAATCGACCAGTGGCGGTTTGATCTACAGAGGCGGTCTAATAGTATGGTATTCACTGCGACAAAAAGTGGTAGCAACGTCGACAGCAGAGGCAGAATACAGAGCAGCGTATCAAGTGATCGACGAGGTGTGTTGGCTGAAGAGATTAGCTCTGGAACTGGGAATCCTGAGAGATGATCAACCAATTCCAATGTTTGTGGACAACAAATCGGCGGTTCACATGTTGCATAATACCCACGAGGGCAAATTGAACAAGGGCAAGAAACATATTGAGATTTTGAGAAAGTTTATTAAATATCATACTGAAGTAACTGTTAACATTGAGCACATTGAAGGAAAGAAACAAATTGCAGATATTTTTACTAAGCCTTTGAGCAAAGTTTTTTTTGAGTCAAATCGTTATCATTTGATTAAGGAGGAGTGTTGAATATTAATCAAATTTATTTAGCAAATTCAAATATGTATGAAGTACCAATCACTTAAAACAAAAATTAGTTGTATCACATTGACAGACATGCAAAACTTAACCTAAAAAAATGTTAGACTGGTAAAAGAAAGAAAAAGTGACAGGTGTGCTCCAATTTATAATCTACATTATTAAACAAAAAGTATTGTTAATCGACAGGAATAATTGTCAGGATCTTGTTAATCAAGATAGGTCAAATCATAGAACAAAAAGCGATTGGTCGTCGTTCTTGAAGAAAACCCTTCCACAAAAGTCAACATTAAGCCTTAAAACCAATAAACTAATATTTCATTCAATGCTTTATGCCAATTTTAGCGTAGTAAAATTCTTTAAGTGTTGGTTAGAATTGATTGTTGTGAAAAGTCGTTCATGGGCGGTATGAATAAAGTTCTAAATATGGGCAAAATTGATAATGTTTCATACAGAATAAAATTTGAGTTCAAATTGATATCAATTCAGCAGAAACTACTTTGAAGCAACAACAATGAATGTGCGCGGAAAGGTGCCACACATAACGGGTGATTCATTATAACGTTTGATTTTCAATAGTTTTTTTTTGACAGATCACGCGTGACTCCTATCGAATTGTATACGGTTATTATTCAGTAATATTGGAAAATCATCATGGAAAGACTTACATCTGCAACAACGTATCCAAGTTGTTCAGTTGTATTACGAAAATCAGGGTTCTGTGAGAAATATTTTTCGTGCTCTTAGAACAACTTATGGTGTGCATCGTTGGCCTACCGAAACCACTATTGCCAATATCATCCGCAAATTTGAAACGTAGCATTCATTATTGGGTGATACTCGACCGATTAGAACACATCCAGCACGTAGTGAAGAGAATCTAGCGGCTGTAACTGAGAGTGTGGATGAAGTGGGTGACGAAGTGATTCTGCGTGGTTTTCAACAGCTTAGTTTGTCGTAGGCAACAACTTGGCGTATTTCACATCAAGATCGTGCTTTTAAGGCATACAAAGTTGAACTCTTGCAAGAACTGAAACCGAGCGACTTAGGTTTGCGTCGTGTTGGTGATAAATGGACTTTAAATAAGCTCATGAAAATCCGTTGTTTTATTACGTAATGTTGTTCAGTGATGAGGCGCACTTTTGGCTCAATGGATTCGTCATGTTAAGTTAAAGAATGTGGATCGTTCAGGGATCAGGGATATAGTAAAATTTAAACTCAGATGATTAAAAATATATTCCTTTCTTTTTATTAACTTCAATTCTCACAACTATCTTATTATTAAGAAAAATTATCAGCTCGCGATATTATGTGTGAGTCGCGAACAATAATTAAGAACGAATAATAGAGGATTAATTGATCGAGTGACTATCTGAGTCGTTGAATTAAGAAGAAGATGCAAAGAAGATAGTTTATGAATGATTTTAGTGAGGGATCTAACATGCTTAATTGTATGAAAATAGCAGAAAATTGGTCCCAGCAAGCCACAGAATAAAAACTGAAAGATGATTGTCACAAGAACTGTAGAATCACTCACTAAGAAACTTTAAGTTTCACTCTGCTAGGTGTCAAGGGAGACTGACTTACTTAATTGTCGAATGATTACTTGCAGGTCTAGATAGTTTATGATCGCGGAAAATTGGTCCCAGCAAGCCACAGAATAAAAACTGAAAGATGATTGTCACAAAAACTGTAGAATCACTCACTAAGAAACTTTGATTTTCACTCTGCTAGGTGTCAAGGAAGACTGACTGAAGTTAGGACGCAAAAAACAGGCAAGAGAAGTTGTTTAAATAGTCAAAGGATTCCTGTTTGTTAATGAAATTGTGGGAGGGAGAAAGTAATAAAAAAAGGACGAGCTAAAAAATGTGCAGGTCAACTCAGATGAGTGGTCATCTGCACGCCTCATGTTTGGGAAATTTTCCAACATTTGGCAGTGCCGTGATAACCCTAAACTTGCGGGGATTAGAGCTAGGAAAAACCCAAGGTATAAATTTTTACGATATTTGTTTAGGGTGTGTGGCTTGCACGCCTCAATCCTTAACACGTCAATAAACAGAATTGCCGTATTTGGGCTGATGAACAATCTGAAGACATTCCACAGCTATCACTGCAGTCACAGAAATGTACAATTTGGAGTGGTTTATGGGGCGGTGGAATCATCGGTCCATATTTCTTTAAAAAGGAATCCGGTCAGAACGTAACCGTCGATTGCAGGAAATTGAATCCCGTGGTATCGGTGAACGTTGGTTCACGTACAGCGAGAGAAACAATGGACTTATTGAGAAAGGATTTGGGGGAGAACCTGATTCCACGAGGTCGTGGCCAATCGTGGCACCTCATTGGTCGCTTACATCGTCAAATATCACACATTTAGATTATTTTCTTTGGGGTTATACGCAGTCTCTGGTATTTAGGAATAAGCCCTAGCGACCGGTATCATTCGCTAGATGATATTCGGATATGATATTCGCTAGATGAACGCGTCGTCCAAAATTGGACACTCAGAATGGACCATTTTCGACATAGTTGCGGTCAACATTTAAACGAAATAATCTTTAAAAAGTTTATTACATTTACTTTTTATTGTTATTCTGTTATTGTTGTTTTGACCCTCCATAAAATATTTGCTACAGGATTCAACGAGAGTGCCTTTTTATGTGCAAGCACAAAACTATGCAGACATATGCATATATGTCTATTTACGTATAAAGATCGCCACTGCATGTTTTCATTATGCAGGCACCCTGATTTGTGATATGTTAACGTTGATAGCACCTTCAGCCACATAAAATACTAGAAATATTTGCTGTTTTTCCAGGGACCATCTCATGGGGGTAGGGTCAGGAAATTCGTTATCATTATTCCGCAAACAAAGAAAGATACAACATTATCAATTAATTGAAACGCAACTTCCTAGGACCCTATGCACCTTTCGTACACTCTTAGGTTTTTTCATCAGTTAACTGTCGGCAAGTTAAATAATTATGGAAAAATTGTTTTCAATCCTTGAAAAATTACCATGTTTGATTAATGTTGTCCCAACGATATTTTAAATCAATTTTTCGTTATAAAACATATCTAGTATTCAGATGCTTTCCTGCAATACATTTAACCTATGATGGTTACTATATTTCACATGGTCATTTTGATCCTCAAACATTTTTTCCGTGAAATGTTTAACTCCAACAAAAAGTCTTACAAACTTTTTTTTATAGAAGGTTTTCATTGGGGAAAATATAGAATTCCCACGTACATCATATATCCTAGAGATTTTTAGGTTGTTAGGGATTTTGATATGTTCCTTCTTGTAAAGCTGCCGGACAATCATAACTAACTCAATGTTTTGAAAGTTTCTAAACAATAAAAATCGCATCAAAATAACTGCAACCGGAGCTTACCACCCTAAAAGATTGAAAATTTTTAAATACAAATCCTCGTTTCCACGGTCTATGTTTGAATCCTAATTTTTCACTAACTATGCCTGGTTGCTACTAACAATATTGATAAGAGAATTGTTTTTGGTCGTAAACGTGTGCGGGTTACAAAGGGATCCGCGCAAAAATCTGAATATTTATTTGAGACAAATTCGCTTTTTTGTCCCCTGCTCCGCCAATTGCTTGCCAATAGCTTGAATTCAGTTTACGTGCAATTTCCCGTTTTGCGGAAATCTAGAAAATAAAAAAAAAAGAATTTCTCGATGAAGAATTGAAAAAAAATCTCGATGAAAACATCGACGGAAAGTAGGGGGAGACCTGTGTGCAATGCAAGGACCACCGTTCTGGCTGTCATGTTAAGGGTTCATTTGCCCCGAGCATCTGATTGAGGCATGTCCCATTCGATTCCTCTAGCGTTGAAGTCACCTCCGACGAACACATGTACTCCAAACAGCGTCCTCTAGAGCATTGAGCCTAAATTGAAAGGATGACAACAGTTTGTTCGGCGTTAGATATACAAAAAAGAGTGTAGTTCCCCCAGACACAGAACCCAAACGAAACCATCTCCTCACTCCTGGCTTTGCATTTGGAAGTGAGCACTGCTCCGAAGCCAAATGTCAGCTGTACCGGATACGTCAGGATACCATGTCGATTAGCTTCTGGTGTGGTGTTGCCCTCTCTGTTGCAAGTCGGCTTGCCTGTTTCGCACTAACTGTCCGAGCAGATCCTGAGCGCTTGGGCTTCTTGGAAGCCCCAACACTTCCCTGTACCTGGGATGCGTTTCAAATCATCTGGTCAGGGGTCATGCTCCCGACAAAGAACACAGTGTGACTCTTCATCGAACTCCTTTATGCCCTGTCTTGCCGCAATTGTAGCAAAAGGAACTTCCTAGTTCCATTAGATGCCTGTGCGATATGCCCGTATGCAAGGCACTTGAAACACCGAATAGGAATCGCTCTTTGTCGTATCCGACACATAACCCACCTTATTTTAATTTTGCTTTTTACAAGCTGTATGGCTTCCCTCTCTGTGAGGTCTACTATGACCATGTGTTGACTCCTGTTATTTGGTTTCGTCAACCTAAGTTTCGTCTCGCTTAGTGCAGGGAAATTGCGTGCAATGGCATTTTGTTAATTTTTCTATTTTGGGCAGATCTGTAACGCAGGCGCGAGTGGGGCTACATTTGCTCTTTCTCCGAGGGCTCTTTGGCATAATCATCCACAAGAGTCCATAATAAGGGTTGTTGGTAATACGTTGTTGATATTTGATCTCAAGAAGAGGCTTCTTTAGTAGGAATTTCTAATGTATCTAATAAATACCTTATAAATTGTTATCTTTGTTCAATAATTTACTGCATCCTCCCAAACATATAAAATCAGCGGACAACAATCATTATGTATTAAGTTGTGTTCTTATTGATTCTCATAGTTTGTTCAAAAATTGTCGACTGATTGGGCGACATGCAACAAGTTTCAGGATTAAATGTGTCTTTAAACGTATAATATCGCAATATTTTTCTTGTATTCCTCAAAATATTGTTCGTTGTCAACACTCACAGCAAACACAAACTTGAAAGTGACCGCTTATTGATAAATATCCCGAAATTCCATCAGAAACACAAATATCCTTGTATTACATTGTACTCTGTCAGACCAGACCGAACAAATTTCCTCCTGTCGGTGTCATTAAAATTCGACTAGTTCTCTTCAAATAGATCTTGTTTGAAGCTAACATATTAAATGTGTATGAGAGACGCAGTACTTTGCTACAGGACCAACTCAAGATAATGTTCAAATAAGCGGGACGATATCCTAAACACGTACTTGTTTCATTTTTGTATTACTCGTCATCAGATCCCTCATCAATTATCCGAAAAGAGGATGGGGAGTTCGAATGCGTAGAAGAACTTTGACCAGCAAGGACGGCCTACTACATACACATTATGAACAAGCGTGGCCAAGAAATATAGGAGGTCGCCGCATCACGTCTTCGCTTCACATGGCTAACGTCGAACCCTAAACTCGAAATGGATCTGGATGGCGATTTGCTGTTTTATATTTTACATCAGCCTGCACATGACCCAATAACACCTTACGACCTGAGCCCTAAACTTCTCACATCCCACTCTCGCAGCGTTCGTATGCGGAGTGTTTTGAGATCGTTACCTGAACAAATATACATATTCGACGTGTCCTTAAGCCTGAGAATGGATGAAGCCTACCAGGCGCCTCATGAAATATGAATTGAAAGTAAGAGCAGTGACATTATATCGAGTGAATTAAATGTTGCCTTAAATTTTAAGTACATACTGGCAAACTTCATTATATTCCACCTGGGATTGCAGGCGCTTGGCGTTTTGACCAGGCGGTTCGCCATGCCTCACAGTTGCTGGCCTTCTTGGAAGTGCCACCGATGCAATTACCTCGGTACTACCTCAAAGCAATAACAACTCCTTGATTGTTCGTGCGGCTCTTCGATTTTTCTTTCGACGAGCGACCATGCAGGAGCACTTACCTCTATGTGTGCATACGGTGGCATGGCCTGCATGCAGCTTTCTTCGCTTCTGCAGAACATCTTATAGAAAACAACACGCTTCCCGCTTGCCCCCTGCAGCCTAGTTTACTCGCGAGCTTTTTGTTAACTCACTCTTAATAGACACACGAGTTACGTATCGATGACGAATAACTGGAAAGTGGAATAGGGACAATAGGACGAAGACACATCGGCACCAGTGAAATGCTGTAGTAATTGGAAGCACACTGGAAAATCGAGAAATAAAGTGTGTGAAAATTGTGGTATTTTCCAGCTGTGTGATTCATACAACTGCTGGTGAAAATGCAATAAAATAACACTGGATCTTGCCCGAGGATATCGAGTTCCGTTTTGATTATAATTCGTAAGTTCAAGTCAATGTCCGTTATAGTAACGAAAAATTCACCTATGAGTCTCCCTCATAGACGTCTAAGTTAGCTGCTTTTTTGCAAAATTTAAAAAGAACCACACACTTTGCCAAACGTTAATTTTGTATCTTGTACTTTGTATGTTAGAAAATTTATCTTTTGATATTAAATCTGGATACAGCCAATTCTAAATCTGAAACATGCTTAGGCATATGAAAATTGAGAAGACCATCAAAATTGGGACAATTTTTAATCAAGACCAAGAAATTTACTATTCAAAAGTTTATGGCTGTTTTGAATCTTTTGCGGTACGTTAATAGATTTTCAAAGGCGCGTGAGATACACTTTTGGTTCAGCATCGAATTTGACCCTGTACAGGCTTTTAAGAGTGGAATGAGTTACGGAGGACTGTGATTTATAAGATTCTGTTAAACACATGGACAGGTCGAAAGGACCTGTGATGCAAACATGGTTGTGAGCTTTAGTTAGGCGTAGTGTCATTCACTAATATCCGCATACAGTCAGCAGACATGACGGCGCCACTCGTTATGTCGAACGATTGTTGCTTCGCGAAATTAAGGACACCATGAGTGCAAAGGATTTTTAGGACATCAAATATCCGTCATAAGTGTTTTAGAACATCAAAATCCGTCATAATGTTGCGTAAAATGATGGCTTTTGTTTCGATGATCCCGAAAACTGAACCAGAAAGAATAATTGATTCGATTGCAGCGCCGCAAAATACCACCAAAAAATAAATTAACATATGTTTCTCCTACGGAGGAACACATCGAAGGTGATTATTACAACACAGTGCAGCATAACTACACAACTTAACCTGGAAACGAAATTAATTCATAATGATATCGCTGGAGGGACTTGGGGCCGTTTCCGTCCTGTACTTACGGAAGATCGAGTTATTTATGTGGAGTTACTGTTTCAGTGAAAGTTGCAAGAACGCATCGGAGAAGCGAGCACCACGGTCCAGGGAGCAAAGGGTTTGAGTAGCGATTGGAAACTGGATATGACTAAACTACCCGAACAATGTACTGGACAATTTCGTATAGAAGAGCAGTGAAAACTTATGATGAAAGCAGTGAAAACCTCCAGTGAAAACTTATGATGAAGTTCTAGGTGTCATATTGTGAAGTAGTGCTCATATTGTGAAAATGGCTACTGAAAGACCTTCTGGAAGGCCAACCACCGATAGCATCACACGAAACTTCAGGAGCTACCATAGTTAATTATGGTAAGAAAGTGTCTCAACATTAATCGTTGAGATATTATTTCTAGACCTCGACTGTTTCAGGGTCAGCTACGAAGTAACACCCGTCGCTGAATATGAGACTGGGAAACTTGTCTCAGAATTGAAAATCTAAAATTGGACTTAAATTTTATAAATATATTGGAGCTGCACAAATATCTAAAGAACATAGACAAAAGCATGGAGTTACTTTTGATTCTTTGATCTTGAATAATTTGAAAACGAAGGACACGAGAAGAAGGTAGTGAGGGTGATCAGGCTGGGGTTTCCGAGGTGGCATACGTTAGTAAACCAGTCATCGAGTTACGGACATCGATGAAACGACGTGTGGCTTTAAACGCCAAATAAACTGGAGGCCCACGTGTTGGAAATATAGTAGCATTGGGCAATGGGGATCACGCACGGCTTAAGTTTAAAATAGGTACTACTCAAGCCCAGACCAGAGCGAGTGGAAACCATGGATCCGGGAAAAAGGGTCGGCCATTTAAAATTACTAAAGGAACATGAATGACACGCACGTAGCACACATGATAGAAACTGGGGACATTGACTGTGTAACGCACCTGGCGCCATTAATGCAATTGCAGAAGTGTTGACCGCGGTCTATAAAGCAAACAGACGCTTGACTTTAGTAAAGCCTTCAACTCCGCTAGATAGGTGGATATTCTGAGTACGTATTTCCTTGAAAACCTCTTTTCAAGTTCCAGTATTACATGCGACTTCCGGAGGACTACCTCAAAGACCGAATCCTGCTTTATTTAAGGTTAAGTACCTCGAGCTACTGATCGACTTGAAGATGAGTTTCTCTGAGCAAATCGAGACTGCTTCGGGTGCATAGACTCTGAGTTGTCATATGCACAATTTATATGCACAATGCCCCAGCAGATCAAGAAAATGCGAAAAAGCCGTTCAAAAAAATTTTGATGAGTGCCGTAAAGTTAATTCTACTGTCGAAGCGGGAACATAGGTCGACGCAATCACTAAAGAGGTGTACCGAAACCTCGGCCTCCGAAACCTACCGTCTCCCACAAGTACAGAGAAGAAGTGTACACTTAGGCGTGATACGTATCACGTTCCTTGTACCCAAGTGCCTTATGTTTATATTTTCTTATGTATGCGTGAAACGTTTTTTGGCCTCTTTGGCATTTAATGTTAGTTCTACCAGTAGATAGGAAAAAATTCTAAAAAGGATTTTTTAATTGTTAGCCTCCTTTTTATAAATTCTGCTAGGGACGCTGATGCCAGGTTCTTTATTTTTTCCAACAATTGGATAATCCATTCAATATCTGCCGACGATGAGGCGAAATCTATGACATTGGATTTTTTTTTTCTGATCCGGTAGCTTATTTCTTCGACATGTTTTGTTGTAAGGTTCCCATCTTTACTTTTTTAGATAGTCGCTTTTGGTTGAACACTTCTGCTTAACTTCTACATTTGTTGGGTGTTTGTTCTCGTATTGTCCAATTCAATGATCGATTGATTCGTCAAGTCTATATAACTATTAGCTCCTCCTCTGTGGTTGCTTTTTTCCAAGCCATTTCTTCTTCACTGAGCATAAAAAACTAAAAATATCCTTAGCTATCGACTTGATCCGCTTCTATTTTCATCCAGCTCTTATTTATAGATCTCTTCGCAGTATTCTGAAGAAGTGTTAATATGTCCTTGCTATTGGACACTAACCCAGACATTACCAAAGCTTTGATCGAAATTAAATTTCGCTTCGCGGAAGGATATTGAGTTAAGAATGCTAAAAGACTATCCAGCTGAAACAAGAATGTGGTTGATCAGCTTGATCAAGTGCTACCGTCTCAGTAGGCTTATTAGACCAGTCAGCGAAGGATTTCGCCACCAATGCTTTGAGAATTCATCCATCAATTTGCTTGAAAATTGGTAAGAAGTTAAAAGGTGCCTCAAGTCCCAAAAGTGACACGGTGCCAAGTTTTGCATATTTTGTTCAAATAACCCCAGGAATTGATAGATGGAGAAAGTACTTTTTGTTTTTGAATTATTAAATATTGAATATATATATTAAACGGTTTTCCACAAATAACTCCAAAACTATTGGTATTTCGAAAAATATTGCGCTGACTAAAATTCAAACTAATGCAGAAACAAGGAGACTGGTTTTTAAATGAACACTGTAAATTCAAAGCAACTTATAGGATTTTTTTAAAACATTCAATTTTTTATAAACATTTCCATCATAACTCGTTCAGTGTTAATGCTATATACTCTACCTGGAGCTCATTTGGAAGGTATTTTCAAGTGCTTTGATAAATATCCGAAAAATCTATCAACCTGATATCGACCTTCGAACTTTTGGATTTCAGTATTCACCTATGTTAAGTCTTTTAAACTCGCTATAAATTGCTTTAGACTCAACTTGCAATGTTCATTTTCAACCATTAATAACTCAAATCTACATTTACGACTTATCAAAAAAAATTTATGGAATAAAAAACGTATTGTGAAATTAAAAATGCTTAGAAGTTGTCTCTCTGTCGATGCTGAGGGTTTTTTCGGCCAAAAAATTTTCACCTCTCAGAAGCGGTGACATCTACCTCTAGGCTAGAAAGACAAGTCGGCACTATGTCAGATTTGATATTTGAGGCATCTTCTACCTGCTTCCCAATTTTCATGAGAATCCAGGCAGGGTCAAGAAACTCGGAAGTTATATTTCATTTTCGTTGACTGGACTACATATCCTTTTGTTGATAGGCTTAAGTGAGGAGAATGAAAATGATATCAGAATATTTCCGTTGCATTTAGAGTGAATGATGCGCTGACTTTTGGTGTTTAATAGAGAATCTACCCTCCAGTTGTTCATCTATGGGTCTTTTTGATCCCAGGTTTCGTATTGAAATAGCTGGAGCTCTTCTGTAGGGTTTTTTTTGGCGTGATGAAACTAATAATTTTTCAAGACATCCGTTAAAAGTATTCTTAAATATCGTCGTCCTTACCTTAGGTCGGAGCGTGATCATTTATTAACCAAATGTTAAAAACTGCAGTTCAAAATCAGCTCACTCATACTCGTTCATTGATCGGTTTCAAGGGGATTGTATTTCAGTTTCCTTTTCACTTGACTTTTCAAAACTCCGAATTACTTACAGCCTCGCAGCTTTTCAAAATTCTGTACAATCGTTTCGTTTCGTGGACTGCTAGAATTTTCAATTCGCAGCTGCTGATCTGCTACAGGGAATGTTAGAAAATTTAATTGACCTTAAGTTGTCTAATGACTGGTTCAGATAACACCGTTTGAACTAGTTCTTGACATCTACTTACAAAAAATGTAAGAAGTTCTTCTGAAGTTGACATCATTATAACGTCAAAATCAATTTGAAGCAGCCTTGATTGTCCGAGGCAGAACAGTCTAAGATTGAAATAGCGGTTGTTTCCGTTTGATCCAAACAGTCCGATGCATTTCATCCTGTTACTGTGCAACCGGTTTTTAACGTAATTCCAAACAAGGAGGACAAACGAAACCTTGTTTGCAGTTTTTCGAAGGGAAGACTTGACCTCAAGCTTCAGTGTTCGTTGTTCCTCAGAACTACGGCTGAAGTTGTGATTAGGTAGCAGAGCTGTGTGTTGCAGAAAAGTATTTCCTGAAACTCAGTGTTCCATTGTTACCGGGAAGTCCATCAATGTAAAATTTTAGAATTAATTAAATTAAAATTAAAATCTTAGCAATTTGAGAAACGAGGCTTATAACAATGAATTGGAGGTCTGAACGCTACTGGGACCATTGTCCTCAATTGTACAATAATGTCCTTCCCAACTTTTGGAGTGCTCCACGTTCCGCTTTCCGTGTACGCAGTCACGAACAACAATTTAATTCGCTTCCATTCCCTGTCATAGTTAGGCTGATTATTCAGCATTGCTTTATATCCTTAGAAAATCTCAATAGCGGTTGCCACAGTTAAACAACCTACAAATTAAGAGTTCCAGGACAATGGTTACCGAAAATGAGGAGACAAATAAATTTTTCGCAAATGTGGAGGATGTGGGGGGACCGTGAGACATTTAAAAGTGTGTGATTCAGCATTTTGAGTGAATTCTTGAAAAGTCCTAACCTAATATCCTGAACGTCCAATTCAATGAAATATCCTACAAGTCTTAAGGCATGAGTACATGATATGCGCACTATTCCGTTTCCATTCTGTACTACAGAGCACTTTAGGCTGGGAAAACTATGCATATTGATACAGAATCGTAAATACCCCCCAGAATTCCAGCAATACATTGAAAGCTCTCCGTGTCCGTACAGGCTGAAAGGGTGTCCTCGCTCGTCTCGGGCATTCGGTAAAGTTTAATCGAAACAGAAGAGCTTTGGTATCGGTGTCTCCGCGATGCGGACTGCAGTTTAAGCGAACCACGGACAAGAGCGGATCCGGGCAAAGTACTTTTCACTTATATTCTGAATAAAGAGGAGATTTTTCTTTTATAAAAAAGTTTGATTTATCCTTTGAAAGTACATTAACAAATAGAAAACGCGAATAGATTGTATAATTTGCTGTTCCAAACGCTGCCTTAATCGGATCACGAAGGAAATTCTCGTTTTGCTTCCACAGTGCGAGAGAAAATATTGCGGTGATATATTGGCAAGGTTTTTCGCTGAATTCATTGTGGAAAATTGGTTTTCGCTGTTGTGTAATTTGCGTTTTTGTTCGCCATTCGCAATTTTTCGCTTTTTGCCGCTAAAACTATGGAACCTATTAAGGGTTTTCGCTTTATAATCAGTTTTCGGTGATAAAAAAGTACAATCCAATATTGGAAAAAAGCAAGCTGACCCCCCACCATCGCCACCCAACTTCTGTCCACCACCACCCTAGCTCGAGTGCAAGTGTACCCGTAGTTTTACAAAAATAAAATTTTATAACGATTTGAAATTTGTTAGTTTCGCCGTAGCACGCATTTAGAGCAGATTTCGGAGATTAATAGATCTTAAGCCTTAAGCAAACGCTAGATACGAATAACGAACAGTCAAAAACTAGAAATATTAATAAATTCACGCGAATCACTAGTCCTTTCAGTTTTGTACATTGCAGGATATTGATACAACTGTAGGTCCTACTTTAGTGCTAAAATTGCTGCCATACGACGTAAGATTAACTGAATTTCTAGTTTTATCGAAAGGGAATCAAATTGCATTGTGAATCGTCCTTTGCCACGGTTTTAAGTGCGTGTGTTTTTTCTACTGTAAGCCATTAGAGCTATTTCAGTCGCGTCAAATTGCATGAATTTCAAATATTTGCTTAATATTGAAAACAGAAAAAATATTTAAAGTAAAAATACTTAAAAAAATTAAATCGCTTCTCTCCCTTCTTCTCTCGCTTGAATAACAAGTGCTTGCAATTGTAAATATCATAAAATATGCGTTTTGTCGATGTAATTTTAAGTGAAATTTTAAGGTGCTTTTTTCTAAACGAATAAATTTATTTATTATTGCAAACTTTGAACGGCTGGAAAATTGAAAATTTCTAGCGTGCAAATTAGTCGAGTGAATGCAACGTCTGATGAAAATACGTCTCTGTCGAAGGGCACTCTAGAGGTGAACGTGAACTCGGCGGAAAGCTCTGAGAATCGAAGTGAAACCGTCAAAGGATTCGCTGATTCGTAAACGCTGTCAACGGGATTTGCGTTGAGCCTTCGACAGTTGAAAGTAGAAATACGTAAGAAAACAGGAAACAACTTAAGAACAAGAGCGCGAAGCGTACGAGTAAATAATTGGAGGCGAGAACTACCAATGAATAGAGTGCAAGAAGTTATGTCACGACGCGTAGAGTAGTTGGTGTAACGGTCGGGCAAGAAAAGTGTAAATTTGGTGAAGAAGAAAAGGAAAACTAACAATTAAACCGACAAACAGTGGATAATTCCGTTGAAGTGGAAATAGCAGTGCCATTGTCGTCGTCGTCTTCGCCATTAAGGATAAAGGCCGTGTGGTGTTGTAGCAGGTAACCATAGCATTGGTGGAAAAGCAATCGTAACAGATACAGCAGCAGGCCGAAATACGTCATCGGACTACGAGCGAGGACGACGTCAGCAGATCGTGTCGGTTAGCGAAAGGTACTTTCTCATCGTTTGACCCGCCCGAAAAATTTCGATCGTTCGTCCTATTCAACGGTAAGGGCATTGAGAAGAAAACACATCAGTTTTTTTTCTGTTCCTTTCTCCTCATTCATTTTCTTTTAGCTTTTGCTTGAAGACAATTTTCCCCGCTCGCGTCGCTTTTCTCGACTTCCCACTCCATTTTCGAAATGCTTGAGTGTTGCCATCAAGCTTTAGCGCTTTGTATTGTTACTACTATAAGCTTTGTCATTTACTTTGCTGTTTCCCAAATATATAGGATATAGTTTAATCCTGCTTTCGTAATTAGTTGAATATACATATAAATCGTTGGAAATTGCTAAATTTATCGAGGGAGGCTTGGACTAGAGCGTAATGAGTGAAGGCAAGCAATTTATTACAATGGTCCTTTTTGAACATGAGCTTTCTGCTTTCTGCAAATTATCATTGGTGTGCGAGACTTAGCGGGATTTTAATAGACTTCAGGATCTCTGATGGTATTTGGTGCATTCTGTTAGAAAATTTAGGTTAAAGTTAACTGGGGGAAACACAGCTGGATTTATGTTGCGATTATTCATAAAGTCGATGGTATTGCAACAATCTGACCATGTTTTTAGTTTTTATGAACGCTTTTTACACATGCTTTTCTGCTAGCACATCAGCTTTTCATGATTCGCTTCCCAATTTCACTTCTTACCAAACATAATTTTTCTAAAATGTTCTTGAAAAATTTTACAAAATAAGTTTATAGTTCTAAAACAGCAAACTCTAGCCATAGCCACACAATATTTCAGACAATGCTGCCTCTTATATGCGGGTAAGTTAAATTTTTGGCAGCTGATCCCTGCTTCATATTTATCCAAAATGTCTTTGTCTTCAATTTTTCTCCTTTGAAAAATCTCAGAAAAGATATTATCTGCTGCTTTGGACAATCGTAAGCTTTGAAGACAATTTTGGTGGATAGAATTTTGGTCTTGCATAGTGCAGATTGATAATAGAGTTTAATAATTAATCTGTTTGGGAATTCTGAAAATATATCGCACCTTGAATTCTAAACGGCACGGTCCTGAAGCCCGAAAACCGTATTTTATTTAAAATGCAAACAAATTACACCTTGCAAAGCGGAAACAAGAAGTGAAGTAGGACCCTAGCAGTAAGATCGAAGCATATCGACATGATGCGATTGATTTATAAATTATATTGAAACCCATTTGCTCTCATGAAGACTTTAAATCCAATATTTTTACAAACTCAATTTTAACCAAAATCTCCTGAGCAAAAACGGTCCCCGCGTTGCTCTAGTGATCTTTTGCTTCAAAGATCAGCATCTGTTTTCAAATTGAAATTCGCCTTTAAATTGATGAGGAGCAGTATGTAGTATTTGGATGATGGGTATTTGTGTCTAATGGTATCCCTGCCTTCTCCTATAAAAATGTGCCAAAAAGTTAGGTCCTTGTAAATACTATAATACGACAATTCATGCTTAAACTCACCAGGAGTTTTGTCTTTTTTCGTAATAAAATGTGCAAGTACTAAATTCTAATCGACGTTAGTTTCACATGATGCACAGAATTGGGACGTTTTAGCTATTTTTTTTAAACATACTTTATAATATTTCCTTTGAATAATAATAAACTTTGTGGCAATCACTTTTGTGCAAAACTAAATACAACGAATGGAAAAATAGAGAAGACGAAAAGGAAAACAAGTGAAAATTCGTCATGCTGTTACTGGCGTCTTGGTTAAACCTAACAGGCTTAGCTTGCAGACTAAGCTTGCAAAATCAAACACTAATGCATTTCCCATAGTTAGACTGACGTCCTTTCTACACTGCTTCGATACCTGGCAATGTTGTTTCTCAAAAATTGACTAGACCACGTCGCATCCTGGTGTGATCAACCATCCTAGTTAATATTGCCAAGAATACCATAGTACTGGTCCATAAAATTTGGTCAAAAAGCCACGATGTTATTATTACTATTTAAAATACGGCCCTATTAAATAAATTTGGCCAAATCAAATACGTACTTTCCTAAATTAAAGAAATTCATGCGGTTTTATCAAAATTTTACCTTTCCAAACACAAAAACCTCTAGCTTCTTATTCCACACATCGTTGGTCTTAGGTGAGCAGTTACTTTGGAGTTGTTCTTTTCCGTTCGAAATTTCATATAACCTCTATTGAATAACTATAATCCAGCTCAAGGCTTCTAACAGGTTCCCTGTCAAATGTATCATATGGTACATCATATGCTACATGACGCAATTTTTTGCACTAACCATACCAAATTCATATATCCTGTATTTATTTATGCATAAATATACTCATAATTTAAAGGCGATGTTTCTAAATTGAATTTCTACTGCTGCGTCCATCTAAAAATGCTATCACATTTATTCATAAATGATACAAGGACTTGACAACCAGGCTGTGAAAATTGCGGTATGTATCATATCTGATATATTGGGCAGAAAACTTGTTCAAGACCTCAAAGACTCATCATAACTGCTCACCATTAATTCCTTGTAATTGACTGTTAATTCAAGGCTCACTTTACCATGTTACTTTTCCGTTCGACATTTCAACCAGCCTATATGTGGGCACGAACTTCTGAATAGATTAATCACACTTCCTCTAAAATATTAAAGATGATAATACTTTCAATTCCATATTACATATAACCCAATCAATTCCAATTTTCAATTCCATATTTTGTATAACCCAATCAAGTACTCTACAGGAGCAACATCCGTTCATGTTGACTTCAGGATCAACTACATTATCATAGCCTTCACCAAGTACTGCACTACTGTGCAAAGTGATTCCTGCGAATACTGCAGTTTCAAACTCAAAGTGAAAGGCTATATAACTAAACCCTATTGTCTGCAAATGTGCACTTTTATTTAAGGGTGGGTTTGTAAGTTGTGTTCTTCGGTTAACAGGAGGAGTATTCAAGGGTAGTCCAGAACTCTTTAGAAGTCCTATATTATGGGTATGAATAGTCTTCATCTGCATATTGGGGGGAAAAATTGTATATTTTTTGTAGTATGCAGTGATCTGTAAGCGTGAAATACTAGAGTATACATCTGGATACGTAGTACACATGCTATAAGCGAACTTACAGTTGTGGATATTGGGGTAAACCAACAAGTTCTTATTATTTATATAGACCAGCTTTATCATCATGTAAACATCGATAAGTAAATACGATAGAAAATTCCTTGCTATATCGTCTTCCCTGAGTTTTGTTCGGGAAAATATCTACAGATTGGTTGACAGTCCAACTGAAGTCACAAGTAGGATGACGTTGATAACTGAAAAAAGGACTAAATTAATTGTCTCCTTATACAGAGTGGTGCAATGTGTCAGCCAGTGCCCAACCTTCAAAAATATACACGTCAATATATTTGTTGAAACAATAAATGAAACGCCATCATCATCGAGTTCCTTTAAAAGCCATATTCGACAGATATAGGTTCTTGGCCTGAAGAATAGTGGCAAACTGTCATAAACCCTAATCCCATAAATGAATTAAGTGTCTGTTAGGATTTTTATGATCGTCTGTCTGGATATCACTGGAAATCCAGCTGAAATGCGCGGATATCTAAGAATTATTTTAGTTGCTGCAAGTTTCTGCAAAGCTTAATAAGACCAACATCAACCCCTAATTACAACTACCTCGAACTAACATTGCACGAGGACTACATTAGGTGTGGACTTTTGAATTATTATCTTCATGACTGATATCGTGTTCCCTTGATGGCCCTGCTGACGCGCGTACTATGATTTTGGCGATTTCAATCTGTCAATAATGTCTTCGAGCTTAAACCTATCGCCAATCAATTTAGCCGTGATTATTCATTATTTTTGCGATGAAAGTTGTACTGTAGTGTTATATTTGAATTCATCTGAATATCCTTTAGAGCTTGTATATAAGTGACGAATCGATTTATTCAGTAAGCAAAAATAAAACTCTTGTGTTCTACTAGTTTTTGTAATGCTGTAATGCATATCATTTGGAAAATTCTGTTGTCTCTGTCGATCCTGTCAATTGTCAAACTGTGAATATGCTGGAATAATGCCTGAACCTAAGATCAAGTTCAATATTTTCGAATTTTTTCTGGAGGGCAATGGAAATTGACACACAAGATAGAAACAAAATTTAAGTAAATTGGAACACATGGATGTCTTTTTTATAGTGAGTTTTTAGTGAGTGTTGCTTAGAGCGTGGAAAAATATATTTGGTGCCGTCAAATATTAAGGCACTTGTGCAAGTATCCTGTCTACACGCTGCGAAAAATTTATGAAAACATTTTTCAAAATGTGTGACAAGTAAAACAGGTGAATTGATAAAACCCTCTTAGTTCGAATTTTTTCACTTTTTGATTTACTTTTTTGGAGAACTGGAGTCAAGTTGTTGGGAATTTTAATCCGGAATTTTGAATATTTTCAACCACAAAAGTTTCTCATTTTAGTCTTATCATAGACAAATAAAAAGAAAAAAAATTGTACCCGCTGCGCTTTACAATGATCCAAACTTCAGAGACATCTCAATTTTACTAAGAATAGCGGAATTTAACTATTTTTAATTATCATTCTAAAGCAAATGTTTAATTAAAACGCTTTTTATCGCATAAAACTTATGCAAGATATAACATTGGACGTATCAATGGCGCAATAGCCTAATAGAAACCTGGTTTTAAAGAGTGCTAAAGTCAACTCATCCTAGGAGCAAAAGTACTCGAGAAGGTGATTTGGTGAATATCAGTTGAATCTTTACTCTTACTCATAAAAATAGATATTCAATCTACGCGCCAGCAGCGTGGCTTCTTGTTCTTTACCATTCGTCTGGACATTAATGCACGAATTCTAATTGATTATAACCCTTCATAACTTATAACTTTTATAACTATACCATTATTATAATTATAACTACCCAACAAAATAAGCTACTGAAAAAATAAATTACTGAAAAAAGCAATCGCCACACTCTTTTATTGCGTTTAATAATACAATTGTCCTGACGCGTAAAAAGATCCTTTCGAAAATTGGGCAAGGGCGAGGTCAGTGCTAATGCTTAAGCATCCATATTTACGTGTAATATCTAGGAATCATTGAATAATTGGCAATATATCTTCCGATTTCCCACGGAAGAGTTCAAACACGAATTTCGAGTCAAACAATTTTTTGCATCTCGGAGGGATTGCTGATTCGTTTTGACCTCTTCTTTCGAATCACCGCGGAGTTTAGTGAGAAAATTTATCAGAGATGAAAACAAATGAAAGCTTAAAACCACTCGGGAACCCTTCGAAATCGCGAGCCGATATCGATAGTCGCATGAAGTCCTGCCTTAGAATTTGGGGTTTTGGTGCTGGGTTTACTATAAAACTGTTCCGAGCTTCCTCCGTTGTTTCGAATGACCCTCTTCTCATTCCCGCGTACAAGAAAGCACCATTTTTTACCTTTCAGTGGGGAATTGTGCACGTAGGTCTTGAGGCTTTGATTTGCTTCACTAATCTCATGAGCAATGTAAACAGAAAATCTATTGACATAACTAAGGTGATAAAATTGGTTCTGTTTATTGTTCATGATATTTTCAACATTTAACCAAAAAAGACGAGTAAAATCACTTATCATGAAAGGCTGGAAAAACCTGAGTTGCAACTGCGTCAAATGGTTATCTACTTCTCGAAAGATAGATCAAGGGACAAAGAAGTCAATTCTCAGAATCAGGGCTATCAAGTTGAGGAAGCACTTGTCAAATCGACTAGGAGCAAAATAACCGGGTGTATTAATTGATTCGAAGATAAGTTTCTCCAAGTAACTCAAGGTGTCCTCTGACAAGTGATCAAGGACGTGACATATAATGACATGTAATTCGGCTTTCGGGGCCGAAGTATGGGTCGACACTTTAAGCAAAGTATTACGCCGAAACTGGTTGTCATAGCTTCTGAGACAAGGGGCGGTTCGAATTGCATGCGCATACTCAACGGTCACTGGAATGGTGTTGGTCATTGCAAGGGTGATAGCCTTCGCCCTCCTTACAAGGGAAGAAACTTAAACCCACGCAGAAGACCAGATACTAGAGAAGAAATTACCAGCGAAAAGAGACAACACTATCTCAGCGATTGCAACAATAAAGAGTAACAATTCCGAGAGCGTGATACAACTTGACACGACGCGTGACGCGATTTGAAGCCGTGGCTCAATTTTTTGAATGGTGAGACTGATTTCTATTTGATCCAGTGGTTGATCGGACATTAATGTTTTCTAATTGCGTATGGAAGGTAGATGACGCGTTTGGTGATCCTTTTCAGTGAAATTGAGAGCTCTTCCCGAAAATTGTAGTGAAAGAAGTTGGCAAATAGAATCGCGTTAACACATTACAATCGACCAGTCCTGAACGTTGAATAATAGCACTGAAGTATGAGGACGTTGGCGATGGAGAAATCTTTTATTGAAGAGATTCCCATAATTTCAAGATTTATGTATAGTAACTCAATATCTAACCCGAAGTAATTTGTCAAACGGTTCCAGACTTAATTCTAAGGCTGACAGGCAAAATCTTTATTGACTAGTGAAGACACGTTGCGTGCCTGGGAGCCATATACTTTGCGCGTATATAGCCTCGACCTCCCTTACACAAATAAATTCCTTTCGATAACTAGCTTTGCAGGAATCACAATCATCAGATCAATATCGTTTCATACGAAATGTTTTCTTAACCCTAGGATCATTTGGGTTCCTACATTTTTTCCATATTTGTAATATATTTTATGTTTTCAATTTGATCTTCAGTTGAAAAGTTGTTTTTAAGAGGTATATAATTTTAAAATGAAATGAAATAACGACTAACTTATTTGAATGGCAATCCTTTCCTATATTTATTTCAATTTGATTTTTGGCATGTGAGCGCTTTAACTGGATTTAGAAAGTCCATACGAGAAGTCAACTTTGCAACTACTCTCAATAGTAACTGGGGCCGTATCTCGCTAACAACGCGGCGAATGTTGTATTCCAAATTGTCAAGCGTCTCGAGCTTGCTGGCACAGACGATTAATTTGACGCATCCGCGTAAGAAATAGTCCAGCAGAGCGAAATCACTAGATCTTGCAGACCAGTTCAAAGGTCAAAAACGAGAAATAATGGGACGGCGAGTCAATTTCAGAACGGTGAAAGTTTTTGGTCATCGCAGCTCTATAGCAGTCACCATTGACCGTAATGTTATTCCCAGCAGTATTTTTGAAGACATATGCATACTAAACAGTGACATTCCCCGGATTCAACGCTGCTTAGACCGCTAAATGTGGCAGTTTTAATTATTTAAGTCTGAACTGACGAAGTTTGCGTGGTTGCGTGCTATCAGTGCGAGAAAAAATTGTGCGGAAACGATCTGCAGTCGATCGAATTCATTGTTTGGGTAAATAATTATGTCGGCCATAAAATTGACGGAGTGCGTGATCAGTTTTTCGAATAAAACCGTTGTTCCCGTTGACGTTTTTATTATTATTTGTACTGGGGTCCACTTGCTCGAAATAGCCTAGGCCAGCATCGGCCATTAGCTCCCCACGTGTAGTACTATTGTTTACAGATGCTCCATCCTGTCGCCCTACAGAAACCAAAGAGTTTCCTCAGCTCTCTGGTCGCCAAGTGTTCCAATTCTGTTACGCCTGTCCACCTCAGCCAATTAAGGCGATTGTTGGCCAGACTCGGGCAAACTAGGAGGAAGTGTTCTGTACTTTCTTCCTCCTCTCCGCAAGCTCGGCAGGTGGCATTCGTTTGAATTCCCATTCGTTTGGCGTGTTGAACTAGAAGATTAAGGCCCGTTAATACTGCCACCAATGTTCTGACGCCATTTCTGTTTTCCCCAGGAGTTGTTTTGTCCTCGATTTATTAGGGTGAGGCCAAAGAGCTCGACTTATCCAGTTGTTCCTGCCATCCCAAGCGTCATCTGTCGTCTAGTTCCCTCTTTACTGTTGCTAGTGGCACTTTAATTGTGTCTATTGTAGTGGCATTTGGGTCGACTGATCCATCCCTCGCTAGTTGATCCGCTCTTTCGTTTCCCTCTGCACCACTGTGTCCAAGGACCCATGTCAGTTTCCCGCAGACGTCGCTGAGACGTTAACGTTAACCCGTTAACGAAATCCCGTTAACGAAATCATGCCAAACTAAATTAAATATAAAATGCACGGAAATTGTCACATCATACGTAGAATTAAAAAGTGTTACCAATTTAAAGCGATACACTTTTAAGCAGCTCATCTGAAATATTACTGAAAGGTTAATCATTGATTTCCATGCAAGTATGATAATCAAAAATGAGACTTTAAACTTTTTTTGTTATTTCTTCTTACTATCGGAAATTATACAGGCCTTCATATATCAACAAAATGGAAACTATTATCCTTGTTTGTATTTTTGACCCACTGGAAAATCAGTGGAAAATTAAATTTAAAGTGATGACAGGATTTAAACTTGAATTTCGGTTGGATGCCTATGGCTTTTCTAACACGATCCAACTTACTAATCTTTTTGATTGACTTATTGAAAGGGTATCAGCTTTATTTGGTTTTTATTAGCAAGAGGTGGATCAAAGTGAGTTGTAAGCATTTATCCGTACAAAAAGTTTCATCTAAGCAAAAATCAAGAAAGAAGAACAACATTTGTACCATTTGCTTTATTTTTTGCTTATATAATCGTACTATTGCAGCTCCGATATAATGTTGCGTGGGTAGAATATTGAAACTAAATCCAGCCAGAATGTAACAATTTCTATTTATTCACACACTTTCTATTGACATATTCACATATGCATCGCACACACGCTGGAGAAATGAGCACTAAGTACTTATTGATTCAATGAGAAAATAAATCGATGATGATTGATTCGTCATGACATTGAATATTCGAACTGCTATCAATCCTCAGTGACTTTATTTGCTGAAGCAATGAAATCTGCTAACATACAATACGTGTATAGTAGTCAAAGTGAAGGACTTGAATTCTGCGAACTTGATTGTCTTATATGTCGCCCATGTAAGAAAACCAATTAAAGAAAAGGATCGATTCATAAGAGAGATATTATATCTATTTTCAATGTGGTATCAGACGTAAGCTTAAGGTGGCTATGCATACGCACATATATATATATATATATATATATATATATATATATATATATATATATATATATATATATATATATATATATATATATATATATATATATATATATATATATATGTGGTTTGTTGAAAGGATAATGTCTTTTTCCGCTTTGTGTGTGAAGATTTTTGCACCTTAAGTGACCCTGACCAGCGAATATAGTGGAAATCAGAGAGAGAGTTACTTCTTGGTAACGAGATGTAGGCGTTTGGACAACATACGAGTATGTGCGAATGCAATGAGAAAAAGGATGTATACATGCTAATTAAAATGGCGATGAAAGAGCAGTCTACGATTCTGGGCTAAGGTATAATTAAAAAAGGGTTAAGATGAAGGAACAATCGACATTTGTCACCAGTTTGTTTTCCGAATTTGTATTCATATTCATAATTTGTTATAAACCGCTGATCATGGGTGATGAATTTAAAATCCTGCATAGATGAACTGCACATATGTTTTTTGTTTTGAGGATTCAAATCAGATTTTGGTGGGAATTTATTTCTGGATTAATTTATTTCACGGAATTAATAAAATAAAATCACAAACAGAGAAGAATTCACGATTTCGCTTTTACTTACGGCCAAAATATTTTTATAGGCATTTTAAGAATTGCGTTTGTTGTGCAAAAATTTGGTCACCGGAGATATAAAACAAGTAAGAATTGGTCAATTGAAGGCACTATCTCAAAATATACTAGATTATATACCAATCTTCACTTTTTTGTTGGTATGCCACGTGGAAAGGTATTATCGGAAGGGAAGGGCAAAATCACAGCCTATAAGGATCTTGGGTATTCTAACCAATAAAAAGCAAGGAAATGGCAGCGATCTGCTAGGGTGATTAGTAATTCCTTAAAAAAAAATTCTTTAAAAATTGGAAAAAAAAATGGCACATTGAAGTCGGTGAACGAAATTTAAGAAAAATTAAACGACTTGCTAGAACTTTAGAAACTACGGGATTTCGGAGGTGGTTTGCTTATGGTTTGGGCTGGTATTAGATATATGGGAAATACGCCAATTTATTTTGTAACGACGTGAATGGATTCTGATTACTATATACAGCTGCTTGATGATGTTTTAGCGACATTTTTGGAACAAATAATGACATCAGGATTCCTTTTTGAGCATGATAATAGGGTCGTTTATGCTTCACGCAAAACAATTTCGTTTTTAGAATCGCGAAAAATTCCCACTGTTGATTGGCCAGCAGTAAGTTTTGACTTATACCCGGTAGAAAACCTTTGGGCTGAACGTTCATCCAACGCTGATAGCCACGGACGCAAATTTAATAGTGTAAAGTAGCTGAAACTGGCTTTTCAAGAAGTCATACTACATCCAAAGGCTTGAAGACTCTATGCCGCACGGTTTACAAAAAGGTGGTCAAGAACAAAGTAGGTCATACCCCATTTTAGTTTTATATTTATTTCGTTTTACTTTATGTCAGCAAAACTTCCTTTACATATATTTCGTACTAAGTTTTGTTTCTTTATAGTTACTTTCAAAGTACATCTTCAGGAACGATGTTATTTTTTAATAAATTAACTTGTTGTTTAATTTTAAATGAAATCCAATCTATTCATAGTGCAATACTCTAAAGCTTTTGCTAAAATTAAGAAAAAGGTACTGTATATATAATTATTTCGGTGAGTAAAGATATGTTGCTCAATATCTCTAGATATGAATCACTGACATCACATTAAAAGCTACTAAAGGACAATCCAAAAATCCCTAATCGGAACAACTCTAAATTTCAATTTACGTCGAAGAAAAGAGAAGTCGATAAAATGCAACCTTTAGTGATATCAAAGATTACTTACAAGGTTGACATAACGGTCAGCAAAAAATGGGAAACGGTGCAGGACTTTGCATCTGGAAACGGACACGTAATCTGTATCCGTGACTTTTAAATCGATGCGAGAAGCCGTTTGAGATTGTATTTTCAAAACCATCTACAACTGAACTGCAGCTAGAAAACTGTTTTGATCATATATTCAATGTCACTATTTGACTGTCTATGATAATTTACTCGGGTAACATTTCGATGAGAGCTACATTTCTGCGAGATTTGCAGACTATTGAGCACGCTAACTGCGTAGCTTTACAACTGGTTGAGGATTTACGACAGGTCCAGATGTAAAAGTAGATGGATGTAAAAGTAGCATTTATCCCAAGAATCAAAAGTGAAAAACGGAAAGCTAGCAAAATCTGGATTATTTAATGGATTTATCGTTCCCAGATCGTCATGGCGACGACTATAGAAACAGTCCGCCTCGCACCGACATCTGGACATGAAGTTCTAGAGGCGTGGCAACGAACGGTACCCTAAAGGTCAATGGTTCGGCCACTCGATAGTTCACTACGTTGTTGGCTGCTGACAGACTAGCTCAGTGCTGCGAAGTATGCTGACCCTAGTAAACTTGCGCTCCGGTTCCATTATTGAACCAGCCACCGCAAAATCCGATTTCTCGTACGCGACATTTCCAAATATACCGTTTACTTTACTTTACATCAATTTATCTTCTATTCTTTCACTCTATGTAAATCACTAGTATCGATCGTGCATTCGCACCCGTAAAATCACGGTGCCCGAAAACATGCCACTTTAATAAAATTATCGATAACCATCTTTCCGCGAATAAAATCGTTTAACAATACACAACCAACCCTCGAACCCGACGAAACGTCTCGGCAACTTTCCCTGATAGATATACCGGCAAGTGGAAGGAAAGATCGTGGCTGCTTTTTTAGTAATTAATTTCTGCCTATTCATTTAATTAGAAAAAGAAAACCAAAAATACCACACACTTGCAGCAAGCCAACCACAATCTTCTTTTCTTTTTCCCACCTTGTTTTTATCCCTTCCTCGTGTTGTTTTTCTTCTTTTTTCCGCCCTCCGCTTGACAAGCTCTACATCTCTTTTTTTCTGTTTTTCTATTCACGTGTACAATCCTGTTGGGATTGCCACATCTGCCGAGGTGAATTTAATGCACTTGATCTCTCAAGTACGCAATATTGCTGGGATTGCCACAGTTGAGATGCATTACAATTAGCTGACTAACTTGCAACTGAAATTTATACATTCAAATGCCACTACCAATACTAAAAAAGCAAATACACCAAAATTTGTGGAAAGGGATACACGTTGTTTCATAGAACTTACTGTAAGATGAATCGATGTTTTTAGCCTCACGCTAGTAAAATAACTGTGGATATCAATACTAATGGAATAAAAATCTCCTGTGTCCTCGCCCAGGCAAAAGGGATTCGAATGCAAAATACCCACCTGGTTTGTGGCAAGGATGATGAACCCTTTCTCTTAGATTGTACGATCCTGAGGGTAACGTCTAACTTTATTGAAGAGAGTTCAGAGACTTCCTTGGTTTCCGCATGGCCACAAACACAGGATGAATCATCTCTGAAAGCAATTATATCTTAAGTGGAGACTTATATGAAGCATTGCATCAACGATCTTTTCGCAATAATTAAAACTTTAAAATTTGTGTACATATGCTGATGTATATATCACATACATATATATGTGTAACATTCGTTACATTCGTTACATTTGTTACATTCGCAGCCGCAGCCGCATTTACAGCCGCAGTTAACCTTATACTTGATTTTTTCATTGTACAAAGCGGTAATATTGCCAGTCGAGGTTTTCATATTCGAAGAAGGTAACATTTTTTGTCGGTTCGTTAATATTACGCTTAACTATGAGAAGAGGTTGCATCAAGAACTTTCGGAATTTTCGTTTTTTTTCTTCTTAAGATCGGTTAAAAACAACCGATGATTTTAGCCCTGTCACTGTAGCACTGGCCAGCGTTTATCGTTCTTTGACTGGTTATAGTTGATGTTGAATGTTATTTTCGTGCTTGCTATATCTTTATTTGCTACTTGTTTAATGTGTATTATGTTGAAGGAAGTTTGTTGAAAGAGCGATTAAATTATAGGAATATGGGGGTTTTAGATGATGATGTTCGTTTCTGATAGG
This sequence comes from Stratiomys singularior, assembly GCA_954870665.1. NCBI lineage: Eukaryota > Metazoa > Arthropoda > Insecta > Diptera > Stratiomyidae > Stratiomys > Stratiomys singularior. The sequence goes on from OX940881.1 coordinate 68,071,540, forward strand.
AAGGAATCCAGTTCCCCCAGGAGGTTCATGTTATTTGTGGTTAATAAATTGTGGATTTTGTTTTAATGTTTCAAAAGCTTATACTTTACCCTGATTTGCTTATATCTGGTGCAGTAAAAATGCGGTGGTCTATATCATCAACCTGTTTGCAGTAGGTGCATAGGTTTGAAGTTGTTTGCTTGGTTTTGTAGAGTCTTTCCCTGTTGTAGGCTCTGTTCGTAAGAAGCCTGTTAATCGTTTTGATTGATCTTCCTGACAAATTTTGGCCATAGAACCATGGTTTGCCGCCTTTGAGGTGATGAGCCTGTTTCCAGGCACTTTGTTGGTAGTTTTCTGTTTTTTCTATTGATCTTTGCACGCCAAGAGTCTTTTATTTCCTTTTGTATTTCATCCAATATTTCGTCTAGTTCGCTGTGCGTCTCGACTTGTTCGTCTGTTAGTATGCCTTCTTTGGCTTTGCTGTCCGTAAGTGCGAAATCCTCCAGTCCTATGTGTTCAGGTACCCATTGTAACGTGTATGTCTTGTAGGGGTTATTCTCAAAAATCTCCCGTATGACCTTTACAGTTGCCTTTTGATCCTTGTTTTTTCCTATTTGGCGTAGGGCATTTATTGAGTATGTGTAGATATGTATGTTGCTTCTGTTATTGGTTACGCTGTCTTGGAGTGCCACCAGAATTGCTATTAGCTCAGAATTTTCGTTTTTACGGAAAAATTCAAACTTCACATTTGACATTTAACTGTCGTTGATGTCGTTAGCATAAGTCAGACAGACTCCCAGTTATTTTTTTACAAGTAGCTCAGATGGCATTAGGTTTTCGTTGATGTTTATTTATGGGCAGGTTATTGTTATGTGACACAGGGGTAGATTGCATTCTATGTTCATTGTGCAGGAAATGTAACAAAAATAAATCAAACACAGAAACCTAAATATCAAATAGTCAATCAAATAAACTGAAAACTATTCAACCAATAAGTAAGCAAGACTGCAGACAGAAAACCAAATTGGATATATTTGAAACAACGAAAAAAAACATCATATTTTCTATCCTGTGTAGTTTACCCTCAAGAAATGCATTTATCACATTGCATTTCATTCAAAAATCCTTTTTTTGATCAACTTAACATGTTTGTCCCATTTATGACTTTGTATTTGACAAGTTAGTTACCCTTTAAGAATAATATTAGAGTGTATTTCTACTTTCTGCAGCCTGGATCACACCAAGTAGGTTTCACTGGCAATTCTAAACGTTTCATGTTTATTTGTCTTTTCTTTCAATCGTTTTGTCCTTTTTTTTTCATTTTCAATATATTGTTATGTATTTTTTCACGTATCCGATGATTTGTAGCTACCGAAAAAATTGTGAATAACACTTAGGAACTCTGCACATGCTGCTGCTTCAGTTAAGGGGAGGTTCTTTCAAATTTGGCCAAAAAAAGGCCTAAGTTTGGAAATGATTTGTGGCATGATGAAAAAACATAGAAACATCCGGTTTTGACGGTTGAATTGGTTTTACAATTATAAATTATACAATAATATGATATATTTTTTGTAACAAAATTCAAAATAGCGGTTGAACAATGGCGGCTTTTGTCGATCACTGCCTGAAAAATCTCGTCTCCGAATTTCAAGCCTACAGCCTCTTGTAGTAATCTGAAATGAAAAAGGTTTTCTTTAAATGAAAATAGATGAAATTTTCTATGGCTTATACCTAACTATAATGATTTTTGACCAAAAATTTACTGAAATATGAACGCTCGAAAAAAAAAATTTTGTTTGCCACTTTTTTTGTTATTAATTATAAATAACAATTTAATAATGACTTATGCTCGTTTTAAGTATAAGCCATACAGAAAATGATCACCTTTCAAACATGCTTTAGATTAAGGAAATCAGAACAATAGATCAAAAGATATCCTTGAAATTCAGATGGAAAACGTGGTTCCGAGAAAAACGCGTTGAAAGATAGCAGCTCCGAAAATGACATTTTTTGTACGAAACATTTAGCCAGGAAATAAATACTGAGAAACGTTCGTAAAAAATCGAGAAAGTGAAATTTTATGTCCTGTCAGAATCTGGTCTCATTTTTACGATATATTGTGACCCTGCATTGTTGTAAACAATTAAATGGAAGAAAACTTGAAATGTTCGCGATCAAAAATTTTTCAAAGGATTGAAAAACATGGAAATTGAAATTCGATTTTTTCGTGTCTTCTACGGACATACAGCTTTCATTTTATGTGAAAAAAAAAACGATTTTTTCAAAAAAATTTGAAAGAACCTCCCCTTAAACTTCTTGGAAACTTTGCAGCAGCCGACAAATATTTCTTCTTTGATTTTTGCGTATGACAGTTTTGAAAACAAATGGATTAAGCGCTGGAAAGCCGGTCCTTGGCGATCGAGTGCTTTGACAAAATTGTTAATACTCCCAAGTTTAATATAAAAAGGAAGCAATAAAACGTCCTTAGGGCTTACAAGTGAAACAGAGGACATGTTTTGTTATCCTGGCTCATATTGGGTACGACTCGGCCACATCTTCCATACATAATAATGATCAACTGCACAAAAAACAGCAAAACTTCGTAAATTCAGATTGCGTCCCAACCAATAGACCAATAACCCCTGATAAATATATGAATCCAAGAAGTCCAATCGCAAATGGTGTTAAACAAAAATCAAACTTGTAGTTCAAAAACAAGTTGCAAACGGTGTTAACGTTATCGTGGTCAATTGACAGATGTTATAAGAGTAATTGACAGATGTTATAAGAACATACGCAAACTCGAAAACTAGTACATATCTAGACACACAAGTAGAAGATCTTAGTTCAGGGCAACATATAATGTTTAGAATCGCCAGTTCGGACGAAAATTGATCCGAATTTGTAAAATTGCCAAATTGTAATTGCTGAAATCGGACTCGTTTGAAAAAGAACCAAGAATTACACAACTAAATTATGATAATTTTTTTCAAAACCTTGAAAAATTCAGAATGTGGAGCTTCAATTTTTCGAAATGGACTTATAAGCAGTCATGAAATGAGAGTTAAAATTTGACTTAAGTGCTCATGCATGATTTATAAAAAAAAGTCCGAAGTACTTATAATGGTTGGTATTGTAGCTGGATACGGAACTATACAAGTTGACTAGCCTTCATCTTAGATGTCTGAAGTTTAAATCGCTGCAGAAGCAAGCTGTCAAATTTTTTCATTTTTTGTTTTTAGTAGAAATGAAATAAGAACGTAGTTGAACGTCAAAATAATTAGAAATGCGACTGTAAATTTACCAACACTTCGAGTAAAATTATCTAAAAATTATTCAAAATGGGTAAAATTTGTAGACCATTGCGTTTGCAACGATGTAAACTTCACACATTTTTCTTCCTTCGGTCTTCCTGTCAAACACCATTCCTGGTATTCTAGAGTCATCCATGCGAGTCTATGCAAGTGATAAGATTACAGAAGTTTCTGTAGTTTTATAATTTCTGATACTTTTGTTTTGTCGAATATTTAAATTTCAATGTTATCCTTGATTCACCATTGCATTCTACCTCGATCGAGTTCTATTGTTTTTTCTAAGACTCTACTTTTGAAGGTGTCTAGATGTAGTGGACACTTTAATTTGCGTTTGTTTAGCTTCGTTTTCCTGTGTTTGCTGCTCACATTTAATCACGAGCTGAATTTAATCTTGAACCTTTCCTTCCCAAGTTACGTCAAATGTATGCCAGAGTTTATAACGTCATTTCGGTAATCAAGTCCATTTGTAGTTTCTCTAATGGCCGCCAGTTTTTATGTTTGTGTCGTTAGTATCATTCCATTTTATTATGAATTTGTAGATCCACTTCATTTACTGCTTCTTCGATGCTCTAGAAAATTTCATTTGGTGTTGGTGTCATCTGCATAGGGATTCTTTAAATTAGAGTTGTAGAGCAGTGTGTTAAGTGTCCACTGGGAGTTCCCAGTGTCACAGTACCAAATCAATCAAAAGAAGAAAAGTCAGTTCGTCAAATAAAGCTTCTTTGCTCGGTATGGTTGATCCTGTCCTGTTGAGCTAAATAGAGCTATTTTCGTGATTCGTAATCAATGCCGGAACTCACAATATTTTTGCAACATTTGCTTGACTGTAACAAATAGTTTAAGTACTATTGTTACACAAGCTCTGTGTCGTTTTCAGTATTTGCCAATTGTCATGAAAATGTTTGTCAAAATTTTGTTGTTTGTACCTATGCAGTGGTGCTCCTGGTTATTTGTTACATCACAGGTAATTTTCCTTGTATTTTGTGGATGGAACTTCATTTGTTGAATAACGTCGCAGCAAGCTTCGTCCTCATTTTTCGTCCTCATCTGACGTTTCTTGGTTCTTTTAAATCTGTCTGTTTATTGTAACAGATCATAGAGATTTGATCAAGTTTTCTTCAATATGCTTTATTTTTTCTTCAATATGGACTTTGTCAGCTTTTATTGGGATTCAGACTTGGTCCTAAGGTTTAATACTGAACTTACATTTTGAATAATGGAGAACTTTTCGACAAAGTATCACCAATCTGGTTGAATATCTCACAGACTAGGGAAGCTCTTGTCCTTTTTGAATACGCTAATGTGGGATGGATGTCAAAGATTTTTTTAAGGATACTTAAGGTCAATCATTGTCTGGGTGTTGTCATTAAATACTATTTTACTGTTTTAATACTATTTGGGACTATGGTTCCAAATTGTTTCTCCGTGAGTCTAGCGTTTTGGTATTGAAATCGCCAAGAAAATGATGATTTGGACGTCATTTGAGGAGGAGAATTAAAGACTTAACGAATTAAAATCGTACAAATTTTCAAAATCATACTTAATCACAAATATAAAATCGTTCGTTGATCGATGTAGAGTTCCTTTTTTTCATATGCGTCAGTTCCCATATCTAGTCAAAACGCGACTCCAAATACAAATTAATAGATGGGTTCCCACTTTGGGATATTGTCTGCAAATGCATGCCCGTAATGTCGCGACTACTCCGTGCCGGCTTTAGACCACTACTATTTTCAAATTGAAGCTGCTTTACAGCTGAAAGAAGTCTGAGATCTGGAAAATCACCTGCCGATACAAGATCCAAACTCAGATTTAGTTGCTGGTTTGCGCGGTCATTCTGCTTGGTCAATAAAGTCCGAGGCATTTCTTCCTTTTTTTTACGTATTGTTTTCTTACGGAAAATGGATTTAAACTAGATTCCCACCTGGAAGGTCAGTAAAAGCATTAAATTTAAGGCGCGTCAAAAGCCGAATAAATATTTACTTTATTCGCTTCTTATCATTATTAGCTTATTAGAGACTCAGCTCCTGGATGTCTAATGTGGGATTCTATAGCAGAGCTGTAGATGTTATTCGAACAAAGTATTTCTCGGGACTGTCTTCATTGGGAGCTGTCAACCAACGTCAGTCTATGCACTACAATCGCGCATCATCGTTAACTCCAGTCTGGAAATAGTCTTTTACAAAAAATTGTGAATTTGTATTAAAAACTGCGAAGGGTCGTATTGATTTTTTTTTGAAACGCTTACATAGTCTTGGTTTCATGTACTGAATATTCGTTCTTGCCATGTTGACAACTGACACAAAATCTATGGCAATTGGCTGGTAACAAAAACTGAACAAGGTTTTTTTTTAAACCGAGCACAATTCTGTAAACACAATATTGATACTTCTTCGTGGTTCTTATTATGATAATTGGTTAACATGTTGAGTGCCACGTCAGTCACCGGTGACTGACACCGACCTTTCCGTTCAGGCCGCGTCAGTCATCGGTGACTGACAGTATACCTGATACTGATACAATACCTGCCCGCGCGGCCTGACGGGGAAGTCGCTATAAAACCGCGTGGCACTCAACGTGTTAACTTGAATTTTTAGCTTTCATTTGCAATTTTTGTTTCGAGTTTTATTTTAAATCCTCCTGAACAAAAAAATGGATTTTATGCATCTAAAGTCTTAATGGATTGACTGTAATTAATGTCAAGTGCAAATAAATATCTATAACAGTTTTCAGAAACTCATAAAAATCCTTTTCTTTTGAGTGACTTTCAATGATATACAAAGCTGGAATGGCTTTATGGCAATAAAGAAATAGTATTTAATTTCCAATGTATTTCATTGATGACTACAAATAAAATGATTGTCTCTATCAAGGCAGGACTTACGTTTTTTGAGTCATCCGTGAAAAAAATTAAATCTAATAAAGCATAAAAAATAAATAACAAAATGATCCGATTATGGGTTGAAACGGCGGCAATGTCCTGCAGACGAGGCAGACGTGGCTGTCGATGGCTTAAAAGTATTCAATTCTGTTTATAATGCTAAAATCCTTCGCTTGTGAAATTTTTTCCAGAGAAATGCAATTGAAAAATTCACAAGTATCATTTGGTGAATTTTTCATTGTGCTGTATAGTAGTCCTTCAATAGGGTCTCCTTATGGTTTCTATCTAACTTATCATCAACAGTCCTATGCTTTAAAGATTCTCATAATATTATTCGACTGAATTCTTCAGCCTGCTTGAGTTCATTTAACGAAAAACTTGAAAAAATAACATTGAGCCTATTGTATTCCATCTTTAAAAAAGTTCTCCAGTTTTTTCCACGCTAACTATGCAATACAGCCTGAATTGGTAACACAATGCACAAACACTTGCTTAGAGCGCACCTCGGCCGAGGTATTCCGCATTGCTTCGCCCCTCCTTCCTGTCCCATACATTCAAGAAGTTGATTTATCCTTCATGCTATTTCAGCAGTATGTTTTCACTGGCTCCATTCATATAAACTTCGTGTTTACCCTGTCCCCGTTTACGCCACTAAAAGGGCGCACTAAGCTTTTTACTTCGGCCCCTCTCCTCCCTAGCTATCTGTTGTGAAAAGTAGAATTGGCAGGACTGTGCATGGATGGGATCCTGTAAAAAATGGAACGGAAAAGCTTCGTTGTCGCCAGCGCCATTTCTATCGTCCTCGTCATCGCCGTCATTGTCGACAACATAGTCATCCTTTTTCGATTTGGCTTATTCGTATTTCGGGCGGATAGAGCCGAACAAGCGCGCCCGTGGAAGGATCGGATCGGACCCGAATGAATCCAGTGAAGAATTTATTCTGCAGTGACGTGACGTTTTGTAATTTACTTACTTCTGTGCTAGCTGCTGAAGGTAGCAGGAATGAGTGAAAAGATTTGTTGCAGAAGGGTCAGGAAGTTTGAGTAGTTTCCATTTCGCTTCGTTTCGTTTTTGACTTTTGTAACATTTGCAATTGTGTCGTGTGCACACTTGTCAGGCCAAGGATAAAAGGATTCGAAATCGGAGGACCAAGTGGCTTACTTAAGGTGCTCTAAGTGCCTTCTGCTTTCTTGCGCTTTCGCTTCTGCCATTTTGCATTTTCTTCATTTCACGACCATCAACACACATATTTAGTTGGGGCTGAGACAGCCACAATTTGATTGTGTTTGTGTATACTATTGGCTCCAGCAGCATCGACATGGCTGTTCTGTTCTAGGGGCGGGGAAGAAAATGGGAATGAAAAGTGGAAAGTTCGTGCGGAGCAGCTTCTTTGCTTTGCTTGAATCATGATTACACAATCAGAAAATTTTATTTTTGAAATCATGGTAAATTTCCAATCAGAAGCTTTAATGCTAATGGATTGCAGTTATTCCTGGAAACAACAAGGACTCGATCGTAATACTCGTGAGAAGTAAGACAAAATAACGAGATGCAAAATAAATAGTGTAAGGAATTTAAAGGACATTCGAAAACACTTGATTGTACTGTGGGCTGACGATAGGCGGATTCGAGCACAGCAGGCAATGGAGCAAGTAATCCTGAAGTGAAGGTCGAAAGTCTCGTTTGAGTAGTGTTGGAGTGAATCACATGGACGATATGAGCCCAATTCTGTATTGCAGGTTGCGTAACTATGTCATTGTCAATACAATAAGATCAATGGCCTTCGATACAAGTTTATGTCTTGAGCTGCATCTTGTGTAACGACGAACGCCGCAACTGCAAGGAGCGAAAATATGTTGCAGTTTTCTTGACACCATTTATGCAAAAGTAAATTTTCATGCGGTTGCTTAAACAATTTTCTTTTGATAGCAGTTGAAAGGACAGAAAGTGTTTCAATGGGACTATATGTTGAAGTGGATTAAAATGAAGGTTATATTTTGGTTATGATACTTTCAATTCAGGTCAACATTTTTTAAGGATTGTTTAAGAGTCAAGTTTGAGGTTTGAAACAAAATAAGAGTACCAATAGTTGAGAATAAAAATCAATTAAAACTGGCCAAAGGTAGAAAGTCGAAAGTTGCTGCAGGGCTCAATATCAAATTGTTGTAAATCCAATGAAGGCTGGGTATTTTTGAACGTTAAGGAAGCGGAAGTCTCGAGCTCCGTGTTCCTTCTCTTCATAAATGGGGAGAATCCGGAAGTCCCGAGAGAGCAGACCTGTGAGTGTCGTATGACGTAATGTACGTGACGCACAAAATTTCCTCATCCCCAAATCCGGATAGTCAGATCGAGGAAAAAAATGAGCTGCTGGGGGATATGAGCATTGATAAAAACCAGCTGGATTATACGGAAGGCCACCCAGATTGACATGCAACCCTATAAAAGTACGACGGGCAGCCTAAAGTACTTTTTCAGGGAAGAATGCATTGGCCTTAAAAATGATTGAACTGGGGGAAAACTCCTAACGACTCCTTAATTTATTTCCCCCGAAACAAGTCATTCTCAATTGCGGAGCTGTGAAAGCTTAATTGCAAGGAATGTATTCCAATATCAATGTGAAATCCATGGGAAGTCACGAACGGAAATCCTTTTTTAGACGTTATCGTTTTAAAACCATGTCTCTGTGTGTGGTAGACTTAATACTTAAATCCTAATTTTTTCAATCACGGAACTGAAAGAAAAAAAAAGAAAAAAAAAAGAACTGAACTGAAACTTGCACGACATTACATTAACGACAGGGAAGAAACATGTTGGGATTTGAAATAGGAGACCTTCCACCTTGCGGTATTTTTCGCAACACAACTTGTTACTGCTTACCCGTAACTTAGTGATAGAGATGTCAATACACAATAGGAGCCAAAAAACCCAGAAAGACGCATAGGAGAATTGCGTACAGTTGCCTGGAGAAACTTGAGTCCAGTTTTTAAAGCTGAATATCACCATTACCCAATATGATTACCAAAATGATTGAAGATTGATCCCAAAATGGGCAGGTAGACCATGAGCTGTCAAAAGACGTCAAATTCGTTCGCCTAATAATCTCTGTCATTGAAGTGCGTGAGCTTATTTTGATAATCATCCGCGGAAAGTTCAAGGAAGGATATCGTTGTCTAAGTGTTAACCTGGTAGCATTTAACCTTCATGTTTCCGGATACTCCCATATGGGAAAGAACTTCGTAAACCTGGTAATCAGCAATGGTAACGAGCTTTTTAGAGGTGTATTATCAAACGGACATTAATTGTTGCTTATAGTTCTTGGGTGGTTCTAAAAATTAGACCTTGGGCAATGTGATTAGAATTTGTGAATTACTTACTACAACAGTAAGGGGTCGATAAAGTGCATTTATTTTGAATATTTGGAACATTTTGAATGGCTTTGCCACGTCGAATATTATACGGCCGGTGGATTTCCCACTTTTAAGGCGATTTCGTACGTAATGATGACTGATTTTGTCAGCCGAGCTCTGTGCAGTGCTGGCCAGGGAGCCAAATTATTCCTCAAAGAGCATTTTGTTTTTAAAAACGACTTCTGACAATCTTTGGAGTTTTGCCTGCCACAAAATGTTTCCCACCGATGTTAAAACACTTGTGTGTCGCTAGTTTTGGGGAAATATTACGTTTTTCCCAGTTTTGACCGCGTGTGACGGTTGCTGTTTTTCATACTTTTCGGAATTTTCACAAATGCCCAATAGAACGAGTTGCGTCTGTCCGTTTTATGCATAAGATTGTCGGGAAGTTTCTCTAGAGTTATGCTTGTGAGAGTTTCATAGCAGGGTGATTTCAGGTGTTTTGTGTCTATGTAGATTGGGTCATTTCTCCAAAGTACATTTGCCTCTAACCATCCTCCGAAGAGACTCGTACATATTTAAATATTTCTTTCTTTGTATTTCTCTGTTCCTTTATTGGCAATGCTCTCCTCCAAGAAATAGGTAATTGGATCTAAGGTGCGTCAGTGAAAGCCTCTGTCTTCTCAACTTATTCAAACATAATGCCGTTCGGACTATGTGTTGGAGGGACTAGTATCTTTTTTGCGGCAATGGAGGTTAAAAAAGCTATCCCTTTTCAACCTGTCGTTTAAGGCTGAGAGTATGAGACTTGAACCCAATAAAGACTAGAAAAGGGCGATAATCCACCCTTGGAGGGCTCGCGCATTACTTCAGAGTTGCGTCGTTAAGGCAACCTCAAATTGGCCTGCGTCCACGCTCCGCTTTTCAGGTGAAGAGTCAGCCCGGTAAACAAGCCTAATCCCTCTTCGTTTTGAGTACGGACTCAAAAAAGGCTGTCGCGTTCCGTGTATCTTGCGTTCGCAACATTGCTCCATTTTCTTTGATCGTATCAGGAATAACATAGTTAATCGTAGACGCAAGTGCACTTCTTCCTCCTGAAAAGCGCTTACAAGCGAAAAACGCATGGAGTGCGTTATCTCTATTGTCTGGTCTCCTACTGGTCGTTGTGGAATATACTTTCATAATTGCGAATTAAGTTTGTGAGCCCTTTACTGCTAGGATCATGGGTGATCTCGTTGTTGGCCTTGAATCCTTCCCCATATCGGTCCTTTTATTTCGCTGAGGGAGTGCATACGGTTTTTTCCATGCCTGAGTTGTGATTGTGGTAGCCTCTTCAGCTTGGACAATTTGGGTTCTAATTTCGTCAATTATTTTTTCACTGCTGCTGGACACCTATTAGTTTAGGTCAAAGTTTTATTGGCCAGCGAACCTTTGTAGGCATTCCAGTTTCTTTGCCTTTTTTCTTTTAGAGGAGTATCAATGAATATGTTTTCCATGAAAACGAGATCCGGTTTCCTGATCAGATGACGCCTTTTTGAGGACGTTCAACATGATATTGTGGTTGAAGGCGTATGATTTCACAATATCTAAAGTGGAGCAGTTCCTTCGACTATAAGTGATGGCCCATTATGCAGGCTTCTATGTGTCTCTGTGATAATCGGTTGAGTTCACGCCAAGCTTGATTTCTGCTCTCTAATTGCAATAAGCATTGGACCATATAATTCTAGCAGAGAACGTGGATCTTGGAAACAGTTGCGCATCAGTAGCCGAATACGCGCGATAACGCGAGCTCGAAGAAGCTCGTTCGCACATTAATAATTGAGGTTTCTAGGGACTGAAGGTATGAGTTATTGATAATTTGGTGATTCACGAGGATTGCTGCTCTTCCACCCCGCTTAATCCAGCTGTCGTTACTGTGCAAATTATTAAAAGGGACCCAGAGTTGAGTCCTTGGCTTCAGAAATGTTTCTTGCATAAGCAGAATATTGAATTTATGATGCAGCATAAATTGTTCAAGGTCTCCGGTTTTCCGAGGAGTACACGTTCCATGTAAAAAGAGAAATGTGATTCATGTGACTACTCATTATTGTGGTTTGGGTGGAGTTAATTGAAGTTCTGTGAGTAAATTTCCTAAACTATTTGTCTCATCATGTATTGCATCATGCTTTGAATTACATGGCTATGTTGCATTGTCAAACGTTTTCATTTGATTCGTTTATAAGTTGGTGCCTCATGCTTAAGTTTGAAATTTTGTTTTTGCTGCTTGGCATTTTTCTTTTCTTGCTGAGTCAACTAAGTAAGGACTTCTTGTATTTGTTGGTCCGTCTTGTTCAGTTGGGCATTTACTTTTGTCAGCTGATTCTGCATTTCGGCCTTCCGGCGGATTCGTTTGTTTTCGTTTGTGATTCAATGTTTTTTTAAGTTTTTACTGTCTTTTGTAGTAATTTTGAAATTACTACAAAAGAATTATATACTGCTCCTGAATTTCGATTTCCACCAGCTCAGACGGTTCACATTTCAGGAACTTTGGATCCCAATAGCTTTTGGTGATCAATCGCATAAGAAACGGCTTATAGAAAACGGCTTTATAGAAAAAAAAAAAAAATAAAAAAAAATATTACATTTATATATTAGACAAAAATTACATACAGTACGAATGTTCCGAGCTATCTACCCTTTGTAACATTTTTCGATGGTATGAAAGAATTTTTAGGACACAGCCTTGGTTATTACAAAATATTTCGTGGTAAACATTGTGCTACGCTGGATTTATGATCCTGGTTACGTTACATTTATTTAGCTGATAATGAAGTTTTATGGTAAGGAACAAGTGACTACCTTCTAATTTTCAACTGTTGAAAATTCAATAGAACGCATAGGAAAATACAAAAACTAAATATTTGGTTTAAAGTTCAGACTTACGGCGGCGTGAAAATCATCTAAGTTTTGCATTTACAAATTCTTTTTCACCAATAATATTTCAGTAGCTTTACTAAATAAAAGAATCCTTTTAATTTCAGTAAATGTATTCCCATTTGCATACTGCATGTCACTCTTGTTTTATTGAAAGTATGATGGTTATGAAAGTTGATGGAATAGCTTATCATGCCGAGGAGCATCCTTCGAGATTTTTACGGGGTCGAGGGGTCGGGTTTGGTTCGGAAGAGGAAGAAGCAAGAACAACAACTTACTTGAACTGCCACACCTTGAATGATGACGATGATGACACAAAAAATAGTGCGTTCCAAGTAATAAGTTTAATGTAGAGGTTCCTACTGATATTCACATCATACATGCCTGAGTTAAACATTAGCTGGTAATCGTCAGACCAATTCAATTATACTCAGAAATATGGTCCCTTGGATGCCTTAGTTCTTGTCTCGTGGGTCACCTCGAAATACATATGTATGCATAAATAAATTTAACTTTCATCACATTAACGACCTATGAAAGGTGACATGAATTTCAACAGAATAAATTAGATTGAGTCAACAAAGTTATCCACTTTGGCTGTTTAACGCAACCTTGTGTGTGTATAGATATGATGGCGAAATTAAAATTAGCCCTTTAATCCTTTTTGAATTCAAGAACAAAGCAAACGTTGTAATATTCTCGGGATATTTTACTCATAATGAAATCATTTCATCTCGTCGTTATGTTCCTCACTTGTTACTTTATAGCTTTCTCCATTCCTTTTGTCTCATGTCCTTCAATCTTCGGCTGTTTGATGTTGTGGAGGCAAAGAAGAAAATGCGTGACACAATCGAAAGATTTGTTGTAATCCCTTTACGGCGACCAAAAGCACGCAATGTTTAATTTCATAAAAATGAAGTCGCGTTTCGTTGAAAGGAACTTCCCAATGTTCTCCGATGACGACATACACAAGTGCTGCGTCATAGCTATTTTAGTTGAACGAAATGAAATGATACGAATTTTCTAGACGATCCTGAATTGAAGTTTCTCCGTTTAAACAATAAATAAGTATGTTCTGAGAACGTGGGAGGCAAAATAAGAATAATAAGAACAAACTGTTTTACTTCAGCTGCTCCATTTCAAACAATAACGTTCGTTCGTTTCGTTCATTTTAAGTGTACATAGGAGTCCTTGTTGATTGAGCGACAGGGAGAGCGAAGGAGCTCTGATATTACAAGGACAATTAATTTGTTATTTCATCTTGGCGCTGAAAATTTCGTGTTTTCTTTGCTTATTTAGAAGGTCGTATTGGTAAATGAAGTATTAATTTGCCTTGAATATGGAAGAGTTAGTTTGTTAAATAAATGTGTTGACAAAAGTAGGTAAGAAAATAAGTTTTCTAGTAGCGAAGTAGGAAATGGAAACTGAATTTAATTAGTAATTGTCGCGAAGCTTTCCTATGACATCAACCGGAATGGAAAGTGGTGAATTTTTAGATTTAGTCATTATAGATACTTCCGATGGGAATTGGCTTGATCCGCGTTAGTTTTTCAACATATTGGATGCAAACTAGTTCAAAATAATAACTAAAATTATTGCAGTAGATTAAGCAGTGTTAATTCGTTCCAAGATAGGATTAAATCATATTAAAGTCGACTATGTTATAGTATTACTCCTTTTTTAGGCTTTAAATCTTTTAGATTCACAAAACAATAATAGTCCGCGAAAAAACTGTAGGCCATGGGAATAACTATGAAAAATCTGTGCTTATAATAATGATTTATTTTCTCTATGAAATTGAGTATTACGTAGATCAAAATGCTTACAATATAGAATATAAAAAGAATCTGAGCACAAATTTCAACTCGAGAAATTTGAAAATAAAACACGCAAAATTTGAATACTAACCGGGACGACGAATCTATATCGCACCCAATGAGCGTCGTAGAACAATATTAAATTTTGTAAGTATGTAAAAACCTATTTTGTGACAATAGTTAGTAAACCCGCCTTTGTTATTCAGCACCTCGCATAGCCTCTATGGAAATGAAGGATAATATTTTCATATGCAGTTTTATCGCGTGCTTGTTTCCGTGGTGGCACTTTTCAGCTCATCTACTGTTGTAGACTGCCGTTTATGAGCATAAAATGAATCTGCCAATTTCTCCTACACGTTTTAGATTATTTTTTAGTCCAGGGAACGTGCTGGCTTTTTTCAGATTTTGCTCTCTGAAATATCTGCGCACGGTACGGGCGTTGTGAACTGAATTTATCTTGTTAGAAAATGTAATTGGCACCAGACGCGATAGCGACTCGTGCATTAGTATAATATAATAATTATAAACCTTTCGATTATCCACGAGCACGACGTTTTCCCATTATATCCAATTCCTGCCCACAACTCCGTCGCCTACATGTCATTTGCTTAAAATATGAGGCAGCTGCCCAAAAAACGTAGAAATAATACTGCAAACAATCAAACCATCTAAATTAAACAGCTTTTCGACAGAAAAAAGGACTCTCCACAATTTATTCGTTCAGTGACCGTGCTATAATGCAAATTGTAATCGAGTGTCTTCATGTGCCTGCGTCAGTGGTGGCTTGCATTACAACTCTTTCCGCTAGAAATGCGCAGCTTGCTTCACAAAACGTTAAAAATTTCGTAACCATAAATTGGTCTTTGCAACTGTCAGTGCGCTTATCACCCGTTCCGTTGCCATAGAGTAAGAAACGACTCACTGAATGGTTTTTCCGTATGGTGACAGCTGGCGTTCGATCTCCTAAGTTATTTGTGTAAAATTTAACGGGATTTTTTTGATAATTTGAAATCGCTTTTCGACTTCTCTTCAGCATCCGCACGATTTCCTGAATGTTTGTTTCATTTAATTCTTTGTCTGCAAGAACTCATTGCAAATACTTTCAAATTAACTAAGAACACTGTTAAAATGTTAATGTCTTATAGTTTAGTTGTATCTCTAAGACGCCACATCAGTTCTAAAAGACCAGAGACATTAAAAAGTACTTATCGTAGGTAAATCATATTTTACAGTTTACCTCAGCGTTTATGATCAAATTATTTGACAAACTTAGTTTTCCTGTACCGACTCGACTTTCCATCAAGTTATTAAAATTTCTGTTAGCTCCTTTAGTATTTTCGTGGACTGTACCGAAGACCGAACGATTATGGTCGTAAATCGATTTCAAAAATAAGGGAATCACAAAATTAAAAGGAAGCATTTTATCTCTTTGATTAGCGGACTGATCTTTCGGCGCAATATAATTTCGGTAGTGAACGCACCTAATTCAAGTGATTTCAGTTTTCGGTATAGATAGTATTGACATTTTATTGGGCTTTATCAGCGCAATTATTTTGTATATTGATTGCGTATTTCTACGACTTCTTCATAAATTTTGGTATTTTTTCATTGATTTTTAGCCCTTTTGTAATGCTTCATTATTGAGGTTCCGGGATGGTTATCTTGGGTTTGTGAACAAGCGTGACAGGATGTTGATGTCATCTGCTAAGAATACCTCTTGACTGGACGTGCATAGAAGTGTACCTCTTGTATTAAAAGGTAGCTTTCTTATGATGTATTCTAGAGCCAAGCTTAGATACCAAACTCGTTCATCCCTGTGGTTGGTTATTCTTTTATTAAAGCAGAACATAGACTATCTAAAGTTGCTGAGACCAATCGAGACTCTCCAGGGATATCTATTGGGTTCGGTGTTCTGGAGCTTTAGGATGGAATGAGAAGATCTTTCGAATATGTAGGTCACCTTTTCTTAATTTTGGTTCCTCAATAATGATGATGCAGATTTCCCCTGAGCATATCGTCTTTTTATGCTAATATCCTCATTGGAGGTTTCTATTATGTTATTTATACTTAGAATTACGACGATACTCCTCATTTTGTCGTCAAAGTATTCTCATTTCTTAATTCGGTTGATATAAGTGGTTACTCTTCTTGGATTATCATATTGCTCTCTCTTAGTTCTAGGCTTTCTTCCTTTACATTTTCTATATGCCTGATCGTTTAATTCAACGTTTCTCGGTGCTCATTATCAAACCAATTGTTTCTTTTGTGTGGATTTGGATGTTCAATCATTGGTACTGCCACGTTTTTGATTACCTCCTTCACTTCCAGCAATAGCTATATGCTTGTTCTTTGCGATGCGCCTGAGAGGATGTGGAGCAGCTGGTTTTTAAGGGTCGTTATGAAGGTTGATATCACAGACGCTGTTCGCGATCTTTCAATGCCAAATTTATAAAAGGGCTGGTTCTGTCGAGTATGTTATCCACATAAGGCATCAAAACGTTGATTGAACCATGTAATGGTTTGATTTACAATCGACTCCTCCTAAATATGCTTGAGATCCGACTTTATTAGACCAGAAATTGGCGTTACCATTCATGTCTAGATGATGACACAAATTTTTTATGGTATTGAGGTCCAATAAGGATGTTCTAGTTGCCGGGGAACTCTCTCCTCTATACATTAACAATTCTTTCACTATTTTTGCTGTGTATTTGGGAACATTACCCTGTTGAAACAACAATTAATGGCGTAGTACTAATTTCTTCGTGCTAGGTTGCAAATTTGCTTGCAAAATTTTTGAGGTAATCTTCCATTTTCATCGCTGCTTCAATAAATGTCAGATTATCAACTATTGAGTCTGAAAAACAATTCCCGACCATCCATCTACTATAGAATACGATGTAAACAAGGGATAATGTGAAACATAAAAAAATACACGATCTGCACAACATTCAATTTAAAGGGGAAGTCACCTCCGGTGATGAAAAATTTGAAAAAGAAATTTCCGGTAAAACTGGCAAAAATTACTGAAGAAAAAACTTGTGTTCCTGATCCAATATTAAATGTCGATGAAACCGAGATATTCTGAAAACAAAAATACCCAAAAGAACTTTTCTGTCAAAATCTCGGACATCAATCAGAGTATTTAAGCCAGCTTAAGATAGGGTGACTTTACCTCTTTGTATTAACGCATCAGGTGATCGTTTTTGTAAATTTTTTCCAGCATTTCCTTTAGATTGGAGATGATTTGGTCAAGGCTAGAAGTGTAGAAACAAACGTCGTCGGCAAAAGCAGCTAGTTGGGAGTTTTGGTATGTGGGGATATTAGACGTGTATATCTTAAAAAAGTGTTGGACTCAGACCTAAACCTTGCGGAAAAGAAAAGGTTTGACCTCCAAACTTTAACCTGGTAAGCTCAGTTTCTCAAGAAATATGAATTTAGTTTGCGCAAGTGCACTCTTTGAGTTTATTAATTTCACATCATGTGAGACGATGTACAAGGCTTTTTCTCTATCAAAGATCAGTAGGCCCACCGACTGTTTTGTATTTAGTGCTCCTTTTATGTCTTTGGAGACAGGTAGCTGGTGCTTTGTTGAGCATCAATGCCTGAAGGCAAACTGAATGTTTGTTATTGTTTTCAATGTAACCATCAACCTTTTCAAGACAAGCTATCATATAGTTTACCAATCGCCAGCAGTAAGCATTTTGGTCTGTAGTTGTTAGGATCTCGCGGATCTTTACATTTTTCAGGACTTGTACTAAGCTGGCGTGTTTTCAGCAGCTTGACAAGTTTGAAATTATCGGGCAGGAGTTGAAAATGATTGCCTTTTTGAAAAGATTGTTAGATTTATTGGATATTCCGTAAAATCCAGGGGCTTTACCATCCTTTAGCATTTGCTCAATTATATGCTTCGTCTTAGTCTTCGAGATAGTCTGGTGTTTGTGGAACTTATCAGCAAGTAACTTTACTTTCCATTCACAAGAATGAATATGGGTACCATTGTGGTCTTTCAAAGCATATGTTATTCTTAAGCATATAGTTCTTATTTATTTTTTAGCTTCAAGTCTTTCCGTGCGTTGTAGTCAAGGTTGGTGAGAAGATTGTTCCATTGGTTGATTCGGAGGTTTTGACTTTTATAGCCTAAACTCGTTAGTGAGTTCCGATTTATGTTAAATATTTCGTCTATATTTCGGTGAAATATTTTTTGCACTGGTAGCACAGCACTGGTAGATGCGGAGAGGAGAGCGCTTGTTGTAAAGTGAGTTCCGAGGAACCGACGTTCCTTGACAGGATCACCTAAGGCAAAGTCGAGAGTAGATCCGATACCTTGAGGGGAGTGGAAGGTTTGTTCTTGTGAAGACCATTTATGTTATAATTTAATTCGATGTTAACGCTTCAGATTTCAATAAATAAGTTGAATTGAATTGAAATCGAATGAACCAGTTTCCTTTTTATTCTGCAATCCTTATCTCATTTTAAACGATTATAATGAACACATTTTTGACTTTTCTTTGTCTTCTTTAGATTGATTTACATATGTTTTAGGTTATTATAACATATCCGTCTGCTTTGAATGAACTCTGTGTCTCGTTCTACACGGTTCGTTTTAAATGATTTTCCCAAAAATGTAGCTACCGTGTAAATCGGGGGATGAATGTAAATATGAATGAAAAAGAAAACAGCTACATATGTATAAAGAAAGTAAAGATATATTTACTTTCCAGAAATTCGAACTGTTAACAGTTACGCGGGTGGTAAACACCGTAATCCCGCACTCTTGACAGCAACCGAGCTACAGAAATATAAATGCCAAACGCACCAAACGTACTGGGAATGCCCTGAATAGGTCCTGAACGTTCAAAGAAGCCCAGAAGTGTGTTATACTTCCAGCGAATACATACTTACAGCTATATATTATAATAACACAATAATGAGCCACCGCTTAACACAAACCACATCACATACGTAATGTCGTCGCGTAAATATGCAAATCACGCGAATTGTCCGTCTTGTACCCGATCGCGGTACCCCGTTACGCTTCTTGCATTTTGCAATTGCAACAAAGTATCCGAATTTGGGGTTCCGCAAACTATGCAATGACTGGCACAGAAGCTAGTTCCAATGCTAGAAAAAAGAGGCACTGCCTCTCTAATTGAGTGTATCTAACGAGTAGCCTCAGGAGGGTGGTTGCCATTGGCGTCTTCGGGTGATTTGCGCTATTCGGTAATTGCTCGGTGGCGTTAATGCGTGCGTTGTGTTCGAGTTCGCGGTTTTTTTTATTCGCGATGCATCGAAGCATTAATTACTTTGAAGATCTTTTCAAAGAATCGTGAATTTAAAGATAAATATTTTAGTGAAGTATTTCGTTAGTCGACGTAAATTCGTCCTTAATCGTTAAAGTGTGCCGGTGAAATTGTGAGCATGAATGATGAATGGTAAGTGAAAAGGATTTATTATAGGGGATGGGGATGAAAAGGCATATAAAAATTCAATTAAGTGTTCAAAATGTGAAGATAACATTGAACTACATGGAAATTAACGAAGCAATCGGGGAAAATGTAATTTATTCCACTTATTGCAACCCATTGAAAAATATGAAAACGCAATGGAACCCACATGAGACATTTGGCCTATTGGCGATGTGTGAACTTACAGGTTGTATCGTCGCTGGCCGCCATTTTGATTCAAAGGTGTTAAAGCGGGCAGACATTTTTTTTCACTAATAAGAAAATATGCCTATTAAGGGGCACAACAAGTGTGGCTAGGATTTTAGCATTTTTTCAAAGAAAACTACTGCATACAATTCTTTAAAATTTTGAGAATATATTTCTAGATAATTAATGAATATAAATTTTTAAGTTAATTATTTGTTATCTCCCGTTACCTGGGGTCCTCTGAAGGTCCTCCTCCACTGCATTGATTGCAGCGTTGATCGCGGCTGAATTAAAAAAAAATAAATAAATAAATTTTAAACTGGAGTAGTCATGCTCTTATATCTTCAAAATATATATCTGCTTGATGGTTTTCGAATCTGATGGATAACTGACGCTTTTGTTTCAAATCTTGTTTTGTTTCCCCCTGGATAATGAACCAAGCTATGAGTATTTGCTCGCAATATCCTTTAAAAGATGGGTTGTGAACTCCATTGATTATCTCGTAGGTTGCAGAACCTTCGATTTGATACCTATTAGAGTCGATGATAAACTGTTCACTTTTTGCAACCTGAGTGATGTTGATAAGCTAATGGTTGGATGCAAGGGACAAACCTGGTAACATGGTTTGTAAAATCAAGTATCAGCCCGTGCTCCAAAACGAAACTTTTCGAAAACTTAACTTTTCCATCATGCTCACACAATGCATAAGGAGGGAAATCACATCAGGGTGCCTGTTTTTGCACTTTTCTCCGTGGAACTAAATGAAATGGAAAGGCTTTTAAATTTATATTTTTAACTGCATTTCCTAATTTTAAAAAAAAAAATAATTATCATCAAACCTCGCATAGTTAAAAGCTGGTATTCATTTACAACACAATTTTAATCTGGAAGCAGTTCAAGCATTTTTTTAAATCTGGAGGCCGTTCAAACATATTTTAAATATTATCTAAATTAAATGAATAAATAAATTAAATAAAATTAAATATTATTATTATCTCAATGAACCAAATTTTATGTGAAAATTTTGGAAGCCGAAAATATGTGACGCGTTTGAAAGATAAGAAATCAACCCGGAGTACAAAATTAATACATTAATACCATGCACTTTTGCTAGCTATAATAAGAATGTTAACTAATCGTTTTGTCAAAAATAATCATATGAAACTACAGGCATGAGAAGAATAAAAATTTAAAGGTTTGTTCATAACATGTGCAGCGCTCTTACAAAACTTTTAAACTGCATGGTATTCACCCCAGTTTCTTTATAATAGTTTCATATTTTTGTAGTAAAGCCTGTCTTTTACTTTATTTGACGTGGCGATAAGCTTCTCCTAAACTTGGATGAATTTCAATCAAAGCTTCAGTACGATGAAACCTACTTTGCAGCCTCGGTTCCCAGTTTAAACGATATCATTTAAGGTACCCAAACACTGTTGGTTTTTCTTAAAAGATACTTTTCAGCCTTCGAAACCACAACCCTCACGAAAGCTGAAAATGACAGTGGGGGAAGACAGAAATTGTTATGATTCTCCCGCCTATCTTTTAATCAAGTGACTTGACTCTACCCTCTGACAAAAAAATACTCGTAACTTATTGAGACAATCCCCTTCACGTAGCCTCTATTGGGATAGTAAGACATATAAGACATGCTGGTGTCAACGTAAAGCTTGTTTGTCACATCAAACAAACAATCAAATGAGTCGTCAGACTTCTGAAGATCTGAGTCAGTCTATCTGAGAGTATAATCTCGGTAATAGGGTTAGTCCGGTGGTGTCAAATCAGTACATCTTGGTGGCCAGTCAATTTTGACAACCCACTTTTGGAAAATTCCCGCAGTATAGGACGTAGCCTATATATATAGCCTTGTAAGAACAAAAAGTATTTTCAGCCTTTCTGTTCATTTGTGGTAACATAAAGTGTGGCAACACAAAATTTTTTGTGCTTTTGTAAAAAAAAAGAATCAAAAAATATTCTCCCGATTTGGCCTATATATGTGAAATTTTGAAAAAGTTTCAAAAAATCCTTAGTTTTTGATGATCTGGATAAAATTCGCTTAAATACTTTTTTCCGCTAAAAATCAGAAAACAGGAAGCCGGAAATAAAAACGCATTATAAAAATTACTATAAACTGAGGATTAAATGAGTATTGAGTTTTATACAAGTACTAACGTATCAATAAGCCTTCATAAGCCTAATTTTGCCATAAGCCTTTTTCTCGCTATCCTCTTTTCCTTTTTCTCGATTACAATTGCAATACGTCGGTTTTATTACTTGATGCATTGCTGGTCCATTTTTTGAGCATTATCGAAGCTCCGTGGTCCAACTCCGATCTCCAATTCAATCATATGCATTAATACAGCTGAATTACCTTCGTTAAATAAGGCAGCAGCTATAAATGATGCCACTTCGATGACTTTCAAGCCGCAATCTAAGTGCAATTTTGAGCCAAACGCCAAATTTTCGAGTTAAAACTCTCGTTTACATACTTTGTATGACTGCTAAAACAGCGTGTAAGTAAACCTTTCCTTGAAAAATCTTAATAAATTGGTAATATTTCTTTCTGCGCGTCGGGGTGTAAAGGACTTGGTTGAGGCTCAGGCTCAGGTCCAAGTGCCTTAGCTTTTTGTCACGCACACCAGCTCGCACATTAAACAGTTCTCGTATCGAGGATTTTCATAGGTGGATATCATATGATAGATCGTAGCTACTAAAGCTTGCTTCAAGTCTTCAACACTGTCAATATTTCTTTTGACCGCTGAATCGTAATAGTTACTCAGTTTTTGCACCAAAGCTTCGCTCAATTTATATTGCAAAGTCCAGTGCCCATTCTTTTTTGAACATTAACTACACACTCACTCTTGATAACTACTGGATATCGGTGATAAGGATTGGTATCCAGAAGAGCTTTGAAGGTTTTTGAGTCACCATCACCTATATAATTCATGTATTTCACATTATAACATATCTTTCATAGATGCAACCTCCTTACTTCCCGCTGAACCGTCATGCGTTTTCAGGCAAATTTCATGGTCAGGCTCTGCTTTCCAAGGCGAATCATTCTACAGAATCTTTAGATTTATTTATCCATCAAGTCAATGAATGACAGTTATTGCATTTCACTATGAGATTTATAGCTTTCCAAGTGCAATATGCAATAAAAGTCGTCACACCAAACAGCGATTTGAATTCTCTCCTGTTCCAAGTTGCACCTCCGGATACTTTAAAATTAACAATAAGTTTCTCGCGCTGTTTATTTTCTTTTTTTCTTTTTCTATAGCTTTTTTAAAGCGATGATCAAATACTTTTTTTGAGGCAAAATTTATGTAAGGGAAAATTCTGTTGTAAGTTCCTTTGACAATGCCACTGCCAATATCCATATAGCTACAGAATATATTTAATCCTTGCCTTCCAACACCTAACAATCGCCTGACGAAGACAATTCTTATAATAACCTCATAGCCCGTATTAATTAAGGGGCTGAAGGGACTTTACAACAATATTGAAATCGAGCCCTTTATTTCCACTATCTTCGAAATTCACTTTTGCTTTCAAGCTTCCATAAAATATTGATAATTCGGTAGCATAACAATAGGATTTACAGCCACCTTTTCTGTGGTAGAACTCGGTTTTTTGCAGAAGCACTTTGGTCAGCATTTTCACGTTAATGTGCAACTTGAAAACGTTGATTGCCGTGAAATGATCCTTTAAGCAGACGAGTAGATAGATAGGTCGAACTGTCAACAGAATTTGAATACAGTAAAAGACGCCCACAGTAAAAGTAAACTTTACTTTTACTGTGTAATACTAGGAACAGTATTATTACGGAAGATGAATCACGTCTTTGCAAGTAAGAGCTCAGTTATATGTGGTCCATAGTCTGGTAAAATGGAGCAAACGTACTCATATTTGAAGCAGTAAGTACGTAAAAGCTGAACCTCATCTTCGGTAGATTTTTTTTGAACAGAAAGACGTTTTGAAATTTGCTCTCCTAGTTTAATATTTCGAATTTACATAATCTAAAATGCAGCTTACTTGTTGTAGGCGTCTAAACTGTCTGCAGCACCCACCGTCAAATGAGGCATCTCAGATAACTTTTTTGAATTTTCTTGAATGAAAGAGAATATAGTTGATATTTTTACTAGACTGATCTTTTTCTCCCTAATGCCATCATATATGGATTACAAAGGTAATGATTGCCGAAGATTTTATGTGGTAATTTTTGTTTTTTAAAAAATTATTGGTTTCCCGGCAAAATGGTGAAAAAATCGGAGGGTTCTTATATATCAAAAAATGCTACAAAATCCTTTGTGCCAGGTGTATGTTCTCTAATTCGCAGCACTTCTTCGTGGCAGTACTTCACTTCTTCGAAGGCAGTACAGTATGGATATTTCCGCAATATTATCTTCACTTTACGTCTTATAGCTAAACTGATCTGCAAATATATCGAAAATTTTAACTTCTTTCCTCTCTATCACTCAGCCACATTGAAACAAGTTTTTTACAATTAACTGTTTTTTCAACCGGATGTCTTGCTCAAACTACGTTGAGCTGAGAGTTTCCTGCCTAAGGCAAACCATAAGTATATACAGCACTAACACTTTGAAAAAAATCTTGATCTGACAGTGATAAAAAAAACGAATTGGGATTAAATTTGGTAAAATTTCTCTCATTTTTGTCAAAACAAAGTTGCTCCTCATAAATCTTCTGTATGAAGTAAATGTATCAGGTGAATGTAAAAGTTTTTTTTTTACTAAGAAATGTCGCCAGCGACAAGTACGCAGCGTATTAATTTGACAGATACGCCATTTCAATCGTTTGACATATAGCTGCAAATACACACAAGTTGAGTCCGCCAAAACTAGCGTGTTTGGTTTATCGTGTTGAGCAATCATGTCGAATTTTGTGCCTGAAAAAGAGTATTTGTGGCAGGCGCTGCTATTCTTGTTTAACCAAAAGAAAAGGCTGTTGAAAGTCATCGTTTGTTGGGAAAAACGTATGTTGGAACGTTCCAACAATGAGTGCAGGTGAGACAGGGTTTCGACCATTCAAAAGTGGTAATTTCAGTGTGAAGGACAGTGAGTGCTTTGGTAGACCAAAGAGTTGTGAAGAGGAGGAATTGTAGCAGTTATTGTGGTTAAACATTGAAAGACGCAGTGAAATCGCTTGGATTGAGCATCATTCTGATCAATGGGATACGCGAAATCAGCGATTTCGGCGAAGTTGGAAATTGCTTTAACGAATGATTTGCTGCAAAAGACAAGCAGTTGTCTGTCATAGTACTCAGAAATTACTTGAATGATGGGCGAAATGTGCAAAAGCCGATGGCCAGTATTTTTGTATTTGTCTGTAAAAAGAAGAGAAACGAATCGCGCATATACATAAACCGAGCTTGGCAAGATAGAGAGCTTCAAAGCTCTCAAACGATCTCTGTTCTAATTCAATTCAATCAAAAATGTCATGATAAAATATCTCAACGGCCTTAAAATTATTAGACTTGTAACATGGGTTCCTAGTACATCGGTTCCTAAAATTGCAATGAGTTTTCATTCCACATATTTAACATTAAAATCAATTTTAACACGATGTCTGATGATTTGCTATTCGCTGGGACTACACATGGTAAATTTGTATTTTTTTCTGCTTCCATACCACCTAGTGGTTGTATAATCGCAAATTCGATTGTATGTACTCAGGACTTATTACTTACCTATGCCGCGTATGTTCTTGTCAACAAGGAGTTTGCTGGTATAAGAACATGCAGACATAATCAAAAGATAATCGATTTCCTCTTTAACGGTAGAGTGTGATACTCTTTTTCGTTTCAATTAAATCAAGGTTTGCAGGATGCATTTTCGTGTAAATTTTCAGGCCATTAAAGTTCATAATGCTATTATTCATCCTATCTATTT
This sequence comes from Stratiomys singularior, assembly GCA_954870665.1. Lineage (NCBI taxonomy): Eukaryota > Metazoa > Arthropoda > Insecta > Diptera > Stratiomyidae > Stratiomys > Stratiomys singularior. The sequence goes on from OX940881.1 coordinate 68,097,354, forward strand.
TTCCGCCTGCTGTTGCTGTCAACATGAGATAGTATCACACAATCTAGAATGCCTCACTTCCAACGACACAAATACCCTGCAGACAAACGCACACATGCACAATTAGAGGAGGAAATATATTAATGTGTCGGTGAAAATCAATAGTGGTTTTGGCTAATGTACGGGGGAGATATGGATCGCGGAAAACATGAGGTATGAGTGCATTCTCTGAGATAATTTCTCTTTAGCACGAAACCTGCATATGGCGGAATTATTTTCCAGACTTACTTAATCACTTCTCCTTTTGCTATACGAAGGTGTTTCGGTTTGGTATCGCTGCTTTGTAAGGCTTTCGCCGAATCAGGGAAGGAGATGGAAAGTGGTGTTTGGTTCAGGAAGCGCTTTTCATTTTATTGTAGGCACCCAGAAAAGGATAAGAAAAAAAAGAAAGCAGGCGCTGAACAAAAGCGGTTGCCGTTTTAAAGAAAATCATGTAAGCTTGAAATTTTCCATGGTTGGTCGAACGATTTTCCGTCCCTATTTGCCTTAATCAGGTCAGGCCAAGTCCTGCAAACACCAGTAATGTAATTCATGACAGAAATTGACGTTGTATTTCATCGTCGTGTTCATCGGTAGTTTTGTAGGTCTGGGGTTTCATTCTGCTACTGAATGTCCTCTTTCTGCGCCACCAATTTAGCGTCATGCCACAATAAAAACGTGTTTTAATAGTTTCAAGTGGCTTTACATTTCAGTGGTGTATTTCATATTGCGTGTTGTGAGTCCCCTGACGGTATTTGAGTTGCTCCTGTATGACCCTATACGTTTTCATTTTCTAACAGTCTCAATGTGTGTTTGTTAGAATTGGGTGAAATTCTCTATGACTATGTAATATACATTAAGGTGTAGAAGGTTTAAGGGTATGAATAGTAGCCGAGTTCGCAAAAAGCATGTTGTCAGGTGAACATAAAAGGATTATACATGAATTTGGTGATTGATTTGGTTTGGTAATTTACCATGCAAATAGGGGCTCAGTTAATCGTATCTCATTAGTATATTTTTAAGCGCTTTAAATTTTGATGGAATATAATGTCAATTTTTCTGTGTGTTGCTTATTTTCGGGACGAAATTCCGACGCGGACCAGTTGTTATTTATTCACGTTGAGATTGATTTAAGACGGTCCACCACCTTCACTGTGTGGTTTCTTTCTGGGTTTGTCGGTGTCCTGTAGTATCCTTATTTGTATGTCCATCATTTACACAAGCGGGTCGAGGTTCTTTATATGTTTTTTGATTTCGGAACAAAATTCCGTCGTTCCCCGTCTGGCTTTTTATTACGTTACACTAAACTTACATAATTTTGTTGAGATGTGTTTGGTTTTGTGTATTACAAGCGCGTCAAACAGAATAAATATTTTATTGGGGCTCTTGATTGAGCAGAATTGGTATGACTGAGGCCACTAAACGAGGATAGACGCGCCTTATACTACTGCAAACATTAAATACAACATTATGACGCTCGTTTGCGCGTTAGGACATCAGCTGAAACCTTTTTGGAAATTCTCAGTCGGACTGTCCTACCACAATATCAGACTACTCGACGCCTTATAATACGTTATCACTTGTTCCGATCGGTGGGTCATGGAATGTCTAAACAGCAGTTCACATGAGGAGCATAATGCTCCTCTACGGGTTCCTTGATTTATTTGCCGATATTGAATCCTCGCCCCGACGTTTGGTTTGTTTTTAATTTCTAAATAATTACCTGATGATTGTCTGAGACAATGTTTCGTTCAGTGTTGGCATAGGGGTAGAAGATACAGTGCTAACACTCTCGGGCGGCTTCTGTCAGATAGAGAGAGAAAATAAAGAAAAAGTACAAGTAGATTTGCATTGCTGCTTTCACAAAAGCTTTGAAATTAGTATTTTGGCTTTACGTAGAACTGTGAAAAAATTTACCTATGCAAATAAAATTGATCTTGTTTTGGTTGAAAACAGGTAGTTTGTTCAATGTGTATACGCTGTATTGTCCTACGAAACCGACATCAGACCGGTTTCGAAAATGCGTCATGCAAAATGACGGATCATCTAGCAAAAAAGAATCCCTTGATTGATTACATTTTTCTTTCATTTCATTTTTCTGTTATTTGCCATCTGACACTTGTTTCTAAGGTGCAGCATAGGTTTACAATTGCCTGATTAATTGTGAAATTGTTTCCTAATTCCAAAAAATATTCTACGTAATGCTTTTACATCATTTTCGTTTATTACATTGACCAATTTTTCAATTCCACGTCATAATATTAAATTCAAGTTCTATCTAGAGTCCCTATGTGGGCATAAATGTCACCCAAAATGTGCTTGCATAGCTCCAAAAACGTTTTCGACGCTTTAACGTCAAGATTTTCAAGCACTCAAACTTTAACAATACTGGAAACACCTCATTCTCATTCACCTCATTTCATACCCAAAAATAATCTAAAAAAAAAAAAACGGTGAATCTGGGTTTTATCATTTCATGGAGATATTATCAATGCATTTATTAACGTATTTTGAAAGAAAGTGGCAATCTGCGAAGCGAATTTCTTGGCAAAAAGGAATTGAGGCAATGGAAGCCAAAGCAAACCGTAAAGTTTCTTAGAAAGATGTTCTCTTTCTTGATGTTCTTTAGGATCGCTCTGATAACAGGACCCAATAAGCATCCAAGCGCTGATGAACCTCTGATGATACACATTCAAATTCTTTTATTTTTAATTTGATTGGTCATGCAAAATATATGAGGGATGGCTATATAAGGCTACTGATGCTGTTAAACATTTTGCACTAATGTATTCCTCTTTCATCCCTACAATGCTCCAGTGAACCTTTTTTTTTGTCTTTCTCTGACAGCTCTTTTTCTGACAGATTAGTAATTGGACTCAACCCTTCTTCATTTTAACCAACATTTTTCCTGAGGAAACTGATAGATGTCAAACGGCCAAAGATTTCATAAATTTGGCGTTAGGTCTAATACTGAGATGCTTCACTTTGCTAGAAATTTCTTTACAGATAATGTAAAAAGAGCTTGCACAATGTCCTGGTGTAGAACCCATAACTCGACGGTACCTAGTTTGAGGAACAGTACAAATGTTGATTAATCATAATCAATCAAATATCAGTGAAACTGGAAAATCGCATGAATAGTGAAAAAAAAACCTAACTTAAAACCATATCATTCTTGCCATGAATTTAGCTTTTTTGAATCGAAGTTCTTTGACAATTGACGAATTTGGAGTCTTCGAGGGCATACACTGGCACTTACTTTTGGCATAATAAGTAAAGTTTGTCATCCTTTCAAATAATTTTAGGTAATTTTCAATGGTATTCAAAATTTCGCGAAATTCTTTTGTTTGCACATTTGTGAGCAGCTTTTAAGTGTTTAAATGTCATTAGTGCTGCAACGTCCTAGTAAATTCTTCGTGAATCACCACAGTTTTAAAAATCACATAAACAACAGTCAAATCGGATAAGATTACCAATTTTTATCGATATAATTATCCATCCTTGGAGTTTACATGGATGACTAGGACGGAAATCATCTAAGACCAGTTACTCTCAATCTTGAAATTGTTAAACCACACTCACATATACACAACAATGATTAAGTGCCATGTACTTTTTTTTGTTTCACCAGCGGATTATCCGAGTTTCATGTAAAAATTTTCACTATAACTGTGCTCCTGTTTGACATTTGTAATTCCTCTGGCGAACAAAAATTGAGGTTTAATGTTTTTTTCCCTTAGCATCGGTTAAAAAACAACAGATGATATTGGTCCTGTTACCGTACTGGCCAGCGTTTGTCGCTCTTTGTATGATTAGAGTTAATGTTGAATGTTATTTTCGTGCTTGATATATCAGTATTTGCTATTTCTTAGTCTAAGTTGTTTGTTTGGTTTTGTACTGTCTTTCCCTGTTGCAGGGTCTGTTCGTAAGAAGCGTGTGAATCGTTTTGATTGATCTTCCTGACAAATTTTGGCCATAGAACCATGGTTTGCCGCCTTTGAGGTGATGAGCCTGTTTCCAGGCGCTTTGTTGGTAGTTTTCTGTTTGTCTATTAATCTTTGCACGCCAAGAGTCTTTTATTTCCTTTTGTATTTCATCCAATGTTTCGTCTAGTTCGCAGTGCGTCTCGATTTGTTCGTCGGCTAGTATGCCTTCTTTGGCTTTGCTGTCCGTAAGTGCGAAATCCTCTAGTCCTATGTGTTCAGGTACCCATTGTAACGTGTATGTCTTGTAGGGGTTATTCTCAAAAATCTCCCGTATGACCTTTACAGTTGCCTTTTGATCCTTATTTTTTCCTATTTGGCGTAGGGCATTTGTTGAATCTGTGTAGATATTTATGTTGCTTCTGTTATTGGTTACGCTGTCTTCGAGTGCCACCAGAATTGCTATTAGCTCAGCATTTAGCACTGTTGTGATGTCTTGAATGTTGAATGTGTTAGTGATGTTGTTATTGTGATAGGTGAAGGCAATTCCTACTCCAAACATATTTTTTGCTTCATCTTTTGTGTAAATTTCTGTATTATGCCCTATCTGTTTTTAATATGATTGTAATATGATTTAATAATATGATTTAATAATAAAAATATGATTTTTAATATGAGCTATAATGTAGGTGCAGGCAACAATGGCACCAATTCGTTTGACACTGACCACCTGACGTTTATTAGCGCCTGACACATGCAACCTTTATTTGTAATGCCGTATTTGTTCCCGAAAAGTTTTCAACTCCTCCAACATGATTTTTCGACTGTTTTTTTGAAAAAAGTCTTTGAACTTTTGACTGATTTTGAAAGCGATGTTTTTCCCATTGTCAGTAGTGTTAAGAAGGCCAAAATTATGTGATTTGTCCTTGTTACTCTTGACCATGTATGAATAATGAGGCCCAAGCTAACATGGCGGATGACGGCTTGATTTTTCATGTACAATAGATGTTTACTCAAATTCGTTTGGGCGATTACCTGGTTTGATAATACATTCACGTCAAAAGCAGCGTAAATCGGGCAGGATTGCAATACATTTTTAAATATTTATGATAAGGGCAATAATATTTTTTTATTACTTTCCTACTGTAAAAAACTTTCTTCATGCAATACCTAGTTTTCTCTCAACCTGTGACCAGTAACGGTAGCAATCCAGCCAGAGGCTGCAAGTACCTTGAGCTTTATATATTTTGGTCCTTCTAGTAGGATTTCCACAATGTGTAAAAATATTAAGAGTGCAGTTTTGGCCATCGGGAGCACCAATATGGACTTTTATTTTAGTTGCTTACATTCCTGACGCTTCCGTTGCTTACAATACATTCCTAGTTGCAACCTGATGACGCGAAGCCCCCTGGGTGCCCGATTCATGAACGGGCAACATTTGTTGAGCGATATTTTCTTTGATGCTGGATGAAGCAGTAATTTCTGGGGTATTGGTCTATGGACAAGTGTTGATAGAATAAAATCTTTGGGAGGAAGATTTGATAATTTTTCTGACTTGGAATTACACGGTTTATTATTTGAAAAAGAAAACTTTGCACAAAAAGTCATTTCCCACATTATAAGGGGCATAATGAGTGGATCAAAGGATCGACGAAAATATTCTGCAAAGAAACCACTCACCGTTCCAACGCAAAGCAATTCTTGCGGAATGGCAAATTTTAAGACTCATTCTTAGGTCCATAGCAAGATTGTGTTGAGAATTATTTCGATGGTTTAAATGGCAAGCTTATGTTTATCTTGTCAACTGTCATAAGAGAGGCACTCGCTATCTCTCGAAGGCCCAATGAGTGCTTTGCTTGCTTCGTTTGCTTAGCACGCTTGGATAGTTCTATTGAAGAATATTTTTTCTTATGGAACGAGGCCACGTGATAGAGTAAGCAAAAGGAGCGAAGTCCAGAGTAGGTTAATTGTCAACTTGACGCTTTGCTTTGACAACTTTGCTTGTAAAAAGGATCGCTACATTGAATTTGAATTTATCTTGGACATTTAAATTTATCAGAAATGAGCATTATCATCGATTATTTTAATAAATCAATTTGAATCATCAATCAAATCATAAACGAATAAACCAATCTATCAAATTAAACCAATCAATTATAATACTAGTTCCGTTTCCAAATCCAAAAATGGAATGAAGCTTCCTCGTCCATTTTATTACATATTATATGAAATCAAAATTATATGAAATTATATGAATTCAAAATGTTGTTTTCTTTATTCGTCATTTTTAACATTGATAGATGGCGCCAAAGTCGAAACTACTTTTCCCGTGGTGAACAGAAAATCTAAGAATCGGCACATCTGAAACGTAAGATTCCAATAAGGTTTTAAAGAGGAAGGTATTTGGCATAGGAATTCGCCACAAATAATAAAAGCAGCGTTTAAAAATTTAGGTTGCTAAAAAAATTTTCAAATTTCCTTTTTTTTCGTCATTTGAATATGCCAAAGTTTTTTTCTCCTATTTTTGTGTCAATCAATTTTGTGAAACTGTCAAATGATGCTCAACATTTCATGAAAATCAGTCAAACCAATCCTGAGACTAAGTATGTGCCATATGAAACAATGACATTCTGAGCAATACTCGTTTAAAGTTTTTTCAATATTTTTACTGAAATCTGTACGAAAAATTTGATGTTTTTGCTTACAATTAATTTATCTACTCTCCTGTACCGCATAAAGGTGTGCTTTCATCAATGTGTCCTTGCTCTTTGTTTCGCTTCTTTGCTCTCCAAACGGTCCTCCTTTGTAGCCATCTGCGTCACCTTTTCAGCCATCAATATCCTCTCTTCGTCCTTATGCAGCACATGTTTGCAGGATTGCCATGCCGTTTTTGCAGCCCATGATCTCCATATCTTTCAGAAGGGGCACACGGCCTTCATTAAATCAGGATAATGCATTTTCACAGCAAGTTCTATAACATCCTTGCCAACGAAGGAATGTTTTGGCACGGTGCCCAAAAAAGTCTACGTTTTCCCAGGAAAACAGTGAGCATATTCCCTTTGTTTCGTATTACAAAAACTGGTTTTATATGCTCTGAACTTTTTGTTTTCAGGTTGAACTTCCAGATACTCGCACCAATCTGAATGGCAAAACTGATGTTATGGAACTTCATCGGTCCAAATGAGATGGTTTTGAGTCGACCCATGTCTCTCTTTTCATTTTAGCTAAATTTTCAGCATATCGTTTTATTAACAAGCTATAATTGACTAAAATTTTCTTTATGACTTTTCCCGTCAATCGCCTATTTTCGGTTTCTAGGTTTTTTTTTACGTTTGGTGTTGCCTCGTTCTACTCTACCTTTTCCTTGTGTTCTCTGCTCTGCTCTTATTTCTTTTTCTCTATAGTTGTTTTAATGTTTTATATTTCTTTCAACGTTTTTGGACATCTTTGAGGTTCCCAAACAAACGTTTACCTATCTGTTATACGTACTCCAGCTTTAGGACGATGAAATTATCGCCGTAGGGGCTGGCATCAGAAAGATTGGTGAACGATTGAATCCGCATCGCCAATATAGAACAATAACATAGCATTGTGAAGTTTATAGGAGTGTTTAAACATGTTTATAATACATTGTAATGCCGGTCCATTAGAGGTACCTTCATAATTTTTCGAACTTTGTTCAGTTACTCAAACTAAATTTCGAATCCGATATGATTCATTTTTAATTTCATGACTTCGCATGTTTGACATGTTTTTGAAGATACCAAAAATCTATTAATTTGATAGTATATTTATCAACCACAGTGGAAACGCCAACTAAAGGACTGAAGCCATGTTTCAGTCTGTTGCCGTCTCCTGAAACAGTCAAATAATAAGTACCTTTGCGAAAAATTAAATCCATTCTAGCACAAAACAATCCCAATCCATTACGACCAAAACAAATCAGTTGCTTAATGAAAATAATACGAAGATTTAAGTATTTCATAACCAGTGTTTATCAAATCGCTGGAAATGATCTGTGTTCCACCACACTCGCTCGTAATATTGGTTTTGAAACCAAATCAACGAATATTTGTTCTATTAAACTTGACATCTTTGTCACACGTTTTAAAGTTTAGCAGGCTCGACAACTTGGTAAAAACTGTTGACAAAACGAGGATATTTTCGGTATTAGTTAGTAATTTTTCCGCAGATGAACTTGTAAATGAAGTAGACCTTAAGTATAATACTAATTACTGCCATATTCTTGAGCTCTTCTCACAGGATTTTTTTGTGGTTTCGGATTTTTACTAGCTCTTACGTAGCATGGCATTCTGACGATACCCAAATGTACTGATTGGCGTTCAATTAGAAACTGAGAACACATGGGAGCGTCGACAATATTATAATAGAATAGAACCGATATTATACCGAGAGCGGAAACACAAACGACGATATTCGGCAGGCAGCTACGGGAACACTAGAAAGACACAAAGCAGCGCGCTCGCTACTAACTTTCATCGAGTACACAATTTTTCGACTTTCACTAAAATATTTTAAGAGTCCGCATTTGAATGTATAAGGAATAGAAAATGCAAAAACCCACGATTTTTTCAAATTTCAAATCCGAAATAGTACCTGAACTGCCACTGTACCTTAACATCACTTCCTCAATATGGAAAATCTTTGACGACGGAGCCATTTTGTGAAGTAAGGGTAAAAAAAAATAATCCGACGGAGCTAAATCTCATGAATAAGTTGCATGGGGTAGCAATTCGAACTTTAACTCACGAATTTTGAGCATTGCTCAAAATTCGTCATTATAGTAACGGTATAACAACTGTTATAATTTCAAATAGTAACTTTGATGTAGATGGTTGAATGAGATGGTCTTAAGATGATAAGATAAGAAAAAATACAACAAATGTTGAAGGATTTAGCATATAATTAATGATTTAAATAATACTTTAAATTCGTGATTATTAAAAACAATTTCATGCTATATTTATGAATAACACTTTGAGACCACAAACCATTTAATTTCCTGAAGATATTTTCTAACTTTAAAGAAGAAGGTTGACAAGCCCTCAAACAAAAACAGGACAAAGAGAGAATGTTTTTCCCCTTCGATGAGAATGGGTGTCTTCTGAGCCACTTTTCCAATGATCTCCTAACAAAACGATTCCGAATCTCATATCTTTGAGCGTTATAGCAAATTATAGCAAGTATCCTTATAGTAAGTTCTTCGCTGTTATTTACAATTAGCTTGTGCATAAGCATACTATCTACTTAGTAAAGGTTCCAAGACGTATATTCCTAGTTGACTTCTTTGTAGAGAAGGATCTAATATGGTAAATCCTCAAGTTTTTGCGAAAGTATCATTTTTTTTACTGTTTAACAAATGTTAAAAAGTATTGTCTCTTGAACTGGACGAACTGAATTTATAGTCTTTTTTGCTGGTATAATTCTTCTCAGCGTAGATACCTTGATTTTTGAAGATATCCAATCTGAATAAAAATGAGGCTTATACGGCGTTTACTATAAAGTATTTTCGCAGGTCAATTTTAAAATTTATCATCGATGAATCCTTTGCATTTACTTTTCATACTTTAATGTCTTCAAACTTGTGTCATTTGAGAGGAGTTCTGAATCCTGGATACCCACGGAACTCCGACAAGGGTGTTGTCAACCTGTTAGGACTCTAGTTATGGTTACATTTTCTAATCAAAGGTTTTTTTCAGCATATGAAATGCTGGATGATTTGCAATATGACCATGGTGTACAATCCAGTCACTGCTTCCTCTGAATTGCGGCCATATCTTTTCCACCGCCCAAAGTTCAATGCTTGTCAATTGTTTGATGTGGTTTATAGCATCATCCTAATCAATTAATCAAAAGAGACTCCGCATAGTTCCTAGTTAGATGTGCCCAATTTCTACTGTGCCTTCAATTCCTAATTCCTAATTCCTTTTTCATAATGACAACTTTAAAGATAAACTTGTTCGCTCCTCAGAGGGTATTGAGGATCATGTTAATAATGTTCTGGATTGCTGAACGCTTAAAAATCCCTATACGTACCGTGAGGTTTTAACGACAATCTTATGTTTGTTTTGCAAACTGTCGAACCGCCTCCATCCCTCTCTCTGTCACATATGGTCTTACTGTACTGAAGAGTTAAATTTGTCAATTGGCAAGTTAGTATTTTATTTAATTGCTTTTATTTAATTTATCAGACTTCAATGAGCATGTATAACCGCCAACAGTTAGGCTCAAACTCGATCCTTCTTGGGCAGAAGGAAGATCCGGTCTCCTTTGTACTATTCATAAAGTGTCAAAAATGGTGATAGTTTTAAGTTTTGGTTGCCTTGAGCAGGAAAAAATTGAAAAGAATCAAATTGAAAATTAGTACTGGGACAACGAAATAAGGAAACTTGTCAAATATAGAACCAGTGTTGGCCTTAAAATTTGTAATACATGAACAAGTAATAACTGAGGAACTTGAAGGATTAATATAGCGTCGAGCACTGTTCTGTGTTTTATGCTAAGTTTCTTCATCGGTGAATGCTTGATTTCATGTAGCCGTAATAGCTATGGGATAATTTTCCCCTTCGCTACAGAAAAATCTATCCTTGTCTCTCTGATATCCCATTTCGAAATCAATATTTTCCTGGTTCCTTTTATTATTGACTTTTTCATTTTCTTTAACTGTCCGAAAGTGTTGCAACAACTACGTTCGGATTTCATATTCAAATAACATTTGAATGCAAGCAAGGATAATGTAAAATGTGTCATTTTCTGTTGTCATTGTCATCAGAAAAGTTGTAGAGTATTGTGTTAGTTGGTAGCGTTGAGTTTGAGTAGTATGCACATGTGACATTCTAAACCTTCAGCAATTATTAGCATCTTATATAAACATTTCTCAACAGTATACACACTTGTCCATATTCCATGAGTGAAGTCAGATGAACAACCCACATGGGATCCTTTGTTATGTGTTTCTTTTTTTTTGGTTTCTGTCATTCCAAGCATAACTACTAGCTCGGGTGAGTGTTAAAAGACGGATGAAAATGGGTTGAAGTTCCGGTCGTGCGGCGAAAAGAGACAGGAAGAAGAGTTGGAAAAGTATTGTCTGGATTGGCCTGTGGTGCTTTATTTTAATTGTAACATGGTCTGCTTTGAAGGGATTTGTACATAAAATGAATGTTTAGTACCTGGATTTTATATCAACTGATTAATATACGATATACAGATATTAATCTTTTCTGACCACTGCTTCCAAAAATTGAAAATATTGTCTAAGCTAAAATCTCTGTCCAAGATTTTTGCAAACATCGAAAAAATTAATTGTGGTAGTTGACAAAGAAAGATTAATCATCCTGTGGAAAATGAAAAAACAGGAAATATTGAATCATATATATGCAATTAAATGGCTACGAAGAAAATTTTTGCTGCATTTCGCTGTATAAATATTAAGAGCTATTTACGGGAGGTACGTACATTGGTATGTTAGTGTATGGACATAGTGTGTATGGACATACATTGGTTGTTTGTATGGAAGGGACAAGTGGGTTAACAGTGGTGTATGGTATGGCCTTCCATAGCTGCCTTCTACTCCTCCCATGGCTCCTTCTCTCTACAGGGGAACAAGAGCATTAAAAGGAGCTACGATCTGGTCACCCAAAGGATATGAATTGTACTATGATACACAAAGTGATGAAAAGCTACCATCCGAGAATCATTAGCAAGTTTCAAGTTAATTGAAAAACTAAACAAAGGAGCAAAATCCTTCCAGTAAGTAAGTTTAATGACTGTGTATATCAAGACAAAATTGTACCATACACGCAGGGTTTTCGAGGATAATATATAAGCTTGTCCTGCTAATAAGCATCTTGACGTAGTTCGTTATCATCGTCCCATGTTTAACAAACTCAGCTTGGTACGCGACACATTATTAACCATTTCAGTGCTAAGGATTTTGGTTATATTTAATTAAAATTGCGGTAATAAAATCGAACAAATATATTCATTATTATAACATTTACATGAATTAGCATAAACGCATACGCACGAACAACCCTTCCCCACCGGGCGCTTAACGCAGACTGACGCAATCGTCCACATAGCGACGATCCGCGCTCTCAAGGTCAAGCGCGCTCGTCGCTATGTCGACGAATCGCACCGAAACGGTTAACGAAAATCGATTGGCAACCTCACGCACCGAGTTCTCTTTGCTTTGCTGTCATCAATTACCACTCGTTTGTGTCCCTAAAATTTACCAGAACAAAAAGGAGTCTAGAACTGAAAAGATTTTCGTAAATGACTAGCAAACTTTTTAAGATAACAACATGGAAGATTCGGTTATGAAAGTGGTGAATTTGTGTTGTGTTGCTTTTCGATGGTTTCTCGCGTTGGTTGTCTTTACCATGAAAGCTCCTTTATGACCGTTAAATGAGCGGATATCTTCAAAACTTTGGAAACACTTTTCTTAGTCTCATAGAATTCAAATTGTATAAATGACTCGGAACAGAGAGGTCGAACTTTCAGAATGATATCAAACTTATAGAATCAATGCTGACTTTCTTTCTGAGACGCAGTAGACATATCAACTTCCATATTGCATAAGGTGAAACATGGAGGAACCGCTGAAAATATAACTCTGGATCTCTGGATCTGAAAATATAACTCTGGATCAGAGATCTGCTCCGTAAACTGTAGCTGCATACCAAATTGTCTCTAAATTTCTGGCACTTGCGGTGTTTTCTGATTGCAGGAGCAACATATTTTGCATGGTGTAAGTACGTACAGCGCAATTGCTAATTCTGATCTAACGGCATTAATTTTTGCCTAAAACAAGAACACCCGACTGTAAAATTTTGCATAAAATCTATCTCTTTCTGCGAGAAGCTACCCGAGAGTGTTATTACTATATATAGCTACGCTGTGCCTATGATTTATCGAACGTATAAATATCTTCTCGTTGAGTTATCGAGACCATAGAGAAAGAATATTAACCACGAAAAGAGATAATACGAACTCAGAGAAAGGTATTCTGAGAATCTGACATGGGTGCAGCAGGCGGGAGACTTATCGGGTCTTATCTTAGACTTATCTGTCATCGGGTTATGTTGTAGAGTTGTTTCCCTGTATGCTGTACAGTTCCGACTGATGCCATGGAGATCGTAATGTGGTTAACCTAAGGTTTAAACTTGTGACTACGGAGGAGACTCGGAGGTTAGGCCATGAATGGCTCAGTAGCATGGATCCAGCAAGGATTTGTTGGGCCTCTCTGCGCATTTTGTTGTTGGTGGGTATGCTTTTCAGAGGGCAGATGCAGTTATATGAATGTGCGAAAGGACGTGTAACATAAGTTTTGGTCCCTGATGTCATGATAGCAAGGAAAACCGCGAAGTTTGACTTCGTTCGTGCTTGCGGTTCCTGCTGAAGGGACATGGGAACTTAAACGAATGGTAATCTCGTCGTGGATTATCTATAGAGAGTGTATGTCTTATATTTCGGGGAGAGAATAAGACCTTGCGACACGTGCTGTTTAAGTGTCCGACATATGCTTTCTCCCTCATAAGTATCTGCGATTGCCGCTCCCACAAACCCGATGTGGGGCCACCATTCACGAATGCAGTGCCGAATATGAGAGCTATTCTCAGATTCCAGGTGTGCGCAACACGAACAGAAGTTTGATTGGATCGACGGGTCAAGGAGAGGGCATGATAGGTTACTATCACACTCCTACAACGTGAGCAGCCTATCCTGCCCGTAACGTTGTAGTTTGTGGTTTAATGTGGCCAAGAAGTAGTATTGACCACGCACCTGTATGTCTTGGGTAACCTGTGTTGAGGTAGGAACTGGTATTCCGGCCCATGGTGAGAGCAAGTGTTAACGAAAAACACTTCGACTTCATCTATATCGACTACGACTTCATTTTCGTCAAGAATGTTCTCTTTTCAATGTTAACGGATGGGCGAGTTGACATTAGGATGGAAAAGTTGACTTCGTCAGACCATTGTACTAAATCGAAGAAATATGATTTCTTTTCCTACTTTGTTTATATGGAGAATTTTTGGAGCCCTACTTTTGTTCGCTGTTTGTTGATGTTCAACACTCTCTAGTTGTCTGGAAGTATATCTATGTTTTGACGATACTTTGGAATACGATACTTTGGATACTTTACTTTGGAAACCTTACATTTTTTGATGTAACGTTTTCAAACCTTACATCGGTTGTTTGGGAAAGCACGACTGTTCACAGGCCCAGGTTAGATCCTGTTTCTCACTAAAGTTTACATTTATCCTGTAGTTAAAAATACCTTCATCCTTCAGTTGAAACCCTATAAATATTTGAGACACGTCATTCTAAATCCTTTAAAAAGATCACAATAGCTGTTTTTGCCTTCTTTTCAATTGCGTTGACCGTACATTGACCGAAATTGTCTCGGTTTACGGTGCAAAAGTCCTTAATCCTATTTGCCGTTTCGCTGCCCCATTTCATTTGTGTTTTGGGTCGGTCGTATAGACTCATAGTTGTCCATTACTATTGAAACTATCATATCCCCATTAGCAATCCTCCTTTGAACAACTTTTGATGAGAGGGAATAATGAAATCTCCGCAGAAGATGATATTCACTAGTTCGTTTTTCAATTGAGAAAATAGGGGGTCGTGAACGCTTCTTTTCCATATTTTAACAATTTCGGACATTTTTTAAATCCAATATTTGCTGCTTTTTTATCACTATCAAGACCACCACGAACTCTTGATTCGCAGTTGATATACAATTTTCAAATTGTGTTGAAACTCAAATCCTTAGCATTGGAAAGTTTAGGGGTAGACAAATTGTTGAGTTTGCATTTTATCGCCTGTTCTACAAGGGCACCTCCAGTAAGTACAGAGTGACATTCAGGCCTTGATTAAGAAGTCAATTTTTCGTTGTGTTCTTCCAAAAAAGTAGAATTGCGAAAAAAGTGATTGAAAATCGTTCGCTTACCTTCAGGAGTTCTAGTCTGGTTAGTTTTTCTCGACTTAGCCCTCCTTTGTCGGAAAACTTGTGTTTTAATTTTGATGAAGTTTTTATCAGTTCATAATTTTTGGATACCTTAATTTCTTACCTTCGAATGTATAAATGTGTTAAGTATTTTGAAACACAACACTACAGCAGCAAAACTGTCAGTAGAATGGGTCGGTGCTTTTTATTTACGCAGCATAAAGTGGCTATCAATAAGTATAACGGGAATTCTTTTGTTTCGATGTCAAGTTCTTAAAGCATTTGCCTTTCCGTTACATCGAAATGATACTTGAGAAACAAACTACACGGGATTTCGATGTTTACAACAGGAAATACTTAGTTTTTGCTATCAAATGCAACATGGTGCTATGTTGTACACAAAACAGAAAATACAATTAAATCAATAGTGCTTGAAATGAATGAAAATTATAAACAAATTATTTTTTTTTGAACCTTAATACTAATTTTTAATCTTGGACGTGTGTCTTCTGAGAATATGACAACAAAAGGAAATTAATTGATCTTGAACGCTTCCTGCGGGAATTTGATCTGTTTGATTTTTCCTGGACCTCATTTTGATTTCTCCGGAATTTTGTTTAAAATTTTATAAGAAATGAAAATGATATGTCAATGTAAATACCACTTGATTAACAGCTTTTAATGTCCCACTGACAGTATGTTAAGAGAAGGAACCGAATTTCTCAATTCAAATATCCTTTCTACCGAGAGTCCTTCGCCATCAATTTGCAATTTGATTTACTTTTATGATAAATTTCTTTTCATATCATTCCAAGCGATAAGCACTAAATATTAACACCCATCCTCAGAAGACAAAAACCACCCTTGTGGATAGTGAAAAAACCCTCCAAGTTTTTGGTTATATTCAATTTGTGACCAAAATATATACCACGACAGACATCAACTTCTTCTTGATGAATAACTAAACATAAGGTAGACAGATTGTCGCCTACCTTTTAAAGCCAGATATATCCATCATTTATCCCGTCGTCGTCTGATTGTCTTTCTCGATAATGCGTTGGATATTTTTCTGGGGTCGCGTTAAGAAGCAAAAAAGGAAAAACGAAGAAAATGCCTTGTGGGAAGAGCATTTAACTGTTAAGTATTTGGCGGGCTGGCTGTCGTAATGCGTAACGTTGTCAAGTGGAAATAAACGTTCAAATTTCAACACACTCTGATGAAACGCCTGATACGAGAATGCAAATCAGTCTATTGAAATTCGATCCATTAATTGTTTTGCTTTGCATAACATTCTTTAAATGGAATGAAAAGAAATAAAAAATGTTTTCTCAGTTTCTTTAGTAGAGAATAAGGAAAGAAGGAAGCGCAGAGGGTCCTGAAGTGATACAATCTTAAGAACATTAGTAGCGGTAGTATTTTTTTCTAAACAGATTTATTTTTTCGGGAGTGCTGGCATCGATTATAGTTTTAATTTCGGTTTTAACTGTAGCAATTCTTGTATACAAAGGGTCCTTTAAAACGTCCTTGTCCTCAATTACCACTGACTTAGTGGTTTGCTTGTGTGTGTTAACTAGCTTTTCAGCGTAAGGTTACGTTATACATCAATATTAGTATAGTAGTATAAAATATGAAATAAAGGCAAGAGATTGAGTGCTTATGTAAGAAGGAAATATCCTTTATTTTCAGAACTAAAAATCGTTAGTTTTTGAATGACGGTTTGACGGTTTGAATGAATTGCTTCGTATGTAGTGTATTGTTTTTAAAATATTCTGTATAGCCATTCTGTATTTATTATAAATTATGATCTGCTTTAGTTCAGCCAATTAATATGGAAGCTGAAAAGTGGTATAATCCAGAAAAGACCAATGTAGCTTATCTGTCAAATAGAGTGGCTTATTTCTATTGAAGCAAGGCGTATATTTGATTAGGTAATAGATGACATGTTTATTGCAAGCAAATATATTCCGATTGAGAATAGAATTAAAAAAGTCCTATAAATTACTTGCGTGGCTACGAGAGACTACTGCCCTTTTATTGAATTCTTTGATGACATTTTGGACTAAAAGGACTCTCTAAAAAAGGATCGACTTTCACGTGTTGGATGTCCACCTTGAGCTCAAAAATTGTTTGCAGTTTGTTCGTTAAGGCCTTTGATTTAACCAAACTCCGAAAAGAAGAAATCAAACGGCATAGTACCACCTTAGTAGGATGTTGACAACTGAAATTCGAGAGATAATTTGTTCCGGAAATTATACTCCACCTAATGGATTTTTTCATGTATAGTAAATGGTAATGGTATGCATATGCCTCTAGATCCCTACAACATAGTTGAGGCCACAAAAGCTCTAATATTTTGTGTTGTAATGAATGCCATTTACTTTGCCCGCAAATTCAAATAAGGTCCAATCATAGTCACCTTAGCTAAATCCGTACCAAATCATTGCTTATTGTGGATGCGTTTGTTTCTTATAGATTACGTGATGATTTTCTGAGTCCTGAACACGAAAACATTGTTTGAAGATGAACCCATTGATATTAAAATTTTAACCAGGGCAAGGAAAAAAGGGAAACTGAGTGATATAATGCAGAAGATACTTGTCATTCTGATGAATCCAAACCGGCACTTTTCGCAAGAAGAGGGAATATAAAACAACTTCGTTCATGTGGCTAGTTGGGACACAGATTGGTTTTAAAATTGAAATAAATTATTTTTGGTGTTATTTTATATTTTATTTTTGTTTATTATTTTGTCCAATGATGATTGAAGTTCCGATGATGTGCAGAAATTTGACAGGCAAATCCTGGGGCAAACCGAAAATCCCGCGATGGAAGCATACTCTGATGATAAGCCACCCACAGAGCAGTGGCTTTAGTTGACAAATTCTTAGGCTCAAGTTTTGAAAGACCAGACGCTTCTCCTCTTTGCTACAACGCTCAAGTAACATTTTCGAGGGCCAATAAGATCATGAATGCAAGTCCCAGTTTCCACAATTGATCCAGTTTCATAAAATTTACTAATCATCGTAAGAATTGTTCCGCGTTACTTGTAATTTCAACAATTTAAATGTCAAACTTACAAGCTGCGCCAAAAAAAGATGCTGAGTATTCACAAAAAGAATGCGTATCTTTTTTGAATACCGCTATATTTCACAACAGTCAGGGCTACCGTAGACGACCTTTGTCAAATATTCGAGCTGTCACCTGCTGACCAATATAAGCAACAAACAAACAGCTGTTGCCTTTGGGAGTCCGACACAGAGGAGGTGAATAGCCTTCACCGTCAATCGAATCGTTCTTACAACATTCCCCAAGAATTATGTCCTATAAGCCCAGCCCCCAAAAAATTTAAAGTACTCACGGTCCAGCGTCTGCGCCATTTTTACAAGGTACGAGCTCACTCCAGAGCTAGATACCATCCATAGCGAGAAGGTCTTCAATCCCATTCCTTGGGTTCAAGTGCTAGCAGGACTGAAGGTATCACCGAGAATCACTTTTATGTCTAGTGTTGCGCTCAGGAGACAGGCTGTAAAGCTGTAATCCAGTGCCGTGAATTTAGTCTACAATCCTTTTTTAAATTTGATAAACTTCGAGTTGGGTAAACTACGGGTTTCTGGCGTATATTATCGATACATCTGCGGACGTTTCAATTGTCACTCATACGAAGTGTCAACAAACACCCGTGCCATCTAATTGAGCATATTATACTTGGATCAATCAGTATATTAACAAATTGCTTCCTAGTTGTGTAAGAACTTCAAATAATGCTTTAAATTTTTGGAACAAACATTGTGTAAGCAACAATCATCAATACGAAACGAAAGACGCTTACCAAATTCTTTTCCTTTCCGAAAAAATGACTTTTCGGCTGGTGTTTTGACAGGTTTGGAGCTAGGATCCGGAGCTAGAATGACTTATGCTTTTACGGTGCGTCTCGATTATTCGAGATTTCAGGACTCTTAGAAGGCCAATGAGATGCTGCGATTGTTTTAATCAGAACCAAACCGTTGCTGTGTAGAGTAAACAGAGCTAATTAGGTTGCCATATATGGAACAAAGTTCTTTCCAGAAAAGCCCAAGGGCGATAAGAAGCAACCTCAGAAAAAGTCCGTTTGTTGAAGAGCAAGCACCAATTATTATTTACTTTCTATGCAGATTTTTTTTCTCCAAATACATTCTTTCCAACGCAGAATTACATTCTTAATGAGTTTTTACCATGTCTCCATAGAATGCACCTTATTAAGTCAGGAGCTAACTGACGTAACTCCGTAATAACTCTTTCATCACTCTTTACGGATTCGTTTACATTTAGGAGTGTCAAGGTAAACCTAAGTTCTTAATATTTTTTTTCACAGATGACAGTCCGAGTTAAGAAAATTTGCCCCAGCCTAGAATTTTCCTCTCGGTTTGGAAAACGAAATCGTTTTCTCATAATAACTGCATTTGATCGTAAACATTCGTCAGCAACTTTAACGAATCACATTTTATTTTCATTTTGTGGCGCGAATGTCAACATTTGACAGCTGTCACGAGGGCAGCTATCAAAACTAGACCTCTTGATGGTAGATGGTAGATATTTTAGTCAAATGCCACATTTCTAACAAACTCACGCTTTAAATGATTTGATCCAAAAGAGGTGAAAATTATCGTGTTTGGTTGATTCTCTCATTTTTGTGTAAAAGGAGGATAGGTCTCCTAAACTTTCTGCTTGGAAACGCAATAAAAATATAAATCTACCTGTGTTTTTTTCTATCTCTGCCCGAAACTTACCACCAGAGATATTATTGCTGTACGTCTACACGCTCTGCCACAGGTAGCAATGATGGGATGACGCGAATTCTCGGAGCTAAACTACCAGTACAAAACTAACATTTATGGTCAAGAATGATTCTAGCCAAACCGTCTTCTCGTATATATGTGGGTTCGAAATCTAATGTCTCTAGCGAAGCCTGGGGCTCGAACTTTAAAGTAAATTGTTGCCATTCCATGTATTCTGTAGTAATAAAGACTTTACTAAGTCGATTTTTACACTGGAATCCTGAAATAGTCTGTGGCTGTCATCGCGTTGGAAATTAAACCTTAAAACCACCCAAATCTATTCGATTGAGTCGAATATATTGTTCGCGTGTTGGTAAAAAAGTCCACCACCTAGTTTGGTTTAAATTGTCTTAAAATGTAACAGTTCTGATATCTACATGCACCATGAAATTTCAAGCAATTCTGGACGACAAGGGTTCGTCTGTCTATTAATACAGTAGTAATAGTGCTTGCAGCTATGTCGCCTTAAATAGTTATTAATTCCTTCGCAGGATCAAAATATCATTCACGACTCTTACTTTAGATTACTTTTTCTTCCAATTGGTAATTACGAATAGTCTGCTCAGGTATTAATCTGTATTGTGGGGGGGGGGGGGGGGGGTTTAACAGCAAGTAAACCCGAAGGACTATTTATTCGTACAACTTGTTGTCTTCTATTTTACAAACTGATTTGCATAATATTATTTATAGATGGCTTGAAGATATTTACAGAATTTTCCACGCTAAAAGAATAATTCACCGTTTCCCTTGAAAACAACTTCATAAAATCGAATTTCTGTTCTAGATCACCGATGGAATTCTTTCACCTCGACGTACCCATTTCCTTTCTCCATCCACTACTAAGAATGACCTTAACGGTTATGATGAAATCATTTTTTTTCGTTCGTAGCGAAGCGTTCAACCAGCTGAATAGTTATCTTCGTCCTTTTCGCCTTGGTTGTCGACATCGTATAGTTGTCTTCGTTAGTCGGTGATAGTTGAAGAAAGCGAACTGCCACCACCCGTCCATCCGTTCGTCCTGAATACGAACCAATACTGCGCAGCAATACCAAAATATCTTTTCGCTATCGATTTTCTTGCACGACATTAGCTGTCATTTTATAGCCTGCTGCAATGCGAGTCCTTTCTTTTAATCGCGTACATTTAAGAAATTTAGAGGTAAATCGATAAATCCCACATATCCATCCACCAGTGCCGACATTGCACCCCTCACATTGCCCTGGGACGGCGCGAGCGACAAAAAAGCAATTTCCAACTTTTCCTTAGACTTACGAGCGAAGCAAGTCCTTAATCACTAGACAAAATGTGATTGCTTGGACAGAAAATGAATTCGATGGCGGAAATTATTTATTCCTCGGTCCCACGATTCTTGTGCTTCATTGCCGTTAAAATGATCGTCGAAATAAATAGAAAAAGTAAACGCAGAATAAATAACATTAAGAAAAAGCAGCTTGAAAATTAGGAATTATTGATGTACATTGTTGATGGGCGCAGCACACAATTAAAGAGACGAAATGGATGGGGCGGGCGCAACGAGGTCGTCATTTGACATGGAAGGATTATGAGCCCGAAGCATTCAGCTGTATGATTGCCTATTAGATTTGTAACAATGCACAGATACCACCGACCCACACACGCTTGAGCCGCTGAGCTTAAGAAAGAGTATTTTATGACATGCTGGTAAGCGGATTATTGGTGCCAGATTGAATTACAAAAACATACATATGCATTGTAAAATCCATGCCAAAGAGTCTGAGGTGGAAATTATGACAGCATGAAGCATGATTCATAGGATTTTCTTTGCAAACTGGATGTGTTCGTCTTTACAAAGTTTCAGACAAAGCGAATATTGTATGCAATTAGGACAAGTCAGAATACTACATGATAAGCGCGAGGCTTAGAAACTTCCTGAGGCCGTCTGCTCTACTCCGCGACCACTTATTCATTGTTCTTCAATTCTCCGTACATTGATCTTTAGTTTAGATCTTCGGCGGTCATAATTTGATCTTTAACGGTAATAATTTGAAACAAAACGACCATGAAAACGTCTACTGGTATTTCAGCTCACAAATAACTATCATATTGTAGAAGTCCTTCGCCAACTCTCGCGAGGATCGACATGCACAGCATGTTGCGGTTAGTCTTGTAAACAAGCTGGCGATCCTTCTGAATGATCATCATGATGTCGACATATTTCTTGATATAGAATCTTCATTGATTTTGAACCGTCAGTTATCTTTTCTGATACCCTGTGAGATAGGGTCCTGCGCCATTATTTTCCAGATATGTATTTGAAAAATATGCTTAAAGTGCTTTCACTTAAGAAATATTGAACCGAATAAGGTGTGAATTTGTGTTGCAAGCGTGATATTGCCCAGGAGAAAATGATTACGCTTGCCACACATCGCTGTTGGGGCAGGCTGCGGCAGGATCTATACAGGGAAACAGGAGATCTCACCCGGATAATTTTTATCACTGGAATACTTAGATCGATTAAGAAATGGTACCATGTGTCACATAATATTAGGGCAGTCATGAAGTATAAAATGGACTCGCAGCAGCCGAGGACGTCGAGGTTGGTGAATGACTTCTTCGGTAATCCCCCTTCCTCGATCTCTTCCTGCTAGGGGAGTGATCTTCTGCTTGAAGGCGCCTGACAGCGTGGCAAAACGAGACCTGACTCCAAGTGGTGTATCAACGGGTTCCAGGCTACGTTCTCAAGTTGACAGGGAGGTGTTTCAAAGTCAGTCACATGTGACTGACACTGATTGACTGACACATGTGACTACACTCCGTGCGTAAATGCATTCACTTCTCAACCCAAAAAAAAAGAAGTCTATTCAAGCCCATTATCATTATCCAACCGCTGGAATTAAATCCTCTTTGGAAGATATTCCCTGTCAGTTTTCTAATAAATGAAACCCCAATTTAATGTAACCACTTTTCAGTTTGTCTATCCTGTGTTCATCCCTCTGCTCACTTTGCTATCGTTGTAACTCTGAACGGTAGTACTTCGGCAAGTTCTACAGACTTATTCATTTAACATGCTTCTGCGTCTTATACTCATCAAGTATAATTTGTTTTTCCAACGTCCTCGAACAATCAGTTGACTTTGAATTGCAGCATTTCTCGTGAGTTCATTAATTTTTTAGATGTTCGATGGCGTAAGATGTTCGTTTTATCGTAGATTGGCTTTTTATAGAGGCGTGTGTCTTTGTCATCAATTATCATTATTATTTTTTCGGCGCGCTTGGTGAAAAGTCGTACCAGAAGCGGCATTTGCTAAAAGGAGCTCCTCGGCGGGTTTTGTTACATTACGGCCTTTCTTTCAGTCGACACCGCTAGTTATAGCGGGTACGAGAGCTGTTGTACTCCTTGCTAAGGACGAGTCTGTCTTACCTATGCAGGAGCAAAGAAGGTGCTTCGTGAGAGGAGAGAGAAACGACTCTTGATCTGAAGCAAGTAGGCAACACGACGAATGAAAAACGAGCAGGTATACTGCGTGCTAATAGGCAACATTTAACCCTAACTCTAGCAAGGAGGAACTGATTTCAACCCGGACGGGACACATCGATTGGCACTACTAGCTACATAGATGGATGCCGTCTGGTTATTTTACTTGCTATTGCTGTTCTCAACTTGAACTTGTCCTGTTTTTCCAAATTAGCTTTTGGTAAGCTTATCAATTATAGAAACTTATTTGGTAGATCAACTTATCCATTCTCACTTATAAGCTTATAACGATGCGTCCCGGCCTGTGAGTGGGCACCTGACGAGAAGCGTCAGGGGCGCGTGTTCGAAACCAGCTTGAGCTCTTCCTAGTTCTCTTTGTATATAATTGTACATGATGCCTGCCGCGAATTCACATGTGAAAGGCGAAAGATGCATCGTCTACATTTTGAAAAAAATATGTGTTTTCTCTAGACTATTTGGTGGAATAGATGCTAGGAAGGACAATTGGAACTATGTCCTATCATCACGTAGCAACCCAACCTTCAACTGAAGGTTGGAATACATCTAAAATAGATGTCGACGCGTTCGCCACAGCTCTTATGAGAGGTGAAACCATGACGGTAACGGGAGGAGCTTCAGCTGAAAACATGGTGAACTCCACCATGAGGCTCATTAAGAATGCGTGCGACTGCTCTATGCCCAGGCGACGGCCTCGACACAATAAGCCTGCTGTATACTGGTGGTCAGCAGAAATCGCCGAAAAGCGGAGAGAATGTCACAAACTCCGCCGCGAATCTCAACGTTTAAGAAATCGAGACGAGTCACACTCCCGAACGCTGGCATACAGGTCGGCTAGAAAAGTTCTCCGTAGGCTAATTAACGAAAGCAAGGCTCGCTGCTGGCGCAACCTAGTTGAGAACATCGACAGAGACCCGTGGGGGCTGGGTTACAAGCTTGCCATGCGGAAATTAGAAGCTGCAAGGAGGCCCTGTGTCCTTGAAACGGAAAAAATGGACCAGATTGTTAGAGCGCTCTTCCCTATGCATCCTATTCGTCCCGATGATGCAGATGTTGAATGTCTCGGAGAATGCCCACTTTTTACCGCCATCGAGCTGGATGATACGGTAAAAGCTTTAAAATCGAAAAAGGCCCAAGGGCCAGACGGTATACCAGCGGAAGTGATACAGCTTGCACATCAACTATGTCCTGAAAAGCTGCTCACCACTTTCAATGCCTGTTTGCGGCAGGGCGTGTTTCCAAATTGCTGGAAAGAGGCGAGGTTCGTGCTGATCCACAAAAGGAAGGGGAACGCGGAGCAACCATCTACATATCGGCCCCTATGTATGCTGAACACCGCTGGGAAGGTACTCGAGAGGCTCATTAGAGAAAGACTTGGAGAAGCCATTCGAACTGCCGGGGATCTGTCTTCTCGGCAGTACGGCTTCAGGGCTGGTCGATCCACAATTGGTGCAATAGCAGAGGTAGTGAGCGCGGTCCAGCAGGCAGAAGCCCACAATCACCTCTCGAGACGAATAGTATTGCTCATAACTCTAGATGTGAGAAATGCCTTCAACTCTGCTAGATGGACAGATATACTTGGTGCTCTGGAATATTTCATGGTGCCGAGGTATCTGATGCGGATATTGAAAGACTACCTCAAAAATCGGAAACTCATCTATGACTCGTTGGGAGGCCGGCGAAGAATTGATTTGACATCAGGGGTCGCGCAAGGCTCCGTTCTGAGCCCGGACCTCTGGAATGTCTCGTACGATGAGCTTTTGAGGCTGCAGTTACCGGGGGAGTCGCGCCTGGTTGGCTACGCAGATGATGTAGTAGTACTAGTCGCCGGACGTACTGTCGAACAGACGAAGCTCAAACTGGATGCGGTAATACGCCGAGTGAGCGAGTGGATGACAGACCGTGGGCTTAGCCCAGTGCTGGAAAAGACCGAGGTTGTCGTCCTCACAAAGAAGCGAATCCCACGTGTTATGCCGGTTCGTGTAGGGGGAATGATCATCGAGTCAAAAGAATCAATCAGATACCTTGGCTTGATGATTGATTCAAAGATGAGTTTTTTCGAGCCTCCGTGCGGGTATCGGCGCTAAACCGCATTATGGCCAACACGCAGGGGCCAATCTCGAGCAAAAGACGTCTACTGATGGGTGCAATGGAGTCAGTGCTCTTGTATGGCTCCGAGGTTTGGGCTGATGCTCTTAATAAAGAGACGTACCGAAGGCGTCTGGCACAGGTGCAGAGGCAAGGAGCTTTACGGATAGCCGCTGCATACCGCACTGTCTCTGAACCTGCAGTGGTGGTAATCTCGAGGGTGGTTCCAATCAAGTTACTTGCAGACGAACGGAAACGTGTATACTCACGTAGGGGGGAGTCGGCGAGAGAAACCGTCAGCCGAGAGGAACGGAGAAGAACCCTTATCTTATGGCAGCAAACATGGGAAAAGGAAACGCGAGGCAGATGGACCGCACGGCTGATAAGTGACTTGGGGCCGTGGTTCTACAGAATGCATGGTGAGACTGATTATTATCTGACGCAACTACTCAGTGGTCACGGGTATTTTCAGTCTTACCTGTATAAGATGGGAAAGACACCATCCCCAACTTGCGTGTTCTGTCCGGGGATGACGGATGACGCCTGCCATACGTTCTTTACGTGTAATAAATTCACAAGACTCCGTTCGCATCTCTCGGAGAAAATTGGCATAATTTCCTCAGAAAATTTAACGGGAAAAATGATGAAATCAAAGGACAATTGAAACTGTGTGTCGCATTACGTACGGACAGTACTCATTATAAAGAAGGACATAATGGATCGCTTGGCGAGGAAGGGAACATCTCTGTAACGCAATATTATAGTTACTAATCGCAATTCCTTCCTAGCCATCCGTGGAGAAAGAGAGATTTCCCTTAGCCTGAAGACATCGCAAAGCGATGATTAATGAGGCCTAGTCCGAAGTAATATGACAAACAGTTCCAGGCTAGGTTCTCGGTGTGACAGGGGAGGTGTTTACGGGGCTTACACTCTCGATAATGTCTCTCCTTTCTGCTCATCCCTGCAAAAGAAGTGATCTTTCAAACCCTCTTTCTAGTGCTGCTAGGCGAGACTTATTAGGGTTTGTCCCCGAAGAAATGTGACCAAGACTTTTATGTTAAATCTGGATGTGGCAAAGCAGGCGTCTAGTCGGTAGCCTAGTTGCTGCTGCCTTTGGGAGTCCGACACAGAGGAGGTGAATAGCCTTCACCGTCAATCGAATCGTTCTTACAACATTCCCCAAGCCCAGCCCCCAAAGTACTCACGCTGGACCGTGAGGACCGTCTGCGCCATTTTTGCAAGGTACGAGCTCACTCCAGAGCTAGATACCATCCATAGCGAGAAGGTCTTCAATCCCATTCCTTGGGTTCAAGTGCTAGCAGGACTGAAGGTATCACCGAGAATCACTTTTATGTCTAGTGTTGCGCTCAGGTGATGGGCTGCAAAGCTGTAATCCAGTGCCGTCAATTTAGTCTACAATCCTTTTTTTAAATTTGATAATTTTCGAGTTAGGTAAACTACGGGTTTCTGGCGTTATTCTGGCGTATATTATCAATATATCTGCGGACGTTTCAATTGTCACTCATACGAAGTGGAGCAAGGGTTTTTTTCGCCGTACCCCTACATATTAGTAAGTGTCCACTAAGTGAGGTGAAGATCGCTTAATCAATATGAAAATTATCCTAGGTGCGTAATATGATTTCTCGAATTATTTTACGACATCTATAAGTGACTTCTGAAATGTAATTGAATATTCCAATATCTTTTTGAAAACCGATGCTGTCCTTAAGAGACTCATGGACCGATGACCTGAGCACTGCTTGTAGAATTACGAAAAATATTACCTTCAGTAAAAATGGCTTGGAGAATGACAAGAAGTATTCCCTTCGTCATTCCGCGCAAAAGGAGGTCACTCAAAGCCGATCACGTAGTATATACACATTTTACCAGCGTTGGTTTGGTTTCCGCCACCTGTTTCAACAGGAGGGGTTCTTCTTTCTTAAGTTTTACATAAACGAAAATAATGTTGCTCCCTTCATTTGATATAATTCAAAAATATCTTTTCTCGTTGCTGAATCCTTTCTTCTTCTCCCTATCATTACTACAAGTCTATTGGTAACAAGGTGATACAGTTAGCGCTAGAAACTTGGTTAACCTTATCATAGAAGATTTGTTTCCTTTTTGCGGCTTGCTATGTTGATGGTATTCATTTTGGCAGTTGCTGAACGTTTGGAGCCATATTTTTTGTGTGTAAGCTCCAGTGAAGATATGCAAACTTTTCGTTCAAGCAGTCAGTATAAGGATTGACTTTTGTTGAAACATCGATTCCCAGCGGGCAAGGATAACTCATTCTGTGGGTTACTTGGTCTGGAAATGACGATTGGAAAAGTGAAAAGTCTTTCTGTCATGTCAAAAATGACAGTTCTATGACACTTGGTTTAACGTATTATGCCGTTTTGATTTTTTAGGTCAGGTCTTCGACCTTGACTCAAACATAGTATATCCTTAGTCTGAAACGATTTTGTTTTGGGAATATGCTTCCGGCGTAACTATTTTTAACAAAGATTCAGGGAATAGTCCCTGAACTCTTTATTTATCTACTGATTACTATTACTTCTGATTTATTTGTAGAGTTATTAGCGGAAGGAGATTTACACCTTGGTGAGTCTTCTTGTGATAACGATGCGTGAAAGAGAACGAAGAGTACGAAGATACGCCGAAGAGTACAGCTTGCAAATAAGACCTTTTATTCAGTTCTGACGATTATGAAGACCAGCTGTATACATAGGAAAACAAGGCTCCAAGTATATACATCTATAATAAGACCTGTATTATGCTATGGGTATGCTTGCCCAAATATATTGAACGCCTTTGAGCGACGGGTCCTAAGGCAGATAATTTGAGCGGAGCTAGACGAGGACCAATAGTGGATGCATACAACCTTGATCTGTATAAAAATTTTGCCGAGCTGGAGGTCTCAACGATTGTAAGACTAAGCTACAATGAGCTGACCATGAGAATCATATGGACAAACAACGTAGGTATATGTTGTTTGTCCATACGTCGTCCATAAACGGTATTCGTTGGGAAAAGTATAGGGCGGAGACCAGCGGGGAAACTTAGGAAACGCTGTTCTGACTTTTTTGGACAAGGACAGTTCATCGTGGCTCGGATTTCGATATTGGAGAACGCGTTCAATGGACCGAGACAGTATGAAGTGCTTATTGCAGATATCAAAGGTCCGAGAGGGGCTGTAGTGCTAAGAGGAAGAAGAAGTCTCCTTGTACGGTGATCGTCTAAGCCCCTGTTTCTTCTTTAACTCTGGGAAAGTTTCCGTAGATCATAAGGATAAGAACGTCCATAGCCCCAAATAGGCAGTGGCAACCAGAAGCGTTCGCTCTCATTCAAAGAGACATGTTTTGTTAGCCTTCAGACTGTTTAGCAGAAAAATCATGTGAAAAGTCTTATCGTATGCCCTACATATGTCTCGTCGACCGGTCGGCTTTCCATCTAACGTGCAACCAAAACAACTACCGCCTTTTATTCAAAAGCTTTTCCATTGTTAATCCTTCTTAAAATCTGAATTTTTTCGATTTTTAACATTCAGGTAATTAAAAAGGAGACTTTCACTCTATAGGTACAAGAATAAATTAAATTCCAAAAACAAAACTCGCAAATACGGTATTTCTCATCTAATTTTTTTCCTACTTTAATTGAATAAAGGTCGCACAATCATGACAAAACCATAAATTCATCAGTTTTAAACAATCAAAAGTAAAAAAAACTACAGACCCCACAAGGGGGCACAACCGAAGGAATGTGATGACTGAAATAAAATAACAAATTTGAAATGTTTACTCACATTTCAAAACAAAAACAAACAAGCAATAAGATATATAACACTATCAACCGTCAAATAAACACTTAAAATTCAAGATGGCGACAAATGTTAACTTACTGTAGATACATGTGTGCAACCGATTTATAAAGAAATTCGTCCCTTTTAGCGTTACGTAAATTGTAGTTATATGGATGTACAGTATAGAATTGCTGATTTCCAAGGTTTTGATAACTTTTGAAAAGTCAATACACAGTACGTAGGTCGATCAGAAACTTTTCCGTTTTGTTATTAAACCTCCCCCGTCCCGGACTATTACACACATGTCTTCAATGTTCATTATGGTTGTGAAGCGGAAGATACTGTAGGAAAGACGATTTTAATTACGGTGTCATCCGTTTATTTCTTTTAAGTAAACTCGGAGTTCGAAAAAAAGCAATTTACCCAAAAGAGAATTTCCTTTGAAAACCAACATTGTATATTTTTCCTTGCCAAAGCTCAAAATAAATGATTGAAATTTATTATGCTGCGCTCTTGGAACGTATGCCCAGAGGTTGTGGTGACTTTATGATAAATAAGATACTAAATTACCAAATTAATACAATGAACTCATTTCAGCGACCAAGGATAAAGTTGTGCGGCGTGAATTTATTGGGATTTTTATTTAGTTAAATTGAAAAGAGGGATGAGTTTCACTTAATGGTAAAGGAAATGGCATTCAATTTGAAATACTGATGAGGGGAATTTCTTGGACTTTGTTCTAGTTTGAAGAAATTAAAATTGATTGTGCCGTTAATAGAATTTCATGTCGATGTCCGTGCGGAATTTTCGCATAAAAAATGTATATGTATGAACATGGTTTCAGTAATCTCCCAATAATTGTGTAGGATCAAACAGGATACTTAGGCTTACTGGAGGTCCGATTAGTAGCGCTTTGTACTTGAAATTGGCTCACCTCCCCCCCCTCCAACACTTCGTAAGCGAAAACAGCGAGAACACTTCGAACTATTTCCTGCTCTAACGGTATTGTTTGAATACCGTTAGAGCAGGAAATAGTTCGAAGTGTAGTAGATTTTCTCTGTATGTAGATTTTCTCTCATTGTGTGAAACAAGAATATCCCTCTCAAAGCCTTCGCGTTTAAACGTAACACAAGTATAAATCGATTTATTTTCTTTCTATCTCTTTCTGCGCCAAGATGGATGGGAGTGTTCTTTCTGTTTGTGTTTACGTTGTGTTTCCCAAAACGTTACAATCTTGCAAGAATATTTAAATTTAAGCTTGCCGTAATACTTTTGGGGGATTAAACCCCAACAAAGGTCACAATATAAACTATTTGTGTCCATTGTAGTCACTCCTCAGTGCGAAAAATTCGAAAAATGCTTAAACTTCTGAGCTACTGTGGGTAGACGTACTGTCACTTTCACCTGCACTTAATGGAAAGAGCGCAGTCTCTTGATATCTGGTTTTATCCGGAAACTATAGGTGACATCTACTACACTAAAACGAGGTTGTTGTGTTTGCAACGATACAAACTTCAGACAACTCAACTTATGCTAACGGTATTTCCAAATTTTGACTTTTAAATTTCTTGGTGGATGTGCTTATACTGAAGGACTTATATCCCCCTGATGGAAGAAGGATATCTCTTATCCGAATCCCAAATTTGTCAAGGCTGAACAGCCCTAGCCCAATGTTATGCTCTAAACCATTCCAAGCCAATTCATTTCATGAAGTTTTCTTTCCTCAGTAGGACGACTTTTGGGGCTATGCGACCGACCATCGATGTTATCATATGAATATTTGACACAGTTCGGCAACAAAAACACACAAAAGCCAGTAAAGACTCATAATGATAAATAAGATAAATGCCTGAGAATCCGTGGGTATCAGTGTGTCGAGGAACCTATTGGGGATTTGAAGGACTTTATACAGAACTGGAAGTTGAGAAATATCGCAGATAGACCATGTTGATGCCTCTCATCTGTGTTGGAGACACATAATCTCCGTCTTTACAAGGATCTATGGGATGGCTTAAATGGAAAGTTTTCGGGCGGTTCTTGGCGAGCTTTATGAGCTACCAAAAGAGTCACTTCTGACCGGTTACGGAGACGATGTATCGGGCTAAGTCGTTGAAAGTACCGTAGAACACGTGTGGCATATTCGAACTAGGCTTTATCTGGCGGTGAGGCATCGACTGCATAGGACCTCTTGTGATTAATATAAACATCTCATGCTATCTCAGCACTGATCATGCGGTAATGTGACATAAAATGTAAGAGATTCATGAAAATACTGAGAATCTAGAACGTGATGGTTGTTGTGGTACAACAGTACACTACGAAACTTGGGCTTAAAAGCGTGTTAAAGTCATTTATCTCAAAGTAAAAGAAACACGAGTCGGCGATCTGGTCAAAATCACTTAACCTCATTAAGTTCCACAAAGTTACCTAGCGACACTATGTGGGCTGATAATCCGACACCAGAAATACAAATTCAGATAACCACAGCAGATTCAGACTCAATTGGTTAGAATGGTGAATACTCTTTTTTTTGGGTAGGGAGGTGAAGGCTATTTACGCCCTGAGTGTCAGACATCCAGTGGACCTACTGGACTACCGACTAAACACCTCCCCTGTCAACCGGAGCGCCAAGCCTGGAACCGTTTCGATATTACTTCGGGCTAGGCCTCTCAATTTGACGCCTTTTGGCGCCTTCGGATTACAGGGATTCCTTCTCCAGTTGGATGGAAAAGAGGAGGAGGATTGCTAGAGAAGGAAACCCTCCACCCTCGACGCCTCCAGCCGATCAAGTATGCCTTTTTTCAGTACTAAGATTACCTTCCCCTTGTTGTTCCCCGTCTTCCAAAGCTCAGGGAAGACGCCTTCCCGTAAGCAGGCATTGAACGTACTGAGCAGCAAGTCAGGGCAAAAGTGATAGGCGAGTTGCAGTACCTCGGCTGGAATACCGTCTGGTCCCGGAGCCTTCTTCGCCTTCATGGAGAGAACTGCTAGTTCCAGTTCGTTTCTCGTGAAAAGTGGACAGTCTGATGTTGTTTCCCTGTTGGCGGCATCAACGCGGACGGGATGTTGGGGAAAAAGTGCCGGTATTATCTCGTCCATCATGTCCGCTTCAAGTATGCAGGGGGCCGAGCTTCCGCATAACTAGTTTATAGCCCAAGCCCCACGGGTCCCTGTTCACGTCTTCGACAAGGTTCTGCCAGCAACGGGCCTTACTCCTGTTAATCAGTTTGCGAATGCATTTTCTGGCCGACCGATATACTGCCATTCTGGTGCATGCCTCGTCCTGGCTTCGAGCTCGTTGAGCTTCTCACCGAAGTTTGTGACACTCCTTTCGTTGCTCAGCTATTTCAGTGAATACTCTAACTACTACAGCATTCACAGTGCCTAGACTAGATAGTTAACTCAAATATGAGATTTTTCATCAAACGAATACGTCATCAGACAAGGCTGCATTGGAAGTATGGACACTAAGCCCTCTTATGGCTTACAGCAGGAGTGCTTAATGTCTGCAGTGCTAAGAGTCCATTCTGCTTTTTAAGATTTTTCTTAATAAATAGTTGCACTGGAAGAGATTCATCTTGATGCAGTCTGAAAACTCTCTGTTCTTTGTTAGTATACGGCGATTTCTCTGCGCCGGTAGTGCTTTTCATTGCAGATACAGTAACCAATGGTAATCACCGATTTCTTTCCTGAAACAATTCGCTGAAAGAAATAAAAATAAATGGTACTCTACGAAAGAATAGAAGAAAGACTGTCAATATATGGCAAGAAAAGTAGCAAAATGAAACGCATCCCATTAATGATCTGATTCAACCGAAAGCATAGGGAAATTAATCAGTCAGGATATTTTCAACTTAGTCTTCATAAGATTGGCAAGTACCGTTACTCATGACAACATGGATCGTCCAGAGATCGCGAATGATATCTACCATTTCTCTTACACCTGCAAAATTGGTTTGCCGCATTTATATTTCGGGGAGGTATAGGAAAATCAATCCTTTCCAGATTATCTAGTACGTGAGATGTTGTCATCAAAGTATCAATGCAACTTTGTGTCACATAATACTCATGTGCTTCTTCTCATAAAAGAGAACATTTACGCACACTTGTCTACGCATAGTGAGCGAGGTCTCATTCACAGAGATAACTACGTCTTCTACTCTAGGAAATGGGAATTATGGTGAATGGTTTTAAACTCTCTCTCTGTCAAAGACAATTTAGCTCATATCATGGGTAACATTTAAAGGATGACGGGGATCCTTTGAGTAAGTGGAAAAAGCTAAGTAGAGGTAAAAGAAATTGTTTAATCATAACGATTCAATTCAATAAGGATTCAATCATAGTTCAATCCTTGGTAGTCATAGGACTAAGATACTGGATGGGTAATTTCTTTTTCGAAAAAGAATTTTCGATTAACTTTATAATCTGCAAACAAAATCGTTAGGGAACAAACACTGCAACAATAAATAAATATTTATACTAGTTATAGGATTTCAATTTTTTGCGGCAAAGGATAAACGATTATTAAGTGTACCCTTGTAAGTTTTGTAGTTTTGTAAACTATTTTTGTAAAACTAAACTTATATTTATCGTTCTGTTTTGCGTTCCCAGAATAACAGCTTTTCTGTTGAGACCACAAGCGGTGAATTATCGTACATTTGTTATCCTTATTTGTGAATATTGATATCAATTTAAATGACATAAGATTATACTCAGAAAAGACTTTTGGTTATAGCTGCGGGACCTAACCTCCAATTCACTTTCCTTTTACTAACCGTAGAGCTCTCGTAAATTATAAGGCACTGTCTGACAGAGCGCAATATCCTCATCGTAGTACTTAAGTTCTCTTAACACCTGACTTAAGCGTATTTTGAGACACAAATCGTGACATGTGTACCTGTTTCGACATCTTTCATAAATTGTAGACAATCCCACTAGGACTTTCTGTGGCCAATGGCGCTTCGAAATCAATTGACTGATATTTTCTGAAGAGAATACGAATAATAATCCCCATGGTAATAAAACCATAAAAGAAAGGATATGAAAGGACGTTTGTAGTTCGGATATTTGCAGAGCTGGCGAGGGATCTGTGCTAGACTTATTAACGTCTTGTTTCGAATACATGTTTGCTAGTTATTTTGCTAGACATTGTTGTCATTTTCTTTATCCTTTTTGTTAAATAAACTAGCAATAAAGTCTAAAAACCGTTATTTTTTTGTTCCATATTTAAGGAAATCGTGTGAACTTATATTTAGAATTATGAGTATTGCGAGTTCGTGCTTGCAACTGGAATTCAGCTATGGAACATTTTCCTAAGATGTCCATTGAAGGACTCGCCGGACGGTAAACACTTTGTTAATCTGAGTGAAAAGTGTTAAGCTCCAGGGATGACAAGCACTTTCTTAGAGATTTTGTATGACTTTAATAATTTGTCATTTCTGACAGCTGACTAAGGAAGTCAGCTTAAGGAAGAAATGTATAAAGACTCCGGATCCGACAACTTGCCTATCGAATGTCCTACTTTCTAATAGGGGTGAAAGCGTTAGCCAAAGTATTGGCTGTGAAATCGAATATTCAATTTTGCGAATTTGCACTTAGACAAAAGCCACAACCATTTCAATATTTTCAATTCTGAGTCCATCAGGAACAAACACCCAATCAATCGCTGCAGGGAATTCCCCAATCAACTAGGAAAGCTTGCAGTTGTTTCGTTTCTCTCATGTCCTTGTTTGCAAGAAAAATTTACACTGACCACACAGTCTATGAGCACAACTTTAAATGCCAACAGCTCGAGTGACTTCTGCCCCATTAAGGACTAGTTTTTTCTGCACATTTCCGAAACAATGATTGGGTCAATAACTCAATCCCAAACAGTGCAGATATGACGGCTTATATAAATAGATAAAATTTATGAATTTAATACCCTACATCGCTCCCACACGATTTCCTTGGGAAAGCAAGTAGGAGCGCAGGCTACAGTAGCGGCAACAGCAGCAGGAGCGGCAGAGGTCAGTATCCATTGAAGGAAGATGTTGTATCTCGCAAGATAATCATTTACAGCTGATGGCAATTCCTGCACTGTTGTGCTTTGTGGGGGCTTTCGAAGAATAGGCAGAGCCCTGAAATAAGCATGCGGCTTGACTGGTTCACCATACATGCGAGTATCCAAGTATGTACACATACCGTACATACAACTATATTTTATTTCTTGTTGCAAAAAGCAATTTGCGAATTCGTTTCACGAAGTTGTGCGAATAACTTTTGTTGTTTTTATAGGGGGTTGTTGTGTGGTGGAAATGTTCTCCGGTTTGGCGCATGTTCAGTATGACGTCATCCTACGGAGGTTCTCAATTGCAGAGAAAGTTAGTAATTGTCCTGGAAGCTTCTGGCAGCAGCAGCAATGTTTGATTGCTTCTGTGTATTTTCTTGGCCGTGTTCCATTATTTTTCAGTGTTACCGATAAGATGGAAAATACAAAGCGGTTAATTGATTCCGGTTGAAAATGGTGGGAGATTTATGTAATGCGGGTCAATGTGGAATGATTTCTTGGAATGCTGTTTTTGAGAGTGGGATAAGTTTTCTACATTTCTTGCATGAGCAAATATCCATTGCGGATGAATTTTATAGGCTTATGTGTCTTGG
Source organism: Stratiomys singularior (assembly GCA_954870665.1). Taxonomy (NCBI): domain Eukaryota; kingdom Metazoa; phylum Arthropoda; class Insecta; order Diptera; family Stratiomyidae; genus Stratiomys; species Stratiomys singularior. Next base: position 68,133,081 of record OX940881.1, read on the forward strand.
AGTTTAGAGTAAATCATATATTTGTTGGAATTCTAATTAAAACCGACTTTTATATGCCCTGATACTATAAACGTTATTCAAATAACCGGCCAAGTTGATCTCATTGTTTCGCAGGACATTTACTTTGAGGTCATTTCAGAAATAATTTTGTCTCCAGATTTATGCTGCTGTAATATTCGAGCATACATACGTAATAAATCTTGGAATTTTATTTCAAGAAATCCAAATTTCACATTCTTCCTGATGGTAGCGATCAGCAGCACAGATTGTGAGTGATGTTTTTCACGGTTTCATAGATTTACTGGCCGAAACATTGGTAATTCTGCTTTGTTTAAATGCAGCAAGAAGTTTGGTGCCATTAGTAAATGCACTCATTTGAAGAATCTAATTCGCATTACATGTGCTCAAAAGACAGTTTCTTCGGTGCTAAAGAGGTGTAAACTGAGAATCAATATAGTGCGCACTTCTGGATATTCATAAATTCTAAAGGAATGTTCGAAATCACGATTGTGAAAACTTAAATCCTCTACAGGAGAACTCTAACGTAATTTGAAAATTTATTGTTATACATTGATAATAATTGATTGACAGATGCCAAAAACGCAACTTTGTAATAATTATTTTCTATATCCAAGGCTGTAACCATACGCAGACATTGCTATGGGTTCAAAATGGCAACTTTGTTCGAACTTATTTTTTGAGCTTGAGTTGAGAATTCGTGTTTTAACACTAACACTAACTGGTATCATTCAATTTTGTATTCCCAGAGCAAGGATCCCGTGTTAACAACCTGTAGAGTCAACCTTTCTTCATGAGATCTAAAGTAGTAAATTCTCGCAAATTTTTAAACCTTTTTTGATAATATTGATGTCAATTTGAACATTATGAAATTATACAAAAATTTTTTTAACCACTCAGCCACCTAACCCGCACTTAAGTTGCCTTCTATTAACCTTTTAAGGCTCATTACTACAAGCCACTGCCTAACAGAGAAGAAAATCCTAATTGTAATACATACTGCCTTTCTTTTAACACCAGGCTTACGTGGATCGTGTTCTCCTGATAGCTTCATTGAATTTTCTTGCACTTGACTCAACAATTCGTTTTTTGTTGTTGATTACCTTGAATTAACGCAGAGTAATGTGTGAGCTTATATGCACTGCGGATTCCTAATGGTTTTAGGGACGTGCTAACCGCCGATGGCTTAGATAGGGTGTGTTCCACGTTTTCGGAAAACATTTTGCAGAGGGTATTGACTTCGTGTTACGAAAAGCATACAAATATTTGATATAACCACGCAAGTATTGTTGCTAATGCCAGGTCACTGTCACTATCTTCTAAGGCAATGAGCTTTACTGCTGAAACGACACTAAGACAAGATATATATCAGCATCCAACTTATTCGCGTTGTGAGGAAAACTCCATTTGTAAATGGAAAATGGAATAATTGAATACTTTTGATAATTCTCAAGCAGCATTGTCGATCGAGTTTTTCAATTGTCAAAATGGTACAATGCTAGCCATGTGACATGTCCTTTCTCTACATGGACTGAAAAGTATTTCGCTGAACAATGGAAAAACTGTATAAATATGATTAGATCGTTACACTCAGTATAATGATCTTTCCCCATTTTGATGCTTTACTTTTAGTGGTCCGCGACATTTCCTTCAAAATAGACATTTGTTTCATACTCGAGTTGCTTATTTGAATGAAAATCTCTTCATGATAAGCCAATTTTTTAACCAGAGATACAGGAAATAATCGCTGGGGGCCACAATCAGGCAAAATGTTGGGTGCTCAATGATTTGGTAACGTAATTTCTTTTATTAATCGGTTATATCGCGAGCAGAGTGAGTTGCAGCGTTGTGTTGGTAAAACAAGATATTTTTTTTTTTCGAAAAAAATGAGGTAGTTAGGCATGATTTTGTTGCCCAATGGATCCAATAGTGCACAATAATATTGTTCATTGATTTTTTTTCTATTCTTTTCTTCTATTCCCAAAACGTACTGACTTAAACCTTGCCCGCTGATTGTTTCCTCTTCGGGCGCTTCCCGGATTTACCGGATAATCACCATTCCGCCGATTGCCAATCGGACTCAGGCGTGCAGTGATGAGTCTATATTTCGTCCATAGTGTTGAATTTATGTTTGTCACAAACCGTCACCGAAAAACGAACACGTTTTTCTTTCTGGTCATAGGTTAGGAACGAAATGAAGAATATACACGAGCTCATCAACTACATTGGAAGCGCTATGGAAGCATAGTCTCGTGCAACGCTGGCAAATATCTGGAATAAAATAAAGCTGGAGCTGAGGAAGCCCAACATCAAGTTTAAATGAATATAAAATGGATAAACTAAAGAAAACAATACAATTTTTCAAAATCGAAAAAAAATGGATGGAAAATTTTTATTGCGCTGCAATACTCAAAAAGACTGCTTGAATTGAATAATAAGTCAATAATTAAATAATTGACATTATTTTAAATATTAAAATTTAATATTATTATAAAATAATGTATTAAAAAATCGGTCATATCATCTTGGTTATGGTCATAACTAAGAAGATCAAGCGGGCTTCGTCTAGAACGTCTTGCGGTTGAAAACGACTTGGGTTTGATTACACTTGATTACTTGATTACGACTTGATTACAGGCGCGAATACTATGAAAATTCATCTAATTCTATCTAAACTATCGTATTAATTGACACTGTGGAATCCATGTAGAGCTGGTAAACCAACCAGCAGTTCAAGTACCGAAAAACTATGTCTACCAAACTTACTACCATAAATCCACTATCAAGCTAAAAAAGATCCTCATATAATAAAAGTCAAATTACAATTTACTAACACCAGTGAAATTAATACAATGCAGCGTTCAGCTGCAGCAGCGGAACCTATCGATAATTTGTAAGGACATAATTTGTAAGGACGATAATTTGTAAGGACAGCAAATCCTTGAGTTCATGCAACAAATGATTGTCTAGGCATGTACGCTTCCTGTAAATCGACAAAAAAAAATCAATCTGGGATGCTAGGGCATGGCGACAGAAACATATGGACTACATAGTGCTCAAACAAATCCTTATTCATACTAGATGAAGTTAGGTGTATCAATGAGATATCTCTTTTATAAACCTATATTATTCATTTGTCATCTGCAATATTGAGATAAGGAAAGCGGAAGTGAAAAGAACGGCATGCTGTGATATCCTTTCTTAAGATGATTGGGGTGAACCGCCGGTCAAGGTGAAGAAGTTTTAATGACGAGCAGAGTGAGAATGTACGGTCTGAAGACGAGTCGTGGATATAAGCTAACCGATTTGTTGCATTCTACAGGATGAATAGCAAGGCGAATTGAATTTCGCTTGGTGGCTATTTTCAAGTGACAAACTGGGACAGTAAGTGTCAGGCGAAGCTCTCTTGTGGTTTTGAACCGTGTGCAGTATCTACGGGTTACAATGTTCATGTACTAAGGTCAGCTGGGATCCTTGGAACCTGGAGTACTTCGCTCTTATTTATTGACTTTGTCCTCCGCATCCGATTCCAATAGACTGATCTTCGGACATAACCTCAAAGGTTTGAGATCATTTATTGCACTGCCTGGAAAGTGAAGCTCGCTTGCCGAAAGCCGACGGCAACTCATGACGTGCCAAGGTTAAAACGACAGCAACAAAGGTGCTGAAAAACAGACTCCTCATAGTTAAAGACAATTCAAGGGATTCAAGGGAACAAGTTTAGATATAGAAAGTCATGGCCTGTGTTTTTTCATGGATTGACGGATCGAAAAGACAACATTTTCGTCCAATTTTTGCTTCGTGGGAAAGGGTGTAATTGCAAAAAGATAGAGCTAATGGGAGGGTTCCTTTGAAAAACCTGTGTCATGGCTAATCCGATAGAATGATAAGGTTGGCAACGATCTAGGCAAATAAGCAAAAAGTTGTATCAATAACCTTACATTTTTTGCATTTTAGATCTGAAAACGTTGATCGCAATAACAGTTTTAAATATTCTGGGGTTTACGGCAGTGAATGGGGACATTTCATGATTTCGATACAAAATATAGAATACTGACGGGATCTTTTGGTACTAGTTTTCGAAATTGTTCAAAGGGAAATTTCCTAAACTTGAGTAAAAAGTTGGAAGTTTAAATCGTATGGTCTTAAAAATTGTACCTGGTAACTATCGATCTCGCCTATTCCATTCACTTTCTGAATTTCTTTCTCCTTTTCAAAACATCTCTCGGCTTCTTTTCTGTCAACTTCCGCCCATAAGTCCTCCAGCTTATTTCCCAGGGCAGTTAAAAGCCCAACCTAAGAAGCATGTCACTGGTGTGTGGGTGGACCAGTGGTGGTTCTTCCCCTGAGGCATGCTCGCAGATAAAAATCATTTTCCTCAAATATTCATGATGCTTTTAGCTATGCAAACTGTGGTTCCATCTTGTTGAAACCTCTTACTATGTTGCTGCAAGAGCAGCCTAACAAAACTGCAGCATTTACAAGTAAGGATAGGAAGTAATAGTTATGACACAATCGTTTTCTGAGAAAAAGGCTTCGTGTGCCCCGACGTCCGCAGCGTGGTGAATTTATTTGAAATTCGAGAGAGTATGATTTATTTTCTTATTTTTATCATTATTATTTATTACTCATTAGAAAGAAAGAAAAAAATACGTAACTGGATTAGATCTGCAAGAAAAAGGAAGGAAGCATGTCTTCACAAGATATCTTGCTATATTATCCTGAAGTGATAGTTCTTGGCTCATGGATCCTCTATGTGGATGATTGTTCAAGACACTATGTTCAATTTTGTAGAAATAACATCGTGTGCATGCGCAGAGAAACCGTTTGTTTCCAATATAGCTTCCAGGAGATGGCAAGGCAGTTGAACGCCATCTTCGTCGACTCCAACTCAACGTTTCTCAGGTCGTTCATGTCCTTCAGTACCACTGGCCCCCTTATTTTGGATGCATGTGGTTTCCCCCTTATTTTGGATGCATGTGCCTAATTTATAATTGATTAAGGACTAGGAATGGTTCTGATAGGGAGAATTCAGAACCATAAAGGAAAAAAAACTCGGCACAAGCATCTTATTGAGTCCCAGCGTAAGTACGCTGCGTTTTAGATCTTTTGAAGACACTTTTATTGGGATTCAAACAGATGTGGTAACATTTCATTCGCCTTTCTCACGTGCTCACTACAAAGATTGAACTGAAAGGTCTGTGAGCACAAATGCCAGTTATTTTACGATTATCAGGTTCTCTTTCCACACTCTTCGACAAATGCGTCCCTGACCAAACTTGACATAAAAAATTTTAAGCTACATCCAGTATCTGACATCTTTATTTTCCTGTTAAATATTTTGTTTTTAATATAGACGCTTGTATTCAACATGACACTCAGCTGTATTAAATGATGCAATTTTTAAGAGATGATGTTATCAATATCACTTTTTGCCAGATGTTACTTGGAAACCAAACAAAAATGTGAAGTCAAATGCATTAAAATTTAAGTAAAACTATTTGCTTAATTTCATTGTCTCGTAACAATTTTCCAGATGCTTTTGTACTTGTAGAACTTGTTGGAGATGGAAAAAGTAGATTGGATGGTGCGGAGAAATTAACATTGAAGTTTTCTTAAATTTTGTATTGCGACATAATCACTCACATATACGATTACACCTCATTATAATCAAACTTAGAAAAACAACCAGTTGTTATTTAAGTTGTTTATTTCTAAGCACGCTGTGTCGCAAAGCTCACTTTTGTTACATGGGGTACTCATTTTACTTTCTTTGTGATGACTCCTCTGGCTGTTGGCGCGTTTAAGTAGTTTCACTATCAAATGAGCATCAAGGATTGATGGCTGTTCGCCCAGTCCTCTAACTCTTTCATCACCTTCATTTTATTCTTTGAAAATCGACTGCCCATAGAGGCAAACTTGCCCCCATATTCCCTTATAAGTTTAGTGGAAGTTGTAGCCGGTCGAAGAGCCGGCTATCTAGGCAAATACCATGGTTTCATGTGATAGCAAAATAACGATCCACAATATTTATCATCGTTCTGAGTCTAGAATGGGCTCACACCTGTAGTCCAATACGAGGCTGTAGTAGGCTTTCATCCCAATTTTGACAAGTTTTGACATTAAGATTTAATTTGGCTGAAAGAAGCATTATGCTCCGCAGATATACTGAAAGTGCTTTATGTGAGTATCGATTTAGATGAAATGTGATGAGATGATGAACCTTGAGGGATTTCATTCTTTTTGATGTATATACTACAATACCTTTGTATAAGGTTTTGTTTCTGTTGTCCTAGTATCACCCCATCCAGCTCTGATAGGTGGTACTGACTACATCACTTTCTTTTGTACTTTTGTTCTTGAAATGAAGTGGCTCTAATTCTTCCATCTTCCATGACTCAAGTTTCTTATTTGGGATAGCTTCCTCACTCGTTAGAGCATTCCATCATTACCTTATTCTAATACCGTTATACACAACGGAGCTTTTAATATTTGACAGGTTTCCGCCCCAATGTTGGTATGTTTCTGCCTTGATATATAACTGTGCGACTAAAATTGATACATCACTGCACTCCGGGAGCAACAGAAGAGTGAAAGTCTGGGTCCATCTAACTCTAACTAACTAACTTTCTATAAAATCTCTCTATTAGAAATAGAGAAATCTCTATATTAGAAATTAAGCGTAGAAAATCTACGCTTAAAGATTGGTTAGCATCTCGATCCACGAGCCTTCTTTTCGACGAAATTCAATTAATACAACGTCTTTTTGGAACCTCTCTTTTTTATATCCTTTATCCCAATTATTGCATGGTCGCAGGACCATGAGTCGAAATCCTATTTCGTTATTAACACTAAAACCATTTCCTATTTCTTGTCACATGTTACCGCATTAAGCACAAAGGACAGCGACAACACTGACGACAGTGCACCTAGATCCAACCGCCCCATAACGGAATATCTACGCATGTACATCCTGTCAGGGTGAAAGCTCGACTGAAAAAAGCTTTCGCTAAAATCCTTTTCGCAAATTTTCAGTTTGCTAGTGTATTCGTGTCTGTGCGATGGTTTCGAGCTGCGAGTAGAGTTGAGTGCTGGTGATGGTCCGTCTTCGTGGTAGATAGCGGTATGTAGAATTGATTGCCAGGACTCAGTGTACACGCAGGGTAGAGGGGGTTGTGGCATTGCACAATGTGTTCTTGTTGAGATGACTGTTTTAAGTTGTAAGAGGATGTGTAGTTTATTTTTAGCTTTTGTAGTTAGCTTTGATTTCATATCTTTTGTGATTGTTTTCTTTTATCATGAAATTATCTTATTGTGTGTCCTTTCTTTCGTTGCAGAACTTGTGATAGCCGGCGGGCGCCTAACAAAAATGGCGCCTCGGATATAGTGCTAACTTTATAGTGTAGTGAGCGACATCCATGTGCCTCATGTAAGTATCCTTTGAACTTTACAATCCACATTATTTTTTTACATGGCAGTAAATTCTAACCTTGGAAAAGGAAAAACTGTCAGGTGTTACTGGTTTATGCCTGCAATTTGTGGTTCGGTTAATTATTTCAAAGAGGCAAGCAGCGCCTCAGCAAGGTATTAGTGCTTACGTTTCTTGAACAAATAATCGAAATGGTGGTGTATCCGCAGCGGTTGAAACAAAGCTTAAGTCCTAGCACAAGCCAGTTGTCCTGCGACTCTCATGTGTCATGTTAGTTAGGTTAAATTGCAGTAGACTTCCGATCCTGGTGACCGAGTCAACGAAATAGTAGCGAAGCAAGTGTGCAGGTATGAATAATTACAGGTAGCGTGCTGTTGCTGTTGATGGTTGATTGAAATGCAACAATCCAGAGGGAGGGAATACCACGAGTGAACTGTTACTTGGCTGAAATCAACCGAAAAATCGAATCTGCATTATTGTTTTGGTGTGATGAATCACTAGCGCATGAAAGTCATTCGAAGCTCGTCGGAGGACATCTCTCTTACCATGGCAAGATGTTTATAATGCAGATAGTTGGCTTAATGTTTGGACACGGTACGGCTCTCCGTTTAATACTCTTTCCGAGAAACCGACGGGTTCCCAAGGAAAATGCAAGGATGAGTATGAACCGTGTTGAACTATGACATTGTCCGGCGACGGTTTGGCTGCGGAAAACTTGGCAGAGAAGGATTATAAATGGTGAAAGCGGAATATTGGTTTGCGGCTCTCACTAATGTCAACCTACATAATTCCGTTGCGGTGCCACACATTCTCATTTATGAATCATACAAAGCTTAATGTGATTCATGTTCCAGTTTATATTTCTGTCGTTTGAAGCAGTGGCAAATTGAACATGTGATACTAAAAACCAATTAATCCAAATTCTATTATTTCCCATTTATATCCATTTTTCTCCTGTTGTGCAAATATTCATTTAAATTTAGATCGTTGGCTTACAAAAACGTTGGATCAAAATTTTAAATGGCTTATTGGCATTTTTAAATTTGCACTCATAGGAGAAAAACTTCTGCCGATTATCATAATTCTTTATATTATGCCAAAGTATAAACCAAAAAGATTCTGTTGAAAAGGAATCGGAGATAATTATCTAAGTGAGGTTAACGAGTAGTTCCTTGAATGATAGTAAGGTGTCCACTCGAATTCGTTTTTATATTGGATTTAATTAATAACAAAGTGAAAAGTTAACTAAGTTAAATATCCTGTACATAATGAACTTTAGCAATTAAATGGAGCGGCTTAAGTGAGTAATAAATTCTGGAGTCCTTATGGCTCTTCCTTCAATTAAAAAAAAAGGCGAAAGCTCGGGAAAAAGTAATACAAGCACCCTTTTAATAATTCTGAGTTGATTTAAGATATGTATCCTCACATTTCATTGGCGTGATTTGCGTTAATGCAAATCATCATATTTGATGGAAAAATCCTCTTTTTTAATTTGATTCCCTACCTTTCGGACAGTAAAATCTTCTATCATTACAACAAAGCAATTTTTATATCGATCACATGTTAATATAGATTTTCAGTGTATCCTAATACGAATCGCGTTGGTGAAAGCAAATCGATTGAGAAGATTGCCAACAAATTTTATTTTGAGAGGTGAAATCGAGGGCTACTAGACTTTTGAAAACCACTATCATACGATTGTTGCATTTGTCATTATACTCCCAATGTCATTTAATGTACTGGTCCGAATGAAAAATTCAGAAAAGCAATGAAAATTGGGAATATTTTCTGGTTACTTTTATTCCATATAAATACACTCTTCCCTCAATTTACACGGTAGATACATTCTTGGAAAACCGTGCAAAACGAAACCGTGTAATACGAGACACAGAGTTCATACAAAGTAGATGAGTTGGTTCGATTAACATTCAAACCGTGTAAATTGATCTAACGAAGAAAAAAATCAAAGGCATGTTTATTATAATCGTGTAAAATGATAAAAGAATTGGGGAATAAAAGAGATTAGTTCATTTAATTTCAATTCAATTAACTTTTGAAAATTAAAACGTAAACATTAATCAACAATATTCCTTTCACACGTAAACAATAATGAATATTTTACACAGATAAAAATATGAAGGAATTCAAACATAAGTTACCTTCCAAGCAACTAGAACTTAAAAAATCAGTTTTTAATTTTCTTCTTTTGAGCTTTGCAAAGCTAGAATTCTCCTTTTTTTGGTTGGATAGCAATTCATCAACGCTTTCCAAAAGTGCGGCTTGCCGTTTTGAGATGTTGGCTAGAATTTTCACATAGTTATTAAAAGTTAATTTACTTTTGGATTGCACGAAATCAGTGAAAAACGTTTGCATAACTTGGCGGGTATACTATAATACATATATAGACACATAAATTTCTTCATACATACTGAGCAACTGCTCTTATGGTTCTTTGTTCTCTCATCGTAAGGGTTTCGGTTCAAAAAATTGTTTGCTTTTCCAGCAAATTTGTTTCCGCTGCATTATTGTCACCGTCAGAACTGCTAAGTCCGGGAACCTTTTGCAGTACTAATTCCGCGAGATCCGCATCTGAAATTTCCTCGACCTCAAATAACACTTCAAAATCTAGAAGCTATGATATTTTTACTATGAGGTGAAGGCTATTTACGCCCTGAGTGTCGGACTCCCCCGCTACCGGACTACCGACTAAACACCTCCCCTGTCACACCGAGAACCTAGCCTGGAACTGTTTGTCACATTACTTCGGACTAGGCCTCATTAATCATCGCTTAGCGATGTCTTCAGGCTAGCGGAAATCTCTCTTTCTCCAGGGATGGATAGGAAGGAATTGCGATTAGTTACTACAATATTGCGTTACAGAGATCTCCCCTTCCTCGCCAAGCGATCCATTATGTCCTTCTTTATAATGAGTACTGTCCGTACGTAATGCGACACACAGTTTCAATTGTCCTTTGATTTCATCATTTTTCCCGTAAAATTTTCTGAGGAAATTATGCCAATTTTCTCCGAGAGATGCGAACGGAGTCTTGTGAATCTATTACACGTAAAGAACGTGTGACATGCGTCATCCGTCATCCCCGGGCAGAACACGCAAGTTGGGGATTGTGTCTTTCCCATCTTATACAGGTAAGACTGAAAATACCCGTGACCACTGAGTAGTTGCGTCAGATAATAATCAGTCTCACCATGCATTCTGTAGAACCACGGCCCCAAGTCACTTATCAGCCGTGCGGTCCATCTGCCTCGCGTTTCCTTTTCCCATGTTTGCTGCCATAAGATAAGGGTTCTTCTCCGTTCCTCTCGGCTGACGGTTTCTCTCGCCGACTCCCCCCTACGTGAGTATACACGTTTCCATTCGTCTGCAAGTAACTTAATTGGAACCACCCTCGAGATTACTAGCACTGCAGGTACAGAGACAGTGCGGTATGCAGCGGCTATCCGTAAAGCTCCTTGCCTCTGCACCTGTGCCAGACGCCTTCGGTACGTCTCTTTATTAAGAGCATCAGCCCAAACCTCGGAGCCATACAAGAGCACTGACTCCATTGCACTCATCAGTAGACGTCTTTTGCTCGAGGTTGGCCCCTGCGTGTTGGCCATAATGCGGTTTAGCGCCGATACCCGCACGGAGGCTTTATCTGCTGACGCTCGAACCTGCCCGAAAAAACTCATCTTCGAATCAATCATCAAGACAAGGTATCTGATTGATTCTTTTGACTCGATGATCATTCCCCCTACACGAACCGGCATAACACGAGGGATTCGCTTCTTTGTGAGGACGACAACCTCGGTCTTTTCCAGCGCTAGGCTAAGCCCACGGTCTGTCATCCACTCGCTCACTCGACGTATTACCGCATCCAGTTTGAGCTGCGTCTGCCCGACAGTATGTTCGGCGACTAGTACTGCTACGTCATCTGCGTAGCCGACCAGGCGCGACTCCCCCGGTAACTGCAGTCTCAAAAGCTCATCGTACGAGACATTCCAGAGGTCCGGGCTCAGAACGGAGCCTTGCGCGACCCCTGATGTCAAATCAATTCTTCGCCGGCCTCCCAACGAGTCATAGATGAGTTTCCGATTTTTGAGGTAGTCTTTCAATATCCGCATCAGGTACCTCGGCACCCTGAAATATTCCAAAGCACCAACAACATCTGTCCATCTAGCAGAGTTGAAGGCATTTCTCACATCTAGTGTTATGAGGAGTACTATTCGTCTCGAGTAGTGATTGTGGGCTTCTGCCTGCTGGACCGCGCTCACTACCTCTGCTATTGCACCAATTGTGGATCGACCAGCCCTGAAGCCGTACTGCCGAAGAGACAGATCCCTGGCAGTTCGAATGGCTTCTCCAAGTCTTTCTCTAATGAGCCTCTCGAGTACCTTCCCAGCGGCGTTCAGCATACATAGGGGCAGATATGTAGATGGTTGCTCCGCGTTCCCCTTCCCCTTGTGGATCAGCACGAGCCTCGCCTCTTTCCAGCAATTTGGACACACGCCCTGCCGCAAACAGGCATTGAAAGTGATGAGCAGCTTTTCAGGACAAAGTTGATGTGCAAGCTGTATCACTTCCGCTGGTATACCGTCTGGTCCTGGGGCCTTTTTAGATTTTAAAGCTTTTACCGCATCATCCAGTTCGATGGCGGTAAAAAGTGGGCATTCTCCGAGACATTCAACATCTGCATCATCGGTCCATTTTTCCGTTTCAAGGACACAGGGCCTCCTTGTAGCTCCTAGTTTCCGTATGGCAAGCTTGTAACCCAGCCCCCACGGGTCTCTGTCGATGTCCACAACTAGGTTGCGCCAGCAGCGAGCCTTGCTTTCGTTAATTAACCTACGGAGAACTTTTCTAGCCGACCTGTATGCCAGCGTTCGGGAGTGTGACTTGTCTCGATTTCTTAAACGTTGAGATTCGCGGCGGAGTTAAGCTATGATATTAGCATGAACAGTTTCAGTTGGACAGACGTTTCATTCGACTGTTACTTCAAGCCATATAACTTGTAAGCAAAATTTGTTGACTTTCCAATTTTTTCACAACTATTTTTCACATTTCAGGTAGAATAAGTGAAGGATTTGCATATAATTTTCTCAAAACATCTGCAAATGCTCTTCTAGTGTAAATGGTCTTGATCGTAAAAATTATGCCTTGATCTTGGGGTGGATTTAGTGAAGTTGTATTGGAAAGCAAAAACTCAATTTGTGCATTTTGATATTACAAATCTATAGGATGAATTCATGAATTGTCTAGGAGCCATAGAACTTTGAACTTAAGGTTTTTTCTTTTCAATAACTTTTCACTTCCGGCATGAAATAATTATGAAACCAATCAACAAATATTGTGCACGTCATCCAGAATTTTTTGTTAAAACGCCAATGTGCAGGTATTTTTACCAAAACCTTTCTTTTCATCGCACGGATGTCTTTGACATCTATTCATTGGTATCACATGATACGTTACTACAAAGAAGTAAAGGAACCCTATCCTTAGCAGGTTTAAATCCGCCTGTTCCACCTCTCAGATTTTGACAAATAAGTTGTTCTTTATGTTTTTTTCCAGACTAACCCGGTCTCATCCTCATTAAATGCGGAACTAACGAAACTAACGAAACTAAGGAAAGAGTTTTCTCAAATAATGTTTGCTAGTTTTGTTCGATATTCTTTTGCAAATTTTTATCACCGGAGGAGAATTTCTAGATTCCACGTACGGTTTCAGAGCAGGGTGCTCCACTGTAGATGTAGCTCCGGAGATGCTGACAGCGGGCCCACAGGCTGAGGCAATCAGTTGGTCCAAATAGTAGGTCACCCTCCTAATGACGCTGGACGTCTGGAAAGCGTTCAACCGTGTCAGATGGATGGATATTCTGGATGTTCAGGAAAACTCGTTACAAATACTATAATACCTGATACTTTGGTATGAGCTGAAGGATCGCAGTCGAACTGTCGAAGGAGTCACAACTGATCCGATATATGGGACGTGTTGCAGCACTCTTCGCTGCAATTATAGTCCATCAAGTGTAATGAAGGGTAACGCGTTCACGCTGCACGTAGAAAGCTGAAAACCACTAACAGATTTAACCTAGGCCTAGAGAAAACCGAAGTGGTCATCCTGAGATAGAAGCGGCTCCCCAGAGAAGGAACGATCAGTATCGCGGATACAAATTATGAGTTCAGTACCTGAACTTGCTGATACACTCGAAGCTGAGTTAATAAGCAATGCAGAGTAATACTAGATAAGGCCGCGGTAGGACTCTCGGCAATCAGCCGCCTAATGGCCAAGCTTGGGGTACCAAGTCCAACAAAAAGATGACTCTTGATGAGTGTCGTACAATCTACGCTTCTCTATGCAGCAAAGCACATGCAGCACATAAACCTCCACAGGAACCGAAATGAATCAATGAATCATCGCAGATAACCCAAGAAACTAAGATTAAGAAGCGTCGAAAACCCATTGGTCAGGCACTGCTGGTTAAACCCACCGACGGTAGATCCTATGCGGATGTTCTGCGAGAAATCAAGGGAGCGATACAGGTTGTAGACATACAAACTGCAATAAAAGTTGTACGGCCAACTCGGTCGGGGGATCTACTTTTTGAGTTCGGATCAGATGCAAATAATAAAGACGCGTTCCGTGATGCAGTCAAAAGAGTTCTGGGAGAGAAGGCAACTGTAACCTCACTCGAGCCTAAGGCCACACTGAAAATTAGATACATTGACTGCGTTACGGATCTGCCCGAAATAGAAGAAGACTTAAAACGCGATTTCCCCGTACTAGGCAAGACGAAAGTCAGGCTGGCCAAACCAAACAACAGGGGTCAACGCATGGCCATAATCGACCTCACAGAGAGGGAAGCTGAACAGCTTTTGAGTAGAGCAAAATAGAGCAAAACAAAAAAATAAAATATGGTGGGTTATTTGTCGGATACGGCGAAGGGCAATTCCTCTCCAGTGTTTCATGTGCCTTGGATACGGTCATATCGCACAGGCATGTAATGGAACTGACCGAAGATCCTTGTGCTACAATTGCGGTAAGACAGGGCATAAAAAGAAGGAATGCACAGACGAGTCACACTATGTTCTTCGCCAGGAGTATGACCCGAGACCAGATGATTTGAAACATATTCCAGGCACAGGGAAGTGTCGGGTTTTCCAACAAACCCTAACCAAGGCAAAAGCGCTTCTGCAATGATTCGTATACTCCAAATCAATCTACGTCGAAGTATCATCGCCCAGGACCTACTGGAATAGTTCGCGAGAGAAAGGCAAGCTGACTTACTACTGCTGAGCGAGCAACATCACACCAGAAACTCATCAACATGGTATCCTGACGAATCCGATACAGCCGCCATCTGGATTCGGAACAGTGCACACCTACAAGTGCAGGATCGGGGGCGAGGAGATGGTTTTGTTTGGGTTCGGTGTTCGGGAACTACACTCTTTAGTGCATACCTAACTCCGAACGAATCGTTGTCGTCCTTTCAACTTAAGCTCAATGCTTTGAAGGACGCTGTTTCGAGTATTGAGGGCCATGTGCTCATCGGAGGGGACTTCAATGCAAAGGGAATCCAGTGGGGCATGCCCCAGTCAGACGCTCGGGGCAAACGGATCGTGGAAATGGCAGCACGAACTGGGCTCGTCGTATTGAACACAGGCCACACCCCAACTTTCCGTCGATGGGGTTGCGTCGGCACCATACCTGATGTGACATTCGCCTCGGAGTGCCTAGCAAAATCAGTTAAAAATTGGAGAGTGCTTGAGGATTACTCGGCCAGTGATCACCAGTACATAGCTCTGGAGATCCATCACGATGCTTCCTGAACACCACGCGCTTGTTCCTCTGCGCTCCGGTGGAATACTGAGAAAGCGGATATTGAGAAGTTTGTTGAAGTGCTTCTGGCACGATCACCGCAGTCGGAAGCAACGCTGGAGAACGGAGAACCTGCGGCAAGAGATGTCGTTAACTTAACTATGAGAATCATTACATCCACCTGCAGGTCTTCAATGTTCCTACGAAGATGCCGGCACAGCAAGCCCCAGTATACTGGTGGGAGGGAGTGTCACAAACTACGACACAGGACACAACGAGCTCGAACCCGTGAAGAGGCATGTATCCAATTATCAGCTTACAAGCCATCTAGAAAGTGCCTCCGTAGACTTATCAGCAGCAGCAAGGCCAGCCGCTGGAAAAACCTGGTGGACGAAGTGAACAGAGGCCCATGGGGCCTGGGCTACAAAATAGTGATGCGGAAGCTTGGTGTACAAAGGTCACCTCACTCATACGAGGCAGAAAAGATGGACGAAATCGTGCGGGCTCTCTTCCCCATCCATCCCGCCATCGTTGAAGCCGTTCACTATGAAACACCAACGGAAATTCCATTTTTCATGAAGATGGAATTGGAAAAAGCAGTCTTGTCTATGAAGGCCAGATGGGATTCCAGCTGAGGTGCTACAAATGGTCTTCCACTTTTCCCCTGACCTGCTCCTCCGCATGTTCAACGCATGCCTTCGCGAAGGGCTGTTCCCAGAGTCCTAGAAGGTGGCGAAACTTGTGCTCATTATGAAGGGAAATGGGGATCCCGAGTCGCCAGCTGCATGCCACCCCTTGTGTATGCTTAACACAGCCGGAAAAGTTTTTCAAAAACTTATTAGGGGCAAACTCGCTGACGTGATTCGTACTGCCGGGGAGCTATCTCCACGGCAGTATGGCTTCAGAGCAGGCCGCTTGACCATCGATGCAATTGGAGAAGTAGTGAGCGCGGTCCAACGTGCGGAGTCTCACAGTATTTCCACACGACGGGTCGTCCTGCTGGTTACTCTGGATGTCCGAAATTCAATTAACAGCGCTAGATGGGTGGATATTCTGGAAGCGCTAGAAAATCGTTTTCAAGTACCAGTGTACCTGATGCGGATTCTCAGGGACTATTTGAAGGACCGCAGCCTAGTCTACGACTCGAAGGAGGGTAGGCGAAGTACAATTCTTACTTTAGGTGTCGCTCAGGGCTCTATCCCTGGCCCGGACCTGTGGAACATCTCCTACGATGGACTGCTGCAGCTTGAACTGCTGGATGAGTCACGTTTGATCGGCAATGCGGACGATGTCGCGGCGCTGGTCGCTGGACGCACAGTAGACCATTCGCAACTCAGACTCAATATGTTAATGCGGAGGGTAATGGACTGGATGACCGCTCACGGATTCAAGCTGGCACTGGAAAAATCCGAAGTGGTCATCCTAACGAAGAAGAGAATCACCAGAGTACGGCCTATCAGTCTATCTATCACTTCTACTCTACGGATCAGAACTGTGGGGCGACACTCTCAGCAAGGAGTTACACCAGAAGCGGTTGGGACAGGTGCAGAGACAAGGAGCATTGCGAATCTCATTCGCATACCGAACGGTCTCCGGGGCGGCAGTGCTGGTAATTGCAGGGGTGATACCCATCACCCTCCTTGCGAGAGAGTGCAGAAGTATTTACCTGCGCAGAGTTAAGGACCGAAGAGAAGAGATCACCAAGGAAGAGAGACGTCGCTCTCTCAGCGATTAGCAACAGTCCAGGGAGCAAGAAACAAGGCAAAGGTGGACTGCACGTCTGATCCCTGACCTAAGGCCGTGGTTCAGTCGAGTGTATGGTGAGACCGATTTCTATTTGACCCAGCTGTTAAGCGGGCACGGTTGTTTTCGGTCCTACCTGTACAAAATTGACAGAGGGATGTCAATTTTGAACAGGATGACACCTGTCACACATTCTTCTACTTAAAAGGTGGAGACGGCAGCCTGGGGACCTCCTCAGCGAAATTGGAGAGCTCTGTCCGGAAACTATCGTCGGAGTAATGCTGAAAACAGTTGACAATTGGAATCGCGTGGCGCAATATGCTCGGGCAGTGCTGATACTGAAAAAAGCTTTTTTGGAGCGCTGGGAGGCACCGGGGATGCATGGATCTCTTTTCTAGCACTTCTTTCCTCTCCCTTCCTTCCCGTTAGAGAAGAGATTCCCATAATGCAAAGGCGCCTCTAGGCGTAGGAACACGAGGCCTGACCCGAAGTAATGTGACAAACGGTTCCAGGCTAGGTTATCTGGTTGACAGGGGAGGTGTTTAGTGGGTAGTCCAAAAGCATTTTGCGTCTGGGAGTCCCACACTCAGGGCGTAAACAGCCTTCACCTCCCTACCACAACAAAAAGACTCCTGGATGTCTAAAAGAAAAGTATTGCCTTGGTGAAAGCTTTGGACTTAGTGTTTGGGGTTTTGGATCTTCAATTTTTTGAAGAGGTCTTTTGGTGTATGTTCTTTTGTGAAGACTTGAAGATAAGTATCTTCGGTATCTTAATTGTTGCAGCCGCTTGTGATAATTATTTCAGGTCCTTGTTAACCTTAGTATCCAAGTTTACTGAAGGCTGCTCGCCATTCCAACTCTTACGTAGATAGCTCGCTGTACGGGTAACCCCCTTTTTTTCCCGTTTCTGTTCGCTTTCGGTTCTTTTTACGATAGTTCCTAAGATGATTGAATTAAGATCAATTTAAGGATAACTTGCGGCTCTGCTAGAGTATCCGGACTAGCCCCGAGTCGGAATCTGAACACATCTTGCCGTTTGTCCCTTCGTTCTCCTGGAAGAAACACAACTTCCACTGGATTCCTTGTCGCTTATAATTATTTATTCGTCAGCATCCTAACTCATGCTTCGAACTGTTTGGGGGGTTCAATATGTGCCGATCCACTTTTTTGGCTGTTGTGACCTCTGATTCTTGTGGCAATTCCTTGATGTAACGACTGCTTGATGCCATCGAACAGTTGTTCAGCCCCAAGGGTGGTTCCGTGCAACATACCTGCCAGATTTGGCTCTCGACCTTTCAAGGAGTATAAGGAGCTTCTATTACGGGAAACTTGACACCAAATGTGGTTACAACATATGTGAATAGTTTCTGTTATTTTCACATATATGGATAGGCTTTACTTCTCTGTTGTAGATTTTATGCGCCTGACATACCACATTTAAACGTATGTGTACAGAGTTATTTATTTGTGTTTGAAAAGAACATGTCGAATGTGTAGAAACATTCCCATGAATAAGCACCGTCAGAATGTTAAAGGACAATTCGATATTCCGATAAGTTATTCCGATCAAAATTTTCACTACAATCATAAAAAATAAGGTTTTTACCCTCTTAAAAGGAAGGTAGCAGTGAAGATGTCGGTCGTGTGGATAGGCAACGAAGTCTTAATGAATGATAACGGTAATCTGAAAACGAGAGGAATAGAACGAGGACCGCTCGGCTCATCAATTACCTTAAGAGGTCATGCAATTAAAGATATTTTAAGACTGATTCATCTGGATGAATTGAGCCAAACCAACACATTATTGGAAGGACATTATCGGTCAACTCTTTCCGAAGGATTTCGTGGGGAAATTCCACAAAGTGTTGACCATTTGAATCGTGTGAAATAGTGCGTTTTGTATGGATTTAAACTGAGAAGAGATTTTCACATTGTCTTGGAGTAGAGATGGAGTGGGCTCCGAGTAGTTCATTTAGTTCCCATCCTGTCTGAATACAAAAAAGAAGTTCATAGCCTAAAGATGCCTATCACGCGCCGATAAAAAACGTCAAACTCGAACTGATGTACAAAGCAATTTTTGGGCAGGATCTCTACAAAAAGAGATGTCTAGCGGTAATCTGATCTGATCCCCTTGAAACGCTGAAAAGGCATTGGAAGCTACAAAAAATCATTGGTCAAAAGTCAAGATCCGATATTCTTCCGCGTTGAGATTCGTTTAGAATATTTCTGAGGCTTGTTCTCATGCTTCGGTTTCCGTTATTACATACATTACGTTATCCCGTTATTGCAAGGGTGTTGCACGATTAACCTTTATCATATTGTACACCATTTACTAGCTATGATATTTCCTTCGTAGGTTATTAGAAAATTGAAGCGATGTCAAAATGATTATTTAACAGGAAGCCACGAGTAACATTACTTATTGACGGATAAAGTGCGAAATTTTTTTAGTTCAAATTAAAACTATCCTGAGACTGTGGATTAATCCAGTGAATGGTGATACTGATTTCTGCTTGACCCAGTTCTTGAGCAGGCATGATCGTTTCTGGCCTTAACTAAACAAGATTGGTCCTGCAGCTGTGTATTTTGCATAGGATAGCTCTTTTTCTTGCAAAACATGCAAGATGGGGCTTGGCAACTTTTTCAGTGAATTAGAGTAATATTTCTCAGAAACTGTAGTTGACAGGATGCTTATACCGATTGAGAAACGGAATCGCCATGACTGTTAGAATAGGCTTACTGGAGTGTCAGTAGACATAAGGGATTGAAGGATCTCTTCGCTGGCACTCTTTTCTCATCTTGTCTTCTCGACTACAGAATTGATGTATGAGTAAACTGGGTAATCGAAATTTGAAGGAACATGAGTTCCTTCAAACTCAGGGCCGGGGTCATGCAAGCATTGGCTGGGCTTTCATAAACTCACAAAAATAGTTTCTGGGTATCATTTAACATGTATAAACTGAAGGATCAATGGGAAAAGAAGTTATAACTTGTATTCCAATGGCTTAATGGCGCAGTTGCTCGTGTTTGTTACTACATTTGCTTACAATTCAAATGTGGCCACAAATCAACGTCCGAGAATTCAAAATTCAAATTCAAAAATGCAATAATTTAGCTCTGCGTGTTTAACTTCTTAAATAACAATGTAATCCTTTCAATTATACGATGATTTCGCTGTCACTTTTCAATAAGCTGACGTTTTGCGTAAATTTTGTCCTTGGAAAGAAACTGATCAAGAATCGGCAAACATATAAGTAAGCGAGCTCTTATTTAATCTTAAGTGCTGTAAGGCTTTTTTCCGAAAGGGTTGACTTATTGATATTCGCTACCAGAAATCGGTCACTCCGCTGTAATCTGCAGCATTTCAGATACAATTTTTGACACAGACGAATTTTTAAACTAAATCTTGTCGTTAGGTTAGGATCATTCACTTTGTCATACAAGGATAATTATGTCATCCGTAAATTAAAAGTTTTTCATGAAATTGTCCTTCTAAATGTATAATTTAAAGAA
This sequence comes from Stratiomys singularior, assembly GCA_954870665.1. Classification (NCBI taxonomy): domain Eukaryota; kingdom Metazoa; phylum Arthropoda; class Insecta; order Diptera; family Stratiomyidae; genus Stratiomys; species Stratiomys singularior. Next base: position 68,153,597 of record OX940881.1, read on the forward strand.
AATTTCCGTGTAATCAAGGAAAAAGGGACGACATTTTAAAGGCAAAAGGATATATTTGTATTCAGGATACCGATAGCTTTTATTTATTTTGCTACTGTTACATACTAATAATTTATAACAAAGAATTTGCATTTATGCTTTATAGTAGATACTTGTAGGAAATGGTAGTTGAATCATATCTTGCTTCTGAGTATTTTAGAAGCATATCGAATTGGCTATTATTTGAAACGTTATTCATCGTATCCTTCCAAGTCTCCCTTCCTTTCATGTAAAATCGTTGATGTCATGAAATAGCTCTATGTATGCCAATATGGCAAAAAAAGCATTTTTTGAATCTGAAATGTAACTACTATCTGATTTGTACGCCGCTCGACAGCTGAAGGACACGATTATGCAAGAAAGTAATTTCCCATTGTATTATTCCGATTATATTGTCAAATGATATGAAACATCGGAAAATTCAAAAACCACAATCCAAGTTGAATAATTTCAATATTTCAAAATATTTCCATGGAAAGTTACCTGCTTGTTACGCCACCCTTTTCCGCGGAATATGCAAATACTCCAGGACACTTTAAAAGGGCAAATTTGCATGGCAGTGACGATATTGGCTCATCATCATTCCTCGCTGTATTATCGTTGCATGGAAACAATTTCAACGAGTATTTCTCCGATGAAGTTCTTCACTGTTGCACTTGTTTCGAAACAACGACCATTTTATAATATATGCCATCAGAAGAAGCAGCAACTGCAGCACTGGGTCAACTAGGACACCGTGACAGGTAATGCGATATGTTAACGACGTTAAAACAATTTATCGATACCCAACCCATCAGCTTGGGTAGTTATTATAATTGCTGGCATGCATTCAAAGTATGCAGTTGCGCCCACGTGGCAGGCATTTCGAAATGGCGGCTGCAAAATATTTACTCCATCCATCTTAACTAGGAAACAAGGATATTAGCCCGTTTAAATGTGTCAGTGGGATTATAGGATATGGATGGGAGGCGACACTGTACGCTACTTCATTAAAGTGAGTGCATCATAGTGATAATCCTAAGCCATGAATTATGTACACACTTTTTAATCATGCAGCCATGCAATATTTAGTAGTGGTGAAGGAGCAGTCAAAGTTCCCTTTTTATTATTATGCATATGGGTATGTGTGTACACTTGACGTCGCTTGTTAAATAACAATTAGGAAGAATAATGAGAAGTAAATTAAATGCGCATTTGAATTAATTACGAAGCTATGAAACGGTCGCTGCCCCCAGGATCTAATCCTTTTTTTTAATTTTTGCGACCTTTTAATACTTTTGAATAGTCCAAAATAAATTTAAGCGATTGAAATCACAGTGATTGGAAATTCAGACACAAACAACCACACAATCATTGTTGAACTTTTGTGTCGGCCGAAGCAGAAGAAAATTCTAATAACTTTCTGAAATCTATTTAAAAAACGGTCTAAAAACAACATGAAAAGTTCGCATGGTTACTAAGCTTCGCGCATCCTCCTTAGTTAGAAGTATTGCCAGGTTTGATGTTAACGAAGCGAAATATAAAAAAACGAACTGTTTATTAATTATGTAAAAGGATATTAACCTTCTTGCGTACATGACCTCGTTCAGTGTGAATTGCTGTCAGCTGGTCCAAGTTTTGAACCTCTATGCCTGTAAATTTACACATTTCGAGACTATACTACCTGCTGTTATCTGACTTCTTCCGTTCAGCTGCATCTGGATTTCGGGAAGGTTTGGTTGTTACAGGGAACCAAAATTTCGCTCACAAGATGAAAGTTTGACGACACAGCACAAACTCAAACGAATCCAATGGATTCACTTACATTTCCCATTTCCAAAACTGACTCTTTGATATGCTAGAAACCGTTTGAACGCTGACGGAAGCATATTTCATAGGATAAAATAGAGAAAATGTTGAAGGATGTATTCAGAAAGGTGAAAATAAATAATGCCATTGAAATGTTAACAACAGAAGCCAAACGTTTTTTGAACGTAGTTCGTGTTAATTCAATGTTTTAATGTTCAAAAAAATTTTAATGCTCCGAAAGCCGATGGTCGAAAACATTGCCATTTTCACGTTCCATGGTCGTATATATCGCATAATTACAAACAGCAACAACACTCTTGGATCGCTTCTCTCAGACAGTGATAGAAAAAGTACAAGTAGATTGCGGTTTCGCAAAAACGCAAATGAATTCATTCAGACGATTGAATTCACACAATAAAGCAGAATAAAGTCACCAACTCAAATAAAATTTCATTTATTTTGGTTAAGGGCCATTCGAGTGAGAGAGAGATTGTTTGAAGTGCAGACTCGTAGCTTTTTTTTCTAGCAGCTGGTCGAGCCAAAAACCACTTTATCCTGAGGTGTCTGAGCTTTGCATTGTTGCAAAAGCATCGGTCTCGATTTGTTTCCACGTTTTGAATTTTTATTTTTGGTCAATTTGAATTAAATGTTTGTCATTTCTTTACGCGATTTTGATTCTCCTAACATTCGATTAGTTTTATTTTGATTTAAATTGTCAGCATTTATGAACAAGTGAAAAGATTACGATGTAAACTTTATACATCTTCATTCAGAGAAGAGTTTAAGTTAATTGATGCCGCTGAAGTTCATAATAGATTCGAATTATTGTATTTTCTAAGCAGTATCATTCTCAATATTTACACAATGCATTCTCTTTCGTCTCGCCTTCAAAAACCAATTGCTTTAAGTACTTAGTCCTCTCTGCATTAGTGCAATTTCACATATTGGGTGTGAATACAAGAGTGTACATTTGAGAGTCTGTCGATTCTTTTGGAATTTTATGGCGAAGCGTCAACATGAAAATTTGACATTATTGATTGTTCCAACTGAAAGCTGACAATTGCAGAATTTTTTCAAAATTTTCGGTTTAGAAATTGTACTGAATGTGTCAACATTTCGAAGAGTGATCTAAAGTGTTGCTATGAACGACCGTGTCAGTGTTGATAATCCGAAAACATCAGTTCGGAATCGTTAACAGTAACTTTCGCAAAGCACTATGGAGAACTTTTACGGAATAACCTCCATTTTTTATCCATGGAAGATACAGCTCATTCAGAAACTTCAATCAGAAGACCAATCAGATTGGACCGTCCAATTACAATTACAAATTCGATTTTGATTGAGCAAAGTTATTCATTCGGCTTCACTAATGTCATTCTGGAGACTAATTTTGAAAGAACAATTCGGTTTCATCCAAATTTGTTCGTCAACAAACAAAATAGTCAATTGACTCAGTCAATTTTGAAATCTGGGCGTGATCCATGATATCGTCCACAACAAATAACCCTGGAATGGTTTGTTGTCGAGCGGGATGATTGTACTCAAATTTTTGAAAAAGAGGCCACAAATTCTGTGACGGTGAATAACATTCATCACAAAGACATAACAATCGATTTTTCGTGTCTTCACCTTGACGATGGTCCCTATCTAACATGTTGTTTTGGCAGGCTGATACCGAGAGCGTGGTCTTCGGGAAGCTCCGTCATGGATTTCCAGCGCTACGTTCTCATGATTGCTGACCGATTAATCCTCTAGAACTCTCCAATTTTCAATCTCTTGTACTAAGCACTCCAAAGCGAATGTCATGTTCAAACGCAACCCCATCGACGGAAAGTGTTCATGAAAGTGCCTGTGTTCAATATGACGAGCCCAGTTCTGACTCCCATGTCCAGGAACCGTTGGCCCCGAGCATCTGATTTGAGGCATGCCCCATTCCGACGAGCACATGGCACTCTGTACTCGAAACAGCGTCCTCCAAAGCATTGAGCCTATTTGCAAGGATTAGAACCATTCGTTTGGCGCTAAGTGTACACGAACCCAACGAAACCATTTCCTCTGCCCCGGTCATACACTTGGAGTTAGAGCTTCTTGAAAAATCCGACACTTCCCTGTTCTTGGGATGTGTTTTAAATTACCTTAACCAATAAATTGACTGTGTTACGGAACGCGTCTTTATTGTTTGCGTCTGGTCTGAACTCAACCAGTAGATCACCAGACCGAGTTGCACGTATACCTTTGATTGCAGATTATTTGTCTTCCGATTACACCGCTTCCTTGATTTCACGCAAGATATCCGCAAACGATTTATCGTGGATGGGTTTAACCAGCAGTGCCTGACCAATAGGTTTACGACGCTTCTTTATCTTTTTTTTTTGGGTTATATGCGTTGATTCTTTGGATTTTGGTTTATCGATTTTCCACTTTAGGGCCGCTTTTTAACTGCTTTCTAATCCATCGCAATTTGATCGTTCGACTCCACGTCTTCGGCCTTTCTCCGTTTATCTCGATCCCCATTGATTGGGGTGTAGGCCAACCTTTGGGGTGTAGGTAGTAGAAATCGGGACGACTTCTGCGCTGTCGAAGGAGCCTGCTCCTTAGACTGTTGCTGTTCCTATGTCTTCAGCCACATGCGTTTATATTGACTTTTTCCGGTTAGGAGATCTTGTAGCTCCAGGACTTCATTTCTATCCTCCTTTATAAGGTTCGTTTATGCATCGCATGTAGCAATAAAGCGTTTCATAAGCCTTTCCGCTTTAGAGAGGCAGGTACAGGTTAGGTAGACCCGCTCTTCCTCTGCATGATCCAGGATAATCGAAGTGATCGGTGTCTGTGGTGCAGGAATTTTCTTTTGTGTCCCTTGCTTCAGTCACTTCGGTGGTGATGGTGAACTATCATAAGATTCTAGCATTAATGGTCCTATGGTTGTTTTTGCTAAACAGACAGGCCATTTGAAGGTTGGCACGAGACCTTATCCGGACAGGTGCACAGGGCCAGACTGGCGCAAACCGGGAGTACGTCTCAACCGAACCTACGCCACTCAATAATATTCACTTTCAGGAATATTCCCAATGGCCAGCATTCCCCCTGCGGGGTACATGTGTGGTGTCACACAGCTAGGTGCTAGAAGTCTAGTCTTCACTGTGACCTTTGATTTTAGTCGCGTTCAGTTTGGTTACAAGGATGCATATCCACTATCAACTGGAAAATGCCAGTGTTTAAGAATATCTGATGCACATTTTGAGAAAAAATTGAGGATCCAGAATCTGCTTGACGCCATTAGGAAAAGACTACAACCTTTGAAAATTTTTTGAGGCAGATAAAAATTAGGCTAAGAGTAAGAATCTTGAACGAAAGGCTGTAACTTTGACTTCAACAGACGACATAACAGTGAAGGCAACAAATGAGCTTAAATCAGCTGTATGTTCAATTCTTCATGTTATCAACCCAGGATAGGAAATTTTCAAATTTTTTCAAGATATTTTCAAGACTGAAGTATCTAATTTAAGGCAATATACAATTTCTTATTTATTCAATATTTTTTTAATAATAAATAAATCAAGCACATTTAAAAGAATATTTTATTTATTTTTTTACAGGCCTTGGAATACTGAGGCGCTCATCGTTGGCCGTATAGACAATGACAGAAGATTCCGACTCGATATCTGAGGAAGAACGCAGCTTGTTCCGTCCCTTTACCCGCGAATCATTGCAAGCTATCGAAGCGCGTATTGCTGTAGAACGTGCTAAACAAAAAGAATTAGAAAGAAAGAGAGCTGAGGGAGATGTGGTAGTATTATTATACGTCTATCAATTGAAACTATATATTTTATTTATTTATTTATTTTTAAGCATAATATATGCCAAAAAAAATTATTAAAATTGAAAGAATTCCAATAGGTGTCAGAATATCACCAACTGATAAACACATCAAGTATTTTAATCATATTTAAATCTTACGTTATTTTTTTATTTTGTTGGTAATTTTCCAATATTATTTGGTTTTTCAAAAGAATAATTTAAGTCAATTGTTTAATATCAAAGTGAGTCGAATCATGCCAATTGACATTAAAAATAATTAGCTAAAATACTAAGAAAAATTCAAAACCACTCTTGTAATGCACACATATGTTTCATAGGATTTCAAGTAACAGCAGAAGCTAAAATGTTGTTGTAGTTTCCGGTTAGGACGCAACAGAGATAGGGTTAAATGGCCTCTTCAAATTTTACTTTCCAAAAAATTAAAAATTGTTTATTTTATGCTGTTTGGTAATTAATGTACGTAATGTACTCTAGTAATACTCATTGTGTTTTCCGGAATGCGTTTCAAAGGAATCGAATAATCTTGGTTTTAGAGGGATTTAAATCGGGATGAATGCTTGTTCAAACATCGATCACGTCAATCTGTTTTACTTTTCTCGATATTTTTCTGGAACACCAGTTTACGTCGAGGCATAGCAGCCAGATGCAGGCAGATGGATGACACTCATGTACAAGGATATATAATAACGTCATAAAAATGCTCAGAATGGTCGGCAAACGAAAGATCGTTCAGCTTAAAATCCTTCTTTAAATATGCTTCTTTAAAATTCCTTACGTATCTTTAAACAATTCTGAAGAAAACAAAGAATCATTACCTTTTCGAATTTCACATTGTTTATGTCATTGCTAGGAGAATGTAATTCAATTTTTTAACATGTTCCAGTTCCATGGACTTGCACTTGCGGAAGCAGTTCCTTGAATACTAACCCCTTTGAAAGATATTGCATTGATTAAAAAAAAATGGTGTCTACCTTTAAGGTTGAAGCGGGTTGTTCTCCTTGAAATAGCCAGTTGGTATGAATCTTTAGTAATTAAAATTTGGATCTAACCATCATTATTAATCGCAATTGTTTAAGTATTCAAAAGGAACCATATAGTCGTTAGCAGATAAAGGGATTCCATATTAAAAATAACACATCGTCGGTCTCGTTTCTTAGCGATATGTCTCATTTTTATCCTGAGATAGTCCGAAATAGTCCAATAGTCCGAAACCGCGAAATTCCGTCAATTTTCCACATGAATTGATATTTATAAGCATCACTTATTGGAGATAGGAAATCGTGAAGGATATGTGGAGAGATGTGTATTAAAATTCACTCAGATTTTATATTCATCACAGGAAGTAAATATTCTCACCTAACTCAGAAAGCTAGCAACTCCTGTTTCTCCACTCACGTATGTCTGTTACTTTCAAAGCTCTCTATCGCGCAAAGCTCGCTTTTTGCTACATAGACTATTCGTATTTCTTACTATACGGTGCTGCTCCAAAGAGTGAATGCTTTTTAGTAGCTATGCTATTCTCCACTTGGTATGGAGAACATAGGCTACTTGGTATAGCCAATGTCTACAGCTTGTAGCCGACTTCGCAATCTAGTTGCTCTGTAATCGTTTGTTCTTTGTACTGGTTGTTTCATCATGTCATCTCTAAACATCTGCAAGTGTCTCCCTTTGATATATTTCTAAAATAATTTAGAGCCGTAAGATGTAGCCTTATTTTTCGTAAGCCATGAAATCCATTCGGGTTGAAATGGGTCGTCTATCACCCCAATTCCGACAAGAAAGATTTCTTCTTATTTATACGCATTTCTACGGCAAACGTTGCAGTGCCTAAAGCTCTTCATCACACTGCTAAAGTTCTGCTGCCTTCACTTGGTCACGTTTTGGAATTATATACTTACGCGTGTTTCCCATCAGATCAGCAATGTTCCGCAACCTTACTCCATGATTCTAACGCCTCATTACTCGGATATAGTAAGACGTCCGAATTAGAGATCGAGATAGTAGATCGCCTTCCGCTTCTGGATGAGTTCTGATTTAAGAGGCCACTAATGATTGCTTGTACCCTACTGAACGATTTTTGGAGAAATTGTGACCTCATGCGAATATATGCTGATTTATTTCTCAATGTTTGCCTACTTCGATCCATACGTATTTCCTTACTCGGTCATCATTCTTTCTTGCTCCTTTGAAATGTTTGATTGATTGATACAAATAATTCCTTTGAAGGAATACAACCAGGCTTCTCGTACAGTTAATGGGATTTTTGAAAGATCCATTGAATGAAGACTATCGTCTTTGAAGAAAGGATAATATACCATTATACTATTTATTCAAGAAAATACCAAACAGCATCAAATATGTTATAAAATAAGAATAATCAATTGGCATTGTAGGTGACCCATTTAGGCTTTTCTTTTTAATATTTCGGGCAGGATTTTTATGTTTGAAAATTTACCAGATAAGAACTATGACTTAGCGTTACATACGTATCGCTCCCGACAGAGTCATGAGTCAATCGTGCTCTGTAGCATACAATTATTAACAACATTTACATTCAATTTCAAGGTATATCTTCCAGTCGATAAAATAATCTCAACTCCATGAAACAATAACCCTTAAACCGTCAAAACATAAAACAAATTTATGACAGCAATTTTCTAGGCACAAGTATAAAGTAAATAGAATGCTTAATATTCGTATTTTGTACATATATGAACTCTATCAACCCCTCCGTAGACTTTGAATATTTCCAATCTTCAAACTCCACAACTATTTTCATTGCCACCTATATACCTGTTTGTATATGTTTGTATATACTGAATGTACGTTTTCCCACAATTTTAAAGCAATCATCCCCATTTGCCCCTTATTAATGTTTAATGACCACTCACCCTCTTAATACTAAATTTTGCTCAAGAATAAAATCCATCCAGTATTTCGTTGTTGTTCATGTGTAATGTAATTGGTGTAACTAATAACTACTTTGTATTTACTGCATTGATGTCTAATCTATCCTATATACATTATATGTGTTTTTTAAATATTGTATAAATATATGTGTGTGTGTTTAAAAATTAATACTATGTATTAGATTGATGATAAAAAACAACTCCTTGATGTATATTTAGTTAATATTTCTGTATTATTTTCTTATGGACATTGAATATTCACATGATTTTCTCGTTATCCTAATTACTTCTTGCATAACTTAGTTGATCTTTTCGTTTTTATTTCGACTTTGATTCATTCGATTGATTTGAGTACGTTTAAGACATTGTACATACAAATCCCATTATCGCCATTTTTCTGTAGTTTGTACGCAATCATTTTGGTGTCAGCATTACTTAATTAAAATGTTTTCGAATATTTATCCTGAGATCAATGTTTTAGCTCTATGGTTAAACTTACAAAAGGCTTTTATTATGGAACTCTCCATGAACTATTTTCAAAGAACTAGAGACAGATAAAAAAAAATTCAACCTTCAAAGTGGACGAATCGTTCCTTACAATGACTCCCAAGAAATTAGTTAATTAGAACCTACACGATCCTGTTGCCTGGAACTATCCTGAAAACAACAATCCAAATTATTCTATGTTTCTCTCATCTTATGCGTGAAACTATTTTTCAGTAAGCTTTTCATGTTACCCTCGCGAGTGCTTCAATTCTGGTAGCTGAAACTTACATATGTCTTCGTTGGCATTTCGTTGCCGTTAGATAACGTCAGATGAGCGTTTTTTGGCTTTCCACAGGTCTCTGCACATCAGTTTTACCAGAAAAAATTGTTTAATATATCGTATTGTTCGTATGTGGGTATAACGTGGCCGGCCTATATGCCTAACTTGTTTTCGTAATGAAATGGCTCCTAATCTTTGCCATATTTGCATCGAACATTTTCAATCCGATTTTCGTTTTAGATTCTTTTGCATTAGATCTAATATATTGGATAACATTTTTGTCGTTACTATTTTCATAACAGTTGAAACGTCAACTTTGTCTCTTTGCGAATTTTTATTTTAAATGGATAACAGCCGGAAATCCTTACTTACATAAATATGTTGTTGCATAGAGCACAGAGAATCGAAAAATATGTTGCAACGTAGTTTAGTCGACATATGTCGTATGCTTACAACTTCTTCAGCAAGCATTTGCAGATGTTGAATTATGCTGATTGATTGTGCAACCAGAAGTTTTGCACGTAGAATTTCAAATTTTAATATGTTCCCCGTCCCGGGGCATCTAGATCACTTCGAGTGGACTGATCTTTATAAAAAAAAGTCAATGGCCTGATTTTGAACCGGCTCTTCTTTGACAACGCGATTGACATCTATAGATACACATCTATAGAAGATACTCTAAAGTATGCCTGCAGATTCACTGGTCAACTTTTGAAAGTTAACCCCCCCCCCTCCCCCCAGTTTTTTGGGTATCTAGAAACCTTCAAGATGATTGTTGTTTCTGAACAAGTCAATTGTTTGTTTCGGCTTCATTCGAACCTGGTTCTCTATGACAAAGAAATTATTACTTGTATTTTTTCCATTTCCCGGGAAAACTGGCCATTAATATTTCGATGAAAGGTAGCTTTGTATTAGGTTCATTTTCAAATTCAAATTATCGTTGCCAGAGAAATTGTAAAATTCTCTGGGTTGAGCGCCAAAGGTAGCACAAAATTCCTTCAGTAGGAGCTGCGTGCTATCGTTCTAAACTACGCGCAATATTTCCAATGGTAGCAGATTGTTCAACCTTCATGCCAGAGTAGAGCCGTAGATCCTATATGACGAATTACTTCGCTATGCCTCTTTTTGGTTTCAGATGGTACTTTCCAGCTCCTGACTGGTGGCTTTCCATATGCATAACGGATTTTACACAGTAGGCAACTGTTCGTTGCAGTTTTCTTTTCTATCTGCTGCTAATCACTGCTTGTTTGCATTATGATACGAATACATGTTCCATCAAATGTGTCCTGAAAACGGCGTGCCGGAAAAAACTACGGTCAAATTTTGGCATATTGGTTTGGATGCTATCGTGTCCTGTGAGTACCCGTTTCTCTATTCTAGGCACCGCTTTTAAAATTTTCCCCGCTCTCATTGGGAGCAGTCATGTAGACTACACTTCGCTGAAGTATGACAACGGACGAGCTAACAAAAAAACATTCTAGATGATCTAGTGTCTATTTCTCCCTTCGAATAAGCAAAGTTTCTTTGAGGCAATGTGTTACCACTTGGTCAGTTCATAGCCTAGCTTTTATGAGTGTATGTTTCGATTCCTGCCGTTACTAGCAAGGTTTTGACAGTAGCTCTACTTTGTTTGGTCAGTCTGCGAATCAGTTTTTAGGCGATTAGTATGGCATCATGTGGTTTGTGACTTCCTTGGATCATTTGCACTGAATCCTCTATTCTCTTCGTTTTTGACTAGAAAATTTATCAGGTTGTGGTCAACGCAGAGACATAAAGGAGCAGTAATGAGGCGTAATTAGAGCCACACTTAGATTCACCATACCCGCTGCTTCGGCCCGCCTAGTTCCTTTTGAACTCCCAAAATCAAATCCGCAAATTTCTCCCCATTCATTTTGGTGCTCCTTCCATTTTGGAAGGAAAAATTTACAAAAACTTCTAGAGCCCGTGTCTTTTTCGATATAGATGCGTTACTATTATACTTACGAAGATTGGATGCGTTTTAAAAATGTCCACGGTGAGCTGGTATTATTAGACGTAGTTTTCCCCTAAAATCGGTTTAATTTCCGTTTTCAGTGATTTATGTAGGTACAGATGGGTAGATCCAGAAAAAGATTTACCAATATGTATTCGGAACAGCGCCATTCAGTGTACAAAGTCTATACTTGATAGAATGCCATATCCGAACACTTTATTAGGACAAAACCATTTCTTGGGCACAGCTTCAAATTCTAGGTGGACGTAAGATTGATCATGGAAGCATCCTGACTCTTCCTGGTGGCCTGTTGTTAAGAGAGGGTTAACTTCTTTCTTCATTGCGTTCTGGCTTAGACGGTCTTATCAGATTACCTTGTGGTACAGTTTAAACCGTAGGACCTGGATAATATCGAATCACCCGGATCTTTTACCTCGCGTAATATATTCTTCAAAAAACTGACTTCCGATTGCGTGAATAGGAGCTAGAATTTTGGATTTCGATTAGTTAGGAATCCTCACTTTATTAGCAAAAGCTGTTTCGATTTGACCCTTTTGAAGTCGATGAGATTGCCATAAAAGCTACGGATCTATACTAGAGATCTATACCACGGAAGTCTATTCTTCCTCGAAACATTCCGTCGTTCCCCGTCATATCCCTTGCTTCGTCCACAGACAAGTTTCGGCTGTGCCCCATCTTCGGTGTGATATTTCGTTCGTCTCTGATTATTTCTCGAATCCTTGAAGAAAGTTTCTTGTAGTGTTTGTTGGTTTTCTCGGGGCTTCATATTTCTTCTGTTTTCTTTCAGAAATTTAAGAATGCTTTTCCGTCGTCGGGGCAGGTTCCGCTGTTTCATGTTTATCAGGCAAGGTCTTAGTCGTTTCTTTAGTTCACATGTCTTATGATTGTAAAAATTGTCCTGAAGTTTCAGTTCAGTTACTCTTCTTGACATCTTCACAAGTGTATTCTACTCAGTGCGATCTTCGTTGGCGAGCATCACTCGATATAGGTTGACGTGTCTTGTGATTTTCGAATAACATTGATTCATTTGCTAACTCTATCCGTTTCTCGATCTTAGGACAGTTTAGGCCAGTGTCAAAAATTTTGGTATGTCGTGCCTAGGTTAAGTATCGATGAAATTCCACGACTATAACGGATTCGTCATTTAGTGACCACAAGCTCTAGTGACTAGGTGTTCCGTTACCCAGGTTATCCTGGTGAAATTCTTCAGCTTGATCGCTGAAGTGAAGCTTATTCTGGTAAGTCGAACACATGAATTTCTACACTAGGAACCCTCCTAGGCAATGGGTCTGCTCCTCAAACCCTACAATGTCAAAATCATAGCACCGTCGGAGGGGAGTTCCGTTCCTTTTTTATCCACTGTCCAGTGGTGAAAAAGGATGTGCGCTAAATACTACGAGATTCTTCGATACATATTAAAGGTGAAAACTACTCTGAGATAAACTATTAATCAAAGACCCATTATAACCCATTCAATTGAATCGGGAAATTGATAATAACAATGATAATGGTATCGCTTCCTTACTCTCCAGAGGAAACGAAGAACATTGGAAAAATGGTTGTGAGAATAAAACAAGATGATTTGGTCGTAATTGGCTGAGTCTACATCTTTTTAGTTAGTGATAAGGATATTTTTGGGGCTTGGGGTGGGTATTTACCTTGCTTTCATAACATCTTCGTTGATAATGGTGACTCCTTGAATTAGTTGATTGGGTTGGTGAACTGTCAAAAGTCAAAAGTGTTGGACTAGTACTGTGGTGAGGAATTTGTAGATGAAGATGCACTTGGCTTCGTCGTAAGCGGTTTAATCGTGGATTTAGAGTTCCAAATTAACTGACGCCATTCTGTTTATCTGTTTATGTCCGATGTACTTCACTTGGTTACTCGAAGCAGAAAATGAAACTAGTGAGGGTTATGTAGCAGTAGATACTAATTTGGTCATGTAGTGAAGAATTATGTCTCATGATAGTGTGTGTATCCGTATTTTTTCATGGTTTTTTTTTGCTATAAGGAGTTTAATCTGTATGCCAACGTAAATTAATTGAGTCATGATCGGGATTGTTGCGTAGATCATTTTAAAGTCAAAGCTACTACTATCACTTCATAAAACGGTTAAGACGCCTTAGACTACTTTAACCAGCTTTCACATTTTCATACGTTAATAACTAGTTTAACTAGAAAGCTCAAAATATGTCGGAACTAACAAAAGGCTATCTAACATTCAGTAATCTAACCCTCAGTGAGGAGGTGGACACAATGCTATAACTGGCTTATTAGCATTAGTGGTTAGGAAAGGGGTTGTGGGCGACAAAGAGGATTTCAGCCTTAAAGAGAGACAAAGCACGGTAGAAAGCATAGATCCTTGCGGTATTCCTGCAACATTCGGGTTGTTCCTTGAGGATGTAGATGTGGCTTTTTCGCTAGACTACACTTCCGGAAAGTTAGGACTAATTTACGGAATAAAAGTGAATTGTTTTGGGAAGTCTGCGTCTTTGCACAACATAGTTGTGGTCTTGTGCAACACATTGTGTTTTAAAAGTACATACATGAACACAATGGCTAATTGCGTTCGCTAACTACTGGCTAATAGTTGGCAAGAAAAACACATTTTCCAATTATTAATAAAGAGATTGGAAGGATTTCTTTTGAGATTTTATTAAGCTAGTGAGTTTGTCTTTCCGCGAAAATTCAGCAGTGTAGTTTTGTTACTTGGAGATGCTGGAGGGATTTGAAAAAAGGACCTGCCTCTCTAACCCTGAAGGTGGGTCTTTTGTGCTTTTCTTTCAAAAAATCAACGGTTTGTTCCATTCTATGAGCGTAAAACTGCGAAGTAGTGAGCAGACACTTGGGAGTTTGCTGAAGGTGGCGGTTAGAGAGGATTAAAGAATTTGTGGATTTGGGGATTTTAAGGATTCTAGTTATGGAACCTGGTATCGGAGTTAAGAATAAACAGGATTAAATCGATTGTATTAAAGTTGTCTGCGGAGAGTATAGATTTGTTGCATTATACCAAGTGGAAGCGGAAGTAAGTGATAATGGAGTAGTAAGTGTAAGTGAAGTCATAATGGAGTGTTCCATGGAGGGGGGGGGGAGGGTTGTTGAACTTGAGTTGAAAAGTGTCGTTGACGGTTTTAATATAGCTTTTGAATACTGAGTTAATATCTGCCTTAGGCTTGGGACTTTCATTTGGAGGACAGCAGATATATTAAGAATTCGTGTACAAACTAGTTATGTGTCAATGGTTAAAATCAAATTCTAACACCAATCCCGATCTGAAAATTTGTGCTGTTTATAAAAATTTTGCTGTAGTTGTAATGTCCAGTCAATTATTACCGATTAAAGTCTAAGATTAAAATGCGAATGAGTGGATTATTATATCGCCTTCACTCGTTATCCTGTCTTGACTTTTAAAAGTATTTGCGCGTATTTCGGTGAGTGTGAAAGTTGTATTGTTGTCGACATTGTCATGACGCTACAGCCCCTTTTGAGCGGTGACGTCTCTTACGCTACCATGACTCTGACATTCTCCGTCTATCGACCGTGTCCTCCTATTACCCAATTTGAGTTTTTGTCGAGTATCTAGATACACTTTAAGTTGTCTTGGGTAATAAGAGTTAATTGACGAAAAATACAAGTTGTTGCTGAAACTACGGAAAAATTTCAAGTTGCTAATTTTCAACATTGATGAAAGCATTGTCAAAAAATATCTAATCACCATTTTTTGGGCTCTTATTTTAACTTTTACATGTCCCATAACATTGATGATAAGTATTTGCTGACACCAAATTTAAATTGCGTACGATTTTAAAAATTAGATTGCGAACTAGTTACAATTAGTAAAATTGATAACTGAAATCAATCATTAGTTTTCATGAAACTATCGAAAATTAAAGAACATTTTCCAAATTCAATTATTCCTAGAATATTTTAACTTATCTTACGAAAATAAAACAAAGGTAGTAGATTAATTTTATACTCAAAATGTCTTTCAGCGGAAAACCACTTTTATAAATAATTCCAGTTAGTTCTTTTCTTTAAACAAATGATATAATACTCTGTTTTGGAACTTTTCAGCCGCAATATGGCCGCAAGAAAAAGCAAAAAGAAGTAAGAGTTCATTTGACTTGTTATTGTTTCATTTCATTTGCTTTTCGGTTCATCCTTTCTAACATAAATATTTTCAAAAGCGTTTGATGCTTTTAAATTAAACAATATAAATATTTATCACCTCTATAGGCGTAGTTGATTTCAGCTCTTTCACATGAAATACTAACGAGTTTAGCTGATCTAGCTTTCTTAGTTTTTTTCATTGTCATATATACATATATATTCGCTTACAAACGTTTCAACTTGGCTGAGTAAGTTTTTTTAATTATTCGCCAAGAAACGGCTGCCAGAATATAATTTTGCATTGCAGTTCAAACTAAGAGATACTAAAACAATTGGAAATTTTAATGTTAAATGAGCGAATCAAAGAGATTCCGTCGAAATAGAAGATGTGTCTCTTATAGTTATGGGCGTATATTAATAATTGATTGGAACACATTCTAGACGAATGAAATGTCCTTTTTGTATTTGCGATAATTGGGAATCGAGTCTTCAGTATTTTCTTTTAGTTTTATACTTCAGTTTTGAAATCTTTTAGTAGATAATTATATTTTTAGGAACACTGCCTTTAAATGCTTCCAGCTTGCTACACTAATAACTTATCTATGCGCTTGCAAGTGCTAACGCTTGCTGAATAGTAAGTAAATGCTGTTTGCGCCAATGTTTAATTGTGCAATGATTAAATTTATTAAAATTGATTGAATGCAGTTGTAATATGGATAATTAACTTTGCGACTAAATCTAACCCTAAATGACATTATCTACATTAACAGAAACTTGTACAGAACTAAATTCTATCCTTACACTCATACAGAATGTCCACCACCTTAAGCTTAACAATTAACTTGCATAGCTTGAAGTGAAACGTATAATCCATTTTCTACTTAAATTTAACTTTAATTTGCCAAACTTTCAACACTCTCGATTTATCGAATTGATAGTCATGCGTCAGTCGAATATACATTTTATCCTATGAAACATTCAAGTTTTTTTTCCGACTTGAATAAAGTTTAATCACCACCCCTAAAGTCGTAGGATGTGTCACTACGATGTGGCGTTATATTATTCACGCCTTATGACCTTTTACGTGAGAACTTTATGGAACGTGCTGTCGATATTTCCCAGTTTTTTTCATAAATTGATCACGAAAGCTCAATTTCTTCAGGTTAATCAAATCACTTGTTCAGAAGGCAACTGGCACTAATAAATAAAAGGCCTTTTGAATAACTTATATCGAAGTAATCAAAGAGAGAGGAGAGTGAGAGAGAGAGAGAAAGTGAAGGGGGAGAGAGAATAACGTTAAGAAACTAAAGTTCTTCACCTCCAATAAAATTATAAATGAAATTACAGCGGCCTTTAATCGCTGAGACATACATCTTCCACTGTCTCACTCTCCGGTATTTCAGTACTAGCCCTTATTTTACACAAATTTTAACTGAAATCATGCAATTTAAAGAAAAAATATATCACTAAACAATACATTATTTAAAAAAATATATCATTTTAGTCCTTTGAATAAAGTTGGAAATTAGACTATCAACCCTCTAACCGTCCAACGATAATATGAAGTTGAAACTTGACTCGAATTGGTCCGATTTTGCCTTACTAGCTCAAATATAGCTTCGTTCTTCTGAAAGCAGTTCAAGGCTGACCTTCGTTATTATGAGAAATAAGATTGTCTGCGAAGAAAATAGTTGCGAACAATCAAAGTCAGCAGAACTGTAAAATGGAAGAAAAGCGTGGCATTGTAAAAGCTTAAAGTACTATCGCTTTCCAAAAAAAATCTAAAAAGGAAAGGTGAAGGAATTTTGGATTATCAGTAGGGTGTCCCACATGTTTCCTCCCTATTTTTGATGTGAAATTATTAAACGATATTTTTTGTTTTAGGTCGAATTATTTTGTATATCTTTCTTCCATCCCTAAGGAAGCCTCATTATGACCTCTTTCATAATTTTTAAGGATTACTTGCAATTTCCCATGGAGCAATATATTTCCCATGGAGCGTTTAAGCTTATACCATACATTGTTGTCTTAGGACCAGTTGTAGGCGGTCTTAACAGTCGTAGTACCAATCTCCTAATGGGTTATACTGTCTTTTGCACTGATGACTTTTTTCTATAAGAAATAAAGCATAACTTACCGTAATTGCTTCTTTTGTACGTACTTTGAACTTTGAACTAAACGTACTTTGAAAAAGCACCGTGACAACTGAAATTGATGTTATAAATGGTTGACAGATAAGCCTGCATGTGTATATAATACACAAAGCCAGTTAGAATAATTCAAAGCATGGAGTGGAAGAAAGTTTTGGGAAGTCCTTATAAATTTCCTCTCGTTTTTACCCGTACCCGATAAGATTACCCGTATATTCTTTTTCCTATAATCGCAATACGAATTTAAATCTATTATTATTTATTTATTATATTTATTATCTCTCTCTCTGACAGCAGCCGCCGAAGAGTGTTAGCGCTATATTGATTTGCGCGGTGCCTGTTGATTCATAAGGCACAGCATTGGTCCATAAGTCCATCTATAAGATTGACCCACATATGTCATTGTTATAATCCCGTGTTATCTGTGGGCAACCAATGCTCTTGTGGGTCGTTTCATTTCTGTTGTACCTCCTGGCTTATATTAGTTGTTCCGTAGAATAAAGTTTAGAAAACGCCAAATTTAGCAAACACTGACATATGTTGTTTTCAAACGTGTGCATTTCCAGTGTTTGCAGAAAACCTTACATTTGTACATCGATACCATATGCACCTTCATTATATTCGCTTGCTTACTTACAAGTATTTCGTTTTTTTCGGATGGTCCAAGAAGAATAATTACCCCGTGCCCTAAATTTATAGGACCGTGAAAAATTATTTCAAAAAATCATTAAATTAAAAAAATAAAGCTAAAGTAATTAAAAAACTAGGGACTACTATTTTTCTTTTAGGGACTAAGTCCGGGTAGTTCTGTCAAGCTACATTTTCAACGTAACTTTGCTAAAACATTTCATGACTGAATGATAATCCTGTCGAATGAAACACAAAACTCGAACAGAACACATAATTGGTATTTAAGTCGATTCTATTCGGTCATCTATACACTGTTTGGCTGGTTTCAATTCAATAGTTTTAATTCAAAAGGCTTGAATTTAACAGTTCGCTGAGGTTTTCAGCTACTTTTCTTAAATATTATTGTAATCAGGTTCGTCGGGCATAGTATTCTGTATTGCGGAAAGTACTCGCTTATCCCAGTACTTTCCATTCTAATGTAACGGTAGATTGACCTTAAATAACGATGCCAATATAATGATGCAAGATGTCAATGTCCTGAAGCATATCTAGTTTTTTGTGTTTCATGTGCTTCTGCCAATGAGGTTTTTATTTTGGAAATTTTCTCCGAAGGATTGTAATGCCAATTCGTGCATAATATATTGTCCTGTTTGAAACTTGACTTGCAATCAGAAAGAAAGGTGGAAAGAGCTCAAGCTGGTTTCGAACACTTGCAATTTTTGCGGGCAATTAACATGCTCAATGTTGTTATCATCGCTTCCTGAGCTCATTTAGTCTTCACGCTGCGTTCGCTATATTTGATTAGCATTTGATTTTCGAGACCGTCTCATCTCTTTTCTCTTTTGGTCTACTTTGGTCATATCTTCCAACTTTTCCCCACCAATTTCAACAAAATGATGATAAAATAGAACAAATCATTCTATTAAAACCAAAAGACAATGTGTTTTTAACAAAGAAGTCTAAAAATTTCAACTCAATTTCGAAAATTAAAGTTGAATTAAAAAATGCTAAAAATATTCGGTGTGTGCATAAGTTTTGTGGGTTTCAATTTGAATAACTTTTTTTAATCGCTGGCGTTTCAGCCCGGTTTTCCACGAGCAGGTCTTAGATCCACTGATTTGAAATTATTATAGTATATATAGTTTCATTATATTTGTATAGCTCTTGGATTAGTGCTATGCCTGTTGTCCTTCCTGCTAGCCACCCTACTATAGTGTAGATAAGCCTGGATTAAACATATCGCGACTGTCTTCTCTTACTATATGTTGAACTTCGATCCTTCAGCTCTCACAGTAGAGAAAAGTCAAAATCACGAGGCCCATAACTTTTGTTTGTTTTTTCCTTGTGCGAGAGGAGATGTTATTCATGTTTCATATTCAGGAGTTTTATTGTCTCGAACGTAGTGTCCAGTGTGTGTTGAGAATCTTAGCGTTTCAAAGCTACGGTACTTCTTTCATGGCTAATATTTTCATCCTTTAGTTTCCATTTCCTGCTTTAAGGAGCACTATATGGCTATCACTGACGTCCGTTCCAATGTTTCATGTAACTTTTTAAAGTTTTACTTGGAATTACTGAAAATCACGCCAAAGTTCTACTTTTGAATCACACTATTGCCTTCCTGTTGCCACTGCATTCCTTCAAGGAAAATTGCTTCATTTGTAGTGAACGACTCTTGGTCTAAATTAGATTTGTTCTTGGAAAAATATGTTGGAGTGTAAGAATGTCATCAATTTCAGGCATGTTTTGTGATGCAGAAAGGTAAGTTAGAATCGGCGATGGGTATTTCTTATTGTGAATTCCGAAGAAATTGTGGACGTATACTCATTTTGAAGGAAGACCAGTGGCCAAGGAGAGCCGGTTTATTCCGATAGACAACGCGGACGAAGAAACGAGATTTTATTGCACTACAATGCATTATATAGTATTTCTTTCTAAATGAACTTCCGTCGTTCCCTGTTTCTTTCCATTTTCCAATTCTTCTTGTCATCTCCTTTTAGATTTCCCGAATAAATTGACCATTTTCGTGGTACTTGCACTTTTGTCGAAGTGTCACTTTGACAAGCTATGTTCCTTGCAACTGGGGAAAAAGACATCAGATGTAAATATTAAATGATCATTGTTTTGAACTCATAAATGGCTAAGTTTCGTCCGAAGTCTCTTGCTTGAAGACATGTGGGATCTACGATCCCAGACCCACAGGTTTTTCCACAATTGTAGAACTAATTTGAGCGGACCTTCGTTGTTACCATTTCTTCATCTTCATACTTTTTGTTTTTGAAGTCAAAATTACCATTTTTGAGCCACGTTAACCCTTAGATTAGCTAGAATATATTCCTTACCAACGTTACTTAAATACCGTGACTTTCTTCGGCGTTTTTCTTCACAAAGAAACAAAAATGACACCCTCCACAAAAACAGTATTGGAAGTCCAAACTTCGACGTCTTTGATCATTCAATAATGAACAGTTTACGTATTTACACTTCTAGAAAACGGAAATTGAACTCCGCCAATTATTTTCAAACTTCTCTAGCAGATTCATCATTTAAATTGCACCAAATTTTTCATGTTTTTGTCGTTTTGATTGTGGAAGGGTTTATCTTCTAGCTTCAATTTTGGAACCAGTTGCACTTCGTATGGAACGACATGCAAATAAATGTTGAAAATCTCCTGCAGAGTGAGTTTGTCCAGGATATTGTGTCATATTTTGTTGATGTCAATCTGACAACTAAATGTCAAGTCATGCGTATTTAACATCAAGAACCACAAAAAACACCCAGTATATTACATATCTATCGTTATGCCAACAGGGTACTCAGGCTTTGTACAGAAAATTTTCTGTACATTATAACAAAATGTCATACAGTGAAATAAACATGCCATATCGATAGTATTATCTAGAATTTTATTAAGTAAAATGAATCTCTGGCTACGGTGAGTTGAGGAACGCCATCTTTTTGTAAAATACTACTCATGAATCCAAATTCCGAATAAATGCTATTTGAACTAAATTTAAAGAAGGATTTGCGAGTAATCATTTGCCTTTTATTAAATGCATCCGCATTATCTTTGATTTGCCATACCATGCATTGCTGACTTTTACGACAGTTCTGAAGCGATGATATGTCCTTTTTGAGAATTCCAGTGGAAAAGGTCATAAAAATTTGTGAAAAAAATATGAAATATATATTTATCGACCGCCATTTTTTATTACTCAAAAGACTTCCTTATCTGGCTTCTTTTGTTAGTTTTACTCTGCCTCTGCTTTCTGTCGCTAGTTTAACTCAGCCGCCAGCAATCAAAAGCTCTCTCAGTCGTTTATTTTAGACAATTCTCAATATCTCAAACGTGTAAATGGTCGTTTACCTGTTTTCCTATTTTTGCTGCTTAGCTCCTTGATACCTCCTGATACTTTCTCGTCTTTTTGTTGAATAAGAACAAGATAAGGAGAAAGTACCGGAAAATTTCAATATGCTTGTTTAAATTTTAATCATAATCAGTCACTTTGTCATCTGAAGAAAGTAATTCTCAATATTATGCGGACACGCAATATCCTATCGCAAGTAGAATTTTTCGCAAGTTGTTATTTTTATAATATTTGTTGGAACGACACTAAGCTGAACTCTTACATATTGTGAAAAATGTAATAATAATCAATATGATATCTCATTGTATATTTGTTAGATTTGAACGAAATAATTTGAAAGGAAAATTAAAAGAAAAGAAACGCCTTTCTAAAACTTTTATGAAAAAAATCTTGAAAAAATGCACCGAAATTAAATCGCAATTTGTCCAGGAAGAGAACTATCATTGTCTGTGTCCTTCCTGAACTTTGTCGTCAATCACGCTTACTATCACTTTGTCCAATTTTATCAGATTGGTTTGTTTACTCCTAATTGTAAATATAAATATATATAAATATCATAACACACGATCCGACATAAACACAATAGTTCTTAAGATACGATCGGACGCGGAAAACATATGTTAACATATGAAAAACAACTATTATAGATAGAATATAATCGTATAACTTATACTCGCATACATAAACTTGTAGATAATTGCATGCTTCTGAGTTGTTGCTGATATAAATGAATGATATATTTGTGAACTTATTTTCACCTGCAAAAACCTGACTTTCGCACTTACTGGAGCACTCACTGCTTTGTACAAAACTACAAAAATGGAAACTAAAATATCTAAATAACTCGCAACCAAAACTAAATAGTTTTAAGTAAGATTAAAAACAAGAAATCAACAACATTAACAGAATACTAATCAAATTATATTGTACTTGTTATTTTATTTATTTGAATCACCGCAAAATCTATGCAACCAATTTGAAATACTAACAATAGCAAATAATTATTTAATCCATTTGATTCATTTAATTTATTTTATTTTATTCAATTATTTATCATTATCGTGAACAGAGAAGCATTTCCAGATGTCGATGTGTCGTGGTCGCAATCAAATTTTCACCTGGACTTATCCTTGGTGTTATAAGCAGCAAAAAGAATTATATTGTCTTTCCGTTTGCACTAATCCTTGTTGGTATCAAATAGAAAAGAAACTATATGTATTCCAATGTGACAATTATTTTAAATCGGTTTATTACAGCCATGAATGGTCCTTGTGTGGTGAGTCGTGATGTTTCAATGATGAAGGATGCTTTTGTTTGCACCACAAATGTTTTCATAAACTTGATATTGACAAAAAGCCAATTGGTCTCCATTGATAATTAAATATCGCTAATCCTTTATCGCAAATAATACTGAGGACAAATTAAATCGCATATCATTTCTGTTCGGAAACAGGATAAATTGTAATGAAATTGTGCAAATTTAATCCTCGAAACAGAAGAGTATGCTTCAAAATCGTTTATTACTTTTTTTTATCTTTTTGGTTGTCTTTGTGCATCTATAAATTGATGCAAGTTTATCCTTTATTACCTTTATCTCAAAAAATGTCAAGCCTATTGAACGGGGAAATAAAAGGAATACTGGGTCTGTAACGATGCTCCCCAAAAAGTTAAAACTATACATTTTCAGAACTTTTGTTATTCAAAATTTTCAACGAATTCAAACCGTCCAAAAATAACTTAAGACGTCTTGATCGTTAAAAAAAGCCCAAACTGCCGCCTTTGTCTCATCTATATGGCAAAGATGACGGATTGCGATAGAAGCAGTTCTCTTTTCTTTCTCGTCTTTAGGCTAGAAACAAAACTTATTTTTTAAAACAAAATTTTGGGCTGGTAACAAGATTAAGTCACTTGGGGCTACATCTGGACTCTGAGGTTCTTGGTAGAGTCACTCAACTTGCTTTTGCAAAATGGCTTCAGGCTGTTATCAATTTTCCTCTTCTTATATCCGTGAAAGCTTCTTAGACTCCATAGCAGCTACTTAGTAGTTCCTACTTTGGAGACATCACGTTCATTATGATCAATCATAAGGGTACATAGCGTGTCTAAAAAATAACAATCATAATCTTTTCTACTGATTTGAGGATGTCCTTTGTTAATGCGACTGCATTGATTCTTGCTTCAACTTACGGACATAACGATCAATCGCTTATCATCAGTCATGATTCAAACCATAATTTCTTCTTCTTACACTACATAGTGACCGACAATTTCAAAGGAACATACGACTAAGTAATGCTTTTAAAGTGGTGTAAGCGTTCTTAGCTCATTTGCATTAACTTTAGCTATCAAAGATGCTGGAAATGGCATGGAAATTATTCAGATACTCCAGTGGTAACGGCTTCTTGCTATTAATAGCTACACAGTGATAACCACTTCTTTTCTGATAATGTCTGGCGTGGCAAACAGCTATCGTCCGTCGATTGATTAGGAGGAACCATATTTCGAACAGGAACCGGACCTCGTTTAAACTACCAACATACCTTACAGAAAAGTAAAACCCGATTCTATCCGTTTTCCTCAAGAAACTTAATCGTGAGACGCTATTCAATGACCTTCACAGTAACTAGATGCTACAGGATTGTGTTTTACGATCCGTTTTTGCTCAGAAATTAATAACTGATTAGGTAGCATCTAAGTATATATACACTAACAACGATTATCTGAAAGGATTCCGACCTGATTAGTCATCTTCCTCCCCGTTCACACAAGCAGTTTAATACATTGTGGTCCTCTTTGTAGATTCGAAAGCATAAACAGGCTGAATACATTTTCCCAAATCAATGTGGCCAAAATACTCATCAATCTCACAAAGGTCTAAAGGTTCATTAGAAACGCTTGAACTAGGGATGGTTTACATTACTGTAGTGGCTCGTTAGAAAGTTGGGTTAGGTTTTGATGTGTCTTCTAAAGTATGTTAAGGAATCTGTGCATTCACCAGCTGTATTTCCAGCATAGAACCAAAGTGGCA
Organism: Stratiomys singularior; assembly: GCA_954870665.1. NCBI lineage: Eukaryota > Metazoa > Arthropoda > Insecta > Diptera > Stratiomyidae > Stratiomys > Stratiomys singularior. The sequence continues at coordinate 68,178,194 of OX940881.1, forward strand.
CTGATAATTGGGCTTAAGCATTTGCCTCATTGCATATCTAGAAACTTCATTCGGAAAAGTGAGGCCTGAAGTTTCAAATGCCTTCTATCCCCTCTTGGTGAAAGGTGGGCAGCTATATAGGAGATTTTACATCGTTTCTATTTCTTATGTGAGACCAGCGTTTATGCACAAGTTATTCGTTGCGATTCACTTGTCAGAATAACACTTATTGCAATTCATGTTCAAATTCAAAACAAAAAGACTGACTGCAATTCCTTCGCCATGGATCCCTACAAAAGATCGTCACCAGCAATGTAAACAGTAACCTCGATAGCTTCAGTTAATAATTTTCTCGTACCTAAGCGTATTCCTTCCGCAGAGTTGAATTGTTATCGAGCTTGTTAACCTCCTCCTATCTTATTGTTGGCTTGAGCTATGAGATTCTTGACCGCGGTGTCCATTCCTGTGTGCCAGATTTTGGTATCTTTTTTTCATGTCAAAATTCATGCCAGCCGTTGGATACAGAGGGTCTGCACCGTTTCCGTTGCTCAGAAACGTTGCTCAGCATACGGTAATTATGTGTCATTGCTAATCTGAAATTGAAAGACATTAATGCCTTCGTTTCGAACTTCAAATGGCATTTATTTCAAAATGCAATTTCAAATGGCAACATTGTACATTATTGTAATGTTGTGATCTAACGAGTCTTTGTGTTGTCCAGAGCTACATCACTCTCGAGCGGCTTCTTTCCATGAGAGATAGAGCAAGCAGAAGGATATTCATATTTGAAGGAGGAAAGAGCTTTCTCAACATGGCTGGCATAAAACCTCACGAGTTTGAAGTAATCCTAGGCCAATCTTAGAGATTGATCCGTAAGGAGAAATTCAGCTCTATTCGCGATTCATTGTCACGACATTCGTTTGTTTGCTATCAATTAGACCATTGAATACGTTTCTAGACGACTTACTTCGAAATTGATCAACCATAAGTTGATACCATATTGATAGAAAGCACAACCTCTTTTTTTGTTTCCTAGTTAAATTAGGAAAACACAATGAAGGCGGATAATGTAATCATTATCCTTTCTATTTCAAACCTCGAATTATGAGTGGCTTGCGTACCTCCCCCTCTTTTTTTATTTATTAGAAGAGCAAATATCGTTTTATGACAGCAATAAACACAAGTTTATCTTTAATTTAAAACGATAGAGACCGAATTCAATTCGATGCAATTTCCCAACACGAAATCTCTCGTCTTAACAACTGAGTAAAAGGACTTGTCGAACTCATTAAAGCGTGTATTAGAATTTTTTCAATTATTTTGGTAGCGTTGAATTCAACGATCTAAGAGATTTTCATATTTTTTTTGAAAAGAGTCAGAGATCAACCTCGTTGCCTCAACAGTAAACAACTTCACAGTGATACACTTCGTAAATATAGGTTTTCAGTCCCTTCTAAGAGGAGACTTTAAGGCCCCACTTAAAGGAGATATTGTTAGACTCTTTGGTGATTCTGACCGGGTCCGACAGGGGGTTTTTACTCTGTATTCGGCAGGGCTTGTGTCAGTAAGTAAATCCAACAGTTTTCGTAACTACGAGCTTCATATTTTCGAATACTTAAAAAATTTTTGAACGACCCTCAATGTACTTCACTTAGAATTTTCTCGTACGTTTTGCTCTGCAAAACGAGTTAAGCTCAATATCTTCAAAATATTCCATTGATCTGTTTTAAAGTCTGTAATTTTGTTAGCGAAAATCCTCAAACTGTATTATTTTCATTATTCCAACCATCTGTCATTTTGTGCCTTTTGATTATTTTCACAAAATAATTTTCAAGCATCTCGTAAGGAAAAAACCTCTTGAGTTAGTTGTTAATAATATACTTTCTCTACCTTGTTGGTTTGTAAGTAGAGTCAGCAAGGATATCTGGCATTCTAAGTGCAAGCTTTTATATAATTTTCACAAATCAACGGTTTCAAGTGGTTAGCGAGTTTTGGGCTTCGTCTGCTCTTAAGGTATCACTCCTAAGATTGGTGTGACTCATCAAGAGTGCATAGTCTGGCATCGCCACTGCTCCTCGATTATTCTCGTGTTTTCGGAGGAGAATTATGCTTCACTTTCTTGAAAAAAAGGTTTCACTCCTTCGATTACAACCACCGCTGACGCAAGAACTTTTCTGTATGCTGGTGATATCTGCTGTGCTTCTCGTCTTTGAAAATACATCAGCGTTTTAAGTGCAGCCGCTTGTTGACGTTGTACTACGCTAACCAAAAATCGACGATTGTTGTGTTTGGCGCCTCTACATTTACCATAATTTCACCAATAACTGAGATTCCCGTCGTAGCTTTATCCTTAATCCTTATATCCGTGGCCTTAGTAATCAGAAATACATCGTTGATAGTTTCAACTCAACGAATGCGTGACGTGCTCATCTTTGTCAGAAAGACAAACTTTCCCCAACGCTTGATTAATTCCATGGCTGTTTGTCCAGCGCCTTTCCGGGACATAAGCGCAATTAATTTTGATGCACTTGAACGACTGTAAGCCCAACTAAAATTGCTCTAACATAATCTACACGCTCGATGTGTCAAAGTTACTTCGGTAGTCGCAGCAGTCTGTTGCGCGAGACGCTATTCAGCTCAGGACAAAAGATGGAGTCCTTGCAGCATTTGATGTGACTGACAACTACTACCGACTTTGCTTTGTTTCGACTATAATTCGATCCTTGAGGTATTAAAAGAATAATACCCTAACTGTATTTATATGCTTTAAGTCGGTATTAAAGATTATTTTAATCCTTTATCTGCACCTTAGCTACCTTTTTGAAACTCTTAAGAGCTATACCACTAGTTACAAATGCTTCCTGATCACCGCTGTGTGTTGCAGTACTGGAAAATTCTTCGATCTTCCGTTAATGTCTTTTAGATGTCCTTTAAAATGGATTTGCTACAAAACAGGCCATTTTCAATGTGTTTATTTGAATGCTACTTAGAATGCCCTCGAAACGATATTAAAACCAGATCTGATTTAGTACTTCCAGGTTCACTAATTTATCGACAGATCTCATTCTCAAAATTCGTCCACTATACCGGTCTCACTAATTCATCGACATCGAGCGTATAATGAATTGATAAAGGAGTGGAGAAAAAGAAATCATTTAAGATGTTTGGAATTTACGTCAAATATACACCATTTTGTTCCATTTTGCTCCATATTGTTCCATAATGCCCCTCTCATAGACACCTTGATTCCTATTGGCGAAAACTCTGGTAATCTTCACATTCTTCTTTCGATGTCAACTTCTTATTACTAAGAAAGTATTACAAAAAAAAAAAGATAGTAATCGCTTCATGTTAGGTCGAGTACGTTTGATGAATTAATCTTAACAGAGCATCATATCCCAATTAATTACCCAGGGTTTCTGGCGCCTCACAATATACGTGTGTATACTAGGGATGTCCTGATTAAAGACGACGCCTGTTATTTTGCCGATTCTAGCCGTTCCTAGTCAAATGCTAGCTTCAAACGATCCAGTTGTTGACAGTAAAAGTCAAAATTGAGTATTTGGCCATATCCTTTCTCCTCTTAGATTGATTAAAAGTCCTTTGGAAATGTTTAAAACTGTTTGGTGGTTAAGTGGTTGATCTTAAGTACCTAGGGCGATGCTATGATAACTAACTACGGCCTAACTACTACAATGGTCATCATTGATTATCTCGACTATCGACTTTTTTGACGACAAGCAAACCTGTGCGGGGTTTTTTAATATCATAAATATTTGGACCGAATCAGGACCGTAAGTCCACATGCACCAGTCACAACTTCAGCCACCTTGCTTACATTTCCGTTTTTATCAAAGAAAATCCGTAAAATATACCTATTTTTCTCTTTGTTAGTTTCCATTTTTCACACCCTCTAACTCACAACTGATTGGAAAAAAAACAGCAAAAGAGTTTTGTTTAAGTGCGAAATGTCACCTTGACAACTAGCATAAATCTGAAATTGTTTGATCGATGCTTTACGGGATATCGATCGTAATGGAAAGTAATTTCTATTAATCACGGCAATTTGCTTTGCTGGAACTAGTTAAAGAGAAAAAATGGCGTTTGTAATCAGCGAAAGCGTCCTAACTAATGTCAACCACGAGCTAGCCTAGATTGTGGTTAGATCTTATAATTTGTGTTGAGGTTAGCTGTTGAAACACATCCAATGTATCATATATCAAGACGATAAAAAAGTTCGAATTGTCGAATCAGTCTAAATGCAACAAATGTATCTAGGAATGTTCAATTACAATGAATGATTTCCAAAAAATGTGCTGCTTGTATTGGTACGTTTTATGTTTTATTGTTGTGTTTTTTTAAAGGTTCAGATACACATACACTAACAAATGTTTGACACTAGAATTTAACAACATTCAAATAAAATGTCAAGAAAATTTCTGTTTGGTTGAATGCAATGGCTGTCATTTTAAGGCTTGACTTTAATTTTTCACCGTTTTTTGCTGATACAACTTTCTCCTCCTTTTTGCATTTCCATATTATACGACTATGTAAAAAAACAATTGCACACCTGAAAGTGTGAATCCTGCGCTTAAAAGCTAGAAAACCGACCCTAACTTCATCGCTAAATTAAATATTACAGAAGTTTCTTTCGATTCCTAGTGAATACCTGAAAGTAATGTGTAATCATCAAAACTTAATACTCAGATAATAGTTTGATAAAACCTACTCCTTAGTAGAGTTAAATTTACTTCTAGAAGAGTATAGAGTATAGGTCAAATGAAGACGTAGAAGGAAACTTGATAGCTTTTAGTTTTGAATTTTTTTGCATATATTCCATTCACAGCCATCATCATAGTATCTAAATACTAAATAACTCGTGCATTACATTGTGGTCTAATGAACTTTTTGTTTTTATTCTTTCCCGCTTCCTTGTCGCGATCGATGCATTCGTTTTGCATAGCCACGATATGACGACGAAGATGAGGATGAAGGACCACAGCCGGATCCTACACTTGAACAGGGTGTTCCCATACCTGTTCGACTGCAGGGCAGCTTCCCACCGGAATTGGCCTCCACTCCTCTCGAGGATATTGACCCATATTATTCAAACATACTGGTAAGTAGAATAGAGATTTTATTAATAAATTTTACATGCAAATAGATTAGAAATTCCGATTTAGTGATAAACCATTTTTCTTGACCTTGTTGACAGCGACTCATTGACTTAGTGTCTTCGTTATAGTCGTTGGATTTCTCTAATTTACATTGAATTTTACACTGGAAAGAAAATTGAATTAAATTGGATAAATAATGGAACGTAGACTAGAGATAAACAAATTGAAATTTGCAATGAATGTTGTTATTTAAAATTTCTTAGAGTGAAGATAAATATTGCAGATGCTGAGAATGGCAGGTGAATTACCTCTAAGGGGATAATTTCAATATGAAATACTTTCCAAGAAATTTGCAGATTCCATGAATTTATAAATTTCTCGTCGGTTAAGCGATTGTAACCAGGTGTATGATTGCTCGATAGTAGACTGCTCACAACATGGAATTTACATCGTACTTGGTGAATTTCAAGAGTGACGCTCCTATTATGTTATTTCAAAAGAAATATTTCATTGAAACTGTGGGAAATGAATTTAACAGACTTGAAATTAAAGTAGTTGTACACTTGAACAATTTTCATTATATATTTCTTTTAACAATTATGCTGTTGTTAATATCCAATAATTCTGTGTCAATATTTTTAGCAACGGGTGCAGTCAATTCACTTAGCAAAAGCATGTAGCCTTGCATTGAATATATTGACTGCGGATCGTGTTGTTGTAAGGAAGTCAAGAACTTTTAACAGCATTCGCATCCCTATCATCTTGGTCTAGAGGCTCCATCAAATAAAATCATCCTCGGGTTAACCACCCCAGAAATGATACCTGAAATCCTCAAATCTTTGATACCTCAAATCTTTGTATAAACCTAAAACTTGCCACTACAGAAGTGAAAGTTCCCTAAGTAGCAAATGATAAGTGAATTATTTTGAATCGCGAGCGAAGCTTATATCTACTATTTATTATAATTTTATTTGAAAAAGTACTAATATATGAACTATTCACAGAGAAAAATGAAATCACCTAAGTCAGCATACAAACAGAAAATAAACATTTATTGTTTCAACTAGGCTTTGAAAAAAAAGAGCCTCAGTGCTCTACGGGGCCTCTTTGAGTTTTAAGACTGTATCCAGTCTTTTAAGCATGGAATTTTCATGTAAGTTTTGAGTAACATCCGAAGAGATATTTCCCCTTTCTTTCGTCAATGCAACCCGGAGATCTTGTTTAAATGTCATGGTACGTTTCCTGATGCATATGTCCGAAGCTTTCCATAGATTTTCTATTGAGGCCTAAAGATGAAGGATAAAAGCCTGGAGATTAAAGAGGGATGTATAGTTGCTTAGATATATTATACAACTGTCATTCTTTCACAATCTTTGCTTTCTGCTTTGGATCATTATCCTGTTAGAAACCCCAAGGAGTTTTAAGATCCAATTTTTGCACACTACACTATAACTTATTTTTCACAATCTGAAGATAATCCCTGCCATTCAGGTAGGATCCAATGAAAACAAAATTCTCTGCCCCAGCAGCTGACATGCATCTACAAACCATCAGTGAACCTTCGCCACGCTTCACGGTACAAAAGAACTTGCTGTTTGATGATCTCCAGACCTTTTCTCTGTTTTTTGATCCAAATATCTGAAATTTATTTTCGTTGGCAAAAATTATATTATGACAAAACTTTTGGAGGGTTTTCAAATTTCGCATTTCACGTACCCCGATCCGTTGATGCACTAACAGTGTTATCGTCATCTTTAGACACGTCTTTCGCGTTTTGTACTGCACCGAACCTTGCGGTTTCCCCCCGTACTTCGGCATCCGACGTAACGCGAGGACGGCCGAAGCGTGGTGTAGTCTTCGCATTTCCTCACAAGTTGTACCTCTCGATAATCTTTTGCACTGTAGCACAACTTTTATTTACAGATTCAGCGATTTTACCGAGAGACTTTTCGATGTTGGACGATTAAATTGCGGACTTCTATCGAAATATCCTGCCACAGTTATTCCTGTTTAAGCAAACCTCTCAAAAAACGTGTACTGTAAAGTGAACAAATGAACACAAACTGACCGATGCGTTCAAAAAATTTCAGAAAATATATCAGACTTGCAAATTGAGTAACCTGTGCACAAACTTTAGATTGCGTTTTTCAGATAATTTCATGTTTCCTTGTGAATTGTACATGAACTATTTTTTTTTCGAGTCAATCCTGTTTTTCACTTCTTAATAAGAAAAAAAGTGCCGTCCACAAAGATGCCATTGATTGTAATTAATTGTAGTTGGAAAGAGAGCTACATCTGAACAATACGGTGGGGGCGGCAGAAGTTGTCACTTTATTGTTTCTAGGTACGCTTTCATAATTTTTACGATGTGAGGATGAGCTTTGCCATGGTGCAAAATTATGTTATCATGCGTCTCGTTGTATTCCGGAAGTTTACCTTTCAATATTCGGTTCAGACCCAGCAATTGCGTTCAATAAAGTTTCAGTATCTTCGATTGTTTCAGACGTATTCATAAAACACTGAACTAAGCCAAGTCCTCCAAATACAGAGCCTTGGAGCTACAAGGCTCCTACAGGCGTCGATGTGGAACCATGACCGGGTAATCCTTAAAAGTCATGATTTTCTGCGTATGGAATTATCGTGAAGAACCTGGTTTTCATACACAGTCACAATACGACGCATAACTCTTGACTTTCAAGGAGCTTTCCACAAGCAAACGAACAATTGTACAATGTTTCCAATCTAGCCAATCTCCGGTAGTTTGCACTGGGTCAGATGCCTCTCCGAAAATTCTGTGCAAAAATCTTTCAAAAACGATGTTTGCACGCAGGCATGATGGATATCACTCACCTGATGGATATCATAGGATACTTATGGGACAAACCTCATGTACAGGCGCGTTCTTACCAAACAAAGCACTGTCATTTAAGCTGATCCTTTCGACTTGAAATACGGCATGTCTTGCTGACATGATATTAACAATATGACTTGAAATTTTTCCGTCCATATTTCATTCTTGCCAAATTTTAGCTTTTGTATCTTATGATTTATTCATTTAAATTTTATAATACTAAACTAGAAAGAAACCCCGTTTACAGCAGTCGATTCTTTGGGTCCAATTTTCTACCACTCTGGCACACACTTCGATCGGATCGTTGACAATTTCGCATTGGGTGTTGTCTATGAGAGCTCGTCTAAATGTGCTGGTTTGTTGGTAGATAAGGTTCTAGACAAAGTTCCATAAAAAGAAATCCAATGGCATTAGATCACATGAACGAGGTGACCATTCAACCGGACCATTTCTCGAGATAACACGTTCACTAAAATTACCTTTCAATAAATCGATTGTGACGCGTGCTGTGTGGCTAGTGGCACCGTCTTGTTGAAATCACATATCAGTTTGGGTGAAGTTCTTCTAATTCTTACCACAAATAATCTTCCAACATGACACGATAGCGCTCTCCATTGACGGTAACATGACGATCGTTTTTATCCACGAAAAAATACGGCCCAATCATCCCTCCGGCCTGAAAACCGCACGAAACAATATTTTTTTGCAGATGCAACGGTATCCCAAGAAACACATGTGGGTTTGTTGCTGACCAATAACGCATATTTTGCTTATAAACAAAACTATTGAGCCAGAAATGAGCGTCATCGCTGAAAATGAATTTTAATGAAATTCTTCATTTCAATAGGAGAAGTTTCGGCGGTTTGAATGATCAAATGGCTTTAGTTCTGGAGTGAATTTGGAGTCAATCTTTTTGCAATATACGCCTCAGTGTAGTGTAGAACGACGTGCAATCGACTGATTTGGCTCATTTTGAATCGAGACACTCACGGCTGCCATATTTCTTTGGCTTCAAGCGGTACGACAGCTTTGAAGCACCGGTACGTCCAATAGTTAAAATTTTGACTCGAACTTATCCACTATAGACGCATAGCCTGTCGGGTAGGACGATTATTACGGCCGAAAATTGGAGTAAGCGCTGTTAAAGTTGGGACCACCGAGTCAGAATTTCGATTGTAATAATTTCCAAACGTTGCTAATTCGTTAACTTTACCATGATGGAAATGTTGACTTTAACTAACGTTTTGACATTGACAGTTCATTAAAAAGTTTAAAGGTGCGTTCATAAAAATATACGAAATTGTTATGTCCCTAATGAAAAACTCGATACAAAAGAAGGATACTGAAAAGGCTCTCGGTAAAAAGAAAATTCTTCAAAACACAAAGGGAAGTTGCAGGATATGTTTTTTGGATGGCTATATTTGCCTTCACTCATAAAAGACATTCGAAGCCATGTGTCACCATCACTCCAGTTTAGTTTACACTTTTAATTACTCCGCGAAAATTGTTCACCATTGTAGTGAATTTTCCGCTGTTATTTGTAAGTGAACGAGTGATTATAATTTTTATAGGTGTAAGTTAGATAAGAAGCTTGATAAAATCAATATTTATCACATTAAAAATTCTAATGTATTTTAAATTTGCGGATTGAACTGATTATTTATTACATATTTGGACCATTTCGTATGTGATCTAGAGAGGTCACCGAAAAATGCGCACACTCCGGCGACCAGCAAGATTCTGTCTTAAACGAATAAATAATTTTTGGTGCGAGTTACAAACCTTTGAAGAGTGGGAACGGAAGGTTTCTTTTTTTTCTGATTGTCTTTTTATTTATTATGAAGGATATTAATACTGCTGTAGGCAATGGAATGCTTACTTCACAGAACTCGCAACTACTTTTAATGATAGGGATCGCCAGCCATTTAAGATTAAGGCTAATAATAATTGGAAAAAGTTCCAGATTAAGAATTAAACTTGAAATTAATACACAATAAAACAGACATGGAAATCCCTAAGTGCTACTTTAAATTAATTGTTGGTAGTTTGATGACGTGAAAATACCAAAAACACATATTAAAATACTTTTCCAAAAGGACGCAAGTCCTTACAGATATGAACTGTTCAGCAATTCGCCCAGAACTTTGCGCATTCATAACACCCCTAAGCTCCTACAAGGAAAAATGCTCAAAATACAGCCATTAATTTCGGTGAAGCCGTGGTTCAGTTACTACTTACTCGGTAAAATAAAGGAAAAGAGTAAACTATTTCAAATAGTTTACCGTCATAAAAACTCAGATTCCTTTAAACAATGTTGAGCACAGATGGTTTGAGCAAATACAAATGCTGATTTTGTAACTTCTGAAACTACTACTGGAGTTGAAGTAAGGAGGTTATATCAAACCATTGAGGAGGTTATATCGAACTACTTAGAAATACTTCAAACCCATATGTACTCTGCGAACGTCAATTAGTTTAATATCTTAGATTCAAATATCAAGCCAGTGTTGTTGAATTTTTTGCAGTAGGAAAGTTCTTGATTACAATCAACATCAAGTGTCACTTGAACAACTCCTTTGAATGCTTCTGGTGGTTTCAAAGTAAGTTCATGTCCAAGCCCCATGTAATACTAGTGACCACCATTCCTTGCGGTTTGTGCAAATATACTCGTAAGTCCAAGCATATAAGGCTGTGGTTATGCCGTCAAATTCTGCCTGCCCTGAATATCCTTAAAAATCTGTTTTGTTTTTGCGTGCAGTTTTTGACTATTTTAATCAGCTAATTAAAAAAATGTTAACTTGCTTCAAAACAGTCCATAAAAGTGTATCGAATATTACAAACTATCATTGTAACATTCTAATTCGAGACATTAGAGCTTAGTAAAAGCTTTCTTGGAAGTTGTAGAAGAAACATAACCTATGATAAATACCATAACTTTTGAACTATGTTTTATTCAGCAAATATTCAGACGTAATTCCACAATCCACGCAAATTCTTTATTATTGAAGATTTCCTGTGAAATTGATACAAATATCCAGATAAGGAGTGAGTACATTCCCGTGAAATTTTCTTCGCCCTTTGGCAATAAATACTTTCTGTAACATTTTTGGATTACAATTTAACTTTTCAGTTTGATGGAATACTTAACAAATCTGTAAGAATATGTGTGTAGGCGACAAAGGAATGAGTAGAAAATCTTAAACATTAGGAAATTGTTTTCTATCAAATAGAACATATCCTTGCGCAGAATATAAGTTATCTACGTCAATAATTGCTTCGCAATTTTGAATGTGTGCCATCGGGAATGGAACGCTGAAAAGACAATTCAGAAAGAATAAAAGCAATTGATGAAAAAAGGCACATGGTGTAAAATTTTTTGTGGACTTATTCAGTTGGTAATAGGAGTATGCGCCACAGTTCGGGGTTCAAATATCTCCGGCTGAAATCGTGCTTGTGTTTGTATTTCTAAAGTTAAAGGAGATACAATCTTCGTGATGTTAATCAGGGTCAGGAGTGATTCGAACTACATCCTATTCTCGTGCGGTTTTTCTCTTGGAAAGTCCAATATGTCTTTCGTTTGAATTTCAAAAACTCGAGCTGATTTTATCGGGTTATTGTTTGGGAAACCACGACATATTTGCATTTTTTTCGATTTTCCTATTTTATTTTCTATGTAATTTACAGCAAATTACATTTTTTGCTGAGTACAGATGATCCACTTGGCAGTTTATACACTTGCCATTATTGAGGATTGATGCTGTTTACCCTCTGAAAATATCCCTCGAAGGATACCAATAAACCAATCTAACTTCAGTTATGGGAAAAGTTGGCATGCATGTAGGAGGGGCAAGTTAGATTCACTGAATACGAATGCGGCTTATGAGACCGAGCAAAATAGTTTCCAGAAAAAAGCGAGTATTCTATTCATTTTGGATATTTATTTCCTACTAAACATCAAGCAATTATAAGTATGAAAAATCTTCATGTATTGTACCAGAAAATGAATTTAAGGTATCTGTTCTTCCAGTTTTAGGTATTTCATGGAATTTTGATTCAGTTGTGGGAAACTTTTACTTTCCTTTTTACCGAAGTGTTCTTATCCATTTTTGCTATCTTACTTTAAATTTTAATGGCTAGCTTACTGTATTACTTACTGTTACTGATTGAAGGAATTGAATGGGCAAATTTCACTAGAAACTCAGTATTTATTACGTCAGATGCCCGTCGTAATTAGACTACGCAGCCGATTACGAATGATGGCCGTCATGAACGTGGCTTTTCACAAAGGTCGAAATTAATAAATAAACTTTATCGGAACTCGTGTTTTCATGGTTGCGTCTCACATAATAACGACATGCGAAATCTTTGTTTCATTTATTTAGGAGTGTAGATGTGTGTAAATGCAATGATAAAGAGATAGAGTCATATGTGTCTCAAACCAACATGTGCATATGGATTGAAACTTGAAGTGACAATATCTGACAGAACTTCCCGGAGAGACCTAATATGCATAATATTTTGAGAATCCACCTTTAGACTTAATTACGGCAGCAAACCTTTTAACCATTGATGCTTAGAAGGGTTATGACCAGCTTGAAACATTCTTCTTGTGGAATTTTTTGACATTCCTCTTTCAAAGCTATATGAAGCGATTGTTTGTTTCATAATTATTGCCGCCCTATATTATGCATTAAAATTAACCACAAATTTTCAATTCAGTTTAGATCCAATGACTATGGACGTCAGACCAGTAGCTCCATTGCATTTTATGACATCCATTTTTGACATTATGTGCGCCGATTTGTGGCATGGAACATCATCTTACTAGAATTTCACATCATCGGCATTTGTAGCGCCGAAGATTCGTGAAATTGATTGGACTACCATTTCATCTGCTTTAATGTAATCTTGGCTTTTCGAGTGACCATTTGTCTGAACCCAGCAGCTTCACAAGTAACCATTTGCCTGAGCCCAGTAACTCATCTACCACAAATCATAATATTAACTCCGCTATGCTTCATTCTCGGTACGATGCATTCCGGGTCGCATTCTTCACCTATTTTTCGCCCCACATTAGTGACAAAAATTGACAACACATAGGAAACGAAAATAGAGTTTATTCCTAAAGAGTAATAAAAGAGTAAAGATATAATTGTATACTGGGATGAAATAAGCATACCTCAAAGTTCCACTCGTTGGACCATAATATATTGGATCAGTCTTGCACAGTCCAATGTCTTTATTTAAGAGCCCATTTCAAGCGAATTTTCCGTTCTTCAAGAGCAAGAGCTTCTTCCTTGACATTTATCCTTTAAGACCAGGTTTAAGAGGACTCCTTCTAACAGTAAACGCACGCACTTGCTCTCGTTCTGCCTAGCATTGAAATTGTCCTAAAACTCGACAGAAACACAAATCTAGTAGGAATAATCAATGAGAAGAAAACAAAGCTCAAGACACAGTCGAGCAAAATACAACAAATACCCAAAATATCACAGTTTGCAAATACAGTATTGAAAACGTGGGCAAATTTTTGTCTCTAGGCGCCAAAATAACGAGAACCACTAAAGTAAGAGTAAAAATACGCCGAAGAATACAGCTCGCAAATAAAGCCTTTTATTCAGTTTTGGCAATTATGAAGACTGGCTTGCATACACAGGATAATAAAGCTCTAAGTATAAAAATGTGTTAAGACCTTTACTATGCTTTGAGTGTGAAACATGGACCCTAACCCAAGCATCCGCAAATATATTCAACCCCTTTGAGCGACAGGTGTTGAGGCGGATAATTGGAGCGATACTTGGCATGGAGCAGATCTTGCTTCAGCACTAGTAGCTAATATAAAATTCAATTGAAGTTTAAAAGGGCTTATCGAAACAATCAAAGCATGACAAGCGTATCATCAGGAAACCATCAAACTACTAACAGTGTACAAAGACGACTACTGAAAATACTCAAAGAAAAACTCAAAAATTTGGTTGAATAAACAATGCCTAAGGTTACTTACTTCAAAATATGTGCAAATAAACTTAAAGACGAACATAAAAGCAAGTACAATAACAAGAAAAAGGGCATAAAAGGGGACTACCTTAAAAACAAAATCAAGAGTTTGTACGCCTAAAAAGAAAGGACGAACTCAGAATTAGGCAGAATAGGCAGAACGTATGCTGAACAACACTCCAATGGGAATTTTTGACAGAAACAATATAGACATTATAAAACCATGGAACAAAATCGCAAAACCAACAATAAGGTAAACAAACTAACTAAGAGAAATAAAAATAAAAAAACTTAGTGAACATTAAAAAAAAACATTATAATTACAAAAGCAGACAACGGAAACTCAAGAGTACTCATCAACAAGGAAGAATACTCGCAAATACAGAAAAACTCGAGGAGAAAATCACATGCTGGAAAATTAAGAAAGGGTCCTTTGACGAATATCAAAGAAGGATCAAGCAAGTAATAAAGAAGTCAACGAAAATAGTAGATCCAATGAATCCACTATCAAACACTCCGATGAGACCTGGAGTCAATTTTAACTAGGCTCTGGTATATAAACTATACAAATATTAGCAGCGAACTCCTGTACTCCCTGATGAATTTGTCATATCTAACACCGTAGAGCTATTTGCCAAATTGAACAGCATCAGTGGAACAGCAAAATAAACACGAACCTGGTATCGTTTAATATAAAAGATATATACCCATCAATCTCAGCAATGGAAACAATCAATATACTGCAGAAAGCACTAGTTAGCAAGATAATAATAGATAATTAGTAAGAAAAAGACCCTTCTGAACAGATAACAACCATCCTCAAAACAACTTTGCAACAAAATTTCTCCCGGTTCAACAACAATATTTATAAATTCACAAATGGAGTAGGAATGGGAAGTATAACATCCTTATGGAAGTCTTCATGCAAAATCCAGAGCAAAAATTAATGAAGGGACTAACAATTAGATTGAAAGCAATATTTTGTGCAAGATATGTGGACGATATAATAGAACAATAACAATGAATAAACAGGACAATTGTCTAAATTTCACAATGAAGTCAGAAAAAGAGGATAAAATAGACGACCTTGTCATGCTTACCAAGAATAATGAAAAATCAAAGGGCAAATTTGACCGCATGCCTCTATGAAGCCTATAACAAGAAGTTACACAACATACACGGTAGCAGAATACAATGGATACAAGACAGTCCTAGTGGATAGGAACGAACTTCAAAACACCCCCAAAGGATAGAAAAGAAGAAGCAACAGACAGGCGTCGGTCATATTAACATACACCGGAAACCCAACGTACAGTTTAGCGCCGTAATAAAAAAAAACATCAACGCGTAAAATCCTTCAAAGCAAGGGGCTGTTTTGGACAATTATTGTGCACAAACACAATCCGGAGAATACCTGCTAGCCAACCAGGATATATGAAAATTAACTTGCGCATGTCAAAAAAGGTCCATTTGTCAATCTGAACGTAAACTGAAAAAATGATTTCTTGAGCGTATAAAGGACTACAACAAAAGGATATGGAACCCGACGCAACAAATGAATCAAACTTTGCAAACCACGTGATAAACAACGAATGTATACAAACTAACATTAGCAAAACAGCGGAAGTATTTATGACTGCAAGACGGTGTTTGAACGTACTCGAAAAACATGGAACTACACAAACAAAGAACATTCTACGGACGAATCATACAAGAACAGACAAGTTTTCATCCAGACATAATTTTGGAGGTGCACAATGACAACAGACAAACGAGCGTGGATCTAAAACAAAAGCCTTTCTCTAAATAGAATAAATACGAACTTTTTCCAACATGTACTAAAGGACCATTACCTGTTTGTGTAGACGGCGGACCTATGAATACGGACCTATCAGACCGTCGAACACAACGAGAACAAACGCCAAAAGTAGCACATCGCCGAAATGCGCATATGAGCGTACAAAAGCAGACGGGAAACGGCAGAAGTTCGTTTCAAAAACATTTAAACAGCGAATGCCAAATTTAGCTCATGATTGTCCACCGAAATAACTTAATTACAATAGCAGTCAAACCAGCGGCAGGGACTAGACTTCCGGTTGCTGGATATTAGTTATTTCTGGATACTAGTCATGCTGTTGTTGGCTAAAGCAAACAATTGTCATATTCGTAAAGTTTGACATTTTTTGACATATATGTACGCAGAAGATTTTGATGTATGAGCGCAATTAGTTTTGTTTATATTAACTTGAAAATATCATTTCAGCCATAAATGGAATTAAAACCTTAACATTTTTCGTGCGATTATTTACAATGTGAATTATGAGGACAAGAGAGCAGCAATTAAATAAATTAATTTTAATGATGAAATTTCATCTTTAAACACGTCAAAAACTAGGAAAAAGAATTCATTCCTGAAAATTGAAAATAAATTGCGTGAACAATGATTTTCGCCGCCAAAAAGAGCTTTCAAAGCGTTCAAAAATCATGTTTTGGAAGTTTCGCAAACATAGTGGACAAAGTGTTTTGACAATTGGTTTAAGCGCATGCAAAAGTATATCGTTCGGCACGAGCATGCTTTGAAAAACTATAAAGCCTGTCCCATTGATATATTATACTCCTATATTATATAGGAGTCGGCGACGTGGAATTTATTGAGATCACTATGGACAAATTTAAATATCTCAATATACTGAAATCCATGAATTTTTTGCTAATTTTTTCTTTTGTTTCTTAATTCTTTAAAAAATTGAATTTAATTGATTTTGTTATTCATTTTTGTATTTTTAGTCTTCAATTTAATAAAAAATAAAAAAAATTGTGATAATCAAGTGACATTAGTTGACATATGATTAAGAGTTTTCATATTTATTGTTTGTGCCTTCAATTTTGTGACTATGTGTTTATTGATTGAAGTTCCCAATTTTATGTCAATTTGGTTTTAAATAAACAAACAAATGTAGAATTCACTATTCGGCAATTATACGCAAGGACCTATTCTATACGTCTTTCTTTATCTTTTCATAACGATTTTCAACATGGAAAACCGTTTCTATTTTCATTATGACAAAATTAAGAAAAATTAATCGATTGTGTTGGAGCTTTTCCTCCGTTCATGTTGTTTTTCAACTTTTACTGAAATGCTACCCTTCATATGACGATTAATTCATTTTGTTTCCATACTTAATGTATGACAGATATATGTAATGAAAACAAACCCATTACCCATAAGATGAACTCACATGTGAGCTTTTGTAGTTCGAAAAATTTGTATTTACCGTGGTCTAACAACAATCATATTCGGAATTGTATAAGCATAAGCAAATACATGTAGGATGACTTAATAAAAATTTAATATAACTTAAGTGCACTATTATTCAGGTTTTACGCTACAATTTATGAGATACATGTGCACAATGCAAAGAGAGGTTTTTCGAAAATGTCAACTCTTCTTCAGTGGAAAGAAATTTGGGTTCGAATTCTGTAAATTTTACGTGTTTTTAACCGAAAATGATAACACGAACCCTATCCGGTTAATACGATATCCAAAAAATACTAACCTACTTCGATATAAAAAAATTTTGAACTAATTTTTTTAAACAAAACTCCATACACTAATATTAAACTTGTTTTCTTGCCATTTCGTGTGTCCTAGATATAAACAATCGAGCTTTTGATTGAATGGCAATTGAGCAACGACGAACACTTTTCATGTTCCTTCTAATCCGGATAAATACTGCAAAAGGATCTATTAAGCCTGTCATTAGTATTAGTTGAAAGATTCAAGACGTCATAGAAACTCAGTTTCAATTTTTGCAGTTTCAAGTTTCAAACTCAGTTTCAATATTCACGAATATGTAGAAGGATCCCATTCAGAAGTCAAATCAACAATGATTTGATTTCGTTACTCTGCTCAACTAACGCTTAAAAATCCAGCTTGGGTTACCTTCTGAGTGTATATAATAGAAAACCAACTACTATATCCGATCTCCATCATTGAGAAAGTAGGAGCGATGTCCTTCGACTTGAATACCTCAGAGATAAAACCTCTGCGTCGTGAGAAAGCAAGGTATGGAACGCGAGGATGCTTATTGTCAATTTAAATGTAAATATGTACACCGAACATTTTAATTTCGTAGTTACATAATACAGTCCTACCACCTTGTTTAACCTTGGTGCAAAAACTAATTGCTTATTTGTCACAAGCTCTAAGCTCACACCTGTCAGAATTAAGGTATAAAATCCACCCGCACTTACCCAATCGCAAAAGGAAACATTTTAAACCATAAACTGTCGACAAGTCAGAAATGAATGCATAACAAAGTTGAATTCATTCTTGACTTCTTTCTTAGTGCTTTCTTGCGAGGACATATCTGTGTAGACATTGTGCCGGCCTTTTGTCTCAATTCCTTACATTTTTAAACATAAAAAACACAAAATTGTCGTCGGCCAAGGCAAATACGATACCGAAGGAGCAATGTGGAAAATCCGAAATTGCACGGATGGCGATATATCGATCGAAATGCGGTTGGCTTGCGTAGAATATTCGGAAAATGAGAAAGCATTGTAGAATTACGATAGCAACTCATTTCGGATAGTGGCAAGCATTTACATGTATGGATCCAAGCACGTAACATCCTGGTGTGCGAGGATATGAGGATATACGGTTGGGCCATGTCAACTGTGGTTCACAATACCAATTTTGTCGTTCACTTGTTGTCACGCAGCGGAAAGTTTAAGGGAGGTCCTTTGTAGGTAATATTGACAAGATGTTTGGCGTTGACGAGCGAATTGATGGTTTTGTTACACACTTGAGAATGCACACACATTTATTAATCCTGTGATGCGAAGAAAGTGGATTATTCGAAGAAATATGGGAGAGTTTCTCGGAAAACGAACGTTTATTAACACAAAGTTGCTTATTAAAAGAACCCAAATACTACTGGTGTGTGGGCGCAGCGTAGGACGTTCATATGCGTCTTCGATGAAACTAATAGTAGATGTAATTTAGGCAGGATAAGGCTGCTTTCACGTTTTAAGCCCACAATGACAGTAGTAGTAAGAAATTCGTTGATTGTGAATGTTAAGCCATTGTCTGCTTTCGCTTCTAATTGATCTGTGAATACAACTCAAAACCATAATTAATTCCTGTAAATAATGATTTTATGATTTTCACGCTACGTATTTCAGTAGTCTCAACATTATTATTATTGATATTTTACTGGTCTCAGTCAATAGAGAACATAACTTTTCGAAAGTGGCTCTTGACTCCAAAATCACCCTACTACCAAGTTTTACGTGAAAAATCGACCAGTTGTTTGCTCATAATTCCGGCCCCTTCTTCCGAATTCGTTCACGTAAATGCCTTAGTACGCTTAAATAAAACTCCTTCTTCACCGTCTGACCTTGTGGAACGAACTCATGGTGAACCAGACAACGAATCTCGAAAAAAATAATGAGCATCACCTTGATTATGGACGGACTTTGACGTGCTTTTTTCGGTTTCGACTCATTTTGAGCGCGCCATTCAGAAGCCTGTTGATTGGTGAGTGTGTCAAATTCATACACCCATGTTTCATCAGTAGTTATGATCCGCTCCATGAATGTTGGGTCGGAATTCGAGTGTTCATGCATGTCCAAAGAAACATGTTCATGGTACTGTTTTTGAAGAAAATTGAGCTCTTTTGGAACAAGCCGTGCAGCGACGCGTCTCATGCCCAAATGCTCAATCAAAATCGTACGAACAAACTCGTGAGAGATGTTGAGGATGGTTGCTATCTTTCTTAAGCTGACATGACGATTTACGACCACAATTTCCTTCGCTACATCGACGTTAATTTCGATTAGAGAGGTCGAAGGTTGTCCAGAACAAGACATGTCTTCGACGAGTTTGAACGCTTTGTACTACTCATATGCATGGGTTTTGGACAAAATAGAATCACCATAAGCCTTTTCCAACGCATTTTCAATGCGTCAGTACAAGAAATTTCGTTTACAATACAAAATTTAAGGCAAACTTTTTGTTCAATAATTTTGTCCATTTTAAAAATCAGCACGCACTAACGAGGTTGACTGACTTATCCAGCTGCTGTAAAGAAAATGGTTAACAGATCGCGCTTAAATTTGGCATCATAATGAATGACAGTCCTACGAACCTAAGACAAAAAAATTTCAAAATCCATTTAGCGCGGGCGTTTTAAATGACAATTTCCCGATACTTTTTTGACAGAAGGTATTCTTTACTGAGTCGCAAATATTTGCTTAATCCAAGAAACAAGAACCGTACCATCAAAATGGTGAATATGCATTTTATGGTGTATGTATGGTATACAATCCCAACCTCAGGCTCATAAAATCGACGCTTGAAAATTGCATACAATAAACTTTTTTCATCAACTTGTTGAACCGCATGACACCGAGAAACTCGCGAGTGAACGAATTAAAAGTTGCACCAATCCTTTAAATGCTTCAATTTCAACAAATTGTGGCTGCCATGCTTTTTTAAACCCCTAGTATCAATTCGAAATAATGTCTTTAGATTTTAGATATTGTAACCTGTAATACGATGTAGTAAGATGAAGTAAGTTTTTAATTTGACTTCCGAGAGAAACAATTAAGTAAACTCTGCTAGTTTAAGTTTAACTCTGCAATTTTAAGCCTCTTTAGTTGCCTTGTCAATAGAGAGCGTTATTTGTATATTTTAAACTGGAGTGTTTTATTGCAGTTTGAATTTATTTATTTAAAAGAAAAGTATATTGTATGTAAATGACTGGGTCAAGTTATTAACAAAGTAAGTAGCACAGTAAAGGAACCACAAATAATAATCCGAAATCCAAATTAAAATACTTTATCAAAGTCAAATATTGCAAGAAACATATTTATATTGAAAGAAATCGGGAATTCTAATCTTTTCATTAATGTATTTATTAATATATTTGCTAATATTCTAAAAAAATTCTTTCTTTCAGACATTCGTAGTTGTTAGTAAAGGAAAAGATATTTTTCGGTTTTCTGCATCAAAAGCAATGTGGCTACTCGATCCGTTCAATCCCATTCGTCGGGTAGCTATTTATATTTTGGTACATCCTCTTTTTTCACTTTTTATAATTACAACGATTCTCGTTAATTGTATTCTGATGATAATGCCGACAACACCAACGGTCGAATCTACTGAGTAAGTTTTTCTTATCGAAATATATTTATATAACTATCAATATTTATATTAATTATTCAAGACTACTTTTCTATACACACACATGAAGCCTTAAAATTTTGAAACTTCTTACACACATTGCACATTTCTAATTTCTCTATTTTTTCACTACGAAAAGCGACATTCCTGTAATACGAAACATAAAAAGAAATTCAAATAGTTAATTTTTAACAGTTTTTACTTTTAGATGTCTTTAACACAAACATATTACAAATTTTCTCTTTAAAATAAAAAGTTAAATTATGAATCGAACCTATTTCAACGCGAATACTTAACAAACTATCAATTTATCAAACCAAAAAGGTGCAAAGTAATCTTATATTATTATACTCTCTATACTTTAATATTGAAAATCAGGATAAAAGTTCTAACGTTGAACGCTGGATCTGTTCCTCAGTGATATTTCTTTTCTTAGAACTACTCAGCTCATTTCAAAACTAACTTTCCAAACTTCTAAACTTTATAAACTTCTACTGATAGAGAACTAAATAAAACTCTCTTTTGAGAATACTTAGATATACTTAGTAGGACGATTCAAGACTTTTGCTTCATTCGTTTTCATAAGACTATACTCCATAGATCCAAAGGTAATGTTAAATGTCAAATGGACGTCGATTAAAGTTAAATTTTTTGCCATGAAAATCTGCGGTTACTAGGTGGGTGGCCTTTAATTTCCTTAATAGCTTATTAGTTTAATTCCTTTATTTCCTCAAATTGAGGACATTTGACAGATTCTTTAATTACGCAGCCATTTTCTCACAACTTGTCAAATTTACTGTGACTTGTTGTCCACTGATTAATCTCAGCGTCAGCGGTCTAAAAAAATTTGTGAAACATCTGATTGGGCTTTTCTGGTCAAAGCATCTTGTAAGGCTTATAAATTTCTCTTCCTCATTACATTAGGGTCCCCTGATGAATGCTGTGAAAGGCAGCATTGGTTCGTAACTCCTCGCGTATGATGTTTCGGACAGATAAATGTCACATCTGCATAAGGTTAATTCGTCTCAAAGAAGTGAATTGATTTTTCTGTCAGGCCCCGGTAACTTACAATAATATGATCCGTGGTTTTCTCTTTCTCGCCATAAGCTCCGTTAAGATTTCAATTCATTCAACGTATCAGCTTATGTGATTGTGGCCAGTTGGTATTCCCACTAGAGCTGTTTTGGCATTTATGTTTTCCTCCAGGATTTGCTATATCCCCAGTTCGTTAGGGTAAGGCCACAGAGTTCGATTTATTCTGACTTATTTGACATATCTGTTGAAGCCGTTCCTAATGTTTCCAGATGGTTTAGTCTAATTTCCATTTTACTGTTCCTATTAGATATTTAGTTATGTTTATCTGAGCATTACTTTGGTAAGCTGATTAAGCTTTTGCTAGCTTGCTGGCGTCTAGATGTTCATGTTACTTTAACAATTCTGCACCAGCAGTAAAATTACGCGGTTAGAGGCATACATCTACAGTTTATCGCTAATATAATTCATTGCCGTTACTATGACTGATTTTATTTTAAATAACTCCGACTATAAAACTATGGTATAGTATGCGAGTGTATAACTTCAATTAACTTTTGGATGGCCTTCTGACTTATCATATGCGAACGGTCCAAGCTAGTCCGTAGGAGTGTCACACAGAAAGAGATACTAACGTACCATGTTGCAAATAAAGCGAGCTTTGCAAGAGAGAGAGCTTAGAAATTGAACAAAGTCGGCATAGTGCAAGTATGTATATCCAGCATGCGCTGAAACTTCGAACAAACTCCCAAAATTTTATGTAGCACTCTATTTTCAAAGATTGGGAACTGTCTTAATATTTCACCTTACTTGCAAATATGGCAATCATTGCGAGAATTTGAAGATTATTCTTATCTTTTTCAAAAAGGGTCGATCTTCTTTAACCTTCAAAATTTTGCTGCAAACAACCCAGCATTCAGGATGCTAAAACCAGACAGGTAAAATCTTAGTCGTTGTTGTCCAGCCACTGTCACAGCTGAATGTGGCACTGGTTAGAAATGGCTCTTGTCTTTTACGAACAATTTAACCTGCTGCTCAACAGAAACAAAAAGGGTCATTTGTTTTCTTTTTATCAAATATGTTAGTGATTTCATAGTAGCCCGTTGAGGCGAGTGTGGTTGAAACAATTTAGACAGCAGTATTCAAAAGAGTCTCAAAATCCGTCAGGCGTCTCCCGTTCCAATGCCTGGTTTTGACATGTTGGCCCAGAAGTCTGCAGGTTTCTAACAATACTGCTGGAACTCTTACATCTTATCTGCTCCTCCCTAAGAAAAACAAACATATCTGGTATTTATATCTTCAAGGTAACTCGAAAAAAAATCCTGCTAATCCTGCAGCCATTACAGCAATCACAAAGCAAGTCTTTCTGCTTGCAGAAGGTTTCATTTAGCTTCTTCGTTCTATTTCTGCAGGTGCTTTAATTGTTTTCTCTATTCTTGCAAAGTCACTTGATGAACTGGCTTTTGCTAGCTTATTTCACTTTTTTTCATGTCCTTTTTCATACCTGCGTGCAGGGACGCATGTTTTACTCTGTTCGTAAGCTGCAAGCCTACGGTCAAAGGTAAGTGCTTGCAGTGCCGAGTGAACCTTCCCTGAGTTTCTATGGTAATTATGATTAAAAAACCAGGCTTCGATCCTGTAACCAGAGGTTTTGCAGTATGAAATATCGTGGGAATAGATATCGGTTCCAATTCCTTCATTTGTACTAGAGTCATGGTCTACATTGTGATTTAACTCTGGTATAAGTTGGAATTCTTTTCTGATTATTCTCAGGTGATTTGTCGGAAGTTTGTTCGTTAGCCTATTTATTTGCCCTTTCTACTTGCTCCTGGGGCTTGTATTTTCAGGGGTATGAGTTTAAGTATCATTATTAAATTTCCTTTAGGGGGCCTGTGTGAAACCAGGTAAACTGGTCACCATTTAGGGGACCAAAAATCTTCTTGGTTTTTTGCTTTCGTACCGTCAAAACGAGATGAGTAAGGAGTCATGAGTAAGGAGGTATCTTGTTAATTCTGATGTATCATTTTTAATAGTCCAAACCCTTTTTCTGTCGTTCGTTTTTTCTCAGATATGGGAACCTTTCTGGCACCTAGCTGAGAATACTTCTTTATTATATGTTTGAAAATTCGTTTCACTTTGCTTTACCATTGATCACTTCACCAAAGGAAATCTTTAGCTATGGTAAAGATTACTTTTCGTTGCAACTAACAACCAGACAACCTGTCGCGGAACTTATTTCACTTAACGTTGACATTTTTTTGGGGTTTGCAAGAACAATAATCAAACAGAGGCTGTTTTTAATTCGGCTCCTGTATATTTTTTTGATACTCCTGAATCTGCCTTGTCTTGGAGTCGGTATTTAAGTGAGTTGTTGCGATTCAATCTACTTCTTCTTTGTTTTTTAGTACGTAGTTTACTGTTTGTTGTACTGTTTGTTTTGTACGTAGCCTACTGAAATTGGATCACACTCAACTTGTGCACTTCGAATCAGTTGCTCCTTATTTTTGGTCTGGGATCTCTTAAGACACTCTCCCTTAGTTTGGACCACAAATTTTTGATTGGGTGTAAACCAGAAATATTACCAGGCCAATCAATACTCACACTGAAAAAAAGGTCATAAGTAGCCTCATAGGGTTTAAAAGCGGAATACTATCTCGTATTATAACCAGTTCCTTACCGTTACTGAATTGTTCACGATTAGTAAATTTTCGCAAAAAACCCAAGAAGAACATTCTTCCTGTGATATTCTCCGGTGACACTCCTTAATGGGCAAAATGAATTTGGAGTTTCCGGGACTGCTCATTCCGCCACTTACCATGACTTTTAAGTAATTGCGCAAAAGTAGGTTCGCACTGTCCTATTGTGTCGATTAGGTATTGGATGTAGTTGAATTCCAGACACCTCCGTTAAAAGGATGTTCCCACGCAATCTTTCACCACGAGCATTTTCATCGGCGAATTCGAGGTTTTTCAGATTTGCCAGAAATTCAGCCGGTCACGAATATTTTTCTGGGATAGTAATGGTTTCTTGTGCTGCCTATAGGCTGGCAGGCCACAGTGGGTGGATGAAATGTAAAGCTGAACGGTTGGGCTTGCCACGAGCTTCCTCAGCTGTTAGCTACCTCAGGAGAGTTGTTTAACAGTTTCAGCACTGTTCGCGCCCCACTGCTCCGCTCAGAAGTAATGCCTGCTGTGTCTACTTTTGCTTGTGTACTTGTCACTTTGACTCAAGAGTTTAGTTGGCTCTTTTTTACCGTTAGCTGTAAATGGCTGTCAAGTGAATGCGTTTGCTAAAATTTCCCATGGTTTGTTGTTTGAGTGGATTCCTGGTGAATACATTGATCGGATTTGTTTAAAAAAGATTTCAAACGATGTTTTGAATTCCGAAATTATGTTAAAAAAGAAAATAGACTACAGAGATATATTGTTTCGGTATAAATTGCTCTTTCATATTGAGTTACCAAATATTTGTCAAGAAACTTGACCATTAAACCTGTCCTCTAAAGCAAGAATTTAAAATGAGCTATGAAAAGTGTGAGAAAAAGCAGATATATGGTTTTCGTTGCTTACAACAGAAATATTAATGTATATGAGACAATTTTATATTATTTAAATAAATTTGGCAATTAATTGGAATAATATTCTATTTATGGTGCCTGTAACCGAATGAATTTGAAATCTGTCCACGCTGTCATAATAGCATACTGTGCAAAAACAAAATGACAGGGAGCAAACGGAGCCTTCCATGCGATTTTAATAATTACCTACTAACTCAACTTGATTTCAAATCCTTTGTTATTTGTTTTGGACATATAAGCCTAATATTCCACTTCATTTGACGTTATAAATAGATGCGAGTATTTTTATAGCAGTGCTCTCTCAAGGATGGCAGAAACAAAGTGCTAAAAAACTGACAACAATATTTGAGTCCTTTCTCCTGCGAAGCTCGTAAATACTTACATTGCTGTTTTAGTGCATGTATTCCAGAATATAAAAATCATGCAAAATATTTCATCTGCTGACTGGGTTGGCACTTAAAGTGAAGGCAACATCAAAGAAAGGAAGCAATATCTTGTTTACTTACAACAGTAATTGCATAATATTCCAACAGGGAGCATAAAGTCGAACGTTTTCTTGCCAACGAGGAGTTAGACGAGAGTATATACTACTATTTTCCCTCACAGGCAATACGTCTGTATTGATGCTGAAGCCCAACTACCCCAAAGGGAAAATCATTGAATTGAGGGTTTGTGTTGCGTATACGTGCTTATTGTTGCGAGTAAATACCTAATGTTCCATATTATAAGGAATGTCGCCCGAAACCACATCACATTCACATTACATACACATTAATCAAACACTAGTTTTACATTACTCGAGAATTCATTTGCACATTGACTAGAGAGTCATCTTTTAGTGAGAGAGCAAATGGGTACACAAAACTGAACCACAGGGGCTTTTCGGCCAGCCTGTAAATTAACTTAACTGACACTTAACTAAGCAGGACTAATAGTTATTTGATTATTATATAAGTATAACACATCATTACTTACCGTTTTGTCCTCTTTGAGTTTGTTTTCCAATTTTGATGACCGTTTAGCGTTTAACGAAAACGTAAGGATAAATCTTGCACATAAAATATCGAATTACAATAATAGTGTTGACGATATCCATATCATCATCAAGTGATTACGATTTTGTTTTAATTTCTAACGGACACTAACCCAACGGATGAAAAGCTTCACACAGTCATGTGTGAACATTCAGTGTACAAAGGCAGCGGATCCTGCGTATATATACATGCAAATTATGCGTTGACATAGCTTTCTTTAATATTCATGTGTTGGTTTGTTATTACATTATCATAAACAAAAATATTTAGTGAATTTGTGTTTGTATTCACTGGAACAATTACTAGATTTTTCAGCTAATTCCAAGTAGGACTTCAGATTTTCATCTAATTTCGAACTTTAATAGAAACACATATTTAATCACTCTAGCTACTCAGTATTTCGACGTACTTAGAGTACAGATCCTTTTAGATAAGTCCTAGAAGTAACTAGAATTAATATCCTTCTGAATATTTGTATCCTTTACACAATTGTATATATTATGGAATAGATATTAAATATTCATAAATTTCAAACTAGAACTGTGTGCTCATTATGTCATACATAGATATTAAATTTAAATTAGAAGTAAAAAACATCTATAGAATCAATTTCAAATAAATATAATCTTCCGTAAGATATTGTTACCAAAAATACATCTATTTACAATTTCCGTAACTAGTCAGTCATCATTTGATTCAATTATAATTTTCTAATTGTTTTCAATAAAAAAATAGGCTCACAAAACATACACGTAGTGATTATACACTCCTAATCTTAAAAATCGTGTTGGATTCATCTTTACACTGGGTGACCTAATCGAAGCAATTTCATTGATAGTAACTAGTGCAAAAAATTTGAACAATTAATTGAACTAAAATTAAATTCAGAGATTTAATTGAATATTTTATGCAACCATATGACTGAATTTCTTTTATTGAGCCATGTTTAGAATGGCAGCTTATTTTGGCTAACTCAAATACTATTTCAATAGCTTTGAGTTTATTTCAGAATTTCGATATAATGTATCAGGATTTTCTGCTGCAGAATTATGCAGAGCACAATACGAACAAATCCTTGCCCTCTCTACGTTTGTTCCTACTAGCCAGCGACACCATTGCTGAATCACTCACAATGCCACCTTACTTACTCCTAGGGTGAGTCCCGAAAAACAATCTACTTGGTATAGCGGGTAGACTCTAACTTACTGGCCAGACAATTAGATAATGATAGAGTAAATTGAATAAAGAAGACCAGAAAACGGGTCTAATAAATTTTTGAATTGTCAACAAAGTCAATCATTAACAATTCCACCCTGTTACCCCGTGATTTTCTACATTCAAGCACCCCAGAGTGCCAATAATCTCAAGTTTATTGAGCAAAAAATGCAGTTTTAAGTAATGATTGAATCATTTAATTCGATATCACATAATCCGAAGGGAGCGAAATCTCAGCTGAAACCCTGACTCCTGCCCTGAGCAGTCAAAACGAAAGACCCTGGGACTCTTCTCAGATAGCTCAAGATCATGATATCATGGAATTTATCTAAAGCTATTATTTTAAACCGATTCCCATCACTAGTCGAACTGCCAGACAGCCACAATAACAACCTAAAATAAAAAGTGAGAGTTGAGAGGTTCTCTAATTAATTTCACTGCTTTATCTCGCGGTAGCAACAAGGAAATTGAAAAATTTTCAATTAAAACCATGCTAGCAATTATATTATAAGATATTCTTGACCAACCCAGAAGATTATAACAAACTCGAAAATCACGTCAAAGCTAAAAGAGTGAGTTAATTCACGTGTTTCACGTGACCTGATATGTCGGGCAGAGAACTAAAAAAGCCTCTCGAAACAGAATAAAAAGTATATGCTCTGAATATCAAAAAATGCACCTCAAGCTGGGATAACGCGACAACTCATAATAACCCCTTTTATATGTATAGGGGTTATTATGAGTTAAGGAACGAAACGGTTGAATTAAAGAAAATCAAGCCGTCGTTGATACAATTCTGCAATGGAGCTATTGTTCTAATAAGGGCAAAGGCCACAACCAGGGACAAATTTGTCAAATGTATATATTAAATACTTAAAGTATACACTTACAGCCAAAGAGGGAAACAAAGTATTCTGCTGCAATTGCAAAAGTACTCATTTTGCCAATGATCCGAAACTCCGGAGCAGTAAAAAGTGCACACAAATTAGGACTAAACTTTTCAATACGGGAAACAGTCAAACAGCTCACCAGAAGTTCACCAAATTAGCAAGTTTGACTTCAGCCTTACAGAGGTGAATTTCCATCGCTGCCCAATTTCAATTCGAAAACCATTCACCAACTTCAAATGTTTTTGGTTTTGAGTGTCACATGAGACAAATTTTTCGACTTTCCAAAGAAATACAGCATTCACTTATGGAGGAAAAACTTCCTCTCAATTAACATATTGTATAGTTGCAGAAAACAGAACCTCATTCGAGTCCACTTCCATAGAAAATGTAGGTTTACTATCAGCGCGAATCGGTGCAGAATTACGTGCCTTGAGAATAAATGAGAAAAGTTTTTTAGCTCAGGGAACTCTGGATTCACTAACTGGAAATTAAAAAAAAGAAAACAAGAGAAAAAAGGAACTAACTAAGGAAATACAGTATGGGCAACAATAGACAACAGCGCACTAAATACAGCAGCAGTGTCCGCGCCATGGAATTCGATGAGGAAGGTGGAATTCCCTACGCCTTCAGTGGCAGTTAAATCACGGGTCGTCTTGGAGACTAGCTTAAACTCGCTCACGACAAGTATAAAACTCAAAATGAAAAACCTCCGTAACCATCGACGGTACAAACAACCACAATGCTTCCAGAAAATTTTACAAACTGAGATAAATATTGAAAAGTAAACACCACACTCTTTCATATGCTCTAAAAGGCGACAATGATATCCAGATTCATTCTTCTGAAGGGAAACCAGAGTTAATACCACAATATACCCCATAGAATTGGAGACAATTCCACAAAAATAATCGTAACTAACTCACTGCAAATTGACACAAAAACCGCTAATTTACCTCATAGAGCCCGTACAAAACCACACTAAATATTTAAGCAAATAAAGAAAAATTGTGTAGCTCGTCGACCAAGAAAGGAATAGTTTTTATTTGTCTCATATTCAACGCCTGCCTGAATGCGCGCAATATCAAAATTCCTGTAATCGTGGCAACATAATCGTATCCTGGTGAGATGAGAGAACCGACAGACCTAGAAGCTTATTCAGCGCTCGGAAAACTTGTTTAGAAGGTTATCACGACGAGGTTGACTGATTACCTAGCAAAAAGGAACATTCTCCCTGATATGGAGTTACAACAAAGCACCAGCTTCTACATGTCTCTAAGGAAATTAGAGCTGCGGTGAATACAAAACAATCGGTGGGCCTGCCGATCGATCGATATTTAAAAAGCCGTTTTGTATTTGATACCGTTTACAAGGTGGGCTACTTCATAAACTCAAACAATGCACTACTTAACAATACTCGAAAAAAATTAATTTCATTTTCCTTTGGGATAGGACATACAAGGATTAAGTTAAATGGTCAACTACCACTAATCAAACTGGTCCTGCTGAAGTTCCACAAGGTTCGTTTCTCATACCCACACTTTTCAATGCACACACGTCAAACTTACCCGAAAGCCAAAAATGCCAACTAGCAGCGTTTGTGGACGACACTTCTGGCAAAAACCCAGGCCCGATCACTGTTGAGTACCACATAGAACCCATACGCTTAATTCCTTAGGAAAGTCATCCAAAATCACAATTTAAAAATGGCTCCAAACAGCTCCGCAATAACGATCATCGCTGGTCCTTAGACTGTGCAATAGGTCAACGCGAATTTACCCGAATTCAATGTTTCCTGTACGTTTTGTTGCTCAAGGCGCCAACTCAGAATTTGGCTTCGTTGAAAAGTATGGTGCCCATAGTATTCAATAACAAGTGTCTTTTGCTTGACGATGGTCCGCCAATGTTCACCAGTTGAATGCTGAAACTCTGCAATTCTGTTTCGCTGTAACCTTATTTACTGATGCCATTGTTTGTACAAGGAAGCTCATCTTCAAGTCCATTATCAAGCCAAAGTATCTGATTTGAAGTTCTTGGACTTAATAGTTGTCTCTTCTTCTTGTAGGGGAGTAACCCTGGCGATCGATTTCTTCGTCAGAATAATTGCTTCGGTTTATGCTGTGCGAGACCGAACTCATTCTTGTCGCGTCACAGTGCTCAGTTTAAGTTGCGTCTATTGGGCCGAGCGTGGAGACATCAAGGCCGCCACGTGGTCTGTGTACCCAATTTTTCCGCCACTTCTGTAATCTAAGCCTCAAAAGTTCGATTAGAGGTGTTCCAAATTTGAGGCCCAAAATGGAAACTTTTTCAATTCCTCATTTCACGACCATTACTCGTCGTCGTTCCTGTGTTTCGTACAGCACCCTATGATTCCTCAGGTAATCCAGTACACCGAAGTATGATCGAGAGCATTGATGATATTTGTCCATCTTGTTTAGATGAATGCTGTTACTTGCCAAACCACGTTAATTATCTCCATGACGGTGTCTGTGTTTGATCTCCCAGGCTGGAAGCCATACTAGTCTGGAGAAAAATCTCCAACGGATTTAGTTGTTTGGCAAGTCATCTGTGCTCATGTTCTATATTTCCAGCTAGATCCAGTACTGACATCGAATGGTAGGACGATTGTGGCTCCGGATATCCTTCCCCCAATTTTGTCTGTTTCCAGCGTAGTGGGAAACATCTTGCGTCCACGCAGGCGTTCAAGCTGCAAAGCAACTGATCCTGGTCACGATGGGGGACCACTTACGATCCTAGACACCTCCTCATCCAAACCATGGGTACCACATTATACTATACCGACGCTGATGAGGGTTGAAAGTTAAAGTGTAGACTACAACAAACTAAGTACGATTTTGAATCACAGTTCAATTAATTGAGGTATCCAATAGCGATAAAAGGTAGAGGAGGTCATCTTGGCCACTCTTAGAAGTAATAAACTGTTAAGTCGTTGTGGTGTTAGCGGAATCTCCTTGATTTTAAGTGGCGTTGCTAGTCGATTCATATTTTAAGGTAATATAATCAGATAGTGCTTGTTTCAAGGAACCGAAAAATGGTATAAGTGGGATCCGCAACAATTGACAAACTTACTGGGGCGTGACCCTCACCAAATATTGCTGATGACTAAATAAAAACACAAGCTCACAACTTGAGCGCACAAACACGAGTAAGTGTCGTGACAGGTTTATTCGTCAGCTTTTTCCTATAAATATGTACAAAAAGTGTATGCAAGCATTACCAAGTTAAAATTTTATCTGATACATTATCTGACAGACCCCGGAAGACACCCGGTATTTGAAGCTAGTGTGTACTTATCATATAAGACAGACAAAAAATAATTTTCAGTCATATGGTTGGGTATAGTATAATAACACATTTTTCGAAGTATAAATGTGAGAAAAATTAACTGCTAATTTTCTTAATTCATACAAATGAAATTCGCTTAGATAACATGGAATCAAAAAGCCATCATAGCAGATAATATCCATTGTTTCAAAACACAAGTATCATCTTTTGTCATTATTTTCCAGTCGTTTTTGCATCTTTTCTATCTTTCAAATCAGATAAAGAGTCAACCAACAAACCATTTCGGCATATTAAATCATTTTTTATCAATTCTTCGAATCAATTGTATTGTTTTTGGTTTATCTTCTAGTTTTTAACATTTAAAATAAATAAATAAAAATCAAAACATTCAAACTAACGAAAAAACAGTGAACAGAAGCGAAGAAATTTATTTATTCGATTCGTTTTTAGGGTGATATTCACCGGAATCTACACATTTGAATCAGCTGTTAAAGTGATGGCACGAGGTTTCATTTTATCCCCGTTTACGTATCTTAGAGATGCATGGAATTGGCTGGACTTCGTAGTAATAGCTTTAGCGTGAGTTTAATATATATAAATGTTTTAAAATTTATTTTACTGCTTTTTATTATTATTTCGAATCAATAACTTAATTGAATTTATTATGAAATAGTATTTCAGTTTAATTTTTTTTTTGAAAAACAAGTATTAGTTTGTTCTTAGAGATTTGGTTTTTTTTTATAAAAGTTTTTTCTTTTTTTTTAAATAAATACTCTGAATGAATTTCGATGTCAAGTAGCAAAATGTTATTAGTAATTGTTACATTTATAATCTTTTATATAACGTTAATATAAATTGTAGTGAAAACACCAGAAAAAATCAGCCAATTAACGTGATCTAAAAACAAAAACAACAAATATATATAGTAGTTTTTGGAACAGATTTAAATTATTCAATAATAATCAAATTTCGTAATTCAAATAAGATATTTTGTAGATATTTGTGTTCGTTAGATGAATATTAAATGAATAGTGGAGAGAAAACATTTTTTAGCATGGTGATTAATCGCACAACAAAACGCGGGCTCCAATTTGTCCAACACTGGCTTAGGACTTAGTGTTATACAACTACTATATGAAAACTTAAAAAAAAAATAAAAAAAACTAATTTGAAATATAATTTTAATGCTATTTTCTAACATGGAGGAACCTAAATCATGATGCTCATATGACATTTTTCATAAGAACGGCTCACAAAGTCGTCTCCTGATTTCTTTCGAGCTCATACGCATAAATCATTTATCACCTATCGAAATCTTATAAATGTGTTTTTAAACACCGCGATTGAATTTTTTGAGCATTTCTACACACCAATCGAAAGGAGTGTTGTTTAAGCTTTTGTCAAATTATGTGGCATTGAACGTGAACAAATTTTGTTTCACGGCCAAATGATCATGTAATATCTTATGTACGCTCATGGCAATAATATCCACGAATGCTTCAATGTCACAATATATATATATATATGATTTTCCGTTATTGATTTTTCGACTTCATCGATGTTTTTTGACAAAATCAATGATTTTGGATGACCTGTACGAAACTTATCATTGGGCGAACGGTGACAACGATTCGAATCGTTATATCAGTTTTTTTACAGTCCTTATGGAAGCAGGTTTATCACCAATAGTCTATTTAGGTTTTAAAACGCGCCGTTGTCTTGATATTCGCATCATCGCACGATAATCCTATCACCGCACGAAAATGTTTACGATTTAATTCCTTTTTTGGCTGAGATGAATTTTACAGTTACAGGTGCTGTAGACAAAACAAATAGCGCTCGTACGCCAAAACGTTCTGAGTACGTATACACCAAAAATTTCATACTTGACGAATATGACAGTGGTTTGCTTTGGTTGGTATAAATAGGAAGCCTTGTGCATCATATGTGAAGGAGTTTATGTATAACGATGAAGATTCTGAATCCTAAGCTTTGCATGCAACCACACATTTCAGTACCTAATTCAGATCACTGAAGCTGTCAATTCTGAGTACTTTCTATGTTACTGTGTTGCTTGGGTCCGCCGGGCCTTGCTTTGTTGGTTTCGAGGACTCGAACGAGCTGAAGATGGCTGTATACGTCCTCGAAACCAACAAAGCAAGGCCCGGCGGACCCAAGCAACACAGAATTAATTTTGGCCTGCGGCAACAACCAAACGAACTTCAACTTTCTATGTTCTCTAAGTGAGAGCTGGACAAGTTTGTAACAGGTGCTTCCACGTTTCCCTTTACCCAGATTTGGTCATAGTTTCCGTATAAACCACTTCTTAAAACTTCCAATCAATGCCTAGAAGTAACCCTTTTCGATTCCTCCTAGTATAATACAAAGCGCTTTGGATCGGTTCCTCATAGGATGCTACTGGATATTTAGTTTTTGGTTAAGGTCGCCTCTTCATTTTTATTGTTTTCTGGCTCTTTGAAAATATGCAATTCCTTTCAGCAGAGATTATCAGCTTTTCGTTAAGGGTGTCCGTAATAGTGTGTAAAGGTTTCCTTATTTTTCCCACTGATACTTTATCGAATTTTGATCCTGTTTATGCAAATTTATGTTTCAGTTAATTCAATTATATAAATGTTCTGGGTCCCAGTTTATACCCACCCTTTCAATGAGAATTTGCAATGTCTCCGACAACGTTGTATAGGTTTCGATTTCTGTTCCTTTCACCGACTGATTTCCATTATATCTTTCGTATATTTAAACATTCCATTATATCTTCTTTATTTTAAGATATATTGGGCCCGCAACGATGACCTACATGAAAAGTTGTGAAGATCTGAAGCTTTTAGACATCATGATCGTGATTTAAGACTGATTCGAGTCATGGCATACTTGGACCAAATTTTTTGTTCGCGAGACCATGGCTTAACTAATTACAATTGTGACTATTGGGAAATACATACGTTCTTTTGTGAGAGCCTGGATACCGAAAGGGATTTCTTCTCTCACTTAAAATAATCTATTGTTATTCATTGGTAATTATAGTTAGACTGCTGCATCCAGTTTTATATCTATGAACCATATTTTTGCTTGTTTATCTTCAAATTCACATTCCCAAAAGCGAATAATACTCGAGCGAACAATCACTTACGACCAGTGGATTGACAACACATTTCAAAATGCTCTGAGTATATGCTTTGCTGATTATTTAGGGATGTCTTAGTGTATACCAAGTAAACTTGAAATTTTGATATGCTCCTACTATCGCTTGATGGCACGAAGGTCTTAAATGCGATAACTAAAATACTGTGCTATGTTTCGTTTTTATTGTTGTATATAGGCCGTTCTGAGCCAAAGTTGTCAGGATACTTCCCTTTAAACCATCTCGGTTCCTCCATCCTATTTCTCAGTTCAAACTATACCGCATAATCGAAATAATTCAGTGCTCCCTACGTTTACTTTCATGACCTTCGATTTTCATTTCAAAAAACTTTTTCAGTATCTGGACTATTATTTACCTACCTTTTGCACCTTTTCCACCTTTTGCATTTCGATAGTGGAGACTTTTGGTTTCCAAACGCTACTTTGGTTGCTACGGGACCCCATTGTTATTTTTCCGCGGACGTTATTTAGATTCCGATTCACATTTTTGTTGAATACCTACGTAAGCATCACTTACGTTTTTTCTTAATATGTTCTGAAATATATATATATCGACTGATTCTGAATTTTAGTCACATTATTTTTGTTTAGTCCATGATATTGATTTCATCTGCAACCGCTGACATCACGTTCATTATTAAAGCACTGGAAGAAATATATCCAAAAAATCTTGTCAGCGGTCTTCTCAAGGACTTTAGTCATCAAAGTAGTCAAGCGAATCGTTGTAATGTCTCTTACCAAAACTTTGTATCAAGCTTAGCGACATTGCATCAATTTAAAATTTAAGCTGACTTCTTCCCTTTCATTTTTTATTTATTTAGTGAGATCTGAAGCACAGCGTAAGCACAAAACACACAAAATCCTTCCAGCAAATCCCTGATCCAGTGGAATTCAAACAAAATACGTTGAATTTTATTTGTGTTAGCTAATTTACACAATCATTGTTTTGTTTAACGAGAATATTTCTTTCAAAGATTATCTCTAAAAACGAAAAACAAATATATATCTACTTTTGCTTATTCTTCCTATGTCTGCCAGAAGTCGCCCGGATATGTTCTAACTCTTTTTACTTACGCTTTTTTAAAATTAGAACTGACAGGAAATAGTTCTTTTATTGGTGGAGAATGAGTAAATGAGATAAAGAGGCAGAGTCATAGGAATGTTATACATTGACTGGTCAAACCCGTGTCTTTCAAATTCTGCACCTCGATATATTTTGCCAATTTATGGTACTGATTTTGGGGCTTATTCAGAATTAAAGAGGAAGGAATTTTCGGATATTATTTTATCATAGGTAGAGACGAAGGTTAAAATAAGAAATTTTTATTGGCTACTTAATGCTCTATAGTTTTACTGTGAAGGAGTGCCACGGGTGCACTTAGGTTTCTTATCCTCTCTTTGTTGGTAATCAACCCCCCTCCCCCTTTACTAAGACCTTATGGCCTTTGCATGCCGATTAACTTGATCATCTCAGTATCTAAAATACAGATATTGAAGCTTTTTTGCGAGAGTGCGCTGCCGGAACATTTCGTTGATGTTATCGGGGAATCCATTTGACAGCAGGAAGGGCTAATGATTGCTGATATTTTATTTTTTCGTTAGTAGTGTACAAGCCATTTTCTCAATCCTGCCAATTTTTGAACGCCTGTTTTCAATGAGCGCTCTTACATAATTTTGTATTTTTCTGGTATATGATGAGAGAGAGTTGGATGAGAGTTGATAAATATTCTTTCCAATATATTGCTTACTGGTCGCACTTAAATTAAGTTACCCTAAAAAATTGCTAGATTCACTGTAAACCCAGGAAGATTCGCACAATAAAGTAATAAAATTGTTTACTTCAAAACATAAATTTGGATAAATTTCAAGTAAGTGCCGCTAACAAATGAATAATGCATTTCAGAAGGTCGATAGTAAGCTGCCTTGATTTTGGGTTGATCAGAACAATAAAAGCGATAAAAAGACTAATTAAAATGAAACGAACAATTTATTTGTAATTTTAGCATAAATAATGAATAAAACATAAACTAAAGCTAATCAATGGTCCGGCTATAATGATAAACAATGCTACAAAACACGGAGTTTATTACAAGAAAATGTATAGTTTCAACCAACATTTTTATTTTTCAATGCGTGCAATATTTTTATTTAAATTAGACTTATGAGTTTTAGCTTGAATATGAATTGACTTAGGGTAGTGTGGAGTGATACAGTAGTGAAAATATATGGAAATTATCGTTTTTAGCTATGTTACGATGGGTATCGACTTGGGCAATCTCGCTGCCTTAAGGACGTTCAGAGTGTTACGAGCACTTAAAACGGTCGCCATCGTTCCAGGTAAGGCATCAAGGCTGCATATAAAGAAAAATAAAGAGTACCAACAGCTACCAATGTCAAATGTTTTCTACAATTATCTATTAATATTTCAGGCTTAAAGACCATCGTCGGTGCAGTCATCGAATCTGTAAAAAATCTGCGAGATGTGATAATTCTAACGATGTTCTCGCTCTCTGTGTTCGCACTTATGGGTTTGCAAATTTATATGGGCGTTCTGACACAAAAGTGCATTAAAAAATTCCCAATGGATGGTTCGTGGGGCAATTTAACCGATGAGAACTGGGATAGTTTCAATAAAAATCAAAGTAACTGGTTTATCCTGGAAGACGGTGTGACGATACCGTTATGCGGGAACTCATCGGGTGCTGGGTAAGTAATTTTTTAGGAACCAATTAAAGTCGACACCTGATTACAAACACACATTTGAAATCTTTATAAATCAACAAGTGTTGAAAATATCTTAAAGGGATTTCGGCGCAAATTTACTCTTTACATCAAAAAATTTCAATTATTTTGTTTGGGGCATTTCATAAAGGCCCTTTTAAGAGCTTCTTGTTGATTTTAGGAATTCTTCGATTCTTTATCCCCTCATCTAAAGTCAAACATGTTCCCGACAAGACACTTCGTATCGAAAATAAAAAGTAGTAGTCACAACTTCAAACTCTGATTGCCTTCATCGTAATTTATATTATTTCCAACTTTCACCAACAACCACAAAAAAGCAGATTGCAATACAATTCAAGCATGACCCACATCCCCTCGTGACGCGGTCAGGAAGATCAACGCCTCTCTATTGCATGACAATATACCCAAAAAATCCAACACAATAGACATTTGGAAGTTTATCAACACTCGCTAAGGATAGGTCCATTACACTCGGACACTATGTTTCAAACTAGGGTCCTACTACCCGTATTTTTTATAAGTGTTTAAAGATCGGCTGGGATCAGAATTTATACCCAGCATTTAGAAAAAAATCTTTTCAGCGATATTTGCACGCCTTGCGAGTTTATTGGTGCTCGATTATAACTGAACGTTAACGTGACTGTGAAAAAAGTGTGTCACATGTGCATACCAGACATTATTGAAGCTATGAGCTCAATCAACACAAAAAGCCCTCTTATTAATGGTGTTTTCAGTCTGACAATGACTGGAGTAGTGGTTGTGGAATAATGAATACCTTTAGCTCGAATGAAGTGAATTTTTTCCGTGATATTTTGAACGTTTATGTTTAATCCTTCCCACAAGAGACCCTGTTCAGGCTAACTATATTTCCATCAAAACACGTTTTCGGGGGTACTTTTTCCATTTTTCTCTCTGCACGAAGTTTTTACTGTTGTGCGCTCTCGCTTCTGGTGTCGTCTTCTTGTGAATTTTTGACTTCTACTTTGTCTTCCAAATCCATCGTTGTGCCCTATTAAGAATTTCTTTTAGTCTCAGCACGTTGCTCTGTTGTTTTTAACATCGTCATCGTCATAATGATAGATTGACGCAACTGATAACTCCAAGGAAGATACCTTTTTCTTCTTCTTCTGCTTCCTTCTTTTCGCTTGTTGATGTATACGTCTGTTGACTGGCGGAGAAGCCTACGGCTTGATTCCTCTCTCTTTGTTTTCGCCTTCTCGACGTCCAGGACTCGATTCTGCTATCTTCGACGGTAATTGAATAGTGTTTTTAACTAGTGTATTTCCCACTTCCTTAAGGGGTGTCCTGACTTTTTCCATGCTTTTTAACAACGTTTACTATTATTTTGAAGGGAAAACTTGGTCAAAGCTGAGTGATAATTTTCTATTGGGTGAACCTATTGTCACGACCAACTGCATAAGCAGCATAAGCAGAAGATGAATTAAATTTCACGACCTAGAACTTTGTCTTTTCTTTCCCATTCAGGGAGTTGCGGTTTTTTGAAGGTTTACTCGAAAGACGATAAGCATAATAAAGGACCAGTTTTCTTATAACAAATCAAATAAAACTTATAGGTTGCAATGAGACGCTAATATTTTGAACTCAAAAACTTGCTTTATACACAAATCCGTTTTGCGATAACAATTT
Organism: Stratiomys singularior; assembly: GCA_954870665.1. Lineage (NCBI taxonomy): Eukaryota > Metazoa > Arthropoda > Insecta > Diptera > Stratiomyidae > Stratiomys > Stratiomys singularior. The sequence continues at coordinate 68,217,926 of OX940881.1, forward strand.
TCTTTATCATTTCAGCCAATGTAAAGAGGGCTACATATGTCTGCAGGGTTACGGTCCTAATCCAAATTACGGGTACACAAGCTTCGACACGTTTGGTTGGGCGTTTCTCTCCGCCTTTCGTCTTATGACTCAGGACTATTGGGAAAATTTATATCAATTAGTATTAAGGTCAGCCGGTCCATGGCATATGTTATTTTTCATTGTGATCATATTCCTTGGCTCATTCTATCTGGTGAACTTGATCTTGGCCATTGTCGCCATGTCATACGATGAGTTACAGAAGAAAGCCGAGGAAGAAGAGTTAGCCGAAGAGGAAGCGTTAAGAGTATGTTTCGCTTGATTTCTTTTCTTATATTATCTACAATAATCATTGAGCAAATTACTACTGACTTCCTTAAACTGGATCGCAGGAAGCCGAAGAAGCTGCACTTGCAAAAGCTGCCAAGCTAGAAGAACGAGCGAATGCTGCTGCGGCTGCAGAAGCGGCCGCCGCTGCAGAGGCTGCCGGGAACAATCCAATGCAGGATAATATGGCGAAAAGTCCTTCAGATTTTTCATGTCATAGCTATGAATCGTTTGTTGGCGAGGAGAAGGGCAATGATGACAACAACAAGGAGAAGATGTCAATACGAAGCGAAGGATTGGAGTCGGTGAGCGAAATGCAAAGACCAACAGCACCCACAGCTTATTCAGCCGCATCTAAAGTACGCAAAGTCAGTACGGTAAGTATAGCGTATGTGCTACCGCGCCTTATCTGTGCCATTGAGATGTGAGTGACTTTGCGTTCGTTTCTGTGTTGCATGCTTATTCGTATATTTTCAATTTGCATATCTGACTGGTACTTTTTCTGCTATTTCGAAACTATTAAAGTATAACTCTGAATAAAGTATTATTTTGAATATAACCTAAAAACTATTAACAGAATTACTAACACAATGTTAAACTGAATTTTAAATTCGGAAAAATTAATAATTTTTCAAAATAAGTGAACCCGAGCTGTGGATAAACTCATATCCAAGTGTTTCACACTTTTTACAGAAAAAGTTTCCAAAAGATGATGGTGTACAATGTGTTATTTTTAGTATTTTTTATTGTTAAATGTGACTTAATCATATTCCAGAAAACTTTGATTTATCCAAATACAATGCTGAGCTAGATGTCATAACAACGCGTACGTAAGATAATCACTTGATAATTGCAGATTGTGGGAGTCATTCTCACGTTAGAATATCGATATGCTCTTAACAATGATGTTTTTCAACAGTAGGCTAATATGATTGTAAGAACGCATTTGCATCACTGAATGCTAAAACGCTGGATCTAGGAGTCATATCTTATTCGAAGAAAATGCATTCTAAAATCTCATTCTGCCCGGAGCTGATTTGCCAATCCATATACTGATTCATGGCTGATCCTGCTTTTTAGGCTGGAGGAGCCTCCGAGAGGATGCTGTCATGTTCTGTTCGTGACGTTTTGTACACAGAGTGAGACATCTCATTTCTCTGAAACGTTGTGGCTGCGGTTTTCATGAGACCTCTGAAGTAGAGCCAACAAGTCTGGTCACTTTAACAATTTGGGACCTTCTTCAAGCGATCGTTTTTATCAATATATTTTATATCAATGCACGGAGTTTAATTTTTTCTCTTCGGATCTTCTGCTTCTTGATTTAGTATAGGATAGAATTTCGGCCATGTGATGCAAATAACAGATTTAACCGATTTGTAACAAGTTTTCCGGAAAACAGCCAATTTCCTGAGTTAAAATCTTGTTTTAAAATTAAAACCACATTTGCCGCTTTCACTTTGCAATAATAATAACTCAATCAATTTTAATTAAATTTAATTCAAAACTGAATGAACTTCAAAACTGAAATTTCAGGTTGATACAGATTTTAACATTAGTTTTCCGTGCAGATATCATAATCCACTTAATTTTGTACGCCCTCCATATTCATTGTCAAGGTTAATACGTTGATTATAATAAAGGAAGGCTCCGTAAAACGTTGCTGACCTTGAGCACTCATCCCGCTTCTTTAACGGAAACAATCCTAATAGCAATCATGATGACCTGGTTTGCATGAGTACCTGACAAAACTTTCCAAGGCCTGAAAGGCTTTCTGTGTCAAGAAACAATCCTTTGCACTAAGAGCCACTCTTCAGGAGTGAAACAATTATTTGGACAGACAATACAGCTAGTTTGGTCTGAATGCAATTTCCAGAGTTTTAAAAAACATTTCATGTCGTTTAAGCCAGACTCCTATTCGAATAGCGATTCCTCAATAACTTGAACTCGAAGTTTTCCAAAGAATTACTGGTTCAGGTAAATGTTGGAAGACGATTTTCTCTACTTTAAGGAAACCGGCTTATTCTCTACTTTTTAGAACAGTGAGTTACTCTTTCATTTTGGCTCTCGGTATTCGGAGCTTACCGATACTCAAATGTTGGGGAAATCTCAAGGAAGTCTTAATAGTCTTGCGCGGCACATCAACCAGCATCAGGCTTGGGCGTTTACTACAATTACGTATCTCTTTATCATTAAAATTGATTCAAAGCAAAACGTGCCATATCAAATAAATTCGAATTAGGTGAAATAGGATTATTGTTTCACCAGTATTATCTTTTAATTTTAGGCTTTAAGTTAATTTGATCTTTTAGTTTAACTTTGCTCTTACCCTACAAATCAACATTGTGAATCTACCTGCTTCAGTGCTCACGAAATGTTCGCCTACGGTTTTGTGTAACCTTGGGGCTGGTTCAAAAACACCAGAAGCGTTAACCGTGATCCTTACAACAGTGGACAATGAAGCGACAAACTATATCGCGGATTCCCATCATAAGTGCAAACGTGAATAAACTGGCGTAGACTGATAAGTGTAGGGTCTAAAAGTAAAACGTTAAAAAAGCAGTTCTAACGTGGTTGTAACCTTTGTATGAAATGTCAGGATTCTCGAAATTTAAAAAAAAATACTCTAATCAAATCTTTGTCCGCTTACACCATTTCTCAATTTAGGGTGCCGACCATCGTCATCAAAACCGAGAAGAGAAAAGAGCTTCGTCCTTTGCCTTATTTAGGGTTCGCTCGCCGATGGACTTCGACTTCGGTTTTATTTTCAAGACTGTAATCATGGTTCTTCGGATCGTGTAGTAATGAGACTACTCAACTACTCACTACGCGTTCGAATACCTCTGATAACAATGATGTTTGAAATTGTGTTTCAGTTGTCGGTGTATCAGTCCTCCTAGCTCAAGTAGGTACCTTCGGAGTTTATCAAAGTGAAGCGTGATTACGACCACATCAACTTCTCGTTTACCGTTCACCTTTGACAAGAGATATGGCATACGAAACATCACGCATCTCCGTTGCCATTTCCAGTCATACGCTGCACCTACGTCTGTGGAGTTGCAGTCTTACCCTGCAGCTACGTCTGTGGAAGTTATTCATTTAATTGTAGTGGGGATTTTCGTTAATGACATTCAACATGAATTGAAATAATACGCTGCTTCCAATGTAGTGGCCCGCTGCATTGATCGTAATCATACCGACTAGATTATCAAAAGGCAATTGAAATACCCATTCCGGCAGTTCTTTGAAAATCATATCAGATAACGTTTAGCCCTAAAGTGAGCAGGAAAATTCCAAGGTATTTTTGTGTGGTTCGGAGATGAAGGCTGATTTCGGACTGAAGGAAAGGTTTTCAGCATCTGAAGGATGCTTACTATCTCAGTTTTAGTCCCTGCAAACACTTTCTTCGTTACCGTGAGAATCCTGTCTGGTTCTGTTTCTTGCATTACATCGGATTTGGCGTCTATTTCCTCACCTATATCGTCTATTTCTGGCATCTCCGGGTACAGGGGTCCTTTTTTCAGCCGGAAGAAGCGGAGGGCTTGAGGTTACCATAAAATCACTGATCTTTCATTTTCATCAACTTGCGGCTCAAGAAAACGTTCGTCATTATAGAAACCACGCAAGCGTAATATGACACACCTTTCTATTTGTCATTTCACGATATCATCACATTACTTAGACATTATGAAGAGAGTTCATCAATCCTCCCGCGAAGGAGAGAGGGCTCCTTTACTCACAGTCAGCACAATGCTAGGATGATTCGGTAGTTAATTGATGTTACATGCCTTCCGTATAAAGATATTCATAATTCAATTTGTCAATTTATAACAGACATCCCCTTGGTCACTGTCTTTTTACAGTGGAGCTCCGCATTAACGTATTTTACTGATTAGAATCGATTTTTCCAAGATTCCAAAAATATTCGACCAGCCTGCTAAGTTTAAAAACGTTCAGACTTAACACTTGTCTAAGATCCTTTATTTTGTGCCGTTATCTAGGAGAAATTAATATGATAATATGAGATGCGACAAGAATGGGGTAATGTTTTCTAATTGCTCATATTGTTGCGGTCTTAATTTTGTTTTAAATTTCTAACAAATCTATGTTGCCTGTGCTTTTCGAATCTTTTCTGTTTCACGCATCAAATTGTATCTGTTTGTGCTAATATCTCGTTTTATAATTAAATGATCGTAAATGTCACGGCTATGAATCGCTTGATGCTTCCGCAAAAGTAGTATACACTGTCTCGATCTTTTCGAATTAAAGTATTTTCTAATTAACTTTTCATAGTTTTTGTGCAAAAATTTCTTCATCAATGAAAGCTTAGAAAATTAGTGTTTAGATTCTTTGCTATTTTCTAGATTAATCATTTCTTGCATACGTTTAATCACAAGATAGGGTTCATATTCATGTTCTATCTAAATTTCAAGTGAAAGGAGACTGAGTATTCTGGAATTGTTTGTAGGGATCTTATAAACTATAAACATAAATGTTGGATAGAATAAAGTAAAATTGCAAAATGAAATTTTGAATTATGTTAATTATACTCACTTATAAGTGGGGAGAATTAGGATATGTTCCAATATATTCTGAAACAAATATTTTTTTGTTCCTTGACGTGATCAATTAGGTACAATGTCGAATCTATTCACAAGAAGTTAATTGAATTTTAAAGTTTGGAAAAGATTTGCGGCGGCCTTAGTAAACAGTTTTGTAGTTATCTTGCGTCAATGTTGATATACCTTGGTCCTTTTGAATTGTTCCTGGGTACTACGAGCAACAAATTTTTAAGAAAGTAAATAATCCTGCCCCCTGTCAAATGATTTTGAACAATGGTTTCAGTTTCCATTTTAAATCCGACTTTTTCATGATTCATACTCATTCGCACTCCTGCACGAATTTTCATATCTGATTCATTTGTATTGTTAGTAAAATGTAGTGCAACTTCCATTTCAAGTTTGATTCCTGGTTGAGAACTTACTTGTAGTATAGAAATTCCATCGTTAATTCTGTTTTTATTGTAAGCAACCATACTCAAGCAATTTTGTCGCCAACTTAAAGTTTAAAGTTAAACTTAACAAGTTAAAACAACTTAAAGTTTCGCCAAAACCAACTTAAAGTTTATTAAATTAAAACTGAAATCAGAAATTCAAGACCATGGAGGATCAATAATTGGCTTTATCTTGCGTATGGTGGTAAATTGTTCTACTATTGTTGAAGTTGTTAGTTAGTTGTTGATTTTTTTAAACTAAAGTTGGGATAAACAGACGGATCTCTATCACAGGTAAGTTTCAATAGCATTTGAGCCGAAGTGTATACAAGATAAATACTGGTATTAATTCTAACATGTCGTTCGAAATTACAGAGTTCTCACTGTTAGTGAAACGAGACGGGAATACCTTCCGCTAAAATGCTTTTTCTAGGTTAAACACAAAATGTTCAAAATGCACCATTTGCTACAAGCACATTTAAATATCAAATGCATTTTTCGAAACGTAACTGAAGAATTCTGCCAACCATAAAAGGAATCGAATTGCTTTAAAATCTGAATTTGGCAAAAGGAGTAGAAAAATTTAGCACTTTTCGTCATTACGATTCGAAGCACGATTTTCAAACGTTGAAGCTTGGCAACATGAACTCATTTTACATTATTTTTACTTGTAGGCATCTCTTTCATTACCTGGATCACCATTCAACATTCGACGGGGATCGAGGGGGTCACATCAAGTAAGTAATAAATTCTAATTAAGATAATTCATTGTTGTTGCACGAAAAACTGTGTTGTTTATTCGGAATTGAATTTATTATTTTCCCTATGTTCTTATTCTATAAAAATATAAGGCCTTTACTAATTTAGTTTATATGGCAATTACTTATCCAAACTTTCAACTTAAAACTATTTCCTGCAATGAATCAATAGATTTATTGATTTTTAATAATCTCCTTGTAGTTATATAAACTTCATCCTCTTGCATTAAACAGTAGACATTCACAGATCTTATGTGGGTTAGACTTTCAGGTTTCACTATAATAATGTGCTGCACTTAACTATTAACATTTATATCAACATTTTCAAGACTCCCACTCACGATCAGTTTTCTATTTAAGTCCTATCAGTTTCCGGTTGTGCTCGAACTTATCCTTTGTTTGAGCCTTTGCATAGACGAGCAAGTTAAATAGCGCTTTCTGCATAGCTCCCCTCATAATACCGTTTGCCATTAGTTCACAGTTGTACTAAAAACTTAACATCGATATGTTTAGCTCTTCGATGGAACATTAAGCTGATGACAAGCTTCTCTGCTGCCGCATTATCATAGAAGAGAGTTATGGGTTGCCTTTGACTACATCCAATCTCATTTGCCATAATATATCCAGCATCTGTTTTTGTTGTTGCTATCACATCTTGCTTTCTGGACAGCTATAATATCGGACCGCCATTAAACGTCATCTTTAATGCTTAAACTGTTTAATGGGCCATGCCTCAGACAAATTCAAGGGTGATCCAGACCATGGAGTCGTAGCTAGACTGGGACTAGTCGTGATGAAAACTGATAATACTTTCCACCGCTTGGACTGCGTGAGTACCAACCTGGACGTGACATTCCCCTCAGAGCCTCTCTTCTCAGAACAAGCTCTAGTGGTCGATGCGGTCAATAACTATCAGTACGTAACATTCCAGCTCCACGGCACGGCTCCTATACTCTCACACACTCAGTGCTCCGCCTTCGTGTAGAATACTGGAAAGATGGACGTAGAAAAGATCGTCAATAAGCTCACTAGACGCACATGGCTTTTCTCTGCGGCGAAGACCAGATGACTGACAGCTTAAAACAGGTTGAACTCTAAAATGAATACCGTCAAATCTTCTTCTAAGTCATCTATGTTCCACCGGAGATCTAGACATGGTAAGCCGCCGATGAACTGGTGGTCAACTGAAATCGCCAAACAACGAAGAGAGTGTCACAAATTACGGCGGGAAGCTCAACCAGAATGGCATTATATCGGTCGGCCAATAAATATCTTTGCAGACTGATCAACAAATTGAGGCTCACTGTTGTAAAAACTACGTCCAAGATGTAAACAGGAATCCAATTAAGACTTGGCTAGTTATGCATAATCTCGGTGGCTTACAGGTACCCAATCTTTACGAAGCTGACAAGATGGACGAGATAGTACGGGCTCGCTTCCCTACATATTCCGTCCATGGTGAAGCTACCCACAGAAAAACGCCAATATACTTTTCACACTTCAAGAGAAAAGTGCTGAAATCAGTTCTTTCCATGAAGTCGAAGAACAATCTGCAGGAACAAACGGTATTTCGATCGCAATATTACAATAAGTCTATAACTTTTGCCCCGAGTTTGCCAAAGTCTTTCGTTTGCCCTGACTTGCTACTCAGTATCTTTATTGCCTGCTTGCGAGGAGGGGTTTTAAGTGTTCATTTTATAATTTTATCCATGCCGCTGGGGACCTTTTTTCTCCTCATCTATTGAGACAGTAGCAGAGATGGTGACTGCCGTCTAACAGGCGGAGGCATTGAATCGGCCAAATCGTCGGGTAATTCTCCCAGCGACAGTAGAAATGCCTTCAACTCTGCCAGATTGGCAGATAATCTGGATGCCGTGGACAACTCCTTTTAAGTACCAAAATATCCAATACGAATAATTCGGAATTACCTAAAGGCGCAGTCTGATTTACGACACGGCGAAAAATCAACGGAGGCTGCTAGTCACATCAGATGCGTCCCAAAGCTCTATCCTCGGTCGATCAAAGAAAGAAGAAGAAAATCCAGAAATCGGCTTACTAACGGAACCAGATGGTAATTTCGTTCATTCAATCCTAACAACAAAATATGCATTCTTGATCGGCTGAACTCATCGAGGCAGGAGGGATCTCTTAAAGCGACCCTTTTCCTTCCTCTCCCACTGGAGTAGAAATTTCTATAATCCAAAGACGCGATTTTGTGTAGAATAGCGAGGTGTAGCCCAAAGTCACGCGCCAAGCGGGGAGGAGAGGTGTTTAGTAGGTAGTCGAGTAAAGTCGATGCGATTAACAGTCCGACACTGAGCGCGTTAGCACCCTTCACGTCCGTACCTATAAACATAATGGTAAAACTTCGTTTTAAGTCTATCATCTTCCATGTTCTTAGCTTTTCTTGTCTTTCTTTTTTTCCGTTTGTTTCCTCTTCTTATCAAGTAACTAGATTCATCAGGGTATTCATAGGGATTTTATTCCAGAAGGCGGAGCCTCAGTTGTATAGCCTTTTCATTACTTGGTTATGCTAGTTATATTTTATATACCAACAGTGTGTCTTCTTGTTGAAGTGAATTTCGATCAAAACGTTTGGTGTGAAACAGATAACGATAGCTTGTACTAGGATATAATAGGAGGGTATTTGGCTTTACACAAAGGTGATATGTGCCAAGCATATCTATAAACAATACATCTGAATTACTTCGGTTGTGATTGTTTCAACATTTTCACAAGTCAACTTTGGAGGACTAGGAATAAAGCTAGAGGTAGCTCATGAAGCTTGCAATTTCAATGAATAATAATTCAAATATTATGAATGTTTTGGCAGGATCTTTAGGTGTAGTTTAGTAGAGCTGTACATGAAACCCTCAATATAGAAATTTATCCATTGCATGACATTTTACTGTATCAGGCGAATGGTAGAAATGAGTTTTTTTAAATAGTCTCTGGAAAAAGGTAATGCCAAATATATCCTGGTTTAGCAGCAGGCTTTTACTAGTCATCATAAACGACGAAAAGGGAAAGTTTATCATTAAGTTATTGCAGAGTGAGATGGGACCCATTTATAGGCGTAGGCACCCACTCAGCGCTTGGCACAGCTCGCCTCACCTTTTGTTTCCTTTAATCCAAGTTGTAGTTTTTATTTTATTCGAATGATGGATGACACTTGTTTTCTTGTTTTTTGACTAGAATTCTATATTTTGAAGGTTTGAATATTTAAATTCTACAATTCGATTCAATTTAGTATTTGCGTAAAATTAACGTGTTTCTTCCCTTGATCACTTCACATTTGAATACTTGCAGTTTACAATGCGAAATGGACGAGGCCGTTTCGGTATACCAGGTAGCGATCGAAAGCCACTGGTATTATCGACATATCTCGATGCACAAGAACATTTACCATATGCAGATGATTCAAATGCTGTGACCCCCATGTCCGAAGAAAATGGCGCAATTATTGTACCAGTTTATTACGGCAACCTAGGTAGTCTGTTCACTTATAGTAATATAAGATTTTTAACATTTTCTACTTGTTTCTATTTGTCTACAAATTTGATGAATCGAAAGGATCTCGTCATTCCTCATATACCTCGCATCAATCTAGAATATCGTATACATCGCACGGAGACCTTCTTGGCGGGAGTATGACAAAAGAAAGTAAGTTACGTAATCGTTCGTCACGTAATCAATCGATAGCACCGTCAAATGGAGCCAGCTATGCGGATACGAATCACAAAGGTCATAGAGAATATGTAAGTATCAGAATGAAGAAACTTTGCTATTTCTTAGTGAGTAATTTTTGCACTCACGTTCTTGAAATTCGTAAATATTTTGGTATTCAGAAGGGCTGGTGAACTTGTAAATACAATTAAGTACTGAAAAGTTACGTTGCGGAAATATGGCTTATTAAAATTTTCAAGAAACTTCGGTCGCGATGCATTCAAAAAATTGTGTAAGATCTTTTACTTAGCGTACAGTCTTTTAACATAACTTGTTGGAAAGGGCCAGGGAGAGGGAACCTTAAAAAATGCAAGAAACACCTCGGCCAAATTGACAACAACTATCACTACAGTTTCCTTTATCCATGAATATTTCAAAATGCACGCCTTACATTCTTTTCACCACAATACAAAAATTGAGAGATTGAAAGAAAGAGAAGAAATAAGAGACGAGTTAATGAATTATTCCTGAAATTCGATTGTATTCTAAATTTTATCCTTGCTTTTAAACTTTAATTATTTAAAAAATGTCTTTAAACGTATTTAATTACTTACAATTTCTAATGTATATTTTCCAATGGTTATTATGTATCGATCGTCTTTTATTTTAGGAGGTATCTACAGATTGCACAGACGAGGCTGGCAAAATCAAACATCACGACAATCCTTTCATTGAGCCCGCCCAAGCACAAACCGTAGTCGACATGAAAGGTATCTTTCTTATTACAGCAATAATTTTCAATAATTTTTCAATAAGTTTGCCAATTAATCTTTAATGAAATATACATAATAAATTAACAAAATTAATACAGATGTCATGGTCCTGAATGATATTATTGAGCAAGCTGGTCGACAGAGTCGCGCTAGCGATCGCGGAGGTAACATTTCAAATAGTTAACTAGATTGAATTTGTTTTTTTGAACATTATTACAATTATTAGAAATGAGGAACAATGTAACTACCTTTGTCGTTTATATTTTCTTTTGTCCTTGAATGCTGTGTAATTTGGTTTAATTTTTTCATAACAAAAAAAAAATTGTTTTTGCTTGCCTGCTAGGGGAAGTTCCAATTCTGATTTCAGGCAATATTTTTTATTGTTTTTGAAAATCGTGTGTACATAATCGGATTGCCTTTACTTGATTTGCTTTGCAATTGCAAGTGGTTTGTTGTGTTGTGTGTTGAAAACTAAGAAAATTTATGTTTTGACACATGAAGCGTGAGTGAAAATAGGTACCAGTGCGATATAATTCCTCCACTTAGATGATTTACAATAGTCCTTGCCTTGCAATTTGAGGTGGCTCATCTTGAAATTACGTTGATCCAGGGTGCAAATGTAACATGCACCCTTGGTGAAGCCATCCAAATCGTTTATAAGTTTGCAGAAAAAAGATTTAGAAGTTTAATTTAACCTATTTGATCTAGATCGCCATGAATATTTATTGTGTGACAAAATATAAATAACAGCTCTATGTAAATATGCCCCCGTACACGTTCGTAGTTTTAGTTTGAAATATTTGATAATACTTTTTTTATTCTGCTACTTAACAAATTTTTACGTCTGATATGTTTTTATCAGTAAAATGAAATTATTTTCTCGATATTCTTTCTGTTTAGATAAGTTTAAAGCATTGAAAAATGAAACTCACAAATGCCTGACTCATCCCTTTTTATGAAGAAAATCTGTATCTTTTGGCCATAAAGCCGTTTGAAACGTGAAATTCCATTTTGTACGATTGCTGTGAATTTTTTCAAATGCATCGTGCAGTATAGTTTCTTTGAAATTTTTATCCCTTTCGTATAGGGAAAGAGAGGTTTTTTAATTAGTAATAATTTAATCCTCATTTAATATTTACAATTGTTTTAGATTTAGAACGTTCTCATTTTTACAAAATTTTATTATTGAAGTCATTACGTAGCCGCAGTAGTTGCATTGCCTTTTTTCTTTTTAGATCACGCGTAGATCTGATGATTTGTAGAATTTTGCAAGGTAGTTTTTATAATACTCAACTATTCGCATTTAGATTCACTTTGATATCAAGTAGTAATTGCATGCGTTCAGATTATGATGTAAATGTTCCATGGTATGAAGATGCTTTTAATTACATTATAGTATTAAGTAGATGTGTACATAATAAGAGCTACGTAGAATTAAAATCTCATTATCTGATAAGCAAAACTTTATTAAATTCTACACTTACAAATAACTAACACATTACACTAATTAAAAGTCGAAGAAATTTCGTATCGCCAATGCAGTAGCATGAAAATAAAAAGCTTTTTGCGATAAATTGATCAAGAATTTCAGACTCTTCAGGTCGTAATAAAACTAATGGTGTCAAACTCAAATGTTGAATTGAAATTGTTTCACTCACAAGATACAAGAAGTGAATTTTTTCAATTATACATATAACGGTTACTTTACTAAAATTGTCAAACACCCAATGATTTAAATTTATTTCTGATTGCCTACAATGGATAATTAGTTCATGGCCTCCCAACGTTAACACAATTTATGTAATCAAAAACAAAGTTATCAAAAGCAAATGTAATAGGACATTTTTCGGTCTATCTAAAAACTATCAATTTTCGTCAAATTACCACTCTTAAGGGGTGATTTGGTAAGGGGACACTCATAAATCTGATTGGAAATTTTTCTCTATTCGATAATCGACCATTCCGTGTTTCAAATCCCCCAATTTGCACTCTACCATGATAATCGACCCTTGGAACCATGCAATTCATTGCATTGGCAAATAAACCCTAAGTTAGTTTGCTAGTCCAATGCATGGATTTTGTGTTCAAAATTGTCTTACCTGTGCTATAGAGACTGAACTTTTATTGGATGAGGAGCGTTTCCTAGCCTTTCCCTTAAAAGTTATTTTCATTTCGGAATATAGGGGGGGCCATCAGCATAAACAACATTTTTATTTTTATGCACACACAATTTCATTTTGCGCAAGAGTGCTTTTTGGCGCGTCCACCTTGAGGAAAAAGAGGAAAGAAAAAAGGAAAAAGTTTTTCCAACAGATTTGATAGTAACTGAACCATGATATTATATTTGTCCCTTCCAGGACATAAACCTCTTCTAAAAGAGTCGTTGAATGCACGGGGTTTAAATGACAGACCCAAAATATTGTAGTTGCAAACGTTCTGTTCTCAGTTTAAGAAATGTAAAGTTCTGGAAGTGACTTCTTTATAATAACGAAGTGTTAGGTATTTAGGCCATATTATCAAACTTATAAAAGCGAAAGGATTTTGAATTACCCATCAAACATCTTTTTTGATATCTTGAGACCCTTTTCTGAAGCATAACTTTTTATTCTTAAATCAAATCATCCTTTTATGAGATATAATAATAATTTAAATTAAAATAATAATTTTCAAACAAATAACATACATTCAAAAACTTCAAAAATTACTAAGCAAGATCACAAATGAAACGCGATTTTACTTTTTGGCCAACAGCACAAGAAGTATAAGCCCAATTTAAGTACCGTAATAAGTTTTCTTCAGGCTTCAATTGGGAAAAAGCGAATTGCAATTTATGCACAAGCAATCCTTTTCATCATTTTGACAATCATTCACAAGGCAAAGTTACTTCTTTGCTGCCTTTTTCACTAAATTCCCTTATGTTAAAATTGTTACAACTTCTTTTTCTCATTTTGTTATAAGTGTTGAAATTTCAAAGGTTTGCCGGGTCTTTTGCTAACGTTTTCATTGTCCACTATTGAAACGTCTTTTGGGAACTGGAGAAATTTCCCCAATAGGAACCAAAAGTATAGATGGACGTACATGACGGCCGCTCTCAACTCGCAATATCATTTCGATAGTGTGCAAATGATCCGGGTTCAGGAATTGCACCAGAAATTGTTGTTTGCTAATCACTTTTATTCAGAGTGCTACCCAGGGGTATGTTTGTTGTCGCCGGAGCCTCATACATATTAACATACATGTTTCTGAGTAAAGAGACCAAACACCAGTCACTTAAAATTCATGCCAGCCATTATACACAGTAGTTGCATTCCGTATGGAATGCAGTGAAGTGTGATCCCCGCTCTGCATTTGTTATAAAGCCTCCTTACTTTCTTCCTGTACTGCTTAATATCTTTTGGGGTTTCTGTACAGTGGAGAGATGTGCTTCTGTACAGTGGGGTTCTGTTCAATGGAGAGATCTGATTCGCCTGCATTATGTATGCGATGTGGCTGAAAATTCAAAAACTCTCACAAGTTTCAATAAAGCTCAAAAAATTTCGGACCTTGAGGTCCATTAACCGCTTGAACGCCAGATGCCGATGTCGATGCCGAACAATCTCAAACGCTCCCACTGATGTTCGTTTCAATCCAAACAGCCAAGGTTCAGGTTGCTTTAAATGTTGAACTATCTATCTTTCCACGCCATGCGGAAAGTGTGTTATCCAGGTCCGAGGCCTGTTGAGCTTGATTTCAAAGACTTATTCTCAACTGTAGTATGCCTCTGCATTTGACGCATTCAGCACTCATTTCAGTATTTTTCACAGCTTCCCCAGCTTTTCGCCTTGATTCTACACTCCTAGATTGACGATCAGTTTTACGTTTATAATTTCGCGGCATGTTAAGATATCTGTCAAAAAACCAACCACTGATACAAGTGAATGTTTTAGCTGGTCTCATATGGGTAAAATTGCATATTTATGTCATTATGCCCGGTGCATATCTATGTCTTTTTGTCCTTATGACGTTTCAAAAACAAAATCAGGCTTTTTCCTCTGTCACTTTCAAAGAATCCAAAATAAAACCGGATCAAGTGAATAATGGAAAACACCATGAGAACTATAAACTTGGGCTGTTACGTTAGCACCAATTAAATCATTATTAAGGCATTATTAAAAGTTTTTAAAATGTTATGTGGTCGCCTTTTCCATAACTTTAAGGCTGTGTAATGAAATGTCTGGTAATAAACTCGTAAGATACAGAAAATTTGCTCTTTCACAATCATAGATAATACTCTACTGAGTCAGAATCTAGCAAGCAACCGAAACAGCAACAGCAATGAATTTAGCATTGTCTGAATATATACTTGTTCGAAAAGAAAATAGAATGCGCGAGGACAAATTTTGCTATCGGAAAAGTTTGTTATCTGTAATATCTCTTCGCTTCGGACATAGCTTGACTGTGTATCAATACGCTCACTTAAACTCCTTCCGGCATTCTCCTGATTTGCTCAGAAAAATTGAGCTTCGAGTCCACCAACAACTCCTAGTACTTCATTGCTCTTTCAACTCAACGAGCACTTTTCCAATAGCGATCGGTTTAAAATTCGAAATGATTTTCTTTATTTGTGCTCTCCATTTGGTTTATTTCGAAATTTAGTTCGAGAATGATGACCCAGTTGCTGATAAAGCGCTTTATTGCACTTAATCTATTTTCTCCTGAATTCGCAGTGTGACCATTGCATAAATATTGTCACAGCCGATAAAACTTGGCGTTTGACTAAAGTTCGTTTGCTGAAACTGCTTTCTATGCATTTTTATAAGTACTGTGGTAGGGAGACAGCCTTCACAACCTTTCCATGACTGTACTGTAAAACTTCTAGTTCGCCAGTTCTATATTGCTACACAAGCCTTTCCCTTTTAACCTGAAAACCTATCCAGGACTTTTTTGGTATATTAAATATTTCCGGCTAATTTTGAGGTTTTCTGCAGCACGCGGCGCTGTCGATGTGAAAAACTTTTTTATTAAACACGGTCCTTTTCAAGTGTAAAGTGTGACATCACACTATTTGCCAACCGTTTGAAGCATCTCATCTAGTTTCCAGTGAAAACGTTATTATCCAATGAAGAAGATCGTCAAGCTTGTTTCTTCACTCGTAAAATCCAAAATAAAAAATTTGATGTGTATCACTCTTTCTCCTATACTCGCAAAGCAATCAAAACACATACCCGTATAAGATTATGTAGATAGAAACAAACACTACATGCATGTTCGATTACAAAGGAATCAGACCCTCCATGCTCTCGGTTATACCATCATACTAATTATCAGCCGAATGTTTCCTCGATTGAATGCCTGGAATTTTTGACTGTGGTCACGAATTACCACGAATCTGTTGTTTCGAGCGGCACCATCGGTAGTGATCTCAATCAAGGCGACTGCTCAAACAATATTCTCTGCACTTTTAGCAAGGAGGGTGATTCATATCATCCGCAGCACCACTAATAACACCAACTAAGTGATTCCCGGTACGCTAACGTAATTTTAAGCGCATTTGTCGCATTATTTTTCTTGGCCGTTATCAGTAAAGAGCCACATTTCTGATATGTACAATTGCATAAACTCTTCCACACGCAACAAACATTTCTTAATCTACGACTCTCTATATTGGCAATAACGTAATTGTGAGCGGTTACGCCCACTAAAACTTCTTCGGCCAGTCTCCTGATAGCCGAAGGCTAGGCCCTAACCAAGTACTTTATCGCATTATATTTTTCGGCCTGCATCAGCTCAGCTTTACATTGGCGCATCGCAGAACTGCCTGCAGCCGTTCAGAAATATGGTCTAATGTTGCTAGTTCTCATCAACTGTCAACATATTTCGAAAGTGTAGAAGGCCTTAGGACCAAGCTTGATCGACTTCATATAATATTTCTAATGAATTCATCAAAACATTGTCGATTCCAAGCTATATGCTGGCCACATTATTTACCGGGTGACCGTGATTGCATGACCACAAGCAAGTGTGATGGTGGCATTGTTTTGATTTCTGTTTGTAGCTCTGCTTGTATGAATTTCTGTTTTTCCAATGTCCTAGACTGTTAATTGAACACTGAACTCTCGTTTAGTGGATTGCGTTTTTTGGTAATCTAAACACAAAGTCTGCTTTTTGCAAATTATATGAGTACTTTAATAATTAGAGGTTTCGAGACTACTAATTAGACTCATTAGACGGTTTACTTCTCTACTAACAGAATTTCTGGATTGCTAAGCGTATACTTGTTGCTCTGAAAGCTAAAAAAAGGCTTGCCGTTGTCTTAAATTTTTTGACACGGTCCTTCGCCCATATTTATCATTCAAACCCATTAAAAATATAGGAAGACGGTATCGTTCCGATGTTTTATGATCATTCGATAGACTTCTACAGAAAATTCTCCAAATAAAGTCAAATGAACAAAACCAAATAGTACCCACATGTAGTGAAGAAACTTTGCAATACGATCAACGACATACAACTATCATTGTCAAAAATTATCTTTGTAGTCTACGCGCTAATCATCATATATTTGTAATTAGCATAAATCATCTTAGATATGCATTCATTCGTAGCTAGTTTCCATATTAGACAAAAGCCGCTATGGTTATTTGTTAGATAGAATACAAGATAACGCCAATTGTTTTAATTGCACAGAAAAGTCAACGAATTACTCTATCTTACCATTCAAACAATATTTCATATAAATATTTCCATTTCGCTAAAAATATTAGACTTTAGGCAATAAAATTGAGATCTATGTCCTAGCAGAAAATAGTAGAAGTTGTGCACGGTAGCTTACGCTCTTGCGTCGCTTCTTTACGAATAAACAATAATGATAACGAGATAACCACATATGGATAACGGTTTTTAACATTTTGAACATGTCGGTTACATTTCGCGCACTAAATGCAATAACTTTATGCATAGATCTCGGTCCCGAAAAATCAATTGGAATGTAGAGGAGAAATTCAATAAAGTAAAAAAGTCTTTAAATTGCAAATACATTCATCTCTCATTGATTAGATGTTGTCGAAATTGTAAAATAGAATTAAACAAACAAAACAGCCTCTTTTTCCTCCATACGGATGGGGATTGTTCTGGTGGAAAGTAGCGAAAATTGCCCTAACAAAATTACAAATCAACAGATCCAACAATAACAAAAGACAAAGATACAAAAGAAAAACAACAAAGTGGCTGAGTCAAATATTTGTGTACTAATCAGAAATTTTATGTTCAGTTGTCTATCTTTTCCCGACAGACGACGATGACGAAGATGGTCCGACACTGAAGGATAAAGCTTTAGAGGCCTTATTGAAAGGAATCGACATATTCTGCGTGTGGGACTGCTGTTGGCCTTGGCTGAAATTCCAAGAATGGGTGGCATTTTTAGTTTTCGATCCATTTGTAGAGCTTTTCATTACTTTATGTATTGTTGTTAACACACTTTTTATGGCATTGGACCATCACGATATGAATAAGGATATGGAACGTGCGCTGAAAAGTGGTAATTATGTAAGTATGATTTGTTTCATATTATCTCTATTTTCTATTTGATCGGAGCAGCATACGAATATTTTTTTTTTCAGCCGATAAATTTTATCCGTATTAGATTTATTAGTAAGCCTATCTTTCAATGTTTCCAATTTTACTACAAGTTTGCACCAGTGTTAAAGTCATTGAACGTAAAGTAAAGTTAAACGAACACCACTAATGAATCAAATAAATTTAATTTCGTATAACCCGCTAATTATTACGTGAAATTAATAGTCCATTTTATTATATTTTTATATATCAATCGCATGCGTATGAAATGTTCTATTACTTGAAGAATCAATTTAATAACCGATGTCTGCGATATCCATCCCAATTCGACCATCCTAGTTTGGACTGGAAAATATTTTGGACTTACAAATATTTTGTCGTTGCAAGCAAATTAAATTGTTAACTAAGTGTTTTCAAAATCAACTACCCCATCGAGATCAAATACGCTAAACTTTCATTCCCTAATCGGACATGTTATATTTAATGAAACTATATTCCATCTTCTGATGAGAATTCTGTAAACAACTCGAAGGAACACTGATGGGCACAGCTCCCATCCACGTTTATGTATAAATGATTTATTTGGAATGTTGTTATGCCAAGGATAAATTCAGACTCAACAAAAGGACTTTCTGACGCTGGGAAAACTATGTAACATACCACACCAGACAAGAAGAATTTGTCCATTAAGACACCAGCAAGGGGTCGTACTTTATGCATAGCCATACTATTGTCACATACACATGTCAATAAAAGACACATTACAGTCTTTAGCGACCAGTATAAGCGTTCTCTTGGCAGTGAACGATGGATTGATAGAATAAGAACACCAGCCAACGTTTTCAGTTCATCAACAGATTCACAATCAACTTTGAAATCATTCTTAGTATATTTATCAGCGTAAAACTCCGAATACTCAATTAAAATATTCATGACTTCGTCGTCAAAAAGTTGTTCGAAAATATTCACTGGATTTTATCATTCAGTTGCTAAACAAAATTTGCAAATCTAGCCTGAACAACATCTTCAGTAGAAACAACAGTCTCATAAGACGGCTCTCTCTGACGCGCTCGAGCTACTCCAGATTTCGTTCTGGCTTTTCTATTCACAGCTAAAGGCTCGCAATCACTCCCGACACTCTTCTTCGTCACAGTCCACAAACATCTCAACTCTTCCTGTATATCGTTTGGAAAGTTAAATGTTGTATCCAATTTTGCCGTTGCCCGTTTCTTGCTCATAGTAAGAACACTTGGAGCTCAAAGTACTTATTTCCGCTGACAAAAGTACGATGCCATATTGCGTACTGAAAATTTACCTATAAACAAAAAAGTATTAACTATTTGATGTGGCCATTGGTCCCAATTAGGGGCACTATCGTAAATAACTGCAAATAATATGATTAACCAAAAACATTCCCAACTTCATTGAATAATAAGTACCAGGGCAAAATATTCTTAGTCATTATTGATTAACAATATTATAAATCAACGTTTTTCAAATTGATTCTGATGTTCAGTAACTCAACCCAATGTTAAATTAATGCCAATCCGATCAAAAGAATGCAGGAAAAGTATTTCATAATTTCATTTCATAACATTCATTCTAAATTTTAGTTCTTCACGGCGACGTTCGCGATAGAAGCCACACTGAAACTGATAGCGATGAGTCCAAAGTATTATTTTCAAGAAGGATGGAATATTTTCGATTTCATCATTGTAGCTTTGTCACTGCTCGAGCTTGGTCTCGAAGGTGTTCAAGGATTGTCAGTATTACGTTCATTTCGTTTGGTAAGATACTTTCAAATTTATTTTTTGGCTAACCGAATATTTTTCAACAGGATAAAGATTCAGTATCGAATTAATATAAATCAAAACTATTTATTTAAAAAATATGCACATGTGTAAATTTTAAAGTCATAAACTTTACAGCTTCGAGTATTCAAATTGGCCAAATCTTGGCCCACTCTCAATTTATTGATATCGATAATGGGTCGAACTGTCGGTGCCTTAGGCAACTTGACATTTGTATTATGTATAATTATCTTCATTTTTGCCGTGATGGGAATGCAATTGTTCGGGAAAAACTACACAGGTATCACTGAGTATAGAATGCGATCAGCTCCGTAAATTTTTCCCATCTTCTAACGCCAAACTAGCAATTTTTTAAATCTTATGCAACTTGCTTATATTCTATCTTTGAATTTGATTTAAATATCTTGCACTTTAATTCAGGAGCTTGAAACGTGATATGACACGAATTGGTTGAAAAAGTAAAATTTACGCGGCATTTGGTCCGTTTGTAATCAGATACATCCAATCGTCACGCCACGATCGGATAAATTATTATATTATGTTAATCCGGAACCAACGCACCAAATTCTAGGATGCAACCTACTATACCGCGAACTTTTTATAACTGACTTCATATTTCGTCCTTAAAAATTGAAACCATACCCACTATAAAACAGAATTTGCTCAATTAATTGAAAACTAAATCAGATCACGACATTTTTTATCCTAAATAATTTTTCTTATTCTTTTTATAATCCTCTCAACGCTTTTTCTGCTGGCTTCCGCCTGAATGATGAAATGGCACAAATCAAATTGGCTATAAAAATTAACTCCATCGTTGGAATCTCTTTACAAATTGCAAATTGGAATTGAAAAATTAAGCTTCGAGTATTTAAGCTAGCTAAATCCTGGCCGACACTGAATTTGTTAATTTCTATCATGGGTCGTACTATGGGCGCCCTGGGTAATCTAACATTTGTGTTATGCATTATTATCTTCATATTTGCCGTGATGGGAATGCAACTGTTCGGTAAAAATTATTTTGGTAAGTAAAATCGTCGAAAGTTTGAAATGTTTGTGTTGTATTTTGATGTTTTATTTAAAATTGGCAACTCAATTGTAACGAGGGACATGCAATGTGTTTCAAAATTTATTTTAATTACGTTCTCTGTTATTTTGTGTGTCGTGTTCATTATTTGAATCGATCATTTCAAAAGAATGAAGAAGAAACCACAAAAAAAATTTCATAAAAAATTTATGTTCGCTCTCAACAATAACCGAAAAAGTCTGTGAATGCTTCAAACAAAAGTTTTCAAAATAAATGCGAAACCTTGATGTTACATGTCCAAAACTAATTTTGGAACGCTAACCTCTTAATGTTACTTTGAGATGAATCCTTCTTTAGATCCGTGCAGTTTCTCCAGTAGGCGTTCATAACGAAGATACCCTTAAACCTGCTACACCCTCGAGTTATTGAGCGTTGGTGCGGGTCGAGGCGTTATCTCCGTCAGGCCAATATAAGCCAAGGCGTTCCAAGAGGCGACGTTCCCAACAGCGTGCAAACTACATAGGGGCCGCTGTGCAAATGTAGGATCTGATTCCCTTCTCCGTGCTTATCAGCATAGGCCACGCTTCCTTCGAGTATTTTGCGAATACACCCTCTTGCAGGCAGTCATTGAATATACTGAGTAATGTGCCAAAACGTATACATGACGAAACGTGGCACGGAAGCTTTACTGCTTCCGCTGGGAAACCGTTTATTCAGTGGCCTTTTTAATTTTTAACGTGCGTATCGCCTTGTATATATGGCATGGCACTGGCAAAAAACACCAAACGGGCAAATAACAAGATATCGAAAGGAACAGGATACACAGGAAAAAGTGCTCAAACAACCGTCAAGCACACATGGCGCTTATTAGGTTCCGTGATTCGACATGACAAGCTTAGAACCCAAGCCCCACAGGTACCCATTGATGTTCTTAATGACGTTTTCAGCAGCGAAACTTGCTTTCTTGCGGTTTTATCTATCACGGAGAGCTTTTGATATCACAACTGCGATCACCAATACTGCCGTCATGGAGAGCGCTCAATATGCGCATGCAATTTACGATTTACAGTTAGTGTATTTACTTCATCGCCCCATAGAGTAGGATGACTACTCTTTAGAAATCACTTCCTTCATGCGGTGGGTCGATGGTGGTTGTTAACCGAGTGAGTGCCGTTGAATGCGCTGCAGCTTTAACTGCAATTGCACGAAATTGATCGGAAAATGTAATGTTCGAATCTACCAATACTCCTAGGTGGGTTAGGTCAGCGTTAAAAAAATATTAATTTAGATAGGCCTAACTTTGGGGATGTTTCTTTGCCATAATAACCAAAGTGGATATCAAAAAAGGAAGTCTTTTTTGAAGTATCAGGTTGAACCTGGGAGCAGCCATCCATTTCCGCATTCGCCGCATAAACATATCTAGTCTGAGTTGCGCATGCTTGACTGATCCTCCTGCGACTAGCACTTCGACGAAATTTTTTAATTTAATTTATCGACAATGCGCAGTAGGTGATTAAACTTCCCGGCATATAAGACTCATTATTATTCTTTTACGTTGCTTGCACAAAAAGAGAAGCTACGAATGCCCCCTTTCAGCCTTTCAGCCCCCAACCATGGATCTTTTGTTGTCACGTATTAACCAGGCTCTTGTAAGTATGTTAAACAGAAGACTCGTCGGGAAAAGTAACGTTGAACCAATCTCAGTTGATGTTTTCTTGGGCTGACACTCTAATGCCATATGCTCTGCATCCGTATATGCGATATGCTCTGCATCTCCTTCATTAAAAGACTAAATCAGAATGCTTTGAAAATATACCAAGTATCACTTATTTTTATAAATTTTATAGAGACTACTTCTTGATCCACGTTCTAGTTGCCTATCATTATTCAACTGCGAATGCCGCTTGATCCACTCTAATACGAATGCCTTCAACTTGCAAATATATTTTGATACTGCCGTCTGCAACATTTTGAGTTCCTGATGGCGGGGACAGACGACGTTGAACTAGTTCTTAACGTCATAATGACATCACTGCTCAAAATATATCGAAAGTTCTTCTCACGTCAACATTATTATAGCATCAAGAACTAGTTCAACGGCGTCGTCTGCCCCAGGCAGTATCTACATGAAAAACTGCTTTGAACTGAAATACATTCGCGATCTCCATTTTGCTCAAATTGTTTCACTTTGATTGAAGATAGTTGAGCATTTTCAGAAGCTATTATCTATTTTCAAAATTACATATTGCATTTTTCCTCTAAACACACTATATTAGCGGGCATCCTCTTACTTACCTGGCTGTAAAATGTTAGTACTTTTTTCATTCTCGCTTTGTCAAGTCTTGAATTAAATGTATTTCGATTAATTAACTTAAGGAGTATCTCATGCACAGCGAGGCTGCGAAAAAATTGACTAAAATTTCCAGCTTAGAGTTGTATTCGAGAAATGGTCGTCGGTAATGATCGCAAAGGATTTAAAAAAATTTGAATTATTTAGTGGGACTCTTCTTATGAAATGATTTAAGCACTCAAATTGTGTTTTTTATAAGATAGAATAAACTAGACATGATTCAAATGGGTAAGGAAAACGTTGAAACCGATGTGATTTATTTTATTTAATTTCTCCTCACCTCTTTTGCATGTTTTTGGCACTTCTTTATGCTTGTCAATCAAAAAATGTTCGTTGAGAGAGAAGGAAAATACCAAAATCATATAACAATTACAACTGGCGTTATCTTTATTAGATTTATATTTATCAGTAATTCTGAACACAACTATTTATGAAGGCAGTATTTTCCTTCACTATCTAAAAGAACTTCAACATTTATAGCAAATCTAGAAAGAAACATATTTTTAATCAATATCCTTTCTGCGTCTCCAGATCACGTGGACAGATTTCAGGACGGCGACTTACCGCGATGGAACTTCACCGATTTTATGCACTCATTCATGATCGTTTTTCGTGTTTTATGCGGAGAATGGATCGAATCAATGTGGGATTGCATGCTTGTCGGTGACGTGTCATGCATTCCATTCTTTCTAGCAACAGTAGTTATTGGCAACTTAGTCGTAAGTATTTAATTATTAAAACCGATAATAACAAGAACTACCAAAGCTATAAATCCTACAAGTAGAAATACTAAAGCTGCCCTACTCCTACTACTTCTACTACTACTACTCCCACTTTTACTGTTACTACTTACACTAATGATTCTAACGCTACTGTCACTATTGCTACAACGTTAACTACTCCACTACTACAAATACTTTTATTATAACTACTATTATTACTACCTACTACTACTCTTACTAGTGCTTTTACTGCTGTAATAATTTTAATCCAACTGCTACCACGACTATTATTTATACTAACATTACTAATATAACTGCCAATACTACTACCCCTTCTACTACTACCACCACCACTGATACTACTGCTAGTACTGCTACTAATACTACTACGACTTCTACTATACTGCTAATATACTACTTATATACAACTTTTTCTACAACTACTCCTGTTAGTTTTAAGCATTCAAAATATTTTTAAGGGTCACACGAATAATATAGGATTGTTTTACTGTGGTGAAGAAATGCAAAATAATACTTACCCGTAATATCTTTTTGTGTAATAATATAATCAAAGGTTTAATTAAATATTCAAAACCTCACTTATGCGTGGTCGTACGCGAAAGCAGAGAGGCGTCTCCTTGCATTGTATTGAATATGATGCTCCACGACGTGTCAGTTATATATGCTCGTAGCATTTCAATCCAAAGTTTTCACATTTCTTTGTAAATTCTTAAAACAAAATATATTAACAAAATGTAATTATAATTTCAGGTACTTAATCTTTTCTTAGCTTTGCTCTTGTCTAATTTCGGTTCATCAAGTTTATCAGCACCGGCAGCAGATAATGACACCAATAAAATAGCAGAGGCCTTTAATCGAATATCGCGTTTTATAAATTGGATAAAACGAAATATAGCGAATGCATTAAAATACGTTCGTAATAAATTAACCAATCAAATCTCCGATCAGCCACCAGGTGAGAGGGCCAACCACATCAGTTGGATATGGAGCGAAGGTTTTTATCCACTTGTTTTTAAATAATTGTTCATGTCTCTCATTTCAAGTACTTTCTGTGTTACAATGGCATTATACGTACTCGTACTTAAAATTTGAAGCTAGTCTAAGCTATTTCAGAAATTCCTTTTGACGTCGATATAATTGTGTTTGAGTAGTTTTTAACTATAAACGAAAAGGAGCGATTTAGAAGAAGAAAAAATGAAACCGAGGATATCACTGTGAAGTTAAATTCTATGGAAATTTAAAAAAAAATTTAAATTTAAAAAAAAGAGTGGGATCATTTTGACACTCGAATTTAATTTTTTTATAAGTTTTCTAAACGTGATAAAAACGGGGTTTTTCCTTAATTTCCTTAAATTTTCTACATATTTATTTTTGTTCGATGCGTTAAAAACTGTTGCTTCTCTTTTATTTATTTCAATTGATTCAGAGCAAAAAAAATTCTGTTTATACTAACGAGGGTGACTTGATCTACATAAGACGGTGCTCAAATACTTATATACTTAAAATAGCAAGATACTTATTAATAATTTCAATGTTATTATTCCCTTCTACGTTGCTGTTAAATTTTTTCAATGGTTCGAGCCATTTCTAACGATAGAGAAATGTCGGTGGGTTCTTTGTCTAATGGATAAAAATACAAATGGGTGGGTTTGTCGTACTGGTAAAGCAAAATTTTTTCTTTGCCAGGTGGGGTTATTAATTTTTCAAATCGCGTTTCAAACGGGCTAATAACTCTAATATTAACATTGATGGTTATGATCTTCGTAGTCCGAATTGATTTTCGAATTTATCTTTCCTTCCTCCGACGTTCTTTACTATAATGGTCATATTCGATAAATTTTTAAATCGAAACAGTCTGCATTGACAATAAGCGAGAACATTGCATTGTAAAATATTCTCGTTTAGAATGCTAACAATTAGAAAAAAGGGAGTATTCAAAGACAACTTATTGGACAGCCTGTGGCAGCATTATACTCACTTCAAAGTAGCTATGAGATATCAGAGAACTGAATATAAATATAAAGGAAACGATTCAATTTATGGTCAAGAGAATAACAAAACAGACGTAAGCACAACATATAAACAATGTAGAACACCCCCTTGTGCTAATTAAAACCTGGCAGCGATACAATCTAGCATCGTCATCAAAAAAGTATATAACCAGAATATGATCCAGACGCAAAACGGTGCTTAATTTATTTTTTTAAACGGAAAGACCTGATTCTATAGAAAATCGTTTCGTTCAAACGATAGAAAAAACATATTAAGTGCGAAGAAACAATATGCAACTTACAAAACCTGAAAGTTTAACATCCACAATAGAAACCAACAAAACCTAAGAATTCTCATTTCAAAGTCTCAGGTTCTGTGTATTCGCCATTGCTTCTTCGCGCATGATGTGTTTCCTTTCCCAAATCATTCATCATTCCTTTCGGAATCATATAAAAGATTGATTTTTGAATGAAATGAAGGAGGTTAAAAAAACAACCCACGAGATCCAAAAGTGTCCATTGAATAATTCAAGGTAATAGGATAATAATATTCACGGGGAATCATTGACTAAAACCATCATGAAAAACAAACTCCAAAACAAAAATCCAAAACAAACTCCAAAACAAAACAAATCCAAAACTCATATCATACAAATCATACAATAAAATTAGTAGCTTTGCTCGACCAAGCTGATTTACAGTGAGTAATATTATAAAAAGATTAGAAAATGCAATAATTTAGAAAATAAGCCTGGTAAAGGACGATATCAAAAATTAACAAGCTGTGTGGCACGCAAAGCCATGTTTAATATTAAAAGGGATCCAAAAATTCCTTTGACGGCAAAAGCAACATAGTTGAAATCGTCATGGGTATAATTCCCGAGTAGCACGTTGGAATCAATACGAAAAAAATAGAAAAAAATTGGAATTCGCTGATCAAT
This sequence comes from Stratiomys singularior, assembly GCA_954870665.1. Taxonomy (NCBI): domain Eukaryota; kingdom Metazoa; phylum Arthropoda; class Insecta; order Diptera; family Stratiomyidae; genus Stratiomys; species Stratiomys singularior. Next base: position 68,244,875 of record OX940881.1, read on the forward strand.
TTTAAAATAACGACAAAGGCTTTTGGGAATTTATGATTTTCTAAAGTGAGAAAAAATTCAATATTTTCAAATCAGATGGCGAGATTTAGTTCCGACACGACAACGACGTTAAACCCACATTCGAATAAGTTTGTGTGTGGACTATTTGGAATCCTACACCTTAGACAAACTCCATCCATAAAAACTGATGTCAATTTTACCCTACATTTGTGCGATGCACTAGAAATGTGCATAAGAAATCACAAAACTACGTCCATGTCTTCTATGTGTCTTCTATAAATCGATTTGAGGAGAGCATCCCTCACAAAATGTATCCTACAAGATAATGATTCCATCTAACTGTGCTTTTAGAACATATAATAAATAATATTCAAGTGTGCCCGTAATTTTTCCCCTGAAATTCAATAGCTTTCAAGCAAATCTTGTATTATTTTCGATTTGGTGATTTGACTGGTATGAAATTTCAAGTTAAATTAAACATAAACACAATTAAAGGTTTTATTGTGTAAACATTTTTAAATATTTATTTTTTACCGTTCACTCATAATTAAAAATACAAAAGAATAAGAACTATGCCAAAAGTTTGTGCGACACTCTACAATTTCGCTCCACGATTCTACCGCTGACGCGTATTTGTTTTCGTCATCTTTCCAAATCTCCACTTTGATTTTATATCATCGATTCACTTCACAAGTATCGTTTACATTTCAATATGGAGAATCTGCCACGTCTTTCTAGTGTCAACTTGTAGTTTATTCCATCTACATCTTTAGCGTCGAGAACCCTCTCAAACTTCTATTCAAGATCATTCTCGTAATTTTGAATTAATAATTAGTTGTTTATTTATTTATCTTTGTTTTCTGCGTTTTGTGTGCGAACGAGTCGACAAAGTAACAAAATGTTCCAATGTGTTGGTTGGCATGTCCGTCGTGATTCGATACTTTTTTACTTATACGATAACGTACCTGAAACCTGCACTAACACTTTGAACAAACTACTGATCTAACGTTTCCAACCAAAATAAGTAGAATTTCATTTGGATCGATAAATTGTGACTCTTAACATTATTCCAGACACTTAACAATACTTATTATAAGACCCTTTCTATAGCAGTGCTAGATGTTAAGTAGTCCTTGTGGACGATTATGAAATCACAGTGATATCCTCGATTTAATTTAGTAAACAATAATGATTAGCTGAAAAAAATTAATTTAATTGTTCCCTTTAGTCTGTTCCATAAAAACATTTGTAGTAAAAGTCTTAGAATTTTGAAATAGTTTCTGAATTTGAAAACTAGTATCACGTTTACTGCCGTTATAAATGAAAGAAAAATAATTGTAATATTCCAAAAGTAGATTGAAATTAATTTGTTATCCGGTGCTTGTTTATATTTGAGTTTCAACTATCAACAGACAACCAAAAAAATGTCAAAAATATAATTGTTTGATAGTTATTTTTCTGTTCCTCTAATTGTATTGATTTATATTGATTAGTCAATGTCTTATTTATATAGACATTACTTATTTAATATTTAGTTGAAAAAAAAATATGCATACTAGAAATCAGAGATTTACGACTGATTTGCGAATTTTTACGTCATTTTCGGTATCCAAGTATCGTTTAGACGATTAGAAATTAATGTAAATAAACGAAATTGACAAAAAAAGATTCGTTACATCCAAGACGTGAATATATTCAATGTAAAACAGTGGATTAGACCCTTCTTCAATTAGATGTTGTAGTGATCCTCTTATTTTTGTTTTGATGTCGTTTATTTGGTAGTTGTGTAAAATTAAATAGATGTTGATTGGTGTTGTGATGTAGCTGATTAACAATGCTTTATTTGTAGATTTATAAACGAAGCAAATTGAAAATATTGACAATGCGGTATAATTATAATTTACAATCGATCAAATTTAAAACTTAAAATCTAAACTTAACTTGAAGCTTTTAACAGAGCATTAATTGCCTTAAAGTGAAATTTAGCTTGACCAGTCATAATAAATCAAACTAAAAACACGTAAATATTCAGACGCCTGAACTCTAATGAAAGAGCTTCTTTCATCTTGAATAGGACTCGGAGACTGTTTACTAATTAGTGCACTAAATTTCTCAACAGTCGATCCTATTTTAAAAGCATATTTGATAGCAGAAACTCTTTTTAAACTTTCAAAGATTCATCTATGCTCTAAATCTTAAAAGATTTTAAAGTTCGAATGCGAAAGATATTAAAAATTAGACTCTTATGTTACATTTTATCGTTACGAAACATATAATGAACAAAACCGATTATCATACTAGAAACGCGAATAAAATCTGTCAAGTCGTATTAAACCAATGAAAAAACTTGACAGGACAAGAAATGTACCGAACTTAGAAAATACCATTCACGTCAAGAAAAGTAAATTACATAACCCATGTATACATAACTTAGCCTTGCCATAAATTCCGATAAATAAGAAAATCGAAGAATTCTTATGCACAGTGCCTAACCGCAAAAGTTGAACAATGATTGTTCGAAACTATTACCCCTAATATTCATAACATCAGTGTCGTTATCAAAACTTCACAGGCTAGGTCAGGTTTGGTTGCTAAATTTTTTCATCTCCTCAACCTGAACGTTGTAGTTTTTTTAATCGTGTCTCCTAATTTTGGAATCTGGTGTGACACTGTCTTTCGTCTTTGGTACCTTGTTCAGTATCGGAGAGTCGTCGAACCAATGGCCAGCCCACTGGAGTTTTCGAGGATTTTATAGTCTTGAGACTTCTGGCTCGCCAAGATTTTCATGCAACTAATCATTGTATCTGATTCACCATTGGTTTCGATTTCGTCCCTCTACGATAATTTTTCTTAGAACTCTTCTCCCATTTTGCATTCCTACGTTGTGTTTTATACTTTCTACCCATGGCTTAAACCAAACCATGTTATTTATATCTATAAATACGGGAATTTTCGTTTCTTCAATATACATACCATTTAAAATCACCCGAATCGAGCTAAAAATCCTATTCGTAAGCTAAGTTTTAATCGAAAAGGTTTTCTTATTTCGAATCGAACACCTGATTATAAATATTTTATGGCAATCATGGCATTTTTCGATCATTCTTACGTTTTCTGGAAAGCCAAAACGAGTTCTGAAAGCGATCAAACGCAACTACGAGTCCATAAATAATGTCCTGTGACAAGAAAGCTATGGATTTGACTTCACACTTAAGTTAAGTCCAGACTACTGAATGTCGAAATTCCGAAAAGCAAAACGAATAACGCTCTAATTTTCCTTGCACCTACAATCAGTTCCCTTCGTAAATCTACATATATCATTGTCCATCCTTACATTCTCCTTGGTACTTTCTGGCATTAACTTTATTACGGTTCGAACCAGATAAACAATATCTCTGTATCTTCAATACAAATATATGTGAAAATTTTGGTAAGTTATTTCTGTTTCTATTTTCACATCACAACTTCATATTTCCAACATACCAGCGGCGGTTGGCTCTGTCAAACTCCTAATACCCCTACTACCATATCTGTCGTGCCGTTCTTTCTCCTCATCCAACCCTGTTATCTTTCCAATAGCGCACTCGTCTATGCACTTCCTAGACAGAACCATTGCTATCCGCTACCTGACGCGTCCCCGGGTGGTGGATTGGGGGACCCGTGGATCCAAAACTGTTGACCATAAGGATGACTACGGGCTGCTGGTTTATAAGGAGGTACTGGGCAGAGTGTCAAATGACAGCATTCAGAACTGCGAAGTCAGGCTGCTGCTGTGTAGGAAACTGCGTAGCACGGCCAGGCGTGGCGGCAGTAAGTTACAGGAGTTCAACCCTAGGAGATGCGGGGTGTACAGGTACACTCACATCAACGTGGGTTGAACACACCGGTAACTTGGGAAAACATTTAATTTTTGCGATACTCACATAGCCAACTACCTCACGAAAGCCAGTCGCGAACCAAAATAGCATGTCTGATGTGAGTGTTTGTCCGTCCTGGTGATATCGAGAGAAAAAAAAAAAAAAAAAGTCTCTCGCGCTTTTTCGTCTGCCACGGGCCGGTCCGGCGTGCGCGCAATCTTCCGACTACGGGCAAAAGCCGCCGCGATGTCGGGTTGGCGTCCTCTCTGCATTCCCTTCGCTGCGCTCTCATGTCTGCTTTCAGACACGAGTTCACATCTCCCCGGTGTTTCAATTGTGGACAAGTCCACGCATTAAAAAATAAATGCGTGGGCCGAGCCGGTAAGTAGTTTAAGTATTTTAAGTAGTTTAAGTAGTTCAAGGGGCTAACCCATGTGGAACCCTGAATAGTAACAAAATTTAAAAAAATACTCGGTTCTGACCGGGGCTGGCTTGTCTGTTGATCCGAAGGGACATGAGCTCAATCACTTACGACGGCGGGTAGGCCTGTGAGGGTCGACCAGTCTGCCCAGGCGAGACATGTCGGGGCGGCGCCATGGGTGAGTTAATATGCAATCCCGGAGAGCGACCCGAGGTGTGTCGGTGTGAGCTCTATGCTTGAACGATCGGGAGTAAGAGTCAGTGGATAAAGTGTTAGAATTGAGGGGCGGAAGTGAACCGCCATGCTAAGGAATTATTCTTCCTCTCTCACGTCGAGCCGATAACGCGAGACTTTCAGTTGAGCCGAAGGCGATACCGTGATGACGATATACGGACGAAGTGGTTTTAGGAGTATTCAAAGAAGTTATTTCGGCATTACCGAAGTCGGTATAATTGCGGACGGATGACGAAGGTCCGTAATGGGATAAGATCTGGCTCATGGCGTGAATCAACCTCCCCTCAGCCTGTTGAGCCGGAGATGCGGCCGTCAGGTCTGCTGAAGGAAAACAGCAGGCAGGGCTGAAACAGGGTAATAGTTAAGGTAAACCCGGCCACACCTCATCGGGCAGCCGTTAGTGTCTCACAGCCCTGTGTTCCTTTCTTTTTCTTTTGTTAATGGTGGCAACTTACGAGAGTTTTGTATGCGCTTGGAAAATTTTTAAATTGATTTTTTCAAAACCATGGACACAGGAACGATGGATGCGAAGAAAAAACAACCAAACAACGAAAAACGAACAATTGAAACACCGGGGAGATGTGAACTCGTGTCTGAAAGCAGACATGAGAGCGCAGCGAAGGGAATGCAGAGAGGACGCCAACCCGACATCGCGGCGGCTTTTGCCCGTAGTCGGAAGATTGCGCGCACGCCGGACCGGCCCGTGGCAGACGAAAAAGCGCGAGAGACACCCATGTCCAGCACAAGTGCGGAGGAGGCAAAAGAGCCGAATACGCCTAAATTTTCGCTGACGGAAAAGGAACAGAACTCAAAGAGTTTTTCCAGAGAAGGGGACGAAGAGACAGCGGACATGAGTTCCTTCACAAGGAAGCAGAAGTTACTTCGGACTCCGCCAGCAGGGCCAGCACAGATGGACAGCTCCAAGTCCCTTTCGGGCGTCTCTGCCCCGCTCATCGCAGGTAAAATACCTCGCAACTGTGACCCGAGCTCTGAGAGCATACCTCCGGTAGCTGCTCTCGGGCGGTCGGCCGCAACAAACCACCATTGCGAACCTGACGGGACGATTTGTGGCGGAAAGGGGAACGAGGAGAGAGCTCAGATGAGTGCCTTTACACGAAGGACGAAGGTGCTCCGAACTCCTAATCCTGCTCAAATGGTACGCTCGAATTCCCTTGCGAGCACAACAGCGCCACTCACTGGCATTGACGGACCACGCCGCGATCTCGAACCGAGCCTCAAAAGCATGCCCCTGGGAGATGCTGGATGAGCAGGAACGGCTGCAAGAACTTGGAAAGGTTCAGAAGCAGACAATAGCAGCGAACGGCCAAAAGACCGTTAACAAGGGGGTTACGAACGGCCTCTTAGAGATGGAGGAACTCCTGGACCAAATCGGCCACTTTCGACGCAGGTGGCTGAAAGCTGAGGCGGACCAAAATGCGAGAATGAGTACGGTGCTGCGAGCTGCAGAAACACCGGTTGCTCCCAAACGGGTGGCCAGCAGCCCTATCGAAAGGGAGGCTGAGAAAAAGAAAAAGGAAGAGCCGACCGATGATGGCTTCAAGACAGTCCTCAGCAAGGCCGCAAAAAGAGCCGCAAAAAGGCTAACCCTCGACGAAAAGACCCTCACTAAACCTGAGACGTCTCGCAACCCTGGTGCAACCCAACTGGTTGCGCGTCCTGCTAGGCTTTACCCTCAGAAGGAGCAGCCGGCTGATTCTGGTACGAACTGCGTCCCTGGCAACCCGCAGATCGCTAGCCAGCCGAAGGCGAAACGGCAGCGTCGCAAGAGGAGAAGAAAGAAAAAAGGGCCAGCAATACTAATCAAACCGATGGATGGCAATTCGTACGCAGAGGTACTACGCCAAATCAAACAGGCGGTCAGACCTGAGGAGATGGATACATCCATAAAAGCAGTACGACAAACGCGAGCTGGTGGCCTCCTGGTTGAATTTGGGCCAGACGCAGCCAACAAAGACTCTTTTCGCGACGCAGTCCAGAAAGCAGTCGGTGAAAAGGCCAGCGTGTCCGCGCTTGAGCCAAGGGTGACCCTCGAAATCAGGGATATCGACTGCGTTACGGACGTGGCCGAGGTGGAGGAGGCACTGCGGAAGGAGTTCCGTACAGCCGGCGAAATGAAAGTGGAGGTTACCTCCGAAAACAGCAGGGGACAGCGAGTAGCTATAGTTGACCTCATCGAAAGGGATGCGAAACCAATGCTAGACAAAGGAAAGGTCAAGGTCGGATGGGTTGTGTGCATAATCCGGAAGAGGGCAGATCCCATCCGATGCTTTAAGTGCCTCGGTTTCGGCCATAAGGCGCTGGGCTGCAAAGGACCGGATAGAAGAGGCATGTGCTACAGGTGCGGAGAAACTGGGCACAACGCCAAGGCGTGCACCGACACAGCATGTTGTGTGTTATGTAAAGCAGCAGGAAAGGAGACTAAAGACCTGACTCATAAGTTGGGAACCGGGAAGTGTTCTGTCTTCAGGGAGGCTCTAAAAGACGCGAAATCGAAACTACGATGACCCGAGTATTGCAAGTTAACCTGCACCGGAGTGTGGTCGCCCAGGACTTGCTGGATCAGACCGTGAGGGAAAAATCGATTGACCTGTTACTGCTCTGCGAGCAGCACCACAACAGGGACTCTCCAGATTGGTTCCAAGACGAATCTGGCACCGCTGCCATCTGGGTGCGAAACGGAGCCCGACTGTGTGTTGAGAGCCACCGCAAAGGGGATGGTTTTGTGTGGATTCGTTGCGCAGCTTCGACTTTCTTCAGTGTCTATTTTACACCGAACGAACCCTTCGCATCCTTTTTGAGCCGACTCGATGCACTGGAAGATGCTGTTATGAGTACCCGAGGGCCCATTCTTGTTGGAGGTGACTTTAACGGAAAGGCAATTGAGTGGGGCATGCACCGGACTGATCCTAGGGGAGCGAAAATCCTCGAAATGGCATCCAGAACTGGACTCGTGGTCGTGAACACTGGAAACACACCCACCTTTCGCCGCAGTGGTTGCCAGGGAACGATCCCGGACGTGACATTCGCATCCGAGAGTTTTGTACCTACGGTACGAAACTGGAGGGTTCTTGAAGATTATTCGGCAAGCGACCACCAGTATATTTCATTCGAGATTGGAGCTTCTACCTCGCGTCGGCCATCGACCCGACCAGCACCCAAGGGGTGGAATCTCGGAAAAATGGACACCGAGAAGTTCGATCACGCGCTTTCAAGGGGCATATCTACCCCAATGGCTCCGGTGGGACCCGACCAGGCCTCGGCTGAAGATGTGGTAGACCACACTATGAACGTAATCACCTCTGCCTGCGGCGCTTCTATGCCCCGACGACGTCCACGACATGGTAAACCTGCTGTGTATTGGTGGTCTCCGGAAATTGCTGCAAAACGAAGGGAATGTCACAAGCTCCGACGTATGGTGCAGCGCTCTAAAAGCCGAGAAGAGGCATGCGCTCGCGAGGTTGAGTACAAGTCCGCAAGAAAACTCCTTCGTAGCCTGATTAAGAAGAGCAAAGCGCGTCGTTGGCAGGAGCTCATTGAGGACGTGAACAGAGATCCGTGGGGACTGGGCTACAAACTCGTAATGCGAAAGCTTGGTTCGCTACGAGCACCTTGCATTCTTGAAGCTGAAAAAATGGACGGCATAGTCAGAGCGCTGTTTCCAACCCACCCCCTACGCCAAGAAGCAGGTACGGAAGAAGTGCAATTCGATGGCCCTCCATTCACTGCCGAAGAACTGGATGTAGCCATGGCGTCGATGAAAAAGAGGAAGGCTGCGGGACCGGACGGAATCCCAGCTGAGGTGCTACAGATGGTACATCAGCGTGACCCTAACCTGCTGCTCCGCGCTTTCAACTGCTGCCTGAAGGAGGGTGTATTTCCTCATCGGTGGAAGGAGGCGAGGCTTGTTCTGATTAGCAAAGGAAAGGGGGACCCAGCGCTGCCGTCGTCATACCGTCCGCTGTGTATGTTGGACGTCGCTGGAAAGGTTCTAGAGAAACTCATCAGGGGGAGGCTCACCGACGCAATCAGAGCTGCTGGAGACCTATCCCCTCACCAACATGGCTTCCGAACAGGTAGATCCACGATCGACGCCATTATGGAGGTGACGAGTGTGGTCCGGAGAGCAGAGGCGGACCAACGATCAAAGCGAATCGTGCTACTGGTGACACTGGATGTTAAGAACGCTTTCAACTCTGCGAGGTGGTCGGATATCATAAGCGCCCTGGAAAACACTTTCAGAGTTCCCGAATATTTGTTGCGGATACTAAAAGACTATCTGAAGGACCGCAGATTGCAATACGCTACACTGGAGGGGCAACGGGTGGTAGACGTTACATCAGGAGTCGCGCAAGGGTCCATCCTGGGACCGGACCTTTGGAATGCCTCGTACGACGGGCTGTTGAGGCTAAGACTTCCGGAAGAGGCGCGACTTGTGGGGTACGCGGACGACGTGGCGGCTTTGGTCACTGGACGGTCGGTCGAACAGGTTCAGCTCAAACTAGGCACGGTGATGAGACAAGTGCGCGAATGGATGACAAACCGTGGGTTCACCCTCGCGCTCGAAAAGACAGAGGTGGTAATACTAACGAAAAAACGAATTCCCAGAGTTCTTCCTGTGGTGGTGGGCGATACAACTGTTGAGTCGAAGAACGCACTCAAATACCTTGGTCTGATAATCGACTGCAACATGAGGTTCTTGCAGCAGATCACGGAGGCCGCGAGCAAAGCTTCAGCGAGGGTGTCGGCTCTAAGTCGACTAATGGCCAATGTTAGGGGTCCGGCTCCAAGCAGAAGACGCCTGTTGATGAACACCATGGAGTCTATACTCCTGTACGGATGTGAGGTGTGGGCTGACGCGCTTGACAAGCGCACGTACCGGAAGCACTTGGTCCAGGTACAAAGGAGAGGAGCATTACGAGTCGCTTGTGCGTACCGTACGGTCTCGGAGCCGGCAGTGATGGTCATTGCGGGCTCAATTCCCATCGTTCTCCTGGCGAAGGAGCGCAGCAGGATCTACCTTCGGAGGGCGGAGCAAGGAAGGGAAACTATTGCGCGCGAAGAGAGGCAAAGAACCCTGGATATGTGGCAGAGCACCTGGGAAAGTGAGACAAGGGGAAGGTGGACGGCACGTCTCATCGGAGACGTGAGAAAGTGGTTCAACCGGTGTAGAGGTGAGACAGATTACTTCCTCACCCAATTCCTCAGCGGCCACGGATACTTTCGATCATACCTCCATAAGATGGGAAAAGCACGATCTCCTGAGTGCTTGTTCTGTCCAGGATGTGAGGACGACGCGTTCCACACCTTTTTTATATGTGGGAGGTGGGCTGGCGAACGAGGGTTGCTCTTCGAGAGAGTCGGAGAGCTCTCGCCAGAGGCTGTGCTGGATGTGATGCTAGCCTCAATTGACAAATGGAACTGTGTGGCACATTACGTGCGGGTGGTCCTTCTCACGAAGAAGGAAATCTTAGACCGGAGGCAGGCACGGGGAGAGGAAGGGCTGCGTTCGCAGTAATCCTATCCTGCCTCCAGCTGAGAAGCAGGAAGGACAAACAAAAAAAATAACAAAAAAAAAAAAAAAAAAAAAAATTACAAAAATTAAATGTAAATAACAGGAAAAAAGAAAAAAAAAAAAATAAAAAAATAAATAAATAAAATGAAACAAAAAACTGTCCTCCCAGTCCCCTCAGCTGCGATCCGAAGGCGCCATCAGGCGATGGAAGGGGGGGCCTAACCCGAAGTAATGTGACAAACAGTTCCAGGCTAGGTTCCCTGACAGGGGCGGTGTTTAGAGGGTATTCTGGTAGACAGGTCGGTACTGCTGCCAGCGAGTCCCTCACTGCGGATGTAAATGTCTTCATGTCTTCAAAAAAAAAAAAAAAAAAACATACCAATTCTTAGAAATGATGTCCCACTATGCATATCTGATTGGTGATTATATCTTTTTTCTTATTTTATTTCTTCGATTTATATTTCTTATCACTCCAAGTATGACTGACCGGTTAACATTATTTTTATATTCATCTTTATCTCGGGGTTTTTGCCCCATTACAAAAGTTGCTCGAAAGTTATTGCTTCCCACCCTTCTTGCAAGGCAAAAATCAAACTTGTTTTGGAAGTTATGGAACGGTCCTTCCGTCTGCTTTTCATAATACTGCATAAGTATTCGATCGGGTTAAGAACTGGAGACCGATTTGTCCATTTCAACAATTCTATACTATGATCACGGTATCAACTCATAAAAACTTCAGACTTATGACAAAGTGCATTGTTTGCGTGGAAAACGAAACAAAACAAAAGTTGGTTTCGCCAAAAATCTTGATTGTCGATTCGAAGAGAGCGTTTCAAGTACTGAGATACATTCCGAAGAGGGAACCCGCCCTTCAGAGATTTCCTATGTCGCTCGAAACCATGCCAAAATGGAATTTTTTCAGACTGTTCAATCTTCTTGCTCGATATGAAAATATCTGATTAAACATCTTGGGTCTGAATAAATGAATAATTTGACAAATTTAGGACAAATTTAGGAAATTTATCATCGTTATTGATTATTCTGTTTGTACGTGTTCACTCAAAAGTAGCAATTGGTGAACACAAGAGCAGATTCACTGTTATCGAATGATCTTTTGATAGCGAACGATTGAAGGAATATAATCACTAATAGCAATCCAAATTTTTCTCTTTTTTATGAAAATAATTAAAATTTTCGGTTTTGTCAGATGCAAGGTTGTTTTTGCCTATTTCTTCTAGTTTTGCATCCGTAAAGAAGTCTCCTTGTGACTAGCTCTGTCGGAATGTCAGTAACTGTAGGTGTTGTTGGAGTTGCACAAGTTCTTGCAGCCATCTAAAATTGAAAGAAAATTCTTTCATATGCAACTTGTGATACAAATAGCTTTTCCTTCTCCTCCTTGTGTTCGAAAGACCCCAAAATATCAATAAGTCCAACCAAACTGTGTCAGCGTTAGCTCATCTCCGAATTAAGTTATAGGGCAACTACTTATTGACTAGCCTGCGTCGCACGATGTTAAATTTAGTAGTATAAATATTATGAAAAAATAAAGCTTCGAAAGAGATTAAAGTGTAAGGTAACTTCTTGTGTTAACAAAAATGCGTCAATAAACGAAGTAAAACCAAACAGCGAAACTTGACTCCTAAGTTTGACGATGAATACATAATATATATCTTTAGATCTTATAAAATTAACAAGAATTTATGGCAATACTAAGCACATTTAGCTCATCAATAAGTCTCAATTAATAATTTTTTGAGAGAACTCATTACCATGCAATGCAATTATCTAAATTTTAGTAAGGAATGCACTTCTTTTATCCATTTACACAAATAGTTCAGATATTTTTAACTAAATCTTTATAACGCGCTTTGGCATCCTTTTTTGTTTATCATCGCCATGTAGCAGCATAACCAAATTTAAACGATTTAAACGATAAATTTTCTTCGAATCGCCGTTGATGACTGTTCTAATAACAAGGCCACGAATATAATTGTTTCTTTTCGATACGCCAAGTGTCGAGAAAAACAATAATCCTCGCCAGACTAAATGGTGTTCTCTTATTTTTTGGTGTCTGTCTGTCTGCCATCGGCCGACTCCAATTCAAATCAAACATAAGCTCGATATTTTTTACGAATTCATTACCAATTGAATGCGATGAGGTATGTATGTAAGATGGAAAAACATAAGAATGGACGAAAAGAATGGTTCAACATGTTTTCACATGAAGCTATTTCGGCTTAGAATTGGCTTATGATGTTCGAAAAACTACTTCAAAATTTCATAAGAACCAACAGTGTCTATTCAAAGTTTTTCTATAGCTTAATATTTCTCAAGACAGGAATTTGGCAGGCTCAAAAATTGATTTCTTATAACCTAGAAAGGTTTTAACAAAACAAAACTAATTTTAATTTTCAGTATAAACAAATATTTAACAACTTTATATATAACCATTGATAAAACATCGTTAAACAAATATTTTTTTTTTATAATGTTACATTGTCAATATTTTACAAAACTTTTCTGTACGTATACAACAAGAAAAAAGCTACGTATACACCTTTGACCATATACGTAACTTTAATCATTCAATCTTTGGAAAGAAAAATCTTCAACGACAAATTGTTTACAAATCTAATCCTAAATTGCCTCCCATTAAAAGTAACAATCACAGATACTTCAACTTTCCAGTCCTTGGTATGCGTTCTGCATTGTTCTAATAATTAATTGGTTGATGTGTAACATGCTCAACTTTTATTTTTTTTTATTTGTACAAATATTTGTTAGAATAGATGTGAAGTTTTAAAGCCGAATTAGTTGCCGCTTGTCATAAGAACTCTTAAGTATAATTTATTGAAAAATTCGACCGGTTGGTTAAGCGTCGAACCTATTTAATAATGCTAAATAATTATTGCTAATTGAAATTCTCTCCAAACCGACTTTAAAACGCGGGAATAGCGAACCAAGATTCATTTGTAAAAAATGTATCCGTTTTTATCTTATTCATTTACCTTCTACACTGCATTATTTTCTGATAAAGGATTCCCAGCATTCCTCCACCACATCTGTTGTTACTATTGCGTCGTGTTCAACATCAAATGATTTCTTCAGTTACATACTTGATTTTGCAGTTGACTTCATTTCAGGTCATTGCGATTGATCTATTTATATTGTCCTGCAGTATTGACCTTTATTGTTCTTCCATATTGATTCTACGTTCGTTGACTATCGATTTATTTTCAAGTTTTTGAAACTAAAGGTTCTGGATTAGGCTAGTTTTCATTTCATCCTTTGAAATCTATTCATAGATTTTAATAGTTTATTTCCGGAAACAGCATACAAAATCAATGAGGCGATGGCCGTTATCGTATGATGTTTCATAAGGACTTTGCCTACCCGCTGTTACGCTGTGAGTCTTCCCGTTCCCTACTTTGATATCTAAATCGCCAAAGATTATCTTAGTGTCCTTTCTTCCATTTAATAGACCTGTAAACACAGTCATAAAACGATTCTTTGACGTCGCTTTCCATGTCTTCAGGCAGACTTGGACAGTTACTAACAATATCTTGAACAAATTTGATTTGATTTACCTTTCAAAACTTACGATTCATGCATCGAAATTTTGCTATTTTTTTAAATTACTGTTAACATACTATAATATAAGTTCATATGTGAGAAAATGGCGGTTATACTGCGCCCATGAATTCATTCAATGAATCCATGTTGGGGCTCTGTGAAATCATCTATAGCATGTATTACAAAAACTATCAAGAATCAAAAACTTATCCAACGTGCCTTTAAAACCAATAAAACTTTCTATAAATGACCTGTATCCTCTTTACTAAATTAAGAGAGCTGTGATCAGTCACTTATACGGGAAACATCGACTATTCGTTTCTCTATTTCTATTTATCTTTAATCATTAACTATCCAACTGGATCGAACGTAAACCTTTCTAACACTTTACCAAAAGATCTGGGATAACTGTATATTATCTAATAGAGCAAACATTTTCCAAGTACAAATAAGTATTTATAAATGTGATAACATTAATAATCAATAATAAAAACGGTTAAGAGGATAGGAATTGCTATGAAATAGAATTCTCTGGCTTCTTCGCCAAGATACAATGATACTATTGACTACATTTATATACATGACTAAAGAACCGTACCTATCTATGTCTAGAGAGCTCACCTATTGTTAGCAACAAGTATACTCCTAGCAAGATGTACACACAGCTCCAAGAAGTTGTAAGAGGCGCCTGTTGTGATAATCTGTTTACAAAACAAGCCGATGAGGAGACCACAAGTTTCCTTTGTACTGCTAATATTAAAAACAATCGATCTCGTTGAACAACCGTGTCCAGTTGCCTGGTGATAATCATTATCACCATGCCTTTGGCTAAGTCACGACTCTAGGTCGTTAACCAAAAGTGCGGTACATCTGCCAAGATTTTCATTAACCACTTTCTGTCACAGAACGAAAATCCTACTTCGCTCCTCTCCTGAAGCCAACTCTGCTTTTACTTCTCCCTGTTTCGGAGTCTTTTCTTATGCTAAACCATGATCGATAAACCACTGATTCATTTGACGCATTACTAACTTCAACTCGGCTTATTTGAATATGGAATATTGAACATGCAAAATTCCTCCCGAGTTCCCCTCTACGCCATTAAGCATTTTTCACCAGCAGTGGATCGTTGTTTTAATACCCAGCCCGGGAAGAAGATTCTTTTCCGATCGAAGTGTCACTCTCCGGGTATGAAACTGAGCTTCATGGCGTTGTTCATTTAACCTAGAAGCTAAGCTACCGCGAAGGGTCACACGGAGGGTCACAGAGGGATTCCTGAGAATTGCTCACGAAGGCACTTCAACTCAATCATTACTCCTACAAGATTCTTCGGGTCAAGCATCTATGTAACTAGTAGAACTAGTAGTAAAGGCAATATATCAAGTACTGAATATCATATACTCTTGAATATTTCACTTGAATTTATCGAAATACTATCCTTTTCTTATGACAAGCTTCAGGACTCCGCAAAAAATAATATAAATAAAGTAAAAGTTGAACAGTTGCCATCGTACAATTTATACGTCAATGTAATTGCATCCAGTGTATGAATAATTTGCTCGAGTTTGTTAACGTTGTAAAATTCTGATACCTGTACGTGTATGTACATGTGTGTCTTTGTGATTGCTTCTATTAATTAAATTGGCTTTTGACAAAATTTGTGGCCCCCCTTATATTATGCTATCGTAAAATCCGTTTCATTAAACAAATCGTTGCGGTTCATTATGAATTTGTATTTAAAATTGAAACATTGAAACATTATGCAAAATCATACGTGCTTTGAAAAAAATTGGAAAAACGGAAACGATAGGCAAGGGGGTTTGTCGTTGTATATCTGCAGAACATGGTGATAATGAGCTCGAGTTAGGACCTGACGATATTCTGGTTGACGGGCTGCTGAAAAAAGGCATCAAGGAGCAAAACCAACTTGAGGTGGCTATCGGTGATGGGATGGAGTTCACAATACATGGCGATCTCAAGAGCAAGACGAAAAAAGGAAAGCTAATGAACAATACAGCTGTAAGTGTGATATTGAAATGATTATAATTTGTTATTTCATGCATTTAAATGAAATCGTATGTGAAAACTATGCAACTGTACTCAAATGTAAACATTTAATTTTAGATGATCGGAAACTCAATAAACCATCAAGACAATAGATTGGAGCATGAACTCAATCATAGAGGTCTTTCTCTGCAAGATGATGACACTGCCAGTATAAACTCATACGGAAGTCACAAAAATCGACCGTTCAAGGATGAGAGTCATAAAGGTAGTGCAGAGACGATGGATGGCGAAGAAAAACGGGATGTGAGCAAAGAAGATTTGGGGCTTGACGAAGAACTGGACGAAGAGTGCGAAGGCGAAGAAGGGCCGCTAGATGAAGGACTCGTGATACAAGCTGATGACGTTGTTGAAGACGAATATCCGGCTGACTGTTGTCCAGATCCTTGCTACAAAAAGTTTCCTATATTAGCAGGAGATGATGATGCACCATTCTGGCAAGGCTGGGCCAATCTTCGACTGAAAACTTTTCAATTAATCGAGAACAAATATTTTGAAACAGCTGTCATAACAATGATTTTACTTAGTAGTTTAGCTTTGGTAAGTGCATGTATGAACTATATTATCGCTTCTCAGAAACAAATCATCTGAATTGATAGCAATGAACAATGGTTACGTCTCAAGCGTAGAACAATTGGTGAAAATTTTTAAAAAACTCTAAAACTATCATCGACTTTAAACATTTACACTAGTTAGAAAAGTACAATATAAACCGCAACCCTGTATGTTACGATGTTAATTCAAATATGCATCAATTCAAACATCTGACATTGACTTGGAAAGCTACAACAGCTGACAACTATTATGAAAATTTTCTTTGCATAAAGAATGTTCCAACATTCTTTAATATTACTATATTCATATTTAAATAGTTGGGATTGTTGTCGCAAAAAAAGATTGCATGAAAAAGAGTAAAGGGGGAATCCCAAGAACTATCACCGAGGAAAGTAGAGTCCCAAAGAATATTTTGACTGAAACGGGAGAAGGATGAATTTATTCGTATTGTTTGGAGTGTTTGTGCGGCAAACTGGTTTAAAAACTCTAATATTGGACGAAAAAGGCAACCAACAAGTACAAGCAAAAGACACATAGTAGTGAAACTATACAAAAAAGGAAAAAAGTTCTGGTCAAACGGTTGGTAGGATATACTCTTCGATTCAAAGATCAATTGAAATGAATAAATCGATGGGAACGACCGCCTTAAAGCCTCGATTGGAATGAGCCTTTAAAACAATATATAAGTATTGAAGCAGAGAAAATTTCAAAACATAAGGCTGTTGAAGTTGTAAAGGACGTCAAGCTTTAATGAATCAATTTTGTAGCCGTACAGTGTATAAAACTTTGAAGAAAGATATTTATCGTTGGCGAATTGCACTTAAGAATCCACTCATATCGTTCATATCATTCAAAACGAATTGCATTTGCTCATGAACATGTCAATAAGCCATCCAAATAATAGTTTCCAGAATTGGGATCGAATTTGCATTCGAAAAACACTGCGCATAAGTTAAAAAACTGTAACACTTGGTGGTGGTGGTGTCATGGGCCGGGAGTGTATGACTAGTAATGGGGTAGATAATTTCGTGTTTATTAAATCGACAATGGACAAGAGTTGATCTATATATTTGTCCTTAAGGCGAATTTAAATCAAAGTACATCAAAACTTGTTTCAACATAACAATGACCCCAAGCACACTGCAGAAATTGTTAAGGTTTGGATACTTTACAATGTCCAAAAACAATAACGTACGCCTCCGCAATCACAACACCTCAAACTCATTGAGGATATATGGAATTTGGATCCGCCAGCGCCACATCTCTTTGGAGGATACGCTTAAAAAAGGAAAGAAGAAGAACCAGCCTATATTATAATCCATGGCATGAAAGAACCAGGCTATATTATATTGATTGATAAAACTGAAAATTTGAGGCCAAAGAGAATTTTGAAATACCTGTACGGTGATCTCGGAACCTATGAAAACAAATTTCATTGTTGTTAGAAGCCATAAAACACGATTAGCTCTCTTACTCACCCAGAATGTATCCATGTCGAAGAAAGCAAGATGTTTAGTGTATCAATTAAGTTCAACAAAGAAGCCAAACAAACTGAACTTCTCTTGATGATGACGAAGGATAACAACAACGTACAGCATGAGAATGTTAAACGATTACATCTTGTTCGTTGATTTAGTAGGAAATGCATAAATATTTTTTTAACGATCGGGCATTGAGCGAAATAATTTTTTGCAATACAGAGGTTCAGTTCTAGCCCATTTTTTAAATTTCTTCTTGAAATCGTTTTGTTAGATATAGTACAACTTTTCAACTTTTTACAAGGAGTCCACAAGCATTCAATTCAATTAAATCTCGAGATATGCTGGCAATAGCAAAAAAGGGTTTATTGTCCTGGTAAACGCTAAGGTAGACATCTATTGTTAGATCTTCTGCACTGTTTTGAAGATGCTGTTGCGAAACCCCAAATACAAACCTAATTCAAGTTTTCTTTAAAGATGAATTGGGGTTTTTTTTTTTTTAAATAATCTGTAGGTCTTTCTAATTTTGGTTATATTTCGTTTTTTTTTTTTGTTTATGAATATATATTTTAATTTTGTTTGCTGCTGCCTTAAAATTGAACGAATTTTCTTCGCAAAGAAGAACAAGCGCCTTGAAATTGTAACGATTTTCTTCGCAAATAAGAACAAGTGCGACATGGGGATGGTGTTTAGTTACTACTATTCGTCCTTACTTTTGAGGTATGCGGTTCTGTTGCCGTTGGGAATTTTCAAATGACTCCTGACCAATCAAACAAAAGAAGCACCAGCCGGCAACTTTGCTCTAACATAAGTTTGTTTCAAACACTTCCGTCAAATAAGTGTTGGTTCAGCCCAGCAGACGTAGTTGAGTTGAAAGTAATTATCGCCATTAGTCCGGGAATTCTTGCTAGAATTCTAAAGTCAAGCATCATTTTATATTGCAAATTTTTACTCATGTCTTTAATGCTTAACTGCAGATTTTTGTGGTTTGGAGGTAAATACATTGACATACAGATATGGGGCTCCCATGCTCGTGAGTGACTGGATTTCTCCACACCTGCCCTGTCAACTTGAGAACCTAGCCTGAAATCGTTTGACACATTACTTTGGGCCAGGTCTCATTTTGCTGCGCCTTCCAGCTCTGAGATTTCCTTCCCTAGTGGGAAGGGAAGGAGGAAGAGGGATTGCTAATCAAGTTATTCCGCTACTCCGACGCCCTTGACTGGAGTGAGTCTATTTTATCTTTCATGACTGACCGAACATAATGTGATTCCATTTGTCAATTGATCCAAGCATCACCGCGATTAAATAATCCGGGGTGTGCTCCAACGTTCCTTGTAGAGGTCCTTTCGCAGCCTGTGCCAACTTTAACATGCAAAAAAATGTGTCGCAAGCGTCGTCTTCCTCAGATTATTCCTCCTGGGTAAAATCGGCAGTCGAAGGTTCACGACTGATTGCTCATTTGAGGTTATCAAATTAGTCTTGTTTTCTCTACATATTTCTTAATGGGCATTGTCTGTATGTCTCTTTTTTCATTCAGCAAAAATTTCCATGTCACGTTTTTAAATCCTTTGGTTGTTCTGTAGTAGTGGCCTTTGTTGTTGTTTGAGACTAGCTCCTTATACATCTTCCACCGAATTACTTGGAAGTTGCACCTAATAAACACAGTTTACACTGGATTTTGGATTTCGCAAGTGCCCGTCACATTAGTTATCTGTAGACTGACCTGCGAGTATCCCAGGCTCAAGCGAAACATCACAGAGTCGACAATTACAACGCAGGTTTTTAGTCGAAAATGTTTACAATTAAGATAACCAAAAGAATGTCTTCGAGCCGTTTTGGCAGTAAACTATACATTTTTCCAGATAGCAAATTGTAACCGTGGCCGTTTAACACGATGACTCGATATAGTCTTCTAGGAAGTGATGGACATAATTTTCAATGACAGAAATGATTCCTGGGTAAACCGAAATTTTGATTTCATATTAAGGTTTTTAGTAGTAGATCCCACCTTTCGTACATTCTCACATATTAAGCGTTGAATTTTTTTTTTTTTCATTTCGCTTAAATAAGTGATTCTCTATGTCTCTATGCTCTTTGTCGTAGACGAGCTGTTCTTTTTAGTTCTGTGAGACCAATCAGATCTTCCGTTTTAAAGCTCATATATACTCATGGGCAATTTTTGTATAAACTATCACTACGCTCTGATACCTTTTACGTGTCAATTATCACTTCACTTTACTGTATGCTTAATTTGTGGACTTTCATATGTTTTCCGAAACAACCGCCGACTTCGGGCAAATAGAGCGTTCAGCATCATCGATATTTTTACGACTGTGATTCTACATACCAGTCATGATTTTCTTGGTGCAGATTGAATAAACTGTTTGATTTCAGCAGGGTTTTCCCTCACCATAAAATAGTTTTGATTGGCACACAAAACTTTTTCATCCACTGTTTTGGAAATAACAAAAGTTATTTTACTTCAACAGCTTTAAATGCGTAAATAAATAATTGGAGTCACATAAAATTGCGACACGTTTCATTTGAAAGTAAGTGCTATCCTAGGTAAATGAGCTTTTTAACAATGCCGTCTTCTATGTGCTAGACCGGGGCATACTTTAGTGACGTGTTACAGGTGAAAGAATTATAATAAGAAAATGAAAAAAATAAGAAAATTCTAGTACAAAAGCCAATACTACCTACTTGCCAGTAGAAAGAAGGCAAAAAATGCGATCCAAATATGTTGCAACACACTTTAGTATAGATATGCATAATTTGTGCCATACGTTAACAGCTTTTGAAAAGAATTTCCCCACAGAAATCAGATGATTTGATTCTTTCTTTTGGAAGATTCATCACATTTTTAGTTACAAATAAAATTTCAGGCGCTCGAAGACGTTCATTTGCCCCATCGACCAATTCTCCAAGATATCCTTTATTACATGGACAGAATATTCACAGTGATATTTTTCATAGAAATGTTAATCAAATGGCTTGCTTTGGGCTTTAAAGTTTATTTCACGAACGCATGGTGTTGGCTCGATTTCATCATTGTCATGGTAAGTGATATGCGTTCAGTAATTTTTTTAAATTTTTGGAAAACTTTGTTGAACCGTAACTTGATATTAACATGTTTTTGATACATCCATCTCAATATTGAGCAATTGAGTGGGGAAAAAACTGAGAAGAAGCTGCGTAAAATGAAGAGAGGGTTCATTTAATGGTATAATGCATACTTACGAGATTGATTAATGGTTTCAACTATTTATTTGATAATTTGCTCGTTAGTTAAGTTCGAATTATTTTATATTTTGAATTCGGTTAAGGAAATTTAAGATAATTATATAAAACACATATTCACATAACTTAAAATCATCGATAGCTATCGCTTATAAACTTGGGTGCTATTTGGTCCGGTTCTGATGATGTACCAGCTTTTCGCTCTATGAGAACATTAAGAGCCTTAAGACCTCTTCGTGCGGTCTCACGATGGGAGGGTATGCGAGTAAGTAAATGAAACGTTAAAGAGTGCTCATACTAAACGTGTTTAATATAAATGCTACACAGATTATCGTGTTTTTTAATTGTATTGTGAAATCTTCTGTCTGTGTTTATATAACAACTGTCTATATGTTATCACACAAAAAAGTAATAGTTTTGTCTAGAGCAAATGCCCTGTTGTAATGTCTATCATATAAAGCAAGTGTATGTGAGAGAAAGACTTTATCCTTCTTCGATTGAAAATACTTCTATAATATTCTGTGGTTATGTCTCTGTTATGGATCACTGTACTTTGTAAAATACTAAGTTATAAAAGCAAGTGTTAAGGTAGCGCGCAACGATTTCATACAAGGACTTTGTGTTATTCGGCTCTCTCACGAATAACCTTTCAAGGATTCGATTCAAACGTCCATTTGACCATCGTACTTTAAAAATTATGCATATATTATCTTGTTCTGCAAAATCAATTAGATTTCGATTGGTCTTTTAAATTTGTATGAATTATTCATGCGCAAAAGTAATCTCTAGCAAACAAAATAATCAAAATTTTAGTCAAAAGTTCCTAGTCACTAATTCCAAATTTCACTATATCATACATTTGAATCGAAACTTTATCTGAATACCACAACCAAATTAAATTATATATGCGAAGGAATCCAAAATCGTGAATGGAATTTGTAGTATCTATACAAAATTTTGCATATGCACTCAAGTTAAATTCAATGTTGATCCTCGCTGTACAAAATCGAGCAAGTACCGGACACGCTAGATAACAGTTTGTAATGGCTCAATAGACAGAAGTGAACAAGAAAAGAAAATCAACTTTCCCTAATTTCAAAGCAAATTGTACATAAAACTCTCTCCAGCGAAGTACGGGCGAAACGGCTAATCAATGATGTCTGTATATGTGGTTTGAAGCTTATCTTACTTTCTGCTTTGTCTCAATATGATCTATGTTTACTAAAAAAGTGAAACGAATAAACTATAAACTAAGAAAGATGCGTAATATATATATATATATATATGTATTGCTTTGAAAGATATGTTTGGTTGGTGCAAAACGCCTCCTTTTTTGGTTGAATAAGTTCTGTTTTTGTATTTTTATTACTTTACTATTTTCAATTGCATTCATTTGTTTAGAAAAATGAATAATGAGAATATTATTGAATTTTAAGTGAAGATAAGATGATAAAATGTGTAGAGTGCTAATTTCACGGTTAAGGGTAGAATAAGGCACTTAAAATATTTCTTAGAGTTACAAATTTGTTCTATAGAGATAAAATGTCAGCAAAGTCCATATGAATCTTGACATTTCTTTTTTTATTTTGCATATACACTGGGATGTCGATGATTTATGAAAGAAGATCGATGATTTTTAGTTATAAATAATTAAATATATCACAATTTTTTGTGTGTCTGTAAGCCTATGAATGTATGCAGTAACGGGGCTAACATGAAAAGCAGCAAATCTACTTTCCCCCATTATTTTCTAAATAATTCTCTTTATTATTTCTTGTGAGGCTTATAAAAATTATTATAAAAATTTTCTAGCCCTATGCAAAGTGTTGATCCTTAATTAGTGCTTTGAATTCTATTAATTGGCTGTGTGGGCTTGCGACTCGGATTCACTTTGTTATTAATGAATTTTATTTAAAAATAAACTATAAATATATGTAATCACAATTCTTGCTATAAAGAGGATTCCAAACGAGCATCAGTACCTTACAATAGTTTCCTCGATGGAGGGTACCGACTCACTGACTGTTCGCTTTTTCAGCCGTTCACATGTTCGTTGTTTATCGTCCCATCCTTGAATCTCTAGACGCTACAATATTCTTTCCCAAACCAACTTTATTCTCTTGAACGCTATAATATAAGATTGCTTCACTCATTTATTATGTTGTACAACTCAGTCGACTATAGAATTCAAATACTTATTATGCTTCCGCAGCATAATTGGTTCTCAAGATTGAATAAAGCAACAAAATGAGACTATGAGTCTAGAAATTACCTACTCTCACGCAATATTTGCTGTGCAGGTCATCGAAAGAGGTGGAAACTTGACGAAATAATCAAGAATTACGACCAGTTAGAGACATATAAAAAATTATCCTTAATGGGCTTTCGTATGGATCCACTCGCCGGTTTATTTTTATGTCATCAATTTATCGGTCTATCCCTGAAAAAACGTCCAAATGGAATGTTGCGCAATTGAGCAGAAATGATTCTTAAAAACAGAGACTAAAACGTAGGGAAAATCGAGATGCTAGAATATTTGCGAATTATTCTAAATTTCTAAATTTCATTGGTGATTAAGTATTTGTCACGTCAATTCTCTTGGCCGTTAATCGGATTTATCAGTTAATATCGATCCGAGTCACCTTGCTCGTTTTCTGTAACCTGTCAAGATTTTGATGTGCATTGTCTTCAACAATGGAAAGTGTTTCAACACGAGTTGACTGTATGGAATAATCCACTATTTTCAAGTAATAAATTCATTAAAATAGATAATTCGCTACATAACTGAAACATCTGATAGCTCGTTGGACCACATACTTATTCCTACATACATACTTATTCCTACTTAGACCTGCCGGACCGAACCACCAAGCATACTTGAGTCCGTATCTCATCTTTTGACGTTATATATTCGAGTCGGGATTTCGCCCACATAACAATTACATTGAAGAGTTCAACAAGGTGACAACGAATAATGCAAGCGCGAAGTCGGCTATATCATTAACCCTTTTCCAAAGATCGATAAGAAGGAAGTTTGTGAAGCTTGTTTGTTGTTAATTCTACAAGGTTCAGTTAATCTTCCTATATTAATATTGGATTATGCTTTTAACGCAGACTCAAATATTTCTCGACATGTTCAAATTTATCCTTGTGCGTGACAACTATTCATTTTAATCTTGAATAAGTCGCACCACCTTAATTTATTGAAATCAATTCGTGCTATCGATGTTTTCAAACTTCAAACTTTATCCCTCCATCCTCAGTTCCTATATCTTCTTTGGTATCCGGTATCCACAATTTGTCTCTGGTTTCTCGATTGCTCGTATTGTGAATATGATCTTGGTGCCCACACTAATCGTACTCAGGAATGCAGTTAAAAATATACATACATTGTTACTTAGCTTTCAAATATTGTCTCATATTTTTATTTGTCTCATTTCAACAATTTTGAAATGTTTACTTATTTAGTATTCCGTTTTCTGTTCTGCCTCAAGGTTCGGAACAAGTATGAGTTTTTTATACAACAAGCTCTGGGCTAATGTCACACTCTTATTAAAGTTATCGATGTATACATTACATAAGTCATACGTTATATACATTCCATTACATAATAAGTCGTTTAGTAGATTTTTGGTCAAACAAAACGCAACACTACGAGGGGCAAGTAAAAAATAAGGTTCCCACATTTTTTTCAGGTGTAAGACATTTTTTATTGCAATAAATAAGTATACCATCTGAATGCTTTTACTGTAAACTATTTTTCTACATAGTCACCAGATTTTTCTACGCATTTTTCCTGACGAGTTATCCACTTCCGAAAACCTGCTTCGAAGAACTCCGCCGCTAGGCCGCCGATGAACTTGGTGACCACTTCCTTTACCTCTTCAACTGTACCGAAGCGTTGTCCACCTAAGTGTTGCTTCAATTTTGGAAACAAGTGGAAGTCGCTGGGAGCCAGATCAGGGCTGTAGGGGGCATGATCAAGCAATTTCCAGCCGAATTTGTCCAATAGGGAGGTGGTCTGTCGAGAGACATGCGGGCGCGCGTTGTCGTGGTGCAGCCTAACGCCCTTGGTGAGTCTTCCTCTCCGGCGATTTTGGATGGCTCTTTTGAGTTTCGTCAACGTCACGCAGTACTTGTCCGAATTTATTGTGGTCCCTTTAGGCATAAACTCGGTAAGCAAAACGCCTTTTTGGTCCCAAAACACCGTAACCAACACTTTTCCTGCGGATAGCGTCTGCTTAAACTTCTTCGGTCTTGGCGATCCGGGATGGCGCCATTGTTGCGACTGTTCTTTTGTTTCCGGAGTGACATAGTGACACCATGTTTCATCTCCGGTAACAATGGAGTCCAAGAATTCTTCGGTATTCTCGGCGCATTGTCGAAGAAACCACTGGGCACACTTGACACGATTGTCTTTGTGGGTTTCTGAAAGCATGTGCGGGACCCACCGCGCACACACCTTGTGATAACCAAGTTTTTCAGTCAAAATGTTGTCGATGGTTTTTTCACAAACCTCAGGAACCTGGTCAGCCAGCTCTCGAAGCGTTACTCTCCGATCCATGAAGAGAAGGCGCTCAATCTTCGCCACGACTTCGTCGGACACCGATGGTCTCCCGCTCCTTTGCTTGTCGTGGACATCTGTGCGTCCTTCGGAGAACTCCCTGCACCATTTGCGGACGTGTTGGATGCTGATGCAAGCTTTCCCATAAACTTCTTCCAACTGTCTATGAATTTCAATAGGTTAAAGCTTCTTCGCGTTTAAAAATCTAATCACTGTACGGATTTCACACGTGGCGGTGACGGCGATAGCGGGCTCCATCGCGGATGGCTGTCAGGCCGGCACTGAACGCCGCAGAGAGTTCTACCAAGACGGGATCTATAGTGGAAAACCCAGCGCACACGGCGGTGTTGCCGGATTTTGCCTAGCATCTCACGCGGGGAGTTTACAGCGTTGGGAACCTTATTTTTTACTTGCCCCTCGTATCTGGAACTGACTTATTGATGGTGTTTTCATATCCGGCTCAGAATGAAACAGGTTTCTATCCCGCGGCATCAACATCTTTATGGAGAGGAAACGATACACTTCGGCTAGAGAAGTCCTTATTGAAGAACTGTGAGCGTTATTTTTATTTATACGTTCTCCATAACAATTTGTTGTTTTAACCATAAATTCCACAAAGCTGACTGAGAAAAATAACTAGAAGTAATCAAGTATTGGTGAAAAGTCATCAAATGGTACTCTTATTCCAGAATTTCTTGTCGACAATTGGTGAACGTTAGGCCACTACTGTTCCGTATTTTATGCAATACCCAATACACGATTTTTCGATTTTAGCGATTTTTTTGAAGTTCTATTATACGAAGTAATTCTTTCATCTACCAGTTGCCATTCATTATGCTGCTTTATTTAATTATTTTGGTTTACATTGTTTCTAATCATAGTCTGGAACAGGTCAATGTATATATAGGCAACAGCCACATACAGGAGGCGTTTTGAGGCGGATGACAATAGTCACCCGTAATAACGAAAGGGTTAATCAAATGATGGCAAACATTTCGATTATTTGAATATCTCAAAACCCTTTAAAATTTAGGAAACTTCCTCCCACAAAGATTCATTGTTGATAAACTCGAGAGTCTGCAGCCAAAGTTTGTTGAGCGCAATTTTACTTGTGTGTGTGTTGTTTATTTTTCGTTTAAATTGTTTGAATGTTAAAGGTCGGAAATTTTATTCGAAAATAATAATATTTTCAATGACTAGCTGACATTTTTTCAGAAGAAAATTGAATATGCAACTGATATGCTATACATTTTGGAAATACCATGTATTTGAATATATAATAAGCAGTAACTTGAAATTATTTCTGTACAAAAGCTTTTAATTGTCAAATTATCGAGTTAGATAAAGAAAGCACTGTCTGCATTCGACAATGCATTGAAAAAGAGCGGAGGAGATGAAAACGGGTGAAATAAAGACTAACAACTTCAAAACAAAGCAAAATTATTTTATCAACTTACAAACCTTATAAAATTTTTAAAAAATGTTTGAATTGTCACTTGTATAGGTGTCGCTAATCAACTTCGTGGCTTCACTTTGTGGAGCTGGTGGTATTCAAGCCTTCAAAACCATGCGTACGCTTAGAGCACTGAGACCTTTGCGTGCCATGTCCCGAATGCAAGGCATGAGGGTACGTACGTGTCCTTATCACTAGATATAGAAAATCAAATTCCATTCTCTTGCATTCCATAGTTTAATTTTTTCTACTAGAGCTAAATTCGTAATTAATCTAGTTTTCATTGCATTTCGATAGATTGATTAGGTAGATATAAAAGACATGCAATTTGAATGAGTTGAATGATGGAAGTGATTCCAATTGCAAACTTGATCGAAATTTTTACAAATGTTATTCATTGCGTTTATGAGTTTTTGATTTGTCGAATGATTTGACGATTTTTTAGAGTTTCTGCATCCTAAAAGTACTTTACAAACGACAATAGAAAATTTCGCATTTCAAAAGTTACATTTTCAATTGGAACTTTTTTTATTCCGAAATCATTGACACAATTTGGCTAGTTAAGTATGAAGTACTGAATATAATTAGTAGAAGTCTTTGGAACGAAAGTGTTGGCGCTAGGTGTTGGTGTTTGTAAAATATCTTTAGACCTATTGCTCGTATAGTTACCATTCTCGGATTGAATTGCTTTTGCATTAGTAACGCTACTTCTGTTGTGAATTTTTCAAAATCTTAACATCACGGTCCAACACAATCGTACCAGACCAGCTAAACTTAGGTTTTTCAATCAAATCAGCAAGCATAAAATTTATACAAAGCTGCTAATCGCCTTTTAAAATGCGCTCGCCCGCTAACATTCAGTTGAACACCATACAAAAAATGAAATTGTCTTGAACCCCACAAGGCTGGGATACCAATAGGCCACCAAACACGAAATAAATTTTTGAGCTTTTTTAACACAGTCAAGTTTTTAGTACACGTTAAAGAATAATTCACATGAAAAACACGCATCACACTCGTTTTGCATCCTCCGACACACGACTTGAAGCTTAGAAAGAGTTACTTAACGTTTCTACTTGTCAGCTTGCAAGGTTCGATGGACAAGTAGACAGAAATTTGAAAAATAATTTTTAAACTTTTCTCAACACAATTTAAACAAAACTTTGTTTTTGTTCCCGTTCATAGCTTTTACATTACATTAAATTTCATTTTGGTTTTATTTTATCCTTTTGCATTGTGTTCAGTTTTTTGAAATTGCGCATGCTTTCTATGGCGATTGCGATTGATGCTATTGGTTACATCCTTTCTTTGCATGCTTGCGTGTTTTCTCTATATGTGTGTAGACAATTTGCTAATTGTTGTTGTTGTAATTTATGCTACATTTCATTTTAGTCTAGAAACAAAAATATCAGAATAATTCATTCATATCTCCATTTATTATCTAGATATATACCAGAGATGCTGCTAAAATTGCAAATAAAAGTGTTTGTTTAGTCAAATAGTATGCAAACAAATAGGTTTGTTGGTCGAGATAAATATAAACATGCATAAGGTCTAGTATAATAGATACTGAATCTAGTACAATAGATACAATATACGAATTTTCAAGCACAATAAATATGACTACTAATACTAGGAAATATTTAGCAAATATTTGAAATTATTTATTTAAAATAGAAAATGTCGTTTTCCAGCTTACAGCTGAATTAAATTATCAACACTAGTTTCATTTTCTAGCTAACATAAAATCAAAAAAATAAAACATACCTGTAGTAAACATCATACAGATCTAGCAAATGTTGAAACAATTAGCGAAAAGCATTCTCACATAAACGATTGATTCAACACAAACACTGATAAAATTCTTGTAAAGTTCCTTTTAACTCAAAAAATATTTTAAAAAATATTATCAAAAATATTTAAAAAACATTTATCAAAAATATTACGAATTTAATATAGTGAACAGAATTCGTAGTGACTGATTCGTATTGAATAGTATTGATGATTGCGAAACTATTACCGAGAACTGTTACAACCCTATCATACGGGTACTAGCTGAGGCATTGCAAAAGTATCTCTTGAGAATTATCAGGTCTCTAAGGACTTATTCTTTAAATCCTGACCGGAGTTACAGCGGTTGCAGTTACCGTATTTATACTGCTTTTGATTGAAGACGTTCTCTTTATTAATCGCTATACATTACTAAAGTAAACAATTTGTTTCGCCTCATAGTTCAGTTAGCTATATTTTCGGCGCGTTTGAAAAAATCGGTTGTTCCAGTTCAAATTTTGTTGGATTCCACAGATGGATTTTGGAGATCCAAGACATAAATAGAGATGCTGCCTCTGGTTATTAGGTTTTCAAAAGTATCAGAAGTATGCTTTGAATACATTGTTTATTAGCCTGGAGGTGAATGAGTTAATAGTATCATGTTATGTTGACTTTCATAACTTAGACATGATCCGCGCGCTACGCTCTCTGACTCTGCAAGAATGTTTCAACCAAAACAAATTTTCTGGCATCCTCAGTAGTAGTTTTCCAATAGTAGTTTTCAAAATACATGTTATGCTGGCCTATAACATACTGGGTCATCCACTAGCATTACCTTCCTTTCTCGAATCAGGCAGCGTAAGATATTTAACTGATATTTCTGCCGGGAGTCGACCAGTTATGTGTTTTAATTTCGTTTTTGCTGAGTGACAGTAAAATAACGCTTTTCCGTGAACATTAAATTTTTACAACGACTGTGTCTCGTTACGAGAACCTATCAACTACCAAAGTCGCGACAATGGTGAAATTGATGATCTGCCTGTAACTCGGAGGCTTTCATAAAAATTTGATGAGGCTCGCTTAAACATTGTTTTGGATCTTTAAGTAAAAGTAACACTCCTTACTGGCAGCCAAGTTAAAAAAGTCTTATCTGGAAAGAAATTTAATCATTTTCTTTGACCTCTCTTTTCTTTTCAACTCTTCAACCCTTTTAAACTCTCCTCACTGACCATTCAGGTTTGTACCACTGTAGTACTCTAAAAACTTTAAGTAAATTGATTTATATATTTAATAAACAAGCAATTATACAAATAATTACTTGAAATTTGTGTAAGTCTACATTTATTGTATTAAAATTACAAATATTGTATGAGTTCAAAAGTTTCAGTTTCATATTTAATAATTTATTTTTTTTAATTACTAAACTTAACTTAATCTAATACATAAACGCCATTATTATCTATAACTTGTCTCCAACGATCTGGATTTGCTGTATTCCTCTCATGTAAGAATCTTCCCCCTGACAATTTGAAAAGCTTGCTAGCCCTCTACGAAGATCCTTTTAAGAGTTTTATACCCTTTCCGGCATGTAATTGTCCAGGGACCGAATAAGGTGATTATCCGTTAGGACTGTGAGTGGGGTAAAAGTTCCCAGCCAACCGCCTTTAATTTGTGCTGGATAACTGCAGCTGTGTGCGGTTTCCCATTGTCGTAGTGTCATGGTTCTGTTTTAATGACTCCGCGACAATTGGCTTATGCAGGACGCGTATCATTGCTTATTGAAGTCGCTCCAATTACTGACCCTAAAGTCCGCATTTAACGTTTGATTTCCTCCCGAAAGCTTCCTAAAAATGACTCTTCGAGGATCCCACCGAACGGACAGTAAGACCTTCCGTTGATGCAAGCCTCGTATTGAAGTAAATACTGGTGATTCACTACTTTTGCATCCTGCCCAGCACCTAGGAGTACATATCATTTCATCGGTTGGGGAAATCCATAATAAGTTCGACGAGCAAAATGGCAAACATAGCAGGCCATTCTGCCTTCCTTGTTTCTTTGCGAAAGTTCGTGCGGTACCCAAGCATCCAAATTATACACTTATACCACATATGAATTCTCATGAATTCTCCTCCCATGAATTCTCATTCCTTTAGTGATTCTGTTGACCTCGAATATCTCCTGAATAGGTTTACAACTATCATATTACCACCTCGTTGTATTATTTCCCATTGATCAATTGTCAACGAACGACCTCTCACCTCTTTTGACCGTCCTGCTGGTGACCAAGATTACACATGTATTGTAAGCAATGTCTAATATGCACTTTATCAGTTTGCATATTTATCATACCACTTATAATAATTAAAAATTAAATTGGAAATGCAACGGCGATTGTTTTTCAGAATCCCGATTATGAGATCTCCAAAACGCTACGTGCTGTGCTTTTCTTAATTTCTTTCTCTCTTAAAGGTTATCTAACCTTATCTTTTTTCTCACTTTGTTCAAATAGATAATTCTGCACTCTCCAGCAATGAGAGCGATGAATATCAACCCTGCTGGGACAAAGACCGCCGACACAGGCACCTTTAGTACAGCAACTAACACGTTCTGCCTTCTTTTTCTCATTTTTCGGAATGTTTAAATCAAGATCTTTTTGGAACCGTGAAAGTTTGGACAAGACCATTTCCTCAGATTACAATACTCATCATAATTTGATGCGTAAAAGTATCGTTTTTCATGCTATGAAGGTTTGAATTTTAAAATGTGAACTTTTATCCGCCATTTCTTTCCCCTTTAATACACCAGTCGATTTTACCAAGAAACCTTAAACTTCTCTCCGTTTCTAAATAAATATTGAACGGTTCTCTTCAAAAGCTGCATTATAAGATCGTTCTTGCATTTCTGACAAGGGTTCAGTGGTAATTTTTTCTTCTTAGTCGTTTAGTAGAAACCGTGACTACCCTAAAGTACTGTTCATAAAAGTGTTATAATTAGGTTTACAGCCGGATTGTAATTTCACTCTTTAATTCCTGGGGCAGACGACGCTACGACGAATTAGTTCCTTATGTTATATTGACGTCAACGTCAGAAGAAATTGTATTTGAACTTATATATTATACTATAACGATGACGTTATTATGACGTATAGAACCAGTTCAAATCACGTCGTATGTCTCGGGCATAAGGCGAAGTTCTGCATCGCTCCCACTATTTTATGCTTTGTAGGTCAACAGTGCAAAGGAGCGTTGTTTCCACTAATGATTTCGTAGCATATGTTTCTTTCCTGCTTGATCGTATTGCAAAAATTTGAGAATGAGAGTTGGTGAGAATCTGAATTAAGCAATGGATTTTTCCGGTTACACATCCTCGGAAGAAGCCAAAGAAGGTCCTGTAGCCAGAAAAATTATGGCCGCGATATTTTCGGGGTTCGAAATGAAGAATTCCCATAGACTTTTTGGAGAACAGAAGACTGATCGCGACGTAGTAATACAGTGGATACAACAACACGCCCATGTTTAGTCAAAATAAACCATAATACTGCTGGAAGATTCATCTTAAATTCCGACTACCAAAATACATCAATTGTTGCTGATGTGGCGTTCAGTCCAAACGTATCCTCAGCAAAGTTTTTATGTATTTATCACATGAATGGTGCTCAAATTCTCAATTCTATGATGGGAATTAAATTATTCGAGGACTCGACTTATTGAATGGAAAAAACTAACTAACTAATGAAGACCAGGTCAGGATCATTAGTCTAGACACAAGTAGTCTGAATCAAGATAGATGTTGTTAGTGTCACAACCATTTCAAGAAATATTAGTTACAGACATTTATCTCTATATATAGTTCTAAACAACCATCAAAAAAGTCCATAGACCGTCATAAATAGTTACAATGAGATATCATAGATGCAATCATATTCCAATAGTTTGAGAATGTATTGCAAAGATGCGGTGTTGCCAAAAGTATTCATGGTGGCAAATAATACCATGCAGTTCAGTATGTATGCAAATGAAATTACATATAACCAGATAGTCGATAACTATCTAAATTCGACCGCTGGGAAGTGCAGTCTATGCAGCTGATTGGCCGGACTCTATCTATTGTATAGAACAGTGTTCGAAAATCCTTCACATGAAAGCTAACCAGCAGTTTGCGTAAAATTTCTGAAACGAAAATTTCAATCAATTCGATACAACAAGCTTGATATATTTTTTAAAATTCGATCATGAATTTTATAAGTCCAAGAAATTACGCAACGACTAAGGATGAATTTAATAGAAAAACTCAAGAAATACATTTTATTCCAAATCTAACACTACTATCCTGTCTTGAATCAAATCTAGCAAATTCAGCAACAATAATGAACGGAATATTACAGAAATTAAGATTTCCACCTTTATACGAAATCTCACTTACTAATTGTTAGCAAATTTCAAAATAAATAACTATACTAAATTTGATATTGTAAATAATAAAATCATACATTAAAAAATTTGTTAGCTAGAAATACGATTGAATTTTTTTAACCCAATAACATTGTTTGAAAACATTTGAATCCTTGTATATTTTTTGCTAGATTGTTTACTCAGATTTCAGAGGGCAGCGGGAAATTGCAATTTTGGCAGCAGTGTATACTAAATAATTTTTCAGAACAATCACTTGCTAAATGATTTTTCTAACGAGAACAATTTGTTTTCCTTTATATTTTATAAATTATCAATACAAAAGGTCGTCGTAAATGCGTTGGTTCAAGCTATACCGTCCATCTTCAATGTGCTATTGGTGTGTCTAATATTTTGGCTTATATTTGCCATCATGGGTGTTCAGCTTTTTGCTGGAAAATATTTCAAGGTAACATTTTCCCATAAATACCTACTTTTAAATACAGATGGTAAACATAAGCAATACAATATGAAAACTCTATCCTTTCAGCCTAACACGAAATATATAATATTTAACATATATTTTTGTTTTAGTGTGTTGACTCGAACAAGACCACCCTTAGCCATGAAATCATTCCGAATAGAAACGCGTGTATGAACGAAAATTATACGTGGGAAAACTCGCCAATGAATTTCGATCATGTCGGGAATGCGTATCTGTGTTTATTTCAAGTGGCAACATTCAAAGGATGGATTCAAATAATGAACGATGCTATTGATTCGAGAGATGTAAGTATATTTGGAATAATTCTTGTCATTTGAAAACATGAACAAACCATTCTTTACTGCCCCATCTCTTTCCCTAAAAAGCGATTAAAAACATAATTTGCTATTTTCAATATTTTTATTTTTTTTTCGCTATTTTTTAATTAAGTAAAGGTCGACTCCGGTATTTGAGAAGAATCTCTTAAAAAAGTAAAAAAAAAAGGTTTTTTATTTGGTGAAGTGTAATTATAAAATTATTTATTTATTTTTAAGTAATTAGTAGTTTCCCATAGTTCCTTAGTTGTCCTTTTTTGACCTGTTGATCAGTTCCGTTTGTTTGAACACAGAACTATTTTTTCCGAGTAGTTCGATTAATACACTGTATCCGTCCCCCATATCTACGTTACTCTGTATTATAGAAACGCAGAAACTTTTTCCTACGTCTAGATGTTTCCATTAGGTTATCTTCTATAAAAAAAATTGTTTGTCCCTACGCGATTTACAGTCATTCTTCGACATTTGCATGGACAGATTACATACATTTAAATTTCACACTGAGATGAATGATTGATTTGATTTTCCAGAAGAGATTAAACAAGCTACGGTGGTCATAAATGTTTTCGCCGAATCTCTTCATCGCTGACGCAAAGGATCATACTTTATTTACTTTTACCTGATACACTTTGGAAACAACTTTAATTATAAAACGATAGCTTTAGATGGGATTTAGCTTCCATACGTGTTGCCATCTGTGGAAGCCTAAGTCCTTTTGTAGATGCGCTCACTGTAGATGTGAATTGTCTCACACGGTTTCGACTACACGGCCAAAGTCGTTGATTTTTTAGTTGAGATTACGCCTTTCAAGCCTATTCGGTTCAGACTTCGGCGTTAGCTATCTGAATGTTGAATTGGTGTTTTTGGCATCAGCCAGATATTGAAAAGTCTTGCTGGCATGCAGGTTGCGTATAATTGTTTGTTGATCGGCTTGATTATATTTTGCTTCGGCTCCTTATTTTCAGAGAATGTGACTCCAAAGTTACAATACCCTGAAAGTTACCAACTATTTCATTTAATATCTGCGACAGATATAACTGCTGGTCAGTTGGAGGAGATTTTTAACAAAAGAAAACTTACTAACTACCTAAGTATAAGTCAACTGATGGTATTGTAAAACTTTCTCTAACGTGCCACAGTACCGCGGACTCACGTATGCTATGCTTCACGACGTTGAAAAGTTATGGTCTCGTGATTGCTTGTTCTAACCTGGGATCTTGTTCTAACCCGCATCAAAGAGAAAATCGAGCTGTCAACGAACTGTGCCAACAAAGCATCTTCGACCGTTTGTTGGAACAGAAGGAATAAAAGCCGCTTCCATAGTAATCCCTGTCTCCTGTTGAAAAAGGTATTGCTATGTGCCTTTGTCTGTAAAATATAGCTAAAATATACCTCAAATCTGACAAAAAAGTCCCCTCGCAGTAATTCGATAAAAAGTTCCTGGCTGAGTTAATGGAATGGAAGAATCTATGGAATTTACGCATCACCCAAAATATAAGTTAATAGTTGCTTGATTATTTTGATTTTTGAATCGATTATCAAACTCAATCTAATATATAAAATTTCTTAATTTTTCAGGTGGATAAGCAACCCATACGAGAGACAAACATTTATATGTACTTGTATTTTGTATTTTTCATCATTTTCGGATCATTTTTCACGCTTAACCTATTCATTGGTGTGATCATCGATAATTTCAATGAACAAAAGAAGAAAGCCGGTGGATCGTTAGAAATGTTTATGACAGAAGATCAAAAGAAATACTACAATGCAATGAAAAAAATGGGCTCGAAAAAGCCACTGAAAGCTATTCCCCGTCCGAAGGTAATATTAGAATATTTCACTTTTTATATATTCGAAGAAAGTTTGGTGAATTTGTTTGAAATCTTTCAAGACCCGATTGCAGTGAACTAAATTCTGTTTTTTTAATAGTATGCAGCTTGTGAAAAATTTCTTCAAATTTTTTCAGTGGCGACCACAACTGATAGTTTTCGAAATAGTCACAGATAAAAAATTCGATATGATTATTATGTTGTTTATCGGGTTAAACATGTTAACGATGACGATGGATCACTATCAACAATCACAAACGTTTAGCGACGTCTTAGACTACCTTAATATGATATTCATTGCGATATTTAGCTCAGAATGCCTAATGAAAATATTTGCATTGCGCTACCACTATTTCGTCGAGCCATGGAATTTGTTTGATTTCGTAGTAGTTATTTTATCCATTTTAGGTAAGCTTCCTGTAACTATAAATTTTCAAACTGGCAATAATATTTCCTTGATTTCAGGTCTTGTACTAAGCGATATCATCGAAAAATATTTTGTATCGCCAACATTACTTCGTGTAGTACGTGTAGCTAAAGTAGGTCGTGTTTTGCGATTGGTCAAAGGTGCAAAGGGTATACGAACACTACTCTTTGCATTGGCCATGTCCTTGCCCGCCTTATTCAATATTTGTCTGCTTCTTTTCCTTGTGATGTTTATTTTTGCAATATTCGGCATGTCGTTTTTCATGCACGTCAAAGACAAAAGCGGATTAGATGATGTATATAATTTTAAAACATTTGGACAGAGTATGATATTACTGTTTCAGGTAAGTTTCCTTCAACCCATTTTAAGTTGGCTTGCTTTGATCAAAGATATACAAAATGTCGTAATTTTGATACGAAGCTCTTGGATAACATTTTTTTGATGAGAATTTATTCAGTACTGCGAATTCAATTTCACAGACTTTCCGTTTATGGGTTTTTAACAGTGTAAAAAAGCAACAATAAAAGTAAAAGCAATAATGCCTCGACAGGTATTTTCACTAACTTCATCTCATCTGACTTCATCTTAATATTTGAATCATTCTTTGTGCTATAAATGCGCCGGAAGCCTTTAATATGATTATTTCTATTTTTTTCTGTTACACATAGCTGCTCGAGTTTCGTAAAAAGTTTAAATGAAAATCGCATTGTTATAGTTCTGGGCTGTAAAGTGAATGATCATTCCCTGTACCTTGGAACAGTGTACCTGCAGTGTGGCAGTTTACCACAGTGTATTGCACTGCTGCAGTATAGTTCAGTATGTCCTGTAGAGCTGCGGTATAGAGCCTGGCAACGCCATGAAGGGCAATGAACCTTCGACTCTGTTGTCTTTTTTAAGAAAAATCCTTCAGTCTCTTAAATAATCCCCACTAGAATGTCGTAAATAAATCAACTCTGTTACTTGATGAATGTATCGAAACTGTAACATAAATCATATGTTAAAACTATTGGTGAAAACATTATCTATAGTCTGGAAAAGTTCTTTGCATACGCAAATATTAGACGCTTGTTTCCAGGTTTTCATAAATCAATGGTATATAATATATGAACTTCCCTTCATTTTGTTTCATGATCTACTGGCTGGAGCTTCTGTGTGAGATGAATCCTGTGCGGGCTTAGGTAAAAGCTCGTCCGAAGAATACACAGCGTACTGCATTGCGAAATTTCACTATGGTGAGAACACAGCCACACTTTGGCTTACAGCATTAATTTTTGGAAACAGTATTTTAAAGCCTTTTTGTCCAATACGCGCACGCACATAAGACTAATTCCATATAATCGATGCATTTTCCAACCATCCAAATTTGCTAATTATTTGTTGAATTGTTTTCAAATCATTTCTGTGATCGAAACTTGAGCAGAGTTTCCGATTGGTCTCAGCGTGAGTTTCCTGATATTCCTCATGCGTTTTCAATTGTTCATCGTGCAATTGATAATAAATAAATAATTGTTTATCCCTTATCAACTGTACAAATCTAGGAAAAAACTCCTGTTTATACTTGAGTTATCTCCGAAGTAGAGAAATTAGATCTATAGAATTCATCAACGACCCAAAGAAAGCCAACATGTCAGGAATATTTTCAAGTGACTTTTAAAATAATTTAACATTCCTCTCACAATTGCAGATGTCTACCTCAGCGGGCTGGGATAGTGTATTAGATGGCATAATCAATGAAGAAGAGTGTGATCCGCCGGACAATGATCGTGGGTACCCCGGCAATTGCGGCTCAGCCACTGTGGGCATTACATTTCTACTATCATATCTAGTTATAAGCTTTTTGATAGTCATTAACATGTATATTGCCGTCATTCTCGAGAATTACAGTCAAGCAACAGAAGATGTACAGGAGGGTCTAACCGATGACGATTATGATATGTATTACGAAATATGGCAGCAATTCGATCCAGAAGGCACACAGTACATCCCTTATGATAAACTGTCCGAATTTTTAGATGTATTAGAACCTCCGTTACAAATTCATAAGCCGAATAAATATAAAATAATTTCAATGGATATACCAATATGTCGCGGTGACCTTATGTATTGCGTGGATATCCTGGACGCACTGACAAAGGACTTCTTTGCGAGGAAAGGTAACCCAATTGAGGATACGGGCGATGTGGGAGAGGTAGTAGCGCGGCCGGAAACGGAAGGATACGAGCCGGTCTCGTCAACATTGTGGAGACAACGCGAGGAGTATTGCGCGCGACTGATACAAAACGCGTGGCGTAAACATAAGCAGCACAAAGACGATGGTCACGAGGGGACAGGAGATGACACTGATTTCGATGGAGGTGTTGAAGGACCTGAGCATATGAAAGGTAGCGGTGGTCCTAATAGCCCCGACTGCAACTCGCCCAAGGAGACAAAAAACGATTCAGCTGACGGACCATTGAGTCCGAGTAGTGCGGGTAGTGGGACGGATCAACAAGGCCGCCAAACCGCCGTTTTAGTAGAAAGTGACGGCTTTGTAACAAAAAACGGTCATAGAGTTGTAATCCACTCAAGATCTCCAAGTATAACATCACGAACGGCGGATGTCTGAGGTAGGCCTCGCCCCCCTCTCCAGGAAGCACGACAGAATTAATGTAGATGAACTCCCTTATTCGAATTTTTCTTTTGATTCCTTTCAACTTCATTCATTTTCATTAAAAATCTTACTATGAAGCCGATGAAAGTAATAAGCTCCGATTTATACAACAACAAAAATAAATAAAAACAACTTTACAATCTATTTCAAATCTCTTGAACAAGGAATTGTAGTGTAACAAAATGTTAATGAGACACAAAAATTTCAAATCAAAGAAAGTCCTGAGCATTATCGTAAAACGATACATTTCTTCAAATCTACATCAACAAAAATAAAGAATAATACGCATAAATAGATTTACGCCATTCCATCCATAAACAACCCAGAAAATTTTGATTTTAAACTAAGTTACTGCTCTTCTTATCGAAATGAATTTTTAAGAAGACTAGCGTACAACGGGTCTTTCTTTTGAACTATTCGGTAACGCACGCTACAATTCCTTGACAATGAGTGCATTAAAAATTGAAGTAAGAAATTACGGAAGCCGACTGCCATTAATAGATGAACAAAATTAAAAATGAAATTAAATTAACTCCAAAGACAATGAAATATTATTAAGAAAATACCAAATTTCTGTTTTCTATCTAAAATACACACGTACGACACCGAATATGAGTGAATTGAGGCAATCAAAGAGTATTCTCCATGTTATCCTGCTGCGAGCACGTACTATCTACTTGGAGAAACTGGAAAGCTTGGAGCCGGGGCGTAT
Source organism: Stratiomys singularior (assembly GCA_954870665.1). NCBI lineage: Eukaryota > Metazoa > Arthropoda > Insecta > Diptera > Stratiomyidae > Stratiomys > Stratiomys singularior. Next base: position 68,284,445 of record OX940881.1, read on the forward strand.
TGTCAACGGGAAGCAAACAATAACAACGATCAACTAGGATACATTTGAACTTGAAAACCATCACATCAGTGTGACGTAAAGTGTTCAATTGAATAAATCTACGGGAGAATATTGTTTGTTTGTTGTTTAAAATGAAAAACAAAACACGAACTTAGACCATCCGAATCAAACTTAAATAAACCAAGTGGTAATGATGTGTGTGTATGTTCCTTCAGAGATACTAAAATTCCGAAAATGAAAACAATTCAAGTGAATATAGGACAGTGGTTACAATCAACGTTAAGGCATTCGCACGCGCTCTCACTTCTAATGTTTTTTGCTTCAGATTACTCGTATAAGAATACCAAAGGCGCAATTGTGTAGGGCGAAAATTAAAAAACAAAAGAAAAACAGTGTTGACGGTAACAAAAATGATAACTTGAAGCAAAGTGAGAATAACCAACAACAAGAACAACCAGAAGATTTGGAAGTGTTTGTATAATAATGCATGTAATATTCTAAGATGAAACATTTTAAATGTGTGCTTACTAAACCAAAATGCATGTTCCTTATTATATCGAATCAGCTTTATATCTGATGTCGTTTGTTTTCATAAATGCAAAACACACACAATACTAGGAAACTGAGAGTATGAAATGCCATGTCTTGAACGATACAATTTTATATTATTTTGCTCTTCGTAAATAAACTCCTCCAAAATCAAGCGGAATTAATAAATGAAACCAAGTCCGCATTGCGTCCCACAAAATCTCCTGATGTTTTGAAATAATTTGTTTCGTGCAAGTTGCGCATATATTGCTGTGGTTTGTGTACAAGCTTTAACATATTTTCGCACTATAAATCCATATAATTATTAAATAACTCGAAACTCATTGCCTGAAAAGGAAACCTCGGCTCCAAATGCGTTCGTTGCAGCCAAGATTTGGATCAGATTGCGAATTTTCACATCTGCTGGAAAATATGGGTTATTTATTTATTACGTTTTCGAGGTTCAGTTTTTGGCTATAGGCTATATCCAAAATCTATACCAGAGCTAAAGCTAAAACCCTATAGCCTATATATATCTCTATAGGCTATAGGGTTTTAGCTTTAGCTCTGCACATATTGCTTACTTTTAATGGTCAATCCTGGCAAGGAGAGCCCCTAGTCCTTCCTCTCTAGAAATTTTTTAGTTCTACTTTTGTAGAGCAAAGGCAAACAGGACTTGCCTTATCTTCCCACTACTAAGGTGAATTCAAGTCGATTCGATCTCTTCTTGATTGTATCTCAAATAATGCTTCTATCGAAAATGATACTATGGTACTTGATAAATGATACTTGGATTTTGGAGATAAGGACTCACTAAACTGCACCAATACTCAAGCACTAATGTGCTTGGTATTTATTGCGCTGTAAATACCTATTTTGAAAACCTGTTCGAATCTCATAATGGTCGTACGATTGATCTAGAATCGCAAGTCTATCAATCGCTATAATCCCAAATAAATGGATAGGTCAAAATAGGCTTTTTAACAGTATTCCATAATGACGAGGGCGAATGGAAAGTTTTCATTCAAAACTTTATAGTGAAATTTCAGCTCTTCTCATTATTTGAAAGCCGCTTCCACTTCTTTTTCTGACAAAAATTCATGGTCTACGACACCCCACGATACGAAGACTAAATATTTAATGTATATTATGAATTCAGGGGCCTCAAAGGCGTCCGCGCAGTAAGTTCTATGCTTCCAATGTTTTCGTACATTCCTCACCAACTAAATATCGTTCAAATCAGGCGTCACATACACAAAATTCAAACACAAATAATATAACAAGACTTTGTCGAAAATAATTAAACCTTAAACAATGACAAGCAGTATTTTGAGGCTTTTTATAAATCGCACTTTTAGAACTTACTTTCAAAAACAAAACCAAATCGTTTCGCCAATCATATGTTAACCTATAATAACAACAAAATCAAAATTAATAAGAAACTCTCCGGATTTTAATAGCGAAAAATGCGTATTAACATATTAAAAACAATTTACTCTCTAATTCTCATAAATTGTCAAACATTCTCATTTTCATTTGATTTTCCTAGTTTTCTGCGTGCATTTAATCACCGCGAGGGGTGGGGCGAGCCTTTTAAGTATAGGAAATATTGAAAAAAGTATTTAAAATAGATTTTCAAATTGAATTTCTTATCTTAAGAAAATCAATAACTAAAAAACGAATGTACCAAAATAAGAGAAAGTAAACAAAAACAAAATTTGTATTTAAAATAAATACCAATAAAATATACAAATAGCAAACAAGTAGGCTTTTTAATACAACAAAACAAAGGAAAACAAAACAAAAACTATAGAGAACAAATTCTAATAAAACTATGAAGACATTACAAAAAAGGAAGAAGAAAATGGAAGCTAAAGATAAAATAAAGACAAATATGTACATTCAACAAAACTTTTCCTAGTTAAAGTAATGATTAAAGATTACGAAGAAATCCATATGAAAAGATAAAAAACAAAAGTGAAAAAATACAAAAAAATTGCTTCTTTGTTATAACACATACAATTTTAGCTACATACTGTATTATATAAAATTTAACACTAAATTTAATACTGCAAAGCAAGTCGATAAACAAGAACAATTTGAACAACATATTTAAAATAAAGATACTATACGCATGTGAATATTTATTTTTTCAAATATCTAAAATGAATCGCATCAAAATTGAGAATAATTAAAACAAAACAACAACAAAAAAATTAAAACACAAAAAAAAATATAAACAAAGATTTTCCGAGTAGGATGCGAATTGAATTACCGTGTCGTGTGATCAACAGCAGAATCGTAATTAAAGATAGAAAATTTGCTTTGTTTCAGATATACAAAAAAAAACATACAATTAATAGCATTTTATGAAGAGCGTTGCGAAAACAAAACACGATTAGTTCAGCAATTTTTGTTGAGTTTTTGTACATAAAGTCTACTTTTATTATCTCTGAAAAACGGCGAATGGTTGTAGGACGAAACTTGAAATTGAATTATTTTTAAGACCACCTGTTGTCTGAATAATTTGCGCAAACGATTGAAATGTCCTCAATTATGTTGTTATCCGACGTGCGAGACGATTATATCGAGAAGATCAATAATAACACAGTAATCATAAAATATGTTAAAGAAATATCGTAAGTAGTATTGACGGTAGATAGATTTATTTAATATAGTAATGAATCAAACCAAATGAAAAGTGTAAAACATGTCTAAGTCGTTAGGTGATTCGCTTTAAAAACGAGTACAAGGCAGGAAGGTGTAATACAAATTAACTTTGTCGGGAGAGAGCAATTTCAACTATTTCCAAAATAAGGCACACAATCAATAATCACTCAGCTTAGAACACTTATATCCGACGCATTTAGTTTATCTATTACTACGTGTTCACATATTTGTTTTAACCAAATTTATGTACTCAACAAAAATCCATACAAATTCAAAATTAACAAATACAAAGAAACTATCAAAACCCCTGAACTTGTGCTCTCCCAACAAAAACTCCTTTACGTACTTAGATCAAAAATTTTGAGCGGTTGCGATATGTGGAGTGGTTAAATTGTATCTAAGTAATCTTAGAATGTTTGTAGGTGCAGATACACATCTGCAAGTTGGTTACATTTCCCTATATATTTTATTTAAAAGAAATTCTTCAATGCTAGCCCCCAATTCTTTTTCGTCGGAAAAATTTTAAGCTCCCAGCGTAGCCACTTCCCCCGCTACGATGAGGGTTTTTTCCGAAACTATCAAAATGACATAAATTTTATAATTACGTTAATTAGTTTTACACGGTGGCCGGACCACAATTAAAAAAAAAGAAATTGAAAAAATACGTTCAAATATAATTTGAATCCAAAATAATTCAGTATTAAGTCTGTTAAATATGTTTAAAATTATTTTTCACTAAAAATAATTCAATTTCACTAAAAAAATATGACGGTATAACTTCGCCACTGCGATATTAAAGAAATGAAATAGAAAAATGAAGAAAAAAATGTTAAAAAAACTACTCTTGCAAATGCACAAGAGCAATAAAGTAATTATTATATATTTGTAAAAATGAATTGTTTTAGGGTGAAATTAGATTATGAAAATGCAACTGCACAATAATAAATTAAAATATATTATTCTAGGTTTTTAAATAAAAGAAATTTTAATTATACATATTAGTAAAAATTTACTTTCTGCTTCTATCATGTTTTGTAACAAAATAAATTTGCAGTATATATTAAAACCAAATATTGAAAATAAACTGCTTGGTATGTTTTTTCTATTAAATTGTTTGATCATTTATTTAAACCGACCCACAAAGTGCATCCTTTCACTATTACTTTCTATTACGTCTAAGAAATGTACCCAGTTAAGAGCGCGTGTGTTCTTATAACCGAAAATACGTAAAACGGCTAACAGCTTTTTTGAATCACCTCAACGAGCGATAAAAGCATTAGAATTCTTGTCCGTTCCAACCAGCATTGACAAGAGATGGATCCTTCTTATATATCCCTTTGTCGCTAGGTTTCTTTTTGTCATCCCTTAGTTTTCGCTCTGGTTTTGGCCCCTCAGCCTAGACAAATTTGGCAGGATAAATAGCAAAAGTTCGTGTAGTATTGATGGTGTTACCACGTGCTTTGCCTGAGGTTGCTATTAGAAATTATTGCATATTGCTCAATAAAATGTTGAACAATTCTTTTTTCGGATTTAGTGTAAAAAGGCCACAGTATTTCCAATCTTGAAAGAGAAGAAAAGAATCTTTTCAAAAAGAAAAGAAACAACTATTGCCCAATCGGCTTCCTTCCTAACATCAACAAGATTCGAAGTGGCACTGAACCAAGCATCGAGCCTACATAGAGAAACAGGAGTTGGTTTCGAGCTGCCAGTTTGTTTTTTGTCCCAGGCAATCGGCCCTACATGTGCTAACGAAAATAACTACAGAAATCTGTTGGAGGCAAAATAACAAGGAAGGAGTTGGAGGGTTTTTCATTAATATGGAGAAAGCGATCGATTCAGCTTGATTGGCTGGACTAATTTTTAAACTTCTTTAGGACATGTTTCCAAGACACCTTATTGTCATGATGTGCAATACGTTGTACGGCAAATCATTTCTTGTTACCGGTCGAACTCTGACGACAATGCGCGATTTCAAGGTCTTGAAAGATCTACAGCAGGGAACATTTACTGCGCCTGTGTGCTCTTTTCATTATTCATCCTCGAGCTACTGAACAGCTTTGACGTTAACATGTCGACAATTATCGCTCATGATGATGTACATGTGAAAATTTCTGAGAAGCACAGAAATTGGTCATGCCCGACAATGGCTCTTTCACTCTGGATATATTGATCCAAAGGTCAAAGTATAAGACCGTAGTTGCCTGGTACAGACTGCTTATAGAATAGAAAAATGAAAGGCTTTCGAAAGGAAATGGAAAGGAAAACTTTGTACATGCTCTGGTCCATACAGAATCTATCAAACAACTAATGTGACGAGAGTCGATATCTGCATTTTAAAACTACTTCGAATTTCGCAGCCCGTTTCGATTGTGTTCCGATTATATATCATATATATAGACGAGCAACCGATAAAAATATGAGATATTCGCTCAAAATTAACTTCAAGAGATTCCAGTGGAGATATTCATTTGCGAGGGCTCGTTGAAGCTGGTCGTGCTGGCTGAATGACAATGGTTAAATTATTCGTGGTTTGTGTTTTTTGTTCCTTTGTTTTTGATTTTCATTTCATTTTTGCTACTTGCAGTGTTGATTATGTTATTAAAAAAAGAGGTATATTTAAATTAACGTTTTCGTTTGAGTCTTACAACAAATACGTCACAACATATTCGATATTACTTAGAATAAATCTGGTATTTTATTAAAATATTAAATTTATATTTTTGAATAGGCTGGTTTTTTCCTTTTTTCTTATTGATTCAAAATATATAATCAAATTAACTTGGTATATTCAACAGGTTCCCTGTCCAATGAAACATATAATACATGACGCACTTTTTGTACCTCATTGCTAGTCCATGTCTCATACATAAGCAAATTTATAGAATGAGGAAGAGGTTGCTGATTTTTCGATAGGAATCAATCAAGCGATACCTCTCATTTTCAAGTTGATGATATTTGAAATTCAAAGAACCTGAATGTGATTGTCACTTTTAAATGCGGATCGTAGATAGGAGTCTTCGGGCCATAATTTATTGAAATTATTGAAATATGAATGAAATAATTTTTTGAAAATAAGAGTAGAAATCAAGAGACTTATCGGTGTTCGATATCGCTACATAATAATATTCACGTGGACAATATGAGAAGTAAATGAGCAATTCGACAAGGAAATGTGATATGAACGACCATGAAACAATTGAACTATTGCATGACATATTCGTCTCCCCAAGATTATGTGATTTAACAATTAACGTTTAAATGGAGCAGAATCAGTTCTTTTAGTAAACCAACTGAAAAATTTTTTTAATTAAATTTTTTTTCAAATTTTTTAGTTTATTTAATGAAATCTCCAATAGGATATTTTGAAATACAATTGTTGTCTTAATGCACAATGGTTATATTATGTTTTATCAATTGATTATGTATCAATTGATTACGTAGTCACATCTCTTACTCGGGAACTTGTTGAAGCAAAGCATATAACTTGTAAGCTATATTTACTATCTGCAAGACTCAAATTCTTCAGAAAGAATGCAGTCCAGCAATATCTTACCTTTGAAAAAGTTTCTAGACGTAAACTTTGAATAAATCCAAATCTAATAACAATTGGATGCTTCAACTTCAGGCCCAAAATCAAAACCAATTTACGGCAACTCTCTGGAACCTCTGGCCAACTGGATGAATACAAATCAAATTGTAACTTTTCAGATTCTTCGACCACATCATCTCCAACGTAACATGGTAAAAATACTTGATAAGCCATACTCATCATAAAACAAAGGAAGCGCATAAAAGTGCTTGTATCAGGTGCCTAAAAAACAATCAATCATAATATTAACATTTATAATTATTTAAATAATTGTGTTTAAATCTTCTTCGATTTTCAATAAATATTTTACGTTTACGAAATGTATCAAATCATTCAAGACTTATTTTGTAAAATCTTTTTCTCAATTCTGTAACAATATCATTTAGGATGAAGGATTCATATTAGTACAAGATTTTCAGACAACCCTCTAAAAGTCTGTCCTATTACGTAGAATGCGCATCTTCGTGCCTTTGTCGCACTCCGTCGAGTCAGGTATCTTTTTTTCTCATCAGAAGTCCCTTTTTGAATGGAGGGAATTAGAATTAATGAAAGAGTATCCCTTCTTTTCACTATCCCAGTAATTGAAAGTGCCTTTTTAACGAGAAAAATCATGCAAGTGCAAAGTGGAGATCCCTTTGTCCACTGGATATCTTTCCAACAATATTTTCTCCAAACTGTGAACGGTGCCTCACGACCTTTTGAATGTAAAACAGGAGTCGTAGGCAATACCCGTGATTTTCAAAAAAAAAAAACTAGCAGTAAGGACCAAATGGAAAAGTTTTCAACTCTAAGTAAGTAAGACTGTAAAAATCATTGTCTGCTGATCTTTTGCTTCAGATAACGATGCCTGGGATATACGACGTTGTTTGATCTAGTCTTACACGTTATAATAGCGTCAACGGCAGATGAATGACGCCGCGTGTCCTAGGCATTATCTTGCTTCTTAATAGAACCACAGCCACTTCCCCCGCTAGTTTCATTAGAAAACTGTCGTAAGCGCTTCCTCTCCTATTAAGCAGCCTCTCGCTTCTTTTGTCTTTGAAGGTAACAATTCTCGTCCTCCTTCTCCCTAAGAAGGTAAGTCCTCCATTTTTCCTTCTCTTCTGCAAAAAGCACAATATTTGACAATATCCAACATCGGCTCAGGAATATCACGGTATGCAAGCGCAAAGCATATATATTAATTCCTTCCACCACAACTCCTTGCTGACAGTGTCAGACTACTCCCTGGCGGTATCCGAGAGTATTAAAATCTCTGTGCTCAGTCGTCTTTTGACAAACACGAGGACCTGTTATAAGCCGAAGGAAAGATTATTATGCTTCTACTGCGGTCTCGGTACATGAACCTGACCGAATTGTAGCCTAGGCCAACGGGCTGCTTTGTACATCCTTAACGTTAACTCGGTTTAGTCTAGTTGAAGAGTTCCCTTGCCAAACTATATTCCACAGTTCGGGTGTGTGAGTACATTAATTTCTAAAACGTTAAACTGCAACAATATGTTTTTGTCAGCTAAGAACAGTAAAGGACGTTCTAGTGTTTTGTTTGTTTGGGATCCGAAACTATCTTACAAGGGGGGCGTCAATTTTTAAGGCTATCTTTATAGAAAATAAAAACAAGACAATATCAGAAAAATGTTAACATATTTTCTGTAAACTTGAAGGGAGGCTGACCTGAAGCAACTAAAATTTAAAAGATAGGTTATATTAAACCAGGAAATAGAATTTGAGAGTAATGGAAATCGCTTCAATAGAAAATAGCTCCAGAAAATAAATGAGAAAATGCAGAACTTTCTAACAACATTGACGACTGGGACTTGTAGGACGAACTTGCAAAGAGAGGGACTTGTAAGAGATGGTCTTACTAAGCAAACTTTAGGGAGACTTTAAATATGATGTTTGACGTAGTTGTACCTCAAAACTTGAAAAAGAATTCATATCATCTATTTTATCCGTAATCAAGACAAATTTTTCATTTGGGGTAAATCAACTAGCTACAGTTAGAGCAATAAAGAGCCTACAAGGATTTAGATATCAAAGAAAATTTCTAGAACTGGTGGCCGAAGGAGTGAGAAGTGGTGCTAGAATTTTTATTTGCACATGAAATCCTAATCTACATCGACGGCATTGAACGGATAAGGAAAACGTCTTCTAATCGAAATTATTTGCAAATTTTGCATATTGCAAATATTTGCCGCAGAAATCAATGTACGACCTTAACGAAAATATATATATTTGAGACAAAGAGCCTAGAAGGATTCAGATATCAAAGACAATTTCTATATTACTAGACAAAAACAACATCTGGGTGGATTTTAACAGACGTATGTTGAACTTAACGAAAATATATATATTTGAGACATTTGGTTGATGCTATAGGCTGCACAGTAGCTGCAGAGCTCGTGAAGGTTTGGGGTCCATGTGATCAACACCCCGGAAGCTCGAATAAATGCTATACTAACATTAATCCCTGAGCCTAAAGTTGTGGTAAAAAATGAAAAACTGATGTGCTAGCAAGAGCTTTATAAGTCGACCTAAATAATAATGTCCTTGATATGGTGACCGTTATATGCAATACTTATTTCGCGTGGTATCGCGTTTACTTTTTCAACGGGCTCTCTTAGCTACAGCACGTTTTGGAGGCAACGTTTGAACACTGAGCAACGATGCCTCAAGATCCTTAAGGAAAGAAGTTACATATTAGGTATGCATAAGGCTACCATCCGCATAGGCCTACTTACGTTACCTTTCAAAGACACTATGCGTCCGGAAAGCATTTAGAGAATTTAGGGCTGTGCGGGTTGGGTATGTCTCTGTCCCTCCACTTCAACAAACACATCCAATCGAAGGTGTAGAAAATGTCACTACATTGAAACATAACACCCGGAATCCACGATATAGATTCCCTCTTCAAAGAAGTCCGGGCGTATAATGCCGAATGGTGGGACTGCACACCAAAATGTTAGTTAAGGTGAATGTATTCTTTCGTGAACAATTTCGGAGTTATTTTCAGGTCAATAGCGAAAATTTGGTTGACCCAGAATCCCACTAAAGGGAAAGTAGAAGGCCGCCTCAGGAGGGATCGCTTCATTATTCCCTTGCACAGATGTTGACCGTTGGCGTAGTGTACTGGGATCAATTCTTAAACAGTGATTATTTTTACGGGATGCAAATTCAAATCTTAATGCGGATTCCTTTTTAAACTGTGATCGGAAATCCTAGGTGCAATAGCGTACCTTCGAGCAGAACTTCTTAGCGATTGTTCGACTGATGCTCTCACGTGCTCCATATTTTTTGGTGTTCCTATCGATCTTCGCCGACCATGTGTACTTACTCTTAGTGTGAATCTGAATTCAGAACTGAATTGTGTTCGCAAAAGGAACAGGATAGGAATAGGAACATTGGAATGCTGAATCGTTACCGAAAAACTCTTAATGATGTGATCACGACAAGCTACCAAATATTCCACTCCAAAACATGATGGGTGCTGAAACGAAGATGTCGACAGAACAAAAAGATTCCTACTGCAACTGCCTATCGAGAAACACTCAAAACACAAATCAATGTAACATTGGCTGTAAGAAGCCCTCTGTGTACAGATAGACATGTCTTGGAATGACGGTAATTCACTTCATTTCAACCCATTCCAAGCTTCACTTATTTCAATGAGTATATGAAGTTAACCAAAGATTTCATAATGATCACTGGTATGTTCAAATCGAACCAAGAAACCTCCTCTGAAACAAATGTCAACTCGATCACGTTTGGTCTGCAAATAAAGTGGTATTGTTAAGGTCTATTTGAAGCTAAGGCCACTACAAAATCCATAAGCTGAGCTTCATGCTCAAATCTGAAAGAACTTAACCTAACTTTCATAAGGATATTGTTTATCAGTTCAGGCCAGTAAAACTTACCAAACGAAGAGCATACGCGCTCACACAAATGAATAAACAGCTAGACGAAGCTTGAAGAAACAACATTCCTGAAAAAATACTCTCGTATTGTCTGCAAAGACTGAAAGTGCGGATATTTGAATTAGTGAAAGAATGTAGTTAATTCCTAGAATAACCTGCAAATATTTTTATAATCCTCCACGCATTGCTTGAACTTTAATCGCCATTCATACTCGTTGTTCGATGGTAAGGTTCTCAAACGATATCCCAAAGATTGGAGATGGCCGCCTATAATGAAAAGTAGACATGCAACTAAGGAATCAACACCTGCAGCCGCTAGCAGAATGAAAACGGCAGCCAAGGTTTCGAATAAGCAAATTGCCAGACATCTCGTTAACTTTCCATTTCCCGCAAACGGATACCAGGTGGGAAATATTTGGCACTTGGTGATTCCTTCCATGAGAAGTGGCTCCATTATCATGAAGACAACACCAAAAGCAAACAATGCACCAAGGAATTTCGGCAGGAATTCTATTTTTCTCACAATATTCCGTTTCATATCCTTCTCGCCAGCTTCTGTGAAAAATGGTACTTTATCAGCTTGCACTAAAAAGTTTTGGATTTTTGCAGCCCTTTCAAAGACTACAGCTGCCTTCAGTACCACAAGAAAAGAATTGTACGTGTACAAAGGACTTATCACCATCTCGGAAAACTCGGTCAAGTGAAAACTCGCTGCGAACATGGAGAGTATAAATCCAGCACATATAGTAAAAAAGGAAACCAATCGAAGAGAACGCGACAGTGACGCTTTGTTTTGTCCCCACACTCCCAAAAACTTTAGCATGTACAACTGGAATCTGATTAAATAACTTGTTCTGTACATGTTTATATCCTTACTGGAAGTTCACGAGAAAAGAATAATGTATTTATTTGATTCCAAACAACGAATCAATACAATCGGAATGCATTGGTTTGGAAACAAATTGAACTTAAATAGTTTCAAGTGTTGAATGTCATCACTGCATAAATTTCAAATGAAGGAAATTGAGCCATTAAAAAGTTTTATTTGCTTTATGTAATGTTGCAGGTGACAAATTTTCGTGGTGCTCTAGGAAACACATACAATTTTTTGCGTGGAAAAATACTTAATGATTTATAGCTTAAAGGCAAGAAAAATTAGGGAAAGAGGAAAATATGAATGTAGATAAATAAACAATGCAAAAAGTAGAGGAATTTCAAAACCGAAGGATACAGAAACTATTTAGCAAGTGTGCAGTGCAAAACATCAATGTGAAATATTTATTCAACAGATGGCAATGATTATATGGAAAGGATAATATATTATTCCAACCTATTTACGTCCACAAACTAACAATTACCTGGAGAAAAACCAAGTCTAATGAGGATCAACAGTAGCTGTTGATGTGCAAAGAGCATATAGCAGACATATAGGAAAAAGCCGCCAATAGGCAATAATAATCTTCTCTTTGATACTAGTATAAATTCGGAGCTGAAAATGTACAAAAGTCAGCGGTAAAGTATTCGGAAGCAATAAACAATTGATAGAAAAAGAAAAACAATCGTAACAATCTAACTCCGTCAATGCAACCTTCAGGTGCTGGAAGAGCTTAACATGTTTTCCCATCGTTCCAGACGCGTGGCTGTGGGTCTTAAAAATATCCCACAGACAAGGAACCCTGAATCAAAAATTAGAGATGGGATGGTGCTTAAATTCGTCCAACTCAGGAAGTTGAAACCCAGACACCAGCTGTTATCAGAGATGGAAAAGTAGTTTTAGGCGTCGTCATCGAAGGAAACCAATTATTCGGTGGCAGACCAATTGATCTCCGGTCAATTGAATTCAAAAAATCAGATTTTTAAAACGTGTCCTATCTTATCGGATATCGAAGCTGTTGTACGACGGCTTTCTATTCCTGTGGAGTTTATTCGAGTTATTGCATGTAGTAAATGTAATTGTTTCTAAAGAAACGCAGTTTGCCCTCGCATCGGGGGCTTATACCTTTTTTTCCTTTAGTTTTCAGTCGGAGGTGCCGAGGCCTGTTAGCACTGGCCAGCGTTGCTCGATCTTATATGATAGATTGGATTGTTTCTTGGTTTATGCTTGTGGATATTTCACCTTATAGGATTTCTTTGGATATGGGATCATTGGTTGATAGTAGCTGTGTTATAGGAAGATATTAGTTTCCAGAAGGAAGAAGCTGAGTTCTTCAATGAGTTTTCTGTTATTAGCTGTATACTTTTTTATATTTATTGAAAAATTTATATTTGACTCTGTTGCTTACAAATTTGGTACATTGGAAAATACGATGATCTATACTGTCTGTGGTCTTACAGTATCCAAATTGATCAGTCTTAGATTTCTTTATTTTTAAAAGTCTTTCCTTATTGTATGTCCTGTTTGTTAGTAATCTGTTTATTATCTTGATGATGATTTTGCCCGGGAGGGGACTGCTGTATTGATTGAGATTGCTGGAAATTTGAAGCACTGTTCTTGATTTTCGGCCGCTTGCCTCTTGTATCTCACTTTGCATATTCTCAATGACCGCATCGAGTTCTATATGTGTTTCTAGAAAGTGGTCACTCAGTATTCCTTCCTTCGCAGCTCGATCTGCTTCCTCGAAATCAGTTATTCTCTTGTGCCCCGGTACCCATTGCAGTGTGTATGTTATGTGAGGATTATGTCCGAGGATTCTCCAAATATCGTGTACTACCCATTTGGCTTCTGGATTTTCCTGTATATTCTTTAATGCATTATTCGAATCCGTAAAAATTTTGACTTTCCTGTTCTCTCTGAGGGAGCTGTCTCTTAGTGCCGTTAGTATAGCGTGCAGCTCTGTGTTTAGCGTAGTCGCCGTATTCCTTACATTGAAGGATGTTGTTCTATTGATTTTATGATTGTGATAACCCAATCCTGTACCAAAATCGTTTTTGGCTGCGTCAGTTGGGTAAACTGCTTCCTTTTGTTTAATGAGATTAATTATGTGCGCATGAAATTTTGTGTTGAGTTCGATTGGTTCTGCTGTTTTATGGCTATTAAAAAGTGTAGTGCTTGCCTGGGTGAAAATTTTGAAGTTTTTTGGTTTCCTGATCTCTCTATTTGGGGTGATTCGGGAAAAGTGATGTTTGTATTTCTGATAGATGTAGTTATAACTGTTTATTTTAGTGTTACTTTTCTCTAATATCCTACTGTTAATAGATTTATTGTTGAGTAGTTTTCGTAGCTCCTTTGCCGTTAGCAGTTCCACTCTGTCTATTGTATTTAATTCCGCAGCAATCTCAAACATGTAGGCATTTGGTGTGCTGAGTGGTAGACCTAGGCATTTCTTGAGTATTTTAACTTTAATTGCTTATATTTTCTTAAAAACATGTTTGGGGGCATGAGCGTAGGTGGTTATGCCGTACTCTAGTTATGGTCTGAAGAGTGCCTTGTAAAGGTTGAGCTTGATGTTTACTGAATTATGCTGTGATATGTCTGGAAAGTTTTGTTCACCAACGGACGTATTTCTACTTATGTGTTTTCCTAGATATTTGATACTGTTCTGCCATTTTATTGTGTTATTGTTCACCTGTATTTGATTTGTGGGTTGTTGTCCCTTTGAGAATTGTATGACTTGTACTTTGCTGTGATTGATTCTAAGATTTAGGCTTTGACATTGCTGCGTGAATTTGTTAATTTTGTTTTGTAAAGCTATGACTGTGTCCTTGATACTACTCAGGATAAGGAAGTCATCAGCATATTGTAGGACTGTCGTGTTTTGATCCTTAATTTTGTGCTGGTTTCTGGTATATATGTTGAACAAGAGCCGGCTGAGTACATCACCCTGAGGTAGACCGTTGGTTATATGTATCTTTTGATTGTTTAGTACGAGCTGTCTACGTTTATATAAGGTGCTTATCCATTGTGTGTAATAGCTGGGTATGTTCAGTTCCATTAGGGTTACTTCTAGTGTGTCTAAATCAACACTGTCGTATGCATAAGATAGTTCTATTAAGACTATTTTAATAGGTTTCCTTTTTGTGTTGGAGATTTTTTGGAGAAGATCGTTGAGGCAGACGATGGTGGACTTGTTTTTCCTATATGGGAAGCAATATGACTTTAAGAGATTTTTTTGTTTATTCTATTTTTGATAAGTCTGTTAATTATTTCGATGGGTACACTTAGTGGGGAGATCGATCTATAGTTGTTTAAGTCCGCAAGGTCCTTTTGCGGTTTAAGGATTGGAGTTATTCTGATTTTGCACGCCTCCTCAGGAATCTGTCCAAATTTAACTGCATTATTGATGGCTGTCAGAAGTGTCTCGTGGTTCCTCTGGTTAAGTACTCTGATAATTTCGTGGTCAATTCGGTCTGGTCCAGGTGTTGTTCGTTTTTTGTTTTTGTCAAATACGTAAAGTTGTCTGTAATTCCTCACTGGTGAACTCCAAGAATTCCTCCTGATTGTCTCTGTTCTCTCGCCTTGGTCCTGAGTACTGTTTCTGTCTGATGTCGTCGAGTATTTGTTTGCTTTGTTGTTCGCCAAGTTCGTTGTTCGGGTTCTATGTTTTTTTGTTTTTCAGATTTTTGATGAAGTTCCAGAATTGCTTGCTATTTCCCACCGCTGCAATATCTTTTAACGTTTCTTCCCATTTTTCCTTTTTAACTTCTTTGACCTTTAATTTCCATTGTTGCCTGATTTCATTTAACTTAGACCAATTTAGTATGATTTTGGTTTGATTGTATTTTTTGAGCGTTTTTTTTTTTGTTCGATAGTTTTTTAATTTCTGTGTTCCACCAGGCTTTAGGTGTTAAGTCGTTGTTCTTTTGCATTCTGTAGTACTTCAATGATTTCCGTGAGATCTGTTGTGAAAGTTACGTTATTTATGTCATGTAGCAGATTGATTTGAGGTGTTGTAACGTATATTTATATTAAGGTAATATTTTTTTCTAGGTTCAAGGTTTTTATGCCTATTGCTTCTATATAGCTGTCAATTTTGATCTTTTTGAATCTAATGTTTTTCTAACTAGGATGCCTACTCCTCCTCCAATGCTTCCTTCCCTCAGTTGACATACCATATCGTAGTTAATATACTTGTTCCTTGTGTTGTAATTTTCTAAGACCTCTAGTATCAGTGAAAACGTGGTGTCGCTCTTGTTTAGATAGTATTTAAGGTTTTGTTTATGTTTTTGTAAGCTTTGAATATTTAATTGTACAATGCTTATCATGGATGCTAAAGATTATATATATTCTTGTTTATATTACAAGATTCTTGGTTGTATTTGTATTTACTTCATTTGTTTTGCCAGCATTGCAGTTTTTAAGATTGTTAAGGGTTCTTGACCATTCGCTTAATGTTTCAGTGTTGGTTTGTATGTTTTCTTTGTTATTTACTAATTCAGTCAGTTGGTTGAGTAATTGTGACACTAGTTTTTCTTATTCTGTGGTTCTGTGTGGGTTATTTTTAATGGGCTCTGTTACACTCACAATCCTTTCTATGGTTGGAAATCGTTTTTTATCTGTTGGTTTGGTTGTATGTGTTCGATGACTGCTTCCTGTGATGGCTGCCAATCATAATTGGAGGATTTGGAAACTGATTAGTTCCGTTAATATAAGGGGCTCCTGATATAGCATTCCCCCGAATAAACAACATAATTTTCTGATTATTGCCCCCATCATTAACACTACTAACACTACTTAAGAGTTGTCTGGTTTCTCTATTAGTAATGTTAAGGATGGAGCTGACTTCCACTTTCTGCCTGTACTCTTTCCATTTGGGGCATTTCTTGTCCAAAGCATTGTGATTCGTGCTTTTGCACAGTATACACTTATTCTCTTTGCACTTATCTTCGCATTTATGTTCTCCGCATTTAAGGAGAACAGAATCATGCAATCTTTACAGATTGCATTTGAATGTCCAAGTCTTCCGCAGTTTTCAGACTGTTTTGATCTGCATTTGTAGTAATCCACTTTGTTGATTATGTATGCCGTCTTCAAAGAGTCTGGTAATACATTTCCTGCGAATTTAATTTTTAACGTGTTGGTGTGTACGAATCTAGTCCGATCGTTATTGTCTCTCGTGCTTAATCTTTGGGCGTCGATAATACTGATCTGTTCTAACTGATCACCCATTTTGTTGCACGATATGGATCCGGAGGATCATTTAAGAGGTGTCATTTCAGTAACATTATCCTCCAATGTGAAGCTTTGAGTTGGGCTTTGTTTGGAATTTTGTTGGATGTATCTATGAGTTTTCTTTTCTTTTGTGCTTTATTATTATCATCACTTTGTGTTCCACCGGGATCCGGAGGACCCGTTCTGCAACAATAAATACAAAAAATAGTCTGCAACATGTATCACACAAACAACTTCATATTGAATAAAAGGAGAGCCACCGGAAAACCGGAAAACTAAGATGAAATCCGGACAGCTACACCCGGAAAAAGATTCCAAAAAATGTAAAAATCTTATAACTATCTAAATCTAAACGATCCAAACCAATCTAAAAACAATCCAATCAAAAAAAACAAATTACAATCCAAGGATAACTCCGCAAGTATGCATATCTTTTCTGAGGTGCAAATATTTAATTTTTGCAAAATTTCTCAATGCTATTCGATGTTTGTCCAGATTTTCGGAAACTAAAATACACAGACCTCCAAAAATAGTCCAGAGTTGGGTTCAATCACAAATCACGGACAAAAATTAAGAATTAAATGCAGAAATGTTGCAATCGGTGAAAAGGGAAGTTCACACTTATGCCCTAAATTATAGAAAAGATTCTAGATCTGGACAGCTGCGAAGCTAGCGTTCCAAGAACAATGATGTATGTATGTAACTTTAAAAATTTTCTAAAACCCGTTCCTTGTTATGAGTTGCATTTTCCTTCTAGCCCTGAGAGTCAAACTCCTTGTGAACCAAACCTCCTCTTTCAACGGGAGTACTTCGGGCTAGACCTGCCTATTCTACCCCTAATGGTGCCTTTCAGCAACAAAAATTCCTTCTCTAGGAAAAGTATCACATTTTCTCTTGATCATCTTCATGATCTTTCTCTTCAATGTAGAATATGCCATCTGAAGACTGTGACTAATTTGTCTTATGAAAAATCAGTCGCAGATAGAAAGTGCAATCATTCTTTCATCACTAGCGATTGATTCTTTGTTACCTTCCCGTTCACGAAGGCAGAATCTTTTACGGTCTCTGGCAAGGACGGCGATGGATATCATCCGTACGATTACCAACACCACTGACGCAAAGTGCTCCAACAGAAGCCAATGAGAATGTTGTGAAAAACATTCTTCCGTCAATCAAAATCGAAATTGAACGAATTAAAACTCAAATTTGGAAAAAGATCTATGACCAGATTTTACATATATTTTTCTGTTCTTTTCTTTCTGTTCATTTCTTTCTATTCATTTCTGTTCATTTCTTTGTGTAATGTAGGTGAAGGCTATTTACGCTCTGATTGTGGGACTCACATATAAAATTTATTTAACGTTTGTTTTAATTTACCGGTTGCATCAAACATTTCGAAACCATGTCGTATGGTATTAAGAACCTTTTGTTGTAAGGAAGACGCACGAGCGTAAAAGATGGGCAATAAAACCACCAGGAATTTAAGACCATGCATGATCCTTCCGAAAAGAGAGCTCTTGATAGGACAACACGCACAAAGTTTCTTATTTTTTATTATTTTATAAAATTCTGTTAACCACATAATAGCAAAGATCTCACTTGGCGCCTCGATACAACTGAGGGGGCAGCAGTTTGAACAGTGTTTCCAAAAAATGCTAGTAAGATAAACTAAGGCTGAAGTGGGGATTAAATTTGAAGCAATGATGAAACAGCATGACCAAGTACTTTATGGGGTTCCTTAGGGACACAGAGACATTATCGATGTGCAGTGAGAGTCTCTTCGTTTTAGCTAGCGCTGACCAGTGGCCTTTATCAGAGTCGTTTCGGAGGCACATGATCCCGCAATTTTCGGCGATGATTGAGAGGGGCAATTCCGATAGGTACTTTTGTAAAGATTCTCTGTATTACGCGATGACTTTCCGCGCTTTTAGAGGGGACATGTAAGTAGCAAGAAAGAGTATGTTAAGTTGATATTGATACGGGCAGAATGCTGGTCGATTGCACTTGTGTTGAGATGTGGTGGAGAAAAAAGTCATTTCTTATTTAAGTTATTTATTTGAGAAGAGTATTTCCTATTCAAAGGAACCTGTTTGGGACTTGCAAAAAAACATTTGCCACTGACTCCGCACTGACTCCGAAACGGAAGGATCTAGCGTAACTAATAACAAGTATTTTAAAAATAATTATATACATATGACTCCTTGCGTTGATATGAATTTTTTTTTTTTGGTTTTTATCTTTGTACAGGAACTTTGTACGCTGTAAATCTTTAGTTTACTGCAAAATGTATAGAAAACTTGGTAAATTGTTCAATCTATCAATACCTGTGTGATGATTTCCAGTGCCGTTGCCATTCAATTTGAAGTGGTTCGCAAGATTCGTCGCTTTTCCCAAGCGGTAATTGCTGGTGGTCAACCTCTAGCATGTTTCTTGTTATAATTACTGGGGCCATGTAAACAGTTTGAGATCGCTGTTCGACTCTTCTCATCCTTGTTTCACTACATACTCGGTAACTAGTAACATCCACATATTTGGTTTTCCTTTATGTACTCCTATGTCCAAAGTATTGTCGCAGCCTATGACGACCTAATGCATAAGCTAATATCCTGTGAATCAGTCTTAAATTTAGTGTGTGCAGTTTGATTCGTTGTAATGCACCTCGATAACGCCAACATATCTCAATAACATCACAGTGTTTTAAAACACGGCTCTAGCGATGCTTGCAATATAAATCGAATGATTTCTTATTTTCCAAAAAAAGAATAACAAAAGCATGTGAATCTAAATTTTATTCTTCATCTTCTGTGGCGCTCATGATCCCAAGCGGCTTGTTCGTTCGTTTTATATGTTTTCATTCCCGACGAATGTAATGGACCACTTTAAGCGCGCAAATCACAAACCGCGACGTATTTTTCACATTTCTAGCTAATAATGAATGTCGTCAAAATGCCATCAATTTAACACGCCGCAAACACTGCATGTTGGCTTACAAAAGATTCGATGCAAAATTGCGTTCCCCACGGCAACATCTGCATAAAAGTGTAATAACGATGGAAATTGTAAGAGCGACCAACTTCCGATCGTCCACGATATATTTGATTCGAAAAAGAACGGATATGAAAGCAACTATGTCATAACTGTAATCCATTAGAAATGAAATTCAATTTACAAATCGGAGTGAATGCAAAATCGTTTAGCAGCGTTACTATAATATTTATAACATTTAGATTTAATATTTTCCTTAGATACAAATTTAATGTTTGTGCTGGGCATACAATTTTGTAAAAAGTAGAAAAGAAAAAGCGGAAAAGTATCTGAATTCATAAGTAAAAAAAAGTTTTTAAAATGACGAGAAAGTTACATAAACACACCCTATCCAAGTAGATTTTGAAATAACGGAGATTCCAATATTTGTATTTTACAACTTAACCTTAATTTACAACCTAGCACTTATTACTCACAATCACGCATATTCGAATTCGCCGATCCTGATTTTCTTCGCAGGCATCGAAAATTTCGTTACGATCTTCGCAAATGAGGTAGTCCTATTCATCTAACGAAATCACCTATCTACAAAACCATCCACTTCACAATCATTTTCTTTTTTTCATTGCCCTTCTCAGTTGTTTTTAATTGCTTTTATTTACTATGTAGATTGAAATCGGTAGTTACGCTACATATTTTTCTTGCAAAGATTTTCTCCCAAAATCCGATGAAAGTACTAGGCGCCCATAAATCAGAAGCAAGTAACTTCTCACTTTAAAATTTTCCGCCATCTAGGGTTTATGGATTTGCTAAATGTCGCACATAAAAATCTCGGTATAGAAATTTGCTAAATTTCCCTCGAGGTTGATGTATTTGCTAAACTCTCTTTAACGACACAGGTGACATCTAGTGGAAAATTTTGTATTAGCCATAAATTTGTCCGAACTAAAATTGCATATCCTAAGGCGTTAAGCGAATACAGAAACCTTGGTTCGAATTTAGTTTCAAATGTGAGTTTCATCTAGGGTTAGGAAGTTTCGGCCAACTTTGTATTTAAATTTACTTGCATCTGATTTATGGTCGCCTAGTACTTTGCTCGGGTTTTATGGAAAATTGCAAAGATAAAATTTAAGTTTTGAAGAATGATGATCATAGTTATGATACTGGTTGTCACAAATTCTTATAAATATAATCTGCGACATAGCAATATAGATTGCAAAAAGAACTTTCTCCATAATAATTCGTTTTAAAAATTTATACTGGATGAAATTAAATTAAATGCAATTGCAATTTGGTTACTCTCAAGCAATTGGAAAAAATCGGAGACAATTATTCAAATAATATACAGTACACTTTGAACAGTTTTGAAATCATCAAGGTTTAATCAATCTTCCAAATTTGAAAAAAAAACAGGAAAGCTCATTTAATGCGGCTTAAGTCTTTACGAGCGGCGGCAAACCTTGAGTGTGGCTACCAGATGCGATAAACTTTTCACTCAATACTTTTCTCTTAATAAACTCTACGTTATTGCTTTTACAACCTTGAAATGAAATTATAACTAAATTATACTTCTGACATGTATAAGTTAAAAAGAATAAAAGTAATTTGAAAATATTCACACCTTATTTATTGTGGAGTTTCAGATAGCAATATAAATAAGTATAGGTAAAACTGGCTAACCAGGTTTTAGTAATTCTGTTTCTGCAGCCATTTCAACTGCGTGGATGAATTTAGCATGCCAATAAAGAAGATGCGGCTGCCGTCAGCATTGCCAAGTGCACATCGAAGAAGAATAAAATTTTCGACGATTTGAACCGCTAACGATAAACCGTAGAAAATGCATTTTACCAATAATAACTTTGTATTATCACAGTGCACAATGTTTGAGACCTTAAGATCGTTATTTTATTAATTATTGTTGCCTTATTGGCAACAAATGTTTAAATAGCAAAATACAAAAACTATTCTAATACGCTGGCTCCCAAGCTTTCATTTGCTTCTGCCCTTTATAGTTCATATTTTTTCCGCATAGTCGCAACACTCGCAGCTGCCATCGAATCATATGACATATGTCAGCTGACCTGCTCTCCTTTCAGTGATCACTCCTAAATTCTTTTGGATAAGAAGAAATATTCACACCAGGCGTAAAACATGTCCGGAAAAGATAGATTAGCCATTTTCCCATCTCGTGGGTATGTATTGACCTGAAATTCAGTAAATTTTCCTAAATAATCGCCGCTCCTGCTTAACAAACCGAATTTTACGTTACAGTGCCCAGATGTTGATGAAAAGTCGTCTTCAGGGCGCACAAAAAGGACATGGCTTGCTTAAAAAGAAAGCTGACGCCTTGCAAATGCGATTCCGTCTAATTTTGGGCAAAATCATTGAGGTAATATCAATAGACGTGGGTGTGTGTGTGGCTATGTGGCGTGTCCCATGACCACTGTGGACTAGAGAACATGTCACACATAAATCATGTTTTTCATTCGCAGACAAAAACTCTAATGGGTGAAGTTATGAAAGAGGCAGCTTTTTCCTTGGCTGAAGCAAAATTCGCAACAGGAGATTTCAATCAGGTCGTATTGCAGAACGTAACCAAAGCCCAAATCAAAATTCGCACAAAGAAGGATAACGTTGCTGGTGTCACACTTCCCGTCTTCGAATCGTATCAAGATGGTTCAGATACATACGAGCTAGCTGGCTTGGCTCGTGGTGGTCAGCAATTAGCTAAATTGAAGAAAAACTATCAGAGCGCCGTGAAATTGCTCGTGGAATTAGCATCGCTACAAACATCTTTCGTAACATTAGATGAAGTCATCAAAATCACCAACAGAAGAGTGAACGCTATCGAACACGGTAAGGAACTGAACTTGTGTTGTCGTGTTAACATATTGTCGTTTCCATATCACATTATTATATTTATATAGGATTACATTATCTATAAAAGAATGAAAAAGTTAGATTATCTTATCCGAAGTATAAGCGTATGCTCACTCTTCAGATAAATCGATGCTTGTTCTTAACATACAATCAGATTTTCTGGTAAATTGTCAAGCGAACGTTGAAAAGCACGAATTTGTTTGATCCTTATGAATATAAAAACCGTTAGGTTAGCTTCAAAATAAATGAACCAATTTTTGTATTCGCGAGTTCTGATTTTTGACGGCTTATGTTTCACATAGACCAACGTGCTCCATACTAGTTTATTTTCGTATAAGGGAGGAGATTATACGAAAGTGTACGTTTTTGTTATGGCAGTTCTTATTATAGCGCACATGCCATCTTTTACCCAAGGACTCATTTACCGAGAGAAAATTTACAAACAATGTCGGAGTACATACTTCAGTTGGTTTTTGCTTTATTATTAATTTATTACCAACAATTCATTCGTTCACGTTTCAATCCTTTCATGTTTTTAAATATAATCCTTTGTTGCTTGCCTGACAAATTATGTTGCAAGTTATCTGATTTATCAAACTAGACGCTAGCCTAGGTTAATAATTGTTTTTTTAAACATGAAAAAATGTTTATTATAAAAGACCGTTTCTTCTATTCATTTCACAGTCATTATTCCTCGAATTGATCGTACATTGCAATACATCATCTCTGAACTCGACGAACTTGAACGTGAAGAATTCTATCGTCTGAAGAAAATCCAGGATAAAAAACGTATTGCTAAGAAGAAGGCTGATCTATTGAAGGAGGAGCTGCTGGCAAGAGGTATTGACGTGCGTGACCAAGCTAACATCCTGGATGAAGGAGATGATGATGTGCTTTTCTAGAGATTTATTTGGATATTCATATTTCATCTAAAGTTCGTTTTCCATCATCCGCTCAGATCTAAACTTGTTATAACACAAGCGAATGGAGAAGAAAATCATTTTACAATACTTGTTACCGTAATTGCATTGCAATTGAGATCAATACTTAGCTTAAAATTACAATTGATCGTTTCAAACAGTATTTGATTTTTTTATATTCAAATTATCTGTTGTTTAATTTTGTTGAATTTTTTTGTAATTTACTTGGCTCGTAGCAAATAATGTCCTGACATCATTTGTTCTCTGTAAAATTTTAGTTTCATCCTAGATAAGACCTAGATTCAAGACATAGTCTTGGCATGTAGCAAATATATGAAGATAAAATTCTACGAAGACAATTTCCATTCGATATAATATGATTAGTATTGTTAATAAAATATAGGAGACAGGAAGAACAATAATTGTTAATAATGTATTCGTGAATGTTGTTCGATAATAAACAAAATATCAACACAATTCAAATATATCACATTCCGCGCTTGATATTTGCTGTATGATTTCGTTCATTTATACTAACGCATTATAAAACTTTCCATCTTAATGCAAAACCTATTCAGTCGTTGGTAACATATTTTGCCGCTAAAGCAGACTGTATACTGGGTAGTGCAGCACAACAACTTCAGAGTTCATTACTGCCTTAGACATCAGTTTATTGTGTCCCTGATTCAGTGTTGTGGATAGAGCACTTCCAGCAGGGTCATCTTTTGAAACTAAAATCGGTCAATCAATTAAATAAAGAAAACAGTCTCAACACTTCGTTGGTAATAAACTTGCTTCGCAATAAATTTTGAAGTCAAAAGCAAACAAATTCTGAAAGATCGTCCTTTAGGAAGGTGTGGATCAGTTAAATTGCTGGTAGAGTGATAGAGGGTTCATGCATTTTGAAGATGGGTCCTGCATGCCCGACTATCTCAAAGGCTTTAGCTATGTCATACGTTACTAAGCCTGTTGACTTGCTGCGGTTAAATCGATTTCTTTTGTGAATGCTTCGAGAGTGTTGCTCTGAAATCATATTATTCGTTAGGGATGATGTGTATTTCAGCTATCACGTCATTGAGTCTGACCAGCAATGCCTTTTCTAAAATTTTGGAAATTATCGAAAAAACGTATAGATCTGCAGTTTTGTGGAGAAAAGGTATGGGTTTGTCCGGGCTTTGCTGAGTGTTGAGAAACCTAAATAAGTGAAAAATGTCGATTTCATCCTCCAGGGTAGTAATGATGCTGTCTGGGAGCGATTTCAGCATCGTGTTTTGCACTGAGACAGATCCGGATGTTTTTCGTTTGTTGAGCCTCAGTTTCAGGTCTTTGGTTTGTTGCAAGTCTAGCGGCCGCAATCTCTCCCTGTGGCTTAGCCTTGATGAGTTCATTTACTTTTCTCAACAAGTTATCCTCGTCGAGATTCTCCTCCCAAAAAGTATTTTGCTGAAGTTGTAGCTTTAGTGTGTCTATATATCGAATTTGTCATTTTTTTATACCTTTTGGACCGTGTATGGGTGGCACAACTACGTTATTACGTGTTCGGCAGTATTAGGATATTCTCCAAAGGGCATTCTCGCGAGGCTCACGGCAGGAAACTCTACCAATGTTCATTTTGAAATTGTTGAATACGGTCTTGAACTTTCGTTTTTCAACCGGTTAGCTTCTCTGGTATTGATTCTTCGTTCTCATCATAATTCGTTACTATTCCTATACTTTGTTAAGCGCCATCGGATGTATTTAATGTATTTAATTCTTGGATGAAAGTTTCATAAGCCAGACGCTCATGGAAAGTTTGTCCGTTGGTTGTCTTCTTGCTTCTTGCAAGTCGGTCTATGCACACGCCCTTTATTACTGTCAAGAAGTGTACTAATTGATGACCTGAGGAGAGCTTGTTGAGGACATTTATTTGTATGTTGAAGCGAAAATTGGTTGCGACTCTAAAGTCTAGGATATTTCCGAGTGTCAGACCAAAATACGTTAGGTCATTGGAAAGGTGAAGGCTTGCATTCATATTTGATTCATCATTTAGCTTAGTCTTAGCTTTATTAGTTACTCAGCATGCCAATACGTATTGTTAGCATCGAAGTTACCACTGACTAAAAGTGGTTTCTCTATTTCGAATAAAGTGCAGAGATCTTGATCAAAGTGTCTGTTCTTTGGTAGATTGTACATCGAAATAATTACAAACTCAAACAAATCTACCTGCACCTTTATGGCTGTTGCTTTTGTTGTGTGTAGTTCTGGTGAATGTGAATCCGTTGATGGCTCACGTTTCTTCTCAAGAGACGCCGCTACTCCTTCCGTACCTGTTCATCGGTCATCAATGTTCATCAGTTGTAGTTTGGGGAAGTGGAGACGCGTTCCTTGATAAGATTATTTCAAACCAACCAAGAATTGTATCTGGAATAAATTTTTCAAACTTTTCAAACTGTAGCAAAAAACTGTAATTCCATTTGAGTTTTCTGAAAGGAAATGTTACATTCGTGCCTGAAGTAGATTGTCCGTTTGCGGTTAGAAGGGCGCTGCAGTTCAGGTGTCGCCTGAACGTCAACAATCGATATTTCGGTAGAATACGATCAGATACGGTTGATTTCGTTATCTCCAAGCGATAGCAACGCAGTGTTGGTTCTTAAAAATGTTCCTTACCTATTGATGTTCTTTTGTATGAATTTGATCAAAAATCCTTCTAGGACTGCAGCTCTGAAAATGTTTTCGAATATTTTAAACTCGACGAAGGCGGCGAAAGTATCTGGAATATTTGTGTAGTGTGGTTTTGTTCGAACCCCGAGATAAATAGATATTAGAAGTGAAATCAGTTCTATTGACGATGAATTCCGTTTTGAAATAGTTAGCGACGAAATCGAACCTAAAACCTAGTGATAAAGAATGCGAAAGCAGTGACAAAAGTGGTAATATGGTATTAGATGAAAGGAATCGAAGGATTAAAATTATAGACCGCGATTCCGAAAGTGAAAGTTATGCCCCATAACCCTTTGATCAATCAGAATGCATACCTGGTGACGAATCAATGGAAATACCACCATACCACGAATCAGTGGAAATACCATTTTTTGAAGTTTTTATTTACCGCGGAGCTGGCGGATCAGGTAACAGCAGCTACAAACCGCTATGCTTCATGAAAGTTTGAGGGAATGGCGCCATCGTCACGACTAATTTGGCGAACGTGGCATAATGTAACAAACGAAGAATTTTGAGCGCTTGTCGCAGTCATAGTAAATATATAAATAAATATATATAAACTATATTCTTAAAGGTGTAAATGTAGATAAATTGTAAAAATCTAACGTTTTTGTAGATTAATTTCTGTTTAAGATTATTTAATTGTACCTATAAGGCGCTCGACACCTTCGCGAAATCGCGTCGAACTGCCACCTCACTGGCCGAAAAGTCGTCAACCGCAAAGAGTTAATATGAAACATGATATTCGAAATTCAATCAAATCCCAATGATTTCTGAGCGAAAATTATATATTTATAAATGGATAATATTCATAATGTCCTGAATATGACTAAAAATAATAAAACGACATTCGTTATAAGCTAAAAACAGCGAAAAAATGTTCTGATGGAGGGCGTACATATACACTTGAATTATTAAAAATCATTCATCAATATCATTCCTGAAAATTTCATATAAAAGTTCCCTAACAAATTAGAGCATATGATCTGTAAATTATTTTCTTTTGCAAAAACCCAAAAATAATATCAACATTTATATCTTCTATAATCTTCGGACATCGTTGATTTTAAATTGCATGTTTGTTAACATTACAGTTAGAAAATCAATCTCTGTGAAGGGCTGGTCACAATTTTTATTGAATCTTAAAATTGTAACGAAATTAGTCTATGCATCATGCACTTTGCTTGGTCAGCGTTCAATGAAAACGTGAAAAACGCTTAAACAATATTTAAACATATTTGATTAACTTAGTGTAGAGTTGATACCAGCTGAAGGTTGTATTTCCCAGCGTTCATTCACCCCCAGCAAATTAATTCGACGTCAAGAATTTGTCGAAATTGTATGTAATGGGCGGGGCTTAATTATTCGGGGAGTAAGGTTCGTGGTCATCTAAAATCCTGGAACGCTCCTTGGGGTACACCAGTACCCCAGCCTTAGTTAGAAACCTCGCCAATCGGAAATTGAGAGCGCCGCGGTCGTGTGTTCCTGAGTAGTTTCAGCATATGGCGAGTCAGCTGTTATGTGCTATTAGTGGAAGAAAGTGCGTTTTTCGTCTCAGAGATATTAGATACTTGGGGTACAAGTGTAGCAAAATAAACTAGTTATATAAAATAGTTATTATAAAATAAATTAGTTATTTTTAACAGTTAGCTGCTTACCTTATATTGTTTATATAAATAATTGTCTACATCACATAAGTAATGGCATCCCATAAGAAGCTATTTGCCCTAACAAAATCTGATGATATCGCTGGAACATATTGAATTCTCTATGATTCCGATTCCGTAGATTCTCAGGACGAGATTGATGTGGACGATGTCATTATATCTGATTTAAAAGAGAACATCGAAAAGAAAGAAGAGTCTGAAATTGAAGACGACCCTGTAGTTTCTCCTAGTTCGATTCACTCTCAGGATCCAATCCCATCCGCCTCTGATTTTGAAGACGATGTGCTTTTCGCACAGATACAGCTTGCAAACAAAGATAAAATTAAAGTTTTATAGGTTCCCACCAAACTAAGGGGTAAAAATGGATTCGAATGGTCAGGTGTGAAAGGAATAGTTCATCGTACACCAAAAAGAAATTTCGTTTTAAATAAAATCAGGAATAGAAGCGTGACTATTGTGTTTCAAAATCTGAATGAAGTCAAAGAATATACCAACAAAGAAATACAATCTCAAATATTGAAATATGTTAAAAAATAGACAATAGTGATACCGAAGATACACCGACAGCTAATAAACCTTCCTACACTAGAGACACCAACAATATTGAAATTCAGATTTTTTTAGTTTATTTTGTTATGCCGGCGCAATGGAAATAAGTGGAGTATTTACCAAATAATTATTTGATAAAGACAGTGGTATTCCAATATTTTTTGCAACACCGAATCACGCTTTAGATTTCTAGTAAACTGCCTTCGGTTTGACGATAAAGACACTAGAGCTCAAAGAAGATGAACCGACAAGCTTGCACCATTTCGAGAAAGATGATGCTTTCGACAATGTATGAAAAAGGTGATGTTTCAAACACTACCAAATAACCAGAAATCATACAATTTTATAATTCCACCAAGGGAGGAGTAGACACTGTGACCAGTTGTGTCACACTTACTCTACTGTCAAAAGGACATGTCTTTGGCCTTTATGCCTGTTTTATAATTTGCTAAATATCGCGGGATATAACTCGTTGGTTCTTTTACACGGTTCTAATGCACTGGATAAAAAATTGTCGACAACAGAAAGGCTTACCTAAAAAACCCTAAAAAAATTTGATTTTACTGTATTTTTACGAAAATTGCTATATAAAAAATCACGTGATCCCCAACACTAAGAAAAAAAAGTTGCTCCACGGTGTGCATCATATCTCCAGCAAATGTTGCTCGATTTGCGAAATTGAAAAAAATTCTTGTCAAATAAAATTGTTGTTATAGTATGTCAAGCCGGAATTTCAAATATCGTAAAATTTATCAATTTATAGCAGTTTAAAACAAAGTATGCGTTATACGTCATCAATTTTATACTTCAGTTATTTGTATAAAATTTTCGAATAAAAATATCAAAAATCCACAAAAAATCGCATCCAAAAATATTGAAAACTGTATGAGTTATTACGCCGACCATGGCGGAAAAAATAGTTTCGAGAAAAGCGCGATTGAAGTTTCATGTGTGTTTTGCTCGAAGTCGCGCGCAGCTGAAGCAAGAACTTTATGAATTTTTGAAATGAAACGTCTCATGCGACTTCCAACAAGGTTGCGTTAATCATTTAACGCTACCATGGTGGGGGTATGAAAGCCCTGTTGCGTTAAACGTTCAACGTTCCTGGGAAGGGGGAATAGAAAGAGACAGAGCGATGTGAACAGATAAATCGTGAAGAAGAAGATTTGAGGCAACTAGACGATCAAGTTCGTCCGGGAGCAGTTCCAGAGCCACCTCCATTCAATGACAGGTATGCGGATCCCGATTCAAACGTCAACGATGATCTTCGTTTAGCAACTTTGAGTCGTCTCCGAGCGATTGCAAAACGGAGAGAGAATTTAATGCCAAATGAAGAATTTTGCCAACTGATGCGAGCAACCAATCTTGAACAACGATCGATTTTACTAGAAACTATCCATCATTTAACATAGCAAACACTTCAACCATTGTTGGTGTTCCTGACGGGCCCAGCCGGATGCGGAAAAACCTTCGTGATTCGTCTGATCATGGAAATTTCTAATAAATATGGAACCACAAATGCTCATTGCAATGCGTACCTAACATGTGCTTCGACAGGAAAAGCTGCAGTGGCAATCAGCCGTACGACCATTCACACTGCTCTATCATTACCCACCAGCTTAGATAACAGCTTAAGTTCTGAACCATTACATGAATTCAGATCATTATTTCAACACTTTCGCTTGATGTTAATCGATGAAATCAGTATGGTTGGAGCGGAGCTTTTGGAACGAATTGATAGAAGATTGAAATTGATAACAGGCAAATCAGATACCCCTTTTGGGGGACTGGATGTCATACTGGTTAGAAATTTAAGATAACTCCCACCAGTGAAAGCCACACCTATCTTCAAACAATCGAACATTATATTGATTCAAAAACTTGGCGCTCATTCAAACTTCTAGAACTCACCCAAGTCATGCGTCAATCAAATGTTGTATTTTCGACGATTTTAACGAAGATAGGAAAAGGAGATCGATTGGATGATGTCGAACTTGCACTAGTGGAATCGAAATTTGTGACAGAAGAAGAGGTTAATCGGTTATGCCCGCATGGCATACGTCTGGCTTATTCCAACCAAACTGTTGAGAAATATAACAGAGG
Organism: Stratiomys singularior; assembly: GCA_954870665.1. NCBI lineage: Eukaryota > Metazoa > Arthropoda > Insecta > Diptera > Stratiomyidae > Stratiomys > Stratiomys singularior. The sequence goes on from OX940881.1 coordinate 68,315,056, forward strand.
AATTCTAGAAAATCAACCAAATCAGACAATATCCGAGGCTATAGATTTCATCTCTGATTGTGATAACGAGGAACAACTTGAAAGTGCACGTAGAGCACTTGAAAAGAAAAAAAACCGGAGTAACCGATGGATTACTGAAACGTTTGACATTCGTCCTTGGGCAGTATTACATCATAACGACCAACATTAAAGTTGCTGATGGATTGGCCAACGAATCCATGGGAAAATTGGACCACATCGAAAGAAATGATAACAGGGAAGTTACTCGGGTATGGTTGATATTTCCGAATTGTGAAAGAACTGGATTAAAAGCTCGGGCCGTGGCACGTTCATTTATGATCGCTAATAATCTCAATATTTTAGCTGTCCCGATCGGTCGATGAAATGCTACAATCTATCTTAATAGACAAAAAAGTATTTCAGCTAAGAAAAATCATTTTCAACTAGCACCAGCCTGTGGATTGACGATTCATAAGTCGCAAGGGGGAACATTCAATGAGGTGGTTTATTATTATGAAAAAATTCAATCCCAACAGTTAGTTTACGTTGCCATGTCGAGAGTGGTTTCAATTGAAGGCTTGTATATTATCCCAGTCAACAAACATAAGATATTTTACCATGGGAACGGGAGTAACGACCGCTCGTGTGTCGCTTTGCAGAATGAGATGATGAAATTGCGTCAAAATCCACTTTCCACCTTGGATGAAGAACTATGTAAGTTTATCAACTCGAAAAGAAACTTATCAATCGTAGCATTCAATTGTCAAAGTGTTCGTGCACACGCCAATGATTTGACGGATAGAGTTTTTGAAAAATCGAACATTTTAATGTTATCAGAAACGTTTATGGACGATAATGAACCTCCTGTTCTCATACCAAATTTTGATTTCATTGTAAGATTTCAACGTAACGAAATTCGGAATGCAGGGGTTGCTATCTATCACAATCAGAAAAACATATGTCATATTGTTACTCCCCCTTAAGATATAAAAGCTCCTTACTCAGGTAATCCTGATGTGACAATTTCAACGTCAAAAAGGATTCGGAGACATATGTGCTGTAGAGTGCATAGTCAACCACATCGAAAATAATCCGAAGATATTGATTCTAATGGCTATTTATATTTCACCAAATGCAGATATGAGGTATATTAAATTATTTATTGCAAAATCTTTATTGCTACTATCCATTGCAGGCTCACAAGCTATGGACGTTCACAGACGTTACTGGTGAAGAAATTGATTATTGTGAGCGGTCTGCTATCCTTATAGGAGATATTAATGTGAATTTCTCGTTACCTGAAGCTGAAACATTATTATCCTTTCTTAAAGACTAATTTGGATTGGCAATGACAAATTATAAGAATGATCCAACAACCAAAGGGGGAACTACCATTGATGCAGTTTTTTGCAAGAAATATTGAAAAAATAGAACTCAAACATTTCGTATCTTACTTTAGTTATCATAATCCCATTGTAAATTCTATAGATTTGGATATTTCTCCGCGCGAAAATGATAATTAAAAGATGCGATCAATTGTGAATTGTAAGCAATGTTAATAAAGTTTGTCTTTAAGAAACAATATGAGTTCACTAAAAATCAATTTCTACCCCTTCCTATTTTCATTTCCACATTACGAAGTTTCACTTCTTCCGCGCGGAGGGATTCCACGCACTATTTTTTGTTTATTTGTTCTGTAAACTTATGTTTAATCCTCCACTCCGGCTTCGTCTTGTATGCCTTCCTAGTCAGTAACTAATTGTTTTTGTTTATTTTTTTCCAGTCGATGAGCTGTTCTGGCCTCTTTTATTGTTTTAGTAACGGCTGTCAAAGCTTCTTCAACCTTTTTTACAATTGAACCGAAACTTGTTTGCACGATACATGATGCTAAATCCGACACCACAAAAAGCTGCTTTGCCTTCAATCCTTTTCCTAACAGTCGAAAGGCGAATGGGAAGCGTCGATTTATCTCGTATACACAGTTTATCAAAGGAGATGAAAAAACGCTCTGGATATATTATCGTCACACGTTGTACAAAAAACATTCAACTTGCAACCAAGTCCACAACTATTTCCTTTCAAATATTTCACATTTCCACCACATGTACGACAGACCACACGCGCGGAAATAGCTGTGAAAACAGCAGCAAACTGTAAAACACAGTGTGAGAATGGTGGATCGAATGAAACCTCCTGTAATTGTCCTTTTAATTTTTTGCAGCCGAAATAGTATATTTAGTTTCACTCTCCATCTTGTCTGACCTTTGGGGAGGCTTCTACTTTTTAGGGCGTGAAGATTGTTGACTCTTACAGCCTTTACGATCTATACTGCGACCTTTCAACATTTTTAAAATCTCAAAAGAGACACAACTGTACACTTCGAAACATCAAAGACAAGTAATGTTCGGAATTAGAAATCCTAGCAATTGACCCTAAATATACTCTCATAATACTTTACAAACGTCGCCAAATTTATTTATATTTATTATTATTACAAAGCAGATGGAGGCGCTCCGAAAGTGACGGTTAGCCGTCTCAAACAAAGGAGAGCGCACCAAACTCTCGTCGGGCAGTCACATTTTCTACCATAACTTTGCATCTACGGGGAAAGCCTGAAACTATAGAGAACAACAATCTGTTTAAAAAAATCGATTTTTTGAAAATTCTGGACGTATGAAAGGCCTTAAGGGACGCTGGGAGTTTTTGCCCTTTTTTGTGCAGCGATCTACGCAAAAGTGTCATTTATGTTTGTTGCGAACTCGCTTCAGCAGTAAGTTGCCGTAATAAGTAGTCATTGTAGCCTCGACAACCATCCAATAGGTACATGACCATAAGTAAACTGACAGATGATGATGCGAACCGTAACCAAAGTTACCGAAGTTTCGTGTTTTGTTAGAAGAAGTTGGCAGTCTTAAATTTAAGAAAATAAACAATGAAATTTAAATAGTAAAATAATTTATACACTTACAACGCAAAGTTAACTTAATAAATATTTTATTTAAAACAAACGTCAACATCTTTATCACATTATCATCTAAATTAAATTTAAATACTTTGTAATGAAATCCCCCAAGCGTTTGATTTGAACCTTTAAAATTAAGATCCTGCCAAAACGCTATCTCAAACCACCACCCAAATAATGCGATTTGTATCCAAGGAATGAAACGGTGCATCTCGACCAGAAACAGCCATCACTACGCCAGAGTGAGGCGTTTGATCGAATGTTATAATTAAAATAGGATGAGACATGAAAGATGTATAAATATACGAGTTATAACAATTGAGGATACACAATTAAATAATAATGAATAGAATTTAAAATAGAGAGAAATAAATGGAAAAGGATCAGTCTTAAGAATTGTTGAGAACGTTCTGATGAGCAACCAAATTGAAGTTTTTGGTATAGTTTCGACGATGTCTCCCGAACTTTGCAATTGGTCGAACTAATAGACGCGTCCGTAGGGTAAAGTTCCTCCTGGCCCGTACGGCATGAGAAGTTTGCTCCCGAATCGTGACTGAGAATCGGAGCTGGACGGGAGAAAATTTCAAATTTCAAATCGAGTTCATTTCAGGAGATCAGGAAATAATTACCTTGATGAGAACATGCTAGTACTCGATGCTCGCAAAGGCTCCATGTTTCTAGTAGATCTGGATCGTAACAAGCAACAAACAGCCACGATGATGGCGGTAAGGAATATTACACCTAGAACGCAAAAGGCTATTGCCAATTTGGAAACTGATAAACACAATGTTCCGTCCGAACGCAATGGGGTCACTCTCGGTGGGTACTCTTCCACTGTAATACAAAAGAAAAAAACAGAAGAATAAATATTAAACCTCCGGATTTAAATTCATTCGTTAAATAGACGCTCGAAAGAGAATTTCTTTCATTACCGGTGATTAGCATAAGTTTCGATTATAATTTTAATTTCCTGTTTCCTGTTCCAACTGCAACGAATCATTGAGAAATAAACATTAATTTTACTAAGGTCAATAGAACAGTTTTGCTTTCGCCGATAGGATTAAGGAAAGTGAATTCTCTGGATATATCTTTGCTTCAGTCAAGATTGCATTTTTTATCCGAGCTTTTACTTTCAACAGCTGTTTCAAACGAACGTATGCATGCATAATTTATGGGAACCCGAAAAATGGTGTCACTTCTTGTAGCGAGCACATGGTCATTAGCATACCAAATCTTTCCCAAGTTCTATGCATGCATCTTTAAAACTTTAGATGAGTCGACTGTCCATCGCTTTTGTCGCCCACCTTCCGAATTGAATATCGAAAGTTATTCTATTGCTTTCTATCCTATTTTTTCGTTTTTTGATTAGAAATAGAAAATGATATCTAATGGGAATATGTAAATGATAAATTGATGTTTGGCCGATTCCCATCGAATCTCTTAAACAATGATTAGAATTTGTCTGGGCATAAACGTGAGAGTGAATGTATGTTTTATTTAGCATAAAAGGTTTTAATGGGCAATAAGCTTAAAGCAAAACAACGCGAAAGAAAATAGAAATCTACAGAAAATTAGAGTTAATTAAGAAAATTAAGTTATTTGAACGAAATATTTTACTTTTTGTTTGGTATTTGGCGGCCAGGGAAAGTTAAATCAGATAAAATTAAGTAAAAAAATCGCTGAAATTAAGAGCATATTTCTTAAAATTAGCAATTCCTTAACGTTGACTTCCTCAAAAGTTTAGTCAATATTCTGCGCTTGCAACTGAACTTAATTGTTTGTACATTAACAAGGAAGTGAATCATACCACAAAAAGACACAGTTGATAGCTCTTATGACCTATGTCTAACCACCCATAAAAAAAAGAGAGTACACTTGGGGAACGATAAACTAGAGGAAACCAGAAGCAATAAAGAAACCTTAATAAAATTGGGTTACACCACGAACCTAGACACGAATTAAAGACTTCATAATCCGACTATAGAAGGAATCACAACCGGTAACTCATGACTCAGTAGTGTTCCACTACTGAAAAGTGCCCTGGCGAATTATCCCCACCCTGATTGCCGGACAGAAGCCCGCTCGACGTTGAGGCTCACTCACGCGTCAGAGTGTACATCCCCACCCATAGTTTTTTCTTCAATTCTTCGTTCATCTAGATTTTTTGATGAGTACTTTTAGTGACTCGGCCACGCGGCTGGATAGCGGGCAACATCGTCTTGGGGGCGTGTTCCCAAAATCCTGGAAAAAGGTGAGGCGTGTGCTGATCAATAAGGAGAATCAGAATCAATAACGAGAATAAGGGAATGGAGAGCAACCATCTGCACATCGGCCCTTATGTATGCTGACCGCCACTGGGAAAGTGCTTGAGAAGCTCTCAGAGAGACCCTCGGGTAAGCCATCCGAACTGCTGAGGGTTCATCTCCTCAGCAGTACGGCTTCTGGGGTGACGAATCCACGATCGGTGCATCAACAGAGGTGATGAACGCGGTCCAGCGGGTAGAAGTCCACAATTATCACTCGAGGCGAATAGCATTATTGATAACACTCATGGTGCCGAAGTATCTGACGCAGATATTGAAGGACTACCTCAAAGACCGGAAGCTCGTTTATGAGCATTGGGGTGTTAGTGAAGAATGGATATGACATCAAGGAAAGCACAAGATTACATTCCTGGCCCGACCCTATGGAATGTCTCGTACAAGTAGCATTTGGGGTTGCAGCTACGGGGGGAGTCAAGTCTGATCGGCTTCGCAGGTGATGGAGCAGCACTGCTCGCCGGACGTACTGGTGAACACGCGCAACTCAAACTGGGTATGATAGTGCTCCGAGCAAGCGAGCGCCTGACAGGCCGTGGTTTTAGGCTAACACTGGGATGGCCGAAATGTATGACCATTACCAATATCTCGACTGCGTTTCGCGCTACGGGGTTATAACCATATAACCCAGATGCTATTTCTGATGAAATTCTGATGATGGCGTTTATGCCCTCTGCGTTGTCAGAACTTCTAAATCCTACAAACATCTGATGAATCGAGGGAACAATTGATTTCAACTGCAAATGTGGAAGATTCAGATGTGTCAAGCACAGATACTGAGAATTTACCACTGTCCTTGCTCTCAAAAAAAACTCCGATTGCTGGAATTCCACATAAGATAGACAATCAATCAACTACGTGTGAGATTCATGAATTTTTACCAACTCCTAAGTGTAAAGTAGCAGCGACTGGTCCACGCAAGTAGTCTCTGAATTTCAGGGCTCTAGAGGTAACAAAAGATGCTACGAATTCCACATCTAGCATTATTGTACCATCGTCAAGAATAGTAGATGTTCCTAGTACTTCTTCCATGATAAAGATTAACATAAAGACACCAAAATCAGCGTCAGTTACTGGCTGTACATCTAAACAACCTTCTTGGTACTGTCCTGCTTGTGAACAAGATCGAGTTGATGATATGCGACAATGTTTTACTTGTGACGTTTGGTATCATGAGTTGTGTGTTGGACTCACACCCGCGATAGGACCCGCACCCGCTGATCGAGAAGCCAGTGTACTTCATTAGAGCCGATAAAGGAAACAAAGTGGTTATTATGAACCAACAGGACTACGATCTACAAGTATTCAACAAACTAGATAACGGACATTATTTTAAATTCAGGAAAGACCCTTTACCAAATTCCATACGAAGTGTAGATAAAGTCTTAAAAAAAGCGTGCGTTGAGTTCTCGGATATCAACAAATTGAAAATGCCGAATCCATCACGACCACGGATCAGATGCATGCCAAAGGTACACAAACCAGGCAACAAAATAAGCGAAATAATTGCAGACTTAAACTCACCAACTTATAACATCGCGAAATGGCTGGTCAAGGAGTTAGGACACTTAAAAACGGTTAAATTAAAAACAAGTTGAAGGAGATAAAACAATAAAAAGACAAAATATAGTGTCGTTCGACGTCCGAGCTCTCTCCCAGTATACCTACAAAAAGAAGGTATATGACACTTAGAAGACAGCCTACTGAAGCTAGATAACACATCAAGATGGAGAAGAAGAGTGACACACTATATCAACTTGGCAGCCCTCAGCATGAACGAGAATTATTTCAGAGGTAAGTTTTATAATACGACTTCAGGAACAGCTATAAGGAACCCATTGTCACCGCTATTGAGCGAAATTTTCATGGAAGCATTCGAAAAGAAACTAGATTCAATAAAAATCACACCTTGCATTTGACATATTTGCAGTGGTCAAGCAGGATGAGCTAAAAAACACACTCGATAAACTCAATAGTGTCCACGAAAAAATCCAATTTACAATGGAGGTAGAAGCAAACAACCAACTCCCTTTCCTAGACCATGATCCTCTGATCCTTCCTCTGATCCACAGATCAGATAACAGGCTCGAATTTAGCATATGAAGGAAACCTTCAACGACTCAGAGGACCATCCCAGCAATATCAAAACAATACCAGCAGCAAAAGTCAGCAGCGTATCATAGCATGGTACAGCGATTACTTACTATTCCAACGACAAAGGAAAGATTCAAGGAAGAACGCAAGTTCATACAGGACACAGCAAATAAGAATGTGTATAGTAAAACACTAGTGGACAACATAATCAAGCGTACAAGAATGAAGCTACATCAGAGCAAGCTGACATCCCTTTTTATTCAGGAGAACGAGAAAAATGAAAGGAAGAAAGCGTGCATCGGATATTCAGAGGTATCGACCAAACTGAGTTTAGCGATGAAAAAAGCGGGTATCGATACAACAATAACGAGTAGGCGTATACAACTCAAAAATATTCTGAAGTCAGTGAAAGACAAGATGACGTTGCCAGAATGTAGTGGAGTATACAAAATTTCATGCATCCGGTGTCTAGTGACAACACGTTTCAAAAAGAAGCAGAAACATGGCAAAAAAAGACCACAAGTACAACAACAATTATCCGATCAATGGTCGGGCGGCACATAATTGAAAAGGCTCAGACTTTATCCATAAATAATGTAGAGGTAATAAAAAGATTAAGAACCCCGTTTAAGGTAGATGCATACGTAAGCATTAATATCTGCAAATTACCTGAGAATAAAAGACTAAACACTGATGTTGGAAATATAGCTTCAAAACTAATTATGAAACTAATACTTAGATTTTAGATTTTAGTTCAAAAAGTAGATAAGATACATATTAAGAAATTGTCAAAGAGAGGTTCAGTAAACACTGAAGAAGGGAACAAGTAGTTCACCGAAATACGTTTTTGTTAAATAATAAAAACTTATTTTAGTGAAATAAAAGGAAAACGAAAATTTTAATTGTAACTACTCAATATGAAATGATTATTAAAATTCATTTCAGTGTTGAATTTATTATCTTGCAAATATTATTTTATTAACACCTAAACGCATAATCTTCGTCCAATTGACGAACAATGCTATCATTTTGTCGATTTTCTTTTCATGGAATGGGGCGACCTCGTTCTTCTGCTTTGTAGCTTTAGTCGTCGGTGTGCTCTTACTGTGTAGACAATTGTTTGCATTGAGTCAGCAGTGTAAACCACTTTTTTACGCCATCGTGTTCGTCGAATCGGCGAAGTTTCGTTTTTGTGCAACAATCCAATTTTTTAAAGTATTAATATTTTGTTGTCACTGGGTAGATTTTTTCAACCTAAATAGATTGTATTTGATTTTAGAATATTCGAAAATCAGATCCGTTCAGAAATATCTTACTGATGATCAGATCGTCAAGTTAATGGGGCAATGCGATGAAGCTACCGAATATGATGATTTAGTAGAAGACAATGTACAAGAAGACAATGTAAACTATGTTGCTATTGCTATTAACGAGGTCGAAGAAAAAGATGAGTCTTCATCGGGCGTGTCTTCTGAGGAAGACGAAGATAATATCCCCTTGAATTTGTTGGCACTAACGTCAAATTCTAACTTTTTCAAAAAAAATATTAAGAGGTACAATAAATGGTCAACTATAAAACCCAAAAGTCAATTTAGAAGCTGCAACATAGTGCATCAGGCAAGAGGACCAACTCGCAATTGTAAGAATTTGATTGATCCTCATGAATGGTTCCGAAGCTTCATAACGGATGAAATTGTGCAATGGACAAGCGTTGAAATTAATTTGAGGAATAATTATTCCGTTACTGTAAGCCCAACAAACAAAATTACAAATGAGTAGGAAGTTAAAGCTCTCATCGGATTATTTATCCTAACACTTTGACAGCACTTTCTTTGGATCACGGTACGTTTCGACAATGAGCAAAGATCGTTCTATGTTTATGTTGTCTCGTTTACGATTTGACGACAAATCGAGTCGACTTTTAATTGAAGATGACAAATTTTCACCAATCCGAAGAATATGGGATTTGTTCATACAAGAGTGTCCTGAAAATTATACTCCTGGTAATTATTTGACAATCGACGAACAATTATTCTCTTTTAGGTGTAGGTCCTCATTTAAAATGTACATTCCCACTAAACCGGCAAAATACGGAATAAAAATTGTGATGATGTGCGGCAGCGGAACTAAATATATGGTGAACGCAATACCCTACCTTGGTAAAGGCACTAACAAAGGAGATTTACCAATCGTTGAGCATTATGTAAAAGAGCTTTCTAAGAGCATTCATGGAACCAATCGTAATATAACGATGAATAATTGGTTTACATCCATTCTTCTGGCGAAATCCTTATTTAAAGCACCTTATAACTTAACTCTTGTAGGATTACGACGATCAAATAACAGGAAAATCCCACCAGAATTAGGTAACACCAAAGGAAGGAAATGTGCTGAGCATCCAAAGTTGCACAACAACAAGTTTGGTGCACATTTTTGTGCACCAATGGAAATGGAAAATATTTTTCTACGACCAAGAATTAATACTGCTTTCGTGTAAGCCAAAACCCAGCAGAATTGTGCTATTGTTGTCGTCCTGCAACGAACAAGGAACTGTAAACAGTAGTACTAAAAAGCCGGAAATTATCCACTGCTACGAAAGACGGGTCGACACGTTTGACCAGATGTGCAGCACAATGTCATGCTCCCGCAAGACCAATAAGTGGCCAATGTGCGTATTCCAGGGAATATTAAACATGGCATTTATAAATAGCTACGTAATTTATGTACATAACCTGTATAGAATGAATAAAAAAACCACTAAATCGTATTTATTATATAAGAGAAATGCATAAGAGCCTTATTGAACCATGGCTGGGGAAAAGATTGGAGGTGCCTACCCTACCCATTTCTACCAGAAGTAAAATTGAAAATATTGTTGAATAATTTGATAAAAATCAATATTTATTTAAAAGTACCCTCAATACAAGGTCAATTAATAAAAAAAAGATCAATTTGTCGATTTTGTCTATACCTAAACCGGCGTATGACAAAATCTGCATGCGAAAAATGTTCCAATAGTATTTGCAGGGAAATACTATTAAAAATACTATTGCGAAATTTTTAACTATTTACTTTTTACTTTATTATTTACTTTAACTATTGTGAAATACTATTGCGGGTTGTGTCTCTTACTCAAAATAATGACTTATAATGAAAATATATGGTTGTTTTAGAAGATATGAACATCAGTAGTTAAGTTTTGAGAATTATATTTTATTCTTTTAAGTAATTTATAAGTTTTTTTTTCTTATTTGGTTTAATCTCATCTGGACGAACCGAATTCTGTTATGGACCTTATATTACTAATAAAATATGTTTTCCATTGAATAAATATAAAAGAAAGCAGTTCATTTTCTTTCTATAGGATCCAGAAACTAAATAATAATCATACTACCAAGTATTTGTTTTTTGTTCATTTGTTATTAAGGCTTAAAGAAGAGACTTCGTCCACTCGACGAAGGTTAGTCTTAACGCATTAAAAATAAGGTTAGTTTTCTAGGGTTAAAAGAAATTATGAAACAATTTTCATTATTCCTTTGTATCCATAATTCTAAAATATCTTAAAATTTTAAGGTATTTTAGAATAATGTTTTTGCCGTTATAAATCGAACTCAGGAGCATTAACAACGAAAGTAATAACCTGTAATGCTGCAAATGACCGTACTCTATTCTATATTCTAACCATTACACAATCAAAGCACAAAACCATGCCGAACGATTTCAAGATAAACTTAGGTGCAAATAATTGCGTTCTTTGTTGAATTTCTAAGAAAATTTTCATTATTGAACTGAAATTCGAGGAACTTAGAATTTAGCTTCGCGTAATGTCATGTGGAATCTATTCTACTGTGTGTTATCACACATGTGCGATTTATTGTAACATTACCCTTAGATGCTACATCGCCTCCGTGGCGCAATTGGCTAGCGCGTTCGGCTGTTAACCGAAAGGTTGGTGGTTCGAGCCCACCCGGGGGCGAGATAACATTTTGGTGCCAATGAATGATGCTAGTGAATATTCAACTTACTAATTTACTGATCTTATACCTCAGTGAAGAAGACCCTTATCATTTCTTTTAGTCCGTTATTTGTTGAGTTGTGGGCGGGATAAAATGGTTACTCCCATTCTAAATTAAATGAGTTCACGAATGTGTCTCATTCGTTTATTTAATTCAAGAAAGAATTCGGAGTTCACCGAATTGTATCCACTTTGGAGTATTCTCACAGTTCCATTGTGAGTTCCATGCACAAGGAGTTTTGCTTTTCTATCAACTTCATCCTATAATAATGCGATACAAGAGAAATATAGCCTTTTTGAAGCCCATTTCCAACTTGCATCACCTTTTTGTTATGTTTTGTCCTAACAAATTCGATTTATTTTAGACGAAATTTTAATGTCATTTTCCTGCTGAGAAACGAAAACAAGTCAACTGGACTCATATTAAAAGGAATCACGTAATCCTGAAACATTTCCAGATAACATTATTTGTTCAGTTTGCTGTGAAATTTGATTTTAAAATGTCTGGAATTATTAATAGCAAAGTATTTCCAAACACTCACTCTATCATCACTAGTCCTTGCAAACTGGACAGTATACGCTTCAGAAGCGTGTTTGTCTATTGTCCCACGCTTAATTCGCGCTATTCCAAATCACCAATTCAGAAATCTGAATTGTCCATCTAAAAGACATATTTCCAGAACTTGATCATTAAATTTAGCCCACTTCAGTCTATTTTTCTTACAGCATATACATTCCTAGATCAGAAAATTAGGAACACTATGATTTCTGCAATATTTTACACTTTTGCTCCAAAACCTTTTCTCCAACGACGAAAAAGTGCATCCAAACGTTTTGATATTACTTGACTATTCATTAATAACAAATTAAATTCAACCTATATATAAATACGTAAAGGATTCGAAGCACCACTCTTAGCTCTAAAAATCCCTTTTATTTTTTTGAGTATGTTGTCGATGCACCTAGCAATCACATCCCTTATTTTTTCAGTTCTTTCCCATATATACATAAATCATTTAGTTGGGTTAGTGGTGGCATTTATTCCGGATTTCGAGAGCTCCATACATTTTCAATAGTGTTCGAGTCAGGAGAATAGCCAAGCCATGGAACAACAGGGATACGTGCGCCATCAAATACGAGGTCTGTTCAAAAAGTACCCGGAATTTTTAAATTTCGCGGGTCTGGAGAGTTCGATTGTCAAAATTTATTGTGTTGGTATACATGACCCTACAGTATGATAAAATTTTTAGCCATATTCACTGTTTACTTTGTCTGTGGTAGTCGCTAAGGTTCGACGTGATTTTATGAGCTCGGCGATTTTCGCTTGTTTAAACAATGGAAGAATTGAAGCGTCAAGGAATTTGTATTAAATTTTGCGTAAAAAATGAAATAAAGTGTAACAAAGTGTGTGAAATGTTACAAAAAGCCTATGGTGAGTCTACTATGAAAAAAACAAGTGTTTACGAGTGGTATAAGCGTTTCCAAGACGGTCGCGAAGACGTTGAAGATGACGAACGCTCCGGTCGACCCAGCACGTCAATAATCGATGAAAATGTGGAAAAAGTGGAAAAAATTGTTATAAATAATCGCCAAATAACAATTAGAGAAGTTGCTGATGAAGTTGGCATATCAATTGGCTCATGTCATAACATTTTTTCAAAAGTTTTGGGCATGAAACGAGTGGCAGCAAAATTCATTCCAAAACTGCTGAATTTTGACCAAAAAACCAATCGCATGAACATCGCTCAGGAGCTGTTAGATGACGTCAACGACGATCCAAGTTTGCTTGAAAGGGTCATAACTGGTGATGAAATATGGGTGTACGGTTATGATGTCGAAACCAAAGCACAGTCGTCCACCTGGAAGTATTCAACGTCACCAAGAGCGAAAAAAGCACGTTAAGTTCGATCAAATGTCAAGGTTTTACTTACTGTTTTCTTCGATTATAATGGCATAGTGCATCAAGAGTTCTTACCACAAGGTCGTACGGTTAATAAGGAGTATTACCTTGAAGTTATGCGACGTTTGCGTGAAGCAATCCGAAAAAAACGCCCCGATTTATGGAAAAAGAATTCATGGCTTTTGCACCACGATAACGCACCTGCTCACTCGTCGTTGCTTGTTCGTAATTTTTTGGCCAAAAACAATACCGTAGTCATGCCCCAACCTCCATATTCACCAGATATGGCTCCGGGTGACTGTTTCCTGTTCTCAAAGTTGAAGAGACCCATGAAAGGACGGCGTTTTTCCTCGATTGAAGGAATAAAGGCCGAATCGTTGAGAGTGCTCAAGGACATACCAAAAAGTGAATATCAAAAGTGCTTCGAAGATTGGAAAAAACGTTGACATAAGTGTATTATATCTGGGGAGGGGGACTTCTTTGAAGGGGACCACATTGATGTAGACGAATAAATAAATATTTTTTTGAAAAAACGAAAATTCTGGGTACTTTTTGAACAGACCTCGTATACAATATTTCGCACCTACTAGGCAAGATAATATGGCGCCCCATCATGCATAAAGCTGGTGCAGGTTCCTCTTGTCATAATAATGAAATATGGAATTAATATGTCATCCATGACCTCAGAGTATTAGAGAGTAGTCATTGTGCATCTATCAGTGAATCTACCTATCTATCTGTCACATCTATCTGCTGAAACTCAAGATCAGCTCATAACCACGGAGACATACCAGATGTAGGAGTATGAAACTGGAATTGTTTTTAAAAATTTCACGTCAAAAATTGGTTGTTGTTTTGGACATGGGATGTTGTCAATCTTATTGTTATTTTGGTAAGACGGACAAATTTGGCAGGGATACCATGGTGAAGCATTATTGGATACAGTACGTTACGATCAATAGTATCGTCTGCTTGCTTAAAGTCAACGAAAATCTTGGAAACGTCTAGGTTGAACTCTCAGCATTCTATCTTCGGTCTATCGTTGACATACCCAATTTATCTATTAAAAAACACGTTATTTTCATACGAATACGAATCTATTGGAATTCCTACATTTTCCACATCTCTGGCGTAGGTTATGATTACCACGCCATAAAAAAACAATTCTTCCTTTGAAGCAAACCAGTTGTCGAGCCATTCTCGTACATTTTCATATGAATCGAAGTGTTGTCCGGCGAGTGCAAATCCTGATAATGCTAACTGATGGTAATAGGACGGAGCAAAGTCTGGAGAATGAGCAGCGTGCGGTGTCATTTCCCAATTGAATTCCTCGATCGAATCCTTGATCCATTTTGCTGTGCGTGAAGGGCATTATCATCATGCAAAATGACTTAGCATTTTTCTATATTTTTAAATAATATTTTTTTTTTTATGTATTCTTCGATTCAAATTGATCATTTGTTGTACTGTTATTATTATTATTATTATTTAGCGTAGCGATCAGTATTATTATTATTATTATTATTATTATTATTATTTGTACTGGGGTCCACTTGCTGGAAATAACATAGGCCAGCATCGGCTCTTAGCTCCCCATGTTTAGTAATATTGTTTACAGATGGTCCATCCTGGCGTCCTATAGAAACCAAGGAGTTCCCCCAGCTCTGTGGTCACCAAGTGTTCGAAATCTGTTACGCCAGTACACCTCAGCCAAATAAGGCGATTGTTGGCCAGACTCGGACAATCTAGGAGGAAGTGTTCTGTACTTTCTTCCTCCTCGCCGCAAGCTCGGCAGGTGTCATCCGTTTAGATTCCTATTCATTTGGCGTGTTGACATAGAAGATTATGGCCCGTTAATACTGCCATCAATGTTCTAACGCCATTTCTGTTTTTCCCCAAGAGTTGTTTTGTCGTCGTTTTATTAGGGTGAGGCCAAAGAGCTCGACTTATCCTGCAGTCGTTCCTGTCATTCTAAGCCGTATCTGTCTCTTTCCAGAGGATTTCGTCTAGTTCCCTTTTTACCGTTGCTAGTGACACTTTAATTGTGTCTATTCTAGTGGCATTTTGGTCAGCATCCAGCTATAGCTAGCTCATCCGCTCTTTCGTTTCCCTCTACCCCGCTGTGTCCAGGGACCTATGTTAGTCTTACATTTACTCGGGTTGTTGCGGCTTTGAGAGCCTGCCTACAATCCTACACTAGTTGTGAAACTACGCGGTGAGAGGCAAGCGCCTGCAGTGCCGACTTACTGTCCGAGAGTATTCGTATTTTTCTATTAAAGTTGTTTTTTGCCGCTTCTATAGCCGCTTTTATTGCAAACACTTCCGACTGGAAAACTGTGGTGTGACTCTCCAGTTTATAACTTCGATTGAGTTGCGGGTGATCCGGGAGAAAGATTCCGGCGCCGCTTCCCTCATCCGTTTTGGAACCATCGGTGTAAATCATAATTTCACTTCCAGATGTGGAATCCTGCACCGTTTCCCACGCTTCTCTGGTCGGTACGCTGATCTTGTATGGAATCGTTGCACCAAAATGCATACGTGCCCCGTTTGTGGGTGGTATAGATATCACATATGTGGATTTCAATCTGATGTTCGCTAGCGATCAGTTTTAACGATTTCCCCAAGTTTTAGTACCTTATATTAGTTCCTTATATTACACCTTTTTGATCCTACCAAAATCAGAGCATTGTCTACTATTCAAAGCGATTAGGTCTTCCAGTGGACGATGATAGTTCGCCTGGATCCAGCGACGATTTATGACGCTAAAGATGCAATGAAGAAATGATTTTCTTTGATTAGTTCATATGACGAACAGTATTTTTTTTTCGATTTTTTCGCTTTCTTTCAATCATTTCATGTGGTCACATTTAATTGTTCCTGAAGTTCTTGTTGAGCCTGAGTCTTCATCCAATGAGGCTTGCAAGTCCTTACCTTCAAACTTTTCACTGGTTTGCCACGTTCTTCGTTTCACACGTCGAAATCGCCATTTTCAGATTTTCTAATCCACTCAAAACATCGACTTCAGCGTATGCTTGGACAAACATGTGCGATTCTGAATAAGTTTTCTTCAAATGATAGCAGAAAACCAATGCAGTTAGTAAATCAAATTCGTAGGCAACAAACTCGACATATTTGAGGTTATATGAAAATATACCGGTGTATGCATCTTGGGTCATTGCGTGTTGAAATGACTCCGTCTGCTATTCGAGGAAGATTGCGCTGCACAACCTGTCCTTAAACTGATAGCAAGCACCATCTACAGAGAAATTCCGGTTCCCTACTTCTACACCTGGTAAGACCAAAAAGAGAGGTTCTAAGTTGAATTCTCTGTACATATTTCCCCAAAATTTACTCATATTAATAAGAAATCCACAAATACCTAAGTACCTGAAGTACCCATAGGTAATATATATGAATGGGAAAACATTTCGTAATTAGTAACTATGGTTAAAAAAATATTTGCTTCCTATCATTTAAACATCTGTTTCGTTTTCAAACGCATGGAGTCTTTAAATAGTCAAAATCATAATGTCGTCCATTCCATAATAAACCATGGACATTATGACATCATTTCATAATGCTAACCAAATATGTTTAAATAATTTATTCCGTTGTGAACGTCTTTTCCATACTCAATGTAAATTAGCAATGGTAAATGTAAGCGTTTTTCATGTTTATAATTACAGTTCAATGAGAAAAGTATATGGTTCATAGATGAATTTTATGATAATTTCAACATTCAAAAAAGTGTAGCCACCACTTTAAAAAAATTGCTTTTCTAACTATAATGTTCAATATGCTGACAGCAGTGTTCAGTAAGCCATCTACAAAATCATCCAGCACATCTGGCAACAAGAACGTATGCCGAACGAGTGAAACCAATCGATCATATTCCCTAGCTACAAAAAAGGTTAAAGGTTACAAAAAAAACTATAGTAAAAAGTATTTTCGATGATCTTAGAAAATCAAATCAGATGATACACCAACACTAAAGGGAAGTATCAAGGTAGATTTAGAGATCGACAGTTTCTTACCAATAATATGATTGATAACCAATTGTTTACTGTCAAGCAGGTACTTGCTGGGATTTTAACAGAATAATGGGAGTTTAACAATGACGTTTACCAGATTTTTGACTTTAAGCAAGCTTACGACTGTATCGATCGTAACGTACTGTGTAAAATAACGCTTCGTTTTGGTATCCCAGCCAAATGAGTATAATGGCAATGACGTCGACAATCTCCCAAGTCCGTATTAATAATTAACTCACCGACGCTTTTGACACAACTACCGGACTAAAGCAGGGAGATAAGCTGGCCCCTTTGCTGTTAAGTTTTTTCTGGAATATGTCATAAGAAAGAAACTTGTCGATAAAAGAAGAACACTATTATACAAGTCAAACCAAGTGGTAGCCTATGCGTATGACATCAACATTTAATCAGTCAAAGTCGCTAATAGCCGCCAAAAAACTTTTTCTAAAACTTGACAGCGAAAAAATATCTCAAAAACTCGAAATGTCACAGTTGGCGAACACAGTATTGAAAATTTGGGCGAATTTGCTGATCTAGGCGCCAAAATAACGCGAACCGCTAACGAATGGGACACAAAGTTTTATTCAGTTCTGACGATTATAAAGACCAGCTACATAAACAGGAAAACTAAGCTCCAAGTATACAAATCTGTGATAAGACCTGTGCTATGTTTTGGACTGTTATGTAAATGGACCTTAACCCAAACATCCGTAAAAATATTGAACGCCTTTGAGCGACGGGTCCTCCGGAAGATAATTGCAGCGGAGCTAGGCAGGGACCAATGGCGCACTCGATACAAACATGAGCTGTATGAAATTTTTGACGAGCCAGAGATCTTACCGATTGTAAGACCATCTGAATCGTATAGACGAACAACGGGTAGCCAAAAATGTATTTTCTGTGAAAACTGAACGATGGAGACCAGTGGGGAAACCGAGGAAAAACAGTTCATCGCTATTAAGATTTCAAAATTCGAGCACGCGGTCAATGGACTGAGACAGTTTAAGGCCCTAGCTGCAAGAAGAGAAGGCTCTAGAGGGGATGTAGCGAAGTGAAGAAGAAGAATGTTAACTGACTATCAATTTTAATGTCGTCCTCCTCGGAACACAAAAGGTAACTGCTGTCACTGCTTCTAAACTGCATTCGTCGCTAGACACGAATAGGAATTAAGAAAATCAAATTAAAAAATTTGAAAGTCTTCTCCAACACCGAGGAGAAGGGGTAAAAATATTGAAAGATGATTATTACTTTTCGCAATTCTTGAGCGGGAGGAAAAGTTATTTCCCATCTACAACGCATTCATGGACGCCTTTGATTGAACCGTTTCACTTTTTCATGTCTTTTCAATATCTGACTTTATAATAAAATGCACGTATACAATTATCCACAAAAAAAGTTAGAATTTTTTTTTTAACAAATCAATCACTTTTGACTCCAAACACTTTTGCTTTCGAAATACTGAGGGAAAGCTCATGGCATTGTAGTTTTCTGATCGATTTACATAAAGAAAACTTTTGATTTGATAGCATCCGCTAGGATGTGGAAGAAAAAAATAATTATATGATAGAATTTTAAGACACCGGGATTTTCCATAGAGCATATCATCCCTTCAAAATATTTACAGGCATAATTGTAAAAATTAAAACATTCTCGAAATTTTTTTTTAAATACGTAATAAAAATGATGAGTCAGATATGTTAAGATATTTTGAGAAAGGACTATAGTTGGTCTTGCTTTATTGCCAGCAGAATATGATTTTTTGTTAAACGTTAATTTTGCTTAACATTACAATAAACTGATGCAACTGATTGGATACTTTTTGATGTAAAGACAATAACTGAATCCATTAATTCTAAGGCATCCTTCCTGGTCGTGAAATAAGAGTGCTAAACTTTATTCAAAAACAAAATTCATACGGAACTCATGATTTTGTTCATAATTGTTGTAACGCTCACAAAACAATGAACACCAATATCACTAAGCCTATTTATAATAAGTTGAAGAATTATTTTGTTATAATGATAAAAATGGGAAATTTATAAACTTTTCAACGTGCATCATTTGAGTCGTTAAGTGAACGTTGTTCGAAACAGCACATTTGATTAACTTTGTGAGCAACAGGTGGCGAATATGGGCAACCCCCCTCCCCATGGTGGGAATTGGAAAAGCCAAATCATGGGAGTCTTTGACCACAATTAGAACCTACAAGCTTCCCTCATACATAAAATGCATCGCTGTTTACTCTGTATAAATTGAGAATGCGATTGATCTAAGCCATTCTCTAGGCCCTTATCTCTGGAATCTAATGATGCAGACGCTTAAGCGATAATGTCGCAAAAAATCCTCAATGTCTTAGCAAAAGACATCCAAACTGTCTACTCGGGGAGTGTTAAACCTAAAATGGCAATCACAACACAGTTTCAGCTCAGACATACGCTGCTCAAAGGGCAAATATGCTCAAAACATGATCAGAAATTGATGCCCAGCATACTGAAATAATTTCTAATCACAGCAACATGAACGCAATTTCTGAAGGAGAGTCAAAATTTAATTTTCCCATAAATACATGAGAATACCAGAGGTCCAACCGTTAAAGCTGGAGCTACAAAAGTGATTTGAAGTTCTATCCATTAAGTATGAAATACGCAGTCAGGATGTGAATGACTCCGTAGCAGATACTGAATACAGTTCTACAGTTCAGATACAGAATACAACATGAGCCAGGAAAACAATAGTTTCTCCAGAGCTAATTTGAGAAGCCGGAGCCGGAACCGGAGGAGCCTTTTATTACACTTGTGGACAGAGTGCCCTCGGAAAAGTGAAACGAAAAACATTGGCACAGGACTTAGCTTCATGTACGGAAAGTGTGAAAGCTGCTGCTTCGGGCGAAGCAAAGTATTCGTCGGCATATCTGTAAAAAAATACTCTTCTGGGAAATCAAGAAACTAGTCTATCGAAAAGAAGAGGCTTATCAGTTACTCGTGGGCCGTAAATATATCTCCAGGGTTAAAGTTCACCAATGGAGTCTCAATGATCTACCACACGGTAATATCCCAACAAATTCGGCAGCTTTGATCTAAGAACCTATTTCGTGCGTATTTACAAAGTTAGTGACCGCCTGATTGCCTAAGGCCGTCGGGTTCACTTAATCGTAACTCAAACCCAGTAATGAAGAGAATACTTCTTTGAACTAGCTCGTCCTCCTCTGCGAGTGATGATTGTATGCAAAAAAAAAAAGCTGTTCACATGTGGACCTCACATCATAATATACGAATACTAGCCCGGAAAAATTCGCCTTTCAATGGAGAAGTGTTTTCCTGGCCGGTAAGATATTCATGTCTCAAGGCTAGTTGATACCACACCACTTACTGATCAGAATCCAAAGGCTTAATATAATATAAATCAGTCTTTTGCAAAGAAGATAGATTCCGCAGTGCCACCGAGGGTGCTTCCTAAGTGCTCCACGTGGCATCTCATGTTGTCTCCGGGCCGTCAGTGCTGGCAATTGCAGGGGTGATATCGCCCTCCTTACGAGAGAATTTAGAAATATTTACCTGCGCAGAAGCGAAGAACCAAATTACCGAAAATACCGAAAAAAAGGTATTCGTTGGGAGAACTGAAGGACGGAGACCAGTAAAGAAACCAGGGAAACGCTGCTCTGACTCTGTGGACGAAACTAGTTCATCGCTCTTCGAATTTCAAAATTGGACGACGTGGTCAATGGGCTGAGACACTTGGAGGCGTTTGTTGCAGGAAGCAAAGGCCCGAGAGGGGCTGTTCTGCTAAGAAGAACAAGAAGCAAAGACAGTAGGAAGAGGGAAAAGAGACAACTCTCTCTCAGCGTTTGGCAACTGTCCTTGGAGCAAGACACAAGGGGTAGTTGGACTGCACACCTGATCCCTGACCTGAGGCCCTGGCTTAGTCGATTGCATAGTAAGACCAATTTCTATTTGATCCAGTTCTTAAGCGGGCATGGTTATTATCGGTCTTACCTACACAAAATTGACAGGTCACGGTCACCTTATTGCGCGTTTTGTGCAGGTGGAGGTGGATGTAGCCTGTTAAATATTTTTCTCTTGCTGAAGATAGAGTAAGCAACGCGATGACCTTTTCAGGGAAATCGGATAGCTCAGTCCGAAACTCTCCAAACTATGATAGAAGAAATGCTGATAACGGTCGACAAATGGAATGGCGAGGCAAAATATGCTTAAAAGTTTTGATTTATTAATTTTTGTGAAGGCATGTTGGTTTATATCCTTTAAACAAGCAGAAATTATCTTTTATTGGGAAAAGAATTGACTTTATTTTAGCTGCAAGCGCAGCTTATTATCTGTTCAAATTGCATTTGTATTTTGTGTCAGGATCACATGATGAGAATTGGTTTGCACAGATGGTTCTTGTTAGGTTAAAAGTACTTTTGTTTAAAAGCAAATATGTTGAAAAATATTTTCTGCGTGATGTTTTAAGGGATAAAATTCAGTTTGCTCGCGAAAGAGAAAAGACATTGGTAAGAGATTGAATTTTTTGATTAAAGTTGATTGAATCGACTGAAAGCGCATTCAAACTATGATCTATAATTTAACACTCGTTTCGGAGAACTCTGTGACAATTCTGTTACGAATATTCCATTTTAATTTTGAACAACTTTTCAAAATTTGCCGACCTTAAAAAAATGTGGCGAACAGAATCCAAAAACATTCAATCCGCTTGAATTGAAGCCTACTAGCCCTAATGGGGCATGCTCCATTTATTCAAATTTCTCAAAAATATTAAACAAACTTTCACCGGCACCCTACGAACTTTTCGAACAATGCAAAATCTACAAATAAATAAATAAATAGTAAATCTTAGCTCATCTCACCATCAGAATGTTTCAAGTATTTTCAATGTTGGACTTCAAAATGCGAAAAACAAGGTCGTTCGTTCTATTTTTGATTAAGTTGCGATAATTTCTAATTTGTGATCTAGATCGTATCTCAAGGTTGTAATTACAAATTACGTTTTTCCTCTTGGACCAAAAAATTCGCCATGTCTTCTACGAAATCTCTTATGTTCATATTTCACTAGACCATCACAATATCCTTCTGAGCAAAAAGTTAATTACCATAGCACCTATTGGCAATATCTAAACGGTCTAAATAACACGTGCATACGTAATTTCTACGTTAGCTTTTCATTCGTTTGCTCATTACTCACCAGTCATATTGGATTGCCGATCGGTCCGCAACCTATCAATTTCGATCTGAGGTGCAGTAACCGCCAAAGAGTTGAACACCTCGATGCGTGCTAACTGTCGGTCCGAGCTGAGGTGGAATGGTTCTCCACTCTGGCAATTCACCTGGAGCGGAACGAATGGGTTAAAAGTCAGTTTAACAATCAACAATAAAACAATCGCGCGTTCGTTGTTCAACAGCAATCATCATGCAACAGTAAACCATATGTGAGAATTGAAAACGAAAGTTACAAGCACAACACATGCTATCACAATCAGTGCACGCGTGCAACAACTATTACCTGTATGCACCTGACGTTTGAATCTAACGCCTGTTACTCTAATGAAATAAGTTTCAATTCTAATTAATGTACTTTGATGCTCGCGAAATTCACACGGCGCTTTTGTTTTTCGCGTTGTATGCACTCACATATGTACATGGTTGATAGATAATTGCAAAAATTCAATACAAATGGGAATTCACCTCTGGACACTTTCCCCTGCAAAGTTGAACCCCGCAGCTCACGTGTAGTCGCTCGCGATCTGGAAACTTGAAGGCGGGAAAAGTGGCTGTAAATAACTGTTCTAACAACTCATCGTCCTGGCGCCGAGACCATCCATCCTCGGCCGGGCGAAAGCGGGCATGCAAAGCTGGCATCACCTGAAAAATGGAAGGAAAAGAATGTTACAAGGTAGCACTGAAGCAAACATATGTGTGCTAATCTTTCTCACATATGAAATGCTAGCTGTGAATAAAAGAATACAGACAACAGAAAACAAATAATTCCATGCACAATGAAGTGTAATCGCATTTAACCTGGACCATCTGATGGAAGTGAGCACACAGTTTAATCGAAAACATTTCGGTCAGCAGATAGTCATCACTTATACACTATCACTAATGAACATGGTCCTACAATCTAGTTTCCTTGTTACCCTTAGTTCCAGCCACATCTTAGTAACTTTGAAACTGCCGTCATCCTTTTCTCGTTTAAGCTAAACTTTACAGCAACATATGCAGTTTATGGAAACTTGGTAGCTTCCATGGTATCCTTCTAACTTGGCTTCAAACGTATAACTAACATTCATACCTTCATTCGTTTCATGTGGGGAGTGCTAAGCAACAAGGAACCACTCGACTTACTGTGGGTACAATTTCCGGTCGGACTTGGCGAAGTCATCAGTGTCCAAGATGCCACGCTAAACAAAGGGTCTTGAATAGCTACTGCAATTTTCAAGATGGCCGCCCTTTTCATACTCCTTGTCCTGTGTTTTGAGTAATCAACTTCATTAACAGATACTTAAACTATGTGGTGATCTGCGCTATCTGCTGCATCATTTGAACACTGATTGGTTGATTTTGTTTTTGTTGTTGATTTTTGACTACCACGACGGTTATTTCATATTTTTCCACAATCAGCACGTATTTACGTTCTTACCAAGGTTTTTTGAACAAATGGTAGTCCTTTGCAGCAAGATCGAGAGATTATGGTAGATGAGGTGAAAGTTTCCAACCAATCTTCGTTAATTTGCGCTTGATAACTGCAGCTGTGTGAAATCTCACATTGTCGTAGCGAAATATAACTCCGCGAAGATTGACTAATGCACTAACGCATTACTTGTTGAAGCCCCCTCCCCCCCCCGCCTTGCTGACAGTACAAGTCTACATTGAACGTTTAATCTCGTTCGAGAAGCTCCCAATAAATTCCTCCTCGAGTATCCTACTACACAGGCACTAATCCCTTCCATGCCTGCAAGACTGGTTTTGAAGTTGAAGATGATAACTGCGTTTGTAAACTGACAAGCGCCGTTTCCCGTTGTTGTACAGTACCGACCTTTCATGTGCAGTAACCAAACTTTGGAGAAATCTTTCATTAGTTTGACGAGCAAGATAAGATGCAGCGATCCACTTTGTCTTCCTCTTTTCTTTGCGAAAGTTCGTGTGCCACCTAAGCATCAAGGCATGGATTTTTCTCTCGACAATGGTTCTGTGGACCTTTCCCACAATTCCAATAGATCACGATCTGTCACGTCCTTGGGCTGTCCTGATTGTGACCGATCTTCAACTGTCGTTCTCCATTACGAAAGTACTGAAACCATTGGAGATATGCTCGTTCTGTTAGGACGTTTCTCTTTAAATTCTGCTTATATTCTGATAAGCCTTCGCATCGCTTTGTCCAAGATCAATCAAAATCAAACAATGTTTAACATACACTTTATTAGCTTCCATTTTATCTTACGTCTTTTGATTCAAAACTATAATGTAATAAAATCGCGGTTATGACATGTCCAAAATGCAACCTAAAATCAAGAGAACAAGAATACAGTTTTGGACTCGTTGAAAGACTGCACGGTAAACTTTGCCGAAACTTTAATCGGAACAGGATACTGAAACAAGTCTGACACAAGAAGTCTGGCGCTGTTACAGGGACAGGCACTATTCCATCAATGCAATTTCCGTTCACACTCAACAATTCGACGTGGTGGAAGTTCTCCTAGCCTGAGCTTAAATGGTGTGTATTCAAGACTTTATCCAGAGAACCAAGAAAGGTTTCTCATCATGTTAGGAGCTGCTGGTAATTTGTCGCTCCCCAGAAAATTTATCGGAACAGGACACAAACAACTCTGATGCAAGAAGTCTGGTGCTGTTGCAGGGACAGGGACTCAATGCTTACACAATCGTGCATTAGCGCAACAGTCAACCACATTCGTACAATTAACCACTACGAGAGAAGCAGAGACTGAAATCTAAGGTGGAGCAATATTTTTAGACATTGAAGACGATTACAATTAGTGCAGAAATTAAAATAAGTCGCATACCGATGCCAATTTGATGGTTCTAGGTGACCCTATAGCCCCAATACATCATACAAACTCATCAAAAATAACATACATGATATCTACCATAAATCTAAAGTCTCCTTAAGGGGAAGGTAACGTATTAAAAATTTTTTTTTTTGCATTTTTTGTTTATTTTTTTAATTGAATGCATAATATGTTAAGAATATTGTGTCAAAATTTCAAGTCGATTGGAGCAAAATTGACGAAGTTACGAGTATTTTTATACCTGTGCTTATGAACGTTTTATACCAGATTTTTTAGTGTTCAAAACTTTAAAGCGTTTTCCCCAAAACTCACGTTTTCAAAGTCGGTGCCCCTCCTAACTTCAAAACTACTGCACCGATCCTTTTGAAATTTCGAACACTATTTTTGTACATAATTTATGAGGTAACGCTGGAGAGTTTTTTTCAAATTTGTTAATATTTTATTTTACAATAACAAATTAGCCGATTTATTTAGCAAAAAATCGCGTTTTTCCCTTCAAAGTGTTCCAAAAAAGTGAAAAATTAAAATTTCGAAAAACCCTCCCAGCGTTACCTGGGGAAAACTATTATCTAACGAATGAACGTTGACTTTTTGATTTCAGATGATCCAGCACCAAGTTATGAGGGGTACCGCGATTCTACTTTTTTCCGAGACACGTCCGAATAATTGCTGCCATTGCCGTGTTTTTTAATATTTCTTCGTGAAAATTTTATACAATATTCTTCAAATGTCATACTTTAATGTACTATTGGTTTTAATAAAGAGATTTTAACTGTGTCGTCACGAAAAATTCACAAAAACATGCCTTGTTTCGTACGAATTAACCTTACCTTCCCCTTAAATAAGTAAATCTGAGCATCCTCATAAGATCAATAATAAGGTTCATTATTTTGATTTGAATTATATGCAACTAATGACAGCAACTTTAAGTTAAATGTGAGCAAATTATAAATATAAGATATATTATAAATTATTATATAAAAATATTCCAAATTAGAAATATAAATTCAAGAGGTCCCTGTGCTCAGACGTTCCTGTGCAACATCTACACTTTTCAGTTAAACACCCTTGAGACATGACGGTGTCATAAGGTTGGCTCTTAAAGGCAGCTATAGCCTTCACAACTAGACAGGATTGTTATAAAAGAAATGACAAGGCTTACTTGGAGATACCCAACATTAACATGCCAAACAACGCGTTTCTTTAAACAAAATTAGATTTATCCTTACGTCAATGCCATCTTCGTTGATACTCAACAATTCAACATGGTGGAGGTTCGCCTTACCTGAGCTTACCTGGTGTGTATTCAACGCTTTAGCCAGGGAAGCCAAGAACGGTTTCTCACCAAGTTGGGAAATGACAGTAACCTATCATTCGCCACCTAAGGTTAACTAAACCGCGCACTTAGTTGCTTATGAATACTCTAAGCTCATGAAGGGAGGAGCTGAAGGGATACAGGGAGGATATTATCCAACAGTAAACATGAAAAGAAAAACTGTCAGATGGTATCAACAAAAAAAAAATCACCAAACAAGAATGGCACAAAAATTCAAAATTACAGTTTGTGCTACTGTCAAGAAATAGATGTTAAACTAAACAACGAAGGGAGAGCCAAAAAAGAGTAGACGATCCTAAAGAAAAGCGAGCCTGCTAGATTATGGAAAGAAATTCGAGCTATGGCGATTTTCTATTCGGAAGTTTTTTACAAAACAGACAGAGTGTTAAAACTGATGAAACCAAGCAATTGTTTGACGCGGAAAATATGCGAAATAATTAACGAATGGCACAAAAAGAGCTATGGCTTTGCATTATCTATACACGAGCGTCTACCAGACAATACGGCGGCAGAAACGCTTTCAATTCAAGAAGCATAGGGGGTCCTGTGACGCATTTATGCGAACGTATCAAACAGTTCAGGGAAAATGTATGAACCAGGTATCGTCAATTTAATTGGGAAAGTCATCCCAACATGAGTACGAGAAAAATATCAATTTTAAATTTCCTCATCTGTCTAACCACAGTAGTAACTAATGAAAAAGTTGACTAGGAATATCTATAAATTAAATTAATCTTGGCTAACAGGTTCCAGGCTACTTTAGAGGGCTCCAAGCGCAGCACTGATCTGAAGTTTGACACGAGCAGCATTCTCAACCCGCATGGGAAACGTAAGCGTAGGTTGTTCTTCTTCAAAGAAGTGTGCAATCACATACGCCCACTGAAGATTTTCTCTCAATGACCACGAGAATAAGACATCGGTTGTATTTTAAGTGAGTCATAGGGCCAGGAAACTACCCAATTTAGTTTTTAAATTCAACTGAATATCCTGCAATCTGAGGATCGAATTTGATCTAGAATTAAGATCCCAAAACTACAGATAATGGCGAAATGCAGGGGTATCGGAATATTATCAACCCATGACACGTCATAGACATAGAACTTTTATCAAAGTATTCAAAACTTAGAGTCGAAGTAGTTTCGCAGTCAGCAATTTTTTTCCAACGTTCTGGAAACTGACATCCAATGTGTTGAGATATGACTGCAGAATGTCTCCTTTTGTCACATGACAAATTCCTGCGAAATGAGCCCTTCTCCAAGAGTATATCCGCTGGCATTATTCAAGACTTTTTGGATGCATGGTACCAGCGTATATCACTAATACCACGGAACTCAATACTGGAAGAAATAACGAAACATGTTGGTTGATGTGTTTTTCCCAACAATGGCTATAACTAATCCCAGTCACATTCTCCGTTTTAACCAAAAACGAGCTGAATCAAAAAACATCAATGCATAAGGAGCATCGGGGATACCGGCCGTCATAGTTGGTAACCATTGTGAGGATTGTTATTTCCACTGGTCTTTGTAATCAATGCAATCAATGCAATCACCCATGTCTCAACTCATTTGTGCTCTATTGATGGAGCTGCTAATTTGCTAATATAGAATTGAAACTTTTATACAGAAACCAATTTTGATAATAAAGATGCAACCATGGAATGACTTCAACTTTGAACAAAACATTTTGCAAATTGAAAACATGTATCATAAGATCAGATCCTAATCAGTGCTGAAGGTATCTATAATCTAAGCGCTACAATCTAAGGATAGAGTCTCAATCAAAGCACAAAAAGTTTCTCTTTGATCGCGATTAACGGAGCATTCGCTAAATCTTAACTTATGGCGCCGCAGCTCATTGCAAAAACTTTTCTTTATAAGTTTTTCTTTCTTTCGAATTCAACGAAGACAGAGTTTTTTTTGTGGTAGGGAGGTGAAGGCTGTTTACGCTCTGAGTGTGGGACCCCTAGGCAAACAATGCTTATGGACTACCCACTAAAAACCTCCCCTGTCAACCTGAGAACCTAGCCTGGAACCGTTTGACACATTACTTCGGGCTAGGCCTCGTGTTCCTACGCATAGAGGCGCCTTCGGATTATGGGAATCTCTTCTCTAACGGGAAGGAAGGGAGAGGAAGGAAGTGCCAAAAAAGAGATCCCTCCATCCCCGAGTGCTCCAATAAAGCTTTCCTCAGTACGAGCACTGCTCGATAATATTGTGCCACGTGATTCCAATTGTCAACCGTTTTCAACATTTCTCTGACCATGGTTTCCGAACAGAGCTCTCCAATTTCGCTGAAGAGTTCCCTGCGCTGCCGGCTCCATCTGTTACAGTAGAAGAATGTGTGACAGGCGTCTTTCAAGTTTCCTGCACAAAACAACCAGTTAAGAGACCGTGCTCTGTCAATTATGTGCAGGAAGGTTCGAAAACAACCGAGCTTGAGAGCTGGGTCAAGTAGAAATCGGTCTCACGATGCACTCGCCTGAGCCACGGCCTCAGGTCAGCGATCAGACGTACGCCACCTTCCCCTTGTTTCTTGCTCCCAGGACTGTTGCCAATCGCCAAGAGATCGACGTCTCTTTTCCCTGGTGATCTCTTCTCTTCGGACTTCGCCTCTGCGTAAGTAAATACTTCTGCGCTCTCTCGCAAGGAGGGTGATGGGTATCACCCCTGCGATTACCAGCATTGCCGCCCCGGAGACCGTTCGACATGCGCATAAAATTTGCTATGCTCCGTGTCTTTGTACCTTTGCCAACCGCTTCCCGTGCAACCTCGCTGAGAGGAGTTACACGGTTGGGGAATTGGGAGTCGCCCCAAAGTTATGATCCATAGAGTAGAAGCGACTGCACAACGCTCATTAAGAGTCGTCTCCTTGATGTGGTGGGCCTCCTATGTTGGCCATTAATCGGGTGAGTTCCGTCAAATGCGCTGCAGCCTTGTCAGCTGCTGCCCTGATTTGTTGGGAAAAACACATCTTCGAGTCTATTAGGACGCCCAGGTAGTTTACTGCTGATTTCGATTCATTTCGTCCCCAACACTGATAGGCATTACTCTGGAGATTCTCTTTTTTGTCAGGATGACCATTTCGGTTTTTTCCAGGGTCAGCTAGAAACCGTGAGCGGTCATCCAGTCCATTACCCTCCGCATTAACATATTGAGTCTGAGTCGCGCATGGTCTACTGTGCGTCCAGCGATCAGCGCCACGACATCGCCCGCATTGCCGATCAAACGTGACTCATCCGTCAGTTCAAGCTGCAGCAGTCCATCGTAGGAGATGTTCCACAGGTCCGGGCCAAGGATAGAGCCCTGAACGACACCTGAAGTAAGTACACCTTGATTTTCGCCTACCTTCCTTCGAGTCGTAGAGAAGGCAGCGATCCGCACAGATATTATGGTACTTGAAAACGCTTTTCTAGCGCTTCCAGAATATCCATCTATCTTGCGCAGCAGGACGACCCATCGTGTGGAAATACTGTGTGACTCCGCACGTTGGACCGCGCTCACTACTTCTCCAATTGCATCGATGGTGGAGCGGCCTGCTCTGAAGCCATACTGCCGTGGAGATAGGACCCTGGCAGCACGAATCACGTCAGTGAGTCTTCCCCTGGTAAGTTCTTCAAAAACTTTTCCGGCCGTGTCAAGCATACACAGTGGTCGGTATGCATCTGGCGACTCGGGATCCCATTCTCCCTTAGTTATGAGCACAAGTCTTGCCACCTTTCAGCGCTCTGGGAACAGCCCTTCGCACAGGCATGCGTTGAACATGCGAAGGAGCAGGTCAGGGGAAAAGTGGAAAACCATTTGTAGCACCTCTGCTGGAATCCCATCTGGTCCTGGAGCCTTTCTGGCCTTCATAGACAAGACTGCTTTCTCCAATTCCATCTTCGTGAAAAATTGAATTTTCGTTGGTGTTTCATAGTGAACGGCTTCAACGATGGTGGGATGGATGGGGAAGAGAGCCCGCACGATTTCGTCCAGCTTTTCTGCCTCGTATGAGTGAGGCGACCTTTGGACACCGAGCTTTCGCATCACTATTTTGTAGCCCAGGCCCCATGCAAACATGCCCCATGCAAACATTCAACTTGAGTTAGGGGGAATATTTCTACAGCAAAGGGTACACTAGCTTCCAACTGCTTTGGAGACAAGTCATACATAATAATGGTGATGATATTATAAAGCCTTAATCTGGATGATGAAGAGTAATTCCAAAGTGGACTTTCGAACGTAGGCTGCATTTCTTTGGAGCATATCCTGTATTTATCCTCAATACTCAGGCCCTCTACCGAATAAATACTTTCATAACAATTTTTGCTGGTAATTCGAGGTGTTCCAGAAAAGAGCGAGTTAAAATGAAATTACAGTTAATGGGTCAGCTGTATGTGTTTGTATCTCCCTCTAATTTATAGCTTATTATATTAATTGTGAGACAAGTCAAACTTAAATAATGAAATTCTATGGGATACAATAACGTTTTTTAGTCGTCAACACATTTTTCATTGTATCTTCACCCAATTTACGCGGAGTAGGTCAGATTTAATGCAGCGACCAATTGAATATCTTCATTATCTACTTGTTCCTCGAACCACGAATCTTCGTTGCAGAAAAATATGGTGTTTTGTCTGGGCTCCAAATTACCAATTCATATCCATTTCAAATGTGTAACAATGGTTTAGTATGTATAATTATTAGCAAATCTAACCGTTCTCCAGCGCGAAGAAGCGTCAGTTCTACACCTGAGTAAGTACCGTACACATAGCCTAAGCAGCAGTCTTTGAAATCAGTCAACCTAAACAATATTTAAAATATGCCAGCATGCAAACTCTAGTAGAAGAATTCATGCAAATCTTGACCTCCAAGTCAAACACCGGAACATCTATCTGTTCAAGTGAATCTGGTCGGTAAGTTGAAAGCCGGAGCCGGAGTCGGAGCGTTCAAGATCTTGAAGATGTGTTGTTAGAACCGCCAAGCCGCCACCGATTTGCGGGAAAGTTTAAGTGCTATTAGGAACGCTGATTGTTCTTTGATGACTACCCTAATTACAGTGATTCCTCGTGCTCATATACTGAATACCCTTCAGGTATTGGTTTGTGGTAAACTCTGCAATCTCTATTATTTCCTTCCTCTTTCTTCTTCTTTCTACTTCAGAGTTTAATTAGATCGTCGGAGTAGATAAGGATGGAGTAAATGTTCGACCCAATTTCGAGACAAGATCGAGAGTAAAAACAAACATAAAAATATCACGAGTCATGGATGGCTCCAGGGAACACGCAGCCTCATAACTATCTTTACAAACCCAAAAGTTTAATAGCAATCAACATGTGAGTTATTGTTTGTTTATACTTTTCCGCAAAGTTCCTTGTGTTTAGATGTTCATAGCGATGTTAATATCATAATTGTTTACATCCTCGAGCAAATTTAGTGAATCCTGATTTTTTTCAGACATTCAAGTTGAGACCTGAATATATTGGTTTGATTTCAGACCAATACTTTCTTCATGTGTAACCCACAATAGTAGTTAAATGAGATCTTGTTCGTTTACTTCTATCAAAAGATTAAAGATTCGTGGCTTGGTTATCATGTGCATCAGTGATAAGAGAACATGGTTTCTTTAAAACACGCATGCTGACGAATCCACAAAAAATACGTCGACAAGGTATATATATTTCGAAAAAGAAACAAACAAGGCTGGTATCCTAAAGAACGACCAGAAAAATTAAAAATTACCATACTTCAACGCCGCTGAAAAGAAGCATCTAGTTAATATTTTTTGGCTATTGCTACTATCCTTTAAGAAGATTCATCGAGAACTGAAGAAAGATAATATGTATCTGACGTTTTGCTGTAAGGGTAGGTCTTTCCAAAAAAGGTTCACTATCAGGCTGACATTGAGTTTACACCGAGTACCAATGGAGTGAGTTAGACCTTTTTTCCGCACCGTCAATAAATAACTGAAGAAACTTGATTGAAGTGAGCGTGAAGATCAATCCAAAATTTTGACCAGCGTTGGAAGCTTACTGGCTTCAGTAATAAAATTTCATCGACAAAGATTGGATGATACGCAGGTGTGTATACCAAAAGAATAGAATGCATAGAATACTAGATAATTATAGATTTGTTAACGTTCAAACAACAGAAATCGGCATCGAACTTACATCCAAGAGGAAGATTCATAGAATTGTTCATATTCTATGAACTTTCGTTACAGAATTTTTATTGCGGAAACGTTAGGATGCCTCAACTCAGGTCTAAACAATGCATATGATAATGAAAAGCAAATTATGAAGGACATTGTTTTTTAATGGAAGAAAGGTCTTATAGGGCGACCCGAAGCCAATAGGCACATGACCCGGAGAAAAATTTGACTTTTAGATCATGATTCCTCTAAGAAGTGAAAATTTACGATCCCTATGCAGCCAAACTACGGTCTTGCCTCCTTTTACATAGGTTTTTCGAGTTACATTTCGAAATAGTGGAATATCTCGAAAACAGCATGC
Organism: Stratiomys singularior; assembly: GCA_954870665.1. NCBI lineage: Eukaryota > Metazoa > Arthropoda > Insecta > Diptera > Stratiomyidae > Stratiomys > Stratiomys singularior. The sequence goes on from OX940881.1 coordinate 68,348,243, forward strand.
TTTAAAGTCTGCTCCGCTTCTCCGCCTGCAAGCCGGTGAGAAAAAAACAAAACTTTCGCTCAGAGCGTTAATCAAGATCCTAGTATATTGGAAATGTCGGTTTATAATGTGGATTTAGATAACAGATGGCGCAATTTTTACATATGGTTTGTGTCTATAATACCTTATATTGTATTATGGAGGGTAAACATCTGTCATTGATTCTCATCTAGTTATTGAACGAAATAGCGTAAGCAAAGTTTTTCTTGCTTCGAAAAAGTGGCAAATTTTGTGCCTGAAAAAGTTTTTTGTGGGGAAGTTTAATAACCGTTTTTCATTTGAAGTAAACCGCTACTGAAAGTTATCGATTGTTGGTAGAAGCTTACGGTGAATATGCTCCAACTCAAAAAACTTGTGAACGATCGCTGGCACGCTTCCGAAGTGGTGATTTTGACGTGGAAGACAAAGAACGGTCAGGTCAGCAAAAAAATTGGAGGATGCAGAATTGCAAGTATTATTGGATGAAAATTCGTGTCTAACGCAAAAAACCTGCTGAGTTGAGTGTCGCGAGATCAACCATTTCTGAACATTTACATGCAATGGGAAAGTTTTGAAAACTTGGAAAATGGGTCCCACATCAATTGAACGGAAATCAACTCAATACCCGAGTCACAAAAATGCAAAAAACATCTCGAAGAACACAAAAAACATAGTTTATTGAGTTGAATCGTTACTAGCGATGAAATATAGGTTTATTACGATAGCCCTAAATGTAAAGCATCGTTTGTTGATCAAACCGTCAGCTTCACAAGCAAAACGCGATATTCATTGCCAAAAGCTTATGATGTGTATTTGGTGGGTCTAGAAGGGTGTTGTGGCAAAAAAAATTAATGTGAATTTTAAAAACAGCGGTCAAAATTTTTGAACTATTTCAAAGAAATTTCTCAAATTCCTGAAACCGAATATCAAAAAATGACTCGAGGGAAACTTTCTAATACCTTAATGTATACAAAGAAATTTCAATTGGTAAAAATCGAACATATGCCTGCTGAGAAAAGGTACATAGAAAATATTACTTTTGAATATCTACATATGAATATTTTTATCAGCCATGTATAGAAATGTCCAGAATAGCCTCCCGATCTAAATAAAAAAAACATTCAAAAATCTTAAATACTTTTGAAACAAAGTTAGTTTGAAGTGATGAAAGTCGATTAGGAGCGCCCGACCACATCCGACCCCCTAATGAAGATTTTTCGTTAATCCTTATTGTAAAAACGTTCCAACAGCAGCCTCTTCTCTCGACTTAGAAAAACCCTTCAACTGTTTTTGACATGATTCCCCAATCTTTAAATTAATCCAACTAATGTTAACCGATATAAGCGGTTAGAACTGCCATTAGGTTCCACTGTAAAAGGAACTTCTATCACTTTGTGTAGGAAAAAAATCACTGAAACAAACTATTGCATCTGGCAAGCCGCATGTTTCAGTGGCAGGTCCAATATTGTATAATATAGACACAGAAGACATTCAAACTCCACCATAAGAGGATAACACCAAAATTATACTATTTGCGCATGCTACTTTAATTTTTTCGTCACAAATAAACCCTGTATAAGGCATCAAGCTAATTGAAAATTAAATTGTGCCCTTACAAAAACCAAAACACAATACGAAACCCCAATTAACTTTATTTAAAAACTTCAAAGCATTTCGGACACAACTTCATGAAGCAAAAGGGCAAGAAAGCCGCCTTAAAAAAGAAGAAGAAACAACCATCCTGCACGAAACACGTATTTAGCAAACCGGAACCTGTCAATCTTGTGCAGGTAAGGCCGAAAACATCTACGCCCGCTTAATAGCTGGGTCAAGTAGAAAGCAGTTTGACCATGCATTTGATTCAAGTTAGGGATGAGACTTGCAGTCCATCTTTCCTTTGTGTCTTGCACCCAGGACTGCCAATCGCTGAGAGAGCTTTGTTTCTCTTCGGTGCTGACCGCTTCTCTGCTGTCTTCGTTTCTGCGCCCACTAGCAAGCAGGGCTATAGGTATCATCCTCTCGACTACCAACTCTGCCGGTCCGGAGAATGTTCGATATGCGCGTGCGTTTCGCAGCTCTGCTTGTTTTTACACCTGTGGCAACCATTTTCGGTGTAACTCTTTGCTGAGACCGTCACCCCACATTTCTGTTCCATGGAGTAGAACCAACTGAACAGCGCTCATTGGGAGTCATCTCCGTGATGTGGTGGGCCCCCTATGTAGGCAATTAGTCGAGTCAGTGCCGTTACACACACCGCAGATCAGCTGTTGCCCTGATTTGTTTGGAAAAACTCATCTTATCTCATCTCATCATCGAGTCTATCAGTACCCCCAGGTATTTCACTGCTGATTCAACCAGCGAATCCCCAACACTGATAGGCCTTATCCTAGGGATTTTCTTCTTTGCTAGGGTGAAAACGTCAGTTTTGTTCCGTTGTAGTATCGACTACTATGGAACAAAACCGTGAAACCGTGCTACGGAAACTACTACTACGACTACTACGGAACAAAACCGTGAAAAATTGTTTCAAAAAACAATCAGAACCTTCGAAACACAACCAAAAAAGCCTTTAGCGATTTCTCTCTCATTCGGTTTTTACTCCGCAAATAAGTGAAGTTTTAAACCAAAGCTCAGTCGATTTTCTTTAAAACACTGATCAGACTCATTATCACCTACGCTGCACCAATTTGGTTGAAATGTTAAAAAACGGTTATGGGAGCAACCACAAAGTTGAGTGAAAAATTCTACGAGCTTGAACTGGACTCTAATTCATTCCTTGAACAAAACCCCGCTTTATCAAGGAAAAACTTCATGCAGAGGCAAAGCTCAGGCAATTCTCCAAAAGAATTGAAAACCTTGGCGTTTAGGTACGACAATAGTCTTTGCGAGCATCCAATCGAAAGGATGCAGAAAATATTCAAAGATGTAGCAACCTTTCAACGGGGAAAATTCAACAGGCCAAATAGTAACCCAGAAGCAGATTATATGTTTGGAGAGCTGTTCACATACGAGGGTCGTCCTGAAATATTTATACTAAGAAATTCTTTAGCTTTTAAGTTTTATTGTACTATGAAGCTTATGTATTGCTTTCTGTTTAAGATCAAATGAAGTCATGAAAGCGCGTCATGCAGGCGCAAAAATAAATGCAGTAACTGATTACCCATAAAAAAGCGACAGAACATTTAATGATGCACATTAAATGCTTAAATAAAGAAAAATTGTTCATCATTTAGAAATTGTGAAGTTTGACATGTTTTTATATTGTAAGGCATCAATAATGAATTCATGCATTCATTTTGCTTTCTTCTCTCAATTCGTTGCTCAAACATATTCGTTATGAATTTATTACATATCCCCAATGGGCTTACTAAACATCGACTTGGTGGTTTGAGTTTTTTTGCTTGTTTTTTTTTACTGACGAGAAGATATTTATGGAAATTAATGATAGACATCTTCCAATTACTTGTGGGAAAAAGTTCTTGGACTTAGCTCAGTGCTAATTATGATTCTATAGCTAGTTCCACCGAATCCATATTGAGAAAATCTGTAACGCCTAATCAAACCGACTCCAATTATGGTCCTATATGTGGAAAGACTTCTGGGAACTTGTTGAATTCCAAAAATTTGAATCTATTAAAGAAGAAATTCTACGTTGGATTTAGAGAAAGTTCTTTACAAATTGAAAAGCAGAGTTCAAACGATTCGGGGATCTTTTATAACTATAAACGATTGTTCGACTCGAGAGTTGATAACCTAAGATGCGCCTAAATTAAGAATGGCAAAGATGAGTTGTGGATTACCACAAACCTATAGTTAAGGAGGATACGTCAGTGATTACTCAGTTGGACTTTGTGTTGAATGCATAAATTGTTTCAAAGAGTGCAGAACGCAATGTTTGGTAAATACCTGTTTGGTTATTCCGTGGTAATTAATTGCCTTTTCTTTCAAGTGGATATTATGCAGTCTTACAAAATCACCATCGAGCGTGCATTAAACAATACGGTGTTAACAATTGATCATGCAACTGTAGGTAAAATTAATCCTGCTTATAGTTAATTGGTTAATTACCGCAAACCGAAAGCAGAAATGCTCTATCAAGATCAAAATTGAGATAATTTTACCTAAACTAAACTAAATGGTAGAATAACGAGTATCTATGAGATATAAAAGATCATCAAATCTAATTTTACCGTTCCAATATCATGCATCATATTCTCCTTCTTGGCTTTGGAAGATCCTACACGAAGTTCTCATTATCTTCTTCACATGCTTCAAGCGCACCACTTTGGTGGTATTTTTCTCTCCCTTCGTTTAAATATAATAATTTTCCGCTAAAGTGTGGAAAGTGCCATTTATTTCTTTCTGCTCATAGCTGAGTAAAAAAAATTGCAATGATGGGCAAAAAAACAGATGTTAACTATTTAGTATTACTATTCAATTTGCCAGCAATAACATTCACACAATGGTACGTTCAAACGGAAGCAATTTTTCTTGAACAATGGACTCTTTAACACCTGAAGAAGTGTACGATGACGTCACTTCCAGTTAGCAGTTACTTATAGAGTTCATCCAAGAACATCGTAAATTTAAATGTGATTGTACAGTAAGCTAATTAAAATGATTGCACGATCCGAAGGGAATACAATGTAAAATTTCGGATTCAATCGTGGAAAGAGATCTAAAATCTTAGTTCGACTTGCAAGGTGATAGTGTCTAGGAATTGATTTTACATATGTATACAAATCAAGGGATGTTACACAAATATGATATGGTTTTCAAGCATCATAAGGGAGTTAATTCCGCATGATTAATTGTCTCTTTTTGAGATGTAGATACAGATACATTGCTATCTAGAACAATGAAAAAGTTAATATGAAGTGTATAGAGAAGAATGTACCCTCTATTCCTCTGCAATTTTCCGATATCCCAGGCTTTATTGTAAAAAAAGGGAGTTTGCCCTTTTAATATTGTATTCAATTTGGAGTTTTTCCGTTCACACAATAAGCTCAGTCCAAGTAATTTGGTATTGTTATTGATACAACATTTTAAAACAAAAATTTTGAATCAAGAGAATCAATTACAATAAAGGATATTGAAAATTTGCAACCATTTTGAAATATCGCGAGGATTTTATGCATTGATTCGAGCATGGAAACTTGAACGATAAAAATATAAGGAACTGGAAGACACTCAATCAACGGAACGTTCCGGTGACTATTGCCAACTTTAGAATTTGTGTCATAACATATTAAGAGATATCTGATTCTTTTATCTTCTATTTCCTGGGAAACTGCATATGAAGTATACTACCATATCACTTTTACCTATTCCTCCATTGTTTCTACAAAAATAACTCTTTAGATTTTGTGTGTGCAAAAGTTTTTTGATTGCGAATTAATAAGCTTTTTTTTATCCCTAATTTATTTAAACTTAATCTAATGTTTAATCACCATTGTTATCTATGACTTGCCTCCAACGAAGTTGGAGGAAGTGGCTGTACTCTCTCTTATAGAAATCTTCCCCGTCACTTTCGACAAGGTTTGAAAGTCCTCCACAAAGATCCTTTTTAGTGTTGTATGTCATTCCCTGTAGGTAGTTGTCTAGGGACCGAAATAAGTGAAAATCCATTGGAACAAGCTGAAGATAACATGGTGGGTACGGTAAAAGTTTGCATTATCACGGAGTTTTGATGTACAGTGCAAGGAAAATTCATTTGGAAAAACCCCAAAAACGTTTGCACACCCCCGATACGTAACATGTGTTAACCGTCACCTTTTCTCCTATTCTTACATACGAGGGACGGCTGATAAGTCCGCGGCCTAAGTTACTTAATGAATGAACACATATGGTTTCCTTTTTTTATTTTTCAGTATAATCTCCCTCAAGTGAAATACATTTCTCACATCTCGCATACAATGTTTTTAACCCACCCAAAAAAATATTCTGTATCTTTCTCTTCAAAATAACGATAAACCTAAACGTTCACTTCGTTGTCATTCGCAACTCACCAGAGACGTAGGTCCTTTCTCAAATTTGAAAACAGGAAAAAATCGCTAGGTGCTAGGTGCTACGTCTGGGCTATGTGGAGGGTGGTCAATCTCGGGGAACCTCGTGTCTTGCAGAGCTTGCCCCGCAACATGTAAGCTGTATTTCTGTGTCTTGCAGAAAGAGTACTCCGAACTCGCGAACCTGAGTCAATAAATTGGCGTAAGATTGGCCATTCATCGTTTTTCCCCTGGGTAGTTAGTCGATAAGCAATGAATTCCCTCGCTGCCCCAGGAAACAGTCGCCATTAGCTTGGACGCCGACTTTTCCATTCTGAATATCTTCGGCGGCCTTTCTCCTTTTTTAATCTATTGCATGGACTCTTGTTTGGGCTCCGGATCATACTGGCAAATCCATGTTTCATCTACGGTGATTAACCGTTCTAAAATGTCTTCCTTGTTATCGCCGACTGGCTCGAAAAATTCTTTGCAACTTGCGAGTCGACGTTGCTTGTGGATTGGTGTGAGCATTTTCGGTACCCAGCGCCCGGTAAATTATCTCATATCCAAATGTTCATATAAAATTTCTCCAAATTGTCCTTTGCTAATCTGCAGTTCTGCTAGAAAAGTTCTCCGTAGGTTAATTAACGAAAGCAAGGCTCGCTGCTGGCGCAACCTAGTTGTGGACATCGACAGAGACCCGTGGGGGCTGGGTTACAAGCTTGCCATGCAGAAACTAGGAGCTGCAAGGAGGCCCTGTGTCCTTGAAACGGAAAAAATGGACCAGATTGTTAGAGCGCTCTTCCCTATGCATCCTATTCGTCCCGATGATTCAGATATTGAATGTCTCGGAGAATGCCCACTTTTTACCGCCATCGAACTGGATAATGCGGTAAAAGCTTTAAAATCGAAAAAGGCCCCAGGACCAGACGGTATACCAGCGGAAGTGATACAGCTTGCACATCAACTTTGTCCTGAAAAGCTGCTCACCACTTTCAATGCCTGTTTGCGGCAGGGCGTGTTTCCAAATTGCTGGAAAGAGGCGAGGCTCGTGCTGATCCACAAGGGGAAGGGGAACGCGGAGCAACCATCTGCATATCGGCCCCTATGTATACTGAATGCCGCTGGGAAGGTACTCGAGAGGCTCATTAGAGAAAGACTTGGAGAAGCCATTCGAAATGCCGGGGATCTGTCTCCTCGGCAGTACGGCTTCAGGGCTGGTCGATCCACAATTGGTGCAATAGCAGAGGTAGTGAGCGCGGTCCAGCAGGCAGAAGCCCACAATCATTACTCGAGACGAATAGTACTGCTCATAACTCTAGATGTGAGAAATGCCTTCAACTCTGCTAGATGTACGGATATTCTTGGTGCTCTGGAATATTTTAGGGTGCCGAGGTACCTGATACAGATATTGAAAGACTACCTCAAAAATCGGAAACTCATCTATGATTCGTTGGGAGGCCGGCGAAGAATTGATTTGACATCAGGGGTCGCGCAAGGTTCCGTTCTGGGCCCGGACCTCTGGAATGTCTCGTACGATGAGCTTTTAAGACTGCAGTTACCGGAGGAGTCGCGCCTGGTTGGCTACGCAGATGACGTAGCAGTACTAGTCGCCGGACATACTGTCGGACAGACGCAGCTCAAACTGGATGCGGTAATACGCCGAGTGAGCGAGTGGATGACAGACCGTGGGCTTAGCCTTGCGCTGGAAAAGACCGAGGTTGTCGTCCTCACAAAGAAGCAAATCCCTCGTGTTATGCCGGTTCGTGTAGGGGGAATGATCATCGAGTCAAAAGAATCAATCAGATACCTTGGCTTGATGATTGATTCGAAGATGAGTTTTTTCGAGCAGGTTCGAGCGTCAGCAGATAAGGCCTCCGCGCGGGTATCGGCGCTAAACCGCATTATGGCCAACACGCAGGGGCCAACCTCGAGCAAAAGGCGTCTACTGATGAGTGTAATGGAGTCAGTGCTCTTGTATGGCTCCGAGGTTTGGGCTGATGCTCTTAATAAAGAGACGTACCGAAGGCGTCTGGCACAGGTGCAGAGGCAAGGAGCTTTACGGATAGTCGCTGCATACCGCACTGTCTCTGAACCTGCAGTGCTGGTAATCTCGAGGGTGGTTCCAATTAAATTACTTGCTGACGAACGGAAACGTGTATACTCACGTAGGGGGGAGTCGGCGAGAGAAACCGTCAGCCGAGAGGAACGGAGAAGAACCCTTATCTTATGGCAGCAAACATGGGAAAACGAAACGCGAGGCAGATGGACCGCACGGCTGATAAGTGACTTGGGGCCGTGGTTCTACAGAATGCATGGTGAGACTGATTATTATCTGACGCAACTACTCAGTGGTCACGGGTATTTTCAGTCTTACCTGTATAAGATGGGAAAAACACCATCCCCAACTTGCGTGTTCTGCCCGGGGATGACGGATGACGCATGCCACACGTTCTTTACGTGTAATAGATTTACAAGACTCCGTTCGCATCTCTCGGAGAAAATTGGCGTAATTTCCCCAGAAAATCTAACGGGAAAAATGATGAAATCAAAGGACAATTGGAACTGTGTGTCACATTACGTACGGACAGTACTCATTATAAAGAAGGACATAATGGATCGCTTGGCGAGGGAGGGAACATCTCTGTAACGCAATATTATAGTTACTAATTGCAATTCCTTCCTATCCATCCGTGAAGAGAGATTTCCCTTAGCCTGAAGACATCGCTAAGCGATGATTAATGAGGCCTAGTCCGAAGTAATGTGACAAACAGTTCCAGGCTAGGTTCTCGGTGTGACAGGGGAGGTGTTTAGTCGGTAGTCCGGTAGCGGGGGAGTCCGACACTCAGGGCGTAAATAGCCTTCACCTCCCAAACAAAAAAAAAAAAAAAAAAAAAAAAAAAAAAAAAAAACTGCAGTTCTGCTGCAATCTGCCACAATTTACATCTTCGGTCGGCCAGAACGATTTTTTCGACTTTCCGGACGTTTTCTTCGGTCAGTACCGTGACAGGGCGGCCGGAGCTAGGGTCGTCTTCACAGCTCTCTCGTCCTTGTTGAAATAGGCGGGCACATTTCTTCACCATCGAATATGGAGGCGCAGAATCCTGAAGAACCGATGACATCTCTTCAAAAATGTCTTTCGGTGTATTTCCCTTCTTTACGCGGAATTTTATCACAGCGCGGGGTTCATAAATAATTCTTAGAATTTCCAGATTCCGCTGACATGGTGACATGGTTTGCTGTTCGATAATTAATTGAATTATGAGCACAAACTCGGCATTGCACCATATTTTCACTGTGTTCTTGCTAACTCGAAGTATTCTGCACTAAAGCGATATTCTGGATATCGTAGCAGGCGTTGGATCGCAATACATTGAGACGAATGAGACTATTTACCATTATTGTCACGAAAAATTCCAATTCAATCCATTGAATATTTGCGAAGTTTTAGGGTTTCTGCAGAAGATCATTAAAACGAATGTTTTTGACATATTTGGTGCAGAAAAAACTGATTGAGCTTTGCAATTCTGAACAGATATGCAAAATTTGTAGGTTCCGTCAACGTATACAGTAGTTTTGACTCTTGGAACAGTGGAGGAATATCAGCCAGGAATAAGTTATTTAGTATTAGCGATTTTAGTTATTGTCGGAGTTATGTAGTCTGTATTAGTAGTAGGCTTGAAAGATTGTTGGTGACTTAGACAAAGAACGGTTAGACGTCTTATGATGACCATTTGATTTAGATCCGTGTCCGGTAAAGTAGGATCGTATTCCAAGCAGCGTATGCATTGTAAACGCTTTTAGTTTATTATTTGTCTAAAGAATTTAATTGATTCCATGTAAGTCTGTTTGTCAAATGATGTCTGATTTACTGGAATATGCTTTAATAGAACACCTTAAGCGACATGATCATGCGGCAATGTTTTTAGCTGCCAATGCTCCTGGCAAAATTGCGTATAACAGAGTAGAGCACCGAATGGCTCCTCTTAGTCGAAAACTGACCGCATGACCATTTTAGGTCTAATTCGAATGAACATGGAGTTACAAATAACGAACATTTAGAAAGATCCAAGTTTGCAGAAGATTTGTTAGCTGAGATATGGAATTCAATAAAAATTGATGGCTATCATGTTACTGCAAAATATGTTGGGCCAGGCGAACAAGACCATCCTGACTTTCCAGACATTAAATACTCGTAGTATTTAAAACATGTGCATGAAAGCCAATACTTGTAGGATATTTAATTTCTTTTGGTTGGGGGGTGAAAGCAATTTACGCCCGGAGTGTGGGACTCCTGTAGCGCATGCTACCAGAGTACCCAGCAAACATCCCCCCTGTCAAGATACACTAGCCTGGAACTGTTTGACACATTACTTTTTTTTCGTCATAGGGCGCCGTCAGCATAGAGAAATCTCCCCCCCCCCCCCAGCGAGAAGGGCAGGATGGAGAAGGACTGCTAGTAAGGAGACCCGAAGACACCGCGTCCCAAGGCAATCCACGATACCTTTTTTCGCTGTAAGTATTGCCCGAGAGTAATGTGCCACACAGGTCCATTTGTAAAAAGTTTCCAGTATTTCTCCGACCAGATTGTCTGAAGAAAGCTCTCCCATTACCTCCCACAAGTCCTGGCGCATCCTGTTCCACCTTCTACAATTGAAGAAGGTGTGACATACGTCGTCCCTTTCCCCTGGGCAGAAAATGCAGTCTGGGCATCGTGAATTACCAATCTTGGGCAAGTAAGACTGAAAACACTCATGCCCGCTAAGAAGATGCGTAAGGTAATAATCAGTCTGACAGTGCCTTCGGTTGAACCACGATCCCACGTCCCCTATAAGGTGGGCAGTCCAACGGCCTTTAGAGTCGCCTTCCTAGAACTGTTGCCACACAGTTATTGTGCGCTGCCTCTCCTCTCGGTTGACAGCATATCTAGAACCATCCCTTTTTCTGTCGTAAATTCTCCGTCGCTCTCTAGCAAGGAGGGCGATGAGTATCACTCCTGCGATTACCAACACCGCCGACTCAGAGACAATGCGGTATGCAGACGCAACCCGCAAAGCTCCTCGTATCTGTACATGCGCCAAGCGCTTTCGGTACAGCTCCTTGCTCCGCCCCAAACCTCAAAGCCACTGTCCAGCACTCATGAGGAGTCGGCGGTTGCTCGGTGTGGGCCCACCGATGTTTCACATGAGTCGACTTAGAGCCAAAACGCCTATCGTGGCCTTTTCCGCAGTTGCCCTGATCTGTTCCGAAAAGTTCATTTTCGGATCGATCAGTAGTTCCAAATACTTTATCGCAAGTTTTGACTCGACAGTCGCATCTCCGATCTGCATAGGAATTAACGTGGGAAGTCTTTTCTTCATGATAATGACCACCTCCGTTTTCTCCAGTGCCAATGTGAACCCGCGGGTGGTCATTCACTCACTCATTCCCAGTCTGCGCTACACATGTTCGACTGTGCGTCCGGTGACCAGTGCTGTTATATCATCCGCATAGCCGACCAAGCGCGACTCATCTGGCAGCTCAAGCCTCAATAGCCCGTCATATGAGGCGTTCCTCAAATCTGGTCCCAGTATGGAGCCTTGCGCTACACCAAATGTTATCTCCATACTTCGGCGCCCATCTTGTGTGTCATAGAGCAGACTGCGGTCCTTCAAGTAATCCCTCAAAATCCGCATCGGATACCCTGACAATCGGAAAGAATTTTGCATTGTGCCAAGAATATCCGCCCATCTGGCGGAGTTGAAGGTATTTCTGACGTCAAGCGTCACTAGCAGAGCAACTCGTTTGGAATCATTTTTGTGCGCTTCGGCTCAACGGACTGCACTCACCACTTCCAAGATGGCATCGGAAGTGGATCGCCTTACTCTAAAGCCATACTGCTGAGGAGATAGGTCCCCTGCAGCACGAATTGCGTCAGTGAGTCTTTCCTTGATGAGCTTTTCGAACACTTTTCAAACTGTGTCCAGCATACAAAGCGGGCGGTTTGCAGAAGGCAGCTCGGGGTCCCCTTTCCACTTGCTGATCAATGCATGCCTCGCCACCTTCCAGCGAGATGGAAATTCGCCTTCTCGCAGGCAAGCGTTGAACACATTGAGCAGCAAGTCAGGATAAACGTGGAAGACCATTTGTAGCACCTTGGTTGGAATGCCGTCTGGTCCTGGTGCCTTTTGAGCTTTCATAGAAAGCATCGTATCCTCCAGCTCATTCTTTGTGAACAATGGACATTCCACTGAATCGTCCTCGTGGACATCATCAACACGGACGGGATGAATTGGGAACAGCGCCTGCACTATCCCGTCCATCTTGTCTGCTTGAAGTAAACAGGTCTTCCGTGGGATACCGAGCTTGCGCCACACTACCTTATAGCCGAGCCCCATGGATCGCTGTTCACGTCATCCACAAGTTCGCGCCACCAGCGCACCTTACTTTCGTTGATAAGCCTTTGGAGTTCTTTCTTCGCTGATCTATATGCTGCTGTCCTATTGGATGCTTCCTCCTCGCTTCTCGAGCGCTGAGCTGCACGTCGAAGTCTGTGACACTCATCTCGTTTGTCTGCGATACCTTTTGACCACCAATGTACAGCACGCCTGTCGTGCCGAGGCCTTCGTCGAGGCATAGATAAACTACAGGCAGAAGTGATGAGGCAGCTCATCGCTGACTCCACCATTCCCTCGACTGAAGCCCTTCCCCTCCTCAAAAAGCTCCCCGATGTCGTTCCGCCTTTCAGGATCGCATCGGCGAAAGTCTCCGCGTCCACCCGGGAGTGAAAGATCGTTGAGACAAGCGAGGAGTGGTATCGCCGATCTCGAACGCGATGTATTGGTGGTCACTCGCTGAATAATCCTCAAGTACTCTCTAGTTCTTGAGGATTAAGATATTTAAGATAAGCTCTTGTGCTTGGCTGTGCCTTTACCGGGTACTTCAGTATCAGTTGAGAGAAGTTGTGCTTGTGAAGTTTTTGCACTTAAATGTAGCGAAGTTATTCCAACTCTATGAGTCAAATACGTTTGAGCAAACTTTCTTTAATTACTATTGAAAAAGAACTGATGAAACAATTAATAATAAACTTGGGCAATAAATTTTATAATGACGTTATTAATCATTTTGCTGAATTAAGAAATTGTAGAATATAAATAAAATATAAAAATTGAGAATTAATCATTTTTATTTTAATATTTACTCTTTTGCTTCCCTATTTGTCTTGAGTACATATGGCTTGAGTCCGAATTTAAACCTTAACTATTCCCTTTAACTTCATCCTTTCTAGGGCGCGGGAGCCCTTAACCTTCACGTTAGTTCTTGCTTTTGAATAGAGTGCTTAACTCGAGTACCCTTACTGACATAGAGTGTTCCTGAAATCGTGCCTACCCAATACGAATAGTTACGAGCCGCCCCTGGCATATACCAATGTTTACGTAAGCATGGGAGGGGTGAGAGCTTACTTGTGCTGTGCTGACAAGGCAGGGGGAGGTGTAAATAATTATAACAAATCTGGTTAAGTAATACTTGAACGGCCTCCATCCTCAGTATTTAATTGTGTCAAAAATAGAGAAGACCGCGCCAAAATTTGCAACTTGTATGGTATGTTGCATTTGTGTCTTTCAAAATTACCCTTTAAAACATTCACAAGAGCCAACTAATGATTTAATAAATTTTACTTTAAACTGAGAACTTAACTTGATTTCGTTACCAAAAAAAACGTTCTGCTTCAAAACAAGACGGATCCCTGATGGTAAAATCATGAAATTTGGGATTCATTATTTAATTAAATTATTTTGTATTTTGTCATCACTGATTTGTGATGACATTATTGAAATGACTAATTGACTCGATTGCACAAATACTTTCCCGTATAATTCTATTATTCAAGCGTTTATTACTTCTTTGAAATTTTCGCGTGTTAATCTGTGAAGTTTATTAGCTGGAGAAATTCAAAGATGTCAATTCGTTACGAAAGTCGAAAGCATATTGATACCAATAAAGAATAAAAGCAAAAGTGATAATATCATACACATTAGAAAACATGCAATCAAGCGTAAATAAATTTTGTTTTTCATGATAATGAACCATGATAAATTTGAAAGTGAAAATGGGTGTGTATGGTGGCTAAGTTGTAAGTTATAAAAAAATAACTGCAGCAATTATAAGACTAAACTTCTCAAATTATCAGGGGAACCAGGGGTTTGTAAAGTATTGACTATAAATGCTAGAAGTAGCTTCGGAGGAAAACAAAGTCTTGATTTTGACTTTGTTTGTGATTTCTTACTATTTTAAGGAAATGTACTAATCAGCTCCCAATATTGCAACCACTTCACTGTGTTCCATTTTTTCAAAGCTCTTACTTCCTCTTTTCGTTGCTATAATAAACAGAAAAGTGCATTCAAGTAAACATTAGACCATCCAAAATACTCAACTGAGACCAAATATTTAACCAACAATCTCGTAAATGATCATAACACGATGGCCTCAATGTATAATACCTCTTACAACATTATTTGTTTATGTGACATGAACATTTGATTATCAATCTTGTATTTGTATTATCGAAACCCGTAGCTGGTGGCAAAGATGCTGTTCATGTACCAAATCTACTCTCATTGCTATGCCGGCCTGAAAACGTTCCTCACCAATAACAAATTAACACAAATTTATTGTTTGCCTTACATAATGACGACACGTTATTTATGAGTTCATATGCATGATCTAATTAATTATGTAGCCATTTTCTCGCGGGGTTCAAAGCCTTTAAGGCTCATCATTAACACCAATAACTATTACCAGTGACTGGCGGCGATTATTTTTCAGCACTTTAAAAACAATTTCTTGTAGAAGCAAACAATGGCGAATCATTCGTGCGAGATTTTCCACCATACCCCATGGAAATTTAATGAAATTTTAGCGAATAAAATGAGGCTCGAATAAAAAAAGATGCTAAAAGCCAGAAGAAATTGTCAGGTTTTGTGCAGAAAATGAAAGTGGCTGCTCATTGTTGCAGTCGCATCAGATCGGCTCCATGTAAATGAGTTGAATGTTCACTTTAAATTTGGAATTTAGTATTGTTACGCTTTCTTCAGATGTTATTATTGCGTGGGCATTTAAACAACACGCAATTAAATACCAGCATTATATGAAAATGCAATTATGTAAGAATCACGGATGGTCAAATCGGCTTAGCCGGTAAGTCCAGTCGATAGTCCGAGCATGCAATAATTTCTACTTAAATCTCATTCTTGAGGAGTTTCACAAGTCTTACGCGACGTGTTTAGTGCTTGGAAGCCACTGCACAGGTATGACTTGTTATAATTAAATCAAAAATCTCCAACACACATGACTGGCATCTCGGAAACCTTTGACTTTCAAGTAAAATTTATGATTCATCTGTTTTTAAGATATTGATTTTTATCTAAGATTTACAACTTATCTAAGCTCTAAAATGCTTACAGGAAATCTGCGTTCATATAAAAAATAAGCTTAAACAATTTTTGTATTTAAAATGAGCTAACTCCGGTAATTTCAAGTTTCTAGCCGGATGACTTAGCGGATTTATTTTAACTTTAACATTTCGAGTGTTAGTATTTAACGACTGATTCCTTACCTGTTCATCAATTGGACACCCTCGTTCGTCCAAAAGTTTCTGCGACGTTTCACCCAGTCCATCCAATGCAGCACAATCTACAACACGAATTCCAATAGATGTTGGAAGAACTGCTCGTACTGAGAGAGTTGTTGCTTCACCAACTTCCACAGATCCACCTCCGTCTGGACCGCCCAATTCTAGCCAAACTCGAACACGAGGCGGCGATGGATTTGAATGTGTTGAACTGTCAAAATGCATTCTGCCGTTTCTGTAATAATGAAATTTGCGGAGATGAAACAAGGTATGTGGGCCTCAACAAAATTAAAGAAATTACTGAAATTTATTGTAATTATGGGGACCTATTCATTCGAAATTTTCTAAAAATAGAATTTTTTAAGCTTACAGAAATACTCTCTCACAAAAATTTTTATTTTCGAAATTCGTAATAGAAATTGACTTGTAGCTGTATTTGTAACGGTACGTAAACATGAATAAAATCCGGTTTGTATACAAATCATTGCATGCCGCTGCACCTGTTTATTCTTATTGTATATATCTCTTATATGTATTTATAATACATTAACGTAAAGTAGAGAGTTCGGTAGTTGTTCTGTATCATTTGTACAGTGCACACGTGCCACACTTTATTAAAAATTCATTTCAAAATTCGTAAAAATGCCTCCAGCTGGTGGTCTTTTTAAGGGTTATCGAAATAAATCAAAAATAAAAATTTAGTTCTAAGGTAATCAGTTTCCTGAAGAAAATAGTCCTGATTTACCAAATTCATCAGCAAAAAGAATTGAAAATAACAACAAATAACACTATTAATTATGTGATCTTGTGCTTCAATATGGTGTTCTCGACTCTCTCCACTTATACAAAATGTAAAAAGTGAGATGGTGATATTTCATTTTCTCACCCAAAGGACAGAGGTCTTGGCTTTAAAATTGGTGTTGAGTGTTCTTGTGGAAGGACATAAATCGAATCATTGCCACTTATAACTAAAAATATGTACGGGTGCAATCAAAGAACAGTTTTTTAATGAGAGTTCTCGGTTTAGGGTATAATGGACTAAAAATATTGATAAGTTTGATGGATATTTCTTTAAATTTCTCACTCAATGTTTATTATAGTGCAATATCCAAAATGCATACGGCCGCTAAAAAAGTTTTTGATTTTGTTACTTAAAAAGCAGTCAGAGAAGAAATTGAATTGACCACAGAAGCTGAAAACGAATCTAATCATTTGACTAGATCTGGGGACGATACATGGATGAAAAGAGGTTTAACATCATTGATGGATGTATTTTCAGTCATATGAAAATTTACTGGTAGAGTTTTGTACTTAGATGTCAAATTTTCATTTATCTGTAATATTCAAAAAGCACGACTAAATGAAGTAGAATTTTCTATACGGTACGAAGACCATAAGCCTGAGTGTTAAGCCAGCTAATCACGAAAGATACGCGGGTATAATGGAATCTGATTCAGCTATAAATATGTTTAATAATTATAATATTTAATAATAAGTAATTACATTGGCGATGGAGATAGCAAGACATATACGAATGTAAAATATTCAAAACCGTATGCAGTTGATGTCATAATAAATAATGTGGCGCGGGTGGCAATAGTGGGTATTGTTCACCCTGCAGTTGTATCGTACTTAAGCTCATCTGGACTTAATAAGGACTGTGAAAGGACTACAAGTTTATATAGACCTATCAGTATCAGTTTCATGGAGCTAAATTAAAGAAAACTTAGTCCGGTAGTACTGCATGAGCTTTCTCAATAGGAGACAAGTCTTCAGTTTGAACATCCACATTTTTCTAACTTTCAACATCCACTCTAACTTTCTTCATTTCGGCTTGGTGGATCTCATATTGATTTGCCAGTAAATGTCCCTTAGTTTAGGCTAGGCATATGTCAAACTGGCCTTTGTGAGGCCTGAATATAAACCTATAGAATTCTGAAACTAAGTCAGGCATTAATAAGAGTCCCAGTTTGATTGCTTCTCACACCGCTCGAGTGTCGATAGTACGCGTTGACGTCTCCTTTTACCACAAGTGGCCTTTCAATTTCGAACAGAGTATCCATATTTTCCTCGAGGTGCTAGTATTTAAGGGGGATTGTACATCGAAACCATTACGAATCCGAAGGAAGTTGTTCTGTTTTGATTGTTGCGGGGTCCGTACTTTGTGACTAGTGGTGTCTTGATCAAGTTATGGTTCACATTTCTTCTCACGAATGTG
Organism: Stratiomys singularior; assembly: GCA_954870665.1. Classification (NCBI taxonomy): domain Eukaryota; kingdom Metazoa; phylum Arthropoda; class Insecta; order Diptera; family Stratiomyidae; genus Stratiomys; species Stratiomys singularior. Next base: position 68,366,073 of record OX940881.1, read on the forward strand.
GTCATTTCACCTCCCTTGTCTAGGTTAACCGAGTGTACTTTTGATGGTTAGTGAGTCAAACGTTTGTTGTATCATAATTTACGACTGATTTTGGATGGACAAGAAGATTTGATTCAGGTCAGGGGTTGAAAATATTGTAAGCATTGCTTATGATTGTGCTTTTGAGAGCTGATTCGCTGTTGGTGTAAATAATTTAGGTTGGGTGTTTTTAGGATGGATTTTGCAGGAATAGATGCGATTATATCTCCGCAAACGTCTTTCTGACATTCTCGAGTTTCAGGGAGCTCCGTGGCTAGCTGGGTACTGGCCCCCAGATTGACGCATTTGGATGTCTCCTCCCGGAGTTTATTGCATTGTCAGAAGTCGCACTTCAAACAGCTGGCCTGAGCGGAGCAATTATTTGAGGAGTGTTCAAACTCCTGACAGTCGTGACACATGTCGGGAACTGTTTTAGTTTTAAGAGGCTCTACTTGGCAGATGAGGTGGCACGCTGCCTTTATGTTATAGTTTGAGGAGAAACTTGACTTCTTTGCATTGGCTCTGGTGGATTTTTTGAATATTTCAATGGAAAAGTAGTTGTAAAACTCTAGGTCCTTCTTGATTTCTACGCTCCAATGTTCGTGTAGCCCACGGACTACCAAGTTGAAGTTCTTTTCCTCAGGGAGCTTGTACATATGATATACAAATTTATTATCTGTTAAAAGAGTTGTCATTTATCGATGGTCTTGTGTCTTTTTCACTATTCCCTGTTTATTCAGCTATTTTTGTTGCACCAAAACCAACTTGATCCCTTCTTGGGTAAATGTTCGCGCATTTGGTACATTATTTTAAGTTAATTTTAAAGTTTGGTACACTATTTTGGTTCCTTTCGATACGTTTCTTTGTGTTTGTTTTGTTGTTTTTGTGGCTCTTTGCAGGTTCCCTGGGGAATCTTTTTGCGTTTTTGGGGGTGATTTTCATCTACTGAAACGGACGGACGGATGAACTTGAATAAGAGTTTGAAAAGGCGAACTAAAATGAAACGAGCGACTATTGATTGTTAATTTAAACCTTTCATTCACAATGGCCAATATGGGACATTGGTCTTCCTTTTCGTTTTTCACCTGCTTTTCCTATGTTTTTTGGAACATGCTTATGTTTACACTTATGCTTAGCAACCCGAATATTTGACCACGTGCCAACATCAAAAATTCATTCTAGGACGCATACTTACGTATGCCACCGACTCATTTGAAAATGAGCTCGTAGAAGGAAATCGCAGTTTTGGCCCTCTATTCGGAAGAGGTTGGCGTCGATGTCAATGAATTTCTCGACATATTCCAGACTCAAAGAGGACCATCTGTGGCTCTGCAACCTATCGAAAATGCTTAGTGCTGACGAGAAGTGGATTTGGAGCACAAGTGTCGGCATTCCCTATTTATATGTTAGCCACTATCTCGACAACGAGGTCTTTGTTAATATCAGTGTTATAAGTACTATTCTCTGATCAATTTTGCAGGCAATACCAAATTCGCAAGATGCGATACTTATGAGGCCAGAACTTTCTTCGCTTTGCACATGTTGATTCCTGTATAAAAATTTCCGCGTGTAAGAAAGTTTTTCAGTTGGCGATATGAACTTCCTAGACTTCTTTTACCACAACATGGCAGGCAATCGATTCTTCGCTTTGGGTGAACATTTGAATGTTGACGACAACAATGCTCGAGCTCCGGCATGCATGGTTAAGGTGTATAAAGTTCGACCGATCATGGCCCGTATTCCTAGCCGACTGCATGAATTAGATCTTGAAGAGATTCTCTGTGTTAATAAACAGATCATTCTTTCAAAGGAAAATAAGTTGCAAAGCAATACGGAATTGGGAACCCTTGTCCCAAGCAAATCAAAGTTTATTTCCTTTGCCGAAAATGCGGAAGGCTCTTTGATTTCCTTGTATAAAAAAGTTTAGCAACACCAATGAACGAAAGTCCTGGGGAAAACGATCGGCAGTGTCTCCACAATCGTTCTTAAATCGGCGAAACAGATTCCGAAGAAAGAAGCCGGGCACAAGTTTGGTTTGGTTTTCGTCAACTATTTTCCGTCGTAACGATTGTTTGAAATTTTAAGAAATCGGCAAAAAACGCAGCTGGAGCAGTTCGTGCCAATTGTTTTGCCAATCCACTTCTCCCAGACCCCAAAACCGGTACTGCTGCAGCGAACAGTACTTCATCTCTGACGGCAAAGTATTATTCACTCGATAATTTGACAGCAAGGTTTTCAATTTGTTCTCTAATCACATTGGAATCGGCGTCGAAAACAAAGCACAAAGATGGGACAAACAGACGCATAGATACATCGAAGTCAATCGTCCTGAGACTATTCGTTTGTACAACAAGAGTATGGGTAAGGTCGGTTCATACCATCAAATGATCGAGTACCATAAAAATAATATACAAACTGTTAAAAGGACTGTGCGAGTGATTATGCATTTTCTCGATCTGGCTATCATTGCAGCTTGGATGGTGTATATAAGTGACTGCAAAAAGGCCATTTTACCCAGGAAGCATATTTTAGATTCGATGACCTATACATGGAAGTGGCCATCAGCGCAAAAATGTCGCATTCAGCGAACATAAGCGCTGTCGTTGTCATCCGACATCCCAGTTGTGAACAGACAAGATCCCGTTACGTAATCCGTTGTGTAGGCGACATAAAGAAATAAAAGCAAATAAAAATAATAAAATAAATAATTAATAAATACCAAGGAAGATTATTTGTTATAATTAATTTTTGATTAAAATGTTAATTTGCAATCATAATATTTTAATTTATAAGAGAAGCATCCGAAATATAATAGAACTATGACTAGAATTAAAATGAAAGCCTTTGTAATTAGATTTAGATATTAAGTAATATTTAGTTAAATAATATTAGAAAAACCGTCTCAATGGAAATAACAAAAACAAGTCGGAAAAAAAGTCTCAGAAAAAAAATCCCCATTAAATTCTTGGAACGCTTTTGGGAAGAAATTTTCCATCAATATAATTCGGGTGTTAATTGTGATCAACTAGCTTTAAGAAGGAGAATAAAATATTAAATAATTTTATCACAATAAAGTGGCAATTTCATTAAAAAAAACAGCGAGAACTTAGTTGCGCACCTGCTTAGTTGCATACATACTGCTTTTTATCGTGGAATACATAACATTTCTTTTATTCTATTATATTTTAAAAAAATTTAAATTTTTACTTGGAGGAATTTTTTTTAAATAATGAAACGTAAGCCGAATCGTGCTTTTTAACAAATCATTTTTATGAGACAAATATTCAAAAATTTACATTATCGTGTTGAATGATAATATTTAATGTGCGTCTCGTTAAAATAAAGTTTTAATAAAGTTTTCGTTTGTGGAGTAAATAAAATGTTTAACCGCCTTCGTAATGGAATTTTCGAAAACTTTCCGTTAGCCATTCATCCTTTATTCATCTTCTTTTCAGACTTGTAACAAGATGCGTCTGTGGTTGCGTTCTCATTTGAAAAATTGTAAATCCATCATTCTAAGCTTCAATTATAGGTCGTACATCCCATATTGGTACTTATTTTACTTTCTAATCATTTGAATTACAAACATCAAAATCTAATTTGATTATATTTTCAAATTTCATTTGATCGAACCTCGACTAATTTCCATTTTTATTTTACACCAAAGCTGGCCGTTAGCCATCAACACATAATGCGCTTGGAACAATCTTGGACTTCCATATGCTAATGCCGCGAATAAGTTCAAAAGAATAACACTTGACCAGCATTAATATAAAAGCCACAATATCAGAAACAGCACGTTTTCTTCTTATTTCCAGTCATGCAGAGTTGTGATAAAAGAAATATTGATTTCACGATTCGGCAAAGAAATACTAATCTTTTGCTTTTGTATTCATTGCTTTAGGTAGGTTTCGTAAAAGCCATTAAAAATGCCGCGAAAATGTGCGAGCATTCAGGAGACTGATAAGAGATGCGCATTTGTGAACAACCGTATCAGCAAATGAATTATTTCAATAAATTTATTTATTTCGAATATCAATTGGAATATGAACCCCGCAGCCGAAATAGCTCAGTTGGGAGAGCGTTAGACTGAAGATCTAAAGGTCCCCGGTTCAATCCCGGGTTTCGGCAACCTTTCTTTTTAGCCAGTGGCACTACTATCTTTGCTAGCCGTGCAGTTATCTATACCTTGCCGACTGCGTTTTTCAATTGCCACCGTCAAAGTTAGGGGATTAGTTCAAGTTGCTGTGAGTTTTTGTGATGTTTTTTTTTGCTACTAATCTCCGGAGGTTTTCGTAGATTTCCTTTTTCATCCTGGCATTCCTATTACTGTAATCGATATACGCCTGACTTTTTTCTCTCTAACGCACCTTGGGATTCATCATCGAACATTCATCAATCGTTTCGCTTATGTCGGGGAATAAATTCTTTTAGTTCTTCTGCTACGCGTTTGATAATTGACTTGACTTGAGTAAGTACGTGACTGGTCTTTTCGCTATTGCTCTCTTATAACGGAGTCAAATTAGTTTTCAGGGTCTCATTACACTCTGCAGCAACTCACGCCGCTTGCAATATAGCACTAACAAGCGCTAACACAACGAACAAACTCGCAATCTAACGGTATGAGTCACAATTTTCCATTTGAAAGATTAAACAAAGTTAAAAAGGGTTTTTGAGATATGACATAAAGCCAAAAATGTGGAGAGTGCACATTGAGATTGTCTTAAATTTCTGTTCCCACACAATGATTCAGTTATTCAGTTATTAAACATTATTACGTTATTTATTAGTTTATTAAAACATTATTCTCACCTACGTTTAAGTTCAGAAAAGTAGCCATCAGGATCGCTCCATTCAACTATCTTTCAAAGGTCGCTTTATATGCTACACGGGCTGTTCGAATCTATTACTTTGTGATGCGTTTCCGGACTCATGATTTTTAGTTGTTTTGCTATGGGTATGTCAATTTCGAAGTTTTCCAATTGACATTTTTTTTTGGTATGAAATGACTTTTCAGACTGAACAGTTTGCAAAGTTACAGTTCGCCACTGGGAATGCAAAACGTCAAGTATGCTCTACACCCATTTCGGCTGGATGAGTACATGGCAAACTTATTATTATTATTATTATTGTACTGAGGTCCACTTGCTGGAAAATAGCATAAGCCAGAAATCGGCCCTTAGCTCCCTATGTGTAGTACTATTGTTTACAGATGGTCCATCCTGTCGTGCTACAGAAACCAAGGAGTTCCCCCAGTTCTTTGGTCACCAAGTGTTCCAATTCTGTTACGCCAGTACACCTCAGCCAAGTAAGGCGTTTGTTGCCCAGACTCGAGAAATCTTGGAGGAAGTTTTCTGTACTTTTTTCCTCCTGGCCGCAAACTCAGCAGGTGTCATCCGTTTGGATTCCTATTCATATGGCGTGTTGACCTAGAAGATTATGGCCCGTTAATACTGCCACCAATGTTCTTACGCCATTTCTTCGTTTCCCCAGGAGTTGTTTTGTCCTCGTTTTATTAGGGTGAGGCCAAAGAGTTCGACTTATCCTGCAGTCGTTCCTGTCATTCCAAGCCGTATCTGTCTCTTTCCAGAGGATTTCGTCTAGTTCCCTTTTTACCGTTGCTAGTGACACTTTAATTGTGTCTATTCTAGTGGCATTTTGGTCGGCTGATCCAGCTATAGCTAGCTCATCCGCTCTTTCGTTTCCCTCTACCCCGCTGTGTCCAGGGACCTATGTTAGTCTTACATTTACTCGGGTTGTTGCGGTTTTGAGAGCCTCCCTACAATCCTGCACCAGTTGTGAAACTACGCGGTTAGAGGCAAGCGCCTGCAGTGCCGACTTACTGTCCTAGAGTATTTGTATTCTTCCATTAAGGTTGTTTGTTGCCGCTTCTATAACCGCTTTTATTGCAAACACTTCCGTCTGGAAAACGGTGGTGTGGCTCTCCAGTTTATAACTTCGGTTGAGTTGCGGGTGATCTGGGAAAATGATTCCGGCGCCGCTTCCCTCATCCGTTTTGGAACCATCGCTCTAGATTATAATCTCACTTCCAGATGTGAAACCCTGCACCGTTTCCCACGTTTCTCTGGTCGGTATGCTGATCTATTATGGAATCGTTGTGTCCACTAGCGGTTGGATTATATCCAGCTCCCTTTTACTTGACGGGGCCATCCTCTACATTTTTTCCAAAATGCATACGTGCCCCATATGCATTTGTGGGTGGTTAGATAACCCGTACGTGGATATTAATCTGATGCTTGCAAGTGATGCCTATCTGAAGATGAAATAGTCGAGTGGCGTGAGATTAAGCATTATCTCCATTGCAGCAGTTGGCGTAGTCCTAATGGCACCTGTGATGCCAAGGCAGGCCATTCGCTGGATCTTCTCTAGCTCTTTTGCAATGGTTTTCTTTTGTAATGCCTGCCACCAAACCAATGCCCCGTAGGTGGTTATTGGCCTCACTACTGTTGTATACATCCAGTGGGCAATTTTGGTTTTTATTCCCCAGGTTTTCTCCACTAGTCTTTTCATTGTGAAGAGCGCCGCTGTAGCTCTCCGTCTGACTGCTCCTATGTGTGGAGTCCAATTTAGCTTACCATCCAAGATTACTCCTAGGTATTTCACCTTATTTACTAAACTGTTATGTTTTCCGTCAATGGTCGGGGGTGAAAATGTCTCCGGTTTACGGCGCTTTGTGTAAAGCATAAGCTCCGTTTTGTCGACATTGATGCGCACTCCAAACAAGGCAAACTTGATGACAGCATTATTACCTTGTTCCTGGTTCTGCAGTGGATCCGTCGGTATGGGAAGTATCTATCATGTGATTTATACTCTGTATCCATGCTATACTATAAAAGCAACTGAACACTCTTCTACTTGGTTTCCAACTTTTAAATAAGTGTGTGACCTCATAATTCCGACCACCATACGGTTTCATTTGCTGGATGCCACTAGATTAAGTTTGTACCGACTGGTCTATTGTTATTACAATATCAACGCATAACGCATTTCTTAATTGATCTTATATTCAAGGATAAAATTGCATTTTCCATTACCCGTTTGTGGCATCATTTCCGTTGAATAAACCGTGTTCGAGGCACCATTTTGGATACGGAAACAGCCTTTTTTTTAACACGGACGAGTTCACCCTCGACCGTTGACGGAAAACATATAAGTTTAGTAAACAAGGTAAAATACTTAGGAGTAACTTTGGATGGTAAGATGACTTGGACTTGTACCACACATAGGATATTGATATTGATATCATCTTCGACATTTTTAACATAACATTCATTTCTATATTAGTTACTGCGAGGTTAGCCTTATCGAACGCTCAAAAGTGCTTATGATGACCATACTATCGGTTAAAAAGAACGTGCTTCTAATCTTTTCAACGGTTTGTGAATAATGACTTCATTGTCGAAGACGTGGTTTGTGAATGATGACTTTATTGTCGAAGACGTGCAAAGTGATGGAACAATGAAAGGATCTGAAGATGCTGAATTAGAGGCATTACTTAGTGAAGACTCCTGTCAAAGTCATAGTGAAGACTCCTGTCAGTATAGTAACTGAGGACGTATAAAAGTAATCATTTTGATAACCCTAAGTGCAAATAATGATGGAGATTGCCTAGTCTTGACTTCCTATCGACGTCTAAAAACACTATTCCCGTTTTTTAGGTCATATTCTGTATTTGGTGGGGTCAGTTTGAAGTTATTTATTATGCGCTGCTGAAACCTCCAGGTACGCTATACGATCTGAATTAATGCATCAAAACCGACCATTAAAAGACAAACATTCGCAATACAATGAGAGAAACGATAAATTAATTTTGCAGCATGACAATGCTAAATCTGACGTCCCTAAAGTTGTCAAATAGCACCTTGAAAATTAAAATAGAAAGTCCTACCTCATCCGCCGTATTTTCCTGATGCAGCTCTCTCCGGTACCATTTATTCTGGTCAATTACACAAGCCCTGGCTGACCAGCACTTTCAGTCTTATGAAGAAGTGCAAAATTGGATCGATTCGTGGATTTCATCAAGAGTTGACGAATTTTTTCGGCACGGATTTCGCAAGCCACCCGAAAGTTAGAATATACTAAGCCGCCTGCGATGAACAGGATTTTGAAAGATAAAAACGTTTATAAACAGTAAAACCATATAAACATTTTTCTACAATCGTCCCAAAAAGTTTAGAAAAAACGGCGGGAGAAAATGTTCACACCTACACCTAATAAGTTTGGTAACGTTGCTCTATTTTTAAATTAAATTTTTCTCAGTCTTACTTGGGTAGCCAGCAAACATGACGTAAGAACATTTCGAATAAATTTGATCAAGACCAGGCTTACGGTAACCGCCGTTCCTGGTTTCAACCATGAATCCAGTCCTGTCGCGATATATGAACGTTTTTGGAACGCGAATGAAGTCTGCCCCGAGAACACACAAGTCTGAAGTCTGCGATGTGTCATAGTGTCTCAGGTGTGTCTACTTGGAGATAAAATTAAGGTAGCCTGTTAAGTTTTCCTGAAAATATACCCTGTAGCATGTGACCTTAATGTCAGCGTCAACCCAGTGCTGAAAGTGTTTTTAGTGCAAGCAAAAACGCCTTGAAAAGACATAAAGTTCAGATCCTGATCATGATACATACTCAGATATTTGACAATTACTCTTCAAGGCAACTCTCAAGGAGGTTTGCAATATTCGAAATGCTGTTAACATCGGATTACTATGCCTGGCGAAAATCGAAGGAAAACAACAGGTATGCCACCGACTCCAGAAGATCTCATCGTATTTACTAGGATATATTAACTAGCCAAAGATAATCTAGTATAGTGTGCTAGTGGTTAGTTGGGACTACTTTGCAGCGTTCAGCACACTTCTTCTGGATAGTGGCACAAGCATGTTTTCCAACGTCTAACAAATAACTGGATTTTTTGGTATCCAACTGGGTCCTCCGTAAAATATAAAGACGTTACAAAGTATAGCTATTTTCACGTGCGAAGGCATTAGTTTAGTTGCGAGTGTGGGGAAAATGAGAGATGATTGTGGTGGTGTCTCAGCTTTAATATTTTAAAGTTGCTTACAGACCAGAGGCGTTAATAATAATTACTAAATTTTTCCATAATTCACCACTTACCTGGTCATCTTTTTAGTCTCAACACTTTCGCCAATATCCATGACCATCAAACTCGCTGGAACCGTACATTTTACCATTTTCTCAATGTCCCATAGCTGCCGTAATTTCTCATCCATTTGAAGCATGACTTTGACTGATAGCTCTAAACTTCCATCCTCTTTTACTTCCGATCGTACACCACAACCCGAAGTTGGCAGGCGTAGTGTTACGTGATTCGCTTCATTTCCACGTGATCGGCATTCTTCGAGAAAGTCTTTGGCAAACAAAACACCGCGAAATGTCCTGCCTAAATCAATTTTGATTTCAAATAGTTCACGTGTACAATTTGTTTCAACGGAAATGATCTTGTTGCCTCTTACAGTAGGCGGTAGATTAGCCAAAATATTTGGTATTTTATTTTCAGCTGTTGTTGTTGATTCTATTGGGGGCGGTCGTAGCGACCAGCTACCGTGACACAACAACTGATGAAAGAGAACCAGAAAGACAGGACGAAGCTTCATTTTGTATTGATGCAACTATGACTTTGTTGCACATCTGGAAAGAAGAATAAAAAGATTAAGTGCTAATTTATAAAAGTATACCAGTATACCACACAGTGGTTGGATAAAACTTTAAACTAATGTTAAAAATGTTGAACATAAGATGTAAAAAAATTAATTCAAAGTCGTAATGAAGTGAATGCAGTAATTATATCAAACACGGGCACAATAAAGAGAGTCTGGCTGCCTACATCGACCAAATCAGCAGCATCAACCGGTTAACATGAAAACGGGAAGCATAATAGCAAAGATAAGGAATCGATCCATTTTTAACCAAATGGAAGGCGAAACTTCTAACTAAAATAAAAGTCATAGGCAAAGAAATGGGTGTTATTCGAGAGAAATCGATAAATATGGGTTTATCACAAGGTGACTTTGTAGTACCTTTGTAGCAATATGACAGTTGAAAACTTAAACCGAAGAAAAATTAAAAGGATTACGTATACCAACGAGATCGTGATACGGATTAGAAGAAAGTTCCCAAAGAAGACGTCCGGCTTGAACAGACTATATTTTCACTATTATAATATAAAAGCTGAGGATAGGCCAACTGGAGACTAACATTCAACAAACAGAACATATGTCACGTATAAAGCGCCGGAAATCGGCGATCTATTCACCCTCAACATAGAAATCAGTCCAATTTATTCATAAACTAGGACAAGTACTTAGAAGTAGCCCTGGGAAGACAACCTAGAAAACATGACTAACTTAAGGCCGAAATACAATAGTGCGAGACTGCGATACGAGAGCGCGACGAGAGTCTCGCAGCAAATGTCAAGCAGTTTTCGTAACATGCAAAAATTTGTGCATCCTAGTTAAGGCTTTTATTTGCTAACGAAGGAACATTCCAAATTCAAAACATTTACAAAATCAAAAACAATTTCCAGCAAATTTCAATTAAAATGTCACCAATTCGACATTTGTCATATGAACATTAATGTTCCCCGCACTAGGGTCGAAATTTAATTCTCTGTATATCCACAACTGCAACAAGTTAACAAGCAGTATTATGTAACTTAAACTGAAAGTATTAGCTAGAAGGCTATACTACGGTTTTCTGATCTGACGATTTTGCAATTAAGTCCCATATAGTGTAGCACATCATGCAGCCTCCTCAAGACTACAGCTGCCAAAGTGAAAATAACTTTCGAAACGCAGGTATACAGAGAAAGGAAAGAGTGGACGAACTTACAGGATTTGGTTCTTTGATGCAATCAAAACGAAGTACGAGTCAAGGTCAAAGCTGTACCATTAGCAACGCCAAGTTAATCGAAACTCTGGAAGCACATAGAGTCAGCTTGACGACCATGGAAATGGAGACTCTTTTGTCTTCTGCTGAGCGAGGGAATAGACCAACTATAAAGACTGAGCCGTATCCAGCGTGAAAAAGGCAAGCGCATGCCTATGCTAGACCCAACTTCACCTCCTGGGCTTTGTGGACAAGCCAACTGTGGACTTGTTGAATAATTGGCGGTACATGTGCAATGGTCTTTAGGCGTTAACAAATTGGTTGTTCCAACAGCTGTATGAACATATTTATTGCAAATTTTTTACTAAGGAACCCCGTATATACCAGTTGAATCCAACGATATTGCAGGGCATCCACCATGCTTCCAGTTGCTATAATTCTCGTTTTCAACGTCATGGAAATTATTTCTGCAAGCATCTGAATCATATAAATTAAAGTTTTTCTTTTTAAGTAACCGGCGTATTAAATTAGAGTCCGCAAAGGCTATCAAATCGCCGATTGTGTGTTCTGTGCAAGTCCTGGGCAAAACTTGGAATCTTATGGTGGATGTTCACTATGATTCTAAGAACAAGCTCCATTATCATCAAGAACAACCATAGGAACTCTCATAAGCATCTTATATAGGAGGTCTATGCCTTCGTTATAAGTACATATTTGATCATATACGGAGCATACAGGAAAATGTTTACAGAATACTGCGCCTGGGCACGCAGGAGTTGAAGGTAATGATTACTTGGATCGAAAACATCTATTGGTCCTAGAGGTTGTAGTGCATCCGAAATTTCAATTATAGAAGGCGTAAAAGAAAATCAAGGTAGTGAATGTAAGACCCCAAACATCGAAAATCTTCCTCGACGTCTATGACGAGAAGAAATCTATAGCTTGTATCAGATTAGCAAAGCAAAGGATCCTTCCAATCGAGACTTTACCCACTTGAAACCCGTTTCAAGAAAACTGGCCTGAAAACGAATGGTGAGCCCATGTGTTCGTCTACATCTACTCGCATACTATGGACTGCCGCCCGGCAGGATAGCGACAACTTAAGGAATTACTTTCATTCGAAGTGAAATTGTGCCGACTGAAGCTAATGCAATTCACTTCCTTTTTCTGCAAGTTCAACCGATCGAGTCGTCAAGCTGGTAAAAGATTTTCAAGAACTGAAATAGAATGGACACTCAAGCGTTATAATGGAACAAGCTCTGTCAACATAACTCAAGATTTCTGTTTATGATAGACATACAGTATTCAGCGTGTCTCAAGTTTCGATTCGACCGATTTGATTCGATTTTGAGTCTGAAATTTTCAAAGAAGTTTGCCAGCTACTAGACTATTCATAAAACGTGTACAACATCGTTATATTCTTAGTCGGATGGCATGGTCAAGAGATTCAACCCAACGAAACTAAAGGAAGACAGAAGGATTATGACGAATGGCTACCAATCTTGGTAGTTGTCTGTCGATCAGGAGTACATGGTACGACTGTGACGAAGTGAAAAAGTTCTCCTTCGTATAGATCCGCTGCTTCCGATAAATTTGATGTTTCTTAGATGTCAATCCAGTGGACAGAGATTACTTGGTTACTAAAAGGTTCAATTATATTTGAAGAAGGACAACAAGTTTTGAATCCAAAGCGCAAAAAAGGCTTGCCCCCAAGCTACAAATTGAATGAGACGGTTCATATTTCATTATTAACTAGTTAAATGAGTACCTATCGCATCCAGTGGGGTTCCAATTGAAGATCGAAAATGATAATGGTTCATTTAGATTGACAAACACAATCTAAGCAGTAGATGCAGTTTCAGAATCTTGTTCCAGACGAACAAATCTAAACAGAAGACAGTGAAATGCTAAAACATTATTGACTACGACTGTACAGATACCATGGCTGATTCAAATATACTGAGTGTAAACATAAAGTCAATTCCAGCATTGCTAGGACTATTCGTTGAATAGTTTCTGACCAAGTCATAATTTTTAGTATTTTGGAATAATATTTTAACGTCCGCATATTCTCTGTTCAAAATAGAAGGTAAATCATTTCAAAATTATAATTCTCAAAAGAATAGTAATGAAAGCAAAAGTTAGAAGTAAATTAGAAAATCATGCGTCAATATAAAGTTAACAAATTGATAGATAGAAAGGAGGCCCAACTAAATATAGATCCAGCTTTAGTATTTAGTTGGGCCTCCTTTTGCCTTAAGAACGGCATCCAATGATCTTGACATGGATTCAACGACGTTTCAAGCGAATGGTGAATTATTTTCCAATTCCAGGAGCAATACTTGTTTAAGATCATTTTTGCAAGTAATTTCAGGTTTGCGAATTTTCCTGTCTACACGATCCTATAAATTTTTCATGGTTGAGGTTGGAAGGATGGACTATATTCTAGTTGCTCAGAAACTCTATACAGAAACCACTCCATCATAATTCTGGCATATATTTTTGAGGTTATTGCCATGTTGAATTATGTAATACGAGTAGCCCCAATTAGGAATTACGCAGCTCTAATTTATCTGTTCTAGGTTACAGATTTCTCTGCAAAATTTTAAAGTAATCTTCTGTTTTCATCATATCGTCAATAAATTTCAAATAACCAACTCCTGAGATTGCAAAGCTCTACGAACCAATCACTGACCCGTTTTATGTTTAACATGGTTTTCTGCAAAGAGCAATTTTTCTTCCTCTTGTGTTTTCCGCTCTTTTATGAACTATGTTTACTTTAATCCGAAAATAACACGCTGGTCAAAAAAAAAGAAATCGAGGCTTCTTAATTTCGTTGTGTATTCAAATCACATTCTTGTTGATTTTCGATTAAAATGGATTCTTCATGGATCTCCGCCAAAATAACAAAATATACCAAACCAATATCCAATACCAAAATATAAATGTAGCATGAAGTGCTCTATGAACTGTACTAGCACTTACGCATGGATTTTGCCTTAGTTTACTTAACTATTTTGGACGCCTTTTATAACTGATGCTTTCCAAAATACCCAAATTCTTATATTTTATTTTTGATTATACGATTTTTTTTGACTGCATGGTGGCTCTTTTGGACAACTATTCCATATCTTATAATGATTTGTTCGTTTTCTACATTTCTACGATGATTCTTCGCCCTTCATTTTTGGATTGCTTCATCATGTCGGTATGCTTACACTTTTGTTTTGTGTTTACTCATACAAAAACATTCAATCGCTGATATTTTTACAAAAAAAAACCAGATATAACCGAAGATGACCAGTTGGTATCTGACCAAAACTGATATCCATCGATCATCTAAACAATGCAGTCATTATTCCAGGAAGAGATTCCGTTTAACGGTACATGTTCACGAGTGTTAACTTTATATTGACGCGTGAATTTCGAATATGTTTTGCTTATAAACTTTATCATAATAAACTATATATAACTATATATATAACATATAACTTTTTAAAAAGAGTACTTTAAAAAAGTTTAAGAAGTATCCAAAAATAATAAGTAAAAATATCCAAAAACTGATGGTGTGGAATTTATATTAACGCTCACGGTACGTTAAGCCGAAATACTTCGTATTTTCCAAAGTCTACTATTTGCCTGGACAAATGGAATTCCGGAACAACACGAAGTTTCCAAAAAACAGTAAATGATACAAATAATTTAGTCAGTAGAACAGTTTGCAGTTAGATTTTATGATATGAGTCGTGCAGAAGTCCAACTCATTTTAAAAAAGCATAATTAATGATTAACAAATTTGCTAAGTTGATGAACTTATAAATAACGAAAAGTTTTCTAGAAAATGAGTCGGAAATCAAATAAATTTTGTCAACTTTACAAAACGAGTGTTATTACTGGCGCAATCAGATGGTACGAGGCCGAAGTCGAAGGAAAAAATAAAATTATCAACTCAGGTCTAAGCTAAACAGCATTAACATAACAATATTAACACTTGCGTATAAGCAGTTGTACTTTTAACCGGCACCATCCAACTGTGAACGTTAGTTTGTAGTTCTGCTTAGACAGTATCCTACTTAGATATTCCTTCATCGGCTAGTTAAGCGCAGGATACGCTATCGATAGTTAGTAAAGAAAAGTGCTAGATAGTAATTGTTCAACGGAAACTTGACCCCAATTCATTTTTCTGTAAGTTTTTAAGAGAATTGTGCTCTGTAGGAACTATCAAGCCTGACTATGTTCCTTATGTGAGTTTGAACTAGAAGATACCACTTAGGACCCCGTGAGGAGATAAATTTTGTCTTGTTCTACAACATATCCAATTTTCTTCGCGACTTTCTTCTCGCTCGATATAACCAATTTTTCAAGAACAATCTATTTTGAGGAAACTAACACGGGTCAGACACAAAAGACCCATAAATGGTGCGATTTCTATAACGCTCTTATTATGTTCAAACACCACAAACATTTCTAATCGTACCGTAATCGATCATTAAACGGTCGTGTCTTAGGGAAAAGTGTGTCAGTTTTTTCGCGAACTCCATCGATATCTGAAAAAGGTAGCACTATATTTGGATCATTTGCAATTATCACGTCACACTGAACGAAATATGACCATTAATGTATTAAAACACTTTTCATTGACCCAAATTTACCATTACCCGTTTACCTATAATCCCATTGTATTCGCCACTGTCCAATTAATCTCGCATTACGCAAGGCCTCAGCCACGGTTGGCTCTTCCCGTCTTACGGTTTCTTCGCTAAGAATAGGGAAAAGGGAAAGTAAATGATCTTTTTACGACTTACCGCTACGCAACGATAGTCAAAAGCTCATCTACGCGTCAACCCATGGGCAGTCTTTCTTCGAACATAATCTTCCTTTTCCTTTTGTGCTCCCACTCGGTTAATTAAATTGTTTTTTCTGCGAAGGTTAATTATATCTTCAATTTAAAATCGAGCTTTGGTCTAAGAAAATCACTTGGAGGCACTGCGAAATTCTCCTTTTTACTCATTTTCGTCTCTGATAAAAACAACATTCATCAAGATTGTGATGTCCGTGTTGTGATGTCCATCAAATCAAATTCAACTTCGAGTCACGACAAAAAATGTTAACATCAACAACATCAGCTTTAAGACTTCCCGAGATCCGGTGAACTCGATTCATCCTCAACGGCACAGCATCTTGCAACTTCAACAGCACTTTCGTTTTTATCTAAGAAGATGTTGATGAGATGTTTGACCACTGGTTAACCCTACTGCCAGCGGCTAATAGTTTTTCGTGAAATGGTGCGTTCTGTGTCAAAAGCCTTTCTTTGCCAAGTTGCGTTTGATTTCTCTCCGTTACTTTCTTCTAACTTACACCGTTTGAAATCCTTTGCGTAGCGAACAGATACTGAGAACTCAGATTGTATTTGGAAGGTTTTCAAGAACTTATTTTCTTCGGAATGTCTCAACAAAATTCGAAGGGTTAACAATTCCTCGCGTTCTTTGTTCCGGACATCAATGTCTGCCGTTACATCAGTATATCCAGTTTATTAGGCGAATTGCCAGCGAAAGACATAACTGAATTCTTTTGCTGCAGCATCTTGAACCGGACCCCGGAAGATACATTCTCTGATTCTCGCTGAGCAGCTTAGAAAGTGCTCGTACATATCTCAATCTGGTCCAGAGCTTTATGGGAATATTTCAGAGTATTCAAGAAACATTAAAGCTAATTTAGAGTATTACAAAGCCACATTCGGAAATTTGGTGTTCTTGCAGCTAAGAAAGAAAGCTAACTACCCAATAGTGAATAATGGTTTTACGGTATTGCTTTAACCTAATACTTATGCGCCAGTTACGAGCATTTGATTATTTCGGGACTTGGGTTCACAGTGTGATTCGTCGGTGGGGTCACTTCACCTCACTTAATTTCACTTCTCCTCGATAATTCTTGCGATCCAAAGATGTTGCAAGTATTTTTGAGGTCAACTGCAAAGCCTTTACTCCATGCGGCGAATTGAGGATACAGTTGAACATTATCGTAATGACTCTTTCGAAGAAGATATTAATGATGAAATATCAGGAACTAGTAAAAGTTAATATCGTTGATCCACTTTTTATTGAGAACACGTGTTCTTGCAATGTTAATGAATATATATTAACGTAATTGGACGGAGATTGCATGAAATAATTTAACATATGTTCAGAATGTTGAACGTGATTAAATTTATCGCTAATTTTAGAATTTCTAGGCTAAATGTTATGCTGATCGCGATCGCATGCAATGTACTGGAACGTTGGAAAAAATAGGTTAGCCACCTTTTAACTGGAACTGATGGCGAGGTAATGAGGAGTCTCATAAGATTGAATATGGCAACATTTAATGAACTTAATCGTCATTATGCGAGGTTTGGTAGCAATCAATGTAAATATCGATGAACAACCAAGGAATGTTATTAGGAATCGACGAAAGGTAGACTGACCCTCTTCGCTGTTTAGAAAATTGTTGAGGAAAGTTGTTGAGAAGAATGATGAAGACAAGGCTATTAATACACCAAACCCTTAATGGTCACAAAGTTGTGCATCTTATACAACCAATATACTTAACGAGATAATCGCTTCCAATGGTATACAAAGGACAATTGGGTGCATAGCTTGGAGAAACAGTCCAGCTTCACTATCGCTATTATCGCATTGAATCTCTCAACAGTAGTACAAGACCAAACAAGTTCACGATGATAAATATTGTATCTCTAACCACCAGATAATATCCTGGGAAGCCGCACCACTAACAAAGATTTGAGTAAACAGGAGTAGTTTCAAGCCAGCTCGCTCATACATATGATGAAGACAACGTCTAACATGTATCCAATGCACCAAAATACTGTGGACCAAACGTTTGCAAGGAATCAGTCATTAGACCGTAATTCAACTATGCAGGAGTATGAAGACGAAAAGCATCTGTCGAAGAACAAATAAACGCAGCTACGGTATAGCGACACCACTAAAAAGTCTAGGAGAATGAGAAAGAAAGAAATATGAATATCCCATGCAGTGAATGAAGCGAACTCTTGCAAGATAGAGAGCGCGCAAGATAGATTAAGACGATTGAAGAGATCGCGATGGCTAGCTCGTTATGTATACATTAGCACTTACTCTGAACAAAATTCATTCCCACGCGTTTGCATCATATACTTGCGATGCACAAATTTTAGGTTCGCGGAAAACTGACACCGTCTAGGAAGATTTGCACTGTCTAGTAAGTTTGATGCAGCCAATAATGTTCTAATCATTTGTCAAACAACAATTGTTCCATTAAAGCCTTGATTCCCCATGAAAACTTTCGGAAGTATTAATTTTGTCGGTCCATTAAGCCCACGAAACATATTTAGCTTCTCAAACTTAACTGTATTGTGAATAGAAGGTTTCCCATGTAATAAGTTATGTAAATAATTTTGTAAGGACACAAATTTTAAAAGGCTTTCAGTGCACATCTCACAACACCATCGTCTTTGTATCGTGTACCGACTGCCATATGAGAAATTAATGATAGATTTTACCACTAGATGATGGAGCTATAAAAGCGGCAGCGAGAAATTGATCTGTCTCACAGGATCACCCATCTCACCAACACTATACAATCTGTACACCGCAGACATTCCCCTCTTGCCGAACAATGTACAAGTATCACTATATGCAGACGATACCTGCATATACTATACTTCAAGACAAGCAGAAGTCATCACCTCTAAGCTGCAACACTTAATTGACATAATTCTAAAATACTTCCGTAAATGGAAGATTGCAATAAACAAAGACACGACAAATGTCATGATAATTTCAAGATGTACGACCAACGCAACTTAACATTGACACAGAGACCATACCCTGGGGCAGAACTGCCAAGTACTTAGGACTAACAATCGACCACAGACTAACATGGAAAGACCATATACGAACGAAACGAGCACACTGTCTGGGTATACTCTTCTCCCTCAATCCGCTCCTTAAGTCAGGTCAATCAAACATAAAAAACAAACTGCTGATCTTCAAACAAATAATTAGACCGACATTACTCTACGGTAGTACCGCTTTCTGCCAGACAGCCAAGACGCACAAAAAAGCGCTCCAATCCCTGCAAAACAAAGCATTACGGTGGATTTTTTCGAATTCCATGGTACATTAGGAACACGGACATACACAAAGACTTACGACTGGAAACAATTGAAAAATACATACGCGACAAAGCACTAAAACTGTTCGACAAAATAGACGAAATTCCAAACAGTACCATGGAATTCCTGAAAATCCCGCACGCGGAAACACAAAACACCTACCCGAGCCTCCCATCAATAGTAACTGACAGGACTTAAAAGAGTTTTTAATAGAGTGCTCAACACTCACAGACAGAAATGGAGCAAGAGTGCTAAATCGCAACAGCTCCAAGTATCACACATTCCAAGGGGGATCTCTCTCACTTCTCCATAGAAACTATCTAGACGCTTGACAACTGATGTAAAGTAGAAATGTTATTGTAATCAACAACTTGTAATAATTAATCCAGTTTTGTTTGCCAATATCAATACATTTAAGAAAAACGTATCCTGTTAGATTGGAAAAATTTTTAAGTTTGAATGCTTGTCAGTAGTTATGCTATGGATGCATATGGGTCAGTAGAGCAAAGCAAAAGATCCCAATGATCTTTTCGGTACTTTACCATCTTAGAAACCGTTTCGAGAAAATGAGCTTGAAAGCGGAAGGTGAGTTCAGGTGCTAATCTAAATCTACTAGCATACTTTGGACTGCCACCCAGCAAGAGACGGGACAGCCTAGGAAGTTACTTTCTAGTCGGAAGAATTTAAATTGAACAGAATTGCTTAAATATGCCAAACAATCACATGAGGATAGGATATTACACGAGACGCAAATAGGATAGTAAAAAGGTTGAGACAAGTAAACATTACATCACATTAGTCCAGGATGAGATAAGCAGCATTTTCTTTGGCAACAAAGGGATCAAGGAGAGAATTTTTATGTTTTTGGGAGATGAATGGTTTTACGCACGCAGTATGAGATGACGTGAATGGTATCCTAGTAAGCGACCAGACTAAAAACTAACCACCTACCCTGACATCGTAGAAACTTGGCCTTGAACCGTTTGACACATGACTTCGGACTAGATCTCGTTTTGCTGCACCGTCAGGTGCCTTCATGCTGGGAGATCCCTCCTCTACCGAGAAGGGAGGAAGGAAGAGGGGTTGCTTGACGAGCTCCTGTGAGTCCATTTTCTTTTTCTGCCCAAACTTAATGGTAATGCGTTGTTCCATTTGTCAACTGATCCAAGCATCATCGATATTAGACTATCCGCCAAGTGCCGAGTATTAGGGAGTTTTTTGAAATATGAAGCCCATTTTTCCTTAATCCTGCTTTCATCAAGCATAATGTTGCCGATAGCATCAAAATAATCAACATGCATGAAAGTGTACATTTTCTTATCTTATAAATGGCTGAGGTACTTTGAAGAAAATCTTAATCTTTATCTTATACTACGTGTTCTAAACTTATTGACAAAAGTTGTACAAAAAACCAGATTCTGTAGATAAAGCAACTAGTTCAAAGATTTTAGGGAAATACCAAAGTTCTTGATGAGGAGTAAGAGCATGAAATATTTGCAGCGTTAATTACAAATATATTATTAACTGTATAACAGAGTTCTAAAAGTTGTTGTCAGAGATTTACACGGTTTGACCATGGAAAAATTCGAGAATACTTGAGCGTTGAATGTTTCAGTTTTTAAAGTTGCTTTATATAAAGCTCAAATATAAAATATCTTTAAAAAAATATCTTGAAACTATATAGCAATATATTGAAGCAAACTTGTTTTGAAAGGACCACACATGGCCCTTCTAAAGGTTCACTCGATTTATCGTAGAATCTATTATCACGTAAAGGTTCAATGCGTTAACTTTGGTAGGCTTCATCACCATTCAATTTGTCCCAGAAAAATTTCTTAATGTAGAAATTCTTGACGTTTATGGCCTGGAAGCTATGGATATACAAAGAAATTAAATTCCGTTGATAGAGAAATGAAGAAACTACATCCTGTCAAAACGAACGTACACCTAAAAAACTCTTTGGAACAATATATACATTACAATTTTTTCGCGTCTATGCTCACATAATTTCTATCTTGGTGTAGGATATGATACAGATAATGGTCAAAGGCATGTTTGCAGCTCCACCAGCATACATAAACGCCGCTCAGTGTCAATGGTTAAACGGAACAAGTTTTCGAGCTGGAATAAATTTAATCAGACTCATCAAAACTAATCAACTGAGCCTGTATAAACCCAATAAACTAACTTATTTTCTCTTAAGCAACGATTCAGGTTCAGGTATCAACAATTAAAGAGATTTTCCCTACAAAAATGGATTTATCCTTAACTATCGGCGACCAATATGCATCAGCTTGTAGGCCGATAATCTCCTTAGCAAAGAACACCAACAAAACTTCTCCTCTACAAACATAAAGAAGATATAACCCGAACACTTGAACGTCATTGACATTGACGGTTGCAGAAACCTGGCAAATAAAATTAAAAAAGGGTTAGAGACAACGTGCTTTAAAAAACGTAAAGGAAAAGAAAAAAATCCAGAAACCTAGAAATTCTCAATTGAAGAAAAACTTTCCGGTTGACAAATGTCATCTCTGAAACGCTGAGTGTATTCTGAAATGAACAGTTGTAGAACTTCTCTAAAGTTTCACGAAAAGATCCAACAAACCAAGGAAGGCCACGGTATTCCCCTTAAAACTAAGCCCATATAAGTATTTTATCTTCTATCTTCTCTTCTCCATAAAAATAATTTAAATTCGAAGAAAAGCATTATATGAGACGGGAGCTAGTCTGATCCTTAGTATCAAAAGTGGGTTCAACTGCAACATGTCAAAAGGTCTCATAATGTTTTAAATGACGATAGTGCTTCAATGTGTGGCTTGTAGCACTTTAAAAAACTCCATGTCCATTGAAGTTTGTCGAATTATTGAACCCTTTGTAGAGCACCGGGCTTTTCGTGTTAAAACTGATAACAATTGTGCGGACCTGCAATCAAATGGAACAGGAGTTTCATGTGGATTACCCTTATTGCCTACAGCTTATTTATTGCAGATTCCAAAACTCCTACACCCCCAAATTGTCAGCCCTTACACTGACGATCCATTTGGGAAAACATGGAGATGTGTATGATTTGATACATTTAAGTTGTTCCGATCGTTCTTTGAGTGCTTCAAAAAATAAAAGATTTAGACATTTCGATTTCGACACCTCAAACGAGACACATGCCAGTATTATGAAAAGTAGAAAATGTCAAACAATGTCACCATTGAACGCGGAGAACAGGGAAACAGGCAGCCAAATATTTTGGATGAACATTTGTCAATAAGTTTTTGTGAATGAACCAGATACAAATAAAAAGGAAACAGTTGTGAAAAGTTTTCTAACCTTTATGATTTTATGATCCAGACGCGTGAGCGTCAGAAGAAAATTCCTCATTACGAAAATTGCTCATACGACCAATCTATGGAGAATGCGCTTCCAATTTACGAACTAAGATTACTAAAAACTCACTCCTGTCGACCCGTGATACAGAAATAGAGGAGGAAGATTTGCGGAGTGTAAAGATATAATTCGATATATTGACAAAGATCTGATTAAAAATGTTTGAAACAATTGACAATTTTCTAAATCTTATCTATTTAGTTCTCATATCCCTGGCAGAAGGGCTTATACAGGGCATACACAGTGGCTTTAATAACTATTCGCTCCCCTGCTAATTTTAAAAATTCACTCCTTCAAAGTCTAAACTATTAGCATTAAACTATATTTTATGTAGGGCGTTTATTCATGCTGAGACACTTTAACAAATTATAAAAACAAAAATGTATTTCAACGTTATCCATAAAAAGACAAAACAAAAGGATTCTAATTAAGATTTATGCATCCAAATGCGCTCACTAAAGGGTTTATCTAACTTAACTGCAAATAATAGTATTTCTCAGGCGAAAAATTAGAAGGATTCAGCTGGCTTCTAAGGCAAATCCGTGCAAAACGCACAAAATATATTTACTTGTCTTACCGCTTCCATTTCAATGTTAACTGCCGTGCCCGAGAGTAGTTTTGTTCTAATCTTCTAGTTAAAATGGGTCGCAAACAAAACAAATCGACGATAGTAGAAAGGAAAATTATTGTAAATATTCGCAGCGAAGGACACCGATTCGTGACAGTAGATAGTAAAACGACTTTATTCAAAAAGGAAAAAAAAAATATTGACAGGTAATTAATCCATATTTTGCTAGGAAACGCTGAAGAAATGTCCTAGACCGTAAAAGTTTACTGCGATAGGCAAATCCTACAGTATGCGAACAATTTAGGCCTTTAGGAGCCTAAGAAAAGTTGTGTGAAAATAACAAGTTCAAACTGAATTCGATATAATCTAGGATGCTGGATATCAAGCTAGAGTCGCCACAAGAGAGCCCTTTATTAGTAACATAAACAAAATTAAAAAAGCTCTTGTTTGCTAAAACTTATATAAAAAAAAAAGTTTTGGAAGAAATTTCTACTTTCTTATATAGTTTTATATTTATTCTTTATTCGAATTATACTTTATTAATATTCGAAGTAAACAGATTTGAAAGCAACTTTAACTACTGAGTGAGAAAATAAGACCAGTTGTGTAACGTAAAATTTAGTGTTTCCTATCTAATTTTGACCAAATATTAAACCCCAGAAAAACTTATAAAGTTATATTACTATTTCAGACGCTGCACTCAGTGACTATAAAAAATTCTAAAATTATCTATTAACTTCCATAAATCATCAAAATGTTTATTGTTCTTAAAATACTCTTCGTACAAAATTACCTGAATCTCATGTAAATTAATCACTTAAACACCTGGCTGAATGAATCAATGAATACCAGTGGATTCCTAATCACATTCCATTCAAATCTTAGATCTGAAATCTTAAACGCACAATCACAAGGCAAAATAAATTTTCTAATAACTTCCGACACTGTACATCCAATATGCACTTGAATACCACTATCTGGATGCACTTGCACAATTTTGAGCGCGCGAACACCGGAACAACATCACATATGACACGACATATATTATATATGTATGATCTCTGAAGCGCGTGGGTTTCTTTACTTGGATTTGCGAGCTAGCTCCTTAAGAATGAAACCGTAACACTAGCATCAGCCGCAGAAGCACTTTGCGGTGATCTCGAAATGCGAACAAACTGCAACAAGTACTAGCGTTAGATCGGTGGATGGCTTCCGAACGAATGAGTACCACTGTCTTCCATCAAGTGAAGACGCTCCAACAGCAAAGCCGCCGTGGCCTTCTTTTCTTTTTCCTACCACCGACCCAGAAGTCTTCCACTTCTTTTTGCATTTCTTCGCGGCTCGCGATCATAATCCAGCACTTGCTACATAGGCTTCACCATGTTGATGATGATGATTGGGTTGCGGCCGTGGAAGCCGCACTGTTAGCTGGTCGGAACGCTTAAACTAATAATCCCTGGGAACGTCTTCCAGCTTTCTAGCGGATTGCATGCTTCAGTTTGTCCGGAGTATCTTTCTGTTTACATTCTTGCTGTGACGACATACATGCCTCGCTGCTAGCACTTACTGTTCAGTTCCGTGCACTAGCACATTGTAGAACTGGAACTAACGCAACGTTCTTCAACTTCTTCCATCACTTCCTACGGTTAATATCATCTTACACGAAGCCAATTCCTAACGTACTGTTGGCCAACAAAATCGAGCTTTTGTGCAATCTTTTCATTCCAACCTTTGACTGCTAGCCGGTTATGTTTTCTTTTTACTACAATTCACTTATGCACGTAGCGCCTTCTTGCGTTTTCTCGCGCCTTCTTAGCGCAATTGGGAACTCAATTGATTCCCAACCAAGAAAGAGCGTGCCTGGGATCGAGCTCTTTTTACTGCTACAAATAAGGTTTTCAATTTCCCAACCGAAATGAGATTCGGACCATTGCCTAAGTAGCTATCATTGATTTATTGCGAGCCATATTGTCTGTGAAATTAAGATCCCGAAAAGTGTTACGGCTCAAACCTTTGATTGCTTTCCTGGATGAAAAGCGGAAACCGGTGGCTCCCCATGGCGTCCGTACCGTTCGGTTTGATTGCTTTCTAAATTTGCTAATTACAAGCACACGAATATATCATAAAATTTGATTATGTAGAACAGTTCTCTAACCTGAAACTCGATCAAATGTTCAGGTCACTGTGGTCATCCATCACAATCAGAAGGACAAAAACGAACGGGTAAAAATTGGCATTGAAACATGGCATTGAGTACTTGTCGACCATAAACAATTTTTGCAGGACTGGAAATATGTCAATAGAGGCATTTCTCTGCATGTATTCATGAATTATCTTCACTGGATACAGCACTGGTACCCAATAAATTTCGGATGCAAAGATTAGTACCAATTCAGAATCGCATCTGCTTGCATAGATATAAAGGAAAACAACGTTGGCCGAAATGTAGGCCAGCATAGCAAAGCAATAGAATATAACATCCGTAGATCCGTACAAAGGATGTAAAGACTTAACCTAGATTAATAGTTAAGATTTCGTACATTAGGTATAATTCAAGTTCCAGGTTACCTTTTCTACTTTTAAAAACGCTGTTCAAAGTACACTCAAATGACAGTAATGCTTTCCCGTAGGATGGGGAAAATTTATATGTAATCTTAAACCTTTACCCATAATCCCAGACCACTAATATTCGTCAGTGAGGGGGAAAAAATTAAATTTTTATTAGTACACCCTAATAAGTTGCTCTTATCATAACCACCGTACTCTTAAATGCCAACTCAGTCACTTACTGTGCGTGCATTCGTACGAAACGGGAGTTCATTTCGGTTTGGCGCTTTTGATTTATTGTCATTTTAGGTGCCTGTGAAAAGAACGTAAATGTCAAGTGAGAAATTTCCATATATTCAGTTATTCGTTTTTAATTCGATTTCGGTAGTTATTTGATCATATTTTAGCGGAATAATATCATAAAATGAAATTCTCGAGTGGCTGAAGAGCTAGAGTCGGATGAAAGTGATTTGAAAGATCTCTTGGAAAAAGAAAGCATTTCAGGAGTCACTGGAGATGATATGAACAACCTCGTTGAATCGGATGATGACAACGGAAATGTTAGAAGCAACCAACTACAAGCTGTTTATACTCCTAAATCTTTAAGAGCAATAGTCAGCGACCGCCAGGCAAACGTCGTAAAATATATAGTATATGTTTTTTATAGTATAGAATTTGAAATTTTTTAATTATTATTATTATATAAAAGCTGAAAATTTGTTTGCGGAATTGTTGCGAAACATGTAGCAACGTTTGAATACTATTAACTTTAAGTTGTAGTGGCTATGAGAGATAAAAGTTGTCAAAGGTGTGAAAAATTGAGCATTATTTACATCATATTATAAATACTGATTTTTTGATATTTCGTACGGGATAGTATTATAAGTCACGTTGCAAAGAGCCTGATACTTTGAGTGGTAAGATCATCCCCCCAAACGCCAAAGAAGTGAAAAAATATTTGAAAAATTCACAAATTTCAGCTTTCATTAAATGACGAACTTAAGATCCAAATTCTTAAAGCTGCATAAGAAATCAAGTCCTTGGATTAAAAGGCTATTATAGAAAGTTTATTAAAGGCTATACAAAGGTTGTCCAGTCAATACCGAAATATTTATTAAAAAACAAAGAATAAAACGATTAATTTATGCGTTTTTTTGAAAAATTAAAAATTTCATCAACTTCAGCCCCCATTCTTAGGTACCTAAACTTTTCTCAGAGATTTAACAACGGATGCAAGCAATTACGCCCTAGGAACCGTATTTACCAAAATAACCACCCAATATATTACATATGTAGGATAATTAATGAGCATGAGCGAAGGTATGTAGTTATAGAAAAAAAAATTGTCAATATTTTGGGCACTAAATTATTTGAGACAAAGAGAGACAGAATTCGACTAACATACAGACCATCAACCAATTAAATGGTTATTCAAAGTTATTCATGGGCAAAATATTACACCTAGACTTCAAAAATGTATATTAAAATTGGGAGAACACGACATAAAATTAGATTACTTCAAAGGATAATACACTATCCTTGCAGACTTCTTATCAACATCCAAAAAATCAGGAGAAATCAAAGTTATCGTAGACGCACATAAAAAAGGAAAAAAATTGGAACAACTGTTCAAAAGTTAGTCGAGCAAGTTCAAAAAATTCCATTGCCTAGTAATTCTTCAGACGAAGAACAGGATATACAATTACTTCATGAAATCAAAATTATAATTATAAAGAAAATAATAAAATCTCACAGTCCGCTCACCACAATTCATTCTCAAGGGAAGAATTTTACGGTCCATATTCCTATAAATCAAGTCAGTATAAACAAATACAAACAACTTACAAACTTTTGGCAAACAAAATATAGAAAGATATAAAATCAAACAATTTAACTAAAAGCAAATTATCATACCTTGGAGCTCCCTGAAGGCGCAAGTAAAAAAATCAAAAGGAAAGCTTAGGGCAGCAAAAGTCGCCATATATAGTGAAGTTAATGATTCTCAATATGGTGACTTGCAATGAATTGAATTATTCGTAAAAAGAAGTCAGAAATGAAAGAACTTTTTGAGATACTAAAAGATTACCATAAAAATATTCGAGACACTAGGAACCAATGGAAATTCCGAACAAAAATTAATCTATATAAGAAAGAAGAAAATGTATGAAGAAACTCATTCTCATAAAAGGAATGGAGATAAAATAATGTTTCATGACACAATTGAAGATTTTATCAAAGGCAAATTTATTCCACGACAATTGAAGGTAAATAGATGTTCAAACCTGTACGACCGATAACGAAAATTCATAAACACACAATCAAAGCTAAAGAGAAAATTGTCGAAATATTCCGTACGCATTAATAATAAAAAATTGTAATAAGGAGAAAATTGTTTCTTTTAAAAAAATTCGAAAATAACTGAAAACAACGAGGAAATTCAGCATAAGATATAAATCATGACATGCAATCAAAACTATAATACAATAAGTTACTAAAGATTAAGCAAATTATGGCCAACAAATCAAGGACAAGTGAAAATATTCGATTTCTACAACAGTGTAAAAGGAGGGGACTAACACCGGAAAGCTTCCGAGTCAAAATATTAGTTGGAGAGCCAGCAACTGATAAGTGTAAGAAGGATTTCGAACTAAAGCTAAAAGATAATGCCATAAAAGCCGCCTGTTCAAACCTAGACACCATCACATTGAAGACATCCTAAGCCCCACCTGAAATTGGCAAAAATTACTACCGAAATAGGAAAATAAAGCGTAAAGAAAGTGTAAAGTGTAGAAAATAGGAGCATCAAAACATAAGGCGATCCACAAAATCATACCATACAGCATTTAGAAGTTACAAAAACGAAAGATAATTAGCAAGAATACAAAGGATCTCAAACAACACCGTTCAAATTGAAGAGTTTGTGATCAACAAATCCTGAATCACACTTTTCTTAAATGCTGAACAGCGGAATAGGGTGCGCGTTACCATGTCAATGGCCAGATGAAGACACGATAGTCAACATTGAAACCGCAATTAAGTGCAAATCAATGGACGAAAGGAAAGAAATAAGAAAAACTATAGAAAAAGTCTTCAAAGGAGTCAGGGGGAGTACAGCCAAAAAATGACTTTGTTTCTTGAACACACCAGTGAAAAAAGCGATGTATGAATTGGAAGAAAGGCTGAAAAAATTCGATTCAAGCCCGGAATGGCGCAAAAAGAAACAGAGGGTACATTAAACTAATGACACTGTGCATGAGCGAAAATCATTTTTCGTTTCACGAACAATTTTTCAAAACGACTGCAGGCGTAGCAATTGGTAGCCCACATTCTTTATTAACAGAACTGTTTATGACACATACAGAACAGTTAATCGAAGACAAACGCATAATGCCAAGGACCTTGTTCAGATATGTCGATGACGTATTCGCCATTGTGGCAAAGGACAAACTCGAAGTCGTCAAAACAGCTATCAATAAAATACACAAAATCATCGAATTCACTATGGAAATGGAAGAAATTAGAGCGCTACCCTTCCTAAGCATACAACACAGTCTCAATTATTACATTTACAGAAAAAAAGACAGCAACGCAATGAACGATCCTAAGTTCATCATATAAATAAAAGGCATATTCTTGAAAAAGTTGGGCATAGAAGTTGGAACCAGGTACCGCTCCTGCCTTAAGCCTCAACTGGCAATTCAAAGAGATCCACTAAAAAAAGGCGAATAAATTGGCATTTACAGGGTAGTGTGCCCAGAATGCAAAATGAAATACGTAGGACAAACAAAAAGACTTATAAAGGTATGATTTAAGAAGCACATCAGAGAAGCGCAAAATGAAACAAGAAGGGGGAATTCCACAATGAGATCATCAATTGCGGCTCATATCGTCGAGGAAGGACATAATATCGAATGGAACAACGTAAAATCTGTGAAGCAGATGAGAAGAATTTAGAAGCAAGTCGCATAGGAAAGTTTAGAATTCATAAAGGTTCCCGATAATCAACGCCTGAACCAAAATACAGGAAGCTGCCGAACTCTCATGCAGGATGAGGAATGGATGTACTACGAAAACCCTAAGCAACCAAAACATTGGGTAATGCCAGGTGAAGCAGGTCCATCGACACCAAAACGGAATATTCTGGTGGGACCACAGTGGCGTCATCTATTAGGAACTCCTGAAACCATCTAAAAAAATTACTGGAGATGTGTACCGACGGCGACTCATCCGTCTGAATCGAGTTCTGAAAGAAAAACCGCCAGAATGTAATATCTGACATGACAAGTCGATTTTGCTGCATGACAATGCAAGGCCACGCGTAGCCAAGCCGGCCAAAAAAATATTTGTAAGGGGTGAATTGGGAATCTTGCCCCACCCGCCGTATTCCCCAGACATTGGATTTCTCCTTCGGATTTCCATTTGTTCCGCTTCATGCAATCGGCCTTCACTTGAGTACGATTTACTTCTTATGAAGGTATCAAAAAATGGCTCGATGATTTGATCGAATCGAAGGATGGGGATTTCTTCCGCCGAGGAATCCATCTACTACTAGAAAGATGGGAGCATACTTTGAATGACGTGACTGTATTCTTTAATGTTGAAATAAACTAAAAAATTTGCCGAAAAAACGGCTGAAACTTATTCCCATACCCAAATGAATAAAAAAATTATATATTGTATCAAATGTGATAACCAAATTGACTACTGTAATCGTCCGCAATCTTTTGTGTATACACTTGTATTGCAAAGGAAATAATATTAACATTCAACTCAATTGAAAGAATAAATTCGAGGTGGAATTCGATCGTAAAGGAGGACGTGTTATAGAACAACCTGGGCCCTAAAGTGCTGACCAAAATAATAAAACTTATGACAAACAGACTGCTTTTCGTTTGGATTGTATCTGAATTGTTTATATGCTGAACTTATTTGTAATGATTATCAAATTTACAAACTTGCCAATTAAGATTCTCAAAATATTAAATCTCCGAAATTGCCAACTAATATTCTTAGAATCATTTCATTTAAAATATTATATATATTTTAAATGAATCAACAAGAAAAAAGCTATACAAGGCTTTGAAACAGAAACAGTCAGTCAGTAAATAAAAGATTTAGCTGTTACACGAATTTACATTTAGTAATTACACCCATTGTAAAGTTCAGGTTGAAATAAAGATACTACGAACTATATTCCTTGTATTACTTTCTTATTGTGTTAGACCGCGGGAGCTCTGTAAAATTTATAGTTTAGCACAGAGTTTTATTTGAACACTTTATTACAATCTGTCTTAAATTTAACACATTATACAACATTGTATTAAAACGTATCATAATCAAAATCGGAGCCGCAAGTAAGAAGTTAATAATGTTTAAGGGAAAATATTTATTAAAAACTGAAAACTTACACACGCGATAGTTGTCCTGTTATCGGTGTGAATAAATTTTTTGCTGAGCGTTAATTTCCAACTGACGAAAATAATTTCAATATTTGATGACAACTAACAATTGCGAATGGATAGGTGTTTATTGTGAACCATCCATGTCCCAATGTCCCAACCGCTCAGCGGATAAAATTCAAAATCAACAAACAACTATACGTCAACATTGTGCATATGCAAATCTTTCAAACAATCGCTACATAGTGCGGCATCTCAGCAAGTTTTATTATCGCATTCGAAGTTATGAGTTTACTGAATATCGAGTTAGTGAACCCAGAATGTATTACCATAAAATCGGAAGAGCTGAAAAATGATCTTTCATTTGTGGAAGATTTTAAGTTTGCAGGGAGCACCGATGTCTCTTACATGGTGGCGTCGAGTACGAAATGCGGGGAAATTTTCACAACAAACAACACGGAGTTCACTCTTGTGTGTGTGTACTGCGAGGATTCGTATGATACAATAAATGAGTTCGGGGAACATTTGCGTCAGAAACACACAATTAGCGAGCAAAAAGATGAAGATGTCGATTACGATCAAGCTGCAGATGCTGCGGTAGAACAAAATGTCAGCGAGCACAATTTTCAGGAGCCTGACGAGCGTTTGACAGATTCCGAGAGCCGCGAATGTTCATCCGATGCCGAGGACAAAATTTATGTTTTCCCTTGCAAATATTGTAACAAAGAGTATCGCTCAAAAACCACTCTCAGAAGACACAAATGTCAAGCTCGTGTAGAATCCACTGTACCAAGCAGCGAAGATGCACAGTTGGAAGACTGCGAGTCTAATAACAAGGATGTGGTGGAAACAGAAGCATCGAAAACCGCCTGCAGTTTATGTCACAGAGAATATCGCACCCAGGCCAGCTTATCGAGACATAAATGTCGCGCGGGAGGGGACGGTAAGTCTAAAAACAATACTCAAGACCTGCTCCACGAAAGTGCTTCAAATGATGTGAAAGATGAAGAAGTAGAAAACTCGGATGATCCACCAAATGCCACTGAACGTTCTGAAGATAGTCGGAAGATGACCAATCCAGATTTGTACTGCGAAATTTGCGATCGACAATTCAAGTACAAAAACATCTTCAAAAAACATGGTATGCAACATCCCGTCCCTCCAATTGCTTTGCAAAAGGACCCGGAATACTTAAAATGTCGCTACTGCGGCATCAAGGTTAATAACAACGACGAATGGTACCGACATGAAAACTCACACACAGAACTGACTCCGTACCAATGTGCCTACTGCCCCAAGCGATTCAAAAGCCGTCTCGAAGTCGACATGCACACTAACA
Organism: Stratiomys singularior; assembly: GCA_954870665.1. Lineage (NCBI taxonomy): Eukaryota > Metazoa > Arthropoda > Insecta > Diptera > Stratiomyidae > Stratiomys > Stratiomys singularior. The sequence continues at coordinate 68,398,348 of OX940881.1, forward strand.
GCCACACCGGCAATCGGCCGTTCAAGTGCGACCAATGTGGAGCGTCCTTTGCTCACTCAAACAACTTGTCCACCCACATAAAGCGTGTTCACTTGAAACTGACGCCGTTTTCGTGCAGCGTTTGCGATAAAAAGTTCCTGAGAAATGTCGAACTGCGAATTCATATGCGACAACACACTGGCGAACGACCATATCAATGTGAAGAATGCGGCAGAAGTTTTATGATTGCCGTCCAGCTAAACGAACATCGGAAGAAGCATACGAACGTTCGCGATGTTAAATGTCCTGTTTGTCCGATGGCGTTCTTCACAAAGAAAATGTTAAGGAAGCATATGGTGAAGCATTCCGACGAACGACCTCACATTTGTTCCATTTGCGGTCGCACGTTTAGTCGCAAGAAAGCGTTGCATGTGCACAATAAAATCCATCAAGATTTCAAGGAATACGTGTGTGCTATATGTGGTAAAGCTTTCGCTCAACCAGCCGGACTGTATTCACACAAAAAATCACACATTAACACAATGGATTCCACGTAACAACATCAAGCAGCTGATCAAAGCGTAGTAAGAATTATTTCATTGTTAATTTTACTTTCAACATCTAATTTTACTTATTAAGCTTAGCGTAAGAACTCATTATTGTTAGCAATACATTACACGTGTCAAATATTGGAAATATTTTAACAGCAATCGAGGAAATGAAATTAGCGAAAATCATGTCTTATAAAGCTCTTCGCATATTAATTTAGAAATGAATTTAATTCTAATTGCAGCGCATTAGGGCTTAATTCCAATAAAAATGATTACGTTTCAGTAAATGCAACGTTTTCCGTAGAATCGCTTCAGGGTTTGAAATTCATTGCAGCACAGTATATTTTGTAGGTCAATTATTTCTGCCAAACTTGATTCAAAATGGAAAAACAGTAAAAACTCTTTATACATTAAAAACTCTGTATTGTGTTCGCGAATGCCACGATATGCCGCGAATACAGAAACAGTAAATATGGAATGGTCATTCATATCGGATTACAGGGGATACGTTCCTAGGTGATAAAATTAAAGGACAATAATATTAAAAAATCAATTTCTGTGATTGATGATTTGGCCACATTGATTAATTATTATCGTTAGGCTTTTCGCAATGGGTTAAAAAACTTAAGTCGGTTTCAGTCAAATCTTCATCTTTTTCGTAAGCATTTGTGATATCAATTATTGTTGCTAATTTGTTGCTAGGCAATTTAGGCCCGGAGTGTGCGACTCCTGTAGCGCATGCTACCAGACTACCCACTAAACATCCCCCCTATCAAGAGACCCTAGCCTGGAACTGTTTGGCACATTCTTCGAGCTAGGCCTCTTTTTTCTTCGCCCTAGGGCGCCGTCAGCCTAGAGAAATACCCCCCAGAAAGAATGGAGGAGGACTGCTGGAAAGGAGACATCCCAGACCCCGCGTCCCAAGGCAAGCCATGATACCTTTTTTCGCTGTAAGTATTGCCCGAGAGTAATGTGCCCCACAGGTCCATTTGTCAAAAGTTTTTAGCATTTCTCCGACCAGATTGTCTTGAGAAAAGCTCTCCCATTACCTCCCAGTCTGGGGATCGTGACTTACCAATCTTGTGCAGATAAGACTGAAAATACTCATGTCCGCTAAGAAGCTGAATAAGGTAATCATCAGTCTCACGGTGGCTTCGATTGAGCCACGATCCCACGTCCCCTATAAGGCAGGCAGTCCAGCGGCCATTAGAGCCGCCTTCCCAGGACTGTTGCCACTCAATTATTGTGCGCTGTCTCTCCTCTCGGCTGACAGCATATTTAGAACCATCCCCTTTTCTGTCGTAAATTCTCCGTCGCTCTCTAGGAAGGAGACCGATGGGTATCACTCCTCCGATTATCAACACCGCCGACTCAGAGGCAGTGCGGTATGCAGACGCAAACCGCAAAGCTCCTCGTCTCTGCACCTGCACCAAGCGCTTTCAGTACAGCTCCTTGCTGCTGAGAGCTCCGGCCCAAACCTCAGAGTCATACAGTAGCACTGACTGTACAGCGCTAATGAGGAGTCGGCGTTTGCTCGATGTGGGCCCACCGATGTTTCACATGAGTCGACTTAGAGCCGAAACGCCTATCGCGGCCTTTTCCGCAGTTGCCCTGATCTGTTCCGAAAAGTTCATTTTCGATTCTATCAGTATTCCCAAATACTTTATCGCAAGTTTTGACTCGACAGTCGCATCTCCGATCTGCATAGAAATTAACGTCGGTGGGAAGTCTTTTCTTCATGATAATGACCACCTCCGTTTTCTCCAGTGCCAGACTGAACCCGCGGGTGGTCATCCACTTACTCGACGCATTATCATTCCCAGTCTGCGATGCGCACGTTCGACTGTGCGTCCGGCGGCCAGTGGGTACCTTTGGTACAGTCATGCGTACTTCCAGATATTTAAATAAAGATTTTCTAAATAAAATAACATTTGTGAGAGTAACTGTTTTTTCGCTAGAAATGTCTCCCGTAACTCCAGCAAAAATTCGTAATATTTCACATGTTTTCTCCATAATGCCGAAATCTTCTTCGTTTGGTGGAACGAGATTACGATTAGTCTGGTCCAGACTGTAAATCAATGGCTCGTTAATTTCTAGTATGCGTTGAAACATGGAGGAAGTTGAATTCCATCTCGTTGCCACATCTTGAATCAACTTTTTATCTGTGCCTTGCATTTGCTTTTGGACAGTAATAAATTTCTTCATAGCATAAGGACTACTTTTGAAAAATTCAACGACAGACTTAATTTTCGACTGTGTACGGGAAATCTCCCTGATACTACTTTTAACAATTATATTCAGTGTATGCGCAAAACAGGAAATATGGTTCCAATTACCCAATCGAATCGCAGCTACTATATTCGAAACAATGTCACTCACAATCGCTGAAATTTTCTGTGGCAAGTTTCAGTCTTCTGTAATGCGCTTTATTTATGCGGACAAATGTTAAGATGTATGCCTCTCACTCAAAGCAGTTTAGATGATCGCAAGCCAAAACCAGATTCCGTGATAAAGTGCGCCGTTACCGCCATATAACTTTGGTTGCTCAGTGATGTCCAACCATCTGTTGTCAACGCTGCAGTTTCAACGTTTTGCAAACAGGATTGGACGTACTCTTTTGTTTTCTCGTATAGTTGAGGAACTTAAACCGTTGATAGACTTTTACGACATGGATGAACGTAATTTGGGTTAAATAGTCGAACAAATTGTTGGAACTCTACACCTTCAACTAAGGAAAAAGGCTGATACTCCTTTGCAATAAGCCTTACTAATTGGTTATCTAATTTTTGACACGATGTTTGGTAACGGTTTCCTCAAATATTAATTAATCGTGTTCTGTTTGCAACTACCTTTACTCGCATCAAGATCATTTTCACGCTACGCATTATGTCCTGACTGCTGGAGATTTAAACTTTCACTTTCTATTTGAGAACTCCTTTCAACTGGAGATTCCAAGTTCACATCATCAACTTCATCAACAGTAGTTCTTCTTGATCTAAGCCTAGAGTCTTTTAACCCAGAATGTTTTCCTTCCATGTACCGCAACACATTTTTCGTAGATGCACCATTAAATGAAAGAACTGTAATGCAAAATCCCCATTTTGCTTTCGCTTCGGCAACTTCAGTGAAGCACATCCAAATCGCACTTCGTTTTCTGGAACCATTCATAACGACTTTTCTGTTGCATTCACGATGTATTGAGTAAATTAATAATCAAATTTTGCTCAGCCCTAAAGCCTTTATTGTATCTGTGTATTTAGCATTGAGTTAATCTGGTAAACTATTTCAATTATTGTATTAATTGTTGTATTGGTGAAACTTCTTCTATTATTATTGTGTCGAGCTATACGTTTTTTTGTTGAAAAATTACGTGAGCTATGCAGTCTTGCGCCAAATGCAATAACGGGTAAAAATTCCACCTCCGTGGTGGTCCGGAATCTGGTTGAAGTATTATCTCTAAATTGTTTTATAATTGTTTAATCTTTTATACGATGTGCAATTTAAAATAATTTTCTATTTTCATAACGCCTAGTAACATGCCTTCACTCAATTTTCACACAAAAAAAGTTGTCTTGTATTGACAACTTTTTTTTTGTGTGACTGTTTTACATACCTACCAAATTTTTGTACTAATTGTGACACTATCATCGTATCAAAACTTTTCCAGTAACAGGATTTGTTAAATATATTAAGTGAAATTCACTGGATAAAAATACTGGCGTTTTTTAGGATAATCACAAAATTACCATATCCATTAGTAGTCATTTTTGAGTCGCGATAATAAGTTAACTGTTGTTTATATAATAAAAGTATGTAACTTTATTTGAATTTACTTACCAGTAAATCAATTTCAATTGCACAAATGATACACTAAATTTACTTAAATCTAAGAACTTTCCAGTTGCACACCATAAACTTTTGCGAGTAATGAAAACCTATCGTACAACATAATCTGCTTTGTTTAGCTAATTTTCGCCATTCTATTTTTCACACTCATTTTCTATTTTCATATAGAACATTCGCTTTTCCGTATTTCATTTATCACCCTGCTTCTTGTTAGCTATTCATATTAGTATTAGTGTTGGTAGTATTCTAATTTACCTGGCGGATACGGGGATCCAGCAGTTGTTGATGGCTTCATTAAACGCGTATAATAGTATCTCTGTGTGGTATTTATTGATAGTCCTGATGTTGTCATATGTGATCATGTCTAGTCCTGGGGAGGTAGATCTGTTATGTCTCGTTAGAACATCCTCTAGTTCATTGTGTGAAGTTGATACGGTCTTCGGTGGGCGGGGGCTTCCATGAGGATCAAGGGGTTTGTGGGATGATGCTTATTTTTAACTCCTTCAAGAAAGTTCCTCGTCTGTGTGCTATCTAGTGGTGTTTGTTGATCACCTTCAATTCAGTCTGATATTCAGCAATGGCGTAAGCAAGTTTCCTCTTAAAAATAAGTCTTCGTTGCCATTCATAAACCTGCATTAAGATTTTCAAATGAAATGTCACGTTTCCAGTTCTCGTTGAAGCTTCTTTTTCAATGGGATGCGAGTTTTCGTTTACATTTCATCTAAGTCGGTTTCAGTCAAATCTTCACCTTGCGATCCATGCAACTCTTGAATGTCACTTGATTCTCGTCCTCGTCTCTATTTGAACTTTCGGCAGTGTTAACAATTTAAGAATAAGTTTTGCTACCAAGTAATGTTTTCAAAAGTTTAGTTGACGAGTATCAATTGTCCAAATACAAATTATGCCCTATATTCAACACTGACTGCGAATTCTTTGACTACATTTTCAGATGTACTCTGATCAGGATTTGTTATATAACTAGCTGTGTATATTTTCAATTCATAGCAATAACCGTATTATGATTCACATAATTTGTAATACTTTATACCTGTTTACAATCTGGCCCTTTTGCCAGAACGGTTCAGCCTTCGTGAGTTCTTTCAATATATACAGCACTTGAACAGACCATTTACAGACCACTACGGCACCTGTAACCGGTTGTCCGTTGTGTAGGCAGATAAACTTGTGATTGTAATATCAACAGCACTTGTTACCGCCATAATCTCGTAGAGCTCCCTTTTGTCAATGAAACGCAGACAAATGAGTTTAAAAGACTAACAACATTACTTTAATTTGAACTCTTTATATACAAAACATTTCACTTACTTACTAGAATAACAACCAAACAAAATTCCCATGTCGTCAGCAAAATGGATATTCACCTTGAACACCTGGCAAACTTAGTTTCACATAGCCAAAATGTAATGCGAGTAAAGATGTGCATGAGCACGAGCAATATTAGACAACTAGTGCATTTTGGTGACAACGCGTCTGATTGTCTGTGAGATACAATAAATTGGATAAGTTTATTTTTTTTTATTACAAAATAGATTCCGATGAATTCGAAGAATTATGACCATGAATATTCTCCCCGCGTTGAAGGTTTGTCCAATACTATGGTTGTATTTCAATTCAAAAGTCTGGTTTATTGTATGACCGGAGTGCTGGAGTAGGCTTCTGCTCGCGGTGGATGCTGCGGCAGTTCCAGAGTATACCGCTCATAAAAACCACGATGGTCGAATCTTCATTAAATGGTGTTGATCGGCCTTGATATTGTTGATAGTGGTAGACATTTCACACGCGTATTTCGAGTCTAGCACTCCAAACAATGAGTTCGCAAGGTTTCCCACTACATCGAGTGCACCTCGATTCACCCTCTTGGTTGTAAACAAGCTATTATCGAGTTTAAGTTCAAATTGGTCTTGCTCAAACTGGAGAATTAGATGATTAAAATTTGATTTGTGCATCGTTAGGCCGCATAATCGCGGCCTATGTATGTATTATGTAGGGCCATTGTTCTATTTGAAAGGGATGTAATTTCTTCCTAATAGGAAGATAAGTCGTAGTATGCGATGATTTTCCATTCATTAGTGACGTGAGAAATGGTCCCAATGTTCTCAAAATTAACTCTGTGTTGTTAAATTGTTGTCTTTCAAATTTGGCTGGGTGGGTATAACAAGAAGGCACTAATATGCAGGCGAATAATGTTGTGAGTGAGGCTACACGGTGGAGTTTCTTCCTTTTTATGTGTGTTCCTTCAAGTTGACGCCTTGCATCGCTCGAACAATGTTGCTTTCGAAGAGGTGGATGATCCTTAAAAGTGGAGTTTGCAGCTTGGTTTCGAACCCCTTCATCAAATTACGCGTCTGAATTTGGAATTTCTGAAAAGGTGGTGGATTCTATGGGTAGTGGCGCGAGCCTATGTATAGGCCTGGTGAAGGTTGTGTTTTCAGTTTTGAGATCAACAACTCGCACCAATCCATCATTGCCCTTATACAGTTTGTTCAATAAGACACAATACGCCATATTTGACAGTAAAAATTTTTTTATTAACTACAAATTTTTTGACATGATAGGGGCGTTATTAGACAAGTACGCAATGCGTTTAATATGATGTGTAATCACCGTCGTTGTCCAAGATGGCCTCACATCTCTTGGGCATACTTTGTACTAACTTTTCAGCATACTCTGTGGATAAGGAGCTCCAGATCTTCCGAATCTGGTACGAGAGTTGCTTTAAAGTTAGTACACGCTTACCCGCGAGATGGCTCTTCATAATGCCCCACACATTCTCGATCGGATTGGCGTCCGGTGACTGCGATGGCCAATCCATTGTCACGACGCCATTTTCCTCCTTCCAGGCCCTGCAGAGACGGCTGCGATGTTTGGGATCGTTGTCCTCTTGCAGGACCCAACTTTTCCCATCTCGACCAAACATGTTCTCCGCTGATTTAAGCAATCCACGTGCATAGATTTTGCACATTTTTTCAGCGTTTAGATTCTCGCTGAAGAGCTCCAATCGCCCAAAACCACGCTGTGAGAAACACCCCCACACGTTGACCTTGACAGGGTGCTTAATCGTGCGTTGCACGAATCTAGCACCGGCGGGTGTCCAGGCACGACTCACGGGAACCCATGCCCAAAACGTGGCTTCGTCGGAGAAAATAACATCCGTCCAGTCCCGGTCGAGGTTTTCAGTTGCCCAAGCGACGCGTTTCTCCCGGTGTTTTTCGGACAGAAGGGGTTTTTTATTAGTGGGCCTATATTTTACATCACACTCGGCCAAACGCTGCCGAATCGTGTTGATGCTGATGTCGATCCCTTTTTTCGCCAAAATCACTTTAGCCTGGCGGAGTTTTACAGTCGGGTTTTGCTTGAAAAGCTGCTGAATAGCTTTGTCCTGCTTTTTGGTGGTCCCTCTCTCTTGTCCTCGTCCTGGCATGTCATCGACGTTTTTTTCTTCCGAAAACCGCTTGACCCACATCTGGACGAAAAACTTCGATTTCTTCATATATTTTGCAGCAGCAGCATACGAAAGTTTCGGTCCTTTTGGGTGGCTGCACAAAAACACAGCTTCGAACCGCTTACTGTATACTTCACTCATTTTTTCACGTCCGCTCTCCAAGACAGTTCGGGTGATACTGCGGTAAAAGCGCTATTGCGCCATCGCCGTGAACATATACATATAACGGTGTCCCGAGAGATAGACCCACAAAAAATTTTTTTTCTTTCAAATAAGCCGTATTTTGTCTTCTTGAACAGACTGTACGTGCGGATTATTCGGCCATTTCATATCGGGTATATTATCATCTTTGATGATAACAATCGTACCTATTGGAACGTTGGTCATTGCTGTTTTCCATCCGTAACGGTTTTGTAGAAGATGCAGGTATTCCTTGGACCATTGTTGCCAACACTCACGTTTGACGTTGTTTATTTCTTGCCAGGCTGTGCTTGTAATCCGCCTTTCCTACTCTCTGCATCACAGTCAATTCGCGCAGTCTGTGGTTCGCATTAACCGCATTAACACCAGGACATTAGGAAATGCCCTGGTGGTAATGCGGTTAAGTCATTGTGGTCAGATGAAAGCGGCATCAAAGGTCTTGAATTAAGGAATGCCACGATCTCCACCAGGACGGTTAATAACATCTCGTGCGTTAATGAAGTTGGTGCAATCGTTTTCTTCATCAACTCCTTGGCGGATTTCACCGCGGCCTCCCAGAGCCCTCCAAAATGCGGAGCTCTAGGTGGTATGAAATGGAAGTCGATGCCTTTCTCACTACATTGGGTGGCAATGGTGTTTTGAGCGGAGCCTGTGGAATTTGAAGTTGATATTTATTGCAGTTGATTCCTCGCACCAACAAAGTTTGATACATTATCGCAATAAATTCTCCGAACGTGGCCGCGCTTTCCAATGAACATTTTGAGGGCACCTAAAAATGCTTCGGTGGACAAATTAGAGACCAACTCGAAATGCACAGCTTTTGTCGCGAAACAACAAAAAACTGCAATGTAAGTCTTTTGTGGCCTTTTTCCTCTGATTTGGAAATTGTAGTCTATAGGGCAACAAAAATCAACTCCAGTATTGGTAGGTGGTACTGGTAGGCTACCCATTATTTGCGTGAGTAACTCGATTGTATAATTGGCGATAATTGGCTCGAGTGCATTTTACACATTTGTGTACAATTGATCTTGCTAATGCGTTGCAATTGATGGGCCAAAATTACGAAAAAATTTTGTTTCGTAATAGCTTCAAGACCTTTGGGCCCCATGTGTGAGTGCTTCCTATGAATGTCCTCCATTATTAGTGATGATATATTGTCCAAGTACGGCAACAACATAGGTTATTTTGCCTCAAAAGATAAATTGTCTAATCTTCCTCCAACTCTCAAAATGCCGTGCTCGTCTAAAAATGAGGTGAGGTTGCTCAATGGACTCGGGGCATGCAATTGATGATGCCGTTGCAAGTACCTGATTTCAGTTTTGAAATCTTCCGCTTGGATTCCCTTGAGAATGGTGCGTAGGGCTTGCTGCCTCTGCGACTTGGTTAATGTGAGAGTTAGACTTGATTTCTCTGAGCTTTGCTTCTTGCACCGGCTTATGGATCGTACTATATACCCTTAGACAAATCATTTCCTTCTTGTCCACTATCTCTCTGCATTTACAATTTGTGAACGAAAATGTCACTCGGTCGAACGAAATGGTATGCTTTCTACGTTTCTTTGTAGTTTTTACGAGTCACAAATTGATACAGAACATACGAGTTGTCATACATAATGAGATGTCTACTGAGTGAAAAAAATACTTGGTATACAACTTTTGACGTTTTCTGCATGAATTAATTGTACTTAGAACCATGTCATGTTATGGTATATCTGTCTCGCGGGATAGTTCTTCGAAACATATTAGTTTTAATCATGTCATCGGTCGACCAATACTCTTTTAGAGTCAATTTCTTCAACCGCTGCAATAAAACATCCTGGAGCCAAAAATCCGTACTGTCAAATATTGATGTCTTTTGAAGTACTAATACGAGAACATGTTTTAAATGTAGTACTTTCAATAACAAATTTATAATAATTGTTCGTGTGCCTTCTCAAAAGAGGAGTTGAAAATAGCACTGAAAGGGTTAAAGGGAAGCTAAATACAATCATTGTGTTTCTATACATAGTTGTGTCACGGTGGAAGCCAATTGGCAGGAAAGATGCCGTCGCAATGCAGTTTTTGAGAAATATCCTAACATTTACTTTCGATAAATATGGCTAGGGTTAAAGCGCGCTGGATGAACGTATGTTCGTGCAACATTGACTGATGATCGTTGTTTCCTTCGATAGAAAAAGCTAAACTTGATCCATTATAGCAACGTTAAGTTTTCCGGCTTCAGCATGCACATCATGAGACGTGTATAAATAATGTACGAGAAAGGGAAAATTAACTAGATGGGCCGCCTGTGCGACTGTGCAAATAGTTAAACACGCATTTGTTTAAGCAGACTTTTATTTCGACAATTGTTCAAAGTCAAAACCAAAGAATGACAAATGTGATCGTGCTCCAATCTTCATCCAAGCGAACGTCGAAAGGCCGTGAAAGAAAGTGAGTAGCTAAGCCGTCGTGCAGTGCAGTAGCAGTCTTTCGTTGTTGAGATTGCCGTCGAGCAGCTGGCATCGCCGAAAAACCTACTGTGGGACCAACAGTTGTTTGCACCGACTTTTCTGGGTGCTGTGGCGAGAAGACGGCGGTATCCACACGATGGCGCTTCAACTCGTCATACCCGTCGTGGGGGTGGAATTATGAATAAATGCTTTGTATGCTTATACTTTTTACATGCAGTATTGTAGTTTATTTCAGAAACCAACAAAGTAGATAACTTACTTATGATTTTGCAACATAACGTTTATTTCAATAATGACCTATTGGTTGGGTATGCAAGGAACATAATTTTTTCATATTGTACCATTTGAATTGAACCGATCGAATCATATTGATCGATGGTATTTAATTGAAATGTGAAGGGTATTGATTAAACTCAGAAATGCATATCTGTCTGACAAACTTTGTAATAACTTTCTAATACTTTTCCAATCTGAACGATTATTATGAATACTTTATAATTAAGACTATACGTATTTGAGTATAAATCAATGAAGACTTTGGAAATATTTTGAATAGAAGTGAATAAGTACACGGAATGAGTATACTTTGATGAAGCTTTTCAGTAAACGATGACGGATTCAAATGGGCTAGAGAATATTTGGACTAAAATATATAAAAATTAATTTGCTGCTGATTTGAATAGAACATTCCACTGAAATGAATAAAGAGTATTTTCGGGAATGTTACGTTAAAAGCGTAAAGCAGTTTGTCATCGTTCGTGATTTTAATGTCATGTACGATCATGTTAAAATCCCCCAAAAAAAAGAACAATTACGTTATGAGATTGAACACTTCGCATTAAAATTTTTGACGATTTTCTGAATTAAATCAGATATGATAATACAATGCTTATAATATAGTATTTTCAATAAAACAACATAATATTATTTATTATAATATTTATTTAAAATCAAATGTAAAAATATATCTAATCATACGGCCTAGCATTGACTACACCCCTGTAGGTTTTCCAGTGGCTTTCTCCTATAAAAAAATTGTCTACATCATTACAATTATTCTAAGGAGCGTTTGACCAACTATGTTTGGCGTTTTCTTCCACGTCGTCTGATTGGCTAAAATAATTTGCCTTACAGCTTGTGCCTTTGAGGTGTTCGTTTTTTTCTTCGAATTTGGCAGTATCTAGCATATTTTTCCATGTTTAATACTGGTGGTAGTAAGAACTCTTACAAACACATCAAAAACTTGACCTGTATAGTAGATCAAAAAACCGATACCGAATAGCGGAGTGAATCCACGTTCCATCGCCTGATGCTGTTAATCCGTTTGTATCTTGTACGTTATTCGTTTTGCATGTTTCCTCGTTCTATTCTTTTCAAGTAGTAGCAAAAAATCTTTTCTAAACAGACAGCAACACAGTCGTTCGTATCTTTTGTGTATGCGTATGACATAAAATGGATGTAAGGCTTAATTTACGTTTCTCTTGCGCAAGGATAAATCCACCAGCGATCATCCAGCTCGCTATCTATCGCATTAGCGTATTTCATCTTTATTGTGTCGTAATTTTATGCGCGCCTAGCGGCTAGTACCACAACATTATATACATAGATGATCACTCGTGATTTCGCCAGCAATTAGTCAAAGGAGATGTTGCACAGGCCAGGACTGAGAATGTGGCTGTGAGCGGCATCAGATGTGACCAACATCTTCGTCGACCTTACTTCATATTGAAGATTCGAACTGTATTTTTAATCAAATTTCCAACCAACCGCATCAGGTATCATGATGTTTGGAATGCTTTTATCAATGCTTTCCGAGTATCCATCCATTTAGCTGAGTTGTAGACGTTCCTGATGACCAGTGTTACTAGAATGACTACCCGCAGTCGCCAGCACCGCACCCACATCCATAATGGAATGCTCTGCTCTGAAAACGTACTGCCACCGTGAATTGTCCCCAGCAGCATTAAAATTGTTGATGCCTTTCCCGATCAGTTTCCTGCCCATATATTGCATGCATAACGAATAGATGACTGCTCGCGGGTTCAAGCTTACACTGGAAAAAAAAACTGAAGTGGTCATCCTGACAAAGAAACGAATCCCCACAGTAAGTGAAAGCGGTGGTGGAATCAATTCGATCACTGAAGTAACTGAGCGTGTTGATAGACTCGAAATGGGTTTTTCCGAGCAAGTCAGGGTGACGTTTCATAAGGCTCCAACGAGTGAAACAGCACTCACTCGGTTAATCAGAGGCAGAAATATGCATTGTGCGATACTGTAGGGGTCGGAAATATGAAGTGATGAACATGTGATGAGTTACACCCAAAGCGGCATCCTAGACACGAGCACTAAAATTTGCATGCGCATATCGCACGGCCTCCTGGATCGTGGTGTTGGTGATCGCAGGTTAATACCAGTCGCCTTGCCAACTAAATAAGAGAAGAAATCCCCAGGAAAGAGAGACAACAACCACTTACTGATTGTCAACAATCCTCGAAGTGCGACAAATGGGGAATCGAATGTATGATGAAACTAATTTCTACTCCGATTTTTCCGGGATATAATAATTGTATCTTTTTTGAATGGATGTGCAGCAATGATTGTGGTTGACGCATTATTGTCAATTACTTTCAAACAACTCTATAGGAACTGATAACAGATGCGCCCTGTCATACTAAAACTGAAAACACATATGACACATGACCACCTTTGATTAGTATTCCCATTTCACTTCACATTTCAAACTTATTCTCATGTTTGCTTTCGAAAAGAAAGAAATCATAATTCATAGTAGGTAGAATAAAGAGTGAAAATAACGCCAGATATACTACATACTATTTATTATGCTTTCTTTTGTCTAAAATACTTTCAATTAGTATTGATAACTGCCCATATATTCGACTTTATACAGAAAATTCTTTCAAATATGTAGAACCTAATGAGATCTTCTTAGTCCTATTATTGACTTTGATATTAACTTTGAGGCTGTAGGGGTTTGTATATAAAATAACCCGAGTTTATTTTACCCACACTTTATTACTGTCTTTACTTAGTCTACACACTTTATCTGACTTATAGTGAATGTTGGGAAGCGCGTGTTGGCAACTTATTGACTGCGTCGTCGGGGACTCGAGTGATTTGTCTGATGCGAAGTGTAGCGCATTGCTGTCGCCGACTGTATTACGAGTCGCGGGAGAAACCCCAATGCAGAGAGACTTTGAGCTCAAGCAACGGGGAAATCCATGATTTGCGTGCCTTCCTGCGCGTCTGTTTCCGTTAGGACAAATGCTGGTGTAAGGAGATCGATTGCATTCACTTTGTTCTCGTTCTTGATTTTTATGATAAATGTCTTATCGTTTCGGCTTACCACTTCGTATGGCATTGGAAGACAGTTTGTCACCCCATCGTGACGAACAAATACTTACGTGGCCGTTTTTAGCTCTTTAAAAACGAAAGTTATCCTCTACGTGGCCATTTAGGGCGCTGGGTCTCAGCTGAAAAAAGTAAGAGTGAAGTTGTCGGATGAAAATGGACGGCTCCTCAAGGTGTCCAGTGAAGAGGCGCTTTGCCCTTGATGATGCTGCATAACATGTCGTTGAGCGGTGCTTGCGTGTCTGCCGTACGTTGGACTTAATCGTTTGGCGTGTTCACGGGTGTCTTGGCACGCATTTAATGGCTGATGTGCTGCTGATAACGAAGAACGCTCCCCTTGGTAGTGTCGTATATATGTTGGGCAAAATACTCATGCGACGGAACGACCTCCGGTAGGGATCGGATATGACTATCGCCTCGTTCAAAATCCTCCTACGCGGGCTCCAATCGCCGGATTCGCTCCACGTAATATCCGGCTTTTTTCTCCTTTATGCCGAAATCTTCTTATAATTCGATATGACGCCTTCCACAACTCGAGCTATTCCCTTTAGCTCCTCAATTAGGCCATCGACATCTGCCATCGCTTAAAATGTTGGAAAACGATGTTTTAAATAGAGCGGATACAGAAGACGCGGATACGCTACGACACTACAAACAAAACACTACGTTGCACTTCATGACCTGTTTACCCCGGGGAAAGCAGTTGAGATGTGAAAACCAAAGTAGTTACAAAATTGATCTCGCTTCGATTAATGAGGCGTATCTCGCCGGAGCCTCCAAATGTTTGCGTCGGGACTGTTTTGTTGCGGCGTCTTTTCGCTTGCCTTTCCTCAGACTAAAAACACCCTTTACATATGGCTTACATATTTGAATATAATATTTATTTTGAAATCCTGATTGTAACCACAATTCTCCACTGTTTTTTCTCAACTAGAATATTAACAGTTTACTTGTATTATTAGTGTATGCAGACTGATCTGTTCACGTCTCCGACCTGAATGAGACTGAATCCACTTATAATGGCATGCGCCGACGACAGGAGACTAGCAAGACGGCAAGAATGCCGCGAGTGTCAGCATTTATATGTCCGCAAAAATTTTCCAAGGGCATGAAGTTGTCTCGAAGACATAACATTCGAATCAACTCCACGGCCAAGGGCGAACGAAAAAGCACTTTGAAGCATAGAATGTTCCCATTGTTATGTATTTTCAAAAAAAATAAATAAATAAATGTATAATTAAGAATGAACAAATAATAATCGGGCAACCGATCGATCGCACCTGCATCGAAAGAAAGGAACAAGTTTAAAGAGACAGGGTTATTTGAAAATACAAAGGCCGCATAATGGCGGCCAAAGAAAGTAACTTTTAACCGACTAGCTCACCGCGTGGGCGTGGGGGTTCTGACCACCTGTGAATTGTGCTGCGCTGATTCTGACCATCTGTCAATTGTGTTGCGCTATTTGTGTTGTGTTGTTTGTGTTGTCCTATTTAGTCCTATTGATTGATTCTCCAATTGGTTGATACTTCTATTGAAACTTCGATTGATACTTCAATTGATACTTCTTGATACTCCTATTGATAGTGTGTCCTCTATTGGTTGTGTGTCTCGATACTTCTATTGATACTTCAATTGATTCCTCTATTGATTGTGTGACCTCTATTGGTTGTGTGTCCCCCATATCTCACAATTTCTATTTTTTATACCGATATGTACACAACAACCTTCCAAAAAAAATTTTTTGGTTTTTTTTGCAACTGGGAATATTTTTTTTTAAATACCTAACACCATGTTGATCGCAAGCTTGTTGGTAACATGTTCATGTTGGATATGCCTTTATGCTATAATCATTCGATCAACATGGGAACAATGAAAAACGTTTGCATGCGAATTTACGCTACAATCAAGAAAGCTTGTATTAACAGGCAGGAACAATAAAAATTCAGCATCCAGTTGTATTGTCAAAGATCCTTTGCGGTTTTAGGTTGCGGAAACTCGCAAATAACTTTCACCTTCTCTGTTCACCAGGTACCTGAGAAAATTTAGTTCAGTTTCTCCGAATAAGCACTTTGAAGGATTCACAAACACTCCGTAATGTTGTAATCATCCCAAGAGTTGTTTAAGATGACGCTTGTGTTCTGAGTTGTCACGCGACACGGAGCGGCGGAGCACTTCGTTAATAAAACGCTGAGACGTTTGTGGAGCATTGCGCAAACCAAAACTCATGTAAGGAAACTCTAAACACAAAGGCGTTTTCGCGATGTGTTCCGCAGCAACGGGTATTTGATTATAAGCACGCACTAGTTCAATTTTTGAGAAAATTGATGTTCCAATTAAGGATTGTATGGAATACCGTATGTGAGGCACTGAATACCGGCCGGAATTGTTCAGGCGTTTGATAAACGATACTCCCAACAGGGCGCCAGTGATCACCTTTTTTCGACACGAGGTGAAGGGGCGTGGCCCAGCGACCGGACGATGCGCGCGAATTTTAGTTCGTGACCAAGAAAACGGCTTTTTAAAAACAATTATTGGAACATTCGCTTTATTAGAAGTTTTAAAACACAAGAGGGACTTATCGGCTAATGCTTGGGCTTTTATAGCCTTTGTTTTTCTTAACTGTATTTTTGGCCATGATGTCATTTCTTTGTTCTTAAGGTTTATTTATAGAGATGATATCATGGTATAGTTATGTGATCAAATTGTTTGGGGTGGGGGTCCTTGAGTGGTATCATAACTCGCGCGATGGATCATACTTTCGAATTATTTGTACTAGTTTGACACGGTCGGCGGCGAGGCGACGGGATTTACTGGCCGTCGGCGGACCGGGTGTGGTCTCCATAAAGTGCCATGTGTTGTTGCGCACCTGCAAGGCACGTCCATCGGGTCGTGTGATGTCCAGAAAACTTCGCGGGTTTTCTCAGGTAACTGATGATACGGAGAATTAACGAATCACTTTAACGTTGGGTACGTCCTCTTCTGCACTACACCCCTGTGTTGTCTTGTCGATGAGCTGCTCGTTTTGGATTTCGACGAGTTTCGGATCAAGTACGTGGTTCGGGTGGCACGATCGGTGATAAACAGGCGGCGTGATTTTCCGACCGGACCGATTACCGCCATTAGCGGGGGCCGTTCCCGTTTCTCGGGTGCTTGCACGGAGCTTTACACTTTCTCGCCTTGTCGCTGCGCAAGTTGTACCGTATAGCAAGGTTCCGTAGTGAGAACGGAACCTTGCGATGGGCGACCAAGAACCGAGCGATGAGCTGCGCCATCGACGCCGACTTCCTTTGTCGACGGGCTACGATCGCAATTGGGCTACCTCTCTCGCAAGTTCGGCGTTCTGAGCTGCTAGGAATGCATTTGCCATTGCTGCTGGTGGCTTGTGGGCTTTCAACGCATTCACCTACGTTTGCGCGCTAGAAATGTCCACGCTGTCAGCAAGTTCATCGAGCGGGCGATGATTGGACGACCAGAATCGAACTCGGAAGCCTAGTATTCCAGATTGTTCGCAAACGATCACCGTTGACTGCGGTGCCACCAAAATTTCGAATATACCGCAAGTATTGTGTTGGCTTGCGATCGCCAATCTTTTCGCCCTCAAGGAATCGGCGCGTGTTGCGCACCTGTGATGTGCCTAAGCCTTTGTTTACCGCCTCATGTTTTCTGATGGTGGGTTGAACACGCTGTCTTTGATTTCGCTGAGGTACGTCGAATCGAGTGCACAGTGCAACGCAAGCGCTTCATCTCGTTGTGTATCCCGGACATCTTGAAGTTGTTTTCGATGAGAGCGAACCAAACCTTGGGTTTGGCAAGCGGTTCATCGGCGCGATTACTACACTTTCCAGCATTTTCTTCTTTTCTTAAATAAAACTCACGTGTAGCACTGTGACTGCAAACCACTATGGGTGGTGTGCAAACCCCCACACACCAGTTTGTGGGGATTTGCACAAGAAATAATCCGAGTATATTTTATTCAAACTTTATTACTATCTTTACTTAATCTACACACTTTAATACTTTACCTGAGGGCAATGAAATGTTCAACTGGGGAAGTTTTAAATTTTGTTGAAAGCTTTGACAAGTACTGCTATTTCAAGGCTTGTGAATTTGTTTCTATACCGTAATTACATTATTCCTTAACTCACTCATATCTCTATTTAGTATGAGAATATGAAATATTTAATAATTGGTAATTGTGGTAGAACTAGCAATAATGTTCAAGAATATTTAGCAGAACAATTATCAGTTAATTCGCTATAAATTATAAAAATATAACTAACAATTCATCAAGTGTAAATTGAGAGCGCTCTTATTAACATTTAATTCATTTTTGCTACATTAAAAGAAGAGACAATTTTTTATTGATTAAATTTTAAAACTAAAGATGTCGTTTCGATAAACTATAGTCTGCGGATTAGTGAACAAAATACTGTGTTTTGATTAAATTATTATTAAAAATCGATTAAATGATTTTAAAAATTTGTAAATTAAAAGAATTGTTTTCTTTAATAAAGTGAGAATGAATTTACATCAGAATTTACATTTAATTAATTATTCATATTCAAATGTAACACTCCACTTCTATTGTGTATGTGGGATTGTGACAAATCCCACAATCTGACACCTGTGTTGCGCTTATTTAGGTGCGCGGCCTGTTTGCTTCGCAAACTTCAATTTTCTTGCAAGTGAATTAAACACACACGAATTAATTTAAAATTGTCTAATAATTTATTGAGTTACTCCAATAAATTTCACAAACATTTCACTTAATTACTACTTCACCGATTTCACTTTAATCAATTCTCACTTTTCCAAAATCACTTTCACTCGCGTTTTCAGTCTGCGTACAATTTTATTTACTGCTAGCGCGCACTGTCGTTCTTCGCTCAATTAACAATACTTCTCCTTCGCCACCTTCTGTAGTCGCTTATATAGACGATTCAACTAATTCGGAATCTTCTACGCGGATTATTCTCGAGTTTACGCGCTTAGTCATTTGCGCATGCATTGTCGTATTCAATGCACACAATGTGTTTACGTCATGGCTATTTCCCTTTCGAGAATGATCCATGTATTTTTTATTGATACTTGTTCACAAGTTACATTTTGGGCAACTACAGTGGCGCGTGACATTTTTGGAACATGTCACAATAACAATAATTAAATAATTTCAGACATTTCCCCGTAAATGACTTCGTATCCATTCCCTTCATTATCGAACTCATTAATGAGTGCGAAAAACGCGAATTTATTCATGTCAAATTTCATCCAAAGCTCGTTGTACCGATGCGATATGATACCGTCGCGAAGCGTGTTGACATACATACACATTACATAATTCCACATCAAATACATCCACATTATCTACATCCATTCTATTTCTGTTCGATTTTAGGAAAACATACGTGACGTTTGATGACTAGTGTATATTTATACCGGAATTGTCTTTGATCGACAATGGGCCTGGTAAAAACTCCTTTTATCCGTTTACCAATAGATCGCTGCGTACACTGGCTTAGGAAGCTCTAATCCAGATATTACGCGTTCTCTAATTGATAAGGATAAATTTTGCCTTGTCAACTGGCTTAGGAAACCTAATCCAGGAACTTAATAATTCGCCGAGCTGATCGATTCAAATACAATGAGTTCTGATCTTACTCTGATTTTTATTTTACAACTGATTCCCTTATATATTAACTTAACCTACAGAATTTTCCTTGTGTGGGATTTCCTGTACCTCATAAACCCATAAAATTTCTACATCCTTTGCAGATTTCCAAAAACCATCAATTTTATTTTTACACATCTATCTATGCTAACACATTAACATATCTTTGAACCCTAATAAACAATGCATTCCGACACTGAATGAATTGCCCATACTAATTCAATAAACCTATCCGTAATTACCAATGCATTCAATTTTTGAATGCATTGTCTATGCTGAAACTATAAAACTATTCTTAACCCGTGACACATTGCCCACACAATGAGAATTCACACCTTATACATTTTACTTATCTATACTAAACATCCTATATAAACATACATTTTACTTATCTATACTAAACAACTAGGAAATAAATACCCACGTAGGTTTTAATCCATTCGCTACCAGGATCTCCCGGAGAAAACCATCACAACGGCCCAAGAATTTTTCCAGGATTTTATGAAACCACTTGGATTACATTCAACTTATGTGAATTTAAATCTAAAAACAAAATAAACATTCTCTCAAACTGACACAGATACGTGGTGCTGGGCTATAGAAAAAACTGAACCTTGTAGCCCGGGTGTCACATTAAACACTAGTGAACTCCCGCTCCAGTTCCATTAGTGAACCCGCCACCGCAAAAGCCGATTTTCCAATGTGTCCAAGTGTGTTCCAAGTGTGTCACCCTGCCGGCATTCTCACACTTCGAGGTGAAAGGTCTTAATTTAGTACTCTCAAGTGTGTCATTCTGTGGGAATTCCCACACTTGCGAGATGAATCACACCAGAATATTCGTATTTCACTGTACCTTTAACCAAGGCACCCGAATATTGCCCGTTATGATACACAGTCCTAAGAACTTTTTTCATATCGTCTTCTGTAACCGAAGTCAACTTTTTCCAAGTTTGAATTAGATTAAACCAGTGTCATATTCAGCAAGACTTCAGTGATAGCATTTGTCCAATGCACGATTTTACCAAGGACACCAAAATCGAAATATAATGAAAAAGCGCAAGGTGCAAAAAACAGAAGGTGAACTATCTGTTGATAAACTTTCTTGGAAACTCCCTTCATCATTAAAATCGTGCAAAACAGGGCACATATTGCCTTCTAACCAGTCTGAATTTTTTTACGGCGCAAAGTTATAAAATGCGAGAATAATTGTATGAATTACATATTTCTGGCTACTTACACGACAATTTTAATAATTTGGTTTCAGAAAATGTATTCCTTTTCAAATTCATTTACTTGCTGGCTTCTTTCACTTGCTTCGCTGAACCAACCCATTCAACTGCCAGACAAACTCTAAATAATCTATTGCAGTGCCAAACATTTTACTGTTTTAGAACTTAACAGAATTGCCCAATACACAACATATTTAAACATGCCTTTGTAAGTTGAACAAAAACATCTGTCAATTGAATGTGTCGTTGGGCTGTAGTAAGAAACAGCTGTGTCACATATGTGTGGCAGTTGGTAGCGAACGAATTAAATTTCCTTCAGTGATTGAAGTTTTCGATAGAATATCTCCATCTCAGACATTGACCAGCGTCAACCGCGCAACAAGAGCTTGAGTCCGCCCAATGTGGAGTTATTTTGATCTCAACCATGACATCACAATGTCTACAAACCCGATGTTAAAGTATAATTTTACTTTTCCACATAATCGAACCCTTATATTAATATCGAATCTAATACAGTAGAACGCCGATTATCCGAATTAATTGGGACCGGGGTCGATTCGGATAATCGAAAATTCGGATAATCGGACATAGACTGGTAATAAAGAAAAACGAACTGTCACACATAGAATAAACTTTATTAAATTTAACAAACTCAATTCTACAATATGTAAGTAGTGCACTAGAGATAGAGAGAGGGAGAGCATCAGTGCCGCGGCAGATGATATACGAAACCCCGTGCGCTCACTTGAACATCTCGATCAGAGTAAGTTGCCTCGAAGTTGAAGCGCGTTTCCGTGCGGCAAGGTCACGCAGGCGCCGGACGGCAAGAAGTTGTACACCGTCGCATTCGGGTTGCCGCTCCATCCACTTCAGGGCGTTATCGAAGCACATAAACGCTTCGCTGTGAGTTGGTACACTTTGGTCTTGTGCCTCTTCCCTTTCGGTCTCATTGTCGTCCTCTTCATTATCCTGTTCGTCCATGGCACTCGCTGCGATTTCATCGTCTGTCTGTATCTGGAACCCTTGATCGTTCTTATCACAGTGCAACCATTCTTCCATATCAGCGACATCACACTCCGAACATCCCGCGATTTCATTAGCCATGTTTACAAACTCTTCTACTGACGGTAATTCCTGTTCGTCTTCAATAACTTCAGCGGTTGATTCTCGTTCTTTCGCTTGCTTTTCTAACTCGAGTTGCTCTTTCGTTGATGTGCCGTTTATTTTATTCCAAGCTCGTTTCAGTGAAACACTTTTAACCATGTTCCAGGAATCTGCAATCATGTAGCAACAGTCTTTCAAGTTGATTTTTTTGTACGAATCCAAAACTCGTTCTTCGTCGTTCTCTTCAGCTAGAAGTAATTTACGAAGCAACTGTCGTCTGTAAAGTCGTTTCGTGCACTCAATCACACCCTGGTCCATGGGCTGCAGCAGACTTGTGACATTAGGTGGTAAAAAGAGACACTTAAATTTCCCTTCTTCTCTCACGAGAAGCTCAAGTGATGGATGCGTTGGTGCATTGTCAATAATTAGCAAAACTTTTCCCTTTTTTCCTGTTTCCGTTTTAAACTTTTTTGTTTCAGGAAGAAAGGTTTTATCATACCACTCCAAAAAAATACTGCTGTCCATCCATGCATTCTTCTGATTAGTGTAGATCACTGGTAACTTGGCTACGTTCTTAAAAGCCCTCGGCTTCTTTGCTTTGCCAATCAATAATAGAGGAAGGCGATGAGTACCAGTAGAGTTAGCGCAGACCATTATGGTGACGCGATCTTTACTGACTTTGTGGCCGGGAGCACTCTGTTCTCTTTTAGATGCTAGAGTTTTTCTCGACAAAGCTTTCCAATTCAAACCAGTCTCATCAGCATTGTAAACAAGATCAGGGTCGTAGTTTTCAGTTTCTTTTTTAAAGGTGTCCACAAATTTATTAGCAGCTTCACTATCAGCAGAAAGTTTTTCACCAGCAATATCCAGTTCCCGAATACCGTGCCTATTCTTGAAATTGCGGATCCATCCAGTGCTTGCCTTAAAACCAGCTACACCCATTTTTTCACTGAACATTCGCGCCTTTTCACATAAAATCGATCCTGAAATCGGTTGTCCAATAGATCGTTGCTGCAGAAACCACGTAAAAACAGCATTCTCAAGCTGTTCATCCTTTGCCTTTTTCATTACTTTTCGCGACGAACATCCATCATCAGTTTCCAATGCAGTCACAAAACTTAAAATTTTTTCACTGTTATTTTTAATATCAGTTATTGTAGCCGCCCCGACACCAAATCTATCTGCCAGTACCTTTCCCGTCACACCTTTTTTTAACTGATTGATTATTTCGACTTTGTCCTTTAGTGATAGGACGACACGTTTCCGCTTTGCACTCATTTTGGTTATTCACTTATCATATAACCGTTCAAAACAGCGATCTTCACAATGAGAGAAAGAGGAGCTCACTAACAGTAATTCAATGTTATTGAGTTGAAAAAAAAACAAACGTTGCGTTTCACGGAAGCCGCGCGACGCAAAACATGTAGTGTCTTGCCTCTAGCTTTCAACCATAACAGTTGAAATATATTTGGACTCCAGCGAGTTTCAACTTGTGACAACAAAACAAAACAAAACAAAAATTACATTACTTACTTACAGTGCTTGGTTTTAATTTTTTATATTACGCTTAGGACCGATTCGGATAATTGGCGATTCGGTTAATCGGCGTTCGGATAATCGGCGTTCTACTGTAGTTCCTTTTTCTGGAGTGTGTCCGTAAATTATATTTTGAAATCGTATTCCGACTCGAAATCGTCATAAACGAACGAACAAGATGCATTCTGACAGAAGGCACGGGTTCACTACAGCACTCCACAGTCTTTTCACTGATTAACCAAAGGCGAAAACACTGATAAAAAGCCAGCAAAACTTATATATGTCTAGCCGATGCCTCCAATTGTTTGTGTCGGGACTCTTTTGTATCTCGGCAAATTGAATTTCGATCCTTCGGTGTTGTCTTCAAATTTTACCATCTCTTGAGAAGTTTGTCAACTCTAAACGTTTTATCAATCAGCAACTTTTAACCGGACTCCAATTTATGATTCCACTATTAGATATTTTTCTTAGTGTTTGCACAATCAATCGAACAACAGTATATTTTAGTAAATAATCCAAGAAAAAAAATTCAGAATTTAAGAATTCTAGTAACAATTGATGTTTGATTTTTTCTCTTGGCACCGATTATGCCACTACCGTTATGGCCCATCCGCACGTCGACAGACGACATGCCGCTCGTACGATGACAAAATGTAATGAAAATGAGATAAGTGGCCACAAAAAAATGCTGACAATTGTCATGGCGCAAAAGATGAAAGTGGAATTGGCACTCGTTTGCAAAGTCTGAGGATTACAAACGGACTTGCTTAAATATATATTTTCCACATCGTATTTCAGTCAAATTAATAATGTAATAAATATGATAAAAATCCGAGACGATATTCTACGTTTTTTATTCTGTCAGACCGAGAAAGGCTCCGCGAAGAAAATCAAAACTTATTGTCTGGGAACAGTTTAGACGCGTTATACACTGTTTGAACTCAGCTAATTAATTAATATCTCTGGGTGGCTTGGGTCCGCCGGGCCTTGCTTTGTGGGTCTCGAGGACGCGTTTCGGCTGCATACAGCCATCTTCAGCTCGTTCTCTTTCTGTGATAGTGACTCTATGATCAAAGTATTCAATCATTACAACTCATTGGCTATTCAAAAAATTTTATTGTTTCAGGATTGTTAAGGTTGAAGCTACATGTTATCTACTGTTATGAATCAAGCTAAATAGCGATCAGAATCTCATTTAAAACATTCTAATGAGCTCTTTAAAATATTGAGTCAAATTTCACCGGATACCTTCCTCATTCCAAACAGATAATGTAAAATATTATGTTTACTTTGTTGTGTATTTTCAAAACATAAAAAAATTTTGTTATGAGCAAAAATATCATGGCTCCACCTTTGGGCCTCATGTCGTGAGTTTTCAAATTATAAAAATATAAATAAATAATAATATAAGTAATTGGAGCAGCCGATAGCTCGCACCTGTAACGAAGCAGGGTTTTTGATAATACAAAGGCCGTATTATGGCCGAAAGACGTTAATTTTAACCGACTAGCTCACCGCGCGACTAATGTAGATTCTTCTTTATATCCGTAAAAAAAAATAGAAAAACAATTTTAATTGTTTTTAAATTGACTGTATAATTCGGGAGTATTTCTTATACTAGATGCTTTTTACAATTTTCACTTACCACTAAGCTTTCTCTTTTGTCGATATGATCTATATTCTAAATTGTGCATATCAATACATTTTGTTATTACTGAATTTATGCTTGGTCAATACATTTCCTCATTGCAATTGGAATTTCGCTAACTTGTATGACCAGCATAATTGTTGGAAATATTTGCTATGCGATTCGTTCTATTCTTGTTTACTTTAACAAATTAATTTTAAATTAGGTTGACCAGTTAACTGGGAGTTCATTAGCACTTGGGGTCAATTCCATATGATAGGTTTGATTGAGCAATGGTGGCGGCATCGATGTCGTCACCATTGTTTGTTCATTTAATTGAGGTGATTGCATCGATGACGTCACCCGCGGGCGTGGGGGGGTTTTTAGGACATTATGAAAGCCCTGATTCTTTCTTGTCACACACACAGAAAAAGCTTACTATTTCATATTAGACTTATTAAATAAAAAAAATACAAATATAATCAAATATAAAATAAAAAACAAATTTAAATTACATGAACTCTGCTGCGCTGATTCTGACCACCTCTGCTGCCTCCAACACGAATCTCCACCTCAGCTTGATTTCAGGACTTCACTTGAGCGTCTTTCCTGGATTCTCAATTTTCTCGACACTGTAATTTTTTCTTTTACTATATTTACTTTCACTTTTTGTTTCTCTCTTCTCCTATATATTTTATATTTGAACGTTTTTCTTTTGCTATATACTTTATACTTTTCTGGATTCTATATCTATTTAACATTTGATTCACTTTTATGGCTTAATACTTGATTCACTTTTCTAGATTCTATATCTAGAATCTAGTTGATCACGACTAAAACACTAATTATATTGATGGAAAACTTTTTCCCAAGAGCGTTTCAAGAATTTAATGGATTTATTTTTTTTCAGATACCTTGTTTCTTATTTTCACTGAAACTTTTTTTGTTAATATTTAACTAAATATTACTTAATATTGTACCTTATTCTAATTACAAAGGCTTTCATTTTAATTCTCTTTTTTTTTTCATTTTATTTTTATTTCATTTTATTTCTAGTCTCAGTTCTATTTTATTTCGAATGCTTTTCTTATAAACTAAAATATTATGATTGTAAATTAATATTTTAATCAAAACTTAATTATAACAAATAATCTTCATTGATATCTTTTAATTTAATTTAATTTAATTTTTTAATCTTTTTATTATTTTTGTTTTTTTTTTATTTATTTCAATTCTTTTATTTTATTTCTGTACACAACGGATCACGTAACAACTTCCTATCGAGATCCTCAACCCTTCAGCAGTAGAAAGCACTATCATACGACGAACATCCAATGCATTTTTTCAAACCAAAACCAGAAGGACAGTCCCGGGAGTTTCATTTTGAATTGATGTTCTTCCACGTTTGAACTCTGCTAGACCTCGTGCCACTAAAGACTATGGCGGAGCATTCTATCCGTAATTCTTGAAAAACTTGTTCGGTAGAAAAAAAAGTCAAGCAAAAATATTTTATCACTGCACGAATTTCAGTTTTATCCATTTTTATCAACACTCAACGACAAGTCACAAACAAATGTGTGTCAATTTAGTCAGCACTACGATAACGAATTTAATATTCTTATTTAATAATTGTGTCAGACTACAATATTTTATACTATTGATCTATCTGATGGTTGCTTCCATTACTGCTAATCCTGCTCTGCCATTCGTTTCGCTGCACGCTCGATCAACCTCTTCGCGTAGAGGTAAATCGGCTCCATAGCAGCTTTCCGGTACGAAAATCGTACTACCAGTACACCTTTTAGGTGTACTGCTCTGCCCCCATTGCCTTTTTGATGTCAAATTTTTAAGGAAGTCGGGAAAGATTTCTTTTCCTTCCTTGATGCCACCGTTTAAAATCTTTTGGCGCCCAAAGCATCCTCCCTTAGGATGGTCTGGAGTTCTTCATGACTTCCTGTTGGGGGAAATTACTGGAATAATGGCAGGATCTTGTTTCGACGTTCCTGTTTTTCCCATAGGTTATTGATCATATTGTAGTTGGAGGCCGTTCACCCAATTTAAAATTGATTTAGTATCATATTAACACGTTCTGTGCCGCGTCATCCGTACTTGGGTGACGGGTATGCTTCCGTTGGGACCACATCACCAATATATGTGTGACGCTTTCCTTGTTCAAGGTAAATACAATTTTCAGTTGCATTTTGAAATCAAATTTAATCGGAGAAGGACTGTATAAATATAGAATATACAGGATGAAAATATCAAAAATATACAAAGTACACCCCACTTTTCATTAATTTATATGTAGGATATTATAAATATTACATTACCTACGTCGCATGATATTATCATTTGGTCGCTCCGCTCGATGCCTTATCGCCAAAGGTTTCGTTTTCGGTTGACGACCGCGATGTGTAGAATCAGAGCTTCGTGTCATGATGGGCGGGTGTTTTGTGGATAAAATTCTAATATCGCGAAAATCTCTCCATTTTAGTACTACAATACCGTTATGATTTTCTCGTACCACCATTTCACCTCTTTTCAGCGAATGCGACAATACAAAACTTGGTATATTGTTGGCATTGTTGAAATACTGAGCCGTTCTGTTTCAACCACAAGCGTATTCGAATTTGGAAATTTTAGTGCTAATTCAAAACTAGTATAGAAATTATCGACTAAGAAAGTACGTGCTTAGTTCAATAATTTGTCTGCAAGTTCATTGCAGACATTTCCTTTTTCCATTGGTATCTCGTCTAGAATAGATTTTGAAAGATCATTTGTAGCCTTCGGTAGAGCACAGTTTGAACAGTTTTACAGCGTATTTGTGTGACTTTGTTGGAATATACTACCGATATACAAATCATCCCCTCCACGGAACAAATGTCTCGTTGACAAAAATATCTTGGACTGATGAAAAGACTTTCTGATAATTATCCGTCAATATGTTTACAAGTGGTAAAACGGTTCCAAGTCTATTATTCTGTACTATCGTTTCATTGTTGGCAAAATGCAAGTTTGATAGCAGGAACTCAAAACGATTGCGGGATATTGTGCTGCTCGGAAATGGAAAATTGTTTATAGGATCCTTTGGCCAAGATTTCCCGAGCGGTGTTTGTACTAGACCCATCCAAATCATCAGCCCAATAAAATTTTAAATTTCTTCGGAAGTGGAAGTCCATTTACTAGTCATTTCATTTTCAAGTAATTTCTGCTCGACAAATCTATTAGTTTATGTGACTAAAAGCCTTATTACTGTTTCGTTCAAGAATAGCGAAAGAACTTCACCTGGGCTAATGTTAGACTGCAAGGCCAACATAAACCCGCTTTTTCCGGTAAACGGAAATTATTGTTGCCTGCTAGCGAGCTGGTTCCATTGGTTATTGTCCAATGAAGCATCTGCTGTCGTCAATTCTTCTTCGTCTTTGATCAGTTCTAGCATGTCTTCAAGATCCTCGAGTCAGACCTCGATGAAACTCTAGATATAACATTTTTTTCTAAAACTCACAAAGTTTTCATCACTACTCTCACTTTCAATTGTACTTTCACGCTGTCCAATAAACATATTTGGAATAAAAAAAATACTGATGTGCGTTTCAGAAGAAGTATGTTTCTTAATTGAATGATTTATAATAACTGCATTGAACCCCTCGCAGATCTCTAGCCTAAATCGTTATCCAGGGAAGAGGTAAGCGATAATCGCTTTTAGCTAGAAGCGTTTAAAAATCCAAAGGAAGCTTCTTACCGATGAGCTTATTTCGGAACTAAACAATGTATCATTTTTATGGGTGGAAGGCTCTGTAAATGTAGATAATCGACCACCCATGGGCTTCTCGAGTTACATTGTTGGTATGCCCGCTTACCTGCGCCGACAGTAAAATTTGGGTCCCTGAGAAACTCAACCGAATCACGTTTGTCGCCGAGCGTGTTAAATGATTTATATGGTTCAAACATAATGAAAATAGGATCAGGTTTAAACTAAATTAAAGATATTTCCCCTACCTGGGAGTAAACGGAAATTTTCACCCTGTTAGGATGTTATGACGAATCTGTTACAAATGAGATTTTAGATGAATATAACTCAGCAAAAGTTTTGTGTGCACTGACATCTCCGCACGACTTTCCTGTACAGTTGCCTTGGCAGGTGTAAATTTTTACGAAGGAATTCGTGTTTGCTCCTGATTCCCCTTTTGAAGATAACGCATTATGGCGAAGTAGAGGACGACTTTTTCGTTAGTTCTGCCCTATAGAAAGCTAGTCGAGAAATTTTGTATGGAAGTTTCGCACTTTATATGGTCGCGATCTGAAAAGTATGTTATCGTATTTTTTTCCTTTTAAATAAACCAAATCTACGTCTATCAAGTCTACTAAATTTAAATCTACGTCGCATGAAGAAAGAATATCTATTTCTACCTATGAAGAAAGACGCAAAATACCTTGTGTTATGCTGTTTGTTAAAAAATGATGAATGAGAAGTGTTTAAAGTGAAAAATTTGTGTTTTCCTTACATGCAACGTTTTTAAATAATTTAACTAATCATATTGTTAAGGATAGAAGAAATGAAATTAAAGTTAGCAGTGCGACCCTGTCCAAAATTATATATTATACTAAATTGTATTTCTTCTTTCTTTGAACTGTGTAAAAAGACAAGTGAAAAAGTATTATAACTTAAAATATGATATATGTGGACATATATGTCGTAGATAGTCGATGCGCACTTTGTTTAGTGAGTGATCATTGCTCTAGTCTTCGGTTTCGAACTATAGGATATTCAAACTCCTACGAAAAAAAACCATTTATCTTTTAGGACCGCTCACAGGATCGACAATATTCCTGGCCAATATTGTTTAGGCGCTATTTTCCTGACAGTGGATGATCCTGGCGTTTGATTGTTATCTTCGATTCGTACCAAATCGGTTACCCAATGCCGCGCGTATTTGTCCCTTGCATGTTTTGTCCATTTCGTTGTCTTTCGTAGTATTGAATAGTAAGACACATACTAACCTGCACCGTCGACACCTTTGATAAAGTTGGTATAATCAATCAATACATTTGATTCAGTTATTTTTGGTGTGTTATTCGGTGAATATTGTGACTCTAGTTCATTTTCGCCGAATGTAACGATGAACTGAGGTCCACTTCTTTCTTGAATTGCCAGATTTGAAGTAAAATATCCCCATCACGTCGAAAGATTGTCATTCGTTTACTGCGATTTCTCTTATTCAGACACTCCGGTAAAGATTTTTTCTGGTGATGCCAAATACCCAAACACTATTATAATAAGTTTCCATATAAAGATGGTGCCAGACATCTATATATGTATATGTCCGTATTGTCTCTGTCAGCTGTTCCCCCTGACCAGAATAAATTGCAAATGTATAGATGTGTTCCGTATTTTATGAGTTTTCTCCCTTTATAAAGTCTGAAAAATCGCCGTCCTTTCCAAGGTACAATGCGTTAATACAAGGATACTTGTTGTTAGGGTTTGTATACGTTTTCAAATTTCGGGAGAAAGTAATCAATTATGGACATGACTTTTTTCAATCGGCCTAATTCATCGCTGATGTTCTTGTTATTGTTGAAATGCCAAGCGTTACATTTAGACCAAAATCTTCGTCTAGACATTGCTTTTGCAAAGAATGGCGTTTCTGTGCAAGGATGCCGTGATGCAGTACACGTCACTTGTATATTTTCTAACATGTCCCATGAAAATAGTTAGTCCCAAAAATCTATTTGTTTCCGATATCCTGAAATCCTTCCATTTCGCACGTGTTTTAGGTTTTTTGAAATTATAAATTGACGTTCGGCG
The DNA here is from genome assembly GCA_954870665.1 of Stratiomys singularior. Taxonomy (NCBI): domain Eukaryota; kingdom Metazoa; phylum Arthropoda; class Insecta; order Diptera; family Stratiomyidae; genus Stratiomys; species Stratiomys singularior. Next base: position 68,429,176 of record OX940881.1, read on the forward strand.
GATAAATCAGACAATTTTCCTGGTCGATTTCGTTGTATCTCATTTAATGAGTATTTGAAGTGTTTATATACAAAAACTACCTATTCCACTGAGTGGTAATTATTGAAAGAGTTCTATAACACATTTGCCTCAAGATAATTATAAACATTACAAAACATCACGAAAAAATTCGCGAAATAGGTTTGAGAATAATGTAGGTTTGCAATGTGGAAAATACCGTTCTTCCTAAGGAGACGTCTAAACACCGACAACTCGAATTCACTAAAAAAAAAAAACAACTCATGTTCTAACACTATGCACTGAAGGAGCGTTCACAAGGATAATTCGAATAATTCAACAATAAGCTAACACTCTTTCTCTCAAGGCTAGTTCACCGAAAGATACTAGAATATAATTCGACGGTTATTCTTAATGGAACTCCTTAAATAGCATCAACTTGGTGTAACGCCCGTTGTTCAGTCAAGACTAACTTTTCATAAGCACTTTCATCATCATATCCTCGCAAGCCCAAGCGTTCCACTTTTATTATTTGCACACGTTTACCGTTTCATGTGACGGTATGTTAGTTCATGCATTTAGTCAATCCCGGAAGGAAAAGCCGATCACCATTGCGCAGGCAATCATATTAGAGCACTCTATTCTGATATAACAAGCAAGCATCTAACTACAACGCGTTAACACATGCCACACATTCTTTATGACAGCGAATTTGCCGAGCACTTGTGCACAAACTCTTTGCTATTTGGACATGCCGGACCGCAGCACCAAGAAGACTTGGTTCTTTATTTCATCCTTTGATGTTATTAAGCCGGTGATAAATTTGAAGGTATTGTATTGTGATCTGCCCAGTTCTCGCTATTATTTATGACCTTACCGTTGCATACCTAATCAGTACTGGGAATATTTATACCTGTTTAGAAATATGAATAAATAAGCGGCATAATAATCATACACACATTTAGTAACTCGTATTTTCTACATTTCCCGCGTTCTACCACCAGTCCATAAGAAACGTATTGTAGTGTGGCTAAAAAGGATACTATCATGTATTAAACAACTTTAATATAACAATCTAATGATGAACGAATAACGCGCTAGTTGACTTGTATTGTTCGACTCGGATCATCGACTCTTGATAAGTTTCCGATATTCTCCGTTCTCCGCATCTTTTGGCGTAATATCGCACGCAGTTACTACTTGTGTGAGTCCCGTTACAGTGATACAATACAACAGTCCCCTTCAAATGACAACATTTAGGATTCAGGATTCTGTCGCGAAGCTATTCTTGCGACAATAGTAAAAACGGCGTCGTGGATAATAATCTCTTGATTATGTCCTCGCCATCTTATCTGCGACTAGGCCGCTTGCTTAGGTGATTATATAACGTTATAATCAAAGATAACCCTTCAAATAATAAAACAATCTATAGTTACGGAACAAACGAAGACCAACGAAAGAACTTAATATTGCAGTCTTATATATTAATTTATAATTCATATATCGAATCATAAAATTTACTCTAATTATAGACATTTTATATTACTACTAATTAACATAAGTTTTAGACATTCATTATTTTTTATTCATATAGTTTTACGTTATTCTTATGTACAAATTTTTGATTTCCATTTAAGTCTAATATGTTGCTATCCTTAGCATCTAATACTTTATAAGGACCTTTATAGGGTGGTTGAGGTTTCTTGCGGTTTTCTGTTTTGAACCATGTCTCCAATTTTCACATTCAAAGGATTTATATACTTTTGTTTCTCGACACGTTTTGCTTTAACATTTTCAATCATTTCTCGTGCTTTTAATAGAGATGTTCTCAGTCTAATTTTTAACTCATTTGCATAATTATCCAAATCGTAAATTTTGTTATTATTTTCAATTATCTCGTTTGGAAGACTTGGAAGTTTACCGAATATTAATTCATAAGGAGAATAATTAGTATCTTCGTGGGGAGTAGTGTTGTAGGCAAAAGTATGATATGGTATCCATTTATCCCATTCGTAATCATCAGCGAAAGAATACATATATTCATTTAACACTCGATGGTTGCGCTCTATTGCACCTAAGGTCTGATGGTGGTATGGAGTTGAAAATATCTGCCTAACTTTTAATATCTTACATATTTCACCCATTAACTTATTCGTAAATTCAGTTCCTAAATCTGTTTTTAATATACTGAAGTGTCCAAATTTCAAAATAAATTCTTTGACTATACCTATTGCTACTGTGTGTGCTTCCTTATTTTCTATAGGGAATGCTACTACAAATTTCGTCAATTCACATTGTAATGTCAATATGTATCTATAACCGTTAGAAATTCTAAGTGGACCTATTGTGTCTACTTCTATTGTTTGAAAACTTGTGGAAGGTGTATCGGTTTTTATCATCTTCTCGGTTGTGTGCCTGACTTGTTTACTTATACGACAAATTTTGCAATTATTAACATGTAACTTTACCATTTCGTTCATGTTTTTCCAACAAAATCTTTGTTTTAACTTGAGCAATGAGGATATTTAACTCCAAAATATCCTCCGTGGGGTGTATTGTGATATTCTTCAATCAACCTCGTTTGTTCATTTAAGTCAGTTATTCTTTTGGGCGGCTTGTAAATTAATATCTTCAGATTAGCATGCTTTCTCTTTTGTTGCAACTTATTAAATATTCTTTTAAATTCTTCTTTATCCATGGATTTAAATATATTATCTTTATCAGATAGGGAGAGTTCGCTTATGTTCTCTTTCTTTGCGAATTTCAATAGCTTTTCTAATGTTGAAACATATTTCAAATCAGGCTTATCGCTATTGCTATATTAGTGGTATGTGGTCAGTGACTACCACGAATTTTCTACCATAGAGGTATGGTCTAAAAAAATTTATAGCCCAATGGATTGCTAAGAGTTCCTTCTCAATTATTGGTTTATTGATGTAATGTTTTGCTAATGACTTACTTGCATAAGATATCGGTAGGTCAGAACCAATTTCACCTTGAGACAACACAGCACCTAGAGCATAATTGGATGCGTCTGTTGTCACTAAAAAAGGTTTTTCGAAATCTGGGTATTGTAAAATCGGTGGTTTAATAAGTTTCGATTTTAATGTCTCGTAGGCTTTTTGACAATCTTCAGACCAAAAGAAAGTAACGTTCTTCTTTAGAAGAGCATTGAGGCATTTAGCTGTTCCGGCAAAATTTGGAATGAATCGCCTGTAGTAGTTACAGAATGCCACAAATTTGCGCACTTCATCTGCGTTTTTTGGTACCGGGTAGTTTTTAATTGTTTGATATTTTGATGGGTCAGTTTTAACACTTTCGTTGGTGATTAAATGTCCCAGATATACAACTTCCGATCTCAAAAATTGGCATTCTCCTGGATTCAATTTCAAATTATGCTTACGTAACCTTTGCAATACTTTACAAAGATTGTCGTTGTGATGTTTAAAACTACATCCAAATACCATTATATCATCTACATAGAGGAAAGCTTCATGCTTTAAACCACTGAGTGCTATGGTTAGCATTCTCTGGAAACTGTTGAATGATATTTTTAAGCCAAACGGTAACCTTTTAAATTGATAATGCCCATCGTTTGTTGAAAACGCGGTTAATAGCCTAGACTCTTTCTCAAGTTCAATTTGATGAAAAGAGCTGGTCATGTCTAAGGTGGAAAAATACTTTGCCCTACCTAATTTGGCCAAAACGTCTTCTAGTCTTGTTAAAGGAAATTTATCATTAACAATGTTATCATTGAGTCTGCGAAAATCTACTACCAATCGCCATTTTTGTCCGCCATCACTCGCCTTTTTTAGTACAACCAAAAGTGGTGAATTGTAAGGACTAACAGATGGTTCAATGATATCATTTGTTTCTAAATCCTTAACTTGTCGTAGAATTTCTTCATTTTGGGCTTGAGGTAATCTATAGTTGTTTATGCAAACAGGGCTTCTATCTGTTGTTTGTAAAAATTATTCATTGTTAATTTTTTCCCATCTAAGTAAAATACATCTTGGAATTCTTCAATTATTTTCAACAAACTTTCCATTGATGGTTTATCCAGATTTTCTTTGCTGATCGTATTTCGCAATCTCTCAAAGCGTTCTTTGTTGTATACTTGCTTTTTACTTACAAGTATGTCATAATTTCCTAAAGGTTCAATCTCTGCATTGAATTTGTTTATGGTAATATCACTATCTGTCGTATTTAAAATCTTTACATGCTGGATACCTTTTGCGGGTATAATCGTGTTTCCAACAAAAACACCTTTTTGTATCTCAGTATTCAGCAGTATGCTATCTTCATCAAGAGTTATATCCATCGGTACTATCGCTTCTGTTCTAGCGGATACATTTATTCGATAATTGTTGGGTTTTCTAGTACTCATTGGTAACACAATTTCTGCATCTTTAACGTTAAATAAGATGGTATATGTTTCATAGTCGATTTTGCACATATATTTATCGAGTATATCTCTTCCTATGATACCATCTGTGTTTATGGGAAAATTATCGATTACAATGTGAAATGAGTTAATTAATCTATGTTCCCCAATTATTAATTCTACATCCAAAGTGCCTAAAGAAGTAGTAACTTCTTTGGTTATACCAGTTAATTTAATTTTATCATTAGTTCTAATATCAGAATCTATATGTTTGTGAACATTATTTTTGCAAATCGACACGTCGGCACCCGTGTCTACTAAAAATGTCAAATTTCTACCTGCATTATGACAAAAAAGCACTATAAAATGTGTGCAGGTATTGGTTATTTTGAATATTTTATGTTCTATACCGGGAGGTTGTTCCTCACATCCTCGCCGGTTCCTTGGTAGTTTCCCTGATCCGATATAACACTAATATTTCTTCTATTGCCGTTATAATGTCTCGGGTTATTCTTATTTTTGTATCTTGTGTTATTTTCATTGTTTCTTCTATTATCTCTGTAATTCCTATTATCATTATTACTATACGTTCTCCTATTATTGTCACTAACGTTTCTGCTGTCACGATAATTATTCCTACTATTATAATTGCGACTATTATAACCATTGCTATTTTGGTTGTTATTATGGTTATATTTATGGTATTTCTTTTTAGAGTCTATGTGCATTATATTATTCATAATTTGTTGCTCAGAATTTTCCAACTCCAGAGCCAAAGATACAGCTTCACTAAAAGTTTTGGGTCTTGCGGAGAAAACTGTGTTTCTTAATTGGTCGTTCAGACCATTGTTGAAGATCGTGAGTTCGTATCCATCATTGATGTTCGCAACTACTTTTTTTTCACTCTCCATTGCTTGGGTGCCCAAATTTTGAATCTGTAGCTGGTTCAAATCGCATATTAGGGATGCAACCTCATCTTTATAGGCTGTAACACTTGTTTTTCTTTGTGTTGTATTGCCAAGTAAGGTGTGGATTTGTGGGATTGTTTTATTATTTTTGAATTTACTTGAAATTTGTGGATTATGGTGTAGTTTGACGCTGTATTGTGATCTGCATATATTTCTCGGTGGTTTTTGTTATGTAATGTTTTTAGCATTTCTTTGGCTATGAGTATTTTGGCTCGTAAGTTGGAGGGTATTTCTTTGGCTATAGCAAAGGCTATTGCATTGGGTGAGGATATGGGTATTCCTAGACATTTCTTAATCGCAAAAGCCTTGGGTGAATCTATTTTATTGAAGATGTACTGGGGGGCTGTAATCATGTTTGGTAGATTTATTTCTAGAAGTGGTCTTATTAGTGATTTATAAGTGTGAAGGGCTTTTTGGGGTGAGAGTCCGTGTTTAGGACTGCTTATTTTTCTAATGATGTTTTTGGCTATTTTAGATTTGGTTTGTGATACCATGAACTGTTCTTTTAGATGTCCTTTATTGTTGATTACTCTTCCTAGGAATGTAAATGTTTTGACCCTTTTGATGTTAGCATTGTCTATTGTTATATTTTTGTCTGGATATTTGTTGGCGTTGAACTTGATTGCTGCAGATTTGTTGGGGTTTAGTTGTAGTTGTAAATCTTTGCATATGTTGTTGAATAAGTTGACCTTGTGTTGTAAGTATGTGAATGCTTCAGTATGGTTTTTTCCTTTGCTTATTATTGTGAAGTCATCTGCAAACTAGTATTGTTGTGTTTTCATCAGCTATTGTGAGAAGTTTGTTTGTGTAAATGTTAAATAGAGTTGGGCTTAGAACATCTCCTTGTGGTATGCCGTTTCTAATTTCTGTCGTATTATTTCCTAGGGTTAGTATCCTGACTCTTAGAAAGTTTTGTATCCAGTTGATGTATTGTTTTTCTATTTTGAATTCGATTAGAAATTGGATTAGTTTTCCAACATCTACTCTTTCATAAGCATTCGCAATATCACACGTGACTGCCATTTTTATATAACTTTTCTCTTTTGCAGTGATGTGTAATAGCTTGTTTATACATTGGTTGGCTGATTTGCCTTTTCTGTATGCAAAGGAATTTTCGTTTAGTTGGGATTTTTCTTCAATGTTGTTGTATATTCTGTTTTTTATTAGGCTGTTTATTATTTTCAGGGTTATGTTGAGTAGAGAGATGGGTCTGTAGCTGTCTATTAGATGTGGTGGTTTGTCTTTTTTTAAAATTGGAATGATTCTGACTTTTCTTAGGTTGTGAGTTATTAGGTTTTTTTGTATGTTGATGTTAATGGAGTTTATTAGCTTTGTTTTGTTTGTGTGGGTTAGTGAATTGATCATGTTGTACTCTATCTTGTCTTGATCATGTTGTACTCTAGGAAGTTGTTATTGTTGTTGGAGTCCCATTGGGATTTGGGTTTTGCTATTGTATTGTTTTTTATGTTTCTGATAAAACTCCAGAAGTCTTTGTAGTTTTGTGTTTTGGATATTTCGTGGATTTAGTTTTCCCATAGCGAGTTTTTTTCCTTTCTTACTGCTTCTTTCCAGGTGTTATTGGCGTCTAGGTATTTTGTGTGGTTTGTTGAGCTTTTGAGTTTTCAACAGTTTCTCCAATTTTTCTTCTTTGTTTTCCATTATTTTTTTGAAATCCGGATTCCACCAGGCTTTTGGGGAAAATTTGAAGTTTCTGTTATAGATTAGGTTGTTTTTGATGATGGTGTTGAATGTAGTAATGTTGTTTTCAAGGTTGTCTGATAGAGATGTGTTGACGAGTTCTTCAGTGATTCTTTTTCTGTTTATGGTTATTTGTTTTTGCATGATTATTTTTTGGTTTTCAATGTTAAATGTAATGGTGCTATGTTTGCTGTTAGAGATTTTGATGTTCTGATTTTTCCAGCTTATATTATCGCATGTGAAGTTAGAGATGGTTATGTCTGGGCAGGACTTAAGAGTGTTTCCATTACTTGTAATTCTGTGAAAAGTTGGGATACCTGTATTTAGGATATTCATATTATTATTGATTATCATTTCTTTTAGGTGCTTTCCTTTGGTGGTGCTGAGACTGTCTCCCCACATATGGTGCCTAGCATTTAGGTCTCCTCCGATTATTATGGGTTTGGTGGTTTTTGTGTGTTTGAATAGTAATTTGATGTTGTTGTGAAATTCCTTGTTGTCTGTGTCCGGTGGTATGTATACGGATATAATTATATAATTAGGTTTGAGGTTTGTGGTTTCAATCGCTACGGCCTCTATATTATCTATTATTGGTATTGTTTTGTACTTGATTTTTTTATTTGTGACTATTGCAACTCCTTCTCCTTTCTTATTTTCTCTGTGTTTGTACTGTATGTTATAGTTGGTTAGTTTGTATATGTTATTGTTGTTAGTGGTCCAGGTTTCTTGGAGGAGTGCAATGTCTATTTTGAGTTCGTTGAGTGCATATTCTATATTGGTTTTGTTTTTTGTAATGCTTTGTATGTTTAATTGTAGATATTTTATATTTATGTTTTTTGTTGTTGCCATTTATAGTAGATTATGGTTTGGGGTTGGTTCTTTCCTTAACTGGTCCTTTTATCAGGGGTATTAATGCTTTGATGCAACCTATTAGATTGTGTAGGTTTGTCGTGTTTATCGAGCACATATTAGTTGTACTGGGGAGTTTTCTTTAATGTCATTCATTAGCTGTTTCATCAGTTTCTCCAGTTCTGTTGTTTTTGTTGTTGTTGCTGAGGGGTGGTTATATATTGGTGGGGATTTGTAACTGATTATTGTGTCTGAGCGTTGAGTTTGGACATTAGCTTGATTGATCTGTACTGACTTGTGTGAGGTTGTTGTTGTAGGTAAGGTGATTTGGGCATACGTTCTTGTTCTCAAAGTTTTGTTAACTGCTTCATTGGTATTTCTGTAGTTGGTTTTGCTGCAATTATTTGCTCCTCCTCACTGCAGGGTGTAACGTTTGCTGAGGTTGTAACACCAGAGGATGTGTTATGTATTTGGGCAAAGTATTGTGCGCAATGATTCGCGCTGTCTTCTTCACAGGAGGTGCCATCTAGAATAGGTAGCGCTTTCCTTGACCATTCTCCAGAAAGAGCTTTGACTTTTTTAAAAAAGTCAGGGCCGTGCTTTATCTGCTTTACTCTGTCGCTAAAAGAACTCCTATATTGTGCATTTATTTGGTTGTCTAGGGCATCATTTATGCAATCAAGTAGCTGCTTGATGTGCATGTTTCTTCTTCCACTTCTGTAAAAAATTCTCCTAAGGTATTTCTTCATTTTAATTAATTGCACAGTTTTATCGCTCAACAAGAGAAGGCTATTCCTGGTTGCCTTTTTCTTTGGGATGAAATCATTCATAGCTGAGGCAATAACATTATTTATGTTATTTGAAGAATTGTCTATTTCATCGACAGTGAGGTTTCTATTTGAGGCTGGCATGATGTTCTCGATTGCAGAGTTTACCGAGATCTTAAACTCATTCCAGTTGGCATTCCTGTAATCGAACAGATAAGTTGGCTGATTATGCAATATTATTCCAGGTGTAACTATAATTTCGACTATTCGATGATCAGACTCAAAGTCATATGTCTTAAGCAGTGGGTCTAGCTGTTGTTCGGGTGTGATAATAGATTTAGAAGCTTGAAAAAAATCTATGTATGAGTATGATGTGCCGTCTAATCTACTAGGCAACCTAGAAAAGATGTGTTTCAAATCATATGTGTCGACTGCTGGCATGAGCCAGTTATGTAGTCGTAGACCATTGGTGTTATTACTGTAATTCCTCCAAGTTACGTGTCTTGCATTGAAATCTCCCCCTAAAATAATGGGATGATTGTCGTTGAAATCTCTTAAAATTTTGTCCAGGTCGCTGGATAATAATTCATTCGCACGACAGTGTATCGACACCACTAAGAGCCATCCTTCACCGAGTCTTATTTTAACTGCTGTGACATCTTAGTTTAGTTAGTTTTTACTCTTAGGAGGTAGTTTTTATTAACAATCGCAGTTCCCCCACCTTCTGTGTTATTTCTGATGATTTGGTAATCTTTGAAGTGGACTTTATGGTGTTTTTTTAATTTAGTTTCTTGTAGTAGTACAATGTCAGGCTTATGGGCTTTTAGTACAGTCTCCAGTTCATGTCTTTTCCTGTGTGCAACAATGGATCGGACATTTATAGTAAACACCTTCGGTTTAGATGACATTAATTTCTAACTCAAGTGTGAAGTCTATTAATGCCCTACGTTTTTCGACCAGATTCGGTAAGCTTTTGTATAGATTTACAAAATTCCTAACTTTTATTATGTATGAGTCGAAGCTACTGCCGAAACATTCATTAGTCGCTTCGTCTAGGAAGTTTTTAAAGATCCCAGAGTTAGGAAGAACTCTATCTTCACTGGGATAGGATGCCTGTCTCTGCCCCCTTGCCGCTTGGGCAAAGGAAATTCCAGGTGCTATAAAATTTGTTGGAGGTATGTTTCTGTTCAGTGGTAAAGGTTTAGATTCATTTTCCCTTTTTTTTTTTGAGAGAATCTCCTGCCATTTCGGGCATCCTCTATAGTTAGCTGTGTGGCCAACTTCCTTGCACAGAACACAAGCTGTACCAGTTTTGTCATCTGCACTACACCTACCCCGCTCATGTATTTGTAGACATTTGACGCAGCGTGTTTCCATTGAGCAATTCAATGCTACATGCCCTATTCTTTGGCAGTTATAGCATTGGATGAGCACTGGGCTCGCAAGTTTTTCTACTTTGACTCTTTGGTTTAATAGAAATTTGAGTCTCAAGAAATCCCCTATTTGGGCAGTAGGTTTAAGTTTTAATATGAAATAGTTTAACTCCTTCAACTTTTTATTTACAAAAGGCACAACCTTCTCTACTTCATTATACCCCAGTTCAATGAGTGCCATAAAGATATCCACTGCTGTGAATCCCTCACACACGTTTTTTAAGATTAAATTTTTTGTCTTTTCATTTTTCGGAGTGAAAGTGAAATAATTGCACTCGTTTATCTTCAAAATTTGTATTATTGTATCTCTAGCTTCTATTGCTGTGGGATATATAACACATCGATTCTTATTGTATCCTTGTGAGATACTAAATAAATCCGTTGAAATGTTACGTGCAATTATTTCACTTCTCAGCTCTTTTACACTAAAATTATACCCTATAATCGGAGGGATAATGGGCTTTTTTGGACTTACGTTTGTATTCTTCGTTGCTGCAAGTGCTATTTTAACATTCTTTGTCTTCTTAATTTTCTCAACTCTTGGCTCGCTGTTGATGACTGAACTCGAGAAAACTTCTTGACGGCTGTTGTTATATTTGTCGCTTGCTTACATTCGTAGTCATCCGCCACCTACTGTTGTTGCTGTGTTGCTCACCCGAGGTTCCATACCGTAGCTTTCGGCCGTACTTGTACTTGCTTGATAGTCCTCTAGTTGCTTGATACCTTGTTTTCTTGTCCGCACTGTTGTCCATTCTCCGGATACGCACATAGGGACGTCATTTACTTGTGCGCTGTCTGCACAGTCGCTGTCGAGCGTGACCTCACGTTGAACAATGCTGCTGACGTCGCTATCCATCTCAACAGTTTTTTTTGTGGCACTATTTGTTTTAGCTTTCTTTATTTTCTTCCTCTTTCTTCTGTCACTACCCACTTGGTCATTCTCGCTGGTTTTCTCAATGAGTGCACTATTTTTCTCAATTAACTTTTGATTGTCTGATTTAATTAATTTGTTTTCTTCTACAATTTTCCCGTATTCTTCATTTAGTCGCACGCACTCAGAGCCAAACACTTCACGTTCCGCTTCTAACTGTTCTTTTTCTTTTAAAATTTTTTGGTTTGTTTCTAATAACTCACTTACACTCATGTTCTTTTTACCTAAAGTGTCTTTAAGTTTTTGATTTTCCTTGACTAATTCTTTATTTATTCTAAATAATTCATTTCCGTCCATCGTCACTATAATTTTTTGACCTTTTCGCGTTGCAGTCTATTACTGTCTCTATGGGCTTCTTTATCACTTCACTAGTTTGTTCCTGAGTAGGTCGCTCACAATGAACCTTTATGTCCACCGAACGAAGGGAATTTCAGCTCCTTGCCGGCCTCGGCAAAGAGCTGAAATTCTAAGGCCTCGGTTCACCCACTGAATTTATTCCACACAATTACACAAGTCTTTCCTTATTCTCAGCTCCTCGCCGGCCTCAGCAAGGATTTAAGGGCTAAGACCTCGGTTCGCCCACTGTCTTCGATTCGACCACTTTGAGAAAATCTCAAGTGTGCGCGCGCGACGCGTCGGTTGCACCCACGAATACGTTTGACCAAACACACCAAGTATCTTACTCTTCGAGTTACGTGGTTTAATTTGGCCACGATAATCGTTGATAAAAACAATCCTTTTTGGTTCCTTTTTATTACACTTCGCTTACAAGACTGACTAAAACTAGGAGTCGGGGCTTAATATATACTTACAAAACATCTTATCCTACCAACTAAAGGGTCGTTAGGACTCAATCATAAATGAGTCATAAATATCCTTACAACTCGTCTCTGTTTTACTACATGCTAATGCGTCTTAGGGACTCTTACATATTTGCATTGCATGCTAATGGGTCTTAGGGACTCTTACACATTTGCATTGCATGCTAATGAGTCTTAGGGACTCTTGCATTTTGCCTGTATTTTATTACATGCTATTATTTAGTTACTTAGCCAGATGTAAGGCATATGGTCTTATGTAACTTTCGGAAGTCCGCACTTGCCGACGTCCTGACACAATCTGATTTTATTCACAAAAATGTACAGCTTAAATACTATTCTTACGACCTAAAACTTATCATGGGTCACATACATATTTTGACCCAAATTAGTTCACACGTCATAAAATTAGTCATATGCATTTTTCTTCAATGCATTTACTTGACCTCATTCAATTCACACTCAATAAATCAAAAATGCCATTCGACACTTGTCCAATACAAATTGTCTTTGACCACAACTCATTATGAATCACGTGTGTGGTCTTCATATGATTTATGATCATGCGACAAGTTCAAATTTGTTTTGGATATCAGTTTACATGTTTAGTGTAAACTGATTGAATTGTTTTGTAGGTCAGTATGCTCATGTCATATGAGTAATTTGATGAGTGTATGTTATGGAATGAAAAATGTATTCAAAAGTAAGTGCATGAATTATTGCATGATGTCCCCTTCAAATGACAACATTTACGTTGAAAATGTAACCTGATGTGTTTTTGATTTTGGTCCTTTATAAGTTCTGGGAACTGTGAGTCGATTGTAGTTTGTTGTTTGATGTATTGATCCAGTTTTGACATCCTGCATATAATTTTTCATATGAGTTCACGGTTTCAGTCGATCTATAGATATGGTAAAAGCTTTATTTCCTATCTGCACTTTGTAAATACTTTCGGTTCGACGTTCGACTACTTCGTGAGGCCCTGTATATGGCTGGTGTAGCAATTTCTTTCCAGATACTTGTCTGATGAACACATTACTGCATCCAGACAGACTTGTAAACGAAAGCGCTTCAATGGTTGTGATGTGCGGCAAGTGTTGGCTTTAGTTTTTGCATTTGCTGTCGAAACTTTTCGATGAACATATCCGCGTTCTCAGGAAAAGAATCATCGCTGAAAATTCTCCTGGTATCCTCCTGGCATACCGTAACACATTTCCGTAGTTGAACAGCCGTTGTCCTCCTTCAAAGATCATCCCAAACCTAATAGCACTGCTGGTAGCACGTCGAGCCAATGTGACAACTCGTGAAACATTATTGCAGCTTTCAATGATCAATGAAATCTTTCAACTATTCCATTAGAAGCATGTGAAATGCTGTGGTAGAGATCTGACTGCTGCCAATATACTGCAACATTGTCCTTAGCTCCCATAATTTACCGAGGACCAAAAACATGTCTATTTGATTGAGCAAAACATAAATTTAACCACACTAAGGGGTTTCACTGCTACTAGCAGTTTCTTTTAATCGCAAAATTTAATCACATTTATAGAAGCTGGAGAAAATTCTTCAACCCGACAACATCGTTAGTTTAAGAAAGTCAAGATGCTTGTTTAGAGTCAGTTGGCGCTTTTCTCGATCTGAAGGTTTGTGAAAATTCGATTTTATGGGCTTGGTTAAAAGTACGACGTCCTCAACTGTGGGAAATGTGTTAGTATTTGGTTCTTTGAGTTTTCAGCGTTTCTTTCAGGAAACGATGTACGATGTACGAACTACCCGTAAAAAACCCTTTAAATCCAGTATTTTAATGTTAACATTTTCAGCATTCTTATAAAAAATAAGTAATGAGCTTCTTGGCCTTGATTTCTAAAGTGTAAACTAATGCAATAGCCTATTTTACATGTTACATGTTATTTTTTATAAAAGTTACATCAGCGATATCTGTGTTTACTTTGAATGTAGTTCTTACATTCTTATCTCTATACTATCTAATGCTGATCAAATACAAATTATACATGACGGACCAGTCTGACGGAAAACTACAAATAGCGTATTCAAAAATAAATTTTTAATTTTTCGATAAATGTTTATTGTGCTACATTAGCATTGCGTCAACAGGTTCTATTCGATGTTTGAAATATGATGCTTGATGCAATTTCAGTACCAACCATACCAAGTCCATGTATTGTAGTTGATTTCTTCTTACGTCGTATTTGTCACGGCCTCGAGACTACGACTTTTTCACTTTACTCTTTTTCAGTCCCGTTCTTCTTTTCCACACTGTGTGTTTGATTCCCGCGTTTTCCTTTCCTCTTTTTCTTTTTTTTTTCTCCTCGTAAGTGTGTCACCCTGCCACCCACCCTGCCGGCATTGCCACACTTCGATGTGAAAGGTGTTAATTTAGACCTCTCAAGTGTGTCATTCTGTGCGAACATTTGAGAGGTGGATTACTGCAGTATCATGTCTGAACAAATTTATAAGTGTTTAAATACGAGAGAAAGATAAAGCACTAGATACAGTACTACAAAACTGCGATACGAGAGCGCGATGCGAGTCTCACGAGTCTTTTCGTGGTTTACTTCTGGAAGGATTTGTTTGTTCTTTGGCGATAAGTAAAACCCACTTTCACCGCTATTAAAAATCCGACTGGAATCTTTCCCAACTTCCAAAAAGCTATGTGTACAAAAATGGAAATTTCGATTTCATTCATTCGTACAACTTGCAGGTGTACTATTCACTATGGGTAAACGCATATTTTCTTCAGATAGTTCTTATATTAATAGAGTTCACTAATAAAATTATGGGGTTGCAAATAATTCCTACCTTTTATTGATAAATTGCAATGTTTATTATGCAAATATCATTACAGTGGCATTACTCAAATATCAAATCTTCGTGAGTTGCCATTACCTCTTGTCATCTCTGCAAACCATGCACACTTTGTCAAAGAGTAATTCGCCTTTAGACTCGAAAAATGAGGCGATTCGATAATTGGTACTTATCACTTCCAAGTATCGCATGCGTATGTTATAAGGACTGTTATGGGATCTTTCATAATCTCAAATCATAGTCACTATTCACAATTAAAATGAAATTTAATTTAGTTCACACACAGCGTCACATGCACATTTACAATTTAAACGTTAACCTAGTATTCTACGATTTGACAAAATTTTGTTTTCTTAACGCAACCGCTAGTAGTTATTACACTTCAAGGATCAACTCGACAACTAATTCTTAATAATTAAAAAAGTGCCCTTTTATAGGCAGAAAATGTTTATAAATGGTTTAGCACGAAAAACTTCCATCAACATCAAATTTCGCTAATTTTTATTGTTGATTTGGCCTCGCCTGGTCGGACCATCGCGATTCCCATTGTAAACACAAGTCGGAGAATTGTTTTTATTAGATTTGCAAATATATGCTATATTAGCATTGCGTCAACAGGTTCTATTCGATGTTTGAAATATGATGCTTGATACAATTTTAGTACCAACCATACCAATTCCATGTATTGTAATGGATTTCTCATTACGTCGTATACGTCACGGCGACGAGACTACGACTTTTTCACTTTACTCTCTCTCAGTCCCGTTCTTTTCTTCCACACTTTGATTCCCTTCTTTTTCTTTCCTCTCTTCCTTTTTTTTCTCCTCGTAATTGTGTCACACTACGGGCATTGCCACACTTCGAGGTGAAAGGTGTTAATTTAGACCTCTCAAGTGTGCCATCCTGTCGGAACATTTGAGAGGTGGATTACTGCAGTATCATGTAAGAACAAATTTATAAGTGTTTAAATACGAGAATACGAGTTTTTTTCACCTCCCTTTTTAAGCACGTGCTTCTATCTTCCCGAAAATGTCTTCGCCAAATCAGAATGTCTTCCCCGACCTGCCATTTCGTTTGGTTGCCCACGTGTCTCCAGAGACCCACCATATCTGCAGGCCTATAGGAGACTTGCCTACATCAGGCCTGCGGTCATTACAGGGCAGTCTCTACGATGCTGTCTTCAGCTTGGAGAGACTGAAGGCTTGACTGTGTGACCGGATATGGCACAGGGGTGGAATTTGCTTCAGCGGCGCAGGTCTTTAGGGTGGTAGACTCCCAGTGACTGTCCATTCATGTCACTGACCATATATCGGTACGGTCCCAGCACTTTTTCCACCCGACACTTAACGAACTTATGATCCAGCTTGGCGTTGTAACGTACTGCTGCACTACTGGGCTTGAAGTTTCGGCGGAAGACTTCCTCTCCGGCTTTAAACGTAGCCGGACGAGACCGTAGATTGTAATGCGCTTCATTCTTGCGTCTAGAATCCTGTATGTTCTGCCGAATTTGATCGCGTAGAGCCCTTAGTCTTTCGTGAGGCTCCATGGCGACGATGGGTTCGCTCAAACATTTTAATTGCCGGAGCAATTTATACGATCCACCGTGGCAGATCATATGCTGTCCAAATGTGACAAAGTAAGGTGCGAAACCCGTGGCAGAATGGTACGAAGAACGCTGAGCACAAGTTATAGCGGACAACTTACGGTCCCAGTCCTTCTGGTTTGGGTGTATGTAAGCTCGGATGCCGGCCAGTAGTGTCCTGTTCAGACGTTCCGAGGCATTAGCTTGTGGAGAGTATATGGCGGTAAGCTGGTGGGTGACTCCATATCTCTCCAGTAAGCCTTGGAATTGTCTAGAACGAAACTGGACTCCGTTGTCAGTCAGGATGGATTCTGGAACTCCGAATACATGGAAGACGCGTCGTTCTAGGAAGTCCACTATTGGTGTTGCAGTGAACTTCCGTATTAGCTCTACCAGGGGGAACTTAGAGAACTGATCCAGAACGACGAAAGCACAAGATACAGTACTACAAAACTGCGATACGAGAGCGTGATGCGAGTACCGCACTAAATGTAAATGACGCACACTTTGTTTTTTTTTTTTTTTTATTATTATTAACTGGGTGCCCGTAGCAACTGCTTAAGAGCTGCAGTTATGTATGCCAAAGCAGAATGAACACATGAAAGCACACAAAATTCATTTCCCAAGTATTTAAACGTATTCTTCCATACAAAGATATATGATCGAAAGTATATAAATCATGTTTCGGCCACAGAAAGACGGGTTTCTTTGACGTTAGCATACGTTGCACTTCTTGGTTGGTTTTATACGACTTTTCTTCATCGGGTTTAAGGGGTAGATGCACTCAGAAGCGTAAAAAAGGTCTATTTAAAAAAAATTATTTTTGTTAAACAGGCAGGGTGAACAATAAATAACAAAGATTGTTGAAAAAATTGAGGATATATTTAAACACGTCTGAACAGTACGAAAGCTGAATGCTAAGTGAGTGTGGTGAAAGTTTTATGGTGAGTTTTGTGTTAAAGGTTGGCATGACTGTGGTGGGCCTTAAGGGCCTGAATACATGAAAAGAGTGAGTGTTTGCATGAGAATGAAAGTTAGGTTAGAGCGCGTACAATTTGAATTTAATTTTTTTTTACTTTGTTTAACACTCCCACTAAAAATTAACTTCAAATTGATTTTACAGTTACAATGTTTACTGACTGTGTTGTGAATTCTGTGATAAAATATTGTTTGAGTTGTTGTGTGTGGTGGTGTTTTAGTTCCTCTAGTGGAGTTTTGGTAGACCCTTGGTATCTCGTACGTTGAGCATCCTGCCCTGTTCCTCGAAAAGGACTCTCGTCAGGGGCTTGGTCATCAAATCTGCCTGCTGGTTCTTGGAGACGACATGCTCTAAAGCAAAAATTCTATTTTCGAAACTGTCGCGGATGAAGTGATATTTCACATCAATATGTTTACTTCTTTTGTGGAACTCAGGGTTTTCAATGAGCTTGATGGCGCTCATGTTGTCGATGAAGAGGGTGCTCTCCAGATCTTGGCACATGTTAATGTCCTCGATGAGTCTCTTCATCTAGGTGACGTCCTTCACAGCTTGAGTTGCAGCGAGATATTCTGCATCATTAGTAGAAAGTGCCACTGTCTTCTGCTTGCTAGAACTCCATGACACGGTTGACTCTCCAAACTTCAGAACAAAGCCGGACGTTGATTTTCGGGTCTCGACATCTCCTGCATAGTCTGCGTCATTGTAGGCCTGGAGTTTGTTTGTCTGCTCGGCCGGAAAGTAAAGACCATATCCACTTGTACCTTTCAGGTACTTAAGTATTCTCTTTACCGCATTCCAGTGGATTTTCTTCGGGTTCTCAAGATGTTGGCTAGCACTGTTTACCGCAAAGGTGATGTCTGGTCGGGTACCAACGGAGAGGTACATAAGACTTCCCACGGCTTGTCGATATGGAAATTCTGGCGCCTCCTTGTCACCATTTTTGTGCATTTCGGCACTCATTTGATGATGATGGTCTGCTGGAATTGCAACTGCATTCGCGTGCTCCATGTTGAAGCGCTGCAGAATCCTCTTGCAGTAGGCCTCCTGGTGGAGAAGAATTGAGCCATCTGTCATTCGTTCGATTTGTAGCCCAAGGTAGGTGCTCAAATCTCCAAATGTGATTTGAAAATCCTGGCGAAGTTTGTTTATCATTTCCTCAATCAATTTCTCGTCTTTTGCAGCAATTAATCCGTCGTCAATGTGGATGGCCAGCATCAACGTGTTCTCAGGATCTCCGTTGGTGAAGACACAGTTATCAGCGCTGGTTGGACGTAGTCCAGCTTTGGCCAGAAACTTCGTGAGGTGTTTGTACCAGCATCTCGACGACTGCTTGAGTCCATACAAACTTTGGATGAGTTTGCACACTCGGCTGGTACCATCTTCATAACCTTTTGGCTGCTTCATGAAGATGACTTCTTCCAGCTTCCCATAAAGAAAAGCTGTTTTGACGTCGAATTGTTTCAGGGAAAGATTTTGGGAGGCTGCAAAGGATAGAATGAGGCGAATGGAATCGAAACGGGATACGGAACTAAAAGTCTCATTATAATCGACACCAGGAGTTTGACTGAAACCTCTGGCAACAAGCCTGGCCTTGTATCTTTGGATGCTGCTATCAGGGAATTGTTTCACCTTGTAACACCATCGATTGTCGATTACCTGCTGATCTGGTGGTGGTTCCACCAGAATCCAAATTTGATTCTTCTGCAGCGAATTTATCTCCTCATCCATGGCTGCTTTCCACTTTTCAGAGTCCTCAGAGTTGATGGCGTCGTTGTAGCTCTCTGGATCAAGTTGGCCTGTCACTGAAATCAAAGCAGAAGGATACCGAAGCGGTTGGCGAATTTGATCCCTGTTTCTCAGGTTGTAGTTTTGCGGTGGCACGGGTTCTTCGAGTGGCTCTTCATCATCTGTCAGCTAATAGAAAGGTTCTTCAGCTTCGCTTCCAGAATGTTCACCATCGTCCACGATCTCTGGCTTCTCATCAACTTCAGCAACTTGAGGGACACTCAAGGTCACTGTTGCTGGCTCATTTCTTGTCTTGTCTGCTGATAATCTTTGTCCAGTAAATTTCACATCTCGATAGGTGTTTACCTTGTTTTCAGTAGGAAACCAGACTCGATACCCTTTTGTCGTTTCGTCGTAACCCACAAAGATGCCCTTTTTGGCTTTAACATCCCATTTCTTTCTCTTTTCCTTCGGGATGTGAACGAAAACTTCCTCACCAAAAGACCTGAGTGAGGTAAGGTCTGGTTTCTTTCCTAGCCAAAGGTCGCAAGGTGTTACTCCTATCTTGCTGCTGGTTCCAGTCCTGTTCAAAGTGTAGGCTGCGTAGAGAGTTGCCTCGGCCCACAGCTTCTTTGGGAATTCTCCTGCATGAAGAATAGTCCTGGCCGACTCAAAAATTGTCCTGTTTTCGCGTTCTGCTGACCCGTTTTGCTCCGGTGTGTAGGGAACCGTTGTTTGGTGTATCATCCCTGTTGGCAAATTCCAAGCTGTTGTCAGTTCTGATGACCTTGATGCCTTTGTCCAGGTGTTTTTCAGCTTGGAGAAGGAATTTCTTCAGGCACTGTGCTGTTTCCGACTTCCTCTTAATAAAAAACAAAGTTCTCCAGTGGCTGAAGTCGTCTTTGATCAGCAAGAATTAACGAGCGCCTCCTATTGATGCCTCAGGCATTTGGCCGCAAAGATCAGCATGAACAAGCTCACCAACTCGTTCGGTTTTTGAGGTACTCTTTGGAAAAGGGAGCCGGTGCATCTTGCCGAGGGTACAGTCATCACATTTGACTTTGTCTTCCGTAAAGGGTAAGTTCATCCTTGTCAAAAATTTTCTAACCTGCTCGATGAATTCTGATGAGCTAACCTTTTATGCCAGGTGAGGAGTGTATCCTGTTTGACGACGACGTTTGCCTGGTGCTCATTTGCCACGATTCGAAATTTCATCTCGAAGAGTTGATCAGATCTTTCTCCCACTGCAACGACATTTCCATCTTTCAGTAGATAGCATGTCTTGCTGTCTGATTTCTGAGACATGCCTTTGTCAAGTGCTGTTTCTAGGAAGAAAATATTGAAGCTTAAATCTGGAACATAGAGGACGTTACTCAGGTATCTCAGCTTCCAGATTTCTCCGTCGAAAACTTCAACCTCGATGTCTCCAGATCCCAAAGCTGCGATCGCCTTGCCATCACCAACTCGGACAGACTTTGGCCGTTGAAACTGGACGAAATTCGAAAACCATGCGCGCCGATGAGACATGTGGTCCGTAGCACCAGAGTCGAGGTACCAGATGCTGGAACAATCCAGGTTGTCCGAACCGAGAGTCAAAGCACTAATCAGCGCGTCGTTCTTCCTGTTTGAGTGGCCCTCCTTTTCTGCTTTTCTCTCATTGGCTGCTTTTCTCTTCAAACAGTCCTGCATCCAGTGGCCCGGCTTCTTGCAATAATGACAGGATTTTGAAGATTTCTTATCGAAATTCTTTGGTCGTGACTTCCCAGCTATAAAGGCCACATTGTCATTTGCATTTGCAGGCTCTACCCTTGATTCTTCGACTGAGATTCTGGAAATAAGGTTGGTAAGATTTCTCTCATCGGGCTGTGTTGATTCCCATGCACTGATAAAATGTTTGAAGGTGGAGGGAAGGGTCATCAACATTTTTGTGATTATCTGCTGATCGGAAATTTTCTCACCCATAACTTTCAAACGATGTGCAAGGTTTTCCAACTTTGCGACGTGTGTAGCGATGTTGTGAGCTGGATCTTTCTGAACACTGTTCCATTTTTGAAGCAGCATGTGATTGCTGGTCTCCGATTTTTGTTCATAAACAGATGAAAGTTTGTCCCACATTTCCTTCGAACTCGTGCAGTTGATGATGTGAAGAAGCGGTTCCTCATCGACTGATGTGGCGATAGTACGTTGTCCAAGAGTGTCCAGTTTGGTCCATGAGGCACGTGCCGCTCGATGAGCGTCGGTTGTGTTTTCCTCTGGAAATTCTTTTTCTCCGCTGACGATGTCCCATGCTCCACTAGAGAGTAGAACGATGCGTACCTGGAACTTCCATGTGCTCCAGTTCTCAATGCCTTTTAGTTTGGATATCCTAATTGACTCGTTCTCCATCGTGGTGTTGTAAAATTTCACTGTTGCACGAGGGCGGACTTACAACACGAGATTTTGAACGAAAAAATTTAAAAAACACAAAAATATTTATTGTTCCGCGAACCTGGGCCCATAACCTGTTAAACAGGCAGGGTGAACAATAAATAACAACAAAGATTGTTGAATAAATTGAGGATATATTTAAACACGTCAGAACAGTACGAAAGCTGAATGCTAAGTGAGTGTGGTGAAAGTTTTATGGTGTGAGTTTTGTGTTAAAGGTTGGCATGACTGTGGTGGGCCTTAAGGGCCTGAATATATGAAAAGAGTGAGTGTTTGCACGAGGATGAAAGTTAGGTTAGAGCGCGTACAATTTGAATTTAATTTTTTTTTTACTTTGTTCCACAATTTTTTACAGTAATTAAGTTTATTTTACAAAATAAATTATACAGAGTTTTTATACAATGCTTTAACTGAACATTTATGAAAAAAAAAATATATATGTATATATGTATATATTATTTATTAAAATATCGCCATATTGGTTGGATCCACTCCCGCGAGTAGTGCTTCGCGGTGACCATCACAGCAGCCTTCTGGATCATCTGAATTCAAAAAACCAAGGTGAAACCTTTAGTTTAATAATAAATCCAGTCTTTAATCGAAGCTTTTTTTTTTTGAAAATTCACAAAATGGTGGCATTCGAAACTTTGGACTCTGATTTTCGATAAAAAGTTAAAAGTTAATTGTTTAAAAAATATAGTAATTGTCAACAAAAATTAATATCCTTCGATTAAAGACTAATTCTTAATGCCAAAAAGATAATATTAAAATTTCATCAATATCCACCGAATGGTTTTCGAGTTATATTGGTCACCGAATGAAAAAACACAGTTTTGAGAAAAATGCGTTTAAAGTTTTTTAAAAGTAGATCTTGTTTAATTTTGGTGTCCCCTAATTGAATGGAAAAAGTTAAATTTTGCGTAATTTTATCTGTTGAATCCGAATATCACATTTTTTTGCTGATAATTTGAACATTTAATTGTTTATAGCTAATTGTTTAAATAATTTCTTTGAAAAATTTCATTTTTTTAAATTGCTTTTTTATATTCGTGTATTTTAAGAATTTTTGAAGCGAAAGTATTCCCTACAAAATTTGGTTAAATTCAATATTCATCGAGTTATTAAACTTTGAAAAATTTTGGCTAGAAAAGATTAGTCCGACTAGCTTACACTCGTTTATCACATAAAATTTTTAGCCTAATAGAATTATTTAGATATTAATATTGAATCATCAATACCTGGACCATATAATAGAGCTTCTGCAGATTTTGAAACTTCTAAAACATCTAGCTGGTTTTGTCTTCGAAGCATTCTGCCCTCGCGGGTATTCCCGTTTGCCCGCCTGTTCGCTAAATTTATACGTTCTGAATCTCTATTTTCCTTGTAAAGGTGAGAATTGGGTCCGCAATCAATCCCAAGTTAATTCATAATCAGTAATAATGAATGTGAATCCTCATTGAACAAACATGCAGCGATATATGCAGCAATTTCTACTATAGTGTTGCTACTCCACAATGTTTTGCGACTTATTTTCCACACGAGCTGGTTGAAACTTTCATTATTATTTTGATTGAAACCACCAATACATTTCAAAAGTAAATTATCATTACTTAAATCTTCATAAGCAGGTTTAATAGCATCTAAAACAACTGGAGGCAAGGGCTTATAATCGTGCTCGTAAGAATCAAGTTCTGCTTTAGCTTCAGCTCGTTGATATAAGCACCAAGAGTCTTCACCTTTTTGACACTTCTCGTGTTGTGGTTTTTCATCCGTTGAGCTGTAATGATAAAATGTTGCCCATATCGCATTTTTCATGTTCTCTAGCGAATCACAGTTAATTTGTCAATCATTTTCCCTGTCAGTTTACCTTTTCCTCCAAGACCGGCTTGCTTGGTCTTCAATGAGCGCAATCGAGTCCCCATACGTTTCTATACGTGACCTATACACTCTTTCTTATTTATTACAATATCCTTGTAAGGAGTGGCTTTCAAAACTCCAAAATACGTTTTTGAATCACCATCTCCAATGTAATTTGTATATTTAACTCCATACTTTTATTCTGACTGGGTGAACATCTCGACAATTGAGTCGACTTCCATTTTGCCAGATGATCCTTCGTGATTCGCATAACAGTCTTCTTTATGATTAGCGCTCCACTCTTCATACTCAACGGTATTTATTTTAGCTTTCATGTATTCACACAGCTTACAATAACTACTCCTGATATATAAATCCAGAATTTTTCCCGTAAAATAACCAATAATCGATGAAACACTTTTACTACTATCTAGTATTTGCTTCGATAACATTTGGAAGGTACGTTTATCTAAAAATTGTGGCATGTCCATCAGACCACAAAATTTTCTCATGGCTTCATATCCCAATCCTAGGACTCTACTTACAAATATGAATCGTCTATTTATTTCATAGGAACGTCCAATAAAAGAACATGAGGGAATATTTTCGTGAACGCAATTATTACACGCCACTACAATTTTAAATCCCAAGCCACGTGTACTAGCTGTCTGAAATTTCATATCTCCATCACACTCCTTACACTTGACAATACTTGCAATAGCAGTAAAAACAGATATAAAGTTAATTTTCTGTATTCAACACCATTATGTTCAGGCGCACTGTCTTCGAGGTCACGTTTTAATTTTTTAGCTGACGAACTAAGAACACTTTGATCACATTCCGCTGTCTTTGGATTGAAAACATTTTTTCTTTTGACAGTAAGCGATTTACGAACACCATTAGACTTTCGAAGTTCTCTTGAACCTTTCGCACGATCCATGATAAAATTTTCAAAACAATTTTCACAAATCAAAAAACACGTGTATCGACTACTTACTTCCAATGTCAAGTGTAAAATGAAATTTAACCAAAAATTTTCCATCTTATACTTGAAATTATTCTATTCATACAAGATAATAGGCGTGACAAAACCGGGCGCTTGCAGCTGCCGTCCGCTACCTGCTCTCGTCACAATCGAGAGGTTTAATGTTGCTTCAGTAATTACTAAATATCTTGAAAACTATTCATCGGATTGACTTGAAATTTTCAGAGAATATTCTTAAAACATCAAAAAAAATCGATTTTTCAAAAATTCTAAGTGCATCTACCCCCTTAAGGTACAACCGTTTCTGCCTTTTTCAGAGTAGATTTAACCCGGGTAAAAAATTATTTAGAATATCGATACGGCTTTCTATAGCTTTATAACAATTGAATTAGCATAATAATGCATAACGGCTTCATCAATCAATTGTGATGATACTACGATGATGATCAGAACACTGCACTTATCTATAATACATAATCGCGAAATCCATTGCGCTGATATCATTCTTATATTTAACTATTCATGTAAAATATTGATTGCTGTTCCGTGCAACATATCTACGGCCCCTTTTACCTCACGAATTGTTTCTATGATTGCCTGGGCAACCACATTGTTCGGACGCTCCTAATTAAGAACAGCTGCCCGATAACGTTTAACAATGTTGAACGTTTTCACACCAAACACGAAACGCGTTTGATAGAATTTGCTGCGAAAAAACTAACCCATGAATAAGTGCAGAATTTTGTATGGTGTTTGACGCATCTATCTTCAGTAACACCATCTGTTTCACAGTTATTTCTTGATTCGCCCTCAGAAAGGATTCTCTGATAAGTTTTTCAAGTTGACTTAGCACTTGAAGGTGTATCCAATACCAGTCCATAAGAAACGAATTGTAGTGTGGCTAAAAAGGACACTATCATGTATTAAACAACTTTAATATAACAATCTAATGATGAACGAATAACGCGCTAGTTGACTTGTATTATTCGACTCGGATTATCGACTCTTGATAAGTTTCCCATATTCTCCGTTCTCCGCATCTTTTGGCGTAATATCGCACGCGGGTACTACTTGTGTGAGTCCCGTTACAGTGATACAATACAACAGTCCCCTTCAAATGACAACATTTACGTTGAAAATGTAACCTGATGTGTTTTTGATTTTGGTCCTTTATAAGGTCTGGGAACTGTGAGTCGATTGTAGTTTGTTGTTTGATGTATTGATCCAGTTTTGACATCCTGCATATAATTTTTCATATGAGTTCACGGTTTCAGTCGATCTATAGATATGGTAAAAGCTTTATTTCCTATCTGCACTTTGTAAATACTTTCGGTTCGACGTTCGACTACTTCGTGAGGCTGGTGTATGGCTGGTGTAGCAATTTCTTTCCAGATACTTGTCTGATGAACACATGACTGCATCCAGACAGATTTTTGTAAACGAAAGCGCTTCAATGGTTGTGATGTGCGGCAAGTGTTGGCTTTAGTTTTTGCATTTGCTGTCGAAACTTTTCGATGAACATATCCGCGTTCTCAGGAAAAGAATCATCGCTGAAAAATCCTCCTGGCATACCGTAACACATTTCCGTAGTTGAACAGCCGTTGTCCTCCTTCAAAGATCATCCCAAATCTAATAGCACTGCTGGTAGCACGTCGAGCCAATGTGACAACTCGTGAAACATTATTGCAGCTTTCAATGATCAATGAAATCTTTCCACTATTCCATTAGAAGCATGTGAAATGCTGTGGTAGAGATCTGACTGCTGCCAATATACTGCAACATTGCCCTTAGCTCCCATAATTTACCGAGGACCAAAAACATGTCTATTTGATTGAGCAAAACATAAATTTAACCACACTAACAGAAACTAACCACACTAAGGGGTTTCATTGCTACTAGCAGTTTCTTTTAATCGCAAAATTTAATCGCATTTATAGAAGCTGGAGAAAATTCTTCAACCCGACAACATCGTTAGTTTAAGAAAGTCAAGATGCTTGTTTAGAGTCAGTTGGCGCTTTTCTCGATCTGAAGGTTTGTGAAAATTCGATTTTATGGGCTTGGTTAAAAGTACGACGTCCTCAACTGTGGGAAATGTGTTAGTATTTGGTTCTTTGAGTTTTCAGCGTTTCTTTCAGGAAACGATGTACGATGTACGAACAACCCGCAAAAAACCCTTTAAATCCAGTATTTTAATGTTAACATTTTCAGCATTTTTATAAACAATAAGTAATGAACTTCTTGGCCTTGATTTCTAAAGTGTAAACTAATGCAATAGCCTATTTTACATGTTACATGTTATTTTTTATAAAAGTTACATCAGCGATATCTGTGTTTACTTTGAATGTAGTTCTTACATTCTTATCTCTATACTATCTAATACTGATCAAATACAAATTATACATACGACCAGTCTGACGGAAAACTACAAATAGCGTATTCAAAAATAAATTTTTAATTTTTCGATAAATGTTTATTGTGCTACATTAGCATTGCGTCAACAGGTTCTATTCGATGTTTGAAATATGATGCTTGATGCAATTTCAGTACCAACCATTCCAAGTCCATGTATTGTAGTTGATTTCTTCTTACGTCGTATTTGTCACGGCCTCGAGACTACGACTTTTTCACTTTACTCTTTTTCAGTCCCGTTCTTTTTTTCCACACTGCGTGTTTGATTCCCGCGTTTTCCTTTCCTCTTTTTCTTTTTTTTTTCTCCTCGTAAGTGTGTCACCCTGCCACCCACCCTGCCGGCATTGCCACACTTCGAGGTGAAAGGTGTTAAATTAGTGTGTCATCCTGTGGGAACATTTGAGAGGTGGATTGCTGCAATATCATGTATGAACAAATTTATAAGTGTTTAAATACGAGAGAAAGATAAAGCACTAGATACAGTACTACAAAACTGCGATACGAGAGCGCGATGCGAGTCTCACACTAAATGTCAAACAGTTTTCGTTACATGCTTTTATAAATGCCTGTTAAAATTATGATATATTCAAACGTTTAAGCCATCTTCCTAAATTTCTAGCTTTTTGCAGTTTAATGTACTTCAATCCACGCGTGATTGGGTAATATTCATATCTGGGTATGTACCAAATAATTTCTTCTGAAGGACTAACTCAGGGCCGGTATCTTTTTCGCGAGATGCCACTACTAATACAGATACAAATGTATGGTATTAAATCTAAAGACAATATATGTAGTCTCATTTGTGCAAGTTTCTTGGGACTGCTTTAAAGTCACGCAGTTATATTACTCATTCCGCTCTTTCTTATGCCATTACAAAGGAATTTATTTTATTTCGTTTTTTTTCTAGTTTGGTATTGGAAGTAATCTCTTCCTACATTGGTTTTTATGGTGGGTCCCACTGCTTTTTCTATTATTGACAGGCTTCATTTTCTTCTATATAGCCTTCGCACTTTTCGCTGTTTTTTTTTATTATTATTATTAAGTGGGTTAACTCGTTGCAGCTGCTTAAGGGGTTATATATAAAGTTGAGTGGAAAAATTCGGATATGTTCATGATTTTTTTTAAGGACGTTTTGAAGATTTTATTGTAAAAAACCAAATACACTTCGATAGAACGTGTCTCGAAGAACAAAACTACACGATGAACAATAAAAAATATAAACAATTGCAAGATTTATTTCCATTCTCCCGAAACAGCTTTTTTTGAAGAGCCTTCCGGTGGACGCGATTGGAAGCGAACCACTTAACTGATATCAAAAATTTGATAAAATTATTGTACAAAAATGTTACTCGGGGTACTTGAACGATTAGTTTGCCAAAAAAATTTTTTGTTTTTCATAAAAAACCCGATTGCCTAAAAAACCGATTTTTGAGGTGTTGAAAGTTTTAAACAAAAAATTGTTTAAGCGATTCGCACATTTATTTATAAAAAATCGATCGTTCAAGTACCAGAGGTTGTAAATAGGAACAATTTAAAAAAAATTTATGCAAATCGGTTAAAGGGTTTTTGAGTTATCGCGTCCACGGCAACTGTACTTTCTAAACACCATTTCAAGATAATCGCGTTTGAAGTTTTGTGTCCCGTTGATTCATGTATAACAGTAATCCAGTCAAACTTACAAATCGTCATCGATACCAGGACCATAAAGGGTTTCTTCCGCATTCATTCCGGCTTCCAAAACTGCAATCTGGTGTTGTCTTCGAGCCATTCTTCCTTCTTTAGTCGCCTCCTGTGCGCGCTGTTCAGAAATAGAGACGCGCCTCGCGTCTTCTTCCGCGACGAATCTGTGAGAATGAGTTCTGCAGGGCACCCCCAAAGCCTCGAAAATTTTCAGAATAGCGCTGTTTCCATCGTTGAAAATGCAAGCAGATGTGTAGGCTGCAATTTCAACTGGGACTGCACCTCCTGGAAGATGTTTTGGCGAAATTTTCCAGATAAGCTGATTGTAGCTTTCGTTATTGTTCTGTGTGAAACCGCCGACGCATCGTTCAAGTAATTCGTCCTTGGATAAATCTCTGTAAACTGGCTCGATTGCATTCAAAACATTTTCAGGCAACGCTGAGTAAGAATGTACAAATTCAGGTATAACTTTTTTCTTCCGTCCCTTTCCTTTTCTTTCCGGAAGCGCAGCTACAGCTCGCTGCCAACGGGACATTTTTCGTGGCGAGGATTATCGTTTGTCGAACTATAGTGGAAAAATGTTGCCCAGATATCATTTTTCATTTTCTCGACAGAATCAGTTTTCACACGGTCAGTTTGTCAATCATCTTTCCGGTTAATTTTCCTTGACCTCCCATGCCTTTATTTTCTTTTTTTACGTTTCTTAGACGTTTCCCCATTCGTTTTTGTACGTGCCCGATGCACTCTTTCTTTTGAACTGACAAATCTTCATATGGGTTAGCATTTTTTATAGAAGTGAATGTTTTAGAATCGCCGTCTCCGATGTAATTTGCGTACCTAACGCAGTGCAAAGTCTCTGACCGTTTAAACATTTCAAGCACTGCATCCACCTCCATCATACTTCTGATGATAAAACCACACGATCTGAATGACATCGGCAAAACGTTTGTCCGCGGTGCTTGTATTAACGTAATGTTCTTCATAGCTTCTGACACGTTTTTGTAACCGAAAAAGAGCTTATCAAACAGAGCCTCTCTGTTCTCTTGCGTTGTTCGCTCGCTTGCGCTTGCTCTGAAATTAGTCATCCTTCTATCATCACGACCTTTCTTATTTTATCGCCGGCAGTTCCTGCCCGGGTTAATGGGTTGAGGATGTTCCTCCTCATGGAGAATTGCTTTCTGGAAATGTTTTGACATTTTAGCGGTAAGTTTTTAGGTGTTTTAACCTGCAGACGGAAATCCTGTGCTGCTGAAAAACGTTTCATATTGGGTTTCATATCCCAATCCTAGGACTCTACTTACAAATATGAATCGTCTATTTATTTCATAGGAACGTCCAATAAAAGAACATGAGGGAATATTTTCGTGAACGCAATTATTACACGCCACTACAATTTTAAATCCCAAACCACGTGTACTAGCTGTCTGAAATTTCACATCTCCATCACACTCCTTACACTTGACAATACTTGCAATAGCAGTAAAAACAGATATAAAGTTTATTTTTCTGTATTCAACACCATTATGTTCAGGCGCACTCTCTTCGAGGTCACGTTTTAATTTTTTAGCTGACGAACTAAGAACACTTTGATCACATTCCGCTGTCTTTGGATTGAAAACATTTTTTCTTTTGACAGTACGCGATTTACGAACACCATTAGACTTTCGAAGTTCTCTTGAACCTTTCGCACGATCCATGATAAAATTTTCAAAACAATTTTCACAAATCAAAAAACACGTGTATCGACTACTTACTTCCAATGTCAAGTGTAAAATGAAATTTAACCAAAAATTTTCCATCTTATACTTGAAATTATTCTATTCATACAAGATAATAGGCGTGACAAAACCGGGCGCTTGCAGCTGCCGTCCGCTACCTGCTCTCGTCACAATCGAGAGGTTTAATGTTGCTTCAGTAATTACTAAATATCTTGAAAACTATTCATCGGATTGACTTGAAATTTTCAGAGAATATTCTTAAAACATCAAAAAAAATCGATTTTTCAAAAATTCTAAGTGCATCTACCCCCTTAAGGTACAACCGTTTCTGCCTTTTTCAGAGTAGATTTAACCCGGGTAAAAAATTATTTAGAATATCGATACGGCTTTCTATAGCTTTATGACAATTGAATTAGTATAATAATGCATAACGGCTTCATCAATCAATTGTGATGATACTACGATGATGATCAGAACACTGCACTTATCTATAATACATAATCGCGAAATCCATTGCGCTGATATCATTCTTATATTTAA
This sequence comes from Stratiomys singularior, assembly GCA_954870665.1. NCBI lineage: Eukaryota > Metazoa > Arthropoda > Insecta > Diptera > Stratiomyidae > Stratiomys > Stratiomys singularior. The sequence goes on from OX940881.1 coordinate 68,459,749, forward strand.
CTATTCATGTAAAATATTGATTGCTGTTCCGTGCAACATATCTACGGCCCCTTTTACCTCACGAATTGTTTCTATGATTGCCTGGGCAACCACATTGTTCGGACGCTCCTAATTAAGAACAGCTGCCCGATAACGTTTAACAATGTTGAACGTTTTCACACCAAACACGAAACGCGTTTGATAGAATTTGCTGCGAAAAAACTAACCCATGAATAAGTGCAGAATTTTGTATGGTGTTTGACGCATCTATCTTCAGTAACACCATCTGTTTCACAGTTATTTCTTGATTCGCCCTCAGAAAGGATTCTCTGATAAGTTTTTCAAGTTGACTTAGCACTTGAAGGTGTATCCAATACCAGTCCATAAGAAACGAATTGTAGTGTGGCTAAAAAGGACACTATCATGTATTAAACAACTTTAATATAACAATCTAATGATGAACGAATAACGCGCTAGTTGACTTGTATTATTCGACTCGGATTATCGACTCTTGATAAGTTTCCCATATTCTCCGTTCTCCGCATCTTTTGGCGTAATATCGCACGCGGGTACTACTTGTGTGAGTCCCGTTACAGTGATACAATACAACAGTCCCCTTCAAATGACAACATTTACGTTGAAAATGTAACCTGATGTGTTTTTGATTTTGGTCCTTTATAAGGTCTGGGAACTGTGAGTCGATTGTAGTTTGTTGTTTGATGTATTGATCCAGTTTTGACATCCTGCATATAATTTTTCATATGAGTTCACGGTTTCAGTCGATCTATAGATATGGTAAAAGCTTTATTTCCTATCTGCACTTTGTAAATACTTTCGGTTCGACGTTCGACTACTTCGTGAGGCTGGTGTATGGCTGGTGTAGCAATTTCTTTCCAGATACTTGTCTGATGAACACATGACTGCATCCAGACAGATTTTTGTAAACGAAAGCGGCAAGTGTTGGCTTTAAGTTTTGCATTTGCTGTCGAAACTTTTCGATGAACATATCCGCGTTTTCAGGAAAAGAATCATCGCTGAAAAATCCTCCTGGCATACCGTAACACATTTCCGTAGTTGAACAGCCGTTGTCCTCCTTCAAAGATCATCCCAAACCTAATAGCACTGCTGGTAGCACGTCGATCCAATGTGACAACTCGTGAAACATTATTGCAGCTTTCAATGATCAATGAAATCTTTCAACTATTCCATTAGAAGCATGTGAAATGCTGTGGTAGAGATCTGACTGCTGCCAATATACTGCAACATTGTCCTTAGCTCCCATAATTTACCGAGGACCAAAAACATGTCTATTTGATTGAGCAAAACATAAATTTAACCACACTAAGGGGTTTCATTGCTACTAGCAGTTTCTTTTAATCGCAAAATTTAATCGCATTTATAGAAGCTGGAGAAAATTCTTCAACCCGACAACATCGTTAGTTTAAGAAAGTCAAGATGCTTGTTTAGAGTCAGTTGGCGCTTTTCTCGATCTGAAGGTTTGTGAAAATTCGATTTTATGGGCTTGGTTAAAAGTACGACGTCCTCAACTGTGGGAAATGTGTTAGTATTTGGTTCTTTGAGTTTTCAGCGTTTCATGTCAAACAATGTACGATGTACGAACTACCCGCAAAAAACCCTTTAAATCCAGTATTTTAATGTTAACATTTTCAGCATTTCTATAAACAATAAGTAATGAGCTTCTTGGCCTTGATTTCTAAAGTGTAAACTAATGCAATAGCCTATTTTACATGTTACATGTTATTTTTTATAAAAGTTACATCAGCGATATCTGTGTTTACTTTAAATGTAGTTCTTACATTCTTATCTCTATACTATCTAATGCTGATCAAATACAAATTATACATACGACCAGTCTGACGGAAAACTACAAATAGCGTATTCAAAAATAAATTTTTAATTTTTCGATAAATGTTTATTGTGCTACATTAGCATTGCGTCAACAGGTTCTATTCGATGTTTGAAATATGATGCTTGATGCAATTTCAGTACCAACCATACCAAGTCCATGTATTGTAGTTGATTTCTTCTTACGTCGTATTTGTCACGGCCTCGAGACTACGACTTTTTCACTTTACTCTTTTTCAGTCCCGTTCTTTTTTTCCACACTGCGTGTTTGATTCCCGCGTTTTCCTTTCCTCTTTTTCTTTTTTTTTCTCCTCGTAAGTGTGTCACCCTGCCACCCACCCTGCCGGCATTGCCACACTTCGAGGTGAAAGGTGTTAATTTAGACCTCTCAAGTGTGTCATTCTGTGGGAACATTTGAGAGGTGGATTACTGCAGTATCATGTATGAACAAATTTATAAGTGTTTAAATACGAGAGAAAGATAAAGCACTAGATACAGTACTACAAAACTGCGATACGAGAGCGCGATGCGAGTCTCACGAGTGTTTTCGTGGTTTACTTCTGGAAGGATTTGTTTGTTCTTTGGCGATAAGTAAAACCCACTTTCACCGCTATTAAAAATCCGACTGGAATCTTTCCCAACTTCCAAAAAGCTATGTGTACAAAAATGGAAATTTCGATTTCATTCATTCGTACAACTTGCAGGTGTACTATTCACTATGGGTAAACGCATATTTTCTTCAGATAGTTCTTATATTAATAGAGTTCACTAATAAAATTATGGGGTTGCAATTAATTCCTACCTTTTATTGATAAATTGCAATGTTTATTATGCAAATATCATTACAGTGGCATTACTCAAATATCAAATCTTCGTGAGTTGCCATTACCTCTTGTCATCTCTGCAAACCATGCACACTTTGTCAAAGAGTAATTCGCCTTTAGACTCGAAAAATGAGGCGATTCGATAATTGGTACTTATCACTTCCAAGTATCGCATGCGTATGTTATAAGGACTGTTATGGGATCTTTCATAATCTCAAATCATAGTCACTATTCACAATTAAAATGAAATTTAATTTAGTTCACACACAGCGTCACATGCACATTTACAATTTAAACGTTAACCTAGTATTCTACGATTTGACAAAATTTTGTTTTCTTAACGCAACCGCTAGTAGTTATTACACTTCAAGGATCAACTCGACAACTAATTCTTAATAATTAAAAAAGTGCCCTTTTATAGGCAGAAAATGTTTATAAATGGTTTAGCACGAAAAACTTCCATCAACATCAAATTTCGCTAATTTTTATTGTTGATTTGGCCTCGCCTGGTCGGACCATCGCGATTCCCATTGTAAACACAAGTCGGAGAATTGTTTTTATTAGATTTGCAAATATATGCTATATTAGCATTGCGTCAACAGGTTCTATTCGATGTTTGAAATATGATGCTTGATACAATTTTAGTACCAACCATACCAATTCCATGTATTGTAATGGATTTCTCATTACGTCGTATACGTCACGGCGACGAGACTACGACTTTTTCACTTTACTCTCTCTCAGTCCCGTTCTTTTCTTCCACACTTTGATTCCCTTCTTTTTCTTTCCTCTCTTCCTTTTTTTTCTCCTCGTAATTGTGTCACACTACGGGCATTGCCACACTTCGAGGTGAAAGGTGTTAATTTAGACCTCTCAAGTGTGCCATCCTGTCGGAACATTTGAGAGGTGGATTACTGCAGTATCATGTATGAACAAATTTATAAGTGTTTAAATACGAGAAAAGGATAAAGCACAAGATACAGTACTACAAAACTGCGATACGAGAGCGTGATGCGTGTCTCGCACTAAATGTCAAACGGTTTACGTTACATGCTTTTATAAATGCCTGTTAAAATTATAATATATTCAAACGTTTCAGTCCATCTTCCTTTCTAGTTTCTAGCTTTTTGCAGTTCTATGTCCTTCAATCTCCGCGTTATTAAGTATTATTCATATCTGGCTATTTACCTAATATTTTCTCCTGAAGGACTAACTCAGGGCCCATATATTGCGATCCCCATTGTAAACACAATCTCGAGAATTGTGTTTATTAGATTTGCAAATGGGGTAAAAATACCATCTTTGATAGGGAACGTCGTTTGACTTAGATGTATTATTTCCTGAGGACGGCATTGTTTACGTTTCTGTAAATTGATTACATTAACGGAGTTTGAATATTCTTTGCTAGTTTAAAATATTAATTGTATTCGCGGAATTTATTGTGGCATTTCTTAGAATCAATTATTAGATTTTTTCTTATTTCTATAAATTGGTTACGTTAACGGAATTTGGATATTAATTATGTTCGCGGAATTTATTATGGCGTTTCTTAGAATCAATTATCAGATCAGATTTCTTTGGTGCATGTTAGGTTTTCGACAGTAGGAGAGTGTATGGATCATGGGGTCCATAACAGGACCTGCGGACCTTTGACATTGAGCATCTTACGATAATTAATCGCGGGAATAACGAGTTTACGAGCAACTACCTACAATTCGTCTCAAGAATCACTTATCATAAATTAAGTCAAACTTTAATGTTAAGATATACTTATTTCAAGTTAAGCGATCTTTTATTAAAATGTAACACATATTATAAGATAAGCCAGTTCAGCTTACTCGAGCCATGCAATAGTACCATCAATACAATCGGCAGTTGGTAACAACAGATTGCATTTAATTTTGTTGCAGTGTCCCACTTGGCAACTTTTTCGCTCTTGTAATATTATAGATGATGAAGAAGCGTTTGATCGTTGCAATGTTTTCTTTTTTACCGCATCTAATTCCTCCGCTTGACAAAACATGCGTAGGAATCGAGCAAAACTCTCTACGCCTTTTGTCAAAATCATTTATTACTGTACATGTGCGCGGCTGCTTTAGTGCAGATCAAACCACGATCTTCGGGCGAGTGACAATGTTTTCTTTTTTATGCCAAACATACGCAAACTCATCTCACGTTCATCGACGCTGCGCATGCTCATGAAAGGGTGTTTTCCGCAAGACTTCATGTGCACAATGTGTGTGCCACATGTGCGCGGCGTGTGCGGTGTAGGCCATGAATTAAGGTTACTTTTCAAGTAACCGAAAGTAATTTATTTCACGTACATCTAAATGTTCCTAATGTTAACTTACAACTGAATGTCTTAAGTCTAATTTCTATCCTCTTATATACTAGAGAGATATGATTTTTCACACATTTCAGGGCCCTTATTGGTTTACTGCCATAAAGATATCTCAAATAAAGTTCAGAAAGGTTATTTTATTGCTTTATTGTATTTTATCTCTTTCTGAATTTTACATTATCATTAACTTGCAAAGTATTTTAAATATTTTGAATAGATCATTTGGGTTTTCGGAAAATATCATATAAATGTCACAAGAAAGATTCGGAAAAGGTTATTTTATTGTATTTTGTTCTTTTCCGAATTTTATGCTATGGATGCCATGTGTGTTAAGGATAGGAATTATCCATAACTCATGTATGTAGCCAATTATCATCTGGTATTTAAAACACCTGTTTATTATAACAGAATTCTTTTAAAAAGAGCCTTTTTGATTGGAGGCTATCTAACTACTAACTATTATTTTTCGGCTCCTTAAATAGTCTTGCGATCAGAAGAACGTCTTTTAATTATCAATTAGTTCAATGGAAAATCCATTAAATATCATCACTCAACAGTTGTCAAAATCAATTTTAGATGTTTGATTATTGTTTAAGGTATAATGCTTTCTACTATACATGAATCAATCTTATGCAAATTGGTTTATTCTATAAATCATAACTCCCATCATTTATGTTAAGTGACGAACACCAATAATGCATCAGTTAAGCATGAATCAGTCTTAAGTAGATTGATTCATTCTATCGATCATGCCTTTCACCACCAGCATTACTGGAAGCTTTTATGTGTTTATGCAGTGGTCGACGTAATTGATGTCATATCAGGCTTTGATATAACCAGCCTAAGTGTACGAGTCGGAGCCGCCACACATGTATTGTTTCCTGCACATTGTGTCTCCGGTACAATGTTTATATAATATCCACGCCTTTATTGCTGCAAAATCTTATATATTGAAAAGATTTGACGAAGATTTTTCATCTGGTCAACGACGTCCGCTCCGAACTTCGTTTTATTATAGTATGAAATAGCTTCTGGAATACGTTTGAGGTTGTCTTTCGTGAGTACACCTGTATGTCTGTTGCTTAGGAGAAAACATTTATGTTCGGCTTATTTTTATATACTGTAAGAATGAAATTTTCTGATTTATATAAATCTGAGGAAAATCTTTTTTCTTTACTGGTTTTAGCAGTTCTCGTTTGATTGACCGGATGGTCCCAACCAATTTCGTTTTTTCAGCAAGCAATTTTTGAGCTAGCGGGGAGGCTTGTAAAGAAATCGATCTAAATATGGTTGGGCTACTGTCAATATGAGAAACTCCCATCATTCCCAAAATAAGGAAGTTTTGAAGCTTTCCAAATTTATGAGGCTTATTCGGCATATATTGCGTGTAACTATTTTTCTATTGACTAGTTTTCATTTGGCTTATAGCAAGCCTGGCTATTACTTATAAATTTTTCTTACACTATATACGCTAATATATTTCGGATATCAGCGCAAATTTATCTCAGGGTCGTGGGATTATCGTTGTCGGGTTCGTCGCGTTTTCTTTTCTTGATAAGGATTGGGTCGAGGACTGAAAATATTGTGTCGGAGTTGGTCATTATTTGTTCGTTGATTATATTTCCGTGGGTTTTTTTGTGTTTGTAGATTTCTAGTTTCTCTAATACGTCAAGTCTCACTCCCTTCTTTTGTTTGTGTAGTAGCGTCATCGAATTTGCCATGGTATCGGGTTCGTGTGTGTGATTCTGTAGGTGTGTTGCGTAGTTGAAGTCTGTTTTGTTATGTGTAAACGAACGTATGTGCTGCTTATATCTAGTTGTTAGTTTCCGTGTGGTTTTTCCTATGTATACCATGTCGCAGTCCCTGCATGTTAGTTTGTATATGCCGCTGTTGTTGTATGTTGGTGTGCTATTGGGCTTCGGTGTTAGTTTGTTTCCGATGTTGTTGTTGGTTTTGAATGCGGTATGTAGTTTGTATTTTTTGAAGAAGCTTGCCAGTTGGTATGTCTCCTTGCCTACGTATGTCAATGTGGTCCATTTGTGTGCGTCCTTTGGTGTGTCTGATGGTTGGCGTTTTTGTTTCTTCTTGTGCTGTGCGATCAGTTTTTTGATATCACGTTTCTTGTATCCGTTATTGTCGACTATCTTATATATGTTGTTTAATTCGTCGGTGTAGTCGCTGGATTTCATAGGGATGGAGTGTAGTCTCTGCACCATTGATCTGTATGCTGCTAGTTTGTGTTGGTCGGGATGGTTAGATGAAGCGTGTATGGTGTTGCCCGTAGTAGTCGGTTTCCTGTAAATTTTGTGTTCCAAATGGGCTTCTTTTCGTATGATGGTTAGGTCCATGTAGTTGAGTTCTCTGTTTGACTCTTTGAGTCGATGATAATAAAGCAGTCGTAACCTCGAAACCAATCAAGCAAGGCCCGGCGGACCCAAGCAACACAGAATTATCCTGATGTTTGATTAAAATGAAATCTTTATGTTGATCGTGTGGAATATAAAGGTAAAGTCGGCATGTCATCTATGTTAAACTGAATGAATGTATGAATGTGTACGTAAGGCTGGGATGTGTCAAAACTAAGAGAGCGCGTTGAATGGCTGAATTTAAAACAAAGCTATTCTAAACAGTTATACTAAAGAGTAAACATGGAATTCCATTGGCGATTCCGGAATAACCGAATTTTCGATCGAATAGCTTGTTGTAATTCCCCTCTCAAGTGTGACAATTCCGCCCAGATGACACACTTGAGAAACATAACTTATCCAAACTCACCTCGTAATTATGACAATGCCGTCAAGAGGACGCACTGGCGGAAGAAAAACCACGACGACGAACACGCAGGGGATCCCGTTGCAGACGAGCAGTTTTTTCTTGGCGGAGGAGTGCAAGAAAGAGTGCTTGGCGGACGTTCTTTCTGTGGCTGTGAAAGAAAATATTGAAAAACAGAAACCGATTATCTGAAAAGACAAAAATAAACGACCACGAGGGGACCGTCGGGAAGATCTTTTTTTGGGAGTTAAAACGTCTTGCGTGAAAATACGAAAAAAACGAAACGAAGGTAAGAAAAAGGGCCGTTGTTATATTTTCTTTTTTTGTCGATTATGAAAGGAAGTTTGGTGTTGCGATCTCGATTGATGGAATTTTATCGGAAAATTTGTGACAACGACAAAAGAATTTATGAAAAAACCAAGTGATTCACGTTTGTTTGGACACGTTGGCGTCTTCGCGGAATTCATGTTTTGTGTAAAAAAAAAGAAGGGAAACAACAGGAGCTGGTGAATTAAAGAGATAGCAGATCGTGTAAAGAAATGCAAGTTACAAAAATTCGAAGTTCCCGCCTTAATTACATTCTGTAAGGAAGTGTGGTCGTCTGATAAAGGCTTTGTGACAGCACCCTTCAAGCTAAACGAAAACACATTCAGGAGTGATATCAGCATGAAACCAACAGGATATATGCTGCATGAAAATAACCAAAGACTTCGTATCCACGCTCATCGGTAGGTATAGTACAATCTGGTAAATAAAGAGATACGCAAAGATAGGAGAACAAAACAGTGAAAACAACATCAATAGAAAGAAATCGTAATGCAATTTTATATTTTGCATGCAAACGGCACGACGATGAACAGTGATGAAAATGTGTTAAAAGCCTCGAAAGCATTGAGGAATGATAATTCATTGAATAAAGAAAAGCCAAAAAACAAAAGGTGTTCTCCTTGGAAATGAGGTTAAACAATAAGCTATTACTTACGTATGATGTGTCGCGTATAGTATAGTATAATTACATAGTACGGATGTATTTAATATAATTATTGACGCGATAATTAGTCCCTAAAATTTCTTATGATACACCTGTAAAGCATTACTAACATTATTAACATTTGTATAGATACAACTTCTTTGAAATGAGGAAAAAAAATGCGCCATTTGAGCTTAACCTGAAATAATGATATGTGAAGGATTGTAGGTAGTGTGACTTCTGTGACTGTGAAGAGGTTTGATAATTATTAACTGAAATTTGTACAGAATACTTTATTAATCACTTATTGATTTAAAACAAAAAAGTGCTGTTAAGCGAAATACAATCGGAAGAAAATAGTTTCATTAGAAAATTTTACTACGAAATTGCATCAATCGCTGCTAATCATCATCATTTCAATTTATGCTCAGTTGTTCGCTCTAAATATGTTTTTAAATCAGAAAGATATAACAAGCATGTCATGTTGAAAACATGTTATCCGATATGTCGAATCCTTACTTCCGATGTGTGTCTTAATGTTGCGATCTAATTTTGTGAACGAGATAAATAAGAGAGGATTATTGAATGTACACAGTCATAGAACGTTTTAAACGATATCTATGTCATTTCAATTGCGTTTACACAAAAAAATTAATATTTATTTGAATAGTCTTCAGTTGGATCAACTTCATTTTCTCATATTTTAATTCACTCTTGTTTCACCTTTGATCGTTTTACCTAAAATAATCAACATAACTCGTCTTGCAATCGTCGCCTTGACGATTGCGGATCTAAAATCCATTACAAGCTGACGTATTGACTCCATCTTTTGTGACTGTGTCTCTCCATCTTTTTCAGTTTCGCCTCAGACTATATCTATCTAGTCTTTTTCTTTTGAAAGGTTTTTGTCTCCTATCTTCACTTCGATCTATAGCGTTCCGAAGAATTTCCTGTAATAACCCTGTCCAAATCTGTGGAGTTGTGATAATGTCTAACCAGTAGGATGTTGTTTATCAAGTAGATTTTATTAAGTGGACAAATTTGCCTTACTGTACAGAAAAACAGATCTAAATATTCTATTTCAAAGAACATGGGAAAATGCGTGTATCTGAGACTAAGCCAGATCCCGGGTTGGGGTAGACTAGAAATTAGGTTCACTTGCTGGAAGAAGAAAGATATTTGTTTCAGATATTAGCTTGTGAGACGTCCTGCCTACTTTGTTAGAAAGTGCGCAGTTCCAGTTTCGGTTTCTTGTATTCAAATCACCACAAAGCAGATTACTCACACTAAGACTTCTCAGATCTTTGAATGGTTGAACACTTTCATTGTTTATCTCAGTCCCCGGAAAGTGCATCTCATATACTCTAATATTAAATCTTAAATCAGTACTTCTGTGTTTTTTACTGAAGTAGATTCAAAGGGTGGTTTGAAGGTTTTTGGTTGGGAACACGACCCCACCTCCAGTGTCGCAAGATCTATAATCCCTATCAATTAAGTATTTTGATTTCGACAGCGCTTTTCACGCGTTTTTCACCCACTTATTCCATATAATTTGCGAATTCCAATCAAGAATTTTTAACTTACTAATTACAGATAAATCGAAAAGCTAACTTAATTAAAACGTTTTATTTGTCAACTTTATTGTTACATGATCTCAAATCTTCAATTAGCTCTTGCACTAGATCAAGAAGCATTTCTTAAATAAATAATTCATTATTTGGACTGCACACGCAGGATTTAACTCAATTTGAGCGCTGTTTGATATGAGATTTACAATCGGTGGTTTTTCACACACTCAAGAAAATGTCTTTGCTGGTAAGCTCGGAGAGCTGAGAAAATTTCTATTCAAAATTTTTATAATTTACCACAGGGTACTTGGGTAATAATTCTCGCTTAGAAATTTTCTCCTTAATGGCAATGTATTCTAGTCTTCTTTTACATGATGCATTTGACTTTGTCGCGCATGGATGGAGCACATGGAGTAATCATGATTACCAATACAAATGATTTCCGATACAAAATGAGCACTTCGTAAGTAGGTGGCAGTTTGAAGAGCCATGTCCATACAGCTGGCAATTCCGTCATTGAGTTGGACCATTCTTATTATGATTATAGTCATCCAGTTCACTGTATACCTCAGCGCTTTTTTTTTGCGAACCGCGATAACTTTCGTGGCTCGTTGCATATATAGTAGGTATAATAGTATGTATAATACATATCCCCGATGCTGTGTTTTTAGTGCTAAATTTTTTAATATCGAGTATTGTGAGCTTATGATTTGCTTTCAGAATTTTTTTCATGTCATCTCCTGCCTCCTGGCAATTTACTTAAGCCTTAAAAGTACTAAAGTGGATTGAGTACCAACATGTTTCTGTCATGGTGTTGTTAGCATAAAAAGTAATTCCTAATGTTATTATTTAAACGGCTATAGGCTACTTTAATATCGTATTCACTTACTACATACTATGGAAACACATGTTGCTATGACATTTACTTTTTAGTTAACCAATCTTTAGTTTTTTTGTGTGTTATAAGTGCGTTCATTATCAGTAATTGTTTTATTCGGTTTTCCAAATTTTTTTGAATATGCTTTGAAGAACGTTAATTGAAGAATAGAGTGAATGTTTACCTCTAAAGCATATACCTATGTAGTAGGTATATCTCATGTTGTCAGGAAAAAGAGGGGTCTTCAAATGGAACTTATGCGAAATTATTAATTTCATTTAATTATTAATTTCCCATTTAAATTGCCTGCAAAGTCATTTATATAATTTATAATGAGTATTTTGAAATTTAGATAGTTTTAAATTTAAAGACACACTCCCGTTGATCTAGATACCCTTTTTAATTCACTGTTGGTTTGATATTAGTTATGTAATTTCCACTCCATTGCACTTATGGCGATTTTTTGTTGCTTCCACTGCAGAAAACTATTTGTTACAAGTACAAAATATTGAAAACTCTTCTTGTTTCATGTAGCAATTTTCTATTCGACAAGTGGGTTGCTGTTATGCAGGTTATGGCTATGGGATTATTTTATATATACTTCATTGCTGATAATGTAAACTCTTGAAAACTTAGATGCAATATTCGCTTGCTATATTTGATGATACATCAACAATTTGATTTGGTCTGTCTTTCCCCGTTTTAACAAGGGTGTTGGTCTTATAGGAAATGTAGATGTAATTACGATTGTCCTCTCATGCAGTTTGTCGTGTAGCAGCCAGAGATTCGTTGTCCATAGCATTTACCAATGTTATTCTAGAAAATGCATTTGCTTTATGCTCCTCTTTTCCTTTTACATGCAATATTTCAAAGTCATACTCTCTGAGTTTAGATCTCCATGATTATATTTTGCATTCTCTTCCTTTATGTTGTCGACATACAGTAATGGTTTGTGGCCCGAAAGAAGAGTAACGTATGGACTATGCAAGCAAAATCCAAAATATTTCGTTCGCTATATGATCTCAATGGATTTTTTTCAATCTTAGAATAGTTTGTTTCGGATTTATTGAGAGTTCGACATACAGAAACTGTAGGTAGGACCGAAATTGAATCATCAATAATGTAATTCTCTCTGCTCCCCAAAATATAGAATATGTTTCGGTTTTACAATTGTTTATAATGGTACCTATGTTGGATGAGATGTTACTTCCTTTAATAGCACGGATATTTTTATAGATGAATGAAAATAGATTCCATTGTACAAGCTACTGCGAACCAAATTTTAAAATAAGTACTTTGATGTACTTTTGTAAGTACTTTTGGTTGATTGACGAAATGGTAATAGACTATGAGAAGAGTATTTTCTGATAGTTTGGACAATTTTTTCGCCAAGAACTTATGTTTTAGTTATTGGTAACACTCATGCGTTGTACCATGGATGACACTGCTAAATCTGATGAGAATAGAGCAAATCGCTTACCACCGTTCGAAGTCATTTTCGATCTGCTCTCGATAAGAACCTTAAGTAGACTACCCCGATAAAAGAATATATTTATGCAGCATTGCATAATATTATTTTTGTGATTGTTTCACCCTTTTCAGTTGATAGTGTCGTGAATATAGAATCTGATTGGAACCATTTCCTGTGAGTTCGTGTTACAAAGTAACGACACGCTCGTGTTCACAAATAATTCCTCATTTTAAAAGTATATAAACTCTTTTCGTTGAATTTCTGTTCTTGCCACAAATCTTCACTTATTGTCTTTTAAGAATGACTTACGTAATTACAAGATTTAGCTTCTGTCGTAAAATTGGCAACTTGCATTATCGCAATAAGTTGAATTACTCCTGCGTGACAAAACGTCGTACTGGGAATATTTTTGTTGTATGGATATGTACATATTTGTCAAAATGATATTACAGCTTAAGATAGCGTGTGCAAATCTAATGATTTTTTGTAGCAACTCCTGGGACAACATTTCGCTGCTTGCGGTAGCTGTTATGCATGGATAAATCAAATTCACCGTTTGGTTAATGGTTTGTTTTTTTGCTGTCCCCTGGTTTAGGATTTTATAATTTTCATACCGTTTTTCATACAGTGCCTACCACAAAATTCCTAACTTAATAATATTCTGTGACTAATACACTCAATTTATTCCACACGCCGAATTGTTTGGTTATCTAAGTGCAAAGTTAGTAACAGTTATATTAACAGGAAGAACGTAAACAGCATCTGAAAACTGAACATAATGTGCACAGGATGTTAAAAAGTTCACCTCTTAATTGGATGATCGTGACAATTCATGTTTCCTCCTTTACATGCAAAAAGGAACGAAAATGGCTGATAAGCAAATCGATTCCATCATTCATACAATTTATAATGCGGCTTTGATTCTTTTCTATTATTCTAAGGCGCCACCCAACGCCGAAATAGCCAAACTTTCGTGCATGGGTCTAGTCATTGTCACCTACCCACAGGATGTTCCATATGTAGTTCTGGTCATCGCTACTCACTCTACACTCACTGACAAAGTGCGAAAAAATGTTCTGCTGCAATTGCAACAGTGATCATTTTGCTAACGATTCAGAATATCGGACAAACAAAGAGTTACTAAAATTCATTTGTTACTATTATAATATCGATTTTAAAATTATTGGCTTGGTCGACATATGTGTCAAATGCGGTGCCAGGCATCGGTATATTTACGTCTTAAGTTTAGAATTCATATTCGATTTCAAAAATCATTCCTTACTTTTTCACGATTTTTTTGGCAATTTGGTTGAGTGCTTGTTTCGTTTGGGAAAGTGATAGAAATAAATAAATAAATATACATCTCCCACATCTACATATACGTCTCAAAGCATATACGTCTCCGTACGATGCTTTTTTTTCTATATAAATGAGAACACCGTTCATATATATCAAATACGTGAAAAAAGAAAACTTATGCCCTCGTATCTATAAAGTCGTTTGATCTCGTAAATTACCAACATTTAGCATCAAAAAAGCTTCAGTGCCATATCAAATCTTATTAAAGGAATTTTCTACACACATTTACATTACCACAGTTGTTCTTTACTGTTGGAATTAGATTTTTACAATTGAATTTCTTTTTACATTGCGCCAAACTTTTCCCTTCCCATCTGATCCAAATATGTTAAATTTGCTTTCGTCAGAAAATACAACTCAATTCCAGAAATAAGCATCATTATTTTGGTGCATTTTCGCGAAGACTAATCCCTCCTAGCACGATTTTCCTTTAATTACAGTGGTTTTAGGCCTTTAAAATTAGTCCCCCTTAGAACATTTCTAATGGTTTCATCACTTAACGTTAAAATTAAGTTTTTTCTGAGCTCGTCTGCCATTCAAGGTGCCCTGATTCTAAGATTTTTTTTTATTTTACTCACTATTGACCACAGCGCTATATCGCTTCAAATTATTGGCCATACCCAACGGAACTTGATTTTGAAGGAGCGAGTTTCTCCACCTTGCTTAATAACGTATTGGACACTTGACTTAGGTCTAGTTATTACTTTCGAAACTTCAGTCGTCGACTTATCATCGCAATAAAGCATTATGATCAATTTCCACATATCTACACAAATTTCATTACTCATAGCAGATTATTTAATTTTCTGAACTTGAAACAAATCTGCACGCGGCTGTTATCATACTAGCTGTATTCTATGAAAAAGGAGAGGCATTGCATTAGATCGTGCAAAGCGTTTATTTTTCGTTCGTACATACTTGTCGAGGTTGCCAGGCTTAAATTGGGTCGCAATACGTTTCCTATGCCGTGGTTCAATCTATGTGCTATATGTATCATACTCATCTCTATGGTTTCCCTAATGTGCAGCTTATTGATTGTCTTAATTCGTTTCAATTATTTTGAAGCTCTCCTTAGATATTTTGTGGTTCGATTCGACAATATGTTTTGCTATCGCTGACTTGAAATTTTAAAATTAATTTTTTGGCAAACGCCTCCTCGGTATGCTTGTGCAAGTAATAACACGAACTTGTTTCGATCTTTTTTATGTCTGGTGGAATTGGATGTCACAAGAGGAAGATGAAAACGCGATCGTCCTGAATAAATTCATTCGAGGGTAAAACGTCAAAAAGCCTTCAATTGCCAAACTGTCGTGCAGTGGCGGTCTATGTTTCGTGGTTGTGTCGTCGAGGAGCTGGCATCTCCGAGAAGACCTACCATGGGACTAGGAGATTTTTGCGCCGAGTTTTCTGCGTGCTGTGGCGGGAAGACGGTGGCACCACATGCTTATTGATTCTGGTTGACACTAATCTGTTCGCTCGATATACCTCTGTACCGGTGAAGGTTTTTCCTTTTTGCAAATAGTATATAGAAAATAATTCCACGTGCATCCTAAGAGCCGTAGTTATTTTCTTACATTTCATTTACCCATTTTCACCGTCTATTCTTTTGATTTTTTCTTCGTCGCGAAGGTGAATTCATGATGATGGAGTATTCATGTTTCGACGAAATTAAATAATCGACGCAAAGTCATCCAGTATAACTAAAGTAATCACGATGGTTGCTTTTGTTTTCGACTGAGAATAAGCTTAACACCTATCATGCGAAATTTTTCACTATTTACCTCTTTTTTCTTTTACTCCAAAAGACAGCCTTAACGGTGTTCGTCGTAAGTTGGTTTAGGACCATATTTAAATTCATTTATCCAGTTGTAAATAGTTGCAAATTCATGAGCGGATTCACCATACACTGTATCCAGCATTCGATGCACGGCGTTATACGAGTTTATATGAATAGGAATCTTTGATCACAGTTCAGTACTTACTTTTCTCCATTCCTATAAACATACAAAAGTTATACACTTTCATCGATGATGAGAACTAAATTATATAGTGGGTCTAGACCAAACGTTGATAGCAGTCCAGTGAGAAGTGACGCTTACTGTGGAAATAATATTTTTTGATGCTTTGCGCATCATCTGACATAAGAGATTTAAGAACTCGGGATTATTTTCATAAGATAGTATAAGATATGTTATAATAACGTATTAAAATATAGAAGTTGTATTTACGAGATGCAATGCATTATAGATTGAAACATCTTGCTAGCCAATAACGATAATTATGAACAAACAATCAACTAAGTTCAAAGTCATCCAAGTGTTTCAGAGTACTTACAATCTTAAGTTTATATTTGTTTTCATCAAATAGTTCGATTCTAGGTAGTTCGTGTATGTGTATCATTTAAATCGATGTTTTAAGGTCTACCGAAAAGATCTGTCCGTTTTGAAATTGAACGAAAATAACGCCATTTTCATAAATTTAAAGATATTTACTATAGAGTATTCTTTCCATGATTTCTTATGACTTCTTGCCAGCGGGGTGGCAACTTGTAAATGCCATTTTCAAAAATGGTTTATTTTAAGGGGTTATATACCTTTTCGAGTGGAAAAATTGAGGGAAATTCGGATTTTTTGTAAGGTGTGTAGCAATCATTTTATTTTACTAAAGTTATTATTTATTGATTGTTCATGTTTTTATGAAAGAAACAAGCGCTTGTTCTTGAAAAAATATAAAAAATTAACGGAGTTATGGCAATTCTCTCAAAACCCTTTTTTTTTAAAGCGGCTTGCGGTGACCACGATGGAAGTCCAGCAAGTCAACTGAAATCAAAAAACCAAAAAAATTTCATTAGTATAGTGTTAATTCTAGTTCGTGAACGATTATTTTTAAGAATATTTGGTTTTTTCTGCATACAGTAACGATTTTTTCAAAAAGTTGATTTTTCGAGCTCTACAAATTTTATTTTAAAATTCTGATCTGTAAACTCAAAATTTGTGCATAAAAACCGAATCGTTCACGAACTGAGCACAATCATTACGGACAATTTAAAAAAAAATTGAAGATGATCGGTCAAATAGTTCTTGTGCAATCGCGGTCACAGCAAAGGCACTTTTGGAAGAACACGATTTCGAGATAATCGCATTTAAAGTTCGAAGTTGAGTGTATGCAAACATTGAAGTCGATCAGACAAACTTACAAGTCATCGTCGATTCCGGGACCATAAAGCGTGTCATCTGCACTTGATGCAGGCTCCAAAATATCTAATTGGTGTTGTCTGCTGGCCATTCGTCCCTCCCTCGTCGCACTTTGCGCCCTCAGCTCGGCCGTCGAAATGCGCCTCTCGTCCTGCTGCGCGACGTACTCATGGGAGTACTTGCCACAGGGTACCCCTATCCCTTCGAAAATCTGCAATACTGATGTTTGTCCCTCATTGAAAATGCAGGCTGAAGTGTAAGCTGCAATCCCCACTGGCACTGAACCCCCCGGAAGATGTTTCGGAGTCAGCTTCCAGATCAATTGGTTGTAGCTCTCGTTGTTATTCTGCGTGAATCCACCGAGGCATCTTTCGAGCAATTCATCTTTAGATAGGTCTTCGTATATTGGCTTTATAATCTTCAAAACATCATCAGGAAGGGGTTGGTAGGAGTGCACAAATCCAGGGATCTGGCGTTTCTTTTTCAGTGTTTTCTTAGGTAGCGCAGCAAGAGCTCTCTGCCACTCGCACCATGACTCGTCACCTGCGGGACATTTCTCGTGTTGAGGATGAGTGTCGGTTGAGCTATAGTGGTAAAAGGTAGCCCAAACATCATTTCTCATTTTCTCCACTGAATCCGAATTCCGGCGAATCGCTAGCCCGTAGTAAACGGCCAACTTGTCTATCATTTTCCCGGTTAATTTTCCCCGGCCACCCAACCCTTTATTATTTTTTTTAGCGTTTCTCAATCGTGTGCCCATTCTTTTCTGCACGTGTCCAATGCACTCTTTCTTCTGCACGACAAGGTCCTCGTATGGGGCTGCATTTTTGATAGAAGAAAAAGTTTTAGAGTCACCTTCTCCAACGTAATTGGCGTACCTCACCCCATGCAATGTTTCAGAACGTCCAAACATTTCAAGCATAGCGTCTACCTCCATTTTGCCGGCTGATCCCGAATGATTAGATGTGCACTCAGGTTCATGAATTACAATCCATTCTTCATACTCGGCAGTCCCCTTTTTCTTCTCCCACGTTCGGCACAATTTACAAAACGCACTTTTCACGACAATATCTACGATTTTCCCAGTGTAGTACCCCACTAAAGAAGCGACCCCGTACAAGGAAGTAAATCCACGTTTCTTCCAAGTGCCATCGCCAGATACAATCAAATTATTTTTGACCAGCCCCTCGTTCATGTTTATTTCATCACGCACAGCAAAACTAATTAATCGATCGAACACTGCTTGGACGGTAGTTAAAATGTTTTTCAATATGACTTCGTAAGATTTTTGTTTCATAAACGGTGGCATGTCCATAAACCCACAAAATTTTTCACAGCCCGCTGCCCCCAAACCGAGCAATCGCATTGTCATTATAAAACGTCTGTTGATTTCATATGCGCCATCGATAACAGCACTTGCATTTATTTTACGCTGCTCACAGTCGTCACATGTCACTGCAATTTTAAATCCGAGTCCTCGCATTTCTGTAGATGTGAATCGCACGGAACTGTCGCACGTTTTGCATTTGACGAACTGAGAAAGAGCCGTAAACACTTGGAGAAAATTAATGAATCGATATTCTACCGAATGATCAACTGGCACTTGAATTCCGTCCTTGACTTCAGTTTCTTACGAGACGCACTGAAACTACTTTCGTCCACTTCAGCAGTTCGGGGATTAAAATACTGCTTCCTTTTTTTCGGCCGCGATTTACGAGATTTGGTTTTTTCACGGTTTTCGCGTGTAACTTTGCACTGGCTATTCATACTTATTTTTTGAAAAAAAAACACGGCAAAACGAGCAGCAGAGTAACGTTTACGATTCTTTGACGCTGATGCTTCGGAAGCTCGTGAAAAACTGATTTTAAAGGGTTTGTATGGTCGAGAATGGAGTCAATTTTCAAGAAAACATCAAACCTCATGTTTTTCGCTTCTTAGAAAAAAAAGGGTTTCAGACAAAGGGATAGGATGACGGCGCAGTCATTGCTTGCCGGGCGCTGCTTGGCGCTGTCTGCGGCCGTGACGAACCGCGCCTCAAAACGCTGTTTTCCTATCGAACTATTGTTCGGATCTCTATGAAAATTCAGGAAAATGTTCTCTAGGAGTTGTACTTTAGGATTCAGCAATGAAAAATTTTTCGATTTTTTGAAAAAAAAAAAGGTATATAACCCCTTAAGAGGCGAAGAACTCAACTAGTGCTTGGATGACATCGGCTTGAGCTTTGAACTCTTTTTCTTGTGTAAAAAGTTCTGCAATGAGCGAGGCAAATGTTAATTGGAAGGTACGCGGACTGGGGAGTATGGTGTATGTGATAGAATTGCCCAGCCTAGCTCTGCGATTTTGTGACCAGTCGCCGAAGCAGCATGTGGTCTGGTATTATCATGATTTAGTATGACGTGCTTCCTATTGACTATCGCCGGCCTCTTTTTCTTATTGCTTTATTTAAATTATCCATTTGCTTTCAGTATCTCTCCGAATTTAGCTTTTCATTAGGTTTCAAAAGCTCGTAATGTTGGTCCTTAGATATCGCACCATATACACAACATTCTCTTCTTCTGGTTCAAGCTCAGTTTGTAACTGGAGAAGGCAGGCTGTCTGCGCTCGCATTATGCTCTTTTCCTGTTTTCGTATGTAATCTTTTTTTCATCACCAGTTATCATCCGGTCCAAGAAAGGTTCGTTTTTTTACCAAACAAACAGAGATACGCATATGACGACTTGATCATTTAAATTTTTCTCACTTAACTAATGATGCACTCACCTGAAATACTTATAGACCAATCCTGATTTCCGAAAATGGTCGGAAATGGTTTGTTGAGTTGAAATCAGTTCTCTGCAATATACAATGTTTTCAACAAGGGATTTTTGTCTATCATAATTTTGATAATGTCATCCTGAACTTGGTTTATTACTAAGGTCGAAATCACTTGCTTCGGATTTTTCCAATCATCTTCTGCACGGTCTGTCGCAATCCAACTCATAATCTGCACCAACAATTTTCACTAAATTTCGACACGCTTCTGTAACATTTCTTCCTTATGTTAATAAAGTTAAAATAAATAAATGTTATATGTAGAAAGAATTTTGAATTGAAATTGCACGACCAGTCAAAATGACTGATCAGGTAAATCTAGTGTTAATAAGCTTTTAAAACTGACCATAACATATGAGTTCAATATTAAAAAGTTCATCTCTAAACTGGATGTACGCGGCAATTCTACTTCCTCCTACACATGAAAATATCAACAAGAATTGCTGATAATAAAAATCAAAGCCATCATGCATACAATTTGTCTATTCATAATATTCGCAAAGATCCCATCCAATACCAAAATTGCCAAATGTACGGCATAGGTCTAGTCATTGTTACTTACCCACAAGATGTTCCATATGAAGTGGTGGTCATCACTACTCAAAGCGTACACTTAATAATAAAGTGCGAAAAAAAATATTCTGCTGCAATTGCAAATGTGATCAATTTGCCAACAATTCAGAATGTTGAGGAAGGAAAGAGTACCTGCAAATTAAGGCTAACCTCAAGAACATGGGAAAATTTCAAAATTCTCCTGCCCTACAAGAGCATTTTCTACTTCAGCCTTGCATACGTGAACTTCCGTCCGCTATCAATTCAAAAATCCAATCCACCGACCAACGTGAAAGCGTTACACATGACAAATGGTCTATGTACTTAAAAAATCAAAGCAAAAACAGCAAACCACTTATGGTGGAAAAACATCCTTAGAACTAACATGTATTATGGCTTCAAGAAACGAGCTTGTCTATAAGCCGTAGAAGCAGGGAAGACCAATAAATTTACATCAGTTATGTTTTTATATGGCCAAACGGTTGGAAATATTGATCTAGACTGGCTAAAGCATTATCTTTTGAGCGAGCGCGCGGTCGTTTGTAATGGCAGGGGTCACGCATAATCGAAAACATTTATGGGATGCATTAAAGAAGTAAAACACTAATAAGCCAATAATCCTTTTATTGTTTTAAAATACATTATGATTGAATTTTTTTTATTGTTGAAAACCAGTAACACACATATTCTCTGAATCAATAAAAAAATTTGGAACACAAGACCTTTATATATCTAATGAAAATATTAAAAAGGACAAAACAAGAATGAAACATAATTATACTTGAATCTAGTTTTCATCAGAATCAGTTTCTTTGTGCAGATGACATTCATTTTGTTTTAAAAAGTAAAATTGCAGGATTTGCGCTTTTCATTAGTACTTTCATAAATTTCAGCAGCAGAATGAAGTGGTGATATCAAAACTAATCTTTTCTAATTTTGCACGTATAATACCAGCGTAGCTAAATCAAAAAACTGACTCCAAATTGACTTGAATATTCAGGTCAGTTTGCATCTGTAACGCAATGACGAAAACCTGCCACCATCTCATCAATAACAACTTCCTGTTCCATAGAATATGTTAAAAGACAGTTTTGTCTAAACATTGCCAAAATGTCTCTTACTTGTGCTGCTTTGTATGTTCGTGTAGTCGCAACATCAAAACGCAATGAATTGAGTAGAAATTTTATTCTCTTCTGTGACATGGTAGTAAGGAAAGTAGGTACGCCTGTCCCAACACTCGCACATAAATTCCTTAAATTCGCAGGTGATATTTTTAACAATCCTGCAGCATTTCGAACAATACATTTATCCTGCAGCATCAGTCGGTTTGCAGTCTCGAGGTCTGTCAGGCGATGGCCCTTTTTTTTGAATACATTCGTTGCTATGTGCAAAAATGTACTCCGAAATGAATAAATTCCAGGCGCTCATAAATGTTGTCACTCTCACGCCATTCCTGCGAGTCCCTGAATCTTCAATGAGAATATTTTAAACTTAGCGCCTCAGCCTACTCTTAGATTTTACCCACTTTGCTACATTATCACACCCCGTAAAACAGCTGCTTATATCTGCTAGAGGTAAATGCTCCTGACCTGAAACCAAGCTGTTAGATTTTTCAGCAAATTGAGTTTCCTCTGTTGCGATGTGGTCGAAATTTCTGAACCTTGTTTGCTGAGCTTTGATTCACGCTCTTCATCTTCTCGTAGTATTTCCTCAGGTATTCCACTTCCTGTTACGGGCGACGACTCATTTTATAAGAAAAAAACACTTTTACAGGCTCAATTCCATAATATTGGTTGATAGCCGAAGGAATAATATATTGCATTGAGCGTCGCGGGAGCTAAAGTTATTTCTTTATTCGGAAGTTGAAGTACAACTGGCTAACAAATTATATTTTAATTTTAAAGAAAACAACAATCTAGGAATGGGAAAATTTTGTACAATTTAATATATCTTGAGTTAAGTATCTTAAATTATGTCTGCTGCATATTGCCACGTTTGGATGTTCTAATGTGTTCCCATGACATGTTTTCAGTTGTAGCCACGTGATAGGTGTTTCACGTTGTAAGTTAACCTGAACAAAACTGCCAGCTTCCCATTCAGTACAATGATCTTTAAGCCTAATTTTTACTATGATCGTCACGGCCCAGTAAGGTTATAATTCTAAATACATTACCGCAGTGTTCCTCATTTACCAAAACCAATATGACACATGCAGAAGAAATAAATATTGTTGCACTTTCCTAGGTGCGCGACCTGTTTGCTTCGCAATTCTTCGCAAAAGTGAATTAAACACCCACGAACTGAAATTTACTCTTTTAATAAATTTCACTAACACTTTACACAATTATTTTCGCTTAATTACTACTTCTCTTTTATTCTAATTAATTGTAACAATTACTTTCACTCGCTTTTTCATCCGCATACGATTTTATTTCACTTCAACACTTTTTGATTACCGCACTACTTTTAACGTGCACTGTCGCTTTTCGCTTATGCAACCAGACTTCGCTTCATCCACAATCTATCTATCCGGTTATCTGCGCCGGCTGAAATAAGTGTGACTTCAGATATCCCGAAAGGCAATAGTCCAGCGGTGTTTAATCACACGAACGCAGGAGCCAGTTGATGAGTAGGTGTATGAAATTTCAATTTGACGACGACTGGATCAAGAAGAGCTAGTAGGGTTTCAAAAGAGTCGAAATTGCTTAGATAAATTTGCAAATTTTTCAGTCTAATCATACAAAAAACTAAAAACTGGAAATAATCGAGTCACGTGCGTTTCAACTGACCATTCGTGACGTAAGTTTTACACACCTTTGATAGGTCACTTTGACATTAGTTGAATGAACGGCTAGTGTTCGGCAGTAAATTAATTGTAACGTGCAAACAAAGGGTAATAACACTTTTTAAGCTAAAATAAAGCATGACACTGTTTACTCCTACTTCTTAAACTTGCGAATTCGTGCAATTTTATGTATACTGTCGACAGTTCCCTTAAGAGTACTTATAATGTTTCTATAATAAAGACACCGCAGTTGCGATCCGTTTTCGTTTTGGATTTAAAAATGTCGCTAGCTGTGAAGAAACTTGAAACCGATTGCTTGGCTTTTGTTGTTTTAATTCAGTGCTTTGTGATATGCACACAGTGAGGATGTAACTTGCTTAACATAATATGTGAGTGAATCTGAACCTGATGTTATCGATGTCAATAAAATCCAATTGAGGTGCAAAAAAATTAGTAATCATGTCTCTATGCTGGTCTCTGTTGACTGTAACGTTTTCACCACCATCATTTTTGAGTGCATTTGGTTCGTTGATGCCTTCGATCCACAAAGCACACCAAAGGTAAATTTTTAAGGAGGGTAAATTTTTGGACAATGTCTCATGGATTTTGTTAACATCAATAGTGACAATTCTGCTTGCTGACATCGTTATTCAAGTAAAACTTCAAAACTTCTTCATCACTGAAGAAAAATCACATCACTGTGAGAAAACAAAGTAACGGCAAGAATTATGGTTTTAGACAATGTCTAGACTAAGTCTAGACTAAGTGAATAAAGATAAATCATCCCAACCCTCTTTCGAGAGATTCCGAACCGACTCATAATTGTTGTGCAGAAACAGATTCATTTCGATTTTCTCATTTTTGTATGTAATCAAAGTCGAATTAATGAGTTATTAAGCTTCGTACTGATGACATTACCTTAATCTCTGGGAGATCTGACACATCTTACTCATGATCAAATTACCAAAATACGTACTTAGTTATGTTTTGTAGCAATAAATTATACCAGAAAACTAGGCACACCACATTAACCACTGATAGCGGGCCCCAAAACACGTAATTAACACATTGAACATGGTATGCAGTGAAAAGCTCATTATACAGGTTGATTTCATAAATAAAATCTAAATGTCACAACGAATTGGATCCAACGATACATTTTTTCATAATTAATTAATTATACATAACATAATTAATAATACATAATTGTTGATAACAAAAATTGTTTATTGCTCTCTCTACTTGCAATTCCAATTTATAATACAATATTGCATGAAATTCCAAAGACGTAGATTTCCAAGCGCCAAGTTGAATTAGTTTAAATGAAAAAAGAGGAGAGAAATAAATGCACAGAGCGAATGGAAAAGTGAAAAGCCGAAAAGATTATATGAGTTGGAAAAAATATGTGCGATATAGATGTAAAAGTCCAGAGCGCCGCCTTAATACTGAAGCAACTTTGTGACTGTATAAGTTTGAAGAAATGCAGGGGTTGCATGAAATGTAGCTGCTTAATGTTTATTAAAGGTGATTCCTCACTTAGAGCTGCAGTGTATAATTCATTATTTTTTTTTTCGAATAGAACCTATCACCCTATTAAAAGGGAATATCAATCCATATTTTTTGAACATCAAGTCTTACTGATTTCTTCAAAATCGTTGTTGAATCTTCGTGCATACACACAAGTAACAAAAAATTTCATGTCATATTTTTGGATAATTGGTCATCTCTTGTACAGCGTAATCTGGAAGTTCAATTTTCGATCACTCTTCGCAGTATTTCTGGTCATATTTCGAATATTACGCATAGAATGTTGACTAAGAACTATTAATTGGTCACTTGCTTATCATTGTAAGCTTCAGATATCTTTCGATATTCCCAAGGAAAACAGTCCAACGGCGTTAAATCACACGAACGCGGTGGTTGTTCACAGAATGTTAACTATAATAAAGTGAAGATGATCATACATTTTTAAGTTTGAATGCAAGATATCAGTTCGAACGGATAAATTCAATGTTATTACAGGATGGGCCATCTTGGATTTTAAATTTCGACTATCTATATTTCGACATTTGAAACGTCAAATACCATTCGGAAAGTGACAGATGTTCAGTAAAAAAGTATAAAATTTACGAAATGGATCGCTATTCGTTAGAAGAAAACTGGGAAATATTGAAAACTTTTTTCCAAAGTGGTGAGTCTTCAACCCAAACTGTGAGAAATTTGGCAAAAAAATGGACAGACAAAAAGTGTCATCAGTTCAATTTGTGCAACAATTTGTCAAGCGTGTGCGAGTTTTGTATCGTCGTGATCGAACTTCCAAAAAAATTAAAGTGCTCCGCGCACCTAATCAAAACACGGACTTTTTCGTGTATATAAAAAATCAATTTATTTAAAACACTACTTTTAGTGACGGACAGAGTAACCTCTTACGATTCTATTCGCTAACTCTCCGAGGGTGCATGTATATGCCTCTATTTATTCAAAAATATTGCTTACCAATCAAAAGTGTTTTCCCAAAACTTGAATTACATTCTACTTGTTACTGGCCATGTGACACCAAGTAAAAATGCTGCCTTGTTGTCTAGACATGGTTCATGGCCGTGGCTGATTCGTTGCATATAGGTAAATGCAACGATTGCAGTAATTGGTCAACGTGGGAATAGTTATTTTTATGAGAAATTGGAGTCGGCATATACATGAATTGCGTGAAACTGGCTCGTTGGTGGATAAACCACAACGTCAACGATCATTTCCCGCGCGTTCAACCGAAAATATTGCGACTGTCGCTGAAAGTGTTAGTGAGAATCCATCCATCCACCTCAACTCGCCGTCGATCGCAAGAATTGAACATTCCACGAATAACTTTGCGACGAATTTTGCAACAAGACCTCGCTTTGAAGCCATATAAAGTTCAACTGGTGCAGCAGCTGAAGCGACTTGACCATCCGAGTCGTCTACAGTTCGCATATTGGGCGGAAGATCGTTTGACCGAGGATGGTCAATTTTACCGAAAAATCATCTTTTCGGACGAGGCTCATTTCCACTTCGGTGGTTACGTTAACAAGCAGAATTGTCGCATTTGAGGCACAGAAAACCCGCACGTAATTGTCGAGAAGCCAATGCACCCAGCACGAGTCACTGTACGGTGCGGATTTTGGTCTGGTGGAATTATCGGCCCATTTTGTTTCGAAAATGAAGAAGGAGCCGTCGTAACCATCACTGGTGAGCGATATCGCGCAACGTTATCCAAATTTTTCTCCAAGCAAATTGAAGAGGAAGACTTGGACAACATTTGGTTCCAGCGTGACGGCGCTACGTGCAATACAGCAAACGCTACACTCAATCTTTTGCGCCCTATCTTCGAAAATCGCATAATCAGCAAAAGAGGTGATGTGAATTGGCCTCCCAGAAGCTGCGATTTAACGCCGTTGAACTATTTTCTTTGGGGAGCTGGTCAAAATAAATGTTACGCCAACCATCCAAAAACAATTCAAGATCCAAATTACGAGATTCAAGCTGCTGTTGCTGCCATAAGGCCGGAAACCATCGAGAAAGTACTCCAAAATTGGTTGGATCGGATAAGCTACTGTAAACTCAGCCGTGGTGGTCATTTGTCCGAAATTGTTTTCCACAAA
Organism: Stratiomys singularior; assembly: GCA_954870665.1. NCBI lineage: Eukaryota > Metazoa > Arthropoda > Insecta > Diptera > Stratiomyidae > Stratiomys > Stratiomys singularior. Next base: position 68,486,753 of record OX940881.1, read on the forward strand.
TAAATTTTTTTTAAATTTAAAATTTTATACGGACCACCCTGTAGTAATTGTGGCAGTTCTCTTTAGAGGCCTTGAACAGTCGACGGCTCATCATGACCGAAGCAAAATCTTTAAAGGATTCCACGGTGCATTTAAATTCAGGTGGGACTCTGATTGGCAAATGGCTTTGTCTTTCGTTTGGAATGACAAATTCAATCCAACCATAGGAAATCGAACCCGATATGGTTGCTCTGTAGGTTTTGATCTAATAATTTTGGGATATGGAAGAAATGAATACTATGCTGGTATTGACAGTATTGTTTTGTGATAATTGTGAGGAATAATCACAAGTTTGGCCCATAAACCAAACTAAATATGATTACTTCTTCAATTGCGATAATTCTGCTAGTTAACGTAGTTATGAAAGCGAAAATGAACTTGATTTCAAATTTTACGTTTAATCAGATTAACGGCAAAGAGAATGGTCGTAAGGTTTTAATTCGTACACAAGCTGAGGAGGGAAAACCTCTTGAAAATTCTATACAAAGATAATGCATCATGTTAAAATAATTATGCACAAATCTATTCCTTTTTTGCATGGGGATCGCGTCAAATCAAGGCAGTAACGAAAGTTTCTCCCTCCTCGTTCGCTTCCACCTCTATTGCTGGTGTGTCTGACGAAGCTGCTCCAGTAAATCCAGTGGGTCCAGTAGCCTTTTTATGATTATAAACTAGCCTCCGAAATTTTTCGACAATACGGTCGCTGTGTTATCGCCATTGTTATTCAAGATTATGTTGGTTTCTTCTTAGGTATCAGCGTCATTTTAATGATTTAAAAAAATCGGCATTTTTTTCTCTGAAAGCACCACATTAGCCATATGGTCAGCAAAACTTTTGAATCTTGTACTCACAAACGATTTTTGAATTTTCCTTAGAAGGAGAATAAATCAAAAACTGTCCGAATATTTTTCGGGTCTCTCCTGATAGTGCCGCGTCCGTCAACAAGATAACGGAACAAGTAAACAAATAATTACGGAGCCAAGTTGAGCTGTCGAACGATATCGACTTCAAAGTGTATGTATTGAATCAGCTGTGGCACTAGATGAAGAATGTGATTTCATAGTCGAGCACCTCACTTGCATAGTCAGACGATATTCAAGTGACACTAGGGCTGGTGTCAATGAAGCCTACAATCTGCTTGTGAAGAATTGCGGCAGAAGCATAAGGACCAAATTTTCGGAACTGCCGCTGGTACATTCGCATGCGCAGGGTGGATCTTTTCAAGCGGGGATACAACATGAAACTCTTTGAAGAAAATTCTCTGCCGTGCTCTGATCCCGTAATCAAGCGTGGTTATAGCCTCATGTATGTTGGAAAGTTTTGCAGTTGTACGCGTGCAAAGGTCTACACAGACAAAGAAACCAGATCCGTCGCTGGATGGGAATCGTCGTGGTTTCTGTTGGTTTGCTTTGTCTGAGTAGTTGGGACGATAGACATTCCAACGAGTCTAGGGTTGCTTACTGAGTAACTCTCGTATGCTTTCTGATGAGCTGAGCACTCGGCTGCCCGTTCATTGGCTTCTTGCAGTCCCTGCAATTCGGAGTAACAAATTCGCTTTAGAAGTGGCGATAACTTTATCGCATAGTTCTGGCGATTTCAAATGGCCATGAAGCTTGCTATGCTCACTGCGGCTAGGGTGTTAGATTCTCTGTCCTCTTCCTCTGTTATGGGTAACCAACAGGTCATCCTCCAACACGGGCTTGCATACCGACGAAATTCACGTAATGTTCTAAAAGAAGTGACCGAATGGCTCGTGCACTCCTGGCTAACTTGCATCGCGCTTGGAGAAACTATTTTCAAACTGAACGCTTCAATCAAACTGATAAGGCATCACCCCTGAACTAATAATAACAGCATCAAAAGCAGGGGTCATGAATTTGAATGAAAATCTCGAGATTCCGAATATACTAACTGCTTTGATTCACATCAATCGATGAGGCCATATGAGCATAAGCATAATAATACGTTAAATACTTAAACGTTAAAAATACTTAAAATACTTAAATTGTTAATGTGAAAGGTGAAAGTGAAAGGAAAGGGGAGATTAGTAAAAAATAAGATCAATTCTTACCGAGTAAACGAACGCGTCTTTTACTTTGACAGAATAGCAGCGCGTTTATCGGAAGGGTTAACACATCGCAAAAATAAATTAATTTTTGCGACCAAGTTACTACAAGGAATGATAATACCAAATAATTAGAAAGAATGACGTTGGTGGTTCCAAGTGCTCGTCGCCAACATTTTCTACGGCACAGAAATTATTGGCGAGGCCGTCAACTAGTTCAATTCCATTAATCTCCTGAAGACGAGTTAATTTCCTTTCAGGAGCATCCGATGAAGTTATTTTTTGCAACACTGGAACAATATTGGATCAATATTCAGAAACAATGCCGGCCTAACAACGACAAGTTTAAAAATTCACAGTCGCCCGGTCGTGCCGTTCCATTTTAAACTAGTTCAGTACAACTCTACAATTTAAGTTTACGTGGTTAGACTGGGGTTTAGTACGAAGTTTTGGGTGTTTGACGAAATACATCTTTTTGCGAAAAATTTATTTATATGTGAAATAATTTTATCAAATTAATCGATTTCTTTGGAAAAGGCCCGGGGAAGCTTAAGATTTAAATTTCACAAGGAAAATCATCAAACATGGTGAAGGCTCCTTAATGATATGGAATTGCATGTCCGCGGCGGGATTCATTTCTTCCAGGAACTGTGTAATCTGAATATTTTGAAAGAAAATGTTAAATATAGCGGGGTGAGACTTGTGATTCTTTTATCTAGACCATGTTCGCAAGCATACAGTTTGGGTGGTAAAAATTGGCTCCTGTATAATTATCCTAAAGTTCTTGCTGTGCCCCTCTAGAGTTCCTATTAAAATGTTATAAACTACCTTTGATAGAATTAAAAAAGATATGACAGGAGTTCCAAACTTCAGACATCTAAAAGATTTAATGATAGGGGAATGACTGAAAATTTAACCCTCGTTTTGCAAAAAGAACTTGTGGAAAGGATATCAAGACGTGTTGAGGCCGTTGGAATGAAGAAAAGGAATCAGACAAAATATGAAATAATAATAAAGCTGTTAAAAGGCAGTATATGAACGCGTCTGACTTTGAATGTGAGTCGTATAAAAATAAATGTATACCGGAATTACTTTGTGTATTTTACAAATGTTTTGTTGTACAAATGTTTTTGTTGTGTATTTCTGTGTTTATTGTCGTTGTTTTGGTTTTGATGAGTGTTATTAAAAAAATTTAAAAAAAAGTTAAAAGCCTCATATCAACCTTATATATAGCCTTTTCATGGGTTGTCTGGCTGACATGTCTGACTAAGTGTTCAAAATCAGGTCATATACGACAGCTCAACTAATACAATTGTTTGATTTTACATTAAAAAAAATGACCTGAAAAAAAAAAATTTCGAAAGTCACGTAAGTTTTATCCTCGACTATTTAGAAAATTGTGAATAAATTCATTGAAACTGGATTAGCTTTAGATGTGCGAAGAGTTTCATACCTTCATAGCGATCGATCATCCGAAAAAATCGCTATGATCAGTGAACTGATCTCTTGTCATATTTTACTTTACTATTTAGTTTTCAAACCCTATAAGTTGCAAATAACGCATGAACTGTAGACAACCGGCGGACAATACAGTTTTTTCTTTAATCATAGGACAGCTAAATTGTAGATGGTAGGGAACTAGAGTTTTTTTCTACCTTTTGTCTTTCGTTCGTTATGGTGGTGGATGTTTGACAGAGAGCAATATACCTTTCCCTGATTTGTATTTAGAAGTTTATTTGATATATTTCTATGGATTCCGCTAAGTCCTGTTCTTCACGAACGTTAAGAATGTGGTTGACCAATGTTATATCATTCTTGTATATAGAACGATTTTAGAAAAAAAAACATGTGTTCGAAGGAAATTCACTTAAGTTTTTCTTCATTTAGAAATATATGTTTCTCTCTCATGTACATTGTGGCAAACTTCCATACGCGTCCAACCTTGTCCTATCCTACAACCTAATTGCTCAGCAATAACCGAATTAATTTAAAGCTGTATTTCTCAGCATTTCAGTCAAGAAGGGAATCAATCTTAAGGAAGAGTGGTTCTCTTCCTCTCTATCATCCCTTATCTGCGACCTAGCCGTCTTATCTGATAAATAATGCAATGTCTAATGTAAGTTACTTTTATTTTATTCCGAAATGAAGTAGGAAATTGATCAAAACTAAATATGGTCAATCTCTTGGGACCGTTTTATCGTGCGGCTAGTCAGTGCTCCTGTTCGGCACATCCTTTTCCTTTTAATTCATAAGGTTAACGATTGCTTAGTATGAGTATTAATTTCTCCCGACATGTTGAGAATGTTGCTGCTGCAGCCATCCCTGTATCAAGTTTATTACAACCATAACTATCTGAGGAATTAGGTAGAGGGTATCTATATATTTTTCCTCAAAGGTTCTTTTGTCTAGGCGATTGCTGAGTTCTAATGGTTAAATTAAGGACATCTACGTAAAATTGGGCAAGAGTTTAAAAGCAAGAAAGTAAGAATAAATGCTCCGAGCGATCTCTCATTTGCGGGAGAACATTTGCATTCTGAAGTTCTGGCCTGTGGTGCCGGTTGATGCCATTCGATGGAGAACCGATTCCACTAACACTATCAGCACCATTATCCTATACGCAGTTTGGACTGGTTATTTGAATTATTGGTTCATATTTCTCCGAAAATAAATCACCGATTCATTGCGCATTTGCTTGCGTTTTGACTTACCAGGATGACTTACTTTGAGATATGGTGCTTCTCTTTGGCTTGCATGCCTATGCATCCTGACACCATAAAACAACTTCCATTGAGAGCACATTAAAAGAGAAGTTTGTAAGAGCAACCCAATTCCTTAGAAGGAATTGTTTTTGTTAACTTCGTAAGAAATTAGCATGAATCGTCAAGATTCGTGAGGTGACATTTTGGCAGATATAATTTTCAAAAAATAATTGTAATATTTTGTGCTGCAATGACGCGTTTAAGAAATTTAACTAAACAAATTTGTCGGATTTATTGTGCAATTTAAATTTCTTATTCGTCTTATAAAACGATCCTATTTTAAAAATCCTATGTTTAATTCTAGTTCTAGTTGTTGATGCAGTTGTTATATATTATAGTCAGGAAAGAGGAAATAATTTTCCTAGACTTTTTGAGGACTAAGTTTGGGATTCCGTCGGGCCCATGGGATAGCTTGTTATTTATTGTACTGAAGATTTCTTCAACTTCCTTTTTCGAAGTGAAAAAGTCGCCAAAAATTGGGTGCTGTGGAGAAGTAGCTTTATTTGAACTGGAGAATATGATAAGGTAAGAACCTTCATATCCTTCAGATGTAAGCTGAACTTCGGTATTGATTTTGTTGTTTAAAGCTACGTAAGGAGACTCACGCCTTCGGTACAGGTGCCTGAAGTATCCCTCCCTAGTGCCGATTTTGTCTGAAGGTGCATTGAAAACCTCATTGCCTTGCCGTATGGGATCTTTATTAGGGTTGTATTTGGAACTCTTGTGACCCGTGATTTGTTCAATGGTTTTAAATATGATGATGGTCTCAGAGATCTTAATCGGTGCTCATAATAATTACTTACATCTTCCTTGATATATTTGTGAATTTCTCGGGACAATGAGTATATCTGGATTTTTAATTCGAAATACTCTTCGTTTATTCTGTTGTACTTTCTATGGAAAATTCGCTTCAACTGCTGGAGCATATGCTTTCGAATTTTTAACAAGTGGATAGTTTGCTGACTCAGACACCTATATAGCGAGCTGCGGGGTTTCTGGAAGGGGGCATGTAAATCTAAACACTCAATTAATGCGACTGTTAGTGCTGATACATGCCTGTCTATTTCAGCGTTGGAGAGGATCTCATTTTCTGGTGGTAAGTTTGGAAGCAGGCCGTAGAGATCGTTACGGAAGTGTGACCAATCTATTGATTTGAATGTTCTGTAGTGAGGAGGACAAATAGGAACTGGAATATGGGTTCTGAGAGTTATGTTCAAGTACAGCCCGTGGTGGTCAGATAGAGAAGCAAATGTGGAACATGTATAAGAGTTTATGGGATCAGAGAGTAGGTCGGGTGAAATTATGAAATTGTCCAAGAAGGAGCGACCTCTCGGGAAGGTTGGGACACCTGCGTTCACAACAGTGGCTGCGAGGAATGAATCGGTGTGGAGCCATTCGAAAAGGGCTTTTCCGTTTGTGTTGTTGGTGAAATCACCCCAATGCTCGTGTCTGGCATTCATGTCACCTCCAATCAGGAATGAGTCGTGCGACGCCGCTGCTGTAAGTATCATATCGAGGTTAGTAGAGATTAGGGAACCTGTATTACACGGGAAATACACGGAGCCAATCAAGATATTCGCTGGGGTTCCGTTGGGTCGTTTAGTGCGGAGTGTCGCTAAGATACACGAGGAGCTGCCTTGTTTAAAAGAGTTTTGGTAGACATCTAAATCATCTCTACAAATTATGGCTGTGCCCCTGCTAGTATCGCTACGAAGGACGTTGTAATGGTCCACACGCACTTTGTGGTGAGGTTTTAGGAGAGTTTCGTTCAAAAGCAGGATGTCAGGATGGAAGGATTTGATCAGGTCCGCCAGGAATAGTCTCTTGTCATGGGAGATTAAGGAATTAATATTGAGGGAGAGAATAATCAGCCTACTTCCTTCCATAAAGATTAAAGTAGAAGTTTAAGAGAGCCATTGGCTTATCTTGATCAGGCGTGGACTCAAAGGCTGGACGAAAGGAACGGATTTTAGAGAAGAGTTCACAGGGAGATATCCCGAGCCAGTCGATGGTTATTTTTTGTATATAATCCATGGGATTAACGGTCTGTGATGTCGGTAGAGGTGAAGGAATTGCTTGTTTGGCTATTTCAGAATAAGTAGCCGTAGAAGTGATGGAGGGAATATGTTTCGGGGTATTGGAGAATGGGCCGCTACGCTGATGAAAAGGATGCGGTATGCACTCAGGATTGAGATTCGTTCTTTTTGTTTTGATCTACCTAGCTCTTTCTACCAGTCGCTTTCGTTCCGGACACCCGGAAAAGTTTGCGCGATGACCGTGTGTTTTGCACATGGTACAAAATGAAGCTATTTCAGGTTTCTCCATTGTTTTTCGTGGACATTCTTGTGATATATGCTCGTCACCGCACGCTACACAACGCGGGTTGAAGCCGCAGTTGGAGGACACGTGTCCAAATCGCTGGCAACGGTAGCACTGTACCAGTTCGCTTCTTTTAGGGCGTTCCCAGGTAGCCCGTTGGTGCAACACATAGCGCAATTTAATTAGCGCGTTTTTAATCCGAGGAGACCGTGATTCGGAAGAGGTCAAGGTCAAGTTTATTTGCTCTCGACCACGATGTGGTAAGCGGCGACACAGCTTCGATTTTCAGTTCTGGAAGCTGGTTTTGGATATCTTCAAGTATCGAGTCTGATCCAAAGTCAGAACTTACTCCTCTTAATACAACTACGCACTTTTTTTTCTTTTGGTGTAAACGAGTACCCTACAGCGGAGGTAGATTTAATTAGATTTAGGACGTACTCGTGTGCTTCTAATTTGTCCACCGATATTTTAAAACGAGCGTTTGAAAGGCTCGTTATTCGGTAGCTTAGTCGTTTACCGTCTGCTGAGGTGAACCTGTCTAATATATCTTTTAGTATAGTCGCCTTGACGTGCTCTACAAAGATTGGTGGGTACCAAACTTTTTTTGTTGGTGCGTTCAAGTTCGCATTACCTTCGCTTGGTCTATTTTTTGCCAAGCCGCTAAAAGGATTAACGTTAGGAGTAGGAAGGTCATGGGAGGATACCGGGGCTTTGTGCCTAAAAACTAATTTCCCCTTAGCTAACAGAAAATCATTAATCTTACTATTTATAAGGTGTACGTCCTTTGTAAAGCACAATGAATTGTCTGGCACGTCTTCCGCCTGCATCATGTTGGATGGAAGTTCCTTCCGGGCCGCTATTTTCCTCAGCTGTTCGGTCCTAGTTGTTTCCTGCTGCCATAGGCAATTTCTAATGTAAGTTACTTTTATTTTATTCTGAAATGTGGAAGGAAATTGATCAAAACTAAATATGGTCCATCTTTTGGGACCGTTTTATCGTGCGGCTAGTCGGCTCCTGTTCGGCACATCCTTTTCCTTTAAATTCATCAGATTAACGTAGCTTAGTATGAGTATTAATTTCTCTCGAAATGTTAAGAATGTTGCTGCTGCAGCCATCCCTGTATCAAGTTTATTACAACCACAAGTATATAAGGAATTAGGTAGAGGGTATCTATATATTTTTCCTCAAAGGTTCTTTTGTCTAGGCGATTGCTGAGTTCTAATGGTTAAATTAAGGACATCTAGCTTAAATTGGACAAGATTTTAAAAGCAAGAAAGTAAGATTAAATGCTCCGAGCGATCTCTCATTTGCAGGAGAACCCTTGCATCCTGAAGTTTTGGTCTGTGGTACCGGTTGATGCCAATCGATGGAGAACCGATTCCACTAACACTATCAGCACCATTATCCTATACGCAGTTTGGACTGGTTATTTGAATTATTGGTTCATATTTTTTCGAAAATGAACATAGCGAAAAACTAATTTATATTTATATACAGAAGAAATCAACGATTCATTTCGCAGTTGCTTGCGCTTTCCATGATGACTTACTCGAGAAATGGTACTTCTTTTTGGTCTGCATGACTATGCATCCTAACACCATAAAACAACTTCCATTGAGAGCACATTAAAAGAGAAGTTTGTAAGAGCAATCCAATCCCTCAGAACGCATTGTTTTTGATAACTTCGTAAGAAATTAGCAAGATTCCTGAGGTGACATTTTGGCAGATATAATTTTCAAAAAATAATTGTAATATTTTGTGCTGCAATGACGCGTTTAAGAAATTTAGTTAAACAAATTTATCATATTTATTGTGCAATTTAAATTTCTTATTCGTCTTATAAAATGATCTTATTTTAAAAATCCTATGTCTAGTTCTACTGGGACTTGAAGTTTTGGTTATCCTTTTCTAAGATAATATACAATATTATACACGCGGATATTATAAGTTAATGCTTTAGTACACAATCATTGCAATATTTTGTTGCTCAAATTGACAAGTTTCAGCAATGCAATGTAAGAAGTAAATTCCATCCGTACTACTGAAATACAAGCAGTCGAATCAATAACTGGCATGAATAATTAACATTATATAACCAGACAGGCTTCGAAATTGATAATTGCAGTATCGCCTCTTTTGCTGTTAAAATATATCCATTATCTTCCATCGAATTATTTAATTTTTTAATAAACAAATTGTGATCTCTATGAACATTGTTTAGTTCACTACAGAATAAATATTTTTGTAAATTTTATTGTTTGGAATACAATAGGTAATAATAATTAGAAGTTAAGTTTCATGTATATTCACGTATAATAGTAAACAAAATTAAAAATAAGTGTAAACAATATTGTTTTTAAACTCGAATCAAATGAAATATCAGTTAACAATACCCTGAAATGTTTTAATGCATCCATTCTTTTATTTTGCATTACTTCTCACTTACAGCTTAATGGTAAAAATTGTGTGTATTAGTCGAAGGAAAATAAAAAAAAAAGATGAATCAAATTCAAGGAATAAAGATTTTCCAACCAATCAAAGAACATTTGTCTTAGGACCTGTTTGGTGAGGATGCCTCCAGCTGGAGGTATCTGTAATGGATTAGAGTCCAAATACAGTCAGCGAGCATAACGATTGCTAAAATTTTCTAGTGAACACGTGTTTCCAGGCACAAGAGTGTATATTAGTACGTAGAGATGCCAGCAGTAGAAAGGAAGAGTAGATGTTCGAAAACCGAAAATCCAAATGTATTGTAATCGACTGTGAAATGCAAAACCCGAAATCGGTGCATTTGCAGTGAAACGGGCGAGCTCCGTCGAAGACATGCGAGATCTAAAGACCGTATAAGCGCTCATTGCGAAAATATACGCTAAAATGATGACCCTGGTAATGTAACCAAATGCAATCAACTGCAAGAAAAACACATGATAAAATTTTGCCAGTCATCGTATGTGGAGCGCAAGTGAACTATATTAGTAAAACGGCATAGAGACGATTTTTTTTTAATAGGATGATAAACTAAAGCTCCTTTTCCGATAGGAGCGAATGCTTATCTTGTAGACACAATTTCAGATTTAGGAACAATAAAACATAAAAGAAGCTATCTTTTATGTCTTATATATATAAGCTTATATAAGCTAAGAAATTTCGAGCAGCTGGATGTGGCGGATATAGCTAGAATATATGTGATGTGGCGGATATAGCTATAAGAACAACAATTCTCGACCCAATAGTAAAACAGAGGAAAACGGCAGGTTAGCTGAAGGAGTGAGAGCAGAATGCTGTGTAAGTTCGAAAGATTCATGGTGGATTTGACCCATACACGGGTGAAGTTATGGGTCTAAGTTATGCCTAGCCATCGATGCATGACGACAGAAGGTGGAGTTACCAATCTTCTAAACTTCGCGATAATGTCCAGATAGACAAGCCTCCTGTTCGCTGAAAAATTTCGTGATCCACAAGTCAAGTATGTCCCATCCGCGTGCATCTCAACTATCGAACAGAAGAACCGTTCTAGGGCATATTTAGACGCGTAGGAGAGCTGATTATTTCTTTTCAAATTTCTTTCGAAACTAATATACAAATGTTGGTCGTTATTTAGCCGAAAACCTAAAGTACGAATCTATCTGTATGTTTGATACAAGTGGCCATTTAAATGGTTTTAACTAAAACGTCGGCAGTCTGAAAGGTGAAGAATTACCGTGTTCTAGTGGTCATAGTAGGCAACAAACGTAGCCAACTGAGGCTTTGCTTGATCGCATCACCCCATCATTGCAATTGATATTCATCATCTATTTCATGGACAAGAGTCTGAACCGGAAATGAAATCATAAGGCATTTGAAATGGTCCATTTTGTAGGAATAGACGCCAAAAAAAAAGAACGAAATCATGTTAGTCTACGATGAATGGGGCTTATTCGAGTGCCACTAGAGCGCTCTACACAAACCTTGTTCTAAATATCTTGGACACTAAAATCTGTAAACTCTCAGAAAAAATGTAACGTTCTGTATTGCTTCAGGACGAGTATCGGCCACCGAACCTTCCGATAATTATGGTTAAATGGCAACAGCCGGCTTAGAGCTAGCTATTGGTTTATAGAGCTGGATACCTTCTTCGCATTTTGAGAAGTCATGAAGGTGGAAAAGCAGTGACACAACAAATTTGGTTTTTCATTAAGGACTGAATCCAAACTTTTCCGTTCGCTAGTATGCATGCATTGATAATGATTGTGGATAAAAGTGATAGCGGTGGGGGAGATTGCTTTTTAGATCTGAAGTCATTTGTTTCTTCTGCAAAATATTTTCCGTATAACAGGCTACGGTGAATTATTATTTTTCTCTTATATGAAATGAAAAGTATCGTCACAAAACTAGTGAATAGAGATTCACTAGGCAGGATTCGACGGGCAAGAAGTAGAAGTAAAAGCTGGCAAACGAATGTAGGGAAGTGGCACACAGAGGTGGCGCATCTTCTGTGAAGATGCAAAAAGTGATCCCTCGGTTGATGGATTCAAGTTAGGCTTGAAAGGGAATAAACAGCACGCATAGCCACGAGGGAACATCCGCAGTAGGTTAATGCTCGAGAGTTACTTTTGAGTTTGGTGAGACTCTCTGCTCTTCAACTTATTTGTGGTTACTGTTAAACTGTTCGTAATATAAATGTCAATACAGCAATTTTTCATTCAAGTACTAGGAAAAAATTAATCCAAGCATCCACCAATGACAAGGCTCTTAAATAAATTACGATGTAAGTAAATATTGGAAAAAAAACTTACCAATTTGGGCCAACAATAAATTGTTCTGAAAATCCAATCAAATATGCAACCAGAAAGACGTACGATGTACTTAGCTAGAAAGAAATCAACACGGAGAGTTTTTAGGAATTTTTCACCTTTTTTATGGTTTTGGTTTTGTATAAACTAATGAATTCTAATTTTATTTTATATCTTTTCTCTTTGCTCTAATGTTATAGATTTGAATGTTAATATTTTCCATAGCCCTTGACGCATTTTCACTTACTCAATTCACAGTCTTTCATCCAAACTTCGAGACAATGTGTTTGCACAGTTTTAAAAGAATCGATTCATCTTATAATACATTATACCGGAAGTACTTACCAAAGTTTAGAAATATTTTTAATGATAGCGAGGAAAGATGATGGGATTTCCTGACGTGCGATGCTACTGGACTATCCTCTAAACACCTCCCCTGTCAACCTGTTAACCTAGCCTGGAAACTTGTCACACATTACTTCGGGCAAGGCCTCGTGTTCCTTGGCCTAAAGGCGCCCTTAGACAAAGAGAATCTCTGAACCAGCGAGAAGGAATTGTTATTAAAGAAATCCCTCCATCCCCGGCTCCGCCCAACGCAACAGTATAACTTCTGTTCAGTGTCTGACGCGATTCCATAAGTTAACCGTTTCCAGCATTTCTCCCACTGAAGTTTCTGGACAGGGCCCTCCAATTCCGCTGACGAGGTCACCACGCTGCTTACTCCATCTTTTCCAAGAGAAGAATGTGTGACAAACGTCATCCATCTCTCCTGCACAAAACACGCAGTTAGGTGCCCGTGATCTGTCAATCTTGTGCAGCTAACACCGAAAATAACGATGCCTGTTTAAGAGCTGGGTCAAGTAGAAATCGGTCCTACCATGCACTCGGTTGAGCGACGCCCTGAAGTCAGGGATCAGACGTGCAGTCTAACTTCGCTTTATGTCTTGCTACCAGGACTGCGTTGTCTCTCTCCCGTGGTGACAATTTCTCTGTTGTCTTCGCTTCTGTGCAGGTAAATATTACTGCACTCTCTCACCAGCATTGGCAGCCCGGGGACTGTTCGTTATGCGCATGCAATTCGCAACGTGCCCTGCACCTGCGCAAACCACTTTCGGTATAACTCCTTGCTGAGAGCATCGCCCAAAATTTCTAACCCATAAAGTAGAACAGACTGACCCCATGGCCCCCATGTTGCCTATTGGCCCCAATGTTGCCTATATTCGAGTGAGTACCATTACACACGTTGACGCCTTGTCAGCTGTTGCACTGATTTGTGGGGAAAAACTCATCTTCGAGTCTGTCAGGACGCCCAGGTGATTTCAATTCAACCAGCACTTCGCCAACACTGATAGACCTTACTCTGGGGATTCCCTTCTTTGTCAGGTTGACGACTTCGATTTTTCTAGTGCCAGCCTGAAACCGTCACCGGTCATCTGGTCCCTTACTCACCACATTAGCATATTTAGTGTGAGAACTCATTGTTGACTATGTCCGGAAACATCGACGACATCATCCGCATATCTGATCAAGCTCCTCTGTCAGTTTCAGCCGTAGCAGTCTGTAATAGGATATGTTCCACAGGACCGCGCCAAGGATTCAGTCCTGATTGACACCTGAAGTAAGTATCGTCTTTCACCTGCTTTAATTTTTAAGAGTTGGTGGACACGATGACCCACAAACAACCGCTCCAATCTTATCTAAATTTTCCAAAGCTCTTTTGAATTGATTTATGTTGTCGAAAAATGAATTTTTCGAATGACACGTTGACAAAAATTGCGATTAAATGTTTTTAAAAAATTCCGAACACTAATTTTGTTTCTAAGAAATCTAATCCAAGCCCAAGTTGTGATAGCAACCGTATTTTTGAAGGTTTAAAAAAATAGTTAGAGGGCAGTTTTTTTATATTATTAAACAGAAAGTCCCTGGAAGATTTGTAAATCTGTATGCTATTGTACACGTCTAAATTTCTTGCATCTCTGTAAGGGTTGACCACTGTTGCATTCTCTCTGGGAATGTTATAGAGAGATAAATTATCAATTTAAAACTTTCTTAAATTGATAAGCTTACCAAGATCAACTTAAATACTAGGATTAGATCAAGCTGAGATCTACAACAGTAATCAAAATAATCAGAACTTGCACCAAGATGTTAGTGCCTTTTAATGCACCCTGTCTCAGGGGTTAGCAACTGGCAGAGATCAGGAAGGATGCTTGTCGAAACCAACTACAAATCTTTAGATTTTTAAAACTGTAGTTTTGATTTCGAAAGTGTAAATAAAAAAAATTTTTACCAGAAAAAGTTTCCATGCCTCTATGTAAGAATATGGTTGAAAAAGCTCGTAAGAAACACAACCCTAAAAAAATTTGAACACGAACAACCCCATTTATCGTAGGACGGGTTACAAACTATGTTGAAATAAAACATTAATTAGATTTGGGAAGATTGAGAAATGCGTGCAGAAATTCGGTAAGATTAAAATGCATGCATGTAAATATCATGGCAAAATTACGAACAGGGTGTATTGCTGCTAATTTTTCTTTCGAACGTGAAGCCATTTAGTCGTTTTGGATTCTATAATCCACTGTAGCATGAATCAAATTCGAATCATTGTGAATGGATGCAAGAAAGATTGACAGAGCGCGATGCCTTTTGACATTTGTTCTGCAATGCTTTGAGAGCAGCGGTGACAACTGTCAATGAGTTCTGAGCGTCTGGGCATAGTTTTGTTTACCGTGTTCTTGCCATGAGTCTGAACGATATTGAGTTCATAAATGCCGAAAATGTGATAGTAAAAAGTGAAATAGTGAAGGAGGATGTAAACGACAACGAAAACAACTTCGGGGTTCCACCCATCAGCAACGACAGCTATAAATGCGGCGAGATCTTCACTACAAACAGTTTTGATTTCTGGTTAGTTTGTGGATATTGCGGCAACAATTTTATAACTACAACTCAATTCGGCGAGCATTTGCGATTCAGTCATCCGACATATAGTTCGACAAATATTGAAGACGAACTGCTAAAATCCGAACCACCGTCAAATGTTGAACACGTTGTTGAAGAAGAAGATACCGTAGAAGACGCCGAGGAGCAGGAGGACGACAGTAGAGGAAAAATCGAAAAACGATCAAAGCCTAAATATTTCTGCCAGTTTTGCAAGAAACCGTACAGATACAAACAGAGTTTTGAACGACATAGATGTCCAAATGCGCCGAAGAAGGAAGACAAATGTTTGTTGCAGGAAGCCATTAGTGACATTCCAAAATCCGAATTTGTTTCTGCGCAGCAACAGCCCGAGTTAACGGCTGATGAGAATTCAGAAGAAGAATCCGTTAAAGTGAGTAAGACAGAGGCAAATGTCGAAAAGCGTGCCGGGGATGCTTCACGCTCTAGCTCAGATGCTCCGCTCTCGATGAAAAATGAATTGATTGATGAAGGAATAGGAAATCCAGAACTGTTTTGTGAAATATGTTACCGACAGTTCAAGTACAAAAACGTTTTTAGGCGGCATGGTATGCAGCACGATGTAGCGCCGGTAGCTCTACAAAAGGATCCCACGTATCGCAAATGCCTTTATTGTGGCATATCATTCACCGACAACGCCGAGTGGTTCCGCCATGAAAATGAGCATCCTAAAACAGGTCCCTTTCGCTGTTCGCAGTGCTCCAAAAAATTTAAGACGGAAATCGATCTAGAAGCGCACGCGAAAAGCCATGCTGATCAAGACCCGGTGACATGTGAACAATGCGGAATGCAATTTTCCCAAGCCAAGAATCTCGCGTCGCATATAAATCGAGTCCATCTCCAATTAAAACCTTTCTCCTGTGAATTATGCGATCGGAAATTTGTGCGAAAAGTCGAGTTGCGTGTTCATATGCGACGCCATACAGGCGAAAGACCGTACCAGTGTGAGGAGTGTGGTAGAAGTTTTATGATATCGACTTTGTTAAATGAGCACTTGAAACGGCATTCGAATGTTCGTGATGTACATTGTCCTGTTTGCCCGATGGCATTTTTTACGAAGAAAATGCTACGGAAACACATGGTGAAACATTCAACGGAGCGGCCTTACGTATGTCCGACGTGTGGAAACAATTTTAGTAGGAAGAAAGCTTTGCTGGCGCACAAGAAAATTCACATGGAGATCAAGCAATATGTCTGCAACCTTTGCGGGAAGGCGTTCGCACAACATGCTGGATTATATATGCATAAAAAGACTCATATGAATGCTGTTGATTCGTAGTAAGTTAGTAATTAAGCATTTGTTAGTAAATGTTTTCTAATTGTAAGTTGTTATTCCATGAAGCGATGTTAGCCGATCCTTAGGAACTTACATTGATCATTTGTTGGGAATAGAGATTTGGACCAGTACCATAAATAAAACTATTGTTATTGTTCAAAGTACTTAAATACTAAAGATCCTCGCTTTATAACTTCGTTAAATCTTCCTTGATTAGTGTGAGGGATCAATTTTGGTTCACCAAAGGAATCTTCACCAACAATAACAAGTTCATCTACCCGAAAACGCGGGTAGACGCGAAACTCGCACTCAAAGCAAGCAAGGCAAAACTTGACGAAAATTCAAGACGAGGTCGAATTAAATTGCTTCAGTTAGTAACATAACGATTATCATTTTTAATCATCATTTATCCATATTGAAAGGTCATAACTATACAAGGTCAAGACTGAGTTATACTTAATTAAAAAATATTCGATTAAGTAAAAAAAATGTGGTAGTGTTCATCACACATGTTTAGACAATCTAAACAAAAATATGGATTACTTTTGCACGTATTATAGAACGTGACGGCTTTTTTTCGCAAAACGATCTGTTTAGTTAAGTTTCTTGCTATCTTATGCTTCAGTTTGCTCGAGCTTCTGTCGTAACATTACGATTGGTACGCCTGATTTCAGAATGGTAGCTTTCAAGCACAAAGATTATTTGGTTCCTGCTACCAGTGCAGGGAGCCACAGAAAGAATCTACAAGTCAGTACAAACATTTAAAATTGCCAAACAATTTGCGATGCGGTCGCATCTTAAAATGTTGGAACTAAGAAGAGCGTCACGGTCCTTCTAAAATTAAAACACTTGGAATTGTTTTTTGGAAGCAACTGATCTATTTTCTTGGAATAGTTAGTTTCGTGGAGCCAATGCGACTGGGCACTTTTGTTCCCATTCTTCTCTGTGAGAATTCCTTCGCACACTGCAGCTTACAATTTATGCTAGTTTCTGTCTAGTCTGCAATTGATCTTAGAGTTTGGTATATTTGTGTTTGTCTATGATCTGAGATCATGAGGAAGTCCATGGTTTTATTAGCGTCTGTCGATTTGATAGAGAAGTTTGAGTGCTCAGTCATGTATGTGTTTGTCTATTGTATCGAACTCCTAATGTGATATCCACATTTCGAATTTACTATGGAATTGAACCAATAGAATGTGATAAGCTTGATGATCAGAGGAGAGCTCGTTATGGACTCTGATTCTTATAACATGGTGAAATACACACGAGATTCAGTTTAGGATGGTATGTGAATTTCGCCCGGTTGGGTAAGTACAGCCTGCCTTGTACGCGTGTGATGAAGCTTAAGTTAAGCTTAGTTCCAGCTCGCCTTCTTCTTACAACGCCCCAGTCGAGATGGTAGGAAGTAAACTCTCCGGTGAGCAGAAGTGGGTCCTCAATGGCGCGAGGTCTTGCTTCTCATTAGCGTCTAGGTCTTGTTCTAATTTACGGGAGCTGTTTGGGAGATTGTACAGAAAAATCACACAGAGCTCAACAAAAGAGCTCGTTTGTACAATACTATGATGACTGTTGCACCTGTTCTTGCTAATTCTGGTAGTAATGAAATTAATTACATTAGTTATTTAAAAAAAATATTAACATACTGTTATTTCTTAACAGAATGTAGTTCGAGAAGCGGAGAAGAATTTCTTGTTTTAAAAACGGTCTTATGAAAACAGGAATTTGCATTCCACCTAAGAATGAAGGTGGAATGCAAATTTGCATTCCAACATTCCATTTGATTTGATGTTGGTGTTTATGTTCTCGGCCGCAAAGATGCCCTTCATCACATTTACGATCATATGATAGTTATTATCTCGCCTGGGAGGGGCAATTGCCCGAGGAATGGCAAAATGGTGAGTTGTGGCATATTGCCAGACCATTCGGTGGTTTGTGCGTCTCAACCTAACAGATTAAATAGCAGGCTACATTCATATGAAATAAAATATTCTCCTCTTTCGGGAGAGTAGAGTATAGAAGGACCTTTTAATTTGAGCCTCCAGATCTTCCTTGATTTCTTTTCAGCTAAGACCATAAAGTCCTCGCAGAACAACGTTCAGTTTCTTCAAATTCGGAAGGTAATAAATAAAATATTGAGCCTTCATTTTAGTCAGTAGTTTGGTGATTTGTCTGTGGGCTTCTGTACTATTTGTATAATATTGTGAACCCTTTAGCCCTGTCTTGTCCATTTATCCGATTCTCACAAGATAATCGGCACAGCCCATTTCTTATTGTCTTCGTCTTCTATTTGCATTGCTGGAGGCCTTGTAAGGTTATTGGACGTGAATAGTCTTAGACAAATTTTCATGTCTTTTTCATGAAACAGACTGCTGGATTCGTGGGTAGGAGAGATGGGGTCGCCTCCTCACTTCTATCTTCCTCAGTCTCCTCTTCGCTGACTTCTTCTTCTTCCTGCGCTTCATCGGTAGAGAACATATCTCGCTCTTTTTCATCTCCTAATGTGGAGGCTGACTCAATCGATGGAAAGGGAGTTTCGTTGAAATTGAAGACAGCTTGGTGATTGCTTTTTCCTCACGAATTTCTTCGTGAGCCTTCAGCAGTACTAGTTGAGAGCTCTGCAGTTGCTCTCTTGTGTATTGGAATTCTTTCAGAACCTTTGTTTTTGCTGGCCTGACTGTGTAATATTTTAAAATATTTGTCTGGATCGGGTCCCGTTCCAATCGTTCCTCCATATTTTGGAATATGACTGAAGATTTTTAGTAATAATAATTAAAAATAAAGATAAGAGTTGGATGAACTCATATCTTTGTTATACATGTAAGTCAAATGTCGTTTCGTCCGTTTCTAGTGAAACCCGAGTCATACCAAGGAAAAAAATTGACTCGCTAAAGAATGTCAATCCACCCAAACGTATCAAAGTTTTCACTAACTCCACTCGTGATCATTCGAAACCATTGTCAAACTGTCAATAACTTTCCGAAGGTATCCATTGCATCTGTCTAATCGTATTCAATTCACTAATAATCCTATTTAGTTCTTGGTTATTATTGGTCTCACACTATTTTCAAATAACTATTCCCTTTCTTTTTATACGAATTCTTACTACATTTCTTCCTTATGAACTTAACCAGTGAATTCCTAAGAACACTTAAATCACTAATAAATCTTTTAAGACTATCGAAATTTGTTTCTTAAAAGATGCATGAACGTAAACTTTTTGGATAATTAATTGTTATTTTAAAGCCTATACACATATCTTTCAAGTCTTAAAACGGCGCCGTCAAACGCATCGTTGTACTTTTCACATAAACTCGCTAATTTATGCCATGCTTAGCGAGCGTAAGCACTTATTGTTCAAATGTATCCTTCGTAAATATAGTTATAAAATATAACGCAGCGTGCATCATCAACAAACATCCTAATAAAATTTTTTCATTGTTTGTGAATATTGCTCAGCCCACATTAATTTTTTTTGGAATTGCAAGGGAACTTACTTCTCTGAGTGTATTGTGCATCCATGAAATGACGTGATTTTTTTTTTATGTTTATGTTTATGTGTTTTCGCGCCATTTAAAAAATTTTTAAAACAATACTACTTTTCCCAACAAAAACGCAAATAAATTTAATTTTTTTATAAAACATATATATATTACGGAGGTAAGAGTTCCTCATTCTTCAGTGTTTGTTCTTTTTATGGTTTAGTTTCGACGATTAGGGGCATTTATATATCCCTTACATTTTACCTGTTCCTGTATCCTTATACCTATATCTATTTCTTTTTTGGTTACCTGAAGGTGTTTTTTATCCTCATATAAAAGGTATTTTTATTGTTTTTATTATTATGGCTACAATTATTTTTTAGTTTTTAGTTTATTTTAGTTTTTTTATAATTACAATTCGTTAATTATAGTTTTCATATTATTTAGAATTGATTGTTTCTGATAGCTTCGAATACCCGTTGCCTACATCTTCGTTGAATCGCAAGTTTTCCGGTTGTCGAATAATCCAAAGGCTCTCATATACATCCAATTTTCGATTGTTGCTTTCTTCTTGTATTATCTCTAGATCATCCCAATTGATTGCGTGATTGGTTTCTACAATATGTTTAGCGACGGCTGACTTTGCGGTTTCGCTTGGCGTTTTCTTTGATTTTAGCTTCTCTTCCTCCTTGATGTGTTCGCTGTACCTTGTTTTGATGGGCCGTTTCGTTTGTCGAATTTACGCTTTTTGGCATGATTGGCACGTGATTTTATATATGCCACATTTCTCGTCTTTCTGCTTCCTGTCCTTCGGTGTGCCTAGTCTGGATCCCAGTTTCCATTTTTGGCTCGTGGGTACAGCTGTTATGTCGACTTTCTTCAGAATTTTCCCGATTTTCCCAAAGATCTTTGAATACGTGATTGTGCTCTTCGGGTTGGCTCAAGGTTCCTGTTTTGTTCATAGAGGGTTGTTAATGACGCCGCTTTTAGTCTGTTTTCCATTTTTCTTTTTATCGATAAAATTTCGCTTTCTTTGTATCCGTTCAACTTTGCTGTATTTAGAATAAATGTCTTCTCCTGCTCGTATCGCTGCTTCGTTAACGGGGTTGTCAACATTCGGTATATCCAACTGTTGAACGTTGCCATCTTGGTTTGGTGTGAATGGTGTGATGTAGCTGGTATCGTCCTCCGTGTATTCGTGGGTTTCCTGATTGATTGACGTGATTTATACTTTAAAGAAAGCAACTCCTAAATTATTTTTATTGGGTCGTCTATATTTTGAAAGACACTTCGGAAGAATTTTTCCGTCGGAAATTTGTATTTCTGCCGCAGTAGAGGGGGATCTCGTGAACCACACGGGAAAACCGTATGTAATTAAAGGCCGTATTAGAGTCTTGTATATGAGGAGCTTTGTACTTTTGTCAATAGACTTGCTTGACAGCATTCGCACTATTGCAGCTGGTGCTCTAGCTTTCATGTGCTTGGCGGGCGTCGGGGTTGAATTTGAGGCGGTGATGGAAATGGACTTCCAGGTATTTAATTGATTTTTTAAGAGGACGTTGACTGCGTTTATAGATAGAGATGTTCCTTTACTCTGCAGGAAAAGCTCGATTGCCTTTTTGTTCATCATTTCGATAGCATAATAATTCGCGTTTTTTGTGTTTATCTCTTGGGCCCATCTTTTGAACTGGTTGTTTAGAGATTCGCTGAGCGAAGCTAACGTACGTAGAGCTATCATCGGGTTAATGTTTTTGGAGAGCCAAAGGACGTCATCAGCGTACAGAATTGCCAGGGGAGACACAAGGTTACGAAGTATATGGCTTGTGCTACTCCTGAGCTAATTAAAGAGCGCTTGTGGATATATAGTGTAGGAAAAAATTAAATAGACCTGGTTCAAGGATTGAGCCCTTCGGGGATCCGGAGCGAACATCAATAGCTTCTGAAAAGGTTTTATTATTATTAGCGATTTTGATCCTTAAAGAACGTCTGCGCCAGAAATCGATAATTATACGACTTAAGGGTTTTTGGCAGCCTGAAGTCTTTGTCCAGACTGAGTCGAATGCCTTTTTCAAGTTGATCGTGTATGCTACGGTGGTTTGTTCCTTAGCCCGGCTGAGATTTAGTTATGCAAAAAGACAGAAGCTTGTTCGGGAGAGACATTATCCTTGAACCCAAATGGTTCGCAGGGGATTAGGGGCTCACTGAACATCTTGAAAGGTTGGAGTATTCCTATGGAAAGTAAAGATAATGGTCTGAATTTGTTTAGCTCCCTTCTCGACCCCTTCTTGGGAATAGGAAGAAGCCTAGGGGTTTGCCAGACACTGTGGAAGTATTCTTTGTTGATACAATGATTGCTTATCGTGATGAGTAGTCTTTAAATGGCCCCGCTACATTGCTTGGCGGATCGCAGTTCCGGCCGAATTTTTGCTGTTGAGAGATTTAAGGTAGAGGAGTACTTCATCTGGTAATGGAATATGACCGCGAAAGCGTTGCGGGGACCGCGAAATTCATGGGGAGCCACTTACATATGCATAGAGATACGTAAGTCGCTCCCCATGACTTTCGTAAGTAAAGGGAGGCTATAGTGCAAGAGAGATTAGTGACCTGGCATTGAACCTGATTAATGGTGTGCTTGGATCGAGCTAGAATTGCAGTTCCTCGCCCATCGTCATTGCGAAACAAAGTGTAGTTCGGAAAGTGTGGTGTCTGCTTCAAGTGAAGCCGAGACTCGAGAATACCAAATAGGGAGAATAGCGTGCCAACATATGTTGGAGGGCTATTCTTTTGCCTTGTCCCTGTAACTAATTTATATGCTCGCTCGCCAACATCTCAAGATTATTATCCGGTCACATAGAAACAGAAGTTGAACAGTGCCTCAGACTTCCCTTCTCGGGAAAATTCATGTATACAGGCAAGAACTCACGCGCTTTTTTCAAGAGTGATATGAAGGAGATTCCGAATTGCTTATTTGTTTTCAGGGCAATCAGGTTCAAAACATTTTCGCGCGTCACAGTGGTTTCGTGAGGACGGCTAAGGGAAGGTCTGCTCGTTTGCTTTAGAACAGAGGAATAGAGAGTTGCGTTCGTTATTTCGCAATTAACTGCTGTTCTTTGATTGAGTGTGTTGCGATTTGGCTACGGTATTGACTGAAATTCGCTCAAGTTGAGTGTGCTTGCGTTGTTTGCGATATAGGCTCTTAGTTTGACGCTCTCCGGGCATTGGCTGGATGAACTACTTAAGTACATAGAACGCAAAAACTGGAAGGAGCGAAGGGACTCTCCTCGGGGATGGGCAAGTCATTTTCGGGGACAATTCCTTCCCCGATATTCTTGCCCGCATGCTACATATATTAAAGTGTATCCACAATTAGTGGCGACATGGCTAAAGTGTTGGCATCTAAAGCACTGGGTAAGATCAGCTTTTCTGAGGCTTTCCCAAGTTATCGCGTAGTTTAGGATGTACCTTAGCTTTATGATCTTTTTCAGATCTTCTTCGGAGGAGAGCTTGATACTGAAGAGAGCTTGACACATTCTGCCAGGACCAGGCTGTGGACATTTAGTGATGTTAAATTGGTTGATTTCCGGTCATTGGGCTTTTATATCATCATATATTTCGGTAGGGGTGAAAAAAGTTCTTAAGCCTTTTAAAACAGCTAGCGGTTTTCTGCGTTAGGCTGGAGTCAATGACCACCTAAGCCACCTAGATTTTTTTCAGTTATGATATTCATTATACTATCATAAGCATCAGAATGGTTTACAATTATTGTCAGAGATGTATCTGAAAATGATTTAATGCGATATTTAACTTCTAGGGAGCTGCGCATCATCAATCTTACCGTGGGTGATGATAAATTATTAATGAAAATGGGAGGTAGCCAGTTTCGTGTGTTTAACTCGGTTGGGTCGGCGGACAATTGCATCGGGCTCGGGCTTGGGGTGTTTTCAGAGAGAGTTAATTTAATCTATTGCTACTGACTATGTGGTCTACGTTATTACTATTGCTATTATTATTAGATCGCTCGATGCGATAGCGCCGCTTTTCTTCACTGTCGCCTGGCGACTTTAGTTTGGTTAGTTGCCCCATCGATGTCCATGTTTACTGTGCTGTTGACATTAAGCTTCTTTATTCGTCTGATGTTTGTATATGATAACTTTGTGTTCGCGTTTGATCACATTTTGAACTTCTATGGACAGCAACACGCTTCTCTTGACATTTCGTCTTATTGTGTTCAGCTTCTTCGGTGTATTATACGCTTGTTGTTCCGCGCCAGGATTTCGGCTGTCAGTTATCACTTTTGATTTAAATACCTTCAGCGAGTTCATACGAGAAATAAATTGCGCCTTATGTGTGACGGCGGGAATAATATTGGATTTGTAATGTCGGAAGAGTTGTACTTTCGTCTCCGAAGTTTGGTTACCTCCAGATCCTTGTTATCTTCTTAGATCTTCTCGTTCCAGTCTAAAAATTATTATTTTTGTATGATTTTCTTATTTTGAACATACAAAACAAATTGTTAAATGGTCTTGTTGATAAAAAAAGGCCCGATTCATCATCAGATTAAGTTCCGATCATTATATTTGTTGGAGTATCAAAAAACCATCAAGATGAAAATACGTTCGTTATTGAATAAAATGTTTCCAAGTGAGCGACGTATTGGACAGTTTTTCAGAATTGTTTTTGTGAGGGTCTCACGCAGAGAATAATCGTTTTCTTTAAGACCCTGCGGAATACGCAACTTGTAGGGAGAAAATTT
Source organism: Stratiomys singularior (assembly GCA_954870665.1). Classification (NCBI taxonomy): domain Eukaryota; kingdom Metazoa; phylum Arthropoda; class Insecta; order Diptera; family Stratiomyidae; genus Stratiomys; species Stratiomys singularior. The sequence continues at coordinate 68,511,179 of OX940881.1, forward strand.
CATTTCCTTTTTGTGAAATGACGTTCAGTGCTGTTATTGATCTTATTCCAGCAGTAATTTAAATGAGTAAAAAACGCGCTACATACATTTACAGATAATTGATCGTAGTCATTTTGGCGGCAACTACAGCTTGTATATGTGTTGTTTCGATGTTTAACTGTCATGTCGAGCGTGTTATCTCTCCTTTGTCATTTCATCGACCATGGGATGTCTTCTGGTCTAGATCTGATTTCGGTGTATTGCATTTTTTGATTAGCACCAAAATGTATGGCTTGAGAAACATCCACTGTAATTGTGCGCTGGAACTGCTTTTCTAATCTTCAAAAAGGGAGTCTACAATGTTGAAATTGTTAGAGATTCGGGATACTCTTACCAAGATATTTACTTTGTAGTGGAGCTCCCAATTTTCCTAGTACAGTTACAACGTCGAGGAAACAGACAAAATTGAGTGTGCTACCTGTATATATAGCGACTATACTATATACTATAGCGACTCAAGTTCTTTCTTTATTCTAATCTGAAAGCCAGATACAATATCTGTCTTTCTTTCTTTAATGAATTTCGGTTCAATACCGATCTTCAGGACGAAAATGTGGTCAAGCTCGCTTGAATGAAACTTCGGATTCTAATGAGCAAATGACAATTTTTTTTTACCAAAAATTCTATTTTATACTACTTTACTAATTAGTCAGCAATAGCAGCACGGTCCCATGATGTAACATCTATCTATGGGAACATGCGAGCATATCGCTGACAATGCACAAGTGCATATCTGTACATCGTGGATTCCTCAGGAAAAATGTTTTTCTCACATCAGCAAAGTTCCTGATCCTGTTATGACTAGCTGAGGAATTCATGTTGTACTCCAAGATGAGATACATTATGCTTAGCTTAAAAAATCTGTAATTCGAAGCATCAATGTTTTGTTTTTGAACACTACCTGCAATGGAACTTGGTTCCAGGATGGTGGAGACGTAGGACGAAGTCACTATCAAGCAAAAAAGCTTGAAGCTTGCCAATAAGCATCAGGTAGAGAATCAATTTGATTAAAACGTTCACGGACATTAAACATTTCAGTGAGCTACAAAAATAGACAGGCAATCTTTTGAAACTAGTTCTTCTATCCAAAATCTAAATAGACATACATTGCAAGAGTAGTAAAAATATCATATTTTAACCGAGTATCATATTTTAACCGGTGTGTACAATGAATGCTACAAGCATCTAGGACGATATAGACAGAGTTTTCTAACTAGGTAGACGTAAATGCTATAGCATACAATCATAAAACACATGAGAAATACTTTATTCATCTACATATAAAAAATTAATAAATTAAATCCATAATTTCATAGGATGTATTTATGAAAAGAAAATTAAGTATATCTGTCCATCATGATTGAATGTTTTTGGGACTCCATATCCGAACTAGAGTTATTATGATTTTTAGGTGGTAAGTAGCATTGTCCAGGCACCGACCAGGACGCAAGAATATTTGCACTTCAGAAAATATATTCTACGGTTGTAATTTATAATAGTGTTTCAATGGATTTCTCATCGAAGTCGTCACGACGAAGACGACTCAATGAGAAGTTGGTTTCGCAACAATAGCAAGACGTGTTCGTTTTGTTGATAAAATTGTTGCTATGACAAACTCTTCAATGGTCACCTGCCGTATGCCGTCTTTACCATGATCCACGTCATCACTTTGATCCATTGCTATGAAGCGATATAGCCAGCATGTAGCTTTTTGGTTTGCTTCGCCAGAAAATTACCTTTTCGTCATTACCTTCGAGTCACAAAGCAATTCGTCTTCTTTCATCAATTTCAGGCACACGCATTATCGCACCGAAGAAATCTTGTTGCTAAATATCGTAGCTTGTTTGTTTTTATCATTCTCCGCCGATTTGATTTGAAACACTCGTAGGGACATTTCAATAGTATCATAAAACTTTCATTGGTTCGAATCCATGGGCAGAATCATTAAGGAAGATCGTTATTCGAAAATGCAACTAATCACTGTCGTTTACGTATTACACAAAACGGATAGTTCTAACGACGGAAACACGTTACGAACGAAGGCAAACACTAGAATTTATTTTTATCCACACGATGAAAGGGTACATAAGGAGAATCGTTTGCAAGTACCGTAAAGCACTCATGCACTCCACTGCACCGTTATTTCGTCGCAAGCGCAGCGTTTTCCACTTGTCTTTTCTAAACAATTATATGGACGGCGGCCGACGAAAGTCGTTTAACATAATCGTCACTGAATTACCAGGATCATTTTATCGAAAAATTTGTTCGGAGTTTTACAGTTTTTCACATCATTAGTTACTGAAGACCAATCAAAATGAAAGTCTCGTATTTCTGCAGTATCTTCATTCCACAAGGTTGTTGTCTCATCTATCCCATTTGAAATATTTATGTTGTTAGAATCCTCTGAATCAGAAGATGATGATGTTGATAATCCATATTGTTTGACAAAAATATGTTACAAGTAATCTCTTTTGAATTTTCGCTTAATTGTTATATCCTATCACATGGGTTCACATCAAATTTATTGATTTCATTTTCAATTATTTCCCTTATACTCTTACCTATATCTTGATCTGAATCAGACTCGTCAAATAATCTTACGCTTCTTGAGTGAATTCATTTTTCTTAAAGAAAATTATACGATAATCCAAAAAACCGATGTTTTCTCTTTGATCTCAAATATCGAACTGAAGAAAAAAACAAACTGTCTAAGCGTTCTAATGCACATTGCAGAAAGTAACGGTAATTATCAGAAAAAAATTTACAATTATAGGGTCTGCTTTTACTCTCCCTCTCAGATGTCTACGAAATATAATTGCTATAGCATTCGCATCTCTAGAGTTACAATTCCCACGCAATGAGGGGTGGTATATCTGTATCCATGGTATACTACATAACCATACCCTGCTGTTTGTAGTGACAAAGTCTTGTTGACTAGTGATATGTTGTTATAACCCGGGAAACAGCTGTCACTCTGGCTAAAAAATGTTTTAAGCGAATTAAAAATGAGGCCCAATTCATTCATTAGGTGAAGGCTCATTTATTAGATTTTATAGCGTATCAGAAATGCATATCCCGTTTATTTAAATAACAATCGACTTGAAAAGGCTTTCGTCAAACATTTCAATCACAGTACAATTACTTACATGATAATTTATTGTGCAAGGATCTTTATACAGTATGCAATGCCAACACTTTTTTTCCATTCATCATAACTCTGGCAAAAATATTGATGCGTTGACCCGAGTTTACCCGCATTTTAGGTCCGAATCGCAAACGATTTAATCGCAAATAAGTTTAAAAAAAATTAAATGGTTGATTTTATTTAGAAAAATATATTTAGGGCTTGAGCCCGTCTTTATTCGATGAAGTACAAATAAAAACTCAACTTAAAACTAGTTACAATTTATCATTACGATTTTTTGATGAATGTGCAGTTCACCTGAATTGCACGTTTTCGTTGCGCTTGCATTTACTCTATTCGATACTTTCGTTTTAAATTTCGCCTTGGCGTCAGCAGATGTTGGCCCGCGAATTTTAGTTCGTGACCAAGAAAACGGTTTTTTAAAAACAATTACTGGAACATTCGCTTTATTAGAAGTTTTAAAACACAAGAGAGACTTATCGGCTAATGCTTGGGCTTTTATAGCCTTTGTTTAACTTAACTGTATTTTTGGCCATGAGGTTTATTTATAGAGATGATATCATGGTATAGTTATGTGATCAAATTGTTTGGGGTGGGGGTCATTGAGTGGTATCATAACTCCTCCATCCGTTGATTTGAGTCTATCCCTAGACGAAATATTATTGATTATTTTTAGTTTTCTGGTTTTAATTTTAAAATAGAAAAATGTAAAAATAATTGATAATGCAATTAATATGATTATGGTTGAGATAGACCAAATTGCATTATGATTTGTAGTGGAGATTTGTATTATTTCTTTAATATTTTCTTGGTGGGATTTATTAATTTCTTCCAATGATAATTTGTTTATAGTTTTATGAAAGTATACGGGTAACATGAAGTTATTGTTATAGATTGGTTATGAATTTGTATAAGTATTATTATTGATTTTGATAATGCATTGATGAAAATGTATTATAATATTTTCATCTGATCTCCATGTTCTATTGTCGCAATTGCTCGTTATTTCTGTTTTCTGTTTGTTTAATAAAATAATTCCTTTCTTTATTTCTTTTTGTATTGGGATAGAGTTAATCAAATTACATGTTGAATTTCGATATATACATGTTTGATCTATTTTCAGTTGTTTAACATACTTCTCATTGTTGAATTGATATACAGTATTATTGACCTTAACGATTTTATGAGGTTCTAATAATATTTGTTTATTGTCTGTATTTGCTATTGATTCCAATTGATATGTTTTATATTTATTTATTTTTATTGGTATTTGAATAGCGAATATAATAATTTTATTTGAATTCATATTTATTATTACATCAGAATTTATTAATTCTAGTTTTTCTAGATTTATATTATTAGTTATGATTTCGTCTGGTGTTAACAAGTTTCGAGACATCAGTTTCAATCGAGAAGATAGTATGTTATCCTGGATTTTCTCAATATAGTCTTTTAATGTTTGCAGGTTGTTTAATAATTACATAAATTTAATATTTCTTTGGAGCTGATTATTTATTTCAATTTCAAAGTTCTTTTCTTTATTTATATGATCTATTACATTGTTAATTTTGTTTTGTAGATCGTTATTGAATTTTATTTGTTGGTTATTATTGTTTATCAATTCTTTAGATGCTTCCAGATATTGATTAATTTTTTCTCTATCTTCTTCATCCATTGTTCCGAATAAAAATTTGAAAGATGTTCCTATTATATTTAACAATCCTCTTCGTTTTCTTTTTAATATAGTGGGCTGTAATGTTAAATATTGAGAGTGGATATCTTGTATTTCATATTGAAGAATTGCTTTCTGTTCAATTGTAAAATATGGGTAGGGTTTAGAATCGTTATATATGTTATCAAGAATATTTTCAATTGAGGTTAGATTAATTTGGTGTAGGATAATTTTATAATCCTGTACTAGGTTTACTTCGGATAGTTCGATTTCTATATAGCCAGGAGAATCAGTTATTGGTGTCACTGTCAGATATGATGATACAATTCTGATTGTCATTAGGACTATGATTGGTAGGATGTCCATTGTCTGGAAGGATAATTTTCTTTTTAGGCCTTTTTATCAGATTTTTTGCATGTTTATTTTTGTCATATTTATTTCTTTTGAATTTAGGTTCTATTTTATGTCTGACTGCTTTGTAATTTGCTATTGGTATTTCATCTCGGTTTTAAGAATATATTTCTCGCTTCTCATTCAATTTGTCTATTACGTTCTGTTTCTTTTTACGTAGTCTTTCATATATTTGCTGTTTATCCACGTTTCCTCTCTCTATGTCTATTGGTCTACATTCAGTTACTGAGTGTATTTGTTGATTGTAAAAATCTACAGCTTCATAGATTTTGTCTTCTAGAGGTGTTTCTATTAATTCAGTCATAGTTCGTATCTTGTCTAGCAGGGTGGAATGTACTCGTTCGATGTCGCTATTTCCTGTATGTGAATGTGGTTTGGTAAAGTGATATTGTATGTTTTTTGATTGGAGATATTCTTTTATAATAAATTTATCAAATTCGTTATCTGCTATTATCAATTTAGGTCTGCCCATATGTGATATGATTTGTTTGATTCCTGTTCTAATATCGATATTATTGTGTGAATCTAACATCGTTACATGTAGGTTTTTACTAAATTTATCGATTGCGGTTAATATGATTTTTCTATCGATTTCTAGTATATCGATGTGTATTATTTCTCGTATGTTATTTGTTGTTTCAGTCAACTCAAACTTGGGTTTGATGGGATTGCGATCGTTTTTAGATAGATTGCATATATTACAGGTGTTGACGTATTTATTTATGTGTTTTCTGAGTTCGGGGTAGTATATTTGATTTTTTAATCCATTATAGTTTTCAGTAATACCTGCGTGTCCGGTTTCTTTTATATGATATTCATCTATAATTTTGTAGAGTTGGTCTAGGTCTTTGGGTTCTTTTAGTATCTTGGTTACTTTTATGAACGGATAATGTTTGCGAGGGAAGAAATTAATTAGTTTTTCTTGTATATGATTATACTGTTGATCTGATACATCGGTATATATAGCTGTTTGGATGTCTGTCTTTAGTTTCTGTTTTAATGTGCTAGTTATACGATCTTTTCCTTCAGTATGAGGCTTTATTATAATTCGTTTATGTATGGATTGTTTATATTTATCTGGGGTTTCAGTTATTATTAGCTGTTGTTTATATTTATTTACGTAGTCGTCCTTGATCGGTATGTGTTGGGTATTATCTTCGGGTGCTGAATGCTGTGTTAGTATTAATGAGTTTATTGACATGGTTCTTTTGCTAATCTGATCGATATCCATTTTTTCACTTGATTTCAGTGTTCTGTTTTCTAATATTGTCAACATATTACATTCGTCAGTTATGATTCGTGATAGGAAATCTGCAGGGATGTTAGCTTTGCCTTTTATATATTTTACGTTAGGTTTATATTCGCCTAGTTTCAGTATCCATCTTTGTATTCTCTGATTCAAATCTTTACCTTTGTATTTTTTATATAACCATTCTATTGGTCGATGATCGGTATATAAATTAAATTCTCGTCCATATATATATGGTCGGAAATAATTGATGGACCAGATAATGGCTAGTAGTTCCTTTTCAATTGTGGCGTACTTTCTTTCATGCTCGTTAAGAGTACGGGAGATGTATGCGACTGGGTGGTCGTTTTGGCTAAGAACCGCTCCTATGGCTAGGTCGCTTGCATCTGTTGTGATATCAAAGGTTTTATTGAAATCTGGATGTTGTAATACGGGGTTAGTTGTTAAAATGAGTTTTAATTTTTCGTAGGCTTTAATGTATTCAGGGTCTGATGTGTCTACTTTATTATCTTTCTTTAAATACTTTGTTAATGGGGTTGCTAGTTTGGAGTAATCTTTTATGAATTTCCTGTAATATCCGGTCAGTCCTAAAAAAGATTTAATTTCTTTCTTTGTTTTGGGTATTGGAACTTGGAGTATTTTCTGTATTTTTTCGGGGTTTGGTTTAATTCCTTCATTGGTTATTACATGTCCTAGGAAAGTTGTTTGTTTGTCTAAAAAGTTACTTTTGTCGATTTGGATTTTTAACTCGGCTTGTCGTAGAAGTTTGAAGATTTTTTCGATATTCGTTAAATGTTCTTCTAGGGAAGTTCCAAAGATCAATATGTCGTCCAAATATACAACACAAATTTTATTTATTTCGTTTTTCAGTACTTCATTCATCATACGCTGAAACGTTGCCGGTGCATTCTTTAACCCGAATGGCATTCGTAGGTATTCATAGTGACCATGGGTGGTGGAGAATGCAGTTTTCTTAATATCGTTAGGATGCATTTTTATTTGGTGAAAGCCCTTGGCGAGATCCAATGTCGTGAAGTATTGACTCCTTCCCAGTTTATCTAATATGGAGTCGATATTGGGTAACGGGAATTTATCGTCAATAGTCACGGCATTAAGTCTACGGTAATCAATCGCCATTCTCCACTTTTTGATTCCCGAATTATCTAGTTTTTTAGCAACCATGACAATGGGTGAATTATAGGGTGAATTGCTTTCACGTATTATTCCATCTTTTAACATTTGGTTTATTTGTTTATTAATTTCTTCATCATGTATCTGAGGGTTCCTATACATTTTACTATAGATGGGTTCCTCGGTAGTAGTTCGGATTTCATGAGCTATTTGGGATGTAGCGCTCAATTTATCGCCTTCTTTATAGAATAAGTCTTTATAGCGACGTATTAGTTGTCGTATTTTTATTTCTTCTTCAGAGTTTAAATGATTGGTTTTCACTAATATTTGTTCTACTGGTTCCATGACATTTATTTGTTCATACGTATAGGGTTCTTGCAGTAAAGGTAACGTTATTTTGTCCAGTATAATGGTTCTATTTTCCAGATCAATTTTGGAGTTGAAAGCTTTAAGGATGTCAGTTCCTATTATGGCTTTATAGTGTTTCTCTCCAAAATCCATTACTTTCCAAATGATAGTGGATTTGTCGTCGTTGAGCTCTTCAGGGGCTTTTGTTATCGTTTCCTGTGTGATTAATTTATTTCCTGCTATAGTTTTTATTTCGAGATTGATTCGTCTTTGTATTTGTGAGTTCATATGTTTTTTGTCGAGTAAAGATAGGGAACTTCCTGTGTCGATTAGAGCTACTAAGGGTTTATGATTCAAGGTAATTTTTACTAAGGGTAATTTCTGGTGGACGAGGCTACCGATAGAAAATTTGTTTCTGGTTCGATATTTTCACCAGTTTCTTCGATATTTTCTACAGACATAGGAATGGGAGATACTCGGGGATTTCTCTGAATATTATTATTTGGTATTATATTTCCAAAAAATTGATTTCTGAACTGTTGTGAATGAGAATTTTGGTTAGGTCTAAAATTCTGATTATTTCTATTTATGTATTGATTATATCTAGGTTGATGAAATTGTTGTGTTGGTTGTTGATTCTGATATTGATTTTGTTGTACTCGTGGCTGAAAGTTCGGGCGTTGAGGTTGATGACGTGTTGTTTGGAAATTTGGGTGTGGTCGTTGTATAGGTCGACTAACTGATGAGATGTGAGCTGTTTCTTTTAGGCGTCCTTTTATGTTGTTTTCTTGTAGGAGTTGGTACGCTTGTTCTAACGATGTAGGTTGCTTGATATCCATCCATCATGCTATCGTGTCATCTAATTTTTCTCTAAAGATCTTCAAGATTCGTTGTTCGTTCTTCTGAATGGTGAAGTCGATCTCTGGTAGTTCTGCTAATTCTGTTTTCTGATTAGTTTTAACTAGGATTTTGTTAAGTTGTTCGTATAGGTCTTCTACATTTCTCCCTTTAGCTAGGTAGGCTTGTCTGAGTAAATCATCGTATGATTCCCGTATTCCACAGTGTATTCCTAAAGTTTTCTTAATGGATTCCCAGGTATTTTGTGGTGCTCTTCTTATGGTATCCGCTGCTCGTCCTCTAGTTTTTGCTAATAGGATCCCCAGGATGGTTACTCTGTGGGCTTCTTGTGTAACTCGCAATACGCTCTCGGCTGTTCTGATGAAATTGGACAATTGTTGAGCGTCTTCTCCATCGAATACCGGGGTTCTGTCTGCGTATGCCAGTGCAGCTGAAAAATCTAGAAAGTTCATTGTAATGCTTACTGATTGTTTGGTTGCTGATTCACAGTTCTGATCTGTTTTCAAAGACAGCTTTTGCAAATGTGTAATAATCACTTCACTTTCACTATCAGTACTAGTTGCACTACTTTTACTTCTATTCTTTCGGCTAAACTTCACTTTTGGCATTAATTCCAGTTTTCTAGTGTTTTCACTGGTTAGTATCTATCATTATCTACACTAAGTATCATACCGGTCTCTGTATGATTTAATTGTACTTTTTGACTTGTACACTTAGTGGTCTTTGAATATGTGATACTTGGTAGACTCGTTTCACTTGCGGATACTAATTTTTAAGTATCCTACCGACTGCGCCAATCTTAGTTCGTGACCAAGAAAACGGTTTTTTAAAAACAATTACTGGAACATTCGCTTTATTAGAAGTTTTAAAACACAAGAGAGACTTATCGGCTAATGCTTGGGCTTTTATAGCCTTTGTTTAACTTAACTGTATTTTTGGCCATGAGGTTTATTTATAGAGATAATATCATGGTATAGTTATGTGATCAAATTGTTTGGGGTGGGGGTCATTGAGTGGTATCATAACTCGCGCGTGTGAATAGGATGTTTGTCTGCTGCGCGTGATAACTAATATCGAAGCCCTACGCGATCATTTAAGATGACGAGTATGCTATTGAAAAAAAAATTTTATTAGTGAGTAGACCCTTTTGTCTGTATTCGTTGAATGATTGAAGAGGAATCTTCTCCCACAAAGTAACGAAGTTTTTCTAAGTGTTGGCTAGAGAGAGGAATAGAATAGTTCTGGATGGAAAATCACTATTTTGTCTTTTCTATCTCTATTTATGTCTTCGCTAATTCCTCTAAAGAAAACAAGTGTTTTTCTATGAAGGAATAATACGACGGAAATTCCTAAGACGAATTTTCATATGCAGATTCGTATTTCAGAAACTGTTTGCGTCTTTCTTTTCCCAAATCAATGTTGATTAAATAATTAGGGTTTTCAAGTTGGCCAAGTAAAGGCAAGGGATATGCATATGCATATACATGTATGTATATGTTTGCTCAGCATGGTCCACGTGGTAGAATTGTATGGTAGTTTTGATGATAGAATGGAGTTTACCCACTAAATAGTGTTTTATTATAATAATGTAGCGCAGCTGTATTAGTTATTCCAAGTTCTGAAATCCATAAATAAAAGTAAATATTGCTTTTGTTTTGTTGTTTGAGTCAAGTCCGTAACCTAACCCACAGAAATGTTGCGATTCTCGCTAAGGATTGAAGTAATCGGTAATCATCATGAAATTGTCAAAACTATGTGATGATTACCGAAGTCTCTTGTCAATCGCAACCTGATATTTGTTTTCAAGGAAAACATCATGTGAGGAGCTGTTGTGCAACCTCGAGATGGAATGTCGGTTGTGACCGTCACAAAACCTTTTCGTATTTACTCTTACGATAAACACTCTGGGACGATCACAGAAATTCGCTCAATGTGCTCAACCTTCTATATGTTTGCAATGCAGATATGACGGTCACAAGAAGTCGTTCAATGTGCTCCTATGACCGTGACGAAACTTTCTACATGCTTTCAAAGAAAACATCATGTGACGACCATAGGAGGCCTTTCGTCAGGATCGGATGGTATGTTCGTTGTGACCATCACGAAACTTTCTCAGTGTTTATCTCACGATGAACACTATGTTACGATCTTCGGACCTCTAAACTGATTTGAACAGATTGCGTACTATCTTTTCGCTGCAACTGACAATATTTTCTGTTATTTTTAAACAAAAACCGAAGAGAACAAAGAAGAGATTTCGGCTAAGATTGTTAATAATAAATAAAAAAAAAAACGATGATGAGTTTAACATTTGGCAAAAAGGACTTCAGATTTTACAAAGGATACGAGAAAAGGCAAGCGCTTCAGTAGCAATCGATGGAATGTTTATGATTCACAAACTAATGAAACGACCGGCTTCTGAAACTTCAAAGGTTTACAGAAATTGATTTAAGATTGGATTTAAAATTTGTGACTAATGATTTCCCAAAAGTTTTAAATTCATATTCACGATATGAGTTCTACCCATTCGCATTATTTGATTTACTCTCTTTATTAATCAGGATGCTAAGAAAAAGAAAAAAAATCGGCTGAAGCCACTTTTATCAAGGACGTTTTATTTAAAAGAGCAACAGACAGCTGTTTCGAGACCGATATTTTCCGTTCTTCAATGTTCCATCTATTGGAAAACATGAAGGCCAATAGTCTTCTTTTAACCATTGTCGATTCAAGAATATATTTGAATCCCTGTCGCCAGTGTGATGGCTTTCGAGTTTTTTTTGCCGACGTGCTGGAGATAGGTTCATCGTTTTTCACTGTAGTTTAGGGATTGAACGATTATTCTTTGTTAATTTTATCATGACCCATTTGTAGCGAGGTGAATCATTACTCAAGTTCAAATTTCTCTGCATCGCATTAGAAAACAGTCAATCGATTCTAGATAGTCTCAAACGACACAGCGAAAAGCTACTGCACGCGACTCCTGCGACACATCATAAGCTGTGATCATAAAACTCAGTATATTTGTGCTACCCCAAACATCTGTCAATTGCTGGTATAATCAAATCATTATTAGTTATATCTGTAGCTTCTTTGTTTTTCATTTCCTCCGCTCTTTATTCCTTCATTTCAAAATTTACAGGGTGACTCATTTTGCGGGTTTGATTTTCAATAGGCTTTTTTTGACAGATCACGCGTGACTCCTGTCAAACTGTAACTTAATTTTTATTCAGTATTGTTTGACAAATCATCATGGAAAGACTTACACCGCATCATCGTTTCTAAAGTGTTCAATCGTATTACGAAAATCAGCGTTCTGTGAGAAATGTTTTTCGCGCTTTTAGAACAACTTATGGTGTGCATCGTTGACCTACGGAATCCGCTATAGTCAATACAATCCGTAAATTTGAGATCCAGCATGTATTATTGGATGGTAAGACTACATCCAGCACGCAGTGAAGAGAATATATCGGTTGTAGCTGGGGGTGTGGCTGAATATCGTGAAGAATCAATTCGGCGTCGTTCTCAACAGCATGGTTTCATACACAAAAAATTGGCGTATTTTACGTAAAAGTCTTGGTTTCAGGGCAAACAAAGTTAAACTCGTGCAAGAATTGAAGCCAGACGACTTAGGTGTGCGTCGTGTTTTTGGTGAATGGGCTCTAAATCAATTAAATGAAAATCCGATGTTGTATCACGAAATTTTGTTCAGTGATGAGCGCATTTTTGCCTCAATGGATACGTCAATAAACAGAATCGCCGTATTTGGCCTGATGAGCAACCTGAAGAGCTGCAACAGCTACCACTACAGCCACAGAAACGCACAGTTGGGTGGTGGTTATGGGCTGCTGGAATCACCGGTCCATATTTCTTTAAAAATGATCCCATTCAGGACCTAACCGTCAAGGGCCACCGCTTTCAACATAATTCGAGTCATTCGCAAAATACATTGGCTATGCTGTCGCGTCGTCCCAAATTGGACCCTTACGATGAACCATTTACGGCGTAGTCGCTGTCATCATTTAAACGAAATAATCTTTAAAAAGTTAATGTCACAGATTGTTCTTTCGATTCACAATAAAATATCTAAAATATAATTCATTTGTATACCTTTTATTTGAGATAACAAACCAGACCTCATAATGAATCAACCTTTACATTCCAAACAAAAAGGAATTGCATTTGACGGTGAATATGATAAGCGAATTGACTTGAATATGGGATAGGACGTTTTAGCTTCTCAAAACGACTTTGAACTTACTCTTATCTGCAACGAGTTTCGGTCGCGCACCGACAGTAGGAAGTGGGCCTGAGGAGTTAAGCGACGCATTGTAATCTTCGGGCCAACTGTTCAGCCTTCTGAAAGTTCACTACGTTGGTAGCTTCTAGCAGTCTAGCTCTGTTCGGTGAGATATACGGACGTAGGTGGAACTCCTACTGAACTTTTACTCCAGTTTCATTAGTGAACTAGCCAACGTATTAGAGAATTTAGGATTGGCACCATAAGAATATTCTAACTAATGTACAGTAATGTTTATGCATTCCTAAGCTTTCTATACTCCACCAGAGATTAAATGGAGGGATGGAAATTCAACAACAATCACGAGGTTGATTGCGCTATGCCCTGAGCAAAACTTCTGGTTGTTCAGGGAACAACCTTTAAGGGCTAAACATGGCCTGTACGGGGATGCACTACAGTTACGATGCCTTGATCGTCCAAATCCACTACAGTTCGAGAAACGTGTGATCTAGCGTTGTCGTTATACGATTGCAGCAGCAAGTTGTTGACTCAAATGTCGTTGGTGAATAAGTTTGAGAAAATAAACGTCGTTGAAAGAGTTTTTTCCTCGATTACATTTAAGGCTACCTATACCTATTGTTCATCATACTCATTATACTTCTATTTTCCGATTAATCTTATGATTATTATTATGTTGAGTATTTTTACTATTATTACTGTTAATTGGGCGCGGATATTTTCAGTCGTACCTGTATAAGTTGGGAAAGTCACCAGCCCTTTATTGCTTGCCTGCCCAAGGGTGACAGATTATTCCTGCCACGCCTTCCTTAGGGTTCTTTTTACTCGTATAAAGAAGTGCAACGTTGATCACCTGGCATAGAGGAAAGAGAAGTCTTCCTCTCCTTTCCATCTACCCTTGCTGAAAGGGGCACTTTCCCCTAACTTGAAGGTGATGATGCCCGGCGGAGTCCGGAGTAATGTGGCAAACAGTTCCATGCTAGGCCCTCAGCGCGATAGGGGAGGTGTTTAGTTGCTAGTCCGATTGCCCCTGGGAGTCCGACATTTAGGGCATAAAAAGCTTTCAAGTCCCAACCAAATTAAAAAAAATACTTATTGCAAAAATTATCTTATACATACTACGTGAAAGGTAGGTTTATGTTTTATTACAATAGAGAAGACTCGCAGGTTGATCAATTACCAACAGTCGGATTACTTTATTCCCGAATCCAAGAACCGAGAAAACAGAGTAACGTCGTGCCGGTTAGCAACCTCATTGAGGAGAGGAGTCGACCCATAACAGAAGTGTTGAAGCTTGTACAGACATCAAAAGTAAAAAATTAAATAAATATAAACGGACGCTACATGAAATTTTTTTCCTGAAGTACCTTTAAGCGTCCACTGTTTTCGATTAATGGCGACAACTGACAGCCGCGTATGTACCGTTGTAACATTGTTGTCGCGCAATTTGAAGCGTGATTCGTGAGAACATGTTCCTACGTATGAAGCAGACCGCAAAACTACGTCGTCACGTTTTCATTTTGGGGGTCGTGTTTGTAGGATTGTTACAAATTAATTTCAGAGTTTCGAGACACGTTGAGGGAAGAATAAAATAAGTTGAATTTGCTTTTTCTGATTATAGACATTCGGAGGAATAGTTCTTCTTCTGAGCCATATTTCTTGCTCATTATAATGCCCATTCGGTTAACTTTATAGTTTTACTTTAACTTTATAGTTTGTTACTTATCAGTTTTGCAGGATCTACTGATATTATTGTAAATAATATAATTTTAGTAATATTGAATATTTTAGATCCATTTACTGTCGCGAGAAGTTATACCTTTTGTATGATAGCATTATATGGCAGTCTCAAAAAGCAGTCCATCTTTAGTATCCGAGCCTTAAGGCATGTTAGAGCCACCTCATTTCGAGACCAAATGATCTTGGCAAGATGATTTAGGCAGAATTACGCTTAACGTAAGTTATTACCCTGATGGTAGTTACAACTTGTTGAGCTCTCAG
The DNA here is from genome assembly GCA_954870665.1 of Stratiomys singularior. NCBI lineage: Eukaryota > Metazoa > Arthropoda > Insecta > Diptera > Stratiomyidae > Stratiomys > Stratiomys singularior. The sequence continues at coordinate 68,526,288 of OX940881.1, forward strand.
TTCGACGACAGAAATGTGCAAGTAGTAAAAGCCTGCACTTGTTTCAATAGACTTTTATTGCGACTAGTATTGGAAATCACAACCGAAGAATCAAACGCGATCGCCTCTAATCTTGACTCGCGTGAACGTCAAAAAAAAGTGAAAAGCCAAACTGGTCGTGCGGTGTAGTAGCAGTCTATTGTTCGTGAGATTGCCGTCGAGGAACTGGCATCGCCGAATACACCTCCCGTAGGACCAGCAGTTGTTTGCGCCGACTTTTCTGCTTGCTGTGGCGGGAAGACGGTGGCACAACAGAAACATAAATTCAAGTATCATTATCATCTGACAGTTACGTGAACACCTGCACCTTTTAACATTTTGTATGCGGATCAAAAAACCGATACTTATGCGTAATATTCATTTGAGGATTTTAAAAACTTTACTTTCAGTTTATTTACTTATCCGCATAAACGTCAGGTCTCGATGCCGTCAACGGTCTTCTCTTGCTAGCAGTTGTGAACCTATTACCCTTCCGGCAAGGCCGTTTACTTCAGTGGGACCAGAGTATGATTTTGCCAATTCTGAAGAATTAGAACAATACAGTACAGCATAGATCAATATCCTCGCTGGAACATCGAACATCGCGATGTCCGAAAACAAGCTACTTTAATGAAACTATCGATAACCATTTTTCCACGAAAGTAAAAATAACTTCACAATACATAAAAAACGGCCCCGCGAATCCGACGAAACACATGATACTCTACATCACCATATACTTACCTTCGCTCCATCACTTTCCTCCTGAAGTAGACCAACTGATGGAAGGAAAGACGCATGCTTTAGTTTTTAACAATCCATACTATTTGCAATATAACATCGGTATATTGGTTGTATCTATATCAATATATTATATTTAATTATACTATCTTGGAATTTTTAGTATTTAATTAATTATCACGTAATTCTTTTTATTTTTTTTTGTTTATTTTCACGCGTGACATGTTCACTCCCAAAAAAAATAACTGCTCTCCTTACGGGATCGTTCTTCTCCCCGGTCCCTTCGTGGTCGTTTTTTCTTTCTCCCGCAAGTGTATCACCCTGGCGGAATCGTCACACTTACGAGGTGAATTTTCATAAATTCATTACTCTCAAGAGACAGGTTACACAAGGAGGGTTAGGTGCCCTTTGGGTAATTTTTTTGATCTTATGTTGGTCGAGCTGTTGTTTTTTTCTTATTATGAGTAGCTCACATCCCGAGAAATTGGCTGGATGGCCACTTTTCCCGCAATTCACGCAGAAGTGTGGGGGACTATCTTCCTTAGTCGGGTCTCGATTGCACGTTTCGTCCCTTGTGTGAGGCTTATCGCACTTAACGCAATGGGCGTCATATGCACAGTTGAACGAAACCTGGCCAAATCGTTGGCAGCGGTAGCATTGAATGAATGCGCCGTTTTGCCCCGGGTTTTTTCCACTTCGCTTTGTGGTAGAGGATGTATTTGACGTGTGTCAGTTTCCTTATATCGTCTTCCGATTCTACGGTTACTTTGAATAAGTCGAGTGTTATTTCCTCTCTTCTCGACCAAGTTGTGGATATATTGTGGACAGCAATAACTTTTGCCTCTGGAGCTTTTTCCATAATCTCCTTTCTAATTTCGTCCGCCAAGAAATCGGCGCTCAGGCCTCTTAGTATAAGTGAGTACTTTCGTAGAGGGGACTTGGTAAAAAAGAATGCTTCTAATTTCGAGCTTCTGGTGGATATCCAGCGAGTCCACACGAACCTTGTTCCTCGTTCTGGATAGAGCATCAATCCTTATTTTTGTTGTAGGGCAATTTTTTTTATTAATTTCGATTATATTTTTGGTGCCCAGTTTGTTAACTAAGATGGGTGGGCATCAAGTTATTTTGTTTTTAGTATTATCATTAGTGCTTACTCTATTGTTGTTTAGTATACCTATTGAATTCTCATTGTTGAGGATGGCGTATCTGTTAGTTGCTGTTTTCGGAACTTCGTTCGTTTCTCGGGCTCTATTCTTTGCCACATGTTTCCGGTCCATCTGCTGGAATTTCTGAATCGCTGCTGCGTTAATTTGGTTAATAACATTACGCATGGGGTCTACTTCGTCACTGTCCTCAGGAACCGCGAACAAGTGCCATGCGCATATAGTGATAGTGATACTTGTGCGGTGTTTGGTAACAGATGAAGTCCTGCGGTGTATAGATTGTACACTGTTGGTAAAGTGGATGTTCCACAAGCAGGAACACCAATTTGAATCGTTCTCGGAGGCTCGGGTGATCAACTTCTCTCTTGACGCTTAAAGATCTGACTTTTAACAAGGCGACGATGAGTTGAAGTATAAAAGGTGGGTAGAGAGTTCATGCATTTTGAAGATAAATCTTGCATGACAGGCTTCATCAAAGACTTCCAGAAAGTATAAAATAACTAGGCCTGTTGAATTCAGGGAACTCAGAGTGTCTTCAGCTAAAGAAATTTGTTGCCTAAATATTTGCAAGGAATACGCGCCAATTATCTTTTTTGAAACAGTGGAATTGTTTGACCCCATGTGTCGAATTTAATGCTGCTTCGAATGCGAAAAGCACTGGTAGATGAGGATAGAACAGCCTTTGCAGTATAGTGGATATTGAGGGATTGATGTATGCCGCCGAGCGTTCAAGTCACCGCATATCAGAAATTTGTTATACGTCCTACTAAAAAGCACTGTGTCACTTCTTAGATTTCTTGTTATTTCCTTTCCTTTTAGTTATTAGTTATAGTATATTTATTTATATTAACCACAACCATTGATCAATGATATATTGACCATTTTGCTGAATGTCCTCTTGCCATCTTTCGGTAAGTTGAGGAATTCCATGTTCGAAGAAGCCTTTGTTTTTAGAAGCAAACAACTGGTCCAACTCTTTCTTAAAAGCCTGATTCGAATCGAAAGTTTCACCATTCAAATGATTAATGATAAATTAAATGATAAATGCGGGCGATACAAATGATTGTCTGATGGTGGTCAGAGCTATAGGGTGGATGTGACATCAGTTCTCAATTTAGCTCCGTCAAATTTTGACGGGTTTTCGAAGAGGTGTAGGGTCTGGCATTATCATGATGTACATCACGGTTTTGCGATTGGCCGGTTAAGGGTGTTTTTTCTTGATTTCTTCGTTCAATTTCAATAGTTGACGACAATTGACATTCGAATCCATAGTTTGTTTTATTGGAAGCAGCTAAAAGTAGTCTATACCCTTGTAATCCAAACACACAGAAAGCTAAATCATCTTTTGGTGAATATTGGCTTTGAGTTTCGTTTGTGAGGGCATGATCCATGAGCGTTTACGGACTACGTTATCGTAAACAATGCACTTTTCACCACCTGTTATGATTCTGTTTAGTAATGGGTTGTTTTGGTTATGATTCAGCAAAGAGTCGCATATGTTAATGCGTTGGATGAGGTAGATTTCCTTTAATTCGTGAGGAATTCAAACATCCAGTTTGTTGACGAAACCAAGTTGTCGTGATTAAACGGTTGCATTCGATATGTCGAGTTTCTCTGCTATCTCTTGAGTCATCATACGACGGTGAGTTTCGAATAAGGTCTTTATTTCTTTGTCAGCAGTAATGCTGGTGAATCTTGCACATTAAAAGTTCCAGAACGAAAGCGGGCAAACCAACGCTGTTACTAGCGTTCCGTATGTTAACCCTCAAGATAAACTTCAGCCAATTTCTAACGAGCTTGAACTGCTTTTTGGCTTCAAAAGTAAAACAATGAAATATGCGGATAATGATCTCTTTGATTAGGCCGATAATACTCTCTTTAATTGCTCATTTTCAAGTTTATTTTTAACCAACTTTTGTTTACTACTGACACTCAGTTTTTCACTAAAGATAGTCTAACGGCTAATCTTTATTATAGTATTTATTAATATATAAGCCCTGCAATCAATACTAAATGAAAAATGCAGTTCACGTCATCGAAAAGAAAAAACGGCATGAAATATCGAGCAATTTAATAGATACGGTAACGTTGCATAGAAGAATTTCTAAACGAAATTCCAAAAACCATTCTGCACTTTTGAGTTTAAATGCATGTGCTTACTTTGAAAATTAAATTACAACTCCAAATATTCATCAATCAAAGACTGTTGAACATGAAATACCGTAATTTCTTAAACGTTTTCCAAGCACCTATCTTTGTATGTGAGCATGATTTCTTGGAAAACCAGTGCCCTTATTTTTCTCTTTATCTGGCATTTCCAGGAATTTTCTTAAGTATTTTTCATGTATGTCGTAATTAATCCTTTGACTGATATAAATTCCTTTTTTTCCTTTTGAACATTTAATATTTCTATTTTTTTTCTTGGAAGTAATCAGGGTCCAACTTTCAATATGAGATCCAAATGTCTCGAGCTGATTCAGGGAAACCTTTTGGATTATTTATTGACATATCCGGATAGTGCTTTGAATCATGGACTCATTTTCATCAATCGCAGGACAAATTTTCCCAACATTTTTCATACATGTCTGTGCATTTGATATGTACGGTCACATAGTATGTTTCTATTAATTCTTTTGCCGTCATGTCTTTTAAAAGACCTGATGTGTCCTTATTGAAAGCACAAGGGCGGCCACGTTTAAATTCAGACTTGCAATATTTGATTGTTGCCAGAGGTATAGCAACGTTCGCATGGATTGAATCAATGCTGGCATTGAGTAGACCATTTCGACTCAGTTTTTTACGAAGAAATAATTGAAAGAATAGCGATCTACTATAAATCTCAATCGCGTACATATAGTTTAGGTCATGGAAAAATTAAATTTTCAGAATTGTCGGCGCTGCTCGAGTTAAGATACAAAGATATGTTTCTTCGTTGCTTTGTGGTTTTCAACTGCCAAATCTTAAAAATTTACATTGGGTCACTATCTATCTAAAATTTACTATACCTTATGTAGAGTGATTAAATGAAAGGAATTTACCGAGCCCGGTATTTTATGGTGAGAAAAAATGTCAGGATTTTCCCTATCTGGTATTTTAATTGTCTTTTATGACTCGGGATAATGTTTCTTAGTTTTACATAATTAAGATAGCGAAAACATTTGTGTTTTCGCTCATACACTCAATCCAAGATTTGGGTTGAGTTGTGATGTGTAACTGTTTGTTCCTGGTATAGAAACGTTTCCTGCTTTATCTGCTAGGGGTACGTCATTTGAAGACATAGCACTTTCCGAATCAGAATCGGAAGTCTCATCTTGAAAGAAATTAAGATCGACAGCGTCATCATCGCTAAATAAACATCTTTCTCGAGTATCTTCCTCTGAAACCGACCCGTTTTCACTAAAATCTATACTATTTCCTCAAAATTCTTATCAGCTCTTCATAAAAAAAGCTCCTTATCACGAAACCGTTATCCAATATGCGTACAATTGAAGTACATACAATGAGTATCTGTTCACAGAACCGCTATGAGCATAATCGAAATATAAACAACAGGGATCTTACCATACACCGCAAACCGCACAATCTATGTATACAAATTAATAAACTCTGTGTCGAGTTTGTATTAGAAAAAGAATTTATTCAAAACTATTACAAAAATTCTAAATTAAACTCTTACTAGTTGCTTCCTTCAGCAACTCGGGAATACTACTTCTCCGTTACAAAATAATCTTTTGTATTTATACTTAAAATATCTTATCCTTATTCTATTGTCGGTATTTACTTAGGAATTTACATATACATATTCTAACACCTTAACCTCTATAAAATTTCTCTTATTTTGCAAGACATCATAATGTGATCAACGCATCTTTGAAATGCCGACACCCTCATAAAATAATAAAAGCAAAAAGGATATTTTGTATTATCCTTCTGAGATCATGAGGATGGTCAGCAGATGTGGTACATGTAGTGTGTAACTGATTCTTAGTATAGCTAATTACATTTATAATTTTCCATTTGCTTGCATAAGTTTGTTGATGCATTTTTCTTGCACATAATGTTTATCTTTGGTTAACTTACACAACACTATCATGTAAACACAACTGATAGCTACTAGTGATGTTACTCATTGAAACGTTTTATGGTACTGCCATGTATAATTTTTAAATTATTACCATGCCAATTTTATAGTATTACCAGCTACAAAATAATGAAGTGTCATGCTACGAAATGTAAGCCGTCAATGGTCCACGGATGTGCTGATCCGAAAGCGGCTCTACACATTTGTGTGGGACATATGGCTCACCTCTATAAAACATTATGCTCAAATTCTAAATAGTTTTTTTTTTGGTAGATAATGTTTCTGAAACTATCTAAAAAATTTCAAATGAAAAGGTAAATTGAACTTCACGAGTGGTTTTTACGTTTTCTATGGGACAGGGAACGTATTTACTGAAATGTTGAAAGGAAAGCTAAAAAAGAGTTCGTAGCGATGAGGGGAATGGTAGAACTCTTTGAACGAAGTGAGTTTTTTGGAATATGTTGCGATCATTATAAAATCACATTTAAAATTAAATTTAACGTATGGGCGATTCAACTCTCTAGTCCAACGACCCACCACCTTCGTTTCGTTTTCCAAACTGGTATCATATTCACGAGGGTGGTCCCAGGACTTCCGAACCCACCCAAGAAAACACAAAAGTTTTGCAAAAAAAAAAATTATTCAATGTCCAAGATATTCTCCTTTCAGATCTATACACTTCTTCAAGCGATGTTCAATAAGTTCGATACCCGTTTGCTACTAAGAACTGTCTGGCCTCAAAATAGCCATTGACTGCCGACATTACTGTTTCATCGTTGGAAAATCTTTGACAACTGAGCCAAGTTTTTCAAGTTTGGGTTTTCTATGCCCAAACTCCTAATCCGAGAGGGCTTAATTTGATGCGTGAGGTTCATGAAGTTCATTAATTTTGGTCATTGGAAAATAGATTTGTGAGCTGGTGCATTGTCGTGATGAAACAGCACTTTCTTCTCGTCGATTTCGTTGCTAAAATGTTGCAAAAGTTCGCGTAACACTTATCATTACAGTTTTTTGGTTTTTCAAGACATTTGATGAAAATTATCTCACGCACATCACCAAAAATGACGCTACGAACCTGCCTGCAGGTGTAACGATCTTTACCTGCTTTGGAGCCTCCTCCCCGTTTTCAGTCTTGTTTTTGGTTACCTTTTTATCTCGGGTGTGAAGTGATTCACCCGTGTGTCATTCATGGTTGCGAAACGGCGTAAAAATTCTGTTTTGTTGTTATGAAACTACGCCACTACTCCATGACAACATCTTCACAACTACATAGCTATATATAGCATACATAGCTTTCTCTCTTCTTTGAATTGAGCGACTTCTTTGACTTGCTCAGAGCGACTTTATTAGTATATTGGTTGTGCTGAAGCCTTTCAAATAAAAGTATTGGTTCATATAATGATGACCAATTTTATTAATTTTCATTAATTCTCCGAAAACATTCTCTATGAAAAGCCTCGTACCTTGATTGGAATTTAGCGCGTATTCCCGGTATATTGTTTGCAATGAAATGGTTTTGAATATCGGCGGCTAAACAGAATTGACATAACTTTAATGATATAATTTACATTTCTCTTATAAAAGATTCCGATACTTCTTTTTCAAAGCCCTGTACAATTGTATCAAAGTGTTGGTCCTTTAGAAACTCTCTTATTTCAGGTCCGATAAAGATTCCTTCTTTTATTTTGGCGTCGCTTATACGGTGAAATTTACTTCGCAGGTATTTGAACGGTGGTCCATCCATGTTGAAAGCCTTCACAAAGTTTTTCATTAGTCCCAATTTAGTATGTAAAGGGGGTAGAAGAATTTTTTCCGGAATTTACTAGAGGAAGTACTTGACGTTCTTTTCGCCAGGATTCAGGCTTTGTCTAGGATTCTAATGTTATTTCATGTGATGTAAAGATCTAGCCCGACTATTCCACGCACACAAAAAACAACAGTACTTGGTACAGCCCATTTATAGACCCAAAACCATCACTTTGACTTTTAGATCACCAAAAATCTGCCATTCTTGCTCTGAGAATGATATAGCATCTAAAACTAATTTCATATTTTTGTATGTGTATCCACAGCGTGACATAACGGAATCGATGGTTGTGTGTTACCATTATGGAGAAGAACTGCTGTTAAATTAAATTTTTAGGAGAGTATAAACAGCCGCCATTCCTGTAGATTTATTCAAAGCATTCATCAGGCCATTTATGTTATTGAAGAATGCAAGCTGGTTTTCAGATTTGATAAAGTTCTTCTGACGATATCAGTATAAACAGATTTTGAAATTCGGTTGAAGTAAATTCCATTGCTTAAGTCATGATCCCAATAACTCCGCTTTATCTTTTGGCAAATTTAAATCTCGTATAAGGCCGCAGAGTTCATCTTGTGAAATTCTATGAGGTTCGTCACAAACAATATTGTCACCCACAAACTGTGACGATTGTGAGGTTGAAGGCTCATTGTAGTCAAGTGCCGTTGAATTAATCTCTTCTTCAGAATTTTGTTGGTACTTTTCGGGATGTCGAGGAACTGGTAAATCAATTCCGTGTGGTACAGGTCGCGCTACAGACAACAAACGTTTCTTTTTGTTAAGCCACTTAATCAAATTTGTGGAGCAAGTTGTGCAACTAAAATGTGATACCCACGTTTGAGTTTAAGTTTTTAATTTTAATTCCAAAATAATGGAGGTAAACAGTTTCTAAACGTTAAGTTATGGAGCATCTTTGGTTAATATGGGTCAGCTTACCACGTATATAGCAAAAATCGTCTACACTTTTAACACATTTACGCGACATAATGAAAACTGTACTCTACTCAAAATGTCAAAAAAAAAAGCACACGCAGTCAGCGTTAGACGCAACCAACAAGTTAGAAATAATAAAATTTCTGCGGGTAATCATTAAATATTTTGAATTATCATCTATTGCACTACCCGCTATTATATTATATATGGCATAATGACTTTTAACTTGTATATTTATCTTCAACGAGTGAAATTTTATCAACATAGTACATTTTCATGTAAATGGAAAATTTGATGTAGAACAGTGTACTCAGTCGAGGAAGTGTAAGAAATTGGATTCCTTGCCTTCAGGGATCGCATGATGAGTGATTTTAATATTCCCTGCTGTTAGATTAGAGTAGAAGGATTCGTTGTTTTGTAGAGGGTAACATATATGTTGTTTTCTACAAAAAAATTGAGTAACTCTACATTTTGCGAAACGCGCTCAAACCCAATAAATTAAATAGCTTCCAATCCTTCTACATTTTTGATGTTTGTTTCGCCATTTGGTTCATTGTGATCCTTTAGCGTTTGTACATGACATGTGTCCTCTTTGTTTATGCCTTTTTTGTACTATTCTGCTGTCACGTCGTTTGTTTCGACCGGTTGTTACGGTGTGGGTTCGCTGCCCTCGGGGGAGCTTTCACCACGCAAGGAACCCGGCGAACGCGTCATCTGGAAGTAACGTAAGTGACGAATGAAGTAAACAAGCAAAACCACTAGCCTCCGTTGATCCGCGAAGTAGGAGTTAAATTTGTTGCTCGATAACGAAATGTGCGAAGAGAAACTCGTAGAAAGTTAAATTAAAGTTATTCAGCGATTAACCGAAATATTGTAACCTTAAGGGGTAAGAGTAACTCATAGAAGCTAAGAAGGGAATTGTGTTTTAAATTATAGAAATGAAGTAATTATTTTTTTTTTGGAATTGTATTTATGGAATGGTAAAATTATAGAATGGTAGTTAGTTTGTAAGGGTAGCAGCGAATCAACGAACTAGTCATACGGGATCATTTGATGATGGAAGCCCGCGAGCAACGCAAGAATCCACCGACACCAACTTCAAAATAAGGAGCTACCGGAACGAGCTCAACCGGCTGTATGCCGGCTAATGAAACCGACCCACACACTTAGCCGCGAATCTGGCTCACTTTCGCGATCTTTGGCTGGGCGTAAAGGGCCATGGACACCGAAGGGTAATGTGAAATGATGTAACGAATAATCATCATAAAACAGATACTTACCTCCATATAACTCGCACAAAAATTCACTTTATACAGGTTGCACAGTTTGATTGCCGACAGTTGTGCAACAAACAGCCGCGACAATGAACGATTAGTGATGAATAGATGAATAAACAAACGTAAACACCAATAAAAAAATAACCATCAGATGTCACCGGTCACCTGTCAGCCGGCAGTTGCGGCGAAGTGTGATGTGATCCAATGTGGATGGTGCAACTCGCCGTACCATAATTACAGCGATTCCGGTGAATGGATCGAAGCTCGGGTGGGTCATCGCCCGAAGGGTGAACGGCCGCAGCGGGAGGATCTCGAACCCGCTAAATTGAGGAAGTTAAAAGGGAGTGAAAAACAACGGTGGGTTTTCTTTTTGTGTTACATGCGAGTCGGAACTGGAGTGATAGTTGAATTAATACGAGTGCGATTTCTTGAGTTAGAAAAAAGAAAAAAAAAAACGTTAAAATAATTTAATACGCGATAAGTAGTGCAATTTTTCTTGAGAGACTGGCACTAGACGCGGACGCGGTATTTCGCGAGTTAGTGAACTTGCGCTCATGAGAATGTTGTCGAGTGAATATACTCGTTCAGCTGATTACAACTGCATGTGAAACTTTGCAGCAACGTTCTGATCCGTAGTGATAAGTAGTGCAATTTTCCTTGAGAGACTGGGACTAGAAGATTAAATATTGTCGGACGCGGTAAAGTAGTGCGATCTCGTGAGAGACCGAATTATTGACCTACTGTAATACGCGGAAGTGCGATTCCTTGAGGGACTGGAGTATTGAAACAGTATAAAACACGGCGAACGTACGGGTACGGGAAACTGATTTGGGACGCAGCGAAGGTGCAGCTCTTGCAAATATCTTTGGCGCCTCATTGATACGCGGTGTTGCGGTACAGGCGAAGATAATTTTAGTTGGCGGAAGTACGCAGGAGAATCGCGAGGGTGGCCACCGTCGCACAAGTGAAAGCAGTCAGCTCATCATCCATCTAGATAGAGGATTTCACGTAGGTCGTAGTGTTAGGAGTTAAGTATTTGCATTTTGGAATGAACTACTATATTAGCATAAGCTTCCAATAAAATACAGCTAGAAATAGAGTTTAGTAAACAAATTAACACGAGTTTCTCTTCCGCTGGTGAGTCAAGAGCAACGCGGACGGTAGATGGTCTTTTGTTGCAGGTCGCATTTTTCCGTTTACTTTTCAGGAATCGAACGGTTTCCAAGTGAGTGTGGAGGTTTCCTACGAGGAGAGCGGTCTCGTCACATTCTCGCTTGGCGACGTTTCGGGCTCGGTAAAGCGAGTGGCGCCCACGCCCGTCTCCGACGGACCTACCGGGACCAAGGGCCCCGGTCGTTAACTCTCCGAGCAGGAACTACCGTGGTGGTGTATCGAGCTCAACACTTCCCCAGCGATTTGGGTAGAAGGCTGGGAGTTCAAGGCTCACCCACTGAATAAAAAATAACACGGTTCGTTTTAATAGACGCGAGAAAGATACAGGTGTTTTGAGTCCGGTTAACGTAATTTACATAATGGGACCTAATGGTTTGGTCGATGTCCAATGAAACAGGACCTATTGGTGGTCGAGAGGGTGGAAAATTGTACGCATTTCCGCACTGGAACTTTTGAAATTCTATTTGCGTAAAATTTTCGTTGTTGTGAGAGTCTTTTGAGATATTTCTTTATGAAAAACACGTCTCGGAGCTGGAATAGGCATGGGTCACGGAGACATTAAACACAATCCTGCGCGTAGGTAACGGAGGCGGCCAATTTCGCGATTTAAAATTAGCACTAATCGTATAGTGCATATTTTAAACTTTAAAGCGCAGATGTAGGGCTTGAGGTAAATCGACTGGCTCGTGAATACTACGTTATCGGGTTGATTCTGCCCTCCGACGAATGTATCTAGTGCTCTATCGCGGTATATTTGGCCCATGATGCTCATCGCATTCTGAATCATTTCTATGGATCCACACTTGTTGTGGATCAATGAAAGGTGATTATAGACGTCCTAATTAAAATTGGAAGAGCGTATTGCGGCCTTACATCAAAGTGGCCATTCATTATACCAACACTCCTCGGTCTCTTTTATCTGCGTAATGCAGACTGAAGTACTTAGAAATATCGCTCCAGTTTAGAGGAGTATACAATAACTCCAGGGCTATGTCTGCGTGACCGACTATTATATATCGAATCACGGGTTCAATTTTGCAAATCCTGTCAACTATTTGCGCCAAGGGCTGAGCTCTCTTAGTTCCCCGGAGTTTTCTTCTGTGTGGCAAATTCTCATGGTACCGAAATGAATTGGTAAATCGACATATTTGTTGATGTCGAAAGTTGAATTAGTAAAGGAACAAAATATCTGCTTCCCCTGAATTCGGTAAGTTCCTGTAACCACTCGCGAAATAGTTTCGATTGTGTAGATTTCGAAGATATTATTTATGCGTTAATATGTGTGTTATTGGTACCCAGAAGGACATAGATAAATTTGCATCTGCGAAAGAATCGAGATGAAGTTTCGATGGCCTGGATTAAAATACTCAGATTAGACATGTATTATGTGACATAGATCATTTATCTCTACAAATTGCACTTGTTCTCGAAATGAAGAAATTGTCAGGTTTTGTATTTGTGGTCTAGTATCAAAGTCCCACTTTCTTTCAGAATTGATATTATTGAAATTTTGCAAACAAGAAAATAGTTCAGAATTCAGAACTGGCCTGTATTTTTCATCAGATCAGAAGCAAAATAATGAAATTTTTAAAAATCTCTGCAGGTTTTTGACAAAATATTGGGAGTCAGAGTAACAAATTCAGAAATGGACAAACACAAATGGTTTTAATAACCCTTACACCACTTAAAAAGCGTAGATGTATTTACATTTCCACTTATGAAAGAAATCAATGAATAACCTTAAAAATACACTCAGAATGAGTAAATCATTAAAATTATTAAATTCGAATTTAAATCGAATGAAGAACTGACAATAATAAATATTTAATAATTCGCGATAACTCTGTCTTGTTTGTTCTTTATTGTTATAACGAACTTACTCTATATTTTCTACTTCAATAATCCGACGAAACCACCCAATTCAACAATGACTTCGTGCACTCAACTGATATCACTTGACCCTTGAGCTCCTCGTCGCCACACAGCACATGTGTGTCTCCTGATGACGGAACCAAAAAACGACACGACGCTACCAAACGGAGAACGGATCTGGTTGGCAAGAGAAAACTTGTCGCCGAGCCAGAGTTTACTTGCGCCGGGAAGGTGGCGCCCACGTCGGTGAAATGACCCTCGACTAGTTTGCCTTGGGGTGATACTGGGAAGTCTGATGTGTAGATTCCCTTGCGAAAATGCGACGCGACACGATTACTCTGCTTAGTGAAACAAAAAGTGAGTAAAAACAAAAACGAATGTACTGCCGGAACTCTCTTTATTACCGACACGATGTGTATAGTACAATGGTTTTCTTACGACCAATTTTCTTACAACTAAGCTCGTCCTTTTTCTACAATTTCAATTTCTGTAGGTGTGATTGTGGGTGGGCCGTCCATAACGAAGACGAAACTCACTGTTGTGGGTAATTACAAAGACCATAAAGGGATAAAGGTTTACAATCGGGACTGGAAATACAAATTTTAATGAGTTTCACGTGTTTAATTGTAGAACATTCAAAACGTATCCTAGCTCTACTTATTAAGCCGTGTATGCACATGTGGGAAATTCCTTCAAACTACACGTAACAATAGAGCTCATTATCTATTTGAGACATCATAAAAATTGTTTATTTAGGTCTTGTAAAATTATTCATATAACTAAGTGTTACGTATAAACTACATTTGGGACTGAACAGTCGGGAAGTGTAGATATTAACTTGCTGTGGAAATGTGAACACATAAAACAAATTAATAAAACTACTATATTTAAAATAAACTCCAAAACACAATTTGCTAAAGTACTATGGGCTTAATGTAAATTCGATGACGGTCGTAGAAAGAAGAAAGTTGCAACATCTATCTTGAGTTGTCAGCGCTGTGGTGGCGAGCTCTATAACTTAATTTTGTTGTGGCATAGGTGGCGGCTTACGAGTTTGAGTATCGCTACAATACTTCCCCCCTAAGTTTTGTCATTGAGACAACTAAATATCACTTTTGTTCTTTCTTGTTTTTTCGTCGGTCCGAAGTATGTTCTTATTACTGGCGGTCTTTGACTTTCGTATTCAACAAACTGTGATGACTTTGCTTCTTCCAGGTTCGGGTTTAATAGGTAGGCTGGCTTTAGCCGGTCGAGTGTTATTTGTGTTTCCTTGCCGTCCATATTAATCTTGAATGTTTTTTCTATCAAGTACACGGAACGGTCCAAGGTATGGTTGCTGCAAAGACTTCTTAGTTGCGTCGACTCGCACAAAAACATGACTATATGTCGCCAGATCTTTATAGATAAAAATACTTTTGCTGTTGTGATGGGCTACCGGTGTTGGACGCAAACGCTGCATGTCTCGCCGAAATTTGGAAACGAACGTAGTTGGATCGCTGATTGCATTCGAGTCGTCGATGAAATCGCCTGGTATCCTTGGTGTGGTTCCATAAACCATTTCAGCTGCTGAACATTTTATATCCTCTTTGTAGGCTGATCGGAGGCCGAGCAGAACTGTGGGTATGGCCTGAATCCAGCTCTCGTCTTCATGGCACATTAAAGCAGCTTTAAGGGTGCGATGCCAACGCTCTATCATTCCGTTTGTAGAAGGGTGATATGCTTGCAACCAATTAAAGTCGTCATCGACCTAAAAAGCATAGATTCGAATTGGCTACCGCGATCGGTTGTTATAATTCTTGGTGTTCCAAAACGCGCTACCCAGTGATGGTAAAAGCTATTCGCAACCGTTTCCGCCGTCGTAGCTGTGATGGGAATGGCTTCAGTCCATCTTGAAAATCGGTCGATGATAGTAAGCACATACTTTTGATTTTGTACACATGGTAAAGGACCAACGAGGTCGATGTGTACGTGATCGAAACGTTGATCTGATGTTGGGAACTTTAACGGCAAAGTGCTAACATGTCGGCTCACTTTTGACCTTTGACATTGGATGCATGCTTTTGCCCACTTTGCAATATCCTTATGCATCATTGGCCAGACGAATTTGGCTCGAACTAAACGGCTTGCTGCTTTCGTGCTAGGATGCGCTAGATGATGCACTGAGTCGAATGCTCGACGTCGAAGTCCCTGCGGTATATACGGCCGTGTAGATCCTGTAGATACGTCGCAATAACGAACTTTCTGTTGTAAACTGGGAAATGAATTCCAGCTGTCGTACTTGCCTCGGAGATGCTTTCGACGATATCTGTGTAAAAGCATAACACAGAGGTTTATGATCCGTCCTTATAACGAATTGTAGACCTTCGACTTTGTCTCGGAAATATTTGATTGCGGAGTATATTGCTAACAGCTCTTTATCGTAAACGCTGCAGTTCTTTTGAGTGTCGTTGAACTTCTTCGAAAAGAACTCTAATGGCTGCCATTCGTCGTTTACAAACTGTTCGACGACTGCTCCCATTGCAGAGTTAGAAGCATCCGTCGTTAAGGCTAATTTAGCATTCTTCGCAGGATGCGTAAGTTTAGTTGCATTCGCCAACAATTGTTTGCTATTTTCGAAGGCAGTTTCCGCTTCTGAAGCCCATTTAACAGGCGTTTTATCGTTCTTCCGCGATTTATGTAGAAATTCATTTAGAGGGGCGAGAATTTTGGCGGCGTTTCTCAAAAATTTTCTATAGAAGTTAAGCATTCCAAGGTATCGACGCAAGCTTTGGATGTTCTTTGGTTTTTGACAGTCGAGGATGGTCTGTACTTTTTCTGGTAACGGCTTAATTCTTCCGCTGTTAACCAGATATCCTAAGTATCGTACCTCCGGTTTTCCAAAGTTGCACTTGGAAACGTTGGTTTTCACGGCATGTTTTTTTTTAAAACGGTCGAAAATTTCCCGTAGATGCTTCTTGTGGTAAGCCTCTGAATTCGAGGCGATAAGTATATCGTCCAGATATCCAAAACAAAAATTCAAGCCGGACAGCGATTCCGAAGGGCATTTTGAGAAATTCGTAAAGTCCGAAAGGAGTGATTACAGCTGTTTTCTCGATGTCTTCGTCTGCGATCGGGACTTGATGATACGCTCGTACAAGGTCGATTGTCGAAAAAATCTTTTTGGCGCTTAAATTGTGGTTGAAATCGTCCATGTTGGCTACAGGATAACGATCGGGAGTTGTAACAGCGTTCAGCCTTCTATAATCACCGCAAGATCTCCATTCACCCGATTTCTTTGGGACCAAATTAAGAGGACTGGCCCATGGACTACTTGAAGGGCGACATATGCCTTTCACCACCATATATTCAAAGTCTGTTTTTGCCGACTGGTATTTATTTTTCGGCAAGCGTCGAGCTCGTTCAGCAATTGGTGGACCTTTCGTCAGAATGTGGTGTTTGAGTAGGGCCTTTTGTGGTGACGTTGTCAAAGCTGGATTCGTTATTTCTGCATATTCCGCTAAGATATCGTGATACGGTGCTTATCTATTGATCGTAGAAAAAGATTCTGCAGTTTTGGAAGTAGCGGGTACTTTTATTCGCAAGTTCGTTGTGTTATCCACTATTTTTTTTCGCTTAATATCGACGAGCAAGTTGTAATGCTGCAAAAAATCTGCCCCTAGTATGGGATGTTGTACTGAGGCGATGGTAAACGGTCATTTAAAAATTCGACGAAGTCCTAAGTCAAGTGATAGGACTTGTTCACCAAACGTGTTGATAGTTGTTCCGTTTGCAGCGTACATTTTGCGCTCTTGCTTTTGTCGATTACCTTTGCAGGAATCACTGAAATTTCCGCTCCGGTGTCGACTAGACATATTAAGCCGGTTTGTCAATCGGTAACTGATAAGCGGTTCTTTTTACTGTGGGCGTCACCGTTAACCGTGTTTGACGGTGACAGTTCTAGTTTCCCTGTCGCAAATATTCACATGGCTGCCGACATTTGACTGCACTTGCACCGAACACACGATGATAATAACAAATTTTTGATTTTTTTTTGTCTTATCTTGACTTTTTGACCGTCGTTTACTTGAACGGCTACGTGACTGGTCACGGTGTCGATTTCTGGACGCTCCGTCTCGTTGCTTAAGTGCCAGCTCTAGTCGACTTAGGCCTTACAAAACTTCTGGAAATGCTGAGTCTACTCGAGGTGCCGGTGACTGCGATGTCGCTGCAACATTCGCTGGAGCGGCATTGAATTTCTCGTCAATTTTGTCCGTCATTTCTAGAAGTGGTGATGTTTCCTTTTCTGTTGACACGGACATAATCGCACGCACGTGTGCGTGAAGTCGTCGCATCCACAAAACGCGTAAGGCTTCCTCCGGTAAATGTGTACCAGCCATGGCTTACATTTGCCGATACAAATGCGATGGTGTCTGGTCGCCAAGTTCAAGTTCCGTCAACACTTGTGTTAGCTGCTGTTGCGAATCGAGCTAGCAGCTGCCTCTTCAATTCATCGTACTTGTTTGCGGCTGGTGGTCGTTTCACAACATCAGCTACATGCTCTAATATCGTTATGTCCAACGTCGCAACTACAGCATTTAATTTTCCTGTGTCGGAGTAAACTTTGCAATGCGCGAATGTCGACTCGTTTTGTACAAACCATAATTCAACGTGCGAGTCCCACAATGGTGGCAGTTTGACGTCCCGCATGGAGTCTATACGAGGCGGTTCGTAACCAGGCCACAACTCCCGTGCCATCCTAAGTGAACTTTTCGACGTTTCGTCGATTGTTTCGTTCACTTTAGCAGGATCTGGTGTTTGATGCCCACCGGTCGCCATTTTATCGATTGGAGAACTCTTCTGCACACTTGTTAACTACGGAAATTTCGCTTTGTTCCTTGTCGAGTCACCAGTTTTAGGTATTAACTTGCTGTGGAAATATGAACACATAAAACAAATTAATACAACGACTATATTTAAAATAAACTCCAAAACACAATTTGCTAAAGTACTATCGGCTTAATGTAAATTCGATGACTCTCCTCAATGACGGTCGTAGAAAGAAGAAAGTTGCAACATCTATCTTGAGCCGTCAGCCGCTGTGGTGGCGAGCTCTATAACTTAATTTTGTTGTGGCATAGGTGGCGGCTTACGAGTTTGAGTATCGTTACAGAAGTGTAGCGAATCTGTATGGCGACTCCAAATAACAACAAGTTCAAGAGCTCGCCACCGCAGCGCTACAATCGTAATAAAGACGTTGCGATTCTTTCTTCCGTGGTAATAACAAAAGCTATTATCCTCACCTTTGTTTACCAATGATTGCGATCGTAAACGCTAGCGATTGTGCGAAGAAGATCGATTTCTGGAGCGCGACCCTTGACTTCGTATGCTTACTTCTAATCTGTCGAGTCGGTTTAAAATTTCCAAAAGCAGCAGATCCGAATTTGTGGCGGGAACCTGCGATGTCGATGCTTTGACTGCTGGAGACGCATTGAATTCCTCCACGATTTTGTCAGCCATTTCCAGGAGTTTCGTAATCTTCTTTTCGGTCGGGACGGACATGATGGCTCGAACGCGGACTGTGAGCCCGCCAAGTTCTGCATCTGTGGAAATAGATGTGATGGCTTTTCGTCGCGTAATTCTAGCTCTGTCAGAACTTGCGTTAGCTGCTGCTGAGGAGACACGGCGAATCGAGCAATTAGCTACGTTTTCAGCTCTTCGTATTTATTTACTGTCTGTGGGTTTTTCACTAACTCCGCGACTTGTTTTAGGATGGTAATGTCAAGGGACGTCACCACCGTGTTAAATTTGGCTGTGTCTGAATACACTCTACAGCGTCCAAATGTCGTTTCCGTTTGGCAAAACCAGAGTTCTACTTGTGACTCCCAAAATAGCGATAACTTCACATCGCGCACAGATTCTAAACGAGGGGCTTCACTTCCAGGCCACAATTCACGCGCGAGATTTAAAGCGGTTTTTGGCGTTTCCACGTTGCTTCTTTCACTTGGTGTTAATTGTTCGCTATCAGTCGCCATTTTTGTTATTCGCTACGCGTGGGTTGACGTTATTCAATGTCGGGTCACCAATTGTGGGGATAATTAACTTGTTATATTTTCATTAATACACACAAATTAACGTAAACCACTAATTTATTGAAACAGTATATACAATCAACGTCAAACACAAATTTGTAAGAGATTGACAACTCGAGGATTGATCTCAACAATGGTTGTAAGAAGAAGAAAGAATCGCAACTAGATTGGGAAACCCTAATCCAGGAAACTTGTTGCGCTGAGCTGTTAGATGCAAACACGTTGAGTTCTGATCTTACTCTGATTTTTATTGTACAACTGATTTCCTTATATACTAACATAACCAAAAGAATTCTCCTTGTGTGGGATTTCGTGTGACTCGTAAAACCATAAAATTTCTACATTCTTGCATTTTACCAAAAACAAGCAATTTTATTTTTACGTATCCTTTAATCCTTATTACCAATGCACTGAATGCATTGCCTATGGTAACACAATAAACATATCCTTGAATCGTAGTAAGCAATGCATTTAAACACTGAATGCATTGCCTACGCTAAAACAATAAAACTACCCTTAAACCGAAATACATTGCCCACACAATGAGAATTCACACCTTATCCTAAATAAACATCTACATATATTTTTATGTTTACATCTACGTATATCAACTATTTATACTAAACACATTCTATTTATACTTTAAGAACTAGTCTCAATTATACAAAGTTATTGATAAATTGCCTAGTGGTAGTCGGCCATACATTAAAATATGTTTAATTATAAAATTGTTCTATATTTATTTAAACTTAACAAGCAACATAATATTTACTTATTACATTTATGTGGTGGACGCACCATGCAGACCCTTCTTGCATTGTGAACATATCGTTTGTGATCTTCTTCGCTTTTCGCCGTCACTTTTATTCCTCGTACTGCATACACAGCAGCAGTCTCTTTGTTAAGGATCCGGAGGTTGTGAGTTGAATTTCTAGTCAAACGCGAGTTGGTACTTTTAACACACTTTCATTAAATCTAATTCACTTAAGTAACAATCTCTGACGAAGTATAGTGTAATGATGAATGCTGTCCAGAGTATGAAGAAGCAATCCTGGAGATGATGGATCCTGGTTGCTTGGAAAGATCCTTTCGTCACTTCAGCTGGGCCTAGACATTCACATAGTACAAAATTCTGCAGCTTTCTCTCAGTAACTCCAACATAGAGTCTTGTGAAACGAACGATGACTAGTCCCTAGGCCTTATAAGGAGGACCACGTAATTGTATTCAATTAACGAGAAAGAATACCGATCCTCTACTGTGAGCGATTGTAAGAAGGTTCTAAGGAAACTTGGTCCAAAATCCAGACAGAGTGGAAGTCGCGAATCGCGGAAAACAGAAGGTGCTCACTGAACCGACCGTGTCGGAAGACTTAAAAAGACGGTGTTGAAGCGCGGTAAATAGGCGATGCTCACCGAACCGAATGTGCCGGAAGACTTAAAAGGACTGGTTTTTTGTTGGGAAAGAGAAAGCTTTTTCACATCTGGCAGACGAAATTTAAGATACAAAATATGGTGGAAAATCCCACTCGTTGGTGACCACATGTTTGCAGGATGTGGAAGGCTTGAGTGTAAAACGGATTAACCACCGTAATAAAACGATTTAGGCGCGATTCATAAATAAAAGTATGCAATGCGCGCTGCAGCACGGGGATTTGGACCCAATCATTCCGCATGAGCGAAATGACATCGGCAGAATGTTGGTGCGTGGGACTTGTGTTAACTTAACGTTTTTCATTGCTTCATTTACATTCCTAAAGCCGAAGAACAGCTTATCGAATAAGGCTTCACGATTTTCTTGTGTGGTGCGTTCGCTTGCGCGCGCACGAAAGTTCGTCATTCGCTTTTCATCTCTTTGGTTTTTGAAAGAAAACTTGTTCTTTCTCCTCGGACCTGTGGGTTGAGGATTTTCCTCTTGTTGGTGAGTTGTAGTTTCAAAGCGCTTTTGCGACATTGTTACGGAAATGTTAAAGTCATAATTTGTTATTTGGACCCGGTATATTCTGAAATTTATGGTGGGCTTCTGGAGGATGATCAGCATCCTGGAACACTTCTTCCCAACATTCTCTGGCTGTACCCGAATTTTCTCCCAATGACGATGCTTTTCTCTTCCTAATGCAGTACAGTCGAACAGGTTGGATGAGCGAATCATCACTATTCGATGATACATTGTCGTTATCAAAATGTGATGGCACCAAGCTTTCTGCACTATCTTTTTTGACTGGGTCTTCTATTGTTGGCCCGACGTATTAGTTCAAAATAAAATACGAACTGACTAAAATCAAATATCGGAGAAGAAAAACTCAGGAAAACGCTTCGACTTTGCTTAATTGGCGCCAGGGAAAGACTGAGACAAACCAAATGAACCGCACCATGGTGTGGCTTATAAAATTCGCATTGGAGAGAAGGACTAAATAAAAAATAAACCGTATTATGTCCACATTGTATTGGAAATAAGGACTATAGCAAGAGTACCACTGCCCCCAGCTTGCCGGCTGGGCACTACGCCACTTCTTCGCATAAGAACTGTGGGTTGATAGATAGGCCTAGCACTAAAAGGGTTAAGTTATTCTCAAGAGGTCTTATTGAATACATTTATTAGCTTTTTATTATGAACTGCAAAGGCCGAATCATAAATATGAGTGTCGTTCATTTACACAAAGGATTATTTATTATTTACCTAAGCATACGATAACTTTGTGGATCATTCATTGGAAACTCCAAGGGGCTTTTTTCAATTAAAATCGCCTGTGGGTTGACTCATAATGTCCATCAGGAGTATAAAAGGCGGTTTTGGGATAGTCTTCAGGGTTGATGAGAAAGTGGTGAAATCCAGTAGCGAGATCCAATGTAGTTAAGTATTGGAAATATTCTTATTAATCAAGGCTATCCATCCCTTAATGTTAGGTACCGGAGGTACCTTACATTGGTACCTCTTATGTTAAGTACCGGTATCTAACCGGATTCTCGTAAATTTTGTTTTTTTGTTAACGTCCAAAGAGGACTGCTCCATGACCAATGTTTTTTTAACCCGACAAATATCTATCAAATATCGACTGACTATCCTATAGTATTTATAGAGTTTAATTCAAGTAAACATATAAAAATCCAACTGCGAAGTGGTTTCGAAAATCAAAGTGCGAACTTGCCCAACGAATCGACGAGGTTCGCATTCTGACCGATGAGCTAATACGAGTTAATTGAAATGACTTACCGTTGGATATTGGCGGCGTCCACGGCGAATAGACTTGATGCAGAACCGGTAAGGGGGAAGCTTGGATGGTGTTGGGAGATTCAGAAGAGCAGGAATGAAAGTATCGCAATTAAATTACTTGGGATGAAAGCAATGCAGGCACGAAATTTTCAGATGCTTTTTTACTTTTTGAAGTCAAGAAGCCACGAGGTGGATTGACAGTTCACTAGACTGAAGTAAGTAACAGAAGCCAAAAGGGCGCGCTCGAAAAGTTCGTGACTTAACAATTAGTGAAGGTCAGATTATTACCTTCTTGGAAAAATAATTTCCTGTAATTTTTCAATAACTCCATCAAGTGTTTGGATTCCTCATTATTCAAATGGTTTGTTCTCAATGAGGATAGAAGATCCTTTCTTACATTCATTTCTACTCAATATATATTGGAATATATATATATATATAATGGAATCTACTATCAAAATGATGCCCAATTTCGGTGTGAATATTGATAGCCGTCTCGATGCTATCAGGGTTTCTGCAAAACAAGAGAGTTCTGCTTCGTTCAGGTAGGCTAATTTTCAATACTTCGACAGCAAGCTTGTAGTTTTTCATGATGTCTTTTAGCTAATAAGGATGATACTCCTGCTGAACTTTGATATTTAGGGCAGTTAATCTTCATCGTAAGACATAAATAAAATCAATTGAAGATCCCTCGGAACTCCGTCGTTCTCAATTCGTTTAAGGGGTTATATATGTTGAGGTCGGTCAAAAAATCGATCTTTTTTTTATTTTTGTATTTTAAAGAATGAGTTTTGAAGAATATAATCCCAAATTTTTGTAGATTTACAAGCAGTAGAATAGTGTTTTTCTTCTTGCTCCTTTACGGGCGCGTGGTGCGTCAAGCGGAGCGTACGACACTGGTCGGGCTATTTTCTCCAAAACCGGTTTTTTAATTAGAGTTTTCCGGAGTTCAGGAAAGGAAATTCCTCAAAACAGTCGAATACAAGTTTTCAAAGTATAAGCATCGTGAGAGCCGTAAATTTCTCTTTGCTTCGGTTTTATTCGTTGTATTTCGTCAAAAATCAGTATGGGCCCTCGCAATAAAGTCACGCGCGAAACGAAAATGAAAAATCGCGTTCGAAAATCGCAGCCTAAAAAGAGAAGGCAGTATTTTAATCCCAAAACCGTCGAAGTGGACGATAGCAGTTTCAGTGCGTCACGAAAGAAACTCAAATTGAATCCTGATATCCACGTGCCAGTTGTTGGATCCATGGAATATCGAATGGTGAATTTCTTCGAAGTTTTCGCGGCTATTTCGATGTTTGTGAAATGCAAGACGTGCGACAGTGATGTACAATTCGCGCCAATTGAAACGCGAGGTCTTGGTTTCAAAATCGCGGTCACATGTGGCAAATGTACCCAGCGTAAAATTAATTCGAGTGGTATTGTTGATCGCGCGTATGAAATAAATAGACGCTTTATACTGACAATGAGATTACTTGGTTTAGGAGCAGCGGGATGTGCAAAATTTTGCGGCTTTATGGATATGCCACCATTTTTGAAGCAGTGTTCCTACGACACGATAGTGAAAAACATTTCGACCACCGTGATTGAAGTTTTTAACCAAGTCGTGAAAAGTGCTGTGCGGGACGAAGTTGAAGCAAATAATGGCCCAATTAAAAATCATGTAACTGTTTCCGGTGATGGAACATGGAAGAAACGTGGCTTCACTTCTTTGTACGGGGTCGCGTCTTTGATCGGATATCACACGGGTAAAATTCTTGACATCGTCGTAAAAAGTGCGTACTGCAAGTTGTGCCAAGTGTGGGAATCGCAAAAGGATACTGACGATTATGCCGACTGGATTAAAGAACATGAACCTGTTTGCACAGCGAATCATTCAGGATCATCCGGGAAGATGGAGGTTGACGCAATGATCGAAATGTTCAAACGCTCCGAAACTTTGAACGGGATAAAGTACGCCAACTACATTGGAGACGGCGATTCTAAAACGTTTGCTGCCGTAAAGAAATCAGCGCCATATGAAAACCTCGATGTGCAAAAGAAGGAGTGCATTGGGCATGTGCAGAAAAGAATGGGGACGCGATTGAGAAATGCGAAAAAAAATAATAAAGGGCTTGGAGGTAAGGGGAAATTGACTGGAAAAATTGTTGACAAGCTGACCGTTTATTACGGTTTAGCGATACGCCGTAATCCGGATTCAATCGAAAAAATGAAAAACGATATTTGGGCCACGTTTTTTCACTATAGTTCAACCGACAAAAATCCCCAACATACGAATTGTCCCGCCGGTGAAGACTCATGGTGTGAGTGGCAGAGAGCTCTCGCTGCGCTTCCCAAGAAAAAGCCGACGAAGAAGAACAAAATCCCCGGATTTGAACATTCCTACCAACCACTTCCCGCAGATGTTTTACAAACAATCAAACCAATCTACGAAGATTTGTCAAAAGATGAATTACTTGCACGTTGTCTCGGTGGGTTTACGCAAAATAACAATGAAAGTTATAATCAGTTGATTTGGAAACTGACCCCAAAACATCTTCCGGGAGGTGCGGTACCAGTTGGCATTGCAGCATATTTATCTGCCTGCATTTTCAATGAGGGTCAAAAAGCAGTTTTGAAGATATTCGAGGGATTAGGGGTGCCCTGCGGTAGAAATTCACACGAGTTCGTCGCTCAGGAGGACGAAAGGCGCATTTCAACGGCCGAGCAGCGGGCGCATAATGCGACCAGGGAAAACCGTATGGCTCTCAGACAACAGAAAATCGATCATTTGGAAGCCAAATCGATTACAGAGGACTCCTGTTACGGCCCCGGAATAGACGACGATTTGTAAGTTTACCTGATTGACCGCTACACTAGACAAAAGTATACTTGAAACTTTAAACGCGATTATCTCGAAATCGTGTTTTTCCTTAAAACGTCGTTGCGGTGCCTTGGATTGCCGGAAAAGTTTTCGACCGATTTCAAAATTTTTTTTTTCTAATTGTTCGTAATTTCTTTGCCATGTACTTGAACGATTCAATATTTCCGTATAATTTTTTATATTATTGTTATGAATTTTTTAATAAATTTTTTCAGACGCAAAAAGTGGTGTTTTTGGAAAAATTGTCCCCGTTTACAAAAAAAAAAAATTTTTTTATTTTTGAATCGTTTAAGTACACCACAAGTCTCTAAACTAACGAAATTTTTTTGGTTTCATGCTTTCAGTTGAGCTGTTGGACTGGAATCGTAGGCACGGCAAGCCTCTTTGAAAAAAACGCGTTTTGCGGGAATCGTTATAACTTTTATAATTATGAATATTTTTTTATTTTCTCAAGCTGATTTTGCACATTAAACATTGTACTACGCAAAACGTAAAACAATTTGTCAATAAAAATATGGCTACATACCTTCATAAAAATTCAAACTTTGCCCTATTTTCTCGCACCTCAACATATATAACCCCTTAACAACTGCGCATTGTTCCGCTGATCCATAAAGTTAGCATAACGTAAATTTCTAGTTTCTTCCCACCTTCCTGAATGCGGGTTTGAATCTAGAATTAATTTAGCCTTCCCTATAACTCTACTCTTTAACACTTAAGATAATTTGCTGAGACGTATAGTTGTATGCTGATACGGTTGCTGCGATTTGATCCACCATGTCCACGAATTCTTTCAGCTGCTCTCTGTTACCGTCAAAAATAGGAAGTCTTGATGTATATTTAAGCGGGTCAATTATTAATGTTAGCTTCTTCGTCTTGCTCCGCTTCACCAACCTTACGGCTATCGTTACCTGTTGCAATTTTGGGGAGAAAAAAGGTCTAGATTGAGTTCCTTGATGATATCGCTCCCTGCGCAATTTTCGCTTTTTTTTCTCTTTCTACACTGGATACAACAGAGTTCGAGTTCAGGGTCCCCCTTCAGCCTCAGATGGGATTTTGAAATCGGACTTTTGGCCTGACACCTGACTCCCTAAACTTTAAACTCTTCACAGTAACAATTATCGCGACAATTTTGATATTCGCGGTTTATCACGATATTCGGTCGCGACTTAAATTCGTTCCGAGTAAATGCTTTGTTTTCACGGATCCTTTAAGTTCCGAAAGGATATACTACTGACTGCGCCAATAATTAGTAAGCGAATGGTTTCGTCCACTCTTTAAGTTTTACTTGGGACGAAGGAAACGCCAAAGTGTTTTAAGAAAACTTTTATTTTAACAACCGTGATCAACGTTATTTAACCCGAAAATACTGCCACGACTACTGCTATCCTTTAGTATTTATAGTGTTTAATTCACGTAAACACATAAAAATCCAAACGTTCGCATTCTAAATAATCTCTTAAATTTTCCTGCCAAATCAATCATCACAATCTACAAACTTAATATATAATCTAAATTATATCCTTTCAAGATCTTCTATCAAATAAACAATCTTTCCACTTAATATCAGTATAGAACCCTACAGCAGAACTCGCTGAAAGCATAACCTACACCACCTCGTACGGCGGCAGTCTCATTCTAAAAGCAGCACGAGCCTACTCATTGAACCTCCTAAAAGACTCTACACAACCTAACACATCACGTACATCAGCGGGACATTTAACGAAGTTACACAATATCGACACCGTAAAGTATTACACGTGGAACACTCAAACAAAACATGTCGCCAAGTCTCCAAATTTGCCCCACACAATACACAACTCGCAACAGACGACAGTCCACGTCGAAACAACCAAGCGTTTAGGCTACCATGTCTGGTGAAAAGGAAGCCCAATTCTAAATAAAAATCAAGGTACGGATTAAATTTAGCATACATGACGTCAGGTACATAGACATACGTCCCCCTTCCCTTAGAGCTCTCATTATCACCTCACTCTCACCTATCTTGCCAGGTACAAACCATCGCCTCCACCAAGATATTGTCTAGTTCTTTCCTAGTGAAGCTAGCAGGACTAGATTCCCTATGCCACTCATGCTCTCCCACAGGGAGACCTCTAAGCAATCTATAGAATAATGCTCTTCGTATTATCTTCAGGTCCAGCGGTGGAACCCCCATAAGAGCCAGCATGGCGTCGGTCGAAACCATACGGCTTACAGGAATACAACATAACAAAACCACTCTCTGACACGACTCTACCAGACGCCGACCGGTAACTTGACCCAAGTACTTGAACAACAGAGGCGACTCATATGTTGCACAAGCAACAAATAGGCCATCATAAATTGCTGGAAGCGCACGTTTGCTAAGCCCCCATTCACACCTATACACACGACGAATCATACATGCTAGCTGAGACTATCTTTCCTTCAACACTTTAAAGTGCTTCCAGAAAGAAAGTCTCTCCCGCCCAAGTATTTGACAGATGCCCTATACCCAAGAGTTCTATCATCCAATACAATCTTCGGGGGAACGATTACCACTAAGGCTACCCTTGAGCAACACCATTGCGGTCTTCCCTGTGGAAACTGAGACACCCACCTTACTATACCATGCAGACACAACCTGCATATACTGAGTCCCCTTCACCTCTAGCTCAAGACGACTTCGACCCTCAACAAGAGGAAAACGATCATCAGCATATGCAAACACTTGACAAGAACTAGAAAACTGAACCACCAGTTCATCCATAACAAGGTTCCATATATATGGAGCCCTGCGGCCAACTCCTACTTACACTTACTTCCACATAATCCCAACAACCTTGCACAAAAGCACTTCTACCACAGAAGGAGCTCCTCCAAAGCCCAAGATCCCTACAACCAACCTCTGCTAATTTTTCTATTACCTCGGACCAATTTATATAACAGGACAATGGAATTCCGTGCATCTAAGTTTGAGTTTACACAATACTGGACCACTTATTCTAGTTCTAAAAACTTTCCTTTTATGTCTCCTTTCATTCGCGGAAATAAGAAAAAGTCAAAAAAGGACCAATGTTGGATGAATAAGGGGGATGAGCATAGGGGATTTGGGCCATGGCTTTTTTGGCCAAAAATTGGCAGACAGGCAAACAAACAGGAAAGTAAGTCGCACGACGGTCACCAATCGCGCCTCTTGCGTCGCAAATTGTTGTTTTCAAAACTTCCAGGCAGAAAGCCTGGGTAACTGTTTACTCATGTGGATGAAATTCTGAATGGACAACTCCTCTCACACCGAAAAAACAAATCAGCATTGTTTTGAAGCTTGATTTCACTTGTCGAGTTTTTCGGGATGACGAAAGCATGAATATTACCACTAGCTTGATTATTGCTTCGTTTCAGGCTCGTAACGATAGTACCATGATTCTTCACCTGTAATGACCAAGAAAATTAGAATCATTTCGGTACTCTTCTTTCATAGCAAACCATGCCTCCACGCGATCTGATTTTTGGTCACGAATTTGGCAGACACCCTTTTCATCCTCTTATTTTCCATAAAAAAATTTGCTGAAGTGAACTCAAAGTCACTCCTAACAGTCAACAGTTTCTTCAATAGTTCGTCGTCGATTTCCAGGATGATTTCGCGAGTTTTTTCAACATTTTCGTCGGTTCGAGCCTTATACGGACGACAAGGGTAAGGTTAGTTCGTCGTCGGCCTTCCATTGTGATTTCGCAAGTTTTTATCATTTTTGTCGATTCAGGCCGTATACAAACGACGGGAACGAGGTTTGTCGTCAACAGTCACTTCACAATTTTAAAAACGGGAGAACCAATCAATCACTTTAGTTTCCCAATTGCATCATCTTTGTAAGTCGTTTTTAACAATTCAAGAGTTTTTGTGTCAGTTTTTCTGAGTAAGAAGCAAAACAACGGACGCTGTTCAAAAAGAATCAGCTATTGCAAAAACGACGACCACACAAAACAAGTCACTAAAAATTAACATAAACCGAACGGACCCTTCTTTAGCGACGACACAGGACTTACCAACTTGCGAATGGGGGGTCTTTACGTTCCTAGCGGCCGAACGCGGTACTACAAAAACTCGGCACACCACAATATCAGTTCAGGTTGTTTTGGAAAATCTTTGGCATGAGTAAAATTTATTGATATTTATTGATAATTTATTGATTATTTATTTTGATTTAGATTTTTTGTTGTATTTTTATAAAGACGTCCACCATCATCCTTTTTTTGGACCAGATGATGGCTTCATTGTATAACCAACAAAAACTCCAAATGCTGATGTCAAAAAGAAAAAAAATAATCTAACATAACCAGCGTGTTGTTGTCCAAGTAGAAAAAATTATGAGACCATTAATCTGCTCTGTTAATTCTCATTATATATTACGTATGTTACATATTCTCATTATCATCGGCAACTGTGCAGGGCTGATTTATTACTTTCGCACTTCTGCATCGTATTGCTTTAAATGATGCTTTATGTTTCCTTGATATTGTTAGCACTTCATTTTTACATTTGACTTTTACACTAATGCGTTACTACGCCTTGCAAAAATTAATTCTATTTTTCTTAGCTTTTTCTCAATTACAGATTTGGGATTGAATTTGCAATTCTTTCGAAATGTTCCCACAACATGTATCTTATATTTGTATAAAGAAGTGTTAAATGGAATTTCCATAATATTTGTCCATTTAAATACTATGACCCGTTCCCAAATAACCACACAAACTTATACTCAACAGAGAAGGCGTGACCATTACTTTACTAACCGTACTCATTTAACAATTTATGAAGTTTAGAAGAAACCCATCAGGATTACACGTTCGTATATTTTTATGCCATATAATGTTCTAACACAGTACACTGAAGGGGCGTTCACGAAGGTTAACTCAAATATTCAACGATAATACGAACACTAGTTCAATCAAGGCTAGTTCACCGAAGGATACCTCGAATATAATTCGGCAGTTACTTGAGTGGAACTCGTTGGATAGCATCAACTTGGTGATGCGCCCGTTGTCCGTTTCAGACTAACTTTCATAAGCACATTCATCAACGTATCCTCGGATGCCCAAGCGTTCCACTATTATTATTTACACACATGTGCCGTTTCATACGGCGATATGTTAGTTCATGCATTTAGCCAACAACAATGCTGGAAGGGAAAACCGACCACCCGTAGTATATTTATTGCGCGGGTGAACATATTTGTGGTGCTCTAATTTGCTCAAAAAACAAACATCTAATTACAACGCATTCTCACGTATCACACTTTCTTAATGACGGCGCATTTGCCGACTAATTTGCATACACTTATTGCTACTTAGGCATGCCGGACCGCACCACCAAGAAGACTTGATTTTTTATTTCATCCTTTGATGTTATTTATTAAGCCGGAATTTCGCTCATATAACATTCGGCCAACCTACAATTCACTGTTCTCAGTGAAGAACACAGACATACACTCGTGAGACTAAATCAACTTCATTTCGTTACGAGTCACGATTGCTCCAAATTCGAAGATGATCGAGTATGTTATTAAAACACGCTCTTTCGGTTAACGACTGACACTTTATTTGTCACAACAAAACATTACATGAATAAAATAAAGATGGCACTACTAGTCTTACAGAAACATTTTGGTATATAATTATAACATATGTTAACGGTTAAAACCCTATTCAAGCTTCAATATGAGTTACGGAACAATAAATCTCCAGTCAAAGTCAAAAGCGCTGTATTCAATATTCATCGTTTTAAGCCTTTCAAGAATATAAAGCTGATTCTAAACAGTAAAAATACGAAAAAACTTCATGACCCAAATTGCCCTCTAAATTTAAACACTATATAATTTACAAATGAAAATGAAAACAAAACAACATCAAATGTGCATCCAAGCCTGTGATAAATGATAAATAAATAAATATAAATAATTTCAGCAGTTAATTTATGTTTATAAGCAGAATGTTCAATCCAATTGATCTCGTATTCTACAAATTCTCCAGAATTATCGTTGGCATCAAACTTTTCAATCACGGTTTGTGAAATCTTCTCTTTAAATTCGTTCAGCTTCAACTCGTTTGAAAATATATTATCCTAATCTATATCTTTGGCAAGAATAACAAACTCAACTTCTAAATCCATGTTTACACGTTTAAACAAAACTTATTACTGATAATCGAACACCTACAACAGCGTCTTTATATACCAATTGTACTTGCAAGCCGTGTGCAACATAATCAATATTTAATCAATTAGGAGTGTGCAACTAATAATTATTAATAACCCCATAATCATCTTATCAATTTCATCCACCTTCAATTCACCTTGTTGCAAGTGCATGCGACTTCCACTTCAATAATACCACTGCCAGCTGATTGCTTGCCACTATAGTACAATACCGTACTATAGAACCGACAGCAAACAGCGACAGCATACCTAAAGCCAGGGGCCGTCGCCCTCGCCGACCAAGCCTGGCGTTCCGCACGCATGTCAGACTCCGAAGGAACGCTTAGGTTATTACCCCCCTGGTAATCTGTTCAAATGCCCGACAAGAGGGCTTAAAGGAATCCACCTCCGAGGTGGGGTCCCGGAAGCTCCGTCGGAGACGGGCGTGGGCGCCACTCCTTTACCCCAATAAGCGACCCCCAGCCCTTAGAGGAGATGCGCTGTCCTCGGAAGCCGGACACTTGCAACCTCAGGTGGATGCTTTGCCACCACCTCGCTGTAAACGTTTCTCTCGCGATGAATATGCCGCGAGCCCCATGTCGCGAGCTGTTCTCACCTAAGCCTAAATAAGTTTGGTTAACATTTTAAGAATTCTAGAATGTGATTTAAAATTCAATTTATTATCTAATAACTAATTTATAAATTTATTACTTATTAATGTATTATTATAATTTATCTTATATGACTATAATGACTTAATGTTTAAACTATTCAAATTATTGCCTATTCAATAAAAATCCTATTACCTACTTACAATAAATACGGCGGGGGCCCCCCAGACGACTCGTGCTCGGATGCGATGGCTCGTCGGACTGTGTTCTTCCCTCCTAGGCTTCTCGTTCTGGCGGTAGGCTTGACGCCGCTCCAGCTCGTACGTGGTTCTTCCTTCCTAGGTTTTACTTTTTATTTTTATTTTATCCTGGCGATGCGCTCGACGCTGCTCCGGCTCGTACGATATATGTGTGGTTCTTCCTTCCTAGGTTTTATTTTTATTTTATCCTAGCGATGCGCTCGACGCTGCTCCGGCTCGTACGATTAATGTGACGCTCGTCCTCCTCGACGAATGTGATCCAAAAAAGGGGCTCAGCTCCGGCTCGTCGGGCTTTTATTCCCTTCGCCCAACGGTCGCCCGCTAAGATTAATGCCCGCTAAGGTGATTGCCCGGTGAGGTGATCGCCCGCAAGGGGAAATTCCCGGGTTCCGTACCCCACACTTAGTGTAGCCGCAAACCCTTTCCCGAGCTTTTACGGCGACGTTGTTGCTGCGGCAGTTGAAACGGAACAAAATTTTCCCCCAGTGCTCGATTGGCTGGCGAAATTTCGCTGCTGGTTTCCCAGACTTCGCCTCGCCTTCGCATGTCTTGGCGCACTGTACCGCCGCTATATGCACGCTGTACCCTTCGCCGTCGCGAGCGTTATGGTTCCGATTACATCATGCTTATTATGACTTAATTGATACAATTCATTAATTCTTTAATAGCGAACAGCCTATTTCCTATTTATATGATTATATCATAGTCATTTTTTATATATATTATATATATATATATATATATATATATATATATATATATATATATATATTTATACTATTTATATCATAGTCATTAATAATACCATTTTTTTTCCGTGGAAAACAGCTCGCGGGATGAGCAATAACCCATCGTTAAATTAATTCCGTCGCCAAGAACAACAACAAAAAATAGGGTTGCGTCGTGTCGAAAGGAGAGGAGTCGACCCGTAACATTCCCCCCTACTTGAAGAGAATTTCCTCGAAATTCACCTACACGAAATTCATAATAATAAACTAAAATTTCTCGATAAATGTCGACCGCCTACGCCCATCGGGATTTGCCTTCACGTTAAACGGTATTACGTTTCGGCCCCTTATGCCACGTATGGCTTCAAGTCCTTCGCGTTCCATATGCCCTTGTCTATGCCTTTGTCGTCCCGTAGCTGGTAAATCCAACCTGACATTTGTTTTGCTATCTTGAATGGGCCCAGATATTCAGGTACCACCTTGGCTGCAAAGTAGTTTGCAGCATCCGAGGCTGGATAATTTTTCCTTCAGACCTGATCTCCCACTTGGTACTGCAATGCTCGCATTCGCAGGTTATAGCGAGTACAATTTTGCTTAGCAGCCGCCGCCATCCGGCGGCACACATCGGCGCGTATTTTCTCCAACTCCTGGGCCCTCGGCACTCCCTCCAAGACCCTCTTCCCCTCGTGTGGTTCTTCCGGACTCACACGAAACAAGGATATATCCCGTCCAAAGTTATAAAAATACGGCGTCAGTTTCATCGATTCATGTCTGTAGGTACGAAGCGCACAAGCTATCTTGGCTAAGTGGACGTCCCATTCGCGATGGTTTTCCATCGTGTACGAGCGCAGCATTCTCTTAACTTCCTGGTTAATGCGTTCGGCAGGGTTCGCCTGTGGATGGTACAAAGCCGTAAACCTGATTCGGGTTCCATAGGTATCTGCAAGTCGTTGAAGCTCTTTACCCCTGAATTGAGCTCCATTATCACAGACCAACCACTTAGGCACTCCAAACAACAGGAACATGCCCTCCTCCAGCAGACGACAAATCTCCTTTGCGGCTGCTTTTCGAAGGGGGAATAAGAGGGAGAATTTGCTCACGTAATCCACTACAGTCAGGATATAACTATGTCCTCGGGCTGAACGTGGTAGCGGCCCAACCAAGTCTACGCATACCATTTCCCACCGCTGCGTAGCCTCCCCCGCTCGAGAACCATCTGCCCCGCCTGTGCCTTCCTTTCCACTTTAATAGCCTGGCATACCTTGCATTTACTGACGTACCTGCGAACGTCTGCCGCCAGCTTCGGCCAGTAGTAGTGCTGTCTCAGTCTGCTCATGGTGCGGTCGATACCCATATGTCCAGCCGTGGGATCATCATGACAGCGCTGCAAAATCCTTTGCCTCCCTGACTTTGGCACCACCCGCTTTCAAGCGGAAGCATCATCAAGCTTGGGATAACGCCCAGGTATGTGCTTGAACAACTGGCCGTCCTTCACGCTCCAATCTGGTTTGAGTTCCTTTTGTGCACGGAGCCTGCTCTTCATCCGTTCATACCAGGTATCCGCAATGGTCTCCTCCACATCTGTCAACGCAACAGGAACCGAACGTGATAGAGAATCCGGCACCAAGTGCTCCTTTCCCTTCCGGTGTATGACTTCGTAGTCATATTGCTGGAGCCTTACTGCCCAGCGTGCTAAACGACCGGTTGGATCCTTCAGGTTGTTGAGCCAAATCAATGAGTGGTGGTCTGTTATAATTCGAAAATGAGATCCCTCAATATACGGTCGGAGTTTCTCTACTGCCCAGAGGACTGCAAGACATTCCTTTTCAGTCGTAGAAAAGTTTCAGGGCACGGCTGAGATAACAAATCACCTTCTCCCCCTCCGGGATTGTTTGGGTCAACACTGCTCCCAAACCTACATCGGACGCGTCTGTCTGCACATTGAACGACAGGCTGAAATCCGGACAAGTTAATATAGGAGCCGACGCTAACCTCAGTTTGCATCGCTTGAAGGCCTCTTCACAATGCGGTGACCAAACAAATCGCCGATTTTTGCGGAGAAGGTCTGTTAAGGGTGCCACCAAAGAAGCATGGTCAGGGATGAACCGCCGGTACCATGAAACCATGCCCAAGAATTGCCGAACTTGTTTCACGGTATGTGGCTGTGGAATCTTCAACATGCAGTCCACCTTCTCCGGGTCAACACTTAATCCATGTTCGTCCACTATGTACCCTAAATATATTAATTTGGCCCGACAAAAAACACATTTCTCTTTGGACAATTTCAACCCGGCCTCTCTTAATCTTCGGAACACTTCCTTAAGAACTTCCAGATGTTTCTCGAAGGTTGGTGTCGTGATGATATCATCTCGATAGGTGAACACAAACGGTTCTAGGGCAGGTCCTATAACTTGGTCGATTAGACGTTGCCAAGTTGCCGGCGCATTTGACAAGCCGAAGGGCATGCGACGAAACTGGAAAAGACCTGTTATTGTGAAAGCCGTATACTGACGGCAGTCTGATGCCATTGGGACCTGCCAATAAGCTGACTTGATATCTAGCGTTGACAGATATCTAGCATCCCGCAATTTATCCAGCGTTGCAGAGATGTACGGAAGAGGATAGGCGTCCTTCTCGGTCACTCGATTGACCTTCCGGAAGTCTACGCAGAAGCGATAGGAGCCGTCTTTCTTCCTCTGACAACACAGACCGGCTCCGCAAATGGGTTGGAGCAATGGAAACTTCTTCGCATACGAATTCCCAACTCTCGTCCCTCATGTTGAGGTTGATGCCAAACAACCGTAGGAAATCCACACCTAAAATAATTCGCTGCGACAATGTCGGCACCACTAGGACTTCCATCCACCTTAAACGTTCTCCGACTCGTATCGGTAACAAGAGCTTCCCCAAAACCTGACATTGCCCGTCATCCGCCAGCCTTACCGTTTGGCATTCCGTAGAAGTTAATTCCACTCCTAACTTCTGAAGCTGTTGCCAACCATCCTGACCCACAATCGTATTTGATGCCCCAGAGTCAACCAATCCCTTGAAGAACCCCCCCAAAATTTCCACCGTTAAATGGGGTCGTCTGTCGTGTTTCTCTTTTCCCAAAACAAATTCCAACGTCTGATCTGCGGCCTTCTCCGCTGCGAAGGTGCCCCGCTCGCCGCCTACTGGGCACCGGCCGCATTTCCCGATGCCTTTGTGAATTATGATGGTGTTGGTCGGTCGGGTTAACGAGGTCCCTGTGTGGCCCGCGGGGAGCAGATTGGACATGTAGGGCGGATCGTTCCTTGCCGCCCACAACCAAAACAACGCCTAGGCTGACGACAGCTTCGGGCCATGTGCGCTGTGCTTCCACATGTCCAGCATACACTCTTTTTTTCCACCCTTGCAGAAGTCGCGGCGTACAACTGAGGACTCTCCGTGTACGCTAGATCCGGTTCCAGTAGTTTAGCGGATCTTATACTGGGAGGGGGTAGGAAAGCATCCATTGAGGCGCGAGTAGCTTCAAGTTGACGTCCCAGGGCGACTAGTTCCCTGATTGACGAGATCGTCCGCAGAGCAAATTTTCCTCGTACACCGGTAGAACCCATTATTGCCACGTAAACCCACGTAAATCCCCCTGCGTTCGCTGTTGGATCTCTTTCCATAGTGTAGCGCTATAATTTGGTGGTTGGAATTCCTCTTTTAGTTCATGGCAGAGCTCCTCCTCCTGGTCACCCGTTGCCTTACTGACCGGAACCAAATAAGTGCCCTCCCCTCGAAAAGTTCTACCGCCATCCTAAACAAGTCCGGCTTTGAGACCGCTTTAGCCACCCGCAGCTCCACCACCCTCTCCAAGAAAGCGCTAACTGAGCCCGGGAATTCATTAGAAAACCTCACTCCCCATTTGGATACATCCGGCGGCTTCCTCCACTGCTGCCCAAGGTGAGGTGTAGAGCATTCGGAGCTTCGGACCGCTTTTTGGGCTTCGAGCCAGTCTGTGCCCTACGTTTTTCCTTGGTGTTTGTCTCCTCTGCGCTCACCATCACGGAATTCTCGGCCATCGCCACGGGGATCTGAGTTGCTCGAGTTTCTGCTGCCATCGATGATTGTTCGTCTATCGTCTCATCATCCTCCTCCCCTTCATCTTCCGCTTTCACTATCAACTCCCCCAGCAACATCATCAAATCGCCGCGCATTTTCGCCATCACTTTTGTTTTGTTATGCATATATGATAACATACGCTAACAAGAAAACTAACGATTCACAAAAACAAATAATTTTCCGGACACAAATGTTTGATAGCTCAACACTTTACTTAAGTTCTCAAAAACAAGGTTTCACATGGTTCAATATGAATTTTTACTAAATTATGTAAACCGGGACCCGACTGTGCCAATTAAATAATACAAAATACCATAACTTGTTTCTTACGCTTCACGCTTTGCTTCACGTTTATTACTGAACTCTAAAGACCTAGACATTGTATTTATATATTACCAACTAAACCATGTCTTACAAATACATGTTCGTCCTAATCTATCCTTAATTACTGAACTAATATATGGAAGGACGAAGACGTACTTCCGAGAAAAACCTAATTATCATTCCCGACAAACATAAACCATGAAAAGGTCAGTTAGGGTTTATGATCGACTTGCAATTAGTAAAAAGGGCGAATTTCAACGAATGCGTTTATGCATTTGTTTATGACTCTTTATTAGGATTCATATAATGAGGGGCTCGTTCCATAACTGTTGCAACTGTTGTAGTGTTCCGGGGAATAAATTACAATATTCGAAACGGCTTGCAGAACCAAAGAGTCAAAAGTAACAATTACATGGCGAAATTTAGCCTTGCCCAACACAATGTGGGAAATTTCAAAAGCCGTTTCCACTTGCACGAACTACAAACTTGGATTGTCTTTTATAAAAGGAGGTATCGTGAGGTATTATGAAGTATTATTCATAGAATGCATATGAATTTCGGAGCCTTACGATGATCAATCGATTCACGTGCTAGCCCAAAGCAACACCAGTCCACGATTTGAATCCCGATACAGTAGTTTCTGCTTATGTCGGAATTTGCGCAATGGCCCATGGGCCTGATTTAAACTTCCTTACTATCCGCTTACCTTTAGATACCTTAGGAAGCTCCTATCTAGAAGTTAACGAGTTCTCTATATGGTATAGGGATAATTTACGTGTTTGCTGTCAACTGGCTTTAGAATCTGCGAAAATTTGTTGCGCTGATCCTCCAACAATTCGATGAAAATACGTTGAGTGCTGATCTTACTCTGAATTTCATTCTGCAAATTCATCACCTTATACAATAACTTAACCTAAAGAATTCTCCCTGTGTAGGATTTTCTGTGAATTATAAAAACCTAAAATTCCTCCATCTTTACTTATCTTATGGTAAGTGAACTTCGCCAAAACAAATCAATATTATTTCTATGCGTAAATAAACGTATACTTTAATTTTATGCCAAGAAAAACAAATGTATCATTCAACCCTAATTCAATTCCATTGAACATCAAATACATTGCCCACACTGCATTGTTCTCCCAGTGGCTATCAGGATTTGTTTGGCCCGAAACGACAACGACCGACCGAGACTCCCAACTAGAATCGCAGCTTTTTGATGAATTCATGAAAATAGTTGGTTGTTCCAGAAACAGGACAACAGCGTACAATTCTACATCAAATTGGCTTTTCGCACGATGGCATCGATCGTTAAAAGCTTCCATCATGTGACATCAAAATAGGGAATGGGTCGAAGTTCTTCCTCTTTTACTTTTAGGACTAAGGACCTGCTTTTAAACCCGATATCGAGGCAACGGCTTTCGAACTTTTTCATGGAACAATGTTGCGAATTATTGCTGATATGTTATGCGATTATCTGAACGAACCTCCATTGGATCCTACACTATTTGCAAGAAAACTTAAATGATAGGGCAGTTCAAACCAACTCCTACAATTCACCGCAGCCATCCTAAAGCTTTCAAATTCAAAGATACGGATAAATTCAGCCATTTAAAGGTTCTTATCGATTCCACCAAAATTCCCTGCCAGAAGCCATACGACGGCCATTTTGAAATCGATGTGGGACAGTTTAGATGGATTGTAAAAACACAATTTTATATATTCGATATAATTTATTTTCGCACTGCACACCTACAATTTACAGTTATTATGTTTATCTTTTATAACAAAAAAAAGGAAGAAAAAAGCTAGAATCTCCCGAGATAAATATTTTATTTTCTTTCACGTGTTTAAATTCTTACGTTTTAATTCTTACTTCCTACTTCGTTGAAATCTAAACTCTTTCTTTTTTATTTACATGTAATATTCTTCTATTTATGCTATCCTAAATTTATTTACATCTTAATTTGTACTTTCCTTATTTATCTAAGTAACAATAATCTATAATATTTTACAACCTCTGACAAATGCAAATTGAGCCATAAATATTCGTTGGCCCTTCACCATCTAGCGCATATCCTTTTGAGATCTATCGAAGCCGACAACATCCTCAATTGTCGTAAAGCAATAAAAAAGGGATCGCTCGTCCAAATGAGGATGGTCGGTCGAGACAAAGGATTATTGCGCTTGAGGTGTTATGTGATGGTCGATCAGTACATTTGTAGTTTTATTATATCAGACAGTGATATAACACGTCCCTCCTTAAGTGGGATCGCGTCCTCGCGATTCGAATTGATTTTAATTCTTTAATGCTTTCATTTGAATTTCAAATCGAAGGATAGGATTTGGAGTGGAAAATCAAAAGTAAATTTTAAAAAACAATTTCACGAAGTACGTTTACATATACAATTTATATTTTACATGTATAACTTCAAAAAAATGTTGCAATGATTATTATGCTGCGGATATGGTCCACCAGGGATAATTTTGATGTTTAAATTTCAGTAGTGTATATGTGAAGTTCAACTCCTTCATTTTTTACAAAGTATTTCAAATTATTTTGGAAAGCAGTTTCGTTATCTGTGATTAAAGTTTTGGGCTTATCGTTGACAGAAAAAAAATCATTCAAGGCTCTTCTTAATTCTGGCCAGGTTCTAAATTTAATTGGGGTGACGTAGACGAACTTTGTGAATTTATCTATGAAGGTTAGAAACATTGAATTTTTATTTTGAAACCAAATATCCATATGGACTATTTCATTTGGGTTTTCAGGAATTTTGCTTTTGT
The DNA here is from genome assembly GCA_954870665.1 of Stratiomys singularior. Lineage (NCBI taxonomy): Eukaryota > Metazoa > Arthropoda > Insecta > Diptera > Stratiomyidae > Stratiomys > Stratiomys singularior. The sequence continues at coordinate 68,566,460 of OX940881.1, forward strand.
AAAAAGGGGGCTTGCGAGGATTTCTGTCGTACTTAGCAGTATTACAAACTTGACAATTATTTATTAATTTTGCTATTTCTATTTTAAGATTTGGGTAATAGAATTTTGTTTTAATATTTTTATAGACTTCTTCTATTCCTCTGTGGTTGTTCTTTAAGTGTTCTTTATTTATTTCCTCATGTATGTCAGCCTGTTCATCACAATCAAATAGAAGATAAGGACTCTTAACCAATCTAATTGGATTATGAGGGCTTGTCCATTTAACATAAATGTCTTGAAACCTTTTAAACAACCATTCATCAGATATGTAAATTCCTGCAAGACCTCGGGTGGGTAGATGATTACTCAGTATATAGTTAAAGAACTTATCATCGGGTTTTTGGGAAACAAAAATTTTTCTGGTTCTGCCGAAATGTTTTTCTATTTTTACTGAATTTTTCTTTCCTTGTTTAATTATTAGTTGGGTTTTAAATACGTTTAGTGGTTTTTCACTTATTTGTGTGTAATTTGTATTGTCTTCTTCCGCACTATGACAAGTAGCTTGCATAGAGGCATTATCGACTGATTCTTCATTATGGTAAACAACAGGTCTCGAAAAGTAGTCTGCCACTAAGTTTTCTTTTCCTTTTATAAATTCGATTTCATAATTATATTCCTCTAATTGGATCTTCCATCGCTGAAGCTTTGGATTCGGTTCCCTCAAATTCGCTTTCCAGGTGAGCGGTTTGTGGTCAGTTTTAATTGTAAACTTTCGACCGTAAATGTATGGTCTAAAATATTTTAGGGCCCATACAATTGATAGCAATTCTTTCTCTATAGTAGAATAGTTGATTTCATGACTATTCAAGGTTCTGCTAGCATAGCATACTGGATGTCCCTCTTGAGACAAGACTGCTCCAATGGCATAGTTGGAGGCATCTGTAGTAACAACAAATTTTTTTGAAAAATGTGGGTAAATCAATATGGGGTCACTCATCACAAGCATTTTGAATTGTTCGAAACTGTCCTGGTAATCTTTATCATTAATATTGATCTGAGTATCTTTTTTAAGTTTTAAAGTTAGTGGTTTAGCAATCTTTGAAAAGTCCTTTATAAATTTTCGGTAATACCCTACCATGCCCAAAAATTGTTTAATTTGTTTTTTTGTTCTTGGGATCTTCATTTTAGAGATAGCTTCTACCTTTTTTGGATTGGGCTTAACTCCTTCAGGGGTCACAACGTGTCCTAAAAACTCGGTCTCATGCTTAAATAACTCCGACTTGTCCAACTGTATTTGCAGATTCGCATCGTTTTTAAAAACTTTTTAAAAACTTTTTCCAAAGAGTCTAAGTGTTCCTGAAGAGATGTGCTAAAAATAATAATGTCGTCCATATAGACAAAACAAATGGAACCTATCAAATCTCCTAGGACAAAGTTCATCAATCTTTGGAAGGTTGCGGGTGCGTTCTTTAAACCGAATGGCATTCTTGTGAACTCATAGTGTCCGAAGTTGGTAGAAAATGACGTTTTGGGTATGTCGCTTTCTTTTATCTCTATTTGGTGGAAACCTTTCGCCAAATCCAAAGTAGAGAAGTACATAGACCGTCCCAGTTTCTCTAATATATCGTCTATATTGGGAATCGGGAATTTGTCGTCTATGGTAATTTGGTTAAGTTTCCGATAGTCAACCACGATTCTCCACTTGGTTTTTCCGGAAGCATCCAGTTTTTTAGGTACGACCCATATTGGTGAAGAATATGGCGATGAGCTATGTCTTATAATGTTTTGTCTGAGGAGGTCCTGAATTTGGGTTTCAACTTCTGCTTTGTGTATTTCAGGATATCTATAAGTTCGGGTGTATATTGGATCATTATGTTTGGTTTTAATCTCATGCTTAATGACGTGAGTAAAAGTTAAGTTTTTGTTTTCTTGATAGAATAAATGGATGTGTTTTTTTATTAGGCTCACTAATTTATGTTTTTCTTCAGGATTCAAGTGATCGGTTCGAATTTCCTCTAGCACGTTCTTTGAAGGAATTCTTTCACTATTAAAGGCCACAATTGCAGGATAAGGGATTTCGGGGTAAATTTCGCAACAATCTTTGTTAATTACTGATTTAGAATTATTTGCGCTCATTCCTGAAGTTTTTTCAGATTCTCTGAGACACCGAGTAGAAAATGGAGATTCACTTTCTTCATTTTCACAGAAAAAAATTGGAATCGTTTTATCGTTAAATTGGATAACTTTATTATGAAGGTCTATCTTCGTTTCAAATAGTGATAAAACATTATTACCAAGGAGACCATCATATTTGTTACTAAACTTGATCTCTATAAAATCAAATTTTCTATCTTTTTCGAAATCTGAAATCTCTTTAAATGGTTTAATTGACACAATGTGGTCATATTCAAACTCTGAGTTTAGAGTGAATATTTTATTTTTCCCAACCGGGACTCTTAATTTCGAGTCACACAACCCGGGATTAATTGTGCTCATAGTTGCACCCGTGTCAATTAAAAATCTCAGTGGTATTCCATATGAATCTATTCGAATATATGGCAATTTTGGGTTTGATCCGAGGCTTCTTGCCGAAAATTTAAATTCGTTTGTACAAACTGTTGGGAATTATCTGTTTCCATGGGTTGTGGTTGCCCATATCTTTGTAAACGAGACTGGAGAGAACTGTTATTAGAATTATGATTTTGATTATTATTTCTGAAACTTGTTTGGTGAAACTGATTTTGATTATTATTTCTGAAACTTGTTTGGTGAAACTGATTTTGATTAGAAAATCTTCGCACATTTGACGGATTATATGTGTTTCGCGTTTGCTGGGAATCGTTTCTATTAATCGGATTACTCGAATTATCAGAGTGATGTTTGGAAAAAGCACTTCTTGAAGTCCTATCCACACGTTTCCTACACTTCAAATAATTGCCCTCCGTCAGTATGGACAGAGCATCTTCTAAGCTATTTGGGTTTCTGCTAAAAAGTACACTTCTCACTGGTTCTATCATCTTACTCTTCAAGACATTCAAGGCAATTCTTTTATTTCCCTCTATTTCATTTATTCTGTACTCTAATTCTGACTTCATATTTAATCGCTGTAGCTTTAACATAATGTCATTAAAAAAATCTAGAACATTAGAATGAAATTCGGTAGACCGCAAATCGTCAAGCAATTGCAAAGAACACTTCTTATCACTAAAATTAGCCACTAAAATATTTCTAAGTTGGTTCCACTCACTAACATCATTGTTTATATTCATAATTTGTGCAGCCTTACCAATTAATTTACTCCTGAGGATGTTAAATATGGTTTGATGCGACAGTTCGTCGTATGATGACATAGTTGCTACCAGTATCTCCACGTTATCCATCCATGGCTTTAGGGTTTCTGCAGCTCCATCATAATTTGGCAGCTTTGATGCAAATTTGATCGGGTCTACTCTGAGACTTAATAAAGTTGACACCTGGGTTGTTCGGGGTTGCTCCTGCTGACATTCTGCTGTTTGCATCTCCTTTAAGGCATCCTGCAGCGTAGATGATAAAGTTGTGTTCCTGTTATTCGCCATTTCACTTTTCGTTCGAAAATTTCTTTTTTTTATCACTTTTGGATTACCACGGCGTTATACAATTTATTGGGAATTAATTCTAATTTAGTCGTAGGTTGACCGTATCACTCGTTATATCACGTAGAGACGTTTTTTTTTTCGAGGATTTACACCTTGTGAAATTCACTTAGCGGTGCCGCGATTCGGTTCGTTTTTATTATGTCCTTGATTAATCTTTTTATATTCAAAAATAATCGTACGGAATATCGACTGCGCCAGTTATTATGTTTATCTTTTATAACAAAAAAAAGGAAGAAAAAAGCTAGAATTTCCCGAGATAAATATTTTATTTTCTTTCACGTGTTTAAATTCTTACGTTTTAATTCTTACTTCCTACTTCGTTGAAATCTAAACTCTTTCTTTTTTATTTACATGTATTGGGTGTACAAATAAGTTTCCGACTTTTTTTACTGGAATAAAAGACATTAGTTTGTGTAGAAAATGAAGGAATGTTTTATTCAAAGTATGTTCCTTCGGAAGCTATAACCTTCGCCCATCGTTCAGGCAATAAACGGATTCCCCGAAGGAAGAAGTCTGGTGGTTTAGAGGCGATCCAGTCATCGACCCATTTTTTGACGTTTTCATATGAAGTGAAGTGCTGCTCTGCCAGGGCTGATTGCATCGACCGGAACAAGTGGTAATCAGAGGGAGCAATGTCTGGTGAATACGGCGGGTGGGGTAGAATTTCCCAGTTCTGCCTGTCCAAGTAATTTTTGACAGGTTTTGCAACATGTGGTCTAGCGTTGTCATGTTGCAAAATAATCTTATTGTGCCTTTTGTCCCATTCCGGTCGTTTTGCAGCTAGAGCTTGCTTTAAAGCCATCAGTTGTCGTCGATAAACTTCTCCCGTAATGGTTTCACACTCTTTCAGCAGCTCATAATAGACGACACCCTTCATATCCCACCAAATACAAAGCATCACCTTCGAACCATGGATATTTGCTTTTGGCGTCGACGGCCCTGGTTCACCTGGCTTGACCCACGCTGGTTTGCGCTTTGGATTGTCATAACGGATCCATTTTTCATCCCCAGTGATGATCCGATGCAAAAACCCCTTCCTTTGTTGTCGTTGAAGCAACAATTCGCACATGGTTTTCCGACGTTCTATGTCCCTTTCTTTCAATTTGTGTGGCACCCAATTTCCCAGCTTCTGAACCAATCCCATTGCATGTAAACGTTGCGAAACACATTGTTGGGTAATATTCAACTGTTCTGCCAATTGTTTTTCAGTCTGACAAGAGTCCACATCAAGCAATTCTTCCAATTCTATATCTTCAAATTTTCTTGGTCTGCCTTCACGTTCTTTGTCTCTTACGTCAAAATCACCAACTTTGAATCGTTGAAACCACTCTTTGCATGTTGTTTTCGACGGCGCATGTTCACCGTAAACTTCCACAAGCAAACGATTTGTTTCCGCTGCACTTTTCTTCAACAAAAAATAATGAAGTAAAACTTCCCGCAAATGTTGTTTATTTGGCACAAAATTCGACATTTTCAATTACATGAAAATAATTCTTGTTTACGCTTTGAACAAATGTCACTAGTAATTATTCAAGTTTGACATCTGACCTCCAAAAAACATGTATCGACCGATTGAATAATATGCAAGCAGTGATACTAAAGACACCTATCTAAAAAGGTCGGAAACTTATTTGTACACCCAATAATATTCTTCTATTTATGCTATCCTAAATTTATTTACATCTTAATTTGTACTTTCCTTATTTATCTAAGTAACAATAATCTATAATATTTTACAACCTCTGACAAATGCAAATTGAGCCATAAATATTCGTTGGCCCTTCACCATCTAGCGCATATCCTTTTGAGATCTATCGAAGCCGACAACATCCTCAATTGTCGTAAAGCAATAAAAAAGGGATCGCTCGTCCAAATGAGGATGGTCGGTCGAGACAAAGGATTATTGCGCTTGAGGTGTTATGTGATGGTCGATCAGCACATTTGTAGTTTTATTATATCAGACACTGATATAACATTACAATTTTTTTTTCTCTCTTCGAAAGGACGATTTTGTGTTGGCGGCGCGTATCGACTGACCCTTTTCTAGGTTGAACGTGTTGTTTTTATCCTCCGTACGGATGGCAAAATGTTCCCACATATGGCAAAATGTTCCCACATATGGCTCGCGCAATAAATGACCGTAATTTAATATATTTCGGTTCATGTTGCATTGCGTTCGCCTCGCAGGAACATTTGCACGCCAGATGTGTGCCATAGACATATGAGTCGGATCCGCCACATCGAAGATCGGTTATCGGATCATGTTTTTCCATAATGTGGGTGCGAGTCGACCTCGCACGGACATCAGGAGGTGAAGTACCAGAGGCGTGGCAACGAACTGTACCCTATAGGTCAACGGTTCGGCCATTCGGCATTTCATTTCGTTGGTGGCTAGTGGCGGACTAGTTCAGTACGGCGAGGTGTGTGGACGTGGGTCGGACCCTAGTAAATTTCCGCTTCAATACCATTAGTGAACCTGTCACCGTAAATGCCGATTTTTCGAGCGTTATATTGCAAGTATAACGTAACTTTACCTTTTACATTTTTCACAAATCAAAACAACAAAATCGGTCGCGCCTTCGCTCACCGGAATACGAAATGTCGCAGTGCATAATATTAATTGATGTTATTCGTATGATCATATACATTTTAATATTCTTATTTCACAATTGAACTCCATGTCGTTTTGTAGGTTTCTATTACTTAATTACAAAAATAATAAACTATCATTCTTGATAATTAATTCATTGATTAAATGATATCTGTAGGTATGCCAGAAGGCATACCTAAGGACCTGCGGAACCAATTTTGCGGACAATCGATATTCCAAGTCAATTGCAACTTTGATTTTGATATTTTTGATAGATTTTGAAAACTGTTCACATTGGGAACTCTCTAAGCTGCAAATTCTTTGCACGGTTTTTTACATTTCCAATACTGATTGTGGTGATTCCCTACAAGAAATCTTCACTGGAAAATAAAAACCTCGTGGACGCAAAAGAATTCATACGAGACTCGCAATTCATGCGAATACCGCAAATTTTCTTCTCCACCGTGTGTCTTTTTTTCCTTTCTTCACGAGACCCGGAATGCAAACTAACTTCCCCCGCTAATCATCCACGCCCCGTTCTCCCTCCCAAAAAAAAACGTTCCACACACCACGTGCTCTATTGTGGTGTGTTTTACCTCGCAAGTGTGACAATGCCGGTAGAGTGACACACTTGCGACGTGAAAGATGTTAATTAAGTACTCTCAAGTGAGTCATCCTGTCAAAAGGTGAATTACAACAAAAAGTGGCATGCTTCAAAATACGGACGCAACTGATCAACCTAAAGTATCGGCTGAATTAGCGAAGTAAAATTCGGAAGGAGAAACTGAACTGTCAGCCAGGGAAAGTGTGTCAGGAAATTATCTTCAAGGTCCTTTGGGTGTCTTGGCGCATTGTCAAATAGCGGCATAGCTTCTAATCGCAAGTCATTGGTATGAAGGTAGTCATTGAAGCTCGGGGCCCAAAGTCTATCAGTTGCTGTGTCCGATGATTATGAAAATTTCTTCGTTGCTTTCGCAAGATTCCGGATAAGGATTCGTCGCAAGAATCACTGAATTCCATATCCACTGTATCTAATATTTAGATGGGTAATTTGAAAAATGCAGACCGCCTTATAAGACGGAAAGAAACTTTTTACTACCATTACATTTACTGGAAGAAATGTGTGGTCAGATAATTCGTTAGGTCACAGAACTCTACTGATCTCGAACCTCACAGGCACTCACACAGAATACTTGCACACTAACAGTACTCTTTCTCTCTTGCCGTCTACTTTAAAGTGAGAAAAATTCACGTCGTCGTCTTAATGTTCGATAATGGTCCCTCATTACAAGACCACGCTGGGGGGGTATTTATTGCCCAAAAAGTCACAGTTATTCTCCAACATGCGTGTTATTCTCCTAATGGTAGTGGTACTTCTAATTGGGCCGCCGAAGATCCAGATGAGGGCCAATGTTCAGCCAACTAAAGCCCACCCCGAGGTCCGCGATTTTCCAAAGGAAAGTAAACCGATGTCTGGAAAACCACGCGACAGTCCTCGGCCACTTACCCATCTTTTGTCAGCGGCCCAGGAAACCAAATACTGTTGGGGCCTCAAGTGTCTGACCGACTGGAATTCATCAGGCATAGGTTTGATTCCATGCCCTTTGATTCGATCTCCACGTTACTGTAAGTCCGCTCTTGGTTTTTGATTTTTGAATGCTCAAGGGTGCTAAGAGAGTGGTAAACAAGAAGTGGTTTAAATTTCATATCACTAGCTTTAGCTCCCAAAAGTAACATCAATCGGTCTTTCATGGGTTTATGCCTAGGAAAAATTTTCTCATCTTTCGTGATGAACGTATGGTTCGGCATACGCTTCCAAAACAAACCAGCTTCATCACAATGAAATATTTGTTGTGAACGATACCCTTCTGTTTCAATTATTTCTTGAGACAGTTCCCTCATTATCTGCACTAGCAGACTCAACATGTAATAATACATTTTTAATGCCAGACGTCTTTTTAAACTTTGCAAACCAGCCAGTGGTAGCCTTAAATTCAGACTACTCGGATGACGAACTTGGGGTTCGTTTTTCGATTTCTCAAAAACTTTTCTAGCCTTCTCTTGAATGATATCCATACAAGTTACATCTCTTTTCATTTGCCGTCTTTTTATCCAAACTAAGAGGAACCTCCTCATTTTTTCATGGATGGCACTTCTTTTCCTCACAGATGTTATTTTGTGTTACTGTTTTTTATTGTTTTAGCTGCTTGAGTCTTCTTGATAATATGTTTTAAAGCTAGTTTTATACAGAGTGTAGACCTGTTCAAGCCTTTCTTTCAAACAACATCAGCCATCTTCTGTCCACTCTCTCTTCGGTTATAATCTCTTGCTTGGTTATTATGGTCAGCACAGTTCTTGACACTCCAAACTTTAAGGGACCCATAATATTGTCAGATTTTAAGTTTTTTTTTAATAAAGGGATGAGAATGCGCATACGAAAATTTAGAGGAACAGAAACCAACTAGCGTGCACAATCGACAAGGTTTCGCTGCATACCAGCTACGCTGCGGTACGAATGTGAACTTATTTGGTTACACATTTGGCCACTGTCGCTTTTAAAACCTCAAGGAGTAAAATGGTTTTTCTAGTTTATTTCAGTTTCTTTCTTAACTATTATATCTTATCAAACCACATTCTATTAAACTGCGTTTTTCATTCACTTATGTTCATCGTAGTCAAAATTCAAAACACGTGAACTATACCACTCATCAATGTTTATAACAATCAGTCATTCTTTTGCACTTAATATCTTTGACTAAATTTATTCTTAAGCTCACAAAGATGGTAAAAAAAACAATTAAACAATATTTATATCTACAGCTAAAAAAATAAACATGAAATTTATGACCCAATTGAATGAAAAAAGTATTTTTCGAAAAGTTTAACTTGGGAAATGTATTTCACAGTTTTGTTTTTCAAATTAACGGTTTTTTTGTGGTACTATCGCATTAACTCACCTCTGCTCATTGAAATTTCGCAAGAGCATTTAAAGCATTTAAGAGCAATTTGGCAACTCGTTTGGTAAAGTTTAACACAATTTATTTGATCACGAACTTTTTTGACCGATGTAGCTTGATTCAACAAACTTATACACTTGCCCTAACAAAAGGGACTGTCGTCACCTAGGCAGGCATCGTCCATTCATAAGTGGATTCGGACAACGTATGGAACAGGTTTTCACACGCTCTCTTTGTCCCTACCAATTTTTTGGAAAAAAAGCTGAGATCATCGTTGTAGATGGTGTCAAAAACAAAGCTTTTGGTTTAATTCCTTAAATGTCTAGCGTTCATCTAGCGTTCATCTCATCTGAACTAGCGATCTAGTTCAGATAACACAATAAAACTAGTACATTTCCAATAAAATAAATGGAAATATTGCAATATATTTTTGAAAATTCTTGCCTTGAGCAGTGATGCAATTCTTAATGCGATTTCCCATGTCTGGTACTTTTAAATGTCCTGAATTGTATTAAAACGACAGGCCTTCATCTTTGAAAAAACGAGAAGCCTAACTGCTCGAGGTTGAGGCTGTACTGTGACACTATCTATCAAATTATAAAAGTTCGGTGGGTCAAAAGAATGAATGTGGATTTATTCTCCAGGGACCTAATAGTACTCTGAATGTAAGCCACTTTTTCGATTTTTATCCCTTTTATTCCCTGTAAACTGTTTTCCATTTTTCCATTCCATTACAATTTTGTATGTTTATATGAACGCACCCTTAAACTTTTTTAGTCAACTGCCAATGTCAAAATGTTAGTTAAAGTCAACACTTTCAAAATGTAACAAACCGGCAACATTTGGAAATTATTAAAAACTACTATCGACTATAACTTATTACTACCTACTTTAACTATTACTACCTATTATTGCTACCGTCTATTACTAATTCTGATCCGGGGGTCACAACTTTAAGAGCGCTTACTCCAATTTTCGGCTATAAGAATAGTTTCATCCGTCGAGATAGATATATGATTTTATTATCTTTTATATCTAATACTATGTTAGTAGTAGTAGTTGTTGTACATGTATAGCTTAACGAACTTTATTTATTTACAATTCATTTGACAGTGACCCTGTCGTCAAATCTCATTTTTGATGGATACACGACCGGAGTCCATTTTTATTGCAAGTTATATTCATTTCGAATGTACATTTTTACACTGTTTACTTACACACTATCGTTCGCTAGCGGTTCACAAATTAAAACATAAAACTAACAAAACTTAATCTATTTTAAACTTAGAAACTTATGTCTGGATATTTGTTGATTTGATTCAACCTTCTCATTGGATTAGAAGAGGTAGGAGTTTGGCGTTGGGTTTATTTTTTTCGAAAATTCTAAGTGGTGAGATGTAGTAAGAATTTTCGGGGCAAAGTGTATTGTTACGTAGGTTTGTCCCCTATTTTATGTCTTATGGCCAATTGCTTGTTTTTTGTTAGCTTGGAGGGAGTAGCTGATAATGAGCCGGATTCAGAACACCGCGAGGGAAATAATTGAAAGATAGGGCCCGAGTATGGAACCTTGTGGGACCCCCGATAGAATGGATATGGAGACGATTTTGAAAGTTAAGGTTCTTATTTGTAAAATATCGAGGATCCTTGTAAGGGAGATAGAGAGAATTTGAAGAGATAAGATTGAATTTGAGACAGGCGGTCAAAACCGAATCAAATGCTTTTTGTACATTCTTGCTATTCAAGCTGGCAAGGATTTCTTCTACTTCGGCCTCCTGAGCGAAAAAGTCAAAATAACATGCCTTGTTGGTTGTAGAGAAGATGGTGAAATATGAGCCCTGGTAACCGAGGTTTCTGGCTGTTATAAAAGATGTTATCTCAGGTATTTTCCCGGCTACGTTCTCTATATAGGTTACTGTAATAGGAGGAAATTACTTGGAGTTTTTCAACGTGTGTAGAAAAGGGCTGTCCCCAATTTGACAAAATCACTTTGATACTGAAGTTTTTTTTCCTGTTGTCCTGTAAAGATGTTTATTTCTTTTGAACAAGAAAACATGAAAAAGAGGTTTGTTTATTTAACAAACACTATATGCACTATTCCAAATGAAGCAGTTGAATGAGAAGCAGTCCACACACACAGCATTGTTATCAGAAGCAGTTTAAATCGCTGTTAGCAAATGCTTAAATAAAAGATACTCCGGATAGTGAAGTAGTTAGAGTACTCATCTTCTGTGCAACAGATGTCGGGTTTGTGTCCCGCTGGTAGCAGTGATATTTGAATTTGTGTTTTTAGTGTCGGACCCAGGCCCCTAGCTGGGAAAGGTACGTTCCATGAAATAAATTCAAGCTTGATTTTAGACAGACCTCCTTCTCGCGTACCTTTAGTTTTGAAATGAGGTGTCTCTTACACCTCTCTCGAACCATGTTCTCTAATAAACTGTCGCGTCAACTAACATAACATAACAAATGCTTGGAGATCCACAAAATCTATCTTCAAACATGAAATCAAAAAAAAAGGAAACAACATGTCGATGATAAATGAAACTTCTATGAAGATCTATAAACTTTTTCAAGTCAATTGTCAAAACAATTTTTTCACTTTGTTTGAGAAAACACCAAAATAATGTTTTTGAACTCTCAACAGCTTCTTTATGCGTCAAAATTCATTGCCCACGCGGTCTATTTTTGATGCAAGTTGCAAGGTCAAGCTGTTGGGTGTCGAAACAATGGCTAGACAGCGGGCAACCCATCAGTTCGATGTTTTAATCGATCAAAAAGTCAATTGTTATCATGATGAATATTGATTCGACGTAGTTTGTTTTCCTTTTTGTCATTCATTTAAACAAACAGACGGTACCGTGCCATTCAAAATTAACCATTTTAATTTGCGCGTGAAACTGTTGTCACATGAATATAATAACTAGACTTGCACTTTTTTCCTTATGTTACAATAAAATTAATAACAACATAAGTATATTTCACAAAAAAATCTGCGGGGAAAACTTTAACAAGCATTAAATTCTTAAAATAAAAGATTGATTAAAAGATGTTTTTTCACGTCATTTACTAATTAAGACGTGTGTTATGTCGATACTTTTTGACATTTTGTAATGGAATAAAACGACCCAACAAGAGTTGGTTCGCATCGCGACGAGTCGACCTCGCATCGACTCAAGGACGTGAAGTCCATGGAGATGTGGCAACGAAATGTACCCCTGCGGGTCAACCTTTCGGCCACACGAAGGTCCACTAATTTGGTGGCTGCTGGCGGACTAGCTCCGTTCGGCGAGGTGTGCGGACGTGGGTGGACCCTAGTGGACCTCCGCTCCGGTTCCATTATTAGAACCAGCCACCGAAAAACCCGATTTTCCGACGCGCCATTTCAAAAACAACAAACGGTATCCTACTTTATGTTACCTTTTCAACCCGAGTCAAAACAAAATCACAACCCGACCTAAATCTAACGCGCATCCGCTAACCGGAATCATCGTGGTGCCCAAACACAAACTACTTTAACCGCGTACTAAAGCCAATTTCAATCTACCGAGAAAATTCAAAAAAAAACTACGGCACCGCGGAACCGAATCGTCGGAACAACTGCCACTTACACGTCACGGCTACTCACCTGATCGCCGATAAGGTTCCTCCTGAAAAGAGAATTCCGACGGAGGGAACCGCGAAAATTTATCTTGAGCAACTCATTTTATTTATTCTATGTATTAATTTAAGATATTAAGTCAAATGCTGCTTACACTATTTTCTTTTTTTTACAATAAACGTTTCGTATAATTTTATTCTTCATCAGAATTGTTCATTTCTTACTTAAACAATAAACTGAATTTTCAACTGTACAAGGTACCAGCAACAAACACGCCACTCGCGACTTGACCACTTGCCGTTACTCCACTAGAACCCAAATCGCGTATAACTGCGGTCTGCTCACGGTGAACGCGAAACAAGAACCTGTTTCTTGTGAGTCGACCGACCCGTCCCTTGCAACTTCCGAAACTCACTGCCCGCCAATTTCCGATCGATCGTCGATCATGTGGTCAGCTGACCTTTCGTTCAGTTGCCCAAACGTGTCTCGATAGACCCACCATATCTGCAGGCCTGTAGGAGACTTGCCTACATCAGGCCTGCGGTCATTACAATTTCTCCAACAGTTTGCATTTGAAAACTTCTATGCTACAGTCGTGATGCTCCCCCAAACGTCTTTCTAGCAGGTCCCATAGGCCGGGAACCTTAATTATGACACCACCACCGCCGTGTTTGTGCTAGCTAGCTCTTCATATCATATTTCTGAATTGCTTTCTCCCATATTACGATGCGCCTGTTGCTACTAAGTATATTATATTTACTCTCTTCGATCAAGACAACTTTGTTTTAAAATTCATATATTTCATTTCAATGCTCTTTAGCAAGCAGAATCTGTTTTCTTTTTATTTGTCTTTAAAATAAATAAATTTAAATGGACTTGAGCATTGACTCTTCTTAGAACATTCCTAATCGTTTCTGGGTGAACTGCTTTGATAGTACCTTTTATGGTATCTGATGATATTTTCGGAGAACTGATTTGATTTAATATTATAACAAATTTCACGTTCTTCCCTTAGGCTCCATTTGATATGGCGATCTGATCGAGCTTTAACTGTAAACATTCCGGGACATTGGAATTTGCTTATAGGTCTTTGAACTGTTGAATGGGTTTTGTCAATAATACTTCCGATTTATAAGGATTTTATCTTCATCACGCGATATTAGGATTAATGTACGAACTTCTACTGTTAATTCACTGCCTACTTTCGGCATTTGAACTTTTTACTTTACTACTTCTTAGAAAAATCTTTTTCAGATGCATAAAGCTTCAATTTTTGCACTGGAAGCTGCTCTCTGAAACTACGCACAAATAATTATAAATGATGCCCTATACTTGCCCTACTTGGCAAGTATGAGCGTTTGCGCATTCGTTCTTGTACACAGAAATTTTTGTTCGGTTGCTATTTTTGCAGTAATTTAAATGTACTGCGTACAATAATATTGTATAATAAACAATCACTAAAATTTCGTTTTTTTTATTATATCATAATAAAAAAACGAAATTTTAGTTTGACGTGTTCGGAATCGAATTTGCAATCAAAATCAATCTAAATTAGACACTGTACCAAAAATTACTTTTTTTAAAACATTCCGCGCAACACAACACAAAGTTTATAGTTGTTTAGTTTAATCCGCACTTTACAATACACGTAACCGAATCTTAACTCATTAAATCAAATCTTAACTTATTAAAGAAAAAATCAATGATCCGAATGTCAATATATTTGATTCAAATTTAGAAAAATTTAAAAGAAAATAACACTACTTCAAAGTTTAGCTTGAACTTTCAATTAAAAATTTGATCTTGTCACACTTTTCGAATATTTTCCCATGGATATCGTTATTCATTCATAATTGCATACAAATAAAAGCAAAATTTATTTATTATATATATATATATATATATATATATATATATATATATATATATATATATATATATATATAAATATAAACACTAAAAATTCTTTCTGGTCTTCAGAGCAGAATTACAGAAATTTATCTATAACTGAGCAAAACGCTTGCACCGTTATTCCAAACTTAGAATCTGAGAATTCTTCTATTCTCTGTATATTGCATAATATCTCACTTAAACTTAGACTTAATGAACTTATTCTATTTTGGTTTATTTGCAAACTTTTCGATATTTTTTCTATGTGTGCCTTTATATTATCGGCCCCAAGATTTCCAAATAAACTCCCAATTTCATCATGAGCAGCGGTAAATTCGTTTTTTCCTTGGTCTGAAGACGCCATTTCAATTAATATTTTCTAATTTTGACTTACTTGTAGAGTATGGTTCCTCGAATACGATGCTGGGACTAGATTCCTGTCCAGTTGGTGATAAAAATGCAAGATTTTTGTTCCTTTGCCAGAACCTATTAAATTTACGAGTCTAGTTGAACTTGTCAATTGCATACTATAAAAATCTTTGTTGGGTCCGTATCTTTGTATAAAAACAACGAAGGTTTTAAAAGATTCTTTAAGACCTTTAGTTTAGTTATCACTTTCACGTTATTATTATTTTTCACTGTAATAGTGACAGCTTCTCGAGAAACATGAAATAATTCCGTTATGGAAATAAGATTCGCGAGACCGACTGCGCCAATTAAGGTTACTTTTCAAGTAACCGAAAGAAAAAATGAATAAAACTTCTTTTCAAAAAAAGGTAATTTATTTCACTAACATCATTACTTTCTTAATGTTAACTTACAACTGAATGTCTTAAGTCTAAATTCTATGCTCTTATATACTTTTCTCTAATTACATCCTTTTTCACACTTTTAACATTTAACGTTTTTCATACAAGCATTTCGTGGTTACGATGAGTCATCTAGTTCATCCAAACGGAGCAATTTTCAAATGATTTGAAAAGTTTTTTGGACAAATCATCCGTTTTCAGTGGAGTTTCCAATACCAGCCAAAATTATTTAATAAATTGTTTCGGCTCTATAATTCAACATTTCATAGCTTCTGAAATAAATGAAACACCTTGTTTTAATGGCTAATCGATGAAACAACTGATGTTTCCAATTTTTCGCAACTCTGTGATTTTTCGATATGTTACAAAGGAAGGTGCATTGGTCGAAAGATTTATGGGATTTTTGATGTTTCTGCGGGCGAAATTGCACAAAATTTATTTCAAGTTTTAAAAGATAATTTTACTAGCTTCAATATAAATGAAAAGTTAGTTGCCCAAACGTACGATGGAGCAGCTGCAATGTCAGGCGACTTAAAGGATTGCATAAATAAGTTGTTCCACAAGCATTATTTATTCATTGTTTCGCACATAGACTAAATATATAACATAGACTTGGTTCTGAAAGATGCTGCTTGTAAAATAAAAGAATGTCGTATCTTTTTTGCTAATTTATCCGGTTTCTCTACTTTTTTTGGAAACTATCAAACGGACGCAAGTATTAGATAAAATTTGTGAAAAAAGAATTCCAAGCAGTAGTAATACTTCGTTTAGGTATTATTGTTGTTTTAAAAATCACTGAGTTGCGTATGATACTCATTTTGTCCGACGTGAACTAAACTAAAACAAAACATTGCAGTCGTTAACGGAATATCGGTAAGCGCGGGCAGAAGGGATTTATCTGTCCTGCTCATACGCGTTGGAGCAGCACCGCACGGGCGAGCAGCGCGCTCTTTCGTCATCTGCCTACCCGTGCGGGTCATCGGCCAGAGGAAAAAATAAATTTTAAACTATCCTTGGGTCTGCTTGCAAGACCGCGACTATGTTGGCTTCGCTGGGGACACCAGGACAGACTGCCTGAGATCGGGACATATGGTTACGTTACGTACAATAGATATGATATGCTCAAAAGTCTTTTCTTCCAATTCGTGAAATTCCCTTGCATTAGTCGTCTTCACCGATTTCGATTTTTTTAAATTTTTAAAGAACGTAACGAACCAATGTCAAAGTCAAAAATATACTATTGAAACCACCATAGGCACCTTTATTCTTCAAGTTTTAAAAATTATTTTATGTAATTTTCGAAGTTATATGGAATGGAAAAATACACATAAAATTTTAAATCTTGAAATTTCGTTTCGAAACGTCTAAGGAGAAATATCTTAAACTATTATCTTGTGAACATTTTATATTGTGAATTGACGATATCGCACAAAAGAAAGGAATGTCAGGCAATGCTTAAAGATGTCAACGTCTAACATGAAATAGTTGAGACATCAACAAACATTTCTGTGTTTATTTACCTAAATCAAAGAACGCGATGAGTCTCACCGATATTGAATTTGTTAACCCGGAAAATGTTGTAATCAAAACAGAATATATTAAAGAGGATACGTACGCGCTGGATGACACCGGCTATTCGTTCAAATACGATGCCCCTGACAATAAGTGCGGTGAGATCTTCACATCAAACAACGTTGATTTCATGTTATGTTGTGCATTCTGTCAAAGTACGTACACTAGTTTAAATGATTTTGGTGAGCATTTGCGTTTAAAACATTCAAATCCTATTGAAAACGCATTGGGCACCGACTTGGAGGAAATACGCAACGAATCGGAGAATGAGTTGGATTTGCTAGGACTTGAAGTAGAAAATGAGGAAGATTCTTCGCATGCCGATTCCCAGAGCGAGGAAATAGTGAAAAGAGAAACGAAATTTACGTGTGGTAAATGCAAAAAACGATACAAATACAAAGTAAATTTCGAGCGCCACAAATGCTCTTCGAATGTTTCAAAGAAAAAGGGTTCAACCGATCCAGATGTCAAAGGCTCGACCGAGCAAGACATTAGTTTGAAACTTGAAGAGGACGATGATATTCCAAAAGCAATTCAACCAGCGCCATCGGATTCACCTGGTGTTAGCTTGAAAAAGGAAAGTGGGGATCAGTTATTTGATGACCAACTGTCCACGGCGTGCGAGATGTGCGGACAATTCTACTCGGGGGAACAACATCAATGCTGCTCAGAAAAAGCCGAGGCTGGGGCTATCATTGACCCGGAAGATGACATACCTAACCCTGATCTCTTCTGCGATATTTGCCATCGCCAATTTAAATATAAAAACGTTTTTCGTCGACATGGCATGCAACACGAAATTGGACCTTTAGCATTACGAAAAGATCCAAATTATAGAAAATGTGCAGAATGCGGCATTCAGTTCTCCAACAATGCCGACTGGCTAGAGCATGAAACCAATCATCCCGACATCAAGCCCTTCCAATGCACATTTTGCCAAAAGAAGTTCAAAACAAATATCGAGCTGGAGGCACACACCAAAAACCACACAGTGGAGGGTCCTGTAAAATGTGATCAGTGTGGCACGGACTTTGTGCGTTACAAGAATCTCATATCACATATCAACCGCGTCCATCTACAGCTGAGGCCGTTTGCATGCACTCTCTGCGATAAGAGGTTTCCGCAGAACGCTGAATTGAAGGTGCATATGCGGCGGCATACAGGCGAAAAGCCGTATCAATGTGAAGAGTGCGGGCAGAGCTTCATGGTAGCCACTAAGCTAAATGAGCATCTCAAGCGCCATGCAGGCGTGCGCGATGTACAATGTCCTGTCTGTCCTATGGCCTTTGTAACGAAAAAGATGCTGAGGAAGCACATGGTGAAACATTCAACTGAGCGCCCTCATGTGTGTTCTACGTGTGGGAACACTTTTAGCCGCAGAAAAGCTCTCTTGGCGCACGTTAAAATCCATCTAGATATTAAAGAGTATGTGTGTAATCTGTGCGGAAAGGCTTTCGCGCAGCACGCTGGTCTATACATGCACAAGAAAACTCACCTGAACGACTAACTGCGCAGCTCATCCCACAGAAAGACACGCGGGTCTAGAAAAAAGTGATAGCTAAATGTTAATCTGACTTCCAATTTTCTTTTGGAGCTTTTCTCACACCCAATCTCATTTTCCAATTGGGCAAGTTGGTAGCTAGAATTGCGATACTACCTGCAGGTAAAAGCAAAAAAGTATTAAAATCGCTAACATACTTATGCAGCATTGTTTTTATTAATTTTCCTTAAGTCGTCGCGGTTGACCTCTAGTTGAGCGTGGTCCAAATCTCTATTCCAATTTGTCGAAGAATCTTTTTATTTGATTTGTATATGTTAGTAAATTCAAATTCGACGTTTAACAAGTTTATCTATACTAACCTTTTCTTTACATTAGATCAAATAAAATATGTAAATAGTATTTAAGAATATTTTACATGCTTGAATTTTTTCTAAGCCGAATTATAAGAACACATTGTGCAATTCATGAAAAAAAAATCATTTAAATCTCATGCTTTAAATTATCTTAAGCAAAACAAAAACTGCTAATCACCAACGCATCGCGGTAAATGCAATTGTGTCGATCTTTAGTTCAGTCTTTCATAAACAATGTTTCGAAAGCTCTCACGTATTTAATATGCTTTTTGTATTTAGTATTTTATACGGTAATATATAAGCGTAGACTAAATAGAAACTATTTTTAAGATTGTTTCAATGTTAACTATTTTAAATTTATATAAGTTTTGAAGACTCGAATAAATATATTTTATAGAAATGAAATCGTTGGATAATGAATATTTATTGCAGATTTTCGTGATTTTTTAGAGGCTAACAGGTTTGCTTTGAAAGTTTTGCGTATGAAAATTGATTTGTTTAGTTGCACACATTTAAATCAAATCACATTTAAATCAATTTTACAGCGGATTGACATAACCAAAACAGAAATTCTTAAATCTGCCAGCAGCCAGCAAGGATTGTTCGATCCAAAAGCACGGCGAACTGACAAACTGATTGAAAATTTAAAGTTCAACAAGCAAATAGGCTTGGCGTTATTTTCCTTTCTAGATATGAGTATTAATAAAACGTGCCGCAAGAATATTTCTGAACTCCAGCACACGATGTCATTTTAAATATTTACTGAGTTTCAAAAGCACCTATTCATTCATATTTTGATTTGGATTCCTGAACATATGCGTAATTGTTTTCTCAAATTTATCGGACGATTGGATTTGCTACTGGATTTCAAATCTTAGCATCTATTTAGATCTTACAATGTACAGTGAGTGGAAAAAGTGTACTTACGACTAGATATTTTCAATGAAAATTAATACTTAATCAAAATTTTATAGTTTTTTCAGGAATTAATTGCACGATATGATGACCTTAAGGCTAAAGAACAAAAATCAATTAAAAGAAAAAAACTTCGAAAATTCATAAATGGAGAAAAGCTCCTCAAACTGCAAATGCTCCCTTTTACACGCGAAAAAAGTCTTCGTACGATCGCTCCTATGCAATAGTAAAAACTACCAAATTATACTAAAGAATAGGAATAGAGTGTTATTACTTACACTCAATATTTGGTAGTAGTCGGAGAGCTGGTCGCCACTTCGACTAAGGTACTTTCACAAGGCTGAAATTTTTTCTAGATGTTATTTAATGTAGTTAAAGTAGAAAAATCAACTTCTAGCAGGGTTAGCGCGGTTGCAATAATATCCACTGTTTTTTGCATATTTCAAATTTTTTATTTAAAAAAATGTGTCTTCACAAATCTAGCTTTTGAGTATATTTTCAATTAGACAATTTTGAGTATAAAAAAAATTGCCAGATGATTTGCTCGGTTGCAAGAATCTGTAAAATGGATCGAAAGTTGCTAAGACGGGTAGTACAGTATTTTCATCACAAAAGTCTATCGACCCTGTCGACCCTTCAGCTAAAGAATTTTTATCTGAATATAAGGTTGACATACAGGTAATACATTCTTAGGTAGGTGAGTAGAACATTTTAAGACAAATTTCCGTTAGGTTTGTCAGTTGCAACGCTGCTTATTTCGGAGCAAGTTGACTTACATAGTTTTGTCTAATTTACTAACGAAATACATAAAAAATTGCATCATTATACTATTTTTGGATACTTGATTGACGTTTCTTTCTATATTTAAGTGTTTTTAGAGTCAGTTTTCGACGCAACTTTATAGTTTTTTCATATCTCAGTTACATTATTGTGATCAGTTGTGCGTAATAAATTTTATATAAGTGACAATTATGGAAGCGCAAGAAATGATATGTGTGTTATGTAAGGAAAATAATAAATTGATTAAATTTAAACCTAAGATTTTATTAAAAAGCCATGAGGTTTTGAAAATTAGAAAATCTCTGAAACATAAATATAGTGATATTGTTTTACCTGATGAAATAAACGATACAGTAGGATATCATAGTGAATGTTACAAAAAATTTTTTGCAATAATGACAAAATATTCGTCGGTCTCATGTGAATCTGCAGGTAAATATTATTTCTTTAATATTATATTACATATACATTTTTTTTAATACTTGTTATATTAAATTTTTTATTCCTATAAATTATGTAATTTCACATATTTAAAATATTCGTATTATTTTTTCCAATATTTTTAATGTTTTTTTCGTTACGATTCACTGTAAGTAAAGTAAGTATAAATGATTTTATTTCAATGAGCTAGAAAGTGAATGTCGAGCTCACAAAGTACACAAGTAGGCTCCTTTGACCTTCGAGAATTTAGTGAATCCCTGAAAGTTCATTTGTTATATACCTGTGCCAACCAAATTCTTAACAAAATTCTTAGTCACTTTCTGAAATTTACTTTCGATTACATATGCAAACATTATATAGCTTCTATTAAAAAAATAGCAGAAGAGGATAATGGACATTATGGCAACTTATTCAGCACACAAGATTTTGAAAAGAAAATATTGGACCTTTTGGAGAAGATATCGATATCGTGAAAAAAGGCAGAAAAAAATATATCGTCCCGAAAGACTTTGTCCTGGAAGACACTTTGTGTGATACTCGAGAAGAGAAGGAAATCTTACAAAAAGTTGCATTTATATTACGTGATGAAATAAGTAAAATTGAAAAGAAATAATTACCTGAAGAAATTACGGATTTATTAAATGCAGAATGTGACGTTCCTGAAAGCATAAAGAAGAAGGAGAGTGAAGAAAATATAGAGGGCGACGATGTAATTTCATACGAGATTATTTCTGACGAAGAGAGTCGAGACGAATGATCAATTATTTGAAAAAAATTATTATTAAGTATTGTAATCAAACAATTAAGCTTTTGTAATTGATGAAAAATATATATGAAATTACCTGTATCGTGATATTTCATTATAAATGCCTAACTTTACAAAATAGATCACAAGATATTTTCTTTAGGAATTAGATTTGGAAGATCGTACCAGCCGTCTTAGCAACTTTCAATCCATTTTACAGATACTTGCAACCGAGCAAATCATCTGGCCATTTTTTTAATACTCAAAATTGTCTAGTTAAAAATATTTATGATTTTGATTTGTGATTTTGTGAAGATAAATTTTTTTAAATAAAAAATTTGCAATATGCAAAAAACAGTGGATATTGTTGCAACCGTGCTAACCCTGCCAGAAGTTGATTTTTCTACTTTAACTACATTAAATAACATATAGAAAAAGTTTCAGCCTTGTGAAAGTACCTTAGTCGAAGTGGCGACCAGCTCTTAGACTATAGGATATGCTCCCGCTTTAATTATTGCCTTCCTCGGTTTCCTCGGCATTGATTTGACAAGGTTCCTGGTCACGTTTTCCGATATCAACTTCCACTCTACCTGTAGTGCTAATTATAGAGCTGCCTTGCTTGTGACATTCCTTTTTCGAACAAGCTTGTCTAAAACGTCCACAGATGCTCTATAGGATTAATATCTGGAGATTGTTGGGGTGTTTTCAACACGCTGGGTGTATTATATAAGAGCCAAAGTCGAGTATTCTCTGCAGTATGCTTTAGGTCATTATCGTGCATGAAGAAAATAAATTGTTCAATATCCCCATTTTCTCCGCACTCAAACCCAAATTATCGATCAGGATATTAATATAGTGTTTGTGGTCCATGATGCCTTCAATAAATACTACATTTCCAACCCCAGAAGCACTCATGCACCTCCACACTAAAACAGAAACTCCTCCATGTTGTACTGTTGGACATAAATTTTTTTTTGCAGCTCTGTGTTTGATTTTCTGCACACCATACATTTGCCGTCGAAGTTAAATACATTGTATTTACTTTCATCTTTGAAGATCACTCGTTCCCAGAACTTTACGGGCTCATTTATGTACATTTTAGCGAACTCCAAGCGCTTCCTTCAATTGGCTTCACTACTGAAATATTTTCGCCTAGCTTTACGACCATGGTATCCAGACGCAAAACATTGCTTATGGTGCCTGTAGTTTCAAGAAGCTGAGAAGAAATTCGTGGTGCATTTATTTTTGGGCTATCCTTGACTTTTCCAACGATTTCACTCCGGTTGTGATCATTTAGAATACGAAGACGGCCACTCCGACGCCTGTTTTCAACTGTTTTTCGTTCTGCAAACGTATCTTCAATGCCTTGTATGCTAGATTTAGTCTTGTCTTCCAGTATTACGAGCAATTTCTCCCAATGATTTGCATTGATTATGCAGCTGGATGATGAGCATTTTCTCCTCTCGCCTAGCTTCTTCCACTTACTTCTTTTACTTCTTTCACTCCTTTCACTCAGCTTCACTTTAACTTAAAGAACGAGGCACTAGCACAGCAAAGAACTAAATCAAGTTGGACCTTCCTGGTGCCTGACCAGCTGTTGATATTTCCGATTGAAGTTATCTAAGGGTCTCCTAGAACATATTGCGTGTTAAGTGCAACCGTACGAACACTTTTTACGCGTCTTGGAAGGATGGATTACAGTTTCATCGGACTTTGCTTCATTACTGATATTTTTTTCATTTAGTTTTTGAGTGAGGCTTAGTTCCTTAGCTTTGGAATAATTATATGATGCAAAAAAAAGTTCAAGTAATCCTCACGGTTTTGTGAAATATTGCTTTTCATTCAACTTTCAACTGTTGGTCGTACGTACACTTTTTACACTCACTGTAAATATTCAATATAAATAAATATTGGTATGGTGAAACTCCCGTGTTTATACGGTATGTTTAAATAAAAATTAATTTTTCAGACGGCAGATTTCAGGCAAAAAGATTCAATTTTCTTAGTCTACATGAAACCATTTAGTTTCTTCTTACTCAAATCATTTATTTCAAAAACCAGTCAAGCAACAAAAAATCCAACACTGAGTTTTTGGACGACTATTGTCTTGTAAATTTAAATACTTCGTTAAATTCAGAATAAAGCAATACAGATTCCCCATGTGGTGAAGAAACACAGCTTACAAATCATTGTTTAGTGCAGAAAGAAGAAATTGGTTACTGCTTGCAAGTGCGGGAGTTCTAAGAAACTCGGGGAGCGTCACAGCTGTGTCCGATTTGCATTCTTCAGTAGTCGTTTGGTGAAAGACAACAGTATTCTTCGAGTTTATTAAGTCACAGTGTCCAGTTTAATAACTACCTTAGTATAGTTTTAAGTGAATTTATTAGCATATTTTTCTGGTGATGTGTATGATTTTTGGCGTATTTGGAATTACTACGTACGTGGAATTATTGACAAACGTAATGTTGTTCGAAACGTAAGGGGTAAAAGAGAAGGGTATGTTTCACACTCTGATATCCACATAGGGGAATAGAGAAGTCCCACGTCCAGATTTCTGTCCGGAATCACCAAATTCACCAATACTTACTTAAAAATAATCCGAGGTTGTATAAATGAATGGTCGAAAATTTCGTCGTCAGAACACAAACATTACAACATTTACTTACCATAATACAAGCACATGTTTTGTTTTTATGCGCATGTTATTATCCCAACACTCATAAATAATATTTCGACCATAAATCGATAAAATAACGAAATAATATCAAATTAAGTGCACCATCATTAACAAATTTGTGCTGCCTATGGACACAGGAGAATCAAGTTAACAGGAATGGTAACTCCACACGAAAATCATTTCTCAAAGAATTAAGCCCCGCCCATTCAATTTTCACAGAAGCTCGACTCCGGATTTAATTTGCTCGAGGTGAATAAAAATGAGGAAATTGCAATCTGAAGCTGATCTCAAGTCTATAATTCTATGATTCCGTTATAGATAATAATAGATCTATAATTCCGTTGTTAATATCATTAATGAGCATATCCTTATGCTTAATGAGAATTAGAAATCCTCTATCCTCAGCCTTTGCGCATTTTCAATTGACGTTGACTGATTAAAGTGCATGATTCAGCGACTGATTTGATATTTTCAAAATTCAATTGGTATGTGGGACCATTCCTTTACATAAATTGTTTTTCTAACTGTAAAGATAACTCTACTGTCAAATTCAAAACCGAAGGTACCCGAAAATTTTGGAAAATGTAAGCATTATATTATTTTTAACATTTAATGAATGAAAATTTTTTTTTTGCTAGTTATATACTGTAATTGGTAGTTTAATCTTATGTGAAATCGTCAGTAGTAATGTTGATGGATAGTTTTCAATTTCAAGACAGACATATGGTCTCCAACAATGAATGCTATTGTCATATTTTTTCCTATGATTGGATAGTACATTGTGAATGCTAAGTAAATGTGCTTCTAATTGCGCGAAAAACTTTGAAATTTCGATAAAATTTCGGATATTATACTGCATATGACACAAATGGTGTGAACGAATGGAGCCGAACATTTGACCAGCTGATAAGGGGAAAAAAGGTAAGTTCGAAACATCGGACGCTCATGTACACAGAAAGGGTTCCCAAGTCAGGGAAAAGCTAAGCCAAGCCTATATTGTTTAGCCTGTAAGTGTAATACTTAATACTTGAAGCGAATTAATCGGCAAATAAAAGATGAAAATCGGGATTTTTTTATTCCTTTGAAAACAAAAAATGACAGGACACATATATACAAACATTGATTAAAGTGAATAAATGCAAACGTGGAACTAAAAAGAAAAATCTAGAAGCAGAAATCGGCGAGGAAAACGTTGATGGATACAGTTTCAAGAGAAACCATTCTAACAATTACCGCTTTAGGATTGAGGGAGAAAAAAAAAACATTTGTAAAGATATTTTTAGGAAGATTGATGGCCTTACATTACGAATTTGCAAGTTTCCGCCAGGAAACAGATATCTAAAGATACACGTGGCTAAAAAAGGAGTGGTAACGCCATACCTGGGAGTCATTGTATGACAGTCCATGACAATATATCAAAGTTTATGGGGGAAGAGAAAAAATATTTAGATGCTCGCTTGAACCTTAGCCATAGCGTAAACACAAACAGCGCTCACACTCCGAACAAACGACCGATCTAACGGTATTTGACAAATTCTGGAGAATTGCATTGGTGTTCGTAAAAATGTTTATTTATCTCTATTTTGTCTATCTGTTTACATTGTACTTGTAAACAAAACGAGCAAAAAATTAATATTTTTACTAACACTCATACAATTCTGCAAAATCCGTTAGATTGGTCGATGGTCGGAGTGTGAGCGCTGTTTGTGTTTACGCTATGCCTTAGCAAAATGATTTAAATACGTAGTCCTACTTTCAGGAGAACTTTTGCAGACCACAGGTTGATTCTTTGTGTAGACTATGTAGTAAAGTAGTAAATTTAGTAGTAAAGTACTAAAGTAGTAAATTTAGTATGTAGTAAATCTCTTAATTCAAAATTGAAGCTAAAAGTTTATGTGGCAATGATAAGCGGACTGTTGCGGCAGCACTTCTGGTTCAAAGGAAATAAGGCTACGAAGTCTTACACAAGAATGAAAAACCCAAAAAAATTCTGCCAAATATTCGCGTCCAAGAAACATTCTATATGAAGCAGATATGAGTGAATGTTTTTAGCATACACAATTTGAAAACGCATCCACCTAAAATGTATCTCTATCATTAAGGAGGAAGAAATAAATCACCTGAAGAAGTATGTAGCTTCCTCCTGAACTTCTTACACACAGAGGTACCAGATACAGTAAGAAAATCAGTACATTACAGTGATTGTCCATCAGAAAAAAGTACACTCTTGTCAGATGAAAAGTCTGTGTGATAATGGCAGATTTGATAGTATCATACATAACTTCCCAGTTTGCGGACACTCGTTTTCACCCTTTGTCCGAGATTTTGGTCAAATCAAGCGTATTATGAAACACAAGATGTTGTCAAGAACTTGTCAGTGAAAATAGTTGCAAAACTAGATATGAGAACTATAGATGAATATGTGTCATAAACATTTTCTATGCTAATACCATATTCTTCTCATGCCTTACCTATAAAGGACGCATATCATTCAGAAAACGCGAAATATTGAAATCTTTATTTAAAATAATTGAATAAGGTACACTTGCGGTTTTTTTTCACAGTATTATGATCAAAAGTGCAGATCTATAAACTTCAAAGTTTCAGTTGGTGCTTATGGTTCATTTTACGTTTATGTTTCTTTTCGTGAATGTTACAGTTCTAAATAAATGCAATATTTACAAGCTCTGAAACTTTGTTTGGTTGGATACGAAGAGTTTTCAAAAGTATTTTTCAATGGTCTACAACGGAAGCAGAATGCGTTGAAATGTCATTCTAGAAGAAAAATGTATGAATGACAATCATATAATCTTGAAAAATCTCATTTTAAGTTTGGAGTCACCAACAAAATTGGAATATTTTATACAACATTTACAATAGTGATGATTACTTGTTTCAGAACGCAGACAAATACAAACTTATTATTTTTTACATTTTTTGTCAATAAAGATAAAATAAAGTTTTATGTTTATCGAACGAATACACAAACGGAAAACATTCCTAGCGATAAATATCAGTTTAAAAACAATTTTTAGGGACTTTTAGGGACTAGGGACTTGAGGGACTTTGAGGACTAGGGCTACGGACTTTTCTTTGATTAACTTTCACTGACAAAATAATTATTTTGGGAGTTTTTTGTTTGCAATGTGAAGTTTAATTTTTTTTCTACGCTGGCAATCCCGTTTCAAACAGCGGAATGAGATAACTCGCTTGGGGTCGGACTGTTTTGAGTAAATGTTAAATGATATTTTGCATTTTCTTGTAAACTTTTACAATAAACATTTAGCGAATCTATTTTGTTTGTTGATATAGTATACCTAGGCATACTTAAGCTTTTTTTCGTGCCAAAATTGTTAATTCGGTTTATATGTGTGTGATTTTACTAACGTCCGATAAATCGCATATTGGGCTCTAAGGTGTGTTTGCTTATTACAGCTTGAAGGTGCATGAGATTTTATCGGTTTTAGAATGCGAGGATGATAATGAGACAGCGGAAAACTTTATTTATGTTGAACTACGTATTAAACGAGGTAATCAGGTTACAGATGAGGACAGTGACAAGTCTGACGAGGGGCATAATGCAAACCTAAACCACTTGGGATGCAAATTGCTACAAAGTAGATGTGAACTACAACGTTTTCAAGCAAATAGAGAGAATAATTTGCCGCGAACATCTTCAGGGCGCCAATCGTCAAATACCGGAAATTTGCGGCCACTTTCATCGAGTGAAGAAAGCGATAGTATTTTCAGACTAAGAAGAAAAGGACGATTTTGTGGAGAAAAACAATTACCTAAGTTTTAATGCACAGAGTACAACACACAATCAACGTCTGAAGAAAGTCAGAATTGTAAAGACCCTAGAATATTTCGGGCTGTTTTTCCACAAATATTTAGTAAAACAAATTTAAAACAGACAAACCTCTATGCGGGACATAAAAATAAGTGATTGATGGTTACAGAAGACGAGATTTATGTAATTTTGGTTGCTATGTTATTGTCGGGCTATGTGAAGTTACCGAATAAAAGGCTGTATTTCTCTAGAGATAATGATGTGCCAGAAATGCTTGGAGAAAGTATAAGATGTAACAGATTTGAAGCGATACTTCAAACTTCCATTTGAATGATAATACGCATTTATCAGCTTTTTCTGACAGGCTGCATAAGTTGCGTCCGCTGCTAGACAGTTCGGGCGAATCATTCCAAATATATTACGGTCTAGATGAGCATTATAGCGGCGACGATAGCATGATTCCGTACTATGGAAAGCATTACGCCAAACAATTTATCAAGGGTAAGCCCATAAGATTTGACTTTAAAAATTAGGCTATGTGTTCCAGTACTGGTTACATGGTGACTTTAAGGTTATACATGTTGAAAAGCTGTGACAAGAATTACTTCAGATTAGGTGGAGATGTAGTTCTCACCCTCATAGAGCTCGGAAAGTTGCATAAAAATATACGTAGAAAATTTTTTCACATCGTTGTCATTGATGAGACATCTGCGAGAGTTAGGCTACTATGCGACTGGCACAATAAGGGCTACGTGTTGAGAATTGCCCGCTAAAAGATGTCAACCAGTTCAAGAAGGAAGAACGGGGCTACAGCGATTACAGGATGTCTGACGACGTATTTTTGTGTCGCTGGAACGACAATAATGTCGTCACGGTAGCTATCAACTTTGAAAACTGAGAGTTGACATCTGCAACACGCTGGTCTAATGAAAAAAAGGCTAAAGTAGCAATCCCTCAGCCTTCATTGATTGCCAGCTACAACAAGCACATGGGTGGGGTAGATAAGTGTGATCAAGCTGTTGCGAATCTTCGTACAAGAATGCGTATTAGAAAATGGTGGTGGCCTATATTTGCCTACATTTTAGATGTATCTTTGGTGAACAGTTGGTTACTCGCGAGAAAAAATGAATGCAATAAAAAGACAGACTCTTTATTCGCATTTCGAAGATATGTAGCTCGAAGCTTGCTCGTCACATATGGAACTGCATTACACCAAGGACAAAAGCCTGCCAAACCCTTGTCCACCACACGGTATGACGGCAAACTGGATTGGATTATACCCATTAGCACAGAACGTCGCTGTGCAAATCAATGTGGAGGAATATCCAAGTTCAAGTGCCTGAAATGCGATGTTGGCCTGCATCCTAAGTGTTTTATGGACTACCATGTAATAGGCACTTCATCATAATATACATATTTTAGTCGTTCGATTACTTTTTTCAATAAACTTTGATATAAATTCAACTAGCTTGTTTATAACTATTTATCCCGTCAACATGTAGTGTATGGTTCCGCTGTGCATAGCGTCTGATACATCGGACGGGTCATAAAATCATAAATATAAATAAATGCTTTGTTTTTTATCAACTAAATCCTTAATTTGACCACAACTGTCCATTATTTATCATAGTTCGATTACTATGAGTACTATAAAAATCTAAGTAATCTTAAGTACTATAAAAATCTTTATGCAGTAATGGGTTAAGTCAAAATCAAAAATTTTTGATTCAATTTGTTTTTGAAATAAACGATTCAACTGTGTGTTATACGGGCGTTGGTCGGCTGTATAGATCGCTCGTTGAGTATCGGTCTGACCGCGTTTTCCAAGATGGAAATCTGAGTAGCGATTCACTTTCTTCGTCAATCGAGTTGGATTAATGATTCTTTGGCTTCCCGCTAGCCTTCAAATTCAACCGCACGACATTACTAACTTATTGTGGCTTCCGTATTTAATGATGAAGCTTAGCTTGAAGCTTAATTAAAGCCGTCACTCGTGGCAAAATTGCAAAAAATGATTAAATTACAGCTATTCTTAGGAACAACTTCGCGGCGCTTTTCCGAGCCGATGATGTTCGGTTTGACAAGCAGCAGTGTCCGTTGCATCATAAAGTTCATCGGAAATTAGCTCGCCAAGCTCGTAGATCGCTTCAAACCAGACCCAAGATGCTCGAACAGCTACAGAAGGACATTTATATGGGCTATGAATCGCTGATTGAAACTAACCTGGACAAACAACGCCCCATCGTCTGCAAAACTACGTTCTTACTTTCTTTTGCGTTTAACTCGAAACTACATTTTTTGACCTTGAAGCTTGTAAATCTCGGAAACTTCAGGTCCGGTTGCCTTGAAATTTTGGCAAAATACTCTCAAATTCATTATCTGAAATGTAGCGTAGGATTTTTTCGCTGAGTTTATTTTTTTTATTTATTTTTTTCTCAAAAAAGTTCCAACAAAATTAACTTCTATTTATCCTTTTTAAATTCTTGTTGTTATCAGAAGAAAAAAATCCTACACTACATTTTAGTCGTCTTGTTCAAGGAGGAGCTACTGTTTTTTTTTTTTTTTTGATAACACGTTCTCGAAACGTACGCACATGCGGCAGGGGACATTCGCGGAAACACCTATATAGCCGCCATTTTTAAATATTTTTTGCCAAAAATTATAACATATGTATAGCAAGTTATGAAATAGCATGTGTGCAAAAATCAATAAATTCCGTTGTAAATTATCAAAGTGGTCAGATTCCTGAAGAAACAATAAATTTATCTTTATTCGTTTAATGCTTCGGGTCATCCAGCAGAGTTGGACGAGTTTCATGCAAACCTTTAAGTTATTTATCTTCCTCCCAAAACCATTGCACTGTTACAAACATTATTAACACTTGTAAAGCCTGTTATCTGCGACGAAAATTTTGGCAAGCAAGCAAAGGCCATTGATATTGGTGAGGAAATAACTCTCTGATTTTAGGAAAAATTGTATCATCTTCAACGCCATCTATAATCTTAGTATGGCTTCGGATGAATCCAAGCAAACAGCGATGAAAGCTGTCTGGAAGAAACTTTGCTGTGAGATGATCGATAATCTTAAGCGTTTAACTGATTTGGGGAAAAGCTGCACGATGCCATAGAGACTGTCGTCAATTTGGCGCAGCAGTTAAACCTAAAAGTGGAAAATGATGACACAGCCAAAGCAGCTTCAGGCTTCAAACACATCCCCAAAACATAGTTCTGCTATGTTTCTTTTATTTTGACAATATATATTTCACTTTCCTCCTTGGTAAAATGTGTCCTTAATTTTGTTTGTTCAAGAATAGTTAAATGCGTTTGAAATCAATATAATTTACTACAATCCAGTTGTGAATTGATTTTAAATATGATTTTAGTATTCACAATTGAATATTTTAACTGTCAGAGATCTGTCTTGGAGACATTTGTTGAAATATTTACTTCGCCGGATTGCCACAAACATGCAGTTCAGATATTGGATTTCTTGGCTAATTTTCCTTGTCGGTGCCGACTTCATTCAAAGTGAATCGCCAAATGTGAGAAATGCCATAAAATTTTGTATCCATAACAATTTATGTTAATTATCTTTTTATTGTAGCTACCCCAAAAGTATGTGCAGTCGGTGCAGCAATCAACCCATACGAATAATTGGGCTGTCCTAGTGGACGCCTCGCGATTTTGGTTCAATTATCGCCATGTCGCAAATGTATTATCTATTTATCGTTCAGTTAAACGTCTAGGCATACCGGATAGTCAAATTATTTTAATGATTGCCGACGATATGGCGTGTAATCCGAGGAACCCGAACCCTGGATTTGTTTACAACAACGCAAATCAACACATCAATGTGTACGGAGATGATGTTGAAGTTGATTATAGAGGCTACGAGGTCCGGATCAAATTCTTACACTAGCATTAAGAAAGTTGTTCATTACAATATTTACAGGTAACAGTTGAAAATTTTGTTAGATTACTTACTGGCAGGACACAAAATGGCACGGCAAGATCGAAAAAGCTATTAACCGACACAAGTAGTAACGTTCTGATATATCTGACGGGGCATGGTGGCGATGGCTTCCTGAAATTTCAAGATTCTGAAGAGATCACCAATCAAGAACTTGCAGATGCTGTAGAGCAAATGTGGCAGAAGAAAAGATATAATGAATTATTCCTCATGGTTGATACATGCCAAGCGGCATCATTGTATGAGAAGTTTCATTCTCCCAATGTATTAGCGATTGCAAGTAGCTTAGTTGGAGAGGATTCTCTTTCGGTGGGTAGACGTTTCGCAGCACGTTTCCATTCTAATGCTTGTTCTTCTAGCATCACGTTGATTCGTCAATTGGAGTTTATATGATCGATCGTTACACTTACTATGCCCTCGAATTCTTGGAAAAAGTGCAACCAAATAGTAACCGAACGATTGGGGAATTTGTGAGTTGAAAATGTTGTTGGAAGTAGATTAATGAGCATTTTTACAGCTACAAGTTTGTCCGAAGCGTGTTTGCATATCCACAGTTGGTGTGCGTAAAGATTTATACAGAAGAGATCCCAACAAAGTACCGATCACAGACTTTTTCGGATCTATTCGACCCACACGAATTATTACGGAAAAAATCAACATAACGCTTGCCAATGAAGAGTACCCAATGTATATAATGCAATTTTGTTACTATATTTAAATTTATTACAGAGACGTTATTGAAGATTTTCAACACGATCATCCGCCACCACCAGATGTCGTTTACAACTTTGCGCCACAATTTCCATCAGATTTATTTGAATAAATGTTGACTAATTTGTTGGTTGATGTGCTTGTTTTGACAGTATTTGTATGTTTAAATAAATTTTCCATGTTTATTGTTTTATAATTCTATACTGTCTTTCATTCTATGATTACTCAATGTCTGAATAACATCAGCAACGGGCAGTTTACAGATGATTATTTACCGAACTCTCCATCTATTGCCCTGGTTACGACGCAGATTTTAAAACGAATATTCCAAATAGAAGTCTCAATACACAATAAGCAAAAACTGGAGGTCCTTTCAATTAAAATCGTGAATTATTTCAAACACAAAACAATGAGCTGAAACAGACGATCAAAGAAAATAAAAAAAAAATTATTTGCACGTGGCAAATAATTGGCAAAAGTTCTTCTGTGTAAACTTTCTGGAATTTTGTCTTGCAATGTCACATCGAGGATACATATGATAACAAGATACCAAGGTTATAATCAAATAGAAGCCAATACTCCTTCAGCAAGCTAAGTATAGGCCCAGGTTTTGGTTTGTGACCGATACGCCAGGTCCAACGAAAAACAGTTGCCAAGCGTTCCATTTCCACTCATCCCCTATTTTCCAAGTAATATAACCATTAGTTAGTTAGAAATGAATTATAACTGTCGGTGACAAGCAACAAAGAGACGACGCAAATAACAAGATTGCAGCTTATTTAGTAATTTGAAGATTTGATGTTAAATGGACGAATTAGACGAGGACGAATTTACTGAGTTTACATGGATAAAAAGGATAAGACTATTAACTGACAAGTCGCGGGAATCAATACTGGAAACCAGACAAGACCGAGACAATTTAACGACAAACAACAAAAACATAAAACAAAACACAGCTCTAGAACTAAACAGTTAGGGGAACAGTAAACTCCCAAAAAAGTGAAGTTAGCACGTCCCCAACTAGGCAAACGAATACCACAGATAGCATAACAGTTTCATTTGAGAACATGTAAAAGTTCAGGTCAAGCAATGTGGATATCGACAAGGCTAACAACAGCAAGCAAAGTGGTAATCCAATCAACCTTAGAAGCAGACAAAACATGAACATCCTCCAAAACAGAGCAACCAACAAGTATTCGCTTGGCGAACCCAGGAAAGTTTTCTCACTCATTGGCGAGAGGTTTGATGAAAACAAAGAAAGGAAAAGATTGAATGCCCTGATTTTCCATTCAATTAACAAACAATTAGGAATTAAAACCACAACTAACATCAATAATCTAGGATATGATAAAATTAAACTTAACTTTCAAATTTTCAATTGAAATGAAAATATAACTAAATGTCATATAAAACATTTTATCTTCAATAATTTTCTTGTAAAATATGGCGTCATACGAAATATTCCACATGAAATTACTGATGAAGAAATCAAAACCTAAGTATTTGCATGTAACAAAATTGGAAATAAAATAAACTAAAAATGCTACATGCCAAGAAACAATAAGTGTGCTAAATCAGAATGTGACTACACTTGCACCGAGGTTCTATGCCTTATATGCAGATCTTATGGTCATACGGCGGTTAACAAGACTAGTCTTAAGTGGATTATTCTATTATTAGCTCAACTAAGAATATTTCGCTTATAGAAGCCAAGACTGTCCTTTACAACAACAATTTTCACCTTCTGAACGACAATGAATCGATCGATGAAGCCTTCCCATTGCTCAACAGCAAACTATGTGCCAACTGAACTAAAATTAACAAAACAATTCTCAGTAACTTAAACGCAAACATAGTAGCGTGTAACCCAAAAGAAAGTAGAATCAGAAACAAAACCTCGCACGTAGGCAAACCTCAGTCATTCCGCCAAAATGAACAAACTACCAGCAGCAACAAAAATACCGCAGTGTATAATCACCCATCCGCCCATAAAACAGGTGAACTGCAAAAGCTGATAACACAACTATTAAAGACTTTTAAAATCTATTCACAGAAAACAACTTAATCCGAAAACAATCTATATCTATAACAGAGCTTATTCAACTCCTTCGAACCCTTCCGACAACGAACAAACGACCAGTAGAAAATCAAAAAATCGATTTAATGCATCAGATAACACATGAACGCTCACACTATAAGAAATTTAAATATTTTACAACTAAATATTCAAGATATCATTAAAAATAAATATAACCTAGAAATGGCTCTAAACCTCTTAAACATTGTTATAGAACTCCAAGAGACTTCGACCTCAGACGATAAATATATCCGTAGCCTTGAGAAATATAACATCGAATATAATCACACAAAAAAACAAGAATGAAGGAGGAGTAGCGATAGCTTTAAAGAAAAACATAAAATACAAGACAATCCCCACAGATAAAGAAGCAGAAATTATAGCTATTGAAACTGCTAACATCATCTCTAGCCTCGTAGTCTCAGCATACATCCCTTCGGATGCAAACAAAGTCGAGCTAAACCAGTAAGTTGGGCAGCTTATGCGACTCAATGACAAAAACAAACCGCTGATCATAGGGGGAGATATGAACGCTAGACACAGCATGTGTGGAGAAACCTTCTGCTGTCCTAAGGGCAAAATATTGAAGAACATCTTCTGCAACCACAAATTACATATTCTCAACTCCAGAGTCCGAACTTTCCAAAGGCTACACCCAAACGGGAAAACACACAGATCGAATATTGACGCAACTCTTTCCAATTTTAAGAGTGAGAACAGCAATTAGAGAGACGCTAAAATCAAAATCTCAAAAAGTGAGCATAGTTTCCTAATTTTCAACAAATTCTATGAGATTAACCAAAATCCAAACAATAAAAATTTTTGGAAACTCATCAATGACATCAAATCAAATACAATTTTCACAACGAAGTCAATGGAATCCCAAAAACAACTCTAAATTTCTGGAAATGATCAAAAATAAATACACCACCACTGATCCAACTAGCCCCTTTTCGGACTCAGTCACTGTTTCTCTTAAGAACTTCACGATGCAGGAACTTGAGAAAATCCTTAAAACTCACTTCACAAAATATCACCAAGCCCAGATAAAATTGAGTATAGCACTATCCAATGTATGAACAAGGAAAATACAAATACAAAAAGACAAACCACCATACCTTATGGAATGCTATCATCCAAATTCTCTCTCTTCAGCGTACCATTAAAAATCATCAGCGATCTTATTAAAATCAGAATCAACACTTTCATTGAAGAAAGGAAACCACTAAGTGACAACAGCTTTGCCAATAGGCAAGGAAAATCGGTCAATCTTTGCATCAATAAACTACTTCATAAAACAGCAAGAAGCAGGCAAAACAAATTCATGGCTATAACTTGTGATATTGCATTGAAATGTTTATGAGAAGGTAGACATCAGTTCATTAGTTCAAACTCTTAATAGTTTCAACATGGATACACACTACATAAACTGGATACATACTTCCTGAAATCAAGAATCCTCACGTTAGATGGTAGTGCAATAGAATTAAAAACGGACTACCACAAGGGGATGTGTTAAGCCCACTCCTTTTCAACATCTACACGCACAAACTACATAACATCACCAACTACAAAACAATGCTGCTCCAGTACGCTGATGACTTCATCCTAATCAGCAAAGGCCGAAATGTTTCAGAAACCTTCCTCGACTTACAAAACAGTTTTTTGTACTTCCAGAACATTGCGAAAAAACTGCACCTGCAACGAAATCTCAATAAAACTTCAGCCATCCAATTCTACGCAAAAAATCAACCTCAACAACACTTCCAAATCAATGGAGTCAATATCAATTGGGTCATTAACTTCATCTTTTTAGGCAGAGCAATCAACAACAAAGGAAATATCCGAAATCAGCTAGTGAAAACTCGAACTAAAGCCAAGATTTACAATAATATTATCAAGGAACTATCAAGCCCCAAACATGGTTTAACCTTCAGAGCAATGATAAGGCCACAGCTTGAGCCCAATTTAGTGACCATGGCAGATACGCCGCATTATCGCCACACTGAGAAGATGTCTGGAAGTCCCCCTAACAGCTTCCAACACAATCACGGTCGCCATGGCCAAAGAACCCACATCTAAATTAAGGGCTTGCCTACTTACAGCCAAAGAAATACTGAAAAACCTATATGACAGCGAATTCAGAAAACTACTCTCAGAAAACATCAGTCCCGACTACACAACTACTAGCCTCAACAACTAGCCTCAACAACTAGCCTCTACAAACTCAACAACATCTCCTCAGTAAATAATGCAGAAATCATGGCAATATTGTTGCAAATTGGGCCTTTAGTTAGTTTGGGCTGATTTTCTCTATACACGGAGTCGTGCGCAGCGCACTCTATGCGATCTAACTAAAAGCTTTCGTTTTGTTTTCATTCTTATTATTGTTAACTTCAGTTTTTCACTCTTTTGTCTCAACGTCTTTATTATATTGTTTCCAATAAACAATCGTACTTTTATAGTTGAGTCCTATTATTGATTTACTTCCCAAGAATGCCCATTAACGATAAATATGCCTAGCCATTACAAAACACACCACAAAGAATGCTAAAAATGTCATTTTCACCGACTCACAACAATGCATCCAAGAAATATGAATAATAGAAATCTTCCCGAAAATCAAAATGAGAAAATACTTCAATGATAACAGCAACAGGAAATTCGTCTTCTACTGGTTTCCAGGAAACTGTGAATGGACAACCTTCAGTCGTACTGACACTGCGGCCGAAAAATCTTTTAATGAGGACAACTATGCCCTCAACTACACAGAATGGGACGACACTTTGAAACTAATCTAAGAAAAAGTAATTGATGAATGGATAACGGAGTACAAGGAAAGTACGAAGAATTTGAAACACTACCCATGGCTAAAAAGCAACCTCTTATTCGATAAAACACCTTGGTTCCATTATATCCACTTAGACAGCAATGTGACTAAGCAAACAAATGGGATAGTGACAAACAGAACGTACAACAAGACAAGACTGAAGAAAGCGAACATAACTTCATCCGATCATTGCACTTGGTGCAATAGTCTTGATGAATTAGAACATCAAATCTTCAAATGCTCGTACTTCGATAATTTAAGAAATAAATTTTCACCTAGAGTTTTCACTGTTTAAAGATGAATTAATCGCCGACCGAAAGTTATATAAGATGACACAAATACGTAGTCCCAGGGCAAAGGACATGCTAGTAAAGTTTTCTTATGGATGCGCGTTCGCGTAGATAAGGTTGGGACAAGAAATATTAAATATCTAATTAAATTAAAGGCATGTAAATAAATATTGAAATTAAGGAATAGTTAAAAGTGATATTTGTACAAAAGACTGAGTTATTTTAAATTTATTAAATTTATATAAATATAACATATAGTAATTTTATATAAGGGATGCTTGAAATTTCTTATGTGTCTACATTTAAAATACTTAAATTGTTTGTTTAATTTTTTATCAACAGATTTTGAATCTACTGATTTTATCCATTCAAAATAAAAAAAAAAATTAATATAAATATAAAAAACGACCCTTACCATCGAATCAAAGAAGCCAATTTCGCTTACCTGAAATGAAAAAAATAATGATTTACTACTTTGTAATAAATAAAAAGAAAATCAGTCTTATTGTTTGAGTACATTTGCAAAAAATCACTTCACAT
This sequence comes from Stratiomys singularior, assembly GCA_954870665.1. NCBI lineage: Eukaryota > Metazoa > Arthropoda > Insecta > Diptera > Stratiomyidae > Stratiomys > Stratiomys singularior. The sequence continues at coordinate 68,605,106 of OX940881.1, forward strand.
GCGACATCAGAGGGATAAGTTGCTACGATGTTGCCTTATATCTTAAGGGTATATCTTAACTCTTAACTCTACGATCGACGAGGTCCGGAGGGCTACTCGTCGAGTTTGGAGCGGACTCCTCCGATAAATCGATATTCCGCGACAAAATAAAGGACGTCCTTGGGGCAAAAGCCACCATCTCTACCTTGGAGCCAAGAGCTTCATTGGAAGTAAGGGACCTGGACTGCATCGCCGATCCGGCTGAGGTCGAAGAAGCCATTCAAAAAGAGTTCCCTGGAATAACTGTATTAAAAGTAAAGCTTTCTCCAGAGAATCGCCGAGGGCAAAGGCTGGCCATACTCGAAGTAACGGAGAAATAAGCTACACAACTCCTGGCCAAAGGAAAAATAAAAATCGGCTGGGTGGTGTGCAGAATTCGCCGCCGCGCCATCCCAGTACGATGCTACAGGTGCCTTGGATACGGGCACACCACTTCGAACTGCAAGGGCCCTGACCGTAGTATGCTTTGCTTTAAGTGTGGAGCGCCTGGGCATAAGAAAAAAGAGTGCGTTGAGACTCCACGCTGTTTGCTATGTAATCATCTTAACTCTCAACCGACAGAGCACCTTCACGTTGCAGGAACAGGCGCGTGCCCAATCTTTAGAGAGGCACTAGCAAAAGTAAAAGCAGCTCTAAGGTGATGATCAGGGCCCTTCAAATTAACTTGCACCGTAGCATCAATGCACAAGATTTGTTAGAGCAGTTCGCCAGAGAAAAGGGAGCTGATCTGCTGCTGCTGAGCGAACAACATCGAAATAAGGCCTCACCAGCCTGATTCTCCGATGACTCCCATAATGCTGCCGTTTGGGTTCGTGGCAGCATGCGACTCCACATCCAAGGTCACGGCCGAGGAGACGGTTTCGTGTGGATTCGGTGCTCGGGTATAACGATTTTCAGCGTATACCTGACGCCGAATGAGTCAATGCCATCTTTTCAAAACAGACTGGACGCACTAGAGGATGTTGTTCTGAACACAGATGGCAAAGTACTCGTAGCAGGAGACTTCAACGCCAGAGCCGTTGAGTGGGGCATGTCTCAAACCGATTCCAGAGGGCAACGCATTCTGGACATGTCGGCGAGAACTGGGTTGGTGGTTTTAAATACCAGTAATGCACCGACCTTCCGGCGCTGGGGCTGTGAAGGAACAATCCCAGATGTGACATTCGCCTCGGAGTCCCTCGCTTCGACGACGTTGAACTGGAGAGTACTCGAAGATTACTCAGCGAGTGGCCACCAATACATCGCGTTTGAGATCGGCGATACCACTCCTCGCTTGTCTCAACGATCTTTCACTCCCGGGTGGAATATCGGAAAAATGGACGTGGAGACTTTCGCCAATGTGATTCTAAAAGGCGGAACGACATCGGGATGCCCTTCGGGGAACGGAAGGGCTGGAGTCGAGGGAATAGTGGAGTCAACGATGAACCTTGTCACTTCTGCCTGTAGCTCATCTATGCCTCGACGGAGGCTTCGACACGACAGGCCTGCTGTACATTGGTGGTCAAAAGATATCGCAGACAAACGAGGCGAGTGTCACAGACTTCGACGTGCAGCTCAGCGCTCGAGAAACGTAGAGGAAGCATCCAATAGGACAGATCAGCGAGGAAAGAACTCCGAAGACTCATCAATGAGAGTAAGGCACGCTGCTGGCGAGAACTTGTGGACGATGTGAACAGGGATCCATGGGGGCTCGGTGGGGCAGTGTGGCGCAAGCTCGGTACCTCACGGAAGCCGTATTTACTTCAAGCAGATAAGATGGACGGCATAGTGCAGGCGCTTTTTCCAACTCACCCTGTCCGTGTTGATGCTGCCCACGAGGTCGACTCAGGCGAATGCCCATCGTTCACTAAAAATGAGCTGGGGGATGCGGTGCTTTCTATGAAAGCTCGAAAGGCACCAGGACCAGACAGCATACCAGCCGAGGTGCTACAAATGGTCTTCCACGTTTGTCCTGACTTGCTACTCAATGTGTTCAACGCTTGCCTGAGAGAAGGTGTGTTCCCATCTCGCTGGAAGGTGGCGAGGCTCACATTGATCAGCAATGGAAAAGGGGACCCCGGGCTGCCATCTACATACCGGCCGCTTTGTATGCTGGACACAGCCGGGAAGGTGTTCGAAAAGCTCATCAAAAGAAGACTCACAGGCGCAATTCGTGCTGCAGGGGACCTATCTCCCCGGCAGTTTGGCTTTAGAGCAGGGCGATCTACTTCCGATGCCATCATGGAAGTGGTGAATGCAGTCCGTCGAGCCGAAGCGCACAAAACTGAAAAACGAGTTGTCTTGCTAGTGACGCTTGACGTCAGAAATGCCTTCAACTCCGCCAGATGGACGGATATTCTTGGCACATTGGAAAATTTTTTCCGATTGCCAGGGTATCTGATGCGGATTTTGAGAGATTATTTAAAGGACCGCAGACTGCTCTATGACACACAAGATGGGCGGCGCAGTATGGAGATAATGTCTGGTGTAGCGCAAGGCTCCATACTTGGACCAGACTTGTGGAACGCCACATATGACGGACGGAGGCTTGATATGCCAGATGAGTCGCGCTTAGTCGGCTATGCAGATGATATAGCAGCACTGGTCGCCGGACGTACAGTCGAACATGCGCAGCGCAGACTGGGAGTGCTAATGCGTCAAGTGAGGGAATGGATGGCCACCCGCGGGTTCAGTTTGGCACTAGAGAAAACCGAGGTGGTCATTCTCACGAAGAAAAGAATTCCCACGGTAATTCCTTTGCGGATCGGAAATGCGACTGTTGAGTCTAAAGTTGCAATAAAATATTTGGGACTATTGATCGATTCCAAAATGAGCTTTTCGGAACAGATCAGGGCAACGGCGAAAAAGGCCGCGATAGGCGTTTCAGCTTTGAGTCGACTAATGTGCAACATCGGTGGGCCGACACCGAGCAAACGCCGACTTCTCATGAGTGCTGTACAGTCAGTGCTACTGTACGGCTCTGAGGTTTGGGCCGGAGCTCTCAGTAAGGAGCTGTACCTAAAGCGCTTGGCCCAGGTACAGAGACGAGGAGCTTTGCGGGTTGCGTCTGCATACCGCACTGTCTCTGAGTCGGCGGTGTTGGTGATCGCAGGAGTGATACCCATCGCCCTCCTTGCTAGAGAACGACGGAGAATTTATGACCGAAAAATGGAGGGCTCAAGATATGCTGTCAACCGAGAAGAGAGGCAGCGCACAATACTCGAGTGGCAACAGTCATGGGAAGGCGACTCCAATGGCCGCTGGACTGTCCGCTTTATAGGGGACGTGGGATCGTGGCTAAATCGAACCTTACCCAGCTTCTTAGCGGGCATGGGTATTTTCAGTCTTACTTGCACAAGATTGGTAAATCACGGTCCCCAGACTGCATTTTCTGCCCAGGGGAAAGGGATGACGCATGTCACACCTTCTTCAACTGTAGAAGGTGGAACAGGATGCGGCAGGACTTGTGGGAGGTGATGGGAGAGCTTTCTCCAGACAATCTGGTCGGAGAAATGCTGAAAAGTTTCGACAAATGGACCTGCGTGGCACATTACTCTCGGGCAATACTTATTGCCAAAAATATACGATAGATAACCTTGGGCGCGGGGTCTAGGGAGGTCTCCTTTCCAGCAGTCCTCCTCCGTCCTGCTCCCTCCCGCTGGAGGGAGATTTCTCTAGACTGACGGCGCCTTAGGGCGAAGTAAGAGGCCTAGCCCGAAGTAGTTCCAGGCTAGGATCTCTTGACAGGGGGGGTGTTTAGTGGGTAGTCTGGTAGCATGTGCTGCTAGGAGTCCCACACTCCGGGCGTAAATTGCCTTCACCCCCCAACCCAAAAAAAAAAAATATCTTAACTCTGCTTTTGCTTAAGTATTCAACGAAGATTAAATATTCAAAGTATTCAAAGAAGATACAACTACAACGCTAAAGTATTCAAAGAAGATACAACTTGTTCCGATTCAAAAAGTTAGGCTACGATGTTCTTTTAAGAGATTTATATCCAAAGCGGAATAGTCGCTACAGGAAGGTACGGGCTGTTGAGGTACCAAGATACGTGACACGAATCGAACAAGTGGTACCTTCGCACATAGAAGGAAGAACGTGAAAATTGCACCCTAACTATATCCGAACAAGGCAAGAAAGATCAAGCTTACCGACACCGCCACACCATCAATAAATAAAACCAATCACGATGAGCCAAATCAGTCTGCGCCACGCATACTTTGAAATTGAGGACACCGACGTAATACAAAGCCACAGGCTTCACTTATACATTGGTAATGTGAAACGATTCAGTGCTAATAGTCAGGAAATATTCACTAAATATCGATTATATGTTTCGACAAAGCCCAATCCCACCTCACTCTTTATTTTGTGATGAACTTTGAATGAGTTCCACCCCGCTCACCACGTCCTTGAAAAAATACCAGATCCCGCTCTTTTCATACCCGCGGAGTGAGCTCCAAAGTTCTCCGCTATTCTCAGTCCAACAACCATCTATATCAACAGCCATATTAAGCCATCTACACCAATACACTTAGTGGAGCGGGATTTTTAGAAAATATTTGCTTCGATCTGGAGCTTATACTCTTCTTTGAATTTGGTCGCAACAAAATATGCAGCCATTTCTGTTGGCGTTCCTCATTTCAATCTTGAAATTTCTATGGGCCTGCTTCTAGCAAATCGTTCTAGCTGGTTGGACGTTTTTGGGAAATGTTTTTGACGAAAAGTTTGCAGATCCTTATATAACCCCGGCGGATGTGGCGTATCAGATGCCTTTCGAATACGTTTGCTACTATTAAGAAAATTTAAACGAGGTTGTTAGGAATTTTCCTCTCGTGTTACGATGGCAGTCCTGCTTCTAACTTTTTCAGAACAATATAGATCCCAGTTAGTCTTTTAGCATTCTTAAATTTTTGTGTAGGTCATTGCGTTGAAAGTTTGAGCTTTTGGTTGCAATGCATGTGTGGTACAAAATTTTGCTAAGAGAAGTTAAGCATCTTAAACGAAGCAGGCACTACCATAACCGCTGCGGGAGGAGCAGGCTTCATCGCAAAAGCCTCAAAAGGTCAAAACCGCCTCGCGATCGCGGAACCTGTGGATACTTAAACTTTTACGCCACTCATAATTTAGGAACGCATCCTGCTTAATAATAAAATAGGGGGAACTTTCACCAATGCCAGCGGTTAACAGTTCACCATTCCCCTCAGCGCGTATGCTAATACGCGTGTTCTTGAGATATATCTTTGTTCTTCACACGCAATTCAACTCCCTCTCAAATCATTAACATCGAGATTACTCTCTCGAGCCATTTTACAATTCTTTCGTTCCCGTTGGAGCGTCTTTGATCTAAAATACAGACCTTGAAAATGTAATTCTTCTTCATTTTTCATATAGCATGCGATGGCGTCCTCCAGTGGATTAACTTCCTCATATGTAAGCGCTCGGACCGGATGTTCCTTTACGACTTGCGTTAGTGTTGGTATTAACTTTAGCGACTGCATCGTTGCTGCAGTTGCCCGCCTGCTGTACTTGTTGATACCCGTGGTCTCTTCCTTTCTTGACCTATGCAGATAATATAGTTTACTCGTCAGCCGGGATCTACTCTATCCTACGCTCTTTACAATCGGCTCCGTTGCATATTTCCTATTCTGCTTTCGCGAAATGTGTGTTTGCGATCTGCTGTTATCTGCCCGGACTCTTCAGATTTAATGCCCTATGCCAAGATTCGTAGCTAACACTCTACTTCACTACCACTGAATCGTCTTGTCCAAGATTTTTTTGGTGCCAAGGTGTGACAAGATGTAATTGTCATCTTGCTCATCTTGATTTGCCCGGCACGGTAGTTGTGGTTGCCGTTGTGCCTCCAGGCCTTTCACACACAGGTATTTTCTGAAGGAGAGCGACCGTGGCATTTTAAAAATTACTCCTTGCTTTTTTGCCATTTTGCTTGCGCCCTTCTGTTTTCTCTTTGTGAAGGCATACAGGGAAGGGTGAGTGGGTGTTGTATATTCGGAATAGATTTGGATTGCATTGGCGTTGTCTTTGACCATTTCCGAAGTTGGTGGTGTGCGCAGCTTGCTTCGACCCTTAAAAGGGTTCCTTACATCATTTTCTTTGGTTCCGTCTTGACTCTTCGAGTATTCTCGGAACGTGGTGTCTACAAGACAGAGCTGGCATTGAAAGGTAAGGTTCGCGTGGAGATGCCCATGGTATCCAGAGTTCGCATATTTCGGACTAAGTAATCCCTTAGCCGCATAGACTTCGGAAAACATTGTTCCACCTTAACTTGGAGTCCTATGTCGCCTTCTTCTTCTGTACTAGATGTTGCTCTCGTTGATCAGACAACAATCTCTCGATTACCCTTAAAATGTGATTTGTGGTAAATAGATCACTACATGTGGAATGGACATTCTCTCAGCCCGGGGCCTGCATTTATATATGTGGACGTTTCCACTGAAAACAATTAACCCTGCTTTGCAGTGAGAGTGAGGAATGATCAACAAGAGGTTTACATCGTTACATTATGATATATTGCAAAGAGAAAGGCTCGCGTTATTATGATTCCATTTAGACACGAAAAACTTATTCACCCTCCTGAACTCGATGAGACGACATGGTTTGATGTTCTTAACTGTGCGAATTCTTGAACATGTAATACCCAGTAAAGCTAAATGTATATTTTTGCGGAAAATTTTTATAAGCTCTAGCCATTAACTGATATAACATAGTATTCTTTATTCACTTGGTGCCGATTGATCCATCTGATCAAATGAGTGCTTACAGCAGTCCACTTAGAAGATCACTAAAATGGTACAGAAAACTAGTATTCGACCTTCTTTTGAGTACTGCCCTTATGAATGCGTTACATATGTTCGAAAACGTAACGGCAAGAAAGATGTCAATTGTAATATTCCGTAAACAACTGGTTGATGCTCTCACATGAGGTATCGCCTGTCCCTAGGGACTAACGTTGCACTTAATAGTTCTTTGTATCGATCAATTTGTCATCGATCGCCGTTTGTATCAAATGGCGTTAGAACATTGGTGGCAGTATAAACGGGCCATAATCTGCTAGGTCAACACGCCAAACGAATAGGAATCCAAACGGATAACACCTGCTGAGCTTGCGGCGAGGAGGAGGAAGAAAGTACAGAACACTTCCTCCTAGATTGCCCGAGTCTGGCTAACAAACGCCTTACTTGGCTGAGGTGTACTGGCGTAACAGAATTGTCACACTTGGCGACCACAGAACTGGGGGAACTTCTTGCCTTCTGTAGGACGACAGGATGGACCATCTGTCAACAATAGTAATACACATGGGGAGCTAAGGGCCGATTTCTGGCCTATGCTATTTTCCAGCAAGTGGACCCCAGTACAATAATAATAATACCATCTTCACTTATATCAGAAGAATTAGGACATTTTGTGTAGGAAACCTGATATTTTCCATACATGTATAAAACCAACTTAAATGCTCTAATCTAATGTCTAACCTTTTTGATTTTGCGAATAGAATTCACGAATCTTCATAACATTGCTTTTCTTTTGTACAAGTCGTACAATCTTATTATATTCATGGAAATCTGCTCGTAGATGGTTGATAGAATCTTGGAGTGATTATCCTGCCTTAAAAAAGAGCATCTTAACGACAAAAGAATATTTTATATCAAGCTCAGAGCATCGTATTATTGAGACCGTTGCCCCAATGCCTCTATTGAGCAGTGAGACAAACAAGAATTGAAATTAATGCAATTTGTAACAAAAAGCCCTTTAGAAAAACTACTCCCACAACGCGCAGAGGTTGACAATTACTACTTCGTATAAGTGTGATAAAATAACACTTGACCAAATTCACCGCATATAGTTAACTAACTCCACCATGAACAGTATTTTTAACATAGAGAAACAATGTTTGCAATTAATACTTGGAACAAAATTCAAAGTAAAGAAACACTTTTTTGAGAGCTGGACAACCTCAATTTCAATTGAATAATTTTTATGTCTCAAACCAATTTGTTAATTTTTTTGCATACTAGTTGCAATCATGTTTGAAGGGAAATTACGATGATAATAGAGCTCGTTGACGATTATGTATAATTGTTATGGGAATATTGAAGAATTTAGTCATTTTTAGAAGCAAAGCAATTGACATTATGGGTTTCGTACTTTTATTTAATTCCAATATCCACTCCCTTTGTTTTAATGGCAGCTCATAGATTTGAAAACACCACAAAAGGCTGAAAAACGCTCCTCTATTCCTAAGGATAAGTTATATTTCAAAAACAAATCTTCATGAACATCATTTTATTAAATTTTCGATACACAACTTAAAATACAAATTTTTACCTAAACTTCAATGGCCTTTTCGCCATGCGTTTTCATGTGCGAATGCAGTCCCGCACGTTGTGCAAATCTTTTTTCACATATGGAGCATGCATACTTTTTTACTGGATCATGCAATTGCTGATGTGCGACCAAAGTTCTCTTGCGTTGAAATTTACGGCCGCAAATATCACATTCGAAAGGACGCTCGTCAGTATGCAGAACTTTATGTTTCTTCACTGCGTAGTTGGAAAAAAACTTGGCTCCGCAAATATCACATTCACAGTCTCTTTGATCGTAATGTCTCTTCCTGTGCCTGTACAGCTGTCCGCTCACCCGAAATCTCTGACCACAGTCCTCACATTGGTATGGCTTTTCTTTTGTATGAATGCGCACATGGATGGTCTTCTCAACGTTGGTGAGGAATTTAAAACCACAGTATTCACATTCGAATCGCTTTATGTTCAAATGCATGCGAATGTGCTGTACGCGATTTATATAGCTTTTGAAGGCTTTCGGACAATGAGGACACTTGTACGGGTGTGCTCCAGTGTGCGTATTTTCGTGTATATCACGCTGATATTTCACCCTGAACCACCTCGTGCAATAAGAACACTTGAACGGAGTGTCCTCATCGTGAGTGCTTTCGTGAGCTGACCGTTCTAATGGCTTCTCAAACTCCTGATGGCAAAATCGACATTTTAAATACAGCGGGTCTTCCTGAAGGGCTTTGGGAATTGCATTGCCATGTCGGCTTATTGCATGCTTTCGGAATGTACGAGGCGTTTTGAAGTACTGGTCGCACAAATCACAATAAAGATCCAAATTCGGCACATCTGACTCGGTGACGGCTTGTGTGTTATCAGTCGATCTTTCATTATTATCCCCATCATAGACATCAACAGAAGCAATCGATTGATTCATTGCACCAGACTCCTTTTTCGCTGCCTTTTTCTTTCGAGATATTATCTTAGTCTGGTGTTGTCGTTTGTGGCGCGAAAAAGAAATACTGGACGTAAATTGCTTTTCACAAATGTTACATCTCTGTTCAGCATCATCAAAGTCTGGTTCTGGGAGTTCTTTGGTGTCAATTTGCAGAAGGACCTCTTCCGGTACTTCCGCATACTCAATCGGATAATCATTGTCTTTACTGGCACTCCTGTTACTAAGTACTTCTTCATCAAACTCTATTTTCAAATCTGTGATTTCCGCACACTCTGACATATCTTCACTGCCATTGCTGAAATGTTTCATTTCCAGATGATGTCCAAAGGCATTCATTTCATTGAAGCGTAGGTCACAAAACTCACAAACGAATGTGTATCCACCTTTGCTCGAAACGAAAATCGTCCCGCATTTTTCTTCGTAGTCGTCCTTGTTATCATCTGCTGATGTTGTCTCCATTTCATCGCAGTCATCGGTAAGCGTCTGACTTTGCAGATGTGCTTCATTGGATTTAGCATCCGTGAAAATGTAGTCCTGGACATCTTCATCACTCATTTAAAACTTCCGGTAGCTACACTTTTGCCTTCCTAGCTAGAAAACAAACGTCGACGTCAAATAAATTTCTACTTGACATGTAAACATTAATTCACAATAGATGCGATGGTTTTGGAATCAAGTGTCAACAAGACATTTTCCCCTGTACACCTTGTACGTTAGTCAAGACTCGAATTATTTAATGTAAGCGAAAAAAACGTGTCCATGAAAAATCCGTTATTCGAAATCGAATCTCAGGGAATTCACTTATATCTAGTATTCAATATAGTCTTATAGTTGTATATTATACCAATGGACCAGACAGCATGAGCACTTTTTGGGGCCCATGCTGTTACTTTTTTGTGTGACGGTCAGGTGCGGAACTGGCTATTCTCACGGAAAAAACTATGAGGGTAAGCCTTGCTTGAAAACTCACCATCACCTCGATTTCTGCAAACAAAATATCGAACAGAAAGCCTTGTTAAATTTTCTCGCAGCTTAAGTTTATCACTTTACATAAGAATAACGATCGGTGGCGCAGTGATGTCAGTTATTTCCATTCACCGCGTAACATTCAACTAAGTGTTCTAATTGTAGGAGGCCCTTTTTTGTGCAGTTTCATTGCATTCTTCCCATGCAATTTTGTAAATGAATATGTATGTCACCACTGAATCCCACGATTACTGAAAACGTTGCTTCAAAGTAAAGCAAATCCAAAATTTATAAAGTAATACCAAAATCAACGGTCGACGGTGCACTTAAAAATTATAACATAATATACATATACACGATAAAGAACAAAACCCGATCTCTATTTAACAAAGATTCGTAAGCATCTATACTTTTTCGGAGGGTTGCGAAAAAACTTCAACTTCTTGAATTTTCTCTTCAATTCAGTATCTCAAATTCAAATTAAATAATAAGGTGGAGCCGTTGCAAAATCTAGAGATTGTTATAAAGAGTTATCGATTTCAAAGTATGGCTTCATCGACAAAATGGAGGGAATTCTTCATCAGGTTCTATAAACGCTAGAAAACACTCAGGAAATACCGGAGGTCCTACTGGGGACCTACCACTATGGCAGTATGCCTTTCTGATAGAGATGGGAAAAACGGTTCCTATTGGTACCTCTATTGGAACGTTCCATCCAGTAACGTTCTAGAAAAAAAACGTTACAAACAAACGTTACTCTGGAACGGTTTTAAGAATGCTATTTCAATCATGGGCATACACTCACAAACCATAGATACATAAATTTCTCGAGAGAAATATGTCCTGTACATACATATATAACAAAAATAGTGACGCTGCGCCCAGGGAGGTCGCAATTTCGCTTTGACTTGCATCAATTTTCCAGGAAAAGTGTATCGAGTGAATGTATCGATGCCTGGCAATGCTAGATTGTATTTAACTTATATGCTTTTGACCCTTTGTGAAAAATGTTCCAAATGAAAAAGAAAAAGCGTTACTCAATATGTATCATTGCCAATTTTCCTTTCCAACTGGTCATAAAAATGGGATTTTTTATCTTATCTACTTAAGACGCAGCCCCCATTCACACTGCTATTTTAGGAAAACTTTCCCTTCGTTCATCTCCAAAAGTACAAACGCTTTTTCAAAATTTTTTGGATCAACTATAAAAAGAAACCCTTTTCTAGTTAATTATTTTGTAGGGAAAAAAGTTTTCAAAAAATTATAGAATTCAAACAAGATAAGGTTTATTGATAAAAAGGATAACAATTTAGTAACTCTCGGAAACTACTAATCGTACCGATTTGAGTTATGCAACGTTTGTTAGATCTAGATTAATTAGACATACATTCATTAAAAATTAAAAAAAAAAATTTCGACGTTTTTAGTTATCGTCCGATTTTCGCAATTTACGTACAATTAAAGGACTTGATCTAATAACGTACCATACTAAGTTTCATCAAAATCGATTGAGTGGTTTGGTCACTAGAGAGCCTCAAATATCCCAAAAAATCGCGTTTTTAAACTCCCACCGTTTTGTAACTCACTGTTATATCACTACCGAAATTGCGACTTCATTAGATAACATCTACCCACCGTTTTGTAACTCACGGAAAAAAACTATGAGGGTAAGCCTTGCTTGAAAACTCACTATCACCTCGAGTTATCTCGTATCTGGGGTTTTAAACTCCCACCGTTTTGTAACTCACTGTTATATCACTACCGAAATTGCAACTTCATTAGATAACATCTAGCTCGGTATAAAGTTTGGTTAAAGTCCAATAGATACTTTTATAGGCATTTAAAATTTCGAACTTTGACCAGTCGCCATTTTGAAATTTCAGACCTGACCTCAAAAATTTTTATTTAACTGTCTATATATCTTTTGTTTCTACCATACAACAAAGTTTCATAAAAATCGGGTTAACGGTGTGGTCACAGCTATAAGAACAATTTTTGCCCTTTGAACGGCCGCCATTTTGAATCTGCTCGCACGATTTTGGATTTTTTGTTGTGAGCTTCATTATACACCTCGACAAACCTTTATGTAAAATTTCGTCTAAATCGGAGCTATATTTTTGGTCAAACTAGAAATCAACAATTATCGTCTAAAATGGCCGCCATTTCGTTTTCGCTCGAGCATTAATGAACATAGTCGAGATATTTACTTGATACACCTTTCCTGAAAATTTTGTGCAAATCTACCAAAAACACGACCTCCATTGTGTTTACAAATTTCCTTACGTCCCATATATATGGAATATGTATATATATAAATTGGTTTCCGCCATAGGCAAATTCCTCTCGAGAAATTTACCTAATAAATTACTCTCCACCTTCAAAATAGGAAAACTTCTGTTGTGAAATTCACATTATAAATTCAAATACTATCCATCGTTATGTTGCCTTTACGGAAAGGAAAGCCAATTCGCTATTCAACGTTCACTTATTTACCAAAGAATCGCATTCAAACCTCAACTTAAATCAACCCATCCATGTAGGTATAAATAATTTTTTTCTCTCCGAACTCTATTCGTCATATCATAATCCTACCTAACATAGAAAAATAACATAAACATATGAAAATATCAAAAGCACAATAGCTTGATCCGACTCGATCGTCAAAGACCAAACCAAACGAAATACACATTTCCCACGTTCGTTGCGCGAAGAACAACGGAACACCGAACAAGAGAAGGTCTCAGTGACAAAACGTGAGAGCGTTCCGAAATACGATAATGCCTGAAAATAACGAAAAGGTTTTCGTTCCCTGTAAAACGAAAAGAACGAGAACGACTGAAAGAACGAGAACGACTGAAAGAACGAAAACGATTACGCGAAGCGATGAAACTTTCAGGAACGTTATTCGTTGTCGTTCCAAAGTAACGCGTTCCATCTTTGTTTTGGAGCGCAATATAACGTTTCGGGAAAATAACGTTTCTTAAGGAACGTCTCACCTCTATCCTTGAGGAAACTTTTATTTATTAAGTACAAATTGAACATTGTTTGATTTGGAACTTTAAATTAAGTATATATTTGTCTTTTGTTGATTGTTACGTAGCAAGTAATACCGACGCAATACTATGTATCTATGTCGAATTTGTAAATTATAATTTAATTACGTATATTATACTGGTAAATATGAGTAAAGAGACTGTATACTGAATTTCTATTATTTCATTAGGCTTGTTCCTAAGAGTTAAATCTCTCTTCCGCATTAGCTCCTCCGCCCCTGTCTCCGACTCCGATAAATGAAATCCTTCGGCTCCGAACCTGGTTCCAGTAAACCTACCTACGTCACATCCATAATGCAAACATAACTAGATATACCGCCGGTATAGTGTTACGTATTTCGATGTGTAGGCGACATTACGCAAACAAACAAAAATATATATATGTAAATAAATAAATTAAGAAATTAAAATAAAAATATTTAAAGTTAGATTTAGTAAAATAATATTAGTATAATATTTAGTAAATAATATTAGTAAATAATGTTAGTAAAATAATAATTAGTTATTAAAAACAAAAACAAAAAAATAGATACCCTAAGCGGAGGATCACTTGGCTCATGGGTCGAAGGAAGATATTCAGCCGATAGAAGATACTTAAGAAGGAAGATATTCAGCCGATAGAAGATACTTAACAAGTGAAGACATTCAGCCGATTAGCCGCTAGCCGATGATACCAATTGCAGCCAGTAGAGGACACTCAACCAGTCTCAACCAGTTGCAGCCACTAGAGGACATTCTGCCGAGGACCACCAACCAGTAGAGGCCAATCTGCCAGTGGATGACACGCAACCACAGAGGACATTCTGCCAAGGAACACCAACCAGTAGAGGCCAATCTGCCAGTGGATGACACTCAACCACAGAGGACATTCTGCCAAGGAACAACAACCAGTAGCAGCCAGTAGAGGACACTCAACCAGTCTCAACCAGTTGCAGCCACTAGAGGACATTCTGCCGAGGACCACCAACCAGTAGAGGCCAATCTGCCAGTGGATGACACGCAACCACAGAGGACATTCTGCCAAGGAACACCAACCAGTAGAGGCCAATCTGCCAGTGGATGACACTCAACCACAGAGAACATTCTGCCAAGGAACACCAACCAGTCGAGGACATTCATCCCTAGAAATCACTCAATCAGTTGAAAATACACAACCAGTAGAGGAGGAGGTGTTCACAGTCAGCGCAGCACAATTCACAGGTTGTTTGATTTTTTTATAATTTTTATTTAATATAATATGAGGGACTAAGCTCTTTCCCTGTGTGTGTGTGTGTGAGTTGCATGGAAGGATCAGGGCTTAAATAAAGCCCTAACCCCACGCCCACGCGGTGAACTAGTCGATAGAAAATTAACTTTCTTCGGCCACCATTATGCGGTCCTTGTATTTTCAACTAACCCTATAATCTTGTTCCTTTCTTTCGCTGCAGGTGCGACCTATCGGTTGCCCAATTATTATTTTATTATTAATTATGTATACATATATTTTATTATTTATTTCCCCTTTGAAAATACATAACATGGCGCCCAAACTTTGTGGCTTTGTTCGGTCAAGGTGATGGCAATGTGTGGCAGCGGAAGATTTCGTTTTTTTGAAGTTCGTAAATAAAATCTTTGCTCTTCCGCTGGCACACTGCACCATCGCTTCAGTACATATCGCGCCGATTGCTTGCATCTGCAGCTGGCACCCCAAAAGTATTCTTTTCTCATCTTTCTTCTTTCCTGTTTCCGTGAGTAATGTTGACTGTCGCTTCCGTAGATTTCGACTCGTTGAGTTTTGAGACGGAGTGTTAAGGGTCGACGAAGGAGGTGGTTGGTTTCTCCTTTTAAGATTATGGAATTAGGATTCAGGAATTAGTATTTAGGAATGCCTCTCCTGAAGTTGACTTGGCTGATATTACGCACAACTACTTTTAAGGAGCGTTTGCATCTATTGATCTCTTGTAGATTTCGCCATATGTTTTTGGTTTGAATGGAGAACAGGCAGATGCACACGTACCTCGAAACACCACTAATTGTTTTCCTTTGCTATTTTCTTTAAACACGTTTACCTTCCGGTGTTGTTGACTCTATGCCGACTGATATTTATCGCTCAATGAGTTTGAATCAGGGGCCGGATGAGCATCAGCAACCCTTGGAATTGGTCACATACTTCCATTTCACCTTTAATTTTCTCAACCTTCTTCGCGTCCTGATCCGGAAACGCATGTCTTCAAACGCACACATACACACATTAATGAATGAAAACATACATATAATATAAGTAAGGAATTAAGAACTAAATAAGGACAATTGAAAAGTATAAAGTAGTCAAATTATGTCGTCTCCACCATCGGAAAAATTTTTGCCGTCAGGACACTCTACGCCCCAGGGCTTCTCCATTACCAATGTCCCGGTGAGGACAGGAAGACTATTTGCGGACACTGGACTACCCTCGAGTGTGCAGACAAATGATTGTCCCTTTGATCAAAATACAAAACTGAATGATTCAAACCCCTTTCGTAATTTGTCTCCTGAGTCTGAAAAACCCCACATTTTCACGGCAGAATTATATGAAACTCTGACACCCGTGACCACGAGTCATAATCCATTCATTTCGGAACCTAAGATAGAGCACCTGATGGAAGAAATCCGGCGGCTAGAGCAAGTTCTGGAATCAAATGTTCTAGGCCCCATGAGGCAATCACTGGATGTTAGTCCAGCCTCCCGTCCAGTCCATGCTACCACTACAGCACAGATTCCCCGAGACAATATACGTGATCTTGGTACGCGCTCTCCCCCACGCTCACGTCCAATAAGCCAAATGTCTATACCAATATCCAAATGGGGTATTGGCTATGATGGCAGCCAATCTAGCCTGAGAGCTGACTCTTTCCTGTATAGATTACAAGCTATGGGAGACTCTCAAGAGGTGCTGCTTAACCAATTGGCAGAGTGCTTCCACATTTTCCTGAAAGGGCCTGCTCTCGAGTGGTACTGGAAATATCACGAAATGCACCCACATTCCTTAGATTGGGATTCTCTCACCCATTCTTTCCTCAATCGATTTTCCTATGCTCGAGCAGACATAGATATTCGGCGTCAAATTGATGCACGTCATCAGGCGCAGGGTGAACTCTTCATTGAATTCTTCGATGCCTTAGAGACGTTGTCGCTGCAGTTACAGAAACGCATGTCTGATTTAGATATGCAGCACTTGTTGTATCTTAATATGCATCGTCGGTTGAGAGACCATCTCGCAGGTCGGCAATTTATATCAGTCTATGAGCTAGTACAGTGCTGCACTTCAATAGAATCTGTTTGGAACTTGAGCAAGGTAGAACGACCTTTCGGTCCTGTTCGCCAAGTCCATGCCTTGTCACACACACGCTACCAAAATCTCCCAACAGAAGTGCCCGAAGAAGTAATCAAATCTCTGGACCCTGCTAGTGATCCCGAATACCGTTTGTGTTGGAACTGTCAGGATATGGGTCATTTCTTCAGCAAATGCCAACTTCCGATCCAGAGATTGTTTTGTTTTGGTTGCGGTACTCCGGGAGTACGAAAAACTCAGTGCCAAAAGTATAAACCTCCGGGAAACTATTCCAGGAGCGGCCCGCATATGAGGGGTTGGCCCGCTCCAAATTTTCGAAAATTCAACCCTTAAGCAACAACTCAAATTCGAGTCAATACTGTGGACGCATCCACCAATTTAGATCCCAAATGGCGTCGCAATCGCTGAGTTCGAATAGTCCATCATCACATTATGACCAGACTTCTATAGCTCAGACCACTCGATTGAACAAACCCACTCCCGTCAACCGTTTTCCCCTGTTCACCACTACACGAAGATATAGAAGAAGACTTCGCGCTGTCAAATACTTTCGCGCGAAACGTGCCCTTCGTAAACTAGCGATTAGTTCGGTAGTACCCGATCGCGATCTTAACGATCCGCGTCCCTATTATTAGGATATCAGCTAATAATATATATTAGGATATCATCATCATATTAGGATATCAGCTCACCGGTCTTATGGACAGTGGAGCTAGCGTCAGTGTCTTTGGACACCGGTCCATTGAGTTACTTCGAGACTTAAATCTCAAAATTCACTCCCTGAAATCCAGTGTCCAAACAGCATCTGGACAGCGAGTTCCAACAGCAGGATACGTAAATGTTCCCGTCACATATGATGACGAGACTAAACTTTTGCAGTTCTTAGTCGTCCCTTCCCTCGCCGGTAAATTATACCTTGGCATTGGCTTCTGGAATGCGTTTCAGATAGCACCAGCGCCGTTCAAAAATGTCAGTGCGTTCCAAGAAGCCCTTAATTCTCTTCAAGCTGAAGAGGCTGACACCCTTCACCAATTGACACCAGAGCAAAAGCTATTATTGCAACAAGTAGTTGCCAAATTTCCTTCCTTCAATAAGCTTGGTCTGGGAAAAACGTCACTCGTTACACACCACATTGACACTGGGACTGCTAAGCCAATCAAGCAACGGCATTATGCTGTTTCACCGGTCGTACAGGATCTGCTGTACAAGGAACTTGATCGTATGCTCGCATTGGGTGTGATAGGCGAGAGTCGCAGTTCCTGGAGCTCTCCAGTAACGTTGGTTCGTAAACCTGGAAAAGTACGTTTGTGTCTAGATGCGCGACGTGTTAACGATGTTACCGTTAAAGACGCATATCCTTTGCCGTTAATCGATGGATTATTATCTCGATTGAGATCCACTAAGTTTATTACAAGTTTAACTTTGGGTAGCTTGGGTCCACCGGGCCTTGCTTCGTTGATCTCGAGGACGCGTTTCGGCTGCATACAGCCATCTTCAGCTCGTTCTCGTTCAGCTCGTGAGAACGAGCTGAAGATGGCTGTATGCAGCCGAAACGCGTCCTCGAGATCAATGAAGCAAAGCCCGGCGGACCCAAGCTACCCAAAGTTAATTTTGGCCTGCGGCAACACCAAAACGAACTTTATTACAAGTCTCGATTTAAAGGACGCCTTTTGGCAGATACCTCTTGATCCTGAATCGCAGGAAAAGACAGCTTTCACGGTGCCGGGTCGCCCTTTATACCATTTTAAGGTAATGCCTTTCGGATTGTGCAACGCTCCCCAAACCATGTGCCGTCTAATGCACAAGGTTATTCCGCATGAGCTTCAAGACAAAATATTTGTTTACCTTGATGATTTGTTCGTGACCAGCTCTTCCTTCATGGAACATTTGGATCTGTTGTCTACAGTAGCTAAGTAGCTTTCATCAGCTGGGCTCACAATAAATGTTGGGAAGAGCAAATTCATCCAGCGTGAAATAAGGTACCTTGGATACATCGTTAGCGATGGTATCCTAAAGACAGATCCCTCTAAAGTCTCCAGTATAGTAGATTACCCAACTCCTCACGCTATTAAAGATATTCGTCGTCTCATGGGAATGGCCGGATGGTACCGCCGATTCATACATAGGTTTGCCTCCATTACCGCCCCTCTAACTGATCTGCTGAAAAACAAATCGTCCTTTAAATAGACTGCCGCCGCTCAAACTGCTTTTGACCAACTAAAACAAGCTCTTGTGTCCGCGCCCGTACTAGTTAACCCTAACTTTTCAAAACCCTTCTTCATTCAGTGCGACGCAAGCACCACTGGAATTGGTAGCGTCCTCTTTCAAAAGGACGAGAAGGGAGAAGAGCATCCCATTGCCTTCATGTCTGTCAAATTGACGTCGGCGCAGCGAAATTACACTATCACTGAGCTGGAGTGTCTCGCCGCCGTACAGAGCGTAAAAAAATTCCGTGCCTACATTGAAGGACTTCCCTTCACCATCATCATTGATCACGCTAGTTTGAAGTGGCTCATGAGCCAACAAGACCTTTCCGGCAGATTAGCTCGCTGGAGTCTGAAGTTGCAAGGTTTCAACTTCAATATTGAACATGTTAAGGGTTCCGCTAATACCGTTCCCGATGCCCTTTCCCGAGTTCACGAGAGTCTTAGTGAACTTTCGTGTCTGTATCTTCCCTTCCTTCCCGAGCATCATCATATCGATTCACTGTTGCCAGACTCTGTTTTCACAGAATCTGATTATATAGAACGAATACTTTCAATTTCGAAAGAACCTACACGGTTCCCCAACCTATGGATAAGAGATGGTCGTATCTACATTAAGTTAGGAAGAGTTAACGATCCGGATATAGACATTCCTCGAACCAAATTATGGGTACCCGTGAGTCAGCAATCTAGGCTGATTTCCCAAGCTCACGATAGACCGGAAGCATCTCATTGTGGCATACGTAAGACTACCGAAGTACTACAGCGATATTATTATTGGCCAACCCTTCGTAAGAACGTCGCTTCTTACATCTCCCAATGTAGTACTTGTAAGCAAATTAAGCCATACAATAAGGTCCTTAGACCACATATGGGTCACGAGCGCATATCTGATAGGCCGATGCAGCGCTTATTTATTGATTTCCTAGGACCTTATCCACGTTCGAAGAGCGGAAACACCCAATTGTTTGTTGTGCTCGACCATTATACAAAATTTGTATGGATGAAAGCCATGCCCAAGGCCACTACCGAAAACGCTACTCAATTCCTTCTAGATATATTCTGTACATTTGGTGTGTCCGAACTACTTCATTCGGATAATGGTGTGCAGTTTACTTCTAAGCATTTCATGCAATTCATTCAAGAATATGGTATTCAGCACGTTTTCTCTCCAAAATACTTGCCTCAATCGAATGCTTCCGAACGGGTCAACCAGTCCATTTTAGCTGCCATTCGTTCCTTTATAGGTGATGACCACTCTATATGGGATAAGTATTTGCGAGAATCAAGCTCTGCATTCCGAAACACTGTACACGAGTCGACCGGTTGTTCGCCTCACTATCTGATGTTCGAATTTCAGTCAGTGAGCCATGGCTCCGACTACGAGCTCCTCCGGAAGTTGTCTTCTTTTGAAGATGGAGAAGTCGAGCTCATGACCCCTCACGAGAGATTGAGGGTGATACGTGAACGAGTTAGAGAGAAATTAGGCGAAGCTTACGCTAAAGGACAAAGGCATTATAATTTGCGGGCAAGGACCCGTTCTTTTACTCCCGGACAAATGATTTTCGTACGAAATCACGTACTCAGTAGTGCAGTAGACAAATTTGCAGCTAAGCTCGCACCGAAATTCATACCGGCCAGAGTAGTTCGTTTAGTTGGACAGGTCGCGTATGAACTGGAGTCCCCAGATGGGAAACCATTAGGAGTCTACCATTGCCAGGACATTAGGCTCTAGTCCCTTAATCCTACACGGATAGCAGCCCGGCTTTTGGAGTGAGACCCTTCTCAAGGGGTAGGTCGTCCCCACGTGTTACGTATTTCGATGTGTAGGCGACATTACGCAAACAAACAAAAATATATATATGTAAATAAATAAATTAAGAAATTAAAATAAAAATATTTAAAGTTAGATTTAGTAAAATAATATTAGTATAATATTTAGTAAATAATATTAGTAAATAATGTTAGTAAAATAATAATTAGTTATTAAAAACAAAAACAAAAAAAAAGATACCCTAAGCGGAGGATCACTTGGCTCATGGGTCGAAGGAAGATATTCAGCCGATAGAAGATACTTAACAAGGAAGATATTCAGCCGATAGAAGATACTTAACAAGTGAAGACATTCAGCCGATTAGCCGCTAGCCGATGATACCAATTGCAGCCAGTAGAGGACACTCAACCAGTCTCAACCAGTTGCAGCCACTAGAGGACATTCTGCCGAGGACCACCAACCAGTAGAGGCCAATCTGCCAGTGGATGACACGCAACCACAGAGGACATTCTGCCAAGGAACAACAACCAGTAGCAGCCAGTAGAGGACACTCAACCAGTCTCAACCAGTTGCAGCCACTAGAGGACATTCTGCCGAGGACCACCAACCAGTAGAGGCCAATCTGCCAGTGGATGACACGCAACCACAGAGGACATTCTGCCAAGGAACACCAACCAGTAGAGGCCAATCTGCCAGTGGATGACACTCAACCACAGAGAACATTCTGCCAAGGAACACCAACCAGTCGAGGACATTCATCCCTAGAAGACACTCAATCAGTTGAAAATACACAACCAGTAGAGGAGGAGGTGTTCACAGTCAGCGCAGCACAATTCACATGTTGTTTGATTTTTTTATAATTTTTATTTAATATAATATGAGGGACTAAGCTCTTTCCCTGTGTGTGTGTGTGTGTGTGAGTTGCATGGAAGGATCAGGGCTTAAATAAAGCCCTAACCCCCACGCCCACGCGGTGAACTAGTCGGTAGAAAATTAACTTTCTTCGGCCGCCATTATGCGGTCCTTGTATTTTCAACTAACCCTATAATCTTGTTCCTTTCTTTCGCTGCAGGTGCGACCTATCGGTTGCCCAATTATTATTTTATTATTAATTATATATACATATATTTTATTATTAATTTCCCTTTGAAAATACATAACAATAGATATAGATATATCGGCAGATATACCGCCTCGTGCTAGGGCCTTTTCTACATGAATGTAAATATCTACCACTTCCAGTCCTTTCCTCGTGAAAAGTGGGTATTGGAGTTGCCCATTGCCGTTTTCAAAACGGATGCGGTCCATACTATCCCATACTATCTTTTCCATCTTGTTGGGTGTCGGACAAGCAGATCGTTATTAGAAGACCCAGCTTCCGCATAACTTACCGGCACTTGATTGATTTCTTTATTATGAAATTTGATTGACTTGTGTATATTTTTCGACTTACTGGTCCTGCTTATTTCTTAGTGAGTATTACTCGTTTCCCTAGACTTTCGTTTTTAAATGCCTTGAATATGTTTTTCCGGGATTTGCAATCTTATTAATTTTCTGTAATGATTTTTTCAACTCATTTCGATGCTCAAGCATTTCTTGTTCAGTTTTTGTTTTCACATTTTTTTTATGTCGTTCTTTCATTGCTTGAATAACAAATAATGCTTTGAAATTCTCTTGCAATATTCTTTGGACCTTCAGTGCGTGGCTTTTTGTAGTTACACTCTGCACGAGCTTAGTTTTCGGAAAAACGTTTACTAATACTTTCCATTGATTGCACCGAATACACCGATGTACGGAATAAAATGTACGGAAGGTGCAATGTACGGAATAAAAATAATCTTCGGTTTCGGATTTCGAGAGTTTTATTGCAAACGGTTGAAACGATTGCCGCCACATGTTGCTTGACAACTTTGATTCACATTACATATTACGGCCAGTTCTGAATATTAAATATTTTCCAAAGAACTTTCTAATCACGTGTATTGCGGTAAAGTGTAGAGAGTGGAATTACATTTTCCAGGCATTCACTTCCCACCGTCTTTGGCGTCAGATGAGAAATCCTTGATATCCAATGGACTTGAAGCATGGAAATACGAGAACACCCCTCGAGTGCAGGTTGAATATTTTCTTTAGGAATTAAGTAAAAGAAAACAAGCGAAATGTCGCTCCAAACATTTTGTCATCGTGTTTATATTTGATTCAGTGACCCACTTTTTGAATATTTTTGCGCTGGTGCCATCGAATCAATGGTGCTTCGAAAAATGTGTTCATTTCCGCCGAAAACTGCTTTATTGTTATTATCAATCAAATCCTATATTTAAACCCAAAGACCCGATGCATATCATGATGTACACTCGAATTGCTCAATAACTCTGTCTTCTATTTGCCGGAGCTAACTACGATGTTATAACAGGATGATTCAATATTACATTTCATATTATATTTCAACTTTGACTCTCTTGATTTTTTTCTTCTTTCTGAATACGTTCTGCATTTGTTTAGAACATTATCATTTTATATCATTTAACGAATAGCTGTAATTCTATCTCCCCAGCAAAAGTCTTCATCGGGTTCAAAAATTTTAAACTTCAGATAAAAAATGAACGTAAGAGCCAAAACTTGTAGAGGTTCAAATTCATAATAATATAACATAAATAATTCATTTTTGTCCAGATTTTTCCTGTCTGCAAACGTTTACATAAATTTACAATTTCGCGATTTCAGAAGCGAACTGGTTTTTTTTTAAAATCACGATTTACTTTATCGAGGAAAGTATTTGTCTCTTATTAGGAACTGAAGACCATTTCCTTCAAGTTAAAATCCTTAAAGCGTCAACCTAACCATTTAAAGAGTTTTTGTACTTTATCAACAACTTTTATTTCATCTTATCAAATCTTAAAAAATTTCAATTCTTATTCATAACACTCAGAAATTATGAAAATCCTTTGGTGTGTGTCAACCTATTCAGCATATCAAATACCCACTTTGGTTGGTCGGCGGGGGCCATGTGTCCTGCATTTCGAATAAGCACCTCAACAAGATTTCCCGCTTCCTTCGCATAGCCGGCTATTTCGCTATCTACACGCCATATTTTTCTTGGGACAATTTTATACATATCTGCTCCATGGAATTTTAGCTTCTGTAGATAGTTCAATGTTAAAGGATAAGCAACAATGATATCTAATTGCCCATTATAGATGCAAACACGGTAGAAGCTCAATAATTCAGCGATCCAAGGTGCAACACTGTCCATTACATCATCTTTTAAATGCTCCTCAACTTTATTTTCGCCTTCTAGGTCGTGGAATGTCATGTTACCCACGTGGATGCTTTTCCTTACTTTCGATGTTTGGAGGAATTTTCCCATTGCACTGGAATCGTCTCCTTTTGTTTTCAAGTAATTGAAATAAGTGTCGAAACCTGTGAAATTATGAAATAAAGATCCTTGAGGGAGCTGATCCATGTTGATGAGAGCGTCGAATGTATCAAACGCACAAGACATGTTGTGTGTCTTGATGCAATTGGTTCCAATTTCTTCGTAACTGTGGAACACTTTGAGAGCGTTCAGATCAATTAACCCCAGTTGATACAAGTAATCGCCGTATTCCAATTGATGAATTGGATCCGAAAGCCCATTGCCAATTGCGATCCCAGCGAGTAGAATAGGAACAGGATTGGGTTCTCCATGTCGTTTGAGCTTATCTTGTGCCTTATGAATCTTATAGGCTAGAGCCGGAACATACTTTCCAGCGTAAGATTCTCCCGTTACGTAAAACTTCAATGTTTGAAATATCGGGAATAGTACGAACAATTGTTTCACTGCTTCATACAAATCACGCCCAACATCTTTTTCATTTTTCGCATAACCCGCTTCGTTTTCCGTGAAGCTGAACCCAGTACCTACCGGGTTATCAATGTAGATAAGATTGTGGTTTTTATTCCATGAATACTGCCTCTTTGGCAGAGTTCCATCGTCTGTAACCGAGAATGGTCCATTCTCCATGAACAGTCCAAACAATGAAGATGCGCCGGGTCCACCTTGTAGCCAAAGAACAAGTGGAGCATGGTCCGGGTCAACTTCAGAGGGGAAATACCAAAAGAACATATTCGAATTGTATTGCTCTTGTACTGTTAGATAGCCTGCGTAACTTTTTAACCAATCGAATGGTTTGCCTGTGACAAGCGCTGCGTTTTGCGCCTCTTCTATTTTATTTTGCTTAATCAGAGGTGTTAAGAACAAAGGTTCACCCGGGTCATCATCGTCTCGATAGTACGCAAAACGTGGATATGGATTGATGAAGCTCGCATGTACCGCTGCTAAAAGCGGCAATAAAAGCAGCAAAATTTCCATTTTCAAAGTTCTGCAAGAGTAACGTACCACTATTAACTAAACTATTTTGCAGAATTACTACACTTACATTGCTTGTGATGGAACCAATAATACACAGCAGACACAAACGAATCACAACTGAATACAGTCCCGGTTAATAACTAACTGCAAGCTTTGGTGAGATATTGAGAATTAGTAAACAGGCATCGATTTCTTTCTGCGAATCAAAAGACCTTAATCAGATTTAAGTTCTTACTGACGTGTTGCCGCTTCTCAGAATATTTAAATTTTGTGGAAACTTATACGATTTTGCTTAAGATTTGCCACTCTATGACTTCGATAGTTTTGCTTCTTCTTATTGACTTGTGTGGTACGAGCTATGGTGATGAGATAATGTTGATTTTCCAGTTTCACATTGCACAGAATGACAGGTCAAATGACATGAATACTACGCGTCAACAAATTATCCTTTGACAGAAACAAGGAAAAGGAACAATCGATCAACTACAGATAATTGATACACAACAAAAAAAAAAATTATAATAAAACCGTTTTTTATTGAATGCAGAATGGGAAATGTGGGAGAATCGGCAACATTTCCTTCAAGGCTAATGATTAAAAGTAAACGAAAAGCCACCAACATAATCATTTATTAAGAGCATTAGTCAAAGTCATTAACCTTCAGTATACAACGTGAAAAAAACTCCTCACACCTACAACGTGCGAATATTGAATAGAATACATGCACAGAACCTCCAGCTAATGTGGAATTCAATACATTTTGTAGGTGTTTTTTATAAGAAATTTGACGCAGTTTAAAAGTCTTGGGGTTAAAATTAACTCCACGTTGTATACCGAAGGTTAACTAAAACTTTGAAAATTGGGCACTACTTACGTGTACAGAGGGCAAATAGTTCATTTTCAACATAAACTGCCCCTAAATGATTTAAAACCCCTTATTCTTTTAACTAATGTTGAAACTCATGCATCTCATTCTGAAAAACCAGATATACCATTTGACGGATTGCTGCATAGTTCCAAGGAATATTGAAAATTATTGAAAACTCCAGACGATGGTACCTTTTTATAGGATTTAACCTAATCCTATCATAATCTATTTCGATTATTGATTAAAAACGACTGACACTTCTCAAACAGATCTGTTTAAATATCGCCTTAATGAGACCTCTTCCTTTGTCTTATTGATATTCGGAATTTCTTCTTAAGAATAATTTGATATAATTACGTCCACGTCTTTCAGTTCTATTAAATTTTTGAAGCAGTTCTAATTGTTAGCAAAGCTGTAGGCTAGTCGTTTGAGATTTTTGGTGCCAATATTATATTTTGGAGCAACTGTATGTGCCTAACTAAAAGTTTTCCATTATCAAATCCAAAAAAAAACCTAGGAAATTTTCTGCTGCTGCCAAGAGAATTCTACCTACTTTTTGTCTTCGGAACCTTCCGTCGTTCCCCGTCACTTTCTTTGTTTCGTCCACAGACGCGTTTTGACGGTGCGTAATCTTCGATGTGGTGTTCTGTTCTGCATTGTACCATTACCCGCAATTGTACCACTACCCACAAAGAAGAAGGATTACAGGGTCACTAGCTCTAAACGTATGAGGTCGGAAAATTATCATACTCATAGAATCCACTAATAATAAAGAACGAAGGGAAATTTCCACACCCCACATTCAACAAAGAAACTCCTACCTCCTGACATAGTCAATGTACGAATTGTATGGGTGATAAACTACCGCCATAAGACAATAAAATCGAAATGCATAAATAAATGAAACTGCAGACGGTACTGAGCACCGAGCGAATTTGAAAACATCCCAACGTGTAAATGCAATGTTGAAGGTGAAATGCAACGACGAGCTGTCTCTAGAATATCTGAATATCTTACCGGCTACCAAAACTAAGAAAAGTAAGCCATTCGAAAAGAACTGAAAATTTATACGAGTGACTCAGACAATATTGCTACACCGCAAGATGGCGACAGTCATTCTGCTTAGGGATCCAATTCAAGAACCTCATCAATATAATTGAAGGTATTTGTAGTCAGTGCAAAACAATTTAAAACTTCAACAAAAGCGAGGTAGGAAAAATCAATAGTACTATATGTCAGAGAAAAAAATTTTACTTTAATTGATTATTTTCATGCTAAATTTTTAGTTTTAAGCCCTTAATTAGATTAAGGAGGACTTCCTCAAGAACGTGGCGAAATTCGCAAAAGGTGCCATTGTTAAGCTTTTAGGTGACCGCTTCGTCGTATTTGCCTTTGTCCATAATGACAACTCTGTTTCCTTTGACTGCTCGTATGAATTTCGTTTTTTTTTTCTTCAATTCAAGGACTATGGCTGCTTCCGGGTTCGACACTTTTTTGGCTTCTATTATTGTTTTTGCTATTTCCTTCCTCACTGGTGTTTCATATGCATCCGGAACTTTGCTAGTGCTAACTTTCCACGATTATATCTTCTTTCGGGACCCTTGCTGGCTTTGTAACATAGTTGATACCCATGTTCAGTAGCCGCATTTCATCTTCATTGAAAGTCACCGTAGATTTATTGACCATTAGACACACTAGGCCAGGGATCTCTTGCACTTCAAATACTTTAGAGAACTTCGAAATAGCTTCTTCCCATTTTCTTAATTTCTGCAAACGTATTAATTTGTTTCTTTTCTTTCTCATGTTGATATGCTCTATCGGCCATCTCCAAGAAATCTTCCATGTTACCTTTGTAGCAATGCTATCTTGTCATCTCTAGGAAATTTTTGCAAGCTTTAAATGATGCTTCATCACGTTCGCTATATAGTTGAATGAGGCTCTTTTTGGTCAGACTTGCATGTTTGAGGCTTTGAGGCCAATATTTTTTAAGGATCTGCTATTTCATTAATCCTTCCACAGATTTGATCAAATCTTAGTTTGTCTGCATTGCTTTCATTATATTCAATTGTATTTGTCACCTTATTTAATCATAAGATAATTCGGATTGATTGATAAAACGGATCCTGTTCGAATTACCAAAATGTCTGTGTGCGAAAATATTTTTATAGGTAAACATAAATTTAATGGGTATTCAAAAAACTAATAGAGAAACATACAACGACATAATTCAAAATTAAATTGTGTTCGAAATTAAATTATTTAGTTGAATAAATTTTTTTCATTTCACCCTTTATCTATGATTGCGAAAACATAGCACATGTTTCACTTTCTTCACTTGCAATTTCTCCTTCTTTAGGTTATAGTTGAACAACTTTAGAGTGAATTTAATTTTTATTGAAGATATAACAAATTCATTGGGTAGTTGGAGCTTCACGATGACTCAAGCAATAAGCTCAAACTTCAACGAATTAAAAAAAGGAAAGAAGATTCATTTTGCGGAAGTTCCTTTATTTGTGATTATTCAAACGGAAACAATAGCAGGTCTTCCATATTTTCCACTTCAAATTTTCTTATTCATCTCAATGAATGAGAAAAACTGCCATTAAAATAAGGGAACTAATGAACCTGAAAAATTGACGGCAACACTTCTATTCAGATTTTGCAATCCGACAATTACGAAAATGTGATTAACTTTTGCTCGGTTGCAAACTTATAAAAACAAAGATTAATCAAAACTTTGTTCCAAAGATTTGTTTTCCTTGAAAACATAAATAAATATTGGAAGCACAATATAAACTAAATACCATAATCTTTGAAAGACCACAGTGTGGCAAGCAGAAGAATATCAAATGTTGAATAGATAACTTTCATTTTTGGGCATTTGAATCAACAGAAGAGAAAAGACATTTTTGAAATATACAGATAGGCTATGTCGTATAATGATTTCTTAGTATTATTCTATATTATTGCATATGTTAGCATTTTTAACCCTGGGCATTTTTATTCAGCCCCTCTAAGGTTTTATTTTGGAAAATATAGAATTTAAAGTATATTCGGATAGTGCAATCAAATAATTGATCCCAACAGTAAATCATCCTTTTATCCAAAACCAAAGATAAGCGTAAAAATGTGCTAGAGGATTACTTGGAGTGCTAGAGGATTACTTGGCTAATGCTCATGAGCACAAAGCACTGGAAATCGTTGACGGCGCCCCTCGACGCAGAAGCTCAGTCTTCCACACTTTTTAAGCATAATCTTAAGCTAGTCCGCATATCCCTATCTAGAAAAAAGAGAAAAAAATTATTTCAATGACACAATAATATTCCCGCACAAAACTTTTCTGTAGCAGGCATTATGTCAGCAAAGTTCCTCGAATCAAATTTATTTCATCCATAGGAAAATTATTGTGCAATTATTCCGACCTGAGTAGTATTTAACGTGTGTAATGAATGTTTCTGAAAATAAGCGTAAGCAAGATTTTTGTATATATAACTATATATTTTACAACTGTAAAATGTCAAATCAAGAACAGTAGTTGATTAGACCTTGAGCGTTTCATTTCGACTATCCTTAATTCTACTGGTAGTCTTACCTACTGGTAGAGTAACCTACCATAGAGATTCAAAAATTCGTTTCGGTAATTGGTAGTGGAGTAACCTACTATCTGATTATTACAACAGGCCAGTGAATACAAACTAAATGTGTTGGCAATCCAGGAAACGAAATGGATTGGTACTGAGATACAGGACATGAGATCGCACACACTATTTAAAAGTGGGAAGCCTGGAGGAAGCCGAGAATTCGGAGTAGCATTTATTGTGGATAGGGAATTCAAGTCACACGTTATCGACTTCAAAGCAATAAACGAGAGAATGTGTGCGATCCGCATCAAAACTAAATTTTTCAAGATATGGCTGATTAATGTCCACGCCCCGACAGAAGATAAGGACGAGGAAGTGAAGGACGCCTTCTACAATAACCTAGAACGCCTCTTTGACTCATTGCCCACAAACGACATCAAAATAATTCTAGATGATCTCAATGCAAAAATTGGCAATGAACATATTCATCGGGGAACTACAGGAGGCCACAGCCTTCACGATAGCAGTAACGACAACGGCCAGAGCCTGATTGACTTTGCCTGTAGATTATTAATTCAACGTACTTCCCACACCGACGCATTCATAAAATAACTTGGGCATCTCCAGATGCCAACACCTTCAACCAAATCGACCATGTGCTCGTTCAACAGAGGTGGGCATCTAGCATACTGGACGTCCGAACATTCCGTGGAGCAAACTGTGACTCGGACCACTACCTGGTCAAATCAACGTTTCGATGTCGCCTGTCAAAGGCATTTAATACGAAAAAGCTAGCCCACTACAAAAGTTTGACATCGAAAAGCTCCAAACGGAGTCAATTGCTAAAGATTTTCATGACTCCCTCGAAAACAAACTAGCTCCTATCCTCCAAGATATGTCTGAAAAGACAAGTAACGAGCTATGGATGGAGGTGAAAGGAGCAATTAAAAGCACAGCAGAACGGTCGATTGGGTATATAGTCCGGCACAGAAAAAATGACTGGTTTGATAATGAATGCCAGAATGCGTTAGAAAAGAAAAACCAGGCGTATAAAGAATATGTTAATAGAAATACCAGGACGAAGAGGGAAACTTACGAGAACCTCCGACGAGTAGCCAATAAGATTATTAGAAATAAGAAAAGAAAATATTTTGATGACCAATTAAGGTTAATAGATGCAAATTTAGCGAGCAATAGATCGAGAAACGCCTACAAAGTAGTGAAAAGCTTAAGACGAGGATATCAGCCCAAGACTTCACTCTGTAAAGATGAAAGCGGTAACATCATTGCTGACGACGATAGGATTAAGGAAAGATGGGCTGCCTATTTCATGGGGCTCCTTAATCCTACGCACGGCTCAAGAACAGCAGAGTCGTCAAACATCTTCGAACCGTCTCCTTTGGCCCCTCCAACTCTGG
Organism: Stratiomys singularior; assembly: GCA_954870665.1. Classification (NCBI taxonomy): domain Eukaryota; kingdom Metazoa; phylum Arthropoda; class Insecta; order Diptera; family Stratiomyidae; genus Stratiomys; species Stratiomys singularior. The sequence continues at coordinate 68,635,916 of OX940881.1, forward strand.
AAGAAGTCAAGTATGCCATCAAAAGCCAGAAAACCAGTAAAGCGCCGAGCATTGATGAAATTCCAGCAGAACTGATAAAGAACGGCGGTGTTGCGGCACAGAAAGTCATCCACAAACTGATCCAACACGTCTGGGATCAAGAGCAGATGCCGCAAGAGTGGTGCCAATCCATCATCATCCCTATCCACAAAAAAGGAGACAAACTACAGTGCGAAAATTATAGAGGTATATCACTACTCTGTACATCTTACAAAATCCTCACAAAAATACTTGAAGGTAGATTAACACCATATGCTGAAATAATTGGGGAGTATCAAGGTGGTTTTAGAGCCGGACGATCAACTACTGACCAACTGTTTACAGTTAGGCAGATCCTTGAAAAGTGCTGGGAATTTAACATCGACGTCCACCAAATTTTCGTGGACTTTAAGCAAGCATACGACATTATTGATCGAGAAGTACTGTACCAAATAATGCTTCAGCTTGGAATCCCAGCGAAGCTAGCCCGCCTGACAAGAATGACAATGGCATCAACAACAGCACAAGTCAGAATCAATAACCAGCTGACTAATGCCTTTGAGACAAAGGTAGGATTGAAGCAGGGCGATGGACTGGCTCCACTGCTATTCAACCTAGCTCTAGAATACGTCGTACGGAAACTACCTGTGGATACGAAAGGAACACTACTATACAAATCGAGCCAGCTTGTAGCCTATGCGGATGACATCAGTATCCTTTTCATCTGCCAAGGAACTCCTGCTCAAACTAGACCAAGAAGCGAAGCGGGTGGGGCTGCAAATCAACGAGTCCAAAACAAAAGTTATGATACAAACCAGGAGAAACACCCCCAAACGGCTAAACATAACAATCAACGAATTCAACCTGGAAAATGTGGACGAATTTACATATCTTGGCTCCAAGCTAGTGAAGGATGGTAATGAAACGGCGGAAATAAAGCGTAGAATTCAGCTCGCTTATAAAGCGTTCTACTCAGTTTTGGGTATTCTGAAGGCCAGCTTCATACATAGGAAAACAAAGCTGCAAGTATACAAATCTGTGATAAGACCTGTGTTGTGCTACGGATGTGAGACATGGACCCTCACTCAAGCTTCCGCAAACATACTAAACACTTTCGAAAGGAGGGTCCTAAGACGAATCGTGGGAGCAACGCAGGAAGGAGGTCAATGGCGAACTAGGGACAACCATGAGTTGTACGAACTTTTCGACGAGCCAGAAGTCTCCACTGTGATAAAACTGCGGAAGCTGCAATGGGCTGGCCATGTGCAGCGAATAAATGAAGGTCGGATACCTAGAAAGGTATTTGTCGGAAAAACTGAGGGACGCAGGCCAGTGGAAAAACCAAGAAAGCGCTGGTCCGACTCGATAGACGAAGATAGCAGCACGCTACTCGGATTCCGAAATTGGAGGACGCGGTCGATGGACCGAGACAACTGGAGGCGAAACCTGCGGGAAGCCAAGGCCCGAAATGGGCTGTAGTGCTACAACGACGACGACGACGACCTACTATCTGATTGCTCAAGCGTGAACACACACTTCGGTAGAATGCTGACAAAGCCGACCTTGAGAGGGTGTTAACGCACAAACGCCACGATTTCAACTAATAGAAGTTGGAAGTCGAAGCACGATTCATGTGCCTGAACTTTTTCCATGTCATTACGAAGATGCTTGCATGCAAGTTTACAGTTTGGTACTGACCACCTGTTTTTGGCTACTAGTTGAATTAGCTGAAAAGCGAGGGGAGTGCACAAACTGTGGCGAGAGACCTAGACAGCACGGACCTGCCAAAAGGCATGTGTCAGATTAGCAACTTAATATTTTGCTTGGAAACGCCTTCACACATTCATCAACAGCTATAAAACCCGTCGGTGAAAAGATCTGATGGAACAGGGATTCATAGAGCTTAAGCTACACTTGTCAGTCAACAGCTTGGTGTCGCTCATATAATGCAGAAAAGATGAACCAACTTCAACGGCCTCTTTTCGCTATCCAACCCGCTCCCGTTGAACCCCGTACGATGAAAGAACACGTTTCACTTACAGGGAACTCATGTAAGCAGTCTTGTATATCAAGGCAAGAAGAACTCCAGTATCCGATCGGATTCCAGCTGCCAGTGTTACCTGTGAGAAGAATTTTTCCCACAAAGCTGGGAGGTGACGAGTCACGTGACGATCAGCAAAGAGAAGAGGAATCGCGTGTGAACGACTGCATGCCGCCCACTGTGTATATAGTACTAATACGGCGGCGAAAATTCACGAAAATGCAAGCAGCCGGGGAAGTATATCCACGGCAGTATGGCTTCAGAGCAGGTTGCTCCATCATCTAAAAGTGATGACGCGGTTCAGCGTGCAGAGACACACAATCCCCCTTCTGCAAACTGGGTTCCCCTGCTAGTTACTCTGGACGTCAAAAAACCCTTAACTATGCTAGATGGGTGGAAGTTCTGTAAGAGCTTGAAAATTATTTCTTAGTACCAGAATATCTGATGCAGCCTTTGAATAACCTGAAAGACTGCAGTCTACTCCACGGCACCAAGCGAGGTAGTCGGCGGATGATAGTTACCATAACTCTTGAAAAAAAAAGACCATTCCTAACCTTAACCTATTAGTGAAATATGCTCTGAACATAAGTTAGCGAATCATTTTTTGAATCACACTATCGCTCTCTAATCAATTAAGTAAATCGAAAACGCTGGTCAGTGTAGTCAGTCAGGACCAATCAATCGGCTTTGTGACGAACCCGAGTTAACATAAAACCAACTATGATTTGTTCAGTTTCATAATTCTTTATTATGTCCACCATTATCAAAATCATTCCTTGTTAAAAAAAAACGTACACTAGCCAGAGAAAGTATCCGTGTATACAAGATAACAAAGTTACCGTTGTATTAAAAAGGATCTCCGCTTAACTTGAATGCTTTCTTTAATAATATCATAAAATCTACACTTTTGCATGATTCCCAGTATGTTTCATTATGCTTACTATTAAAAAAGACTAGAAACTCAAACAAAATCAATTTATGGCAACACAATAGACCAGAAAAAGTATTCGTACAGAACAAACCGGGGGATTCCGCGTGTTACGCGATAACATATGCAGACGCATATTAATATTTAATATTTTTAGGTTTTAGGTTCTACTTTAAGTTGTGATACGTTTAAAAGTGAGTGCCGTTTTCTTTCAAATTTTTTGTGCACTAGAATTCGTGGTGACGCCAAAAATTATCGAAATCAATGATGAAGAGAGGAAAATTATGCTGAAACTTAAACTGAAACTGAAGGGAAAACTTACCTCTAAATTAGACAAATAGTAGGCAGAATTCACTCCTTTGTCCAATATGTTGTGAGCATTGTTGGTATTCCCGGATTTTATAACTAAGGGTTATTTCGGGAATTTTCCGGTGTCGAGATCATAATCTCAAGCAATAAAGTTTATTGCACCAAGAGCTCGGGCCTGCCGACCAGATGGGAGATTCTCCTCGACAGCAAGGACGAAAGAACGATAGGGAATCAGTTGAGATCGCCGGACGGCACGATACACATTGCTCGCCTTCTAAAATATATTGACTTGTATTTATAATCTAAAATATATTAACGTATATTTATAAATATATATATATATATATTATATATATATATGTATATATATATAATATATATATATATGTATATTATATATATATGTATATATATATAATATATATATATATATATATATATATATATATATATATATATATATATGTATACTTGCCGCGAATAATTTAAGTTACGACAGATCAGAAGTGAGATAGACTCTCGCGCACATCATCACTAAGTGAATCGTGAAGTGGATCTTAAACATGGGTCGAAGTAGGTCACGTAAACGTCGTCATCGAAGCCGCAGTGAAAGGCGACGAGAGCGGAGCAGGTCGCATCATAGGGCCGACAGGACTCCAGAAGGATGTCGGGGAAGACGCCGAGAGCAGAATAGCACTCCAGATTCTCGAGACAAGAATTCGATGGGTTCCACTTCGACAGGCACATCGGATTTCGCCAAATGGACAGAGGTTCTATCCAGCATTGTCGATCGGGCAAACAAAGGGTCAGGTAACAATCATTTTATTAATGAGAAATTCGTCCCAGAGTTTGATCCGTTAAAGAAAAGCTTCTCAGCAGAAGAGTGGATTGACAAAATAAACACTCGCGCTATTATTTATAACTCGGACGATAGAATAAAATTGTATTTAGCTGCGTGCAGGCTTCAGGGTAATGCAAAACTGTGGTATGAAGAGTTACACGACGCGCATCTTTCTCGGCCGGTATTCTCGCGCGCACTTATTAAACAATTTCCAGAGGAAATACGTTTCGGTGCGCTTCTCAGAGAAGCTGTAAATTATAAAAGCACGAGTGGACAGGATCTTCTAGAAAACTGCTATAAAAAAGTCGGATTACTAATTAAATCAAGCAGCTAGAACTATCTCAAGAAAATATCGTTGATTACGCTATTGATGGAATCCACGATGATAGCATAAGAACTTCAGCATTAGCAGGGCGATTTAATACGGTAACCGACTTAACGTCATACCTACATATTTTCAACAAACCAAATCAACCCGCGGAAACGGTGAAAAATATCGAAACAGTGAAAGAATCGAAGAAACGTGACGCAACTAAGAAAAAAAAAATACTTCTTTTGTCATAAGCTGGGACATAAACGGCGAGATTGTCCTTATAATAAAATAGTAGAGAATAAAGGACAAAAAGAAGCGAAAAAGAATAAAACAGAATTGAATTGTAGTTATTGTAGTAAAACTGGACATACTGAAGAACGATGCTACAAGAAAGATAGGGACGGAAACAAGAGGAAAACATTATGACTAGATGGAAGTAATCAGGATATATGTCATGTTACCGAAGATAAGCCTAGAAACCCTATAAAAGTAGCCACAATTAATAAGAAATTAAGAATAGAATGCATTGGATTTTGGCAGCTCATGTACAATTATTATTGATAAAATAGTCAAACAAATAAACGCGAAATTACGACCAACGCGAGAAATCCTTGTTGGGTTTAATCACGCAGTGACTACTCCGATAGCTATTGTTTCTTTTGACCTCATTATCGACGATTTAACAATCAAAATGGACGCGTATGTAGTCCCTGATGATCAATTGTCGCGAGATGCGCTCATTGGCCACGACGTGGCCAATGCAATGCAATGCTCCAGGCATTGCAGGAGTAGTGAATGCATTAGAAACAAAACTCGTTCGTGTACCTCTCGATGTAAACGAAGTAAGAATGTCTGAAAACGAGAGAAGATCTGTGACACTAAACGACTTAAACTGCCCAGGAGTTGTCACGAGCATCGCTAACCAATTAATATCATTGTTAAATAAGTATTGCGATAGCGTCGCACTCGATATGCACGAACTAGGTAAGACAAATAGTTTAGCAATGACCATCGAACTCATTGATCATGAACCAATTCACTATCACCCTCGAAGACTATCGTACGCAGAACGAGAAAAAGTAAATCAAGATAGTCGATGAACTGGAAAAATGTGGTATTATTCGCGAGAGCAATTCGCCGTACGCAAGTCCTATCACTCTCGTGTCGAAGAAAAATGGCGAGACGCGAATGTGCGTTGATTACCGCGCGGTAAATAAAAAGACCAAAACAGATCCTCACCCGCTACCACATATTGAAGATCACATAGATCGACTAGGAGGAAAGAAATATTTCATTTCACTCGACTTGAAATCTGGATTTTATCAGATACCAATGGATAAAAACTCGATAGAAACCACCGCCTTTGTAACTGCAGACGGTCACTGGGAATTTTTGCGGATGTCGTTTGGGTTGAAAAATGCACCAGCGGTCTTTCAGAGAGCAATAAATCGCGCTCTTGGTGAATTAAGATTTACGATCGCCCTCGTCAATATCGACGACATCCTTATACCAGCGACTACCATTGACGAGTCGTTTAATAATTTAAAATTAGTATTGGACGCCCTAAAGAAGCATAATTTCACGTTAAATCTTACTAAATGCAAATTCTTCCAAAAGAAAATTGATTATTTAGGACGTGAAATATCAGAAGAAGGCGTAAGACCAGGTCAATATAAAATAGAAGCCATCACAAAAGCCCCAGAACCGACGAACATAACGCCAGTTCTATTGGATTAGGTGCCATGCTAATTCAAAAAAGGGACGAGATGAGCCATGTGATCTCATACTACAGTAGGAAAACTTCAGCACATGAACAAAAATATCATTCGTACGACCTGGAAACCCTAGCAGTATATGAAGCACTGAAAAATTTTCGAGTGTATTTACATGGGCTAAAATTTACTGTCGTTACAGACTGCACGGCGGTCAAAGCAACCGCAACTAAAAAAGATATACAACCGAGGGTCGCTCGGGGTTTATATGCAATATTATGATTTTAACATAGTCTACAGGCCGATACAGACGTCACTGATAGCGAGTGGATAAGAGTGGCTCAAATGCAAGATCCCGACATCGAAATAATACGTAAAATATTACAGGACGGAGATATAAACATATCTGAAAATAAACAACACTTCGAAATATATGATTTGAAAGGAGGCGTTGTTTTCAGACGAACAGATGACGGCAATAAATGGGTGGTGCCGCGGAACTCGCGTTTTAACATTGTAAAAATGTGTCATGATGAACAAGCGCATTTAGGTATAGATGAAAAAAATTAAAAGTAATTACTGGTTCAAGGGAATGCGTAGATTTGTTACCAAATACGTAAAGTCATGTCTAAACTGTCTTTATTATAAACGCACTACCGGTCGTAAACCTGGCTCGATGCACCCCATAGAAAAGATCGCCATACCTTTTGACACAATACACATTGACCATGTGGGACCGTTCATCAAGAGCAAACGCAAAAATACACAACTATTGAATATTATTGACGGCTTCACAAAATTCTGTATACTAGAGCCTGTCAGACACACGAGAACCAAGTGGGCAATCATTATATTAGAGAAAATGTTTGCGGTCTTTGGAGTGCCAGCAAGGATAATAAGCGATCGTGGAACTTGTTTCACATCGCTACGATTCACCAAATTTTGCAAACAATATGGCATTAAATATGTTCTGAATGCGACTGCTACGCCAAGGGCAAATGGGCAAGTTGAAAGGCTAAATGGTACTGTAGTGAATTCTCTTGCAGCTTCTAGTGCCGGCGCTGAGGAAGATGATTGGGACCTTTTTACGAAAAAGGTGCAGAGCGGCATCAACAACGCTACAAACCGGACGACGCGGAGCTGCCCGGCACAATTACTTTTTGGTTTTAAGCCAAGGAGTATGGCGGATGCTTCGCTGTTGAATGCAATCCAAGACACCTTGGATGAAGTGGACCTAAACCACCTTCGGCAGAATGCCAAGCATACCATTGATGCTGAACAGAAGCGTCACAAGTCTAGGTTTGACTCAAAGCGCTTTAACCCTCCGAAATAGGCAGTCGTCGACATAGTTTTGGTAGCAGCTGAGCCACCAGCAACTGGGACCAGTCGGAAATTAGCAGCAAAGGCGAAAGGGCCATTCAGAGTTACCGCAGTGTTGCCTAATGATCGTTATGAAGTCGAGGATCTGTGGGAATTGCAGAAGCGACGCGGGAAAAGAGCAGTTGTCGCTGTCGATAGCATGAGAAAGTGGATAACTTTTGATGCTGATGAATGAAGGCGAACTGTCAGGTGAGGAAAAAATATATACACCTATTTTGCTAAGAATATTTCAGATAAAAAGAAAAGGCGAATAGTCAGGAATCAAAACTCCTGTCTGATTTGGAGGCTGCGCTGGCTGGTGCTGTTTACCTAAACAGGCATTGGAACAATGTAAATGTTTGGAGGTAACACGAGATCAGATATCTAGGCACTCGCGTAACGGGAACTGCACGGGAGTCTATGGGGTAAAGTCCTGTGAGGCGCGAGTCTGCAGCTCGTGCGTCTGAGCAGGCACTCATAGAGTGGTGACCGTTGCAGGTTACGCTGGGTAAAGTCCTGCAGGTATCTGTGTAGTGGACTCAGGCATCCATGGGAGTTGATTTTTTTTTTCAGAGATTACTACGGAGTAAAGTCCTGTCGTGTTCAGGTATAGCTGACACAGGCATCCGTAGAAGTTGATTTCTCGAGAATATCCCATGGAGTAAAGTCCTGATAAGCTAGTTGAAAGTGGACAGGCTGAGCATTCACGGAAATTACGAGTATATTTCGTGAATGTGTCTGTACTGTAAGTTAACGCCTAAATGGGCTGCACTTAATCAAAAATTATGGAGCGTCAATTATTGACCTGTGAAATAATTTCTTTCTTATACTTTCAGATTTTTTTTGGAGCCGAGGACGTCTCATTGGTCAGGAAGGCCGAATGTGAGCATTGGTTTTCCCGGATTTTATAACTAAGGGTTATTTCGGGAATTTTCCGGTGCCGAGATCATAATCTCAAGCAATAAAGTTTATTGCACCAAGAGCTCGGGCCTGCCGACCAGATGGGAGATTCTCCTCGACAGCAAGGACGAAAGAACGATAGGGAATCAGTTGAGATCGCCGGACGGAACGATACACATTGCTCGCCTGCTAAAATATATTGACTTGTATTTATAATCTAAAATATATTAACGTATATTTATAAATACATATATATATATATATATATGTATACTTGCCGCGAATAATTTAAGTTACGACTATGTGGTGAAAACATTTAATACAACTGGTTCGATTATGTCAAAGCCTCCTTGTGGACGACCCTCCATATTGACTTAACGTGAAAAAAGAAACGTTTTGCAGGCCGTTAAAAAGATTTCTCGAGGAACTGCTTCCCAAACTGTTACAAATATAAAAGACTACTTTGGCAAGGTTCTCCACGAAGATACCATTCGAAAAATACTAAAGAGAGATAGACATCGCTCACGCATAGCACAGAAGAAGTCATACGTTTCGGAAGCGAACAACAAGAAAGGTGTGGATTTCGCAAAAAAACATGTAAACAAGCCACAAGAGTTTTAGGAACGGGTCCTATTCTCCGACGAAAGCAAATTTTGCATAATTGGCATTAAAGAAATTGCCCTTGAAAAAGACAATCTCGTACAAACTGTGGAACACGGTGGAGGTGGTGTGATGCTCTGAGGTGAATGGCGCCAGAAGGAGTTGGCCAACTTTTGTTTATAAAACCAACTATGGATCAACACGGTTACCTTAATATTTTGATGGCGAATTTGAAGCAAAGCGTTAAGCAGTTGAGTCTTAATGACGATTTCTAGTTCCAGCAAGATAATGATCCCAAGACACAGCACACTATGTGAAGCTTTGGTTACTATACAACCAAAAAAGTCAACTGTATACGCCACCCCAATCCACAGAATTTAATCCCATTGAGCATTTGTGGAACTTGTTGGAGCGCAGGGTCCGTCAGCACAGCAATACCTCAAAGGAAATCCTGAAAAACGTCATCGTCGATGAATGGGGCAAAATTACCAGTCAGGACACAGCCAAATTGGTTCACTCCATGCCAAATCGACTTAAGGAGTCCTTAGAGGAAAGATTATCCGACAAGTTATTAAACCCTGATATGTAATAAAGTATTTGAATATTTCAAATTAATATTGTCATGTACGGATACTTTTTCTGGTTCGATTAAGTGAGGATTTTTTGTTTTTATTTTGTAAAATCTAGTTTTTAAAGAAATACCATAGTAAATGTAGCAGCTCTCTTTCGCATGAATTTCCTTATATGTTACTTTCTATAGATGTACGAAACTTTTTCTGGCAAGTGTATATCTGCCAACACAATGAAATTCAAGTGGAAGAGAAACAATCTAACTTTTGGTGATTCCCCGGTTTGTCTTATGATAAGGCATTAAGACCGTCAGCCGATTTTGACATTTCTAATAGGAATCATTGCTTACTGCATATCGAACTGGCTTAGTCAAACTTTCAATTCATTTGCAAATATGAGTTTAATTTCTGTTGAAAATAAACTGGAAAAATTAGCTGACGATTTAAGTAGCGAACAAAAGTGTGGTGAAATATTTACTCTGGGTCGTGATTCTTTTATTCTTCAGTGCAATGATTGCAAACATAGATTTGAATCAATGCAACAATTTGGCATCCACTGGATAGAAAATCATATCGTGCAAAATTTATGTACCAATAAAGATGTGTTAGCAGAAATCCCAAATGGTTGTGATATTGACAGTGATAATGACAGTGCAGCAGATTATGCTACAAAATCCTCTGTTGATTGTATATTAAGTCTGAAAGCAAATAAAGATGTTGATGTCGCCACCGAATATCCAGAGCGACAAAAAAGAAAATGTACAAAAACAGTAGGTGGGCTTCTATCAATAAATAAACAAAGATCATTATTGAAAGATTTTCTTTTTGCAGCTTCAAAGAAATCCTGTGATAAATGCGGCAAGCAGTTTAGGTCACGAGGGGCGCTTTCATATCACTTAAAGAAACGTGACTGCATTCCAGATGATTTCAATTGTAAATACTGCAATATAACTTGTTCCAGCCAAGACAATTTCATACAGCATGTACGTATTCACTCTGGACCAAAGAAATATACATGTCCACATTGTCCAAAAAAATTCACTTCAGACTTCACCCGACAAGAACACGTTCACATTCATACAGGCGAACGACCCTACCAATGTTCCCAATGTGACAGAGCGTTCACATCGAAATATACATTTCTGAATCATATCAAAATGCATTTGAACAAAAAAGAACACGGCTGTGAGTTCTGCGATAAGCATTACGTACGAAAGTCGGATTTAATAACACATTTACGATCGCATACTGGAGAAAGACCTTATCAATGCGAAGAGTGCGGTAAAAGTTATACTGTGATCAGTAAATTAAAGGAGCATATTAAAAGGCACACTAACCTCCGCGATTTTGAATGTAATGAATGTGGGAAAGCATTTTTTTCCAAGTACACTCTGCAGCAACACGTGGTGAAACATTCAACTGCAAGACCATTTCAATGTAAAGAATGTGGGAGTTCCTTCCCCCGTTCCAAGGCATTGCTATTGCATATGAAATTGCACTCTGGGCTGAAACAATACGTTTGTAACATATGCGGAAAGGCGTATGCTCAAAGTTCAGGCTTGCATGGTCATAAGAAAAGTCATGGCGAAGTAGTTTCAAAGAAAACGTAGCGTTGAGATAAGTATTGATTTAGTAAATCAAAAGTTAGAATGAATTATGTTGCTAATAAAGTTGCGCATATCATATTTTCATAAATTTATAATATTGACAGGATAGCAGGATGAAAAAAAGTTATTTTAAAACCAGAAACGGCCTATCGTTTGATTGTGACTACCTCCAAAGCTGGGATTTCATTTTTCAATTACTTTCCTAAAGTACTGCAGTACTTTCTTCAGAAACATTCTTACCAGGCGTGGTATCGCTCGATTACTACGATGAGTCGTGATAAATAAGCGCCCAGTTTTATATCCATATGAATCTCTAAGCCCTGCTCTTTCGACATATTGCCATGTTCATTAGACAAAAATTGAACTTGAAAGGATTCTGTGTATGTTACTAAGACGAAATTAAAATGTTTACTTATATTTGCGTGATGTAATTTAGGATATGCACATTTCCATCAAGTATTTGTCACCATATTCAAATACCAAAACGTATTCGGACTGCAGCCTCTAGTTGGAAAATTTAAAATACTTGCAAATTTTATATCATCGAATCAAAACGTTTGTGTTTAATATATCGGCAAATAGAAATATGTTGATTTTATAATCGGGTCCAAAATATAAAGCCTGAGAAACGGTGTGAATGGCGCCAGTTGCTGAAATGCATAGGATATATCATGGCATTGTTTTAGAATCTCAAGTTGAATTTTTTTGACTTCATATAAATGAGTATAGCATTACTATGTATGTAATGAAATTTCTGAACTGCTAAGTATTAGTCTGATTAAATAGTAAAATGAACGAATATTCACTTTTCAGATGTCTTACTGGGATGTAAAGCCGATTCGACCCTTGAAAGAAACTGCAACATCTACACTATAGGCAACTAGAAATCATTCTATAAAAGAAATGTCTTGTTTGGAGGAGGTTTTCACAAAATAATACTAAATCCAGAGCAAGTCGCAAAACGCTTTCAATTGTTGCTGCACAATGCCCGGCGTCTTTGTGGAAATAGAACAAAATTATTCTTGTGCTAAGGAGTAATCACAAGTTTCCCATTGAATTAGGAACAAAACCATTGTTAGAAACATAAATTTTCTTTAATTCGAATGTTACATAAACACATTCTTTCATGTTTTAAGTCTGCCTCTTCTCCTTCATTGAACAATAAAGTTTCTGATTGATTATGAACAGGTCATAAAATTTTTACACAATATTTATTGCAATATTATGTAAAATCGTAAATCAATTGATCGTAAAAGATTTAGGATTATGACAATAAACTTAATCCCTTGAAACAACTTATGCAACACGTTTGGTCGGGATTGTGCGCACAAAGTCCCTTTTCGTTTGAAGTTTCACAAGCCGCACGTTGACAATAGTTTTTAAACCATAAAAACTCCATTAAATGTTGCTTGCACATCCACATAAGACCAAAGAGTTAGAAAGAATTCTAGTCAAACTTATAGAAGGCATTAAATCGTTTATAGAAAATAACAAAGAAATCAACGTATTAAACACCGGAAGCTTAATATTAGTGGAATACGCAACATACAACACAAATGATAAATAACAACCCATAGACATAAAATAAGAATCTCACTACAAATCAGACAACTTATGGAAATTTTCCAATTAAACATACAAAGTCTAACCAAACACAAGGATAATCTTGAACATAGCCTACAAAAGAATAATATCACAGCAGCTCTACTGAAAGAGATCCTGGGGAATTATCAATACATTAACAGATTCAGAAATTACAACTGGTATAGCTTACAAAGAAATTATAAGAAACATCACTAGCTCATACAATCTGAGAAACTCAGTCACAGTCGTCAATGCAGAATCAGCCGCAATGCAGAATCAGCCGGCCCTCTCAGAAGTAGATTTCTCTCCGAATACAAACTGCCATCTATTAACGGACTCCTATACCGCATTAACAAACATCAAGTTCAACAAGGACAACAAAACATCAGTTGAAGAAATCTGGAATTACATGAAGGAACATGTAATGGATGTACAAAATCTTTAATTGCACTGAATATAACATACAGGAAAAAATTTGAATTTTTTAACATATACAACAACATAAATGAATTACTAACAAAAAATAGTAATAGTCTCCTTGGTGCACTCTGTAGCTTCCTTGAATAAGCAAAGATCATCATATGAAACATTATCAACAAAACCATACAAACATCACAAATAATCCTCAAGTTTCTAATATTCCAACCTGAAAAAGGAATGATCTTAAATATAATTATTTATAACCTTTCCCCTTCTCGAAGGACCAGGAAAGACCAGAACAAAAAGCGACAACGCTGGCCAGTGCCTAGTGTGCCAGGGCCAATTTTCCTCTTTAGGTTTTCTACCAAAGAACCAGGGGGATAAAAAAAGGTTGTGTGACCTATAACCAATAGACATAATAGACCTTGCAACAGAGTAACTCCATCGCAAATGTTGAACTCTCGAACTCAAATTCGGAGGATATTCTATCTTCTTATCGGTGGCCCGTCTGTATACATGGTATATAATCGGGACACCGTCAGAATCAAAAATATATCGATTCATGTCTAAATATACGAATGCTTCGGGAGGTATGAAGCCAGTATTGAGACAAGTCTCAATGTATCCATCAGTAGGGTGGAACGGCTGCGAAATCCAGGGATTCTCGCACACAGTCACAGAATTCGCGATGTGATTTCGAACTAGTTTCAATATGAAGATATCAACCCTCGTCACTTTGGCAGTTCGATAAAGTCTCCGATTAGATATGTAATGCTTCCAATCCGTTTCAGGTTTTCTGTACAGACAAGTACATGCGCGAAGGCATTTTCTTTCGAAAACTCGTAACATTTCCATCATACTAGCACTCTAGTTATACCAGATCTGACATCCATATGTTAAGACTGGTCTAACCAGAGCCTTGTAGCAAATAATTTTGACCTTTTGATCAATGTATCTGGAATGAAAGAGTCTCCGAAGGGACATGAATACTTTTCGCGCTTTAGTTAGCGCGATTTTTACATGTTCATTATAGTACAAATACTGATCCAGATGAACACCGAGGTATCTTACACAGGATTTATGCGAAATCCGTTCTGAACTTCCCTCACCAGCCATAATGTGGAAATCTTTCCAATTCTTTTTTAGATCTTGACTGGCCACACTCAGCTTTGTGCGAAACAAAATAGTTTCGCATTTTTCCGCATTCACTTTCATTCGCCAATTGTTCATGTAGAACAGTACGTCATTAAACATTTCTTGAAGATTTTTTTGAACAACTGAAGCTTTTCTGTCTGCCGTATAAATAATCAGATCATCAGCAAACGTTACTAATGATCGTGTTGGTGATACGTTGAGATCAAAGCCGTTCAAAAGGTTGCAAATGAATATGGAGAAGAGTTTTGGTGCAGTTACTGTTCCTTGCTGCAGACCATTCAAGACCTTAAAATCGCGCATCGTTATCAGATTTCCATCAGTCACAAGAAAAGATTTTCCATACAACATATTGCACATCATGGCGACGAGATGACTGGGGAATTTGTCCTAAAGGAGCTTAAAAATTAGTCCATCTAACCACACCGTATCGAAAGCTTTCTCCATGTCGATGAGGCACGCTCCAATACATTCTTTATTATTTAGTTTCCAACAGATGTCTGAGGTTACTTTCGCTATTGCATGTACAGTCGAGTGCCTGGATCGGAACCCAAACTGGCAGTTCGGCATCAACTCATATTTCTCGATATGGGCGTTTAATGCCCGATCAAGTACCACCTCGAACACCTTGCTGATGTTAGGCAGCAAACTGATGGGGCGATAGCTTTTCGGACATGAAGCGTCCTTTCCTTTCTTTAAGATTGGGAGCACTCTAGCTTTTTTCCATTCGTTTGGAAAGTATGAATTGTTTAACATGTTGTTGAACAATATGCAATAATTTCTAATAGCCACCTCAGGCAAATGTCGAAGTACTATATTGGGAATACCGTCAATACCGCTTGATTCCTTATTGTTTACTCTGCCAAATATGAAATACAAGTCCTCATATGTAACAAAATAATCAAGAAGATTACCGCTCGGTATAAGGTCGGAAGTCAATGTTTCATCGAATTAAAGAATGGACTCGTCATTCAGACTTGATTTGAAATCGGAAACTGCTGTTTCAACGATTTCCGAAAGTATCTGACTCTTTCTCTCTCAGCGTTTGGTAGATGGACCAATTCGAAATGAGTCCCAATTAGAGCAAGTTTTTGCAAATCATCGCTTATAATCCTAGTTCCATCTGTATCCGGAGTCGTAGTGTTAATATCAATACCTGCTTTATCTAGAATATTTATCTCATTGCTAGTGACTTTGAGATTCGATACATTCACTCGTGACTTTTTACGAAATATGTTGTTCACTTTCGTGAAAACGCCATCTGGGTCCTGTGGGCTAATACCCCTCAGTTTCTCCGCCCATTGGTTGCTGACTTCACTCCTGTAGTATGAACGGATTAAATTTCGGACATTCTTAAGGTGTAATTTCAACAAAGCCAATGTGGGATTGTTGTAGTCCTGAAATCGCCGATAAATATTGTTGACGCGTGAAAGAAGAAGGCTTTTCAATCTTTTCAACCTTTTGATGGTTGGTGTTTCATATCCTTCCATATTGTTTCGGTGCTTAATCTTGGGAACCACTACCTCAATGGTTTCCAACGTCAGCTTCTCCAATTTCGATAAATAGAGATCTATTTCATTGTTAGTTAAGTTCCTGTCATTGGGAACTATTGAGCGAGGGTTACCACCATCGGCAGGAGGACATTCCTTTTGGTAGCCTCGATTAAACTTTCTTTCGAACTTTACCCAATCCGTTTTTTTGAAATTCAAACCATGATTTTCAGTTCTAACCGGAATAAGGAAAATATCATCCCTTGGATGATTTATTTCCATGACTATCGCCTCATGATCACTGAGGTCATAATGTAGTACTTCTAATTTCCGTTGAGGACTATGAAATTTAAATTCTAGTCTTGCGTCAGCAATGCAGATATCCAAGTATGAATTTGTCCTCGGTAAAGTTGGGAACTCGGATCCATATAGTATACATTTGAATTCATCTTGGTTCTCTGTTATCCACGATTTCAGGGATACACCTCTTGGATTATTGGTGGCGTTTAGCCATGATGTATGCCGAGCATTCAGATCACCGGCAAGAATATAATAATTATGCAGCCTATTTAATTCGAGTATTTCAAACAAGGAATCGAGCTCCTTTTTGAATTTGAGAATATTTTTTCCAGTTGAATAGGCCGAGATAACAAATAGGTTATTTCCACCTTGCAGGAAAATTTTAATAACCGACACTTCAAGAAATTCAAATTTTTTAAACTGGACTTTATTAATATTTTGGAAACGATAGGGTCTCTTAACCAGTATCGCGGTGCCACCTCCCCCATCGCAGTTTACCCTATCGTTTCGAACGAATTCAAAACCTTTAAACGTCATTGAATGCCATGGATTGAGGTGGGTTTCGGTGAGAAGTACGATATCAGGCTTTTGCTTGACAAGAAATTCGAGGAGATTCACACGTCGATCGAGTGCTGCAATCGAGTTGACGTTGATCGAGATGAGACGAAGCCCATCCATGGGAATGTGGCTGGATGGCAAATTATTTCGGGACATGTGGTAAATCTAAACGTTGATATATAAAATTAATTTTGGTATCTTGTTTCTCTAACCTTTCAATTAACGAATCAAGCCTTTGAATTATGGTAAGAAGAAGCTGATTATAGCCACTTACATTATTTTTTATACTTTCCGCCGGTCCTATTATGGCGGATGCAAATGATACCCCTGGCTTGACGGGGTTTGCTGGTATATTACCGCGGTGTTGTTGTATTGGTTTAGATAGCATTTTAATTTTTGCATCTTGATATCGTGGGCATCCTCGATATGATGCTGGATGACCAAATACACCGCAGTTTACACAGACCAATTTTTCTTTTGGCTCTGACTTAGCCAATTTGCACTCGCCACGCGGGTGAAGTTCTCTGCATTTAACGCAGCGATACTGCATGGAGCAGTTGGCAGCCGAATGTCCGAATCGTTGGCAACGGTAGCACTGGTTAATATCATTTTTCTGGAGCCGTTCCCACCTTACGACTCTGAAATTCAGGTACCTTATCTGTTGAAGAGCACTTGGACTGCTATCGTGGGAGATTTGTACCAGGTAGAACGGTAATATTTTTTTATCAACTGTTGATCTCCTTGTTGCAAAGTTCTTCACCGTAACGAAGTTCACAGCTGGTGCTGTTTCTTTTAGCATTTCAAGGAGATCAACAATATTTTCTCCACAGTCCAGCCCCTTCAACAAAAAGGTCTGATTTTTTTCTGTCTTCGGCGTATACGTATAATGCGGGACTTTACCGGCCTCCAGAGCGTCTTTTGCGGACTTAAAATCAACCAGCGACTTTGTTTTAATTGTAATTTTTTCAGAGTTGATTCTTTTCAGTTCAAAGTCTTTTACTTTGTATTCAGCTGACAACAGCCGGACCATTTCAGCACCGCGCTGCCCAAAAACATTTATGGGCGGAACTTTTTCATTTTTCACATTAAGAAGACCAACAGGAACATTTGTTGGCTTTTCCCCCGTATTTTTATTTATAAGATAATCTAGAAAATTTTTACTTGTATTTAATTCGATTTCCATTCTTTCGCTTGATTCCTGGACGTTATCGAGCAGTGCATAATAATTGTTACTTTCATTAGGGCCATTCTCACTCATCTTCGGTTTCATCCAGTCTTGGGATAGTCTTCTTTTTCTTCTTCTTCTTTAGTTCTTCCTCCTTGTTTGGATTTGCCGTTTCTCCTTGGTTATTTGTTTCCAATTTTGCCTCTTGTCTTTTTGTTTTTGAATTGTTGATTGCATTTGTAGGTAATAATTTGCTTACCATTTCTTCCAAGCTAATAATTCTCTGCTTCAGCTGTTCGTTTTCTTTGTGAAGTTTTTCAAGCTCTTCATTGTTCGAAACGATGTGCAATTTCCTTTGAACGTCTAATGAAGCTTCTCTTTCGATTTTTCGTTTTAGTATTTTGTCTCCAATCATTGCACTATATGGGCCGGGTTCGTCTCGCCGTTGGTGGAAGTCGTCGGGCTCCTCCATCCCGCTTTTGTAGCGGGGTCGATAGGTATTTCCGCTTTTATTTGTTGGCGCCTTCTTAATATAATCAACAAAGAAAATATTTCAGCGACGAATCAAAACTTTTTCAAAAACTGTTTTATAAAATTGACGTTTGAAAAAATTTTATTTAATTTTTGAAATTATTGGAAATTATTTTGAAATTATTATCAAAAAACACGTCTAAACGCTATGAATGCTAGGACGTATCCCCGGGATAATATAGAATAGTGTGTAGAGAAATGGAATAAAGGAAGGAGAAATTGTAATTAATAACTCTAAAAGATAGAAGTAATAAATGTAATTGTAAACAAGAGCAAGTCGGCAGTATTCGACATAATGTAAAGGTATAAACAATCGGTAAAATTGAAAATAAAGAGCAAACTACTGAAAGTAGTAAAAATACTGAAAAAAATGATCCTCTCCTAACCGTAGAGTTCAGGAAAAGATTGAAGGACCTTAAAAAATGTAGAAATGAGTGCCCAAATAGTACTTCGATTTCTGAGATGTTACAGTTTAAATGGGGTTTAAATGGAAAACCTTTAAGTTCGGAGAGGAATCGCCAGCTAAGGTATCAGTTCGCCAAAAAAACATATAGATAAGGGTATGTTTGGAGTTATAAGGAGTAAAAGAAACGAAGTGAAACTCTCAGCGATTCTTATACTCTTTCTGCCTCTGTTATTTTTCGTAAGTAGATCCCCTTTACAGAGGAAACAAAAATAAATCTGTTCGACTCCGATGGGAAGCGATTTATTTGTAGGAAGCCCGGGGAAGCTTACGAGGGTTAATTCATACGGAAAACCGTCAATCGTGGTGGGGATACATGTCTGCGGCAGACGTTGGGAACGCTTGGTATACTTGTGATCATTTTTCGTTTATAAAATCCCGTTATCTTGAACATAATATTTCATTTCAGAAACTGTGTCGTCTGGATATTTTGAAAGAAAATGTTAACGATAACGGGATTTTATAAACAAAAAATTATCCCAAGCATACAGCTTGGGACGTGTAAAATTGGCTCCTGAATATTTGTCCTGAAGTTCTTGCTACGCCCCTCCAGTTATTCCATTTCAATGTCACAGAACATTTGTGGAAAGTATAAAAAACAAAGAGTAGACAGGAGTCCAACAAGGATGCTACAAATTTTAATTATGTAGGAATGGCAGCAAATGCAACCATCGTTTTACAAAAAAAAAACGCGTGGAAAGTATGCTAAGACTGTGACCGTTAGGATGAAGAAAGGAAAATTGACAAAATATTAAATAAAAACATAACTATAAAGCTTGTCCGTATTTGATTCGTATAAAGGAAAACTTATAAAGTAGTTTGTTTCCTATTTTACAAATCGAATTTTTGTGATTTTTTTCTTGTTTTGATTTTATTTTGTTTGAGTAAAATAATAAAAATTCAAAGGTTCAACCTTAAATATATCTTTTCCTATCTACATATGAAGCTTAGTTCTGTATAACCAATAGTGTTGGAGTCGATCACGTTTTTAATCACCCGTACGATACTCATCGCTCAACTTGCTAGAGCCCAGAAAAACCTAATTGCGCAGAAATGGAAAATACAACGACGATATCAAACAGAGAGTTTTCATTCAAGGAATTACAGAAATTCTAAAACCAAATTCCAAAAAAGCTAGATTTCAATTTTCAGAAATTGTATTTTCATTAGTCGGCTTTTCTTTACTCAACATTAAATAACTCAACACTTTTCCGCCATTCTGAACGATTGCCAAAGAAAAAAAAATATATAATTTTCGTATAATTAGCCAATTCCACTGTATTAAGCCACTTGATTCGAACTACAAGTAGTTCGTTTGAAATAAAGTGAATAAAACAGACAGAAAACAGAACGCCTAGCACAATTTTTCACAAGCAAATGCATGCATTGAACACCCTCTATTTCTCCTATTTACCAATCAATTGACAGTATACTTGCAATCACAAACTTGTTGCTTGCTATTGTTTGCGTTGCTGAATGTTTACTATCGCGATTTCATACAGGTTTCCATGACTACCATGGAACTGTTGAGTGAAAATCCTTCTGAGTTTTTCGTCAAAGAGGAGTTCTATGATGAAGTGAATGATAACGTTAGGAGCATTGAGGGTAAAACATTAAAACAACTTGATTTCACCGATCCCACACCAAAATGCGGTGACGTACTTGTTGCATGCACCGGAAAATTCACTTTTGTATGCAGTTCATGTGACCAAACGTTTGATGTACTTGAGCGGTTCGGCGAGCATATACGAGGACGGCATATGGAAGTGAAATGCCCGTATGAGACAGTCAAATCAGAAGACGATCACCAAGATCCATTGAACACGAACAGTGTTGAAATGAACGTAATTTCTGTTTCATTGAAAACAGAAGAATACTAATACGAAAAGTCCAAAATTTATCTTTTCAGATTTTGCAGCGCCCGTCTGATGAAGATGCTGAATGTAGTAGTGATGTATCGCATTCTGACAAAGATTGTTCATTCTCCCCTGAAGAAGACAATTCTTTGGGCAAACCACCAGAGACTATTCCGGAGGAAAATGAAAACAGTGAACAACAGGACAGTGCCTTACAAACCTTAGGATATAAGAAGCATTTCTGTGATGTATGTGGTCGAGGATACGTGCACAGAAGATCTTATCAGGCACACATTAAAAAAGCTCATATAGAAGGCACAAAACCGTTGAAACTGCTGTGGGAAGACATTCCAGCGCTAAACGCTCCTCTCAGTGAAAATACTTGCAAGTACTGCGATGAGCAATTCAGTGATGTCGATAAATTGCAAGTGCATTTAAATACACATACAGGACGCAAACGATTTGTGTGCCGATATTGTTTGAAAACGTTTTCGTGTCGCACCACTCGTTTACAACATCTGTCCACTCACACCGGTGAACGACATTACAAATGTCCACACTGCCCTAAAACGTTTTCTGGCAAATCAAATCTAACTAGCCACATCCGTGCACATTTGAAAATTAAAAATTATTCCTGTGATTACTGCGATAAGCGTTTCGTTCAGAGCAGTGAAAAGAAAGTGCACGAGTTGACTCATACTGGCGAGAAGCCTCATCAATGCGAAGAATGTGGCCAACGTTATCCTACATCGAATAAATTAAATGAACATCTTCGACGACACAAGAACATCAAAAATTATAAATGTGAAATTTGCGGCAAAGCATTCTATGGACTAAATTTGTTGAAGAATCATATGCCCACACATACCGGGGAAAAGCCTTTTAGTTGTAATATTTGTGGTCAGACCTTTCCCAGAAAGAAGTCCTTAAAGACACACAAGCAATTGCATTCTGGAGAGAAGAATTATGTCTGCAATAAGTGCGGCAAAGCATTTGCACAATTTGCCGGACTCTATTCACACATGAAAACACACGGAGAGAAACCGAGATGATATTTAATATCCCAGCGTTCAACGATTTTTCAGTGGCCTTATATACATTTAATAATTATAAATACAAAAGTTTTATAATAAACACAGTATTAAATTTGAAAATTTTTATTCATAGGTTGGTTTTTCCGTTAGCGGAAGCATATCCTTTCGTGTGTTAAAATCCTGTCTAGCCATGGCTTGGTTACAGCAAACAGAAAAAATATTTAACAGGACTAAGACAGACTATTCCGAAGGGATCAGATAAATGGCAGTAACAATCTTGCAAAAAAAATTTCGCGCCTATGTGGTAATTTTGAACATATTCGAAGCCGTTCAAACATACCGTCGAATATACTCATTCTAAGAAACTTCTGAAACAGTTAATAGAAGCTGACTAGAACTACTGTTAACCTGCTTGTTAATTTTTTATATTATTACCTGTTAGACTTACTTATCAGTTTTATTATACATTGTAGGCAATTCCCTGCATCTTCATTTAGACGATGATTATCAGGAATCTTCATGATCTCCAAACCTTCCCATTCGTCTAGCTTTGAGATTCTTCTCATCTGCTTCACAGCTTCTACGTTTTCCCATTTGATATTATGTCCTTGCTCGACGATATGAACCACGAATAATGACCTGATTGTGAAATTCCCCTTTCTCGCTGCATTTTGCGCTCCTCTGATGTGCTCCTTGAATCGTATCTTTAGTAGTCTTTTGGTTTGTCCTACGTATTTTAGTTTATACTCTGAGAACTCTACCCTATAAATGCCACTTTTTTCGTCCTTTTCTGGTGGGCCTATTTTACTTGCCAGCTGAGATTTGAGGCTGTTCCTGATATGTGCTTCATTCCATAGTGCAATAAAGATTTTAATGATGTAGTCCTAGAAAGGATTTATAGTCATTCCCGGTTCGGTTTGTTTCGTTTACAGAAGTGTTTTTTTTTTTGTGCTATTTTGGATTTGTTGTTTCGTTCTGACTTTTTCCATCATGAATAATCTTACTTATAGAACTGATGGTTACGCAAGTCGGTAGGAACCCATACTTCTTTCCTTGCTGTTTTCGTATGGATGTCTTTTGTTTTTGTAAAGCAGTCTTGAGGCTGAAAGTTATCGCATAATGAGTGCATGCCCGCTCGTTTCTAATTCTTCCGTCGAAAATCTTTTTCTGCATATTTCCATGTTCTCCAACATCTTTCTTTCTAGTTTCTGAGCGTGAGTTGTGTAAATATTTGCTTCGAGTCATATTCGCCTTCTGAATCCTTTTGTTGAAATCGCTTATTGACTTGCAGGTTGTTCTTATTTACCTTCTGCTCCATTGTAGCTATATGGGACCGCACGTCGTAATTCAAACGGGTCCTCTACATTTATTGTATGTGCGTATCTATTCAAGACTATTTTGCTCGAAAGCCTGGACTGCGCGAATTTCTCTGCACTGCATTGTTTTTCTTTTCAGTGGCGTTTGTATGTTTTCGAGTTCCTTTTTATCTTACCCACCAAATTTACGTTTTACAATCTTTTCTCTTGGAAATAAAAGAATTCATAAAAGATTCAATTTAACTGAATTCTGCATTGACTTAATATCCATCCTCTTGTTGATAGGTAGCTAACAATCCCATGTAACGAAACTTTGCAAGCCACCCCTTTTCCTTTAAAATCTACAGAGAGTATATGGAGTGTAGTAGTTAGTCGTGTTTTAGTACTTTCGCAATTTTTTTCGATATCTACATCTTCTATACAATGTGTTGATTTACGTGAAAGAAGTTAAAAAATGCCGGCACGTTGTCCAGATTCCATCCATATGGTTATATTATCTACGCATAACGAACGAACTGTGGTTGAAATGATGTAATATAACGTTTTTGAGCCCACTCTATTGACTTTTTGTATATGAGGTAGTAGTGAAGATATTGGTCAGTCCGATTAATTTCTTCACTTTTCTCATATGTCGATTTTAACAATGCGGACATCGGATTTTGAATCAGACGGCCAATTTTTATACAAACCGGCAGAACGAGTTGTCGGCAAATTCGTACAGCTCCGTTTCTCATGGCTTAGCGCAACTGCAGAAGCATTTACTCTTGTCGTTCTACTCACTTATATTGGTTGGCTTGCGAAAGAATTTTATGTTTCGCTTGAGTTTTTGTTATATTGAGTTTGGTTATAATGAACGCGGCTGTAATGAGCTATCGGATATATTGAACCGGAATAATTTCCAAAAGGTCATTGTAACCTTCATAAAGTTCATTATAAAGTTACTTAGTGGATGCAGGGGCGGCTCGTGACTATTTGCATCAGGTGGGCACGATTTAAGGAAACACTCTATTTCGCGAAATATCGGTAAGAGTACCCAAATCAAGCACTCTATTCAAAAGCAAGAACCAATGTGAAGGTCTATAGCTCCCTCGCCATGGAAAGGATGGAGTAAAGTGAAGAGTAGATATTTTATTAAAATTGATGAATTCATAAATGTTTTTATTTAAATTAAAGTCTACGATCGGATTTTATTTAGTTGTTTCATCAGTTCCTTATCGATAGTAATTAAAGAAAGTTTGCTCAACCGCATTTTACACATAGAGTACCTTTTGATGCTTTTAAGACCAGAAAAACTTCGGTCAATTGATGCTGAAGTAGCCGGTGAAGACACAGCCAAGCACGAGAGCTTATAAATCTCAAAAACATCATGTTTTTTAAATAAATTTTGCAGTTTTAACGTTATTTGTTGAAGGAACAATAATACTGGGGTCAAAGTAGCAAACTAAAGTTCATTATGAAGCTATTCCTTTTCAAACATTTTCGGATAATGTAAAAAAAGACATTTTAGTAAATCCATTGGCGATTTGTTTTTATATTCTGAGAATTTTTGCATTTTGTTAGGGTTAACAATTTCATTTATTCACCAAATCTATTATTTCAGCATAAAAACGCTTGAAATATAATGATTTTCCAGAAATACCATCATGATCTAATTTTCTTTTAATAAACAATGCTTGCGGAGATTTTTTTGCAAATCATTTTAGTCGCATGACATTACAGCTGCCCTATCGTACGTTAGGATATCTAACTTTTCAGTTATATTGAAGCTAAAATTATCATCTAAAACTTGAAATAAATCTTGTGCAGTTTCGCCCGCGGTAACATAAAAAATCTCATAAATCTACCAACAAATGCATCTTCCTTTGTAACATATCGAAAAATCACGGATAGTTGCAGAAAATTGGAAATATCAGTGGTTTCATAAATTTGCCAACGAAAAACAAAGTGCCGCATGTTTTTCATCAGGTATGAAATTTGGAATTACCACTGAGATGATTAAATCATTTTGGACAGTTTTGGAAACTCCATTAAAAACAGATGATCTGCCAAAAAAGCTTTTAAAATCGTTGTTGTATTTAGCAATTAAAAACGCTAATTTCCGAAAATTACTCCGGTTAGACAAACTACTAATCGTGACCGACAAATGCGTGCTCCTGCCATGCCAAGTAAACTATGGTAGTTAAACCTATAGTTATTGACCGATATTTTTCAACGAGTTTATTGTGTTTCGTGATAAACCAAATCAAATAATACTGGAATTTGCTGTTTGCCAAATAATTTTAATTTCCATGAAGCATATAATTTGTCACTAGAGTTTCCATTTTTTTGCATTGACTCATTGATATGTTTCGTATAACCGCATCCAGGAGAATTTCATGAAGTTGTTGATTTGTCATTGAATTAAAGATAATTCCATCAAAATGCTTTAATCAATGTTTCACTACCAGTAAGCCAATCACATTTTGCGTACCAATCACAATTAAAAGATCGCATTTTAATTATTATTCTCCAGAATGATTAAATTTTTCATGTCCGGACATGTTCGTCATTTTAAAATTAATATTTTCCGGTCCAACGATAAGGACGCGAATTTGTTTTCAACAAGGATCTTCCTTATTTTTATCTTTTACCTGGATGTCCTGCTCTCCATGCTATACTTTACTTTTTCCACTTCACTGGCAATTATACGTTATTAGAAGATTAGAACTCTGAAAAATTTCCGAAAATTCGTTAAAAGTCGTTGATTTTTTTTTTGGATATTTGGCGTATCACCCTGACAATTCAATCATTTAAATTATCTCATATTTAAATGATAATTTTATATAATAAATAAATAAATGGTACAATGTTTATCCTTGTGTGATTTTATATCTCCGATTGATTGCCACTGGGAGAAGAAACACAAATATTTTTTGACACAGTTTTCACATTTTCTTCTGCTGAAGTTGGGCTTGCCCATCAGCGAAACGACGAAAACGTGTGAAAGCCAATTGAAACTTTAAATTTTCTTTCGCACACAAAGCAAAACGTGTATGCTAAGATCTCTGTCGCATCGGGCCACCTAGCACCACATCATTCCACTCGGATGCGTAAAGTTTTATTTGAATACGGACTCTGCTTTGGCTAACGTTAAGGACCGGCTCGCCCAGTGCCACCGTTTATGAATGAATTTAACCCTTTCGCAACGGCAGTGTGCTGTGCTGTACGGACCACCGTGTCGCTGGAGTAGCGGCACTGTACGGAGCACTACGCGGAAAAGTTAGTATCACGCTTAGGTAAACTGTTGTTCTAACTTACATCGTTCGGTGCATCTTCCTCTTTTTCTTGATCATACGGTTCTTTAAGTGTTATGCAACAGTACTTGGAGATATTTCAATAAAAATGTACTTATAAATTAGAAATTAAACTTGACGCAAGCCGTTACGCGGATGTCATCTATAGGCAACACTCGTACAAAGAGATAGTCGCGTGGATGTCGTTGTGCGGATGTCGTCTATTGACGGCGCTCGTAGCGAAAGGGTTAACTTTGGTGTGTGATTTTGTATGCGTTGTAATGTGTTTCAAAGGAAATGTTTAGCTTTTATTTGTATGCAATAATGAATGAATGACAATGCCAATCGCACCCTGACCAGCCACCACAGAGTGGATGGTTCCTCGATAGTGATGAAACTGCAGAGATGATCACGAATCCTTGTATATCTTTCATTGCTTTTCATTACTTGCAGCAGCAAGCGTTTAATGGTTTAATTTGAGGTGCATCAAGTAAAATTTCAAAAAACTAGTTTTTGGTGTATTTCAGACACATAAGAAATTCAAATAAAAAGAATGAATGAAAAGAAAGAGAATTACTATCCGCCAAATCAAATTTATTTTCTGGGCTGACTGACGTTCCAGCCAGTCGCTAGTTAATTAGTTTTTGCGCAAATCTGGAAACTTCATCCATTTAAGATTATTTCCGAAATCTTCAATGTATCGCTAGTTGTTTTCTTCGATTTATACACTTATCGAAATAACAGCGGCAGTCAGGATATTTTCGGTATTTTCTAATTGCTGCGACTTTTTACTTAACTACTTTTATTTATTAGAAAAGCCTCGCGCTATCTTTAAAATCTTCTCATTTAAGCACTGACACTCTGGAAAGCTTTGTAAATATCTCGCCAATAGCAACATTTTGATGCCATCTGCAAATAATTAGCGGCTAGCCGGCAGCACCACATTCATACACCGGACGTAGATTTTCAAATAAATTTTCAGAAAATTCAAGTATTTTTCAGCGACTTTCTTTGGTGCCGCCCCTCCAAGACGGTTCCTTGCAGTGCTTCGAACGTGGATACAAACAACTTATTGAATTTTCTTCTAATTACTAGGTTTATTTAGATTACACTTAGATACAAAGTTCGAACTTAAACCAAGTCATATATCACTGTACAGGAAATAATGTTGCAAGTAGCTTGCTATCGAAAGGCACCTTAATCTATTTATACTAAATTTTAAATATTACCTATTACTATTAATTAGCTTACAGCCGATGTGGTAGTTGTGCATTTGCTTTTTTCGTGGTCTTTTTTGTGCCAGTATAGATTCAACAACGATAAATTATCTCCGCATATATCACATTCGTAAAGTTTGTCGTCCGATTCAGCTGCTATGTGGCGTCTTATGTGCGGTAACAAATAACGATTCGATAAAAACATTTTGCCACATTCTTCGCATTTATATTTCCTATCTTTTATGTGAACGGTTTCATGTCGCTTCCTCTCATAGTTTTGGAAGAATCGTTTTCCGCAATAGACACAGCTGTATGACGGTGTTTCAAAATGAGTTTTGGTATGCACTCTTAATGAGGATTTCATAGTAAATGCTCTCGGACAGTATTTACAGGCATACGGACGGTAACCTGTATGCATGTTGATATGTGACTGTTGCGAAATTACTTTTGTAAATGTTTTATCACAAAAAGGACATTCCAATATTTTGTTGAGGGGATGATCTTGCTTAATATGTTTCTGGAGAGAGACGTCATCTTCACAAGTTACGCCGCATTGCTTACAAACTAATGTTAATTGATCTTCGTTTGGAAGATAGTGCTCTACATCACAATAATTTGCAGGAAATTCCTCATTAACACTTGAGGCATACGAGGAATTATCAAAATGTGTTTCATTGGCATTAGAAGACTCATTATGGTCATCACACTCATCCACGCCAGAAAAATCAACAGGTCCCATAACTGTTCCATCAGATGTGGAAGCCTGGATTTCTCCAGCAGAATTAGAAGTCCTGAATAAACATTAAAGATTTTTACAAAAGGAATCTACCCGAAACAATTCTGAGAATATTACTTGTCACCAGTTGGATACGCATCACTTGTGCTGCACGCCTCTGTAGGCACTACGGTTTCTGTTCGGTGATTCCCATTCGAATCATCTTCGTGGATATGATTGTCATACAAATGCATTCCAAATATTTGCAGGTTGTTGAAATGATCTGAGCAAAGTGTACATACGAAAATCAGCTCCCTGGCCGATTCAATGAAAACTTCACCACACTTCTTTAAAGGTTTCAGAAATGGTATCGAGTCATCTAGTTCTGCTTGTTGTTCTACAATATTAACATCTAAGAGATTTTCTCCGTCCTTAAGAATTATGTCTATGCGTTTATTTTCTGTCATTGTTTTAATAAATATCTTCGTTCAAATGAATTTTGTGGATAAAACTCGCAACATCAACAATTCGCTAAAACGTCGCGTTGACATTAATTTCAGCTGAAATATTGACGTTTCTTGATTTTCTTATCACTTAAAAGATCACTTGTAGCGTTTTACAGATTAAATGATGTTTGTCGCATCCGGATGCGGAAAAACATCATTTTCAAAATATTGTAACAAATGATACATACTTTACCGCGAACTTTGATTAAATAAAGTTGTAAGGGAATGGCGATAGAGTGAGGACGAAACATCTTACCGAAGATGGCACACTACCGAAACGCATATGAGAACGATACAAGGAAACTGCGTGGAACGACGGAGTTTTGTTTAAAAAAGAAAAAAATAATACAATTTTTAATCTCGAGCTTTTAGTCAGAGGAATAAGACGGTAGCGTACGGTTTTAATAAGACGGCAGCGGCGAAAGAAGAAAAAATACGCGATCGGTGAATGGAACGCAATCAACAACGGGATCTAATAACGATTGTTAGCAAATCGACAGGATATGAGGAATAAAGTCAGGCAATAAGTGGAAGCAGACCATTATTTATATCCTAGAAAAATTCACCCGAGTGGAGCTCGATCATCTCTTCCGAGAGAAATCGCAACATATAGCTTAGAAATTGGCTGCCAAATACATTGAAAATTTGAACATGAAAATAAATCACTTCAAGTCGATGAAATCGATTTCGTAAGTTCCCGTTATGTGTGGTGACGGCATCATGTAATCAATGATAAAAACAATAATTAATAGTTAACATGCTGTTCTTTTCAAATTTAAAAGAAAAACCAAAGAGTTAATGGAAATTCAAAATATTTTTGTTTGATTTGCGGTTCACCGGATACGAGTTTGAGTCTTATTTAATTTAATTAAATGTTCAGATTTATTAATAATGATGAATGAATGAAACTACTTCCAATGTTCTGTAGTTCAGTGATCGTTGGCATATAAACTTAAGCAGTCCGGATGAAGAGTAACAAATTTGGTGGCTCTAAATCGAATAAATGATATCGGTCAAATGGTCGCCTCCTAAGAATATTGGGACTTTTGATCATTTTATAGAATTCTGAATCGTTACTCGCAAAATAGGCGACTTCAAACTTTGGAGATTTAAAAAAATTCTTGTTAGATTCCATTTTTAGGTTGATATTTTTATTTTGCAACAGACAGCTGTTTCGAGGCCGATATGGTCCCTTCTTCAGTGTTATGTCTATTAGAATAGACATAACACTGAAGAAGGGACCATATCGGCCTCGAAACAGCTGTCTGTTGCAAAATAAAAATATCAACCTAAAAATGGAATCTAACAAGAATTTTTTTAAGTTTTTAGAAGGTTGCAAACATCCGAACCAACAATTGGAAATTTGGAGATTTTCTATAACTTGATTCACGCACTCAGTTGAAATCGACAAATAGTAGATCCCACAAATATTCAACATCGGCATTTTTAATAACGCCTTCTTTGTCTATACTATGTGAGCGACCCTATTGTACTGGAACCACAAATTCTGAAGTACTTATTTCTTAACTTCCGTCAAGAAAACTAGTTTTTCATATGTACCTAGCGATCTGCAGTTACGGTCACCATGGAAACGAAAGGGACTTTAATGCATTTCGGGCCAATTCTATATTAGTCCATAATAGGGTGCAGAAAAAAATACATTTTCGCTGCAAATACAGGACCAAAAGGCCACTTCGATGCAGTGAATAACTACTTATGTTATTTCATTTGGACTCCCCACTTTCAAAAGGCGCCTTTTGTTTTACACACACAATTAAGTGGAAATGGGTTTAGTTGCTCGTTCTGGCGGGGACGCCCCTTCTCAGATGGCGATCAGTTTGCACTTTAAACGGAAAAATTTCAACGTCGCTGACCAAGACTTGATGCAAAGTAAGTCTATTAGCTATAAAGAAAGATGAAGCTCACGGTATTTAAAAACATCACAAAACACGATTCAATAAAAAGTTAAAGCAATTCCGCCATATTAAAGTATTTCTAAAAAATGTATGTTATGAAGTGTTAATGTTAAATTTCATGTTTTGCTGTTCAATTGTTTTTGCGGCTTTTGAGTTGTCTTGTTTGATTTGGTCCTTTGAAAAATATCATAAGGAAACAACGGTTTTCTTCCATTTGTTTGTTTCTACTTTTGAATTGTTATTATGGTTTGTTTCGTTTGGTTCAAGTTTGAATTGAGAAAAATGTTTAACGCTGAAAATTTTGTATAACGTAAACAAAAATGTGGCGAGTGGACAATCCCAAAGAATTCGGTCGACCTGAACACAACCTGTTCAGCTAGAAAACTTAAGGATCTGCATCAAACGATTACGGTTGCAACAGCTCGTACCTCACAATTAATGCAATTCGTTCAAAGGAAATAACGTTGATATATTCCACCTGTACATTCATTTAACTATAAGCTAAATAATTAACAATTTCGATCCACAGTAAGATCCATTACCTATGAGAACACAAAAAATAACATGCCGAAGAAGGGCTACGAGGAAGACTATTTAATTCCTCCGTGTGACTTCCGGTGCGAATATAAGCCTGCACATTGAGCAAACGCTTTTCCACATGTTGTGCAAACATACTTCTTAACTTCTGAATGCAGTTGTTCGTGAACTTTCAACGCTCGACGTCGAGGAAAACTTTGGCCACAAACATTACAACTGAATGGTCGCTCTTTCGAATGAGCCGACATGTGATCTTTGAGCATTGTAGGTGTATAAAAAGGTTTAGCGCAGACTTCGCACTTGAAATTTTTGATATTTTGATGCCGTCGCAAATGGTCCTTGAGCTTATGTAGAGAAGGATATCGTTTCCCGCACTCCTCACATTGATGTAATTTTTCTCCTGTATGAGTTCGTTCGTGACGTCTCTTTTCGCTGCTCGACACAAACGGTTTACCACAGAAACCGCAAGGATGCTTCTTAATTTTTAAATGCATTTTAATATGGACAGCAAGATTAGACGAATTTGAAAATGCCCATGAGCAGTGTGGACATTTAAAAGGACGCTCGCCAGTATGTGTGTTGATGTGATCCTGTCGTGTGGTTTTGCATCTAAAAACTTTTGGACAATGAGGACATATGTACTTTTTATCGCCAGGATGATCGTCGTTGATGTGAGATTTGAGTGTTTTCTTGTCGCCAAAGTCTTTATCGCAGTATTTGCAAACAGTTGCATTCGGAGGTGGTGTTATTGCTTTTTCACTATGATCAGCTCTTATATGCGAACGCAAGGACCTTCTGTGCCTATAAATGCGATCACAAATTGCGCATCGATATTCCTCCTCCGTTTCACTATCGTCGCCTTCTAACTTCGTTTTGCCTTTTGACGCGGGCATATTCGGTAAAAGATTCAAAGCATCTTTTCCATGGCTCCTCCTCACGTGGCCCCGCAACGATCTTCTATGGCTGTACACGCGTTTGCATAATACACAAACAAATTTACTTTTCTTATCTTCATTTAAACTGTCTTCAGATTCCAATCGAATTGTTTTCGCAGTATCGACATTCGTTGCTGCGGAATCGTCAACATCGCTGAATGTTTTTCGCACTTCACAATGAAGTGTGTTTTTTATTCTTGTTGTTAGAATGCCATGCACTTTTCTTACGTGGGCCAAGTATGATACACGATGCAAATACGTGCAATCGCATAACTTACAAGTGAACACTGCACGATTCGGCTCTGAATCTTGCAAGCGATTGTCCTCATTTTCAACGTTTATTACGTCATTATCATCTGAACGTTTCTCAGTTACAGATATATGGGTCGAATCAAATGATTCTTGGATATCTGGAGCGAATTCTTCGAGTTCTTGTTTGATTACATCCTGCTAACGTCTTTGATAAGTACAAACGCATTGAATATTGTGTAATGATTACCCTTTCAGGTGCTGATGAATTATGCAACGGGTCTTCCCTATTCTCAATGCAGGAGTCCTCGATAACAGCATACTCGAATAGTTCCTTCAGCTTAATATGTGAATCTTGAATATGTTCTCCAAATTGGCCTAAAGTTTCAAAACTTTTTGTACAAATGGCACAAACAATTGTAAATATTCCACGATATCCGAAAAATACTTCGCCGCATTTTGTATTCGGTTCCAGAAAACAGGCTTGTTTGCCTACCTGTTCTAAGGCGGCTTTTAATTTCGTTAGCTCATCACTTTCAATTTCATCTTTAATAGGAATATTATTGCGCGGATTCTCACTTAGTAAAATATTGACATCCATCGTCCGATAACACCCGGTCAGCTACCATTTGTTTACACTGTCACTTTGAAATTTACTATTTCATTATTCCGGGATCACACTGAGTACTGTCAAAGTTGAATGCTGCACTAGAATCAGATTAAAGTTGAATTCAACTTTAAAACTGATGAAGTTTGTACTAAAACGACGCCGGTATGGAATTGAAAGAAATATTATACTGCACCCGGGTCTTTGTACACTTACAAATGATATCAGCTGAAGTGTAACTTGACGTTCACATTTTGACGTTCAATTAGTCCTGGCGGTTGATTGTTTTTCTATTAGAATGACTGCTTTAGAGGGAGATCTTGACTTTTTCGAAAGTAATGAAATCGGAACAAGTACAGATCGTGAAGGATCGGCAAATACGTTTGACCTGGGAATTAATCGAATAATTCCGGTTGGGGATCACGTTAAATGTGGCGAATTATTTTTTGAGTTCCGTAAGAACTTTTCCCTTGTCTGTTCATTTTGTCCGAAGCAATTCAGCGACTTGGAGTTATTCATACACCACTTCATGGCTTTCCATCTAGAAGCTCAATCGGAACAGGAATGTAAGCCCTTCGAGTGTTTATTTCTTGATGAAAAGTCCTGCCCGCAAATTGGAGAACGCAATGAATGCGGAACAAACGCACAGGTACGCGTCATATTTTGTGACTTTTAAGCCTTTGTATCATTCAAGACACCTTGTCACTTTCCAGGAAACACAAACTTTTGCCGATTATAAATGTAACCAAAATCCAGATGTGGCGATGTGTGAACTTAGAACTCCAAAGGAGTATGTTCCTAACATGTCTAGCGAACAAACAGATGTACAGAATCAATTAGAAAATTTCAAAGAAAACAACCCGATTCGTAAGCGAAATGAATATGTTACGGAAGGATTATTATCGGACATGTCTGATGACGCATCAATAAAATATCATTGTCAGACCTGTGATATTTCATTTCAACACAAAACGTCGTATAAAGCTCACGCTCAGAAACATCACAATATGATCACTAAGAGTATGAAGAAACAAATTGTAAGAGAAACATGCTTTGTGATAAAAGCTATAAACAGTATCAAACAGAAGAAAATTGAAATTCGACGTAGACACTTCTCCTGCCCGCAATGCAACACTGTTTGCAGCGATAATACCACTCTTGTTGCACACGTCCGCTCCAACCACGGACCCGATGCGTTGAATGTGCTATTAAGGAAATATTCATGCAAGTACTGTGACGAGCAGATGAACGACATGAAAGATGTTGAACTACACGTAGAATCTCAGCATCCTGGTGATGCTAAATATGTTTGTCCTCACTGCACCAAAACCTTCAAGAGTTTTGAGGGTCGTCGCACGCATATTTACACGCACACCGGCGAGCGCCCCTACGTGTGTCCTCATTGCCCCAAACGTTTCGCTGTGCCCGCAAACTTGCGTATGCACATTTTCATGCATCTTAAAATCAAAAACTACGCTTGCAGGTTTTGCAATAAATTGTTTGTTCAGAGCAACGATCGAAATATACATGAACAAAGACACACCGGAGAGAAGCCGTACCAGTGCGAAGATTGCGGGAAACAGTTCTTCACATCCACATTGTTAGCCTATCATCGGCGACGGCATGAGAATGTTAGAGTTTATAAATGTGATTTGTGTGATAAATCATATTTTACGTCGACTTCGTTAAATGAACATAAAGAACGACATGCTGGACAACGTAGTCATAAATGTACCCACTGCGATCTTGCCTTTATAACACGCAAATCTTTAAAAAACCATGAGAAATCCCATTCGCACGTAAACAAGTCCTGGAACGAATATGAATTGTCATTTGAAGCAAACTAACATCTTCGCAGTTACAAAAGGAGCCGTCAAAACAAAACTGAATAAATATACGATTTCTTTCACCTATGAGGAGTTCTTCGGGTCCTTATAGAAGCTATTATACAATATTCCGATCATCGGTGTTTTACCAAGATATTTAGAATATAGCTTGTCAAGATAGTTAGAATATAGCTTGATTACAAGTTTTTTGCCTCAGTAAACACACTAACCCCTCATAGGGCTTAAGTTGTTCGGATCACTTTGCTATTGTTGAAGTTCAATAAAAAGTGTAGAAAACGAATAGAATTCATTGATTTTTCACATATTCTAGTTTATCAGAAATTGGCTGTTTCTTTCCTTTAACTGAAAGGGAGAATATGTTGAGAATAGGCAAATTCGTGGTCTTCGCATTTATTCACTTACTTATAGAGCCTTTGACCCGCAGATATAGTTGAGATAGAATAGAGATAGAAAAAATATTTTAAACTCATCAGAAATTGAAAATTTGTCATATTTAAAGAGAGTTCACGTTCTTCAAAAAAGAGGTTTAAACAGCCAAATCATACCTTTTATCAAGAAAAAAACTATCAGTTAAAAAATCTCTTATACTTCATACTTTCATAATTCGAGCATTGCAACAAATGTATTGATGAATAATTCTGCACGTCGCCGATAAAAGTTACTTTTGAAGCAGAAATTTTTGTTATTAACATCCACATACCCACAGTCATATTGACAATAAAACTCTTGTTGATAAAGATGATTTTTCAATGAATATTTCCCTTGATAGTTTTTAATATGCAATCGAACGTTACATGGTTAGAACATTTTGCGTGAATTTTCAAATTTCCCTTCTCTGACTGTTAGAAATGTTTGGTTTCCGTTTTTCCGAACAGTCTATCATAACTTACACTATCTCTATCACTATGCACTTACACAAAAAACTCCTATAAGGCGAGCAGCTGAAGGAGGGGCTTGCGCTATATGATCTGCATACGACTCAAAATAAAACGAACTTCATCAACGATTGCGTATGGCATTTGAATCAAAGGATTGCATATGGCATTTGAATTTACCACTATATTTGTAAAAGCCACGGTGGCACCAATTCGAGAAATCGAAGATTCTAAATTACGATGGTGCAATTAAACGAAAATGTACAAAAATAAAAGGGAGGCCGTTAAGCGTTTTTAAGCTCTGAGAGCTTAAAATTAAATCCTCGATGATTGGAAGAGAAACGGAGGGCGATTTAAAAGAAAGTAATCGAAAATGCCAAATGTCATGAAGAAAACACGAGTGAGCAATCTTCTGTAGAGCGGTCGCAAAATGAAAAAGCATAAATTTCGAAAAAGAATTGGCAAAGACCGGTTAACATCAATTTTTTGGAAGATACTATTGATACCGAGTTGATCGTATGTACTAGCGAGTCAAGCTAAGAAAAGGTTTCGAAGATCTTAATTTGACAGAATTCTCGAGAGTTTTAATGGAAGAAGCTAATCAAACGAACTTCAGGTTTTCCATGCATAATGATAACTACGCCATTCAACTTGTTTTAACCACATTTCTGAAACAAAACTGCTGAAGGGCATATGGAACGTAAGATATAAGATTGCATTAAATATAGCCCATTGACAGGAGACAGCTACAGAAAACAATACCAAACTCAAATCGCAGTGATTTTAAGACGGTTATAGATATTCTTGATAAGTATCGTAGTGAACATAAGAAGCAAGTCTTCCTATGGAAATGACCCAAATTAAACGAAAAGTAGAATCATTGCAAGAGCATAGCTGTGTTAGAAAGACTCTCTCAACTGCCAATTGGCAGTTGTAATCCAAAATACCCCGAGCAGGTGACATTAGAATCCTGTCTCCATGGTTTGCATGGTGGTACCATATGAAGAACACAAATGACAATTACAATTAATATAAAAGCTGGTACGGAAAGCTTGAAAACTTTAGTGAAAGTCAGGGACAATGTTCATTACGAAACATACTAGGTAGGCCATCGACTGTTAGGCATCAAATTAATACTGAAAAGATAAAGCCTATTCATCAGCCAACTCGTATATTGCCATGATCCAAAATAAAGTAGATGATCGCATTAGCAACTTTCAGACAAAGGACATCATTCATCTCTCTTTAATCCATGCAGCTCCCTAGTTGTGTTAGTTGGTTGTGTTACCAGATAGGCGCCAATTAAGAGAAGGAGCAAGAGAAGATTAAGCGTTAGCGGCGACTTATTGGAGTTCAGAGTTCAAAACTTTGAAAGGCACAGGAAAAATTTGGTTGTTTTGAAGTGTATTTCGAATTTCTGACAAAATCTGAAAAGAAAGAAATGTAGTTTTCCAAAAAGATGATAACTTCATACACATAAGGATGACTGCACGCGGAGTCTACACTAATGATAATGAACTGTGTCAGCTGTGGACTATTTCACGTCAACTATCGAACATTTTCACTTTTAAATTTGCCTTTCTTATTTGTTCGCTGAATTGATTACTTCATGGAATATTTTTTCTGCTCTCTGTAGTTTTTGTTCTTTCCTATCACTTGGGTT
Organism: Stratiomys singularior; assembly: GCA_954870665.1. Lineage (NCBI taxonomy): Eukaryota > Metazoa > Arthropoda > Insecta > Diptera > Stratiomyidae > Stratiomys > Stratiomys singularior. The sequence goes on from OX940881.1 coordinate 68,673,321, forward strand.
ATTTTGCCATCTTCCATGAGTTGCCCTGTTCGCGCACCGCCGAAACGTGTGTGTTTATTCAAACCATTAAAGACAACTCTCAACCAGCGGCTCGTCAGGGTGGGTAAGGCCCACTCTGTGAATCTCAACTTGTTAAAAACAAACGATAATTTTCAAATATCAATATATTTAATTCATATTTATTTCCATATGATGATCATGAAAGATAATCACAATATTTTATAGTTTAGCTTGAACTTTCAATTAAAAATTTGATCTCGTGACACTTTTCGAATATTTTTCCATGCATATTGTCATTCATTCATGACTGCATACAAATAAAAGCAAAACGTTTTCCTTTGAAACACATATAAATTCAAACACTAAAATTAAATTCATTCATAAACGGCGGCACTGGGCAAGCCCGTCCTCTACGTTAGCCAAAGCAGCAAGTAAACAAAACTTCACGCATCCGAATGGAACGATGTGCCGCTCGGTCCCAGGGTGTGCAAATTTTCGCTGGCCCAATGCAACAGAGACTTTAGCATACACGTTTTGCTTTGTGTGCGAAAAAAAATTAAAAGTTTCTCTATTGTTTTTCGCACGTTGTCGTCGTTTCGATGATGGGCAAAAGTCCAACCTCAGCAGATTATGAAGCAGAAAAAAATTTGAAAATTGTGTCGAAGACTTTTGTATCTCTTCTCCCAGTGGGAATCGATGGGGGATATAAAGTCACACAAGGATGAACATTGTAGCATTTATGTGTCGTTGACAACAAATTCGGTACCTTGTCGTTAGACAGTAAATTATTTATTGGAAAATGACGAACATGAAAAATTTAATTCTGGAGAATTATAACAAATCGCGTTCTTTTAATTGTGCTTGGTACGCAAAATGTGATTGGCTAACTGGTAGTGAAACATTGCATAAAGCATTTTATGAATGACAAATCACAATGACAAACAACTCCATGGATTTCTACTGAATGTGGTGATTTGCAACATATCAATGAGTGAATACAAAAACATGGAGACTAGTGACCACGTATATCTTTCATTGAAACGCAAATTATTTGGGAACACAAGAAACTCGGTGAAAAATATTGGTCAATAACTATAGGTTAAATCGATACAACTAAACTACCATAGTTTACTGGGCATCGCAGAAGCAAGCATTTGGACGAATCGATCGAAATAACGGGGAACGACAGAATGTTCCGAATACACAAAAATCGTATTTTGTAAACCAATTTATCCAGTTTTTTCTACTTTTTTGGAAACTCTAGCAAACGGACGCATGGTCTAGATAAAATTTTTGAAAAACGACTACGAAGCAGTAGTTATCGTCGTTGAAATTTTAAAACTTATATTATTGATATTTTGCTAAATAACCGATGTTGGAAGACTTCGAAAAAAAGTTTGGAGAACAACGATTTTGTCCGCAATCGAGAAATTTTGCGCGACTCGAGGGAGTCTAAAAGTATTTTGAACGATTTTTCATTTAATTATTACTAGAAGCATTTCATTTATTCTATCAGCAAGCGGCTGTTGTTTTCAATATTATTTTTTATTGCAAAAGTGGAATCAGTAATTTGGTCACCGCCCTTAAACGGTATCGAGAGCACGATGCATATTTTGAAGCAGAAAATTAAATCATGATGGTTTTTCTGAAAACTCATTATATTTTATGCGTCTTTATGCTGAAATAATAGATTTGGTGATCTTTTTCATGGCGAGGGAGCTATCGACCTTCACATTGGTTCTTGCTGTTGAATAGAGTGCTTGATTTGAGTACTCTTACCGATATGTCGCGACTAGAGTGTTCCTTAAATCATGCCCACCCAATACAAATAGTCATGAGCCGCCCTGCTCTCAACAGTGATATTTTGGTCTTATTCAGCGAGTCGAAAGAATCAACAAATCGAATGAAATGTTGAATAACTTAATGCGTTTACAACATTTTAAGACCGACTTGGCAACGCTTCGACGATTAACAAACTCTTCAAGACATGGATTGGTCGTGAACAAAGCAACGAAGATTCCCAGCGCGGATGGAATTAATAATACAGCATCCAAGTACGCTGAAAAAGTAAAGCCAACCAGAATTCGAAAAGAATACGCAGAATAAAAATTATAGGAAAAGTGACAGTATTGCACGCAATATAAACCTCGGAATACTCAACGTAAGCGTTATATAGAATGAAAGTCAACGCAGAGGAAACCATTATTAAATCCAAAAAAATGAGTTGATATAATCAATGGCTGTCATAACGGACTTAATAATGAAAGCGATAAAAAAAATCAAATATTTTCCAACCTCGTAAAACCCATTGATGTAGTACCTGAAACAATTCGAAAGAGCTATAAAAAGTCACAAAGTGCTAATTGCAGAGCTATCAAAAATGAGGCTCACTAACCCCACACTACCCAGAATTAACTATTGGCCAAAAATTCATATAGAAAAAATAGAATGTTTTTTTTAAACAACATTTATTATTCATTTTACATAAGTGGGCGTAGAAATCAATGCACCCTGAGCAAAGGCAATTAATAAAATAGATGATCAAGGAAGGAAGAAATTTTGAATCTTTTGTAGTGTATTGCTGAATTTATCAGAAATGCTCTCAAATTTGAATGCAATTCCGAAACATGAGGTCTGAAGTGAGCAATGCTGCCGTTCATGGCGTTTTATAACGGATTAGCCACCGACGGCTAAAGATGATCTAGGGGTGACAGCTACCGTTCAAACCTTTCGCCTAAGATTGAGATAAAATTGAGTCCGAGAAAAGTTCCTCTCCTAACTAAAACTTGTAAATATACAACGTCTACAGTTCTCCAAAAATCACTTTAGTTGGGAGTTCGAGGAACGAGGAACATTTCATGTTCCGATGACTAAAATTGTTTTTCATAGTGACACAGGGTCCCGCAGCTACGTAAGGCACCCACCTCATTCCGAGTTTGATCCTAAGTACACTGCAAAACAATTAAACACGGCAGTTAAATCACTATGATGTATGGTTGCTTTTCATTCTGTAGTTTAGATCCAATACATTGAATAAAAAACAATCATGGACCAAAATGTTTATGTGGATAAACTGTAACTCTGTAACTGTAATGTGCCTTATCCCAGTGACAAAATACCATTAAAATGGGTCCTTCAGCAAGAAAAAGAGCCAGAACATACCAATAAAAAAATGGTTTGCGGACAAAAAGGTGCAGTTCTTGAAGTGGCCAGCGTCATCGCCAGAATCAATCCAGTTGAAAACATGGGCTGATGCTACGGATATTGTTAGTGTTGCAAACCCTAAGAACAACAACGAACTTTGGCGGGTGGTAGAAGAATGGTGGAGTGCCATTTCTACAAACCGATGCCAATGAAAATGAAAATTCAATGAAGAATCGGTGTACAGCCACAATTACGCAAGAATATCAGCTTCAGAATGCAGTCAGACAGACATATGCCAGGAAGGCTTCATCGGACAAACAAGGAGTATGACTAATACCAGAATCCGAGATTATCTAAGGGACGAAGCGGCAGTGAAAGAGGAAACGCAAAGCAATTGACAAGCACTAGCGAAACAGATCAACACCAAATAGAATGAACCAACGTAGAGATATGCAGTGTCCAGACCCCTCGGAAAGCCAAGCGTTATACGAAGAAGAAAACAGCTTTTTCCTTTGGGTGAAGCCTATTAAACCTTACATGTAATTAGAACAAAACAATATTAAACTATGCGCTGCTAATATTGATTGATAGTGAAGCTGTAAGTTTCTTAAACCGAAATTCAAATGGCTGACTCAGTATGCTAAAGTTAGCAAAGTGGTGACGACAACAATTCCTTAAAATAACCGAAAGTAACAAATATTAAAATTTGTTGGCTATTTGTAGTCATCTTCTGCCTACAGTCCTTCCTAGTTTCTAAACTTTTTAGGGACGTTACTCATGAGTTTACCGTGTGTTTCTTTTCGCTCTTTACCTAGAATTGTTTACTATCAAACGAATATTGAAAAATTTAATTAGGTGAGAGAAATTTGATATTATCAAGGCAGTTAAATAAATAAGCCTGAAGGAGGGAGGCGAGAGGAACAGGACTCCATACTGTTATTAGAAAAGGAACGCGCTACTGTGATCTGTTATCGTTATCTGTTGATCGAATATAGCCTTTTCATCGTGAGATGTTCGACTCATGCAAGAAAAAAATATGTATATTATTTTCATCCGGGGCACCCTGTGTATACTAGAATATCCTCCGTATTTGATCGCGAAGAAATACCATACGCGATGTAGATATTTCTTTGTAATTGAATGTAATGTAATTGTAATGCAATTGAATGAAATTCGATTTACTCGATATAGGTGGCTGAATATTTAAGGCTAAATTTATTAGTCCTTGTCATACTTTTTTCCCAATATTTTCCCTAAAGATATTTTTTCAAGCTTGACCGATGAGTCAGACTATTAATAGCTTAGAGTTCATAATAAATGTTTAGCTGCACACATTAGTTAAAATTTTAACTAATTTATTATATTATTATATAATTTATTATATTATTAAATATTATATATATTTTATTATTATATAATCTTATAATATTTTTGATTCATAAATAAAAAGCAGGGACGATTAAATAGAATTTTTCATTCAAAGTTTGATGCTTTCGTTCAGAAAGTAGCTCTTAAGCCTACAAATTCCGATTCATGTGGCTATATTTCGTTAGAATGCCAACTACGTTAGCTCTCTATGTCGACAATAACCAAATTTTTGCTTAATCAAAAGGAAGAGTTTAAAAAAGTTACTATGCGCGATGCGGCAACAAGATGAAATCATGAGTTCACAAGCGACGTGTTATCTCGGTATGGGGATTCTTCGTGATCGTAATAATAAAACAATCCGTTTGGTATAGACGACGTATGCAGTTTCTACACCAGCTGAAATCAACGGCAGCATGGAGCCATCATTGACGAAAAAGCAGTTAGTGTTCTCTACAGACAACTTGTCGGAACGCTCATGTTATTGATCATCGCAACTAGACCTGATATAGCAATCTGATTGAAACATTTCGAGTGTCTATCAAGTGAATACTGGAAAACAGACAAGCGTGGGCTAATAGAGCTAGTGGGAACAGCAGACATCGGTATTGCATATGTCATTTGCATATATGGTCAAGACAAATAAAAGAATATAACCGCATATTACGACGCTGATTGGGCATCGAATGATGACAGACTAAGCATCAGTGGTGCTGTATAACTTTTAAACGGTGGCCTGATAGTATCGTCCTGAAAGCAAGATTTGACAGCACCGTCAACAGCTGGTGCTGATTAAATTGCAGCATTTTATGCAGCCAAGGAAATTGTATGGGCTCAAAGACTTTCAAACGAAATTAGTTGTAGTCAAAGACAACCCAAAACTCTCTTCTGTAGACATGTGCCAGCAGAGAAAGTTATCATCAATCCAATGTTCATTTTACGTTGCACTACATCCGTATATTTATGGAAACGATATTCTGCGTGGAGGCAAGTAGATATAATAAATAATAAACATGCGGATTTCTTTACAAAGGCTCAAACTAAGGAAAAACACTCGGAAGCTGAAAGGACACTGCTCAGAAAGTGAGTGTTGAATATTTACATATACATGTTAATAGCTAAGCGCTTCACGCTTCCTGCCACTTTTTTTTTTGTAATTTATAATAAGACAAAGTTATCGCACGACTGTTCTCGAGTGAACACATTATTTTCGTTCAACTACACAAAACAAAAAATCCCCATTATTATCAAAGATGCAATCGTGTCTACTTAGTTGTAGCATTCATTTCGCTGATCGGCGATAATACTCAATACCAGCAGATTCGAAGTTTGTCATGCCGGTTTCCCAGTGGCGCCTAGAAGCCTTACAGGCAATCCTATTCAACACGTCAGCGACTATCAATCTTAGTTTCTCTGTAAAAATAACGTTGTGAAGCTCGAGATACTTTCTATATTGCAGATGAAATCCGACAATTGCGTCATATCGACGATGGAAAGCTTCTTCATTGATCAACACACAGTTATGAAAAAAAAAAAAAAAAAACAAATTTACCGATTTTTCTCCATTGTGTTTTAAATAATCGACTATCGGTTAAAAAATAGCTGTCGTCTACACAAAAAAAATTCGCTCTAATTTTTCTTAGGAGAAAAGAGTCAATAATTCCAAAAATGTATGCGCACGAATTTTAGGGAAATTCAACTGCGGTAAACTCAAAAACAGCCAACCTTAAGAACAGGAACTTTTCGGAGTCAAATTATTAAGCACAATTTTTTATTTAAATAAGAAGGGTTGGATTTGCGTTGAAGAAATCTACTCGTGCTCGATCCAGAACGAAGTTATGAATATACAATAAAATCAACAGTATTTTATTTTCCCATTTCCTGATTAAGAAAATGACAGTTTCTGATGAATTCGCGTGTAGTCTTAAAAACATGTACAAAGATTCACTCATTATACCTTTAATAGCTTTAAGTATTAAATGTTATTATTATTAACCTAAAAGTTTACTTTTATGCTATTTAATTTAATTTATGCAATGCTATTTAACCCCTTTGTGAGATCTCTTATGAACAAGGAACTTTGCGAATTGAGCGTAACCTTCCCCACAAACCTGACAGACGTATCGTTTTTCATCTGAATGCAATCTTTCGTGTTGGCGCAAAGCTTTCTTTCTTGGAAACGATCGTGCGCAAACTTTGCACTGAAATGGTCGTTCGCCCGAATGTACGACCATATGCGAATTAAGGGTGTATGCTTCGAAAAATGCTTTATCACATCGACTACATTTGTATTGACGAATGTTTTTATGCCGCTTTACGTGTCTTGCTAGACGACTTCGGGTTAAAAAGCGCAAACCACAGTCTTCACATTGAAAAGGTCGCTCTCCTAGATGATACCGCACTTCGTGATCGACTTTGTCAGTGGCTTTGACGAATGATTTGTTGCAGAACTTGCATGAATACTCAATATTTTGATGCGTTTTCATATGATCCGTCAGATTTTCAGATAACGTAAAACGTTTAGGACAGTGAGGACATTTGTGGCGTCGCTTGGTTTTGTGTGAATTGTGATTTTTAAGGACACATACCATGTCTAGGCTGTTTTCGTCTTTTAAGCAGGTTGATGATACATCTTTTGGGCAGGCCGACGTAAATGATATATTTGCTTGGAGCTGATTCTGCTGTGTACTAATATCTTGGATATCTGTTGCACTTTGCGATGAATTTGATAAATCCTCACCATGCGCAGTTCGCGAATGTGCAATCAGGGATCGCTTGTAGCGATAGGAACGTGGACAAACCTCACATTGAAATTCTTCTTGTATGGAGGCCGGAACAGCTCCTGAGTCTGTAGCGGCTTCTTCACTGATCTTTGAATCTTCAATGGATTGTTGCTGAAGTTTTTCTTTCATGCGTTTTGTAAGAAGTCCGTGACGTTTTCTAGCATGTGCCAGATACGATCTTTTATGACTATATGAACAACCACAAATCGTACATGTGAAAATTTCCTTGTTCGTTTGCTTTACAACAAATTTTTTCACATCTTTTTCGGCCACTTCGTCATTCTGCGTTACGGTCTCGGTGGTGTCCGTTTCCGTATTCTTTAAATCACTCTTTGGCTCAATGACATGCATCGGACTGTAAGGAGCAAATGCTTCTTTACATATTGGGTTATAAATTGATTCCTTGAAGAAATTAATTTAGTTTGTGATAAGAACAATGGAAAAGTCGTCGAGATACCTGGCAAGGCTCATTTTCTAATGCTTGAGAGTAAATGGGCCCCTCAAATAGTTCATTTACATATAAATTGTCAAGAGGCTTATATTCCAAGTTTAATGTTGTTTCTAAATGTTGGTATATTATATGCTTGCCAAAAGCCTCCAAGTCGTCATACTGATTGGAACATAGCGTACAAATTAAAATGAACTTCTGATTGTTTTCTAGAACCACCTCCCCACATTTAGTGTTTGGTTCGGCTGCTGTCATTGATTTCACTTCTAGCTCCCATAAATCTCGCACCACTTGCCTTTCCTCCGAATTGATTTCTTCTTTAATTGAAAAAGCACTGATTTCATCGTACGCTTCATTAAACGGTGTCACCATTGCAAAATTTTGTATATTCAAATAAAGGCTGTAGTACCGGGACTAAGAACTATTGTGTATGTTGACGTTTATATGATGGTTCTTTGACGCAAGCAACAAGATACATTCAATGATAGTGAAAAAACAGAATCAGCTGGATGTTTACAAATACAATTTGAATTTCAATATCAAGTGTTTGAATTTATAATGATCATCCGGCAACTAAAAACTAATCAGCGTCGATGTAAGTATCATCTCAATATAGTACCATATAGGACCATAGAAATGTCCTTTTTAATGATTTTGAGAAAAAGCGTAATTAAATATTTTGGGTAGAGGACAGACACCTAAATATTACCCATCATTTTTACACACGGAAGATTGTTTAATTTCGAAGAGGTATTTGCTAGGCAGAGGAAGGCATCCTGTGTTATCACTTCTTGGATACCCATGGAGACTACGAAATATTAACGTTCTGTCGGCTGGGTGGGCGTAAATGAAGACTGGTGATTAAGGACCTCAACGATAATTCGGATTATGTCTTAGTAACATATGATCTTCCGAGCAATGCATGCTTCCATAATATTGGTATCCCCGGTAGATTAATCAAGATAGCAAATTTTCAACACATAGATCTTATTTTTTAACACATCCACCATTGTGTTTTATAGAAAAAGTCGAGCTTGAATCCGATCACCGCCCAGTGCATTGCTGAATTCTGTACAGAAGATTTTTGGTAACTTCCGACGGTATATTTAGCCTAATATGTCCGAATTATGGACCTGATTAATTATTCTTTTTCTGTTTTTTTTTTTTAATTTTTGTTTATAAAATTTAAACGGCGTTGTTTCTCCCTCCAAATATATAAAAAGAAATTTTGACAGACTGCTAACATGCACTGTTGTGTGGATTTAGAGATTGTTTCAATTACATTTAAAAACTTATTCTTGTCTTCGCTGGACGCCCAAATCGGTTACTATAAATATAAATATTTTTACGATCTTCTTGATGACAATTGGTGTTGGCATCATTCGGGGCTAATCGATATCGTATTTTTCGTAGAGTAGATCGAAGCTATCAAGTGAAGCATGCTCCAAAAATTCCAGGAGAAAATGTGTAATGAATAATAGTAATTTTTAGGCTTAGAATTAAACTGGAGAGCCATACCACAGTTTGCCAGTCGGAAGTGTTTGCAATAAAAGCGGCTATCGAAGCAGCAACAAACAACCTTAATGGAAGAATACAAATACTCTCGGACAGTAAGTCGGCACTGCAGGCGCTTGCCTCTAACCGCGTAGTTTTACAACTCGTGCAGGATTGTAGGCAGGCTCTCAAAGCCGCAACAACCCAAGTAAATGTAAAACTGACATGGTCCCTGGACACAGCGCTGTAGAGGGAAACGAAAGAAAAGATGAGCTAGATCAGTTATGAATATTGCTCTACAGCTTTGAACTTCTTCTATTTTCCAAATTGCCTTTGGTCTGGCTTTATCGTTCGTAATTGGAGAAGTTCAAAGCTATAGAGCAATATTCATAACTAGTAAATAACCAGTCGACATCCACCTAAGCTGGTAGTGCCAATCGATGCGTCCCGGCCTGTGAGTTGGCACCTGACGAGAAGCGGCAGGGATGCGTGTTCGAAACCAGCTTGAGCTCTTTCCATCTTTCTAAATATATAGCATTTATGTCTACCAATAAATTATTATGCGAAGTCCTTCAGTTCGTTATTAACTGTCAACGGAATAACATCAATTAACAGTGTGCAGTGATTAACTTTAAAGGAGGCAGCCATTTCTGCCATTTAACAGACGCGGCTTCTCCCGCGTTTTTTTTTTTTCTCTTTTTAGCAACTACCCCTTACAGATTTTCCGAGTTTTTCCAGTGCTGGTTACTACTGAAAAGATCTAACAAAAACCCAAGATATGGAAGAATGGGAAAAGGGTCCTCCGAACCCAGGTGGCCCGCAGGCAAAAGATAAAACAGTGATTCAAAAAAAAAGGAAGTTATCAGACATCACGAATAAGGTTATGAACAAAGCGGAACTAAAGAGTTACACGAAGGAAGGAGCAGAGAAAGTATTATCGGCACCACCCAACAAAGAAAACAGCCCGCAGACCAACACAAATCAACACATGATTCGGACCCCAAACAAATACCCAACAAACTCAAAGGAAGACACATTCCCGGTGCTAGTCGATGGCTACAACAGTGTCAACGAAATAATCAGAATCACACCCATGCGTTTCTACCTAATCAACAAGAAAATAGGATTAAAAGGAATAAAAGACATCAAGCAGGTTGGCTACAATAGACTAAAATTACTTTTCGAAAGCGCCACAACGGCAAATGAGTGCGTAGTAAACGACCATATGAAGAAAAACGATTTAAGGCCCTTCATCCCCAGCAACTACCTCTATAGATACGGAGTAATCAGGGACATACCGGTAGACTTTAGCATTGAAGAGTTCATGGAATTATCAAAACCGTGCAACAAAATGGGCGAGCATTTAGAACATATACAAATTGCGGAAGCGCATAGAATGAACACAAGGGACAGAAACGACCCCACAAAGTTTATCGAAACGACATCAGTAAAAATTAAAGTGACTGGGAACGTTCTTCCTGACAATATAAAAACAGCGTACGTAGTCAGCAAGGTAGACTACTATAAATTCAAACCTCGACAATGCATGAACTGTGGCAGACTAGGCCACTCCAGTACCATATGTAAGGACAAGACAAAAACCTGCCTCAAATGTGAAGAGCAGGACTGCACAGGTAAATGTAAGAACATGAAGTGCCTACTGTGCAAGAGCTCAGACCACGAAGCCACCGATCGAAAATGTGAAAAATGGACGGCATACAAGAAAGAAGTTGAAACCAGCTCGATTCTTAACATCTCCAAAAAAGAAGCCCGGCAACTGATAAACAAGAACAGGTATGCAGGACTAAACCTGGAAGAGACAGCGAACATGGATTTCCCTCAACTCACTCACAAGAAAAATAACAACCACAGGAACCCAATTAAGGACGTCCAAAGGAACCTGATGAGGTTTTCCTACGCACAAATAACAGCACTACCAGAAAGAAATAAAAGACTGAATACAGATAAAAACACTCCCAGAAACCAGCACCAAACTGCAGAACAGGTCATACTGCCTACGGAACCCATTAAGAACAATCCACACAGAACCAGTGAAGCAGAGAGGCTACTATCACAACTACTACACAAACTTACAACACTAATTGAAAATAATAAAGAAAATACACAAATAAACACTAACACCTTACAGGAACTGATCAGCACAACGAATCAGAGTTATAACAATCAAAAAAACCAAACACACACTGCGGAAGGAAGGAAAACTGACAACCAAAACACCCGACCCTAAAACATGGAAATACTACAACTGAACATACAAAGCCTAAACAGACATAAAAACAGCCTTGAGTACTACCTTAGGAATAACAACATCACTGCAGCTCTCCTACAAGAAACACTAGGTAACGCGGACACAAACCATAGGGTACCTAACTACAACACAATAAGTCTACTAAGGGAGGATAGCATAGGAGGAGGAGTTGCCATCTTGATTAAGAAAGAAGTCAAATACAGACGCATTAACCTTGACTGCCAACTAGAGGCAGTCGCAATCCAGACCCTAAATCTCAAAAGAAATGTCACGCTAGTGTCAATTTACATACCACCCACAATAAAAGCAAATATAATGAAGATAGAATTGGAAAAACTAGAGGGACAAATAGACATTAGAAACAATTTAGTCATGGGAGGAGACTGGAATGCCAGAACAACCGATGGGGGGACCACGTCACGAACTCCAGAGGCAGAACACTAAGCAACTGGGTAAACAAACTGGAACTAAGTATACTGAATACAGGAGTTTACACCTTCAGGCGGTGGAATAAAAATGGTATATGGACCACTTCAACCCCAGACATCACAATATCCAACTTACCCATAAACAATCTCTCCTGGCAGACAGTTAATCACGACATCTGCAACAGCAGCCATTGCCCGATAAAGATCAGCATCAACCTGAGTCCAAAAGCTGTTGAGTACACAATAAACAGGACGAACTTAACACATGAAATCAAAACAGGGACATTCTCGCAAAATCTCATAGACATTCACAACTCCCTAAATAACCTAATAAATGCCAACACAGTCCAACGAAGATCTGACCCCCCTCCCAACTACTGGTGGAATGCGGAATTAAAACTAATCTGGCAAAAAAAGAAAAAAGCTGTTAAAAAATTCAATAGGATTAAGAGTTACAGTAACTGGGCAAACCTACACTGCATCAGAGAGGAATGGAAGGACAAAGTTAAGATAGCTAAAAGAGAAAAATGGGAAGAAAAGATACAGGAACTAGGACAAGCGGGGAACGTCAAAAATTTCTGGAACTTTATCCGGGCAAACATGAGCAATAAAGGTCAAGGAGCAAATAACAACTTTGACTCTCAAACAAGCAAACTGTTTCTGGAAAGCATTAGAAACAAACAATACACGGGCCAAACAGTCGTATGGACAGACCCTCAGTATTCAGAAAGAAACCAGAATTTTGGACAAGAAGATCTAGATATGGTAATTAGCGATCACAAGAGATCCACTGCTCCTGGTCCGGATAAGATTGATCACAAAATGATAGCTCAATTGTACCACTCCCATCAGGAGTCCTTCCTTGCAGCTATAAATAAAGCAATATCGGAATGCTCGATACCTGATGCATGCAGAGACATAAGGGTGCAACCCATCTTAAAACCCAACAAGGAACAAGGAACTTCAGGCCGATATCCTTGCTGAGCGTACTGATCAAAACCATAAATAGACTGATCAAAAACAAAATCAACATCTTGGTAGAAGGTAAAAACCACCTGTCAAAACACTGCTTCGCTTACAGGAAGAACAGGTCAACAAACACCTGTATTAACACACTTTTGTTGAAGCTATTGCAGAAAATTAGTAACCCCAGCAAGATTGGTGTCATCATTGACCTATCGAACGCCTACGAGAGAGTCGACCTGCACACACTCAAAACGGCACTGGATGAAATAAGGATCCCCACAGTTTACACCAACTGGATCTGCAACCTATACGGACACAGAAACCTTCAACTAAATGATCAGACTATAACGATCACGAATGGCCTACCCCAAGGAGATGTACTGAGCCCATTACTGTTTAACATATACACAAGGAAACTCCATACTATCAGTGACGACACCACCACAGTACTGCAGTATGCGGACGACTTCCTCCTCCTACAAGAGGGCGGGAACACATCAGACACAGTAAAAACGCTGCAGGACAAAATAAATCACTTTATTAACATATGCAGCAATCTGAAATTGGAAATTAATTCTTCGGCTTCTGCTTCTTGTGTCCTGTGAATCTTTCTTTTGTTATTTTTTGCCGATCTTTGAGATAACTGCTGGAGCTTGTGTTTCTGCAGCTTTTGGCATGCATCGTCGATAATTGTTTATAACGCCAAAAAATATTCGCAAATCGTTTATGGTTTCAGGTTTGGAAACTCGACGAAACTTTTTGTTTTTTCTGCTGGTGGTGTACGTTTAAACTCGTTGATCGTGTATCCGAGGTATGTGACTTCTGGCTGCCCAAAAACGATTTCATTTAGATGTTTTTTTTTTTTGTTGTACTTTTTTAAGCCCTCGAGGGCGATGCGAACATGTTTTTTGTGCTGCTCGATTGATTCTGATGCAATCAAAATATTATCCACGAAGTATAACATAAAATCTAAATCCCGAAAGATCGAATCGATGTAGCGTTAAAAGGTTAAATTTCAGAAGTTTGTGGTCGATCAATTTTTCCATTTTCACTTACAACATTGTAATTGATTTATACCCTTGCTAAGCTAACATAGCGAAGACTCATGGGTGCGGAACTTCTGATCAAATTTATCGAATAACTTTAATGTGAATTTTATATTTGGAAACAAAGGTGGAAAGAGCTCAAGCTGGTTTCGAACACGCGTCCCTGCCGCTTCTCACCAGGCGCAACTCACAGCGCAGAACGCGTCGATTGGCACTACCAGCTTGAGCTCTTTCCACATTTGTTTCCAAAAGTTAAAAGGTTGGAGACGCATTTCGGAGGCCAGACGGTAGAATTAATTATTCGAAAAGGCCAAACGGTGTTGTTATGGCCGTTTTTTCTATATCTTTTTCGGCCATGGGTAAATGATGATACGCTTTTTCGAGATCAATGGTCGAAAATATTTTTATTTTTTTGTGAAGTTTTTGAAGCAGGTCGGAAATTAAGAGCGCTGGATATTGATCTGGCACTGTTTGTGCATTGAGTCACCGATAGTCTGCGTACGGTCTTCAATTGCCCGTTTTTTTTGCTATCGTAGATGTAAAGAGCTGATCCATTGACTTTTGGAGGGTCGAATGATACCTTGATCCAACATTGCGTTTATCTCTCTTAGGTTTTATAGTAGAAGAGTACTAGTATATTTGCACAGAACTACAAAAAAGATTATTCATTTCAAAATCAATATGCAACATTTGCTAATAACTCTTTTCAAATTGACGGTTTCCGTTTTGTGAGGCTTTTTCCATTCCAGGCGCATGGACCGAAACATATTATGTACTGAACGCAGCCTGGCGTGTTTCACACTACAGCTGTTAATGACACCCACGAGTTGACAAAACCGCATAGTAAACATAGACGAATTACACTAGCGCATTTGAAATCGCAACATTATAATGATTTCGCCAGAACCTCTGTATGACGAAATCTGCATCAAAGAAGAAACAATCATAGAAGAATACTTGGACGATATAAAGGACGAATGGAGCATAGATTCACAACAAATTATATTCGATAGAGATACTACCAAGTGCGGAGAAGTGATGATTGGGTACCATGGACAATTCACTTTTGTCTGCATACTGTGTATGGAGCATTTTCCTGGATTGGACGAGTTCGGGTGTCACATAAGAGACTTTCATTTAAGTTCTTATGATTTTACTGAAATTCCAAATAAAATTGTCTCCAAACAGGACCCATTAGATGAAAAGAAAAGCACAGCATCCGTAAAAGTGATTGTGAATAATATACTCGTAAATTTGTTATTAATGTTTCCTTCATTTACAGTCAGCCACCAGTATGGAACTACATCCTGTATTACCCATCGGCACACAAAAACAATCTCTTGAAGTAGACCAAGAGATAGAAGACCAAAATGACGCGGAATCGTCGGAATCGATAAACAACGACGATGTAGTTAACGAAATATCAAGTAGCGCTGAAATTACACACGCGACAAGGTTTGCTAACGGACGTAGAAGGTCTGCTGGGGAAAATGAATATTTTTGTGTTTTTTGTGGTCGAAGTTACCAGACAAAAAACTCATATAGAGCTCACATGAAAAACAAGCATCCAGATGGAATCGAAGTGGTTGAGCCGAAAAAAGACATTGTTGTGCGAGCGCCTAATCAGATGATTTGCAAGTACTGCGATAAAAAATTCAATGATTCCATGGAGTTCAAAACGCACGTTGGTTCACATACAGGACGAAAACGTTTCGTTTGCCCTTTTTGTCCGAAAGTTTTTGCAAGCAGACACAATCGCCAGTCGCATATAAACGTTCATACTGGCGAACGTCCCTACAAATGTTCTCATTGTCCCAAAGCATTTTCAGATGCAACCAATCTCGCCATGCACGAACGTGTGCATCTGAGAATAATGAACTTTGCGTGCGACTATTGCGACAAACGTTTTGTACAAAGCCAGGAGAAAAAGGTTCATGAACGCACTCATACAGGCGAGAAACCGTTTCAATGTGAAGAATGCGGCAGACGTTTTATATCACATGTTAAATTAACTGAACACAGCCGAAGACACAAAAATATTAAAAATTATATTTGTAAAGTATGCGATAAAGCCTTTTATAGTTCGAGTTTGCTCAAGGATCATAGTATAATGCACACAGCTGAACGGCCGTTTCATTGTAATGTGTGCGGTCAAAGTTTTCCAAGACGAAAGTCCTTGCGAGCACACCAGCAACTGCATTCAAACGAGAAAAAATATGTGTGTGATACATGCGGGAAGGCATTTGCACAATGTGCGGGATTGTATTCTCACAGAAAGTCGCACGGAAAGTAACTTAAAGGATGTGATTGTTATTTAAGAATAAATATAAGGATTCGAATATGCTGTGATTTTTTTATGTTCATGATATGTTCATTTTGCTGGATATTGTCTAGAGAAAGTTGAGGTATTTGATAATTTGATATTAGTTCAACATAACTTTTTCATTCTCCTGAAGTTTTCTGAATTAATAAAACCCATTTTCCATCAAAAACCTACAAGAAATTATAAATTTTAACTGTCAAGACATAGGTGCGGAAGCTGGAATTGTATTAACATTATGCATCATTCCTCTTCCCTGCAAAGATGCGGGTTGTTCGAAATTAACCCACGCAAAATTGAAACAGTTTTGAGTGCCTGCGTATGAGCTCCAAATATTGTAGCCAACTCTTCTTTCTTAATTATTTTCTGTATCTTTCAAACCATTTTTAGCATTTAAGAAAGTGACAAGTTTGCTGTAGTCCTGTATGTGTTCATTTTTTTCACGCGTCTTAAATATTGTTTTAAAACTGGCAGTGAACTTATCCAACATCGAAAGAGGTATGTAGGCGTGTATGCAAGTATGGTTACTTGGGTTTGGAATTAAGGACTTGTGAAGAGTGAGTAGCTTAAGATTTTCACACATCTTTATTTAGCGCATTGAGATCGACCTACTCAAACATTTCCTGTCACTGATGCAGACTAGCTTGAGCGGGAGTGTTGATCTGTCCTCTTCCTTTAGTAAAAAATTAAGCATATTTTATTGTTCATCACTGGGATCACGACGGGGACTAGGGGAGTCTCAGTTGAAAACGCGGTGAACTCTACTATGAAACTCATCAAGTCTGCGTGCGACGTCTATATACCCCGGCGACGGCCATGACATGATAAGCCTGCTGTGTACTGGTGGACAACAGATATCGCTGAAAAGCGAAAAAAAATGTCATAGACTCCGCCGCGAAGCCCAACGCTCAAGGGATCTGGATCAGTCACATTCCCGAATATTGCCATGCAGGTCGGCTAGGAAACTCCTTCGCAAGTTAATCAATGAGATTAACCATTGAGGACATCAACCCGTGGGGCCTGAGTTATAAGCTGGTCATGCGGAAACTCGGAACCTCACGGACGTCCTGTGTGCTTGAGGCAGAGAGAATGGACGAGGTTGTCCGGGCACTTTTCCCTGTGCACTCCGTCCGTTTCGATACTCCATGCGATGAAAGTCCTGTTGACTGCCCACTTTTCACTGCGAAAGAGCTGGACCACGCGATACCCACGAATATAGAAGTGGTGAACGCAGTTCAGCGGGCAGAAGCCCACAATCATTACTCAAAGCGCATACTATTACTCGTGACGCTTGGCGTAAGGAACGCCTTCAATTCCGCTAGGTGGATAGATATTCCCAGTGCTCTGGTATTTTTTAGGGTGCCGAGGTATCTAATGCGGATATTGAGGGATTACCTCAAAGACCGCAAGCTCGTCTATGAAACATTGGGAAGTCGGCGAAGACAACCTCCCAATGGACGTAACATCCGGGGTGGCACAAGGTTCCATTCGCGAATGGTTCCATTCCATTCGCAAGGTTCCATTTGCGAATGGTTCTATTCCATTCGCAAGGTTCCAGGCATATGGAATGTCTCGTACGACGAGCTGTTGAGGCTGCCCTTACCGGATGAGTCGCGTTTGATCGGCTATGCTGACAACGTAGCGACATTAGTCGCCGGTCGCACTGTCGAGCAAGCGCAAGTCAGACTAGGTATGACAATGCGTCGAGTGAGCGAGTGGATGACAGACCGTGAGTTCAGCTTAGCGCTGGAAAAAACCGAGGTCTCATTCTGACTAAAAAGCAGATCGCCCGGAGTTACACCCGTCCGGATTGGCGAAGAGACCATTGAGACAAAGAAGACGATCAAATACCTTGGCATGATGATTGACTCGAAGATGAGCTTCTTCGATCAAATCAAAGCGTCAGCGGACAAGGCCGCAGGTGGAGTATCGGCGCTCAGACGTCTAATGGCCAACATTGGGGGACCCGTCGCGGCCAGGAGACGCCTACTGATGAGCGCAGTGGAGTCGGTGCTACTATACGGCTCCGAGGTTAGAGCTGAAGCACTCAGTAAGGAGTCATACCGGAAGCGACTGATGCAGGTGTAAAGACGAAGCGCTCTGCGGGTTGTATCTGCATACCGCACTGTCTCTGAGCCGGCAGTGCTAGTCATCGCGGGTACGACACCTACGGAGGTGTCTATACCTGTGTATGGGAGGAGGCTCTACCTGTGTATGGGAGAAGAAGGTAGAGAGGCTGCTTCAAGCGAGGAGAGAAGATAGTATCTCGCTCTATGGTAGGAAGGGTGGGTAAATGAAACATGGGGCGGATGGACCGCGTGCCTAATCAAGGGCCTGGAGCCGTGGCTTAACCGGAAGCATGGTGAGACTGATTACTACCTGACACAGCTTCTCAGCGGACACAGGTGTTTTCAGTCTTACGTGCACAAAATGAGAAAATCACGGTTTCCTGACAGCCTGTTTTGCTTAGGGATTGCGGATGATGCTTGCCACAACTTCTTCACATGCGAACGGTAGGTGAGGCAGTGTTTACATCTCAGGGAGAGAATAGCGGAGATCTCTCCACATACCCTGGTGTCTAAGGACAAATGGAACTGTGTGTCGCATTAGGCTCGGGTTGTTCTCACTATGAAGAAGGACATCGTCGATCGCTTGTCGGCGCAGAGGGAAAAGGCTCACTTTCTCAGTAGTCCCTCTCCTTTCTGTCCATCCCTGCTGAGGGAGGACTCTCTCTAATCTGAAGGCGCCGCTAGGCGAAACTTATGAGGCCTAGTCCGATGTAATGTGACCAACAGTTCCAGGCTAGGTTCTCGGAGTGACAGGGGAGGTGTTTAGTCAGTAGTTCAGTTCAGGACTGAAAGTCCAACACTCAGGGCGTAAAAAGCCTTCACCTCCCAACCACAAAAAAAGTATCGAGCTTTCTTCTACTTCTTGTTTATAAATGCGCCATTTTGGATATTGCTGACCTAGGGCAATGTGGTCCATATTTTTACAGAGCAAACATTGAATTTTCAGTCATTTATCCTCTAAATCTTGTTCACCTCACTTGAAACAGGTCTTGTTCTTATCTTTACAGTTAGTTGCGGAGTGGCCTAGCCTGCCACATTTTTGGCACTTTCTAGGACGGAACTTGAAGTAGTCCACTTTGTTAAGACGTAATTGCATGGAGTAGATATTTTGATAAATTTCTCTACACTTATTTACACTATTACACTTAATATCTCTAACAACGCCAAATCTAAACAAGAAATTTCCCGGTATAAAGGCCTTTATGTTCATGGTTTGCATGAGTTTGTTCTCTATGTTGCGGTTCGCTGCTGCGCTGGCACTATCGAATATTACTTTGAGACTGCTTTACGCTTTATGTCAGTGATTCCTTCTAACCCTATCTTTATGTTCAACTGAAAGAAACGCATGGGTGTCATTCTTATCCTTTCATTGGATTTGCTGATTCCGTCAATCAGTACTGGAAAAAATTTGTCCTTCGCATCGCTGAAGTATTTGTTTTTGGGGGTAGTACTTGCATTTTCACTTGTAATATTTGGTATAACTGTACTTGTTGTCGTATTTTCCTTAGTTATATCGTCAGCTATGTAACTCTTAAGTTGCGCTTTGTTTGGTTGCCTATTCATTGTATACGTTAGTTTTCTCTTCTTTTGTACTGTTATATTAGATACTATTTCCGTGTCACCAGGATCCGTGTTTCCTTGTGTTTCTTTACAACTTAATTACACTTTATTTTCCTAGTTCTCCTAAGGGAACACCTTACACGTGGATTGGAAACTAAAAGGAATGGAATTAGGTAATGGTCACCGTCTTGTGGTTTTTTTTTGAATCGTATTCTGTTTGATGCGTTGGCTTTTGATGTTTCTCCTTCCAAGGATCGAACAAAAATTAAAACTAAACTACTTTCCTGAAACTCAGTTGTGAATTCTACCAATTCGAAGAACAACAGCATGTGTATTGCAGCTGCGATGACGAAATTATCATGATATTGCATTAGGACATACATATACAGATTTTTCTGCTATGGGAAATATTTTTTTTTTATTTTCATTGAATGCTTAAATTAAGACATTGTGATGGAAGGTAATAAATTTTTAATGGACATTATGATTCTTTTAAGGATGCAATGCAATTTATATACATTTATAATTTAATTTGCATTTGAAAGCATCAAATTTTGTCAGTTGGGTAGTGTTTATTCTTCTTATGACTTCCATCTTGATACAAATCTAATGTCAACGTTGATTGCTATGTGTCATTGTTCCAATGTTTCGCAAATGTTTTGTTGAGGAACCGATCGACAAACGCTGGTCAATGCTATTATAGGAATGACCAATAAATCTTCCTGAAAAAGGAAAAGAAGGAAAAAAAGAGGAGCCGATCGTCTGGGTAAATGGATAACAAAGTGTTGGAATTTTTCGTCAAAGAAGAACTGTTCGACGATGAAATCGAATTCGAAGATTCAAAGTTGGAAAGCAGTACCTGCAATGAAATAAAGCCTGATGACATCGATGAAACGGAAGAAGTTCAAAAATGTGGCCATGTACTGTTAGCCTCCACAAGCGGCAAATTCATATTTGTATGCGTGTTCTGTGAAGAAAATTTTAGGGATTTGGCATTATTTGAGAATCATATCAGGGAGAACCATCACGAGTTAAAGAAAGAATGGAAAACCATTTGCATCGAGAATTCTGTCATTAAATTCGAGCCGATTGAAAATGACAACCAACTAGACGCTGAAGAAGTGGTGAGTTTGAAAGCAAAATGTTTGATATTATTTCGTTGATCGTGAAAATTTTAGGAAACTGCTGATAGTTCCTATAAAACACAGAAGAAAGATCCATTCGCAGAGCAACCAGCTGAATTAAACATTCATGATAACCCTGCAAGCTGGATATCACAACTGCAGGATTCTACGAATGACGAAAATTATCAAGACGATCGGAGCAGTTCAGGGTTAATAGATGTTGACATTGGTGAAGTTGAAAAACAGCCGTTCTGTATTGTATGCAATTTTATTTTTTCTTAAGCAAATGAGTTATAAGCCCATTTACAGAAAAAACATTCTGATTTGCTAAGCATCGATGAACCCAGAAATGCCGATGTGGAGAACCTGGACGCACAGGTTGCTGCAACTTCAAATGAGAGCTTTCCTAGGAGCAAATACGACGAAGAAGCGACACAACCGTTCTGCCCAGTATGTTGCTGTTCATTTAATATAACAGCTAACTTCTTAGCTCATCTCCAGAAAAAACATTCTGATGTTCTAAACAACGATGAAATTCTGAATTCCTCTGTTAAACATTTGGAGACAAAGCTGGGCGCGACTTTAGGTGAAATAACATGCATATACTGTTTCCAGAGCTTTACAGAAATGGATGCATTGAGAGCACATTCCAGCGTTCATGTGATACCGCACCATAGGAAAATGTATCGATGCAAGTTTTGCCCTAAAATTTTTAAATGTCCATCACGTCGACAAATACATATGTACATCCATGAAGGTGTTCTGCCTTATAAATGCGATTTATGTCCCGCTGCATACCGGAGCATGACGAGTCTACAAAAACATTTGCTTGTTCATTCGAGTGATAAGAAAGTAGTTTGCAAGTATTGCACAATGGTTTTCGCTAGAAAGGGAGAGAGGACTTTCCACGAACGGATTCATGCGAATGAGCTTCTGTTCAAATGTAAAGAGTGTGAAAAGGGATTCATTAGTCGGTTATTGCTCGAAAATCATATGATTGTTCATAAGGGAACATCAACTTACAAGTGTGATGAATGCGGATGTTCGTTCAACAGCTTGCCTCTATTGGAAGCTCATAGGCCCACTCATTCGAACACCGTTCCTGCAGAGCCGCATTGCTTTGATCAAAGTAATGTCCAGACATCTAATAATTTCCCTGCAAGTGAACAGAACGCTGGCCCATCCTCAAATATTCTTTCTAGTGAACAATGCTCTGCTCCCTCGACGTACATAGTGCCCGATTCTAACGAAAGAGCTTCTGAATCTACACCGAGTTTAGAAAGTATGCCTCAAAATACAGAAGCTGACTACGAACAATTAATTGACATGTATGTTTTGGCTTCAAACGTCAGCCATATAATGCGAGTTTCACACTCAGGAGACGCCAATGGGCAAGGAAGTGAAAAGGCGAAAAATCAATGCAATGTGGAACGTTTGAATGATACCACAAATGCACATTTGTCAGGAGGCGAAGAGCTTAAGAAAATGGATAAGGAGAGGAATCCATTTTGCTCAGCATGCTCGCGTTGTTTCAATCAGGAACAACTTTTTCGCAGTCATGTACTTATCCACCATTCCGAATTATTGAAAAATGACAAGATAAACAATTCCAGCCTTGGTCATTTGGAAGAAATCATAGCAAAAAATTCAGGAGAAATGCGGTGCGCTTTCTGCTCCATGGTCTTTATTGATCTTGAGACATTTAGAAGACATGCATGTGTTCTAATGAAACCCTACACGGACTTTAATTCAGACATTGAACCTGGTCACGATCAGCAGGAGAAGCATTTAAAAGATCGATTGCATATTTACGACAATATACACAAAATCCCAAGAGAAAAAGACACAGAATATGTTAAGGAAGGCGAGAAGATGCCTTTGTGCACCATATGTGGCCGATGCTATAAAACCATCAACATCTTCCGTAAACACCTGAGGAAAAAACACTCTGATTTACTTTCTTCTGAAGAAATTCAACACTTTAGGCCCGAAAGCTTAGAGGATAAACTTGCTAAAGTATCTAGTGATTGGACCTGCATTTATTGCTTCAAAACATTTAATGACATCGAGGAATTTCGAGAACATTCAAAGCCACATATGGAAGATAGCATATTTAACTGCAAATACTGTCCTAAAACATTCAGTAGCAATCACAATCGTCAAATGCACATTAACGTTCATGAGAATCATCGGCCATATAAATGCCGGTTTTGCCCACGTGTATTTATATATTCTAGCAACCGCAAAGAACACGAACAAATTCATTCTGGTTCAATGACCCTTCATTGCAAATTTTGTGATAAGCTTTTTGCAAAAAAATCAGAAAGGACCGCGCATGAGAAAATTCATACTAATGACTTCCCCTATGAATGCAGTAAATGCGGAATGCGTTTCACGATGAGGATGAAACTAAAAAATCATATTCTACATCGCAAATGTACGCGTAATTTAAAGTGTCACCGGTGTGGAATAATATTCCATAGCATGCCTAAGCTTAAGGAGCACATGCAGGCGCATTCTAACGAACAACAGATAAAACCGGTTGCTGAGAAAGATGCCTGTGGAAGTGCCGAATATAGCGAGTTTGAAACCATAGTTGAAAAGGAGGACACTGAATGGTTGTCACAAACTGAAGAAACTCAGAGCTCAGAGAGAAACTCAGAAACTGTAGAGCAAATAGATGAAGAAAACATTCAAAATACCAAAGAAGCTAGGACAGAACATCTAACTGACACTAACCATGACCAAAATGTTGGTGTTACCGAAATAAACAATGCGCCATTCTGTCCTGTATGCATCCGCTGCTTTAGAAGTGAGCAAAATTTGCGTAATCATTTGCGGTTAAAGCATTCGAATTTGTTGACAAAGGAGGAGATAAAAGACTGTAGCGTTGAAGAGCTAGTTGAAAAAATCTTGAAAACTTCAGGTGAAATGGCTTGCAGGTATTGCTCAACTAGCTTCACCGAAGTTCATAAGTTAAAAATACATTTGGAAACTCATCTGAGGAAACTTGTATTCGCTTGTAAGTTTTGCCCTAAGACATTCATTAGCAAACAAAAGTGTGATCTTCATACTAAAGAACATGGGAAAGACGAAATCGAGGAACCCTGTGCGCAGCGAGAAGTAAAAAAGCCCATTCGAAAACAAAAACTGCGTAAGAAACCTTTTTGCACATTATGCATCCGTTGCTACCCGCGGTTAAAGTACTTTCGTCGACATCTAGCAAGGATGCATAGTGAAATATTTACTAAACAAGAAATCCTAAAGGCCAGCGTAGAGGAGCTAGAAGAGAAGCTTGCTAAGATTCCTGATGAGATGATGTGCATATATTGCTGGAAAAGGTTCGATAATCTGGACGAATTTCGTGTTCATAGGGAAACTCATGTAGGAGGAAATATGTTTTGCTGTAAATTTTGCCCTCAAACATTCGGGAATCGATTTGCACGACAGTTTCATATGAATGCACATGAACAAATTCGACCATACAAATGTGAAGTATGTTCGATGACATTTACAGCTCCACATATTCTACGAGGACACGAACAAACTCACGTTAAGGTGAAGCAGATTCCGTGTAAGTATTGCGACCAAACCTTTACAAAAACTGAAAGAATTGCCCACGAGCAAACACATCCAAAAGAACTACCATTTGAGTGCGACCAGTGTGGAGCACGATTCATAACAAAAACGGCACGCAGGTATCACGTCGAGCGTCATAACGGCATAAAAAATTATAAGTGTGAGCAATGCGAGAAAGCTTTCTACAGCATGCGTTGTCTCAAAGAGCATTCTTTGTCCCATACGGATGAAAGACCACTGAAGTGCGCAACATGCGGTAAAACATTCAAAAGATATAGAAATCTGATAGGGCACTTGCACCTTCATGAAAAGAAGAAGTATGTTTGTGAAATATGTAGTAAAGCCTTCCTTCAATCAGCTGCGTTGCATGTACACATGAAATATCACAAAGAGATAAAGAAGAAATAAAGTATTAGAATACAATAATATAACAATAAAAACCTTGAAACGAAAATGCTTTTTTTCTATTGTATGTCAAGTACCTAACATGATCTCCAGTGTATCCCGACTTTGTAGGTAAATATTTGAAGAATGGTTCTACGAGCAAGAAAAAAGAATAAAAGAGGGATCTTTCTCAAATACAAGTCCACAAGCATGTGCACTTTTAAACATATCAGCTGGTAAAAATATTAACACTCGTAGACAGAGTGACCGTATTGTACCCTTTATATACGATTTTTGCTATTGAGATTGTTGACCTATTTCTCATTTCGACTTCTCCAATCTAGCACCGATCGTTACTCGAGATGCGTTGGTCTTCCCACAAGCTTATTGGTCCGAAGGTTCCCGGGGTTCCATTTGTTGCGGTGCAATGGAACTCTCGTCTGTCCTCACAGAAGACAATGTCGTTCGATCAACTTAGTCTTGATATTAAAGGTTAGTAACTTAATACTTGACTGTCTTAGCATACCATTATCTTGTCGATGTTTGTCGTCAGAGAGTGTAATACATAGGTGTAACAATGGTCCTGTAAGTTATTTTCGGTTTTTCTTCCGATAACAGAAAGTCCAGCTGAATGTATCCTACTCTCCTTGAATTGGAGCGATATGGACGGTGTTGATGCAATGAAAGTACGTCAGATATAAAGTACTCCCCATGTCACAAAAGTCTCAACTACAAAAAGCCTGGTTTAAGCTCCAACTAGACAGCAAAAACACACAAACAGAAAACAGAACAGAGCGTACAGCAAATGAAGACTGAAAAACACAAAGGAACCACATCCGACCATTGCAATTGGTGTAATAGACATGATGAACTAGAATATCAAACCCCCAATTTAAATTATCATGTTTAAAAATAGATTTTTAACGGTTAAATATGCATACACCCTAACAAAAATTTTCAAATGCAACACGATAAACAAAATCTGTCAACTAGGCAAACTCCTGGAGGAAGAAAAGGGTAGAGCTGTACCCAACCTCATCTACCCTACCGCAAAATTAAGCCGCAGAGATCTGAGACCCTTAAAACGCTGGCTTATGTACATGGCACCATAGTCAATGCAAACTACTAATCAGTAGGAAACAGGAAAAAAGACTTTCAATGTTACATTGAAAGTAACCTCAGACATATGTTGTAAACAGAATATAGAGCATGTGTTGGAGCATCGACATGGAGAAAGCGTTCGATACAGAATGGTAAGGTGGAGAAATTCTATAGACGTGTTATTGGTTGTAAGGAAAATCATGTTATGTAACCGATGGAAATCAAATGGTCTCGAATGGTATTCAGGAAATAAAGTTAATATCACCAAACTCTTCTCATTGTTCTTTTGCAACCCGTTGAACAGATTCCAATGAGGTACAGACACGATGATTGAAAACTTTTGCTGATGAGTCGATTATTTACACGGCTGCCAAAAAAGCTTCAATAAAATCTTCAGAAATTTTAATGATGTACAATTCTAAATTGCGAATTCTAAACGCGAATTTTTCATAAAAAACCTAGTTTGCTGTTATGAGATCAATATATTTATCTTTTTATCGCACGACGCGTTTCACTGAACTAGTCAGCATTATCAAGTGCATTGACAATTTTGGACTTAAGCCTACCTTTAATATCCAATAAAATTATGAATGAAAAAAGTAAATATGCTAATGCATCAAAGAGGGTAGATTTAAATGTGTTGGTTTGGTCATTAAGGACAGTCAAATCATTAAGTCTAAGGTGTTTATGAATTTCTAGTGTTTCTAAAATATTGAGTTTCTGGGACTTAGATAAATTATGGAGGATCTGTAAATTTTCAATTGAAGGGAATTCATGGTTGATGCAGATGATATGATGCAGATAGACCGGCCGTTGATAAGGGGTTACAATATCTTTAGCATTTAAGCTCGATAGATGGCGGGAGATACTACATCTACCATGGTTCCTTTTTAAGTTAATGCGTATTGAGTATATAAGATACTAATCATTTTGTTGAGATTTGATCAATTAACAGCTAATCTAACCCAACTTAACCTCGACCCTATCCTTACATTACACCAATCATTTGTTTGACCAAGCTAAGTTGGCAGTAGTTAAGTTGTTAGTTGACAACTTCATGTGCCAGTGTACAAAGAAAAGCGAAATTAAAATCAGCGACAAGAAAACGTGCTCAAGAGTTGTACCTTTTAATTTAGTTTAATAAAGTGAACTTTCTGTAAACTCTAGACTCGACTTTTGTAGACTTTGAGAAGCCCAAATCCACTCAATCATAACCAACAAATTTTTATCTGTAAATGGTGTTCCTGTTTTATTAGGTTTTCTGACGGAATTCATCATGCAAGGACAACATCGACAACAAACTAAATTCCAAAACATGAAAACCAGAAACTCACTTTATTGAAAAGAAAACTTCAAACCGGTGGAATTCTCACAGAAATATTGTATAATCTGCAGGCTGAATTAAACTCTCCTACAGTTATACACAAAACAAACTAAAACCAGAAAGTTATCATACACTTACAAACGGCACCACCATGACATAAAAATTGAATTTAAGATCTCCAAAATGGTATATATTCAGGCAAGGCAACGTGTGGACGCGATGGTAGATTGTAACTATGAGTGCAGCACGTCATCCTTTAGAGCTAATTTTCAGTTTTCGGTGCATCTAAAGCACTTTGCGGTGATCAATCTTTCTAAGAAAATTCAATATCTGCTTTTGATTCAGTCAACTCGGAAATAACCTCCTTAGTTAATTTCCATGCAAGAAAGTAGATGAATTATAAAATTAGTTACAGCGGCGTCACTTAAATGATCGTAGACCGCGATCTCCTTTCACTTTTAAGCCCATATTTGATTTTTTCTGAGTGTGAAGCTCGCCATGAAAATATGTGTAAGGGTTTTTACCTTTCTTATCTGCATTGCTCCTTCATAGACGTCGACGAAAAGTCTCATCCAGACGTCATTACATTCGCTATTCTTTATTTTTTTCAAACCCTTCCATAACAATCTAGAATTAGTTTTAATGCCTTTAAGGTTTCCAATTTGCCCTTTTTTCGTGGATGATTATTGACTTCGTAGATTTCACGCCATCCCTATCAGTAGTGAGTTTTTGATAGACTCAGACTCCCATAAGCAGGCCCACAATAGACTCTATCCAGTGCCTGTCGCATCGTACTTTGGTTTTGTCTATAAGATTAACGGTTTGTAGATAATGACAAGACTCCTCATATCTTCGGAACCTCAGTTGAGTTTTTGATCAACAGAAAGGTCCCAAGTTTACTCTAGCCAGATTGACAGATTCTTGGAAATTTGCGGAAAAACCTTGCGGGAACCCCCATAATATGCCTGTTCCTCACATCCGCGACACTTTGTATCATTTTGACACCAATCTACGTTGTAATTTGGCATATAGTGCGGTATTGATCAAATTTTCGGCATCTTTGAAACCGACTTCATCCTAAGACATAAGATTTCATCTTCATCATTCGCAAGAGTTCATAATAGGGATGAAAGAATCCTCCTTATGGATTCGTATATACATGGTTGCGTTCATAAGAACTCGTCCTACTATGGTTCAGCACAACT
The DNA here is from genome assembly GCA_954870665.1 of Stratiomys singularior. Classification (NCBI taxonomy): domain Eukaryota; kingdom Metazoa; phylum Arthropoda; class Insecta; order Diptera; family Stratiomyidae; genus Stratiomys; species Stratiomys singularior. Next base: position 68,701,930 of record OX940881.1, read on the forward strand.
CTTTTTATAAATATAACACATAACAAAATAAGTTTTTCGATATACAAAGTAAGAATGGCAAAAGTCGCAATAGTTTATCTACCCATTCATCCACCTTTTGGTGACCGTAAAATAACGCGGACTAACAATTGTATTTCGTACATCAACTTACAACCGAATTTGTTTTAAATTATATATTTACATTTTTACATTTAATTTTCGAATACATCGATAGTTCTGTTTTTAATTCGACAATTATTCAGAAAAAAAATAAACATGGAATACAAAATCAATCAGATTAGATTGCCATCTTAGGTTTCAAATCATGGTAAGATTAAGATAGCGTTCTGAATAGTCTAAATCTCTAATGTATAAATTAGACTACAATTTAACATAACGAATCAATATCGATTGCTAGAAGAGTCGTTACAAACAATATTCCCAAGGGGATTCCCAAAAAGAAGCCAGTTACTGTTGGTAAATAAACGTAAGAATTCCTCCATCATGAGGGGTCTACAATCAAACAAAATTAAGACCGAAGTTGTATAATAACTATCACCGCAAAAGAAAAATTCAGTTCAATTAGCGATTATAGACAGCCACTTACGCACGGTTCAAATATTTATATCAATCAAGCATATATCTTATCAATAAAACAATAATAGTTTGTGGTTCTACGCCATTGCTTATAGCTCCTCCTTTTTGCTTATTACTTCTACAATACGTTCCGTTGGTTGGTCGAAATATGCAATGTACCCTGCAAATACCGCATAAACTAATGCTGCCAGAAGGGCGAATTTAAGATAGATTGTTAGAATCAAAATGATCTGCTCCGAAATTGCAACCAGGATTTTTCGAATCATGTTGTAGTCTCTGCAAATTGCTTACAGCAAAGAAGTAAATTGTTGCTTCTGCGAATTTCATTCCACTATAATGGCATGCGACCATAGTCTATTTTTCTGCAATGGAAGAGTTATTATCCTCATAGATTTAACTGTCCTTGGTAAAGTTTCCTTACTTTTTACTTATAAAAGTGCATGTCTGCAGACACAGTCGTATGTTTTGTTTTGCCTCGAAAACTGTTGATATTTTATACTATTGACGTCGGTATGAACAATATGAACGAACATATACCTTTTGTCAAAATATTATTGTGGTCGACGAAATTCTCCTCATACACGAAAGCTTAGAAACAAGGTCTCAGAAGAACATATAAAGGTTCAACTCACGACAAGAAGAGCAAATAAGGCTTTTTAAAACTTAATAACATTGCTCAGTAAACCAATCAAACAAATAACTGACGTAATATTGTCAAACTGACATTTTTAATGATAGTCATTTGTTTTGTTTATCAGAATTCTCAATTCTCCAATTCTGATAGAATGAGAAAGCAAGAAAATTTAGGAAAGTTCGGAAACGGCCAAGTCTTAACTGGGCGCTTTGCATGTCAAATGAATGTTCAATTGAATTTAAATTTATATTGAATGGAGTTCTTATTGACGAAATCATGAATTCTTCTTATAAAAATTCGAATAAAACTGTCAGTAATTAAAACAACTTCTTTGTTGCTTATTCAAACCTTTTGGCTGGATGCACCATGATATGAAAACTTGCTTTCATAACAAAACTTATACCATTTCCATTTTATGAATAAAAAAAATTAATTTCCCGTTTTTTGACTCAAAATTAATTCACACACGGTTTTAGAAAATTGACAAATCACCTGGCAATCAGATTCGATTTGTCGTTGCTGGTTTATTTGTAATCAAAATCAGATAAATGCTTTTAATTTTTTAAATTAGAAGATGAGAATATAGGTTAGGTGTGTATTAGATATGTTGTGGAAATGTGGTCTGCGTAAAAATCCGTGCTCGTGATAAAGATCGTGATGATTGCTAACTAAATGGCTTACGTATCGGGATTTTTTTGAGAGTTCGTCACGGTATTATAAAAGAGTAATCAAAGAGAGCCAGTTATCAATATAATTTGAATTTGTACTCAAAAGAAATTTCCATTCCGGAACGTAAATATTACTTTTCGAATGAAACATCTTACATGAACAAAAGGTCGCCATTATTGATGTGAAAATAAATCCATTTTTTTATTGCTTTAGTAGTTTTACTGCATTTGAAAATTTAATCAATTCAAATTAAGTTAATTTAAGCCAACCCTATTCGTTTTTCCATAGTCGGGCCCTAAGTTTAAATTAAATGTTCCTTTTAAATTTTCCGGTTTGTAAGTTGACACCATGAGTGCAATAGATCATATTTGTTGCAATTATTATCGTTTCATTGATAAAATGTGAAAATAATTCATGTTTAAGTCAATTATTCCAATGCAGTGCATCTCGAAGTGGAGGGCGGGGAGGCCATAGTTTAGGAAATTCACAGTTAGTTTTTTTTATGTGAAAATTTGTTATCCTTTCGAATTGTCAAGAAATTGACGAAAACCCATGGCTTTGTGAACTGATAAATATTTTTTCGTCAACTCAAACGTTGATTTTATACAAATTAGTAGTTGAAGGAGTCAACATTTATTTTATTTTATTTTCATAATCGCATCCAAAGGATATGAAAATGACCAAGAATTTTTCACACTGGAGTTGATGGCAAAACGTACTAGGGATATTTAACTTTGGGAGAATCTGATGACAATCCAGAAACATTAGCAAGTCATTGCTTTTATTTTGTTGTTATTGAATCGTACTTGGAAGCTGCCTTTGGGGTCATTGTCATAAATGCTCTGAGACGTGAGCAACAAACATTTCTTTTTGAGATTTGCTTACACGAACCCATTTACATTAACGTGCTGTCAATATTTCATATCATATCAATAATAGCATTTTACTGCCTTGGGATGTGGTTTTACAAAACATTGACCATAGTTTTCTTGTCACGATGATACTAATAAAAGAGCACAATTTGTTGGGTCCGTCATATTTGATGGACGGACCCACTTGTATACTAGACCCAAACGGACCCACTTGTATACTAGTATACAAGTGTATACAAGTATAGTATACTTTCGAGTTACTTGAAATCACTTCAAGTTTTGGCTATCATATCAACAAATTGAAATATCTTGAATAAATGAGTTTTTTTTTCTTCACATCGTGAAGCAATAAAGTTACTGAGAAAAGGTTGTAAAGACAGTCAACATTGTTTTCCGTAAACCTATGGAGTTTCACAAGCTGCTCGTTCGCACTAGTTTATATATCGTAACCAATCTATTGATTATTACTGAAGCACTTGCTTTTTCTCGTATCCTTTGTTAAATCTAAAGTTCTTTTTGTCAGATATTACACTCATCATGCTTTTTTTATTAACAAACTTAGCCAAAATCGCTTCTTTCACTCTCTTCGGTTTTGTTTAAAAACCCCTGATGTGCCTGGGACACCAGCGAGTCTGCACAAGACTCTCAAGAACAGATCGTGAATTACAGCGAAAGGTAGTACGCGGTCGGTTCAAACCAGTTTAGAGGTCCGGTGATATTCACATAGTGTTTATCGTGAGATGAACACCGAGAAAGTTTCGTGACGGTCACAACGGACTTACTATCTCGAGGTTGCACAATAGCTCCTGTGGCCATCACATGACGTTTTCCTCGAAAACATAAAGGTTTCGTGACTTCACAGAGAATCTCACTCCTCAGCGATTGACAGAAGGCTTCGGTATTCATCATATAGTTTTGACTTATCAAACACAGAAAGTTTCATGATGATTACCGATTACTTCAATCCTTAGCGAGTATCGCAACATATCTGTGGGTTAAGTTAAGGACTTGACTCAAACAACAAAACAAAAACAATTTTCAAATTTATTTATTGATTTCAGAACTTGGAACAACTAATACAGCTGTACCACAGTATTGTCATCAAAGAGAAGAAGGTTGAAAATATAAACGTCATCAGGATCAGAGTGTTTAAACGATGATCCCACTGTAAGAGAGGAAATAAGGAATCTTTCATCTAGAAAAGTGTTGGAGAACATTTCAGATGCATCACAAAACGTTGAGATCAACGTGTGTTCCTCTTGGACTCTGTCATTATAGGAAGAGTTCTAAAACATCTTTCATTTGGAAGTAAGTTGAATAACATTATTGGTAGAAGTAGTACTTTATTGAGATGTTCCGTTTCTGTTACATGTACATTATTCAACCGTTTGCTCATACGGCTCATAAATTAAAAATTATAACTAACAAAAGTATTTTACTCTAAATCCAAAATTCTTTTGTACTTATATATTTACTTAGTTCGACCTTCTTAGTGGCTTTCGCTGGTATATGAACGGCTTATGTGGGAAATAGATATCAGCTTATTCGTCACCATAGATTGAGATAAAGCTTTCTTAGCCCAAGTGTTTTTTGACCAAGTGTTTTCTTGAAAAGTTCACCTTTTCAGGTTCCTAGTTCTAGCAAGGTTCCGTGTTATAGGCTTTGGTAGGAGTTAATCCGATACGCACCCTGATGTTGCTGTATTAAGGACCATTCGCGATTTCTGCGTATGAAAGTTTGTTCGTTTTACTGGTGTTCGTATAACTGTTTATGTATTTTGTACCGGAAATAACCTATCAACAGCGAATAAAGTAGCGAGAGTTTCTTTTATAATAAACGCTATCTCGCAGCCTATGCTTTAGATGCACTTGGAACGTGTGCTTTCTTTTCAAAGAAAAAACGATGCCAGGCTCAACTTGCTTTTTCGTTTATTATCTCTGGTATGCCTCTTTCAACAGGCTACGCATCTTGCCTGGAACACTCAGTTTACTGTACGTAGTCAAATTGATGACACTTACAACATTCAATCACTTCAATACTTCTGGTCATTTCGTATTTATGTGCAAACGTTGCGTGGGATAGGGAAAACACTAAAACACTGTTCCGAGCTTTTAATTATTTTTTCGTGTCTTAACCTATTCGCTGCTTAATTATGACTTACTACCAGTTATTGAATCTTAACCTAATGAAAAGTATACATTCCTTAAATACTTAAGGTGTGATATTTCACACCTTCTATTCGTCCTTGCACCATCTGTTTACCGTCTTTCGTGGAACATGATGTTCGGTCTGTTTATGACATAGAACGCGTTTGCATTTATGCATGTTATGTATCCTAGCATACGTAACTTCGTTAGTATAAACCGCAGTTTCAGATAAATTTTGTTTTTATATGTTAGTTTTAATTTTCATAACTGAAGAATCTCTTTAAATAATGGGGAGATATATTTTTGTCGGAGGATTATTTTTCTCCACTAGGGGGAGGTGAATAAAGTGAGTTTGTTTTTGGATTGGGATTCTGTACACTTCACTTTTGGCACTCTTTGATACATCTTTTAATCAACTCTTTCTGTCGATGCTGTGCAAATAGCCGTTGGACCTTATTTCACTTCCATAACTGTGAATTTAATTTGCTAAAGAGGGAGGTTTTACTTCCTCATTGTCGCACTCGAACCAATTTTGTTTAATTCGGGCTCTCTGCACGTGTCCTGGTACCAGCCGCCTCTCTTTTACTTTCCTTATACGCTATTACTTCTGCTATTCGTTCTGTTGTTACGGGTGTTTAATATCTAATGCTCGCTGTCAAAGTTTGAAACTGAATAAATGTCCTTTGCTTTCAGACATAATCGAAGTGAACCATCTCGGAACGCAACAGATGTTTGTTTTCAACATAATAAACAGCCGTTTAACTTCAAATGGTAATAGACATTTTCAAATGTCAAAAGTTTTTGACAGCATATACATAGTAGAAGCATTTGAGCCACCTGAGTGCAAGACCTCCAGGGATTATAAATCAATTCTAAATGACTACAGAAAAAGTTGAATCAGCCACGTCTGGCGAATATTTCATAAAAGAGGAAGTGAACTTCGAAAACACGGAAGCGACTACTTCAGAATTGGATATAGAAAATTACCAATGTCTTCAAACAGGGCTGCGAAAGTGTGGAGAAGTATTTCGAACAACCGATGAAAAGTTTATATTTTTGTGTACGGAATGCAATCGGAGCTTCATGTGTGTTAGAACGTATTTAGTTCATTTGCGCGACCAAAACTGTGAGTCAAAGTTGAACATTTCCACCAGAGATTTCAGAGATGCAAATCAAATACCACACCGACAAAGCACAACAATGAACGTTAAGGTATACATGACTAACTTGCATGTGTAAGCCTTGTATTGAAACATTGCTTCATTGATTTTAGATGGAACACGCTGATGAACACGAAGTTGACATGCATGGGCACATTGAAGTACTTAAGGACACTGAGATAAAGTCGGAAACGGCTTTGATATGTTGTAAGTTGGACGATATAAGAAAACCTGATTCAGCTACAAAATTGACTGAAAATTTGAACGCTTGCATTCAATCCCCGATTGGCTTCCAAAGTAATGAATACTTAAAAGTTGAAGTAAACTCTGACTCAGATGGAGAAGACATTATGGAAACAGATTCGTGCAAAACGAATACTAAAAGTAGAGTGGGAAATGAGAATCAAACTCAAGAACCCCAAATGCCGGTGGATATGCCTATATGTGTTGCTTGCAGTCGTGTCTATTCAAATTCAGGTAGTTTCCGTAAACATCTACACAAGAAACACTCAGACATGCTTTCCTTAGAAGTTATGAAATTTGGAAGCATTGACTACTTGGAGAACGAAATACGGAAATCCTTGGAAGCAATGATATGTGTATACTGCTTTAAGCAGTACGATAGCATTGATGAATTCAGGCAGCATGGAGTCGGTCATGTCGGTGCACTCGTTTTTCATTGCAAATTCTGTCCAAAAACTTTCGGGAGTCGATTTAAACGTGAATTTCACATGAACACACATCAAGATATTCGGCCATACACTTGTTCATATTGTTCCAAATCGTTTGCACACCGACCTAATCACCGACGTCATGAAAAACTTCATTCAAATATAAGAACATTTCTCTGTAATTATTGTGATAAGAAATTTAAAACAGGATATGATAGGACTGCGCACCTACGAACTCATACGAAAGAGCTTCCATACCCATGTCAGAAATGTGGGCAACGTTTTCTTACTCCAAGTGATCTAGACGATCACAAACTTCGTCATAAGGGAGTTAAAAATTTCAAGTGTCTTAAATGCAGGAGACCATTCTATACAAAAACTTTGTTGACGAATCATATGGAATCATATGGACACACATAAGATTCAAATGCATAGGCATGGGAAATCAAATAAGAGTATGAACACTGGAGGTATTGTGGATATTCTGATGAAAAACGCACACTCAATGTAATGCTATTCACTCGAGGAGGAGAAATATTTTTGGGAAATTTATGAAGAAGCATTTTTCAGGGGCAAACTTTCATCGAAGCATTGAAGTTTATCAAGGAACAGTTCAATAGAAATGCAAAACGAAGAATTCCTAACTTATTGATTATATTCCGTTTCAAACTGAATTGAATATAACAAATAGACAATATTTTATAAAAATTATTAAAGCTCGATCCAAGGAATCGATTGTACATTATTTTGATGTTTTGTTGGATTTTTACAGATATTTTATACGCAATATGGCCTGCAGAGGTTTTATAAGTATGTATTGCGCTTCGATAAATGGTAACGTGGATACGAGGTTTGATCCATTTATGGGAGGGATATTCTGTATTCATTTGGATTGAATACGAACCTTATCCGGACCAAGCTTGCTGAAATCCATCAAATAGACTGCGTTAGATATAAGATAGAGAGGGTAATACTAGATCAACATCCTATTAAGACGAGGTGCGAATTGATGTGAATTTTTTGGCTGTGAAGCCCTATGAATTATGGTAGGTGGTTTACTTCAAAAGTGAATTGAAAACTTCGTTTCTTGAAGAGGTTTGAAAATGGAACTTAGATTTTACTTAGTACTGTGAAATACATTTATGATCATTTTCATACTACTACCTCAAAATATTGATAGACCTATAAACGGTACCTGGAATTAACCAATCGGTAGCTGAAGGAGTCGTTTGATGTGTAGCATTACGAAAAGAAACGATTGGTTCGATAACAGGAAATGTAATGCATACACAATATACAGATGTAAATAGAAAGATTCTAAAACTTTAATTGGACAACCTTATAGAGGTTTATGTCAAAGGAAAAAATCTTGCGAAAAATAACACAAGACGAGCACAAAATAGTGAAATGTTGGAAAGCGTTTGAGTATACAATCGCTCTTTAAAAAAACAAAAGGGGAGCTTATTATCAGAAAGCTTCTTAATATTTTATAAGCGATCAAACTAGGATACATTTATTGATGCCATAAATATCGATCCCACAACCCTAAAACGTGTTAAATTACTCATGTTCAACGCCTGAACATGGCAATCATCATCTAATTAGAAGCCGAATCCATAAGAGAACGGGACTGACTAATAACCGATGCTGCAGGAGTGGCCAAGCATCCCAATGTGTCCTTCGGAAAAAAACAGAGACAATCTGAATTGAAATAGCCGCAGAAAGATATCACTACTTCGCACGTTCTAAAGAAGAAACTATAAAAATATCAGAACGTATGATAAACGACGGGTTGCAGAGGTGGAGGATCAAAAATTACTAATTGTTTAAGGTCAAACTGGAAACAGATTTGGGTGAGCAATATTTTATTAGATTAATGATTTCAACCCTCCGTACGACAATATAGATCGAAACTTGATGCGTAAAATTATGCTTGTCTTCGGGATTTCAACAAATTTCGTGCAAATCATGTTATTTTTATGTTTCATTCAACAGCGCAATCGGAATCAACGAATATTTGACCGAAACGTTTCACAAAACGGACTTTGGTGGCCCATACTGAGTTTTATTTGTTAAGGGAGCGTCTTCAGATAGCTTGGAATTTAGCGTCCGCAAGGGCACACTGATCGGCATCTTTTTTTGAAACTACGAATATTTATTAATAGAGATGCCGGAGACGGATCTATCACACGAGGGAGAGTGCGCAACGCAACAAACGAAGTATTTTCAAAATGATAAGTAAGTATGAATTTCAAAATGGAAGAAGTATGAATTTCAAAATGGTAAGGAGGAAGCAGCTCGAGAAAAATGATATTAATCAGTGCTATTGCTACCAGTAATTCAGACATTCGAATGCTAAATGTACATCCAGTACAGCGTGTAATGCAGAGAATTTTACAGAGTTTGGGTAGTGATACCCACAATATCTAATGCAATAGTAAATATTATATCCAACCAATCGATCTACACCGCAATAAGTAACCACCAAACATCGCTAAGTCCGGAGGCACATTTGCACGAAAGGACTAACAGGAAGTGGAAGGTGAATGGTGGACAGAGTTTAAATTGACAACATGCTTTGAAATAATGCGAAGATGCCGGGAGCATGTACTTACTTATACAGGAAACGTGAAAAAATGGAAGCTCTATGTATATATCTCTACTAACGATTATCTACTTGGGAACTTTATCGAACTGGTAAAGTGACTAGAATTAACATTTTTATTTTGAAATTAGTTTGAACTCACTTTGTGAATTCTAAATGAATTCTAATAACCACATATATAGATGTGCCACTGATAAGAAAATAAATATCCTGCGAATTTCAGTTCGAGGGTTTGACATGTAATTGGTATTGATGTTGAATCACTAGAGATAAGTCTAGGAGGATAATGAGGATAGGGATATTTTTGTGCTTAAAATACATTATAGAGAAAATAGATACAATAGGTTTATTAAAACCAGGCAATATATTAGATTTAAGCTCAAAGCACATTTTTTTGTTTATTTATAATTTTTTTTGTGTACAATTATACCGTTTCTTGGTTCTTCGACCTTTCTAAATCAATGTATTATAATCAATTATTTAAATTTTATATATGAAAGAGATGTTGTTGAATTTTTTCTGTTCATTTATTTGAATTAAGGATGGTGTTTGAGCCAGTAGGCTTCAATTATTCTTTAAAATTTCCTATACGCATTATGGCTTGGCTTGGCTTTTTAGCCTGAGACGGATTGGAAACATCATATATCGAATAGGAATATTTATCAAACTGCTAAAGTGACGAGAGCCGATATCTTCATATTGAGACTTCTCTGGAATCATATCTCAAGATCTGTAACTGTGAGTGAAAATCCTTGGATTTCGTAGCCGTTCCATATTGCAGATGGATATATTGCGACTTGCTCCGCTAATTGCTGTGTTCCTCTAGAAGCATTCATGTATTTAGACATGAATCGATATGTTTTTGATTCTAATGGCGTCCTAATTATATATCACATACATAGGCAGGCCATCGATAAGAAGATAAAACATCCTCCGAATTTGAATACACGAGAACAACGATGCCAATGGAGATAATCATTTGGTAAATTCGTTGAGGCTGGTGGAGCTGAGATGGAGCAGTCTCTAGGTATTGGTGGCTGAATGACAATGTCTAAATAATTCGTTTTTATTTTCTGTTTTTATATTTTTAGTTATTTGGCTTCTGAGTTTTAGCTCCTGATAGCTACATTTAGTGCTGTTTTTGTGTTAAATATTAGGCATAGGTTTCAATATTTAGTATAGGTACATGTTATTTTATTAAGCTTTAGAGATGATATTTAACATTTAGGCTAGGAATATTGTTAGCATTATAATATTAGAAGATAAATTGTTTCGATTGAATTTGATTAGAATAAAAGTGCACTTATAATATTATTAGGATTATAATATTAGAAGATAAATTGTTTCGATTGAATTTGATTAGTATAAAAGTGCACTGTAGTGTTTACATTATAATTAATTTTTGAATATTGTTGGTTTTTTTTCTCCTTTTTTTCAATTGAATTTAAAATATGTAATTATTTTTTATTAAATTGAATTTGATGTTTTTTTATTGTTTATTAAATGATAATGTTTAAATTTAGAGAGCCTTTTGGACCACTAACCACTTTGGACCACTTAAATTTTAAAAAGTATTTGTTTGTTATAAAATTCCCGCCGTAGGTAGTTCAAAACTAATGCAAATTGTGAAACGTTCCGTAACCAAACGTATTCTACCTTCACCAACCATCTCTTAAGAAATTCACCATTTCCAAGTGCCAATCAATCAATTGAACTGTCAGAATTGTTGGCAGCACGCAGCGGTGACAGACCGTCGCTGTTCATGTTGATTATTGTCTGTAGCGTTTAAGTGTTTTGTGTTAAATGACAACTGAAGGAATCGTGACTACCTCTGCTGGTGAAGCATTTGTAAGAGAGGAAGCTGATACTGACGAACCCCAGTTAGTTATTTCGCCATGGGACTCGTCAAAACACAATTATCAAGAGGAGTGGACGCAAAAATGCGGAGAAGTTTTTCGTACAAGCAATGGAAGGTTCACATATGTGTGTGTTCAATGCAGCTATCATTTTGTCGATATTACGCTGTTTGCGGATCACTTGCAAAATGAACAGTGTGAGTCGAAAACGGATTGTTTAAGCGATGATGGTGAAAACTCTGCCCGAATATCTAACGGAGGAGACGCTGAAATGGAAGAGGAGGTGAGACCTTGCTGCAATATTTTCACACGAATATTCGAAAATCATTTAAATGCTTGTAGGATGACGGTTCTAGTGAAGAAGAAGAAGCTCAAGTGTGTCTCCAACAAATAGAAAATGTAGAAGTTATACCACAAACACTTGAGGAAATCCATGATATTAAATTCGGTAACAATAAAAACGGCGACAAAACCGAACACACACTCATAGAAAGCGACAAAGGATTCAACTTAGAAGATACTGATATAGATGATGCTAGAAGTACAAACTCGGATGAAGACAGCTTTAGCGAAATAAATTCGATCAACTCAAAAGCTAAAGTCAAGATGAAAATGCCAACAAAGAAACCCCAAAGTATTGATGATAAGCCTTTCTGCGTTATATGTAGCCGGAGTTATGCAAGTGATGGGAACTTTCGTACCCACCTCCGCCAAAAACATTCCGATGTACTTAATGTAGATGTTCTTAGTAAAGACGTTAGAGAGTTGGAGATGGATGTAGCTAATACATTGAAAGAAATGACATGCATTTACTGCTTCCAGGGCTTTAAAGATATTGACGAGTTTCGAAAGCATGCAGCTATTCACGTTGGCACACACATGTTTATTTGCAAGTTCTGTCCAAAAGCCTTCGGAAGTCAATATAATCGACAAGTTCATATGAACACGCATGAAGACATTCGACCATATAAATGTTCGTATTGTCCTAGAGCGTTTTCAAGTCCACCCAATCTTCAAAATCATGAACGACTTCATTTAAACATAACAAGGTTCACTTGTAATTACTGTGATAAAGGCTTTGTGAAACGATCTGACAGGACTGTGCACGAACGCATTCACACGAAGGAGCTACCGTTCCAATGCGAAGAGTGTGGAAGACGCTTTATCACGCCAATTAGACTTAAAGAACACAAACTGCGCCATCAAGGAATTAAGAACTTCAAATGCCCGGAATGTGATAAATCCTTTTATTCTAGTATCTTGTTAAAAAATCATATGCTCGGACACTCAACTGAAAGAAATTTTGAATGCAAAACTTGCGGCCAAAAATTTCGGCGACTATCTAGTCTCACGCAACATAAGGGAATCCATTCAGAAATTAAAAAATATGTTTGTAAAATTTGTGAGAAGGCATTTGCTCAGTTTGCAGGCTGGTATCAACACATGAAAAGACATGGACGAGTTACCAAATAGTATTAATTTTAATTGCACAAAGTGTAGCTTAAGATAACGCTCTAATTAAATGAAACTAGAAACTAGAATTTTGTTCTTTAGTCGGGAGTGCCACACATCAAGACGAAATGCTGCGCGAGTCTCGATGCTTATACGAGCACTCTCAGGAAGGGCTCGAGACTTGAAAAGCAACATTGTCAAAAGTAAAAGTCAAAAATTAAGTAATTGTGAATTATTTTATCAGAGAAATAATATAGTTAAACACACAAAAAAAAACGTAAAATCTAGATGTGACAAATATCATGACATCAAAGATTGAAGGAATTTAAGGAAATTAACTTGCTTGTGCATGTCCTGTAACGAAAGCATACTAGATGGAGATTGCGTCTATCCACTCTGGAGAAGCGAAAAAACAAAACTAAGATTTTTTAAATTTCGCTTAAATTTTTTGAAATACTGGATGAATCCCATTTTGAACCTTTTCAGGCAACAACAAAACTGTTGAGTCTCGAGCAATTGTATTGAAAAATTCGCGTACCCTCATTTGAGACAGCATGCAGCAATGCAATGTCGGGAAACCATTCGGAAAAGTAGCGATGGACGGTGGTGGGCCGTTTCCAAGGCCCCAATCTGGAAACAATAACATGCAATCGTTATTGACTGTTTCAGAAACTAAGTGGCTACTGAATCCAATACCTAATCAAGAAACCACAATCTAGGCCGATGCATTCGATAAAAACTGGATCAAGCGAAAAAAATTACGTCTAAACCTTTAAGACGCATGAAACATCATTACATGCAAATATGAGATGGGTAGAAGATGTTCTTGCTTTCTAGTTTCAACTTGGAGGCTCGCATCACTAGATTTCGGCAATAATCACAATCGTTTTGTAAAGTTGGTAAAGTTTATTAACTTCCCGACTCATTTAAAAAAGAACACATTTCGCTATTAAAAATTCAACAACTTAGCAAATGATTAAAATTTTTAATAAATTCAAAAAGAGATTCGGCTTCTGCTCGACTCGTACGGTTAAATTCTAAAATTTTCAACGAATCTGTCACTATGTATATCATTTGGTGTTTTTCCGTATCCGTATATCAGTAAAATTAACAAGAAAACGCGGCTTGAATTCGCAACAAGATACAGAAATCTTGAATTTGAAATGGTCTTCACAGATGAAAGGAAATATATATAAATCGCTGCTAGTGTGGGGTTGAATGAGCGTTGTATGTTCGCCAACAAAACCTTTATTATTATCTTGAAATGCCTATCTGCAGATTACATTCCTAGTGAAGGCAATGACCCGAAACACACCACTGAGGACAAAATTCTGGCTATACTACAACACTCTGAAAAGGTTGGAAACTCAACCACAGTCCCCAGATGTAAACGTTATAGAGTACACATTGGAAGATGAAATCTGACCCAGGCACATTTCAAACTGAAATGACTTACGAATAGCTTTTCAGGAAGAATAGAGGAACATGTCAAGAGATACAACAGGAAATCTCATAAATTCAATTCTAAACAGGTTCCAATCTATAATTATGAGCAGAGAGGACCAACAATATATAAATATCAAAACATATAGAAATAACACATTTTCTTTTCTTTATTTAATAAAACCATAACAAAAAATTCGACATAAATGAAATATTTAAAACTCTCCAGTAGACGAATACGTTTATGGTGTGTAGCAATGACGTTTATTTTGGATTATTGCTATAAAGACAATTATTATGATTATAATAATAAATGTCTTTATAACAATCTAGTGAAGTATTTATTTATTATTTTATTTCTGAAGAATAGATAATAAAGAATGAATAAGAACATTAACTGAATATTGTCTTTTTTGATTTAGTTCTGAAAATTCTAATTTAACACGCAACAGGTAAGTAGACGAATACTTTTTTGACTCACTGTATAAATATGTCATATATATACATAGTGAAAATTAATATTTATATATAAGTATATATCTATCAATCAAAAATTTTGAACTAATAATTAAATATATATTAACAAATAAATTAGTATATTTTTATATAACAATCATTTGTCGTTGTATGATTCTCTAGCGTTAATTCACATTTTTCCATGTTTAACAATAAGAAAATTTCATTTAACCGTCTAACTCACCACTCCATCTCAACTCACGTAACAGTGGTTGTATAGGAATTGTCAAATGATGACAACTGTGGTGGATAAACCGCATACGAAATTTTGCGTGTTATGCGACTTGGTCTTCGTTCGTTTGTTAAGTCAAAAGTACTTATATGCTAATGGCCGCTGAGCAATTACTACTTGGAAATGTTAAAGAAGTGTTTATGCATGAAAAAAATGTAGGTGGGGAATCTGGGCTGACAATTTTGCCATGGAATGAATGTGAAAATGCGACAAATGAGGAAGAGTTAGAAGAAAAATGTGGAGAAATACTCCTGGGTAATGGCGGGATGCTAATATGTGTATGCGCCATATGTGATTGCAGGTTTACGGACTTATCTCTATTTAGAGATCATTTAATGAAGAATAGGTGCGAGCCTGACTTGCAAAATTCAGGCTATGATAAATATGAAACTTTTTCTCCAGAGTTAGAAACTATTTCGGATCATGAGAATATTGACATGGTAAGTTGTGCAAATCTTAAATGTTAATTTGCTGCGGTCTAAAGTTACAACAATCAACTTCAGATGACTGACGAAATAGATGAGCTGGATAAATCAGACGACTTCGTGGATATCGACAAGTCAAGCGCAACGATGGGCGTCTACCTTGAGGCTGATTCCGACTTAACCTCATTTCATGACGTAAATTATACTCAAGCTGACGAAGAAGAAACGTTTGAAGAGACAACTTCTCATAAAGAAGAATGTGTAGAATATGCTGATTTGACTAAACCCTTGCACAGCCAAACCAATCCACAGAAACCCTATTCAAAAGATAAAAAAAGAAAACCCCGAAAAAAGGAACTAACCGTTGAACAGATGGCTTTCTGTGCTGTGTGTACGAGAAGTTACGCGAACGGATTTCGGAAACACTTGCGAAAGAAACATTCTGATATACTATCAACCACAGAGATGGATAACGACACGATTGAAAGTCTGGAGAGCAAGCTGGCGAAAAGCTTGAATGAAATGGTCTGCGTGTATTGCAACCTCGTCTTCAATGAATTTACAAAATTCAAAATGCATTCGAGCGAGCATCTAGGACGAAACATGTACGTTTGCAAGTTGTGCCCCAAAAAATTCAGCAGCCAATTCAACCGGCGAGTTCACATGAATATCCACGAAGGTACTCGTCCTTACAAATGTCCTCAATGTCCTAAAGACTTCAACAATCCCAACAATTTGCAAAAACACATTAATCTTCATTTGAATATTGTGCGATTTAAGTGCAGTTTTTGTGGTAAGGGTTGTGTCACCAATTCAGAAAGAAAAGTTCACGAGCGCTGGCATACAAAGGAACAACCTTATCAATGTGAGCAGTGCGGCAAACGATTTGTCACCGAGCTACTGCTTAAATACCACAAATTGAGACATCAGGAAATTAAGAATTTCAAGTGCCCGTATTGTGAAAAAGCATTTTACAACTCGGCATTGCTTAATTCTCATTTGCCAACCCACACAAAGGAACGGAATTTTAAGTGCAATGTTTGCAGTCAAACATTTCCGCGACGAAATGCCCTTAGTCAGCATAAGTTGCTTCATCAGAATGTCAAAAAGTACACTTGTGAAACTTGTGGGATGAAATTCGCACAATTTCCTGGTTTATATTCCCACAGGAAAACGCATGGGGAGCCGTTAAAATGAAATTGTCTAGACTAGGATAATACATAAAAGCGTTTTGAAAGAATAAATGCGTTTTGTGATATTTACGCTTGATATTGGCTTTAAGGTTAAGTATCAGTATTTGACTACTCAAATGTTTGTTTGAACCATGGCAGATCTCTGCTCCGTCTGTATAGCACTTAGGAAAACAATACGCTGCGCATAAACATTTGTGGTGACACTAAAAATTGATTTTTTATTTTGAAGCCCATTTCCGCATCAGTCAGTGTCATTTGAAACCACATACTCCTTCCTAAAATTTCTAATGTGATGTGCTTCCCAGTCTATAAGCAAAAATGTCTCATTCATTACAAATTTCAAGCGAATTGGGTGAGTTAGTGAATCATTCCCAATCCCGAGAGTGTATGCACAATTTAGAGGAGTTGCTGCGTAATCGGATCCTTAAAAAAGACTTCTGCCTGAGTAGTTATAATGAAATCATATATTATGGAGTACCTCCCCTGTATATCTAAAAATTTCAATACAAATTCCACAATTTGTTATTTTGGTATTATTAAATCTCTTCTGTAAGAAAAGGTTGGTTTCTCCTTACCTCTTTACATTGATACTGTTAGATATGCTCAACTTAAAACAGTTTCAAGGATCAAGTGTGTAGCAATGATCATTATAGAACATTTGTTGAAAGTAGAATCATCGTGGAACGGGATCAGTAAACCATAACTGCCACACAAGTAGAACGGGACCACAATGCATTCCGAATTCCTACTACATGTACAAACTGAAAAAGGAGACTTTTTTCCGTTGAGTTTGGTCGTGTGTTGCGACGAAATCCGTTTTGCCGAGTAGTAAAGAATTGTAGGAGTCTGAACCGAGCGACAGTCTACTTTCGGAATACGCTAGCTTGTATGCCAATCCAAGTTGTTAATGTGGCACAACATTTCCCAGAATTCGGGCCTCGTATTTCGAAGCAGATTAAAGCGGTCTCACTTAGGGCCAAACGTAAGAGAGAGGGCGATCTGGTCAGAATCTCACTCGACCTTAATAATTGCCCCGAAAATATCGTATCACAATCAGGTGGTCTGATGCTCTGATATCTTAAAATACAAATTCTAGTATCCCTCTTCATTAGCGGGTTTCGAACACTATTACTATCTATTACACACCGAATATACTCTCCATCCTTTTGAAGTTGCGGCTCTTGAATCCTCCTGAAGTTATTCAATCAACACACTATCGTACGAAAGTTGTGTTGCCAGTTCAGGGTATCAGAGGATTTATTGCATTTTTTATATGGGAAACAGGGGAGTGCTTGTTATTAATGCGTATTCCAAGGCATGAAGTAATTAGAGTGTTATGCAGTTTGAAGGCTCGGTAAGTATGGTTTGTTTAAGTTCGGCAGGAAACGTAGGGTTTAACCCTGATGACAATTAGTTTTCGGAGCTTGAGAGATAATGAAAACAATTTTTGCTGATTTGGCAGAGTTAATATTATGTGCGGAGTTGAAGCAGGAAGTAATTTAGTTTGAAGTTTCATCGATACTAGCAAAAGATTTTAAGATGCGGATACCATGGCGTGCTGCTAGTTGGACGGAGATTTACCTACGTAGTGTGAAAAGAAAGTGTTGGAAATCAGATATTCATAGAGAAGTTGTCTAATATTTGGAAAAATGTCCAAGTAGTTGCCTCTACTTAATCCTAGTTATTCTACTGAATTGGCATCTAAGGAAAGCTTTACAGGAGAAAGGCTAAAATATGGTCTTTTTGGCAGAATCCATGGATGAGCGTATGCTACCGTCCCAAATCGAAGCTTTCGCAAGTCCAGAAAGCTGCTGAAAGTAGATGCTTTTGTTAGCATGCAAGCATAAAGGTTTCAAGGAGTAAAAATGCGTATTCGACTGTATGAACCGATTGGCAAATTGGAAATTTAGCTTTACTTCACAGATATCGAATGTTCACGATTTTTCTATCATAGGAAAGAAGAAGAGGCAAAACGGGCGATGATCAAGAGAATTTTCATTTTTTTATTTTAAGAGCCTTGTGCAATTGTTCAGGATGGTATCGATTATAAATGCAATGGTCAGTAAGGCTTTAAAATTTTCTAGTATTTTATTTGTGAATGAAATTAGGTCCAGAGGATGCTCTTTTCCGGAGCTGTTAAAGCAGCTCATTGTGTTTCATAGCTAAGATTTAGTTGTGACAGACTTATACTAAGGTTGGTGATATAAGAAGTTATAAAAAAACATTTGACTGTGTATGGTATCACTTTCATAGTATTTAGAGTTTCAACTTCTCTTGAAAAGCATGTAAAGATTTCGAAAATCTTTAGCTCATTTTGCTCACCCCAAGTCGCCTCTCAAAATTTTTTGACGGACCCTACATGTGCAACGATTGTTCAATTGATGGGTTAAATGGAAAAAAATGATGACACATATGTTGGAAATTACTAGATTTTTATTTTTAAAATTGTTTTGGCCGATATCAAGAGATATTCCCCATGTATTGATCTTGAGCAAATATTTTTTGACACGATCAGATACAGAGTTTTCCAAACATCTCAATTTTTCACATACATTTTCTACTACGAAAGAATCCTTGTAGAAATCAATCCCGGGACACACGCTAAATCAGCATGAAGAAGAATATATATTATCAGATACCGTGTGTCCTCCACGGACAGATTATACCGTGTGTCCTCCACGGTTTATTCATTTAATTTTTTTTACTTATGGAAACAATCCGTGCAGCAAATCTGATATTCACCAATGAAAAACTCTGACCAGTAAAATGAAAATCGTATTTATGAATAAAGTGGAAAGAAACAGAAATCATTGAACACATTATTAGGTTATTTAAATTGTAAATTTAAATGTCTGTTAGGAAATATAAATATTTTGGCTGTTACTTTGAATTTAACAAAAGGCAAAGTAAAATTTAATTTAAAGTAACAAAAAGAAACAATATTCTGCTAGGTCATGTCATATTTAATTGAACAGTTTAAAGGCGCGGTTCCAGTAAAGACGAATTGGTATGACATGGATGTTGGCTTTTTGTGTCATTGCATTTTATTATTGCATATCTGTTGGAACCAATATTTCCGAAACGGGGAAAATCCTAACCTTCGAATTGCAGTGGCCTTAACTCCAGCTCTTAGACCCGAGAAGTCCTTGTAGAGGTACGTGTGAGTGACACTCATTTATTCTCTGCGTCTAGCATAAGTCGCCAGGCGAGCATGCGGTATGTGAAGAAATTAAGCAATGGAAAAAAATTGAACGTGCTAGAAATCACGTAGTACAGTGAAAGCCGATCAAAATACATTATAGTTGTTTGCCACGTATAAGTTAGCCGTCCGATATTATCAATTATGTAGTTAACATGTCGCAGAAGGGGTAAAAAGGGTAAGAAAATGTTCCAATGAAGAGAAAAATCAGAACCAAAACAGTTAAC
Source organism: Stratiomys singularior (assembly GCA_954870665.1). Classification (NCBI taxonomy): domain Eukaryota; kingdom Metazoa; phylum Arthropoda; class Insecta; order Diptera; family Stratiomyidae; genus Stratiomys; species Stratiomys singularior. Next base: position 68,721,807 of record OX940881.1, read on the forward strand.
TGCACTTGATTCAAAAGCCAAGAAATTCCCTGGTTAACACGACTACGGAAAATTTTCAAAATAATTTCTTTGAACACTCCATAATTCAATATAGTAATACCCCGGACTTACGCGACAGGTGGGGCCGAGCGCTATCGCGTAAGTTGGGCTACAATTTTGCATATAAAGACATACAAAGTATGTTTAATTAGGACCGGGGACCAAATAAAACAATAATTTAGGAAATAAATGTGTAACTTATTGTAGATAATATGACAAATTATACTATTATAAACTGTATAAACACAATCTAAAGTTATTTTGATGTTAGATTTTTTGAGACCTTCCATAAAATCTAACAGTCATCTGGTGAGTCAACGATTTTTTCTTCCCCCGTAATATCTGCTCGTAGTATGCTAGTAATTCTTGTATCTACGCGTCAACTCTGCGCTACATGTCTGAGCCTGTGGAAAGCTGAACGAACACTAGTGCGCGCGGAGGGGAGTCAAAAGCAATCGCCGCTTGACAATGACTGCGCGGCGTTCAAACAAGACAAATAGACGAGAAAATTAAAAAATTGTGTAACTCCGAATTCGCGTATCTCGAGGTAGCGTAAGTCGGGGTATTACTGTATACACTTACGTGAAAGTAATTCTATCATAATATTTAAATTTAAATGATATTATTATACCATTAAAAATGGAACACAATCCATTATCACATAATCTTAATTCTACATCGTCTACTAGTGGCTCCTTGAATTCTTTTGTTCGCTTCTCCGCGCTTGTCATAGCGGAAATTACTTGCATATAGCTCTTCTCGATTCTTTGCTTCCCCCGCTCTGTTGTTGAGGATCTCTACGAGTGTTGAACGAAAGAGGGAGTCTGAGAGGCATAATACCGACTCATGAGGATGTTTGCCCTTTCACTTACGTTGATAGTTCCCACGAGGACTTGGTGATTTACCATTCGAGCATGACTTTGTTCGTTCTCATTTCTAGAAAACAGTTCACAATTCATATTCTTTCCTTTTATTCTATAAGCTTAATATAGTACAGTTCAAACCAAGGTCTAGGACACGTAACTGCAACATTCCAATAAAATGCTGCCTTGCCTGAATGGAAAATTCTCATGATCCACTGCTTTCAATGAGCTGATAAGCTATGATGTCGTGTATTTGCAAACCACAGATTTGAATTGATTGTTGCTTGGGCATTTCCTCTAGACTTAGTGCCTAAAAACCAATAATCATTTCGAGTGTGAAGTGCGATTTGAAAACGTATGGATTTCTTCTATATATTTATGCTTATATAATGTATTATCCATAAGTTTATAAAAAAATTCAAATCGTTTTGAACTCGACTGAAGATGTTGGAATCCAATGATAAGAATACTCAACATTTCTGCCCTTAAAGTGAAAATTTCAGTGACCAACGCCTAGATGGCGTAAATTATATCAGTAAAGTATGAATCAAAGATGATTTCAATCCTTTAACTATGCATTGTTCTCGTTACTTTTTTGTTTTGTGTTGTTCTAGACTTGTTTTACTTTATAAATCCTCGATGGTTACGTTTCCTTGCGGCTTGAAATTGATGCCGTGCACAATGTTGGCGTTTTATACCTTCAACATTGGCCGAGGATTGTCAAGCTTATTGGCCCAATATTCTTAGTGTCACTAAGAATTCTCTTAGATCACGAAGAGCGTGGTTGCGTCGTTGCTGGGATACTCTGATTGGTTTGGGACCTCTAAGTTCATGATGAATGGCGAATTTCTCATATTTCCATATGTGCGAGAATTATTCATTTTCAGCTGAGCTTGCGGTTATACCATATTTTATACTTCTAGCAACTTACCAAAGTTGTTGATTGGTAGTGGATATCACTCTTCAACACTATTAGTTTCAAAATGTTTTTTATCGTCTGGAACCAACATTTTAGTCGATAATTTTAAAAATAATCCTTGAAACTAATTTGTAAAAACGTATGTTAATATCAATGATTGTCTTCTCACAGCTGGCAGTCGCAACTTCTTTACATACGTTACACTTTCAACGCTGAGAAAATTTTTTAATTAAGTTCTTGTGAAAACATCGCCGTTATAACGTTTTCCTTGTCATGCTCCATAAGATTATGAGCATACATTCCAAACAAATTTCCAATTATTTGATAAATTTAAACAGTGTGATCGATAATTCTATAAATCTTAATGTGAAGGAACTACCTTCTCTTTTCTGAGGAACTAGTTCACATCTTCTAATATTTTTACTGAACCAGCAAAGCACAATTTCACACATGAATGTGTACTGTTTTTGCTTCGAAAAATTCTGAAATGCGTAATCTTTCAAATCAAAATATACGTTGATTTCCCATAAACTTTGGTTTGCGCATACATTCAATTATCATATATTTAATTTATAGAATAACTAACAAATAAGGAAATAATGAAACTCTCCATATACAATTCAAAGTTTCTAGTACAAAACTTCCGTTCTTTGTTATGCTGTTTCTGGTATAAATGTTGAACCAGTGATCAATAAATGATTTATATATTTCTACGTGTATATCCTATTATCAACGTGTCTACTTTCATTGGACATACGTCGCTTTAACTGGTAGTTCCCCGAAACAAAAAATCTCAACGCCCGTTTTCTGTCACCCTCACCTAAAATACACCGTGCCATGGTTTGACAAATCACCCAACAAAACTGGAATTAGATTAATTGAGATCTCGTGTAGAATGTTTATTATGCTTTGACGTCAGTGCTTAAACTATACAAATGTTTATCTGCTTTAAATGGTTCGATTTGTTGCTGTGCCGATTTCGTAACTCATCCATATGTCCACCGAAGAGATAGTTTTTGCGGCTGTCAGTGAAGTGAAAATTAAGGAAGAAATTGAATTTGATGAGCCTTCCTTGATAATAAGCCCTTGGAATATATCAGGACGCAATGATTGCGATGAAGAAGAGGAAGAACCGGCTAAAAAATGCGGCGATGTGATGATGACCTTGGACGGAAAATTTACTTTCATTTGTGCTTCGTGCAATTGCCAATTTTTAGATTTGCAATTATTCGGTGAGCATTTTCTGGAAAGTCAGTGTCGATTCGAAGAGGATGATGGCTGCGAGAGGGTCTCGGACAGCGACGAATCATTTGATTCAGGAAAGGTGTACTTTCCGAGTCAGGTGAGTTTGGCAGTGGTTCAATGAGTACAATTCATTCCTACTAACAGAATTGCAGGCAGTGGCAGAAAAAGATCTTCACGAGGAAGACTTGCAGCAAAGTTTGGTTGATGATGACAAGGAAATACATAACGCTGAGAAATGTGAGACAGAGCCATTGGTCGAGGGAACTTCCGGAAGCAAAGATTCAGTTCACGGTCCATTTTATAATTACGATAGAAATTTCTTCAACGAAAGAACTACAGAGTTCGAAAAGCAAGATGGGGCGGAGAATGAATCCACAGTGCTGAATTCACAGGGCGCTGACATTGACGAAAATGATGATGAATCACAAGATGCTAAAGAATTAAAGGAAAAACGGCCGGTTTGCTGTGTATGCTGCCGCATTTATTTAAATGATAAAAATTTTCGTGTCCATTTGCGTCGCCAGCATGACGGGTTCGTATCAATTGCAGATATAAAAAATGTAAGCGTGGCAGAGCTGGAAGAGAAGCTCGCCAGAAGACGACCGGAAATTGTTTGCCGCTATTGCGATAAACAATTCAAAGTTCTTGCGGAATTCAAAACACATTTGCATACACATTCGGGACCAACTTCATTTCCTTGCAAATACTGCCCAAAAACCTTTGTCAGTAAATACTGCCGCCAAATTCATATGAACACACATCAGGACATTCGTCCGTACAAATGCTCACACTGTTCCCAAACATTCTCGAATCCCACAAACCTGAAAAGCCACGAACGCATTCATTTGAAAATCTTGAAATTCGTCTGCAAATATTGTGGGAAGGGTTTTGTGAAGGGGACTGATATGAGAATCCACGAACGAATACATACTAAAGAGCTTCCATACCAGTGCGACGAATGCGGGCTGCGGTTTATTTCGCAGATAAAGCTTACACATCACATTCGACGACATAGAAATATTAAGGACTTCAAGTGTCCACATTGTGACAAAGCGTTCTATTGCCGGTACCTGATGCGCGATCATATGCGAATCCATAATTCAGAACGTCCTTTTGGATGTTCCACTTGCGGCAAAACATTTTCGCGACGCAAGACCCTTGGTCAGCATATGTATATTCACGCAGCTGTGAAGAGATTTGTTTGCAAAACCTGTGGCAAGGCTTTCGCTCAGGCTCCTGGATTGCGCTCACATATTAAGACGCATGGAGAACCATTAAAATAAACTATGGACTTTCGTACCAGATGCATTTATTTTTAATTATATACAGATGATTTTATTTTTTTAAATAAACCATTCCAAATTTAATGACGCCGATCGTTTTTTTTTCATTTTCACCCTTGGTCCCACAAGGTATCGGCTTATAGATCGATGGTTGACTGTGCGTTTTCCATACCTTATTCTAAGGAACTTCTGAATACCGAAATTTCAACCATCAAAGAAATAGCAAATAATAACGGTTTTTCGAATCAGCTAATTGATCATCTTATTAATAAAAAACATAAGGAAGAAACAACCCACGGAAAATTTGTACTCCTTTCATCTTTTGGTCCAATATCTGATATTTCTCGAATTTTAGCTTGCCTTCAAGCCTAACCAAAAAATTTCCACCCTTTTCTGCAATGCCAAACAATCAATGAGCAAATTTAATAAATCCGGAGTCTATAAAATTACATGTGGAAAATGTAATTGTGGGTCTATTGGCCAAACAGGTAGATCCTTTAAAGCCAGATTTAATGAGCATTTCAGATCCTACATTCATCAAAAATCCAATTCTAACGTAGCAAACCGCTTCGTGGAAACCAACCATGAATTCCCTTCAATTGAAAATTTATAGATCCTCCATAATTTTTCTAAGTTCCATAAACTCAATACTTTAGAAGCACTAGAAATTCATAAACACCTTAGAATTAATGATTTTACTGTCCTTAATGAGCATACCAACACATTTAAATCTACCCTCTTTGATGCATTAGCAAAATTACTTTTTTCATTCATAATTTTATAGGATGTAAAAGATAGCATTAAGTCCAAAATTGTTAATGCACTTGATAATGCTGACTAGTTCGGTGTAACGCGTCGTGCGATAAAAAAGATAAATATATTGATCTCATAACAGCAAACTAATTGTTTTTTATAAATAATTTTTGTCTAGGAATGGGTCACAAAATAAATCAACGTTACATCGAACTCTTCAATTGAAAATTCTATCGAAAACCAAAAGCGTTTTCTATACAAAGCTGCTAAGAGCACGGATTCTAAAGATATTTTGTTCAAGCTTATTTGTGAGCAATGGATCTTTTCTGCACCAGTGCATGATTCTTCAACATTTATATACTTCACGCGACCCTCTCTCCGAACCTGACTGACACTGTTGTATTCTGGTAATTGCATATTGTCGCATAAGTATCCGTCAGCTATTTCTGTTCATGCCGTCCGCTCCGTGCGTTTCAAAAATTTTTCGTAGAGACTATTCCAAAACAACAGGAGACTGTTCTGCTCCGTTTATTAAAGGCAGCGCTAACTCATAACAACTTTGCTTGCTTTATGTTTCGAGATAGAAATTCACTTTCAGAGCTAAGCTATTCGAGTTTAAAAAGAGTAGAGCAGTCCGCAACCATGTTTTCGTTTGTTTTGCAGTGAACATAGAATCGTCAAGAAAAATTTCCGTGATTTGACACGCATGCTGTCTACAGTGACGGTAAAAATGATAAGACATCCCATGTTTTTGTAGAAACCGTAAAGTGATAAAACGACTTCAAGAAACTGTGTCTGTATTTGAGATTAATGCATTGCATTACTTTTATCTGAGTATTTAGCTGCGGGTTTTCCGTTTAACATCAAGTAATTAAAGAAAGTTAAATTTTGGGTGGGTAAAAAAGATAAGAGAGCCAGGAAACCTCAATAACTTTTTTGTCCGTGGGGGAACATTTATTACGGAAAAAAGACGAAAGGTATTTAAAAGATTGATATTCAATGTTTGAAGGTCATTGGTTACTAGTTTTGCGAAGTGGATTGTTGACATGGGTAGAGCAAAACAATTGACTGCCGAAGAAATGAACATTAGATACAAATAACATGGCGAAGTAAAGTCTATAACTGATATCTCTTGTATATTGATGCGAGTAGATTTGCAGATCGCAACATTATTCGGGACCTAGAAAATTACGGCGGGACGTTAAAATTAATAGTCAAACGCACGACCAACGGTCTAAGTGGAAAATTATTCGGTTAGCTAGACGCTATTTCTACACCAACTGCATGGCAAATCCCGGCAAAGTCGGTCGTTGAAACTAAGATCAGAAATGTTCGAAACATTTTCCCACGAGCAAAGCATCTCAAGCGCCGGAAATCCGCAAAGAAAACCGCCTCTCACAGAAGAGAAGGAAACAGTCAGACTGGCTTTTGCTGAAAATCACTTGCGTTGGGAGAAAAAATGGTTTCGTGGTATTTTTACGGACAAAAAAAAAAAACCACGGGTCCGATGGTTTAACTATTTCCCCGACCTAGGAAAAGAAACGCGTGTTTTGAGCAATAGAAAGAATAGTGGCGAAAGTGTAACGATTTGGGCTGCAATTGGATTCAGCGGACCGTCGCAAATTTGATTTTCAACTGGGAAAATAAAAAGCTTTTAATATGTAAAAATGGGGCGTGAGGATTTTGACAGAAATCGCGGATCAGTCATGTATTTTTCAACAAGATATTGCTTCACAGTGCAAACGTCGTTAAATAGTATTTTCTACATAGTATTTTCGATTGCCCAGTAAGGTCTCAAGAATTTAATATCGACGAAAATTGTTGGGGCCAGCTGGCGCCACTAGATTACACTGAATCAATTACAGGACATAAGAGAATTAAAGAAAGCCATCAACTCTGCTAGGTTCCAGATTTCGAGAAAATACATTCAAAAGTCTACCAAAAAGAATGATAGAAATTATATAAAAGAAAGGAAGTTCAACAGAATACTAAAATTAGTTCAATGAGATAATCAACTGTGTTTTACTTCGCGTATTTTCCCGTGTTTAGCACTTCTAAATTTACAGATATATATTTCGGGAGTAAGTTGTTCCCGTCTTCAGTGTCAATTATTTTCTATAAGAGAGCACCTTACTCTCGAAATATATATCTGTCAAAATTAAAAACATAGCATTTTGGAATGGAAAATCAAAAACTAAAATCTGTTTTTTATCACAGTTGCGTTTCAAAGCCTAAATTTCAAACTGAAATAGTAAAATAATAAAGTGTCTGGTATTTAATTTTTTTTAGTTACTTGATATCCGAAGCGGGAAACCCCCAGTTAATTACTAAGATAAATGTAATGCAAAGCAATAATCTCAAGGGCAGACATACAAAATCTCTAATGCCGACACAGCTTTAAGAAATCTATTTTATCATAAAACGATTTCTTGAAAAACATTGCACGCCTTATATCATTTTTAGAAAAGTAAAAAACACTAAAATTTTAGCTTTTCAAAACATACATTTGCATTGTTAATATAAACTACTATTTCCAAGATTTTTATCATGCTCTTCCTAGTTTGTTTCGAGCTGTCAAGGATAAGGTTCAAGCTTTACGGAATGATTTAAGTTAACTTAAACTTTAAGGTAAACCAAGCTTTAAGTTATTAACAAACCAAAATGCTATAAATGTTGGCAATTAATTGAGTTCGTATAATCCATGTTAAATATATTTTGTATCGGATTCAATACGCACGCTAACCTCAATCGATTAGCGTGTACGTACTCTAAGTGGGACTTTAGAATTTCGAATTTTTATGATTTAGCTCGCTGAAAATTTATCCGAAATCGAGTATGTGTGCAATCGTTTACCAAATAAGATAATTTGCATTTTCAAATTACAAACTTTGTTTAAATTTTTACACCAATTGATATTTTTTTAAATGAAGTTTGTTAAAATATTTTTCAATTTCTGTTTTAAGTTGAAAACCTTTTAATCTATAAATGGGTTGACGCTCATTCTTCGGAGAGTAGCTTTCATGAACAGTTCACAGTCATGTTAAATTTGTTTCCCTTTTTACATGGTTATGTTAAAAAAAATGTTAAAATTATTACTACTTAGGGTTCATATTTAATTCAGTCATTTAAGAAAGAATCAATATTTCGGAAGTTTAAATTTTTTATTTTTAGTATATTATAAAAAACATTGACAAATGAACTATCGATTATTTAATATAGGTTACCGTTATACTATTGGATGGTTGTAGTTGAAAGTGTCGGTTCAGGGATGACCCATCTGTATATCTCTTTATTCCAGAATGTCAGGTCACTTTCCCAGAATCCGTATACCTACCTGAAACGGGATGTCGACAGCCATTATAAAACGTCGAGTCTGATTCAAATGTATTAAGTCTTTTGGAAAATATTGAAGTGTAAAGTTAAAGTAAGGTGTTCAAGTATGGTGTGCTCTCTACTACGAGTTCAAATTAGGGACAAATGCAGCAACGGCTGTCTGCTGGATATGTGACGCATTTGGACACGATATTCTGTCAGAACGTACAGGTCAAAGATGGTTTGCCCGATTCCGCACGGGAGATGACAGCCTTGAAGACGAAGATCATCCTGGAGCGATGTTTCGGATAAATGAGACGGAGTATCTTGCCGACATAGAGAACGATCCCCGCCAAACCTTGCACGAATTAAGCGTTAAGTTCGACGTTGAACTTTACGACGCACCATGAGTCGCCATCTTCGACGTCTGGGAAAGAAACGACGGCTTGATCAGTTGGTTCCTCATCAACTTACCGACAACAATAAAAGGCAGCGTATAGCGATCTGTCCTATCCTGTTGTTGCGCAACGAACGGGAGGCGTTTTTGAATCAAGTGATTACGTGCGAGGAAAAATGGATTATTTATGACAATAGAAGACGCACGTTTCAGTGGTTATCACCAAACGACCCTCCTGGAACTATCCCAAGGCCAAGCCTTTATCACCGGAAGACCTTGTTGTGTGTATGGTGGCATCACACAGGCATCGTGTGGTATCAACTGTTGGAACCTGGCCATAGCATTACAGCAGACGTGTACAGTCAGCAATTAAGAGAAGTTCATCAGGAATTGCGACGTACGCATGCAGCGCTCGTGAATAGCAGGGGAATCTTGTTCCTTCAGGATAATGCACGACCACATACAGCGGCATTCACCAGGGACACCATAAAGGAAATTGGCTGGGAAACTTTACCACATCCACCATATTTCCCGAAATTTCGCCATTAGATTTTCACCTTTTTCGGGCGATGGATAACTTCATGCGAGGACGACAATTCACCAACCATGAGGACTTAAAAATAGCATTACGAAATTTCTTCGATGGGCGAGACAGAGACTTTTATCAAACAGGAATATATTCTTTACCATCACGTTGGCAACGAGTCATAGATGCCAATGGTAACTATTTTATTGGGAGTACAAATTAGTTCAGTCCGTTTTCAAAAGATGGCTCTGGCTGTTATGAATATTGAATAGTAACAGCTGATGTCGATAGTTTTAGAAAGGTTAGACATCTGTCAATAATATTCAGTTCATATTGCTTCGAGTTTTTTAAAAAAACCTTGATTTTCACTGTGTTAATTATGAGCAATTTTGTGTTAACTAAGCAGCATTTGCGGGAGGTTTTAGTTTTCTGTTTTAATTGGAAGAAAAGTGCAGCTGAAGCGCATCGAATGCTTGTGGAAGTTTATGGTGACAATGCTCCAACTGATAAATCATATAGGGAATGGTTTCGACGTTTCAAGAATGGACATTTCAGCGTTGAAGACAAGCCTCGCTCTGGACAACCAAAAAAATTCGAAGACAAACAGTTGGAGGCATTGCTCGATGAAGATCCGAGTCAAACGCAAGAGCAGCTTGCAGAATCTTTAGAAGTGACACAACAAGCAGTTTCTGTACGGTTAAAATCCAAGGGAATCATTCAAAAGTAAGGCAACTGGGTTCCTTATGAACTAAAACTGAGAGATATTGAAAGGCGACTTTTCACTTGCGAGCAGCTGATTCAAAGGCAACAAAGAAAAGGTTTTTTACATCGAATTATTACTGGGGACGAAAAATGGGTATTCTATGATAACCCCAAGAAGAAAAAATACTACGCTATGCCCGGTCAATCGTTGCCATCGACCTCAACATCAACACCAAAGCCGAATATTCATGTTTCGAAGGTCTTGTTGTGTATCTGGTGGGACCAAAAGGGTGTTGTGTACTATAAGCTGCTACAACCTGGCGAGGCTATAACGGGCGATCGGTATAGGCTGCAATTGATGCGTTTGAGCCGTGCATTACGAGAAAAACGGCCGGAATACAAGCAAAGACATGACAAAGTTATTCTCCTGCATGACAACGCTCGGCCTCATGTCGTAAAAGTCGTGAAAAAATATTTGGAAACGCTCAAGTGGGATATTTTGCCGCACCCGCCGTATTCTCCGGACATTGCTCCTTCTGATTACTGGTTGTTCCGACGGATGCAGCACGATTTGGCAGGTCATCCGTTCACTTCTTTCGCAGGAATCGAAAATTGGCTTCTAACTTGGATCACCTCAAAAGACGAGATATTTTTTCGAGAGGGAATTCAAAAATTGCCTGAGAAGTGGGAAAAAGTAGTAACTAGCGATGGACGATACTTGGATTAATCTTTTAATTCTTTTTATTTTGTAATAAATGCATTTTTGACCACAAAAAAACGGTCCGAATTAATTTGTACTCCCAATAAAAATTAAATATATTACCTTTTATTTAAAAAATTAACATATTTTACTATGTCCAAAACCGACAATTTCAATGCAACCACCCAATATTTACAAAATTTCCATCCCTGCATTTAGATTGTTTTTGATTACTTTGTGGGCAGTGAGAAATTTATATGAATGTTAGTGAATTCAAAGGAAATCCAGACAGGAAAGTAGGGTAGAGCTTTTAAACGCACAAAGATAAAACTGATTGAAAAGTGAAACTCTGACTTTTATTGTTGTTTTCAGTACTGTTTGGCAAGTGATCGTGATATGAATGACTACTCAAAAACGCTAGAAATTTATTAGAGGAAAAGGCGTATTTGGGAACGCACAGAAAAGTTCCTGTTATGACTTATTTATGGAAATGATAATTATAGCTGGTCGTCAACATCGTGCGATCTGACATCCTTGGAAATCCAAATGAAACGGGGTTTTGGAATTTTTTGCATTCGTGAATAAGCCAAAAATTGTTCACGATCTTAGACGAAAGATAGAATGAATCAATGAAATGAGAAATTGGTTATGAAAGTTGCATTCGGAACAACGAAGCCGTTGGCCTTTGTCGTTCATAAGCAGTATTGTTTTCAAAACTGAAAGGATAAACAAATTGGTCTGATAATTTGAACTTGGTAAATAAATGATTGTTTTGGAAGATTATGAATAAAGCCAGTAGTTACCTATCATTTGTTTGAATTAATATGATTGATGTCTAGTGTTTTACACTCTACAATTCTTCAGAAAGGTTGCAAAGCTATATTAGAGAAAAAAGCAGGGTTTTCTGGGTGTCAGCCTTTTCAGAACATTCGAGTTAGTAGAGCCATTAGGTCACCATTGGAATTATATGAGTTTATTTCGCACATGGAGAAAGATGTTGTAATTTCTTGGTTGCTGGCGACTTTCAAGTATTACTTTCATGCAGATCAAAAAAGATCAGTCATGATCATGCAGATCAAAAATGAAATGAAATTTGATTTATGGTTTCGTTATCTTAATTTTTTTTTTGTTATTTCCATGTAAATCAGATGCAACATAGAATGTTAGCTCATCATTTCCTGAATATTCAAATAGAATTTTACTATTTATCTAAAAAGCACTTGTGTTCTTAGAACTCATCAAAGAAGAAAGCAGAACTTATGCATGCATAATTCAAGCTTGCAGTAAAATTTCGACTCCAATAAAGGTTGAATTGTGTGACGTTTCTGTGACTTGAAGATTCTTATTCATTGACAAAATTGGATCTGATCACAGTTAACAGAATCCCTCTTAGATGATGGCATTAATCGATGAGTTTATAAGACAAGTTGTTTTTCTTCATAATGGTCTCTTACTCATAATAAGAGCTATAGTTCCATTCGACCTCATTCTAAAATCTTTTGGAGTCGTTAGGGACCACAACTTAACTTTGAATGCAAACCTAAATATTTGTATTATAGTTACTGCAGTTAACCTCTCACGTTATTCAAATCGTTACAGACATAAGTGGCAATAAGGAAATGTGTGGTAGCAAATGGTGCTTGTCGTATATATAAGAGTACTTAAAGTCAGTTGACTGAGTCAATGGAGGTAGCATCGGTACTTAATGTACACGATCCACATTTGGATAAACATTTTAATTTAGTGCTGGTAAGCAAGAAGCATAATTGAAATGTTTCTAAATTGAACATTTAGATTTAACGATCGAAGTTTTTGTGAGTAAGATTCAACTGTAGCTTTGTAATTTTCTTCATTGCTTCAAGCTATTAGGAGCGGATTCATAGAAAAAGTTGTAGAGAACGCTGGATAACATAGTATTTTATGGTATATTTTTAAAATTCTCCAAAATACTCCCAAATTCTCTAAAATAAAATACTCCCAAATACTCACAACCTTTTTTAAGCATATTTGTATTTTACCTGTCATAATTCTCAGCTGTCGAAAGACTCGTAATTCCAAAAGTCTCAAAAAAGACGATCGCCACTTCTATAGAGATGAACCACTGTCTGTAGAAGCCACTTTTCAAATGTTAAAATAACATAAAATCGACAGATGACTTTATAATATTTATGATGAATATGATATGGTGTACGAGGGATGGGTGAAAAGTTTCCGGCCTGACCTAATGATGGCGCTACTAGGTCTTCTTTTGGAACGGCGTCCTACAGTACCATTCCTACCGAGCTTTTATGTACAGTTTCAGCCCAATCGATACGTTAGTTTGCGTTTGAGAGCACATTGCGCGAGACGCTTCCGTTGTTTTCGTGAGAATGGAAAAATTGGAAAAACGTTCTGTCATCAAATACTTCTATTTGAAAGGTTTTACACCAAAACAAATAAAAGAAGAGGTGGATTCAACACTCCCCATCATATTCAACTATTAAAATCAGTGGATTTCTGAATTTAAAATGGGTCGTGTGAGCACCTCTGACGAGCCTCGCTTAGGACGGCCCGTTGAAGTCACAACTTCAGAAATGATTGCGAAAATTCATCAAATAGTGTTGGAAGACCGCAGGTTGAAAGTGCATGAGATAGCGGAGACCTATAGGATGTCTGCTGAATGTGTACGAAATATCTTGCACAGCCATTAGAGCATGGACAAGCTGGGTGCAAGGTTGGTGCCGCTCGACCAAAAAATGATTCGAAAAAACATCTCGACCGACAGTTTGGCGCTGTATAGGCGTAATCCAAACAAATTTTTTGCGTCGATTCATAACTGTTGATGAGACTTGGGTCCACCACTACACTCCTGAAAATAAAGAACAGTCAAAACAGTGGGTAGGAAAAGCGGAACCAACTACAAAGAAGGCAAAAACAAGTCCATCGGCAAACAAGGTTATGGCTACTGTTTTTTGGGATGTGAGAGGAATTATATACATTGATTACCTTGACAAGGGTAAGACTATCACTGGTCAGTACTACGCAGAGTAATTGCAACGTTTGAAGAACGAAGTGCAAATTAAACGACCTCATTTGGCGAAGAAAAAAATGTTGTTTCATCACGATGACGCACCAGCGCATTCGTCGATTGTTACCATGTCCAAAATCCACGAATTGAAGTTTGAATTGGTGCCGCAACCTCCCTACTCTCCAGACTTAGCCCCAAGCGACTTTTACCTGGTTCCTAACCTCAAAACAATGGCTTGGCGGTAAAAGATTTAATAGCAACAAAGAAGTTATCGAAGCTGTAAATCAGTATTTTGAGGAACTTGACGAATCTACGTTTAAAACTGGTATAACTAAATTAGAACACCGTTATGAGAAATGTGTCAGTGTTGGTGGAAATTATGTTGAAAAATAGAGCAAAAAAAAAAAATTTTAAAATATCGTTTTTCTTGGTCAGGCCGAAAACTTTTCACCCCACTCTCGTGTATGAATCGGGTGTACCTGAATACAATTGGGGTAATAGTTTCTATTTAAACATAATCAAATCCAAATTCCTTGATGGTCTTTAGGGATAAAAATAATGGAAAAATCAGCATATTTTTGTTTTAGTTTCCTTTCTTAACCGGCAGACAAAACGTCTAGCTTTCTATTGGTATTGTTTGCTCTTTTTCAATGAGGTTGGGAAGTGGAAAATTTTCAATAACTTACTAATGTTACGTATTGTCTCAGCAGCTAGTCATATTTGTGTTCGAAACCTCTCCAAAAATATGTAGAATTGAGTGAATGTCGCCAAATGGTAGTAAATGTTCTCACTCAACTGGTATACATTCACTTATATCTCTACGTGATGTTCCCTGAATATTTATGACTATGATGTTAACCTAAGGTGATCCCATACCACCTATATGGAATCGATACTACTAGCAATACTGCCAGATCAGAAGGTTTTCGATAGGCTAACTCCGTCCCCGGATAGCCCACAATTGTTTTGAAATCTACTGCAAAGCCTCGGAGTGAATTGAACGAGCGGAAACAAGCTTGCACCCGAGAAAATAAAGACAGCACAAGAACATAGTGTTAGATCACTGAAGAAAGATAACGCTGTTTGGGAACTATTTAAAACGGCCGCTTAATGCAAACTAAATTTGCCATATACCAGGAACTAATTTGGAAGCCTGACATGTTACACAATATTTAAAAGTGAGACACCCACTCCTCGCGACATGCGACCTCGGAAGAGTAAGGAAGTATTAGATTGCTTTAGATGAAATGGCCGATTTAGCAATGACATAAAATTGGCTGCAATTTTAGTGTTTTATTTTGGCACAAGGCGGCGCATATGATATGACATATTGAAGTATAAATACTGCTACCTTGGTTTATGGAAATATTTCTGTTTTGCACTTCATAATCATCGTAAAAACAAAAAGAGAAAGTGAACATGTAAGTGAATCAAAAACGGCTATTTTTTATTTTTTTACTATACGAATTTAAATTAGAGCACAACACAATGGAAGCAACGAGGAATGTCAACAGCGCATTTGGGCCTGATACAGTTATCGAACGAACCACTCCGGCGGTGGTTCGAATAATTTCTATCCGGAGATATGGATCTTGGAAGTGACCCACGCGGAAATCCAAGACAATCAATCGATAACGCTGATCTGCGTGCATTAGTGGAGTCTGACCTCCGCCAAACCATAAGGGGTCTTGCCGAAAAATTAAGCTTTCAAAATTCGACAGTTGCCCGCCACTTGCAACAACTTGGAAAAGTGAAAAAGCTTCACAAATGGGTTCCGCAGTAGTCCACCGAGCAAAACATGACATGTCGAATAGAGACTTCAAGTTCTCTTCTCTCCCGCAACAAAGAGGAACCGTTCTTGCCCCGAATTGTGATCTGCAATGACAAGTAGATTTTAAACAATAATCGTCACCGATCGGCCTAACGGCTAGATGCCGATCAAGCGTCAAGACACATGCCGAAACCAAGCCTTCATTGAAAGAAATTAATGGTAACTGTTTGCTAGTATGTAGCTGGAGTTATCCACTGTTCGTTTCTGCAACCTGGCAAACCATCTATGCTGAGAAATATTGTGGTCAACTGGATGGAATGCATCAGAAATTAATAGTCCAACGACCTAGGCTTGTCAACAGGGATGGAGTGATACTGCTTCATGATAACGCATGACCTCATGTATCTAGAACAACTGTCCAAAAATTAAACGAGTTGTGCTATGAGACTCTTCTTCACTCGCATATTCACCAGGCCTCTCATCAACAGATTTTAAACAATTTTTTTAAACATTTGGATCACTTTTTGTTAGGAGAAAGATTTAATAATTAAGCTGCTGTCAAAAATGCCTTCGAGGAGTTTCTTCGAACCAGAAACTCAGACTTCTACAAAACTAGAATAAATGTACTTGTATCTCGTTGGGAAAAGTATGTTGTATCTATACCTATTTTGATTAAATAAATTGCGTTTATAAAAAGTTACAACTGTTTAAAAATTTCGGCCGTTGTTTAAAAATCGGCTGTTTTATCTGCAGCAACCTAATACATCAGGTTTTGCTAAAGGTGATCTAAGGATTACAGTTGATAGAGTTAGTGAGAAGTGAAGTATAATTTTTGGTGACAAACAGCAAGGAGACGACGCAGATAGCTAATTTGCAGCTCAAAATAGATAAGACAATTAGAAGCATAGATGTTAAAATGGATGAAATACAAGATATGAATATAACGCTTGGCCCCGGCAACGTAGACGTGGAAGAATTCATTGAGTGTTTAAGGACAAAAAGGAGAAGACAATTAACTGACAAATCGCGGGTATCAACTAAGGAAATCAGACAAGACCCAGAGAATAAAACGAAAACCAACAAAAAATAAAACACAAAACCCAGGTCTGGAAAGAAATAGTTAGGGGAACAATCAACTCCCAACAAAAGTGAAGTTAGCGTATCCACATGGCGGCGAACAAGAATCACAAATAGCATAACTTTCCAGTAATGTGGATATTGACAAAATAAAATCCTGAAATTCAGAATCCTCACGTTGGAAGGAAGTACTATAGAATAAAAAAATGGAATATTCAAAGGGGACGTTTTGAGTCCCCTCCGTTTCAACATCTACACACACAGATTAAGCATGGAAATACAACGCTGCTTCAGTACGCGGATGACTTCATCATAATCAGCAAAGGATTAAATGTTTCAGCAACCTGCCACAACTTACAAGACAGTTTTTCGTACTTCCAAACATTGCAAAAGTCCACCTGGAACTGAACCTCGATAAAACTTCGACCATCCAATTTTGCTCAAAAAGCCAGCCTAAACAATACTTCCACCTCAATGGTATTAATGTCAAATGGTTCAATAACTTCATTTTTGAAGGCAGAGCAATCAATAACAAAGGAAATTTCCGAAACTACCTTACGAACACTCCAACCAAAATTTACAACAAAATTATCAAGAAACTGTCAAGCCCTATACATGGCTTAAGCTTTCCTAGGGAAATAAACACCTTCGAAGCTATAATAAGACCACAGCTTCAATCCAATCTAGCGAACATGGCTGATGTGCCGCAGTACCTTTTCAAGAAGATAGACTCTAACAAAGTTGACACACTGAAAATATGTCTTGGAGTTCCGCAACCAGCGTCTGTTATAATTACGCTAGGCATGGCCAAAGAACTCACAGCCAAATTAAAAACTTGCCTACTTACAGCCAAAGAAAGACTAAAAACCTCCATGATAGCGAATTCAGAAAACTACTCATAGATGGTGTCAGGTACAACTACGCGCTAACGCACAGGTAATTCCTCGCTCTATTCAACAACACCTGCTGGGGAGAAATTAACATATCTCTAAAGAACTTCCTTTTTCAACTCTACGACTCCGATAACAACTTCACACACAACATGCACCTTCTAAAATACAACGAACTTCCATACCTGCAATGGTAGAATCATTAATTAACAACAATCTTTTGTGCGGATGTAGATTAAAACCTCTTACGCGCAGGATGTGCCATTTGTCACGTCAATATAGAAACTAGCAGCCTCTACAAACTCAACAGGAACTCCTCAGCAAACAGTGCAGAGATCATGGCAACATATCTAGCCATTACAGAACACATTACAGAATGCTAAAGATATCATCATTTTCACCGGCTCACACCTAACCAAGAGTTGCCTACAATAGAAATATTAAATACATCCCCTCTAAAATGAGGAATTTCTTCACGGAAAAAAGCAACAAGAAAAACGTCTTTTACTGGATTCCATGAAATTCTGGATGGCCAACCTTCAGATACTGCGGCCAAAAAAGCTGTTAATGAGGGAGACTATGCCTCTATTACGAAAAAAGGGACGACACATTAAAGCTGATTCAAGAAAAAGTAAATGAAGAATATAAAAAAGAGTACAAGGAAAGCACGAACAAATTAAAATATTGCCCTTGGCGATAAAAAACCTTGGTTCCATTACATCCGCTTCGAAGAAGCAAACTGTGCTCGAAGCAAACTGTGCTACAGGTGTGGCACTTCCGGTCATAAGGCGAAAGACTGCCCAAACGAACCCAGCTGTATCTTGTGCAAAGATAAGGGATGGAAGTCTGAAGATCTAACTCACATTCCAGGAAGTGGTAGGTGCCAGGAGTTCAAAGAGGCACTAAGCAAGAAAAGAGCAAAGACATGATCCAAGTCCTGCAAATCAACCTACACCGTAGCTCAACCGCACAAGATCTACTAGACCAGGTTGCAAGAGAGAAAAAAGTTGACTTGTTGCTGATATCTGAGCCACACCACAACAAAAAGGAAGCTGGATGGTATTGTGATCGATCCGGCACCGCCGCCATTTGGGTACGTGATAGGGCTCTACCTACAGCTCGGACTTGCACCAGTGGAAATGGCTTCGTGCTCATTGTGTGCGCCGATTTGACATTCATAAGCGTCTATTTCACTCCAAATGAATCAATTTCATGTTTTCAGAGCAGGCTCAATGAACTGGAGGAAGCTGTCTCGAGCACAGAAGGCCGAATCCTTGTTGGCGGTGATTTTAACGCCAAAGCGATAGAATGGGGAATGCCTCTGCCAGACTCGAGAGGAAAAAGAATCCTAGAAATGGCGGCTAGGAGGCAACTTGTCATCATGAACGTTGGGAACACACCAACTTTTCGACGGGGAGGCTGCTTGGGAACTATACCGGATGTGACATTTGCTTCGGAGTCCTTAGTGCCTAGGATGCACAGATGGAGAGTACTGGAGGACTACTCGGCGAGCGATCATCAGTACATTGCTTTCGCAATTGGCGACTGTGCTACTCGACGCGTAGCAACCCAACCCTCAACTGTAGGTTGGAATATATCTAAAATAGATGTCGACGCGTTCGCCGCAGCTCTTATGAGAGGTGAAACTATGACGGTAACGGGAGGAGCCTCAGCTGAAAACATGGTGAACTCCACCATGAGGCTCATCAAGAATGCGTGCGACTGCTCTATGCCCAGGCGACGGCCTCGACACAACAAGCCTGCTGTGTACTGGTGGTCGGCAGAAATCGCCGAAAAGCGGAGAGAATGTCACAAACTCCGCCGCGAATCTCAACGTTTAAGAAATCGAGACGAGTCACACTCCCGAACGCTGGCATACAGGTCGGCTAGAAAAGTTCTCCGTAGGTTAATTAACGAAAGCAAGGCTCGCTGCTGGCGCAACCTAGTTGTGGACATCGACAGAGACCCGTGGGGGCTGGGTTACAAGCTTGCCATGCGGAAACTAGGAGCTGCAAGGAGGCCCTGTATCCTTGAAACGGAAAAAATGGACCAGATTGTTAGAGCGCTCTTCCCTATGCATCCTATTCGTCCCGATGATGCAGATATTGAATGTCTCGGAGAATGCCCACTTTTTACCGCCATCGAACTGGATAATGCAGTAAAAGCTTTAAAATCGAAAAAGGCCCCGGGACCAGACGGTATACCAGCGGAAGTGATACAGCTTGCACATCAACTTTGTCCTGAAAAGCTGCTCACCACTTTCAATGCCTGTTTGCGGCAGGGCGTGTTTCCAAATTGCTGGAAAGAGGCGAAGCTCGTGCTGAAACACAAGGGGAAGGGGAACGCGGAGCAACCATCTGCATATCGGCCCCTATGTATGCTGAATGCCGCTGGGAAAGTACTCGAGAGGCTCATTCGAGAAAGACTTGGAGAAGCCATTCGAAATGCCGGGGATCTGTCTCCTCGGCAGTACGGCTTCAGGGCTGGTCGATCCACAATTGGTGCAATAGCAGAGGTAGTGAGCGCGGTCCAGCGGGCAGAAGCCCACAATCATTACTCGAGACGAATAGTACTGCTCATAACTCTAGATGTGAGAAATGCCTTCAACTCTGCCAGATGGACAGATATTCTTGGTGCTCTGGAATATTTCAGGGTGCCGAGGTACCTGATGCAGATATTGAAAGACTACCTCAAAAATCGGAAACTCATCTATGATTCGTTGGGAGGTCGGCAAAGAATTGATTTGACATCAGGGGTCGCGCAAGGTTCCGTTCTGGGCCCGGACCTCTGGAATGTCTCGTACGATGAGCTTTTTAGACTGCAGTTACCGGAGGAGTCGCGCCTGGTTGGCTACGCAGATGACGTAGCAGTACTAGTCGCCGGACATACTGTCGGACAGACGCAGCTCAAACTGGACGCGGTAATACGCCGAGTGAGCAAGTGGATGACAGACCGTGGGCTTAGCCTAGCGCTGGAAAAGACCGAGGTTGTCGTCCTCACAAAGAAGCGAATCCCTCGTGTTATGCCGGTTCGTGTAGGGGGAATGATCATCGAGTCAAAAGAATCAATCAGATACCTTGGCTTGATGATTGATTCGAAGATGAGTTTTTTCGAGCAGGTTCGAGCTTCAGCAGATAAGGCCTCCGCGCGGGTATCGGCGCTAAACCGCATTATGGCCAACACGCAGGGGCCAACCTCGAGCAAAAGACGTCTACTGATGAGTGTAATGGAGTCAGTGCTCTTGTATGGCTCCGAGGTTTGGGCTGATGCTCTTAATAAAGAGACGTACCGAAGGCGTATGGCACAGGTGCAGAGGCAAGGAGCTTTACGGATAGCCGCTGCATACCGCACTGTCTCTGAACCTGCAGTGCTGGTAATCTCGAGGGTGGTTCCAATTAAATTACTTGCTGACGAACGGAAACGTGTATACTCACGTAGGGGGGAGTCGGCGAGAAAAACCGTCAGCCGAGAGGAACGGAGAAGAACCCTTATCTTATGGCAGCAAACATGGGAAAACGAAACGCGTGGCAGGTGGACCGCACGGCTGATAAGTGACTTGGGGCCGTGGTTCTACAGAATGCATGGTGAGACTGATTATTATCTGACGCAACTACTCAGTGGTCACGGGTATTTTCAGTCTTACCTGTATAAGATGGGAAAAACACCATCCCCAACTTGCGTGTTCTGCCCGGGGATGACGGATGACGCATGCCACACGTTCTTTACGTGTAATAGATTTACAAGACTCCGTTCGCATCTCTCGGAGAAAATTGGCGTAATTTCCCCAGAAAATCTAACGGGAAAAATGATGAAATCAAAGGACAATTGGAACTGTGTGTCACATTACGTACAGACAGTACTCATTATAAAGAAGGACATAATGGATCGCTTGGCGAGGGAGGGAACATCTCTGTAACGCAATATTATAGTTACTAATTGCAATTCCTTCCTATCCATCCGTGAAGAGAGTTTTCCCTTAGCCTGAAGACATCGCTAAGCGATGATTAATGAGGCCTAGTCCGAAGTAATGTGACAAACAGTTCCAGGCTAGGTTCTCGGTGTGACAGGGGAGGTGTTTAGTCGGTAGTCCGGTAGCGGGGGAGTCCGACACTCAGGGCGTAAATAGCCTTCACCTCCCAAACAAAAAAAAAAAACAAAAAACAAAAAAAAATTATGCCACTAAACAAATAAATAGAATACTGAAAAACAGAACGTATAACTCCAACAGCAGAAAGCATATCTGACATCTGGGCTAATTCCTAGAGGAAGGCAAGGCAAAGCTGTCAGCGTTCACAATTAACCCCCACCAACAGATCACTCCACCCCAATAAACATTCCCAAACGGGTGCGACTCCAAAGGATGAAAAAAGTGTTTGAAATTTGACTAGGGATTATACGTTTTGTAATCAGCTGAAAACTACAACTACTGCTCGTTTTCGATGTATAAATTAATCTAGGTGATTAATTCCATAGTTAGTACCAAGCGTACCTTTTGACGAACGACAAGATTTTATTAGTTAAAGGTCAAGTGTGTTTATACCTATGGCTTCAAAAATTGGGGTAGCGCAAGCCTTCTGTACTACCCACTGAACACCTCTTTTGTCACTTGACACACTGGCCCGGATGTAATTTGGCATATTAATATAAACGTAGCCTTCTTCTGAGCCTTGAGGCAACATAAGGCTACTGGGTTCCTCCAACAGCGGCAAGATTGATTGAACTTTGTTAGTGCGGTTGTAGTCCGACTTAAGGAACATAGTTCCAATGATTTCTGTTATCATTTGTACTGTATTCAGAGACATGTCGTATAGAAGACGACCAACCTAATCTCTAAAGTATAACCACTAGCTTTTTCAGCTCTTTACTTTATTTTAATGACATTCTTATGTTGATTTCTTCAATTTGAGATTTTTTTAACTCATGTAGTATGCACTTAATGGACATTGAACGTACCTTTATTTTGACACTTTTTTATTTAACATGCATTATGTAGAAATAAGGACATTTACAACGGAACAATGCGTGGAAATATTGATATTTAAATCGTGGATATGTAAAAACTGTGTTAATGTTTAAACACGACGTCAAAAGGTAAAGAAACGTCAATAAGTAGTTTAAAGGTCCAGATACAATACTGCGTGACGGTGATGCGAGAGTGAGATCTGTATACTAAATATGACCGGGAAAGCTCTTGAGAAACTCGCAAAACAACAATCACTTATGTGGTTCTACTATTTATGCAGACAATTTTCCGGCCGAGTCTAGTAGTCATTCTTCATGTGATAGACACTAAGCGGGTGAACATTTTAGAAGCCAAATAAAATTTCAAAAATTTTAAAAATTCACATAGTATCTGATATATCCTCTAAGAAACTATTTAAAGGTCCTTAGCGCTGAATGTGCACCATAGAGAAAGTGAAGTTAAGCAGAAACTAGCATTTATGGATCTAAATTCACCGATAGACTCGAATAAAAGAATATCTCTTCCGCACCCCCCCCCCCTCAAATCTGCAGAAAATTATACGTGAAAAAGATAACTAAATTAAGGTCTTTGGATTGGAAATATTGGGTAGAAGAGAAAGACGAAGCCTCTTGTAAATTATGTTAATGCAAGAGATGGGATTGGCAACTATGACAAATGGAACCTTATGGTATATCACGTTCAGTTGGTCGTATTAATTAAAGAGAACATATTTGATCACCTGGTGACATCGATACGCATGTTCTAGCGATGTTCTCCCTTGTTCCAGCTAGAAGACGGCGTTCGATGTAGCTCTATGACAGGGGGCTAGCTCTTGGGGCATAGCATCGAATCTTTACACTTTATTCTAGACTGGATCCTTGTCAAATTTCTAGCAACTATGACCAAGTTTATGACCAAGCAAAGTAATGGTCATTGTTATGAAAACTCAGCAAAATAAATCTACAAAATAATGAATTTTCCAGAAACTGACGCTTCCTTTTTTCTTCCGAAAAAAATTTTCAGATGGAATAGTTAACGTTCGCTTAATTTAACTACGTCTTTTTGGAGTTTAGAGCGGAACGTTGAAAACGTTCCTAAATTTGTCAAGTAGTTATGAAAAGTTTACAATAAAGTTAACAATAAAGAAAATATCTGAAATTTCCGTGTTTATAATAGTTAAACCAACCAATCAACGGTCTAAGTTATATGCGTTTTTGTTTCTGCCTACTGTTTTGAAATAGGACTTAATTAGAAAGGGTTTGCAAAGTTAAAAATAAAACCTTATAAGTGGCAGATAGAAAGAAAATATAAGAAAATATAGAAATAGAAATAAGTAACAACCTCAGGTACTACTTCTAGGATAACACAATTGACCAAAACATATATTATAAAATCCTACTATTATAGGGTAGAAGAAAGAGTAAGTTGAAGTTTTGAGCCAATCAATGTTAACAGTTGATTCTCGCAAAAACTCGTGATTTCGTTTGGCTTAGTTGATATTTAATTTGCATTGTCATTTAACTAGTTTTTTGCGCTTTATAATGATTTTTTTTCGACTGACATTGATGGTACTCCAATTTCAGGTCTTATGTACTACGTTACATCTAACAATGTGTTATCCATGAGCCATCGCAATAAAAACTTCTTCCGGTTCGATAAAATTAGTTTGCTCAGATGCTGCCAGAAATGATATAAAATCAAATTGAAATTTATGTTATTAAAGTAGATACACCACAAAAGAACAACTCCACGTGGATCTCGTTTAATCATGGAAGGAAAAAAGCCATTAATTGTGGAGACAAATGGCGATAATTTAGATACAAAATACGCATTATGAACCATGTTAGGGAAGACCGAGGAACTCGAACTAACTATGAAAACAACTTGCAGATATAACAATCGCTCGAGGCAAATACTCTAACGGATCCATTTCATGCTTGCATGGGAATAAGTTCTTTTTTTGTTGTGTGGAGTCCCCAGCTCACCGCAAATCTTAGGACCTAGACTCTAGCCGTTCTGAAAGCATATCTTATGTTCTTGCATCAGTTGTTATTCTTCAATTCTTAGCTTCTTGACGATGGCTTTAACGCGATGTGTGCGCTTGTGTAATACACGATTAGCGCATCGTTGTAAACATAGTAGTATAAACAGGGAAGCATCTACAAGAAGTGAAAAAAACTTCGTTTATTTGTAAACACTTTCTAAGGTTTCCGGTTCTCTGGGTCATTCTTATTATGAAGAACTTAAGATTGGGTTCCATTCATAATGACGATAGTGACTTGCAAAGTAATGATTACATGCGGCAATGGTCGGTGAATATGTGTCAGGTTTACGGTGTATACTTTTCTTATATAGTCATAAGTAATAGTGTGGGTTGAAGGTACATATTTCATTTCATATTCACATATGCAAATTTTTCTTATGACACTACTTAATGCCTTCTACTGTATAGGAAAGAAATGTAACCTGTCTGTTGGTTAAATCTTATAAAGGGGTTGCGTATGTCAACATTCTGAACAACTCATAATTTCATAATTACAAAGTATTAAGATTCAATTTTTACGGAATTTTTACGTGGAGAAAGATTAATGTCAAAGAATTAGTTAATAAATCACAATACAAATTTAATAAAATATTTTTTAACAGCACAGTTAATTGGCAGTTGTAGTGAATCAAAAGAAAAAATTATTGTGTAACCAAAAGAATGAGAATAGTCCTTTAAAACACTTAAAATGCGCCCGGGGTGGAGCGAAGATATTTTAATATAAATTGCAATAAAAAATGCAATTAATTGTATCTACAGGGTTTAAATCCAGATATGAGTGTACGATAACCTGAACACTTTGGCTTTAGCCTTAAAAAAACGAAGAAAAAAAAACAGCAATGACTTAAGAACGTTAGATACATCCTTAAGAGGCCAACTTTCTCACAAAAAACGATCTGTGATCGGCCCAGCTTGGAGTTGCTATGAGGAAGAGTTAGTTCATGACATATTTCCTCCAGATTTTGCAAGAATATAATAAAATAAACAAATGAATCGTTCTTTTTTGTTTAAGCAGATCGTATCTACAAACTATGGAAACACATGCTTAGGACATAAGGTAACTAATTTTGCTTGAATTAAGAGTCCCGCAGCATCAAATATTGGGTGTACGCAAAAACTTTCGTTGGTTTTAGGTTAAATAATACTTTTTAATCACTAATTTATTTAAACTTAATCTCATATATAATTAACATTATTATCTATGCCTTGTCCTTAATGTAAAGGAAGTTGTTGCATTTCCCTCCTTTAGAAGTCTTCTCGTTCACACTTGCAAAAGTTTGCTAGCTATGCACGCTAATTCTTTTCAACGTAGCATTTCCTTTTCTGCAAGTATTTATCCAGTTGCTGGAGCAAGATCGGGAGAATATGGTGTGTGGGGTAAAAGTTCTCAGCGAATTTTCGTCAATTTGCGCTGGATAACTACAGCTGTGTTCAGATCTTCGCGACGATTAACTAATGCAGGACGTTTATCATGGATTCCTTTTTGAAGTCGCTCCCGGTGCGGAAGGTATAAGTCCGCCAGAAACTCCAAATAAATGACTCCTCGAGTATCCTTCTAAACAGACAAAGAGACTTGCAGTGGATGCAAGCCAAGTTTTTAAGCGGAGGATGCTGGCGATTCACCTCTTTTGCAAACTGTTCCGTGTCGTTTCACGTTATTGTGCACGGTGCATTTTTCATGTCCAGTGATTATCCGTCTGACAAAATCCTGCATTAATTGGACGAGCAAGCCGGAAAATACAGCAGACTATTCTGTCTTTCTTGTGTCTTTGCAAAATTTTGTGGAGTATACAAGCATCCGACTTCACTATGTATTCAAGCGCATGTATTTTTTTCTCCATAGTAGCTCTGTGATTCTGGAAGCTAGGCGATAGTCTCCTTATTATCTCCTTGCATTACTTCCAATAGATTATAATATGCCACCTCATTTGACCGTTCTGATCGTGACTGATCATCAAATTCTCCATTACCAAAGCGCTGAAACCATTTGACATGCCCGTTTCAAATTTTCTAAGATGTGTCTAAGATAATTTCGGCCGTTATTTTCGGTGTTTTTGCTGGTCGTCTGACATGTCGGTTTGCTTCTCTTAACCCTTGCCAAGGTGCAATCTACGATGGCACCATATCCCAATGCCACTTTCGTACAGACGAAAAGCAGTCACAGGCTTTATGCATAATTTTTCAGTTTGTTCGATTCGGTTTACTCCTTTTCCGGCAAGAATTCTATATTTCACGTATTTTGCAAAGGACTCTCAATTGTGATCTTATTGATTCGCATCACAATAAAAAAATTTGAAAATTTTTTTTCCTAAGTAACGCAACTATGGACGATTTTTGTTGCACAAATAAAATTTTACACTTTCCCATCTGATTTTTTTACGAAAAATACTCAAGGATCCAGCTACCATGATCACACACAACTAGCATTAGGCTACATTCACAAATAACGTTTAATCATTTGCTTTCACAGATCAATCACTTTTGCTTTCCAAATGCTAGTGAAGAACAGAGACTTTGCAGGTTAATTTCATAGTAGCCGTTAGGAAGTACAGATAAAAAACAATTTCTGAAAAAATCTTCAATCATCGAAATTTTCTCAGCGCGTAAAACCCTTTTTCAATACCTAGAGGCATAATAATAAAATGAAAAATTCTCGGATTTTTAAGTTGAAAAACACCATAAGGGAAAATTATCAACATGGCATAAAAGTGTTTCAAATAGTCTGAATATTGGCTGTACTTTCCAATTGAATAGATGAAAATTTTGTACTGAAATATTCAGAAGGAGCTAATAATGCAAATTATTTCAACTATGTTATGAGCTGTTTCAACTATGTTATGAGTTATGAGCATTTTACAATGTATAGAAATGTATAAATCTCAAACACCGGCTATAGTATACGATATCAAATGAAACAACTTACCCAAAAAGTTGATATGCGATGGTCTGTTGGGAGTAGCAATGGTGTCCCTAATCTGGCACTTCTACTTTCCATCGTTCTTCATGAAGGAGTTCTTTCACCATCGATGGTGCCTTGAGTTGTCGGTGTCAAAACTGGGTTTACCACAAGGTTGTAGACTCAGTTCAGTTCCAAGAATGTCATATGACAGAAGTAGAGACTTGAGGACCGCAGTTGGTGTATGAATAACAGAAAGACAATACTTCTCAAGGGCCCATGATCTGGCAAATAAATAATTTATTTAGCAAGGAATCACAATCAAAATACCAAGCTGCTCAGCTATTTAGTATCCGGTATATTTTTCAGTAACGGTGTAGTTCAAATGTCTGATATGGATAAAACATACTTCGAGGAAATCCACCGACCAAAACTCAATGTTGGATGAGATAGAGCATCGGAAACCATTGAACAAAATGCTCGAAATGTTCAATTCGACATTCAATTTGACATTTGGATTTGTACTGATCTTACACCGAAAGTGATAGAACACCGAAAAGTAGTCCGGTATTGATAGAATCTCGTTTATAATGTATTGCCATTCGATCGTGTTGGTATGTTTTTCTCAAAATAAGTCAAAAAAACTCATAGTTCCCAAATAATTGAAAGAGAGCCGACGTTTTTCGAACCATAAAAAAGACAAAGACTCATCCAACGCGAAGAATTATCGTCCAAACAGTTTGCTGTCAAATATCAGCAATGCGCTTCAGAGTATGCAAAGAATTATAATAACGAAAAAATGTGTGGGGATATGCTGGCTTCTCAATAGTAATAAATTGGAAGGGCTTCAGAATGGTTCCAATATTGCCTAAAGACCATTCATTATTTTCTGAAAGTCGATAGACCCATGCCGTCAAGAAAGCCTTTGTATTCTTTTGTAATGCACAGATCTACATTGCCATGTATAATATGGAGAGCACAGTGCAGAAGTGTCTGACGATTCTATTTAGGCCATACCTGGAAAACTCCAATTTTAAATTGTTCCAAATGATGGCACCTAAATGTTTAAATGTTCTCTATTTGCGGCCTTGATACTCTATAGGGATGACCTGTTTTTTAAACTCTCGTTTTGAATATGCTGGAAAGCTATAAGTCTTCGAAAAGGCATATTTGAAAATGTGTACAGTGTTATTTAAAAAGGGTGAAACGGTATACAAAACCCATACCTCGAACTAGAAGATATCTGACATTCGCATGTTGGCAAACATTTATGAAAAAGAATATTTGTGATCTTTTCTAGTCACAGTATGAATTTTGGGTTATGATTCAATTGAAGGGATGCTGTGATTGGGAGGTTCTGACGTAGCTGCTCCATATTAACAGATATTTTTCCAGACTAATACAGAGTGGTCAAAGATGATCCCCACCATAACTTCTGATTTTACGCAGACTTGTTGTGTTATGTATCAACTTTCCTCCCCATGCCTAAATCCTGTGAAGTATGATAAATGGTATCATACGTTTTTTTTATCTTAAAATAAAAAAAAGGCATTTTGGCTCACTTTCAATACAGTTGCCAGTGAGTTTGCCAGTGAGATCTCAATGATTTTTTCGTTTCCACATCTGGTTGAATGGAAGAAAGTATCCCTTAATTAAAAGGCATTCCTATGCGGAGGGAGAAAGTCAAAAGTAAATGGGCTGAGATCTCTTTTAGGTCAAGCTACAATACCGAAAGTAACTATATTCTTCCACTACTTGTAACTGCAAGTAACTTTTGACTAATGTCAGGGTGTTTAGTGAATGTGCTAGATGACATGTTCTATTCGGAGTGGGAACAAAGTACCGTTTTTAAAGAGAATAAGACAAGGATATCTCAATCCTTCAATTCAAGAAACTTCTAAAAACTTCCCTGTTTCGATGGGGAGAAGAGAAGTACCTCAAAAACAGGTTGTGGCAGTTTATATGCAAGGGGATTAACAACATTCCATTTTACCACTTCTATTATAGTGAAAAGTTCATTACAAGTTCTGTAGTCTTCTGCGAAATTGTTTCTTTGGATATTTATATGCCTTATGTATGAGCGGTAATATTGGATGGAGATCTACTATCGATAGGCTAATTGATGCGTCGTCACCTCATACGTCGTTTGGACAACTAAAGAGGTAACGATGATCAAGTAAAAGAAAACCGCCCGAACTAAACAAGAGAAACCGTTTATTTTTTCATTAAAACAACGCTCCATCACGCATGTCTTTAATGGTCTGTAATGGCCAAAAATTGCGAGGAATTGGTTGGGAAGTATTCTTGCTTCCTTTGGATAGACCAAACAGATCAGGTTGGTGCTTCTTACTGTTCTGTCAAAACGAACCTCACGCAACGGCCGAGAACAAAGCGTATGAATATTTTTAATGGGCGCATTCTGGGGATAGAGCTGAAGTATCTTCACAAGTTCTCTGAAGAACCAGATCGTAAAATTCAAACATCCAATGTTGGGAAACGGATTGATACAAGTAAATGAGGGCAATTTTGAGGAACTTTGGAAATTGCTATAACAATTAACTTATTACTCATATACTGGCCGCTAGACTGCCCGCCTTATAGGCGACGTGGGATCGTGGCTCAATCGAAGGCACGATGAGACTGATTAGTACCTTATCCAGCATCTTAGCGACCATGCGTATTTTCAGTCTTATCTGCACAAGATTGTTAAGTCACGGTCCCCAGACTGCATTTTCTGCCCAGGGAAAAGGGACGACGCATGCCACACCTTCTTCAACTGTTTAAGGTGGAACAGGATGCGCCAGGACTTGTGGGTGGTAATGGGAGAGGTTTCTCCAGACAATCTGGTCGGAGAAATGCTGAGAACTTTTGACAAATGGACCTGTGGGTCACATTACTCTCAGGCAATACTTAGATTTACTTACTGGTAGATTTTGTTGTTGAAATTTTCCTTGCAGTCTAGTTATTAGTGTGCTTTACAAGAAAATTAAACACGAATTTAGTATAATTTTATGAACCACAGATATAATGTATAATTTATTTAGATCACTAGATATAAGCATCAACTGTCAGAAACTGTGCAAATCGCAATGCCAATAAAGAATTGTATACATATATATTTATATAGTTCATTAGTAACTATTATCCTTTTTATAAAGTGCTAGTTATTGGCATTGTCTGTAAATCTATCAAGTAAAGTTCAGCTGTGCAAATACAGCAGTCTAAATGTCAACACACACGCTCTTAAATGCATACAGATTTCTATAAGATTCAAGATAGAGCAAAATGATCAACATAGGCTACATATCCGATGAAAGTATCTGATTATTTATTGGCACTCTGAAAAAAAATTGACCAATTATGCTTTATTTGCCATGCTAGGCAGGTTCTTTAGAATTTTTATGGTTTTAAAGCAGGAGATTTACTAAATTCTTTACCCTCGAAATTCCCAACCTCATCTATTGCAATTGAAAAGGTTTTCCGTTTTCATTCTGCCCATCAATTAAACTTTATCTTAGAAATTTATACCCCATCAATTGAGCCTTAATTATTCACGAGTATATAAAAATAAATGAAATACACCGTAACTACAATCCACATTCACCTGGAAAGAAATTGGCCTACATGTCCGAGACAAATGACGTTAGATATAATCAATCCTTTAACTGATTCAATACAACCCATATTTCTTGGTCAGATCGATTTTAACGTGCCGCGTCAAATCTAGCGTCAGAAGCACTCTGAAGATCATCAGTACCATAAGAATTCTTCCGATAGCACGGATATCTCGTGTTTAATCACCGGTCACGAGCGCCTTCTCAACCGACTGACTTGCATTCTTGTAGATTTTATCACTCTTTAAGGCGATCGTTGCTATACCCGTTCTAAATAACCTTATTTGATCCAGCTCTATGATAAAGTGATCAGCCTGACTAGTGTCTGAAGAAACAGCAGCGGGCAACTACCAACTGAATTTAAGACTTCTCAATTTTCGTTATCAGAAAGGAGTTGCCTTGGGATCGATCGGGAAATTGTTGAACGAGTTTTTCACGCAATTACAGAATTGCATTCAATGAAGTAAACTAGGCATACTGATGTTGATAAGATCATCCGATACAATTGGTTGGATAGTATGTTAGGATTCTAAGTCGATCATAAATAAAATGGACAAGTAAAATTGGCGATGCAGTTGGATATAGCGGATAGTTCGTTTGAAAGTTGGCGGGATAAGCTTCATACGGGCTAAATTTTATGTCATCCTCGGGAGAATTCATTGATTAAGACATACTTTGAATGCTTTTATTGGTGGCCAATAAGCATAGTCGTACTCAATGAATATTTCAAATTCATGAAAAGAAAAGTGTTACAAATGTGTAAGCTCGGCAGTACCTAGGAACAATATCTTTGAGAATTTATTTTCTATGGTCTAATGTCAACTTACTTTTTATTTCAATTAATACTACGGCATAGTCTATTCCTAAAATTGATCATAAAATTAGTATGTCGTTGCGTCGGTTATTTTTTCTTAATATGGAAGATGTCGGAAACAATAGCCTGCTTGCTACAAGCAGTTGATAAATCCTGATTTTAACATCCAACGATGATGTCTTTGCTTCTAGAATTATAGAAAGTTGCTTACGTTATTTCTACTGGCTTGAATCCATGGGATCATGATTTTATACAACGGAAAACTTAGATTGTTGTTAATAATTTTCACCATCGTTATAATCAAAGATGTAACTTGACCTCAGAGAAGTATACAAACTTGAACACATATTGGACCTTGAGGTTAAAAACAGCAATTGCAATGAAATCGATAAAGAAAATGAGAAAAAAACAGTCAGCTAACATCCGAAAAAATCTTAAAGTCGATAATTCAAAATCAGGATTTGGTTATACAATTTGCGGAAATTCTGCTTACTAATTTTTTGGAAATCCTGAGCTTATCACAGATATTACAGGATAAGATATGACTCTGATCATAAATTTGCAGCATTACATATTAGCTTCAGCATTAGCTTCTGATTGCGAAATCAATCTGGCAACTTTCGATTCTTGAGGACAAGTCTTTTCTTGAATCTCTATTCATGATATACCATGCCTGTACACAAAATTCTCGTACTTAGTGTAGGTATCATACAATCGGCTCTAACTATTTGTTAGCTTTCTCGGGTTCAAGAAGCTCGCAATAAAAGATTGAAGATAGGTTCGAGAGCATAACACTCAGAAGCAATCACGTCTTGCGACGAATATGATCCTTAAATTAATGGGCTTAGAGATATTCCGCAAAATACGACAGGTAAACTTTCCTCTGATGTTTTGCTGTTACTACAACCACCTAGTGTATAAAAAAGTATTGATATATATAGAATTATTTAAAAGGTAAGCAAGCAAGATTATGTTCTGGAGGACTCTTAAGAAGACGAATTTAGTGACAAAGTAAGCTCCAGCTTTAACTTTTATTGTTTTTGTTCATAACATACTCAAGCACGATTTAGGAGAATTTCTTATAAATTCCTGTTAACAAGGGATACAACAAGAGATACTGTTAACAGGAGATAGAGATCTAACAAGAGATAGTATGATTAAGCTTATATTATCGCTGTGTATGAGATCATGTAAATATAAACAATTTAACTATTCTAAAGTAAATCATTTTATTGATTGTTTTCTGATTTTCTTCAATCCAGTATTTAATATAATCTAAATATTATTCAATAATAATACGATTCCTAATAAAGTTCACTTAATTTCAATTTTGATGCATTTTGCTGTTCTTTTCCATTATAGGGACATACCCACGTGATTTTCAAATTTTTTGTAGTCTTACAATAGCAAGAGTGATGGCACTAATTTTTATTCCGCCTCCCTCGGGGCATGTATTGACTTTTTTTTGGATTTAGAGGGAGTTCTTTTGTAATTCAAGATTTGACAGTTATTTAGGAAATATGTACCTAAATAGATAATTTGTGCCAAAAAAAGTATTCACATAGTTGGAAATTTTGCTATTAAAATGCTGTAATACAACATTTTGAAAAGATTTTTGAACAATTCCAAAAATATTATATTAATTCTAAGTTTCTCATTTAAAAGTCCAGACGGAAATAACAGTATTACAATTGATTCCATTATAAAAAAACATAAACTAAATTTACTTCTTTTTGCCGGCAAAAAACAGTGATGACGCGACACAGTAATGTTTAATTGAAAAGGAATTTCCTGTTTTCGGCCCTGGTGGTAGCATTATATTTGAGAATCCCTGAAAAATTATTCACTGTTCGGGTCGAGGGACTAAGAAGTAAGCTTTTGAAGTACTTTTGAGGTACTGAAGTGTGCATAGTAAAGTGTAAATAAAATAGATATGAAGTTGTCGTGGATAAGCAAAAATGTTTCAAGGGATTGGAGAAATGAACAAAAGCCGATATACGCTTGCTAGTGTTGCGAATAGGAGACGTATATACGAAGAAAAAGACTTATTAGACTTAGAATACTGCAAAATATTATACGACGTGCTGGTGACATTGCGATAAAAACCATCATAAGTATAATTAATAAGCAGAAAAGGTTCCAGTTCACAAAAGAAGAAAAAAACAACAAAAATATTCAAGAAGACGAGAAGCGGCAGGGACGTGTGTTCGAAACCAGCTTGAGCTCTTTTCATCTTTCTTTGTAAATATTAAATTCACTTTTGAGGTATTCGACAAATTTGATCAGAACTTCCGCACCCATGAGTCTTCGCTGAGTTAGCTAGCAAGGGTATAAATCACTTATAAGTTCTAAGTGAAAATGGATAAATTGATCTACCAAAAACTTCTAGAATTGATAAAGCTTACCCAAGGCAATTTGGAAAATAGGACAAGTTCAAGCTGAGAGCAACAATACACTAAACACTAAAAAAAAAAATAACCGGACGACATCCACCTAGCTGGTAGTGTCAATCGATGCGTCCTGACCTGTTAGTTGGCACCTGTGAGAACCAGCTTGAGCTCTTTTCACCTTAAATATTAAAACAAAAATATACTTTTGGAACAAAATTTTTTTTTTAACAGATGAGAACAAATTAACAAATTTTTCATACCATGAAAGAACAATA
Organism: Stratiomys singularior; assembly: GCA_954870665.1. NCBI lineage: Eukaryota > Metazoa > Arthropoda > Insecta > Diptera > Stratiomyidae > Stratiomys > Stratiomys singularior. The sequence continues at coordinate 68,756,287 of OX940881.1, forward strand.
GTGAGATGAAGACCGAACACAGAAAAATGAATTTGTACTGCCTCCGTACTGTGAAGCACGGAGGCAGTGGAGTAATGGTTAAGCGCTTTATGGCAGCTTCCAGTTCTGACGAGCTTGTTTTCATTGAAGGAATACAATATAAAATGGGTTATTTAAATAGCTTAAAAAATAACTTGAAAAGAAGTGCCGAAAACGATTTCTATTTCCGACAAACACACCCCAAACACACTAGGACATACACTCTCTAGATACCTCCAAAATCGCCTAACTTAAATCTTATCCAGCGTTTATAGCAACACCTGGAAAGGAAACTCAAGTCAACAGAAATGTTCAATTGAAGGAAGACTCCTAGAAGTAGCATAAAATCAACCCCCAAGTGACGCAAAACCTAGTGTTATCCATGCCAAGAAGGCTAGAGAAAGTAATTAAGAGAAAAAGTATTCCAACAATTTATTAAAGATACTTTTAATATTTCTTTATTTCAATTTGATTCAATTGAAAAACAATATGGCTGATGACTTCTTGCTCGAGGAAAATGGAGTTAAGTTTTGTTTATATTTTGAAAATTAAATCTTTCGAATTATCGTCATTTTGCTTTTTACATTTGCACGAGAAACATTTGAATGAATATACTGTTTTTGAATTTGAAAATAAAAGTTTTCGTAATCTGTGTATCAGCGTTTAAAAAGCAAAATCGTCAACTCTGTTAATAAATTTTTCGGGCACTATAGAGCAGCTGGGAAGCGGAATCTGAATGTAGAGCTAGTGGGATTATTGAAGAAAATTGTACATACATACTATAATGACCCTAACCATACTGCAAGGAATGTTCGATGTTCGGCTCGTGCTCCTTTTATACAGAATCCACGCAGGCATTCGCGATAACACGAATCTTTGCACAAGGTAGTTCGAGAAAGTGAAACAAGCAACTCAAGCCTAAAATTACAGGAATAGGGAAGTTTAATATTGATATGGTATTGGTACAGCTGATATTGTATTCAGTGGGTATATCAGTAATGTAATATCGAGGACGTAAACTCATGTCGATGTAGACTTAATTTTTAGGATTTTAAAGCGACTGGCTTTTCCCACTTTCACAGATGTAAAAAACGCCGAATCCAAAACCGATGTCGAAGGAGAGAGTAGTAAAAAAAAAATCCCAAGCTCCGAAAAAACCCAAACCCTGTAAAGGGAAAAATGTTGAAGAGTAGGGGAAAATAGAGTTTTCCTCCTTGGACATCGACAAGGGAAGAGTCAGTCGAAGGCGCCACCTTGGCGACATCAACATGTATATTGTAACTTTGTACTTTCTTTTAATAAACTTTTCATTTTTCTTACACAACTCATTGGTTGTTTGTTGAGCACTATTCTTTATCTTTACAGTAATCCTTATTAAAACAATGTCCAGAAGACTGAAGGCTATGAATAAAGTGAGTATACATTTCTACCAAATATTAACTGCTACTTACAACACCTATACCTATTATTAACTATCATTTTTTAATTGTTACTATTCCAAATCACCTATTATTATATTATTATCATTGACGAATGACTTGCAATTCGAAGAACTGTAAACTTCTGAATCTTAATTTCAAGCTTCCTCAAGCTTAAAGATATGCTCTAATATAATAATATAAAATTTCATGAAAATGTTTAATTGTATGGCAACATTTTTAACATTATCTGTAGTCCTTCTGCCTTGACCAAGACAGCAAGTCGAGCTTGCTGCTCATCTGCGATGTTTGGCTAAAACACCTTGCAGCATTACCATATCCGTTTTATTTCTAAAATTTAGAACGACCCAAAATTCTGGCCCTTCTAATGCAAATCTGTATAGGCACAATATCACGTATAGGCACATTAGAAATACAGCCTTCCAGAAAATAACTTTATTCATCATTAAATTTTCATATTTTTTACACCTTGTAATACAAACGAAACCAAAGAGATAAATAAAATGCATATTCAGCGAGATCATCGTAAATGATGGTACGCTGAATATGTTTCGCTCTCGATTAACACTTGCAAGTCATTCACCGTGTCTAAGACTTGGTAAAGTAAATGCTTTTCATCAAGTCTTAGAGCGTTTCGCAGATTGAATTTCCAATCGATTCACCAAAAAGCATTAGCAAAAACATATTAAATAACCGTTATCATTCAATTCTGTTGACCTTAATATCACGTCGATTTTTACAAGAAACTCATAACCCATTGCCCATCATTCTTGTCCTGGGCATTATGTGCGTACGTACTCAACACTCAAATTCAAACACCTTCGAAAATATGCCAATCTCATCAATCGAAGAATATTGAATAGTCGAGCAGCATGAATGAAAAATAATTGCACTTTCCACGGATCTTTAGAAAAACGGTTAAAAGGGGGCACTACCTTCAATACTTTTCAATTAACAATTACATGAAGGCATTCCACGTACAAACTGAAGAATTTATATCCGGCGCAATCGTATGGAGATTCTTGGGAAATGAATTCCTTTTAGATGCAATTGCAGGTTATGGAACCTGTGACAATTTAGCATGTCGAGTCATGGTGGTGTGAATATTGAGATGCATTATTTGGGTCATTTTTTGACTACAAGTATTCTGAATGGTTCTTGGTCGTGCCCAATCATTCTTTTGAGTTCTATATGATAACAAAAACAACATTTTCACTTACCTATTTGATTTGGAATAATTGTACACACTTGTCCTGCCAATAAGAGATCACTACATTTTATTTTTTCGATTCTTATTCACTTTAAATCACCATTGCCACTTCACTTCACCTACTTAATCCTCGCTTAAGGAATTAACCGCCAAAAAAATTTACCACTGCTACCGTATAATGCTACCAATTTTTTCGAGATAAGAGAATCACGCACACACTTACATAAACTGTCCACACGCTACGACGACCCCGCCAATTTTCAGTTTGCGCGCGCAATTAATAGCATATTCGATTTTTGTTAAAAAATGTAGTTTTCAATTGGAATTGAATCCTTTTCGATTGAGGCAATTATGTTAATTATGCACATTAACTCGCGATACAACTCGAAATAGGATCCGGAGACAAATTGAGTTGTAACTACGATTAGAAAATTTACGTTCACGGATTCGCGTTAACGGTACTCACACTCACTCACTCATTATCCATTTCGCGGACGAATCTGCAAACGATCTGAGCGCGGTGATGAATGAACTTGAAATGGTGACCGCAAGATCAAGGTGATGGACCAGACGCGTTCCGCTCGATTCGGTTGATGAGAAGGGTAGTGGGAGTGATTAGTTCTTGAGACAATTGATTAGTTGTAACGATTGCAATTACACTCGTGCATGGGATTTCTTGGAATTTTGTCAAATGTGCAATAGTTACGGTTCTAGCGTTTCATTCGTGTCAAGTGTTCCATTGTGTGTTCTCATTAGTTGTAACATGTCAGTAAATTCTTGAGAAAATTGTGTGAATTTGGATTAATTTAGGTAATTTTTGTGTGCTCCACATATTTACAATAGATGTGAAAATTATAAATGAACCATAAACCTCACTTTCGGGTAATCAAACTATTTTCCGCGCACATATCTAAAAACATCTTATGCATAGTCATCAAATTCCTGAATCAAGGTGTAAAACTACAAAAAATTATACCAATACTTACATCCCTTAATCGTTTTTACTTTCAATGCTGTACAGGACAGGTGAAACAACGACAATTTCGAAAAGTAAGTCTATGTTTTTTGATTTTCATTATTGCTTTCAGGGTTCACTTTTCGGTAGAAACTAAGTATAGGTCAGCATTGGCCTTTAAGTCCCGCATGTTGTTTAGTTGTCACAGTACAGAACCCCAGGGAAAAACGTTTTAGTAAAGACATTCAGACGTTTAGTAAAGATGTACTCTTATAGCCTAGAAATTAGGGCGATCTACTGAGTCTCACGTTAAAATGCTCTATCTCCAAGGAGTAATTCTCAGGAAATAGGACTCCTGCTTTTGTTGGCCATGCTTAAGACCACGGCTTATCCTGTTCTTATTCCCGCCAGTTTAAATTGAGTTTGCCTCTTTTCATTATTGTTAGCCGCATTTTGATCGTGTCCAATCTTACTTCATATTGATCTGTTAAAATGCGACCAGTTTTTGCTAATTTTTTCGTTCTTTCTTTTCTCTTCTTCCGAAAATCTAGATTATTGTCACTAGCTTTCAGTTAGCTACAAGCTGCTGTTAGTCCTGTATTTTTTTGAAATGTTCCGCGGATACATGCAACCATCAATTCTCTTGTGGCTTCAAGTGCACAAGTTTGCAATTTGAAAAGCTATAGTACGACACTCTACCTTATAGCTTAGATGGAGAGACGGCATAGAAACTTCATTCCACTCCAGGATCCTCATTATCTTAATCCGAAGTTGTAAATTGTACTTGTAGAGTCATTATCTCCCATGTAATTCCGTTCCCCGTTTCCCGCTTTTTTAAACTGTGGGAGTGATGTTCATTTTCTCTACTCCTCTTTTTGTTTCTCCATTGAGTTGAAAATCTGAAAGTGGCCTATTTGAGGATGGTTGGTTATTCCCTTTTTGAATTACAATCTGATGCTCACTAGAGATGGTTCTCATTGAGTGTATGCATGCATCAGGTTCTAACTAGAAAATTTTATAGACGTATCCCTCCGTAATGTTACCCATCAGACTATCGGCTCGTTGGTAATTATTGGTCTCACTACTGCAGTGGAGATTTAATCGTTTATATTTAGTTTATATTTAGTCCTCATTTAAAACCCACAAATCACCACAAAGTGAAAAATGTCGTCGTACCTTTTTTCCAACTTCGTCTTAATAGCCAAGCAGTCAAGGTGAGTTTGCTCTCCATAATAACTCCTGCATTTGGCTTTGCTTTTCAAACTTACTCGTTTATTCCGTTTTATTATACAAATATACAATTATAAAAATATTATACAACAAAAAAACTCGTTTATTATACCATTGGGTGAAGTTGTCATTTTAGGGTACTTTGAGTATTACATAAGCTTCGTTTTGTAGCCATTGATGTTTAGCCCATTTTTTCTCATCCCTTAAATTTTTATATTTAGATAACCATCTAAATCTAAGTAGGCAGTATCTATAGCAAATCGCTAATTACTTGAATTCACGATATACACAAGATATACGCTCGTTTTTAAAATATTGAAAGCGCCTTTGATCTAGATGAAGGCAACCAAAACATTTTTGTCCCTTCTATCTCGTCCACCAACTAGTGTAGTTCAAGCTCGGTTGAGCATATTGGAAGGTATGAACGCTGATTAGGATATTTCTCCTACCTTTCACAATGCCTTTTATATATACACCCACTATATACTTTAGGGGTTTCAACCTGAAGACATTTATCAGGACTACATGCTCATCATTAGGCTGATAGGTATGTAGACCTTGGCCTTGTAGTTGCTGGATTTTGATTGCTCTGCGAGTACAATTTTTGTTTCTATCCAGTTTAAGGGAGTGTATTCTTCCTATTCTATTGTTCAAAGCCCCTTTTTAAGGCCCTCGATAAGGAGTCGTTTTCCTTTTGATTTAGAAAGTCTTGACCAAGCAGGAATTTTTGATGTTCAGTGGTATTGTTTGTTCAATAATCCCTTTGCAGAATAGTGTTCATGTGCGTCTTCTTTTTAGGGTTCTTTGAAATAAGGATGTCTCATTACCTTTCTGAATTATGCTGATAAAAATACTACGTGAATTCTTTTTTTCTCTTTACAGCTGATTGTTCCATAAATTTACCTTCGTAGGATGGATTTTGAGGGATGAGCATACTTGCCTAAAGTTTTGGACTTGACTTTTTGCAACTTAAAAGCATTCATAGGTTGAGAAATTCCCCTTCAAAAAGTTACAGTGGTATATCTATTTCAATCTGCTTCCTTTCAACTGTGCGATTGACCAACGACGTTTTCTTGCCTCCTAGAACTTCTAGAGCTGGTGATTCGGTAGGCGGGAGGTGCTGAGAGTCCTATGCTGTAGTTCATCTTGTACTTTTGATTTGATTGGAGTGACATCAATAACCTTTGCACGAATCCTATTATCAATAAATTCCCATTTTTGATTTTTTTTTTGAGCGGCCCCATGCTTCATAGACGCCTCGCAAATACAGATACTTTTTTCTCATACGTTTTCATCTACTGCCCGTACTCTACTGAGTACTTCGATACTCAGCATCCCCTATTGTAATTCTCTTTCTTTAAATAGCAGCGTCGTTATATAGACCGTTCTGTATTGTAGAGGAAAGATGAAATTCATTTCTACCCGCATTTATTGAATTTTATTCAGTTATATACTTCTTTTCAAGCGAATATTTTGAGTCCATTAGCATCATATCCTTTTACCTTCTCATTGGTAAAGCCGCTGGTAACCGTATGATAGGTATTTAAGCTGAGTTTTTACCACACTTTTGTGATGAAGATTTTGTGAGTTTATCCTCATCAGTTTTATTGTTGAATGCCTTCAGGGATCGGTCGCACTATTCTTATCGGTCACCTGAGCAAGGTAATACTTTAACCCTTGCTTATACTCTTTAGCCTTTCTACGGCTTCTCTCAATACTAACACGACAAGTATCATTGCCTTTATGATTCGTATTACCTAAATTATATATAAAATAATATCCGCCATTACAATGCTCTGATGTCGACCTCTATTCGCATAATGTCGTTATGTGCCTTTGTTTGCTGCAAAGCTGTTCGATAGATCCCTTTTCAAGATCGCTCGCAGTTTAGCCAGTAAATATTCCCAAATTCAGCTGATTTCCATGGTTGGGGAAACTTACCACTGCCCTAAGTGCGTCGGAAAAACCGTTTATAAGACCTTCTTCTTTATATTTTATGCTCGGAGCGCACACTCTTTTCATTTGGAATGAGCGCTAGTCCTCGTCTCAACGTATGGCGGGAAAATTCACTCAGCAGCAACAACCTATTTCGCAGGATTCTCCGTGTCGCTTGTCACTTTGTTTCTAATTCCAGAATTCAGTTAAGGCCACATCTCTGCAAAATACCACTAGCGTTGAATGAATATGACCCTTTTTTCCGTTTCCGAAGGTTACATTCGTTTCTTTACCGGATACTGACATTCCGTATATTTCTCAACTACATACATATTATTCACGTATTTACATTTACATTTGGGTTTTCCATCAGAGTCAATTTGAGTAGTCCGCAGTAGAGTAGCCACCAGGTTCATTATAGCTGTATCAATTACGTAGAGAGAAGAATGAAAACATCTTTACATTAGTATAGACCAATTTTTTATTTGTAACCATAAATATGATGATCCTGGAGCAAGTAGAAGAGACTGTTGATCTACTGAACAAAAAAAAAATTTCTACATTTTTATTTTGTTTAAGTTTAGTTGCTTTGATGCTCATTCTACCATTTTGACTAGTAAGCAAAATCGGTAATGGTTGGTTGCTTATTTTGAGATAGAACATCCATATACATTGTTTCTATTATTTATTAATTGTTTAATTTGTTGTATTTTATATAAGTTTAATTTTATTTTATTTATAGAACATTAATTTATAGAATAATTTATTATTCTCTGAAACCTCTCTTTTTTGGAGAATTTCTGTGGCTCGACAGTTCTCGGGGAATGAATTGAAAATATGAAAAAGAAGCTTAACTCGAAGTAATGTGTCTAACAAGTCCAAGTTAGCTTCTCATATTGACAGGGGTAATTCTAGAGGGTAGACCAAAGATCTTGCGCTACCGGAAATCAACGCACTGCAAAATAACATTTTAAATACAATATTTAATGATTATGGTCTTATACCTACCGTGAGCGTTTACAGAAAGTCCTCCTATTGCTAAAATGCTTGCTAATCTTCCAAAAAATGGTGTTCTATTCATTTCTATTCTATTCAAATTTGGTCTGCGAGGGTTATAATTCAATGGTTTTCAATTGATTTCCAAAGGACTTATTGTGATGATAATAGTTTGCATTATCTTCAATGCCAGTAGAAGATGTCACTTTTTCTATGATTACTTCCAGTTAAAGGAGAATACGATAAATTATTTCATTATTTCTCAGGCTGAATAGGACGTACGACACTAGTAGGACACTCCTATGAGGATTTATTACGACGGCAGTGCCTGCTTCATCAAAATTAATGTCAGTTCTTCCATTTACGACGACATCTTTACAACAACTACCCATTTCTTGGGTATTCTTAAGACATTTCACGAAACTTATCGATAGTCTCATTCTACTAGTTCAAAATTAAAGAAGAATGAAAACTTTTGAGTTTACATTGAGTTTACAAATCGAAATGATGAAAAGAGTTCTGCGTTAAGCTTAAATATAGAATGAAGCAAACAGAAAGCTATTTGGATGGTTAAAACGCACATGGAATTCTTGCTATTGATTCCCTTTCGAAAATATTAAGATATAGTTTTGCTGAACACATCTTTGCGCAACACAGTAACTACGGCAGAAATAACCCTTGAAAAGCAGTAAATTTTGCAATGTAACATTGCTGACACCCGAACGCTCAACATATGGGAAATTAATGTTCCAGAAGTCCTCTGGTAAATTTCATGGCAACCATGCTTATTCTTGAATGTTGGATGTCATAACATTTAAAACTGTCCCGTCTTATTCCACAATGATTCCACAATGGAAGAAATAGTGGAATGCAATGTTTCCTAACAGCTTTTATGAACAATGGCCTATTTTCCATAGAGTTTTACAAACATCTAACCTAATTGCAGCACATCCAAATCACACTCCTCGAAAAGTACATTACAATGTTAATATGCCATGTATTACATCTCTAAGAGCTAACATAAATTGTCTTTGGTGTTCTCAATAAATCCTTCTGCAAGCACCAATGCACTTATCGCAAGAAGTTTAATAGTGTGTTCTAGTCGCTAATTACAATTTACCACATCGAACAATTCTAATTGCATCTCAAATTACTGATGATCGCATACCGTTAAGACCGTAGCTTGGCACAGTGGTCCAAAGTAGCTGAACAAGTCCAATGTACACTATAGGACGCTCCTCCGACCTCAGCCTGTACAAGGAAAGCCAACAAGGTGATATGCGCCCAATGGATACTAGTTTAGCCGTTTTGAGTAGCATCTTCACATATCCACAGAGATGAACTCAAGCACCCAAGGTCCCCGGCATGTACTCGTACAGCTTTCTTTTAGAATGGTACTGACCGATGCTGGCACACTATAGAGAATGCAAGATCAAGGTACATTCTACTTATGTGTGTACATATGATATCTGAAGATATTCGCGAACTTCACGTTGCAATAAAGTCTAAAATATGGGCCAATGTCGAGGAAATAATGTTTCAACCTCCAATGAACAGTTCTTAGTGGTTTTCCGCCTGAAGAACTGTGGCATGTTTTCTGCTGCTGACTCAGAATCTTTGATGTATTTAATGCTCCTCGCATATGCATTCGAATCTGTACCTGTGCAACGGTTCCCATCCCCAAACGAGATTCTTGCTTCAGCAACGACCAAAATGGTGCACAGGTGAACGTAAATTTCATGGCAAATGCCTAGTGCGCTTGGCAAGTTTACTTCGTGTGCTTCAATTTGCGGTGAATGTAGGTTGGATGCGAAAGGAAGATTGATTGTACGACAAAGAATTTAATGGACAAGATGCAAGTTGAGGAAGAAGAGGCGGATGGTTATAATCTTTCTAATGCTCGCTAATAGCATCATTGGTTGATTATGGTCGTTCTAATGGCCGAGCAATGTGTTGCATCGCAGAAGGGTGTTATGTGTCTTTTGTCGCTGGTTGTGTCATTTTCTCATGTAGTTGGTAAATGTTCTATTAAAACTAACATTCGAGCACGATCCAAGATGCAAATGATAGCATGAATAGTTTAGTACGTATTCCAACGTTAAAAAGCCGTTAAGGAACTCTGACTAAGGGGCATGTCATTGCTTTTTGTTACTTTTCTCGTATTTGATGAAGCTGTGGAAGATGTTAAGATCTCCATTAATAATATAATTTTAAAGAAATTAAAGCCGTTTGGGGCAAATGAAAAAGCCAATTAAAAATACTTAAAAATAGCTCGATCATGTAGAAAAGGCTTGGGTCACATTAGTATCAGTCAAACATCATAGGCTTGCTCTATAGGCTATGCAAGCTTAATTGAATTTTCCAGTAAACTCTCCTGAATAGATTTCATTGACTCATTGAAATTTAAGGAAGTGTCGACACAACCATTTTCAATGATAACTTTCAGTGGTCCATTTATACTAAATAGCAGAGGACAATATTTATGATTTTGATGTGATCGGTTAACGTGTACATACTTTTCCTAACTCTATACCACTGATTTTTCATCCTATCCAATATATTTCTTATGCAAGGACTTACCAACTTTGATAATTCCTCGTGATCGTTTTGCTTACACTCAATGAGTTATTTCAAAATTTCAATTATCGGATTGTTTCCCAAGTATATTTTCGATTTAAGGTTAGAAATCCCTTTAGAAGCGTGAAAAATAGGTATTTTTCGAGAATATTTTTAGAGGGGATAAGACAATCGAATAATTTTCAAATTTTGACATAATTTTATTATGGTATTCAAGTTTGTGAGACAATTTTTTTGAGATTACCAAAAAAAGGCTGCGTTATTAAGGGTTTTCGGACGCCTGTTTTCCGTGACATCGAAAAGCGCTGCAGTTGTCAATCTTATGCTGTTGATCTGAAAAAGATTGTGCTACTGTCAGTCGTTAACTGACATATTAAGGGGAAGGATATACCTACAAAATTATGAAAAAGTGCAAAATCGAAAATTTGGGGGCCTTTTAACTCCAAAGTTCCAATTTTCGACCATTTCCATTTTACATTCCATTTTTCGACATATTTGAGCCCAAAAAGTTATTTATTTACACGCTACCTTTCAAACTTAAACTATGTATATCCTTTCGATTATATTACTGAGAGTATAGTCCCAAAATTTCATCGAAATCGGTCGGCAACTTTCTGAGCTACAACGCGAGCAGTTACTGGTCACAAAAAAAGGTAAATCAGAAAGTAAAGGTAGCTAGGAGAGTACAGTAAAGGGGGTAAAGGAAGGGTTGCTCTGCTCCTAACGGTGCGAGCACCCGACTCGCTATTTATCTGACCACAAACTGTCCCTCCGCTCAACACTATATGCGATAACTCCGCAAATAATGATTATTTCGGGTTTTTCCTTGGTCAGTGTATTCTTTGGGCTATATACATACTTTCGAAATATTTAAAAAGAAAAAAATCGATTCTTTAAAAATTCTAAAGGGAATTCTGGCCTTAAGGTAGCTTCAATAATTTTCAATCGGATACATACCCAGAGAATTCCTTGGTCATCATAGCAGTGCAATTTATTTTCCTCTAAAGAATCTTTAGTTAATTCGCAAGCATGACACGATGTTCTGTTCTGTGTAAATGTATAAGTAGACGGAATATATGGCAGAGAATTCATTTGTTGTGACAAAACGTTTGAATTATTTGTAAATGCTGCACCTCCCTCAACGTACTCTTAACGAAATGTATAGATCCAGGACCCTCATCACTAGTATAACTTCCTGCCCTCACGGATGGAAGCTGTTTCATTGTGTTTGTACACAGACGTCATAGAGCCTTGTTATGATCAAGAGCAAATGTACCAACCTCGCCGATTGTGGTCCACAGCAAGCGTAGCAAACTCGGCGAGATGGGTATTTGGGATTGGAAAGCACCCGAGACGGAGTCTACTTTTGAAGTCGGGAGACAGTGGCCGCTACTTTTCACTGCAAGGCATAGAAGTTCTGGTTAATGGAAGGAAGAAATTGTAAATTGTTAAAAGGGTCATGGTTTCCGAATTGAGTGGATTATGGGCAAAGTGTTTGCGGTAGTTGTATTCGGATGTGCTAAAAAACAAATCTACCAACAGAACCTGAAGACTGATTATAAAACAAACCATTCGGGAATTCAGAAAAGGCGCAGAAAAACATCTCTTTTCAGCGTTCTAAGCAGGTTGCCGCGAGTCCGCGAGCTTGTTAATAGGACTAATATTCCGGCAAACCTGCAAAATTTACCTGTAAACTGCACTCATCAAAATTTGAAACTATGACAACAGTTTACCTCGAAGCTTCTTGGAAAATTTTTAATCTTCTGAATACAGAATTTCGTTTTCGCAAACTTCTAACGTGTTGATTGATTGTAAGTTTGCGCCCAGATGTTGTTTTTTCCTTGTTTTCCAGTTTAATTAAGGCTTTCGTATTCGTATTACTTTCGTCATCCCAGAACACAAACTCGTTAAATCGTAGTTTCACCATCAATATATCGACACCTTCCTCTGCAAGCTACTATTTTAAACAGTGCCGTTGAGGGGCGTGAAAGTTTGCCAAAAATGGCGCCAAAATCTGATTATGGGGCGCTGTTTTAGATCCAATAAAGAGTCGATATTCGTTTACAGAAAAATCCGGACTGCTTATTTTCCTTAAATATCAAGTAAAAATTGAATTTGAATGAGAGTGTATGGTTCGAGTAGATAACAATTGGGGTTTTCCTGCATACGCAATGCATTACAGATGTTCATTTTTTGGGCTAAAGAAGGGTGCTTGCGCTCTACGCAAAATTGGTACCAAACCAGACCAAAACAGATGGTAGCTCGGAAGGTACGCACTTTTCCAACACAGTCATACCGTCACTTTTTCTAAACAATAAACAGTATATAAAGATTCAAGATATTAAAACAATATTTTTGAATATCTTGCAAGTTATTTTCCCATCAGCAAAAAATCGACTATGGTCGTCTTTCAAATGTCCATACGTTTTCAAAATATCAGCACAAGGCATCATGTTCCTCTGTTTGGGATCGCGAGCTCTTAATTCACCAAAAGTCACAAAACAGTACGGGCGAGCGTACGTAGAGGTAGCCGTTTGCTTGCCCATTGGCAAAAAGTAACTTACAATCGGCTACAAAATTTAAATGGAATACTACTCAGCCTAATCAAATCAAATAACACCTTGAGGTTTTCGTTCCTTTCTTTTTTTCCGGGCACTGTGGCTTACATGATATGTTTTTGGACGCTGGTCCAGTTCGTGTTTTTACCGACCATCCCACCTTCAGCATACTTTGATCGTTTTGCTGGCATGTCCTCTCCAAAATTACTGTCGTACGCTAAATCATCGTTTGCTGGCAAAAGTGTCAAGGAAACCTTAAAAAACTCCTGTCTTCCATCAGCCATAATTTTTATTAAATAAAATCCTTCTAACTCGCGCTTCTCAACGACAGATCCAATAAACTCCTCAGCATTTGCCCAGATGATATCGAGATGAGATGATAACGTCGAATTACACTTGATCTTGGTGATAAATATTCAAGAGCATTTTTGAATTTTCTGTCATTTGTTTCGAATGATGTGATGGAACGGACTTTTCGCAGCAACAGAACGAATGAAATTGGTGATTTTAGTCATTTGTCTTGAAGAAGCTCCAGTGTTAACTTGTAAATTATCAAAACGTTGAGAAGAAAAAATCGGGTAACTTATTTCTTAAGGATTTACAAGTACACGACAAGGACGTTCGCCTGTTGCCAACTTCACTTCATTATTCGAAATATTCATTGAGGTACTTGGAAGCTCGTTGATTTTTTTGTCGGAGAATCGAGCTAGCAATATGGTTTTGTTGTTTATCAGGAAGACGCTGAATTGTTGAGATCAAGTTTTTGTTAACGACATTACCAGGCCTATCTTGACGCGCAACACAAGAATGGGGCTTAGCACTCTCCACTTCGTGGAAACAAATATTTCAAACTACCATGTTATTGTTGCCTGACTCCGTCGACTTACTAACATTATTTTTTCCTGTTTTGTCGATTTCCAGGGCCCCGTACATACCTGTAGTTTCAGTAATGACTACATAAAAATTTCGGCAAATACCCCGTCCTTTTTTTGTTTTTTATGGGGTGTTGCTCGTCCCGTTATACAGATGTAACAATTACATATCGAAGTACCTAAAAATTTGCTTCGCATCCTGGTATTTTTCTGCAAATAAAGAGTCTCGTACGCTGGCATTTTGGGTAGTGGTCTTTTCTGACAGCCCCGTTCAAATTCACTAAGAGTGTGTCCACATGCAGTGCAAATACTCGCCGGGTATTTTGAATTCAACAAGTCAAATTCTTATTAATCCACTTTTTAACCAATTTTTCAAACTTTTCACTAATTTTGAAAGAATCTATTTCTTTGTCCCCAAAGCCAATTTTTGACCAGAAGGCGCACAAACTTGAAGTCGATTTTATTCGTGATCACATTTTCTATTCAACCGGATCGGACATAATGAATATCGAAAAATTTCCTTGTTTCCCTTCGGAATGTTGCAGAAAACTGAACTTATCATTCCGCGCATTTTCTCAAATATTTTACTGACAGTGGGAGATACGATCGATCGATTTTCTTATGTTCACATTTGTGTATTCATTTGTGTGGACATGTATGCGCAGGTAAATGCGTGTGTGTTTTTAAGGTTGCGCGTCTATGTACGCCCGTATGTAGAAAAGTGCGACTTTCCCTATTTGAATTCACCGGGCATTCTATACCCTCAGGTTGAAATTCAAATTTCAACAGTAAGTATCAAAAATAAGCAGTCCTGATTATTCTATAAACGAATATCGACTCTTTATTGGATCTAGAACAGCGCCCAATACTCAGATTTTGGCGCCTTTTTTTGGCAAATTTTCACGCCTTTCAACGACACCGTGTTTAGGCTACGAACTGAAACCAGTTTTTGCAGCAATGATACCCTATCGCATTGATGTCCTATCACTTGTCTTCTTTGTTTTCCGCTTTCTACCTCAGTTCTCAAGTTTTTGCAAATGAGATTCCGAAGCTGATTTCAGAGTCCTTACTATCTAAAGTTTGTCTGTCGATTGTAGAAACTGACACACCCTTTCCACATGTTATTTCGCAGCTTGTGAATCTTCCGCCCTTCCTTAAGTACCTTATAACGAGATATTATGTAATTGTTATGAATAATTTTGCTCGACCAACTTAAAAAAATTGTTATAAAAACTAACTTCAATCAACATTTGTACCCTTAAACACTTTGATAACTTTCTAAAGTTTAAGCATGAACTTTGGTAAATTCCTTAAAACTGGAACTGTTTGACTGCTTTACATACTTCTAATTTACCTCTTTGTCAGTTTTTCCACGAATTTGTTTATGTGACCGAGTGACCAAGCCTTAGACAACAATAGTTGTGTGAATTGAAGAATGTGGATTGTTTTCGGAAATAACGGTTAAAATAAAAAAAAATTCCTTGGGAAAATTGGTGAAAACAAGGGATTAAATTTTAATGAATTTGAAATTTTTAGTTTTATTTTATTTTTTTTAAATTTTAAACAAGGAATTCAGTTCTATGTTTTAATTCAATTCATACCATACGAACTAATTTAATTTTTTTCTATTTGTATTTGGAATATACTCAATAATACAAAATTAAGTATCTATAACAACAAAAACGTTCAAGAAAAAGCATCAAACATAATGCCAATAATTTAATTTAAAATTCTAAAGTTCCTTTCTTATAATTCTCGCTAATTCGCCAACTATTCATTTTGTTATCAAACATTGTGTTGATTCCAAGGCAATACAATTTTCTTCGTAATTTACTACAATTTGCAAATACGTGAGGAAGAACTCGAAGTACCATCATCATCCGAACGACCATAAAAACACAAGATTCCTTTTTACAACGCCCCGCAAGATCTTACACGTACACTGTTATCGCTTCGAGGTCGGAGCTATCATCATGTGCTAGCAGTGCGTGCACTTCATTTTCTTTTTATGCTTGTCGTTACCGTTATGCTCAACCGTGGTCAGTTATGTTAAGTGATCCAGGTGACTATTGGATCGTGTTTCCCAGCCGCTTCTGTCATATGGTTTGCCTACTGTGCCGACAAATATAGTCGTTTCGTGCCGCCATACACTCCCCATGAGTCTGCGCGGCATCATTGGAGGCTCGAGAAGATCCATTGCGCCCACCACAATCTTCAGCAGCTACGCAATCTTTAGATATTTTCGTCTTGAGCTTAGAACGGGTGTGGTATGATGCAAGTAAAATCCTTGGTATCGTGGCGTAAAGATCTTCATTCTTCTTTGAACACTATTGTGTGTGTGGTATGCTAGAAGTGATTCCGAGTTATTCCTTTGTAACGAATCAATTTTAAAAAGTTTTCACAGCATATAATTTGTCAGCTAGTATCGATACTATGAGTTAGCCAAGATGACGCTTAAGAGAAGTTGAATGTCTGACCTTAGAGTCTGGAAAATTGCTTAAGCTGTTTGAAATAATCTCCGATACTCCATGCAACAAAATCATCCCATTTTGTTATGGGCCAAGCTGCAATGTCTAGAATTCTGAAGCTGCATAATGGTAGCAATTCAATTTCTATAGTTTGCAGTTGGATAACAAATTGTTTGTAAGATATGTTCAGGGTCTGCTTCATCATCTTCTTCATCAGCAATGCTAATGCTTCTGATCGGAAACAGACAATTATGTTTGCTGCCGAGTTATATTTGTAGAGGTAGAACCTTAAATAGGTCAGCAGATTCTTCATGTTTGAACGAGTACCACCCACTGGATGTTTATTTTTGTTTCATTACAGCCACATCTTGGATGGGTTTTCTTCAAACGGTTCCATGGCAAATGATCGAAACTCACTTGTTGGATTCAATTGATTACGTTTCTTTTCATTTTTTAATTCTTTATTTATTGATTAGACATATTTTTCTATATTTAATTGAAACCACAAAAATAAAACATAATTAAATTAAAACTATTTCATGAGAAACTGTGATTGCTATGAAATATATTTAAGTTTTCATTAGCATTATAAAAAAATTGACTACAATAATGGATAGGGCAAAGTTATTTGTATAGTTGAATATCATTAGATTTACAATAATTTCGTTTGAAAGTTATATTTTTATTTATGCTATAACTATTGCTACCCAAAGCCGTACTAATACAAGCCACAATAGCAATGTGGAAATGTTATTTCGACTCACATAATAAAATAATTTCCTTAACACCGACGTAAATAGGTCAAACGCATGGCTGTCGTTATCTCAGGGTAAAGCTAGACAGGCTTCATATCATTTATGCCCATGTGAACTATATCACCACAATCCATCCGTAAGTGAATTTCCTTGAATTTGTTGCCATACAAAATACTAAACTTCTAACTTCTATAATACTAATACTAACCTTCTAAACCAAAAAACGCTTGAATTCCAGACCAGCTTGCAAATTCGAGATAATAATTTAAAATCGAGATAAGAGATAAGGTGATTGAATATCGTAAGAAGCAATATGAAATCAAGCAGTGGTTATGGTGGCACTGATATATTCGGTTGCTGCAGATGAAATGGCCGATTAAGTAATAACATTTTAAACAGCTGTAACTTTTTATAAAGACAATTTATTTAATCAAAATAGGTTTTCTAAAAAAATAGGTAAAAAAAAATAGGTAAAAAAATAGATTTTCAAAAAAATTCTAGTTTTGTAGAAGTCCGAGTTTCTGGTTCGGAGAAACTTCTCGAAGGCATTTTTGACAGCAGCTTCATTATTAAATCTTTTTCCTGTCAAAAAGTGATTCAAATGTTTAGAGAAATGGTAATTTGTTGATGAGAATTCTTGTGAATATGGAGGGTGACGAAGAGTCTCATAGCACAACTCGTTTAATTTTCGGACCGGTGTTCTCGATACATGAGATCGTGCGTTATCATGAAGCAGTATCACTCCATCCCTGTTGAAAAATCTAATTCGTTGGACTATCGATTTCTGATGCATTTCATCCAGTTGAGCACAGTATTTCTCAGCATCGATGGTTCCGCCAGATTGCAGGAACGAATAGTGGATAACTTGTGATTTATTTTCAAAAAAAAATTATGTAAATACGAGGGTGGGGTGAAAAATTCGGCCAGACTAAGAGATGGCGCCACTAGGTCTACTTTTGGAGCTGCATTCTACAGTACCATTCCTACCGAGCTTGTATGTACAGTTACAGCTGTACAGTACAGCTGTTTCAATCGCTCCCTTAGTTTGCGCAGAGTTAGAGTTAGTTAGAGCAGTTAGTGAAAAAATGGAAAAATTGGAAAAATGTTCTGTCATCAAATACTTCTATTTGAAAAGTTTTACCCCAAAACAAATGAAAAAGAGATGGGTTCAACACTAGGAGACTCCTCCCCATCATATTCAGCTATTAGGCAGTGAGTATTTGAATTTAAAATGGGTCGTGTGAGCACCTCTGATGAGCCTCGCTTAGGAGGGCCCGGTAAGGTCACAAGTTCAGAAATGATTGAGAAAATTCACCAAATAATGTTGGAAGACCGCAGGTTGAAAGTACATGAGATAGCTGAGACCTGTAGGATGTCAGCTGAACGTGTGCGAAATATTTTGCACAACCATTTGAGCATGGACAAGCTGTGTGCAAGGTGGGTGCCGCGTCTGCTAACGCTCGACCAGAAACTGATTCGAAAAAACATTTTAACCGATAATTTGGCGATTTATAGGCGTAATCCAAACGAATTTTTGCGTCGATTCATAACTGTTGATGAGACTTGGGTCCACCACTACACTCCTGAAAATAAAGAACAGTCAAAACAGTGGGTTGGAAATGGGGAACCAAATCCAAAGAAGGCACAAACAATTTCATCGGCAAACAAGGTTATGGCTACTGTTTTTTGGGATGTGAGAGGAATTATGTACATTGATTACCTTGAACGGGTAAGACTATCACTGGTCAATACTACGCAACGCAATATCTCTGGTCAATACTACGATATTGCAACGTTTGAAGCACGAGGTGCTTCAAACGACCTCTTTTGGCGAAGAAAAAAATTTTGTTTCACCACGATTACGCACCAGCGCATTCGTCGATTGTTGCCATGTCCAAAATCCACTGATTGAAGTTTGAATTGATGCCCCATCCTCCCAACTTTCCAGACTTAGCTCCCAGCGGCTATTACCTGTTTCCTAACCTCAAAAAATGGCTTGGCGGTAAAAGGGCAACGAAGAAGTTATCGAAGCTGTTAATTAATATTTTAAGGTGCTTAACGAATCTACGTTTAAAAGTAGTATAACTATATTAGAACACCGTTATGAAAAATGTATCAGTGTTGATGGAGATTATGTTGAAAAATAAAGCAAAAAAAATTCAAAAACATCGTTTTTCTTGGTCAGGCCGGAAATTTTTCACCCCACCCTCGAAATTAATAGTGATAATGGAAGGCCGAAGGAAGTTACTTTTAACCGACTAGCTCACCGCACGGGCGTGGGGGTCTTAGGATAATTAAAGCCCTGATCCTTCTATGTCACATACGCACACACACAGAAAGAGTTTACTCGTTCATATTAGACAAAATAAATCAATAAATAGAAATAATCAAATGAAAGTAAGTAAATATAAAATACTCAATTTACATGAACTGTGTTGCGCTGCGTCTAACCCGAATCTCCACCTGTGCTTGATTTCGGGACTTTGCTGGCTTCTGCTGCGGTAATTCTGACCACCTCTGCTTCCTTCAACACGAATCTCCACCTCAGCTTGGTTTCGAGACTTCAATGAATTCCGCTGCGCTACCTCTGACCTCGCTACCTATGCTTCCTGTTTACTATCTTCTTGGCATCGATCTTAATCAAAATGTTCTCTTGGGCTTTGTAATTCAACGATTTTGCGACTCGAGGACTGCTAGCGCTAAACACTTCACACAGCTGCTAACATTTCTTGATTCTATTTATTATCCTCAATACTTTAGAATTCGGGTTTCTTATCCTCAAAACATGATACTGGATTATTATCCTTAATACTTAATTGACAATTTCTATCTCTACTCAACATTTTAGTATCGTTTTTATAGCTATATGTTCACAACAAAAAAAAAGAATCATATCAATGGAAAATTTCTTCCCTATAGCGTTCCAAGAAATTTTTTTGTTTGTTTTTTTCTACTGAGAATTTCTTTCCTGAGACTTTTTTTGTGACATTTTCTTACTGACTTTTTTTTATATTTTTTTGTTTGTTTTTATGTCGCCTAGACAACGGAATACGTACCAAATTCCAGCTACAGACCACCAAAAAGTTACCATTATTTTCTTTAGATGAAGGCTTGGTTTCGGTATGTGTCTTGGTGCTTCATTGGCATCTAGTCATTGGGCCAATTGGCTACGATTAAAGTGTAAAATTAACTTTTCATCGAAGATCACAATTCGGTGCAAAAAAGATTTATTTTTGTTGCGGAAGAGAAGACAACTTGAAATCTCCATTCGACACGTCATTTTTTACTCGGTAAGATCATGTGGAATCCTTTTGTCAAGCTTTATCACTTTTCCAAGTTGTTGCAAGTGGTGGAAAACAGTCGAATTGTGAACGTCTAATTTCTCGGCAAGATCCCTTATAATTTGGCGGTGGTCAGACTACACTAATGCATGCAGATCGTCATTATCGATCGATTGTCCTGGGTGTCCACGTAGCTTACTTCCAAGGTCCATATTTCTGGATCGAAATTTTTCAAACTACCGCCGAGTGGTTTGTTCGCGAACGGTATCAGGCCCAAGTGCGCTGGTGATATTCCTCGTTGCTTCCATTGCGTCGTACTCTAATTTAAATTCGTATAGTAAAAAGAGCCGTTTTTGATTCACTTACATGTTCACTTTCTCTTTTTGTTTTTACGATAATTATGAAGTGCAAAACAGAAATATTTCCATAAACCAAGGTAGCAGTATTTATACTTCAATATGTTATGTCATTTGCGCCGCCTTGTCCCAAATTATACACTAAAACTGCAGCCAACTTTATGTGATTGCTAAATCGGCCAATTCATCTGCAGCAACCTAATAGAAATACTATCGAAAAAGTCGGAAATTTTACAATGCCCATCAGCATGAATATTAAATAAATTTTTGCATTTCCTCTCGCGTAACATCTGCCCATCGATTCATTCGGCTATGCGTTGGCATGTTTGGTTTACGTTTTATTTGGGATTCATTCAAATTCGTTTGAGTGACCATTAGATCCAAAGTTTCATCACTCAGTATTTGCCGATAAATGGATGCAATAGATTGATCACCATGGATATGCATAGATGGACCTCCCTCATAAAACTGACGTGACAAGGGTTGTATTACCTGACCCCATCCATTTTTTTTTATCGATTTCCTCAATTGCTTGTGGGGTAAGTTGCATAACATCTCTAGTAGTCACTGCAAACCACTTGGTCCTGGTTGAGAAAGATATGGAATCACATCTAACGGCTCATCAATCGGCGAGTTTCTGCTGCACTCTCCAAAGGTAGTGTCGGTTGAACTACCTGCATCAGAAACCTCATCAGGATCAAAGTCAGCTGAGGATGTACACCAAGGTTTCAGGAAAAAGCTTCCCACACTTGCTTGTGCAATTCACCTTGCATAAAGCTTTCGATACTGTTCGGAATGCCGGTTTAATTCACAAGATGCACGTCTACAAATTTACCACTACCACACTACTTTTACAGACGATAATTGGAAGTGAAATTAACATAAAGACTGGTGTTCCACAGGGGTCTGTGCTTGGTCCCATTCTTTTTAATATTTACACGTCCAATTTTCCACACGATATGCATAACAAGGTACAGTCGATTTTCTATGCGGATGATATCTTGCTCTATGCTACTGGGCCTTCTGTTAAGCTCTTATTAAATCAAGTAAATAGTTCCCTCTTAGTTTCAAATTTTCAATAGTTTCAAAGATGAACAATATTCTTAAAACCAAGGACTTCAGCTCCGGTATGAAATTCACTCTTTACTAGCAGTTAATTAGACCCCTGATAGCCTATGGATTTGAAGCTTGAAAGCAAAAACTTAAAGTTTTTGAGCGAAAATTAGTTTACAGATCCTTACCGGTGGAGGAAGCCTTTAGAAGTTTAAGAAATAATGAAGATATTTTTGTAAAAATTAGCCCACAGAACTTATATGATAAATTCAAAAAAATGGAAGAATTGATTAATTCCTCTTAAAGACACTAGTTAAGAAATTTGTAAAGCTAGAAACAATGAATGTAGAAAATCTCTCACATTTAAGTAATTTAAACTTTCTGGAAACATTATATCACAATTCATACGAAAAATATAGGTACAAACCATTCCCTCCCTCCTTTCTTTTTTATCTTGATAGGAATGGACTCACTCGTACTAACGACAAAGTTATCTTTTTCAGAAGAAAATACAATTCGAATAACCTTTTAAATCTTATTAGGTAAATGTAAAACAAATTAAGTTTAAATTAATTAATTGTACATAGTTTACATAGTTTCTCTTTAAGCAAAGAAACAGATGACAGACATGGTGACATTTTGGAGGACAGCAACTGAGGTTGGAAGTAGGCTCTATCCTGATGTCCTAAGGCATAACTGTCAATAAACTTATATTTTCTGTTCAATTCTGCTTCCTCTATCAGTTGCACAGAAGAGAGTACTCTAATTACTACATGGTTGTAGTAAGAGTACTGTCTTCTGTGCAACTACATGGTTGGTTTCTCTTTTAGGGGTTTAACAGCCTTTAAAAACAGAATATCTCATCTGCCCTTTCTACTGTTGCATATATTGTAATTCCAAGCAATACATGATCAATTATTCAAGCATTGAACACATACTTATTGCGAATTTTATACTAGTACAACTGACATTGTTTCCCCATTCTGTTTACCGACACTCCTTGAAATATCGTAAGAAGCTGAAATATCGTTAGAAAGACCTCCTTCTCTCACCAATTACCAACATTACCTTTTTCAACGTGATCTGCTTGTTAGATACAAATACAATGGCGGCTAATTTCGTAACGCTTTTCTTATACTTGATCTTTTCAATTCTTACGAGTGCTAAATGAAAATTGTTAACGGTTTTCAAATACTTATCGTCGGTTAAATGCAATTTAGCTTCAATTTATGTATCTACATACGAATTGAATTTCGTTGTATTCTTCATACAAATTGAATCCAATTTAAGCACTAACTAAATTAAAATAATCAAAAGCTGATGCACCTTAGATTGGATGGATTTCAATTTTCGAATTCAATCTGGGATAATCTGAAATCTTCTGATTTTGGGATTAGAGTTTACTATGTTGTTGCGTGTGTATTTGATAAGTGTTCACATAATTTGTCAGAGTTGGGGGCGTTTCATTTGCGTTGAATATTAATTTATTCTTGACGCATTGGATTTTCCTTTGATAGTGGGGAACATGCAACCATTTTTTGGCCTCTTGTTTCATCTAAATACTCGCTGGAATAGACAAGCTTTTATACATGCTTTAAGGGAAATATTCTCAAGTAAGATTATGGTGTTAATCAACGTGCGTTTGATAATGTTGTTGGCACTGTTGTATAATTTCATATCAATTTGATCTGAACATGGACAAAGAACATTACGAATGAAAATATCCTTTTTTTCTAGGAAAA
Source organism: Stratiomys singularior (assembly GCA_954870665.1). Lineage (NCBI taxonomy): Eukaryota > Metazoa > Arthropoda > Insecta > Diptera > Stratiomyidae > Stratiomys > Stratiomys singularior. The sequence goes on from OX940881.1 coordinate 68,779,732, forward strand.
TTGAAGATATTACAACTTTGTATGCAGCGATACAAAATCAAAAAGGTATGCATGTTTGTATTTAGCTTCCGTATATACTGAAAAAATCTCCATGCAATAGAAAAAAGTAAAATACCCAAAAAATTCTTGAAGATTCTAAACGAAAGTTAAACAATAAGCACCCAAAATTGTAAGTTACTGCAGTTTTCCAATGACACATTCGAACGTGCACTTTTGAACCTATACGATACCTTTTGGTCTCGCCGACTAACCAAATTCAACGAAAATCAAAATCAATCAAAGTCACCAAATTTTTAAATGTGAAAAATGGTCCCCTGTGTTAAGACCACCACTTCGTTTGTTTTCATAGCCGTTAAAAAAACTGCACCTTAAGCTCGGATCGTTCCTCACCAAAATGATGAACCGCTTGGATATCTCATCAGGAGCGTCTATTTCCTGGAGACACGTAAGAGACACAGTGCTGCCTTGAAAATACATGGACCTGAATGGTCGATACCCGAAATTCTCTATCGTGAAGCGAAAGTAGCAAAGGAAGGGGAGGCAGAAAATTCCACAAAGTGCTTATGGTTCTTTACAACTTAAAAGATGTTCTTAAAAAAGTCTGAAGGAGCGTCGACCTCTTATCTTGGTGTGAAGAAGATCCTAGCAATGCTGTCAGAAGGATTTCACTGGCCACAAGCTCGATAAGACGTACTATACTAATTTCATAGCTGCACTATTTGTACTTCCCTGCTAAGTCCGAATGGAGAATGAGGAGTCGTAATAAACCAATATAGTTTTCCATGGCTTGAATTTTATCCTTAAAACAGCACGTTCGTGTGGGTTAGTATTCACATACAAATCATCAATAGGCTTGTTTTTCTTAAGCTTGTGAAGTTTCACAGGCCGCTTGTTCGCACTAGTTTGTAAACCATAAACATTACTTGAATGATACTAACGCGCTTGCCTTTTCTCGTTGTTTCTGTTAAAACTCAAGTCCTTTCTGCCAAATGTCTTATTAGTTGTTTTTTTGTTGTTGTTTGCTCTCTTCGATACATGGCCGTTTAGTATCAAAACCGGCGCAGTGCTTTGATCAGATAGTCTGTTCAAGTCTCTTGTCAGGAACTGATCACAAATTACAGCAAATGTTGGTAAATGATTTATTCGAATCACATTCGATAGAGCTCCTGTTGTCATCACATGAAGTTTCTTTGAAAAGTTTCGTGGCCCTCAGAGGAGCACATTGAGCAAATTCAGGTGATTATCACTTGCGTTTATTATAAAACACATGGAAAGCTTCGTGACGGTCCATCGAGAATCAATGAATCGTGAAGATACATCAAGAATCATCATAAGGATCCATTGCGCGACTCGGTATGCCTGCATAACCCACGATGGATGATCACAAGATTTCCGCATTTCCTGTCGAATTATGAGGATAACAAGCATTCTAATTGTCATCAAATAAATGACGACGAAGTATATCGCAGACAGGACGAGAGAACACCAGGAGAAATGCTTGCACCTGGTCTAGTTATGCGAGGTGTAAAAGTTATAATTTCGAGGTAGTAGGTTGTGTTATATATTTGCATAGTATTTTGAGTCAAACGATTGACTTGCAATTAATCTTGGTCGAGATTGCAACAAGCACGTTGTACCCTTTCGATACTTTCCCAACTCATTAACCAACGAAAGAAAGAAATAAATGTAATTAAGTATACAGCTAAACATAAATTCGAGAATTATAAAAAAGAAGAAAAAATGAAGCGGAGCAGTCACTTTGTAAGTAAGGGACTCGTATTCAGTACACAGTTCTTATTCAATCAAGGAAAACAAAATGCGGCGAATACTTCAAGCCAATTATAGTGGTCGAAAGGTATACAGTCATTGTGAGGTCTCTGCAACAATATGATAAAGATGAATATAAAATTCTGCAAATAAAAAATATTTATTATAGGACTAATTATCACAGTCGAAAAAACATCTCATAAAATCTGAATGAAATAGAATTAAGATTAACGATCTATCAATTTACTATTTAATCTCTTTCCAAGTTTTCGAGATGGAGAACTATTTATGAATAGTCTTTCCCCTACTTCTAACAATCCGTATGACATTTTGTTTTGACAGTTGTTTGTATACATGTGACTGACATCTAACACGTTGGTCGTCAATAAATCTTAATTTATCATGAATTCGCTTAATCTTCGCGTTTCGTCAGTTAAAACTGGAGAGAATATAAGAAAAAATGCAGAATTGCGCACCTCCAGAATAATACTGCCCTCAGATTACTTGATATTACATTCAAGCAAAGTTTGCATCAATCATTTTCTCAATGCGGACACTGTGCCGGATCAAGTAAACGCAGTGAAATTCGTATGAACATTTCTTGGGAAGTTACTTGTTGATGCACTAATGAAATTTTCAATTAACAGATATATGTAAATATGAATGACAAAGATTCTTTAGAGTTCCTTACTGATCTATACTTTGTTGGACCTTTGAAGCATCCGGTTAGAAACCAAATTGCCAAGTATGTAGTTCAAAATATCATTTGATTATTTCAAAAAATAGGAACAATTAATTCCTCATATTTTAATTTAATTGCTTGGTCTTTTGACTATTTGTTCGACATTAAATCAATGTAAAATGCTCCTATCAAGCTCTGCAAACCTCTGCGGATGATCACAGGATGGAAACTGCTCTTCCTTGAAATATGCTTAGGTTCAGGTTATACCCAACATCAGCATTTTCTTTGTCTAATGTTTTCTCGGATCAGCCACGGTTTTAGTACACTTAAACTATTGATGAACTGTTTATTGTCGAGTTGTTCTGGTGTATTGTGTAACACTACCAATTGGGAATGGCTCGAACAAGGCTACAATTGCGATCGCGTCAGGGAGTCTTTTATCTTTTGTGTCGCAGAAAGTTGTTTGTGGCCGCTACTCGAAGTCCTGCCCAAGAGGCCACCGAATTGCGTTCTACGTACAGTCTTGAACACAGTCTTGAAGTCATCCGTGTTGACAATGCCGCTAATTTATATTCCATCATGTATCTTAGTTATCATATATTCTGCAATGAATTTGTTTCACTAGCAAATCCTGCCTTAAGAAACTAGATATTGGTTTATTTTTAGATTTAATCCTTGATTAATTGACTGGCCGTTAAGATGGGCTTTAAACTCATTGCTTTAAACCCTTCAAACCACAGGGAGGAGTTTGGGTGTATCCAGCGCATGTTGAAAATAGCCAGAACCTGCTAACACCGCACCTGATTGAATTTGAAAGGGTACCGAAGCCATGAAGGCAGGTGATATATGTTTATACCCAAAGTGGGTAGGAATGATAAACCTAATCCAAAGGCTCAACAAAATATCCACTGCATCCAAACCCATATGCATACAAGCCAAAGAAAACAGATAGCGCCTTGTACGAGTTGACTTGTAAAATCAAAGACACCTTTGGTAATAAAGAAGTTGCATTAGGTTGATTTCTTGACATTGAAGAGGGCTTTGACAGCACCAGACAGGGTGGAGTGAGGAGAGCACTAGGAGGTGAAACCTACCCTGTTGATCCCTTGCGGGGCTAACCGTCGTTTGTAATGTGGTAACAAACACAATCAACGCCCACATAAATCGTGGATGTCCGCAAGGTGCTGTTCTTCTGACCCTATTATGCATTATTGTGGCAAACTAATGTCGGATGCTGAAATTATGCGTTATGCATATACGCATGAAATATCTGAATTTTATCAAGTGGAAGATCGCAAGGACTTTCTTTGATATGATGACGCGGGCTTCCCTGATTATGAACAACTGGTGCCAGGTGATAGTTTAAGGTTTAATTCTGATAAAACTACACCGGTGCCGTTCACAAGAAGACGTAATATGGACTAATTTTGCGTCATATATCTAAATAGAATAGGAAATGGGTATAAGTATGTCGGAATCCTTATGGATTCCCGGCTCACGTGAAACGGACATATCAAAGCGGTTTCTGCAAAAGCTATCAAAACTCTAGGTGCCGAAACACAAAGGGCAAGACCTGAGACAAAACGGAAATCCTAGGGTGGATGTGTGCGATGATAGTAAGACTAATCAATCACCTATAGAGTGGTGGTCTACGAAGGCACAATACAAAAACGCAAGACGTGGTTTGCACTCGATCGAATTCAGCTTTTGGCATATGTCTGAATCACCGCACCCATAAGGTCATGAACAACACAAACTCTTGAAAAAATCTTAACCCAATCCCCGCTTGATTTAGTGATGGAAACTCTAACGATATCTACAGTAAAAATAATCTTCCATGTAGCAGGAGAAAATGTCCACCAAATAGGGCCCAGATACCAAGTTAAGTTAGCGTAAGTGTATCTATTGATGCGGGGACGCAGTTACAGCTTTCATAATAACCTTATTTTAGCGCTGAATGACAATTATTTAATCGAACATGCATCTCAAAAAACGGAATGGAATCAGGTCCTATACAGATGATTTCATGCCATCTGAGGGAACAGGAATTGAAAACATCCCAACCAATGGGAATTATGCCAAGTATTTTAGACAGACAACTTAGAAAAGACAGCGGAAACCAAAGTAAAACTATAGCTATCCTATCTGATAGCCAAGCAGCCTTGAAAGCGCTAAAATCTTCGGTGATTACATCGAAGATGGTTCTAGATTGCTTATAAGCACGCAGGTATCGAGGGTAATGAGCCAGGGAATCAATATACAAGAAATGGAACTTCGAAAGACTCTTAAAGAGTCTTAAAGCATTTTCCAGGGCCCTAAGGGTGAATTAACAATTTGATAATACAATGGGCTCTGGAGTAGACTTACAGGGCCTCTATTGTGAAGGCTTTTCCACGATGCTTATGACGAGAAGATGTTTCGAACGTGGATCGGAGTGAACAAGAGGCAGCTGAGAGCTCTTACTGGTATTCCCACGGAGCATCGCAGTAAGCTGTGGTTAAATACGAACGATTAGTGCCAATTATGCAATCTTGATACCGATGCATCTGTTAGCATACTGCGCCGTAGAAGAAGAGACAATCCAGATAAAGACACTTTTTCTGGTATTCTCCTATTATATCGGATCCGTTCTTCTTTCGATTCCATCGAACGATTTCGCTTGGACTGCCAACTAGTTTTGTTCATATTTTCTATTGATACCTTTAGCATTTCGATGAGAAGCTTAGCAATGACTTCCTATGTCTTCACTCAGCTGCGTGCATGTCCTCCTCCAGTTCCAAGAATTTATTCCAAAGATTTTTTTAATAGTGTCGCATTTATGAGCGACATTGCGATTGCTGATCAAAAGGCCATGTCATGGTTGTTGTCATATTGTTTGGGCCTGGGTCGCGGGCCTAAAACGTTAAACCTTATAAATTTGAAGGTCAAATCATCCTCCACATTTTGTATTAGAGCATCTAAGCCATTTAGTGGTATCCAGGATATTTTATGGGGCGACGGTCCATTTTAACATCCCAGAACAAAACTGTAGTAACGTGGAAAAACAACGATATAAGGCGTCTACAACGTAGTATGTTTAAAATATTAAAATCAATAGCAAAATAAATTGTACTTTATTCTGGTTACACTGGAAAAGGAACAGGGAAGATGTCAATCGACTACAAGGGCAAGACTTTTAAAGAATATCATTACACCAATTTCGTGGGAGTGAGAGAGTGTTGTTTATAGCGAGCCGAAAACGACAATTTATTCGTTTGCTTACTCAATTAAACAAATTTAGCATAAAAATTAAAAAGCAGCTCAAACAAGTTCATTTTAAGGCGGTGGTCTTTCACCACGACAATGCAAAGCCGTAAACTGTTTCTTTCAGATCATTTGTTACCAGCATTTCTAGAATGCATTCAATGGACGATACTTCCATTCGAAAATATTGATCGAAATGAGCCTACAATAAAAAGGAGTAGTTCTCTCATAAAACTCAAAAAAAGTAAAAGTAGAAACTACATTCCAAATGAAATATTGGATGGCGCAAAAAGTCTGTAATTGAATTTAACTCCGCAATCGTCACGGCGACGACTGCAGGACGAGTCGACATCCGGACATGAAGTCCTAGCGGCGTGACGACGAACCGTACCCGGAAAGTCGGCCGTTCAGCCACTCGGAAGTTCACTACGTTGGTGGCGGACCAACTCAGTGCGTGGATGTGGGTCGGACCCGAGTGAACTCCCGCTCTGGTTCCATTAATGAACCAGCAACCGTAAAGTCCGATTTGCCGAACACACAATTTCAAATATAACTTTACTCTACCTTTAACATTTTCCACTAACAAACACACCATAATCGATCGCGCCTCCGCTCACTGGAATACTGAAATATCGCAGTGCTCGGAAAGAAACTACGTGTAATTGACACTATCGGAAAAAGAACCCGAACCCGAACCGACGAAACACTTGTTGCCCTACACAACCAGCCGACTTACCTTCTCACCATCACTTTCCTCCTAAAACAGACCGACTGATAGAAGGAAAGACGCGTGTTATTGTTTATCAATTAATAATATTTTTTTATTTATTTTATAGTTAGTTATAGTTTTCTTTGAATTTTCATTTTTTTCATTAACCCCCTCGGACCTGAATTTATATAAAGCATCAATAAAAATATTTTTAAAGTTTTTCTGTAAGTTAGTAGTATAGTTAAAGGATTTTTGTATCAGTATGCGATTTATTGTTTTTAGATTTTTGAAAATTTTGATGTCCACTTGAGTGGACAACCGGTCTAGATTGTTGTATTAATACGTATTTAATAAATGAATGATTTGTAGTACTGTTTTGAAATAAGTAAGCAAAACTTTAATCATATTATTATAATGGTTTATTTATTATTTAATATTTTACACGGTTAGGATTATTTTTATTTTTGATGAAACTTTCGAAAGCAATTTCGCTCACTAGTAAAACATAGATGTATTTCACATTTCAGGCAGTAAACATGTGTCTTTCCTTTACATCCTGGATTTTTACATCGTGTAGCTTCTTTTTTCTTATCATATTCTGGCAGATGGTCGACAGTGTCATACTGAATTTCGCTCGCTGGTCTTATTTCAGGTCTGAAACGGTGTCGTATTGGTGTAACTGGTAAATTTACTGGACTGCTACCACTAGATGCAGGCCGTCCTCTTTTTCTGCTAGCAATTGGATGCCCCATTTTTATTAGAGCCTCTGCAACACGCTGCCGAAAGTGCAACAGATCTAAAACATCTGTACTTGGTATATTACAGGTTTTGCAATCTTCTTGGTATTCTAGCCAGCTATTAGTTAGGGCTAGGTCAATGGCGTGAAATATCATACGCAAAGTCCATTTTTTGGACCTAATGAAGATACGATATAAACTAATCAGATGATCAGTTTTATCTACACCTCCCATACCATTGTTATATAATTGCACAAGTTCAGGACGCGGTATAGTTACGTATTTTTTAGATGTTTTATCCCAGCGTCGAACTTCATCTTGGTTTCCTATTCCAACAAAATTTGATGCAAGAACTACACCTTTAACGTCCATCCACTTGATAACAACCACATCTTTAGTATTATTCGTAACTTGATCAGTATATCCCCTATCTTTTTTGGATCCTTCCTTGTCGGTTATGAGTGGCAGTTTTCCAAAACGATTTATTCTGATCGTTCCTCCTGCATAAACTTCCCTCTCGCGAAGATCCTTCAGCAAAACATAATTGGAAAAATAATTGTCAAAAAAGAGGTAATGACCAGACCCATTTATTCTTTTTGACAAGGCATTTACATAAGCAGCAGAAGTGCCATATTTCAAAACGTCATTTTTATCTAGATTTGTAGTTGCGCCTTGATAAATTATAAAATCGTAAACTAATCCACTCTTACCGGAAATCATGAATATCTTTACACCCCATGGCTGTGGTTTTCCTTTAACATATTGTTTGACTTCCAGTTTTCCTCGAAAAGGTACAATCTGTTCATCAACGCTCAATATTTGCTCTAACTTTAGTTCTAGACATCGTTTTCTAACTGATTCATATAAAGGTCGAACTTTGATAAAACGGTCAGTGTTATTTTTTGGAATGGAATTGTTATCAATTATGTGCAAATTGTTTCTCATCTGAAGAAATCTATCTCTGACCATATTCTCTAAAAATATTTTCATATCTAAACTAGAATCCCAATACAGACGAACACGAGGAAACTTCAGGTTACCCATTATGATATGAAGACCCAAAAATATTTTCATTTCTGTTGAAGTACATGGCTTGAAATTACGGACTTCATTTCTCACTGCATACAAATTTGTATTGAACGTAAAATCTTCAATTAGGGACTCTGATATGTATTTAGAAAAATAATCGATGGGAGCACGAGGTGAATCTATTTCTGAAGGTGGTGGAGCTGACCAAATGAATTGTGGTGATTCAAACTGTAAATGTTTTCTCCAAATTATTTCACTTTTAGGCTTACTACTTGATCCGGTTTTCCGGCTTGGTTCTTCCTCCTTTAAGTCTTCTTCTTCTACTATATCTTCCTCATCTTCAGAGTGACCAAGTATCACTCTTTCGGTTGATAGCGTTATATTACTACCCACACGAACATTGTTTTCTGGTATTGCCTGTACAATTTCATCGTCACTTTCTTCGTCGAGATCCGATATTGTGCCGTTTTCTAATAAATTGAGTAAATTATTCACATCTTGGCTTTTGGATAAATCAAAACCTAAAAAGAAATAAAAATGATATGTATAATTCAGTATACAATTTTAACATAAATACGAACGCTCTACAACTATTGTGACCCTATGTCCACTGAAATGGACATAACTTCATCTGCAATATTTTATAACAACAACCACATATTTTGTATTCTTTGTAAACGAACATCTTAATAAATATGATCACTATACGGAATAAAAAATATCTAAACAATCGATCAAGCCATTATATAGTAAATAAAATAAAACTAAAGACTTACTTGCTTTGTGCGTATCCATGGCGAACGTCAACACTTGACTAATGATTTCATACTACCCACAAAAAAATCCGATAGTGTTTTGTTTATTGTAACGTTTCTAGGTAAGTCGCGGGTAGAGTTAAATATTTACACTAGCATTTTTATTATTCTGTTTCATATTACACGCAATAATAAATCGTGTCCATTGAAATGGACGCCGGGTCCGAAGGGGTTAATTCATTTTTTGTTTTTCTTCTTCTCTTACACCTAAATAGAAAACACAATTTCTCTTGTAAAGGACATGAATAGCATATATAAACGAAACATGTGAATGAAAATTTATATTCCTATAACTATCCCAGGTATGAATTCAGCTGCATTTAGTTTTTATAGTTGTTGGTTTCAGTTTCAATTTTCTTCTGATTGGAAGGGGAAATTCGTTCGCGGCGTGACGCAAAAATGTTATTGACGGGCAGAAATCGCTTCCCTCTTCTTCCCTCTTTTCTGTTTATTCGTTTGTTTTTACGTTTTTTTGCATAGTAATTCCGTGACTATAGTTCTTGAATTCAACCACATTGGATAGCTCGAAAGCGATCAAGGATACTGCAATGGAATATGTTACGTTCGCTTGTTCCATGCAATTGTGATTTGTTTGTCGTTCGTATAACTGCACCAGCGGCGGCAGTTTCGTTTTCGCACACTCAAATTCCCGAGTCCCTATCGACTTTGTTTCTAATCGCGTGGAAAGTATTTCAGGGTTCACTAGTTTCACGTTTTTGATCGACGAGGACGAGCCGCCGGCCAATCAAGAGTTACTATTAGAAAGTCTCCTGCCATTCGACAAAAAAATACGCAGGAGCCCGCTGGACGTGTATACGTTGCAATCGTAGTATTTACTGGAGCTACTGCGAACATCCTGGTGGCGCCGGCCGTGCCTCTTTACCTGCAAACATTGTCGTACCGCTACTAAAACTTGCCAAATCTTGTGCGCCTGATTGTAGAAATACTTTTTACACTATACTCCGTTGCTCTATCTTTGCATCGACTGGCGGGACGGACGACAGCTTGGCAAAATCTCCTGCTTCATATGCCAACGTTCAGAAGGACTATACGGGATCAGTGAACCAGGAGAAAGTCGTTCAAGTCATGGCGTCAGGTAGGCTCGGTGGTTTGCGGACGAGTGATCAAATTATCGCTGGGTGCATTATATTTGAGTGCCCAACTGGAGTCCATAATGGTAGCGATGGACGGGCCAAAATGATTCGATGGTTCGCCAAGAGCATCTTTTTCAAACTTCATTCGGAGGAATCCATTCAGGCTCCAAGAGTGCGCCGCAATAAACGGAGAGAGCCATTTTTTCGCGTCTAGTTGCAATGAATCATCAAAGTAATGTTTTGAAAGGGGTAGATACTATTGAATGTCTGTAAACCCTCGTGTCTTTAAGAGGTCGATGTAACTTCCGTTGACTTTTTGATCCATTTCTAGAAAAGAATTTTTTATATAAAAACCAATTACTTTGCTTTTTAGATCAATATATTTTTTCTTTACACACTACGCGTTTCGCTGATACTCGTCAGCATTATCAAGTGTATGAACAATTTCGGACTTAAGTCTACCTTTTATATCCTTTAAAATTAAAAAAGTAAGAAGGTAATTATGCTAATGCATCAAAGAGGGAAGATTTAAATATGTTGGTTTGGTCATTAAGGACAGTAATATTTGGTTCAACCAACAATATCTCAAGGCGAACATTGTCCCGAACTATATAAATATAAAGATAGCAGCAAACAGCGTGTCCGCAAAAAGAGTAATCATGGCAGCAGAGAAAATCTGGATCAAGGAAGAAGCACGGACCTGGTTCATAAGGAGGGACACAATACTGCATTACATTAAGGTACTGCACTCGGAGCTCACATTCAAACTTCATCCGACAGAATTTGATGTGTTAGATGACCACGTTAGATCTAAAATTCGTTTGATTATTTATAAAAAATTTGTAACACAAAAACAAAAACTGGCAAAATTAATAAAGATCCAAAGACCCCCCTCGACCCTTGTCCAAACTGCAAAGAAACATAAATTTTTTAGTCGAGTGGTCAACTTATCACAGACTAATTTCTCCCAAACGGAGATAAATCTCCTTAGTAACGGCCCTAAATATAACCCCAACGTCAACCTGAAAAATGTAAAAGAAACACTTATATCTGAGGCTGAAGTAGCACTGTTTAACCAACCAGACTCCATTATAAAGAAAGAGAATATCAAAAACATTATAAAATTTGTTCCTCAAAATCTTAACTCAAACCTATCCTCCGCCATAAAATCAATTTCACTAAAAATTAAAAACAAAGATTTAATAGTTACGAAAGCTGATAAAGGCAATTCCACTGTCATTATCGAAAAAGCTCAATATAACCGAAAAATCTTTGATTTTATAGAAAAAGAAAATGTTACCATCTTAAATAAGGACCCCACAAATAAAATTCAAACTGCCTTGAAAGGTATTCTCAAATCGACCAAGCACATTTTCCCCGAAAACCAGAAATTTCGACTGACAAATATGAACCCGATGGCCCCAAAACTTTATGGACTTGTAAAAGTACATAAAGAGAATTACCCCATTAGACCAGTTGTCTCATTTATTAACAGCCCCTTGAGACAAATAGCAATCGCTATTAATAAAGTCTTTAAAGAAACCACTAACTTCAATGCATCCAACAGTATAAAAAACTCCACAGACCTGGTCAAAAAGTTGGCCAATCTTAATATTCCAAATAATTACTCTCTTATCTCATTTGATGTTACAAACATGTTTTCCAATATTCCATATAAAGATTCGCTTGATATAGCCAACAACCTTTTAGCCTCCAAAAATATTGACCCGGTTTTAGAAACGGAAATTAGAACTTTACTAGAATTCTGTCTTAGTGAAAACTATTTTCAGTTTGTACAATTTCTATAGACAGAAAAAAGGGCTAGCTATGGGTTCCCCTCTGAATCCGCTTATGGCAGACCTATTTATGGATAATATTGAGGCAGCTGTTTTACAATCTGAAATCAAATCAAATCTCAAATCATGTTATCTTCTGGTATAGATACGTTGATGACATCCTTATTGGCTTTACAGGAAACAATTATCAACTTTCCCAGCTCCTAAATTTCTGCAACAATATACATCCCTCCATCTCCTTCACAGTTGAACAGGAAAATAATCGGAAAATTAATTTTCTGGATCTAACCATCACCAGGAATCTTTTTAATAGCCTAGAATTTAATATTTTTAGAAAGCCCACCTTCTCGGATGCAACTATTCCAGCCGATTCATGCCACCCTTGGTCCCACAAGATATCGGCTTATAGATCGATGGTTGACCGTGCTTTTTCCATACCTCTTTCTAAGGAATTTCTGAATACCGAAATTACAACCATCAAAGAAATAGCAAATAATAACGGTTTTCGAATCAGCTTATTGATCATCTGATTAATAAAAGACATAAGGATGGAACTATTTATAAAATTTATCCGAAGATAGAAGAAACAATTCAGAGAAAATTTGCACTCCTTTCATATTTTGGTCCAATATCCGAGAATACTCGTATTTCTCGAATTTTAGCTAATGACAACATTCACATTGCCTTCAAGCCTAGTCAAAAAATTTCCACCCTTTTCTACAACGCTAAACAATCTACGAGCAAATTTAATAAATCCGGAGTCTATAAAATTACATGTGGAAAATGCAATTGTGGGTATATTGGCCAAACAGGTAGATCCTTTAAAGCCAGATTTAACGAGCATTTTAAATCCTACATTCACCAAAAATCCAATTCTAACGTAGCAAACCACTTCCTGGAAACCAACCATAAGTTCCCTTCAATTGAAAATTTACAGATCCTCCATAATTTATTTAAGTCCCATAAACTCAATATTTTAGAAGCACTGGAAATTCATAAACACCTAAGAAATAATGATTTTACTGTCCTTAATGACCAACACTTCTAAAAAATGAAACCAAGATGTCTCATGTCATTAAGACGTGGTTGTGAAAACCTGGATTCCGAAAAATTTCATTTACGCCACTGTAAATTTAGTGAAAGTTGTTGGTAGATATGCAGTATGTGAAAGAACTTGCAGAAGATGCTTTGAAAAATTTGAAGAAGTCGACCTTAGTGACAAGACACATTCAGGACGGAACTTAATGACAAACCATGTTCAAGACGGTCATTATTGATCGATTACGATATTATCAAGACTATAATAGGGCGAGATCCCTTTTTGACAACATCAGAGATTGTAGAGAAGCTTAGTTCAGCTCAACAAATCATTCCCATCCATATTCGGATCTAGAATTGGTAATAAATATTCTAGATGGGTGCCTCATCAATTAAGTGAGAAAAATTTGAATTATGGAGTCGTCGTATGCATGTATCTGGTTGTTCGGTAGAAAAACGAACCTTTCTTGCACCGGATGATAACTGGTGATGAAAAATAGATTGCATACGAAAATATCGTGAGAAAAAGAGCATATTGCGACAGCCTGTTCCATCTACTTCCAAGCCGAGCTTGAACCTAAAGAAGAGAATGTTGTGTATATGGTGGGACCTCCAAGAACCGATACATTACGAGCTTTGAAACGCTTTTGAAACCGAATGAAAAGGTAAATTCGGGGATGTAATGTAAGCAAATGAATGATTTAAATAAAGCAATAAGAGAAAAGAGGCTGGCGATGTTGAACAGGAACCACGTCATACGGCTTCATAATAATGTCAGACCATATGCTGCTTTGGCGACTCGTCAGAAAATCGCAGAGCTAGACTGAGAAATTCTGTCACGTCCACCATACCCTCCGGACCTCTCACCATCCGATTATCACTTGTTTCTCTCTTGTAGAACTTTTTACAGGAAAAAACGTTCAAAACTAAAGCCGATGTCAACCAAGCAATAGTTCATTTCTTTGCTTTAAAAATAGATCATTTGCCATCACGCTGGCAAGTAGGCATAAGGAATGATGGAAAGTATACTCTACAATAAATATTCTAAGATGTTTGTTCTCTTTCAATTCAAAAACGGACAGATCTTCCCGGTAGACCTATTATTATATATTGATCCTGTCCACGCATACAATGCGTTCGCAGTGATTTGCTTGTACCTCAATACTTGAGGTCCATTTATTCATAGGCCGAAGGGCTATGTCACGAACTATATTATATATTTAATTTTATATTGCAGACTGTTACAAAGTTGTGAATCCAGTTCAGAATCACATATTAAAGCTGCATTGAATGCCGCAATACATAAGTTACTCGAAAAAACTACCACAAGCTGCTCGTGTTATGATTTGAATAAAGTAATAACATCGTTAAGTGGATGTTTCGAAAATTTTGGCATTGCTTTGCAGAGCCTACAACAAAACGTCGAGATAATATTTACATTTTTAGAAGAAGCACTTCAAAGATATATGCAGGAGGCCAGGTATCATAATTCCGTGTTTGTCCATTTTCTTGTCATCACAAGAATATTGCTTTCTACTTTTCAGCCTGCAATCATCTCCCTCTGCTAAAAATGAGATCTATTTGTTCATCCATAATTTAATCCGATTTGTCCTAGCATGCATTCAAGAGTTCATTTCTAGTTTTTCTGATGCTGTTAAAGCCGTCATTGACAACATGACGAATCCTGCACGCGAGTTGATTTTAAATCCTGATATGCCAATGGATGTTAAAACAAACTGTGGAAATTTGATAGCTTATACCGCTAAAATCAATGATAAATACATTGACCACATTAAGGATGTCACACAACAGAATCTACAAAAAGAGAATAATTGTTATGCACTTTGTTGCTGTATCGGTGTGATAAACACTATCAGTTGTGATGAATTTACTGCAAATAGTGATAATATAGCGAAAATCATATCTCAAATTTATAATATCGCAAATAAATACACATCAGAGCCCGCTATGCTCTTGGCGGCATCCAGGATTCTTTTTCAAATATCCAAACTGCTTTTATTGTATGAATTATTTAACTGCGACAAAAGTTCTGTGAAATGCATACAAAAGCGCTTAACCAATTTCGTCCTTTCATATTTAGAACATCATATAGATAGTGTTCGTCATATATGTAAGGATCTGATTCGTAATATAATAAAATTAAATGACAAGCTTACATTTTGTGATCTTCAAAATGAAATATTCGAATTTTGCACCCAAAACGACACACCACAGTCTCTTAGATCCAGTGTTTTAATAGCTATCAGTAATACGATTGGGACACAAGTCATTCTGAAACGCTTTCCAGCGTTAGTCAATGAATTGCTGGCAAGTGGACTGGCGAGCGACTTGAGTATCAGTAATTGCTATGAAAATTTAATGATTGGAAATCATAAAGAAATCGATTTGGACAAATGGGTGGAAGTTTGGATAATGCCGCTAATTAGCTTAGGGTCAAGAGATAAAAACGTTCTTGGACATGTTGAAATCCTGATAAACAAGGCTGTAAAATGCGACTCAAGGATTGTTGATATTTTGATAAATATGGATAATAAAGACATCTCCCTCAGCACACGCTTATCAGCATTATGGACAGTCAGGAAGAATGGTTTGCAAACTAAAAATTTTCAACTGGTTTTAGAAAAATTCTCATCAATTCTGAAAGATCTCATGATTTCAAGTGCAGATGATACAAAAATAATGGCTCTGAGATTGGTTGTAGAGAGTCACAAGACTACCGAACCTTTATCCAATGCAGAGTGTGATATTTTGCTAGAATTTCTAAAGTACAATTCAAACTGTCAGAGTCCAGCAATAAGACAAAGGAGCTTAGCACTCATATCAAAAGGATTAGTTCGTCTCCAAGTATGCTTCGAAAAGGCGCAAAAAGGTAAACTGGAACGAGTTGACTTCTATCGCGAGTTTCTTCGAAAGTTGATAAAATTATTAGCAGATAATTTATTTATTGGAGCAAACTTTAGCCGAAGATCGGTTTCACTTGCTCTTCTAGAGCAAAGTGTTAAACTTATTTTGGAGTGTAAAGAAGACATCAACGAATTTGTCCCAGAATATGTTACCGAAAAGTTAATTGATGCACTGAATGATTCATATGAAAGTAATAAAGCCATAGCAGTTTCCATATTACAACTGATTGGAAACACAGGTTCACAGCGGATTACACTCGAAACTATCAAGGACCTCATGACCAGTGTTAGGCCAACAGACTCTTTAACAGCGGCTTACTATTTAGAATTTTACTGCTTTCATGCCAAGTCCTCTGATTTTGGGTACCTTAAGGAGGCACAGGATATAGAAAACATAGTACAGCTTGCTGCCATATCGTGGTGTGAACAAATTTTAGAAGATGGTATCAAGTGTGGCATTCAATCAATTATTTTAGCTGCAAGAAAAAATCCCTTGTATGGGTGTGTGTTAACGATTCGTCATTTATTGGCTAAAACTGATTTCAAGCTTTTGGCTAAGCACGACGAGTGGCGGTTAGCCTTCACACAAATCATAAAATTGTGCAAAAGTCTCACTGACATAGTGGGCCCGATAGTAAATAGTGATTCACCGGAAGGGCACCTTCCAAATGACTTCAACGAAATTCCTGAATTTTTCGGAAAACCAGGAGATCTGGAAGTCCAAAGTGAACGTCCATGCAAAATTCTCTCAAGCAAACAAGATATGAGAACTGAAATACTAAAAACAACCCCTCAAATGGTTTTACTGTGCGGTTGGAGAACAATTAAGGAAGTTTCACTACTGCTCGGAGAAATTGTACTTAAATCGCCAATTCGAAGGGATCTAGATTGTACAGACAATTATTTGATAACGGTGGAGCAAATTATAAACATTGGAGAACACTTCAAAAAATTACTATCCGAAACTAAACACCGTGGAGCATTTGAACAAGCGTATGTTGGATTCTGTAAAATATGTGCTCGATTGTGGCGAACAGAGCATCCTGATCTGTATAATTTACCAATGCAATGGCTGAATGAACTTATTGAAATCATATCAAAAGACGAAAAACTTAACGAAAAAATTTGTGCTACGCGTCGTAGTGCCGGCATTCCGTTTATGGTTCAAGCTCTAATTACATCGGAGCTGCAAGTTGGAACAACAAAAGCCCTGACATGTTGCATGAAGCAGCTTATCTCGTTATGCTCCGATAATTCCAAAAGCACCGAGTCTCGAACACATGCGTTAAATATTTTACGCGCATTGTTTCGATGTTCTGATTTGAATGAAGTTGTTGGAGAATACATTGCAGATGGAGTGATGTGCTCGATACGAGGATACTCCGCAAATACTTGGGCTGAAAAGAATTCTTCGACGTTGTTATTTTCGGCTTTGATAACGAGAATATTTGGAGTGCAACGAACTAAGGAATGGGAAAATTTGACGATACGGAATCGAATGACTGGAAGAATATTCTTTTTGAGGTATCCTCAACTATATGATTTCTTCCTAGGCGAATTAAAGGAAGCTAGTCTGTGTATTCAGAGAAACGAAAGGCCCGCGAAGCTACACCCTTTACTTTTAATTTTGAGCCGGCTATATCCGTCCGCGTTAGAGGGTACAGAATCAAACTTAAAGGTGAAGCAACTCAATCCCAACTCAAGGATTCTGATAATAAAATTTTGCTTTTTATTTAAGGTATGCGCGTTTATTGATATTATTTCTACGTGCTCAGGAAGTGCGGAGATGACAACACGAATACTGACGGCAAGGGCCATTGTAGCATTTATGACGCAAGATATGGTTGAAAATAGGATATTAGAATTGTTTCAACAGATTCAGGTTCGGTTTAAATGACATAAAGCTGTAGATAATAAGTTGTAAATCATATTTCCATTTCCTTATTATTCAAGCTTTCCATTCCCAGGCTATCCATTCATTTATAAAATTTGGCGGAATACTCTTTTTAAAAGCATCTACAGCCTTTTTCTAGTATGAGACTGTCCTAACACCATAAAACGTAAAACAGTGGGCGAGCAACCACCGTAACATATCATAATGAATATATATACCCAGTAGGAAAAGAAAGTACTAGCCAAATCAAATATACTGTCTGTTTGTATAGCGACTCAAGTCTTTTCTTTTACCGCTGGAATTTAATCCTAAAGCCAGCTTCAATATCTGTCTTTTTTCTTTCTTTCCTTAAATGAATTTCGGTTCAATACCGATCTTCACGATGAAATGTGGTCAAGCTCGCTTGAATGAAAACTCTTCTGATTCTGATGAGCAAATGACAAATTTATTATACCAACAATGCTATTTTATACTACTTTACTAATTAGTCAGCAATAGTAGCACAGTCCCATGATCTAACATCTATCCATGGGAACATGCGAGCATATCGCTGACAATGCACAAGTGCATATCTGTACATCGTGCATTCCTCAGGAAAAATTCTTTTCACATATCAGAAAAGTTAACCTGATGCTGTTATGACTAGCTGAGGAATTCATAATGCTTAGCTTAAACAATGTGATATTTTGTGATATGTAATCCCAAGCATTAATGTTTTGTTTTTAAACACTGTCAACCATCAACGATTGCAACATGACAAAGTCTCAGTTTGTCAGTAGAATGCCTGGAGAGAATGACATCGAAACTAAACTGGCCCGACAGGAAAACGTCCTAACTTGGCTTAGTGTGGTCTGCGATTGGCTATAGGGGGTTCTCTGGCCGTTTTCAATCATGGAAGGTGCCATGAAATAACGTCAGCAAAAGAAAGTTTTCGAACAGCGTCTCCTACTACACTTATATAAATAATTCATGGATGAAAAGGAAACACATTTAATGCACCAATTTCTTTAATTTAGAGCTCTGCCATAAAACGAGGGCAGTTAGTAAGTTTCAAGCGGGTAGAAAAAATCGCTTTGAACTTGCCTGATATTTCAGTCTAGAATATGAACTAAATAGAATGAATTTGATAAATTTAAAACAAGGAATTAGTTAAAAAAAACACAAGAGCTCAAGCGGTACACTGGTGCAAGAATTTGGATGGACACTTTGTGTGGTAGGGAAATGAAATGAACTTTTGAATTGGAGAGTGTGGAATTTAAGTATGAAAAATAGACAGTCGATGTTTCAAGCACCACCCTCATAGTTCTATGTTTGCATAATGGAGAGGGGACTTGTGTGTTAACGAAAAATCCCAACATTTGCACATTGCATTCAAGCTAGTAATACTGGTACAAAAAGTAATGCTGCAACCACGTCTAGTGAGAGATTATTTAAAATGCAAGAGGATAATCTTTTCACTGAACAGATAGGGGCAATCCCATACTCGTCCTTGAAGGGATTAACCACTAGTTAGTTCCTGGTTACTTACATTATAGAGAACTATAATCTTAAAAAATTTCTATCAAAAACACGGGTTCACATTAGATTTAAGCAGTATTAAGTTTAAGTATCAGTATTATTAAGCAGTCTTGGAATTTAATGGCAAAATTCCAAAGTTGAACAAAGACGTTAATGATGGTGGTTGGACTAGGACGACTCCGCTGGCAGAAAGGCAAATCTCCGAAGCTGCAGGCTGAAAAGAAGCCATCAAACGAATATTGATTTGGTATATCGTATACGGAACTACTGAAAGCTAATGTCCAAAATAAAAATTGAACATCTGTCTTACCTTGCTAAACATTAGAGCCCAGGTGATGTTAAGTCGGCTCATGAAGACAAGTTTTTCGGCATTCGCTGAGTTTTCGCTTCCGCAGACCATTTACTGATCATACATTCATCATACATTCTTTCAAGTGAGGAAATATATTTAACTGCTTTTTTTTAACTTCATGGCCAAGTATGAACAAATTGACATCGTTTAAATCTATACCTGCAATTCCATAAATTTATTAAAATGCTAAATGAAATCAAATGACTTTTTTTCCTAATACTTATTTCAGATGGATTTAGCCGAAAAACACAACCAAAACTACGTTCACGGTTTGCTATTACAAATATTGTTTCTTGTCAAAGGCTACAAAAACTTGCCCGTAAATTATCTTGAGAAAATAATACAAAACATCGAGGCGATATGCGAATTCTTAAAGCCCAATCCAGTTACCTGGAAAGTGTGCTTGGATATTGGATTAGAAATTTTCAAAAGGTAAGAAAATGGTCGCTGTTTGAGGGTAGTATTTAATCAAAATTTACATTCTTAGGACAGAATCATCGACACCGTTACTATACATTTGTTCAAAAAAAGTAGCAATGAAATTGCCTTTAATTTATCAACATGAATTTAGCAGACTATATCCAGTTTTCCGCAAAACATTGTTTTTATATAATTTATACCTAATGAAACTATCGTCTTGGCGAGAAGTTTTAAATTTCTTGGCTTCGTGTTTCGAAGCTGGCGAATCTATGTCTTACGAGGAAATAGAAACATGTTTGAATGTTGTTATTCTTATTCTGTTCCATTCCAACGCGGAAGATGTAATGGTTACATACGAGATCTTAAACACGGAAATTGATTTTGTAAACAGCATTAGTGAAAAAGAGATAAAAGATCTTCGATCGGAACTCATATCAAATAAAAGCATACGAAAATTTCTTAATGTAGTATCGGTTGATCGTCGATTTTATCCAGAATGTGCAGCAAAAGCATATGCTGCATTAAGTCAACTGCCAGACATGAACATTAACTTCATAGAATTCATCACTACTGCCAAACAACAACCAGATGATGTTAAGGACTCTATGGCAAAATGTTTAGAATCGTACGTCCAAGAACATACTTTGTCCAGGGAGGAATTCAAACTGTGTTTAGAATTTTTAGAAAACTTATCATTGCCATGGAATTCGGATTTACTAAGGTACAAAATGTTCATGAAAAGCTTGAACTATTTAGTTATAATGGTATTTTCTATTTTTACAGATTAACCGCTGCCAAAATAGTACACAATATTACAATTGATGCTTTCACTAGACTATCAGAGTTAAACTCGGATGATTTGGTGAAGCTCATAAATATAGTGTTATGCCTTTCAAGAGACGATGATTTCGATGTACGTGATAGCATTTGCAACACAGTTGTTACATTGTCTAACTCGACAAATTTATGTGCAATCGGAAATATCAGTGCTTCTTACACACCGATAGCACTAACAAGATACTTGGGAAGCATCCTCAAAAAGATGGATGATCCAAATTTCACCAAGAATTTAATAGAAGGAGTAGTTGTTGCGCAAATGAATGAGCTCACATCAATTCAACACGATGACGATGGAGAAGGTGAAGTGTTCGATAAAAACGAAGCAAATGTGTTTGCTGAACCGTTTAGGACACTTGTTGATTGTATTGAAACGTTTAGTGAATGCTTTGAAGATAACGAAATAATCAGGGTATTAATCTATTCACTTAGAAGAAAAACGAACGAATTTCGGTAACGACTGGCCTTTACGAATTTGTTTTGTTGTATTTTAGAAATCAGAAGTGGAACTGAAATGAAAATATATTTTATTACCTGTGAAAATCTTTGAACCTTTGTAAATTTCATAGATTTCAGATTGAAATTTACTATCAGATAGAATATTGCAATCAAGTTCGATTGAACAATATCGTTTGGTTAAGCTAGTAAACACGTTACTAACAAAAATAACTAAGTGGAAACTCTTAAAATGTTCAATTTATTTAGGTAACCAGTACTTCACTAACTTTTTTCTTTTACAGATAAAATGAACGCAATTGTTCTTTGTAAAGACTAACGTGTTAAGTAATGAAATGGAGAGACATATTTCATTGCAGGAACCCAGGCGTCTTGGCTTAGCCTGGCACACAAAATAGCCAGAATTGGTATTTATTTATTTCAGTCGAACTATATATCAAATATGTGCAATCATCATATAACCGAAGATAAAACTAAGCACAACCTAAATCTTTCGTCCCGATGTATATGCAGAAATACCAATAGCAAATCGTTATGCCTAAATTCCAAAGCGGCTGTTGTGGCATGGAAAATTTTGAAAAGGCGCTTCGGTGGCATAAATCTTCAAATCACACGGCGGACTTCAGAAAAACCGCATTCCAATTCCAATTACTTTGTGCAGTTTGATTCGGCATGCAACGATCTGCATGCAGATTGGACTACGTTTTTTCATTGTTTGTTGAGTAGCCATGCTCGGCCTGTTTCTTGCTCGTCAAAAATTGTGACAGTGGGCGGTTACACGTTTTCACTTTCTTGTGGATTGCTTCGTAAGGAAAACAGGTTATATTTCCAATCATTCATTTGTTGGTAGTAAAATTGTTCAAGGCTTTTACATTTGGTTTACAATCGTCACTGCTGGAAGGCGTTGTTTTCTGTTTGACGAGAATGTTTCTCTTTTCGAAAATGAGGGTAAATCTTCTAGTTTTGTTGACTGTCGTTTTAGGAGAATTAAATCGAAGCGTCAAACACAGCAACGACTTGATTTTGACGAAGAGTTTGCTAAATAATCAATATAGTTCTTAGATTTTCCTTTCAGATAAGAAAATATTTATAAAATAATATTTAGCATTTGATATCTTTAATTTTTAATACAATTATTAAAAACAATGTTCTTACAATTTATCTCATATATACATAAAATATTGACTGATTGCTTTTTCAATACATTTCATTCATTTAGACCTCTGGTCTCACCACGTTTGGAACTCTTTAAGATATCCATGTATTGTAAATTTAAACATTTTGCCGATTTTAACATTAATTCTAGCATCATTACAATATGCTTTTCGTGTCAATGATATGTGGTGGTATGTTTTGCCGTAATTTTTGCTTCGTTATCAATCCTTTGTGTGTGTGTATTCGAAACGTGTGTTGTATACCTCGTGAATGCGAATTGGTACCCAAGACTTCATCGTGGAATTTGTTGAATCGCATGCTCTTAATTCATTTTTTCATTTAAATTTCAAGTTGTGTAGCAATACTTATGATGATCATTTAAACATGTTTGCGTTATTTTTACATTACATCCACCAACCAAGTCTCACATTCATTTTGGGTAGTTGATCATTTGAATAAGATAGAGATATCTGGGCTGGGTACGATTTCATTGACTATCGTTCAAGTGAAGAACTTGAATCAATCATTTCGGTGAAAACTTGCAATGATCGGCTTCAGTGTTTTTGAGTCTGTCGCATCAGCATATAGTTATTGAATTAATCACCAACAGAGAATCTACTTAGTGAACATGAATTAACTTCTCATTAACAATTCTTTTTCAAATCCTAAAAACATAAACAATTATCAAACATAAACTTAATCATCTAATCTTCACCGATAGTGCGGAATATGCTTGCAACATATTTCACCAACATGTACGATTACATTTACGGGCTGGTTGTTCGAAAGAGTGTACTTGAAATTCGTCTGGTTTTGGGGAGCAGTTTTCTATGATCGATTGGAAGATTTTGTGAAAGTCAAATATATTTATCTCTAGAGAATTGCCAAGATGACGATAACTAGCATAACTCCGAACATATTATTAAAAGGCTCTTATGATCGTGACATGTTTTTCTTACAAAACTTTTTAAGACAAGATTTATTTAAACTTAATCTAATATAAAGTCGCCATTATAATCTATGAGTTGTCCTCAAAGTTCTGTAGAAGCCTTCCCCCTACCATCGAAAAAAATTTCTAGCCTTGTACGAAGATCCTCTTCAGTGTCGTATTGTCTTCTCTGTAAGTAGTTGACCAGGGACCCAAACAAGTGATAATCCGTTCGAAGAAGGTCGAGAGAATATGGTGGTTGTGGTTAAAGTTAACCGCCAATCCCTGCAAATTTGCGCCGAATGATTAAAGCTGTGTGCAGTCTCTCATTGTCGTAGTGAAAGATGTCTCCCAGGCAATTGACGGGATGTAAGACGCTTATCACGCATTGCTTGTTGAAACCCCTCTAACTGCTGGCAGTATTAGTTCCCATTTAACGTTTGATTTCATTCCAGACGCTCCTAATATTTACTCTTCCAGAATCCAACCAAACGGACATTAAGACCTTTCGTGTTTGCAAGCCTGGTTTTGGATGCTGGCGATTCACCTCGCTTGCAAACTTTCCGGCGCCGTATCATGTTATTGTACGGAAACTGTTTTCATTTCAATCTATCTATTATGTGATGGAAAACACAGCAGGACATTCTGTCTTCCCTGTTTCTTTGCGAAAGGGGCACCCTAGCATCCAACTTTACGACATATCCTACCGCACGGATTCTCTATAGTGGTTCACATTTACCCAAAAATTATTAGTGATCGTTGCTCAGTTCGTGGACTGTAGCGTCTTGATTAGTATTTAAACGATATACATTAGTTTTTTAATTACTCATATGAGCCGTAGTGTGGGGTGTTTTCTGCAGCGATTTCAAACTCCCTTAACGAGTTAATTCGTGCATACTAAAAGGTTCCAAATGTGCATGCTCGAGATAATTTGAACGGTTACATATTTAATATTGGCTCGGATTCTATATTCAAACCTGGTCATGAGGACTACCAGTAATTCGTTGCCCAGATCTTGTCAATTATTAGATGAAGTTATTCAATACTCTTATATTTTAAGATTCAACCATACAATCTCAAGCGCTGGCTTTTCTTGTTGTTCAGTTTAGTTCTAATCCTAATCAATATATCGTTGCTGTGTTGAAAAAAAAACAAGTTAGTATGAAATTTTATTTATTTAAATCATCTTTTCTACGGAATAGTAATGGTCATAAACTGTCTATGGCTAAAAGAATGTTTTTTGAATAAACATAAGTGAAAAATCTGCTCTTATGGAGGTTGTAATCATTTCAAGCATCATTGGCGATTGTTCGCGGAGTCCTGCGATCCATATCCTTTAGCTGTGGAATTTCTACAATTTCATTATATTCCGCTTTGTAGATTTTATTTTAGTCTTTTCATCAGCGTCCTTTCTTTTTTTCCCGTTTTTGCTGTTTTAGTGACTTCTTTCTCCTGGCATAATTAGACTAGTCTCGTTTCAAAATCTTAACTTTCGAATGTCTGTGCGCATTTTCGCGTTGATTTGAAATTTGATTTTGTGTTTTACTGAAATTGCACAACTGAGCAGCCCCTCCTGTGGCATCTTTATGGCGTTATTGGACGAAAATTTGAGCTGTGCGCATGTTCAGAACAGTAGCATTTTCAACATTGAGTGTTATAAACTTATAATGATCAAGCGATATTTATAAAGTGTTTATTTTTCTTAATTACTTTCATTGGATATTCTTGCAATTGGTATGTTTGCTGATTTTTAAATCGTTGTTAGGTTTTAAATTACACCATATTTTAGTAAACAGAACAAATGCAAACTTTTGTGGAAATACGTTGATAAAAACGAAATATTGTTGTTTTTGACTATAAATTTATATTAAAACTAGTAGAGAAAATACTGTTCCACTAATGAAATATTGTGCACTCCAGTTTAAATTGACGAACCTCAGAAGGGACCAAAACATAAAAAGTGTTAATACATTTGCATCAATGAGACATTTGACCGAATTTGATTTCTGCCTACTTATGAAATTATAAATAATAAATGTTTCAGTTTATATTAGCCAGAAAGGGATGTAACAATTGATTTGTAGATATTGATAAAGTTCGGTGCAGTGTCTTCCACCTTGAAGGTATTTTTATTCCGTGTGCCTGAAAGTGGCTATTTTTATTCATTTGCCATGTAAACGGAGATGGGCAGAACAATGACTGCCACAAATAAAGTTGCACCAAGTGTTTCGTAACTAAAATTTGCGAATTTTCTGATAGGTCATTAACGGACACATATGGAATTAGGAAGCATTGAAAAGATGTGCCAATATTCATTCAAAAACAAAAATTATGAAATGGTAGCTGCTCGTAATGGTCATGAAATGGCGAGACAAAAGAGATATTTGTTTGCTATCTACAGTCCATAACACTGAGAAGACACCTTCAAATAAAGCAGACAAGGATGGTAAAATTATATCCAAGCCAAAACTTGTGATTGATTATAACAAAACGATTGGTGTTGTTGACCGTGTAGATCAACATTAACTCTACTACCCCATTGCAAGAAAAAGAGGCAAACAGTATTATTAAAAAATTGTCTTCCATCTGTTGTGGAGCATTTGGTTTATATGAAAAAAAATTGAGGCGAAACAAGCAATTTAAAGTTTGCTGGCAATTTGTTCCAAAAACATTGTACAAAATTATCATAAAATAAAATAAAATATAAAATTAAGTGAGATAAATATAACAAAAAAATTTTACGGCCGAAATTTCTACAATCCTAAGACTAACGGTACACGACTTTTCGAAATTAATTTGACAACTCAAAAAAGGATGCAGAATACTGCGCCGTGCTAAAATGTAGAGAAATGCAAAAGGAAAGGAAGTTAAACGTTGGGCTAGGTTCAGCGCCATGCTTCGAATATTATTATTGAAAAGAAAATTTTAATAGTTTTTGCAATATAATTTACACAACTGTTGCTCTGCTGAAAAAGTGAAAATAAATACATCGGAACGGAACATCGCATCGCCGAAACGCGTCTGTGGACGAATCAAAGGAAGTGACGCGGAACGACGAATTGTTCCGAGGACAAAAAAAATGCAAATAGATATTTCGGCTCACCAAAACAAATTTTTTTTTAAAAACGTTTAATCTAGAAGAAAAGACGCAATAAAAATTACTGCACTTTTTGAACTGACTCTTATTAGTAACGCGGATCAAAATACAGAATGAAATTAAAGATGTTGGTTGATTTTATATGTTTTTCATAATCAAAATATGGTTTCAAAATGTGTTTCTTTAGATCAAACTGGTTTTTTGTCGTTTTTTAAACAAAAGGCGTTAAGTGATTAGTACGAATCTGTTCGAATAATACCGAGTGTGCACAGTTTGGCCGATTTAGCGTTCCCGAATTAATTCAAATGCAAATGTTTACGTGTTGTGGGAATGTGCACGCAAATAACTTGCATTTGAATCGCTGATCTGAACCGAAAAATTGCAGGAGTTATTAGAAAGATTATTTTTTCACTTTTCTCTACTAAAAACTTATTGGCAAGATTATAATTTTTTGGTTGGGTAGCTCTGCTTTACTTGTACCTGAACTATTTCCCCTATAAAGAAATTGATTCCAATTAGTTTCCCGTCTCTCTTATTCGAAGAGAGCGTGGATGTCAGGAGAGAGCTAATGCTGTCTTCAGCTGTTCTTTGCCAAAATAATCAATTGCACTTTTGACATTCGTATTTTTTGCCGCTAAAGGTGTAGTTCAATGCAATTTTATCTGTGAAATTAAATTTTTTTGCCCATTAACATATTTGAAACGTATATTTGATATGCTTATTAATTCAAAGTGACTTGCAGCTATAAGTTTGATTTAGAAATATTAGAAAGGTTTCAGTAGAATTGAAAGAGAACAGAACCGGCACAGTGATGGCAGCTGGCGCAAAGTTACATAGTGGGTTTTTTCATTCAACATTAAGGAAATTACAGGAGCAAAATGTTGATATTCATCCTCACAATCTAATGTACCCTTTGTTCATTGTGTAAGAGACAAACCATTACAATTATTCAGACAATTCTGACTGTTATTTTTAGGGAAAATGATGACGCAGTCCAACCAATTGCAAGCATGCCGGGTATATCGCGGTTAGGAATCAACAAATTGAAGGAACACCTGGCACCACTTGTTGGTAAAGGATTAGAATCAGTTTTACTGTTTGGAGTAATTGAAACACTCCCAAAGGTATGTGAAGAAATATTCTGGAACTTGTATGATTCCATGCAGACTAACTGTTTGTTCTATTCGCGCTGTGCTAATTTGAATATTCTTCAGATTTCTTAAATGTAAATTCCTTGGAATATTTAATTATGGACGGAGAATTATAAATTTATTCAACAACATCTAACCTGAAACCTGATTTGAAGATTGCAAATGAATTGACATGATTGGAATCTGTGAGAATATTAAAAAATACGCCGCAAGAGCTTCTTTGCAATACACTCCTACATTTTTGTTTCCGCGGTTCACCTGTTAGATTAGACAAAGGCCAATACGGGATCCCGCTTTAAGGGAGTAAAAAATAAAACACAAGTCAGCCAACGCCCAATGGCGATAAAAGAAAAACAACTTTTTGTTTAATGGTTTCAACTTGTTGACTTTATATTTTTTTAAATGGTCCGAATTACAGATTGGTAACCTCCGTTAAGTGCTCTTCGTTCATTTTAAATTCGTCAATTATGTCAAAGACTTCTAAAGGGTTTATAATATGAGGATTGATGTAAGATCTCGGCGGTATTTGAGCTATATACATACATATTTCATATAATGTATTAACACGTAAATCACTGGTTTTTCTATAGATCTCGAACGGCTCAATATCTGACTTGTATCACATTTCTAAGGCCATTTTCATTACATACTTCCCAATTGTTTGCAACACATTGAGAACGACTTTTACTATTCCCTATATTTTTTCGAAGTAAATGTGCCGAATAGTATCACATTTAAGCTCCAGATTGACAATATTGTTCACATACTCGGTTGGAAACTATGAAACGGCCGTTGAATGAGCATAAAAACGACAAGCACATTATTTATATTATTCAATTGAAATAACTTCCATTGGCATATACGACTTTTTGCCAACGATTGGGCAAATCATATATGCCTAATTGAAAAAAATTAGATAATTAAAAAGTTATTTTTAGAGTTAATAATAATAATAATAATAATAATAATTATTATTATTATTATTATTATTATTAATATTATTTGTACTGGGGTCCACTTGCTGGAAAATAGCATAGGCCAGAATCGGCCCTTAGCTCCCCATGTGTAGTACCATTGTTTACAGATGGTCCATCCTGTCGTCCTACAGAAGCCAAGGAGTTCCCTCAGTTCTGTGGTCGCCAAGTGTTCCAATTCTGTTATGCCAGTACACCGCAGCCAATTAAGGCGTTTGTTAGCCAGACTCGGGCAATCTAGGAGGAAGTGTTCTGCACTTTCTTCCTCGCCGCAAGCTCGGCAGGTGTCATCCGTTTGGATTCCTATTCGTTTGGCGTGTTGACCTAGAAGATTATGGCTCGTTAATACTGCCACCAA
Source organism: Stratiomys singularior (assembly GCA_954870665.1). Lineage (NCBI taxonomy): Eukaryota > Metazoa > Arthropoda > Insecta > Diptera > Stratiomyidae > Stratiomys > Stratiomys singularior. Next base: position 68,808,706 of record OX940881.1, read on the forward strand.
TGTTCCAACGCCATTTCTGTTTTTCCCCAGGAGTTGTTTTGTCCTCGTTTTATCAGAGTGAGGCCAAAGAGCTCAGCTTATCCTGCAGTCGTTCCTGTCATTCCAAGCCGTAATTGTCTCTTTCCAGAGGATTTCGTCTAGTTCCCTTTCTTTCCTTGCTAGTGGCACTTTAGGTGTCTCTATTCTAGTGGCATTTTAGTCGGCTGATGCAGCTCTCGCTATCTTATCCGCACTTTCGTTTCCCTCTACACCGCTGTGTCCAGGGACCCATGTCAGTTTTACATTTACTCGGGTTGTTGCGGCTTTGACAGCCTGCCTACAATCCTGCACCAGTTGTGAGACTACGCGGTTAGAGGCAAGCGCCTGCAGTGTCGACTTGCTGTCTGACAGTATTTGAATTCTTGTATTAAGGTTGTTTGTTGCCGCTTCTATAGCCGCTTTTATTGCAAACACTTCAGACTGGAAAACTTTGGTGTTGCTCTCTGGTTTATAACTTCGGTTGAGTTGCGGGTGATCTGGGAAAAAGATTCCGGCGCCGCTTCTCTCATCCGTTTTGGAACCATCGGTGTAGATGATAATCTCACTTCCAGATGTGAAATCCGGCACCGTTTTCACGCTTCTCTGGTCGGAATGCTGATCTTGTATGGAATTGTTGTGTCCAATATTGATTGAATTCTATCCAGCTCCCTTTTACTTGACGGCGCCATGCTCTCCATTTTTTCCAAAATGCATACGTGCCCGGCTTGAGTGTGGTTAGATAACCAATATGTGGATATTAATCTGATGCTTGCAAGTGATGCCTCTCTGAAGATGAATTTGTCGAGTGGCATGAGATTAAGCATTATCTCCATTGCAGCAGGTGGCGTAGTCCTAATGGCACCTGTGATGCCAAGGCAGGCCATTCGCTGGATCTTCTCTAGCTGTTTTGCAATAGTTTTCTTTTGTAATGCCTGCCACCATACCAATGCCCCGTAAGTGGATATTGGCCTCACTACTGTTGTGAAAATCCAGTTTGTAACTTTGGGTTTTATTCCCCAGATTTTCCCCACTAGTCTTTTAATTGTAAAGAGCGCCACTGTAGCTCTCCGTCGGACTGCTCCTATGTGTGGAGTCCAAGTTAGTTTACTGTTCAAGGTTACTCCTAAGTATTTCACCTTGTTTACTAAACTGATATGTTTTCCGTCAATGGTCGGGGGTGAAAATGTCTACGGTTTACGGCGCTTTGTGTAAAGCATAAGCTCCGTTTTGTCGGCATTGATGCGCAGTCCGTTTAACTTCGCGCACTCAAAAAGATGTGAGAGTGCGGTCTGCATGAATTCCGACATGGTTTCCGGGAACTTTCCACTTATCAGTATAATTATATCGTCAGCGTACGCTATCGTTTTGAAACCCTTTCCGTTGAGGTCTTCCACTATTTGGATAACTGTGAGTACCCAGGCAAGTGGTGATACTATGCCGCCCTGTGGTGTATCCCTGTTAGTCAATTTATTCAAGGTTACGCCGTTTTCTTCGGTTGTAATCTTCCTTTTAGCTAGTAGTTCCGTCATCCATTTAGTAAGATATGGGTCTATTGCATATCTTTGAATGGCTGCTACTATGCTCTCAGTTTATTAGAGTAATAAACAATTAACACTTAGAGCGGTTTCAACAAGCAATTCGTGATAATGGTCCTACATCCCGTCAATCGTCTGGGAGACATCTTTCACTACGACAATGAGAGACTGCACACAGCTTTAATCATTCGGCGCAAATTTACAGGGATTGACAATTAACTTTTACCCAAACCACCATATTCTCCCGATCTTCCTCTAACGGATTATCACTAGTTTGGGTCCCTGGTCAACTACTTACAGAGAAGACAATAAGACACTGAAGAGGATCTTCGTACAAGGCTAGAAATTTTTTTCGAGGGTAGGGGGAAAGCTTCTACAGAACTTTGAGGACAAGTCATAGATTATAATGGCGACTTTATATTAGAATAAGTTTAAATAAATCTTGTCTTAAAAAGTCTTGTAAGAAAAACATGTCAAGATCATGAGAGCCTATTAATAATATGTTCGGAGTGGTGCTAGTTATCGTCATCTTGGCGATTCTCTAGAGATAAATATTATCATAATATCAGTTTGGTATATTTGAAAACAAAGGTGGAAAGAGCACAAGCTGGTTTCCAACACGCGTCCCTGCCGTTTCTCATCAGGTGCCAACTCACAGGCCGGGACACGTCGATTGGCACTATCAGCTAGGTGGATGTCGTCTGGTTATTTTTACTTGTTATGATCATTGCTCTCAGCTTGAAATTATTCTATTTTCCAAATTGCCTTTGGTTAGCTTTATCAATTTCAGAAGTTTTTGGAAAATGGAAAAACTGATCTACCAAAAACTTCTGAAATTGGTCATTTAATGGTAATTGTATTTCTTTTTTCCTAGAAACTCATAATTACAAAAAAGGTAAAAATCGGTCGGTGAAATATCGGTTGGAAATGGGGGATGTGGTAAGATTTCATATTGTAGAGAAGTTAATTTGTCAACAGTAATTGAAGATTTGTGTGGTCGTGCCCTATTATGCAGGAATATTGCGCCGTGCCGATTGAGCAAGGCTGGTTGTTTTTTCATAAGTTTCTCATGAATGACACCTATTTCATGACATCTAATCCACGACAATAAGACATCGCTGTTAGAGTTTCGCCAGGTTGAAGACAGGAATAATGGGACACCACTGGGGACTCCACCATATTGTCACCATAATTTGTTTTTTATGAAATTTTCGTTTCGAGGTGTGTCCTGGGGATGTATTCTTATCTACCTTTCTGCTTGATCGTTTTTGATTGTCATACAAAATCCCTTTTTCATCACAAGCGCTGATTTGGTTTCAAATCGGCAATCGTGTATTGTACGTAGATGCGCACTTGCTTTTGTGATCGCTCATGTGCAGTTGCGTCACATATGAGTCCAATTTTTTGACTTTATTTATTACACGCAAATGTTTTAAACTTAGCTGTATGACTAGTTCCTTGTTTAGATTCAAGTGTGCGATTAGTTGTGTGTGGATCGTTCGGAGTTCGTTCGGAGTTCGTTCGGAGTTGTTCTTAATACCTCGTTATCAATATGGGCCCGTGGTCTTCCTCGATGCTTATTGACGATACTCAAATTGCCAGAACGAAATTTTCGGAACCAATATCGAGCATTTTTTTCATTGAGGGATCCATCTCCAAATGCTTGATTAATATTTTTTGAAGTTTGAGCTGAGGTATGATTTAATTTAAACTTGTACAAGAAGAGTAGATGTAAATCGCTTTATGTTTCCATCTGGCTTAGGTTAAATATAAAATAAAAATGGTATAAAAACACGAAAAAAAATTAGAAAATCAGAAAGAAGAATGTTTTTATAAATAAAATAAATAAAAATATCGACCACCCGTTACAATGTACCATTCGCAGCCGCAGCTGAACACAGATTAAACAAAAAACGCCCGTTTCATAGTTTTGAACCTAATAAAATCCGATGCATGGAAATGCATTGATATAGACTTCCCCTGTCCCTGTCAAAGAACGCATATAGTGTATTTCATTAAGGATCTTGCGGCTAGGATAAATTGCATGATTTGTTGGCGCAATGATTCAGTTGATTGCTTCTGCTAATCGATCGATTTTTTATTCCCTTCCTTAAATTTTTACCAATTTTCGAGTCACTGCGGTGTGTTGCGCATATTCTGCTTCCTTTGTCGTCAATCTTTCTGGTAGTTCTTCCATTTAGGGCTTCAATTATACAACGTTCTAATGACATACTCTGCATACGTTTAGAAGAGCTTCTCTCCTTTCTGCTCTGTATCGACATCCAATCTTTCATTAATATTTAATTATTTGGTTTCGACTGGATTCCCAACCCAGCCTAGTTTTGATTTTGTGATTTTGAAATACCGAATTGTGGCTTGACACCGGTCCCCTCAGTGTGGTTAAGGGTGTTTAATTTTTTCTATTATCTAACATCTAACCTGAAACCTGATTTGAAGATTGCAAATGAATTGACATGATTGGAATCTGTGAGAATATTAAAAAATACGCCGCAAGAGCTTCTTTGCAATACACTCCTACATTTTTGTTTCCGCGGTTCACCTGTTAGATTAGACAAAGGCCAATACGGGATCCCGCTTTAAGGGAGTAAAAAATAAAACACAAGTCAGCCAACGCCCAATGGCGATAAAAGAAAAACAACTTTTTGTTTAATGGTTTCAACTTGTTGACTTTATATTTTTTTAAATGGTCCGAATTACAGATTGGTAACCTCCGTTAAGTGCTCTTCGTTCATTTTAAATTCGTCAATTATGTCAAAGACTTCTAAAGGGTTTATAATATGAGGATTGATGTAAGATCTCGGCGGTATTTGAGCTATATACATACATATTTCATATAATGTATTAACACGTAAATCACTGGTTTTTCTATAGATCTCGAACGGCTCAATATCTGACTTGTATCACATTTCTAAGGCCATTTTCATTACATACTTCCCAATTGTTTGCAACACATTGAGAACGACTTTTACTATTCCCTATATTTTTTCGAAGTAAATGTGCCGAATAGTATCACATTTAAGCTCCAGATTGACAATATTGTTCACATACTCGGTTGGAAACTATGAAACGGCCGTTGAATGAGCATAAAAACGACAAGCACATTATTTATATTATTCAATTGAAATAACTTCCATTGGCATATACGACTTTTTGCCAACGATTGGGCAAATCATATATGCCTAATTGAAAAAAATTAGATAATTAAAAAGTTATTTTTAGAGTTAATAATAATAATAATAATAATAATTATTATTATTATTATTATTATTATTAATATTATTTGTACTGGGGTCCACTTGCTGGAAAATAGCATAGGCCAGAATCGGCCCTTAGCTCCCCATGTGTAGTACCATTGTTTACAGATGGTCCATCCTGTCGTCCTACAGAAGCCAAGGAGTTCCCTCAGTTCTGTGGTCGCCAAGTGTTCCAATTCTGTTATGCCAGTACACCGCAGCCAATTAAGGCGTTTGTTAGCCAGACTCGGGCAATCTAGGAGGAAGTGTTCTGCACTTTCTTCCTCGCCGCAAGCTCGGCAGGTGTCATCCGTTTGGATTCCTATTCGTTTGGCGTGTTGACCTAGAAGATTATGGCTCGTTAATACTGCCACCAATGTTCCAACGCCATTTCTGTTTTTCCCCAGGAGTTGTTTTGTCCTCGTTTTATCAGAGTGAGGCCAAAGAGCTCAGCTTATCCTGCAGTCGTTCCTGTCATTCCAAGCCGTAATTGTCTCTTTCCAGAGGATTTCGTCTAGTTCCCTTTCTTTCCTTGCTAGTGGCACTTTAGGTGTCTCTATTCTAGTGGCATTTTAGTCGGCTGATGCAGCTCTCGCTATCTTATCCGCACTTTCGTTTCCCTCTACACCGCTGTGTCCAGGGACCCATGTCAGTTTTACATTTACTCGGGTTGTTGCGGCTTTGACAGCCTGCCTACAATCCTGCACCAGTTGTGAGACTACGCGGTTAGAGGCAAGCGCCTGCAGTGTCGACTTGCTGTCTGACAGTATTTGAATTCTTGTATTAAGGTTGTTTGTTGCCGCTTCTATAGCCGCTTTTATTGCAAACACTTCAGACTGGAAAACTTTGGTGTTGCTCTCTGGTTTATAACTTCGGTTGAGTTGCGGGTGATCTGGGAAAAAGATTCCGGCGCCGCTTCTCTCATCCGTTTTGGAACCATCGGTGTAGATGATAATCTCACTTCCAGATGTGAAATCCGGCACCGTTTTCACGCTTCTCTGGTCGGAATGCTGATCTTGTATGGAATTGTTGTGTCCAATATTGATTGAATTCTATCCAGCTCCCTTTTACTTGACGGCGCCATGCTCTCCATTTTTTCCAAAATGCATACGTGCCCGGCTTGAGTGTGGTTAGATAACCAATATGTGGATATTAATCTGATGCTTGCAAGTGATGCCTCTCTGAAGATGAATTTGTCGAGTGGCATGAGATTAAGCATTATCTCCATTGCAGCAGGTGGCGTAGTCCTAATGGCACCTGTGATGCCAAGGCAGGCCATTCGCTGGATCTTCTCTAGCTGTTTTGCAATAGTTTTCTTTTGTAATGCCTGCCACCATACCAATGCCCCGTAAGTGGATATTGGCCTCACTACTGTTGTGAAAATCCAGTTTGTAACTTTGGGTTTTATTCCCCAGATTTTCCCCACTAGTCTTTTAATTGTAAAGAGCGCCACTGTAGCTCTCCGTCGGACTGCTCCTATGTGTGGAGTCCAAGTTAGTTTACTGTTCAAGGTTACTCCTAAGTATTTCACCTTGTTTACTAAACTGATATGTTTTCCGTCAATGGTCGGGGGTGAAAATGTCTACGGTTTACGGCGCTTTGTGTAAAGCATAAGCTCCGTTTTGTCGGCATTGATGCGCAGTCCGTTTAACTTCGCGCACTCAAAAAGATGTGAGAGTGCGGTCTGCATGAATTCCGACATGGTTTCCGGGAACTTTCCACTTATCAGTATAATGATATCGTCAGCGTACGCTATCGTTTTGAAACCCTTTCCGTTGAGGTCTTCCACTATTTGGATAACTGTGAGTACCCAGGCAAGTGGTGATACTATGCCGCCCTGTGGTGTATCCCTGTTAGTCAATTTATTCAAGGTTACGCCGTTTTCTTCGGTTGTAATCTTCCTTTTAGCTAGTAGTTCCGTCATCCATTTAGTAAGATATGGGTCTATTGCATATCTTTGAATGGCTGCTACTATGCTCTCAGTTTATTAGAGTAATAAACAATTAACACTTAGAGCGGTTTCAACAAGCAATTCGTGATAATGGTCCTACATCCCGTCAATCGTCTGGGAGACATCTTTCACTACGACAATGAGAGACTGCACACAGCTTTAATCATTCGGCGCAAATTTACAGGGATTGACAATTAACTTTTACCCAAACCACCATATTCTCCCGATCTTCCTCTAACGGATTATCACTAGTTTGGGTCCCTGGTCAACTACTTACAGAGAAGACAATAAGACACTGAAGAGGATCTTCGTACAAGGCTAGAAATTTTTTTCGAGGGTAGGGGGAAAGCTTCTACAGAACTTTGAGGACAAGTCATAGATTATAATGGCGACTTTATATTAGAATAAGTTTAAATAAATCTTGTCTTAAAAAGTCTTGTAAGAAAAACATGTCAAGATCATGAGAGCCTATTAATAATATGTTCGGAGTGGTGCTAGTTATCGTCATCTTGGCGATTCTCTAGAGATAAATATTATCATAATATCAGTTTGGTATATTTGAAAACAAAGGTGGAAAGAGCACAAGCTGGTTTCCAACACGCGTCCCTGCCGTTTCTCATCAGGTGCCAACTCACAGGCCGGGACACGTCGATTGGCACTATCAGCTAGGTGGATGTCGTCTGGTTATTTTTACTTGTTATGATCATTGCTCTCAGCTTGAAATTATTCTATTTTCCAAATTGCCTTTGGTTAGCTTTATCAATTTCAGAAGTTTTTGGAAAATGGAAAAACTGATCTACCAAAAACTTCTGAAATTGGTCATTTAATGGTAATTGTATTTCTTTTTTCCTAGAAACTCATAATTACAAAAAAGGTAAAAATCGGTCGGTTAAATATCGGTTGGAAATGGGGGATGTGGTAAGATTTCATATTGTAGAGAAGTTAATTTGTCAACAGTAATTGAAGATTTGTGTGGTCGTGCCCTATTATGCAGGAATATTGCGCCGTGCCGATTGAGCAAGGCTGGTTGTTTTTTCATAAGTTTCTCATGAATGACACCTATTTCATGACATCTAATCCACGACAATAAGACATCGCTGTTAGAGTTTCGCCAGGTTGAAGACAGGAATAATGGGACACCACTGGGGACTCCACCATATTGTCACCATAATTTGTTTTTTATGAAATTTTCGTTTCGAGGTGTGTCCTGGGGATGTATTCTTATCTACCTTTCTGCTTGATCGTTTTTGATTGTCATACAAAATCCCTTTTTCATCACAAGCGCTGATTTGGTTTCAAATCGGCAATCGTGTATTGTACGTAGATGCGCACTTGCTTTTGTGATCGCTCATGTGCAGTTGCGTCACATATGAGTCCAATTTTTTGACTTTATTTATTACACGCAAATGTTTTAAACTTAGCTGTATGACTAGTTCCTTGTTTAGATTCAAGTGTGCGATTAGTTGTGTGTGGATCGTTCGGAGTTCGTTCGGAGTTCGTTCGGAGTTGTTCTTAATACCTCGTTATCAATATGGGCCCGTGGTCTTCCTCGATGCTTATTGACGATACTCAAATTGCCAGAACGAAATTTTCGGAACCAATATCGAGCATTTTTTTCATTGAGGGATCCATCTCCAAATGCTTGATTAATATTTTTTGAAGTTTGAGCTGAGGTATGATTTAATTTAAACTTGTACAAGAAGAGTAGATGTAAATCGCTTTATGTTTCTATCTGGCTTAGGTTAAATATAAAATAAAAATGGTATAAAAACACGAAAAAAAATTAGAAAATCAGAAAGAAGAATGTTTTTATAAATAAAATAAATAAAAATATCGACCACCCGTTACAATGTACCATTCGCAGCCGCAGCTGAACACAGATTAAACAAAAAACGCCCGTTTCATAGTTTTGAACCTAATAAAATCCGATGCATGGAAATGCATTGATATAGACTTCCCCTGTCCCTGTCAAAGAACGCATATAGTGTATTTCATTAAGGATCTTGCGGCTAGGATAAATTGCATGATTTGTTGGCGCAATGATTCAGTTGATTGCTTCTGCTAATCGATCGATTTTTTATTCCCTTCCTTAAATTTTTACCAATTTTCGAGCCACTGCGGTGTGTTGCGCATATTCTGCTTCCTTTGTCGCCAATCTTTCTGGTAGTTCTTCCATTTAGGGCTTCAATTATACAACGTTCTAATGACATACTCTGCATACGTTTAGAAGAGCTTCTCTCCTTTCTGCTCTGTATCGACATCCAATCTTTCATTAATATTTAATTATTTGGTTTCGACTGGATTCCCAACCCAGCCTAGTTTTGATTTTGTGATTTTGAAATACCGAATTGTGGCTTGACACCGGTCCCCTCAGTGTGGTTAAGGGTGTTTAATTTTTTCTAAGTGATATAAACTTTTTTTTTTTCATATATCACTTTATGACGCGATTGCTGGCTATCTTTTCGATTATCCATTTCAGCTATCGGTTATATATAAATTCGCCGATGTACAAAGTATTTGAAGTCGCGATCGCATATTCTCCTGACTGCGCTAATTACGTGTTGCTGATTTAGGAGAGCGGAAAAACAAACACAAGTAAGCCACACGCTGTGGTGATTTAAAAAAAACAACTTACACCTGTGTTCTTTATTCAAATTCCTGAGCGATTGTCTGCTTAGACCACTTTTTGTAAGTAGATTTGCAAGAAGTTACAAATGTTCATGATTTTGGCCTCTCCACATGTTTAAGACAGTTTCTTATTTTTTTGTTATCTAGAATTACTGCATTTACCGGATTTGTTGCAGCCACTAGTAAAACATTTGTATTTATGTAGTATTCTGACGCAAATCTAATTGGCTAGTGTTGATCCTGAGACGCTGGACTCGTACGTACAAATCGTGGTTATCCATAAAGATGAATTCCATCAACCTCACTATAGACTCTTGTAGAAAATAATGTATTAGATTGCCAGGAACTGCGGTGATCATGTCATGCGCATGTGGATGATATTTTCTCGAATTTACCCAGGAGAAAGAACATAGGACACTGTTGTATAATACAAGACCACGTCGAATGCTAGAATACTGAACCTAGGAAGTAGGCTTAAGGTTGAATCAAATTGGTGCCGTTCAGAAATAGTCGAAATAGAGATAAAATTCCCATCACATGCTTAAATGGGACTTAAATCTTGGTCAAAACCGAAATAAAGCTAATGGACGCCCTGTGAGTCGGTGTTTAGAAAAGCTATCAAAGCTCTGATTGTGTGCAAAAAAATTTATCTACACTATTGTGCTGAGATCAATCATGAGCTCATCACTTGTATGAGCAAAAAGTGTTCAGGAATGCAAAATGAGTTACGCAATCGATTTACTTCACCGGTTGGCATGCATCTATCTCACGAGACCCATAAGGTCATGTCCCATACCAGCCTCTGAAAGGATTTGAAATATATTACCAAATTTTCTACGAAGGCAAATTTGGGCGTGGGAAACAGATTGGCTGAAATTTTTAATGAGGCATCTTGAATATTTTGTGCGTCACACCTAAAGGCCAAATTAAAGTTTATTTTAAATAAACTTAATAAGGTGAACCCAGCGTAACACTGACAAGTAGACTCAGTAAAAGCTTTAAGTCAGAAACAATGCTATCGTTAAAACTAAAACATATATTTTAATCCCAAGCGGATATCAAACATTTTGTTAAAAATCGGTGATTTAAGGTGATTTTATCTGGCACTAACTGCGCAAATCAGTTCAAAAAGTTTTTAAGTTTTACGTTTTTTAACAATTTATTAACGCTTTAATTCTATTGACACTTGCATTCAACATTGACTAACGACATTATTGCTTTGTTGTTCTAAAATTTCAAGGATAACGTGGGAACTCCAGCTGATTCGCCAAATAATCCAGTCATTCGAGCTCTTCCTAAGCTGAAAACTTGGTTTCCTAACCTTTTAATAGCATGTGACGTTTGTTTGTGTCCTTATACAGACCATGGTCATTGCGGAGTAATGAATGAAAATGGGATAGATAATGCAAGTAGCATCCAACGACTAGCTGAGATATCCGTGTCGTATGCTTTAGCCGGAGCTCATATAGTAGCTCCATCAGATATGATGGATAATCGGATTGGAGCAATTAAACAAGCTCTTATATCACGCGGACTAGAAAAAAAAGTATCATTGCTATCGTATGCAGTGAAGTTCGCATCAAGTTTCTATGGGCCGTTCAGAGATGCTGCAAAATCAGCTCCATCGTTTGGAGATCGTCGTTGCTATCAGTTGCCTCCCGGATCGAAAGGCCTTGCAGCAAGAGCAGCGGTAAGTTTAGCTAGTTTGAAAAGTATAATATTGAATGTGTAACGATTGATATAATCGATTAGGAACGCGACGTAGCCGAAGGTGCAGACATGTTAATGGTGAAACCTGGGTTGCCTTATTTGGACATAGTGCGACAGACTAAGGATATGTTCCCGAACTTACCTCTGTTTGTGTATCATGTAAGTAACGAAGTTTTAATAGTTCTTGGTTGATTTTAGATGAAAAAAATGCGGGAAAATTTTGTATGTTGTCTTTCAAAGCTGTTTTCTAGTAGTTTAGAATTCAAATTAATCAATTGATGTCTTAAATCGTGATTCTGAGCATTATTTTGCGGAAAACATTCCAAATCAAGTCCTGCGTGATTGACTAAGTAGTCTCCTGAATTTTCGAGTTTATCGGAAATGTGAAAACCTTTGATTCACTTGAAATTCGTGCTCTTGACCTTAGGTGAAACTCTGTGAATATTATTATTGGAGCTTGATCAATTTATCATACAACCCATTGTTCTGTTATGTATAAGTGGATATATTGCTCTATAATATATTAGTGAAATATACCTGGAAACGCTTGTGTTCTTCGACATGGAAAGCAACAAGGATGAATTTTCCCCCTTTTAGTTGGATATTTTTATTAGCGTCAGGAGTTCTCTGTAGTATACTAAACTGACGATTGAAAATAGAGATTTATTCATTCATATTCAGGGCATAAGCCTAGTTAAAATGTTCGAACGATTACGTACATACAATTTGATGCCATCCTGGTCAACAATCATCCATGGATTCAATTCAATCTAATTCCTTTTAGAGACAAGAGAGTAGTTAGAACCAGCCTACCAACCGGGTTAGAACCAGGTAGTTAGAACCTTAAGGGGAGCTAAGGGCCGATGCAGGGCTGTGCTTTTTCCAGCAAGTGGACCCCAGTACAAATAATAATAGAACCAGGCTTCCTGCAAATTTTCCTGTAATATAGATCACGAAATTCAACTTCAAAGTCATATTCTCCGGCGAGATGAGTAGTCGCGGAAAAGGCGTCTAAATTATGTTGAGAAAGGATTATCTGTTAATTGACAATATTATAGAAAAGATATCGTTTCGTAGAAGTGATGTATTCCGACCTGGATGGAATCATTTGTTTGTTCTCGGAACATTCCGTCGTTCCCCGTCACTTCGTTTGATTCATCCACAGACGCGTTTCGGCGGTGTGCCATCAGAGAGATTGAACGGAATATCACACCGATGATGGCGCACCGCCGAAACGCGTCTATGGACAAATCAAACGAAGTGACGGGGAACAACGGAATGTTCCGAGAACTTAAAAATATTCTCCATGCTTATGCACAATGCCTACATGATCAGCATTTATTATGAAGATGAAGCCGAAACACATACAACTTTGAAAACCCATAAGACGATTCATAAGCACTTTTCTAAAGTGTAGATTGCCTGGTTGCGGTGACGTGGATTGAAACTCTATTGATAATATGCGGTATAGATTAGGGAGAAGTGTCGAGCTCTCAGACTGCTTCAACGTTTACATTTTGAGTTGAACCCCATTTCGGTAGAGTTTATAAGAAAATAACGGAGGTAATATTTCACACTAATCAAGAGTTACTTTATCTAGTGCGCGTACTGTAAAGTAAAATGATATAGAAACAATTCAATATCTGCAAGAAATAATTAAAAAAAAAAATGCGGGTCGCTTTATATTTTGGAACATTCTTAGCACATCCCTATATTTAAGTTTTTTAGAATTTATAATTTGTAATAAGGTGCTGTTTATGAGTTTATTAAAATATGTTTTATTTTCAAAAGGTTTCTGGGGAATATGCCATGTTACATCATGCAGCAGCAAATGGTGCTCTAAATTTTGAAGCAGCTCTGAAAGAAATTTTGACATCCTTTAGACGTGCAGGTGCTGATTGTATCATCACATACTATACTCCACAAATTTTAGAATTAATTAACAAACAATGAGTATTCCCATCAATTCCACACGCTGTTAGTATGCTCCTTTGCACTATAAATAGCCTATTTGTAGAGATATTAGAGTTTGTTGAACTTAAACCTTGATCTAGATCAACTTGCAGACAGGAAAATATGATTTATTATGTTTTGCTTGCATGTATGCCGGTATGCTTTGCGCATTGTTTGTAACTAAACGTTGTTTGTAATGTATGGTATCCTTGGAGACATTTCGCCGTTTCGTGTCTACTACAGCATGGCAAGATGGATGATGATAACAACTAGTAGTGTAATGTTACGTAGGGGAATTGTGTAATAGAAGGAGTTTATGTAATTAACTTTATCAGCAGCTAGCATGACTAGAAACCAATTAGCATTCATAAGCTCCATAAAAATAGGAAGGGAGGTTACTTGCAGTTATTTATATTAGTGTAAAATTAACCGTGAGTTAAAATTAGTTTTCAGTAACTTGTGTGAAGATGTAAATTGTTTGACAGATTCTTTGAGGCATAAAGTAGGCAGCTGATAATATTACAGGTAAATTATCATTCATGTATATTAGAACAAAGGAAATAAGTAAGCAAATGTCATTGATTATTTTGTACTTGTTTTGTTGGTGGCTATGGGAATTAAATAATATTTTTCAATGATAAATAATCAGTTTTTCTCTACTATTTTTGAAATTGGTGAATCTCGTTTAAAACTGATATTTTTTCATAAGCATTCATAAACTGAAAAGTCAGTTCGGTGAGTTGTGAGAATCAACAGAAAAGTAAGTGGGTATAAATGAACGGATGTTTTTCATGCTCTGGAAATACAGAAAGCAAAATATAAAAAATATTTTTTCCATATTGCAGTCTAGATCTATAGGTAGCATCTTCTTTAGCGAAACAATATTTTTCTTTTTAAATGAATATAAACGGGTTAAACGTTCAGTTTAACTAAATATATTTTAAATATATTTTTAAAATGGCCTCTACGCGTAACTCTGAATTCATCAAACTATTAAAATGATGGAAATCAATGGAAAGTATTATTAAACTTTTTTCCGAAAACTAAGCTCGTGCAGAGTGTAACTACAAAAAGCCACGCACTGAAGGTCAAAAGAATATTGCAAGATAAGTTCAAAGCATTATTTGTTATTCAAGCGATGAAAGAACGACACAAAAAAAAAAACACAAAATGTGAAAACAAAAACTAAACAAGATATGCTTGAGCGTCGAAATGAGTTGAAAAAATCATTACAGAAAATTGATATGATTGCAAATCCTGGAAAAACATATTCAAGGCATTTAAGAGCGAAAGTCCAGGGAAACGAGTAATACTCAGTAAGAAATAAGCAGGACCAGTAAGTCGAAAAATATACACAAGTCAATCAAATTTCATAATAAAGAAATCAATCAAGTGCCGGTAAGTTATGCGGAAGCTGGGTCTTCTAATAACGATCTGTTTGTCCGACACCCAACAAGATGGAAAAGATAGTATGGGATAGTATGGATCGCATCCGTTTTGAAAACGGCAACGGGCAACTCCAATACTCACTTTTCTCGAGGAAAGGACTGGAAGTGGTAGATATTTACATTCATGTAGAAAAGGCCCTAGCACGAGGCGGTATATCTGCCGATATATCTATATCTATACCGGCGGTATATCTAGTTATGTATGCATTATGGATGTGACGGAGGTAGGTTTACTGGAACCAGGTTCGGAGCCGAAGGTTTCAAATTTAATTTATCGGAGTCGGAGACAGAGGCGGAGGAGCTAATGCGGAAGAGAGATTTAACTCTTAGGAACAAGCCTAATGAAATAATAGAAATTCAGTATACAGTCTCTTTACTCATATTTACCAGTATAATATACGTACTTAAATTATAATTCACAAATTTGACATAGATACATAGTATTGCGTGGGTATTACTTGCTACGTACGATCGACAAAAGAGAAATATATACTTAATTTAAAGTTCCAAATCAAACAATGTTCAATTTGTACTTAATAAACAAAAGTTTTCTCAAGGATAGAGATGAGAGGTTCCTTAAGAAACGTTATTTTCCCGAAACGTTACATTGCGGTCCAAAGCAAAGATGGAACGCGTTACTTTGGAACGACAACGAATAACGTTCCTGAAAGTTTCATCGCTTCGCGTAAGCGTTTTCGTTCTTTCAGTCGTTCTCGTTCTTTTCGTTTTACGGGGAACGAAAACCTTTTCGTTATTTTCAGGCATTATCGTTTTTCGGAACGCTCTCACGTTTTGTCACTGAGACCTTCTCTTGTTCGGTGTTCCGTTTTTCTTCGCGCAACGAACGTGGGAAATGTGTATTTCGTTTGGTTTGGTCTTTGATGATCGGGTCGGATCAAGGTATTATGCTTTTGATGTTTTCATATGTTTATGTTATTTTTCTAAGGTAGGATTATGATATGATGAATAGAGTTCGGAGAGAATAAAATTATCGATACCTACATGGATGGGTTGATTTAAGTTGAGGTTTAAATGCGATTCTTTGGTAAATAAGTTAACGTTGAATAGCGAATTGGCTTTCCTTTCCGTAAAGGCAACATAACGATGGATAGTATTTGAATTTATAATGTGAATTTCACAATAGAAGTTTTCCTATAGTGAAGGTGGAGTGTAATTTATTAGGTAAATATCTCGAGAGGAATTTGCCTATTGCGGAGAGCAGTTTATATATATACATATTACATATATATGGGATGTAACGATATTTGTAAAGACAATGGAGGTTGTGATTTTTGGTCGATTTGCACAAGATTTTCAGGAAAGGTGTATCAAGCAAATATCTCGACTAAGTTCATTGCCTAGCAAAATTGCTCGAGCGAAAACGAAATGGCGGTCATTTAAGACGATAATTCGTGATTTATAATTTGATCAAAAAATTTAGCTCCTTATTTCTTGGAAACTTGTTACCACTGGAACCGATTTTGAACTTTGTGTTTTCGTAGTTTGGCGTATGTTAGCAGCGACCAAAGACGTTACAGTTTTTTTCACACACTGTCCGACACTTTCATCGGAAAAGCCAACCATTTTAAACCTTGGGTCCAAGAATGTTGTCACCGTCAATGAAGTTCTGTTTTCTAAGCCACTCAATTTAGATTCAATTTCACTTATAATTGAGTTGATGATATCACCTTGGATATTATTGAAATTTTTGGTTTTAAGTTCGTTTTAAACTCCGAGAAGTCCATCTGTTAAGATAATCATCGCAGATGCTGTTACATTATTTTCTCCACTCATCACTTTGGTGATTGTTTCGAGCGGTTTGAGGATTTCAATCAATCCTTAGAGGAATTCCCAGTCTTCCACTGATATTGAGGCCTATTGTTGCATGAAGAGGCCTTTCCACCATATAAAATGTGGAATTCCCCCGCGTTTGCATGTCTTAAATAGTCTTTTTTTGGTTCAAAATTAAGTTGCTTTTGCTATTCAATCATCTTGGCCATTCCTGAGCTACTGCGATTGAAAAAACGAACAATAAATTTAATTTTATCTAGTATTTCCGATATTGGTGTCAGTGCATGTAAAGCAAACAAATTTATCGTATGGGGAAAGCATCCGAAATTCTAACCCTAGCACTGACTTTATGGCCTTTTTCATGTTGGATGCAGTATCACTAATCACCATGATAACTTTTCCTTTTAAGCTCTGTGGGGTTCGGTGGACGGAGTGGAGCGTATCGCGACTAAAACCAAAGTTTTAGATAACAAAAACTTTATTACTTATTATGTACAACGTCTATATAACTATCTTCTGGCTCGATTGCGCGAACTGCTGAATGTTTTTCCCTCGAAGGCGCGTACTGTACTGTGGTGACTGTCTGTATTTCCCTCGAAGGCGAGTACTGACTGCATTTCCCTCGAAGGTGAGTACTGACTGCATTTCCCTCGAAGGCGAGTACTGACTGCATTTCCCTCGCAGGCGAGTACTGACTGAATGTGTGTTCTCCTCTTCGACGTTCACGCTAACCATCCGGATCGTAAAACAATATGAGACTCGCCGCCACAGCTCCAAGCATTGATTATTCTGTTAAGTTCACTAGCCAAGTGTTCACTTGTGTGGTTCGCGTCAAATGAAACACAGTTTAATAACAAGTTCTGTACATTGAACTGTTTTTCTTTTCAAATGGGATGTAAATGCCAAAAGAATTTAGGTGTTCCTCGATGCCCTGCAATCAGTTCTTCATGTAACAGATTCAATTTCAGCCATTATTTGTTTAGTATATATTGTAAACTTCCTCAAATTCGGCTTACAGCAACATATTGCCTTTTGTTTTTCGTGATGGTAGTTGATATGACGGATTCAAAACATTATCAAAACTTGTAAATCCATAGTCTTCGTTGAAAATTGTGAGTAAACAATAATAATAAACTTTAGTTGGTTTTACTCCTACTAGTCATTCCAATTTTCTTCCTTATCATCTTATATTCTTCCTTATAATTTTGTTCTAGAAATTTTTTTTTTAAATTTTGATGAACTAATTAAATGTAAATAATTTAGATCTTACAAACGTAGCTTAAATCAATTCGGTACGTTAAGTAGTATCCGAGAGTTCCTTCATTTTTATCCTTTTTATCAATAAATCCTTATCACCTTGTTTGAATTGTATCATTTTTCTGAAACCTTTTTTTCAAAATGTTACTCAGTATTCACTCTGTATTGACTAAAATTTCTGTATTCACTAGAAAAGGGTTTCTAGTGAATACAGTAGAACATAGTACTACTAGTACTAGATAGTACATCAATAAAATTTTGTAAAAGCATTTGTAGTTTCGGAGATGGACAAAGGTAAAGTTTGCCTAAAGTAGCAATTTCAGTGCGTGCAGCGCTTTAAGTAGACAAGATGAAAATTCCCTTTTTTATGACCAGCTAGAAAGGTCAACTGACAATTATAGATACTGAGTAACGTTTTTACTTTTCACTTGGAACATTTTCCACAAATATAAATCAAATACAATCTTGCATTGCCAGGCATCGATACTTTCACTTGATACACTTTTCCTGGAAATTTGATGCAAATTAAAGCGAAATGGCGACCTCCCCATATCTGTATGTACTGGGCATATTTCTCTCGAGAAATTTGTGTATCTATAGTATGTGAGTGTGATGCCCATGATTGAAAAAACTTGCTAAAAACCGTTTCGGAGTAACGTTATTTTTGAACGTTCCGATAGAGGAACAGTTTTTCCCATCTCTACTCAGCGAATCATATGTTAGATCAGCTTACCAGCACCACTGAGCCTGGTGGACACGATAAAAATCGGCATTCAATTGAATGTAATGTTTGATATTTTGCTGTCCACCACACCACGCTGTTATTTTCCACCACAGTAACGGATCGTCATTGGTAGTAATACGTTTTTCTCTAATATTAAGTTGCTTGGACTGCTTTGCTATGGTTGGTTTCGATAGTTATTGAAAAATACGCAATTTTCCTTTAAACCATAGAATTTATTTAATAAGTTTTTTTAAACAAATACCGATATTTCGGAAGACAGTTGCTTCCTTCATCAGTGCTAAATTCAGTTAGCACTGAGGAAGGAAGCAACTGTCTTCCGAAATATCGGTATTTGTTTAAAAAAAACTTGTTAAATAAATTCTATGGTTTAAAGGAAAATTGCGTATTTTTCAATAACTAACGTTTTTCTCTGTTGTACTCATGAAGTAAGTTCTTCCATACAATGAATTAATTGACAGGATGGCTGTTGTTTATGGTATACGTATCCTCATCATCGCTACTCAACATATTTGATAAAATGGTTTGGACATTATTGTTTGATACATTTGCTGATGGCGATGCGGACCTTATTCCTTTTTCTGCAGGAGCGTGAGTATCGTTATCGTTTGATTGATTTGCAGATTTTGTAGAGCTATCTATGTTGTCAAGCAAATTCAAGATTTTCTATATTCACTTCTTTGAAAAATTTAGTTTTATAACGTGGGTCCAAATATGTAACTATTCCGAATCTTGAATTCAATTGTTCGATGGTAGATTTTATTACAGTTTAAAAATGTGAATTAGTGGAATTACTGAAAAAATATTAGTATTACTCTCACTCATGTGTCTGGTAATCTCAAACGGATGAAGAATGGACACTAATTAATGAGATATAGCCATTCTTCAGGAGATACTTGCGTCCAAATTTTTCATGAATAACTGGTCCCGTTTATCGACCATTAAATGGGTGACGTTTTAAAACTACATATTTTCATTCTTTTGAAGTCACCAGTGATGACAAGCACTGTCAAACTTAATAAGGAAACATTGGAGCTAGGCTCAGTCCAAATATTAGTGATAAATAAGATTTTCCTAAAGTTTTTCATCAAATCAACTATCTTACTAGCCAATTTCGGATACAATTGATCACAAATAAATGTTGTAAAAAACTGCCTCCCTCTTAACTGATAACGTGGCACAATAACTTGTAAAAGTCGTCGAAGTCCCATACCTTCTATGAAATGGAAAGGAAGGTCTTGCAGGTCAATCATTTGAGAAATTAAATTATTAATTTCCATTGATTAAGGATTAGTAAGTCAATTTTAGGTTTTTTATCAAAGCTTCGTTGAAAGTTATTTGCTTATAAGCTTCTTTAAAAGGCGTTGACGTCGACGGCTGATCTTTTTTTTCTATTCCCAACTTAATGCATTCTTCGTATTCAATTAAATGTTAAGACTTTAAATGCTCTTTAAATGAAGAAGTTGTTCCGCCCTTTCTCGAATATGCTTTCTCACAGATTTACATATTGCCGTATTTGAATCAATTTCTTCAAAATAATTCCGTATAACACTTGTTTTTGGCTTCATTTTTTAATCTTTAAATAAAATTGTAACGTGAAAGCAAGACACGTGTTCACTGAGTGCACCATTCAATACACTTAAACGCGTATACCGAAAACGAAACCAAATCAAACAATTGAACGGGAGACGCGAGTGTTAAGGATTCCCCGCGCAACGAGTCAAATCTTTTTAAATAAAATTGTCACGTGCAAAATACTAAATATTGCTGGACACACGGAGTGCACTACTCAATACACAGAAAAGCGCCTGCAGTATACGAAAAAAAATCAAACAACTGCACGAACAAGTCGAATCTCGTAGCTTCGCGCTCTGCCCGGGGTCGCTCGCTGCATTTTGACGAATTGAATATAACCTCGGTTTAAAAATTATCGAAGCTGAAGTTGTAGTCGGAGGTGAAAAATCAATCGGAAGTTCCAACTTTCAGAGTCAGAGTCGATGCTCCGTAATATCCCTAGTATGCATCAGCAAATGTTCCGAACAATAATGATTCCCACGCGTCTGTACCATGTTCTTAAGATTTTATCATAGGTGTATAAATATGAAATGCGGTTTTTTTCTGTTTGAAATATGCATTTATTTGAATAACAGAACGAATGAATTCAATACTCAAAGTATTGGCCATCGTTAGCTACTTTTTCCCATCTTTCTGTCAATTAATGGATTTCGTCCCAGTACCACTTTTTTGAGGCTAACCACTAATCTAGCCAATTTTTAACTTCTTCGTAAGAACGGAAGTGCTGTTCCGAAAGTCCGTGCTGCATCGATCGAAACAAGTAGTAGTCAGAAGGAGCCAAGTCTGGTGAATACGGCGGGTGAGGCAGAACTTCCCAATTAATGTTTCCCAAGTAGTTCTGGTCAGGTATTGCCACATGCGGCCGAGCATTGTCATGTTGTAAAATGACTTTATCATGTCTTTGGTGAAATTCTGGTCGGTTTTCATTAAGTGCGTGGTTCAATTTGATCAGTTGTTGTCGGTAACGTTTGCCAGTAATAGTCTCATCAGGTTTCAGCAGTTCGTAATACAAAGGTCCCTTACTATCCCACCAAATACACAGCAAAGTCTTCTTTCCATGAATATTTCGGACTGGTTGTGATGTTGATGGCTGGCCTGGGTCTACCCATGATTTTTTCCGCTTGGGATTGTCGAAATAAATCCACTTTTCATCACCAGTAACAATCCGATGAAAAAAACCTTTTCTTTTCTGTCTGGCAAGCAAAATTTCACAAATGGTTTTTCGCCTTTCGATGTCTCTTTATTTCAATTGATACGGCACCCATTTTCCAGCTTTTTGGATCTATCCCATGGCTTTTAAACGTTGAGAAATGGCTGCCTGAATAACTTTCAACGCTTCTGCTAATTATTTTTCAGTTTGTGTGTTGTCTTCATCCAATAATGCTTGCAAATCTGTTTCTTCTAACTTTTTGGTGGTTTTCCACGGTCTTTGTTGCTTTTAAGCCATCGTTCACAAGTGTATTGGCTTGGGGCATTCCACTAACAATCGATAAGTTTCTGCTGCCGTTTTCTTTAAATGAAGGAACGTTATTAGACTTCGCCGCAAAACCTCATTTTCTGGCACGTAATTCGACATTTTGGAAGTGAAAAAAAAACTATGTTGTTTGTACAATCAAAACCTATGACATACTGGAATTTGTTGACAGATGTTTACCCTCCAAAATGCCATATTCGTTATCCCCGACACAAACCATATGTGTAATGTATTAATTTATTTAATTACAATTTGTTGATTATAATAACTTTCTACTTTACGTCAGTTGTCAAGCGTCTATATAAGTTGAATTGAAAGTGAGAGAGATCAATTTCTCGCTGTCGCTATTTATACCTCCATCATCTAGCGGTGAAACCTGACACTAGGTTGTCATCTGGCAATCGCTACAGTACTCCCCCTCGAGTGACATTGTCACGATGATGTTTTGCAGGAGGATACGTCTTAATAATTCGTGGTCCTGATGTGACGGGTTGCCATGAAATTGATTTCGGCTGACAAGGAACAGAAGCATTTTGATTTAATATGAAGTATGACGGATTTTCGACGTGCTGGGTAGCGGCGACGGCAACGAAAGCTGGTTTCAAACGTTCAGTAGACACATTGATTTGTCTACCCTCGACATCAATGGTAAACAAAACATCCGAAATCCGGTTGATCACTTTGTGAGGTCCTGTGTACGGTTGGCAGAGTGATCTCTTGACGGCGTCAACCCTCAAGAAGACGTGTGAACAGGAATGTAACTGCGGATGCACGAAGGTTGTTCGTTCAATGCGACGGTTGACTGGAACTGGTCGTAATTCACGCATGTGTTGCTTCAGCATCGATCCGAATGCGTGCGGATCGAACTGTTTGTCATCGCTCACGAAAAACTCGCCAGGAAGTGTTAATGTAGTTCCATAAACCAGCTCAGCGCAACTTGCTCCTAAATCCTCCTTAAATGCATTTCGGAGTCCTAGTAAAACGGTTGGTAGGATATGAGGCCAGTTAGAATTCCGCTCGTGGCACATGATGGCAGCTTTTAATGTGCGATGCCATCGCTCGACCAACCCATTCGATGCTGGGTGATATGGCGAAGTTCGCGTTCGTTTACATCCCAAGAGTTTAGAGAGTGAAGAGAAAAGCGCGGACTCAAATTGAGTTCCTTGATCAGTCGTTACGATCTGTGGCGCTCCAAATCTCGATACCCAGCTTGCGTAAAATGCGAAGGCAACGGTTTCAGCTGTTTGGTCGCAAACAGGAACTGCTTCTGGCCAGCGTGAAAATCGGTCAACCATGGTTACGCAATAGCGATAACCGTTGGCTGTTATTAGTGGTCCGATTATATCCAGATGAACCTGCTGGAAGCGTTTGTCCGGTATCGAAAACTCTTGAATGGTGTTTTTCGTATGTCTGCCAACCTTGGATTTCTGACATGGTATACAAGAGCGTGTATACGCCCGAATGTCTTTCTTCATGTCAGGCCAAACAAATTTCCGTTGAATTGCTCGAATCATTGCGCGGGCTCCAGGATGCGAGCATCTATGGAAGGTCTCCATCACTCGATTTCGTAGAGTTGATGGAACGTATGGTCGTATATTGCTCGTCGATGTATCACAATATAAATTTCCTTGTTCTTCCATAGGGAGTGGGTGCAGCTTGAGCGAAGTACTGTTTCCAGATAGGAGTGTTTGAAGTGCGGTGTCGTCGCGTTGTTCATCGATCAGTTCACAGGTGGTTATTGACGATGGCAGGTTGATTGCTTCCACTCGTGATAATGTGTCTGCTACGATGTTTTCCTCTCCACTTACATGCACGATTCGGGTGCAAAATTGAGATATAAAACTTAAGTGCCTTATCTGTCTCGGCGAAGATTTTTCTGTTTTCTGGCTGAACGCATATATTAATGGTTTGTGATCCGTCTTGATAACGAATTGCGTGCCTTCCAACCAGTGTCGGAAGTGTTTTACACTGCTGTAAATAGCTAATAGCTCTCGGTCGTAAACGCTGTACTTGACTTCGGCGTTGCTGAGTTTCCGCTGAAAGTACGCTAGAGGCAGCCAGTTACCATTAACTTTTTGCTCGAGGACGGATCCAATCGCAACATTCGAGGCATCAGTAACAAGTTGTAATGGCATTGATGGAGAAAAGTGCACTAGCAATGTTTCTTTCGCTAGGCTTTCCTTACAAGCGTTAAAGGCTTTTAAAGTCTCTGCCGACCATTCGATGAAGCTTTTGTCACCTTTCTTCACGTTGCGGAGGTATTGATGAAGAGGTGCTTGTAAGTTAGCAGCATCACGAATAAATCTTCGGTAATAGTTTAAAGTGCCGAGAAAACAACGCAGTTGCTTTACCGTTGTTGGCAATTTAAAATCTCGTATGGCTTTCACTCGCGAATCAGGTGGAGAAATGCCATGCTTATTTATCTTGTGGCCGAGATACTCGATTTCCTTTACGCCTAATTCACATTTGGCGATGTTGATGACTATTCCGTATGATTTCAACCGTTCGAAAATTACACGAAGATGATGCATGTGTTCCTCGTTGGATTTAGATGCAACCAGAATGTCATCTAGATAACACACACAAAAGTCCAAACCACGTAAAACTTCGTCCACGAACCGTTGAAAGGTTTGGGCGGCATTTCGAAGGCCGAATGTCATAACTTTGAATTCGAACAATCCAAAAGGTGTTATGACTGCCGTTTTCGGGACATCTTCTTCGGCAACAGGAATTTGGAAATATGCACGAAGCAAGTCTAACTTTGAAAATACACATTTGCCTGTGAGACCTGATGTAATATCCTGTATATGTCGCATGGGGTAGCGGTCCGGAATGGTGACGGCATTTAGTCTGCGATAATCACCGCATGGGCGCCACGAACCTTCCTTCTTGGGCACTAGATGTAAAGGACTGGCCCATGGGCTGTTTGACGGGCAGCAGTAACCCTTGTCCATCATATACTGGAATTCAGCTTTGGCGATTTTCAGCTTGTCTGGTGGTAGTCGTCTAGGGCGCTCCGCTACGGGTGGACCAGTGGTGACGATGTGATGTTTTACAGAATGTTGAATTGTTTTCGCTAAGGCTGGATTTGTAACTTCCGGATATGATTTCAGGAGTTCGTGGAATCGCGATTCTCCATTTATCGTAACAATAGATCCTGTGCACAGATTTGATATGGCTCCGGCTGATGTGAGATTAGTTTTTAGATCAACGAGACGTCTGTTTTTTAAATCTACAGATAGACCGTGCTCTTTCAGAAAGTCAGCACCTATGATTGGTTGCGAAACATCAGCAACTATAAATGGCCACGTGAATGGTCGACGCAGGTTGAAATTCAATGTCAACAACTTTTCACCATAAGTATTTATCGGAGATTTGTTGGCCGCATATAGCTTATATTTTGTCTTACTATGATTTCCGAGCGATTGGAGTTTAGGTATGACTGACACGTCCGCACCTGTGTCAATCAAAAATTTTAGTTTGGAGTGTTGATCTATCACAAACAGACGGTTTGTTGTGGAGCGGCTGCGATCCGTCTCAACCCGCAGGGCTCCTATGCGTTTCCCGGTGTCACTGGTACCTGAAAGTTACACGGCTTGGTGCAACGACGAGCGGCTACTCCGAACTTTCGATGAAAGTAGCAAATTTTGTTTTCATTTTTTCGATTGCGAGAACGGCTTTGTCGCCTGAAATGTCGTGGTGATCTTGATCTTCGATAAGTGGACACACGTAGTTCTTCAATGGATGCCTTCAATTCTGCGATCTGTGCACTTAAGTTTTCCGTTCTGGGCGAGCTTCCTTTTGAATTTTGGGAATTTGAAATCTCGCAGATCTCACTTGGCTGCTTAACCTCTATAATTTTATCAGCCATTTCAGCGAGGCGGATGAGATCGCTTGTTTCCGCGATGGCGAGTATCGACTGCACGTCCGGGGGCAGTCGTTGTAACCACAATGATTTTAAAAATGATTCACCTACCTTATTTTTCGCAGCTGAGGTCATGCATCGCAGTAAATGTGACGGCTTGCTGTCGCCAAGTTCCATGCCTGTGAGTAGTGTCCGTACCTGAGCTTCTTCGGACGGCGCGTACACGTTGATCAGCCTTGCCTTAATTGAATCGTACTTTCCGGTTGGTGGTGGATTCTCCACGATGTCTGATACGGCGTCCAAAATGGTGCAATCCAGTTCGCTGATGATACGATCGAACATGGCGGTGTCGGAGAAAGCTTTGCACACCCGAAATTGTGCTTCGACGCGGGCGAACCATAGCGTTGGTCGAGTCGTCCAAAATGGCGGAAGGCGCACATTTGCGATGTCGCTGGTGCTGGATGATGTGTGTGAAGCTTCGGTGTCAGCTACGGCTCCTGTGCTGGTTTCAGCTTTAGCGGCGGCTTCGGCTTTAGCAATCTTCGTCTTCTCCACTTCTGGCTTTTCAGCTGCGTCTCGCACCGTTTTTCCTTTTGAAGACATATTTGTTAGCGTCGGCTTCGAGTTACGTCCGGGTCACCAATGTAATGTATTAATTTATTTAATTACAATTTGTTGATTATAATAACTTTCTACTTTACGTCAGTTGTCAAGCGTCTATATAAGTTGAATTGAAAGTGAGAGAGATCAATTTCTCGCTGTCGCTATTTATACCTCCATCATCTAGCGGTGAAACCTGACACTAGGTTGTCATCTGGCAATCGCTACATATGTAATGGTTATGCCATCTCTTAGCAAAATCCGCATTTCATATTTATACACCTAATAGATCTTTTAGATTTATGGAAAACCCACCGTCTGGGAGGATTTGAAAACCATTGGAGAACATTCCAAACAGCCAAACTTTTGGAAAATTCCAAAAGCAAAACGAAATTAACAAAAGTAACCGATAAGTATACTCCTTAAACTATTGATTAATAGTTTCCTGATTTAGCTGATAAAGATCTGATTCTTTGCGAAGGGATGATTTTTTCATTAAAACTTTCAATTTCCCGTTCAAGGCGTTTGGAATAATAATTTTTTCGTTCCTTTGGCCCACGCAACACATTGAGGGATTGCAATTGTTCTCTCGCTTTTTCAATAATTTGTTACTTTAGTAGTCTATAAGTACTACTATCCTTAATTACTCTTCACGGGAAGAGGTTTTATATGTGCGGTGGAATATAGCAAGAATCGTGTTGATCAGTATGAAGAAGGGAAATCTCTGTTCACAGTCATCATACCAACCTTCATGAGTGCTAGATACGACGACGTGATCGAGAAACTCATAAAGCTGATTCAATGGGGTTGCTTTTACCGCTCAGGACCTATCTTTACAGCAGTACGTTTTCAGGGCGTTCTACTATTGGTGTACTTGGAGAGGTAGTAATTGAGATCAAAATTATGCAGACACGCTCTCGGTGAAGATATTGATCATATCAGACAAGGCTCAGCGCGCTTTTCTCAGGCCAGACATGCTTCTGAAATTCTGCTTCGACAGGTTTTTGGGAATTGCACTGGTGCCACTCATTCGCTATGCAAATGACGCTGCAGCGCTTGTGGCAGAGCTCTCTATACATTAAGAAAAATGAAGGCTAAATACGGTAATGCGTCGGGTAGGAAGCAAAATTGCCACTGATGCACTCGACCTTTCTATTGACAAAATTTAAGAGGTCATCCTGAACATAGAATGGGTCCATTGATTTATTCCGGTCAGTGTCAACGGTACGTTTGTACATTCCAGAATGTTAGTTAAGGATCTGGTTTTGCTGATAAAATATAAATATAATTTCTCAGAGCGAATTATGGCATAACTGTTAAGCTTGAACCCGAGGGGGAGGGGATGTGGTTTCTGGCCCATAAGTTGACTGTGAGGCCAATATAGGGGTTGAAATGCATGAAAAATACGACTGTTAATGAACGGCACACAACTGGGGAGAGAAGCTCTCACCAAAGGGCTGCATTTAAATTGGCCGGTGAGAAGAACTGCGGATCATATTAGCACACTGGACCGTCTCTCAGTGCGCATCGCTTTTTTTCCCAGAGAGCATAAAAAAATATATTCGAAGACACGAGGATAACAAGGAAACTATCGTTAGCAATGAAAAACGTTGCATTATCGCCCGCCCGTTAATTCCGTAGAGGGTAAGGTGAACGTAGGGAAAGCCACTCCATTCATTGTTTATTTGAGTGTGGATTACTCGAAAGCATCCCTTCCAATTGGATAGGGACTTTTTCAGTCTTACCTTTACATGATCGGTCCATATACAGATCTCATAAAATGCACTTAAGGGGGAACAACGCTGTTATACATTCTTTTCATGCAGAAAATGGGATAGAAAAGGCAATGATCTTCCCGAAAAAGTAGGAGAGATCCATTTAGGCAGCTTGATTGAAGAGGTATCGAAGTTGACTGTCAAGTTGAACCAGGTAGTACATTATGCTTGAGCTGTCATTAAGGAAGGGCATACTTGCTTGACCGCAAGCCTCACAGGCGGAAGGTTTCTCTAAATTGTGAAGCCTAGCCCGACATTATGTTGACAAGGGAGGTGTTCAACCAGTTGTTCAGTTGCTTGATGCCACAGGTGGTCTGATGCTTCCATATAGGAACGTGTGAGGACTCAACTTCAAAATCTTCGTAGAGGTTTCACGATGGTTTAAGTTCTGCACTCCCAAAATAATTTAACTGTTGTGGACGAGGCATATGGAGTTGTTGGCAATTAGTCACAGATCTATGTTCGCTTAATAGTCAAATGGCATCGCTTTTGGATAAATTATTATCGCGATATTGACGGCGATAAGCACGGTTGTACGACAGCAATTATTTAAGATGTAAGGGGCCATTATTTTGATGTATTTTTGCAGTATTTCTAATCATAAATAGCTGAAATTATTCTGTAACAGTTTTAAAAATTACCAAACAGACATAACCGATTAAGATTGTCAAAGTTATTCAATTATTTTATTGGCCATATGCAAAAAGTGCACTCTGTACTGGTAAAGATTTTAATGAATTTAGGCTTTTAGCTCAGAAGGCCATTAGATTAATCCCGAAACAAAACAATGAAGGCCAACTCTGATATACTATTACAAGAAACGTAGTGCAATATACTTAGTAGGAGGTTGAGGTCCTGATATTCACTCGAGTGAAACGCATATGAATATAGGTTAAGGCTGAAAATACAATCCCCTATCTAATAATATATTGTACGAAATGAAAAACAACATATTTTTCTTTTGACATTGCTAAAGATAAAATCATGTAATCAATGGATATTACTAAGAAATAATGTTGTCGAAATGTCCAAAACATTCTAGTGCTGGACGATATGGACTTGACCTAGGTCAAACTATAGATTTTCTCCTTAAATAAGCCTTCACGCTTGAAGGACTTTCGATTTTTTTACACCATTTATGCGATTAGATTTACCTTGAAAGATAAGTAAAGCTTTTACAAATTTACTTTTTCGGTCACGTGCTATACAAAGTATTCTGATGGTCAGACTGAAAGCAATTTTCATAGTCCTCTAATCCACATTTATATGTGATTAAGTGATTGACCTTATGGTTGTCGTTATCCATGATATTGGTTTAATAATTCCGGTCATATTTATGTCTCGCACGAAAAGAGCCAAGAATGTTGACTATGGGATACAGTGTCGTGTCAAGCGAACAATAACCTAGCGTGTTCCTTGTCTCAGGATTTACATTTCAAATCGTGGGTACACAAACATCAAACTGTTGATTTCAACTAGTTGTTGATTCCTTCAAAATATAAATATGAAGCAATTATAAATGCATAAATTATGGTTTAAACCGAGATTTGCACCTAACGAAACGTTATAATAAATGATGCATATTTCAAATGGCAAATAATTTGACAAATAAATATCATTTATGAAAAAAAGTGGTAGACATGTAGATTTCCTGCTATGAAAAACGTATCTTTCATTTAAAGGACAACGTCCTTGACTATGTGTCCAATTTCCCTTACTGGAAAAATAAGCACTTAGTGGTTATTCTCTATTTGACCTGCTTCCGTATACATAATAACAAGATTCAAACAAACAAATGTGGAATATACCGAATGATTTGCTGATATGTAATGAGAACATTATGGACAATGAAGATTTTGCTTTTATGTGTCAAGGTGATAAAATGATATATAAGGTTAGTTTTTACTTTGATGGAATCATGTTTGTATTGCTCGTGGAACATTTATACATATGAAACGGCGTAGTATGATTGATTACTAGAATAGCAATAAAAAACTTGAAGCAACCCGAAACGATAATAGACATGAACTCACTTATTAATGTTTTGTTATGGCGAATATGCTCTGGCTGATTAATTAAGCAGAACGGGGTTTCTGGGAGTCAAAAGTTCAGAAGAGGATTCTGAAGAGGCGAAACGGTTCGGAAATGAACTGTTACAGTATTTAATGAGGTCACGTCCTAATCAATCCTGAAGTTGTAATTTTAAATTGAATTTTCGATTATCAGAAAACTCCTCAAAGCCCTTGGAATGGTACAAAAGAATGGAAGGTGGGTCCTATTTGAAATGAAGTGTTTGAAAGGCAGGCATGAATTTTTGCATCAAATTTTATTGGCACCGAAAATGAGTGCGGTACGAAAATCCTTGAGAAAAAAATGAAATGCTGAAATGTTAATTGCAGAAAGGTCATGTTATGGTCATGTTCATATGATTTTTTTCAGGTATTCCATCTCGAATGCTATGTATTGATGATCACTGGCCGAGTAGTCCTCTAGAACTCTCGAATTGTGTGTCATAGAGGAGAGGGACTCCGAGGCGGATGTCACGTCCAAAATGGTACCCACGCAGCCCAAGCGGCGGAAAGTGGGAGTGTTACCAGGGTTCACCACGGCTAGCCCTACTCTGGCTGCCATCTCCAGGATTCGATTCCCCTTAGGATCTGACTTAAGCATGCCCCATTCAATAGCCTTGGTGTTAAAGTCTCCCCCGATAAGAACATGACCCTCTGTGCTCAAGACGGCGTCCTCCAAAGAGTTGAGCTTTGCCTGGAAAGATATTTTTGGTTCGTTCGGTGTCAAGTACACACTAAAGAATTTTATTCCTGGGCACCGCACCCACACGAAACCATCATTAAGCCCTTGGCCCTGAACTCGCTGTTGGGTGCCATTTCGAACCCATATGGCACAAGTATCAGATTCATCAGGGTAACATGCTGATAAATTTTTATCTCGGTGCTGTTCGCTAAGCAGCTATAGATCGGCTTTCATATCCCTCGCGAATTAGTCAAGCAGGTCTTGGGCGTTTGAGCTCCGATGTAAGTTTATCTGCAGGACACGGATCATTGCAGAGCTGCTTTGGCTTTGGTTAGGACTTGTTTGAATACCCGGCACTTCCCTGTCCCTGGAATATGTCTACGGTAAGCTTCTTGCAGAGGATACATTGCGCCTCTCCCGTGCATTCTGTTCTTTTATGTCCTGCGTTGCCGCATTTATAGCACAAGGAGCTTTTATCAGGCCCTTTGCAGCCTTGTACTGTATGACCGTAGCTTAGGCATTTGAAACAGCGGAGAGGAACTGCTCTTCATCGTATTCTGCAGACCATCCAACCTTTTTTTCTTTTGCCCATGCAGAGGAGTTTTTCGGCTTGTTTCTCGATTAAGTCGACTATGGTCATGCGCTGCCCTCTATTATTTTCAGGGGTCAGTCGTAATTTGAGCCAACTTAATTCGGTTAAAACCCTTTGTAGGCACTCGTCCACCTCCGTCATGTCCGTATCGCAAGTGGTTCAAGTGAAGCCACTGTTGCCTTTTCTCCAAGAGACTTTTTAACTGCGTCACGAAATGACTCGTTATTTGTTGTCTCACGTCCAAATTCTACAAGGAGGCCAACAGATCTGGTTGGCCGGACGGTTATGATGGCAGTTTGAGTGTCATCGGGTCTCACAACTCCCTTGATTTCCCATAAGTCCCATCTGTCGGTTTGACCAGCAGTGCATGCCTTAGGGCTTTGCAGCGTGGCTTGTTTCGTGGTTCTTGTTTCTTGTTTGGGGTTTCTTTGCCATTATCCCCAGGAAGGAGCTTATCATTGGTCACTTTTTCGAAGAGGAGTCTTCTGGACGCTTTTTTGGTGGCCTTGGTTGCCACCACCTGGAATCGCTGCTTTTATTCGCTGCTTCGTCCTTCCTCCTTTTGTCTCGGTCTCGTTGGATTGGGCTGCTGGCAACTCTGTGGGTAGCGCTATGCGCGAGAACCACTTGCGTTTCGACCGAACAGGTACTGGCCTTTCGCTCTGCCTCCGCTTTAAGCCATTTGCGTCTGTAGTGCCCGATTCGGTCTAAGAGCTCTTCCAGCTCTAAAATACCGTCCCTAATGTCCCTGTTTATGTTTTTTCTGGGTATTGCAGGAAGCTTTGATCTTTTTAACTGTGTTACGCACTATCCGCATTACACATTATCGCATTACACGCATTACACATCACGTTTCGTAGTCGGCGAAGAATGAATGTGAAATCAAGGGTGATGCAAGGTTTCATTTTTGGCCCAAAGCTTTGGAAAGTCTCGTAAGACGATCTTCTAAGAACACATTTGCTAGGTGTAACGCGGTTACTTGGCTGATGACGAAGTCGTATAAGTCGCCGGACGTACTGTGTAGGAAGCGCAGCTCAAACTAGGTATGGTACTGCGTGACGTGAGCCGTCTATGTTGGGGCATGGATTCGGCTTAGCGCTTGGAAAAGCAGACCCCGAACGACCCCATGGGAGATGTAACAAACAAATTCAGGAAGATGATAAAATATCTTATCTTGATGATCAAAACTGAGTCTCGGGGCGGATTAGGCCGCAGCTGGTGCATTTGCACTAAGCCGTCTAATGGCTCACATCAGGAGGCCCGTTGCGAGCCGAAAATATCTGTGACAAGAGCAGTGCAATCGGGGCTATTCTAGGGCTCTGAAGATTGAACCCAAGCTCAACTTAAAGAGTCTTACTTACGATTGACGCAGGTGCACTGGAGGACTAACCTGCATATCGCACTATTTCAGAGCCGAATATTTTGATTATCGCAGTCAGGATGCTCATTCTACTCGTTGCCGAAGGAGGCAAAAGGGTCTATCTGCGCAAGGAGAAATGAAGAATAAGAGGCTAGTCATGAGAGGAGGGAGTAGGGACTCACGCGGAATGTCAGCTTCTCCTCGGCGAGCATGGGTATTTTCAGTTCTGTCGAAATGGTGAAGTCATAATCTCCAGGATCTTTTTACACTCGAAGATAACAGATGATCCCTGCTATACCTTGTTTATTGTGAACAGTGGTTGTGTAGTAATTCGTAAGTTTATTAAGTAAAATTAAGTAATAATAATAATTGTGCAGTAGTAATAGGGTCACACAAGTGATTCGCCGAACTCGGGTTCCGCGGTGCCGTAGTTTGGAAATTCGGGTATTAATCGTGTTGTATTCGCGTGACAATTTAGAATTCGCAGTAGTTGTAGTAACGTAGTTTATTTTCGGTCACCGAGGGATTTCGGTTAAAGGATAAGCGATCATTTTTGTCCGTGCGAGGCCGACTCGTCCTGCATTCGTCGCCGTGACGATTGCGGAGATAAATCTATTAAAGTTGATGCATCATTTATTTGTTCAGGAGGCAATAAGAAGAAAGAATTTCAGGTACCTTCTTAGAATTTTCGGCCTCTTTTCGGCACAGTAGGAAGTTGGGTGAGAATTTCAGCAATCTTTGATTGTTTCATTTTACCCTGCTGAAAGCGAGACCTCTCGGATCCGTAAGTGACACTGTGTAAGATAAATATGCGTAGTCCCAAGTAGCAGGAGCGATATTTTATATAGTAATTTAGCTGCGTTCTACCACTGGGACAATTTAGTAAAAAAAAACATTAACATTAATATTGTTGTTCATTGAGGTGCCTTTCCCTCCTGAAAATTGTTTAATTTTTATAGATGGTCCACCTTGTTACCTTAGAGAACCTCAGAAAAATATCTTTAAATGAATAGTCTTCCTTGTAAAAAACCTATCGATAAGATACATAAAAAATTTTTTTACAAGTGAATAGCATCAGTCCACCGGCAGCTCAATCAAAATTATACAATTTTGATTTTGGCTCGACTAAAATTATCCAACTTAATTCGCAAGCGTCATTATGACGTCACTTCCTGTCCCAATTTAATGTCAAACTGAAATGAATGCCAAAATAAAGGTGGTGTTTGCTTAAGAAAAGTATCCTATACGTCCTTTTATCTATCGCCTGCTTCGCGATGTCGACAGTCTCAACAGATGATTTTGCATACTGTTGATTTTCATTTCTATAAAATTGATTGCACAGGTCTGCGACCAAAAAACTGCATAGGATTTCGTCAGCGTTTATTCGTGTTGCCGGGTTTTGTCGCATTATGAAGAGGCTCTCCCACGCATCCAGAGTGTGGCATTTGTTTGTATATTTGGCTATTGTTAAATTTCCATTGTCGACTTGATGCCCTTTTTCGATCATGTGCAAAGCCAGTGCAGATCGAATCGTGTTGAGTCCTCGTTTTCCCCAGTTGCTTATTTCTTTGATATGCTCGTTGAATCGGACTGTCAGAAGTCTTTTTGTCTGACCGATGTAACATTGGTTGCAATCCTGACAGCTGATTTTATACACTCCACTTTTTTCACATAACTGCAATGGGTCCTTCTCACTTCCCAATCGATTTTTGAGCGTGGTGCCTCGGCTTGATGCTACGATACGGATATTGAACTGTTTTAGGAAGGTTTTCGTTTTGTAAAAATACTCAGACATGGGGATACTTATCCATTTTATGTCTTCTGTACTCTGGACTGTAGACAATGTGGTATGTTGATTCAAATATGGTTTTTTCTGTATAAGCTTTAATATAGTATCTGCGGAATACCCATTTTTAATTGCAGTGTCCAATATATATCGTTTTTCTTTGTTGAATCCATTTTGAGTTAAGGGGTAAGTGACAAGTCTATGTACGAATGCGTTATAGGCCGCCATCTTTTGTGCAGCTGGGTGTGCTGAAGTCGCTACCAATGTCCTTTGTGTTATAGTGGGCTTACGGTAGATTTCGAAATCTAGTTGACCATTGTTGTTGATAATAAGTAGGTCGAGGAAAGGTAGTGCCCCATTCTTCTCCATCTCCATTGTGAACTCAATACTCGGGTGTATTTTATTAATTTCAGCTAAGATGCATTCCAGTTCGGTCTTCTGTACTACGTTCGGTCTTCTGACGGGAGTAAGTCGCTCCCGAAATATGCGTATATGCGAAAAATAAACATTATTGTATAAGTTATCCTAATTTTGACACAGCTATACGTCCAGTGCCCCATAGCTCCGAGATATCTATCCCGCAGCCACTTTCCAGTTTGGATGAATACCCTAGTGAGTTGGAGGACGAATCTACATTACCTCCTCCGGGTGATTCAAGCTCAGATTTATCTTTTGACGAAGATGGAAGAGATTTAGGTCTTTCAAAAGATGCAGCCGAACTGTTAGGTTCTAGATTAGAAAATAAAAACCTTTTATCACCTGGCACTTCTTTCTACTGGTACAGACACCGAGAAAAAGAATTTACCCAGTTTTTCTAAAAAGAAGGAAATTTAGTTTTCTGCAATAATGTGGAAGAACTCATACATCGCTTTGATATAAAGTATGACTCATCTGAATGGCGCCTATTCATTGACTCATCTAAGACTAGCCTTAAAGCAGTATTATTGCACAATGGAAATAAATTTGCCTCGATTCCGATTGGACATTCTGTGCATATGAAAGAAGATTATAACGATTTGGCCATTATCCTGGAAAAAATCAAGTATCCAGACCATCAATGGATGATTTGTGGGGACTTCAAAATACTGACAATGCTTTTGGGTCAGCAGGCAGGCTATACCAAATACCCATGCTTCTTATGCTTGTGGGATAGTAGAGCCAGAGAACAGCACTGGAAAAAAAGTGATTGGCCATCCCGAGAAAATTTAAAACCTGGAGAGAAAAATGTTCTAAACTCTACCTTGGTACCACCAGAAAAGGTTTTGTTGATGAAACCCCTCTCCATATCAAATTGGGGTTGATGAAACAATTTGTAAAATCGCTGCAAAAGGATGGAAAATGTTTCAAATATTTATGTACAAAATTCCCGAAGCTGTCAGAAGCAAAGTTGAAAAAGGGAGTTTTCACCGGCCCCGACATAAGAAAACTTTTAACGGACCCTTCATTTGTGAAAACTATGAATGAGAAGGAAAAAGAAGCTTGGGTATCGTTCACGGACGTAGTGCGAAAGTTTTTGGGAAATACTAAGGATCCTAACTATAAAACCATTGTGCAACGGATGCTAGCAGCATACGAAGCTCTAGGCTGCAAGATGAACTTGAAGGTCCATTTTTTACACTCTCACATAGACTATTTTCCTGAAAACCTGGGAGCTTACAGTGAAGAGCAGGGGGAGCGATTTCACCAGGATGTCCGTGATATCGAGAGAAGGTACCAAGGGCGATGGGATGTCACTATGCTTGCTGACTACTGTTGGCTGCTTAAGCGAGAAACTGAAGATGAAAATCGGAAAAGGACTCGTCAAAGTATCAAGGAAAAGAAGAAGAGGTTTCATAAAGAACATGAATAAGTATATGTATCAAAATAATGTTTCGTTTGCTTTAAAAATAAATACTTATTGTTTGAAAATTTTGAATAAAGGAGTGCTTTACCCAATTTTTTGTTTTTGAGACTGCAGTTACCGGAGGAGTCGCGCCTGGTTGGCTACGCAGATGACGTAGCAGTACTAGTCGCCGGACATACTGTCGGACAGACGCAGCTCAAACTGGATGCGGTAATACGCCGAGTGAGCGAGTGGATGACAGACCGTGGGCTTAGCCTAGCGCTGGAAAAGACCGAGGTTGTCGTCCTCACAAAGAAGTGAATTCCTCGTGTTATGCCGGTTCGTGTAGGGGGAATGATCATCGAGTCAAAAGAATCAATCAGATACCTTGGCTTGATGATTGATTCGAAGATGAGTTTTTTCGAGCAGGTTCGAGCGTCAGCAGATAAGGCCTCCGCGCGGGTATCGGCGCTAAACCGCATTATGGCCAACACGCAGAGGCCAACATCGAGCAAAAGACGTCTACTGATGAGTGTAATGGAATCAGTGCTCTTGTATGGCTCCGAGGTTTGGGCTGATGCTCTTAATAAAGAGACGTACCGAAGGCGTCTGGCACAGGTGCAGAGGCAAGGAGCGTTACGGATAGCCGCTGCATACCGCACTGTCTCTGAACCTGCAGTGCTGGCAATCTCGAGGGTGGTTCCAATTAAATTACTTGCTGACGAACGGAAACGTGTATACTCACGTAGGGGGGAGTCGGCGAGAGAAACCGTCAGCCGAGAGGAACGGAGAAGAACCCTTATCTTATGGCAGCAAACATGGGAAAACGAAACGCGAGGCAGATGTACCGCACGGCTGATAAGTGACTTGGGGCCGTGGTTCTACAGAATGCATGGTGAGACTGATTATTATCTGACGCAACTACTCAGTGGTCACGGGTATTTTCAGTCTTACCTGTATAAGATGGGAAAAACACCATCCCCAACTTGCGTGTTCTGCCCGGGGATGACGGATGACGCATGCCACACGTTCTTTACGTGTAATAGATTTACAAGACTCCGTTCGCATCTCTCGGAGAAAATTGGCGTAATTTCCCCAGAAAATCTAACGGGAAAAATGATGAAATCAAAGGACAATTGGAACTGTGTGTCACATTACGTACGGACAGTACTCATTATAAAGAAGGACATAATGGATCGCTTGGCGAGGGAGGGAACATCTCTGTAACGCAATATTATAGTTACTAATTGCAATTCCTTCCTATCCATCCGTGAAGAGAGATTTCCCTTAGCCTGAAGACATCGCTTAGCGATGATTAATGAGGCCTAGTCCGAAGTAATGTGACAAACAGTTCCAGGCTAGGTTCTCGGTGTGACAGGGGAGGTGTTTAGTCGGTAGTCCGGTAGCGGGGGAGTCCGACACTCAGGGCGTAAATAGCCTTCACCTCCCAAACCAAAAAAAAAAAAAACCAATTTTTTGTGTTTGAATTTGCAAAAAATCCTTATGTGATAGAAAAAAATGGCCATCACTTTTGAAATCAGCGCACTTTAAAACATATAAATCAGTAAAAATATCTCATGCAGCTGACAAAAAAATTTTTTTCGCAGACCTGTGTTATCCATGCTTCGGTTTCGAATAA
This sequence comes from Stratiomys singularior, assembly GCA_954870665.1. Taxonomy (NCBI): domain Eukaryota; kingdom Metazoa; phylum Arthropoda; class Insecta; order Diptera; family Stratiomyidae; genus Stratiomys; species Stratiomys singularior. The sequence goes on from OX940881.1 coordinate 68,846,232, forward strand.
ATAAATGATTTTTGTTTCAAAAAAGTTTTAGGGCTCTGAATTAATCTTAAAAAATAAATCTATACTTTTCAGTTGCCCAAAATCTGTTGTCGCCCACCTTGAAACATAATTAACTTAAACTTAAATTTCATGACCTCACAGTTATCGGAAAAATTAGTCGTCACTTTTCAGGATCACGAGCTCTGATCGATAAGTTTTTCAAACAATTTTTCAACGAGTAGGTTTGAACATCTGGCTCGGTTATCGCCTGGTCGCTAACCATGTTCCAAACATTCTTTCCTTACTAATTGAAGTGCTTGAGGATGGCGCTCTGACAATCTATAATAAAGGGATTTCATCTTTTCTCTTTCGCGTGGGAAGCTATTTTTTAAAATTCCTATCGTTTGGTGTATTATTTACCCTAAGAGTTTTATGGTCCTTCTTATGAAAGAGCGAGGGCAAAGTTTTGCGATTATTTTGCTACGTTTATATCATTAAATTCCGAATTAATCTTTTTTTCGGAGGGATTTCCTCTGTTCTTTTTCTGTGTTGCAAATGCTACTCTAATAGTATCCACTCTTCTTGCATTCTGACTTGGCTAAACCAGCTCTTTCAATTCATGGATGCATTCGCTTTTTCTTTTTTTTCATACTAATCAGTACAGTGATAGAAGTAAGCTTTACCTGCTTACCGTGAGATGCAGTTTGGAGAGAGCGCATAAAGTACTGAATTTGCTGTAGACCTCTATCTTTGGAAAAAAGCGCTTGCATCTCAGGTTTGCTTTACAGGATGCGTAGTTTATCGTTCAGGATGATGAATGCCGTATCTATAAGTATAATCCTTAAGACTCGAAAATCGTTGTAAGACTTTCAAGCTCATCGCTTCTGTTGCGTCATAGATGGTTGCAAAAATAAATTTTGGATTCAGTTGCCCAATATATATGAGAGCTGTTCTTTTAGTCTGTGATTTCAGTTTTTCTCCTGCACTGTCAAATCCTGGACCGCTCCGCAGTCTTCCCTAGTCATTAGATTCTACCGATAATCTTTGTATCCTCTACTGTTTAAGTTTAATCAGATTATGTTGAAGGATGAATTTCTCTTTTCGTTTAGAACCTGCGAATTATCCATTTGAGGATAATTACCGCTTGATGTACTTGTTTCTGATACTCAAAACATATTCTTAAGCATTTAGTCTAGTTTTCAAATCTTACCTTCTACTGTTGTTACTGGGTGTTAATATGTGTGGTGGGTGGTTTTGTAAAAATTATTATTGCTACTAGCATATTGGTGGAAGAGAAGTATCTTGATGATAGAAAGGATGATATTCTGATGAAGAAGTATCCTGTATACATTTTACCAAGACTCGTATTTTCGTTATGTCTGATTTCATTAGTTCAATCCGATGTACGTCATCGGTTGAGGGTGATTTTTGCAGGTCGAGAACATTGCTAGCCCGTTAAAGTCTTTTGTTGTATATAGTTTCTATATATAAGAAGTCCGCGGTAAGGAGTCATGTTACTTTGCCTTCCCCTCTCCGCGGGAATTGTAAACGAAATTCATTGACAAGTATGAGTTTGAGGAGTATGTTATAGTTGATTCCGTATTTCTGTTTTATCCTTATTGCATCTTTGAGATTTAGAACCATTGAATTAAATATATCATAAACAGGGACATCAAGTGGTATAAGTAGTTTTGAAATTGAAAGGAATTTCATTTAACTTTTCTTTACTGGAGAACATTTTTAATCTTCCGTTGCGAAGTAGTAGATAATGCATCTCAAAACAAAACTCGCTAATTTATGGCAGTTGTACTCATCGATTTATTTGTTTGTTTGTTTTCGGGACGAAATTCTTTCCTTCCTCGTCTGTTTTTGTTACGTTTAAATAGGCGCGTTAGTTATGTATGCGTCAGCACACACTGATAATAAAAAAGACATTTCCCACGCGTCTGCATCTATTCCGCCGAATGCAGAAACTTTAGAATCTAGGAAAAATGACACTGTCTGGGAAACAGTGAAAACGTTTCTAGAAAATAATAAAACGCCAGATGCATCGTCAGCAATGAAAAATTATTAAAATCGTGGAATACGAACTTCTCGCCCAGTTGCGCGTGTACTTTGCTAACACAAACCTCGTTGTAATAGAAAAACAATCCGAAATATAATAAGTTGGTTTTGAACATAACTGTTTGTGCGTTTTCTTTCAATCCCGGTGGTTCGTTTTGGGATTAGAATTTTTATTTATTTTTTCCCTCCGCTCGCTTCCCACAACATATTTCATTATCGTATGCCATCCCTCGCACGTAAAAAAGCAAAGCGTTCGTCGGTCTTGAGTGTCTTTATTTGTAGGTCCGTCGTTTACACTAGCAGGAAGGGGTCGCGGAAAAATTAGGCGAATACAGTATTGAAAATGTGGGCGCATATGTGTATTACGGCACCAATATAAAAAGAACGGCGAGTGAAAGACACGAAATACCCCGAAGAGTACAGCTCGCAAATAAAACGTTTTATTCTGTTCTGACGATTAGGAAGACAAGATGCATACACAGGAATAAGGCCCAAGTATACAAATCTGTGATCAGACCCGTGTTATGCTAAGGGTGTGAAACAATGACTCTAACTCAAGCATCCGCAAATATATTGAACGCCTTTTATCGACGGGTCCTGAGGCGGATAATTGCAACGAAGTTAGACGGAAACCAATGCCGAATTTGATGCAATCATAAGTTGTTCGAAATTTTTGACGATCTGGAAGTCTCAACGATTGTCAGACTGCGGATACTGCAATGGGCTTGCCATATTAATCGTATGGACGAGCAATGGATACCCAAAAAGGTATTCGTTGGGAGAACTGTAGAGCGGATACCAGTGGGGTGACGGAAGAAACACTTGTCTGACTCTGTTTACGAAGACAGTTCATCGCTGCTCGGATTTCAAAATTTGAGACAGTTGGAGGCGCTTGCAGGAAGCGAAGGCCTGAGTGGTAGTGGTAGTGCTTAGACGAAGAAGAAGAAAAAAGTCAGTAGTTTATCTTTTTTAAGGAAGACCTTTGGTTTTGGATCGAAGATTATGTCCGAATGAAAGCTTTTCTCTCTTTGTTTATGATTCGTCTGTGGAAGTTTTTTATGTTTGTATATTTCGATGTTTTAGTTCAAACGCCGCTCTGAATGTTGTACACGTAGGAGTTTCACTGTTTTCCTAATGTGAGTTGGTATAAATTTGTTGCTTATTATGTGGTTTGCAAAGTTGGACTCTGTTTTTGTGTTCCGCCTTCGGCATCTTTTTCTTATAGTCCCTTATACACTCAAAAAATATTGTATTTACTTTACATCCTGATTGGCCGATGTAGCTGTATTGTCATGCACAAACCAAATTATATACACCTCGATTGTTTATCTGATTTTTGACTCCGCACGAGCCTGACGTGTCTGCAGTTCGGTCAAGACTAGCCCGTCATCGTTACTTACATTTTCATGTATCCTTGCACTTTTATTTACACAGATGCACTATCTTTCATGCGACGGTTTATTAGTTCAGGATATAAAATCATTTATACTGGGAAAGGTAAACGATATACATTTCAACTTATCGCATTAGCGATGATATTAGAGAGTCATCTAATCTTTAATCATTCACACCATTCGCATATCGCAGCGATCAATCTATTTGCATAAACATTCAACGCTACCTAGGTATGCCGCACCGCGCCAGCAAGAAGACATATGTCTTGTCTTATATTGTTGATAACATTACCATTTACTATACCAACATTAACACATTACATGCGGGGCGCCGCGACTTATTGTTTATGACTTAGCGCGGGCAAAAATTTGAGCATTCGCGTAAAAAATGACAGCATAAAATGTCACAATTTTCAAGATATTTAAGATATTTTAATAATTCTTACACTATTAAACTCACTAAGGAGCAGCAGCATAACTATCAAGAAGTTTAAATAAACATTTTGAGTCACGTGTAATGTTCGAAAAAAAAACAAACAAATTAAAACTACAAAAAAAGACATAGGAACATTTCATTGATTTATTTGTTGAAATAAATAATACACTAGTATTTTTTAAGAGTATGATATTCATAAAAACAATTACCTACGTGAAGGGGTATATTACAAAAACTGCACTTATAACAAGTCAAACTTTTTTTTTGATGTGCAGCGCAAACACGACACTGCCGTTGAGCATGCACTTTTTTCCCTTTGCTTTCGATTTTTTCTGGTTTATGTTTTTTCATATCCAATGATAAACGCCCGGGCGGATCAAATTTAGATGTGCGAGTCCTTTGCGTTGAAGTTGATGGTCCCGGCTCTGCAGTATCCATTAGTTCCGCAGGCAACTGGTCTGTTATCAAACTGCGAACTACTTCTAATAAAAATTTTTTATATGTCATTCTTGTATTGTTATAAATATTGTGGACTAGATATGCGTTAAAAAGAGCACAATTTAATAAGTACATAACGGCACGCTTAGTCCACTTTTTCGTTTTTCGCAAAAAGGAATAATACGAAAGATACTGATCGGCCCTATCAACTCCTTTCATAAATTTATTGTATTCTATCACACAGGTCGGTTTAATTATTTTACTTTTCGTGTGCCAGTCTATATTGTGACTTTCTAACATTTCAGCCGAGTGTATACTGGAAATCATTCTTATTTCTCTCTTCGATTGCCAAATTTGTAACAATATATCTTGCTTTCTTCTAAAAATTGTTTCACCACGCTTCAATTTTAGGTTTTTTAGAGAATCAGGTAATCCTCTATTTACACGAATTGTCCCGCAACTTCTCGTTTTTATGTTTAGAAGTGTCTGGTTGATTTCCATACTATTATAATAGTTATCCATGAACACATGATACCATTTTCCCAGATAAGGGCTGAGGACATCTTGAATTGTCTCCGAGAGTTTTTTACCTTGTCCGCAGTATATTTTTAAATTGCAAATATAACCACTCTTTGACTCACACACCATTCTCACTAATATCCCGTACTTAATGATTTTTGAAGCGTTGTATACTTTGAACGCTTATCTTCCACGCCACGGTATAATACTTTCGTCAAGTGAAATTTCCCTTCGAGGTGTGTACACAGTATTAAATTTTTCCAATAAGTTATCTAATACTGGTTTAATTTTGAACAAACGATCACTAGAGTCTGTAATATCGTTATTTGAAAAATGCCATGATTGCCATATTTGCCTAAATCTGCCGCGGCTCATTGTTTTCGGAAATATCGGAGCTTGCAATAATTCGTCTGTTGTCCAATAATCGTCCATTGAACTTTTAGGAGATTGACCCATCAGAATCAACAGGCCGAAAAATTTTTTGAATTCAGTGGTAGTGACGTCTGTCCATTTTTTGGATTTTTTGTAGTCTTTGAATTTTTCCTCATTCTGTTTGTGATAGCGATTAGTTTCTTCTACCATCATTTCATATAAATTGTAGTCAATAAACAAATTCAAGGACTCACTGACACTATTGTTTTTGTTTGGGAAAACACTTAAACCCGATTGACCCAAACACGATTCAATTACAGGCGGATTGTCTATTTCAGTCCATTGTTCAATAATATCATCATCTTCATCGTCACTGAACTGCAGTGGAAAAATCCTGGTTCTCCGTCTGGTTCGGCCAACAGAACTATCACTGTCGTCACTTATGTTATCTAACAAGTGTTGCATATCACTATCACAAGAGCACTCCGATAAATTATCAGCAAATACATCATCGTTAATTTCGCGCGAGCTCATATTGGATTTAAAGAAAAAGTATAATTTATTACTAGGGGATATTTGAGACCGAACAATTTAATGTAGAAAATCTACTGAAGTGTTATCAAGACTACTGAAATGCTATTTGTGCAGAAAATCGGAAATTTCTTACCCAATTCTGAAAGATAACATTTGAATACTTCTGGAAAGTGAAATGGAAAAACCCTTGATGACACAATGTGCTTTAAAATGTTCAGTGAAGGTAAAAAAAAAATATGGAAAAAGGTAATAAAATGTAAAATTTAAACTTCAAGAGCAAGTTACTAATGAGATAAAAGCAGGTATTAACCCTTTGTACTCGAGGGGCGACTCTCAGTCGCCACTCAAAGTACTGATGCAGCTCGAGTAGCGACTGAGAGTCGCCATAAGGTTTTATTTGGGTTATTTTTTAGCTGTCGCCTGTGTAAGCACTTATAATTAGGGAAAACCTAAATAGAGAAAGAAAATGTGAATGTAATCCTTATCAGTTGTAGGTTTCCCCATACCAAAACAGCCTCGAGCGCATATGGTTAATACTTTACCAGACGGTAACTATCATACTATGTAAACGGTAAAAATACCTCTCCCGCAGATAAAGATCAGTCGCCGTAAAAGGTATTAATACCCTTCCCGCATGTAATGTGTTAACATTTCAGAGCCAGGATTTTGCTCATGTAAAATTTTTGCCTAATTTATAATCAAATTTGATAGGATATATCATCTACTGGTGATATCCACACTCATGTACGAATAAACTTTTCATCTTTAATTGTAATTCGACTTTAAGTTAGCCCAGCTAAATGTTAAATTTTAAAATAACATTTTTGAATGCAACCCTTGACATAAATAAAGACCTCCAACCAATCTTCGTATTTGTATCCCAACATTCCTTGTGTATTCTCTTTCTTAGAGATTCAAATTCTAACAGACACATTGACGACAAGTTATCGATTCGACTATCATGCGAAACCCTTTGTCTGTTTACAAACAGGAACCACATAGCATTTGCCACGTCCTTGAATTATTCTTGCTCAAGTGTTCCACGGCCTTGACAAAGCTTCAGCATGCCATTAAAAAAATTTGGCAAAGCTTACGCAGCATCAAATCACCCATTTGCGGTTCAGAGATATAGTAAACAAACCAAACCCATTGCCGTAAGAACTCCACAATCACTAGAAAAACAGGCACAGAATCATCCACGATATCAATAAACAAAGTCAGCTGCTTGCCTCCCACATACGTGAGCGAAATGTCGCGTTTCCCACGTATGAATGAACCGAAGCTTTGTATCATGTTGGATCTAGAGCTTAGAGGGGATTATTTGTCGCTCTTCAAGATATTCGGTGCCATAAAATACACTGGAAGTCGAAAATAGCTTTCCACAAGAGAAACAAATGCATAACGATTATGTTTCATGTTATGAATGTTTTAAGAAATTTTCTAAGGTAGAAACTTATACAGTGTCGGACAAAAGTCTACGGCAGTACCTTATATTAAGGTTCTGGTTGATTTGAAGCTTTAATCAAAAATCCATTGATGCGCATTTTTTCAGTAACGTAAATATATTTATGAAATAACAAAAACAAAAACTTTTCTTAACAAGCTTAAAGATAAATTCATAAAAACAGTAAAAATTGAATGGACAAAAGTCTACGGCATTCAGTGCTGGCTGGCTTACACACAAAGAATTTCCAAATAAAGGTATCGAAGTTTTTAAAATTATTTGCTGCTTTAATACTTGGCTGGACCCCCTTTAGCATCAATTACTGCTTGCAGTCTTCGGGGTATAGAGGCGACTAAATAACCAGTTTCAGCGGATGTAATTTTCTCCCATTCTGTGATGAGCGCGTCCTTTAACAAATTTTTATTTGTTATACGCACTTTTCGAATTTTCCGCTGCAGAAGTTCCCATACGTGCTCTATTGGGTTCAAATCCGAACTTTGGGGAGGCGTATTCAGCTGCCTGGGAGCGTAGTACAACAACCAGTTCTTGACGAAAAGTGCTGTGTGCTTCGGGTCATTATCTTGTTGGAAAATCCATCTCTCTCCAAGGCACAACTTCTCAACTGATGGCTTCAAATGTTGTTCCAACAGGTTCTTATAAATATAGTGGTCCATTGTAGTTTCAATAAAAGCAAATCTGCCGACCCCAGATGCAGCTATGGCCCCCCAAACCATAACGTTGCCTCCACCGTGCTTGACAGTAGGAGTCAAATTTTTGATCTCTAAAGCTATATATTTTTTCCTCCATACTTTAACGCGACCATCACTCCCGAAAATGTTAAATTTCGACTCATCCGTAAAAAGGACTCAATTCCAAAAATCAATGTCAATATGAGCCTTGGCGAACTCTATGCTCAGAAGTCGATTTTTGGCGGATATTAACGGTTTTTTACGTGGAGTTCTGCTTTGAAACCCATAAGAGTTTAATGCTCTCGCGATTGTTCTTTCATGCACATTCTTTTGCCTTACCATAGCCACTTGTTTCGCCAAATCTGGCGCACTTATTTTCGGGTTTTTAATCACTCCTCTTAAAATGTAACTAGTGTTTCTGCGCGAAAGCTTTTTCGGTCGACCAGATCGCGGCTTATTTTCAATGGAACCAGTGTTATCAAAGTTTTTGATAATGGTATACACTGAACTTCGGTTTAGTTTCAATAATTTTGCAATTTCCGAGCACGATATATTGTCTTTTATTATATTGGATGACCAAATTTCGCACATCACTAGAAATTTCTTTTCGCGATGACATTTTGTAGCCCTTACATTTCGAAACTAGCGATAAAACTATAAAGAGTTGCAGCTGCACATGTGCTGAATGGCAATAAGAGCAAATAAACAAATATTGAAGAAATACCGTTCGGTTTAATTGGAAATTCTTTGTGTATAAGTTAGCCAACACTGACTGCCGTAGACTTTTGTCCATTCAATTTTTATGTTTTTATGAATTTTTCTTTAAGTTTGTTAAGAAAAGTTTTTGTTTTTGTTATTTTATAAATATATTTACATTACTGACAAAATGCGCATCAATGGATTTTTGATTAAAGCTTCCAATTAACCAGAACCTCAATCTAAGGTACTGCCGTTGACTTTTGTCCGACACTGTATAACCAAATTCCGATTACGTAAAATTACACTGTCATTCTAGGAGATCATTCTAGTTTAGGTGGTCAAAAAAGACAGTTTTCATAAATTTCTTTAGGAAGAAAATGTGATAAATAATCATAAATACTTTGTTATGGTCAACTAATACATTCTTACAGTACAAAGGAGAATTTATTTATTTTTTCACTCTTATCCTACAAAGTGAAGGCTGAAGTCTTTCCGTGGATATAAGGGTAGTTCACTGGCGGCAGTGATAGCTCAAAGTAATTTATCTATTAGGTGCGCAACTAAGTTCTCGCTGTTTTTTAATGGAATTGCTACTTTATTGTGAAAAAATGGTTAAAAATGAATCATTCAAAATATTACCCATCGCTAGCGACAACTTTTTCCCATCTTTCTGGCAGAGCTCGAATACCGTCACGGTAGAAGTGTTCGTCTTTTGAGTCTTTCTCATAATAATTAACACCGCCCTGGTCCCACCAAATACACAGCAAAACCTTCGCAGCGTGAATATTCGGCCAAGCCGACGACGTAGAAGCATGACCGGGCAGTCCCCATGAATTTCTTCTCTTTGGGTTGCTTGTTTCCTTGTTTCTGAATCCTTCCCAACGCATGCAAGCGCTTGTAAATTGCATGGCGGGTAACTCCTAATACTGAAGCAAGCTCCTGTTTGGCACGGATCTTCATCGAGCAATTCCTCCAATTCAGTGTGTTCGAAGATTTTTAGTCTTCCTTCACGTGAACGGTCTTCAACACCAAAATCACCGTCTTCGAAGCGACGGAACCAATCACGGCACGTTGTCTCACTTACAGCAGTATCTTCATAAACTTTTTGCAGCTCTCTATGAGCTTCAGCCGCCGTTTTCTTTGAATGAAAAAAAAGCATCACTTCCCGCAAATGACTTTTATTTGGGGAAAAATTCGACATTTTTACACAACCAAAAGTATATGACACAAAAACAAAACCACTTGTGTGTCGAAGCGGTTTGTTTACCATATGTCCAAGCTTGGTCCATGACGATTTGGTTATGTCACAATCGACCAGCACTTACTACTGGAGCCAAGAGATGGCGGGCACAGCGGGAACTTAGTTGCGCACCTAATAAAATCAAATAATCAATATTGTTCACATTCAGAACTCGTTAAGCTCAAATTACGAATACTAATTTTTATAAAAAATTCAAAAATCCCGGACATTTAAAAGTACATTAAAAATGCGGTTTTTTTAATTGGTTTTGAACCCAAAAAAAATAACAATAAAAATTTGAATTCGGGTGTCTAGCTAGATTTGTTTATGTGTACAACATACGGTCGAAAGTACATGAGATTGGTTCAGTGGTTTTGGAGAAATCAGTGCTGACCACAAAACGATTGTTTGGAGAAAATTATGTTTAAAATTTTTTTTCAGAGAAAAGTGTTACATAAAATGTTTTCTGTCGCTTCAAAAGTTTAATTTTCTTCCGCTTAACCCTTCGTTGTTTGTTTCTTTTCTAATCTCTTTAAATGATTGGGAACTACGGTGATTTGCTAACCGCAGACTTTCATATATTATGGCCGAATTGAAGGCAGTTTGGTCAGGGTTTATTCCCGTGGCGTTCAATATCTTCAATTTTGGTATAAACCCTTCATAGAAAATACATTTTTCTACTTTTCACGCAATTCCAACTGTTCAATGTATGTTTAAGTGCCATATTCCCTATCCATTTGCTGAAATTTCATTGTTATTTTCCGTATGCCCGCCTGAACACCTTTTAATTAATTCGTCTTTTGTCAAATCTTCATAGATTAACTAAAAAACTTCTTGAACTTAAGTGGTATGAGCAGGAGGAGATTTATAATGACAAAGAGTTTTTGCTAGCTAAGCTTTGCGATATTTACAACTCTTCGTGCAGTATGAGGGCTACGGATACATGCTGCCAATTTTTTTAACTTGTTTCTTCAATGGGACCCTTATTTCTTCGAACAGCTAATTCGTAAGGGTTTGACAGTGATTTCATCAATTTAATAGTTGACTGTTGAGTTTAAGCTTTTTTTCGCTTAGGTAATTCTCTCCGCATTATTTATTTTCAGCTTGTTTAGAGCTTTTTATTTTAAATAAGAGCACGCTTAGAAACTCGTATCACAATGTGTTTAAAACATTCCAATTTCTTGACGAGAAAATCTACACTATACAGGAAAAATTGAGAAGCAAATTTTTGAGTAACCATAATTACTATAAACACATACTTCGCAAAAAATTTCTCTAATGATCGAAAGATCATCAAAACAATACCGTCAACTTCGATCTTTTCAGCACTACCTTGGGGATAAGGTAAACGTCGGTGAATTGATTCCAACAAAACTTTCACGGTGTCGTTTTGAACTAGTCTTCGTAGTTTTTATCCATATTAAGAATCAGACTTGGACAGATGTTGCTCGTTCAAAGTCTGAACAAAAATTGATATTACTATACAAATTTTGATGTTGCAAGATACGTATTTTATTTTTATTCTCACTTAGTTAAGTTAAGTCTTTTAAAAGTCTGTTAAATTAAAAAACATCTGCTGAATGAATGAAGGGATGGCTGAGTTAGTCAAGCGGTCGAGTGGATAGAAAGATTTACTACGAGCAAGTCACAAAATGCAAAAATATCGATTATTTTAAAATCATAAACCAAAATGATCCCTTAACTATTTCCAGTGATGCTCCATGTGAATATAAATATGGCAATATTGCATTAAAGTATTATTTCATCTTGTTTTTCTATCTATGACTTGCCTTTATTTGTGCCACTTTTCTCCAAAATAGAAATACACGATTTGTATTTCAATTCTCATGCCAGAAATATCCACTATTTAATAACTAAAGGCAGATCTTAAACACATCTGCTTTAGCTTGCGGAAATTTTGTAGCATTCGAAAAGTTTTTGAAAAAACCTACAGGGTACATAATCGACAAATACGGACTTCCAATCTTCCAGTTATGCTTTGAGCGTAGATCATCTACTAGAAACCACTTATTGGTGTCACAAAGACATCGGGAACGCATTCCCGTCGTTTTGAATGTCTTAGAAAAGGGAAATCTTTTAACATCGTTTGGCACGAAGGACTCCTCTTTAGGTTTAACAGAAACATTATTTCTATATAATATTATTTCTATATATAAACTCATCACCTCATTTCTAGACAGAAGCAATACTATATTGAGCAGCACCGTCTTTATATCGAATGAAATTTATTGTGAAATTTTGCTTGATTTTTTGGCAGTAAGAATTTCGCAACACCACAGTTGACCAGCTGATATTCAAAAATTTTGACGTTAAGTTGCCTGCACATAGAACATGTGTCTATGATTAGATTCTATTTTTTGGATTTTCCATTTTCCGAGAAGAAGGGAGCTCCTAAAAAACAGTTGACACTGAAGAAGGGAGCAACTTACTCCCGAAATATATATCTGTCAAAATTAAAAACAGCATTTTGGAATGAAAAATCAAAAAATAAAATCTAATTTAGAAGTGCTAAACACGGGACAGTACACACAGAATGTGTCTACACATTGGTTGAATCTTTGCGCCTATTATCCATCCACGTATTATTAACTATTCTTCAATTTATCCAAAACCTACTACATGAATTGAAAAGTTTTTGGCTTGACAATGAAACATAGATATAATAGTTAAAAAACGATTTTATTCCTCGGAATAATCACCATCTAGAGTAATGCACTTAGTGCAAAGATCTTCCAACATTCAATACCTATTTTAAAGAGGTCCGTGTCAATCCCCGCAAAATAGGAATTTGTTTCATACTGGAACTCCTCATTTGAATAGAATCCTAGTGAGCCATTTTCTAAACCGGAAAACAGGAAATAGTCTCCGGGGGCTAAATCAAGCGCATAAGCCGGGTTGGGTAGACTAAATTTTAATTTCCAATCGATCGAATAACACATAGTAATATTGTTCGTTGGTTGTTTTTCATGTTGAAGTATTTCTATGAAGATTATACCATATGCATCCCTAAAAAACTGGCTAAACACTTACTAGCTGATTGTTGCAACTTCTGGCGCCTTCTACGGCTTTCGCCAGACAATAACCATTCCGTCGACTGCCGATTGGACACAGGCGTGTAATGATGTAAAAACTCCAAATTTTGAAAGACGAATACGTTTTCCTTTCTAGTCAATTGTTGGAAACGCGGCACTTATCGCGCACAAGTTTCAAGTTTCAATAATTTATTGGGAGAATTTTTGTTTGGTTGTATACAATTATTTACAATTATTCTTAACATATTACTTAACCTACGGGTTTTGCCTAATGTTCAGATGTCCAGAGTTCAATCTAACTATAATTTTTTTTACTGATTCCTTAAATTAGTTGTTATATTGAAATTATTTACTTTTTACACTTACACCCTAAGTGTGGCTTGTAATATCCATCTTTTTGCTTACATTAACATAATATTATTTTTGTTATAATTCTTTATAATCTAAAACAATATTTGACTTTAATGTTTAATCTTATTTACTACTTATTGCTAGCCGTTGGCGGCCTCCATCGCTCCACTGTAGAGATAGCGATTAGCGATTAGCGAAGCATAGAGATTGATTGGTTCCACGGCTGAATCCCAGTACGGTAGTCGGTTGGGGTAGGACCGTCCGTCCTCCCGTTTATATATCCCAACGCAAGCCCGAAGGATTCTGCGCTCCAGTAATCCTATCTTGCTCCATTTGTACGTCGCTGCTGCCTGCCAGATCAGGACCGAATACATTAGTATGGGCCTGGTAAACGATTTGTACGCAAGTAACTTCACCCGCTTGTTGGTTGATGACTGTTTCCTGAAAAGAGGTAAAAGGTGTTGGTATGGGTATATAGATTTCTTCAATACAGCGTCCTCGTGAGCACTAAAGTTGTTGTTCTTATTAAAAATTACCCTTAGATACTTTGTTTGCTTCAAGCAGTGCACCACCTGCCCGTTCAGCTTTATTCTGGTGTCACAGATACTCCTCGTGCGACGTCCAGATTTTTGATGTGGGTCCTTGAAAACAATCAACTCGCTTTTCTTAGCGTTAATCATCATCCCCCACTTTTCATAATATGAAGTTAACGAGTCCAGGTACCTTTGGAGTCTCGTCCTTAAAAAGATTTTACTCAGAAGACTACACTAGCAACTCTAACGACTCTAGGTTGAAATTCTTCCCTGATCCCTGGGATGTCGGACGTTATTAAATTGAAGAGAACGGGACCCAGAATGGACCCCTGTGGGACCCCCGAATTAATGATAAAGAGTTTAAAGCTAGCTCCACCAGAAACCGCAAAGGCAGTTCGTCCCCTCGTGAAGCTGCCTACAATATTCGTAACATTAACCGGAAAGCCCAGTTGGATCAGCTTGTAGATAAGTCCGTCGATCCAAACCGAATCAAAAGCTTTTTCTACGTCGATGAGACACGCTGCAATTATCTTTTTTTCCTGTCAGTTCCGTTTTATACTGGCTTGGAAAACAGCCAATGCGTCTATCGTTGAGTGACCTCTTTTGAAGCCAAATTGTATTTCTTGGACAGTTCCTGCCCCTTCAGAGAATTTTGTGATGCTTTGGAGGATTACTCCGGCAAGTAAATTTCCCACATTAGACAAGAGAGATGTTCGGTGGGTGTCGACTACGTCTGTGCTATTGGATTGCTTTGGAATAGCAAATATTTTGGCGCATTTCAATTGCTGTTGGAAGTAGCAAATGTTAATGCAGTTATTTAAAAGGATTGCGAGGAGAACAAGTTTTTTTTTAAGAAAAAATTTGAAATTCCATCAGCCCCATCCGATTTTTAGGAATTTTGCTTTCAGGGCTCACAAACAGGGTACTGCCAATAGGTGCGTCGGAGGGATTCGAATCTGAAAATCTAGTCAAGCAAAGATTTTTGTGGTCTTTGTCGAACGTTGATATTGTTCTCTTTTCAAGTGAATTGAAAGCAGAGTACTTATCGCACACACAAAGTTCGCATGTGTTGTAAATATTCATAGATGATAGGTCCAACGTATTCTGTTGAAGTGTTTACTATGTGGGTTATTTCATTAGATTTAATTTTGCACACAAGATCAGTAATTTTTTTGTGAAGCTGCTTCTTGTTGGTGCATTTCCGATCGTGAGGCTTAACTGGTACTCGTACGGCAACGGTGAAATTCATCAAACCAATATTTAATGTTTGAATATGGTGGGCAGACTTATTTTAACATTAAACTAGCCATGCCTTTGTTTGCACCGTATTTTTCTTCTCATCAGAAAACCATGTTTTCTCAAAACATGAAATTAACATGATGAAATTTTTTTTCCATCGTTTACGACAATTCAAGGGTAGCGTCACTCCATAAACTTTAACTTGAAAATGAGTAAACCAATTTCCATAAAATTTTAACAGGTTCCATGTCAAAATTGCTACTCTCCAAAGCGGACGTAGATTTGAGATTTGTGGCGTTATTTCCGTATCTATTTCCAAATACTTTTCAGCCCATGTAAGAAAAACAGAAGACTAACACCAGTCTATTACTTCTCTTCTTGAAATTTGCATGCACTGGTCAGTGTTTGTCTTCTACAATAACGGGCAAAATAAGGTAAAGATAAACTGCTTACTACAGCAAATAATGTATTCAGTTCACTCGTAGCTATGCTTGATAATAAAAATATATATATATAAATCAATCAATTGTATTGGCCATCTCTACTCTTTCAAATAAAAAAAAATAAAACCTAGAACCTACTAATTGTAAGCTATATGTTAACACAACCCAAGCAACCAATCACGTATAAATACGCAAAAAAGCATAATTGAAATATCAAAGAGTAAAACTTTTAATGACTTCTACGTGCCTGCATCAAAATAATTTATTGCAAAACTGTTACGACTAATGAAACCATAATACCCCTCAAATTAAAAACTCACGCTACGAGCGTAAGCTCACTTTGGTGACGTCACATGAAATCTAAGCGCCAACCTGTTTCTTATTGGATTCGCTAACGTCTTGCAAGTTTCGAACCAGCGCTAGTAGTGCTTAAGCTTTCGCGGGAAGTGTAGTAGTTCGGACGTACAAGGGAGTGTATTTGCGCGTATCGCGAACTAACCGTATGATGAGGGATTGACATCTTGTGCACGTCGTGGTCCATTGTAGGGAATGTAACAAAGGAGTGAAGTGAATAGAATCGTGAGCTCGTCTTTGAGCCTTGTGTTCATTGATAATTGAGCGTTATAAGTGAAATTGATCAAATTAAAGTGTTTGTGACGTGCAACGGTATTTCACTGTTTTTTTTTTGTCATATGTGAATTGGCGTTTGAACACACATTGGTAAGTACTTGTTTTGTCCTGCAATGCGAGTAGACAACAAAGGCGAGCACATGGGGTACGAAATGAGCAATTCAATCAGTGAAATACCTTGAAAAGTTTGCAAACGTGCTCGCAATGTTGAGATGCTAGGAATTTTGCCAATGTTTACTATTACTGTATTTTACAAGAACAGAAATATATTTAGCAAATAATTTTGTTGCTAATTCTCTCTCGAGGTTATGACTTATTGTTAAACTAATTCGTCATAAAGATGAATGGATTGACCGAAAATTACTGTCCACTTGCTTTTAGCCAGTAGGAAATTCCGCCATCCCCTTTTATTTTTGTGTAGCATTCGGAAAAAAATTAAATTGATCGAAAGATTTTACTATCTTCCCAGGCAAAACTACTGCTTTTGACTAGTATCGAGTTTAAGAAAGAAATTCTAGGACATGAAGGACTTTAGCAAACGGAGCATGGTTGAACCACATTACCAAGAGACATGACTTGAAATAAGGGTTACGTGGAGCTATTGCTTTTGGTCCATTCTTCGATGCGAGTTCGAGGACACTCAATTCAATATAACCAAACTTCTAGTCTTGTCAGTCTTGTGTGCTCGATCAGAGTCATAGATATTTGTTTCCACTTTCGTTAGGCGGGACTTGGAGACTTTCCATGGTACAATTAGAAATCTGATCTGTCTTGTCAAATAGTTCAGTCTCTGTTTCGAATATATTTTTCTACAGATCTTACCCTTGTGTATGTCCATGTTCCTTATGTATCATCGAACTCGGCAATTCCACCTTATTCTGCAGGGATTATATTATATTATTTATTATTATTATTGTACTGGGTCCACTTGCTGGAAATTAGCATACTAGCATACATAGTACTATTGTTTACAGATGGTCCATCCTGTCGTCCTACAGAAGCCAAGGAGTTCCCTCAGTTCTGTGGTCGCCAATTGTGTTCCAATTCTGTTCCAATTCTGTTACGCCAGTACACCGCAGCCAAGTAAGGCGTTTGTTGGCCAGACTCGAGCAATGTAGGAGGAAATGTTCTGTACTTTCTTAATCCTTGCTGCAAGCTCGGCAGGTGTCATCCGTTTGGATTCCTATTCGTTTGGCGTGTTGATCTAGAAGATTATGGCCCGTTGATACTGCCACCAATGTTCCAACGCCATTTCTGTTTTTGCCCAGGAGTTGTTTTGTCCTCGTTTTATCAGGGTGAGGTCAAAGAGCTCGGCTTATCCTGCAGTCGTTCCTGTCATTCCAAGCCGTATCTGTCTCTTTCGAGAGGATTTCGTCTAGTTCCCTTTCTACCCTTCTACCCTAGTGGCACTTTAATTGTGTCTATTCTAGTGGCATTTTGGTCGGCTGATCCAGCTCTCGCTAGCTCATCCGCTCTTTCGTTTCCCTCTACACCGCTGTGTCCAGGGACCCATGTCAGTTTTACATTTACTCGGGTTGTTGCGGCTTTGACAGCCTGCCTACAATCCTGCACCAGTTGTGAGACTACGCGGTTAGAGGCAAGCGCCTGCAGTGTCGACTTGCTGTCTGACAGTATTTGTATTCTTGTATTAAGATTGTTTATTGCCGCTTCTAGAGCCTTCTTCTTCTTTATTAGAAACACTTCCGACTGGAAAACTGGCTCTCCGTGTCTATAACTTCGGTGGAGTTGCGGATGATCTGGAAAAAAGATTCCGGCGCCGCTTCCCTCATCCGTTTTGGAACCATCGGTGTAGATCATAATCTTATTTCCAGATGTGAAATGTAAAATGCATACGTGCCCCGCTTGTGTGTGGTTAGATAACTAATATGTGGATATTAATTTGATGCTTGCATGTGATGCCTCTCTGAAGATGAATTTGTCGAGTGGCATGAGCCTTAGATAAGCATTATCTCCATTGCAGCAGTTGGCGTAATCCTAATGGCACTTACGATGCCAAGGCAGGTCATTCGCTGGATCTTCTCTAGCTCTTTTGCAATAGTTTTCTTTTATAATGTCTGCCACCAAACCAATGCCCCGTAAGTGGTTATTGGCCTCACCACTGTTGTGTAGATCCAGTGGGCAATTTTGGGTTTTATTCCCCAGGTTTTCCCCACTAGTCTTTTCATTGTGAAGAGCGCCGCTGTAGCTCTCCGTCTGACTGCTCCTATGTGTGGAGTCCAAGTTAGTTTACTGTCCAAGGTTACTCCTAAGTATTTCACCTTGTTTACTAAACTGATATGTTCTCCGCAAATGGTCGGGGGTGAAAATGTCTCCGGTTTACGGCGCTTTGTGCAAAGCATAAGCTCCGTTTTGTTGGTCTGCATCAATTCCGACATGGTTTCCGGGAACTTTCCACTTATCAGTATAACGATATTGTCAGCGTACGCTATCGTTTTGAAACCCTTTCCGTTGCGGTCTTCCACTATTTGGTTAACTGTGAGTACCCCGGCAAGTGGTGATACTATGCCGCCTTGTGGTGTACCCCTGTTAGTCCATTTATTCAAGGTTACGCCGTTCTCTTCGGCTGTAATCTTCCTTTGAGCTAGCAGTTCCGTCATCCATTAAGTAAGATATGGATCTATTGCATATCTTTGAATGGCTGCTACTATGCTCTCAGTTTTTACATTGTTGAAGGCTCCCTCGATATCAATGAAGGCTGCCAAAGTGTAATCTTTGATGGCAAGGTTCCTCTCTATTCTGCTTACGACTTCATGCTTCAGGTATGCGTGTTGGTTGGGGCAAAGCTCCGTTATGTTCGCGGTGCTTTTTATGTACCCATCCACCAGGCGTTCCAGGGTTTTAAGCATGAAAGACGTTAAGCTGATAGGTCGGTAATCCGTTGCTTTGTAGTGGCTGGCTTTTGCCGGCTTGGGTATAAAAACTACTTTGGCTTCTCTCCAGTCCAAAGAAATATAGCCTTTGGATATGGAGGCTCTATATATTTTCACCAAAATTCGTATTATTGTGATATCCGCTTTCATAAGCATGATCGGATACAGTTTGTCGGTTCGTGGGGATTTTTAAGGTTCGAAAGTATTAATGGCCCAAAGGACATTTCTTCGCTTACTATTTCTTTTAGGGGGGGGGGGGGGCACGGTAAGGAGTCACGTTGTTTACTTGTTCTGTCTCCTCGTCCGTTGAGCCCGGAAAGTGTTAGTTTAGTAGGAGCTTGAGATGTTCTATGCTATTTGTTGTCCACGATCCGTCCTCCTTTTGGAGCATCGTGTCCACATGTGATTCTCTTTTCAGAGCCCTGCTTAGCTTAGATGTTTCGTTTACTCCCTCAATATTGCTGCAAAAAAGATTCCAGGATTTCCTTTTCTCTCTTCTTACAGCTGTTTCAATAATTTTCAGATTTCGCTTATAGTCCTCCCAATCCGTATCTCGGTTTGTGAGGCGAGCTATTCTGAATAATCTTTGAGTATTTTTCCAGATCTCTTCCAGTTCTTTGTTCCACCAGCTTACCTTTTTTTGTTTGGCGGTAGTGGTTGGACATATTTCACTGAAACTATCGACCAGTATATTTGTGATGTATCACACTTCATTGTCGATGTCCTTTCGACTTCTCAATGGATTCACCTGGTATGAACGTATATATCTATATATATATCTATATATATAATGGGGTCTTCTCGCATCTTCTCACTTGAAAGTTGATGCATTGGTGCTCCGACAGGCTAGGTGAGTCACATACTCTCCAGCCGTGCAGGTCCTCTAATGCCTCTGTTGTGATTAGAGTGACGTCAATCACTTCCACATTTTTTTTCGTTATAAAGGTCGGTTTGTTACCCTTATTTGCTAAGTTGAGGTTGCTCAGTAATTATTTGCTTATTTGCTAAGTAATTGACTTACTGCTCACCTCTTTCGTTGCATTTGGTGCATCCCCAGAGTTCGTGTTGCGCGTATATGCTCCGATAGGGTGTGGAATTCGGTGGTCAGCATCGGAGCGTCAAACGGTAGGTATGCCGAGGCCAGCGTTACATGCCCGTCCCTTCCGTCGAACAATGCTGATGTAAGGTCCATGTTTCTGAACTGCAGTAGAAAAATTAAATTAAATACCTTCCGATATATAATGCTTGGCAGCATCAGGCAATTTCCTAAGTTTCTCTTGGTTGGCTGCCGCTTTTTGGCTGGTGCCAGGGTTCGTTGGGAAGCTCTTCTCCCCGATTGTGTTTTGACGCCTCAGTTTCCTTTGCGCCTTTCTTCTTAGCGTTCTGGCTGATGCTCCCGTCTTCCCAGTGGGTGCGGTAGCTGCCATTGCGCTTGTTTTGTTGCAGTCACTCGTCAAATGCACGCCCTGCTCCTTTAGCGTACATTTCTGGCCCAATAGCTCTGGGCAACTGGTGCTTGGTGCCGTCACGCCAGTTGTCCGGTCTCCGGAGATTTCTCACCCTCGTATGCCGGGTACTGAGGGTACTTCTTCACGTTGTACTTCCCTGTTTTTTTTAATTTGGTTAACTCTTCGCTTCACTTCTCGCCCTTTGCCTACCTGCTAGCTTGGATCCGAAGGTCCCATGCAGTGTAGCCGCTGGGTTCATTGGAGTTAGTGGGCCCCCTCGCCACGTCATGGCGGGTAACCATGAGGCGGTTCTGCAGGGATTAGAACACTTTTTTTGGGTATTGGATGTCGGACAGCAAGTGATACTGCCATAGAAAGAGTGGTGCTGATCGAATTATATGCTTGTAGATATGCATTTTGGTTTTTATATTTAGGCGGCCAGAATTGAAAGATGGAGGGTATACGGAGACGAGTATTTCTAGGCAGTGGGAATAGTCTCCTTACCTGGAAAGTCTAGATTGTAATCGCGTAATAAGTCAGTAATCGCTGTATTCATATGTAAGTAATCGTATTTTGCCCAATTTTGCGATGGTAATTGTTCGTTTGTCATTGTCTTCTACGTTGGTTTTAATAGCTTGTGTCTTGTGTGACTGTCGTCACATGTCTGGGAGTGTGAAGCTCGCACCCACTAAAATAAAACCCCATAGCTACTGTTCGGACTTAAACCCACTCGTGCATCATTTCAGGTTACAGTCCCTAATGTATCATTAAGACAACCTCAAAATAGCCGTCGTCCAGTCACCGTTTTCCAGATGATGAGTTAGTTCGATCAATCTCAATCCGAAGACGCAATCCTCTTCGTTGGAGGACGAACTCAACATAGTGAGCTGTCGCGTTGCCCGCATCTTCCGTATGCAATATTGCCTGAACGCCAGGAATAGATCCTTGCGCCGATCATGCAGAGGAATGTTTCGCTTTTCATCGCCCACTCAAAGCTAGACCTTGCGACCATCTAAGTACCTTTGAATGATGCACAAAGGATAATTCTGTTCTGTTCTTTTAGAATAAAGATGCAGTTTTAGAAATTGGCTTCAAATGTGCCCATACAGCAGCGGGTGAGTGTGTGGTGTATTGGGATAGCTACAATAAGATTTTGTAAAGCCTTTGGTGTAAACAATCGTGTATAGACTGAGCTGAAGTCTACACCCCCCAAAATGATATGCCTGTGACTCTGCACTGTACTTGGTACAGTAATTTTCTGAAAAATCCATAACTATTACAACTTTGTACTCGTTAAGATTTTCTTTTAAGTTTTTGAGGACTTTGTACTGATGGAATATGTTTCTTTCGTGGCTATAATACCCATCTAAGTCATCTTCTAGTTCTTGTATAAGTTCAGTTGGACGAACTTTAAAAGTTCTTTTTATATATGTTGTTACAGATGGTACTTTACTCGATTTAGGATTCCTATAATCTTGTTTTTAGATTACCCATTTTTTAAACTGTATAGGCTTGCTATCATCAAAAACTTTACATTTGAGATTCTTGTTGACACAGCGCTGGCATTCCCGTGATAAACATTGCTCATCATAACGATTACAAGAATTGTTTTCCAGTACTTTCCAGATCGTAACGCAATATTTTTCGAATGTACAAAGCGGACAATTTCAAATCAAGATTAGCATGTTTAAAGCAAAGGCATGTACTCGTTCGTTTATCTTTGGGGTAACCACCCAGAAAGGACGTAAGAGTTGTTACTCTTAAATTTATTGTGTAAATTTGAGATTAAACCGAACAAGTATCTTTTTTTTTTGTTTTTTAACTCATTTTCTGGTCACACATTCCCGTTTGCCTGCACCGATTCGACTATTATCATCATTTACATAAAAAAAATTGCACTGCCTTTATAAGAAAGCTACCTGCAACGAAGTGCTTCTTTATAAGAATGATAAAATGCTACCTACACGAGCCCGCGTTGTGGATAATAAAGTTGACTGACTTCGAGTTCTGAAGTCGATTATACGATACAGCACTGCCTTTGCTCCTCCATAGTTTGTATTCTTTTACTATTTTACCAGATATAACTTTCACAAAAATTTGTGTTTCTTTATGTGTTTTCAACCATGCAAAGTTCTTTTTCAATTGTTCATTCAATACTTCCCCAAACAGAGCCTTTTTAAAAACTTCCCTGCGAGTTGATGGAGGTTCACACATTCTTCGGAATTTTGTGTTTATTGTCGCGGTATTTTTGCTGTTATTTGCTAACTTATTTTCTAACCGCTGAAACCTCTCTTTATACTTTTCCATCTTCTGTTTGTATTGCTGAATCTTAAGATCTTTCTCTCATTATTTTTTCGCGCTTCTTTTTGGCCTGTTTCTTTGTTGCAATGATTAATGCATTTTCTGGTTTTAAAGGTCGCGGAGGTTCTGAAGCAGAACACTCCGAATCAGGCGTATTTTCCATAATAAAAGTTTTTTTTATTGCTTTCATACATTTTTTTGTTTCATACATTCTACGCGAAACGTAGAACAATGCTCCCTCCCAGTTTTTTTGCAGCCTTGTGTGAGTCACGGCACCTCATATCCTTAACTAATTTTCTTGTGCTTTTTTCTTTCTTCATTTGATAATTCAATAAATAAAAAATAAATAACTAAATATTTCAATAAATTCATTTGATAAACATTTTCTTCTATTTCTTCTCTTTTTTGAGGGTCATTTTTACGTCGTTGATACCTTAAACGCTCTGCTATACGTTTTCGTTTCAATATTTCTTCTTTTGTTTTCGATGGCTTCTTTTTGGGTGGCATTTTGGGATAGTGTGCTGCGAACAAGATGATATTTTTAATGTAAATGTTCATTAATACGCAGTCTGGCAACTTAGACTTGACTTGAACTGTTTCCTGTATTATAAAATGACAGGGGACTGTCATTTTTTCATATAAATGTAAAATACCATAAAACCATTTCAAATAAGAAACAGACGCAGCTGCATCCTTGCTATGTTATTAATTTTATGTGCAATCATCGTAATTAAACCTCCTAAAACAGTACGAAAAAGACTTGGCAGGTTAAACTAGCGGCCAAGACACATTATTGACTGACAATCGAAGCGGAGACACTAAATAAAATGGCAACTTCCTGCTCAGCTCTACAACTGAACGAACTTCATGCCGATTGCGTTCAGTTTCACGGTCTAAACGTCTGCGCCAATTCAAAATGTGATTTCTGCACAATTTCCAAATTGTACCAAATTATACAACATTCGCTTACCGATTTTTCAATGAATTATTTATTTTCAAAGTAGAATTGCCTTTTTTAAGATTCTTCCTATATTTTAGTATTATTTATATATTATTTACTTATTTAAAAATGACAAAGAAAATTAATATTTGTCGGAAGATTTCTAATTCTGGAAATGGGACACTCCAGAGGACTGTGTTTTGAGATGTTTGAAGATTATTTATTTAGAAATTAGAATATTAAATTTCTAAATTAGATATTAATTAATTAAAAATGAGAAATATTAAGATCCCCATTTATGAAACCTGCTTGGGACAACGATTTTCCGATTTTCCGATTAGTGGAGAAATACCCATTTATCTCTTCCAAGTAGAAAATAATTGCGTTTTCGCTGACATCCAGTCGATTTTATATTAATAGTAATTTAGCAGTTAATACGCAATCATACATGATCGTATAATCAACTATTGCAATTGTGTTAGCATGCAAACTGGCATTGAAAAAAACCGTGTTACTATATCTGCTGTGACTAACCAACAAAGTTGTGGTATGTAAAAGGAAAACAAATAATGCAACTTTAATTCATAGGTGTTGTTTTATGAACCGCATGCTACATATGAGCGCCATATCGCAAAGCACTGTTAACGTGATTCACTTTGTTAACTCAAGACGTCATGGATTGATTTAAACTGAATCCATGTCATCCATGTGCCATAAAAATTCAAAGAGAATGGAAAATTTGCACTGCAATTTCTCAATTGAAATGTAATCAGTGAATACACGTGGCTGCTAAACTTTCACTACCTAAGACGGCTCATGTTTCAAGTTCAGTTTCTCATTTTATTAGACGAAGAAGAAGAAAGTGCTTCTGATATTCATTGCAAGATTGCAGCATGTACTGAGTAAGTAGAAAGGGACATTTATTTTGGTTTTCAAGACTGCGTAAAGAAATCGATGGCATCCGTTAATTGGTTTCAAATGCTCAGAATATTTTCTTGGCTATTTCTAAATGGAAAAATAAAGATAAGAAATCACACACTAGATAACATTGTAATGTTGTCTGTGAGGTTAAATGAGCTTCACATTGAAACAACAAACGTGTGTTGGAAATGAAATTGATGTTGGGAATTTTATATAATTTTTTGTGCAATGTCATTTCAATATGATCATTAATGCTTTGGAAGAATGATACATTTTATCAATGACTATTGAATTTAGCCAACGAAATAAATATATAAATTCTGAAAGTTTTAATTTGACGAATATGTTAGCAAAATAAGCAGCTAAAGTTCAGCTTTTACAGCCCGATCGAATATATCTTTTACGGAACTAACCTCATACGGCATAAAACCGTTTAAATTCGAAGCTTGCCTGAAATAATCAGATCCGTTTCCTTCCTCTGATAATAACCTCTTGCTGAAAAGTTTGCTAACAAAAAACACAGATCTTGGTACTACATAGTAACGCTTGTTGATAATCAGGATGTCTCAGTCTGGTGCTGAACTAGATTTCTCACAAATTAATAATCAATGTAAAAAAGGAATGCAGATATCGTTCGACATCGTATAGACGATGGTAGGCTCAAATGTAATACATTATATGAGAAGGAATGGTGGAAGAGTTGAAGTTGGTTTGAACATGTGTTGCTGCCAATTCCCATCAGGTGCCACCTCCCTCGGATTGTTATTCTTAGATAATCAGGTCAAAACATAGCTTCCCTGAGAAGTCGACATAAAATGTCTAAAATCATATCGAGCGTATTATTCGATCTCGCGTAAACGGAGAAATGCTCAGCAGGGACATTAATTGAAAGAGCATTTCTGTTTTAATTCCATAAATTTTTGTGAGTTTAACACCCGAGAATGACTCACAGATTAGAAGAGAAATGAATAGAAAAAATCTGACAGGTCTTATACTGATCGATGCATTCTGAGGTTTCAGCAGAGTCTCAACTCGAAGCTGTCAATTTGTTCGCACTGTAAATTTATTCGTAAAAACAGAATATTTTGCGTTTTTTGTAACGATGGTATATCACTGATATTTGAAGTCGACAAAATCCTATTAAAGTTTTACTATCCTATTAAATCCTAAAAAACTTTCCTCCAAATACAATAACATACATATACTGTGTGTATTTTCCCTTGTTTTGCACTTATAAATTACATTTAATTTTTAGATTTTCCATTTCAAAATGCTATGTTATTAATTTTGACATTTATATATATTTCGGGAGTAGGTTAATCCCTTCTTTAGTGTCAATTATTTTCTGCTGTTACAAAGGCCTTTTCAGGGATATTTTGCCTTTGTTTTAGTTTAGGGATATTATTTTATAATATCTAACTATTCCTATTGGACTATTTTCTTACTGACATTACTATTAGATTTTATAATCTGCGTCTGTCTGCTATCTTTAATTTAATTGCCTCCTTTGTGTGCTCCTCGAATCGTATTTTGACTTAACAATATATGCTTTATCACAGTGATTGCATTTAATTTTGTAGAGACCGCACTTTTCTTCTTTCTGTCCTTTTTTGTCTCTTTACTACTTTTTAGTTGAAACTGCTTGGGATTAGGTGGATATTGACTTCTTTATCTTAATTAATAATCTGCTTAAGGCTCCAGTTGAAGCTGAAGTTACGACCACTGTCCTTTGTTGTTTTCTGTTTTGTTGGCTTCTACTTTTAGGTTTTTTTTAGGGGGTAGGGAGGTGAAGGCTATTTACCCCCTTCCTGTCGGATTGTTGTTCCCAGTGAACCTACTGGACTACCGCCTAAACTCCTCCCCTGTCAACCGGAGTGCCTAGCCTGGAACCGTTTGACACATTACTTCGGGCTAAGCCTCCCAATTTTACGCCTTTTGGCGCCTTCGGATTACAGGGATTCCTTCTCCAGTTGGATGGGAAAGAAGCGGAGGATTGCTAGAGGAGAAAACCCTCCACCCTCGACGCCTCCAGCCGATCAAATATGCCATTTTTTATTACTAACATTGCCCGAGCGTAATGTGCCACGTGATTCCATTTGTCAAATGATTTCAGCATCTCTTCAATTAGTCTACATGGATGGAGCTCTCCCACTTTTTCGGCAAGACCACCGCGCTGTTTGTCTCATCTTCATGAAAAGAAAGTATGACAGGCGTCATCCTTCACTCCAATGCAGAATATGCAATCTGGAGACCGTGACTTACCTATCTTGTGCAGGTAAAACTGAAAACAACCATGTCCGCTCAATAGCTGGGTCAGGTAGAAGTCAGCCTCATCATGCGTTCGACTAAGCCACGATCTCAAGTCGTTAATGAGCCGCGCGGACCATCTTCCTTTTAGCTCACGTTCCCATGATTGTTGCCATTCGTCGAGAGTGCATCGTCTTTCATCGCGAGCAACTTTTTCTTTATTATCCTCGTGCCTTCGGAGATAGACTCTATTGCGCTCTCTAGCAAGGAGAGAGGTGGGTATCACCCCTGCAATTACCAACGCCGTTGGCTCAGAGACTGTACGGTATGCTGATGCAATCCGCAGTGCTCCTCGTCTCTGCACCTGTGCCAGCCGTTTTCGGTAGAGTTCCTTGTTGAGAGCTTCACTCCATATCTCTGCTCCATAAAAAAGCGTAGATTGCACTACACTCATGAGCACACGCCTTTTTGTTGGACTTGGTCCCCCATGGTTGGCCATTAGTCGACTAATTTCCGAGACCCCTGCTGCGGCCTTGTTTGTCGTTGTCTTAATCTGCTCGGAGAAACTCAGTTTAGAGTCTATCAGCAAGCCCAAATATTTGACTGATAGTTCCGACTCTACTTATGCGTCCCCGACTCGGACCATTCTTACTCTGGCGATCCTGTTCTTGGTCAGGATGACCACTTCGGTTTTCTCTAACGCTAGGTTAAACCCGTGAGTGGTCA
Source organism: Stratiomys singularior (assembly GCA_954870665.1). Lineage (NCBI taxonomy): Eukaryota > Metazoa > Arthropoda > Insecta > Diptera > Stratiomyidae > Stratiomys > Stratiomys singularior. The sequence continues at coordinate 68,873,763 of OX940881.1, forward strand.
TCCAGCTCCCCACCCGGCGCATTAGTACATTCAGCCTTAATTGCGCTTGATCGAGCGTGCGCCCAGCCACTAGTGCCACAACTGGCTGCTGGCCGATCAGTCGCGACTCTTCCGGCAGTTCAAGTCTGAGCAGTCCGTCGCAGGAGACGTTCCACAAGTCCGGACCGAGGATGGAGCTTTGGGCCACACCTGATGTGACTAGCATCCTCCGACAACCTTGCACCGTGTCTTAGATCAGGCTGCGATCCATCAGGTAATTTCGGACTATCCGCATCAGATATTCTGAGATAGATAAAAGAGTTTTCCAGGACTTCCAGAATATCCTTCCATCTAGCGGAGTTTAAAGCATTCCTTATGTCCAGCGTCACTAGAAGGACTACCCGACGGTTGGATAGACTGCGTGCCTCCGCCTATTGGATCGCACTTACCACTTCCGCGACTGCATATATAGTGGAACGTCCCATTCTGAAACCATACTGCCGTGAAGAAAGATCCCCACTGGCGTGAATAACGTTAGCGAGTCTTCTCTTTATCAGTTTCTCGAGCACTATCTCGGCCGTGTCTAGCATGCATGACGGTCGGTATGCTGACGGCGACTCGGGATTTCCCTTCCCCTTGCTGATCAGCACGAGTCTTGCCATCTTCCAACGCTCAGGAAAAACGCCTTCCCGCAAGCAGGCATTGAACGTACTGAGCAGCAAGTCAGGACAAGAGTGATAGGCCAGTTGCAGTACCTGGGCTAGAATACCGTCTGGGCCCGGAGCCTTCTTCGCCTTCATGGAGAGAACTGCTAGTTTCAGCTCGTTTCTCGTGAAGAGTGGATAGTCTGATGTTGTTTCTTCCCTGTTGGCGGCATCAACGCGGACGGGATGTTGGGGAAAAAGTGCCCGTACTATCTCGTCCATCATGTCCGCTTCAAGTGCGCAGGGGGCCTGTAGAGCTCCGAGCTTCCCCATAACTAGTTTATAGCCCAAGCCCCACGGCTCCCTGTTCACGTCTTCGACGAGGTTCTGCCAGGAACGGACTTTACTCCTGTTGATCAGTTTGCGAAGGCATTTTCTGGCCGACCGATATACTGGCATTCTGGTGCATGTCTCGCCCTGGCTTCGAGCTCGTTGAGCTTCTTTGTGACACTCCCTTCGTTGCTCAGCTATTTCAGTGGACCACCAGTACACTGGAGGCTTTCCGTGTCTAGGTCTCCGGCGGGGCATAGATGACTTACAAGCGGAGATGATGGTACTCATTGTGGAGTTCACCATGTCTTCATCAGTCAGTTCTCTGGTCCCCGGCGATGAGCCAATCGGTGGCAAGCATGTCATGAGCGTGTCGACAAACTTCTTCACGTCCATCCTCTCAGTATTCCACACGAAGGCGGAGCGCTGAGTATCTGGTAATGTACTGCTGCTATGTACTGGTGATCACTGGCCGAATAGCCCTCTAGAACTCTCCAATTGTGTGTCATAGATGAGAGGGACTCCGAGGCGAATGTCACGTCCGGAAAAGTGCCCAAGCGGTGGAAAGGGGGAGTGTTACCAGTGTTCACCACGGCCAGCCCTACTCTGGCTGCCATCTCCAGGATTCGATTCCCCCCTGGGATCTGACTTAGGTATGCCCCATTCAATAGCCTTGGCGTTAAAGTTTCCCCCGATAAGAACATGACCTTCTGTGCTCAAGACGGTGTCCTCCAAAGAGTTGAGCTTCGCCTGGAAAGATGTTATTGGTTCGTTCGGTGTCAGGTACACACTAAAGAATGTTATTCCTGGGCAACGGACCCACACGAAACCATTTTTTCGCCCATGGTCCCGAACTCTCAGTTGGGTGCTGTTTCGAACCCATATGGCACAAGTACCAGATTCATCAGGGTAACATGCTTCTACTTCGAGTGTACAATGTAGTAAAGCTATCTCGTGTTCTTCTTGCTTCAATTTTCTTCATCATTCCTGCAATCGTCCTTGTTTCATATCCGTTTTTCTTCGCTGTATCCAGACTATAATTTGTTTTCTTAATTCGAATTTAATGCTCACGAGTACTGACATCATCCTATGTATCCATACTTAGAAAGAGGCCATTTTTTGTGAGTATGCATGTTTACATGTCCTCGGTACGGTCCTTCTATTGCTTGTATTTTTTCGGTTTGTATCCAATTCTAAATTTCCGTTAGCCCTATTGATTTTTAAATCGTGAAAAGGTAGTTCGATGTTGTTTTCTTCCTCAATTGTAAACTTGATGGTTTTGTGGATGTTATTTAATTTCGGCAGCAAGTTGTTTATATCTTTTTCGTTTACTATAGCGAAAATATCGTCTACGTATCGAACCCAAAAGTTGAGAACTATGCCTTCTTGCTAATTTTTTTCAACGATCCAGATCATGAAAATCTCCCTTAAAAACGGTGACAGATAGTTACCTATCGGTGCTCCTGACTTCTGCTTGTAGTACTTTCCTCTAAAAGTAAAATAGTTTTCCGACATGCACAATGATGCCAACTTTGTGGTTGTTCTTGCTTTTCTCTTTCCTACCATTATTGGATCTTTTTGAATCAGTCGATCTTCCAAGAGCGCAAGGGCTTGCTTCACCGGTATGCTTGGGAATAGAGCCTTGACGTTAAAAGACACCATTTTTTGCTCACTTTGTAAGTGACTCTTCTTTATGAGCTTATTGATCAGTTCATTTCGGTTCTTCACGGAGTTTTTGATGGTTCGAATCCATATATGTTCGGTTTCTTCCAGCAGCCGCCTTGCTAATTTAGATGTTGGAGCGTTTGTTGATGTTATAATTTCCCTCATCTCCATCTCTTTCTAGTGAATCTTTGATTTGTATTTGATTATTGGAAGCACGGGATTGGTAACTCCCAAACTCGTCTTTTCGTCAAATAAGTCTTTGTACTCTTTTAGGGCTCTTTCCACTCGTTTATCCACTCCCTGAAAGTGTTAAACGAGTGGAAAGAGTCCTAAGGGAAGTAAGAAAAATGTGAAAACTGGAGTTTGGACAAAAATTCGAGTTTCTGTCGTTGTTTGTGTGGACTATTTGTATTCGACAGCGTTCAGAGCAAAAAAAGAATGAAAATTCCTAAATTAAATTTTAAACAAATAATCGAGACCATTTTAAGTTGCTAGTTGTGCGTTTTTTTTTTTGCGAAATATGCAATAATAATCCTAGCAACAATATGTTTTTAAATTTTTTAATAATTTCAAATAAAATTACTAATATATTTGCGAATTTCAAATTCAAATATAATAACTATTATATTTGCTTCCTTTATTACATCCTGAGCAGGCGAGTTCCCACATATCTCCCTGATGTGTTTCCCTCAACAGTTCTGGTTTACCGACCGTATTTATTAAATAAAATAATTAGCGGCTCGCCATTCTCGTCGATCTAGTCTGACCTGCACTTCCTGGGTTTTTCCGCTTTTCCTGGTCACTAAGTTTTGAATTTTAATCAATCTCAATCATCCACTGCACCTGGCTTGTACGTTTTAGCTTCCCTATTTTTAAAACTGAACTCCTGCGGCTCTTCAAAACCATCCCATTACAAATGGTTGTACTTTATATCCCATTGATATCAGCATTTTTCTTCATAGATGCATCTTACTTTATTTTGCACCTTAGGACCTGCCTTTAAAATGCATGCTTTAAAATGGGTCTTTATTTTGTTTTCGGATGCCAACGAGAGGGTCCACGTTTCACAAGCGTAGCCTAACAATGGCCATATGACGACCGCTTTGCATATTTGGTTCTTTGTTCTCCTGTATATGCAACTGGTCTTTAGTATAGGCAAGAATGTCTTATATGTGATTTGTATTTTCTATTTAATACATTATTTTTCATCTTTTATTTTATGCATTATCGTGTTTCAAAAAGTTTACACCAAGGTCTACCTAATTGTCAACATTTTGACGTTTCGGTTATTCAATATTATATTCGGCCAGTTAGGTGTCTTTTTCTTATTAAGAAAATCAATTTTGTTTTGGCCGTGCTAAATTGAAGCCTCCTTGCTTCGCATCTCGGTGCTTGGCAGCATGATTTATTTATCAGATGTAGTAAACCTTGAACGGATGTTATCGTCACAGTCGTACGCTACTTTTTGGTTAGATTTAAAGAGCAGCATACCTCTAACATTAAAAGGGAGGAACTAAACACGTAATTTAGAAGATCTCTGATCCATCACATATTGAGCTTTTCCCTTATTTGCCTTGATCCTTGTCACGTTTTGCTCTAATTTTGCGTATTTCGACGCGTCTATCAAATGTTTTTATTTTAAGGAGGTGATTTATGTCAGATTCACAACTATAGCATACCAAGGTCTTGAGACACATTCTCCTGCGTATACAGCTGGTCATGATAATTGGGAATTCTGAGCTTTATCTAAATCAATATTGTTGATCCCTTTTCGATCTTTAGATCATATCACACAATGAACAGCAAAATTCTGTATTGCAAACAAAGGCTAACATTACGACAGGCTTTTAAAAATTTTCAGGCAGACCTATACAATATACCCAACACACCTGCAGTTATACCAAAATTTTGCCTTTCGAAGGATCTTCTGAGTTAAGGCCAGAAATTCCTTTAGATTTTTCAAAAAATCGACTGTATTTAGAATTTACTGACCAAGGGAAACCCCGATATAATCAATATTTGCGGAATTATCGCATATGGTGTAGAGCAGAGAGACAGCTTTCGCTCAGATTAATAGCGAGTCAAGCGCTCGGACCGTTAGAGGCAGAGCAACCCTTGCTTTAGTCCCTTTGTTGTACTCTCCTAGTAACCTTTAATTTCTGATTTATCTTTTTTTGACCAGGCAAATATTTCGGGAAATTTTACACGAAGGACATTATCACTATAATTAAAAGTTTCCACGTGTTGAAACTTTAAACGCGATTATCTCGAAACTACGTTTTCAAAAACTGCTCGTGTTGTTGCTAATTTTTTCTGATCAACAGCTAAAGAGTGACAACTGCAGCACTTTTCGATGTCATGGAAAACCCTTAATAACGCAGCCATTTTTTTGGTAATCTCAAAAAAACAATGTGTCACAAACTTGAATGCCACAATAAAATTATGTCAAAATTTGAAAATGATTAGATTATTTTATACCCTCTGAAAACATTCTCGAAAATAACCTATTGTTCATGCTTCTAAAGGGATTTCTGGGCTTAAATGTGTTATACGGAACACTGTCACCCACGAATACTCACAGATGGAGATAGTACACATTGTAGTTTGGGATTAGGAACTAAAATTTCCAAACACCCGATTAAATCACTGAGCGCGTCATTTAGATTGCACTTGAGAAACATAAACCTCTAAAAAAACTCACTAACAGGACAGACTGCGACTGATAAAGCGAGTCAGTAATATTCATGATGATGATGTTTTTGAACGCCTTGAATATATTGGATAGTCTAAAAAGTATTGAGCCGTTTTTGTCACTAGATGGTGTTCGTTGTCATATATCGGGCAAAACTAATCAGATTGAGTCATACTGACATGCGTTTGAAAGTTGACATTCCGGTTCACAATTTTCATCTGGATAGTTTTGTATTTCGTCATGCGTGCCAAAAGTTGTATTCATTTAAAAATGAGTGAAATTTCTGAAAAAATTCGATATATTTCACAATATCACTAGGATCAAGGTGCGAATGCATCACATTCTCGTGAAAAAAATTGTGGTGTCTACGGTCAAGATACTATATAAAAAGTCACAGCCAAGAAACTTTATCAAAAGCCACATCCAAGAGATGGTTCGCCGGCTTTCGTTCGGGAAATTTTGATGTCAAAGATGCACCTCGGTCAGGTCGACCAATCACTGCAAAAGTCCATGAAATCTTACAAAAAATTGAAGAAGATCGACCACAAGCAGCCATAACATCGCTAAGGAACTGAATATCCATCACCAACCATTTGCGTTAGGCTGGATAGAAAAAGAATCTCGACGTTCGGTTGCCGCATGCATTAACACAAACAAATTTTATCGACCGAATTTCCATTTGCGAAATGCTTATAAAACGCAACGAAATCGAGCCATTTCTGAAGCAAATCATTACTGGCGATGAAAAATGGGCAAGATACGAGAATTTCGTTCGAAAAAGATCATGGTCAGAAAGCGGAACCATCACAAACGGCTTCAAAGCCAGGATTGACTCCAAACAAGGTTATGCTGTGTGTATGGTGGGATTGGAATGGAATTGTTTATCATGAGGTGTTAGAACCTGGCCAAACACTCAATACAGCTCTGTACTGTCAAGAATTAACCAGATTGCAACAAGCAATTAAGGAAAACCGGCCAGAATTGATCAATAAAGAAGGCGTTGTCTTCCATCATGACAATGCTAGACCACATACATCTTTGATGATCCGGTCAAAATTGACAGAGCTAGGCTGGGAAGTTTTGATGCATCCACCGTATAGTCCAGACCTTTCACCATCAGACTACCATTTGTTTCGGTCTATGCAAAACTTCCTTAATGAAAAGAAATACACTTCAAAAAGGGACTGTGAAAATCACTTGGCCGAGTTTTCAGCCGATAAACCACAGAAGTTCTACACAGATGGAATAATGGCTCTACCCAGAAAATGGCAAAAGGTCATTGATAATAATGGCCAATATGTACTTAAATAAAATCCATTTTAAATAAAAGAAATATTCAATCGAAAAATGACAAAAAAAAAGGCTCAATACTTTTTAGACTTAACAATAAGACTCCCAGCAACATAAGGTTTCGAGTAACCCATTAAACACCTCCCCTGTCATCTAGAGAACAAAGCCTGCAGCTGATGGCGCCTTCAAATTACGCTGATTTCTTTTCAATTTGAAAAGGATGGAGGATACGGGTAAGTGTGGAAGTGTTACCTGTCCTCATTCTCCGCCGAAAAGCGATCCAAAATGCCGTTCTACTTTTCAGCCTAGAGTTGTATATACACAGGATATACAGCATTCAAATAAATAAATAAAAAAAAGGGAACAAAATCTATTTTTATTTCCTTTTAGTGGCATCCGTTTTGAAATGTCAAGTTTACTATCAGAATATATTTTTATATGTGCCTATGTTTTGAAAGATTGTTTCTGAAGTTTTCGTGAAAAGTTATGAACACAGAGAGTTTAACGTACGCTTTATCACGTCATGCGTCGTTTTTTGTGTGTTCTAAGGCACCTCCAACCACATGGATCCCTTATCTATTGTAAAGGATTAATGTGAGAGAAATTGCGCAAAGTCCAACACTATTTCGTTGCCACTAGATGGTCAAATACAGATGTAAAAGTTGCGATATAATACCTCCAAAGAATTGTGGCCTCACAATATGACACGGTTGGAATCCTTTGAACTTTTATGAATGCGAAATCTGGTTGAAAAGATTCCAACACTGAAGGCTTAGTAAATATTTTTGGAAGTATCTAGCCAAAAAATTGATAGCATCATAAGAGAACTTGTTTCATTGGTTCGATTTTGGTGCAGAGTTCATTCATTCAAGCTATTTAAAAACTTTTCGCAAAATGGTTACCGGGATAGATGACACTTATTGTGAACCTGGGTGAGAGACTTTTTTTGAAACTGGAGCTTGCCAGAATGCTTCTCAAGCAATAATATGAAATATGAATGATTGGTTTTGCGTTTTAACTGTTGAAACCATGCAACTGTCAACATTCATCCTAGAATTTTATGACGTCAGTACGCATCTTTTCTAATTCACATTGTATATGTCAGATTCATGCACTCATAACCAAACTACAACATTTCTATTTTCGTATATGAATGACTGAATCATGGTGAAAACATTAAATGTGTATACGATGAATATGCAAATATAATTAAAAAATGTTCAAATTTATATATTTCGCTTTGAATTAACGTTCCATTATCAGTTTTGCGCAATCTTATCTTGAACACATTGCGAAATCTTGTCCATGTTTATTATTAGAATATTTTGCAGTCAACTTATTACATGCAACTAGAATTAAGTCTAGATTGATATGGTAAACGATATGCAGCTGTTCTTTACATATGGTAACAATTTTCAAAGTGGAGAGTTTTCCAGATAACAGAACTGGTTTACATATATATTAATAAACGTCTTTGCATAAAAATCATTATCCTAGGAGACCCATCATTAATTACAAAATCCGAGGAAACAATTGACAATCGTTTCCAATATTGAAAAGCAATATTTTCAAATGTATTTATTTTTCATGTATAGAACTTTAAACCAGTGAAACACATAACAATTTCCCCGGTTTCTTGCTACGTATGACTGTATTATGAACGAAAATATATAAAATCAAAAAAGTGGAAAATAATTGAGAACACTTGGTTCGAACAATTAAAAGTTATTTAAACATTTAGCTCAGAATAAGGCTATTAACGCCCCACAAACAATTAATAGTACCAATATTTTAACAATTGTTTAATATGACCCAATATAGTACCAAAATACTACCGTTAATAGTAGGAGTACTAGTGGTAGAACCAATCGTAGTAGTCGCAGGAATAGTAGTAGAAGCCGTTTTTGTTGCAATTGAAGTTATGATTGTAATACTATCAACAAAAGTATTATTATAAAAGAAGTCTTCGCGGCAGTGATGATGTGAAAGTAATTGGTGTACAACTTTGCTTCCGCCGTTTTGCAATAGATGGCTGTAGCAGTAAGTAGTAGTCGAAATAAATAGATCGTATAGATGTCATACAATAAGCTTAGATATTTGAAATCTAACGTCATCGAAATATTAGTCGATTTGTGTCTGCATCATAAAGTTATTCTCGATTAAACATGTCAGCTTACGAACCAAATTCTTATCATTTGCGGGAGGTTTTAATTTACTGCTTTAATATGAAGAAATCTACGGCTGCGGCTCATCGAATGCTCTCAAATACCTTTGGTGCGGCCGCTATAAGTGAAAAAGGTGCCGAGGATGGTTTCAACGCTTCAAGAACGGTAATTTTGACGTCGAAAGCCAGCATCGCGGTGGAAGAGAGAAGGTTTTCGAAGATGTAGAGTTGGACGCATTACTTGATCAAGACTCGTGTCAAACGCAACACGAATTGGCAGGATCATTGGGAGTGACGCAACAAGCCATTTCAAAACCCCTGAAAGTCATGGGAATGATTCAGAAACAAGGAAATTGGGTGCCGTACGAGTTGAAGCCGAGAGATGTTGAACGGCGTTTGTTTGCTTGTGAACAGCTGCTTGCAAGGCAAAGACGGAAGGGATTTCTGCATCGTATTGTGACTGGGGACGACAAATGGGCTCATTACGATTATCCCAAGCGCAGAAAATCATGTGGATATCCCGGCCATGCTTCCTCGTCGACGGCCAAACCGAATATTCACGGTTCCAAGGTCTCTCAGTATTTGATGGGACCAGCTCGGCGTAGTGTATTATGAGTTGTTAAAACCGACTGAAACAATGACAGACGATCGTTATCGAACGCAATTAATGCGTTTGAGCCAAGCATTGAAAGACAAACGGCCGCGATACAATCAGAGACATGATAAAGTGATTTTACAGCATGACAATGCTCGACCCCATGTTGCGAAAGTGCTCAAGACATACTTGGAAACGTTGAAATGAGAACCCATCCGCGGTATTCTCCAGACCGTGCTCCCTTGTACTATCACTTGTTTCGATCAAAGGCACACGGCTTGGCTGACCAGCACTTCCGGTGCTGAAGATGTAAAAAATTGGATCGATTCGTGGATCGCTTCAAAAGATGATCAGTTTTTTCAACGCGGGATTCGTTCGCTGTCCGAAAGATGGGAGAAAGTAGTGGCCAGCTATGGATAATACTTTGAATCATAAATGTATAACCAGATTTTTACAATAAAGCCTCGAATTAGGGAAAAAAACAGCGGAAGCAAAGTTGTATACCTAATATTAACAGGTAAAAAACAAAAGTAAGGTTTATTTTACGTATATTTCTACGGTAATTTTATGCCTAAAACGATGTGGTTTCTTTAGACTCAGTTCATAACACTCAATATTATTGGTATTGTATAAAACGAATTTTGCAATCCTCAATGAGTTGGCATGGAACGGATGAGACATATTTGTCTTCAAAAAAGACTCAAAATCTCGTTTGATATATTTTTCTGCATACCTTTGATGGTGCCTGATAAACAAAATAGGAAGTTAATGGTTAAAAAAGCTATGTTTTTCTCGTTTTTTTTTCGATTCCCTCACCAACATAAAACGAGTAATTGATCCCCAAGTTCTAGAACAATTTAAGTATCCCATATTCATCATACTGTGTAATGCGTTATACTGGCAGAAACCCTACTGGAATACCAACTAAACACCTCGCTGTCAACCGAAGTTCGTAACCTAGAACCGTTTGACAAAACGGTCTCAGGTTCCAAAAACAGTTGACAGCGACGTTGACGGTTGACAGGCGGTGTTAAAAAAAACGGTTCCAAAAAATTCCTAGAGAAGAGATCCCTCCACTCTCGACACTGCCAGTCGATCTTGTATGCTTTTTTAAGTCGATAGGATTGCCCGATTGTAATGAACCACTTGGTTCCAACTGTCAACTGATGGCAGTATCTCTTCGATTAGGCTATCCGGACTGGGCTTTCTAACTTATTTGGCAAGATCGCCAGAAAGCCTGCCGCGTCGACTGCAAAGAAAAAAAGGGAGATAAGCGCCATATTTCTCTCAATTGCGAAACGTACAAAGTGTAGACCGTCATTCATCGGTTTTATGCAGGTAAGCATGAAAACCGTGCCAACTCAATACCTGAGCCGATGATGCGACTGAGCCATGATGACTCTTCCAGTCCTTCTTCGATTGTGCTTACGCTCCAAAGATTGTTACAACTATTCGGGAAAACGTCACCTTGAACCACTAGCGAATAATTCTCTGCTACCATTGTTATTCTCGTGTCATTGGAGGTAGATTTTTGTATCCTCACTGCCAAGATTGGTGACGGATATTATCCTGCGATTGACACCTTTGACTCAGAGACTGTTCGATATGCTAATGCAGTCTGCAGTGTTCCTTGCCTCGGCACTAGCGACAGTCGTTCCCGATGCAGCTTCTTATTGAGAGCTTATATTTCCGCTGCATATTTCGGCTCCATATACCAGTTGAGATTGTAAGATATTCATCAACTGTTGCCTTTTTGCTCGGCTTGGTCACCCAATATTGGCCATTATTCGACTGATTCCCCTGTGCGGCCCTATTTGCCGTTGCTCTGATTTGCTCCGACAAACTCAGATTAGAGTTTATAAGCAAACCTAGGTATGTAACTGATAGTTTGATAGAAACTGATCATTCTCATGAATCCTCTCCTTTATCAGGATATTCGTTTGTTTTCTCTGGCGCTATTTAGCCTCGAATTCGGTTTACCGATTGTGCGCCCAGCGATCCGTGCTGCAACAAGATCCATATAGCCGGATAAGATCACGAATCAGTCCCGGTTCCTCCAGCAGTTCAAGTGTGAGCAGTCCGTCATAGGTCTGGACTGAGGATAGAGCCTACTGACACACCTGATAAAGACTGTGATCCTTCTGGTAATCCGAATTATGCGCATCAGATATTCTGATGCGGATGATATGATAGCTCCGAACTGTAGATAATGGTGCAGAAATGGTTCTAGGATGGAAAACAACCTGGGACGTGAAAGATAGCATTTCAATTACAATATCACAGGATTGATGGAGTGCAGAACATACTTCGCTGGATGATGTATAATCGAAGTTTGAAGCTGACCAGTTCTCATTAATAAAAGTGAAACCAACAACAGTCATATGATAAGAAGAAAAGCAAAATTTTAATTACCTTTCATTTCTAATTTCCTGGAAAAATTGCTCTTCAATCTGTCATTTCTCTATTGTGAATATTTATGGCTCCTTATTGAACGTTGGATTTTTATAGCCGTAATAGCGGATATCATATAAATTAATAAATTCTTATCGACGTGCTTTATTTTCATCTATTTACGATAATCTTATCGCTAATCTCGGCGAAATTTGATATAAAATATGTATCTTCCGGTCAACAAATGACTCGCCATCAAAATTGACCTGCCTGGTGATTTCCCTTTGATATAACGAAACAAAGGATTTTTTTGTGAATTTTTATTTTTATTTAATTAGTTTCAACTTGATCGATTTTCAAACATCGTAATTTCCTTTTTCAACTTTATAAACATCATGATTACGCTTATACGTGATTAGTAGATTAACTGCAGCAAAGCCTTCAATTCAAATTATCTTATCAAAACGTAACTTTTGTATACTTTCAGATTAACATCCAGATATGAGAACACCAAGCAGACTCACCCACCAGGAGTTGGAGAAATTTGGTGAGTAGAAATTTATCTAGACAAATGTTAAGTATGGAAGCTCCTCAATTAACACGATAAAATTATTAGCCAAGCTTGTACTTGAACCGAAGGATTCGATGACTATCAACATGTAATGTACTTTTAATTGCATCTAATGTCTCTTGACTGATAAATTAATTGAGTTCACCCAATGAATTAATGAGTCACTCGGGGATAGTTATATTTGATATTCTTTGTGATAGTCGCAACGATAAAATGTTCCATATATGCTTGCGTACTCACTTGTATGTGCATAAAGACTTGCACACTCAATCTTTTACGTCATTCAAAGTAAGTATTTTTGGATGAGATGATACTTCTTGCAAAATATACAAATGCAAGCTACGTGAAGTATAAATTACAAGGGTACAACAAATATTTAAGCTTTTATTTTATGTCAAATGGTAGCTTAAAGTAAGTTGTAAGATCGCATTGGTAAGAAGACAAAGATGTTTCGTCATCTGAGGTTGAATGTCCTGCCAAGCTGAACGCTGTGGTATTTCTGCACCACATCAATTTTGATCTTTGTTCTTCGTTCTATTGTTATACGGGCATAACGAGGGAACTTTGTTTTGCTACATAATATCAGGAGACCTGGTCTGTTATTGCAAAGGGAGATAGATATTGGGTTCGTGTAAAAGTTTTTTCCGGGTTCAAAATAAATAATTTATTTTTACTCCAATTTATTCAAACTCTATCTAAAATATACACCCAGTGACAAAAAAAAATCTACGAGATGCCAATTCAATGAAAATCACTACATATTTTATCTAGTTTCTGGAAACGTTCACTTTTTAGATACAAAATACTTTTCTTATTGCATAATGTCCTTGAAAAAAGCGTTACAATATTGAAACACTTTTCCAATAGCTTGATTCGTTATAAAATAGAAAAAAAAGTACCTTTTTCAAAAAAAAAATTGATTTCTTCTTCCCACACTTTTCTTATTACACTTTTCAGGTTTAGGAGAGTTTGCGATTCACTTTCCTTTATTTTTGAACCCATTACCTGCCAAAGGTTTTCAATGGGATTCAAGTCGGGACTGTTTCCTGGCCACAGCAATGACTCTATCACTAGCTGCTCCTTGAATTATGTAACCTGGAAAAGATAAAATATTTCAAAGTTCATTAGTAAAAATATTTTTCTTTCCAATGTGAAAATAACTTACAGAGCGAGCTCGATGTGCAAGAGCCGAATCGTCTTGGAAGAGAGGATTTGACACATCTATCGTTAGATCCTCGATTGCTGGAACTACATCTTCAACGATTTCTCTGTACTTAGCAGCATTCACAAATCCTTCAAGAATAATAAGAGGCCCTACGCGATTATGTAGGATACATCCCCTAACCATCACATAGGGGGAATGCTTTACCGTTGCTTGGATACATTCGTCCGAATATCGTTCACCAGTTCTACGTCTCACTCGCAATGTTCCATCTGGTCCAAAAAGATTAAATTTCGATTTATCGGAGAAAATGACTCGTTTCCAATCCTCTAAGGTCCAGTTTTTTCTATCTTTGCACCATTCAAGACGAGCTTGCCTCATTGGTTTATTCAAAAGCGGCTGTTTATTCAAAAGCGCAAACCCATCTCGTTCAACTCTCTTTGGATTGTTCTGGTACTGCAAGGCTCATTCATTGATTTCGACAACTCTGTCCGCAATTTTGATGCTGATCCGAATCGATTTGCCAGGGCCAGGAACTTCAAATGGTCTTCATCCCTTTGCGTGGTACCTCGTTTTCTTCCGCTGCCCTTTTTTTGCTCAAGGGTGCTTGTATCTCGCTTTTTTTTTTTAAATTAAATTCTGAACTGTCCCCTCGCTGCACCCTACTTGCCGAGCGATTTCCGATTTCGACTTACCTGATTGGTAAAAAGCCCAAATTTCGGCCTTTTGTTCTAGACCCAAAGTGATGTATTTCCGCATCTCTAGGATAATTCTTTACCTATTGGCTTGACAAATCAGACTGATGCGAAAATTTTCTGTAGTTTCCATAGTTTATATAGGATCCCTTATTACTACCTGGAAAATTTCGTTTGCCTCTGGATAAGCTAATTATATCATTTTGGTGGTAACTTGGAAAATTCCCAATTCGTAGATTTTTTTGTCACTGGATGTAATCACCATAATTATATATGACTTGTCTTCAACGTTCTTGAAGCTGCTGTATCCTTTTCCTCTAGGAATCTTCTTCACCCTTACCCTCGGAAAAGTTTGCTAGTCCTGTATGAAGATCATCTTGAGTTTTGCATCACCTTCCCTGCAAGGATATGTCCAGGGCCTGAAGTGATCGGGAAAATATGATGGGTAGAGTAAAAGCATAGTTTTTAGCAGCAAAAACTTCTGATGTCTCTCATTGTTGTAGTGTAAGATGATTCCTTGTCAATTGACTAATACAGGACGCTTATCATGCATTGTTTGTTGAAGCCGCTCCAATTGCTAACAGCACAAGTCCGCATTGTAGGTTTTGAAGTAAATGCGGGTGACTCACCTTTTTTGCAAGCTGTCAGACGTCATTTTCCCTTATTGTACAGATCCCACTTCCCAAAATGTTCTTTGAAAATCTATTGGGAATATACGAAAAAATTTGCACACATACAATTTTTTTGGCCAGGATCTTGGCGAATCGGTTTTCTTTAAAAATCCATTTGGAAAACTTTTCTGTGAAAACCCATTTGAACTTACTTAGTTTTCCCTTTGCATTCCCTTGCAACCCATATTTGAAGCAAGGCTTTACGTTATTATTATTATTTGTACTTGGGTCCACTTGCTGGAAAATAGCATAGGCCAGAATCGGCCCTTAGCTCCCCATGTGTAGTACTATTGTTTACAGATGGTCCATCCTGTCGTCCTACAGAAGCCAAGGAGTTGCCCCAAGCATTTTTTTACGTAACACGAATCGACATTTGACTAAAACTTCAAGATGCCATATTTTCGCAAGTATACCACATTTTTCAAAAGAATTTCATTTTCATTAATTAGCTACCAGTCCTTGAGGGTACCAAAATATTTACAAATTTCAAAAAGTTGAGTCCAAAAATTATTCGATTTTCCATAGAATCACCTAGTTACTAATTGTTTTGTGTGTCATTTACGTCTCTGAGAAAAGTTTCCATGGTGATCACTTAAGGGAAATGCTCGTAAATTATTTAAGGATTTCCACTAGTAGAGAATAATCGCACCAGTATTAAAATCCGGCCGTAAAGACTGCTCTTGGGCTGCACTTTCAAAATATTTGTAAGTTTACGAAGTAATGCGCCTTTTTTTGTCTTTTTTCTTTTTCCATTATTCCATCTGTGTAAAACTTCTGTGGTTGATCGGCGAAAAACTTGGTCAATTGATTTTCACCGTCACTTTTTGAAATGAATTTCTTTTCATTAAGGAAGTTTTGCATATACCGAAACAAATGGTAGTCTGATGGAGCAAGGTCTGGACTACACGGTGGATGCATCAAAACTTCCCAGCCAAGCTCTGTCAATTTTGATCGGGTCATCAAAGATGTGTGTGGTCTAGCATTGTCATGGTGGAAGACAACGCCTTCTTTATTGATCAATTCTGGCCGGTTTTTCTGAATTGCTTGTTGCAATCTGGTTGATTGCTGACAGTGCTCAGCCGAATTGAGTGTTTGGCCAGATTCTAGCACCTCATGATAAACAATTCCCTTCCAATCCCACCATACACACAGCATAATCTTGTTTGGTGTCAATCCTGGCTTTCAAGTCATTTGTGATGCGTCACCTTTTTTGACCATGGTATTTTTCGAACGACATTCTCGTATCTTACCTATTTTTCATCGCCCGTAATGATTTGCTTCAAAGATGGCTCGATTTTGTTGCGTTTTATAATTATTTCGCAAATGGAAATTCGGTCGATAAAATTTTTTTGTGTTAGTTCGTGCGGCACCCAAACGTCGAGCTTCTTTGTGTATCGAGCCTTACGCAAATGGCACAAAACTGTTTGGTGATGGATATTCAGTTTCTTAGCAACCAGTTCAGTTCGTCTTCTTCTTTGTGCGTAAAATTTCATCGGTCTTTTTCGATGATTGATCGACCTGAGTGAGGCGCTTCTTTGCCATTAAAATTACCCGAACAAAACCGAGTGAACCATCTCTTGTCTGTGACTTTTGATAAAGTCTGGTCAAAAGGACTTATATACAAACTTCTCCAGGCTAAATGCCCAATTCCCCTCAGTCGTATAATCACCAATTTCCTGCATAAACGTTCTTTAAGGATGAAAATCGCTAACACCTTTTCAGAAGCTATCAATGTTCGCTCCGGAGTCCCACAGGGCTCGATCCTTGGACCACATCTATTTAATTTTTTCCTACACGATATGCCCACAAGCGTTTGCCAACTAGCTGATAGGAACAGCACAAACCACATTCCTCGTAAACGGGTATCTCCGCTAGCAATTTTGTACGCCGACGACGACCTTGTGGTCTCCACGCACTTCAGCCCGATGGTAGCTCTACGTAAGTTAACTTCGCTCATCGAAACTCTCCACAACTACTTCAAAATATGGGCTCTAAACGTAAACGCAGAAAAATGCGAACTAATATGCTTCCGAAATGCTTATGGGAAAGGCAACCGGGCCGCTTCTGCAGAAAGTAAAGAAATTTCCCTGTCGTTAAACGGAGTAAACGTCCCTTTAAAAAAATCTATCAAATACCTGGGAGTACATTTCCATCATCGCTTAAAACTCAATCCCCACGCCCGCCAAGCACTCGATAAAGCCACCAGAGCATCGGCTGCACTAGCGCCTCTGTTGTCAAGCAAGTCTATCGACAAAAGGACGAAGCTGCTCATATACAAGATTCTAATACGGCCTATAATTACGTACTGTTTCCCTGTGTGGATCACGATATCCCCCCCCCCCCTACTGCGGAAGAAATACAAATCTTCGAAAAAAAAATTCTTCGGAAGTGCCTTTCAAATATAGGCGACCCAAGTAAAAGGATTTTAGGAGCTACTTTCTCTACAAAGAATCTAAAATAACCCCTATCCTGGAATATATGATCGAACAGGCAACAAAACGACTGAAAAAGTGCTCTGACGATCCAGAACCCATGATCAGGGAAATGTATGATCGGAATCTGTCCCTAAACAGCTCGTCAAATTACTTATCTCCCATACAACTTCTCTGCGCCAAGCAATCCGAGTTTGCTGCACGTCCCCTGATGAAAGATAACTTCATTGCGGCAATTCACCTATTCCAAACACTCCCCCAATCACTTAAAATTCTGAAAATTGTACATGGGTTTAAGTTATTCTAGATAAGCACATTATTGTAAAAGCCTGTGAGCAAAGGTAACGTATTTACCACATTATCATAAAAAAGCAAAATCAAAGCAGCATCGACCACGGTCGGATTTAGACAAATAAGGTACTTGACAAAAAAGTTGCTGTCAAATAACGATGCTGCATGTCAAATAACACAATTTACGATAAAGTCTCAATAAAGATATATATTTATCTATCTTTTTTATTTTGGAAGAAAGGCAAATCACCATGAAAAATCGCGTAATAACAGATTCATTACTTTCTTAATCCCAAAAACAAAACATGTTCATGCCCTCGAAACATTCTGTTCTAAATAGTGTGTGGTGTGTCATTCTGCTTTACATTATATGTGAAATATAGAATGTCAGAAAAACTGCCGTTGAACGAAAGCTTATTTTAGCTTTTATTTTAACTACATTGTAATTCAGCATAGACATTTGTTTCACTTTTCAAAGAGGAAAGGTCCATTAGGTGAAGATTGATATTAGAATCAAAATTTCTTGGAAAAAATTAATTGAAAGTTACTTATAAATAATAAAATAAGGAATTAATAACATGCAGTTGCAGTCCTTACGGACAATTTTCCAACTGACCCAATTACCTTTCTAGTTCCTATAGAAACTCTGTTTGTTGAAATTATAAATTGTCCTATTTTCATGTCGACATGCAAGCCGACCGTAGAAATGGGATTTTGTGCGCTTTAAGGATTCTGTTATTGAGCTCGTGCATGTAGAACGACGTGAGAATCAATATGCAACTTGCAGTATTTATTTGATGAGTAATTGGTTAGTAAGGAAATGAAAAAGAACGTAAAATGTCCTATAGTTTTGAAAAAATTGATCCTTTGATAGATTTTGGAAAAGAATACGAAGAAAAATGCGGTTAGTTTTAAACAAGACAAATTATCATCGAAACAAATATCTGGGGATCGATATTTAAAGTAGAACCGTGATAATCTGAGATTTTTTTTTATGAAACAGGATCAAACTTTTTTATATAAAAGAAACAATTTTTCGTTACTACAATTTTTAATTTATCAATGCATATGCGCATTTCGGGAGCTACTTACTCCCTTCTTCAGTGCTTGAATCAAAAGCAAATTGCACTCCCGATGAAGCAAATTGCAATTAAAAACGCGGTTCATAATCTCGGTCCCATTAAACTTTATATCGCTTGACTTATCCCATCTACTCTCTGACATACTGACATACTCTCCTTCACGCACAATATATCGCGGATAGTCGCGAGCATAGTTGAGCAACGTCCATATCCGTCGTTGTTGTACGGCCGCTGCGGCCTTCATGTTTCATCTTGATCTTTGCCAGCTGTAAATTTCATAAACAAATTGCTTATGGTCCTAATATTCGTACTACCACACGGTGTAAATCTCCTATACAGGGTCCCTGCCCTAAATGGCTAAAAGGTATGCCTTCATGTTTATATAACAATAGTCAATTCGAGTCATTCATAGTTTTTGTGGGAGAAACTTATGAGATACCTTAATATATTGGTTTTTCAGATTCATTGAGGATTGCTGTTGTTTTTTTTTTTTTTTTTCTAAAAGGATATATTTCGGCTTACACTAGCCATCTTTAGTTCGTTCTTTTATTGGATTCGATTAGGGAGATTTAGATTAAGGTTTCACGTTGATTGAATATAAATAGGTGAGTAATTCAGATGACGGTCAATAAGGATATTACTGCAGGATGCTACTACAAGCCCTTTCCAGAAGATGCTACTACACGAACAATGTCAAGGTTCTCGATGAGATGATTTTATAAACTGAAAAATAATCAACGAACAACCAGCGTGATGACTCTCTGTTCTTTACAATGAGCATATAAATAAAAAAAATTAAAGAATAAAACATATTTGGTAATTATAATTATCCAAAATGACCCTAATTCATCATCCGTCATCTGAGCCTTCCAAAATAACTGCACGACGTTTTACACAGCAAATTATATGAAGACTAACTTTACCACATACTCTTTAGGAAGAGACAAACAAGTTATGGCTCATAAACAGCATCACCCTGCGGATTTTATTCAAATACAATTTTCCTCGGTTCTAAATTGATAAGAATCAACAACAGAGTCTTATACTTCAGCCTACTGAGAAAAAAAGTTCTATTGAATAACCCTTCGAGCCAATGCCTACATTGCGTTTTGGTGAAACTTTAGTAGATACAACCTTTGTTGATTTATCTACAGTGTAGAAACTAGTCACCAAAACATAGTAAGTCGAAAAAGTATTGAGCCTTTTTTGTCATTTTTCGATTGAATACTTCTTTATGTTGTCCATTATTATCAATGACCTTTTGCCATTTTTGGGTAGAGCCAGTCTGTGCAGAACTTCTGCGGTTTATCGGCGAAAAAACTTAGCCAAGATTTTCACAGTCACAGAGATTTTCACAGTCCCTTTTTGATGTGAATTTCTTTTCATTAAGAAAGTTTTGCAGAGACCGAAACAAATGGAAGTCTGATAGTGAAAGGTCTGGACTATACGATGGATGCATCAAAACTTCCCAGCCAAGCTCTGTCAATTTTTGCCAGGTCATCAAAGATGTGTGTGGTCTGGCATTGTCATGGTGGAAGACGACGCCCTTTCTATTGATCAATTCTGGCCTGTTTTTTTTGAATTGCTTGTTGCAATCTGTTTAATTCCTGACAGTACAGAGCTGTATTGAGTGTTTGGCCAGGTTCCAGCAGCTCATGATAAACAATTTCCTTCCAATCCCAGCATACACACAGCATCACCTTATTTGGTGTCCATCCTGGCTTTGACGACATTTGTGATGATTCACCTTTCTGACCATGATCTTTTTCGAACGAAATTCTCGTATTTCATCCATTTTTCATCGCCAGTAATGAATTGCTTCAAAAATGGCTCGATTTCGAATTTGTTTGTGTTAATTCTTGCGGCACCCAAACATCGAGCTTCTTTGTGTATCGAGCCTTACGCAAATGGTTCAAACCTGTTTGGTGATGTATATTCAGTTCTTTTGTAATGTCAGGGCTACTTATGTGTCGGTCTTCTTGAATTTTTTGTAAGATTTTATGGACTTTTTCAGTGATTCGTCGACCTGAGTGAGGTGCCTTTTTGACATCAAAAATTTCCCGAATGAAAGCCGACTCAATTTGATTAGTATTGCCCGATAAATGATAACGAATACCATCTAGTGTCAAAAAATGCTCAATACTTTTTAGACTATCCAATATTTGTTGGAATACCTTTGCTTCGAAATCCATTCTACAATATCTGGTTACTGAATTTGCTCAAGTCATTTGGATTTTATTAGCGATTAGTGACGATTTTTGGCGCTCAATTTTTCCTAGATGGCATATTGCTTTGTGTGGCCAAATAATTTCATGACTCATTATTCATATTTCCTGTAATTGTTCAAGCTTCTCTGACTCCATTCTGTATCCTTGGGCAAAAGGTTTATCAAACATCTCAAATGCAAACTGCCAATAGCAGAAATGCTGTTGGCAGTTTGTAACCATTTTTACTGCATTTTGATTGAACAAGCTGTTGATGGTTCGTCCGCTCTTTTGTTTTCCTCTGCACTTCTGTGTCCAAGACTGCAATTAAATTTTAAATTATTTTCTGTTAGCTGCAATATTGATTGCCTGTCTTCAATCCTGTCCTATTTTAGAGATAAGCGATAAGAGCCGAGTGGAAGCAATGTTGTTTTTCTATACGATAAGCAGAGTAGTTTCCTGTAAGGTGGTTGCTCATTGCTATTTTTGTGATTACTTTGATAGCACAAATATCCTAATGTGAAACCGGACTATGGATGCTACATTCACCTTACGTTTCAGGAACATCGATGCGAGCTTTGCAGGATAGA
Organism: Stratiomys singularior; assembly: GCA_954870665.1. Taxonomy (NCBI): domain Eukaryota; kingdom Metazoa; phylum Arthropoda; class Insecta; order Diptera; family Stratiomyidae; genus Stratiomys; species Stratiomys singularior. The sequence goes on from OX940881.1 coordinate 68,895,211, forward strand.
GAGCTTATAAATCTACTTAGGTGAGTGAAGAGATCGCGATGACTAGTTTTCAGGGCTCAAAACCTCCTCCTTATAACAGTTGCCTTGCAGTCAGGACATGTAATCGTACTGAATCCCGTTCTGTTCAAGTCTTCAACTATCTGAGTAACTGTGTTTAACCATGTTGTTAATATGCAAGTGTATAGTTTCTCATGATTGTACATTGCTTTAAGATTACGCGGCTCTCTGTCTGTCTGTTTACTTTTTATTTGTAGTTTCGTCATCCACTTGGTTGAATATGGATCGATTCCACATCTTAAGATGACTACAAATAAATTTCTGGATGTTACTCTTTTGAAGGCTTCGTCAATATCGTTGAAAGCCACCAGGTTGTATTCTTTTATGGGTAGATCTCTTTGTACCCGGCTCGACTTCTTTGGTAATTCCTGTATCGGCTGAAATTTCAAAACCTTTGCTGCACTGTAAACCATTCATCGACTATATATCTCAAGGATTTCAGCGTAACAGATGTTGCAACGACTATCGCACGTTTAGTGCGGGTACCAGATACAAGATCCTTGGTACCTACTTGACTTCTTCACCTCTCAATATTTGATCGAATTGCCGTAAAATGAAACCGATAGAAAAAATATAAAATTTTTAACTCGTCTAGAACTCAATAGACAATAGCTACTATCTCTTTTACGCTTGTATTGTAAACGTTACAAACGTTACGCACATACAACGCTATTAGCCATAACGTTGCGAAGACAAAAGATCGTTAATCCATGTAATAACAGTTTAATTAATTCCTAAGTTTGCTATAATGTTACCATATCAGATAAGTGTGCAGCATTAAAATAAAATAAGGGTTAGCATGAATATGTTGTGCATCATTGTGCCTTACTTGATCTGAATTTGATAAATTTTGTCACACCTTAATCAATTGAAGCGAGCAATTAAATCTTCTCTACTCGATAAGCGTCGTTTGGAAATCTAATTAATTACATTAGCTGCATAGGAGGATTGCATGCGTGACGAGTCCAGTGTCCCTGTAAATATTCGTAGATTGATAGTGGTATCATTTGTTGCAAACGTATCGAGTAGAGTATGCTTTTGAACTCGAAAATCGGTTATCGAAATTGTCGGTCACATAACTAAATCAGTTTCTTGAAATAATTTATATGATCCCCGTCAAAGGAGTTGCGACTTAATCGGTACTGCGGTTAAGACTGTGGCTCTTGTGTTTAACTAAAGTGTGCATTTTCTGAATATATTTTTTTGTGCATTGAATAATGAAACAAATATTTTGAATGCAATCCCGTATTTTGTAAACGAGTAATGAAGCTGCTCACTGGAGTTTTTCCCAATATTAAAAATATTTCCTGGAAAAAATCAAATATATACCTACACTGAACGATCCGTACTTCATTGTTGTTACAAAAAAAAAAATCTTTTATCGAAACCGAACGGAAGTATTCCGATAAAAACTTGTGGATTGTAAAACTTTATCTTTGAACATGAGAAAGTAATGCAATTATAACATGTGTGTGCTCCAATTAATAGTTTCTCTAACAATTGTGCTATTGAATTTCTTAACATTTCAGCAAATGGTGATAGGAAATTACATCATAACAAAATGGCATTGACGAAATTTTTCGAAATAAATGCCAAGCAGTTGCTCCGTCACAAAATCAATCCGCTTCGTAAATCAGGTAAATGAATAGTTCCAAGCAATTTGTGGTGATATTTAATTGTGCATTACAAGAGCCTCCCACAAAGTCAGCACAAACGTTGAACTTCGCTAATGTAGTTAGTAATGATTCAATTACAGCACCGTAGATAATGTTTTCGATTTTCATTTTGTATGCATTTAATTTATTCACTGAATGCACTTAACGCACTGCACAGTACAGGATGCATTGCTTCGTCATCATAATTTTTCAGTCAAAAAGTCGACAAGAATTATAAAATTTGCTTCGTTGAAAATCGTAAATAACCACAGCTGATAAATGCAGAAAAGTGCAATGAATTGCATTCATGTGCAAGTTGTTCTTTTAAATTGAAACAATATTCTCACTGGCATGATTTGTCAAGCATAAAAATTGTGATATTTATATATAAAACTGCCCCAGTCGTTATCCGTAAGCTTGGCTAGAAAAGAGTTTTAAAAAGTGAACCAGACAACTTAAAGGATACGGCAACCACTAGTTGGATAAAACTTCCACAAAATTTCATATCAGCGTCATGTTAGCATTTTCAATACCTCTTTTTTTTGGGTAGGGAGGTGAAGGCTATTTACGCCCTGAGTGTCGGACTCCCAGTGGACCTACTGGACTACCGACTAAACACCTCCCCTGTCAACCAGAACGCCTAGCAATAAAACATTACTTCGGGCTAAGCCTCCCAATTTTACTCCTTTTGGCGCCTTCGGGTAACAGGGATTCCTTCTCCAGTTGGATGGGAAAGAGAAGGAGGATTGCTAGAGAAGGAAACCTTCCACCCTCGACGCCTTCAGCCGATCGAGTATGCCTTTTTTCATTACTAACATTGCCCGAGCGTAATGCGCCACGTGATTCCATTTGTCAAATGATTTCAGCATCTCTTCGATAAGGCTATCTGGATGGAGCTCTCCCACTTTTTCGTCAAGATCACCGCGCTCTTTGTCCCATCTTCTGCATGAAAAGAAAGTATGACAGGCGTCATCCTTCACACCAATGCAGAATATGCAATCTGGAGACCGTGACTTACCTATCTTGTGCAGGTAAGACTGAAAACAACCGTGTCCGCTCAGTAGCTGGGTCAGGTAGAAGTCAGCCTCATCATGCGTTCGACTTAGCCACGATCTCAAGTCGTTAATGAGCCGCGCGGTCCATCTTCCTTTTCGCTCACGTTCCCATGATTATTGCCATTCGTCGAGAGTGCATCGTCTTTCATCGCGAGCAACTCTTTCTTTATTACCCTCGTGCCTTCGGAGGTAGACTCTATTGCGCTCTCTAGCAAGGAGAGAGATGGGTATCACCCCTGCAATTACCAACACGGCTGGCTCAGAGACTGTACGGTATTCTTATGCAAACAGCAGTGCTCTTCGTCTCTGCACCTGTGCCAGCCGTTTTCGGTGCAGTTCCTTGTTGAGAGCTTCACTCCATCCATCTCTGCTCCATAAAGAAGCGTAGATTTCACTACACTCAATAGCAGACGCCTTTTTGTTGGAGTTGGTCCCCCATGATTGGCCATTATTCGACTAATTTCCGAGACCCCTGCTGCGACCTTGCTTGTCGTTGCCTTAATTTGCTCTGAGAAACTCAGTTTAGAGACTATCAGCAAGCCCAGATACTTGACTGATAGTTTCGACTCTACTTATGCGTCCCGGACTCGAACAGTTCTTACTCTGGCGATCCTCTTCTTGGTCAGGATGACCACTTCGGTTTTCTCTAACGCTACGCTAGGTTTCCGGTGCATTTGTACATTCAGTCTTAATTGCGCTTGATCGACCGTGCGCCCAGCCACTAGTGCCGCAACATCATCTGCTGGCCGATCAGTCGCGACTCTTCCAGCAGTTCAAATCTGAGCAGTCCGTCGTAGGAGACGTTCCACAAGTCCGGACCGAGGATGGAGCTTTGGGCCACACCTGATGTGACTAGCATCTTCCGACAACCTTGCACCGTATTGTAGATCATGCTGCGATCCTTCAGGTAATTTCGGACTATCCGCATCAGATATTCTGGAACACTTGGAAAGAGTTTTCCAGGGCTTCCAGAATATCCGTCCATCTAGCGGAGTTGAGAGCATTCTTTATGTCCAGCGTCACTAGAAAGACTACCCGAAGGTTGGATCGTCTGCGTGCCTCCGCCTGTTGGACCGCACTTACCACTTCCGCGATTGCATCTATAGTGGAACGTCCCGTTCTGAAACCATACTGCCTTGGAGAAAGATTCCCAGTGGCGTGGATAACGTTAGCGAGTCTTCTCTTTATGAGTCTCTTGAGCACTTTCCACGCCGTATCTAGCATGCATAACGGTCGGTATGCTGAAGTCGACTCGGGATTTCCCTTCCCCTTGCTGATAAGCACGAGTCTTGCCGTCTTCCAACGCTCAGGGAAAACGCCTTCCTGCAAGCAGGCATTAAACGTATTGAGTAGCAAGTCAGGGCAAGAGTGTTAGGCCAGTTGCAGTACCTCGGCTGAAATACTGTCTGGGCCCGGAGCCTTCTTCACCTTCATGGTGAGAACTGCTAGTTCCAGCTCGTTGCTCGTGAACAGTCTGATGTTGCTACCCTGTTGGCGGCATCAACGCGGACTGGATGTTGGGGGGAAAAAGTGCCCGTACTATCTCGTCCATCATGTCCGCTTTAAGTACGCAGGGGGCCCGTAGAGTTTAGCTAGCTAGTTTAATTAGTTTATAGCCCAAGCCCTACGGGTCCCTGTTCACGTCTTCGACGAAGTTCTGCCCGCAACGGGCCTTACTCCTGTTGATTAGTTTGCGAACGCATTTTCTGGCCGACCGATATACTGCCATTCTGGTGCATGCCTCGTCCTGGCTTCGCGCTCGTTGAGCCTCGCGCCGGAGTTTGTGACACTCCCTTCGTTGTTCAGCTATTTCAGTGGACCACCAGTACACTGGAGGCTTTCGGTGTCTAGGTCTCCGGCGGGGCATAGATGACTTACAAGCGGAGATGATGGTACTCATTGTGGAGTTCACCATGTCTTCAGCAGTCAGTTCTCTGGTCCCCGGCGATGAGCCAAACGGCGGTAAGCATGTCATGAGCTTTTCGCAAACTTCTCCACGTCCATCCTCTCAGTATTCCACACGAAGGCGGAGCGCTGAGTTTCTAGGAGCTTAGGAACGTTGTCGCGGATCTCGAATGCTATGTACTGATGATCACTGGCCGAATAGTCCTCTAGAACTCTCCAATTGAATACCTCTAATAACAATCCCATAGATGTCATATGGTCAAAACTCTTACTACTCGTGATGGAGTCCGGGAACTACACAACTAACCAATTGACGAGCCAATTGTGTATCTGGAATGTTTAAATAACTTTTACAGAGAGAAAATGCCTCCATGGTATATATGTAGGGTGATTTGTAAGAGATTGAGAGCTTGAAATAATAATACAAAACAGATATATTGTTGGAATGCATTTTTTAATAATATACTCTGATAGATGATTTCGTGGCATTTATTTTTAAAATATGTTTTCCTTCATATGTCTGCCGCGGCTATGAGTCACATAGTCCATTCGATCAGTTCAATTTTTCAATACTTTTTTCAATAAATCTTGCCGTAGGGCGTCAATGGAGACTTCAATATTGTCTTCCAATGCTTCCAAAGTTGGTGACAAAATCAAAGACAAAAAAGTAGTTGAGAGGCGTTAAGTCGCAGGAACGAGGGAGCCAGTTAATAGGATCACTTCTGGCAATATGTTTGTCTCCGAATTGATTTTACAATAAATTTATCGTTAAACGCACACGTTAACCATAAATTAACCATAATGCAAGTTGTTCCGTCTTGTTGGAACCAAATGTCGTCGATGTTTAGCTGATCTATTTTTGGAAACAAAAAATCAGTCAGTGAGGCTCGATAGTGCTTCTCATTCATCGTAACCGCAGCTCCTTCCTCATTTCGACAAAAATAAGGACCGATGATGCCACCGAACTGTTAATTTTAGTGGATGTAATGTTGATTCGTTAATGGCAGATGGACCGCACAGCTTATCAGTGACTTGGAACCGTGGTTCTACAGAATGCATGGTGAGACTGACTATTACCTGACGCAACTTCTCAGTGGTCACGGGAGTTTTCAGTCTTACTTCTAAAAGATGGGAAAGTCGCCATCCCCAGCTTGCTTGTTCTGCTCCGGGATGACAGATGACAACTACCAACCGTTCTCTACGTGTGCAAGATGGACAAGACTTGTTTCGCATCTTTTGGAGAAAATAGGAGGGCTCTCTCCAGAAAGCGTAACGGGAAAAATGATACAATCAAAAGACAATTGGAACTGCGTATCGCATTACCTACAGACAGTTCTTCTTATAAAGAAGGCCATCATGGATCGCTTAACAGCGCAGACGGAAGCGACAGCAATCCTGTTCCTTACCATCCATCCGTGCTGAAAGAGGGATTTTACATAACCAGAAGGCACCGCTAGGGGATGATTAATGAGGCCTAGTCGGAAGTAATGTGACAAACAGTTCCAGGCTTGGTTCTCGGTGTAACAAGGAAGGTGTTTAATCGGTAGTCCGGTTGCGACTAGGAGTCCGAGACGCAGGGCGTAAATAGCATTCGACTCCCAACCTTAAAAAAAGAAATGTTGATTCGTTAATGGCTTGAGAATTGGCTTCGCTCCATATAACGCAACTTTGCTTATTGACGAAGCCAGTTAACTAGAAATGAGCTTCATCACTAACACAATACACAATACTTGGGTAAAAATGCTTATCTGTGGCCAGTTTAAAATTAGGCCAATCAACAAAAACGCCACGTAAAAGGTTATCATTTGGCTTCAACTCCTACACGCGCTTAATTTTATAGAAAGGCAAGCCAAGGTCCTTACGTAAAATTTCCACGTCGTCGGAGGACAAAGTCCAACTAACTGAGAACGGCGACAAATCGACGACTTCTTCATTACTTCGCGCTAAAACATCAATATTTTCTTCGGTACGCTTATTTCTTTGCCTTGTTGCTAGTTTTGAATACGATCAATAACTGCACGGGTTGATTGCCCATAAGCCGATTATGTTGACCGTGAAATGGACGAAGTGCTCTATGAACTTCAAGGACAGATTTATTTTCTTCTAAGTTTCCACAATGGGAAGCGTTGTTCTGGCGTTAAACGATTCATGATAAATTGCCAAACCTTACTGAACAGAAATGTCAACTCAGTTTTAAATTCTCAACTGTCAAACCAGAAACAACAACCATCGAAACTTCTCATGCAGCTTAAAAAAAACACGGTACTGTAGCTCTTCTTGAGTCTTCCACTACCAGTCCTCGGCTGCGTCCTCCAATTGCAAATCCAGGCAACGGCTCATTCAGCCCGTTAACCGAGTAGGACTGGCACTTCCTGCGCTTTCTCATTGTTCTTCGTCCTTCAGACCTACCTGGGATTATTTTCCTCGGTACCCTTTTCTCACTTATTCGTTGTAAAGGATCAGCCTATGCAGCCTCCCGTACTCAAACAGTCTTGAAAACTCGTTAAAAAACATGTTATAATCACTGAAGATAGATAGATAGTGATTTATTGTTTAAAAACAAATGGTTAAAGAAAATATACATATTTTGATACATTTCTTTGCACGTAATACTCATTTTTGTTTGTTTTTGGCTCTCTTTGGCTCTTATCATGATTTTGTTACTGTAATTTTTATCGTTTTTTATATCAGTTTTTACATCAACTTATAGAATTTACATTAATTTATGCATCAAAATTATTCAATTAATATTAATTTATACATTGGTTTATCCAGTTGTTTACAATTTTCATGTTTGCAGTGGCATTTTTGGGCTTAGTTCCAGAAAAAATGGAATCAAATCAAATTTAAATTTCACGGAGGAGAAGCTACACTTTTCAATTTCAATTTTTTTACGATCATCTTATTTCTTGCCTTTTTTCGTTTTCTTGATTGATGAGATATCTCCTCAAATTGGTTTTGAATGTTGATAAGCTTTTTATCGATGTGATGTCCTTTGGAATTACATTCCACGTATCAGCACTTACCAAGGCATATGAATTTCTAAGTTGGTCAATGTTCCACCTCGGTACTTGGAAAATTTTCTCTTGTGCTCTGGTTGTTCCACCTGAGCCTTAAGGAAATTGAAAATAATAATCTCCTGTTTTTTATTGTAAGCCACCCCATACGTAGACGCTCATCTGTAATACAGGAGTCACTCGGTAACCCAAGTACATATCTGTCACATCTATTAGAGTTTAATGCCAAGTTCTTTGGATATTTCCAGCTTTATTACCAAGCAATAAGCTAGGTGTGACATTACAAGAGTTCCCACCAGCTTCTTTCTGACATCTTCATCTGTGTACGAAGCTGTTTCTTCAGATGTTGTGAACGTCATGTGTTCATCGAAAAGAATCCCCAATTTTTTGCTGATTTTACGAGTGCAATATTGGTCTCGCCTTCAGTGAGAGCTGGCAGATTTTCATAGTTCAGGGAGTTGAAGATCCTGCCCAATTAGGATTGCCTTAGTTTTTATTGTGTTGAGAGGCAGCGATTTTCCTTCGGCAACAATTTTCAGTCTCTCTATTTCCTGTTTCAAGGTTCGTATGCAGTTTGCGAGGTTTTCTTTTTTTACACTGCGTATAGGTTTGTAGATCATCGGCAAAGACTAATCTGGCGCAGGTGCTTATGTGTGAGCCCAGATGTAAGATCTGAAGTGGGAAAAAAAGGGGCCCAGTATGCTCCTTGAGGGAGGCCTAAATTAGTTTCCTGCCAATTTGACCAATTCCCATCATAACTTTTCAAAGCTTGTTCGCGACCTGCAAGGTAAGAAACGAACCATTTAAGCGCCTTGTTTCAAATCCTAGGTGGGATAAATTCCTCAGTAGGTCTGCGTGTTGAATTTGATCGAATGCCTTCGAAAAATCAGACAGTACGAGAACTGTCAGCATTCTTTTATCCATAGCTGATCTTATGTCTGGCTTTAGTTTTACTAGAGTGATTTGTGTGCTATGATTGGCACGATATGCGGATCGAAGGAGGGTCTCTGTAGTGCTGTTGATCCAAGTACTCGCTGATTTGTGCTGCTATAATTTTCTCGAAAACTTTGGCCAATACGCACAAGATTGAGATGGGTCTGTAATCAGATGCCAGTTTTGGACTTTTAGTTTTTTTTTATCGGTACGGTTATGGATCTTTTCCATATGTCAAGAAATTTTCCCCATGCCAGGGAACTGTTGAAAATCCGCATCAAAAGTGAACTATTCCTGGCAGTGCCAGCTTAATCAGTTTGCTAGTAAGTGACTGATCACCAGTGGCATCTGACGTCATACTATTCTGAGACTTTATGTCCTAGGGAATAATTTCTTTGAAGGAAAATAACGTTGTTTTTGTGGTTTCGTCCGTTTGTGCATTATCTAATATATGAGATTTTCAGGATAAGGATCTGTGCAAATTTGCGCGAAGTTCAAGCCAGAGTTTTCTTTTTTTGGTCCTTTCCAGAGTTTGGCAAGATTTGGTTTTTGAAATTTCAGGTTTTCTGTACTCATTTCTTGCTTGTCTTAACTGCTCTTGCTTCTTTCAACTTATTCAAATTTCTTGTCCTTTTGAAGTATCTGAAAACCTTGTTCGAACCTCTTTTTAGTTTGTTTATTATGTCATTCGCCCACGGACCAAGTTTCTTATCGAGAGAAAAGAAAAGGATGCTGGCTGGAAAAATAAGCATATTTAACACAAATAGTGGCAAGGCATCGTGCAAAGCCTTAATTCTGAATTTAGTAATCTCTGCCGCGCGTACATAACCTAAATTATGATCAACTATTGGTCCAAAGGATATCGAATTCCGCTGATATAAATTTCAAAAGTGTTCCCTTGAAATCCAATCTGTTCAAGAAAGCGTATGAAAATCAACTGCAATCACATAAGCAACCCTTTTGCTTTTGAGAAACTTTGACAATTTTGAATTTTCCCTCTGACATCCGGTCTCAATCATTATCTGTAATTCGATCTGAAATATTAATCTGTTATTTATTTGTTGGTATGTTGATTTGATTTAAAGTATATTCCATTAAAATACTGTTTCAAGGTGAAAATGAATAAAAATAAAACATCCGAAGCCGTCACAGCAAGCTTGGACAATTTCAAAGAATTTTTTGAAAACTCCAAATTGTGTAAGTACTTTTTTGGAAAATTAAATCAAACTCAATAATTAAGTTATCTCGACCCTAAATCAAATGGCATTCCACTAATAAATTTCTGTTCCATTTTGATTTGGACTTCTTTTATTGTAAATATTTCAATATAGTTATCAGCGATTAAATTCGTCTAAATACGTTTTGTTATCATGACAATTTTTTGATGGATTGTTAAGAGTTCCACTCTGAACACAGTAAGGTGAGACATAAAACGTTTGTATCACTTTCGACGCTGTTCAGCATGAACCTAGTGAATCATAGCATAAGTTTCTACGATGTTCATTAGTATAGGATTTTCACCTAAGTATTCTTGGTTGAAACAAAAACTAATGGGGATTTTTCCAATCTAATTTATTTATTTTTTATCTTTTCTTGATAATTTGACAAATTCTTTTATCAAGGATACAATGCCGCTTTTAATGTTTTTTTTTTCTTTTCTAGAAGTTTTTACAACTAAATCTCCACGAGATTAATGTCTTAATACACTATTTCCTAAAAAGCGTCATTGTTAAATATTTCTTTTGAGTCCATAAAACATTCAACGATAAAAATTCAAATGCTTAAAGACAATTTAAGCTGAAGATTGTACGCTGCTTGTACCGAAACTATTGTTACTTCTTTGATTGTTGTTTATATTTTGTATAATTTTGACGAATTTCTGTACAAAGCCATCTATGTAAAAGGACTTGTTCTCTCTCAATGACTTCATATTTTGCATTATTTTTGATTTCATTTACATTATACACCGTTTCCTTTATTCCTTTTTTTGGGTGTTAATAATTCTTCGTTTTTAACAAAACACCTTCATTCTGTGGACATGAAAGTCTCTTTCATAAGCGCAAACAATGCAGTACCCCACATTGCTCTCTCGATTTAACTTCATCCTTCTTGAAAGATGGACAATGTCAAGTCAAAGTTTCAGTTTCAAGTCAACTTGCATTGATCTACTGATGTTTCACAAATTTCATGTTTCAGACCCACACTTTTCAATATTTACACATCTGGCTTGCCCACAAGCCAAGACTGCCAACTGGAAGCGTTTAAGGATGTTATGTTATGTTTCTGTCAGCAACCCCAACGTGATGATCATAAACCTTGTGACAAAGCTAGATAAAACCTATCATATCTTTTAGATAACAATAACAATATTTTCAGTTGGAAACGCTTTATCCACTTAGCTGCCTGAAAACTCTGCGAAGCCTTTTAGAAAACACCCCTGAAAAGCAAAATATATAAAATTTATTAAAATGCGTTTGATTTGATTTTAAATCTACTACCTTTGCCCATCTTGGGGGTAGTATACGGACACCGTAATTGAAAAATTCCTCACCTTTTAGGGCAATCCAAGAATCGACCCTATTTTCCACATCTTCCTAAGAAGTGAATTGCTGCTCAGCCAGCTCATGAGCCATTGACCGGAGCAAGTCATAGTCCAAAAAAAGCAATATCTGGCGAATACACTGGGTGAGGTAGGGCATCCCAGTTCAGTGCCTCCAAAGTATCCTTGACAACTGTAGCAACATGTTCGACTCAGTTGTTGTTAATGACGTTCCGTATTGATAGTTTCGTTAGGCTGGAGTAGCTCCTAGTAGATCACTGTGAGTTTTATCCCACGAGATGCAAAGCATTATCTCTGGAGTTCATTGGGAACCCTATGTGAGGTTTTTGCACTTCATCCGTAGCCTTGAGACAGTTCGAAATCGCTTGTTGAGTCAGTCCCAAGATTTCAGAAAGTTCCTCTTTAATTTGGCATCCAGTCTTGATCCAGTAATGGTTCCAACTCCGCATCTTCAAACTTTACTGGCCTTCCTTCGCGATCTTTGTCATTGATATCATAGTCCCCACTTTAAAAACCCCGGACCCATTTGCTCTCCATTTGCTCCACATATCAATCGATGTCCATCAGCTGCAATTTTCTTCAAGTTGAAGCAAAAAAGTAGCGCTTCACGCCAATATTGTTTGGTTGGCACATAACTTGACATAGTTTCAGCACAATAATGCGTGTTGTTTACACTTAAACGAAATAACATGAATATATAAATTACAAGATAGTGTGATGCGATGTAATATTAGGTATTCCATCTTACGTAAATCCCTCAAAACTTATTTATGTACTTTCATGCTTTATCCATATTTTAAAAAAATGGACCGTAAAATAACTCCACGACTGTCAGGAAAAACAATTTTTTCGAAATCTTTTTCATTTTCATATACAAATCCGTAAGATCAATGGTCTTTCACTTTCTAGTTCATGAATTTGATGTGCTACTTAATTCAAGATTTTATTTTACGGCTTAGTGCACATCAAAAAATTATATTGATAACTTCATCACAGTCTGAAGAAGGATGCTGACAGTCAGATCGGCTAGGGAATCCTCCACAGGTTTGCCACTGAAAGAGACGCATGGGTCTAATGTTATAAGCTTTTCATTAAGAAGCTCGAAACTTCACCGAGGCCCAGTGTGCTTGAGGCATAGAAAATGGACGAATTTGTACGCGGACTTTTCTTCAATGCATTCCGTTCGTTTCGATTCATCATGCGAGAAAGGTCCTATTGTGGCCCGATTTTCAGTGTGAACGAGCTGGACAACGCAATGCAGACGTCAAAAATGAAAAAGGCCTTGGAGGTAGACGGCATCATTTCGGTTCTTACCAAACGTTGTCCTGACATGTTGCTCGACATATCAAACGCCTGTCTACAGGGCCTATAGCCAAAATGGTGGACGGAAGGGTTGTATTGATCAGCAAAGAGAAGGGAAATACCGAAGTACTTAAATACGGATATTGAGGGACTACCTCAGGGAACAGAAAGTCATCCTTGACACATTGGTGGAAGAGTTGATGTGACATCAGGGATAGCGCAATGTTTAATTTTTGGCTCAAATGTGTTTAATGTTTCGTATGACGAGCTAGTTAGGCCGCAGCTAGCGAAGGAATCGCGCTTTATGAGTTATGCTAATGACGCACCAGCATTACTCGCGGTCTCCCTGCCCCAAAATGAAAAAATCATCACGCTCAAATCTACAGAAAACGTTTATTAAAGTGAAAAAAAAACAAGGACATGCAGATCAAATGTTATCGCCTCATAAGATTCGTAACCCCTCTAAACATGGTGCAATTGTGAGGGGTGTTATAGGAATCCAGCTTATATAGGCACTTTCAGCAGATATGAATGAATTATAGATTCAGAGTAACATTGAATCTTGCCTTCATGCAACAAAAATATTTTACGAAACGAAGAAGGGATGTGTCGAAATCATATGGTTTACAATTCCGAAAGGATTTCGGACAAGGATATTCAAGTGCTGATCAGCCGAATGCGGCTGATCAGTCAAACAAAAAAAAATATTTTACATGAAACAGAAAAGTATCCGGACTTAGTATTTACCTTACTTAATACTTAGAACTTACTTACTTACTTACTTACTTACTTACTTACTTACTTACTTACTTACTTACTTATTTACTTACTTACTTACTTACCTACTTACTTACTTACTTACTTACTTACTTACTTACTTACTTAGTACTTAGTACTTACTTATCCGTACTTACTTCAGTATTAACTTGAAAAATGAAATTTTCTGGGGAAATGAAAGTCATTGTTTATTTTTATGAGCCATTTAGACGAAAATGTGGACAGCCTCCAAATAATACCAAGAATATAGTGGTGATAGTGGCCGTAGTGCAAGAGAGAGAACTTGAATCAATAGTACAACAAATTTACATTCATCTGTTAATTAGTCTCTTTAAAAGGAGGGATAATAAGCTGGACTTTGGTATAAGTAGAGAAACGACAACCACTCAAAAGACTATCACTTTCGACTCCGAACACTCGAATAAACAAAAAATGGAGGCATATCAATCAATGGCATACAGACTAATTACAAACTCAAAGAATGACAATAGAAACGACTTAATGATGAATTCAAATAGCAATGATACATACCAGGTGCGCAAGTTTAAAATGTCGTTTTGTTGTCAAAAAATGGTGCATGAAACCTATTGGAGTAATCTGTCGAACCCAAAGCGCTATTTTGTTGGTAAGACTGTCCACTACAAAACGTCATATTCGTTCAGTTGTTTACGAGCTAGTAGCATACTTCTTTTTCGTGTTAAGCATGTCGAATTTTGAGTCAAGTAAAGGGCATTTGCGGTACGTAATGATTTTCTTTTTCAATCAAAAGAAAAAAAGGGATCGGAAAGTCATCGAATTCTTGTAGAGACTTACGGGGATCTTGGTGCAACCGTCAAGACTTGTGAACGCTGGTTTCAACGTTTCAAAGGTGGAGAAAATCGACCAAAAAAGCTTGAAGATGACGAATTACAAGCAATAATGGACGATGACGATACACAAACACAACAAATGATGGCAGATCAGTTGTATGTCACTCGGCAAGCCATTTCCGTTCGCCCGAGAGCCATGGGAAAGATTCAAAAGGTTGGAAAATGCGTTCCACACAAAACTGAACAAACGACAGATGAAAAGACTTAAAACTGTGTGCGAAATGCTGCATTTACGTCACGTAAGAAAAGGTGTTTTGCTTCTTGTTGTAACTTGCGATGAAAAATGGATATATTTTGAGAATCCCAAACGTAAGAAATCATGGGTAATGCCAGGACAACCATCAACATCGAGTGCAAGACCGGATCGTTTTGGGAGGAAGACAATGCTGTGTGTGGTGGGATCAGAAGGCAGTAGTTTACTACTCAAACCCAACAAAACAGTTAAAACCGTCCGCTACTGGCAACATATGATCAATTTAAACCAAGTATTGATCGAAAAACGCCCAGAATGGGCAAGAAGACACGGCAAAGTCATTTTGCAGAATGACAACGCTCCTGCACATTCAGCCAAAGTGGCCAAACAAACGATTTCCTCGCTTAGTTAGGGACTCCTACACCACCCGCCGTCTGCACCAGACCTATCGCCTTCTGATTGTCATCTTTTCTCATCGATGGGACACGCAAAATGCCCGAAAGATTGATAATGTGTTAAAAGCGAGGGCCAATACTTTGAATAAAAAATGTTTTGCCATTATTCTTAAATAATTGCCCTTTTTTTCATGAAAACAAAAATGACTTCTAAACTTGCGCACCTGATATATCTGATACAGCGGCGAAAAATGGTTTCTCAACTAAAATTATACAAAAGATCATCGCAAAGGCAGCGAAAAAACTCGCGGAAGAGCGATACTTTCAAGTTATGACGTGCTGACGTATCCTGTACTGCAACATGTCCCCAGAATGCTCAATGGGCTTGTGATCTTGGAACCGGCACGGCGTAGGCAACTGATATTTAGTATTGTAGCTTTACTTTGTTTGGCGTTTGCTTGGAATCGTTATCGTGCTGGAAAGTCCCATTTGATTGAACAGCACTTTAATACAGCCGAAAATCCTTTACATTTGCTATGCAAAATTGAATATTTATAACTTTAAGAAACAAATTTTGTAAAGTAAACTTAGGTAAGGCACTGAAAAAAAACTTGTGATTCATATCGGGTAAAATCGGGCAGAGGTTACACTTTGAGAGATTTGTATTTTGCGTACGCTAAATTCGTACGCATCTGTCAAACATTTTGATGTTAAATTCAAATTCATAAAACATTCGTCAGAAAATATGATCCGTTTCCAGAACGAAAAGTTCCTACAAAGGAATTGTTTTGCGAAAATTAAGCGTTGGCTTTGCTTTAATAATTGGCTGCATTTGCAAGAGTTTTGCAAAACCACGTTTCTCAATGTGATTTCTTAAAAATTCTGTCGAGGGACTTTGATACCATGGTATTCCTCGAGCAATACTGCAAGTTTTACATCACCTACTCCGGGATCCAGCTGAATATATCGTCCTAAGAAGGACAAATGCCTTCCTTTGAGTACTGACCGTCTATGGTTTCACTGTTTTCAAGTGATTTGGCCACACCTTTTGTAGTTATTTACATTGAATTTTTGGCTTACTTGACTTACTTGTTAACATATTTTAGACGATTTGCTTCAATGAATTATCCTTTTTATGCAAATCTTCTAATGCAAATCGATTGAAGCTTCACTTGTCTTTCGGCATTATAGTTTTAATTCCTCTACGACCCGAAACGATGTATGAAACTGAATCTAATCTACTTACCTAAAAGTCAGCTCTCAATTCTAACGATTCGCAGAACAACAGCATATGCATTATAACCGCGACAATGAAATTATTAGGTTATCACATGGATACGTATTTTGCTGCTTTTTTGTTATTTTCATTGAATATTGAAAGTTCAATAATAAATTCTGATTGATTTACTTGAATTCAGGCATTGTGTAGGAAGATAAAAAATTATGAAGTACATTATTCTTAATTTAAGGGTACAATGCAATTTACCTGTATTCAATTAAGGGGGCGGGTAAGGTTTTAAAGGCGAAAAAGAAGCACATTTTTATGATTTTTTTTGCGGCGACAGGAGTAATATAATTTTATTAAATTTAATTACATATTATTGTATAACTTTTAAAGTATGACAGAAAAAATTTTCAATGAAAAGTATTGATAAATAAGCCGGTGAAGTTGAATCTCCAGAGGCGCCTTGAAAAAAAGTTGTTTTGTGGTGAACATTATAACTCGTTACTGGATCATCTGAAACAAAAAAAATGATATACATTTTAAAGCTGATGTATTTCTCGAGGTAATCAGGAAGAGTTTTTTTTTCTTTTTTTGGCAGCAGTCGGAAGTGAAAAACGCAATTTCAGCTCAAAAAATCGAGATTAATTTGTTATTAAAAAATAGAAAAAAAATAAAAAAAAACTGTTCCTGATTACCTGTTGATTTATGTGAAGAATTAATGTTCAAATTTTCCAAAGGATCGATTCAGTAGATTTTGAGTTCTAATGTTCACGAACTTCAAAAATGACGTTTTCGGGAGAATCGATTTAAAGTTTTTCGTGAAAATTCGAAATAAACCATCAATAAAAGAATTATAATACCTGCAAATATACAATATGTACAAGGTCAGTGTACATCCTTTGAGAGACACATAGACAGAGAAAAGAATTCGGGAAAACAAAGAAAATTGCCGCTGCTTTCTACTAGGGTTATCGAGCGGCTACCGGGCAGGTATAAAACTCAGGTATCACGGCCGGTCGTTTGAAAGGCTGTAACTCCGTTAGTTTTACTCGGATTGACTTAAAATTTGTACACAATATTCTCGACATATTGTTCATTCAGAAAAAAAAATAAAAAAAATGCAGGAAAAATAATTTTAAAACCTTAGAACCCCCCCTTAATATTCCTCGATACCATACCCAGATGATCGATATTCAAAATATGCTCTTGGACACCATGTCGTTTATTTCTATAACAATACACTAAATACAATATCAAATATATCAAATATTTTCTTTCTGCGAAGCTTAGAACATATCTCGGAAAGCTTTTCACAAGACTTCAAGCTCTTTCCAAGAACAAACAAAATATAATGAAAAATGCAGCAAAACAACTTCCATGAAACCAGTTTATTGCTTTGAAAAATGTTTTCCATCTTGCAGAGAGCACAAAAAATTAATATTTTTCTCAAGAAAAGCTTCGCTGCACGCCAGTGCTCCACCTCATGACGAAGTTCCCTCTATATACGCGGAGCCGCGTGCCGTAGCGGTCACATACCCGCTTTTTCGCGTTATTATGCTTCATACGCCGTTTCTAATCCGATTTTCCAATCCAGTTTGATGTTGCTCGTCGGTTCAGTCTGTTTAAATTTGCGGCAACACACCTGGGCTTCCAATATCGACGTCATCGCTCTGATAAGCCTTATCAAACATTTATCTTCCCCGTAGGCCTGTTAACACATCGCGAGTAATTTCTTGCACTCAAGTTTATTTTTGCAACCCACGGAAGCCAATATATCCCTTAAAATTGACCCTCCTTCACGCTAAACAAGTGCAAATAGTTCTATAGTGTGAATAGTGCGGAATTGAGTTATTCATTGCTAATTATGAGTAATGTGGGAGTGTCGAAGCCAATTTTTAGTGGTCCTTACTGAATAACTTTACGGGAATGGGAATTTGTTGTGGCAAACGTGATGAGGTGCGGAGTTACTCCGTCGAAGATGAAGAATTTGAGCTGCAGCCTCTGGATCCGACACCCGGAAAATATGGTAAATAAATCTACAACTGCATGAACGATATTTCCTGAATGGAAAGATACGGAAATGTTAATTACTTTGATCTGAATTAAATAAAGCAAATATTGGAGATTACAGCAGGACTTCGACAAAAAATATCATTTTGATTGCATAAAAAATATCCAAATATAAAGTTTAGTCGAATTAATAGAGTATATGGTCATGTATAATTTTATCCACAGTTCAAGAATTTCATTTGTCTGCCTTAATTTGTCATCAATTCTAAAGCTTCACCATGAATTTGTTGTAACCACAAGCAGAAACTAGTTTACCAGCAGCAGCTTAGTGTTAACTTTGATTCTATGCTTTTTAGCGGGCGCTCAAGGTCTCGCAGATAATTAGAATCTCTTTGTAAATAGCCCTCGCTTATCTCCGATATTGCGATAGACTGCGTCTGTCACAGAGTGCTCACATTTTGCACCTGCAATCATAATTATCGAATTTCAATGCTTGACACAGCATTACATGTACTTATAAGTACTTTGTATTAGTTGTTACGAATAGTCGAAAATGTATGGTAAAATAAGCAGTGAAGGGCAACAACCAAGCGATTAAGTCTTTTACGGATTTAGGTGGAACCAGAATCCCCTTTTAAGCTCTCTCAAACTAGCAGAAGAAGAATTCAATTTATGTGTTAAAGACAATTCGTAAACAGAAAAAAAACTAACAAAGTCCATTATGTGAACGTTGCTTCTATTTACGTGATGATGTCATCGCACACATGAATGTGAACATGTGAATCGGGGACAGATAGTTAATTGGACGTATCTAATTCAACTTTCGTAGCACGCAATTTGTCTTAAAAGGATTTCTATCAATGATTCCACTAGTGTTCTGATTTAACACCTGGATATCATTTCAACTTGGATAATTTTCGTCATTTAAGGACTCGATTATTTACATTCAACATTGAACTGCTCTCCTCTAGAGGCTACTGTCGAAATCTGAAACATTGAAACTAATTTTGAAATAAATTTGAAAGCTAATTTATACTTGATATTTTTATTTATATAAATAATATTCAGTCAGATCAAAATTTAGATTTCACAGCATTGGTATAACATCACTAAGACTTGAGTGGAACGTTTTTTCTTCTGAAAAAGTCACAAAAGTATTAACTCGCTCAATGCACCTGGGAAACTTTTTAATTTTTATAAGTTAAACTTTGGTAAAGAATTAAACCCAATAAAATATTAAGACTGTACTGTGTGTGTTGTCCCGTGTTTAGCACTTCTAGATTAGATTTTGTTTTTCGTTGTTTTTCCATTTTAAAAATGCTATGTTTTTAATTTTTTTGACAAAAAATAACTGACACTGAAGAAGGGAGCAACTCACTCCCGAAATATATATTTGTCAAAAAAAATTAAAAACAGCATTTTTGAAATGGAAAAACAACAAAAAACAAAAAAAAATCTAATTAAGACTGTTATTTAAGACAAATATAACAGCCAGAACACCCTAAACGAACGACTCATCAAGTATAATGAAACAGAAATCTTAATTAAAATTCAGTATTTTCTTGGATAGCTTTTTAAAATGCTTTTTTCATCTTTCGAGGCATTGAATAAACCAATTTTTTGGTTACACCACTACTTATTTCATTCCATTCTTCCAATATAACTGCGCTCAACATGTTCGTATATGATATTTCAATTTTACGAATTGATTCCTTTAGGTGTCCCTATAGAGTACCAATGGGGTTGACATCTGGTGATTGGGGCGGAGTTTCGAGTCTTCTAGGCACATCATACAAATCCATTTTTTATCGATTGTTATCGTGTTGGAATATGAAATTGTCCGGACATACGAATTTTTGGGCACTAGCCTTTAAATTGTTTTTTAAAATATTTAAATGAACAATTATACCCATGGTACCGTCTTTAAGCTCACGATTTCCTACGCTTACTGCTGACATGCCCTGAATTATCAGACGAAATTCCAAACAATTTCTACACTCATGCTTGTTTTTATAACCTCCTACACTTCACCACAAATTTCTTTTGGATTTATACTCGTTTTTTTAACGCCTTATAATTTGACGCGCAGTTTCTTCACTTAATATTTTCGGTCGTCCTGAGTTCAGCTTATTTGTAACAGTTTTTTTTCAGTTTTATGTTTTTTACTATGTTTTTCGCCGTACTTTGAAGAATTCCTAAGTCCGTTCCCATTTTTCTCTGCGAATATTCCTTATAAAAAGAAATCCTAAATTGCAGTCCGCCAGGGTTCTTTCGCGTACTTTAGGTATAATTATAAATAAAACCTCAAGACGATTAAAGCACGATTTGCTAAATATTCAACTGCAAATCTCTACCACAACCACACACAAGAAAATTTCGGAAGTCCCATTATTCTAGGAGGCCCAAATTATTATTTTATTTGGTAGTATTGCTCATAGTACCATCTTAAGCTTTTTGTTTTCGTGGTACATGCATAAGGCGTTGTAATTTTAGTTAGTTTCCACTTGACACAGAATTTTCCAAGTTGTATCTAATCTGAATTACATTTCCATAGCGTGGTATGAGTTAATACTTTTGTGCCCAACTGTACTGTGAAACATCCGATATGAAACCGAAAGCTTAGATTAATATATCTCGAGCAAAACGGAAAATAAATAATAAAAATATGCACCAAAACTCAAACTCAATATATCATTGAGATTTTAACGAATTCAGAATTCTGAAGGGCAGCTGTTCATAAAATTTCATAAAACAAATACTTACCCTTGGAAATTGGATAGTCCTAAATGTAACTATAATAACTATATAACTAGTAATAACTAGTAATCAGTAATAAGAAATAACTAGTAATCATTTAGTTAACCGGAGGATTGACGAATATGGTAAGTGGCGAAATGTTGCTAGGCCCAGCTCCTGCAGTTTCATTAAATTATAGCTTGCAATGCACAGTTAGTGAAAAAAGTCTGCGTACATGTCATCGAAATGGAGGAAATTCGCATAAAAATGTCTCCAAAGATGGAAATTTAAACTATAGTTTATATGATATTTATATAAAATAATTTATATAAATGTTGTGTAAACTATTTATAATTAGCAAATTTATATAAAAATATAAATGTCCTTAATATAAAAAAGAAATTCTAAGGAAATAGGACTTCCTTTCAACACCTTACTGTGAAAGATAAATACTTAACTATATTTCACACCGAAAAAGTTAAATTTCTGAAAACAGATTTTATTTGCACATTTTATGGGACACCCTTTCTTGCTTAAAACTTCTTTTAAAGTTTGCTTATGTTAATTACTAATTTAGACGTGTCTTCTGCACTTATACTCTCCCATTCCTCCAAAAATTTACATTTGAAGGCTTCTCTACTACTAATGTGATGCTGATTCAAACGTCTCCCATCAAACATTCCATAGGAGGGTGCAATTTTTTTTTGCACATTGTACAGCAAACATTCCTTTACAATATAAGCAGAATGCTTTGGATCTTTATCTTCAATTTTCAATGAAAACTAAATTTCCCATACAATTCTTTTCCAATATTCCAATATAATATATTCACACCATTCTTGTTAACATATTGAGAGAGTTCATTTTGTCTATTTAAGGGGAGGTTTTTTCAAATTTTTTTGAAAAAATCGTGTTTTTTTATTATTATTGCATTTTGTCTTCCAAGGTCCACAGACACGAAAAAATTTCAATGTTCTCGGAATTCAATTTCCATGTTTTTCAATCCTTTGAAAAAATGTTGATCGCGAAAATTTCACGTTTTCTTCCATTTAATTGTTTACAACAATGCAGGGTCACAATATATCGTAAAAATGAGACCAGATTCTGAAAGGGCATAAAATTTCAATTCAGAAAAATCTTGCCTCGATTTATTTCGAACGTTTCTCAGTATTTATTTCCTGGCTAAATGTTTCGTACAAAAAATGTCACTTTCGGAGCTGCTATCTTTCAACGCGTTTTTCTCGGAACCATGTTTTCCATCTGAATTTCAAGGATATCTTTTGATCTATTGTTCTGATTTCCTTAATCTAAGCAATGTTTGAAAGATGATCATTTTCTGTATGGCTTATACCTAAATCGAGCATAAGTCATTATTAAATTGTTATTTATAATTAAGGTTTAATAACAAAAAAAGTGGCAAAAAAAAATTTTTTTTTTCGAGCGTTCATATTTCAGTCAATTTTTGGTCAAAAATCATTATAGTTAGGTATAAGCCATAGAAAATTTCATCTACTTTCATTTAAAAAAAACCTTTATCATTTCGGATTACTACAAGAGGCTGTAGGCTTGAAATTCGGAGACGAGATTTTTCAGGCAGTGATCGACAAAAGCCGCCATTGTTCGGCCGCTATTTTGAATTTTGTTACAATTCAATATATCATCATATATATACAATATATCATATTATTGTATGATAAATAATCAATTCAACCATCAAAACCGGATGTTTCTATGTTTTTCCATCATGCCACAAATCATTTCCAAACTTAGGCCTTTTTTTGGCCAAATTTGAAAGAACCTCCCCTTAAGTTTCAATGAAAACTAGATTTGCCACACCATTCCCTGCCATACTCTCATTAAACCATGATACTTTCACCACTGTGTTTTATATTTACGCATAAGATCTTCGCATCGTAGTCCTTATTCGCTTTTATCCAAACTACCATGCGAAATTCGTGTGTTTAATCTGAATCCTTTTGAGCAAACTGAATACTGTTCTTTTTGTTTATCTTGTAAATAAATGTTTTAGAAGAGCAATTAGTCTATGACACCGGCTCTTCCATGAACATTCCTCACTGTTACTTTTGAAGATGTCTGATATTTTTGGAGTACTCATTCTCGTATTTAATTTCATGCTTTTTTTTTAATTTCACGTTCTTCTCTTGGTTTAATATTCCAGGACGATCTAAACGAGCTTTAGATGTAACCATTCAGTATATCTGAAATTGTTTTTTTCCTCTTTGAACCTTCGATTGGATTTGTATGGGTTTAATAAAGGTTTTACCTTCGTCATTGCACTTTTATGCAATTCTCTACGACAAATCTACGAACTTCTAATGTCAATTCATAGCCTGCTTTCAATATTTTACCTTTGTACTTTACAACTCTTCCAGAAACTTCGGACAAATGATTATAAATGATGTCCTAGACTAGGCCTACATCAGCGTTTTCCTGCAAAAGAAGTTATCTGTCGGTGTTCGCCACTTCACTAAGTTCTTCTATCGGATTACAATAGAGGTCCATCGTTATCAGTTACCCACATTTCGGAGACGTATAGAGGATAATATCCGCGATGGATCACCACTTAGTCCCTATAAGAGTTTTAAGTTTATTGTGGTGTATTTTTGGGTTTAGGTTATATTTCGGGGCTTCATCTTAGTTGAGCCAGTGTTCCAAACATTTACGATTTTCAAAAGATATCCAACAAACGTCCTTATCGGGTGCAAACATGCACCGCTCTTTAGTTACGAAACGATGGAATGGCAATCCTACAAGGGGTGTCATTGCTGACGGTTCCTTACTTCGTGCAGAAAACATTCAGATTCCCGAATTTTTTAATTGCTTTCAATTCGTGTAATATTGTAGGCATGAAAACTCCAACCATGCTACAATGAACGTCTCATTTCCGATTTATACGTTGCAATTCAGCTTATAAGTGATCATAACCTACCATGTTGTCGGGTCGCTAATTTTGGTTTAACTTGATCGAAATCGCTTTACTGGAATAAGTCAAACCATTGTCAGTAGCCTCATCACTGCAAATTATCCCGTTAACATATCGACCTACCTGATTTGCATTATTTCCACACAAATTTACTATAAAACTCGCATATCAGTCCACACACCCCCACAGCTCTTGCTCACACTTCGGAGGGCCTTCACAAAGAAACTGATACGAATGCCCCCAGTGACAGCTTATGCGAGCTTTACAACATAGAGAGCTTGTGAATCAAAGGACATAGTTGAGTCGAAAGAACAGGAAAGAACCTGTGTTCGAATAAATTTTGCGGTGTCATAGCATATGAAAGATATTGCGCATAAATATAAAATTTGAAAGAATATTATTGCGCATTTCGCCTCTTCGTGTTGAGTTCCTGTATCTAACAAGCTTTGCTTACAAATACCAATGCATCTAAAAAGTGGATTCGAACTGCCTTACATAGGAGTATTAGTTTGTTCGTAGTTTGAGCGCTTGTTAGTAGTTGCGCTATGGCTAGACTTCACACAGCAATATTGCCAGGATGTATGAGTTGAGTGCTTACAAGTGGTGTCTAATTTAATACACTCTCATATTGAAAGTATAAGTTTAACTTGCGACTCTAAAATGGATCATGAAGCCAAACAAAACATTAATACGAATTATAGTAGATCTTCTTCTTACCACACGTTAAACTTTGTCGAAAAATTGCATCGCAACTGCTGAAACTACTACAAAATAAGGTGTCTGATGGTTCCTTCGTTGCAAACGCAATGATCTCCAATCTTTTCCTTTTTTGTATGTATTGGATAATTTTACTGAAAATTTTGGTAAATTTTATTCGCAGATTTCAATTTTTTGCACTGTACTAGGTTTTCATTTTAGTTTAATCTTTACTAAAAAGAAAAAGTGGAAAAATTTTACAGTGTTTGCGTTAGCATCGATGTAAACGTCACGAACCTCGAAAAAAGGGTTGGAACTAGCTGATAACTGAATTACTAATTTACTTTCGATTGTCGAATAGAAAGTCTCTGATGTCAAATTCAGTTTGAACGACCAATTCCTCCTTCAAAATTGTTGACTTCCGAACTCATACTAAATTGAAATTTTGAATATTTTTGTTTTATATTTGAATATATTATGAACAAAAAATCAAGTGTTATTGACAAAACTTGCGGAGGACGCCATCATTTGCCAAAGGTTGCAAATATTGTCAGTCAGGAAAAAGACTAAGGTCCTCATTATATTAAAAGACAGAAAAATTCTTTCTTCTCGGCCAGCTATTGGATCGCATGTTACGAAACGTGATGGTGGACTGACAATTTGGGCATAACATTCTTCTAAAAAAAACTCCCAAAACAATTGTTTTAAACCAAAAAAAAATTCTTCTTAAAAAAACTCCCAAAACAATTGTTTTGACCCAAAATAGAGAGAGAGACGTAAAAGAGAACAAGCCTCTCAAAGCATACAATTATAAATTTACTAACGCTTCTCTCTCTAGATCTCATATCTTTTGCCGATATGCAGCTACATCGAGGCATACTATACATCTGGCTTGATACTCCAAACGCGTTTGTATGCTTAGACTGAAATGTTAAATTTTTGATTAGGACCTTCTTGAAGCCTTGGACCATTTTGAAGGATCCCTCATGCCAATAGGGTGAGGGGTGCGTGTCACGCGAAGCTGCAGTAATCTTTTTAGAAGTGAATGGTTTGAAAGGAATTTACACAGAAGTTTCGTCTCTCATCCTGTTAATTAACAATTAATCTTCAGATATTTTATCAGAAGATTCTTTTGAGGGTTTCGTCTGCTGCAGAGCAGCACTGCAAAGCTCTCCAGTCTTCGTTTGATGTTATGCAAAACTTTTGCTTGTTTTATAATTTAAAGAGATATATCAATAATTAAAGGCAATAATTATATTTGCTTCAATAATGTGAAATATTTCCCCTAAGTCGCTAAGCCTAATACGAGTCGCCAGTTGGTAAATATAACGAAAAAGTACTCCCAGAAAAAACCCTTCAAAGTTTTTGCTTATTGATTTGAAAGCGAGTAAATTTGTATTGGCTTTGTATTGCTCGTTTCACCACCCCCTGGCAGCACAGAACATTATTGTATGGGTATTCCCTTGACCTACCTCAAAGACCAACCGATGGGAATTTGTGGTTGTTCACAAGGGTAGACCGCTGGATGTTCTTGAGTCACTCTGCTGAATTCTTCACAATAGATGTCTGAAGTTTGCATCGTTGCAAAAACAACGCCCTCAAATTTTGTAACTTTTTGTATTTTATTTGGAAAATTTGACGTACAATTTTGGTAAATTTTATTCGCATATTTGAATATTTTCCCATCTACTAGGTTTTCATTTCAGTTTAACAATGTGCTTAGAAGAAAAAGTAACAAAATTTGACAGCGGGGCGATTGCAGTGATGCCAACTCTAGATAGTTTTGATAATTGGAGTCGTTTTGCTTGCAATTTTCGGTCATTGTGTACTAAACGTTTTCATTTATATCATTTTCTAATAAAAAAATGATATAACAAATAATAACAATATATAAGATTTAGATTTAAAAAATTGTAAGTATGCAAATTCCTGATTTGCCTTTCGATTTAAAATGCTTTTTTATCCTCAGAGGCATTGAATGACTAATTTTTTGGTTACGTCACTACTTACTTCATTCCATTCTTCCAATATATTTAGGTGCATCATGATCATATCTGATATTTCAATTTTACTGATTGATCGTTTTCGGTATCCCCAAGAACTCTCAATGGGGTTGACTTCCGGTGATTGGGGCGGAATTTGGAGTTGTCTGGGCATTTTATACATAATCCATTCTTTCATCGATTGTAATCTTGTTGAAACATAAAATTGTCCGGAAGTCTTAATTTTTCGGCACTGGGATTTTTGTTTTATTTTTTTTTTTAAGTATTTGAATAAACATTTTTACCCATGGTAACGTCTATAAACTCAAAGTTTATTACATCAACTTCTGACATGCAGCCATAAACCATCAGACGAAATTTCGCCAAAATTCGCCGAACAGTCATTCTTGTTTTCATAACTTCGTGCACTTCACCACAAATTTCCTTTCGAGTAACTTTCGGTTTTTTTGGCACCCTTCATTATTTGACGCCAAGTTGCTTCACTTAATATTTTCTGTTGCCCTGAACGTGGCTTAGCAGTTTTTTCAGTTTTATATTTTTTTTATTATGTGCTTCACTTTGAGGTATTTCGAACTGCATTTCCATTTTTTTCATCGAATATCCCTTATTATGAAAAAAAAACTTATAAATTTCCTTATGTCAGGGTTCTTTCACGTAACTTAGACATAATTGCAAAATAAAACCTCCTCAAGACGACAACAGCAAGGTTCGCTAAATATTCAACGGCCAAACTCTACTAGAACCACGAAAAAGAATATTACGAGGATTCGCATTATTCAAGGAAACCCAAGTTACTTTATTTTGTAGTGTTGATAATTGTATTATTGTATTATTATTGAGCTATTGGATTTTGTGGTTCGGATAGAAAACTTTAAAATTTTCATTATTTGAAGCTTAACACAAATTTGTGTCGTCAGAAAATTTGTTGGTCACTCGTTAGAAATCCTTTCTACGAAATAGAGTTCTGGGAACAAATATAAATTGATTAATTTGTTTTATGGTGATTTGATCTTTTGCGTTCGAAAACAATATAAATGGGACCCTGATCATTATGTGCTTATCATCTTTATTTCAGTAATCTTAAATAGATAATGCATACGTTTCTTACTTCAATTCTCACTAAATTAAAGTTATGTCGTGTGGAATTATTTATTTTTGAAATGAGCAAATTTTTTATTGACCATGCTTTAAAGTATTTGACAATTATTTTTTGCTTTATAAAGAACATTTTCATCAATTAATGTCGCTAAAATGTGTTTATTCATCATTGGCGATAACATGTGAATTATCATATTTATGATCCAATGCAGCTTATGTACAATTGTTGGCCTTCAAATTAATCTCAAATCTATATTTAAAAGGAAAGCTTCGTCGTTCATTTATATAAAATTGAATTATTCCGTCATTCCATGCTGGTCGAAAATATGTTCCTTATAGTTTACAGCATAATGTAAACATTTTAATGGTACGTTTGGTTCTTTCGCCAAAATAAACAGACTGGTCATTTAGTATTTTAATTTTTTTTTCAGCGGTATTAACCATAGATTTCCCGCAAATTATATACCATAAAAACTTTTCTTTGGAGCATTTTACATTTGGGAGAATATTATGCTATTAAGTAACCAGGAAATCATATTCGTAATTCGAAGCTTATCTTCGGAAGTTATATGAAAGTTTGAAATCCTTGAATTATTGCGACTAACAGTGGAAGCTTTCATGCATTGCATGTGTTGGGAAAGGGATAAAAAGTGCAACAAAATATATGAAAATGGGACAAGTAAATAAAAATTAAATAAACATCGATAAATGAAACCATCAGTTTAAAAAATGATAAAAACGAATTCGTAAATTTTCAAACTTTTTAAAACTTTCTAACGCAAAAAACAGCACAAAATTATTAAACTTAACAAATAGCGAAAACCACACAATTTTCCTTTTAACCCATAGTATATATTTGCTGTTGTGACATATACTAGTATTTCGAAAGCTAGTTGCGTCCTTCCTCAGTGCCAACTAAATCATACAACTTAGAAATCAACTCTATATATATACATATTCTAATTAACCTTAATTAGCCCCTAATTAACAAAAAATAATCATTCACAAACCAGCAGGTTATAAATTACTTGCATTGACAACTGTTCCGTGGTCGTACCTCTATCTAACCTGTTTAACTTTGTAATGAAAGGCTTAATTCCCTCATGAGATTATATTCATTATTGTTGAATGAATTTGAAGAGGGATGAATAGCCGTTACCTTGGTCTTGGTTCATCCTGTTGATTTTAGGTGTTGTGAATATCTCCAAGCTTTCATTGACGTCAAATTTTTGCGAATGTTTTACCTGTTTGACCCCTTCGTCGTGATATTGTCTCCCGTTTTCACAACATGCTTTGCCACCGTTGATTTGATATCCTGTGTGCTTCTTTTCCACCTAAGAAGCAGTAAGAAAGGAAAAAATTTTGCTATGCGAGAACATAATCCGTGAGATATCCAAGACGCAAAATCAAAAAGACTTCTGAAGCTTTATCAGGAACATAAAAAAACACACACTAGTTGAACCTAAATCCCAAAGAGACTCTCGTAACAACAGCAATTTCCCTAAATATGATAGATATTTAGGGATACAAATACAAATATCCCTAAAATGATAGAAAACAAACATACTCACCCGAACTCAACAGACAGTAAAAAAACTACCATAACAACCCCCCACTCAATTTCACTTACAACGAATTACATGAGATATTCCTAAAACACAGAACCAAAACAACCGAGGCCTAGACAAAATTGAATATAACATGCTAAATTCACTATCCCACCTAAGAAAACAAATCTTATAAACTCCATAAACATTAATATCCAAAAAAAACTAAATACCACACAACCTTAGAAAAATCAAAATCATACCAATTTTAAAAAAGACAAACCACCACAGCAAATAGACAGCTACAGGCCCATATCCTTTCTCAACGTAACTCTGAAAATAATAAATTGTCTAATCTAAACCACAATATACCATCACATCGAAGTAAAATCTCTACTTAACGAAAACAGCTTTGCATACAGGAGAGGCAACGTTGCCAACCAATGCATAAACAAACTACTACACGCTACAGCTAAAAAGAAAAGCTACACACGGATGGCAGTCACGTGTAGTATATCAAATGCATATGAAAGACTAGATGTTAAAAAATTAATTCAAACCCTAATCGAATTCGAAATAGAACCACATTACATTACCAAAATACAAAACTTTCTAAGTCTCACAATACTACCCATAAGAAACAATACTGCAATCATTAAAATCGGCATACCACAAGGCGACGCCCTAAGCCCCACCCTACACAAGCAAATTTTTTAGTGCATTTTCTGCTTCGCTAAGGCGCTCATCACTCCAAAATTATCAACTTAAGCTTTTCACGTATTGGCATTAAACATCAGTTTTCTGCTGGTCGCCTTGGATGTAATTTTCGCCATCTTATCCGTCTCCCAAATGTCATCCGCGGCATAAATATTCCTTCGGCGACCAGATCCTGATACAACTTTCATACGTAGAAATAAAAAAAACGGTTTTCAAAAGCATTCTCTATAATTCTTCACTCAGTTGAGCCGTTGTACCCATTTTCCGGCCAGAAGAGAAAAGTCTTTGTCCTCAGTTATGCATGTATGTATACACGCTTTTCTTGCGAAGATAAATCTTTACACTTTCTCATGTTGTTTTAATATCCGACTTTGTAATCAAAAGATTACTAGATATTTACACATGCACTTCATATTATGCCACGAATCATGTTATGCTTGGACGGTCCGGTCTGAGGTGATATAAACGGACTAGACATCAATACCAAGAACACGGAACTTATGTACTGATCAGTAGATCGCAAAGCTCTCCTCTAGTCAGTCAAAGACAAGCAAATAAGTTAAATGGACAAGTTATAATATTTAGTAGCAGTGCGAAAAAATTGCGAAGGCAATATTCAATCAACCTCAAACCGGCCACCTTCAGGTAGTTAAATTCATGATAAAAAAGGACTCCTTTCAGGAGTAACAGGTCCAACCAAATCAGCAGTGAACACAAAAATACTTTAGAGGATTTACCTTCCGACTAATAAATAGTGAGAAACGGTGTATTTTTCGCCTTAGCGAGGGTTGAAATCAATTCAAGTAATTCACTGCAAACATCCAATTGGAGGAAGCAACATGGTTCGCTGGACACAGTGGCGTAGAGGGAGATGAAAGAGTGAATGAGCCGGTCGAATTGCAGTAACAGAGGACACAGTTCAAGTACAACTGGGGATGAACAATAAATGCTTATTGGGAAATCCATCCTGAACGTATCAGAGCCCTTGTGGCTTGGTAAACAGACATCAGCTTTGTAGTTCAACATGTCAAACGATTTCCTAACAAAAAAAATATATAATAAAAACATAGAAAAACATATTCGAGAATCTCATGAGAGAAGCTGCTTCATCCATCCTCTACATAGCCACTATGGAAGTCCATGACTCGACAATGAACACTCTGGATCAGGAACACCTTTAGTATCACCAGGGGAAGCGATATTTCAGACACTCTGCAATCTTTCAAAATTCCGACGTGTCTTATGTGTATATTGAGGGATTACCTCAGGGACTCGGAGCTTATGCATATACATATACTACAATGCGTCAAAGTATCGGGGACGAATTCACTTGACTTTGGAGGATGGTATAAGGTTTCCTTCTTGGCCCAGGTGGGATAAATACAACCTATACTAGGTATACCCAAGTATTTTGGCGTGATGATGACTCGAGGACATTTTTTTTTGTTTGGGAGTTGAAGACTGTTTACGCCCTGAGTGTCGGAATCCCGCTACCGGACTTCCGACTAAACACCTCCCCTGTCATGCCGAGAACCTAGTCTGGAACTGTTTGTCACATTACTTTGGACTAGGCCTCATTAATCATCGCTTAGCGGTGCCTTCATTGCTGTTAATTGCTGTTACAGAGATCCCCCTTCCCTCACCAAGCGATCCATTATGCCTTTCTTTATGAGAAGAACTGTCCGTACGTAATGTGACACACAGTTCAAATTGTCTTTTGATTGCATCCTTTTTCCCATTACATTTTCTGGGAAGAGCACACGCCTATTTTCTCCGAGAGATGCGAACGGAGTCTTGTCCATCTGGTACATGTAAAGAACGTGTGGCAGGCGTCATCCGTCATCCCCGGGCAGAACACACAAGTTGGGATTGGTGACTTTCCCGTCTTATACAGGTAAGACTGAAAATACCCGTGACCACAGAGTAGTTGCGTCAGGTAATAATCAGTCTCACTATGCATTCTGTAGAACCACAGCCCCAAGTCACTAATCAGCCGTGCGTTCCACCTGCCTCGCGTTTCGTATGACTCGAGGACATTGGACAAAACAGATTCGGTAGTGTTTGCTCTCGGTCGCCTTATGGCTAACACAAGAGACCAGTGGCGAGAAAGGGTGTAATGGAATCTGGCCTCTTGTACGGTCCAAAGTTTCGGCTTACGCCCTTCAAAAACTGCCGAGAACTCAAAGTCGGAATTGCGATGCACTGCGTGAGCATGCATAATTCAAGCTTTTTCCTTAAAAAACAGAAACGGAGGGTCCGTTGATTGCTTGTTTTACTCGAGGCTCACAATAAGGCCTGCCGCATTTGTTTCTCATACAGAAAAAAGACCGCGCTTGAAGATTTCGAGGAGAATAAAAAGGCTCTTTCAAGACAATTTAATGCGAGTGATGTTGCCTTCGTAAGACAATGGTTCTGTTGCTTCGTGAGCGGCTCTTCTCATAAAGGAAAACAGTTTTGATCGTTTGCAACAACTCTCCTTTTCTTCCATCTATTCCGAAAAATCTGCCTATTACAACCGACACATGGCGATTTATTATTATTTTTCTCATTATTGTACAACAATCTTGTATTCTTACATAATCAGGGTCTTTGTTTTAACTAGTAGACTAATCTATATATGATATTTATGTACTAGTATGTGTTATATTTTATAACGGAGCATTGCCAGCTTTAAACAAAGGAAAAAGTTTTTTTTTGGTTTAGATTTATTAGTAGATGAAGTTTTATTTGAGAAACAAATGCAAATATTTACAATATTTTACATGAATAATAAATAACCAAAAACGTTCATATTTACAGGGGAGCCGATTAAATATGATAGCCAATTCAAAGGACCGCTTGGCAAACGATCCTGTACAGATGTCTTATGTCTACTAATATTCATCGTCTTCCTGATATGTTGGTCTTACATAGCATATTTTGGTGCGGAAATACAATTAAATTTCATGATGTAAAATAAATTAAAAATCCCATTGCTCTTTTCAGCTTTCCAACATGGTGATTTAGAAAAACTCCTCGTCCCGGTCGATTCGCAAGGACATCGATGCGGAGTTGATAGTCCAGTATTGGACAAACCGTATTTATTCTTTTTCAATTTAGAAAAATGTATAAGCCCGCTTGTACCAATAACTGGCTGTCCAACGCCACAAGTGTGTCTCAAAGAATGTCCAAATGAGTTGTTCATTTTTGAGACGTTTAAAGGATCATTTGCGGAATTAAAATCCAAATTAATTTGCCAAACAGATAAAGATAAGGAAAATATAAAAACCTATGATGATGCCAAAAATGCAATTGCAGCAAATTTATGTGCTGCTTGGTATATACCCAGTACGCCTTGTAAGTATTCTCAAATATTTTTTTCACATGTATCAATGTACTTGAAACGCTTGTGCTTCTGTTGAGAGTGTCTTTTTTAATTCTAAGAAGGTGATGGTTGTTGATAGTTAATCTTATCCAAATCAAGTTTCAATCGTAGCAATCCATATTAGAGGAATTGTTTTAACGAAAACGTTTCTGTTACTAAACAATCATTGCCATTTTCTGTCATATTACTCACATATTTCAGCGTTTGTGTTACTTATGAATTGTTTAGTTTTTCATGAATTGTTAAATTGCGTTTTTGTTCTTCTTTTATATTTCTTTAGAATTCTATAGTTCTTTATAATTTTATAAAGGCACGTCTTGTAGAGGCAAGTCCTCTAGTAATTGATGCAACGTTTTGATTTAATTCCTGGTTCCTGAGAAATCTTAGGATCCTGGTCACGGCACGTTTCCAGTTTTATACATAGATGACCATGCCTATATGCCTGTGTTATTTGGATTATGTACATTCGTTTTAACTGTTATTTAATACAATTTAATTTGTCTCACGGAAATCAGCCAAATACGTATACATTGATTTTCTGATGTAAATTTTCTATCATGTATCTTTATATTTTGTAATTGCAAAGTTTTCCATTGTTTCTAGCTATAAAGCAAAGCTTATTTATTTGCGCGTAAAGCTCCATTATCAAATCCCTATATGTATATTCTAATCTCAAGGAAATAATCACGATAATTTCTACTGAACTTGTGTTAGATAAACAAGTATATATTTCTTATTGCCAGTTTTTTCCTACTTCACAGCTTTAAGCAATAAAATAGTTTGAGCAATAAAAAAGCAATAAAATGATTATATGTAATGATCCCGATAAATAAACTTAATCCCTTAAAGTAACATAAATACTACGTTCGTGTGGGTTTGAGCGCACAAACCAAGCATCATTGACCCCCTTCATCGTTTTCTTAAACCTTTGACGTTTCTTAAACCTTTGACATTTCCTTTTACCATCATTTTTATTTAAAAGCCCATGAAAAGATTTAACAAATGGAGTCTTCTAAAGAGTCTTGTGAGGAACAGTTCTGGAATTACTACGAAAAGTGGTAAGCGATCTGTGCATATCACATTAGATTGAGCTTTTGTGGTCATTAGAACATCATGTGTTTCTTTGAAAACAATCAGAAAGGTTTCATGAAGGTCACCGAGAATCTCAATCCTAAACGATTGATAGTGTTCACTTAAATACAGAAGGTTTCGTAATGGTTAGATGGCATCGTATTTCAACAAACACGATGTTCAAGTTTTCTTAATTTCCCGAATCTCAGTGAACGTTCAAGTTTAACTTTCGTAGGGTTACACATAACACGTCCTCTCTAGGCCGGACACGGGTGTGTTCTGTCACATCTGCAGAAGATTGATAAGTCATGGTCTCCAGATAGCAGATTCTGCATTGGAGTGAAAAATGATGCCCATCATACTTTCTTCTCAAGCAGAAGATCTCAGGCAGACCACTCGGAAAAGTGAGAGAGCTCCATTCGGATAGCTAATTTCCTTATTTCTGATATTGGGTATCATAGCTCGGTCATTTACAGAGCTAAATCAGGTGTTACCTGGTGTAATAGTTTGTTTTAGGACCTGAGGATGAAAATATGTAAGAGGTAGCTCACATCGCGATCGAAAATATAGAAACAGAAAGAGATATTACTATCAGAAATGCTATTTGAAGATTTCCAATCACACTTTACTAATACTGACGAAAGTCACCCTTCTGTAGTAATCTTCAGTCTAGAAAATATAGGATTATTACGTTATCATTATTTGATAAATAACTGACATCATTTTATTAGGAAAGTTTTATGTTTTAGCCTTATTAGTTTAAGAAGTCTGAATACTTGAAATGAATTCCGAAAATACAATTTGAAAAACCAAAGGAACCGACCCCATGGAAATGCTAATTTTTAAAACGCATTGAACTGCAT
Source organism: Stratiomys singularior (assembly GCA_954870665.1). Classification (NCBI taxonomy): domain Eukaryota; kingdom Metazoa; phylum Arthropoda; class Insecta; order Diptera; family Stratiomyidae; genus Stratiomys; species Stratiomys singularior. Next base: position 68,930,203 of record OX940881.1, read on the forward strand.
ATGATACAAATTTTTGTCACAAAATCATAATCATGTTGAAATCATTTAAGATTATATTTAAATTTCTATTTCTTTAACTGATTTGAAAAACTCACAACCTAAAATTTTTCATTTTCAATCAAGATGAGCGGGAATTATTCTTCTAACACGTTGCATGCCAATTTAATTCAGAGTTGTAACTGTTAGTTTAGAGTAATTTGTGTGAATTAATAATAATCAAAGCCCCAATTCTTAATAAACACATTTAGTTGTAAAACGCTGCATATGGGAGTTCTCAACAGAATCATGTCCTCGACTACCAGCTCATCTTTTACGACGAACAGAGCGTGATCTATATATCAAGCAACCAATGCCTTTAAACTCTACTGCATTGGTGGAACCAAAAATTGATGATTACTTTTCAAGTAGTCTTAACATACAGGCAAGCGCCCAACGATTACCTGTAGATGAACCAATAGTCATTTGTGAAACTAGACAAAAACTCGGAGAAGAAATTATTGTACGTAAAATGAAACGAGTTAATACATACATGGCGAAATTTGTTGGGAATTTAGTGGCAAATTTTTATAATGGAACGGATTCGCAGGAGGTAATTAGAACAAATAAATATGCGCACGTATTATTTATGTTCAATGTTTATTGTAAATAATTCATGCATGTAGTCCTGTTTGCATGCTTGCATGGTCAATTGTCCCTGCATCTATTTGTTTTCGCTTGTATTATGACTTACTTGATACTATTAAAATGTTTCGACTTATTCTGACGTGTAGTATCCAGACGTTGTATACCGAAAAATTCGGACGATATATTGAAACTGGTTCAAGCATTGCACATCCTTCCTGATGATTTCCAAAAAGCTCTAGAGCAGGTCAAGTTGTTGTCTAATATCAATGGGGTAAGGTTATGTTTTTGCTTATTTCAAAGACTATTTGTAACGTATCATCCTTTTTAATAATGACAAATTTTGCTTTAAAACGGAGTCTGATTAAGTTTATTGCGATCATTTGTTTTGGACTAAATTTTTACTATTATTTTCTACGAAAAAATCAAAGATAGCTCCACATTTTTAGTTTTGAGAAATTTTTATTTATTGCAATTAAAATATTACCACTCTTACCTCCTATACTATGAACCACTGCACAATATTGTAACTCACAATAATTTATTCTCTAATGCAAGGCGCATGCATTAAATATTACTTTAATAACTAACTATAATTGGCTTAATAAAAAATATTTTCTCATAGATAACTGAAAAATATTTTAAACGCTATAAACTTATTTTTAAAAATTATGCTTCGCATACATATAATTTGTAAAGGACAAAGCAAAAGTATTTTGTAGTTTGATTGTCGTCAATATTTGTTTATCTGAACAGACATCAAGATTTGCACTTTAGAACACAAAACGCTGTGTGTGAGTGTATAAGAAAGTAGTTGCAAATTATTTCACGCGATGAGTTATATCACCGAGCTATGTCTACGCAAATATTTGTGAACGAAAAAATTAAGATTGGTTTACCAGAACAGCAGAATAATTATCAATTAATTTATAGAAACTTTGATATCGAAACATTGAGAATAGAATTTTTTTCGTTTTTTGTGCCAAGTTATCTCCGCCTATTCTTAATATATTATAGTGGCAGTTGATTTCGTGGCCTGGGATATCATCTGTAGGGACATTTTCCTGAATCGCGAATCTGTAACGTACCAAATTAGTCCACAATGATTCTGCGGAGTCTATAATGATTAGAACATGTGGACAACTTTGTATACCTCGTGGCACATAGTTGGTGAGACACGGGAATCGAACAGTTGAGATTATACGCGAAACCTAGCTATAACCACAGGGAAATCAAATTAATATTGAATTGTCTATCGCCTTGTTAATGCAATAGATGCGGAGCATGAAACCCTACGCAGAAATCCACAAAAAAATGCTAAGCACCTTCAAAAGGAGGGTCCAATGTCAATCATCGGAGTAAATCGAGACGGCGACCGATAGGAAAACAACCTAATCAAAATTTATGATTGATTCTATCTTCGAAAAATATATTTAACCTAAAAAATTAAAATGAAATTCTCCTTTTAATTTTGCGTTTTGTTTTAATTTTCAATTCAACTTTCGACCGTAATCGTTCCGTCAGTCGCTGAAGAAGACCGAACGATTACGGTCGAAAGTTGACTTCGAAAATTAAAACAAAACGCAAAATTAAAAGGAGAATTTCATTTTTACTTTTTATCCTGATCAATTAATTGTATGAATTTTTTACGAAATTACAAAATAATTAAGCTGCAAAACTTGCACCGCATGGACGAATATCGAGCAGCAAAAACGATATTTGATGCAATAATTAAAGGATGACTGCCAGTACGTTCTGGAATTATATGATGCGTTTGGTAGATTGTGGTTAGAGATAAGTTAGAGGCGAGACGCTGAAGAATAAGGTCCAACGGTGCTGTTTAGCCTTAACAATAACGGTGAGAAAGATTAAACATTTGTCAATCATATTTACACAGTAAGGCGTCTTATGAATCAGAGGGAGAAAGTTGATGTCAAAGTTATGTTGACAAAGGGTATTTCAATTGTGCGTAGCGGGTTCCAGATAACAAAGAAATAGTTTTTAATGGATCTAAGTTGAAAAAATATTTAGCTCGGCCATTCTTTGCTATCGGTCTCAAAAGCAAGTGCTAATCTGCAATCTTGCTCGCTTGAAGTTAGTTTCGACGGCGGCTATGTTTCAAAGCAGGTCGTGCGACTAACGATGTCGTTCCAGACTTTCTGACTATCCAACACTGGCAGATATGTGATCGGTCCATGAAATGGGTGGTCTGTCTGATGATACTGAAAATCAGGAGCGCGTCAACTTCGTGAGACGATATTTTGGCCAACCCTCGAAAACACATCCAAATCACTTAGAAATTACTTGAAGATTCACAGCTTGATTAACGAGACGAAGTAAGTTCGACGGAAGAGGCTAGTCACATCGGTTGTTGTTCAGTGGGTTATCATCAGCTCAGATGTACGGAACGTATCCTACGATAAGCTGGTGAGACTTGATTTGCTGATAACGATTAAGAGCAATTAAGTTCGAATGCGCTACTGTACTGGGGATGGAGCTCTACACCTGTGGAGAAAACTTAAGTGATCTTCCCGATAAAGAATAGGATTCAAAGAGTAAAAACGATCAGTGTTGGGGAAAAATTAGTGTTTTAAATAATATTTGTTAAGTTCCTGGGTTTTCTGAGAGATTCCCGGCTGACTTTTTGAGAATAAGTTAGGGCAATGATTGATAAGATTGCAAAAGTGGCATCGACAAGGCCAGCATATAGCTGCCTCATGAAAAACGTAAGACTCTTCGTTTCTAAAAGGAGCAGAAATATAAAGCAAAGTTTTCAGAAAGGGTTACATTGAAATAGACTAGAGCAACTGCAGGAGTGCAGATCACTTGGGTTTCATCAGCACATTATCGCAAGGTGATATTGTTCGCCCTGTTTGACAAAGAGATCAAACTCTAAAAGACTCAAACAGCAGTTGGTCGTGATGGAAGACATTGCTTTATCTACAAAGAAAACATCGTGGAACATTCAAAAGCGATACCAGATATTGAGCGGAATCGGATATTGCAGATTCTTCAGATTGCATATTGTGCATTTAAGTGAAGGATGACAAATGTCACATCTTATTTTCAAGTAAAAAAATGGATTAGACAATGCGGTTAGCATGCAACACGAGAGGGAGGACTATATTAGTACAGGTGTATCCTAAATATACACACTTCGTATTTGAGTGGGCTTTCTGTAAAAGATTAACTGTTGATATCTTTTGGCATTTTTTTACTACCATTCATGTTGTATTTCCCCTTGGAGATAATTCTTTTTAATTTTCCACTCTATGTTCGAGTATCAATTCGAAAGTATTATTCAAAACTCTTGTAAATTTTTGATAATCACTATAATTATTTCATTCCATGTGTTTTATTCCATGTTTGTTATTACTGACTCGATAATTTATATTTTAGATCCCTGATTATTATTTAGAAAATCTCAGATAAAAGCTGAATGAGTTCACGACCACCATTTTTGATTACTTTTACGAAACTGAACCAATTTTAATAATCTTACCAGCTTCCTTATATGATTAATTGACAAAATCAATGGTTTTTGATAAGTTTTGCCTATGTTTTAGTAGACTAGACCCTTCACCTTTTTCAGACCCTAAATTGTCAAAGCACGCACATTAATGGCATATGTCCGAATCTGCTTTAGTCCCAGTTTACCTAGTCCTAGTCCTAACCCTAGTCCATGATAATAAGGATTTTCAATGGTTTATTTCAATAAAATTGCCATAATTTGTTTAACGCCCACCAGACTTGGATTCTATCATCAATAGAAGAAGAAAATATGGAGAGTTTCTTTCACCAGCGTTGACCGTCTAGTGCTCCAATTTTATGGAATGAAGTTACAGGACAGGAAGTCTAGTCTTCGCAGAAGAAACCCAAGAGGTCTTCAGTTGAATTTTTTCATTCAATATGGAAGATGGAGCTTTGCATGCGCTTATCTGTTATGCTCATGCCTCATTAAATGATTACGTTTCTGTCTCTGAATGCGGTTTTTTGTTATGCATGCGCTGGTAGCGATAAAGAACATTTACAGTAGGAAATTCATTATGAAAACCGACGAACAATACTCTTTTTCCCCTCGGAAAGACCAGTCCCAAAGGTTTTCCCAGTAGATAAACGGGTTATGGTTTCTTTAACTCTGAATTATAGTTTTCAAGCCGAGAAATTCGTTGACAAATTTAGTGATCGAGAGACGCTATAAATCGAGTGTCCTTTCACAGTTATCGTTGGACGTCTATCTTAGACATAATCTATGGTTATTCTTCAGCTCAATTCTTCAATTCGTTAGTCCAAAAAAAACAACATTTGAGTATCTGCCTCAAATTTTATTGCATTTTTTACATTTTTGAATCTGTCTAATCAAAGTAAAAAGGTGAGAGAAGTAATCTTCCAAAGATTAATCCATCGCGCCCCCGTGTACATCGTAGGGGCGATTTATATATCTTCAGCATCCTTATCATTTTTCTTAAAACAACGATTTTAAATTAAAGTTTTTGCAGTCCAGGAATAAGCGTATTTATCAATTGTCTGAATACAGGTAAAAAGATATTATCATAGAATATTCGATCAACTTGCCGTCATTGTGTTCTAAACGAATTGAAACTGTATCCGGTTATCTACTTTCACTAAAACACCCGCATTTAATGTAGGAACTATCCAATTTATCTACAAATATAAACCTTATAGAGCCATCTTCTGATTGAAATCAGGAAAATAAGTACTCCCTAAAGCATTACGGAAAGGATAAGACAGAGATAATTTAAAGCACGGAACTTCTTCGATTCGGACATCGGTTTTAAGGTTCTAATTATAGCTAGATCTGAATATAAGCCATAGCTGTAATGGACGGTAACTTTTCTAACGTAGTCACACCGAAAAAAATGATTATCAGTGTACTCTTACAAGAGTGTGTTATTGAATATTCCTTTTTATATTATTGTTGTTCCCACAAAGAAGTAAGATAAGTAAATCATGGATATACATTAAAAACTTTATTCATATTTTCTTTTTTGTAGTTGAGTCAAGTCATAGTTGAAGATCTCACGGAAACATGGCCGATTATGGTGGTTGCACTGATACTTGCTATGGTTTTATCGCTAGTGTTTATTACCATAATGCGATGGCTTGCAAAACCAATGGTTTGGCTTTCGATACTTGGTGTGTTGGGTTTGCTAGGATTCGGTATGTTTTTTTTTGTCAAAGTTAACCAGATAGTTGCAACTAAATTTTAAATCTTTTTTGCCTCCTAGGAATATATTCAACGGTGACTTTGTTCATATATTATCGCGACCATCCAGTCCGAACAGCAATTTCACCAAATTTAGTTGCCTATATTAAATCATGGGGAACAGATAAATGGACTTGGTTGATTCTGACCATCATTTTGAGTATACTGTTTTTGATACTATTTTTAGTCGCTGTGTTCCTACGTGATCGGATTCGAATTGCAATAGCACTCATTAAGGAAGCTAGCAAGTAAATATTTACAATATCAGTATAATGAAGCCGGTTGTTGTTACAATATTTTTCTTTCAGAGCGGTATCATCGATCATTTCAACTGTTTTCTTTCCAATTATACCTTGGATATTCCAAGTCGCTACAATTGTTTTCGCGATCGCTATCGGACTGTACTTGGCATCAGTGGGCCCGTCATCATATCGTGTTGTCGGGTCGATTCCAAAAGATTGTGTCTGCTCCGGACCGGCTCAAACGTATGCAGAAGGCTCATATTGTGAACCAGCGGTCTTTAACGCTAATTGTCAGCTTCCTTCGCAAGCAGCCAGTGTTGTGAAAAGACTTTTAGGATCCGAAACGGCGCCATGTTCAAATGCCGGCTGTTATTTCGAAAAGATATCAAATCCAAGTATAGTTGGTTGTATGCAGGTAAGTTTAAATTGAAATGTAGAATAGATTTACGGGTAATAGATAAATAAATATTAAAACTGGATGTGATAATTCTTATCACAAATATCCGAAACATGTATGATTTGTTTTTACAAATTGTGCCGAATGAGCAACCATAAAATTGTTTTTTCAATGTATTACATTATTAAAATAATGCGGCAGCTCCTTGGAATGAGAACGATGAAAAGAGTCATTTTGATCGCGTTTCATAGTTGCAGATTTTGGTACAATTCATTCATATTCATTCTATTGCTATTGGTGTGTTTAATCAGTATAAACAGTTCTATTATTTTGTGCAGAAGATCAAAGGCGGAGTTTCAGCTTACTTGTAGGTTGATCAAATTTTTCGTTAACTGTAGAGTCCTTGGATTAACATCAAATAAATAAGACCAAATAAAAACTAGAGTATACGTTCAATCAAAACGTCGTCCGTTCTGGAGGAAAAAACCACACACCGAAAATGGCACCCCGCCGAAACGGGTATGTAAACGATATAAGGAAAAAGAGGGGGAACGATGAAATTTCGTTCGGACACAAAAAACTATAGTAGGATTGATTACCTTTGCACGAATGTAATATGATGAAAGATATGAAAGTAGTATTGAAAGTACCCAGAAACAAATTTTCTTATTATCAAAGGAACTTAGGTAGTGGCCGAACGGCCATGAGCTCAGGAACTATTTGCCATAAGCTGGTTGAAATTGAATAGAAACCTCGGGCTTGCAAACTGGCTTCTTTACTCAAAAAACGCAGCTACTAAGCGCTCGGAAGAAATTGCAAGAACGCGCCACTTTCCCGAGGATGATGCAACCAAAATTCGAAAATAATTGAAGAATATAAACGTTTAGCGCTAAGAAAGTGATGCATAAAATCCCAAATACCTTAGGTCCATTGTTACGAATACTTTTTGTAGATTGGTATTGTCGTTTTTTTTGCTTAGTTTGAGGTCCATTTTCTGCATATATGTGAGATGACAAAAACTATGTAGAAATATTGGAAAATATTGTTAGCCGGAAATAACATTCCACATAAGTAACGATTTAAACAGGATAAAAACACAAAATATGTTGTCAATCTTAAGTAGAAAAGTTTTAGGGATAATAACATTGTTTTTATCAAGATTTTTAAGAATTTTAAGTTTTTTTAAATAAAAACTAACTTCATTTTGAACATTGTGCAATAGAGCCGATAAAGTCCGACCCTATGAAGATTATAGGACAGGTAAATGAAATTTGGAAAGATTCAACGAAGAATTAAGAGAATGAGGCCTTTTTCATTTTAAAAATTACACAGGAAAACGAATCACCGCATATACGCAACGATACCATAGTGTGCTTTTGATATGAGTGTGAACTATTTCTCAACCATTTAAGAAAATGTTCAGAAGGAGGGTCTCTGGGACCGTCCTATGGACCCCTACCCTTCTTATGAGAGCTCTAAGACAGGAAAGAGGGGAACTTCCTATCGAATGAGGGTCCTTAGGAGCGACATTCGACAAAAGGCGATGACGACCAATTGAAGATCAGATACACGAATAAGTTGTACGTCCGATCCAAATAGCCAAATGTCTATAGAACTAAATCGCTAAAAACTTTACCCCCTACATGAACTGTTTTCGATTACGTATAATTTATTTAGCGGAAAGATTGAAGAACAAAAGCCAACAGACAAACCGCGGAAGTGCTGCTCATAGTCGACACAGTCGTTGTGAAGCTGCTCGAATTCCGAAATCGGAGGACACGAAAAAAAAATTGAAAAAAAATTGAATGCAGTTATCAAAGAAGAAAGGCCTGCATTAGCGTGTAGAAAAGGATGTGTTCCACCACGATAATGAGCGACCGCATACTGCAATGGTGACACAGCAAAAACTGCATGCGTTAGGATGGGAAGTCCTTAGTCACCAACCGTATTCACGTGACATTGCACCATCTGATTATTACCTACTAAAATCTCAACAAAATTATCTAACGGAAAAAAATTCAAGCCTTTGAAAGTGTTGGAATTTGGCATTTGAAGACTATTTTAACTCGAAGGACTAGAACTTCTACAAAACAGGAATTCACAGGTTACCTGAAAGATTGCAACAGGTTGTAACAAATAACGGACCATATATAACTGATTAATATTAACATGTAGTTCAATAAATGAATTCAAATATTTTCTTTAGAATACGATAGAACTTTCCCTCCAAACTAATAAAATATACATGGCTGCAACTTCTGTAGTTTCATGTACAGATTTAAATTCGTAGATCAGCAAGAATAATGTGGAATTTTTCAATGATTATATAGTCTATGTATCAGTCTAAAAAATTTAATTTGGAAGCCTCAAGAAAAAAATGCACATCGAAAAAAAATTTAGAAAAGCATGGTCGACATACAGAACAATTAATTTATATTTTAATCTAAGGAGATATTTAACAACTCTAATTTGATTATATATTTTACAAACCTTAGCAATTAGGTTTTACTTGGAAATGACATTTGAAATTACTTGGAAATGACACTTTACATTTACAGTATATTTATATCAAATTTATCTATCTATAATTTCATTGCAGGCATATAATGTCGTTGCGTTCTTTTGGGTGATATTTTTCATATCAGCATACGGCGAGATGGTATTAGCTGGCGCTTTTGCGACATGGTACTGGACATTCCACAAATCGGACGTCCCATTCTTTGCGTTGACAAAATCTGTGGGAAGAACAACTCGCTATCACTTGGGAACATTGGCATTTGGATCCCTTATAATAACGATATGTCGCATAATCAGAGTAATACTAGAATACATAGATACAAAACTCAAAAAATTCGACAATGCATTTACACGCGCAATGCTTTGTTGCTGCAAATGTTTCTTCTGGTGTTTAGAAAAGTTCCTACGATTCATTAACAAAAACGCTTATATAATGTGCGCGATTCATGGAAAGAATTTTTGTGCAAGTGCCCGAGATGCCTTCAATTTGTTGATGCGCAATTGTTTACGGGTGATTGTTGTGGACAAAGTTACCGAATTTCTACTATTTTTGTCGAAGCTATTGCTAACTTTAGGACTGGGCGCAGCAACATTTTTCTACATTGGAATGAATACGCCCTATCAAGAATTGCACTACAGGATAACACCCACTGTAATTGTAATGATTGGGACATATTTGATTACTACCGTTTTCTTTGAAGTCTATTCCATGGCTGTGGATACGCTGTTTTTGTGCTTCTGTAAGTATAGCAATTTTGTAACAATACATTCATTTTATTTACGCTTTAGCTAAATGGATCCAAAGGGATCCAAACACTACTTTACTTTTGCTCTTTTCTATCAATTAAATTTTGTTTTTGCATTCCTGCTACTGTAGATCGCGTTCGTTTTAAATTAGCTTTATTCAACATCGAAAAAGAAGAACACAGCAAAAAATGATGTACAATCTCGACCTTCTTCAAGCTAATGGTCACTTAGGGCTCTCTCCCTTAGATTTTTTACATTTAAAAGGCGCACTCTACTAAATTTTTTTTATACTTTAGATGATATTGACCCCTTTTTTTGGCCCCTTTTGTAGCTTCATTTGGTTTACTTTGCTAGTTTGTTGATACTATAGATATTTAACTAGTTAGATGGGCTACTCCGTTGGGTATATTGGATTGCATAGAAAGTGATGAAAGTGGGGGACGTGAGTTCAGGTTGGCCACAGCTTCCTCTAGGAATTTGCCTAGTTGCCAAATGTGGTTTTGCTTGTTAGAATTGACAATTATTCTAGGAAGGATGAACCTTCAAACATTGAAAAATCATTTCTTTAATTATCAAATTTAGAGCATGTGAATTTCTAGTTCATCACTGCTATTGCCCAAATTGCAATGATCAGATATGATTAAGTTTTCGTTTTTTAGCATTTTTTGTTGTATGCTCAGTTTGTCAGTATTCTGTTTATTTGTTTTGCTAGATGGCATCTCGTTCTGTGTAGTTGACTCACAGTCTCCCTCATCTCTAGGTTTTTAATTTTAATTTTAAATCTTTTTAGTACCGTCGAAGATAACCGTTGTCCACTTTTCTTCGAATTCATTAAAATATCCTTAATATTGCTGTTCATGTTGAACAGACTTCTAATTTTGAAAAGAGTGCATTTGATACTTCTGTTAAAATCTATTCCTTGAATAGAGTGTTGTTAATCTGTAAATACTATGATGTCTTTCGTGTTATCTGATATGTGTTCACTAATCGCTAGATATGTCGCATTATTCCTGTATTATATATAGAGGTATTGTTGCTGAATTTGTAGAATTTTTTTTCTGTGTTGAGATGGTGAATGGCGCATCCTGTACCCGAAAAATCCCTTTACTGTACTCTATACATGTGCAGAAAATGTCATGAATGTCCATTAGCGGATTTACTACTATGTGAATGGAAGTTTTGAGCTCTCTTTGATCCAGTATGGGCATGTTATTTAAGAAGTTATTGCCGGAATAACTGATATTGTTGAGCTTAAGAAAATAGAAGTTTTTAGGGGTTGTATGCTCCCAACATGCTCTGTTGAAGAGGTATTTCTTTTGAGGTAGCGTCATGATATTGGTCATATTGGTCATGATTTCTTTGTGAGAGCATTCGTGAAGTCACTGTCATGTAGGTTTTAGAGTATCTCTTTTGCTACTAGCATGTTAGCTTTTAGTTTAATTGGATGGTCTTTTATAATGAATGTTATTGTGTTTTATGTAGTTTGGTTAATTCCAAGGCATCTGTTTAGTCCAACAGCTTTGTTTGAGTAAATTTTTTTGAATAAATGTTATGGTGAAATCATAATATTAGCAGAGTTGGACTCAAATTGAGGCCTTATTATTGATCTGAAGGTGTTAACTACCTTCAAATGGCTATTAGTTTTTTAACAATGTTAATGTATGTTTTCAATTTAGTTTGAGCTATTGAGAATTGGTTTTCATATTTCCTTTGTTGTTGAGAACCCTGACCTAGCTGGCATTGGTGCCATTGAGGTTAAAGTTTTATTTTGATGGTCAATTGGAGGAGAAAGAATCGCTGTGGTTTTGTCAGAATTTATTTCTAGTTGTAGTTCCTGAGCGATATTTTGGAAGTATGATAATTTATCTTTTGAGTTCATGAAAGTTTCCTCCTTTGACTTAGCATAAAGTTGTCCGCATACTGAAGTAGAGCCGCATTCTCACTGGTGATGTAGTTCGTACGTGTAAATGTTGAAGAGCATTGAACCTAAAATATCGCCTTGTGGTAGATCGGTTTGATTTCTATAGACCTTTTCCAATCTCAGTTTTCTTAGTCGGAGGAATTTATGTCTTCACCTCATGTAGGGTTTTTGTCGAAGTTTATGAGAGCTTGGATTGGAGTGTTGAGATCTACTTTTTCATATGAATTCGAAACGTCACAGGTTATTGCCATATATTTTATGCTATTTTTCATTTGGATGTTTTGTGTAACAGTTTAAGTGGGCAAAGGGGTACTGTATTGCTCCGTCTGTATGGAAAACTGTTTTAACTAAGAAATTTTCTTTCTTTCGTATCAGCACTTGTTCTGGTTTTTATTAGATTATTAATTCCGTACAAAAATAATAATTATTTATTTTATTGGTATATTGGAAAGTGAATGGGTCTGTTGCTTTCCATTTAGTAAGGTGGTTTGTCTCCTGTAGGAATGGATAAAATCACTTATCCTTATCTCTTCGTAGGAGTAAGGTACATCATTGTTGTTTAAGTTGATAGTTATTGCTTCTTTATTGATGTTGTTAAGAAAGTTAATGGTGTCGAATTTATTCTTTATCTGGACCAGGAGATGCTTTTTTATGTGGCGTTTGAGTACATTATCTAGTTCCTGTATGACGAAATCCCTTGAGGGATATGCAAATGTTTTTGAAGACGCAGCGGTTGTAACTACCTTTGATGTCTATTTCTTTTTCATCACTTCAAGGATTTTTTCTATCGTTTGAACCCCTTTGCAGTCTGCAAAAAATAATTACTATCCTGTCCGAGTTATATTTTGCAATACAAAATATATACAATAAGATAACTTTCTAACACCAGCGTATATGTACAATTATTGCAAGATTTTAAAAAGCGATCAAAACCATCTATTTGAAATGCAATTGTAGCAAACCTTATGTTATCCACGTAATATGATTCTACAATGAAACGTTACGAAACAAAAAAAAAAACAAGATCATTTCCTCATCGACTCTTTTGCAGGGCGAAATGAAACGATTCGTGAAAAGCTACTATTATATGCTATTAAAAACACTCAGTTCTTATGAATCTTAAACGACATTACTGAATTTGGGTCTGCATAGGTCCTTTACATGGAAATTTATGACTTTATTTATTCACTAGAATCGTGCTACTTTTGTATTTCGGCATGGTAATAGATTCGCATTGAAAGAAAAGAATGTACTGGATTTATACGTGCATTACATCAAACGTAATCGGATAAACAAATTAAACTACAACCGTGAACAAAAACATGAACAACAACAAAGAGTCAATCCCTTGATCTGACAATTTCATGGATATCAAGCAGGTCTTTGTATTTAGTACCACATTCTCATAAAAACCCCAGAAGTCAATGCAAAGGAAAGGCGCTCTGAGTAAGAGAATCCAATATGTGAACCATCAGACAGTTCATATGCAAGTCCAATACGTGGCGTGTCCGAAGGAAAATATTCAAAAGACAGCAGTTAAAACTATATTTGAATTATTTCAACACCATGTCATTTAATTTCTGCAGCACAGCAAAGACTCTACAGACTGTACATCGATTACGATACGCATATAATGTCGATATCCTTATCGGTTCGAAAACCAAAAAAAAATAAAACGTAAGCATCTGAAACTCGATTTGATTTGTTTGAAAAAGCATTAACCCGGCATATGGTCATCCGATTGAGAATCAAGTTGTTAGCGTTCCCGCTGATGGAAAATCAAACGAGGTAGTGTGAACTTGAAAAGCGACTATTCAGACTTCGATGCAGGCAATAAATAACCAACGCAACATTATTTCGACATCAAATAGCAAATTGGACACTTGTGAACGTGCCGCATTTCATATGTCAAAGGAAGCCGTATTCGAGAATGAGACAACATTTTATGAACTGATGATAAAATTAGCGCTTCAGTTGGTGTGCCGAAAAAGGACAAATTTCAGCCAATAAATGTATCTGGACAATACGGAAATGATATGGTTCGGCTGTTGTCAGCCAAATATAAAATAAAATACGTTGAGGTTATGCGAATAACCACCTGTACCACCTTCTACAGTTGAAGAAGGTGTGACATGCGTCGTCCCTTGTGCAGGTAAGACTGAAAATATAAATGCCCCTAAGAAGCTGGGTAAGGTAATAATCAGTCTCACCGTGCCTTCGATTGAGCCACGATCACACGTCCCCTATAAGGCGGGCAGTCCAGCGGCTATTAGAGTCGCCTTCCCAGGACAGCTGCTACTCTAGTATTTTGCGCTGCCTCTCCTCTCGGCGGACAGCATATCTTGAACCATCCCCTTTTCTGTCGTAAATTCTCCGTCGCTCTCTAGTAAGGAGGGCGATGGGTATCACTCCTGCGATTACCAACACAGCCGATTCAGAGACAGTGCGGTATGCAGACGCAACCCGCAAAGCTCCTCGTCTCTGTATCTGCGCTAAGCGCTTTCAGTACAACTTCTTGCTGAGAGCTTCGGCTCAGAGCCATACAGAAGCAGTTACTGTACAGCACTCATGAGGAGTCGGCATTTGCTCGGTGTGGGTCCACCGAGGTTGCACATGAGTTGACTTAGAGCCGAAACGCCTTTCGCGGTCTTTTCCGCCGTTGCCCTGATCTGTTCCGAAAAGCTTATTTTCGAATGGATCAGTAGTCCCAAATATTTTATCGCAAGTTTAACTTGACTTTAACTTGCATCTCCGATCTGCATAGGAATTACCATGGGAATTCTTTTCTTTGTGATAATGACCATCTCGGTTTTCTCCAGTGCCAGACTGAACCCGCGGGTGGTCATCCACTCACACACTCGACGCATTAGCGTTCCCTGTCTACGCTGCGTATGTTGGACTATGCGTCTGGCGACCAGTGCTGCTATATAATTCGCAGAGCCGACCAAGCGCGACTCATCTGGCAGCTCAAGCCTCAGTAGCCCGTCATTCGTTCCACATGTCTGGTCCGAGTATGGAGCCTTGTGCTACACCTGACGGTATCTCCCTACTTCGCCGCCCGGTTTGTGTGTCATAGAGCAGACTGCGGTCCTTCAAGTAATCCCTCAAAATCTGCAACGGATACCCTTGCAATCGGAAAGAATTTTTTAATATGCCAAGAATATGCACACATCTGGCGGAGTTGAAGGCATTCCTGACGTCAAACGTCATTAGCAGAACCACTCATTTGGAATCATTTTTGTGCGCTTCGGCTCGACGGACTGCGTTCACAAAATCCATGATAGCATCGGAAGTAGATCGTCCTGCCCTTAAACCATACTGCCGAGAAGATAGGCCCCTGCAGCATGAATTGCGTCAGTGAGTCTTCCCTTGATGAGCTTTTCGAATACTTTCCCGGCTGGTCCAGCATACAAAGCGGGCGGTATGCAGAAGGCAGCTCGGGGTCCCATTTGCCCTTGCTGATCAATGCGAGCCTCGCCACCTTCTAGCGAGATGGAAATACGCTCTCTCTTACGCAAGCATTGAACATATTGAGCAGCAAGTCAGGACAAATGTGGAAGACTATTTGTAGCACCTCGGTTGGAATGCCGTCTGGCCCTGGTGTCCTTCGAGCTTTCATAGAAAGTACCGCACCATCCTCCGTATCCTTCCACGGAATCGTCCTCCTGGGCGGCATCAACACAGACGGGATGAGTTGCGAACAGCAGCTGCACTTTCCTGTCCATCTTGTCTGCTTGAAGTAAACATGGCTTCCGTGGGGTACCTAGCTTGCGCCGCACTACCGTATAGCCGAGCCCCCATGAATCCCTGTTCACGTCGTTCAAAAGTTTTCGCCAGCAGCGTGCCTTACTCTCGTTGATGAACCTTCGGAGTTCTTTCCTCGCTGACCTGTATGCTGCTGTCCTATTGGATGCTTCCTCCTCGCTTCTCGAGCGCTAAGCTGCACGTGGAAGTCTTTGACACTCACCACGTTTGTCTGCGATATCTTTTGACCAACAATGTACAGCAGGCCTGTCGTGTCGAGGCCTCCGTCGAGGCAGAGATGAGCTACAAGCAGAAGTGATGAGGTTCATCGTTGACTCCACCCTTTTTACAACTGAAGCCCTTCTTCTCCCCGAAGAGTTCTCCGATGTCGTTCCGTCTTTCAGGATCACATCGGCGAAAGTGTCCACGTCCATTTTTCCGATGTTCCACCCGGGAGTGAAAGATCGTTAAGACGAGCGAGGAGTGATATCGCATCTCAAACGCGATGTATTGGTGGTCACTCGCTAAATAATCCTCAAGTACTCTCCAGTTCAGCGTCGTCGAAGCGAAGGACTCTGAAGCGAATGTCACATATGGGATTGTTCCTTTGCAGCCCAGCGCCGGAAGGTAGGTACATGACCGGTACTCAATACCACCAACCCGGTCTTTGCCGACATGTTACCACTCAACGGCTCTGTCGTTGGAATCTCTTGGTACGATTATTTTGCCCTCTGTATTCAGGACAACATCCGCCAGTGCATCCAGTCTAGTTTGAAAAAATGGCATGGGCTCATTCGGCGTCAGGTATACGCTGAAAAGCGTTATGTCCGGGCACCGAATCCAGACAAATTCATCTCCTCGGCCATGACCCCGGATCTGGAGTCGTATGCTGCCCCGAACCCAAACGGCAGCAGTATGGGAGTCATCAGAGAACCAGCCTGGTGAAATCTTGTATCGATGTTGTTCGCTCAACAGCTGCAACAGATCAGCCCTCTTTTCTCTGGCGAACTGCCTCACCAAATCTTGTGCATTGATGCTACGGTTAATTGAAGGGCCCTGATCATCACCCCAGAGCTGCTTTTGCTTTTGCTAGTGCCTCTCTAAAGATTGGCGGTGCGCCTGTACCTGCGACGTGAGAGTGCTCTGTCGGTTGAGAGTTAAAATGATTACATAAAAAACAGCGCGGACTCTCAGTGCACTCTTTTATCCTATGCCCAGATACTCTACTACAAAGCATACTGCGGTCAGGGCCTTTGCAATTAGAAGTGTATGTAGCATCGAACTGGGGTGACTCGACGGCGAATTCTGCACACCACCCAGCTGATTTTTCGTTTTATTTGGCCAAGTGTTGTATAGCTTCTTCTCCGTTACGTTGAGTATTGCCAGCCTTTATCCTCGGCGATTCTCTGGAGAAAGCTCTTCCAGGGAACTCCTTTTTAATGGCTTCTTCAACCTCAGCCGGGTCAGCGATGCAATCCAGGTCCCTTACTTCCACTGAAACCCTTGGCTCCAAGGTAGAGACGGTTGCTTTTGCCGCAAGGACGTCCTTTATTTTATCGCGGAATATCGATTTATCATAGGAGTCCGCTCCAAAGTCAACAAATAGCCCTCGATAACCTCGTCGATCGTAGAGTTTTAATAATTGTCCCTGTTTCCTCCGGGTTGATATTCTTGCGGATATCAAGTAGAATGTCAGAGTTACTCAGTGGGCTTCACAAGAATGGCGTCCCCAAAGACTTTGCCAGTTGGTCCACGCTATTTGAGCAGGAACTGTTTGCTGGCTAAGGCTTGATTCACGTTTTGCGGCTTTTTTGCCGCTTTAATGGTGGCTGAGTGGCAATATCTAAATTCGCAGTAGTTCGCGTTTTTTTTTTGTTTACCAGCTCATTACTGCTACGTGTTAGTGTTCTGTAGTTTGTTGTGTTTTCGTTGTTTATAAATAGTGATAGGTATTATTTCAGAATAGGGATATTGTTGTTATTGTTGAATTAAAATTGAATTAGGATCATTGTTAGAGTATTTTATGAGATTTAAGTTGAATCAAGTAGTTAGAAGCCAAAAGTTTCTTTTGTGTTCTTATTTAATTATAAAAATTGTAATGGTTTTTTCCCCATTTTTCCAACTAATTGAAAATAATATTTAATTTTCATTAATTTAAACATTTTTTTTCACTATTTTTTTCCAATCATAATATGCTTTAATTTAGAGTGCCTTTTTGGGCCAGTAAGTTTTATTGAATTGTTAATTTTGATTTAGCTTTATATTCTTTGTATCATATGGTTATCGCAATAAAGCGCATTTTGACTTTGACTATGTCAAAACTGTTCCATGGGTAAGAAAACTTTGACAGGGAAAATGAAGCCAGTGGATAGAGCAGATGTTTTGTGTTGTTAGGACTCCTATACACCGGGGGTATAAAGCTTTCACTCCATACCACAAAAACGAATGGAAACTTTTAACGTTTGCACCCTTTCTTCCTATCCTATCATAGAGTTGAGCATGTATCTCCAGATAATTTCATAATGTCTGCCTTACACGTTTAGGTTTACGAAGCATTTTCGAATGCTTCCAAAGCAGCAGAACATCTGCTGGAGTTGAAAACCTTCTTGTCATTGTGTACCGCTCGTATATCAACCTGTCAGATTACCAACCTTTGCTCATGAATAACAAATAACTGGAAACAGTACAAGAACCACTCATATATGCATAGCCTATATAAATTTAATCTATTGTATAAATGTTATTGATATAATAATATAATTCTTATTTAATTTTTATTTTTTTTTTACAGTGGAAGATAGCGAACGAAACGATGGCTCAGCGGAAAGGCCATTCTTCATGTCGAAACAGCTAATGAAAATTCTGGGTAAACGAAACAAAATACCTCGACGCGAGTATGCGAGCTAGATGTAGAATGGAGCTTGTGTTCATAATTGCATTTTATATAATTTATTTTGTTTGCCTATGTCGGCAAACGTTAAAAATTCTACTTTTTAGTTTTGTTATCGCTCGATCAATTAAAGCTAACATCAACCTTAAATTTTTCGTTTGATAGTCTTATCATCGGTTCGAAGCATATCATTAAATTTAGCATGAATTCGATGCTTTGTAAATGTTCAAAGTAACAAATTTTGTATGAAATCCAAATGCAGTTTCAAAGACTGTTTCACCAAATGCTAATATCATAATTTTAGAGTGAGAATAAAATTACATTTAGCGGTGATTACAATAAATTTTCTGAAATTTGTTGTTCTCATCAACGAAGCACCATTAGCAGTAGATATATTGCCAAAACTAACAGAACTTTTTAATATATATATATATATATACATGTATACTGTTGTCTTGCTCAAATTAAGTGCGCATCCTTATAATTCTAGAAACTAATTACGCAAAGAAAAGGATGACTTTTATAGCAAAACCAGCCGATGGGTGCAAAAATCCTCTCAAAGAAATATCCTAGTTATGCAATATTATAACACTCGTAAATTTTATACATTTTTTCCACGTATAAATAAGTAAAAAGACTGTCCAAAGACAAAGTGAATTTAAATGTGAGAAGGATTTTTTGAATAGAAAATGAGCAAATGTAATTCTTAATAAATAGCATTAATTTTGAAGTTAGTATTTAATATAGAATTTATTATGAAACATTGAAATAAAGTACGTATTGAAGTATTTATGGCGATTGCCTACGTGCAACGGAATGAAAAGAAAAGAAATTAGATTTTGTATTCTATTTAAAAATAAATTGTAACGAAAGCACAGCAATTTGCATTTTAGTTTTGTAAGTTTTCATAATTTTACTCATTACTAACATTACATTTCACAATTTCATTGGTTTTGTTTATTCGTAATCCACTAATGTTTACATATGTTCATAAACCACTTTTTGTTACCTATCTCATTGCAGACGATAAAATTTCACAAATGGACTGTCCAGCCGATATTTAGAAACTAAGCAAAATCCCTACTCCCTATTCCCTATACATGATTCAGCTCTGTTGGCCGTTTCCACCCGGGTCATTTGAAACAATTGCCAGTGAGCCTCAAACAATCAAAACAAAAGTGTTCCGAATTCCTTTCTCTCCGTCTCAAGCTCCTCACCGAACTGACACCAAAGTTCTAATACTCAGTCGTTCAGTGTATTGAGGATTCCTATTAACGTTCTAGGTTACGCCTTTACTCGTACTTTAACAGTGTAACCAAAAAGACCAACTTCATTTGGATCCATTTCTGGAGCAGTCTTTCAAATGATTTCATCTAATACCAATTTCCTGTTCGCAATTGATTTGATCTTCTGAAATCCTTCTTATTTTACTTGTTGACCTTATCGTAGTCTTTATTTCGGAGTCGGTCTTAACTCGGTTGAGATAAATTTAAAAAAAATTAAACCATTATACTCTTGAAAATCCACAAAAATTTTCACTAGCTGAATCTACTCATGGTGATCTGTTCGTTCGATCGTTCTTTTTCCTATGCTTTTCCTCTTTTTGCACTATCCGAGAAATCGTCAGTCCAAATCTTTCTTGTCGTGTTTAGGGTCCACTATTTTCTGCTTTGAACAAAGAATAAATATGCCCCGGAGCTTCGCATTAGGTAGTTTCGCTTAGCATCCTGACAACTGTCTTTAGTTCGTCAGAGTAGTTCTTAAAATAACATGAAGATTCCAGCGGTTTGATTTAATAAAAAAAAGATAAATATTTTTAATTCTCTTTTATATTATTTAATCGTTTCAGCAAAATTGAACCTGAAGAAAAAGTAAAAATTTTACGTTGTTGCTGATAGCGAGGCAATTAAATTTGCCTCCAACCTAATTAAACATTTGCAAGTTCATAAATCCATCCAAAGATGCGTATCATCAATTTCTAGATTAGAATCGAGAATTTCGTTTTGTCATTTTCAACAAAAATTTACTCACAAAATCCGAGCAAAATACTAGGCGCCCATAAATCAGCAGATAGTAAATTGACTTGGAAAAAATTCAGCGAAAAATTCCAAGTTACAAACCCATTTCGGACCAGGGTTGACGTCTTTGATACAATATAATTCAATACGCCGTGAAGTATGCAAAAATTTCCGACGTTTCCTCAATTAATTTAGCAAGAGCACGAGATTTAATTTTCCATGTTTTACAGCTCTTTTCGCAAAATACTAAAGTCACATTTCTTATGCAGCATATCTTTTCACGAATCCACTCACATTTCGAATCAAAATTCAATTCTAATTTATTAAAGTTTAAATGCGCCATGAACTATGCTAAATTTAGTAAAATTAAAATTTTTACTTTTACAATTGTTTTAAAATTGTTTTTGCATACTCCATGGCGGAAAGCCTACTCAGCAAATTCATCAACCTCGATTTGAAGCCGAGTTGAAACGGGTGTGATATTCAGTGGACTAAATTTTCATTCTGATTTGTTTGAGATGAATTAGCTGCTTCTGATTTATGAGCGCCTAGTACTTTGCCTGGGTTTCACGAACAATTTTTGGGAATGATTTTCGATAACGATTTATGATGGAACGGAGGCATATAATAGGAGGATATAAAAATAGAAGGAATCAGAAAAAGTAACTGGGAAAGAAAAAATAGAAGTTCTTCACTACCGTCTAGAAAATTAGTTAGGAACAGAGAGCAAAAATATGTCGTTGGTAAGATTTAAGCGTACTAACACGAATTTAAAGGCAAAGTAAAGTAATCAAAAGAAAAGGATAAACAAAGTCCTAAATGCTTGTTCAGGACATGGATGGATCCACGACTTCGGATGACGATGATGTTGAATTCGATATGCTACGTTACGTTGGACGAAAAATCTAATTCGACCCATTTTCAAGGGTATGGTGAACGTAAATTTTCTGCATTTTAGTGTTGTTTTGTTTAATTAATTTTCTATTTGCAAATATTTATAAATTTTTCTTTTTAGTTATTGAAATCTAGTCATTGGACGCTCCTCTGCTAACAATAATTATTCAACTATTCCATTTTACACAATAATTAATACACTAGTAAAACCGTCCACATGAATGCTATAGGACACATGCTATAGCACATATTTTAATGATTCGAAGGAAAAACCGAATAGGAAGTAGAAAACTGAGCACATGACATAATTAGTTCATAAGGGCTGAAATGAACTGTAAAAAATGATTGATTTCCAATAAATCTTTTGTCCCTGTTCTTTTTAATTGATCCCAGGGACACGACAAAATTATAAGAGATTAACCCTTTTAAAGTGTTGTCAATTATTTTAAATTTTTTTGCAATCAAACTTCAGAAATAGGATCTGAGAGCAAATAAAGCTGTGTTAAAGATTTTCATTTGAAAGATAATAAAATTTGCCGCGAGATAAGAAAATAAATGAAAACCGAAACAAAGCTAGTGACCCAGCTGTGAAATGATAGAAAAACTCTTCTGGAAATTCCATTGATACAGTGAAGCAGGACCGAACAGTCATATCAAATTATTTAAGGGATTGTGTTAAATATAACGAGAAAAAAGCAGTAGGTCGACCGCCAGTAGTTACCGCATGGGAAAAGCGGGCCAATCTACAAGTCGCTTCAATTTTAATGGGAATGGCACGGGAGATCAGCGCTTAGACGGGCTCAGGGACCAATTTAAGAAATGCTCAACCTATTTTGCAGCAAGCTGAGCATTTACTGACGAAGAAGTTGAGATGTAAGCCACTAACGATGCAAGCACATAAGGTCCGGAAGCAAGGAGCACGTTCGCTGGACGAACAAACGGTGGGTCATTTTTTCTGCCGAAAAACGGTTAAACTTCCACGGACCTGATCGCTTCCGGTATAATTTCCACGATTTTCGGAGGCAACCTCTAATTTAAGGAAAAAAATGGGCGACCGTCGAATCATGATATCGGCAGGAATGCAGAAAACGGATGCCGTGTTTGTTGACAATCGAATGGTTAGTAGCAACTATATTACACTAGTCCGCGAGCAGTTAACGAGTCACGCTGCAAACCATCCTAGTGGAAATTTTAGTTTCCAACAAAGTAATGCGCCAGTTTACGCGCCGTTTACAACCTCCGTTCCGTGTGCCGATATTTCAGAGAGCAATATCTGAACGCGCTTCTGTGGCCAGGACGTCCACCGGACTTAAACATAATCGAAAACGGGAGGGGAAATCGGCAGCTTCAGTTTAAGCTGTTTGATGGCAGTTTCCAATATAAACGAGCAAAAAAGTGTAATCATGATAACATCGGCACGAACCGACTAATTCTAAATAAGAAATTCTTCTGTTTCTCCCTGCAAAACAGGATGTGCGGGGTACCAAGTAACAAAGTAGGGTCTATCGAATATTAATTCGCACGCATAGGTTGCTATATACATAAATAATACTAAATGTTCTATGATACGCATGGGGTGTCGTATAATTTTGACGCGTCGACTAGTATTTCAATTTTTCCGAAAGTCACGACCAGTATTTTATTCTTTTACGTGACTGAGTGTTGATTAATAAGGTTATTTATTTTTTTTGGGTTGGGGAGTGACGGCAATTTACGCCCGTAGTGTGGGACTCCTAGGAGCGCATGCTACCAGACTACCCACTAAACACTCCCCCTGCCAGGAGACCCTACCCTGGAACTGTTTGACACATGACTTCGGGCTATGCCTCTTTTTACTTTGCCCTCGGGCGCCGTCAGCGTTGACAAATCACCCCCAGCGGGAGGGCGCAGGATGGAGTAGGACTGCTGGAAAGGAGACCCCCTTGACCCCACGCCAAAGGTTATCCATGGTACATTTCTTTGCTGTAAGTATTGCCCGAGAGTAATGTGCGAGAGTAGGTCCATTTGTCGAAAGTTTTCAGCATTTCTCCGACCACATTGTCTGGAGAAAGCTCTCCCATTACCTCGCACAAGTCCTGCCGCATCCTGTCCCATGTTCCGTGTGAATAAGGTTAAAGTTTTTCTGTAGTCTTTGATTTTCAGAACTCAGGACTCTTTTTGGTTACTGTTTTCTTCACATTTTCTTCGTGGACTTTTTTCTTTGTGTAGCATATTCATGGACCCTTTGAGGCGATGACTATTGATTTAATACACAGTTTGTGTTCGAGTTCTTTGTCTTCGTTGCCGGTGCAATAAACATGTTGTCTGATAGCTTCACCGTGCATAGTAGAAAGTGCACTTCGCTTGCTTCTCGTGAAAATTTCTAAAATTTTCTTAACATCTCACGTATTTCTCTCTTTTCTTTGATTTCAACATTTTAATATCTACTGATATCGATAGTAAAAATCATCTCTAAACTGGAATTCTTGCTGAATAATGTTCGCTCAAATGTCAGTCATTTAGTTAGGTTCAATACTTTTATGTATATGTCCTTGATTTTTGCTTCTAGGGATATTTATACAAAAGAGCATTTAATTATTTTTTGTAATCCAAATTTTTGGCTTTAATCGCTACTCAAAATAGTATTTAATTTTGGTCTATAATTTAGATTTAATTGATTTTAGATATATTTTATTTTTGATAGTTTTTCTTTCGGTTGCAATATACACCTGTAAAATGAAAATGTTATGAAGTTTCACGGCGGCCCGATTTGAATTATTCTTCAGTTTCGTAATCCTGTTTCGTTGCGTAACTTAAAAATAAAAGGAAATTAAAATTAAACGACATAGCTGAGTGAGGACATTGCGATGGCTTGGTTTTGGGGCTCAAATGTATGTATGACTAATTTTTGCAGTGTCATTACGTAAGTCCTTGTGTTTCCAGAGAATGTCAGCGCCTTCTATCACACCCTTGCCTTGAATCTCCTCAGATTGGGTATTGGTTCGAAGTCTAAGCCCTGCCCAGCAAAAAGAACGATCAGGCATATCAGGCTAATGCTTAACTAATGATTAGTATAAGCCTTAGCTAAGCTTTATTATAATGATTACGCTAGTTTTGAACTGTTCCTTTAAAATATTCTGTCTTCATTGGCATTTCCATGAAAAAGTCCGCTCCAAGTTGTGAAGGCCACTGTCAAAATGTGTCAATAGGAATGTGAGTGTAGGCGCCACCGAGGATTATCAGTGTATGTGCGGATTGTACTGGGACGGTGAATGTGAAGCGTGTGATAGTGAAAAGTAAGTGACAACTATATCGAGTGAGCGATGATTCTTGGGTGAGTGCATTTGGCGCAGTGCAATCACCACTTCTATTTGTCATTATTTATGCTTTATCAAATCTGTAAACCTGATTGTCTATAACATTGCCCATGTTGAAATCAGCGATAAAATGAGGTAAAGTATATGCAGACTGTTTTCCCAACTACTAAGGAATATACTACACCGAAATAAGCCTTATATAATGATTATATTGTTTGCTGGGTGGTTAGTAGCTTCTCTGTTCCTATGTTTATAAGTCGGAAATTATAATGTTATATGAGGTTCTTGCAGATGAAATGGCCGATTCAGCAATGACATAAAGTTGGCTACAATTTAAGTGTATTATGTTGACACAAGGCGCCGCAAATGATATGACAAATTGAAGTATAAATACTTCTTCCTTGATTTATGGGATGATTTCTGTTTTGCACTTCATAGTGATCGTAAAAACAAAGAGAAAACGTGAACATGGAAGTGAATCGTAAACGACTACTTTTACTATACGAATTTAAATTAGAGCACAACGCAACGGAAGCAACGAGGAATATCAACAGCGCATTTGGGCCTAATACCGTTTGCGAACGAACCAATCGGCGGTGGTTCAAAAAATTTCTATCCGGATATATGGACCTTGGAAGTGAGCCACGCGGACACCCAAGACAATCAATTGATAACGACGATGTGCGTGCATTAGTGGAGTCTGACCCCCGCCAAATCATAAGGGATCTTGCCGAGAAATTAGGTGTTCACAATTCGACCGTTTTCCGCCACTTGCAACAACTTGGAAAAATGGAAAAGCTTGACAAATTGGTTCCGTATAATTGTACCGAGCAAAACATGACGTTTCGAATGGAGTCTCATTGTCTCTCCCACAACAAAAAGGATCCGTTCTTGCACCGAATTGTGACCTTCGATGAAAAGTAGATTTTATACGATAATCGTTGCCGATCGGCCCAATGGTTAGATGCCGTTGAAGCGCCAAGACACATGCCGAAATCAAGCCTTCTTCCAAAAAAAAAGGGGGTGGCTGTTTGGTGGTCGGTAGCTGGAGTTATCCACTATTCGTTTCTGTAACCTGGCGAAATCATCAATGCTGAAAAATACTATGCTCAACTGGTTGAAATGCATTGGAAATTGATAGTCCAACGAGCTAGGCTTGTCAACAGCTTCATGATAACGCACGACCTCATGTATCGAGAACAACAGTCAAAAAATTAAACAAGTTATGCAATGAGACTCTTCCTCACCCTCCATATTCACCAGACGTCTCACCAACAGATTACCATTTCTGTAATCATTTGGAACACTATTTTTGGAAAAAGATTTAATAATGAAGCCCCTGTCAAAAATGCCTTCGGGGAGTTTCTTCGAACTAGAAACTCGGACTTCTACAAAGCTCGCGTAGATGTACTTGTATCTCGTTGGAGAAAAATGTGTTGAAAAAAAAAATTTACGGACCGAACTACAAACTACGGCACTGCGGAACCCGAGCAGACGAAACACCTGATGCCCTACATCAATTAAAGACTTACCTGTCCGCCATGACCTTCTCCCTGAAAAATATTAGAGACCGATGGAAGGAAACTATGAATTTAGTACTTCATTATTTTGTGTTCTTTTTCACGGGTATTGTTCTATTAATTCATTATTCCTTATTCTACTGTAAATTTAAATTGTTTTATTTCACATCGAACTCATGTCATTTAGGAGACTTAATGTAATGAAAAATAAACTATAGTTAATTTAAAAACAAAAAATAAACTATCGTTCTTACTAATCAAATGCATTGATTCACTGATATATAAATCATAGTAAAGTGGTCAAATACTTAAATCTGTCGCCGTTAATTTGTAATCATTTTCCTAGTCGAATAGTCGAAAATGTCAATGACCGATTGGGTTTTTGCAGACAAACAGCAGTAAACGCGGAAGAAAACTGAATTGGATTTATTTTCCGCACTAACTTTTACGTCTTCGTCAAAAACCAAAACGAAAACATCCAAGAACGACGAATATTATTGAATTACTCTACACAAATCCGAGACAATCTTGGTGTTGCTTGAAATTTCACTCCCTTTGACACCTTCTCAAGTTATTTTTCGGTTGTACCACCAAATCATAATAATCTAATCGGTTTTTTAGACAAATGTATAAATCCCTAATTTATTTGTTGAATGAGCGCTAAGCATAAGGAAATAGCAGTCCTCGTTCAAAAATATTCACAATTCAAAAATGTTGTAGTTATGTATTCGAATTTATAATTCAAAAATTTACTCCTTGACATTCAATGTGGTCGTGGTGCTGGACTTTTTAAATGACCTCCGGTTGCGTCCGGTTTCACCTCGTATTATAACATTTTCGATAAAACAGAAACCCAGTGAGGACAGCGCGTTGTCGTGATCGTCGAATCGAAAACATTCTACCGCACAGTTCAACCCAAAAAAAATTCACCACTGATTTTTACACAAGTAGCATACGCGGGCTCATCGGTAAATTTCGATGATACTTTTACGAACGGTTGCTTGTCAAAATATACTTTTTTTTCATACGCGTGGAATCCATTTAAGCCGCTGCTTGTGATGATTTGTAGGGATTTCACAATGTGTTCTTTCCCTGGCAATAAGGATAATGATAAGCGCTAGCGGAGGTAGTAAGAAGTTGGAATGATAAAAGTTCCTGTGCGCGACACCTTTCTCGACACATTTTTCACACCGCGTGATCGGTTCCCTGGCTTTTTACTCCACCTAAGTGTATCACCCTGCCGGCATTGCCACACTTCGAGGTGAATTGCCACACTTGAGAGGTGGATTACAACAATGATATCATGTGTTTTTTGCAGCAGTCTGTTAGATCGTAAGGGTAGCCGATTGAATCTCTTAGTAGCATCCCGTTTCTCCTCCATTATATATGAAAATATGTATATGATCCACCATTTAACTGTGTCGTGATGTGTTAATCTCTCCGATAAATTGCGCTCGATCGTGTAAGCATTTAGATTTCTGTTTTCATACCTACATAAAATAATAGCACGTGTAATATTAGACTTTATTTACTGTAATGTGATGTATAATCTGTCAGATTATTGCACCTGGTCGTGTTATAACATTAATTTATTGCTCTTCTCCGAAGGGAATGGCTTCTTCATCAAAGCAATCTACTGATCCTATAGCTTCAGCATCAAGAAAAACCTGCCTCTGAAAATGTTGACCAACAAAACTCCGTGGAATTGCTTGTAATCCGGTGAATTTTTCTCCATGAATTCCAGATATTACCCAATGAAGATACTCAAGATGACTAGACTAACACTGATATTGAAGAACATGTGCCAGAAAGAAAAGAAGATTCTAATACGATACGCCTCCTGGTCTTTGTCGGAATTCTCATAGCTTTACAGACCGATACAGACTAAGACGATGAGAGCTTTGACGAAGCATATCGAATAGTTGGTCAACCTCCAAGGGGAAAAATTGTGCAAGCCTTGAATATTTTACTGTAATGTTGCATCTCACACATAGAAGGACTATCAAAAAATAAATTAAAAATTAAATTCTTCACAAAAACGAAATATTAATGAGTAAATGACAGACTATTTATTAACAGAAAAATATAATAACCAATTATATTACCGCTTGCGATATGACACACTAAATCTTAAGTATTTTAATATTGAATTATATAAAAATGGTTAACTCACTAATTGCTTTGATTATTTTAAGAAATATACATTTCAGATGAGATTACATACTTTAATAAATTATAAATACTAAGTTAATAACATTTGGCAAATCTTATAACATTTTTTTCTTCTTTTGAGTATGCTAAGTTAACGTAATAAATTCTATATTCATTTCATATACGCACACAGATTTATAAGTTCGTTTTCAAAATAGCAACACATATATTAAAAATAAAAAAATGATTTATCATATCAATCATAAGTTTCAATTTCATATATAAAGTGCCGAAAATAAAATAGCACCACCACAACTTTTTTCTTCTATTTGTTAAATAAAATCATTTTATGTCGCAAATTGTTTATACATTCCTGATAAATATATCA
Source organism: Stratiomys singularior (assembly GCA_954870665.1). Classification (NCBI taxonomy): domain Eukaryota; kingdom Metazoa; phylum Arthropoda; class Insecta; order Diptera; family Stratiomyidae; genus Stratiomys; species Stratiomys singularior. Next base: position 68,958,776 of record OX940881.1, read on the forward strand.
GACAAGATGATTACTTTTTGCAAAAAAATGATTTTTGTTCATAATCATTACGGTTCTTTTTAATTTAAGCGGTTTGCAAAGCAAATATTTTTGTTCAGTTCTCATTAGATTTTACACAAATTTAATAGTTAAGCCATCGTTTAGGTCACAAAGTGGGTCGCTAAAGCATTTTAGTGAAAAAAACTTTATTTAAAAACTTATTTCGGAGTGCAAAACTTATGGCGAAGTTCGTCATTTGGCTGGGTGAGTCACTATAAACGTACCCTGGCCGGTCAAATCACGGGTTATAAACATTTTCGCATAAAATGTTATCGCTATTCCTCATTTGACTTTATGACTTTTTCTTTGAAATGCACACAATTAATTTTACATAATTTTGTTGTTAAATCTGATAAACACATGTAATCTAGTCGTTATTCACCACGACAGTTCATTTCAACGGGAAACCTTTTATAAGTGCATTGCATTTGTTTTTATGCTTGTAGGAGGTGTGATCAAAAAAATACGATGGATGAATTTGTATACCGGCAATTGCTGACGCTACATTCATATGCTGTAATTTGTCCAGTAGCGTGATGAGACGAGTTGTAACACGTTCGAATTTGGCAGTCAGCTGCCAAAGCCGCTAGAGTGAGGTTGAGTTTATCGTGTCTTTCGCGCAACATGGGTTTCGTGTGTCAGTTTGCACAGAGTTGAAGGATCGTCTTCATGCAGATCCGCTTTTTATGGTCAAAATTTTAACTGGAGGTGAAAGTTGGGTCTATGGCCCTGAGACCGAAATGCAGAGTTCCCAATGGAAAACCAGTGGATTTCCACGCCCAAAAAAAGCACGTCAGTCAAAATCCAACATCAAGTTCATGCTCATTGTTTTCTTCGATAGAGAGGGCATAGTGTGATGAGAGTTTGTTCCAAGGGGCACAACTGTAAGATCTGAATTTTATAAGGGCGTACTGCAACGTTTGCGAAATGACGTACGAAAAAAGCGGCCAGAAAAATGGACCAATGTCTTGACTCTACAATGCGCCGTCTCACTTCTCATTCGTGAGTTTTTGGCAGAAAAAAATGTTTCCGCCTGTCCAAATCGGCCATACTCACCGGATTTAGCAACATGCGACTCCCGGCTCTTCCCAAAAATTAAAACTGTGCTTAAAGGAAAACATTTTGACACCATTGCTGACATTGAGAGAGCCATTCCGAAAGGTGCCTTCCAGAAACGCTTCCAGTCGTGGAGTCCACGTTAGGATAAGTGCATTGCTAGCCAAGGACAGTACTTTGAAGGAGATGAGATCAGATTCTATTTAATTGTATTATATATTTTAATAAAAAATTATTCACCATATTTTTTGGTCACACCTCGTATTGTAGTATTACATGCAGAAGCGTAGCTACCGCCGTATCGATTAAACGGGCCCCAATTTCTTTTTTTCTCGCGTCAAGCGTGCGTTCAAAACATGGCAACACCCTATATCAGTTATCGCGGGCGGCGGGATTTCCCCGTTTAAGTAATTTACTTCAACGGAGGAATCCCACAATAATCAATGCACATACGATACGATGATAAACCACGGAGAGCAGTGTTTATTGACGCGTTTTATTTAATTGTGCATTATATTGTAAAACAATGCAAACAATTGTTCTTGGTTTAGTAGTATTAGTAGCGATTTGTAAAAAAAACAATGAGTGAAAGGAAAAGAAATTATCCCAGCGGAGCTACGAAAAGAAAAAGTAAACAGAAAAGGGAGGAGGTCATAAGAAAGTGCCCAAAATTTCTTCATTTCTGCAGAGACCAGCTTCTGTGAGTGATTTAGATTGCAAAGGTAAGTACTAACCAACCCATTTATCTTATCTACCTGTAGCGAAGGGTGATAAGGGTTTTTGGGTTCCGTACCTTAACATGAAAAAAAACGGAATTCTTACTTAACAATAGGATCATTTTGTCTGTTTTTCTATCAGTCCGCATCGTAAATTGCGTGTTCAGACGTACGTGAGCTCGGGTTCGTTTGTATGTTTGTATGTTCGTTCGCGCCGCGTTCGGATCGCACGCGGGTGTTACGAATGCGCTGCGCGCAGGTGATTTTGTACTAACACGAGCTCAACCCGCGTAGAGCCTGCGTACGTCTGAAAACTCTCTAACCGTAACCTATTTTTGAAATTTATCAAACCATTCGCTTTTATTTTTTAACAATTATATTTTAAAGATTCTTCCGAAGCACATTCGTTATCAGATGTTTATCCGGAAACAGAAGAAACCCAAATCGACGATTCTGAGATATCGGAAGATTGTAATATAGTTTCATCAGATAGAGGAAATGTTGGTGACAGTCCAACTGAATGCGAACGAAAAATAATTTTTAAATTGGGTCCATTTAAACCACAAGGACCGTTTCCACAAGATTCAGAAAGTAACCGGCCTTTTTCGGCCTATTATCATTCATATTTCAATGATGCAGGCATAAAAATTCCAAGACCATGGTTATGTTATTCTAATGTTTTTAACAAACCGTATTGCCACTTATGTTTGTTATTAGCAAATCGTACTCCTCTGCATGGGTTAACGGTGTTTACGTTAAAAGCAATTTTACACAATTGACAATTTAACTATACTTGACCATGAAATGTCACAGCAGCATATTAATGCATCTTATAATATAGGGATGCTGCATCAGCATATTAATGCATCATCCCTATCTTATAATAAATAGTTACAAGGAAATACCATCGATACTCTATTGCAAAGTGAAATCAATAGTAATATTACATACTGGAGAGATGCATTGCATCGTATAATTAATGTTATAATTGCTTTAGCATCTTGTAATGTACCTTTAAGAGGAGCCCTACGATTCAAAATGTAATTATCAATTTGCTTGGTACCGCAGTTAGGAACAATATTATCTCAGAAATTAAAAAAAGCTCCCCTTTTCACAATAATTCTAGATACAACACAAGGCCGATTATGTTCATTGTGCTGCGCACAATGCAGTGTGCTACTGCACCCAAATTAGCAATAAAAATAGCGAAATTTGATGTGTTGATGGAAGATGCGGAATTTGCGTGCTAAGCCATTTATAAACATTTTCAGCCTATAAAAGGGCACCTTTTAATTGTTAAGAGTCAGTTGTCGAGTTGATACTTAGTGTGTTAAAAGTACTAGCGATTGCGTTAAGATACTTCAATTTTGTAAAACCTTAGAATACTAGGTTAAAGTTTAAATTATAAATGTGCAATTGACACTGAATAAAGAAGATTATTGTGATTAGTGACTTTTATTTTACAGAGCCCATAACAATATTAATATTTTCCTCTTTTCTCTTATCTCCATCACACTGCAAATTTTAAAGAATGTCAAAAATGATAAGAATTTCTTTTTAAAGGAAAAAAGTTCACAAAAATCGTGCGCTTGAAAAACCGGCAACAAAAATTGCAGCAAGAAACATTTCATTCGATGAAGTTGCCAAACAAGGGAAACTCATTGCTGACAAATATTCAATTTCAGGGTAACAATCACTGAAAAGTTTCCTAGATGAAGCCAGTAAAGAATTCTTTGAAATTGGATATAATCTCCATCTTAGGCGAATTAAAAGTTCGTAGAAGGCTACAAAACCTGAGAGACGTCGACGAAAAGAGGAAAGCGCTTAAGAACTTAATATTTGAATCAGAAACTAATGAAATCTAAACTTGAAATAGGAACGCTTAGCGGTAACTCCATTGGGGTACATCGAAAGGACATAGTTTAGAACTATCCTTTAAAAACGTCAGACCAAATGTAGTTTTCCTCCATAGAATAGATATGTGGCAGCTACGAATCGTACGCCCAGGCACACATGGCCTACACCTCGTATGTACTTGCAGTTCACCTCTCGAACTGTTCAGACGTGTTTTTCGGGTGTCTTCCCTGGATATTATTAATTAGCGGATATAATTCATAGTGAAACTGTTAGTGTGAAGAATTGATTTCCCTGGACAGTTAGTGACTCTGAGTGAAGTGCTAGTATTTAGTTATATCAAGGCCTGATATCACGCCAGCTAGTAAATGTGATGATCGGCCACTAAATAAACAAAGAAAAACTTCCAGTAATGTACGCCACTTAACACCGGTAGTGAAATACATGATCGATAGAATGAATCAATCTACTTGAGATTGATTCATTCTCAATTAATGCATTATTGGTATTTGTAATCGAATTCATTTTTCTCCTTTTTCTTCACAAAAGTCGCTGAAGAAGACCGAACGATTACCGTCGAAAACCGGTTTCGAGAAAGAAAATAAAACACAAAATTAAAAGGAAGCTTTTATTTATTTGCTCACACGGCATTATTGGTGTTCCTCACTTAACATAAATGATGGGAGTTATGATTTATAGAGTAAACTAATTTGCCTAGGATTGATTTATCCTTAGCAGAAAGCATTGAACTTTTAATAATAATTGAATAAACTCGAATTGATTTTGTTTCTCTTTTGACGATTGTTTACTGGCGACACTTAGTGGATTTTATATTGAATAAACAATTTTAAGTTGGTTTCGCTCGAATTAATTAATAATTAACAGCAGGTCTTCTGATCGCAAGACTAAGGAGCCAAAAGTATAAGAGTTAGTTAGATAGCCCGCAGTTTATAAAGATCGTTTTTAAGGAATTCTAGATTAAATAAAAGTAATTATAATACGAAAAAAGGGTGTTTTAATACCTGACGATAATTATTTACTAGTAGTGTGTGGCTGCTGCGGCTCCGTTGGCTTGACCCGGAAGCCCTAGAACGAGACGCGCTTTGTCCGCACCCACTTGGGTGGTGCAGAGAGTGCGATAGTGTGGGAATTGTATTCCCGAATATAAAGAGGGATTTTTTTCGATACGTGTCCGGAGTGGGTATCTAATTCGTGTCAAACGGTGCTGAGTCGAAAGTCTTAGCGTTGAGCTATTGTAGGTCGTGGAATCGCAAGTAAAATAAGTGTTTATGATTAATGACAATTCAGTTGTTGATGACAACAAAGACAATGAAAATAAAAGTGAATCCTCAACATTAAAAGATAATGAGACAAGTGATAACCAAATAAACCTTTGAATGAACATAAACGAAAGTAGTGACCTAAATAATCGCAAAATGGCTGGAAAACAACTTAAAAGAAAAATTAAACCGGCGGCCAATTTAGTGAACCGCGACACCCGCTATGCGAAGCTTCTCAAGGAGAATATGAAGCTTCGAGATGAAGTGCGAGAATTGAGAAAAAATATGCTGAGTCAAGGTTCAGCTCAGATATCAAGCTGATGACGGCTCCCAGTCAGACACGAGCGAGGGACAGAAGAAAGCAAAGAAGAAGAAACGGACGACAGAGCAACAAGAAGATACGGAGAAAAGACCAACCGACGTGGAAATGGTGGGAAGCGGCAACCAAAATAGCGGCGAATTTATGCAAGTTATTCGCAAAAAAAGAATCGAACGAATAAATCTGAGGAAACGACAGCAAAACCGAAAATCGTGAGTGCCACATCTGTTACCTTAGCGGTTTTTAAGCTGTACTGGATTTCCGTCAGCGGGTTTACATTAACCTAAAAACTTTTCCGCAATAAAATGTCACAAAATAGACATTTCGAGAAAGCTACTCACCATGACGAGGAACGTCCTCCACCCAACAATCCGGGCAGGAATTACCGACGACAGAATGGAAAGAAAAGTCGAGATGATAAACGAATGACAGGTTTTCGCGCTAATGCCAGCGAGCGTACTACTCAGGAGAATAGAGAGGCTCTATTCAAGAAACTGTTCTCTGGATATAAAAACGTAACGGAAGCAATGAAAAATATCAAATTTATACAAGTTCCACGCACCAAAGTTTTACCAATGTCATTTCGTTCATGTGGATTCATAATTCGTAGTGTGATCCGAAAATTTATAGCGTTAGGCGTTATTTCAATCGACGAAGCTTACTCCCTAGGGTCAGCTCTGTTTAGAGTGACTTTACTTCAGGTTGAGTACAAATTAGAAGAAGCTATGCTCTTGCAGCATTCACGTAATCTCGAAACGAACTGTTTTGAGGAGACAATTATTTCTTCGGATTTTAAACGACTTCTCGATGGAATGGGAGCAGGATTTTGTCCCCTAGTCAACTACCGCACAAGAACACCGTAAGGTACTTGGGCGTATTCCTCAACTATCGCTTGCAGTACATCCAACATGCGAAAATGCAGCTTGAGAAAGCAAGAAGTGCATTCATGTCTCTTAAGAGACTTTTTTATGCGAAACACCTGGAGACACGTGTCAAAGTCATATGTTATCAATGTCTCGTAAGATCCATTATAACATACGCGTGTCCCATATGGTTTAACCTGAGTGCTTCCACCATGGGGAAAATCAGGGTGTTTGAGAGAAAGTGCTTAAGAGCTTGTACTGGATTGTACAAAACAGCGGAATCCGACTTAAAGTATTATTATTCAGATAGGGAGCTGTACGACATGGCAGGTATTCCTAGGATAGATTCCTGCATTATACATCAAGTAAGGAGACACTGTCTGCGATCGAGTGTGACTGATGAGAATATGTGGATCAGTCATCCATATTTCCCCCAATCAGTTGTACTTTGAGCGATGCAGAGAGATGGGCTACATACAACCAGAAGCATTTCCTTACTTAGATAGAAAGGGACTCATTGTTGACGGACGAGGAATACCGGTCATATATCACATTCATAGACGAAGCACTGATAAAAGACTACAATTTACTGACTACGTGGACAACGAGGATCAGAATATCGATTGGCATATGCGCCACAAGCAAAGGAAACCCCAGCAGTACTGGTGGCTGGAGAGAGATGCTAGTGGTCGGCCGGATGGTTGACGTACCCATCGGGAGCGAATCGCTTGACTGTGATCGATCGAGGAATATTATATGTATATGTTTTTGTTTTTTTTTTGTCGTTTCTTCTTTTTCATGTTTTGTAATGCGAAGATTGATCGCGATTGGAGGGTTTCCTTACAGCACTGCTGGGGTCTTAAATAATTTATTGTTATTATTTACAATCTGGCTTATCAAATAAAATAGAGAAAAAAAAGTATCATTTAATTAATAGTTAATAGTTAAATAAAAAAAAATTGTATGCCTGTTAAAATTAATACAAACAAAAAAAAATGAAAAATGAATTCTGACAAAGAAAAAAAAGAGGAAAATATATTATAATAATTATGCTGACTCGCTTCTAAAAATTGAAATATTTAGACTCCTTAGATAAAAATGTCAAATCAATTCTAGAATATGATTAGATCTAAGCTTTATTATATGCTTATATATTTGTTTAGATAGATATTCTTAATTATCATAGATTAATTGATTTCTCTGAAAGTCCATTCATTTCAAATAATGATCGTAGATTAAGAAAGCACTTGTCATAGACTTTATTATTAATAATATTTTTTATTGCCTTTTTTCCCTTCTTTTGTTAAGTTCTTTTGTTGCCTTTTACTTTTTTTTTGAATAAAAACATTGCGTTTATAAAATTATATATAAAAAAATTTTTTTTATTGTTATTTTAAATTAAATTGATATTTGTACTAGTATTTTAGAGCTCTGTCCTATACAGAATAAAATAGATTTAAGTGGCGATAATTGTTTGAAGTTTTTGTTAAGTTTTTTCTTCGAAAATCTAAATTATACTGTAAAAACTGTAAATATTATGTACATAGTGTTCGGGGGCATCCCCAGAAAGTGTGACTGGCCTAGACCAGAGAACCCTAGGTGGCCATCGGTTTAAGTAGAATTAAGATAGTTTAATAATTTTTTCTGTTCTCTTAATTGTGATTTTTGTAAACTTTGTAAGTTTTTTTTTGGAAAAAATAAAGAGAAATGTTTACTTTACTTAACTTTACTTTACACCGCGCATGTGGCACATACATTGTGCACGGAAAATCGCCTGGAAAAACACGATCTCATGAGCATCCGCATCGGCGATCATGGTGAGATGAAATTGCATATGTTTGGTCAGCAAACACACTTTTTCATTATTATGGTCATCATTGATGATGAAGCTGCGACAGGAAATCGCGTCGTTAAAGCAAGAGGTGAGTTCCTTGATGGAAAACATTTGGAAATGAAGCGCAAATAGTCATTCGACAATCGTATAATAAATTTTGTTGCTGTTTTTTAAGCGATTTCGAACTAAGTTGTATGTGAGATTTATGAATCTAAAGCAAGTTCTATTCGAGGCTTGCGATTCAAGTTAATGATATCCTGTAAAAATTGTGATGAAAAGATATACCAATTTCCCCATACGTTGGTTACGGCTGTGGAATCAATTGACGTATTATACTATTATGATGCGAATGCTCACAGTTGGTCCACACGGAATAAAAATATTTTTTAACTCATTGAGAATATTAATCAAGCTACTAATGTCCTTTTAAGACTAGCATTTCAGAAGCAGCACAAGAAGAAAAAGCTAAAGCCACCGAAAAAGGCGAAATTGACGTTATTACAGTGTCGGGCAATTATTTCGTAATTATTGGGGTCAGTATCAATTATGTGTCATTACCGGTCATTTATTCGTCGTAATTATTCTAATTGGATACCATATTAGTAACGTTGTCGATTATGTCGTAAAATCTAAAGTGTGAAAAGCTTGCGATATGTGGAAAAACAAAACGTCTACTTTAGAGTCTGGTAGTTGGATCAAAACTCATGCATGGCAGTGAACAGCGAATCACGAAGGATCAGGAGGAAAGATAGGGTTTGACGGGATTGAAGGCCGAGCTTTCAGCGAAGCCTGCCATTAGCTTATCTGTGACTTTTCTACAATAAAGATTGTGTCGCAGCTGTCATCCACCACACTTTGTAAGGCGAGTGTACATGTCTTATCGGTTGGAACGAGCATCAAAGGTTGAACGAAATAAAATGAATCGGGTGGAACACGGTTGGAAGGTTCGAGCAGCATTCGGAGCGATTAGCGGGGAGTCTGTCAACAAAGCTTCGTGTATCATCCTTGGTAGATAAGCTGTAACAACAATATCGTGCATCATACTTGGCGATTAGAATTTGTCGATTTTAGTCAGTAATAAATGTATATTGTTCTGTGTGACATAGTTTGGATATCCAAACAAGATCTTTGAAAGATCTCAAAAAAGAAAGCTACAAAAAACCCTGGATAAAGTTTAATTAGAAATTTAATTTTCGTCAACTGGGAACATATAGACGAAGTTGGAGCTTTTAACTATTCGGGGACCACTGCTTGTTTGTTATCGAAAGCTGAGCAATATCCGATATTTATTTTTTCTTGCTTCATGTTCATTTCTGTGGCCCACATCAAGTATGGCAAACTCGTCGAGAATGGAAATTTGTTACGAAAGAATCTAACACAGAACACACAAACAGTGTGGACTTTGCCTTTTCGCCTGGTCGTGGTTGACTCGTGTGGAGAGGTCAACTTATGCGGCCGAGAAGTAGACGGAATTATTCTGGGTATGGTGCAATTGGCTTCGAAAAATGTTGTTTTCTATTTGGTAAGTGCCAAATGATCGCCAAAACAAAGCTCGAGTCACACTACATTTAATGACTCATTCATTTCATGATCACAAACACACCACGCATCCTTTTTTGATTTGTTAGTGTTTTCTTCCTGATCGGGTACAAAATATTATGTATTAACCCATTCCATTAAATAAGAAGAGGTGAATGAACAATTATTACCTACAAGGATTACTAGGAAAATTTTCAACTTTTTCTTAGTGCATTCTTGATTGCTGTACAAGTAGCGACAGAAGGCAGAGCGCGATACTTTGAAATTAGTACAGCAGCCATCAAGCCGATTAGTAAACTGTTCAGTGTCACTAAGTGCATCAGTTTAAAGGGAAACTAAATTAGGTCATCGATCAATAAGTAGAACAGGAAATAGTGAATCGATCAGCGACAGTAGTGAAACCATACCTTATGAATCAGTGGGTAAGGTAATATGTAAAGAATTTCATTAAATAAATTAAAATTTAATTAATGCCATAAACCAGGCAAAGAACAATACTAAACAAATTGAATGCGAAGATTGCTTGTTTGCGAAAATTTATGGTTCCAACAGCTGAAAAGACTTTTGACGGGCTGTTTGACAGGCATTGAAAGCGACAATCTGGAACGGACGTCACTTGTCGGGGTACAGGCAACATTACCCAATCTTTGTATTCTATGTCGGTGCGTGGTGTCAGTTTCATTCGCAACATTGCTAGTATAATTTAAGTGGCTCTTTACAGAAAATCTGTTGCTCGGTTTTACGGGGGAATTTCGTACAACATGCAGAACACACGGACATTACACGCGCGAGTGACGTCATTAGCTAGTCCTGAACCAAATATGATGACGAAGCTTAAAATCCCAATCACTACAGACTTTTGGCGAAGAGTCTGAGTGTGAAGAAGAGTGAAGCCGCAAAAATGTTAAAAATCAAAGTGAAATGTGATATTTTGTTGACAATATTTTTCTTATATCAAAATACACAACTCTGTAGATGAAAGCTCATTTCCGAAACGCGTCAGTTTAACCAGTGAAACAAGGTCACTAGACGTATCATCCGTATCATCCAGCGTCAAAAGAACAACGGCTAGATGGAAAACTGCGTATACTTACACTGCATCCTCGGCATAAACATAAGGATTGCATACTTTGCTCTAACCGAAATATTCAATTTTTTACAATTATATACTAATTTTACATTTTTAATTTATATACTTATTAATTCAAAAGTACGTCACATTATTAAGGTCACAAATGTTTGAAAAGTAAACGCTACAAAGAGGATAATCGACTGTTGAAAACCGTGCGACCGATTAGTTCGCAAATTCAACACGGACCAGAATCAGGGAGAGGGACTGACCCCACTGCTGTTTAGCCTAGCTCTAGAATATGTGATAAGAACACACCCCTTTGATACAAGAGGTACGCTGCTCTATAAATCGAACCAAATGGTAGCCTACTATGCTATTAACATCCTGTTAAAGGCCAAATTACTAATACAAAAATTTGGGTCTAAATTAACGGGGCCAAAAAAAGTGTACGGTCTGAACAAGAAAAATTACACCATTTCGACTGAATATTCGGGATTTAAAAAAATATTGACGATTTTGTAGATCTTTGCGTAAAACCTGTCAAATAAAAGGACAAGCAAAATCAAACAATACAACTCACATATAAAACTTTCTTCTCGGTCTTGCCAAAGCTTAAGACCAGCTGCATACACAGGAGTACAAAGCTCAAAATATACAATGTGGTCATATGGCTTGTGTTATACTACGGTTGTAAAATGTGGGTGGTTACGCAAATATTATGGGCATTGTTCGTCCTGATATCATAGAAACAAAATACGAAAGAGAATGGCGAATGAAGTACAACCACGAGCTGTGCGAAGTTTTTGGTGAGCTAGAGGTATCGTGGATTAAAATAACCACAGAAGCTCCAATGGACGGGCCATGTGCAACGACTGAATGAGTAGCAGGTACCTAGGAATGCATTCACAGGCAAGGCTGAAAGACAAAGGCCGATTGGAAAATCCAGGAAGGGCTGGTTGGACCGATTGACGAGGATAGTGAATCGCTACTCGGATTTACTAATTAGAGGACGCGGTTGTTACATCATCAGCCCCACTAATACCACTTAATATAACTATAACACTTAATATAATAATAACCACAACCGGATATGTGTGGTCCTTTTCAAAGAATTTGAAAAGATAAACAAACGTAATATCATAAACGAATAATGCACACCACATGTATTGAATTGCTTGAATTGTCGGAACCTATAAAAGGTCCAAGAACATATTAACCGAGGCAAGGATTTCAACATAAAAACAAACATAATATCGTAAACGAAGAATGCACGCCACATGTAGCTTGCATTATCGGAACCTATAAAAGGTCCAAGAACATGTAAACGAAGGCAATTATTGTATCGCGTTCACTGTAGTCCAAACGTTATAATAAAGTTCTTGAAACTAAATGTTTTGTAGTATTTTTCTCTCGGGGTCGGAGTGGTTACAGAACTCAGTCGAGGGAACTTCAGGTCCGAAAAGGGCCGAAGCACCACAACGAAAGTTACAAGGTTTTGTTCAAAAATGAATGGCGTTGTCTTGATAGGCTGGAAATGTATATGGATCTTCTTGAAAATCACTGAATATTATGATGTTGTATCATGTCAGTAGTGTCATGTTATATACCATATATCCTACTCTTCTGTGAAATTTAAATAAATGTTTTGAAGATTAAATTGCCAAAAACACAAGCACATATTAGTTAGAAGGAATGACAACTGTAAAAGTATACACAAATCTTTGAACTTGTAACCAAATAATTTATATGTAAATAAAAACCTCTACGTTTTTAATAATAACTGGGCCATTTAAGATTTGTAATATAAACCGAGATATAAAAAAACTAACAAACATTTTGCAAAGTTATGTGTTTATTAGAAAGATTGAAATTTCCATTTCCATTAGTCCAATTTTTTAGCATATTTTCGACTGTTTGGGCCTCTATTTCCTCAATGGCAACATCGGTTTCATGTTTCAAGTTGTCAATCGTCTCGGGATGGTTAGTGTAACACTCATCCTTAACGGCTGCCACACCCCAAAAAAGTCGAACGGAGTCAAACTGCATCTTCGATATGGCCAATTGACTTCAGCACTTTGGCTGATAACATATACCATATCAAGGTCTTTATGCAAAATTCTTCACAAAAAAGTGCGTCAAATATTCAATTCTTGAGAACGTTGACAAGTTGATGGTGATAGTTATTCGCGCATACTTTGAGGAACAGCAGCGATCTTTTCGGTTCAGCAAACGGGGCGAGTAAGAAAACGGGTTGTTTTATTCAACAACGAGCCAGTTCCACGAATTTGCTTCGCAAATTGATCCAGTAACTAGCGGCTTATACAACTCATTTTCGTCAAAGTTTTTCGTAAATTTCTTACAGATTGAATAGAAGACTCAACCCTTTCGAATTCAGTTTTTAATATTTCCCAACTTTGTTCAAGGGAAAAGCGACACAATGTCAAAAATAAACATGGGAGATGTCAAACATATAACTAACTTTCTGTCACATCGGAAATGTCATCAAACCCTCGAACCTCAAAATAACCTATAGTTACGATTCGAAACGTTAGATCACCCACAATTTAAAGTATCTTTAGTGCGACCGCGATGACCCACCATTTATAGTATTTCTAGTGGGCTCGCAGCGACACTTGCGCAAAGGATTTTATCGCGGTCACACTGTAATAATGCAACCGACAGGCAGTCCCAGTCGATGAAAGATCCTTGAAAGAGCAGCTAATATTATCTAATTAATATTTGCGAATAAAGACATTTGTTCGCATATTATTATATATTGTTATTCTTCAACGCTATAATAACAAGCATATAAATGAATTCGCGCCTGTATTATGCTACGGTTGTGAAACGTGGACCCTGACGCAAAGACCTGCAAACAAAATATGTACGATTTAAAGGCGGGTCGTTCTAATACGCATAAAAGCAACGAAGTAAGAAGAAGAATCAATGACCAATGAAGTAAGATCATGAACTGTGCGAAGTTTTTGGCGAGCTAGAAGTGTCCTAGATTAAAAACCACGGAATCACCAATGGCGCGGCCATGTGCAGCGGATACATAGGAATGCATTCACGGGCAAGGCTGAAGGAAAAACGGCCGATAGGAAAATCCAGGAAGTGCTGGTTAGACTCGATTGACGAAGATAGTGAATCACTACTCGAATTAACTAATTGGAGGACGCATTCGAAAAAAGCATCAACCACCCCACTTTCATGATGCGCACGAAAGAAAGACCAGGTACAATGCCGGCAATAGCGACATAGTTACCAACATTGACGTTTTATTTATTGAAGCGGTTTAGCGTCCAAAGGAAAGACATTTTCCTGCACATCCTACACACTTTCATAGCGTGGAGTTGGATATTGTGCTGTGCAATGGCGTTTTGTTGTCTCTGACTACTTGAGTGCTTATATATATCGCCATGCGGACGTTAGAACATATTTTCAATGCTATTCATGACACTGGCAACTAAGATAGGTTAAGAACACATTTTATGGTAACGTTCTATTCACAGTCGAAGAGTGGTGAAGTTGGTATAGCAGTCGTTGTCTGACGTATTAAGGTGAGTTCTCCGTAGTGTAGCATTGCCTCGGTGTTGACTTGGCGTATGGGACTTTTAACAGTGTCAGAAGCATTTGGTTCTAGTATGAAGGGGATGACATTAAGGAACAGGTTTCGTGTGAGGCTCATCAGTGGCAACAGTGATTTATGAATGAGACCCAACCATATTTTCTAACGTGAAATGCCATTGAATGAATGCAAGTTGGTATTCATTTCCGGCTGCGAACAAATTCTGTTCCATGTGGTTCATGTGGAGGAGCAGGTTCGATCAGGTAGTGACCGTACAATCTCGACAAAACAATGCGATTGTTTAAATAGGCGAGACTCATCCAACGGATAGACGCGATTGCATGAAAATTGTACAATGTAGCAGACATTTTAATTTTGTAAGTTTAATAAAATATTGCCTATTTTGCAGAATAACTATTTCAATGGACTTCGAGATTGGAAGTAGTCCTCATAATCTTGGGGCTCATAATATAATATCTGACACTGGATAATTTTTCTAATTCTGTCACCGTTCCAAAAATTCTGAATATACGAAGAACTTATGTGTATGGAAACCTACTAAATTACAGAAAAGGACACCCCCGGAGATGTAAATCGTAAACTGAGTGTATTTAGTATATATTTGGCAGCAGAGTGTATTTGGTATGTATTTGGATGACTAATCATCAAACGATACGTGGTGGGTGCGTTACGGCCATTCTTTGTTTAAAGATTCAAATTTTGTGTGAAATAGAGCCCTCTACTATTGGGAAGGTGATTTGGAGGAGGATCGTCAGGGTGGCTACTAGCGAGAATCGCCAGTGTCGTTCACCGGGGTGGCCGACAATTTCTTAGGTCGTAAGGTATCTAGGGTATAAGTAGTTGCATAAGATACAAATAATTAAGATTTATGCAATTAGAATATTTAGAATAATAGAATTGAAATAGAGTTAAAGAGCAATTTACCACGAGTTTCTCTCCCCTGGTGAGTTAAGAACAGAATGGACGGTAGGTGGTTTTTCAGGTCGCGAACTCTAATAACGGTGGTCATTTAGAAACCAAATGGTTTTCGAGTGTGCGGAAGTTCCTCCGAGGAAGGCGTACAGGCCTGATCACATGCTCGCTTGAGGACGTATCGGGCCTCGGTTAAGCGAGTGGCACCCACGCCCGTCTCCAACGAATCTACCGGGACCGAGGACCCCGGCCGGTTACTTTCCGGGCAGGAATTGCCTTGGTGGTACATCAGTGTTAGAGCTGTTACGTTAACCATGATCAACGGTTAACACCGTTAACGAAAATGCACGTTAACGGCTAACGTTAATATTTGATTACATGCTAAGGATCGTAATATTAGCACTGCGTTAACGTTCACGTTGACGGCGTTGCCGACGTGACGGTGTTGAAGTCACGTGCGACGATGAAATTTTCTCGGCCCTGCCGGCGTTGAGGTTATTGATGCTACATGCTTTAGTTTTTTAAATGTTGCCTTCAACGTGAAATTGTGAATTAACGTTGACGGCATTGATGTTTTAGGGTAAGCGTCCAAAGCGATTTAAAATTGTGCTACGAAAAGTTCAACATATGTGAATTCAAATAGAGAATTTTTACTAGTGCAATTTTAAATCGTTATGGGCGCTATCCCTTAGATGCTTATGGTAAACGATGCACGATATGCTCATGTTGCATTCATTGTTCTGGTCTAGTTTACTAAGAAGTTCTTAGTAAACTAGACCAGTAAGTAAGACTTCTTAGTAAGAACAGAAGCATTTAGCACTTAAAATTTATTTAGTGGTGAAGGTGAAAAACTCTTATTAAATATAAGTGAACACTATATTTTGAAAGGTAAATAATATTAAATTTGCACAGTTATTAGTAGTATTTGATGGCATGTGCTGTGATTTTTCCATTCATAATGATTGTTTTTTGTAATTAGACACTTATTTCGAAATAACTGTTTTTTGTTGAATTACTGAGTGCAACTCATTTCGCCCTCGAAAGGCATTATCAGGCATATTCAAATCTCGAAAGAGGAGGGAAGGGGAAATGTGTCGCACTAAATAAAAAAAAAACATTTTTCGTAACAAGTATTTAATTACGAAAAAGTTGAGTAGTGTTCATATTAGGAGTTTCAAAACTGATTAAATTTACAGGATGGAAAAACCCATTACGAGTAATATTTGGAATTATTTTTCTCCAATGGAAGGGAAAAGCTAAAGGCTGATAACTCACTGATGAAACTTTTTACAAAGAATTTCCAGCCTTTTCCTGTAGTGGAGGACGAATGTTTCAAACACGAAATTCCGAATCATTCATGGCTCTAACAGCGCATTTTTGTACACAAGACTTCGATTTAAAAACTGTTTTGCTACATTGTTCAATATTGACAGGAAGTCACACTGGTGAATATCTGGCTAAAGAAATTCGACAAATTTTACAGGAGTGGAATTTGGAAAATAAGGTTATTATGGGTATATCAGATAATGCCGCAAATGTAACAAACGCGTTTCGGAAGCATCTCTTATACGACCATTTTCCATGCTACGCACATTCCTTGAATCTAATTGTCCAAGAAGCAATATCAGTGTACGATTCGAAGATTATGAAAATTAAAAAAGTTGTGCTTCATTTAAAAAAAAAGTACTAGATCTGCTGAAAAACTGGTTGAATATCAGTTAAAAATAATGTTTCACAGCCAAAGCGACTAGTTCAATCTGTACCAACAAGATGGAACTCAATTTTTTACATGATTAAACGGCTAGTAGACCTAAAAGATTGTGTTCGAGCGACTATGGCCGTTATAGATGCCGATTTACTAGTAATCACAGCGGAAGAATGGGACATCTGCAGTGAGCTGTGTATTATTCTAGAAACTTTCGAAGAAGTCACGTGTGCTATAAGTGGTGCAAAATATTTGACTTGCAGTATGCCGATTGTCCTTACAATTGCCCTTCATTATCTGTGGGCAATTGAAATGTTTGCAGCTTTCTGCTCTCTCAAAATCAATAGTTGAGCATTTAGAAAATGGCCTACAAAAAAGATTCGGAAGTCTGGAGGAAAACTTTAAATTTGTTTTATGCACATTTTTAGATCCGAGATTTAAATGCCACTATTTGACAACAGCTACTGCTGATCATACAAAAACATTAGTAGTAGAACTTTTGATGAACGAGATGGAAAGATGTAAGGAAGGTATTCCTGAAATAATACAATATAAAGCACAACCACAAGAATCTTTAGCCACTGCAAAACAAAAAACTATTTCTCTTTGGGGAGTCGTCGATTCAATAGTTGCGCAAG
The DNA here is from genome assembly GCA_954870665.1 of Stratiomys singularior. Lineage (NCBI taxonomy): Eukaryota > Metazoa > Arthropoda > Insecta > Diptera > Stratiomyidae > Stratiomys > Stratiomys singularior. The sequence continues at coordinate 68,976,192 of OX940881.1, forward strand.
AAAAGCAAAAGCCCATAAACTGCAAATTAGGAAAGGCGACCAAAGAAGTAGAACATTATTTGGAAGCAGAGCTTCTAGATAGACGAAAGTGTCCTATGGCTTGGTGGAAAGAGCATAAACTTTATTTCCCGAATTTGTCCAAAATTTTTATTAAAAAATGTAGCATTGTTGCATCTTCAGTTCCCTGTGAAAGAATATTTTCTAAGGCTGGGAGCGTATTAACGGATAGAAGATATAGCCTCAAATCAGGAAAAATGCGGCAAATCGTGTTTTTGAACGCCAATTCGGAGTTTATTCCCTCTGAGTAATATAAAGCCAAATTAGGTAACCATCCAAATAACGTAACCATATGTTTTGATAGCATGAACTTTTCAAATAACCATTTACAATTTTTACAGTTCACCCCAAGGAATGCTAATACCAAAGAGTGCAAATCAATGAAGCATAATAAATAAATATTTAAATAAAGATGAAATGAACACAGATTCAGAACACTAAATTCTAGGCTTTAAATATAAATAAATCTTTCCAAGTTCGATCGAAGAATATTGAAAACTTCTACATGAAATAATTTCTTATAAATGTATCAAAAGGTTGACAAATAGGTTGTTTTATGAAGAACATCAAGTGTGTTGTTTGAAGGTATGATCTAATTATTCTTTGTAAATTTCAAGCAGGAAACATGGACTGGAAACACCTGCAGAGCCCTGAATGCACATTCAAGAATACTTTTTTCTGCATCAAAAAACTACAATTCCATAATTTTTGACTGTTGGAAACAGTTGGAAAGTTTATGCAAGTTCCTATTTCTTTTCCAAGGTAGATATTACTTTTCAAATTAGGCTACGAAAAATATAACCTCATTTGTTAGCATTTTTCAATTATTGCGATTACCAGATGGTTTAAACTATACGAATACATTTCCATTTTCCAACATCATAAATGATTAACAGTCCGTCAACGGCGCGAGGCACAGGGGTGCCCCAGATATGATTTTTGTTATATATGGTATATATATGCTAAAAGTTGTTTATACCTAATATTTCAGCCGTCGCTGCAGCTGCGCAAATGTGTCAGTTTCACGTCAACTGCTCCGTTGGACGGACATGTGCCGCACAAGGAATTCATTGATTCTGGAGCTCGCCTGGTCCCCGCGCATGGAATGTCATCAGCTCCTTTAATCCTCCTTCATGATCAACCACACCCCGACATGTGGTCATTCACAAAAGATTTTAAGATCTTAATATTGAAATGATGTTGTTATGCAGAATGACAGATGCGGTGTCGATAATCTAAAAATTTATCCAGTAGTGCACGCCGGAAGCAGCGTTGACCTATATAGATTCAAGCAGGATAGCTTGAACTTTAGGGAGATTATTGTTTTAGAGCTCAAACGAAATAGTTACATGAAATTCGCTCTAGAAATATTGTATTTAAACTTTTGTTTAACTAATTATTTTTGGTTCAAATGTTTCGACATAATATAAATGGCGCAGTAGGTAGAATTGCAAAATCCAACTTAAAGTAGTAGCAATCCGAATAGCGAAATCGAAGCTACTAAAATAGTACAGTGACAGTGCTAGCAGTGAACAAAAATCAAATCAAGAAAATCAAAGACCGTATGGCGTTCAAGCCTTGAAATGATCAACTTAATGATCGTGTTGTATCCAGAACCTGTTTAACTATCCAGGAACAGTGATCCCAAGTGAAGTAAACATGAGTCACTACAAAAGTACCACAAACCAGTACTAGGGAAAGATCAACTAAAAATTAGTTGTTTGGATTGACTACAAATCAGTTAATTCGTTTTTTCCTAAAACCGAATAAAATGTTTTCAGATTATATTTCTGAAATAAGATAGTTTTTTCAAAAAATCAAATTTAAAATGTATTTGTCTCTTCAGTTACAAGACGTTTGCCTCCTTAATCAAATAAAATCTGCCAATTTGATTAGGAAAAATACCACTACATAATGAATCCATAATTTTGAACTAAATTATATAAAGCAAGTCCATATATTAAATCGCGACCTTTCCGAGTACGCCCTAATTCGATCGCGCCCTTTTGTCTTCTGTTACTCACTTCAGTCTAGTGAGTTGTCTCTCTCGCTTCATGGCTTCTTGATTTCCAAAAAGTGAAAAAGAATTTGAAAAAGGTTATTTTAATTGCGATCCATTCATTTCTGCTCTTCTGAATCTCACAACACCATCAAAGTTTCCCCTTCCTTGTCAAGCATCGAGTCTACTCGCCGTGGGCGCTGCCAATATCGAATGGTTAGTCCTTTCAATTAGCTGATTAACTCGTCGGTGAAACTGCGAACCCCTTTGATTCGTTGGGCTAGGCCGCCCATTCATTTTGGTGCCGAAACCCGAGAAAACTGTGCCGTTACTGCATTTGCCGGTCGTGATGCCCCCCGGGAGCGATAAAATTAAGAGCTCCATCTTAAGAGTCATCGTGCTTCACGATAATTACCTCGCGGACGCCACCATGCTGCTCGATAAAGCCAAGAGCACTACCGCGATCCAAAATTACGCTGCGGAAGCGTGCCAGGATCAATTCCGCGAAATCGAGCAGACATTTTTTCAGAAATTTCAGAAAAATTAACGCTCTTCAGAAGCGATACCAACATACGCGTCGTCTGGCCCATATGTACATCAACCAAGTTTTAGACTTTCTTCCGTTATTTGGTTCTGGAAGATCTAAAGCAGCTTGCCATTATGCACCAGAGCGCCGTGCAGCGCGCTTAGCATCCCCGATTTGGATGACTTTTTGCTGTTCGCGCTAACTTTGCGCAATTTAAGCCCAAAATTGCCACAGCGTCTAATTTTCATCAATATTACATCCTCTCCCACAACTGTGACCCGGACCATCTCATGCCCTTCGCGTGGGTCAAACTCAACAACGGTCGTCGCAGCTACTTTACACGCGCTCTGCGGAACTCAGGGACTCTCGACATTTTGGGAACCTTACGCGTCCTCGAATACGTTCATGTTACGCTTCATCATTCAGGGGATACTCGCATCGACATTCGTATGTGTGTGATGCTTATCATAGTTATATTTGGAAATACATAACATGAAACAAAAAGTGAATAACGTAAATAGACAGAAACAAAAAAGTGAATAGTAAGATAACGTAAATATAGAAGAAAGAAAAGTGAGTAGTAAGATAACCTAAATATCGAGGAACTTAAAGTGAATAGTAAGATAAAATATTTCTTTATGTCGCCTACACAACGGATCACGTAACAATAGCTTCATGCGGGATTACTTACACAGTGGCCATATGGAACTGGTGACAGAGTCAGCCAGCCCTCCAACATATGAGCCCCCCTGTATTCCGCATCATCCTGTGCATCGACGTGATGATCCTCCCACCTAAATTTGAGTGGTCTTCAACGCTTTATGTGCCTCATCTAACGGTAAGCCCCTCAACGATCTCCTTTTAACTGTCCCAAGCTTCAATTTTTGCCAGCCTTTTGCCACGATTTCCGCTGCATCAGTTCGTCTTTACTGCTGACATCAAACAAATGTATTGGCGAATTCTTGTAAGCCCGGAGCAAAGAGATTATTAGAAGAAGAGCAAAATAAAGTGGAATTAAATTTAAAGTAGAGAGAGAGTGAGAGAGAGGAAGAAAAAAATAAAGTGGAATTAAATTTAACCCTGGAGTAGTCGCGCGGTTGACAGTTGTCACCCACCTGCCATTATTTTAGGGTTGCTCCCTCTCCACAACCCCCATAATTCCATCCCCTCCAGTATCTTTCGAGGAGACTCTATTGTTGGAATCAACAGCCTTGCCGTTCAGTTCACCCTTCAACTACGAAAGATATACCACCCCTACTACTTTGGTTGACAAGTGTCCCCCACGCGACCTTTTAAGTTATTTTATTGGTAATTAATTTTGTCTTTTTTGTCTATTTTGTATTTTTTTCCTTCCAATAAAAATAATAAGTACCTAAACCATATTTCATTTTTATTTTTTATTTTCACATAGATCATGCCAAAAAATAAGAAAAGAAAAATTGAGTACTCATCGGATCCGAAAATTTGGCAGCAGTGACTCAAAGAATTATCGAATGAAGAGGAAGAAAGTTATCCCGAAGAATCAGATTCAGGCGAGATTGATCATCTAAGTGAGAGTGATCACAATACCAATTCCGAGCAGTCAGCTAATGAAGACGATGATTACGAGGGTGAACCACAAAGTTCATTATACCGCGGGAAAGATGGCAAAACAAAATGATTGACGTGTTTACCTTAAAAAAAAAAACGTTAAAACCCGCTCAGAAAATATCATAACGCACCTCCCTGGTTCAAAAGGAATAGCCTTCAAGATAAATTCTGAAGTCGTTTTACTTGACCTTTTTTTAGATAGCAGTATTTATGGGCTAATTGTGAGTTCAACAAATATTTACATAAATAATTTGAAAAAAAGATATTCACGAGATAGAGATGTCAGGACAACAGATGAAGTTGAACTTCGACCTTTATTTGGTTTCTTATATTTGATAGGGAGTTACGGAATGTCCAGGACTAATGTTCAAAAATTGTGCGACAATTCCAAGGGGTTTGGCATGGAGTCGTGTTACCTTGCGATGAGTAGGCTAAGATTGGCTTTTCTGCTGAGATGTTTACGATTCGATAATATGCCTGATAGAGCTTCACGTAGAGAAATTGATAAAATTGCTCCAATCAGAGAGGTGTTTGAGATTATAATTATAACATCCCCAATTACTTCATTCCCAGTGAATATCTCACCATAGACAAGCAGTTATTAGCTTTCCGAGGTAACTGCTCATTCAGGCAATACATTCCAAACAAGCCAGCTAAACACGGCATCAAAACATTTGCACTGGTAGATGCTAAAATGGTATACACGTTCAACCTAGAAACATATGTAGGTGTTCAGCCGGAGGGTCCATACCAGTTGAGTAATTCTCCTTTCTTGAGAAGTAATTGAGTTGAGTAATTTGAGTAATTCTATTCCGTTGGCGAAAAAATTGTTAGAAACCAAAGGCCTCACATATGTTGGCACCCTCAGGAAAAACAAAACTGAAATCCCCAAGGAATTTCAGCCAGCCAAACAACGTCCTGCGTTCTGCTTCAATGTTTGGATTTCAAGAAGACTGCACACTAGTCTCTTGCTGTCCAAAAAAAATCGGGCAGTTCTCCTACTTACAACTTTTCACCATGATAATTATATCGATGAGGAAACAGGTGAGTTGTCAAAGCCTGAAATTATCACATTTGATAACCACACCAAAATTGGTGTTGATTTACTAGACCAACTGATAGCGAGGTATAATGTGACAAGAAATACTCGTCGATGGCCAATGGTTGTGTTTTTCAATCTATTGAATACTTCAGCGATCAATGCACATTGTATTTATAAATCAAATTCGAAAAAAATGTGAGCAGAAGTATATTTTTACAAAATTTGGCATGGGAAATGATTAAACCTCAAATTCAATATCGGTCAACAATACTGCAACTACCCATTGAATTGAGGCGTCGCGCATGTATCCTTCTTCGTACTTCAATACAAGAAAGGAAACAAAAGGAAGAGAAAGTGCTAGAGGACGTTGCCATGACTGTGGGCGACAAAGAGATAAAACCACAAGGAAATGGTGTGATAAATGTGACAAGTGGATGTGCGACGATCATTTGAAAAGTGTTTGCCAAAATTGTTTTTAAAATATAAGTATTTTGTAATAAATATTATTTTTTTGATATTCATAACAGTTAAAAATGTGTTTGCTGTTACACTAAATTTGAGACTTTAATTTTTACCTAAAAATGCTTGTTTGATTTTAAAATATATTTTTTTCAATTTATTTCAAGATTGTTATTTTTTTAAACCTTTTCCAACATTAAAGCAAGGCATAAAAGTTAATAATTGAGTAACGAATTAAATTTTAGGATACCAAAAACAAAATAATTCTGTGGGTGACACTGGTCAACCATGCGACCGTTCATGTATTTGTTAACCGCGCGACTACTCCAGGGTTAAATTCAAATAACTCAAATTCAAAAGACTTATCTTTGAGACTAAAAGGAGTAAGTGGAGTGCAGACAGATATTGAATTTAAAATTATGTTTTTATTTATGTGTGCGTGTGTGTGTGTATGCGTCATATCACTAAGGAGTACCTTTATTGTGTCAGTTAATGAAATTGACAAAACTGTCAGGATACCGTCCTTTTTTTTCGTGCTGCGCTTTAATTCGTAGACTGTCGATACAAGTCATCGAATTCGATACATAACACTTCGTTATCGCGTTTTGCTTATCGGAATTCAAATAAATTAAATATCAAAAGGCAACGGCTGAAATTCAATTAACTACTTCCCCTAATTTATTGATTCAACTATGATTTTCTTTTAACTTAAAAATATGAGTACAAATTAAAATTTAACCAAAACTTCATTCGATCATAATAAATAATCCTCAGTTCGTCTTTACTGTTGACATCAAACAAATGTATCCGCAGATTCTTGTTAGGTCGGAGCAAAGAGATTATCAGCGTATAATATGACGCTTCTCAAAGCATGACCCCATTCAATCATAACGTCTGAACACGGTCACTTATGGGGTTATAATCTGCTCCCTAAGTTACGTATGCTAGGATACATAACACGCATAAATGCAAACGCGTTCTATGTCATAAACAGACCGCACATCATGTTCCGCGAAAGACGGTAAACAGATGGTGCAAGGACGAATAGAAGGTGTGAAATATCACACCTTAAGTATTTAAGGAATGTATACTTTTCATTAGGTTAAGATTCAATAATTGGTAGTCAGTCGTAATTAAGCAGCGATTAGGTTAAGACACGAAAAAATAAATAATTTATAGCTCGGAACGGTGTTTTAGTGTTTTCCCTATCCCTCGCAACGTTTGCACATAATTCCTACTTGGCCCTTCGCACACTTCAGCAAATAGCCTTTGACGAGGGAACCGAGTATCCTGCTGCCAAACACGTCCTGTTGGAGGTAGGCTATGTTGACGACCTTCTAACTGGCAGTTCATCGGAAACTGAAGCCGCTCATTGGCGCCAGCAAATACAAGATCTGTTAGAACTTGCACTCTGGCGGTCGTCCTAATCGGTCGTGTTAGACATTATGTGGGCGTTGCCCAAACTCGTTGCGCTGACTTGTTGAGTTACCTCATCACTTCGTAGAACCTCCACGGCCATCCCAATGAATTGGTTATTTAAAGAAACCAAAGTGCACCCGAATGAGTCATAATTATCCTTTAATGACCGAACGATCGGATGCTCACAAATTGCTAGAGATAAGTAGCTTAAGATCAGTTGTAATTGTTAATGACTAAAACTCATGTAACTAGAGATAAGTAGTTTAAGATTATTTGGATTTACTAACGATGTAGCAGATAAAAGCAGATTGTGAAAATGTATAAATACTCGCGACCAAAAGGATTTGGTGCGAAGAACGAGCGTAAAAGTTGGATATATTGGTACAAATAAATTTATAATTAATTTTATTCCTTTTTGTTTTCAAAAAGGAAAGATGAATTTCGATCTTGTAACTGTTGTGTACACACGCGTGTGTGTTGTGATGTATTTTCAAAAAAATATAATAAATATTTATAATAAAATAATATTGTGGCAACCGATAGGTCGCACCTGCAGCGAAAGAAGAAGAGTTAAAGAGACAGGGTTATTTAACTAATCGACTAGCTCATCACGCGGGCGTGGGGGTTAGGACATTATTTAAGCCCTGATATACGGAAAGATCAAACCACCTGTGAATTGTGCTGCGCTGATTCTGACCACCTCTGCTTCCTCTAGCACGAATCTCCACTGCGCTGCCCCTGACCACTTCTGCTACCTCCAACACAAATCTCTACCTCAGGTTGGTTTCGGGACTTCACTTGTTCTTCTGCGCTACCTCTGATCGTGCTTCCTCTCGCACGAATCTCCACCTCAACTGGTTTCGGGACTTCACTTCCTGCTGCTGCGCTACCTCTAGCCACATCTGCTTGATTGCGGGACGTCAAGGAATTCCGCTGTGCTGCGTCCTGAACACCTCTGCAGCATGCTTACTATCTTCTTGGCATCGATCTTATTGTTCTCTCGGGCTTTGTGATTTGGCGATTCGAGGACTTCTGGGGCTAAAAAAAAACAGCTTCTTCTATCCATTGATACTCCGATACCTTGGTACTTCTATTGATACTTTATAGATACTTCTATCCATTGATTGATACTTCTATTGATTGATTGTCTTATTGATACTCCTATCCATTGATCGTCTTATTGATCCATTTATCGTCTTACACATCAATACTTCTGATGCATTGATACTCCCATACCATAGCGTAACAACAATGCAGCGATAACACTACGAACAAACGACCGATCTAACGGTATTTGACCGAATTTTGCAGAATTGCATTGGTATTAGTAAAAATTTTGTTTTTTGCTCGTATATTGATCGTTTTGTTTACAAGCTAAATGAAAATAGATAGCATCATTAATGCCAAAGAGTAATAGAGATGCATAATAAATTTTTTCAAAAGTAACTCAACGAACATCGTGATTGGATAGAAAGGATTGAACCAATTACATTTCCGAAATGTCATTATGACAATTGTGTAATTTGTGTACATTTTTGCCGGTTTCCGGACATAAATTAATTGATTTCAACTTTAAATTGGTAAGTAACACAATTACTTTTTCCCGACTCGCCAAAAATGAATTCCGCCGCAATCGCTCGAGTTTCAAGTAGTCGCACAGAGTGTAATTCGCGATCGGTTCGCGTAAATTATTGTATTTGTGTCACGTTCGTATAAAGACTTCGCTAATGATCATTTGCGAGTTCAAATTATCTTTACACTTTTAAAGTGAGTTAAAAAATAGAACAGTTCATAAGTGTACAAATTTATGCGTTACAAAGTTACATCTCGTTAAACAACGTTTACGAGAAATAAATTTAGTTAGCCCAAAAGTTAAAAGTTGAGTACTTCAACTTCGACAAATGTTCAGTGCCGAAAAAGGACTAAAATTGTCGGGTTTCTGTGAGTAGTGAAAAGTGCTCCAAGTGAAGGAAAACAGCTCGGTATTTACATATCGTACGTGCATGTACGAAACTTCAAAGAGTCCGGCGAAATTTGTTCATGTGCAGCTAGCCAAAGCACCTTAATTCCGCCAAAGCCAGTCCCAAGCCCGGTTCCTAAAGGAAGATGAGGGTGCTTTGCAAAGCTTAATAGGATTCGAAAGAGTGAAAGTGGAATAGAATGCATTTAATTGTTTTCCAAAATAAAATGGAAAAAAGATATTTCCAAAATATCGTATTGATTTGGTCTTCGTAGGCCGAAGGGATACGATTCTAAGGCTAACTTACTGTTAGTCTCGGTATTGTAGATGAAGATTAGTTTTACCCTATGGACTTAAATGATTTTGAGTTTTTCAGGTTGCAAAGTTAAGCAATAACATCTCGTAAAAATAAGGTAAGGAGAAATTAATTAGAAAATTAAATAACCAATTGTGTGCTTGAGATGAGTAACAAATGTACTGTGCTCTCTTCATATGAGTTTTATTGGATCAGTATTAGTTTTATCATGTGTACTTAACTGTTTTCATATTTTCAGGTTACAAAGTTACACAATCCCATATCAATTCATGTGCAATTTGAATGAGCTTAACAGACTTGATGATATGAGACTTAATAAAGGCACGGTATTTATTTTTCCATTATTTCTATAAATAAAAATAACATATTTGACAATCAAAGCTTTTTCAGGAAACATAAATCTCTGCCAAAACGTATTGCACGCTATCATTCATATCCGACTTGATTTATACAAAAAATGTTACAAATCAATAAAACGTCAACTTTAATTTAAAGAACAGGGCTTTCGGGATCGTGATCAGCCGATTAAAACCCCCTGTTAATATTACTTGAATATTGTGACGTGTTCAGGTTACGCGTACTGTCCTGGCGAGGAGGAAAAAATAAATTATATCGAATGTATAAAAACTGTGTTTTTAAAACCCATTGAAACGGCCCCACACAAACATAATTAAATACTGTACTTTAAATTTATAAAAAAATTACACCTTCAGAAATATCATTATAACTTAGTACAAAAACAATGAAGCCAATTACCAAAACACAAAATATACCAATTACCAAAAGCAAGGAATTTGAAGTAAAGTATACAAAGTATTTTAACCCGTTGTGGTCACTCGGGGTCCAGATGACCCCAGACAAAATTTGAGATGAAATATCTTGAATGTATCTGTTAAAAATCAAACTTGTGGCGCTGTATGTTGTTGGTACAACGTCCCTCTATATATACCCATGCGCGGGAACGGCCGACATTCTTCATTCGTTCTGTAGATTTCATTAAAGTAGGTTGTCTTTTTGTGTGGGGTCTCTCAGACCCCATGTGACCAGAGTGATCAAAATTTTTTCAAAATTTTGAAAATAAATTTAATCAAATTGTGTATTAAAGTGATCTTTAAGAACGTAAGTATAAGTGTGCGCGATCATAATTTTTTTCTCGACATTGAAAACGATTTTAACAATGTCCAAAAAACGTTTAAAAAATGTCCAGATGCCGTATAAACTTCGCAATCGACCCGTCATCAGTTCGCTCGTTGAGCAGGATGAAGAAGAGGAAATATTTGATTGTGAAGCCTCTGAAACAGAAGACGTTGTATCATAGGAGTCTGAGCACTCAGACTATGACGGTAGCAGCGCTGAAGATTATTCTGACGATGAAATGGCGAATGATCTCGAAGAAGCGTCGCTGCAAGAGCGCCTTCTCCAATCTTCAGCACGTGGACGCCCCGTGACCAAACTCAGAGGAAAAAACGGTTACGTTTGGAATTCAACATTTCGAAAGCGGCAGTCAGGTAAAAGTGAACACATACATACACACTCACACACACGAGCGCGCGTGTATAAATTTCACGTGTATACATACACTTTCACTCATCTCATTCATACTACATAGGTACGCTTCTTCCTGTCTGTGTGTAATATAATATACATGTATACATACACTAGGGGAAATTGGTCTGTATATATACATCTATATTATGTTGTACACAGAAGAAAGGAGAAGGAAAGAGAAGGAAGGAGAAGGAAAGAGAAGGAAGGAGAAGAAAGGAGCGTGCCTATGTAGAATGAATAAGACGATACAATATAATTTCTCTTATTCTTTTATAATTGAGATTTATTTTATAATTGTTTGTTTTATAATTGTTTATAATTGTTGTATTTTATAATTGTTTGTTTTTATTCTGTTTCAATAGATCAAATGAGCGATGTTGATCGTGTTTATGTGCCAGGACCGGATGGTCCGGCTTCGCAGTTACAAAACATTGAAGAATTTTGGAATGTTTTATTTTCACCAAATATTGTAAAGATTATTGTTGAGCACACCAACAATCAAATAGAAGAGCATTGTGCAAAAATGATTCAGCAAAATAAAGAACTCCAAACTTACCATCACCACACCGATGAAGAAGAAATGAGAGCATTTATAGGCATATTATACTTCAGTGGGGCTTGGAAATCTTCGAACGTGAATACACATGATTTATGGAGTCCGCAAATCGGTATAAGTTTTTATCGGTGTGTAATGCCTCGATCTCGATTTATGCTTTTGTCCGTCTGTTTAAGATTTGACGATAAAAGCAAGAGAGACGAGGACGATAGATTTGGAGCAATTCGTGAAATCTGGGAAATTTTTATTTCCAATTGCACGAATTGTTATCAAGCAAGCCGCGATTGCACCGTAGACGAAATACTTCTTGGCTTTCGTGGACGATGCAAATTCAGGATGTACATAAAGTCCAAACCTGATAAATACGGCTTGAAGCTTTTTTCGTTGAATGATCCGTCGACATCATACTTGATTTATGCGATTCCGTACTTAGGAAAAATCCAGATAATTGATCTACTGCAGGGAGAGAAGTTATCTGAATATTACCTTCGAAAAGTGACTGCACCAATTCATGGAACAAAACGCACTGTTACCTGTGACAACTGCTTCACGTCCATTCCTCTCCTGCAGCGTATGAAGGAAGAACCATACGACATGAAAATGACAGGTACCATTCGCAAAAATAAGCAAGAAATTCCTGCAGAGATGAAAGTTGCGTCAAAAAACCCACCAGACTGGAAATTTTGTCATACTGATTCTATGAGCCTAGTATCATATTCACCAAAAAAAAATAAGATCGTGTTAGTTATTTCTACGGATAAATTATCCACTGATGTTCAAAATCAGAAACCAGTGATTGTTCGTCACTACAATTCTACCAAAGGAGGGACTGATTGTTTCGATTGGCTGTGTCATGCGCAGACAGTAAGTAGAAAAACCAATCGTTGGCCAATGCGAGTATTTATGGGGATGCTAGACCAAGCTAGCGTAAATGCTCGCATTCTATTTACATGTCAGAAAATTAATGCGGGTTGTCAGTCTCGCATAACAGCCAAAAAAACCCTCGACAAGCTTTCGCTATATCTTGTCACGCCACACTTACAAAATCGCTACGCTAATACTGCTCTTCAATCACAAATAAGATTAGGTATCGCTTCGATACTCGAAGTTAAAATAGGTGAATCGTCCAACGAAGAAAATTATGAGTTTGCCAAACGAAAAAGATGTATGCTGTGTAAACGCGGTAAGGACAAGAAAACAAAAATGCAATGTCCATCATGTTTGCGGCCTATGTGCGATGAGCATCGCACGCTCATGTGCACTGATTGCGCTGGTGTAGAATAATTTTTTTTTAATTTCATCTTTTTTATTCGTATAGTAAATAAATGTTCTATAAAAAAATTTTTTTCAGTGTTATATTTTATGATAATGCTTACCCTATTCACATTTCTAAATTACGTCAAAACGGCCCACTTCACTTTTCAAAATAAATATACTTTTTCCGGCCGATCATTATAAGTTGTATTTTTCTTAAAAGTATATATTATCAAGAGTACAACCCCGAAACGTGTCCGCTGTATCTCAAAAATTGAATGTTTTATGACCTTTTTAGTAAAAAAAACCCAAAATTTCAAAAAAAATTTTCATTCAACAATTTCATTATTAAAAAAATTATAAAGAGGTAAATAAACTATTTTCTCTCAAATAGGTAGTTATAAACTATGTCCAAACCAATTTTCAAGTCAATCCAATAAATGGGAGGGAAATGGCGGAGGTTTTTCCGCGTGGGGTCACGCTGACCCCATATGATTACTACGCTATTATTCGGAGGTGTGACCACAACGGGTTAAAGAGAAGCAAGTATAACTTAGAAACCTAGATGACCTACATATAGTAAACTAGAAATTATATTAATATTAAATTACTGAAATAAACTAAGCTATAACTTATATATATTTTCCTTATTTATTTTTATATACTTATAAATATTTGTGAAGTTCTTTTTTATTGATTCAGAGCGAGTTATTTCCATAATTCAGTATGTACTTAATTCTCACTAAAACAAATAGTTTTAATAAGAACTCTTTATCCATTTTCTCGCAGCAACGGTGTTCTAATATTTTTGCGAGTTCGTCAACTAACATTTTACCAATACCCTTGGCAGTTTTAATGTCTTCAAAACGCCGTTCGAATTACCCCGCCAAGCGCTTCACATACTCAGTAAATTCCTGAGGAGGGCAATAAAGTTGGCTTGTGTCAGTGTAGGTTCTAAACTGAATATATACATTCTCAGGCAAATTCATATCGCCTCTATATGTACAAGCGTTACAATCATGCTTTCGATGACCCGTTTATACAAATATCCGACAAAGTATTGAAGGGCATACGTATTTCCTAAGTCGACATCGACAAGCATATTCCCGTCGTCCAAAGTGACTGCTGAAAATGTTTCTGCCACATTACCAACCGGTTTGTTTAAATTCACCGGTAAGGGTAAGGGGAATTCAATCTGTGGTTCGCAATTGCCACTTTTGATAATTCCTATGTACTTCATAGTGAAAACTTTTCAAAATGTAGTACAGAACTGGTAACGAGTTGGATTTGCCGGAATTCCTTCTTAGTAAAGAAAATGAATGCTCTAAGCTGTCTTGGTTTAGATGCCTAGTGAGTGAATACTTAAAATCTAACCCTGCGCTCAATTTTCCATATATACTGATCAAGCTATTTATTGATACAATCCAACCTTTTATACATTTCATCTTACCGGTTATATCCTTACCAATGAAGTCGACTATCTTCATTGACTCGAAAATAGTTTTCATTTTAGAAAGATGCGCCATTTGTTCTTCGTTCCCCACAAACGGGCGACGTAGTGTTTTTGCTTCGCTTGCTCTAGAAGAGTTAAAAATGTCGAACAAGTTGTACATACATTCAACGAATTCTGCTGTATGAGCTGCACCGGAAGGAATTCGGTCATTTGTTGCAACTCTAGTTAGTATCCCAGCGGCAACAGTATGGCTAAATACATGTGCCGCATACTTCACTCTCATTTTATGGAAGTTATTGGGATATATATGTTTCCGGATCAATTTCGGAGCAAGTTTAAAATCCTCTACTATCCACCTCAAAAAACGCTTTTATATGGCGCCTATCTGCAACTTTCTGGTCCCCAAATTAGAAAGAATTTTTTATTCAATTGTTTCTAATGGCCTTTAACAAATGAGGAGGATCGAAGAAATAATATATTTCCTCTGAAGAGGTTTGGAAATAACTATGATCTGGGGAAATCCCGAGGAGCTAAGATAACGCCATAAAATTCGACCCTTGATCTGCAACAAATGCTATCGGCCGCAATCCAGCATTTCTAAGCAGATTGATGCTCTGAAATAATGTTTTATTAGGCTCTCTAGCAGAGCAAGATGTGCGAACAAATGCATATCCCAACAACTGCTTGTAATTATAAACAATACCTCTTGCTAATATCGCTACGACCGATTTGGCGACAAGATTGCTGCGTAAGTCCAAATATCCGGTAGAGGTTGCAGTCTTATTTCAAGACTCTTAAAATGTATATCTTTTATACCTGGACCCAATGGCCAGTCGCTAATAAATCTCCTAAGAGTCATCTCATTGGGAAGGGAAAGAATTGTTGGTAAAAAGCAGTATGCCAAAGGTGACAAATGGAATAAGCAAATAGCCATTTGCTTAAAATCTTCTTTGTATCTTAATAAAGGTTTTTCCCGTTTCATATTTGAAATATGGCTATCTACTATGCTGGCCATTTCCGCTGGTAAGTACATTTTGGCAAGTTCGATTAACATCGCAGGAGTTCGGTGTTTTTTTCGAGTCGTTTTCTTGAAGCTCGCTCTTTTCTAAGCTGCTGCTTTAGCTCGTTAACCTCGATAACATGCCGATCTTGCGCAAAGCGTTGTTCTTGCAGGTACTGTTCCGTTTGCACGGCAACACTTGGCAGGCTTTTTCTTTGGGGTATAACGACCTAATAAAATATTTCAATGACTATCAATACTATAAATAACAGGAAGTAATCTTTCTACATTTTCTTGTTCCCTGATGGAAGATGAAGGTCCAGCCTCGGCATCCTCAGAAAAAAAAGGGATCGCCGTTGATGTAAGGCGATGGCCCGAAGGAACAAACATGTCCTTCTTAAAATGCTTATAGGATACGAAATGATATTTTTTGGAGTTAATCAGGTCCATTCGACGAATATTTCGTAGCCACAACTCCCGCCTAAAAGCGAAAAATTCATACGAAAAAATTAATTTAATTTCTAATAACTCTTCCATTCAATTTTAAACGTTTTCTCAGTCTAAATATTATATTATACATTCACGTTTACTTTGAGCAGGTGAAAATTCTTGGCTCCAATCATGTGCTCTTCCAGTTACTTTCATAAGCTATTTTCGATCGTTACTTCCGCAGTAACTTCTTTGGCCCTAACGATCGAAAATCGACTTTGTTCACAAATGTAAATGCACAAAGCTGAATTGAAGTCTGTTTCACTTGAGAACACTATAACCATTTCATAATTAAATAAAGTTTTATCGCTTCCATTCAAAAAGTGTGCATTTTATCGTATTTTCGTAATCGATATTCGACCGTTATTACACTGTCTTTTCAGACTTAACGATCGAAAATCGATATCAATAAACGAGAAAACAGCACATTATTAAATGGAAGCTCACTTATCTTAACTTAAGCTTTTAACTCCATTGGCAATTGTCCAAATCTATTATCCGGCACAAAGCACCCCGGTACGATACAATGTTTCTTTGACATCCTTGTAGAACAAAGTGAACATCTTATCTCTCTTCTATTGTTATCATAACTAAACCAAAAGGATTTTAATAAACTAACAAATTTTAACGAAGAATCTGACAAGCTACAGTTGTTATCATAAAAGCATATACTTTTTATATCAAAATTTTATTCCCCATGCTAACATTAATTATTTGATGGTTGATAAGAAAAGTGAAAATACATAGTTTATATTCCTGTTAAACAAGAACTAACAAAAACAATTTTATTATTTGAGCCATGTACATATTTTTGAGTCCATTCCATAAGTTACACATCCGAGATTAGCAAATATGATGTTTAAGGGGACGTTAATATACAAGGAAATTGATTGATAGTTGATAGTACCCAACAAAACTGAACATTATTTTGGTTTAAATTTTTTAACCAGCCCGGATCAAATTGAGACGACATCCTTGAAAATATGAATTATGTTTAGATACATTCACACCAACAGTAATGCAGATGAGCAGTTACCCAATGAATATTTTCTTTCGTTAAAACAGTAAAATGTTCATCTGGCCATTCTAATTGTTTCGTTTTACCAACAATAATACACTCTCAAAATGCTTGCGTGAGAACACAATGACCTACTTTAAAACAATGAATCTGCAAAATTGGTTGCACACATTCAAATCCATTGTTACATCAGCAATATCAGCTGATGGTAAAAACAAATTGAATATTGTATCATTCGATGATGCATTAAATAAAACAAATGCTACATCGAATAATGCACAATATAACATGATTCATCCGTCGACAGAGCTGACTAAAATGCTAGATAAGATAATGCATAAACAGCTCGACGATGCATGAATCAAATCAAAAGAGATAAATGCATAAAATACATAAAATACAATACAAATAAATAAATAAAAGTTTTAACAAACCGATACTCAGTGTATAGAGTATACGGAATAAAAAGAAATCTGGAAGGGAAGCAACGGAGGTCTAAATTCCCTTTAAATCTTGCCTATTGAGATCGATAGACTCGGATCCAGATAGTGTAACAAATTCATAATAAAAGTGAAACAAGTTAAACAAAAATACACGTAAAGGAGTATACAGGATCAACCTTTATAATAAATACTTCACAACAAATAAGTATTTGTTAAATATTTCTTTAAAATAAATATAAAAATATGACTACCACAACCAACATACTAAAACCCTCGCAATTGGCGGATACTTTATCAAGGCCATCCCCAACACACACTGCGAAGTCGTTGGAAACCGACCCCTTCAAATTTGCAACAAGGATGCCCACCTTCGATGGATCTAAGGAACAACTTAAGACGTTTTTGGATAATGCAGAAATTCTTATATCAAGTCTACAAGGCTATGATCAAATGGCCTACCTAACAATCATCCAAGTATTAAAATCAAAATTTACAGGTATGGCAAAAGTTATTATTAATATAAATAGTGACGCAAATACGTGGCCCGAGATACGAGAAGTACTAAAATCGAATTTTAATGATAAAAAAAATTCCCTTCAATTATTAGAAAATCTCAGATCATGTGAATTTAGAAATAACGTATTAGAATTCTATAACCGAATCCAAAACAATTTGCACAGGTTAAATATTAAAGCTGAATTAGAAGGCAAAAGTGCTGAAATTGGAGGTAACAAACGTATAGCACTCGAAGTGTTTAAAAATATGGTCATAGAACCAGTAAGAAGTGTTCTATTTAGAAGAAATCCTCAAAGTTTAGAGGAAGCACTGCAAATTTCAGCTGAAGGTAACTACTTGAATTACCAAATTAGAAACCACAAACCTAATACTAACCCAAATTTTCAAAAAAATAAATTTCATAATAGTGGTAACTTTATTTTGTTTAGTTTATTACTAATATTATTTAACTGAATGTTACTTAATACCTAAATCTACCAATAAATGTTTTTATTTTAATTTTATTCTTACTTCTATTTCATCTCGTATGATTTTCTTTTAAGTTAAAAATATGGGTACATATAAAAAACTTAACCAAATCAATTAATTGTTATTTTATTTATTCATTCATTTATATATAAAAATATATTCAGTGTCGAGCAAAACTGGATAAATGATATTCGAAATCTATTATATCTACCTATATATTTCTTATTACAAATAATTGTAGAATAAAATCTTTATAGTTATTAGCAATTGCAGTTTATCAATATAATTCAACAAAAAAATAGGAAGTATTTAGATGCGGTAACACAGTAGTCGTCAATATAACTCCACTTCTCAATGTATCCAGTTTTGCACGTTTTTGTTATCTTTTGTTTACAGTTAGTTTTTTTGTGTTTTCGCTAGAATTTGACATTTTCATTGTTCAAGTGTGTTAGTTTCATCAGATCTGCTTAGATGGTAAGTGAATTTTGGTCAGATTATTCTATTATAAACCTATTTTGAACATATAGTCACAATGAGGAAAATTTTATCGGATTTGGAAAACAGTATCGTTTCTTTGACTCAAAATGGGTACTCTTCGAGAGTAATTGCTAGGAACTTGAAAATCTGTCACAGAACGGTACTGTTAGTAAGAAAAAGGAAGAATATTTCATCCGCAAGAAATCTTGGAGGGCGTCCAAAACTCCTATCGGATGCCGACGCGCGATTAATGGACAGACTACTAAGGAGTGAAGATTCCAAGGAAGCAAGGACACCAAAAACAGCAGCGCAACTTATAAACAATACTGTTAGCGAGTGGACTGCCAGGAGAGCACTAAGAAGAGTTGGCTTTATAGCATCTATCAAGCCTAAAAAACCATTGCTATCCGAGAAAAACATCAAAGAGAGGCTAAAATTTGCCAAATACCATAAAGACTGGACCGTGGAAGATTGGAAAAGAGTAATTTGGTCTGAAAACAAAATTAATCGATTCCAGTCTGGTGGCAAAGAATATTATTGGCATCGACCAAATGAGAGCCTTCAAAAACATCAAGTGAAGCAAA
This sequence comes from Stratiomys singularior, assembly GCA_954870665.1. Taxonomy (NCBI): domain Eukaryota; kingdom Metazoa; phylum Arthropoda; class Insecta; order Diptera; family Stratiomyidae; genus Stratiomys; species Stratiomys singularior. The sequence continues at coordinate 68,995,366 of OX940881.1, forward strand.
CATTAAAACATGGAGGTGGTAGTTTAATGGTGTGGGGCTGCTTCACATGGTGTCATCTTGTCCAATGGTAAAAATAAATGGGATAATGAAAAAAGAACATTATCTTGATATTTTGAAAACAAATATAAAAAACAAGGGACTATGGACAAAGTATTACAAATCTCCTTAAAATGTCTTTAATTGAAAACGTGCAAAACTGGATAAATGAAAAAAATATTGTTTTAATTTTATTATTTTTTTTGTAGGAAGCTCATGTATTTTTATTTTTCTGTAATAAAGTGAATTGTTCTTGTATTATGGTATAATGTCATTGTTATTTCAAAATTACTGAAATTCAGCAAAATAGCAGCCTTTCATTAAAATTTTCAAATCATGTATCCACTTTTGCTCGCCACTGTATATATTTTGTTTAATGTCGCTTACACATCGGAATACGTAACACTGTTAACCAGACGAAGGATTAATCCTGTTGTACTGGGTAATAAAAGTGAAAGTGACGTGTACTTGAATGAAAAACTGTTGTTTTGTGATGATGTGTGGGATAAAAGTGAAAGTGACGCTGAAAGTAAAAGCTAGTCAATCAAGATGCGCGGTTAGTGGAAAACGCGCGATTGAAAGAGGAAAGCAGTGAAATGAAAGAAATGCTGAAAAAAGTGACGAGATGCTTAAGAAACTATTGGTGCAAGCAAACAAAACCAATAGTGATTAGAGATGGGTTATTACAGGAAATTTCAGTATCAGGTGCGACCTGATACTGATACATGCCTGTCACTGATACATTTTGTAACTGATACTTTTTTTGACATGTTCTGTAATTTTTACCAGTAGCACACGCGTTTGTTTACACAGAGAATTATGCCGAGATCGAGAGCAGTTTTGGATTTTCTAAGGAAAATGCCATTTTATCACATCATTAGTGAACTGCATGAAAAACAGTCTGATTGTTCTCCATAGTAGTGAAAATTGTTAATTTTGTTGCTTGTGTTTCAATCAAAAGTGAAGTGAGAACTTGTGAACTGAAAATGGAAACTAAAAAAAAATCAGAAATTTGGAACTATTTCACAACCGATGTGGACACTCAAAATGCAATTTGTAAAATTTGCAAGTCCAAATTGAGCTACAAAGGCTCTTCGACCAATCTGAAGAAGCACGTACGAAGAAAGCACCCCACAATACAAATTGGAAATGCAGTCCCGCAGCCACCCGCAAAGTTGCAGCCTATGGATAACCAAAGTACCTCCAACTTCAATGTAAGCCAGCAGGTGCCAGCAACGTTTGTTAATGTGAGGAAAAATGATCAACCAACTGTTTCGTCACTTCTTCGCCCTAGAATGTCCGCCGCTCAGGAGAAAAAAAATTGACGACTCTGTGTTGCAGATATTCTATAAAGATTTACAACCATTTAGTGTTGTAGAGGATGAGGGTTTACGGGAAGTATTTCATGCCTTAAACCCATCCTATACGTTACCATCACGCAAAACAATATCGTAAACTCTGATACCTGCGGCGTATGAAGAAGCACTAAACAATATGAAAGAATTATACCTCAACAATACGTCCGGAATTTTATCAGTCATTCTTACAACAGACTGCTGGACTTCCATTAACATGGAAAGTTTTGTAGCCGTAACATCTCACTACATAAATTCAAATTTCGAGTTGAAGTCAAACGTCCTCGAATGCGCATATTTTCCGGAAGCCCACACGAGTGAAAACCTGGCAAATCGAATTGCGTTGGAATGGGGGCTAGCAGAAAAAATCTTGCTTTGTTTTGCAAACATAACAAAAGCAGTAAAAAAAATTTTAAAGCGGGAGCATTTTGGCTGCTTCGCGCATACCATAAACTTAGTTGTGAAAACCGCAATCGAGAAAGATTTATCAATGACAAAAAATTAGAACTATTGTTTCACACTTCAAACATAGCTCCCAGTCAACTAGGAAACTGATACAAACTCAAAAGCGGAATGGATTTGAGCCTAAAAAATTAATTCAAGATGTAGCTACAAGGTGGAATTCTTCATATGACATGATCAATCGATTTTTGGAGCTTGAACCTTCAATAAGAACAACTATTGCGCTCCTGGATAAAGAAATGGTAGCCTTAAATGCAGAAGAACGGTCACTTTTATCACAATTAAGAGATGTTTTAAAGCCAATGAAGGAGGTCACAGATGTGATGAGCGCCGAAAAGTACACAACCGCATCTTCAGTAATTGTTTATGTTGACGGGCTTGTTAGCACGTATGAGGACATGGAAACAAATGATGCCTACAATCACACAACGTGTCGAATATTAGTTCGCAATCTAAAGGAAGGTCTTTCAACCCGTTTTGCTAATTTGGAGGAGAAGTCTTTTCTAGCGATTGCTACATTTTTGGACCCAAGGTACAAAAACGCTGCATTTAGCAACGATGAAATGGTCCAACAAACAAAAGAATCAACGATTTCCTTAGTTTGTGAAGAAATTGAACGAGAAAGGACAAACACAGAAGGAAATAATTTGAGTCTTGATGGAAGAACACAAAGCACATCAGAGCTGTCGTGGAGCCCAACTGTTTCTTTTTTAAAAAATTTTAAAAGGAGGGTCTTAGATTATAATTCTACGGGGACACTTCGCTCTAGAGCAGTGACCGAAGTTCAAAGATATCTTGAAGAACCTCTCTTACCAGTACCTGAAGACCCCTTAAAATGGTGGCGAGCAAGAAGCTATAACTTTCCTTATCTAACCAAAATTGTTAGGGAAAATTTTTTTACAGTAAGCACTTCGGTTCCCTGTGAGCGTGTATTTTCCAAAGCAGGGAACATATTAAGCGAGCGTCAATCGAGACTATCTGCGGACAAGGTGAAAATGTTAGTATTTTTAAAATATAACAGTACCTAGTATTAATTGCATAAAAACATGAATTAGAATTTTATTTTTATCATACTACTCTTTTGTACGAAAATAAGTTTTGTTTATCCTTTTGACATTTGTAAATTTTTTTATTAAATTGCTTGCAAATTATATATGACCTTTCTCATTACTTCTGTTTACTTTATATTAAGAAAATCTAATTTTTCAGGTTATACCCATGTTTTACATCCTGAAATTTTTCTGAATTTCAAGTAATCCATTCATTTTTGAGCTAGCAGAATCTTTTTTAATAACATTCCTTTATCAGATTCTGCATATTTTAAAAATATACAAAGGGTTTTTCCAATCATTAAAAATGAATTAATTTAACTTCGTTCATTCAAATTGAAGCTTTCGTAATTACATCATTGATCATTACCCGCAAAAGCTAAAATTTTTACTCTTTCATGCTTGGAATTGTACTCTGCTTCGCCATTCGGCTGCCAGTCACTGAAACGTATAATCACCTTAAAGCTTGGCGCCGCCTTCGAGGAGATTCCGAGGTTAGTTGGAATACAGTAATTGATTACTACAGCTATTGCCGGGAAATTGCTTAATTTCCTCACACAGTGATTTAGTACTGGGTGGTGAAGGTAAAACGGTCCAGATGGATGAAACTTTTTTAACAAAAAGAAAGTACAATCGGGGCCGTGTTACTGAGCAGATGACAACTGTTCTCGGCTTGTATTGTAAGGAGAACAAAGTTGGATTGTTTTTCAGGGTGAATACGAAAAGTAAGAAGGAATTGTGGCCATACATACAAAAGTATGTGGATTATTCGACATCCCGAATATGTACGGACAGCGCAAAACAGTACCAAGGAGTTGAACGAATGTTCGCTTCTGGTGCTGTTCACTTGCGCACCAACCATAGCATCGGGGAATTTGTCGACAAATCAAATCCGGCCAACACCATAAATGATTTGGAGAACCAAAACAAATTATTGAAAAAATCAATAAAATGTCGCAGGACTACAAAACTATTACACCAATATATGGCTCTCTATTTTTATAGAAAGACATATTTGGATAAGTACAAGGGCGACATGGGCTCCCAAATCATGCAATTCCTTCTTGATATGAAAAAAGTATACCCGGGAGTAGTGGAAGGACACTTGCAAGAAGGTTTATCGCTTAAAAAAATTGATCCGCCGTCTTTTACATCCATTCAAGAGGCGGAATTTCTTCCTATGGCAAAAAAAAACCGAGATTAGAAGACTGTGCGAATGATGAAGAGGACGATATTAACATATCGATTGAAAATGACATTGAAGTACAGTACAATGCAGAAGATGTCTTTTGAGACTATTCAGTCTGAACACGACAGGAGGGGTTTGGAGTCGTTAAATACTTCGGAAGTGACGAGCCGAGGGGTCCCCTTCTGTTGTGCACGAGGTGCTCTTAGACAATACCTTCCCGTGGTGCACTTCGAGTGTAAAAAGCTAGTGACTGTATGCTTTTTACAGCGAAAATTGTCTAAATAAATACAGAAAAATATAAGATAAATATTACATGCTAATTGATATATAAGATAAATATTAGCATGTAATATAAGATAAATATTACATACTAATTGATAATAAATATTAAATGCTAATTGATAATTTTATAGTAATCGGTGAAATTAAAAGTTGGTTCTCCCCAAAAGCCAAGGATTTAAATATACTTTAGGCCACTTGTCTATTTTATGTTTTGGCTGGTTAATTCAATGTTAATTGTTGGTGATTTTGTTTTTGAAGTGAAAACTTCTTTAGCGGCGTTGTACACTTTTTTTTGTAATGGGTAAAAAATGTTAAACTCGCGTCAGGACACGTGACCTGATCGAAAATTCGTAAGACGGATGGAGAGTAGACAGCTGGCGTGGCGTAGGAGAGGGAGTATGCCCCTCTCTTTCTACGGCGCGGCGAAAATGTATGCCTAAACGAAACAGCCGGCGCAGGGCGCTTGCGCGAATGTTCGTGTGTGTTTATGTGACAGCGTGCCACGCGCATCCATGGATGGTGACAGCTGATGGCTCGACCGTCTGTGTAGTGGCCACACTGTTGTTTATTCGTGAAATTCGTGTATATAAAGTGTTTAAAATATGGAAATTGAACAAAGTGCATCTATTAATGAAAAAAGTGACGAAGAAATAGCGAAAGAAAATGAGTAAGTACTTTATAAATATACTAGATGAAAATTTAATTAATTTTCATTTTTTAATTAATATAATTTCATTTTATTATTGAGGTTAGGTTAGGTTTAATTCATTTTCATTTATTAATTAATGTAATTTTATTATCAAGATTAGGTTTCGATCGAGTCTACCGTAGTGCTTGACGAAATTATTAATATAGATACATATGTACTTACACATTATAGATGTAATATTTGTAATATGTTTATACTTTATAGCATTAACCTATATTTTCATAACATTATAATAAGCACATGTGCGGTATAGGTTTACCAAGCAAATAATTTCGAATGAAAATAAATGAAATAAGATAATAATAAATAATCTCCGTTTTTTAGAGAAAGAAAAGAAAAAAAAAATGATAGTGAAAAAGTCGTCGAAATTATGGATGGAAGTTGATTTTTCTGAGGGATAAACTTTTTAATGTAATATAAATTGTCATGTTTGTGTACGATAGCGCAATAAATAAATATTGTATTCTACCACATAAAAGATAGTACTTTTATTCTGATAATTAAAGCAATTCGTGCAAAATTATTCCATAACCATTCCAAAATATCCAAAACGCACAACGTTAATACTTAAGTTTTCACTTCTACCGGCACTCCCGGAGTGCAACCCGTTTTTTTTTTTAATAAGCATTATCGATGTTTTTTGTAATTCGAGATTTTCATTATCATTCATTTTCATTATTTCATTATAAAAAATTATAATAAGGTTCGTTGGTTATTCCCCATTTTTCCAATTGATTGAAAATAATACATAATTTTTATTAATTTAATATCGAAGTTCTTTTTGATAAATTTTTGGATATTGATAAGTATTAATTTAGAGCGCCTTTTGTACCAGTAAGTTTTTTTGAATTGTTAATTTTAGATTTTTGCTTTATATTCTTTTTATTATATGTTATAACTAATAAAGCGATTTTGAATTTGTAATTGGAGATTTTCATTATCAACGGTTTTTGTTATAGACTGTATTACCGGCATTACTGCACGTTAACTATCTGTTTTGACAGTGTAAAAATCTGTTTTGACAGTGTAAATTTTCATTATCGACGTTGTTTGACAGACACTTTATGTCACTTGTGCGTGTAAAACGGAAAACTTTCGACCTCGATATCTCAAAAACGACCAAATATCAAAAAAAATTTTTAATTTTTGCAGGGTTAATTAACACTCACGTACACTGTACGTGAGTGTAGTAAAATTGAATGGAGGAGAACGTGTTAGAACGGGACAAAGTAAATGGGAACAATGAACTAATAATTAAAGGAAGAGCTATATCGCTCAAGTATACTGTACGTGAGCGGTAAAATTGAACGGAGGAGAACGTGTTAGAACGGGACAAAGTACATGGGAACAAAAGAGACACAAGTGGCTGCTGCTGTCAATTCATGACAGTTCTAATTTTCCTGTGGCTTAAACGTCATCCGTAAAGTGCTTGTTGATCGTTCATCGCCGTGAAATTTTTGTTCTGGATATATTAATTTTCGAAGTAGTTTTCGTGGAGTGAAGTTTTAGGACATCATTGAGTGAAAAACTGTTCAAATATACAAAGTGGTTCGTAGTGTGCACTTTATAAGTACAAATTTTTGAAAAAATTAAGTGTTGTATCGCTGGATGCCGTAAAAACTCGTCGCTTCTTCGTGGCAAATCATTTTTCAGGTAAAAAATTGTACCATAATATCCAACGGATATTCTAGTTATTGTTTGTACGCTTTTATTTTATTATTTTGTGTTTGGTCCTTAAATATAAAACAATCAAATTGGTGGTTATCATATTTGTTTGCATCATTCGATTATCTGTCAAAAGATAAATCAGCTTTTGCAAATAAAGTAGAATTATGTCAGTAGTGCCGTTTACTTGTGAACAAAGGGGCAGGAAAAATTTAATTATTCAATTTACGTATTTTTAATGACAAGTTTACATAAATTTTTTATCGAGAAATTATTTTTTTATTTTTGTTTTAGATTTCCGCAAAACGACGAGTTGCGAATAAAGTGGATCCAAGCTATTGGGAAAAGCGGATTTGTCCCAAATAAATATTCGGTCGTTTGCGCGGATCACTTTTCACCGAGAGATGTGTTGGTAATTGGAACCCGCAAACATTTAAGACCAGAAGCAGTTCCATCCACCAATATTGTAAGTAACTAGAACATTTGCATACATAATTAGATTAACATTTTTGGTTACTTTTAGGAAGGAAATGGCGCGACAACTTTGACATGCTGTGTTGCGGTAATGGCACGGGAGATGTTGGAATCAGTAGAAACTAGGGTTTGTATTTAACAGTTTAAAAACTTATTCCTAACCAATTTTTAATCTAATAGAGCGATAAGTTGAAGGCAACAAGCAGGACAGCTGGCAAAAGTGAACAATATTTCAATATACCGGAATACGTGAGTATAAACAATATAATTTACCTTATGTTATATATATATATATAATTTGTAAAAAAACCTAATAATTTAGTGTGAAATATATATATATATATATATATATATATATATATATATATATATATATATATATGGCCAAAAGTGATCGGACAATACAAGAAACAAGCAATAAAATACTTTTACGAGCATAAGCTTTGAAATGAAATAAAAATTTTTCCCTTATATAAAAGTCACTTGTATTCTCAATTAATTGCACAAAAAAATAAAACAGAAATAAAAAGATTTCCACAAGAAAATTAACAACTAATTCAAATTCACATTGCATCAGTTATGGAACCAGTCACTAATGACATGAATCCTGGTAAAGGGTCATAAACGAATGCATTAACGCATTTCCGTGAAATTGACCCTTTTTACTAATTACATGCCTATCATAAACCCTGACTGACCTTTTCTAATATTTCATGGTTTATGATGCTTTTGTCGGGCATGATAATTAGGTTTTTCTCTGAAGTACGTCTTCGTCCTTCCATACAATTAGTTAAGTAATTAAGGATAGATTAGGATAAAGATGTATTTGTAAGAAATAGTTTAGTTGGTAAGATATAAATACAATGTCTAGGTCTTAAGAAATCAGTGTTAAACGTGAAACCAAATAAAGAACTTCACATATTTCTTATTATTTAATTGCATCAAGTGGACAAAAGTAATCGGACATTTTGAAAAGTGTGAAATTAGTCATTGAAGTTTGGAGCAATTCTTTTCTTTTCATTTCCGAGTTTAAAAGGGAATTCCCCTAATTATATGTTGATATGTGTTTTTCTGATATCAGTCATTTACTTGTCAGTTTTAAGTGAAGAAAGTTAAACATGGCTAAGAATCGCAAAGAAACCTGTATAAATGAAAGAAAAGTTATAATAAAGTTGTATAAAGAGAATAAATCCTTTTCTGAAATATCAAAAATAATTGGAAGAAGTCGTTCGACAGTTTTCGATATCGTGAAACGGTTCAGAAAAAATAATCAGGTGGAAAACGAAATTAGGAGTGGTCGACCATGTAAACTAACAGAGAGAGACGCACGAAAAATTTTAAGAATTGTTAAAAAGAATCCGACTACAACGTCCAGAAGTATTAGGGATCAATTAGCAGATGTAAATGGTACCAATGTTAGTGCCCGGACTATTCGTAGAGCTTTCAGCCGTGCTGGTTATCAAGCGAGAGTACCTCGAAAGAAACCACTAATTAGCAAAGTTAATAAGAAGAAAAGATTATGCTTTGCAAAAGAATTTAAAAGCAAGCCGCTCGACTTTTGGACTCGTATAATATTCTCTGATGAGAGTAAGTTTAATATCTACCACTCCGACGGCAGGTTGTTGGTGTGGAGAACTCAAAATAGTGAGCTTCATCCCAAAAACGTTCAACATACTGTAAAACACGGAGGTGGCTGTGTAATGGTCTGGGGTTGCATGGCTGCCAACGGTGTAGGAGAACTTGTTTTCATTGACAAACCTATGGACAAACTAGGTTACTTGTCGATTTTGAAAGAACATTTGAAAAAAAGTGCACAAAAATTGGGTCTTGATGGTCATTATTTGTTCCAGCAAGATAATGACCCAAAGCATACAGCTCATGATGTTCGTATGTGGCTCCTTTTCAACATTCCTGGTCAATTAAAAACACCACCGCAATCCCCAGACCTAAATCCCATCGAACATCTTTGGGATCATCTGGATAAAAAAATAAGGAATCATCACATTACTAATAAAAGTCAACTGAAGATGGTGTTATTAGAAGAATGGGACAACATTACTCCTGACGTTACCCGTAAGTTGGTACAGTCTATGCCCAATAGGTTAACAGAAGTTATAAAACAAAAAGGATACGCAACTAGATATTAAAAGCCTATGTTCTAATGGAATCATCAGAAAGAAAAGTATTACAATTGAACGTCCGATTACTTTTGTCCACTTGATGCAATGTGAATTTGAATTAGTTGTTAATTTTCTTGTGGAAATCTTTTTATTTCTGTTTTATTTTTTTGTGCAATTAATTGAGAATACAAGTGACTTTTATATAAGGGAAAAATTTTTATTTCATTTCAAAGCTTATGCTCGTAAAAGTATTTTATTGCTTGTTTCTTGTATTGTCCGATCACTTTTGGCCACCTCTGTATATATATATATATATATATATATATATATATATATATATATATATATATATATATATATGCTAACAGATTATAATTTCAGGGACACCAGAAATTTGATGCACCGAGCACTTTGGCTTGTGAAGCTCAGCCTAATGTAAGCATTGTATAATTGATGTGCATAAAAACCTATTCAAAATTCTTTTTTAGGGACACACATTTAGACCTGAGAATACCGGTGCCGCTTTGTTATGCCCAACAAAATCTTATGTAAATTTATTAATTCTAAAAAATACGTTCATTAGAGAATACCAAATTATAAACATTCCATATATTTATATATATATATATATATATAATATACATTACACATTACGAATATCTTTTATATATATTATATATACATATATATATTTTTTAATGTTAAGGTATGCATTAAGTATCAAATATTCAATGTAATTTTTCATTCGTATTAAATTAAGTAATTAATTAAGAAAATAGTTAGAAAGCCACCGAGATGTTGTAAAGATTATTCTCAAGAACGTCTCGTTGTGATGTTTATTAAATTATTGCTTTATTGCAAATAAAGTACAGATTCGTATAACTGAAACAAGTGTGTTTCATTCTTATGTCTATCAAGTGGTAAAAATAAGTAATTTGCGTTCTCTATCTTATCTAAATAAAAATCTCTTACAAACTTCGGACAATGTAGGTACTTTAATACTATTTAAAGTAATATGTTAAATTTAATCACATATTGCATCAATTTTGTTGAAAGTAGGTAATATTGAATAACGGGTTGTTATTTTATTACGATGTATTTCAATAAAAGTTGAAAAAAAAACAACAAAAAAACTTAAAAAAAACCTAAAAAAAAACACCTAAAATAGTGAAAATTTACAGTTAAAGACTTGATTCATAGAATCCGTTTATAATCTGCTATTTTCAATCGAAACTTCACCAAGTGATTCTATGGAGCTGTTTTTAAAGTATAACTTAACTAACTTTCAGGAAAATAGTTGTGATACCTCTAATTTTACTGCACTGCCTTCAAAGAGTAGTACCAAATCGAAAGTGGTAAGCTTTTTATTAGTTATTTCTGAATGTTGAAGATATATTTTGATGAAGTTATTTATATTTCATTATGTCCCTGCTTATCCATCTGTTCACTACCGTACCCTATTTGTACTAACTCAACCTGGTGTGTTGTTGCGTTTTATATTGTTACGTATTTCAATGTGTAGGCGATATTACACAAACAAACAAAAAATATATATATATATAAATAAATAAATTAAGAAATTAAAATAAAAATATTTAAAGTTAGATTTAGTAAAATAATATAAGTATAATATTATAATAATATTTAGTAAATAATATTAGTAAAATAATAATTAGTTATTAATAAAAAAATAAGTCAGAAAAAAAATATTCCAAGTAGCAAAAAAAAAATTCTTGGAAGTTATTTTTACGATCGATACGATTCACTGGGTTGTTGTGTTCGTATCGATATAAAAAGAGTGGAAATTGTAAGGTATTGTCCTCTCTTTAGCCCCACCCATCCCGCCATATCATTTCTCCCCCTCTACCCAACCCATCCTCTATTATCACTTGGTTCTTTATGTTTGTGTTTTTGTTTTTTTGCTTTCATTTCAGGAAATTCGGAGGTCTCTACAGCCGACGAAAATCAACTTTAAAATTAAAATTACTTTCAAAACATGTTAAAAATAAAAAATGTATCTGTAAAAATTTTTATAAACATGAAATAAACCTATGATAAAGCTTAGGCTAGCTAGGTTAAGCATAGTACTTAAGTTAATTTAAAAAAATTTATTGTATATATCATATATGTAGAAAATAAAATGTAATGTAATGTAAAAGGTATGTAGGATATTCAGTCGATAGACGATAGAAGATACTTAAACAGTAAAGGGATATTCAGCCGATATAAAAGATGCTTAACCACCAGTAGAGGACACTCAACCAGTCTCAACCAGTTGCAGCCAGTAGAGGACATTCTGCCAAGGACCACCCACCGCCAACCAGTAGAGGCCAATCAGCCAGTGGATGACACTCAACCACAGAGGACATTCTGCCAAGGAACACCAACCACCAACCAGTCGAGGACATTCAACCATAGAAGACACTCAATCAGTTGAAGATACACAACCAGTAGAGGAGGAGGTGTTCACAGTCAGCGCAGCACAATTCACAGGTTGTTTGATTTTTAATAATTTTTATTTAATATAATATGAAGGAGTAAGCTCTTTCCCTGTGTGTGTGTGTGTGAGTTGCATGGAAGGATCAGGGCTTAAATAAAGTCCTAACCACCACGCCCACGCGGTGAGCTAGTCGGTGAAAAGTAACTTTCTTCGGCCGCCATTATGCGGCCTTTGTATTTTCAAATAACCCTATAATCTTGTTCCTTTCTTTCGCTGCAAGTGCGACCTATCGGTTGCCCAATTATTATTTTATTATTAATTATATACACATATATTTTATTAATAATTTTCTTTGAAAATACATAACAATATATTGTACCGTTCTTCAAATAATTAATTATGAATTTGTGCTAGGAAAATATTGTTCAAAATTTAAGTCTGGAAGAATGCATGAAAACTTCCAGTGGAAGCGATAATGACTTACATGAACATGTTCTAGTCAAAAGGGCAAAGCTGATAAAATTAAGGAAGTGCATTAGAAAAGGGGACAAATCTATAAAAAGGCTAAATGAAAATGTTTATAGGTAGCAAAAAAAATTTTTGCATATTAGCTCTTTACTCGCAGAATTAAATGAAAAGAATTTAAGTGACAACGATATTGAAAGCGTTCTATATGATATTATTGGACCAAGCAAAGATTTTTCTGAATCGCTATTTAAATAAAGCAAAAAACGGCACCGTTCATAAAGAATATGACGAAAGTGTACGTTCTTTCGCATTAAATTTAAACTTTTTATCACCGAGCTTACGTAAGCCATACCTTCGGTAACTGCCTTCCGCATCCAAGGACCTTATCTAGTTGGTACAAGGTTTTAGATTGCTCGCCAGGCTTTACTAATGAAGCACTTCATGCCATAAAGATGGCATGCAATGAAGCAAAGACAAAAAATGCAACTCTATATATTAATTTTGTCTTTGATGAAATAAATATTCGCCAACATGTTGACTGGAATGGTGAGAGGTCGTATGGGTACGTAGATGTCGGAGGTGGAGGCAAAAGCGGACTCTTGCCAAAGCAAATATTTGTATTAATGGCTGTGCGCTTCTGAAACATGATCCCATTAATAATCAGGGCACTGTTGAAGAAAAAATTCTGAAGATAATTTCGTTTTACAACAATACCATACATTCTTCTACGAACAGGAAACCCATTGATTTCGTTAACGGAAATATCCATCAAAATGAATATCCTGCAATACATACAATGTTGCATCGAAAGAAAGAAAAAATTATTAATAAACTTAACCAAAATCGGAAAAATGTTGAAATCGAAACAGGACCAAATTTTATCAGGGAAATTAGAAGAGGTAAAAATCATTCTAAATTTAGAAAAATCAATTCTGAAAGTTTGGATGAAGATCATATCATAGACTTAGATAACCAAAACAAATACTTTCGAACCCATGTGAAAACTAAAAAGAAATACCAGAATTTAGACCACCCAACAATAAAATCAAAATTTAATAAGAAAAAGAATAAAAATCGTCCATCAACCTCTCAAACCCTTGTCAGTAACTAAACCTTTACAAACTTCACAGGAAAATGTCACCACTATTGATAATAGCCTTTTGGACCGTGACAAAAGCCCAGACGATAGACATCCAGGACCTCAACGGATATATCCCTATCAAAACAGGCGATGTAAGACCTATCGACTACTACAACCACGTCTTACACATCATCAACACAACAGAATACGAACGAACAATAGAACTTATTCGACGAAATATCGATACCCTATCAGCCTCTACAACAGAATCTAAAAGTATTTTACAAACTGGTAATATAAATTTTGAATTATTAGAAACAAAAATAAATAAACTTACTCCTCATCCGAGACGCAAACGCGGACTGATAAACATTTTAGGCAAAGGACTAAAATACATTGCTGAGACCATGGACAACGATGACAGAACAAACATTGAAAAAACTCAATAAGTAAAATTTCTGGAAACGAAGGGAAACTTGCTGAGAAATTCAAGGAAACCATAATAACTAATAACTTCCTTTCGATTCAGATTAAAAACATAACAAGGCATATAAATACTCAACAAATCATAATAACTAACTATCTAAATAAGTTTAAAGAACTAAATCAAAACAGCATAGCAACCCTCAGAGACGAGCTTAACTTCCTTCAGCAAGTCTACCAAATCGACAATGACATCTCCCTATTACGAAATCACATAACGATCATTAAACAAACAATATCATCAAGCAGGATAGGACTGATTACTAGAAGTATACTTACTAAGACAGAACTCGAACTCATAGACGACTTTGAACAGTACCTAAACATAAAAACAGCTGTTTCATCGCATAACAACATTATTACTATCATTTTGGCAATACCGAAATATTCTAACGAATCTATAGCAAAAATAATTCTTGAACCGATTCCAAACATCCCAAATAGGTCTTTGTTATTAAATCATAATACAATCCTAATAAGCCCTGACAATAAAATATTTAACGTAAACATAGAGAATGAATTGAGAAATAACTTAGAAGAAATAAAAGATTTATGCACAAGAAGTATCATAGAACCCGGTGAAACTCACTGCAAAACAAAAGTATTTGACAAACAAGAAATCAAAGAAGTCACACCTGGAATTGTAATTTTTAAACATTTTTATACAGAAATCGAACATAATTGCAACTCAGAAAGAATAAATATTAAAGGAAAATTTATTGCGAAATACGAAAATTGTCAAATAAAAGTTCTAAATAAAACTTATTCCAATTTTAATTTCAAAGTATATGATAAAGTAGTTTTGCCTAAGTATATTAAATCTATTAAAGAGGATAATACTATACCCGATATTAAAATCGAAGAATTGTATTTAAAACAAATCGACAATGAAAATACCATAGATTTAATTTTGTTTAGAACAAAAACAGCTAATATCATAAGCATGGGGACAGATTTCATTATTATTTCAATAATATTAATACTTGTATACTTATACCGCTATAATCGTAAATTGATAGTTTCGTCGGAGCCTCAATCTAACGGTGGGGGTGTTACTCTTACCCAAATCAAAAACAAAGTAGGCATTGATATTATGAATTCAATTGAATTAAAACAAAGTAGAAATTGATATTTTGAATTGAATGAAATCAAATCAAGTAGGTGACGAGTGGTATAAATAGAAGTGGAATTGTCTCGAATAGAAGAGTTATTTTCTCCCGCTTCAAAAGGTATGGACAAGATTGTTTTCCGAAAAATATGCGGTGAAAGTGGTGGTGTTAATGAAAAAGTATGTGATGATTGGAAAGACAAACTGGCAGAGCTGACCACCGGATACGATCCCGAAGACATCTTTAACGCCGATGAAACTGGACTATTCTATAAATGTTTATCTGACAAAACCTTATCATTCAAAGGCGATGAATGTAATGGTGGAAAAAACAGCAAACTTCGCTTAACAGTACTGCTGGGAACAAATTGTACTGGGACTTACAAACTTAAGCCACTCATCATTGGAAAATATCAAAAACCGCGATGTTTTAAAAATGTCAATAATCTGCCAACAGATTACACGTCCAACCATAAGGCTTGGACGACCAGTGATGCTTTTTGCAATTGGCTTAAAAGTCTGGATAAAGAGATGAAGAAAAAAAAACAAGAAAATTCTAATGTTCATCGATAATTGTACTGCACACGGAGAAATTCGTGAGTTTTGTTGTGCGAATCTTTGGAATTAACATTAAATTACCTACATAATGTATGTACCCACCAAGATATGTACCTACTTTTACGGATTTTACTGCATTTAATTTTGATTATTAATGTAAGAAAAAAATTTATTACCTACCTAATTGTTTTTAAATACATAGAAAATACATATATGTAGTAATTTGATAAAAATGTGTTATCATTTATTAGTAGAAGTTGTTCGCTATAACAAGATAAGTACGTAATGTTGAGGTGAATAAAACTATTCTTTTACCTCGTTATAACGAATTTTAGACCAACCTAACCTCAACATTACAAACCTCAGTTCAACGAATTACTTGATATAACGAATATTTTCTTGTTCCCCTCCGATTTGTTAAATCGAGGTTGCCCTGTATTTATATATACATTTATTTATTTATACATTCTTTTTTCCCCAATTCAGAATGTAATAGCTGAGCTTATCTATTATCCTAAAATGATAACAAATAATTGGACAATCACTGATTATAATTCCATTAAATGTCCGATGTCAATAAGAAATTATTCTCCTTCTATTCATAAAGATCTTACATCAATAAATATTGGTCGAATACCACTCACATATAATAATCAAGTACCTGGATATATCTGCAAAAAACTGATTTATATTGTAGATTGTGAAGAAAACATTTTTGGTTCACAGAATTATCATCATAGAATTCATGAAGAGACAGTAAGTCTGAACGAGTGTGTTAAGTCGATAAAACTATATGAATTAGGTCAGTTGGATTTATTTGGATTTATATATATTATATATATCATATTACAACGTTACATACGGTTCTTGTATGAATTTTAGAACAGATCTATACACTTACTCTTCCGCCGTCTATGATATGAATTTTACAATAAGTTTAGTACAAAATGCTATGACTATTTCCTTTAAAGTGCATTTCCATTATTTCGCGGAAACGCGCTTTCTGGAAACGTGTTAATTTTGCCTGGTCAGATTAATAGAGCCATTATGTTTATTTCGAGTGTTATTGCTTAATGGAAATTATTGTCAGCCTTTTTGCAATTGTACTATTAGGTAATAGTGATTATTATAAAAAAATATCAAATGTAGGATATATCCCTGTCGAATTTTAGTGAAAATGGGACGCGGAATGCATTGTTCTTTGGAGGAAAGAACAAAAATTTTAACATTACGGGGCGAAGGCAAATCTCAACGTGAAATAGCTAGAATTGTAGGCTGTTCAAAGAAAATGGTTGAAAATGCATTCAAACCTAAGCAAACTGTGAAAATCGTGGAGCAAACAAAAAAAAAAACGACTTCCCAAACTGATCGACTCATTGCTCACACCTCAAAAAGAGATCCGTTTAAGTCTTCTAAAAGCATTAAGAGTGAATTAAATCTTGACGTATGCACGTACTGTTCGCAGAAGACTTCAAGAATATAGTTTAAATGGAAGAGTTGCCAGAAAAGTCCCTCTTTTATCTAACAAGGAAAGTACCAAACTTGAGAATCACAGATTCCGTTGATTTATATATAATGTGTAGAGTAGTCTCCCCTCAATTACCAGGTAAAATGGTAAGACGCACTTCGCTTTCATTTTCGAGAAAAATGAATTTAAAGTTTAAGTCCACTTGACTCATTTTTTTTCCAAATTTATTTATTTATTTTTTTTAAATAATTTGTTATTTCAATTAATAAGTTAGTTGATGTTAAATTTATTATATATCTGATATGTTCATATATTTTTTTGTCAATTTTAATGGATTTTTATTATTTTATTTTATCGTTAACAATAATAATAAAATATTAACCCTTTGCGGTCGGAAGGCGCCGCTCGGGCGCCACGGCGATTCGCGCCGCAGGTCGGATGTCGCCTGAGCGGCGACAATCGGTGTTTATGTTAGATTTCGTTATCTCTAAGCGGAGGAACGCAGTATTGGTGTTTGAAAAGGTTCCTTTGCTATTGATATTCTTTTGTATGAAGTGTCGAATTACAGGTCTTAACGGAAATAAGATAATATTAGTAAAAGATCCTTCTAGGACTGTAGCTCTGTGTGTTTTCAACCTCATTTGAAACTGGACGATCGCGGCGAAAGTATCTAGAAAATTTATATCGTGTGGTTTTGTTCGTACCCCGAGAAAAATGGATATTACAAGTGAATTTAGTTCCAGCGACGATGACTTCTGTTTTGAAGTACTCCATGATAAAATTGATCGCATTAATAGGAGCATGTGTGATAAAGAATGCGAAAGCAGTGATGAAAGTGATGATGTGGTAGTGGGTGTAAGGAATCGAAAGATCAGAGTAATAGACAGCGATTCCGATAGTGACAGTGATGCCTCACAACCGGATCAATCGGAATGGACACCTTGTGACGAATCAACGGAAATACCACCCAGGATAAATTTCGTTTCCGGCGAAAGACCTGCAGGGCCATGGGTATCCGCAAATGTCATAGAGCCTTTGGATTTTTTGAAGTTGTTCTTTACCGAGGAGCTGGTGGATCAGGTAGTATCAGATACAAACCGCTATGCTTCAAGAAAGTTAGAAGGAATGGTGCTATCGTCACGATCAATTTGGCACACGTGGCGTAATATAACAAAAGAAGAATTTTGGGCGTTTATAGCAGTTATAATAAATATGGGGACAATGACAGCGGCTAATCTGAAAGAATATTGGTCAGCGGACGCTAATAGCTACATTCCGTTTTACCCAAACACATCTTCAAGAGAACGGTTTACCCAAATTTTTTGGATGCTACATGCAGACATATTTTCAGCGCAACAAAGCCAACCCAGAACACGTTTACAACTGATAACTGGCTACCTTCAATACATAAATTCAAAACTTCTGAATTATTTCACACCGGGCAAAGAGATTTGTGTCGATGAATCTGTGGTAAAATACAAAGGACGGGTTTCATTTATTACTTATAACCCTAAGAAACCGACCAAATGGGGCATTCGCATTTACACATTGGCTGATTCTGGCACGGGATATATTTGCGGAATTCTACCGTACTATGGCAGTCTGACAACACAGTCATTGATAAGACCGGACCTTCCGGTTTCAACAAGAATACCACTGCATTTATACACGACGCTGTTGAATAAAGTTCCTGGTGCGCAGGGGCATCATATGTTTACAGACCGTTACTACACCAGCTACATTTTGGCGAATGAATTACGCAAACTGAAATGTCATTTGACCGGGACAATCTTACCTAATAGAAAAGGGTTGCCAGATGCAATCAAAAATAAAAAGCATCTTCCAAAAGGAAAATCGATGGTAGCCTACCGCAAAGATGACAATTTAGTTCTAGCGTGGAAAGATAAAAGAATTGTTACGGTATTCACAAATTTTTATAATGCGGCAATGAATAACGTCAAACGAACACTCCGTAATAATGTTGAAACAGTTGTTAGAAAGCCCGATGCTGTAATAAATTACACAAAATTCATGGGCGGCGTTGACGTGGCCGATCACTATGCCTCGACATACTGCTTCATGCGAAAATCATTGAAGTGGTAGCGCAAACTACTTTTTTGGGGGCTAGAAATTTGCATAATCAATTCATATATTCTATACAAGCTAGTCAAAAAGCAGAGAAACGAGCAGCCACTGAATCATTTACAATTCCGCAAAATATTAGTGAAGCAGTTGAAAGGAGATTTCCGGCAGCCGCGAAGAGTTTCAACATCGACCTCCAACTCGGATGAGATTCGGCTCAATGGAAAGCTCCACGTAATGCTTAGCGGTGCAAAGAGAGACTGCAAAGTTTGTTCAAACCGAAACACACCTGGTGGAAGACGCGAGACGAGTTCCTACTGCGATACATGTCCACAAAAACCAAGAATGCATCTTGGACAACGTTTTGTAAATTATCACACTAAAGTACAATACAGAGATTAGGTTTGCGATATTATATTCTTAAAGATGTAATTATAAATAAATTGTTAAAATATAACGTTTTCCTAGAATAATTTATGTATAAGATTATTTTATTTTATCTTTATACGACGCTCGACAAAATCGCGAAAATCGCGTCGACCTGCCACCTCGCTGGCCGAAAAAGTCACCGACCGCAAAGGATTAAACATTTTTAATTCTAATAATACTTGTTATTATTATTGGGAATTTTCAACGTTAATAAATTCTGTTAGGAATATAAATTTTCAGTTATTATACGCTCCTGCGGTGGAGGACCCTTCTTCCCTTAATTTTACCTGCTCCGACATCTACTACCTGGGAAAAGGGACGTACGTGTAAGAATATGATTGGCCAAAATTTGGCCTTGTCATGCAGCTGCTTTTAACTACAGTCATTCGACTACGAGTTTTCATTAGTGTAACACGTAAAAATTGTTTAGTGCTACTTGCTCGAGTGATTGGTGCATATTATTGTATTAAAATGGAAAGAGCGAGTACGAGTTCTCAAGATCTTGTAGATAAAACATCCAAACTTGACGAATTAGTGAAGGGTGAAATTACTAATGCATTTACATATTGTAAATCGTTATTAAAAGAAAATGAACTTATAGTGGACGATCCTCCATCAGAAATTTCTTCTAGATCAATTGCTATGGGAGAGGAATTTTATAAAAGTATCTCTGAACTGCTAGATGCAAGAGAAATCATTTATGATGAGGAGCTAATCACTATTCATGAAGATGATGAATTTAATCAGTATGAAAAGGTATGCTTGAAAACGTTTCTTATGTTTTTATATATATGAGCGTAATTATCAACATAAATGTTGTAGATTTAGAAATAAGAAAAAAATATTTATCGTTTATTGTAGTAAAAATAATTTAGTATTTCGTTTTAATTGATGATATAATATTTGGTATATTCAGTGCATTGGTGTACCAGAAGATCATGAGGATTTCGTAGCTGAAGAATTTTCACCAGAGCCTCGTGATTATATTCCACTATGGTATTAGGAAAGAGCAGTTGCTATTGCTGAAGCCCATCCAAAATGGAGTTTGAAAACACTTCATAAGAAGGGTGTATCACGCTTGAAGCATAAGCAAAATTTATACCGGTGGAAAGAAGACGTTAAACGTGGTGGTACGCACTTTGACAAATGAAAGGTTATTGATCATGAAACCTACGAAAAATTCGTAGAAGCTCGATCTAGTATGGAGCAGGTATGAAAGACTTTAAATTTAAATAAATAAAGATAAAAAAAATATATTATTAAAAAAATAGAACAGTACTTACTTAATTTTTTTTTGTTTTACTTATTTGAAGGTGACAACGAGAACCTTGCAGCAGTGGGCAATGAATGCTGCCTTCCCGTTTTTATCTAGTGAATTTAATTTTATTGCTAGTAAGCAGTGGGTGGAAAGATTCAAAAAAAAAAAACATGGGATCCGTCAACGCAAAGTAACGAAGTACGTGAGTCACAAAGAAGTTGCTACCATTGACGAAGTAATGAACGCTGCCGAAAAATTTCGAGTTCAAACAAAAGCTTTAATGCAAAACTTCGAACTCGATTATATTATCAATACTGATCAGATGGGATGTCATTATCAAATGACATACAATAGATCATTAGCAGAAAAAGGAGAGAAAACCATTTTGGTGAAAAAACAAAATATCAACCTTACCACTCATTCTTACACTGCCCAGTACGCTATTACAGCGTCTGGAAAAATATTACCATTTGTGTTTATTTGTTTCCGTGAACCAAGTGGAGTATTTGGTCCATTAGTAACAAAGAAAATCGATCAGTTGTGTGATAAATTTAAGAATGTCATTGTAACGTGTACGAAATCAGGAAAGTTAACAAAACATGAATATGTTAAGTTTTTAAAATCTTGTATGCTACCGTATGTTCAGAAAAAGAATTTCCTTTTAATTATTCATGGGGTGGTCAAACTGACACTACATTATATAACGACATTTTTGAAAACGAAAATGGAACAGCTTCCTGTACAGTTAAGGTCATACCACCGAAATGCACGCCTATTTGTCAACCGTGTGATGCGTACTTCTTTCGACAAGTAAAAATATTTGTTAAAAAACTTCAAAATGCTCCAGAATTGTTACGAGCAAACAGGGAAATAACATCGAGAGAAGACATCATGAAAATTCACTCTCTCGTTTTACAGCAATTGAGTTCATTGAAATTTAAAGCAATGATTCAATATGCTTGGTGAAAGAGAAATTTTTATGAATGTTAATGAATTATGTTTTTCAACAACTATTTTAAAGAAACTATGCAGTTGTAATAATATAAGCTTTATCAAATGTGCAGTATGTGACCGAACTTTGTGTTTTCAATGTTTTTATGATAAATATCATCCGGATGAATGTGTATGTGAAAATGAATCTGATATAGAGAGTGAATAAGTTAAATTTCAAGACTGTTATTATCAATGTTTA
Source organism: Stratiomys singularior (assembly GCA_954870665.1). Lineage (NCBI taxonomy): Eukaryota > Metazoa > Arthropoda > Insecta > Diptera > Stratiomyidae > Stratiomys > Stratiomys singularior. Next base: position 69,017,274 of record OX940881.1, read on the forward strand.
TATATAATACTTTATAATGTTTAAAATGTATACTAGTGTACCATATTGCAATTTTTTAATAAATATTAATATTAATTAAAATAACAAATTATTTAATAAAAATAAATAAATTTGGAAAAAAAATGAGTCGAGTAATAAATAAATTTGGAAAAAAATGAGTCGAGTGGACTTAAATTTTAAATTCATTTTTCTCGAAAATGAAAGCGAAGTGCGTCTTACCATTTTACCTGGTAATTGAGGGGAGACTACTCTACAACATATATAAAAATCAACGGAATCTGTGATTCCCAAGTTTGGTACTCTCCTTGTAAGAGAAATATTAAAAATCGGCTTAAGTTTGCTTCTGACCATATCAACTGGGATGGTGTTAATGGCCTAAAACGGTGGAGGAATATCTTATGGACGGATGAAACGAAAATAAATTTATTTGGTTCTGATGGTCGAAATTACGTTAGAAGACCTCCTAAAAAGACCTCATAAAACTATGGGGATCATTTTCTTGGTACGGAATCGGATCAATTTATTGGATAAAAGAAAATATGGATCAACATGAATATATTAATATACTCGAAAATACTATGCTCCCGTTTGCTGAAGATAATATGCCATTAAAATGGACATTCCAACAAGACAATGATCCGAAACATACATCTTGGAGGGCAAAAAGGTTTTTCGCGGATCATAAGCTGTCGGTTTTACCGTGGCCTTCTCAATCGCCCGATCTCAATCCGATTGAGAATCGATGGCAACAATTAAAAAGTGCTGTTGGCAATTACAACGTAAGCAAGAAAGCACAATTATGGGAGGTTGTTCAAAAGGAATGGGCGTCCATCGCCACCAAACGGTGTCAGCAGTTAGTTGATTCTATGCCCCGACGCTGCAGAGCCGTAGTCAAAAGTAAGGGTCATGCTACTAAATATTGATCAAATATAAATAATTGAAACCGAAATATGTGATTTAATATTTGATTTTGTAGAAATCATAATGAAATATGTAATGGCTCTATTTCAATGACCATAGAAATTTACTTACTATTGCTTATTATATTATTTTTCTTTTTTCAATGAGTAGCTTTTGTTGCTGGCTATTTTTTTCTTTTATGCAAGCTATGTCAATTCCCACCGAACATTTTATTATGTTATAACCAATGGCTCTATTTTAATGACCACCACTGTATATACATTTGTGGTGTTCGTTTTGAAATGTTTTCAGAACTCATTTTTTATGCGCGGTTTGGTACACAGCGTCAATTTCGAAAACACTTTTAGGTCGGATTTTGAAAGGAGCATTAATATCAAAAATCAATTATTGAGAAAGGAACATCAATAGGAAAATTTGGTGATTTGTTAAAATTTGTAAAATTTATAAAATTGTTTTAAATGAATAACCTTTACAGATTTAAAATTATTTTGAAACTTATTAATATTTATTTTAATTCATAAAAAAAAAAAAAATAACAGTCCGTCAATTAATGGGGATCCGTAAAAATACCTAATTTGTTTTGATAGATGATGAATTGAATGACGACGACTCACCAGGTATAGCCAGGTCGTTTACATCGTCTTTATTGATTGCACAGATTGTGTTGACGGTGTTTCCAAACTTTCGTTTGTGTAATCACTAGTTTCAACTTCTACTTCAGCTTTCTTAGTTGCGTTCGAATAATGCGTTTGACTTGATGAGCTTCGTTCAAAAGGATCGTTCGTTGCTCGTATGCCAATAATCGGAGACGGTGATTATCGAAAATCAAAACAGTTGTAGAATAGGGCCGTTCTTCCCGAACGTATGTCGTTCGTCATTTCAATAGAATATATACATAGCCGAAATGAAGGCTAACTGGTAAATGTGATATACTGAAGATATTGCTTCAGTAATAAACATTTTTCGGCAAACAGCGTTCGAACATTCTATTAATCCTCTAAGGCGATTTACAAAGAATAATCCAGCGAAAGGATTGTTGCGATTAATATTCTGTTGTGCTTGCAATATATCTTTGGTTGAGTTGCTGTAGCTGTTCAGGTTTGTTTAGAAGAAGCAAAATCCAGTTTAGAAGTGGTTCGAAGGACAACTTATCCGAACCGATCGTCGCTCAGTCGGGGTCACCAGTTTGGGTATTACAATCGATATTTACAATTTGATTGCTCCTAATTATTTATTTGATTTATATTTACAATTAACATTTAAAATTTAATATTTAATTGTAATAAGTTATTAATTAATCGTGGTCTCAATTCCTACTAACTTTTTTTAATCATTTTCAATTCAGATTAAAAACTATTTTTTAAATAGGTTACTCCTTTAAAGTTTTTAATAACGATAAGTGATTTTCGATATTAATGCTCCTTTCAAAATCCGACCTAAAAGTGCTTTCGAAATTGACGCTCTGTACCAAATCGCGCATAAAAAAATTAGTTCTGAAAAACATTTCAAAACGAACACCACACACTCCCCCACCAGCAAGTCATCAGACTGCGTAAAAAGACTTGGTCTCTACAGCTCGAATCTCACGCGTCAATTTTTGCATTGAAAATTTAAACTTCTTAATATAAAAATTAAATTCTCACGAAGTTAGTATGTCGAACGACGACGTTTACCGCGACGCTCTGGCCACCGCGGGCATGGGAAATGGTGACGGTACACCAGCCCCATTAGCAGTCCTTCGGGATGTAGCGCTTTCATAATAATATTAACGCGGTTTCTATTAAACCTTGTCCTTTCTGGAAACAATTTCCGGAGGCATGGTTTCTTCAGTTCGAGGCTCAATTGCAACGTGCCGGGATAACTACTGAACAAACTAAGTTCAGCCATTTATTAACTGCATTAGATCAAGACATTTTCAGACTTCTTAGCGAACTTATTACATCCCCTCCCCTTTCTAATCCATATAGTAGTTTCAAAAGAGCTCTAATTGATCGATTTTCTATATCTGAGAGCGAAAAAATGAAGCAAGTTTTAACGGAACTTTCATTAAGTGATAATCAACCTTCACAGTTGTTACGCGATATGCGTACTAAGAATGAAGGAAGGTTGAACGATTCGATTATTAGAACTCTATGGCTGCAAAGACTGCCTCATCATATGCAAGCAGTTTCAGCATGTTTTACTGGTTCATTAGACGAAATGGCAACTTGCGCTGATCGAATTAATGAAATTCCAAGCGCAAGTTCGGTCTATTCTATGTCTTCAGCTCATACGTCATCTTCAAAGATGAATAACCCCTCTTCAATGTACGCTAGCAATCATTCAAATACGAACATAGTTAAAGAACTGTCTCAACTAGTGACCAAATTGTCTATCGAAGTTCAGTCATTTAAATCTGAAATTCGAAACATTTATAGATCCAGAAGCTCTAGCAGAAATAATAGGTATAATAAGCATTTCAACAACAGAACTTCCTCAAAAAATAGAGAAATGGAAATTTGTTTTTATCATAGAAGATACGGCACTAAAGCTCACAAGTGTATTAAACCATGCAAATTTGGGGACGAACCATCTTTAAACTAATGGGCATACCCATGCAGACGACCATGGGTAAATGAAGCCGAAATAGTCGATTTCGATCCCCTGTTTAAATTAACGTTTTTAATTGACACAGGCTCAGAAGTCTCGGTTATTCCTAGGAGCATTAATATCGAAAATCATTTATCGTTATTAAAAACTTTAAAGGAGTAATCTATTTAAAAAATAGTTTTTAATGTGAATTGAAAATGATTAAAAAAAGTTAGTAGGAATTGAGACCTCGATTAATTAATAACTTAATACAATTAAATATTAAATTTTTAATGTTAATTGTAAATATAAACCAAATAAATAATTAGGAGCAATCAAATTGTAAATATTGATAGTAACCACTAAACTGGTGACCCCGACAACATATTTTTATGTTGGCTAGATCAAGAAGGAGGTCTAGAAGGATTAAGACAAAAGGGTTGGAGTATTTGTAACCTCTTGGTATTAAATAGAGAAAGCAGATCCTTCAATACAAAAGTAAAAGTTCTAGCCCAGGGAGATAATCAAGTTTTTTGCTCCCAATACAAGCTGAGTCAAGCCAGAAATCAATCCCAGTTAATAGAGAATATCGAATCAGTTTGTGAGAACAATAGAAGACTTTTTCAGAAAATTGCTGAAGGGACTAGTAAACTAGGATTATTAATTAATCATGATGAAACAATAAAAAGTTCAGAGTTTATGAACTACGGGAAAAACTGTATATTTAGAGGCAACATCCGAAACTAAAAGATGGTCAAGAGTAACATGCGTTACCAATGATCAACTTCCAACATTTGCAAACATAATGTCAACTATATCAAGTAATGCTTTAACAGTATCACATTTCTCTGATTCTCCTATAAACTCAATGTTCTTGTATAACTTTTTTGGTCACTTTGCACGATCAATTTGTGAATTTCATAATCCAGCATTAAGAGGTCCTGTAAAGTCTATTCTCAATGTTAAAGAGGATGAGATGGGGAGTTTAGATTATCTTGTTAAAGCTCTTTACCAAGATCCTTCAATTGGAGGTTGTTCAGGAATGTCTTTGACCCGATTTCTTGTTAGAGTGTTCCCTGACCCAATTACTGAAAGTTTAACTTTCCTAAAAATAGTCCATGATAATACCAGTAACCCTTTACTAAAAAAACTTGATGATTAAGTTGGAGCACCCAATAATAAAACAAGAAATAAATCCCGATTTGATGAAATTAGTGGAAGATCCGCTATCATTAAATATACCAAGAGGTCAGGATGCAATCACAATGATTAAGGATGCAATTAAAAAGGTTCTACAAAGTTCAGTTCAAAATATCAACAACCATGTTGTTAATATTGCAGTTCGACATCAGGTACAAAATGAACAAGATTTCCTTCTTCATTTGAGATCAATAAAACCTTTATTCCCAAGATTCTTAAGCGAATACAGGGCAAGTACATATTTTGGAATAGTTGACTCCATTGTTGGTCTGTTCCAAAACGAATACCACATATTTATATATATATAAATAAATAAAATTATAACTAAATATTCACAAAAACGAGATTCGAAACCTATTGATAGTCAGGAAATCAGAGGTTTGATTAGTACTCTGATTATGATTAGGGTAAATAAACATGGCATAAACATTATTAAAGATTTTTGGGAAAATGAACATGGAACAGTAGTTGTATCCATTTATATAGCACTATCAAAAAGCATGTATAATCTATCTACAGATAGCAATGGACAGATTAAATACACAAAATTTTTTAAAAAATAATGAAAAATATTCGAACTTTTATGAACGCTACTGTTTATCACGACCATTCAGTAGAGTTCTAAGAAAAATGTTTATCGTTATCATTCGAAGTTTTTATACACGTTACTTTTAGTAAGTTTCGAGAGTATGTTGCGTGGACATTGAAATAGCACAAATTGCAGTAGACGGTATATTTGTTCGTGAATTAGTTTAGCGTTGCAAATGGTTGTTAAGTGAGTTTAGTTCAGTCTCATGGGTAGAGGAATGCATTGTAAAGTGAAAACAAGAAAGATAATGCATAAAATGAACAATAGTGGTAAAAAGGCTACTGAGATGGCCGAAATAATGAAACGTTCCAGGAAAATGGTCTCCAATGCGTTTCGTTTAGCGAAGACAAATTGTATTTATTTAAAGGAAAATAAAAAACCGAGAACCATAAGCACGGAAAACTACAGGTTCTATAGATACAATCATAGTTCGAAAGTGCAAATCCTTCTAAGTCATCAAGGCAGATTATGCGTGAAATAAATGAAGAATGTAACATAAACGTATCAGATAGATTAAAGAGAAGGCAATTAAATAAACCCTTTGGACGCATAAATAGAAAAAAACCTCTCCTGTTAAAATAAAAATAAAACATTAAAAAACGTTCGAGCTTCCAAATTTTGGAAAAACATACTTTGCAGTGACGAAACCAAAGTAAACATAATTCGGCCAGATGGGAGAACGATTGTCCTTCATCCGAAAGGTCAAGCATTGAATCTCAAATACACACAGAAGACCATAAAGCACGGCGGGGTTAATATAATGGTGTGAGGAGCTTTCTCATGGCATGGAGTAGGACCTCTTGTCAAAATAAACGGAAAAATGGATAAATTTCGGTATCTGGACATTTTAACAAATATGATGGAACCATATTTGACTTTGTGCTAGTAAGATGGAAATTTATGGATCATAATGATACTAAACATTTAGCTCGCATAATAAAAGATTGGTTTGGCGCATAATAAAAGAAAAGAAGAACGAAATTTGTCCACCTGTGTTACGGGTCGACTCCTCTCCTCAGTGAGCTCGCTAGCCGACACGACGCAACCCTATTTTTTGTTTGTTGTTTTTGCGAATGAATTAATTTGACGGTAGGTTATTGCTCATCCCGCGAGTTGCTCTCCACGAAGGAAATATTATTGTTAATGACGAATTATTAAAAAATTAATAATCGTATTTATAATTAATCATGAAAAGGATGATAGGATATATATAGGAGATAGGCTGTTCTCTACGAAAGAAATAATGTTATTTTTTTTTTTGGGGTAGGGAGGTGAAGGCTATTTACGCCCTGAGTGTCGGACTTCCAGTGGACCTACTGGACTACCGACTAAACACCTCCCCTGTCAACCGGAGCGCCTAGACTGGAACCGTTTGACACATTACTTCGGGCTAGACCTCCCAATTTTACGCCTTTTGGCGCCTTCGGGTTACAGGGATTTCTTTTCAAGTTGGATCAAAAAGAGGAGGATTGCTAGAGAAGGAAAACCTCCACCCTCGACGCCTCCAGCCGATCAAGTATGCCTTTTTACGTTATTAAGATTATCCGAGCGTAATGTGCCACGTGATTCCATTTGTCAAATTATTTCAGCATCTCTTCGACTAGGCTATCTGGATGGAGCTCTCCCACTTTTTCGGCAAGATCACCGCTCTTTGTCCCATCTTCTGCATGAAAAGAAAGTATGACAGGCGTCATCCTTCACACCAATGCAGAATATGCAATCTGGAGACCGCGACTTACCTATCTTGTGCAGGTAAGATTGAAAACAACCGTGTCCACTCAGTAGCTGGGTCAGGTAGAAATCAGTCTCATCATGCGTTCGATTGAGCCACGATCTCAAGTCTTTGATGAGCCGAGCGGTCCATCTTCCTTTTAGCTCACGTTCCCATGATTGTTGCCATTCGTCGAAAGTGCATCGTCTTTCATCGCGAGTAACTGTTTCTTTATTACCCTCGTGCTTTCGGAGGTAGACTCTATTGCGCTTTCTTGCAAGGAGAACGATGGGTATCACCCCTGTAATTACCAACACCACTGGCTCAGAGACTGTACGGTATGCTGATGTAATCCGCAGTGTTATATAATTGTTAATATTGCTATTATTAATGATGAATTGTGTTGAAAAAAAAAATTTATTGTATCCCAATAAGTATGATAGCGGTAAGAACCACAAATTATATTAATAATCGGAACCATAACGCTCGCGACGACGGACAAGAGAAAGCCTGCGATTGTCAATCGACGGTACAGTGTGCATACAGCGGCGATACAGTGCGCCAAGACCAGCGAAGGCGAGGCGGAGTCTGGGAAACCAGCAGCGATATTTCGCCAGCCAATCAAGCGCTGTGGGGAAATTTTCTTCCGTTTCAACCGCCGTAAAAGCTCTGGGAAGGGTTTGCGGCTCCACTAAGTGCGGGGTACGGAACCCGGGAATTTCCCCCTTGCGGGCGATCACCTCAGCGGGCGAAAGGAATAAAAGCCCGACGAGCCGGATCTGAGGCTCTCTTTTTGATCTCATCCATCGAGGAGCACGAGTATCAAGGCGTGAAGAACATCGTCCGACGAGCCGGAGCGGAGGTCTTCTTTTGTTTCCCATTAAGGAATGTAAGAACATCGTCCGACGAGCCGGAGCTGAGGTCTTATTTTGTTTCCCATCAAGGAGTGCAAGAACATTGTCCGAGAAGCCGGAGCTGAGGTCTTCTTTTGTTTCCCATCAAAGAGTGTAAGAACATCGTCCGACGAGCCATGGTATCGATAGAGGAGCACGAGTCGTCTGGGGGGCCCCCGCCGTACTTATTGTATATAAAGTAAGTCTTAGGTATAAGTTAGGAATAGCTTGGTATTAGGATTAATAATCAATATGCAATAAATTAAATAATTTAAATATTAGATCCAGCAACTTAATTTAGACTCTAGGTGAGAACAGCTCGCGACATTGGGCTCGAGACAGATTCATCGCGAGACGCGTTTGCAGCCAGGTGGTGGCAAACCATCCACCAGAGGTTGCAAGTGTCCGGCTTCCGAGGCCAGCCCATCTCTTCTAAGGGCTGGGGGTCGCTTATTGGGGTGGAGGAGTGGCGCCCACGCCCGTCTCCGACGGAGCTTCCGGGACCCAAATAACCCCACCTCGGAGGTGGATTTCTTTAAGCCCTCTTGTCGGGCAATGGAACAGATTGCCAGGGGGTAATACCTGAAAGCACTCTAATTTTAAAACTCGACATTATCGGTATCCAAACAACACAAACAATGCGCTGAATAACCCAGTTGATACTGCAAAATAGTGATACTGATACTAGATACTGCAAATCGAAAATGAAATAGTGTCTGCTCAGTTTAAATTTGGAGTTTACGGCTGCGATTTTTTTAAAACTCCCAGGCTTTCCTGTTAATAGCTTTCGTTTGCATGCCCCATTGACCTACAATCTAAAAGCAAACCATTGAGCCAGAAATTTAGGAAACTTTGAAACTCACTGTACATGAGGGAAGCAAACATCCTTACAAAATCTACTTACCCTTCCCGTCTCTTGTTTCTAACGTTTTTGTTTCTTCTAATTAGTTGAACTGCAAATATCAGCGCAAAGGTGTAGGTGGATTTTTTTTTGAGGCTCACAGATGTGCGATCAGAACATGACATATGAATAGATGAATATGAATATGCGGGCTGAAATGACACTCAATCATGTTTCTACGCCTTTGCCACTTGTAAAAGGGTCATCAAAAATACAGAAGCGAAGCTTCTTTCATACATTCCGGGAATTTCCCATTCATTTATCAAAAAAAATTGACATTCAAGTTCATTCAATGTTCTACCGCGTACTGTTACGGGTTAATTTGATTTCACCCCCTCCCGTGACTTCCGCGGCACCACCACCACGCGAAACGGAGGAGTCAGGTACCCCGAAGTTGGGGAAAGATAAGAAGCGCCACCACGATTCGAGCCACTACGCTGGAAGTAGTGTAAGTAAGAAACATACATATTAATATAAGATTGGATTGTAATTAGTTAAGGTAACAGCGAGTATTATGGAAAGTTCGTAGAAGAATTCAACAAACGAAAATGGCAAGATCGAGTAACTCAGGACCCCGGGCGATTGATCAATCTGTGACTAAATAATAAAAAGGGCGTAACTTACCCATCGCAACTTCCGCACACACATCACTTGGAGCGGAATGTTTGGTTGGCCGTTAGGGATTGAGGCATTATAAGGGGGAAGCTAGATAGCGGTCACTCTCTTTTTTCCTGGGGCTGGAAAAGGACTAAGAGTGCGAGACGCGAAGTTTAGACAAAAAGAAAATTAGTGCGACATAAGGAATAGAACAAGAAGTGAATAGTGGTAAAAGAAAGATGAAATGACGGCTTAAGTGAAAAGGAAAAAAAAGAACAGTTAAGACAAAGTGAAAGTGAAGGAAGTGTTAAAAGGGACTAAAGAACAAAGAGAAAAAAAGAGAAAAGACTACTAAAGACTAAAATTATAGTGTGCACGTAAAAGGGGGCCCGTAGCGTAAGTAGGATTAGTAATTATTGTAAGTTCATACAAGTGTGTTTTCATCAGAGAAAGAAAAAGGATGTTTCCTCTCTATTTCGTTGTTTGTTTTTTTCTCTCTTCCAGGTGGTAAGTGGCGGCGAGGAGTGGTGCGCTTGAGAGGTGGAGAGCGCGCGTTGAATTGGTCGGTGGTTCAACGGAGGAGGCTTCGTGGGGTGGTTGGTGTTTCTCTTGTTTTTCCTCTATTTGTGTTTCGTGGAGTGACGATTCGCCCCCCCCCCCCTCCCACCTTCTTTGGTTCTGTTTTGGGTCTTCAGAGGTGCGATCCGGCGAGCCGCATTCTCGCGTGGCGGTTCCTTGAGGCTTATCAGGGTAAGCGAGTGGCGCCCACGCCTATCTTCGGCGAGCTTCCGGAGCCCAGAGCCTCAACCGGGGAAGCGACAACCCAGGGCAGGTGAAACCCTGGCTATCGGTAAATTTTGTAACATTTGGCGCCCAACGTTTTTTTTTCGGGGTTGTGAAAGGCGTATTTCGCAATCCAACGGCTTGCTAAATAAAGTTAAGTCACGTTCGCAAAAGTGAAGTTTGTGATTTTTGGTGAAGTGTGAGTGAAAGTGTGTGTTTGCGGGGGTGCACGGAAGTTTTTGTATTTTTTAAGCGAGGGGCTTCCAAGTTGTGGAATTATCTTGAGAGAGGACTGGTGGCGCTTTACGTCTAAATGGAAGTTCAAATAAATGAAGTTCAAAGAATGCGGTAAAAAGAAGTAATTCATTGATTTTTTTCCAGTGGTATACGCTTTCGGTATACGGTATGATACCGAAAGCGTATTCATACGTATACGGTATGAAATAGATACGTGTGAGTAATTACAGTGTTAAATTACTACAGGAAATAGAAAACTAATTTTTGTGTTCTAATTTAGGAAATACGAGTTTTATTTAAGTTAAGTTAGTTATATAGAGTTACGACTTTCAGGGTATTGCAGCGGGCGACGAAGATGGGAGGCAGCAGAATCATGGTAGATCGTCTGAGTAGGGACGAGTTGGCCTACGAACTTCAGGTCAGGGGTCAACAGGGCAGAACCGTCGGAGAGATGCGGAGGTTATTGGGGCGGGCTTTAAAGGCAGAACAAGCTTTCGATGCATCCATGGTGGAGGCCACAATTTATCCTTTTTCGCCCGAGGCAGATATCCTAGCGGTTCAGGAAAAGATTGAGGAAGTACACACCCTGATGGGTTCATTCGTAGGTAATACGAGCTCCGGTGATTTTTTTAAATTAACGTCCAATATCGAGTTCGGGGTAGGACGTTTGGAGCATGTCCAGGCTGATGATCGGGATCAGGAATTGAAAATTTCGAAATTGAAGGGAGAATTGTGGCTAGCGATGGGCGAACTAATGGAAAAAGCGGAAGCCAACCAAGCCAACATCAGCCAACAAGCGGGGAACACAAGCGCAGGAGGAACCTATCGTCAGGGATCAGCCAGTAGCCATTTCGACTCCCAAAGTCGAGCGTGAAGGGGTTAAACTGCCAGATATTGCTAAGTGGGGAGCAAAATTTTCCAGCAGCTGGCCCGGCTCGGTGAACGCCTTTTTAGAACGGGTCGAAGAGCTGCGGATTGTGAAAGGCGTGTCAAAGGCACTACTTTTCCGGATGGCGGCCGAGTTATTTGAAGGAAAAGTGTTGATTTGGTTTCGTTCAGTCTCTGCCAAAGTGGATTGGTGGGATGAACTATGTGCAGAGCTAAGGAAGGAATTTTTGTCTCCGGATTACAACGATGGACTTTGGGAGGAAATCAAACGGCGCACCCAAGGGAAGGAAGAGTCGATTGGGGTGTATGTGGCGATGGAAGGACTGTTCAGACGACTGGTGGAACCATGTTCGGAAATGGAAAAGCTAAGAGTCCTCCGCCGCAACATAAGTCCTTACTACCAGGAACAGCTGGCGATGCGCGCGGTTTCATCCGTGGAGGAGCTGATAGCCTTCGGTCGGGAATTGGAGCGGACCCGAGCATCGATAAGAACTTTTGCGCCACCTCCCAATCCGAGGACGACGAGATTATTGGAACCAGACTTAGCCTACGAAGAGGTTCCTACATTAAATGAAGGGACTCCAAATACCAACACAGGGAGAGTGCGGTGAATTGCCAAAACGCGGGTCACATAGCCCGAGTGTCGTCAACCCCGCAGATGTTTTGGATGGACAAGATCCGGTTGTCCTACATGTTTATCTCCACGTAAGCAAACAGTGACACAGCCGACAGCTTCGGGAAACGAGCGCGGTGCTCAGTAGGCGGCGGAATGAGCACCTCAGAAGAACGAATAGCCGCAAGTGTTCTAAATTATTTATTTACGCCCAGTTACGGGGACGAACGACCTCATTTAGATGTCTGGGTATGGGGCAGGAGACTCAGAGGGTTAGTGGATTCGGGGGCATCCAACACAATCGTGGGTAGATGCGTATGGATGGAATTGCAGGAGCTGGGAGTGGAGTGCACCGGGGCTGTTAGTTTGGCCGATAATGGGCATTGCAAGGTAGAAGGGAAAGCTTGGGTGCCTTTTCGTTTGGAGGGCAAGACGAACTGGTAAGAGGTGCTAGTGGTACCCGCTTTGGCCCATAGACTGATCCTATGGTTCTAAGGTTCTAAGCGAACTAAGGTTCGCTTGGGGGTCATCTGCAGGGTAGGGCCGAACCGAGCAGGAGCAATCAGACCAATTGATCAAGGTCGAGTTTGAAAGGATGGGAAGTGGGTTAGGATGCACCAATATAGTGGAGCACGTCATCCGGACAGATTCAACTCCCATCTGGCAAAGATATTATCCAGTCTCTCTCGCCATACAGAAACACATCAACGAGGAGCTGGATGAGATATTGGCGCAAGGGGTTGTGGAGCCTTCGTCAAGCGCATGGTCTTCGCCGATCTTGATGGTCAAAAGAAGGATGGTTCATACCGGTTTTGTGTGGACTTCAGGAAAGTCAATAAAGTGACCGCCCGAGATACTTACCCCCTTCCCTATATTTCAGCGACTCTAGACAAACTACGCAATCCCAAATTTTTATCAACCATGGACATCAAATCAGCCTATTGGCAGGTACCATTGGCAGCGGAGTCGCGGCAATACACGGCTTTCACCGTGTACTGCTGTATCGGCTACCGATCGGTATCCGCTCCGATACCGTGATTTTCATTAAAATTCAAATTTGTTACGTAGTGAAAAGTGTTGTAAAGTGTTGTAAAGTGTTTGACTAACAATGTTGAACCAGCAAAACTATACAAGGATTTGCGTGGCTTAGTTCAATCTATATGTGGACGTATCTTGAACCCAACTGCGAGATTTGATATCTTTTCACAAAATATAGTTATTTGAATCCTAGACCATACAGGGAATATGCTTTTGAGACGAAAGTACGGGAGTGCAACCTTCTTCCAGAAGTGAAAAATACTTTGCATCAACGGTGCATTAATTTTACGCTGAAACTTGTGAGAGAACTGCGTTCTAGACTACCAGTTAATTTTAAAATACTGGAGAAAGTATCTTCGTTTTCTGTGCAAGAAACTTTAAAGGTAGTCAAACTTTCTATAGTTGATATTGCTAAAGAGTTTCCGAACTAATGAATGCATAATAGACTAGCTCATCTCCCAATGGAGAAACATAGTGCACATTAAATGGGAATGCACATCTTCCACTGTAGAGTTTTGGAATGAAGTAATTAAATATAAAGATACAGCAGGCAATAACCCCTTTGCAGATTTACCATCATTAGCTGTTGAATTCTTCAAAAATGAATCAACAATATTTTCTGTTTATTATATTTGAACAGCTGTTCATTTCTAGTTAAAAATGTCTGTTGTCTTTCTAGTGTTTACAAGGAAAGATTGCTGATTCTAATTTTATGACCAATACACTTGGACCAAAGAAAAAGGAACCCTTTCTTGTATTTGTTTATTAAGATCTGTATAAAAGTATGGCATGTGTTTTTCATCTACGCATTTGTTTCAAGCCATGCGTCTATTTATTTGGACAAGAAGGAAAAGGGTCTAGGACTCTATGGTTATAAATTACGTGGTAAGTTAGGGATAAGTTGTTAGTTGAGTAATGTCTTTGTGAAGTAGAATGATATTCCTCTTTGTGTAATTCTGTCAAAATAAAATATTAATTTTATCAAATCAACTGTGTTATAAATTTAAAACCGTAAATTACCTATCCTTAACCTCCAACATTAGCAATATCATTATTATCATTACCGCATTCTAATGCGGATATTGAACGCATTTTCGGCCAAATGAATATTGTCAAAACAAAGCTTTGCAACCGTTTATCGGCAAAAATTTTAAATGCCATTTTACATATCAGATTCGGCCTAAAGAGGGTAGGAAAATGCTGCTTTTCTTACGCAGTTTTGGACAATGTATTGCACTCTATAGGTACCAAGGAGAGTTACAGTTTTGACACTGAGCCTGGCACTTCTACTTCCACATCAGCTGCAGATTAAGATGAAGACATTTACATATTATTCCACAACATAGTCGATTAAAACATGTACTCAGTCCAAATTACGTTTGCTAACAAACAATTAAAATTAATAGCTAGTGAAAAACACACAATTTTCCTTTTAAACCATAGAATTATTTATTTTGTTTTATACATATATCGATATTTCGAAAGCCAGTTGCTTCCTTCCTCAGTGTTAACTGATTCATAACTTAGAAAACCAACCCTATATATGTATATATATGCCTATCCTAATTAAACTTAATTATCCCCTAATTAAAAAAGGAACCATTAAAAAACCGGCCATTGTAAATTATTTTTATTGGCAGTATACCTCGATCTAACTTATTTAGCCGAAAGGCTTAATCCCTCATAAGGTTATTTTCAGTAGGAACGGAGGAACGTAATCAATTAGCTTTCCTGGACTTATGTATTCATACAAACAACGGGGTATTTAACTTTGGAATACACAGGAAAGCAACACAAACACAAAGGACGATTCCGGCAACGTCCTTCCATTCATTTACTCATAGAATGGCCCCATACCACGCGATAATCCATCGAATGCTCAGCATACCGCTTTCAACAAACGAGAAACGAAAAGAGGAAGAATACATTATGCAGACAGCAAAAATCAACCGGGATACCAATCAATCAGGATAATAGGGAAAAAGAAGAGACAGATGGAGCTCCACAGTTTGTCGACACTGTTCGGGAAAAATACACAAGCCGAAAATACAAGAAGAGCGGCGATCAGACACACTCCAAAAACAGGAGCACTCAAAAAACTAATGAGTACAACAGGCATAGAGTTAATACCCACGACCAGAAAACTCCAAATAAAAAGCCGTGCCAAGTCAGTCAAGGATCCACTTCGCGTAGAAGAACAATGTGGGGTGTGCAAAATCTCCTGCCCGGATTGCAACAAATGTTACGTAGGACAAACTCGACGTCTAACCATCGTACGCTGCAAGGAGCACCTTAGCGAAGCAGAGAACGTGTTGAAAAAGAAAAGAAGTACACAGGAAATCAAATCAACGGTGGCAAAACATATTGTGGAAACGGGACACAAGATCAGGACGGAGGATCTAAAAGTGATCAAACAGGTAAGATAGTATTAGACCAAAAATTAGACGTCATCGAAAGCCTGGAGATATTCAAAATACCCAAAATCAACAGGATGAATCAAGACCAAGGTAACGCCTATTCATCTCTTTTCAAATTCACACAAAAATAATGAAAATAACCTTATGAGGGATTAAGCCTTTCGGCTAAATAAGTTAGATAGAGGTATACTGCCAATAAAAATAATTTACAATGGCCGGTTTTTTAATGGTTCCTTTTTTAATTAGGGGATAATTAAGTTTAATTAGGATAGGCATATATATACATATATAGGGTTGGTTTTCTAAGTTATGAATCAGTTAACACTGAGGAAGGAAGCAACTGGCTTTCGAAATATCGATATATGTATAAAACAAAATAAATAATTCTATGGTTTAAAAGGAAAATTGTGTGTTTTTCACTAGCTATTAAAACTAACCATAGCAAAGAAGTTCGAACAACTTAATTAAAATTAAATGGCGTTTTATTTGGCACAAACAAATTTTAGCATAATTTTCGGCATTAATTTAATAACCGTTGGCAAATTTACACTGCAGTTAAGCATATTTTATGCTTCACTTTTTGGCAACACTGATAGTTTCGACCATTATTATTGTTTGTGCATCGATCATACTAGTGGCGCTTATACTCATTATTTGACTTTCTCACTGTAACGTGTTGATTATGTCCTCAATGAACTCCGAACTCCTTATGAACTCCGCTTCAGTGGGTGTGGGGTTGAGTGTCTCCTCAACACACTCATCGGAACAGTCCCAAGCCTGTGTAAAGGAGGAAGGTAACATTCCTACGCAATACTGTCTTTACAGTCAATGTTACTTCAGCCACGTAGGAATGTAAGACGCCCAACAACCTCGTCTCCCCTCCTTGCACGTATCCATGTAGAATAACGCGATCCTTATCCCTGGGCACAATATTTTTATTCTGATAACGTAAACCTCTTGTTTTCTTTTCCCACTCTCACTACAAAACGGTCCCACTGCTAAGCAGGGTTAAGGCTTTTCAGTGGACAAGTCCATGCTTATAAATGTGGGGGCCGGGCTGGGAGTAAGTTCAACCGACGTGTATGACTCTGTTTGCCACTGGTCATGTTTTAGGGGTAAACAAGAGACTAATGTCTGCTGAAATGAAGCAACAGCTCTAGGACTGTCCTCCTACACTGTAAAAGGTGGTAAAGGACCCCAAGCTAAGGTGGAACAGCATATGCCGAAGGCTGATTGGCCAAGGGATACTTGGTCCTAAATATGCGAACTTCGGATACCGTGGGCACCTCCAGTTTCAAATAAGACCCTTACCTCGGTATGTCGGCTCTACTGGGGTGGACAATATTTCCGACTTACTCGTGGGACCAAAAATGGAACCGAAATACAAAAACAAAGACGAGGTGGTGTATCTGCTGACCGCTGTAGTTGATGAGGGTTCAGCCAACTTCATCAACAAGCAAAATGCCTCCAAAATGCCTAAGATATAGGTGGGGCAAAATAAATGTACGCGGGCTGAAGAAAGTGGAGACAACCTCCATGGCTTCAGTGGATGCGAGGCAGGTTGCTTCTCCTGGGGCTATTGGGGTGGAGCCTATTCCTCCCACAGCGGTTGTGGTGGGGCTGGCTTCGTCTGAGACTGCTCCTCCCACAGTGGTTGCAGTGGAGCCTTCTCTGTCCATGACTGATGCAAGGGAGCCCGGATTTCCGGTGGCGGTTGTAGGGGGGCCGGCCGCGGTTGTGACAAATGTTGGGGAGCGTGTCCCCCTCGCAGTGGCGGCGATGGAGCATGCTCCGTGTACCGCTGTTGTGAGGAGAGGCGGCCCTCGTACGGCGGTTGCGACGGGGCTTACCTCCGCGACTGCTACGGGTGGGGGACTGATTCCGCAAACGGCACCGGGGGGACTGTGATCCCTGCAGCATCAACGAAGCTCGCAGAGAGAATGAAACGGGGTACAACAGCGGTTCTAGGATGGGAGAAAGAAGCTTATCAGGCCACCTTGCCGTTTGAGCCGGATCTGTCAGTTCTGGAAATAAGCTCTGACAAGGACCCCACAGAGGAAGCAACGGGGCTTGCACCCGCATTTTCCAAAGGGTAATGAACGAGGATGTAACTCGTTTAGCGCAGGTGAACCTTCATCATGCCAAGGCGGCTTCAGCTGTCTTGGTACGAATGTTCACAAAACAAAAAATAGGACTAGCACTGATCCAAGAACCCTGGACACATGAGAATCTTATCAGAGGCCTAAACACTCGCGATTCTATTGTAGTCTGTGCAGAGGGGCAGGATCCTCCCAGAGCGGGTGCTACAATAAGGAAAAACATTAACTATATATGTCTTTCAGAATACTTAACACGGGACTTAGTACCTCTGAAGACCTCTATTATGGTCAAGGGTAACACCCGTGACATAGTTATTGCATCAGCCTATTTTCCGGGAGATACGGCAAACATTCCACCACTGGAAGTACAAAGGCTACTAGCACATTGTGAGATAAAAATATTCCACTCTTGATCGGATGCGATGCAAGATTTTGCAACCTTGCGGAGGAGACACCAGTGCATCTGCTGCCACACTACGACGCACTGTCCCGCCGGGGAAGAGACAGTTTGGGAAGCTGCTTCCTTGTCGCGGAGGATTTGGGACGCCTGAGGCCGAAGCAGATCATTTACTTTTTAAGGAAGATCGATCTGCTTGAGGCGCTCTAGGCGCACCGGAAACGAGCTTTAATTGTTTATTCCCATTTCATTAATTAATGCTAAAGATAGTTTTCCCAGTTAATTAATAAAGTTAATACAATCCCATATAAATCAATAGTACTCAACACATGTCATGAGCTCCCGACCACAACGGCCATTGTGTGTCACACAATGGCCGTTGTTGTGCGGAACACACAATGTGTGTAAATGGGTATAAATCATTCCAGGACATTCTTCTTCATTGATTAGTTTTAATTTATTATTAATTAGTTTGTTTATTACTAAACGACAATTTATAATAAAAGATAAAACTAATTTGTGCAGATGTAAGGTGTAACTTTTTATTGTGTGGGCAATGTACTTACTAATCACTAACCCGCGACGTGTTCACTCCTTTTTTGTATTTGCTTTTTATGCTTTCAATAAACATAACATTCATTGTAAATTAATTATTTCAATTAATTTATTGAAAAACTCATAGTGAGCGTCTTGTTAAAACAAGTCGCTCGTGGCATAATATCGTAACACTGTTACGCGAGAGTTATTTCACCAACGCGTATAATAAAATTAAGGGGTTACCCCCACTTGCGACATTGAAAAAATCAATTTTTTGTTAATTGCTAATAGTCGATCCGAACAAAATTGACTGAGATATGAGCGTTGAAAGAGAAGAATCCGTTGTGTAAACAACCGGCTAGTCTGACACATGGCACGCTCGACCCTCTCGGCGGTTTCAGTCGATTGTTCGATGACAATGGTTGTATACCTTAGCCCAGTCACTTTAGGGTTTCACCTCGGAATTTGAGATAATAAGCTGGAAACTCGTATACAGCTTCATTTTGGCGTTCTAAATGTTGTCTCAAAAGTCTCATATTATCTCGTGTCTGCGTCGTAAGTTATTCGAGGTCAAAGGTCATGAAAATCGGTTTTTTGCAATTATCTCCGTTTCTATTGCTCCAATGATGTTAGCACCTATTATCAAAATTGTAGAGCATAAAATTTGCGACAAATTTTGTTCTAAACATTTTTTTATACAGTCAACCGATTTTGAGATAGAGAGCGGAGAGCACCCGGCGCTCAGGTATATATACTGTAATATAAGGTCAACCGTGAATCTCGGTGAATAATACCTTGTATATCGTTACTAAATCATTACAATATTATTAACAATAAATAATTTATATTATTTATTAGTTAATACATTGTATTGAATAATTTTTTATACATATATATATATATATAGATTATAAATAGAACAAAATATTAAGTATTTGTTCTTTAAATTTTAAAGATTTTAAAATTTTAATTTTAAAATTTACAGATTTTAAAGATTTTAAAGTTTAAAATGTATAATCTTATTTTCCTTTTGAGATTATAACTGGGAAGACGGGCCTCTATAAGACGACCTTTTTCTATGATGTCTATACCTGCGAATGCGGACCCCTCCATAGTTCATGTGGCAGATGTTCAGTTGTTATGTGGAGACTTATTTCTTTTTCAAGGGACTACTTTCTATTGACTGAATTTTTTAGTTGGTTATAAGATCTCAGCAACGACGGACGTACAATTTTGATAATTATGGCTGATTTGTGTTTTATTTGTGGGAAGTCTCTAACTGAAGGTGATTCTGTGAATGTAGTGCGTGGCTTGAAAACTTTAAAAACTGCAAGTATCGAAAGAAATGATGGTCACATAGATTTCTTAAATACTTTAACCTCTGTGAACGTGCATGTCGAGTGTCGGAAAGTATACATCAGTAAAAATTCTATATCAGCATCAAAACGACGACTAGAAGAAGGTGAACCTTTACCATCATCCAGTGTACCTCGTAAAAAAAGGAATGAGGTGTTTGATTTTAAAACACTGTGTTTATTTTGTGGTCAAACAGCTGACGTAGCAGCAGAGTTAAGAAAAAAAGAAAAGTATCGACGAACAATCAGTAGCGTAAGTACTCTGGAATTCAAAGACAATGTTATTAAAAGAGCAGAAGAACGAAAGGATTCCTTAGGAGAATTAGTGAAAGATCGTGTACTTCATGAAATCGACTTGGTTGCAGCTGAAGCAAAATACCATACCGTTTGCTATACTCATTTTTTGAATCGAACACCATCTACTGAGAATAAGCCTCGTAAAGAAAACCAAGTTACTCAAGCAATGAAAGAGATTTTTTGTTACATAGAAAATCATGAAGATTCGCAATTCACATTAAAAGAGCTCAAGGATCTTCTTACGGAGTATGTACCAGATGACAAGACTATCTTAGCAAGACTTCAACAAAAATACTTAACTGATATCGTCATTACTAAAAAAGTAGGATCGTTTACTATTATATCTTTTCGTGACACACACACCAATATTTTATCAAAAAATTGGTACGAAAATAGAAAAAGTACTCCGGAAGAAGAAAGATTGAGGATTGTCGAAGCTGCAGCAGCTATTATAAGAGAAGACATTCGGGCCTCGATAGTTGAAACCAAGTCGTATCCACCTCCAAATAAAATGTTAGATAACATTAATGAAGAAATACCTAAGTCTTTATTACATTTTCTACACGAAATTATATTAAAAAATAAAAAAGGCAGAACGGAGCATTTAAAAACAAAATGCACGTCAATAAGTCATGCAATAATGTCTTCGATACGAGAACGATCATTTTCATCACAGCTACTATTAGGGCTTTCTGTATTTCTTCATAGAAGATATGGATCAAAAAGACTATTAGATATTTTATCTAGCTTGGGATTTGCAGCTTCCTATAAAAATACTGTTGAATATGAAATTTCAGCAGTTTACCATCCGCAACCTTGTATTTCATCATCAGAGTCAGGTGCGTTAGTACAATATGTTGGAGACAATGCGGATATAAATGTCCAAACTCTCGATGGTAATAATACTCTTCATGTTATGGGAATGATTAAAATTATTACTCCAAAAGAAGCTGTTATTTACGATGAACGCATACAAAAATGTACAAGGAAACCAAGTGCCAATGAGTTGGCAGCAATATCACATGTATCTCTTCTAGCATATGAAAAGCCAGTTGAGCCTGGATACAGCAAGGTTCAAGTCGAAAAAGTGCATGATGATGTAGCACTAACAAATAGAAAATTGAATGCAGTTGATTTTTTGTGGTTATATGGGAAGTGGAGGAATATTCCACAATTGCCAGGATGGAATGGCTATTTTGAACAGCTAACCAGAAATAATAAGAATTTTTCAACATCTCAAGTCATGTTTTTGCCTTTTATTGATCATCCCGCTAGTAATTTAGACACGATTTATACCACTTTACATTGCGCAATGAACATCGCCAAATCACATAAACAAAAAACGTGTGTGATTACTTTTGATCAACCCCTTTACTCCAAAGCACGTGAAATGGTAGCTGCATCAGATTCTAACTCAGAAATATCTAAAATAGTTGTTAAACTAGGGGGGTTTCATATGCTTATGTCATTTCTTGGATGCATAGGATATGTAATGGACGAAAGTGGAATCAAGGAAGCTTTGGGTACAATATATGCTACTAATTCTATCGACAAAATGTTAAATGGACACGCATATTCAAGAAGTATCAGAGGTCATACACTATTACGACTTGCATTATCAACGATAATTTTTGAAGACATGAAGTTGGAAGATTCTGTGTTGGATGAGTTAATTGAACAAACAACTCGTCGTGATGTTGCTTATGAAGATGTAGAAGGTTGTATAGGTAATTCGAACTCATTTATTAATCAATTTCATGATAAACTGAAAGAATTGAAAGCTCGAGGTCCTACAGCACAGTTATGGGTACAATATTTTGATATGGTATCGATAGCACTAGACTTTATTCGCGCTGAAAGACTGGGACTCTTCGAAGAACATCTTGATGCAGTACGAAAAATGCTGCCGTATTTTCACGCTTGTGGTCACTTTTTATATGCAAAATCTACTCATTTATATATGCAAGATATGATGAAATTGGAAAAGACAATGGATCAACAAACTTTCCAGAAATTTAAAGATGGATTCTTTACTGTGAGACGAACGGATAAATTCTATTCTGGTACATGGACGGACATGATAATCGAACAAAGTCTTATGAAGTCTATGAAGACAGAAGGGGGAGTATCTCGAGGTCGCAGTACTCAAGAGAGTGTTTTATGTAAATGGGTGTATGCTATGTACGCTACAAATACAATTTGTGAAGAAATTGAAAAGTATTGTAATATTTCATTAGATTCTGTTGAACAACACGTTGATGCAAGAGATTCAAGAGTAAAAAGAGATAACATTGATGTAGGTAAACTAGTTGAATGGCTTAAACTTCATGATCCCTTTCCAAAAATAAAACAATTGATATCCTTAGCTTCTGGAATCGTTGGAAATGACCAGATTAATTGTTACAAAGCCCATGAAATCGGATTACAATCCATGGTGAAAATAACTGGCTTGAAGTTTAATGAAATAACTTTGAAACGCGCTGATAAGGTTTTGTCACTTTCAGCTGTTAACAAATTAGTCAAAATTAATAATTGTAAAGTCTCTGTAGATCCATTGTTACTCTTTCAAAGAATAACTGTAACCAAACAGTTTGAAAGTAATCTCGAAGGATACCTTCAATATGAATTAAGTCCATATCCAACGTCATTATTTGACAGTAATGGCATGAGAAAAACCACGAAATCTACATTATATGATAATATGACACCTGTTGATATTGAATTTAATGAAAATGATGTAACTTATATCATCCATGGCGGATTTCTTCTGCATCGTGTCGTATGGAGTAAAGACGATACTTTTTTTGTCGTTTTAGATAAATACGTCAAGTATTTACAAAGACATTATGGATCAAAAACTGTTATTGTATTTGACGGATACTCGGACTACACTAAAAACATAAAAGCAATGGAACAATTAAGAAGAACTGCTGCTCTTTCAAAATCTTATGAAGTTTGTTTCGATGAAACAATGATTGTGCCAATCAGCCAAGACAAATTTTTGTCCAATCAATATAATAAAAAAAAAATTATTGATATGCTCATTGAAAAGTTAAAAAGTGTAAATATCACAACAGGACAAGCGAGAGATGATGCTGATGTTCTTATTATCGAAACTGCTATTGAAGTATCCAAACGTGAGAGAAATGTCGTCATCATAGGAGAAGACATAGATTTGCTCGTTATTTTAATTGGACGCACTCAGTTACATCAAGAAGAGATTTTTTTTAAAAAACCTGGAAAAGGCAATGTTAAAACACAAGTCTATTCTTCAAAAAGTTTTGACAAATATCCTCTTTTTAAGAAACATATTTTATTTCTACATACATTTAGTGGTTGTGATACAACTTCTGCGCTGTTTAATAAAGGGAAAAAAACTTTTATAAAATTACTACAAAAACTTGCTAATTTCGACGAACTGGCTCAAGTTTTTCTACAAGAAAACTGCCCTGTACAGCAATTATACAAAAATGGAGTACGCATCTTACTAGCAATATATAATGCTCCAAAATCTGAAAATAATATTGATCATCACAGATACCTTCAATTCATTAAATCCACTAAACTTCATAAACCTGTCCAGCTATCTACTCTTCCACCAACAAGTGCAGCAGCTCATCAGCACATAAATCGTGTTTATTACCAAATTCAAAAATGGTTAGGACATGATTTAGAACCTCAAGAATGGGGCTGGGTACTCCAAAATGATTTTCTGCAGCCAATAACTACACTATTACCACCAGCTCCAGATGAATTATTCAGTACAATTTTTTGTAATTGTAAGAATGGTTGTGGTTTACGCTGCGGATGCAGAAAATCGGGCTTGCAATGTACTTTAGCTTGTGGACAATGCAATGGGCAAGCTTGTCTCAATGCTGTTGTATTGCAAGACGATCCTGAGGAAGAAACTGCATTCGATCCAGAAATTTTAGAAGGTTTGGAGACAATCATGCAGGTGAACGAAGATGATGAAGATGAAATTGAAATTTTCAATTTCCCACAAGATGATGATGAAGAAGCAGAAGAAGAAGAAAACTGATGCTTTTGAACTTTTTGAAGAACGTAAATGTACATTTAATTTTAATTTTAATTGTAATAAAAGTACAGCTACTAAATAAAAATCAACTTAAATTATATTTACTTGATTTATTTCTATTTACAATCTATCTATCTATCAATTTTTTATTTACAATCTATTATCGAATAAAATTAAATAAATTTATTATACATATGTATAAAAAATTATTCAATACAATGTATTAACTAATAAATAATATAAATTATTTATTGTTAATAATATTGTAATGATTTAGTAACGATATACAAGGTATTATTCACCGAGATTCACGGTTGACCTTGTATTACAGTATATATACCTGAGCGCCGGGTGCTCTCCGCTCTCTATCTCAAAATCGGTTGACTGTATAAAAAAATGTTTAGAACAAAATTTGTCGCAAATTTTATGCTCTACAATTTTGATAATAGGTGCTAACATCATTGGAGCAATAGAAACGGAGATAATTGCAAAAAACCGATTTTCATGACCTTTGACCTCGAATAACTTACGACGCAGACACGAGATAATATGAGACTTTTGAGACAACATTTAGAACGCCAAAATGAAGCTGTATACGAGTTTCCAGCTTATTATCTCAAATTCCGAGGTTGACCCCTTTTTTGCCTAAAGTGACTGGGCTAACCTGGCATTTACAATGTTTATATAATAGACTGGAATTTTTAGAAACGAATTTTCGTTGCCTTTTATCGTTTAAATTCGTCAGTGTAGCTTGAAAGTTCAACTATATGAGATGTATTTATTTCCGCCGTTCACAATATTATAAGCGCAGTTTTTACTTATTTTACATTTAAAAATGGATCGAAAAAAAGGTTCACGAGAAACAAGAAGCAGTGAAAATTTACGGAAATCTCGACCAAAAAAAAGGAAGGGTATTTTTAACCCGAACCTGGCCGAATCGGAAACTGAAACTTTCAGCACATCTGCGAAGAAACTGAAAGATAATATTGATATGACTGTGAATCAAAGCCCGAATATTGAATATCGCATTTTAAACTTTTGTGTTGTGTTTGCTGCAATTTCAAGTTTAGTGAAGTGCAAAACGTGTAATGGAAATATTAAATTTGAAACTGCAAATGCAAGAGAACTAGGCTTCAAAGTCTTTGTGAAATGTGACTCATGTGCAGATAATTTGATACCATCTTCACCTTTTTTGACACATTCGTATGAAATAAATCGTCGATTTATATTCACTATGAGAGTTCTCGGCATAGGATTGGCTGGAGCACAAACATTTTGCGGACTTATGGACATGCCAAGGTTTCTTACCGAGAATACATATTCAATAATTTTAAAAAGTGTATATGAGTCTGTGAAAACATGTGCAGATGTAATATTTAAAAAAGCCGTACGAGAAGAAATTGAAAATACACCTAATGCAGCAAAAGATGCAACTTCTAAATTAACAGTTTCTACGATTTTAACGACGATCTGAGTAAAGAAACTTTACTCGAAAGATGCGTGGGTGGCTTCAATCAAAATAACAACGAAAGCTTTAATCAACTTATTTGGAAAATCAGCCCAAAAATCGTCTCGAGTGGAGCAATCGTTGTAAATTTAGCAGCTTATATTGCCGTTGGACTATTCAACAAAGGTTCAAAATCATTATTATTTTATTTGAACTCAATCGGAGTGAGCTGTGGACACAACGCGCACGAATATGCTGATAAAATGGACGAAGCACGGATTGCGCTGGCAGAGCCGTGCGGCCGAGAAACTCGTGAAGGAAGAATGTTACGAAGGCAACACCAAATTTCCGTTTTGCAAGCGGCATCGTCGGCGGAAGAACTTCTGTATGGACCCGGAATAGATGACTCTATGTAAGTTTACAAAAATAATTATTTTCTTCGTGTAAACTGAAATTAAAACTTTAAACGCGTTTTTCTCGAAATGGGATATCTGAAGTCGGTGACCAAGATTACTGGAACACTAATGAACCGATCTTCTTGAAATTTTGCAGGCTTATTTAATACATAAAAATGTAGTCTTTAATCGTTCGATTTTTCGTTAAAATCAAACTATTAACTTTGACTGTCCGCCATTTTGTGAAAAATGAATTATTTTTTTAAGTCCTTCGATTAAAGACTAGTTTATACTTATATTTAACTAAATCTATCCACATTTTTTGTTTCAGATGATCCACTTCGCCGCAATGTTGGTCACCGCAAACCGAATAAATAAAAACACTATTTCATTGGCGACCATTTACCACTTAACAATGTAATATTTTGCAATAAAAAAATTACTGAAAGTTCTTCAATATGTATTCTTTAAGATGATACAATAATCGTTTAAAAAAGTTTTGTAGTTTTCTTTAAAAAAAATTCATGAAAAAGGCCTTTTTGTTGAGCTACAAGTGGGGGTAACCCCTTAACACACACAAAATTCCACACAATGAGAATTCTTGAGGTTCATTTAGAATAAAAAGAGATAAATTTGCAGAATAAAAATCACCGTCGAGTTGTGGACGCCGAGCAAGCAACATCGAGGACAATAACTATATGAGAATAGTCGTTGATAATCTGGTCAGCCAACAACCGCCCCAGTCAATCGGCGGAGGTCAACATCAGCGAGCCAACCGACGCCTAAGCTCTTAATTCTTTGCCGAGGCCGGGAAGGCACTGAAAATACTCATCTTAAAAAACTTCTCTTTATATACTTTCAGAGAAGCGTTGAATTAAAGTTTAGCCAAACGGCCGGTGCAGGTGAGCAAGCGTCTGCATATGCAATGATTGATAACCGACTGGAGCTGCGAGTCAACCAATTGCAGGAACGACTTGAGGGTGACGAAAACAAACAAAAACGCAAGAAGAAAAGGATATCATTTTTGGAAGTTGCAGCCGCATCAGTGAACAACTATGATGTACTTCAGATTGAAATGGACGATGATGATGACGGTGTCAACGAAGAAACAAGCAAAAAGGATACACGAGCGGAATCAAATAAGGATTTAGAAGACGACAAAAACAAAGAGAGCGGAAAGAATATACAAGAGGACGACGCAAGAAAATACTTAGAACAACGCTCAACTGTGGATACGTTCAACTTCGTGCATTGTAAAAGAAAGGTAAGTGGAATTTCAACAACTGAATATGGATTCGTGGTGAATGGTGCAGTCAGTGTCCCCAACAAAAGTGCTAGTCCTCAACCTTCCCCAACGGTTGAGAAAAGGTTCCACCAGTAACCTGCTATGGGGCTAATATCTCTAGTCTTATAAAGGATCTTTCACGGAAAGGGTCGAAAAATACGAGCAGTGATAAATCGCTTGTGTTTTGTGCATCTGTCAAAGATCACGGAAAACGTTCGACTTCATTCGAAGTACAGGAATTCATACCTCGACCACCACACCTGTCAGTGTTAGACCGAATGCACTTCTGATTCGAGGGCTACACCGAAGTACCCAGCCCCGTGACATCTTAGATGAGCTCTCATAAGTGTACTCAATGGAAGTCAAATCCGTCTCGCATTTTCTTCCACCAAGAGAAAGAAAATTGCTCCACGAAAGCGATGAAAACCAAAAAGTTACCCAGTCTAATCGTTTCATAGTTCATTTCGAACCTATTCAGGACATGGAACATGTCCACAAAATTAAATATATTCTGAGGCAACGGATCAAGTTGAAAAGGATTCGAAACAGAGAAAAGGTGCAGTGCTTCAAAATGTTGGTTATTTTGCAGAGAATTGCACTATCGTCCACTGTCAATTAGTATTACCCACACGGGAACAAATTCTCAAATCTATACACAGTATCACCTGATACCCGTATCTCTGATCGATACGCGTATAGCTGTGTCGGGCGAGCACGATTTCGAAGATGATGCTTGGATATCTCCATCGCTTGCGTCGTCCTGCGAACATGCTTCATCACTTTACATACGCGATGTAGAGATGATTGGGAACATTTGTGTGATATGTGGCCACAACTATGGACGAGCTTGTGACCGGTTTTGATGGAAAATATTTTGAATTCCTTAGAGTGGTATGCGAGGTATCAATTTGTAGTCTAAAATGGGGTGAAAAGAATTTTCCCAGACAAAAATTTTGGAATCAGTTCCAAAAGCCACACGGTAGAAATTTTCGTTTGGAAAGCTAATCTACGGCCAAACCGACATTGAACAGCTTTTAAGATTTTGATTTTTCATTGTGATTTCGGCACAATTGTGCGATAAGGTAATTTAGGAAAATATCAAGTAACAAGTTATATTTCGAAGTAACGATTCGATATTTCGAGCCTGGCAATGCACCCGTTACTCAGTAACGAGTACGTACGATTTGCCACAGCTCTTTCATCCACAGGTGTGTTAAATGCACCTTCTCTCATGATAGGGGAAAATGTCCAAAACCTCAAACGGAAGCAACTGTGGCGCTGCTACTACAATCGGTCCATGGCACTACAACAGCACCAAAGCGTCAGTCCTGGTAGCCAGTTCAGCAACTGATTAAGCCGGGTGTAAACTTCGCAGCAATCTCAAGAGGGATAAATACTGAAACGGCGAATCCACACCAACAGTGGAATATAAATGCACCTTCTGCTCACAGAAATCAAGTCAGCGAACTTATTAAGGCAGTGATTGCCTTGAATACGTCTGCGAAGGACAAGCTTACGTGAAAGTCGTGGAAGCTAAGACGAAACACTCAAGCAAAGTGCAATAAATATAGATGTTTAGACTGTATGTAGTTTCTATTTTGAGACTCATTTTCATATATTATGTTTTGTTTGTGAAATTTAAATATTTTACTAGATAAATTGATTTCATTGAGAGAAATCGACATAGTTTTGTTATAGTATAGTAATATCATTACTTACGTTACCTCGACATACGCGCATTCGGAGTTACACGATTTTTTAATTTTTTCGTATATTATTCTTTTGTGTGAACGCCGCGCAGCCATGGTAAAGCGGTGTTTGGTTTTGATTCGCCCTGCCCGCACTAGTGTACGTTCAACTTAAGACAGGCTCAGACGTGTAGTACGGAATCGACGCGTAGGTACAAGAAAGTTACGAATTTTTGTGTTGTGCGATGACCTGAGTACCTAAGTACTATGGCATCCAAACGAAGTAGAACCGACTCTTTTGCTTCAAACAAGAAAAGAAAAACATTATCTTTGTAGCGCAAAGTTAATATTGTAGAAAACCTGTGTACAGCGCTAGATATTTTGAAACCACACGCATTCATCGCCGATTAGCAAGCTAAATACTTCACATCGTTAGAAGAAAATATCACCGAGGGTGAGGTAATTGTTCAATGCGATTTTGCTGAGAACTATAGCTTTGTGATTCAAGACGCGGCCCAGTCTTTGCACTGGAATAACGATCACGCCATTTTTCTAACATCGGTTTATTATTATCGACAAAACTCATACACAGATGTATTGTTATGATATCGGATGACCTCAGACATGACACTACAGCATTTTACACATTTCAAGATATCTTGCGTCTGCATCTCCAAGAAAATAATATTCCTGCTAACAAGTATATCTTCATTACTGACGGCGCATCACAACACTTTTAAAACAGATTTAACTTCATAAATTTATATTACTTTAAACAGGATTTTGGTGCGGAAGTAGAACTCCATTTCCACGCTACTACCTATGGCAAAGGACCATGTGATGGTCTTGGTGGCAACCTGAAACGCTTGGCGACACGTGTAAGCTTACAAACTGCTGCAAAAAAGCCATCAGCATCGTTACATCACACCGCAATTTTTTTTCTGATAAAGGCAACATTGACCAGAATAGAGTTCAACTCAAAAGCAGGTTTGATTCTGCGGTAAGCATGCGATAAGCAAATATGAAATTAAAAACAAAAATTCCACACATTCGATTTCGATTTGTTTACATTGGTAATAATTCTAGGAATTCCATTTATTCCAACCTGAAAAGTGGAACAAAAACTGTATTCCTTTTTTTTCCCGGTACAATCAGGGCCAGTCCCAGTCCGTCGCTCATCAAGTCGACATAGAGAGCACAAGTGGAACGATAGCAACGCGCCTCGGGGCAAAGCCCCCGGAGAGTTCGCACCCGGGCAAGAGGTTGAGGGATGTTGAGGCCACTTCGAAAAGTTTTTGGCTGAGAGAAAGGTGATTTGGGGGGGGGGGGGGGGGTTCTTATGTTATAAACTGCTTAGTGAATATATAATAGAATTAAAAGGTAAATTGGATATGTTAGTTTTATATATTCTTATATATTGATTTGACAGGTTTTGGTGTGAGATTGAACGATATGTGGGCAAGCCATATTATTTTCGAAGTTTTCAAAGAATATTGTTTTAATGTGTCTTTAGAAGAAAATGATATAATAATAGTTAAACATACGAATAATACAAAATTTCTATACTAAATATTATTGATAGCAGACGAATTCTTCAGAGACAAGTACATTTGTAAAATTGCTTTCAATAGTCAAGTTACTGCTGAGCAATTAGCCGTAGAGTTGTGCCACCTCGTGAATAATGACTGAGGTTATCAGCGACGAGGAATCGCAACTGGTACCGTGCCGTGGTGTACGAATGAAAACGCTTCGGTGTCGTTCGACAAGTTATTTCAGAGTTAAAAGATTCCGGCAATTCGTTGGCTGAGAGTTTATATGTACTTTACGAATTCCTAACGCACTTGCGAAACTTGGCACGATCTTGAAAGATTACTGGAGACATTAAAGTTTTATTTTACTTGCCCCGTATTGAGGATTGCGACTTAATGTCCGTGAATGATTTAGCAACCGTGATATGGCTCGTGTTCAAACAAAACGTCTCGTTGAAAAGTTCCTGGAATGTTTTAACGAAAGTGTTAAAAGAGAACGCTTCTTACAGGACATTTTGCTCCTTAAAGAATGTCGAGGAACTTGCCAGTGTCATGAACGAACATTGGCAGACATATTCAGAGGAACTAGAACGGTCAAGAAGTGTCGCAAAAAGTTCCGTCGAAGCGCAAGCCGCCGGTTGGGTCGAAAAACTCAAACGTTTTGGCGAAGAAATCGAAACAGCTAGGGAGCTGTTGCCTTTTTTTTTGTTGCCTGGAGAGTCTACGTCGACTCAACGCAGCCTCACATCCATGTTGCCCACGATTGCCGATTCGCCTCGTCATGGTGTCGCTGTCGTATCCTGCTGGGATTTAATTTCAAGCGAAGGAATTTCAGACGACGTTTTTGCAGCAAAATCACAGATGTCGCCGCAGTCAATTTCGCAGAATATTTCTTTCTTCAAGGAGAAGTAGACCGAGGATTTTTCAGTCCCTTGCGAAGGTGGTACTTCATTTGTGAAGGTGACGATTTACGATCAAGCGAAAATTCTGGGGAAGCAAAAGGATCAGATTTGGCGCGATCGTTCTTTGGAGATGAACTTTAGCGTGAAGAATTCACATGTGAAAGTACTAAACGCGCTAATGACGTTGAAAGAACATTGTGTGAACCGGATAGTAAAAGATCCAAAGGCAGAGTACGACGTCAAGCGCAGTTCGTGGAAAAATTCTTATGGGTGGTACTAATAGTGCCGCCAAAAGTCTGTATTCGCTGTCCGTTGTTTTTGGAGAAGATGAACAACTATCTAGACGAGAATGACGACGAGTAAAAGCGAGCAGTCAATTTATATAAACGGAAAATTCTATACATGACTATTGACGAGATTTAAGACAAATATAAAGACATAACGTGTTTGTTTAATGCTATAAACGGAAATGTTTCAATTGAATATTATGATAGAACAAATGGAAAATGATGAATCTCTCTCAATTTCGGATGTTTGGAAAAAATTCATAATCTCAGGTTGTGTTAAACATGTTGGCATATCATGCCAACACGGAGATTAAGCCATCAACGCTGAATGCCTGCTGGAAAAAATTATGGCCAGAAGTGGTGAAAGGTGGAAATTCCGTATTACCATTGGAGCACGAGTTACGTCATCACTTTCTAGAACGTACACTACCATCCCAAAGAGCTGGTTATGTAAAGAAACCAAAGCACATCCGAATGAATCATAATTATCCTTTAATGACCGAACGATCGGATGCACAGAAATTGCTCGAGATAAGTAGCTTAAGATCATTTGAATTTGTTAATGACTAATGTAATTAGAGATAAGTAGTTTAAGATTTATTAACGATGTTAGGAGATAAGATTGATTGTATAAATACTCGTGACCAAAATGATCTGGTGTGCAGTACGAGCGTGAAAGTTGAATCAGTTGGATACCCAGAGAATCTGAATACAATAAATTTATAACTAATTTTAGTCCTTTTTATTTTCAAAAGGGAAATATCAATTTTGAT
The DNA here is from genome assembly GCA_954870665.1 of Stratiomys singularior. Lineage (NCBI taxonomy): Eukaryota > Metazoa > Arthropoda > Insecta > Diptera > Stratiomyidae > Stratiomys > Stratiomys singularior. The sequence goes on from OX940881.1 coordinate 69,049,657, forward strand.
CTTGTAACTCACGAATATTCTCAGATAACGAATATAGCGTATAAAATAGGAGGAGATGGTTTCGAAGATTTTGTTGAGGAAGAGGAAGTTGTACTAATGGTGGACAAAGAACTAGATGAGAATGATTTAGAAACATAGGAGGAACATAAAAAACAACACAATAGCTACACTTAAATCCCAATGGGACTCTAATAACAACAGCAATTTCCGAAAAATGATAGAAAACAAACACACTGAGATTTTCACAAAAAACACAGAACCCAAACGTCCCCAAGTCCAGACAAAATTGAATACAGCATGCTCAATCTCACTATTCTACCTAAACAAAACAAATCTAATAAACTCCATAAACGTTAATATAAAAAAACTAGAAACCACACAACCTTAGAAAAATCAGAATCATACCAATCTTAACCTTAAAAGTGCATTGTGGGTGCCGGACACCCAACAACATTTTCAAACACGTACAGATCCTATAGTATCGAACAAAATCGGGTATCGCCAGCTATCATTTGTTCAGATCACTAACTTCAAGGAAAGTGGGCAGGGACAGTGCGTGAATCGTTAGTGTATAAACAGCAGCTGCTAAAAGTAGACGTTTCGAAAAATCCGGGTGTCAAACACCAAGTGTGCACCCTAAGTGGTCAATTTGGAGCAAATATTTTTACTGAAAGATTGTTGATTTTTGGTAAATTTATAACGTAAGTATAGTATCTGAAATGTTAAAAAAAATAGTATTTTTTTCCATTATTTCATGCTGTTATGCTTTGCAGATGGCTTATAACCTACGCCAGCGCATGGTGCATGAGAAATTGATTGAGGCGCAGTACGATGAAGATTTTGGTGGCGAGGAAAAAGAAAGTGAAAAGGATGTGTAATACATATCGCATGCAATAATTCATGCACTTACTTTTAAATACATTTTTTATTCCATAACATACACTCATCAAATTACTCATATGACATGAGCATACTGACCTACAAAACAATTCAATCAGTTTACACTAAACATGTAAACTGGTATCCAAAACAAATTTGAAGTTGTCGCATGATCATAAATCATATGAAGACCACACACGTGATTCATAATGGGTTGTGGTCAAAGACTATTTGTATTGGACAAGTGTCGAATGGCATTTTTGATTTATTGAGTATGAATTGAATGAGGTCTAGTAAACGCATTGAAGAAAAATGCATATGACTAATTTTAAGACGTGAGAGAACTAATTTGGGTCAAAATATGTATGTGACCCATGATAAGTTTTAGGTCTTAAGAATAGTATTTAAGCTGTGCATTTTTGTAAATAAAATCAATTCTGAATCAGAAACTAGACGGAGTATTATTCTCTTAGAATAGGTTTTACTGATCAGGTTTCTATCGCGAGGCTATTCTTGCGACTTTAGCAAAAACGGCGTCGTGGATAATAAACTTTTGATTATGTCCTCGCCATCTTATCTGCGACTAGGCCGCTTGCATAGGTGAATGTATTACACTATAACATAAAGATAACTTTTCAAATAACAAAACATACTATAGTTACTCATCACACAAAGACCAACGAAAGAACATAATATTACAGATGCTTCAGCTTCTTCTCAACGTAACTCTGAAAAAAACAAAAAAACAAATAGCTTATTCATAACCAGAATCTACAACCAATCGAAGAAAAATCCCTACTTAACGAAAACAGCTTTGCATATAGGAGAGGCAAATCTGTCAGCCAATGCATAAACAAACTACTACACGCTACAGCTACAAAGAAAAGCTAGACACAGATGGCAGTCACGTGTGACATATCAAATGCATATGAAAGAGTAGGCGTTGAAAAATTAATTCAAACCCTAATCGAATTCAAAATGGAACCACATTACATTAAATGGATACAAAACTTTCAAGTCTGAATACTACCCATAGGAAACAACACTGCAATCATTAAAAACGGCATACCACAAGGCGATACAATAAGCCCCACCTTATTCAACATATACACTAACAAATTCCATAGCATAGCTGATGAGAATACCACCATACTACAATTTGCAGACGATTTTACCATAATCAGTAAAGGGAAAAATCAAACAGAAACTCTCACAAACATACAAAACAATTCTTTTTTTCTTTTGGTGTCAGACGCGAGACGGTACGGGAGTGTGGAAGGATAGTAGGTGTGTGATTCCTCTGTGAATATAGCTATGTTAGTGCGCGAGAAGAAGTGTAATTTTTGAGACTAAATAATAGATATAAAAAAAGACTAAATAGACTAAATAATTGAGACTGAAGTGTTGAGGCGGTGCAGCGCACGGCGATCGTTCGGGTTCCGGAGACTGGGTGCGGAAGGCAGGCGAAGACAATTTGAGTTGGCGGAAGCACGGAATCGCGGGGGTGGCCACCGTCGCACAAGTGATAGGCTTGTAATTACTATATTATTACTATTATATATAAATTATTACTATTATAAAGTATCTAATATTGTAAGTACTATATTATTACTATTATATATAAATTTTTACTATTATATATTATCTGTTATTACTATTCTACTATATTAGCATATCAATAGAGTCTAATAAACTAAACAACACGAGTTTCTCTTCCACGGGTGAGACGGGAGCAACGCGGACGGTAGTCGGCCCTTTGTTTTCAGGGTGTTTTCCTTTTCGTTTACTTTTTCTAGGATCAACCGTTTCCGAGTGGTTGTGGAGGTTCCCTACGAGGAGAGTGGTATCGTCGCATTCTCGCTTGGCGACGTTTCGGGGCTCGGTAAAGCGAGTGGCACCCACGCCCGTCTCTGACGGACCTACCGGGACCGAGGGCCCCGGCCGTTACCTCTCCGTACAGGAACGACCGTGGGGGTGCATCGTGCCCAACACTTCCCCAGCGATTTGGGTTGAAGGCTGGGAGTTCAAGGCCCACCCACGGAATTAAGTGTAACATTTGGCAAACAACAAGGTTAACATGTTTCACAACATATGCAAAGATTAACAGCTTGAACTTATCTCCAATAAATCTGCTGCAATCAAATTACATAGTACATTTTAGAACAAATGGAAAATGATGAATCTCTCTCCAATTCGGATGCTTCGAAAAAATTCACAATATCAGATTGTGTTAAACATGTTGGTATATCATATACGGAGATTAAGCCATCAACGCTGAATGCCTGCTGGAAAAAATTATGGCCAGAAGTGGTGAAAGGTGGAAATTCCGTATTACCATTGGAGCACGAATATTCTCAGATAACGGAGACAGCGCATACAAAAGGAGGAGAGGGTTTCGAAGATTTTGTTGAGGTAGATGTTATAAAACTAATGGTGGAAAAAGGACTAGATGAGAAAGATCTAGTTGACATGGTTAATGGAACAAATACTCGTGATAGTGATCCTAATGAAGAGGAGTCTGACACATTAGTAACCTAAGTGTAATCATTTTATACAAAATGATATTAAAAAATGTTTTGAACTGCATAAATTATGTTTCCGAAAATGCAAAATAAATTCATTAGTTTTTTTTTCCAATTTGATGCCTTTGACCTTAAATTATGTTGAATGGACTTGGGCACTTTCAAATTTTTAATGAATCTGGTTGTTAATTTTGAAAGTGGCCTAACTCCATTCTTGGAAAAATAACGCACATTATTCACTTAATAATTGCCGCTAATAGGAACCATAAATTTGACAGCCTTAGATACACTTAAGCAGTATGACTCATTTGTATCCAATACGTAATTTTTTTAATTCTTCATTAAAACGTTAATACTCAAATATCTCCATTTGAATATAAATGGATGTTCTCATTGTGTTGGTGTTGTAGTAGGGTTAAAGGACACGATTATTGTTTTAGCATAGGCAATGCATTCAGTGTTTAAATACATTGGTAATCAGTATTAAAGAATGCGTAGAAATAATATGGATTGTTTGGGTAAAATGCAACTAAGATAGTGTATATTTATACCGGAATTGTCTTTGATCGACAATGGGCCTGGTAAAAACTCCTTTTATCCGTTTACCAATAGATCGCTGCGTACACTGGCTTAGGAAGCTCTAATCCAGATATTACGCGTTCTCTAATTTATAAGGATAAATTTTGCCTTGTCAACTGGCTTAGGAAACCTAATCCAGGAACTTAACAATTCTCCGAGCTGATCGATTCAAACACAATGAGTTCTGATCTTACTCTGATTTTTATTTTACAACTGATTCCCTTATATACTAACTCAACCTACAGAATTTTCCTTGTGTGGGATTTCCGGTACCTCATAAACCCATAAAATTTCTACATCCTTTGCAGATTTCCAAAAACCATCAATTTTATTATTACATATCTATCTATGCTAACACATTAACATATCTTTGAACCCTAATAAACAATGCATTCCGACACTGAATGAATTGCCCATACTAATTCAATAAACCTATCCGTAATTACCAATGCATTCAATTTTTGAATGCATTGTCTATGCTGAAACTATAAAACTATTCTTAACCCGTAACACATTGCCCACACAATGAGAATTCACACCTTATACATTTTACTTATCTATACTAAACATCCTATATAAACATACATTTTACTTATATATACTAAACACATAGAATAAATAAAAATGTAGAAATTTTATGTTTTTATGATGACACACTAAATCCCACAAAAGGAGATTTTTTTTAAGGTTTAGTTAGTAGTTAAGGAGATCATTTTTACAATAAAATTCAGAGTAAAATCAGACAGCGAGCGTTTCACTTCGTATTTCGAAGATCCGAAGGAAAAGGCTCGCATTAAGTACTGGTTTAGAAACCTAAGCCAGGAGACAAAGAGCACGCAAGCTTTATCTCCTACTAATTGCAAAACACACGACACTTGGATTAGAGCTTCCTAAGCCAGTTCACGTAGCGATCTAATAGTAGTCGGATCCAAACTTTTATGCCAGGCCCATTAGACAGATACACTTCGATTCCGGCGTAAACATACACGTTGTTTTAATTCATTTTATTGAAAAATGCAAAGTGAGCGTCTTGGTAAAATAAGTCGCTAGTGTAATAATATCCTAACAGTGGTAGGCCAGTATTATCTCCGCTATACGCATACAATAAATTTACATGCTCCTTAGAGACGGATAAAACCCGGAAATACAAGGGGTATTATGAAAAAATATATTGTATATATATATATATAATATATATATATAAGCAATAAATATATATATATAAGCAATACTTATTTTGTGGATAAGTGCAAAGACAATGAGAAGTGAAAGGACAATTCAACAAATTCGAATAATTGCAAAAATTCATTGATTCATGCAATTGACGCGTACCTAATGCAATTGTGTGAAGGAATAACGAGTGAAGGAGAGGCGTCATCGAAACAGAAGGTCTTCGTGAAACAGCCGCAAGTTCATTCGACATCTTATACCACATACAAGATTAATACAGAAGACATTCAACATCTAGTCTATAGTAGTGGGAAGTAGGCATCAAATATACATTATTAACGATATATCAGATATGTAAACACTGTTCTCTTATCCTTTCAAAATCCTAATTTTCATAGAATCGTACACATTTCATTCGTAAATCTCACTGTGCGGTATATTTAATAATTAACAAAATGTCAATCGACGAACAAATCACGATTAACATAAACAGTACATTTGATCAATTCGAAGGCAGGCACAATCAAACACTACTTCGCATCTTCATGTCGTTTCTGAAGCTCTTTTAGCTCCAGCTTCGTTTGAAATTGTTAGCAAACAATGACAATCGAAATTATGTCGTGTTTACTCACTACCACATACGACGAAAGAAACTGCAAAAAAGCTATATTGCGGTATTTTGCTGCTTCACAACAAAGCCGATCAACATGGAAGTAGTCTCCGATTTCACGACCGAGAGATTTATTGGAGCCCTACGAAGATTGCAACAAACTTTGTGGGCGCATGGAATAAATTGGAAAAACTATCAAGTGAACTCAAGAAACAATCCAATCAGGAGAAGATAACGAATGATTGCAACACAAAAGGTGTGCAATTTCATTTCTCACCACCAAGGGCACCGCATTTCGGAGGGTTGTGGGAAGCAGCAGTGAAGTCGGCAAAACGGTTGTTACAACAAACACTAACATCAGCACCATTAACTTTTGAAGAGTTAAGCACAGTGGTATTAGAGGCTGAAGCGATCGTCAATTCAAAATCAATAACCCCGCTATAATCCAATTCGAACGACTACACTTCACTAACATCAGATCACTTCTTAATTAGAGAACCACTGGCTACCATCCCAGAACTCAGCACAACATATGTGGCACCACCGTCTTCCCGCCGCACCACGGTCTTTTCGGCGATGCCAGCTCCTCGACGGCAAAATCGCGACGCATAGTCTGCCACTGCACGACTTGGGAAATTCAGAGGACTTTTTAGACAGACAAAAAAACAAAAACGATTCGTTTGACAGTGGACCGCATGGTCATTTTTTCCGTGTGTTGTTTCTGAATCGGAATTCATCAGCAATAAGCGAAAGCGAATCAAGTGCGTTACATTCATACTTCCACACATATCAAGAAATATCCAAATTGTCCAGATGGAAAATTGTATCGGCCATTCGACGAGAAATGTTGAGAAGATGGGTAAAGGAGTATCTTGGACAGTTACAGCAGAGAAATAAATGGAAAGAAATAAATAAAACTAACATTGAGCCAGGAATGTTAGTCATCTTGAAGGAAGAAAACAGCCCGCTACTTAAGTGGCCGTTAGGACGAATTGAAGAAGTGTTTAAAGATAAAGATTGACTAGTCAGAGTGGTTAACGTCAGAACGTCAAGGGGGACTTACAAACGAGCGATCCATCACTTAGCACCTTTACCCATAGCAAGTTACGCCATCACTTCCTAGAACGTACACTACCATCCCAATGAGCTGGTTATCTAAAGAAACCAAAGTGCATCCGAATGAGTCATAATTATCCTTTAATGACCGAACGATCTGATGCACAGATATTGCTCGAGATAAGTAGCTTAAGATGATTTGTATTTGTTAATGACTAAGACACATTTAAGTTAGAGATAAGTAGCTTAACACTAAACATACCATAACGGGTCAAATAACCCATTTTGAACTTTTGCATTGAAAATGCACGTATAATTTTATTGCGTTTGCACATTTGACTTCATGATTTTTTTTAAGTAATTAATGTACAGTTATAAAAAAATTTTTTTTTTGTTTTGTTTTGTTTATTCTGAGTAATCCTTCTTGTATACCGATATCTACCACAACGGGTCATTTGACCCGGAGAGAATTTTTTGGTTTATGAGATTATCGAGTCATATTTGTAGTCAGTAAGTTGCACATTCTTCCAAACACTGTTGCGTAAAGTAGTTCAACGAAAATAGCTCAGAATAATTTCAAGAAAATATCAAATTTTAGATTGAAAATAGCTTTTTAGTGTAAGAAAAAGCGGCAAAAATTGAAAGTCTTGGTAAGTACCTAGCTTATATTTTATTTTGATAGCTATAGTAATACAGGTTATTTTTTACCCAGAAAAATGTCGAAGCAAACAAGACAGTACAAGTTCTTAGAAGATATAAATAATATTGGCGAAGAGTTTTCAGAAATTAGTGAAGATGAAATTTCTGAAAATGAAGATATATTGGTTGAAAATAAAAATGAGTTTGATTCAACAGATACTGACGATGAAGAGGAAAATATTGTGAATGTATGTAGTGGCCGAAAAAGAATAAGATTACTCTCAAGTTCAAAAGAAAGTTAAGTAGAAATAAATGAACAAAATGTTGCGAATGATGGATCTGTTTGGCAACAAATGCAAGTAGGTGGCACACCTGGAAGAGCATCACTTCATAACATTTTCAGGCAAGAAGTAGGCCCAACAGGATATGCAAAACGTCATATAATGAAAGGTAAAGTTAGTACTGCATTTTCATTGATAATTGACCACCGTATTATGAACCATATAAGAACATGCACAATAGAAGAAGCAAAGAGAGTGTTAGGTTCTGATTGGAGTTTATCTAAAAAAAATTAGATGCATTTATTGCAATTTTATATGCTCGAGCTGCATATGGAGCAAATAATTTGAATATTTCCTTTTTGTGGAATAACATATGGGGGCCTAAATTTTTTTCTGAAACTATGAGCAGAAATAATTTTACCGAAATTCTTAGATTTATTCGTTTTGATAAAAAAAAAGTCAGCGGAGCCAAGGTTTGAAAACAGATAAATTCGCTATGGTATCTGCAATTTGGAATATTTTCATTGAGAACAGCCAAAACTGTTACAAACCGGGTGAAAATATTACTATAGACGAACAGCTATTTCCGACTAAAGTACGATGTAGATTTACGCAATACATGCCTAACAAGCCGGATAAATTTGGAATCAAATTTTGGTTAGCATCGTACGTCGATAGCAAATACGTCATAAATGCACTTCCATATCTTGGAAAAGATGAATATAGGCCCTCTTCAGTACCACTCTCTGAATATGTTGTACTCAAACTCATTGAGCCATTTACGGGTTGCGGAAGAACTGTGACCACAGACAACTTCTTCACAAGCAAATCCCTAGCAACACAACTCCTTGCCAAAAAAACTACGTTAGTTGGAACTATTCGGTCAACTAAAAGAGAATTACCACTAATTGCGAAGCAAAAGAAAGATGATATGGAACGATTTTCATCGAAAATTTTTACAACAGATAATTGTACTCTTACAATCTATAAAAGTAAGCCAACAAAAAAAGTACTTTTACTTAGTTCTAAACATAAATTCGTTAAAGTAGAAAACAATGATAAACGTTTACCTGAAACTGTTTCATATTACAATAAAACCAAATTTGGTGTAGACATGACCGATCAAATGGCGAGGAAATTTACTACAAAATCTAAGTCTTGCAGATGGCCTCTCCAAGTTTTTTTCAATATCCTTGATTTAGCTGGTATAAATGCCTGGATTTTGTACAAGCAAACGACAGGAGAAAATATCTCGCGACAAGATTTTTTACTCAAGCTAGCAGAAGAACTTGGCGCCGATTTTCGAGAAGTTCGTGAACAACCAAAACAAGAAACAAATACGAAAGGATCGTTGCCTAAGTCTACTACAGATGCTTATAAACGTATGAGATGTCAAATAGGATACTGTAAAGAAAATAAAACCAACAAAATTTGCTCTAAATGTAAAAAATATGTTTGCGGAAAATGTACAATGGACACAATTATATGTAAAAAAATGCGATGAACTATGAATTAAAAATTTTTATTTTTTGCTTTTGTAATAGAAATGCTCAACATACTATTTTGTTTAATTATAATAAATTTAACTTATATTTTTATTTCCTTCCTAACATCCATATTTCATACATTCAAGCATGAAACATAAAGTCGGGTCATTTGACCCGCTATGGTAGAATTAGGTATATATTAAGTCTTGGTATGATTAGTGTTAAGATCATTTGGATTTACTAATGATGCTAGGAGATAAGATTAGATTTTTGAAAATGGATAAATACTCGCGACCTGAAGGATTTCGTGCGAAGTACGAGCATAAAAGTTGAAGAAGTTGGATATATTGGTACAAATAAATTTATAATTAATTTTATTTCTTTTTATTTTCAAAAAGGAAAGATCAATTTTGATCTTGTACCTAGCAGCAAGTGAAAACCATCGATCACAAACCAAACCAATAAACTCAATCGACGCCAGCAAAACTGCAGGAACGAATCAGCGTAAAAAGGAAAAAACACAAGGACCATCTAGAAATAAGCACGCGAGGCGACTAGACGATGGGCAATAATTCTACTAGATGGATTAAATTTACCAAAGCGAAATTCATCCCATGATGACCAATCATCGTCAAACAGCACATGCAACAGCAAAGGCCTATGGATGGATAAATCATCAACGCGGAGAAGGTTGCTCAGTATAGATATTTGATATATGTAGATGTAAAGATAAAAATATATGTAGATGTTTATTTAGGAAAAGGTGTGATTTTTCACTGTGTGGGCAATGTACATGGTGGTCCATCTGTTGGTTTTCTTAACTAACTATATTTGACATATTATATGTGAGAGCTGTCATGTGGTATGCATGCATCAACTGTCAAAGGTTTGGCAATTGTGAACATAGTCTTTTAACAACAGAACACATTTTAATTATGCAAAATTTTTACACAAACGGTCGTTCTGTAAAAAAAACAATCAAGACCAATAGAGCCTGGAATACGTAAAGTTGTTTAACGTTTTGAGGAAACTGGTTCCGTAGAGGGTCGTAGACCATATCAACATGCTCGTCTGGGTCGTACCCCTGAAAATATTGGCGCAGTAAGTGAAAGTGTCCGTCAACAGCCATCCACATCATCAAGATATCGTTCACAGGAATTAGGCATTGCTCGGACCACATTATTGAGGATTTTGCATGTTGATCTTCACCTACATCCATACAAGATTCAATGAACCCAAGAACTGAAGCCGGCAGACCATAAGCAGCGTCGAAATTCCGTTAATTGGATGCTTGCAAGAAGTGCAAAAATGGGTTTTTCGGATGAAGCCCATTTAATAATTTTAAGCCATGTTAATAAGGAAAACTGTAGGATCTGGGGGCTGCAAATGCTCATGAATATCATGAACAACAATTGCATGCCGAAAAAGTGACTGTGTGGTGTGGTCTCTGGTCTCGTGTTATCATTGGGCCGTTATTTTTTCGAAAACCCTGAAGAAAAGGCTGTTAACATCAATGGCGAACGTTATCGGGCTATGATAAAGGCCTTTTTGTGGCCGGAAATTAATCGTATGGTTGCTAACAATCTTTGGTTTCAACAAGACGGAGCCACAGCTCACACATCTCGCCAATCCATCAACTTATTGCACGAAAAATTTCAGGACCTCATAATTTCGAGGAATTCTGACGTCAATTGACATCCAAGATCGTGTGATTTAACACCTCTTGATTATTATCTTTGGGTTTTTTTTGAAAAGTAAAGCATACGCGAATGCCCCCCGCACAATTCACGACCTTAAGTGGAACATTCGCGCTGAAATAGCTGCCATACCAACGCTAATTCTGGAAAAAGTCAACGAAAGTTTGGACGTTCGTATGGAGGGCCTGTAAAAAGAGCCGCGATGGGGATATGTGTTATGTTGTGTTCCACACATAATTGCCATAGACCAACCTTTTATAGTCAATAAAGATTTCCGATCTTCTCTTACAAAAAGTGTGTTTTCTTCCACAATAGAAAAAAAGTTAACAGATGCTCCACCAAATTTCAATTCAAATTTCCCGCCATATAGTAATTCTGCCAGAGGTCGCTATTGGCGTTTTTAAAAGCCATGGGCAGCTAGTAAATAGTCATAATGTTATGGGATGTTACGTACAAGTGCGGAGTACAACCGAAGAGTCGCGATTATCGAAAGTCTTCGCGCTGGGCGTTCACCGTCAGAAATAATTCGATTCTTCAAGTACCCAAGATCAACTGTCTACGATATTGTATCTAAGTAAAATGTTTCTGAAGTGTCTCGAGAACCTTCTGCTAACCCTGTGAGGAAAACTCATGTCTCATCCAGCTAGTGTTCACGTCCTAGGTGTTGTGTCCAGCGAGGGTGATGTCATGCCACCACATTTCTTCGAAAAAGGACAAACTATCAATAAAGAAGTTTATTTGGAAGTTTTGACAAATGTCGTGAAACCTTGGATAGTAACTGTGGCCACTGGGAGACAATACGTCTTTCAGCAGGACGGCGCACCAGCTCACACGAGCAATTTAGTCCAAAACTGGCTATCGGATAACCTGAACATGTTCTGGAGCAAAGAGTTCTGGCCACCGAATAGCCCGGATTTGAACCCCCTGGATTTTTATGTTTGGAGCGTTGTCGAAAGGGTTACTAACAAGTCCAGGCACCCTAATGTCGCATCTCTACGCACCGCTATCGAAGCAGCATTCACCAATATGGACAGCGCTGCTTTGAAGAGAGCATGCGACCGTTTCAGGACCAGGATAGAAGCGGTCATTAGGGCTGAAGGAGGTTATATAGAGTAATTTTACTTTCAACAGGTACAAATATATTTCTGTAAATGAATTTTCATTTTTTTCATGTTATGAGTAAATAAATTTGTTTTAAAACAGAAAAAACAATTTGTCCGGATTTAAGCGCCGCACCCTGTACTACGTTTGCGTGTAGTCAAGCATTATAAATATGGTTCAATAATCCGAAAGTAGTACTCAGTGGGTTTTTTTTATCTTATTTTGAGATGAGCTCGAAAATTAGTTTTCATATTTGACTCTTATCAGTGAATTTATAGTAAAAATTTAAATCATGTTAGCATGAAATAGGGAGCTAATGGTAAACGTTCTATGGTGCTGACGCTCCAATGAAGTGACATTAAATTCAAATGTTTTAGATGAGTTTATCTAAAGTAGCACTTACCTTAATATAACATTTTGACAAATTTAATGAATTTTGAACAAATTCGAATGCAAGATGACTCACAAAATCAAAGTGTTTATGAACTGAATGTAAGGACCAAACTGTACTTGAAATTTTATAGAGATATTTAAATGAAGAAAAAAAACCAGATTGTGGACATTAATTACTGGAGTTTTTGGCGATCACGCAAAATGTGACCTCTGTCAAAGCCTGTACTCTGTATAAGGAGGCTCTACGACGAATTTGAGGAAGCATATTCTGAAAAAAAAACAGCCTTCATCATATGAAAGTATTGCTTCATCTTCATCAAAACCAGCACTCTCTCCAACTTTAGAGCAAATTATGCCGGGACCATCAAGCTCACATTCTGAAACTCTAACTATAACTTCAGTGCCATCAACCTCATCTTCTGAAGTTTCAACGGGTTTGAAATTGGAAAAGCAAACGACTCTTTCAACATTTGCGAAAAGACCTCTAAGCGATTCCGTAAGGAAAATAAATACATTAAATTAAAAGGAAGGTTTTTCTTTATTTTTAACAAAACGATTTTATGAAAATGCAAGCAATTACAAATACCTCCAAGCATAATTAGAGAGAAAAAATTGAATGAGCTAGTGCTCAATATGGTTGTAAAAGATTCGCAACTTTTTTCGATTGTAGAAAATACTGGTTTCAAAACTAAAATGAATTATTTAGAGCCACAGCACTCATTACAATGAAAGTAATTTAAAAGCAGAATTTAGCAATGCTACTCACATTTCCATAACAACTGAGAGCTGGACTTCACGAGCTATGACATCATATCTAGTTGTTACAGCTCATTGTTTTGTAGAATGGGAGCTAAAGTCAACATGAGCGGAAGAAATTTCTTCGCAAACGAATGTGATCATTTCGGTGATAACTGCTTCTTTTGACAGTGTTGCGGAAATATGTGATAATTTATATATAAAGGGTATTAAGACAAACGTCGGCAAGAGCCTTCTGTCAATAATTATAGCCGAGTGCAAAAGCTGATTTAAAAACGATGCCACTCACCCAATACTCTCCAATGCACCTTTGTTGGATCCCAGATTCAAAAAGCTTGCTTTTACTGACCAGTCTTTTTATGAATCTGCCATAAGTTGTTTGCAATTAGAAGTTGAAGCAATGGATATGCCAGAAGCCAAAACACCCAATGCTGAAGAAGCGAATGCAACTTCATCTGCTATTTTAGATGACGAGAATTTTATTTGGAAATAGTTCGACGCAAAAGCTTTAAGACAAATGCAAACACCATATTAGCTTCTTTAAAGCAATACATGGAGAATAGAAATATGACAATGTATGAATGTCCTCGAAAGTGGTGGCAAGTGCGAGCCATTCTATATCCAGAGCCGTCACGTTTAGCCGAAAAATATTTAAACTGTGGTGGCTACTTCAGTGCCAACAGAGAGGATATTTTTTAAATTCGGCCTAATTATGTCAGAAAGGTGTAGCTCCTTAAAGCCGGAACGGGTGGAGAAAATTCTGTCCTTAAATATGAACCACTTGTTAATTTAATACCGTTTTTAATTGTTTGCGCCCATCGATCCTTCTTTAAATTTCCTGGAAAATTCATTTAGATTCTGTTGGAATTTTCTGTTCTCCGTCTTTTCTTTATTTAGTTATTGAATTCAGAATTGTATTTAAAGTTAATTTATGGTAAAACTGAGTTTTAGAATGATTACTTTTCATGTGATAACAAGAGACTGATATATAGCGTGTTATTGCAGTGAATTGTTTTTAATTTGTAACTGTAAATAGTGTTAGTTTTCCCGTTTTTGTTAAGAAAATTTCAAAAACCTAAATGAATGCTAACAATTTGGCTTCGGTGTGGTTATCTCGATTCAACGAAAAATACATCAATTTTAGTTTTACTTCAGAAGACCGCATTAATTTTGTTGTGTAACGGATACTCTTTAGATCACACAGCGAATTTGTATGGGATTCGGTACACTAATCGATGTATATTGTAGAGTGGCAAAACATTAAAATTCAGCTTTCTAGAGATTTTTGTGCAAGTTTTGGTCTGTGGCCAATAACGCTAAGCAACTAACTAGCCATGTTAGCTCTAATTTAATTAAAAACTTAACATTATTTCAGCTGCTTTTCGTAACGAAAGGAATCGATTGTGGTATACGAGAATATGGTAAAAATATAGATAAGTATGAAAGTAACGAGTACCGAAACAATAGTAACAGGGATCCGTTGTTTCAGTAACAAGTTCATATAGGTATTGACTTTGTCGTTACTTATACAGCTCTACTTGACACTCAGAAGAGTCGCGTAGGGAAGAATCGTTCACGTGAATGAACAAAGAACTTCCTGAGATAACGATCATTATGCCTCCAATGTTATAACCAAAGTGAAAAGGATCTCAATGTTCCCACTAAAGATTTTCAAGTTTTTCAGTTGATTTGAACCAGATGATTAGAATTAGATAAAAGTGTTATTAAAGTGAAGCGGAATGAAGGCTGATTCCGTATCTATAAACATTTGTTCAATTTTTCATTCTGAAATATCAAAAAAATGTATTTTATATTGAGGCAATCCTGTGCCCACGCGTATAACAGTGTTATAAATCAGTGCGTGTATGATGGAGTGTTATCGAGGTTTATATTAAAGGTTCCCAGTTCAATGTGTCACATATACTGCATGATGCAATTTTTGTACGAACCATCAAGCCTATATACAGTGGCGGACAGTAATTAGCACACAACACGAAAGCCGTTCTATTCCTCGATTAGTGACGCAAACACGTTATCTAAGCTAACAATTGTGATGTATTTGCTTGAGTTTTGCATTTAGCATATCGTTAATCGCATTTCGCAGGTAGAAAGTAATTCAATTGGTTATGTAGTGCGCGACAACAAATTAGCACATTACGAATAGTGATGTGAGGTATTTCACGATTTGATAATATTTTTCTAATTACCTTAATTTCATAGTTTAAGGAAGTATTTTCAGCTCTAAATCGTAAAATATACCAGTACCGCGTAGGGGAAATTGAAAAGATGTATATCGAAAAACAGTGAAAAGGAAGAAAAGTATTTCCGACATTGCGAAAAGTGTGAACTGCTTCAGAAAGATCGTGTACAATGAAATTAAGCACATCAAAAAGTATGGCCCCATCAAAACGTCAAAAGGAAGTGTAGACCGAAGAAGACTTCTCCCCGTATGGACAACTACATTATTAATTTATCAAAAAAGGACCTCCATATGCCATCTAAGTGACATTGTTCGACATTTAGTTCAGCAAGAAGGAGTAGAACTCAGCTCTCGAACAATTCAGCGCAGATTGTGTCATGCTGGATTGTTTGAAAGATCTGCTCGTAAGGTTCCATAAATCTCTGCTAAGAATCGTAGAAAACCATTGGAATTTGCAAGAAAGCATGAGAAGTGGACAGTTGAACAATGGAAGAATATCCTCTGGTCTGATGAAACAAAAGTCAACAGGCCTGGATCAGATGGAAAAACTTATGTTAGACGTCCTGCTAACAACGAATTTAATCCCAAATATCTTAAGACAACATTGAAGCATGACGGTGGGAGTTTGATGCTATGGGGCTGCATGTCTTGGTATGGCGTGGGACCTCTGCACAAAATAAATGGCATTATGGATAAAGTGCAATATGTAGACATACTAAAAGATGTAATGCTTCCATATACAGAATGGAATATGCCTCTGGTATGGAAGTTCCTGCAGGACAATGATCTAAAACACAGTAGCAAACATGCAAAAAAAAATTGGATCACGGAGAATAAAATAGCAACACTGGATTGGCCATCATGCTCACCCGATTTAAATCCTATAGAGCATCTTTGGAACGAACTGAAAAAATTCCTTGAAGCAGCAGAAAATTGGAAATATGTACGAATGACATCAAATTGCTCAAGAAGAATGGAATGCCATTCCCATCAGCACGATTCGTCACCTGGTAGAGTCTATGCCACGCAGATGTTAAGCGCTCATCAATTCCAAAGGGTTTGCATCAGGCTATTAAAAGAATGTTTTTATATAGCTACAAAATTTGGTTGCAAATCAAGTGTGCTAATTAGCTATCGCATACATTTTTCATGTTTTTCGGCATATCGTAATTTCTTTCCATAAAACATGGTTTAAAAAATGGTTTTTTTATTTTTGCTTTCATGATGGAATTAATTCTTTATGGAAGAACTTCTATTCAAATAGAATGCTTAAGCTATTAAAACAATAAAAATTAAGGATTTATTGCATTGCGGTAATTAGTTGCCCGCCACTGTATCATCTATGAGCATATTTAAAGTTTACTTTAAGAGGATTTTTTAAATAGACACAGCATATATCTCATATATGATACACGGAGGTATGGATGGTAAAAAAAAATTGCATCATGTATCATATGTGATACATTTGACATGGAACCTGTCAAAGTACTTTGTAAAAATATTTATTGAAATAGAGAAAAAGATTGTTTAGATGTGACAACATTAATAGAAAGCCGATTGGTTTGTGATAATAGAAATTTGTTGTTAAAGTATAATTGCGTGTTATTTCCGCTTGTTTTCTTGGATAGAATTATATACCTTATGATTGTTAAATATTGCATATCTTTTTCAACTATAAATTTTGTGCGTATATGATGATATAATTTATATAGTTTTATCTACTTTAAAAACTGTTATTGAATTCTTTATAAATATTCAATGCATATGGAGTAGTTCCACTTCATGTAAGACTAACTTATCCATTGAGTTAACTACAAACTAGCTTGCAGGAAGACTATCCATTAAATCTTCGACAGTTTTACTGCTCTCTAAGGCACTTACATTTTCCACCTCCATTCTATTTTCTTTTTTATTATTTCGACTTAGAATTTTCGCATAACTCTTGCTATCGAAAACTTTTTGTTTGTGATGACCAAAAGAAAAAGTCTTAAATACCTTAGTTGCTGTGTCAGTTTTGTTACCTTCCGACATTAAT
Source organism: Stratiomys singularior (assembly GCA_954870665.1). Lineage (NCBI taxonomy): Eukaryota > Metazoa > Arthropoda > Insecta > Diptera > Stratiomyidae > Stratiomys > Stratiomys singularior. Next base: position 69,067,062 of record OX940881.1, read on the forward strand.
TCATCACTTTCCTCGGAGTTTTTCCGTTCATTTTGATGTTGCAACGGGTGTGCTGATGTTGACGGTGATGTTTCGAAACGAAAATTGGCTGGAAATTTGTGAACGCGAATACAATGATCCTTCCGTTCGTGTGGGGAAGCGCTCATCAATTTGCATTCCTCCAGAAAGCACGAGTACATTGGTTTCCGTTCGGCAAGAATCGAGAAATATGAATCGTGTTGCTCAAGGATGTGTAAATCCAGAAAATGTGGTGTTGGCAAGCATTTTTTGCATTGATTGCACAAGTAACGATGAAGTGTATTGTAGTGGCTTTCATATTCGTAGACAGTATTAAATTCCTTTCTGCAGCCAGGAACATTGCACAATACATACTCCCTGAAAGAAATAATGTTTAAAGTGATTTACACATGTACGTACAGAGGAAGAAATAAAATACAAAAAATGAAATAGAACCACACTAAGTTTAAAGATTAAAAAATCGCTGAAAACGATTTTTACGGCTATGAATAATTATAAACTCAGTCGTAGTTTGGCGTTTGCCAGGACATTCTGTGTGGTAGATGTTGTCTTTTTATATAGTTTTAATACTTGGAAGATCTGGATCTTAGAAGATCTTATTTTGCATAAATTTTGAGAAGCTTGTTTATTCCTAAAATACCGCGAGGAATACAGTTAAATAGCGTTGAAATACAAAGAATTAGTGACTTGAAGAACTGTGAAAAAGAGAAATTACAGGTGAAATTAAAGGTTGCGAAATGTAGTTAAATTTTTGAAGCTGGGAATCGAAAAGATTGGTGGAATGGAATCACCTGGAAGTCGGCTAAAGTATTCGCCTGCTATTAAACGCTTAGTTTTAAGAAAATTATCGAACATAGGGAATTCATCATGGCAAATAGTTTGAACGAACACAAATGACGTTCGAACTTGGACTGTTGAAGGAGAAAATGGATAACATCTTCAAAACATTCAAGTGTCAAAAATGTTTGCAAAGGCACAAACTAACGAAACGACACATTGAGATAAGGTAACAAATTCGTCGAAATTTTTTTTGCAAGAACCAAACATTTGGGATCATGTGATCTCGAGCGAGGAACAAATATAATATTGACGGACAAAATGGTTATAATTATTATTGGTACCGTTACCGTACCGACCTCAAAATCATCTCAAGAAGAGCACATAGAGGCGGACGTGTTACGGTTTGGGCAGCGTTCGAAAAAGTTCTTGCGGCGAAAAAACTATCATAAATGATAGAATTATTACCTTTCGTGACACGTACAGAAGATGAAAACATATTCCAGCAGGATAAGCACGGCAATCTCCAAAAAAAAATGGTTTCAGGATTACGGAATCGAATTACTACCATGACCAGGGTTGGATCCTATAGAAAATTTGTGGTGAATTTTAGTGAGGACAGTCTACGCCAAGGGGAAACCATCTATAGAAAATGTTGCAGAGCTGAAGCAAAGAATAATTGTAGCATGGAAGGAGATACTCGGCTGTATATTTAATAGTTTTATAAATAGCTCCCAACTCGATAATTGGTGTGATAAAAAATAAAGGAAAATTTACTAAGCAATCAATGAAAAAAAACTTCAAATATTATACCGAGTTTATAATTTTTCACAGAATTTAACCTGCGTTTTTATAATTTTCTTTTATTTAATTATAGCTTTTTATATACCTTTTCGTGCCAACTAAATTTCTTTAAATGCAGATTGTAGTTATTGGAAATAAAATCTAGCTTTTAAGGATAACCAAACATATTATTGGGTGTATAATTATTAGTGGTGTATTAGCACTGTTTATCGAGTCCGGGAATTGGTTTGAAGATTGTCATTGTCTTCTATCCTACAATAATCTGTTTTCGGTTTAACAAAATTTTATATTTATTTGGAAGCCTATTTTTTGGTGCATAAAACGGCCATCATTGTTATGTTTCTTGAGTGAATTTGTTTTTTTAATTATAAATGTTCATATAATTTTAAAAAATAAAAATATAAAATAATATACTTTTACATGAAACAGTAATCCCCCCTATAACACAGTACTCTTATAACGCGTTTTCATACAACGCGATTTCATGTCCCTTGTGTAACACGTGTTTCCCCCATATAACGCGGGGATTCCCCATATTATATTTCTGTGCTGCGCAATTCATAATTTGACAGTTCACAATCAATTTCGCGTACGTCTGCACATTGTGTCAATCGTGATCTTACAATACAAAATATTATTTGATTCAATTTGTGTTCCTCGTTTTTGAATTGTATGAAAATTGATGATACATATCTACTAAAAGGGGTAGAAATTTCATTTCTATAATTTTTATTTTATAGAAAATATTTCTCAGCCATGACAAGTGAAAAACCTAAATTAAAAAGGAAATTCATTTCTCTACAACAAAAAATTAATATTTTGGATCAGCTAAATAATTGTAAGAAACCAGCAATTAGCAAATCGTTGTGCAGACCCTAAGTAAATCTTCACGTGTAAGAGATTCGTTTATACCAAAAACAGAAAAATGTTTGATGATTTGGATAGAAGATTGCATTCGAAATAATATTCCCATAAGAAGTTGCTTAATAAAAGCAAAAGCCAATTTTTTTTTTACTCAATTAAAGAAATTGAAAACTGTTTCTTCCGACGAGCTAAATATTTTTCCTTGCATAAAATTCAGATTCAAGGATTGCGCGCTTTAGCTTATTATGAAAGTGCTTGCAAATTTAAAGAACTTCCAAAGATAGTTGAAGAAGGCAGAAATACAGCTTACCCAGTTTATAATGCCGACGAAACTGGCTTATATTGGAAGAAAATGCCTAAGCATATGAATTTATTGAAAAGCGAGAGATCTGCTGGTGGGTTTAAGGCATCTAAGGAAAAGATAACTTTGCTTGTTTGTAGTAATGAATCTGGCAACCATCTAACAAAGCCAATGTTAATCAATTGATTCTTAAGTCAACGGGCAACAAAAGGTATTGACAAAACCACACCTTTCGATTGGAGAGCAAACAAAAAAGCATAGGTTTTAACTGCTATATTTTACGACTGGTTTTGTACCAGAGGTCGAAAATTACTCAAAAACTAAAAATTTCAGTTTCAAGGCTTTACTCCTGATAAATAATACTTCAGGATATCCAGTAGACCGAGTTCATTCAAACGTAAAAGTAGTTATTGTAGATGAACTTCCTGGAAGAAAAAATCAGTCTTCCTTGTTCAATCTTTTGCTTTTACCGGCGTTAGAAATTCGCGGCAACTGTTAGTATATTCAAAATATTCTACCAACATCAATTTATTCAAAATAATTTGTTTATTTCTGTTTGAATTTGTATCTACCTTTAACCAGTAACAATAAAAATTTAATTTGTATTGAAAACAAGTAAAAAATTAAAAAACTGTTTGAAAACTGAGAAACATATTCTTTTTCGATTTTTGGGGCTTTCATTGTTCATTAAACATGGAAAAAGCAATATTTCGGGAAACAGCTATTTCAGTCCCATTTAATTTGACAAATAATCTCTTTTAAGTTGTTTCTGTGTATTCACTAAGGTTCAGTCGTAGATCTGACAATGCCGCCGACATTTACGGGGCAGTGTCCAAGTTTAAAATTATTGAATTTCTTAATGGCGGTGAATCACGAATATCAACGGACAATAAATTTAATATTAGTAAATCAATAGTTGCTCACCTAATGGGAAAGTACAAAGATCCAGAGCAGGATATCAATTCGGGCAGACGCTCCCGAAAAACTTAACATCAAACAGATAAACTAAATAAATAAATAAACCGTTTGTTTAAAAAATATTTCCATTTATTTCTCTAAAAAAAAGTTGTTTGGAGCTAGACCTTAACCTTTAACGGCGCTGAGTAGCAGATCTGCATCATACTATCCGAACCTGCAAAGTCGTTCAAAGCAACGGATAACATACCTTTCAACGTAGCAATGCATATCTGCAGCAAAGCAGTTTTTTTTGAGTGAAAATCAAAATTTACGCCAAGCCTCGGATGAGGAGTCGGAAATACCCTTTCTAGAAGATCAGGAAAATGAATGATTGCTGCTGAGCTCTGAAACCAGTATGAGCACTACACTTCAACCATGTGAGATAGCGCCTGCTGTTTCAGTACCCAGTATCAGCTCCAAAGTTAACACAACTTCACGATGCACATTTGCCAGAGGCCCCAAAACAAATAACATATGGAAAACTAAAATCTTAGAGCTAATAAAGACCAGATGTGGTTTTCGGGATCTTCCAAGTTACCAAATGAAACACTGAAATTGCAGAGGTCAAGGTCTTTCCTACTTATTTGCTAACGACATTGTGGATCTCAAATGAGTCGGAACAAACCTGTGAAGCGTGCAAAAAGATGCCAGTAAACTTATTAACGTCACAAGCCAGGAAATAAGACAGTTTATTGGAATGATTTACTTCATGATTCCATAATTGCCCTGCCCAATGTTCGAATGTACCGGTCACAGAAATATGGCTGTGTTAAAATACGCGAGATAATGACGCTAAAACGGTTCGAGTTTCTCAGGCCAGTACTATACTTCAATGATAACTCGAAAATGTTACCGTATAATCAGCCAAATTCTGATCGATTTTATAAAATCAGATCAATAATTGAAAAGCTCAATCATAACTTTAGAAAAGTGCCTCTAGAACATTTGTCTGTTGATGAACAAATGTGTTCAACCAAAGCACGAAGTGCTCTAAAGCAGTATTTGCCAAACAAAGCCCACAAGATGGGCTTCAAACTGTTCGTGATTTGTGGTGCAAGTGGACATGGCTACGAAATTGAAATTTACAGTGGACAAGAGAATATATGCGCAGATGTCGCGCCTCAATTATATGCCTCATCTAATGTAGTGGTCCAACTTGCCAGAGAGATTCCTGCCAACCAAAAGTATAGACTGTCTTTTGTCAAGTATTATACATCGCTGCCCTTGATTGAATGCTTGTCACACCGTGGTATATTGCCTTTGGGCGCCGTTCAGAGAAACCGTATTCCGAACTTCAAACTCCCAGAAGAAACACATCGGTTGAACAGGTTGCAAGCTATAACGGTATTGACATATCGATGGTGGTCTAGAGAGATAATAAAATTGTGAATCTAGTATCCAACTTTGCTGGCAAAAATCCCACATCTGTCGTAAGTAGATTCGACAGGTTGCAAAAGAAACATACAATGTTGAACGGTCCTATATTGTGGCAGAATATTATCGGCACATGGGAGGTGTAGACCTCATGGACTCCGTAATGTCCGTAGACTTCGGAGCAAACATTGCTTTATAAGGCTCTTTTACCATTTCCTGGACATGGCCATGACTAATTCTTGGCTATTGTATAGAAGAATTCATGTTGACACTGAAAATAATGTCAAGGTGCTAAATTGTGCCTCTTATAATTATAAAAATACGAACCGGATGAAGTACACAAGCGATGTAGAAGCACACATTCAGGACAAAAAAAAGGGCCTTGTCAGCATATCCCACCAAAACATATCAGATTGGATCAGTTTGGGCACTGACCGGCTTGGACCGACAAAATGCTTCAGTGCAAATATCCAGGATGTACTGGAACAGTCCAAATAGAATGTTAAAAGTGTGGCGTAGCCTTATGTGTTATTAAAAATAATAACTGTGTCCGTTCTTTCCACAATTCGTAAATATTAATGTTTTTACACCATGATGCACATCTGCATCTCAATGTGTTTTTTTTTTCAAAAATAATTACCTTTTCTTACATAAAATTTTTTTAATATTTTTACCGTTATTATGTAGCTCATCTTAACGTATTTTCAATTACAAAAAACACGTGCTTGCGCCGTTAAGGGTTAGTATTAGTTGGAGAACTGCCGCAAATGCTCATTGGGAAATGCATTGAGAAAAGCTCAGCCAAAGTTGACTCCAGAAAAAAGGAAAGCACTTTTATTTGACGATGATTCTAAATTTAACTTGCCTATTTCATATGGAATATGCCAATTGTAATAAAGCCAAAAATGAGAGATAAAGTCCACGTTATTGTAAGGGCACGACAACGCATGGAGGTTGAAATCAAATGATGTGAACTTACTTTTCAGCAAGAGGGTTAGCCCATTTTTTGAAATACCTGCAGAAATGGATCATTTGTGTGTACGGACATTTAAACCCACCATCTGCTTCAATATGCCAAATGGTAAATTCCACTTCGCTGGGAGTTCCAACGCATAACGACCCAAACACTCAACAAATTCATGGATTTCTTGTTCACTTATGGGATTCAAGACTTGGATTGATCATCTCAATCCCCGGACATGGATCTCATAGAGAATCTTTTCGGCATTTTGAATCACAGTGTCGAGACTCAGTATTGTAGAAATAAATATGAGCTAATGAAGAACGGGGATCAATTCCAACAATAACTCTAAGAAATCTTATAAGATCCACACAAAAAACATGTGCGAAATCACAAGGAATAATCTCTAGATATTTATTTAAAAAAAAAAATAAGGCTTATAAAATCGAATACATCTAAGAATGTGTCCCTGAATTTTGAACCTCAACTCTCAATATTTCCGAAGTTACAGCACTAAACGCGCAGGGCGTCAAGCAGTTGTACGGACGTCGGGCAGCCGGATTAGTATGCCTGTTTCAGATATACATGAAGAAGTCCAATAGGCATTTGAAACAATATTTGAAATTTACATAGGGCACATGTCAAGCTATATGGGTATGTATATTTCATGCCTGTGTACCCGCTTCTAGTCCTGCGCTTACTTCGAGTCTTGTCGAGTCTACATCGCTACGAGATCATGGGCAGTTATCCTAAAGGTGAAAAATGGGACAGTGATCGTGCTGTGCACGAAAACGCAGATTCCATAGTAATCAATTCCTTAGTGAAGAAGGTCAAGTGCTCAATAGAAGCAGTAGTGCAACAGAATAGGCCAGTGCGAGTACCGATTGTATAATTGTGAATTCAGGCCACTGTTACAGGATAATTGATTATCTGACTGTTTTTTAAAATTTCTAGTGTCATTTTGTACAAAACTTGTAAGCAAGACATAACATTTGAAGAGAGGGTCATGGAGGGGTCATGCAGGCTTGGGATTTAAAATTGCGTTGAAATGTTTCTGTGGTCGGCGAGAAATCAAAGCAGGACCTACAATACACTATGGTTACGAGATAAATAGACGAAATGTCTGTGATGAAGCTTCTTGGTGTTGGCCGACAAGGTGTCGATCTGTTTGGTGGAATTACAGACATGAGTAACGGGTTGGCTAAAGCATTATATGATAAAATAGTGGAGCATATATCCTCAGCCTCTAAATCAATGTTTGAACATGTCTGTAGAAAAAGGTTGTCAAAGAAGAGCAAGAGAAAAATGTAGAAAATGGGCGACAAACAGATAGTTTAAGTGTCCGTAGACGGATCGTGAAAGAAACGAGGTTTCACTTCCTTGTTCGGTCTCATCGTTAAAACTGGGTACTGTCAATTATGTGCTCAAATGACAAATCAATTAGACACTGACGACATTGCCGAACGGTATGAAGATCATAAAGGATCATGCTCCGCAAACCACGACGGATCAGCAGGAAAGATGGAGGTGGATTCAGTCATTAAGATGTTTTCAAGATCAATTGAAAAATTCTGAGTAATGTACAGGTATTATATCGGCGACGACGATTCTGAAAGCTTTGCTGGTATTCTCAATGTAAAGCCTTTATAGAGAAGAATTTCCTCTTAGTAAAACTGAAAGTGTAGGACACGTTCAAAAACGGATGGGTAATCGACTAAGAAATAAAAGGAAGGGACAGAAACTCGGAGGTAAAACCGCTTGACGGAGACTATTAATAAAAGGTTAACCATCTATTACGGTTTGGCAATCAGAAGAAATATTAATTCTGTTCGGAACATGAAGAAAGCCGTAATGGCAACGTTGGATCATTATTGTTCGACCGATAAATCTCCTTGCCACGAGAATTGTCCAGTAGGCGCCGAAAGCTGGTGCGAATTTCGCAAAGCTGAAGCCACGAATTATCTTGCATCTTTCAAGCATCCTGCTCGATTGATTGACCAAAATATAGAGAAGCACATTCGTCCAATCAACGAAGAGCTCTCAAATGATGCCCTTTGACGCGATGTTTAGGTGGACACACGTAAAATGAAAATGATACCTTCAACTCCACTGTCTAGCATCTGAAACATCTGAATTCTGGTCAGAAAATCCTTGAAATTGCTGCTCACTTGGCTGCAAGAATTTTCAACAAAGGCTTTTCTGCAGTATTAGGTATGACGCAGCAACTTAAGTCACAAATCGGCCAGCAATGCAAAATGTTTGCTGATAATGTCGACTCAGAACGCGTCAAGAGACAGAACCGAAGTTCGGGTTTCGCGAGCAAGGAAGCTCGTACGGTCCGCAGACTTCAGGAATTGCAACAAAACGAGTATTTCGAGCAAGAGGAAGGGTTACTTGATGGTGCAGAATTATATGATTAGCGTATTGTTAATCTAAGTAATCAAGAATTACCCTTTTTTCTGCTGGTAAACTTTAAAACGCGTTTTTTTCCCGATTTTTCCGAATTGGCGGACGTAATTACAAAAAAAGTTGACCATCTATTAAAACGTACCAAAGCTTAAAACATTTAGTTTCGTTCCCTCTTCTATTTGAACCCCTTCGGTTCCCAAAAAAATCTAAACCATTTTTTAAAGCAGATTGAAAAATCTTTTTTTTTTGTTTTCAAAAAATAAACTTTTTTTTCAAAATTCAGGAAAACTACAAATTTCACAAATTTCTTGGGGTTTCAGCGTTTCATATAGAACAGAAGGATAGCAAAATTGAAATTTTCATTTCAGACGAAAATCGCGAGTTGGATTCTCCCGCCGATTGGTGAGTTAAATTCCCAGGCGTTACAGCAAAATAGATGAAACTCGACTGTATTCAAATATATCAATGTAAAAAAAATCCTTTTTCAGTTTAAATATACAAGAAAATAATGTGAAAAGTTCGCTACAGTTGCTTCTTTCTTCTACCTTATACAAATTCCCAAAAAAAAAACAACTTTTTTTTAGGCCTCCATCGGTAGGCCCTTCCCTTAAAATAAGAATAGGACACCCACAAATACGACGTACAATACTTGGTCGGATAGGAAAGTATATTGAAATTCCAAGCGAAGTTAGTAATCGACATTAAAAAGTTCAATCCGACAATTCAACATTGTGGTTGTATATTTTATTTGCTATATTTACAGAGGCGAACGAAGCTCAATGAATTTTGCTAAATTGAACCATTTTTCACAATTCTATAAAGTGGGTCATTAAATTCAACAGCCGATTACTTATATAAGGGTGCGTAACGGTTCGGTCGTAATGTTCGGAAAAGCCACATCCTATCGTTTTGTAGATTCGCCGTCTGACGGACACAGTAATTTTGCTTGTTTTCAATCACAATTGGATTGGAAGGATCGCAGCCTACTCTACGACTCGAATTCTTACTTCAGGTGTCGCTCAGGGCTCTATCCTTGGCCTGGACCTATGGAACATCTCCTACGATGGACTGCTGCAGCTGGAACTGCCGGATGAGTCACGTTTGATCGGCTATGCGGACGATGTCGCGGCGCTGGTTGCTGGACGCACAGTAGACTCAATGACTCATGACTCAACTCACAATCAATATGTTAATGGGGAGGGTAATGGACTGGATGACCGCTCACGGATTCAAGCTGGCACTGGAAAAAACCGAAGTGGTCATCCTAACGAAGAAGAGAATCTCCAGAGTAAGGCCTATTAGTATAGGGGACGAGCTGGTTGAATCGAAATCAGCAGTAAAGTACCTGGGCGTCCTGATAGACTCGAAGATGAGTTTTTCCCAACAAATCAGGGCAGCAGCTGACGACACTCACCCGATTAATGGCCAACATAGGGGGGCCACCACATCAAGGAGACGACTCTTAATGAGCGTTGTGCAGTCGCTTCTACTCTACGGATCAGAACTGTGGGGCGACGCTCTCAGCAAGGAGTTACACGGGAAGCGGATGGCACAGGTGCAGAGACAAGGAGCATTTCGAATCTCAGCTCTTAAGCGGGCACGGTTGTTTTCGGTCCTACCTGTACAAAATTGACAGAGCACGGTCTCCTGTGTGTTTTGTGCAGGAGAATTGGATGACGCCCGTCACACATTCTTCTACTGTAAAAGGTCGAGCCAGCAGCGAGGGGTCCTCCTTTGCGAAATTGGAGAGCTCTATCCGGAAACTATCGTCGGAGTAATGCTGAAAACAGTTGACAATTGGAATCGCGTTGCGCAATATGCTCGCGCAGTGCTGATACTGAAAAAAAGCTTTATTGGAGCGCTGGAGGCATCGGGGATTAATGGATCTCTTTTCTAGCACTTCCTTCCTCTCCTGTCATTCCCGTTAGAGAAGAGATACCCATAATGCGAAGGCGCCTCTAGGCGTAGGAACACGAGGCCTAGCCCGAAGTAATGTGTCAAACGGTTCCAGGCTAGGTTCTCAGGTTGACAGGGGAGGTGTTTAGTGGGTAGTCCAAAAGCATTTTGCGTCTGGGAGTCCCACACTCAGGGCGTAAATAGCCTTCACCTCATTAACGCAAAAAAAAAATCACAATTGGATTCAATATGTCTATATGAAAGTCGATCACCTATATAGTCTTCGTGAAACGAGGAAGATCGCGACCGATGCAAGGGTCAAAAGGGGGAATGCTGGCCATCAAGAATACCCTTGAATACTAGCATTTTTCGGGGCGAAACGCCCCCACAGGTACCCGAGAATATGGAGGTCGTCGCGAGGCTCCTCCTGAGACAACTGGTAACGATCCTGACTACGCGTTGGAAAGTAAACTGGAATAGACGCCATGAGCTGGGGGATATGATGATTTGGGCTCGAACGGCTGCAACCGTCACGCTTACCGCATTCACGGTATGCGTGAACAGCTCAAATCTAACTACCATACGGGCTCCGTCACGGTAAACCCTTGGCAGGCCTTGGGATACGTTCAAGTTCACACCATTAACTTTGTGGTATTGGTTCGGGTTAGAAAGACTCGCAATTAACGCGGGTCTGGCTCTGAGAACTTGTCCCCATAAGGTCTTGTGCCAACCCTCGCATGACTTCGCTGCTATCCAACGATGAAATGAATAAGAAAGTCGAATGAGATCTGAAAGATGACAGACGTTGTTAAAAGATTAGTGCCGGCGTGCGATCCGCCAAAAACAGGCAAAGATATTAAAAATGGGCTCCTTGAACTGCTCCTAGATTGCGTAGGGCATTACCGGCTGTGCGAACGGAAGACCGAAAAGGAGCAGAAGTCCGAAGCACAGCAAAACGCGAGTCTAAAGAGCACGCACAGACAGCTCTACCGTCTGGAATTAATAAAAGAACGGCCTCTAGCCCTAGTAAAGAGAACCGGAATAAAGTAAGACAAAAGAGGGCACTTGATCGACGTAGAACTCTAGAACAGGGGATTCAAATAGTGCTAACGAAAGCAGCAATGGAAGCCACCAATAAGCTCTTACAAAAGACGTCAGGAAATAAAGTTTGAACGGACTCCAGAACAGGAGGCAGAATAGAGGAGCAGAACTGGTGGCAATAAACAACAGCAAAAAGCCACGACGAAGCAGCAGGTTTGCGACACATATACAGCCGTACCGTGGGAAAAATTCAGCCTGGTCGGGTTACATGCTCGTAGTCTGGAGAAGGGGCCAAAAATAAAGCAAAATCCTATGACGCAGTCAAGAAGTTTGTCGGCAAAACCGCATCGGTGGACTCTTTCGAGCTAATGGAAATTCGAGACGTTGCTGCGCCGCAGACCTGCTGGAGGTAGAGACGGCCATGAAAAGGGAGCTCCTTTGCGTGGGGAGGATCGAAACGAGGCTGACGCGGGAAAACCATTAGGTACAAAGTGTGGCAAAAATCGACCTATCCAATAATTGTTGTCTAAGAGCAAATTAAAAATTGGCTAGATCAACTGCAGGGTACGGTAAAAGCAGCGCCCTACCATTTCTTCAAATACCTCGGCTATAGATATACCGCACTGGGATGCAAAGGACCCAATACGAGTTCTCTCTGCAACAAATCTGGTGAAATGGGACACAAGAAAGAGGTAAGAAGAAAGCACAGTGTGCCCTTTGCAAGGATGCTGATCCAGGAACGGATCTCAGGCACGTGTTGAGATCAGGAAAGCATCGGGTTTTACAGTAGGCTTTTAACCAAGGCAAATCTCCAATGAACCGTGTTCTGAAGGCAAATATACGCCGTATTCCAACCGGTCAAAACTTGCCGAGCAGTTTGCGAGGGCATTAAAGCTGACTTTCTTTCTGAACACCACGACCAGAGTTCTGCAGCATGGTACCCTGACGAATCTGGGTACCACGCTAATGTGTTTAGATATAAACTATTTTAAGTTATGCTAGGCTTGTTATTTGGTTGAATAAGATTTTTAAGCTTAGTTTTTCCCTCCGAAACTCATTAATAATTAACAAAAAGATCACAAGCTATGTTAATTTTAATAGAATGAAGGTTACAATGAATCAAAGTCAGATCTCCAAACTAAATTGTCAAGTTTAAATCACATAGAATTATGAATAAAATAATTTCGAAATTGAAAACCAAACGTGTTTGTCAAATATGTTACCAGCAAATGTGTCAACACATTCCAAGCTGATGAAGAATGTGACGGCAGCTAAAAATTCCAATATTTTCTCTTCTCTGTTTTCAAGTATAATTTTATTTCCAACTAGCGGTTGTAGGTGGCTGGCCCTGCCTTAAGGAACTTAGCGAAATCCACAAAAAATAGAAAATAACAAAACTGTACATCTACGAATGTTTGAAGTCATAAGGAAACGAAACAAGCTGCGAATATGAAATATCTTATAATCGCACTTGAATAAAATCATTTCCAGAAATGAATGCATTCGGAACTATGTCAAATACAAGGATTCACAATGCTAGGTAGCATAACCGTAGCTGATGACTTACCTTTCCCAGAACTTGACAGCTCTCTAACACGGGAAACTAAACGAACACAAGACTGGCAAAGACAACGATAAAGCTGAGGAAAATAATCAAATCTTTTCTGTAAACATAATTGATATTCCTGCTTTGGTTATTCATTTTTCTACTTTACAATTTATTACTAAATCACCTGTTGCGCTTTTCATCTTACCTCCTGTGAAAATCTTCCTCGTCGTCCAAGCTGATGACACCTTGTTTAACGAACGGCACTAATAATTTATTGGCATTCTCGAAGAATGGATCTTGAGGATTTTTAAAGCCGATTGGGGCATTCTTCAACAGTTGTCTCAACTCAACTTCGTTTAAATAACAGTTAGAACATGTTTCACTCGACGCCATTCTTGTGACAAATGCCGGGCGTCAATAACAAACGATGTTTCTACCAACAGAGAAAATCCAAAAATTACCAGCATGGCTGCGTTCGGTGTAGTCTTTAGTTTACGCTACTAGACACTAGGGAATTATTATCAACTGTTTGAAAAACAAAAATTCACTGTTTTGGCTAAATAATTTATCATTCATTTGCAAATCGAGAGCGTACGTTGCATTCGAAATTATTTTAAAGATTTCGATATATCTCTAAAGAAGCAGCACAAATTAAAATTACTAATTTTCGCGTTTTTGCAAAATCGATGAAAGAAATTCAAAATTCAACTGCTAACACTTTGTCGAATTCTTTTCGCGGAATTGGGCCACCTCGCTCTTCTGCTTTGTAGCTTTAAGGCCCAGATACAATACTGCGTGATGGCGATGCGATTCTTGCTCGTCGTCGCGCAACGCATTCAATTTACAATGCACGCGATGCGAGGATAGTCCGGGAGGTAGCGTTGCATTTTTTCGGGTGATTTCAGTTCGATTAATTTTTATCTTAAATGATTCCTCTCGGGTACTTGTTTGATGATTTCAACGTCAGCCGTCACAACATTGGTGGATGTGGTAAGGAAAAAATTTGTATGATGTAAAAAAGAATTTATTTAAAAATCATTTCAGCTCATTTGATATTTTATGAGATGAAAGTTTATTTAATAAAAAAAAATATGAGATACGTCAGCTGCGTGGATAATGGGGGAATAATCGTCAGTCAGATATATAAACATGTTTAAAAAATAATTCATTAAAAACTATTTCAGCTTCAATGAAACTTGCATCCCTGATTCTTTATATTATTAAAAATACAAAAATAATCGTCAGCTATTTTTTCACGCGGGGAAAGATCGTCAGCTGATGGATTATAAGTGCCGAGCGAGTATTTAATACACGTAGATTATCATATAATTAATGAACTAACTGACGATCTCTCCCCCTCTATCTTTACAACTGACGTATATTTTTATTTTATTTAATGTTTGAATAAATTATTCTAGCAATTTCAAGTGACTTGAAATTAATTTTCAACTTTTTTTATTACTTTCTATCTATTTTCAATTGTAGTTATGATACGCTTTCCAATTACAGATCAACTGACGATTTTTCCCCTCTTATATTTTTAGCTGATGTATATTTTTATTTAATTTAATATTTAAATGACGTTTATTAAAAATTTCAAGTGACCTATAACTAATTGACTATTATATTTATATAATTTTTTTAATCAAATTTAAATCGTGTTTATTTAAATTGTGTTTATTTTACTCATCGATAATGAATGTATTACACACGTTAAAATATTTCTAATTATTATAATTATTTTAATCATTACAATCTTCTGATTCATAATCACTCGAATTTTCTGATGGATCAGAATTATAATCGCTTTCTTCTTCACTGTCATCTGTACAGTCAGCGGCTCTTTCATCTTCTTCTTCTTCAGGTTCCTTGTATTCTGCTGCTTGGATATCTTCATTAATTTCAATTTCTTGAACTCCTTCTGTGTTCTCTGTAAAAAAATCTCGTTTTTATTAATTTGTCTATTTTTTTTTTATCAATATATAATTTGTCGTGAAAAATGTCAGAAATCATTAAATACCTGTAGTGTTGACAGCACCCGTCACGCTAGTGATACTCGGTGGAAGTTGATCACCGTCAAACCACTTGAAGGTATATTTATTTTCTATTTCTTCCCGTCCATAGTTAGTTGGAGAAATTTCAAATAGATCTGGTACATGTGCATGGCTCCAGATGTAAGCGATATATGCTGCTCTCAAAATTTGCTGGTGTAATTCCGTCTCTACTTTCGTGAATGTAGCAACTCGTGCTACATTCACATTATTTATGCTTTTAAATCCGTATATTCTGCAAACGAATTCTTCAATAGTTTGCATCTTCAATGAAACTGCATCTATGTTTAGTGTTGTCTGTATTGATAATAATAATAAGTGGCCAAACAAATCGCGTTGCTTTCGTACTTCAACGATTTTTCCTGCAACATTCATTTTTTTCTTTTGTATCATATTGGCAAAAGTCAGTAATTTATTTTTCTTTATTGTTTACTGTGAAACTATTGAAGAATTCGTTTGCAGAATATACGGATTTAAAAGCATAAATAATGTGAATGTAGCACGAGTTGCTACATTCACGAAAGTAGAGACGGAATTACACCAGCAAATTTTGAGAGCAGCATATATCGCTTACATCTGGAGCCATGCACATGTACCAGATCTATTTGAAATTTCTCCAACTAACTATGGATGGGAAGAAATAGAAAATAAATATACCTTCAAGTGGTTTGACGGTGATCAACTTCCACCGAGTATCACTAGCGTGACGGGTGCTGTCAACACTACAGGTATTTAATGATTTCTGACATTTTTCACGACAAATTATATATTGATAAAAAAAAAATAGACAAATTAATAAAAACGAGATTTTTTTACAGAGAACACAGAAGGAGTTCAAGAAATTGAAATTAATGAAGATATCCAAGCAGCAGAATACAAGGAACCTGAAGAAGAAGAAGATGAAAGAGCCGCTGACTGTACAGATGACAGTGAAGAAGAAAGCGATTATAATTCTGATCCATCAGAAAATTCGAGTGATTATGAATCAGAAGATTGTAATGATTAAAATAATTATAATAATTAGAAATATTTTAACGTGTGTAATACATTCATTATCGATGAGTAAAATAAACACAATTTAAATAAACACGATTTAAATTTGATTAAAAAAATTATATAAATATAATAGTCAATTAGTTATAGGTCACTTGAAATTTTTAATAAACGTCATTTAAATATTAAATTAAATAAAAATATACATCAGCTAAAAATATAAGAGGGGAAAAATCGTCAGTTGATCTGTAATTGGAAAGCGTATCATAACTACAATTGAAAATAGATAGAAAGTAATAAAAAAAGTTGAAAATTAATTTCAAGTCACTTGAAATTGCTAGAATAATTTATTCAAACATTAAATAAAATAAAAATATACGTCAGTTGTAAAGATAGAGGGGGAGAGATCGTCAGTTAGTTCATTAATTATATGATAATCTACGTGTATTAAATACTCGCTCAGCACTTATAATCCATCAGCTGACGATCTTTCCCCGCGTGAAAAAATAGCTGACGATTATTTTTGTATTTTTAATAATATAAAGAATCAGGGATGCAAGTTTCATTGAAGCTGAAATAGTTTTTAATGAATTATTTTTTAAACATGTTTATATATCTGACTGACGATTATTCCCCCATTATCCACGCAGCTGACGTATCTCATATTTTTTTTTATTAAATAAACTTTCATCTCATAAAATATCAAATGAGCTGAAATGATTTTTAAATAAATTCTTTTTTACATCATACAAATTTTTTCCTTACCACATCCACCAATGTTGTGACGGCTGACGTTGAAATCATCAAACAAGTACCTGAGAGGAATCATTTAAGATAAAAATTAATCGAACTGAAATGATTTGATGATTTACAACGCTACCTCCCGGACTAGGAAGAATAATATTCATATGACAAATATCAAATTGGTCACGTTTCAAATGAAATTTGATTAAAATTGTTTTTGATTTTTTGAAAATTTGAATTTGGAATTTTGCTTCATTTGGCGAATAGGAGCCTCAACAAGGATGCACGAAATTTTCATTCAAAATTCATTCTGAATAACCCTCGTATTTAAAAAGTAATTAAGGCGTTTGAATTTCAAATTTCATTTAAGCGCCATATTGCATTCGACAAACGTCACGCACATCGTTGCGAGGAATTTTCGTTTTTCCGAATATTTCCCGCCTCGCATCGCAATCATTGTACGATGTCTCATACAACTGCAACTCGCAAACTGCTTGACATTTGCTGCGAAACTCTCGTCGCGCTCTCGTATCGGAGTCTCGCACTATTGTATTTCGGCCTTTTAGTCGTCGATGTGCTCTTACTGTGTAGAAAATTGCTTGCGTTGAGTCAGCAGTGTAAACCACTTTTTTACGCCATCGTGTTCGTCGAATCGACGAAGTTACGTATTTGTGCAACATTCAAATTTTTTAAAGTATGAATATTTTGTTGTTACTGCGTAGATTGTTTCAACCTAAATAAATTGTATTTGGTTTTAGAATATTCGAAAATGAGTTCCGTTTAGAAATATCTTACTAATGATCAGATCTTATTGGAGCAATGCGATGAAGCTACCGAATATAATGATTTAGTAGAAGACAATATACAAGAAGACGATGTAAAGGATGTTGCTATTGCTATCACCGAGGTCGAAGAAAAGGATGAGACTTCATCGGGCACGTATTGAATTTGTTGGCACGAACGTCAAACTCAAACATAATAACTTTTTCAAAAAAGATATTGAGAGGTAAAAATGGTCATGAATGGTCAACTGTAAAAGTCATTATAGAAACTGCAACATAGTGCATCAGGTAAGAGGACCAACTCGCAATTGTAAGAATTTGATTGATCCTCTCGAATGTTTCCGAAGCTTTATAACGGACGAAATAGATGATGAAATTGTGCAATGGACCAACGTTGAAATTAATTTGAGGAATAATTTTTCCGCTACTGTAAGCCCAACAAACAAAATTACAAATGAGAAGGAAGTTAAAGCTCTGATCGGATTATTTATCCTAACAACCTTCTCTGGATCACGGTACGTTTCGACAATGATCATTTTATGATCATTACAAAATATCATTTTATGTTTATGTTGTCTCGTTTACAATTTGACGATAAATCGAGTCGAATTTTTAATTGTTGATGACAAATTTGCACCAATCCGAAAAATATGGGATTTGTGCATACAAAAGTGTACTGAAAATTATACTTCTGGTAATTATTTGACAATCGACGAACAATTATTATCTTTTAGGGGTAGGTCCTCATTTAAAATATACATTCCCAAATGAACCGGTAAAATACGGAATAATTGTGATGATGTGCGGCAGCGGAACTAAATAATTGGTGAACGCAATGCCCTACCTTGGTAAAGGCACTAACAAAGTAGATTTACCAATCGCTGAGCATTACGTAAAAGGGCTTTCTGAGAGCATTCATGGAACCATTCGAAGCATAATTGGTTTACATCCTTATTTAAAGCGCCTTATAACTAAACTCTTGTAGGAACACTACGATCAAATAAAAGAGGAATCCCACCAGAATAGGGTAACACCAAAGGAAGGAAATGTGCTACATCAATATTTTGCTATGACCAAGAATGAACACTTCTTTCGTATAAGCCAAAACCCAGCAAAATTGTGCTATTGTTGTCGTCCTGCAACGAACAAGAAACTGTAAACAGTAGCACTAAAAAGCCGGAAATTATCCACTTTTATAATGCTACGAAAGGCGGCGTCGACACGTTTGACCAGATGTGCAGCACAATGTCATGCTCCCGCAAGACCAATAGGTGACCAATATGCGTATTCTATGGAATATTAAACATGGCATTAATAAATAGCTACGTAATTTATGTACGTAACATGTATAGCATGAATAAAAATACACAAAATCGTATTAATTATATGAGAGAAAAACATAAGGGTCTTATTGAACCATGGCTGGGGAAAAGATTGGAGGTTCCTACCCTACCCATTTCTACCAGAAGTAATATTGAAAATATTGTTGAACAATGTGATAAAAATCAATATTTATGTAAAAGTACCCTCAATACAATGTCAATCAATAAAAAAAGATTAATTTGTAGATTTTGTCCATGCCAAAAACGGCGTATGACAAAATCTGCATGTGGAAAATGTTCCAAAAGTATTTGCAGGGAACACAAAATTGAGCTTTATGTCTCTTGCTCAAAATAATAATTTATAATGAAAATGTATGGTTGTGTTAGAAAGTATGAACATCAGTATTTAAGTTTTGAGAATTATACTTTATTGTTTTAAGTGATTTATAAGCTTTTTTTTCTTACTTGATTTGATCTCATCTGGACGAACCGAATTCTGTTATGTACCTTATATTACTAATAAAATATGTTTTCCATTGAACTTATATAGAAAAAGCAGTTTATTTTGCTTTCTATAAGATCAAGGAAATCAAGATCAAGCTAATATTCATCATACTACCAAGCGTTTGTTTTTTTATTAATTTGTTATTAAGACTTAAAGAAGAGAATTCGTCCATTCGACGAAGGTTGGTTTTAACGCATTAAAAATAAGATTAGTTTTCTAGGGTTAAATTGTTTTAAAGAAAATTAGATTTACCCCTACAGAAACCGCCAATATTTTTATACTTATTTCAATATTATTGTATTTCTCAGTTTTGGTAAATCGGGTTTCCCTGTAATAACTATCCTGTACAACTTGATTTATTAAAAAATAAGAGCGCGAAAACACAATGAGCCACAAGGCTCCCTAAATTTTTACAAGATGGAAAATTTAAATTATAGAAAAAATAACACTATCTGAAATTGGTCAAATTATGCCATAAACGGTCCAAAGCCCAGTTGAGAAAGGAGGGATCCCTTTGTTTCTCCAACCCACAGCTAACATGACTCCTCTTCCTAAACCCTACGAATAAATCGTAGCAAATAGTCTCGGGGTCGCATATTGGGTTCACTGGTTCGCCAATGATGGAACATTAAAAACCGATAAATGTCAATAACAGTAAATGCACCTATTGCACTGCTACTGAATCCTCCTCTGTGGGGACGTAAGAGGGCGAAGACAAGTATCCCACTAATAAATGATAAAGGTATCAAATTTATAACCATGCCGCTGCAGTGGAAGTTGGGCGACGGGTTAACTCCCCCATCCCTGTGAAACCCCATAGTTGGTTTCAAAATCTGCAGCAGAGCCTCGTATCTGGATCCAGAAATGGCAGATCGCTGAAGAACCCTGGCGCTGTTAAGGACCTTTACCACAAGCCAACCAATATAAATTAAACAGACTGGCAATCTAGGAAACGATCTGGACTGGAAGTGATATTCAATTTATGAGAGCGCACACAGTATTCAAAATCGGGAAGCCCGTTGGAAAGCGAGAATTCGGAGTGGCCTTTATTTGTGACTAGGGAATTCTAGTCGCATGTTATTTAGGTTAAGTCAATGAACAACTGCGTGGGATCCGCATAGAAGCGAAATTCTTCAAAATTTTGTTGATAAACGTAAACGCCCCGACCCAAGAAGAAAACTTAGGAAACGTTGTACATACAAGAACAGTCGACTCATTGCCTACAAACGACACATAAATAATTCTGGGTCATTTCAACGCTAAAGTTGTCAATGAGCTATCTCATCGAAGAACGACTCTGAAGGATATAGCCTCTACGGTGAAACAAACGACAGCGGCCAGCGCCTGATTGACTTTCTATGTGGCAGAAATCTGAGTCATACGTTCAACTTGCTTCCTATATTGAAGCATACATAAAATGAGCTGGGTATCACCGGATGCCAACATCTAAACTCAGACCGACCATGACCTGATCCAAAAATGTTGGGCCTCGAACATACTTGAACTTCGCACAAACCGTGAAACCAATTGTAACTCGGATCAATACTTCATTCAACTTATATATAGATGTCGCATGTCAAAGCTGTATTCGACAAAGACCAGTGACCCACAAAAAATCGAAAGAGACAAGCTCCAAACGGCGTCTGTTGCCAAAAACTTCACGAATTCCCACGACAAGCAGCTAGCTCCGATCCTATCAGATTTTCCGCAGAAAATAAGCAACGATATATGGGCAGAAGTGAAAGCGGCAATTAGGACATTGGAAGAAAGGACGATCAGACATTAATCCCGGCGCAAAAGAAATTATTGGTTCGATAACGAATTCCAGGACCCGTTAGAAATCAGGCATACAAAAAATATTTAGGTAGGAAAACCAGGACGAAGAGTATAAAAATCTCAGAAGAGTAGCGAATAAGATAATTAGAGACAAGAAAGGGAAATTCTTTGACGATCAATTGAGAAGCACCGATGTAAGTCCAGAGAGCAACAACACAAAACAAGTATACAACGCAATGAAAAGCTTGAAGCGATGTTAAAAACCCAACACCACGCTCTGCTGTGATGACATCAGCAACATCATCGCTTAAGAAAGCAGGATTTAGGAAAGATGGGCTTCATATTTCAAAAAATTCATTAATCCTCCGCGCAGCTCCAGAATATTGGAGCCTGTAGTCATCCTGGAGAGCTTCTGTAGGCGCTACCAAATCTGGATGAAGTCTATTCCGCCATTAAAGCCCAAAAAATAATAAAGGCCCGGGCATCGATGAGATTCAAGCTCGTTAAATATGCTGGCAGCAGTGTTCAGAAAGCCATCAACAAAATCATCCGGCTAATTTGGCAACAAGAATATATGCCGTATGGGTCGAACCAATCGATTCTTATCCCTATTCAGTGAAAAGTTACGGTGCGAAAACAATAGATGCATATCGCTACTCTGTACGGGGCAAAGCATATTTTCGAAGAAAATAATAATAAATAGAATCAAAAAATTGTCAACTATTAAGCAAGTACTTGAGGAATGTTAGGAGTCTTCGGAGAGATTTTGGTTGACTTTAAAGAAGCATAGGACGGTAATGATCATAAGGTACGATATCAAATATTGCTTTGCTTTAATAGCCCAGGTTAGCCTCTGCAGGTTACATCAACATATTGTCACGGTCGCTAGTAACTGTCAAAGAACTTTTCCTGACACTCGACAGCGAAGCAAAACTAGTAGGTCTACAAATCAATTAAAAAACAAAGCGCATGATGCATTCGAGAAAAAAAATTCTTCAAAAACCAAACATATCACAGTTGGCGAATGCAATATCCAAAATTTGTACGAATTTGTGTATCTAGAAGTGAAATTAACGAGAGTACAGCTATCGAATAAAACGTTTTATTCGGTTCTGACGTTTATAAAGATCAGCTGCATACACAGGAAAACAAAGCTCCAATTAACAAATCTGTGATAGGACCTGTGCTATGATATGTGTGTGAAGCATGGACCGTAACCCAAACTTCCGCAAATATATTTAACCTGTTTGAGCGACGGGTCCTGAGGCGGGTAATTTCAGCAAAGCTAAGCGGGGACCGATACAACCGATCATACTAATTCGATACAACCATGACCTTTATGAAATTTTCGAAGAGCCGGAGGTCTCAATGATTGCAAGACTGCGGAAGCTGCAATGGGTTCGCCATGTAAATCGTATGAAACAACGTATACCCAAAGAGGTATTGGTTGGGTAAACTGAAGGGCGGAGACCAGTGGGAAAACCGAGGAAACGCTGGTTTGACACTGCTGACGAAGACAGTTCATCCCTGCTCGGATTTCAAAATTGTAGAATGCGGTCAATGGACTGAGATAGTTTGACAGTTGCTGTAAGAAGCGAAGGCCCGAGAGGGACTGTAGTGTTGAAGAAGTAAGAAGTAAGAAGAAATTGGTCAAATTAATATTGTTATGCATATTCAAAATCAATCAACACTATGAAAAAACATTAGATATAATATAAAAACCACAGCGCAAAAATGAAATTTCAACTTAAATCGGATATTTTTCTTAACCTCATTCTAATAAAATTCAATCAAGGAGCCTTATCTTATCTAATAAGATTATATCGCAATACATCCAAAAGCCTAAATTTAAAACTTATCAATTTTTCTTTCAACTTAAATAAAAAAAACCTTAAATGCAGTAATATGATGAAAATAAAAACAAAGTAACAAAAAAACAAAAACGAAGAATGAACACGAATAAACACGAAAATGTTGGCATAGTCATTCTGTCGTCAGTACTTAAATTGAACCGTCCCAGCCTGACTAGCCTCAACAAATACAGCAAGTGAGTATCTTCATTAGAATTGTTGAGCTCTGAAGCTCAAATTCGGAGGATATTTTATCTTCTTTTCAGTGGGCCCTCGATATATATACTGTCTGTAGATATTTAATTTGAACACTGTCAGACTAAAAGACATATGATATATGTCAATATATCAAAAGATATATGTCAAATTTCACGAATACTTCTGAAGAAATTAAGCTAGTAGTCTGACAACTGTCAATTTAACCGTATGCAGGGTAAAACGTTTCAATATCGAGATGTCGAAGCTTTTCACTTAAGCAGTTTGACAAATCCTTCTAATCGATATTTAGTGCTTCCCATCCGTCTGAGATTTTCTGAACAGAACAGTGCATGCATTGAAGATATTTTCTTTCGTAATCTCTTAATCCTTTCATTGTACTAACATTCTGATTGTACCCGATCTGTCATCCATATGTCAAAGCTGTTCCAACCAGGGTCTGACAACAGACAACCTTGTCCTTTCGATCTATGTATCTGGAATGGAAGAGTCGTCGAAGGGACATGAACAATTTCTGTGCATTGCCGAGCATTAATTTGACACATTAATTATAGTTTAGGTACTGATCCAGCTATCGAACACAGGATTGACGTGAAGCCCGTCCTTAACTACCCTAACCAGCCATAATATCGAGCTCCTTTTAATTGCATTTTCAGGTCCTGACTGGCCAACCGCAGGGTTGTCCAAAACAATTTTGTTTCACACTCTTGCGCATCACCTTTAATTTATCAATTGGTGGTATAGAGTATTGAACTTTTGTTGATTGATCTGAATTTGTGTAGCGTTTCTGTTTGCAGTATGATTTTAAATTGTAAACAGTGACACATAAAAAATATAAAAGTAAAATTTTTTCATCGGAAACTGTATCTTTGATCAATGTTCTTATGTCCAACCTAGTGAAGGCAAGGGCAAGGATGTAACTTTTTGATGTCCTTGTCGTTATTCGGATGCTCTTGTGCTCGGAGGATTTAAATCCCAAATTTCTACAGGACCACCTTGTAGATGTGCAAGCCATGTACAAGGGCTCTGACTCTTGCCTGATGCACTTGATGTAGACCAGTGTAAGACAGTTCCAGAGGTTTGTGCTCAACATGAAATCGGAGAAACGCATATTCGTTGAAGTCTCATTTAATAATCTTCAATTTTCTTAAGCCTAATTAGAGCATCGAAGAACTTACTATGGGGTCAGCTTAGGGCAAAGATAGACACATGTAGATCTTTTCAGCGTACATTATGCACGATAAAGTCTTGTCGGCGAAGGAGCTAAAACCAATCATTGTAGAAGCCCAGGAGGATAGTGCGTCGTGTTGGGGTAAGGAAGTTCATAGTGTCTAAGGAGTCACAGAAATTCGTTTGACGTCTTACTCTTTCGATTAAGCCGCGATAAGAAGATTTATAGTGAAGTTTTCACTATTTTTGCCGAAAGTAGATCGCTTAAACTCAATCGTTGGTCGTGATCGATCCCAGATCAATAAACCCGCAACAATTTCTTTTCGTTTCTAGAAATACCAGAACTTTTTTTTGTGGTTTGGAGGTTAAGGCTATTTACGACCAGAGTATCTTACTCCTAGTGGCGTCCGGACTTCAGACTAAACACCTCCCTTTTCATATCCTTCTTTTTCATTTTCGTATCACTTCGGACTAGGTCTCTATTGCCTTGGCTAGTGGCGCCTTCAAGGAAATCCTCCTTTCCCTGCTATAAGGGAATTCCCCCTTTCAGCACGGATGTATAGGAAGGAGCGGGATTGCTCACAAAGAAACCCGCTTTCCGAGGTAATCCATGATACCTTTCTTTATAGGACGCACGTAATGTGTCACGAAGATCTAACTTCTTGACATAGCACGCCTATTTTCTCGGAGAGATGAAAATGAAGCCTCTTTTTCCGCATGCGAAGGTGTGCAAGGAGTCATCTGTCATCCCCGAACAGAACAAGCAAACTGGGGACGAAGACTTTCCCATCTTATACAGGTGAGACTGAAAATACCCGTGCCTACTTAGTTGCGCCAGGTAATCAGTCTCATTATGTTTTCTGCAGAACCACGGTCCCAGGTCTCTGATGAGACTTACAGCGCACCTGCTCCGCGTTTCGTGTACCCATGTTCCTTGCACAAAGGTAGAGTTGTTCTCCTATTCTCTCGGTTGATAATTTCTCTTTCTGACTCCCCCAACGTAAGTAGACTCACCTTCACTGTTTAGCAAGTAGCACTAGAGGGACCACCCTCACAAAATCAGCAACGCCGATCGAAGGGGCCGATCAGGGGGCCTGATCGAAGAAGCTCATCTTCGCGTCAATCATCAAGACAACCAACTTTAATCATTCCTTCGAAGTGATCGAGCGAAGTGAACGAGTGATCAGCTTCTTGGTCAAACCTTCATGACCAAACGTTTATCCACTCGCGAACACGGCTAGCATGAAACCGTTTGAGTTGTGCTTGTTCGACAGACGGTACTAATGCTGTGCACTCGAATATTTAAGGGTGCCGGAGTATCCGACGTGGATATTGAGTAACAATCGCAAGACCAGGAAGCTCATCTATGATTTATTGGGGCCGGCGAAGAGTGAATGCCACATTAGGGGTGGCGCAAGGTTCTACTCTAGACCCAGACCGGAATCTCGCGTACGACAAGCTTTTGAGTTTACAGCTAAGATCTATCCAGCTAGCAGAATTGAAGGCATTCTTCACATCGAGTTTCATTCGCACTACTATTCGCCTCGAGAGGTGATTGTGGGCTTCCGTTAGACTGCGTTCACCACTTCTGTTATTGCATCGATCGTTCAACGTCCAGCCCTGAAGTTCTGCTGCTGAGGAGATAGATCCCCAGCAGCTTGGATGACATCCCCCAGTCTCTTCCTCTCTCTGATGAGCTTCTTCAGTATTTACCCAACGGCGTTCAGCATACATAGGGGATAATATGAAGATGGTAGCTCCAGATTCCCCTTCTGCTTGCTGATCAGCACAAGCGTAGCCTCCCTTCAGCATTTTAAGAATACACGTTCCTGCAGGAGAGCGTTTATTCTGCTGGGCAACATGTCAAGGCGAAGTTAGTACACAAGCTGCACAACTTCGACTAGAATGCCGTCTCGTCTCGTGGCCTTTTTAATATTTATAGTCGGCATTGCTTTGTCCTGCTGGACGGCACTAAAAAGCGGGAACACAACAAGACAATCCTCAAATGAAGCATCGGAACGAATAGAATGTACAGGCAAATGTGCCCGAACAACATATTTTTTTGTGCTCAAAGCTTCCGCATGACAAGCTAAGCCCCATGGGTCCCTTTTCGCGTCATCAACGAGGTTAATCTACGTTCATTGATTAACATACGGAGGATTTTTTTAGCCGACCTGTATGCCAGCGTTCGAGAATGTGACTCTTCCCGATCCCTTGAATGTTGGGTTGTTTACGCGTAGTCTGTGACATTCTGTTCAATTTTCTGCGGTTAGTGCTGACTACCAGTACACGGCAGGTTTATCGTGTCGTGGCCTTCGTCTGGGCATAATGAAGTCTCACGTAGACGTGACGAAACTCATGAAGAAGTTCATCAGTTCATCCTCACCGGCGAATAGTTGGTGTCTGCCTGCGTTCATGAAGACAAGTTCCGTCCTAGTCGCGATTGGTGGGGTTCGTCTTCCTCTGAAATCTGTATAAGACAGTCTCCATTCGATCGCCTTAACCTTGAACTAACCGCTGAAAAGGACGAAAAAGCACTACTTTTTTTGAGCTTGCTCTGCAAGGATTAAATTGGCTCATTCGGAGATAGAGATGGATACTGATAAATGCCATATATGTACCCCTCCTGATCAGCACAGAGCCATCCCTGAGGAAGCAGTTTTGAACTGGGAACTCTATTCTGCATCCTGATGGGGCGAACTCAGATCGGTCTCAGCCCAGTGCAGCCTCTTCCCTGTTGTGATGTTCTTCAGATATCAATTCAAATATATTATTGTCTTACAGTTGGTGATAAAATTTTGAACAAAATATGAAGTCAAACCAAAGCTATTTTTACATCTCTGGTTCAACACAGTTAAGGCTAAGATACAAGTGATGGATTTGTAATTTTTTATCGAATCGCAAAGGGATACAACATTAGTAACTATTTTGTCATAAATCGTTGCTATTCCCTGATACCATTTTCAAAATGTTGTATGCACTGATAAAATCTACTTCGTGACAATTTTACAACGTAGTACTTTACCGATTCCATTTTGCACCCCGACATCCATTTTATATTTACTTACAATCAACACTGTCCCAACTTTTTTATTTCGGCTTAGTCAGTCAAATCGTACGTCGAACGTTTTAATTCTATATTTAATTTTGATAAATTTTCGAGTTGACTCTTTGATAAGAGTTGAAGCGACAGAAAATATTAAAACTCCACGGGTCATAATATTATCAATAAACGGGCCGTCATCTTATCATTAATTCTAGAGGATTCTTATCACCATTGCCCATTGAAATTTGCTCTCTTCTGTTTTCTTATTGATTGTATTGAGGTTTCTCGTCAGTGTTGTATTGTTTATGATAAGGATATCGTTTGTGAGGAAAATATATTGCACAGATGTGTGTTTGCTTAAATGCAATAGAGGTTGTAGATACTTAAAAAAATCTAAGAATACTAAGCAGACAGTAAGTAAAGAAAAGCAGAAACCACAAGGAAATTGTCTTCTATGTTTATGCAAATCAAATACAAAATGAAAAACCTTATCGAATATTCTGCCATGTTTGGTTGATACACATTCAATATTCGTTTGTCGATACTCTACAGTAGACGTAACATATTTATTTCTTTTTTATTTAGAAGTCCAAGGGTACCCAAGGATAAAATAGACAAAGCAAGACAAACCTTGACTATTGCGGAAGGAATTTGATTTTAAATGAATCTTAAGTTGAAACCCATGGAAAATTAAAATTCTTTTGTTTAAGGAAATGTTTTAATTTTATGATTTATTAAACTGTTATAAGTAAAAGTTGGGTTGATAGGGACGACTGCCCAAAGGATTTTCGCACCCACCAGATTAACATACGGAGGAATCGAATCGGGGGAATCGAAGAAAGGATCACAATATTTAAAGCAGCAATCGATCAAACATGTATAGAGAACAAGCAGTCAAAATAAAGTACAATCACAGC
The DNA here is from genome assembly GCA_954870665.1 of Stratiomys singularior. NCBI lineage: Eukaryota > Metazoa > Arthropoda > Insecta > Diptera > Stratiomyidae > Stratiomys > Stratiomys singularior. Next base: position 69,095,385 of record OX940881.1, read on the forward strand.
TCACAGGGGAGCCACGAAATATACGGTGCACAGGGTGCGTCATAAACTGCGTTCAGTTTAATGCAGCGCCATAACTTTTGTCTTTTTTTAGGGCCCACAGACGTTCTAGGAGGCATTAGAAAATCAAACATTATGAAAGAGGACAAATATAATGCGAATGAGGATATTCCAGTGACGGCTCAGAAAACGTCAAAACTCCCTAATTCGCCAGGAACCACAAGACAAAAGCTCGTATGGTAACTGCAACAGATTGCACATGTAGAGTTACTGTTGACTGCAGAACTAGGCAATCAACGGGAACATCTTCGGGTCTTCATACGATAACAGAGGAGGAGAAATAGACAGTCCAATATCTCGACAATTAAAGGATATCTGTTGCTCAAACATTTCGTCTGGAACTTTAAAGAGAAACATAGAGTGTGGGCGCACTACAACGCAGCACTGCAGGATTATACTTCGTGAGCAAAAATCCTACATTCGATAGCAGAACTGAGAAAACTGAAAACTCTATAATTGGCGACAAAACGGCTAAGAACAACAGAGCAGCAACATCCCTATAAAAATAAGCCTATGAACGTACTGAATTAAGAGGTAGCTACTGCTACTTTTAGTAAGGCAAACCGGTGGTAGAAAAACTCTTAGAGGCATCTTGTATTGACTCTCACAGACTACAGCAACTCCTATGGAAGGATGATTGCAGATATGTGGATGCTTGAAACACTAGAATCCTGGGAGAAACGCACAATGCCATGTATTTTCATGGATCGTTCCAGACAAACGTATGCCCACTTGTGCCAGGTAAGTGTAAGAAAACGATCAGGACTCTGGACAACTTACCGGAAGATGATATGTTTGAAGGGGTTGACAGGGTTATTTGCATTCCAAACACGAAGGTTCTTTACCTTTGCGGTACAGGAGGTTAAAGTTTTAATCATACTGCAGTCACAGAATCCAGACATATGTTACTATGATTTTGGGATACACTGGAGTATATTTTAGAGGAGTTGCAATTGCCATTTTCAAGGTCCTTGAACAATTATAGAACAAACTTTTTCCGGATTTAATAGACATGCGAGATCGGAAGAATATGTTGGGTGGGGCAAAAAAAAGTTGCAAGGCAATCTCCGTTAATTTGCGTTTGGTAACTGCAGTTGGAGCGGGCTCGAATTGTGGTGAACAATTGTAAGTTTGATTTCGTCCCAGGAGTTCCCAGTAAATGACTTCTCCGGACGTACATTAGGTAGAGGGGCAAGATGGGAAACATAGTAGGTCATTCTGTCTTCCAGAAGTACGTTCGGTATCCAATCTTGAAGCTTTATCGTATTTCCGCATTGTTTCTTCTCGTGGAAGTGGCCCTCCGATAATTCTGCGATCAGCTTACCAGCTCCTTGTACGACTTCCAAGAGATCAACGGCTGTTATCGTCTTGGTTCGCCCCGACTGTGATTAATCTTCAAATTGTCCTTTCCCATTTAGAAACCACATTTAGAAATCACTATTGACATGTCCGTTCTATTAGCACGTTTTCTCTGTATTATGCATAATAATTATCTCATCAGCTCCCATTTTCATCTAATATCTTTTGATATTAGGTAGACTTGAAAACTTAAATTCGGTGACGGTGATTTCTTTTTGTAGTCGCAATAATAAGATCTTTAAAAATGTAAAGGTAATAAAAAGGTACTTTCTGCGGAAATGGAATCAAGGGTTTATGACTTCCAGTTCAAATAAAATCGATTTGGAAAAATCGAAAAAAACCTTTCCAAACTCCCAATATACAGGGTGGATCAAAAGTCTGTTACCATTTAAATCGGTAGCTGCATAGCATAGCGACGCTGGTATAGGACAGAGGAGTAACGCATTAAAAGAGCGGCCAATGGGAATTTAATGCCATGGTGTCGTTCACCGGAGCACAACGTGCGTTCTGCGTACGTGGGACCTATCGAAACAACTCTAGCGCAATGAAAATATTGTATCCATTTCAATATACGGCATAAAAATGGTACTCCAAAGATTCAACAGATTAAAATATGGGTGCAAAAGTTAAAGGAGCCGGGTTCAATAAACAATTTACCACGATCCGGCCGATCTAGTACATCAAGGGATCCCGAAATCGTAGAGCATGTAAGAGGGTCTGTTCGCGAATAACCTGGTCTCTCTACTCGAAAGAAGTCTAATGTCTCAAATTTGTCCAGATGTTCTTCGCAAAAACTTTCATTTACATCCGCACAAAATTCAAATTGTGAAGGAATTAAATATTCAAGATCATGCTCACAGGTCGTAGTTTGTAATGAAATGTTAAAAGCATTCACCAGCTTCACCACTATTAGGCGAGGTGTACTTCCCCCTAAGTGGGTATGTAAACAGGCACAATTACAGGCACCGAAGTGACACTATTCCGCAGTTAAAGCATCAAAAATTCCTGCATTCTTTCAAAGTTACTATACGCGCAGCTTTGTCAGCAAGGGGAATTATTAGTGCATACTCTTATGAAGACCAGAGAGGAATTCCTGTTACAGTGAATACAGAGCGGTATATTGCAATGCTACAGATTTTTTTTTGATCCAGCACTACAGGATTTCAATGGTTTTAAATAACGTACGTGGTTTCAATAAGATGGAGCAATATGTAACATTTCCAATGACACATTGAATGCAGTTTGCGAAATTTTTGGAAAAAAGAGGTGGCACTAACTGGCCAGCTCGTAGCCCTGACTTGTACCCTGTGGAATATTTATTTGTAAATACCTTAAAGGTAAAGTTCATAACCACAACTCAGGGGCTCATGATCATATTTGACATGATTCGGAGATCTGATGTATACCTAAGAGGAAATTCAAAACAATTCACAAAATACTTGTATGGCAGTAATTGAAAATATCTGCTCCATGTTTCAGCAGTGTCAAAATAATCAAGAGTCACATCTGAATGATGTTTTTAAGAATTAAATTCCCATTTTGTATACTTCTTTAATAAATAGTTTTTATCCCCAGTGACTAATTTATCATCGTTTGAAATATAAAAAGACTTTTGTTACACCCTGAAGTTGCAATCATGAGATTTTCAAAATACTCTTTGTTGTCAAAATGAAATCAAAGATTGATGATTTACAGTTCAAAGAAAATCTATTTGGGAAAATCGAAACAAACTTTTCCACGCTTCCAATATACTAGCTCCTTGTTGAAAGGAATATTTTTCATTGAGCTGTTCCTTGATACAAGGTGCGTCTGCTAACCTGAATTCGGCTTCTACTGTAAGCCAAACAAACATATGGAATTTGACATATTATTTGACATATTATTAATTTGACATAATATTTGACAAATCGTTCATTTGACAAAAAAGCTCAATATGAAGAAGGTTATATGGCCTTAACACGGTCAAACATATATAAACGAAATCTGGTGCGCCGGTGGAAATTACAACTAATCAAGCAGTCGAAGACGGTAACAAAAGGGGTTGTATTGCGATTACATACAAGCATATCGTAGTAATCAATAAAATGTTCCAAAGGATGAATCGTGAATTGCTCTTACTAACTTAAATGACCCAGAATCAACAAACTTAACGAAACCAACAAAGATTTTCTAGCGTAGTTGAAATTAAGCAAATGGTAGTAAGGAAATTATAGTGAATAAGGTGAAATATCGAGGAGTAACCTGGAAGTAGGTAACAGGATCGTGTCTGCCGACATAGAGATTCAGAAAAAAAAAAACAAAAAAAGGAACAAATCGACTTAGGCAGGATTTATAAGTGGCAGTATAAGTGGGTTCAATGCAGGGTTCAAACATGAGCAACAGTGAAAAGGATGCTAGACGAAACCCTACTGAAGAAGAAAGGCCCCAGTTGGAATGACAGAACTAACCAGAAATGGCAAGATCACTCTAATCATTGGTGTTACCAATGAAGACCAGAAGAGAACATATTAACTCCTAAAGAGAAACAGCACTTCCATAAGAACTCAGAGCTACTGTAAATAAGTTACAGACGTCGTTATTAACATGCCAGATGAATTATCATTCAAAAGGACGATATATCTGCACTTTCCGCGACGAGGACGAAATCCTTTCTGTTGGTTCGTCGGAGTCATCGTCGGAGTAACACCAGCAATTCAAATGTCTGGGTTTCGAATCACGCAAAGTTGAAATACCTGGCGATCACAAAGCCAAGGATTTCTTACCCTCCAGAGGGCTAGTTAGTTAGTTATGCGTCAATGTTGCCTTATACTGTATCTAACAGTGGACACCGAATAAATTTGACAATTTCTATGTATTTTAAATTCGTCTACTTACATTGATTCTTTCTCAATAAATTTTAATACCAATTGTAATAAACAAGATTAAAAAATAGTCGTTATTTTTCCCACAAGTTAATCATTGCTACCATATTTCACCCTTATCTCAAATATCTTTAATATGACCTTTCCAGCCCATCACCAACAGTTTACACAAATTGAATGCCATTACCTTTCCCATCTATAAATCCTAAAAGAGTTCCTGAAGTACCATTCAGAGTGATACTTGAGAACCATCTTGCTACTGTATATCAAGTAAAAGAGGGTCAATCCGTCACCCGTTTGGGTTGGATAGAATTGAGAGAATGCATGAATGACTGATTCAAGTGAGTGGTGGTACCACTCATCTTCTTTTCTAATTAATATCGGAAATGCCACTCTCAAATGATTCTCACGAAATTTCCCGCGCATTATGTGTATATTCGAATACCCGCATACCAGCGAATGTTTTAAGGATGCATCATTACACGTCACTCGTGCCTCACACGGGTCACGAATAATAGTACGCAGATATCTTATGCAGGGAGGGTTATTACCGGCTGCAATTTGGACACAAGCATAGGGGTTGGTAGAAATTTCATCACAACGATAATATTTTCATTTTAATACATTTCGAGTGATTGCAATTATAAACTAAACAAGCGACACACCCTGATCAATGATGCCTTTAAGTATAATTATTTGCGAAGTTGCTATGAATAGAAATAATTTCATCTACCATTGGGAAACAAAGTTTTCAATTATTGCTATTAAGGACACGAAAAATAAAGCTTTTTTACGGTGTTATTACTTTCAGGCGATTCATTCAAAGTCTATCTTTGTTAATTATATGCCTTCGATATTTTCTGAGCCTTAATTTTCGGTAGAATCAGTTAAATCAATTTTACAATTTTACTATTCAATTACTAAATTCTATCTCTATGTACGTAAACTTTAAAGTTAGCAAAGGTTCATACAAGAGTCTTAAAATTCTTTGCCGCTTTTGATTTAAAAAATATTGCTCAAATTTAAGAGACTGGATGGAATTCAAATAGTAATGAATAAAAGGATCCACTACTGAATCTACCTACTTACTAGGGAAGGATGGGAAAATGCATATAGTTATTTTTCAGGTGACAGCAAAATTATAATTGACACCGGTGGCTGTACAACGGCTGAGAGTATTGGACTTTCAGGAATATCTTCAACTCAACTAAGCTAAACTACTAAAAAGCGCTTACACGTTAAAAAGCCAGCACAAAGACAGATGCAGAAGCAAGTAAAGCGAACTTTGCAGAATAGAGAGCTTAGTAATTAAACGGCGTACGTGAGTAAAGAATGATCGCCAGCTCCCTCAGACTAATTGTTTGTGAGAAAATTTAATAATTTTTATCTGATGTAATTATATATGTGGTATATTGTGTATGAATACAATATTTTTAGAGAATTTTTCTCTATCTACTATCTGCGACATGTGGTGCCAATGAACACAATTGGAACAGGAAAATTGTCGACAATTACCATTAGGTTGGGGGATTGTTCGAAGTGTTAGCACTTTTTAGTAACTACACACAGCAATAATACTATCGGGCAGTTTCTCACAGACAGAGATAGGAAAAGCACAAGTGGATTTATGTTTGTGTTTGTATAGCCCAATACCTTGAAAGTGGTTTGCTTGTTTCACGCAAAAATCAATCAATAGAAAGTTGAGGATGAGTTATATAGAGTAGCTTCAACTGATCAAATTTCAGTAAGAAGGCAAGAAAACCAATCAAAGTACCGCCAGCAATAGTGAAACGTATTTTTCTTAAATAATCTGGAAGGAGATAAAAGAGGTATAGCCTGGCAGTAACAGTAACATTGCGAGGAATTGTGTAAACATAATGCTGGCATTGTTAATCGGCGACAAGCTTCTGGGCTAATACACTGAAAAAATGAATTCATACGTCCGATATTATCCAAGCTTGTACAGAAGAAGAGGAACGCTTAGAACAGTTTCTTCGACGCTATCCGAATTAGAATTACTCTCGCTGCAAATGGCTAGGATAGCGTTAAGAAACTGACCATGGAACTAGGGAATTTTGTCGGCTGTGTCGAGTCACTAGAAAGTTCCTTTGTAAAAATTAATACCTTACACAGGGAGCAATGAGTTGACCTATGTTGTGCCCAAAATTAACCCATCAAAAGCAGTCCGGTATCATAAATACCCTCGCGAAATAAAGAACTGTAGCGAAAAACTGGTCAGTGGTTAAACAAAATAGAACTAAAGTTGATTAACCTTAGTGCGCAATATCCTTATTCGTATTCCCAAAAACATTTTTTAAGACATGTGCAAACATCAATGTGAAATTTAAAAAAAAAATTGTAATTTATATTTGCAAGTAACATTGAAAGACTTGCAAATTAAAAACCTTTCCGTTTCGCCAAAGCGAATGAACGCAATTTCGACATAAATTTTCAAAAAAAAAATGTAAACATATCTTTAACCTGAAACGTGTATACTATCCTCCTTCAGGCACGGTTTGTTGATTTTACTTGGTTATTTTGTGTGGGTCAAATTTGAATTTTTATGCGAACATCTGAAATTTAAAAATTGCTCTTTAAAGGAAAAGCTGAGCTTAGAATGTTTCAGACCGGATAGAGGGTGGAATTTTGAATAAAGTGATTCGGGATTGTCACCATTCATTCAAATTGATTCAGATTCGATCTTTCTTCAATGAAATGACTCCTTGATTATGCGTGTACGTCACACTTTTTTGTTAACATGCTTACGTTTAAAGGTAGATAGAACAGATATTATGGATATGTTTCACCCGATCGAAAGCAATTCATGAAAGTTATAAACAATATCAAATGAACACTTACTACCAATAATAAAATAAATCGGCAGCCTGAGCGAGTCACCTTCGTTTTGCTGCATATATGATCCCTTCATGATTACATTGATAATATGATTAAATTCTCACCTGGGACTTTCAATCTGATTTAAAGATAATATTGACTTGTAATTATGTTAATTTCTGTATTACTGAACTTGGCAAAGCTACCATACCATAAACCAGAACCATAAATAAACCATAAGTTTTTTAATCTTCTAAACTAGTTTTTTCAAGAATATTTATTATTTTTAGGAAAGCTTTATAGTCCGAAGTAATATTTATAAAAATGAAACTAGGTTCCTTTTTGACGATAAATTTTATTATTATTGAGTAGATACGTATTTCGGTGGTAACATACCACCTTCTTCAGTACAACTAACTTATAAGTCAAAGTCCAAAAAAAATCATATCTATTAATTTACTACAATTATTTCCTTCATCATCATTTAGTCTTTTTTCCATAGGTACTTTTCTAATTTCCATATTTTCCAACGTATCTAATTTGCAGATTTTTTTGAACTCCTTAATGACCCCTAAAATTTCCAAGCTTAAGGGTGACTTTCTTTAATTATGTGTTCTGCGACTGCTGATCGTCTCACTTTTTTGTTATTTCTTCGATGTGACTCCGCCTCCTTCATGTGTTCCTTGAATCGTACTGATATCAACCATTTCGTCTGTCCAATGTAGCTTTAGCTTACATATCGGCCAGGTAATCCGATATATCCCGCTTTTTGTCCTTTTCAGAACATAGAAGGGTTCCAATTTTGTTTCTCCTACTAGTGCCTACCGCTTTGATGCCATGCTTTGCCAGTGTGGTAGCTAGACTGCCGAACATGTGTGAATATGGTATGGATATTCTATTCGTATGTTGAGAGTCGGTTGATTTGTTAGCTATGTAGAGATTTGAGAGTTCTTGTCGTGCTAGTTTTTCCCTCTTCTTCTTGATCAAGTTCTCTAGAATTTGTCTGTCGTATCCATTTATTTCTGCAGTTGCAACTATATGCTCCTTTTCGATGTTAAACCTTTCATAGGTAAGCGGGACTTTTAGAAGGCGGTGTACCATACTATTGTACGCAGCTAGTTTTTGTGGAACTGTATGGTACGATGTTGATGGAATTGTCCTTAAGGTGCTAGTTAATCTCCTACATATGTCGAATTCTAGTTGTTCACTGTTTCTAATGACCATAAGATCCAAAAAAGAGATCGTTCCGTTATTTTCCATCTCCATCTTGAACTTTATGTGTCCATTGATTTTATTTAGGTTATTTACACTCTCGGCATGAAATTATTTTCTGAAATGGTTTCTTCTATACTGGACATGAAGATTTCTGCTAGCATCGGTGATAGGGGGCTACCCATTGCCAAACCCCTAGTAACTTTAAAGTACTTCTTCAGAAAGGTAAAGTAGCATTCTCGCATGCACAGTTCAGCTAACTTTCCATATTGTTCAACGTTTTTCCTCCACTGAAGTGTTTTTTTTCCCCATTTTTCCAACCACTTGACGAGCTCATAAGTTGCTTGTTTTGTCGGTGTGCTTGGGAACAGTGATTCAACATCATAAGATACTAAAATTTCGGGTTCATTTATTGTAACGTTCCGTAGCTTATCAATAAACTCGAGTGAATTTTTGACGGATCTTACACCTTCTATCTTGCCCAATTTTTTGCACTCGAAGATCAGCCATTTTGCGATTTTGTAGGTCGGAGAATAGCTGTCCACAATGATCTCCCGTAATTCTAGATTTGGCTTGTGAGTTTTCGGTTGGCATCTCATCCTAGGTAATGATGGGTTTGGCATCTTCAGTTTGTTCATACTGTCAAAGTAGTTACTGGCTTCTTCCAATGCTTTGTTGACCCTTTTGACTGACTGATCTAAAGGGTTGGTCCTTAATTCAAAAAAAATTGCCGCCTCGTAGCTTTTCCTCGACTAATTGATCGTATTCGTGCTTGTGCACAACCACAATTTGATTGCTCTTATCTGCTTTAAGATAGAAGTCATCTTTTTTCATAAGCGTAATAGAGCGTTTATGTTATATTCAACCGTTTCTGTAAGACTTTTAAGGAACAAATTTAACATTGGGGTAATATTAACTAAATCCAACATTGAACTATACGGTGTTTATTTTCCTGGGACGAAACTCTCGAAGGAAAAAATCACTAATCTAAGAAGCAATCTAGTGCGTTTCTGTAGGGCTGAATAACAAATGTCTGCTATGAGATGACTTGAAAGCTCGGCATACAGATTGGAATTGCACACCCAACAACCAAGGGCGCAAAGTAGTATACAACATGCTACAAGACAACAACCTATTCATACACCACTCCCGAGACCCGATCTTCTATTCCCCTCAAGGTATCGGTTCTACTCTCGACTTTACCTTAGGGAATGTGAACGTCTACCCCTAGGAACCCATTGTACTGCAAGCGCTTTTCTCTCCTCATCTTCCCGAGATGTTCTTGTTGAAACAACAAAAAATTCGGCTTATATGGGGAAACGATTACACTGCTTCAAAAAAGCTAATTGGCACATATTTCGTACAACTATAAACGACCAAATATCTTTGGCTTTAGACACTCCGAGATCTCTAAATTCAGCGAGAAAAATAACAAGGCAAATAGAGGAACTTAAAAATACCATTTGGAGAGCAATAGGCACCAAAATATAGCAGAAAACTCCATACAGTTGAACTTGATGAGGAAGTTTATAAGTTGACCCGAGCACGTTATTCTCTACGGCGCCAGTGGCAGAGAAATAGTGTCTCATCCTTGAAAGCCGGCATAAACTCTCTAACGAGAGCTATCAAGGGTGCAGTCAAGCACCTCCGAAACAACCACTGGAACAATCTCCACACCAACGTTGACAATATTGCACGAAAAGTCTGGAAGTTGGCTCAAATTTTGAAACGAAAACATCATATCTTCCATATGTTCTTGTGGTGTTCGTTTTGAAATGCGCGATTTGCTACAGAGCATTAATTTCGAAAGCACTTTTAGGTCGGATTTTGAAAGGAGCATTAATATCGAAAATCACTTATCGTTATTAAAAATTTTAAAGGAGTAACCTATTTAAAAAATAGTTTTTAATGTGAATTGAAAATTATTTAAAAAAGTCAGTATGAATTGAGAGCTCGTTTAATTTACATCAAAATTAAAATTGATTGATTAAAATATTGATTGTAATACCTAAACTTGAAATTAAAATTGATTGATTAAAATATTGATTGTAATACCTAAACTTGAAATTAAAATTGATTGAATAAAATATTGATTGTAATACCTAAATTCTGAACGATGAAAATGGTACCCAGATTCATTCTAACGAAGGGAAAGCAGACTTACTTGCTGATAAATTCCACGAACACCACAATATGCGAACCCAGAGAATGAGCAACTAAATGGCAAAAGTCACGCTAAGTCACTGCTAACCGACGAAAACAAATCCATTTTGCCTTCCGAAGCTCTTATTAAAACGAAACACAAACGAAAACATAAAGAAGCTAAAGAAAGACAAGGCCCTTGGAATAGACGAAATACTCAAGACAGTCATCAAGATCCTCCCAAAGAAAGCGATAGTGCTAATTTGCAATATTTTCAACGCCTGTCTGCAAACGTCAAACTTCCAAAGCTCTGGAAACATGCTGGCATAATACCAATCCTGAAGCCCGGTAAAGATCCACATGACCCTTGAAACTACAGGCGCTTGATAAACTATTCGAGAAGCTAATCTTGAAAAGGTTAACCGATTACGTCGAAAACAATGAGATCCTTCGTCACTTCCAGTTCGGTTTCAGACATGGATACTCCACACAACACCAACTACTACGTGTCTACAAAGACATAAAAGCAGCAGAAAACAGTCGGTTGGCTTACTGACCATTGAAATAGAAAAGGCGTTCGATACCCTAAGGCATAATGGCCTAATTGATAAACTTAAAGAATGTAGTACCCCTCCTTGCCTGCTGAAACTAATCGTATCAGTGGCAGAACATGCCACATGAAAGTTCGAGGTACATCATCCTCTATCAAAATCACTCTTGCTGGTGTTTCACAAGGATATTGTCTGAGTCCGGCACTTTTTAGTATATACACGTTTAACATTCCCATAAGTCAAAACTGCCAATCAGCGGCTTTTGCGGTCTCCAATTTGTCTCTATACCTCTGGCAACGATCCTAACCAGATCATCTCAAACCTAGAAGAAATGCTGGAAAAATCCACCAATTCTTTCACAGATGTCCACAATCCAAATCAACGTCAAAAAGACCGCGGCAATATTCTTCAGCAGATACCCCCCCCCCCCATGGGTACTACCTTGGCGTGGTGGGGGGGCTTGGCGAGGTTGCCCGTCATCCAGACGCGTGATCAAGTCACTAAAAGTACCCACCAAACAAAATGATATGATGAGTGAAAACAATCTCCAGCAATCTTGCTGGTGATAAGTCGCCAGGGCATTTTTCAGTGGTGAAACGCTTTGCAACAGCGAAAAGGTGCTTGTCCACAACATTCCTCCTTCACAAGGCGATGGAGCGAACGATACAAGAAGCGTAGTGGAGGCTTTGGGCACTGGAGCCATCGATACGACGTGCCATTCTCCTGGGGGGGTTATCGAAAGTCATAAACCGAACAACGTGGAAAGCGAAAACAACGATGCTCAACAGCAACAAGACCCTCCTGCTGGCAGTATACCGAGAACCTTTTCTGAGGACGACCTGATCACGAAAATAGCCGTTGATAGAAATGAGGAAGAATGGCTAACAAGGAACATAAGCGCTATATTAAACGTGATGAGAAATGCAACGAATGTCAAAAAAATGTCAACAAGGACATCAAAAATGGGATTGGCGAATTGGAGGACCTCGTTGATAGGATCCAGCACTATCGCCGCAGGTGGCTACGGGCGGAGAGTGAATTGAAAGAGCTTAAGAAAGTTTCTGAAAATAAAACTCCCTTCACCGAAAATGCTACTCCTTTCGTAAAAGCCAAAAGGGTGGCATGTAGCCCACTTAAACCTGAACGTAGGAAAAGGGCAAAGGGGCCGATACCAGTCGAGACAGGAGACATCAGTCAAGGGGAGGAATCCACCGACAAGGGCCTGTTCGAGAGCGCAGTCAAGGTCCTTCTTGGCTCTAAAGCTGTTATCTCGACATTACAGCCAATGGCCTCTTTGGAAATAAGAGACCTTGACTGCATTGCGGATGCCAAAGGAGTAGAAGATTCCATTAAGCAAATTCTTCCTAGGGCAGAGAGCTTTAGGGTAAGGCTAACGCCTACCAATCCTAGAGGGCGAAGGGCCGCAATAATTGACATCCCAGAGAAAGACCTTGTGCAATTCCTGGCCAAGGATAAAATGAATGTCGGCTGGATTGTGTGCAGGATACGTCGGAGGGTACCCCTAACTCGATGCTACAAGTGCCTTAACTTCGGACACATCTCCTTGAACTGCAAGGGGCCAGATCGAAGCAAACAGTGCTACAGGTGTGGCACTTCCGGTCATAAGGCGAAAGACTGCCCAAACGAATCCAGTTGTATCTTGTGCAAAGATAAGGGATGGAAGTCTGAAGATCTAACTCACATTCCAGGAAGTGGTAGGTGCCAGGAGTTCAAAGAGGCACTAAGCAAGAAAAGAGCAAAGACATGATCCAAGTCCTGCAAATCAACCTACACCGTAGCGCAACCGCACAAGATTTACTAGACCAGGTTGCAAGAGAGAAAAAAGTTGACTTGTTGCTGATATCTGAGCAACACCACAACAAAGAGGAAGCTGGATGGTATTGTGATCGATCCGGCACCGCCGCCATCTGGGTACGTGATAGGGCTCTACCCACAGCTCGGACTTGCTCCAGTGGAAATGGCTTCGTGCTCATTGGGTGCGCCGATTTGACATTCATAAGCGTATATTTCACGCCGCGTGAGTCAACTTCATGTTTTCAGAGCAGGCTCGATGAACTGGAGGAAGCTGTCTCGAGCACGAAAGGCCGAATCCTTGTTGGCGGTGATTTTAATGCCAAGGCGATAGAATGGGGAATGCCCCTTCCAGACCCGAGGAAAAAGAATCCTAGAAATGGCAGCTAGGAAGCAACTTGTCATCATGAACGTTGGGAACACACCAACTATTCGACGGGGAGGCTGCTTGGGAACTATTCCGGATGTGACATTTGCTTCGTAGTCCTTAGTGCCTAGGATACACAGATGGAGGGTACTGAAGGACTACTCGGCAAGCGATCACCAATACATTGCTTTCGAAATTGGCGAGCGTGCTACTCGACGCGTAGCAACCCAACTCTCAACTGTTCGTCAACTGTTCCTCAACTGCCGCAGTTCGTATGAGCGGTGAAACTATGTCGGCAATGGGGGGAGCCTCAGCTGAAAACATGGTGAACTCCACCATGAGGCTCATCAAGAATGCGTGCGACTGATCTATGCCCAGGCGACGGCCTCGACACAATAAGCCTGCTATGTACTGGTGGACGGCAGAAATCGCTGAAAAGCGGAGAGAATGTTACAGACTTTGCCGCGAAGTCCAACGTCCAAGAAATCGAGACGAGTCACATTCCTGAACGCCGGCATATAGATCGGCTAGAAAGCTCTTCCGTAGGTTGATTAACGAAAGCAAGGCTCGCTGCTGGCACAACCCCGTTGAGGACATCAATAGGGACACATCAATACAAGCTTGTCATGCGGAAACAAGGAGCTACAAGGAGGCCCTGTGTCCTTGAAGTGGAAAAAAATGGATGAGATTGTTCGAGCGCTTTTCCCTATGCACCCTGTTCGTCCCGATGATGCAGATGTTGAATGTCCTGGAGAATGCCCACTTTTTAGCGCCATCGAGCTGGATGATGCGGTGAAATCTTTAAAATCGAAAAAGGCCCCTGAAAAGGCCAGACGGTATACCAGCGGAACAGATACAGCTTACACATCAACTTTGCCCTGACAAGCTGCGCACCACTTTCAATGCCTGTCTGCAGCAGGGCACGTTTCCAAATTGCTAGAAATAGGCGAGGCTCGTGCTGATCCACAAGGGGAAGGGGAACGCGGAGCAACCATATTCATATCGGCCCCTATGTATGTTGAACGCCGTTGGGAAGGTGCTCGAAAGGCTCATTAGAGAAAGACTTGGAGAGGCCATCCGAAATGCCGGGGATCTGTCTCCTCAGCAGTACGGCTTCAGAGCTGGTCGATCCACGATCGGTGCAATAGCAGAGGTAGTGTGCGCGGTCCAGCAGGCAGAAGCCTACAATCACCACTCGAGACGAATAGTACTGCTCATAACACTCGATGTGAGAAATGCCTTCAATTCTGCTCGATGGACAGATATTCTTCGTGCTCTGAAATATTTCAAGGTGCCGAGATATCTGACGCGGATATTGAAGGACTATCTCAAAAACCGGAAACTCATCTATGACACATTGGGAGGCCGGCGAAGAATTGATTTGACATCAGGGGTGGCACAAGGTTCCGTTCTGGGCCCGGACCTCTGGAATATCTCGTACGATGAGCTTTTGAGGTTGCAGTTACTGGGGGAGTCGCGCCGGGTTGGCTACGCAGATGACCTAGCAGTGCTAGTCGCCGGACGTACTGTCGAACAGGCGAAACTCAAACTGGGTGCGGTAATACGTCGAGTGAGCGAGTGGATGACAGACCGTGGGCTTCGCCTAGCGCTGGAAAAGACCGAGGTCGTCGTCCTGACCAAGTAGCGGACCTTTCGTGTTATTTCCGTTCGGGTGGGAGAAATTATCATCAAGTCGAAAGATACCTTGGCTTGATGATTGACTCAAAGATGAGTTTTTTCGAGCAGGTTCGAGTGTCAGCGGATAAGGCTTATGTGGGAGTATCGACTCTCAGTCGCCTTATAGCCAACACGCGGGGACCAACCTCGAGCAAAAGACGTCTACTGATGAATGCACTGGAGTCAGTGCTCTTGTATGGCTCCGAGGTCTGAGTTGACGCTCTTAGTAAAGAGAAGCATCGAAGGCGTCTGGCACAGGTGCAGAGGCAAGGAGCTTTGCGGATAGCGGTTGCATATCGCACTGCCTCTGAACGTGCAGTCCTGGTAATCTCTAGGGTGGTCCCTATTAAGTTACTTGCAGACGAACGGAAACGTGTATACTTACATAGGGGGGAGTCGGCGAGAGAAACCGTCAGCCGAGAGGAACGGAGAAGGACCCTAACCTTGTGGCAGCAAATATGGGAAAACGCGAGGCAGGTGGACCGCACGGCTGATAAGTGACTTGGGGCCGTGGTTCTACAGAATGAATGGTGAGACTGACTATTACCTGACGCAACTACTCAGTGGTCACGGGTATTTTCAGTCTTACCTGTATAAAATGGGAGAGTCACTATCCCCAGCTTGCGTGTTCTGTCCGGGGCTGACGGATGACGCCTGCCACACGTTCTTTATGTGTACCAGATGGACAAGAATCCGTTCGCATCTCTCGGAGAAAATAAGCGTGCTCTCCCCAGAAAATTTAACGGGAAAAATGATGCAATCAAAACACAATTGGAACTGTGTGTCGCATTACGTACGGACAGTACTTATTATAAAGAAGGGCATGATGGATCGCTTGGTGAGGAAGGGGGGATCTCTGTAACAGCAATTCTCTTCCTTCCTATGCATCCGTGCAGAAAGAGGGATTTCCCTTAACCTGAAGGCACCGCTAA
This sequence comes from Stratiomys singularior, assembly GCA_954870665.1. Taxonomy (NCBI): domain Eukaryota; kingdom Metazoa; phylum Arthropoda; class Insecta; order Diptera; family Stratiomyidae; genus Stratiomys; species Stratiomys singularior. Next base: position 69,111,190 of record OX940881.1, read on the forward strand.
GCGATGATTAATGAGGCCTAGTCCGAAGTAATGTGACAAACAGTTCCAGGCTAGGTTCTCGGCGTGGCAGGGGAGGTGATTAGTCGGTAGTCCGGTAACGGGACTCCGACACTCAAGGCGTGAATAGTTTTCACCTCCCAAACAAAAAAAAATATTCTTCAGCAGAAAACGCAAGCTCGCCATGCTGCCAGAGAGACTCATAAACTTTGTAGGCCTAATGATGCCCTGGTTCAAAGAACTGGGCTATTTCGGTCTAAAACTTGATCGGAAACTGACAATTAAATCGAGCACATCAGTTCAAAGGCATTCAAGTCGGTTCTATCTTTATATCCATTGCTCAATCGAAAGTTTAATATGAGTCTACGCAATAAAATCCTTATCCTCAAAATGAGCATCCAACTTATATTAATCTACGGAGCTCCCACTTGGAACAAACGCGCTAAATATCTTAAGGCTAAGGTTCAAGTCACCCAAAATCGTTATTTAAATATGGCCCTAAGCAAACCTTACTATTACTCCTCCAGATTACTACACCAAATAGCTAATACTACCCTATCAGCTAATCTGCTCAAAAAGCCAAATACTCAACGAAGCCCCTCATCAAACCTCTTTGTGATATGTAAGACCAAGACCAAGTGTCCTCAACAATGAATCTGTTTAGCGTAATCAGATTATACTTTAGATCATAATTATTATAAGAAAAATAAGTTATAAATTAGATGCAAAGAACAGTTAGAGCTCTGTAGAAATGATAATATCAATAAAGAATTATATATATATATTATATATATAAAGAATTATATATAATCGTCATTCAAAACGACAATTTACGGTTCAAGATTCGACTGAAGCAATGACAAGCGACCGATATAGCAAAAACATAATCTTGCTAAAAAAATCATGAATCATAAATTTTGTGATAAAAAATCGTCAAAGTGGGCGTAGTTCTCGATAGATACATGCCCTAAAGCGATCATACTTGTTTAGTGGTAGTATTTGACTTGTGCATCAAATCTTATGTTCTAGTACTACTGGTGTCAACCAAAAGTACCAACGTAATTAGTTGTTGCAAAAGATTTTCCGCCAGAATCCTTTTCTAGTGAATCGCATCTCGGAACTCGTGAATTTAACTCATTATACCCTCTCCTACTAGTTTTTAGTAAATGAAGATAGTATTATAATGGATGCTGTCAATTTATTTGGTGCTGAAGCAACTACATGAAAACGTTCAATAGCAGGTCAAAAACTTAAGTTTTATAATGCACAAAGGATGAACATAGTCGAGGTATTCCCTTTAGAAATGAATACCGCTTTCGTAATTGACAGTCTCGATTGATTGTGTCCTGGGGCTACTACACGTCAACCTATAAAGGCTTACTAATAGTCTGTTTTCAGTGTACATAAAGTATTCGGACTCATTGGCTTCTGAGCTAGGTAAAAGCTTACTAGATTATTTCTTCTACTGCGGGATAGTTTTCAGCAGTGTGCTAGCACATGTCCTGGTGTTTTCTCCACAAATTTGCAGAGCCTGGACTGACAATTTGCTTTTATTCCAATCCTCTTGAAATGTCCTATAAAAATCTCAGTGAGAGCATTTAGCTTTTTATAGCCTTTTCAGATGCTACTCAAAATCTTTTTTTTTTTCTAAATAGACGCCAAGGAAAAATGTTTCTTTAGGTTCAAAATACTGCCTATCGGCTCCTACACATTTCGCCCATCTTCCTTTGTATTGGAGAACCGGCTTCGCCAGGTGAAAAAACCGATTTTTTCCGCTTCGAGTTTTCAAAATAAATCCTTTTTCCGTCACCCGTCACAATTCCATTCAAAATTGATTTCCTTTTGTGATGCAAAAGCAGCAATTCGTAAGTGACTGCGATTTTCCATTTGACGTTCATTCAAATGGTATGGGGCCCATTTATTGAGTTTATTGATCTTACTCATTGCTCGTAAATGTCTGCTGATCGTTTCCAGGGATACATGCAATGCTTCTGTTAATTGTCATTGAGTTTGAGTTCGATGACCATCCAATAAATACTGCAATGTCTCCTCTTTGCATTTTTGTGATCTACCAGAGCCCTCACTGCCTTTCACATTGAAATTAGCTTTTCAGTTGTCAGAAGATGGAGCGCGTCCATCATATGTTTTTACCAGCAAATTTGTTTTTACCAAATGTTTTTACCAGACTTACATCAGCCTTTTGCCAAAAAGCAATGCGTGCCGCACATGCTCCTTTTCAAGCACAAAATTTGACATGGTTAATCGATAGAAAAAAACACGCTAGTTTTGCTGGGCTCATCTTATGTGTGTTTGTAGGGAAATGTCAGAATGGCGTATGTATCAAATTAATACGCTCCGTTCTTTTCGCAGGCGCTATTTGTAAAACTGAAAAAACTTATGCACACATTTAGTATAAAGGACAGACTAGAGAGAGCAGGCAGAGCTTACTAATGGCAGAAAGACAAAAACTCGACACATGAGAAGAAGGTAAAGCAGTTGGAAAGAACAATAGGAAAGAATAATTTAAGCTTCAATGTTTATGAAGTCCATGAACTCGAAATCAACAAGTCGGTGAGTTTTCGATAAAATAAATGAAGCTGTGAATCAAAAAAGGTTACAATGGCAGATCGATTCATAGAAATGGAAGAGTGATGGTAAGACTGCTCTCATAATTCTTCAGTGATGTATTTATAATCAGATTAGAGATAACGATACACTTCTGGTATGGATAAGATATGAAGGTGACAGCTTTGCGTACTCCTAAAAGAAAGAGTTCTTACCTACCTCACCAGCGTGTTGTGATGATGCTATTAACGATGGGTTTTTAATGGAACGATTTTTGAATTTAGAATTATTTGCAAAGAACGGGCAACAAAACGATGAACAATTTTATAAAAGATTAAATGACTAGTTAATTAAAACAAAATCCAGCACAAATGCTTGCCATTAACAAAGTCACAATAAATAGCTGAACAAACTTTCCTGCGCTCATTTTCAACAGTAGCCCTTAAAACCATGCAGCAACATGTTCTCACAACAACACAGCACTTGGGATGGCTACCGAAGTTAGCATCATTGTGAATTTCAAAGTACTGTTCAAATTGATCTGTCGTTGGAGTCGTTTCAAAAGTGCAGTTAGTATAGTGACTTGGAAATATTGTTGGAAATATTGAACTTGTGATATTAAATAGACTATTTGTGATTTACGATTTCATTGTTAATTACAAGAACGTATTCCTTAAATACTACCCAAGAACATCAGCTTCACAATGGAGGCGAAAAAGAATAAAAGAGCTTGCATTCGTACTAGTGGCTTCGATTAGTTTGAATCCGTATCACCTAAGTTAAGCTTTCAGCAACTTTTATTTCTTTTCGTGGCTTCAAATCATGGACCGATTTACTCGGTCGTCGTTGTGTCGTTTTGGGAAGGTCAAGAATTGATTAATTGTTAATCGTTTGAATTGAATTGTTAATCTTCGGAATTTCAGTCGTTCCCAGCCTTTTTTGTTTCATTTAGGAATTATAAAAAACGGGGTAATTATTTTTATAATGTTAACCATAGACGGCTAATGTCAGTCTTTTCGGCTAACATGTTGAACTTTTTTTACTGTATCTTCCTTAGTAGTAGAGGTAGCGCAACATGCAACATAGGTCAACATGCAGTTGCGTCGTGCGGATGGGTGTTATCGTCTTTTATGTATAAAGTTCTTGTTAGTCGCATCGACTTATACATAAATAGCCATAACGTAACCTTTTTAAGAACTGTGAGTTGTGAAATGTAGCTATTTCCTTACACTTGAAGGTAATTATTTTTGGTTTTAGATGTAGAAAATGTCTCAAAAGCAATCATATGAAATGGAGACATGCACAGAAGAAATGATTAAAGATGTTTTAAATGAAGAAGGCAACCAAACTGATAGTGACGGGGATTCTACGTGCAGTGAAAATGAAGATTGTTTAGAGGTGGCAGAATGCAGTGAAACGGATGAGGACTTATTGCCCGATGACACAAATCAATATGCTGGTTCTTTTTCAACTTCCTGTATGCCAACTACTGTTAGCAGTACTCAATGCATCGAACAGGATACTCCACAACACCCAGGTAGTTCTTCCATTATTTCGTGTAGACAAGCAGTTCTGCGTGGCAAAAATAACCATGTCTGGTCTTCAAAGAAAACTTTCACACATAGGACTGCAGCAATAAACATTGTCCACAAATCGAAAGGCCCTAAACGTCAAGCAAAGGGCAAAACGGATGCATTGAGTTGTTTCGAAATGTTCCTTACTAAAGATGTACTGAATGATGTAGTAAAATGGATTAATACAGAGATTATAATAAAACAACAAACATATCAGAATATTCAAAGCACACAACCGATTTAATAGACATAAAATCTTTAATCGGTCTGTTTGTTTTGACTGCTGTTATGAAGGACAATCACTTGTCTAGAGACGAGCTTTTTGACGTATCGCATTCTGAGTCTCGGTATGTATCGACATTGAGCAAAGAAAGATTTAAACTTTAATAAAAATGTCTACAATTCGATGATAAATCTATAAGACCACAAACACGAACACACGACAGATTTGTGCCTCTCCGCAACGTATGGGAATTATTCATAAATATTTGTAGAGACAACTATAATCCTGGAACTTACGTGACTATTGATGAACAACTGCTGGCATTTAGGGGTAGGTAGCCCATTTAAAATATATATTCCTAACAAGCCAGCCAAATATGGCATCAAGATTGTCATGATGAGCGACAGTTCGACGAAATACATGGTTGGTGCAATTCCTTATTTTGGTAAGAATACAAACACAGGAGGATTATCTCTAGGCGAATACTTGCCATTCATGGCTCCAATAGAAACGTCACTATCGACAACTGGTTCATCTCAGTCGGACTGGCGAAATCTCTTCTTTGCGAATCTTACAAATTAACTATGGTCGAGAAGCAGGAAGACAGGTACAGCAATGTTTGCTTACGATAGATAATTCGTTCACATTGTTGTCTAACAAACCTAAACCAAACAAGATGGTATACCTTTTATCTTCCTGTTCTAAGGAAAGAACTATTAACGAATTAACCAAAAAGCCATCAATGGTAGAATTTTATAATCAAACCAAGGGCGAAGTGAACACGTTTGACGAAATGTGCTCAATCATGTCTTGCAGCCGTAAAACCAATAGTTGGCCTACGTGTCTATTTGGTGGGATGCTTAACAAGGCATTTATAAATAGTTATATTATTTATTGTTGTAACATAATAGAAGCTAAAGAAAAGCCAAAGAATAGAAAAGCATTTATGCGGGATTTGCATACCCAACTGATTTCTCCTTTTTTGGAAGGACGCTGCGCAATACCCACCTTGGAGAGAAACCTACGAGAAAATATTAAAATTGTTATTCAGGCAGGTACGTCAAGCTTCCTATCGTGAGAATCAAACCCAAGGTGAAAAAAGAAAGATTTGTGCCCTCTGTTCCTATAAAAAGCATCGCATGATGAAATCTCGATGTGAAAAGTCCCTAAAAAGTATGTGCGGAGAACACAAAGTTGAAATTTTTAATTTTTTTGGTTTAAATTTTTTAAATTTTGTTTTGTGTATAGTTTATAAAGTTTATTTAGTTAGAAAGAGTAAAAAGCTTGCAATTTTTTTCGAACACTGCTTTACGCGATCTCACAAAAAATTCAGAAGCAACCTTTTTTTGTAACTTTTAATAAAAATATTGAATTAAAATACGGTTGTTTTTTATTTTATAGCATAAAGTAAGGATCATAGTTCTTGAAAGTGTGCAAATGATCTGATTTTGAGGGAAAAACCTTAGTTTTTAATAGTTTTCATTTATGTTAGTAATGTTAGTATGTTAGTTATGTTAGATTAGTATGACTAATCTACAGCCTCTACGCTGAAAAAATATGATTAGCCCTCCAGGGTTAAACTAAATATAATCCCAAAGCAGGATCACTTTTTTACATACCCGTTGCCATTATTTTTTCTTGACATTTATGAGTGAATTTTGGTCCTTTTAAATTTAAACGCTGTATTAATTTCAATGTTTTGATACCATTCAAATTTCTTGTAAAACATCCAATTAGTTGTTCTGAAATACAACTTTATTGCGTATTCACGTGTTTGGAAATGCTTCATTGAAAAAGGTTTCATCATAACTAATTTAGATTGAAAACAAAACAGCGTAATCAATTTGAACTAATGGAAAGTACCGCGTTATCTAACTAATTTTCATTTAATTAATAATTCTGATCCAAAATTCCCAGATTTAGAAATAAATAAATTGGTTCTTGCTTATTATTGCAAAGCATCACATTCGCAGAAGCTGAGCCCAACAAAAAACGTAAAATTTTGTATTGTTGTTTGTAGACAAAATACCGCGTTAACAAATTTGTGAAGACACACAGTCAACAATCGCATAAACAGAAATGAAAATTTAATATTTCGCGCTTATCAAATTGAGAGTGACGTCAATATACAAAGAGCTGTTACTGGAAACGTGCTGATTAAGGCATACGATTAAACGAGTGTATGTCATACGTGATTCGAATCATCATTTGGATTCAAACCATTGCTCGCTGAAGTCCCTAATGATTTTCAAGTTGTTTTCATCCCAGCGAGTTGATGTAAACGCGTTCTATCAAAAATTTATACAAAATGTTCGCCATGGCGGAAGCAATAACATGATGATAATTTAAAACGTGATTTTAAACCAATAACGTCCATTCTATATTTGAAACAACTGATTTAATTTGTTCACTGTTTACACTTTGAGATGATGCGAGGCTAACCAGGCTTCCAATTTAGAGCGGAATAGTCTGCGATCGTTTCCGCTAATTTGAATTTCAGTTCCGGTAATCGGTTATAATAAATTCCAAGCAAAAATCCTTTTTCAGAGTGAGACATTTATTTAATAGTTAGATGGGTATTTGCATGACTATATTGCATGACTACGAACATTTTTTTCCCAATTAAAACAGAAAGCAATTAATAATTATGAGCTATTTTTTGAATATAATGGCGAGAATAATTTATTTTTTACACATTGTATATAAAGTGCTATGCAGTTGGTCCTAAGTGATCTTTATCTATTCCACGAAAACGTTATTTCTATCGATTTTTGAAGTGATTCCCGCGTATAGTAAAAAGGATCTCCCAGCAATCCATACATAACAAAAAAAGGAAGGAGGAAGCAGCGAACAAACAAGTTTTATCGAATGACGAATTTCATTTGGAGACAACTAAGGGTGAGGTTAAGCTAATACCACTGGACACATACAGAGAAGCAAGGAAAAGGACCGCGAAGACACGCCGCAAACCATCAAATGATAGAATTTACGCAGATGTTTTGCGAAAATCGGCGAGCTGCCATTAGATCCAGTGGCCTCCTTATAGACACTCCTTAGACAGCAAATAACGACTCAAAATGCCTTTGAGAGAAAGGCAACAATGGCCTCACTAGAGCCAATGACAACCCTTTAAATTAGGGACATTGACTGCGGTACGGACATGATGGAGATGGAAGTGTGCCTCAAAACCCTTGATAAAAAAGGCCAATTACCGAAAAGCTTCTCAACATTGGTAAACAAGGGCTGGGTGGTCAGGGCATTTCCTCTGGATTGTTTCAAATGCCTAAATTACGATACCGTTCAAGACTGCTATGAGCCTGATAGGAGCTGCTTGTGCTATAAGAATAGGAGCATAAAATAAAAGAATGCACGGGAGCGGAGTACTTTGTCCTCTGCGAGAACGCATACCAAAAAATGATGATCTGTGGCATACTCCTGGAACAAGTAAGCGGCAGATGTTCCAAGAAGCAGTTGAGAAATAGAATCGTGTTGCACCATATGTTCGGACGATGCTGACACTTAAAAAATATAGAGGAGCGCTGTTAGGTGTTGTGGATAGAGAGATCTCTTTTCTAGCACTTACTTCTCCTGCCTTTCTTCCCGCTGGATAAGGGATCTGAAGGCACCTATGCGAAGGAACACGACGTCAAGCTCGAAGTAACGTCTCAAACCGTTCCAGGCTAGGTTCTCAGGTTGCCAAGGGAGGTGTTTAGTGGGTAGTCCAGCGGCATTGCGCGTCAGGGAGTGCTTACTTTGTAAGTTGTATAAAAAACATCAGAGCTTAAATGCTCAAGACCAGCTCGATCATTTTGCGAGGCATATGAAAGCCAACCTATTACTGCTTAGCGAACACGGCGGGAAAACAATTCCTCAGCATAGTTCCTGCTGCATCTGATAAACAAACACAATTGAGAATTCTAAGCTGCGAGCGAAGACATTAATTTTCGGACATCGTTCAGAAGAAAATCAACTCTTTGGAGGAACTGACTTGGACACAGAGGGTCATATTCTTTTGGGGAGCAAATCGAACGCCAAAGCTATATTGACTGGGGCATGCTTCAGTCAGATCAAAGAGTGGACCAAACCCTGGAGATGGCAGCCAGAGGCAGACAAGTTGCGATGAATATTGATAACACTCCCACTTTCCACAGCTTAGGCTGTATAGCTACCATCCCGGACGTGGAATTCGCCTCGAAATCCTTCTTCTTAAGGACTACAATTAGAGTCAACTTGTAGTTCTAGAAGAATATTCGGCCAGTGACCATCAGTATATAGCATTCGAAATCCACGCAAATGCTCATATACTCCCAAAAACTCTACGGTCCGCCTTTAAACGTAAGACGACATGCTCAAGAGACGCACATAACAGTTTGGCTCTTCGTCGTTGATCTGAGGACTAGCTGCTGAAGACATGGTCAACTTCACAACAAGTACCAGCAAAGAATAGATGACCTTCTTGTCATCATGACAAAAAGGTCATCTTTGCTTCCATGACAAGAAGGTTCTCTATGCTTTGGTGGAGATCTAGACACGACAAGCCTCCTGTGCTTCTAAGTGAAATGGCCGCACAATGAAGGACGTGTCCCAAACTCTGACGAGAAGGCTCAACAAGCATAAAACCAGGATGGGGCAGCAACGAAATGAAAGTATATCGGTCAGCAAAGAAACTTCTTCGGGACTGATCAACAGAATTCAGGCACGTTGTTGACAGCATGTTGTCGAAGACGTGAATAGGGTAGCCTGCTGTCTGCGCTATAAGCTATTTATGTAGAAGTTCAGTGCTATACAGGTGCTCTGCGTATTTGAGCCGGCAAGATCGACAAGATAGTACGGGATCTTCTCTCCAGGCATTTCATTTGTTTTTCACGTTTTTCAGGCGTTTTTTGCCCACAATGAAAGACCATTATATTGTCCACTTTTCACAGGGAAAGAACTGGAGTTAGCAGAACATTCAGGAACCAGATGACATCCCCGCCTTGACTTGCTGCTCATTACTTTCAATACCTGTTTGCGAGAATGGGCGCTCCCTGAGCAATGAAAAACAACAAAACGTGCTGATCAGCAAGGGGAAGGGAAATTCTAAGTCGCTGCCGGCACATCACCCGTTGTGCGTATGGATAAATACGGGATCCTCCACTATGCAAAGGATGCACTTCCGAAGATGAGGCAAGCAGTCGTTCCACCCAGGAGGTATTCCTCTGAGGAATTGAACATCAGGAATATGTTTAACTCCGCTTGATTGACCAATATTCGGATTGACCTGGGAAACTCATTCCAAGTACCAGAGTATGTAATACGAATAGTTCGGAACAACCTGAAAGATTGGAGTCTGAAGATCACATCAGGAGTCTCTCAGGGCTCCATTCTCGATTCAGACTTGTCAGACATCTCCTATGGTGGACTGCTCAGAGTCGAACAGCCGAAGGAGTCATGACTGATCGGCTATGTGCTTGACGTTGTAGCACCGCCCGGTCGCTGGGAAAATTGTCGGTCAAGCCCGATTAAAGCTAAAAGGGCTCAAGATGAATTTAATAGATAGTGCTGGAGAAAGCTGAGGTGGACTTAATGACAAAGAAGGGCATCCATAGTGTAAAAGCCATTTATGTCAGGGATACAATAGTAGAAACTATCAGTTAAGTTCCTGGGTCGTTAATAGTCATAGATGAGTTTTTAAGAGCAAATCAGGATAACGGTAAAAAATGCCGAGGCAGGTTTTGCAATAAGTAAACTAACAACCAATGTTGACAGATCAAATTTAACATTAAGGCGACTTTTGATGAGAGTTGTACAGTCAACGCTTCTACATGGAGCGGATCCTTGGAACGCAACTCTCAATAAGGAGCTGTACCGAAAATAGCTACAGAGACTATGGGTACTGCGAATTGCTTCCGTATGTCTTTTATTGAGCGATTGGTAGTCGCAGGGGTGAAATACATTACCCTTCTTCCCAAAGAGCGTAAAGGAATCAGTCGCTAGTGATTAAAAGCGACGCACTCTTAACGTCTGGCAACAGTCTTGGGAGCTTTAGCCAAAATAAGATGGAGCGCGCGGCTCAGCAACGATTTAACATTGTGTCTCAGTCGAAAGCATGGCGAGACTGATGACTTCTAACTTTCCAAGGTATTGAGTCGACACGAATGTTTATAGTCTTACCGGCATGAGATTAATTATTCACAGTCTACAGGTAGTATATTCTATATTGAAGAGAAAGATGATGCCTGTCATTCTTTTCATCATGCAGATGAAAGGGCGGACAGCTAAAAAATGGATCTTGCTAAAAAATGGGAGATTTCCGTCCGGATAGCCTAATCGAAGAGATTTTAAAATCGGCAGACAAATTGAATCAAGTTGTACATAATGTTCAAATCCAAACTAAAGGCGCTTCCACACCTGATTGGCAGGAGGCATCGAGAGTGGACGGATCTCTTCTCTAGCAATCCTCCCACTAAAGAAGGAATTTATGTAACCTGAAATCACCATTCGTCTTAGAATAAAGGGACTAGCCCGTAGTAATCTGCCAACGGTTCCAGAGTAGCTACTCCGATTAACAGAATTCAGTAAGGCCGGACTTCGAACAAATCGGTCAGCGAACACTTTCACGAAACATTTTTGTGTCTCGGAGCATTATGTGGTCATAACACACGAGCGGTGCTAACGTGAACCATAGTTCTAGCTAGTTGGTTTCTTTATCTCTAAATTTTGCATTTTGAACCCTTTATAAAGAAAACTTAGTCTTACGATATAATAGGTCTCAAAAAGTGTAGAGTTTCAAGAACTGTGTACCATAAAAAACCAGCCAAAGATTATAGCCAAGGTAGAGAGTGAACTGAAGATGGCTGATGTTGCGAGACAGTATGTCTTGCAACAGGTTTACAGTATGCACAATCTTAGCTTAAGAAAATTTATCAAGAAGACTCAAGCAGCAAAACTAGTACCAAAAGCAGAAGCAGTACCAAAATGCCATACATGAAAAAATGGAGAGGTTGTTTTTGGTTTGGATAAATGAACGCGAAATGAAGTGATGTGATTAGTATGGCTATCGTTTACGAGAAGGCAAGAGAATTTTTGAAAAATCAAAAGAAAAAATTCCAGGCTCGTTATCCGAAGAGATAGAATTCAATGCTAATACTGACTGGTTTGTAAAGTTTAAAAAGAGGTCTGCAAATAAACATTTATTAATGCACAGTGAGTCTGCTAGTGCAGATGAAAAATTCGTATCATTCAAAAGGCGCGGTCAGAAGTCACGCAGTGCCAGTTGATTTCTGCTTAGCGTTAGCTGTGTTCTTCCTTCGTTCAAGGAAAAGGAGGCAACCACCGAAACATCCCTGTAATAATGGATGAAATTTTGACATTTGCTAGAGAGCTGGAAATTTCAGCTGGATTCACTTGAAATTTCAAAGTCGAGCCTCATATCTCGTATAAGGCCCCATCGGGCCCGAAATTTATTGGACCCATTCAATTCCTCGGGTGAAAATTAATCAGAATCCTGAATTTCCATCCTCCTTGCGCGAAATAAATTCACCGTTTTCAGACTTTTGGATCACCCTGTATGTACGTTTCTTTTTTTTTTTAAATAAACTTACTAAAGATTGATTCCTTCTATTTTTAATTCAATTTTTAGGGTCTCCGGAACGAATTCGCATAAAAATCTATGGTAAATCAATGGTTGGTCAAAGAGCTATTAGAATAGGGAACACAGTCTTGTAACAGAATATGTTCGCTAACCCACTGTATGTTGAAGACAACTTGAAAATTAGAATAAGAAATATTTTCTAAGAACGTATTGAACATAATTAGTACTATAATCGATGTAATAAGAAATGAGGTTCCGAAAAAACTTAGATAACGAAGGTGTTTGCACTAATCTTAGGGTCTCATT